>OX038882.1:11438093-16438093 GCA_943789525.1 Agriphila geniculea | reverse complement strand
GTTATAGCGGCAACAGAAATACATCATCTGTGAAAATTTCAACTGTCTACCTGTTGTTTTTATTAATATCGAGCAAAAAACAGCAAAAAAAATCACGTTTGTTGTATGGGAGCCCCCCTTAAATATTAATTTTATTCTGTTTTTAGTATTTGTTGTTATAGCGGCAACAGAAATACATCATCTGTGAAAATTTCAACTTTCTAGCTATCACGGTTCATGAGATACAGCCTGGTGACAGACAGACAGACAGACAGACAGACAGACGGACAGCGGAGTCTTAGTAATAGGGTCCCGTTTTTACCCTTTGGGTACGGAACCCTAAAAATGACATTTCATGCAAATCAAAGAGATCACGTGATCAGTTTAGTATGGGATGACCAAATTTTTTGGCGTATTTCGACACATGTTTCATGGAGAAAGTTGTTCAGTTTCATGGACTGAACACATCCTTAAAATTTTGAGAGTGATTACAAATGCACCCTGACACCCTGTATGTATATTCTGTGTCTGTACAGTCTGTACTGAAGAAGACACAATACACACGCGTTTCCAAATCCTCCTTACACAGTCTGTAACGAACTTGCCCGGTTTAATTTACTTTGTATGTTTCAATGAAGAAGCTAGGTGTAATTTTTTAATGTATTCCTCTGGTACTTGTTGTATGATTTTTTGATTCCTCATTAACAATTCTATTGAAAACAAACAGCTCCTGTTTCAAATACTGAATGTATTTGATCAGTAGTTCGTAAAAAGAAGAGAAAACGGTTTTTTTTTTATATCGTTTGCGTTTGAAACGCACAAAATATAAACTAGTTTTAACTTGAACAAAACTTTAACATAATCACCGTATTCGTATCGCTAACATTTCGTCTCACATTACCAATAATAAAATCAAGTAAAAAAGGAGCACCAAAAACCTCCATTCTGCGCTTCCGAGATTATCTGGACTTTGTTTTTAATTTCCTCCAAACACTTTTGCTCCGTTTTCACTCGCTCCGAAGCGTTTTCACTTCTTAACGCGGTTATTGTTGTTTTCCATTTTCTTTTACTGCGAGAACACCTGGATTTGGCGGTCGCGTTATTGGTAAGCCATATGTTTCCTTTTTCTTTTTTATTTAGTAAATGGAACAAGAAATCGGCGTAACTTTTTTTGTACTTCACCAATTATGAAAATATAAGTACTTACTTGATAAAATTATCAAGTATAGCCTTTATCTTTAGCCAGTACTAAAATTATCAAGTACATTAAGTACAGAATACAATTTTAAACCTTTTTAAAGAGCTGATAAAGGATTCACATTAAAATTCAAAATTACGTTATACACGACGCAAATGTTCAGCTAAAATAATACATGACAAACATGTAAATTAAGTAATGCTATGTTTAATTATTTATAAATAAAGGATTTTCCACTTTGCAACTGATGTTCATTACACAGACAAGGGCCCTATTTTTGAATCATTCGTTTGAAATCGTTCGTGTTTAAGTCACATGCGATCGACGTAATGTCACAATTTTATTGACAACACCAAATAAGATTCTTGGACAACACGCACTCGAACAACACAAACTTATCTGACCGCGTCGCTGTCGTCTATGTACTATGGGCAACAGCGTCGCTTAACCAATTTTCCACAAAATTCGCGCGCGTATCGCCCCTGCACGAACTAAACGTATGTGACGGCGGGCGCGGCGATTTTAACCTTAGCAGTGGTTAAGCGACGCTGTTGCCCATGGTACTTGATAGCGTAACCTAGGTTAGTAATCTATATGTACAGAAAACCTGAAACAAAAACAGCTTCAGAATTAAATACCTCTAAAAAAGCAAGAAATAATATTCAAATCATTAGTTACGCATAACATTATTGATAAAACACGTCTATTGCAGTCGGGTGGGGCTAGAAGACAACTTATTTTTTTTAAATTATAAAAGCCCCACCCGACTTCATTAGACGTGTTTTATTATAATGTTATGCGTAACTAATGATTTGAATATTATTTTTTGCTTTTTGGATGTATTTAATTTTATGCAACTACTCTTGAAGTATACCCTTTCAAATAAAAAAGAATCATCTAAATCGGTTCATAAACAAAGATGTTATGTCCGAAAATCCGTAAAAACACGTGTGATTGGCAAGCTAAATAATTGATATTTTTCAGGATTATGAAAAAACTACCTGCCTAATCTCTGTATTTTTTTTATGTGACCACACAAAAACTATGTTCTTTGAGATAAAAAAACCGGTCAAGAGCGAGTCGGACTCGCGCACCGAGGGTTCCGTACAATCATAAATATATTTGGATATGTTATTTTAGGACAATCTTTAAAAAATTTGGATAAACGGCAGACAGGTGGAAGGGCGAACAGGCGGGCAGTTAATTTACAAATGCTGCTTATGGTTGACTTATGGACTGAAAAACGTTTCAGCCACTCCACATTGCAAAATGTTTATATTACTAGTCCATCAGCCGTTTTAATGTCCCCACTGCTGGGGCACAGGCCTTCCTTATGGGTGGATAAGGAGGACGGGCCATAACCCACCACGCGGGCCCAATGCGGATTGGTGGGTGTTAATGACTGCAAATGCAGCCGGGACCAACGGCTTAACGTGTCTTCCGAAGCACGGAGAAGCTCGAGATAATAAATTTTTGGTCACCCATCCCATGACCGAACCTTGCGAACGTTGCTTAACCTCCGCAATCGCTGGTCCAGGCGCTAAACCACTGCGCCACCGAGCTCCTCGTTATTATTATATTACTATATTACTAAGTAGGAACTTATTCTTCGTTTATTCGTACGGCAAATAGTAGGTAATTATATTAGAACCAGCCACCAATTTATTATTGTAGTGTTAGGTTGCGCCATCTCTTGACCGATAGTGGAACTATTTTTGTCCCTTAGGTTAGCATGCTTAGGACAGCGCCATCTGTTGACTGGTAGTGAAACTAAAAAAAATTTGTTTGTTTTTTGAATTTCTAAAAAAGTGTGTTATGTTGAGACATCGTTTTATTTTTCCTGTAATCTTTACATAAACTATTATCACATAGAATTATTTCAGATTTTTCTCTTTGCAAACTTCGGAGATAAGGGGGGGGGAACGGTATTTTTTTTTACATTTTTCATCATAAGTCGAAAACTATGCGGCCTAAGAAAAAAGGAAAAATTGTTTCAAAATGTGCAAACAGCGTTCTTTCATATGATACCCCACATGCTTGGATGAATCCCACATGCCCTAGTCACCTCACTTAAAATTTTTAAGACCCCTTTTCAGTCCCTGTTATAAAAAAAATATTAATTTTATTATTTCTTTCTTATTTGCAAAGTAGTTGGGCAAATGTCATCTTAAACTATTCCAAATTTCAAGTTGATACCATTAGTAGTTCTCGAGATATCCAGCTGTGACAGACAGACAGACAGACTGAGTCACACCATAAGGGTTCCTTTTTTACCATTTTGGTACGGAACTCTTAAAAGAATTGTATAAATCGGATAACAACTGACGAAGTTATGGTAAAACATACATAAAAAACATACTGTCAAAAATTTGCTATACCTAAATGGTCACTAAGTCATGCACTTCATTATTGTAACACCACTGTACACTTAGTTGCAAATAAACATTTGATTTGATTATTTGAAAAAAATACCGTCGACTTGATAACCTCCTCCTTTTTTTGAAGTCGGTTAAAAATGAATCCCTATTTCCATTGGTCACACCATCACTCGTGAACGACTGGACCGATTTCACTAATTATTTTTTTGTTGTGTTTGTTATTATCAGGAGAAAGTTTTTATGAAATAAAAAAAAAGAAAATTGCGCGGAAAATTAGAAAATTTAAGAATACTTAACCACCATATAAAATTATTTTTGACAATATATACTTTTTTAGTAACCTTATGACTTTTGACATAGAATTGACAGACAGATAACGTCAGTCGTCAGACGGGTGGGCGGGCTTTCGTCGGCCATTGACAGACAACAGAGTTTACATTCATAACTAAGACAGGACAACGTCTGTCGGGTCAGCTAGTAACACATAATTTTCAGTATTGGCCATCGGTTCAGATAAGTTTGTTTCACTATATCACACTGACAACTACTGACCTATGAGGGTACTATAAAAAAACGGTTTTTGCTAGAATGAAAATGAGTAATAAAGAGCGCTCGAAGCCAGCCGAAGGATTCAAAAATAGGGCCCGTAAGCTCCCACTGTGGTGTCTCTGCTTGTGACAGTATCTGATCAAAGTAAAACTGACTTAGCCTGACCAACCTTTGTGTAAAATCTATTGAATTAAATACAACTTCTGTAATAATATTTTGAATAAAACTTTTGAAGTATTGCCAAATTATTTATTCGCATCTTAAAACCTAGTATTCTCGTCATTTATAGTTAAGCGCACGGTAGGAAAAATAACTAATTTTCACAGTTAAGCGTAATCGCTCACGGGTGACTTTTTGTAGCTGCGACAATCACGGCGTTAATCGCGGCGATAATCGCCCGCGAAATGACACGACAAAGGTTGTACTTAGCCAGCGACAAAAAAGCACCGCATTTATCGCATCTACAATAAAACCGGTCAAGAGCGAGTCGGACTCGCGCACCGAGGGTTCCGTACCATCATAATATTTGCACCATTAAATCACACTGCAGAGTAGAATAATAAAATTAGTATTGCAGTTTTAGGTCAGCGCCATCTCTCGACCGATAGTGGAACTAATGTTAACTTTTTTAGAAATTTGATGATTTCTAAAAAAGTGTGCTATATTGAGACATCGTTTTATTTTTCCTGTAATCCTTACTAATATTATAAATGCGAAAGTCCGTTTGTTTGTTTATTTGTTTGTTTGTTTGTTACGCCTTCACGTCCTAACTACTGAACCGATCATCATAAAATTTTGCATACACGTTGTCAGGGGTACAGAGAAGGACATAGGATACCTTTCATCCCGAAAAAAAGTATAGTTCCCGAGGGGTAGCAAAAAACCTTTCCACGCAGACGAAGTCGCGGGCGGCAGCTAGTCTTTATATAAACTGCTATCACAATGAATTATTTCAGATTTTTCTCTTTGCAAACTTCGGAGATAAGGGGGGAACGGTATTTTTTTACATTTTTCATCATAAGTCAATAACTATGCGGCCTAAATGAAAAAGAAAAAATGATTAAAAATGTGCAAACGGCGCTCTTTCATATGATACTCTACATGCCCTAGTAGCGATACTTCAAAATTTTAAGACCCCTTTTCAGTCCCAGTTGTAAAAAATATATTGTTTTTTTTTATTTATTTGTAAAATAGTTGGGCAAATGTCATCTTAAACCATTCCAAATTTCAAGTTGATACCATTAGTAGTTCTCGAGATATCCAGCTGTGACAGACAGACAGACAGACTGAGTCACACCATAAGGGTTCCTTTTTTACCATTTTGGTACGGAACCCTAAAAAGTAGTTCGTGGGCTACGTACAGAACTCCGTATGTTCTATTCTCAGCGACAAAAAATCGTTCAGCGATTAGTCGCCTGTCAGCGGGGACGCTTATTATCACACAAATGTTGTCACCTTTGGGACGCTGCCACTACTACATACATAGGCTAGTCATAGGCTAGGCATAGGCTAGGAACAATAATGTCCTCTTGATCTTACATCCTTTTAATTTGATTAAAAAATGTAACGTCAGGCGTTTGTCAATCAAACATTCGAGAGATATTAAATTATAAAAACTGAAAGTACCTACTATAGCGAGCGTTTTATTTATAAAAGCGTTATTTGATGTTTCGTTTGGTTTTCAATTCATTTTATCCGTATCCGTAAAAAAAAACATTATTTCTATGTATATCTAGGTAGATTAGGTAGTGGGCACATCGGCTGAGTAGACACGCGCGCGTGGAAACTGCGCAATAGTGACGCTCGTAACCCCCTGTCACACCGGGATACGCATTCGTCTACGCTTACGCTTACGCATACGTGCTGGGCACACAACGCAACCAGGTCCCTTGCGTGCGGCAGCCTTGTTTGCGATTCTAGTCCGCGATGTTAGACGAAAGTTGTGTAAATGGACAAATTTTTTCGCACTAATTAAATTAGTTTTTCTTTAATATCGTTATTCATTATTTAAAAACAAAATAAAACACCATTTACTACCGGTAGTACTGGTACCTACTATTTGTAAACAAATACAACTGAAGGCATAGTCTCGCGCGTAGTAGGTAACGCGTAGCAAAGATACGTGCGTGTTCGAATTTGTTCGGTGTGACGTCCAATAGGGAATGCCATTGAGTACAACGTCATTACTGCACGCATCAATGCGTTCCGCTCTGCGTAGTTACGCAGCCTGTTTGTCTAATGGGAACTGCAATGCGTAGGGTTACGCATCAGTCTACGTGCACGCGTACGTTACGCAAGCGGTGTGCCATGTCTCATAAAGTTTCAGACATTACAACGTCATGGTACGTCTACGCGTACGTGCACGCTTACGCTTACGCATCCGGTGTGTTTCGCACTTTAGTGAAAATTTCAAAATACGCTTATCATAACAAGGCTCAAAACTTTGTTTATAAACACATTATTAACGCATACTGAAGTAATTAAAGTGTTTACTTTAAACTCACTTGGATTGGAAAGTCGCTTAGTAATTATCTCAAACCAGTGATCACATCTCAGTGCTTTGATCTGCCTCCAGTGTAATTAGCAAACAATATCATTATAACTACTGTTAACTAAGTCGTTTCATATTGCACTACATATTGATCAACATTTTAATAGGTAAGGTATCGAACCATGCAGGTTTGAAAAACAAACGATTGTCTTTTGTTCGTAAACCTATTTTTAAAGAATGAAACAAAGTGTTGACATTATTTCCACATTATTTAGAAAAAAAACCGGTCAAGAGCGAGTCGGACTCGCGCACCGAGGGTTCCGTACAATCATAAATATATTTGGATATGTTATTTTAGGACAGTCTTTAAAAAAGTAGGATAAACGGCAGACAGGTGGAAGGGCGAACAGGCGGACAGTTAATTTACAAATGCTGCTTATGGTGACTGAAAAACGTTTCAGCCACTCCACATTGCAAAATGTTTATATTACTAGTCTATCAGCCATTTTAATGTCCCCACTGCTGGGGCACAGGCCTTCCTTATGGGTGGATAAGGAGGACGAGCCATAACCTACCACGCGGGCCCAATGCGGATTGGTGGGTGTTAACGACTGCAAATGCAGCCGGGACCAACGGCTTAACGTGCCTTCCGAAGCATGGAGAAGCTCGAGATAATAAATTTTTGGTCACCCATCCCATGACCGAACCTTGCGAACGTTGCTTTACCTCCGCAATCGCTGGTCCAGGCGCTAAACCACTGCGCCACCGAGCTCCTCGTTATTATTATATTACTATATTACTAAGTAGGAACTTATTCTTCGTTTATTCGTACGGCAAATAGTAGGTAATTATATTAGAACCAGCCACCAATTTATTATTGTAGTGTTAGGTTGCACCATCTCTTGACCGATAGTGGAACTATTTTTGTCCCTTAGGTTAGCATGCTTAGGACAGCGCCATCTGTTGACTGGTAGTGAAACTAAAAAAAATTTGTTTGTTTTTTGAATTTCTAAAAAGTGTGTTATGTTGAGACATCGTTTTATTTTTCCTGTAATCTTTACATAAACTACTATCACATAGAATTATTTCAGATTTTTCTCTTTGCAAACTTCGGAGATAAGGGGGGAACGGTATTTTTATTTTACATTTTTCATCATAAGTCGAAAACTATGCGGCCTAAGAAAAAAGGAAAAATTGTTTCAAAATGTGCAAACAGCGTTCTTTCATATGATACCCCACATGCCCTAGTCACCTCACTTAAAATTTTTAAGACCCCTTTTCAGTCCCTGTTGTAAAAAAAATATTAATTTTATTATTTCTTTCTTATTTGCAAAATAGTTGGGCAAATGTCATCTTAAACTATTCCAAATTTCAAGTTGATACCATTAGTAGTTCTCGAGATATCCAGCTGTGACAGACCGACAGACAGACAGACAGACTGAGTCACACCATAAGGGTTCCTTTTTTACCATTTTGGTACGGAACCTTAATAAAGCGATTAGAATTTGATTTTTAAAAACTTTAAAAATCAAATTCTAATCGCTTTATTTTTCTGATTTTACTTTTGCAATCGTGCGAGATTCAATCGACTGAAGATTGTATTATTTGAAAGGTGCCTGAAATGACACCATTTATTTATTTCAGCAAATTAATCATTCAAACTGCTGATAAGGGTATCTATCTATACGTTCTAGTATGGATTTGTAATTTATCAATTAGAGAATATTACTGACATGCGATACGAAGCTACGAGTTAATTAATGAACCGCTCAGTCATCAGTTGTGTGGTGTGGTGCCTCTTCTGACAGCACACAGTTTCACGAATTATTGTTCTATGGCCAGTCATAACATAACGTAGTGGAATGAGGGGATTGGGCATACCCAATCCCCTCATTCCACTACGATCCACTGACGAGGCTCCACCAGTCAGTGGATCAAAGGATATATTTTTTCCTCTTCGACCCACCAGTTTACAGCAAAAAGGGGATCTATGCATAATGTATAGAGTATTAAAATGTATCCATAATGTTCACCCAACTCTTTAGTGAAATAATAATTTTATCAACAAAATGGTTTCCCACATAATAGATTATAAAAGAAATAGTTAATTACTAATTCAATTAATGAGACAATTTATTTTTGAATAACAATTTAAATTTAAAAATATTTGAGTAAGTCAAAAACTTATGGATAGCTTAAGTATAATCAGCAATTTTCTAGTGAGTCAATTATTATTAAAACTGCTAAAATTCTGATATTTAGCAGAAAATTTAAAGTTGGTAACTTAATTTATACTATAGGTAAGTATAAATGCTTTTTTGGTACAATAAGTACTTTTTTCCTTTCAAATTTTTCGATAAAATATGGTGATAATCTCAAGAATTTATTAAAATTACGATATAATAAATAAATAATAAAGTTGTTATTAAATACCTATTGTAAAGCATTTATCGATAAGTCTATGTTGCGTTATGAATAGTACCTATATGTAAGGGGTGTAGGTTTGAACTAAATTCCACTGGATATAAAGTATATCTATTATCAAGTGCATTTCTTACAATGAATGTCGTTATTAAGAGAACATTTGGAGCTTTAATATATAGTTAACAGTTTCGATTGTGGATATAACAAAGTTATAATATCCATCAAAAATGTATTTTAATTTTATTTCCTAAAACGTAATATTTATACTACATCTTGAAGCTTATCGCAAAATTATTTAAAACCAGTAGTAGGTCTTACCTGACGTACAAGGTACTAAAGTCACGTACGGCAAATATTTGGCTAGAGATTCTATAATGAAGCTATATATTTTCGTATCACTGCCAAGACAGTGCACTTAATAACGACTGTGTTTTGTATCGATGAAAAGATAAATAATAACTTGCGAATATTTTAAACATATTTTATTTGCGGTCTACAATCAATGGTAAATATAAAAAAAAAATGACAAAGAAAGTGGAGAAAATTGCGAATGATTCAAAATAATAGCAATGATAGGTTTCACGTTCAAAAAGTCCGTTCTTTTGAATTTGGTTTTTCACAGCATCATCGTCGCCAGCCAATCCCGTTGTCGCAATCAACGCTCGTTCCGTTTCTCGCAGCAGTCGCGTAGTTTTTGGACACTTATTCGGCTGCATGCAGACAATAACTCACGACCCGAACTCAAACCGAACTCAACTCAACCACAGCCCACTCTTTGAACAGCATCGCTTACAATTTTGAGTCTTTTGACACATGAATAGGGCGCGGGCTGAGTTCGAGTTGAGTTTGAGGTGAGTTCGGGTTGAGTTTGATTTGAGCGTGAGTTGAGTTTAATTCGGTCGGGTTGAGTGCAGGTGCAGTTGCATCGACAAAATATAACGGATTAATTTGTCTAGCCGACTTATAATTGTAAGCGATAAGCGATGCATTTCAAGAACTGGGCTGCAATTGAGATGAGTTTGGGTTCCTTATCGTCAAAACGCAACCTTCGATGATCAACCCCACCAATTGTTGCTCAATAGTCGCAGACTGAATGCGCCATCGAGCTCTCGAACTCAATCACTCAATACAATTTTACGAGTTGCTCGGGATTGTATACACCCATTTACTGTCGCAGCCAGATGCGCATAGAAGACTAATCCTCGAGGCTTTAAATCTCATTTAGGCATTTAGTAAATACCTAATGCGAAGGGAAACTGCAGTGCTTATCCACGTTGCTTTGGAGCTCATAAATGGCAATGTTTCTGCACACGCCATTTGCCGTAAGAACAGAATTTGTCCTGTGCTTTGTTATTTAACAGTTAGCTACGGAGTAAGTGCACCAAATGGATGGTAATGGCGGACCCGGCGAGGTTGTTGTGCTATAAATTTATAAAAATGCCATTGAGACCCGTGCTAGCTGCGACTTCAGCTTTTTGGTACGGTAAAGTATTTCATTCGTGCTTTTGTTTTCAACCATTGTTCGTTATCTGCTGTTTTAAAATGTAGCAAATGCGGTATTTCGCTCTTGAAATTTAATAATCTGGAAAGTATGCGTAATGCAGCAGTTTAAATAGTCTTTTAAGAGACTCTTATTTTGTAAACTATGACTCAACTGGTAACATTATGAAGTAATGAAGTATGAGTACCTAATCACTAATTTTAATTTTTCAATTCTTACACAATGAGAAGCCTTTTTAGCAATGCCTTCTTTTTTTATTTGTAAGCATGTTTCGTTTCATTCAACTTCTATATTTCATGCTACTGTGGACGGTTTATAAAGTGAACTCTGCTACGTAACGTATCAAATAGTTGTCGTTTCGGTTTTGAAGGGCCGTGGCGTAGTCACAATGAGGTCTTTCTTTAAAGGATCCAAAACGTTAAGATTTTTTTTTTAAATAAATTGTGATGAAAACTGGTGCACTAACTGTTAATAGCATAGAACAGTGTTTTTTTGTTAACTGACCCATAATAATAAACTACATGTGAACCAAGCCATTTTATTTCAATGAACGATATTTGCCCAAGCGATCAAAAATAAAAATAAAACATTTTTACAAATCTATTGTTAACGAATAGCTTTATAAAGGCAGCCATTAACACATAAAACTGTGGATCATTTATTTTCTCTACATAAAGTGTCGGTTAAAACATTATTATTAACCCGACACCTGCGAAGCGCCACATCGTCCAATAAACTTTTATGATCAGCACGTTTGTACCAAATTATGCAGTGGTTCAGTATCCCATGTATTAAATCGTGAAGCCTCTGGGGCAGGGTTGAAAGAACAGCGGTTGGAGCGATCGCAATTACAATAAAATGTAATATTTCCTTTCTGTTGGACAGAATGCCTTGATAAATTGCCTTCTCAAACCTGTTCTCTATAATTCCTTAAGGCCAGTATATTCGAGATTAACGAAATTGACCTAATTTTGATTCAACAATAAACAATCAAATATTCTTTATTTTGAGCAGATAAAAATATATGTTGAAGATTCATAAATTATCTTGTTTATTTTACGGTTAAAATACGATATTCGTATCTTCACTTGAATATAAAAATATGCAAAGATAAAGAAAATTTTCATTAATTTTATATTTTTTGGATAATACTTGAAGTTTATTAATCCTTTATTCACGAATAATATATAAAAAAATAGGTGATGACACATAGAAGAATATTCAACGGTTACTTTTTCAAAAAGTGACTTTATGCTCAAAATAACAACAAAAACATTGAAAAAATGAAAAATTGAGGTTATTTGCATTACTTTTCACACGCAAAGAAAAAGACAGAGATAGAGTTTTCGGAATATACTGGCCTTAAGTTAAATTGATTTAGAGTTTAAAACACAATACCCATGTCATTCGCCAGAGTGTGGAATTCCTTGCCTGAGTCTGTTTCCCGATAGGTACAATCTGGGGGCCTTCAAGTCACAAGTGAATAAGTATTCTAGGCAAGCGCGTTCCATCGTAGATCGCATCATCGCTTATCATCATGTGCGATAGCGGGCAAGCAAAAATATCTATTTATGTTTGTACACTGTAATCTAATGAACGGATTATGTTTCCAGCCTTTGGTTTTTGAAAAAATATGTAGGTTATCCACTCACCTTACACGAATGTAAAGCGAAAGTTTCTAATTGGTTATCCAGCCTAGACTACCAGAAAACTGAAGAACTTCTCCAAGTCAGTGTATAGACGCATGCACACACACACGCACGCACACACACACACACACACACACACACACACACACACACACACACACACACACAAATTATTATTTATGTTGTTTTTTATTTTTTCTAAATTCTTTAAATAAAAACTTAGCTGACTGAACTAGAATAATGTAGATAGATAGATAATGTAGATACATTATTCTAGTTCAGTCAGTAATCAGCGCCCTCTTCCAGATGGAAGAGGGCGCTGATTACTGAGATACAGGTATTTTGCCTAGTTCAGGAATCAGAGACTTCATTATGTCTGTGTAATATGTTTTATGTCAATAAAGTTATTATTATTATTATTATTATCATGTGCGATAGCGGGCAAGCAAAAATATCTATTTATATTTGTACACTGTAATCTAATGAACGGATTATGTTTCCAGCCTTTGATTTTGAAAAATTATGTAGGTTTACTACGATGTCTTCTACAGAAACAATTTTTCGATCACTATAGAATATTTTTTGCCAGCAAAAAAATATTTTAGGTATGTTACGTGTCTTCTACAGAAACAGTTTTTCGATCGCTGAAGAACATTTTTCTTTGTCGCCTGCCATCCGTTTCGCTATTATTTCCATTTATGGTAATCTGGCCGCGGTTTAAATGAGTGGGTATCAAATAAGTGTCCCCATGGGATCGTACATACATGCTGATTCTGATCGTATTTATAGTACCGCTATTTTGTTCATTCGATGTAATTATTTTCTTAGTTGTCAAGAGCGCAAAAAGCTGTAGTTGAATCCGATTGACATTAATTCGCAAATTTTCTTAATAAAGAAGATACGAATATTCGTATCTAAATAAATTATTTACATAAACTTAGTAAAGCAAATATTTGCTTTACTAAGTTTATGTAAATAATTTATTCATTTGATGTGCTTATTTTTTTAATTGTCAAGACACAAGAGTGCAAAAACCTGTAGTTGAATCCGATTGAGAAGATACGAATATTTGCTTTGCTAAGTTCATGTGAATAAACACTCGATTCATTGCTGTTTCAAATTATCATTGGCCACTTTTACCCTGAAAAAGGGCCCGATAAGCTCATTCCCCAAAAGATCACTAAATAATTCTCGCCAACCGACAGAGAATACAATATCTAGGCAATTATATGGACAAAATGTGCGTGAAGATAGCCAAAAGCAGTTGCCACAACACATTCTTTATGTAACGAAAGATCTATTCGCCTATTCGTCCGCTTGAATTTGTATCCTAATATTTAGATCAAGCAAGATCCCATTTATTTTTATTACGGGTCCCGTATCAGCATACGAATGTCTAACAAAAAGCCCAATGAGATATTGTTACTGTACTCTTAGCTAGATAGCGGGTAAGTACACTATAAATTTTCCTTTATTGAAAATAAATTTGAATAAATATTTCTTTTTTATTTGCCAGTGAATTTTACTTTTAAAACAGACTGTTTATGCTGTTCCTATCTTAGTCGCAGAAATATGCGTAGTATTTCGACGTAAGAGATTGATTATGTGTGTATTTTGTTTGAATACCTATTTCAAGAGTGTTACAATATTGTATACAAAGCTGTACGTGACAAGGCGAGCTTAATCACGCTAATTAGCGAAGGGTTAACCTTAGCCCTCGAAATTACCGTGAAAGCGTTGAATATTCAAGTTTTAGTAAGTTTAACACGTCTGTTGCTATTTATCACGATGCATAAATAAATAAATAGTCATTTTGTGACTTTTGCTCAAAACATCAAACGTAAAGTGATATATTTTTAGTTTCTTTTATTTCTTTCTTTTTTTAGTTTTTTTATGCTTATAACGTCTCGTGTAGGTATAATGAAATCATATATTTTTTTGGAGAACCCTCTCGATTTTTTTTTAAACGCTCAGTCATATTTTTTCATTATTTTTACACCTCCACAATTTAGTGTTTCAGTGTTCCTCCGCAGCAGTGATATTTTACGTTACATTACATTAAATTTTAATAACTCAAACTGTTAAAGCACCGGAATGGAACATTTAATGTTCTAATATAAGGATATTGAGAATGCTTAAGAAATTTGTAATAAGTAGAACATTTAAATACCAATACATCCGAAGACATTACAAGTAGGTACCAAATACAGATACTCATTCCCAACAAAACCAAGCAACATCGGTTCAAGAGAGCTGACGGTCTAAAAAGGCAAAATATTAAGTCACGAAATATTGCTACCGATTTGTAGCAGAAATCGTTTGAAATTAGAAATAGTATTTATTTGCCAAAATATGGTTACACTAAAAGGTTTTTTGTGTAGGTAAGATATTCCAACACTTCCAATATTTTCTACCGATTAGCTAAATAGCTATGGAAATTTGAAAATTATAACATAACGTCTTGTTATTGTTGATGTTGCTAAAGTGGTGCCATTAAAATGACACATCAGCAATTAATTTCATATTAATTTGAGGTCGATAAATATCGTCGATGATAGTGCAAGTCCGCGTATCTAGCAGAAGTAAAAGGTGCGTATCTGACCTAGTTTTTCAGGGGAATGGAAGGGTAATCTTTATTTTTTTATAAATCAACAAAGTAATTTAGGTAAAGTAGTGACTTGAAATATATTATGAACAATAATATTATGTAACATTTAATCTTGCTCTTTTAGACTCCCTCGAAACTTATTGGACCAAGATTCTCCATTCATGTATACAGGCATATATTATACAGATAGACTGAATAGCTGAATATTGAATCGTCAAAGTGCGAACTCGAAATGTTGGAACATTAACTTTTCATTCACATTCTGATTAAATATTTCTGATGAGTCGCTTTTCATTGACATGCGACATTATGAATACCAGAAAAGAGGTCATGAATTATTTTTAGGGTTCCGTACCCAAAGGGTAAAAACGGGACCCTATTACTAAGCCTCCGCTGTCCGTCTGTCTGTCTGTCTGTCTGTCTGTCACCAGGCTGTATCTCATGAACCGTGATAGCTAGACAGTTGAAATTTTCACAGATGATGTATTTCTGTTGCCGCTATAACAACAAATACTAAAAATATAATAAAATAAATATTTAAGGGGGGCTCCCATACAACAAACGTGATTTTTTTGCCGTTTTTTGCTTTATATTAATAACGACAACAGGTAGACAGTTGATGTTTTCACAGATGATGTATTTCTATTTCTGCTGTACCAATAAATACTAAAAACAAAATAAAATAAATATTTAAGAGGGCTCCCATACAACAAATGTGTTTTTTTGCCGTTTTTTGTACGGAACCCTTTGTGCGCGAGTCCGACTCGCACTTGGCCGGTTTTTTTATACTGCATGGAGAGCGTTATCAGCATTTCAGCCGCACGACGGACGCCCAATACTACTTATTATAGAAAAATACTGCCCGTTGTTTATAAGATAAGAAAGAAATTACCTACGTAGTTATTTTTTCGATAAGAATATGGATGGATTCTAACTAGGGTTTTCGGACCCGGGTACCCGGGTCGGGTATACCCGGGTATTCAAGAGAATTCGGAACCGGGTAATAATTGGTAAAAAACCCAGGTACCCGGGTAATTTCTATATCAGCACTCATAATTTAAATCTGCTCTATATGTATGTACAAAGCCCTATAACGATAAAACCTACTTTCACAGATAGGCTGTCCAATTATTGTCTTAATTCCTTGGTATTTTCAAAAGCTTATTTTATTAACAGGACAACATGAATGATAATAAATTTATAACTTTTATTGTTATTTATATTAAAAATAAGTTTTTATCACTGTTTAAGATGTCTGCACGATTTTTCTAAAGTATTTCAATAACTATCTGAGCACCTTTTTAAAGAATTGCAAGTCGAAAATAGTCTAAATACGAGAATAACATCGTCTTTCTAGAGATGGATCTTTTTATGTTATGTTTTTTTCGACATATGTTTGCTGGGAGTACCTAGTTGTTTTTATCTCGATAAATACACCGTCTAACTAATAGTGTAAATCCTTTAAAGTGGGTGTTCTACGAATAAAACTAAACATTTTTGCCAAAGATTCATGAGTCGAAATACGACAAAAAATACTTCCCTATACTAATACTTGATCTTAATGACTAAATACAATATTTAAGGCTGTCCTAAGTAGGGCCAATTTTATAGTTCACATTTGATACTTCATCAAAATTTAACAACGTAACCTTCTAACGGCGGGCACACAATACTTTTTTTATTAAAGGCAATTTTTTCTGTTAATAATAAGTTAATATTAATTGTTTTAAAAATCACAAAAAAAAGCAACTTTACGATTTAGTTTGCACAAAAAACACTAAAGACTAAACAGATGTCAGTGTGTCATATGATCTAAATTGGCTCTACATTAATTATTTTACTTAGGGAAGACGACAATTTTTGTCGTTTTTCGACCCATAGGTATCTCTTTGACAAAAATGATTAATTTCATTAGTAGAACACTCATTTAAGGGGATTCAAAGTTTTAAACGATAAAAATTCAACGGTGTGTATATTTAAATGAGCGAACACATGAAAAATGTGAATTTTTGTTTGTATTTGAAGATACCCGGGTACCCGGGTATTCCCGGGTATTGAAATAAATAATACCCGATACCCGGGTATGAAAAAAGCCCGGGTATCCGAAAACCCTAATTCTAACGAAAGACAAAACCTATTAAATCACATGAATCATTAGTAGTAACAGTTGAACGATTGAAAAGCTTTTATTGAAAAGATTTAAGGTTTACAGTCTACGTTTTATGCGTCTCTCTAATCGTCTGGCCACGCGAACCCGCGACCGGCAACGCGACGTGCGAACTGTCTCGTCATTGTGCTTTCAACATGCTCACCACACAGCGCTAAATTTAGACTGCGTTCAGACGATAACGCGACCCAACCACAACCCAAACTCAACTCAATATCCTGCAGGCCACCTTAAAATACATCGCTCACATTTTGAGTCTTATGACATTTGCATAAGCAAGTGAGTTTGAGGTGAATTCGGTTCGAGTTCGGGTTGAGTTTAAGTTGATTTGGAGTTGAGTTCGGGTTAAGTTTGAGTTGAGTTCGAGTTGAGCGCAGGGCGAAAGCAGTTGCATCGTCAAAATATAACGGAGCTTAGTAATGTGTCATAAAACTTGAAATTGTAAGCGCTGTATTTCAGAAGTGGGCTAAGGTTGAGTCGAGTTGAGTTGAGTTCGGGTTGAGAAGTTGTCTGAACGCAGCCTCACAAATTCACTCATTTACACGAATTCGTGAGTCGTGTCGTTGGTTGCCGCTCCGTGTGGCCCACCCTAATAAATGATTGAGTTGTTGCCAATAGGTTCGATTGAATTTTCAATTTGCACCAGAGTACTTACCCGTGGCACTTTCCAACAACTTAATTGAGTTTTGGGTTATATAAAGCAGACATATTTTATTAAGATACTTTTACTGAATTCTACCCCATAATGAATATGGTACAAAACGAATGTGGAAAGAATAATTTCACTCGGAAGGAATATTCTGGTACGGTTAATGAAAGGCCGTAATCCACAGCGTAGTATACAATTCTAATAATTCGAATTTGATCTTTTTTAGGGTTCCGTACCAAAATGGTAAAAAAGGAACCCTTATGGTGTGACTCAGTCTGTCTGTCTGTCTGTCACAGCTGGATATCTCGAGAACTACTAATGATATCAACTTGAAATTTAGAATAGTTTAAGATGACATTTGCCCAACTATTTTGCAAATAAGAAATAAATAAAAAAATAAATATCATTTTTACAACAGGGACTGAAAAGGGGTCTTAAAAATTTTAAGTGGGGCTACTAGGGCATGTGGGGTATCATATGAAAGAACGCCGTTTGCACGTTTTAATAATTTTTTTAGGCCGCATAGTATTCGACTTATGATGAAAAATGTAAAAAAAAGTATCGTTCCCCCCCTTATCTCCCAAGTTTGCAAAGAGAAAAATCTGAAATAATTCTATATTTAGCAGTTTATAAAAAGATCACAGGAAAAATAAAACAAAGTCTCAATATTACAAACCATATTAGAAATTATCAAATTTCTAAAAAAGTTAACATTAGTTCCACTATCGGTCAAGAGATGGCGCTGACCTAAAACTGCAATACTCAAAGACTTCTATGTGTATACTACACTAGACATGCTGGTCAAAATACAAATTTTCTCACAACGCGGACGTGCGCGGGCTGAGATATTGGGAGGCGGGAGAGGGGAAATGTGCAAAGAATAGTTCAGTGTTGACGCAGATGCGACAATAACGTATTCTTTGCCTTTTACTTGTTGGACTCTGAGAGTACTTAGGTATAAAACTTTTAATAATAAAATTTAATAATTATGTATGTAGGTACTTTTTATGCTAGTAAAAAAAAATGTAAACAGCTTGTCATATCCGTTCCCCTGAGTGACCCTCCTATAGTGTCATAATAATCTTAAATATTAAAGATTCTTCAAGTTTAGGATAAGCCATTTTCTTTTGTACTTAACAGAAATAAACAGTTTTAAATTTAAAATTTAAATTTACTGATTTATTGTATTGTAATAATATTGTTTCTACCTAAATTCTCAAGATACAAAAAAAGAAATGAATAACAGATTATCTTCTACTGTTATTTATTTATTTATTTACAGTATGAGAAAATAATACCAAAAAAATACTAATAGTAATTATTATTGAATTTTTAGATTTTAGGCATTCACGATGCTATTTTTATATTAGCAGAGCGGTAATATAGGGTTTGAGGTTAGTTTTCGCACAAGTCATCACGAAAATACGAAAATGTGGTATCGATTCATTCAAATGGTGGGGGTAGAAACTGTGACGTTATAAAGTTTTCAGTACAACGAAAACTTTTTTACATACTGTTGCAGCTTAAAAGCAAAAACCGGAAGGGTGATTATCTAATTAGATACCACCTAGCGACCGGCTGGCTGATTATCTAATTAAAAACCACTTAGCGACTGGTTGCAATTCATAGATAAAAGTGATCCATTGCTACTTCTTTTTGGGGTAAAAAAAAAACATACCAAAGAAAAGTAGCAATGTATGTGGAATAAAACCGGTCGCTAAATAGTTTCTTTTTAAATAATCAGGGTGCGGTTTCTACTTTTCTTTGGTATGTTTTTTATACCCCAAAAAAAGTAGCAATGTATCACATTCATCTGTCAAACGATGCCCGTCGCTAGGCGGTTTCTAGTTAGATAATCAGCCTGCCGAGCTGTAACGTGCGCGCACGCCGCTGTGTGTGTTTATCAAAAAAATCTAAATTAAGTGAAAATCAACAGGCAGCTTTGCCAGTGAGTACCTATCCTTTGGTTTTCAAAGTTGTGTCATCGACCTGAAAAAGCGACGTAAGGTGGGCGATACTTGATAAATCTAAACATCCCCTCATACCATCGTTGTTTAGCGTTCATAGTAATTGCAACCTCTAATGTTGCAAATAGATGTTCAGTGTCTTGTTATCCTGCATAATACCTTTTGAAAATAATTTAAAAATTAGGTGAAATTTTCTGAATTTTAATTTTATGACAGAATGAAACAAAATAAAAACAAAACACGTAGAAATTACTCATTCGTTACTACATCAAGGTGAATTTGCTCTTCTGAGAAACATGGTATAACATTAAACAGTAGAAACCTCTTTCAACATTTTATGTGCACACCTGTTTGAATAATTTTCTTAATCTTTGACAGCGATTCGGTAGTACTGCTTGCTCTATAATATTTCTATTGAGAGTAAAAGAAATGTCAATATTAAGATGGCAGTTGTCAGTTACGCCATAATGTGTCATTTATAAATATTGTTTTGTCGGAAATCAAGAAATAATAGAGTTGATTACCTAAAATAACATGAAAAGACGTAGAAAAAAAAATCGCAGGTAAATAATATAAATTTTTTATTGTTCACACTATAATCGATTTAAGTGTTAGTTTGCCGACTACAACCTTCGCGGCCATCAACTGTTCCTCACTGTGGCTCACAATAGACTAAATGAGTTGTTGATCATGTACCGTAACTCTATGAGCAATTTTTCGGTGCTGACCAGCATATCTAGTGTAGTATAGACATAGAAATCTTTGGCAATACTAATTTTATTATTCTACTCTGCAGTGTGGTTTGATGGTGCAATTATGATGGTACGGAACCCTCGGTGCGCGAGTCCGACTTGCTCTTGACCGGTTTTATTTAACAGATTGTACACTTCAAGAGGGACTTGCTAAATTCGCCTATGATTCTAAAGAAAAATATAATTTCACGCAAAGGTTTAAACTTTATCTGCATGAGATGCAGTAAAATTACTAATACGTTCTGATGAATAGAAAAAGCCAGACCAATATTTTAGAACCAGCGGTTAAAAAAGCAAGCAAAGCATGAATCACTAGAAGATCTGTTCATAACAGATGGCTGTGCAAAAAGAGGATCAAAAACCAAAAGTAAAAAATATGAAAATAATTTATATTACACGCATTCATTACATACACCAATCAAATCTGTCAATTTTATTACCTACGTAAAACTTTTATGAATTTGAATATCTTACCCAAAGAGAATGTAAAAAAAAACTAGCGTTGTCTTACCATCTTGTTGTAACAGAATCTAGTTTTTGGATTTTGTTTACATTTTTGTACACACATTTCGTACTCATTTTTGTATCCATATATTTTGTATACTGTTGCATACAAAATTGCAGATTTGACAAAAATTAGGAACTGCATTTTGCTAATTCATGTTAATGTCACAATCGTGGCTCACTCAATAGTGTTTCAGTAATATTGTGTTTTGACACAGTAATTGTGACCACAAAAAAGCAATAATATTGAACACCATTGCTACACGGCTTGTTCCTATTACTGCTTCCAGAGGGCCTATTACAAGAAAGAATCACGATAGTCGGACGATGTTCGTTGAAAGATTTACTTGATTTTGAACCTTATACATAAGTTTATAATTTCAAGGAGTGGAACGAACATCGTACGCTTATCGCTATGCGTTATTAGGGTTCCGTACCAAAATGGTAAAAAGGAACCCTTATGGTGTGACTCAGTCTGTCTGTCTGTTACAGCTGGATATTTCGAAAACTAATAATAGTATCAACTTGAAATAAAAAAAATAAAAATATTTTTTTGACATCAGGGACTGAAAAGGGGTCTTAAAAATTTGGAGTGGGGTGACTAGGGCATGTGGGGTATCATAAGAAAGAGCGCTGTTTGCACATTTTAAAACATTCTTTTCTTTTTTAGGCCAATAAAAAAAATAGTTCCACTATCGGTCAAGAGATGGCGCTGACCTAATACTACAATAATAATTGGTGGCTGGTTCTAATTTAATTTCCTACTATTTGCCGTACGAATAAACGAAGAATAAGTTTCTACTTAGTAATATAATACAGTTTGCAATGTGGAGTTGCTGAAACGTTTTTCAGTCACCATAAGCAGCTGTCTGTGGTTAAGATTTGTAAATTAACTGTCCGCCTGTTCGCCCTTTCACCTGTCCACCGTTTATCCTACTTTCTTAAAGACTGTACTAAAGTAACATATCCAAATATATTTATGATTGTACGGAACCCTCGGTGCGCGAGTCCGACTCGCTCTTGACCGGTTTTTTATAATAGGCCCTCTGTTTATAGCCTTGGGAAAAATTATTATAAAAACACCTGACGCTGAATTTTTGGTTGAACTAAAAGCTTTTGTGGAATTATTGAAAAAAAAATGTACTTGGCTCAAGCTTAATGGGCGCGCGTTATGAGAAAAATGATTTTAAGTGCTTTGATTTACACTCATTTAAATAAAAGCGGTATCGGCTTGTTTTTGGTATAAACATTGAAAAATGAGTTTCAGTAAGTAGGTACTGATAAATTTCACTGTTACTATAATAATTTTGATTTTTACCATGTTGTAAACGAAGTTTGATGATCAATGTACACTTTTGAACATAATAATATCATCTGTTGTTACAAAGAATGAGCAAAATTAGCTTATTGTTGGCATAATAAAATTTCAAAGTGTAATCTAATGCCGGCATTACATATTTGTCGAGCATCGGCACAATTCATCGTACGTTGCCGGTTTTGTACAAATGCTTCAAAGAGGTTCTTTCAAAACCGGCAACGTACGATGAATTGTGCCGATGCTCGGCGAATATGTAATGCCGGTATAAAAGTGTCTAACTTACTCTTAGCGAAGTTCGATCCTAGTACAGTAGCCCGTAGAACATTTAAATCACCAAAAAGGTTACCGTTTTCCGTTGTGATATACTTATTAATTACAAAATTATAGATAGTTTAACCCAAGTTTTACAGATCGCAACCCGCCGTAACCTATATTTGTATATCTCCAAAAACGATATTTTCTATTTTTCAAGGTTTACCACATGGTTTAGCTATTGTCGTGTTCTACAGAGTTGTTTGATTGCCACTGATAATAGTAAGACTTTGGAAAGTGATCATACACATATTTAAGACCAGATAAAGTCCAACCATTTTCATCAGTTCTTAAATCTGTGTATGGCTACTTTTTATAGTCTTACTTTTATCTGTGGCAATCAAACCAAGCTGTAGAACACGACAATAGCTAAACTATGTGGTAAACCTCGAAAAATAAAAATATATAAATTTTGGAGATATCCAAATATAGGTTACGGCGGGTTGCGATCTGTAAAACTTAGGTTAAAGTATCTATAATTTCGTAATAAATAACTATATCACAACTACAAACGGTAACCTTTTTGGTGATTTAAATGTTCTACGGGCTACTGTACTATTATTATCCCGTCTTCGTAGAAGTTTATTTCTTCTAATATTATTTACGAAGTGTTTTTATTATCAATAATAATTTAATACCGTCACGGGATTATAAACTGTTAATTAAACACCTTTTATAGGTAAATAGCTTTATAGCTTGTAAAATACAATCCACGAGAGAGTAATATAAAAATCTTATAAAGAAACTTCATTAAATTCTAGGGTTTAAATTAAGGTTCTAAAGGTGCCATCTTCATTGTTTATTATCAAAGAACGTGGCGGCTCTATACTTGGTTTATTCTCTATAGAAATTAACTTCGTTTTCTCGGCACAATAATCTTCTTGGTTCATAAAATATGGCTCTCTTATTACGCTCAACGGGTTGCTCCAATTTCTTTAGAAAGAAGCTTAAAGTTTCCAAAAATATAAAATTGGCTATCAATTCTGTATATCATGCTAGAAATCAGCAAAAAAACGTGTTATTTGAAACTACTAAGCTTTATTTAGGTAAGTAACTCATTTGTTTTTAAAAAAATTATCACAGTTACGTGCGTAGCTTAATTTTATTTGATTTGGTTTCTAAACTTCAAACTAGCACCCTTTTTAATAATAATAGGCAGCGTAAGACAGACAGAAAAACAATAAATTATATGATATTCAGCTTCGATTGCTCATAATCATAATAAACACCCCTCGTTACACACACACATAGAGAACTAAACACGTTACCTTTTTTATCAACCCGGAAATTTTTAGAGGTAGGTACTTAACTTGATAATATTTATTTTTAAATTATAAGAGATTAAATAAAACAAAGTGTGGTTAATTTTCTTTGTTAATCCTGAACACCCCGGACACTCCATACAACCGCGCCATTATAAATGACGTCGTCAGATGATGATTTTGTACACGCACAACTGTGTATGTGTAGTTGTGCGTGTAAGTCTAGGGCTGCCGTGCAATTTGTACTGTATGAGCGAGTTACGATGCATTGCTTTGAATATCAAAATAAGTTCACAGTTGACAAACACGACTAAATAGTTACGACGCATTGCTTTGAATGTCAAAATAAGTTCACGTTGACAAACAAGACTAAATGAGCACACGATTCAGCACACGAACTCGCGGAGTGGGGTGAGGTAATTGATTCTGGGGCGGGGCGGAGAGTTTCCTTTCTGTACGGTAGTACTTATATCTATTCTGTGGCTATGTGATGCATTATTTTGCGTAAAAATAAACTTAAAAATAAACCACAAAAGCTTTTTAATAGTTTGAATTAATTAAATAATTAAATTAAAATAAATTAAATTAAATAGGTAAGGTATTCGTAGCTTATGGGGTGTTGACACGGAGTGACTTGGCAGGCAATTTAGTCAATTAGCACTTTTTATCTACAATCGCTTGTAAAATCTAATCACAAACCTAATTTCAATGAGGTGGCGATTAGATTTTACAAACGATTGTTGATAAAAAGTGCTAATTGACTAAAGTAGCCTGCCAAGTTGCCTGCCAAGTTGACTCGCGTAAATATATCTTTAGGATTTTAATTTTAGATTGAGTTGATTCTAAAATAAATAAATTACGAAAATGGAAATTAAGTTCTTCAGAAATTGTCAAAAACCTAATCAATCCACCACGAAACCTTTAATAAAATCTCAAAGTATTTTATTTCAAATCATAGATTTGCCAGTCACTTACTTAATCTGGACAAAATCTGTACTTTGGATAATGAATGATGTATCAAAACTTGGGGCTTAGTTACTTAAAACTAACTCCTTGTATGTAAGTATGCAAAAGTTCCGTATGTTCTCACAGTTATATCAGGAAGTTTAAGTGTTAAACGGTTCAGTTCTCGAGGTAATTTAGATAAAACTTGCGCTCGCGTGAAATGGGATGCGAACGGCAACGCTGTCGCTTACTACATTCGCTAATGCACGCTACACTGCATTCTCTAAACATTTTAACTTTTATTTCAACATGGATGGACTTACGATGAAGACAATGTAAATGACAAATGATAAGATTATATTATTTTTATCATACTAAAAGGTATTCGTGCCTTCGTGCGTGCTACCTATGCAAAGTCAGACCTATGTATACACGACAAAAACCTACGTTCAATTTTTTTTCAAAATGTTCTTGTCACTTCTGACGTTCCGCGTATTAACGGAACTTTGATGATTTTATACTTTAACTTTAATGATTTTAGTTCGATATTACTTCGAACGTTATAAAGCTGCTAATTCTAGCTAATGTAAAATCCTTCATGAAAGAGTTATATAGAGATTTGATACTATGGTAACACTACTTAACGAGTGTTGGTTTTTTCTGTAACATGGTAGCCAAAGGCAACATTTTCAGTTGGACTGATACGGGGGTCGAAAGTTTTTTCATTTGCGGCCAACGAGGATTAGTTATTCTCTTCTGTGCCTTTGCGAGGCTCGCCAGTGAAACGGACTTTTGTTTAATTTAAGGGTGCGAGTGAAGAGACTCTATGTAAAAAAAACTTTTAGGGGTGGCCAGTCTTTCATTTATTTAAGGCGACTCGGAATAAAGCTTTAGTGTATACTATACAATTTGTTTGGTTAGCAATGTCGGAGCTTTTAAAGGCAGATAATATTATAATCAATTTTATTGACAAAACCCCCCATATGTTGGGGTCTATTTTCTCTCTTGTTGGAATGACCGACATTTTAAATATGTCTTTTTATTTTAATAGGCCTGCGGAAAAAAAAATTCTCCGGATTTAAAAGTCCTACAGTTATAAAAAAACTTTTCAAAAGCTAATAATATCACCTATCTAGTATAAAAATTAATTATATAAATCTTTAACTTAAATACGTCATAAAAAATTACTAAAGTAAAATTTAAACTGAAATTAGTGTGGTTTTTTTTTATTTTTATTACAGATTTATAAAAATAGGACATTAATGTGTATTTTTTTTTAATTTGTATAATACACAGGAATATTATCTACTAAACGAATTTTGACCATTTTCGAAAATTAACATTTAGTGCTTACCTATAAGGGTCATATTCAAACAACAATAACTCTTGAAATTATGCAACTCAAAACAATGATTTTGATGTCGTTTTGTTGATAATATTTTCGTCTATTATAAAAATACCAAAAAATGCATATTAATGTCCTAGTGTTTGAGATCTGTGAGAAAAACTATAAAAAGCACACTAATTTCTGGTTAAAATTTTGTTTAGTAACTTTTTATGACGTTAAAGTAAAAAAAAATACACAATTAATTTCTTTTCTTGATAGGTGGTATTATTAGCTTGCAAAAAATTTTTTTTTAAAACTGTAGAACTTTTAAATCCGGTGAAATTAATATTTTTCAACTGGGCCATCTAAAGTAAAAAGACAAGTTTAAAATGCTGGTCATTCCCACAGGAGAGGAGATAGACCCCAACATGTGGGAGGATTTGTCGATAAAATTTATCATATTATCTGCCTTTAAAAGCTCCGACTTCGCTAACCAAACAAATTGTATGTGTCGGTGTAAGAACTAGCTAACTTAATTCATAACAAAGTATTGCGGTTATTCAGTAAATTGCGGTCTCCTAATATAGGAACGTAGCAAATGGTGTGAATGGTGCCTAGTTACCTACTAAAGTGCTGACAGTACCTGTAGTAAAATAGAGGTTGTTTATTTTTTTGTTAACCTTACCTAATCCATAACCTTATTAAAACAAATCTGGTACCTACATGTCCATCAGCCATTTTAATGTCCCCACTGCTGGGGCACAGGCCTTCCTTATGGGTGGATAAGGAGGACGGGCCATAACCCACCACGCGGGCCCAATGCGGATTGGTGGGTGTTAACGACTGCAAATGCAGCCGAGACCAACGGCTTAACGTGCCATCCGAAGCACGGAGGAGCTCGAGATAATAAATTTTTGGTCACCCATCCCATGACCGACCCTTGCGAACGTTGCTTAACCTCCGCAATCGCTGGACCAGGCGCTAAACCACTGCGCCACCGAGCTCCTACCTACATAGTACAATCCTTACTAATATTATAAATGCGAAAGTCCGTTTGTTTGTTTGTTTGTTACGCCTTCACGTCTTAACTACTGAACCGATCATCATGAAATTTTGCATACACGTTGTCAGGGGTATAGAGAAGGACATAGGGTACCTTTCATCCCGAAAAAAAGTACAGTTCCCGAGGGATAGCGAAAAACCTTTCCACGCAGACGAAGTCGCGGGCGGCCGCTAGTACAAATATACAGACACTGGGCTAATCCTACTTTGTTATCTTCTTGTAACATGAAACGTTATTAAAATTAACTTATACAATTAGGGTATAAAATGAAACGTATCTACTCATAATATTAATGATTAAGACGACCGACGCCGGCTCCTCGTTACCTAAAAAAAATTTAACAGGCCCCGCCCACTCACCCCACTACCCCGCAGTGACATTCATACTAGTGTAGAAAAGGAAGGTAGTGAACCCCCACAGTAAATCCTCAGTAGACGAAACTTTACAGTATGATAAAGTATCATAAATTAAACATATTTTTTAACTATCCTAATCGTTTTTTTTTTTTTGGATATTTGTACATAGGTTTTGGTTCATACTATATTACATCCCTGCAAAGTTTCATCGACTGAGGATTTAATGTTGGGGTCTCCATACAAAAGATCGCTTCATTTCCTACACTATACGTAGTTTGATATTCGCGCCAAACGCCCGTGAGTCATCAAAAGTTTAAAGAAAAAGAATAAAAAATCGGCCAAGTGCGAGTCGGACTCGCGCACGAAGGATTCTGTACCAAAAAACGGCAAAAAAACCACGTTTGGTATTGG
The DNA here is from genome assembly GCA_943789525.1 of Agriphila geniculea. Classification (NCBI taxonomy): domain Eukaryota; kingdom Metazoa; phylum Arthropoda; class Insecta; order Lepidoptera; family Crambidae; genus Agriphila; species Agriphila geniculea. The sequence goes on along the minus strand of OX038882.1, from coordinate 16,410,283 downwards.
CGCCCACCTTAAATATTTGTTTCATTCTGTTTTTAGTATTTGTTGTTATAGCGGCAACAGAAATACATCATCTGTGAAAATTTCAGCTGTCTAGCTATCACGGTTCATGAGATACAGCCTGGTGACAGACAGACGGACAGCGAAGGCTTAGTAATAGGGTCCCGTTTTTACCCTTTGGGTACGGAACCCTAAAAAGCGATAGAGTCGCAACACATTGTATTTTTAACATTTCTTTGTTATAATTTTTCTTACTTTATGATTGAATAAATAAAAATGTACTTATATGTAAATATTTGTTTGTATTGTGTCCTGAAAATAAAACGCTAGTAATAAACTTATCTTTATAAACCTAATTTCAGTTCAAAATATGAGACCGTTTGCTTACAGTACTGCAAAAATGGAATGAGAAGCATTGGATTTTTTTTCTATCGAGAAAATTGTTTCCATTCATGTTTTGACCTTTCTAAATCTATTTTTTAGTCTATTTTAACATGTTACAAAATTAGAACAATAGTAGTAGGATCAATAGGATTAAAACTAAATTGAAAACCACGAAAATCCACACGGTATATTCTTAAAAGACTATTTTACTACAGACAATAATACTCAGTGGTCGATTTAATTACATTCCATTTAAAATTTTGCACAAAATTTAAAGCAAATTCCGCTAATTATTCAGCAACAGATGACTAACATCTCACCGGAGAAATATTTAATTTCAACTGTAACAAAATGATTAATTAATTTCATGTGTTACAAATTTTCAGAAATATGATATGATTTTATGGGATAATTAATATATCTCATTTCGTATTATAAACATGAAGTACCTTATTAGGTACCTATTTATAAGACAATTTATAGAAATCATTTTGAATAACTTCATTTTAATTTTGAGATTTTTGCATTCATAATGCTAATTTTATACAATACTAAATAATATAAATACTAGAAAAAATTAACTCCTAATGCCTGAACTGATTTGGATAAATGGGGTATCGTTAGAATCCTTAATCCCGAGTGACACTGGCTATATTTTTTTTAGAAAAAATCAATATGGCGACTGTATGACGCCATTTTAAAATGCGAAAAAAAATTTTTTTCCTCATATTATTACAATATGGGCATCAAATGAAAGGTCTTGATAAGCACATTCCAAAACTATATAATATGTCACTAAAATGTGTAAAATAAATATAAATAAATTAAAAAAATATTAAAAACACGACTGCCCTGCCTAAAACGAACTAAAAAGTTAAACAACAAGTGTCATTGCAGTCGGGGGAACTCTTTGATCAAAAATTGTTCCATAATAAGGTCCCCCGACTGCAATGACACTTGTTGTTTAACTTTTTAGTTCGTTTTAGGCAGGGCAGTCGTGTTTTTAATTTTTTTTTTAATTTTTTTTTCACCAATGTGAAGAATTACCTCGACATTCAATTGAAATATCTAGGTATTCAGATATTTAGACAATTGATTAAGATGAAATATTTATAATTTTCGCGGGTTCGATTCCCGTCCGAGAAATGATCTGGTGCGAGTAGTATTTTTACTAGTATATTATTTAGTATTGTATAAAAATAGCATAGTGAATGCAAAAATCTTTTAGAAAAAGCTATTATCGTAACTGAGATGCTATTTTGTTGCATGAACAGCTTTTACTCCACAATAATGCTGGTAATAATTAAGTGACGAAAGATAGTGCTTTAAAAACTAGTTTTACGAGGAATTAGCATGTCATAAAACTAACAGTTGTTTGATTGCGATCGAGAGATATAGTGCAGTATTTAGTGGCATCATTTGTATGGGGACCTTGCAAATCGTCAACAAAGGAAGCCGCTTGGCACAGGCGTACTTTGTGGTCATTTGAGCTGATTTAGCCCTGTACCCACGTGGTACCACGCTGGTGGTAGCCAGGGGTGGGGGGGAGAGGTGCCTTCTACCACGCTGCACTTTTACATCCATACCTCCATAGTTTTAGCAAATAGGTCGTGTTTGGTATCATTTTCATATAATTCAAGGACGAGGAATTCATTTCTGGAACAATTTTTACACTCGTTCATATAAAAAATAACAGTTCTGCGCAAAAACAGAAAAATAAAAAAACAAAAATCTTACAAAATCTATGCCTACAAATAAACCAGGAGATTGTGCTTTATAAAAAAAATATGATTAAATAGCCCTGTTTATATAAAATATATAAACATCAACTTTCTCATACAAATTATATTTATAAATGTGTCAAAAAAACATTTCCGCCGCGCGGCGGTATTTTGGTGCAGTATATTTGGATAGGATTTATCACTTATTGTTTAATAATGACACAAATAGGTTGTGTTTGGTATCGTTTTTATGTAATTCGAGGACGGGAAATTCATTTCTGCAACAACATTTTTACTCCTTCATAGAAAAAAAAAAGTTCAGTGCAAAACAAGAAAAATAAGAAAAAAAACTTACAAAATCTATGCCCACAATTAAACCACGAGATTATGCTTTATAAAAAAATATGTTTAAGCAGCCTTATTTATCTTAAATATATACACATAAACTTTTCTATAGAAATTATATTTACAAATGTCTCAAAAAATCAGTTGCGTCGCGCTGCGGTATTTTGGTGCAGTATTTTTTGATTTGGACTTATCACTTATTGTTTAATAATAACACGGATTAGTATTGGTAGTCCCATAGTTATACTTTAAAAGAGAGTTGTAGTAATATTTAAGAAAACCTTTTTCTTTACCTAGTTATAACGAATTTTATTGGCAGTTTCCGCTGCATCCACATAGTTCGGTGCACTTTATTTATCTTTTTAAACAATTGCACCTTCCTGCGAATTTTTGCTTACACTTACACCGTATTTACTCCATGCAAGCTGTGGCTGCTGGCGATAAAGCGGTCCACATAGGCTCCCACAAGCCATTACTTTTAGCCCAACCCCAGTCTGTAGAACATGGCAGGTTTTGGATTGGTTTTAAATGTTGACCCCATACATTCCTCCCTGATAAATCGCTCGCAATATTTGGTTGCACAGGGCGTCTCTGGTTGGTGGAGATTCTCCAGCTGCTTGTCCTTTTTCGTGAATAGCACTTTTCTGCATTGATCAAAGCCCACCGGTAACGATCAATTGCGATTGTCAATTTTTCCGCAATTGACGCCCATTGACGGAAAAAAATATCGTTTGCGCGTGCAATTGAAGCGATTGTCAATTGCTCCAACAATGGAATTGACAGAAAAATTGACAATCGCAATTGATCGTTACCGGCGGGCTTAATATCAAGGAGATGCATTCCGACATGTCCAACAATAACTTAAATCACAAAAGTCAATCACCAGTAACTTACTTGTCATACAAAGCAATGACAATTGTTTCTAATACTTATTGGCAAAGCCTGCTCCACATTTCCTTCCTTAGGGTATTTAAATCCTTCAAGCGCCCCAAGCTTCGAAAGCGCTTTTTCCCTTTACCAGCAAAAGACGATACGGTATCACACCCGAAAAAGGCGTGGAACAGAGTGGCAATACTTCTGTTTTTTCCGGTCCTAAAAGATAATTAAAGCTGAATTCTTTTTAGATTTTAAAGTGTGAAAATACTATACTTATTTGGGTTACTAATGAAGCTGCAATTGCATGGCAAGGCAGTAACTGACGATTTTTACCCGTGCCAATATGAGAACCCACAATTCCTCAAGCAATTAATACAGTTTATCTTCTTTTAGGACCGGAAAAAGCAGAAGTATTGCCACGGCCACTGTTCAACTCCTTTTCCGGGTGTGGATGAATATCGTATCGACTTTTGCTGGTAAAGGAAAAAAAGCGCTTTTAAAGCTTGGGGTGCTTATCCAATTGCAACGGAAGGATTTAATGCGCTAAAAAAGGAAATGTGGAGCAGGCTTTGCCAATAAGTTGGCTTGGCAATAAGGCTTTTGTGATTTAAGTTATTGCTGGAAATGTTGGAACGAATCTCCTTGATATTAATCAATGCAGATAAGAGCTATTCACGAAAAAGGACAAGCAGCTGGAGAATCTCCACCAACCAGATACGCCCTGTGCAACCAAATTTAGCGAGTGATTTATCGGGGAGGAATGTATGGGATCAACTTTTAAAACCAATCCAAAACCTGCCATGGCCTGCAGATTAGGGTCGCGCTAAAAATAATGGCTTATGGGAGCCTATGTGGACCGCCCTTCTGCTAACAACCACAGATTGCATGGAGTAAATAAGGTGTAAGTGTAAGCAAAAATGCGCAGGAAGGTGCAATTGTTTAAAAAGATAAATAAAGTGGATGCAACGGAAACTGCCAATAAAATTTGTTATAACGAGGTAAATAAAATAATTATAACTTTAACTCTCTTTTGAAGTAAAATTATGGGACTACCAATCCTTATCCGTGTCATTATTAAACAATAAGTGATAAATCCATATCAAAAAATACTGCACCAAAATACCGCCTCGCGTCGCAACTGATTTTTTTTACATATTTATAAATATAATTTCTTTAGAAAAGTTTATGTTCATATATTTAAGATAAATAGGGCTGTTTAAAAATATTTTTTTATAAAGCATAATCTCGTGGTTTAATTGTAGGCATAGAGTTTCGGCATGATGTAAGTTTTTTTTTATTTTTTTTTTTGCACTGAACTTATTTTTTTTTTCTATGTACGAGAAAATGCTGTTGTAGAAATGATGAATGAGAGGAGGGGGCTCCTTGAATTACATGAAAACGATACCAAACACAACCTAATTGTGTCATTATTAAACAATAAGTGATAAATCCTATCCAAATATACTGCACCAAAATACCGCCGCGCGGCGGAAATGTTTTTTTTTACACATTTATAAATATAATTTGTATGAGAAAGTTGATGTTTATATATTCTATATAAACAGGGTTGTTTAATCATATTTTTTTTATAAAGCACAATCTCGTGGTTTATTTGTAGGCATAGATTTTGTAAGATTTTTGTTTTTTTACTTTTCTGTTTTTGCGCAGAACTGTTATTTTTTATATGAACGAGTGTAAAAATTGTTCCAGAAATGAATTCCTCGTCCTTGAATTATATGAAAATGATACCAAACACGACCTATTTGCTAAAACTATGGAGGTATGGATGTAAAAGTGCAGCGTGGTAGAAGGCACCTCTCCCCCCCACCCCTGGCTACCACCAGCGTGGTACCACGTGGGTACAGGGCTAAATCAGCTCAAATGACCACAAAGTACGCCTGTGCCAAGCGGCTTCCTTTGTTGACGATTTGCAAGGTCGATGCCACTAAATACTGCACTAATATCTTTATACAATTGTCGAGTAAATGCGATAAGAATTCGTCGAGTCCACGTGTATTATACACGTTTGTAGAGCCAAAAAGCATTGAATGCTAAAAGATCTAGTAAGCTGCATTATTACTGCTTTTGGAAATGATAGGATCTTTCATACGCGTGTTTTACGATCCATAGTCATGAGAGTAATAAAATGGCTTAAACGATTTCTTATTTAGTATTGTATAAACAAATTCATCTTTCAAATACTCCATAACAAAATAATTTCTGTCGGAAGAATAAAATTTGTGTATGCAGAGACTTCTGACTAAGTATCATTCTCCTTTAATACCCCAGTTAACGGCACATATTGTTTTAAGTAGCTTATCTCGTCTTCTCGCCACCGCTAATTGTTTAAGCTGAGACTTAGCTCGCTCATGTCTGATCACGTTCTCACTTTAAGTTCGCTTCAGATTGCTTGGTGTTTACTTTGAATTAGACACGGAAACGTTTGCTGAGCTTTATTAATTTCAGTCTGTTTGTCAATTATGGTGCATTTTCTCGGTGGTACTGTTGCAAATGTTTTGTTGATTGCAATCTTCATTTTATGGATTGGGTGGGATAAAATCCGTCATTCAGTGGCCCTAACCATGAGTTGATGCAAACTATTTACGTTACCGTAAACTATCGGATATACTGCTCACAGTTTATGCGAGTGAAAGGGAGAAAACGATAGTTTACGGTAACGTAAACAGTTTGCATCAACTCGTGGTAGAGCCACAGGCCTTTAACATCTTTGCTGAGGCAGAAATGTTACATGTAAAAAAAACCGGTCAAGAGCGAGTCGGACTCGCGCACCGAGGGTTCCGTACCTGTGGCGGGCGCGGCGGGCAGACGACGACGAGAGCACTTAAGAGATCGTCCACAATAAACCACACACGTCACAAATAATAATATCACTTGATAACTCTCAGTTAGTGGACTGTAAACACTCAAAAGTCTTCATAGGATTATCGCCGGCTGGACGAGGAAGGCGGTTAAACACACGGTCGGAAAAACACTATCACGGAACACACCAGTCAACAGTGTTCATAAACTAATGTCACTTCACATAAATGTCACACCAACGTATCACAAATTCTTTTCATCATTTTCACATTATTTTGTAGTCGGCGCAGTCAATGTTCGTAGCAAGACACGTATATAGTTCCGTAGCAAAGCACTAATTCACACTTATAACATAGTCAAAGTTACTAATTCACCACATTGAATCACTTTGAAACATATTATTTGGAGCACTAAAATCTTAACATTGTCGCGCTTACTGCCAGGATGCACCTTATTACTGGGACCTTTACTTCATAATGAAACCACTATTTACTGTTTCTTCTTTTATTTCTTCCTTTTTCTTCCTTTTACAATGATATCTTCATTATTGGAAAACTATGGGAAAACTATGCGCTTACTTCGACCTCTCCGATTTATATAGCGATCGAAAATTAATCCTAAAAAAATTCGGAACCAATCAGATTTCTTGGAATTTTCATGAAAATCAATCTAGAACTTTCTAGTTTTTCTAGAACTCGGCCCTCTCTGTCGCACTGTCTGTCTTTGTCTAATTCTAAACAAAACTATCTCTATCTCTTTCTAATATCGAAATAAGCGGTTGTTTTTACAAACCTTTGATAAAACTAACTCAAACTTAATTTCTATAGATATAACTATAAACATCTAATCGATTATTAACTATTTTAAAACAAAATCTCAAAAATCTCAATTATTTCAAAAGATATTTAAAAAAATCCTTCGGGGGCTTTCTATGTGGTATTGCCCCTTTGATATGTCTAATTTCCAAAATTGGGGCTTTGTCTTTAAGGTATTGCCCTGTTGGTATACCCTATTTTCCCACTGAAAAAACTGAAAATTACTTACAAATAGCAAAAACATAGATTTTTAAATTTGAGATTTTTGCATTTACAATGCTATTTTTAAACAATACTAAATAATATACTAGAAAAAATACGACTCGCACCAGATCAATACTCAGACGGGAATCGAACCCGCGACCTTTGGATATCCGGTCCAATGCTCTGGCCGCTGAGCTACCGAGTCACTAGTGACATCGTCGAATTTTTCCTAGTATATCCTAAACTCTTACGCTGTAAGCCAGCGTTATTTCACCAATGTGAGGAATTACCTCGACATTCAATTGAAATATCTTTCCAGATATTTTAACAATTGATTAAGATGAAATAGCTATATAATTTTTAAATTTGAGATTTTTGCATTTACAATGCTATTTTTAAACAATACTAAATAATATACTAGAAAAAATACGACTCGCACCAGATCAATACTCAGACGGGAATCGAACCCGCGACCTTTGGATATCCGGTCCAATGCTCGCGGGTTCGATTCCCGTCTGAGTATTGATCTGGTGCGAGTCGTATTTTTTCTAGTATATTATTTAGTATTGTTTAAAAACATAGATTCTAATAAGAACGTAAAGAACTAATACAAGGTCTAACTAACAAAGTCTTACATCTAAAGCGTAGATTCACTAAGTTAAAGTCCTTAACTTATTATTCATAAGTCTCACTTCACTAATTGCAATTCACTATTATAAGTTTAACACTTATCACTTTAAGTATTATTTTTATCACTTATAACATGTCACTAACACTCATAATTTACTTGCGTCGCTAACAGTACCATCATAATTGCACAATCAAACCACACTGCAGAGTAGAATAATAAATTAGTTTTGCAGTTTTAGGTCAGCGCCATTTCTTGACCGATAGTGGAACTAATGTTAACTCTTTTAGAAATTTGATAATTTCTAAAAAAAATGTGCTATATTGAGTTATCGTTTTAATTTTTCTGTAATCTTTATATAAACTGCTATGACATAGAATTATTTGAGATTTTTCTCTTTGCAAACTTCGGAGATAAGGGGGGGGGAACGGTATTTTTTTTTACAATTTTCATCATAAGTCGAAAACAATGCGGCCTAAAAAAAAGAAAAAATGATTAAAGACGTGCAAACGACGCTCTTTCATATGATACCCCACATGCCCTAGTTGCCCCACTTCAAATTTTTAAGACCCCTTTTCAGTCCCTGTGGTAAAAAAAATATTTATTTTTTTATTTCTTTCTTATTTGAAAAATAGTTGAGCAAATGTCATCTTAAACTATTCCAAATTTCAAGTTGATACCATTAGTAGTTCTCAAGATATCCAGCTGTGACAGACAGACAGACAGACAGACTGAGTCACACCATAAGGGTTCCTTTTTTACCATTTTGGTACGGAACCCTAAAAATACCACATTGCACTACACGGTTTTATTGAGCATTGTTAGTAACAATCGTCAAGGAAATAAGGAGGCTTCCGTAGCAATTTTAGTTTGACAAAATATTGGCTACTTATCAGATGATCGACCTTTGCTAAAGTTTGTTAGCCTTGGCAATAATAACACTATAAAATCTATTGAATGGTGAGTAAACGTACTGTACGTAGTTACGTAAATGTGAATGTGCAAACAAACGTATTTGTAAAACAATGTTTAATTTGAGCGATTTCCATTTAGTACAATTTAAAATCAAATTCAGGCTTTGGTTTGAATGTCGGCAACTTTGCTGCTTTGAACCGTAATATTGTGTGTTATTTTCATAACGGAATCGTTTAGGAAAATCCGTTTGTAAATTATTTTCTCCTTTCCATGTTTAATCCATTCATTTAATTTATTTCTTTCGATTTATCTGTATTTGGAAAATAATTTATAAATAGGTAATGACGTAATTACATTTCTTTTTCGTTCATCTTAAATAATAATAAATTGATTATGCTTTCAAATGCAATTTAAGAAACAGTAGTATTTTCAATGATTTTGTGGGTTGAATGGGGAAGGCAACTGTCAAAATGGCGCTGCGTACGCTTGCTCCACGAGAGCTATGAAGACAAAGGACTTTTTTAGCTTTAAAATTATTAAATTCTATGTAATAGGCTTTAAAAGTGCTGGCACTTACAAATTTCCGAAAAATCTGGATAATGATAAAAAATATAAATTCTGTAAGAATAAAAACGTCTTAATTTGGCTTTCAATTCCGGCATTTGCATTGTAAAACAGTCTTTTATATCCATTTTGGGTCAATGGGTATTTTTCGGTAAAAAAATACCACAAGATAAATATCTATTTTCCCATAGATTTGTTCTGAACGTCTACTGTCTTAGGAACAAGCGTACGCAGCGACATCTACGATTAGTTTTGCGTTACCAACCCCATTGGGACAAAATCTGATAAGCAGTATTTTAAACATAAGTTAACTCAATAGTGTAAAATAATATTTATCTTTTTCTGAGTACCTTCTTCTTCGTAAAGATACTTTTTTCCAGCATTGAGTATTAGCTGCGATGGCAAATATGAAATGTTGAAAACCAATCATGCAATAAGCGATATTCCAACAAGCATTACTGGCTCCTTGTCAATTCGGAGACTGATGTGTTTAACACCTAAGATACTTAAATAATTTGATAAAAACCTTCAAAGCGAGGCTTACAATTAGCTAGTATTCTAAAGATGAAATATTATCTAACTGAATTAGTAAAACATATACATATATTATATTATAAAAGGCTATTTTTAGTTTATACAAAACCTCTCGTGGGGTTGATCAGACCATCAAACTGAACAACTTTCATAATGGTACCAACCTCGAAATCACGAAAAAAAATCAGCTGTTCCATACAAGAGTACAATCCGACTCCATCGAAATGTATGAAACAGCTGTATAAACAAATGTATAAAAGTTGTTCAGGTTGATGGTCTGATCAACCCCACGAGAGGTTTTGTATAAACTAAAAATAACCTTGTATAAAATGTTCACTTTCTTACCAAGGTAGTTTGACTGTCGACTATTTCATCGGAAAAAATATTAATTGATTAAAAATAGCACTATTCCAGTCCGTAAAAAATATATCAAAAGTTTTGTTCAAAAAGACTCACAAATCCGCATAGGATTAGCGGTGGGAAATGTGTCATGTACATTTGTTTGTTCATATGTTGGTGTAAAAAGTAGTACTCTGAATCATTATATTGCTGAAGTTCATTTTCAAAAGCAACCGAGCAACACTCGATGATGCAGGTAGGGTAGATTTTATTTATTTTTATATACCTCTGATAAAAGGTTTATCATCAAAGCATTTTATCAATAAATAGCTTTCGTCCGTGTGGACATTCGGACAATCCCTAATAGGATAAAAAGTATCCTAAATTTTAATTCAGGCTATAATCTATCCGTGTGTCAATCCCATAGAAATAGAATGTCAAAGAACAACAATGTCAATAAACAGGTGATCCGAAAACGAATGCATACATTTTATATGAGATACGAAAAATATTACTTAGATTCATAAAATATGACTATATATGGCAAAGAAAATTAATAAACTATGTTTCATACTGTTTTCTTCGTCAATAAACGAATAAATGTAGAGAAATTTGGTTTTAGAGAAATTTGTGGCAATATCTTATTTACCTGTGAAAAGTGTGATTACTTGGATTGTTTCTTTTTGTTACATCACAATTACTTAGAGCACAAGACACCATGGCTCCATGATACCTTTATTTTAAATTCTAACTAAAATTAACAAATATTTTAAACAAAATGTGATTGCTCATTTGCTAGGCGGGACGCTAGGGGCTCTTACTGTGCAAAATGTTGGCACATGTCACTTGATCCTTTGTCTCTTTTTTACATAGACCGTGTCCGTATGATGTTAACTTCTCTTTTCCACGCTTTGTTGGTCTTCTTGAGCGCAGCGAAAATTTTTCTATGTCTATGGTCAATCCAAATTTATTCAGCCGTTTTTGGGTGATTGAATAACAAACACCCAAACATCTTCTACACTTCCAAACTTTCACATTTATAATATTAGCAGGATATCCATATTTGTTCCTGTTCGTCCCCTTTCCCGCCTTGTTCCCGTTCCCGTACCCGTTCGATTTCCCATTACCGTTCTCGTTTCCATATTATCTATATATATATATATGTTAAAATCGACTCTCATTTTGGGCCTTTTAAGAGTTGAATTATGTTCACCGTGTTGGATTTAAAAATAAATGCCATTTTCGCAATCAACAACTTAAAAAACCTCAATAACGATATTTACATTGATTTTTTTCAGTTCATTTACCCACAAAAATATACGTGTTGCGTAATTTTTTTTTTCTTATAAACTTTGAACTCCCAGTTAACCCCTTTAGGGATTGAATTTAAAAATATCCTTCCTTAGTGGTTGAAGGTATATGTACATGTCACAAAGGGAACGCGTTCGCAAAATTTTAGCTGTCTATGTCCAAAGGTTTGGGCTGGGCTGTTTCATGTTTTTTCAAGATTTTTTAACTCTGAGTGCATAATTAAATATGTATGTATTCCGGCCAATTCGCAATATAAGATTACAATGACATTTTAATATCATATCACTTTCAATTCAACACGAAAGTAGTACAAAAAAATGTCGTTTCTGACAGTTCAAATAACTTTCAGAAACGACAACCTTTTACACTTCAGCAACACGAAACTGTAACATATTATGTTAAAATGTCCATAATATTTTATTGCGAAAAGTGGTTGGAACTCAACAATATGAAATGTGTGAGCGAGAGAACGACAAATTGTATACAGCCTCTCAAAACACTATAGCAACACTAGGCCCAGGTTAACCGGCATCGACAAAGTGTAAACCACTGTAAACCTCATTTCAGGCTCACAAAGGCTATCCGTTAAGCTGTTTGAAAGTTTCCAAGCCTATGCTCGCTAAGCTAATGCTCGAGGGTGTAATATTTCCTGTGAAACTCTTGGTTAATTCAATTTCGTTGTTTCTTACTTTAGTTACATTGTTGTTTATTCTTCCTAACTAAATAATTTCGGTAAATAATACTTAGATTAATAGTTATCTTACCTTCTTTGGTTATCTGTTTAGATTTCCCCTAACCTAAATCACCAGATTTTAATGCAGCAGACTATGACAACATATTAATTTACGTTAAAAATAAATAAAAATCAGAGATATTACAAAAAGAAAATCACAATAGTTAGACGATGTTTGTTGATCGATTTACTTGATTTTAAACTTTATACACGTGTTAATAATGTTACGGAGTGGGTCGAACATCGTACGCTATCGCAATGCTTTTTTGTAATAGGCCCTGAGGTGGTTGGAGTAGGTCAACCTCTTTTTGGGCCCGTACTGCCAAATGGAAATAAGACCACGGTAGGTACTAAGTTAAATCTGTTAAATACTGTCCACTGTTGAAATGCTCCTATCCAGAAAGTTCACACGTTCGCTCGTTCAGTCGTGGTAAGCTTGATGCTGCTACGTGGATAACACGGACCAGCTCAAAGGGAAACTTTCCTAGTAATTTGCACTGGCGTCAAACAACGTCAGTAGTAATGGCCAGCGAACCATTACGGGACCAATCACTACACGAAAATCAAAAACCTATTTACACGACTGCCCAAAGCAAAAAGAGTGTATATGTGTTCAGGGTTCATGTATGTTTGTGGGTATGTGAGTTTCTTTATTCGACCGTAACTTCTAAATGCCTAAACTGATTTGGATAAATGGGATATCGTTAGAATCCTTACAGCATCTCAAGTGACACTGGATATATTTTTATTAGAAAAAAAACAATATGGCGACTGCACGACGCCATTTTCAAATGAGAAAAAATTTTTTTTTCTTCTATTATTACAATATAGACATCAAATGAAAGGCCTTGATGAGCACATTCCAAAACTATATAATATGTCAATAAAATGTGTGAAATAAAAATAAATAAATAAAAAAAAATATTAAAAACACGACTGCCCTGCCAAAAACGCACTAAAAAGTTAAACAACAAGTGTCATTGCAGTCGGGGGACCTCTTTGATCAAAAATTGTTCCATAATAAGGTCCTTCGACTGCAATGACACTTGTTGTTTAACTTTTTAGTGCGTTTTTGGCAGGGCAGTCGTGTTTTTGTTGTTTAACTTTTTAGTTCGTTTTTGGCAGGGCAGTCGTGTTTTTAATTTTTTTTTTAATAAATTTATTTTTTTCCCTCAAAACTCTTGCATTTTACGCATTGAATTTTCGTTTTAAACAGGCGACGGGAGCAAATAATCTTTGTGCAGTGCACGATAATGTATTTTCAATCAAAATTCATGTACGATGCACGGCATTCATGCACGGCAGCTTAAGACTGTGGCAGCACTGTAAGTAACTAGCTGAACTATGAAAACAACTTTCATTACGTACGGCATAAAGACGGTCTCAATGTCCACATGTATAGTCTGAAGTGCCGTCGACTGTACATAGAGAGCAGACACACTGTTACCAAACATAAAATTAGTTATTAGTATGTTTTCATACCATGCAATTTTCCAAAAATATATTTAACTAATAAACTTGTAAATATTTTGTCTTGATTGAAGTAGAGTATCTAATATATTGAAGTATTTATCTTCAATAATTTTATCATTTAATTCTTAGTCAGTTTATTTTTTTTTTCTTGAGATTGTCAGTAAAATATCACAGTGTTTATTTGGAAATGCGCATTTTATAAAACAAAAAGTCTGTTCACAAACGAGTACGAACAAATCTCACTGCAGGAACGGACAACTTAAAATTATTATGGAGCTAAAGCAAACTCGACACATTTGTGTTTTACTTTATAGCACTTAAAAACACTCTTTTTCATACACAACTCTGTTCTTTTTATCCGATTTACATAAAGAATACTGTAACATATCAGAGAGCTCGTATTGTTGAGACAATAGAGACACAAGTTTCCTAATTTATTTTACGGGAAATGGAAAGGCAATTTTATGTCAGAATCTTTTGAGCTCAAATAAAGCCTGCAGTTTTAGGGTTTTCAACGAAATTAATGGTCTGTATATCATTATTTATTTAATTAAGAAGGCGTTGTTAGCAATAAAGAAACAATAATTGGATACATCGTCACTTAAAAGCTACACATAAATCACGAGTAAATTACCAATTAATATTACCGAGCAACGGTTTCGAAAACTTTTGATTTACACGAACAAACTAATTAAAAGTTTTCCGTTTCTTGGGGAGCCAGATGTCTGAATATGGCTTTATACAACCTGACAAGCTCGTTCATTTAAAAAAAAATCAAAAGTCTACTGAAGATTAATATGAATTACACAGATTTTCCTGAAAATTATCAGTGTGCGATTGATAGTAGGGGCAGATCGATATTTGTTGATGAGAGAATAATAATTCATTATAAATAATCATAATATTGGTAGAGTTCCGTACCCAATGGGTAAAACGGGACCTTATTACTAAGACTCCACTGTCCGTCTGTCTGTCTGTCACCAGGCTGTATCTCAGGAACCGTGATAGCTAGGCAGCTGAAATTTTCACAGATGATTTTCTGTTGCCGCTTTAACAACAAATACTAAAAACAGAATAAAACAAATATTTAAGTGGGGCTCCCATTACAACAAACGTGTTTTTTTGCCGTTTTTTTGGTACGGAACCCTTCGCACACGAGTCCAACACGCACTTGGCCGGTTTTTTTGTAAAAGTTACAATCTGGATTAAAACTTATTGTGTCGAATAATTAAATTAAGTTCAGAGAAAAAAACGAAGTGACTTGCCCTTTTCACATCACAGTGTGACACGATTCTTTTGTCACTCGATGAGAGTATAGGGTTATTAGATGAGAATAAGAATTCGCATCAAGTCACACTGTAACACGATGCGATTTTTTTTCTGAACGAGTCACACTATACATGAGCCAGAGTTATAGTTTCAGTGTGACTCGATGAGCATATAGGGAATATAGGTGTCGTGATCGTGAACCCCTAGTTTGTTGCAATATAATATTAGCGCTGATGTGCTGACACCCGTTAATAGAAGCCCTTTTCCTTTATCAAACTAACTTTAACACATAAGTCGTTGATGTTGGCGTAAACTAATACGATCATAAACTCCCACGAAAGAGTGAACAAAGCACCAGAAAATCCCTCGCTATAAAGTAGACTTTTATTAATAAAGAAGGTCGTACGTCGCCTTATCAGTTTACCACCGACGCCCAAACTAAGGCCATACAAACTTGATATATGTATAGAGCCATTACGGTGCGCGGTAACCCGGAAAACCGAAATTACGTAAATGCTACATTGAATTTTCGTATAATCGACCAACTGGCTCCCGGCGAATAGATGAGTTGATGTGGCACGCATTAACTCTATCACAGTGCCAAATGTTGATCTGCAAAGTGATGGGAAATATGGAAGTGCAGTGGGGAAACATTAACAAGTACCTAAGTTGATAAAATACGTTCATATTGAAATCAGGGCTTTATAACGTTACCAATTAACAGAAAAAATAACGTTACGTAACGTTATCTTCAATATGATACCTTGATAACTTTTTTTTTTAACGATACCTAGTAACATAACATTAATATAACGTTATAATACGGTTATGTTACTAGATATCGTTAAAAATTAACGTTATTTTTAATGATAATTTTATATGTATTGTGTATTGTAGGTAGGTACCTCTACTACCTAGTACCTACCGCAGAGACTGATCACGTCATGGCGGCGTCAACGTCAATTACACATTGCTTTAAATATTTTTTATACAGTAACATAATAACGTTATCAAGGAACGTAAAAATAACGATAAATTCTGTTTTACCGTTATCAATTTTACCGTTATTAATTTCCAGTTGTAACGTTATTTTTTATAATATTACAAATTTTTAACGGTATTTGAAGCCCTGATTGAAATAAGAATGTTACCTAATTATTATTTTTGTAGAAAATGGCAGGTATAATATCCCTACATAGTTGGGATTTTATTATTGAATCAAAATTTACCATTATGAGATATAAGATAGACTAGAAATAGAGCAGTCCTAATCGCACTTTAATGTTTTACTGTACTTATTTTTTTTAGAGTTTGAGTATCATTAAGGGAAACGTAAAACACGTTGTTAATTACAAGTGTTAATACCAAAATCATAACAAATGTATTGCGAATACCTTGTGATACTCGTAAAGTGTGAGATATTTCTAAATTAATTCGATGGCAATTACATGGGATCCCACTATACCGCGATGGCGGGCAGAGGGCCTATTACGAAAAACGAATCGCTATAATCGAACGACGTTCGTGTTCGATTTATTATTTTGGACTTTATACTTGAACTGACAGTCTCGAAGCAGAACGAATGTCGTCCGACTATCGCGAGTTGGTTTTCGTAATAGGCCCGCAGGTTCGGCAGCACTTAATGACATTAATGCCCACCCGGGCACCTGAAATTACAGCGCCCTCTATGAAATTTCCATGTAATTGGAAATCCCGTCATATTACGCCGCTACCAAGACGACCAGTGGGCTCTCGTGAAATATGTCCGACGATATTAAATAACTATGTTTCTTTGAAGAATTAAGTTAACGTGAAATTGGAAAGCCTACTCTGAAAGATATTTACTATACAAGTATTTCATTGATTCGGTTTATAAAAAATCTTAGCTGTCTCCAAAAGTTATTTATTGCATATTTTTAGGTCTCTGTTTTTTATTATCACAGTCGTTTAGGCAGATAACAAATTGAAAAGCCGTTATAAATAAAAAAAAACGTCTGGGCAATCTTAAGAAAAAGAGAGACATTGTATTATGGGCCATTTACATGAGTCGACTTTAGTCACATGTGACGGTCAACTTTAGTCACCTAGCAAGTCGCTTGCAAAATTGAATCGTAGGTGATGGCGTCGCTGTCGTCTATGTAATTGATAGCGTTACCTAGGTTACAATATAGAATAACGTAGTTCCAGTTTTGGCCACCGGATCAGATAATTTTGTTCAGTCATGCGGCCTAGGTCGAATTGCCATTTACATGGTCGATTTCCGCCATGTGGCAAATGTCGTACGGTTTTAGTCACCCATGTGAATACCCCATTACTATTAGAAAAAGTACAAAATGGTAATCAGAGAAAACAAAAGAAAATCACTCAAGAGCTTTTTTGAATAACGTTTGTCTCATCTACATTTTAAAATTCTTGAATGCTCTCAGACATGTGCCAATCCATAGACATGGGTCTAGAGATTGATGGACGAACCGCCTTTCACATTGAGTGATAAGTTAAAAGTAAGTTTAACCAACGGAGAAGCTTTTTGAATGCCAATTTTACAGAAAAACAAAATAATTTAAGCAAAGCAAGAGTCGAGCTCATTTGAAAAACAACGAAGTTGTTATTTTTAATTTAACCAATATTTATTTTTGTTAGAAGGTCAAAAGGCAAGATTGTAATATGAGAAACTAGCGACCGCCCGCGATTTTGCCCACGTGGATAGTGTTTTGTCTATCCTTCGGGAACAGTTTCTTTTTTCGGGACGAAAGGTACCCTTTGTCCTTTTCTGTACCCCTGACAACGTGTATGCAAACTTTCATGATGATCGGTTGAGTAGTTAAGACGTGAAGGCGTAACAAACAAACAAACGGACTTTCACATTTGTAATATTAGAAAGGATAAGGAAGTAAGGATTAACTGATTTGCAGAAATATTAAGATAAACCCTAAAGTAGCATTAAAGATTTCATTTACTTCGTTATCATGATATTTAAGGTCTTTATGTATATAGTGTTAATTTTATAATTGATAACAACATTTTATGGTTTGGGAAATGAAACCTATTATGACCAACATTATGTAAAATACTATCTTGTATTTTAAACCCTAACACAAGTTCATGAAATTTAACACGACAAAATGACTGTTTGCGTCCATGGTTTCACAATTTAACACTGCTAATGGAAAGGATGTAAAATGTACACATTTTTAACTTCAAACCTGTCCCCAATTCCCCAATGTAAGGGGACAAACGAAGGCCATCCGTCTACGCATCCGCCAGCGTATACTGTCGTCGTAGCGTGAATAACAATAGCTTGTTTTCGTAAAAATACGACCATTTACTCGACAGGGAACGCAAACAGTAGGTAAGCGACCATTATTTTAATAATAGGATTTATTATGAACAAAAATAATAGCCACCTGTGTAATGTAATATGCTATAATGTATCGTCACTGTGACGATGGCAAAAACGATCAGAAGTCGTTGTTTTTATCAGTCAGTCAGTCAACTGCATTACATATTTTTAATTGCCCCTATTGATTTATAGAAGTAACGGCATTAATTTATTCTTTATGGTAAAGGTCAGTAGTTTTTCAATTAGCTAATGAGTATAAGCAAGTTGTTTTCTTGTAAGTAAGTAAAGTATAACACGAAATAAAATACATTAACGAAATTCACTGTGAATATAAATATCACACTGAATTATATAGAGGGTGTCCCAAAACTTTGTCACATGGAGAGAAAGTACCTACTTTCTCTCCATGTGACAAAGTTTTGGGACCTTAAATATTGAAGATAGGAAATTTTACTGAAAGAAGACTTCGTTTTGTTTTAAAAAATAATGCGAACTGCATTCAAAGATTTTTTTATTGCCTGCATTCCTATACAAATTGATACAATACGTAATAATTTAAATTTAAATGTTAAGTTTCATGGTCTTCCTTTTGTTTAATTTAGTTAATTGTAACACAGCATCTTAAAGTTTAAGATGCTATGTTACTTAACAAAATACAATCCTAATGAGTAACCCTTTCGATCACTACCGTAAAAATAAAAGATTGTTTTTTTTTTGGTGGGTTCGATTCCTGGTAAAGGCATGTGATTTTACGAAAATCTTTGAATGCAGTTCCAATTGTTTTAGAAATCAAAATGAAGTCTTCTTTCAGTAAAATTTCCTATCTTCAATGTTAAAGGGACTTTCCCTCCGCGTGGCAAAGTTTTGGGACAACCTGTATAACAGTGAATATATCACAGTGAAACCAACCATCAAATAAATATTACGTCTAGTGCCCACTTAATTAAGTCCGAAAAATGTTAACGCTATTTTGCTAATAGCCTATTGCAAATAGAACAACTATAATTTAATCTTTAACGAATTACAACGCGTAGTAAAATTATTATTTTAGGTGTTTATTTAAAATAAATAAGTGATTCAGGTAGTACCGTTGTAATTAGGTATAATAAATTAATCATAAACTAACTGTTAACGTCGGGAAATAAAAAAAAAACTATATCGCAATAAACAATACTTACCTATACCTAAAATAATAAAATACGCTTTGTAAGTAATCCGTACAAGTAATTTATTTTCTGAGAATGGAATCTCTCTTAATCGTTCCCTCATAACTGAGGATCGTATCACCGGCTGCTTTTACGATTTGCCTCCATCGGTCTCGGACCATAGTTGCTCTCACTGCTTGATGGAATTTGCTTGAGGAGGTTGCTACTCTTACTTGGTCAGACCATCTGGTTGGCGAACGACCTCAGGCTCTCTTGCCCTCTATTCCACCAACCACGACCAGCTATTCGAGACTTTCATCTCCTCTTCGCATTGTGTGACCAAAGTATGAGAGTACGCGATGTAAGCAGATATTGGATAGCCGAGTCTTGATATTTAATTGTGTTAGGATAGATACATTTGTGCGTTTGGCCGTCGTGCGTAGGATGGAATACCTACCTATTGTATTTGATATGGCAACGTCTTTGTGAAACAAGCCCACTATTTTTATAGTGTTTCAAAAAATATGAACAATCACCAAAGTTGAAGCTATAGTTACAATAGAAAATAGCAAACTACCTATACATCCATTCCTTACATTTAGAAACTATTAAACTAAACGAATGCAAACTACCCACTTATTGTAGTCACGATTTAATGTTAGAAACGCAGAGTTTATCCATTATCCGTTAAATTAGAAAGGGACTTTAGAGAACAGATTTATGGCCATATTATTATACAGTTTTCTATAATGAATGAGAAATGGCTTGTTTTTATCCTCTACCCCAAAATAGGTTGATGAATCCTTATATATTTACAGATGGCCAATATAATATCTCATTACACTTGACCCTTGGTAATTCTATAATTTTCTGAAGTATCATTCCTTGTATTTGATGTTTGTTATTATAGACCTTCAGATAACTACTTTATGTAAATAATACAGGGTGTTCCAAAACTTTGCGAAATGGAGGGTAACTGAAACAAGACTTTATTTTGATTTTATAATAATGGGGAAGGTAACTGTCAAAATTGTGCTGCGTACGCTTGTTCCACGAGAACTATGAAAACAAAGGACTATTACTTAAAAAACGTTTTTTAAGCTTTAAAATAGGCTTTAAAAGTGTTGGCACTTACAAATTCCCGAAAAATCTGGATATAGAAAAAAAATATAAATTCTGTTAGAATAAAAACGTCTTAATTTGGCTTTAAATTCTGGCATTTGCATTGTAGAATAGTCTTTTATATCCATTTTGGGTCAATGGATCTTTTTCGGTAAAAAAAGACACAAAATAAATACCTATTTTCCCATACATTTTGTTCTGAACGTCTACTGTCTTAGGAACAAGCGTACGCAGCGACATCAACAATTAGCTTTGCGTTGCCAACCTCATTGGAACTGCATCAAAGATTTTTGAAAAATTGCCTGCCAGGAATCGAATTTACCAAATAATATTACATTACTGCCGCGGTATATAATGACTGCGTTGCTGGCAGCGATTATGATGGCCGAGAGCGGAGCTTAGCGCAGGTCCAGGCCGTCACAGCGCGGTCAGCATTGCAGCCCTTGATGGCCAAGCTGAAATAAAGGCCGAGACCGGAAGTCGAGGCCGATGCGAATTTTGAATGAATCAAAATTATTTTTTAAATGTGTCTTCATTCAGTAAAATCTCTTTCAGTAAACATTTTCAATATTTAAGGTATTTTCCCTCCATGTGGCAAAGTTTTATGACACCCTGAATATTATTATGATTGGGTATATTAAAATGGTGGCGTGTGGTAACTGCAGAGTAGAAAAGCACCAACCCTTTACAAGGGATGTCGTAAACGGTGTTTAATGACGCAGAAGTTTGGTTGGTGGTAAGGCTTATTCCAAGTCCGCCAGGCTAGCTTCTACCATATTACATAAGTCTGACACCATAACAATAATTTAAAAATTGTTGTGTTCCGGCAGCTAGAGGTAAGGTAGCCAGTTCCTCAGTGATGAGGAATCCGGGTGTAGTGAGTTTCCACCTTCAGCCTTACCGTCACTTACATCAGGTGAGGTGAAGGCCAAGCACTATGCCGTTGTGCATAAAATGGTCACGTATTTAACACGTTTCCCTGCGTGATCGAATCAGAAACGAGGAGATCCGCAGGAGAACTAAAGTAACCGACATCGCTCGAAGGATTGCTCAGCTGAAGTGGAAATGGGCAGGACACATAGCGAGAAGAACTGATGGCCGTTGGGGTGGAAAGGTTCTGGAATGGCGACCGCGCACCGGACGACGCTCCGTAGGTAGGCCCCCGACAAGGTGGACCGACGATCTGGTGAAGGTCGCGGGAAGCCACTGGATGCGAGCAGCGCAGGACCAATCGTCGTGGAGATCCTTAGGGGAGGCCTATACCCAGCAGTGGGTGTCGTGCGGCTGATATGATGATGATGATAATGATTTAACACCTCCTTGGACCGGATTTTTTCCCAAAAATGGCTCAACACTGCGATCTCCAATCCGCCTACCAAGGTAAAGATTATGACAATATCCTACCCACGGAGACGTCCAGTAGTGGGTTATATGACGAAACCGTGTCAAATTGAAAGGGAACTTTGTGATTTAATCATAAAATCGGAGAGGCAAATATTTTTCGATCCCGGATAGAATAATAGAGAGAGAAAATATGTGATTCCCAAGGGTTGTTCTGTAAAGGGAGCCTTACCCGATTTTACGCAGAAAATCTAGTATAAAAAAGTCAGGTTTTCCTCGTAGCGTCTTCAAACGGTGAAATATCTTTTTTCCTGTTACTATAGGAAGGTAACGATGCCTATTGGTTTCCGTTTTCTGTTAGATTGTGACCTGATACCTTTTGATTTGTACAGTTCGTTTGTTTTGTAAACAAGATTTTTGCAACTTTTGTCTATTTTACGAAATATACGTTTTCAGGAAATTTTAAATTGTTTCCTTAAATATTAAGAACTTATCATTTTAGAACTGTCAACAAATTTCCTATGCTCTTTTTACAACATACATGACTACATAAGATTTTTTGAACTCATCTACTTTTTCATAATCAGTTAAATACTGTTTATGAAACTTGCCAATTTTGGGCAAAAATAATGTATGTAGAATATTGTGGTCATCTATTTTAATTAAAAGCAATAAAGTTTCAAGAGCTGGGGGCCTATTACGAAAATAACGTACACTTGGCCACGATAGTCGTCCGCAGTTCGTTGGTTGTAGTTTTATCAAACATTTTGAATTTTTCTATCGTAGTCCATAGACTATTAAACGAACGATGTCGGATACGCACTGACATGTTTTTTTTTATTTAACTGAACTGGCTGTCTGTATGATTTGACAGCTACATAAGTTTTTGTGCCTATTTGAAACGCCACTAGCGTGCGTTTAAAGAACTTATTTTGACGTACAATATGAAAATGGTTGCCGTGATGGTCTCTCCAGACTTCAAACTTTAGCACCATGTCCCTCACGCTATGCTCACGCTACGTCCTACAGCGCCAAAATGGCGGAAATCAAATAAGCACAAAAATAGTTTGACATAAGCCTGTCCAGGGTAAATATATGCAGGTCAGTGCGGATACGTAAGAGAGAAACTGTCAAACTCACGCAATCACTTCGCAATATCGCATACGAAAGTGATTTGTAATAGGAAACAATCAAAACGAAGCACGGACGCAGCTGCGTGTATCACATACTTTTCGTAAAAGACCCCTTGATCTATAAAACGGCGCCATGCAACATTTTTAACAAGAATTCGTCGTGTCTTCTGAGAACTTAAGTCGACTTGCGTGTCATGTTGAGCAAAGCAGCCCTTGTTGCACGTTAAATTTTTAGTGTATTCGAGGCAAGGCTAACGAATATTCTCGTCTCCGTAGGCTATAAACAAAAAAACACAAAGTCTGTGTATTCTAGACAGAAGTGTCGTTCAGGCCTTGTTTGTTTTGTAATGCTATGAACTGCTATCAGTACAGAATATAGCTCGGTTCAGCTTGAAATTGGCTGTACGTACCTAAATCTATGTGTGCCGGCACGGAAACCCACAAGCGACTCTACTATCTATTTTAGATTTCGAGCCACAAATCTTTGAATGCCTGCAATATTAGCTACGGGACGTTGCACAAATCGCATTTTCAGATTTCTGCACAGCGGGAGCTTGACTTGCTAGTGTAAGGCGAAACTGTTTGTCTACTCCGTGTTATTGCGTTTTAAAGTACATTTCATTCTCGTGTAGACAGGGCTTGGTAATAAAGTTATTTGTTGGGGAATGAATGAGTTTACGCTTCCTAGAGTTGGGAGAAAAACTTGCGAAACTAATCAGTCTTACATACACACAAACACTGATTAGGTAAAAAATAACAGAACAAAAAAGGTTTTAAGTACCGGAAGATTAGATCAATTTTGTAAAAATAATATTTCTATTCTTTTAATTTGAAAATAATAATAATGAAAAGGTGAATAATGAGCTTTGTACCTCATCATCAATGACTCAGTACAAGTTTCATCGTATCCCGATAAGTCTCAGTTAAATTATTTGACAACTTCATATTCCTATTGCGTTTTTAAAGTAAACTAATTTGGTGCTATTGGGTACATAAACAGGTTCTATAAAATATGTCAGTAAAATATGTAGGGGCTATCACTGATATATTAATACAGTTTAACGCTTATTTAGTAACAAAGGGAAAATAGTTATAACAGTCCCAAGATTCCAGCGGCACACCAATCTTAGACCCTTATCAGGCCCATGAATTAGTGTCAAAATAGCTTAGAACACGATGAGATTGCTAAATAGTACGGCTTAACATTTAAATTGGGGCAGACAATTAATGCAACCTAACGGCATTCTAAAGCAAAATTATTTTGAAATCATATGAATGCTAAGTGACAATTTTCTTTCAGTTTCAGATTTTATTATTTTTCTGGTGATCCATTGAGATAAATGGTATTCTAACATTGCTTAACTTATTTATAAACTCTACTAACAAAATGTTGTTTGGTTTCTAGTATCCAATTGCCATTGGTTTTTTTACTTGAAAAAAGTCTCTTGAAGATAAAGTAAAAAAATGTAGAGCATATGCTCCCGATATATATAAGCGCCAGATAGGTTTTATCCTTTTATGTCAGTTACAATATAACCTAAAATACAGCGTGAATTTTTAATCATTTGGTTCCTGCAGTGGGGTGGTTTCATCAAAAATCAGTTGTCCCATACAAAAGCGCAATACAACAGCGCACAGCTGATATTTTTTTCGCGATTATCAGAGTTGACACCATAGTAAAAGTTGCTGTTGTTGCATAATACAGGTTGAATTTATAAAAGTCCTTAACAAAATTCCAAAACGTGACGACAACCTCGGCCCATCAAACAACGACAAATTGTCTATCCAGAAACTGATTGGGCTTGCTCTAGCTCATTTCTTTTCCACAGAATAGGGGCACGGTCCACTGATCAGACATTGGTAACGAGCTAGCTTATCTCAAGCCGGGCTATAAAAATTGATGAAGCTTCCACGAGATTCAACTCTTGTGGCCCGCGGCCCTTAACGGTTCCGATAATTGAAAACTTCGGATTAAACTGAGACTCTCGTAAATTGAAACTCGTTCGAGCTTAAAAAACGATGATAATTTCTGATTTGTATAAGCACTTAGATCTAAGTGCTTATTGGAATGGCGCAATTATATTAAAACACGAAATCAAGGTGATCCTTTAAGCCGATTTTAATAATTAACTTTTTAGCTTAAATTTAAGCTACAGCAGATAGGTATGGGAAATGTATTAAATAATCCTCGTCATTAGGTAGGTTTAAATTAACTGAATAATTTAAAAAATCCAATAACGTTACGATTATTTTGAAAATATTCATTTTAGTCTTTATACAAAGTGCTCCTTTTCAGCATATAAAAGGTAGTCAATATTTTTTGTTGGGTTCTTTATGCTGCGTTATACAAAAACGCCGAATAATGGAAGATAAGAGACCATCAAATTGAACAACTTTTACTATGGGACCAACTTTCAAATCACGAAAAAAATCCCGACCAACCCGTGGTCACACCATTTTACCACACCAGTGTGACTACGGGAAATTCTTTTTACCCGTGGTCACACCGACTCACACTTGACATGAAAAATTACAAAAGAGACTTTCGTTAAACATTGCGTCATCAAAGTACCAGGATCACATAAATATGGAGAAGTTTAATTTCTTATTTTTAATAGCTTTTTATTTTTTTCGTAATACAATAATGACCAAAGTACCAGCCCCCCTAGCATGATTGACGAAACACGATATATATCGCGTGATATCGCGTTTTATCGACACCCAACTGTCAAAATTCATTCTCTTTTGACAGTTAAACGTGATTAAAGCGCTATATCATATAGACATGCTAGGAGGGAAGATTTTATGAAATTTGACGTGATCCTGTCCGTACGCATGCGCAAGCTTCCTACTTATAAATATTGAAATCATTATCATGGTTAAAGAAGCAAATTTGGTCAAGGGTGTTTTGGTGTGACCACGGGTCGGGATAAATTACCGGTAGTCACACCGGTGTGACTACGGGTAAAAAAAATCCCCGTAGTCACACCGGTGTGATAAAACGGTGTGACCACGGGTCGGTCGTGATCGTCGTGACAAAAATCTGCTGTTTCGTATACAAGGTGTATTTGTAACCACTCTCCAAATTTTAAAGATGTGTTCAGTCCATGAAACTGAACAACTTTCTCTAAGAAACATAGGGTCAAATGTGTAAATAAAATACTTTTCATACAAATCAAAGAGATCATGTGTAGGCTCGCTCATACTCGATCAGTTTAGTATGGAATGACCAAATTTTTTTGGCATATTTCGACACATGTTTCATGGAGAAAGTTATTCAGGTTCATGGACTGAACACATCCGTAAAATTTGGAGAGTGGTTACAAATACACCTTGTATATTAAAATGTATGAAACAGCTGATTTTTTTTCGCGATTTCAGAGTTGGTCCCATAGTAAAAGTTGTTCAGTTTGAAGGCGCTTATTTACCATATTCGGCATTATGAGTTTTTTGTAACACGTTGTATAAATATGAAAACGGAGATAAGGTTGGCAACGCTTATAAGAAAGTTGTATTTACGTAGAAATGCAATGAAAGCTATAAAGTAATTCGAATGTTATTTCACAAATCCGTTCCTGTGAATTTGTCGGGTAACCATTATTGTCAAACTTTTTCCATTATCGTAACAGAAAACTATGTTAAACCGTACGTTTGTGGCAGTTGTTATTGTTTTCTGGACGGTAAAAATGCTAAGTGTGAAATTGCTTTATTTTATTATAACTTGCCCGCGTGATGTAATAAAATTTAATATTGAAAGACAAAATTCGCACGTAATGATTTACAGTAAAATCGAATAATAAATAGGTATTCTGTTCTATTTTAGAAGACCCCTATTTCACAGACGTGACAATTGTATATTACAATGACAATTTGATGTACGTTGCGGTATCTGTGAGTAGTTTGAGCAGTATGTTTTCTAAATTCAATTTGGCTGACGCGATGGACACCGAATTGTCATTGTCATTTACAAATGTCACGTCTGTGAAATAGGGGCCACGCCCCTATTTCACAGACATGACAATTGTAAATTACAATGACAATTCGATGTACGTTGCGGTGTCTGTGAGTAGTTTCATCAGTTTATTTTCTAAATTCAAATTGGCTGACGCCATGGACACCGAATTGTCATTGTCATTTACAAATGTCACGTCTGTGAAATAGGGGCCTGGAAGGTAGGTGCTATCTGGAACCTGCGAAACAGTCCCTTAAAATATAATTAAAAAACCGGCCAAGTACGAGACAGACTCGCACACGAAGGATTCCGTACCAAAAAACGGCAAAAAAAAAAACACGTTTGTTGTATGGTAGCCCCCCTTAGATATTTATTTTATTCTGTTTTTAGTATTTTTTGTTATAGCGGCAATAGAAACACATCATCTATGAAAAATTCACCTGTCTACCTGTTGTCGTTATTAATATCGAGCAAAAAATACGGCAAAAAAATCATGTTTGTTGCATGGGATTCTGTTTTTAGTATTTGTTCTTATAGCGGCAACAAAAATATTTCATCTGTGAAAATTTCAACTGTCTAGCTATCACGGTTCATGAGATACAGCCTGGTGACAGACAGACAGACGGGCAGCGGAGGCTTAGTAATAGGGTCCCGTTTTTACCCTTTGGGTACGGGACCCTAAAAAGGAAGAAAACTACGAAAAAACAATAGTTCTAAAAGATACTAGGCACAATGATTACAAAAATTGTGAATAATTCAACCAGTACAGCATAAAGCCAAGTTAAAAATGATTCGTTTATCTATTGTCTGTATAACTATCGCTTCGGAAATAAGCATTTGGCAGTGAACCAAATTGTGTTAGTAGCATATCTAAGAAGGGAATCTCCGAGGAAAAGGCGGTTGGTTTTACCAGTGACATATATTGCGTACATAAAATGTAAAAGAAAACAGAAACTTATAGCCTTATGGATAGAGTACAGTTTCCATAAGCAGATGAGTTATTTGTTGGGATGGAAAATTTACGCACTTGAGTACCTATTTTTCACATTATTTGGTAACGAAAGCTTAAAAGGTATAAATGTATTGGAAGACGATAAAGCAAAATGTATTAAGGGGCTATGTCAAAATTAATCGTAAAGCGAGATAGCAATGAGAACACGACGCGCACGGGAGCGAGACCGATTTGGCAGATTTGGCGCAAAAATCACTAAATCAATTCGTAGTAAATGACTATAGCGATTAAAAGAAATGCTTCTACATGATTGGGAATATTGATGCTACAAATTATTTAAGCCATTTTGACTCAAGTCAGTCTTATTCAAATAAGAGGTAGTTTTAATTGATTAAGAGGTAGTTTCGAAAGTGAAAGTGTAATTTTTTTACGTGCCCGTCAGAATGCACGGTGACCACTTAACCACAAAGGCAATCCCGTCACAATGATTTCCCATAGCGCAGGCTGATACTAATAATTGCTCTATCTTACACAGTTTGATGTTTATAGTCTTGAATCGTATTTTGATCAGAAGACACTTTGATAAAATTGTATATGTATCGGAAGGAATATAAGATTCTTTTAAAATCCATCCTCAGACCACCGCTCTAAGCTGAACAAGCTCAGTTTCTTAAGAGGATATTCAAAAGATTAAGCTCCCTTTGGCCTGCACCGTTTTCCGTGCTTTTGCATATATTTTTGTAGAACTTACAAGACTTTGATGCTTAAAATTAGCTCAGACATGGTTTTCTTCACGTTGATGCCGTAAATAATAACACTTTTTGCAGCTTAACGGTTCAATAATGCGCTGAATTTTATGTCGAAGACTTTAAAGCTTTTAATGAAAAACTAAGTATCCTTACCTTTTTCCGTCACTCCTTCTCCGTAATTGATTTTCTGCTATCAATTTTCAGTCATCACTTCATCTTTAGAA
Source organism: Agriphila geniculea (assembly GCA_943789525.1). Taxonomy (NCBI): domain Eukaryota; kingdom Metazoa; phylum Arthropoda; class Insecta; order Lepidoptera; family Crambidae; genus Agriphila; species Agriphila geniculea. Next base: position 16,381,397 of record OX038882.1, on the reverse strand, counting down.
TTCTCCATCAGTATTGTTTCTTCGTTATTACTCGTCTTTAATTTTCAGTCAATAGTTTCCGTCAACAGTTTTCGTCATAATTTTCCTTTAATGTCCACATTTTTCTATACCTAAAAAGCATCCGCCTTCAGTCATTCATCATAATTCGCCTACTAAAAATAAGAGGTTGAAGTGGTTTTATGTTGTTGTCTCGAATGAAACCCAGTCATGTGCAGAATGTTCTTCTATTACCGACATAATTACATCTTATATAATAATATCTATCATAAGATACGTGCTACGGGAAGGTCAGCAGCTGAGGTTTTCAGGGAAGTTCTAATTTCCCATATTATCACGTCTATTTAGGACGTGACGATAACACTATATCACAGGTTTATCTACCTACTCGTATTTTTCTGTTGCGCCAGACCTGTGTATGTTTTGTATAAACTTTTTGTTCATGTTTTTTTTAAATTTGAGATTTTTGCATTTACAATGCTATTTTTAAACAATAGTATGCTAGTATTTTTAAATAATAGTATGCTATTTTTAAACAAGTAGCTCAGCGGTCAGAGCATTGGACCGGATATCCAAAGGTCGCGGGTTCGATTCCCGTCTGAGTATTGATCTGGTGCGAGTCGTATTTTTTCTAGTATATTATTTAGTATTTTTGTTCATGTTTTTATTACAATACAATTCGTAACAAAGAGTGGAAGTAATAAATATGGATGGCGGTTTGAATAGATTTGCGTAGTGATAGAGAAACTGAATTGGATAGTATTACGTGCGTGTTTGACCGATGCAGCGCGACGCGGGGCTACATGCATGCATTAGCATGAGTTTGTTGAGTACATATAAAAACACAGAACCTTCAAAACTAGAAAGATGATAAGATACATCAACAAAGGTACCTATTATTGTTTTCTATGAGGATTTATACAGCACACTAGCGCTGCCATTGGACAAAAATCATAGTGCTTAAATATTGTAAATTGTAAATGAGGGCTTTTCAAAGTGACATTAAAAAAATAAAAATAGTAATGATTTGGCTCACTAGATGACGTTGATGGAAAGATAAGTGTCAAAATTGGCTTTTAAAAATAAACGGCCTGTATTATACCAAAGAGAAAAGTAAGCGCTCGCTGGCTAACATCTGCCCAAAGAGAAACATTTTAGAGTTACATCTGCCTGCCTACCTGAGTACAGTAAATAAAATTACATTGACACATACATTTTTATCAACGCCATCTGTAGAGCCTACAGTTTTTTGTCATTTTGAAAACACCTTATTGTATTCTTATCTTTCTAGCCTAAAGTGACCAATTTTAGCAAAAAAAACTCCATTAAATTAAACAACATCAGGCTTGAAAATATTGTTTAAACGATAAAAAGTACCATAAAGGTGCTTCTGGAGTTCAATATAAGAACACAATTCACAATTTCGTCTTTATTGAAGCACCATTTATATATATTTATAATTGAATCATAAAAATATAGTGTTTATTAAAGTACCAGAAAATATATACGGAACCCTCGGTGGGCGAGTCCGATTCGCACTTGTCCGGTTTTTGTTCCAATGGCGGTGCTAGAGTGCTGTATAAACTCTCTTAACAAAAAAATATAAAATTATATATGTATGTTACGGCTAATACCCGAAGTGCGGCTAAAACTAGCTTTAGTCGGCTAAAACTAGGTGTAGCCGATAGCTGTTGGCTAAAACTAGGTGAACCGATCTGCTTTACTCCTGTAGGCCCCGAATATAAGTTGGTGAGCGCGAAGCGCAGCGTAGCGTGAGCCTTAAGGCGAGGCCAGTTCACGATCTGATGAAAAGATTGATTTTTGAACTTCCAATGTGAAGAACGGATGTAGAATTTTACTTCACAAAATTTACTGTAAACTGAAAAAGAAACAAAGAAACACAATAACCGAACAGAATATTTAAAAATGGCTTGGTAACTCTGTAAAAAATCCTGAATAACACCATAAAAACTTATAAAAATAAACTTCAAATCGTCAGATTTCGTAATATTCAACGACAATGATATTATTTTTTACACAAAAAGGATAGCTTTTTTATCGATCTAACACAATAACCGAGTACATTTTTAATAAATGATCCAATATTTAAGAAATCAATAAAAATGTACTAAATTTCGTCAAATTTCTGACGAAGCGTCAATTAAAGCTATGCAATATTCAACCTTATTCTAAAGACATAGTGAAAGAGTAAATTTCGTGAACTGCCTCGCCTTAAATTTCGAGGTTATTTTTTTTTAACAGACAACAGAAATAATTTCCTTAATACCCCATGCTACACCTAGTTTTAGCCGGCTACACCTAGTATTAGCCGCGAGCAAATCGGCTACACCTAGTTTCAGCCAAGAGCTATCGGCTACACCTAGTTTTAGCCGGCTCAAACTAGGTTTAGTTGCACTTCGGATATTAGCCGTAACATATACACATAAAGTAAAGTACCAAAACATATTAGGTATACTGAGACGTATGTATGTGTATAGTATAATAGTATAGTATAAAACTACAAATTATTAGCGATGTGCCGAGTACAGCTTGACTCGAGTCAGACTCGATTCCTGCTTTGGACTCGGTTACTCGAATACCAATTTATAGACCGGGCGGCCACCGCACGGTTACCTACCCCATCGAGTTACTGAATATTACCACCTTCCACGAAAAGTAGACCTTAAATAGGTAAGAAAAATGTTGGTCTGCCGGGGCTCAACCTGGAGGAAGCTTGGTGGTGCAAAGCTGTGCTACCTACTTTTGACCATCATTTTACCTCATGTGGTTACTGAACAAAACCCTTTCGTTGCTTTTAGTCTCTATTAGTAGAGTTTAAATAATTATGTCTGCCGAGCGAATTCTTGGAGGGTTCCGCAGTCCAACCATTTTTAGGGGCCGCATGGGGGTGCTATTTTACCTCATCGAGTTACTGGATGAAACCAAGTTCTCCTAGTAGCTGAGATGATCTCCTTTAAATATTAATTGGTCTGCCAGTTCGCAACCTGGCAGTTTTTGCAGTCCAACCAAATAACTACATAGTATAAAACAAAATCGCTTCCCGCTGTCGGTCCCTATGTATGCTTAGATCTTTTAAACTACGCAACGGATTTTGATGCGGTTTTTTTTATAGATAGAATAATTCAAGAGGAAGGAATATATGTATAATACTTGCATAATATAGTAGAGAAACACTGATAATTTTAAAGGTTTCTAATGTGTTCCGTAAATAAACACATTTTTTTGCGCTTCCATTGCAAACTCTGGCTGAATCCTACGAGATAGATCAAACAAATGTACTAAAGTATTGTCCACCTTAAAAAGGTCCACAAAATCGTCTTCAATGCTATATGTCTACATCTTAGGGATAACCCACAATAACCATTTTTATCCTTTCTTTTTATGAGAAATAATGGCTTATTTACGAAGCTATTTTAAGCAATACAACATTAATCCTTATCCAATGTACCTTAAATGTTTGCGGATGGATGGATGAAATTATTGTCAGAATGTTTGCGTTATTGTGAAAGTATGAATGAATAGTTGTTGTTGAAATTGTGTTAGAAAACTGTATTAATTATGTTCTTTAATTATTGTAATTGGTGTGTCCGTTATAATTAAAGTAAAAAAATAAATCATAAATCATAAAAAATCATAAATATATTGTGCACGCATGTGATATAGATTAATATAGCCTTAGTATCAGCACTGCACCCGTGCGAAGCCAGGGTGAGTCGCCAGTTTAATATAGTTTGATTTTAATTTTTCTGTCTATGGACGAAATTTTTGTTTTTTATTTATTTGGTTGATTTTTGTTTACCTTTTATTTTCAAACTGAAATATAAAATACAATTAGTTTATGATATGCGAAAAACTATTCATTTTGTACTTACCGTAAAATGGGGGTATTTAGACATTACGGGGTTGGTTACATTGATAACAACTATCAATTTAAAAATCTCTTATTTCTTGGTTTCTGAACATATCTGAACAGTTTTTTATGGCGTTGGCAGCACTATACTGCGAAAAGCAAATGGCGCCCATACCATTAAATGTCTGCAGGTGTTTTTGTTGAAACATTTTTTTTAGTAGTGCACTGGTGACAAGCTATTTTCAAGCAAGAAAAACTCTTAGAACCTTAGAACAACCCCATTACAGTTTTTTTACCTCCAGCAGAAGTCGCATGTTGGCGGTACCCGTGTTATATCAAGAATGCGTAGCTCCGCATACTTTAATATTGCTCCTCCGTCGAGTGAGCAAACGCCATACAAAAATAGTATAAAAATGCCGAGTTGCATTATATAAAAGAACAAAAACTATATCCACAAATATTATTTAGCAAACGGGTGCAATATCAGAGGCAAGCATTATAAAATTTCTTTTGATTTTAATAAAAAAATCAACAGATTTTCCTTTTAAATTTAAAACCCATAATAATAGAATGAAATCGAACGTTACTCTACTCACTTTGGGTTCAAATCAGTGCGCGATCCAACGCGGCGGTTGCGTTGAGATCTAGCACCGAATTCTCAATTTTTACATGTTTTTATTACATTTCTTCGCTTTCAAGTTAGTTAAAAAAATCTGTTCAATTAAGATTGAAGGTATTAACATCGCCGATTTTTATGGTTGGTTAAACATAAACGTATGTTCTGTTTCCGAGAAATTAAGCAAATAAGACCAGATACGGGGTCCACGGAATATTTTTTTACATCAAAGTTGGTAACATTTTTATAAATGCTTTTAATTAAATCTATTATGTATTATTTCAAGTACATTATATATATTTTCCATGATAGCTTCACGCGCGTAATATTTCAATAATTAGAATTGAATATTGGGATTACAGAAGAAATAATGGGATTTGACCCATCTTAAGGCCTTAAATATCCAACTTTATGCTTTATGCTCCAACATTATGATCCATATTCCAACGCACTATTTTGACATATTCTAGAAGTTTCTTACACATTCAAATAAAGAGTAGCTGAAATGTTACTCAATAGGGGAGATCGAAAAAAGTTTAGACTGTGAAGAGTTGAAAGTAATATCACCACAGCAAAAATTTGATGAGTAAATAATAAACGTATAAATAACACCTGATTTAATACATTCATCACTGAAAACACGTAAAAACAGCGCGAAATTTTAGTAAATTTAATACATAGATAGTACGTTCCAGGTGAGTGCGGGTAGCTAGCATTTAAGTATCTTGTAATGGATTGTTTGAAGCCCGAGCCGCAGGCATGATCACCAATTTACCATGTAAATGTGGAACCACTTGCATTTTTTTTAAAAAACAATTAAATTATTTCAGAGCATAAGTGAGAAGAGATACGTTTCATTTCTCATACTTGGAAAGTGATGTTTATTCAAATCGAACAGAGCGTGTGGAAAACACGGCTTTTCACACTAGGGCTGAAAATAATTAAAATTGAGCTTGACGGCGGCTGGCCGCGGCGAGTTCTATATGAAAAATAAACCTCTAAATAATGTACTAGAAAAAAAATTACTCGTCACCAGGATTGTATTTGGCACGGAACTCGCGACCAGTCCAATTTAGTACTGTACAAAAATAGCATTGTGATTGCTAAAATGTCAATTAAGAAAAAACAAATAAAAAATTGTAAAAAATGAAAATGTTCATTTCCTTTAGGCGCAATTGGTTCAATTCGCGATTGGTCCAATGTTCAAAAAATTACCAATTCGCAGTTGGTCCAATTCGCAATTGGTACAATTCGCAGTTTCGGGTTAGGTTCGGAATAATCGTTCTTTATTACTTATCTATACTATAGGACACACAGACCATACAACAGTCGAAAAAACTGTTTTTCGATGTATATTTTCTGACAGGGGGGGGGGGGGGTGCAAGTGCACCCCTTGCACCCCCGTGAAATGATCCGGTGGACCACGGCTAAGAAGAGAGCGAAAGAGACAGAGCCGAGTTAAAAATGTGTGAGTAAAAAATGAGTTAGAAAATTGTAGAAAGAGCCGAGTTAAAAATAAGACGAGTTAGGAAAGTGTCAAGCATAAAAAAGAAACCAACTAAGAAAAAGCCGAGTTAAAAATGAGACGAGTTGGGAAAGTGACAAGTTTAAGAAAGAAACCAACTAAGAAAGAGCCGAGGTAAAAATTAGGCGAGATGGGAAAGTGTCAAGTTTAAGAAAATTACGAAGTCGTCCAGAGGGGAATTGATTATAACAAAAGACTCATTGAATTGTATGTTTCTAATCTAGATATTTTGATAGTATTTTTTTTTAAAGACGTTGTTTTTTCATCTGTGTTATAAAACGTGTGAACACTGATTCTCATTAAGTTTGTTTTATTAATCTGATAATTTCTGTGGTGATTGGTCATTTCTGTGTTTACGATTTTGAGTTTTTGGCTTTTTTGAATTAATTGTTGATTTTTGAGTTGTGTTTCTATATTTTTGTATGAACCTTAAATGAAGTTAAAATTAATACATTGGTATAAAATATCGAAAGTTTTTTTTTGTTTGTTTTTTCATGCTAGAATAGAATGTCCCATTATAATATTTCCATAATTATTGTTTGTTATATCTAAATGTATACACTCTAAGGAATGTGAAGCAGAAGGGTTTTTGTTGATTTCGTACCTACTTTAAAGGTTTAAAAACAATCAGAGGTGTCATTGATCAGAGGACGGGTTTACTTTGATCGATAAATCAATGTGGGGTGACATTATTTTTATGATGAAAATTAAAGACTAAAAATAGACTGCTTTGTCATAACTGATTAAGATTTAGTTCTACCAATACTCTATTCAATAAACAATTAGTATCATTGATCAAAATAACCCCAATATATATGAATAGCTTTAGCGCGAAATCCTGCGGGCCAGTTTTTATTTTTATTATATTTATATTAAAGGGTTAAACATAATGAAAAAAAACTTTCAAACCCCGTTATAAAATATACGATGATCCTTTGATCACCCTATATTCAGCCTCAAAATCAGTTTAAATTTGATAAGCTGAATTTTTATTTCTTTGAAATGGATGGTTAAAAAATATAGTTTTCATTTTATTCTAAAAATATGTAAAAAACGATACTATTCTTACTTAAACTAATTTTTTTTCGTTTTTGGCAAGTTTGTTTTTGAAAATAGCTATTTGAATTTCAAAAGTGATCAAAGTATCCCCCATCTTGCAGTACTTTCCTATTCTAGATTAAGTTCATAAGCAATAACAATAATCGTTTCGTAAGAAATTAAAACATTGTACTGTGTTGTGTGTGACTTATTTGTTTCTTTTTTGACCCTGTAACATAGTTCAGCATGTAAATAAATACCTACATAAATCACTACAAAGAAACAAGCAAGCAAGTAAAATTTCGTCTGTAGACTGAACATTTAACATTTAAATAACAATAAATTTGGTTGGACTGCAAAAACTGCCAGGTTGCGAACTTTAAAGACATCATTTTAGATACGAGGAGAACTTACAAACTATATTAAACTGGCGACTCACCCTGGCTTCGCACAGGTGCAGTGTTGATACTAAGGCTATATTAATCTATATCACATGCATGCACAATGTATTTAAGGTACTTAATTGGATGAGGATTAATGTTGTATTGCTTAAAATAGCTTCGTAAATAAGCCATTATTTCTCATAAAAAGAAAGGATAAAAATGGTTATTGTGGGTTATCCCTAAGATGTAGACATATAGCATTGAAGACGATTTTGTGGACCTTTTTAAGGTGGACAATACTTTAGTACATTTGTTTGATCTATCTCGTAGGATTCAGCCAGAGTTTGCAATGGAAGCGCAAAAAAATGTGTTTATTTACGGAACACATTAGAAACCTTTAAAATTATCAGTGTTTCTCTACTATATTATGCAAGTATTATACATATATTCCTTCCTCTTGAATTATTCTATCTATAAAAAAAATTGCATTAAAAACCGTTGCGTAGTTTAAAAGATCTAAGCATACATAGGGACAGGCAGCGGGAAGCGATTTTGTTTTATACTATGTAGTTATTTGGTTGGACTGCAAAAACTGCCAGGTTGCGAACTGGCAGACCAATTAATATTTAAAGGAGATCATCTCAGCTACTAGGAGAACTTGGTTTCATCCAGTAACTCGATGAGGTAAAATAGCACCCCCATGCGGCCCCTAAAAATGGTTGGACTGCGGAACCCTCCAAGAATTCGCTCGGCAGACATAATTATAATTATAAACTCTACTAATAGAGACTAAAAGCAACGAAAAGGTTTTGTTCAGTAACCACATGAGGTAAAATGATGGTCAAAAGTAGGTAGCACAGCTTTGCACCACCAAGCTTCCTCCAGGTTGAGCCCTGGCAGACCAACATTTTTCTTACCTATTTAAGGTCTACTTTTCGTGGAAGGTGGTAATATTCAGTAACTCGATGGGGTAGGTAACCGTGCGGTGGCCGCCCGGTCTATTATTTTGATTCGAGTACGCTGGACTCGATTCCGGTACTCGAATCAGGAAAAAACATAAAAAAATATTGTTTTACTGTCGATGTATCATTATTTTTACTCTTTTCGAATTTTCCTTTTCTTTCTAAATTGGGTACTGTTAGGGTCCCCCCAGACCTACCGGTTTCCGTTCTTTACTTTGCTGTTCGGCAATGGACCGCCGGCCAAGAGGCTCATTTTCAATCTATCGCATATTTTAAATCTAAGTACATTTCACATATAAGAATGTTCTTGTGAGCTTTGTTCCTTAAACGATCGTTATGAAAACACAAAAAAATTGTTCAGATAGGTAATGATGACACCCACAACCCTGTTCACAATTTATATAAATATGCGATCGATTTATTTTTAGCAATCGGAGACCATGTTCAGGGGGGCATATCTCCCAGAAGCTTCCTAATTCGCAACCCAGACGATGATATTTGATAACACCAAGCTAATGGCTATCTTGCCAATTTGGTCTGGTCCAAATATGCGATAGATAGAAAATTACCCTGGTTGGCCGGCGTTCTAAACAGCAAGTAGAACAGCAAAGCAAAGAAACGAAACCGGTAGGTCTGGGGGGACCCTTAAGTTCTGGACTTGAATTTCTAAAGTCGAGTTTGGACTTGAATTTCCAGACTCGAATTTCCAGACTCGAGTCCTGGACTCGAATCGCGGAATCGAGTCATGATTCGAATACCAAACATAGAACTCGAGTACTGGGCTCGAAACGCGGAATCGAGTGATGATTCGAATACCGTATAAAACGGACTCGAGTCGACTCGATCCACCAAAATATCGACTCGGCACATCACTACAAATTATCTACGCTTTATTAGTTTGCATATTCGAAATCTTTTATCCATTTCCGGTGCTTCCCAAGAATGTGCAGCGGTTGGCTTTTATTAAAATACCAAAATTCCTTATAAGTCCAATCTTTGCACTGTGTAAATGTAAACAATAGAGACAATTTAAGCCACGATCTGCTTTGAGATAGCCTCAACAATTGGAATCGTACCTTCGTCAAACTAGGCGGGCCAGAATAACGCCACCATTGGAATTTACGTCGACCCCAGACACCCCTTATCCCTTCTAAATGGTCACTTTGACTAGACCACCTGTCACTCTAAATAATACTAGAGCTCGGCGTAAGTACAGTATTAGGCAAAATAATTAGGTAGGTACTGAGAGACCAAGTCACGAAGTAAATTGTCACTACTTGAGAATAATCCCTCTCTATCCGAATGACCTTTTCGCTGAAAGACAATGCACGTTGGATGACATGAAAGCAAGATACCTAAATAGCCGAAAGACAATAATTATGGTTAAACGAAAAGTTGCACTTACACAATTATTGTCCAGATTTCTTGAAATGGATTAATGTGGACCTTAACTAGTCATCTAGGTGAGTCAAGATGAAAAATGTTTAAACATCAAACTGAGAATTTTAATTGACCTTTAATGCACTATACTGTTAGGAATATGAGCCCTGACGTCATGAAGGAAGGCAACGGGGCGCTGGGAGCGTCCACGACAGTTTAGTTCCCGGAGCTTGTTATAAGTGGTTTAGTGAAATTAGTGACTATGTCATCGAGACCATCACGAAGTCGTGAGAGGTCGGTGTCGGACTCATCCAGTTACACACCTCCACGGAAGGTACATCGCCGACGGTCTCGGACACCAGAGCTAGGTTTTGTTCCCGGAGCTTGTTATAAGTGGCAGACGTGTACTTACCTACTTATTTGTGAGAACATTAATTAAATGTATATTTAAAAAGTGTCAAGACTATTTTATTATTAACAATACCTAACGCGGTTATAAGATCAACTTTTAAGTAGCTTTATTTTTAAACATTATTGAATTTTCAATCAGTCACCCCGTCTTATACAGAGTGGGAAAAAAACGGTAGTTGGAGAGAAAGTTACCTAAATATGTATTGATTATAATCAATTTTACTGAAAGGAAACATTCCATTTTTTTTATTTTAATAAATAACATGCATCTTAAGCGTTCGTCTAGGCCTCCTCAAGCAAAGAGTTACGAGTATATCATTGGAAAGGTCTTTAAATTCAAAGCATTTTATTGTATGACAACAAATGTCAACTAATAATATTTTAGGAGTTATAACTCTGAAGTCAACAATTTTACAACTTACAACACAAACTTAATGACCTAAAACTCCAAAAAATACTAACAGTTCATGTAAAGTCTGTTAGTAATCATTATTTGTGTTAAAAAGTCCTTTCTAATGATTTATCACTCATCACGGAGGTAACCAGCAACTATCAGACAGTGAACATTTTTAAAATTTAATGACATATCAGATCTCTCCGAAAATAATAAAAAAACAATGGATATAAAGTATGTTAACAAATATTGTTCTTAAAAAATCTTTCGAATGATATATCACTAATTGCTAGAGGTGGGAGTAGAACAAAACCCACAGACAAAATCAGTTTTATACTTTACTAGCGGCCGCCCGCGACTTCGTCTGCGTGGAAAGGTTTTCCGCTATCCCTAGGGAATAATACTTTTTTTCGGAATGAAATGTACCCTATGTCCTTCTCTGTACCCCTGACAACGTGTATGCAAAATTTCATGATGATCGGTTCAGTAGTTGAGACGTGAAGGCGTAACAAACAAACAAACAAATAAACAAACAAACGGACTTTCGCATTTATAATATTAGTAAGGACTAGCGGCCGCCCGCGGTTTCACCCGCTTGGTTCCGTTCCCGTGGGAATATCGGGATAAAAAGTATCCTATGTTTTAATCTAGGCTATCTACTATCTGTGTGCCAAATTTCAACTAAATCCATTCAATAGTTTTTGCGTGGTTGAGGAACAAACATCCAAACCCACAAACTTTCACATTTATAATATTAGTAGGATTGACCTATGACTATCACTTAGATTATTTATATGTCAAGATAGACAGTCGAAGCTACGACAGCGTCGAAAAAAATATCACCCAACAGTTGGGTGACCAAAACACGCACACATTGTCAGTAGTGTGAGTCGGCCATAGTTTTTATTACAATACTCTTTGGACGCGATGATGCTAAAAATGCACACCACCTTAAAAAAGTTGGCCTGTTTTGTTTAATACGTCAAAAGCCTAAGACTCTATCTAGACATATAAATAATCTAAGGACTATCATTGACTAAGTATGTAAGCAGCAAATAGTTTTTTTTAAAAGACCTTTCCAATGATATATTTTATATCACTCATTGCTGGAGAGGAGCTAGACCAACTGTCTTGTCCTTTGCCCATCATCCTTTTTGTTGCTATCAAAGTACTTACACTTTTTGTTCAAGAGTTTATGTTGCAAACCCAACAGAATAACAAAACAACCGGACATACGCGATAATAACATAAGTAGGGATATCGTGCTTTAGCAACACAATATAATACAGTCACGTCACCATTACGTCTTACTTATCCCTGAGGACTCAACCCATATGGGATAGAAACGTGACTATTTTGTATGCATATGAGATTTGATATTGCCACAAAATAATCTATATATATAAAAGAGAAAATCACTCACTGACTCATCACGAAATCTCAGAAACTACAAGTGCTAGGAGTCTCAAATTTTGCATGGGGGTTCCTTTTAGGGTGAAGGTGCTCACTAAGACGGGATTTTGCGAAATTCAACCCCTAAGTGGGTAAAACGGGGTGGCAAAGTTTGTATGGGAGAAAGCGATTCCTTGGCCCGATTGACTTGAAATTTGGCATAGACATTCTTTAACAAAATTAATTGAATATGTATTTCGTATTTTCTTGAAATGTATCCCCTAACAGGGTTGAAAAGGGGTAGAAAGCTATTTTTAGGGTGGTTGACTTCGATATCGGAATCAAAACTTCTTAGTGCATTTGTACGATTAAGAAAAATAAATGTCAGTTGTCAGGTTGTCACCTCCCCTGAGATTGTAATTATGTCACCGCACGAGCTGACATTTCATGTTGTATAAGATTTTATCCTGATTTACACTATTTTACGAAATATTAGTCTACTTATAAAATGTGGAAAAATCTGGCAAATATCAGATATCTAACGTGACAAGGAATGTGGTGTTGAAATTGAGAGCCGGATAATAATGCACAACATTAGTTGCACCCGACATAATTTGCAAGGTCACGTTATTTTAGCCAGGAACCTTTTCAGTCATAAGCAGAAATTCAACAAATATTTATTATAAGAAGATTATAAGCGTACCAAAGTTTCATCATAATCGGATGTGAATGGTTTAGGAGTGCATAGGAAACAAAATAATAAACATACATAGATTTTTATTTAAAAAGATGATACCTACCAAACTATTAAGTATGAGTATTAAATGTTACATAATATTATTATACTTATTTTGTTATATTACTGCTAAGAAATTTTATTAAGTACCTACCTACCTACCTACCTAATACAAAATCGTGAACAGTAGGGCGTCTCGGTTCTGTAACCAAACTCGAACCCCACTTTGAATCTCACTTCACTGCACGGGACGGGAACTTTAAATCATAAATAAGATAATGATAAGATTTTTTTTTCATCACAAAATATTTTAGATAGCTACCTAAAATTATTGTAATCGGTAAAATTGCTCATTAAGTTAGCTAGGTAATTTCTAATAACTAATTCACGCGAAGTGAAGTGTAGTGAGATGCGCGTTTGGTTACAGAATCAACAGATTGCGCAGGTAAAACCGCGGGGTGCAGCTATTACCTATACATCACAAAATTGTAAGAATGTGAAAGTTTTGATGTTTGGATGCTGTTCATTTTGTTACTCAATCACGTCTGAACGGGTGAACGGATTTAGACGAAATTTGGCATAGGGATAGATTATAGTCTGGAATACTTAACACAGTCTTCTTTTCATGCCGATCATTGGTTTCCAAGGGAAGACTTACAACGACTACCGACTCCCACGAGGGCGGAGCCACGGGCAAATGCTAAACATAGTATAAAACAAAGTCGCTTCCCGCCGTCTGTACGCTTCTCTTAAACTATACATAAAAATCGCAATAAAATCGATCTTTAAGTTTGAGAGCTAGGTTGCCTCAGAGTCCTCAGACAGATAGACACACACACTTCAATTATATTTTAACACCCCTTGCGTACGTCGTATATATGTAGATATCCTGTAGTATAATCAAATAACTTCACACTGACACCACATTAGCACAGTTTTACATTAGTTTTACATTGCACTGCACCCGTGCGAAGCCGGGGCGGGCCGCTAGTAGTCATATAGAAGAGAAATAAAAGTAATAAAGAATACTTTACATATTTGAAATAGTGCAACTTCACTGATTCTAAAAAAGATCTTAAGGATCTATGATAGGAAAACATGGTTTGCGCGGGCCATATTTTTATATAGAAAACTTAAAGTTGTAGCCACAAAAAAAATATACGAGAAGCTAAAGAGATTATCTAGTAGCTACAAGTATTAAATTGCGTATAAAACTCACAAATGATTGTAAACAAAAAACAGAAAATCATCAAAAGCGCTTGTCGCAGGTCTTATTTTTAGCGTAAATAATAACTTTTTTTCAAGAAAGATAATGATAAAAGAAAAACAACGAAAAACATCGAATATGTGAAGAAGTGAGGTTATTTTCCATACTCTTTACATGTAAAGAAAAAGCAAAGACAAATGTTTTCGCATAAGTGAGCCTTAAACTTTACTACCGTTTAAATCGTTTTCACGCCTGAAGCACTGACCCAATTTTGATAAATTTTAGTAATAGAAAGATTGGAAAATTAATATCGAAGGGAGTGAAATAGGGGATGTAAGCTTGCATTGTGACCAGACGGTCGCTAGTTTGATATAAATACTGATCAATTGTATTTAAATTAAATAAGAATAGGTAGGTACTACCTGGAAGCTGTAAAACAGATTTTTACTACCTAGATCAAAAAAGATTTGCCTCCCTGTTAAGAGTTTAACGGGATCGAGTTCACAGCAAGTTCGAAAATCTGTTAAGGCGCTGTAGGTAGTGAAACTAGCGCCGCCACTACATTTATTTTTATTACTCGTAAACCAAGTCAATATTTAAAAAAAGCTCATGTAATAATCTCTTAAATTGTCTCTAATATTTTTTGAATAACTCTTCACAAGTAATCATTCATTCTGTAAGTTTTAAAATCCATTATTGCCAAAAGTGGCCACTTTGAGCTAAAATGGATTTTAAAACTTACAGAATGAATGAAAACTGTTGAAGAGTTATTCAAAAAATATTAGAGACAATTTTAGAGATTTTTACATGAGCTTTTTTTAAATATTGACTTGGTTTACGAGTAATAAAAATAAATGTAGTGGCGGCGCTAGTTTCACTACCACCGCGCCTTAATTTGGTACTTTGGAAAAGGTAGCAATGGTTTCCATTGTACTTTTTTGTCAATTATTCGATTCAAACTCAAATTCGATCTTGTACCCCCTAATAAATAAACCATCTCTAAAACCAATCACTCAGTTATTTCTCACTTTTTGAGAAGCTCAAATCGTGAAAAAGGACAGCATTTTTAGAAATCAGTTTTTACGGTGCTTTTTAGGGTTCCGTACCTCAAAAGGAAAAAACGGAACCCTTATAGGATCACTTTGTTGTCCGTCTGTCTGTCTGTCCGTCCGTCTGTCTGTCAAGACCCTTTATCTCGGAAACGCGTGGAGGTATCGAATTGAAATTTAAACCATATACTAAGGTCTACGGGCCCTTGAAGCTGTAAAAATTTCAAACTTCTAAGTTAACGTAAAAAAAAGATACTGCCGTTTAGGGCGCAAAAAACGCATTTTCGATACTCTCAAAGGAATCAAAATTCATAGGGTACTTCCCGTTGACCTAGAACTATGAAATTTGGCAGGTAATAGCGTCTTATACTACACTTACAGGAATAAATCTGAAAACTGTATATTTGTAATTAAATCATAATAAAATATGGTCATTAAAATACGTAATTATTAATCATCTTGGTGAAACAACGGTATGCGCGGTCATAGTTTAACTTCTAATTACTTTTGGATTAATCGCGCCACCAATTCTTTTTAAAATATCAATATTTATTATTATTAATTATTCAGATCATTTCAAATATTGTTATAGTTAATTACTTTTAAAAATAATATTAAAAAGTAATAAATTTGGCTCTAAATATTTTCGCAACATGGCGGTATGTCACGCTGTATGACAGGGGGTTTTCTTCTTCTTATTTTTGTTTTGGCAATCTACTTTCTTCTTGGAAGTAATTTTTGCCAGTGTCAAGTGTTGAATAGTTCAGTGGTAGATTGTTTCAGTTTACATTAAAATGCGGGTGCATCGCATTCCAATGTTGCTTGGAGCATTTGGCACCAAGTATAATCAAGACAGTTTACTCGGTAAGGTCAGCCGAGGTAGCCACGACTACAATAAAAGTCTCGGCTTCACACAACCAAAATCGCGCCTATTTCCATTATCCCACATATTGTTCAGTTGCGTAGACACTTGTACCACAAAACTGCACCAATTTGACACAATCCACTATGAATCAATTTGCGAATGATTAAAACAGTCACTGAACCGAACTCGACGAAATGGTGCCAAAAACTCCCAACAGGGGGTCAAAGAGTAAAACAATCAACGGAGTGCATTCCAGCAGACCAATAGCTATCACCACAGAGTAGGTATATAACAATCAGCGCGTTTTTAACAATATGAATTAGCGTATAGTTGGCAGCCTCACCATGGAATTAGAAGGTTTTGACTAGGTCAAAAAATTGTTAGTAAATAGTTATAAATAGTGAACTATAGCATATAAATAGTGATACTATGGTTCAAAAGATATTTGAGTATCTTGGTGAGGCTGCTATCTTGACGTCAAGCTAGCAGACACCTTAAGAAATACAGTTCGTATCAATGTGATTTATATGCCAAAAAATTGTTAGGAAATAGTGAATCGTATACGCAAAATTTCAATAATATTGCTTCAGTACAAGCCGAGATATTACGATCTCAAAGTGGGCTGCTAACTTGACGTTTCTGGCAATGGCGATTCCAGAGAAACGGGTACAAGTTATAAACAAATAAATATATCAAAAAATTGTTAGTGAAATTGTGATTCTTACGATATAAATAAAAAAAGAATTCTTCATTGCTATTTTCTAAAAATCGAATGTTAACTTCTACATAGTACTCTGAATATAGGCTGTCGATCAATATTAAACTTTGCTCCACAGTAATAAGGTTTAAACTTGATTGCAATCATGAGGTGAGTACTATCAAGCAAAAAAGTGAAATTTAAATTTTTTGACTGTGTCAATAGTCATATCCTCGGTTCAAGGCTATTGATTTGGTATAAGTAAACAAATATTTTTCTATCCACTTTTTTATTTTTTAGAGTATTGACACAATCAAAAAATTTTTGATTAAATCTCATCAAAAAAAATTTAGTCGTTTAATACTCTACTCTCAGTTCATTTATTTAGTTTAGGAAAAACTACAAATATTTTACTGCCAATTAGGTACCTAACGTCATGGATATATTTCGTCCATGCTAACGTTAAAACCATGGACGAATTTCGTCCATGGTTAAAACTATAACTTAAAGGGAGGAGTCTAATGAAAATACCCTAACCAGTAATTTTTTGAAAATGAATATTTTGTTTTTTTTTTCAGTAACTGAAACTTTAACGTTAGGGTGTGTCCCCACTCAGGTTTGCGAACCTCCGCGCTCCGCGAACCTCGGAGCGCGCTCCATATTTGGGATCCGATGCGAACACGCGAACACGGAGCGCGGAGCGCCAGTGTGACCAGATTCAGTATTTTAATACTTTTTCAGTATATTTTATCGACTTTACAAAACATCAGTATTTTTGTAGGTATATTAGCGGAAGTATTTTCGGTATATTTTGGTTATAAAGTTATGGTAACTACGGTGTTAAGTCCCCGCAAACATTGATGTTCAAGGAATTTCCCGGATTAAGTCTATATTTCATTCAGAAGCAAAGATCAGTAGAGTCTGTTTTGAAAAAGAACAAACTTGGGATTTATGCTTGATTACCGTTTTTGAAATGTTGATGGTACTGTTACGTTTTAGTGCGACTGTATTAACAAGATAAATATTAATTCAAGATAGTCGCACTATAATTAAGTATAAGGCGACGGCTACACACACAGTATTTACTGTGGTCCAACTGTGTGGTAAATACTGATAATTCCAATTCCAACGATGGAATGAAAACGCACGCCTACAGGCTCAGTTTTTACCACATGGTAATATTGCCAGATCGTGCCTATTATTACAATTTTAGTAATAAATCTAAACTAATAATAAATAAATAAATCTAAAAGATAGCAGCCAAATTTTATGTTTGGGGGTCGATTTCGATGAAACTCGGTTTTAGGTACTATTTCGACAACAAAACAGCAACGCAAAGTTAAAAATATAAAAAATCTAAGATGGCGGCCAACTTTTTTGTTTGTGGGCCGATTTAGATGAAACTCGGTTTTAGGTACTATTTTGACAACAAAACAGCAACGCAATGTTAAAAATATAAAAAATCCAAGATGGCGACCAACTTTTTTGTTTGTGGGCCGATTTAGATGAAACTCTGTTTTGGGTACTATTTCGACAACAAAACAGAAAAGTAATGTTAAAAATATAAAAAAATCTAAGATGGCGGCCAACTTTTTTGTTTGTGGGCCAATTTAAATGAAACTCGGTTTTGGGTACTATTTTGACAACAAAACAGCAACGCAATGTTAAAAATAAAAAAATCCCAAGATGCTGCCAACTTTATTGTTTGTGGGCCGATTCAGATAAAACTCGGTTTTGGGTACTATTTCGACAACAAAACAGCAACGCAATGTTAAAAATATAAAAAATCCAAGATGGCGGCCATCTTTTTTGTTTATGGGCCGATTTAGATAAAACTCGGTTTTGGGTACTATTTTGACAATAAAACAGCAACACAATGTTTAAAATATAAAAAACCCAAGATGGCGGCCAACTTTTTTGTTTGTGGGCCGATTTAGATGAAACTCGGTTTTCGGTACTATTTTGACAACAAAACAGCAACGCAATGTTAGAAATAGTACGGAGTTTCATCTAAATCCGCCAGATGGCGCTTTGTAGTAAACATAGTCTCTACGTTAAATATTGCCGAATAATTTTAAATCACAATTCTAACATTTGGAATCAAGTTAAATCAAATAATTTGTCTAGTGATTCACCAGTGATGTCGTTTGTAGAATTATACCTATAGTTTAAAAGTGTGTATTTGTGCTCAAAAAATATTCAGTGCCTTTTTTAATCAGTGGATTATTAAAAACTGCTGAATATAGTCTGAGCATTATCCTCAGAAAAGTGATAAAACTGCGCTTTAATTTGCGTAATAAATCTCATCTCCAGTGTTAAAACTAAATATTATCATCAGTGATATTATCAGTGTTGAGGTAGTACAATAATTATTATTTTCGTCTTGACCTCATACTCAAACCAACTCATACATCAAGTTTCAAACCCTACTTAACTGATCAATACTTTGAATGCTTTAAGTCGCTTTGGCGCATACGTTAGCACACTGAGTGCTGCATACTGAATTCAGCTGTGAGTGGCCCGAAGATCGATCCTCGCTTATAAAGACTTTTTCTCCCAAATTTTTTTTAGAGACATTTTATTTATTTTTAAAGATATTTTTTTTTTTAATTTTTATTGAAGATATGGACATTACTTTTCAATTAATTTTGATTTACTAAAACATCTTCATTCACCAAAGCCGTAGTAAGGTATAAGATTATTGAGAGTAATTGTATAAGAATAAAAAAATGTCGACTAAAGGATCATCTGAGTGCGCGGGATGTCCTAATATCATGGATGGAGCAATATTCATGCAATGTAAACGTTGCAAAGACAATTATCATTTGCAGTGCACTGCATATTTACTCGCAGATTAGAATGCGATGACAGCTGATACTAAAAACGCCTGAATTTGTGATTTCTGCCACATTCGCGAGCCCAAAAAGGGTAATAACACGATTACACCAACGAGAGCTAAATTACCCACTGCCTCCAATGATAGCTTCGTTACCCAGCGCTTGAAGTCAAGTTTTCCTGCGCCAACGAGTTGTTCCTGCCCTTCGGCCAATGATTTAAGGGACATTATTAGAGAGGAGATTTACAATGCTTTTGAGGATGTTATTAATCCAAAAGTTGTTGCCTTGCAAAATATGATAGTTGGCTTTGAATCATCTCTCTCGGCATTCAGCCAGGATCTGGATAGCATAAAAACGCAACACGCCGCCCAGTTGGCCACTTAGAATGATGTCCGCAAGGAAAATGAGTCGCTACGTTCAGCTAATCAAAACCTTTCTTCTAGACTGGCACAGCTTGAGTTACAGACACGTTCAACAAATATTAAAATACAATGCGTCCCAGAAAACAAGCAGGAAAATTTGGTTAATACAGTTCTGCAGCTTTCTAAGGTTATAAAGTGTCCTATCAATCAACGAAGGCAACATTCATTTTAGCGCTAGACTTGCTAAAATGGACAATAAAAGTCCCCGCACACGCTCAAACTTTACTTAAGACATTAATGCCTATTATGAGTAACTGTTGATTTTAAATAGTTTTTGCCTAAAAAAAGGTACCTAACTAAGATTTAAAAAATTAGGACTCGTTAATCTTTAAGTCACTAAATAATTGTACCGGAGACAAAGCTAGAGGTACTTTTAAAGTCTGAATAATTGTGGAATACTCTGAAAATACCTTCATTGATTGTAATTCAACAGATTTTGTAATTTACTTGTTCCACTTTATATAAAAAGGCAAAATTAATAACAGTGTTTCATTGTTGGACACGGGGTGTTTCTTCCACCTAGGTGTACACAATGAAACAATTCCCATTTTCTTTTAAAAGTCTTGTTATTGGTTATGTATCTATTTATTAATGAAACTATAAATGCCATACTATACCTAATTGAGTAGACTCCGTTCCTGTAAAAAATGGAATTCATATCTACAAAAATGAGAGAAATATGAGACTCAGAACTTTTAGTGTTTCATTGTACCACACTACACCCTACCCAAAACCGAGTTTCATCTAAATCCATCTTGGATTTTTCCTATTTTTAACATTGCGTTGCTGTTTTGTTGTCGAAATAGTACCCATAACCGAGTTTTATCTAAATCGGCCCATAAACAAAAAGTTGGCCGCCATCTTGGATATTTTTATATTTTTAACATTGCGTTGCTGTTTTGTTGTCGAAATAGTACCCAAAACCGAGTTTTATCTAAATTGGCCCACAAACAAAAAAGTTGGCCGCCATCTTGGATTTTTATATTTTTAATATTGCGTTGTTGTTTTGTTGTCGAAATAGTACCCAAAACCGAGTTTCTTCTAAATCGGCCCACAAACAAAAAAGTTGGCCGCCATCTTGGAATTTTCCTATTTTTAACATTGCGTTGCTGTTTTGTTGTCGAAATAATACCCATAACCGAGTTTTATCTAAATCGGCCCATAAACAAAAAGTTGGCCGCCATCTTGCATTTTTTTATATTTACATTGCGTTGCTGTTTTGTTGTCGAAATAGTTCCCAAAACCGAGTTTCGTCTAAATCGGCCACCAAACAAAAAAGTTGGCCGCCATCTTGGATTTTTTTATATTTTTAACATTGCGTTGTTGTTTTGTTGTCGAAATAGTACCCAAAACCGAGTTTCATCTAAATCGGCCCACAAACAAAAAAGTTGGCCGCCATCTTAGATTTTTTTATATTTTTAACATTGCATTGCTGTTTTGTTGTCGAAATAGTACCCAAAACCGAGTTTCATCTAAATCGGCCCACAAACAAAAAAGTTGGCCGCCATCTTGGATTTTTTATATTTTTAACATTGCGTTGCTGTTTTGTTGTCGAAATAGTACCCAAAACCGAGTTTTATCTTAATTGGCCCACAAACAAAAAAGTTGGCCGCCATCTTGGATTTTTCATATTTTTAACATTGCATTGCTGTTTTGTTGTCGAAATAGTACCCAAAACCGAGTTTCATCTAAATCGGCCCACAAACAAAAAAGTTGGCCGCCATCTTGGATTTTTTATATTTTAACATTGCGTTGCTGTTTTGTTGTCAAAATAGTAACCAAAACCGAGTTTCAACTTAATCGGCCCACATACAAAAAAGTTGGCCGCCATCTTTGATTTTTTATATTTTAGCATTGCGTTGCTGTTTTGTTGTCGAAATAGTACCCAAAACCGAGTTTTATCTAAATCGGCCCACAAACAAAAAAGTTGGCCGCCATCTTGGATTTTTTATATTTTTAACATTGCGTTGCTGTTTTGTTGTCGAAATAGTACCCAAAACCGAGTTTCTTCTAAATCGGCCCACAAACAAAAAAGTTCCGAACAGACTCTAAGTTACAGATAAGAAGCCTTCGAATAGAATGTTAAAATATTTTTTTTTTATTGTTGTCAAAAAAGATACAAAAAAAAATACAATTTAAAAATCACTCGCCAAACTTTAAAGTTTGATGGCGAGATGCGCTCTTTTTTTAAAACTATCTTAACCTACCCTTCTCCACAGTTCTTTTACAAGGAATTTGTAACAATAAATAATAATGTTAATCTAATCTATCGAGAAACACACCCTTCAATCTTGTCTTTAACAAATTTTTACTTAATTTATGATCCTGTCTCAGTAAATCTATCTTATTAAATAATTTTGGTACTAAAAATTTTGACAATCTTTTTCCATAATAGTTATTAACCCTAGGAATAACGAATTTCTTCTGTCGTACACTTTTTGTATTATATCTATTTTCAACACTGACATTATATTGGTCACCGTAGTAGTGTTCTAATCCTATCAAAAAATCAACCTTTTTATCTATAGGTAATATTTTACACAGTTTAAATAACTTGTGATATTCTTTGTTACACTTTTTTTTTACATTTTTACTTACTAAGAACTTAAGTAGTCTTATTTGTAAATTCTTAATATTTTGCAGGTACGTCATAAACGTTCGCCCGTACACAATAAGTCCGTAACTGATAAGCGAGTCCGCCAGTGCATAATAAACCATCAGTAGTGTATCTTTATGCAACACACACTTCAATTGAAAGAACTTCCCTAGTACGGATCTTAACCTATTACAGATAACATTTACGTGAGTTTTCCAATTAAAGTGTGTGTCTACAACCAGACCTAGGTATTTAAAAGTATCAACATATTCTAGTTTGACACAAGTACAGTTAAGTTTGTTCCTGTGCAAACATTCGAATGTGTGTCCTATTATCGCAAGATCTTCACTATTGACAGCTTTAGCTTGGTGGTTATAAGGCGAATGTATGTGAATGCATTTTGTTTTTGAGAAATTCAAAATGATACCATTGTCATGTGCCCACTTTGTAATACCTTCAAAATCTTTTTGTATGTACTTTTGTATTTCCGATATATCCTTTGAGGCATAAAGTAGACACATGTCATCGGCATACATAAACACCTCGCAGTTTTTTACTACATTCGAGACACTGTTAACGTGCATGACATATCCTACTGGCCCAAACACCGACCCGGTCGGCACTCCGAGGTCGGCTATAGCTTCGTCGCCAGACACTCCACCTATTACCGTGCGTATTTTTCTGTTAGATAAGTAGCTTTTAAACCATCTCTTTGTTGGGCCGCGTATTCCACATTCATCCATCGCCTGTAGTAAAATATCGTGGTCTAATGTGTCGAAAGCTTTTTTATAATCTATAAAAAGTGCTATTAATTGCTTACCAGAATCTAGACATTGATTAACATAATCTGAAAAAGAAATGAGAGCCGAGACGGTGCTACGCCCTTTCCGAAAACCATGCTGAGTATTCGTTAATATATTATGACGTTCTAAAAACTTTGACATTTGTCCAACAATGAGTTTTTCAACAATTTTGTCAATAACGGACAATATAATTTAAACATTAATTGTGATGATAAATGAATAAAACCTGTTTTGAAAATCAGTATTTTTATCGGTATATTTTCCATGTGCAACTTGGTATGTTTCAGTATTTTTTTGAGGTGCTTCGTTATTTTCGTAAAATTCAATCTGGCCACACTGCGGAGCGCGGAGCGCGGAGCGCCGCAGGGTTGCGTTCCGAACTTACGCTCCGGGTGCAACCAAACGCTCTAACGGCGGCGGCGTTCCAAACATTAGAGCGTAATTTTAATTTTTAAAATGATCGTAGTAGATCCTCAAAAAACGGATTTTATTTGATTCAAAATAAAGAAAGTTTCAATTATTCCTATTCCAAATGGAAAACGAAGACTTTGTACTGTTAATGACATTTAAGGTTCTTGGTCGTTTCGAACATTAGAGTGAGTTAAAAAACCGGCCAAGTGCGAGTCGGACTCGCGCACGAAGTGTTCCGTACCAAAAAACGGCAAACAAAAAAGTTGGCCACCATCTTGAATTTTTATTTTTTTTAACATTGCGTTGCTGTTTTCTTGCCAAAATACTACCAAAAACCGAGTTTCATCGAAATCGGTCCGCAAACAAAAAGTTGGCCGCCATCTTGAATTTTTTACATTTTTAACATTGCGTTGCTGTTTTCTTGTCAAAATACTACCAAAAACCGAGTTTCATCGAAATCGGCCCGCAAACAAAAAAGTTGGCCGCCATCTTGAATTTTTTAATATTTTCACATTGCGTTACCTTGCGTTGTTATTTTTGTGTCAAAATGGTACCAAAAACCGAGTTTCATCGATATCGGCCCATAAACAAAAAAGTTGTCAGCCGCCATCTTGGAACTTATTTTTTCATTATTATTTCCTAATTGAGTACTAATTTAAGATTTATTTTATACTTATTTAGCCCTAAATTAGTAATGATTTACAATTAAAATTATGATTATCATACATCCTTTCCATATCCTTTCCATAATTCCTATAATTCCTCGCACTTATGATGCAAGAAGAAGAAAAAAAGAGAAAATACTAAGAAAAACTTTTTCTTTTCCTTATTTTAAGAGCATTAAAAGAAGGAAAAGAGACAAATTTGAAAAAAAATATTCTTACCTTCTAGAAAAAAATGACAATAAATAATTAAAAGAATAAAACAAGAATTTTGAAGTGTCTATCTTATTTTTCCTATATATTTTTAAAATTCGAAAAGGCAAATCACATCGTGCCAACCCTTACACTTTTAGTCGTTGCGTCAACTGTCTAGACGAACGGCGGCTTTTGCGCCAACACAAAGGGCGATGTCCGACTGTAAGAAGAATACTCTCTAGGCTGTGGTATTACCGATGATTAGAGTAGTAGTATTAATTATTATTAGAGTAGTATTACACAATCAAATTTTTTTTGATGAGATTAAAAAAAATGAATTAAAAAAAGTAAGTAGAAAAATATTTGTTTACTTATACCAAATCAATAGCCTTGAACCGAGGATATGACTATTGACACAGTCAAAAAATATAAATTTCACTTTTTTGCTTGATAGTACTCATCTTATGATTGCAATCAAGTTTAAACCTTATTACCGTCGAGCAAAGTTTAATATTGATCGACAGCCTATATTCAGAGTACTATGTAGAAGTTAACATTCGTATTTTAGAAAATAGCAATGAAGAATTCTTTTTTTATTTATATCGTAAGAATCACAATTTCACTAACAATTTTTTGATATATTTATTTGTTTATAACTTGTACAAGTTTCTCTGGAATCGCCATTGCCAGAAACGTCAAGTTAGCAGCCCACTTTGAGATCGTAATATCTCGGCTTGTACTGAAGCAATATTATTGAAATTTTGCGTATACGATTCACTATTTCCTAACAATTTTTTGGCATATAAATCACATTGATACGAACTGTGTTTCTTAGGGCTGGTTTACATTATCTTAGTCTTTAGTAGAGTGTTTTAGGAGAGTAGAAGTTCATTGCGTGGTGTGTTTGACGTTCTTTTAAAATCGACGAACATGCCAAGCAATGTATTTCTACTCGCTACTCGACTCGGTCGTCTACTTGCCTAATGTAAACCAGGCCTTAAGGTGTATTTGCTTGATAGTACTCACCTCATGATTGCAATCAAGTTTAAACCTTATTACCGTCGAGCAAAGTTCAATATTGATCGACAGCCTATATTCAGAGTACTATGTAGAAGTTAACATTCGATTTTTAGAAAATAGCAATGAAGAATTCTTTTTTTATTTATATCGTAAGAATCACAATTTCACTAACAATTTTTTGATATATTTATTTGTTTATAACTTGTACCCGTTTCTCTGGAATCGCCATTGCCAGAAACGTCAAGTTAGCAGCCCACTTTGAGATCGTAATATCTCGGCTTGTACTGAAGCAATATTATTGAAATTTTGCGTATACGATTCACTATTTCCTAACAATTTTTTGGCATATAAATCACATTGATACGAACTGTATTTCTTAAGGTGTCTGCTAGCTTGACGTCAAGATAGCAGCCTCACCAAGATACTCAAATATCTTTTGAACCATAGTATCACTATTTATATGCTATAGTTCACTATTTATAACTATTTACTAACAATTTTTTGACCTAGTCAAAACCTTCTAATTCCATGGTGAGGCTGCCAACTATACGCTAATCAATATGACGTGACTCGAACGGGATGGAAACAGACTTTCGGAGCAAGGGTCCTGTTGGAATACACCCATTTTCCGGTAAGTAGAACCTGGGATAAAGCTTGAACTCTCCGTAGTACAGGGGGTCTATTACGAAAAGTTTAATGCGATACACGCAGCTGCGTCCGTGCTACGTTTTGTTTGTTGCCTATTACAAATTACTTTCGTATGCGATATCGCGAAGTGATTGCGTGAGTTTGACAGTTTCTCTCTAGCGTATCCGACATCGTTCGTTCAGTAGTCTATGGGCTACGATAGCCAAATTCAAAATGTTAGTTATAACTACAACCAACGAACTGCGGACGACTATCGTGGCCAAGTGACTGCGTTACGCAATTGCGTACGTTATTTTTATAATAGGCCCCCAGTTTTCATATAAAAAACTAATAACTACCAACCACTTTTTTTCAAAATATTTCCTTTGTACCGACACAACTTTTCTATAGCTTTATTTTATGTATAGATGTAGGTCTGTACGGAACCCTCGGTGGGCGAGCCCGACTCGCACTTGTCCGGTTTTTTTTCATGTAATAGACTAACACTTTTATAATGCGAACAGCTAAGGAGTGGAACAGCCTGCCTACCGATGTGTTTCCTAATAGTTATAACTTTGGCCTTTTCAAGGCTAGAGTAAATAGGCTTTATCTAAGTGAGCATGCTCCATCGTAGTCCGCATCATCACTTAACACCAAGTGTGATTGTGGACAAATGCTCACTTATCATATTTTCAATAAAAAAAAGAGGCTAAAAATAAGAGACGTAATCCGAAAATCTGCAATACCTATTTTCATAGAATTGGTCGTAGTCCCTTTTTGAAACGCCACAAAAAGCGGCCAATCAAAATCCACTATTCATATTATTATGCGGCTCGAGATAGCGCCAATGTTAGATTCAACAAAGAAGTTTAACCTTCTCAAATGGATAAGAATAGGAAATGGCCTCGTTGAACCACAGCTGCTCCCGAACGAACGTTTCTTTCTCCTTATAAGCCGCTTATGTAAAGAATACTAGGAAACGTTTTTGCGAAAAACAGTATCAACCACTATATTTAACGAGATAAGTTATTTTCTCAATTGGATGTTATATTTTATTGCTATGGGGTTTTAAAGGTTTATAATTAGGCGCTCATTTTTTCACTGATATAATACTTTTATACGACACATGGCTGCAGTTCGCAACTTTAATCGTGGCATTCAGTAAAATACGGGAAGTATCTGGTGAGATTTTCTATCTCAAAACTGCTAAAAAACAGAAACCTTACTCTACTGAGAGTTGTTGAATTATACGCAGTGTTCAGCCACACCCCGGGCACTCCATACAAGCGTCGCGTTTCAACTACCTATTACACAGACGCTACACAGTGACGTTTTTGCACACGCGCAACTGTGTGCGTAAGCACACGGATCGGCACACGAACTCGCGCGGTGGGCGCCGGCGGTGGGGTGAGGTAATTGATTGTGGGGCGGGGCGGAGAGTTTCCTTTTTGTACGGTAGTATTTATATTTATTCTGTGGTTCAGCTCCGTCTTCCTCGTAATATTAATTTAATATTGTGTTATCTAATTTTAATATGCTGACTGAGCTATGCCAAAAAAAATGTTATCAAACATTTTTTTAACTCAGAAACTCATTTTTTTATTATTATAAGAAAATATTCAGCCTACCAAACAGAATAACCACAATGCTTATGAATCTATTCAACTCTAATTTCTACTAAACCCGAAGAAACGCCACTGAACAATGGCCTTCAGACAAGTTATTTTTATTCACCCACTAGAAAAGGGGATATATCAAAATGAAATATTTTCTGGAACGACTAACCCAACCTTGCTCCAATATAAATTCATGTTGTTGTCGAAGGGATGAACTGAACTTATAAATCTTGGAATGGATTTACATAATTTGCTGACTGATTTGAATGAGAAATAGAAAATAAAAAAATTAACGATGAGTAGACTGTTTTACATTATTGATTTAGAAAGATGTTTGAAGATAAAACGAATGTACAATGCTAAAGTTGAATAGAAATCACAAATTACAAATCGAAATGGTTTATCCTATCCATCACAAGACATGTTACAGGAATAAAGCATTAATGAAATCTCTATTATTTTAAAATTTAAATAAGTAAATAATTGATGAAAGGATATTACCGAAAACTCATGTTTTATTTCAACGTCATCGTCACGCGATTTTAATCTTTGAAAATTTTGATACCTAACTACAGAACTAATAGGAGAATTCTAACACTAAAAACTATGCACTGACAGACCAATTGCAATAAGGGTGTAAAAAGACCCTCAACTAAGCTGAAGTCCACGCATTCCGGATCATCATGATCATTTTTTTTGTCTTTTAGACCAGTGTTGGCCAACTTGTCTAGGGCTGCGATCTACTTTAAAATTTCCTGGCCCATTGAGATCGACTTAAACCATTTTTATTTTTTGGGGTATTTTTCACTACAAAACCGCCGCACCCACCTCCCGTACCGTTCTGTTGCTACTTGCTTTGCTACCACAAGCAAAACACTTTTTGTTATGTCTCTCGCGATCGACTGCACTGTCTCCAGAGATCGACTGGTCGATCGCGATCGACTTGTTGGCCACCCCTGTTAGACTATAACCTGGGAAACGAATACTTAGCTACGAAGTTATTGAAGGTCCAAGTGATTTTTTTTTATTTTTATTTATTATATATGTTATTTCCTAATTTTTGTTTAAAGAAACATTGTAAACTTAGCAGGTGCAGGGGTTCAGCGACGTCGGGTAGAAGAATTAAAACTCCAGCTTTTTCTTCACTATTTGTATTTTCAAACCATAGTAGGTATATATTGAACTGAACTGAACTGAACTGAACAATTTTCATACTAAACAGCCTTATTTAAGTACAAAATGTTTAGACGCACTTAGTGGCTAGTTAGTTTTCTACAATATAGCTATTAGCCAATTACAACGCATATAGTTTGCACACGGCACTAATTTTTGCACACGGCACCAATCTTTCCTGTCTCTTTCCAACATTATAGTGCTATCTCTTTCTAACGGTGCAAACAAAATCGCTAATAGTATCTATACAAGAACGATAAATAACAAATTAAAGGTCTTAATTCCTACCTTAATTTCTACATGCAAAATATACTAGAAAAACATAATTAAGTGTTCAAATGAGAAAATAATGTGATAAAACAAAGGAATTCTACAAAATATCAAAGTTTAAACTATCTTAACTATATTTACATATTTACAACCGTTCTGCCGTCAACATTCCACCCCCTGGTTGCGGATTTACTCCCAACCATTATGCCTCTGTAGGCAGAACTACCACTTTAACTGCAGGGCGGCGTAATGTCCCACGGCAAGTCCTTATGTCTACTATCCTAACTTGGCCATCCGCTCCAGGGTAAACCTTTAATATCACACCTCGGGGCCAGACGTTTCTGGGCAGAGTGGGGTCGACGATTAACACTAAGTCCCCAACTTTCAACGGTGCCACTTCTTTCGTCCACTGCGATCGTTTCTGAAGTGTCGGCAGATACTCTGACACCCAGCGGCGCCAAAATATGTCGGCCAATGCTTGTGCAGCTTTCCATTGTTTCTTCGTTGTCAGGTCTTCTTCCGAAAAATGTCCAAGTCTGGTGGTCGTTGACGCGGTACCCAAAAGTAGATGGTTCGGAGTTAACGTCACTGGGTCGTTCGGATCCACAGAGACGTGGGTCAGTGGTCTGCTATTGATCGTAGCTTCCACCTCACCCAGCAGTGTATTTTCAATGTCTATCTTGAACGCAGTTTTCTGAGACTGAAGGATCGATATCTTTTCAGCTTCTCGAATCAAGTCTCCAGTGATCTCGGACCTTTCTTTCAGCATTAGGCGCTTGATGAAGGCCAGCACATGAGCCATTGTTCTCACCGCCCGAATCCAGGACGAAAAACGCTGGACTTCCAATATAGTGGGCGGGGCTTCCGTGATGGTGTGAACTCGATTTGGGCGTAGTTCACTGGTCTCTTCATCGGTGGCATTCGTTAGGTCTTCTTTCGGCCACTCATCTTCATTTTCCTTAAGAAAGTCTGGGCCTGAGAACCATATCGACTTTTCTGGCGTCCAACCCTTTCTTGTCGCTTCGTCAGCTGGGTTTTGTGCTGTCGGTACCCATCTCCATTCATCGCTTCTGGATCTCTCATCTATTTCAGCTAAGCGATGTGCCACGAACGGCTTGAAATCCCTCGGGTCCGATCTAATCCAGTGCAAAACTGTTTTGGAGTCTGTCCAAAATACTCTTCTTTTTATCTTGAAGCTATGTTCTTTCTCCACCATGTTTGCCAGGCGGCAGGCTAGCACGGCTGCTTGCAGTTCAAGCCGTGGCATCGAGACCATCTTCATGGGTGTCACTTTGGCTTTTCCTGAGACGAGCGCCACTTCCCTTCTCTGGTCAACGAAGTATGCGACGGTGGCATAAGCTTGCTCGCTCGCATCGCCGAAGATATGAAGTTCAACTTCTTCTTCTTTTATCCCATAATGTCTCGGTATTTTCAGTTCTCTAAGCACATGAAGACTTCTTATCCATTCTTTCCATTCTTCATGACATTCTTCGTTTATTTTCTCGTCCCATTTGACGCCGGTCTTCCATATCCGTTGCATTAAGATCCTTGAGCTGATTGTCACTGGGCATATCAAGCCTAGTGGATCAAACAGACTCATTATGAGTTTGAGGAACTCTCTCTTTGTGGGCACTTCCTCGCCACTCGCAACTTCTTTCTTGATTTTCTTGAATGACACGTCGAAACTCAGGGTGTCATCACTCGTTTGCCATACCAGACCCAACGTTCGTTCTGTTTCTCCACCAAGCTTTGACAAATTCACGCTTTGCGGCGTCACGTACGGAAGCTTTTCACGGAGCTCAGGATGGTTGGTCGTCCACCCCCTGATGTTGAAGTTCCCTTGAGCGTGAATGTCACTTATTTCTTTAATCATCTTGATGGCGTCTTCCACATTTTCTACACTATCTATGTAATCGTCCATATAGTGTCGTTTCTTAATAGCCTCGACCGCTTCTGGGAACTCTTCTTTAAACCTCTCAGCGTTTCTGTTTAACACGAAGATTGCCGATGTTGGAGAAGATGTTGCTCCAAATATCATCGATTCCATTACATATATCTCAGGGTCTTCATGTTTGTTCGCACCTCTCCACAGAAACAGCTGTGCTCCTTGGTCTTCTTTCCTTATCTTTACTCTAAGGAACATATCCTCGATGTCCGCGGTGATTGCGATCGGCTTCTGGCGAAACTTAAATAGTATTCCTAAAAGGGAGTTCAGTAAATCTGGGCCGCTCAATAGCTGGTCATTCAATGACGTCCCTTTATATGTCGCAGCTGCATCGAACACCAAGCGCAACTTTCCTGGTTTATTGACGTTTGTCACGCCAAAATGCGGGAGAAACCAAGTGTGTTCGGAAGGTATCGGTTCTTCCACACGTTTCGCGTATCCTTTTTTAATTAACCTGCTTATCTGGGCGCAGTAGGCAATCGCGAAGTCCGGGTTTCTGTCCATTTTGCGCTCGATTCCTCTTAGGCGTTTCTCAGCGTCGTTAAAATTATCTGGCAGCTGGACGTTATCTTTTCTCCAGAGTAGTCCCACCTCCCAACCTTCATTGGTAAGGCGCGCAGTCTCATTGAGTATGGTCTCAGCTCTCTGTTCTTCGAAGTTCACTCTCTTTTTGGCGACGATCCCCATATTTTCAATGTCAAACTGCTGTTTGACGAGATCGTTCAGCTCCGCCATGCAGTTTACGGTGTCGGGCTCGTCGCTCTTCGTACTTACTGGGCCATGAATTACCCAACCTAGCTTGGTCAGGGAGGCCACCGGTCTTCCCGATTTCCCTCGCCTTATGTCGCCGCCCACTATTGTTTCCCAATTGTCCTGTCCTATGAGGACTAGTGGGACAGCGTCTCTCATTTCTTCAATTCCCAATCCTTTCAAATGATCACTATTTTCGATCACACTCTTTGGCACAGTCTGCGGCGGCAGGTTCATCTCCCTGATGGTCCTCATCTTCAGAATGCGGGGTTCTTCATTTGGTCCCCATATAGTCACACTTACTAACCTTGATGAGTCATCTTCAATCGAGTGTCCGCCGGCACTGAGGATCTGGATCGGTGATCTCGGACCTCGCAATTCCGTGGCAAGAGTCTCGTCTATCAACGATATAGTGGCACCGACGGTGCAGAGCGTAAGTGTCAATCAGACGACCCCCGTTTTTCACTTGTACAGGCACTACCTTCAGGAGTGACTTCACACAACGTCTGTCCCCGAGGTTAGTGACACGCTCAGTCTGAGTAGAAATATCAAAAGGATTACCTGGTTTATCCACGTGCAGGAGCGTATGATGGACATAATTACACTTAGCACATTTCCTATATTTACACCTTAATCGACTATGATTGCCACTTAGACACTTAAAACATAACTTATTGTCTTAAACAAAGTCCCAACGTTCATTTACACTTTTGTCACGAAAACTGTCACACGAAGCTAACCGATGATCATTTTCACATAGCACGCACTTTATTTCACTGTTGCTATGCACGTTCACTTTATGCACATTTTTTACATTGGCACGGTTACTCACAGTTTGATTCCGTGGTGTCACCTGCCTTTGCGCAGCCGCAGGTCTGCTCCCGATGATGTCGGCAGGAAGCACGAAAGCTGCGGTGTCGGCGAGCTCCTCCAAGAAGTCCACGAATATGATGAGGGTTGGCGACACACGCAGATCGACTCCACCGGCGATGGCTTGACTCCGTGCAAACTTGGAGTACTCGTGGCGCTGGCTCGGTGTTAGTTTCTCCAGCAGCTCACTCACAAGTTGTGGGTTGTTAATGAAGCCGTCCGCCTTGATGTTTCTGAGTGTGGAGATGCAGGAGCGGACGGTGGCACTGAAGACACGAAGGCCATCGCTGTCATTGTCGGCGGTCTTGGGTAGTGCTCGAATCTTCCCGATAGCGCTCTTCAATAGGAGGTTTGGATCCCCGTAGGTGCGCTCTAAGCATCTCAGGATCTCGCCAGGATCAGAGCTGGTGCGGAGAAGGTCTTCAACCAGTTGCTTCGCCTTGCCATGTATCGCTGATTGTAGTCTCGCAAGGTTTTCTGATGGCCGGAACTCGTACTGGGCAGTGGAATCTTCATATTTCTTCTTAAAGGCAAGCCAGTCAGCTGGATCCCCACTGAAGTTAGGCAACTCGTAGAAAGCTCGTGGCATAGGGCGTGGTTTGGCTATGTCTCGTAGGGTTTCGGCCAACTCTTCAATCGCCTTCCCGGGCTGTCGACGTCCCCTTGATGAATCACGTCCATCTTGGCCAGAGTGCGGGATCTTCTCACGAGCGGGCTCGAAGGTTGATTGTTGGATCCACTCCTGGATGCGATCTTCTTTAGGTGGTTCTATTCTCGCTAAGGCCTCTTCCTCTTCTTCCTCCTCTGCGTCTAGTTCCGCCAGTTGCATTGCCTTCTTTTTCTTGGCGAGACGCTGTTGTGCTGCGCACATTTCAAGTTCTGCTTCGTATTCGATTCTCTTTCGTGTCGCTTCTTTGTGTGCGCGACTGGAACGGGACGACGTGACACTTGGAGCTTTTCGGGGCGTTCGTACGGTGCTCACGGTCGGCGTTGCTTCATGATCTGGATCTCTGGTCGTGAAAACCACCACTCTTCCACCAATGCCGGAAGACGGAATCTCTGGGATGTATATTTCACCAGGTATCCCTTGGTTAACCGTCGACGGCGATCGGAGTGGGCGGACGAACGTAGCTACCCCGGAGTCTGCGGGTTCCGTATGTGCAGCATCGCTCTGGGCCGTTGACGTTCCGCCTCTCTCCTTTGCCTTGCTCCTCGTCGGGTACGACATGGTTGCTTCTTCAAATATCCCAGGAATTCTTCAAGTCCCAGACTGAATGATCCAAAAATATTCTAAGTCTTGGGAATTTTTCTTCAAATTTTCTAAGTCCTGGGTGCTGGCAGCGAAATCTTCTAAGTCCCCGGCGTATCCGGCTACTCGAAGGACCACTTGTAAACTTAGCAGGTGCAGGGGTTCAGCGACGTCGGGTAGAAGAATTAAAACTCCAGCTTTTTCTTCACTATTTGTATTTTCAAACCATAGTAGGTATATATTGAACTGAACTGAACTGAACTGAACAATTTTCATACAAAACAGCCTTATTTAAGTACAAAATGTTTAGTCGCACTTAGTGGCTAGTTAGTTTTCTACAATATAGCTATTAGCCAATTACAACGCATACAGTTTGCACACGGCACTAATTTTTGCACACGGCACCAATCTTTCCTGTCTCTTTCCAACATTATAGTGCTATCTCTTTCTAACGGTGCAAACAAAATCGCTAATAGTATCTATACAAGAACGATAAATAACAAATCAAAGGTCTTAATTCCTATCTTAATTTCTACATGCAAAATATACTAGAAAAACATAATTAAGTGTTCAAATAAGAAAATAATGTGATAAAACAAAGGAATTCTACAAAATATCAAAGTTTAAACTATCTTAACTATATTTACATATTTACAACCGTTCTGCCGTCAACAAACATTATGGTTTTTTTTTAGTATTTCGTAACAAACAATGGCTCCAAAACGTCATCACTCAATGTATCTCATGAGCACGCACATAAACGCTGCCTTTCAACTCGGCCGCGCGCAGCTGTGTAGCTTACATGCGCAGGCGCCGCGGTCTGTTGTACGTAGGATTGCCAACCGTCCCGGATTTTCCGGGACCTCTCGCTTCTGAGTCAATTTAGGGCCGTCCCGCCGTGACCCCTTGCAGGACGCCTTTTGTTCCGGAAATCAGAAAAAGTCATTAATAGAAGAAAAACAAAAATCAGCCCCTGACAAGTATTGGGTGCTTATGAATTGTTGCTGTTGCTGATTTTTTCTTAGTTTAGTCATATCAGGCAAAATTACAAGGTTACTGGATGGAACTGACAAAAAATCGGGCTGCGCGGCCGATGTTTTTCACTTAAAATTGGCAAAATTATAAGATTATTGGGTAATAAAACTGACTAAAAGTCACGCTGCACGGCCTTTTTAGGGTTCCGTACCAAAATGGTAAAAAAAACCGGCCAAGTGCGTGTCGGGCCACGCGCAGTAGGGTTCCGTAGGTACATTATACCATACCATATTTTAATACCGCTATCATTTTTCGTCTGAAAAAATAACTTTGTTTTTCACAGTGTTTGTATGAATGACAAAGTTATATTTGCGGTTTTGGAAAATGTACTATATCTCGAAAACTAATTACTGTATCTCGTTCAAAATAATTTTCGTTGAAAGTGTTTATTAAGATCTATACTTTATATTTTTTTTAGATTTTTCACCCTCTTACTTTAAAAGTTAAAGGGGGGGGGACACACATTTTACCACTTTGGCGGCATATATTTTTCAAACGGTTTACTTTAAAAAAAAATAGTCTTAGGAACCTCAACGTCATTTTTAAAGACCTATCTATAGACACCCCACAAGTATTGGTTTGATGAAAAAAAATATTTTCAGTTTCAGTTCCATGTATGGGGAGCCCCCCCTTAATCTTTTGTTTTTTTTATTTTTGTATAAAAATCGTAAAGCGGTTCACAGAATACACCTGCCTACTAAGTTTCAACTATGTAGTCCTAATACTTTTGGAATAAAGTGGCTGTGACATACGGACGGACAGACAGACAGACAGACAGACAGACAGACAGACAGACAGACAGACAGACAGACAGACAGACAGACAGACAGACAGACAGACAGACATGACGAATCTATAAGGGTTCCGTTTTTTGCCATTTTGGCTACGGAACCCTAAAAAGGAACCCTTATGGTGTGACTCAGTCTGTCTGTCTGTCTGTCTGTCTGTCACAGCTGGATATAGGGTTGCCAACCCTACTATATAATATAGTATCCTACTATATCGAGGGCTCGCCTACTATATTTTTTGAATAAATATATAGTAGGCAAAACTACTATATTTATTCAAGTGAAAAAATTAGACAAAAGCAACAAAAAATTGTGATGAAACACTTTGTGTTTATGGTTATTAAATAAATTATGAAAATGTTTTAAGTATGAAAAATGCAACTTCTTTAAAATCTTCTATACAAAACGGCAACCTATTATATTTTTTTGGACTTTTTAGCCCGCTACTATATGTTTACACTAAAATTCTTGAAAATACTATATTTGATGCAAAAAAAGTTGGCAACCCTAGCTGGATATCTCGAGAACTACTAATGGTATCAACTTGAAATTTGGAATAGTTTAAGGTCAACTATTTTGCAAATAAGAAATAAATAAAAAAATAAATATATTTTTTACCACAGGGACTGAAAAGGGGTCTTAAAACTTTGAAGTGGAGCTACTAGGGCATGTGGGGTATCATATGAAAGAGCGCCATTTGCACGTTTTCAATATTTTTTTTCTTTTTTGTTTTAGGCCGCATAGTTTTCAATTTATAATGAAAAATCTAAAAAAAAATACCGTTCCTCCCCTTATCTCCGAAGTTTGCAAAGAGAAAAATCTGAAATAATTATATGTGATAGCGGTTTATATAAAAATTACAGGAAAAATAAAACGATGTCTCAATATAGCACACTTTTATAGAAATTTCTAAAAAAGTTAACATTACTTCCACTATCGGTCAAGAGATGGCGCTGACCTAAAACTGTGTGGTTTAATGGTGCAATTATGATGGTAAGGATGGTGCTCTTGACCGGTTTTATTTTTCTATGTAGACAAGCATTTTTCTAAACAACCAGGCGTTTTGTGCATCCTAGACAGGCATCCTCCCTTACGTAGATGGCGACCCTTGACGGCAGCATACCTTGTTGGCCTAGGGCGCCGAATCTTAAAATACTTCCCTGAGCTGGACTACAAATTAAAATATTTTTTTAACAAAAATGCAGTGAATTTTATTACGTAAGTATATTGCAAAACATAAACTTGTTAAAATGCGCAAAAATCTCAAAATAAGGAAAGTTTTAAATTTATAAAATAAATTTAATTTAATGATTTTACATGTTTGTCATACATTTTGTATTGTTTTTTTACTAACTGATTAGGTACCTATTGTTTCTTTCTAACCATTTTGTATGTGGTGTGTTGTGTCCCGCGTAATGTACCCAAGTCCCGGATGTCGAGCTAGGTAATCCCGGAAATGCCTTTTTTGGAGTTGGCAAGCCTAGTTATACGCGTTACATGTGGTAATGTATGCAATGCTTTTTTAACACCAAAAATTAAAATCGTTTCCCAGCAATGGTCCTGATGATGGGCAGAATACGTAGACCTCGGCTTCGTTGATGGTCTTGTTACACCCGGTATAATATTTAATTATATATCATCAAATTCAAAATAATCCAAATCGTCTGGCTTGGGCAAAATGCTTTTGTAAACGCTCTAAACAAGTTGAATCGTGTCTATGAATGTTACTCAATTTCAATTAGGTGTGCTTGAAAATGGGTGCGCTTCGAGGAATACCTCACTGTTTTTTCAGAATCAGCAGAATGTTACTCAAACAGTTTTCGTTACTGAACTAGAAGCTAATCAGGCAAATCCTGAATTGCTAGAATCATACTAGCTTTGCCTTTGAAGGCGCAATGATTAAGGCATTTCCGACCACCCTTGTGGATGGATAAGCATGATTTATAAAGGCTGATCTGATCACGGTTTGTGTGGCCCATAGAAATAGAATGTCAAAGAACAACAAAGTCAATAAACAGGTGATCCGAAAACGAATGCATACATTTTATATGGGATACATAAAATTTGACTTAGATTCATAAAATATGACTATATATGGCAAAGGAAATTAATATACTATGTTCCATACTGTTTTCTTCGTCGATAAACGAATAAATGTAGCGAAATTGGGTTTTAAAGAAATGTGTGGCAATATCTTATTTACCTGTGAAAAGTGTGATTACTTGGATTGTTTATTTTTGTCTCATCACAATTACTTAGAGCACAAGACACCATGGCTCCACAACACCTTTATTTTAAATTCTAATTAAGATTAACAAATATTTTAAACAAACTGTGATTGCTCATTTGCTAGGCGGGACGCTAGGGGCTCTTACTGTAAAAAATTTTGGCACATGTCACTTGCTCCTTTGTCTCTTTTTTACATAGACCGTGTCCGTATGATGTTAACTTCTCTTTTCCACGCTTTGTTGGTCTTCTTGAGCGCAGCGAAAATTTTTCTATGTCTATGGTGTGGCCTAACAATTAATGCTTTACAAACGTGCTTCGTGTAAACCTTGCTGCATTATAGCTGTTAATACCCAACTGACAGCACTGAAACTTTATTTTTAAACTGTCTTATTCAGAGTGCGTTCGTTAAACTAGGGCCAAAGTTAACATGGCGTTAGACTGCGGACTAACGCCATTTTAGCGCAAATCGTATTCAGAGTGACAGTTTAACGTTTAGTCTCACCGTTTAAGGATTAAAAGGTGCATTGTGATTGGTTTAAAAGCATTAAACCAGGTTTTGTTAGAACAGTCTTGCACCCCAGTTTTGTGAAACATCTCTGAATAACACAGTAAATGTTTAAAGTAAGTTTAAAGGCTGATCATAGTATGACTGGTATCTATTGTGCTTTACAAACGCAATGCGAAAGATTAATCCAATGGCATGAGTGACCAAACAATTTCTCCTTCACAAGCGTGTTTCAGACAGCGCATGTAAACCGGGCTGCTTTGTAGCGGATTTCACTGAAACTATGTAATGCACTCTACAATATTAAGAATGGGTACTTAAATAATAGTACTAATCTGCTTCTAACGATCTATATGCCGTTTTCCCACGGCTTTTAATACCTTTGAAAAATTTCACAAACCTTTAAAACGTCAATTCGTTTAACTACGTACGTACGTTACGTACTACTGCGCATATCACATATTTTTTAATACATTTATTCAGAACACTAGTTACACAGGAAAAACCTAAGCAAGTGTTGTTGTAAGTAATGTCATATTCATAAAAAACACGGTATTGGTGCCAGCTTGTCGCGCTATTATCTATAATGTGGCTTCCCATTGCGCCGATACAACCTAAATTATGTAGGGTCAGCAGACTCAACTCATGTTAACATGGATACACCATTAATAAGAACGATTGTTCTTATTAATGGTGTATCCATAAAAAAAAAAATATTTATTTTTTTAACAAACACCTTTAATGTTTCATTTTAGTCTAGCTTCATTTATATCTTCATCAAGAGTATTTTCAATTTCAAAATCGGTATTCTACGATTAGGTTTTTTGATTATGTAACACACTTTGTCTTCTATCTATACAAAGTTATGTTATAACTTTTATATGAGTAGTTTGAGGAAGCTCGTTCTGAAACTACTAATGCAATATGGAGTTTATGTGAGTTGTAGTTGTTTTACACAACAGATATGAAAATGTATTGAATCTACGCTCTAATCTTCAGAGGTCAATACGATTTCGAACGCATTTTTAACATTAAAAATCGGAGGCGCTCGATAATCTTACATTTTTAACCTTTTTTATAATTAAAAAATTTCATTTGGTAAATTGTTTTAGCACTCAAAGAAATATATTTAGAAAGTAAGTAGTAAAACATTAATATCGCGTTACTTATTACATTTATGTCAGTAGTATTGTAACTAAATTTGACATACTTAGTACTGAACTGTTCAGTTATAACCAAGGTTGACCACTAGAAACAGCCGACAGACAAGATATCCAGAATGATATATTTTTTGTCCCTGTATGTTTTATTGAGTCGTCAGTCAATCGTCGTCAGATAAGTGGCTCAACACCAAATCTGAATGTCATGACCAATGAGGGTTTGCCTCTGGATAGGTAAAAATCGAATACAGAGATGTTGAGTGAGCCAAGTATATGAATATAATATTGTCTGATCTGGAGGACTTAGTAACACTTGTTTTTTGTTTCAAAACGATGATATTTTAGTTTCTTAATAAAATAATATCAAGCTATTGTTTTTTTGGGTGAAATAAAGAGATAAATGTCAAAATGTTGGGTATATTGAGTTGTTTGTACCACGTTGAATAGTTTTAGACATAATTTCTGTTTTACATTTACGATCTTTAGAGACAATGTAGCATAATATTTCACCGTCACCTACGGCTACACAGCTGCAAAACTAACAGTATTTTGTTTCGCAGTACAGTCGCGACGATAAATGTTACCAATATCCAAACATGTGGATAACAAATGACATCGTTTCAACGCAACCCTCTCGATTTTCGACTAACATTATGGGCCAATATCATGCAAAATGGCGAAACTCGAATACGGTGACCCATTCGTCAAGCTATATCGGCGATAAGTTAGCGCGGTCCATACGGGTGCCATAAAGAATCGTATTACGACGTTTTGTAGTGCCTATTCAAAAGATACGGTGCAAGATGTTCGTTCATTTTTATGTGTTAAATTTATCAAAGTACTTAGCGTTGAGAAATTTTGTCACGCACATATTTTGGAGTCTTGTATCAAAGATATCGCGAAACACGAGTATATTTTTTGCAGATCTTTTACGCTTAAACAGCCCTTGTTGTGTTTACAAATACCAGTCCCCCTAGCATGACCAACAAAACACAATTTATTTATATTATAATGTTTTATCGACATTTAACTGTCAAAATCCATTGTCTTTTAACAGTTAAACGTGATAAATGGCTATATCATAGCGCGTTTCGGTGGTCATGCTAGGGGCTTACCTTTATCTGGCAGAATCTTGATGCTCCGAAATTTATTTGGCATAACGCACTTGGCATAATTTGCCTTTAACGAATATTTTTAAGGCATAAAAATTGTTTAATAGGTATAATTATTTTTTGGCCGAATGTTTATATGACCGAATTTTGGATACTATTCAGATGGCAGAATTTCATTTGTCATGAATACCTTTGGCAATTTTTTTATACGCATAATTTTGTTTGGCAGAATGTTTAATTAGTCGTCAATTATTTGTTATAATTTCATTTGATATACTACAAATATGGCGGAATTTCATTTCGAATAATGTAACTAGGCATATTGTAATTTCATATTGTAAAAATTACATATTAACCATAAATTGAACTAATCGAGAAAACGAGCGGGGAGCCTGAGGCCCCCCGCTACAAAGAAAAAAAACGTTAATACTCTAGGTAGATTAGGTTAGGTTAGTGTTTTAACCACTCGCAGTTGAGCGAGCGAAGCTCCAAAATGCTTGCATGCATGTTGCATGCTTGCTTGCATGCTGCATGCTTGCTTGCATGCTGCATGCTTGCTTGCATGCTGCATGCTTGCTTGCATGCTGCATGCTTGCTTGCATGCTGCATGCTTGGATGATTGCTTGCATGCTGCATGCTTGTATGCTTGCTGCATGCTTGATGCATGCCTGCTGCATGCTTGATGCGTGCTTGATGCGTGCTTGCTGCATGCTTGCTTGCATGCTTGCTTGTATGCCGCTTATTTGCTTGCATGCATGCTTACTTGCTAGCATGCATATTTGTTTACTTGCATGTTAGGATGCATGCAGCATGAAACATGCATGTAAGAAATACAAAATTATTCTAAATATGAAGTTTCTATGAAATGTATGCCAAAAGATGATTCTGACTATAAAGTGTCTAAGATATGATAGTTCTGCCTTTTAATGACTGTAGATTATGAAATGAATGCGAAAGATGATTCTGACTATAAACTGTCTACGATATGATGCTTCTAACTGTGAACTTTCTGCGATATGATGCTTCTACTATTTAATTATTTGTGAGAGAAAATAAAGGAAAGGATGGCAATGTGAGATATTTATTAATTTATTTCAATATCGTGGTTATGACTAGGTTACCGAATAAGTTATTGATTCTAAATTTATCACATGTCTTAGATTTAACATTACATTAAATATTGTAATTTTATAACACAATTATTACTGTCATAAAAGGAGTAATACTTAACTACATTACCAGATAGTTCAGAGCACCGATCCGACAGAGTGCCGTGTCCGACAGTTGAACAACGTCTGAGCTATCGACACCTGCGCAAGCCGTTTTTATACACGTGCGCAAACAAGCTCGGTGGCGTGATGTGGCGTGATGGCGCAGTGGGGAGGCGCACGTGCACACAGTTGTTTTACGAGTCGTTTAATGACTTTTATTTATAAATTACATTGAATAAACTAATTATTTGTAACAATTATATTAATTGTAATAAAAATCTACTATTTGCATTGTTTTTTATTTATTTACTAAGAAAAGACGTGCATTCTCCCACATATTATGGATATGAAATGTATGCCATAAGATTATTCTGACTTACAAAATTATGCGTTTAAAGTGTATGATAAGTGAGTGTATGCCAAACGATTTCCTGCGACATGAAGTTTATGCTATTCGCTGTTATGCATAATAAAATTTTGACATAAAAAGTTCTGCCATAAAGGGTGGACTCCATGCTAGGGGGGCAGGTTCGAATAAATATAATATAACATAGTGAAAACACATATTGCAGCCACACGACCATCTAAACTACATTCAAACCCTATGTTCACTTTATTTTTTTAGTGTGCAATTCCATTCATAGAAATGGATCCACCTAAAACAGGAGTGTTGAAATATTGGTTTTTATTATTTATGCTATGTTTGTATGCTATGTAGTTTAGGCAGTGTCTACACAGTACGTTTGTGTAATCAATATTCAACATGATACGACGCTCTCCATTACATCGGTCGTTTGCCACACAATATCGCTGGCTGTTTCACAGGTAACAGCGGTGATGTATGTGCAGTAATCTGATTTTGTGCTAACATACGGCTCGATTATGAGTCTAGTGAATATTTCAACAATTTCAATATAGTGCTTCAATTTCAGCGTGTAAAGGTAAAGCATATGCCGACAGTGTCTTGCTTCGCATAACATTATTTGTTTCGGTTCTGTATTACTTTGTATCTGTAACGCCCATTCCATCAAATATTTTAGTCACATTAGGTACAGAAACATAGCAGTTCGATTCATTCGTTCGACAGGCAGGAGATATGTAGGGTTGCCAGATGCCTCGTATTTCACGGGTTACCCCATTTTTCAGGCTAAGAAACCAGTAATTACGAAAATAAAATACGGGGTACAAGAATCTGTGGTCTAAATTATCTTCATAAAAACAATTTTTTTTATTGTCTCCCGTAAAAAATCTAGAACCCGTATTGTTTATGCTGGTAACCCTTAAATTAAGTAGTATGGCTGGTAGCAACCGTATAGATAGGGATCGCAGTGTCAAAATGACAGAATCTTCTAAAAAGATGTGATCTAGAAAAATCCATTACATTGTGGAGTTAGGACAGTTAGGAGTCAATAATTAAGTTATTTACAATTTTAGATTGACGCTTCAACTGGCGTCTGTCAGTATTTTTCAGAAATGCAGAAGTCAAAATTAGTTAATTTAATGTTTCAAACATTTCTCAAATTAGGTATTTATCAAAGTTTTTTGTATTCCAATATGAATATTGAATTGAGAATATATTTGAGAATTTAAACTTTAGTAAAAAATAGTTTTATATTTAAATTACTTTCATAAAGCTGAAAAATAATTGTAACAGAATATTCATTAAGTTTTTGAGAAAACAAGTCTTGCAGTGAATTAATTGCACGATACCTTCAAGGCTTAAGTAATACAGTTGGATTTGTTCGGTCCGTAAAATTGATTAGTCTTTCACTTCTTAATTGCTATCAGGCTCAAACCCAGTAATAATGGAAGGCTGAGGGAGATTTACTGAGATAAAAAAAAATCAATTAACATTTTACCAACAATTCCGAGGGTCCGCTAGATAACTTCGCGTCGGAATTTCATGGTTGTTTGCAGTCGATGCTTGGTTCCGATATATTTTTTCTTAAAAGTGGTTCTTTATTACCTGTTTACTGATACTTGCTTTTAGATTAAAAATCACGCCGTCTTCGTTGACTTATTGAAGCATAATTTAATTATATTTGCGGAGTATGTCACAAAAAATAGTAATACGAACTAAACATTAATTAGCATTTTGATTATGATGACTGTATCATTCAATCTACGTGCCTCAGTATACTAAAAGTACAATTACCACTTCCCATACAAACGTTGACCTCTCAAATAGTTTTTTTAAAGCTCATGAATGATATTAATAAAATTATAGGTATTTGAATAGTTACTTGACCGTAGAACACTAGTATAAATAATAATTTAGCAATCAGAAAAATAAGTAGGTAATAATTAAATCAATATGTTCTAGTTTGTAGTATTGGCAATCTTTATGGTTAATTTACTCTATTTCTGTACTGCCTTCACTATCAACATTTTGACAGGTCAGAAGTGGGCAGTCTTCTTTCTCGCGACAATTATTCAGGTCAAATAAAGCTAAGTGTCATAAAGCTAAAGAGCAACATTTCAAGTACACCATAATAGTAGTTTATGAAACTGGCGCATAATGACGGGTATTAAAACATGAGTGTGTTTTTAAAAACCGAGCCGTAGGCGAGGTTTTTAATAGCATCACACGAGTGTTTTAATACCTAGTTATGTGCAGTTTCATACACTACTTTATCTACTCTCATACAATTTGTGATTGAACCGATTGAACCTACAAAACTTCTACAAAATAAAATATCACTGATAAAAAGAGTAAGTTTGGAGTTTCTCGGTAGGTCGGCATTACTTACTTTTTCCGTCGCCGCATCTAAAATATCGGGTGGAGTCAAATTTTCACTCACTACATGACATTTTTAAGCATAAGTAAAAATTAAAAT
Organism: Agriphila geniculea; assembly: GCA_943789525.1. Taxonomy (NCBI): domain Eukaryota; kingdom Metazoa; phylum Arthropoda; class Insecta; order Lepidoptera; family Crambidae; genus Agriphila; species Agriphila geniculea. The sequence goes on along the minus strand of OX038882.1, from coordinate 16,336,551 downwards.
CTAAAAATGGCGTGTTGTGTGTATTCCAGAAGACTAATCGCTACGATGAGTCATCGATCACCTAGAGTACATTTTAATCATGGAAAGTATGTGGAAATTGCACATGGCAAATGGCACTGCCTTCTTCTTGGATTTGCCCTGTATCGTAATGAGAAAAAAAAAAATTTATAACATTGCTTAGTTGTAGTGAAGGTATGTTATAAAATAACTTTTTAATATTTTTTCGGTATTGCGTGTATAAATTATGTCAATATAAATTCGATTTGAAATTCATAATTCGAATTTTACGATATGAGAGTAGATAAAACCATTTTCAAAATCCTTTAAGTCCTCTATTGTAAGCAAAACTGAACATGACACGTAATCAAAATTTATACAAAGAGACGTAGCCTAGCATAATAATTTCAGTGCTGTTGCAAACCACCAAGATCAGTCGGGGAGAAATGCATACTCGAATATGTGAGAGCTTGAGAATTCAGCACTTATGAAGAGCTCGGCTCTATTTAACGATATAAGATTTTGAAACTTTAACAAAATAATGGGACCTAGACTTAAGAATGTCTTTGTCTCAAATTATATAAAATTATATTTGATTATGTTAAAACCTTCAGGGCCTTTAAAAAGGATGAAGTCAGTACCTACATTCTGAAAATATTTTACTCATTCTTTCGAATAAATATCCCGTTAAAGTTATTACAAAGTTTGATTTTTGAAGTGAAAACTTCTTTAGCGGCGTTGTGCGCTTTTTTGTATGGGAAAAAATGCTAAACTCGCGTCAGGAATCACGTGGCTGATCGAAAATGCGTAAGACGGATGTGACGGATGGAGAGAAGACAGCTGACGGCGGAAGTATCCCCCTCTTTTTCTACGGGGCGCGTTGAAAATAGCGGCGCGTCATTTTAAGACGTAAACACTTGTGTCACCAGCAACGCGCTAATTTTGAAAATGGAACTAATAGCAGCGATCTCTTCGGTGAAATCATAGACTTATTTATACTCTGTGACTATAAGTTTAAATCGTAGAATGCGTGCATGTAGAAATTAAAAAGGCCACTGGCGCGAAATCTTAAGAACTTTTCTTAATTACAAACTGATTGAATTGTGTGACTATATAGTAATAGGAAAGATATAATTTTAATTATTGCAAATTTCAAAATATCAAAAATGCACAAAGTTAATATTCAAGTTTTCACTTCTGCTGGCACTCCCGGAGTGCCAACCGATTTTTTATTTGTAAAACTAAAATACTATTCCATCAATAATAGTGTATTTGTATTGTCTTATCTGTTGTTAGTAAAGTTCTAATGTTACTAACGATGTTCATGATATTATCGAAATTCAATTGCAATTTCAATTTATTGCATTCCACAATGTTATCAAGATGTTAGGTATACATAGAATATTAAAGTACATTGTAGACCCTGAGAAAGGGCACAGCAATTTTATTATTCATCGGTATAACCAACAAGATGCTATAAATAGAAAATTAATTGACTTCTAGAGCGTTTCTGGAAAAATCTAATCACGATTTGAATTCACCCAAGTGTTAGTGTGCGTTTTTGAGGAGGTTATTCAGACAATACGTGCTATTTTCTACTATCTGGGTATAATAATTTTGGATAACGATAACTAAGGGTGATCACCACGTCAGGTCATCTTACTATACGGGGTCATTTTGTATTCACCATTAAGGATTTGTTCAGTCCATGAAACTGAACAATTTTCTTTAAGGAACATATGGCCAAATATGTAAAAAAAAATCGACTATCCATACAAATCAATGAGATCACGTGATCAATTTATGGGATGACCAAAATTTTGTGGCGAAATTCGACACGTTTCTTAGAGAAAGTTGTTTAGTTTCATGGACTGGACACATCCTTTAAAATTGGATGGTAAGTTCAGAATGACCCGATATAACGTTAGGAATATTGACAGTCGAAAACAAATAAAATAGCCACAGGAAGCGAAAACATAAAAAGCAGAACAAAGTGAAAAAGCGCTTACTGCTAAATCGCGCGCGCCATTCGTACCTTACCACTGCCATAGTAGAATCAAATAAGTAGGCCACCTCGAGCCTCGAGGGAGCGATAATAGCCTAAACACGTAGGGCTGTCGCTTATAGTTTATTCAATCGTCAAAAATGCATAGTCAATCTCTATACAAAACAATTTTTCCCTGTAGGGTAAGCATCAGGGATTTTTAATACAAAGTTTTTCAATTATTTTTTCTAATTACATAGACCAGGAACTGACTATATTTTTTTTATTACCTACCTACCTACGTCATGTTATCTGTGTAGTGATTTGAAAAATTACGGTCGAAATAGGATTATGTAATTAAATCAGTCAGGCTTTAGAAATAAAATAAAATAATTATGAAATCGTATTTTTTACGCTATTTTTTCTAATATTAAATCCTTTCAGTTTACTTTTTCATTTACCTACACTTATCAAAATTATAATCTTTGAATTCGCAAATTGAATATCTTACAATAACCACAAATAATAGACATTAAAAAGACTTTTTTTTCTGTAACAAAGAGCTTTTTTTAACAAATTACACATATTATTATGATACCGAAAAATATTTAGTCTGTTTCGCCAAGTAGCTACGACATGCTTTATTATTTGAGGTTAATATAAAACATATCCTCATTCTTACTAATATTTTTTTGCTATAAAATATCTTAGGAAAGCATGGTAGGTACTGTAGATAGGTACACGTAGGTACAAATTATTACGATCGGCAGCGCAGCGGCGCGTAGCGTGCGTGAGCACGGGCGGTATAATTCGAATCACGAAAGATGACCACAAATGGCGCCCATCTCCGCATCATAACTCATGAAGAAATAACTTTAGACAAAATAATATTTCATATTCATATAGATATATCGATATTATTTAAATATATGAAATATTATTTTGTCTAAAGTTTTTTCTTCATGAGTTGTGACGCGAAGTTGGGCGCCATTTTGTGGTCATCTTTCGTGATCCGAATTATACGTACGGCGTAGCCCCGACTGACGCATCTTTATCATCTATTAGTTTAGTCAATGTGTGCGTGCGACGACACATACGTACGGGCGCGCTCAGATACAAACCGTGTCGGTGCGTATAATGAGTAAAGCTTTGTCCAGACTAGTCCATTTTGGCGTATCAGATCACCGTATCTTTAACATACATCGCTAGTTTGGTTGGGCGTGCGTTGAAGTAATATCAACGCACGCCCAACCAAACTAGCGATGTACTTATGGCAAAGATACGGTGATCTGATACGGCAAAATGATACAAGTCTGGACAAAGCTTAAGATGACTTACTTATTTGATTCTACTATATCACTGCCTGACCACTTTCTGGTAGCTGTGCTTACCACTGGAATTTAAGACCAACTTTTATTATTGACTAGCGGCCGCCCGCGGTTTCACCCGCGTGGTTCCCGTTCCTGTGGGAATATCGGGATATAAAGTATTATATATTTTAATCTAGGCTATCTACTATCTGTGTGTCAAATTTCAACCAAATCCGTTCAGTAGTTTTTGCGTGATTGAGGAACAAACATACAAACATCTAAACATCCAAACCCACAAACTTACACATTTATAATATTAAGTAGAATGAAGCGCGTGCTAAGCCCACCGATTTCATGCAGTTAAAGTAATTTAGATAAGTAATAGGTACCTAAGTTTTTTTAAAGTTCAACGAATATTCGGTTATACCAAAGTGAATTCGATTCCTTTTGCGACATCCACTGGCCAGAACCCAATTTGGACCAATTAGATTTATTGACTAATCCGCTCTTGCTTCTCTTCAGGATTTTCTGCCGGAATGGAAACGGATGACGTTTCGTTATTGCACTGAAACCCGGAAAAGTCAATATACTTATACTTATACCAAGGAAATTGTATACAATTTCCTTGACTTATACGAATTACTAATGACAGTAGTTGTTTTGCTTCTAGTCTCATTATTTACACTAGCATTTTAATTAATACAATAAAACACTTTTTAACGGATAATAATGAAAATACTTTGGTAATTATGGTATTTGGTTTGATTTTTTATTTTCCCGAGGGTTATTTGTAAAACACCAACAACCTCGCAGGAGTAGATTACTAACATCATAATCAACAACATTTGTTCTACAACTATCACGCTATACAGGGTTGTATAGCGTGATATAGCGTTTTATCGACTCAACTGTGAACATCCATTGTCTTATGTAACAGTTAAACGTAGTGGTAGGGGGGCACGTATTACTTAAAATTGCTAATAAGTAATAAAAATTCAGTTTTAAATTTCCTTTTTATATCTAAATATAATTATTATTAGATCAATGCAGGATTTTAAAGCCAATGAATTGTTGCACACTGTCAAATCGCATAGATTCCCTTTGGCGCAGAGCCATAATCAATCTATTGGGAATAACACATAGGTGTAAAATGTAGTCTTGCCTAGCATCAGTACACAACCACTGCAAAACTAAATGATGTCACAGCTCATTATGAATTAAAACAAATGAATGCTATATTTTATTTTGCATTAAGAACAACTGTAGTGTATGGATTAATTAAACATAAATGACGGATAAATTGGGGATGTTAATGTAAATTTTTGGGAGTTGTTAGGGATGTTATTTATTATTAAGGCTCCAATATAATAAATCATTTGTCTCTGTCTTTTTCTTTACGTGTAAAGAATATGGAAAATAACCTCACTTCTGCGCTTTTTCAATGTTTTTCGTTGTTTTTTCATCATTATCTTTTGCACAATTATCTTTCTTGAAAAAAAGTTATTGGAGCAACTGCACAGTAGGTACGTTAAAGTGTATTTTGATGTAGAATTCAATACGTTTACGCTATGAATTACGCCAAAATATGGCCCGCGACAAGCGCTTTTGATGATTTTCTGATTCTTTTTACAATCATCTGTGAGGTTTTAGCAACTAGGTAAACTCTTTAGCTTATCGTATGATTTTTTAGATGGCTACAAGTTTACTTTTTCTATATAAAGATATATGGCCCGCGCAAACCATGTTTTCCTATTACCGCCCCTTAACGGGTAGTATTTAATCGGGTAACAATAAATTCCCATTTGGGGTATCAAAATACTGAATATAGAGCACTGAAATTCTAAGTGGGCGACGGACTGAGGGCGATTACAAATGGTGAAAATGGGTGACTTTAAAATATTAATTGAGTAACTAGTTATTCAGAACGGGCGACCAAATTACTATTTGGGCAACAACCTTAGGGCACACAAAACATTTAAAATTTGGTATAATAATAATCTAAATATATTTTATTTAAAAAAGGTGACTATTATCCTAATAGAGATGACAAAAATACCATGTTGGGCAGCTTAATCAGGTTATATAGTTACCTACTTGGTATATTAGTTGCCCACTCAGTATTTTTGTCACTCATTCAGAATTTTCACTGCTATCTTAATTTATTTATCTCCCACATGTAGTCGCCCGTTTAACGTATTTTTTATAATCCGCAGTATGTCGCCTGTTTAGTAATTTTGTCGCCCAAAAAATAAACTGCTGCCAGGTTTAGTATTTAAGTATCCCATCAACAGTCGCCTTTAACAGGCATGACGAATACTTTTTTTTTATGATACATAAATTACCTCTCAAAAAAAAAACATTGGTAAAATAATTATTTCGCTAGCATGAAAACTGCCTGAGATATCACAGTTGCTATGCATCTTACGGACTAATTAAAGGTATTTTTTTTACAAATAATACGCAATATATAAAACCAAGAGGTAAACAAGCTACTCTTAAAGTTTAATATGTTTACATTTTTTATTAGTATTTCGTTATTTTATTCATTAGTCGTCATCCCTATTATTTTCAGTCACCCAATTAATTAATTCCCGTTATTAACTCATAAGGTGACTAAAAACTTTAAGTCATGCTATTTTGTTTTGATGTGTTTTAAACCTGGTTAATGGGTTCTCTGTGGACCTTATTCAGTGAAACAAAGTCGAATAGCACCGTGCATTGGCGAAGTGCCATAATCAATTCTACTAGGATAACGCTCATTGCTGTTGCCAACGTTCTCCGGGCGACGGACAATGAATTGTTAAAAGTTGTTTGCACAATTCCGTTGAATTCGTGTTTGTAACGCAAATGCTTTACTCTAGCGAACATCTCTATGTTATAATTTAACTATATTTTCGAACTAATTATAGCTACACCTTATTCATCATCACACACAGTGAATACTGTGATTTCTATTAAGGGTCCATGATAGTAACGTGGTCGCCCGTAGCGGTCCCGAAGCGGGAAGATCAGACGTAACACGATGGGCCGTCACGGAGGTCCCGTAATTCGCGCCGGTCAATGGAAGTGAGGAGTTTGAGACGTTTGTGCACGGGGAGTTTTCTTGACACTGGACACACTGATAATTACTGGCGCGGCGCGGGGCTTTCTTGAGTCCCGGGCCTTTGCCTAAAGGCTGGTTTACATTATCTTAGTCTTTAGTAGAGTGCTTTAGGAGAGTAGAAGTTCATTACGTGGTGTGTTTGACGTTCTTTTAAAATCGACGAACATGCCAAGCAATGTATTTCTTCTCGCTACTCGACTCGGTCGTCTACTTGACTAATGTAAACCAGGCCTAAGGCCCGGGAACGGCCAGAGCTCGCACGTACAATGCGCTGTTGAGCGTATGAATAACTGACGTTTCAATTTTGACAATCCTTTTATACTAACTAAAAATTTTGAAAAATCGAAAGAAAAACATAGAAGAAAAATAATACAGCATTTCAAAATGGGAATTCGTGTATTCGCTCGGCAGCAATACGATAGAGCGGGACGAACAATAAATTGATAGACAACCTACGCAAAGTGTGAATAGCATTGAGAAAAAGCAAATAAACTCAGCTGTCACATGTAAACAAACAGCTGTCAAAATAAATACAAAATTATAACCTCACTTTTCTACTAAGTATGAAATTTATGTATGAAATTCAACAAAATTGTATGAGAAAGGATGAAACTACAACCCTAATAAGAATCGCCGTAAAGAGACGAATACATTGCTGCCAAGCAAATGCTTATTTTCAAGGAATTTGGAAAGTTATGGCCAAAAGTACTTATTCTCTAAGGAACTTAAACTAATTAAAACTAGCTTAAAACTAAGAGTTCAGGAGCGACAGGCAACACGCTACAATAGTTTTGAAACCTAGTGAAAGAATTTTTGAAATCCGTTTAGAAATGGTTGAGTTAAAAGGGTTTGAAGGAAATGCCAAGCTCAATGCATCGTACGTCGCTATGACGTCATAAGGACCCCCCAAAAAAACCAGTGTTTTAGCTCTTATATCTTCTCAGGTTTAGGAGATATCGTAAAAATTTCTTCACAGTTAATCATGTGGTGGCATAAGCTTTCTGATAAGCTACTAAACAAAAATCGTTTACTGATCCTCATTGTCTATAAGAAGTCCTATTCTAATAAAGACACCTAGTAAGTCAAATTTTAATAGAGTCGAACATGAGATGGGTGACCGAAACATTATAATTTCTCAGTCTTGACGTGAATAGTGAGGACAACAAAATATATTGGCCCGAAATTGGCAAACTTTTATTTTTATGAAATTATTTTATTTTATTTTTATTTATTTAGGAAACAACAGCATAAGTATACAAGGTTAAAAATATAATATATGTTAGCACATTAGCCTAACAGTTTCCACTAGTAGATAACACAAATACAATTTCTGTTAAGTAACAAAGATGCGATTATAAAAAACGTATTATTATTTTTTAAATAGTAAAAACAAATTTAAAACTATTTGTACGTACATTTCGTTTTTATATAATAATTTTGGATTGTGAATGGAATAATTGCAAAAAAGGAGAAGAATGTTCATCGATTAACACTAAGTAGGCATTACAAAGCTGTTACACTAATTTTGGCACTAACTTTAATATAAAAAATGGAACAGAATTGATATAAAATTACACGCCAAGACTTTGTGAAACTGGCCCATTATTTAAGACTTAAGTAGGTACTTATTATCTACAAAGATATTAAACATTATAATATCTATCTATATTTTATGTTATGTATTATGAACTTATACTATTTCTAATTAATTTTAACAAATTTCTGGTTTCGAAGAATCAATAACAGTATTAAGAAAAGTAATGCTATGTCAATCTTAGTTATTAGTATTGTATTTTGTAAAACCCTTTGTAAGTGACTTGGTTTCCCGCGATTTTCCAACTATTTCAGAACTTCATAGTACAAGGCAAGACTTTGGTGCTAACCGCTGCCTTAGAACTAGTAATAAAGGTAATAAATAAATAAGCTAATAAGTTTAAAATACAACTTTGCTCACTTTACTGACCAACCAACTTATGCTTTACGTTTTATCTCAATAAGATTTTAAGCATTTCGGTTGAACAGACATTTTTAGATTTAGATCTTTCCTTTTCTTACTTTTCGACGTTAATAAACATCCATTTCACGCCCTTGCAATAATTCAATTTAAGCATCCTGTCAGTTGGCGATCTGAGAACGAGAACTTCAAATCATATTAATGACAAAATGCAACTGAACCGTAGGAATCCCCTATTTCTCGATGGAGTCGAATTTTCACAATGGTTTTCAGAGCGGCAGATATTCAGCGTTTAATATTCATACCCGGGTTCAGCTTTGCTTCCTCGGCCAGAAATTGGATATTCGTTTATCTTGAAGGAACTTTGAGATTTGCTGTTGAATTCTAGGTTATAGTAGCTGGCGCTCATGAACGATTCGACTTATGTCGCTCTCGATCTCGAGGTGTTAATTAAATTCTGCTCAAATTGTTCAAATCTAATTCTGTGAGTGGATTATTACGATTAAGCTTATCATCTACAGGATTAAAAATAGGCTATTTGACTAATTTTGGAAAACCATTTTAAATTATTCCTTATTACGTAATAAGCGCACCACATTGATATTTCAGGAAAAATCAATGTATTTCATTAAATAAAACAGTGTTAAAGTTGAAAATTTTAAAACCGCGCCAAAAACATTTGGCGCTGGACACGTGACTTGTTGACGTCACTAGCCTGTAAACATTGTAATATCCTTAGCCATTTGACAGCCATCAATCGCGGATCCTTAGTCTATGGTCGTGTCAAACGCCTGAAGCCATATTTATTTACAGGCAAGTGACGTCATCAGTAATCTTAGAGCGTTTTCGCCACAGAAAAAAATTCAAAAATTAATGTATTTTTCTAGGTGAAATTAATCAATTAATAGACTTAATTTAGTCTATATAATAGTTAAATATGTTTTTTACGCCAATATATGTTAGGATGACCACAATTTGTAGTATATTTTCAATGTTGTCAAATACCCTATTGATCAATGTTTAAAAATAAAAGTAGGTACCTGCCTACCTATACCTAGTAGTACCTAATTTGGTTATAGATATCTGAATATTATCAAAAATATCTTACAGGATATACTTTTTTAGTGATTTACAAAAGCAACATGTGGTGTCAACATCGATAGATGAGCAAGATTGATCACCAAGCATAATAATTCCCACACCGGAACAATTTTCAACAAATTTCGCCCCGTCATCAATTCATAATAAATTATTCACGACTTATCAGATGGCATTGCGATTGTTTGCAAATTAACGCAATTGATAGATTAATATTTATTCAATGAAATGTTCCAGTTATTAATAAAGTCATAATGTGACGCTTTTGATGATTATACATAACAATATTTGTATGGCTCTGGTCTTCACCGAGTCGCTTTGTAAATTTCAATTCAATTTGCGTCAGACGCAAGCAATATTTCCTTCAAACCTTGAGCACACCAAAAATTTTTTCATTTCTCATATTCGGAAAGTGATGTATATTTAAACTGAGCAGCGGGTCCAAAACTCTTCGTTCCACCCTAGGGAGTAAAAGAAATTCAAAAATAGAACTGAATTTGGTTACATAGTCAACCATAGAGTTACCTCATTGGTAATGGTTTAAAAAAAATAGATAGGGCGCATTCACGAACAACAATGAAACATGGTATAAACAGCCAGTGCAAAATTAAAAATATTGGGCGGAGCGGCCGGTGACGCGGCGTGTTCCAAATTCAAAATAAGAAAAAACTATAAAATATTGGCGGGATACCTTACTCTGTGACTTTGAGCTGTGTGTGTTGCGTTGATTTTATATTTACTAAAAATTAGTTCATCAAGCGAATTTGAAGTATTGACCCCGGATTCAGTAACAAACAAGGCAAACAAAATAATATAAAATCTTTTGCCAGTATGTTTCGAAGGAAAAATACTTAAATACGTACAATGATTTTATGAAGTGGCGAGCAAACAATAAAATAAAATCATTTTCAGAAAATGTATTTCTCACGTGTTTCAGTGGATTATCAAAGAAAATACTGCCTTCCACTCTATGGAGCAAGTACTCTATGCTCAAGAGCACATTAAGTGCTAAACACAATCTAAACACTAATTGTTCTAATTTTTCGATTAATTTTAAATAGGTATAATAAGTATAAGGTACCAGCTAAGTACATGTTATTATTAATAAACATTTTGGAAAAAAACTACGATTTTTTTACTTTCCTTATATTCGAAATGAAAAGTAGAGTGTTAAACACGGGTAAAAGTCATCAATTCCATCCTCGAACTATAGCCGCCCTCGCTACGCTCGGGCGTCTAAATATCTCGTATGGGTATTGCTTCCTTTTGACCCTTATATAACAATCTACTATTCTAAGTGTATGCTTCAAACCGTGCGCTTTATATTTCAACTTTCTGTCATACAAACTTGACGTTGTCAATATTGCTTCAAACCGTGCACTTTTCCTTTCAACTTTCTGCCATATAAATTCGACTTTTTTTGAGAGGACATGCGCTATTGAATGCAATGAGGCATGCATCTGTTGAAAGTGTAAGATGATCTGGAAAGCGACTGTGTCAAAATAAACCTAGTAACAGTACTAAACTAGTGGCTCCGTGAGCTGTAGACCTCGCGATAAAAAGTTGCTGAAATTGTACAAAAATAAAATTTCGCCATGAAGTTTTCAAAGCACACAGTACGTGAGTATTTCCAGCTAAGTAGATGGTGCTTCTAATTTTCATCATTTTTAGAAATGGGTCAATATTTTTTTTTTAGATAAATTTGGAAAAACTGGCTTGACTAAACACTTACATAATTATCAAACCTGCTCACAAAATTTCACCGGGATCGGTGATTTTGACCGGATTTCCAAAGGTCGCGGGTTCGATTACCGCATGAGAAAATGATCTGTTGACCAAATTGATTTTTTTCTAGTATTATATAAAAATAGCATTATGATTGCTAAAATCTCAATATTAAATAAAACTACACCTAATAGGTATTATTGTCGATCGCGACGTGAGCAGATCTATTTACGTTCTGACCTATGGTAACATTTTTACGCTCAAACCTAAGGCTCAAACACATAACTTAATGGACGAAGTATGACCTTGTACTATTATCTATTCTGTGGTATGACGACGCAATTTATCACTGCAAACTTTTGTCAAAGTCACTCAAAGCCTATTTTCGATGACACAAAAATGACATCTCACTTTTTAAAAATTACTTGTGATGGAGAACCAAACGGAAGCAGAGAGCCCCTTAAATTAAAACTTCACCAATTTAACTTTTTGTGGCTCTTCGATTACTTCCTTAATTTTATTTGGGCTAATTCTTCGTTTGGTTTAAAAAAAATGGAAATAATTGGTTCAGTTTTGACACAGGATTTTACGAAACTTTAAGTAAGTTGTAAGAAATTCTATACAAGGCACACCTAATCAATAAATCTTACCATTGGAAGTATTTATTATTTTATATTAAAATATTTATTATAATAAATGAAATGGGTGTATGTCTTCCCTATTCTAATCGAGTATGTAGAGTTAAAAGTTTCAATATTTAATAATTGGTCAAGATATTGTGGTTTGTTTATGTCCCAAAATTTCTGGATTTAGAGCTCGTTCATAGAACTACAGGCTCGTAATCAAAAGAGACAAACAATCAAAAGAGATCTTGTTTACCGACGTAAATAATGAAAAGAATTTATCTACGCACGTGTGAACGTTTAAACACGTGTAAACTTCGGAGATAAGGGGGGGGGGAACGGTATTTTTTTACATTTTTAATCATAAGTCAAAAACTATAAGGCCTAAGAAAAAAAGGAAAAAAATTTTAAAATGTGCAAACAGCGCTCTTTCGTATGATACCCCACATGCCCTAGTCACCTCACTTCAAAATTTTAAGACCCCTTTTCAGTCCCTGTTGTAAAAAAAATATTATTTTTTTATTTCTTTCTTATTTGCAAAATAGTTGGGCAAATGTCATCTTAAACTATTCCAAATTTCAAGTTGATACCATTAGTAGTTCTCGAGATATCCAGCTGTGACAGACAGACAGACAGACTGAGTCACACCATAAGGGTTCCTTTTTTACCATTTTGGTACGGAACCCTAAAAATGAGGTCGTTTTCTGTAAAAGGCCATATGGTAGAAGGAAGTAGAACGCGACACGAGGCGCCGCTAGCCATTGTATGCTAGCCTCAGTCAGTGTTGTATACTTTTGGCCATTAAAAGAAAGCACTAACATTTTTAATTTGATTTAAAAAAAATGTGTAGCAAAAATTATTCTTATCAATCACATATTTTATCTAGTATTATCCTAGATATTCGCTTTTGTAAATAATTATGATTTTATTTACTGTAAGTCATTTATTATTAAACCTTTGAGTACCTAGATTTTTTTGTACAATACTATACAATGCACCACACACAATCTACCAACCACCGTTCAATAATAATGACCATGCATTTTTGAATGTTTTAATTAATGACAACGATTGAAGTGTATTTGGCATTTTGCCTGCATAAGTAGAGGGTGCAAACATGGGCGGGTTGGTCAAAACAACATACAGGAAATTATCTTCTAAAAAGTTTATAGTTTTTATAATAAATTAATAAGCCACTAAAATCATGTCAAAAGTTTCTCACCCTTTCCTTTCTCCCCGCCCTCCAATTTAGAAAATGACAGAGTTACATTTTTTAAGAGGCTCCACAATCAATTAGACCATAAATAAAGGAAATCGAAAACATTAGAGTCATTTGCAATTTGCATGCATATAAATAGGGCCAAATGTGTTTCGTCAGTGACGGGTGCAAACATGGGCGGACCGGTCGAGCCGCTGGGAATAATAAATGCCACACAGTTCTATCCCATTGTAATGGGGATGACATATTCACCCGCATTACGCCCCGTTGTGTCTGCGGAACGGAAAAAAAGGCAGAAAGGTATGGAATGTCCACGGTTGTGCGTATTTTACGTTTTACTAAAAATACAAAAAAAATCGAATGGGTGGTAAGAAAATATAAATAATTCAAAAGCACTTAATTTCTAAGTTTATTTGGACAAATACATTTTCATTTCATTTCATTACTGCGTATTGTGTTTGATACCTATCGTGGCACTAAACGTACGTCTATTGTTCAGTCTAAAACTATGAATGCTAGATTACGGGCTTATAATTAATTAAACTAGCGCGCGACTTCGTCTGCGTGGAAAGGTTTTGCCTGTCCCTTTGGAACTATATATTTTTTCGGGATGAAAGGTACCCTATATCCTTCTCTGTACCCCTGACAACGTGTATGCAAAATTTCATGATGATCGGTTCAGTAGTTAGGACGTGAAGGCGTAACAAACAAACAAACGGACTTTCGCATTTATAATATTAGTAAGGATTAAATAAAGTTTAGTCTATAGGTAAAAACCTGCTGGATACAATGGTTTAGGCCCGGACTCCACCAAAGCGGGGACTACAAGAAAAATGTGTCTAGAGGGGAGGAGAATGTATAGGTTTTTTTATCTTCACCGAAATAATGTATCGCTATCACAAAGTAAGTAGTGGCGGCGCTCCGCCAGACAGAGAGCCCACTCAGAACAAAGCGCCATTTTGCACGCACATATTGACATTACGAGTTTACAGAGATTCTCAGGCAGTTTTAGACAGTGCTCAGTTGTGACTGTCGCGAGCGCTAGCGCGGGCGTTTGTCTCGTATTTACGTAAGTTTCAGCGAATTTGTAGTCAAGTATTTGTGTTAACAAAATGAATAATCGTTGTTATAATGCTTACAGTGTGTTTGGTTGCTTAAACACAACAAAAAACAGGCTTAGCTTAGGTACTCGTTCTTCAAATTTCCAAACGATATAGAAAGGTAAGTAGGTAAAACTTGGTTTTCTTGAGTTTGTAGGCATCGATAGGTACTTTTTGGAACTAGCTTGTAAGTAACGAACAATTGGTCGTTGGGGTGGGTTTTCGAACACATATAGGAAGATAAAGTGTTAAGTGACACATGAGCTCCCCCAAGCACTGGCTTACTGAGTAGAAAATGATCACCCGACCAATCATTAATTTCATAAGGTACCTACCTACATATTCAAACAACAAATAGGTACTTAGCAGCAGAAATGAGCTTAATTTGTTTTTCTTTAACTTATCGTTCGCTGGAAAAGCACAAAGTACCTACCCGCACCTAACGGTGCGGCGGTGAGTGGTAATGGTAACTACGTACCTACTTTGTGTAAAACGCCAGTGTTAGGTACCTACAAACCCTATAGTAGTCTAAGTATTTCTCTTTTTCGGCGTGCAAGCGGCGTCAAATCTAATACTAGGTACCTACTTACATTTTAGAGACATCAGTCATTAAATAATTATTTAAAGCCAAAATAACATTTTACTTGCAGTACCTAACTAAAGTTTTTTTAACACACGCACGGCAGGGTGCCAGCCAAGTTTGGGACCCTGGAATCCCCACGTCTCCCATCAGAGTACTCGTCAAGACGAATCAAACGATCCCAAACTCGATGAGTTTGTATAGTTTTATTGCAGAATTCCCGTGGCCTTTTTCTGTCTCCATCATCAGACCCTGGAAACCATCTCCCAACAGAATACTAGTCAAGACAAATCAAACGAGCCCAAACTCGATGGGGTTGCATAGTTTCAATACCAAGTTCCTTTGGCCTTCTTCCGGCTTCATTATTAGACCCTTGACCTCGTCTCCCATCAGAGTACTTGTCAAAACGATTCAAACGAGATGATGCTGTGACTTTTTTCCGGTTCCATCATCAGATCAGCTCAATGACACCATAATAGTATATACTTTCCCAGTTCTGATCTTTGTGCAAAATTTCAAGTCTCTAGCTCATCGGGAAGCTAGTATAAAATCTTTTGCTTTTGCGAACAAAAAATAAAGAAACAAACAAAAAAGCGAACTAATTAAAACGTGTTAAAAGACACTTTCTTGTTTTAAAAATAGTAACGAACATTTTAATTATTTTACATTTTGAGATACCAAGGGCCTCCCTTACTCATTCAGATTCAATATAGTAGCAACCCTAGTGAGTCCGGCAACTTTAGGTATCAATTTTCGCGGAAGGCGGGAGTGGTCCTTCTGTAAATTCAATATTTTGTGTCGCTATTCTGCGGTAGATGGCGGAGTGATAATTTTTTGATACCTAGTTACAATTGCTCAGTCGCTTTTTTACGTGCGTTTTTTTGATAAATTTTCGTGTTACGAGTGTTGATGTGCATGATTCATAAAACAACATGTCCAATTTAGGTTTTTATACGATTCAAATGACTTACTGTGTTTAAATAAAATTTTCTGTGACGGTTGTTTATTCAAAAGGCATGTAAGGAAAATGGACTTCTCTCAAACATATTTTAAATTGCATAGAAAATGTGAGTACTTATCTCAAGCCTTTGTAAACCGCCGAAAAGATAAAAGCGCTCTAAATTTATTCTTGCTTTCTAATCTATAGTACTTATGTATTATAGAAAAAAAAACATGTAATAGTAACGAAAATGACAGTATTTTAAGGGTTTAAGGGTCCTTAATAGGATAACATGGTTTGCGCGGGCCATATTTTCATATAGAAAACGAAAAGTTATAGTCACAAAAAAACATACGATAAGCTAAAGAGATTATCTAGTTGCTAGTTGCTACAAGTATTAATTTACGTAAAAACCTCACAGATGATTTTTAAAAAACCAGAATATCATCAAAAGCGCTTGTCGCAGGCCCTATCTTTGGCATAAATAATAGCGGAAACGGATTAAATTCTACATCAAAATATATTTTAACGTACTGTGCAGTTGCTCCAATATTTTTTTTTTTCAAAAAGATAATTGTGCTAAAGATAATTATGAAAAAAACAACAAAAACATCGAAAAAGTGCGGAAGTGATGTTATTTTCCATACTCTTTACATGTAAAGAAAAAGACAGAGACAATAGTAGATTGTTATATAAGGGTCAAAAGGTAGCAATACCCATACGAGATATTTAGACGCCCGAGCATAGCGAGGGCGGCTATAGTTCGAGGATGGAATTGATGACTTTTACCCGTGTTTAACACTCTACTTTTCGAATATAAGGAAAGTAAAAAAAGTCTTAGATTTTCCAAAGTGTTTATTAATAAAAAGATGTAGGTACTCATTAACTACATAGGTAGACCTTATATTTATTTTACTAATTTACCTTTTTAAATTTGATTAAAAAATTAGAACAATTAGTAAAACTTAAAGTTTTATTCTTGCTTTTACTTTGGTCTTTGATTAGACGTTGAAGTCCATGGTTGAGACTCTCCTGCAGTAGTTGTTTGAGGCGAATTAGAACGTAGGTTTATTGTTTCTTTTATTTAGTTTGAACTTTTTGTTTTATTTTTAAACTCATTTTTAGTACCTACATACAAAATCAACACAAAACTTTAATACGGCACACACAGCTCAAAGTCACAGAGCTAGGAATCGCGCTAATATTAATTTATAGTTTTTCTTAATTTAAATTTGGAACACGCTGTGTCGCCGGCCGCTCCGCCCAATATTTTTAATTTTGCACTGGCTGTTTATACCATGTTTCATTGTTGTTCGTGAATGCGCCCTATCTATTTTTTTTAAACCATTACCGATGAGGTAACTCTATGGTTGACTATGTAACCAAATTCAGTTCTATTTTTAAATTTCTTTTACTCCCTAGGGTGGTACGAAGAGTTTTGGACCCGCTGCTCAGTTTAAACATACATCACTTTCCGAATATAAGAAATGAAAATGATTTTGCATAACCGAGCCTACTACCGAGTAAACTACTGAACTAATTCCAAAATTTCAAAAAATAGCTGAACTGAAATTAGATACATCATTTAAAATAAAATTCAAAAAATTAATAAATTAAAAAATATTAAAAACACGACCGCCCTGCCAAAAATGAACTAAAAAGTTAAATAACAAGTGTCATTGCAGTCGGGGGACCATTTTATGGAACAACTTTTGATCAAAGAGGTCCCCCGACTGCAATGACACTTGTTATTTAACTTTTTAGTTCGTTTTTGGCAGGGAGGTCATGTTTTTAATATTTTTTTATTTATTTATTTTTATTTCACACATTTCAGCCCATGTTGCCCATTTTGTAATAATAGAAGAAAAAAATTTTTTTTTCACGTTTGAAAGTAGCGTCGTACAGTCACCATTTTGAATTTTTCCAAAAAAATATATAGCCAATGTCACTCGGGATGATGCAAGGATTCTAACGATACCCCATACATCCAAATCAGTAAAGGGATTTAGGAGTTATGATGGAATAAAGAAACTCACATACCCACAAACATACAAAGTCAAAGTCAAAGTCAAATAAGCTTTATTCAAATAAACTTAATTATTAAGTACTTTTGAATCGTCTATATTTTCCTACCACCCGTTCCAGACTTTTTTAGCTGACAAGAAGAACGGGCGCAAGAAACTTATCAGCTGTAACAGCCATAAGTAACGATATTTACAAACTTAATATATCGTTACCAAATAATTACAACAGGGTGACAGGATTATTGGCAACAACATAGACTTATTGTTATATTACTTCAACAAAGTACTTATAGTAGCAAGTTATGTGTTACATCATTTCCACGCATTTTGATCTTTAAGATAATCGTCTACTTTATAATAACCTTTACCCATGAGCGTTTTTTTAACATGGTTTTTAAATTCATGCAAAGGAAGATCAATCACTTGTTGTGAAACTTTATTAATAAAGGCTATGCCTTTCCCCATAAATGAACCTCTAGTTTTTGCAAGCCTAAATCTTGGAACGGCAAGTTTATCTTTATTTCTTGTATTAAACTGGTGAATATTGCTGTTCTTAGCAAATGAATCATAGTGTTTCCTTACATAAACTAAATTTTCATAAATGTATTGGCCTGCCAAAGTTAAAATATTTATTTCTTTGAACAATTCTCTCAAGGTATCTCTTCGCCGTAGATTGTATATGGCGCGAACAGCTCTTTTTTGGAGTACAAATATATTTTCAATACTGGCAGCTGAGCCCCACAATAGCAGTCCATATGACATTACACTATGAAAATAACTAAAGTATACTAACCTTGCCGTTTCAATATCAGTTAAAAGCCTTATTTTCTTAACAGCGAATGCCGCTGAACTAAGTCTACTTGACTATGCCTCAATATGTGGATCCCATTGCAGTCGAGAATCTAGTGTGATACCTAGAAATTTTGTACTCTCAATAAACTCGACTTCATCGTCATTCAAATTAATATTTAATTTTGTCTGCTCAACATTAGGTAATGAGAATTTAACACATTTAGTTTTTTTGGGGTTAAGTGCTAAATTATTACTATTAAACCAGTATGAAACTTTAGAGAGGGCACTATTTACTTCGTCCGAACAGTTATTACCTCTGTTTACTTTGAAAACTAAAGAAGTATCATCCGCAAATAGTACTGTCTCACATAAATTATTCGCGTAGTTGGGAAGGTCATTTATATAAATTAGAAACAACAATGGGCCCAATATTGATCCCTGTGGCACACCCATATTGATGGGGGCTCCGGTAGATTCAGTTCTATTAATCACTACTTTCTGAGTTCTATTCTACAAATACGATTTCATAAGACTAACTGATTTATCAGAGACACCATAATGTTCTAGCTTCTTTAATAGTGTTTGATGATCAACACAATCGAATGCCTTAGAAAGGTCACAGAAAATGCCAATTACATCTTGCTTTTCTTCCCAAGCGTCAAGAATATGTTTGAGAAGTGCAATTCCAGCATCAGTAGTACTTTTACCCTTGGAAAATCCAAACTGATTTTTATGAAGTATATTATTGTATGTGAAGTAATCTAATAATTGGGAATATATAATTTTTTCAAATATTTTACTAAGTGCTGGTAGTATAGATATTGGCCTAAAGTTAGCTGGGTCACTTTTATCCCCAGATTTAAAAAGAGGAATCAATTTACTATTTTTCATTAGATCAGGAAAGACCCCTTCGTCAATACATTTGTTAAAAATAAAAGCTAAGTAAGGGGCTAGTATATCAATTATTGATTTAATAATGCTTGTTGACATGCCCCAAAGATCTTCTGTTTTTTTAACATTAATTGTTTTAAAAGCTTTAATGATATCTGCACTATTTATATATTTAAAGGAAAAACTTTCATTGCACTTAACAACACTAGACTCCAGAAGGGAGACAGCGATGTTGGGACAAGCACTAAGAGTACTGGTAGTTTCTGCAGGTATTCTAGCAAAGAAATCTTCAAAAACTTTAGCGACCTCATTGTCAAATTCAAAAGTTTGATCACCAGTTTTTAAACAGAAGGAATTTATATTGGATTTTGATTTGCCTGTTTCTTTATTAATAATATTCCAAGTAGCCTTAATTTTATTATCAGCTAATTTTATTTTATTTGAAAAGTACTTGGACTTTGCTAAGATACAAACTTCTCTGAATGTTTGTGAATACTTCTTGACAAATTCAATGAAGTTAGGATCACAAGAAGTAGCTTTCTCTGCATAAAGTTCGTATAATTTCCTTCTGCTCTTATATATACCGGGTGTGGCCCAGTCACTAAATTTCGTACTATCATTACATTTGATCACTTTTTGTTTAAAAGTTTCACTAAATTCAGTTTGAACTATGCTAAATAAATGATTATATAGGTTATTGG
Source organism: Agriphila geniculea (assembly GCA_943789525.1). Classification (NCBI taxonomy): domain Eukaryota; kingdom Metazoa; phylum Arthropoda; class Insecta; order Lepidoptera; family Crambidae; genus Agriphila; species Agriphila geniculea. The sequence continues at coordinate 16,316,510 of OX038882.1, read as the reverse complement.
CTTCAAAATTTGGTTCTGGTAATGTTTCAATTTTACTTGTGACATTGATTCTGAATTTTTCAATACAGTGTTTTTTTATTGGCCTACACATTATTTCCCGTTTAGGTGGAACATGATGGTGCTCAATGGAGGCTAATTGTCCACTATGGTCGGATTTAATACAATTTAAAATTGATTTTTCAATGACATTACAGTTACAGAAAATATTATCTAAGCAGGTTGCCGATGTGAGTGTGATACGCGTTGGTTCATTAAAAATATGTAGCAAATTAAATGATTTAAATAAGTTTATGAACCTACTCGACAGTTTGGCTAATTTAGGGTCTAAGATGTCGACATTGAAATCTCCGCAAATCGCGACTTTTTTATTCTTCCTACAGGTCATTTTTAAGACTTCCTCCATAGTGGACTCAAACTCAGAGTAATTTGCGGTGGGACATGAACCCTAAACACATATACACTCCTTTTTGGGCAGTCGTGTAAAAATCCAAATAGGTTAATAAATTGCGGAGTACCTACTAAGGTAACAAACATTAAAAATATATGTAGGCAACCGAATTGATAACTTCCTCCTTCTTTTTCTTAAGTCAGTAAAAACCTAAAAATTTTGTGATTAATTACTTTGATATTTTACTACTTACTTATATCAGAATTATATTAAAATTTATTATGTTAAACATTTTTTCTGCTATAATTACTGTTTTGCTACTTATATTTTAAGACTACTAATAAATAGTAAAATAACATTCTGCGGTTACCTTTATGTGTGTTGGACTGTGTTATCTTACTAATTAGAATACAACAACTAAACCGTAGATTAGTTAATTTTTATTGTCAAAATATTTGTGTCAGATATGTATCTTTTTATTTTTTTCATCCAAAAAAATCACGAAGCAATAGAAATTGTTTATAAGTAGTCAACGATAAGAAATGTAACCATAAATAAGAAATTTAAACGTGTTCTTTTCTATGAATCTTATTTCCGAAAGTATAATAAAAACGGTCACGATTGTCACAGTAGGTAATAGGTACAACAGCTAAATGAAACACATCGTAACTAAGAAATAAACTTCGTAATTTCATTGGATGGGTACAGTAAACTCAATCATTTGTCCTGACGAGTCACCTATCACATCTTTAGCGGCCAATTTTCACACACATAATAAGTTATAGATAGGTACCTTCGTTTTTATTAATTTATTTATTAGGAAATAATTGATAATAATCTACGTCAATCAGGTCACTAATTAGGGACTTTTTCAAAAGAGCTAAGTACACATACTTAGTCAAAAAGAAAATACATTTCTCCTGATCATGTTGCACTGAAAAATATTTTCACTTGGGTTAGAGCCTTTGATTTTTATCTAATTTACCCTTCCTTACTCTGTTCACTTTATACAGAAAGGCTCAGAAGTAGCTGACCACTTTAGTACTGAATCATACCAACCATGACAGCTCTTATTCGGTGAGTGCCACCCTATTTTAAGAACGCAATACTTGGCGCGACACGGTACTTTTAAGGTTATGCCAAAAGGACTGAGGTAGCTCTTCACCAGTGGTTTTAGTATCACGAAATGTGAAGCCTTGTTATCACTACACGTTATTACAGCGTTCATTTCTGAGTTTATGTGTCGTAAAACGCCGTTCGTTAGTAAATGAGATAAAGCGTTGGTGATAGGACAAGCCGTCGTCGATTTGGCAAAAGGATTTATTCAATAGAAAGCATTGAAAGGAATGGATAACTTTAGTATTTTTACTGTTGTGATTTTGTATAGTGTCATTTTTTAGTCTGAGGAAAATTCAAAAGCTTTCGTTTAACTGAGAATTTTGATTTAGGTATTTACAAAAAAATATATAAACATACATGCCCGTTTACATAAATAACCGTATTTATTACTGTATGTAGTTGACGTCAATGTTTATAGTGTAAAATGAATACCTCCTCGTGTTTCTGAGAAAAGTGGTCATGACAGACAGACAGACGAACAATGAAGTGATAGGTACTCTCTTTTTTCTTTTTGAGTACGAAATAAAACATATATAATTATAAAACTTCTACTTATTTTAATTTACTGGGTACATTTTCATTACTAAAAAAAACAATAATATATTAGCGTAACAAGTATTATTGATGTCTATCTAATTTATTCAGTAGCAAAGGAATGTTTTTGATTAAAAAGAACATTTGTATTTAGTTCTCCAGTGTATTCAATTAAAAATAAACAATGCAAAGAATGAAACGAAATGAAAAGGATGAGATAAACTGGCAAAATAAATGGGATTAAATTCTTTATCCTCTAACTCATCCGTTCATGAGATTTCAGCTCGAAATTTCAAACAGAACTTTTGTGCTGCACAACTCGTAAAAGTTCTCAATGCAAATATCTGGGAGTATAAAAATTTCATCAAAATGTGCAGGAAAAAGGCAGAGTGTATCAAAGAATTATTCATAAAGCTCTCTAAGAAATAAGCGGCTGGGAGTCGTCTCTAGAGAATAGGCTAAACACTGCCTACTCCGTCCGACATGAATTAAGAAAGATATTTTGTTGTAATCACACTCCGGACATTCTCAAAGGACGTGGGTTTTGAATAAATTATTTTAGAAAGAAATAATTACGCGTATTTATTGCAATAAACTTGGTTTTACCGGTCTTACCACAAGAAGGGGCATGCATCTTTTTCTTTTTCTTCTACCTGAAATATCTAACAAATTAACTTAAACATTTTCATCATAATTATCAATCAAGTGGTTATAAGTAGACTCAATGTCAACCAATAATCTATTAAAAACTAGCTATGCCCGCAACTTTGTTCTTGAAATACTGTATCAAACTTCTTGATATAAGTACTTGTAAGAAAGTAGTTTGGAAAAGACCTAATACAAAACCTTTTGTAATAATAGTAGCTATAAATAAATTAAATTATCATTGTTTTTCGATACCACTTCGTTTTATCAAGAAGATCGCGTTGAATCGGCCTTTCTGAAAGAAACTTTATAGACATACCTTTGATTCGCTAAGTATGTTTCCGAAGGTACCTTTGAAAAAATAAAAAGGGTTTGTTCTCATCTGCATAGAACGTATCGTAGAAAACCGAAAAACCCATCTAAACAAAACATCGTTGGCAGTATCGAAAAACAACTAGAACGAAGACGATTCAGGTGGTAAAATAAGTTTGCTTGTAAGAATCGATTCGAAACCTTATATTTTTACCAATAAGGTACATAGGTTTACGTTTAACGTGTAGCATCTTTACTGACCGTATGACAGCACCCAAACCTTGTCCCTTTCGTGACCGAAATGTTTAAACTAACGATCAAATGAATGATTTATGCTGGTGTAGGGTTAAGCCTTAAGGTACATTGCCTTAGTCAACAGATTCAACGAAATGTATCCTGTAGTGTATCGAGAGCAGAAAATGGTGAAATGTTTCACGAATGTTTCAAGTAACGTTTAAGTATTAAGTATATAAATATAGGTAAATTGTTAGCAAAGATGAATATCTTTATGTCATATTGTTTATCTGTCAACAGATAAACAATATGTTGTCATTGTGCATATACAGGATATTATTTATTGAAACTCTTGTCTTTCGAGCTATAAAGCCTGTCTCCATGCGCGCTGTTTTTGGTTTTAAATTAATATATGATACACATTTGCTTGAAATACTGCCTAATCTATTCCAAATCTGCTTGCAACGTTGCGGTTTGTTTTAATTAAATAACATTATACTTAATTATTACGTACAATAGATCAACTTATGTTAAGATTAACTACATTAATCCGCTCGGCACCGCATCATAGCGTAGCTCTTTCTTTTGCTGTCATTACCATGATTTTTCGAGCAAGTATAGTTTTCGCTTAAGTAGCCTGTTTTTCTTTATTGGTAAAGCTGGGCAGGCATTTGACCATCATCTTGTTTGGTAAACAGGCGCAGGAAATGCCTATTCACTATACTGTGTACCTACATACTAAGTGCTAGAAATTAGCATACTGATAGCTTATTAATAAGCATACTCATAAGCATGCTATTTTAGTATATCTAGTACTTATAGTATGGAGCTACGAACATGTTAGATCGTGAGTAAATAATAGATTTTATTTATTTACTCTAAATAAAATCTATTATTTACCTGAAAATTGTAGCGTGACCGTTTACACTTGACCTACTATAGATAATTTAATATTATACAAACCTTTTTTCTTGAAAAATTAAACAATTTGTTTAAAACAGTATCTACATCACAAAATAAGCTTTAAAAGTGATAAAGATTTATCGTCGCCTGCAGAGATGAGGAGCAAATTAATTTCCCCAGTGGAATCAGTCTTGAGGTAACGTTCGGTACTTTAGAAGTTTAGCCAAAGGAAATTAAACTACAACGGTACAAGTTATTTTGACTATATTGTACTATTCTGCAATGAAGTTATTTGAACAGTGTTTAAAGTTTATGTTAACTAGAGGCACAGATCTAGGCACTTTAGGTGTAGCCTACAGATATCATATATTTTGTTTCGTTGTAAGCGGATCGATCCAGGAAAGTAACACAAAGGAAAGTAACACAAAAGAAAAAGTAACACAGTGGAAGCGTGACTCAATGGAACGGGCTGCAATGCCGGCTCCGCCCTGGTGCTTCGATCGGCTTACAACTCAACCAGAACTTATTATCAATATTATTATATTAACTTATAATTAATAGTTAACTGACTCACGGATCTAAGTCCACTCTTCCACGCGGTCACGCCACACGATGAGTCCTCTCGCCTGCGCTGCGGGCCTGGCGCCGCCCTGTGACGAGGACATTTCCTACCTATACTTGGCCAAGCTACCCCAAGACACAGACGGCACCAGAAATACGTTGTGGAGATTTCGTAATAATTTCATCGTTCTTCAGTCACTGAAGAACATCAGAATGGCTAACTCCATGTACTTTCAACACCAATTGTCCACCAACGAAAATCCGTCAAACAAAATATACTATTTCACAATAAATCACATCAAAACTTCACGGGTTTTTCTTAAAATAAAACAAGACAACGCCCAAACAAAATGGCGGGGTCACGACACGAACCGAAGTAATAGCAAAACAATATATCGTCCACTCGCGATGCTCCCGCACATCGAATGCATCTAAAAATAACTTGGCGCACACACGCGCGCGCGCTGTTGCCGATCCTCGCTCGGCAATTCAATATTAAAGGACCCATAACGCCATCTCGCGAAACTAGCCCCAAACACAATACCTAGCGCACGAACTAAACAGTGCTTCTTACGTGCTTTTCCTAAAGGCAGGTTTACCAACACATGCTATAATAAATTATGAAATGTACAAAGGGTGGCGTGATTGATCTTTCCTAAACATCCCCCCAACTCAGTCTGAGAAGCAAACCGCTAGCTCACTCAACCGGAAGACGAGAAAGGGATGACACAGCCCTTCTTAAAACGGAACCCTCGACCAGCACTTCCGCCACGCGTGAAGTCCCATCCTCCCCAAACATAAAACGCAAAATGCGACCGCGTCGCCAAAGTAAGGACGGCAGATTAGCCTCCTTTAACAAGATCAAGTCTCCCTCCTTGGGAGGCTCGGTCCTATCCGTCCACTTAACTCGTTGTTGCAGCAGATGTAAGGATTCAAGAGACCAACGATTCCAAAAGTTTTGGGCCATCTGCTGCAACATTTGAAATCGCGACAAGCGGTTGACGCGTTAATCCCTCCACGGGTATTCGGGTAGGGCGTTCAAAGGCCCTCCCACCAAAAAATGACCAGGAGTAAGGACCTCCAAGTCATTTGGATCCTGCGAAAGTGGACAGAGAGGCCGAGAGTTGAGGACGGCCTCAACTTTACAAAACACCGTAGCGAGCTCCTCAAAGGTAAGAGCCGTTTCTGCACTAGTGCGGCGGAGGTGGGTCTTAGCTGATTTTACAGCAGCTTCAAAAATCCCTCCCCAATGAGGGCAATTTGGGGGACTGAACCGCCAAGTTATCCCTCTTTGGGCAGCAATTTGACTTAAACTATTACTATTGCTTTCCAAAAATTCACAAAATCCTTAATATAATTTACAGTGACTTTATAATTTGAGCCGTTGTCGGAGCGAATAAGGGAGGGTTGACCTCTACGCAACACAAAACGATCCAACGCAGCGACGAAGGCTTCTGTGGTCAAAGCTGAGACGACCTCCAAGTGGACAGCTTTGGTGGCCAAGCAAACAAACACGCACAAATACCCTTTCACAATCCTGGCATTGCGAAGGGTGGTCGTCTTGATCGAGAATGGTCCCGCAAAATCGGTCGCGGTTCCCTCGAACGGCCTTAACCGCGAAGGCCGGATTCTGTCAGCTGGCAAATCACCCATTTGAGGCTGCATAGTGGAGGCCTTTACTCGATAACATGAGATGCATCGAAACAAGACACCTCGGACTGCTCTCCGGGCAGACAAAATCCAAAATTCCCGTTGCAAAATAGCCAGCAACGCGCTGCACCCTGCATGAGCGTTGCGGATGTGTCGGTCCGACACCAAAAGATGCACTAAGGGTCCGCCCTTGGGCAACAACAAAGGATGGCGGCTCTCAAATGGAAGGTCCGCCTTCCGGAGCCGGCCTCCAACCCGAAGAAGCCCATCTGAGTCGACAAACGGGTTTAAACGAGCGACCGCGCCTTTCAACTTAGCGCGTCCTTCGCGCAAGTTACGAAGCTCAGATTCGAAGTGTTCTGTCTGCACGACACGAACCCAGTGCAGCAATGCGCTCCGGCGCTCCTCTGCACTCGCGACAGGTTCCAAACGTTTTGCCTGGGGATTTCAGCAGTTGTGGATGAAGCGTTTGATCCAGCTGGTGACACCCAGCAGCTTTTCCAAACTACTGTAGCGACCCAGTAGCCAATTCGGTTCTGCAGTCGTTTCGGCGACTGCGGTATGCACACTCAACCCAGGCAATATCTGGGCTGGTCCATCCATTGGACAAACAGGGTCCGCTGGGTTAAGCTCTCCCGGTATGTGCCTCCATATGATGTCAAATCCCATATTTTGTATTTGGGAAACCCAATTTCAATTGGCAATATTCGACGAGGCAAGGCAATCAGATTGATTTCCTCAATCGATGAGATCAACTCGAGCCAATCATCCAAGGTAAGCCCGATCAGCGGCTCGTCCCACGAGACGCCCAAGGTCCAAAGCCGTTGGAGAAGGCACTTCCCAGCGAATATGACTGGGCTTATCCAGCCATTTGGATCAAACATGCGTGCTATCATGGACAGCACCGTCCTTTTGGTCCAGGCTTTTGGTACCTCCAAATCCACCTGGAACGTAAAAATGTCCGTTAGCGGCTGGTACTGCATGCCCAGCACCGCTATCCTGTTGGGATCATCCACATCTTCAAACAAGTGAGGGTTCTGTTTGTGATCCTCCGGGATCCCTTCCAGAACTCGAGGCTCGTTGGACAACCACTTCCGCAAGTCATAGCCTCCTGCCTTGAGAATCGCAGTTAATTCATCCCGCAGTAATATCGCCTCCTCAATACTTTGGGCTCCGGTGCAGACGTCATCCACGTACAAGTCACGTGACAATACGAAAGCCCCACGGGGAAAACGAATCCGTTCCCGCTCTGCCAACTCCAACAATGACCTGATGGCAATGTAAGGACTAGATTTCAGCCCATATGTATTTGTGTTGAGCTCATACACCGTCACGGGATCCTCAGGGCGCTCACGCCAGAGTATCAGCTGGAATCGCCTGTCGTCAGGATGTATAAGCGTCTGGCGAAACATCATCCGGATGTCCGCTCCAAAAACCACCTGATGTCTTCGAAAGTTCAGGTTCAGGAGTCAATTATTCCTCTGTGCAACTTAGGACCGGAATGCAAACACTGATTCAAAGAAACCCACCCCGTTCGAAGTGGGTGCCGACCCATCAAAGACGGCCCTCAATTTGCCAGTGGAGGCCTTAAACACCGCGTGGTGGGGCAAGAAATAATGCTCAGTTGAGCTCCAATCAATGAGCCGGAGACATTTGACCCAAATCCTCGTACTCGCGCATGAAATCAATATATTTTTCACAAAGCACGGGGTCACGCTGCATGCGTCGTTCCATGGACAGCAGCCACTTTTCCGCCAGTGCCCTACTTTGCCCGAGACTAGGGCGAGAAGTGACAAAGGGTAGCCTAGTTACAATCCGGCCGGAGGATAACCTCTCGGTGTTCGATTGATAATAGGCCTCCCATTCTGCGTGGTCTGGATCCATCCTGGAGACCATAGGTGGCTCCTCCAACTCCCAAAATCGTTGCATAGTTTTGGCTAGGGACGCAGACGCGATCAACGCTGGCTCCTCCACGGAGTCGCTTTCAAACACAGGGCCCATTAAGACATAACCAAAAATGGTGACTACCGCCACCAGTGAAGACGAACCCAGGGCTTTCTGGGCGCCTAACGAAATCCAACCTATTACGTCCGAGCCCAGGAGCATATCCACTGGGCCTGGATGAAAAACAAGGGGGTCGGCCAGCTCCAAACCCGATACCAAAGACATCACGCTCGGCGTGGAGTTGTTGAATTTTTAACAAGGCACAAACGCAATTACAAACGGGCACAAATTCAAAATTCAAACAAACAAAATCAAACAATGTCCCAAAATTATATGGATCAGAATCACCCCACTTACTAATTATAAATCGAGACCTTTACGAAGTAACAATTTACAATTACAATTTGACCAAACAAAATTTAATTTTAAAAATTAAACAAAATTTGAAATTTTAACAAACAAACAAACAAGGATAAGGTCCGAGATAAAACTACGCTCTGCTACCAAAATGTTTTGTTGTAAGCGGATCGATCCAGAAAAGTAACACAACTGAAAGTAACACAAAAGCAAAAGTAACACAGTGGAAGTGTGACGAAATGGAACGGGCCAAAAATGCCGGATCCGTCCTGGTGCTTCGATCGGCTTACGACTCAACCAAAACTTATTATCAATATTATTATATTAACTTATAATTAATAATTAACTGACTCACGGATCAAAGTCCAAATTTCCTCCACGCGGTCACGCCACGCGATGAGTCCTCTCGCCTGCGGTGCGGTGCCTGGCGCCGCCGTGTGACGTCAACACTTCCTACCTACACTTGGCCAAGCTACTCTAAGAAACAGACGGCACCAGAAATACGTTGTGGAGATTTCGTAATAATTTCTTCGTTCTTCAGTCACTGAAAGACATCAAAATGGCTGACTCCATGCACTTTCAACACCAATTGTCCACCAACGAAAACCCGTCAAACAAAATATACTATTTCACAATAAATCACATCAAAACTTCACGGGTTTTACTTAAAATAAAACAAAACAATGCCCAAACAAAATGGCGGGGTCACGAACAACACGAACCGAAGTAATAGCAAAACAAAATATCATCCACTCGAGATGCTCCCGCACATCGAATGCATCTAAAAATAACTTGGCGCACACACGCGCGCGCGCTGTTGCCGATCGTCGCTCGGCAATTCAATATTAAAAGACCCATAACGTCATCTCGCGAAACTAGCCCCAAACACAATACCTAGCGCACAAACTAAACAGTGCTTCTTACGTGCTTTTCCTAAAGGCAGGTTTACCAAAACATGCTATAATAAATTATGAAATGTACAAAGGGTGGCGTGATTGATCTTTCCTAAACATATTTATTTCCATTACTAGTGACATGCTCTCGCTTCGCTTCGGTTCCTTCCTTTTTTACCAAATGGTTAAATTTTTCTCTGTGGTGATCGGTGAGCGATTGGTCTGCTGGAATGCACCTATTGAATGTGCGCGACTGTCACGCGGCATGACACTACCGCGGCATGTTGCGGTAATAAGTAGAGCAAAATTGATTCCTTTTTAATTATTTTAAGAAGTTATTAACTAAAACAATATTTAAAACAATCTTATAAATTAATAATAATAAATATATTGTTATTTTAAAAATAATTATTAGCGCAAGTAGGTACCTAACACAAAGATAAAATATTTGTCATTACTGTCATGGTGGATATTAAAGAACTTCAAACAATATTTAGACTCATGACCAAAATTACTTTTTATTATGAAAACGTAATATTTCTACGAATTTACACAAAACCCTGACAAATTATATTTCTAAACCTTTCTCATGATGCACTCTATTTATTGGTGAAAATCGCATGATAATCCGTTCAGTAGTTTTTGAGTTTATCGCGAACAGACAGACAAACAGACGCGGCAGAGGTCTTTTTTATAATTATGAAGTGATTATTTCAGTAAAAATCCCTTTTTTACTGCAGCAGTTACAGTTTACCTTATTCCCATACGACCCGTGGTACAACTGCCGTGTTCAACTGGTTGTACCTCGGGGCAGTAAATGTACCGAATATTTTTATGCAAAAAGTCTTTAATATTATTATTATCGAAGAGCATGAAAACGAAACTTTGTAAGCAAGTTTTAGAAAATAAAAAAGTAACTATACTATAATTTTTATACACCATACTAAAGTTAATGTACAGAAACACATGCAGAGAGGATCCTTGTACGAGTTCCCACGGCTAATCCTCGAAGGCAACTTCCAGGAAACAGAGGTCCGGGACGTCCCCGAGACGCAAATGGCTGGACGACAACAAACGGTGGACTGAACTTGGCTATCGTCAGTTAAAAGATGCTACATGTCCATCAGCCATTTTTAATGGGGCTGGGACACAGGCCTTCCTTAGGGGTGGATAAGGAGGACGGGCCATAACCCACCACGCGGGCCCAATGCGGATTGGTGTGTGTTAACGACTACAAATGCAGCCGGGACTAACGAAGCACAGTCCTCCGTGCTTCGTTAGTCATTAGTTAGAGTTCCTGCTCTAGATAATAAATTTTTGGTCACCCATCCCATGACCCTTGCGAAAGTTGCTTAACCTCTGCAATCGCTGGGCCAGGCACTAAACCACTGCGCCACCGAGCTAGAAAGATGCTACATGGGATCGCAAAAACTATTGATTACTGACCGCCAAACTTCAGTCTGAAGATGGCACGAGATGATGGTGGTACCAAAGTTTAGACTGTTGGAAGAAAAAGTCAAAAGTTACCAACAGAAGGCAGCTCCTCAGATTTCCAATGATTAGATTTTCACCAGGAGAGGGAATAAAATTAATTTTGCTGCTAGGAACCATCTCAAAGCTCCTAGAGACTAGATGGAGAAAATTATTAAAATAATTTCTAGGTAAGTTGAAGCTTTCTTTATTAAGGCTCCTATAGCCCTCAAGTGGCGCTCTCGTCTTAATAAAATTTATTGCTCACGAAGTACATCATGTACCGAAAATTGACATGTACAGATTGAAGTTAAGGCCCATATCTGGGCGACGGACAGTGGCCGTCCGGACGAAATTAGCGACCATATTCCGCGTCGAAAGAAAAACGCATGAAAACTCAAAAACACGCATTTTCTCAAATATAAGACTAATCTAGATCAATTGTTTACCCCCGAAAACTGCCATATACCAAATTTCAGCGAAATATTTAGAACAGTTTCCGAGATCACAGAAATAAATAAATATACAAGAATTGCTTGTTTAAAGGTATAAGATATACTCGTAGTTTATTAATAAACAATAATCTCAGTAAAATATAGTTCGCTGTAGTGAAAGTGAAAGTAGTAAAAGTGCCTAAAGTGGTCACTTTTTTGCTCTTTTGCTTACCACTACTACTACTAATAAACTATAGAAGCTTAGCTTTAATCTGAACATATATTTATTTTAGTATGAACTTAGCGAGTAATAAAATTATTTAAGATGAGGGAGCCACTTTGAGGTATATAGGGCCCTTAATTATTAATTACGGAGGCCGCCTGCTACTACTATTTAATACGAATACTACGATACGAATACGACTACTACGAATTAATCAACTGGAAAATCAGTGGACTTACCTATGTAAATTTTAATTTTAATGTCAGATTTCAAATACTATAATTTCCAGTCTTTTTAACGTCTATTATTCTGTGATTTTACTGACTCTATGATAAATCATGGTTGATTATATCAAGTAATATTATTATTTACTTATATAAAAATAAAAGAGTAGTGTGTAATCATTACACCAATTTAATTTAATTCATATTTAGGATTGGACAACATTTTGCAGAAATGGCAGTTTGCTTTAAATCTCTCTCTTTATAAAAATAAGATAATAACAATGTTCCATGTGGGTTTGGACTTTGTTATTATAACAAACATTCCGACATTTCTACTGGTAAGCTTACTTTCCAACTTGCTTTTCTAATATTCTAGTTATTTGTCGTATACTACTTCGGTTCGATGGTAATAATCTTATTACAACGCCATGATACTTGTAGCAGAACAAAAGAGGAAACATTCCTAAAGTGAAATTGATACTTAAATTAGAAAAATACTTTTCCGGTTTATAAGCAATGAAACAAATAAAAAGAAAGATGATACAAAATTAACAATCGATTACTGATTCTCGCTTCTTTTGTTTATTCGCTTTGATGAATGATCAAACATTTTTTTCTTTATATCGCTGTATACACACCCCCTTACTAATAAAGATTGTATAGCAGCTGCATAGTTACACAGTGTTTTGTCACTTTCTTTTTAATGTCAAATTCAAATAGTTTGACAGAGAGTAACCATTGTGTAACTAAACATCTGCTATTCAATCTTTATTAGTAAGGGGGCTACTATTTTATTTGTTTATTGCTTATTACGCTATTATTATAATTTGAATATTAAAAGCAATATAAATCTACTACCTACTACCACTATGCTAGCTACTACTATACTACCTACTACTACTATAGCTGAAGTGGCAATGGGCCGAACACATAGCGAGAAGAACTGATGGCTGTTGGGGCGGAAAGGTTCTGGAATGGCAACCTCGCACCGGACTCGGCTCCGTGGGTTAGGCCCTCGACAAGGTGGACCGACGATCTGGTGAAGGTCGCGGGAAGCCACTGGATGCGGGCAGCGCAGGACCGATCGTCGTGGAGATCCTTAGGGGATGCCTATACCCAGCAGTGGGTGTCGTGCGGCTGATATGATGATGATGATGATGATGACTACTATGCTAATACTATCTATAGGACATTATTAAAATTCTAAATTGATTCAATGATTGATTGATTGATTGTGGGTATAAGCGTAGAGCCCTGACAGCTAAAAGTAGAGACACCATTTGTAAACGGTAGGTGTAGGTGAGCACTCTGAAAGGATTTTGGAAATTCCCATTTATACAGGATACTACAGGGTGTTCCAGTTTGTATGGGACTTTGTATTGGAACATTTAAATGTGTGATAGAGCCCTAACGGCTGACGGTAGACAAGACAGCCACCATTTTTTGGGTAAAAGTGAGCACTAAGAAAGGGTTTTGGAAAAATCCCTATTTACAGAGTGCTACAGGGTTTGTATATATTATGATTTTTATGGGAAAATTTAATTGTGTTATGTTATGGGCAAGGCAAATAATGTTTAGGTACGTAGACAGGTATAAAAAAACTAGTCTGCAACTGATTCACTCACGTCATTTCACACACGTAGGTACCTATAGCCCATTCGGCTGAATGTACCTACCTAATATATGACCCATCATGAAATAAAACACTTTTTAACGGATACTAGCGCGGTTTTATTGAATGTACTTTGGTATTTAGTTGGTATTTGGTTTGATTTTTGGTTTTTCCCGACGTTTCGGCACCTTTGCAGCTGCCGTGGTCACGGGGGACTACACGGTCACGGCAGCTGCAAAGGTGCCGAAACGTCGGGAAAAACCAAAAATCAAACCAATTACCAACTAAATACCAAAGTACATTCAATAAAACCGCGCTAGTATCCGTTAAAAAGTGTTTTATTTCATGTCTAGTGAGCGCGTAAGCTTGAGAAGTGAATATGACCCATCATGTCAGAGGATAAGTGAGCATGGAACAAAAAATAACGTTTATTGATAAATACCTACCTAGGTATATTGTTAATCCGTCACTTTCAAAACAACTGCTAAACTATTAATCACGGGTACTAAGTCGCGAGCTGAAGTTAGTTGTGTATAAGCTATGACAAAAAAATCGTATTTTGGAACTTTCAACAACCATTAATTTGTATCGACAGTAAAATAGGAAATGTAATCTAAAAGCCGGGCCAGACTGTTGCAAACAAGCCCTCCACATCGGTCTCCACCGGGCGGTTTAAAACAGTGTAAACACTTGTTTGCAACAAAAATTCGTTTGACCTTCCACAACCTCTTGGACGGGACGCCGCTTGTAAGGTGGGAGCCTTGTTGTAAACAGTGTGGACGCAAACACCAACCGTGGGCTCCACAAGCCTCCCACCAAGATCACCCCTGTGGAAAGCTTGTTTGCAACAGTCTGGCCCGGGTTTAACACTCTGAAAAGACAGAGGTCTTTTCAGACGCCTACGTGTGTAAGTGTGTGTAATCAAGGAGTCATGTGTGTGGGATTTGATTTGAGGTAGTGGCACACCCCGGGCACTCCATACAAGCGTCGCGTTTCAACTACCTATTACACAGACGCTACACAGTGACGTTTTTGCACACGCGCAACAAAAAATCGAATCACCCGTAGCAGCTCAAACGGGATTCGAACCCGCACCCTTGGGATTCCGGCCCAATGCACTAAAGTGCTGTCGTGCCGTCTGAGCTGCTACGGGTGAGTAGATTTTTTCTAGTATTTTTCTAATATTAATTATCTTAATAATTATAAAAATAGCATTGTGAATGCCTAAAATCTAAATATTCAATAAGGATAAGGATATTTGTATACAATTTCCCAAGGAATAAGCCAGATAAACTAAGTGCGTCATTAATATTTCCAAGACGTCATTCCTTCCCGCAATAAGGTATAGGATTTACCGGGCCCTGAAGTACTCGGGCGGTATTAGATGGTGTTGTCTCATTGACTTACAAAACAAGTGTTGATGGCGTGAATCTTGTTTTCGCCTCACGTAGCCAGTTTACTTTTTTCTATCTTCTCCGTTGAATTCAATTACGAGTTACAGCCATTGTCGGGGTAAACGCTTATTCCATAGCTATATCGTTTACCGCTCCTAACACTGGGGTATTCGTTTAACTTGTGAATAAACAAAATGGGAAAGCTAACTTGATTCGTGCTTGATTCACCCTCAAAAGCGTCAATGAGACGATATTTCTTCTATTTTTTTAGTTATAAAAAATAAATGTCGAATTTTGATGGGTGGGCTATGGGTTGATTTTCTTCGTATTTGATCGAAGTTGATTCTAGTCACCTGTGACGGTCAACTTTAGTCACCTAGCAAGTCGCTTCCAAAATTAAATCGCAGGTGACGGCGTCGCTGTCGTCAATGTAGTTGATGGCGTAACCTAGGTAACAATATGTAATAACGTAGTTCCAGTTTTGGCCACCAGATTACATAATTTTATTCAGTCACCTGCGGCCATTTTGTTCAGTCACCTGCGACCTAAGCCGGATTGCCATTTTACACGGCCGATTTTCGCTGTGCGGTGAAAGTTGTGTGGCTTTAGTCACCAATGTATAAATTTATACCATTAACACTATCTTGCAGTAAGTAGATGTAGGTAGTACCTAGATAATAATATACAATCAGTTTTATTTAAAAGCGTTGTACCTACATCTTTATTATTACAGAGACAATGATTTGAATAAGGTGCCTAATTAACCTAACCGCAAATTTTCCCGAAACGAACTTCGTATATTTATTCTTTTTAAAGTCGGTTAAAAAGCCTAACAAACCGTGAAATGAATTACACGGCAAACGTTCGTGTGCCATGTAATTTATGCCATACGGACGTGTAAAGGCGCCAGTTAAAATCACACAGCTCTGAATAAATACATATTTTACGAGCTTTCTGCGTTCAATTCGTATTTACCGAACTTTTTTGTAGGTTCTATACAAATAATGCTTGAAAAGCACTTACTTCGAGCCGATAGTTTGCCCCTGTCGAATAGTGACCAATGCTACATTGACAAATCGAATTTGACGTGGGTTTATGTACCAACACAACGATAAATGGTTGATAAATATATTTGATTCCGGGTTTTTTCAAAAGTTTGGCTTTTTCAGTTCAAACGCAAATCTTTCCGCTGTAGTGCTATTTTTCGTACAAATTCTTTGTCAATAGGTACATAACCTTATTCATATTTCTTATGTTTCTGAAAATAAATAAAATGACAATCACTTTTGCAGCTACATGAAAATAA
This sequence comes from Agriphila geniculea, assembly GCA_943789525.1. Taxonomy (NCBI): domain Eukaryota; kingdom Metazoa; phylum Arthropoda; class Insecta; order Lepidoptera; family Crambidae; genus Agriphila; species Agriphila geniculea. The sequence continues at coordinate 16,300,307 of OX038882.1, read as the reverse complement.
ATGAACGAATGTAACTATAACGCTCTGAAAATCTAATAAATGTCAACACGGGATGTGGAACTAGGGTCCTTTTTATCATATTTGTAGTGAAGCACACAGCTTGCGTCACAACCCATCAGTCATAGAGTTGACAAGATAAATGGACCGACTCCAAGGCATAATACACTCGAATAATCCCAAGACAGTTCTATGGGTAAAACTACTATTGCAACATCTAGTTGATGAGATTTATTGATTTGAACGTAATTTAACCTCACAGCGGTCGCACATGGTCTCGGTTTGGAAACCGCTGCGAACTTATTTAAGTATTTACGTGAAACTATGAACAATAGAAGTTTACGCTTTCGTGATCTTTAGGATATGGACGTGAAGGGTCGGATCTATTCCAATCGCACTTCAGCCTTACAACCGAATCCAGGGATAGATTGAAATGGCTTTTGATCATGTTTCAAAGCTGGACATGGACATTCAGTGTGGACGACGTGTTACAATGAACACATCTGTACCCATACAATACCTGTATTGGAAATATTAGTTCCCTTTACTGGGGTAGGTGGCCCTATACTTTCAATACAACCATACGAATTCGGTTCGTCAAGTCTATTCATATTACTATCCTTTTATTTTAAGCATTTAAGCTTTACGTTATCTATCTGTCACTATACCTGGAATACAGAACTTTTTGCCTACGCTACCATACAAACAACAATCGCTTCGCAAATGAAAAGCCAAGGTACAAACAATCAAACCGATTCACTGGAAGCGAGAAATTGCGCATGTGATTGATGACACACTTTTTATACTCCGGAAAATGCTTGACAACTCGTAGTATTTGGTCCTTGACTATTGTTTGGTATTGCAATTTGTTCCTATGATATCTTAGCTCTTAACTAGATCGTTACCGTCTTATTTTGTACAAAACTAAGGTAATAATAAGCGGCATACCTACAATGAGTAATGTAAATTTCATGTAAGTTCAATCGGTTTCGTGTCAGATTGTAAGCGAATTCTACTTGTCTAAAATAACTAAGTAGTTATAAGATACGTTTGGGCGTAATATTACTAATATTTAACATTTGTTTTATGCAAAAAAATCACAGATTTTGCAGTCCCCGCTAGAATCGGAGCATTCAAAATGAATACAAAAATTTACGAAAAACCAAAATCAAATCAAATGCAAAATCATATTATTTTTTAAAGTTACCTAGGTTTGAAAATCGGTTAATAATATTTCGGCCACGTTGAGGCAGTCAGCGGGCGCTTTATTACTCTATTTATTTTTAGGTACTCTAGGTACTTATTTTTACGATTGTGACACTCGGCTTCGGCTCGTGTCACAAAAGCGCCCGCAGACTGCCTGGACGCGGCCGAAATATTATTAACCGATTTTCAAAATTCCAACACTAATTATCATGACGATCGGTTAATATAGAAGCTACATCACTCTTTATGTATGGAAACACCCGGTTTTCTACAATTCCAAATCTAAAGGGACCACCCAGGTCACAATTATTAACCGATTTTCAATGCTTTTTTTGCTAAACTAATACCCTGGATACATTTTTTTTTAATTCGGTTTTTTTTCGAAATATTTACAATTTAGTAAACAAACACTCCCCAAAAATCCCGAATTTTCAAAATTCCAAAAAAGTTACCAGTAGATTTTCAAAATTCAAACGTTCACACGTGTCTTGACAAATTCCTCAACTTTTGGTACTATTCCCATAAAATCCTATAAAATCCTAAAAGCCAAAAATACGTCTCAGGCGATTTGCATCTGATAACCATTTTCAATGGTAAATTTACCTACATGTACTGCTGACGCTAAACAAAAAAGTTTCCCAAACGCGCAGCCATAAAAAAACAGGCAACTAGGCAGAAGTTTGTATTTTCAGAGCGCGAGCAGCGATCTGACGTATGCCACGAATGCGGGCCAGACAATGCGTTTTCCACCCCGTCGACGATCGAAGAATTCCTTTTGTGAAAACGGAGTCATAACGAAGCGAACGTAAAATATTTTTCCATCCCTAAAAACGGGCATTTCTCGAAGAAGCGTTATTAAAAATAAACGGGAGTTGAAATTAGAGATATTTATCTCACGCAGCTTATCTTGAAAGGATAGCTGATGACGACCGCACAGAAAAATGAATATTACCGTAAAGCAAGAAAATGGAAATAAACGTACTTAATTCCAATGTAAACGATATTTTTACAAATAAATTTTATTAGATAAAAGTAGAAAAATGAAGTTTCTTCCCTTATTACATTGTTTTTGCGGGAAAAAATTACGTTATTACTGTAAAGAACGATTCAATAAATGGATTAATCTCAAAACAAGAAGATAAATATTCAAACGAATAGTGAGCCTTCATTTTAACCACGACTTTTATGTATTTTTTATATTAAAACTTTGTTTTTATAAAATTCAGATATTTTGATGTACTTACTAACAACAACTGGTCCATGTTTGATCAAAAGATTTAAATACTATTACATTTTGGATTTTTCGCATTCCCACTGCTATTTATATATTAAAATAAATTATATAAAAAATCGACTCATCTGTAGCACCGTCTGAGGCCATTTCTAGTATTTTTTCTAGTAAATCATCTACTCCTTTACTAGATTATAGGCTAGGCTTAAATTATTATTTGACACAGACAAAATGTTGGTCATAGGTAGCAGCGCTGTCTCAGCAAAACGTATTACCCTGTCCTGAAAGCTTAAAGTAAATTAAAGATATGAGAGTTTGTTAACAAAGCAAAACAAAAGCTCGAAGCTGTAACGGGTTTCAATTAAATGTTTAACTAGCTGTGACGTTAATTATTAACAAAAACAATTTCAAAAGCGACCCGTACCTCCTTCTGAATTCCTACTTTGTGCTGGTAATTATTTAATTTTAAACCTTTTAACTCTCTTCTAATTAACTTAAGTTTACAGCCTTAAGTTTCTTCTGAATATACAATTTAAATTTTAAATTATTGACTTTTAAACAAAACGGAATTTATTGGTCCCGGCGTTTATAAATAAAGTCACGTTATGACAGAAATTATCCCCTTGGTACTTTACTCACGAGATACTTAAGTTCTATCTGTAAACGGCAACTTAGCGGGAATATTTGCAAAACCTGCCTACGCTTACAGCATTATTAAAATTCTGTCATTTCAAAAGTTATCTGGAACGCAGCAAAAATATCCCCTAAGGTATTTGAAAAAGATTCAAGTCGTGTGATATCGGCGTTTCAAGATTTCGTTCATCTCGTCCGAAGAAGTGCTCAGAAATATATTTAAAATTTATTTTCTTTCCAAAGTACTTAAGTATTCACGCGACCGTATTTGTGTGTGTGAACAACACTCTCATACCGACGTAGAGCTGCCAATGCTTATCCCCAATCCTCGTATGAAAATTTGTCAGAAATCAGCTCCTGGTTTTCAAATAATGTTTTTTTCTACAATTATTCTCCTTAAAATGTACGGTTCTCCACGAATATGTTTCGATTTTCAAGATTCAAACGTTTTTTTTACTTGTTTACTTTCGGCATTCACTTACGAAAAATTCACATTTCTTGTATTTTGAAAACGTATTACCGATATCCTCCAACATCCTATTGTTTCAAAGTGAACAACGATGACAGTTAATAATAGTGATTAATAGTAGAACATCCCCAATTTTCAGCCTTTATGAACTAGCCGAAAGCCGGTAACACGGAGTTTGTCTGATAATACTATAATTTATTAGCCCATATTTCATGCCAATACAGCCTTATAAAGACACTCACGATGCAGGAAGCGACAAGGTAACGTTTTATGCTGGCCATACACGATCAAATTAGTGTCAAGTCTGCAGTGAACTTGGAAATACATCCAATAAACTTGACCGTGTGTGTGTGTGTGGCTATAATTTTGCATGAGTCACTCAAAATGATAGTGACACTTGGACAAGTTTACTGGATGCCACATTAAGTGATCGTGTATGTCTAGCTTTACTAATATTAAAAAAGATACAGGTGCGACTTTAGCTCGTGCTTTGTAGGTTCCTTACAAATGTATATTTTTAAATGTCATCAAAATTAAGGTTTAGGTGTGCTGTGGGACCTTGCTTCTTACCAAGTTTCATGTTTTTACTTTTAGGGTAACGGAAAACCCCTTAGGTTTTTCTTAGACGGTGGTACATAGATACCACGGTCTACGTATCTTTTGATTGTGTTAACTTAGAAACTTGAAAATTTTTTTTCATAGCTCCATGTGCACTTGAGGAAAAGTGTTGACAGACAGACACACTGACGGACGAACAAGTAACGAGGGTTCTATTTTTCTTTTTAGGATACGGAACCCCGAAAATAAAGAACTTTCTAGCAGTAGTATCCACTTACATTATTATCCAAGCAAGAGCTTGTGGCGCTTTGGTATTTTGAGGACGACACCTTTTTCTCTTCAATAAAACTATGTAAAATATTTCGTAATTACTTGTATTTTTTTCATAAAATCAATACAATTTTGACACACGACCAGAAGGGTCCCGAGCCGTAGCAAGAATGCCCCGACAAAAGAAACACGGTTGGGCACTGTTTTGCATTCGAAACAAAATATTTTAAACCATTATTTTTCTTTCATGAACTTTGACCATAAAGCTACCAAAAAAGCCGAATATGATGTCGCTACATCACATTCCCCCGGTACCGTTAAAATTTATTTCTTCGCGAGAAAAGAAATAAATTTTGCAACAGTTCCCTACCGTCACAAAATTTTCCTAATCCAGCACAACCCTACCTAAAGTGGGAGTTTTCACACAGTCATGCCGGCCTTTACTACAGGCGAACCTGCACACGGGTCATTGTCTATTCCCTTAGTCGGCACTAGCCTTCATCATACCCGTGTGTTGGTTTTATGTTGGCAAAAACCCACCAAAAAAGCCAAACACACAGCACATCCCTAGCCTTAATACACAGACAAAAAAAAAACAAAAAAACAACTCACCTACCTACCTATCTTCCTAGACGACCATAGTCAAGTAGAGACCATAGCCAAGTAGAGTGTCAGGACTGATGGATGCTACTCTCTTACTTTTGACCATAAACAGCCGACCATAAATTGATCATAGAGCAATTTATGAACAGAATGCTACTCATTACCTATTCTGTAACTTGACAAACCATAAAGTCGGCCAAACCACAAAACAGCAATGTAACTCTTGCCTAATGTCAAAATGAATCTGTCTATGCTCTGGTTTATGATTCATGTTGACACTTGACAGAAGCGTCAACCTGACAGTCTACGAATGTACACATCAGAAAACCACGAATGTTCAGTCTCCAGGAGGAAAATAAACAATCGTTTCGTCCGGCATACATTCCCTACGGGACTTACGGACTTGGGACCAGGAATTGGAGGTGTCTTGCAGCAAGCAAGACAACCCATTCCTATGGAATTTTCAGGGCTCCCCCATACGGTCCCAGCTTCGTACGTCACGTCCCCCCATTCTATACCCCAGGGTAATAAGTAGACCCTAACAAATTCTTTATTTTCTCCTAACTCTTCACATGCCGGAACACTTCTCATCCTGGATTTGACTGATCATCCTGGCACGTTGGTCTCCAATTTGCTGATCCAGATGGCAGCCATGTCACGTAGTACAGTACATGAAAAAAAACACAAGCATTAGCACACTTATTCACTATCCTAGTGCCACTACCTACAGTTAGTAGTTTAATACCTAACTTATTCCTAGCACACATTCGTACCGGATACTTCCAACTAATTAATTCCAACTAATTCTAACATTTTACACAATTTAATCCAGTTATTATTTACAAACATATTACTAAACAGAATTACAACACCTAAACCTTCTCATCTCACCTTAAACAACTTCAACCTATTAGCATGAACCTTCCTTCGCCTATTCGAATCAACTCTACGAACAATATAATTGTTATTTTCAAGGGATTGAACAATTCTATAAGGTCCTTTACACGGCCTACTTAACTTCCTACTAACTCCAGCAATTCTTTTAGGACTATACAATAACACTAACCTTCCTACTGGGAATCTTATAGGCTTCGCTTTCCTATCATAATAAAACTTTTGTACCAAACGTGCTTTCCTCAGATTTTCTCTCACTCTATTCATACAATGCTCTCTTATGCGGATTCTTCGTCTGACACTGACTTCAGGCAACATGTTAAAATTCCCATCAGAAATCAACGCTGGCTCCCTTGCAAACATAATGAAATATGGAGAAAACCTCGTGGAAGCCTGTTTGGAACAATTATACGCATGGGTGACCATCGGGACATGCACACACCAGTTCCTCTGATGAGGATCACTGTATTTCGCTAACATCTGTAATAAAGTTTGATTAAACCTTTCTATCAACCCTACCGTCTGAGGATGCATAGTCGTAGCGAACACCTGCTGCGCCCCAAACCTCCGTATCGTCTCTCTAACTCTATCCGAAGTAAAAATAGAACCCCTATCCGACATGATCGTTCGAACAGCACCAAACCTACAAAATATCTCTTGTGTCAAAAAGTCACTGATGGCTCGTGCAGTAGCTCTCCGAACAGGTTTACAAATAGCATACTTTGACAGACCTTCTATACTCGAAATGATATACCTATTCCCAAACCTGGACCTATTTAAGGGCCCAATCACGTCCAGCTCTACCACCTGGAACATCCTGTCCATCACTATGGGCTGCAAAGGTACTACCGTCGTCACTTTCTTTCTCTCCTGACATGGCACACAACTCTTTACATACCGTTCGATTCTTTCTTCTGCATTCGGAATAAAATACCTTGCCCTAAATTTCGCTAGCGTCTTCATTAACCCTAAGTGTCCACCTGCAAAACTGTCATCATGCAACTCCGACATTACTTCATTAAATAATACACTAGGCACTACAATTAAGTTTTTATTCACACCATTCACATTTGTCTTTTTACATAGCATACGGTCCATCATAACAAATCCCTTGTACTGTCCCCTTCGCCTGGCCCGGATCTCTTCTTCCTGCCGGTGACAGAACTCATCCTGGCGCTGTGCTTCCGTCATCTGGGACGCATCGATGCTGTACAAGTGCAGCCCATCATCCACTTGCTCAGCCCTTTCCTGATCTCCTGTCGTCTCCTCCTCCTTCAATGGGTTCCTGCTCAGGAAATCCGCGACGACGTTCTGCTTGCCCGAACAATGGACAACTTCAAAATCATGCTCCTGAAGTGCCAACGCCCATCTCGCCAGTCTGCCATTCATATCCTTTCGTCCCTTGAGCCAGCAGAGTGCTTTATGATCTGTCACCACCTGGAACTTTATCCCATATAGGTATGGTCTGAAATAATTGATGGACCATACTAGGGATAGGCACTCCTTCTCCGTTACCGCATACTTCCTTTCAGCGTCCGACAACTTCCGTGACGCGAACGCCACCGGTAACATTTTATTCCCATCTTGTTGCATTAAACAGGCACCCAAAGCAAAATCACTCGCGTCGATATAAAGTCTCGTTATGACATTTTCAGAATTGTCAAAATGCTTCAACAACGGAGGGTTTTGGATCATAGACAAAATCTTGTCAAACGCCCTCTGTTGTAAATCGGTCCATTCAAACTTCACATTTTTTCGTAACAATTTATTTAAAGGTACAGTCACGTGCGCAAAGTTATCAATAAATTTTCTATAATATGAAAATAAACCAAGCACAGATTTTAGTTCACGGGTGTTCTTAGGTATCTTGACGGTCTTCATTTTCTTGATTTTTTCGGCATCCGGTAATATCCCACACCCGGATATTTTGTGGCCCAGCACCGTTATCTCTTCATACGCAAAACTGCACTTCGACGGCTTTAACGTCAAGTTCGCTTCTTCTAACCGCTTCAAAACTTGATCCAGTGCCCCATAGAATTCGTCAAACGTTTTTCCGTAGACTATGATATTGTCCACATATATGACAGCATTCTTGTACTTCAACCCAGCCAGCGCCTTATCCATTGTCCTCTGAAAAATGGCCCCACTAGTCTTCAATCCAAAGGGTAGAACGTTGAATTCGTACAGCCCCGACGGTGTGATGAAAGCAGTCTTATGTTTATCCGACTCCTCTATCTCTAACTGCCAATATCCCGAATTACAGTCCAGATCCGCAAAATAGTTGGCCCCGTTCAAATGCGCAATCAAATCTTCAATTATCGGCAATGGATACGAATCCGTTATCACTTTTTTATTCAACACTCTAAAATCTACACAAAACCGCCAAGAATTGTCCGGTTTTTTCACTAACACCACTGGCGATGCATAGGGACTTCTCGACTCCCGAATTATTCCATCTTCTAACATTTCTTCTATCTGTTCCCTAATAACCCTATGTTGTTCCCTAGAGACCCTGTACGGAGGACTATGCACGGGAACTTCATCCGTCGTATCAATCTTCACCTTTATAAAGTCACTTCCCCAATTCACCTTTGTCAAACGCGAAACGCGACCGATATCTGGTAAGTAAGCCGATCAAACGATCACGTCGTTCCTCGGATAACGAACTCGCGATATTAAATGCAGGAGTATTCTCAACGGCCATACATCCCTCGTACGTATAGAGTAATAAGTACAGATGAAAACATCAAGGTAACGGCACCCAGGAATAAGAAAATTTTCATATTGGCAGACCAGCAAGGACGTGGTATGCAACAGGCGTTACAAAAACTAGTCGGTACAGAATACGAAGTCTGTTGCTATTGGAAGAGTCAAGCGAACCTTAGTGATGTAATAAATACGTGTAAAAGCGAAATGAACACCTTAACAAAGCAAGACTATATAGTTGTGATCGGAGGTTCCAATGATAGGAATCCGTTAGAGCTGAAAACTAACTTACTTGTATGGCTCAGATCACTTACTAATACTAATTTAGTGATATGTGGATTATTTTCTAACGCAATAATGTATAATTATAACATAAATTATGACATAAGAATGATATGTCAAGGATTTAGAGACACCACGTTTGTAAGAATGAATTATAAAAATTCTCGTCCAGGACTTAAATTTTTCGTGTCAAATGTTTGCTTTGCCATTTATAGAGAGATATTACATTCAAATCAGGTACAATCTGAATATCAAATCAATGTACATAATATTGAACATTTAGATGAAAATTGTATTAATCATAGTCAAAAACTTAATTCGTCTTCACAGACTTCTAATTTACAAAATGAGTCACATAAAGTTCCCGAACAAAACACTTTTTTATAAGTAATAATGAAATTAGAATCATGCACCAAAATATAGCGGGCTTTTTATGCAAAAAAGAACTGTTAGAGATAACTTTGTATGAATTATCTAGTAATAAGCAACCGATAGATTTAATTTGCCTCTCAGAAACTTTTGTCCAGAGAAACCATGAATTGAATATACGATTAAAAAACTATAATCTAGGTTCTGCCTTCTGTAGGTCTAAGAAGCGAGGTGGTGTATGCATCATACACCATAACTCTATCGCAATAAAGCAGCTACCATTTGTCGAAGAATTGTCATCGGAATTGACTTTCGAATGTTGTGGTGTAGAAATAGTAAATTATAAAATCATTTTAGTGTGTATTTATAGAATTCCTAAGTCTGACACACGTATATTTTTTGAAAAACTGTCTATTTTACTTGCTAAATTGATAAGAAAAACAAATAAATCTATTATAATTACTGGAGATTGGAATATAGATACATTGACGGATTCAAAGTTTTCACGCGAGTTAAAAGAATTGCTAGACAGCTATAATTTAGCCTTACATATTGACACGCCTACGCGACGACAGTCCTGCTTAGATCATTTCGCAAGCAACATCAAGGAGGCACTTGGTTATACGTTACCGGTTTCCCTGTCCGACCACGAAACAGCACAAATATTGACAGTGCCAGTTAAGGGTCGAGTAGAATCTTATCCGTTTTTTTACAAAACAATTAGAGATTTTAGTTCGGAAAATATAGATAAATTCAAGCAGTGTGTAGCAAACTATCCATGGTCAGATTTGTATAATTGTAATGATACCGAGAAAGCATTTAATTTATTTCATACTGAAATATGTCTCCTTTACAACTTATGTTTCCCGAAATACAGAATTAAAGTAACGAAGAGAAAGCCGGGGCCAAATTGGCTTACAAAAGGTCTGAGAACCTCTTGTGTAACCAAGAGAAAGCTACGTTTATCTTTTTATAAAAATAAATTAGACTCCGTGAAAATAAAATATAGAAACTATTCGAAATTATTAAAAAAATGTATAATAGCGGCTCAAAAATCAAAAAATGATAAATATATAGATCATGCCAAAAATAAGTGTAAAGCAACTTGGGACATTATAAACGAGGATCAAAAAAGGGTTTCAATAAATACTATAGAAAATTTGAAAATTAATGAAAATGAAATAATTACTGATACCGAGCAAATTGCATCGAAATTTAATTCCCATTTTATTAATATATCAAAAGTTATCCCAGATTCTAATACGAGAAATTATCCCGGCAGTCTAAAACATTGCAATTCCACTCTATTCCTGGCACCCACTGATGAAGTCGAAATAAAAAATGTTATCAAATCATTAAATAATACTGGCGCTACAGGATATGATGAAATAAGCACCAAAATTATTAAAGCATGTGCAAATGAGTTGGCACCTTTATTGACGTATTTAATAAACTTATCATTCGCCACCGGAGTATTTCCCTCTTCATTAAAGCTTTCTATAGTGAAACCGCTGTACAAAAAAGGAGACAAAGACAATATTAATAACTATAGGCCTATTACGCTCATCCCTATTTTATCAAAAATTTTTGAAAAGGTATTCTATAAAAGATTGTCATCATTTTGTACAAGATTTAACATTATAGATTCAGAACAATATGGATTCCAAAAGGGGAAATCCACGTCTATGGCATGTTACCATATCGTCCGTCACATTTCATCCATGATGGATAAGCGTATTCCCGTTTCAATGATACTGTTTGATCTAAGTAGAGCCTTCGATCATGTTTGTCACAAAACTCTACTAAAAAAACTAGAAGCATATGGTATCCGTGGGCATGCACAGGAGTGGATTAGATCATATCTTGAAAATAGAGCCCAAAAAGTAGAACTTAACAAAGTTGACAAGTCTTTACATTTAACCACTTGTCACTCTGATTATTCAAAAAATAATTTTGGTGTTCCCCAGGGAAGTATCCTTGGACCTCTCTTGTTTGTTTTATATTTAAATGATCTTCCGTCTATCACTGGGTATCGATGCACACTGTTTGCTGATGATATTTCCATAATTATACATAAAATTCCTAATACTGACTATGAAACTGAAATAAATAATACAATCATTAATGTAATAAATTGGTTGAGGCATAACAATCTACTAGTAAACATAACAAAGACTAAATTTATACAATTTTATAATAAAAATGGACGACCACAAAAAGTATCTGTGATACATGATGGTGAACAAATCGCAGAGTGCACTGCTGCTAAATTTCTTGGCATTGAAGTAGACAACAATTTAACATGGAAAAATCACGTCTCATGTGTTTGTCAGAAAATTAATAGATTTACTTATGCTCTATATCGTTTAACGCAGTTAAGTGGACAAAAGACAGCACTTACTGCTTATCATGGTTACGTGTGCTCAGTTTTGAGGTATGGTCTTATTTTATGGGGAAACTCGGTTGACGTTGACCGTGCCCTATTGATTCAGAAGAGGTGTGTTAGAGCTATGTGTGGTGCAGGACCCATGGATTCCTGTCGACCATTATTCAAAAAACTGAATCTTTTAACACTTCCATCAATGTATATTTTTGAATTATGTGTCTTTACGAAAAATAATTTGAATCTGTTTAAAAAGAAGCATGAGGTATGTACATTCCTAACCAGATATCCAAATCAATTAGTGTTGCCATCTTGCTCAACAACGTGTTGCCGAAAGAATTGTTATTCCATGTCAATAACATTATTCAATAAACTACCAACGGCAATGAAAGACTTACCAATGAAACAATTTAAATGTGCGTTGTATCGATTCCTGACTGACAAATGTTTTTATAGCGTTAAGGAATTTATTGATTGCAAAATTTAATACTATCAAACCATTTTTTTTGCAATATATTATTATGTATTAGGTATTATTTTTATTATGATAATTCAATTCGATTACTATTTGGACATGTTTTAATTATTTTTATTTTATTTTATTTATGATTATTTTTTGACATTGTTAATTTATTATATATTAGTCTTGGCCTATCTCTAATTTGCATACCAAAGTTATTTGGTTAAATGTGAGAAACAAAACTGATAAATGTTATAATCTTGTACTGACCACATTTACAGCAATAAAGAATTATTTCATTATTTCATTTCATTACGTATACCTATCCTTATTTTCAACTTCCCTACAAAAATACACATAGTCATTTTTCGATAAGACTTTTGTCCGCGATTGTACCCAATCTACGTTCCCAGTAGAAATTTCATTTTCTAAATAAAATTTACAACTAAATCTATTAAATATGAATTGCGCACTTCTAAAATCGATAATTACACCGTTATTACACAAAAAATCGCACCCCAGAATCAATTTCTGACATATGTCTTTCACTATCAGAAATTCTTGCCTAAATAAAACGTCCTGAATTATAAGATTTAACCTAGCTTTCCCCACTACGGATAAAGTTTTTCCACTGATATTCTTTACACAAAACTCGTCGTTCCTATCATAGTCTATCTCTAAAGTCTTTATAAATTCACTCGACAACACGGACACGGACGCGCCTGTATCAACCAACGCGGCTATTTCCACTCCCTTACACAACACTTTAATATGCGGGTTTTGCTTACTTGTCTGGTGGATGTCCTGGATTCGTGGCGACCGATTTCCACCAATTACGTCAGCCGCCTCCTCTCGTTTGGGTTGTCCTCGATGGTCCTCCTCGTCCCATTTAATTGGGTTGGCTGGTTCCCTTGGTTTGCAGGAGGCATCCTGGCAACTGGGTGAGCTGGTGCCTCTTGTCGTCGTGGTCTAAAATTATAAAGCGGACGCGAGTAAATTGGTCGCGGGGGGGAATTTTCCTGTGGCGTGCGAGAGGCATATCGGTCCGGGTTCCTCGACGTATTCTCGGATGCTGCCTGGTTGCGGCTTCCTGTGGGATAAAACGTTATTTTCACAGGAAAATTGTGCTGCGTACTGTCCAACTGCCCAGTTGAAGTCCCTGCTTCGAGGTCGCTCATCTGTCGAATCACGGCCCGCAGATGCGCCTTATCCGCGTATATCTGGGAAGAAAGTTTAGATCTCGAACCCACGTCTATCGTCTTCAAAAATTGCTGTATGAAGATTTCGTCCGTGACGACCGGTCCCGCTCGGGTTGCCATCATATCTAAAGTATAAAAATATGTTAGCGTGTCTTCGTCTGGGTTCTGCTTCCTGTTGAAGAAATCTGCAATAGGATTTGATAAAGTGCTAAATTCTTTAATGAACAATAGTCTTAGCTCTGTATAATCCTTTGCGATGGCGACGATCTTTTTATAGAACATCAATGCGGGGCCCGTGCAAAAGGCTCCGACGGCGAGTTTTTTGGTTTTTTCGTCGTAATTCTGAATCGCTGCCGCCAGCTCGAACTCGCTGAGGAATTCTTCCACGTCGCCTCTTACCCCATCAAACTTCTTGACTTCCATCTCGTACCTAAAACAGACTTCAAAACGCGCGGAACTAACGATCGCGACGGCGCCTCCACTTTGAGGACGACACCTTTTTCTCTTCAATAAAACTATGTAAAATATTTCGTAATTACTTGTATTTTTTTCATAAAATCAATACAATTTTGACACACGACCAGAAGGGTCCCGAGCCGTAGCAAGAATGCCCCGACAAAAGAAACACGGTTGGGCACTGTTTTGCATTCGAAACAAAATATTTTAAACCATTATTTTTCTTTCATGAACTTTGACCATAAAGCTACCAAAAAAGCCGAATATGATGTCGCTACATCACAGTATCCATGCCATAATTAATATGAGTGGTTCTTACTCATGTTATTAGCTATTGTGACTTATCAAAATCTACCCTCATTTTTTAATTGTGTTAAATGAGTATACCATATAGCGGATTGTCATTTAATTAAAATTTAAATTGCAACTTGGGGTCACTCAAATTTTTCAATTTTAATTGAGTCTAAATTCTACCACCGTTGTTTATTATAAAGCTTAGAGTAAGACGCGCTTCTGTCCCAAAGCCGCGATGCTCTAAGTTATAAAGTGTTGCAACTTCGACCTTCGGCATTTATTTTAGGCTAAAACAATCAAGCACAGGTTACATATATTTGAAAAATGAACACGCATAAAATACCGTAACTTAAGGCCCTCCGCACACGGGTCGTAAGCGTAGTTGCGACTTACACTTACGAGACGACTAGTCGTCTCGTAAGTGTATCGTCATGACGCAAACAAATCGCAGCATAGACGTAGATATTGTTCCAGTATATAAACTATAGCTTCACGTTGACGGAAATTCGTCACCAAACGTATAGAAAGTATTTTCTTTCTGCACTTGCTTTTTTACGCCAGTTCGCTACGACTATCGTAATGACAATAAAAATCTCATACGATACGCTGCAAAAACGCTTCGTGTCTGGACTTCTTTGAACATGTACGTGCTCGTACTGCTCTCGTACGACACGCGTAATACAATACGCTTACGCTACGAGTGCTACGACTAGGGTTTCCAACCCTACTATATAATATAGTATCCTACTATATTGAGGTCTTGCCTACTATATTTTTTGAAAAAATATATAGTAGGCAAAACTACTATATTTTAACAAGTGAAAAATTAAACAAAAGCAGGAAAAAAAAATCCTTAAACTTATGCACATAAGTAATTGCATAGTAATTTTTGTGTTTAAATACCTACTTGTGTTAAACACTTGTGTTTATGGTTGTTAATAAATTATGAAAATTTTAGTGTGAAAAATGCAACTTCTTTGAAATCCTCCATACAAAACGATAACCTACTATATTTTTTGGACATTTTCGCCATCTACTATATTTTTACACGTAATAATCTTGAAACTACTATATTTGATGCAAAAAAAGTTAGCAACCCTAGCTACGACCGACGCCGTGTGCGGAGGGGTTAAACCCCTCCGTATGTCTAGTTTATATTTTTATATTCTGACAATATCTACGTCTACGCGATGACTCGTGTGTAGAACTCGCTCCTCTCGTTCTCGTTGCATCTTGACGATACGCTTACGAGACAACTACGCTTACGAGCCGTGTGCGGAGGACTTTACTCTTCTGAAATGAAAGCAAAAATTAAATATCTTGATGTGCAAAATCATTTTTTACAAAGCCTTCGTTTTCTTTTTAAGACATGTTATTTCATAGAGCAAATAGTAAAACTCATACAATCCATTCTCTATTGTAGTACAACAACGAGCTAACCTCGAGCGTTAACTTGTTGACTTTACACAATGGACAATCTGACCGGGTATTTGAGTAGAAGAAAACCTTTCGTGCCTTTGAACTTGAACGCCACCCGTGAAACTCGTCCACGTTATATAAACGTACGTAAATATTTCTTTTCTGTTTCTAGAAAAGATTTGAATCATCCGGAAAAGTAGCTGAAAAGGTAGAATCATCAGATTTCTGCGAAACCCTATACTATCTAGGTAAGCTTGTTCTAAGCTTTTATTTCTGGTTATTTGTTAAGGTGGTCATACCACCGAAAGTGGCGACCTCAGAGGTTTTTATTTAATAAGTACCTAGTTAAAAGAAAATAATTTAAACAAAACTTTTTGTGGAATTTTTAGAATTTTAAGAATTTTTGGAACATATTTTTAGAAGGTATCACTGTAGGTTAGGTATTCCCTCGTAGTCATTCGTAGAAGTAAACAGCAAATGTACCAAAAACGGCCACATTTAGCAGTTTTGCTATCTACTTCTAGCAGTGACTACGAGGGAATGTAATGATACCGTTTAAAATACTAGGGCCCTAAAAATTCCACGTATAGTTTTATTAAAGTTGTGTATTAGAATAACAATATTAAATAAAATTCTTAATAAAACACTTTCAGTCATACAACCACCTTAAGTATTATTGTAACACAAACAAGATGCAAGGTACACGTTACAGTCGCAAATTTCAAGTAAGTATACCTACCACAGTAAAAGGCTTAAGTATTCCGATATAAAGCTGAATTAACCCACAACAATGATAGAGTCTAGATAATTAGTAATACCTTAATAAAAGAAGCGCATTTCGTCTTGATGAGTGCAATACCAAGACTATTAACCCTCCAGCCGTCTTGATGACTGGCCGCCAGTTAATGCGACTCGGCTGAAAGTTTTAATGACATTGCATTAACCCTCATTCAGCCTATATTCATTAATATTCATTAGGCATAATGACTGGAATTATAGACTGTTAGTATCTTTTATAAGCACTGTTTTTATCTAAAATTATTGAGGCTCTTTAAAATGAGGTTCGTTTTGAAGGTACGTTTTTACGGTGTACAGTTTTAGAACGTATTAAGATATTTCTCACATGAACGCCCTTACCAATAATAACGAAACACACAAAATACTGAGTAACTATTTATTTGAAATACTAGAAAGTTTATAAAAGATACTAACGACTATTACTAGAAAGTTAGTATCTTTTATAAGCACTGTTTTTATCTGAAATTATTGAAGCTCAATAAAATGAGGTAAGTTTTGAAGGTTTTACGGTATATGTACAGTTTTAAAACATATTAAGATATTTCTCAAATGAACGCTCTTATCAATCATAACGAAACACACAAAGTATTAAGTAACTATTTATTTGACATACTTTGACTATTAGTAGATAGTTACAAATATAATTTGAACGAAATAAGTATTCAGTTAATTCTGAAAATATTTGACTGTATGTAAAATTAGATAGAACATCACTTGAAACGCAAATGTGTCGCAAGATATACGTATTCACAGGAAAGCAATATATCTCAAAACCCGAAGCGAACATTGACTTGAAAATGTACACGGGGACAGTCGTCCCTTATCTCGGTTGCACATTTGATTTACCTCATGCTACTCAGATACCGTAGAAACTCGGCAGTGGAGCATATAAAATGGAGAATCAAAATGACCCTCTTTAGATGCGATGTCACCTTACCTTCCTTTTACTTCACATTCATACCTTCTATGGCATATGTAAAATAAAGGAGAGTTTTGTATCCAATGGAAGTTTTGCGCCAATCCAAGATTACTTATAAGGCCTCAATCAGTGACTTGAGTAAACTGTTCGTCATAAAAAGTAGTGATGATTATTAACTCAACCGAATATAATGCCAAGAGTCTGTCACTTAGTGATGTTAATCATTAAATTTAGCTTGAACATACGTCAGTCATTTAAACATAATAGTATTCTGAATAAAGGATTATGTGGAGTGGAATCGCTACGTCAGAATTTACTCCAATTAGTGATGCATCGACACTGCACATATTAAAGCCCTTTAACCGTATTGAAAACTGTAGGTATGCCATTAGAAAAATGTAAATATGATATGAAACCTTTGCGATGTGATTATAAAAATTGGCATTTGAAAAAATCATTTTTGTTTTCATATTTCATAAAAAATGTAAGAAGATAAAAAGCCGTATAATAATATTTTCATTAGTATAATATTCTATGTTTTTAAATTAGACCAAAGATCATGAATATCATGATTCATTCATAACGGAGAATACTTTACATGTTGGAAAATTTATAGAATTAAATTTATCTTAGGTATGAATTTTCGGTGGCACAAGTATTCAACTTATGCATATTCATTGCACAAGAAAAGTGATACTATTTTCTTCGTGACTCCGTTCCAATCTGCCATTTTTCGCTAAAGCCCAACCAAATCTCACTACAATAAAAAATATTTTTTTACTCACGCTGATAATTTAAAATTCTGGTTTCCATACACCAGAGTCCATTATGGACCTTTAAATGAAGTCTTTTGTTTTTAAGTCATGGTTAAGTAATTATCCTTATTTATTACTGTTCTAACCATAGTTATATAAAAAACGAATAATAATGAAAATGACTGTTTAATAGAAACTAAACCAGCAGTCTTTTTTATGAATATATATATAGCCAAAGGGCTGTTTTTGTTAAGAAAAAGTTGTGTGTAGTAGTTTGGCAGTACTTTTACTGCCACAGACAGGTAGCTGACATTTACCTTTCGTATTAGTCTAATTCTAACAGTATAAATAAACAATGTGTTCGACAAGAACGTGACCGCCATATTTTTAAATTTTGGTATGCCGTTTATAAAAATAAAATGCTTTTTAAAAAAACAAGTTTTCCCATGGTTTCTGGATTCTGCGAGAGGATAATGACCTTAAACACTGAAGTCGGCTCTGCACTACCGGAACGTGGTATTGATAATAATGGATTGGCCCCTAACAGACCACTAATGCCAATCCAATTGAAAAGATTTGGGTGTGGATGAAGCCTAAACTTAGTGCAACAAATGCAGTAACTGTCGCTGACCTTACTCGTGAATTGAAATCCACGTTGACGTCATTACTGAAAAATTGGCGGAAAGTTTACCGCAAAGTTGCCAAGCGATTATGGACAAAAATGGAGATTGGACGCCGTATTAATATTAAAGCATCAAACAGTAATAAAAGACCCAATTGATTATATTTATCGTTTGATATTTCTAAGATTTTGGTCAAAATTTGCCGGTCACGCTCTTTTCGTACATAGTGTATAAATGATAACTTAGAAAGCAGCATTAATAACTATATTTAGGTTTTTAATCAAAAGCAGAAATTGGCAGAAATTTTAATTAATTACGTGGGCGTTGTTCAACTCGAAATCGCTTTACGAATTCGGAATCCAATGGAATGAAAAAGAAATCGTGGTCATTTTGAGGCCCACTGCAGAACTTTGTTCCTAAAGTTAAAACCTTTTCATTTGGTGGGCTTTTACGGTATAATTATAACGTGAGCTGAATACTGATTACCTGGCCGATAATTAACAAATGAATACTAACGAACGGATTGGTTGAAATGTTTCATTCATAATGCCTATAAATTACCTTTAAGTCTGATCACAAAACTGTCCTTAATTTAAATATTTACGTATGTACTACTTTTAAACTCTCTGTGGAGCACGGCGGCGCAGTGGTTTAGCGCCTGGCCCAGCAATTGCGGAGGTTGAGCAACTTCCGCAAGGGTCGATCATGGGATGGGTGACCAATAATTTATTACCTCGAGTTCCTCCGTGCTTCGAAAGGCACGTTAAGCCGTTGGTCCCGACTGCATTTGCAGTCGTTAACACCCACCAATCCGCATTGGGCCCGCGTGGTGGGTTATGGCCCGTTCTCCTTATCCACCCATAAAGAAGGCCTGTGCCCCAGTAGTGGGGACATTAAAATGGCTGATGGACATGGACTTTTAAATTATTTTCTTATACAACTTTGTACCGAAACAGCTTCTTAAAGACGAGTATACTGCCCGGCATATATATTGGCAAGAGAATGAAAAAGAAAAAAGATGCGCAGTAGCCATAAACTTAGTGTTTATGGCTACTGCGCATCTTTTGTCTCTTTCTTTCTCTTGTCAATATATATGCCGGCATCTGTACTTCAGTTTATAAATCTAACAGTGAATCTACAGGAAATTAATAACGAGTATGTAACGACAAAACTATTATTTTGGTAATGCCAGTTGCGTTACTGCGGTGGCAACGGCTGTCTGCTATTGGAGCGCTAAATTAGATTTACTCCACTAAGACATCATGATATTGTCTGCGGCAATATTATTAAAGATTCTCAGCTTAGATAGATTAAAGTTCCTCAGTGATGAGAATTCCGGGAATAGTGCGCTTCCAACTTCGGCCTTATCGTCACTTAACATCAGGTGAGGTGAAGACCAAAGACTATCCCGTTATGCATAAAAAAAGATTTCAAACAACATAAAGGTAAAAAACCTATTCTTGGTGAACAGCAAAGTATTTAAAAAGTAAACAAGGGATTGATGGATATCCAAAACAAGGGCTTCGTTGGAAGATACTGAAATACTTTTGTAACTCGAAATGAAGACCTTGATTTATAACAGTCGACCCTCCTCAATGTTGCGACAGGGCAATCTATAAGGAGTAAAGCATTTCACACTGGACATATTAGTTGTTTAAATTGAAACACTTGTATCGTTTGATCAGTTTCTTTCTTTCTAACAGCTGTTTGCCTTCGTTCGAAGAAAGGGTTTCTTATTTGAGTTATGGACCCAAAAAAAGACAAAACACGTGAATTGAGTTTCTTATTAAACATACTCTTACTACCAATAATTATTGATGGTTATCAATAATTTGGAAAACAATTCAACTTTTCTGTTTCAGTGGCAACAGCATCTGGTACAAAATAAAAGTGTTAAAACAAAAAGCTATGTGTAAAACAGTTTTATGATTTATAATAATAGAAAAATAGATTTCTGAATGAAAAAATTCTAAAATAAAGCTTTATTTTGATGAAAGATTTATAGCTTAACTCTATACAGAATTTTTAAGCCTTAAAACGTGGGGTGCATTTTGTAAGATTTATCATCAACTAGCGGCCGCCCGCGGTTTCACCCGCGTGGTTCTCGTTCCTGTAGGAATATCGGGATAAAAAGTATTCTATGTTTAAATCTAGGCTATCTTCTATCTGTGTGCCAAATTTCATCCAAATCCGTTCAGTAGTTTTTGCGTGATTGAGGAACAAACATCCAAACATCCAAACCCACAAACTTTCTCATTTATAATATTAGTAGGATAGTCTTTTGCACGCGCTCCACGTTTTTAGGTTTAAAACTTCTATAGGTATTTTTTTATTTTATGCTTTTTGGTCCTTTTTTTCTAGACCGTGTATTATAGGTATATATTATTCCGATTTCTACACTATTTAGTTTGTTTTGATAGGTTTGTGTCAATGATGTTATAGTTTTGGGTTGAGTGGTAATATTATAGAGTTCCTGTGGCCTTCTTCCGGCTCCATCACCAGACCCTGGATACGAATCAACTCGATAGGGTTGCATGGTTTTATTACAGCGTTCCTGTGGCCTACTTCCGGCTCCATCATCGGATCCTGGGCGCTATTTCCCAATAGAGTACTCGTCAAAACGAATCAAACGAGCCCCAACTCGATGGGGTTGCATGGTTTGATTATAGAGTTCCCGTGACCTTTTTCCGGTTCCATCAACAGATCAGCTCAATGACACCATTATATTGCATTGTTTTCCAGTTCAGACCTATGTTTCAAGTCTTTAGCTCAACGGCATGATCGTAGATAAGGAAGCTAAATTTAAATCGTTTGCAAAGTGCACGAGAAAGCAACCTAATAATAACTTGTTAAATACAACTCTGGATTGATTAACACAGTTAACACGTTGTTAAGTACTTAACAACGTGTAAACTGTATTCATCAAACGCATTTTCATTCCTTAAATAGATAAGTAAGTAGGTAGGCACTTGTCAGCTAAATTTCACTTGGTTAAAATTAAACTTGCTTTCAACAATGCATTAAATTCGCAATTCGCAAGGGTGGATTAAGTTGATTTCTGGATTTTTAACATAATTAAGCGAGTGTAGGTATGTGACGTACCTTTACAGAACTAGCTCCCGCTCGCGACTTCGTCCGCGTGGACATTCGAAAAATCTTTAGGACCGAAATCCGATCAGCCATTTTTACGGGATAAGACGGATCCTCACCAAGCAAGCAGTCGCGTGCGAGGCCCGCCGGCCGCGGCAAACGCCTTGCGCTCAGAAGCGCGTATGGTGGAATGGAAACCCGCCTAATCACGTAAAACGGCTGATCAAATTTTGATGAAATTAAAACATACAATTCTTTTTATCTTGGTTATAATAGGTCATCATTGATGTTGTGCCTACATTTTATTACTTTGGCATCAACCGGGTTGGAAATGTCAGTGTTGGACCATTTTCATCGAAAACACTGCTACCTATTTCAGGTCCACAGAAGTTTCATTTACTTTCTACGTATATAATAATATGTTTAATGTAATATTAGCCACCTTTTACTTTGACACCCCTAATTAGGGTTGGTTCAAACCTGCTTTGCCAGACGCCACACGGCTATACGAAAATAGTTTAGGAACAGATGTTTATATCAATGTTGCTACATACTGTACCTATGAAGAAAATCGTATAAAACTGACAGTGAAACCACCTATAAAGTTTTACCACGTCCGGTAAGGTATGCTAAAATAAAATATGCACTCCCGACAAATGCCACCTTCTCGGTAAAATAACCCCATGTGTAGGGACAAAAGCTTTTAGTGTGCTCGGGCATTCTTCTAAAAGTAAACACCACGAAAAACCGGAAAACACAACACACACTTTGACATGGATTAAATTTCTCTGTCTACAACTTTGTAACTGCAGATTTTGCGTCAAGAGTATCTGCTGTTTTCCTTAACTTTTAATAGACGTAATAAATGGTATCATCTATCTAGCAATGCAAAAATACAAATTGTACAACAAAATAAAGTGAAAATATTTATTTTCGAAATCGTGTTTCTATTAAAAATATGTTTACTCAGCTTTTAAAATTAAGCTTTTTAAAGAAAAGATCAAAGGAGTCACGGCAGACATTAATTACATCATTAATAATTATCATAAAAAAGTTTTACGTGACGCAATCACGCTTTAATGAAAAATTTTCATCTCCTAATTTTTATAAAATCCTAATAAGATCTAATGGATATAGGGTCCTTCTTAAATAGTACACGAAATTTTAAGGGGTCAATGTACTCATGAATACAAACAACTTTTACTATGGGACCAACATTGAAATCGCGAAAAAAAAAATCAGCTGTTCCATACAATTTGATCTTTTTAGGGTTCCGTACCAAAATGGTAAAAAAGGAACCCTTATGGTGTGACTCAGTCTGTCTGTCTGTCTGTCACAGCTGGATATCTTGAGAACTACTAATGGTATCAACTTGAAATTTGGAACAGATTAAGATGACATTTGCCGAACTATTTTGCAAATAAGAAAGAATTTGAAGTGAGGTGATTAGGGCATGTGGGGTATCATATGAAAGAGCGCTATTTGCACATTTTAAAACATTTTTTTCTTTTTTCTTAGGTCGTATAGTTTTCGACTTATGATGAAAAATGTAAAAAAATACCGTTCCCCCCCCTTATCTCCGAATGTCACAGCCACTGTATGTCACAGCCACTTTATTCCAAAAGTATTAAGACTACATAGTTGAAACTTGGTAGGTAGGTGTATTCTGTGAACCGCTTTACGATTTTTACACAAAAATAAAAAAAATAAAAGATTAAGATTCTTCTCCCCATACATGGAACTGAAACTGAAAATATTTTTTTTCATCAAACCAATACTTGTGGGGTGTCTATATAGATCTTTAAAAATGACATTGAGGTTTCTAAGACTATTTTTTTTTCAAAGTCAACCGTTTGAAAGATATATGCCGCCAAAGTGGTAAAATGTGTGTCCCCCCCCCCTTTAACTTTTAAAGTAAGATGGTGAAAAATCTAAAAAAAATATAAGCTATAGATCTTAATAAACACTTTCAAAGAAAATTAGTTTGAACGAGATATAGTAATTAGTTTTCAAGATATAGTACATTTTCCAAAACCACAAATATAACTTTGTCATTCATACAAACACTGTGAAAAACAAAGTTATTTTTTCAGACGAAAAATGATAGCGGTATTAAAATATGGTATGGTATAATGTACCTACGGAACCCTACTGCGCGTGGCCCGACACGCACTTGGCCGGTTTTTTAAAGACTGTACTAAAGTAACATATCCAAATATATTTATGATTGTACGGAACCCTCGGTGCGCGAGTCCGACTCGCTCTTGACCGGTTTTATTTATTTTAAATTTTCTATGGAACAGCTGATTTTTTTTCGTGATTTCAATGTTGGTCCCATAGTAAAAGTTTTTTGTATGCACGAGTACACTGACCCCTTAAAATTATGTGTACTATTTAAGAAGGACCTTATAAATAGGTGCCACAATAAAAAATGTATGGTCACGAAAGTAAAAAAGAGAATGAATTAAGTAAATTAATAAAGTTTGATTGCCTTCATCGACAAATGTTTAGACTTTTAGTTAAATGTTTGTCTCAATCATACATGACTCAGCCAATACCTTTGACTAGCTAGAGAATATCTTTCTTTAAACTTCCATAGTAAATGGAAATCTGCACTGAATTTTTATCTCAATCCCATATAGTTCGCTTGACGACTAAGCACATTTTCATGAATCACATTTAAATGACATTCTCTTGCGACGAATGCCTTACACTTCACCCGTGCTACATTGAAATATTTATTTGTTTGCCGTCTCGTCACAGAATATATATATAATAGTACCTACTAACGTACCGTCGTATTCAAATGTTTGTGTTGAAATTCAAATTGTTTACTCATGCATTGGGAATTTTCTTTTTATAAGAGAACGTGTAAAGTTATTTTAAGTTATTGCTTATATGCATAAAATTCGTGTATCAATTCTTGAATCATCCACGAATATTCACGATCACGCTCTTAATAATTATAATCCTCATAATACCTATTCATGGAAATTTTCTCATAAGCGACTTGATAATCCAATGATAAGGCAAAATTATGTTTTGATTTTTACTAAGATTAACATCGATATCACTATGCGAGCCAAATAAGAATAGGACTGTCAAAACGGCCATTTTTAGGGTTCCGTAGCCAAAATGGCAAAAAACGGAACCCTTATAGATTCGTCATGTCTGTCTGTCTGTCTGTCTGTCTGTCTGTCTGTCCGTCCGTATGTCACAGCCACTTTATTCCAAAAGTATTAAGACTACATAGTTGAAACTTGGTAGGTAGGTGTATTCTGTGAACCGCTTTACGATTTTTACACAAAAATAAAAAAAATAAAAGATTAAGGGGGGGCTCCCCATACATGGAACTGAAACTGAAAATATTTTTTTTCATCAAACCAATACTAGTGGGGTGTCTATAGATAGGTCTTTGAAAATGACATTGAGGTTCCGAAGACTATTTTTTTTCAAAGTCAACCGTTTGAAAGATATTTGCCGCCAAAGTGGTAAAATGTGTGTCCCCCCCCCTTAACTTTTAAAGTAAGAGGGTGAAAAATCTAAAAAAAATATAAGCTATAGATCTTGATAAACACTTTCAACGAAAATTGGTTTGAACGAGATATAGTAATTAGTTTTCAAGATATAGTACATTTTCCAAAACCGCAAATATAACTTTGTCATTCATACAAACACTGTGAAAAACAAAGTTATTTTTTCAGACGAAAAATGATAGCGGTATTAAAATATGGTATGGTATAATGTACCAACGGAACCCTACTGCGCGTGGCCCGACACGCACTTGGCCGGTTTTTTGTTTGTGTTTCACTTCCACATTAGCCCGACTAAAATGGTGCCAAAACAATAGGGATCAAATAAAAATGGACATACTTGCATCTCACCATGCGCAAAATGATTTTGGCAGTTTTTGGAAGTGCACTAACAAATTGAATAACAAGCCTGGCATTCCTGTAAGTGTTAATGGTATCAGTGACAGTAGATGTATTGCAAATATGTTCAAGGATAATTTTACAATAAAGTCACCATTGGGACCACCTCAGTCTAAATGTGTGGAAGGTCGTTGTGGCTTGGAGATTAGTACCCGAATTACAGCAAGAGATGTTAGAGAAGTAGTCAATTCGATGTCTCGAGGTAAGTCTCCTGGCCATGATGACCTGAGTATTGAACATTTAAAATATGCGGGCGTTCATCTTCCCAGAGTACTAGCTATGTTCTATAGTTTTTGCTTAGGACACTCTTATTTACCTACAGATATGATGAAGACTGTGGTGGTGCCAATTGTAAAATGTAAGACTGGAGATATAAGTGACAAAGGCAATTACCGACCTATCTCTTTGGCTACTATTATATCGAAAGTGCTTGACGGTCTGCTTGATGCTCAATTGGAAAATAACTTAGTAATTCATGACAATCAGTTCGGCTTTAAAAAGGGTCTTTCCACTGAGACGGCCATTTTGAGTTTGAAGCAGACCGTAAAGTATTACACAGGCCGAAGCACACCTGTGTACGCTTGCTTCCTCGACCTTTCGAAAGCGTTTGACCTGGTTAATTATGATATCTTATGGCACAAACTTGAGAGTATTTCAATGCCACGCGAACTTATCAAAATTTTCAAATTTTGGTATTTACACCAGGTCAACGTTGTTCGGTGGTCGGGGGAGTATTCGGAAGCATACAGACTGGAGTGTGGAGTGAGGCAGGGAGGGCTGACCTCGCCCAAGCTCTTTAATCTGTATGTGAACGCGCTGATAGGGGAGCTGAGCAGCACACATGTAGGCTGCCACATAGATGGTGTATGTCTAAACAACATAAGTTATGCGGATGACATGGTGCTGCTCAGTGCTTCGGTCTGTGGACTGTCTAAGCTCCTTGCCATATGCGAGCGTTATGCTTTTAGTCATGGCTTAATGTACAACGCAAAGAAAAGTGAATGCATGGTCTTTCGAGCCAGAGGGAAGTGTCCAGATAATATTCCATCAATAAAACTAAATGGTACACCTTTGCGAATGGTAGAACAATTTAAATATCTTGGACATCTGGTAACCTCTGACCTGAGGGACGATGCTGACATTGAGAGGGAGCGCAGGGCACTTTCTGTCAGAGCAAACATGATCGCCCGTAGGTTTGCTCGCTGTTCGGAGGGCGTCAAAATTACTCTTTTCAGAGCGTTTTGTACGTCCTTCTACACGAGCAGCCTATGGATTAGTTATACTAAAAAACAGTACAGTGCCTTGCGTGTCCAATTCAACAATGCCTTTAGGGTGCTGTTGGGACTGCCTCGGTTCTGCAGTGCGTCAGGGATGTTTGCACAATACCGCGTAGACTGTTTTTTCACAACAATGCGTAAACGGTGCACATCACTGGCGCGCAGGGTCAGGGCTAGCCGGAACAGCATCCTGAAGCTGTTTTCTGAGCGTTTTGACTGTCAGTACATGAATCATTGCTCTATGATACATGTACTGACTACTAATTATTTGTGAATTTATTATTTTGATTGATGACATTTTATTTCTTAATTATTTATTTGAATTGAATGTATTTCATTTATTTAATTAATTGATTTGATGATTTTTATTATAAATTTTAATTAAGTATTATTAAGAATTTTATGATCCAAAGTTGGTCGAAATAAATGATTATTATTATTAGGGGTGTAGCATGTGCAAGAAAAGGAAAAAAGATCAAGATTGCCGTTTGACAGTACTATTCTTATTTGATGCGCATAGTACAATACATTTTTGCTCTGATCTTAAGGTAGTTTCTGAAAAGGTTATATCTTATGGAAACCGAAAATAATAATTTATATATTTACCCGTCTTCGGTTTGATCGTGGAGCCTCGGAGTTGACAACATCTCCAGCAATCAGCTACTCGATTTTAGTCACCTGTGATGGTTAAGAACCAAATACTGCTATCTACAAATGTTTCCATAATGTAGTTATAGTCGCTATCACCGGCAACATAAAGCGTTCGTTTCAATTATTGAACTTAGCAGTTATTGGTTTATCTTGATAATGTTAAAATTAATGCGTTATCGATATTTTATGTCTTTGACAACTGATAAACAAATATTTTATTAGTAGACCTAAACAAAAAACCAATTATCGAAAAAAAGTAGATAGCAGTATTTGCGTCGCTGTGACGGTCGACTTTAGTCACCTAGCTATGTCGCTTGCAAAATTGAATCGCGGGTGATGGCGTCGCTGTCGTCTGTGTAGTTGATGACGTAACCTAGGTAACAATGTAACAACGTTTTGGCCACAGGATCAGATAATTTGTTCAGTCACCTGCGACCTAAGTCGAATTGCCATTTACACGGTCGATTTTCGCCATGCGACAAAAGTTGTGCGGCTTTAGTCGCCCATGTAAATACCTGATTAACATTTGTACTAACAAACTTCAATAAAATCAATACAACAAATATAAATAATCAAACTGTGCCATTATTATGTTTATTCAGAATTCTGAAGATGAAAATAGCAAACGTAAAAAGTAAGAGCCTGTTTCATATTATTCTAGATCGCATCTGTGAACAAAAATGTATAACTATGTATCGGTTAAATGACCTGGGATATATCCAGAACCCTTTAAACTGGCCCTATAGAAAATGGATGAAACAGCAAATCACAGCACATCTAGAAAAAAAGTGCCAGCTGCAAAAAAATAATTGTGTAGCTATTTCACACTTCATAAAATCTGAGTACCAATTGAAGGGTTTCTTTGAACTCCGTTGCATAAAAGAACTACATCTCAAAGAGATTTCTTTTTATCACGGAGGCAACGCGCCAACCAAGGATTGTGGGAAATGAAGACAATTTCCGTTTGTGAATAGGTGCAACTGTTTTTATTTTCTACAGACATCTCTGTTACAACACTGAGACATTCCGTCGTTTGCTTGGAGCAACTTGAATTAAATGGTGACATCGATATCGTGACAACACTATTTCGTTACAGTTCCGTCTCCTTCGTAAATCATATTCTATTCGTCAATGTGATTCTGGAAGCCCGATATTCTAGAGGATTTCTTTGTTACACGAAGAGGCGTGCTTTGAATATCTACGAGTTTTATGTTTGGTTTTACAATGATTTCAGATAGTATTCATATTGGTTAGTAGTAGAGACAGTCTACAACTAACCAATATAATATAAAATTAGGATAACAATCAAATACTTTTAATAAAATATTACTTTAAAAGTACTTAGTATTATTATTTTTAATTGCTTCACACATGAAATCCTTACAAACACCTAACACTATACAATAAATGAAGAACTCCTTAAATAGGTACTTGCCAATTTATTTGTTTATCCTTAAAATGTATTAAAATTTTGTATGTCAATATTAACCTTTAAGATAAGATGAAGTTAAATGGTAAAAATATCCGCTACATAATTATTCTGAAAGCAAATACAGCTTTACATTCAAATAGATATAATTAGATTAGGTATCACCTTAGATGAAATAAAGGGTATCACAAACATTCGCGCGAATACACACTCTTGTCGTGACTCATAACTATTTTTTTCATTCTCAATGCTATACAGGGTTATTTGTAAAACACCAACAACCTCGCAGGAGTAGGTTACTAACATCATAATAAACAACATTTGTTCTACGACTTTTCCGAAAACAGACAAAAAAAATCTACTTCCCATACAAAATGTCCGAACAGCTGATCGGGTATTGTATGAAAAGTCGAATTTTTTTTGGCTGTTTTCGGAAAAGTCTTAGAACAAAAATGTTGTTATTTCTGATGTTAGTAATCTACTCCTGCGAGGTTGTTGGTGTTTTACAAATAACCCTGTATAGGTATTGTTATAAAATATTACGTTAATTAAAATACCAGAAAAATATATATTAACATAAAGACTTCCGCGCGTACTGTTCATTAGAAATAAAACACTTTTTTACGGATTACAGCGCGTATATTGGTTAATTCAGATGTTATTTTAGAATTATTTAGTTTTGATTTGTTGGTTTTTTTGGTTTCCCGACGTTTCGACACCTTTCCAGGGGCCGTGGTCACGGGACCGACTGAAGTAAAAAGCTGCTCATATTTTTATGAAATTACTCGCTCGGAACACCTTCTCGGAACTTTTCCGAGCTGTTCCTGTTAATATACAGGGTTATTTGTAAAACACCAACAACCTCGCAGGAGTAGATTAGTAACATCATATACAACAACATTTGTTCCACGACTTTTCTAAAAACTGACAAAAAAAAATTCGACTTTTCATACAAAACTCGATCAGCAGTTCGAACATTTTGTATGAAGAGTCGAATTGTTTTTGTCCGTTTTCGGAAAAGTCGTAGAACAAATGTTGTTGTATATGATGCTAGTAATCTACTCCTGCGAGGTTGTTAGTGTTTTACAAATAACCCTGTATATTAACAGTTAAAACTAATCAAGTAAACAACAAAAGCAGGCGAACGTTTTAATTATAAATCCACAATGGACATTCATTCAAAACCCGTGATGTAACCACAAAATTAATATCCGACTAACTTAAAGAAGTAAATTCAAATAAAGGCAGAAGAATTCCAATAAAGGAGGCAACACACAGGAAGGATGCTGACACCGACTCTTTAAATAACACCAATAGGTAGGGTCGGTAGGTACTAAATATTTACAATTTGTGTATGTAAACATGCCCAGTTCTTTTTCAACGGGTGAATGGTTATCTCGTTGTGACTTTAAAAAGGTAAACCATTTTAAGTATAGATGATGTAAAAAAAAGGGTTGCACTCCGGGAGTGGCGGCAGAAGTGAAAACTTGAATATTAACGTTGTGCATTTTTGATATTTTGGAATGGTTAGGGAATAATTTTGCACGAATTGCCGTCTTAGCGAATTTACTCTGCATTTGAATTGACGAATACAGAACAGTATTGTACAAAAGTCTTATCCATAGCTTGACAGAAAATCTAGTTTTGACATTGAATTAAAAAATTAGCGCGTTGCTATGGTGACACAAGTGTTTACGTCTTGAAATGACGCGCCGCTATTTTCGCCGCGCCCCGTAGAAAGAGAGGGGGATACTTCCGCCGCCGGCTGTCTACTCTCCATCCATCACATCCGTCTTACGAATTTTCGATCAGAGTCACGTGATTCTTACGCGATTTTAGCATTTTTTCTCCATTACAAAAAAGCGTACAACGCCACTAAAGAAGTTTTCACTTCAAAAAAGTTTTTTCACTTGGCAACATTATCCGCATACCTACTGTCTTAAGGTTGAAGTTGTAGTTAAATAGGCAGGTAATAAATAAGCACACCTCCACCTCAAAACCGTACCAGCGCGGTACCGCGGTAGTTACGCCATAGTTCCGCTATGAGTTGTCTTCTATCAACGACGACATGAGGATCACATCTACGTAGCGGTTTTGCGTCATTGCTTTCGCGTGTGTCAACGGTCGGAGCCGATCGGGTGGAATCGCGCGTGAAAAATCTATGCATTAGAACAGGCTGTTTGCATTTGTTTCGCTTGTAGAACTCATGGCGGAACCTACTGCGGTGTTCCGCGGGCGGACATGTGCTACAGGCGTAAGCAAATATTACAGTATTTTTGTGTTTATTTTTCTTTTTCTTATGGTGCCATCATCTTCTTACAAAGGGTGGCGATCATAATGGCGCAATGGCGATTCCAACGATGATCAGGTAGGTACTCTTGTTATACCATTGGCGTTTATTACTTCGATATAATTGAAACAAAACAATCCATTCGTAAATAAGTAATTGCAGAACAAATTTAAAATAAACTATTTTGAAGTTATGTGGAGGAATTCGTTTTCAAAAAAAAATATTTAGCTGCCGTTGTAGAGTGATTTTTATATCATGGGTTTTGTCTGTCTAGCTAACAAATATAATTAAAGCTCTGTAAAATAGAATAAATAAAAATAAGTACCAGTATAAAGAAAAAGTATTAAAGTGTAAAGAAAAATAGGTTCCTACATAAATATATAGAAAAAGTAATAAAACCAAATAAAATAAAATTACAATCAACATTATTTGAAGCAAAAGAACCTATTGACTCTGATAATAATATGTAAGTATCTAGATTTATGTCTGGTAAAATTGTATGACCTTTGAACCAAATTGAATATTGCAGACATTCCGTTTGTCGACAAGATTTATGAAAGATAAATGAAATTGAAACCGGTTCTAGTGGCAATTTGGAGAAATTGCGGTGAGATACCAAGCTGGGGCCCTTGAGCGGTGTTCCGCGCTATTTTAATTTGGAGTCTAAACAAATTTCCACCTAATTTTCATGACAAATTGCTTCAGAGCTCGGAAAAGTAACCAGTTGAAAGAAATAAATGGGGTGACGATATAAATCAAGGTGCGGACGCAATCAAAGCACCCTCTGTCGGGAGACGAATGTCTCCCACGTGGACGACCCACATTGAATTTACAGCTCTATTTTGCAAATTATAGCATTCCATTTCCATTACGTGTGACTTGCTAAATTTTATCACATTAGTTGCAACTTTGAAAGGGATGGGACAATGTTTTTGTCTTATTGCATTATGAACCATGGAGTTCAGAAAATATTCACTGCTTTGTGAATAAAAGATCAGTCGTTGGATTATGCTTATTGATTTAGTACCTATCTATTCTATCCATCTCATGTTTGTACTTACATTAATATTTTTTCATAATACCTACGTCATAAAATGTAATTTAATAGTTCATCAGAAATAAAACACTTTTTACGAATTACAGCGACTATATTGGTAATAATTCAGTTGTAATTTTAAAATTATTTTCGTTTTGATTTCCCGAAGTTTTGACACCTTTCCAGGGGCCGTGGTCACGGGAGGATTAAAGCAAAAAGCCTGCTCACAATTTTAAGAAATCATCCGCTCGGAACTACTTATATATTTAAAAATGCATGCAAGTTTATCAAATTATTTTACAGCTGCATGCTTATTTTAGTAACCTATTATTACTGAATTAAATTGATTAATGTTAATAAGAAAACATGATCTAGCTTTTAAATTTAAGATTTTTGCATTCATAATGCTATTTTTATACAATACTAAATAATATACTAGAAAATACGACTCCCACCAGATCAGTTCTCGGACAGGTATCGAACCCGCGACCTTTGGACATCCGGTCCAATGTTCTGACCGCTGAACTACCGAGTCAATACAAGATCTAGCTACTGAATCTTCCACCAGTTCACATTCACAACTATATGTAGTTACCTAAGTAGGTAGTTCCTAAAAATGTTTTTCTCTATTAAGGTGGTACCCTGAGTGAAAGTGGCGCCGCGGTGAATTTTATTTAATATTATAATTCTAATAAACAATTTTAATAATGTTTATCGTGGAGATTTTAGGCCCCACAGTCTAGTATTTTCAGACGGTATCGTTACATTCCCTAGTAGTCACTGCTAGAAGTAGATAGAAAAACTGCTAAAAGTGGCCGTTTTTGACACATTTACTATCTACTTCTACAAATGACTACGAGGGCAATAGCTTCTAAAAATACTAGACCATGGGCCCTAAAATCTCCACGATAAACATTATTAAAATCTTTTTCTATTAATAACTTATTAAATAAAAACCTCTGAGGGCGCCACTTTCGGTCATACAACCGCCTTAAAGGTATAAGGTACCTAAATGCGCTCTTCTTCTTCGAACTAAGTGATATTTCATGCCGTTGGTATAAAAACAAAACACGTTAAGGCGCTGTAGGTAGTGAAACTAGCGCCGCCACTACATTTATTTTTATTACTCGTAAACCAAGTCAATATTTAAAAAAAGCTCATGTAATAATCTCTTAAATTGTCTCTAATATTTTTTGAATAACTCTTCAACAGTTTTCATTCATTCTGTAAGTTTTAAAATCCATTTTAGCTCAAAGTGGCCACTTTTGGCAATAATGGATTTTAAAACTTACAGAATGAATGATTACTGTTGAAGAGTTATTCAAAAAATATTAGAGACAATTTAAGAGATTATTACATGAGCTTTTTTTAAATATTGACTTGGTTTACGAGTAATAAAAATAAATGTAGTGGCGGCGCTAGTTTCACTACCACCGCGCCTTAAGTAAAAATATGAAAAATTGAACCTGTTTCACTTTGCCCTATTTCATGGGGTTTGAATCCTCTCTCAACCAAATCTACCTTACTACAAAGAAAATTCGATCTATAAAACACAACACATTGCCAGTTTCACACGATTTTATTCCCATTGCAATTAATATTCAAATCCCTTTTTTACTGCTCAGAGGCTATCCTGTTCGCCTTTGCATGAATTTGGTTAAGCCTCGGAAGTACTTGGCCTAAACAATTTGTAATTGTTACTCTGGTAACATGAAATAAACAGACATAAATGTTAACTTTTTATTGAGATTAACAGATGCCAAACTGAATGAGCACTTTATAGCATAACAGCACTATTTTTTCTGGTTTAGTAGGTACTAAGATATTTAATCAGTTACTGTTACTAATGCAATTACTAATAAAGCAATATGCCCTATTATGTGCTATACAGTGTGTTTTTTGAACAGTGATCAAATTTTGTGGTATGGCTTAGACCATCAAACTGAACAAAAAAATCAGCTTTTCCATACATTTTGGTCGTGTAGATATTGATGTTTTCTATGGAACAGTAGATTTTTTTGCTCTGATTAAGTTGGTCCCATAGACAAAGTTGTTCAGTTTGATGGTCTAAGCCACACCACAAAATTTGATCACTGTTCGAAAAACCACACTGTATAATTAGTGATCACTTGAGACTAGCAAACCGATTCCACGATTATAATCTCCAACAAGATCAAGAACTGTGCAAGACAGTTAATAGAGATATGGGTGTGCAGAAGGAATGACTCCAAATAAAAATGTCCAACTTACGTGAAGCAGTATAATGTTCCAAGCACACACAATGCACATACAAATAGTCAGAAGGAAGAATCGAAGATGTAAAGATAGAAATAAGCCAAGCGTTTAGTTTACACAGCACAGCACAGCACAGAAGAATAACAGTGATAACAGATAATATTTAGTGCGTAAAGCGTTTACAAAAGCGTGGAAAAATACAAGCGAGCGGAGCGCCGAGAGTACGGGCTTCGCGAACATGTACGGATCTCGACTGGCGACGCGGGCGCAGAGCGGCCGCGCCTGCTAGTAGGTATTGCGAAACCGGTCGAACGGCATGGAATTTGCGCGTGTCCATAGCACCGCGACTAGTGAGCGTACCACAACAACCGGCAAATTATCGGTTGATCTTATTAGTTTATGTTTATGCGAATATTGTGTGTGCTAATTAGTTTGTATAGAATATATGTATAATTTATAAATAGATAGGTAATTTAATTTCGTATATTTTTGTATATTTTAATATAAATAATTTAAGATAGTTTTAAGTGTGTTTTGTATATAAATTAGATATAAGTAGTGTAATATAATTATGTTGTAGTTATATAAATATTATGTTATAAATATGTAAGTTACCTACATCACTCCCCTCCAGAGACCGTGTCTACGGGCGATAGAAATCAGTAAATTTTACCCTTCGCCCTGAACGAGTTGTTTTTAAACTGGGGGAAGTATTTTCGGGTTCCGTGTGATTTTTAGAAGGGATAATGTTATCAGCTAATAAGTATGCTGGTTTTAAGCGATTAATGGAAATATTGACATCCTTCCCTTGCACACGTATTTTAAAAACTTTAGGACCTCTTTTTAAAACTTCGAAGGGACCTTTGTAAGCATTTTGAAATGAACCCTTTATAGTGTCATCTCTAACGAAAACGTGAGATGAAGTGTTTAAATCTTTATAAATAAATATTTTATTCGAGCTATGATGCGAAGTTGGAACTGGTTTTAAGTTTTCAGCAAAAGAACGTAAACGGGCAGAAAAATCTATAATATCGGTGGTGTGACATGTGGTCTTATGACCAAAGAATTCACCGGGCATCCGCAAGGTCTCTCCGTATAAAAGTTCAGAAGAGGAAGCTTGCAGATCGTCCTTGATTGCGTTACGAATACCGAGCAAAACTAACGGTAAAGTTTCTGTCCAGTTGGTGTCGTTATGACAAGTAATTGCTGTCTTCAGTTGTCTATGGAAACGCTCGACAAGTCCATTGCACTGAGGGTGGTAAGCAGTTGTTTTACGGTGTTTAAAACCAATGAGCTTAGCGAGTGACTGAAATAAGGCTGACTCGAATTGCTTCCCACGGTCGGTTACGATATCGGTGGGGCAACCAAATCGAGAAACCCAGCCTGAGATAAAGGCTTTAGCAACGGCCTCCGCCGTGATTTCGGTTAGAGGGACAACTTCCGGCCATCGCGTGAAGCGATCGACGGCTGTCAAACAGTACCGATAACCGGCAGATTGGCATAATGGCCCAATGAGGTCTATATGGACATATTTGAATCGTGCTTTCGGCAGATCGAGAGTACCTAAAGGTGACGACACATGCCGATTCACTTTAGCACTTTGACAAGCCAAACATGCCTTAGACCATTCGCGACAGTCTCGTCGCATAGTGGGCCACACATATCGTTGGGCTACTAATTTAGCGCTAGCATTGGCACCGGGGTGGCTGAAACAGTGCAGATGGTCGAAAACCTGCTTGCGAAACTGTTTAGTGACGAAAGGCCTGTGAGTTTTTGAACTGACGTCGCAGTATAAAAATGAACGACTCCCAGGGATATTCACTTTCTCCAAACGAAGAGAAGTTTCGCCATGCAAGAGCTGTGCCAGCTCTGGGTCTTCGGATTGGGACTTAGCTAAGGCTTCTAAGTCGATTGGCATATGCAGTTCATCGACACGGGAAAGCGTATCGGCAACGACATTGTCTTTCCCAGCTATGTGTTTGATGTCGGTGGTGAACTGTGATATGAAGTCTAAGTGTCTGTACTGACGGGGTGAACAATCACGCTTTCGTTCATGAAAGGCGTAGCACAGTGGCTTGTGGTCAGTGAAGATGGTAAAGTGTTTTGCCTCTAGCATGTATCGGAAGTATTTGATACTTTGGTAAATGGCAAGGAGCTCGCGATCGTAGGGAGAATACTTCTGCTGGGATGGGCTCAACTTGCGTGAAAAGAATGCTAGAGGTTGCCAATAACCGTCTTTGTATTGTTGTAAAACAGCGCCGATGGCGGTATCTGACGCGTCGGTAGTTAAAGCAAGTTTAGCGTCAGGATCGGGATGCGCTAGCAAAGCAGCATCGCAAAGGCTTTTCTTACACTCCTCGAAAGCGGTTAACGAATCTCCGTTTATGACAACAGGCTGTGAGCCTTTGACGGAACCGGTCAACAAGGCGTTCAGGGGAGCTTGAACTTGGGCAGAGTTTGGCAGAAAACGTCTGTAAAAATTAATCATGCCCAGGAATCTCCGAAGCTGTTTGACTGTCTTTGGGACGGGGAAATCCTGTATCGCCTGGACCTTGCTATTAAGTGGCTTAGCACCAGAAGGAGAGATGGTATAGCCTAGAAAGGGTAACTCTGGCAGACCGAAGTGACATTTAGCGGTATTTACCAGCACGCCGTACTCCTTCATTCTGGTGAACAGCTGGCGCAGGTGGTCCTCGTGCTCCGTCTCTGTTTTGGAGAATACTAAAAAATCATCCAAATACGGATAGCAAAAATCGAGGCCACGGGTCATTTCATCGGCGAAACGCTGAAAGGTTTGACCGGCATTCCGTAAGCCAAATGTCATAAAGGGAAACTCGTATAAACCGAAGGGTGTAGTTATCGCGGTCTTGGGGATATCCTCTTTCGCGACGGGGATATGATTATAAGCCTTAACTAAGTCTACCGTCGAGAAGATCTTACAACCAGATAAGTTATGGGCGAAATCGTGGATGTGGCGAATAGGGTATTTATCCGGGATAGTCCTGGAATTAAGATGCCTATAGTCGCCACATGGACGCCAACTATTATCTTTTTTGGGCGCAAGATGTAGTGGTGAGGCCCATGGACTGTCAGATGGACGAGCTGTACCGTTAGCTAGCATGGCATCGAACTCTAACTTCGCGATTTTAAGTTTGTCAGGGGCTAATCTACGTGGTTTACACGAAACT
Source organism: Agriphila geniculea (assembly GCA_943789525.1). Lineage (NCBI taxonomy): Eukaryota > Metazoa > Arthropoda > Insecta > Lepidoptera > Crambidae > Agriphila > Agriphila geniculea. Next base: position 16,262,655 of record OX038882.1, on the reverse strand, counting down.
GGGGGGCCTGGAGTGGTGCGGATGTAGTGTACGGTGTTGTGGCTTGTTTGGCGTGGTGCACCCGCTGGTCGAGTGATTTCAGGAAACTCACTTAGAATGCTACTGTACTTACCGACGCCAGTCAAGACCTTAACACTTGAAATAAGGCTGTCTGTAAAAGAAATAGCAGCTACAGTGGATACATTAGTTACACTATCTACTAAGCGTTGGTTTCTAATGTCTACAATTAAATTAAAAAAGGACAAAAAATCTACGCCAATAATGGCCTTGGTTACGTCGGCTATAACAAATTGCCATACAAAATCACGACGTAGACCAAGATTTAAATTTAATTGCACAGTACCGTAAGTGTCTATAGTTGAGCCATTGGCCGCACACAGCTGGTAGTTCACCTTGGCACGGCGTTCGCGAAACATCGATCGTGGAACGACGCAAAGATCGCTTCCTGTATCCACGAGGAACTGGACCTTAGATCTACGGTCCGTCACGAACAGGCGACCAGTTTTGTTTGGGCAATCGTCAGCCGCCATTATCGACCGCCCTGCTTGTTTTCCGCCTTGAAATCGCAGGGGCTGATGCACTTGTGGGCTCTGTTCGCAAATTTGGCGTGATACCAGCAGAGAGGCTGCTTCTCGTAGCGGGAACTAGATCTCCGGGCAGATGATGAACGTCGACGAGAACGATAGGGGGATCGGTTACGGGATCTGGATCTTCTAGATCTATCCGACATGAGATCATCGACTTTCCTGGTGAGCGCGGCGATCTGTCGAACCATTTCGTCCATTGTACTTGGGCTGGGAGCAGAAGTTAACGCGACCGCTGGAGCTGGAGGAGCAATATCCTGGATCCGGTCTGCTAGATCAGCTAGGGTCTCAAGCGGAGCAGTCTGGGAAGCTATAATCTGCTGCATGTTGTGAGGCAGACGGCTGGACCAGATCGTCTTCACGAAGTCCTCAGGAACACCGGGTCCTGCCAGGTTTTGAAGGTGGCGGAGGAACTGGGAGGGCTTTCTATCACCAAGTTCCTCATGCATAAGGAGTTGCTTCACCTTCTTCTCCTTGGAAGCAGAGAGACGCTTAATAAGCTCGTTTTTCAGCTTCTGGTATTTATTCGTCTCCGGAGGCGATACAATAATATCCTCGACCTCGGCTGCATACTGATTGTCGAGTTGCGAAATCACATAATAAAATTTGGTCGAGTCCGCTGTGATATTCGAAATCGCAAATTGACCCTCTAATTGTGCGAACCATATTGCAGGTTTGTCCGGCCAAAAAGGAGCGACACGAACTCCGACTCGAAAAATGTCGGACGATGCAGTGGAAACGCGCACTTGTTCAAAAGCGTGGAAAAATACAAGCGAGCGGAGCGCCGAGAGTACGGGCTTCGCGAACATGTACGGATCTCGACTGGCGTCGCGGGCGCAGAGCGGCCGCGCCTGCTAGTAGGTATTGCGAAACCGGTCGAACGGCATGGAATTTGCGCGTGTCCATAGCACCGCGACTAGTGAGCGTACCACAACAACCGGCAAATTATCGGTTGATCTTATTAGTTTATGTTTATGCGAATATTGTGTGTGCTAATTAGTTTGTATAGAATATATGTATAATTTATAAATAGATAGGTAATTTAATTTCGTATATTTTTGTATATTTTAATATAAATAATTTAAGATAGTTTTAAGTGTGTTTTGTATATAAATTAGATATAAGTAGTGTAATATAATTATGTTGTAGTTATATAAATATTATGTTATAAATATGTAAGTTACCTACAGAGATATAACTGCTTATGCACAATAGTACAGATAAAGGCACTGTTCTGCCTTGTCAAAGTACGTGACTACATTAATCATTGAAATGGCTGAATAGTTGAAGGGAAATGTACTTACGGCCACTGTTTAAAGGTCAGATTATTGCGTGTTGTAGTTTCTTAAACGGGTCCATGTGTTTGATAATCATAGGTATTATTAAAATCTCATTGTAAGTAAATCTTGTATACCTACTGAGGATCTAAACGAAACGGTTTTATTATTACCATAGCTTATCAGCCGCTTGACTTTTCGAAAATCTTTTCTCAGTGCTCGCGTTCTACATTACCATCCTTTGATATAAGTAATAAATACAACATTTTGACGTTTACTCATTGAAGGAGACAACCTTTTATTCTTTAAAAACAACGTAATATTTTTGCATATATCAATTTAATATTTTGTACCTCTATAAAATTAAGCACTCACAACCAAACCGGGAAAATTTAATGAACATTCTCGTATTCTCAATTAACTATTCACAGATTAACTTTTAAACTTAGTCATGCATGTGTTGTCCACTCGTACGGAAATAGTGTTTAATAAAATCTAGCGATGCTAAAATATCGAGTATATGCGACATAAGTGTTCGCATAGTCAAATGGCGACAATCTACGTGACTGCACTGGCTACACATAGTCAAGTAGGTACGTGACTGTATTAGCCATTTATAGATTCGGGGAAGTGCAGTGACTGAGTTTTTGGGGTGTGTTGGCACATCCTACTTCCTACTAATATTATAAATGTGAAAGTTTGTTGGTTTGGATGTTTATAGATGTTAGGATGTCTGTTCCTCGATCACGCAAAAACTACTGAACGGCTTTGGTTGAAATTTGGCACATAGATAGCAAATAGTCTGGATTAAAACATAAAATTCTTTTTATCCCGATATTCTCACGGGAACGGGAACCACGCGGGTGAAACTACGGGCGGCCGCTAGTGAGTAAATAAACGTAAGTGTTGGGTTCTGTTTTAGCTACCCAGGGGGTAGATAAAAGCAGGGGTTCATTTTAATTGATAACTGCTCAGAATAATACTGAGTCATCTGATATATGCTGTATTGTTCATTGTATGTCTCATCGAAATATTAAAATAATTGTATGAATCTTAAAATTAACACTATCTATCAAACAGTTCTCCAATATAAATTAATTGCTATATTTATAACACTATTTTAGGGTTTTCAAAAGATTTCTGTTACAAATCAGTAAATTAATGTTCCATAATACAATGTTGCCTCTTTAGACCCAATAAAAATGCATGTGTAGAAAAAAGATTCAATAATAACAAATAATAAGAGATATTATGCATACAGAAACAGATACTGGAAATGGGAATTTTAGTGTGAAAATGGGAATCAAAAGATTATGAACTTATAGGGTCATACATTTTGCATTGTCATACGTGTTCTGATTGTGGACATATTTGCAGTGGACTTAGCAATAGTAAAAGGTAATAGTAAAATAGTAATTTTGTTGTAGAAACGATGTTGTTTGAAACCGTTAAGTTGTTAATTTCATTATAATGTAAGTAATAAAAGAAATAGAAAATCAAAGGGTGGGTACTCACTTAGGTTCGCGAACCTCCGCGCTCCGCGAACCTGCACCGAAAAAATCGTTTATCCTCTGCTGGAACAGGACGCCCAGGTGTGTACGTGAGCGAACACGTATGCGAACTTGGTTCGCACAGGTACACACTGTAGCCAAAGTAAAAATATTTGTTTTTGCTATGGATCACTGTTCGAGGTTCGCGGAGCGCGGAGGTTCGCGAACCTAAGTGGGTACCCACCCTCAGAGTTCTCAGTTTGAGGATTTCCATACATTTTCATGCTATTTTCGCGGTTTTTTTAAACATGTCCATTACGTTTTTAGAATGCTGGTCAGATCAGTTGTGTGTGTATAGCGATCTGAATCTCCTCCATTCACTCCCTGGATAGCCGTCATCAGATCACAGCACAGTACATCCCTGGCAGGAAACCAAGGCTTCAAAGTTACCTCGTTTGTATGAAAATAGCACCTGGTATCCCTAGACAAAGTTGATGTGTGTATTTGCGACATTTTTTTGTACATTTTTCAACTCCGAATTACATGGCCCTGTATAGATAATTAAAGGACAATATGAATTTATTTACTTATCACAATATCATTTAACAAAAATTAAGATTATTTATAAATTAAGAGTAGGTATTTTCTCAGTTCTTCAATCCAAAATAACAAACATGTACGAGCATGTTAAGAGAAGATAATATTACACCAAGTGATCATAATGGATCTATTCCTATCGAGTACCAAAAACTAATACCAAATGGTATTTGTTTATTGCCGTTATAAAATTCTATTCCCAACGAGTACCACTCATAAACGAATCCTAAAATAAGTTAAATGATATGAGGTACAGTCAGTAATAAAAATGCTTTTAAATGTGATTTTAAGTAGTGTTTATTTAATAAAAATCAGTCTCTTCAAACACATTAAAATGTAGTATGAAAACGTTTGGTCCATTATCATTATTATATCATATCTATATTTTTTTATTGTCATCAAAATGTAACAATTGAAGAATATCACATACAATCAACGATTAAATACTTATTTACTAAAAAAAAAGTTTTTGTATACTTGTGGTTACCAGTATACAAAAAACTATAGTATATAGAGTTGGTTTCTGAAGTTGTGGGAGGCAGAGTAACAGCATCTTCATCAGACATTTCTAAAAAAAGAAATGCATAAACTAAAACGGGGTTTTTGTAATTAGGTACCTACTTGGACTTTACAAAACACGTGACTTTAATTGTTACCTTTTAAAAATTCGTCTAAGTAATACATTATATAAATACACACATCATATTGTATATGAACATAGGAATATTATAAGACTGATAAGTAAATCAATATAAAATTATAAATTAATAAGTACTCACTTAATAAATACCACTTTCAATTTTGTTTCAAGTTATTGCGCGCACGCCACCACACACAGAAAAGTACTAAAGATTAGATAAAAATATCCCTATGAATTGACCAATTTAATAGAAATAATAATAATTTATGCAAGAACAAAAATATTAAAAAAACAGTCCTTATTTCATTAGTCTTAGCGTTTATTCCACCAATCAATAAATAAAATCGTTTGCACACGGCGCTTGGATTTTGAAACAATAGAGCAAACTCACCATTTTTCGGAGGTAAAAAAATTGGCAAGTGATACACTTAAGCTACTCGTGTCGTGAGTAAAAATTCCGGAATAAAGTGAATTTAGGAAGGTTTAGGATTGAATTATGAAAATCATAATATTAAATTATTAAAACGCAAAATAAATTGTTTCGGTGACTGTACCAAATATTATGTTTTGGTATTCGTTGGGAATAGATTTCGATCTTCATTTAAATATTTAAAAATTGGGACTCGTTGGGAATAGAATTTTAAAACGGCAATAAACAAATACCATTTGGTATTAGTTTTTGGTACTCGATAGGAATAGATCGTATAATGTGCTCTTAATAATAATTATGCTCGTACATGTTTGTTATTTTGCATATTGTACTTAATATAAAATTTATTTTAATTACGCACCGTGTAACTACCCAATAACGAACATTTACAAATGCCTACCTGTACTATTAATCCGCGTTCGTGCCTCATAGTTATTAGTTTCTGTTCACGTGGGCTTGTGTACCTACTAAAACAACACGAAAGCATTGATTTAAGGCTGTTCCCTTGTTATACTATCATCGAAGTTACACGATTTATGGAACAAGTTACATCGCCAACTTAATTTAGTTGTACCTAAGTATCATTTTTACTGGTAGAATCGCTCGCTTCAGTTCACACGCTCGCAACAACTTTGTTTCACTTTTTTTCATAAAATTTTGCAGAATCCATTTATAGATGTAACAAAATCTTTACTTCTCAGAAGAATTTTATCAACAATATGTTAGATATTTCAAAAATAGTTAACATCATCAATTCAAGGTGGGTTCATTTTGACTGCTCCATAGTTCTCTGTCACCATAGTTCTTGGTCACCACCACTACCTGATACCCATAATAAACGGGCCATATTTTTTTTTCACAAGACAAAGAATCAAAGGACTAAGGATCATCTCTTATCATACTCAACTTTGTCACCTTCAGTGGCGTGAAGGGTCTATACAGGCTGATTTCCATCTGTTTACCTTTTAAAAATCCCGCCAAATCAGTCCACTATGCAGATCATCACATTTTTGTAGAACGGCTTACCTTAGTCATATTTTGTGTTGTTCTTCCTGCCACGACCATTGACGATTTTCTCACATCTTTAGGCGGTAAAAAAATAGCTTGGATTTTCTACTATTTACTACCCCTGTTTAGAAAATTTTTATCTACTAGATCTAAGAGATACACTGGTCGTGCTGGAAAGAATGCTCCCTAACACGACCAGTAGACTTCCGTGTTATTCTTGAATTTCAAAACGGCATAAAATAGCTTAGAAAATTTACTATTTTTTACACCTATATTTAGGAATTTCCCACTATAAGAGATATGAAGGTCGTGCTGGAAAGAATCACTTTGTAGCATAACCAAGCTTAAACTATTACTCTCAAAATGGTATAAAATAGCTCAAAATAAGTATTTACAATTTTTTACACCCATTTTGAAATTTCGTACTATCACGACCGGACACGACACGACCAGTGTATCTCCTAGATCTAGTTGGTAAACATTTTTAAAACAGAAGTAATAAATAAATAGTAGAAAATCCAAGCTTTTTTTTACCGCATAAAAATGTGAGAAAATCATCAACGGTCATAGAAGGAAAGAACAACACCATAATTTCTCCCCTCACTGTACCTGTACCTACCTATCTGTACTTTCCATCTGTACTTACCTATCTGTACTTACCTATACAAAATATTGCTGCAGTTCAATCACACGTACCTAGACACACCATCCCTATGCCCCCAACACATTAGCGTGTAGCGGTAGCCATTCCGCTTAGTCGCTGGCTAAATATGCGAAATGTGTTCGGATGGTTATCGACACTCGCTTTTCATTTCCGGGACTCCCGACACATGGAAATTGCAAGTCCATACCGTTGATGTGTTTTTGTTTCATTTAGACCATAAAAACAAAGCTTTACATTCAGTAGCTTTATCATAATGAGTTGCAAAAGCCTTTTTTATAATTTTATTGTTAAATCAATTATTGAAATAAATAACTGTTCATTACATAATATGTTAATTAAGCAAACAGAAAAACTATAGACAGACCACAATAAAAAGACCAACAGTGTAGAAAAAACAGAACAACTGATGTTCAAAAATATAGTACCTAGGTGATCTAGTCAAATGCACTAAGGTATTATTAATTTAATTAAATAATAAAGTTTATTCTATGATAGCTTTTACTAGCACTGGTAATCAATAAAAACAGCTACGCCATAGTGTTAATAAATCAACAGCTTTTATACTGAGAACTTATAATAGGTACCTACTTAAATACTGTGTAATTATATAACTATAATAGGTACCTACTTAAATACTGTGCTAGAAGATTGTTTTTCTGCTTTTCGTTGGTCACTTTTTTATATTTTTTTCTTGTTTTAACAATTTACATTACTAATCTATAGGCTCACATTTCCTTGCTTTTTTAAAAAATACCTTTCCACTTTTATTTATCTTTTGCTTGTGAGAGCGAAAATGCATTTCCCTGGCGTCTCCTAATGCGACCCTAATGTGTCGGGTTTCTTTCCGAGAGTTACATTCCGTACTTAGTACATTAGGGATGATGGAACAGGAACATGTCAAGTAATATTAGCAGGTAAATGAGCAAGAACGGAATGTGAAAGTAGGTGTATTTGCGAAACATTTTCACAGGGGTTTAATATGACTATGTATGTGTGGAAGCATTGTTTTCTTTACTTTTTAGATAATAACAAGAAATTCTAACGTCGAACTTGTTAGGTTATAAGAGCAGAATACCTATTTTAATATTTATTTAGATGAGTTATGTTTAAAAAGCTTATCTTCGTATTTAAAATGGTATATAAGCGCTTTTAGTAACGAGGTGCTCAAAATACTTTTGTTTACTGTACCTATAAGGGAACGTGCATGATTCCAAATACACAGTAATTTTCTTAATCATTCATATAAAAAAGTCTACGATTAGAAGTACAGCCCCCTAATTACGTAACTTTGTTGCAATCAACACTGACAGAAATCGCAGTAACATTGCTGCTTTAGTGAGAACCATTGTGACAACTATCTCACTTAAAGCAGCAATGCAACTGCAATTTCAATGGATTTCAATCGAGAATTGATAGCAACAGACTTACGTAATCAACTAGCAGATAAAAGCTTGAATGCCTCGACTTTCTTATCAAGTGCAAATGTTTCTAATGAAATGTAGCAGGATGATCATGAATGATCGGCTGCTAAGCAGAGGATATCCCCATTGACGGAGACATGTGAGGAGATCATTAACAAAATACGCGTATATGTATAGGGATTGGTAGGTAGGTATATCTTTTCTTATCAAACATTTCTAAATTGCTCACCATCATTGATTAAGGGCCAGATTTTTTTCTTTATAGATAATTTCAATTAAGTCTGATATAATTTAAAAATTAAACCAGAGTATAGGTGTGCTATTAGGAACCTGTGATATGGACCATAATTTTTTTTATGATTCTGTTTGTCCGTCTGTCACAGCTGGATATCTCAAGAACTACTAATGCTATCAATTTAAAATTTTGAATAGTTTTAGATGACTTTTGCTCAATCAAATTATATTTTTTGGGGACTGAAAGGAGGTCTTGAAATTTTCCTCGGAGATAACCATCCGAAGTGAGGCTACTAGGGCTTATATAAAAAACCGGCCAAGTGCGTGTCGGGCCACGCGCATTAGGGTTCCGTAGGTACATTATACCATATCATATTTTAATACCGCTATCATTTTTCGTCTGAAAAAATAACTTTGTTTTTCACAGTGTTTGTATGAATGACAAAGTTATATTTGCGGTTTTGGAAAATGTACTATATCTTGAAAACTAATTACTATATCTCGTTCAAACCAATTTTCGTTGAAAGTGTTTATTAAGATCTATAGCTTATATTTTTTTTTAGATTTTTCACCCTCTTACTTTAAAAGTTAAAGGGGGGGGCACACATTTTACCACTTTGGCGGCATATATCTTTCAAACGGTTGACTTTAAAAAAAAATAGTCTTAGGAACCTCAATATCATTTTTAAAGACCTATCTATAGACACCCCACAAGTATTGGTTTGATGAAAAAAATATTTTCAGTTTCAGTTCCATGTATGGGGAGCCCCCCCTTAATCTTTTTTTTTATTTTTGTGTAAAAATCGTAAAGCGGTTCACAGAATACACCTACCTACCAAGTTTCAACTATGTAGTTTTAATACTTTTGGAATAAAGTGGCTGTGACATACGGACGGACAGACAGACAGACAGACAGACAGACATGACGAATCTATAAGGGTTCCGTTTTTTGCCATTTTGGCTACGGAACCCTAAAAACGGCCGCCGTTTGCATTTATTCTCAATCATTTTTTTTGGCCGCATTGTTTCTCTATGTGATAGAAGTTATGTAAAAAATACAGAAAAAACAATGTCTCTAAATAGATTTTTTTTTTTTCAAAATCATTAATGTTGAATTTTAGCCCATTAAACTTCTAAAATACTGAGCTAATCCCATCATATTTATAATAAACTCAATTACCTTAAGAAAGGTTCGTACAACATTTTGGCCACGATTAAGCAATCACTTTGGTAATTTAATTACAACATTTTGTTTACGCAGACGTCCTCCCGACTTTGATAAATGGCTAAGAATAAAAAGATTCTTCCTTCTTATCTCAGCCTCAATTTATAACTGTGTATATCTTTGCTGTCCAACATTTCGTACAAACGAACGCTGCTAATCAATTGTGCTTGTATAATTAACACGATTTGAATGGCTTTTGATCCCTAACCTGAATACATCGTCAAGATGAAACTAATTAAGGGAACTCTGTGTAATACACATTGTGGTATTAATTGAATTACCATAACTGTAACAAGACCACTAATTTCTGAACAATAAACAGCGTGACAAACATTCTTTAGATAATTCTCACATCTGTTTTATTCCGAGATAATTACTGTTACTATTTTTATGAGAAATCAGAAGCTACTAGAACTAAGTCCAAAGTCCAAAGTCCTACTTAGTCCAAAGTATGCTTAGTTGGTATTTTGTGTAGTACCTATAAGTGCTACTTTCCGAGTTAGGCTCGTTTATAGTGCGAGCTAGCGTACGAGTCAGCTTGCCGAGTACTGCAGTAACTCGCACTGTTTGGATTTGGACGTAACTTTCGAGTAGGTAACTCGTACGTGCGGGTTGGAAAGCAGCTCGCATCCGAGTTACTTCAACATTTTTTGTTTTCACTCGCCTGCTTGCCTGACTGACAGCAACTCACACAGCACAGCAACTCGGTCGTCACTCGTATCGTAAAGACGTGCTCGGCAGTAGGTCGCCAGCAGCTGGACAGTTGTCACGTTCACGTTCGCTTGACATCCTGATTCGCGACCAACTCGCAAGACTGGGCAGCAGCTACTGAGGCGAATCGAGCTGCTGGAGTACGAGTAGATAAGGCGAGTAGCTGTCTACAGGCAGCAGCTCGCACTGTGTAAACGGCTCATTAGTCGTTTTGCATAAAGCACCTTTACGCAAAACGTCTAATGTAATGAGCCGTTGCGTAGGTATTTATAAGTTTTGATGCGAAGAAACAGTCGAAAGGAATGCAACATGTACTTCGGAAATACTTTTTACAATAGCAATAAACTATTTGATTTGTAGATGAGGAAGTTAGGCATTGTATACAATGCCTAGGCATTGTATACAATGCCTGCATTTCATACATTGCCGGTAACATATATAATATTTGTAAATATCGTTCCATTTGATAAAGCTGATAAGTTTTATGCGCCCATTTTTCTTGTCAGCTTAAAGACGTCTTAATGAGTGGTAGGGTAAAAAAAATTGACGATTTAAAAATGCTCATTATGTGAGCTTATTTGAATAAAGAATTTCATTTCATTTCATATGTTTTAGTTTAAGCGCGTTTGATATCTGTGATTTTAATTTAATTAAATGTAATGCGAAAGTTTACAAGAATAAACAGACACCAAGGAGTTTTATTTTAAACAAGGATTCATGAATAATAAGGTCGATAATTCGTAATAAAAAGTATGGACGAAATGAGAAATGAGGTCGCATCGCAGTATGAAATAAATATGGAAAAAAATACTTAGGTAAATCTAATACAAGAACAAATTAAACAAGATTGAATATTAATAATTAAGAGAAAAACACAAAGTTACATACACGTCGCTGAAAATAGTAGTTTTCAACACACTTGCTCGTAAAGTGAGCCCTAATACATCGCTTTTAGGGCCATAAACCGAACTATAACAAACGCGTGCAATAATATATAAAACACTAGTTGGTTATAGAATTATCCCTACAAAGTTAAATAGGTACCTTACTGCAAGTTCTATACGAGTAAACAGAGCATTTTCAATTTAACAGTTATTTTTTTAGTAACAACAATGAAGTTTTATGCCGCTGAAAATTCATTTGCATTTTTGGAATCAAACAAATATTTATTATTATCAAATTATTCCTAATTTATAATATTTTGTTATAAAATATTAAAATATTAGCATTTTATCACCTAAATTTATAATTTTGAAATAGGCTGTATGCTCACTAACCCCTTTGTTCGCAAAATATTCTTGCATTGGTCGTGTGAAAAAAAAACAAAAAAAAAACTTGCGCGCTTTTTCTCATCATGATTATCATTTTGTTTTTGTTGTATTTGTTGCTGTGACCACACAGCAACAAATACGAAATAAACAAAGTAATTTACCAGAATTACTTTGTTTTTTCCTCGCAAATGTGTTGAAAAACGTCGTATGAAACTCGTGAGCTTTTACTCATTGCACACTCGGCTGAGTTACGCCCTCGCCTGCGGCTCGGGCTACAACCCACAGCCTTGTGTGCAATGACCAACCTAAGCTAACTTGTATCATAATGTACTATTATGATACAAGGTTGGTAAGGAGGTTTTTAAAACGAGTCGACGTTTTATAAGCCCGAGCCGCAGGCGAGGGTTTATAATCGTCACGAGTTTTAAAAAACCTTAACAACCGTGTGCCATACTACGTTTTTCAATACATTTGCGAGAAAACATTATAAGTACTACTGAAATTGTATTCTACACATATAATAAAACTGTAAATTCTAAATATTTGTGCGCGTATTACGCAAAAACCGCTAAAAGAATTTTGATGGGCTTTTCACAGTTTAGTAGATTAAGGTCCAACTTAAAATCTAAGATATGTTTCATTAAATTCAGGTGGGTGGAACCAGGGAAACAGCTTGAACTCTCCTTAGTACTAGCTTTCATACACTAAAGAGGTCATTTTAAACTGGTCGGTTTATTTTTCTACTGTCCACGCGGACGAAGTCGCGGGTGGAAGCTAGTAGAAATTTAAAAAACGTACGTAAACAAAAACGCACGGCACGGGCGTGCGGTAAAATCAATTTACCGCACGCTATACTAAACCGTAAACAAAAACGCACGGCGTGCGGTAAAATCAACTTACCGCACGCTGACCTGTCATCGTAAGCTCACATTTTCGAGCAACTGTATTGAAAAATAATATATTATATGAATCAGTTTTTTTCAGCATAGGTTTGATGAAACTATTTAAATGAGAAATGAGTGCGTCCAGCGATGAAGATAATATAACTCTAAAAGAGTTAAGAGAACAAGTTCGCTGGTAGAGGTGAAAAGTTGTATGTTTATCACAATTACTTGTAGGTACCAATTTTACTTACCTACTAGCGTGTTTAACACGAGACCAATTTTTGTTTCATAAGTCTCGTGTTCTTAAATCATCACTGAGTTCATCTAATGCGGTCTATAATAGAATCACTCGCTAGGCTCGTTCGTAGATATACTTCGCTACTTAGTTCCTGATTCACAGTCGGCATTTACAGCACAAATTGACTTTGGACTCTAGTAAATAAAAATTCACAGATCTCGTGCCTTTCACGACCTTCTGGTACATTGAAAATGAATTTAATGAATTAAGTAAAACAAAATTTATTCTTAAATATTTTTATAATTATTAAATATACCTATGTAAGTATTCTAACTAAAACATCTTAGAATTTCTACAAAAAATAACCAAATAAAAAATTCTAATCAAAATCAAATGCAGCCCGCGAGACTCTCGCGCTGACTTCATCTTTTTTATAATAAGAAAAAAACATTTTATTACATTTACAACTCAAAATATAACTATAAACAAACATTTGTCTTTCAGACCATTTTAGCTTTGATACGACTAGGTACACGTATACCACTGCGCCACAGAATAATAATCTACGCTCAGCGCTCACTCACACGCTCCGTGCAAACTTCACTTCATAAAGGTAAGGTTAAGCTACAGAATTATCCTTTTATGTTACGTACCTCAAATATTTTTTTTAAAGTAGACCATAGTCATGAGAGACTTTCCAGGCAACGTTCCTCAAAAATCTACTAGATGGCGCTGTCCAATTCCCAACAACCTTACTTGATACTGTGGTATATGAATGTGCTATCTATAGTAATAAAGAGTACCATCGTAAAAACATTTGACAATTTGTTTTCATTGTAATCTTTCTGTAATATTGTTGTGAATATTGAAAATGACTAATATTAATTTATTATACTATTATCTTAGATTATTTGTATGTCAAGATAGACAGTCGAAGCAACGACAGCGTCGAAAAAAATATCACCCAACAGTTGGGTGACCAAAACACGCACACATTGTCAGTAGTGTGAGCAGGCCATAGTTTTTATTACAATACTCTTTGGACGCGATGATGCTAAAAATGCACACCACCTTAAAAAAGTTGGCCTGTTTTGTTTAATACGTCAAAAGCCTAAGACTCTATCTAGACATATAAATAATCTAAGACTATTATTTACTAGTACCTAAGTATATTTTGCTTTGAGGTACCTATCTATGTATTATTACTATGCGTGAAGACCTTGTAACTTTCTTGGACTCCGATAACCGTCGACCAATGAATCAAGACTACGGTTCTTGGACTCTAGCAGCGCTATAATGTACCCCTTAAACGGTCAAGCATGGCTTTTAGTATGTACACGTAATTACCACCACCACTACAATTTGAGGGCATGGCCTACCTTTGATACAGTAGCCGGCAAACATCTTGAAATCGGGTGAGGGCTGCGCAGAACACGTATTTTGGGTATGCGTAACAGTGAGGTACGCGGGCGGTGGGCGCGCGCACGCTATGGGCCGTTCGTAAGTGCACATGCGCGAACTCATCCCCACTCCGTCGAAAGAGCGTCAAGATGTTTGCCGGAATCTAGGGCACAGTAATCACGTGATAGTTACATACTTGATGTCAAGCCATCAAGCATCGCCCCTAGACGATCAAAATTTGATTGACCTGCCGAAAAATTTACGTGCTTGACAAGCTATATATGCCTGACCGTGCGTACATGCAGGAAGGAGGCTCCGTCGCAGAATGTCCCTTTCGCAAAAATGTCCCCTGGTCGCAGAACGTCCCTTTCGCAAATAGCCCCTTTCACAAAACGTCTCTTTCTCAAAATGTCCTTTTCGCAAAGTGTCCCTTTCGCAAAATGTCCCTTTCGCAGAATGTCCCCCTTGTACCCCTCTGAAAATCGCATAAAAGACAACTTTTTGATTATGAAACACGATTATATTATATGGCGTGATATAGCGTTTTATCGACACCCAACTGTCAAAATCCATTGTCTTTTGGCAGTCAAACGTGATAAATCACTATATCATATCGTGTTTCGATGGTCATGCTAGGTAGACTAAGCAGGGGGACATTCTGCGAAAGGGACATTTTGCGAAAGGGACGTTTTGCGAAAGGGACATGTTGTGAAAGGGATATTTTGCGAAAGGGGCATTCTGCAAAAGGGACGTTTTGTGACCTGGGGACATTTAGCGAAAGGGACATTCTGCGACGGAAGGAGTTGAAGAAGCGCAACCATAGAAATTGAGCGCAGCGAAAATGTTTCTATGTCTATGAGCACAACGAACCGGAAAAAACCGGCTAACTGCATGTCGAGCCACGTATAGAGAATAAGGTTCGGTCCGTTGTCTCCTCACTCCTGTCTCTGATCCAACTCAGAATGTTTCGGACAGACTGAGGCGTTCGCCGCGCGATGCGGCATTTTGACCACCGAACTCAAAGCGATAGTCATAGCTATAGCCAAAGCAATGCTCTAGCAATTGTTTTGGCTATGGCTATCGCTTTGAGTTAGGTGGTCGAAATCCGTCAAAATACCGCACCGCGCAAGCTTTTTTTTTTATTTATTTATTTAATTCAGGCAACTAGGCCCATACAATATATACCTTACAGACTAACATACATACATTATACTTAAATTATATTTTTAAACTATTTTCCACGCATTGATGACGGCGGCGTGTTGCGCAATGCAGTGTCCGGTATCCGACCGCGAAACCGTCGGAACAAAACACCTTTCGGCCAAAAATCTTCTTTCAAGAAGGTCGACAGATGTTCGGTTTATAGGTAGGTACTGTTCATTAATACGTATTTATTAGGTTTATTGAGCTGTATTTTCCCTTATCCAATAAAATAGAATAGACAGACAGGGACTGACGAACGGAAGGATGGACTGAACGATCTTATGGGTAATCGTAGGTATAAGTTACATGGGTTTCTTGTTCTACTACGGAACCCTAAAAAGCGGTCATTCATAGGCAAGTACAACTGCACAATACACTGCATATAAGCTTAGCTAACCATATTACATTAATATTATCTTCAACATCATTTTTGTCGCCGCAAAACGATTATAAAGAAAAAACACAGTTGATTCTTGATACAGCTGTCAAAATCATATACGTAATTTTTTTTACGATGCTTCTCTTTGGTTAGACTATTTGTACCACGTTCATTCATACTATACTCAACTGCCAGGAATTGGACAGCGCCATCTAGTAAATTTTTAAGGAACGTTGCCTGGAAAATCCCCCTATATCGCGTTTCGTTTACGAGATATGATTTTTTTCTCGCCGAAACCGGGCGAGTATCGATCGCATTTTTCACATTTTTGCGAGTTAAAAAAAAAGATTAAGAGATTTAAAAAAAAAATCAGCTTATAGTCTTTGCATAGACGCGTCATTTGATATCTCAATCATTTACGTAGCTCTAATATCCACGACACCAGGGCGATGTCGCACTTTGACTGGAAATCGGGCCTATACAAATGCCTCAAAAAAAACATTTTCAATGTTAACAAATAACTATTAACTAGTGTTCTACATAAAATTGGAAAGGAGAACGGAATTAAAATAGTCAAAGGTATCGTCTCGTTCTAATATCGCTCAAGAGACGGCTTTAATCCCTCTTAAATTCAAGAGAGCTTTGATTAGTTCGGTCGGTACGTTTGAAACAAATTTCACCAATTTAATTTGAATATTAGAAGCCTGTTTCACATGCAGGTTTGGATAAATTTCGGTTACTTTGACTGATCTTTTCATAGGTAGGTACCAAAATTTAAGGTACCTACTGTGACGCTCGTGGTCGCCCGTCACTGTAATAAAAATAATCCGTAAAAAATAATACTGCAAATTATAATCTTTTATTAAATTTTTCGATTTCGATTTTAGAGTCTCTGAACTGAAAAACGAGTCTTCACTTTTTTAGGGTTCCGTACCAAAATGGTAAAAAAGGAACCCTTATGGTGTGACTCAGTCTGTCTGTCTGTCTGTCACAGCTGGATATCTCGAGAACTACTAATGATATCAACTTCAAATTTGGAATAGTTTAAGATGACATTTGCCCAACTATTTTGCAAATAAGAAAGAAAAAAAAATATCTTTTTTACAACAGGGACTGAAAAGGGGTCTTAAAAATTTGAAGTGGGGCTACTAGGGCATGTGGTTAGTTTTTTTTAGGCCGCCTAGTTTTTGACTTATGATGAAAACTTGGACGAATTAAGATGAAAAATATAAAAAAAAATACCGTCCCCCCCCCCCCCCTCATCTCCGAAGTTTGCAAAGAGAAAAATCTGAAATAATATTCTATGTGATAGCAGTTTATATAAAGATTACAGGAAAAATAAAACGATGTCTCAATATATATAGCACACTTTAAACCGAAGAACCTTTAATAATTGACCGAGCGAGGACGAAGTGCGAGCGAAGCGTCTCTGCTTCAGCTTCGGCAAAAATTCTTTCGTATGTCCGGCTGTGTGTTCCCACCTACACTACAGGTCGCATTTCTCAACCGATTTGCGAGAAATTTTGTGAGCAGGTTCGAAAATTATATAGATTTTTTTGTCGAGCCAGTTTTTTGAAATTTTTCAAAATAGCGAAGATATGTTAAAAAACAGATTTAAGTCCGACTTTCCAGCTTTGCCTATATATTCTCTTCTACAGGTCGCATTTCTCAATCGATTCACGTGATATTTTGTAAACAGGTTCAAAAAATGTGTACTTAAATGTTTTTATGTCTAGCCAGTTATTTGATATTTTCTAAAATGGTGGAGATTTGTAAAAAAACATACTTATTTCATTCCGGCTTTCTGGCGCTGTCTGTTCTCCTCTACAGGTCGCACTTCTCAAACGATTCTCGTGAAATTTCACACACTGGTGTTTTAATACCCCTCTTTATGTATCAGTTTCATAATAGTACATTATGAGACAAGTTAGCTTAGGTTGCTCATTGCACACAGGGCTGTGGTTTGCAGCCCGAGCCGCAGGCGAGGGCGTAACTTAGCCGAGTGTGCAATGCCTGTAGACACATGAGTAGATAAACAGAGTACAAGCTCTCACAACTTATACCGATTCTCAAAGGGTTGACACCTGTCGCAAGTTAAAAATAGGTAGTAGTGAGAAAAATAAAATAAGGCAAGTCCATAATCAAATGTGCATTTGAACGAAACGAACGAAAATGAATACTAACTGCACTTGGATTTTTCCGTACGAAAAAAAAGGAATATCCTTTTTTCCCCGAATTATTCATACACACACGGTGCAGGAGTTGGGCATATTTAATTTATTAAACACTAATGTATATAAAATTCGTTTTATTTTACACACTGAAAAATGGTAGAATCAAGTGCAGTGCGGAGCGCGCTCGGAAACGAACGTGCTCAATTGCATTAGTGCGAATTGTTTCTAATTCACGTTTCGCGCGGCATTTGCCGCTGCGCGCTATCACTATGGCGGCCATTACACACGTCAATCTGGTGTAATCTGATCAAAACCACAGATTGATGGAATTTGATGCGGTTGGTTTGCGACGTTACACGGTCAATCCAGCGAGATCTGGATCGCAGTAGATCTTGGTAGATTGACAATCTACCACGATCCACGGTGGTCTTTGGCAGGGTTGCCCACTTTTTGCATTAATTTTCGCGTGATATCGATCGATGACCTGAGTGGTGCAGTATTCAACATGCCAGTCTACCACGCAAGAGATCCCGGGTTCGATGACCGGACGAAATTGAAATGAAATATTTTAATTTCTGTGACAGGTCTGCGTTTAATAAGTACCTATCTATTGCGAAAAGTAAGTACCTACCTAGTAAAATCAGTTGTCTAGGGTTAGATGGCGCTGTGTGTGTAAAATCAAATATCGATATTTATAATACTAAATTACTAAGCTATGAACTATCTGAGTGCCAAATTTCATCCAAATCAGTTCCGGAGGAGAAAAGCAGGAGGTTGTTTTTCTGTTCGTCTGTATGTTATTTTAGGGTATTTTTCAAAAGTCCACCCGGATGTAGTCGCGAGCGGAAGCTAGTTAAAAATAAATATGGACTATATTTTTTATAAATTTCTCATAAGTATTTTACCCTAGGGTACCTTTGACCAGGATAAAAAGTATCTTATAATTTAATCCAGGCTATAAACTGTGTGTTACACTCCATTCAAATCAGTTCAGCCTTGAAAACAACATACAGACGAACAGAGAAACAAACTCCTGCTTTTTTGAAGTCGGTTAAAAATATTAGATCGCAGTATATTGTGCTAGATTGTCAGTCTACCGTGGTAGATTGTCAATCTATCTACCACAATCTACCGCGATCCGATGCAAACAATCTACTAGGATCTGATATTTTAACCGACTTCACAAAACGAGGAGGTTCTCTGTTCGTCTTTAAAAATTTTTTTTTTTTATGAGATTATTCAAAAGAACTAGCAGCAGACTACATCGGTTGCCGTAAAGACGTCAGGAGCCATTTGGAGAAGGGATCCGAATTAGCACTACTCCAAGTGTTTGAAATAGGGAAAAGACTGAATGGGGAAAAAGCGACTGACTCAACCGCAGCCGTGGTCCGCGAGCTGTTTAAACCAGCACCAGCATCACCGGAACAGCAAACAGAGCCCCTCCACCAGGAAAGCACCAAGCAGTTTGATGAACTGCTTAGGCGATTTGAGGAGATGCAGGTAAACCTCAAGGGACAGATCTGTGGCCTTAATTCGGTCATGCGGGAACGAATTTGCAAACCTGTGCTTGAGGAGATTCAAGAAATGGCAGCTAAAGTGGATCTGGCAGCTGATGAGATCAGAAAAGTGGGTGCCAAAATCGACAATCAAAGCAGATCTATAACTTACGCAAGTGCAGCGGCGAACCAAAACGCAAGACCACCAGCGACACAGAGGGAAACGCTGCACTCGGTGATAGTAACCTCTAAGGATGAAGAGGAAACCGCAGAGGAAGTGATAAATCACATTAGGACGGCTATAGAAGCGGATGAAGGCGAATGGATACCTGTAACCAGAGTGAGAAAAGCAAAAGACAGAAAAGTTATAATGGGGATGAAGTCAAAGGAGGAAAGAAACAGACTTAAAGAAAGGATAGAGAAAAATAACAAAAACCTTACTGTCGAGGAGGCGAAGAACAGAGACCCACTCTTACTATTCCAAAATGTCCTAAAGGACAAGAGTGATGAGTCTATATTGACGACCCTCAGAACCAATAACAAAGGAATCTTCGCTGGCCTTGATGGTGAGGAAGACAGAGTGCAAATAAAATATAGGAAGAAAGCGCGGAATGCCCAGCTATGCCATATTGTCATGAGTGCCTCACCAATCATTTGGAAGAGGGCCATTGAGAAGGGAGTCGTTAACATAGATGGGGTGTTCAGAACATATGTCAAAGACCAAACACCCTTGGTACAATGCACAGAATGTCTAGGCTATGGACATAGCAGAAAATTTTGTAAAAACGAGGGTCTTCGATGCAGCCACTGCGCAGGACCACACCTCAAGACAGACTGCAATGAGTACGAACTGAACACTACTCCAAAATGCATAAACTGCGAAAATGCCAAACTGAGAAAAACCGACCATAATGCATTTAGCGACGACTGTCCTATCCGTAAAAAGTGGGACCACATGGCGCGCTCTACTGTCAACTACCAGTGTTGAGGTCACCTCGGCAACTGGCTCCCCCTACCGTGTCATTCAAGCAAATTTACAACGTAAAAAGTTGGCGACAGAAGAGGCATTAATAGAAGCAAAGGAACGGGGAGCTTCCATAATGTTAGTCCAGGAACCGTACGTGGGAGGAGACAAGAGCATGAGAGATCGTCGGGGAGTGCGAATATTCCAATACGAAGGGGAAGCAACTGTGAAGGCTGCAATAGTGGTATTCGACCCGTCTATTGATATAGTTCAGCATACCCAGCTCACCACACCCAACATCACAGTGGTAGAAGCTCGCACGAAAGCCTGGAAAGTCACCCTCGTATCATACTACTTTGAGCCCGATCAACCCATCGAAGATTACCTGGACCACATTAAGAAAATAAGAGAAACCGTCAGAACGAAAAAATTGGTGATAGGTGGTGATGCCAATGCTAAAAACACATGGTGGGGGAGTCCGGTGGTCGACAAGAGAGGAGAGACCATGGCGGGTGCCCTTGACGAGCTGGACTTACATGTGCTGAACAGAGGCAATATCCCCACTTTTGACACTATAAGAGGCGGCAAAAGATATAGTAGTTACGTAGACGTCACTGCATGCTCAACGGACATGCTGGATCTGGTGGCAAACTGGACAGTCCAGGAAGATCTCGCGAGCTCGGACCACAACGGCATCACATTTGACATACACCTTAAAAGAGCAAGTGGCATACAAATTAACAGAACAACAAGGCAATTCAACACAAAAAAAGCTAACTGGACCCAATTTCGTGAGAAACTAGGCCAATTAAAACAAGATTGTAACATAACGGCAAAAGAAATAGCACAAATTGCCAACAAAAAAGAACTAGACGATGCAATAGGCAATTACAGCAAAGCCATTACAGAAGCATGCACGAGCACGATGCCAAAGAAGAAACACACAGAAAATCTCAAGGTGCCGTGGTGGAATGAGGAGCTTGCAGAGATGAAGAAAGATGTCGCCACCAGAAAGAACAGAATACGATGCGCCGCACCGGTTCGAAGAGCAAAAGTGATAGAAAATTACCTGGAACATAAAGAGCAATACGAGTTAGCCGCCAAAAAGGCCCAAGTGGATAGCTGGAAAGAGTTTTGTACTAAGCAAGATAGGGAGGGGGTATGGGAGGGGATATATAGGGTTATAGCAAGAACGACGAAGAGGAAAGAGGACCTCCCCCTGGAAGATGAAGGACGGGTTTTGAACGCAAAAGAATCGGCGGAGCTTATAGCGAACACCTTTTATCCCAGAGATCGAGAAGAGGAAGACAATGCCCATCACCGGGATATAAGAACCAAGGCAGAAATGGTAAACAAAGAGCCATATGACGAATCCCAGCAGGACCCACCGTTCACCCTAACAGAACTAGAAACAGCTGCCAATTCCTTTAATCCTAAAAAAGCTCCGGGTGCCGACGGATTCACCGCTGACATCTGCCTTCACGCTATAAATGAAGATCCGGATACAGTTCTGGGTCTCTTTAATAAATGCCTGACCCTGGGACACTTCCCAACAGCATGGAAGGAAGCCACAGTTGTGATATTACGCAAACCAGGCAAGGACAACTATAAGAATCCAAAGTCCTACAGACCAGTAGGTCTACTACCTGTACTGGGCAAAATATTCGAGAAAATTCTAATGAATAGAGTCAAACACCATATAT
Organism: Agriphila geniculea; assembly: GCA_943789525.1. Taxonomy (NCBI): domain Eukaryota; kingdom Metazoa; phylum Arthropoda; class Insecta; order Lepidoptera; family Crambidae; genus Agriphila; species Agriphila geniculea. Next base: position 16,240,661 of record OX038882.1, on the reverse strand, counting down.
TACCGAATATCAGTATCCGCCAGTACGGTTTTATGCCCCAAAGGAGCACCGAAGACTCCCTCTATAACCTAATGCAACACATACGATCAAAGCTTAACGAAAAGAAAATCGTCACATTAGTGTCGTTGGATATAGAGGGAGCCTTCGATAGCGCCTGGTGGCCTATTATTAGAGTACGATTGGCGGAGGAAGGATGCCCTAGTAACATCAGGAAAGTAGTAGATAGCTACCTCAGTCACAGGAAAGTTAGAGTAAGATATGCCGGGGAAGAAGTTACTAAGGAGACAAATAAAGGCTGCATACAGGGTTCTATAGGTGGTCCGATTCTCTGGAATATTATGCTCGACCCACTCCTAAAAGAACTGGAGGCCAAAGGATACTGGGCACAGGCATTCGCCGATGATGTCGTCCTTGTTTTTGACGGGGAGACGGCCCAAGAAATACAGGATCATGCCAATCTCGCTCTTGAAAATGTCCAGACGTGGGGTGTCGCCAATAAGCTGAAATTTGCCCCTCACAAAACAAACGCGATGGTAATTACTAGAAAGCATAAATACGACACACCACGTCTGAGCATGGGAGGGACGAACATTTGCATGTCCAGAGAAATAAAACTGCTAGGAGTCACAATTGACAGCAGCCTGACTTTTAACAGCCACGTCAAATGCGTATGTAAGAAGGCCATAGGAATTTACAAAAAACTCGCAAGGGCTGCCAAGGTAAGTTGGGGCCTGCATCCTGAGGTAGTCCGCGCCATTTACGTAGCTACGATATAACCCATCGTTATGTATGCGGCCAGCGTATGGGCACCGGCTGTTAACAAACTTGGCGTACAGAAACAGCTGGCTGTGCTGCAGCGCGGTTTCGCCCTAAAAATATGCAGAGCATACCGCACAGTTTCGCTAAACTCGGCACTTATGCTGGCTGGGATACTCCCCCTCGATCTTCGCGTACGCGAGGCAGCCTCTTTGTATGAAGCCAAAAGGGGAATACCCCAGCCAGCATTGAAGGATAGGGAGGTGGAGCGGATGTCATCAGCGCTGGAGGCCCCACATCCGGCTGGGCGTATCGCCTGGAGAATCACCGACCTGATGAATGAAGAACAATTGAATAATAACAACAACTTTGATATTCGAATATATACGGATGGAAGCAAAATCGAGGGAAGGGTTGGGGCCTCGCTATCCATTTGGAATGGCGAGACCGAAATTAAGGCCCTCAAGCTTGTATTACCAAACTATAGCACCGTTTATCAGGCCGAACTCCTGGCGATATGCCGAGCAACAAAAGAAATCCTTAGATCCAAAAATGGCAGTTTTGGCATCTATAGTGATTCTAAGGCAGCCCTACAGACAATTACAAACCTCAGTTCCCTGCACCCCTTGGCTGTGGAAGCTAGAAGTAACCTGAATGAGTTACATCGACAAAATAAAGTAGTATCATTATTTTGGATAAAAGCCCACGCAGGGCTGCAGGGAAACGAAAGAGCCGACCAACTGGCAAAGGAAGCTGCATTAAACACCAGGCGGAGACCAGACTATGACCTCTGTCCGATCTCATTTGTTAAGCGAGGCCTACGAGAGGCCTCGCTTGGTGAATGGAACCACAGATACACAAATGGACATACAGCGGGAACTACCAAAATATTTTTCCCAAACGCAGTCTCCGCCTATGGCGTTATACGGAAAATTGAGCCGGACAGCGTAACAACACAAATTATGACAGGGCATGGAGGATTCTCCCAATACCTGAACCGTTTCAAATTGAAGGCGAGTTCATCATGTACATGTGACCCAGGTGTAGACGAGACCGTCCCCCATATACTCACTGAATGTCCAGTATTTGCGATAGAAAGACATAATATCGAACAAAAATTAGAAATTAAATTAGAAGTAAATAACATCGAGAAAATAATGTTAGGCAAAAATAGGGAAGAATTTATAAAGTACTGTAAGAAAGTAGCTAGTAAGGTAATTAAAAGAAATAAAGATTAAGAAAATTATGTTAACTAAATATAATTGTATATTTTAGTTTAACATAAAAATATTGAAAATAAAATAGGATATTAGCTTATAATCACCATATTTAAGTAAACACCTGTGAAAAAAATAGAAACAAAGAAATGTAATAGCCATAAGAAAAATGTTATAAACTATATAGAATAAGAGAAAACATGTAATTAGAAAGTAAACAAATACAAAAGAAAATGTAAAATTTGGGACAGACAAAGATATATAAAAAGTAGATATAACAGATAGAAAAATATGTAAAACCTTTGGGATAACAATTATTTCAGCCCTCCCCCCTCCCCACCCGAAACCCTAACTAAATAAGAAATATTAAAGTAGAATAGGCAGGTACATCCCACCTGTTACGGTATTAAAGATGATGCATGAAAGAAAGAACTGTATGAAGAATAAAAGTGCGAGAGGAATAAAAGAAGAAATGGCATGAAAGAGTAGCTCGCAAAAATAGACTCCAACCCTATGCTGGAGGGATAAGATTAAAAAAAAAAAAAAAAAAAAAAAAAAAAAAAATGTCCACGCAGATGTAGTCGAGTAGGAAGCTATGTAGTTAAAAATAAATGTGGACTTATATATTTTTTTATAAATTTTCTGAAAGTAAGTACTTACTACATATTAATTTCAATGTTAAAAAAAACTAAAAATACCTAGGATACCTTTGACCGAGATAAAAAGTAGGTATCCTATGTTTTAATCTAGGCTAATAAGTTTATTAGCCTAGATTAAAACATAGGATAAAGTGCCCTAAATTTCATCTTTATCAGTTCAGCTTTAAAAAAAACATGTATCGGAAAGAAGTAGATTGCGATGAGCAGACTGCAAGTTCTCTATTCGTTTGTATGTTTGTTTTTTAATCATTTTTCGAATGTCCACCCAATCGGATGTATCCGCGGGCGGAAGCTAGTTAAAAATATTTATTTTTACATATTTATGTACTACATTTTTATAAATATTCCAAAAGTAAGTACCATAATGTTTAAATGTTTTGAAAATAATACTATTACCTCGAAAAAAAGGTGCCAACCCTAAGCCAGACCGCGCCAGATTGACGTAGATTGACAATCCAGCACAATCTGATCACGCCAGACCGCGCCAGATTGAAACAGATCACGAACAACGTTACACAATCAATCTCTGTCAATCTGGCGCGGTCTGGCGCGATCTGGCGTGATCAGATTGTGTGTGTAATGGGTGCCTATGGGTTCCCAGCAACTCATAGTGAACGAAGTCTTGGCATTTATTCAAAACGCCATCGATACTATGGACGAGGTCAGCATCGTGCAGATCTGCAAGTCGAACTTCATAGAAGATGAGATTTGCAGTGGCAAGGCGCTGCTGTTCAGGAGCATCGGGAAAGCCGATGTGATGCCATCTCGACGAAGGGATGGAGGTGCGAAGAGTCTCCAGGACATCATCACCTGTCTAAAGGAGACCGATCCAGACGACGTGCCAACGTTCGTGGCGAAGGAGCTGCACAAGCTGCCCCCCGTTACTTTCGACCACGTCGACGTCACCAGGCTGCTAAAGGATATCACCTCCCTGAAAGCGTGCCTGGCAGAAGTACAGTGTAAACTAGAGGCCTCAGAAAACACCATAAGTGAGTTGCGAGCCCAAGTGTTGTTGTTAAGCAACACCGCTGCGGTAAGTAGGTCACCTGAGGCCTGCAACGTGAACACTCGTCGTGGGGCGCAAAATGCATCCATCGGCAGTTTTGAGTCGGCGAACTTGGATGCGTCACCGGCCGCCGCCGACACAGCGCGCGATGCACCGCGCCCCGCCGCCACCCGCTCCGCCCCGGCGGAGACGTCACGCGTGAGCACTTCGACCCCTCAACGTGCATACGCTGCAGTCACCGCTGCTAACCAGGGTTGCCAACTCATTTAAATAAATTCTCGTACAGATTTGGTGGCGATTCTCGTATTTCCACACAAAATATGTTCAAAATCTCGTACATTACCAATTTTGTATGAAAACTATTTTGTGAAATCCTCGTATTTGGTGATTTTTGCCTAATTTTGCCTCGTATTCAAGACGTCAATTCTCGTATTTGTACGAGGAACCTCGTACAGTTGGCAACCCTGCTGCTAACCGACCCGCTGTTCAACAACTCGAGCGGGGTACCAATGAGGGAGACATCGACCGGTCTCTAAGCCTGTGCATCCACGGAGACTGGATGATGAGTGCGACAAGGACGGCTTCAAAAAGGTGGAAAGGAAGAGGAAGCCCACCCGCCGTAACCTTTGTGGCACCGCCCCGACCGGACACAACCACCTACTACGTCCGGCTATCCCGACAACGCTTGTGTATGTATCTCGTCTGCACTACAGCACGAAGCCTGATGAAATCGGAGAGTACATCAGAGTGAAGACCAAATTCAGTCTGAGGGTCGAGCGGTTGGAGTCCCGCCACAATGTGAACTTCAACTCATTCGTGGTGAGGGTACCGACCGCAAAGATTTAATCTTTGACCGACCGAACATCTGTCGACCTTCATGAAAGAAGATTTTTGGCCGAAGGGTGTCCTGTTCCGACGTTTTCGCGGTCGGATACCGGACACCGCATTGCGCAACACGTCGCCGCCTTCGATACGTGTAAACAAATAGATTGTATTTTTATTTAATAATTATGTATGTTAGTCTGTAAGGTATATATTGTATGGGCCTAGTAGCATGAAATAAATGGTTAAATAAAAAAAAAAAAAAAATTCCAATAAAATCGTTGTCACGACTCGTATTTTTTCTTCGAGTCAGTAATTTGACAAATCAAACTGTCATTGTTCACATTAGTGTATTCTCTAAGAAAAATATGAACGTGGTATAGCACTTAGCGGCCCTGTCGGTTATACCTACAGTTGCAAAACTTCTGAAAGATTCCGAATAATTCTGGAATACTTCTCGGAAAGTTTCTTTCAATCAGAACTTTTCAAAATAAAGATAAAAATTTATTTTTATTATTAATAGGCTCAGATCAATTTTAGTCTTCGATCATAGGATTCATAGGTCAATCTTGCTAGAAAATATACCCGCCGACCGACCGAGGCGACGACTAACGGACGAACACGGTACGAACGAACAACTCGTGCGCGGTGCGTGGCACCATCTAGTGGCGGGTGGCGGCAGCAGCGAAGCGCGGCGAGCGGGGAGTGGCGGGCGGCGCGGCTCCCCCCGGGGAAGTATTCGCCCGCTCACCGCGCCCCGCAGAGAAGTTTTCAGAATATTTCGGAATAATTCGCGCTCGGAGGGAATATTTCAATCTGGTTGATTTTAAAAAGTAATTAAGTATGTTCTCAGTGAATCATTAATGGTGATGGTGAATTGTTTTTTATTAAGGGTAAGTAAAGTTTAAATGTTTATTTTATTACCTATGTAAAGCAAAATTATAACCAATTTTCTATTTTTCGAGGTTTTTCTAGGTAGGTACTCAATTTGTTAGTAATGATTTAAAAATAAAAGGCTGAAGAGTAGTTACCTAGTCCTTCTACTTTAATAGGTACATTATAAATAAAATAAAGTAGGTACCTACCTACACTTTAGTTTATAAAAAAAACATTAAAAACGATGATAGGTATCTAAAAGTACATTTTTAGAGTTCCCTACCCAAAGGGTAAAAACGGAATCCCATTACTAAGACTCCGCTATCCGTCTGTCTGTCCGTCTGCCTGTAACCAGGCTATATATCATGAACCGTGGTGATAGCTGACAGTTGAAAATTTCACAGATGATGTATTTCTGTTGCCGCTATAACAAAAAATGCTAAAAACAATAAAATACGTATTTAGGGGCGCCTCCCATTCAGCAAACGTGTTTTTTTTTGCCATTTTTGGTACTCTTCGTGCGCGAGACCGACTCATACTTGGCCCGTTTTTTAAATTATCATAGATTAAGAAAATACTTACCTACTTATGTTGACATCCGTTCCAAGACTTTCAAGCAATTCAAGAACAATAAAAATTCGCTAAAATACTTAGTTTAGTAGGTACTTCTTAGGTAGGTACCTACTTAAGTACTCAGAAATTGTATTTAAGAGCTAGATATTACAATATCTATCCATACCTACTTTACTACTTTTACTATGATCAGAGAATGATTGAGTTTTTTCTTGCTAGGAAGGCTAGGTAGGTATTTAAAAATGTGTCAACTAATTTCTGCTGCTTTTTAGGGTTCCGTACCCAAAGAGTAAAAACGGGACCCTATTACTAAGACTCCGCTGTCCGTCTGTCTGTCGGTCCGTCTGTCTGTCGGTTTGTCTGTCACCAGGCTGTATCTCATGAACCGTGATAGCTAGACAGTTGAAATTTTTCCAGATGATGTACTTCTGTTGCCGCTTTAACAGCAAATACTAAAAACAGAATAAAATAAATATCTAAGGGGGGCTTCCATACAACAAACGTGAATTTTTTGCCGTTTTTTGCTCGCTATTATTAACGATAACAGGTAGACCGTTAAAATTTTCGCAACGTTGTATTTCTGTTGCCGCTATATTAACAAATACTAAAAACAGTATAAAATAAATATTTAAGGGGGGCCTCCCATACAACAAACGTGATTTTTTTTTGCCGTTTTTTGGTACGGAACCCTTCGTGCGCGAGTCCGACTCGCACTTGGCCGGTTTTTTTTTTACCGATCTTGCTTTTTTATTATCGTTACTCCTGTTTTTCGATAATCGAAATATTCCGAATGTTTCCGAATAATTCAGAATATTTCCGAAGTATTCCAAGGGAATTATTCGGAATGTTTCCCGCCAGCAACTGTAATACCGCAACTGAGCCGGTGCAAACCAGTTTTTTGGTGAGATGTCACGCCCACATCGCCGCGCTATGTATGAGTGAAGCTACAGCGGACCGTTTGAAGGCAGCTTGGACTCTGGGGGTCAAGTCTACTAATGTTTAAGTCAAAATCGTAGTTCAATGGTATTTGAATAGTAATGCTATTTGACACAGTTCTTGTTTCTTAAACCCAAAACTGAAACACATTGTGTTTCTTAAACCCAAAACGGAAACATATTGTGTCTTGATTTTGTGTTTAAGTAACAAGAACTGTGTCAAAAAGCATTACCATTAGAACACCATTGAACTACGATTTTGACGAAAACATTAGCAGACTTGACCCCCTGTTCAGTTTACGTTTCTTTACTCATGTGCTGTAGATCTTCATTAGCCTCATATGATTTAGTCATTAACCAATCTGTCACCACCCTTTTACATTCTTTCAGTCGCATAGGGTTTACCCTATGTGACTGAAAGAATGAATATTTATATTGAGCACACGATTTATTACATTGTAGAGATAAGCGGATTGGTTATCAACTGTATGTATATTGTTTGGAACAGCTGTTTTTTTTTTCGTGATTTCGAGGTTGGTTCCATAATGAAAGTTGTTCAGTTTGATGGTCTGATCAACCCCACGAGAGGTTTTGTATAAACTAAAAATAACCTCGTATAGGGAGGGGTACACACGTACAGTCAGCGTCAAATTGATATGAGCATCTAGAGTAATCAAAATGATTTGAAAAACTTCAAAGGAATGTGATATACGGAGTTCGAATCAACATATTATTATTGTTGTAAGCACACAAGCTGTTCAAAATATCTTACTACCTACTCATTGTTTTATATTTATATGAGCAGTCAGGGTGTTCAAAAGTATGTTAGCAAATAAAGCTATCAAAGTTTTCTGTGCATGTAATAACTAGTGTTGATGTTCAGAAAAACGAAGTTAATCTTCATAATGAGTTTTCAATGCGTCGAAAATCATGTAAATTTTTTTTTTTAATAATCTGTCTGTGATTGGGAATTAGTGTCTTATACGGAACTGAAATTAGTTCCAGTTCCCTTAGCAAAGAACTTGTTTTTTTTTTTGCTACAGTACGATAACCAGACACTACGATATTACATCCAATTTGCGGAGGAAGATCACAGAATTTAGTTTGCAGACTTCATACAGAGTTCCACCTGCATACTCGGAAATTGTTCAAGACTGTTCGGAGCTTATTACTAGTTGGTTCCTATTGTGCTGCGACGACAGAATCGAGATTGATATTAATTGTCAACGTTGGATATTCAATACAGTGCATCTCTCAAATGAATGCAATTAATTTCTAGCAATATACAGCAAAATCAGATACACATAACTACATGATATATTTTTTTATTACATAAACTTGACTTAAACCAAGATATCAATAGCTATATTTATTATTTAATTAATCTGCATTGAAACAACAATGGTTTTAGATTAGGTAATTCGACTTTTAATCAAACAAGATTTTCGACTATAATCACGGGGCTTTTAAATACGTACACTAATATGCTATATTACTTTACGATCGATAAAATACCTGAGCTAGTTTTTATTTTTAACACGTTTTTAGGTTGCTTTCTTATTTGTTTCTTTGTTTGCTCGTTTGTCCAAAAATTTAGCAATATAGCGATTTAGGCCGGCCACACACAGACGGAATCTCGTTACGGAATTCCGTACATACGTGATTCCGAACGCAGCAACTGCATACAAAATCTATGGGCTGCCACACACATGCGTGATTTTTCCGTACGGAATCTTCATACATTGTCGAAATTACGTTCGGAATTCCGTTACGTGATTCCGTCTGTATGTGGCCGGCCTTATATTAGCTTCCCAATGAGCCAGAGACTTGAGACTCTAAACATAGGTCAGAACTGGAAGGCAATGCAATATGATGCTTATGATGGAACCGGAAGAAGGCCACATGAAAAACCATACAACCCCATCGAGTTTGGGCTCGTTAGAATCGTCTTGACAAGTACTCTGACGGGAGACGACGTCCAGGGTCTGATGATGAAGCCAGAAAAAACTGGAAAAAACATGGGGATATCATGGTATTTTGGCTTGGACGATTTAGGTACAATCATTTTCTCCTAGGTCTAGAATTAATATAGATACGGAGTGAGCGAGGACGCTGCAAGCCGTAATACAGTTTCCACTTGTTTGAGTTGGCTGTAGAATGCGACCAAGTAGGTACCTTACAGTGTGAAATTACTTATCCATAATGTTTCTCCGATTAGATAATAGGTACCTAAGTATCTGTAAAAGGCGTCCAAAGTAAAAGGTTATTGTGAAATAAATAAATTAAAAACAAAATAAATAAGCTTACCTATGCTTAGCTATGGTAAAGTACCTAAGTACTAGGGCGGGTCAATAAGTCTTAAGACTTTCTATATTTCCCGTGACTATACTGAAAGGATAACACTGCTCCTGTCAACAGGCATCTTTCAGTGGACTCCTATCAAAATTTGAACAAATTGCGTCATTTTGTTTGTATTTGATAGCCATTAATAGCAGACTAAATCGTGATTAGTGGAAAAAATGGAAAAAAGTGAATTTCTTGTGCCAACTTCCCGGAGTGTTTAGCGCTGTTCAACCGCAATGTGGACGAGTTTTTGCACCATTTCGTAACCGTGGATGAAACGTGGATTCACCACAACACACTAGAGACCAAAAAGTATTCAAGGCAGTGAGTTTCTCAGGGTGAATTGGGTTTGTCAGCCAATAAAGTCATGGCGACCGTTTTTTGGGATTCACGCGGTAAAATCCACATCAACTACCTTCAAAAGGGAAAAACAATCAATGGCGAATATAATGCTAACTTAATGGATCGATTCAATGAGAATTTGAAAAAAAAACCACCGCATTTGGACAAGAAAAAATTTTTTTTCCACCAAGACAATGCAAGGGTGCAAACATGTGCAGTTTCCATGGCAAAAATCCATGAATTAGGCTACGAATTTTTCCCTCATCCACCTTATTCTTCGGATTCAGCCTCGAGTGACTAAGTATTTTTTGTTTCCAAACCTGAAGAAATGGTATGGCGGAAAGATATTTGACTCCAACCGATGAAGTCATCTCACAAAAAATACCTATTTTAACATTTTTTTTATTTTTTTTGAAATGGATAAAAAAATTGAGAAACTTTTGGACAAAGTGTATAGAGCTCAAAGGAAACTACGTCGAAAAATAAAATATTGTTTTATCCAAAAACCTGCGTTTCATTCAAAAAGTCACGGACTTATTGACCCGTCAATTTCAAAATAGAAATACTTAACAAGACGGTGAAGTGAGACAAAACGAGTTCGTTACCTAGGTATTTCAGTATTAAATTAATCCAAAATGGAAACAGCATGGATTGTTCTCTTCCACGATACATAAGCTACGGCGGCATCGCGAAAGGTTGAATTAGCAAGGCATCGCTGGACTTTGGGCATGGTTAGGCACAGTTCTCAACTACCTACTCCATTGATGAGCGATAGCGGAAACACGGAGCAAGGTGAAACCACTAGCGCTCGAAGAGGGGGCTGTGCCTAGGCATGCCAACCGTCCCGGATTTTCCGGAACGTCCCGCTTCTGAGTCAATTTTGGGCCGTCCCGCCGTGACCCCTTGCGGGACGCCTTTTGTCCCTGGAATCAGTAAAAAGTCATTAATAGAAGAAAAACAAAAATCAAGCCCTGACAAGTATTGAATGCTTATGAATTGTTGCTGTTGCTGTTTTTTTTCTTACTTTAGTCAAGCAATACAAGATTAGTGGATGGAAATGACAAAAAATCGTGCTGCGCGGCTGATTTTTTTCACTAAATATTAACAAATTTTCACTAGAGATTACTAGCGGCCGCCCGCGACTTCGTCTGCGTGGAAAGTTTTTTTGCTATCCCTCGGGAGCAATACTTTTTTTCGGGATAAAAGGTACCCTATGTCCTTTTCTGTACTCCTGACAGCGTGTATGCAAAATTTCATGATGATCGGTTCAGTAGTTAAGACGTGAAGGCGTAATAAACAAACAAACAAACAAACGGACTTTCGCATTTATAATATTAGTAAGGATTGGATGAAACTGACTAAAAATCGCTTTTTACTATAGAGAATTTTTTTTTTTACTATAGAGAAGCATTTTTGTAAAAAAACAGGCGTTTTGTGCATCCTAGACAGACATCCTCCCTAACGTAGATGGCGACCCTAGGGGCTGCACACCTTATTGGCTAGGGCGCCGAATCTTAAAATACGTCCCTGTCTGGACTACAAATTAAAATAATTTTTGACCAAAAATACAGCGAATTTAAAATTAATATTGTTTTTTTTTATTAGATGGTACCTATAGTTTTTTCAAACTATTTTGTATGTGGTGTGTTGTGTCCCGCATAATATACCCAAGTCCCCGGATGTCGAACTAGGTAATCCCGCAAATGCCTTTTTTAGAGTTGGCAAGCCTAGCTGTGCCCAAACTAGAAGCCCCCCCCCCCCCCCCCCCCCATCGAAGTGCTCGTTTACGGGGAGGCGTGGCGTAGCGCGTTGCACGGTCCGCACTAAATTCTTATTTTGTTTACAAAAATGAAAAGCGATTTTACAGGTTTTTGCTTGAATGCACTACACTTCAAGGTTTGTGTTTACCCAAGCCGCTCCACGCCCCGCCTCAGAATTAGTACATATTAGTGGCCCTGCACCTCTATAAACGAAAAAAACGTGCCGAACGACACGCCGCATGTCAATTTATTTTTCTGAAGGTGAAGGTATCATTTGAAAGTAGGTAGATAGATAATTAAGTGACATTTTGAAAATTAATTTGTGATTTCCAAAAGTATTGCCCACTTTTTAATAGGATCTAAATAACATTTCAGTTTTTTATATTTTTAAAACTAATATCGAAGACGTTATTGCAATTTATCAACAGCCTGCCGCCTTTAAGTTTCCGCACTGTGTGATTAGCCTTTTACATTACGTTATCGGGTCTGACGGGTCATCCGAATGTTTCCACTACATAAAATCACGGACTAGTCTGAATTCTTCTGTTACTATTCCAAATCCTATGCTTTCACTTTTTCTGTGATTTCACTAGTCCACAAAAATTTATAGTTATCCAGTTTATAAAGTTATCCATTCACTACCTACTTGAGGAGGTTAGGAACAAAAAGTGTCATTTACAGTTTTTAACTTTTTGAGTAAATTGAGAAAATAAATACCTATTCAAGTACCTATATCTAAGCAATTTTTATTATTCTTTATTAACCATTTGTGTCAATTTAATGTAAGTATTAAAGGTTATCTTGCAGGTTTCGAAATTTGGAAAAAAAATCATATCAAATAACACCCTTTGATCCATCTTTGATCCAATAGCTTGTAAATATCACTAGATCCAATAGTTTTTTAAAATGTCACCTTTTGTATTCTAAAATTGAACTTATAAAACCGCTCTCGTATAGCTAACTAAGTCAAAACTTAGTTTCAGAAATAATTTTTTTGAGTACTTAGGTAAATAAATAAACCGTAAATTACCAAAACCGCGTCCACAAATTGTATTTTCCGGATTAGTGAAACCGTTAACGATGATACCTACATCAATTTGGTAAGGAACAAAAGGGCTCTCACCCCTCTAATTCCATCTGACACCTAAGCGTTTTTCGATCGAGCATTATATGGAGCCATTCAGCAGATAAATAAATGGGCCCACCATTTAATCGTACACAATTGTTCAGAGCCTTTATGAGCTTTTGCACCTAACGTAAATATACGGCACCGAGGGTCTAATTATCATTCTGCTTTTTACATCCCAGCTTTAACGTTAAAATTAAACGGTCAGATTCGCTAGTTTCTCTATAGAAACTTAGCTATGCCTGGGTGGTTTTAAATGCCACTTAGGAACTTACAAAATCTAATTTCATGTGCCGTCGAGAGCTTTTTGATAGTTATCTGCTCAAAAAAGTATATTACATTACTTATTATTTTTGTTGAATGTTTCCACGATTAATTTTCAAATGATTTACTGTCCTCGACTTACTACGTGCTTGATTCTGATCAGGGGCCGTACCGGCTAACTTACATGGCTATCGTAATCGCTTTCATTTGACAGATGGATGTGACACATCGCTACTTCTATTTGGCATAAATAAAAACTTACCATAGAAAAGTAGCAATGTATCACACCCATCTGTCAAAATATGAAAGCGATTACGATAGCCATGTTAGTTAACCGGTACGGCCCGATGGTGGGTACCTAACGGAAATTACATTGATTTGCATCGCATGCATTCTGAATTTGTATAATTATGCAGGTAAATCATTATGGTAGGTACTCATTAAAGGGGAATTTGCAATCTTGTGCACTAACGAAATGAATTGAGTTAAGTCGGGTCTGCTGCGCTTAATTTTCAACAAAACATGTTGAAAAAACATTATTTTCAAAACATGTTTAGCATAACCGCACGTCCGCTGCGCCTAGGTTTTGTTTTGAAAACATGTTTTGTTGGAAAATTTGCGTCCAATCACGGCTCAGTATCGAAAATGAGTTCCGACGAAGAAGACGTCGTCAGTCACAGCCCGTGACTGTGGTTAAACTGACAGCAAAACCTACCGTGTAATGGCTACCTTATACTTTGCCACCGTAACATCCCAAAGTAGCGGTCTTTCTCTGAGTAACTCAAATAAAAATAAAGTACTCTCCTTATTCCACTCCATCACTACAATTACACGAATCACACAGTGGCACACGAACGCAGGCGAGACGTCTGCATCTAGTGAGCGCTAACACAAAATGAGTTACTTCCCCTCCCCGCAGGCGAGAGCGGGGGATGTTTTCCGTTCGTCGCGGCAAACATGTTTTGTGTTTTTGCAAAACAAAACTCATAGGCCACGCCCCAAACATATTGAGAAAACATTGTTTTGATGTTTGAAAACACAAAAGCACATGCGCGAACTTAGGCCGGGTCTCCTGCGCCGTGTTTTTGTGTTTTCAAACATCAAAACAATGTTTTCTCAACATGTTTGGGGCGTGGCCTATGAGTTTTGTTTTGCAAAAACACAAAACATGTTTGCCGCGACGAACAGAAAACATCCCCCGCTCTCGCCTGCGGGGAGGGGAAGTAACTCATTTTGTGTTAGCGCTCACTAGATGCAGACGTCTCACCTGCGTTCGTGTGCCACTGTGTGATTCGTGTAATTGTAGTGATGGAGTGGAATAAGGAGAGTACTTTATTTTTATTTGAGTTACTCAGAGAAAGACCGCTACTTTGGGATGTTACGGTGGCAAAGTATAAGGTAGCCATTACACGGTAGGTTTTACGGGCTGTGACTGACGACGTCTTCTTCGTCGGAACTCATTTTCGAGACTGAGCCGTGATTGGCCGAAAATTTTCTAACAAAACATGTTTTCAAAACAAAACCTAGGCGCAGCGGACGTGCGGTTTTGAAAACAATGTTTTGAAAACAATGTTTTTTCAACATGTTTTGTTGAAAATTAAGCGCAGGAGACACGCCTTTAGCGAACTCAGAGCAGCAAAGCCTCCGGTCTGCTCAGGGTAGTGTGGAGGCTGCGTTGCTTATAAGTACCTAGCTACGTACTTATAAGCAACGCAGTATCTACTAAGGTCTCTAGTGAACATACAGAACCAGAGAAATTTAAGAAACAAAATAAGGAGGTAGGTACCTAATCTTCAAAAAATACGCACTTTCTTAAGTTCCCATTCTTCAGACGTTGGTCTCTTTCTCACGGCCGGATAGGTTGAAATAAGGCAGTGTATGATAAAATTCTTCCCTCTCCCCTATCTGTTTCGATGATCATGCCAAAGTACCATCAATCCAAGCACAAAACAATTTTACAGTTAAAATTAAAATACAAAATAAATCGCGAGCATTTGTATCGTCCGTTGCACAAGCGAAATGTCGTGCTAACAACACCTGTTTCAAATTCCAATATATTTTTTTAAACAAAGCTGGGCCACGGTCGCGTGCGGGTAATATACGCTGGTGTCATTCGTTGCCTACGACACATACCTCGGGTTGATAAATGACGTCATTTATTCCAGACTGTACCCTTCCGCTATATTCGAACAGTACGGTTACACGAGGCGTGCCATTTCGTACCAACATAAACCCTATTTCAAGCTGATAGAATGCATGACGTTGGAGTTGACGAGTTGTCTATTTCGGTGCTTTATTATCTAAAACTATCTACCTACCCTCGATTTATGCCGATCAGCTGTGCTGGCTATATTTGAAAAAGAAAAAGGAAAATTATTAGGGTCTGGAAAAAATAAGATTAAGGAAGGCCAGTATTATCTACCTGCCTACCTATAACTACAGTTCTACACACTCGATAAGTAGTCTCCTAAATCCTCAGACAAAATTAATAGAGAGAGAAACATGCCGTCAAGATGTTAAAAGTTTTACCTCGCTTATCTAACCTCCTTTCTCATTTCTTACGATGAGAATTTCTTATCAGCCCTCGACGAAAGTTTTGGGGCTAAACAAGAAAAAACGACGTAATAACGATAAAAAAGGTACTTCGTTCCAGATGATCGCCCATGTCTAGAGACAAATGGCGTTATTTATATGGTACGTAATGCAACCCATCATGCCCATCTTACAAGAGCGGTCATTCGAAAGGAATAAATATTAATCTTATCGGAATTGAACTGCTCACTGAATTGATGGGATTAGGTGATCAGAAACATACGATATGACTGAATGTTAGTACAAATTCTGTACATTTTTATGTAGATGTGTACAAACACGGTACAATTCGATTATATTGACAATAGACAATGAAATCCCAATCCCTATAATGATGGGGTACGGTCACGAGCAATAAGATGTACACACTTTAGATCTATGTCACATTCAACTCTCAGTGTGAAAATGTCACTTAGGTTATTCAATAACGTAATATGACGTAAGTTCTAAAGTGTGTATATCTTATTGCTCGTGACTGTACCTACTATCTCTATCCCTTAGACTGGTTATACAGGGTCACTGGAAATATGACGTATTCCTGCTAAATGGTTATAGATGAGGTCAAAACAAATATTTTTTGTTATATTACTTTTTCTCAAAAAGTTCATAGTTTTTGAGTAAATTAAAATTAAGTAATTATTTACCAAAAGTCCGTTTTCAGATACAAAGAATTAACATAAAAGATAACTACTCGTTCGATTCCGGTTTTTTTATTATTTTGGGATAGAAAACAGTCTAAATGTTGATAATGTATAAAAAAAAATAACAAAAAGTACAGGTGTTTATAAAAAAATCAATCCTTAAAAACATTTTTTATTTTTATTTTTTCAGATTTTTTAGAAAAGGCAGCAAATATCTTTAAAAAATTCCTAGTAATTAAGCGTGCATAATATTTTAAAAACATCACCATCTATTCAGCTTTCAGTTGAGGTATAAAACTTAATAATATCTTAAATAAAAAATGAGAAACTAAGACTTAAGTAAATTGCAGTCACATTTCATGTAGCAAAAATTTCCTACTTAGAGCGCTTCGGAGGTGACTGTATTATCCTACTTGTATCATAAATGTGAAAGTTTGCTTGTTTGAATGATTGTTAATCAATCACACAAAACGGCTGAACCGATTTTGATGAAATATGGCGCACAGATAGTTTAAAAGCCGGACTAAAACATAGGAGGATACTATTATCTTGGTTAAAGGTTCCCTAGGGATTATCTCGAATGTAAATGCGGATAAAGTCGCGGGCGGAAGCTAGTTTGCCATAAATGGTCGTGCTTACTAAAAATACTTTTGTCCGAGTGAATTTCGAGACAGGATTTTTTTCCGCCAATGAGTCAAAATTTTATACAGACGGTATCAAAAATAACCATGCATATCAGCCATTTTTAATGCCTTTATGCCAGGCCTTCCTTTTGGCTTGTGGATGGATAAAGTGGATGGGCCATAACCCACCACATGGGCCCAATGCGGATTTGTCGGTGTTAACACAATGTACCTTACATAGAACCGTTGGTCCTGGCTACATTTACAGTCGTTAACACTGACCAATCCACATTGGGTCCACGTGGTGGGTTATAGCCCATCCGCTCTATCCATTCACAAGCCAAAAGGAAGGCCTGGCATAAAGGCTTTAAAAATGGCTGATATGCATGGTTATTTTTGATGCCGTCCGTAAAAATTTTGACTCATCGGCGGAAAATAATCCTGTCCCCAAACTCTTATTATTATCTTTAGTAAGCATGACCATTTATGGAAAACTAGCTTCTGCCCACGACTTCATCGGCATTTACATTCGAGAAAATCGCTAGGGAACCTTTAACCAAGATAATAGTATCCTCCTATGTTTTAATCCGCCTTTTAGACTTTCTGTGTGTGTATATTTCATCCAAATCCGTTCAGCCGTTTTGCATGATTGATTAACAATCATCCAAATAAGCAAACTTTCACATTTATGATATATGTAGGATAATACGGCCACCTCCGAAGCGCTCGAAGTAGGAATTTTTTGCTACATGAAATGGGACTGCAATTCACTTAAGTCTTAATTTTTCATTTTTTATTTAAGATATTATTAAGTTTTATACCTCAACTGAAAGCTGAATAGATGGTGATGTTTTTAAAATATTATGCACGCTTAGTTACTAGGAATTTTTTAAAGATATTTGCTGCCTTTTCTAAAAAAACTGAAAAAATAAAAATAAAAAATGTTTTTGAGGATTGATTTTTTTATAAACACCTGTACTTTTTGTAACTTTTTTTATTCATTATCAACATTCAGACTGTTTTCTATACCAAAATAATAAAAAAACCGGAATCGAACGAGTAGTTATCTTTTATGTTAATTTTTTGTATCTGAAAACGTACTTTTGGTAAAAAAATACTTAATTTTAATTTACTCAAAAACTATGAACTTTTTGAGAAAAAGTAATTTAACAAAAAATATTTGTTTTGACCTCATCTATAACCATTTAGCAGGAATACGTCATATTTCCAGTGACCCTGTATATGTCAAGATAGACAGTCGAAGCTACGACAGCGTCGAAAAAAATATCACCCAACAGTTGGGTGACCAAAACACGCACACATTGTCAGTAGTGTGAGCCATATAAATAATCTAAGCTTTATCCCTGTCAATTGGTAATGCGCCTGGCGGCCATGATTTTAACCTCAAAAACAAAAACAACTATACCTAGACCCTATCTTATAGAAAATAATAATTCAATAATTAATTATATTATATTAAATTTTCTTGTTGACACTTTTAGTTGCGGATCTCGTCAACGTGGATGTTAATGTGACAAGGTTCCAGCGCATTACCAATTGACGAGGATAATATACAGGCGATTGACCCATGTAGGCCATAGGCATGGGTGGGTGCTTAAACTTGCATTCTAATAAAAAATAAAGAAAATTAAAATGTCATTTAACACAGAACACGGCTGTCAGTGTTGCCACTGCTAGAGGTTTGTGGAAAAACGCTAAAAAAAGGTTTCTGCTTTTGCAGAAATGTACCTACCTATATATTTGAAACATTACGACCAAGATCGTAATAGTACACAATTACACACATATTCCTATTACACACGGATTACACACGAGAGGCCTTGATTACACGCAAAATGTGTAATTATTACACACAAAACGGCAACGCTGACGGCTTTAAATAATAGACTTCATTCTCTTCACATCAATGGATTATTTCGAATAAAAACAATAACGGTCAGTGTCACTGTTCACCTTCA
The DNA here is from genome assembly GCA_943789525.1 of Agriphila geniculea. Taxonomy (NCBI): domain Eukaryota; kingdom Metazoa; phylum Arthropoda; class Insecta; order Lepidoptera; family Crambidae; genus Agriphila; species Agriphila geniculea. The sequence goes on along the minus strand of OX038882.1, from coordinate 16,222,147 downwards.
CTGTTGCCCAAGTGTCGTCGACTTCGCCGTCGGCTTCATTTGACAGATGGATGAGATACATTGCTACTTCTTTTTGGTACCAATAAAAACTTACCAAAGAAACGTAGCAATGTATTACAACCATCTGTCAAAGAAGCCGACCACAGATAAATATACTAGTTAAAACAGATGAGACAGTGGATTTTTGTCGTAAGTTTACCATGTGCTCCGTTTTGGCGCTGCTATCGTACACAGGTAGGGATGACAAATACGGAGGTTGTCGTCGAAATTGATGTCGATAAATAGTGATGTACTATATATATCGACAAAATTTTGGTAGCCCCTTGGCGTTTTTAGTAAATTTATTCATAGGTTATCGGCAGAAATAAAACGAGCACTTTCAGAAAGCATTGATTATCAATTTAATAATAAAGGTTTCAATTTTGACAAACTTTTTCTTTCAAATCTGATTGAATAATATTTTTTCAAAGCAAGTTCCAAGTTGTTCCAAGTTCTTCCGAGCCAGCACCATCTATAAATTTAAAAAAATATTAAATTAAGAGCTAGAGTCATATAATACACTATCATAGAAATATGATTCGAGATCTACAAGTATTTTTTATAGGAGAAACTTAAGATACTGCAATATAGTATGATCATGGATATGAGATCCTAGTTGACAGCAAGCGTTCAATTATGTTCATAGTCAATCTATTAAATCATTCATACATTCGACAGATATGGAATTATATACTTTTATTATTATGGAAATATGATTCTGTAATGTCCTTAACTCTTATATTGACTATATTTCAACGTCAATAATGAAAAGTTAGAATATAAATAATTTGAAAAAATCCAACAAAGTTACATAGCGCAGTTTAAATCTATATAATTATTTAGGTTACACATTTGGATGAACTGGAGCCTAAAGTAGGACATTTCTGTTATTGCAATGAAAAACAAGGAATAATAAATGTTTTTTTCTCACAAAATGTAAAAAAAAAAAAAAAAAAATCCCTGTTCTTCTTGCGTCTTCAATTATTTAGAGCGAGACTATCCATTTACCTTCCTCCACATAGTGTTTAGTTAGTATTCTTTGATTCCATTTGACTTACCTGATCTCTCAACATAAGAAGGCCCTGGGATGTCCATCTTATTTTGATCTTGAAATTAATCATGTTCGTTCATCATGTTATGTACTGCAAAAAATAAACACTTATTTTAGAGCAAATTATAACACTTTCATATTTCCATACAGTCAAAATCTTCTGTAACAAGACAATACCTAGCAAGTAAAAGAAAATTTAACTTATGATATGCATTTAGTAACAAAGTATTCTTTCATCAACTTTAAGAGCCGCAGATTTGTCGGGCAAAGTATAATATTTAGAAAAATTAAGCTATTTAATATATGAGGCCATCAGACCAAGATCCTTGGGTCACTATGCTATCAGAGTAACTAAAAGAACCTAACCAGTAGACGTGACTTTATAATTGTTTTTAGATACCTATTGCTTTATTAAGTAAGCAAGTATTATGTAAGACAATGAAGACTTTTAAAATAATAAAAGTAGCTTACTTTTCACGACAAGCGGAACTCCATGAGCTATTTCATGCTTCAGGCAAGGGTAGGAAAAAGTGAATTCTTCGTCTTTTCATGTCGAACTGGTGCTCGTCAAAATTTACCTATCTACTCGTTCTTCAAAAGCTTTTCTTTGGTACTTAAATCCTAAGAGGGAAGGTTTTACTAGGCACTAGGAAAGACATACACCTAGAAAGTTAAATCGTTCCTGGGGAAACTAAACCTCTTCTGGCGAGTTTCACTTGTAGCAGTGCAACCATCAACCAACATAGCACTTCCGAAGCCCCACGATGAAAAGTTTTGTTTACGAACTACTTTGTTCGAAGAGAAGAAATAACTGAAGATAAATAGGCGTCACAAGGATCTCAATTCAAGCTTTAAAGCGAGGAAAATAATAATTCACAATTATATAATTATTTATCGACACACGCACACATGAACAATATGACATGACGGTACGTAACCGACATATCCACCAATAAAATCGAGATTTGCGTGAAGTCGACGATTTTATTGGTGGAAATGTTGGTGACGTCGCGATAGCAGCGCCAAAACGGATCACATGGAACTAAAGCTGTCACCCCCCTGAAGCCGACGGCGAAGTCGACGACACTTGAGCGGTTGACTTGACATCGACTTAATATTTATTGACATATCTTTGGGTATATTCCGGCAGACTAATCGCTAAGTCACCGATCCCGACAGAGTAAATTTTAACCATGGATTGTTTGTAATGAGGCCTTTTCAAAGGTGTAGTATTTAATCGGGTAACAATAAATTCCCATTTTGGGTTTCAGAAATACTGAATATAGCGTACTGAAATACTAAGTGGGCGACGGACCGAGGGTGACTACAGATATTGAAAATAGGTGACTTTAAAATACAAATTGAGTAACTTGTTATTCAGAACGGGTGCCCAAATTACTATTTGGGTGACAACTTTAGGGCACACAAAACATTTAAAATTTGGCATATATTTTATTTAAAAATGGTGAGTATTATCGTAATCGAGATGCCAAAAAAACAAACAAACCAGAAAGCAACCTAATAAAAAGGTTAAAAAATACCATGTTGGGCAGCTTAAATCAGTTATATGGTTACCTACTTGGTATAATAGTTGCCTACTCAGTATTTGTCACCCATTTAGATTTTTCACTGTCCACTTAAATTATTTATCACCCACATGTAGTCGCCCGTTTTAAGTATTTTTGTAATCCACTGCTTGTCGCCCGTTTAGTTATTTTGTTGCCCAAAAAATAAACTGCTGCCCGATTTAGTATTTTAGTATCCCATTAACAGTCGCCTTTAATTATTTCCAGTTATCCAATTAATTAATTCCCTTTTCAAAGTTAAAAAAAATTGTAACGATTTGCCATTCTATTACGGCATTAATGGTCAACTGAAGTGTCAAAATTGGCTTTGATAAATAAACGGCCGGTGTTAAAAAAGTCATTTTCATTCCTTGGCATTCGTTTCGTTGGTTGTTATCAGTGTTTTCATTTTGTATTGTGTTTAATTTTTCTTATGTTTCCTACAGTTGAAACTTGCCTGTTTATCAACTATATATGTATATGTTATTTATCGCAGCGTCAACGAACCGGTCCCGGCGGAAGACCAGCGCTGGTCGCAGACCATGCATTAAGCTGAGTCGGGACCGTTTTGGGACTAGCTATTCGATTTTCAGTGCTTCAGTGTTTTATGTTCAGGTCTCAAATAAATTATTTTTCTTTTTTTCTTTCTTCTTTCAACGTTATCTATTGCACCTACAGTTTTTTGTCATTTTGAAAAATCCTCATTTAATTTATCATCTAATTAAATTAATTCCATTCCACGACTTAAGCCGCGTTGACATAATCAAGGTATACTATATTTTGATTGCTACTTCTTCGATCAAGAATATGACGCTTCACGAACTAAAACAATGGCACCTCGAAATAACGTCTCACTTACACACTTGGCGCTTATTTTGTACATAATCACCTCTTATTTTGTACAAACTCGCATTTTATATCACTTGCTTTGTCCAAAAAAGCATCCAGTTTGTAAGAAGATGCTATTTGAGGTGCCATTTTTGAGACTCTGACCAGACATCTAAGGTATTTTTGATCGAAGGAATACTTGGATCATGTAAACCAGCAATCAAAACTCACTTTGATCAAAATTTAATTCAAAGTAAACTTGGAACATGCTCTACTTTCACCAAAACCTACTTAGACCAAGTAGTTTTGATGACTACTTGGATCATGTAAATGTGCAAAAATTCACAGATCTCGTGCCTTTCACGACCTTCTGGTACATTGAAAATGAATTTAATGAATTAAATAAAACAACATTTATTCGTAAATATGTTTAACATTTTTAATATACCTATGTAAGTACTATAACTACAACATCTTAGAATTTCTACAAAAAATAACCAAAAAAAATTTCTAATCAAAATCAAATGCAGCCCGCGAGACTCTCGCGCTGACTTCATCATCACTCGAATAGCAAACTATTTTTACCGAGGCATCATCTTCACACTCTCATTTAGAGACCGTTGTTAAATTCATTTGGAATCGTAGCGTACTAAGAGAAACATGAGACATGCCCGATCGAGTAATTACTCTGAATTGAAATTTATTTATTTATTTATTTTTTATTTATTTATATAAAATACACTTGTAAGCTTACAGACAAAATCCAAAACGCAAACAAGTCAATTACAAAAAACCATTCAGCAGCAATAAATAGCAAATCAATTATAAAACAATGTAAAAAAATTGGAATCAAAAATAACGATAAATTTAAATTAATTGCATGCAAATTAGAAACAACACAAATTACAATAATAATTATTTAGGCATGTCATATTAAAATAAAATAAAAGCTTATTAAAAACATAATACCATTAATAATAAATATGTCAAACAATAAAACCTATGATTCGTACTAAGTCAATCCCAATTTACATGTCATTAATGATACTTTCAAAGCGAGTCACAAGATGTTTCAAAGAATCTGCAAATATGTCAATATCATAGTGCTGTGTAAGTATGTCACTTATCAGTCTTAACGCGTGGTTCGTTGGCGCGTAGGCTGTCCGTACAATGCGTACAACAGGCCGAACCAGGAGACGATGATTTCGGCGCGGGGCTATCGCACCCGCCTCATTCCGCGGCGTTCTCCCGGGTACCCTGAGTCCAACCCTATCTAATACTAAAGGACTGTCAACCTTATGATGCAATATAGATAAATAATGTCTAATCACTGCCATTATCCGCCTAAATTTAAGAGTTTCCAAATCTACCATACCCGAAACGAACATGGACGGATACAAGTACGGATAGTAACCATAGCTTTTCTTGTAAAGCCATCTAGCGAATTTACGTTGAACCCTCTCTATGTTTTGTGTTTGTTTGTTTGTTTCGTTGGCGGTGCGAATCTTCGGACGTTGTGTTAGTGGGATCGGAGGCTCGGCAGGTGGGTTATCACGGCGTGCTGTTGAAGAGATAGTTGCGGTGCAACGTGCCCGTCCGCGCCGCCAAATATAGGTGCCTGCTGTGATTAGTATCACGCCGGCCAGTACGTATAGCACTATGTACTGGTGTACGTCATGTGTGGTGAGGCTGTCCGTGTCAGTTATTATTTCACTGACATCCTTGCTCCTCATTTGTTGGATTCGCTTGTCGATGACGTCAAATTCTTTTCCAAAATACTCAAAGTTGGATCCATTAATTCCTTTAAGTTGGACTAATGGTATACTAGTATTAAAGATGTTGTTGATCGGATGTATGTCAACCTTGAGGACAGGTGATTGTACTGTCATAGTATTAGATTGCTGCGTATGCGAATATATCGTGAAGGTTTCGCCCTTGATGACGCATCCTTCCCCGAGTGCGATAACTCCGGCCTTGCTGACGCGTTCGGCTGCAACCTGATTCTCGCATATGATTCTTATTGTTCGTTGTCCACAGCAGAAAAATAAGTACGTATTTATTTTATTAAGTTGTGTCCACATGTCAGTACATATTGTATGCGAAGTTTCACATTGATCTGTATCTTTTATCTTGACGCAGAGATTCTCGTCTGATTTTAGGTGATATATTGGTTGTTGTAAAGGACACATCAGAGTTTTGTAATTATATGGTATGCAAGATCTTAGTTCCATTTCTGTTAAGGGTATGTAAGCATCTTTCTTTAAGTTTATGGCGATATGATCAGCAAGCGGTCTTATCTTTGCCATATATTCTTCAGTTTCTTGAGGAATCGGTATTAAGCTGTATATTTCGAAATTATCACGAGTTATAAGAGGAATTTTGATTTCGAAAATGAAATAGTTCGTAGTCATTCTTGCTTTTACTTTCAGCAAATGGTAAAGTGTTCTTAAATCAGTTTGTATGTTTTCGATCGGCAAAGTCAAATCGCTTGAAAGATGTCCTGAAATTATATTCAGCTCCTTAGTTAATTGTTTAGGACTTAATAGATGAATGTCAAATTTTCCGTAATGAATTTCCGTTATCGTATCCAAAAGTGTTTCCTGAAGTCCTTTTAAATTCTCTAAAATGTTGTTAGCGATAATCGATGTGAGTGTAAAATCGCTAAGTTGCTTCATATCTTTCATTTCAGTTGCCATTGTGTTCGCAGCCTTATCAAGTATGACGAGGTGTTGGTTATACATTTTATGTTGTCGGTCGATAGTTTCTTCCACTCGTTTTAATAAATTGTTTTCAGCTTCCACAAGCGAAGTTTGGTTCTTCCAGAGCTGGACAAGATGCTTTTCGTTTTCTTTTATTAGATTTATGTCGTTTTCGTATTTTTCAGCAAAATCTTGATCAAGTAAACCAAATAAACTGTTTGCTATAGAGCCAATACCGTTGATAAGCCCCCGGCGTCGCCGTCTTGAGTTTGTTTCTTGCTGACTAAGGAGCATTCCACTGTAATAGTTTAACTCGTCGTAAGCGTGACGTAGTTGCAGTAGGATGACGTCGCACTGGTGACGATTCTCGGAAGTGGAACATATGTTTTCTAAGCTTGCGATATAGTCTTTGAACGTTTGTATTCCATGCCAGTAGGGATCCATGTCATAAAACACAATCAGTTTCCATTCGTCGCGCATAAGATGCATGTCCGTTATCTTGTCAAAATATAGACTTTGGCTACTATTTATGTTGGTAAGGCTGTAGTTACACTGAGCGGGTGTTATAATCATCAATAGTGATAAGATGGCCCATATCAAATTGCATGATCTCTTTTTTGTTTTCTTGTTTGTTTGTTGTTTTTGTTCGTTTTGTTGTTGTTTGTTTTCGTTGCTCAGAAATTCGTTTGATGTGGCCGATTTTTCTATATTTTCAGGTTTTGATGATACAGGTAGTTTCGATAGTTTGGTAATAGGGCGTTTCATTGTTCCGTTTTTTGTTTTGATGGTGACCACTCGAACATGACCATCTTTTCCTGGGTGTAACTCGATCACTCTTCCCAGTGCCCATTTCCCAGCTGGTAAATTGGCGTCGTGAATAATTACGACGTCGTCGATGTTCATGTTTTCTCGTGCTTGCCGCCACTTGCTGCGTGGTGACAACTGAGTTAAATACTCAGACTGCCACCTCTTCCAAATATCTTTGTAGATTTTCTGTACAAGTTGCCAGCGCGTGCGTTCATCAGTTTCAGTTTCAATAATAGTTAGTGTGGGGCCACTTGAAAGAAAATGTGACGGCGTCAGGTAGTCAAAATCGTCCGGGTCTTCGTTGAGTGGTAGCAGTGGTCGGCTGTTGAGGCAGGCTTCGAGTTGAGATAGAAGTGTTGAGTGCTCTTCATATGTGAGCTTCTGTTCACCAATGACGCGGCGGAGGTGGTACTTTAGGCTCTTTACTGCAGCCTCCCAAAGTCCTCCCGCGCTCGGCCACGATGGGGCATTGAAGTGCCATTCTATTTGCATGTCTGATATCGCTGCGAAAAATTGAGGATCGAGTATTTCTTTCAGGTTGACAAATTCTTGTTTCAGTACGTTGTTGGCTCCGACAAAATTCGTGCCATTATCGCTGTACATGTGTTGCGGAGCTCCACGTCTGGCAGCGAATCTTTTCAGGGCTGATAGAAAGGATGATGAGCTAAGGTCCGAGACCACTTCCAAGTGGACTGCCTTCGTCACCATGCATACGAAGACAGCTACGTAACCTCTTGTTGTTTTTACGCCTCGGCCTTTGTTGGTTTTCACATCGATATACCCCGTGTAGTCAACCCCGCAGTGACTATACGCTCTTGAAGGGTTGCATCTTGCCGCGGGTAAATCACCCATCAGCTGTTGTTGTTTTATTGGATTTTGTTTTCGACAAATCACGCAGTTATGAAGTCGTTTTTTGACAGCCCTAATGCCACCGATAATCCAATATTGTTTCCTTAAGTTTGCTGTCGTGAGCCGGGCTCCTCCGTGAAATGTGATCAGGTGAGCTTGATCGATCAAAAGATCAGTGTAATGACCTTCATGTGGAATAATTATGGGGTGTTTTTGATCTTCATGGATGTTGGCGTGGCTGATACGTCCTCCCATTCTGAGAAGTCCATCTTGATCCAAAAAGGGGTTCAAAGGTAAGAGTTTGCTTTTTCTGTCCACTTCTTTCTTCTGTTCAAGGTTGGAAATTTCATCTTCAAAAGAGGTAAGTTGAATATGTTTAATTATAATATTTCTTGCTTTTTTAAGTTCCGGTGTAGTTAGGTACTGCGGTCGATGTTTGTCACGCGATACCGTTCTTAGTATCCATGCGACGACTCGTGTAACTCGACCCAGACAGCTGTTTCGCGTAAGTATATCGTCGATGACGTCAGATCTGTGACGTTTAGTGGTGACGTTTGTTTGTAGTTGCTTGTTTATTTTAGTTTCTTCGTTTGTTTCATAACTAATCTTGTTATTTTCTGTTCCAGGTTGAAAAGTTTGCAGCCAATGGGGTCCGTGCCACCATAAAGGATGTTCTTTCAGCTGAATTGGAGTTATACCTCGGCTGGCGCAGTCGGCAGGGTTCTCCGACGATTTAACATAGTGCCAGCAGTTTGAAGGCATAGTGGTCACTATTTTCTTCACTTTGTTCGATACAAATGTTTTCCAACGGTTATGATCACCGTGTAGCCACCCTAATACGGCAGTAGAGTCAGACCAGCCGTATAAAGTGATTTTGTGATTGGGTAAGCATTCTTGAACTTTTTTCATCAGTGTGGCGAGCAATAAACTGGCACAAAGTTCGAGTCTCGGGAGTGAAGTGGCTTTTTTCGATGGTACAAGTCTTGATTTTGCGGCTACCATAACTGTTGAATTTTGTTCGGTCTTACAATAAATCACACAAGCGTAAGCGTTTTCTGACGAATCGCAGAACCCATGCAACTGTATTTCATCTTGTTTTTTCACTTGTAACCATCTTGGTATTTGTAGTTTGTTAATTTCCGGTAGCTGACCTTTGATCTTCGACCATTCTTTTTTGATATTTTCTGTTATTTCATCGTCCCAGCCTAAGTTTTCTTGCCATACTTGTTGAAAAATAAGTTTTAGTTTTGTTGTTACCGGACACAACCATCCCAAAGGATCAAAAATTTTGGAAATTTCTGACAGTAACAACCGTTTTGTGACTCGTTTAGTTGAATTTATATCAATTGTTATTTGGAAAGTAAAGTTGTCATCTTTGGGGTTCCATCTCAAGCCCAATGTTTTTGTTGACTCTTGGTGTCGAAAATGGTATGCTTCTTGTTCATTGTTTGTAGGGTTGTCATCTAAAAGTTTAGGGTTGTTTGATGACCACTTTCGTAAGTTAAACCCACCGGACATAAGTAGGTTTTTAAGGTCATTTTTGATGCGTGTTGCAGTTTCAAGGTCGTCGGACGAGTAAAGTAGGTCATCCATGTAGAAAGACGTTTCTATGATGGCTGCGGCTTCAGGGTAGTTGTTTCTCTCATCGTTGGCTAGTTGTTTTATAGTCATCATAGCTAAATACGGGGCCGCTTTAAATCCATAAGTTAGGGTTGTCAGAGCGAACTCCCTAATTTGCTGACCAGGCGAATCTCTCCACAGGATTTTTTGATCTTCATGGATGTTGGCGTGGCTGATACGTCCACACAAACGTAAAAACGTAAAACACGTAAAAACAACACGCAGGGCCGTTGTTGATGACTCGGCGCGCTGTACACAGTGGTGTGGTAAATAATAGCTTGGTTTCGTGTTACTATCACAAGGTCGCATGTGATTTAGTTCTTCGTACTCTTTTATAAATAGTTTATAATCTTTCTCGATGTTTTCTACTTTTCTAAATTTCTGTTCTAGCTGGCGAAGTTGTGCAGCAGCTTTCTTTCGTGATTCTCCCAATTTTTCGTTGACGTCAGGGTGTAAGGGCAGCCGTACAACATAACGACCATCCTCCTGTCGTGTTGTAGTTGTTTGGTATTGTTGTATACAATCAAGATCTTCTGTAGACATCTGAGAGCTCTCCGAGATATCTTCTATCATCCAAAATCTGCTGATTTCATCCAAATTGTTTAAGATAACGTTACATTGGTACGATCTCATGCTACCACACAGAATCCAGCCAAGTAGGGATTGTTGAGCAATAGGGTGTGTTTCTTCTCCCTTAATTATTCCTCCTAGTATAATGTTAGAGTAAATGTCAGCCCCGAAGAGGATGTCGACGGGACGGCTGATGTTGAAATCCGGGTCCGCCAGCTGTAGACCTTCCAGATGTGTCCATGTTGATGGTTTTGTAAATGATCGGTTTGGTAGATTGTTGATTAAGTTGCGCATCACGTAGACGTCTGAGTTGAAAGTATGATTATTAAGTATGGAAGTGCAGGTGATAGTTATTGCACCCTTACAATTATTTTCTCTTGCTCCGACCCCGAAAATTACTCCTTTGCATTTCTGTCGAGGTAATTCGAGCATCTGAGCGGCGTTTTCAGTAATTAGGGAAACTTGGGATCCCTGGTCAATCAGCGCTCGTAAAACGATCTCCGCGCCATCGTTAGTCTTGACCTTGACTTGAGCGGTAGCTAAAAGTGTTTCTGATATGTCTTCCATCGAAGCATGACTGCTTGAAGTCGATGCATTCTGGTTGTTAGTTTTTTCCATGTTATTGTTTGGCGTTTTGTTCACAGATGTATCTTGATGAAGCAGAGTATGGTGCTGTTCATTACATTGTCTGCATCTCTTCTCAGATTTGCATTGTTTGCCCTTGTGATCGAACAAACAATTTCTACATAAGTTGTGTTTCGCAATCAATTTCCTGCGGTCGAACAAATGTAATTTGATAAACTCGTTACAGTGAAATAATCCATGTTCATTACTGCAGAGTGGGCATTTTACGTGGCTTGGAATGTTATTCGACGTCGTTTTGTTCAATATTGAGTAATTATTATTTGTAGAGTTATTAAAAGTTTTCGGTTTTGAATTGAGATTCTGGTTAGCGCTGAATGTTTTGTATGTAGGCTGGAACTTGTTGTTTGATGGACCACGATGTTGTAAATCAGTCGTTGGTCGCTCTTGTTTTCGTCGCGAAGACTCCAAAGATGTAAATTTTGTTTCCAAAAATTGTAGAAACTCTGTAAGACTGGGCAGCTCTCTTGGTTGCTTCAGACTCTCAATATAATCGTTGTAGGTGTCTGTATCCAATTTTTGTGATAAGAGATGCACTAAAATTGGATCCCATGTGGAAATATCAACGCCAAGGTTTTTTATGGCGTTGAGACATTCGTTCGTTGTATCATGCACTCTTTTAATAGATATAGCTGTTTGGTACTGTATAGTTGGTAAGTTTAACATAGTATTCAGGTGCGAAGAGAAAATAAGTTTTTTGTTGTTGTACCTATTATTCAGTATGTCCCAGCAAACATTGTAATTGTCTGAGCTGATTGCTAGATGTTGGATAAGTTTTTCAGCTTCGCCCTTGACCTTAGACTTCAAGAACTGCATCTTCTGCGCTTTTGATAACGTTGGATTAGAGTGGATAGTTTCGATGAACAAGTCCTTGAAGGAGGTCCAGTGCTGGTACGCGCCACTGAAGACAGGCAGTTCCATAACAGGAGTTGATTTTTCTTTATGTGACGCAGACCACATTTTGGTATTAAGTGCTTTTTTCATTGACTTATACTGCTTTTCATATTTTTCAAACAATTTTTCGTACTCTTCTTGTTCTCCTATCACTTCACTGTCAAGCTCCCAATGCAGTGAATCGATCGTTTTCCACCTTGACTCCATATCCTTTAAAGTATCCTCAAATTCCCACTTTTCGTTAATTTCTTCTAAGTCAATAGATGCGAGCGTCCTTGAAAAAGCCTTAAAGTTGCTACGTTGTTTCCGTAACATTTCTTCTGCCTTGCTAGCGTTACCTTGAGAAATAGTTTGATTCGTTGACTTCTCTTGTTTTTGTTGTGGTTGATAAGAGGTAGAAAATTCACCAGACGTTTCAGGTTCACTTACTTGCATTTTAGGGTTCAACGGTGACTTTTCTCTTGTATATAGTTCGCTTAGTTTTGCTTGTTCAATAGTTGTTCGTGCTTCGTTGTAAAAGTTTTTTGCTTTTTCATAGTAGTTTTCGGAAAAATAAGTGTATTTCCGGTCTCCAATTGCACATAGTTGTACATGGTTAGTTTGAAATTCCGTCCAATATGAATCGAGCGATTCTAGACGTTTCTTGAAATAAGTTGGAGTTTTTCGATCAGCTGGATCTTTCTTAAAGTTACGCAGCAGTTGCTGCATTGCTTCAATAACTTGGTTTTGGTTTGCTAGTAGATCTTCGATATTGCTCATGTTGATTGATGTTAAGGGTTCCGACTGCTAATTCACAAGGTGTGCGCGCCTGTACCCTAAATGCGATATGTGCGCTCTCGTCTCAATTCAACCGGTGAGACCCGCTGGTGGGAGGCCGGCCGAACCGATTCGCTATCGCAAAAGAGCACAAGATCACACACTGCGAAGATGTTGGTTTGCAGCCGTTGATGACGTAGACAGATGACGGTGTCCACAGGTTGGTTTCCGTGCGTGCAGGAATAGGCAATCCACAAGTATGATGTCACACTCGCGAACTCTGGTCCCGCTTACACGGAAGCTCGAAGGACCACAAAGATGTAGGATTATCCTACAACTATAGAGAAAGTTAATGTTTTGAGTTAAACGACGTCGCGGTTTTAGTTATAGTTTTATTTACGTTCACAAAGTTAAAGTTATAATATAAGTGTTTGTTTGTAGGTGGCTAATGCTTAACTAACTATAATTACAATAAAATAAAATTACATTGTCGCGGAATCTGCTGATACGCAAAATTGCGAACATTCAACTTGTTACTCGACCCATATTGTGCGGTTGCTAAACCGTACAAGTAGAATATATTTTTCTTCGTATGGATGCCAAACAACCGCAGCATATTCCAGTCTGCTACGAACGTATGCGTTATATAATGTTTTTGCCACTCTTACATCGCCAAAGTCCAAGGCAGTTCTAATAACAAACCCTAATATCTTATTAGCTAATTTACACATTGTTGTCATATGTTTATGAAAGTCTAATTTAGTATCCAATATTAATCCTAAGTCACGAATGTCATTTACTCTATCCAATGGGGCGTCAAATAATTTATAATCTACATTAATTAGGTTACGTTTTAACGAAAATGTTATAATTTTACATTTACTCTCATTAAAAGGGAGACGGTTATCCTGACTCCATGTCGCAACACCATCGATATCCTGTTGTAGAGCATGAGTATCACTTTCATTACCGATACCCAAACTTAACTTCAAGTCATCAGCGAACAGAAGACATTTTGCAGATTTAACATTTTCCGGCAAATCGTTGACAAAGATCAAAAATAGCGTTGGCCCGAGAGTACTACCCTGACTTACTCCAGACCTTGTGAAGTACTCATCTGACTCGAAGCCATTCAATCTTACAAACTGCCGTCTGTTGTGAAGATAGCTTGAAAAAAACTGGAGAAGCTTTGGTGTGAAACCGAATATTGCCAATTTTCGCAACAGAATGTCGTTGTCTACTAGATCAAAAGCCTTCCTAAAATCAAAATAGATAGTGTCCACCTGTCGTTTGGCATCCATTTCTGAACAAACATGATCAACGTGCGCCACTAGGTTGGTACTGGTGGAACGACCCTTCCGGAACCCATGTTGACTATTATGTAGCTTATTATCAATTTGTCGACTAATGTACATATTAAGAATCGTTTTGAACAATTTCGCTATCACCGAAAGAACCGCAACAGGTCTAAAAGCAGAAATTTCCTTCCCCGGTTCTCCTTTAGGAAGGGGTGTAACCCTAGATAATTTCCAACTTTCCGGATATTTAGCTTGCTCTAGACACAAATTAAATAAAAATAAAAGGGGTGTCTGAAGTGCTGATACGCAATCCTTCACTAGAAACCCGGGTATCCCATCTGGACCACCAGCTGATCTTGGCTTAAGACGCCTTACCGCTGACTTTAAGTCTACCTCGTCTATTGCTACTATAGAGACAATACTAGCATCGGCGCATGCTTTGGCTGCACGCGCAGCCTCCATAGCATTTAGTTGGGGCTCTTCATTCTGAAACACTGAACTAAAAAATTCAGCAAATGCATCAGCTGCAGCTTGACCAGTCACTTCACTACCACGATACGTATAAGTGTCTACATGTCGTCTCTCCCTCCTTTTTCCTTTATAAAATCCCAGAATTTAATAGGATTGTCAATTATATTTCTTTGAATTAAGATGAGGTGCTGTCGATACGCATTATCTATCAATATTTTGACTCTCCATCTGTAATACCGAAATAACTCCAGATTAAACTCTTTACCCTCTAACTTATACCGCATTAAATGGAAATATTTGTTCCGAATATTATTTATTATTTCAGCTGTGTACCAATTTGGATAATTATATTTTTTACTATGTGTAACCCTCTTTTTACTTGGTACAAACTGGTTAAAAACGTTACCCAGCTTACCATAAAACAGTTCAACAGCTGAATCAATATCCGTGGTATTTACTAAATCAGACCAATCCAAATCGGCCAGTGATACATAAAGTCCCTGCAAGTTCGCCTTATACCAATTCCAATCAGGGCCAGTCTCACACCGAGTGAGAGGTGTGGACTGAGGGAAACTCGCTACATAATATGGTAACTTGATAGACACGTCCAGCGGCGGATGGTAAGCAGAAATAACAGCAACCCACGAATATACAGCAACATCTTTAACATTAACAGGTACCTACCTATTTATTTTCTTTTTTACACGTTTTGAGTGTAATTTGTCTTAAAAATTCTCACCAATTAGTGCAGATGCTGGTGCTTATGGCACGGGTTTTCCCAGTATTTGTACCAGCTGTAATGTATACTGTAACTAGAATAAGTAGGATAAATAAGATTGTGCTACAAATAATGTAAAAAGAGGAAAATAAAGATTGTCTATTTATTGATTATTAAGTATCTAGGGGTCGTTCCGAACCTACGCTCCGAGTGCAACCGAACGCTCTAACGCCGTTCCAAACATTAGAGCGTGACGTTCGGTTGTAACAACTTTCCCGTTCCAAACGTCAGAGCGTTGCAACCAAACAACCATCAAAATTGATGGTTGTAAAACGCTCTGACGTTTGTCTATGAAAACATGTCTATGTCATTTGACATTATTTTGTATTTTGATGTTTTTGTGTCTAATTTTCAAATAAATCATGGTAGCTTCGCAAAAAAAACAGTTTTTATTTGATTTTGAATAAAGGAAAGTTTAAATTATTCCTATTTCAAGTGGAAAATGAAGACTTTGTTTTGACATTGACATTTAAAGTTCTTGGTCGTTCCTAACCTTAGAGTGAGTTAAAAAACAACCGTTTGGTTGTTATTTAACTGCACTCTAAGCCTCTGAACGCAACCCTACTTTTATGTATCTAAACTCCTTAGTATTGAGGCCACTGACCTCCATAAAAAATTTTTTTCAGGTCAGTGATTTGATGCCTCGGGCATCAAACTACAAACTCTCTTCTATTCAACTTTTGCTCAAGATTCGTTTATCTATTTACTCAGTGGCGAAGGGTCCATACAAGCCAAATCCCATCGGCTTACCTTTTAGAAATCCCACCCCACTGATCCACTATGCAGATCATAGCATTTTTGTAGTGCGGATTACCTTGTCTTCGCCATAATTTCACCCCTCGCCACTGCCGTTTACCTATTCAAAAAAGTGCCGGGTCCCACGGTGCAGGCAATGGTCAGGAAATATAGCTAAAACAATAGAAACAGATGCGCCGAAATAGTTTTTATTCGATGCTCTTGTGCAACTGCAAGGCAAAGCCCGGCCTTTTGCATAAGTATAAAGAAACGCGTTATTAACCAAAATAGGGTTAATAAATAAATGATATCTTGTTCTTCGTAGGGGTAATATTAATGATTTTTATTTAACTTAGTTGTTTTACTTTAGATTTGACACAGCTAACAATTAAAAAGTCATAAATAATAAATTATAAAAAATCACATTAACAAAATTTTGATTGATCGAAGAATTTTACATAAGTATATATTAATAAATTAAAGTTACATTTTTATTTTGCTTTTAAAAACACTTTTATTTGGTACCTATCCGATTTTTTATAATAAAAAAATAACATTTTATTACATTTACAACTCAAAATATAACTATAAACAAACATTTGTCTTTCAGACCATTAGCGTTGATACGACTGGTACGTACGAGTACACTACAGGGTTGCGTTCAGAGGCTTAGAGTGCAGTTAAAAAACAACCAAACGGTTGTTTTTTAACTCACTCTAAGGTTAGGAACGACCAAGAACTTTAAATGTCAATGTCAAAACAAAGTCCTCATTTTCCACTTGAAATAGGAATAATTTAAACTTTCCTTTATTCAAAATCAAATAAAAACAGTTTTTTTTGCGAAGCTACCATGATTTATTTGAAAATTAGACACAAAACATCAAAATACAAAATAATGTCAAATGACATTGACATGTTTTCATAGACAAACGTCAGAGCGTTTTACAACCATCAATTTTGATGGTTGTTTGGTTGCAACGCTCTGACGTTTGGAACGGGAAAGTTGTTACAACCGAACGTCACGCTCTAATGTTTGGAACGGCGTTAGAGCGTTCGGTTGCACTCGGAGCGTAGGTTCGGAACGACCCCCTGCGCTCAGCGCCCACTCACACGCTCCGCGCAAACTTCACTTCATAAAGGTTAAGCTACAGAATTATCCTTTTATGTTACGTACCTCAAATATTTTTTAAAAGTAGACCATAGTCATATCTCGAGGTGTTTTTTAAATCGACCCGATATCGCGTTTCGTTTACGAGATATGATTTTTTTCTCGCCGAAACCGGGCAAAAATCGATCGCATTTTTCACATTTTTGCGATTTTCAAAAAAATATTTAGAGATTTAACTTTTTTTTATCTTATAGACCTTGCTTAGACGCATCATTTGATATCTCAATCATTTACGTAGCTCTAATATCCACGACACCTGGGCGATGTCGCACTTTGGCTGAAAATCGGGCCTATACAGATGCCTCAAAAAAACATTTTCAATGTTAATAAAGTGCACTTTGACGTCGTCGTCTAATCAAAGTTACTATGTCCAAGCTACTTTGTCAAAGCAGACTTTGATCGTGTCAACAGCCCCCCTAGCTAAACTTTGAATAAATTGAAAAAGCTACTTTGTCCAAGTTATTTAATCTAAGTTCCCTTTGATCATTTCAACTCGGATTTATTAGCGATTAGTCTGCTGGAATGCACCCACCAGTCTAATCAAATGTCAAAATTGTAAAACCGCAAACCGCAAGCAAACGCAAAACCGCGAGATTTTCATTTTTACTGATCTAACTAAACTAATAAATTGCCTTGGGCCTTGAAAGAAAATTGAACAAGACATCAAGAATACACAAATATTTATGTAATACCTACCTACCAAAAAATAATGTCGGATGACGTATTGAAGGAAAGCACGAAAGTTCATGTTGAATATTGGTTAGTATTTGCACAGTTTGCACGTATTTAGATATTGTATTTGATAGTTTGTTTGGAGAGTCAGGTTCGGGAGTTTCGGAAATACGAAAATTTATTTGTTTTTGCTCCACAGCATAGTTTGATAACAAATAAGCAATAGGTCAAATTTGTCATCGTATCGTATGGCGATGGGTTCATACAAGCCGATCCCCGTCGGCTCACCTTTTAAAAATCCCACCCCACCGACCCACTATGCAGATTATAACATAACATTTTTCTAGAACGGCTTACCGTCGCCATAATTTCGCCCTTCACTACTACTTAGCTACTATACGTATTCTTCATAGTCGCACCATTGTTCTCTCTTATTTACTGATTATCCTCGTATTAATTCCAGTGGAGTCTGTGATTATGGGGGTCATTGCCTTGCACTTGCAAAATCTATTCGAGAAAGCACTCCTACTGCTCTGGTCTATTGCAAGAGGGGCCGACAAGGTACAGATGCCGGCATATAAGTTGACAAGAAAAAGATAAGACAAAAGACGCGCCGAGTTTAGTGTTTATGGCTACTGCGTATCTTTTGTCTCGTTTTAATCTTGCCAGGCTACGTGCCAGGCAGTATAATGTAAATATTCAATTCTAAAATGAAGCTAAATGCCCAAACGCACACTGACTACTTTTTGTAGCTGCGATTTCTTTGGCCATATTGTTGTAAGCGATTTTGTGAGTGACCTTTTTGTTGTCCATGGGCATTATGGAACTCGGAATGTTCTATATACGGTGCCAAAAATCACTCAATGATCAATCCCTCGTGGACAAGAAGCCTTTGCATATCAGAACGCAGATAATATAGTTAATTGTATCAATATTACTTACCTCATATTTGTAAAATCTGTTAGCTTCAGAAGTAGCTGTAAGGCATCCATTACACGGTAGGTTTTGCTGTCAGTTTAACCACAGTCACGGGCTGTGACTGACGATTAACCTACCATGTAATGTAGTGACTGATGGTTGCATGAAGTTGATTTCTTGTTTCCATCAGTCAAACGTAATTCATGACTGATTGAATTTGACTGACGCTTGCATGACCATGTAATAATGGCTGCCTAAGTTATGAATTGAGTACCTACTTTAACAAGTAATCAAGTTAAGATAAATGGATAGCCCAAAACTTGTTAAAAACTAAATATATATTTTTATTTATTTTCAGGATCTTTTGAAGTAGAAGTTAACAACAAATTAGTATATTCAAAACTACA
Source organism: Agriphila geniculea (assembly GCA_943789525.1). Lineage (NCBI taxonomy): Eukaryota > Metazoa > Arthropoda > Insecta > Lepidoptera > Crambidae > Agriphila > Agriphila geniculea. The sequence goes on along the minus strand of OX038882.1, from coordinate 16,203,380 downwards.
AACAATGGCGCTTCCTGATTATGAAGAAGTGGCACAGGTAGTGAATGAAGTGTCAAAGGGATGTGATCCGAGAGAAATAAAAGGCCAACAACCAATTAATTGTGCTATTTCATAATATTATCTAACAATCACCTTAACATCTAGTCAATAACAAATATAAATATTGTAAATATTACTTTTACTTTAATTTCCTTATCAATTTTCTTATATTTATACAGTCACAATTTAGCTAAAAAGGCAAGACCATTTCTCACTTTTAAACAAAACCACAAGAATTTCATAAAACTCAATAATTAACCTATTATAGCCTCATACTTACGAAATAATATAGAACAAGATGTATGCAAAATGCATTATAAATAATGTAAATAAAAATCTAAACAATAGTTTTTTTATATTACTATTTAAACTTAATTAAAACACTACACATCTTTATTTAAAAGTTATTTATATATTTTTAATTTCAATGAAATTTCTGTTTGTCTGTTTTACAATAGTTACAATTTAAATAATCCAAAAAATTCGTACAAAACCAGCCCTTGAACCTGCAAAAATAAAAAGTGGGTTTTTAAAACCCCAACATAGAAAGGTCTAGGCCTCATATTAGGCCGCTACCTAGTTATCAGAAAACATTTGCGTAAGTATAACAGGTTTGTAAATAGGTAACAATTTTACTTTTTGAATCAACCAATATAGTGTTAATTACGCCAACAAAACAAAGTAACCCAGTTTCCAGATAAGTTTCAATTAAATTACTTGACATGTAATTTCATATAAATTTTCTCATTTTTAGGGTTCCGTACCAAAATGGTAAAAAAGGAACCCTTATGGTGTGACTCAGTCTGTCTGTCACAGCTGGATATCTCGAGAACTACTAATGATATCAACTTCAAATTTGGAATAGTTTAAGATGACATTTGCCCAACTATTTTGCAAATAAGAAAGAAATAAAAAAATAAATATCTTTTTTACAACGGGGACTGAAAAAGGGTCTCAAAAATTTTAAGTGGAGCAACTAGGGCATGTGGGGTATCATAAAGAGCGCCGTTTGCACGTTTTTAATCATTTTTTCTTTTTTTTAGGCCGCATAGTTTTCGACTTATGATGAAAAATGTAAAAAAATGACCATCCCCCCCCCCTTATCTCCGAAGTTTGCAAAGAGAAAAATCTGAAATAATTATATGTAATAGCAGTTTATATAAAGATTACAGGAAAAATAAAACGATGTCTCAATATAGCATACTTTTTTCGAAATTATCAAATTTCTAAAAAGTTAACATCAGTTCCACTATAGGTCAAGAGATGGCGCTGACCTAAAACTGCAATAATAATTTTATTATTCTACTCTGCTGTGTATTTATTATGAGGGTACGGAACCCTCGGTGCGCGAGTCCGACTCGCTCTTGACCGGTTTTTTTTTAATTAAGCTAGAAGATAGTGGTATCAGGTTATCTGGAACCTGTGAAATAAGCTCAACTTTCGTAGAAATTTCTCGAGTAGGTATTGCAGTTATTGGCGTTTAGGGTGGAATCGCTATACACAAAAGGCTAACTGATATTATCAACACGGTAATGATTTACAACCAAACATTAAATTTTATCACAAATTGGACACTCTCCAAAAGCCTAAAGACTAAGTGTCATAAAAAATGAATATTTCAAAATGCTATTGTACATACTTACAAGTCACAAAACTCACAGATAACAATACAGGATAACATAATACAGTGAAAACAACACAACATTACAACATAACTAAAAAGGATTATATTATTTATTACGTGCCTATATAAATCGGGATCTTTTAAAAGACAGATGTTTGATAAAGATAACTCAGTCTTCATTAAAATGTAAGAGCCAAAACACGCTGACGACCGGTCGACGAGCGACTTGACCAAAAACATGGGCGACTATGCCGGCGGCGTACGGTCGGCAGCACATCAAGCTATACAAAACTGTCAAAAATCTCCAATGAATTTTGAACCGTAATGCTTGTTTTTAAGTTTAAAATTGATTGAGAAAATTTGACACTTTGTGGAAGCCCAGCTTGCCGTCTACTATACATTTGTGCATTAAAGTTGCAATTTTATCGTTACTAATTATAGAAAAACAAACGAGGAAATATAGAGGCACATCCTTTGTTACAAAAACAGATAATAAGACCCGTCTGTGAGTTGCCGCTACGCGGCTAGTCGCCGCGGCGACTCAGTCGTCCAGCGACCGCGCGACCAAATGCGTACGCAGCCATATAATAAACTAGTAGAAATTACAGTCTTCGGCGATCGGTCGACAGTGGGTTTTGGCTCTAAATGTAGTAATATAGAGTCAGTACGGAAAGATAATCGTGATAATATAATATATATCAAGACAATCGCACGCACGCACTATAATCACGTGACAGTGCCGTCAACATGACGAATACGGTAATCAAGCACAAAAGCACAGCAGGCGTAGAATGGCGAACCCAAGAATTTTATTATGACACATGAATATAAAATTCTTGAGCGAACCCGACAAATTGTCTACCTACATGCAAACGTAATTTTTGACAAAAGGTTTGTCTTCATCGGGAAATAATTTTTGATATTTAGGGCGTCTGCTGCGTTAAGCGGGACACGCGCGGGTCAACATAGATTAGAGCTTACTCATTCACTGCAAGCATCTGTCCGTCAGAAAACCAGCAATATATATTCCCGCGTCGTGTACCCGCCGGGATCCCGCTTACCGCAGCGGACCTTAGACGTAGACAAAACCGCTTTCAAACTCGTCATGCTAAAAGAGCAGGTACAGTCGCATCTAAAAATAAGTATATACTTTGGAATACTATTGGAACTTGGTCACTTTGTTGTAGTTTTCATTTGTCTTTGGTTTCTGTTCAAAAAAAGAATAGCTTTTAGAGTGACGAAGTTCTAAACTATATACATATTTGAATTATAGACGTGAATGTACATACATAATACGTTTTTGAAAATCAGATTTATTGCAAGACATACTTAGGGCCTGTTTTACAATCAAAAAGTAAGTTCTGAGTAGCTTCCTTGACAGATTATTTGACATATTTTTCATATCACATCTGTCAAGAAGGTATTTAGAACTTCAAAGGTATTTAGTAAAAACAATACATTGTGAACGTTTAAAAAGAAATGCTGTAAAGTATACATTCAAGAAATCTAAAAAAGGCACATTGAATCAAAAATATACTTAAGTACACTTATCTTTATACAGTCATAACAATTTTACAGTGACATCTCAACTCTACCAAAGCGTGTTCAAGTAAATAGAGTTGTTCTTAAAAAATATCACATTTACAATAATTACAATAAGGATCAACGACAGGTTTGAATCCTACATTTTTATTGATATAATATAAAAACATATTCAGAGCTAGGAACCCTAGTGAAAGATTTTTTGAAATCCGTTTAGAAATGGCCGAGTTATATGGGTTTAAGCTGCAGAGGTGCCCATACGGTCGATCGCGAAAGGTTTTAAGGCCGATCGCCAAGGATAGCTAATTATTTAGTCCAATCAATGAGCATATTTGTTGTATGGAGACTTCCGAAAAATTCTCCCGTCTATGAAATTTGGCATGTGATGAAGTTAGTTACAGATGAACAATAAGCCAATAAATATTGTTACGAGAAGTTAGGTATTTTTACCTAAACATGAAAATCGCTTATATCTCTCTGTGAATATTTCCTCGGGCTAAAATACTTTCTGTATACGTACTTATGTACTAGTTAAAATAAGTATGTAAAAAAATCCAATCTTTTTTCGATTTTAAGATACCCTAAATTTAACTTCTAACATTTTTCAATATATCTTATCTTGAAAAAAATATCTGCTGATTATTATTTTTAATATGTTTTTATATCCTTAAATATATAGCTTTGTTCAGTAAGTCAACTAATTTTCTTCTTTAATCATATTTTTTTTTATTTTTTGGTCTTAAGAGGTAATGTGAAAGATAGTCGGTCCATTTTCATACGTTTATGTATAAATATGATTAAAGAAGAAAATTTATTGGCCTACTGAACAAATCTATATATTAAGGGTATAAAAACATATTAAAAAATAATAATCAGCAGATAATTTTTTTAACAGAAGATATATTGAAAAATATTAAAATTTAAATTTGAAGTATCTCCGAAATCGAAAAAATATTGGATTACTTTAAATACTTATTCTAACTAATACATAAGTACGTATACAGAAAGTACTTTAGCCCGAGGAAATATTCACAGAGAGATTTAAGCGATTTTCATGTTTAGGTAAAAATACCTAACTTCTCGTAACAAAATTTATTGGATTATTGTTCATCTGTAATCTGTATTACCTAACTTCATCACATGCCAAATTTCATAGACGGGAGAATTATTCGGGTTGCATAAGCCCCGTTGATTGGACACCCGACTGCAAGAGGGTTATAAGTATGTTTGTATGTAATATTCTTTATTACCTCACATCTTTTAAACGGCTGAACGGATTTCCATGATTAACATATCGTTAGATTTGTCTTGCCAGCCCAAGTGTTCTTAAGAAAGTGGCGTCATAAAAAAACCAACATGGCGGCTGCACATGCTGCTATTATAAGTAGTGGAAAAACATTTTTTTTTAGAATACTGCAATATGGGTGTCAAATTAAAGGTCTCATTAAAAGGATTTCAAAAAGGTATATCATAATTGTAATAAATAATAACTAAAAAGAAATAAAAAAAAAAAATAATTTAAAAAAATTAAAAACCCTCCTGCATAAAAAGACAAGTCAACTAAAAAGATGGAAACAAGATTAAATATTAAAGGCAACATTATAACATGCAGTCGGAGGCATATAACTCAAATCATTCATAATGTCACTTTATAATGCATGTTATAATGTTGCCTTTAATATTTAATCTTGTTTCCATCTTTTTAGTTGACTTGTCTTTTTTTAGTGATAAATATTTGGTGGGTTAAACGGTCAAAATATCGAACTCTTAGCGCTCATACGCACTGCCCGGCTAGCCGCGTTGCGGCTGTCCGTCCGAAGTACCGCAACCAAAAATATGTACGAAAAAATAGTTACTATTCGCACTGTGATACGCAGGGTTCGAGGATATATATCAATGGATATATATCATGATATATATCCGATATATATCAGACGATTTTTTGTGATATACCTATATATCAATATAAAAATAGTTTAAAAATTTGACAATACTATGTAGATTTTTGTTATCATATTGCTACTTAGATGGCGTTGATGTAGAGTTAAAACATGCTATTGTTTTGTTTTGCTGTATATAGTTATTTTAACTTGAATTTCGCACGTAAAAATACCAAAAAATGTGATAATATTGATTTGTGACGTGTGTGCTGACTATATTGTATATCACTATCCTATTGGTGGTGAGGTGAGTAATAAATATAAATATCATATTAAATGAAAGAAGTAAATAAAAAATGTAGTGTATAATATTTTTTTTGAATCCAATAATTTTATTATCTCCACATTTTTCAACACTCATATAGTGATACTAATGATTTTTTTTCCTGATTTTTAACTAATTTATCAAATAAGTACCTAAATAAAACAAAAATATTCTAATTTTCTTAAAATAATTGATTATGTTTATAAAACACATATGCAAACAGTACTTATACATCATAATACAATAAAATAATAATGTGGCTGTCATACAAAATGGATAATATATCACATTTTTTATATATATTGGATATATATCATAAATATCCGATATTTTGATATTTATAATAAATATCGGATATTTTCGAACCCTGGATACGGCTGCCGCCCTACCGCACCGGTCGCTCGCAGCGCTGCGGCCCGAATGACGGCTGTACGCACTACGCGGATGCACTGCGGTTTGCTAGTTTGCGGTTGCTCGCCAGTGAATGCGCACATATACCTACGCTGAAACCGCAACGTTATCCTATCCGCATTTTCCGGCGGCTAACCGCAACTACATCCTGCGGCCAGCCGGACGGACAGCCGCAACGCGGCTAACCGGGCAGTGCGTACGAGGGCTTAGCCCACCGTCCGGCTAGCCGTCAGTCGGGCCGCAGCGCTGCGAGCGACCGCTGCGGTTGGGTGGCAGCCGTATCACAGTGCGAATATATAGGTAAACTATTTTCTCGTACATTATTTTGGTTGCGGTACACCAGACGGACAGCCGCAACGCGGCTAACCGGGGAGTGCGTGTGAGCGCTTAGTCATAATTTTTTGCTTGGTCGATCTCCATAAGACCATAAGAAAAAGTATGGGCACCCATGCTTTAAAGGAAATGCCAAGCTTAATGCAATATGTGCTTTATCACGTACGACGATAGGTTCGCGTAGGTGGATGACGTCGTTAGGACCCCCAAAATAACAGCGTTCTAGCTCGTATAACTTCTGAGGTTTAAGAGATATCGTAAAAACTTCTTCACAGTTAATCATGTGGTAGCATAAGCTTTCTGATAAGCCACTAAACACAAATAGTCGCTGATCCTCATTACAAACTAAGTGATTGTTGACTTATTTGTGCAACATATCTCCAATAGGTACAAACAACATTTACCTACATGGACGGCCACACAGAACAGCGAAAAGTGTTTGTATTCTGTGGTCAACCGACACTTTGCAAAACAAGGAAATGCACCAAAAATTTTATATGCACATACATATACATTCTTGAAACGCACACGTGACAAACAAGTAAAACAAGGTCAAAATAAGTTAAGCGAAAAGAAATTCACGTCACGTCTGAAAATATGTATACATTTAGAACTTTGTCACTTTTTTTGTAGTTGTCATTGATTTCTGTCCTAACTAAAAAGTAATAGCTATTATAGTGACAAAGTTCTAAACTATACATATTTATAGACGGTGGCGTGACACAAAATTCCTAAAAGATTTCTGTACTGATTCTTCAGTCAATTTTACTGTATAGGCATAGTAAGTAAAAAAACCGGCCAAGTGCGAGTCGGACTCGCGCAGAAAGGGTTCCGTACCAAAAAGCGGCAAAAAAATACGTTTGTTGTATGGGAGCCCCCCTTAAATATTACTTTTATTCTTTTTTTAGTATTAGTTGTTATAGCGGCAACAGAAATACATTATCTGTGAAAGTTTCAACTGTCTACTTGTTGTTTTTATTAATATCGAGCAAAAAACAGTAAAAAAATCACGTTTGTTGTATGGGAGCCCCCCTTAAATATTTATTTTATTCTGTTTTTAGTATTTGTTGTTATAGCGGCAACAGAAATACATCATCTGTGAAAATTTCAACTTTCTAGCTATCACGGTTCATGAGATACAGCCTGGTGACAGACAGACGGACAGCGGAGTCTTAGTAATAGGGTCCCGTTTTTACCCTTTGGGTACGGAACCCTAAAAAGCACGTGAATGACATAACATAACATTGAAAATACAATATTGTGCACATGTGTATTCTGTTCTGATGCGCCCAAAAACAAATAAAGTGATTTGGTGCTTTCACTCACTGCTAATATTCGAGGAACTAAGAAAGGAGATCACATATTGTTTCACCTGCTTATATCGTCATCGTTAATAATAGGCTTGACGGGAGATCTCAGTTTTAACGAACAGTCTTTAGAACCATCTACAGTTCCAACATAAGAAAGGTAGATTCCAAAACGCAGTTTGCCTCCAAATTGCTCAGATATTGTTCTAAGCGGCTCAATAGTCTTTTCGCCCGTATTCTGGTCAATGCATATCATCTGGCATCTTGAGCAAGGCCCGTCAACCTGAAAATAGCAAATAGTGTTTTGATCAATAATCTGGTACAAACTTGGATGAAATTTTGTCATCATTTAAGAGACAAGTAGAAGTTACTTAATGGTGTAAATATCATAGCGTTCACATCTACCAAATACAATGCATTGAACACGTTGAAGCTAGAGTGAGTCAGATAGAACAAACATGGGCGACTTTATAATATAATATCGTCCATGTTTGCTCTATCTGACTATGTAACACTAGTGGCTCCGTGAGCTGTAGACCTCGCGATAAAATAAAATAAAATGTCGCCATGAAGTTTTCAAAGCACACAGTAGGTACGTGAGTATTCGCAGCTAGATGGTGCTTCTAATTTTGATAATTTTTAAAAATAAGTGAATATTTTTTTTCATAAATTTGGAAAAATTGGCTTGACTAAACAGTTATATATAATTATCGAACCTACTCACAAAATTTCACCAGAATCGGTTGAGAAATGCGACCTGTAGAGGAGATCAAACAGCCGGAAAGCTGGACTGAAATATGGTTTTTTACATATCTCCGTCATTCTAATAAATTTCGAAAAAACTGTCTCGACAAAAATATTTTATATATTTATCAAACCTGCTCACAAAATTTCACCGGGATCGGTTGAGAAATGCGACCTGTAGAGGAGTACAGACAGCGCCGGAAATCCGGACTGATATATGTTTTTTTACACTATTTCCACCATTTAAAAAACAATTGAAAAACTGGCTTGATAAAAAAACTATTCAATTTTTGAACCTGCTCACAAAATTTCACAAAAATCGGTTGAGAAATGCGACCTCTAGGCTGGAACAGACAGCCAGACATACTAAAGCCTTCGTGCTCGCTCGGTCAACTAGCGCCACTCCCGCAAAAAAAAAAATACCGTGTAAATGTAAGTAAATACAAAATTTATTAAACATCCAAGCTGATGGTGTAAATATCAATAGATATTTACAAACACGCAAACTCAGTGACAAATAATTGTTTGCAGTTTTGACGGCGAAAATAGCTAAAAACGGCCGTCGTTCTGCTTTTCGTCGAGAAAAACCACAATAAATTATCTGTCATTGAGTTTGTGTGTTTTCAAAAACTATTGATATTTTGCAAGACCATCAGCTTGGATTTTTAATATTTTTAATTGTGTATTAACACGGTAATATTTTTTTTGCGGGATTGGCGCTAGTGTTGCATATAATGTCGCCTTAATACTGAAGAGGTAGCTGTAAAGGCGCTAATACGTAAAAATACCGCTAATAGGTACCCCAAAGGTGAACGAAAATGTCTCTTATGTCTTTGGAATACAGTATAGATTCCTTTCTTTCTCGCACCAAAGCGTCGTCGTATGCCGACCAGAGGCCGTATTATGACCTTTTATTTCCAGACAGTTTTCTGACTGGCTATCAATCTATCTCTTTTATTTGCTATACGACGAGAAAGAGATGTCACTACAGCAATTTATAAACCTGGCAGGATTTAAGAGCTTGTAATACGGCCCCAGCCCTATTTTTGAATCGCTCGGCAGGCGTCGAGCGCTCTTTTCCACTGATTTTCGTTCGACATATGACTCAAAACAATGAAATGTCGAACGAAAACCAGTCGAAAAGAGCGCTCGACGCCTGCCGAGCGATTCAAAAATAGGGCCCCAGCTCGTGCACACGTGACAATTTGTCAATTGTCATGACAATTTTGTTTACTTTGCTGTGTAGCTGTGAGTAGTTTGTTCTATTTTAAAATTTGTTTACGCAATGGATATAAAATTGTCATGACAGGTGACAAATTGTCACTTTTATTAAAAAGGGCCCTGAACGGCTCCGTACGCATATCGCCTCTCGCTTGATACGACGCTTTTGTGGAAAAGAAACATATAGCGATGATTTTGAAGGTGCCTGACTGTTACCTGATAGAGCTATATTATTCTGTCATCATGTAACATACAAAAGTCACCTGACTTCATTTATTCAAAGGGTATTTCTTAAGGTGGCACCCTGAGCGAAAGTGGCGCCGCGGTGAATTTTATTTAATATTATAATTCTAATACACAATTTTGATAATATTTTACGTGGAATTTTTAGGGTCCACAGTCACAGAATAGATATAAGTACTACCGTACAGAAAGGAAACTCTCTGCCCCGCCCCGCAATCAATTACCTCACCGCGCCCCGCGAGTTCGTGTGCTCATTCAATAGCCCTAGACTTCACGCACACAGTTGCGCGTGTGCCAAAAACGTCACTGTGTATGTGTAGCGTCTGTGTAATAGTTGAAACGCGGCGCTTGTATGGAATGCCCGGGGTGTGCCAGTCTAGTGTTTTTAGACGTTATCGTTACATTCCCTCGTAGTCACTGCTAGAAGTAGATAGCAAAACTGCTGAAAGTGGCCGTTTTTGACACATTTTATATCTACCTCTACGAATAACTACGAGGGTACGTAGTGCTACCTGATACCTTCTTAAAATACTAGACCATGGGCCCTAAAAACTCCACGTAAAAGATTATTAAAATCTTTTTCTATTAATAACTTATGAAATAAAAACCTTGAGGGCGCCACTTTCGGTCATACAACCGCCTTAACCCAGTTAGGATAGATACATAGGTGGTAGGTGGGCGGACATTGTTATTATTCACTTGTTTTGATTGATTATGACCAGTAGTATAAATGTAAGGTAATGAAATATTAGTTATTTATGCAACTGTACAATAATGAGGGGTATTAAAACACGATCGCCGAGTGTGATAATAATATCACACGAGTGTTTTAATACCTAATTATGTACAGTTGCATACAAGATTTTATCTACACCTATTTTTTTTTATTTGGGAAACACACAATATTCTACTACATATGGATTAAAAACACCCATGATATGTATTCTTTTTAAAGGGTTTTGACTTTGAGTTTCCTCTTCCTCCTCATCATTGTATCTTTCGAAAGTGTGTTATAATGTTGTACTGAATTTCATAATATAACACTTCGCGCGTAGGCGCGTAATGATGGCAGTAAGCTTACCGTTTCAGAACCCTTTACAGAGGATTTAAAGCATGGGTGTAGATAAAGGTACTTTATGCAATGAATAAATGCATTTTACGTACCTTAAACTCATGTTTCCCAATAATAACTCGATGCCAATCTCTTTCAGCCAATTCTTGATCCATGTCTATTATGATATTTCCTCTAAATCTATCCGTCAATTGTTCAATAGTATCCGTGAACTGTGGGTCTTTAATTTCACTGCTCAACCAGCGTACAGTGGCTTTATTCACCAGCAGGAATTGAGCTTGGTTGCTAAGAGACAATAGCTTTTTAGAACTATTATCTTTACTTTTTTGCTGTCTCTTCACTTCACTTGACTGTCTCACTAATCGCAAAAATGATATTTCCAGTGCGTTTGAAACCCAATCGGCCGCTTCATCTCCACAATCGTAGCCCTGTATGACGTCTGTGCAGACTTTGCTTTGGCAAAAGGAGGCATTTGTGTTCTTAATATCAGCGGAATCTAATGGAACTGATAAAGTCAGCATTCCTGTAAAGGGTAAAATGAATAGCTTAGAGAAACATATTCATAAACATTAAGGTCTCTTCTCAGTCCTCTCTTAATTTATAAATATGATTCATGCAGAAAGTGCGAAAAGGTCAGCGTCAGTTATAGCACACAATAGATAATACTAGCGTTCAGAAGTTGCACTCCGAAAAACCGTTTAAATAAGTTGCTACTCTTGCTCCGACACAATAAAGTGCAATTTAGGTCGCACAGCGCTCCTTTCGCTCTAAAACATTCACCTAGTAGATGCCTCTCTTTCTATCGCTCAGGTCTTATCTTTTCTGCCGTATGAAAGGATTATGCCGATTTTACTATACAAGCTAGGCCATGATGCGCTTTGATGAAATTACCAAAATACTATAGTAATTTTATAGTGATTGCGTGGGAAGAATATCATTAAAATATAATGCGGGAAAAAAGAGATATCTCAATCTCAAGGAGCCGTTTGGGGTTACATTTTCCTATTATATGACATTTTGTTATCTACCCCTTTTTGACATGACATGAGTCTGTCACAGATATGTATGGTTAATGCGCATCATGGCCCAGAATGCGGCATGATCCTTTGTCCTCTCAGAAGACACCGAGCGCTTCATACTCGCGCGCGGAGTAACAGAGCCCTGTACGTTGATTACGTAAGTCTGTTGCTAACAATTCTCGATTGAAATCGATTGAAAGCGCAGTTACATTGCTGCTTTAAGTAAGATAGTTGTCACATTGGTTCTTAACTAAATCAGCAATATAACTGCGATTTCTGTCAAGAGTTGATTGCAACAAAGTTAGATAATTAATTACCCCCCTGGTTATAGCACGATGAGCTGTCAGCCTACTATGCGCACCGGAACTATTTGTCGTGCATCACTTATCTCGCAAGTGCAGTGTGAGCAGGATAGACGTAGCGCGAACAAGAATTGACGAGTTTTTCCGTGGACACATCATGCTTGGTTAACTGGAGACTGAGCGGTCTTGTCTACATCAGCCTCCCTAGCATGACCGACGAAACACGATACATGTATAATAATAATAATAATAATAATTCATTTATTCATAACCCAATATTGATGATGTTACAATATGCTTATATCTCGTGATATAGCGTTTTATCGACACCCAACTGTCAAAATCCATTGTCTTTTGACAGTTAAGTTAAACGTGATAAATCACTATGGCCGCGTTCCGAATCATGCTCACAGCGCTGTTAGCGCGAATCCGACCAAATTAAATAGTCACAAAATATTACACAAATAGGGTATTTGTATACCTACTTCATTTAATGGATTATACGCTAACAATGCTGTTGCGTGATATGGAACTAGGCTAGGCATATATCATATCGTGTTTCGGTGGTCATGCTAGGCAGGCAAGATGTAATTTTTAGGGTTCCGTACCAAAATAGTAAAAAGGAACCCTTATGGTGCGACTCTGTCTGTCACAGCTGGATATCTCAAGAATACTAATGCTTACTTGAAATTTGGAATAGTTTCACATGATGTTTGCCCAACTATTTTGCAAATAAGAAAGAAATAAAAATATAATATACTAGCGACCACCCGCGACTTCGTCTGCGTGGAATATTTTTTTGCTATCCCTCGGGAACAATATTTTTTTCTGGATGAAAGGTATCCTACTCCTAGATGTCCTACTCCTATACCTCTGAGAACATATATGCAAAATTTCATGATAATCGGTTCAGTAGTTAAGACGTGAAGACAAAACAAACAAACAAATAAACAAACAAACGGACTTTCGCATTTATAATATTAATATTAGTAAGAATATATGTATATTATGTTTGCAACAGGGACTGAAAAGGGGTCTTAAGGGTGCATCGCGTGTCCACTAGCGCCGTCAATCAAGAAAAAATCATCGCTTATCATGAAATTTTGCATATGTGTCTTATTTTCTTTAAGAGCCCATTTCTCTAAAATATGTTTCTCTAAAATATCTTTCACCTATGAATTTTTACTCTGCATTATCTTTTGCCAACGAACGTTTCGCCGGAACGAACGTTTCGCCGGCAGTCGCTTCAACGGCGATTGTTTTGCCTGAGCATTATTTTGACAATGATCTTTTCATCGCCAGACGCAAACAATATGATAAATGCGAAAGTAAAGTAAGAGCTACAAAATTTGGATACAAATTGCATTTACGTATAACATAATATTACAATCACAAACCACGGTCATTACGTTCTAGTTAGTGTACTTAATTAAACTTTTCTTAAAAATTAATTTGTTGATAATACCTATGCATATTTTTTTCTTTCGATAGATTAATAACATTGCAGTATAGGCCATGCTATTTCAACAGATAATTGCAGTTCATATAAAAATATATTCAGTAATGGGAAAAATCCCAATTGTTAAACGAAAATTGTGCTTCACAAAAAAATGCGAGTAACTTCAACCTATTAACTATTAGAAAAGATCAATGTCAAAATATTGCCCAGGCAAAACAATCGCCGTTGAAGCGACTGCCGGCGAAACATTCGTTGGCAAAAGATAATGCAGAGTAAAAATTCATAGGTGAAAGATATTTTAGAGAAACATTCGCCGATGAAAAGTTGTGTTAGCTAATGGTTCAACGGACAAATGACTGTAGGAGAACAGTCCCAAACTCTGGCGGTGGGCTCTTAAAGAAAATAAAGATAACAAAAATTAACCATGCTTAGTTAGTAATAAGTTAAAATAGTAATTATTACCTTTACAGTTAAGGATGAGCATCCTATGCTTTAGATCGATTTTCGGCTTTATGAGGCACATGAGTGGATTATTTTTCTGGGTCAAACAAACTCCATTATCTTTGATTATCATCCACTCCCTATCATATTCAAAACCTGTGGGTCCTATTTTCCAGGAAGACTTAATCTTGAATGCCCCACAAGATTTGACAGGAAATATTGCCATTTCACTCAAGTTCACTTCAGAATCAAATGATTTTTCATCCTCAGAATCGACTGTGCTGAAGTATTCATGTTCACTGAGAAGACCAACTGATTCCTCATCAACAGATTTTGTTGCCTCAATGTGAAAAGGAACTCTCTTCTCACGGTTAGGTTTTTTAAGCTTAGTCTGGACAAAGCACTGAGATATCATTTGAACAAATTTATCAACATCTTTGTTAGTGTTGTAATATCCAAATGACGCTCTTACAGCCCCCGTAGGTCGACCGTTAACCAAGTCTACTTCATCACCACATTTGTGACCTGCCTTGTACATATCCTTCATTTCTTTGTTTGTAGCATTTAAAAGTCTTTGACAAGAACCCGAATTACAGAAGCAACCGGTTCTGACACTTATTCTCAACAAGTCTGCCATATGCTGAAACTGTTGGAAAATTATATTAAGGGTCTATAATAGGATAACTTGGTTTGCGCGGGCCATATTTTTATATAGAAAACCTAAAGTTGTAGGCACAAAAAAAAACATACGACAAGCTGAAGAGATAATCTAGTAGCTACAAGTATTAATTTGCGTATAAACCTGAAAAAAATCTGAATATTATCAAAAGCGCTTGTCGCGGGACATATTTTTGGCGTAAATAATAGCGGAAACGGATTAAATTCTACATCAAAATATACTTTAACGTACTGTGCAGTTGCTCCAATAATTTATTTTCAAGAAAGATAATTGTGCTAAAGATAATGATGAAAAAACAACGAAAAACATCGAAAAAGTGCAGAAGTGAGGTTATTTTCCATACTCTTTACACGTAAAGAAAAAGACAGAGACAAATGATTTTGCATAACCGAGCCTTAAATGCAATGTGATTAGAAAAAACTAACCATTGATGGGATAGATAAAAATATCAACCTACATAATAAATTGTTTTTACTCTTTATCAAATTTATAAGTACAACTATTATACCTAAATACCAAAGGAAATACCCACTCTAACTTTCTTTTACATATTTACATCTAGGTAAGTAAGTATATTTAAAGAGGTAGATTGAACATTGGAAATCTAAGGCTTACATTTTCCCAAAATTCCCATGGAAAACTCAATTTTAGGTCGAAATAGCAAGCAAATCTATTTGAAAATTTGAAATAATAGCTTACCTCAGAATATCCTATGTAAGATCCATCTTTTCTCTTAATATTGAAAGTCAAAACTGCACCCTGTTTATTGATATCTGAGAAATCTGTATCTGTATAGAAAACAACAGCTTTTTTGCCATTTTTATGGTACAGCAGGTTTAATTGAAAGTATAAATCTTTGGCCAAATAATAGGTGTGGTATGATATAGTTTCCATTACATCATTATTGACCACCTTTGGGATCAACCTATTCATAACATCAAAACAATGTTTTAAAGCAATTATTGATAAAAACGGAACGGTGCCATCTTCAAATCTGAAATAAAAACAATGTTTTTGTCATATGATAGTTGTAATTGTAACTTATTAAGTCATTAATTAATACATACATATGAAAACAATAATTTTAATCTCAATATATTTAATCTTGAGTTATAAACACAAATTAACAGTGAATATTTAGTAAACCTGTTTGTTGAGTTGAATATTAACATGCAAATATATGCTAACCACTTTGTTTTATCAGGTGTTTAACAGGTTCAGAATTCATTAAGTACAATGGAAATGTGGGGTGTAATTGCATAAAGTAATCGTATTCATTTAACAGTTCATATCGTATTCCATCTGCTGCAATTTGTATGGGATGACATATTATGATACAATATGAACTGTCAAATGGGTATGATTGACTTTACGCAATCACCTAGCAGAAGGCCTATTGAAAACAATTATAATAATTTACCTTTCATGGAATATTTCTCTCTTTACATGGTAATCTTCACTGCTAAGAACAATGTCGACAGTACCACCACCAAAGTATCTTTTTTGATTCAACACATCAATGCTACTATTCTTTACCAATAAAGCTCCTAATCCAGTTGGGTATCCAAATATTTTGTAAAATGATAGTGCAACAAAATCCGGCTGACATTTCATCAGATCTAGTTTGTTCGTTGATAAAAAGGAAGCGGCATCAAGTAAAACGTACCAATTACAATTGACTTTGCACAAGTGTTTCTTAATTAGGCTGTTAAGGCAGCCATCTTTTATATTTTCTATACAGTTGATTGGATACTTGAATCCATTAAAATTGCTTTGTGCAGGATACACAAGTAATGTATTGCCATCATTTTTGTTATATTTCTTTCTGGATAAAGAGCTTTGTGGTTGATTTATTGCTAATAGGAAATCATCATGAGTTATGTGAATAATATCAGCTTCTTTTTCAGCAGCAATCTCTCTTAAACCAAGCACGGAGGTGTGGTTATCCCTCAAATAAACAAAAGAGCCACAATTTTCTTCTTCATTCTGGTTATGGGCAAACTGAAATGATTCAGCTACTAATTTCAGAGACTGTGTTGTGCCAGATGTAAATATAACTGAATACTCTGACGGATCTGTATTATAAAACCTTAATATTGATGATCTAATTTGATCTACACAATCTTTTGTATATTTATCTGAATGGGGATTCATATACACATTGTTGAGTAAATCTTGATTCACACGATGTAACAAACTTTTAGGATATAAAGATGACCCTGCATTGTCTAAATAACATTGATCTGAAAAATAACAAAGTACCTAATAAGTCTAAAATACAATACACTAGCTGCTTAGAATAATAACACCTAGAACGATAATTCCCTACAAAGTGCACTGTCAAAAGTGAGACAGCTAAAACAGCCATAATAGCTCAGTATTAGTTACCTCATTTTGCATACGAGGACACGGCTTTTAGGTATACAGTTAAGCCGATAGTCATACAGTTAAAACTTTATGACAATCTTATTCTGATAAAAAGAGTAAGTAGGTATGTCTTAATGATACGAGACATCGGGAAAGTGAAGAAATATAAGTTTAAAACAACAAACAACTAAAACAAGGCAAGTCTTTTAAGCATTAGTTAACTTTCACTTCATAGGTTATTATGAAATAATGTTGTTTTTATCCTTACCTTCAAGCCTAGTGAATTCCGCTAATATTATTTGCATATCATCATTATCTATAATATTACTCAACGCTGCCATATTTTATGAAAAACCTTTAGCGTGTACTCAAAGTGAAAACCACTTGTTCGGACTCCAACAACACAACACATTCATGCTCCATTATGACGAAATGATCACTGTTATTTACTATTAGTTCGTAACCTTGTATTATGTGTATCCGCCGCAATTACTAGATAATACGGGCACATTATATACGTCGTCTGTAACATGAAAAACATTTAGTTTGAAATTAACAAAAACAAACAAGACACATGCCTAAGCATACGATCATTAAGTGCAAACGTCAACGTGACAGACGTGACAGTGACAGTCAACGTCAGTCAAATGCAATAGTGTTGTAGTGATCACATGATAACGGTTTTTTCTAATAGTACATTACGTTAAACGCTTTAAGCTTAAACTTTTTATTAGTCTTTAAAAGAGATACAATTGAGGACATTTCATCTTAAGGGCCCTATCAAATTTTTTAGTCGAAATTTCGATTTTGACGGATTTTAGCGCTACAACCTAGAGAAACCTTTGGGTCTACTAAATACATTTATATGTGTTTGCGACAAAAAGTAATAATGATGATACACTGGAAAGTTAAAGGGTTAGAAAGGAAAATTAAAGTTGGTGAACGATTTCTTAGAGTCATCTTTGAACATACACAGAAAGAAAAAAAAGTACAAACAACAAATAAAAGTGTGAAATTTGATTTTCGTATAAAGTAAAGATTATTCTAATATAAATTTTACGTAATAATAATTATGTATCTAGGAGAAATTCACAGTTAATTCTGAGCGTTTTTAGTAGTTTTATGGTTTTTGATTGGGATTTTTTTTCACATATTCCATACATAATTTTAAAATTCCGAGGCCGCTATGATCTATTCGACTATATAAGAAATAATATTCATTTTTTTTTTATTTCATTTGTTTAGCACAGTAGTTCAATCCATGACCCCAAAAAAGTGCCTTCACGCATTTTATGAAAATCTTTCTCTGCAATTTCGGGTTTAATTATAAAGTTAAGCAAATTTTTAAAAAAAGCGAGGCCGCTATGATCTATTCCAATAGCTGTTCTACACTATTCAATAAGTCAAAACTGTTAATGTATTGTTGTTTCTGAGATCGAGAACCCCAAAATTGGCCATTTCACGCAAAAATCACAGTCGAAACGTAATATGCCTCTTAAGAAAGTACTAAATATTAGAAAACCATTTCAAGATTTAAGTATCCTAAGCTCATATTTTTTTTCAGAATTTATACTTCAGTCTTATTTGCAATAATTTAAAAAATCTAAAATCTATAGTTTAGTTCTATAGATTAAAATCACAGGTATTAAGGATCGTTCACACAGCTCAGTCACGCATGTCTCAGTCGCGTCAACGGTCAGACAATTTCAATACAAGTTTTGATAGTCAAGTGGCGTGGCAGTCACCGGCAAGTCAAAATTTGAATTATACTGACTGTTGAGGTGACTGAGCTGTGTTATGAATGATCCACTAAATGTATTTAAACTAAACATAATTATGTATTTATACACTGTCTTTTACCGAGGTCACGTTTCGACCGAGTTGCATCGGCCGTGGTCACGGGCTGCCTGACTGTTGAATCTCTTTGTACCTACATTATTAAATAAAATCAATTGTCAAAGACAGTAACAACTTGTCATACGCACAAATGATAGTGCTTACCTACCATATTGACACCATAATCAAGTATCGATATTTTATATTGGACAGTACTAAAAAGAATAAAAAGTAATTTTTATTTTCTACCCACGAAATAAACATAACAGCAGAGGCTGCGCTGTAGTGGAGGTGATATTTTCTTTTCCCATCAATTGCGCTTCACTCGCTAGTCATTTTGTCTACAAAACTACAAAACAATAACAATAATCAAGAGTCACATTTTTATTCAAATCTTTTAAAAACAGAAAATATCACAGCCAGCTAGTTTTCCTTATCAACTTAAATAAAAATGGAAAGTATTTTATGATCTGCAATCAATCTAAAATAGAGGGCAAAAAAACTGCCGTTAATAATTTGGCTAGCAAACAGTTAATATTTGGTTTAAATCAAAATCGTATTAAATTAAAATCAGGCAACAAACTTGATCTGCAATTACAATCTTGAAATCGTCAGCAATTTAATAAACCTTTCGAGAGCAAGATATCTGATTGGTCATCACATCAACATTTCAAAATTGGTTAGCAGAGAATACTTGTTTGTAAGCATTTAATATCTGGTCTATACGCAACGCATGTTTAAAAAATGGCTAGGAATATAAATAATTGGATTGCGTTATGAATTGCAAAAAGTGAGCAGCCAAATTGCGACGGAAGTCTATAATTTGGTGCGACGAACAGATTTGATTAGATTGCCATTGCATTAGCTTAAACAGCAACTTTAGAAAAAACCTTCAATGCTACTGAGACGGGTGACTATGTGGGACTAGGGTTTTCAGGTACCCGGCCTTTTTTCATACCCGGGTATCGGGTATTATTTATTTCAATACCCGGGAATACCCGGGTACCCGGGTATCTTCAAATACAAATAAAACTTCACATTTTTCATGTGTTTCGCTCAATTAAACATAGACACCGTTAAATTTTAATCGTTTAAAACTTAAAATCCCTTTATATGAGTGTTCCACTAATGAAAATAAAGATATTTTTGCTAGAGAGATATGGATATTCCCTAAGTAACTAAAGTAGGGCAATTCAGATCACATGACACATCTGACATCTGTTAGTCCTTAGTGTTATTTATCAAACTAAATCGTAAATTTGCTTTCCTTGTGATTTTTACAACAATTAATATTTACTTATTATTAACTGAAAAAAGTGCCTTTAATAAAATAAATATTATGTGCCCGCCGTTAGAAGGTTACGTTGTTAAATTTTGATGAAGTGTTAAATGTGATCTATTAATTTGACCTTACTTTAGACAGCTAAAACATTGTTTTAGTCATTAAGATCAAGTATTAGTATAGGGAAGTATTTTTGTAATTTTTCGAACCATGTATCTTTGGAAAAAATGTTTTATTCGTAGAAAACCCACTTTAAGGAACTTAATCGATTGGTTAGACAGTGTATTTTTTTAAGAAAAAACAACTAGGTACTCCCAGCAAATATCTGTCGAAAAAAACATAACATAAAAAGATCCGTCTTCGGAAAGACGGTGTTCTCGTATTTCGACTATTTTCGACTTGAATTTCTTTAAAAAAGTTGCTCAGATGGTTATAGAAATACTTTAGAAAAATCGCGCCGACATCTTAACAGTGATAAAAGCTTATTATTAATGTAAAGTAGAAAAGGAACAATAAAAGTTATTGGTTTATTATCATTCATGTTGTCCTGTTAATGAAACTAGCTTTTGAAAATGCCAAGGAATTAAGAGAATGATTGGACAGCCTATCTGTTAAAGTAGATATTATCGATTATAGTGCTTTGTACAGCAGATTTAAATTATGGGTGCTGCTATAGACAGTAAAATAAAATATTTTTTATTATACCCGGGTACCCGGGTTTTTCATCAATTATTACCCGGTTCCAAATTCTCTTGTATACCCGGGTATACCCGACCCGGGTACCCGGGTCCGAAAACCCTATGTGGGACTGCGATAACGAAAGTTAAGAAACTCTAGGAAAGGCCGGGTATGAGATGGGTTACCGTTTGAGACTGCGATAAAATGTTAAACAACTTTGAAAAAGGTCCGGTTTGGGGTAGGTGGGTGTTAACGGTTTGTTTGTACTTTGCTCTCTGTTCTTTCTGGTTCAATAAAGTCAATGTATGAGAAAATATTTTATGATTTTTGTATTTAAAATAAGTCAATTGATTATCCTCGTAGGTCACACCAACATTTTATTAAATATGTTTCACTGAATTGCTCACCAACATTTTATTATACTAAGGTAATGCATCTAAAAAAATAGTTCAGTCCTATTTGCTAGCCAAAAGTTGCTGATCAAGTAATCATTTTGGCTCGCCGAATAGATTTCTCTGCTTACAAAAATATATTTTGCTTACCAGTTAAACCACACCCATTAAAAATTACTTACATAAATAACTAACTAACAATTACTTTGTTTTAAGCTTATATTTACCTGTAAGTAATCCTTATGTAACATTTAAAGTGTGTGGTAATAAATAAATTATTATTATTATTATAATGATCGATGCAATTTACAGAAACCCCACTACCACATCACTATTGATATCATGGTGACATGTGTTTAACTCGAATCTGTTTTCCAATCATACGTTAATCTTTAAGCGTCCGCTGCGTTAAGCGCGATCCCGCCGCGGGTACACGGCGCGGAAATATAGATAGATTGCTGGTTTTTTGACGGACAGATGCTTGCAATGCATGAGTTATCTAACTCTTTTTACTAAGGCTTTTTACGAGCTCTTACCTCAAAATATAAAAGCTAAAAAGCCCTTACCTTTTTGAGGTTAGATAGAGCTATATTATTAAAAGCTTTATAGCATTTACGTTTCTTGAGGTTAGACTATATTATAAGGGACGATTCCGCGATTAATAAAAATATTTAAGTATTTACCAAATTTTATTCTTAAAACAAAGAAATATAATAATATTAAAGCGCTTTGGGAGCTCGAATATAACGGACGTTTTTTAAACGTTATTATAAGCTTTTATTTTTAACGGCTATTTGATAACAAGCCTCCACTATAGTCCAGGCAAAATAAAATTTTGATCACATTAAATCCTACAGTTCATTTTCGTTTTTCTAAATAAGGATTAGGGTTATTATAACATCGTACTATGGCTGCTTTTCCTCTCCACCATAAGCGTTATGAGATATAAATAAAAAATACCTAACTTCTGGAAAGTAATGTTCATAAAATTCTACAGTGGAGATTTATGATGCGTTTGCTTATTTACATACTTAATATTTAATTAAAAAATAATCACTGATTTTATGTTTAAGGTTAAGGAGATAGGGTGCGTTACAATCATATTTTTGGAGAAAGTATAGTGATGTATTTTAATAAATTTATAATATGTTTTTAAGCTTAATCCAGGAGCATCTTTAAGTTTTCACTCCAGTGACTTTAATATATCTAGTGATTTTTTACGTTTTTACGTGATTTTTGCCATTTATTTTAGCCAACAAAAAATCCTACACCAAATATTTTATCTCGTCTTCGTTTCTACCCTTGCAATAAACCCTCATAAAAAAAATCACCAGCTTTTATGAGTAGCATACGAAGTTTTAGCCATTAATAGCTGTAGTTGAATTGCGCATCAATCGGACGGAGTCAAGTGACAGATCGAAAATATCATTTCGTCCCCAATACATATTAGTTTTATCGCTTGGCGGGTTTCTTAAGTTTTATTGTCTGCCACTCCTACCACTTGATCGTTTTTCACACTAAATTGGTTGCAACTGTTCGCATCGAGTTGCGAGAAGTTCGGGTTAGTAGATAAGTTAAGGTCCGCTAAGAAACAGCGGCATAAATACGACGATCGAGTATCACTAGTATGAGCTCGCGCAGACCGGTGCAAGTTTGAGTTGTTGCAAACTGTTTACGTTACAGTAAACTATCGTTTTCTCTCTTTCACTCGTACTGACTGTGAGCACTATATCCGACAGTTTACTGTAACGTAAACAGTTTGCATCAACTCATGGTAGGGCCACAGGTATTCTCGAAACCGTAGTGATTAACCGGGGCCTCATTACGCACCAACGGACGTGTATGTAGTTGTCTCATTTACACCGGCTCCCTCACCTACTGGGGTCGGTTCGCCTGTTTGGTGCTCTCTTTCATTCCTAGGGTGAAATGCCCTAAATTCGGCCACGTCAGCAATTTTAGAGATTAAATCTAAAATATTTATATTAAAATTGAACTACAGCATTGTAATTTTTGTTATTTACGATTGCTACATGATTGTTCTTTATAATAATTGTAAGAAAATCAAGGAAACAATAATAGTAAACTTAAGAAAAAATAATATATGACGAGTGACCCAATTTTCCTAAATTCTGACGCGTATGCCCTTCATTCGACCCATTTTTCCCTAAATTCGGCTAAGGTGAAATAAGCATGTTAATTAGGAACTTCAATTGTTTTTATTGACATTCAAATAAAATAATTAACATAATTATTATTCCGATCAACATTAATCATATTAGGCATAACAAAAATCTACGAAAAATAAGCTTAAATAAAAAATTATATCAAGTCTAATACTTGAATGCATTTATTGTATATTTATCAACATTAATAATTTTAGGCTTATTCAAAATCAACAAAAATATTGTTGGCTAAATATTGTTCTTTATATGAGTATAACAACAATCATATCAAAATTATGAATGTTTATCAAAAACATTATTTCACACTAATATTTTTAATGCTAGGTAGTTCTATTTTTATCAGTTAATATATTAATAATAGTTATTTAGGAATTTATAGATTTTATTCAGAAGTTTTTCGTGAATATTTATTATTAATATTACATTGATAACCATTAAATATTATAATTTTAAAAATAAATTCAAATGTTGATTTGTGGTATCAAATATCTAAATTAAATTAATTTTAAGTTATTCAAAAGTTTTTATTTTTGTTTTATTTTTATTTTATTATAAATAATTAAGTTCTTTTTTGGAGTGGAAAGTTTTTTCATTTAGATCTATAAGTATTGTAATAAGAATTTTATAAGATTGGATGTCAGCAATATTTATAATATTTGTTTTATAAATTTCTTTTGCAGTAATCTATTATAGAAAAAGATAAGTAGGGTAGGTGCACTAGTGAATGAACACCCCCCCAGTGAAGGAACAAATGTGTTATTTTTCTATAAAATAAGAAATCTTTTGTTTTCTACACGCAACAGAATTTTTTTAATGAAAATTATACTTTATTACCTTAACTGGCTGCACAGACGACTATGTGTGTTCCGTACTTTCTAAATGGTGATTGCTCAAAGTAGACACGTTGTGTAGTGTTCCTGTTTCTATGGACCAATACTAAGAAATATGGTGCGACAACATATTTTGATAATAGCTTTTAAGTTGATATATGATTCATTCTACAAAGAAAATTAGTTTCTTAGATGTAATAATGATTATTTCGTTTAATAAAAAGCAGATTGTAAAGAATTTCATTATTTTAAACAAAATATAGGGGTGTTCGAGTACTGGATTAAAAAATTGAGAAATAATTAGTTAATGAACCAGGTGTTCATTCATAGGATCTAACGTATTTTTAGGGTTCCGTAGCCTAAATGGCAAAAAACGGAACCCTTATAGATTCGTCATGTCTGTCTGTCTGTCTGTCTGTCTGTCTGTCTGTCTGTCCGTATGTCACAGCCACTTTATTCCGAAAGTATTAAGACTACACAGTTGAAACTTGGTAAGTAGATGTATTTTGTTAACCGCTTAATGAATTTAATACAAAAATAAGAAAAATAAAAGATTAAGGGGGGGCTCCCCATACATGGAACTGAAACTGAAAAAAAATTTTTTCTTCAAACCAACACGTGTTGGGTGTTTATAGATAGGTCTTTAAAAATGACATTGAGGTTTCTAAGACAACTTTTTCTCAAAGTCAACCGTTTGAAAGATATTCACCGCCAAAGTGGTAAAATGTGTGTCCCCCCCCCTTTAACTTTTGAAATAAGAGAGTGAAAAATCTAAAAAAAATATATACTGTAGATCTTAATAAACACTTTCAACCAAAATTGGTTTGAACGAGATATAGTAATTAGTTTTTGAGATATAGCACATTTTCCAAAACCGCAAATATAACTTTGTCATTCATACCAACACTGTGAAAAACAAAGTTATTTTTGCAGACGAAAAATGATAGGTGGTATTAAATATGGTATGGTATAAGGTAACTACGGAACCCTATGGCGCGTGGTCCGACACGCACTTGGCCGGTTTTTTTGGTTTAGGCTTATTTTGTGTCTTACTTTTAAAGGAGTTTGTTCATATTTAGGGGATAGCTATAGTAAATCATTGTCAATCTTTGGACCAGTCTTCGAACTAGGGTTTTCATTCATTAGTTTTTAAAATTTTAAGATTCTTCTATAGTAAATGCCTAGTTCATTTACTGATTATTAAAAAACTAGTAAATGAACTATACATTTCTTAATTGTTACATTAATTTTTTTTTTGTTTTTAATTTCAGACCACTTCTAAAATAATTAGAATAACATAGCTGATGTGAACTATAAAGCAATATGGTGGTAAATACTTAGGTCTAATTTCTTTAATATTAGCTGTCCTAAGTTAAATAAACTCTTCGACCTGACTCTTCAACTCATGAAACAGAGACATGAAGTGAGGATACAGGTCATACAGAGCCCCAGGAGCATCCGGAGGATTCCAGAAAGGAAAATAGGCAAGCCTCAAGAGAGGCATATACCAGTGGGTTGGGTATCGTGCGCCATTTAGAATTTAGATTTCTTTTGAAATTTTATATGTTTTACCAGTTTGTTATGCTATAAAATATCGTGTACAGACATAAATTAACGATTTCTGTTTACATCCACCTTATGAAACTAGTAGTTCATTTATCGGATTTCAAACATTCGTTAACTGGATTTTGCCGTTCATTCACTGGTGATTTGGGTGGGGTACTTTTGTGTAAAATTCGGATTATCTAAATAACTATAAGCATTTCAGAAATACTGAACATATTATATTGAACATTAATAAATTCTGAAATTGAAATTGAAATTTATTTATTTTGCACATGAACAAGGTTACATTGTAGATGTTCGTAATAATATTAAACTCCTCTCATTCAGCTATTAACAAACAGCACGCAAAATTGTTGAGTCAGAATAATTACCTAAGTCTCAATCTAAATTAACAAAGAGAATTTAACAAATTAATTATCGAATAAATACAAAAGTCACAGAATAGAAGTGTAAAACATTTTCAGTCAATAAATTATAAAATTATATAGGTAATGTCAAATTAAATACTATTAAAATTAATTTAAGAATACAAAATGTCGCAAAATGATAAATGTCAAGAATGAAGATAAGAATATAGGTACCATCAATAATTTCTATGTTTATTAACGTTGTAATTTAGGAATTCTTGTACTGTGTAAAAAGTGTGTTCGATTAACCAATTGTGTAATGACGTTTTAAACTTATTAAAGGGCATCTCTTTAATTTCATATGGAATTTTGTTATAGATTTTGTTGCACATGCAAAAACAATTTTTTTGAAGTCGGGCACTTCTTGGTACAAAATCTAAAACTAATAGATTTGGATTTCTAGTGTTTCTCGGATATACATCACTAGCTTTCTTAAAATTGTATGGATTTTTCTTAACAAATTTTGCAATCTCAAATATATATAAGCAAGGCAACGGTAGGACACCCAAAGATTTAAAAAGGGGCTTACATGATTCATCTGGTGCTATGCCACAAATTGCTCTCAAACACTTTTTTTGGGAGATGAATGCCCTTTGTACATCAGTACTGTTACCCCAAATGATCAGTCCGTAGCGCAGTACAGACTCAACATATGCATAGTATGCCGTAAGTGCTGTGTTCTTCGATGCTGTTTTTGCTAACTTAAATAATGCAAAAGAAAAACTATTTATTTTATTACAGACGGTATCTAAATGTTGTTTCCAGTCCAATCTATTGTCAATCTCTATACCTAGGAATCTTACACTATTTTTATTATTGATAGTGTTTCCCTGATAATTAATGTCAAAGTCGTGATTAAGATTACTAAAATTAATGAAACATGTCTTATCGATATTTATTTGTAGATTATTATGATTGAGCCAGGTTACTATTGTCATTATTGCCTTATTTATGTCATTTTCATGATCTTTTATTGTTCTTTTGCTATCTGTTGTGACTACTACTGATATGTCATCAGCAAAGAGAATACTTTTATGTGTAATACTATTAGGCAGGTCATTAATGTACACCATAAACAATAATGGTCCAAGTACACTCCCTTGTGGTACTCCAAATGCATTCTTTTTGAACTGAGACTTATGTTTTTGTACAGTGTTATTAATATCGAGTTGATTTATTTCAACCGATTGCATCCTATTTTTCAAGTAAGTCTCTATCCATCTTAAGGCTGTACCTCTAATACCATAGTTTTCTAATTTCTGTAAGAGTCGTTTATGGCAAACGAAATCGAATGCCTTTGACATGTCGAAGAAGAGGACAGATACATGTTTATGAATATGATACTGAATAGTATGTAGTGCCATTATTATAGCAAAGTCATCCAGAAATAGGTATTCGTAATTTTTAAAGTTTCAAATCGCCTTAAGGGTTCATTCACTGGTGCACCTACCCTATATGAGATCTGAGTTAAATTTAAATCATTTTATATTATTAGTATTATTATTTGTATTTTCAATAATTTTAATAATTATTATTATTAATCATAAAAATAATTATATAAGACTTTTATTAAGTTTGACCGTTGTCCGAATATAAGATCATATTTATTCTATTTTCAGCCACCCTTTCAAAAACGGCCGAATTTAGATTTTTGACTAGTTTTTAGGGTTCCGTACCCAAAGGTTAAAAACGGGACCCTATTACTAAGACTCCGCTGTCCGTCTGTCTGTCTGTCTGTCTGTCATCAGGCTGTATCTCATGAACCGTGATAGCTAGACAATTGAAATTTTCACAGATGATGTATTTCTGTTGCCGCTATAACAATAAATACTAAAAACAGAATAAAATAAATATTTGAGGGGGGCTCCCATACAACAAACGTGAGTTTCTTGCCGTTTTCTGCTCGATATTAATAACGACAACAGGTAGACAATTGAAATGTTCACAAATGATGTATTTCTGTTGCCGCTTTAACAACAAATACTGAAAACAGAATAAAATAAATATTTAAGGGGGGCTCCTATACAACAAACGTGTTTTTGCTGTTTTCTGGTACGGAAACCTTCGTGCGCGAGTCCGACTCGCACTTGGCCGGTTTTTGAATCCTGATTTTGAACAAGCTTTTATTAATTAACTAATAAAAATATATGAAAAAATATCACTTCAAATCATTCTTTGGTTAAGGTTTTATCACATAAATGCCAATGGATTGAGAAATCAGTAAGTATTTAAATAGTAAAAGTATTTAAAAATTTATTTCCCAGAACTTGCTCGTAACTAGAATTTGACACCAAAATGGTACAATGCGTGGCACAACAACGTAGGTCACTGGTCAGATCGTTACTGAGTGCAAACCATATGACTGCTTACTGCCATTTTTACAATTCTTAATCTATACATATAATAAATCTGTACAAAAGTTGAGTCTGTACAAAGGAAATATTTTGAAAAAAAGTGATTGGAGTGTTTAATAATTACAAGTAGAACCCATTTATAACATTTTTTTTAATTTTTGTGTGTTTGTCTGTTTGTTGGTGCACTAAAAATGTAAAAAGTGCTAACTTAATACTAAATAATGTTAACATACAAATATATGGTGTATCTTGCAAAATAATGAAATCTTTATTTCATCGCAATTGGTTCACTGAATCAAAAGTTAAACTAATTTAAAATTTACGATGAATTTTTGTTGTAATAATATCTTCGGGAATTATACTGTTAGAAAAACCGACCAGCTGGTGTATCCACATCTGGCACAGAATAATGGTCAATGGCTAAAAGTAAACAAAAACGTGTGGAGTTTTGGGTCTATTGTAATTTCTCAGAAACAAAATGCACATGCATGCAGTAAAATCAAAGCCCGCTTTCTATTATATTATTTTTAAACACACACACTAACATATATAATTTAAAAAATAATTTTGATTATATTTATATAACTTAACTAATTAGTTGTTCATATTCATACATAGTATGTAAGTGTTACGATAGAGCGGGGCTGTCTGTCACAAGTATTGTAATACTCACTAGGCAGTCCCAACCTGCTGTTTTGAAAACCAATGTTTTGTGAACAAAATAAACATTTTTGATTTTTTTTGATTTTCTACTAGCTTCCGCCCGCGACTTCGTTCGCAAGGACATTCGAGAAAATCCTTCGGGAACCTTTAACCAGGATAAAAGTATTCTATGTTTTAACGTCCTGCCTCGCTAGGCAGCGCGCTTGGTGTGAACGTACCTCGCGCATGGCAGGCCTCGGGTGAGCGTGAGTGCGATGTCGAGCGCGAGGCCTGCCACAACGCAAGCGGCAAACGCCCTGCCTTGCGAGGTTCGTCTACACCAAGCGTACTGCGTAGCGAAGCAGGACGTTAAAATATAGAATACTTTCATCCTGGTTAAAGGTTCCCTAAGGATTTTCTCGAACGTCTCC
Organism: Agriphila geniculea; assembly: GCA_943789525.1. Classification (NCBI taxonomy): domain Eukaryota; kingdom Metazoa; phylum Arthropoda; class Insecta; order Lepidoptera; family Crambidae; genus Agriphila; species Agriphila geniculea. The sequence goes on along the minus strand of OX038882.1, from coordinate 16,173,771 downwards.
TCTACAAGTCGCATTTCTCAACCGATTCTCGTGAAATTTTGTAACCAGATTTAAAAAATATATATAATTTTATCGTCAAGCTAGTTTTTGATTTCTTAAAAATGGCCGAGATATGTAAAAAAAAACGTATTTCTGCCCTGTTTTTCGGCGCGGTTTGTTCTCCTCTACAGATCTCATTTCTCAACCGATTCTCGTGAAATTTTGTGAGCAGGTTTGAAAATTATATAGGCTTTTTTGTCAGGCCAGTTTTTTGAAATATTGGATACAGTTCGAAAAACTGAACCTAAAAAAATAAATAATTCACACATTTCGAAAATACAAAATTAGAAGCGCCATCTAGCTGCGAATATACCAAATACTTAATATACCAAACAGCATGAACTCCACTATATGCTTGATTGAAAACCTCGTGGCGAGAGGGCGAGATCTATATTTTTTTAACAATTTACTTTTCAATGCAAGGTCTACACTACAGCTCACTTAGCCACTAGTTTATCTTAAATTACATAACTAATGTGAGGTAATTTCAATAAAAGGTTTTTAAATTACTTTGTTAGGTACCTTGTCTTACCCTTACCCCTACTGCCCTAACAACGGCTTACCTCAATTACTTGTTTTTAGGGTACCTCAAAAGGAAAAACAGATACCTACTCTTATCTTAGGATCACTTCGTTGTCATGGTCAATTACTTCCTTAAAAGGCCAGGTCCCTATTTCACAGACGTGACAACTGACAATTGTAAGTGACAATGACAATTTGCTGTCAATGGCGTCAGCTAATTTGAATTTAGAAAATATACTGACCAAACTACATAACGCACAGATACCACAACGAACATAAAATTGTCATTGTAATTTACAATTGTCCTGTATGTAAAATAGGGGCCAGGTATTGGGCAAGTCACCCTACTCAGTACTCGCGTCGAGTTCGAGAAGTCCGTGTTGCACTTGATGGGTTTTTTCATCTAAAAATAATTTCGTAAATTCGTTTTTTTTTCCTATAGATTACGTCAACGAAAGATGAGATTGAAATGGTGGCGCCACTTTCCCTGTTTAATTAACGTTTAGAGGTTAAGTCATTGGAAATTGACCTTAAAATAAGGCGCAAAATTAGTTCCATTTCCAATCAAGTCTCATCTTTCGTTGACCAAACTCAACGTAAATAAACCTTTTTTTTTGTTTATTTACTATAGGTAATTATATCTTGTCGCGAAAATGGTGCCACTTTGAGTAACCCTGATTTTGTTCCGATAGATCATCGAAACAATTTTTTGATCACTTATACAAATGTTGAAAAGTTACCGAAATAATCGTAATATTCGTAATCATCGTCGCTCGTAGGTACAGAGTGCCTGCCATTCGTGCTCGCTCACCACTCTATATTACGCTCCGTTTTGCTGATATTTTCGTAAATTTCGAGAAATCCTCTACTTAGAATTGAGGGATTACTTAATTTTAAGATGTTATTAATTATTACACTATATATTATTGAACTTTTACGACTGTAGAATTTATGCTTCATATTTAAAAATGAATAAAACGCATTTAAAAAAAAACTATATTAGTCACCTGAGTGAAAATTTTGTTTTTAGTATAGTTAATTATAAGAAACTTTATACTGCAAAATCACTGATTTTTTAATATTTGTTTCTGAGTTATGATTTTTTTTTATTTATTTGCCTTTTTTGCAAATTCCTCTGAAATGTAAGTGGCGATTTTTGAGGTTTCATTTCTAATGGTTTTAAGAAATTCATAAAGGAAATTCCCTTTGTGTAAGATTTATTCTCGATGTTTTAAGACAAAAACAATATTTAAACCACCGTTGTAAAAAAAGCACCCCAGATATTTTGGGGAAAACTTGAAATTTATCATTGACAAACTTATTTTAATCATGTTTCCAAAAATCACCTCTGTAGGATTTATTGTGATTTTTTCGAACAAAGTATTTTTCCTTGCCCGTAGTATAGTGACATCAGGTTCTTGGTGACATCCATGCGGGTGGCAGACAGATGAAATATTGGATGCATTCTAGTAGACTAATTACTGAGTCATCGATCGCCATAGAGTACATTTTACCAAAGAAAGTAATAAAAATTGAACTAAACCTCAGCGATAATTTTTCTAAGTCTATGTTCAAATCAAATTACTTTCTATTCACTTCTCAAGCTCACGCGCTCACTAGACATGAAATAAAACTATTTTTAACGGATACTAGCGCGGTTTTATTGAAAATACTTTGGTAGTTAGTTGGTATTTGGTTTGATTTTTTGTTTTCCCGACGTTTCGGCACCTTTGCAGCTGCCGTGGTCACGGGGGACTGAAGCCGCTCGTGAAAATTAATTGGTTTAAGTTAATTTATAATTTAATTTTGTTATTTAATTAATGTTAAAAAGAGAGAATCTACTGAAACTACCACCATTTCACAAAATTGGGAGGCCTCTCCAAGAAATGAATGGCGAAAGAAAACTTGGAGAGGAAAGCCGACCTCCATCTTTTACATTTATTAGTTTATTTGCAAAAGGAACTAACCGTATCATTTGATCTTGCAGTGTGTGTTTGGGGCTTTAGCACAATATTGTGACCATTGTCACAGATTGGAGCAAGAACCTTATATTCATTTGGATTGGAGTCAGTTTAATTTTTTAAATCTTTAAGGTTAGCTTTTATATTAGTTAAGGCGACGACGGCTACACGCATGGTAAATACTGTGATCCATCGCTATAGAGTAAATTTTCACCATGGAAAGTAATTTGTATGGAATGTTAAATATTTTACTTTCCATGGTTAAAATGTACTCTATGGCGATGGATCACGGTCACTGATGGGGAAAATGCCGGGCATTTTTGGCAGATTGGGAATATTCCCAATAAACGCCCATAAATTCCCGCCCACTGGGCATTTAGCTGGGCATTTATTTTTTGTTACAAAATTAATCTACAAAATTTATTTAAACATTAAAATATAGTTAATTTTAATTAAATCAGTTAATATTATCGTTCATCAGTTTATATTTTCATATCCTCATCAAAATATTGTATGTGAATCGTAGACGTAAGTATATATTTGTCACAAAATCTTCGAAAGCGGTAAAAATTATATTGAAGGAAAATAATCATATGAAAATACAAGTACCTAGAGAAGGACACTCCCGATTTAAACTCGCTTGGCCACCCCGCACCACTCGGTGAGGTTAATACTAGTAGGTTGCCATTCATCGTTTTTGCCAAGAAACAAAACTTTTGTCAAACAACGACATTGGCGAGAGCACACAAGAGCGGCTCGCTATATTCCCGGTGTTCGCCGATGGGCAAAACTTTTGGCGAATAGCGAGAGCAACGAGTTTGTGCGAAATGACGGCATAAGCTTTGTTTATAAATCTGTATTATCTTCTCATAAGTCTACCAGTAAATGAGTCGGTATAAATGGTTTATTAATCGAAGAAGTAATTTAATCATTTACTCTCATTGTGGGGACTATCCCCCAAATTGGAAATACGAAGAACATCGTTACATTAACATTCACGTTAACGTCATCCGCTTAGTTATTTAATTATTATTTTCAATAAGATAGGGTCTAGGAAGTAAAAAATATAAGAAACTAGCGGCCGCCCGCGACTTCGTCTGCGTGGAAAGTTTTTTGCCATCCACAATTCATTTTTTCGGGATGAAAGGTACCCTATGTCCTTCTCTGTACCCCTAAGAACGTGTATGCAAAATTTCATGATGATCGGTTCAGTAGTTAAAACGTGAAGGCGTAACAAACAAACAAACTGACTTTCGCATTTATAATATTAGTAAGGATACAATTGGCTTTGGTTAAAAAATAAAAGGTATTTTTTTTATATTTTTTTACTACAGATTAGGCCAATTTAAGAAACTAATTTGAATATTTTAACATTTGGTCCCGTATTTATTTTTTTATAAATATATTTGTCGAGCGGATATGGTCAACCGGAATGACGTCATCAGTGGCATGAAAGTTTAAGAAGAAAACCTTTGCCATCTACTTATAGAAAAAGAAAGGCCAAGTGTCATTAACTGTCATAATGACCTTATGGTTGTTTGTAAACAAATAAGTTATAGTTAATATTTCTTCTATTTTATTCATTTAATCCAGTTGTGACGGTTCTAGCCTACCTTCTTAATTTGCCGCAATAATTTTTGAGGTGGTAAAATTATAATAAAAATGCTTACCAGTGGAAACTCTGCTGAAAAACTTTGTAAAAACTGACACGCCCAATCTACCCAAATTGCGAAATGTATTGTATGTATTGTGTCTATTTTGGATGTAGGCTACATGGATGAAATTGTAACGATTGCTTGTGGACTGATAAATTTGCAGGATAACATAATAAACATTGTGAAAATATGTGCATACTTTATTTCTATTTACAAACATTTAATAGTAGGGATGTGGAAAAAATTACGAGATAAGTTCATCGATATTTTTCGGGCGATATTAAATACTCTGATATATCGATAGATGTTATTACAATAATTTTTCCTAAACATTTTTTTGGTAATTACATATGGATTCTAATAGTCGACACTATTTTGTCACTGGAGCATTTTGATTTTTTCCAACTTTGAGTCTTAAAAATCATCGTAAAATTCGTCAAATCGAGCCAAAATTTCGCGTAGGGGTTTATTTTGCTATTTTTTATGTTTTACAATACCTTAAAATTAGAATCCATTACTTAGTCATCGTCCCATTTCATCCCATTTTTTTCTGAGAAATATTACCTATATCGATATTTTTTCACTTCCACCTTCCACCATCCCTAATGCCAAGTTCATTGTCAAAATTGTCTTTGCACTTTTTTCTTTTTTTTATTATGGCTGGGAGATCTGTATGTGATGACGTCATAAAGGTCATTTGAAGGTTAAAGCTTTTTATTGAATATTATAAATATCTTTAAAAATATAGACTTATTTTTAAATTTTTTTAGTAGACACTGTACCGAAAGTTTATTCCTCGAAATGGTTTTGAGATTTCCAGTCATGTTCAAAAAGTTATCAAAGCCAATTGTTTTTCGTTTTTGGATTTAAAAAATGGCCGCCAGGTTTTTATGTAATTTACGGGGATACTAGGTATACTTATAGAAGTATAGATTATTATCTGACATTTTGCTGACATCCATTATGCAAGATACCTACCTTACTACCTTTTATTTTTGGTCTCTATTAATGATCTCCTTGATCTTCAGTTGGCACAAGGCAAATTGGTATGTTATGCCGATGATACTGTGCTTCTTTTTTCCGCAAAAACTTGGGAGGAGTCGTTTTATTTAGCTCAGACTGGTTTTAACAACGCTTCAATATGGCTCAAACAAAATGTACTAACATTAAATGCAGAAAAAACTAAATACGTCACCTTTGCTATGAGAAGTACAGGGCTTCCTTCCTCAGATTTCCACATAAGGGCACATCGTTGTAACAATTACCAATCTGTATCATGCATTTGTCCATATATCCAAAGCACTAATTGTGTTAAGTACCTTGGTTTGCATATGGATTACTCACTCTCTTTCAAAGAACAAATAAATGTCCTGACTAAGAGAGTTCGTAAACTCATCTATGTCTTTAAGAACTTAAGACACGTTGCAGATCAAGATCTACTTAAAAAAGTCTACCTCTCACTGTGTCAATCTATCTTAAACTATGGCATAATTGCCTGGGGTGGTGCAGGCAAGACAACGTTAATGGCTTTGGAAATAGCACAAAGATATATTTTAAAGGCTTGTACGTTCCGACCAAAATTATATCCCACTGCCCTTTTATACGAAAACTGCCAAGTGTTAACAGTGAGACAGCTTTTCATATTGCAAGTGATTCTTAAACAGCACTCCATCTTAGAATATGACAGAAATAGAATTGCAAGACGCCGAAATTACACGGTTTGCCCCACTGTTACCACTAATCATTCCTTTATTCATAATTTCTTTTATTCTCTTGGTCCTTTTTTATATAATAAAGTAAATAAAATAAATAATATATACAATCTGAATATTTATGATGTCAAAAAGTCTGTCACTGCTTGGCTACAATCCTTAACTTATGACGAAACAGAAGCCATTTTTGAGATAGTATGGTAATGGGTACTTGCTTTCTTAGTTATCCTTTATACAACTTTACTTAAAATAATTCCTTTTTGTTTATTTTATATAATATTTATTTATTTTAAATATCACACACCCTCTCCACACACACTCACTCACTTACACTCTACTCACCATGAGAGGTTCATTCTACACTAGTTTTAGTTTTATTGGCATATGGCATTATTCACATTTCACTGTTTGATTTTATGTAACAATCACCTGTTGCTAAACCTTCTGTTTGGCGTTATTGATAGAGAAAGAGCACTGCACCTGAGATACAGGTTTCCTAGTTTGGGTGCAGATGTTTTTAAATCTAAACTGTATAATCGTAAAGGTTTAATTTTAGTTGTATTCAAAAGTTTTGTCTTTGTAATTTTTGTGTCAATAAATTTTTTTTATTTTATTTTATTATTATTTTACTATTCTTATTAGGTAGGTAGAAAAAAGGGTAGGGTATAATCGCAATAAAATTCTTAATGCCGAGTAAGTACCTAGGCATAAAATTTTACATTGCATTAATTCTTTATAACGTTAATTGAACCCAAATATATAGATAAGCTAATGAATATAGTAATGGTTGAAAATAATAATAATTTATAATAATATTGTAATAATGGTACGAAATAAAATAATAATAGTTCTTCCTAATAAATACAATAATAGTTCGAGTGTCCAATTTACCGACTTTTTTAAAAGCTTTTATTAGGCTCATTACGGTGAATGTCGGCCAACTGGCGCGAGGGAAAGCGGGGATCAGCCCGCGTAGCATGACCAACATCGAGATAAGATTCGACTCAGAGAACAATGGCTTGTCTACACCGAAATGTCACTTTTGTCGGGTTGAGATCGAGATACTCATGCTCGCATTTACAACTAGTAGACTCATATTGTTCTTTGTCGTGGCCTAATGTCAAAAGTCGACAAACACGAGCTTTTCTCTTCAACTGACATTAATTTGACAGTTGAATCAGAGAAACTTGTCTACCACCCTTTGAGTAGTCGAGAAGGTCGAGAGAGAATCACAGACTAATAAGAAGATTCGAAATAGTTTTCTACGTATTTTATTTTATATGAATCTAAATTTCGCAATAAAAATAAATCTAAATTATCCGTGCTTATATTTTATTCCTTAAAAACTTAAATTAAAATTATTTTCATACGTTGATTTTAATATTTCGTAATTTTCTCGTCATTTTACACAGATTACTAAATTAACAATTTCGTTAGTAGTCTGTGTTATCTTTTCAAAATACTCTCAATAAAAGAAAGGCAAACGAATTTATATCCATACAGCTATATTTAATTAGTTTTAAGAGTTTAGCGTTGTGAAATCTATAGAAAGGAACGGTGCTTTATGAGAAATAAAGTAATTATTTTCTATTGGCAATATTATTCTTCTCGAACTCGAGAGAGCTTGTCTACGGAAGAGAACGCTTTCTTGAGTGCCTCTTTATCTTAGAACTTATAAATAAAAATGAAAATCATGTTTAAACTAAATTATTTCGGATCAAATTAGATAATTTTGACGTTTATTGGTGTTAAAATAAAAAGATTTCCTTTAAAATTCACTTTTTTTATTAAAAGACATTAAAAGGTTTCGAAATTCTGAGAACGAGTCCCACCTGTCTGTCAAACTGTGCTCAGCAATCGAGAAGGTCGAGACGACAAGTCTTCGTAGACAAGAGTCTCGTTTGCTCATGCTACGCGTGCTGGAGTGGAGAGATAGTTCGCTTACTATACATGAAACTTGGCGAAACTACCCGAGAACCCTTTGATGTACCGACACCGACACGGAATGGATAAAAGGCGAATATAAGCGAGTTTTTAAAAATGTTGATTCTATTTACCTTTGTTTGCTTAGACTTATCAGTAAAATATATACCCAAAAGTCAAATTATAATAAATATTTGTTAAATAACTAATATTTCGTTTTATTTCCTTAAAACTTTTTCCTTTATTAGTTGTTGCACAATCGTTTTTTTCTGCCCACAGATTGGGCATTTATTTGGGCATAAAAGATTTATGCCCAATGTGCCTGGGTTTTTTCCCAATTTTCCCGCCCGGGCAGAAACACTTTCCCATCTCTAATCACGGTATTTAATTTAACATGCGCGTAGCCGTCGCCTGAGGCCTACAGCTACACTACACTAAGCACATGTTACACGCCGCAGACGTGTGGCTTAAGGTACGGGCACTTGTCTGACGCCACGCGTTAACACGTGTTAACACGCCGTCAGATGACATCGGTTTTTACCGACTTCAAAAGGAGGGAGGTACTCAATTCGACCCGTTTTTTTTTTTTTTTTGTTTTTTGTATGTACACCGATTACTCGAAGACGGCTGAACCGATTGAAATGATTCAAACGTTATTACATTAGGTAAACTGCCAAGTTGGTCCCATTTTTTAAAATTTTGAAATCGGTTCAGTACTTTTCAAGTAATCTTGAAAAAAGCACGAAAATAGTATGATTTTGTGTGAACTACCTCGATGATCAGTCGTATAACTTCTTTGTTTATGAACTGAATAAGATAATTATTTTTTTGTTGAAAAAGGGATATCTTAAGTGTTGCTCTTTAACCGACTTAAAAAAAGGAGGTTCTCAGTTTGACCCGCATAAATGTATGTTTCTCCGCGGTTAACTCACGTTTGGTTGAGCCGATTTTTCTACCTAACTAATATACCTACACTACCTAATATAAAAAGTACCTACACTAAAAATAAAAAAATAAAAAATTGTTTAAAAAAACAAAAAACCGACTTCAAAAACCCTACTTCTAAAAAGCAAGAAATAATATTCGTAATAATAAAAACACGTCTATTGAAGTCGGGTGTGGCTTTTAGAATAAAAAAAGGCATTTGTACTCCAGCCCCACCCGACTTCAATAGACGTGTTTTTATTATTACGAATATTATTTCTTGCTTTTTAGAAGTAGGGTTTTTGAAGTCGGTTTTTTGTTTTTTTAAACAATTTTTTCATAGTAAATGTATGCACTAGGATCACACTTATTTTATAACACGTCCATATAAATACGGCGTGTTAACACGTGGCGTCAGACAAATGTGCCCGCACCTTTATCCCCTCCACCATTCGACGTCTCCGATGCGTCGAATCTGGATAGTTGCGTCGTGGTGGCATCGTGTTGCATTGCATGGCGTGGATGTAGTTAGGGAAAATGTATGGGGATTGACCGACACGCCCAGAGTGTACGTGGCCCACGTTGGCCATTCCGCCTTTTCACGGAAACCAACCATGGTTTAAATAAATGGAAATTCATAGATCGGCAGCGGGACCGCCTAACTCTATCGCTTTGACTGTGGCTTTGGTTTATGACGTCAGTGTCATATCATAACACGATGACAAGGACGGACAGAGCATTGCTATCGCTCTGGCTAAAGCTTTGAGTTAGGCGGTAGGGCCCCGGATACCAACGGAAAGTTTCGGACATTTGTGAATAAGGGCCTCCTAATTTAGTTAGAGAGATGGTCAGATAAAAGTGATCATTCTCTAGTATAATAATGTACTTTATGGTGATCATCTCATCTATCTACTGGTTGGTTCTAGGCTAGGCACGTCCTAGGCTTATTATCCTTACTAATATTATAAATGCGAAAGTCCGTTTGTTTGTTTATTTGTTTGTTACGCCTTCACGTCTCAACTACTGAACCGATCATCATGAAATTTTGCATACACATTGTCAGGGGTACAGAGAAGGACATAGGGTACCTTTTATCCCGAATAAAAGTATTGTTCCCGAGGGATAGCAAAAAACCTTTCCACGCAGACGAAGTCGCGGGCGGCCGCTAGTAAAATTATAAAAATGATCTCGCTGAAAACTCTGCAATGCAAATCTATACATATAAAACTCTAAATCAATTGATTGTTGGGATACGGCTATAGCCCTAACGGCTGAAAGTATACACACCATTTTTGGAGGGTAGATACCTTTCATAGTGTAAATGAGCACTAAGGAAGGATTTTGGAAAATTACCATTATACAGGGTGCTACAGGATGTTTCAGTTTGAATGGAAATTTGTATAGGGCTGAAGGTAGAGTCACCATATTTGGAGAGTAGATATATTTCATGGTGTAGGACTGTAGGTGAGCACTAAGAAAGGGTTTTGGAAAATTCCCATTATACAGGGTGCTACATTTCAGTTTGTATGGGAATTTGTATAAAGCTCCGGCCACACCGACGCGAGCGAATCGCGTGCGTCGCTCATTTTGACAGATTTTGATCACGTAACTCAAAGCAATAGCCATAGCCATTGCCATAGCAATTTCTTTGACAATGGCTATGGCTATGGCTTTGAGTTACGTGATCGCACTCGCGAATTTCGCGCGGAATTCGCCTCAGTCTGTACGAAGCTTAAGGCTGGAAGTATATACACCATTATTGGAGGGAATATACCTTTCATGAATAGTGCATGTTGATTGATAGTAAAAAACCAAGCGAACAAGGACTCTGACCTATTTTGTCAGAGGATAAGTGAGCATGGACCAAAAAAAATAAGGTCTACCTACTGATAAATACCTTGGTACTTGTATTGGTAATCTGTGACTTTCAAAATAAACGCACAACTATCTTAATCACGCGAATTAAGTCGCGGGAAAAAGCTAGGTAACCACAGTAGTCAGTATTCAGTATTTGCTTATTTACGCTATCTGGTAAAAATAATACGATATTAATTAACATAAAGTAATTCTGTCATAGAAATAGCGCAGCGAAAATTTTTTTGTATGTCTATGAATTCTGTAGTGTTTGGGAGAAACCTGTTAAGTTCAAAAGGGACATTTAATGTACAAAAACGAAATGGAAGAATCCAGCTCAGTTCTATCACTATACAGAATGTTTGGAAATAAGTAGCCTTATAAAGCCAAATACGGTGAATAGGGACCATCAAACTGAACAAATTTTACTATTGGACCAACTGTAAAATCGCGAAAAAAATCAGCAGTTTCATATAAAAGTTAAAAACGAAAGTTTCAAAATGTATAAAACAACCGATTTTTTTCACATTTTCAGAGTTGAAACCATAGGAAAAAATAAAACTATAGGATTCAAACCTGTTACTGATCCTCATTGGCAAGAAAAGTGTAATTCTCTATTAAGCAGAACTTATTCATCGATAGAAGTTGGGTGAGTGTAATGTGTCCGGAACCTACCTCTGACAGCATCTCCTTACTGAATTACGTTACGCAAATTCAATTATTGCTTTTATGGAGAGCTTTTAGTAGCAAGCGGTGGCGTGATCGACCCCCTTAAGTAAATTGCCGTCGATGTCTAAAGTTCTCGGTTCACTATCTACTTCACACATTTTTATTACCTATCAGAAGACATAGGTAGGTATGTTTTTAGTTTTAGTAATGTTTCACATTTTAATCAAGAGTTTCTCAATATAAAAAAATATTGTAAAATACCTGCCTATAGGTAAGTAGAGGTGATTTAAACTTATGTACTTAGTTACCATTTATAATAAATATGGGTACCCTACCCTATGGGTATACCTACGCAGATGCCAAAAATGCAATAAAACGTATTTTGTGCATCTGTCACATACACACTTATACGTAGGTAGCGTGTGTCGATATTTTCTGTTCACCAAACGCCTCGAAAACTTGTAGCACACTATTTCCGATTCCTAATCAATCATGGAACATGTTCATTCAGCATGCAAGCAGGCATGCAGCATGCAAGCAAGCATGCAGCATGCACGCAAGCATGCAGCATGCAAATAAATAAATAAAATTGTTGATAAACTTACTAATGGGCATACCTACCTTATAAGATTTCGAAAAGTATTACTAGTAAGTAGGTAGGTACTAATAAAAACTTGGAAAGTGATTTTTAAGACTATTGTAGTAGTGTATTTCCTTATTTAGTTTATTATCCTATCAATCAACCATTATTTAGACATGTGTCTTTTTCTTCATTCTCCAAATTTTAAGGATGTGTTCAGTCTCATGAAGAATTCGGAACAAATCCATGAAACTGAACAACTTTCACTAAAGCCGGCTCTACACGTTGGTCAACATTGTGGCGAATGTTGTGGCAAATATAATTATTAGCCAGTTCATGATCATTCATACGTTGGAAGTTCGTTCAGTTTGCTTCGAATCAGGTCAATGTGCGGATGAATTTATTGAATGAATATTGAGGCGAAAGAAAGTTGATGATAAATCTTTAAAAAATGCGCCCAACGTTTTTAGGCTTAAAACTTCTGTATAGGGTTATAAAATCTTTACGAAGGATAATTTCTTTTATACTTTTTAATCCGTTTTTATGTTTTAGTCCGATTTTTATTCTTTTTAGTTCGTTTAAAAAAGTTTTTTTAGTACTTAAATACTTAGTACTAGCATTATATTATTTATTTTTATATTAGTACTAGTAGTACTACTGTAATATTTAGTCTGCAAACTACTGTTTAGTCATTTTGCGTTTTAGACAATTTACTTAGTAGACATTTTGCTTTTTGGACATTAATTTTAGGCAGCGTGATCAGGAAGGGGCGTGTCGGACATAACTTTGTCACCCTTATCTTTCTTAAAAACCGACACTACCCGGATAGCGCCAACTTGTGGGCCATCATTCCAATACAAACTAAGGTAGCACATACACCCACTCTACACGATGGCCAATAGGCATTGGCCAAAACATTCGCCACAATGTTGGCCAACGTCTAGAGAGTCATAATAGTTTGCTAAGAGCTTCCAGAGTGGTCACACTATCACATGCACCTGATTTAAATTATTTGATTTGAAAACGCCAACGTGCATACAGTAGTACTTGGCGTAATTCTTTTGGCGGGCTACAGTTACACCTCCAGCTGATTTTGATGACTACTGTAATGAACTAGAAACCCTTTTTCAGGCAGAATTTCCGTTTATTTGTTGGAAACAATATTTTAGAGATTTTTTAAAATTATATGTAAAGTAGAATTACAATCGCAGTCATGCTCATGTTTAACTCAAATTTTTATATTATGATTGTTCATTCGGAAATGAAGGCATGTTTACATAATTAAATTTAATAACAGAAAACTTCTAAAGATTGTTATTTACTAAAAAAATTTACTTATTAAAGAACACGTTTCTAAAACGAACTAAAAAGTATAAAAATCAGACTAACTAAACTACATGTAAAAACTGACTAGAAAAACGGACTAAAAAGTATAAAGTAATTACATCCGTAAAGATTTATAACATTATAACCCTATACAGAGGTTTTAAACCTAAAAACATGGGGCGCATTTTTTAAGATTTATTATCAATTTTCTTTCGAATTAATATCCATTTTAATAAATTCGTCCGCACATTGGCCTAAATTGAAGCAAATTGAACGACTCCCCGACGTGTGGACGCCATCACGAACTCTTCTTTGCCACAACAGTCGCCACAATGTTGGCCAACGTGTAAAGCCGGTTTAAGACCCATAGGGTCAAATATGTAAAAAAAAGACTTTTCATACAAATCAAAGAGATCACGTCATCAGTTTAACAAGGAATGACCAAAATTTAGTGGTGTATTCACATGTTTCATTTGGAGAGTGAATAAATGCAGCCTGTTCAATGAAAGTTATAAGATTAGACCAATTGTTTTGTACCTAAATAATTTTATGTAGTTATTTTCTGCTCTGAAAAACATGTTAAGTATTTTCCATTCTTTACATACGGTTTTTTATTACAAATTTTTACGTAAGGAAACCGATATTTTCAAGAGCGATTACTGCCAGAAAATTAAATATAAGCCAATCCGGTAAAACATTCAATTAAATTATTACGGTTTAGTTGATTTGCCTTTAATTAGGGGAAAAACAGCATTAAGTACCAAATTTTGCGTAAATGCAAAAATACCTTTAACGAAGGGGCATATAATTTCAACTTAGGTTGTATTTCTTTTCAAAAGTTTGCTCAAGAATTAATAAACATTGAACTTTATTCAATTCTTTTAAACGTTTACATAATTTTCTGTGATTTATTTATTTAGGGTGGTTTGCTTGTTGGTCAAACTGCAAACAAGCGTTAGATTGAAGATGGTAGTACTTATATCTATTCTGTGATGGAAGTTTTAACTGAAGGTCACTTAAACCAACTTTGATCAAAGCAACATTGCATTCAAATGTGAAATAGACAATTTCTCAGGAGAATACAAGACAATGCATAAATACTGGCCTTCAAAACTTTTTATCACACTTTTAAAATTGCAATAACTTTTACAATACACAAGACATAAGTATTTTCGCAGTAAAAAGAATTAGACAAAGAATTCAATTCTTTAAATAATAACTTCAATGTTGATAACCGTCTTGAAATTAACAGACATAAGTATTTACGCAGTAAAAAGAATTAGAAAAAGAATTCAATTCTTTAAATAATAACTTCAATGTCGATAACCGTCTTGAAATTAACCGTTTTTATTTTAATTTCAAAACTAACTCGAGAAATTGCAATTTTAAATGTGTGGTACTTATGTACTAAGTTTTGAAGACCTGTGTAATAAGTAGGCAACATATTAAATACTAAATAATTAATAACGAAAGTTTTTACTTACTTACCTTTATTAAAAACTTTATTCACCTTCGGACCAAACTATTTTACTAAATTTTCTTTAAAAAAAATGCCCTAACCTTTGACCCTTGAGGATCCTATCACCACAGATGTCAAGTAAGTTCATCAATTCTGTTCACCTTTTATTTTATGTGCATGGGCTCACGGGCTAAGTGCACACTCCCATCTGAAGGTGATCCCACAAACAATTCACAAAACTTACTGAATAGTCATTCACCGTTTGTTTACCGGCGAGTACCTTTTAATTATCTCATCGCTGATATAATACACGCTGTTTACAAATATTACGAAATAATTGTACGTGTTTGGCGTACATGTAACATGAATCATGATACGATCTGCAGTTGTAGGTAGCAAGATTGATCACATACTGCCTTCCATGGCATGCATCACACTAGGTACCATGGGCAACAGCGTCGCTTAACCACTGCTAAGGTTTAAATCGCTTGCACGCTGCCCGCTATCACATACGATTAGTTCGTGCAGGGGCGATACGCGTGCACACGAATTTTGTTGCAAACTGGTTACGCGACGCTGTTGCCCATAGTACGTCGGGATCCCTTGTTTTCGCATAATTGTTTTATACCTAATTTGATTTGGCATAACGGATTTGGCATAATCTTTTTTGTCATAATAATACTTTCGCATAATTGTTTTTTTGGCATACTATTTATATTAGCATAATTATCATTAAGACTAATTTGTTTTCGCATAATGTTATTAGGCATATTGTCTATTCGCCTAATATTATTTAGACATAAAAATAAAAAACAATAAGAATAAATACTTTTATGCACTCATTTATTTTCATGCAAATGGGGTAGGTATTGTAGTAAAATGCCAAAAACTCATAACACCTACGACCTAAATATCGACTCATAAAACACCTATTTTTAAAATACCGAAAATCCTTAATGTCGATATCCAATAGAACGAAACTTGAAAAATCTATTATTAAATGACTGATGATAGCTCGAAACCCTAAAAGTTAAAATGCCGATAGTTAAAAGTCCCGAAAATCTGTTTAGGTCTATTAGGTGCGACGACGAGCGAGCGTAGCGAGCGAGGAGGAGGTTAGGTTCTATTGCGACCAACAACGCACGAGCCGAGCGAGCGAAGCGAGCGTGCCGCGGCAGCGGCCGGCGAAGTGCCAGAACCGACCTGCTGGCATGTAACCCTCAATTAACCTTCGGTTTTTTAAGCTTCGGGATTTTGTATTTTAGGAAAAATGTTCTTTCGTGATTTTAAACGTCGTGATTTTTTTGTTTATAAAAATATGCGTAAATAACATTATGCGTGTTTAAATTTATGCTAAAGAATATTATGCTTAAACATGATTATGCTTAAAGTAGTTATGCTTAAAAAAATTATGCATAAGCTGTTATGACTAAATAATATTATGCGTAAACATCATTCGGCGAAATCATATTATGCTATGACATATTATGCCTTAAAATTTTATGCAAATACATAGGGAACCTAGTACGTCATGCAGATTTTAGTAGAAAAATTATGCGTTGTTGGTGACTGTCGATCTGAATGACTATTCAGTATGTTTGTTGCAATCACCAAATGTGGTTTAAAGGCTCCCTTATGCGAAATCATTTGTCTCTATCTTTTTCTTTACGTGTAAAGAGTATGGAAAATAACCTCACTTCTGCACTTTTTCGATTTTTTTCGTTGTTTTTTCATCATTATCTTTAGCACAATTATCTTTCTTGAAAAATAGTTTTTGGAGCAACTGCACAGTACGTCAAAGTGTATTTAGATGTAGAATTCAATACGTTTACGATATCATTTACGCCAAAAATACGGCCCTCTTATAAACTCTTTAGCTTGTCGTATGATTTTTTTGGTGGCTACAAGTTTACGTTTTCTATATATATGGCCCGCGCAAAGCATGGTTTCATATTATCGCCCCTTAAGGGCCTTCGCAGACTACAGACTTTTTATCGGCCGATAGTTGGTTTAAATTATGAAGAATCGGCCGATACCAAATTGTTGTAATGTGCGCACTTTCATACTGATTAAAGGCCCGACCCAACTATCGGCCGACAGAAAGTCTGTATTACAGTTTGATGTGTGGGAGTATCGTCCCTTTAAGTTCTAAGAGCTCGACGAATAGTATTCCACATCTAAATCTTATAGTAATAATATTTCAATGGTATTCCAATATTTTGTTGTGATGAAGATAAAGTGCTGACGAACACAAAATTATTTTTTGGACCATTTTATGCTTACGAGTGCTCGTTTTCCGCTTATTTAAATTGATTTGCTTGTTTTACGGATTTTTAAAGGGTAGGTAGGTAGTATTTAGCTAACAAGTGATAATAAATTCAAATTCTAGGCACATATCAAAAATACTGAATACTGAATATAGCGAACTAAAATACTAAGTGGGTGTCAGACTGAGGGCGAGTATAAGTATAGAAAAAGATTACTTAGTTATTCAGAACGATCAGTGTAATAATAAATAAGCGTTCATTTTAATTTTAATTTTTAGTATTTTATTTGAAAAATGCTTTTTTTAACCTAACATAACCTTATTGTTAGTATAGTAGCTCAAGCACAGAATATAATATAATACCTAGTATAGCTCAAGTCCGTTTTAAGCAGCGAAAATTTTTCTATGTCTATGGTTTTAAGTAACCCTTTCAGTATATTTGTCACTCATTTGAATATTCACTATTAACTCATATTAATTATTTCCCACATATAGCTTACGAATTTTCCGGTTAAGTTATTTTGTCGCAAACATAATTAACCACTGATTTAAGTACCTACATTCGCCAGTATATTTTCAGTCGTTTTTTAAAACACCTCTGTCCGTTAAAGTAAGTGTTTGCTGTCACGAAAGTACCTACGTATTCGAAATTTAATCTCAAAAAAATCAAGTTATAAATATTTTAATCTCTCTGTAGCTTTACATGCAACTGAAAAACACTGTCACACATGCATTATGCGGCTTTGGTGCGTGATTACAGGGTGTTTGGTAATAGCCTTATAAAGCCGAATATGGTGGATAGGGACCATCAAATTAAACAACTTTTACTATGGGACCAACTCTGAAATCGCGAAAAAAATCTGCTTTTTCATACAAAAATTAATAACCAAAATAGCAAAATGTATGAAATAGCTGATTATTTTCGCGTTTCAGAGATGGTTCCATATTAAAAGTTGTTTAGTTTGATGGTCCCTATATCCACCATGTTCGGCTTTATAAGGCTATTATCAAACAGCCTGTATAGTAATATCAGGGGCTGTATTATGATCTCTTATTTCCAGTCAGTTTTCTGACTGGCTATCAATCTATCTCTTTTATTTGCTATACAGCGAAAAAGAGATGTAACTATAGCAATTCATAAACCTGGCAAGTTTTAAGAGGTTGTAATACCCCCCCAGTTATTATCAGTCATCTTATTTTAAGTTTTAAATAGTTTTAAAGTAGCTCTATCAGTGAACATAAGTGCTATTTAGACCCTGCAGTGGACCCTGAATCACAAAATCAAAAACTTTGCCAAATGTCACTAAAAATGGTAACCTGTTAGAATTTTATATTCTTAATAAAAATGATCAATTAGGTACTCAGGCATTTAATCACATTGGCAAAAAATGTATGGTGAATAAAAAGCACGCATCGCATAATTCGCAACTTGCGCGTAGGCAGGCAAAATTGAAGTAAAGGTCAATGACGATTTTCATATCATATTCCAGTTAGCTACTATTTGACATTGAATGCGATTAAACGTAAATACCAGTCCAAACATGTTGTCTCTAGCATTCAGTTCTCGTATTTAGTTATTAAACTACGTAATTTAGTAACAGTTATGGCGTTTAAAAATGATATCTTTTGTTTAGTGGTTTTAGTGAGTTTTCCTCTAGTTTCTAATATTTTTCTTAATTCCATTGATGAAATATCATTGAGTGATTTAGATTCAGATGCTTTTTTGGACTCTTTCGAAATGTTGACTAAGTATGGTTACAATCCCGAGAAGATCTCAGTTACAACAGAAGATGGATATGTGTTGACTCTCTTCCGAATACCAAAGAAAGGACCTCCGGTTATGTTGGTTCATGGCTTCACTGATTCTTCAGATGAGTGGCTAGTTCTCGGTCCAAACAGATCGTTGGCGTATCAACTAGCTGATTCTGGATTCGACGTATGGCTGTTCAACTGCCGCGGAAACAGATATAGCAAAGAGCATATAGAAAACCATTCACAGGAGAAGTATTGGAACTTCAGCTTAGACGAAATGGGCATTCGAGATTTACCAGCGACGATCGACCACATCTTAAAAGTCACTTCATATGAGAAATTGTCTTATGTCGGATTTTCTCAAGGAACAACAATTTTTTATATTATGTGCAGCTCGAAATCTGAGTACAACAGCAAGATAAAAGTGGCTGTACATCTGGCTCCCGTAGCATGGGTCAGTAATATCAAACTTCCGTTTATGTCGTTCTTTAGTAGTCATATAAAACTAATTTCTTTACTCACAGTAGATTCAGGTTTGTATAATCTGCTTCCTTTCAACGATAATACAGCATTCAGCCGATTTAATTGTTACAAAAAGTTATCAGCACAGTTATGCCAAACAGAAGCTTTTCTTTATTTTGGTTTGAGAAAATCTAGATATGTGCCATTTGATAGAGCAGCTATAATTGACAGCCATTTACCGGCAGGACTTCCAGCTTACACTATAATTCAGTATTTACAATGGCATAAAAGTAAAAGATTTCAAAGATTTGATTATGGCACGTCTAAAAATTTGGAGATATATTCAATGACTAAACCACCTTTGTACAATATATCACTAGTCAGTGCTCCTATAAATATGTTTATTAGTGAAATAGATTGGTACAGTAATGTCGAAGACGTTAAAATGTTAATGAAAAAACTTCCGAATATTCAAAAAGTTATAATGCTTAATGAAAGCTTAGAATATTCACACTTAGAATTTGTATTCGGCTCTAGAATCAATTCGTTGATCAATAGACCCATAATTAAAATTTTGTTGAAAGAAAGCTAATATTAAATTTTTGTTAAGTATTGTTTTTGATCTGATTAAAATATAATATACCTCGTATAAATGGGAAGTAAAATGTTAGCTATTATTGAAATAAAACAATTTTTAACGGATACTAGCGCGGTTTTATTGAAAGCACTTTGGTAATTAGTTGGTATCTGAACGTCTAAAAAAAAATTCATCGCTTGAGGGTAGACTCACGGGTAGCTTCAGTCCCCCGTGACCACGGCAGCTGCAAAGTTGCCGAAACGTCGGGAAAACCAAAAATCAAACCAAATACCAACTAATTACCAAAGTGCTTTCAATAAAACCGCGCTAGTATCCGTTAAAAATTGTTTTATTTCATGTCTAGTGAGCGCGTAAGCTTGAAAAGTGAATATGTTAGCTATTATTTCCTAAATATAACACCTCAAAAATAAATAACAATCAGGCAAAAGGTAAAAAGAATGTGTACCTAACTAAATAAAAAATGTCAATATTAATAAATATACGGGTAGGTTAGTACCATGTAGTACTAAATAATGATTAAGTATATTGTGACAATTTCATAATTAAAGTTTTTAAAAGTTACGTTACTCAGTAAAAAATACCCAGAAAAATCTGACTTATTTCCATGGCTGGAAAATATTATACGCTTTTATAGTGATTGAAAATAAGTCGAAAACACCTATGTTATTAATCATGTTAATAAATTAAGCTAATTTTTTGTGTTGATTGTCAAATTAAGACGTGTAAAAGATACTACTACTTATTCTGTGATACGTGCACTAGTATTTAATTAATAAGTTAAATAACTAATTATATTGACACGCAATGTTTAATATCTTAATTTATTTTTAAATACAAGCTTGTTTTATTTTACTATTATTAAATTAATAATGATTATGGAATGCACACGAGTGACAGTATTTTATAGCCTTGGGTGTTAAACACTCATCAATTTGACGATAGCCTCGCTAGTTTGACATTGCATACCAATAATTGTGAATAAAAAAGACTATCTAGACTATCTAGATTCTAAAACCAGTTATTTATATCAATAATAAATTAACTCATCTTAGTTGATGGACTTCGAGGTCTTTGAGTAAACTTCTAAACAAGACTTGACGAAGACATGGAAAGGCTATTCTTTAATCTAATAATTCTCAAAATGTATTTCACCAATGAGACTAGCCAAAGCCGGGTCAGTGGCCATAACCCACACGCACGACTTCCATATTTATGTAATTGATAGTTTTCTTACCTTATTTTGCAATGATAGCATCTTTTTTGTAATATCGAAAACACACACAGTCATAATAAACACAGCTTTGACCTATCCAAAACCTTAAGCGATTTATTATATTGTGATTTATGTCCAGTTATTTTGCGGTTGCAAAAATTGTGTAGTCACGCTACCTTTGTTCATGGAAAAAGTCAATCAATGTGAACAGTGGAAACTTATTTTATCGGGCAGAATTCAAACGCACTTCTCAATTTGGAAATTCTGTAAACTCTGGTCACATACCACAGACTTAGTTAAGGACAGACAATTGGACCACCTTGTTTCCTTGTTCCTAGGCCTAAAATGCCGCAGAACTTTACTGAATCTTTATAATGAGAGTGCCGCTTTAGGATAGACGATATTAGCGTTTAATCTTCCAAGTTTGTGGTTCACTTACAGAAGGAGGTTCAATCATTTTAATGTCATAATAACATACAATCATACCTATGCATATCATGGTACTTAGATATTTTTTACCGGAAGTTTCTAGCAAAGGGTTTTTATGCTGTATCACAGAAAACATAGTTTAAACATAGTTTTGTTTATTATCTTTATGGTCTTTACTAAGATTTACGCGCATGCATACTTAGTATCCGTTTAAGAGTTTTGTTTAGTGCGTAAATTCCTGTATACGCTATTTTGTAGTCTATGGTTAAAACAAATAACGAACAAGGCATGGGCTTGGGGCCAAAAATTAAAAAAACCCCGTCTGTCAGAGTGCGGTGTCGTGAGCAGATGCCCAGTTCGGATTGGCTCTCTGCACTCAATTTAACCTGCGAAACACTCTCCTTTGTCCAGGTAATGAATGGGGACCTATCTGGCCCCTTACCAGTTATCTATCATAAGTCGTAAAGGATGTGTGTTAAAGGTTAAGGTTGGGTGGAATTTAATCACCTTCCCCTGTCACCTAAGAGTTCTTGTGCAATTTTTGTGCTTAAATTGGTAAATATATTTTAAATCAAAATATACTTTTTAACGTATAATATGCATAATAATAAGTATTTATAACATATTTGCTCGTAAAGGGTCTCTTATTACATCAATTTCAATATCGTATTGTATCTCATTACGAACTTGTGCGGTAATGTAAAGTAAAACGCACGGTTTCCTTGATAAACCGTGCGTTTTACTTTACATTACCGCACGGTTTATCATACTTCGTCTAAAACGAACGGTACTTTTTTAAATCGTAGCAAAGAGTTTTTATGTCAGAAAAGAGGTCAACATTTTATGGATAAAATTAACTTTGGGAGATAAAATATAATAAATAAACATTTAATTATTCAATTTAATTAATGTTGACAATAAATTACAACCATTTATCTATAACAAAAACACAAAAATATTAATTTACTTTATTAGTAATACTGGCTGTTTTTATGCCTTTGCCTTAAAAAAAGCGCTGATGCGCGCGCATTGCTAATTTAATTTTTTTTGCTGTATTGTTTTTATTTGAAAATGTCGTCAAGTACTGATGAATTTATTAATTCAACACCGCCAGAAGTCTCAGAGGCAGCGAAAAGGGCTACTCTAAGCCTCTTGCCCGAAAAATTGACCAATAAGATACTTACAAGCGTATCAAAATTTAATCATATGGAAAACAAGCAAAGGTGCAAAGTCCGAGTTTTATTTATTTCCTCGCAAATATGTTATAAAACGTCGTATGACATACGTGCGCTTTGATAATTACAGCCTCTGCTTTCTTGTAGCCCTCGCCTACGGCTCGGGCCAGCAATATCGCCTCGGCTGTAATTTTCAACGTACCGCACTTATATCATAATGTACTATTATAAAACCCATCCTCTCGATCCTGTGATCGAATGTTATATTGTGTCTTTATCAAAAGCCTGTTTCACAAGTTCCGGTTATGTTTCAATCTCTAGTAATAATAAATGAGATGTGAATTCTATTTAAAAACTTAACAAAAAACAAGTTATTCCTTGGTTTACCAAGTATAAACTTACCAAAACGATAACTTACCAAACTTAAACTTACCATATAACTTACTAACTTACTTAAAAACTTAACCAAAACTTTACCAAAACTTACCAACTTAAAAACTTACCAAAGTAAACTTAAAGTTTTTGGTTTTTGCATTTACGATAACATTTACGAGTTAATTGTTTGTGATAAGACTATAACAGATTTGTTTTGGGTACAAAGTTTAAACTACCTATAACATAAAAAAATTATTATAATTTAAAAAATGTTTAGCCTTTAGTAACTCGTCTTATTGGATCCAAACTGTACATAATAAGCCTGAGTCTGAAACTGCAGGGCGCTTATTCAAGCTACATGTAATCCTCTATATGTAATCCAAAAACGTCCATAAAAGTACCTACCATATCAACATAAAACTGTACGGTACCAATATGAAATACGACTTTCCTTCAAAATTGTAGCGTAGGTTTTGGCAATTTTTTTCCGAAACGTGGTATTTGCGTACTCCCGTGTGTCGATCGTCGCTCCCCGTCGATTTGTCGACAGGCTTTATTTCCGCTTGTCGCACCGAAATACGATAGCGTTTATATTTTATTTCCAATATTTCAGTGATCGGAATGGAAACATCACAAAATTTGAAAAACTTAGAAATAAATTTGATTCGATGTTTGCCTCTTTACGCGAAATCGTTTCTACTGTAATTTACACTGTAAAAGTAAGTCCTGACAAACTAATTATTGATATAATGTTTGCATAATAACCATTGAAAATATTAAGATGCGTTACCCATATACTATACTTACGAGTACCTACCCAGATACTTACTTAATCAGTAAAATTCTGGACAAATTTACATCATTATTAAACCCCAAACTTAGCAAAACTTGTACTAAACAATGGATTCGATACAGTGAGTAAATAATTGCAAATAAACCGGTTTTTCATTAGTGTACCTGCCTACTGACCACGTGGTTGTGATTATAAACCTGATTCTGGTTTTAAACCGGTTCATTTGCAACTTTAAGAGTGTTATACTATAACGTATAACAAGATCGTAGAATATCTGTATGTTTGATTTGGTGTATAAAAATCTGACCTAGTATCCGTGATAGTAATAAAATTATTTCAAAACACAAGAAAATCTTAGATTGGGATAAACTGGCAGTACCTATTTAATATTGACTCCTTATTTATTTATATCGTAATAAGAATCAAGAAACTCATGTCGCATGGAATGATAAACATGTGTAGGTGTACCTACTATCAAATATCGCAGGGCAGGCAAAATTCAAACGTGACAGGCAGCAAGGTCGCTATACTAAATAATTTGCAAGGCTCTTGGCCTGCAAATGCAACGTTAATAAGTATCAACTTGAACTTGCCTCTTGAGTGTAAGGTCTTGCCGATCTTACGGACATTTACCTTGGCAATAGTAAAACGTTACATAAATTATAAGTAAGGAAGTAAGTAAACAACAAAAAGGAAGGGCAATAAGCCAGTTACCTGTATAATTATGTATTGTCTAGCCTTTAATATTCGAAAAAGAAACTCTGAAATATTAGTGGAAAGAATAGGTTTGAATAATGAGAAGTGGATGTTAGATATGAATACGTCGTTTTGAAATTTTTTAGGGTTCCGTAGCCTAAATGGCAAAAAACGGAACCCTTATAGATTCGTCATGTCTGTCTGTCTGTCTGTCTGTCTGTCTGTCTGTCTGTCCGTATGTCACAGCCACTTTATTCCGAAAGTATTAAGACTACACAGTTGAAACTTGGTAGTTATATGTAATCTGTTAACCGCTTAACGAATCTAATACAAAAATAAGAAAAATAAAAGATTAAGGGGGGGCTCCCCATACATGGAACTGAAACTGAAAAAAAAATTTTTCTTCAAACCAACACGTGTTGGGTGTCTATAGATAGGTCTTTAAAAATGACATTAAGGTTTCTAAGACAACTTTTTCTCAAAGTCAACCGTTTGAAAGATATTTACCGCCAAAGTGGTAAAATGTGTGTCCCCCCCCCTTTAACTTTTGAAATAAGAGAGTGAAAAATCTAAAAAAAATATATGCTGTAGACCTTAATAAAAACTTTCAACCAAAATTGGTTTGAACGAGATATAGTAATTAGTTTTTGAGATATAGCACATTTTCTAAAACCGCAAATATAACTTTGTCATTCATACCAACACTGTGAAAAACAAAGTTATTTTTACAGACGAAAAATTATAGGTGGTATTAAATATGGTAAGGTATAAGGTAACTACGGAACCCTATGGCGCGTGGCCCGACACGCACTTGGCCGGTTTTTTTACATTCTGCGAAATGGCTGAATAAGTACCTACTTGTTTTTTTTTCGAACAAATATATAATTGAACCTGTCAGTTTTCAGAATTAGAAGAACATTGCATTGAAGTTAAAAAAAAATATTAAAACCACGACTGCCCTGCCAAAAACGAACTAAAAAGTTAAATAAGTGTCATCTAATAACAATATTCTAACCAAGAACCTAAGATTCTTGATTCTAACAATACCCCACATATCCAAATCTTATGGTGGAATAAAGAAACTCACCCACAAACATACATGAACCCTGAACACATATACACTCCTTTTTGGGCAGTCGTGTAAAAACACCACGGTCGGGAGAAATGAAAAATTCGTATTGAAAGTTGAGAAAATCAACGTAAACTAGACCGTCTTGAATATTTTTTTCATCAAAATATTAAGAAATGCTTGACCGAGCGAGCACGAAGCGCGAGCGAAGCGTCTCTGCTTCAACTTGGGCAACAGTCGAGCCGTTTTTCGATTTTTTTCTAATGGCGAGGATATGTAAATAATCATAATTTCAGCCGTTTCGAAAAATGTTCAAAAATGTAACAAAACTTTTTTTTAGCGGTGCAAAGCAAATGTGTTTTTTTTCGTGAAATTTTGTGAGCAGGTTCGAAAATTAAAGAGGTTTTTTTTGTCGAGAATTTTTTTGAAATTTTTCAAAATGGCGGAGAAACGAGATACAAGATTTTAGATATTGTATATATCAAATTACTTACTTAAGTATAGAATTAAAATATGGATAAAACAGTAGAAAATATAAAAAAAAATAGTTAGCCGTATGTATTTGGTATATGTACCAGCTTTTTCCCACTAATCCGTCGTCGGCATGGAGTATCTTTTTTCTTTTTGTTTTTTTTTTTGTTTGAGGATTGTTTATCTCAACTCAGAAAAATATTTATTAGTATCATCAATTGTTCTTAAGATATTTATGCAGAATGACATAGGCACGCCTTTTATGTACTCATGTCAAGGTAAACTATTTCTCTCAGAGCGAATTCCCTTCGACCCAAACTAAATTTATTTTATGAAACATCTTAAAATCAGTAACATCAGGGGCCGTACCGGCTAACGCATCGAACTTCGATAAGTCTGCCGAGCTTCAACTTAAAACAGATAAATCGAAATAAGGAATTTCGTATTGTACTACTTGCCGAAGTTATTTAGAAGATATCGGTGTTCTTGTGACATCATGAATTGGGGTTCGCCATTTTGGATTGAGGCTCGATTTATCTGTTTTAATTTGAAACCGGGCAGACTTATCGAAGTTCGATGTGTTAGCCGGTATGGCCCCTGAGCGGTATTATATAAATTTTCAATCATTTCGACAACTCATCCTAACCTCATCCTAATAACCTACACACTAATAACACTTTGCGTAAAGTTATATCTTAAACGGATGTTTGATTTCGCTTCCTTTCTAACACCTACATGTTAATCAGCAATAAACAATTTTGTTTGATTTACAAGGCCATGTAATATGACATCTTTAGGCTGCGGTCAAACGATAATGCACGACTCGCCCTCACTCGCCCGAACTCAACTCAAACTCAAGTCAACCGGAGCCCACTCCTTGAAATACAGCGCTTACAATTTCGAGTTTATAACATATTAATAAGCTCCGTTTTATTTTGTCGATGCAACTGCACACGCCTCGCCCTCAACCCGAACTCAACTCAAACTCAACCCGAACAGAACCCAAACTCAACTCAAACTCAACCCGAACTCACCTCAAACTCACCTGAACATTACACAAGAGCTTATTAATGTGTCATAAGACTCAAAATTGTATGCGATGTATTTCAAGGTGGGCTGCGGTTGAGGTGAGTTTGAGTTGAGTTCTGGTTGAGGTCGGGCCGTGTGTGCGTACGTTTGAACGCAGCCTTAGGCTTATTATGAATTTATGCTTATACTCTTACTATTATTATATTCTGTGCTTATACTATACTTGATAGCGACTGTTTTATTTGTATGACAACTTTTAGTTTATTATAGGTAGTTACCACCAGAAGAGGCGCAAATCAAAACTAAAATTGAGAAAAATAGTGTATGTAGACTGTGTAGGTAGACATACATTAAGTTTTATTATGATTTTTACCTAATTAATATCTAGGAAATAAACATTAAGTCATGAAATACAATTCCTATTTCTTTTTTCATTGTCTGTTTCAGTAGCGTCATAAGAAAAGGTGCACGTACAAGTACATTAATTAATTATACTTTCTTACGATAAGCAAGAAAAAGGAAAAAAAATGCATATTTTTTTACGAGATGCAGCTCAATAAATGTTTTGAAATTTAAATCTTTTAGAGACGAATAGATTGTGTTTATTTATTTTATTATAATTTACAGAATATAGACAGCACCAAATATACAAATTGGGTCCCAACATTTAAAAACGTTTGAATATTCCGATTTAGGTATATCTAAAATTTATATTGATCCTTAAAATATTACATTAACGATAACAAACATTTTTTAAAGCTTAAAAGAATCTATTAATCGTATCGATACGCAATTACTGGATCATACTACCACCCCTTCCAATCAATGTCCTTTTCCCTTATAACGCAAAACACATTTTATTTTGAACTTTATGTCCTTTGCATAGAGAATGAATATGGGAAAAACTTCGCAGATATTAAGTTTGCCGGGTTATAAAAGGGCCTTTGCTCAATAATATGTTCTAATTTGTCTGACGCGATCACTCGGTCCGGCGGTCGTGTGAATCTTTCACCTAATTACCCCTTACAGTGGGTGCTTCGCTTCAAAGTGTGACGTGAATAAAATCCTCTGTGTTTTGCGAGCCGATAATGTTTAGTGGAGTAAAACATATAGGTTAATATGTAAACGTTATAAGCTCGTTTGCCTGGATGAGCATTATGAGTATGCTCTGAAACGTTGAATACAAATTTTGGAACGGAATTTTGGGTTCTAAGGCCGTTTGCAATTATGTAGATTTTAGTTTAGAAATGGTATATTTCTATTGCAGGCGTGCATAGATTAAATATCTGTTATCTAGGAATAGAAATGCTGATTTAGAAATTTGTCCTCCGCAAACAAAAAATATTAGGTCATTTTTTAAATCCCGGCAAAGTTATAGTGTTCATTGAAGAAAATCACCACGATTATCTAAAAAAGCTTTTAGCTTTTAAATCTGCCCATTTAGATACTGTATAAAAAACCGGCCAAGTGCGTGTCGGGCCACGCGCCGTAGGGTTCCGTAGTTACCTTATACCATACCATATTTAATACCACCTATCATTTTTCGTCTGCAAAAATAACTTTGTTTTTCACAGTGTTGGTATGAATGACAAAGTTATATTTGCGGTTTTGGAAAATGTGCTATATCTCAAAAACTAATTACTATATCTCGTTCAAACTAATTTTGGTTGAAAGTGTTTATTAAGATCTACAGCATATATTTTTTTAGATTTTTCACTCTCTTATTTCAAAAGTTAAAGGGGGGGGGGGACACACATTTTACCACTTTGGCGGTGTATATCTTTCAAACGGTTGACTTTGAGAAAAAGTTGTCTTAGAAACCTCAATGTCATTTTTAAAGACCTATCTATAGACACCCAACACGTGTTGGTTTGAAGAAAAAAAAATTTTTCAGTTTCAGTTCCATGTATGGAGAGCCCCCCCTTAATCATTTATTTTTCTTATTTTTGTATTAGATTCGTTAAGCGGTTAACAGAATACATCTATCTACCAAGTTTCAACTGTGTAGTCTTAATACTTTCGGAATAAAGTGGCTGTGACATACGGACAGACAGACAGACAGACAGACAGACAGACATGACGAATCTATAAGGGTTCCGTTTTTTGCCATTTAGGCTACGGAACCCTAAAAAGTTACTAACCTTTTCAACAGCAATCTATACTTATAATAAAACTGTAACACGTCCAATTCTGTACATTGAAGATATTTTGAAAAAAATTTTTGGAGGGCTCTCTAGAATCAATACTGAAGCCAAAACTGTATTTTGTTTTTATTTTTGTCTGTCTGTCTGTCTTTCTGTCTATATCACGTCCTCTATGGACTCCGAAACTACTGAATGAATTTAAATGAAACTTGGCATGATTTGAGTTCATATTACGAGGAAGGTCAACGTATACTTTTTATCTCAAAATTCAGCACCGTTCCCTTGGGAGAGGGCATGAAAGTCAAAATGTGTACTTGGTTGTTATTCATTAACGCGTAGTCCGATTTCATTCAATTTTTTATGTTAGATTGGAGATACTTTTAAGATTGTCGCGTAAATATTTCAAGGTCGTCGGTTTTGTAGAAATAAATAAAATAATAAATAAAATAAATAGGTAAATATGAATATAAGGTTCTTGGGTAAATAAGTAGTTCAAATTGTATTATGTTTAAAAATTCTCATCATAGACATCTATTATGAGAATTTTTAAACAACATACAGTTTGAGCTTGACCACGAGGTTTTCAAAAACCGCACTATCTGTATCTGCTGCGTTGGTGTTCTTTTAATATATCTATTTGAAGCTAGATGGCGCTTCTTAAATAAATTAAATTGTGTCTTGAGTACTTCGATCTTGCTTGAGTGAATATAACATTATTATTGTTATAAACTCTAACCGGGAGAGCCGGTACTAAATATCTTGATAAAGCTCTAAATAAATTATTAAAAAATAAATTACAGACCCCAAGCGTCATTTTCTCTAATATAAAAATGAAGGGGTGACTGACAGACTGACGCCCAGCTCAAACCACTGGACCTAGAGACTTGAAATTTTGTATTTTTTTTACATACCTACATAGATACTGTATACAATCTAAACATCCACTAAGAAATGATTTTCGGAAGTTCCATTCCTAAAGGGGTGAAATGGGGGTTCAAAATTTGTATGGAATAAAAAAATACACATTTCAACTTGAAACTTCGTGGTGGGAGTACTTCTAAACCCAAATGCTTATTTCGTTTTTAATACGTGTTTCGTGGTTTTCTGAAATTCAAGCCCTTAGGGGCTAAATGGGTAAAAAAAGCCCAAAATTGATATGGGTGTCGTTATTGAGGTTTTATGGGATGTTGATTGCGATAATGGCATTTATTTTAAAATCCAACATGGTAGACATTATTCAATCACTCAGGGGATGAAAACGGGTAAAAAAAACAATTGTATGGAAAAAATATAAAATAGACAATCCGACTTGAAACTATAGGAGTACTTCTGTAAACAAATAAGCAAACGCATATTTCGTGATTTCTGAAAATCAACCCTTTGGAGGGTAAATGGGGTATAAAAAGCCTAATATCGATATAGAAGTCCTTAATGAGGTTTTATGGGAGTTGATTGCGAAAATGGCATTTGTTTTGAAGTTCAACAGGGTGGAAAAGCTTAAAACTCCTAAAGGGCTGAAATAATACAGTAACGGGAATAGGAACGAGAACGGGTACGGGAACGGGGCATCAATGGGTTTTGGATATCGTACTAAAATTATAATAATGTGAAAGTAACGGAACATTTATATCCTACTTATACAACGTATTACAAAAATACCCCTAATCCCGAATATGGTAGATAGGGACCATCAAACTGAACAACTTTTACTATTGGACCAACTCTGAAATCGTTTAATTTTTGGAACACGTTGTATTATAAATGTGAAAGACGGCTTTGTCAAACAGAACGCGTACTTAGCGCGCGCTAGAACGCTATCCTGACGTCGCGCTATGGCGCTTAATTGTGTTGTAGGACGTGCATAGTTTCATATCAAACACAGCGCCAGCGCTGCGTACTGCTAGCGCCTACAACACAATTCCTATGGCGCAACGTCAGGTTAGCGCTCTAGCGCGCGCCAAGTGCGCGTTCTGTCTGGAGACGGCTGAACGGATTTGGAATAGCACACAGATAGTTTTACTTTTTATCCTGGTCAAAGGTTCCCTAATGTCCACGCGGACGAATTCGCGGGCGAAAGGTAGCTTATTCCCGCAACTTCGTCTGCGTGGACCAGAAAATGACCAGGATAAAAAGTAAAACATTTGGAAAATGGTCCCATAGTAAAAGTTGTTTAATTTGATGGTCCCTCATATTCGGCTTTGTAAGGCTGTTGTATTATCCAACAGTTTATATTTATTTAATTTAAATAAAATCCAAAGATAGTTATGAACCACAGGTATATTAACAAAATACAAAACAGAGTTTTAGTAGCTTGCGATGGAAATGGTTTTAATACCCGTAGGAGAAAGTTCCTTAAATTCATATTAATTTCTCAACTGTGATCTAGCTACATTTTGCAATATATTTTTTGTAAGAAAGTTAAGAATTAATTAATAGAAAGCCAAGTTGATCACTAATAATATGACATCAATAAATACAAACTGTTTGGTAATAGCCAAATACAAACTGGTTGGTATAGCCTTACAAAGGCCTTACGAATATGAGGGACCATCAAACTATATGGAACCATTTTCCAAATGTCCACGCGGACGAAGTCGCGGGCGAAAGCTAGTAATAAATATAAATCTAGAATGTAATAATAAGTATAAATCTAGAATGTAATAATAAGTATAAATCTAGAATGTAATCTAGATATGAATTTATCAAAATAAAAATCTAACAATCAAACTAAGTATAAGTGAAAAGGGTTACTAATAATATGTTCTGACTTTCATTCACAGTAAATCTAATTAATATTGATGCCAGCTTCCCGCAACCATTATTGTTCTCACAACTAATTGTTTTAAAAGCTTTTCCATGATGACGGATTAAATCGTTCAATTTTAAAAATCTTTAATTTCGATGAGAGTATGGAATTATCAGTATTTCATCTGAAGCGCTTGACTGGATATTAAGTTTTTTAGCTTCATACTATAACTCAATAAATTGAATATAATACTATGATAAAAAGTTGTTTGTTATAATTATAGTACACTTTTTATTTTCACATTGCTCAAATTTGTTTTCAGGTGCAACATTATGGCATAGTATGAACAGTTAACGCTAGACTATCAAACGCATTCATGAATCATTAATGGCTTATGACTGCTGACGCTTCAATGTTAGCCTCTGCGCCAGTATGAAAACACATTCTAATTTACATTTTAAGTTACCTACCTAATCTAAACTCTAAATTGTCGCTAAAACGAAGCCGTTTTTGCGAGCCATACATAGATACATAAGGGGGTGAGTAAGCGATCGCAGGGTTAAGTGTGGCGTGATGAGGAGCACGCGCGCTAAGCACGTTCATGAATTATTAACGGACCACGACTGGCGATGAGTGTGTCCCACTGCACCTTTATAAAGAGATCGCTCCCCTCCACTTTAGAATATTTTTTTGTTGAACGGAATACCGAGGAAATTGGATACAAATGATCGCGTACAGTGATAAAGATATAAGCATAGGCACCTAAATAAGGTTTTCGTTTATTTCCAACGATGTGATGTGTATTGATTTTGTTTTAAGGTGACGGGTGGGTGAAATGTACGCCCTTTTTACCTGCTTATTTATTTTTCACGAGACGTTTAAAGAGTTTCTGCTTGTGGTTTACCTCAATTTGTAAAACGATTGGCTGGTGTTTATAGCTTTCGAAGATTTTAAAACGAATAGGTAGCTATATGTTAAGACATCTTTTATTATAAAACCTTATAATTTTATCTTTGAAACAGAGCTTTAACATCACCATGCTTAGGTCATCCATATTTTGCACTCAGCAACTTTACCAAAGACCAGCATTATAAGAAACTATCCTTGAATATTATTTGCGTCATTTTACCCCAATGCAGCGTTACCTACCTAACGTAACGGCGTGTGACGTCATTCTCCACACACGTTAATTTACATCGCTATAACAGTAGCTCACAGTGCCCGACGACCGAGTTACGGTACCTTATTCTAATTGTGATCTCTTTGCCCTAATTACGTAGTGGATGTTACTTACATCTTAATTGGTAATTAGAACTCTGCAATTAGTGAAAGTGTGGTTCTATAAATTATTATCAGTATCAAAGTGAAGAGTTTCTGAAAATAATAAAAAAATATTTTTGTTACATTTCTTCTTTTCATAATTTCATCTCAAATTTACATTGATCGAGCGAGCGCGAAGCGTTTCAGCTTGGGGAAAAATGCTTTCGTATGTCTGTCTGTCCGGCTGTTCTCCTTTACAGGTCGCATTTCTCAACCGATTCTCGTGAGATTTTGTAGCAGATTCGATTCGATAATCATAAGGAATTCCTTTGTGCGTTCAGTTTTTCGAAAAAAATTAAAATAGCGGAGATTATTTTTATTCAAATAGGGGTTCAATAATTTTTTTGGCAGAAGTTTAACTTTGATACCCTACTAAATAAACTGAATTTATACTAAAACTTTGGTACTGGTAACACATAAGAAACTGAGTAGAAATATAGGGATAACACAATAATCAGCTCAAGGAAATGCAAAGGCATAGTTCAGTAGGCATGTCGTTCGATCTGGACACAATTCCCAATTTAATGAAATTTTGAGATATTGTTCTCCAAATGGCTAGTTCTACAATACGTACAGTACGAATCACGAAAGATGACCACAAATGGCGCCCATCTTCGCGTCATAACTCATGAAGATAAGACTTTAGACAAAATAATATTTCATATATTTAAATAATATCGATATATCTATATGAATATGAAATATTATTTTGTCTAAAGTCTTTTCTTTGTGGCGCCCATCTTCGCGTCATAACTCATAAGTTATGACGCGAAGATGGGCGCCATTTGTGGTAATCTTTCGTGATTCGAACTATACCAATTAGTTTTTCTTGACCGGCACTTTCAGAAAAGGTCCAATAAATGATTTCCGTTGTTCCATAATTTGATCTTCTGTAACACGGTAAGTGATGATTCAAAAAAATATTTTGAATAATTGATTCTTCAAAATAATTGATTGATAATTGATTAATAACCCTTGATTACATAAGTCTGTTGCTAACAATTCTTGATTGAAATCGCAGTTCCATTGCTGCTTTAAGTAAGATAAGTGTCACATTGGTTCTAACTAAAGCAGCACTCTAACAGCGATTTCTGTCAGAGTTGAATGCAACAAAATTACATAATCAGCCCCCAGGTAAGTTAAAATAGTAAATAGCGGTGGAACTAGCGGGCACGTCTTCACATCACCTCTTGGATACAAAGCCCGATACTTGCGCATTGGCGCGAGCAACTTGGACGTCGCGCGTCTTCCCGCCTGTCCTGCAGAGGGGACTCTATACCGGGGCCTCTGCCATTGACTTACCGTCAGATCCCCTGGGGCCTTACGCGCGGCCTATCCACGCCGCTACGCTGGCTGGTTGACTACGCTGGCATGTGCCCATCGGCGCGTCCCGGAGTGCTCCTGCGGGTCATACGCTACGACCGACGGGGCGCATCGCTGCGCGTGCGCCGTCACCTGCGCTGCCTGGACCACCTCCATGCCCCCATGCCCCCCCTCATCTTTATCTGCTCTTTCGGGGTCTCGTACTACCCTCGTGCACCTTCCCTGCTACCTACCGTTCCTGCGCGCTCGCCCGCGACGCCCGCTCCAGCCTGCTTCGTCATAATAACCTAGCCCTACCTTTGTTAGTTTTACTTAGTTTAACCACCTTAGTTAGTCATTATACCCTAAATTTATGTAATTGATAGGACGTGACATTTTAAAAACTAGTGGCTCCATGAGCTGTAGACTATGCGATAAAAAAGTGGCTCAAATTATACAAAAATAAAATGTCGCCATGAAGTTTTCAAAGCACACTTTTTTACATTCTCTTTGGCACACAGTACGGGAGTTATTCGCAACTAGATGATGCTTCTAATTTTGATCATTTTTCGAAAGGGGTGAATATATTTTTTTTGAAGATAAATTTGTAAAACTGGCTTGACTAAACAGTTATAAATAATTATCAAACCTGCTCACAAAATTTCACCAGAATCAGTTTAAAAATGCGACCTGTAGAGAAGAACAAATACCGGGAAAGCCAGACTGTAATATGTCTTTTTTACATATCTCCGTCATTTTAATAAATATCGAAAAACTATATAAAAAATGTATATTTATCAAATCCGCTCACAAAATTTCACGAGAATCGGTTGAGAAATGCAAATGCGTAGAGGAGAACAGACAGCGCCAGAAAGCCGGACTGAAATATGTTTTTTAGGGTTCCGTACCAAAATGGTAAAAAAGGAACCCTTATGGTGTGACTCAGTCTGTCTGTCTGTCACAGCTAAATATCTCGAGAACTACTAATGGTATCAACTTGAAATTTGGAATAGTTTTAGATGACATTTGCCCAACTATTTTGCAAATAAGAAAGAAATAATAAAATTAATATTTTTTTAACAACAGGGACTGAAAAGGGGTCTTAAAAATTTTAAGTGAGGTGATTAGGGCATGTGGGGTATCATATGAAAGAGCGCTGTTTGAACTTTTTAAAACAATTTTTTCTTTTTTCTTAGGCCGCATAGTTTTCGACTTATGATGAAAAATGTAAAAAAAAATACCGTTCCCCCCCCCTTATCTCCGAAGTTTGCAAAGAGAAAAATCTGAAATAATTCTATGTGATAGTAGTTTATGTAAAGATTACAGGAAAAATAAAACGATGTCTCAATTTAACACACTTTTTTAGAAATTCAAAAAACAAACAATTTTTTTTTAGTTTCACTACCAGTCAACAGATGGCGCTGTCCTAAACATGCTAACCTAAGGGCAAAAAGTAGTTCCACTATGGGTCAAGAGATGGCGGAACCTAACACTACAATAATAAATTGGTGGCTGGTTCAAATATAATTAATTACCTACTATTTGCCGTACGAATAAACGAAGAATAAGTTCATACTTTACTAAGTAATTATATATATTACTATATAGTAATATAATAATAACGAGGAGCTCGGTGGCGCAGTGGTTTAGCGCCTGGACCAGCGATTGCGGATGTTAAGCAACGTTCGCAAGGTTCGGTCATGGGATGGGTGACCAAAAATTTATTATCTCGAGCTCCTCCGTGCTTCGGAAGGCACGTCAAGCCGTTGGTCCCAGCTGCATTTGCAGTCGTTAACACCCACCAATCCGCATTGGGCCCGCGTGGTGGGTTATGGCCCGTCCTCCTTATCCACCCATAAGGAAGGCCTGTGCCCCAGCAGTGCGGATATTAAAATGGCTGATGGACTAGTAATATAAACATTTTGCAATGTGGAGTGGCTGAAACGTTTTTCAGTCACCATAAGCAGCATTTGTAAATTAACTGTCCGCCTGTTCGCCCTTCCACCTGTCTGCCGTTTATCCTACTTTTTTAAAGACTGTCCTAAAATAACATATCCAAATATATTTATGATTGTACGGAACCCTCGGTGCGCGAGTCCGACTCGCTCTTGACCGGTTTTTTTTTTACATATCTCCGCCATTTAGAAAAAAATCGAAAAACTGTCTTGACAGAAAAAATCTATATAATTTTCAAATCCGCTCACGCTCACAAAATTTTACTAGAATCGGTTGAGAAATGTGAATTGGAGAGAACAGACAGCCGGACATACGAAAGAATTTTTGCCTAAGCTGAAGCAGAGAAGCTTCGCTCCCACTTCGTACACGCTCGGTCAATAAACTTCTGAATTCCAGTTCCTTTTTTATTTCCTCTCTTCCAAATTTTTGCTCCGTTGGCTTCCGTAACGCGACAGTATAAATGTAAAAAAAAAATTTTCTTCATAAATTGATTGTACTGCTGTTACATAGAATGACCTGACAAAATTTGAAAAAGGATCCAAATATTACCCTGTGTTGGACATTACATCAGGACATTACATTTTGCTATCAATAATATTCTTTCCACATTTTTATCTATGTTTGAAAAAATAAAAGCAATACATATAAAAGCCGTTTCAAAAGTGTCGTCATGATTTCCGGTGCCACTCCATTTTGAAATAGTTCAGTTCCAGAGGCGTTTGTGTCGGTAAGGAAATAAGATGTCTGTCAAATCGCTGACATAGCGGACGTGAAGGGGTGTCTGATGTCTGAAAGATCAACTTTGTAACTCTCCTCGGTGATGTTTCAGTAATGGTTAGGTTATACCTGTTTACTTCCAATACATTTCAGAAGGAAAAATAAAAATAAAAATTTATGCTATGAAAG
Organism: Agriphila geniculea; assembly: GCA_943789525.1. NCBI lineage: Eukaryota > Metazoa > Arthropoda > Insecta > Lepidoptera > Crambidae > Agriphila > Agriphila geniculea. The sequence continues at coordinate 16,136,445 of OX038882.1, read as the reverse complement.
CTATGGCAAAGTTAGTTTTTGAATGTGAAATTAATGAATGTAAAAATAACTATTAACAATTTTGCTATTTAAAAGACATCTTAATATATAAAATCGTAAACTGAATGACTGAATGACTGACTGACTGACTGACTGACTGATCTATCAACGCACAGCCCAAACCGCTGGACCTAGAGACTTAAAATTTTGCACACAGATACCTCATACAGTGTAGGCATCTACTAAGGAAGGATTTTTGAAAATTACATCCCTAAGGGGGTGAAATAAGGGATGAAAGTTTGTATGAAAATCCCTCAGTTTTGAAGCTAGGATTTTCAAATTTTGTGTTTAGGCTGAAGATTGAAAATTAATAAATACGGGTCTCAGCGTTTTTCAAAATTCTACTCCCGAAGGGGTGAAAAGGGGTATGAAGTTGTGTATGGAAAAAAATCCTTCATTTTCGAAGTAAAAAATCACTTTATTTATAGTAAAGGCTTATGGAATAAAATCTAACGCAACGTTTATTGATATTGTTAGTACTTCAACCCCTATGGCGATGAAATAGGGGTGAAATGTGTAAATAAACCTAAAAATAGAGATGGATGTCGTTATTGGGGTTTTCTGGTATGACGATTGCGATAATGACATTTATTTTGAAGTCCAACACGGTGGACATGATTTAACCCCCTAAAGGGGTGAAAATGGGTTTACAAATTTTGTATGAAAAAAGAATATAAAATAGACATTACAACTTTAAACTTCGTAGGAGCACGTCTAAAACTAAATTGGCAAACATATATTATTTGGTAGTTTTGAAAATCAACCCCTTAGAGGGTAAATGGGGTATGTAAACATAAAAATCGATATGGATATCGTTCTTGAGGTTTTATGGGATGGTGATTGCGAAAATGACATTTGTTTTAAAGTCCAACACGATGTACATGATTTAACCCCTAAAAGGGTGAAAATGGGGTTCAAATTTTGTATGGAAAAATAATATAAAATAGACATTACAACTTTAAACTTCGTAGGAGTACGTCTAAAAATAAATAGTCAGACATATATTTTTTGGTTTTGAAAATCAACCCCTTAGCGCGTAAATGGGGTAAGTAAACATAAAAATCGATATGGATGTCGTTTTTGAGGTTTTATGGGATGGTGATTGCGAAAATGACATTCATTTTGAAGTCCAACTCGGTGGACATGCATGATTCAGCCACAGGGGACGGGGAGAAAGGGAACGGGAACGGGAACTGGACGGAGTGGAAGAGAACGGGAACGGGAATGGGACGGGGTGGGAACGGGAACGGGACCGGGAACGGGAATGGGAACGAGAACGAGAACGAGAGCGGGGACGAGAACGAAACGGAATGGGACGGGACGGGAACGGAACGGAACGGAACGGGACGTGAACGGGACAGGAACGGGACGGGACGGGGATGGGAACGCGAATGGGGTCGGGACGGGAACGGGATGGGAACAGGAACGGGATGGGGATGGGAACGGGAACGGGAACGGGAACGGGAACGGGAACGGGAACGGGAACGGGAACGCTTGGTGGTGACCCGCCTAATCGCGTAAAAACGGCTGGTCGGATCCTGGTTGAAGGTTCACTAAAGATTTTCTCTAATATCCACGCGGACGAAGTCGCGGGCGGAAGCTAGTTTCATATAAAATACTAGCTTCTGCCCGCCACTTCGTCCGCGTAGATATTCGAGAAAATCCTTAGAAAACCAGGATAAATAGTAGGTTATACTGTTTTAATTTAATCAAAATCAGATCAGCCGTTTTAACGTAAATAAGCGGGTCCTCACCAAGCACGCTGCCCCCCTTTTCCCCCTCTCCTTCTCCCTGTTCCTTCGCCCTCCCCTTCCCTCCCTCTCACACTCTCCCTCCTCCTCCCTTCCCCATTCCCTCCCACTCCCTTTCACACTCTGCCTCGTCCACCCCTTTCTACCCTCTTACACCCCCCTCCCGTCCCCTCCTCCTCCATCTCACACTCCCCCCTTCGCCTCACTTTCCTATACCTTAAGGCGAGGTGGTAGTGAAAGTGGCGCCGCCACTACATTTATGTTTATTACTCGTAAACCAAGTCAATATTTAAAAAAAGCTCAAGTAATAATCTCTTAAATAGTCTCTAATATTTTTTGAACAACTCTTCAACAGTTTTTATTCTTTCTGTAAGTTTTAAAATCCATTTTAGCTCAAAGTTGCCACTTTTGGCAATTATGGATTTTAAAACTTACATAATGAATGATAACTGTTGAAGAGTTAGTCAAAAAATATTAGAGACAACTTAAGAGATTTTAACTTAAGCTTTTTTTAAATATTGACTTGGTTTACGAGTAATAAAAATAAATGTTGTGGCTACGCCATTTTCACTACCACCTCGCCTTAAGAGGATACATGCGCTAGACGAGCGTCGGACTCGAAATCACCGTTTTTAGGGTTCCGTAGCCTAAATGGCAAAAAACGGAACCCTTATAGATTCGTCATGTCTGTCTGTCTGTCTGTCTGTCTGTCTGTCTGTCTGTCTGTCTGTCTGTCTGTCTGTCTGTCTGTCTGTCTGTCTGTCTGTCCGTATGTCACAGCCACTTTATTCCGAAAGTATTAAGACTACACAGTTGAAACTTGGTAGGTAGATGTATTCTGTTAACCGCTTAACGAATTTAATACAAAAATAAGAGAAATAAAAGATTAAAGGGGGGCTCTCCATACATGGAACTGAAACTGAAAAAAATTTTTACTTCAAACCAACACGTGTTGGGTTTCTATAGATAGGTCTTTAAAAATGACATTGAGGTTCTTAAGACAACTTTTTCTCAAAGTCAACCGTTTGAAAGATATTCGCCGCCAAAGTGGTAAAATGTGTGTCCCCCCCCCCCCTTTAACTTTTGAAATAAGAAAGTGAAAAATCTAAAAAATATATATGCTGTAGATCTTAATATACACTTTCAATCAAAATTGGTTTGAACGAGATATAGTAATTAGTTTTTGAGATATAGCACATTTTCCAAAACCGCAAATATAACTTTGTCATTCATACCAACACTGTGAAAAACAAAGTTATTTTTGCAGACGAAAAATGATAGGTGGTATTAAATATGGTATGGTATAAAGTAACTACGGAACCCTATGGCGCGTGGCCCGACACGCACTTGGCCGGTTTTTTGCTGCTAGATTTATCGATGATTTATTTAGATTTTAAATAAGTTATTTAGGTCACTAAATTGGAAATTTCTTCTTCTAGTGCACTAGAAGACAACATTTTCGAATTTATGAGCAGTTTTCATAAGCTTAACATTGTTTCACCAACTAGTTTTTGAAATCAGAGGTTGAAGGTCTACCTTGATGAGAGATACACGTTAAAGTATCGGCAAAAATTTAACAAAAATAATGTTATGATCATAGACATAGAAAAATTTCGCTACGCTCAAGTAGACGGACAATGGTGCGTGTGAGAAACCGATTCTTACGGCTTGTGCGATGTGCGAGAAAGAGTTAAAAGAAAATGACAGCAGAACCTAGTTTGACTTCATTTATCGTCTGTTATCATCTTGGTGAAAAGCGTCCACACGATTATTTTGTAATTTTGACCGCGATCTGATCGTGTTGGCTCATAAAGCTATATAAATCAATAATGGTGTCGTGATCTGTACTGAATTGTAATGTTATTTACGACAACAACCCAAATAAACACTAATTTCACAGGTAAATAAGATTGTACAAGTACCATTTTCATATTTCATATTTTAGTTCAATATATTCCCAAACACACTAAGTAATACACTAATATCATGCTATTAACCGCCTATTTTCTAAATAAAAGCTGATTTCTAAACATTATGTGTTAGATAAAAAGATATTATGTCCGTGAACTTGAGAAAATAAGGCGTAGAGATTGATCAAATATTATTATATTATCGATACTCATGTCGATGATTTCCAATATAGCCTTGTTTGTCTTTGTGAACACTGATAGTTTTATCTAAAGCTGCTTTTAACCGACAGTTTTCAAATGGTAAATTATGCCTACTTAAGTACTTATTTAACAATATTTCCAGGTTTCCTGTAAATCCAGTGATTAGTTACTGAATAACTGTCATATATAGAATAGGCTGGGAGCCTCAAGGAGACTTTAAGAAATTATTTAAATAAAATTGTTCAAAATCTTGTTTGTGTTTTATTTATTATGTCCATATGGATTGAGGAGCCAATTCAGATTTTAAAAGGAAATTTAACCCCTTATTTAGTAGGAAATCAAATAATTATGTAGCCCAAATCCTGAAATTTGTAGTCAAAAATACCCAAAATTGTATTAATGTAAAAGTGGCTCCTCAATCTAAACATCTGAATTGAGGAGCCACATGAAACATGGAAAATATTGAATGAATATTTTTGAAAAATATTGTATCATTTAGTAGCAATTGTGTATAGCGCCTACTAAATATCTGAGTCCAGTACCGTTGATATTCAAGAATATACAATATTTTTAATGAGGCTCCTCAATCTATACACAAGAGCGTGAATTTTCATGAAAGTAATTAGTTAATTTATATTCCTCTCCAAAAAACATTCAGTAGTAAGTCTGTTCAAATTTGTAGCATATGGACAAAGTAGTAAAACAGAGTAAATTTAGTAAATGAATGCATTTTATTTGGCTCCTCAATCCTGACGTTTTGCATAATACATGATTGACTGTACCTCCTGAGATCACATAGTAAACAAAAACCAAAGACACTAACATTTAGTATAAATGTTCACTCAAAACATAATGTACAGATCAACATTGTGTATGTTCGGTATTTGGAAAAAAATACTTTTCGATATTCCTTAACAAATCGCTCTTAAGGGTGACCATGACATATGAATGAAATCAGGATAACTAGGTTTTGAAATTTATTTTTTTACAGATCGACAATATCAAAATATAGTTATGTACAGAGATTCTTGCATATGTTTTACGTATTTAGTAGTAAAGATAAACATAAGTTAATGAATGAATCAAAATTGGTTGGTCGGTGCTTTTACGAATTTTACAGTGAGAATCATAGTCGTCGTATACAGCTCATCCTTCGTTGGGTAGTGACATTTATAGTGGCCCATGCATGCGTCGCTATTTGCAGGGATAAATTCCATAACGCCTATTAAGGTATATGATATACTTGAAATCATTATAGATTCTGGCACCTCGCTTACTCGAAACTTCTTACAAACATTTAGTTCAAATGAAACTATGTTTGATAGTGTATAGTGTATGTTGTGTACAGTGTTTGGTGATTACAAATCGTACAAACGTTTTTTCTTCTGCAATGCAAATGGCATCTTCCAAACTTTGGATTCCGAAAACAGAAATTATATTCAGGTTTAAAGGCAAAAATGCGGTCTGCCTAGATATTGGGGTAAATATTAGCATGAATCATTAGTATTATTATTTGTTACAGCTAAAACGTTTTTGAAGAATACCTCTGACAAGCAAATTTGAAATTCCACTTGAACAGATTGTCTTCGTTTTAAAATACCTGATAATTTATTATGTTTTTCTCTCTATACGGCACTAATTTAAGAATTTTGCTTACTAATTTACATAAACAGTAATGCTTTCATTCTTTTGGAAAAACGCTAATTTCTTTGAAATGCGGATATACAGCCTTAAGCAAATAATGTATATTTGTTTTTAAAGCCATGAAACGATTTTTAACCGACTTCAAAACAAACAAAAAAAGGAGGTTCTAGTTTGGCCTGTATGTATGTATGTTTGTTCGCGATTCTCGCGTTTGGCAGAACTGATTTTGATGCGGTTTTCAGAAAAGTATTGTAACAAATACTTTTCTGAAAACCGCATCGAAATTAGGAGAAGGTTTTAGTATTTTCACCGACTTCAAAAAATAAGGTTCTCAGTTTGACCCGTATGTATGTTTGTCCGCGATTATCTCGCGTTTAGCTGAACCAATTTTGATGCGGTTTTCAGAAAAGTATTTATTATATTTAAGTGAGAGTTTTGGTGTTTTAACAGACTTCAAAAGAGGAGGTTTCCTTTTCAGTTTAACCCATATCATATATTGCTGAGATACATGCATCTCCGCGATTATCTCACGTTTGGTCAAACCTACTATACCTATATTATTCTACCTAGATAATATATCTAACACAGAACGTCACACTAAAAAGAAAAAACGTTTTAAAAAAACAAAAAACCGTCTTCAAAAGCCTAACGCTACCTCTAAAAAGTAAGAAATAATATTCAAATCACTAGATACGCATTATCATTGTAATAAAACACGCCTACTGAAGTCGGTTGGAGCTTTTAGAATTAAAAAAAATGTCCTCCAGCCTCTTTTGAAGTCGGTTTTTGTTTTTTAAAACAATTTTTTACTTTAATTCATGGACACCCTTCAAAACAATTTGTAAGAAAATTAAAGGAAAGCTAATAACTTCGTAGATATGTACTTTTTTAATGGCAGGGTTTTACGTACAATTAGTATACATTTATACAAAATATAGATATATTTGTTCTAAATTTTGTCACAACTACCAGTACATTAGAGGCAAATCTATTCACCGAAGCATCTCAATTGAGGAGCCAGTTAAAATTTGCCATATCTCCCTACTCACTCATTTTTAATTACGGACTTTTGTCCTACAAATTTATTATACTTACTACTAAATGATGTGGAAGTTGCGTTTTAATGGAACAATTGCTTCTTTGAAAAATTACGAGTTGTATATGTATGGTCTGAGGAGCCACTTATGATGTATGGTAACTTTTTTTAATTTTAATATTACCGAGCTTAGCTTTTGTCTACAAACTGCTCTCAAATGCTACAAAATCATATCAAATTATGATAAACATTAATCCATGATGTGCCTAGGTCTGACGTGGCTCCTCAATCCAAACATTTGGTTTGAGGAGCCACCTTTATGTTCAAATAATTTTTGAAGTATTATACTACAAAATCCTACAAAATAATTTAACTTACTACTAAATAAGTATATTAATTTCATTAATATACGAAAAGTGGCTCCTCAATCCATACGGACATTATTTATTAAAGCAATAATAATACATTATGGTTATCGACAATCTAAAATGGACTTCAGGGCATCTCTAAAGTTCACGCACACGTTTACAAATTTTCACACACTGGCTCATGTCCCTTTTGGTGTCGCAGCCAAGCGAACTCTGTTCCTCTATTCCAGTGGAATATTAACTTTATGGTTATGATAAACTCCATATATCTTTTAAGTACACTAGAAGAAAAAAAAATGAAAAACTATGAATTTTCATTCAAAAAATTTTAACAAAATTGCCAATTCAGTAGTTTTTGTGTTATCTTTTACTCGTTATTTTATTATGAAAATCAAGCTCAATATTAAATAAAAAAATCGCACAACCAACATACGTTCAATTATATTTTAAAACATTGAAAAAAAAAAACATTATAATGCATAATTATTTCATAACAAATAATAAACTGCGTGGAATCAATCAATTCCGCGCTCAGTCGCGGCCGAGGCCTCCTGGAGAGAAGACCTGTGTCGCTTGATTACGCGCCACGCTAAACGATAAAGCCAGTGTATAGCGCGGCGAAGCAAATGAAGCGATTGATACTTTTGAAAATCAAAACAAAATTAATAGCTAATACCTTGTCTTGATTAATCTTTTTTATTGCAATCATTTTACTTTCTATAGTCAGTAGTTTTATAAGTAAAGGACTATGAAAAGCTTTTGGATACTAGTTTCAATTCAATTCGATGCTTTAGGATGGGTAGCTTAAGTATGTCATGCTCTCTTTAATCATTTCTGCGGTGGTGTCGTATGGGGCGGGTCGTTACATTCCCTCAAATATGGTTGAGCGAAGCGATGGCTGGTTCGTTCATTCGAACATGCGTCATGTTCGTGAACGGGTGCTGCCAGTGGGGATGGGTCTGCTTCTGAGTGCCTATTGAATGGGTTAACGCATATTGAATGGGTCGGGGTATCACTCGTCAGTTTCCCCAATTCGTCAGTTTTTCAATCTGGTCAGTTTACTTGATTCGTCAGTTTTGCGAAATTTGTCAATTGGTCAGTTTCCTTTTTGGTCAGTTTCTATAACTCGTCTTACAAGAATTTTTTTTATTTCTCCTATCTTGTATCAAATGATTTTGGTAAAAAATTGCACACTTAGGTGCACTTTCGAGTAGCAGACAGTAGTGATTTATTAACTAGGTGAAAGTTATTTACTCTCACAATATTATTACCTGTCCGATATGTAGTAGGTAATTAATTTCAATATCTTATACCCATTATGTGTAAAAATGATTGTGATGGAAAATGTGGAGATCTTTTTTCAATATTGACGACTCTGTATGAAATATACAGGGAGAAAAAAGCAGCCCTTGACGCTCTCTCGCTTAGGGTTTGCGAACCAATGGCATAGCTTATATGATATTCACAAGTGCTTGTAACAGCCTAGACTGATTAAGAACCCGTAGTGATTTTGCCGCTGACTGCAGCTCTATCGCTCGCACATTTCATGTTTCTCAAGATTTCTTAAAACTGAGTGCGTCATTGAAAAATATGTCTTGGCCACTTTTCGCAATATAAGATAACAACATTTTAAAATATATTAAAGTTTTTTGTTGCTTAAGTACAAAAAGTTGTCGTTTCTAACAGTTATTTGATCTGGCAGATACGAAAACTTTTTGTAATTCAGCAACTCGAAACTGATTATATGTTGAAGTGTCCGTAATCTTTTATTGCGAAAAGTGGCCGAGACATATTTTTCAATGACGCACTCAGTTTTAAGAAATCTTGAGAAGAATTTCAATTTTTTTCCAGATCTCATTTTATTTTTCCCCAAAATGATACATTTTTATGAAGAGAAGATTAATAATTTTGCCCTAACGCGATTTTTTATTCCCCAAAATGTTACGTTTTGTATGAAGAACAGATTTTCTTTTTTCCCCTCAATAATTAAAATTTACCACACAATGTGGTAAACACCCCAATCTGGAGACACTGTTCTTCGTTCTTGGTGCTTAAAAAAAAAACATAACCGAATGAAGATTTCACCGTGCGCGTGTTTAAATGCTGGCAGCATTTAAACACGCGCACGGTGAAAATTGTGTGGTCCCAGATCTCATTTTATTTTTCCCCAAAATGATACATTTTTATGAAGAGAAGATTAATAATTTTGCCCTAACGCGATTTTTTATTCCCCAAAATGTTACGTTTTGTATGAAGAACAGATTTTCTTTTTTCCCCTCAATAATTAAAATTTACCACACAATGTGGTAAACACCCCAATCTGGAGACACTGTTCTTCGTTCTACGTCTTCGTACTTAAAAAAAAAACATAACCGAATGAAGATTTCACCATGCGCGTGTTTAAATGCTGCCAACTGTTGAAAATTTGATACTATTTAGCCAAAAAAGTAATGTAGGTGCAAAAATGAACAGAAAACTGTAATATGAACTTATTACTTTTAATCTTTAACGGAAACTTCATTAATGTTTTTTATTTTTGTGCTCTTGAAAAAAACATACTTCAGAAAAACACGTTTTTTCATGTTTTTTTCACGTTAGAAAAACCTGTTTTTTACAACACTTCTAACCTAACCTTCAAGACTACGTGGCCGTTTTCGGTGATTCGTTTCTGTTACTGACTAGTATGCAATCCAATATTAGGGTTAGAAGGAAAATACACCCGAATTTTCTAAATTGATTACATATTATGAAACACGAAATCCATCAAAGGTTACTTCGATCTTTAATAAATTCTAGTAAGAAAATTATGGTTAAAAAAACATCTGTCAAACGAAAAATAAGTGATTTGAAATTTGAGTTACTGTTTTTCTAGAAAATTAAACAGTTTATGTCCTAACAAATTTATGTAAAACAACCAATCTGGTATTTAAAACGTCGACGTACCGTTTTCGAAAAATTTAAATTCGAACAGAAAAGTTTCGAAAGTATGATAGGTACCGGCGCAACCTACCGACATACTTTACATAATAATATAAAGATGTGAATTAAATTGAAAACTATTAAATAAATTCTATCCCATTAAGTACTTGTTTATTCATTTTACTGATTTAATTTGAGTACCAAAAATGATCAAGATTTTTATTCCAAAGAGCGCATAGTCGGCGTTTGTCGCGATAGCAATGATTGCTGTGTGCGTGTTTACCTAAAGTTGTGTGAGTGAAATTTGTAGTTGGCCGCAGCGTATGAACGCTCTTAACACAAAATTTGAAGGTCCTAGCTTCGAAGCCGAGGGACTTTAGTACAAACTTTCATCTAATATTGCAACCCTATCAACCCGTATTTAGCAATAAAAAGTAGCCTATGTATGTCCTTTCTCAAGCTCTACTCTATCTCTGTACCAAATTTTATCAAAATCGGTTCAGTAGTTTAGGCGTGAAAGCGTAGACGTAACAGACAGACAGTGTTACTTTCGCAATTATAATACTTATTAGTATGGATTTTACATTAAAGTGGATGTAGTGGAGTGGTGGTTGTTCGTCGAACTATTAATAGAAATGCAATGCCAACAACATAGATCTGTAAAAGACCCTAAAGAAGCTGATAAAGAAACCCAAAAGGGTAAAAGACTTTTTATCGCGACATCAAACAAGGCATTAAACAAAGCCTTTTACTGGCTCCCTTGACATAACTGTAACATCTGCATTCAGATATTGTCCGCCACAGCCCACAGCCAAGCGGTCAAGTCATCCTATTTTGCCGTCCGACATTATCGGCGCGCGGCAAATTTTCTACAATCTCTGCCCTTTGTGGCTCACGTCTGCGCCTGACATGTCAATTACGAGGTCCTGAGAGCGACTCATATCGTTACTTAGTATGGGGTTGTGATATACACGTCCAAATAGGTTTATGATGTGGCCATATTCTCAAGTCCTAACGCAAAGAACAATGGCAAACCTCCATACAATTTTTTGTTGACATATTTTTTATGCGTATTGGTATGAAAAATATGGTATAGTATTAGTGTATAGTGCTTAAATTCCTTAATAGATTGACGTTAAGTATACGATTGTCACAAGTTTAGAAATAAAGATATTCCAGTTTCAAGTTTTTATCGTATTTCTAATCCTAAGTCTACAGCGAATAGCAAACACTTGACACTGGCAAAAATTACTTCCAAGAGGAAAGTAGTTTGCCAAAACAAAAAAGAAGAAGAAATATGACAGTTTTTGCTGTTTCCTAATCAATCACAGTACAGTTCCTAATAAATAGACATTTGATTTTTTTTTGATTTATATTTTTCCCTGACTTAGTCAGGACAGGACTTAATTATAATCTGAAAAATCTTATTAATTTACAATACGTAAATTCATAATAATGACATTTCAATATGCTAAATAATTAACTCAACAATTATTTCGCCGTTGTTCTTTTCAGCCGCTTTAACAGTTGTTAGCCACTGTTCGATAGAAATAAATAAATGACTCTATTATTGGCACCATAGAAAAACGATAATGATGTTAAAACTATTTTTAACCGACTTCAAAAAAAGGAGGAGGTTCTCAGTTCGTCGGAATCTTTTTTTTTTTTTTATGTATGTTACTCGATTACTCGAAGACGGCTGGACCGATTTGATAAATTCTTTTTTTGTTTGAAAGTATATACTTTCAAGTTGGTCCCATTGTCATGAAATCAGGATCTGATGAAGGGATCCTGGACAAATCGAGGGAACTCTTCAAAAATTATATGTAGATCTATAGCGATTTAAGTATTTTCTTAAGTAACTTGTGCATTTGCTTTCGAAAAATACTATTTCGGTGAAGTGGAACTGATCATGAAGACCAGCATAGATGATCATCGGAACTATTCAATACTAAGTAGTTCACTGGTACGATACGATTACTTTAATATGGTTGCTAGGCCATTTATGCTTATCATAATTCATATGGTGAAGTGGAGCTGATAGTGAAATACCAGGAGAACTCCTCAACAATAAACGCCCCTGCGTCGGGAAAAGCAGTACTATGTAAAAGGTGATGAACCGTTGACATAAGGCTATTGTAACTTAGATAATATCATTACCAAATATACTTACCACAAAAAAGTTTAAAATAAAAAAAGTTTTTAATAAAAACAAAACCTCCTTCAAAAATCTTGAAAAAATCCAACAAAAAAACAGCTTCAAAAATAAATTAATGGCTCTAAAAAGCAAGAAATAAAATATTGAAATCTGCATAATAACTAACTCGAAAGTTAGTATGCATATCTTATATTAAACAACGTCTTATGAAGTCGGGTGGGGTTTAAACCCATGATTAAAGTTTAGATATATTAGTTTAGATAAAAAATATCCTTCGCCCCCCCCCCCCCCCCCACCCGACTTCAAAAGGCGTTGTTTAATATAAGATATGCATACAAACTTTCGAGTTAGTTAGTTTTGTCAATTTTCTATTTAAATCTTTTCGCTTTCGTTTTTGTTTTCGTGTTCTGTGTACAAGAAAAAACGTAAGCTCTGGACTTAACGGCAACTAAATATAAATATACCTAGAGATCAGCGAATTATGAGTAATAAAGAAGTCATGTAGTAAAATGTTATTGCTATCAAAGTTTTCCTATTAACTTCATAGCTCGTCTTATGTTCCCATATCAACTTAAATGGGCTTTATAAGCATTAGCTTAAGGATACGCCTGCTATAAGTAAACTGACACGAGGTCTATAATTCTGGGGGATTTGGTTAATTCGATACGTCTGAGAGTACGGAGCTGCAATAGCAGGGTGTTAAGTCCATTTGAGTTCGGCAAGATTTCATTACATTAGGTCAGCTAACCAGCAGTATAGCCTGAAAACAATACGTCAGCCGATGAGTCGACCAGCATAGCCGAATAGCCGTATGAATTTACTAGCGTAGAGACTGTCACTGGTGGTAGAAAACTATAAGTAGATTTCCTAAATAATGATCAACCTCTCAAAAATCAATCTCTCAATCTCCTCTTTACACTGGAACATGACCATCAGCCATTTTTAATGTGCCCACTGCTGGGGCACAGGCATAAGAATAATTTATTTATTCTTATGGCACAGGCCTTTCTTATGGGTAAATAAGGAGTATGGACCATAACCAACCACGCGGGCCCAATGCGGATTAGTGGGTGTTAACGACTGCAAAGCAGCCGGGACACGCAAAGCACGGAGGAGCTCGAGATAATATATTTTTGGTCACCCATCCCATGACCGATCTTTGCAAAAGTTGCTTAACCTCCGCAATCACTGGGCCAGTCGCTAAACCACTGCGCCATCGAGCTCCTCCACTGGACTGGAACATAATTTTTGGCAATGATCAGCCCCCTACTCAAATGGACACTTTTCTATTCGTTCGCTAAATTAAGATCAAGTCACACGTCGCAAGTTTCTGTAAATCACAGACATTGTTGTATTGTATGGAATTGACAAGCCTACGACACGTAATTTTGGAGTTTATGGCTTATTTTTAATTTTTTAGTGGAAAAGTGGCCATTTGAGTAGCCACCCAGGTTTCTTAATTTAAGATGAAGTTTTCATCTTTACATACGTTTAATTACGTTTTATTATTACTATTACTTGATGACTAGATAAATCTAGTAGCACAGGATTGTTATTCAAGTCGTTAATCGAAAGACAGGGTTGAAAGCGATCGGGTGGCCACTTCGATGACGCGCGATATTTTTTCACAACAAAAACTACATACAAAGAGAGTTTTGTGCCTCCTGTTGCTTTGAAATTCCAATGAAAAAAACGACGACGACGAATAGGTAGTTGCGAATAATGGAACATTTTTAAGGCAATTTTGAGATTTCAAGATACAAAGTAAAATGCAAATATTTGATCGCTTTTTACTACGGATAGTTGATAAAGCAATTTTACTAAATGTTTTTTAGTGTTTCATTTGATTTTGTATTTCACGCAAGAAGTGTTTTATTGACCGAGCGAGCGCGAAGCGCAAGCGAAGCGTCTTCGTTTCAGCTTGGGCAAAAATGCTTTCGTTATGTCCATTCAGCTGTCCAGCTGCCGTTTTTTCTCCTCCAAAGGTCGCATTTTTTTACCGATTCTCGTGAAAATTTTTGTCGATTCAGTTTTTCAAAATTGACAGAGTTATGGGGAAAACCACTGGTTTTAATATAAGTGTGAAAATCTTAGAAGTTACAATTAATTTTAATAACAAAACAGATCAAGTTTTCAATATTTGAAACTAATTGTTTCATGTTATAGAGTTACAGACATTAATTGTTTGGGATATTATGTTATTTTGAGATATTAATTATGTTTTGGTCCCTCAAATTATTTGAAAACCACAGAATATTTTGCCAGAAAATTCTCGGAGATACCTACTTTATTCAGACATCAGAATTCAATAGCATATTGATGAAAAAATTACAATTGCTCACATGGAAATCCGCGTTAGCATCGTAACACAGTTATAGGACAATAGATGAACTGAAAAGGCAATGTTAATTGAATCGGCTTCAGATTGCAGGACGCCCGGTGCGCTGGTAATTGCGTTAGTAGCAAACATGTCCCCGCTTTCAACTCTTAAGGGTCAGTAATATGAAAACATGGTGTGGGAGGTTCATCTTTTTACATAGAAAACGTAAAGTTGTAGCCACAAAAAAAACATACGACAAGCTAAAGAGATTCTTTAGTTGCTACAAAATAAATTGCGTATAAACCTCACAGATTGTAAAAAAATATTAGAAAATCACCAAAAGCGCTTACGTAGGTTCATCTTTTTGGCGTAAATAATTGCGGAAACATATTGAACTCTACATCAAAATACACTTTAACGTTCTGTAAAGTTGCCTCAATTAATTTTATTCAAGAAACATAATTGTGATAATGATAATGATGAAAATAACAACGGAAAACATTGGAAAAGTGCAGAAGTGAAGCGTTTTTCCTTACTCTTTACATGTAAAGAAAAAGACAGAGACAAATGTTCCAGCGTCACCGAGCCTTAATATGATCCATTCAGTGCAATAATAATATTGAGATTTCCTATTTTGAACACGAGTTGTTGTTGAACACGAGAGATTGTAACAGCAAAGTTCTTAATTTTATAGTGATTTTTTAAATTTTTGTCCAATATGAAAACAACATACTAACTACTAACTAAGTAACATACTAGTCCGTAAAAAATGACAGCTTCATATTACGTAAATCTCGTATTATTATAGATGGTCATCACTTGCTCTTTTCCTGTCCATAAGCTTGTTGGAAAGTGATTGATCGAACTAAGTAAACAGTGCTGTGACAATGTTTTACAAGGTAAACAGACAGGGCTACCACAAAATAGAGAAAGAACAGTTAACTTACTGTTCCAAATATCTCATTGTTAAAATAAAAATCATAACAAGGTGCCACGGGGTCAATTACGAAAAGTTTAATGCGATACACGCAGCTGTGACCGTGCTTCGTTTTGATTTGACAAATCACTTTCGTATGCGATATTGCGAAGTAATTGCGTGAGTTTGACTGTTTTTCTCTAGTATATCCAACATTGTTCGTTTAGTAGTCTATGAACTACGGTAGCCAAATTCAAAATGTTTGTTATAATTACAACCAGCGAACTGCGGACGATTATCGTGGCCAAGTGACTGCGTTACGCAATTGCGCACGTTATTTTCGTTAAAGGCCCCCTGAATAAACAACTTCGAGCATTTAACGTTAATATCAGTTTAATTTCATCTCAAAAACAAAAGCTTAAACAATTAAATCGACATCTTCACATAATTAATTAAGAAAAACTGAGCGCCTCGCTAAACGCCTCACGGATCGCATTCGCAGAGACAAAAAAAGTTATCCTTATCTCGAGAGGTGCTCGAAAAGACACTGGGGCCTTCTCTTATTCAGTTGAATAGCGAGAACCAATTATAACTTGTAAGTAATCCTCTTATCTGAAACTCTGCGACTCGACGCTGGCCGCCACTCAGAAAATAATTCACTTTATCCATATTCAATATCAGATCGTGCGACGTCGACCAAATAGAGCGATTCAAGTGAGAATTATTATTGGATAAAGCCCTCTTCTTTCTTCCTCGTCTATTTTCAATGTCCGTTGGACTGTGATAATTTACGTGTTGTACTCGATATTGCGATCTGAAAGTGTCTATTTGTCTTCCTGTTTAATAAGGTTGTATTTATGTTTGAGCGTTTTTGATGAGTGTATACTTAATCATTATTGTTTTTGTGTAATGGTTTGTTAGCCAAAGTGTGTACCTAGTGCTACATTTGATTCTTATTAAGTAAGTTTAGTATAGGTAGGTTTATTACTTATAAATTTTACTTATATTATCACGTAACATTAACCATGTTAATAAATAAATAATAATTGTATGACTGTATGTCCCGACTTCTATGTTATTTACTACTGTCCAATAAATATTATTATTTAATCCTATCCTGCTAATAGTATAAATGTGAAAGTTAGTTGGTTTGGATGTTTGTTCCTCAATCACGCAAAACAGCTAAACAGATTTGGATGAAATTTGACGCACAGATAGTTTATAGCCTGGATTAAAACATAGGATACTTTTTATCCCGGACAAAGGTTCCCGAAAAAGATATTATCCGATTGTCCACGTGGACCAAGTCGCCGCCGGCGGGAAGCTAGTATCTATATAATAAAAAGTTTATGATTAAAGTAATTCTGTGCTGAATTATTCAGGACAAAGAACCTTAAAAACCGCAAAATGTTTCTCTAGTGACCCGACTGGGCGGAGCACTGAGATGGCGACGTCTGACGTGACGGCTTTTTAGTCAGCAGGCTCATATTATGACAATACATCAAATCTGTTTCTAACATCTACATTGCATAAAGAGCTTCAGACATTTTCACCTATGACAATGATTATGCCGAACCTGTATTTTTTTTTGGGATTTTAACGTAGCCTAGAAAAAATTGCTTCTTGGACTAATAGAAACCGTATGATTGACAATGTTTCCTCTACAATGTACAAACTAACGTGCAACCAAATCGGTGAGACGAATCAACTGTGTCGTCGTGTTGACTTCCTGTCGCACGTGACGTGAATACCTGACATTGACACCAAGCGACCGAATGTTCATTCTGTCACCATTCACCATTCCACGATAGGTTTCCCCATAATAGTGGTTTTTATACAATTTCTACCTCTAGAAAATTGAAAAATAAAATGCACTTTCTAAGACTTTATTTATTTTCAATTTCGTTACTACAGACTTTAGATACTACTTATGATAACAAGCTATTTTGTAAATTTATAAGTCAATATCAGCTTGTCGAAGCATATTGAACAAAGAATAAGCTGATGTCACTTTCTGAAAAAAATAAAAATTTTGTTAATAACGACTACTACCTATTCCAAAAACGTGCAACAATTTCGTTTATAATTTTTTGTATTTCGTTTTTTGTTTCTTTTGGGATTAGGACTGATCACCGACAATCAGTTCACCGAATACCATTTTGCCGACCGCCATATCACCGAAGATCCATTTTACCGACAGGCTATTTTACCGACGGGTCATTTCACTGACAAGCCATTGACTGAAACTTATTTCACCGATAGTACATTTCTTCGAACGCCATTTTCATCGAAAGGGAAATAAAGTAATCTCAATTACAATGTATTATTTATAATAAAAAATACTTATAAAACAAAGAGTATTTTAATTTGGTTTGACAAATAATGTCTGAAATAAAAATTGTCGATTTACTTACATGCATGATTTTATTTTCCTTTCGATAAAATGGCGTTCGAAGAAATGTACTATCGGTGAAATAAGTTTCAGTCAAATGGCTTGTCGTTGAAATGACCCGTCGGTAAAATAGCCTGTCGGTGAAATGGATCTTCGGTAATATGGTGGTTGGCAAAATGGCATTCGGTGAACTGATTGTCGGTGATCAGTCGTAATCCCCTTATGGTATGGGCTCAATTCGGCAATGAGAAACAAATTCATTCATACTTACACTAGAAAATGTTTTAAGTGATACTTCCTGGAAGCCGGGTGCTTGCAGCGGAAGGGGCCGCAGGCATCGCTGCATTATGAGAATCAGGTAAGGGCGGATGCTTTTATCTGCATCCCAAAATCTGATCTCCCAGCACGCATCACAGATACTACTTACCTGAAAACGAAGGAGAACTCTATTAGATTTTAAGTACTGTCGAAAAATGGAAAGATCGACAAATTGTTGTTTTTAAGACCCAACCAGTTCATGTAGATTTTCACATTAATCCAGAAACATCAGCTTGTCTTTGTAAAATTGCATCAACAAAATTCAACGAACAGGATAGAATTCAGTTTATTTCCTATGGGGCCATAATTTCGCGACTTTCACTCGGTGTAAATACACTAAGCATAAATATGCTTTGTGAGCTTTAGTTCCGAGTTCATGGACCTACCTACGACCAATACCTATCTATCCTGTAGAATCGTTGATATCAATGATTTTTCAAGGATGCGTTTGTGTTTTTACCAAGATAAGAAAATAAAACGTTGGCTTACAAAAATAGTGTCACAACCAACACTAAGAACTTTTTTCGACTGGTAATTTGTCCCTCAAAGGCGATAAAGATTATCCTGTATGTTACAACCTTATTCTTCCCTTACTTTATTTAAATCTCATTTAAGTAAGAATTATCCCGAATTCTTACACGATTTTGGTTAGAAATAATATTGAACTTACGCTTGACCGCAGATGGGTGCAGAGATAGCACGGTACGTAAAAAACCAAGATTGCTCCGACGCATAACACCATCATCACCACGTGTAGTTCACCAGCATCTATTTTCTAACATACAGTTTAAATTATGTACATTACGCGTGATATACCATGAGAATCTATATTATTAGGGGTCTTTGTTTGACGGGTTAAAAAAAACGATAATATGAAAAACCAACAAGAGTTATTCAAAAATTAACGTTTTTTCTGTAAATTTTATTTATGAATTGATTGCACAAATTTGTGTCAATTAGTCAATTATTATATTTTCATCCGAAAATAGAAGTCATCATATTCTAGTAAGCTAGCTGTCCGTCTGTCTGTCTGTCACCAGTATTTTCATCTGAATGTATATTATATAATCCTTCAACAATCCGGATAAAGTAGAAGTCATCATATTGTAGTATGTTAGGATTGTTAGGTGACCATCAGTCATTTTTAAAGTTCCGTACTCAAAGGGTAAAAACGGAATCCTATTACTAAGACTCCACTGTGCGTCTGTCTGTCTGTCACCAGGCTGTATCTCATAAACTGTGATAGCTAGACAGTTGAAATTTTCACAGGTGATGTATTTCTGTTGCCTCTATAACAACAAAATACTAAAAACAGAATAAAATAATAAGGAACGCTTCGTGCGCGAGTCCGACTCGCACTTGGCCGGTTTTTTAAAGGCTTATGATCACCATTGTGTGTAAGTTAGGTAGTTGTCTAGAATTAACTAACCTAAATATCATTTCGAATTGAACACTTACTTCAGCAGAGCAATAAGCAAGCATACAAATCATTGGACTTGCTATCATCTGCTCAAACATCAGATATTTCTTGTAAACAACAGCATAACTCTGAAGCAGTCTAAAATATAAATAATACTCTGAGTGATGCATGCTAATTGGTACAAAATACAATGATGGTCATAGTGTATACTGGTGAAAATTAAGAATGAAATGACAATTTCTAAATGATTACTCAGTTAAAAATTGTCATTTTATTCTTTGATCTTAAAAAAATGACAATCACGAACAAAAATTAAGATATTATCATACTTTGATAGATAAAACAAATGCCAAGGAAACAATATTTTTTTGTAACATATTAACTAGTGGATCGGTTACAGAAATAATATATTTACGATGGCATCGTTTAAAGCAATCTAAGCTATTCAGTCTTGTGTGGATAGAAATATATTTTTATTATTCATTTAGAAACCGGGCGCCGAGGCTTCGCCATTCGGTTGGTCACAGAACGTCTGCATCACGCTTCCTCAGGGAACACTTCAATTTTCCGGGATAAGATGAAACCGTTCCCTTCCGGAGGGTCCAAGCTACTCCAAATTACAATAAGATCAGTCCAGTAGCAGTGCTAAGCTATGAAAAAATAAACAGACTGACAAACCATTTTCGTATGTTTATAAGGCTTACGATAATAGTATCGTTTTTCCGAGTCGTCGTACCGAGTGTAGTTGACGCAACCGTCTCCATCATAGGATGGAGACGGTTGCGTCAACTACACTCGGCGTCAGAAAAACCGCACCTTTTCAAAAAATTCTTCAAAGTTAGTTTAATCCCTTAGTTAGAGACACGCCGGCTTCGAAGCCCGCAATGCTCTAAGTTTAATATCTGATTTAATCGTAAGAGTTCTTATATAGGGTTATATGTAAAGCAACAACAACTTCGCAGGAGTAGATTAGTAACATCATATACAACAACATTTGTTCTACGACTTTTCCAAAAACTGGCAAAAAAAAAATATATTTGCGGTTTTGGAAAATGTGCTATATCTCGAAAACTGATTACTATATTTCGTTCAAACTAATTTTAGTTGAAAGTGTTTATTAAGATCTACAGCATATATTTTTTTTAGATTTTTCACTCTCTTATTTCAAAAGTTAAAGGGGGGGGGGGGGGGACACACATTTTACCACTTTGGCGAAGTATATCTTTCAAACGGTTGACTTTGAGAAAAAGTTGTCTTAGGAACCTCAATGTCATTTTTAAAGACCTATCTATAGACACCCAACACGTGTTGGTTTGAAGAAAAAAATTTTTTTCAGTTTCAGTTCCATGTATGGGGAGCCCCCCTTAATCTTTTATTTTTCTTATTTTTGTATTAAATTCGTTAAGCGGTTAACAGAATAAATCTACCTACCAAGTTTCAAATGTGTAGTCTTAATACTTTCGGAATAAAGTGGCTGTGACATACGGACAGACAGACAGACAGACAGACATGACGAATCTATAAGGGTTCCGTTTTTTGCCATTTAGGCTACGGAACCCTAAAAAACGACTTTTCATACAAAACTCGATCAGCTGTTCGGACATTTTGTATAGAGAGTCGATTTATTTATCTGTTTTCGGAAAAGTCGTAGAACAAATGTTGTTGTTTATGTAATCTACTCCTGGGAGGTTGTTGGTGTTTTTTTCTTTTTTTGCTGGCAACCCTGACCGATACACTTGTCAAATAAACCAGCTGATATTTTAATTAAATTAAATTGTTTAAACTTAGTAATTTCTATGATAAGTTGTGCTTAAATTATTCTTTACTGTATAAATAGTCACGTTTTCGTGACTACACTTTTGTGTTATAAGTACAATCGGTGTGGTGTTATTTGAAAAACAAGTGATCTCAAATTCGTAACGGCGGAGCGGCATCCAAATGTCACTGGAGAAGATATAAAAGGCGAATAAACTTCGTAGAAGAAACGACAATTTGTGATCTGCTGCATATTAAACCGGGGGAGTACATTTATTCCTTAATTTTATTGATTAATAGGTACCCATAGGTATTAGGTTATATAGGAAAATATGAAGACAAAACTTTGTGACTGAATTGAATTTGCATAACCCTACCTAAAACCACAGTGGCGGATTGTTTTCCAATTTAAACTAATACATTGACCATTCCTCTTGTACAAAACTCACTAATAGTGAGTAACGTCACAACTCAAAACAATCTGGCACAGTTATAACCTCTCTTTACTTGACAAAAGTGGAAGTAAAGTTGAAGGTGGCTACTACTGTCACAGACATTCAATAGACTGTTACACTTTACAAGCATTATATTTGTACATAAACACATCAGACCTACTTCACTTTTAAACAATAATTTTGGGAAACCATTCTGCTCCTTTTCTTACAATATTACTTAAATAAATATAATATTGTTCAGGTATTAATTAATGTCCATTCTAGACTATCAGTCACTCAGTTTTAATTTCATTTAAGTATAGTTTAAGTATAGTTAGGTACCTACATTTATTTACTTTCATAGGTATTGACTGACATACATAAAAAGAAAAAGGTTAACCTTGCTTTTATAGTCAAAGTTGATACCTAGTAATAGATAAATCTTTGCTACAATTGCACATCAAATCTATTATAAATAATAAACATATACCTATTTTTATTTATTGACCTCACTTTGTTTAACTTATTTTTTTTGTATTTCTTTTTTGTAACTTAGGAATCACACTGACAACTTGTTATAAAATTTGATTTTTGATCACTTATTATATACTTGCAGTGATTGCGGATTGCAAGTTCCATCTAGCTCAATAACAACATGATGACCCGTAAGACAACTGCAAAGGAAGTGGAGATCAAACTCAAACATGCACTAGAGGATTTGAAGGCAGCCAAAGAGCTAAATGACACCTTATTGCTGGAACGTGAAGACAGTGAACGCGAGATTCTTAAGACCATATGCCGGAACACTGACCTCAAAAATGAGCTTGCTGAAGTTCATACAAAGTATTCTGAGATTGTAGATAAATACAACCAGATGCAAGTGTTTATAGAAAAATTTAGAGAATGTAGTGACACTCATGAACAGGCACTGAGTCGCATTACCGACCTTGAAATTAGTTTGTCTCTTGCTCAAAAGACCATTTTAGAGTTAGAAAAAGAAAATAAAACCTTTGTAGAAGAGAAGCATTCTCAAAGCCTGTTTAGCGAGTTACAGCAATGTGATTCTGCAATATATTATGACAATTCAACCTTGGCATGTAATAACTATAATGACAAATCTGTTGTCATTAGAAATAATTGTCAACTTAATAGTAGAAAGAAAATCAAAAAATATATCCGCTTAAACAGATATATTAAGAAAACTCAAAGGTTGATAAAAAGACAAAATTATTATAGCCAATTTTCAAAGCTGAAGAAAGAGCGTAAGCAATTATTAGAGCAATTAGATGTAATTAATAGGGCATCATGTAATAATAGTAAAGAATGTGAAAAGGTAAATAATCAATTAAGTGAAAAAATTGACAATTTGGAACTTTCACTTAGGGAAATGTACAATAATTTAAGTGATTTTTCTCGCAAACAGCTAAATTACCAAATGCTGGCTGCAAATGATATGATTGACATGTGTAATTATAATACAGACCGGTTCGAATCCCTTGGCAAAAAACAGAATTGTAGCTGTTTTAACCAAAATACTATTGTAAGACAGCAGTGTGATGCAGTTGTCCAGAAATCCCCAGAGCACTTACCTACCCACTCACTCTCAGTGTGTGAGCTTGAAGTTTCTGATAATAACCCAACTAACTTAATTACCCACTCAGTATGTGAACCTGAACCAGGGGTCTCATACACTTGTAATGATTTAAAAAACTCAACAAAAAATATTCCATCTTCTGATAAAAACTGTTGTGAAACAATTATGTTCTGCGATGAGATGGGTAAGAATTTAGGCCAATTAATTCAGAAACACACCAAGGAAAATATTATTAATTATTGTATGCCTGGGTCAACTTTGGATGACTTGATGAGAATTATTGTTAAGAAATCATTTAATAAAAACACTAATTTGATAATTTTGATAGGAAATAGGGGTAATGTGAACAAACACCAACTTATAGCTTATTGTAATTCCTTATTGTCTTTAAAAGTAAAAAAAGTGATTTTGTTCACATTCCCTTATTGCAAAAGTGTGTCACAAATGGAAAATAACTTTAGGTATCAGTTGAATGTAACATTGAATACGGTAGCATTTCATAATAGTGAACAGCTACATATAATTGACATTAATAAATTATTTAATAGTTGTTACTTGACAAAAGATAAGTTCTATCTGCCTAATTCTTTTAGAAGACAAATAGCAATATCGCTATCTTTTTATTTTAATCATTTAGCCAATAATCTGGCTAGTAAAACAACTGCTTTTATTGAGCAATCAACTATTGACATTAGTCATTCAACTTTGGAATCTGTTCCAAATAAAAATAATTATAACATTTTACTTACTTCAAGTAATAATAATTTTTCACATTTAAATTACCATCTAAGACAATAGAGGCGTCCTCTAGCCCTGACTTAACAATAGAAAAGCCAAAGTGTTTAAGAATTGTACACCAGAATATGCAAGGCTTTTCTGGCAAAGATTTAGAAATAAGCTTATTCATAAATTCTGAAAATATTGATGTGTTATGTGTTACTGATCATTGGCTGAAAAAGCACGAATTACTTTTAAGTTTAGATAATTATAAAGTTGTTAGCTCGTTTAGTAGGAAATCTGCTATAAGAGGGGGTTCCCTTATTATTCTACCCAATAGCTTACAATGTAAAGAGCGCAAAGATGTAGTATCCCTCTCAATTGAACGAACCATTGAGCTGTCTTGTGTGGAACTTGATCAAATAATTATAGTATGCGTATATAGACCCCCCACCGCGAATTACTCTGAGTTTGAGTCCACTATGGAGGAAGTCTTAAAAATGACTTGTAGGAAGAATAAAAAAATCGCGATTTGCGGAGATTTTAATGTCGACATCTTAGACCCTAAGTTAGCTAAATTGTCGAGTAGGTTCATAAACCTATTTAAATCATTTAATTTGCTACACATTTTTAATGAACCAACGCGTATCACACCCACATCGGCAACCTGCTTAGATAATATTTTCTGTAACTGTAATGTCATTGAAAAATCAATTTTAAATTGTATTAAATCCGACCACAGTGGACAATTAGCCTCCATTGAGCACCATCATGTTCCGCCTAAACGGGAATAATGTGTAGGCCAATAAAAAAAACACTGTATTGAAAAATTCAGAACCAATGTCACTAGTAAAATTGAAACATTACCAGAACCAAATTTTGAAGCCAATAACCTATATAATCATTTATTTCGCATAGTTCAAACTGAATTCAGTGAAACTTTTAAACAAAAAGTGATCAATAGTACGTAATGATAGTACGAAATTTAGTGACTGGGCCACTCCCGGTATATATAAGAGCAGAAGGAAATTATACGAACTTTATGCAGAGAAAGCTACTTCTTGTGATCCTAACTTCATTGAATTTGTCAAGAAGTATTCACAAACATTCAGAGAAGTTTGTATCTTAGCAAAGTCCAAGTACTTTGCAAATAAAATAAAATTAGCTGACAATAAAATTAAGGCTACCTGGAATATTATTAACAAAGAAACGGGCAAATCAAAATCCAATATAAATTCCTTCTGTTTAAAAACTGGTGATCAAACTTTTGAATCTGACAATGAGGTCGCTAAAGTTTTTGAAGATTTCTTTGCTAGAATACCTGTAGAAACTACCAGTACTCTTAGTGCTTGTCCCAACATCGCTGTCTCCCTTCTGGAGTCTAGCGTTGATAAGTGCAATGAAAGCTTTTCGTTTAAATATATAAATAGTGCAGATATCATTAATGCTTTTAAAACAATTAATGTTAAAAAAACAGAAGATCTTTGGGGCATGTCAACAAGCATTATTAAATCAATAATTGATATACTAGCCCCTTATTTGGCTTTTATTTTTAACAAATGTATTGACGAAGGGGTCTTTCCTGATCTAAGGAAAAATAGTAAATTGATTCCTCTTTTTAAATCTGTGGATAAAAGTGACCCAGCTAACTTTAGGCCAATATCTATACTACCAGCACTTAGTAAAATATTTGAAAAAATTATATATTCCCAATTACTAGATTACTTCACATACAATAATATACTTCATAAAAATCAGTTTGGATTTTCCAAGGGTAAAAGTACTACTGATGCTGGAATTGCACTTCTCAAACATATTCTTGACGCTTGGGAAGAAAAGCAAGATGTAATTGGCATTTTCTGTGACCTTTCTAAGGCATTCGATTGCGTTGATCATCAAACACTATTAAGGAAGCTAGAACATTATGGTGTCTCTGATAAATCAGTTAGTCTTATGAAATCGTATTTGTACAATAGAACTCAGAAAGTAGTTATTAATAGAACTGAATCTACTGGAGCCCCCATCAATATGGGTGTGCCACAGGGATCAATATTGGGCCCATTGCTGTTTCTAATTTATATAAATGACCTTCCCAACTACGCGAATAATTTATGTGAGACAGTACTATTTGCGGATGATACTTCTTTAGTTTTTAAAGTAAACAGAGGTAGTAACTGTTCGGACGAAGTAAATAGTGCCCTCTCTAAAGTTTCATACTGGTTTAATAGCAATAATTTAGCACTTAACCCCAATAAAACTAAATGTGTTAAATTTTCATTACCTAATGTTGAGCAGACAAAATTAAATATTAATTTGAATGACGATGAAGTCGAGTTTATTGAGAGTACTAAATTTCTAGGTATCACACTAGATTCTCGACTGCAATCCACATATTGAAGCCTTGTCAAGTAGACTTAGTTCAGCGGCATTCGCTGTTAAGAAAATAAGGATTTTAACTGATATTGAAACGGCAAGGTTAGTATACTTTAGTTATTTTCATAGTGTAATGTCGTATGGACTGCTATTGTGGGACTCAGCTGCCAGTATTGAAAATATTTTTATACTCCAAAAAAGAGCTGTTCGCGCCATATACAATCTACGGCGGAGAGATACCTTGAGAGAATTGTTCAAGGATATAAATATTTTAACTTTGGCAGGCCAATACATTTATAAAAATTTAGTTTATGTAAGGAAACACTATGATTCATTTGCTAAGAACAGCAATATTCATCAGTTAAATACAAGAAATAAAGATAAACTTGCCGTTCCAAGATTTAGGCTTGCAAAAACTAGAGGTTCATTTATGGGGAAAGGCATAGCCTTTATTAATAAAGTTCCGCAACAAGTGATTGATCTTCCTTTGCATGAATTTAAAAACCATGTTAAAAAAACGCTCATGAGTAAAGGTTATTATAAAGTAGACGATTATCTTAAAGATCAAAATGCGTTGAAATGATGTAACACATAACTTGCTACTATAAGTACTTTGTTGAAGTAATATAATAAGTCTATGTTGTTGCCAATAATCCTGTCACCCTGTTGTAATTATCTGGTAACGATATATTCAAGATTGTAAATATCGTTACTTATGGCTGTTACAGCTGATAAGTTTCTTGCGCCCGTTCTTCTTGTCAGCTAAAAAAGTCTAGAACGGGTGGTAGGAAAATATAGACGATTCAAAAGTACTTAATAATTAAGTTTATTTGAATAAAGCTTATTTGACTTCGACTTTGACTTTGACTTTACAAATAACCCTGTACCTATATACTTCTTCCCCTCCGGACATAGCCGTTGGTCAGTTGGACAGTCTCTAGAAACCATTGGAATACTCGTCGATCGTCTATCGGAATCAATTACTGAGATTCAGTTTCCGAGAAACATTACATTGCATCATGTTTGCAATATTTGATCAACTTCATATGTTTTCACATCCATCTTGGGTATTATTTTTTTAATTGAACTGTTGAAGTGTGTTTTCTCTATCATCTCGATAGCGAATTTACCCGCATTTCCTGAATTGACTCCTTATTTCCCTTTTATGGCGGCGCAATCAATAACGCTTTAAGCGTTTA
The DNA here is from genome assembly GCA_943789525.1 of Agriphila geniculea. NCBI lineage: Eukaryota > Metazoa > Arthropoda > Insecta > Lepidoptera > Crambidae > Agriphila > Agriphila geniculea. The sequence goes on along the minus strand of OX038882.1, from coordinate 16,108,981 downwards.
ATTATGGTAACTGTTATGTTAATTAAATCAAACAATTATTAATTGAAAGCTCATTAAATGCACTTTCAATATATATCAACATATTACAAACGTTAGCTAACAATAGCAGGTGGCAAAGTCTAAACTTATTTACAAAGAGGTGCTATTTTTCTGACGTCAAGTGTAGTATTCAGTTGTGTGATTTCAAACAATAAAACAAAGATTCAAAAGACAGATATTTAAACATTAGGTACTCATTTAATTAACGATACGTCCTTATTTACAAGGGTCAATTTTCTGGTCGATTTTAGTCGACTAGCATAATTTATCGTCACTGGCTTGTAAAATCGAATCGTTATCTCATTGGCATTAGCTTTGCGATTCGATTTAACAAGCGATTGTCGATAAAAAGCTATTTACGACTAAAATCGGCCAGAAAATTAACTCGTGTAAATAAGTACGTAACATCCTACTAATAGGTATTATAAATGTGAAAGTTTGTGGGTTTGGATGTTTGTTCCTCAATCACGCAAAAATTACTGAAGAGATTTGGTTAAAATTTCGCACACAGATAATAGATCACCTAGATTAAAACATAAAATTATTTTTATCCCAATACTCCCACGGGAACGGGAACCATGCGGGTGAAACCGCGGGCGGCCGCTAGTAACGTTGGGCACGCACATTAAATAAACAAAAGGTAACTAAGAATATTCTTTGTGATTCGGCTAATCTGAGATTTTTTAAGGAATTACCTGTACAAAGATAGATGTTGAGACACTATTTCCTTCATCCGGATGTTTATCAATCCCTTAAAGTAAAGTTTTTGCTCTTCGTCGGTTGTTGGGTGAATACCTTCTAAAAGGTCTTTGATACACATTCCTATCATTTCTGCCTTAGTATTTATTTGTCTTACCCATACAATGTTAGTTTGAAGCACAACTGGAATTTTAAAAAATGTGTAAGTACAAAACAGTCTTCCTTTACTTCACCGAAAAATCTCTGGACCCGATTTAATAAACGTGACAATTGTACTTCGTAATTTTTGGTTCAATTTCAATAATTCTTTTACTGAAATAATTGATTTTGATGTGACTGTAACATGTACATATTTAACTAAAAACCTCGTTGATCCTCATTCGGAATGTATATTACCAACTGTCTTTTATTTAAATCCTTATATGGTTATCACCACAGAACAAAGAAAATTTTTTTTCCCCCCAGTAGAAGTCGCAAGTAGGCGGGACCCGTGTAACCTCAAGTAAGCGTAGCTCCACATACTTCTGAATTTTGCTACGTAAGTCGTGTGAGCGTACGCCAAACAAAAACACCTTCAAAAAACATATAAAAATGCCGAGTTGCATTATATAAAAGATCAAAAACAATATCCACATATATCATTTAGCAAACGGGTGCATACAATATCAGAGGAAAGCTTTATTTAATTTATTTTGATTTTAATTAAAAATTCAACGGAGTTTTTCCTTTTAAATTTTAAAATAATAAATATCCACCTTTATGCGATATACACTTATGATCCATATTCCAATGCGCTATTTGACATATTCTTGAGGTTTCATAAACATTAAAATATAGACTAGCGGAAATGTTACTCAATAGGGGAGACCAAGAAAAGTTTTAATTTTTATCCAATTACGTGTTCACAAAGTATGTGTGCGTAGCATGTAACTATTAAATGGGGGGCTTGGCTTCGATTTTTAATGTGTTAGTTTGGTTAAACTGGTTTTCATACTAAATTGAGCTCATACTACTTCTAACTACTTCTATGTTCTGTGGTTGTCACTTTCCCGTCCAAAGTATTAAATCTCGTTCAACTCACATACATAATTGTAAGCACAAGCTACAACTCCAACATTTGCATATGTAAATGCGATCTCAAACGCTGGTGTAGCTGTGTAATCAATGCCTGGTGCCCAAAAGGGGAACACCAGAGATCTGTGGGATCCGTCACCAGGAGTGTGGGTCAGGTAGTAGTAAATAAGTATTGCGGTTGCAAATAACACCAGACTGGTAGATAACCAGCACATAAAACCAATGGTGCCTAAACATGCTTTCCATGTGCCCAGTTGGATTTTGAAGAACGCTTCTCTGAAAGTAATGTTTTTAGAGAGAATAATAACAATGTAATATTGCACTTCGAATAGCAAAATTTTGAGTGGAAAGCAATAAAAAGAAATAGTGACAGGTTTTTCGTGTATTATCTCGCGGATTGGTATAAACATAAAATGCGTAACACTAGCTTACAAATCGATTTCTAATCATGATTAATTTCCATCAACTGAAGCAGACTCAAAGCTAAAAGTCCTACCTGTAATTTTGATTCTTCGTACAAATATATTTAAAATCTTCCTTCATAGCATAGATCAGATATACATAGTCTTTAAAATAAATCTTCGTCATGATGATTACCATTAGTTTATACATCAACATAATAACATACGTTGCTGCTTCTGTCATGAGTGCCATTTCCAAAACATCTATAGCATGATAGAGCGAAAAGCAAGCATCTGTGAAGACACCGATGCCGCAGAGTGTAATGAAAGTCTTGAATGCATACCTAAAGTAAAAAAAAAGTGAATGCACACACACTAATACACCCAATCGAGTTGTCCTGCTAACTATAATTAGCATAAATTTTATTTACTTTCTATGCGCGAAATTGTGTAGCACTATTTATGCTGCGTTACAATATACTTTTAATTACTGATAGTTCTTAGATGCAAAGGGAAATATTCTATCACAAACTGGACAAATTGTTCTGTAAAATGTATTTTTAAAGAAAAATTAAATTTAAAATAATTTCCTTGTAAGTCTCTTTGCCGGAAAGTAAATATTAAAATAATTCATTTAAAAAGTATTTTTGCAGAAGAAATATAATCACAGAGTTTTCTTGTCTCGTATGTAATGAGAACTTTTTCAAACCTTTTACTTTTTACAGCGCAGCGAAAATTTTTCTAATTCTATGCTTTTTACCAACTTTTTAATGTCAAAATGATAACTTCTGATCTGATATGTTATCATGATAACATATGAAAAAAATATTCGCTTTGCCTCCTGTACACAGACCATACAACAAGTACTGTATTATCAATGCTGTGAATTTTGTTTCGGCTGCTATTTCTTTGTAAACCCGATTTTCTTTGTTATTGCCGATTTATGTTACCATATTACCTCAAAAAGTGTAAAAAGTGGGTAACAAAGTATCAAAGTGTAAAAATACATTTATTTTGGAAAAACAAACATACATAACTTCTTATAGTCTCAAGATTACAATATTACACATGCTTTTTTAGACACATTTTTAGACTTTCCGGTAACTTTATTACTATAATTCATGTCCTTTAGATACAAAGTATTAACTATGGGAATCAAATAAAATTATATTTAATGTCCATGTAAAGCCAAAGCGCTCTTAGAAACTGAACATCCTATAGGATGACTTACGTCCAAGGTTGAAATGGTTCGTCAGCCACTTGATATGATCTCTGTACCCAAAAGAAGGTAAGATGAAATGTTTTGGGATCGATATAATCCGTAGAATAGTCGAATCCTTCTTTATGGTAAAATGCTTTTATTCGTTTCCACAACATGTTGATGACGGCAACTGCAGTACTGCAGCTTTACGGTGAAATGTTGTGAATGATCACGTGAAATGCAATATAGCTTTGCATGCTTATTCCATATGTCATAATGAGTAGCTATCGCGGTTAATAGTTATGAATTGAAATGGGTGTAATATCCAACTAATATAATAAATGTGAAAGTTTGTGGGTTTGGATGTTTGTTCGGAACGTTTGTTGTGAACGGATTTGGTTGAAATTTGGCACACATATAGTAGATAGCCTAGATTAAAACATAGAAAACTTTTTATTCTTATATTCCCACGGGAATGGGAATCACGCGGGTGAAACCGTGGGCGGCCGCTAGTGCTTTAATACAACTACAGGATATTTGATTTCTAAAATATTTTTCATGAGCTTTAATTACGAAATTCATTTTTTTTATAGAATTCATTAAAACTGTAAGAACTTATCAACAATAGTAGGTATTGGAAGTTTGATAGACATAATATGACAAGTAGTTAACTTTCACTCTTCTAATATTACTATAAAGGTACGTGAGTACGTACTTACGTACCTCACGAACCAGATCAAAAATTTGCCCACTACAAAATCAAAAACTTAAAGTCGTTAGCACACTTCTAAGACCATTCTACACGAAAATGTAGATCGAAAAACGCCAGAAATATTCAAAACACACATTTACTTACCTATTTATGCTACGACATGTCTTCAATTTTTTTAGCTGTGTAAACAAAGTTATGTCGTCCTAATTGAACGCTTTTACGCAACCATCACCAGATCGATCAAACATATTTTTAGGGTTCCGTACCAAAATGGTAAAAAAGGAACCCTTATGGTGTGACTCAGTCTGTCTGTCTGTCTGTCTGTCTGTCACAGCTGGATATCTCGAGAACTACTAAAGGTATCAACTTGAAATTTAGAATAGTTTGAGATGACATTTGCCCAACTATTTTTCAAATAAGAAATAAATAAAAAAATAAATATCTTTTTTACAACAGGGACTGAAAAGGATCTTAAAAATTTGAAGTGGGGCTACTAGGGCATGTGGGGTATCATATGAAAGAGCGCCGTTTGCACGTTTTTAAACATTTTTTTTTGTTTTAGGCCGCATAGTTTTTGATTTATAATGAAAAATGTAAAAAAAATACCGTTCCCCCCCCTTATCTCCGAAGTTTGCAAAGAGAAAAATCTGAAATAATTCTGTGATAGCAGTTAATATAACGATTACAGGAAAAATAAAACGATGTCCAATATAGCACATTTTTTTAGAAATTATCAAATTTCTGAAAATGTTAACATTAGTTCCACTATCGGTCAAGAGATGGCGCTGACCTAAAACTGCAATACTAATTTTATTATTCTACTCTGCAGTGTGGTTTAATGGTGCAATTATGATGATACGGAACCCTCGGTGCGCGTTTTTTTCCGAATAGACACGTTAACGTAAACACGCGAAACGTACAAAAATTCGCGCGAAGAGCGACGATCGCCTATAATATAACTAGTATCTATATATATAAAAGCGTAAATCACTCACTGACTCATCACGAAATCTCAGAAACTACAAGTGCTAGGAGTCTCAAATTTTGCATGGGGGTCCCTTTTAGGGTGTAGGTGCTCACTAAGACGGGATTTTGCGAAATTCAATCCCTAAGAGGGTGAAACAGGGTGGCAAATTTTGTATGGGAGAACGCGATTCCTTGGCCCGATTGACTTGAAATTTTGGCATAGACATTCTTTTACAAAATTAATTGAACACGTGTTTCGTATTTTTTTGAAATGTATCTCTTAACAGGGTTGAAAAGGGGTAGAAAGCTATTTTTAGGGTGGTTGACTTCGATATCCGAATCAAAACTTCTTAGTGCATTTGAATGATTAAGAAAAATAAATGTCAGTTGTCACTGCACGGGCTGACGTTTAATCTCTAATTTTCCCGATTTTCAAGACAAGCTTTGATTCTTTTATTGTTGTATAAGATTTTATCCATATTTTCACTACTTTACGAAATATTAGTCAAATAAAACGGCAACATCTGGCAAATATCAGATAACGTGACCAGGAATGTGGTATTTAGAGAAGTGTTTCGATGGAGAGCCTGATAATAATGCACAACATTAGTTGCACCCGGCATAATTCTTTGCCCGGCATGCGTTGCAATGTCACGTTTTTTTTAGCCAGAAATCTTTTCAGTAGTAAGCAGAACAATTCACCAAACATTCACCAAAGTTTCATCATAATCGGATGTGGATGAATGGTTTAGGAGTGCAAAGGAAACAAATACACATACATCGATTTTTATTTCTAAAGAAGATTACTATTAAGCAAAAATATTCGAATTTTTAACTATAAGGTAAGTATTAAATGTAACATAATTAATATTTATTTTGTTAAATTACCGCTAATAAATTTTATTAAGTACCTACCTTACTAATACAGAATCGTTAACAGGGCGTCGATTCTGTAACCAAACTCGAACCCCACTTCACTGCACGGGTATTTTAAATCATAAGATAATGATAAGAATTTTTTTTTTATCACAAAAGATTTTAGATAGCTACACAGGCTACCTAAATTTTTTGCAATCAGTAAAATAGCTCATTTAGTAAACAAATGTCTAATAACAAATTCACGCGAAGTGAAGTGAGATGCGAGTTTGGTTACAGAATCGACAGACTGCGCGGGTAAAACCGCGGGGTGCAGCTATTACCTATATAATCACAAAATTGCATAAATATGAAAGTTTTGATGTTTGGATGTTGTTCTATTAGGTACCTACTCAATCATATCATACTCAATCACGTCTGAACGGGTGAACGGATTTAGGAGAAATTTGGCACAGATATAGATTAAGTCTGGAATACTTAACACAGGCTTCTTTTCATCCCTGTCATTGGTTTCCAAGGGAAGACTTACAACGATTACCGACTGCCACGCGGGCGGAGCCACGGGCAAAAGCTATACATAGTATAAAACAAAGTCGCTTCCCGCCGTCTATACGCTTCTCTTAAACTATTCATAAAAACCTCATTAAAATCGATCCATAAGTTTGGGAGCTAGGTAGGTTGCCTCAGACAGACAGACACACACACACGTCAATTATATTATAACACCCCTTGCGTACGTCGTATAGGTATATGTCGTCCTCCTAGGTATATGTATCCTGTAGTATAATCTAATAACTATACACTGACACCACATTAGCACAGTTTTACATTTAGTAACTACATTGCACCCGTGCGAAGCCGGGGCGGGCCACTAGTACGAGTATAATTGGAAACTAACGTTTTCAATATATTATACACTCGTATTTTTGTGATCGTCCATACATAATAATGAATTATTATAAATCAATCTTAGAATCATTTGCAACTTCCCTTTTATTACGGGTGCTACATACTTTCTGGGTCATTCCGAGCTCTAACTAACATAGCATTAATTTTCTGCATAGCCGCGAGCCGTGTCGCGTACAAAGTGGTTATGAAAGCATCCTTGACTGTGAAATTATTACGGCAGTCTTATAATTTGGCGTGCACATTTTTCTATGGAAGATAATTGAAACCCCGCCCTGAAGGAATCTGGTTTCACGTAGCTGTGAGAATTTCACCACGTAGCGGTGTTATTTTTCAAAAGGATTGCGTTAACAATGCTACTTTTTGCTTTTTGTTTGTTACATTTTAAAATGCAGTGCGTCCTACTTATTTACTCTTAATTTATGTTAACAATAGTTAAAAGTAATCATGAGACGGAAAATAAATTATAAAGTAACTTCTTTACTATTTTTTTATGTACAACAGGATAGTGCTTGGCCATCATCTCGGCTGCCCTAAACCAAATCTAAGTATCTCATTCCAGACAAACTTTACAGGAGAGCTTAAAAACGTTATTTCATGTTTTTATTGAAAAATTTAGATATTCTGAACACTAAAATGTTAAAATATCATTGGTATTTAAAGTAAAAACATATCTCTGTAAAAAAAATAGTTCTCATACCTACCTACATTTTGACGAACGAAAATAATGTTCCGCCTAGAAATATGTATTGAATTGGCTTTGATAACTTTTTGAACATGACTGGAAATCTCAAAACCATTTCGAGGAATAAGCTTTCGGTACAGTGTCTACTAATTAAATTTAAAAATAATTCTATATTTTTAAAGATATTTATAATATTCAATAAAAAGCTTTAACCTTCAAATGACCTTCAAATGACGTCATCACATACGGATCCCCCAGCCATAATAAAAAAAAGAAAAAAGGGCAAAGACAATTTTGACAATGAACTTGGCATTAGGGATGGTGGAAGGTGGAAGTGAAAAAATATCGATATAGGTAATATTTTTCAGAAAAAATGAGATAAAATGGGATGATGTCTAAGTAATGGATTCTAATTTTAAGGTATTGTAAAACATAAAAAATAGCAAAATAAAACCCCTACGCGAAATTTTGGCTCGATTTGACGAATTTTACGATGATTTTAAAGACTCAAAAGTAGGAAAAAATCAAAATGCTCCAGTGACAAAATAGTGTCGACTATTAGAATCCATACGTAATTACAAAAAAATTGTTTTGGAAAAATTATTGTAAAAACATCTATCGATATATCATAGTATATCGATGAACTTATCTCGTAATTTTTTCCACATCCCTACTATTAAATGTTTGTAAATAGAAATAAAGTATGCACATATTTTCACAATGTTTATTATGTTATCCTGCAAATTTATCAGTTCACAAGCAATCGTTACAATTCCATCCATGTAGCCTACATCCAAAATAGACACAATACATACAATACATTTCGCAATTTGGGTAGATTGGGCGTGTCAATTTTTACAAAGTTTTTCAGCTGAGTTTCCAATGGTAAGCATTTTTATTATAATTTTACCACCTCAAAAATTATTGCGGCAAATTAAGAAGGTAGGTTAGAACCTTCACAACTGGATTAAATGAATAAAATAGAAGAAATATTAACTATAACTTATTTGTTTACAAACAACCATAAAGTTATTATGACAGGTAATGACACTTGGCCGTTCTTTTTCTATAAGTAGATGGCAAAGGTTTTCCTTCTTAAACTTTCATGCCACTAATGACGTCATTCCGGTTGACCATATGCACTCAACAAATAAATTTATAAAAAAATAAATACGGGACCAAATGTTAAAATATTCAAATTAGTTTCATAAATTGGCCTAATCTGTAGTAAAAAAATATAAAAAAAATACCTTTTATTTTTTAACCAAAGCCAATTGTCAATAATATTTCTACGCTATAAACAAGTAACTTAGATTCTCTATTGTTCTTTTAGTAGTTTCTTGTTTTCAGCTTTGTATAAAGCCATAGAATATAGTCCTTACAACTATAAAATAAATACATAGAAATCAAGTATCTGCTAATCTATTTTAAATACAAGTATCTTGATAAGACTTTCTTGTTTTTAAGATAGAAATGGGAAATATACTTTGTTTTAGCGTAGATTTTGCAAACGGAAAAATATTCTTGAAACAAATTATTGGCTATATTTCCCGATTTAAACCGAATTTTAATAAAATAAAAAAAATGGTAGATACGACTTGCTTTGCTTAAACAGAAAATGAAATATTTTTTTCTTTCGGAAACTGACTTCTGCGTAGGGCAGCCGATCTGACCTGATGTTGAGTGTTGATAAGGCCGATGGTGAAAGCGCACTACACCCGGAATCCTCATCACTGAGGAACTGGTTAAGATAGTGATGAGGATTCCGGACCTCTTACTGCCGGAACACAACAATGTTTTAATTGTTATTATGGTGTTATTATAGTACTTTGGTAAGATTAAGGTAGCTAGCCTGGCGGACTTGAAATAAGCGCTACCACCAACCAAACCGAGGACAAATTGTACCCCCCTGGGAATCGAACCCGGGTCCCTCTGCGTCTTACACGGGTGGACGAACCACTAGACCTCAGAGACGTTTAAATCGGTGACAAAAGATAATGCTCTCTGGAACCAGTAAAACCTTTTAATCTAATACCATGTGACTAGTGTGACTACCCGTTAAAATATAAAAGTGCAAGTATATTTTTATTAATATTGTGTAATGAGGCGGGCAAATTGTTTCATCGGACGGAGCCGATGTGTTTGCTCGTCCCACGTCGGGCGCCAATTCTACGTGCCGAGAATTCCGACAGAATCACTTCAACGTTCGCTCGGATGTAACTCTAACAAAAAATAAACACGGTAAATGTTTGTACACTTGGTGTATTGAAATTACTACTGGTATTCATAGATTTTAGAAACGTGTTTACATAAAGCATTAGGTATTATATTTTATAACATATTTGCTCGTAAAGGGTCCCTTATTACACCAATTTCAATATCGTATTGTATCTCATTACGAACTTGTGCGGTAATGTAAAGTAAAACACACGGTTTCCTTGTTAAACCGTGCGTTTTACTTTACATTACCGCACGGTTTATCAAGATGCTTCGTCTAAAACGAACGGTACTTTTTTAAATCTTAGCAGAGTTTTTATGTCAGAAAAGAGTCAACATTTTATGAATAAATTTAACTTTGGGAGTAAAAATATAATAAATAAACATTTAATTATTTAATTTAATTAATTTTGACAATAAATTACAATTATTTATCTGTAACAAAAACACAAACATATTAATTTACTTTATTAGTAATACTGGCTATTTTTTATGCCTTTGCCTTAAAAAAAGCGCTGATGAGCGCGCGCATAGCTAATTTAAACAGTTAAAAATTATTCCACGAGCTTTTTTTGCTTTATTGTTTTTATTTGAAAATGTCGTCAAGTAGTGATGAATTTATTAATTCGACACCGCCAGAAGTCTCAGAGGCAGCGAAAAAGGCTACTCTAAGCCTCTTGCCCGAAAAATTTACCGATAGATACTCACAAGCGTATCAAAATTTCATCATAATATGGAAGACAAGCAAAGGTGCAAAGTCCGAGTTTTATTTGTTTTCTCGCAAATATGTTATAAAACGTCGTATGACATACGTGCGCTTTGATAATTACAGCCTCTGCTTTCTTGTAGCCCGAGCCGTTCGGCCGTAATTTTCAACTTACCGCACTTATATCATAATGTACTATTACTATTTTAGTATTCGTACTTGACGACTTTAATAGTCCATCAGCCATTTTTAATGACCCCACTGCTGGGGCCGTTAAGGAAGGCACAGGCCTTAAGGCCTGTGCCTTCCTTATGGGTGAATAAGGAGGACGGGCCATAACCATGCGGGCCCAATGCGGATTGGTGAGTGTTAACGACTGCAAATGCAGCCGGGACCAACGGCTAAGCACGGAGGAACTCGAGATAAATACATTTTTGGTCACCCATCCCATGACCGACCCTTGCGAAAGTTGCTTAACCTCCGCAATCGCTGGGCCAGGCGCTAAACCACTGCGCCACCGAGCTCCACTTTTATAGAATCGACCTATATTATTATGATTGTGACAACATGATGTCAAGATATGGACAAAACGACTGCAGGACTGTGGCACCATGGTAATAGGTAGGGTAGTCATGGTCACAGTATTTTGTGAAGGGTCTAGTCCCATCACTAAGAGAGTTGGCTAGTTATTTCTGGTCATCGCTCCTGCGTGAAGACATTACTTACAAAAGCAAGTACTGGGACAAAAACTTCAAATTGATAAATCTAACTCTGATTTAATAACCAACTCAACACTTCCTTAACTCACTTCTCAATCCGTTCATAGTAAGTTGGATAACACCGTCGACAAATTGTCTTCGCAGTAACAGTTGAACGATAAACCGTACGTTACAACTCCGGAGACACAGCTGCTCGCAGTTAAATCGTGGCTTTATGTTACCGGCGCTCCTATTAGAAGTAATAATTACTACCATCTACTTCCGAATTCGTACTAATTTAATCTCTTCGGTGAACTAAATTTTGACTAAGACTGTTTATTGATAGGATTTGATTAGCGTTTTAGTTTTGTGCCCAGATTTAAAAAAAAATCTGGATAAATTAATTACTAACTAAAACAATTAAAGGACCCACTGCTTCAAAGATGGAGCCCCATATCCATGGGCAAGTAGTTACTTTTAAAATGATGAGATATTTATGTTTATTTATTTATAATAGGGTCTCTATATTAAAAACACTAATTTTATTATTTTGATTCATTTGTTTGATTGAACCTTTGAAATATCGAGTTTGATTGCTTGCAGCTCAAAGTAAAAAACTATTTCGGTCTGGATTTTTTGGTTAAATGTGGTAATATAGTTGTTTCTTTATAACTATGCTGTTACTTGATTTCTTGGAATGAGAGCAACTAGATGTTCGAAATATATTTTTTATTTACTTAGTTGATTTGTTAAATGCAAAACGTTTAATGCCTTCAAAGTTAATCTTCATATCTTCCGTTATTTAAAAAAAATCGAGTGCAATAATATAACCAAGAGTGCTGGTGTTGCAGAGGAAAATCTCAATTACATGTCAAGGGGCGGGCGTGAAAAATTAATGTGTGACGTAATGGGCCGGCGACCGCGTCCGGCGACGGCAGCCGGACCGGACCGGTGGCAATGACTGATCGGCCGGGAACGCTTACATTTCACCGACAATTACGTGAACGATACACGTGTTAAGGACACTCATTACTTTTGGTAACCTATATTAGATCAGGGAAGTAATTGCTTTTCTAATTAAATCCTCATAATAATTTTTACTTTATGTTACTCCTATTTGATATTATTTGTGTTTTGTTTATTGGTAAAAGCTTTCACGCTAAATGACTTTGAATACCTACCCACAAATACGAAATTACTGATTTTGTCATCAAAATACTCTGCAAATGAGAGTTTAATAAAACTTTAAAGTACCTACCTGTGTATCAAATTCGAACTCATTATAAATTATTATTCATTCACCTTTTCACGGCAGTTAATCAAACATACAAACATATAGTCGCTACGCTTTCGAATATTATGTCAAATTGAACGGGTAATAAAGTTCTATTATGAATTATTTATTTGGAATACTATTAAACAAAGGATTGATTTTCATTTATAAATGTGGTTATGTTTTTGATCACAGCTAATACTATTATAACATTTTGTTTACAATACATTACATTAAAATAATTATTATTTTGGAATAGTTTACCACAAGGCTGCTTATTCCCAGGCCTACATTTACGATTAAAGCATTTATGAACTGATTTTGATAATGATATTGTCCCGTACCAAAATGGTAAAAAGGAACCCTTATGGTATGACTTAGTCTGTCTGTCTGTCTGTCACAGCTGGATATCTCGAGAACTACTAATGGTATCAACTTGAAATTTGGAAAAGTTTAAGATGACATTTGCCCAACTATTGTGCAAATAAGAATGAAATAACAAAAAAATATTTTTTTTACAATAGGGACTGAAAAGGGGTCTTAAAAATTTGAAGTAGGTGACTAGGTCATGTGGGGTATCATATGAAAGAACGCTGTTTGCACATTTTAAAACATTTTTTTCTTTTTTCTTAGGCTGCATAGTTTTCGACTTATGATGAAAAATGTAAAAAAAATACCGTCCCCCCTCCTTGTCTCCGAAGTTTGCAAAGAGAAAAATCTGAAATAATTCTATGTGATAGTAGTTTGTGTGAAGATAACAGGAAAAATAAAACGATGTCTCAATATAACACACTTTTTTAGAAATTAAAAAAAACAAACAAAAATTCTTTAGTTTCACTACCAGTCAACAGATGGCGCTGTCATAAGAATGCTGACCTGAGAAAAAAAAAGTTCCACTATCAGTCAAGAGATGGCGCAACCTAATACTACAATAATAATTGGTGGCTGGTTCTAATATAATTACCTAATATTTGCCGTACGAACAAACGAAGAATAAGTTCCTACTTAGTAATATAAACAGTTTGCAATGTGGAGTGGCTGAATCGTTTTTCAGTCACCATAAGCAGCTGTGGTTAAGATTTGTAAATTAACTGTCTGCCTGTTCGCCCTTCCACCTGTCTGCCGTTGTCTCCTACTTTTTTAAAGACTGTACTAAAGTAACATATCCAAATATATTTATGATTGTACGGAACCCTCGGTGCGCGAACCCGACTCGCTCTTGACCGATTTTTTTTAAATGTGATCAGTAGTTTTACAGCAATTCTGAAAGTATTATCATTTCGGTACCTACTTAAAAACTACGTGATCGTATAATTTCTTTGTTTATGAACCGATTGAGATGTTTTTTTTCTCTAAAAGGTATACCTTACCATAAGTGTATTAATTCCATTGACATTGGACCTTGGACTTCGAAGATACTCAAAAGAACTCCCCAAAGTCAGGATATGTAAGTAATTTGAGATATTTAGTAGATTTATGAAAATCCAAAAAAGCCGGTTGTCTGCAGCGTTCTGGACTAGTCTTGGACTACGAATGTACAACTGGCCCCTATTTCACAGACGTGACATTTGTAAATGACAATGACAATTCGGTGTCCATCGCGTCAGCCAAATTGAATTTAGAAAACATACTGCTCAAACTACTCACAGATACCGCAACGTACATCAAATTGTCATTGTAATATACAATTGTCACGTCTGTGAAATAGGGGCCTGATCTCCTTAAAAAAACAGCGTGAATTTGGAAATTGAGTTAAGACCATTGTACCATTGAAAATTTGCTTTATACCACAAAAAATTGAAAATAAAAACTTTTAAAAATTTAAATTAAAAATAAAATAAAAATAAAAAATTTTCAAGAAAAACCTTCAAAACCCTGAAAATAAAAACAAAAGCAGTTTTAAAATTAAAGAGGTTTTTAGCTCTAAAAACAATAAATATTTATATTCAAATCGTATGCATATCGATTTTAATAAAAAAAAGATCTAATGAAGTCGGAGGGGCTTTTAGAATAAAAAAATAAGTTATCCTCCAGCCCCACCAGACTTCATTACGTCTATTGAAGTCTGGTGGGGCTGGAGGATAACATGGATTTTTTATTAAAATTAATATGCTTATCTAATGATTTGAACACTATTTCTTGCTTTTTACAGCTATTTAGTTTTGAAGCTGTTTTTGTTTTCACTTTTAGGTTTTTAAACTTAAACATTTTATAATCTTGGTTTTTTCTGACTTTAAAAAAAAGCGCTCTAATTTAAGTTCAAAGATGAAAAAACTCAAATTTGGAAAATGTTGAAATTTCATTTTATTTTTTTACAATTAGTTTTCTTGTAATAACTTACATGGCACAGAAACATTTTAAGCAGAACCAGGGGGCTAATTGTCTAATTTCAAAATCTATCGCAATTGCTAACAGGATGTGATACATTGATGCTTCTTTTTGGCACAAATAAAAACTTACTAATGAAATGCAGCAATGTGTTACATCCATCTGTCAAATAAAAGCGATTGCAATAGATTTTGAAAGTTAGACAATAAGTACGCAGGAAAGCACTCGATCTGAAGCTAGGTTACGCTTTATCCAGAGCACACACCCGCCTCAATAAGGCGTAGGTACACCAAGAGGAGCTCATCCGAAGTTTGTGTAATGAATACGTGACTTATCTCACAGTCACAGGCTGAAAAGGCGTCACTCATACTATGAATACGCGCGCCAACACGCTGACATCTAGCGATCTTAGCACAAAATATAAAGCGAACAGAAGAGCCGGTCGGTGCGAAAAGTGATTTTCAGTACACGCACTCATAGACATAACGTACAGGAAATCTCAGGCCATAAATAATTGATTATAAAGGGTGTCTTATGTGACATCGAATGTTGGCATATCGAGTGTATCGATGTGGATCGACTGTTCGCTATATCGACGGTGCGCCACATCGACAATTACGTCTTGCTCATGCCCAATCAGTAGGTCCACCGCGCAAGTCTCGTCGGCATCGCTATCGGCTTTATTTGACGGGTGGATGTGATATATTGCTACTTCTTTATGCCACAAATAAAAAAACTTACCAAAGGAAAGTAGTAATGAAGCCGATAACGATGCCGACGACACTTGCGCGGTAGACCTACATGCTAGTCCGTACTTTGTTCTGTGGTCCGTACTGTAGCTATAGCATTTACAACTAATACATACAGGATGGAAAAAAGACGGTAGTTAGAGGGAAAGTAGGTACCCTAAATATTGAAGAATGGAAACATTCCTTTACTTTTTTAATAAATAAAACTGCATTCAAATATAAAAATAAATAAAAAGATTAAGTAGGTACAACAATTTTTTGTTGAAATAAATAACAATGTTTTATCTTTCTTGAGTCAGTCTTTAATTAAAGTTACTATGTTATTTAGAAGAAATTGACCCTAATCATTGACCCAATTGATAGGTGTCATAAATTTTTTGGATGTTTGCCCGTTCCATTCCCGGCTGAGACAAGCTATTTATCAAAGATTATTGAATGCAATTTTTATTTCTTTTTAATAAATAAAATGTTTCCTTTCATTAAAATTCATCATCAATATTTAGATACTTTCCCTCTAACTACGGTCTTTTTTTCCACCCTGGGGCCGTACCGGCTAACTTACATGGCTATCGTAATCGCTTTCATTTGACCGATGGATGTGATACATTGCTACTTTTCTTTGGTAAGACTTTTTTGTACCAAAAAGAAGTAGCAATGTATATTTGTACCCAAAAGATAGATGTGACACATTGCAACTTTTTTTGGTACAAAAAAATCTTAACAAAGAAAAGTAGCAATGTATCACATCCATCAGTCAAATGACAGCGATTAAGATAGCCATGTAAGTTAGCCGGTACGGCCCCTGTACATTGAGCAGTTACCAAGCCGTATAAAACTTATGACGAAAGTGGTTTCGAATATGGCCAGAGTGGTGCTTCTGTGTAAAACACATAACTTTATATTTTGTTAGGTACCTTAGCGCCTTAACATTCAGTAACAAAAGTGAACGGAAATTAGAATTCGTCTACAAACGTCTAGAATAAAACAATAGACAATTGTTTTATTGTTAAGACAGACTATTGTCGCTTTACCTGTTTTAGAATGCTTGGTGGAAAATTAATTTATAATATTGTTTTTGAAAATTATGGCTGCTATTATTAACTCAATTTAATATTTCGATAACATTTTCATGAAATTACCTAAGTAGGACTTTTTTGTTTTTCAAAGTCTTTTCAAGATTTGAAAAAAATATTCAGTCAGCCTGCAACTGCAAGGTGGCTAGTTGGTCGGTTAATTTTTAGTGTTTCATTGCCACAAAGCATTTCATCAATTAAAGATAATTATCCTCAACCTTAAAAATTGACAATCGATAAAAATGAAATAGTTAAATTCGACTTCATTTGTGTGTACAGTTTCTTTTTTAACCATCGGGATTTTTCTGGGTGAATGTGACCTTTTATCCTTTTCTGTACCCTGATAACGAGTATGCCAAATTTTTTGATGATCTATTATCTGTTACTAAGCTTCTATCTAGGTCTTAATCTGTGTACCAGCCACATCCAATTCGGTCCAGCCGTTCTGGAGTTAAAAATTATGTAAATAATCCAACCTTATTTATATAGATGTAGCAGTGGAAACTTTGCTGATATATGCATTAAAATTTAAGTATAGTTAACATAAGTCTTATAAAACATTGTATGTTTCCCTTATGATAATAAACAAATTAACAAATAGATTATGTAAAATAATTACCACGGCCCTTAAAGGTCCCTGAACTTCGAAAAATGAAAAATGAAACCAAATAAGCCAAAATATAAAAAAAACGCGTTTACAATCTGAAAAGTTGTTTGAAATATTACTTTTTGGAAAAACACTAAAGTAGTGATATCATTAATCGTAAACAAATACAAAACACCTTTGTATAATTTATCCTCAACCCTCCACACTCGGGAAATAATTTTATCAATTTTTCATACACTTAAACCATATCAATGTCGCATTTAAGAAAGTTGTTTCTCTTTAATAGTTTATAAAATACAGTAAAATGCACTTTTATGCTGAAAAGGGTTTTATTTCAAAGAAGTATTTTTGAAATAATACTGAAAGGTAGTGATATCATAAATTGCGAAGAAACACAAAACACCTTTGCTTTGTATAAATTGTTCCCAACCCTCCGCACTCGGGACATATTATTTCCTCAGTTTTCCATACACTTAACCCTATCAATGTCGCATTCAAGTTGTTTCTCCAGAATCTGTTCCGGACTTTTTGTTGTGCGGATCACGTGCGATGAAACCGCGGCAGTGTTAGTCAACAAATTGATATTTTTCTCATCTTCCGCAAACACCTTATGTTTAAGGTAAAAAATAATGCTACACAAACTCCCCTGGCGGAAATTTTCAGATGAAGACGGTTAAGGTAAATATTTGACTTTTTAATTCAAAGTAAACTATCATCTCTGGAGTTTTAAGGGTTCCACCTAATATTTTTCTTAGATTTGATCAATTGCAAAAGTATTGTTAGATATTTGTTTGAATAATTCAGTAGGTATACAAGGAATAAAATCGTAAAACTTTTTTAGATTTAAAGGTTAACTTTTTTCAATATTTTGTTTAGTGCGTTTTATTTATAAAATCCTGGGAACCACGTTATGATTAAAACAGCACCATCTATTGGCCTACAATAGCGAGTTTGTCGTGCTTTTCTAACAAATATCTATTACCGAACGTTTTAAAGAAATTTTTGAC
This sequence comes from Agriphila geniculea, assembly GCA_943789525.1. Lineage (NCBI taxonomy): Eukaryota > Metazoa > Arthropoda > Insecta > Lepidoptera > Crambidae > Agriphila > Agriphila geniculea. Next base: position 16,090,764 of record OX038882.1, on the reverse strand, counting down.
CAAAAATTTTATTAGATATGTAGGTATGACCAGATTCATAATACTTATATTCATATCTGCAGTTGGGACTCTTCGTTTTTTAATATACTTTAAGGACTTTTTACATCATATATTGAAATAGTTAGGTCTAGGACACGTAGAAAACTTTTAATAAAGTTGCGCAATGCATTTTACGAGATACGAGATACATCAACGTGAATCTTCTACGACTCTCTAATCCTACTTCAGAACTTTAACTCGTAGAAATATTTGTATTACAATGCCAAGTTTTTAATAACTAGGTCTTTTAGGTAGAAGACTGCTGTCTGATTAATTTTCATTATTATTGATATTATCATCAAAGCATTATTATTGATGTAAACTTTAGTTTTAAGAAGGAAAATTCTTAAATTAGTGCCGTATAGAGTAAACATAATATATTATAAGGTTTTTTGAAACTCAATACAATCATTTCAAGCTGAATCCAAAATTTGTTTGTTAAAGGCATTTTTCACGAATGTTTCAGATGGTACGAGTAACAAATAAGAATAAATAAATAATAATAATAATAAAAAAAAAACAGGTATCCCTATATTATTTATTGGCCGAGAGAGCACGAAGTGCGAGCGAAGCGTCTCTGCTTCAGCTTCGGCAAAAATTCTTTCGTATGTCTAGCTGTCTGTTCTCACCTACAGGTCGCATTTCTCAACCGAGTCTCGTGAAATTTTGTAAGCAGGTTCGCAAATTATACATAATTTTTGTCGAGCCATTTTTTCCAAATTTTTAATAATGGCGGAGATATGTTAAAAAACATAATTCAGTCCGACATTCCAGCTCTGCCTGTTCTCCTCTACAGGTCGTATTTCTCAACCGATTCTCGTGAAATTCTGTAAACAGGTTTGAAAATAATATAGATTTTTTGTCACGTCAGTTTTTTAAAATTTTTCAAAATGACTGAGAAATGTTAAAAAACATATTATAGTTCGGCTGTCCAGCGCTGTCTGTTCTCCTCTACAGGCCGCATTTTTCAACTGATTCTCGTGAAATTTTGTAAGCAGATTTGAAAATAGTATAAAAAAAATTGTCGAGCCAGTTTTTCAAAATTTTAAAAAATGGCGGAGATATGTAAAAACATATTTCAGTCCGGCTTTCCGGCTGTATTGTTTTTCTCTACAGGTCGCATTTCTTAACCGATTTTTGTGAAATTTTGTGAACAGGTTCGATAATTATATTTGTTAAGTCAAGCCAGTTTTTCTAAATTTAAGTAAAAAAAATATTTACCCATTTCGAAAAATTATTAAAATTAGAAGCACCATCTACTTAGCTGCGAATACTCACGCACTGTGTGGTTTGAAACCTTCATGGCGACATTTTAGTTTTGTTTGCGTAGTTTTGCGTAAGACCTCCTATTTGAGCCACTTTTTATCGCGACGTCTACAGCTCACGGAGCCACTAGCTCTAATCAGTGTATTATCTTTGGTTCTAATAACGTTAATAACCATGGAAATACGCCTCATAATATTTATTTGTTCACTTTTTGTGTGTATTGTCAAGGAGTGCACTAAAGAGGAAACTTCCTCAAATAGTTATTTGTTATACAAGAGAGCAAAGTCATTTTTTGCTGCGAGTGCTGACTTTTAAATCACGAACTAGCGAAGTAGTCTAGAATTGAATCACGAGCGTAGCGAGTGATTCTAATATAGACTACTGAGCACAGTGAGTGATTTAAAGGCACGAGACATCAAAAAATTTGCTCTCGTGTTAAACATACAACTTTTCACCTCTACGAGAAAAGGTGTTAGAAATTAAAAAAGCACTTTGCCTCACGCTTTAACAAAAATAAATAGCTTTTATTAAAAAATCCTCAGTTAAATAATAGTACTAATTCGTTTAATAGAAATGATAGGTTTTATTTTAATATTTTTAATATAACCTTCTATAAATAGTCTGACTGAATTTGACATTTTAGGCCTATAAAGTATAAAATAATATAGGTAGACTAGGAAAAATTCAACTCGTCACCAGATCATATTCTCAAGCGGGAATCGAACCCGCGGCGCGAGTGACTCAGTAAAAAAAAAACTTTTTATTAACTGTTTAAATGTACATTACATAAGTTACCGGATTCCCCTTTTAAGCTAAATTGCCTGTGTCAGGGGGCACTGCTCTTCCATAACAATGAAATAACTTTAGGATAAACAGTTTGCAGTAAAAATGGTACAGCTACTAATTTAATGTAACTCAGTAGCTCAGTTGGAAGAGCATTGGGAATTCGGGATGGACTTCTGAAAGTCGCGGGTTTGATTGCCGCCCGAGAATATGATCTGGTGACGCGTCGATATTTTTCTAGTATTTTAGTATAAAAAAAGCATTGTGAATGCTAAAATCTCAAATTAAAACATTTTAGGCCTAAGTACTTAATTTATCAACAAAAAGCACTTACTTGAAACATCGTAATAGGCATCTTTACCACGTATTTCTCGCTATTTGCACCATAAAGTGAAACTTTTCAAATAAACTCCCGCTGTGATAGGAACTCACTTGAAAACTTTTGTAATAAATGCAGCCTTTATAATATAGATGCCTATACTTTAAATACTTTTAAGCGGGGTAAGCCCAAAATTCGATTAAACTGAGATTTATCTCTGCGGTGTCAAAACTTTGTTTATTCTTTATTTTATTTTCTGAATGAATACTGAGTCACGAGCAATAAGATGTACACACTTAAGAACTATGTCACATTCAATCAATATGTCTCAGTGTGATAATATTATACCTAGGTTATTCAAAACGTAATGTAACAAAGTTCTATGGTGTGTACATCTTATTGCTCGTGACTGTACGTATAAGATATTAATTACCTAACTGTGCAGCATTCAGTCTTTATTATTCTTTTTGTCATCTCTGTAAACTCTGTTGGTGTTATTACAAAAGATTTTTAAACACTGTTTAAGTTAGACACCTGTTTGTCGTCTCTTTCTAATCTATCTAATAAGAAAACAGACTAATGTGTATAAACCCAAAGTAATCAAAGAAACAAAAGAAATATTAATTTGATCTAAGTTATTCCCCTACAATAGGTATTTGTGTATTTTTTTATGTGTGCATGCGCAATGAGGTGTTAAATATGTATCTAGCTATTTTGATATTTCGTAAATCTTACCTAACTCGCCTGAGTTTTTGTGGTAAAGTTTATCACTATATTTAACACCTTTTTTTTCTCTTATAGTATGTAATTCCATAAAAGGTATGCAAGGATGCTTGGCGAATATGAGTCTAAGACTAATAATAATAAACCAATGAGAGAAGTAGAGTCACGGAAAATAATAGTTACCCATGACACTACTGATAGTGCCACACAGTAGTGTCATGGGCAACAAAGGGTAAGTATATGATATCAATAGGGTTTTTCGTCAAAATCTTTCAGGGATGCAGACTAATGTGAGCTATCTTCAAACATCAGATGAAATACTTAATACACCAAATACATCACATTTTAAATTATCTCTACAGGTACTACAGAAGTTGCTATAGACTATCGACATGGTCAATAGCAAACGTTTCAGTCCAAACGTCTTTGTGACACTAATAGCTGTCTTTAGGCTATGCCAATACGGACCTGTACGATCGGATGGCATGTCTTTGTGTGCCACTCAATGTTTGAGCCTCCAACGCGTGTTCTTCATAGATAGCGCACAAAGGGATACCAACTATATTCAAAGTTATCGGCACGTCAATTTAAGCCTTCCTCCGTTCATTGAAGAACTATATTTTAGTTTCCTCAGGACAGAGGAACGTAAGTGTTGATTTTCAGTGATACTTACCTGTCATGTCTCTTATTGGGTAGAGGTAAACTAAGCCTGGTTTTAAATATATTTAACATTTTAATTGTATATTTCATGAGAAAAGATTGATAAACAAAAGCGTCTTAAACGTCAGAAAGCTCATACATTAGTTTTGTTATTTCTTAGTGGAATGATCTGAATCCTAGTCTAGAATGTTTGCAAAATAAAAGTTCATTGTCGTTGCACTGTCTTCTCTCTTTCATTCTCCTCTATATTCACCGTTTGTTGGCACTTACAAATTTCCGAAAAATCTGGATATAGAAAAAATGGATGAATTCTGTCAGAATAAAAACGTCTTAATTTGGCTTTCAATTCCGGCATTTGCATTGTAGAATAGTTTTTTATATCCATTTTGGGTCAATGGGTCTTTTTCGGTAAAAAAAAATACCACAAAATAAATACCTACTTTCCCATACATTTTGTTCTGAACGTCTACTTTCTTAGGAATAAGCGTACGCAGCGACATCTACACTTAGCTTTGCGTTGCCAACCCCATTGAACCACCATTGCTAGTCTTCTTTCCGTTGTCAAATCTAAATGTGTCTGTAAAATCCAGAACACATTTTTTAATGTTACTGATTTTTAGACATAGACAAAATTCAAATTGTGAGTGTGCGTGTGTTGCATCTTCACCCCTAAACGGCTGGACGGATTTGAATGAAATTTGACATAGTTAATAACCTGGATGGACATATAGGTTTATTTTGATCCAGGTCAAAGTTTCCCTAGGTTTCACGTGGACGAAGTCGCGAGCGGCCGCTAGTATATATTCATATTCATTACGCGTAAAAAACATTACCCTCTTTGCGGTCGGGTAAAAAGACAGTTACCTTCTGATTTTCACAAGTCTATAACTACGTGTACGTACGTAAGAAAATCATATTTCCTGCGTCAATGTTCTTCGAACAGATCCGATGAATTTTGAACTTGGAATAAACTTGCAATCTAAATTCATGGGACGGACCGCACTGGTGGACTTTGGATGCTCTGGCTGACTTATTTGTACGCAAGTACCTAGTATACTGTTGCTAAAAGTATCGCAGTTTCTATATACCACTGAATGTTTGATACTTGACATTTATTATTCAACTGCACCAACAACTTTGTAGGCGTGAATGTTTACTTTTTCCAAGATAAATTTTAGGACAAATTACCAAATGTATATAAAATATTGATTGAAAACAAGATATAATATCTATTATGCTTTTCATCTCTAAATTAAGAAGTTTTAATTTATAAAGTTGGAATTTTTAATAAAATATTTATGAAATAAATTATTTTCAATCTGCTGAAAGCCGCGGGAAGCCACTGGATGCGGGCAGCGCAGGACCGATCGTCGTCGTGGAGATCCTGGGGAGGCCTGTACCCTGCAGTGGGTGTCGTGCGGCTGATATGATGATGTCTGATTTCACTGAAATGAAAATAAAATTCTGTTTTTAGCAACAAGACCAGCAACAGTAGTTAAAATAAATTTTACATCTAGACCATTGTCGTAGCGCCGTAGCTTCAATATCACCAAGTTCTACAAATTATTAAAGTATAATTATTAGAATGTTGTGATTCATTTATTCTTAGAAATAATTTTCAACTGGGAAAATGGACACTATTTTGAATTTATTGCAAACGAAATATGAATTCCATAAAAGTTAATTTAGCAATAGTACTTACTTTGCTGAATTAACAAAGTGAAGTTTGGCTCTCTATTACCACAGATACAGATCAAGAACTAAGCTGGCTCATCTTGTGTATAGCCTGATTCAAACTTTATTACTTTTGTGAACATCGCGCGAGACTATGCGCAGAACACAAATTCTATGTAACTGGGTAAGAGAGACGTGTGGTGGGGTACGGCTACGAGAATAGTGGCTAACTTCATAGCGGCTAATAAGATTGAATCGTATATTATACCGGACATTGTCAAATTTGTCATCACTGCAACTTTGCAACGCTTCCTATTATGACCTGCAACGCAGTTTGATGTTCCTACCTTGGATGTAACCAATGAAGTTGAGGAATGATACATATTTGTGATAAAGTCACTTGTAGATAGGTAATAACGAAGCATTTTGTTTACAAAATAAGGAACCTTAGTCGTAGACGTCGTTAACCGTAGTCGATTCGATTCGTTCGGCATTTAATCTATTATAACCGATAACTCAAAAAATATTTAAATAAATATGGAAGTATAATGAAAAAAAAATAGCCAAGTTATTCTAAACACTTGGCCTGAACTTCTTCTGACTGGCTCTTATTTTGGTTTTACTTTATCTTTTACACTTTAATTTAAATTTGATTAAATTTTAATAGTTATTTGTTATACAAGTGACCAAAATCAATTTGTGCTGCGAGTGCCGACTTTAAATCACGAACTAGCGAAGTAGTCTAGAATTCTAATATAGACTACTGAGCACAGTGAGTTATTTAAAGTCACGAGACAGAACAAAATTTTGGTCTCGTGTAAAACATACAACTTTTCACCTCTACCAGCGAGAAAATTTTTACGTGAGTTTCCTGGTAAAAAGCTAAATTTCAGCATTAGAAACTTTTATTCACTCAATTCTTTTGGAGTTAGACAACTACCTTCATCGTTGGACGCACTAAATCTATGGTAAAAAAAATACTCATAAAGTAGATTCCCGCCATTTTGTTTTACATTATTACGTTGTGCTTTTCTCTTATTCATTAATATCCCATCTTATTTATTTATTTATAATCAATAAACACTATTTTTTTTATTAATTTTTATTAATTTTTCTCATTTTATATTTATTTCATTCATGCGACCTCATTTCGTCCATACTCTTTATTTCGAATTATCAACCTTCTTTTATAATAATCCTTATTTAAAACTCCTTGGTATATCCGTGCATTTTAGTTGTTTACTTTTTAATCCATGTATGATACCATAAAGCACTATGCTTTTCTTTTCTATCCTTTTCTCACATATAAATTTTACAAGTGTCATCCTTGTCACTTTATTTCTTTTTAGGGTTCCGTACCAAAATGGTAAAAAAGGAACCCTTATGGTGTGACTCAGTCTGTCTGTCTGTCTGTCTGTCACAGCTGGATATCTCGAGAACTACTAATGGTATCAACTTGAAATTTGGAATAGTTTAAGATCACATTTGCCCAACTATTTTGCAAATAAGAAATAAATAATAAAAATAATCATTTTTTACAACAGGGACTGATGAGGGGTCTTAAAAATTCGAAGTGGGGCTACTAGGGCATGTAGGGTATCATCTGAAAGAGCGCCGTTTGCACGTTTTCAATCATTTTTTTTTTGTTTTAGGCCGCATAGTTTTCGATTAATGATGAAAAATGTAAAAAAAATACCGTTCCCCCCCCCCCCTTATCTCCGAAGTTTGCAAAGCGAAAAATCTGAAATAATTCTGTGTGATAGTAGTTTATACAAAGATTAAAGAAAAAATAAAACGATGTCTCAATTTAGCACACTTTTTTAGAAATTCATAAAACAAACAAAAAATCATTAGTTCCACTACCAGTCAACAGATGGCGCTGATTAAATTAGTTCCACTATCGGCCAAGAGATGGTAATGACCTAAGAAAAAAAAAATAGTTCCACTATCGGTCAAGAGATGGCGGTATTATTGACCTAATACTACAATAATAATTATTGTTGACTGGTTCTAATATAATAACTATCTACTATTTGTCGTACGAATAAACGAAGAATATGTTCCTACTTAGTAATATAAACAGTTTGCAACGTGGAGTGGCTGAAACGTTTTTTTAGTCACTATAAGCAGCTGTGGTTAAGATTTGTAAATTAACTGGCCGCCTGTTCGCCCTTCCACCTGTCCGCCGTATCCTACTTTTTGAAAGACTGTACTAAAGTAACATTTCCAAATATAATTTATGATTGTACGGAACCCTCGGTGCGCGAGTCCGACTTGCTCTTGACCGTTTTTTTTCTTTATTATTTTAGTATTTAGTCTTTATTATTTTAAATGTTTTGGCACTAGTAATTAAAAAAGCATTTTGCCTCACTCGCAGCAAAAATCAATTTTGCTGCGAGTTTTTACGCGCCAAAACCGCCCTTTTCGTGCTGGAAAGGTGAAAAATAGTTTAGTAACATAAGCTTCAGATCAAGAAGATGTATTATATTAGGAGGTCATAACAAATTTGGTAACGATCGCGTAAGTGGCTGACTCTGGGTTCACAGGATGGAGAGGCACTCTCTGATGCTAAATATGTCAGTCTGTTGGCATGAAGTGGTTGCGTTCTTTTTATATGCAGGGTAAAAAATGTGTTATCGTTACCAGAAAAAAAAACGATAAGGTAAGTGACTGACAATAGTACAGCAAGTATAAGTACTAGTTGCACACACGTAAACTGTGTAAGGACTGACCAAAATTCGGTTGCGTTTAGTAGGTATAAGCATTTAACTTTTTGTTTGTTTGTAATGTATAAACTCAAAAAGTACTGATCCGATTTTGAAAATTTTTTCACCTATAGAAAGCTACATTGTCAGCGAGTAATATGGGCTATAATTTATTTTCAAAAAATTATAGCCTTTTTTCAGCTTGCATGTAAAAAGAACGCAACCACTTCATGCAAACAGACTGACATATTTAGCATCAGAGAGTGCCTCTCCATCCTGTAAACCCAGAGTCAGCCACTTACGCAATCGTTACCAAATTTGTTCTGGCCTCCTAATCTATATATTATTTCGTAGTAACTCGGAACGAATAATTAAAATGACTGTATTGGAACAGCAAGCGTTTATAATTGTGGACATTTAATGAGTAGGTCACAGCGGGCTTTACTTCCAGTATAAAAGTTATAAAAGCTTTATTTTGGCTGACCGTAATCATTAAGCTCTAAGTCCTCTTTTGTAAACTGTGTATCAACTAAACTCCGATAAAACAACAGCAGCATTAAAGCACGTTAACAATGGCCCCACTATCTTATTGTCCGGGGCGCGTTGAAGCGTGACATGCGTGATCGAGCCCCGCTCATATGTAAACAGAACGATCAGGTGACGTGATATTGCTTTCCTGTATATTTAAGTGCAGCTTTTACACTGGCACATTCACAACATCAAAATTAACACTTTTGAAAAAGAAGTCGGTAACAAATGTTTTAACTAACCCTACGAACTCAAATCATTAAAATTATTTTTTTGTAATTGCCAAAGTACAAATTTCCTATCAAATTATTAACTATTTTGTTGAATTCTTGCAACTAATCTGTAATAAAACAACAGCGCCGAGAAAACACGCTAACCATTTGCCCAACTATCTAATGTCCGGGGCGCGTTGAAGCGCGACATGCGTGGTTGAGCCCCGCTCATATTATTATATGTGAAATGAACGCTCAGGTGTGACGTGATAGCGCTCTCGTGAAATTTACATCCTCCTCCTCAGTCGTTCCCTCATGGTTGAAGATCGTGACTCCTTGCAAGGGCGTCGCGCACGAGGTGTTTCCATCTGTTACGATCCTCGGCTTGATGCAGTACGACGTTCACTGGCATATACAGATTTTTGGACACCTGATGGTCTGACCAACGTTTTGGGCTTCTGCCTCTCGGTCTTTTTCCTTCTATGTTGCCTGTTACGATGAGCCGCTCTATGTTATCGGTATCTCTACGCGCGATGTGGCCAAAATATTGTAGGATTCGTTGCAGGCAGATAGAGGAAAGGCGGTTTTGATTCTCGAGCTTCAATTCTTTCAGGACAGATTCATTGGTCCTTCGTGCTGTCCACGGGATTCGGAGAAGACGACGCCAGCACCACATTTCGAAGGCGTTGATTCTCTGCCTGTCTGCTGCTTTTATAGTCCAAGTTTCGGATCCGTACAGGAATATGGGCAGAACCAGAATTCGTAAGTACAACTTGGACTTTAGTTGTTCTACGGATGTTGCTGTCTTGCCATATACATTAATAAAATTTACATAAATAATGCCTATTACTACTGCAGTTAGGCAAAAATGCAATTATTATACTGGCGCCAAATGATAGCTTGGTTTGGCACTTTTATAACGATCAAACCAATATTTTTAATTAATAAGTAAGTATATATTGATTGACATAACAAACAGCAAAATTTAAAAAGTTTTAATTGTAGGCTATCCCTATGAACTCAGATGCTGCTTCATCGTCAAAGTTTCCAAAGTTCGTCAATAGGTACTAAACAAAAAATAATATAATCACTTGACTAACAAAGGAGGCAAAGGTAGAACGTAGAACTTTATTACAGATACAGGTAAAAAACCATATTTTTTTCTGCCATAACTTTGTATGAATTTCAAACATTGACTTCACAAACAGATTTACATACAACCAAAAACATAGGAAATGTGATTACGCTAGAAAATTAATTTTAGTTAAAGTTCAACGAACATCCGTAATAGTAACATCCGGTTTGCGGACATACGCGGAACACGAAGTTTATTATCATAAGACTACGATTAAATGAAAGGTGTTTTCTATTTCTACAAATAAAAAAAAAACTATTTGTTTTGAAGTAATTATGTTTTCAATATTACTTTTTAAATATTGGACAACATACCCGGTAAGACGGGGTTAATAGAATTCACGGGGTGATTAGACACAAAAGCAAAAAAGTTTTACAACCCAAATTATCCGAGTGACATTAGCTTAAAGAACATATTAGTATATATAATATACGTATATTAGCTTAAAAAAAACCGGCCAAGTGCGAGTCGGACTCGCGCATGAAGGGTTCCGTACCAAAAAACGGCAAAAAAAATCACGTTTGTTGTATGGGAGCCCCCCTTAAATATTAATTTTATTCTGTTTTTAGTATTTGTTCAAACAGCGGCAACAGAAATACATCATCTGTGAAAATTTCAACTATCTAGATATCACGGTTCATGAGATACAGCCTGGTGACAGACAGACAGACAGACGGACAGCGGAGGCTTAGTAATAGGGTCCCGTTTTTGCCCTTTGGGTACGGAACCCTAAAAATGAATGCATATGTTCTTTAAGCTAATGTCACTCGGATAATTTCGGTTGTAAAACTTTTTCTAATCACCCCGTGAATTCTATTAACCCCGTTTTACGGTAGCAAACATTGGTCTGATTACAAAGTATCTAAAGCACTTGTGTTATGGAAGTCAGAGACAACGGTGGAACTACAAACAGCCAGACCTGAGCCAATATAGAAAAGTACGTTTTCTATATCGACCCAGCCGGGGAATGAACCCGGAACCTCAGATATGGTGACTCCTTCAAACCGGTTCACAAACTATTCGCCCACGAAAGTCGTCAAATTAAAGTTCTTAATAGGTAGTTAAAAATCATGTTCATACATGCCATGTTTCTACTACTTATCGAGTGTTTGCAACTATGGAGTTCGTGACCACGCATGGCGCGTCATAATAAATGTCAGATGTCAGCAATATGCTAGGGCGTGAAGCATGATGAATGGCGTATAGGCCAATTTCTATGGGAATGGTCTTTAGTAAAGGTCTAAATACATTTAAGTACGAACAAAAGAGCAAAATAATATGCACAAAATAGGAGTAATAAATAATATTAAATGGTAAATCCAATTCCAAAGCAGTAAAAACACTAGTGTTATGGAAATTAGACCTGAGTACCAAAAAGACCTGAAACAATGTAGAAAAAGAAACTAATATTTCTAAATTAACCACCTAGCCGAGGGTCGATCACGGTAGGTACTTCAGAGATGCCGACACCATGAGAACCGCTGTACACAAGCAATTCGATTATTGAAATTGTCAAAAAACGCAGAGAGCTTCAGACTTTTTAATACATTTAACAACCCAACTAACAATTTTACGTCGTACAATGGTCGTACAAACGTTATCTTATTACCACTGGTCGCAAAAGATAGGTCACACTTACGTTATAATAACGTTTGCTCAACGCGAAAAGGGCCCCATTTATACGACCTGCATTGTCGTTTAATGGTCATACAAAAGTCACAAGATTACCACTTTCATCGTACAGTAATCGCATCAAAACTTTACAACGACTCTTTCGTTATATTGTGGTCATACAGATGTTTTATAATGACGAAAACGTTGTATATGAGTCAAGTAACAACACTTGTACGACTGATTTTTAATGTTTGTCAGTGACTCGTGTTTGTGGTTATGTTTCGAGTTCTGAGTGCAAAATAAATCTATTACAAGGAAATAAAAGGTGAGTATTACATAACTTTCATATCTTGCTAACTGTGTCTGTCTCTTATACCGTTTAGTTCGTCTGGGAATTAAAGTTTTATGATAATATACCTATGTAAATACAATTCATATTTTCATGCCCCTTCGTAGTTTTGCGTTTGAAACATAAATTATTAATTAATAAAATTTTGTTTTTTTCTTTAAATGTCAGCCATGTTAATTTTGTCGCACACTAATCTCTATATGACGTTTTAAAGACAAAAAGTCATTTTAAGGTTATTTGAAGACCAAGTTAAGCCGCCATTTTGTTAAACGTCGTTTAATAATCGAAACTTGACTCCAATGCGACTACAAGTCGTACATACGTTTTGGCTAAAACTTTAATATAACGTCGTATAGTTTAAGTCGTGCCGACGTTACTATGACCAGTTTACTATGACATATTTGTCGCACGACTAAAAAGTTAGATTTAAGACATCTATATGACTTAGCAGTCATCTCATTACTATTGTAAGACTGCTATCCGACTTAAAGTCGTACAAGTCAGAACTTATATGACGTTTTTGCTTGTTGGGAAGTACTTACCAGAAACTGTTCACATCTAATTCCATATTCATCTTTTCGACTTCTAAGAATCAAAGACCTGCATTATTTATTTTAACGTTTACTTAAACATGTTTTACGCGTAAAATAATGTTTTAATAGGAAATATTTAAGCGTGCACAGAGCGGAAGTTGCCGGCGGAACGAGCAGTGTGTAAACATTGCGAGTTTCGCCCAAACATTTTCAACTTTGCACTTTTACAGGCTTTTTTTTCACTTTAATCCAATGGCAGCAAATATTTTATTACTGTTCGACAGTCTCGCACGCCCTAATTGATACTAACGATTACAAGCATGATGCATGGTAGGAGGTCACTGCAAAAATATGATATGATCGCTGACATGGAATGTGTAGTGCTAAAAAATTGCTTTGGTAGAAGAAAAAAAAACCGGCCAAGTGCGTGTCGGGCCACGCGCAGTAGGGTTCCGTAGGTACATTATACCATACCATATTTTAATACTGCTATCATTTTTCGTCTGAAAAAATAACTTTGTTTTTCACAGTGTTTGTATGAATGACAAAGTTATATTTGCGGTTTTGGAAAATGTACTATATCTTGAAAACTAATTACTATATCTCGTTCAAACCAATTTTCGTTGAAAGTGTTTATTAAGATCTATAGCTTATATTTTTTTTAGATTTTTCACCCTCTTACTTTAAAAGTTAAAGGGGGGGGACACACATTTTACCACTTTGGCGGCATATATCTTTAAGACGGTTGACTTTGAAAAAAATAGTCTTAGGAACCTCAATGTCATTTTTAAAGACCTATCTATAAACACCCCACAAGTATTGGTTTGATGAAAAAAAATATTTTCAGTTTCAGTTCCATGTATGGGGAGCCCCCCCTTAATCTTTTATTTTTTTTATTTTTGTGTAAAAATCCTAAAGCGGTTCACAGAATACATCTACCTACCAAGTTTCAACTATGTAGTGCTAATACTTTTGGAATAAAGTGGCCGTGACATACGGACGGACAGACAGACAGACAGACAGACAGACAGACAGACAGACAGACAGACAGACAGACAGACAGACATGACGAATCTATAAGGGTTCCGTTTTTTGCCATTTTGGCTACGGAACCCTAATTATGGACGTGATGCTATTGTCCTCAACAAATTAACGAGTAGGTATTTAATAAGTAGTTGTTATTTTACAAAAATCTTTAGGAGGTGATGTAGATTGAGAGCACTTCTAACTTATACTTATCAATAGGAGAAAAGCTTATTAATTTATTTATTAAAAATAATACCAATAAGCTATCAGACTCCAGTTGAACAAAGCTTGAGTTACATAAATTATAATATTTTTATGAATTTTTAGATTTTAGGCATTCACAATGCTATTTTTCTATTCAGATAATTATTTTAATAGAAGAAATACTAGAAAAAATCGACTCACCCGTAGCAGCTCAGACGGGACTCCGGCCCAATGCACTGACCAATTATGCTACCGAGTCGCTAGTGGGAGCGGCGAAATTTTCTAGTACTTTTTACGTTCACGCTGTAAGCCAGCGTTATTCACATATATAAATCTTCACATTGATGAAATAACGCTGGCTTACAGCGTGAACGTAAAAAGTACTAGAAAATTTCGCCGCTCCTACTAGCGACTCGGTAGCATAATTGGTCAGTGTATTCGGCCAGGCTGGAATCCCAAGGGTGGTGCGGGTTCGAGTCCCGTCTGAGCTGCTACGGGTGAGTCGATTTTTTCTAGTATTTTTTTATTTAAATAATTATATTTTAATATTTTCAATCAATTATTATAAAAACAATACTTTTCGCTGTAATTTTCATCAGAATAGTATTCGAAGTTCTTATAACACCGTATTTCGAGACCGCCTTAAAATTAGTTTTAAAATAACGTTTACCTTTTAATAGTCGATGTTTACTTATATTATATTTGTATGATTTCCCTTTAAAGATTGGAGTAAATCGCCTTTCTAAACGTTGAAAAGAGTACTAACAGATGTTTATTTCAACTTTCGACTTCACATTTTTAGTGTTTCCTGAGCTGCAGTTTACTGAGTAGTAAATCGCAGTTCAGGTACCCAAAGACTCCGAGATATGGATTGAAATGACCTATAATAAGAATAATAATAAATAAACAACTCTTTATTTTATTTGTCTGCTTTATTTCGGTTTTTGTTAATGTGATTTAGTATTACTTTTAGAAATTTTATTATTTTAATAATCAATAAACTAACTTTTGCGTACTGAATCTGGCTAGCATTGTCTACCTATTAATTTTCTCAAAAATTAAATTGATTGGAGAAAAGTTTCAACATGTGCAACACAACGATGAGAAATTAAGTCGATAACAGAATGTTAAAAAATAATTGGATAGGGACAAAAATTTTTATGCGTCAAAAATTACATACCACTGTCGACATAAATTTTGTCGAGTATTTAACCGACTTCAAAAAAGGAGGAGGTTTTCAATTCGATTCGATATTTTTTATCGTTGTTCGCGAATATCTTTGACATTTATGGACCAATTTTTATGTTTTTTGCTTGATTGAGTTTTCTTGCGAGATGGTCCCATTTTCTTTTGGTCGGTTCATTAGTTCAAGTATCCTGAAAATACTATGACGACTTTGTTATTTATGAACCGAATTAGATGTTATTTTTTGTGGGAAAGGTAAGAGGAACCTTTCTTTAGTGTTGTCGTTTTGATTTTATCGACATTGGGCCTTTGACGTCGAAAATATCCAAGGGAACTCCTCAAACTCAAATAGGATATGTATAGTGATTGAGATATTGGTAGGTTTATGACAATCCAAAACAAACCAAGCTATGTTCTCTTCTCAAGCTTACGCGCTCACTAGACATGAAATAAAACACTTTTTCACGGGTAGCTTCAGTCCCCCGTGACCACGGCAGCTGCAAAGGTGCCGAAACGTCGGGAAAACCAAAAATCAAACCAAATACGAACTAAATACCAAAGTACATTCAATAAAACCGCGCTAGTATCCGTTAAAAAGTGTTTTATTTCAAACCAAGCTATGGTTGGTGACGTTCCGGAGTAGACTTGGACTACGAAGGCACAACAACTCCTTAAAAATAAACAGGGAGAATCTGTGTATTGAGTTTGGGCCTTTTGAAAATATATAATGTTAAAAAATATTACCCCAAAAAGCTAAAAAATAAAAATGATTTAAAAAAAAGAAAAACCTCCTTCAAAAACCCTAAAATTATAAACATAAACAGCTTCAAAATCAAAAAGCTCTAAAAAGCAAGAAATAATATTAAAATCACTGATACGCTTATCAATTTTACTAAAAAACGCCGTCGGGTGGAGATTTTTGAAAAAAAAAGTTTTCCTCCATCCAGCCCTACCCGACTTCAATAGACGTTTTTTTTAGGGTTCCGTACCCAAAGGGTAAAAACGGGACCCTATTACTAAGACTCCGCTGTCCGTCTGTCTATCTGTCTGTCTGTCTGTCACCAGGCTGTATCTCATAAACCGTGATAGCTAGAATGTTGAAATTTTCACAGATGATGTATTTCTGTTGCCGCTATAACAACAAATACTAAAAACAGAATAAAATTAATATTTAAGGGGCTCCCACACAACAAACGTTTTTGGTACGGAACCCTTCGTGCGCGAGTCCGACTCGCACTTGGCCGGTTTTATTAAAATTGATATACGTATTGGTGATTTTAATATTATTTCTTGCTTCTTAGAGCTTTTTGATTTGGAATCTGTTTTTGTTTTTAATTTAAGATTTTTAATTTTTGAAGCTGATTTTGTGGTTTTTAAAGAAGGTTTTTCTTAAAAAAAAAAGCTTTTTCATTCTACGCCCCGGCCGGAATGAATGTCGAATTCTGTGCAAAATACTCTTGCGTTATCTATCGATGCATGCATTTCTGAAACGTTACAATAGGTGTAACATCCTGGAAATCTCGTTAGCTATCAATCTTTTGTTTTTGCGCGAAACTTGAGGTATTTCAATGTCCATCCAAACAGTTCTTTCGTAACGTGTAACATTAAATATTAAAATCACTTTAGTAAATTATTTCAAGGGAACTCGAATGACTTACTAAATGAGCTTATGAATTATAAATAAATTTTGAAACTTAAACTGTTTCATAGAGACATATTTTAGAGAGAAAAAAATAGTACTTATTAAGAATGTGTTGTAGCCCTCAAGCTTACTAAGTACTATTTTTTGTTTTGTTGCCGTTAATAATAAATTATGGAATTGTTTATAGAATTTAATGTAAAACACTAACAAAGAAGTGTGCTCCTCACCTTAATATACGCGATGTCCGGTGGCGAAGCTTTGAGCTATTCGAGTCTTGGGCTTAACAGCTTCCTTCGCCATTATAAGCTTTAAGGCATGTTTAAGTAAGATCTGTTTTAGAATAAACATATCCACATGATCATCTGACCGTATCTACGTATGCAAATTAAGGATTCGGAAGGGTGAGGCCGCAGACTGATTTGAATGAATACATTTCGTTTTGAAATGTTTACACACGCAGTTTGAATGACACCTATTTTTATTAACATCAGTGAGATGAAATGTATAGTTGAATTTTTCAAAACTCGGACTTTAAACGAAAGGCTTTAGGTACACTTGCAAAATTTGTTACTAATTAATTAGGAATATTCAGAGAATAGTTATCTGCGATTGGCAGTTAGACAAGCAAATGTAAACCCAGATAAGCTTGGTTCTAATTTGGGTTCACAGTCAATTATATTAAGCTCTGGATAACTGTGACAGAAAATAACACGAAAGTGAGACTATTTATTATCTAGCTATAAAATAGCGAATTTATGAATATTCAAGACTATTTGAAAAATTTGAAATACCTAGGCTTTATGATTAAAACAATCCTTATATTCGAATATTCCAGTTCCAGACTATTTTATACAAAGCATCCGCGCACTCTAAAAGCTCGTTCGAAGGACGAGAAAATTTCTGAGTGCACAATACAAGCCAGTAACGTTGCATAATATAGCGCGTGTTCAGCCAAAGTATTCGTTATGGTATTTGCTACACCTAGCCAACAGGGGCATATGTTTTCCGATATGACGCCAAACGTCAGGTGTTCATCTCGTGACCTATATGTGGAAAGTCTATTTTAATGGTGCGAGCGTTAGGTTTCAAATGGGATTGGCAGCGGTCCCCTATTTGCGTCGTTCTGGAATCGAGGACGGGTGAGCCCTCCCTCTCGGAGAGAGCGTTGCTAACAGCGGAGAGTACTTGAGACTCTGGCGAGCAGATCCGAGCGGCGATATTCGCGAGGTAGGGTGGCGGTCGCTGCATCCCTCTTGCGCGCGGCGTGGCGGGCGCAAGGCGGGCGGGAGCCACCGACCGACGCCGGCATCACTCACATCGTTTCGGTCTCCTGGAACGTGTGCCCGAACCTCTCCTCTCCGCGACGTACGACTCCGAACCCTTCCGGTATCAACTCGAGCGTGCCGCATTTGACGTTTTCTATCAAAACATATCCCCTTATTCGTGTAAAACCCCTTTCATCCACCTCTTTGATGTATACGGACATTCTTCCCGGATTCGTAAGATAGTTTGGATTTTTAAATTGCCTTTTTGTGTTAACTTAAATAGCAAGTAGGTTTTGACTTTTCACGTGGTTTGTTGCTTTGGAACTTTGCCGGTGCTGTAGAGGATTGTTCGGATTGGAGGCAAAAGTGAAAAGTGGCTGAAAACGACCGTCTGCACGTCGTCTTATGCTGATTTCACCTTTGACTCATCAGGTAAGAGTTCGTATTCTAAGCTATTCAGATAGTTTCTTTTAAAGGAAGGTCAAGTTCAGTACTTCGAAAACAGTCTTTACGAAGAGTAGACTCTTGTGACTTTTTGATTCGTTGCTACTAACATTGAAAACCTTAGTAAGCTATTACAATCTTGCGAGAGAAATAAATACTAAAGTAGCTGTAAAATTAAAAATACTACTTTAATTATTTTCTTGAAATAAATATTATTCCTGCAAAGATGAAATAAGAAAGTCACACCTAAATAGGACATGTTTGTGGTAAAAGCCAGTTAATCTAAGGAGGATCTGACGGAGGATTTGAAGGTCAGTGACTCGCATAGGTAGAGCATAATATTATTAACACTTATGCTATAAAGGTACAGCAGTAACACTTTCGTGAATATTCTGTGGTGATAACATTTGAGCATGCTTACTTTTTATTATTTTCATAGTCGATATAAGAAAATATACAAGAAAAATAAGTTTGATCCCTGTTTTTCAGTCTGAAAAAACATGTAAATTACCGAAACAAAGTTTCTCAGGCGTGTGTTTATATAGGATTTCTCTATAAATCGAAACGAAACCAAAACATTACTTGGAAAAATAAATCATTAGTGGTTAAGAATTCATTTAACATTTTAGTAGAAATAATATTTTGAGTGCCGTGACTCATTTCGGGCAGTGCTCATCAAATCAGTAAGTCCCAATGAAATTGTAATATTATACTCGTATCACGAGTATTAGATTATATATCTCCTATAGTCCAAAAAAGGTAAGCCAGATCCATCCACTTACACCGATTTGGTTGCTCATTACAACTATTAATTAAAACAACATTGATTTTGAACATTTTTTTTTTTTTTGAGAATGTGATGTCCTTTAACTTTCACCGAAAAACCGCTAAATTACAATTTATCGAAATGAATCTTTCCGTTAAATCATGATATTTATGTTGAAAATCATTTCGGCAATTTGATAGAGATTGATCTATGAAGATAAATTACAATTTAGCGGTTCTTAATGATTTTATGTTGACATAATACACCGAACAGAACAATTAATTTTGACCCCTATTGGTATCAGCTGATGGGACAAAATTAGATACTTCATCTCCGGGCAAACACATCTTGAGTTATTTGGAAAGTATCAAGAAAGGAAAATTATGATTATTTGTATACCTAGTCTTATATTTTCATTGGTTTTATTCATGGTTGCTTTAAGTAGTGTATGATTTGAAATAACTTTTCAAAATTTCATTTACAATATTATGTAGCTGTAACATATTACTTTCAATAATTATGAAGTCATTGTTACTCCTTTAGTTCACTCTATAAAAGGCTATTAAATAGGATATTGATATCCAAAATTTAAATTCCAAGATTCTGACAATGGGTATTATGGGTATGAAACGACTCGGTAATGAAGTTCAAGATGATAGCCAATATTAATTAAGATGAAGGAAGGTTCAATAAAACATTGAGAGTGATTTCATTTCATCCAACCTAACTAGAGATAGATACCAAAAAAATGAATAAGACACCTAAGTAATTGAATATTTTGTTCTTGCATGTTATTGTTTTTAAAAATCATTCATAAGAATAGTTAATCGTATAAATTACATGAACTGTCATAGTTTTGTATTTTAATAATTTATTTTATTTTTCATACGGTTTTTTTATTTGCATTAAAATTTTAATTAATGGAATAATAATTCATAAGATAATTTACTAACCAACTAAATGAGGTAGTAAAACTTTAACAGCCGGTGCTTGGTGGTCTGTGATAATAACAGATTTTGCAATAAAAACACGTATATTTAGGCTCTTGATTTGAGTTTGACACCGTTATGATTAGCATAATATTATTTATCTATTTCATTTTTCATAATACATTACATTACAGTACCGATACTGTAACGGAGTAGAACAAAATAAATATGAGAACATCTTGAAAGAAAGTGACAGTCGTTCCTTTTATCTCCTCAAACTATAGATAAGCCAACAGCAAAACTCACTATACAAATAAGTGACTTGTCGTCAACAAAATTGAAAACTTATTCGCCAATAAAATACATCAGAAAGTTGTCCCGTTACTTTCCTTACGGCTTAAATTATAGACGCTCGGGACGTAAAAATGGGAAAATACGCTACTTCTGGGACACAGAATTCCAGAAACCGACAAGAGTAAAGCTATAGAGTGAATCATTCATATTTT
Source organism: Agriphila geniculea (assembly GCA_943789525.1). Classification (NCBI taxonomy): domain Eukaryota; kingdom Metazoa; phylum Arthropoda; class Insecta; order Lepidoptera; family Crambidae; genus Agriphila; species Agriphila geniculea. The sequence continues at coordinate 16,070,257 of OX038882.1, read as the reverse complement.
ACGAGTTACGTGGTTATCCATTTTTTGTAAACCTACTAAATATGAAGTCTGGCAAAAAATGAGAATTTGTGGACCATATGCGCTTAAAACTAGGTGTCTTATCATAAATTAGGTGTTGTAAAAAAAATCGGTTGGCACTCCGGGAGTGCCGGCAGAATTGAAAACTTGAATATTAACGTTGTGCATTTTTGATATTTTGAAATTAGCGGAGAAGGATTAAAATTATTTTTTTCTTATTAAGTCACACAATTCAATCAGTTTGTAGTTAGAGAAAAAATCTAAAGATTTCGCACCAGTGGCCTTTCTAATTTCTACATGCACGCATTCTACGATTTAAACTTATAGTCACAGAGTATAAAGAAGTCTATGATTTCACCGAAGAGATCGCTGCTATTAGTTCCATTTTCAAAATAAGCGCGTTGCTGGTGACACAAGTGTTTACGTTTTAAAATGACGCGCCACCGTTTTCAACGCACCCCGTAGTATACTTCCGCCGCCAGCTGTCTACTCTCCATCCGTCAAATCCGTCTTACGCATTTTCGATCAGCCACGTGATTCTTACTGACGCGAGTTTAGCATTTTTTCCTCATGCAAAAAGCGTACAACGCCGCTAAAAAAGTTTTCACTTCAAAAATTTGTTGTATTTAATAGAATACTAGTCTGTAGTTAATTCTTATTATCCTTATTTCCTTACTCCAATCAACGCCCGGAAAATGAGACACAATAGATTTTCTATTGTTGTCCGGACGCTGGCATCCGCGCGGGCATTGATGAATTAATATTGAAGAAAACATTTTGATTACGAATAAAGCAAAGCATAGAAAACTTTCTCTAAAACAAATAAACAAAAATAAAACGATAATCAAAATACTTTTCGCAAATACAAAACAAAAGGTTGCTATAGTACCTACTTACTTAGTACAATATAGTTAATCCTGAAAGAAAGTAAGAAATTCAAGAATATGAAAGTGCTTTTAATACTTAATTTTTATTTCAGCGAAAATGTCACAACTTATTCAGTTTGTTTATTTCTCACTTTTATTTAGACACCTGACATTATTATGTACTGAACTAAAAAAATGCTCTTACTTTTCGAAATCTGTTCGATACAATCTATTACGGTGGGAGAAAAATTACAAGATCATGACATAGGTTTTCCGCTGGAACGAGCGGAAAGAGAGAAACGTACATACGATGTTTTGCGAAAATTTTTCTTGTGAAAAACCTTCTCCTTGAATTATACGGTCCATAAAAAGATTACACCATATAAATCTATACGGGATAAAAAGGATTTTCTGTACAGAATATTTCGATTGTATGTTTGTAATATAAATTTTTCTTTACGTGTTTACTTGTATATTAGATGATACGACAATCTGTTTTATTATGTATTTAAGCACTCAGGAAGATTAATAATTACAAAACATATTATACTTAAGCAGATTTCTGACGAGCTCCCATAAAGTATTTTAATGAGACATTTCTTATTAAGGTCTAATGTCAGTCAAGGATATGTGTGTTTCCAACTCTCTTTATTATATTTAAGTACTGAACTTGAGCTCGTATAGCCTCCCAGAGCCTCCCAATTTATACAACATAATAACAGCTACACGGCTAATGGAATGGGGACTGTTTTTCATTTCACTCCCTGGTGAGTAATAAGAGACCCAACTTATTTCATATACGAGTCACTCGACCACCGTGTTGTGACCCCTTTATATCCGGACAGATTTTTCTTTAGTCAATGTACCTTACGATCTGTGCGAATGTATTGATGTAAGCGTTGAAAAGATTCAGCCATTGAAAGTTTCCGTATTCATGAGATATTTGCCTAATTAGAAGTAAGTACCTATTGATGGTAGTAAGTATTTGCAATTCAATATCATTCTTTACTAGCTTCTGCCCGCGACTTCGTCCGCGTGAACATTCGAAAAATACTGGAACCGGGATGTAAAGTATCCTATAAATATTTATAATATTTGCTCGAAAAAATAAAGCGTGATTCTCATAGCAATCAACCGAGCGAGCGCGAAGCGTCACTGTTTCGGGTTGGGAAAAAATGTTTTCGTACCATGTCTGTATGTCCAGCAGCTGTTCTCCTCTACAGGTCGTATTTCTGAGTTCACTTCAAAACTTTCATTTAATCAACAATAAACACTATACAGATGGAAATAAAAGATGGTATAGTTAAAGGAAAGTACCTCAAATATTGATGATGGCAAATTTTACTGAACGGAAAATTCCTTTATTTAAAAAAAGTAAAATTGTGTTTAAAGTGTGTTGATAAATCGCTTCAGCCGGGAATTTAACGGACACAAACCGGTAAAATAACGTCTTATATTTTCATGCTACTAATCGATAGGGTCCGATGAAGGTCGATTTCTTCAAAAATAACACAGTATCCTAAACTAAAGGCACACTCCAGAAAAAATTGGTAAAATAGGTTCGTATGATAAAAAAATTGATCTAAACTACTTTTTTATCTTTATTGAGTCTGCCTTTAATTTTAACCCTGTAATAGGGATGACGACTAATGAATAAAATAACGAAATACTAATAAAAATCGTAAACATAATTAAACTTTTAGAGTAGCTTGCATTCCTCTTGGTTTTATATTTGAGTATTATTCGTTTTACGACCCTTCAAAGTTGGGTGGACAAGTCCATTTAAAAATAATAAAATTTATTAAAATAAATAATACCTTCAATTTGTTCGTAAAATGTATAGCAAATTTGTCTAAGAATCCATTTTGATAAACACAATATTTAATATAGCTGCCGCGCAAATTTCTTAAGCGCTGCATACAAACTACCTAGGTGTGACGTCAGTATGGAGCGTTTTTGGGTGAATCCATTTGTGTGCATTTCAAACTGTGATATCTCGGGCAGTTTTCATGCTAGCGAAACAATTCTTTTACCAATGTTTCTTTTTTGAGTGGTAATTTATGTAACATAAAATTAAAAAAATATTCGTCATGCCTATTGACCCTTATTATTGAGTCTATCGATTGGTATCGTAAAAGTACAGAATGTTATTTTTTCGGATTTTAGCCCGTTCGGTTTCCAGATGAAACAAGCAAGGTTTATCAAAAATCTTTGAATGCAGTTTTACAGTTTTACTCATTTAAAAAAATAAAGGAATGTTTTCTTTCAGCAGAATTTGCCATCATCAACATTTAGGGTACTTTCCCTCCAATTGTCTTTAAAAGTCTTTTAATTCCACCTTGTAAACTTACGACGCAACGCAACTGAATCTACTCAGTCTTATTAAAGTTACGATAGCTAGCATCGTACTGCAAGTACTGCAACCTCGAACTTGCAATGTCACGGCTCGGGTAACTGGTATCACCAGTTGTCGGTGAAACTCTGCGAAACGAAAGCCGCACCGGACTGGCGCCTAGATTAGTTTTTACTATGTGTCGTGATACCGTTGCGAGGTACAGACAACATATGAGTGACTAATATACAGGTGTTGTTGTTTTTTAAAACAGAACTAGGTGAGCACTGTAAGCTGTAGGTTTTTATGTGGATACCTATATGTTTACTAGTGGCAAAGGGTTCATACAAGCTGATTCCCATCGGCTTACCTTCGCCATAATTTCACCCATCGCCACTTTTTTCTGTTATTTACAAAAAATTGTATTTTTTCGCTATTCTTAATGTTACGTACCATAAAAAAATCCTACTTTTCTTTGTTTCAGTCACGTGCAACTTAATTTGGCCCTGAAATTCCAATTTCTTTTAATTTAGTAGGTTTACCACTAAAATATATTATTATATTATGTCTCGTGAACAATAACCACACAGCTAGCTACGTGCTAGCTGTGTGGTTATTGTTCACAGTTAAGAAAACCAAAAATTGCATCCTGCCGTTAACTAAACATTCATATAAAAATAAAATATAACTACAGAATTCTGAGTAATTAGAGTTGTTTTTTTTTTCCAAGTGTACAATTTTTACTTACCTAGATATAAGTATTGAGCATTAAAAAAAAAAAAAAAGTTTATAAAAATTTATGATTTTGCACTGCTACGAGTAAAGCCTGGACTGCACATAAAAATAACTTATAAAATCCAATACATTAATACTGCTTTTATAAAGAATATAAACATTAATAAGGTTACTTCATAATACTGCTAACTTGACTCTTTTCGAGTGGACATGAAACAAGTACTATTCATAAATTTAAAAGTACTGCTCACACTTTAGGAAATAATAGTGTGATTCTTTAAGTAAGTACCTCTTAGAAGTCAACCAATACCCACAAAGGATAATATCAGATGATAAGAATGAGGTAGCTAATTATCGGGATGGAATAGTAGTTATACATAAATCGGATTAGTAGTTTTGTAAAACTGCCAAATAATATGATTATCCCATTTAGGTGGTTATACCACCGAAAGTGGCGTCCTCAGAGGTTTTTATTTAATAAGTTGTAATAGAAAATGATTTTTGGTGATTGATTTATAATTTTCACAGTTTAAAATAACACTACCAAAAATCCGCAACACGAAATTCATGTTGTGGCTCTTCTAAAAGCGCCCATGACGCGTTGTGGTAATCACAATAAGACCACAAAGCGAAATTCGCATCGTAGTCATCATACCAAACTACCACAACGTGTTGTGGCAATGAAGAAAAGCCATGACGCGTTCTGCACTATTTTGTGCAACCATAACATGAGGGACGGGTAATTGTAATTTCTAATACTATTACTTTGTGTTCAACGATTCGGAGTCTTAGTAGGCTAGTTTGAAAAATACTCAATTGTCATAAAAGAGCTTAAATTTCCTAACTGTCATGATCGTTTGGTTTGATGACCACAATGTGTGTGGTCTTTCTGTAATTACTACACCGCGTCAAGGGCGTTTTTAAGAGCCATAACACGAATTTTGTGTTGAGAATTTATGACATTGACCACAACGCATTGTGAGCGATTTTTTGAACGATTTCGGTCTTTGAGCTTATAACATAAATAACATTGAATTTTCATACACAAATACAATTATCTGAAACTATACTTTTTTCGGAATGAAAGGTACCCTATGTCCTTCTCTGTACCCCTGACAACGTGTATGCAAAATTTCATGATGATCGGTTCAGTAGTTAGGACATGAAGGCGTAACAAACAAACAAACGGACTTTCGCATTTATAATATTAGTAAGGATAAAACATAGCACATTTTGTCCAAAATAGGGTTATATTAGACTAGTTCATTAATTCCATTCTCTAAGCTGCGCTGTTACAAACACTTACGAGCGTCAAAAAGCTACGCCAGCGGTTTTTAAATCTACTGTGACCTTGCACTGGAGTGTTACCGACGAGAAAATTAACAAGGGCGGTATATAAACTCGTATGAGATTGTATACAAAAATTATGGGTTCTATTATGAGAAACTCGAAAAACTTAAAAATCTTATAAATCTAATTACTGTCCAAAAAAGGCTTGACAATAGTCTATGAATTTGTGAAGAGTACTTACTCACATAAATGATGCAGGAATATTTTTATTGTCACATCTATTAAAATGTATTTTCAGTGCTAAGGCTATTACAAAGTACCTAAATGGAATCTTAACTAGTGAAAAAGGGAGGAAACACACTGCAAAAGAAAAGCTTTTGTTTACTAACAAAAGCTTTTCTTTTGCAGTGTGTTTCCTCCCGTGCAGTCACGGTTCACATTATTTTACGTCAAAATTAAATTATTTATTTAAATCTAGAATTCCTCCACGTATACGTTGCTGTCGGTACGTAACTGTAGTAACCAGGATATTCTGGTGTCAACAACCCGAGATGTGCCGAGATGCCTTCATGTTCCTTTACAGGTAGCTGGGACTCGCGGCTATAATCCTTATGACAACCTATTTGTTGGCTTACGCGATATTATATCGAATAAACAGCTTACAAGCAGCGTCTTGCGCTGTTGCATAATTTATATCGGCCCGGCTTTTGTACTATGATAAGCCGTTCAAAACTTCATGACTTTAGCGGAACATGGGAAGTGCTAGTTAAAACATGCTGGGATCCAATTTAATCCCTTCACTTTTATTCTGGTCTCCTTTTATATGTTTTGTACAAAAGTCACTAAGGTTTCTTGGAGCAGTTTCGTAGTCATTATTATGTTCATGTACACATTAGACATATGGTTGACTTTTATAAAATAGGACTATAACTACCTACGTTATATAGAAGTGTACCTATGTTATTTACCTACCTACCTATATTGTATTTTTCATACAATCACTCAAAATGTTTATTTAATTTTAATGTCGAAGCCTTAAAGTAACAAATTGCATTATGAATAAACTCCGTATAAGCGTTGAATATTTTAAAAGGCAAAATCATTGCGCCGAAACCGTCCGCGATAAAAACTATTGAAAATAATCATATTTCCACATGGACAAGGCGAATATTGCATTTTCGCTCGGATGACGCGTCAACTGCATTTTAAATAACTTAGCGAGTCGAGTCGAGTCTGTATTGATTTGAGGTATTTTTATGGACTTTTCGATGTGTCTGCGGAAGCTGGCTGAGTATACTAAATAGAACTATCACGAAATGGTGATAACCTATCTTTAGGACAGTTTCATAATCGAACAGACTTGTATGCCAGCTTGCGTAGCTTGACGACAAAGATTTTGTCTACACCTAAACCTAATTTTTGATAGATAAACAAAAGGTTTACCAAGAACTTTAATACCTGTGTTAGGACGTCATTTCCGACATTTCAACGTAGACAAAACCGCTCTCTCGAGTTCGTCATGCTACCTATGCTGGTTAGAAAGTTCAGATACTCAGGAAAGTCTTTGAAGATGGTTATGAAATGCTATGTTTCTACACAAACCAAGACACAAATATTACTATCCAAATTCATAGCTGTTCATTGTTTCTAACAGCAGCTGAGGTCTAACCAGAGATACAGAAACTAATAAGTAAGACTTTTGATAACTGTAATATAATTTATATAAAGTGTATTTGACGGACTTTCCCCTTAAATATTTTATTCAAAAATCAAAAAAAGGTGCCATCCAAGGTGTCGTCACAGCAAGGATTCTTAATACTTATGTTTTCTAATTCAATTTGGAAAGATTGTTTTGGAAAACTAATAGAAAATTCTCAAGGATGAAAATAATTTAAAAACAGATAACGAAGATCAATCCTAAATGTTACTATTTCCACCCTATGATAATAATAAAAGTTACGTTTAGGAGCTCCGATTTTAGTTTTAGGTCAATAAATTATCCTGCTTCTCGACCTCCATATGCAGCTTTCGCTATCACTAAGTTTCTTTGTAGTCAATTGCTCTACTTAGCCAGATAGTGTGAAAATATTGTTGAGTTTATGCAATACTTACCGTTATAATAATGCATAAATGGAACAATTTACGAATGAATGTATATTGAAAACACATTTCCGATAAAGATAAAATGGATAATTCTGAATAAAAGCAGTGAAACATTCGGTGAACCCCATTTTCTGCGGCTCTCCTTCGTGTGAGCTGAATTCTCGCATCACCGCCGTGACCCGATCGAATTTGTCCCAAAACGGACCAGATAGAGTACAGTCGAGTTCAATAATATATACGCACCTTTGAGACTTCCACAACCTTTATGCCTTTGTAATAGAAGCCATCATCCAAAAATTCCATCCCAACATAATTAACTCAACTGTACCTATTCATATTCAAACGTTTTAAGATTTTCTTACCACCAAGTTTCTTTTTGGCACCCATTTTTTCCACTTACAGCCAAATAGTGAGAAAATATTGTTGAGTTTCTGATAATGAATACAGAGTTAGGTACATAAAATGGAACAATTATTATTATTTATACATTCCGTACGTACATAATAAATATTTCTCCGATAGAGATAAATAATACAGAATAAGAGCAGTGAAACATTCCGTGAACCCCATTTTCTGCGGGATATTTTCGTGAGTTGTCAATCTGTTACGCGTGGCTGGGCTCTCCTTCGTGCGAGGTGGATTCTCGCATCACTGCCGTGGCGCGATCGAATTTGTCCCAAAACGGAAGAGATATCCCCAACGCCGACTCCTCGGAAGATGTTATCATTTCAAAATTGAATTATTTTGTTGGACCTGCCATTGTTGACTGCTCGTTTTGCGTTTAATTAGAATGTTACAGGACTATTTTTTTATAACATTCAAATTAGAATGAACAGGAAAATAATTCTCTGTTCAGTTTAAATCGTTTTCGTGATTGTAAATTTGTATTAAATTTTCTGTTTCTATCTAAAAGTGTATAAGAGTCAGTCAGTATCTACACTTTCTGGCTCCAAGTTTTAAAGAACAGTAATAATGAACTTACAGTGCCACAGTACTGAGTGAGCATTATAAAGTTTATTATGCAACAAAATCAAACCCGCACAACTAAAATTACTTTCATTTGCTGCAAATATAGGACTTTATAAAATTGAAATAAATATGGGGGTCTATTTCGAAAAGTTTAATGCGATACACGCAGCTGCGTCCGTGATTCGTTTTGTTTGTTTCCTATTATTACAAATCAAATCATCATCTTTCGTATGCGATATTGCGAAGGGATTGAGTGAGTTTGACAGTTTGTCTCTAGCGTATCCGACATCGTTCGTCTAGTAGTCCATAAACTACGATAGCCAAATTCAAAATGTTTGTTATATGTAACTACAACCAACAAACTAACGATTATCGTGGCCAAGTGACTGCGTTACGCAATTGCGTACGTTATTTTCGTAATAGGCCCCATGATTACTAAATCAAGTTCAATAACTAGTTGCAAAATACCTAGAAACAAACAACTACATTTATCATTATTGTTACAGTAAAACTATCAAATGGGCGTTGCGGGAATTTGATAAATATCGAATATCAGCAGGTTATCTCAATAGTACTCAAGCGCATTGTACTGCAGTTGTAATCGCTGGGGAGTTTTTATGAGCATCCAACAAACCAGGCTTTTAGAGAGAACTTACGGCACTCACAATAAACGCTTTAACGGACAACACTGATTCATCCAATTCGATATTTCGATTTTACCGCACCGAATCCTCCATCCTTTTAGGATGATTAAAGTTTTCAACAAAAAATACTTACTCATTTTGACATTATATAATAATAAGCGGGAATCATCAGTCTGCTGATTGGAAATATTTTACTTTTTCCAAACATTTTGTGTCATGTTCCGGCATTACCTATCAGCAAGTCTCGGTTCTGCAATTTTTTAGTATGAACTTATAGTCTTTGACTTAGAAACCTACAGTAGTTTGATAAGTTTAAGACCGTTATAATAGTTGGTGTTCTACTATTAAGTTATTGAGTCTCTCAGTCTAACATCACCCTTAATTTGCATTTGATGGCAGCCAGAATAGGCACATCACATTAGATACATGCGGCATAGTATGCTATGGATGGAAAACAGTACCTACACTATACACTAGAAAAAGGCTTTTGTTAAGTGACATCAGAAAATGCTTACCTAACCTTTTTAATTTTTAATGTATGCTGGAATAAAACCTTGGTATCCAGTTACTTGCGTTGACTAACGCAGAGGGTCCCTAGCCTCCCAACCACTCCGCATACACACCGAGTCCTTTTTATAGGTCATCAACCTGAAAGGATGTCTAGATCCATAGAGAGTACTGGATATGAAACCAGTTGAGTGTGATACCTGCCAACGAAAATTATTCTAATAGGATAAGGTCTTTCAAATGTTATAAGGTGTGTTAGTGTATAGAAATCATTCATAGCGAAACATTTAAATTTAAAGACTGAAATTAAAATAATAAAATAAAATCTTCTTTTAATAACAAGTACACAAGAACTTATATTCTTCTAAAAATATCTTTTCACCTTTAAATTTTTAATATCTGGGTGACCGAGCTTTGCTCGGTTATTTATTACTATTTATTTTAAATATGTAGTGATGTTATAAAACGTAGTAAAAGTAGTTATAATTTCTTTTTTACTTTCCGAAAACCAAAAAACTAATTGGTAATAGTCGGAGTATCGCCATTTATGAAGTGCTGTGTACATTTTATTCTGTGGTGCTACTTTACTACACTAAGCCTCTGCTTGCCGCATAGCATGCTAGCCAAGCACCTATATCAAAAGTCTTTGCTAGATGGCGTTAGAGTACACAAAAATATCCATACTCTGCGTCGAAAGAAAAACGCATGAAAACTGAAAATCACGCGTTTTCCCAAATATAAGACTAAATTAGATCGATTGTTTACCATCGAAAACCCCCATATACCAAATTTCAGCGAAATCGTTAGAGACGTTTCCGAGATCACAGAAATATATAAACAAATATACAAGAATTGCTCTTTAAAGGTATATTTTTTATTTAACCAAACTGTATGTTCATATCTAGTTTCTTTTAATTCTGTACTTTAATGCGTCATAGGAAATGACACGATGCGATAGAAAGCTACGTGGGCATCTCACAAGCGACAACCCGATCCGGTCTTTACTTTAGGTCTATACTTGGCTATGAAAGTGTATGTAGTTATATACTAAATTGTCTTAGATAGTTTTCTGTGAGATATGCAGAAGCAATATTATTCCTTATGTTATGGATTGTATTCCTGAACAAAGTTTTTGATAAGTAAGACAGGAATTTATTAAACTTATTCTTAATTTATTAGTAAGGCTTTACTTGATTTCTCAGCTCAGTCAGAGTATAAGTACTAGAAATAAAAAAAAATATGTACGTATCAGACAGTTTGATATCTTCTTACAGAAATTTACAAAGGGAGAAACGTCAATTATCTAGTTAAATTTGAGATCAAAACAATCTATATAGCTAGACCTTCGATCATTTATTCTAGACATATTTATTTCCAATAGGCGGCACTCTAACAAATCACTGAGCATATTAAATTATCAAACAGTATTATGACTGCTTTTGAATAATCTATTCCAGTCAGTCATTATAAAATGTATTAAATATTCAACTACTGTCAAATGACAAAATTGCGATGCTATTCCATTAAAATTATTTTCAGCATAATAGTACGCCCTAAAATAAGTATTAACATCTAGGATTTTAACATAAGCTGGGTTGGTCTCAGAAGTAACCTGGATTTGTAGGTTTTATTTGTTCGTGTCATTATTTTATCTTTAACCTCCCTTTGTTTCGGTGTAGTGTGGAATTTAACACCATATATCTTAATATATGTATAAAATCGTAAACTGAATGACTGAATGACTGACTGACTGACTGACTGATCTATCAACGCACAGCCCAAACCGCTGGACCTAGAGACTTGAAATTTTGCACACAGATACCTCATACAGTGTAGGCATCCACTAAGGAAGGATTTTTGAAAATTCTATCCCTAAGGGGGTGAAATAAGGGATGAAAGTTTGTATGAAAGTCCCTCAGTTTTGAAGCTAGGATTTTCAAATTTTGTGTTTAGGCTGAAGATTAAAAATTAATAAATACGGGTCTCAGCGTTTTTCAAAATTCTACCCCCGAAGGGGTGAAAAGGGGTATGAAGTTGTGTATAGAAAAAAATCCTTCATTTTCGAAATAACTAACGAACTAAGTCACTTAATTTATAGTAAAGGCTTATGGAAGAAAATCTAACGCAACGTATATTGATATTGTTAGTACTTCAACCCTATGGCGATGAAATAGGGGTGAAATGTGTAAATAAACCTAAAAATAGAGATGGATGTCGTTATTGGGGTTTTCTGGTATGACGATTGCGAAAATGACATTTATTTTGAAGTCCAACACGGTGGACATGATTTAACCCCTAAAGGGGTGAAAATGGGTTTCAAATTTTGTATGGAAAAAGAATATAAAATAGACATTACAACTTTAAACTTCGTAGGAGCACGTCTAAAAATAAATTGGCAAACATATATTTGGTAATTTTGAAAATCAACCCCTTAGAGGGTAAATGGGGTATGTAAACATAAAAATCGATATGGATATCGTTCTTGAGGTTTTATGGGATGGTGATTGCGAAAATGACATTTATTTTAAAGTCCAACACGATGTACATGATTTAACCCCTAAAAGGGTGAAAATGGGGTTCAAATTTTGTATGGAAAAAGAATATAAAATAGACATTACAACTTTAAACTTCATAGGAGTACGTCTAAAAATAAATAGTCACACATATATTTTGTGGTTTTGAAAATCAACCCCTTAGGGGGTAAATGGGGTAAGTAATCATAAAATACTATATATGGATGACGTTCTTGAGGTTTTATGGGATGGTGATTGCGAAAATGACATTCATATTGAAGTCCAACTCGGTGGACATGCATGATGCAGAAAGGGAACGGGAACGGGAACTGGACGGAGCGGAAGAGAACGGGAACGGGAATGGGACGGGGCGGGAACGGGAACGGGAGCGGAACGGGAACGGGAACTGGATGGGACGGGAACGGGACGGGACGGGGATGGGAACGGGAACTAGGCGGGAACGGGATAGGACGGGACGGCAACGGGAGCGAGAACGAGAGCGAGAACAAGAGCGAGAACGGGAACGGGGACGGGACGGGAACGGGGACGGGGACGGGATGGCAACGGGAGCGAGAACGAGAGCGGGAACGGGAATGGAACAAGATGGGATAGGACGGGAACGAAATGAGAGCGGGGACGAGAATGAAATGGAATGGGACGGGACGGGAACGGAACGGGACGGGAACGGGACGGGAACGGGACGGGAACGGGACGGGAACGGGACGGGAACGGGACGGGAACGGGACGGGAACGGGACGGGAACGGGACGGGACGGGGATGGGAATGGGAATGGGAACGGGACGGGTTGGGACGGCAACGGGACGGGACGGCAACGGAAACGAGAACGGGAGCGGGACGAAACGGGAACGGCAATGGGAACGACCAGTCATTTTTACGCGATTAGGCGGGTCCCCACCGAGCGAGCGAGCCTCGTGCGACAAACGCCTTGCGTCTTGCGTCTTGGCAAACGTCTTGCCTTGCGAGGCAGCGCGCTTGGTGGTGACCCGCCTAATCACGTAAAAAGGGCTGGTCGGATCCTGGTTGAAGGTTTCCTAAAGATTTTCTCTAATATCCACGCGGACGAAGTCGCGGGCGGAAGCTAGTTAAATATATAGACCTTTCTCTTGAATCACTCTATCTATTAAAAAAAAACACATCAAAATCCGTTGCGTAGTTTTAAAGATTTAAGCATACATAGGGATATAGGGACAGAGAAAGCAACTTTGTTTTATACTAAGTAGTGAAATAATGATTGCTGTATGTAGTTGTATTTTATACGAATTGTTTTTTTATTTTATTTTAATGAGTCAAGCTAAGATTTCTATTTCATTACTTCACGTTTGTTTTGATGTAAAAAATCCATTTTTTTATTTATTTCACCATGTTGCCGTTTTAATAGATTTGCAATAATAGTTATGCCTCAACCCAAATCTACATTTAATGAGATATTTATGTATTTGGCTTAACAGAAGATACGATACGTATGGGATAAATAATACCCAAGCCGTAACTATTTGATGGCGGACTGCACTGAACGATAAAAATATTAAAAGTTTTATATATTTTTATGACGATTTTACTATGCATTAAAGTATTCATAATATGACGTTATAAAACCCTTGAGGTTCTTTCAAAAGGATTCGAAGCAGTAGAAAACAGAAAGATACCCTATATACTACATAGGAAGAAAACCTCATTACCTTAAATACCTTTATGTGAATAGCTAAATTTGAATACTTTTTTCATGTATATGATGATATTGATGATGATGATCATCTGGTTTTTTTACTCTGCCTGATGCCACACAGATTTATCATAAAACACTTATATACCTATATAACATGAAGCAGCCAATTGAATATCAATTAAAGTCATCGATTGAATGTGAGTGGCTTTTACTATCCATATTAAACTATACAAGGTTATTTTTAGTATATACGAAACCTGAAAACTGTTTGTTCAGAATCAGTAATAGAATCGATTGTAATATTTTTTTATATCATGTTATATTTTGACTAAATAATATTTACAAAACCATAATTAACGCATGTCTCGCGCCCACAACACAAAAAGCTTGTAAATTCGTGAGTTTTTAAGGTATCACTAATATCATTTTTTTGTACTGATTCTGAAAATGATAATTGTGAACCGTGTTTCGGCTTTCGTATAAACAAATAAAACCGGTCAAGAGCGAGTCGGACTCGCGCACCGAGGGTTCCGTACCATCATAATTGCACTATTAAACCATACTGAAGAGTAGAATAATAAAATTAGTATTGCAGTTTTAGGTCAGCGCCATCTCTTGAACGATAGTGGAACTAATGTTAACTTTTTAGAAATTTGATAATTTCTAAAAAAGTGTGCTATATTGAGACATCGTTTTATTTTTCCTGTAATCTTTATATAAACTGCTATCACATAGAATTATTTCAGATTTTTCTCTTTGCAAACTTCGGAGATAAGGGGGGGGGAACGGTCATTTTTTTACATTTTTCATCATAAGTCGAAAACTATGCGGTCTAGAAAAAAAAATGATTGAAAACGTGCAAACGGCGCTCTTTCATATGATACCCCACATGCCCTAGTAGCCTCACTTCAAATTTTTAATACCCATTTTCAGGCCCTGCTGTAAAAAAAGATATTTATTTTTTATTTATTTCTTATTTGCAAAATAGTTGGGCAAATGTCATCTTAAACTATTCCAAATTTCAAGTTGATACCATTAGTAGTTCTCGAGATATCCAGCTGTGACAGACAGACAGACAGACAGGCAGACAGACTGAGTCACACCATAAGGGTTCCTTTTTTACCATTTTGGTACGGAACCCTAAAAATAATGTTGTATACAGGCTGTCAATGTCATCGGTTCGCTTTGTGTGAACACAAAATTGAATTTCTATAAAAATCAGTAGACTGCGAATGCCATTTAACTCGAGAGTTTTTGAAGTGAAAACTTCTTTAGCGGCGTTGTACACTTTTTTTGTAATGGGGAAAAAATGTTAAACTCGCGTCAGTCAGGGTCACGTGACCCTGGTCGAAAATTTGTAAGACGGATGTAGCGTAGACAGCCGGCGGCGGAAGTATCCCCCTCTCTTTCTACGGCGCGGCGAAAATGGCGGCGCGTCATTTTGGCGTTCGGCGGGTTGATTTTTCTGAGAAATAAACTTTTTGATGTAATATAAATTATCATGTTTGTGTACGATAGCACAATAAATAAATATTGTATTCTACCTCATAAATGATAGTACTTTTATACTGATAAATTAAAGCAATTCGTGCAAAATTATTCCCTAACCATTCCAAAATATCAAAAATGCACAACGTTAATATTCAAGTTTTTACTTCTGCCGGCACTCCCGGAGTGCAAACCGAATTTTTTAAACAATTTTCAAATCAATAAACAGTTCAAAAATCGACTTGACAGATATCTTAACAATAAACAGTAAACAAAATGCATAGATAGCAGGATACAGGCGTTATCAGTTATAACAACTGCTTGCCTGTTAAAAATAATAATAATAATAAATTTCTTTAGTCATCTTAATACACGAGACTTCAAATATTTCAATTAAATCATTCACCCTACTTGCATTCATCAATCAATCTAAAATTACCATTCTTTTCAATCAAGGATTGAAATATGTTCAGCTGATTTATCTTACTAATCTCTATTTTCCTTTAAACTGAAATTAAGGAATCTTAATCGCGGAAAATTGAATCTGCCGAAAAATCGAGGCAGAGTACATCAATTCAGCTTGATGTGGAGTAAATTATTTACTTTGTATGGGGGACACATTAATCAATATAGGATGATTAATGGGAGGTAGCAGGATCGCGATCGCTTGATGGATTAGCCGCCCATATGGCCGTGAATAATTTGCTAAGTGCTGCCACCTGTGCTTTGTTTGTTAGGCCGACACGTATAGTTTCTTTATTTTCCTTAAACGGGATAATAAAGATTCTACAAATGTATCCGTAATCCGTTTGTGATTTGGATGTCAATTGACATTGATAACAAGACATCGGATTATATAGGTATGCACTAACAAAGTGCCAAAATATGCATGCAAATATGCACTAAAAAAACAAAAGCAAAATGCAAAATCAAAAAATAATTTTTATTTTATTTACAAAAGCAGCGGAATATTCTTGAAATTATGCTTACTTATTGTGACAATATGCACTAAGTATTTTTTCCAAATTTTCGAACGCAAAGTGACATTTGTCACCCAGTCAGTATCGATTTTTATTCCGAAAACACTACATCAACTGACGTTATTGGATAAAATTTAAAATTTGGCGCCATTTCTGGAGATACCTGTTTAGGCCTGTGCCCTTGATGTAGGCTCTTCATGGTTCTTCATGTGTTCAAGATTTGGGTTTTTACGCATAATAGCGTCTAAATTTTTACTAATCTTTTCTGATATTTAAATAAAAAGGGCGTTGGCGAGTGCGACAATTGTTTCCAGTATTTCTATTGATTTAAATAGAGGCTTGCTTAAATAGCTCCCTCCCTATACATACCTCCCTACACTAAACGAAATATGCACGATTGGTTAAAAAAGGCTAAAATATGCATTAAAGTCGTAATTAGAGATATAACTCTCTAATTACGACGTTAATGCATATTTTAGCCTTGCATATGCAAATGCATAAAAGTCGATGTCTGTTGATAACAATTTCTACTTTAGATTTATCAAATAGAAATATTAAACATTAACATCATAAAGTAATTTCATAAAATATTTACTAATAACGCTTCTTAAGTAACGAATATAAATATAATAGCTATATCTTATCCCAATTATTTTTTATGTAAAAGGCCCGCAGTAATTAAGCCTTAGTAATAAAATAGTCATTAGTATGTACTTCTAATTAGAAAAGATAAAAAAAGATATCTAGAGATAGAAAATTTTCAAGACAATTTGCCCAGTCATGCTATAGAGTAAAATGGCATTATGTCTTTCTTCTTCTTTTCATTTTTGTCACTGTGAACTGTATTGTATTTCAATGATTCACATTTAATGAGTCACTGTGAATTGTATTTCAATGATTTCACATTGTTCAGTTGCGTAGATACTTGCAACACAAAAATACCAATTTTAAGATACACTATCCACTATGAATCAATTTGCAAATAATTAAAATAGGCACCGAACTGAACTCGAGACTCCGAACTCATTCTTAACAAATTATAAAATATGCAGTTACCTACATAGCTTTTTATACATAGCTTCTGATTCTTTGTTGTGCTAAACAAAGAAGATATGAAAGTTATAGTATTCCATTATTCCCTTTTGGGATTGCTTTAGAAATCGGTTAACAAGGAGAGTGAGACCTTTTTATCCTGTCCGAGTATTGGGTTGTTTCTTTCAGTGCGCGGGGTGGAGATTGCTGGCCTAAATCCTTACAAATCCTACAAGGGGGCAATCCGCTCGTGCAAAAAATACAATCGTATCAAAACTGGAAGGTAAATTATGTAATATTATTTGTGTAACTACGCATAATTTTCTAAAGTCGTAAAAAGTCATCATCTTTAGGAGAAAACACCACGGTTGAGAGATTTGAAAAATTTCTATAGAAAGTTGACAAAATCAATGTTTCGTAGTCCCCTGTTTCCTCCTTAAAAATTTAATCGATTTAAATAATTTTTTCATCAAAAAATTAAGAAAAGCTTTGGCTATGTTTTGCTTTTTTTATCTAATTTAGTTATAATTGATTGCTTGATGTTTAAATAATGTCAATTTTTTTAAGTTTTTGAAGGTATATATTTTTTATGAATATTTATGAAAAAGAGGAAAACAGGAACACAGCCAAATCCTTTTTTTAAATTTTAATGAAAAATGTATTTAAATCGGTCTAGTTTTGGAGGAGAAAATAACAGGGGACTACGAACGAAACATTAATTTTGTCAACTTTCTATAGGATTTTTTAAATTATCTCGACCGTGGTGTTACCTCTTAACGTGTATCAGCTGATTTCAAAAACAATCTTGTATCACTCTACATCAGATTACTATCACGGCAAGAGAGCTAAATCCACAACCGCACCATACCATTATTATTTACTTTTATGGCGCCACAAAACTTCGTGCGGTTTTCCAACCTTTTCGACCCTTTCAAAACGGCATTTCACATTCACGTATGTCTCTAACGCGTAATTCCGTGGGATTACGGTACGGGAGTTTACGTAATTGTTATTGGGTGGCTAGGTGCTAACAGCGGGTTTGTCCACTGTAATTGTGCATATGCGGCTTCGTCCGACCGCCTGTTTAATTCTGCAAATGTTATTACTAGCCGGGGAGTGCGTACGTCGCGTACAAACACGCTCAAAGCCGGCTAATTAAACGCCTAGTTGTGACAATCGATTTCAATCAATTTGATTGTTCTTCTAATACCAAAAAAATGTGATACTGAGCAAAATTAGATTGTACCTGAGCTTTTAAATAAAATCTATTAAATGTGCAATTTATATGGCACATTTTACACAAAAAAATTTGGCGCGTATTTAACTTTACTCGACCTTAAGTTATTTTATACTTCAGTGTATGCGCGTACGAACATGCGTAAATAATACCCACCTTTTCCTAAAAGGTAAACTAAAGTTATATAGGTACCTGGATTAAAACTGATGCAGTCACTTTTATTTCCTGAAAAGAAGACAGAGACAAAATTCAGGTTGATTTACCATCTGATATAAACTGATTTCATATGCGCCTTGAATGGATTTATCCAGTTGCACTTGGAACAGCTTGGTTTCAGCTTTAAGTAATTGTCATTTGGGTGGCTATAGCTACGTGTTAAAAGCGGGTTTCCACTAGGCCTATGTGATGTACGGCAAGTTTTTTTTTATTTATTTATCACTGTAAAAGATACAAAAAAATTACAAATTTAACTCTCGCCAAACTGTATAACAGTTTGTCGGCGAAGTGCCTGTTGAATTTTGCAAAAGTCATTAGGAACTGTAGTACTTACTAAGGAAATAACTTATTAATGGTAAGCATGTATACGTATAGTGGTGGCCAGATAATTGAGGACACCAGTCGATTTTCATACAAACGAGGTTACTTGGCGCTGATCAGATCAGTTGGGTGTTTAGAGCAATCCGAATCTACTCCATTCACTCGGTGAATCATTGTGGAATGAGGGTCTGAAATACTACGTCAAAGGAAAAATATTCTCTAAACCTCTCTAAATTATTCTTCGCTCCTTGCCTTTATTGCAATTATTGATAGTTATTTCTCAAACAAAATACTTTATATGAAAATGGAGGTAATAAAATCACCGTTAAGTCTATTTAGAAATAAAAAGTTAATGCAGCTATCTTATCGTTAGGATATAAAAGAGTTAAAAGGCGCTCAACGAGAAAGTATATTAAAACGCTTTTTAAGTTTATTCCTTGAACTACTTACTTACTTTAAAATTTTATATGAACTGAAAGTTACTTAGACTTTCTATGATCACCGTAAAGTTTAACTTAACCTTTTGGCGGCATGCTTTTGTAACTAATTTTGAAAAATGTTTATAGAGGATGCCTAGCATTAAGTTTGTATATTTTCAACACACTCGTTCGTAAAGTTAGCCCTAATACATCGCTTTTAGGGCCATAAACCGAGCTATAACAAACGCGTGCAATAATATATAAAACACTAGGTTGTTATAGAATTATCCCTACAAAGTTAAATTAGTACCTTACTGCAAGTTCTATGCGAGTAAACAGAGCATTCCGAATTTAACTGGGTAATGCAGTTATTTTTTTAATAACAACAAAGAGGTTTTATACCGCTGAAAATTAATATTCATTTTTGAAATAAATAAATGTGTAAGTCCTTAATTAAGTTAAACGAATATTTATTATCATCAAATTATTCCTAATTCACAATATTTTGCTATAAAATGCAAAAATATTTGCATTTTATCAATTAAAATTATAATTTTGAAGTAGGCTGTATGCTCCCTCACCCCTTTGTTTGCAAAATATTCTTGCATTGGGCGTGTGAAAAAAACAAAAAAAAACCTACGCGCCTTTTCCCATAATTGTTATATTTTGTTTTTGTCGTATTTGTTGCTGTGTGGTGAATTACTTTGTATTTTCCTCGCAAATGTGTTGAAAAACGTCGTATGAAACTCGTGAGCTTTTACTCATTGCACACTCGGCTGAGTTACGCCCTCGCCTGCGGCTCGGGCTGCAACCCACAGCCTTGTGTGCAATGACCAACCTAAGCTAACTTGTCTCATAATGTACTATTTTTACATTATAGTTTTAAGTATCCGTTTTAGCTTGGGCAAAAATTCTGTCGTATGTCTGTCTGTCCAACTGTTCTCCTCTAAAGGTTGCATTTCTCAACCGATTCTCATGAAAAGCAGGTTTGTTAATAATGTAATTTTTGGCGATTCAGTTCTTCGAAACTTTCGAAATGGCGGAGTTAGGTTAAAGCGAGGTCTGCAGCTTACGGAGCCCCTAGTTTATGTTTTTTAGGAATAAAAAATCTATACGTATTCCGATATTCGTCTTTTTTCAAAAATACAATACGTACTCACTACCGATGATATAATTTGTTGCAATGCAAAGTCATAAAGTCGATAGGAATTTTATACTCTCTGCGAGTCGCGAGTGCATTGTATTGTTTTCCGATGCAGCCTGACAAGAGATGGATGTCAATATGCATTGTTGTCACCGCTGCGAATGCAAAAGTACGATTACATATAGCAAACTTTTATAAAGTACTACATGTATGGGTCTTGTTTTATTCAAATAGTTGGTGCGATGTTCCTTTGAATAGGTATGTGTAGCAGTTACTGCTTGTTTTGTGCAGTTTATTCAAACCCCCTTACTAATAAAGATTGAATAGCAGATGTTTAGTTACACAATGGTTACTCTCTGTCAAACTATTTGAATTTGACATTAAAAAGAAAGTGACAAAACACTGTGTAACTATGCAGCTGCTATACAATCTTTATTAGTAAGGGGGAAAAAGTATAGCTACAATTTAGCGATACTTTTTGAATAAGGAACAGACTTAAAGACAAACAAATAGGTTCAATTTTTACATATTTTTCTTAATTCCGTAATTAGTGCTGCAGTCAAATGTATTGTAACATGTATATTCTTGTGATAATAATAATAAAATAATAGATAAAAACAAAACTATAAAAACAATAATAACAAAATTAATTCGAAAATCCTATACAGTTCGCCAAGATAATGGGCAACGTGTTTTTGCTTTTCTTAGAAATGACATTGTCATTTACTCATTGCAAGAAAGTTGAAATTGTAAACAGCTTTTAAGGCCAAACTACTTTTTACCGACTTCAAAAGGAGGGAGGTACTCAATTCGACCCGTTTTTGTTTTTTGTATGTACACTGATTACTCGAAGACGGCTAGACCGATTGAAATGATTCAAACGTTATTACATTAGGTAAACTCCCAAGTTGGTCCCATTTTTTGAAATTTTGAAATCGGTTCATTACTTTTCAAGTAATCTTGAAAAAAGCACGATAATAGTATAAATAATAAAAATAAATAAATAAAATAATCTTTATTTGTTCTCTCACACAGATCATTAAATACAGCACTTTGACTTAAAGTAAGTTGTACAAAAATAATGGTTAAACATACAATCTATGTGAGAGACTGGTTTCTATACTAGGAAAAAACCTGTATGACAGATAACCAGCCTCTCCAACTGTGGACCAACTGGTGCATTAAGTACCATGAAGTACCTCTTACTGAGCAAAATTGAGACAAACAGTGAGAGTGTGTGTGTGTGTGTGTGTGTGTGTGTGTGTGTGTGTGTGTGTGTGTGTGTGTGTGTGTGTGTGTGTGTGTGTGTGTGTGTGTGTGTGTGTGTGTGTGTGTGTGTGTTTTTGTATTGTGGATATTTGGACAATTACGAATGGAATTTATTATGATGGGACAATAAGTAGATTTTCTGTGTCATCATAACTTAAACTTTTCAAAAAGGTAGTAGTAACCCTTTTGCATTTGTATTTAGTTAGAGGGTAAATAGTAACCATAGCATTCAATTTGTTATACAAATATTTTCCAAGAAAGCCAAAGAATCTTCGGGAGAATGTTGTGGACCAGGAATCACTATATTGACAAACTTTATGTTTCAGTCGCTTTGCAGAGTTTAGCGATGGGTCAAATTTAGTCAAGGAATGTTGTTTTAGAATAGTGTTTAATACAAAAAGCTGCCTAACAGTCAGAACATCAGACAAGCAATAAAGTTCTTTTGATGGAAAACGAAATGGCAAGAAGTTGCTAACTTTGAGGACAGCTCTTTGGGCTCTTTCGAGTTTCATAAGTTTAGTTTTAGTCGTACCACCCCACACTGTAATGCAATAACTAATAATGGATTGGCATAAGGCGAGATACACCATTCTTATGACACTCTTGTCGGCAACATGACGTAAGTTCTTAAAAATAAATAATAATTTACGGGTCCTGGATGACAGAAGATCAAGATGCTTATCAAAGCTTAGATTATTATCTATTACGATGCCTAGGTACTTAATGTTGAAAGCCCGAGTAATTTTATTACAGGAACAAAGTTGGTCTGTCAAGCAGGAGTGTGCTACTATAGAATAGTCGTCGTGAACAGATAACTGGGTATTATTGATGGAAAATGGTATGTATTTTGTTTTTTCGACATTAAGTGTCAGGGCATTATCGGCAAGCCAGGAGTAGACCTTATTAAAGCCAGTTTGTGCAAAGTCGTAAGCTTGTTGCCAGGTATCGCCGTGGAAAATTAGTGCGGTATCATCGGCGTAGGCTACAACTTTGCCATTTGTCAACTGAAGATTACACAAGTCATTAATGAAAGCAAGAAAAAGCGTGGGACCCAGTACACTACCTTGCGGTACCCCGTAGGTTATGGGTGTATCAGTGCTTGTGTGTTCACCAACCTTCACTCTTTGTAGTCTATTTGTTAAATAGTCCTGAAATAGTTGTAGCTGTTTATCACGTATACCCAATTTATCAAGTTTTTCCAATAAGTTTTTCCAATAAGAGTGGTGCAGAGACTGTGTCGAAAGCTTTGGTTAAATCCAAAAATATTGCAATTACTTTTTTTTTATTATCAAGATTAGAAAGAATATGGTCCGTCAACTCATGAACAGCATCGCTTGTCGAGGTGTGAGCTCTAAAACCAAACTGTGATATAGATAAAAGATTTTTGGTTTCAAAATATTCAATTAGACGTTTGTTTAAAAGCTTTTCTGCGATTTTTGACAGCGTTGGAAGTATGGATATTGGTCTGTAGTTATTAACACAGCCTCTGTCACCACTCTTATAAATAGGAATTACTTCGGCTAATTTTAATGGGTTAGGAAAGATTCCGCTTGAGAACATTAGATTAAAAATGTGGGTTAAAGGCGGGACTAAAATAAGATGATACCTTTTTAGAAAGTTGCCAGAGATATTATCGCGTCCGCAGGTATTACCCTTTTTAAGGCCAAAGATAGTGCTTCTAACTTCAGATTCGCTGGTAGATGTCATAAAAAACGAGAAAGGCTGAGATGACAAGGATGATGATTTACTAGTATGTACATTATGTATTTTCTCTGCTAGGTTTCTTCCGATAGAAGCAAAAAAATCATTAATGTTATTGACAGAGCTCTGCGGGTCAGAATGTGAGATTAAGTCAGAGGCAGGGTTGTTATTGCTTCTTAGGTGTGTCACTTGTTTTAAAGTATCCCAAAGAGTTTTGGTATTAGTCTTGGCTGCCGTTTGGATTTGCGTTTTTTCATAGTCTCTTTTAAGACGTTTCAGCAGCGAGTTACAAAAATTTCTGTACCGTTTATAGGTGGTTTTGATAACTTCATTATTTGGGTTTCTTTTTAGTTTTTGATGAAGTTTGTCTCTGTTTTTTATGCATCTGAGTAAACCAACTGTCATCCAAGGCTTAAATACCCTCTTACGATTTGGTACCTTGATAATTTTTGTGTTAGAATCAATTTTTTCTGATAACTGATTGATTAACAAAGATATGGCAGTATTCGCATCAGCGGCTTCGTAAATAGGAGTCAAGTTTAGTTTTTCCATGTCAGTATCCAGCTTGTCATAGTCAATCCTTTTAGTGGTCACAGGCCTAACGGACTGATATGGTCTCTTTGGATATTCCAAAATAAATATTAAAGTGTCGTGATCTGTTAGGGATGTCTCTGCTACATAACAATAAGCGGGAAGTTTACTTTTAAGCATAAGATGATCCAAGCATGTTTCTCCATGCGTTGGGAATGTGTGCGCTGGTAATATACCAAAAGAGGCCAATAAGTCTAAGTATGCTGGTGAATCCCCGTCACTATTATATTCCCTTATATCAATGTTTATGTCCCCCACCAGGATAATGTTAGCGTAGTGTAGGCTGGATAGAAGATCCCTGAGAGATTGTAAAAAAGACTCGATATCTTTATATCCGGGGGGACGGTATATAGCCACAATAACTGTGTTATCATCTATTTCAAGAGTAAGGCAGTTAGCGTCTAGTAAATTAGGTTCTAATATCTTAAGTCGTAAGTTATTTTTGTAGTAGACAATGACACCTTCGTTCTGAGTAATATTTTTTTCGGTTTTAGTGTAGTTGTAACCATCTAAGGGACCGACAAAATTTGTGTATGATTTTGAGTGAACTACCTCGATGATCAGTCGTATAACTTCTTTGTTTATGAACTGAATAAGATAATTATTTTTTTGTTGAAAAAGGGATATCTTAAGTGTATTTCTTTAACCAACTTAAAAAAGGAGGTTCTCAGTTTGACCCACATGTATGTATGTTTCTCCGCGATTAACTCACGTTTGGCTGAGCCGATTTTAATTTCTACCTAAATAATATACCTACACTACCTAATACAAAAGGTACCTACACTAAAAATAAAAAATTGTTTAAAAAAAAACAAAAAACCGACTTCTAAAAACCTACCTCTAAAAAGCAAGAAATAATATTCGTAATAATAAAACACATCTATTGAAGTCGGGTGGGGCTTTTAGAATAAAAAAAAAGGATTTGTACTCCAGCCCCACCCGACTTCAATAGACGTGTTTTATTATTACGAATATTATTTCTTGCTTTTTAGAGGTAGGTTTTTTGAAGTCGGTTTTTTGTTTTTTTTAGTTGTTAATAGTCTTTTGGCCGAATACTCAAACGCTAATTAACTTTGAGGGGCTCTCAAACGTCGTCCTGTCGCATTAAATGTCAAAGATATGACAAAGACAGCATGCTGTTTGAGTATTCGGCCATTAGTCATGTAATTAATAATGTAGACGATTGTTTCCGATGTTTTCCGATGCCCATTCTTTATCTTGAAGCCCTACAAAGTTTTAAAAGAGATGTTGTAAACATCAGACGGTAAAACTGGAACGTCCACTTGAGAAAAATAATTGGTACGTACCCGTGACGTGAACGGGTCGTGAGGGGTCGACAAAGACAATATGTGCTCCGCCGCCGCCGTCATCAAAGCCGACTCGTTACTGCACTGAATATGTTATCTTTCGACAAGTGGGTGTGCGTTGTAAATCTTTTGGACGCAAGGTAGCAATGCAAGTGAAAATTGAAAATTATTTCAAATGTATCCAATTCCAGTTTATAATTGTAATGTAATTGGAAACCTTTTGCATTTCTCATTTTCTTTTTCTGACGTTTTTTATAGAGATTTTCATTTCCATTCTTTCTCTGGTCCTCATGAATAAAAAACTTCTACCTTAATTGTGTGAGATAAAAACAAAATAAACTAGTGGCTCCGTGAGCTGTAGACCTCGCGTTAAAAAGTAGCTCAAATTGTATGTTGTTTAAAAAATTATCTAAAAGATGTCGCCACCCTTTTTCCCCCACACACCACGAGCTTTTCAAAGCACATAGTAGGTATGTACGTGCTGTTTGGTATATTATTTGGTAGGTATATTCACGGCTAGATGGCGCTTCTAATTTTAATATTTTTTCGAAATAAGTGATTTTTGGTAAATTTCGAAAAACTTGATGGTCTAAAAAATTATACAATATTATCGAACCTGCCCACAAAATTTCACCAGAATCGATTGAGAAATGCGACCTGTAGAGGAGATCAAACAGCCGGAAAGCTGGACTGAAATATGATTTTTACATATCTCCGTCATTTTAATAAATTTCAAAAAATTGCCTCAACAAAAAAATTCTAAATATTTATCAAATCTGCTTACAAAATTTCACCGGGATCGGTTGAGAAATGCGACCTGTAGATTAGAACAGACAGTGCCGGAAATCCGGAGTGAAATACGATTTTTTTACATTATCTCCGCCATTTAAAGAAAAAATTAAAAACTGGCATGACAAAAAAAATCTGTATTATTTTCAAACCTGCTCACAAAATTTCACGAGAATCGGTTGAGAAATGCGACCTGTAGAGGAGAACAGACAGCGCCGGAAATCTGGACTGAAATAGGTTTTTTTAACATAACTCCGCTATTTTGAAAAATTTAAAAAAACTGGTTTGACAAAAAAATTCTACATCCTTTTTAAACCTGCTTACAAAATTTTACTAGAATCCGTTGAAAAATGCGACCTGTAGAGGAAAACAGGCAGAGCTGGAAAACGGACTGAAATCTGTTTTTTAACATGTCTCCGCCATTTTGAAAAATTTCAAAAAACTGGCTCGACAAAAAAATTCTGTATAATTTTTGAACCTGCTTACAAAATTTCACAAGAATCGGTTGAGAAATGCGACCTTGTAGGCTGGAACAGACAGCCGGACATACGAAAGAATTTTTGCCCAAGCTGAAGCAGAGACGCTTCGCTCGCACTTCGTGCTCGCTCGGTCAATTACGTCTCTTTACCTCATACTAAAAAAAAAATCGGGCTGCACTCCGAGAGCGTCGGCAGAAGTGAAAACTTGAATATTAACGTTGTGCATTTTTGATATTTTGGAATGGTTAGGGAATAATTTTGCACGAATTGCTTTAATCATCAGTATAAAAGTACTATCATTTATGAGGTAGAATACAATATTTATTTATTGCGCTATCGTACACAAACATGACAATTTATATTACATTAAAAATTTATCTTTTAGAAAAATCAACCCGCCGAACGTCAAAACCATTTTCGCCGCGCCGTAGAAAGAGAGAGAGATACTTCCGCCGCCGGATGTCTACGCTACATCCGTCTTACGAATTTTCGATCGGGTTCACGTGACCCTGACTGACGCGAGTTTAACATTTTTCCCCCATTACATAAAAAGTGTACAACGCCGCTAAAGAAGTTTTCACTTCAAAAATTGTGTCACTTATTTTACTATCACTGCTTTCTCTAAGTATTATTTTATTTTTCTATCAACATTATGGTGGAAATTGTTAATTTCGAATATGATATTGAACTAAACTGATTATAAGTAATTTAGACCACACAATTATTAAATGATTGACACAATAATAAAGCTCGATGGTAGTTTGCGGCAGACAAAATAATTACTTATTCGTTTAGTTGCGGCTGCAACGTACTTAAAATAATGTTAGCAATACAATAACCTTTTCACGATAATACGATTGAATTTGGTATGAAAAAACAGTCAATTGTATTATTTGCTAGATGGGATCAAGATCTATTTTAATTTACGGCATATAGAAAAAAATATTTAATTATGAATATTTTTTGATACGGAAACACTGCAGAAACAATGAGTTATTCAAAAACGTTCCGTTACCCATATTAATTTTTTAAAGGGTAGAAAAGTCACTATGAAATGTAAAAACGTGTCTGCATAAACCCTTAGATTATTTATATGTCTAGATAGAGTCTTAGGCTTTTGACGTATTAAACAAAACAGGCCAACTTTTTTAAGGTGGTGTGCATTTTTAGCATCATTGCGTCCAAAGAGTATTGTAATAAAAACTATGGCCGGGTCACACTACTGACAATGTGTGCGTGTTTTGGTCACCCAACTGTTGGGTGATATTTTTTTCGACGCTGTCGTAGCTTTGACTGTCTATCTTGACATATAAATAATCTAAGCATAAACCATAATTATTTTCATTTATATTATTAATTATGATTATAACAAAATGTCAATTTGACTTCCGATTCGGCATTGATCTGTCATTTGGTACATGCTACATACTAACAAGTAAAAGAAGTGTATAGTAAGGTTAAACCTTACTAACTCTAACATACGAAACCAATTCTAGTGAATATTAGTCTGCGGGCAAAGTTGCCAGTACCTACAATCGTAGTCAATAAAACAGCGATGTTTTAAAGGTTTCGAAAGCATTCGGTTTCTTTGCAACTTGTGATTAGTTTCGATACGAATCCACTTTGCTTTTCTAAGGTAGTTTGTATGTTCTGGAAGCCACTAATATAATGCATAGAGTTTTTAACTATCTGTAAAGTTGAAATAAAACACTTTTTAACGTATACTAGCGCGGTTTTGCGACAGTGACCACGGCAGCTGCAAAGGTGCCGAAACGTCGGAAAAACAAAAGATCAAACCAAATACCAACTAATTACCAAAGTACTTTCAATAAAACCGCGCTAGTATCGTTTAAAAAGTGTTTTATTTCATGTTTCATGCGCGTAAGCTTGAGAGCTGAATTTATGTGTAAATTTATCTGTTGTTAGTATTTTATCCGGGTATATGAACTGAATTAATTACTTATTAATTACATTTACAAAAAAAAATTAATACACCGTCAATTTATCGTCATTTTAATCCCTTTAATCCAGTGTTCTACAAATGAAACTAAACATTTTTGTCAAAGAGACATGGGTTGAAAAACAACAAAAATTTTGGTCCTCCCATATAACTAGACAGTTAAAACAATGCATTAGTATGGGAAAATATTTTTTTGTCGTTTTTAACCCATGTTTCTTTGGCAAAAATTTTAAGTTTCATTGGTAGAATACTCCCTAGGGGGATTAAAACGACTACAAAATTACGGTGTATAGGTACCTGTTTCGTTTGTTTTCAGCAAAACGATTGTTAACTATCCTTTTACAAATCAAGTCAAGAAACAATTTATTTATTACTAGCGACCCGCCCTCGCTTCGCTTCGGTGTAGTGTGGAATTTGACACTATGTATTATACATACATATATACCTTCCTCTTGAATCATTCTATCAATTAAAAAAACCGCATCAAAATCTGTTGCGTAGTTTTAAAGATTCAAGCATACATAGGGATATAGGGACAGAAAAAGCGACATTGTTTTAATACTATGTAGTGAAGCACTAGATTCGTAGTACCTAACTAAACAAAATTGGTTAGCCATCGAAAATAAAAGAAAATTGTTGATGAGTTAAGATTAGGCGAGTTAAAACCTTCCATACATTTTATGACGTCATGTTATCGAATTGAACAGTTAAGGAGCTAGCAATGTAAGCTTTAATAACCGTACAACTATTTATAACCGTTTGTGACAGTGACAAATTCGCACTAATATATTTGGCGTGAACTAAATTTGAGATGTCTCATATTTGTAGAGCACGGATCGTCTTCTTGAAGTGTGATCGAACTTAAATTTAGCAGTTGCCAACTATTTAAGTTACATACTGGCGTATTTTATTTTGTCCCATTTTTATTACGGAATGTAAGGCTATAAAGATGAGGAATTCATTAGGAAAATGTCGTTTTCTTCAGTATTACATATAATTTCTAAGTAGGTACTTATTGTTGTTTCCTTATTTACATGCTCGCGATGTAAGTAAGTCCACACTGTAGCGGCAGTGTTTTTTTCTCTTTTTATTATAACGAGGTATTGGACTGATGTTGCACAGCCTGTGTATGTTACTTCGACGGGATAGTATGATTTCTGTCTATCAAGAGTAAGACCGTTTTTTTAAGAAACGCTTTTCATACAACATGGTCCTTTGGAGCAATTAATGTAACTCTTATTTATGAAATACTATAGAATTAATCATTCGTGATTTTACTGATATGAGAGGCTAGGCTAGGCTTAGAGTTCCGTACAAATAATGCTAAAATGTGACTAATGATTTTTTTTTACTATTGGAAGCAACAATATGAATAAGAACACAGCAAACGTAAGAGAAGATAGTCTTACTAATCCCACTAATATTATAAATGTGAAAGTTTGTGGGTTTGGATGTTTGGCTGTTTAGATGTTTGGATGTTTGTTCCTTAATCACGCAAAAACTGCTGAACGGATTTGCTTGAAGTTTGGTACACAGATAGTAGATAGCCTAGATTAAAACATAAAATACTTTTTATCCCGATATTCCCACGGGAACGGGAACCACGCGGGTGTAACCGCGGGCGGCCGCTAGTAAAATAATAAATATTCTACTGTTCATTCGTCATCGTGTTCAATAGAAATATATTATTTTTCCTCTTTCCTTAGAATCTTTTATGTGATATATTTTGTTAAGAAATAGTAAATTCCTCATAGGAACGCTGATTCAATATTATTACATTCAAAGTTGTAATTTTCTTTTTTAGTTTTATTGATGGTTATAGATTCTCCTATTATTTCAATTTCTTAAACTATATATGCATTTTACATTGACCGAGCGAGCACGAAGTGCGAGCGAAGTGTCTCTGCTTCAGCTTGGGCAAAAATTCTTTCGTATATCCAGCTGTCTGTTCTCACCTACAGGTCGCATTTCTCAACCGATTCTCGTGAAAGTTTGTGAGCAGGTTCGAAAATTTTATAGAATTTTTTTGTCGAGCCAGTTTTTTGAAATTTTTCAAAATGACGGAGAAATGTTAAAAAAACATATTTCAGTTCGGCTTTCCAGTGCTGTTTTCCTCTACAGGTCGCATTCCTCAACCGATTCTCGTGAAATTTTGTAAGCAAATTTGAAAATTGTATAGAAATTTCTTAACAAGCCAGTTTTTCGTTTTTTTAGGGTTCCGTACCCAAAGGGTAGAAACGGGACCCTATTACTAAGACTCCGCTGTCCGTCTGTCTGTCTATCTGTCACCAGGCTGTATCTCATGAACCGTGATAGCTGGACAGTTGAAATTTTCACAGATGATGTATTTCTGTTGCCGCTTTAACAACAAAAACTAAAAATATAATAAAATAAATATCTAAGGGGGGCTCCCATACAACAAACATGATTTTTTTGCCGTTTTTTGGTACGGAACCCTTCGTGCGAGATTCCGACTCGCACTTGTTTTAAATGGCAGAGATATGGGAAAAAAACATATTTCAGTCCGGCTTTCCGGCGCTGGCTGTTCTCCTCTACAGGTCGCATTTCTAAACCGATCCCAGTGAAATTTTGTGAGCTGGTTTGATAAATATATAGAATTTGTTTCTCAAGACAGTTTTTTGAAATTTATTAAAATGACGGAGATATGTAAAAAACCATATTTCAATCCGGCTTTCCCGCTGTTTGTTCTCCCCTACAGGTTGCATTTCTCAACCGATTCTGGTGAAATTTTGTGAGTTGGTTCGATAATTAAATAAAACTGTTTAGTCAAGCCAGTTTTTCCAAATTTATTAAACAAAATCAAATTATGAACAAAATTACAAGCACCATCTAGCTGCGAATACTCACGTAGGTATTTATGTTTACATTTTATTTATTTTATCGCGAGGTCTACATCTCACGCAGCCACTAGTATTAATGGATGCAACTACAATATTTATCAGGCTGTTTTTGCATACATTAATGGACTTCGCAAGGTAACGATTCTATTAAATATTTTTAATATTATTTAGTAATATTTCAGCATGAAAAGTTCTTGGATCGAGCCTGAAACTTGGATAACTAAGGTTTTTATCTGCTTGCTTCCGTTTATCTAGTCGGTAGCACCTAATAATAAAGATGTAATAATACTACTTTTATACCTACTCATGTAAAACTTTTGTTTTTTTTTAATCAACACACGGTTCTCTTCATATCTAGGTACAAAACCTTTTTCAAACGAAACAAAAATCGTACCTTCAGAGGTAAGAACAAAATGCAAAGGGTCATATTTACCTTTTTATCCGTAGATTTCGTACCGGGATACAGAATCATCGAAGATAGTAATCTCGCTTTCGATGGCAAATCCAAAAGAATACGAAAGTAAAGGATTATGATAGCATTTCTTATATACTCTTATGCAGAGATACTTTTTGGTTAGATAAATAAATAACAGTAGGAAAACCTGTTCATTTTGTATGTCTCGATGATTGGTGGAAACCTATTTGAAATTTATCCCATTAGTTCAAATATTGGTAGTTGTAAGATGAATAAAAAGTGTTAATAAAATATATTATGTGTTGTAGGTTCTCATTCTCACTTTATAGGTTTATAGGTATTATAGTTCGTATAATGATAATATTTCCCTCAATAGATGAAGGTTTTACAGAATTATCCATACATAGAAATAAAATAAAATAACTTTTTTATAAGTACATTATTACTGTAATAATCCAACTGACTGTAATGAAAAGCGCGTATAATGATTTTACATGTGGTCGGAGTTGCTTTTTTTATTTTAATATAGTCTTCTTATTTAGATGTAATTCGGCATAAAATACTCTGTCTTATTAGAGTATAGGCTTATTATTCATTAAATTATTAAAATATACCTAATATTTCAGTATTTTTATCATTGACCCGTTCAAATTATATGCTCTAAGGGTCCAAATAACATGTGAAATATTATTGATCTTTTTGAAGTTAACAAAACAATAAACTGTTACCAAAGACCTATGTTGACTGTTACCGACTTATACTCTAAATAATTAACCTAATAAGGGAGTGTTCTACCAATGAAACAAATCATTTTTTCCGAAGAAACATGGATGTTTTAGCTGTCTAGTTAACACTAAACAGCTCAAAATTTAGTACACACGGGAGGACTAAATTTTTTTAGGCATCGTTTTCCAACCCATGTTTCTATGGCAAACATTTTTAGTTTCATTGGTAGAACACTGCCTTAAGTTAATTAAAACAACTACAAAATTACAGTGCTTAATACTTAATTCGACATTATTAAGTGTAAAGAAGTTTACATACTGTTTCAACTTATTTACCGGACCCTTGGTACCTATATGAGAGAAGAGGGATGAAAAAGGGCTTTTCACATTCATTTTTTAACAAAAAAGGGCCGCGTACACTGACTGAGGATTATGGGCGGCCACCCTGCGATGACAAGTGTGTCGGTAAATATTTTATTACCCAGATTGACATTGTTTGCTTTATTGTTAGCGGCCGTGGAAATTGAAGGTTTGTGTGTGTATACCCTAAGTAATCTAGTTGATAACTTCCAATAAGGAGGCTGTTACACATTTATGAGTTTGGAATGTGCCAATATCGCCTTTGGAATTTTCTTTCGACGGAAATTCAGGAGAGGATTCTCTTCACACGCAATACGTCATATCACTTTTGACTTATACGTGACCATACGTGACGATACTTTCGTGAGCATGGCAGGTGGTGAATTAAAATGGATAACTGAAACAATTCACCACTGAACTATTCAACATTTGACACTGGCAAAAATTACTTCCAAGAGGAATGTAGATTGCCAAAACAAAAATAAGAAGAAGAAGATCGTTGAATTTGACATAAAAGTGAAATGACATTATGCATTGGCATTTTTATGCTCTAGGTGAACGTGACATCGAAGTTCAATGCGAGTTTCAGATGGTTTTAGTTCAATTTCAAAACGGAAAAAAAGACATGAAAACGTGATACAAATGTATAAATGTAATTTTATTTATTGGTATTTAGATGACATGATTGGGTA
This sequence comes from Agriphila geniculea, assembly GCA_943789525.1. Classification (NCBI taxonomy): domain Eukaryota; kingdom Metazoa; phylum Arthropoda; class Insecta; order Lepidoptera; family Crambidae; genus Agriphila; species Agriphila geniculea. The sequence continues at coordinate 16,036,607 of OX038882.1, read as the reverse complement.
TCCCAGAAATACTAATAATGTCAACTTTAGGATTAAAAAAACGATTCAAAGTTAGCCGAACGATTAAACAGATTACATATTTATCACAACTTCAAAGAAATCCCATAGAGTTATCTTGATAAATATCTCCAAAGATTTACCCAATTCCCAATTCATCAGACATCAATGAAATAGGTCTATCGTTAAAATTGAAAGCAGTTGTAATGTTCTTTGTTCTAGAGTTATTAGGTAATTTTCCTTAGCCAACGTCGTAACGAATTACTCTAACAAGCTACAATGCCTAATCTTTCTAAGACTTTAATGACGTCATTATTGACAGAGTAATTTGTGACGTTAATAGCTATCCTCTTTCGGGGAAACGGATTTTCGAGACATCCTTCTTAATCACTGCTTAAATGTAATAAGACAAGGAATGGTTAATGTACCTAGTTATTTCTTTTGCCTTTGACCTGGTAAATTAATTTGTTTTCTGTTTTTGTGTTTGGCATTATTTTTCGGAATACTTTTGAACATGTATGGTAAGTGTGTGGTACAGCGAATAGGTATAGTAAGTTTTTAAATTTGACTTAACTTGAGATAAACTACATTAAGTATGCAAATTTGAATACCTCGGAATGAAAAATTTTGTTAGAATTTGCCCTCATTAGCACTCTATTTTACATTATAGAAGTACAACCTTTAGAATAATAACAACCTAGAACGATAGTTCCCTACAAAGCGAACTGTCAAAGTGCGGCAAATAAAACTCCTTAATGGCTGAGTATTCAGATTTTTATCCTTCATTTAATAAGAACGAAAAAGTTTCAATTTCCCTACCTTAAGGTGATTAGTTATTATATAGAATTTTAGTTACGATTAGGTAACGTATAAAGGATATAAATCTGAATACAGTTTTTTTGCCTCACTTTACAAATAAGGACTCGGCTTCTAGGTGTTATTATTCTAATGGGTCTTTTATACATGGGTCGTTTCAGTCACCAGTCACGGTCGACTTTAGTCATCCTAGCAAGTCACTTCTAAAATTGAACTGCAGGAGATGGCGTAGCTGTCGTCTATGTAGTTGATGGCGTAACCTAGGTAACAATATGTAATAACGTAGTTCCAGTTTTGACCATCGGATTAGATAATTTTTTTCAGTCACCTGCGGCCTAGGCCGAATTGCCCTTTCCACGGTCGATTTTTACCGTGCGGCAAAAGATGTACGGCTTTAGTCACCCATGTAAATACTCCATAAGAGAAAAACAAATACATACAGCAGAATTTTGATTGCTTTGTTTCACTTCTTTGTTTAGTTCAACCGATGTCAAACGTATTCAGTTGCTGTCTCCTTGTCTCCCCATCTTTTGATCTTCTATTATTAGCTTAGTGTTAAATGTCAAACAGCTTGTGGAATGACCCATTTATTTAATTCTAATGAATAATAATTTTGCGACATCAAAACACGAAATAGGTTTTGTCCTTAAAATAATAACTCCTTTACCGGTTGTTTAATAATAACTTTATAAAAACTGCATATGGTAGACAGGTTACCATGCATACAGCTACAAAAAATTATAATACTCTGAAAACGACCACATGGCTGAGAATTTATTGTTTAATTTTTATTTTTATGGAAAACTGCAAATTGACAACCCTAAACGCAAATAGAATTTGTTTTCGATCAAATTAATCCCATGGGCAAAGACAAAACACAATTTACGTCTATAGGGTTGCCACTATGCTGTTTATCATAATAAGAAAAAAAATCAACTAATTCCTAAATTGGTTCTAAATTAGTTTGTCTTAGTTTGTATTAGGTATTAGGTTTTAGGTATTAGGTTTCTATGATACAACAGTGCCGCTATTATTATTCTAAGTTTACCTTTGAGTTTATATTAGACTTGTGGTCTTGTGGTCAACTTGCGTCTATTGGTGGTAACACGATGCCTACGTATATAGGTTTGGTTAGTAGATTAAGCCTTAGGTAATCCAATATTACACTATACTATAGTATTACAAATATTTATAACATTTTCAAACGATAACTATGTTACGTCGTGTATAAGATTATACCTACATTTTGTTTTCGATTTTAAATAAAGTTAACCATACGAGCATAACAAAATAGAAGAGCGTTAGCTAGGCTACACTGCTTGTTAATAAATTGTTTGCAGAAACCAATATTTCAGCTTAATATTGTCATTTAATGAAAGAAAATAAAAAAAACAAGTTTCAAACGATTGCTTATTAAAATACTTTTGAAATTAAATATTTACTTACAGATATTTCAAGTTCCAATCAAAAATCAAGTTGCTGTCACGTGTATAAGGCGGCTCGTATGAAATAAAGAAAAACTATAGTCTTTAGAGATAGTAAATGTTTTGAATAAAGGTTATAAATTTATAAGGCCTTTTAAGTTTATATTAGACACTTGCTTAAGTGTCTAACGTAAACAGAAAATTGTTATTTGAGGGACTACCCACTTATTTAGGTAGTCCCTCAAATAACAATTTCCTGTTTTCTTTTTATATTGTTGAGTTCGCCTTTCAATAATTAGACTGAAGAAAAATATATATAAAACAAAAGGTTTTCCGGGTTTTCAATTATGCGATATTTTTCCTATATTATATATAACTGCTTTGACCTCTTATCCGGCGTTGGGTAATGTTAGATCGGCTTACAAAGTAAACATGTTTAGCAGATCCCGTATCCCGTTGCCTGGGATACTAAGAATACACCCGCTATCCGAGATGACCGTCACAGGGATAAAGTCCTGAATAATCGACCTTAATCTCATTTATTAAAAGGATAATTTTGAAAATCAAATAAATTCGAAAGACGACCTCCCTGGTCAAGTGGTTCGCACAATCTCTGAGGTCTCAGGTCCAATCCCCGGGTGGGTCAATTTAGAAAAGGAACTTTACCATATTGTCTCGAGTCTGGGTGTTTGTGATACCACCGTTGTCTTTGATTTCCATAACACAAGTGCTTTAGCTACTTACTTTGGAATTGGAGCAATGTATGGTGTCCAATATTTATTTATTTTTATTTTAAATTAATAATGATTACCAAATATACACATCAACTTTGTCTAGGGATACAGGTGCTATTTTCATACAAACGAGGTTACTTTGAAGCCTTGGTTTTCTGCCAGGGATGTACCGTGCTGTAATCTGATGATGGCCATCCAGGGAGTGAATGGAGGAGATTCAGATCGCTATACACAACCAAATGATCTGATCAGCATTCTAAAAGATTAATGGGTCAGAGTTATCAGTTTGAGGATTTCCATACATTTTCATGCTATTTTCGCGGTTTTTTTAAACATGTCCATTACATTTTTAGAATGCTGGTCAGACCAGTTGGGTGTGTATAGCGATCTGAATCTCCTCCATTCACTCCCTGGATAGCCTTCATCAGATCACAGCACAGTACATCCCTGGCAGGAAACCAAGGCTTCAAAGTTGCCTCGATTGTATGAAAATAGCACCTGTATCCTGGAAAGATTATTAATTTAAACATTAAAAATTTAAAATCTCATTTGCTTTATACGGTCCATTTGGTGGGATATTTTATTTTAAAGCTCATGAAGCGAAATGTTGATTATTTTCGCTGGGACCTTTTGAAAGCAGTTTAATTTAAAATTCATAAAGAGCCACCCCTTATAAATTTTAAATATTAAAATATTTTTTATGTAATTTCAATTAACTTTTACTTATTCTGATGATGACTAAGACAAAAACAAGCAATGGAAAATGTTTGATTCTCGTTAATACATAACATACACTCTTCCAATACATAATTAAACTATACTATAGCACAAGGCCTCAGCAACTAACTTCGGTCCATAGCCAATATATTAGGCCAAGAATATTATGCTAGTAATAAATCTAATTGGTAAATGAACGTAATAACGCGCGGCCTCACATAATGTCCCGCCATTCTGTATACTCCTTTATACCCTAATAGTTGTTTTTCCTCGGCAAGCGAGCTAAGTGCAATTTATATTAATGCCGTCATATTTTCGTGTTGGTTACCCGCATTTTCATATTAACCATGGACCTTCTATGATAATGTGAGGGTCCCACCTCCGTCATTTGTTTGCAAGCTGATTAAATTTACACGGCTAACTCGGTTTGTTGGCAAATTAATTCTTTAATAGCTTTTATACTGCCAAAGCTTTTTTGTTTGTATTAACAGTCAGGCGTGCCGTTATTTTAAAATTAGTTAACTGAATTATAGCAGAAATGCTAAAACAAAATAATATTGCTGACGCTTCGATTTTTGTCATGATGACAGATCTAAGTTTATTGAATTCTGCCACGGATTTGATGAAAAAACCTGTAAGACCTTGTCAACTTTCTATTCATCCTTTATTGAAAAGTATTCCATTAATAGTTTATGAGTCGCAATTGTCCCAACTATAAGGTATTATTTCTCAGTCATATTTAAAAAATAAAATAGCCAAGTATATAAGAAGTTGATATAATTTCTGAAATTGACAATTTTTGAAATCTCAATGCTTACCTATATATACATATATGTATATTAGAAAAGTACTAAAAAAATCGATTTACCCGTAGCACCTCAGCGACTGGGTAGCATAAATTGATCAGTGCATTGAGCCAAAATCCCAGGGGTGCGGGTTCGAGTCCCGTCTGAGGTGAGTCGATTTTTTCTGTGAGGTGAGAACAAATATATTAGAAAAATTCTAGATAATATCGACTCATAAATAATAATTTATCTTAGTACTTAGTTGATGTTAATATTGGTCTGCACATAGCTTTAAACCGGATCCCATTTTGATTCCTCGCATTAATATTTCATTTTTACATTCTACTAAATCCCTCTTCATATTCCATTATCCTGCTAATTTCGAATAACACAAAATGTAAATGGAATTTTGTCGGTATTTTGTTATTCTGACAGCACGTCAGAAACAAATCAAATACAGGGCAACTGTTCTAATTATGTCTACGCAAAACCCCCTTCACTGATACACTTTGATTTAGTACGTATCATTCACGGAACAAAATAATTTTGCATAAGGAAATCAGCTTTTTACGTTTATATGCCGATTATGATAACTGCTCCTATTTGTACTTATTATAGTTTACAAGTTTTTATTAGTAATTGGTTAAGTAAGACAAAACATTTACATTTAAATTTCTAATTATTTCCCTTTGATTTCCATATCCTACTACTAACTAACAAGAACAACTAAGTATAGGATGTATTTTAAAATTAGTAAAATATTTGCTTATTTAGCTATGTTCACCAAAAACCAAATTAATTGTACAATAAACAAAATATTCTATAGTAAGCAATTCCATTAGTGATTTATTAAGGCCAGGCTTCATATTTTCAAGTTATTAATTTTTACGGAGCAGTCAAGTTGAACAGAACGTATTCAAAGATTTTATTGAAAAGTGAAGAAAGCTTTTGAAAAGGAACGTGGCACACGCCTGAATACGCTAGCTTACGAATGCCTATAGTTAACTGAAAAGGCTCGCGTAGACATTTATCCACGGCCTCTCAAATGCCAAAGATATTGTGTTTACTATATAAACCAATCCATAATATCAATGTTCTAATAAAACAGTTATTAAATACCTATCTCCGCCGTTCATGTTATTGCTTGATGATAAAATACAAATAGTTCACGTTTTGTTGAATTCGGAGAATATCAATATAATAACGTAAATGGCATGGAATATTTTTCATATAGAGCGAGTCTTTTTCAATCCAAATAATAAGCAGCGATTGAATGTAACTCGATCTTGCTACGTCTGAACAATAAATATTCATTTGTGCCAATCGTTTATTTTAAGATAAAGCTGCAAAAAGCTTATTAACTTTTTAAGCGGAAATAAAAGTTTTAGCACAAAATAATCAAAACACTTTAGCTTAGGTCTCCACGTGAAAAGGTCGAGCCGTTTTCATTCTTCTTTATTTGCTTTTTTATGCAAAATATTAATTCAGCGTTTATTTCAAAAATAAATTAACTGGCGAAAAATTTCCCATTATTCCACGATAACAAAGCGACTTTGTCTTGTATGAATAAAGTTATGGGATTCATAAAAGAGTTTTCTTTTACTAAAGATTAGAAAATTGGAAACCTCATTCCGAGATCTTTTGTGAATAAGGTATTAAATTAAAGGGTCGACTTCAAACGCATGAGTTTCTATTTGTACGGGATTTTGTATACTAAGAACTTAGTTACACGTAGCCTTCTTAATTTTTAATAAAATATCTTCGAAGAAGCTGCAAACATTTTGTAAGTTATTCGGAATATTTCTTTTGTACGCAGCGAACTTTACTCAGCGGGGAGGCGGTCTCCAGACATTTCGTGAGAAGGCATTTCACGGCATAGCTGAAAACGTTTATTATTTTTGAATATTTGCGGTGTGTACCTTGGGAGCGGCAAATAATATAATGTACAAAATATTGAATCTTTGTAGGTTAACTTGAAGTTTGTTTATTGCTACCATTTTCCGTTTTCGGGATGTTGAAATGTTATTAAAACCTCTCTGAAGATCTGTAGGTATAGCTTTCATAGATATGCTATTACTTATGTAGCTATTAGCTACCCAAGTAGTATTTTTTGCTTGCTGTATGATATACATATCTATGAATAGGAAATGTCACTCATTTTGAGGAGCGAATAAATTCGCGTATTGACTGTTTTATCCTTACTAATATTATAAATGCGAAAGTCCGTTTGTTTGTTTATTTGTTTGTTTGTTTGTTTGTTACGCCTTCACGTCTTAACTACTGAACCGATCATCATGAAATTATACATACAAGTTGCTAGGGGTACAGAGAAGGACATAGGGTACCTTTCATCCCGAAAAAAATGATTGTTCCCGAGGGATAGCAAAAAACTTTCCACGCAGACGAAGTCGCGGGCGGCCGCTAGTACACTTATAAATAAATTAATGTGATTAATTTAAGCTTTAAATGAGTACATAAAAAGCATATAACTGAAATTGTACATTATGAATAAACATATCTGTAAGTACTGAACATTTTTCTATTAAAAAATAACAATCGTTGGCGGATTGAATAAATAAACGAAAACTTAAATAGAACATCAATTGAATTGTTGTATCAACATTTATTTGATTTGGTCTGAAATGTGAATATTAGAAAAAATATCTATGTCAGGTTTTACCCATAAAGTTAGTTGAGGTATACTATCTTTATGGTTTTTTATACATACCTGCTTAACAGATTTTGAAATCTCGCGTATCTAATGGTGCATCCACACCAAAGTAATTTTTTGTGGAGCAACATTTTAAAACTTAACATGAGATGATTATATTTTTAGAGATTATGATACACTCCAGTCTTTTAAGGTGAAATCAAGTTTGTACGTGAAACAGAACAAGAAAATCAAAAAAGACTATGCCTTCGTCTTATAAATACAGATATAGACATGAATATAATTTCAAATAGAAAACAAAAATAACTTTCTTTAAGTTATAGTTTAACATAAATAAAAAAGTGTGGTACAATAACTATAATTATGAAATGATTTGATAAGAAAGTAATGTTTGTCTTAAAAATTAAAAACTTTTATCTATTCCCGAGTTTGGGAAGTTTAATAAAGTTTGAGACAAATCACTATCTCAGATAAATACTAACTAAGTATACCTACTTATATTTGTTCGTGATGAAAGCTAACTACTATTTGCAACGTTGCATTAAATTATACGCAAGGCTAAGCCCATTCATAAAATACTGGCATAACAAGAGAGTTACACTCACATTTATCATGAAACTCCTAGGCATTCATTTTCACAGACGTTGAATTCCGTACTCGCAACTCGAAACGACCCAATTTGCGTGAAATAAAATTCATTAAGTTAATACAGCGGAAGGATTTTATGGTAAGGTTGGCGACCGAAGTAGCTGAACATTATCGTTCTTTGTCGTACACTGCTTTTGTTAGTTGAAACACTTAGGTATACGCAATAATTGCCGTGACATGATACTAAAGTATTTAGCTGAAATGCTTTAAGATGCGATATTATGATGCGGGTAATATAACACAGAAATTCAAAATACGAAATTCTTTTGTAATACTTAATAACATAATAGTTTGCAATCTATTAGATTTATTATGAAAAATTAGTTTCACAAGAAGTTCTGTAAATGGGAATGTTAATATTAGAAATAAAAGTCTTAAATATGTAAAAGTTGGAAGTACCTGCAATGAAAACGGTTTATTAGATACATTAACTACAAAAAGTTTATGAACTTTTTTGGGTGCTCCCACATAGCAGTTAAATAACAAATGTTATGCAACATTCTAAAAAACAAAAAAAAAATAAAAAAAACCGAAGAAAATATATATATAATTTTATCTTTACAATCACATACAGTAGGTAAATACAGATACAAATTGAATGATTATGAAATGTTATTATGAGTAATCAATGAACTCAAAATAATGAAATTGAATAATTACTTACATAATTATATTGTAATCTCCTAAATAATGAATTTATAATCTTCTTACATATACGATACTTACATTACTTTTAATCTAAAAAGTGATTGCATGAAAAAAAAGTATTTTTTAAGTTTATTGGGAATAAAGACTATCATTATTTTTATGCAACATTCTCTTACTTTTTTCTCTTACATTTTGTGGCAAAATGTTACACACTGTTAGAGAATATTATCATGTTAAACAATGTTATATAACGTTAAATAACTGCTGTGTGGGAGCACCCTTAGAATTTTTGATTTATAAAACGTAACAATAACCCAAAACTAAATGTTTCCCCAAATTCAATATTATAATGATTCTTGTGCATTTTGTCTAATGATAATAATATTATCTTCCACAATAGACTGTGACAGTTAATTAGTCAATTAGCATGACTATGAAACAGCATTTTCGGAGCAGGTTTAAAAGCCTCGCGCCCATTACTCCGTGGCAGAACATTAGGTGAAGGCTACACCGAGGGCGAAATGAGCGGGAGGGCAAACATATTTCTTGGATATTTTTAAACATAGCTCTAGTTGACGGTGTGAACCAAAGCAGTAAATAATATAATAGCCATATTCAAAAATAGTTACGCTTTTGTTGCGCTAGCAAGGGATAGAAAATCAGGGAGCTGATACATTCTGACTCTGTAGGTGCGGTTTTGTACGAAATTGCCTGTATACGTACAGTATTTGTATGTAAGTACAGAAAATTTTTGCGAGTCTAATGTTGTCACTTTGGCCAATTTTGTGGCCAAAGTGACAACATTACTGTATTCACCGAACAATATAACTTAGGTGTCTTTAAAGCCAGAGTAAATAGGCATTTGCTGACTGTGCGTGCGCCATCTTCGTCCTCCTTGTCACTCTCCATCAGGTGAAAGTGAGGTCAAACGCGCAGACAGTCCATACATATAAATAAAAAAAACATGTAGAACTACACTCACCCGCCCACTCGTTTCGCCCGCCCAATCGCCTCGCCCGCCCGCTCTCGGTGTGACCCGCGCTTTACCCGCGTATCCAAGCCGGCTCACGTACCCGCTGGTCATTAGTACACTCAGTATTACAAGCAACTTTATACACCGCAACTACCATACTGTGGGCGTTTTACATTTCTACAGTTTTCGGTAGGTGTACCTAATTCATTTGTTTACCAAAGTCCTAAATCCATACTTTAGACGTGTATTGTATAACTTTAGTTCACATAAGGATCAATTACGTTAGTTGCTCCTCCCATTAATTATTACCTTACCCATAAAACGAAGCAAAGCAAAACATTACTAAAAGTCCTAAGTCTAAAGGATTTATAAAACTTTTTGGATATTAGTTGTAGTACCTAAGTAAGCATGGATGGTAGTCAAAGTTTCAACAAAACATTTTCATAAGCAGCTTTATTATTACGAAATAGTTTTTTCCAAGCCTGTTTTTTTTTAATGAAATCTGCTCGCCTAAGTTTACACGTTGAAGAATTATTAGTCGAGCGTTCCAGCCATGTCACGTAGCCTTGGGCCATTAGTGCCCTCTCAGTGTTGCCGTGTTTTTCTCTTGATATACTTGGCGTACTTGCAATTTCATGGAATAGATGTTATATTAGTTAAATATTTAGTAACTTTGCCCGAAATGACTTCGCTGTTTACATCAGATTCAGAAATTTAATCATAAATTACGATTTAGAGGAAAAAAACAGCAGAAGCTAAGCACGTAGTATAGGAAAAGGTTGAGTTAGAAGAAAAAGTTAAAATGGAGAATCCAATATTTTTGAATACAGACATTAATAACAACTTATTCGGAAAACAAGGAAATTATTTGCGTACATAAAAAGACAATATAAAGAGAGGTATTATGCAATTCTCATAAACGAAAGGATTTTAATAAATAATATTTCATGTGGCACTGACAGTGACACGCAATGTGTTAAATAATTCTGCGAATTAAATGTTAAAAACGAACAGAGTATGAATTGTTTACGTAAAACAGAAATGGAATATCAAATAAGACGTCGGAGAGCTTGAAACTGTAGCATTTCTAGGAGTTAGATCATGTTATTGAATAAGTGCCCTACGTATGGCACACGGACGTGAGTCACGCGGACTTAAGACCCAACTACGCTCTACTAGATATAACATAGAACGCATCAAACTTCTTATTCTATGAAATAAATCACCTTTTAACGGATACTAGCGCGGTTTATTGGAAGTACTTTGGTAATTAGTTGGTATTTGGTTTGATTTCTATTTTCTCGACGTTTCAAAAAACCACGCTTGTATCTGTTTCCGTTAAAAAGTGTTTTAATTCATGTCTAGTAAGCGCGTAAGTAAGTACCTGACCTAAAATAGCTAAAACATTTCAAATGCTGCCGTTCAAAAATGTATTATCTTTACTTTTACAAACGGTTTTGACATAATAATATAGGTACCATAATTATTATTTTATTTGATTTTTACCGACTCTTATCGTACCTTGTAATGATTTTTTGATTAGGTACCTATCTATCTAGGTATACTTATGTGAATAAATTGTGATAAATCGTATATTTTTAGTATTAATTTCGAGTTCATTCATAAAAACAAAAACCATTTAACGTATACCGTTCAGACAAAATTAGATACGAACGTAAGCTTATGACATTTCTTTACCATGCTTATGACGTTAAAGGTTTTTCTTAATCTTAAAAACCGGCCAAGTGCGTGTCGGGCCACGCGCAGTAGGGTTCCGTAGGTACATTATACCATACCATATTTTAATACCGCTATCATTTTTCGTCTGAAAAAATAACTTTGTTTTTCACAGTGTTTGTATGAATGACAAAGTTATATTTGCGGTTTTGGAAAATGTACTATATCTCAAAAACTAATTACTGTATCTCGTTCAAAACAATTTTAGTTGAAAGTGTTTATTAAGATCTATAGTTCATATTTTTTTTAGATTTTTCACCCTCTTACTTTAAAAGTTAAAGGGGGGGGGACACACATTTTACCACTTTGGCGGCATATATCTTTCAAACGGTTGACTTTAAAAAAAAATAGTCTTAGAAACCTCAATGTCATTTTTAAAGACCTATCTATAAACACCCCACAAGTATTGGTTTGATGAAAAAAAATATTTTCAGTTTCAGTTCCATGTATGGGGAGCCCCCCTTAATCTTTTATTTTTTTTATTTTTGTATAAAAATCATAAAGCGGTTCACAGAATACACCTACCTACTAAGTTTCAATTATGTAGTCTTAATACTTTTGGAATAAAGTGGCTGTGACATACGGATGGACAGACAGACAGACAGACAGACAGACAGACAGACAGACAGACAGACGGACAGACAGACAGACAGACAGACAGACAGACATGACGAATCTATAAGGGTTCCGTTTTTTGCCATTTTGGCTACGGAACCCTAAAAAGTGCTAAAAATATAGCTTTTTCCAGGTGAATATTGTCAGTGTTGATTGAATAAATAGTCTATAATAAATCGAATTCGACTAGGTATATAAGACGAATTTGCGGTCATCTCTTTGAACTTATTTTGATACTTAGATACAAAACAAAACGATGTCATTTCATTTTTTATATAAAATCAACTAAAGCAAATGACGTCAAAGCTAGTTCTTTAAGACTAACTGCTTAAAAAGATAGAGCCTATTCCAGGTGACGCGTGTCAGTGTTGCTTGGCTAAATAATCTGGTTAGAAGCCAGGCCGGTGTGCGGCGTGGAGGTTTTCAGTCGCGCTCTGTATATATACTGGAAAATTTGCAGTCATCTCTCGGAGCTTATTTTGGTAGGTTATTTTACATACAAAACAAACGTTGCCGTTACACTTTTCAGAAAAAATTAGACAAACTAATGTCCTTAAGACTATCTTAAATGATTGAGAATATTCCAAGTGACGAGAGTCAGTGTTGCTTGGCCAACTTTTGGCTAAAAAATGTGGTTAGAAGCCAGGCCGGTGTGTGGACGTGGAGGTTTTCAGTCGCGTTATGTCTACTGACTGCAGTCATCTCTCGGAACTTATTTTGATAAAAACAAAACGTTGACGTTACATTTTTCAGACAAAATTAGACAAACTAATGTCCTTAAGACTATCTTAAAAGATTAAGAATATTCCAATTGACGAGAGTCAGTGTTGCTTGGCCAACTTTTGGCTAAAAAATGTAGTTAAAAGCCAGGCCGGTGTGTGGACGTGGAGGTTTTCAGTCGCGTTATGTCTACTGACTGCAGTCATCTCTCGGAACTTATTTTGATACAAACAAAACAAAACGTTGACGTTACATTTTTCAGACAAAATTAGAAATCAACTAAAGCTAATGATGTCAAAGGACTTAAAAGATTGAGCCTATTCCAGGTGACAAGTGTCAGTGTTGCGTGGCAAAATAATCCGGTTAGAAGCCAGGCCGGTGTGCGGCGTGGAGGTTTTCAGCCGTGCTCTGTATATACTGGCAAATTTGCGGTCATCTCTCGGAGCATATTTTGGTAGGTACTTACATACAAACAAAACGTTGACGTTACACTTTTCAGTCAAAATTAGACATAAACTAAAGTTTTGACGCAGATGACGTCAAAGATTGTCCTGAAAAAAACTGAGCCTATTCTAGGTGACGAGTGTCCGTGTTGCTTGGCTCAATAATCCGGTTAGAAGCCAGGCCGGTGTGCAAACGTGGAGGTTTCAGCCGTGCTCTGTATACTGGCAAATTTGAGGCCATCTCTTTGAACTTATTGATATTTTGCTTTGTTGCGAAATTGAAAACAAGATTTACTCATATTTTCAAATAATTTGATTTTTGGTCAAGTCATTGTTAATTAGCATTTTTTCATTTGATTTATTTTTTCCCGATACCTACTGCTTCTAAAGCATAATTCTACAAACCTACTGCTTCTAAACTATAATTCTACAAACAAAATATGTTTACTAAACGTAAACAAACGCAATACTTAAGGTACCCTTCAGAGCAATGCGGCTTGCGGCTTGCGTCATGCGGCTTATGGTCATGCGGCTGTACTTTGCACTGAAAGTCGCACCGTGTCGTATGCGGTCGTTACGCATCGCTCGGACTACATTGAAATCATATTTCGCGCAATTTTGCGCCACGTAAAAATCAGTGCTAGGTACTACGTCGGAATCGAAGGATTCTAATTGTCTTTCGTGTCGGAAAATTATAATGTAATATAATTTGGATCTGGATTTTGATCTAAGAAAAACCATTGGCACTCAAATAATAATTACTTATATACAAAATGAACGGATCAAAAACAGACCATCTAAAATGAATTGAGGTCAGAAAACGTTTGTCTGAAGCGGACAGTTAATTTATTTTTCGATTTACGCACACGAGTTTTTAATTTTGCACATTACCTAATTATAGAACCCTCCTTCAAGGGTATTTAATCGAATTTGTACCTCGCTAATTCGCGAAGATGTAAAATAGGACCCACATTTGTGTTTTGACGTAGGTACATATTTTGTAGCTTTACGAATTTCATTATAAAATAAATTCTCTAACTAATCCGTCTGCGAGGCGTGTTTTAAATCATTTTAGAAATATTTAAGAAGTATATTTTACGCTGAGGTGGAGATGGAGCGTATACTATCTACTTCTCTTAGTCTTATCAACATATTGAAGGAAAGCTTAACACCTCAGTAATTAAGGAAAACATCTAATTATAATAATTTGGTTTTTCCTTAATTACTGCGGTTTTAGCAGGTACCTATGGTTTAATCATTTCCCACCTACTTGATTGGAGACGAACAGTAAACACAATAACTACTATTAGTGTAGGAAATGGCGCGATTTTTTGTATGGAGGCCCTAACATTAAATCCTTTAGTCGATGAAGCTTTGCGGGGATGTAATAAAGTATGAACCAAAACCTATGTACAAATATCCAAAATATATACAAATATGTACAAAAAAAAACGATTTGGATAATTTAAAAAATATTTGTTTCTATTATGATACTTTATCATACTGTAAAGTTTCGTCTACTGAGGATTTACTGTGAGGGTCCACTACCTTCCTTTCCTACACTTTATCTCCGGTCGTAATTGAACATTTTCTTCCTTTAATTTTACATTGTACGTTTTTGAAAATTTGTTTGGGTGCTCTTCGGCCGCTATTTTGGCTGTCTTGTTTTAGTATAAGAATATTTTTTACCAGTATAATTTACCATTTATTTACCAATTTTCTTTTGATCATAAATACTGACAACCAAATGTATTAGACTAGTATTCCACTTATCAAATCGGCCTACCTATATTACTTGTTCCAAGATTAGATTAATTTATTTTTAACAAGTTTCAATTACTAACTATATTAGACGAAGTCGTCCAATTTCTTTAATAAAATGTACTCGTGATATGGACAAACAAATTGGGTAAATGAAATACCACCCTAAGAACTAAAAATACTTAGCTAAAAATATTAAAAAAAAACTGGTAAGGTGAGTATCATTTGGACTTTTGGACGAGTTACCACATAAGCGCAAAAATGACCAAACCCCTTTTTAGGGTTCCGTAGCCAAAATGGCAAAAAACGGAACCCTTATAGATTCGTCATGTCTGTCTGTCTGTCTGTCTGTCTGTCTGTCTGTCTGTCTGTCTGTCTGTCTGTCTGTCTGTCCGTATGTCACAGCCACTTTATTCCGAAAGTATTAAGACTACACAGTTGAAACTTGGTAGGTAGATGTATTCTGTTAACCGCTTAACGAATTTAATACAAAAATAAGAAAAATAAAAGATTAAGGGGGGGCTCCCCATACATGGAACTGAAACTGAAAAATTTTTTTTTCTTCAAACCAACACGTGTTGGGTGTTTATAGATAGGTCTTTAAAAATGACATTGAGGTTTCTAAGACAACTTTTTCTCAAAGTCGACCGTTTGAAAGATATTCACCGCCAAAGTGGTAAAATGTGTGTCCCCCCCCCTTTAACTTTTGAAATAAGAGAGTGAAAAATCTAAAAAAAATATATGCTGTAGATCTTAATAAACACTTTCAACCAAAATTGGTTTGAACGAGATATAGTAATTAGTTTTTGAGATATAGCACATTTTCCAAAACCGCAAATATAACTTTGTCATTCATACCAACACTGTGAAAAACAAAGTTATTTTTGCAGACGAAAAATGGTAGGTGGTATTAAATATGGTATGGTATAAGGTAACTACGGAACCCTATGGCGCGTGGCCCGACACGCACTTGGCCGGTTTTTTTTAAAGACTGAGTGCCTATTACTTAAACAAATTCACGATTATCGGACGATATTAGTCGTTTGATTTACTTGCTGTATCTTATACAGGGTCATTTTGAACTTACCATCCCAATTAAGGATGTGTCCAGTCCATGCAACTAAACAACTTTCTCTAAGAAACATTTGTCAAATTTCGCCAGAAAATTTTGGTCATCCCATACTAAATTGATCACGTGATCTCTTTGATTTGTATGAAAAGTCGATTTTTATTTTACATATTTGACTATGTGTTCCTTAGAGAAAGTTGTTCAGTTTCATGGACTGAACACATTCTCAAAATTTGGATGGTAAGTTCAAAATGACCCGTTATATAGTTAACTAGCGGCCGCCCGCGACTTCATCTGCGTGGAAAGGTTTTTTGCTATCCCTCGGAACAATACTTTTTTCGGGATGAAAGGTATCCTATGTCCTTCTCTGTACCCCTGACAACGTGTATGCAAAATTTCATGATGATCGGTTCAGTAGTTGAGACGTGAAGGCGTTACAAACAAACAAACAAACGGACTTTCGCATTTATAATATTAGTAAAGATATTAGTAAGGATAATGTCAGAAAGTGGCACATTTTTTTATTGACTCCCTGCATGATTCCTTCGTTTCATACAGTCACATATTTTAATTTTACGTTAATCACATATCGTAATAAATTGAAACCTTATTGAAACATTACGTATTTGTACGTAATTACACAGTCGATAGTCTTCCATTCACGTTTGCTGGCTGATTTCACGCCTCGCCAGAATATGCGCCTAGTTTCATCGCCTAAGGCTTAACGGAATAAGCTAGAGAGCACTAAATTGACGTACCTAGTTAGTGGCAGTAACTGAATATAAATTGATTGCTACTATCCAATAAAATAAGTTTAGTCAAAAAAATGGTCAGAGTCAAACGATATCAATGTGCTTTACACTCTATGAGTGCGATGTGGTCAAGTATGAACCAACATTAAAGCAACCCAGCCTGGGCTTATGCATCTTCAATGCTTAGATTGAAATATTAATATATTCTCCACTAGGGTTTTCTTTAATACATAGAGACGATTGTGGAGATTTGACACTAATCGCCGTAAACTTTTCTTTTCTGGTACAGTATTATTTCGTTCTCGTGTCGGTCTGTATAATCATTCAATCACTAAAACAGTGTGATTAACTAATACTTCGCCATGGATCATTTGCAGCAGATGCACAGCACAATACTAAAGAGCACTTAATTATTTGGTCACATTGTTAGGGCTAATAGAACGCACCAAGCTTTTAAAAAAATATTTTTAAAAAACAAGCTTTTAGTGATAAATAGTAAAAATTTTGATAACTACTAGACACGGTATGATACTATTGACATCTACGCTTTTAAAAGCTTTTGGACTGTCATTTGATTACAGACGGACACCGGACAGGTGAAACTAAATAAAAGCTTGTAAAAACAACTCAAAATCGAAAAAAGGTTGAAATAAACTGCAACCTTTTGCCTCACATCTATTCATAGCGGTGAACAGCATGCATCGTATAGTTGACTTTTCGTCTTGCACGCTGCGTCGTCAACGTACGTACTGTTAGCTGTGTCCGACCCTGCCGTCAATAATATATGACCTGACCCGCATGTCAGACAAGACGTGCACGTCTTCAGAAATACGTCAATCTACATGCATATACAAGTTATCATAGTTTGTGGTGATATTTAAAGTGTAACAAAGAGACATCTTGCATGACTAAATTACCCATCTATAACTTTTTCACTCACCTTTAGAATGGAAAAACCGGTAATGAACGGTGACAAAAAACAGGTTTGTAAGTACAAACTAAATGCTACGATGTTTTCAAAGCTTCATAAAACCTCTTTTAGAACTAAGTTCAATATTCCCTAACAGCTCTAAACATCGAAAGCTCCAATGATGCGCAGTGCTCAAGGGTGCAAAAGGCTGCAATGCCCGAAAGCATCCACTATTTTCCTATCCATATTTGATCGGATTTGGCGCCTACACTACCGCACCACAAATTCACACCAAGGTGCTTTATAGTTTGAAAAATTCTATTTTATACAGCTGTTGGCTGTCTTACGGAAGTTTAGACATGTCGACCAAACGGGTTGACTGCCTCGATAAGTTTGAATAAATGACTCAAGAAATATGTATATTACTTATTTTTTTATACACGCTGAAACTTATTTCGAATATTTTGATAAGCCGCTGGTTACTACCAGTTACTACCTACTGGTAAGTACATGGAAAAATAACTTTTTTTACTTTCAAAATAGTCATTAAATTACAACATTGTGTAGGTAATTCATGTTGAACGTAAACGTTCTCCAGAGAATCAACAAATCAAATGGTTTTTTCTACTAATCTCCTTTAAGTTAATGAAACCAGAACAAACATAAAGATTTATCTATAATAAGTACAACAAACCGCTCACCGATTCTGTGTATTCAATAATATTGTAAACTGCATAAATAATTTCATTGCAACTTGCGCCCAACTTTAACTAACAGCAAGTTGATTCTCTCCCGTTGCGAATCATATTAGCTTGCTTGGTTCAAACATTCAGTTAGGTTCCTGTTGCTTTATGTAAAGTTATTTTGTGGAGAATTCTAGTATCATTTAAATAAGTTAATTAAGAAAATCGATCTCACTATAATCGTCTTTAGAATAATCAAAGTAGGTAATTTAAATATAATAATATATATTTACTTAATAATCAAAATTTCGATAGCCATTATGGAAAATAGAAGTCGCAATTTACGGAAAGCTATAACATTTCTTTATTGTTTTCAACACAAATTCAATAAATAACTTAATAAAATAACTTACGGTATAAACGTCTTTTAATTAATATAACAGTCAACAGCTCGCCTTCGCAAAAAAGGAAAAATCATCAGTTTAATTAGAAAAAGGCCATTAGCTAGAGGACGGTATTAAAATTTCAACTACCCAATAACAATTTCTAGTTTTATAGCCAATAAAATACAACATCCTCGTAAAAACCAATCATTAATTTTTGTTTTATTCACAACGGGATGGTGCTTGGCCTTCATTTCACCTCACCTGATGTTAAGTGACAATAAGACCGAAAGTGTAAGCGCACTACATACCCGGAAATCTTACAACTGAGGAACTGGCTATCCTACCTCTAACTGCCGGAACACAACAACTTTTAAATGGTAGTTATGGTGTAGCTAGCCAGGTGGACTTGAAATAAGCCCTACCTCCAACCAAACCGAGTACAAATTGTCCTCCTGGGAATCAAACCCGGGACCCCTGCGTCTTACACATGGGCGAACCACTAGACCACAGAGGCGGTTAAAATATGACCTTTTCATTATAGTTAGAATTAGCAGCTTTTATTATGATATTATTTTTGTGGACATTCGATTTCATATTGAAATGATCAGACATTCACAACTATAAAGATTTATAAATATATTTTTAAATTCTGTTAAGCCTTTATCAAGAGGAAAGATCAAAGTTTAAGGTTCTGTATTTAATTACTTTACGAAAGGCTAACCTGACTATATTAAGGCTTAGAGCAGACTAACGTTTTGATTGTTTGAAAGAAAACAGCTCTCAGTGTCATAAAACCATATACAATCCCATCATGTTTGATCTCGTTTGATTGCTCACGCTCAGAACACCACACCGTTCTTTCGTCACGAGCCGCATTTGCGATTATTATGCACCGAGTGAATACCGAACTTCGAGGTGCGGTGCGTAGGTATGGCTTGCATTTGGAGCGTTTGTATGAAGATATAATACTGTACAGGCAATCTCAGACCATTCCATACTGTTTTCAATATTGTCATCGCAATATAACAACCAAAGAGAATGTAAAAAAAACTAGCGATTTAATAACAAGTGACGGTATACAAAAACATTTATGAGGCCCTATTTTTGAATCGGAATTTTCACTCATTTTCACTCGGCGTGACATTATGTATGCGATTTATGTCACACGATCGATTTCAATCGATTGATTCAAAAATAGGGCCCCAGAGCAGCGCTTTTGTCTAGTCTAAAACAAACAAATCTATAATAATAATTTGTGCTTACAGTGTCAAACTGTGGAAATGGGTACCTTTTATAAAATTCATTCCCCTAACTTATTAGCGGTGCATGTCATCTCTATTGCATCAGAATCGAACGCTTGCAAATTAATTGAGTTTGGTCCCAGTATCGTTCTATCTATTAGTTTCCGTGTTTCTATTAGATGGTCTAAAACACACAAAATATAATATTTATCAGATCGTTGCCAAACCTAGCTTCATGTTTCTTAAAGCTCTATCCAACCCCTGTGGAATAAGATCGTGACTTTCCGTATGAATGGACTCGATATGTTATGTTTTAACTAATACTAGCTGTGGTGCCCGGATTCGCTTAGGGAGTTTATATGAGATTGTGTAGTAGTTGGAAAAAAATATACTCAAGAGGTGTTTTTTTAATTTTGAAAACATATTGTTACGGAAGTGGGTTAAGTAAATTTTACGCAATCCCGTCGCGTTTATGTCGTAAACGACGAGGTTGCAGACACGACGTTTTATTTCACCACTCTGGTCCCTCTGAGTGACGTAGTCTTTCCCGTTCGACGTAATCTTCCTCCGAGTGACGTGATCTAACTTCGAATGCCGCAGTCCCTTCCGTGTGACGTGGTTTTCCTCCGAGTGACGTAGCCATCCGTCGCTGTTACTCGATGACATTCCGACTATTTTTACGTGCTGGCACCACTACTGAAAGAATCCACCTCATCTTTGTTTTTCTTCTCTTCACTTACTTCTTCATCTTTCTTCCTTTCCCTTCATTCTCATTGAACCGACTATATCCAACTTTATCGATTGTGCGTTTCGCCGCTACTTATACAGTGCCTTTGGTCTTGAACTAGCGATAATTTAAAGGCGTGAAATACATCTAATTTTATCTGCAAAAATACCCACATGTTGGGGTCTATCCCTACTCCTGTTGGAATGGCCGCTATTTTAAATTTGACTTTTATTCTCCGGATTTAGAAGTCCTACAGTTATAACAAAAATACTTTTCGAAAGCTAATTATATCATCTATCAATTTTTAAAATAAATGTGTAAACTTTCAACTTAAATATGTCATAAAAAATTACTGAAGTAAAATTTTATACGAAATTTCTGTGCTTTTTTGAGTTTTTATTACATTTCTCAAATTCAAAGAGATATTATCTACAAAACGACTCCAACATTTATTGCTCTGTGTTGCATATTTCGAGAGTTATTACCTTTACGTAACCAAAAATTTATTATTTTCGAAAATGGACATAATTACAAGTATTTTGAACATATTTTAATTAAGGTTGATAATTTTATCTGATTTTAAATTTCATCAAATGATAAAATCTAGTTTTTTGGAGTTTGGTCATATTCAAACAAAATATGCAACTCAGAGCAATAAATCTGGAGTCGTTTTGAAGATAATATCTCTGTTAAAATTCGAATAATGCAAAAAAATGCATTAATGTCCTAGTTTTTGAGATATATTAGAAAAACTAAAAAAAGCACTTAAATTTCGGGTAAAATTTTACTTCAGTAATTTTTGATGACGTGTTTAAGTTGAAAGTTTACACATTTTTTTTAAATTGATAGGTCGTATTATTAGCTTTCGAACAGTGTTTTTGTTATAGCTGTAGGACATCTAAATCCGGAGAAATTAATATTATTCCGCAGGGTC
Source organism: Agriphila geniculea (assembly GCA_943789525.1). Taxonomy (NCBI): domain Eukaryota; kingdom Metazoa; phylum Arthropoda; class Insecta; order Lepidoptera; family Crambidae; genus Agriphila; species Agriphila geniculea. Next base: position 16,015,216 of record OX038882.1, on the reverse strand, counting down.
ATCTAAAATAAAAAGTCAAATTTAAAATGGTGGCCATTCCAACAGGAGTGGGGATATACCCCAACATGTGGGTGTTTTTGTCGATAAAATTAGGTGTTTTTCATGCCTTTAAATTATCGCTAGTTTAAGACCAAAGCCACTGTATGTATACCCATTAGAACCTTATAGTAACTTGAATTTCGATAGTCATATCGCTCTTCTTCTTTAATTGACAACCTGAGTGGTGCAGTGGTCAACATGCCGCCTACCATGCAGAGGTACCGGGTTCGATTCCTGGCCGGGCCGAAATTGAAATGATGAATTTTAATTGCTGTGACGGGTCTTGGGTGTTACTATGTATAATAAGTATACAGTGTGAAATTTTAATCATTTGGTTCCCGCCGTGGGGGTGGTTTCACTCATGATTACAAGCAACTTTTACTATGGGGCCAACTCTCCTCCTCGCAAAAAAAAATCAGTTGTTCCATACAAATGTGCAGTACCTAGTCGACCTTAATGTATGGAACAGCTGATTTTTTTTTGCGAGGAGGAGAGTTGGCCCCATAGTAAAAGTTGCTTGTAATCATGAGTGGAACCACCATTCGGCGGGAACCAAATGATTATAATTTCAGCGTGTATATTTAAAAAGTATATATAGTAGAATATAGGTTGTCTAGCACCCATATTACAAGCTTTGCTTAGTTTGGGGCTAGATGGCGCTGTGTGAAAATGTCCAAACATTTATTTATTATTTATTATAATTGTTTCTGTCATTTTTCATCCTTTCTAATAATTTCCTGATTATACGAAGTTAAATTTATCTACCAAAAATGTAAATATAAACATGTGAAAATTCTCGAAACATCATATAAATATTATGGAATGCCGTTCATTGCTTATATTTCAATAACACTGGAGGAAAACAAAACACAGAAATTAATTAAAACAAGGATAGGCTTTTCATTAATCTCCGAAATTAAAGCTCGTTAATAACTTTCTTCAATTCGGAAGTCGGAATCATTTGACCTCAAAAATACTGAAGCTTGTTACCTCAAAAAACGTATAAGAAAAAATGGGTACTTTTGCGAACAAACTGCGATGAGAACAGGTAATGAATATGCCGGAACAAAGCCTCCTTATTAGCTATTCCGTCGGTGTTTGCCTAAAAAATAATTTACGGAAAGTCTTAATGGCCCGTTTATTTCAAAAGTGTTGCAGGCAACACTGAATTTTGTTCACAATTTACCGTCATCGTTCCTTAGAGCAACGGAAGCCGCATTGCTCTAAGCATCCTTCATTTGAACTTGCGATAATTACTCTGAAGAGTATCAGGTGGCTTAACCCTTTGTCATGCAATTCAATGTCAGAGTGGATTATGAACAAAATTGTTACAAAAGACATACTTAAGACTCTTCAGTTCAGCTCTTTCTGACATCTAATAATAGTCTAATGAAGTTTTTTAAATTGTCATTTAATAAGCATTTACATTTAATTGTTGGATTCGTCTTCTTATTATTATGAAGCGCTCATGGTGAAACTTGACAGACTGATCGTACTCGATCACGTTTGTTAGGCAACGCTCGGTCCGGCCAGGTGTTGGATGGGTGACCGTTAAGTGGCATTATAACTGAACAAGCGCTTCCGTGCTTCGGAGGACACGTTAAACCGTCGATCCCGGCTGTTGTCATCTGATAACAGTCGTTAAGTCAAGTCAGGGGACTTATAGGCGGCTTGATGAACTCTAAGACCAGAGGTGGCCACTATTCTTCATTCGATAAGAAGAAGAAGAACTTGTTGGATATTAAGTGTATATTATGTAGGTATATGCATTATTAAACGCCATGCTGGGAAGTGACAGGTCATGGCAAGCGATGGTCTCCTTTTGTGAGGACGTTATCTCGCAAAAGGAGGCTTCGGAGCGGATCCGAGAGGCGGATGCGCACGCGGACCCGCTCCGAAGACGACGGCCAGGAAGGAGGAGGCGCCGATATGCGCACCTCATTCCCCCCTAGCTGTTGTAAGGGGATGACCAAATGCCCCGGTCATCCCCTAGCTGCCGGGCTCTGTTGAGAGCTAAACACCAGGGCTGCACGGTGCTTGACACCCCGGACCCGTAAGCCCTGTGTGTTAAAGCGGGGCATTAGGGGTTTTTAACTGATATGCCATTGCGCGGCACTCCGACTTGAGCAACTCTGCTCGTCGGAGTGACGCGTAATGGAGAGCTCAGAACTCGCCGACCGCCTCCCGTCGGATCGGAGAACGATCCTGATGAGGTGGGTCGGAAGGCGATAAGATCGCGTTTCCTCCTATCAAAAAAAAAAGGTATATGCATTATTAGAGCTGTCCTTTGAGAAAGTGGAGAGAAAAAAAAATAAAAAAATTAAAAACACGATTGCCCTGCCAAAAACGAACTAAAAAGATAAATAACAAGGTGTCATTGCAGTCGGGGGACCGTTTTGTGAAACAATTTTCAATTAAAGAGGTCCCCCGACTGCAATGACACCTTGTTATTTATCTTTTTAGTTCGTTTTTGGCAGGGCAGTTGTGTTTTTAATATTTTTTAAATTTATTTATTTTATTTCACGCTTTTTTGTCACAAATTATATAGTTTTGAAATGTGCTCATTGTGGCCTTTCATTTGATGCCCATATTGTAATAATTGAAGAAAAAAAATGTTTTTTCACATTTGAAAATGGCGTCCTACAGACGCCATATTGACTTTTTTCAAAAAATATATAACTAGTGTCACTCGAAATGCTGTAAAGATTCTAACGATACCCCATATAGCCAAATCAGTTCAGGCATTTAGAAGTTATGGTGGAATAAAGAAAATCACATACCCACAAACATACATAAACCCTGAACACATATACACTCTTTTTGCTTTGGGCAGTCGTGTAAAAAAGAGCAAGATAGAGTAATCAAATAGCGACTATTACAAGCCATACAAACAAACATAATAATTATAATATTGGTAAGTGTAATTATGAGTAGCCTAATTGGTGAAGGTGCAAGGTGTGTTGCTGTCTTGCTAAATGCAGGTTTGTGCACTGATATTTTGTGGTGTGCATGTGCATATTTTTGCGGGCGGGCGGGCGGTGCATCTTGCATAATATATTGTTTGCGGAAGTAAGCTACATATATCTCTTTTTTCAAAATGGTTTGGGACTTCCGCCAAGTGACGCCTGATTCAATCAAATAAGTGTAATTAATTAATGCAATAACCATAATCGCATCGCATTAACGTATTAATTAAGCTAAGAGGTTAATGTCATCAAATTGGTCGTGAATCTTCAAGATGAAATTGAAGTTACGATTAAAAGCGTATATTATGACGAATGAATATATTATCTTCTATTCGATCAAAACTATGATTTTAAAGTTCTTGTGACTGACAAAACAAAATGAATATTTTTGTCTGAGTACAACTATTCTTTCCAAATTCGCTCAGAAACTTGAAAGAAGAAGAAAGAAGAAAATACTTTGTAAAATAAAAATAACAACCCAGTTTGACAGTGGGGCGTTATTTCTAGGTCCTGCACATATCATTGATCCTGATCTATCGCACGTTTACTTTTAATTTTGTACTTTTGTTTGTAGTGGGCCTAAAACAATATGTACACTTAGTAAATTGTTTAATAAAAGTTAAACTTATGAGCGCCAACCGACTGTGAAGTGTGAATTGCTATTAAAACGATAGTTTGTTTTTGGCAGCTTTGTATTAGTAAGGTTTCAGTTCTCAATGTTTTATTCACTCTGTACATACACTAACAAATAACTTCCAAACTCAATCAGCAGTTATTGATTTTAACGCTCATGTACACGATGAACAAGAATAAAAAGCCGGCCAAGTGCGAGTCGGACTCGCGCACGAAGGGTTCCGTACCAAAAGCGGCAAAAAAAAAACACGTTTGTTGTATGGGAGCCCCCCTTAAATATTTATTTTATTCTGTTTTTAGTATTTGTTGTTATAGTGGCAACAGAAATACATCATCAGTAAAAATTTCAACTGTCTACCTGTTGTCGTTATTAATATCGAGCAAGAAACGGAAAAAAATCACGTTTGTTGTATGAGAGCCCCCCTTAAATATTTATTTCATACTGTTTTTAGTATTTGTTGTTATAGCGGCAACAGATATACATCATCTGTGAAAATTTCATTTGTCTAGCTATCACGGTTCATAAGATACAGCCTGGTGACAGACAGACAGACAGACAGCGGAGACTTAGTAGTAGGGTCCCATTTTTACCCTTTGGGTATGGAACCTTAAAAAGCGGGAGAATCAGACGTACCTTTAAAACACAAAACAATTTCAATAAAAAAGATTCAAACAAAAATTCCACAAGGAAAAGTTATTGTTCTCCGAAGTACAGAATTAATTCAAATTAATCAACATTCAAACAAGGATTATTGTTCCAGCTCCTCGTGAACGGAATTCTCTAAAAATGGAACTCAAACACGGTTTGATTTTTATTGAGTTAAGAAACTTGTTAAATGTCTTTGTGTCGATTTTTAAATTAGACCTATAAATTAATTGACTGGAATAAATTGGGCTTGTCACTTCTTTGAAATATTGGAGTGCCGTTTATTCGATCATTCAGCCGGAAAACAAAAGATGTAAAATGCAAATTCAGCTAAACAAGACAATTTGGGAAACAACAACATTGTTTCTTTATTACATTTTACAAGTTTCAAGGCTTCTTTTAGTAAACCTGGATTTCATAATTTTAGAGATTTTTTTTTATTGTATTTAATACAAAAGTTTATTTATTATATTATTTATTTTTAGTAATACTAGAAAAAAATCAACTCGTCACCAGACCATTGTCTCAGGCGGGAATCAAACTCGCAACCTTTGGAAGTCCGGTCCAATGCTCTCCCAACTGAGCTACTGTGTCACTTAGTTGGAACTTGGAACTCGGAAAAATATTGGACCAGACTTCCAAAGGTCGCAGGTTCGATTCCCACTTGAAACAATGATCAAGGTTATATGTCGAATTTTTTTCAAGTTTATTTGTATAAAAAATACTCGTTCCATTGTGAATCTCCATCTCCATCTTCCAAACAAGAGAGATGTTAACCGTTCCATGCATGTACTTGTTGGAAATGTGTAAATTTGTAAAAAAACATCCAGGCTTCTTTACTGCTAGACAAGACTTACCATCGAAATATTCTCTGCGCAAAAAAATAAAATCTAGATTAATGCTGCCCTCCTCTCAATTGAAATTACATTCTAGTAGTCCCCTAGTCATGGCTATAAAAATATATAACAAACTACCTGTTGTATTGAAAGAAATAACAAATGAACAGAAATTTATTAAAACCCTAAAAGACTTACTTATACACAAATGCTATTACACCATACAAGAGTATTTAGACGATAACTTAGATAAATATTTTGAAAATAAATAACTACCTAAATCATATAAATTGAGACTAAATAATTTAATTAAAAACAAATTAATGAACAATAATGATTAACCGTAAATATAATTATTCTGTAAATTAAGTATTTCATAAATAGTGCATACAAACACATATAAATTAATATTTTCAAATTTTATACATTAAAATAATAAAAATTCAATTAAATTAAAATAATTTTTTTAAAGATATCTAATTAACCGACATTTTGTAAAATAAAATTTGATTATTTAATGAGATTTAAAATTTAAACTTATAAAATAATTTATATTATAATTAAAAATATATAATCTAATGAAACAATTAGTATAATAATACTACTTAATAAACTTTTATTTATTTCCTTGATAATGAAATAAATATACAAGTAATCTTAAATAATAAAATTATGATTGCATGAGTAAATAAAATTATGCCCTCCTCCCTTCTAATTTGCTGTGCCCGACAGGGCCCATAATGTACCATTTTGTTAAATTAAGACCAAACAACCATTGTGGAATAGCAATAAAGCATTGAATTGAATTGAATGCTAAAATCTTAGAATTAAAAATTGTAAGCTAATATAATAATAAAATAAAATAGTGCATAAATTTGTATTGTAAAACAATGAGTTAGTTTGTTTTTTTGTTTTGTTTTTATTGTTTTTTGTTTTTAAATGTTTATTCAAAGTAAACCTTTACAGGCGCTTTTCCCGAAGCAATCAAAGTATGATTCTTTATTTAAATAGTTGAAGGAAACTACCTGACTATCTTTCAACTTAGTATCATGTGACAATAAAACAAAACTGACTCCCTACCAAGACATCTTATATCTCAAAGTTGGGAAGTGTCAAAGAATACTAGCAGTAAAAGAGTTTATGTGTAGAGTATACGCCAATGTCGCCATAAAAACGAGGGGTAGACACGAGGCCGAGTATACGATGCCTTATGCAAATTGCATGATAACGCGCCTTTAGGGTCAATAAACTGTTACCTACTCAGCTTTACGACATGATAAGTATGTACCTTTGTCCGTTTCGCGACCTATTAGTTTTTTTGTCACGTTCCATTTGACTTATTTTACGTTCTTGTTACAGATTGGTTTAGCCCCCGGTCCTGTTAAGGTAAGAACATGCCATTATCTCTTTTCGCCGAGTTTTTTTTTAATGCAAATCGTATTCATTGATGCTGTCTTCAACTAAATTACAGTCAATTACGTCTACGGTTGATTGATTTTTTTAAGGGTCCATAGTATATTTGATTTTCATGATGATGAAAAAAGGTTGCTTATTTTATTTGTTATATTTTTTGCTATAACTTTATTATTCAATCAATTGACCTAAACACCTTTTAATACACATAAATTAAGGTTATTGCAATGGCATAATAAAATAAACTTATTTAATTAAGTAATTGTTCTAATCAGATTGTAAGGTTGCGTATTATCATATCATTGATATTCGATAACGCCCCTATTGATAGTGCTGGCATTTTGATTGCCTGTTATCTGATAATGTGTGATATATTATGTAACAGGTATAGTCATGTTGCTGCACATACAAACTACGTTATACAGAAATAACTATAATTGCAACAACACTCTTAGTTTGAGAATGGAGAAGAATACTAAACCGTAGCATTATCTTTACCTTGAATATTTCAAAACGTTTGAGTATTATGGAATAAATATTTTGACTTGTCCTTTACTTTACTCGTGTGCTTATATTTGTTTTAAAAGTTAGTTTAGTGCTATATTTCTGTCAATAATAAAAGCCTAAAATTTTAAATTTAAAACTTGTTAGGAAGTTTTCATGTCTGAAAAATTCTCAGGACCAACTTCTGATAATCGAACCATAATAATCGACATTCATTCCTGTAGGTAACATTAATAGCTAAGAAATAAGATCCAAAATTGGGTAAATTAAACAACAAACTTCGTCCGAATATCGGTTTCTTTTCACATAGTAGCCCCCTGTTTCAGGTTTGATGAATGTGTAGGTAAATAATCATGCTACAAAGCTTTAAAAGTGAGGCACAAATTCCAAGTTAATCTCTTTTAATCGGTCGTAAAAGTGAGGTAATCTCGGAGGTAAAAATATTTCATCAACTTTTCTAGCACAATTTATTCTTAGAAAATTGACGCTTAAAAATAAATTGTAATATTGTTTAAGCTGATTTCGTTTTATTTTTTTAATTAAAAATCAGTAAAACGCTATAGGGTAATAGCTGAAAATCGGCTTTTTACCCAAAGGGAAAAAACGGGACTCTATTACTAAGTCTCCATTGTCCATCTGTCTTTCTGTCTGTGACCAGTCTGTATCTCATGACCCGTAATAACTAGACTGTTGAATTTTTTTGCTTTCAGCGAAAACTACACCGACCCTTGGCTTGACCATGTTGCTGCTGCATAAATGCACATCTGAGTTTATGCAATTTTTTTATTTTTGATGATCACTGTTAAATATGCAATATGTGTAAATAAATAATCAATAAACGATAATGTCTAAATCTAAAATTCTAATCGATGGCCGCGACGTAATTCTTTTAATTGTAATTATTTTTTTATTCTCTCTAAATTGTAATTATTTTTATTTTATTTTATTATCATTTCGTATTTTTATTAGTTATATTATTTAATTTAATCCTTACTAATATTATAAATGCGAAAGTCCGTTTGTTTGTTTGTTTGTTTGTTACGCCTTCCCGTCTTAACTACTGAACCGATCATCATGAAATTTTACTTACACGTTGTCAGGGGTACAGAGAAGGACATAGGGTACCTTTCATCCCGAAAAAAGGAACTGTTCCCGAGGGATAGACAAAATACTATCCACGCAGACGAAGTCGCGGGCGGAAGCTAGTTTGTAATATTCTAAATTGACATTTTTATTATTATTATTATTTAAATTATGTTTATTGAATGAATGACTATGGACCTTTGTATTCTGAAATAAAGTATTATCATTATTATAATTCGCTAAATAACCTCCTTTGATAAGACGAAAAAATAACTACGTAGCAATTAGCGACGCAAAACTTTAAAATGCGTTGATTATTTGATCAAATCTGGAAACATGTCTATTTTTGCGTTGTTTAAGGGTTACAGCAGACACAATACTTAAAAGAATTGCGGTTTGGCGACTCTCTGCATTCATCGCGGTATCGAAAACCTGCGACTTTTATGTATTGATACTGGATCGTGTTTTACCAAAAGTAAGAAGTGTAGCATTTAGTTCCTGCATCCAGGTTCCCAAAAGCAGCTAAATACACTCAACGTCACGAAAATCGCACCTTTAAAAAATCTACAAATTACTTTTAATCAATAGTAGGTAAGTCTTGTTACATACTTCTGCCCCGTATATGGTCAAACTTGTCGACCGGAATTATTGACTGAGATTAATTTTGAGCAACATTAACACTGCCACATTTTTTGCAATATTACAATTTCACTTGAGTAGCTTCATGGGCAATAGTATCCATCTTGGGTGTGCCTTTTCTTAATTGTGCTGTTTATGTGTATTCTCTCCAACGACTCGATAGCAAATTTAATAGCATTTTCCTGTATTGACCCCTATATAAACCACGCGTAACTGATACGTTTATTTAATCAAAGAATTATTAATAAAAAGCTCATTTAACGTACTTTTAAGAGATATCAACATTAAATTAATAAAACGTGTGCTAGCATTAGCAGATGGTCAAGTCCAAAATTTTTTTTCGAGGAGGTGCAATTTTTCTTCTATTGAGTGTAGTTCCCAATGCTGAAAGTATCAGTTGTGAGAGTGTAGGATCTTCAGTGTCCGAATAAACAAGGCCCTGCACCGCTAGTCAGTATGTCGCGTGTTTGGATTCCACTTGACTTAAGAAGCTTTTCAATAGAATTTTCTTTATGTTCCGTTGAAAATAAGTCAGTTTGCTGTTCCCGTTCAAGCAATCCCTTTTACACAAGTATGTATATCCCTTTTACACAAGTATGTATATCCCTTTCACCAGTTTAAGAGAGTTAATAGGCTTGCAGTTCCAACATACCCTCTTATAAACGTTGCGTGATCCATCAACCGCAATGTATTGCTAATTATCAGCTTAATGTAAATGTAATCAAGCCTCAAATGAATCATACGTATTCGTTATCTGTCTATAATAGTTTGTAATGATTGATGTTATTGCTATTTGATGATATTAATTCTTCTCGTAAATTAATTCTTCTCGTACCTGACTTCGGTGAAAAGCTAATGTATTTAGAAAACCTCAAATTAATAATTAATTTTGATAATAGTACATTACTGCCGCGGTCACTAATGACTGCGTTGCTGGCAGCGATGATGATGGCCGAGAGCGGAGCTTAGCGCAGGTCCAGGCCGTCACAGCGCGGTCAGCATTGCAGCCCGCGCATGGACAAGCTAGAATAAAGGCCGAGACCGGAGGTCGAGGCCTTTATAGCGCGGACAGCAAGGGCTGCAATGATGACCAAGCTTGAAGGCCGAGAGCATAGGTAAGCTTAGCTCGAGGCCATCATAACGTGGCCATCAGTGCAGTCATTGTGGACCAAGGCTTGTATAGTACTTTACTCAAAAAATGCGAATACTGCCTACTATACCTACTATAATAGGTACTTATAACCTAATTTCGAAAAAATACAAAAATGCAAATATCTCAGAAACGGTGCGTCGGAGCCAAAAAATAAGGTTTTTTTTGATCCCCTTTGTAACTTCGTAAGTAGATAAGAGGTATTGAATGAAAGGTCAAAAAATGGTCAAGTGCGAGTTTTTTATATTTTTCCATACTAATTTTATATAAAAGTACAAAAACATCATCTAGGTACAACAATACAACACCCGCGCAGATATAGAATGGGATTCAAAATGGCGGCTCACCGCGCTTGCCACAACGAGTGTGACTGAGAGCCATTTCTAATCCCATTCTTTATCTGCGCGGGTTGTACAGTGTATTTTTCACCTAACTATGTTTGAAAGAAAACTCGACAATAATGGATTCTCAAAGGAAATTGCTGGTGGCTAAAACTCGACAATAATGAAATCCCATACAAATTTGTTGCGTCACCATCGGAGAACACCGGCAAGCTCGACTTTGTTCAAAGAAGGTTGTCAAAATAATGACCATATTACAAGCTTTTTTGAGTAAAAAAATTAAATGGAGCTTGATAGTACTGTGGCTTAGTTGGCCATCTAAATATATAAAAAAAAATAAAAAAAAAAAACCGCCTGCATAAAAAGACAAGTCAACTGAAAAGATGGAAACAAGATTAAATATTAAAGGCAACATTATAACATGCAGTCGGAGGCGTGCATAAAGAAAGTGACATTATGTATTTGAGTTATATGCCTCCGACTGCATGTTATAATGTTGCCTTTAATATTAAATCTTGTTTCCATCTTTTCAGTTGACTTGTCTTTTTATGCAGGCGGGTTTTTATTTTTTTAAATTTATTTTTAATTATTTCTTTTTAGTTATTATTTATATGATATACCTTTTTGAAATCCTTATATTACTTACCGCCTCTGTGGTCTAGTGGTTCGCCCACCCGTGTAAGACACAGAGGTCCCGGGTTCAATTCCCAGGTAGGGTACAATTTGTACTTGGTTTGGTTGGTGGTAGGGCTTATTTCAAGTCCCCCTGGCTAGCTACCACCATCTTACCTAAGTCTGACGCCATAATAACAATTTAAAAATTGTTGTGTTCCGGCAGTTAGAGGTACGATAGCCAGTATTCCGGGTGTAGTGCGCTTCCACCTTCGGCCTTATCGTCATTTAACATCAGGTGAGATGAAGGCCAAGCACTATCCCGTTGTGTATAAAAAAAATAAGCCCTTTAATTTGACACCCATATCACAGCGGCGTCACTCCCTGTATGTGTAAGCATGGCGCCAGTCTGGCGGCGGCTACGTCATACGCGTCACGACTTGTGATAGGGTAATATGTAATGATGCTAATAGCCAATATTAGCATCATTACATATTAATGCAACGAAATAATAAAACGAAAGTTTGATGAAATAAATTTGTACTGATTTTATATTAATTTAAATGCCAATACATTACAATTATATGGATTATAGTTTATATGATTTCTTAATTTGTAACAATTTCAAGGTTTCTTTTTCGTTTGTCTGCTTTTAAGTATCTATTTATTCACTTCTCAAGCTTACGCGCTCACTAGACATGAAATAAAACAATTTTTAACGGATACTAGCGTGGTTTTATTAAAGTACCTTTAATAAAACCGCGTCGTATCTGTTAAAAATTGTTTTATTTTATATCTATTTATTTTATTTTTCTGTGGTATAAAGCACTATGTCACTTGGAAGAAAGTGCATTACCACATCACCCCTCAATGTACAATATAGGTACTATTAATTTCCTCGCATTTCTTGAGAAAAGCAATAATATGATCTGTATTATATTGTACGGAAAGGAAATTACATTGCCTGAATGATGAATGATTAAAGCCCTTGCATGCGGCTCGACAATATCACTTTAGTTTGTCGTACTTGCCTGTAATGTATGTACTATTGCGCGGTGCGAGCGAACTAGGCAAACCTGATAGCGCGTGCCTCCGCGGAAGAGATTCCTCGCCCCGATGGCGTCGCGGCACCCCCGCGATCGCCCGGCGCACACACACATAGCCGCGAGCAATTTTACAGCACTCATGCGCAAGTGACGCTTCTTTTCACGTTAGTGTATATTTTCTTTGCCCATATTGCAGTATTGTAAAAAAAAATCCACTACGTATAATAGCACCGTACAGCCGCCATGTTGGTTTTTTTGTCTTATGAACACTTGGGCTGACGAGACAAATCTAACGATATGTCAATCATGGAAATCCGTTCAGCCGTTTTAAAGAATATTACATACAAACTTACACACAAGATACGCGCGAAAAACATAACCCTCTTGCAGTCAAGTAAAAAGCGCTTAAAAACATTCAATAGAGTAATAATTTTGTATGGGAAATTTGTATAGCGCCGCCATCTACCGCCGAAAAGTGAAATGAAATTTTCTATAGAGAACTCTATAGAGTAGGTAGTACTTACTTTTACGCTCGTGTTTTTTTTCAATAAATGTTCGTACTAGAGTAGCAACTTAAGGTGCATTTACACCAAACGAGCGAATGCTCATTCTATACCCACTACGTCAAATTCTTCTAGTGTAAACAGGCGTAGAGCATTCTTTCGTTGTTCTTAGTGCGTTCGCAAAGATTCTATAGAATATTCTAAGAATGCTCGCTCGCTCGATGTAAACGGCGCAAGAGCGCGTGAACAGTTGCTTAGAACATTCTAGCGTGTTCGGACGCGCTCGCTCCACTGAGCGATCTCATCAAAGTGTTCTTGTGTTCTAGCGATTGTTTACGTATCGTATCGATTAAATTATGGATTGGTCTCAAGAAAAATGTTTATTAAAGATAGAAGCCTACCAAAATGCCAGATGTCTATGGGATCCGATATATGAACACTATAAAAATACAACTTACAAACAAGATGCTTGGAAGGAAATCGCAGCACTACTGGAATGTAATAATGTTGAAGAATTAAAAAAAAGATGTGGTATTGACCACTTTCTTCTTGTTTTTGCATATCCGTCATTGTTTCACCTACATTATCCAGTGTCCTTCGTTGCATTAAATTTATAACCCACCAGCGTCTCTTCCGTCTTTTATTTTTGAGTTTTTGCTTCAAAATAATAAATGCAGCACTTGCAATAATGATTTCACTGTCAGAATCAGACATAGCGAAGCACTACCAATACCAACCAAAGAATTGACTCGAATGAGCAAAGAACATTCGAACTAGCTCTTGTTTACACCAAAAAGTTTAAGAAAGAACATTCTTGTTCTAGTTCTAGTTCGGTGTTCGTTTGATGTAAATAGATACGTCAAGCTTTAGTTTAAACTAAACGAAACGAAATAATGCTCTAGTTCTAGCTCTAGCTCTATGTTCTTTTAGTGTAAATCCACCATTAGAGCAACGCGGCTTCTGTCCGGTACGCAAGCCGGGTAGCACATACAATACCCGTAGCGAACTGCTATCGAGAATAAAGGCAAGCGTAAAAGTACTCGATAGAGTAACTATATATGAGAAATTCCATTCCGCTTTTCAGCAGTAGATAGCGCTGTAAAATTTCCCAAACAAAATTACACTATCGAATTTTATTACGCGCGTTTTTTTCTCGATAGATGTTTGCGCTATGGGTACAGATGGGTCACCAAAATTTTATCATTTCAAGTTCCTCCGTGCTTCGGCTGCATTTGCAATCATTAACGCTGATCAATCCGTACTGAGGTCACGTGACGGGGCCCATCCCAATTGCCTTATTCATCCATAAGAGAGTGCCCCAGCGGTGAGGGCAATAAAAAAGCTCATGACGATAATCTTTTATTTTATTGTCAAACCTGTAAAATAAAGAGAGTACTTACTCCTATAGCGTTATGTCAAGTCAAAACACTTCTCAGCCGACACGACAGACTCGGGACGGAATGAATGGTAGGCTAAGTTGAATTCATCAGCTTTAAATTAAGGTCCCTTTTAGCTGTTAATTAACTAATAAGCGGGCTTGTCAGCGCTCGTGTGAATGGCGCTGTAGTGTCGGTTGTCCAGTAGCACGATGGGTCGTGAGAGGTCGTGAGTGGCCATTGTCCACCAATATCATCAGTGTACGTCGTATTTCAGCTCTCAATATTTCTGAACGAGCTCGCGTTATTACCACTGAGTTGTTTATTGAAATGTAGGTATTCCGTTTTCAGAAATTTAAATTCAAACATTTATTGAAAACGAAGTAAACGAAGTTATGAAATTCTTTTAAATTTATGTTTGATACAACGTAAAAAAATGTAAGGAATATAAAAAGACAATAGGGTAAGGGAAAAATAAGACATTGTTACCATAAGCGGATATTAACAATAAACAAGTCACCATTAAAATACATACCACAATGTAACAAATAATACTTAAAGTAATTAAATTATATTATTATAACAAGTAGCACAAATTAGAAAGACTTCTAATTTGTGCTACTTGTTAGACTATCCTTCAGGCTCGCAGCCTACTACGAAAAGGTTTCGTACTTACTAATAATGATTATATCGTACGATCTTATCGATATCGATTTATTAGGACCTTTTATTTTTGAACTAAGTCACAAAGCGGAGCGAAAGTCGTCTGTTATCGTGGATATCTTAGTTATTAGTAACATTTATGTTGTTATTAGTAACATGCAAATTTTCTTCTGTCACAATTTTTTTTTCAATTCACTTATGTGCCGCAGTTAAGTCAACGTAATTTGACACCAACGTTTAAGGGTCCTATATTGCGAGTTACGCTCCACTGAAGTCTTTTAATTAAGGCCGGGTACGGACGACAACTGCGACGTGCAAGCACCCCATCAATTTCTACTTGACTTCTGATTGTTCGGAGCCCTGTTAACAGGTGTAGATAGATAGTAAAAAAGGCCTAGCTATCTGTAAGGACATCGTAATATGAAAGATTCTCCCTTAACGGGTATGCATTACAATGCCGAAGTAGAAAAGACCGAATTTTACAAGACCTATGGTGAAAGCCGAAAATCATAAGGTCGAATGGTTGTTTGGCCGTAAGTTTAAAAACACGAATGGTCATTTTAACGAAAATACTAAATCCCGAAGCTTAAAAAACCGAAGTTCTATACCCCGAACTACTTAATACCGAATTGGCTGTGGAGGTGTCTTAGGGCTTCGCCTGAAATGCTTTATGGCAAATTTAGCTGCCGGAAATGAGTCTAAACTAATCTACTGGGACTTAGAAACCGTAGACCGTAGGTCACGAGATAGGTTAGGTTAAGTTAGGTTATATGTTAGGTTGACATGAACTCAGCGCGCAAACCGAGCGAAGCGAGCGTGGCGCGGCAGCGGCCGGCGAAGCGCCAGAAAAAAACTAATTCAAACTCAATTGGTGGATTTTGTCAAAATAATGACCATTTTACAAGCATTTTTGACTAAAACAAATTAACCGCAACGCCTACTTTCATAAATATATGTGTTTGTGTAGGTAGAGTAAACTTACTCTACTGACACAAACATATAACTACGTATCGACATTTTAACTTTCGGTATTTTAAACTTTGTGGATTTCGAACTTTCGGGGTTTTAAACTTTCGGGATTTCGAACTGTCGGTCATTTGATAATCGGTCTTTCAAGTTTCGGTCTATCGGATTTAATATGTTCGGTATTATGAAAATAGGTGTTTTATGCGTCGATATATCGGTCGTATGGATTATGAATTTTCGACATTGTAATGCACCCCCCTTAACACTTCTTATATTTTGTCATAGCAAAAGAAATTAAGAACAATGCTGACCTAATCTAAAATTTTTACCATATTGAAAATAGGTAAGTTAGCAATACTGAACTGATAAATAAGAACGCAGTTGTATTTCCACGTACTATGTCATGTACTCTCCTATATTTCTAATGTGATCCAGCTGACTTTCACTACATTACGATATTTTACGGACGTATTTGCCTTAAATTCCCACACCTTTTAAAATTCACTAAGTCATAATTTTATTTTCACTAAATCAAGTGTTGCAAGATAGTAGTCATATTTATCTTATTGATCGACGTTGCTCGTTACAAATAATAGGTAAGTAAGTACCAATAGCTTCTTCTGACATCAAATAAATATTATTAACTTCTAATACAACTGTAATCAATGTTATCTCAGAAAATCCGTTTCTAAAAATGTAATCCTAAGTTTATCAAACTTGCATTATTGCTGTACGTCAAGAAAAGTTTAAAAGGAACTTTTGTTTTGGATACGGGTAACATCAAAGAAATCTGCGGGGAGTTCACGAAACTCGCCCTTAGTTACATAAGATTTGTTTGCTGAGTGAACAATGTAATCAATTATTTATTACCCACTGTAGATAAACAGAAATCCATTATAAGAAATACGGAACGAAAACCGAAATTTTGCTTTTTTTCAGTCAACTTAGTTAAACGAAAGTGTTAATATTTTTTTGTGGGTGTTTAAATCTCATGTTTTATTGATTCACGTCCGAAAAAGTATGCCTAGATTTTCCAAGATTGAATTTTTATCAACCAGCTGTGATAAGAGTACTTAAACGATTCCCCTAAATCCAGCAAGTACTTTTTATTCTTATAAGCCGTCTGAAATGCTGATCCAGAGATTTTTATCCGCACACCATAATTTTTAAAGGGCCTTTATCTGAATCTTAATAAAACAGTGGCAGTTTTTTTTTTCATTTTATACCGTAGTAAAATTTGTTTTGTTTAAGCTAAATATTCTTAGAATTAATGTAAATATGCATCAAAAATGGTTTGATACTGAGGCACAGGCCTTCCTCAGGGATGGATAAGGAGATAGGGCATTAGTTTAAAAGACATTTTGACCGTCTATTCGAAACAAATAGTTTTATTTGCTCATTATTATTTATTTTATTTATTCATTAAATACAATACGAGCGAACTCAATAGAAACTTATTTTGTCAGCCAATTACTTTTCTGAAATTAAAATAAGTATTTTTATAGGATTGGAAATACATTTCTGACTTTTTAAACAATTTTCTTTCGGGCAGTTTATTTTGTAACCCAAAAGCTTTTAACTTTTTCACAATTTCATTGTGAAAGCGGAACTGTATGGTTTTTTATAGAACAAATATCCTTTGTCATGTCGTATCGTATTTTCGTTTCGTTTATTCAGATTAACGGAACCAATATGAAATTATTTGACTTTTTAATTCAAAACAAGGTACGACATGTAATCTGATTGTTTTTTATTAGTAAGTAATTTAGTAGATGTCAGAGTTAACCCTTTACTATTGACTCATTTTAAATTTTCTTACTAATGTTCCGTACCTCAAAAGGAAAAAACGGAACCCTTTTAGGATCACTTTGTTGTCCGTCTGTCTGTCTGTTTGTCCGTCCGTCTGTCTGTCCGTCTGTCAAGACCCTTTATCTCAGGATTGCGTGGAGGTATCGAGTTGAAATTTAAACCATACATTATAGTCCAGGGTCCCTTGAAGCTGTGAAAACATCAAGCTTCTAAGTTGACGTAAAAAAAGATACTCCCGTGTATGCCGCACAAAACGCATTTTTGATACTCTCAAAGGAATCAAAATTCATAGGGTACTTCCTGTTGACCTAGAACTATATTTGGCAAGTAATTATCGTCTTATACTAGGTACACTTACAGGGAAAAATCTGAAAACTCTACATTTGTAATTAAATCATAAAAAAAATAATCATTAAAGTACGTAATTAATCATCGAAGTTAAACAATGGTATGAGCGGTAATAGTTTCAACTTCTAACTTGAAATTTGGTGATAATAATTATTATGATGTATATTTTACCAACAAAGAAGGTTTATGAATATAATTTGTCAGTTTTGTGTAAATTGGTTGAAATATACACATCAACTTTGTCTAGGGATACAGGTGTTATTTTCATACAAACGAGGTAACTTTGAAGCCTTGGTTTTCTGCCAGGGATGTACCGTGCTGTTATCTGATGATGGCCATCCAGGGAGTGAATGGAGTAGATTCAGATCGCTACATACACCCAACTGATCTGATCAGCATTCTAAAAGATTAATGGGTCAGAGTTCTCAGTTTGAGGATTTCCATACATTTTCATGCTATTTTCGCGGTTTTTTTAAACATGTCCATTACGTTTTTAGAATGTTGGTCAGATCAGTTGGGTGTGTAAAGCGATCTGAAGCTCCTCCATTCACTCCCTGGATAGCCGTCATCAGATCACAGCACAGTACATCCCTGGCAGGAAACCAAGTCTTCAAAGTTACCTCGTTTGTATGAAAATAGCACCTGTATCCCTAGACAAAGTTGATATGTGTATAACGATTTGTTGGAAGTGTCTGTCAAAGTCAATCCGCCTTACCTGGGACCTTCCATCGAAAACGCTGCAAAATCCCTTTGAGATATAACAAAACTAATTGTTGGGTTACTGTATAAATTACTTTCATTATTTTCCATAGTGATTGATTAGATTATTATTTAAATTACCAAACGAGTTATTAAAATATATAAATATATCTGAAGTTCTTTAAATCTGCCATGGCGCTAGTCACAAATATTTATTTATCTTTGTGATAATCGCGCCATTAATTATTTTTAAAATATCAATATTTATTATTATTAATTAATCAGATCCTTTCAAATATTGTTATAGTTAATTACTTTTAAAAAGAATTAAAAAGGAATAAATTTGGCTCTAAATATTTCCGCAACATGGCGGTATGTCACGCCGCGCCGCGTGACAGGGGGTCAAAGAGTAAAACAAGCACAGAGTGCATTCCAGCAGACCAATCGCTAATCGATTACCTAAGAGTAAATTTTAACCATCAGATGGATAGATAAATAAAAGATTGACGGTTACGGTGACGGTAAGTGTAAGTGGACGAGGAAGCGGAAGCTGAAGCGGAAGCGAAAGTCAAATACATCGATGAATATAAATAGTTTGCAATGTGGAGTGTCAGCCACTCGTTTTTCAGTCACCATAAGCAGCTGTGGTTAAGATTTTTAAATTAACTGTCCGCCTATTCGCCCTTTCACCTGTTCGCCTGTTCGCCCGTCCACTTTTTTGGCTGTCCGCCGTCTATCCTACTTTTGAAAGACTGTTCTAGAGTAACATATCCAAATATTTATATTTATGATGGTACGGAACCCTCGGTGAGCGAGTCCGACTCGCTTGTGACCGGTTTTTTTTATTTAATCACGCAAATACCTTTGAACGGATTTGGATGAACACACATTAGTAAATTTATTACCTGGATTAAAATATAGTATAGATTTTATCCTGGTTCCCTAAGGGCTTTTCGAATGTCTACGCGTATAAAGTCGCAAGCGGAAGCTATAGTCAATGCAATAAGAAACAATATTGTCATTGCGGAGATTATTGGGTGGCAAAAGCCGAAGAGGGGCCCAATCGCAGTAATTTTGAACGATAAAACCAAAAACGTTACGTTATCGTTGTCAATAAGGTTATATTTACCTAAAAATCTTTGGTTTAAAGCTTAGAATTCTTATTTATTGTCCAAAATTGGCAACCTAGGGTCCCTAGGCATAGCTTTCAATAATTTTAACAAAGGGTGTATTTTTTTGTAAATAACTGAAACGGTAACGATTTAGTTTTGGTTTTATCGTTGAAAATTTGCTTGATTGTGCCCCACTAAGTGTCATGCGACTGAAATAGTGACGCAATCCACTATCACTAAGTGCGTTTCCCACAAAACTCCATGTGCACTATATTAGCAACAAAACAACTACAAAATTCAACGCATGTTTCTGACCTGGCAGAACACTGATATTCGTGTGGCCGGTCACGTATGGCCTAACAGACCCCGGGCAAAGGTTCTAACCCTTGGCTCACCGCCACTAAATTGTCTGCGAACCTCCTCATATTATTATGCATATGGATTGCCTTCTGATTGAGATTACTATGTAACCCGACCCTGATTGAGAACGATATAAGGTTTCGAAGGCTGGATACAATTTTAGATTAGTATGAAAATGTAAGAGAACTTTATTCTGCTATTAAGATATCGTATAAAATTGTTTAAAAAAACAAAACACCGACTTCAAAAAACATACCTCTAAAAAGCAAGAAATAATATTCGTAATAATAAAACACGTCTATTGAAGTCGGGTGGGGCTGGAGTACAAATCCCTTTTTTTTTGTTCTAAAAGCCCCACCCGACTTCAATAGACGTGTTTTATTATTACGAATATTATTTCTTGCTTTTTAGAGGTAGGTTTTTTGAAGTCGGTGTTTTGTTTTTTTAAACAATTTTTTATTTTTTTATTTTTAGTGTAGGTACCTTTTGTATTAGGTAGTGTAGGTATATTATTTAGGTAGAAATTAAAATCGGCCCAGCCAAACGTGAGTTAATCGCGGAGAAATATACATACATGCGGGTCAAACTGAGAACCTCCTTTTTTAAGTCGGTTAAAGAACTACACTTAAGATATCCTTTTTCCAACAAAAAAATAATTATCTTATTCAGTTCATAAACAAAGAAGTTATATGTACGACTGATCATCGAGGTAGTTCACACAAAATCATACTATTTTCGTGCTTTTTTCAAGATTACTTGAAAAGTACTGAACCGATTTCAAAATTTAAAAAAAATGGGACCAACTTGGGAGTTTACCTGATGTAATAACGTTTGAATCATTTCAATCGGTCCAGCCGTCTTCGAGTAATCGGTGTACATACAAAAAAACGGATCGAATTGAGTACCTCCCTCCTTTTGAAGTCGGTAAAAATAGGACAAGGAATTCGACATGAGTGATTTTGAATTTTGTTTAAATTTTGGTAGGTATACTATTCCTAATAATTATGATATAATAATGAATGTATTAGTCAAATGCATGTGACACTAAAGCATTTTAATCACTCGCTTTATTAAAATAATTGAAATGAGAAATATTAAATTTTATCAAAATGAATAATAAAATAGTACACGTTCAGTAAATTAAATCCTAAGTAAGTATTTATTTGCAATGAGTTTTATTGTAAAATTTCTCTTTAAACCTTTATTCGACTACCATCGGATAATCTATTGGTTAAACCGACCTCTAACCTCTAATGCTGGAAAACAGAAGAAGGCTAGTAATCGGCTCAGTGCTAATGGCCTTTCTCCTCTCTCATTTTATGGTTTCAATGCAATTGTTAAGTAACATTGAAATAAAAGGTTTTCCAAAAACTATTGGAAATTATTCTATTGTAAAAAAATATTTACAGTCAACATCTCAACGATAATCGCACAATATTGAGCTTTAGTTACTGATTTAAAACGTAATAATATATGTTTCCGCTAAGGTACGGAATACGTGAATGTGCGAATTGGCTAGGTAATTTGCAAATAACCGGGTACAACCCGTATAAGTGCGATTTTTTTCTTAAAGTAGCAGATTTCCGCACTTTACCTAGTTGATCTGCATATTAACGGATGCTACACCATTAAAGTGTGGAAGACAGTGCGTGAAATAGCCAAGGCTGCAAGAAATTTAAGTTAAAGACGTCTATTGAAAGTGAATTTTATAGAAACGTCGTTTCTGGCGCTTCACCGGCCGCTACTACGGGACGCTCGCTCCTTTCGCTCGTCTCGCACGTTTTTGGTCGTAGTTCTAACCTAAACTAATGAATTTTATAAGACTTTCTTCACCCGACTCCGCTTTATTTGAATGAACAGAAAGCAGCAATATCAAATTTATTAATGTCTAACTAAGATTGTGTTCTCTTTAGTTTCAAAGTTCAATTTCAATAAATTTCCTTAATTTAGGTAAAAAAGAAAATCGAAAAGCTGTAAGTAAATAAATACTTAGGTACTAATTCATATTCATAAGAAGTTTGAGCCGTCAAGTGACAGTGGTCAATTCGTCAAGTCTATACCGATTTCGTTAATATCCTAGAGTAGGGTACAGCACCTACTGGGTCCCGTCAGTTTTGACGTAGATTAATGGGCCCTAGTTATAATGTTAGAAGCACGTAACAATTTACGATTCAAACACCCTTTACAAGTTCAGTAATGGCGTAGCAAATTCGTATGTCATACCCAACAAACATTTAATACAAAGTTGTGAAATGAAACGTCAGTCGACTGCCTATTTGGAGGATTAAGGTTTGTTTCTTGTATGTTTTGTTTGTAACAAGTTAATGAATAAACTTTGTTTACGTACGTCTTCGAATGTGTCTCAAGTGATAACATTTAATGATTTTAGGTTTGTTTGTATCATTTAATAAATCTTTTAAATTCGTTAGATTCTTGTCTATCATGTACTTTGTAATGATTTAGACATTCGAAACTTTTTATAAGTTTTTGGACGGGTTTTTATTGTCGTAAGCTGCAATCGAATCTAAGTTTAGTTATTTCACATGATTATTGGTGACAGAAGTTTTCTGCTTACAGCAAATATATACAAAGAAAATATAAATCTGCCCTTTAGGCACTGTATCATACATTATTTTGATAAAATTATTAGTCAGCCGACAACAAACATTTTATTTGATCTCTCTTTACAAAACGAAACGTTTGAACTAAACTAAATTACAGGGCACAGTGGCACACTCGGTCCCCTTTCAAAATAGGAGCCAGTGACATGTTCAATTTGCAGTGATTGACTTGACGGCGACTCTCAACACTCGCTACTTGCTGATTGAAATCCCAATTTTACCGATAAATTCAATTTAGCACTTGATCGGATACGATGACTAAAATGGGAGATAAATTAGGTTAGCACGCATTCCTGACAGTGTAAAGTAATTACTGACTTTTTGTCATAGCTCTTTGCATGTACGAGCCAGCGAGATTTTCTTTTCCTCCGAGAATGTGATGATTTTCATTGAGTACTGGAAGACGCAAATAGGCCAAACCATATTCTGATATATTTGATTGCGTTAAAGCCTCTCTTAACCATCGCTGTTTATCTTTAGCTAAAATAGGTTTACCTTTAAGTTGTTACTGGCACTGTTTCAACCGCAGTTTTGTGTGGATCTTATAATCTCTCGCGCACTGGATAAGCTTCTACACTGAGTGACACCTTGTTATTCTCAGGCAATAACACCATCCTATGTACCATGGGCAACAGCGTCGCTTAACCGCTGCTAAGGTTAAAATCGCTTGCACACCGCGCCCGCTGTCACATACATTTAGTTCGTGCAGGGGCGATACGCGTGCACACGAATTTTGTTGCAAACTGGTTAAGCGACGCTGTTGCCCATAGTACACAAAAAAGTGGATGTAAGAGAATATCGTAATCACTATTTCTTTCTTAGGGCTTTATTCAGTACAAACGTTTTTTATTGTCATTTCACAACTCGTTCATATATTTTTTTAATTTATTAACATAGGTAGGTAGTACTTATCACACCACAATATTTATGAACGTACGTTTATATCAAATTTTAAAGTCATAATATCTTAATCATGACTTTAGATTATGGCAAATCTTCATGACTTTGCATGATTTCCCGAGAGTAATACAGTGCTTCCGTTATATCCTTGCTATTCACTTGAAGTACTCAGAATATTAATTGTGATTAAGCGCTGAAGATTATTTTATTTTATTTTATTCAGGATGACATACAATAAAATATTTATAACAAAAAGGTTTCATTAAGTTAAATTAGTGTTACTTATTGTGTTGAACTATCACCATTATCCCCATCATTATAATCAATCTAATAATCATCCAGTAGTATCGAAAAATAATTTCAATACGTTTGGCCGAAACAGAGTCTGAATAATATTCACTTCAAAGACTTCAGTATCATTGAGACTACGTAAAAAACTCTATTGAGTGTTCAATCGTTTCGGTAATTTTAATAAAAAAACGTTTGTATACAAAGTGAGCTGATAATTCGAGGCCGTTGAATATTTCAAACAGCGGGACGTGATGAAAATAAATAAATATAGAGCCGGTCGTCTCCTTGCTTGCAGTCCCGTCCGCCTAAGTTTGCTCTGCCTGGGACGCTAAACATTGTTAATGGTTTTCATAACAGCAATTTGTTTTGATACAATCCGAAAAAATAGATTTTGAGTTTGAGAATGCTTTCCGTGTTTTTACACGACTGCCCATAAAAGAAGAGTGTTCAGGGTATGTTTGTATGTATGCATGTGAGTTTTTTATTTCACCATAACTTCTACAGCTGCATGACACCATTTTGTAATCTGAAAAACATTTTTTTTTCAATTATTACAATATAGGTAGCAAATGAAAGGCCTTAATAAGCACATTCTATAATTTGTCACTAAAATGTTCAAAATAAAAATTATCATTTAAAAAAACACAATTAGGTAATAAGATACGATTGCAAACCCTTTATTTTCCCTTGATTTCTAAGACTAATTGAGAAACCCCTGAAATTGACTTTAAACCAAACGTGTAAAGCTGCTAAATGTTACCAGCAAGTAATTTCATACTTTCCGTCATAACCTCCCCATTTTGCCGGCATATTAATAACGGTTGTCGTTTGCTTACCCAACAAAACGGGACATCCGTCTGCGAAGGTATTTCAACCACGTGGATAGTTTGCCAGGTAGACCTCCCTCTCTTTTTTGCTTGCATCTTTTTCATTGGGAGTGAAAGAGCTAACTGAAGAGAGAGATCAATAACCTGGTTCACTCACACGCTGACAGCCGTGACGTCACACTACGGCAGACGGTATTTTGACGGGAGGCTGAATGTTTAGGAGAAATGGCGGGCGGATGTAAGCAACTAAATAAATTGCAGTGAGCATTGTTTGGTTGTTTGCGGGGTTAACTGTGGTAAGCTCTATGACTATTGATTGGTGATTCGGTTTTACTTGGAATGTTTTAAAATAAATAACTGTTCAGCTAAATTACAGTGTAGTTTTTAGATCGGCAATTGCAGTCTGTGCGTAGCAGTTGACTGCAATTGCCGATCTAAACTGCACTGGAATAATTTAACTAAACAGTTTTTACGGAAGACCCTTGGCGTTTTAGAATGCTGCGACATCATGCTGACTAAATGTCTTTTCGATGCCATTTCATTTCTTTTTATATTTATTTTAATGTATCTACTTTTGAGTTTTGTATTGATTTATCTTGTCACCAAATAAATAATTCATTTTTTTTTGTTATTTTTATTGTTTTATTTGATTTATATAATTATTTTCTGATATTTTGTTTGACTTGCTGGTGTGTTGGTAGCTTTAGCCCTGTAAGCCTGCATGTAAATTAATTAATAAATGATAAATTACTGTTTTTAAATTAAATATTGAGTGATGGGAATTCGTAACAATCACGAAATTTGAGGCGTTTTTGCTATTAATGGTGACGACGACGCTTATGTATGTTTCTAATGTATTTATTAGTGGTTTTATGCAACTTCAAAAGTCAACGAATATTTTATTAATTTAAAAAAAAAATCCTTTGTGTATTTTTAAAATACCTATAACGAATGTAATGCTGAATTTAACTCGAATTACACTTAGGTGTCTAAAGCAAAATCAAAACAGGAATGAAGGAGCAATTGCACCTACATTTTCTCGGTGGAACAGAACGCCGCGGGCGCTGCGCGTCCACTTTAGAATTTTTAATCTTTCTAATCTTTGAAACTCTACCTTTATTGTCAGTGTAGACTTTGCTCTCATTTTTTTGTTATTCGAGAACTGCTATATTTTCCATTACTTGCAAACTGTCTAGAGTATTTGCACGATCAAATAAT
Source organism: Agriphila geniculea (assembly GCA_943789525.1). Classification (NCBI taxonomy): domain Eukaryota; kingdom Metazoa; phylum Arthropoda; class Insecta; order Lepidoptera; family Crambidae; genus Agriphila; species Agriphila geniculea. Next base: position 15,989,615 of record OX038882.1, on the reverse strand, counting down.
AGTTTATGCACGAATTATTTAAAGAATGCTGGTTCAGAAGGGAATTTTTCGTGGAAATTTATTAAACAAACATCAAATTATATCTCAGAACATTATTTCAAATAGTAGTCAGAGAAATTGAAATTTTACGTTGATGTCAAACGTAAGTGTGACCTATCTTTTGCGACCAGTGGTAATAAGATAACGTTTGTACGACCATTGTACGACGTAAAATTGTTAGTTGGGTTAACATCAGGTGAGGTGAAGGCGAAGCACTATTCCGTTGTGCAAAAAAAAATATCTCAACTGATGTTAAGCGATGATTAAGATTGAAGGTGAAAGCGTTCTACACCCGCAATACTCTACCACTGAGGAACTACCTATCTTACCTCTAACTGCCGGAACACAACAATTTTTAAGTTGTAAGGCGTCAAACTTAGGTGAGATGGTGGTGTTAACTAGAGATGAGATGTACTAGGCCAAACACGTACCGAGTCTTGCAAGTACGAGTACATCAAAATACTTGTTCCGTAAACCTATTCCACGAGTAGTCTATCCTATCACACTTAGTTGCAAATAAAAATTTGATTTGATTTGATTTGATTTGATTTGTATTTAGAAGTATGTGTTTTTAATTTCTTTTTTACTATATCTAGTATCTTTTTGCTTACGTGTGTGCACTTATATTCGCTCTGCACTATTTTCTGAATTACAAAACATATATTGAGCATTATAACTATCTTTATCTTCAAAGTAGTCACGCTTAACTTCTTTTTGGATCCATAATATTTAAAAGTTAAAAACATACTCAAGAGAAAGTAAACAGATATGTTCGCATCAAATACACTACCAACCTATTTAAAAAGTTTATTTACAGTTAATTTTAAGGAACACCTTTACCATTCGTATTAGCGAAAACACTCAATAAATTAATTAAATTAGTCCAAAAATTCCAACATCACAAAATCGTACGAGTAAGTATCTCCTTAACTTTAATAAATACATATTTATCCGGTAAAAAGCTATTGTAAACAATACGAGATGCCGAAAAAACAGTGATCTGATAATTCAAATATGAATAAAACACACGCGACTAAGTAAATGTTCACGGCTAGAAAAATATGGACCTTATTTATAATAGGTTAAGGTATTATTGTCGAATATGCGGAAACAAGACAGAAAACCAAGCGATCTTGAAACAAGCCCTACCACCAACCAAACCGAGTACAAATGTACTCCCCACCTAGGAATCGAACCCGGGACCCCTGTGTTTTACACGGGTGGACAAACCACTAGACCACGAGACGATTACCTAATGGAACGCATAACTTTATTTGTCCTAAACATTAAACGCATACTGTTAAATGGCATAATCATCATTTAGCATAATATTTTATAGCACAATTTCAAAACGCATAATTTCATAAGGCTTAATTTTGTTAAGCATAAATATTCAATGGCATATTGTCTAAGAAGCATAATCATCAAAAGACATAATCTTATTACGCATTGTAATAAGAGACCTAATTTCTTTAGGCATATTTTTTAAAACTCATAATTATTTTATGAATAAGTAATCATTATAAATATGAGCACTTCTGCTCCTTGCACCTCCCGGCTAGCACTCTGCAAGCAAAAACCCAGCCTGCAGCATCCGTGCGAGCAAGCGCCCAACACGCAAGCAAGCATGCAGACAAGCTGGCAATATGCAGGCAAGCATGCAGGCAAGCAAGCAGCATGCAAGCAAGCAGCATGCAGGCAAGCATGCAGCATGCAGGCAAGCATGCAGCATGCAGGCAAGCATGCAGCATGCAGGCAAGCATGCAGCATGCAGGAAAGCATGCAAAATGCAACATGCATGCAAGCACTATAGAGCTCCGCTCGCTTCGCTCGCTCCGCTGTAAGTGGTCAAAACACTAACCTAACCTAACCTACCTAGTACACAAAAAGTTTTTCGGCCGGCCCCCCTGCTCCCCCCGGCAAGCATTTTACAAGCAAGCATCCACAATGCAAGCAAGCATGCATGCATGCAAGGAAGCACAGCATGCAAGCAAGCATGCAGTGTGAAACATGCATACAAGCATTATTAAGCTCCACCTGCTTAGCTTAGAGTGATCTAATCTCGAAACACTGACCTAACCTAACCCACCAATGGTGGTCACAATTAAAGTTTTTTTTTATAAATTAGTATTCAAATTAGTTATGTTTTCTTTTATATTATGCTATAAAACATTAGTAGTTATGTATATTAGACATAACAAAATTATGGCTTTCAAAATATGCTTACTGACAATATGCCAATTGAAATTAGGAATTGTAACTATTATGCTTTGAAATATTATGCTTTTTAAAAGTTATGCAATTCGATGGTTATGCGTATCGAAGTTTATGCTAAATAAATAGTATGCTTTGTGATTATTATGCCAATCGAGTTATGCCAAGTGACTTTAGGACAATTGAAATTGTGCGATGCGAAGGGCACCCCCACGAGACACCTAAGCCCAGCCGTATGCTTCCAGCAGATTATAATAGCATTAGCCCTTCACAGTCAGGATAGTCGTAAATGATCATTAATAAAAAAGTTATCATCATATTTTAGCCATTTTTAGGGTTCCGTACCCAAAGGGTAAAAAAAACGGGACCCTATTACTAAGACTCCGCTGTCCGTCTATCTGTCTGTTTGTCACCAGGCTGTATCTCATGAACCGTGATAGCTAGAAAAACCGGCCAAGCGCGAGTCGGACTCGCGCACGAAGGGTTCCGTCTTTTTGTACAAAAAATAATAAAGATACCACAGCGAAGAACATCTATATCATCAAAATAAACAAGACCTGAATCTGCTGAACCATTTTTTTCATCAGCATTCTTTTTTTCGCAAAAGGTCTGAACTGAACTCTTATCGAAAAAAAATATAAAATGTAAGTATGTAATAAAAATCATTAAAAATATGAAAAAGCAAGACAATTTATCAATTTACCAGAAAGTTTGCCTAATTTTATTGGAATTTGCTGGAAATATAACACGTTAAATTAATCCCACCAAAAACATTTGTAATGTTGTCAAGACGTATGGCTCGCACTGTCAAAAAGTTATCAGACCTCATGTAGAGCCTAGCTTTTAACTATACGCGCCCTAATAGGCATGTTGACTATTTTTTTATTTTATGTTACATAAATTACCTCTCAAAAAAAGAAACATTTGTATAATAATTATTTCGCTAGCATGAAAACTGCCCGAGATATCACAGTTTGAAATGCACAAAATTGGACTCACCCGAAAACGCTCCATACTAACGGCTACCAAGTTATGACGTCACGCCTTCCTACGTTGTATGCAACGCGTAGGAAATTTGTTCGGCAGCTATATTAAATATTGTGTTTATCAAAATGGTTTCTTTGACAAATTTGCTATAAATTTTACGGACTAATTAAATGTATTATTTATTTTAACAAATTTTATACTTTTTAAATGGACTTGTCCACCCAACTTTGAAGGGTCATAAAACAAATAATACGCAATATATAAAACCAAGAGGTATACAAGCTACTCCAAAAGTTTGATTGTTTACGATTTTTATTAGTATTTCGTTATTTTATTCATAAGTCAACATCCCTATTCTACGAGCCCTAACTTCAAAAACTCTACACCTTAGTCAAAATATATGGCTTGGCCGTTTCGTACTACAAGAACTATTGTTTAGCGAAATGGCTAAGCCACATATTTTGGACTAAGGTGTAGAGTTTTTGAAGCTAGAGCTCGTAGAGTTATGGCGCGTAGAGTTAAAAGCTTGGCTCTACATGAGGTCTGATAACTTTTTGACAGAGCGAGCCATATAGAAGTCTCGGCAACATTATACATGAAAATGTTTTTGGTGGGATTTCACTTATACTTGTAAGTAACTATCCATAAACCGGAAAAGCAAGATGGTGTCAGAATTATTCTGGTCTTGCTTCAAAAAGGCCGCGAACTTTTCCGACTACCTATCATAATTTCCGTTTAATTTAATTTAGGTAATTTCCACATAATTCGAATAACGAGTCACTGTATCAAATTCTTACCAAACAATGAAACGGGAGCATCATAAATTGATTCACTCAGAAACACCGTACACCATTACAATATAGACATTTTCATAATAATTAACGCCGGGCCGTCATTAGGAGCACAATAGCTTGTACTAGTAGCAATGTTCTCGTTAAGACACCGGCGATGCCCCAAAGCGACAAAGCAATCACGATGCCAAAGTAAATACTCTAAACGGGTAATTAGTTTGTTCTGCTGGTAGAGGGTTAGCTGCGTTACACCCTTGTGTTAGTACACCCTCTTTTACTAAATATATTGAACCGCTTTGTCCTCCAAAAATATTGGTGGACTAGCTTTCGCCCGTAACTTCGTCCGCGTTAGCATTCGGAAAATCCCTAGGGAACCTTTGACAGGGATAATGACTATCGTATGTTTTAATAAAGGCTATAAACTATCTATGTGCCATTTTAAATCCTTTCAGGCGTTTTCGCGTGATTTTGTAACAAAAACATCCAAACATCTAAACATCCGAACATTCAAACTATTTTATAATATTAGTAGGTTATCCATCCATATTCCGTTCCTGTTCGTTCCCGTTCCGTTCCCGTTCCCGTACCCGTTCTCGTTCCTATTTCTATGCAGAATTTGAACCCCCATTTCAGCACTTTAGGGTTTGAATCATGTCCAACGAGTTGGAATTAATATTTGCTATTCAATCACACAAAAATGGCCAAACGGATTTGGATTGGCAAGCACACAGACAGTTTATTAGCCTGGATTAAAAAATAAGGTACTTTTTGTCTCAGTCAAAGATTCCCTAGGGATTTTCCACACGGACGAAGTCGCGGGTGAAAACCAGTTCAATATAATCCTTAAATTATTGTATTTCACTGATAGTTTATTGCCGCAAAGCCATCAGATTCTGCCTATCACACACATTAGAATTTAAAGATAGCAAGTTGGCATTTAACAGAAACCCTTCAGAACCCTAGTTTGTGAGTCTTACTCAAAATTTCTAACAAATTAGCCATGCTCAGCGTTGGCTTCATTTTGCAAATTCCTCATTCTCCTAAGTTCTCAGGAGCATTAAATTTTAACGAAATTGCTTTCAAACTTTTCCTCTCTCAATAAGCTCAACTCAATTTCCGTAGGCACAGTTTATATCACATAGTTGTCTGTTGTGTATTAATTTACCTGGTTACTTTGAACCCTCAATAATTCATAAACTCTTTGAATAGGTAGGTAATTGAAAATCATTCACGTTTCGTCTATTATATACAGTATTACTTTCGACACGTTAAAATTAAATGTCAATTTGCAAATGCAACGAAACTTTGATGCCCATTTTGACGAAACAGAGAAGTTTAATGAAAAAAAAATACGAAACAACATCGGTTGTATCGTAACCCGGTATTACCGTATTCATTAATTCACAATACGGCTTTAACTTCCAAACGTTGAATTTGTTTACTTTTTTGGATTGCCGACCGCAGCTTATATTCATTCGTCGACCACTTTATCCGGGTGTCAGAATTCAAAATGAGCCGGTCGGTACTGAAAACGGACCATTACCTACGTAGAGGTATATTTGCCGCCCGCCAAGCGGTACGAATATAGAGCTAGCCGGAGCCGCCTTAATAATTCAACAGTGCAATGCTTTTACAAAACCTGTCGACGTCAATCTTAATTTGGTTCTACCGATCGAGACGCTTTTGAAAATTGTCACTAGACAAACGTAATGGAACTCTCCTGTACTTGCTGCTAACGGGCCGGTTCACATTTGGGCTATGTTTAGATTAGCTTTAAAGTTATTGATTGTTATATATCGGCGCGCCGCCGGCGACGTTATTGTTGAGGCTTGAATTGGGTCACAAGTCAGCGATATTGGTACACGGCTGAAGGGTTAATTCAGGCTTACCTGCTCGATTATTTGACCGAGTAAACGCGAAGCGCAAACGAAGTGTCTCCGTTTCAGCTTGGGCAAAAATGCTTTGTATAAGTATGTATGTCTGGCTTTTCTCATCTACAGGTCGCATTTCTCAACCGATTCCCATGATATGTTTTGTCAGTTCAGTTTTTCGGAATTTTCCAAAATTTATATTTCAACTATTATGAAAAAAAACAAAAATGTCACAAAGGTCTACAGTTCACGGGGCCACTAGTTAAATATTGAAACTACGCTTAGACACTGTTATTTTCATTGGCTTTTGTAAATCAAATATTACCCATTGTGTTTCCTAATTATTTATGACTTTGCGTTTCATAATAATATGTTTTCGATAAGATTTCGAAACAAATTGTTTTAAATAACGTACTTAAACAAGTCATCTGAAGAAAATTAACACTTCTGCGGAGCTCGAAGCTGGGAGCGCGCCCTATACCGGCTCATTTGACTCACTAAACATTCAGCAGCTGTGGACTACTTCTTTACTTTAACAACTGATTAATGTTAAAAACAGATTCAGTCATCACAAGACAACTTCTTGCATTTACTGTTTATTTTTGTTCTTTTTTTTTACTGAAAATACCTACCGTTGTTATGCAAATAGTATCTACTACAAATGCAGTATTATACAGTTTACAGAAATGAAAAACATAATAATTAATAAAAAACCGGTCAAGAGCGAGTCGGACTCGCGCACCGAGGGTTCCGTACCATCATAAATATAAATATTTGGATATGTTACTGTAGAACAGTCTTTCAAAAGTAGGACAGACAGGGGACAGGCAAAAAGGTGGATGGGCGACCAGGCCGACAGGTGGAAGGGCAAATAGGCGGACAGTTAATTTACAAATCTTAACCACAGCTGCTTGTGGTGACTGAAAAACGAGTGGCTGACACTCCACATTGCAAACTGTTTATATTCATTGATGTAGGTACTATGGGCAACAGCGTCGCTTAACCAGTTTGCAACAAAATTCGTGTGGGCGCGTATCACCCCTGCCTGCACGAACTAAAAGTATGTGACAGCGGGCGTGGCGTGCAAGTGATTTTAATCTTAGCAGTGGTTAAGCGACGCTGTTGCCCATGGTACATTTGACTTTCGCTTCCACTTCAGCTTCCGCTTCCTCGTCCACTTACACTTACCGTCACCGAAACCGTCAATCTTTTTATTTATCTATAAGTACATCAACATCCTCCGTCCCAGTCCCTCCGCCCCTTCCCTTTCCCCTTATAATTTTTAGTCGTCATCGTCAGCCTAAACACAAAATTTGAACATCCTACCTTTGAAACTAAGAGACTTCCATACAAACTTTCATCCCTTATTTCATCCCCTTAGGTGAAATTTCCAAAATCCTTTCTTAGTGCTCACCTACACCATGAAAGGTATCTACCCTCCGGTGTCTTTAATTTCAGCCGTTAGAGCTCTATCTAGGCACATCCCAACAATCAATCACCAATCAATCTCCATTCAATCACCAATCAATCACCAATCAATCAATCAATTTAGAGTTTTATATGTATAGATTTTATTTATTACTAGCGAACCGCTTTCGCTTCGCTTCGGTTCCTTCCTTTTTTTGCCAATTTCGACCTTTCAACAACACCCGAAAAGAAAACAAATGCCTTCCAGTCATCACCTCCCTTGGTCCGAAAGTCTGTTTCCATCCCGTTCGAGTCCCGTCATCGGTGTGAGAAACGCGCTGATAGTTAAAATTTACTCATCATAAGTGATCGATTAACGATTGGTCTGCTGGAATGCACTCTGTGCTTGTTTTACTCTTTGACCCCCTGTCACGTGGCGTGACATACCGCCATGTTGCGGAAATATTTAGAGCCAATTTTATTCCTTTTTAATTATTTTTAAAAGTAATTAACTGTAACAATATTTGAAAGGGTCTAATTAATTAAAAATAATAAATATTTATATTTTAAAAATAATTAGTGGCGCTATTATCACAAAAGTCAATAAGAAGTTAAACTATGACCGCGCATACCGTTGTTTCACTCGATGATAAAATAACGTATTTTAATGACTATATTTTTTATGATTTAATTACAAATGTACAGTTTTCAGATTTTTTCATGTAAGTGTAGTTTATGGCACCCATTACACACACAATCTGATCACGCCAGATCGCGCCAGATTGACAGAGATTGATTGTGTAACGTTGTTCGTGATCTGTTTCAATCTGGCGCGGTCTGGCGTGATCAGATTGTGCTGGATTGTCAATCTACGTCAATCTGGCTTAGGGTTGACACCTTTTTTTTCGAGGTAATAGTATTATTTTCAAAACATTAAAAAATTATAGTATGTAGGTACTTACTTTTGGGATATTTATAAAAATGTAGTCCACATTTAGTTTTAACTAGCTTCCGCCCGCGACTACATCCGGGTGGATATTTGAAAAATATCCTAAAAAAACATACAGACGGACAGAAAAACAACCTCCTGCTTTTTTGAAGTCGGTTAAAAATATTGAATCGCAGTATATTGTGGTAGATTGTCAATCTACTACAATCTGCTTGTATCGGATCGCGGTAGATTGTGGTAGATTGTCAATCTACCATGGTAGACTGACAATCTAGCACGATCTACTGCGATCCGATGTTTTTAACCGACTTCAAAAAAAGAGGAGGTTATCTGTTCGGTACATTTGTTTTTTATGGCAGCTGAACTGATTTGGATGAAATTTGGCAAACAGTTTATAGTCTGGATTATAACTTATATTTTTCATCTCGATCAAAGGTACCCTAGGGATTTTTATTATTTTAAACAATGAAACTAATTTGTAGTACTTTAGGGGAATTTATACAAATATAGCCCATATTTATTTTTAACTAGCTTCCGGCCGTGACTAAATCCGGGTGGAAATTTGAAAAATACCCTAAAAAAACATACAGACGAACAGAAAAACAATCTTCTGCTTTTTTGAAATCGGTTAAAAATATTGAATCGCAGTATATTGTGGTAGATTGTCAATCTACCACAATCTGCTTGTATCGGATCGCGGAAGATTGTGGTAGATTGTCAATCTACCACGGACGACCACGGTAGATTGACAATCTAGCACAATATACTGCGATCCAATATTTTAACCGACTTCAAAAAAGTAGGAGCTTGTTTGTCTGTTCGTCTGTAGTTATATTAGTTTTTAAGGCTGAACCGATTTGAATGGAGTTTGACACACAGTTTGTAGCCTGGATTAAATTATAGGATTTGTTTTATCTTGGTCAATCAAAGGTACCCTAGGGTAAAATACTTTAGTAAGTTCTTTTGAGAAATTTATAAAAAATGTAGCCCATATTTATTTTTAACTTGCTTTCCGGCCGTGACTAATGCGCGTGGGCGTTTGAAGAATCCCTTAAAAAATATACAGATGAAAAGAGAACCTCCTCCTTTTTATAAGTCGGTTAAAATATTGGATTGCAGTAAAAGATGATGAAATTTGGCACACAGTTAGTTTGGTACCCTAGGAAGTACCTACCCTATGTACCCTATTTTTAATTTTTAAAGGAAGCTAGTTAAAAATAAATGAGGACTTTATTTTTTCATAAATTTCCTATAAACCTACCTACTATATTTTTTGCAATGTTTTGAAAAATACTATTTACCTCGATGTTATTACTATACCAGGCTATAAACTATATAATATGATGTGTGCCAAATTTCATCAAATTCAGTTCAGCCTTCTGAAGCTGAACTGATTTGGATGAAATTTGGCACTCAGTTCATAGCTGGGTAATATCGTATTATAAATATCGATATTTAGGTAATTTTACACACATGTGTGTGTAAAATTAAATATCGTAATTAAAATCGATATTCATCTAACCCTAACTAATCAAGGCATAAAATGGGTGCTAGACAACAGATTTTACTAGGTACTTACTTATTTTTCGAAATAGATAGGTACTTATTATACGCAGACCGTCACAGAAATTAAAATTCATCATTTCAATTACGTCCGGGAATCGAACCCGGGATCTCTTGCGTGGTAGACTGGCATGTTGAATACTGCACCACTCAGGTCATCGATCGATATCACGCGAAAATTAATGCAAAAAGTTGGCAACCCTACCAAAGATCACCGTGGATCGTGGTAGATTGTCAATCTACCAAGATCTACTGCGATCCAGATCTCGCTGGATTGACCGTGTAACGTCGCAAACTAACCGCATCAAATTCCATCAATCTGCGGTTTTGATCAGATTGAAACCAGATTATAATTTCTAGGTCAACGGGAAGTACCCTATGAATTTTGATTCCTTTGAAAGTATCGAAAATGCGTTTTTTGCGCCCTAAACGGCAGTATCTTTTTTTCACGTTAATTTAGAAGTTTGATTTTTTTACAGCTTCAAGGGCCCGTAGACCTTAGTATATAGTTTAAATTTCAACTCGATACCTCCACGCGTTCTCGAGATAAAGGGTCTTGACAGACAGACGGACGGACGGACAGACAGACGGACAACAAAGTGATCCTATAAGGGTTCCGTTTTTTCCTTTTGAGGTACGGAACCCTAAAAATAGGTACTACTTAGGGAACTTTTGCATTTTTTACTAAAAAAGCCAATTATTATGTTTGTGGTATTACTAAAGTAGATTATTTTAAAATTCAATAGAAAATCAAATTTAACACACAGAAAGACGTTTGCAAGTGACGTGCTGACTTGCATCCATTGAAGTTCCGCACACCTGCGACTGTGACGTTGCTTAAACTTAACGCCAAGTTCACACCTGCGTTCCAGTTGAGTTCATTTAAATATCCTTCACACGTCTCACTGCCACGCCAAATAGTTGCCTTTGTTTGCGATAATTTGTTTAGCTATTTATTACAGTTTGATTCTACACCCTAACGTATGTAAGTACTTGTTTCATTTTGTGTCGTGCTATCAACCATTATTATGAAAAAGCAAGGTGCTGAGTGCAGCCGAAAATATTAATGATTTAACTTAATCGAATCTTCGCTTGATGTTTCGAGTTAGGTTCGACATGGGCCGAAAAACGAAAAAACCTTCAAATGTACAAAATGTATTGGTCAGCTGATCGACTTCGATGTTTCTTGAAGAAAGTTGTTCAAATAATGCAAAGGCAACACTATATCACCTGTTTCAGTATTGGTACATAATTTAGTTCCACCTTATATGTATATTTTTCTTTTAATAAAGTTGTCATAATAATAACTTTATCTACACTCACAACGTAATGTTCCAAAAAAAGATTGTATAAACACGTATTTTATTTTCGTGGATAGGTAAAATTAAAAAAAACCCATTACGATGCAGTCAACTGCATAATAAAACAAGTTTTTAATTTTTATAACACACTTTTACTTGTTAAGTTATTGGCACGTATTGGTTCATTGTAGTATATGGTCTGTGGTGCGAGGCGCGTCATTTTTAACGCAAAACAAAAATGTTATGATTTCAATTTTCACTTTTTGTTGTACTGAATTTCGTATATATTTTTTCAGCAAAAACTCTCTTTTTTAACTTTGACCTTTAATTTAGGTTCAATTCCAAATTGTATGAGTGTAGATAAAGTAGTGTATGAAGTTTTATACACTACTTTATCTACTCTACACTCATACAATGTACAGTTGCACATAACTTGGTATTATGCATCAGTTTCATAAACTACTATTATTGCACACTTACCCATATAAACGAAACAAATGGAACAAACTAATAAAAAGAAAAACACCTAGTCTTATTGCAACATTCAATATCTTTCAGGCAATACTTAATAATTATTATTAAGTATCAACAAAATTTATTAAATTTATATCAACACCATGCCCTGCTTGTACAAACTTTTTTGTAAGAACCCAGTGAAGTTTGTAAACGATGCTTTGTTGTTTCGATTTCGCGTTAAATTTTCAATCGTTGCTTATTAATAGGATGAGGGAGCGAATGCTAAATGTAAACAATAAGTTCTCTGGAAAGGACAATCAAAAGGGGCCCAGACACTTCTATGACTAGGAAACTCTAATTAATTGAAATGTTTATGATACTAACCGTTCGGGGTGTACGCTGTGCGCCCAAATCCATGAACAACTTTAGGATTAATTTATGGGGAAAACTAATAGGGAGTTTAGTTTTATTAATAGTTTTAACAACAGTAATAATATTATGATTTACGGTAGCAAAACAGCCAAACATTGAATTACAATTATTTTATGTTAAAAATTATTTTTCGAATTTATGACTCTTTTTTGTAGTTTCGTTGTTTTCTATGTTTGTTCAATAAAAATAAGATGTCGGTAAAATATTTTTATATCTTTTATTATCTTCATTGGTTAGAAATTCAATCAGTGAAGTTTTACCCATTCGATCTGAACAAGCTAACAAGATGCAAACTAATCGGAACCAAAGGAACTATAACTAAGGGATTACACAAAATCTAAGTTTTAATTAGTTCACTTGAGAAAACAGCACGTATTGAAAACAGATAGAGTAAAACGGATGAGATGAATACTGCATTTATGAACTTCGTCATTATCCTATGACTTATGTTATTACCAGCGAACTAAAATCTATTGAAGTGTAATTGCAAACAAATATTGCTTAAAAAATGGCACCACGGGGCCGAAATAATAGTCACCCCCTTAGCTTTAGTCGAGCCAGCCACCCGGTGACTGACGTTAGCGTTCGTTACAATAATTGTAGTTTGTATTGTAGAGAAAATAAAGATAGATAAATTTTATTAGAAATGACGTCCTGTGTAGTCAAATGGTGTAGAAGACGCAAAGAAGGCAGTAAAAATATGCAGAAATAACGTATCATATTTTTTCGTTTAAGTATAGAAAATATCTATGAGTATACAAATTATGGTCGCTTATAAGCAACCAATGCTCAGACGCTTTGTGCTGCATAATTAAATGCCAGCATTTTTAGCTCCATCCATTTAGTTGTACATTTCGTGTGGTGCCATTTTTTGAGCGCAATGCTTTGCTTGTTCCATAGATTTTAGTTCGCTGGTTATGACTAATGTCTCGCATAGGCCAATCCACAGAACATCGAACTTTTTTTAATGTTTTGTGGGCTCCCCTAAAGGTCTTTATGATGATCGATCCCGCGCTGTCCGCATTCAACGGTTTCCCGTCATCTTCACCAGACCATCTATGCACCTTGTAGGGGCGTAACGGAGCGTCTTCGTGGAACGTCGCGGAGCAGAGCGGAGTGTTACACGGTTGCGAACGCCAGAACCTTCACCACCTAACTGTCACTTTATAAACTTATTGCTAATTGCAAAATAAATTAATAATACACCACAGTATATACTTGATACAAGGCATGAGCTCGATGATTATCGAATTCGCATTAAATTCTAGGAATGACACCAAAATAATTTTACGTCACTACAAGTGTCTTCATAACTTGCGAAAATCATAATTAACACATTCTCGTAGTTTAAATTAGAAATAAAAAGCCTACGAGGAAGCCATTTATTTTCAGTGACAATTATTAAAATGATAACCATTGAAAATGACATAGGGTCCATAATATTGTATAAACTACATACTTGTTACCGATGTCGGTAACCTCAACACTGCACCATAGGATGATTCGCCAAGCAGGAACAGAATGAAACACTTTCTTCTTATATGCCCATATATTGTGGTTATAACGAATTGGGCCGTGCGAGCTTACAACATTTCCTACGATCACACGTCCCTAAGGTAACATTTTGTACGATAGCAAATATCCACTAATACAAAAACTTACATTTTCTACTTAACTTAGGTAGTTTACAAAACTCAAATCATTACTACCCTACGTTACCATAAATTGTTAGCGGTGGTGGGGATAGCAAACCCCCACTCCTGGCTCTTTACGAGATTACCTACCTAATTTATTATTTGGCTACCTTTCAATACGAGGTTTAGGTATTTAGGTTTCTCATTACCTTTATCAGAGACCTATACAAGAGGCCTTTATTTATATAATCTTACCTCTTAGTACCATATCAAAACCTTTAGGGCTTATAGGACAAAGGTTGGCGTATGACCTAGACACATTTCAGGTCGAAACTACCACCTCCTAGACCTATATTACCTAGCCCATTACCTCAAAACCTTTACCAGGTAGTATAAGTAAAAACACAAGCATTCATATCATTTAATCCATAGGATACCTAAATGCCTAAACAATACCTATTTGAATTACTAAAACTTAAATATTTCACAAACTATAAAACTTACAGCTACGCTAAATATCTCATTTTACAGAACTTTTTATATGCAACAATTTAAAACCAAATAGAACGTTACATATTAATAAACTTCAAAGTAATTAAAAACACAAACTAAATGACTCAATCAGTTATAACAAGCTACTGTTTACAAATCAAAGTACTTACATGAAATAATCACAAACACAGATTCTATCACTAGTAACGCACTTAGCGGTCCATTAAACAGTCTTTTTGCTATACACATTTTAATCACTTTTTTCACTAGTTTCACGCGATTGAAGCTGTCCGTAACAGTCTCCCCCCGGTGCAGCACTCGCGGCACCTTCTTCTTCAGTAGGGAGGACAGCCAATCTCGCTGTCGGGCGACGAAAAACTCCTCCTCTTGTCTTGACATCAGCGTTGCGAATCTCGCCGTCTGGTCCCGGATACACCGCCGTCACGACGCCTCGCGGCCACACATTGCGAGGCAGGCTGGAGTCGACGATGATGACGACGTCACCGGGCTTAAGTGAGCGGCCCGTGACGTCACGCGCACCCCCGCGCGGAATGAGCTCGGGCAGGTACTCGCGCACCCAGCGGCGCCAGTACTCGTCGGCCAGCGCCTGCGCAGCACGCCATGCCTTGCGCGAAGCTGGCTCGCACGGCCCAGTGAGTGGCAGGCCGCGCGAACCCCCCAACAGAAAGTGATTTGGGGTGAGCGCCTCTGGATCTTCTTCGCTGACTGGTACGTGGGTTAGCGGGCGAGCGTTTATGGTGTGCTCTACCTCCGCCAACAGCGTAGCTAGTACCTCTTCTCGCGGCGACTTCTCGTTCAGTGTGACTCGTAGCGCGCTTTTGACCGAGCGCACGAGCCTCTCCCACGCGCCTCCCTGATGTGGCGCGCCCGGAGCGATGTAGCGCCACTCCATACGCTCTGTTAGTGCGTAATCACGTAGCGCCGGTTCCCATTCTTCTACCGCACGACGCAACTCTACGTCGGCGCCTCTGAAGTTTGTTGCATTATCTGAGTACATCACGCGCGGCCACCCGCGGCGCGCGCCCATTCTTCTTAGAGCCATGATTGCCGAGTCTGTGGATAGCGACGCCACCAATTCTATATGTATCGCTCTCGTCGTGAGACACGTAAATAGTGCGCCCCACCGTTTTTCGTGCCGCCGTCCCACCGTCACCGTTAGAGGTCCAAAATAGTCAGCCCCGCAGTATGTGAAGGCCCTCGTGAATGGCTGTAATCTTGCCTTAGGTAAATCTCCGTGCACTGGAACCACAGGACGTGCCTTTCGTACGCGACAAAACACGCATTTGCTAGCGACTGTACGTATCGTCGGTCTCAGTCGTAGTATCCAGTATTTGGCTCTGACGTCATTCACAACGCGCTCATTGTGTGCGTGGTGGGCGCGACGGTGCTCACGATATAGTAGCAACCGCGCATACGGGTGCCTGCCGTCCAGTACTACGGGGTGAGTAGCGGGGGCAGACACACCCGCTGCCCCTATCCGTCCCCTGGCACGCAGCACACCTTGTTCGTCCAAATACGGATCTAGCTTTCGTAGCCGGCTTCCTGCTCTGAGGTTTCGCTTTGCGGTGATGCGTTCTATCTCTTCAGCGAAACATTGGCGCTGCGAAGCTCGTTGCAGTCTCATCTCAGCCTCTTCTAAAAGTTCTACATTCATCGTAGCGGCACGGTCACGACATTTGCGTACGAATAGTAATACTCTCGCCATCGCTCTCACCAAGCGTTCATATGAGGAAAAACGCTCGGCTCGGGGCACACTATCGTTTGCTTCTCCCATTGTCGTGAGCACTATCTCTACCGTGTCCTCTTCCGTTACGATATCACACGTGGGCCATAAAGCCTCATCTTCATATAAAAATTTGGGTCCTTTAAACCATCTGTCATTACACGTCTTCATCTCTACATAAGGGCGCGTTGCGTCGTCCGCCACATTCAGCGCTGTCGGAACCCATCTCCATTGGCTAGCGTCCGTAGTCTCGGCTATCTCTCCTAAGCGGTGCGCTACGTATGGTGAGTAACGCACGCTATCATTCCGTATCCAATGCCACACGGTACGCGAATCCGTCCAATATACAGTTTTCTCGGGTTCCCAGCCTTGCTGTCTCTTGATAGAGCTTGCCAGACGCGTCCCAATCAGAGCCGCTTGTAATTCGAGTCTTGGTACGCTAAGATGTTTCATTGGCGCTACCCGTGCTTTAGCGGCCGCTAATGTCACTTCTATTTCACCATTTTCATTCTTGACGCGCCAGTAAGCCGCGGTCGCGTAAGCAACTTCACTTGCATCACAAAATATATGTAGTTCTCGGCTCGGCTCTCCCCCCGTTTGAGCGTAGAGGCGCGGTAATCTTAGTGTTCGTAGCTTTTCTATGTCTCTAAGCCATTGGATTATCTCTTCGGCCTCCGGCCCTGGTAAAGCCTCGTCCCACTCTACGTTTAGTTTCCAAATGTTTTGTAATACAATCTTCGCTCGAATGGTGTAGTAGCTTAGTAAGCCCAACGGATCGAAAACCGACATCACGGCGCTTAGCGCTTCTCTCTTTGTCGGCGGCCTCGCTAACGTCTTCACTTCAGCCGGTACCCTCGCAAGCGTCGTGTTGAACCCCAGTGTGTCGGTCACCGCATCCCATAGTAACCCCAGCGTGCGACCACAATCGTCTAGGTTGGACCCCAGTTGCTTGGGCGATGACGTAGCACGGCTCTCTAATGGCAGCTCAGCTAAGACTCTAGCTTCGTTTGAGTTGAAGCCTGTCAGCTTGAATCCTGCTCGCCTGTGCACTTCAATCACTTGTTTCATCGTAGTAATTGCCCGTTCCTTATCATCAAAACTGTCCACCCAGTCGTCCATATAATGATTGCTAGTTATCGCTTGACATGCTAGCGGGTACTCGTCGGCGCTCTCTCTCGCGTTCCAGTCACGCACACTATGTGCTAAGAATGGCGAACTCTTTGCCCCAAATATCATCGACGTCATTTTATATTTTCGTGGCGGTCCATCTCTATCGCCGCCTCTCCATAGAAACATCTGTGCCGGTTGGTCTATAGGTGCGATTTTCACTTGTAAAAACATCTCTTGAATGTCGGCTGTTATTGCTATCCTTTTCTCACGGAACCGCAAAAGCAACCCATTTAAATCTTGTAATAAATCGGGCCCCTCTAAAAGCTCATCATTGAGGCAAACATCATCGGCTTTTGCCGCCGCATCGAAAACCAATCTTAACTTCCCCGGCTTGTTCACGTTAGTAACCGCGAAGTGAGGCAGGTACCATGATCGTGGATCGTCTGTCTCTTTCCCACTGCACTGCTCCGCGTAGCCTTTCGTGAATAAATTTTCTATCTGTGCTGTATAAGCTTTTTCAAAGTCGCTTGACCGGTCCATCTTGCGTTCTATAGACTTCAAGCGTTTTACAGCGTTATAATAACTGGGTGGTAGCGTGACGTCGTCTCTCTTCCACGGTAGTCGTACTTCGCACTGGCCGCCGACTCGTTTAATACTCTCATTGAACGCTTTAATCGCTCTCACTTCCATTGGGTTTTCGCGTTCCCTCCTAGCGATACCGAGTGCGTCTATTTCAAAGTAACGTTTCACCATGTCGTGCAATTCAACCTCGGGTGCGATGAGCTCCGTCTTGTATACGTTAGACGCGCCCTCTAGCGCCGTAATTCGAGGCGCCGTTCCATGTATGACCCACCCTAGCTTCGTAAGCGACGCTACCGGTTGTCTCTGATTGCCCATTAACAACTTTCGTGACACAATCAAATGCCAATTATCGGCCCCGATCAGTAAACGTGGTTTCACTCTGTCATAACACACGTCACTAGCCGTTAATTTTCTTAAGTGTGCGTACTGTAAGCAATCTTCACTAACTGTTTGATGATTGAGCGTCAAACTTGTCATCGTTTTGGCGCGAACATGATGGGTGCTTTCATCTCTTGCTACTAACACTAGGCTTACGTCTTCACTGTTCGCTACGCTCCCTTGCGCGTTTATACTACATATACGCAAGTCGCTTACAGGCCCTTTCGCACCTATTTCGTCCGCCAGGACTTGATCAATGATCGTTATTGTCGATCCCTCGTCCAGCAGCGCATATGTCTGTACGGCGCCGCCGGGTCCCTTAACTGTCACTGGACACACCTTTAACATGACATTCGCCGCGACGTTGGCCCTATTAATCGTGGCGATCGTCTCAGTCTGCGACTCTCGCACCAACGTCTCTTCATTACTGGCGGCACGGTCCTTATGCAACGTAGCGTGGTGACGCGCATTACAGTTGTTCACCCCGCATAGTTTGTGTGTACAGCGGAACCTCCGGTGCTTATTGTTTACACACCGAAAGCACACTCCATTATTTCTTGCCCACTGCCATCTTTCATCTACCGTCATGGCTTTGTATTTGTTACAGTGGGGTACTTCATGATCGTTTCCACATAGTAAACACGGCGCTGGCGGCGTCTCTTTCTGGCCCAAAGTGTATATTCTTGCTACATTTTTCTTTTTATCGGTGCGTTTCTCGCTACGGTTTTTTACAGCGACGTTTTCTCTTTGCTGTGACGTAGTCGGTACGTATGCAAAACGCAGCGCGCAGTCGGCCTCTTTCATAAGGAATCGAGATAAAATAATTATTTCAGGCTCGCTCGATTCATTCTTTTCGGCGTAGGCGACCCAGTTCGATAACAAATGTGGGCTGAGTTTCTTGACTACTTCTCGAACCAATAGCGGATTTCGTAAGTACCCTCGGTCATCAACCGCTTGAATAACGCAAACTATATTTTGCAATTTCACAGCGAGGGTATTTAATTCTGTAGCACTCGTACCGGAACGCGGTAAACTTTTCATATCTTCGAGCGCTCTGTCTATAAGCACTTCGGGGCGGCCGTAGCATTGTTCTAGTGTGGTCATAATACGATCGGGGTCGGTCGCACTCCATAATAGCGCCGACACACTCTCTCTCGCCTCCCCTTTTAAGCTCACGCGTAATCTTGCTAGATTTTCCTCTGCAGTGAACTTATATAATCGTGTGGAATCACGCACTGCGGCCTTGAATAACAACCATTCCGTCGGTGAGCCACTAAACACGGGCAGCTCTTGCGCGTACCGCGGCATCGGTCGTCTAGTTAGAACCCTGTCCAATGTTTCAGCGAGGTTTTCCACCCCGTAGCCCTTTTTCGTATCGATTACGGGCCTCGCGTCAGCCTCCATTGGATTTATACTAAACGTTCGGTTTCTATCTGTTTCTAAGGCGCGCGCCTCATTGCGCTTCATATCCCTGTCTCTGTCTTGCACGATAGCGGGAGCGATATCTCTGTCTCTTTCTTGTGAAACGACGGGAACGATATCTCTGTCTTTCTCTAAATTTTCGTCTACCCGACACCGAGGATCGGCTGTGGTATCCAACCATTCTTTCAGCCTCTCTGGGACGCTCTCGGCGGGTAAGCTCGCACGGGTTTCTTCTTCCATAATAGTATCCATTTCAACTTGTAACCTTTGTTGAATTAATTCACGTTCTAATTCCATTTCTCGTCTCTTAATCTCGGCCAACTGTTCCGCGGCCCGAAGTTGCGCCTGCCGGACGCGCGCAGCTACACTCGACGAACACACTGACGGCGGGTTACGTCTCAAAGCCCCAGTGTCGGTGGCGGCGGCGGCGGCGGCGTTGCCATCGTCAACTTCCTTGGTGGGCGGCGGCGGTAACGATCTCTCTGTACCACTTTCTGTGGCCTCTTGCATCGCGACTGTAGTCAATAACGGTGGTGGTGGCGGTGGCTGTGGCGCGATCGTCGACGGTGACGCCGGTGGCTCATCATATGTGATTGCCTCCCTCTTCTTCCCTCCAGATTGGCTTCTCGTGACTGGCATCTTTTTCTTTCTTGATGTCTACTCCTAACAATCTCGCCCGGGCACACTAGCGAGGGGAGCCCAGGTGAGGATGGAGGTTGTAGCAGGAGTGGAAGGGAGGAACTACCCGGCAGAGGGGGTGTGCAACTCCGAGGTGCTCGGCTACCGGGAGGAACGCCCGGCAGCGTCAGCAGTGCCTACAGACCGGCCCTCAGTGCGACACAACCCTTACCGGCGTAGCCGGACAATTTCAGCTGCCTTGAAAAAGGCGGCTGGCAGCCGTGTCCGTCAGACTGCACCGCCTTGAATGGCGTTACTCACACTAACCACACTTGGCACCGTTAGGGTGTGGCAGTGTGAGCCGCGGTCCACCCGCGTAGTGAAACTAGTTACTGTGATTCTTCTTTCTTCAGTGAACGTATTATGTTTACTGTGATGCTTCTTTTCTTCAGTCTTCAGTGAACGTATTATGTTTACTGTGATGCTTCTTTTCTTCAATAATCGTTGGACGTATATATGTTAATGTGATGCTTCGCTTCTTTCTTCTCGCTTGACGCGCAGAATCTTCTTATCCGCTGCTCTGAAGGACCACGCAGTACTGTTACCGATGTCGGTAACCTCAACACTGCACCATAGGATGATTCGCCAAGCAGGAACAGAATGAAACACTTTCTTCTTATATGCCCATATATTGTGGTTATAACGAATTGGGCCGTGCGAGCTTACAACATTTCCTACTTTTTTTTTTTTTTTTTTTTTTTGGGGCTCTCCACCTTAGGGGCTTTGAGCCACCCTCCCCCACGGGGGGGAAGGAGGCGGGAAATCCTCATTGGATACCACCTAGCCGGTTGCTACCGGACTAATCTGGTTATGTCAGACTCGTACTGACTAAAAACCGCCTTAATCTGGTTACGTGACCGGAAAGTCAACGAACCTTCATCCGGAAGCGACTGCCCTCCCTCAGGGGAGAGGACAGCGCAGACGTCACATTTCACCTAGGTGATTGTGCGTCGAGAGACGAGTAACAATTAAGCTGACTCCCTGAGGGGGGATCGATCAGCCAGAGAGGGCGGGGGGTGACCTGAAGGGTCGGGCTTGATGGGTTTAATCGTCCTCCATCGCCTCCAGGAGGAGGTTCAGGTCAGACGAAAGCTTGTTGGGAGGGTCCGTTAGGACCGATTTAGGTCGGCGGGAAAACGGGGCGGAGGAGGTAGGCGGGTCATAGACCGCTGCGGAACGGATAAGGGGGTTAGGATGGTCTCCTGCTGCTTTAAAAAAGCGTTCAGAGGCCTTACAGGTCCATTGCTGGAGGGTGGGAAGGTCTAGGTCCCTATGCAAGTCCGCATTGCGAACGTAGTAAGGAGCGTTTGCCGCTCTGCGGCAGAAAATATTTTGGACTACTTGTAATTTATTAAGTGTATTTGGGGCGGCGTGAGCGAATACGGCAGAGGCGTATGTCATCACCGGTCGTATGCAAACCTTGTAGAGTGTTCGCTTGTTTCGGAGGGACATTTTACTATGGCGACCTAACATGGAGTTAAGTCGGTGAAGATAGAGACGGGCATTACGGGTCACTCTTTTGACGTGAGGCTCGAAAGTGAGTCTCTGGTCCAGAGTGACGCCGAGATATTTGGCAGACTTCTGCCAGGGGATGGATTTTCCTAACATAGTGGGAGGGTGGTGATTGGGGGGCATGATATGGCGCTTAGTATCGAAGAAAACTGCAGCGGATTTCTCCGGGTTTACTTCGATACGCCATTTACGAAACCATTGGCCTAACTTATTGATAGAGGACTGTAGCCTCGGAAGGATTAAGTTGACGCTTTGGCCTTTGCGATAAAGAGCCGTGTCGTCAGCAAAAAGGGATAGTTGAACGCCGTCGTTCGGAATGGGTATGTCATTGGTGTAGACTATGTACAGCAGGGGAGCGAGGACTGAGCCTTGAGGCACACCTGCTGTAATAGGGCGGGGGGAGGAGAGGGTACCTTCGTGTTTGAAACGGAAGGTACGGTGATGAAGGAAAGATGCCACTAACCGGACCAAACGCAAGGACAGATTTAGTCTGTGTAACTTGACGATTAGACCGGTGTGCCAAACCTTGTCAAAAGCTTTGGCGACATCGAAAAAGACTGCTACTGTTTTATGTCTTTTAGGATAGAAACCGCTGGAGATAAACTCGACTATGCGGTGAACCTGTTGGGGACATGAGTGCTTTGGCCTAAAGCCGAATTGGTGGGGGATGATCAAGTTTTCCCCGAAGAGGTGCTCTCTCATACGAGCGAGTACGCACCTCTCGAGGAGCTTGCCTAACGCCTTGAGGAGGCTAATGGGACGGTGACTGGTGGGGAGATTCGGGGGTTTACCCGGTTTGGGAATGCCAATTACGATAGCATCTTTCCAGGCGGCTGGAAAGTAGCAATGATCGAAACAGGCGTTGAAAATGAGTGTGAGATAGGTTAGCACTTGGATGGGAAAGTGCTTAAGGGCCATGTTAGAGATACCGTCGGCACCGGGCGCCTTTTTGGGTCTGAGATCTTTAATAAGAAGTCCGAGTTCGTCAGTCGAAACTGTCATACGGTCAGTATCGGAAGGCAGAGGTATGGAGTTAAAGGTGTTGAACTCCTCGTCTACCTTCCTTATGTGGGAGGGGTCGCACTCTTGGGTGCTAACAGAGCATTGGGCAGCAATACTGTCTGCGAAACATTCCGCCTTCTCATCGTCTTCGAAGGCTGTAGAGCCATCTGGACGGAGAAGGGGGGGGACATGGGTGATAGCATCACTACGGAGAGACCTAGCCACTTGGTAGTAGGCTTGGTGAGAGGGAGTGATATCGGCCATGAGATCGGCAAAACTATCGTTCCTAAACTCTGCGAGTTTGGTGGTGTAAGTTTTTTGGAGTTGGTTGGCTTTACGCCTAAACTCAGGGGTGGGGTACTTTGCCGCTCTCCGGAGAGCGGCGTTTTTGGCCCTTCTCAGGTTGCGCAGAGCCGGAGAGATGGCACTGTGGTTTTTCACAGTTACCTCTCTCGCGTTCTCAGCAACGGCTGATTGGACCAAAGTAGTGAGGGAGCTCACCGCACAGTCTATTTTATCCGTACTATCAAAATAGTCGGCTCCAATAGCGTACGGTGAGTTGTCAGCGTCCATAGCCGACGAAAGGGTGGATTTGACACCGTCCCAATTGGTGATAAATTTAGTGGGAGGGCGGGAGGGGTTTGGGCTTCCCATGATAAGGGAGACAGGGCGGTGGTCTGAACCGAGATCGTCGAGCGAGTCAATCGAGTTCAGAAGGAGGGAGACACCTTTCACTATGGCAAAATCAAGTATGTCGGGGTCGTGGTCAGCATTAAAGGGATAATGGGTAGGGGCGTAAGGAGAGATGACATCTACGTCAAGAGCTTTGACTATTTCGAGAAGGCGGCGGCCGCCATTATTGGTTTTAAAGCACGTCCAATCCGTGTGCTTACTATTGAAATCTCCAAAGAGAATAACAGAGTCGCCTAAAGAAAAGAGCGATTCGAAATCACTTTTGACGGGGAGCGTGCATGACTGTATGTAGACGGAGGCTATGATAAGAGTGCGGTGACCCGTCATAGACAGTCTACATATAGTGGCCTCCATATTCGCGAGTGGTGGAGTAGGAATGCTAGAGCAATGAATTGATCTCTTGAAGTAGATGGCAGTACCTCCTGAGGCGTCCTTAGTGGACGAATGGTTGGGGAGATCGGCACGGTCATTACGTACCATTGAGTATTTAGGAATCGTGAACCCTTTCCGGTCAGCGGGTTTGAGCCACGTTTCCTGAATAAGAAGGAGGTCAACATCTCTGTCGCGGACAAATTCCCTTAGTTCGGGTACTTTGTTGCGCAGAGAGTGGGCATTGAATGAAACAAGCGAGATACCCTTTGGTTTAATACGACCGGTGGTGAGAGCCACGTTCGTATTAGTTTGGGTAGTGGGAATAGAGGGCGTACTCATAATGAGCGAAGAAGTGATTCGTGCTCGCAGATAGCCACCAGTTTTTCCTGGGGAGTGCGAGCTTTACGGAGCTTACCCGCTAAAATGGAAATCTCCCCTAGGTTGATGCCACGAATTGCGTTTATTACAACGCTCATGTCATCGGCCAGGGAGGTCCCATTTTGCGGGAAGGGTGAAGGGACTGGGTTTGAGGCAGGAGCCTTTTTGGAAGATTGCGCCTTGGGCGGCGGAGTGGGAGGGCCCCAAGCCGGCTTGGGAGCCGGGGGAGCGGGAGCTTCTCTCGACTTGGGAGCGAGAGGGAAGTGATCGTTTGTACGGGGCGGAGGGCCTTTCGGTGTCTTCTTCTTATGAGAAGAGGACTTCTTATGAGAAGAAGACCCCTGGGCCTTCTTTTTAGAAGATTGGGGTCGCGGGGCGCGCGGGCAGCCCTTGTAATTGGCAGTATGACCGACCTGGCTACACAGCACACAAGCGGGAGGGTCAGGGGAGTCGCGAGTGCGGGAGCACTCTTTGGTGGAATGAGGAATAAGGCACTTTACGCACCTAGGGGGAGCTGAGCAGTTGGCTGCCGCATGCCCATAAAGTTGGCAGCGGTGGCACTGTCCCGGAGTGCCGCGCCTATGAGGAGGCTCTACTTTAATCTCGGAGAGACCGCAGACCTTGAGGTCCTTGGCCCGGAAGAGATCGCGCGCAGAGGGTTGATTAGTCAATATGACTAAAGCGAGAGGGAAGGCTTTCCCCTTTCGGCTGTACATTTTGTGTACAGACTCCGCGGGAAAGCCTTGGGAAACGAGATCCTTGTGGATGTCGTCGTTGGAAATGTCGTGGGGCATGTTGCGGAGGACCGCACGTACCTTACGCTCTTCAGGGAGGGCGTAGGTGTGATAAGCCACTTTGCGAGTGGTGAGAAGGCGCGTGAGATTTCTAAAATCGTCACGCGTGGGGGTTTGGACCTTAATGGCTACACCCACGTTTTTGGCGTGGGTGTAGTGCACCTTTTCGTTGGTGCAAAGGGTCGAGATTTCCGTCCACTTGCTCACGTCACGGACGAAAACAGGCGGAGGGAGAGTGACCTTTACAGGCTTGGGGTCGCACCTAGTGTGCGGACGGGAGGGTGGAGGGGTGGCCTTACGGGCCGGGGCCGTATCGGCGGAAACGTTAGTGGCTAGTGTAGCCGGGTCGATGTCTATTGACATAAGTGGGACAGGTGGGATGGGTGACGCGGGGGCCACTGAGGGCTTGGGAGAACGCAGCTTAGAAAGGCGCTTGCGTTTGTGGGTCACCGTTTGGAAATCGGTGAGAGTTTTGGAGGAGGAGGTCGAATCCGTATCGGATTCGGTTTCGGTTTCGGTATTACGAGCCTGCGAGGAGGACTCGGAAGAAGAGGATTGGGAGGGTGAGGGAGAACGCTGAGAAGCGGTTCTCTTAGTAGGGACATTGGGGCCATTAGTATCGCAGTCCATTGCGAAAGAAAGGGTCGGGGTTGGAGGGCGGGACGTGGGTTTGGGAGGTACGGGGACCTTTTGGGAGGTTTGGGATTGGGAGGGACGATACGCCGCCTTTTTCTCCGACAGCAGCTGGAGTATGGACTCCATGCTGCTTTCGGGGATTAAGGGACGTATGTCGTCGAGGGACAAGGGGAAAAAGGTCTGTGAGTCAATCGACTCCATGACCTAGAGTGAAGCTACGTTAAAATAGACTAGTTGCGATCGCGCAACACAAACTAGTTGCAACCGTGCAACGCAAAGTAAGACACACCCCTCGCCAGGAGGCGAGGGGGGAAGGGGGAGCGCGGGTTTTCCCTACTCCTATCAATCTCGCCTGGGCACACTACCGAGGGGAGCCCAAGTGAGGATGGAAGGTGAAGCAGGAAAGGAAGGGAAGGAACTACCCAGCAGAGGGGAAGTGTCACTCAGAGGTGCTCGGCCACCGGGAGGAACGCCCGGCAGCGTCAGCAGTGCCTACAGTCCGGCCCTCTTTGCAACAAAACCCGTACCGGCGTAGTCGGACAAATTCAGCTGCCTTGAAAAAGGCGGCTGGCAGCCGCGTCCGTTCGACTGCACCGCCTTGATCGGCGTTACTCAGACTAACCACAGTTTGGCACCGTTAGGTTGTGGCAGAATGAGCCGCGGTCCACCCGCGTTGAAACTAGGATACCGAAGAATCCGAATCGTGAGATGAGAGCGCAACGGAACGAGCGACACAGAACGTGACCGCTCGCAACGAAGGCAAAAATGGAAGTGAACATTTCCTACGATCACACGTCCCTAAGGTAACATTTTGTACGATAGCAAATATCCACTAATACAAAAACTTACATTTTCTACTTAACTTAGGTAGTTTACAAAACTCAAATCATTACTACCCTACGTTACCATAAATTGTTAGCGGTGGTGGGGATAGCAAACCCCCACTCCTGGCTCTTTACGAGATTACCTACCTAATTTATTATTTGGCTACCTTTCAATACGAGGTTTAGGTATTTAGGTTTCTCATTACCTTTATCAGAGACCTATACAAGAGGCCTTTATTTATATAATCTTACCTCTTAGTACCATATCAAAACCTTTAGGGCTTATAGGACAAAGGTTGGCGTATGACCTAGACACATTTCAGGTCGAAACTACCACCTCCTAGACCTATATTACCTAGCCCATTACCTCAAAACCTTTACCAGGTAGTATAAGTAAAAACACAAGCATTCATATCATTTAATCCATAGGATACCTAAATGCCTAAACAATACCTATTTGAATTACTAAAACTTAAATATTTCACAAACTATAAAACTTACAGCTACGCTAAATATCTCATTTTACAGAACTTTTTATATGCAACAATTTAAAACCAAATAGAACGTTACATATTAATAAACTTCAAAGTAATTAAAAACACAAACTAAATGACTCAATCAGTTATAACAAGCTACTGTTTACAAATCAAAGTACTTACATGAAATAATCACAAACACAGATTCTATCACTAGTAACGCACTTAGCGGTCCATTAAACAGTCTTTTTGCTATACACATTTTAATCACTTTTTTCACTAGTTTCACGCGATTGAAGCTGTCCGTAACAATACTTTATCAAGAATTATTGCCCTTTTCAGGAGTCATCTCAGAAACATGCATGTGATACCTGCGATTGTATGGGTTTACTAATTCCCGATCATAAACTTTCATAAGAAGAACATTTTATTACTTTAAAAAACATTTTCCCAATACATTTTCAGTCTACGGCAATCATTTCATAATACAGATAGAAACGGGTGTCGCACCCACTCAGCGTCACGCGGAACATTCGAGCAAATCTGAGTTACCTATATTTTATATTTCAGGGGGTTTTTCCTTCCTGTACGTGTCGGTTTTTCGTAAATAAGAGCCATTATCCCTTGACGTTTGGCTCTAAGGTTTAATGTAGTGCCGCGCCGACCCCTGCTCTAACGCCATTAATAAATCTGATTGCGCAATCTAGATTTTGCCGCGCAAATTAAAAATCAATACCAACCCAAATTGTTCTTGAAATTTTATTGGTCTAACTGGGGGCCTACTCAAGTGGCAAACGTTTCCAAGCGTTTTTCTTTCTACAACATTCAACGCTCTGGCGTTATCGATGAACGCTCCGCTCATTCTCTCGATTTCAAAGAGTAAAGTAATATAGGTTAATAAAAGAGGACATGATATATTGTTTTTGGTTTCTTAAGTATTACACTATATTTCTTTTTACTTTTTTGCAATATTCTTTATTTATAGCAAATAAATGAAAAAATAATAAAATAAAACAAAAATAACTATTATAAATAAAAGTTAATGGTTAAGATACAGAAATGACGCTACTTTTTTTCGATCGTTTGCGTTGTTCTGTGTGTACCTACTGTGTGATCTGTGGTTAACGATAACGTTGCGTAATCAAATGGTACCCAAGTGGCTGTTTTAGCGTCTGCGATTGTCGACTGAGCTATTCGATTCTTGTGTAGCCTTAGAGCATTTAACCAAGTAAGGAGGCGTCACGAGAACTAATTTCTTTACAAAAAAGTCTGCCACTTTCCGCGGGGGACGAGGTAACGCACACACAAATAGTGTTAAACACTAATGCATTTTCGATCACGTTGCTACGCACGCACACGACAAAATTATCAAACACGAGCTTAAACTTTACGCACACAAATACATACACACGCAGAAACCAACCTGTCAGTACACGCGATGACGTCATTTTCATGTAAACGTTGCTAGTGCTTGACACTATCGATATTTTACTCTCAATACCTTTTTCGGCTCATATTTTTAATTTATGTCATAATGATTGAATTATGATGACAAAAATTCAAATATGGGTCTGTAGTTTTTTTTTTTCAATTTAGGCCCTTCGATGATGCTAAGGCAACCTTTGGCTGTCGTCAAAATCTAGAGGGTGACTTATTAGGATGTCAGTAAAATTGATGATACTGCAAGAAATTCTACCCAGTCAATTTAACTAAGCAACGAGTTTTCAAATACTGGTAGGTTTTCGCATCTATTAAATCAAATACATAATTTCTTAGATTAGTGAAGGCCGATTCAAATCTCAGCGGTATCCTCTACCGGTGGCGGTAACGATATCCCAATGGGTATGCGGATAACGCGCTGTTTTAACTATAGCGGAATTTTACCGCTATCAGAGGCGGTAGCGGTGGCGGCGGTGTGGTGGCACGCGACGCGAGGTGCGTTCGCGAGGGTGCGTCCGCGGGGGCAATAAGGCTTTGTTCAGACGGTAACACACGACCCGACCTCAACCAGAACTCAACTCGAACTCAACTTAAGCGGAGCCCACTCCTTGAAATAAAGCGCTTTCAATTTTGAGTTTTATGACACATTAATAAGCTCCGTTATATTTTGTCAATGCTATTTCACACGCCCCGCGCTCAACCCAAACTCACCTTAAACTCACCTGAACATTACACAGTGACCAAAATTGCAAGCGATGTATTTCAAGGTGGGCTGCGGTTGAGGCGAGTTTGAGTTGAGTTCGGGTTAAGGTCGGGTCGTGTGTTATCGTTTGAACGCAACCTAAAAGTTTCGCTGAACACGCGGTACGTATCACGTACGCGACAACAGCTGCGAAAATGCCATACAAAATACCCACGGTGCCAGCGGATACCGCTCATGTTTAAGTAGACCTTAAAACGGAATAACTATATTTAAAATCTTTATTTGTTATACTTATTTTAAAGAAAGTGGTTCATGCGTCATGCTCGTGAACGGGTGCTGCCAGTGGGAATGGGTCTGCTTCTTTCTGCTTGTACTAAGGACGTCGTATATTTTTTCTGTTTAATATTATCAATATGTATCGCACTTCTTACTCAAAACATAAAATTATTAACTAATACCTCGTTTTAATTTCTCTTTTTTTATTGCAATCATTTTACTTTCTATAGTCACATAATCAGTAATTTCTCAACTAGTTGAAAGTTATTTAGTCTCACAATTACCGCTTAGGGTTTGCGAACCGATAGCGTAGCTTTTATGACATTCACAAGACTTGTACTATTATGTATTCTGTATCACAACTGCTTGTAACAGCCAAGACTGAATAAATTATTTTGAGTTTTGAGTTTGTTATTAGCTTGTATTATTAAACAGTAGGAAGCTTCAATCAAAATGCTGTGAGCAAATTGTGCGAGTACGTTTAGGAAACATGTTTTGCACAAGCTTGGATCGAGGCATCTCGTATCATTGCATCTTTTGGAAATCTGAAATAATTTAGGCCACTTTTGTCACATTCCGCTTCCGTCAAAATAAATAATAGAATGTTTTTTTTTTTCTGAATAAACGAAATTCCTCTTTCGGCAGAAAAAACGTTAGTATTTTTTTCCAATATTTTATAGCCAGAATAACATACCTACTGATAAAGTCGATATCGATATTTGTTTCTGTGCTGTCACAACATTACTTTTGCTGCAGTGTGGCCACCGTTTTTAAATTAAAATGGCATATTTTGGGAAAAAGTACTGACATCCGTAAATATTTTATGATAATAAAGTATTATGTAACGTTAAGGAGGTAAACGAAAGAAAAGTGTAGTAGAATCTGCCTAAGGAGAATTGTATCTAAAAAGTGAAAGACAGAAATATAATTTAATAAAATTCAATTTATTTATGATAATCCTCAAAACACACGTAGTGTAGTGGAAGCCCACAGCCGGTCACGATACTCACGATGGGGAGGAGCACAGAGAATGAAGCCCGCGGCAAGTCACAATGAAAAGAAGCACGGAGAGTGGAGCCCGCGACAGATCACGGTGCCTGCGGGTCACAAATGTCACAATGAAGAAGAAAATATTTGCACGGAGACATGGATTGTCAGCCGGCAGGCTGATTATCTAATTAGAAACCACCTAGCGACCGGTCTCATTTGACAGATTTTTACAACGGAGCTCGTCGAAATAACTCCCGTTTTAAGTTGTGATTTGACAATGGTTTAATACTAACTATAAATAAAACGCGTAAAAAAATAATACACAATTTTTAAATGCGAATTTGTGTACACACACTACTCACTCGATATCAATATAAAAGAGCGAGAAGAATAGTAATAATCCCCCATAAGTAATAGCCCCCCTTAATCTTTTTTTTTTTTTTTTTTGTTTTAAATTCGTTAAGCGGTTAACAGAATACATCTACCTACCAAGTTTCAACTGTGTAGTCTTAATATTTTCGGAATAAAGTGGCTGTGACATTCGGACGTGTGTTCTATTTTCCCTACTTTTCAACCTGCAACCAGGTGTCAACCCTTGAAGAATGGGTATAAGTTTTGAGAGCTTGTACTCTGTTCCGTTTATTTACTCATGTGCTACAATACCTATTTTAAACATAAGTTTAATAGTCCTGCTATTTTTTAAGTATTGAGTAAGAGATTATAATAAATAAAGTTAAAGAAAAAAATAACAATAAATAAATTTGCAAAAAGTAATCTATACCTAATAAATTCATCAAGCGTCTACACTACAGTACCTAATGAATGGTAGGTATTAACAGGTTAAGAAAGTGATGTTTTAAGTGTCATACATTCAACTTAAAAAATTAGGCTAAAAGGGATTTTGTATAATTTAGTGGCAACACTGTTTGATTGACAATATTTTTGAATTATTTTCATTTTTAGTGCATTATTTGAAAAAAATTGGACAAAATAATACCAGCAGATGGAAAATAACGTTATCCTTTTGCACACTAAATGTTTCCGATATTTTTTTACATGAAATAACACTGCAAATCGGCATTTTTAGCTCCGGTGGTTTCGCGTGTACGATGATCAGCTGAATGGCGGGGAACTCGGGTCAACTAGTTTTATATAACGAGTATGAGCGGCGGTCATTCTCGTTTGACAGAGGGGTACGCCTGACAGTGTCGTCTCCTTAATTGGTTAAATGCTCTAAGTGTGTAGCGGAGCGAACGCCGAGACCCTGTAGATACAGAATGTAGTCGTACGCTAGCGCACACACGCGCCTCATTTTCTAATTTTGAAAACTAATTATTAGGTATTATTCGTTGTTTTCATCACGTTTTCACACCGTTAATAAAATGTGTTCATGGCTACCTACCATTTACCATTTTGATTTATTTATTACTAGCTTCCGCCCGCGACTTCGTCTCCGTGAAAAGTTTTTTTGCTATCCCTCGGGAATATAACTTTTTTTCGGGATGAAAGGTACCCTGTCTTTCTCTGTACCCCTGACAACGTGTATGCAAAATTTCATGATGATCGGTTCAGAAGTTAAGGCGCAAAGGCGTAACAAACATACAAACAAACGGACTTTCGCATTTATAATATTAATAAGGATTATTACCTATTTCAAAATTTTGAAAGTCCTGTCAAAAATCCGGACATTTCAATAAAAGTCCGGACATTTTTTTTTTCAAAAACAACTAACTGAAAATGATGTATTCCAGCGTAATGTAATTACCTATTTTTGTTGTGTGCTTACGTTTTAAAGCACACATAAAATGTTCCTTCCAAAACACAAAGTTATTTTAGATAAATTGTATGATTAGAAACTGTTTATCGTGTCTTTACCTATTTTTTGGTATAGTATACCATAAAATAGGTAAGTAAATAGTGGGCCAGATTCCATACATTTTGGGACATTTCTTTCGAACACTACTGATATGTATGTTTTATAACAAGTATTACACCGCTCAATAGCCGGACAAATTACAAAGCCGAACATAGTCCGGACAAATTTCTAAGTGTTCTAAAAATGTTGAATCTACCTACTACATTCAAAATGAGTTTTCCTGGCCATGGGCCTAGATTTACTTAAGTTTTGTTTGGTAGATATGATAGTAGACAAAATGAAGAAAGGTTAGCATAATAATCAATATTTATTTTATAATTAGATCTAAACCAATACAATACATGATTTTTAAAGTACGAAGTACACAACAGCCAGCAGTCATTTTTCCAGCATGCTCCTTTATATTATTATTACAGTACCTAAAGTTTCATAGTCTTGCTTGTCGCTTGGAGTAAAATATTCGTTACTATGGTTTTCTTCGGTACTAGCTTCCCGGCATCTTTTCTTGCCAATATAAGAGGTACTAGTTTATTATATTCTGCGAAGTCATTAAACCTATATTGAATTGTATGTATCTGGAATAAATAATAGATAAATTATTAAAAAGTACAATTTGGGTTACAAGATTGGGTTAATAACAGTTTAGGTAAATAATAGACTATTGAAAACCATTGCGGTATTTTGATCTTATTATTATGTAATGTACTTAATAGGTACCACAATGTTTAAAAAAAACCACTAAGTATTTAGTATTATTTACCTACATGATCACTTGTAAACCAATTGTAAACACCTCTAGTCTCTGCCTTTTGTTTGTTCAACATTTCTTGCCAATTATATTCCGCAATGCCATTACTTATTTATTTATAAGTTTTGTATATCTGAAATAAAATATAGGTAAGTAATTTATTGATAAGTTCATAAGATAAGTCTTATTGAAAACCATTGCGGTGTTTTGATTTGATGTAATAAGTAGTTACTTACCCAGTAAGTATATAGGTACCTAAGTGCCTTTTTACGTATTACCTACGTATTAATATTATTTAAAAAGCACATGGGCACTGAGCAAGGATTTGTTTTATAGAAAATTGGTTATAATTATTAAGTCGCCGACGCTCAACGACACGACAGACAAAGACAAAACGTAGTGATTTTTTATTACATTGTGTGCATTCCAATAGACTAATCGCTGAGTCATCGATCACCGTAGAGTGGTCACCAAACTCTAACCATGGAAAGTAATGAGAGCTTTTAAAATGACAAAAAACTGTAAGTTCGGTGGATGGCGTAGATAAAAATGGGTGTGTCAATCTATTTTTAACCGTATTCAAAAAAACAAAAAATGATGTTCTTAATTTGACCTGTATGTATGTATGTTTGTATGTATGTATGTCTGTTTGTCCGCGATTATTTCGTGTTTGGCTGAACCGATTTTGATGCGGTTTTCAGAAAAGTATTTGTTACACTTAGAAGGTTTTAGTATTTTAACCAACTTCAAAAAAAGAAGGTTCTTAGTTTGACTCGTAATATGTAGGTATGTGTATCCGCGATTATCTCGCTTTTTGCCGAACCGATTTTGATACGGTTTTCAGAAAAGTATTTGTTACACTTAGGACAATATTTTGGTATTTTAACCGACTTCAAAAAAGGAGGTTCTCTTCTCAGTTTGACCCGTATGCATGGTTGTCCGCGATTTTCTCACGTTTGGCAAAACCGATTTTTCTATCTACCAAGATAATATTTATATCTAATGCAGAAGGTAATTACACTAAAAATAAAAAAAATAAAAAATTGTCTTGAAAAACAAAAAAACGGACTTCAAAACCCCATTCTACCTCTAAAAAGCAATAAATAATATTGAAATCACTATACTCCGACCCCTAATTCGGTGCAATGATTTAACAGCTCAAACTGTCAGTAAAATTATGTTGCCACCTCATGTCTACTAGTGACTTGAACAAAACCGGCCAAGTGCGAGTCGGACTCACGCACGAAGGGTTCCGTACCAAAAAATGGCAAAAAATTACGTTTGTTGTATGGGAGCCCCCCTTAAATATTAATTTTATTCCGTTTTTAGTATTTGTTGTTACAGCGGCAACAGAAATACATCATCTGTGAAAATTTCAACTTTCTAGCTATCACGGTTCATGAGATACAGCCTGGTAACACACAGACAGACAGACAGACAGACGGATAGCGTAGTCTTAGTAATAGGTCCTGCTTTTACCCTTTGGGTACGGAACCCTAAAAACCAATTAAATCGTGTTCAATTGGATTGTTGTGGTAATTTTTTTTGGCCGTTAGTTTAAATTAATTATTAGTAGTAGTTTAGTTAGTTTAATTATTAGAGTAAAACAAAATGCAACATTTATTAGCTTTATTTAAATAATTGCCAAATATTATGAATATAATGATACAGTTTTATGTTAATGCCTAATTAATAATAATAATGAAAATATACTATTCCGTAATAAGTATTGGAGATGCTTGGAAATAATGAAAAACAAAGTCACGGGCGGCCGCTAGTAAAAAATAAAATAATAAATCAATATTTTTTTTGGAATTATGAAAAATGATTTGACATACCGGTAAATTGGGTGACTAGCAACATGCGTGGTGTGGTGACTAACATCGTTGACATTTTTGATAGAAAAAAAAAATAGGTAAATAAGATCAAAATGACATTAATTTTATAGAAAAGTGTTTTAAGAACAGGCCCAATAAGCTCATTTTCAATTTTTCATATTGAAAATGTACCTAGCTGTATATTATTCACCACCCAAGTTGCTAATCACCCCAGTTTACGGTACCTACTTAAGTGTATGATTGTTTGATAATTTTGAGTATGAATTACAGATAGCAATTTAAAATACAAACGATATGTGTACAGACGCACTATTTCTCTTAATACTAAAATAGCTCACTTAAAAAAACATTATTGAAATTTAAATTCAGTTAACTTCCATTAACATTTAAATAAAACATATACACGTAGCATCATCAGTCATCACAGTATTCATAATATTTGGCTGTTTTAAAAACCTAGTTTAAGCATAAAACCTATAACAGAACACTTTTAATTTTCAATTTAATTTTAATACAATATTTATATTTAATATTTATATATTTTGGGCTACTTCAATCAGAAATGGATTCGCGGGCTGATTTTCTGCGATTTACTGATTAAGACATCTGGCAACCCTGCCACAGACTACGACAATACCCTGCCCCTCGACCCGCGCAAAATGTTTTGTTTGTGTACGTGTTTTCCAAAACAAAAACATTGTTTCTCTACACAAAAATGTGTCGCGAAACAATGTTTTGTGTAGATGTTTTTGTTGATTGTGTAGAGCAAAATATGTGCTGTGGAACCGGCCTTACATGGCCGCATGAACCAATTTAAAAAAATCTCATTTTTACTCAGAAAATTGTATGTTCTCGCATTTTAGCAGAAAAGTATTATACAAGCCTTGTACTGGAATTATTGGCGGATCCAGGGGGGGTGTACCTTTGCAATTTTGTCATTGAAAATGACAGTAAAAAAAATATTTATTCTTATTGTTTTAATTTTTTATGTAGGTGGCAAGGAGGTTTATATAGGGAGTGAGTACTATATAAAAATTCTCACTATTCGTTTAAAAAAAATTCAACTTTATTGCCTTTGTCATAGAGTTGAAATTCTATCGATGACATTGACTGAAGACTCTACTGTGTGAATGAAACAACACTATGTGGAGGTCGGTGTCTCGTTCGCACAATTGCCATTACTAAACAATAATACCACGATAGTAGGAAAAAAAATGTACGTTACCAATCACGTAGTGTATCAAAGTTAAGGATTCGGAGTGGAATATTGAAAATATATTACTTAAATATTAATTTAGAAAAATATTAATTTAGAATAACACATAGTAATTATAAAATAAAACTGAACTTACTCTTTTGATTTAATTAGATTTCTACAATAATGCTAATCAGCATTATTATAGTTGTATAAATTCAATTGTCAATCCTGGCAACTCCGATCCGATTTTGACTTTGGCGCCGAATTTCAATTTTAGAATTTCAATATTCAGGAAATATTCTTTTACAAAACTAGGGTGACCATAAATACTACACCATTTCAGATTTCATAAAAACGAAATTGTTCTATCAATTGAAATAACTGGAATTCGCAGGCGAGGAGTAAAGTTAATATTAATAATCAAATTCATGTTTATGCGCCGATTTCGATGAAACTCGGTTTATGGTACTATTTCGACAAGAAAATAATAACGCAGTGTTGAAAATATTAAAAAATCCAAGATGGCGGCCAACTTTTACGTATGTAGGCCGATTTTGATGAAATTCGGTTTTTGGTACTATTTAGACAAGAACATTACAAAATATTTTTTTAAGTAATAAAATTCAAAATGGCGGCTAACTCTTTTGTTTGTGGGCCGATTTCGATGAAACTCGGTTTTTGGCACTATTTTGATAAGAAAATAACAACGCATTTTTAAAATATTATAAAATCCAAGATGGCGGCCAACTTTTAAGTTTGTATGCCGATTTTGATGAAATTCGGTTTTTGATACTAT
Source organism: Agriphila geniculea (assembly GCA_943789525.1). Taxonomy (NCBI): domain Eukaryota; kingdom Metazoa; phylum Arthropoda; class Insecta; order Lepidoptera; family Crambidae; genus Agriphila; species Agriphila geniculea. Next base: position 15,953,013 of record OX038882.1, on the reverse strand, counting down.
TTAGACAAGAAAATTACAAAGTAAGTTTTTAAGTATATAAAATTCAAAATGGCGGCCAACTTTTTTGTTTGTGGGCCGATTTCGATGAAACTCTGTTTTTGGCACTATTTTGATAAGAAAATAACAACGCATTTTTTAAATATTAAAAAATTCAAGATGGCGGCCAACTTTTTTGTTTATGGGCCGATTTCGATGAAACTCGGTTTTTGGCACTATTTCCACATGAAAACAACAACGCAATGTTGAAAATATTAAAAAGTCTAAGATGGTTGGCAACTTTTTTGTTTGTGGGCGCCGATTTCGATGAAACTCGGGTTTTGGTACTATTTTGACAAGAAAACAGCAACACAATGTTAAAAATATAAAAAAATTCAAGGTGGCGGCCAAATGTTTTTCTTGTTCTTTTTTTTTTCAACCCAGTAATATCAAAATCAACCCGAAAACAAAATTAGTAGCTATTTTGACCTTTTGACATTGTTTACGTTGCATATTACCATATTTACTATATTTATAAATCAAAACAAAAAAATTTAATAAAAACGCGATAAATAACTTGTTTATAAAAAAAAAATAGTTTCTGCTTTTTAGTTAACGAGCTAAACTGAAAATATACCACCTCCTATCAGAGCTCTCGTCAAGAGGAATCAAACGAGCTCAAACTCAATGGGGTTGCATGGTTTTATTACAGAATTCCAGTGGCCTTCTTTCGGCTTCATCATTAGACCCTGGAAACTATTTCCTATCAGAGTACTCGTCAATACGATTCAAACAAACCCAAACTCGATGGAGTTGCATGATTTTATTACAAAGTTCCAATGGCCTTCTTCCGGCTCCTTCATCAGCCCCTTGGATATTATTCCCCAACAGAGTACTTGCCGAGACGATTCTAACGAACCCAAACACGATGGGGTTGTATGGTTTCATCATAGTGTTCCTGTGGCGTTCTTCCGGCTCCATCGTCAGATCAGCTCAATGATACTATACATTACCTTCTAGTTCTGTGTTCAAAGTTTCAAGTCTCTAGTTCATCGGGAAGTTAGTATAAAATCGTTTGCAAAATTTGTGCTCAAACAAACAAACGAAAACACAAACAAACGAGCAAGCAACCTTTTAAAAACTTGGCAAAAGTATTAATTGTAAATATAGAACTACCTAAGTACCTAAGTTTATATTAAACAGTTTAAAGTAATAAGTACGTCTTCGACCAACCATACAGTTTGGTCACCCTAATGAAGAAAAGGACACACACATCTACTTGACCTCTCTGTCGGCTCGTTTTGGGGCGAAGAGCTCATCTGGTTTATACCGAAGGGATGTGCTACGTCTATGGTAGGTGGTGTCAGTGTCTCTAAATTTTTTTTAAATAATAAAACGTGGCCCGAGTTGGGTTTCTATCTGACAGACATTTGACGCATTTGACAAGCAAGGTTTCTAGGCGTGCGGCTGGCGCTAAGCTGTGACAGGCATTTTTTAATTTAGCGGGTCTCGCTGTGAAATCTCGCATACATGCTCCAATCACGCAAGCCTTGCTGCGCAAGCTACCCGTCCGCCCGGATGAAACCGCGTATTATAAGATTAGTGAATAAATAAAAACGGCGCAGCGCGAGTAGCGCGACCCCCTTTTTTACTGTAAACAGACAAGATTAGTGGATGAAACTGACAATAAATCGCGCTGCGCGGCCCTTTTTTAGGGTTCCGTATCCAAAGGGTAAAAACGGGACACTATTACTAAGACTCCGCTGTCTGTCTGTCTGTCTATCTGTCACAACACAAGGCTGCATCTAATGAACCGTGACAGCTAGACAGTTGAAATTTTCACAGATGATGTATTTCTGTTGCCGCTATAACAATAAATATTAAAAACACAATAAAATAAATATTTAAGGGGGGCTCCCATACAACAAATGTGATTTTTTTGCCGTTTTTTGCTCGATATAAATAACGACAACAAGTAGACAGTTGAATTTTTCACAGATGATGTATTTCTGTTGCCGCTATAACCAAAAATATTAACAACATAATAAAATAAACATTTAAGGGGGGCTCCCATACAACGAATGTGATTTTTTGCCGTTTTTTGCTCGATATAAATAAAGACAACAGGTAGACAGTTGAAATTTTCACAGATGATGTATTTCTGTTGCCGCTATAACAACAAATAGTAAAAACAGAATAAAATAAATATTTAAAGGGGCTCCTATACAACAAACGTGATTTTTTTGCCGTTTTTGCTCGATATTAATAACGACAACAGCTAGCTAGACAGTTGAAATTTTCAGAGATGATGTATTTCTATTGCCACTATAACAACAAATATTAAAAACACAGTAAAATAAATATTTAAGGGGGCTCCCATACCACAAACGTAATTTTTTTGACGTTTTTTGTTACGGAACCCTTGGTGCGCGAGTCCGACTCGCACTTGGCCGGTTTTTACTATAGACAAGCAAGAGTACGTAGATGCAACTGACTAAAAATGCCATTGCGCGGTCGTATTTTTTATTGTAGACAAGACAAGATTGGTGGATGATAGTGACTAAAAGTGGCGCTGCATGGCCGTTTTTTTACTATAGAATTTTTTTTTATCTGTTGTTTTGTGCATCCTAGACAGGCATCCTCCCTTATATTCTCGGCTGTAATGTGCTATTACTCGAACCACATTAGTGCGTGCTGAAAAAATCAGGGGCTGAAAATAACTAGCACAGAGGAAATAATCACTACGATAACTAGGACGAATTTAAATGACCGATGACTCAGCGGCTAGTCTGTCAGAATGCACCCGAATTTACGAGACGAGACTGTCCGTGTTTTAGTTTTATGTATTCTGTGGTTGTAGAATAGAACAAGCGTTTGCTATGCTAATGTACACTTGGGTACGAAATTCGTGTCAGTGCTGCCAACTTAGCGCGTTTCGCGCCAGATCTAGCGCTTTTTTTGGCTCGAAGCGCGTTTTAGCGCCTAGCGCTAAATCTAGCGCTTTTTTTGATTTTAATAGATTAAGTATTTACCTGCTGGCCTGCTGCATTTATTTGGTTGAATGCTTGGTGAATCTATTAAAACTATACAAATTCGATACTTATTATATTACTTATACGTATTATTATGGTACACCAAGCATTCTAATAGATAATCTACTTCAATTTTTTTTAACCTCTGGGGGGGGGGGGGGCTAGGCGACGCTCTTGCAAAGAGCAAATACATAGTTAAACCATTCGTGATTAGCGCGAAATCTGGCGCTTTTTTTTTAAATGCCATTTTAGCGCAATCTAGCGCTTTTTTAGAGCGTTGACAGCGCGTTTTCGCTCAGACTAGTTGGCAGCACTGATTCGTGTCGAAAACGTTGAAGCGTCGAGTTTTGTATAGAGAAACGCTTAGAAACGTTTTTGTGCAATTTGATTTGACTTGATTTTGGATTAGTTAGGGTTTTAAATTAACAATAATGCAATGTTATGTTTGTTAAACAGTCACAGGCATCCGATGGACGACTATTTGTTTCATATAAGGTAAGATCACAGTTTTATTTCATCAAATAGAAACATTGTACACTTGGGTACGAATTAACAAATTCGTTACGCTTGATCACGTGACATATGTCAATCCCATACATTGTCATTCTATTCTACTAGCGTTATTGTTAGTAGAATGGCCACTTGAGTAGGCCCCCTGATTTAAAAATATTTATGATACAAGTAAACCGATGAGTCGTAACGGTATGAATTTAAGTAGGTAAATTTTATTGTTTGTAACTAGGTTCAACCATTACTGATTTATATAAATTAGTACTTTAACTATTTATAAAAAAAATGATGTTATCTGAAACTTATTTCATAAGAGGCACATTATATTAACGCAATGCAATTTTTTTTAAGTTGTCAGTAGCTGCGTTGAAAAAATGCGTTCATATTAATTCCTGATTATACCATAACTAGCGGCCGCCCGCGGTTTCACTCGCATGGTTCCCGTTCCCGTGGGAATATCAGGATAAAAAGTATTTTATGTTTTAATCCAGGCTATCTTCTATCTGAGTGCCAAATTTCAAACAAATCCGTTCAGTAGTTTTTGCGTGATTGAGGAACAAACATCCAAACATCCAAACACACAAACTTTCACATTTATAATATTAGTAGGATTTTTATATTATAAATACATGAGGTCAATCAGACTATAATTATATATACAAAGCTTCATAATATTGATAACTATTTTTCAAATAAATTATCAATGATCATCGCTCTATGAGAAGTACTAAATCACGTAGGCTGTATTTAATAAATAAAGCATAAAGAAAATAAAGCTCAATGAAATGTATCAATATTGGGCGTATTACCTGAAGGCTTGAGGGTCAAAATTAAATCATCCCATAGTAATTGAATCTAAAAACGCAATTTAAAAGATGATAGAAAAGTTACGAGGAAAATATCTGTTATATTATACTAACGAAATTGACATATTAGATCGAAAATAATGATAATGCTAAAACAACAAGGGTTTATTTTCGTAAACATTCTATCTATGAGAAATGCGGCTATAGTTTTTCTGCCTAAATGAAATGGCTACATGCCCATCCGTAGGTGATATAGGGTGACTTAAAATATTACAGATCGCGCAGTCAGCATGACTTTCCCGATACACGAACGAGAATCTAAGATCGAATTGGTATCGAGTAAACGTCAAAACTGTACAATGGAAACCATGGCAACCGTTTTCAATATGTACCAAAATAACAGAATTTTGAAGTTTATTCGATCGTAATGTTAACTTGATCTCGTGAATTCCCATCGAGAGTATGGGGGTGCTGTGATAGTCACAGCAGGCGACTTTATATGCGCCACCCCGCAAAAAAAAATTACCGTCAAAGTCAAAAACAAATATAGCTTTACTCAAATAAACTTAATTATTAAGTACTTTTGAATCGTCCATATTTTTCTATCACCCGTTCCAGACTTTTTTAGCTGACAACAAGAACGGGCGCAAGAAACTTATCAGCTTTAACAGCCATAAGTAACGATATTTAAAAACTTAAATATATCGTTACCAGATAATTACAACAGGGTGACAGGACATATACTATATTGTGGTGAAAAAAGCTAAAAACGGCCGTCGTTTTGTTTTTCATTACGTCGATGACCGCATGGTCGTAGCTAGTTGTCTGCACAACTTCTAATACCTTATTGACTGTAAATTATCCTTGTTCCATTTCCCCTAGCATGACCACCAAAACGCTATATGATATAGCGGTTTACTACGTTGAACTGTCAAAAGACAATGGATTTGAGTTGAATTTTGAGACAGTTGAGTCTTGTACTATTAGTTATTCTGTGGTTGAGTGTCAATCACGCGATATACAGGGTTATTTGTAAAACACCAATAACCTCGCAGGAGTAGATTTTTAACATCATAGACAACAACATTTTGTTCTACTACTGTTTAGAAAACAGACAAAAAATATTCGAATTTTCATACAAAACTCGATCAGTTGTTCGGAAATTTGAATGGAACATCGATATTTTTTTGTCTGTTTTCGGAAAAGTCGTAGAACAAATGTTGTTGTTTATGATGTTAGTAATCTACTCCTACGAGGTTATTGGTGTTTTACAAATAACCCCGTAGGTATATCGTCTTTCAGGGGGACTGGAATGTGTGCACCCATAACATTCCATTTCGTACTTTCCGACTGAACGGCGACACAGTCGTCAGTAGAGAATGAAAAGTCTACAAAGGCATTTCAAACTTCATAAAATGGAGGAAAATAATTTTATCTTCCGGTATCCCTTCGACACAGAGCAAGGAAGATCAAAAGACCACTTCACTGGATTTCTTTAACATTTTTGAATAGCGGAATTCATTCCCCGCGTTTCATTTCTTTTAACGTCCAAAACAGATATTGTGGAGCATTATGTATTATATTTGGAATTATATTTGCACAAATTATTTGAGATAAGTACATAGCTAAAGTATTTTTTTATAAAAAGACAGACTTCGTGTCTCTACAATAAATAAAGTCAGAATTTGTTACATTACTGAGATTTCATGCAGTAGGCCAGGGATGGAGAACCTTTATGTATCAACGTGCCATTTTTATAAATGAGGAGCTCGACGGCGGCGCAGCGGTTTAGCGCCTGGCCCAGCGATTGCGGAGGTTAAGCAACTTTCGCAAGGGTCGGTCATAGGACGGGTGACCAAAAATTTACTACCTCGAGCTCCTCTGTGCTTCGGAAGGCACGTTAAGCCGTTGGTTCCAGATGCATTTGCAGTTGTTAACACCCACCAATCCGCATTGGGCCTGCGTGGTGGGTTATGACTCATCCTCTTTATCCATTCATAAGGAAGGCCTGTGCCCCAGCAGTGGGGACATTAAAAATGGCCGATGTCGAAAAAATGTCAAAGTCAAAGTCAAATAAGCTTTATTCAAATAAACTTAATTATTAAGTACTTTTGAATCGTCTATATTTTCCTACCACCCGTTCCAGACGTTTTTAGCTGACAAGAAGAACGGGCGCAAGAAACTTATCAGCTGTAACAGCCATAAGTAACGATATTTACAAACTTGAATATATCGTTACCAGATAATTACAACAGGGTGACAGGGTTATTGGCAACAACATGGACTTATTATACTTCGACAAAGTACTTAAAGTAGCAAGTTATGTGTTACATCATTTCCACGCATTTTGATCTTTAAGATAATCGTCTACTTTATAATAACCTTTACTCATGAGCGTTTTTTAACATGGTTTTTATGAGGTCATAGAAGTGCCATCAAATCTTCGCGTAATGAATTTTCGGTGACGTGCCTGAAATATTGTGTCGCGTGCCATTGGTTCGCCTTCCTTCAGTAGGTAGATGTGAAATCAGCTATAGATTAAGGCTAAGAGATCTTATGAAGAGTAATCGAATTACGTAGCCCGTCTCAGTTCATGCATTTAAGTTAGACACCTAGCATTCTCATTATATTATGAGGAACGTGGGAAATATGCAAACTCGAGTTTAACTTTGTATGCTATTAAGCTTTTATGAAACTCATTTCATAGGAATTATGTAAAAGCTAAGTTCTCGTGGATTTTAAGTAACTTTATAATAAGCATCAGGTAGGTATTATGAGGCGAAACTATTGTAGTCGTTAACACTAAATCTCAAATAAATTACCCAAAACTTTTTTTTTTAGTTCATAAAACAAGATTGTTTGAAAAAATATTGTCAAGACCATAACGAGTACTTATATCAATTCTGTGCCATAACTGAGATACTTTCAGATAGTAACGCAGTTATGATTTCCACAATGAACTGTGTCAACTTCACATCTCAAGAACTCTGAAGTTGTACAAAGGTTGTTCCGAGATGTAGGCGCAAATTGCTTTTAGACGTGTACTAGTAAACGCATTACCGAGTTGATGGAGCAATCAGCCAGACACTCTATCTTAATGGGCGAAATTAAAAATCGATACGAGCTCTCGCCTTAAAGTATGCATCTAAATTAGTAGGACTATTAATTTTGTCGTTGTATGTCAATAGAGCCTATTTTTCTTTAACTAAGCTGAATATAAAAGTACTCACAGGCACTCATCTTACAGAAGGAAACAAGATCTTGACATCGGGTCCCGCAAGTGATAGAATATAAGTACAAACAAGTGACTTTGTAACGAAAAAGTATTTGTATTGGTTTATTTGCATGTTATAAGAATTGAAATATACGAAAATGTCACTATGTATCTGTTTTAATTTATTAATAAAATATTGATGATTAAATGTACCTCTCCGTAGTTTTTTACAAAGTAAAGATTTTAGGTTTAAAAAAATCAAATTATCGCAAAAGGTGTACTTAAATACTTTTAAATATGAAATGATTAATATTCTTGACCATAATGTAGGGTGATAATATTATTTAAAACTCTAGTTTTATAAGTTAGATACATACTTACAGAAGCCAGAAATGTAATAATTTTAAAATGACATTAACTTCAGCTTCGATATCGATGTCATAATATAAACATTAAAACTCGTCTGTAATGTATGTCGTTAGCGAAAAGCTCAGTTTACAATTCTATAAATTGAAATTCTTGAATCAGTATCTCTTAGAAAGTCGTAATATTATGCATATTTATTCTGCGAACTTATGAAGATCACTTTGACTTTGTATGAAATGGATAAATAAATCTAAATTATTAGTACGTAGTGTATGAAATGGGTAAATCAAATACATTTTTATTGCTATAATAATAATTATATAACTGTAGATTTTTATGAATAATTTGACAAAGAGGCAATAGAATAGTCGAAATTTTTTGCTTGTTACAATAAAGTCGCGTAACTGGATAGACGTATGCCTATGCATCTCACGGAATGCCAGACCTTGTTTTTTGAACCATGAAGAAAACATTCAGCCGAGAAGGCCGTGGCCGAGTGGCGCCCCTGGCGGTAAGTAGCGCTAGCTTTCACCTACACTCGAGATCAGAAATATCGCACATCTTCCAAAATAAGTTTAGACTTGGCCACCTGCTATTTCTAGCAAACGTTTTATTGTGTAAATGTTGATCTATTGAAAGTACATTTAATAAGCTTTCAATTAATAATTGTTTGATTTAATCAACATAACAGTTACCATAATTAAACGCTTAAAGCGTTATTGATTGCGCCGCCATAAAAGGGGAATAAACGGGGTCAATTCAGGAAATGCGGGTACATTCGCTATCGAGATGTTAAAGAAACACACTTCAACAGTTCAATAAAAAAAAAGAATACCCAAGATGGATACTATTGCCCATAAAGTTGCTCAAATATTGCAAAAAATTGATTCCATTCGACGAGTATTCCAACTGTTTTTAGAGACTGTTGGCTATGTCCGAAGGGGAAGAAGTATAAAACAACACTTACCATTAAATTAGATAGGAAGAAATGTTTTAAAAGCTGCGATTTTTCTGACGCCGAGTGTATATCCATAGCAGACACTTGACGCGCGTCAAAAGTCCGCCTCAACTTTGTCATTGTGCACGGTAGAATGTTTTGAATAAGGAACTTATGTACCTACAATGTTTTTCTCGGACTTAAATTGAATCTACTAACTCTAGATACAGTCAGCAACGAAAGTCACTTAACATTTTAGTACTTTGTCATAGCAACTTTATTGATGGATGTTTTTCAGTTTGAAACATTTATCAAAAAGTTACTATAACAAAAAACTAATGTACGTTAAGCTACTTTCGTTTCTGAGCGTACAAGTGCTTGTGAATTTAAAAAAATTCTTAGAAAAATGCATAATAATAAAATCACAATGTGCCTCTTTAGTTACTCTGAGTTTCTATATAAGGTAGTAGTTAATAATTAGTCTATGTTTAACTTAGTAGGTAAGTATTACAAAAAACCTAGAAGCTATTTTGATTATATTATTGTTTATGTGAAATTTATGGCGCCGCCCTATGATTGCTTCAGTTATGTAACTTTCGCAATGGTTGGCTATGAGACGGGTGACCAAAAATTTGCTGTCATGAGCTCCTCCGTGCTTTGGACGCACGTTTAGCTGTTATTTCTGGCTGTATTTACAGTAGTTATCACCCACCAATCCGCATTGGGCCCACGTGGTGGGTTTATAGCTCATCCAATATAAGGTTGGTTATGGCCGATGCCATTGAGATTATTATTTATTAATTACTGAAAAGATAATCCGAAAAAGAAATAATTCATGAATGAATATAATGATGATACGTCATAAATTATACGCCCATTTCAATGCTAAGAATCCGAGTATGAATACAATTTGCCAGAAGCACAGATTTTGTATATTTTTGACACATCCTCTTATCCAATTAAACCATTTTCATTTAACATTTCCCTAAAGAGGGGCCATCGAGCGGAAAACAACGAACATGGAAATGAATAATGAAAATTCAAAACGAAATAATTACGTTTTTAATCAAGATTTCTACACATTGCCATTACAAGTAATATAATTGTTTAGTAGAGTTTTTGATTACTTAATAAAGCGTTGACACGTATTGTTTTATTTCGTTTAAATTTCATTGAATAGTCCTATATTTAGTTTCTGTAGTCAGAGTGTCTTTTTTCCGTTTTCCTTAATAAAAACTATGACCATCACATCAGCATTTCTTTTTTAATATCCCACTGCTGGAGCCACAGGCCTTGCTTATAGTTAGACTAGCTACCTGCCCTCGCTTCGCTTCTGCGTAGTGTGGAATTTGACACCATGTATGATAATATTAACCTTCCTCTTTAATCACTCTATCAATAGATAGTGTGATTCAAGATTTAAATGTAAAATAAAACCGGTCAAGAGCGAGTCGGACTCGCGCACCGAGGGTTCCGTACCATCATAATTGCACCATTAAACCACACTGCAGAGTAGAATAATAAAATTAGTATTGTAGTTTTAGGTCAGCGCCATCTCTTGACCGATAGTGGAAGTAATGTTAACTTTTTTAGAAATTTGATAATTTCTAAAGAAGTGTGCTATACTGAGACATCATTTTATTTTTCCTGTAATCTTTATATAAACTGCTATCACATAGAATTATTTCAGATTTTTCTCTTTGCAAACTGCGAAGATAAGGGGGGGACCGGTACTTTTTTAACATTTTGCATCATAAGTCGAAAACTATGCAGTCTAGAAAAAAAAGAAAAAATGATTAAAAACGTGCAAACGGCTTTCTTTCATATGATACCCCACATGCCCTAGTAGCCCCACTTCATATTTTTAAGACCACTTTTCAGGCCCTGTTGTATAAAAGATATTTATTTTGTATTTATTTCTTATTTGCAAAATAGTTGGGCAAATGTCATCTTAAACTATTCCAAATTTCAAGTTGATACCATTAGTAGTTCTTGAGATATCGTTAGCGACTGCATCCGGAACCAACGGTTTAACGTGCCTTCCGAAGCGCGAGTGAAGGAGCTCGAGATAATAATTTTTTGGTCACCCATCCCCTGACCGACCCATGCGAAAGTTACTTACTTACCCTCCGCAATCGATGGGTCAGGCGATAAGCCACTAAGCACTAAGCCACTGCGCCATCGAGCTCCTCAAAAATTATAGCTCAAAAAAAAACAACAAGAAAAATTAGTAAAGGAATATGTACCTAATTAAAGATAAAATATAATTATTAGCTGTCTATTAAAAATTAAGTTGAATTTCTCACGTTAGATTAATCAGGATTTAATACATACTTATAAAGTACGTTTCTCGTTACTCCTCTGCCAAAGGGCATTTTACTCGTAACATTGACGACGCGTTAAATTTCTGTCTATAATTATTATTAGCCTACAAATTCTCTGAGGTCTGTTAACAGCACCTACCGCCCTTCCGCCCGCCGGTCGGCCCTTATAATCCCTTTGTTGAAAATTCCTACATTGTCTCTACATTAATTTCACAAGCTGATGGCTTATAATTTCATTTTATACTTAACTAAATTACATATACATCTTCTCTTCTAGGTAGTCTAAAACTGGTGAATAGCATTGATAAATAAATTGAATGCTAGATCGAAAAGATGAAAACCAATTTAAATTAGATAGTGAACTTCAATATAAGTAATACTAATGTAACTGAGATCGAAAATAATCAAAGAATAGAGCTAGTAACCGATTCTTGTTTCCACACATTCTAAAACAACAAAGCGCGTTGTACGGGATTTAGCTGTTACGTCGATTATAGACTTTATTGGTTAAGCGTAAGCTCTTAACGGTCGCAAAGAAAAGTTTGTCAGGGTTGCGACAACGCGCCCGGCGTCATAAGCGGAAACGTATTGTTCACGGCGCGAATGTGCGCGGGTGCTGCACGTCCTTATCTCTCTTTTGGAAGCAACCAAATTGTTCCTAGGTGTTTTAACTGTTTAATCATATACAGGAAATTACGATCGTGAAGTTTAGTTATCGAGGTTTTTGAACGATACAAACGTAGGTACTTACAGCATATTGCTTAACATTAACGTTTAAAAATTTATTTTAGTTCATTAATTTATAAATTACTATAATATATTTTATTGTAATTGATCCTACCTAACCTATGTAGGTTAACCTGTGTAAGTATGTACTTAACCATAAAAAACCGGCCAAGTGCGTGTCGGGCCACGCGCCATAGGGTTCCGTAGTTACCTTATACCATACCATATTTAATACCACCTATCATTTTTCGTCTGCAAAAATAACTTTATTTTTCACAGTGTTGGTATGAATGACAAAGTTATATTTGCGGTTTTGGAAAATGTGCTATATCTCGAAAACTAATTACTATATCTCGTTCAAACTAATTTTGGTTGAAAGTGTTTATTAAGATCTACAGCATATATTTTTTTTAGATTTTTCACTCTCTTATTTCAAAAGTTAAAGGGGGGGGGACACACATTTTACCACTTTGGCGGTGAATATCTTTCAAACGGTCGACTTTGAGAAAAAGTTGTCTTAGAAACCTCAATGTCATTTTTAAAGACCTATCTATAGACACCCAACACGTGTTGGTTTGAAGAAAAAAATTTTTTTCAGTTTCAGTTCCATGTATGGGGAGCCCCCCCTTAATCTTTTATTTTTCTTATTTTTGTATTAAATTCGTTAAGCGGTTAACAGAATACATCTACCTACCAAGTTTCAACTGTGTAGTCTTAATACTTTCGGAATAAAGTGGCTGTGACATACGGACAGACAGACAGACAGACAGACAGACAGACAGACATGACGAATCTATAAGGGTTCCGTTTTTTGCCATTTTGGCTACGGAACCCTAAAAAGGACAGGCGGAAGCATAGATAGCATTCATACGCTGAAATTGCTAACCGTTATGTTTAGGTTCTAACAAATCAAAATGTTACTTGAGAATTAACTATACTTAAATCATTTACAGTTTACCTGCTACCTAATTTCTTTGAACTTAAGAAAAGTTAAGACTCGTAATTACAAGAACACATTTTAGACACTTGGCCAAATTCCAAAAAAGACAACATTTAGTCGGTACTGCGTTCCTGCATTTTTCAATCAGTCAAAATACACTTCGTCTGCTTTTGGCTACTTTGTTGTTTGTAGTGAACCTAAAGTATGTTGTAAATATTTTACAACAGTTTTATGATGACTACTAATATAAATTTTCATGAACACACGAAAAATTATAGAGAAAATCTCTTTCAGTCATACTCTTGACGGCTTCCTGTCTTACATTCACATAAGAATAGTAGACTTATCAATGAAACATCAAAAAACACTATTCGAGCTTAGACAAAATGTAAGCAAACCTCAATCACGATTAATAATAACTTTTCCGATTTGCATTGTAACTTTATAAATCTATCTCGTGGGACATACAGCTAAAGAGTGAACCTTTTTATTCTTCGCAGTAATTACATTGAATGTCAAAGTGTATCTCAAACTTAGGTAGGTAATTCAGTATTGTCAGATGGATCATATTGTATTCATGTACCTTTTGTGAGACTTCCTAATCATGGTCTTCTTTGTTGCAGGTCCCTCTTGTCAGAATCTGTAAGTACTGCGCGTCATGAATATTGGACGCTATACATTCTTTATTTTTCTTTTGTAATAGGTCTCGCGATTTTATTATGTTTTTCAAGATTTACTACATTGTGTTAAAATTATTATTTAAAATTCTATTAGCTACTTTCTATAAATTAAAGTGTTGAAATATAAAATGTATAAATAATGAGATGTCAACGTTGCTTGGCTTCATAAACCTGCGTATTAGTCAACACTTTTAAGAATTTTATATATTTTTTAAATAATGGATCTCGAAACGACGACAAAAAACTTTTTTCTTTCTTTCGAAACTTTAGATTGAATGAGTTATGTGACCCAGGGACCTGACCTCGTTTCCCCTTTAGAGCACTGCCAACCCTACTTACGACGAGCAAAAACACATCGCTTCGCTACGATTGTACGACCAAGCATCTCGCATCAGAAATTCAGAATAGCCCTGGCAATCAGCATTAAAATTAAACGTGTTGATACCGGGCTGAGTGTAATCGACGGACAGGTGTGCTGGTCGCATCCAATATATCGCCCTTATTCCGTATGGTGACGTAACAACCTATACTACGATAATACTCGGGACTATTAATACACTCAACGCTGCAGCATGATTGTGGTGAACTTATGATTATTAAAATGGAGTACACTCACATGTATTAAAATTAAAAGTGCATACAAAATTCATAATTGGTTGCTTTAAAAAAGTTGCTTAAAGTTGCTCATTATCTGTTATGTCATTATCGCTATAAACTGTTATTAACTGTCTTATAAATTATAAAAAAAATATTCACTTGTACTTATACTAAAGCAAGTAAGCATTAAATTTCTTTTAATTTCATTCGATTCTTGATTGATTGGCTCAATCCTACTCCGAGATACCGTGAAGATTAGCGGCTGATCGCGAGCGACGCCACTCAGCCCGGCAAGTAAGCGTTTCATTTCCCTTCTCAGCCACTATCTTGAAGCCGCATTACCGTACCTGCCTACAAATTCACACGTCGGAATTTCAACATTTAAACTGGTGACGTGACGGAGTTGACGCGCCTCATTCCCGACTTCCCGGCTTGTCAGACACAAAATGGAGCGGAGGCAAAACCTTTTGTACTTGTAGGCTTTGTGTGCAAAGTAAGCTTCCTACCGACGCATCTGTACGATGATGAAACTTGCCAGACACCGCTTTCAAGCTCGCTTTATGCCTCGAATTAAAACTTTACAGCAGGAAATTAAATGTCGGAAAAATGTCGTGTGTGACACTCAACGTGTATTGTTTTGATTGCAGCACTTTCGATTCGCCCGTCACCGTTGCTTCTGTGGACTTACTAGCTCGATCTTCCAACATTGTATTTTTAAAGCTAGTATCACATGCCTTGGTACGTTATTTTTAGATTACTCTTGTATCCTTATTCACAAAGTACAAGTCCCTCTTTGACTGAATTTAAAAACTAGAATCCTATTAGCTTTATATCCAAAGATCAACTCCAGGAGGTTCACATCATACAAAAACATTGTCTAAAATATCATTTTTGTCACAATGATTTTTCTATGCCTCTAATAATAATATGTTGGATGGAATTACAACACAATGTTATGTACAAGTCTACATTATTTCTCGCGTATTAAATTTCATCATATATTAGGAAATATAATTTACACAAAGCATAAACGTGGCTTATGTAGGAAGTACGCAAATCTGCAGCCAACCTTCTCAGTTAAACTCAAGTGATGTATTGCGCTTAAACAAATTGAATTCTTTCTCGTATGAATAGTGGCTATATTCACACTAGAGTATTATCTACTGCGGTAAATGTATCTTTGTCATGTAATTCGTACCCTCCCTTACAGAATAAATTCCAGCTGTCAAAATATTCACGGTGTGTTCACGGGATCACAAAGCGAGTCGCTTACTGCGGGCGGCCTAACAAATTGTGATGTCGAGTCAACGTTCTGGCCTACTATCACTTTTAATGTTTTGTATACTATTTGTCTTTAATGAATTAGGAGATACTGCTTTGTTCACGACAAATACAGCTTTAGATATGAGCTTACGAATATGTCATTTTAAAATACTTACAAGAAATTTATTTAAGTAAACAAAATAACTACATTTTTTAATAAAAGTGACTAGTCGTCAGTACATCGTTTCTGACGACTAGTCACTTTCATTAAAAAATGATACGTTACAGTTAGTTTTAAGAATTAAAAAAGTACTTTAATCACTTTTTATGGTCTAATGTAGAAAATGACAAAGATAGAGAAAAGTTTGCGGGTCTAGTATTTAATTGCGGGCCTTGAAACTTTCCTCATTAGGATTGTTTGACCCTCCCTGGCAGCAACGAAATGCAAATTTATTTTCTCGCATCGTTATCTTTGGCTTGAAGGTTTGAGCTAAAACGTGGGTATTTTAAACGAATTGTTTTATTCACCTTTACAACTTAAAGTCAATCGACTTTGGAATAATAAAGTTGTTATTTTAAGGCCAGTTTTCCTGTAATTATGTTTTAACTGTTTTTAAAAAGTATTTAATTATCGCTGCTTATCTAAAGATATGGTACTTTGAAATTCACAAAAAATACCTAAAGAATTAAAAATCGCAATAACACATAAAGACGAATATTTGGCTAAATATGCAGAATCATCAATCACAATCTAAGCGCACTACTTGTTAAAAAGCTTTGTACTGGATATTACCAGCTCAACATTGCTCTATAACAATTCAAGAAAACAAGATCCATAAATTTTCCAAGCAATAAACTCCCACTAAATAGTAGAAACTAAATATTCCAATCAAATGGAACTCTATTCTCAAACAAAAACACAAAAGGCGATTTCTTATTATCCAACTCCGTATTCCGGTGTCATTTTACCCAACAGAAGATTAAACCTCTTTTTTCTGTCAGTCACCGAATCGTGTTTCTGACAAATTTTCCTTCACGTAAGGCGAAGCGTGTAACCTGAGTTTTGCTCATTTATTTACGAGTATAACCGTGCATCTTGTTTCTTCTTGAAACATAGACATGTTTGATATAGTGGGTCATTGAGATATGAATCCTCATAAGTTATAGTAAGATTCATATTACTGTTACAGTTCAGAGGGCCTAGTAGGAGTTGTGTTTTCACTTCTCACATAGTTAACTATCGGATATACTGCTCATAGTCAATGTGAGTGAGTGAATGAGTGAAAGAGAGAAAACGATAGTTGACTATTCGAAAAAAAAACACCTTCAAATACCTAAAAATAAAAACGAAAACAGATTCAAAATTAAAAAGCACTAAATAATATTCAAATCATCAATACGCATATCAAATTCAATCAAACAAAGAAAGAATCATCAAAATTGGTCCATAAATAACGAAGATAATATGCGCGAACAACGATAAAAAAGTCGTCAAGATAGTTAATGCAAAATCATAGTATTTTCAGGATTACTTTACTTATTAATATTAAATAATATTTTTTTATAATATTAAATAATAATTTATTATTATATTAAATAATAATAAATGA
Organism: Agriphila geniculea; assembly: GCA_943789525.1. Lineage (NCBI taxonomy): Eukaryota > Metazoa > Arthropoda > Insecta > Lepidoptera > Crambidae > Agriphila > Agriphila geniculea. Next base: position 15,936,032 of record OX038882.1, on the reverse strand, counting down.
TTTATATTAAATATTAAATAATTTATATATAATATTTACAGGATTAACCGATCTAAAAAAAAATTAAATGGGACCATCTCGCAACAAAACTCAATCAAGCAAAAAAAGAATTTTCAAAATCTATCCATAAATGACAAAGATATGCGCGAACAACGATAAAAAAAAAAGAAACATACAATCGAATTGAGAACCTCCTCCTTTTTTTGAAGTCGGTTAAAAAGAGAAAACACCAAGTCGTACTAGTACCTTTTCTCTTCTGTTTAGTCAACTGTTGTTTTTGTAGCTTTAACATTTAGGAAACATGCAAATTGATATACTTACTTTACTTACTTAATAAGAATGTTTTCCTCAATACTGATTATGGTCTAATTCGGACTACGCACCAGTAAAACTAATTATTTTGATTGTAATGAAAAACCTTCTTCTGACTTATTATTCAATACTTACGTGTAAAATATAAAATAATACAAAAACAGCTTTTTAAAAAATGACATTATTTTTTTAACTTTAATCATTTTCCCGGTACCTATTAAGTCCGCTGGGTAAGTTATAAAATTCACGGTAGGTTATTTATAATCTTATCAAAGATCAATAAAATAAAAAAATAAAATAAAAATAAATCACTAAATTTGTTCCATTACTCGCAATCAAAAAGATTTATTTCGTTTTAAATATTTTTTTGGGTAAATCTTAAAAGATAAAGTTTAAGTACTTACTGAAAGTTAGTTTAATATAAAACTTAAGAACGAAATCTCAGAAATTCTTAATGCACTGCTATAATTTGATGAATAGAAAAACTAATTTTACTTTGTTTGTAGTTACTTTGGAACAATGCCTGCCCTAATGGCTATCTAAATCATTATGAAGTTTCTTTTCATTGCGAGGTCCCTATGTTTTAAGAATTACTTACCTACATTTTCATTCGCATTATTCGTAGCAGTATTTTTTTTACGGTTTGGATAAATAACTGTTTTGTGCTACCAAAAATATTAAAGCAAAAAAAGTTATCTCGTCAAATTACCAAAATATTTTTTCTGAAGTTAAATGACAGGAAAGAACGCAATACTATGGTACAAAAATCCCAATTACAATAATACTCTACAATAATATACACATTAGTAGCTAGGTACATTATGAGGAAAGCAATGTTAAGGTCTGCCATATGTCAATCGCTGGCTTAGTTGAAAAAGGAACTAATCACAAAATGCCCTGCAGTCGTATTATTGCCTCATTCTGGAAATGCCCTATCCTACTTTGGACTCATTCGCAGAAAGATTAGTTCTCAAAATAATCTAATCTCAAAATGCCTTATTTTTCTTTAAGTGTTCGTTAATTAAACTATGCATGTATAAAGTGCAACCCTGAAAGGGGGTTAAACTAGATTGGACACACTGTATTGTGAAGGCCTAAAATAGGACAGAAATTGTGATTGATGATGAGCCAACCCTTGAAGCAAGATGGCCATAAGGGCCATATGTGGACAGATTATCTAATAAAGAGCAACATTTATTGTAATATTTACATTTATTGCTATTGAATACTATTATCCTTACTAATATTATAAATGTGAAAGTCCGTTTGTTTGTTTGTTTGTTTGTTACGCCTTCACGTCCTAACTACTGAGCCGATCATCATGAAATTTTGCATACACGTTGTCAGGGGTACAGAGAAGGACATAGGGTACCTTTCATCCCGAAAAAAAGTTTAATTCCCGAGGGTTAGCAAAAAACCTTTCCACGCAGACGAAGTCGCGGGCGGCCGCTAGTATGGTTATAATATATGAATGCATAGAAAGTAAACCATTTTTTTTACATCTTTGGATTAGGGTCCTTCGCATTATGTGCCTATGCAGAACAACTCTACAAACTTCATTAAGGAACGCGTAGTAAAAAAGAAAATATCCTATTTTCTTCTATACTTTTAAACTATTACTAGTAACTGCCCCCGACTTCGTCTGCGTGGTTAGTTATTTTTCTATTCCTCAGGAACAGTACTTTTAGGGATGAAAGGTAACCTTCTCTGTACATACAACGTGTATTACTATGCAAAATTTCATGATAATCGATTGAGTAGTGAAGACGTGAAGGTGTAACAAACAAACAAACTTACTTTTGTTTTAATAAAGTAAGGATTCTACACAAACTCTATATTACATCATTCTTCAAAATCTCCAATGTTATAAAAAATATTTAACCTTAAATCATGCGTTCGAGGAAAATCCCTTGTATATAGCCTGTATTGTGGAAACAAACAGAAAATGTAATAGTAAAATGACACCGTTCTTCATAATCAAAGTTCCTCAAAATAAGTCAGAAAGTTTAAACGAGTACTTAATATTAATTTCAGCTACAGTGGTTTCGGCAGCTACTCGCTTCGAGTAGCAAGTCACGGTAACGTTATTATTTTTAAAAGGAAAATGTAAGCTTCTTACTGTGCTTTTAATTTTCCGACATAAACCTGGTCCTACGAAGCCAAAATTATTTTTTGTGCTCTATCAATTTTAACGGGCATTTTCAATTTATGAACGAAATAAAATCAAAAGTAGAAGTTGTATAGTAAAATATTTAATCGTTTCTGAAGCCATAACAACGTTAGGAAGCTTCTTATAAAAAGCGATCGCTGGAAAAGGGGGAGCAAAAGAAATAGTTTTGTTGAAAGAGTGGGCTGTAATGGTGTTAGACCGAACCTAAGTGATTTGTCGTGTAGTGGCCAACTGCACTTAATGTTGGTTTCTTGCAGACTGATTCTTAGATGACTTTAGAACTCCTCTAAGTGTCAGTTTTGTGGCTGCTCCTTTTCCCGTTAAAGAGTTGCTTCTTTTCTATAAAAAGCATCGACTTTGGTTAAAAAAGCGATATTTTATAAAACAAAGTTACCAACTAAAGATCTTCAGATTTAAACTATATAGGGATTTTCACCGTGTACCTTTTTATTTTTGAGACTCCGATATTCCGGCGCAGTTGCATGCGCCATGATCACGGAAGAACTGTCGGTTGTCGTCTCAAAAATAAAAAGGTTCATGGTGAAAATCCCGATATAGTTTATTTTAATAACGTTAATAACCATGGAAATTTAAAACAATATATCTTCAGATTTATTAAGATACTAGTAGCCGCCTGCGACTTCGTCTGCATGAACAGTAATTTCTCTATCCCTCGGGAACAGTACCCTACGTCTTTTTCTGTACCACTGACAACGTGTATGCGAAAATTCATGATGATCAGTTCAAAGCGTAAAGACAAGCAAAGACATATGCGCATTTTATTAGTAAGGAAACTTCCTTACTAATAAAATGCGCATATGTCTAGTAAGGAAAGATTGTAGTCGACTTTTAGACGCGGGCTGATATATTCGATAGGTACTTTTCATTTTATAGATATCAACTGAGACAAACTAAATAAATTATTAAAAAAAAATGTTTTTGATTTCCATATTCCTTCTCTTTTATATTAGTTAAAGTAAGTAAGTTTCTTCTACATGTGGCTCACGAGAGTATCGTTTAACACTTACAATTGTGAACACAGATATAATTTTAATATAGTCCGCCTATAGGGCTAAATACAACGAACTATTTGCCAGTGTTACAGAGGCCCAACGGCCGAGAACAAAGAAAACGGATAATTAAAGCAAAGCTACGGGAAAGAGATTTTTAATGAACCCGACGTTTGCCACGTAATAAGACTTTATTATAACCGTAAAAATCCATAATTAAATCACGGGAGTAACTTTGACGAAATTAAGGTTGCACTCGAACAATTCTTGAACATGTAAATAATATTATGAAGGTTTGTTATGGTTTGTAATAAATTCATATCCTGGAAATCTTCGAGCGCTTACGCATTGTGACATAACCCCTTAGCATATCGAAAATCATATGACTCGAAGTAATTCGATTTGAGGAACTAACAGAATTTTTGAGCTGAGAGCACGATCGCATCTCAAAGGCGGATGTTCCGCATATAAATTGACGAATTTGCCTCAATTTACACCTTTGTGTGGCGCAGGCGACTCCAGCACCGAGTTTGTAATTTATAATCGGTTTAGTTTACACACGCGACTGGGTCCCGTAAACAGTACATTCGGGGAGATATTGAGCACCGACATTTTAGCCACACGAATGATTCAATTAACGAAGTCGGAGTGATGCTAGATATTCATGTGTCATCATGACATTAATTTACATGGCATTGTATTGGGAATTGGATTTTGGGAAGGTGTTTTAGTAAATTATATTGATCACATTTAGCTTATTGTGGCTATATAAAATACAATTTGTATTTTGAAATACGTAATTTTATGAGCTACGTTACTTCTCTAAACACAATAATTGATAAAATCAGCATTTTGATGGGTCAGAAATGGACATCCTTCTTTATATTGCCATAACCTAAACCTTTGAGCAACGCACCTCCGTGTTGCTCGAAGCCCTAAACTAATTTAAATTCTAGGAAACACTTTCAATATGGTGTGTATTGTGGGTGCACGAGTATTGTTTGTTTATTTAAGTGTGTTGAAGAGCAAAACTAAGTAAAATAAATAGTGTGCGTGTTTCTATGTACGTATTAAATTAAATTAAACATATAAATTAACTCTCATTGTCTGTATGTTATGCTGAAATAATACTCTACCCTAATTATTAAGAGAAACCAGTCATTGGCCTTACTGTTATGTACAGCACGAGGCATATATCTTGAATTTTTTTCGACGGAGTGGGGATAAGTTCGCGCATGTGAACTTGCGAGCGACCAATAGCGCGCGCCCCTCTCCGTGGGGATTGCGCGCATTCCGTGCAATTCCCACCCGATTTCAAGATATTTGCCTCGTACTGCAACTATTAATGTTAATGAGATATTGTAAAAACGCTGTGGGTTTCTAAATAAATAAAAAATTTATAAATAAATATTGCAGTTAAGATACCTATGCTTTTAAATCTTTAAAAAGTTTTTACAATAATGAATAAGCAGATAGACAAACAGGCAGTAAAATGTATTTTTAGAAATGTTAAAAATGAAAGAAGTTTATTTTGTTAAATATCGTTGAATAATTATTAAATTTTGCCTTACGTTAGGTAGATACTACATAGAATGAATTTGAAAATATGTCGGCAATATTTTTATATAAATTTTGTCTTTAGGACATGAACATAACCGCAATATCTTCAAGGTTACCCGGTAATCTGACATAAAATGAGAGGTCCAGATAGACGGCTAGATAAGGGGCGAAGGGCGAGGGTTGTGCCCTTATTATGTTTTCGCACGGTCTGATACTTGAACACGTCTTCTTGTCATAATCAGGGATCCTTTATTCCTTTTAATTTTACGTTTTCGTAAAGTATGCAAATTTTGTTACTTTTTATATTCAGTAGGTGTGATACCGGTTATGAATAAGAAAATATTATTGGACACGTATTTGTTCTAGAAAATAGAACATGGATCTCCCTGCTATGATTTGACTCATCAAATTGATAGATTGAAATAAAATAAAAGGCTAAGAATTCAGTATCTGATAACTTGTACTAGGAAGAAGCAGCAAAAATACTGAAATACTCTTATCGCTTATTACACCCATGCAAGGAAATTTATCAACATTACTTCTCTATGTAGATTATTAAATAAATCGGCATAATAGAATGGAAAATCAATTTCGGAAGTGCTTCTTAACAGACCGATTACAACGAAAACATTAATTAAAATTCTGTTTTTAGAACCATTCAATATTTCGATTAACCGATAGAGATTTCAATTTCCTTTAGTCACGCGCGGGGATATCGGATCCCGCGGTTGGCTCAGTCGGTAATGAGCGAGCGGATGGCAATTTCACTAGATGGAGTTTTGGTTACAGCCCTGTGCCAATGTGCTTTTAATATGCCCCTCGATCATGCGAGTAAAGTAGTGCATAAGCGGCTTTTCGGTTACCTCACTGTTTTTCACTTGGTTTTGATGTTGAAATAAAGATGAGTGATGCTTTATTCTTTGTAAAGTTTTTATGACCAAAGAATTAACTTTGAAAAGAACAAAGTTTTTGATACTTAAGTAACAATTATTTTTTATTAATTTTGATCAATTGTGTTTATTGTAATGGTTGGCTCAGTCGGTAATGAGCGAGCGGATAGCAATTACACTAGATGGAGTTTTGGTTACATACAGCCCTGTGCCAATGTGCTTTTAATATGCCCCTCGATCATGCGAGTAAAGTAAGTAGTGCATAAACGGCCTTTCGGTTATCTCACTGTTTTTCACTTTGGTTTGATGCTGAAATAAATGATTGATGCTTTATATTTTGTAAAGTTTTTATAATTATTATAAGTTTGATTCTTTGTATGTCAATTTTATTGTAATGCTTGGCTCAGTGGGTAATGAAATGAGCGAGCGGATGGCAAACAACAAAATTATGAAATTGGACTTTAACCCCCAACCGCTTAACCCTCATAACTTGGGTTTGGATTATACCAGAAGCACAAAATTCTCAAGATATGGTGTCTGTAGTAGATTTATTAAACATACAAAGTTTCAATTGCATAGCTCTTAAACTTTGGATTTTATTGATATCTAAAAAACCTCGATTTCGTCAAAACTTACTGATAATCATCAAAATTCCTAGGGTACTTACTGAAGTCCTAGATAGCTGAAATTTAGTATGTAAGCTAGTATTAGTACACAAACTGCGAAAAAAATATAAAACTTGAAATTTTTACCCCCTAACACCTTAAACTAGGGGATGGAAGTTTCTATGCGACTTCCGCAAATTTTGATGCTGGAGGTCTGAAAAAATGAGACATATGAATCTGAAAAATCTTTTAATATTTAGTAATTATTTTTAAGCCTTAGTAAATCACTGTTAAAGTAATGGGAAAAAGTAGTCATAAAAAAGATATTGTGTTCATTTCAAAACTACTTCTTTCATGGCGCAAAACTCGTGCAGACTCTACTTTGTTCTTTGCACTGTCACATTCTGCGTTAAAAAGTAAAATAATATCACAGCATATAAATGAATTAGTTCTACTACAGAATAAAATAAATAACAGTACAAGTATGCTGGTTGATGTCGATCGAATTTTACACGATTTTAGACCACAATTCTGACCCCACCTTGCTTTATCGGTTTATGGATAGGTAGTTACTTACAAAAAGAAGTGAAATCCCACCAGAATCATTTAATGAATAATGTTGCCAAGACCTCGAACTGTCAAAAAGTTATCAGACCTCATGTAGAGCCAAGCTTCTAACTCTACGCGCCCTAACTCTGCAAGCCCTAACTTCAAAAACTCTACACCTTAATTAAAATATGTGGCTTGGCCGTTTCATTACTACAAGAACTATGTTTATTAGAAAGGTTTCCATGTAGCGAAATGGCAAAGCCACATATTTTAACTAAGGTGTAGAGTTTTTGAAGTTAGGGCTTTCAGAGTTAGGGCGCGTAGAGTTAGAAGCTTGGCTCTACATGAGGTCTGATAACTTTTTGACAGTTCGAGGTCTTGGCAACATTAAATAAATAATAAATAAATAAATAAATAATGCTTGGACAATTTCACACAGTGCCATCTAGCCCCAAACTAAGCATAGCTTGTAAATATGGGTGCTAGACAACTGATATACTACTTATATACTTTTTAAATATATACTTATTATACATAGTAATACCCAGACCCGGAACAGAAAATGAAATTCATCATTTCAATTTCTACCCGGCCGGGAATCGAACCCGGGACCTCTGCGTGGTAGACCGGCATGTTGACCACTGCACCACTCAGGTCGTCAAACACCACATTATTCATGAAATGATTTTGGTGGGATTTGTTTTTCCGTAATTTTATTGGGCTTAGTTTATATTGTAATTGTAACGTGCGTGTATAATGAAATGTGAATAGATTAATTCTAATTACCTATTTATAATTTTAGATACTTGTTATTAATATGTAACACAATCCATTTTTATTCATATTTTGATTAATTTCAATTTCTGTACTTTGTGTTGTACTGTGGTATCCTGGGTTTTTTTTAGTTTCTTGTAAACTTTGGAGTGCAATTCTTTTATAATTTTCATGTCAAGGGTGAGTGAGTGTGACCACAGGTAAAAAAAATCCCCGTTGTCACACTAGTGTGGTAAAACGGTGTGACCACAGGTCGGTCGTGTGTAATAAAAGTTTCTTTGCAATGTCAAATATGATGTGCAAAAATGGGTTTTCGATCTTCTAATTTTAAATTGATGTCAAGAAAACCAATTTTTAATCTACAAAACAGTATGCAAGTAATATAAAGGCTACTTTTTATTTATTATTATGGAAAAAGCGAGCGAAGCCACTGGCAAAATCTAGTAGGTATCCAAATAAAAGCCTCCAATAAGCTTCCTATTGAAATGACATTAATCACCAAAACTTGCGCTAATAAACGGTGATAATGGAATTTGGGGACAGTTTAGTTCCAAACGTAATTTGAACGGAGTATTAGAATAACGAACCTCACATCCCGTTGATAACTAATCATGTATTCGTTATTACGAAATGAGCTGCCCTGGTTCAGTATAATTGCTTTTTGGTTTGTGGATAATAATGAGGGCTTTTCAAAGTGACATTTCAAAAATAAAAATAGTAACTATTGTAACTATTTTATTCTAGTGAAGCAAATATGAGAGAAGTGTCAAAATTGACTTTTAAAAATTAACGGCCTGTACCAAAGAGGAAAGTAAGCTCGCTGGCTGACATCCGCCCAAAGAGAAATATTTTAGGGTTATAAATATCTGCCTGCCCGATTAATCTTCGAATCTTAGTAAATAAAATTACATTGACACCATTTTTTCTATGTCTATGATTGACACATACATTTTTATCAACGCCATCTATCGAGATTACAGTTTTTTGTCATTTTGAAAAGCCGTAATTAATTAATGACTGTTTATAAAACAACTAGCGTCCGCCCACGACGTAGACAGTTTATGTTTCTATTCTTCTAGATAATACTCTATGCTCTAGAACTGGAGGCCTATTACAAAAATAACGTACGCAATTGCGTAACGCAGTCACTTGGCCACGATAGTCGTCCGCAGTTCGTTGGTTGTAGTTATAACAAACATTTTGAATTTGGCTATCGTAGCTAATAGACTACTGAACGAACGATGTCGGATACGCTACAAAGAATCTGTCAAACTCACGCAATCACTTCGCAATATTGCATACGAAAGTGATTTGTAATAGGAAACAATCAAAACGAAGCACGGACGCAGCTGCGTGTATCGCATTAAACTTTTCGTAATAGACCTGGGGGTCTTAGTACTGGGGTACTTACCTACTATTTCTGCATGAAAGGTACCCTGTGTCTTCTTCTGTACCCCTGACGACGTGTAATCAAACTTTAATGATGATCGGTTATGTAGACGTGAAAGCGTAATACAGGATGCGAAAAAAAGATGGTAGTTAGAGGAAAAGTACCCTAAATATAGATGATGGCAAATTTTATTGAAAAGAAACATTCCTTTATATTAACAAATAAATAAAACTGAATTCGAAATTGAAGTCGCTTGTCTGAGCTGGAAATTAAATGAGCTAAACTACTTTTTCTTTTATTTTTTTGCCTATGATTAAAATACTTTGTTATTTAGAAGAAATTAACCTATCATTACCCTATCGATTATTACCACAAAAGTACAGGTTGTTATTTTTTCGGATTTTAGCCCTTTTTATTTTCGGCTGAGATAAGGTATTTATCCAAAATCCATGAATGCAGTTTGACTTATTTAAAAAAAAATAAAGGAAAGTTTCCTTTTAGTAAAAATTGCCATCATCCAATATTTAGGGTATTTTCCTCCAACTACCGTCTTTTTTTCCACATAACAACTCACTTTCACGTTTTCTGTCGTTATCGACTCCTTCGCGCATGGACCTCCCCAAAATATGACCACGATAATCATTCCTGCACTGCCGCCATCCTGCAGTCTTCACGAGTTTCACCAGATTTTTGATTCATTCTGTAAGGGGAGGGAAGGCCTCCCACGGAGCATCGTACGGATGCTATCTTAAGTCTTTCCACCCCAACCCCAACAGTCACCATCTTTCTTCTCACCATGTGTTCCACCCACTGGAGTTACCTCCTTACAAAGTATTTTTGAAGTGAAAACATCTTTAGTGGCGTTGTACGCTTTTTTTGTAATGGGGAAAAAAATCTCGAAAGAGTCGAAAATTCGTAAGACTGATGTGACGGATGGAGAGTAGACAGCCCGCTCTCTTGAAAATGGCGGCGCGTCATTTCAAGACGTAAACACTTGTGTCACAATAGCAACGCGCTAATTTTTTAATTCAATGTCAAAACTCTAGATTTTCTGTCAAGCTATGGATAAAACTTTCGTACAATACTGTTCTGTATTCGTAAATTCAAATGCAGAGTAAATTCGTAATTCGTAAGACGGCAATTCGTGCAAAAGTATTCCCTAACCATTCCAAAATATCAAAAATGCACAACGTTAATATTAACGTGTTAAAGTGCCGGCAGAAGTGAAAACTTGAATATTCAAGTTTTCAATTCTGCCGGCACTCCCGGAGTGCATCCCGATTTTTTTATCCACAACAGGATAGTGATTGGCCTTCACTTCACCTGATGTTTAGTGACAATAAGGCTGAAAGTGAATGCGCACTACACCCGAAATCCTCATCACTGAGGAACGGCTATCTTACTTCTAACTGCGCGAACACAAAAAAAAAATATTTTGTTGTTATGGCGTCAGCCTTAGGTAAGATAGTAGTAGCTAACGGCGAACTTGAAATAAGCCCTATCACCAACCAAATCGAGTATCTACCCTAAAATTGTAACCCCCTCCTGGGAATCGAACCCGGGACCTTTACGTCTCACACGGGTGGGCGAACTACTAGACCACAGAGGCGGTTGAGTGGGCCATTTTTTAATGTTTCCCACCATTTCCCATCACTAGTCTGTCTTTGAAAAAATAACAGCAGCGCAGTTTATAATGTATAAAAATTGTACGATACCTATTTTTCTTAAAGCTGTAATATTCCTTGCACTCGTTATGAAAAGTAAAATATTATTGAAAATTTTCAGTAAGAAAATATTATGAAAGGAAAAAACGGTAATAGGTAAGTAAGTAGTGCACTAGTATCTCTCGGGATTGTTGATAAGTAAAATGTATTTGAGCTACAAGGTATGAAACCTTGTAGCTCAACAATGGCTCCCTTCTTTATTATAGGCTAGCGTCCGCCTGCGTCTTCGTCCGCATGAACCCTAAGGAACTTTTGACCAGCATAGAAAGGTTATTAATCCAGGTTATAAACCATCTGTGTGTCAAATTTCAACCAAATCCGTTAGGCGCCTTTAGGCGTGAAGAGGTAACAAACACACACACAAACACACATAAACTTTTGAATTTATAATATTAAGTAGTAGGATAAAATTAGAGATAGACGGTCCTTAATACAGCTAAGCATTATGTTTAAAAAATATGCACTTATGTACTTAATTATGTATGGCGACCCACTTCTGTCAAATTTAAAGCATTTGGTTCAATGAAAAGGTCTATAATTCGATTTTACAAACAACCATTACCAATTGCTTATATTTTATATCAGTACCTATCCATTTATCTTATCAAACTAGCGGCCTTCTGCGACTTCGTCTGCTTGGACTTTCCGAGGATTAAAAAAAATACAATGATATTAGCACGTTTTCGGTGCATGTGGAGTACTCATTAGTAACAGTAATTCAAAGTGCTTTATGCGACTCCCTAATAACATTGCATTTTTGCAAGTGAAGAGAAACAGTGTCTGGGCACCTCCCAAGAGGAAGGTACTAAGAGAGCCATCTAAAATATGCTACAGACTTTTTTTGCTATTAACCATACTCTGTATTTTCCTTTTAAAATGCTTAGACGCTGACGGAAGTTTTCATTAAATGAGTAATAATAAAATAAAAATTTATACTCATATTTTTAATTAGTTCATTACTTAGACAGAACAAGTAAAGATGTAAGCATTATATCAAGTCAAAATAGTTAAACATTGAAAGATTACCAATTTTTTGGGCTTTTTTATTAATTTATTTCATGCCCATTAAAACACTTACCTACTTAGTTAAAATAAAATATGAAATAAGTACATAATACGTCCCAATGTGGAGTTTGGCTATGTTGTTTTCGCTAAAATTTAATTAAATGACACATAAAAGCATATTAACATTAATAATTGCGAAATTCTGTAATTTTATATCATGACAAACAAAAAGGCAAGGTAAAGGTTGGGGATAAAGCGAAACATTAAATTAAAGATTGTTGAGAAATACGAGTTTCCCTCTCACGTTTCCTTATAATTATCCCAAATAAGTTTGTATAAACTCATTTTACGGGAAATTGCTCAGCTGCCATAAAGCCATTAAATAATACTAAAGCTTACTGAAAAAATACTCCCTTCGAGATTTGACATTAAATACTTCGAGTAGGTACCTAATATATGTGGGACCTCATTAGCATTTTTTTATAATGGTGTATGAAGCATTATTATATTTTGTACATATAAAAGATAAGTTTTTTTATAAAATGGTTATTTAATAATGGAGTAAAATAATTTGATGTTTCTCATGGAGTTATGATTACAAAAGTAAATTAAATTTTCTTAATAACTGATGAATTCCTAATAAATATATTATAAGAACCCTGTTGTTTAGGTACTCAAGGAATATATTACGTTAAATAATTAAGTAAGTATGACAACTGCTTTAATGAAATTTAATTATGTATAACGATTATATTTTGTTCAACTTTGTATCGTAGGTATTTAAATATTCATTATGCTTAATGCTTTAGAGATAAACGTTTTATTGGATTATTAAAGTCTAAACTGGAGTGTTGAGAAGCTGCCTATCTGCTGTTGAAAATGTGGCACGATTTAAATCTGCTCAGTACCTTTAAATAAATTTCAACATTAAGTTGTCGCGAGACAGATTGGCGGCCCAGGCTGATTAACGGGGTACATTTAGCTTATTTTAATTAAAAGCCTCTACTTTTGTGTGAATAGTAATTAAATAAGTATTTATTGACTGTTAAGTTTACAGGAAACGACTATTGTTCACATTTACATAGATACTACACTTGCATCCTTATATCGCATTCCGAATAATATTCACATAACTTTTCCTACGTATTATTGAAAATAAGTAATCAGTTATTACTAAGTGAATATTATTGACCAAGATCAGCTCCTTATTATGATGATCAAATATCCTAGAGTTCTATCCATGATCCTATTATCAATATCAACTCTGAATGAGCCAATGGCTTGAAAAACCTTCCTCTTACCTCTGAGAACGGAAACTCATTATAGTCTAAACCGACCGGGAAATCTTATAATCTCTCTCCCTTGAAAATTGAAAATCTTGAATAATTGAATATTAAAATTTATGAATCTGGAATTACTGCCGACGAAAATGTTCCACACCTATTTGAAAATTCTCAACTTTAGTCCAAATACCTCTTAGTATCAATCTGTCATTTTTATTTTAACACGTTTTCTCCCGAGCTTATTAGTTTGTTTAGTTTAACTTTGCTTTAAGGTTAAAAAACCATTTAAGCGGAAGTTTGAACGCTAAAAGAGCTCTTACAAAGCACCCTTCTAACTTTTCCAAGTAATATATTTCGCAGTCTAAAAGCTGGACATGAGCACTCATTAGGGCACATTACACAAAGTAATTGTTGAACTAGGGTATAATGCTCATAATTCCAGGTGGATAAACCGACAAGAGTTTTCCATTACATAAAGTGGCCCAGTGCCGCGTTTTTCCCTAAAATTGAATGTGAAATATACGAACTGCTCATTGCACTGTGGCTTGGACACTTTCCAGTGGGCAATTTTTATCTCAGGTTACGTCTGTCTTGAGTTACTGAAATTTATGACAGCGTTTTATTTTAACGTAATTTAGTCAGAGGTGAAATTTTTCGACGCTACCCTGTAAATTAACTGTCTAGTTTTCTACCTGCTGTAATTTAATAAGAGAGTTTCTTTTGCTGTTTCGTAGTCATGCAAAAAATACTTTCCCCTAAATGTTTCTTTGCATGTACAACGTCAACTAATTTCTAAACATACAATGTTACATATATTTAATTATTTATAAAACAAGAATTATTTAGAGAAAGGAACTGGAAAACCAACCTTTACATTCTTTTTCACATTGTCCCTCGATAAAATTTGAGAACAACAAAAGTTCCGTAATTTAAGACATATTTAAAAGACGCTTACCGAAAATTGGCTTTATAGAGCCGTAAATAAAATTATTTATGAACTTTTACGTTCCGGTATCCGTAAAAATGTCGCGTAAATCAACTGAGGTAAAAGTTTGTTTAATACCTTTATCTCTTTTGTCTCTTTATGATTAAAATCTGTGCAGGGGAGCTTAGGATGACTCACGCTACACACCGCACCGAGCCCGAGCCGAAAATTGGCCATAGTAAGGTCAACTATATCCCATATTTTCTATGAACACGCTCACATGGAATTGTACTAGGACCAAGACTTGGCTTGGACCCGGCAAGTCGTAGCATGAGTCATCCTTTCATAGGATCGTGCTACGACCAAGACTTGGTTTAGACGCGGCACGTCGTAAAATGAGTCATCTTTTCATGGGATCGTGCTACGGCTGAGACTTGGCTTGGACCCGGCACGTCGTCGTAGCATGAGTCATCCGTTTATGAGATCGTGCTACGGCCGAAACTTGGCTTGACCCGGCTCGTCGTAGCATGAGTTATCCTTTCATGGGATCGTGCTACGACCGAGATTTGGCTTAGACCCAGCCCGTTGTAGTGCAAGTCATCTTTTTAATGAGAAGACAAACTTGCAATGCACTTTTGGAGCTGTCTCAGGGTAAGGCACAAATAGACTTGACACTGGCTAATGTAAAAAGTTTCATTTATGTTTGTTTGTCTAAAAAACACCAACGATCGGGTACCAATGCGGTTTGGGTTTTCTTTCTTCATTTGTTTTGGTTTTATATTTCCTTTGTGTACAGGTTTGTAATGCCTGCTTCACAGTAGATTTTTTTTTCTTGTGATCCTGCCATATTCTTTTCGTAACTAATAATTGTAAAATCAAAATAAAACATAGTAATCTCAATAACACTGAATGATATAACTAATTCAATTCTGCTTTGTTGAATCGCCTTTTTCATGAATTAATGAGCTTTGTTGATATTAGGAATTCGATTTTATGTATTAACCATTAGTACCCAATAATAAAACAAGCATATTTTTTAGTAATACCCCGGTTTACGCAACATCGTATAACGCGGGTTCGCTATAACGCGGTTCTTAAATTTTCGCGCTAAATTGCCCGCCTTACGCAAGTACGCTGATTTTATATATTTGTATATTTAATTGGTAATTTACTTACGAGTATTACCTTCTAGCACTAAATACTATTACGTTTTTGAGTAAAATATTCAGATAAGAAAATAGAACGTAAAAGCTTTAATTTGGAGGTAAAGTTAAAAGTAATCAGAATAATGGAGAATTATTGTGTCAATTCTTCCTTCCTTCCGGATGTCCTTCCAGCTCCGTCTGTTCTCGTCTACAGGTCACATTTCTCAACCGATTCTCGTGAAATTTTGTGAGCAGGTTTTATAATTATAGAATTTATTAACCGAATCAGTTTTTCGAAATTTTTTGAAATGGCGGAGATATGTAAAAACACATTAAATTTTAGCCGTTTCGAAAAATTATAAAAAATGTAGCAAAACTTTTTTGTTAGCGGTGTAAATCAAATTTGTGTTTTATTTTTAGAAGACTCATAATCATAAGTTCATCAATCAAAATATTTCTGGCCAATATTCGAAATTTGAAAATAAATAAGGTGGTGACTTTGTGACAGAACCTAGGACTGTGTATATTATTTGCACAGTATAGACAGATACTTATTAGTTAAAAAACTAATATTTATTCTGTGTTATTTGTTTTTGAAAAACATACCATTTGAATTAATTTTTAACGCGAGGTCAACAACTCACTGAGCCACTAGTTTTAATAGACCCCGTTATACGCGAAATTTGCTTAACGCGATGTTCCCTGGAACGCAACTCTCGCGTAAAGCGGGAGTATTACTGTAGGCACTTTCTTAAAACAATCGCTTAAGTTAAAAGACGGATTTGCCTTAACAAAAAAACACGCACGATTAAACATTTTGGAATTGAACGATCATAGCTGTATGACATATTTCCATATCACTGATTCGGGGTTTCCTCTTTGAGTCACATTTGACCGTTTTGCTTGTCGGTTCAATTTCATATGCCTTGTGGGAGTTAGTGAACCATGTTCGAACGATTGAAGTTATGACCATATTGATCGCTCATAAAGTCTAATATTATTACTAGTGGCTCTCTGAGCTGTAGACCACGTCCTTGTAACATTTTTGAAAATACTGATATTTTTCGAAAATTTTCGAAAACTGAATTGACAAATAGTTATCGAACTATTTTTTAAGTTTTTTAATTTTAAGTAATTCTATATAATTATCGAACCTGCTCACAAAATTTCACGAGAATCGGTTGAGAAATGTGACCTGTAGAAGAGAACAGTATTCAGTATTTTATTGCATACCATAAAGTAAATACATAGGTGGTAATTTTATAGAAAGAGAACATTATGGACCCAGTAGGGTATAGCAATTGAAGGAGGAGAGGACGCCTTATTAAAAAAACAAATTACAATTTTTAGTATTTCAAAAATACATAGTTTTGAATTGTGTATTGTCACATATAAGTCTCAATAGATATAAGTAGTATGGTATTAATAAGTATAATATTATTATATTATTTAAGTTTATATTGAGTAAGTATGTATATCTTTAGGCATTTATTTTATCACTCAAATACTCTTTTACACTATAGTAGCATTTATTTAATAACATATCTTTTAGGCTTTTGTTAAACAATTTGTTATTTTCTTCATTTATTATTTTTTCAGGCAATTTGTTATAGAGTCTTATAGACATATTATATGCACTGGAAGAGCACAAATGAAGGCGAGCTGTTGGAACTTTTAGCTTATTTTTATGCCGTATGTAGACGGACATATGAAATAATTTTAGCCCAAGCTGAAGCGGAGACGCTTCGCGTTTGCTCGGTCAATTAACAAGCTTTCAATAATTTACGATTGCTAACTTAACAAAAAGCGACCTAATTTTAATAATTAGTACCTATTTTAAATGTTACAATGATTTTTTATTAAGTCTACAATGTTTTACTAACGGTAATTATGATTGTCGACGCCTTTGTGCTCCGTATTTATTCAAACGAATTGAATATACAAGACAATGTCTAAGTATTGTCTTTTGGAAGGCGGCCAAAAGTTCGCGACTCGGTAATATTTTTTAAATTCAATTTCGGTGAGGCCACAGCGCTCTATCCACCCGGCTTAATGTACACCTGGTGGATGTTTAAATGAGATACAACAGGGCTCTCATTCAGCTAATGTTAACGTAACAAACGTGTCTCAATTGTGTTTCAATAGTATTACTTTTTGGCACAAAACAGAAAAAGCCATACTATTGAAGCACCATTAAGAGACGATTGTTACGTTAATATTTTGCACAATCGAGACCCAGTACTATTTACTTATTGCCTAGGATTTTATTACACTACAAAATGTCTATGCAAAACTAAGCTGCACGTAAATTTCGATAAGGCCCTGTTCGACCACCGCGCTTCACTTGAATAACTTAACTGCGCTTTATATGGTAAAGGTGAATCCAAATACTTAGACACTAAAATTCGTATTTTAAAGCAGCAACTTTTTCAACTTTTACTAATATATATCTTATTATAATAACTATGTATGACAACCGATATACTTGCCTAATAACACAAAATAGAGCTAATAATCACCTGTACGACTAAATTATTTAATATAAAATAATTAATGAACATGCATTTTGAACGCTCATTTTGTTTAGCTATGTTTTAGATATCTTCGTAAATATTAATAATGCGTAAACATTTAACGTAATATTAGGTGTCGTAACAGACTCCCTGCCGTGCCTTACCTGATATTAAAATATACAAGGAAAGTTAGCAAACTAGTTTATTTTTGAGCATCCCGCTCAGTACGTAATTAACGTAGCTTTCAGGGGCGCACTCTTGCGGGATTGTTGCGGCTCCATACAAAAACGCCATTGTTACCGAAAAAAGAGTCCCACTAGAGTGACGTCACTGCTGTCGCTTCACGATAATTGACCCACTATTCACTATAAAAAAATACTGTACCGCGGCTACGTTCTTTATAACGTAGGTAGTAAATTTTTCTGTAATAATGTATAGCCAAAACTGAGACAAGTTATATGATTAAACGACTATTAGCTATTTTATACCTGTTTAGATCTTACGTACCTACAGCATCAATTAAAAAAATAAGCTAAGCCCCCACCTGCTGGTATAAAGATGGATAGAAGAATGGGTCTTAATTAAGCCACCACGCTGGCCCAAATACGGGTTGGTAGAATGCAGCTGGGACGAACGATTAACCTGAAAAGAAGCTAATGTTCTTCCATCCAATGACGGACCCTTGACGGACCCTACATAGTCAAAGTTGCTTGACCAACATAATCGCACTCCGAATGCACTACAATTCTCTAACCGCCTAGCGCTGCGCATTCTGTTTTTAGTATTCGTTACTTTCTCTGCACCACTGAGCTATTATTTCTATCTTATTTCGAAGAACTTCATAATATTTGCAACATTATGAAATTCTTCGAAATATTAAAAATAAACTTACAAAAATACGAAACATGTTTTTACAAGCATGCTTCTAAGTTCTACAATAAGCAAAATTTCTTGTTCTCCTGGCAGCCACCAAGTTATATTATAACTTATATTATAAGTAATGTATATTACTTATATATATATATATATACTTATATGTATATTACTTATATTATAAGTAATGTATCTCGTAAGATCTCTCGGTAACCGGCGAGCTATTGTAGGTTA
The DNA here is from genome assembly GCA_943789525.1 of Agriphila geniculea. Taxonomy (NCBI): domain Eukaryota; kingdom Metazoa; phylum Arthropoda; class Insecta; order Lepidoptera; family Crambidae; genus Agriphila; species Agriphila geniculea. The sequence goes on along the minus strand of OX038882.1, from coordinate 15,917,070 downwards.
CTAATATTATTATAGTTTTTTAAATCGCTGAGACTTAACTTCAACTTACTTTGTCTATAGCTTTTGTAAACATTATGACAAAATTATCATTTTTACTACTTGTTCATTCTTCCGCGCATACTTACCTATATCTATATCTACTAAGTACCTTAGACTATTGCTTGTAGAAACTGACTATTTAGGTAGGTACCGACTCAAATCAAAACCAGTTTTTTTTTAGTTTTTATTGCATGAATATTAAAATCTACCCATCATTGGGATTAGTCTGTAAAATAGGAATTTTATCCACGCGTTAGCACGGGATTATTTAATAACAGCTAGTATCCTTCAGGCTTTATTTTTATTCATAAAATTTCAATTTGTGCTAAAATAATGAAGAGAGATCAGCTGATAATTTATCAGAACAAACTGACGTAGATCATGATTGATAAAAACGAAGCTTTACAGACAAAAATGATTGAAAGTTATAAAGATTAATAGAGATTTATCTTTTTTTTATTTTTCGTTACACAAATCTGATTGAATTGCTTGAACATTTATATAAACTAGACCGTGGTGGGATATGTATTTTTTACCACAGGAAGGGGTGATAAGTATTTTTTTTTTCATAAACCTAACATTCCCTTCCAAGCCCTTGATTAAATAATTTACGACTATAGTCGGCTACCAATTTTATTTAATTATAGGCAGTCATGTCAAGCGCATCAGTTTTTGTTTAATAATGACAAACAACTGGGTTTTGGTTTAATAATGACAGAACTAAACAAACCAATCGCACTTTTTTATCACACTTAATTTCATAATCAGATTTTTATATACTACTTGCTGGCAAAATATTCAAAATAATTACTAGGTGAGGTTTATTTTGAAAAAAAAACACAAAAGTTTTCAATACTTTCTTATTTCACAGCAGAGAAAATGCCATATTGCGGTTCAAAGTAGCTCATTGCTTATTATAAAATAATTTTAGACTAACACTTTAAGCCTAAGGTTAATTTTATTATTAAAACACGAAGTTACTCATGATGTGTGGCGTGTGCGATACTGCGATAGTACTTAATCAAAACTTCAATTAAATTTTCGTAATACCTTTCGTCGAGCTGCTCTCGCTCGAGAGAGTCCACAAATTAATACCTACGCTACTGAATATGTTTTTAAATTCAATATTTACCACATGAATTTCATTTAAATGTGGTACTCATATTGAAACCGCACTCATGATAAGAGGTTTTAACACTATCATTATTATAACAACAATACCATCATTATAATAATGTACAGTCAAAACTAAAGTCAGAATCTCGTGCACTCATTTCGATGTCTCCTAAACATTGAAATAAAACATGGTGTTTAAACACCCAATAACCTTAATTATTTTTAACATTTGGATAAACTTACTGCTTTACTCATTTGTTTGATATTTCTACATGGAGACACATGAGTAAAAAAAATTAAACATTTGACCGTGCTTCTGTTTTTTGAATAGCGGAAACAATGAATAGTGGCGTGTGCTCAATAAAAATACGGCGTTTGGTGATCGAAGGCTTTTGGCAGGGTGAACCTTATGAACCCTTAGATCATTTAAAGAAGGGGAGCCATCTTGGATTTTTGTTTGGGACTAATATGTCGTGAAAAAATGCAACTAGAATAATAATTCGATCATTTATAAATCCATCAAAAATGTTTTGGAAATGCGGGATAAAATTTTTCTTAAGAAATTCCTTTCTTGGGTCACAACTTCAATCAAACTACTCAAAGTAAATGAAAGATTATAACTTGAAGTTTTTGACTTGAGTGGCTGTAGACGATAAGTCAACGAGCAAACGGAAATAAAATTAAAAGTTTAAACAAAGACAAGGCGGCGTCGGCAATTGAGGTTGCAGTTCTCAATTAAAACTCAATTCCGAGTTAGTGGTGCTAATTTTTCATTCGTTTGTAATAATTATCTCACTGAGAGTTTATAAAGCGTTAAAATTTTTCTTTATTACGCTATTGTTACCCTTGTAATTATGCAGTAGATCGCGATAATAGGGTATTTGACAACATTGAAAATATACTACAAATTGTGGTCATCCTAACAGATAATGGCGTAAAAAAACATATTCAACTATTATATAGACTAAATTAAGTCTATTAATTGATTAATTTCACCTAGAATAATGCAATAATTTTTGAATTTTTTTCTGTGGCGAAAACGCTCTAAGATTACTGATGACGTCACTTGCCTGTAAATAAATATGGCTTCAGGCGTTTGACACGACCATAGACTAAGGATCCGCGATTGAGGTCTGTCAAATGGCTAAGGATATTACAATGTTTACAGGCTAGTGACGTCAACAAGTCATGTGTCCAGCGCCATAGCGTTTTTGGCGCGGTTTTAAAATTTTAAACTATAACATTGTTTTTTTTAATAAAACACATTGATTTTTCCTGAAATATCAATGTAGTGCGCTTATTACGCAATAAGGAATAATTTTAAATGGTTTTCCAAAATAAGTCAAATAGCCTATTTGTGTTAAATAAGTTGGTGTGGTTTTCTTTGCTATAACTTTGCAAGTACTGTCTACAAATGCAGGTCATCGTTAGGATCATACGTCACCCAGAGCTGCGACATAGGCCTCCCAATGATCTCCACGACGATTGGTCCTGCGCTGCCCGCAATCGATCATCATCGCCGTTCTGTGCTCACTAGCTATTCCAAACTTGCAACCAAACCACGAAAAATCGTGTAATTTAATTATGAAATTTCTAAGATAATAATTAAAGATTTAACAAAAACCTAACATCGTTGATACATCCATCGTTAGGTTTCCACACCCTAGTCTCCGCAGAATAGGTATTTAAAGCTGTCTGGTTCAAAATTCGTAAGACAGCTAGGAAATAGACTCTTCCCTATCTGGCTTTGTTATTTTTCTTATTCGTATAAATGATCTGACCTAAGTTTGTTAATAATAACAAATGACTGTGGAAGCGGAAACGATTCGAGACTCGCTCCATTTATCTACCTAGTTAGGAGTGCACTATAGACTATTTCTACGACAAACTAATTTAGAAAAACGATTCGTAGCTGCTCAATTTTATATAATTATCGCTGTGCCAATTAATAAAACCGAGTCTCTATATATATCTTACGAATATGATGTCTTGCTAAATTATGATGTTTTGCGAATATCATATTCAGCGACGGAGGGATATTTGTTTATGGTACTACGGGGGCAGTTTGATAAGTCCATGACTTAGTTTAAAATCATTTTTTTTTTAAAACTCTTTACGAAGCTTTGAGGCAGTTTACGTTTTTTTACTCATGTGTTTGAGGTTCAAATTTGGAATTTATTACTTTAGAAAAAAAAAAGCGCAAGCGATTTCTAACTTTTGTTAATGACCCTGTCGACTCTTTTGGCTGCACTCATGTCATCAATAATCGAATTACGATACGAATTATTGCCTTACCCTTCATATTCTATAGATTTAGCAGGCTGAGAGGTTTTCTACTACCAAACATGAATAAATGTCTTGACGGGCAAAGATTTTCATCAAGCCAAAAGGTGGTGCCTGCGATTTCAGTTACCACATTTTTCTAGGAACTTCATTGAACTCAGCTACAAAAAGATTAGAGCAATAAAACAAAATATTCTGAAAGAAAGTGTTTCGAAAGTCATGGAGTTATACCAAACCACCTTTTAGGTACTGCATCTACTTTTCCTATAAGTACTTTCACTTAAGTATATAGGGTACTATTAGCTAAGACTTGCTTCAATCCAGGCTATAAACTAATACACACAGACATAATAATTCGGTACTTTTTTTCTACTCTGTTTGTAAAAAAAATATTTAGTAGCTATTGACGAGCATTATAAGTGTTATCAATAAAAATACATTCAAATTAATACACTTTTTTCCTCATAATCAATAGTCGAATTTTGACTACCATGCGAACTAGTACGTATTAATGCGCGTTTATCAATCCAAAAATCACACATTAAAATTTCAGTTAGCTATTGATGAGCGTGCGGTTCACGTTCATATCGCATCCTCGTGTGAAATACCACAATTTGTTGCAGCCATTGTTGAAAGCTCGATGTTTGGAGCTAAAATACTGAATAGTCAATAATCTACTGTTAGATTCTGATTTGTGTCGGTGAAATTACCGGGAGAGAATCGATTGATGTTGTTAATCGAAGCTACCTCATAATTATTATGTAATAAATATTTAAAGAAAAATAGCTTTTGATGGTGAATTTACCCTCATTACTCGTGCCGTAATTAAAATTGCAAAAATGTTAAGTAATTATTACCTTATGTACCTACAAGACTAAACATGGAAAAGGTTATTCATTAGCTGTCAACAACACCACTGAGGCGTTTAATATTTGATGATTAATTGCGTAAGTCCCGAGCAACATTATTAGATTTAAGTGAGGAATCTTGGACGAATTTATTGACTCGGTCGAGCCGTCGCCGTCGAGAGTTTGCTTAGGCCGCTCTAGTGTTCGCAAGCGAGCAAACAGCCTGATTAACCACTCCTTCGTTGTATTGCAGACCACTGATTTGTACGTATCTTTGAAGTGAGAATACCTTGCTCAAGCCGCTGAGGTTATTGACTACTGAATCAGAACATTCACCAAACACAATATACCGATGGGACCATTTCTAGCCAAACAATTGAATCCATTCAAGCATAATCTGAACTATCATTCAGCCGTGAGACGGGAAACTAAGAGCAACGCGCCTCCTTGCCGAATAGCGGGGATCGGTGCTCCAAGGGTAGGAATTATCGCCCACTCTATTTTAACTACACAAATAAATCTTAAAACTTATTCGGTGATTACAAAAGATTTTTAAGCACCTGTTTTTAGACACCGTTTATATGTGTGGTTGTCACTTTTATGACAGATGTTTAAAAATCTTGTGTAACACCGACACCGAAATTTAAGTACCTTGGCCTTCCAGGGCTGAAAAAACAAGGTTTTTGTATTTGTACTTGTAGTCATAAAGTGCATTATTAGATCTGCAGGGTAAGTAGATTTTTTGAATAATTCTCAAAAGCGTTTGGGAATGCTTAAAATTACTTACGAAAGTTATGATCGAACCTTGGTATGCGATCTACGACAGTTTCCCCCATAAATATTTTAAACTTTTATTAACATTATAAATTTTCTTAATTTTCCTTTTCTTTGTTACAGGTTGCCAATAACAAAATCATTTTTTCAGTGAGGTAAGTTTAAGGCAATTAAGTGTAGTTAATTTTATTACTTATCATTTGAAAAATTATTACTTTCAATAAAGGCGGAAATCCCTGTAGCTATTGACCTGATTGTGAATTTTTTCACGGATGGATCTACAGTGTTCCCGAGTGACATACGGCTCCGTATAGGAAAAAACTTCCATCCCCATAGCAACGTAATGTAAGATATTAATATATCTCTTTAAAAAGAATGAAACTTTAAATATTGTCAGTAACCGTCAGAAACACTATTACAGAAGCTATCTTAAAGAAAAGTTGTATCTTGAAATATCTACGGCTTTTCGGCTTGCTACAGTCTACGGCTTGCAATATTGTCTTTGCAACAACAAATGCTATACTATGCAATTGGATAATGAAACTATGTATGTAGATATTAAACTAAAGTATTATTTATGATTTTTCTACGGAAATGGTAGGTCACTCAGAGGTATAAGCTTGAAAATTGCCAGAAACGGTATTTAAGTATTTAGTAACTTTACTGATTGCAGCTTTAAGGTATAGATGCCCTTAGGGGCATCTTATCCCTCTATATACCATATATACCCATATATACTAGCTAGACAGTTCAAATTTTCACAAATGATGTATTTCTGTTGCTGCTATAACAATAAATACTAAAAATAGAATAAAATTAATATTTAAGGGGGCTCCCATACAACAAACGTGATTTTTTTGCCATTTTTTGCTTTATATTAAAAGCGACGACAGGTAAACAGTTGAAATTTTCACGATAAACTATTTTTGTTCGATTTCTTCATTCCTTCCTAACTGCACTACCTAAATGCTAATGGTCCAAGGAAACAAGGTCTGGCACTTCGGGAGTAACACTTGCTTACGTCACCGTCCAGTTGCGCGACTTTATAGTAACAAGCAAAGAATTAAGATTTTTTTCTGTCACACCCATTACAAAATTATTATAATGCACTTTAATTATGATTTGTTTATCTTTGCAAAGAGAAACAGTTCAAGTTAAAGATACATGAATACGTTACTGATGATAGCGGAAATTATGTAAGTTAGTGTTCCTCACGTGACTTCCTCTGTCTCGGAATGCTATAGCTGGTGCAGTATATTATTGTACCATGAACATGATGCTCATCAAGTAAATAATACGCATAAGGTCATGATATAAAATATCATGTCCAACATAGGTACAAGAAAAGTAAAAAAAGTAAAAGAAATGTCATTCAAATAATCGCCTAAATAAAATTTTAAATATTTAAGTAAGTAGGTAATAGTTTGCTAACCAGATTGAATTTTTTGCACTCCTAATAATATAAAATCTAATATATGAGAAATGTTTGCAACACGTAACTTAAGTGCATATAAAAGGAGAAGTACTAAGTTAGCTATGAGGAAACTTACTACAGTTAGGATGCATACGCTAGCACTAAAACTCACTTTGGCTCATTGTAACTTTAGTACTAAAACAACTTAAGTAAGACCACTGGGCAAACATTTATTACTACCTCTAATAATGCTTCAAATTAACACGCTGACTTGCTAGAGTTGTCCTAAGTTAATATTTGACCACTTGTACATATAAGCGTTTATGTTGTGTTTATTATGGAGTAAATTCGTTGAGACCGCACATAAAACATTATTCGTGTAATAAGACTAGGAGGACTTTTATTTTAAAAAGACCCGTACTTTTGTATGATATGGAATAACAACGGAATTTCGGTTTTCTAATTTTACCTGCACACTAACATTGGTACGAGAATGTAAGCTAAAAAACATAATTTACGGGCAAGTATACAGTTATTACGTTATTAATAATTAAATTGTTTTTATAATAGAAATACCCTAATAATTAGGGTATTTATAAAAACAATTTCACTGCATTTTTTGATCCACAATCCTTACTTCCTTACTTATAATATTATAAATGCGAAAGTCCGTTTGTTTGTTTGTTTGTTTGTTACGCCTTCACGCTTTAACTACTGAACCGATCATCATGAAATTTTGCATACACGCTCTCACGGGTACAGAGAAGGACACAGGGTACCTTTAATCCAGAAAAAGGGGATTGTTCCCGAGGCATAGCAAAAAAACCTTTCCACGCAGACGAAGTCGCGGGCGGCTGCTAGTCAGTTAATAAAATAGATTTTTTTACTCGTAATCAAAATACTTACACATTTTTCTCTGTACATTTCATAATTTAAACTATGTTTTTCGTTGCGGTGTAAAATATATCCGACCAGCAAAATAACCGCAGGCGGTTTAATTGGCGTAAAAATAACGATGTAATTGAAATATGTGCGTCAGCAAATATTATTATTCATTCACATACAAAAGTACTTGATTCTTACGTCTGTAATACATTTTATAATAAAGTCTTTGACATTAATATCATAAAAACAGGAGGACGCGGCTAAGTGCCACCGACAAAACCTGTGGCAGCCATTACATAGTCATGCAAGCGTCAGTCAAATTCCATCAGTCATGAATTATGTTTGACTGATGGAAAGAACAAATCACATCATGCAACCATCAGTCACTACATTACACGGTAAGTTAATCGTCAGTCACAGCCCGTGACTGTGGTTAAACTGACAGCAAAACCTACCGTGTAATGGATGCCTTACATGGTCATGCAAGCGTCAGTCAAATTCCATCAGTCATGAATTACGTTTGAAAGATTAACTGATGGAAAGAACAAATCACATCATGCAACCATCAGTCATTACATTACATGGTAGGTTAATCGTCAGTCACAGCCCGTGACTGTGGTTAAACTGACAGCAAAACCTACCGTGTAATGGGTGCCTATCAGGTGCCTGCCAACGAAATTATAAAAACTTTGTTAGGTTATAGCCACGGGCCATAACGCCCATAGCCCACCAGGCACATAGCGAATTGGTGGGTGTTAACGACTGCAAATGCAGGGTATATTTGAGTAGGTTTATGTGTCTTAATAAATAATGTTATTTCATAAAAAAGTCCTGAAATATAACAAATGGTTGTTAAGTAATGCCCGAAGTAACATGAGAATGGATTCATTTCTTATTAACAAATATCAATCCTCGTCAAAAAGTTTAGAGTAAGGGAAAATAAAAGTTCGAAAAACTTTTCTATCTCTGCCATAGAAGAAAATGTTAAGCAAATTACAATTTCCCCTTGATTTCGGTGCTCGATAAAGATGATTAACCCTCCAAAACAACAAGTCAGCCATCTTTGTTATTTAAGTACAATTTTCCTCTTTAGGGGAAATCAATTTTCTAATACTTACGTATACTTAAAAGGAGGCGGATCTTTCATGCTTTTAATAATTAACCGTTAACTTTACTCAATCGAACGGGAAAATTACGTGTTAAAGTAAATATTTTCTCGCATAAATATGTTTGCGACATTAACGACGCTCTTTAACGTGAACTCGTGAGATTAAAGTCAATACTGTAGAAATACTTTTACTGATTGCAATGGATCGGAGAAGTTAAGCGGGCCAGCGGCGAAAAAGGTCGATGTGTAGGTAATATCGGTCTGTAAATGTGTGTTACCAGTCTATTCACTTTTAGACTATTCCCTCTTATGCAGACTAATTTAATTGCTTGTACTATTGAGTGTTGGAATCGAATTATCTTTCTTTGCAATTGCAAATGGGAAATGTCCGAAAAAAAAATCAAATTGGCTGAATATTTTTATAGGTAGGAATAAGCTCCCTTTACAGAAAAAAGTTTCAAAATTTTCAGTTGCGTAAAAAAATGATTAAAGTCTCTTTGACTTCAAAAATGTACAAGAGTAACAGCAGAATGGAGATTATACATTTGGCACTACCTGCCACAACCACAACATAGTATTCATTACAAGTTTAAACACAAAATGTCAAATCTTTTTTTAATACTTGTTGTGGTTGTAGCAGATGGTGGCCAAGGTGTTATCTCCAATCCGCTGTTACTTTCGTACATTTGTGAAGCCGAAGAAACTTTTTTTTTATTTCACGCAATCGAAAATTCTGAAACTTTTTTTCTATTAGGTACTAAGGGAGCTTATTCCTACCTATACAAATTATTCAGCCATTTCGATTTCTTTCGGACATTCCCTATTAGAGATAACTAACATAATAGAAAATAATTGTCAAAATGAATGGTCACACAAAAAGTTTCATCATTATTAAGACATATGGCGACCTATAACTAAAATAACACGTAAGTAACATCGAATTTAGTTGATTATGGTCAAATAATAAATTATTACATATCAAATATCTATATGGGTATACACGTCATTAACGGTTGCAGTGACTAATAATGTATTGATTGGCAAAGTTCAAGTTCCCCGCTGCACAAGTGCACATGTGCACGTAGTGCGAATATTTTATGTGACCATTGTTACGCAAACTTATGCGAGATTTCCCTCGCCGCCGCCGCAGGTTATAATCAGAACTATGTCTCATTAATCTGGGCACTCTTTCCGATATGATACCGGGAAGTTGTAACAAATTTTACATTTTTCTTTGTTCAGTATAAAATCTTGCAGACATAAGTGTACCTACGTAGAGTCAATTATTTAAGTAGGTATCTGCTGAAATCACATCATAAGTCAGTTACACACACATTATAACCACAATATATATTTCATTAAATTAGACTCATTACAGGATAGAACCTAAAGATCCCATCTTTTTTATCATCTTCACTATTGCTCATGATCAACACCGCCAGTAATTATCAAAATTAACGACCAACTTAAGGAATAATTGAAGATACTTTTCTATTATTCTACGCGATGAAAAGGCACAGTATTTTGACATACACTATCAAGGACAAAATCTAAGTGCGAATTTCAATTAATTAATACTTTTTTACTCATTTTTAGGGTTCCGTACCAAAATGGTAAAAAAGGAACCCTTATGGTGTGACTCAGTCTGTCTGTCTGTCTGAAAAGGGGTCTTAAAAATTTGAAATGGAGCTACTAGGGCATGTGGGGTATCATATGAAAGAGCGCCATTTGCACGTTTTCAATCATTTTTTCTTTTTGTTTTAGGCCGCATAGTTTTTGACTTATGATGAAAAATGCAAAAAAAAATACCGTTCCCCCCCCCCCCCCCCCCCCCCCCTTATCTCCGAAGTTTGCAAAGAGAAAAATCTGAAATAATTCTATGTGATAGCAATTTATATAAAGATTACAGGAAAAATAGAACGATGACTCCATATAGCACACTTTTTTAGAAATTATCAAATTTTTAAAAAAGTTAACATCAGTTCCACTATCGGTCAAGAGATGGCACTGACCTAAAATTGCAATACTAATTTTATTATGCTACTCTGCAGTGTGGTTTGATGGTGCAGTTATGATGGTACGGAACCCTCGGTGCGCGAGTCCGACTCGCTCTTGACCGGTTTTATTATTTGTGTCGAAGTCTAATGGAGCAAGAAAGGTTTGCGTCCCCGATAAAGCCTAGAGCAACACGTCCTTCGTACCATTTCTACATAATAAAGCGAAACAAAAAATCGTTTTTCCATTTACTTACTTACACATTATATACCAAGTAAAACTATTTACTTATCTGTTCTCTAAAAACATTGCCGTACCTCGAAATTCAACTTGGAATTTATTATTCATAACACCAGGGAATATATTCAATTCTCTCTCACAGCGTTAAAACACTTAGTAAGATGCGACCATTGACAAATGGAAACAGAATAACTGATATGTTTTACATTAGACATCAAAATATTACATCTACCGGAGACTTACCTGCCTCTATGGAGTTACATGTGGACTACACAGTTGTTAAAATATTTATGAGGACCCTTTTCACATGGCTTTTTATACCCGTATAATGTGAGGAATTTACTGCCCTGATCCTATAATGTAATTGAATGTAGATAGGAAATCGATAGGATGCCAGACATTTTTGTAGACAGGCTACGCATTCAAACAAAGAATGTGGCTAATGTGCCCTGTGACGACGCAAATAGTGGGTGTATCGTCAATCATAAAGTTGATATTTATCATGGCGTATATTGTTTTCTGTTACAGATTCGGAATACTAGATACTTGTCATAAGATACTTGTCATAACCATATTATAACAAGTATATATGTAGTACCTATTTTGAATCCAATACCAATCCTCTAAATACACTATCGATCATAATATATACCTAAAACTCTGATAGCACTATTTATCTTATTGTGCATGTTATACTATATATCTACCATCTTTCTGTATCCACATTTTGTGTCCTTGTTCCACTTAAGCCTTAAATATTTTTATTACAGAACCCGAAATGTATGTGATAATCCTATTTATATCTCGCGCAATACTCCCATGAAATCTCATCACACTTTGCTAAATCAGTGCTTCTATAAAATTTCCTACAATTACTCGACGGGCTTCGGAAAATCCTCGGGGAGTGTTTCTTTACTTTTATCTAATTTAGCGGAAAATCAAATCTTTCAATGAGATTATCCTGTCGTCCGCGAAGTTCGAAATGGTTCGATGGATTCACGCCCCGTCGACACCCTGTTTTCAGCCATATTCGATTACTTTAGGGATACAGATACCAAATGGTGGCAAATCTGATATTAAATTGAGCCCGTGACTGTTGCCGCTTGGACATGAATTGACGTACCGACTTATCTTTGATAAGTTAATAATACCCTCTGCGAATCGTAATATCAATCCTAGAGTTAGCATTGTACCCATACAGTTATATCTATGTAATAACAACTAATAGGAAATTCGCCACATCATATTACCACAGATAATAGAATACTATACTAGTATTACTTAATGAATAGTTTAGTTAGTTTAAATTCACCTCACTAGATAGCAGTACCTGCTAATTATACCAAATGAGACTCCGTGATAATACTTGCATAAAGTATAATGTCACTTATGGATTTGTCAGTTTTGTTCAACGGTGCTCGCAGCTAATTTAAATAATGAATTACTTTCTACATCAAATAGCTTTACATTCGTTAAAACATTCATAATCCAGTATCCTATAATAAACTGACTTGTCCCATAATTTATGGACAGTAAAAAAACAATATTTTGCGTTCAAAGTAAAAGTGTCCAATTGCAAATCCAAAGATAATGCACGCTGTGTATGACCCGTAGAACCTATACTATAGCGTTGATAAAAAAAATAAAATTGAGTACGTATTAATTTTTAAGACTTCCCGTATCGACCAAAAAAGTGGCACTGATATCTAACTTTTCATAGACAACTTTCCAAAACACTTGAAAATATGCCAAAAGGACGGTGATTTAAAAGTTCTCCTTAACTTTTCTCGCCAGCAAAAAGGCGGTCGTAAATCGGATGGCGGCTCGGTGAAATTAATTGAAGTTTTCGGTTGAAAATACCTCACTAATTAGCGGTAGTTTAGCCTCCAGCCGTGTAGCGATGCACCGAATTTTGGCTTTTACGGTTTGCCTGCCGTATTTTGATGGAAACTATTTGGTGTTTGACTACAATGGACTTAGATTGGGATGACGTTCTACTGGTTATACGCCTAAATTCTGTATCCTGATATTTTCTCTAAGTGACTTTGATTTACATCAAGCAACTAAATTCAAATTCACTTCAATAAATGAGATAAAAATAAATTAATTAAAAATATATTAAAAACACGACTGCCCTGCAAAAAAGGAACTGAAAAGTTAAATAACAAGTGTCATTCCAGTCGGGGGACCGATTTTTGGAACAGTTTTTAATCAATGAGGTCCCCCGGGTGCAATGACACTTGGTATTTAACTTTTTAGTTTTGGCACGGCAGTCGTGTTTTAAAAAATATTTATAACATATTTGCTCGTAAAGGGTCTCTTATTACACCAATTTCAATATCGTATTGTATCTCATTACGAACTTGTGCGGTAATGTAAAGTAAAACGCACGGTTTCCTTGATAAACCGTGCGTTTTACTTTACATTACCGCACGGTTTATCAAGATGCTTCGTCTAAAACGAACGGTACTTTTTTAAATCTTAGCAAAGAGTTTTTATGTCAGAAAAGAGGTCAACATTTTATGAATAAAATTAACTTTGGGAGATAACATATAATAAATAAACATTTAATTATTTTATAACATATTTGCTCGTAAAGGGTCTCTTATTACACCAATTTCAATATCGTATTGTATCTCATTACGAACTTGTGCGGTAATGTAAAGTAAAACGCACGGTTTCCTTGATAAGCCGTGCGTTTTACTTTACATTACCGCACGGTTTATCAAGATACTTCGTCTAAAACGAACGGTACTTTTTTAAATCTTAGCAAAGAGTTTTTATGTCAGAAAAGAGGTCAACATTTTATGGATAAAATTGACTTTGGGAGATAAAATGTAATAAATAAACATTTAATTATTCAATTTAATTAATGTTGACAATAAATTACAACCATTTATCTGTAACAAAAACACAAAAATATTAATTTACTTTATTAGTAATACTGGCTGTTTTTATGCCTTTGCCTTAAAAAAAAACGCTGATGCGCGCGCATTGCTAATTTAATTTTTTTTTGCTGTATTGTTTTTATTTGAAAATGTCGTCAAGTACTGATGAATTTATTAATTCAACACCGCCAGAAGTCTCAGAGGCAGCGAAAAAGGCTACTCTAAGCCTCTTGCCCGAAAAATTGACCGATAAGATACTTACAAGCGTATCAAAATTTAATCATATGGAAAACAAGCAAAGGTGCAAAGTCCGAGTTTTATTTATTTCCTCGCAAATATGTTATAAAACGTCGTATGACATACGTGCGCTTTGATAATTACAGCCTCTGCTTTCTTGTAGCCCTCGCCTACGGCTCGGGCTAGCAATATCGCCTCGGCTGTAATTTTCAACGTACCGCACTTATATCATAATGTACTATAATTTAATTAATGTTGACAATAAATTACAACCATTTATCTGTAACAAAAACACAAAAATACTTATTTACTTTATTATTAATACTAGCTGTTTTTATGCCTTTGCCTTAAAAAAAGCGCTGATGCGCGCGCATTGCTATTTTTTTTTTTTGCTGTATTGTTTTTATTTGAAAATGTCGTCAAGTAGTGATGAATTTATGAATTCAACGCCGCCAGAAGTCTCAGAGGCAGCGAAAAAGGCAATTCTAAGCCTCTTGCCCGAAAAATTTACCGATAAGATACTTACAAGCGTATCAAAATTTAATCATATGGAAAACAAGCAAAGGTGCAAAGTCCGAGTTTTATTTATTTCCTCGCAAATATGTTATAAAACGTCGTATGACATACGTGCGCTTTGATAATTACCGCACTCATATCATAATGTACTATTACTAATTTTTATTTCACACATTTTAGTGACAAATTATACAGTGTTGGAATGTGCTCATCAAGGCTTTTCATTTGATGCCCATGTTGTCATCATTGAAGTTTTTTTTAATGTAAAAAAGAAATTCAAACTGGGCGACTAGCGACTGCGTGAATTTTATTTTCACGTTAAAAAAAATTTATATCGATTAATTTAAAAAAAATAGTCAGTGTCACTTGGGATGATGCAAGAATTCTAATGATACCCCATACATCCAAATACATTGAGCCATTCAGAAGTTTATGATGGAATAAAGAAACTCACATACCCACAAACATACATGAACCCTGAACACATTACACTCTCTGTTTTTTGCGCAGTCGTGTAAAAAGTATTGTTGACCTACATCAAATTATTTGGCACTTGAATGAAAATGTAAATTACTTATGTTAATTTACATTTTGACTTCTCTCTGTAAAGGGATTCCATTCCATACCAAACTAACCTCAAGTTGAATATTCAAGATACCAGGAAGTTAGAATTCGCGGATGAAATACCTCTGTTTACTAGTAGTTTTGATTTACCTTAAGCTCCGTGAAATAGATACAACACCATAAATATGAAATCTGTTGATTATTCGATCTATTTGATCGCTATTCGTTACCGCCTGCGGTTATCGCGTTGACGAAAACAATTGCTTATGAAACCATAATTTCGTGAGCTAGAATTTGCAAAACTCATAATTCTGCTTATGTAACAAAATACCTAGTTATTAACAATGATTATCTTCTTGATCTGCAAATTACCATTAGTATTATATAACATTTATTACAGGTAAGTATGTTGAAATCGTTACTATGTATCTCATAACAACAAATCTTTACAAAATTACATAAAACTTGTTACAAAATATTATTTTACTGTAAGTATAGAATACTACGACATCGCTCGAAGGATTGCTCAGCTAAAGTGGCAGTGGGCTGGACACATAGCGAGAAGAACCGATGGCCGTTGGGGCGGAAAGGTTCTTGAATGGCGACCGCGCACCGGACGACGCTCCGTGGGTAGGCCCCCGACAAGGTGGACCGACGATCTGGTGAAGGTTGCCGGAAGCCACTGGATGTGGGAAGCGCAGGACCGATCGTCGTGGAAATCCTTGGGGGAGGCCTATACCCAGCAGTGGGTGTCGTGCGGCTGATATGATGATGATGATGAAGTATAGAATAGAGTATCCATTAACAAATATGTGTAAAAAACAAAGTTAATTAGAATAACATTAACTACTTAAGGCGTACAAATATACAGTACCTACATGCACAAATATCGAGAGAAACCAACAAAATATGTATGGATCTTGAAAAGTGTAGTGTTTGTAGAGTGCAGACAGATAGTTAAGTTGGATGTTAAATAAAATACTGCATGTAGTATATGTAAAAAAATACTGAGTTAAAAGTAAATTTAGTGCCTATATTAGAGCTAAAAAAGCTAAAAAAAGAATGGGTGGTAGGGAAATATAGACAATCAAAAGCACTTAAGTATCGAAGTTTATTTGAATAAATAATTTTTCATCATTCATTCATCAAGTACACAAGTTAACAGTCATGATATTAATTGTATTTTAACAGTAATGTTATTTTAGCAAGTTTTGCTTAGAACTAATTACTGGTATTAATAAAAAAATATAAATGTTGGTTGCGCCAAAGAAGGTGGCAAAACAGATATTTTAATATTTAAACATAAAACGTATATTGTGGAATATAATTTACTAGAATTTATATTTTGAAGTGTGTTTGAAGGTGAAAATCAAAAGTGCATCAACTTGAGAAAATTGCACGTGAATGTCTATTCACGTTTATTTTTTAGTTCCTTCAGAAATTTGAAATTTGTGTGCTCCAACTCAAAAAAAGAAGTGGTAGGCAATAAAAAGCCTAGCACTCACTAGCGGACTGTTATTGTAGATACAGTAACCAGTTCAAATGTGCCTGCGGCGTCGACAATAACTGTAACAGCGACCGACGGGCCTGTCCATCACCAGTATCCGGTTGGAGCTCAACAATGTCGGTCGAAGTGTCTCCCATATACGTCATTCATGATGGAAACATCTCACGACTTCCTATTATTGTGTTTCTATCACTTGATGATAAGTCTGTAACAAATGCCCATACGTTACCTGGAGCTGATTGTGGGTCTGATCATCAGCTTTTGATCTCTAAAATAAAACTCAAGTTAACAGCAGCCAGAATCACAAGAAAGCCGAGGAAGCTGGAGGTAAAAGATGTTCAGAGATTCCGGTCAAGTATTGAACAGAACTGGTCACGGTGGTCTGAGGCAGATCTGACTAACGAAACACCCGATGCACTATGGGATCGAGCTAAGACACTTATCGCTACAACTGTCTCGGAAACCGCACCACCAATTACAATCCACAAAAGACAGCATTGGATGACTGTTAACACCTTCGAACTCGTCGAAAAACGCCGGAAAATGAAAGCAGCGGGCGCTGATATCAAGGACCTAAATAAAATTTCAGCACAGATACAACTCAAATGCAGACAAGATCATAATGCCTACCTGCGCAATATGTGTTCTGAAATTGAAGCTCATGCAGACAGATATGAGTCAAGAGACTTGCATCACAAAATTCGCCTCATCACAAAAACGCTGCCGTCTAAAACCTGGGCCGTTGAAGATCAGAATGGCCAAGTAGTCACTGAACTAGACAAAATTTCGGAGGTTTGGAGGAATTACTGTCAGTCCTTGTTTCAAGATCCTCAGTCTCGAAATTTCACACCCACGGAGCCTACGAGTGACATGCTTGAGCCGGATATACTTGAGTCGGAAGTAAGAGCCGCTATTCAACATCTAAAGAATGGGAAAGCCACAGGGAAAGATGAGATCCCAATTGAAACCATACGAGCATTGGGAGACCGTGGCGTTCATATCTTCCACATCATCTGCAACAAGATATGGCTCACAGGCAAATGGCCCTCTGAATGGGCTCACACAATATTCACTCCTCTTCATAAAAAAGGTTCCACGAAGAAGTGTAGCAATTTCCGACTTATTGCACTGATAACACACGCCAGCAAAATAATGCTACACATCATAAACGAGCGACTGAAAGCATATTTGTCCAGAGAAATTGCGCCAGAACAAGCTGGATTTGTGAAAGGGAAAGGAACCCGTGAACAAATTCTCATCGTTCGTCAAATCATTGAGAAGGCTCGAGAGTTCAACAAACCGACATACATATGTTTTGTTGATTTCTCCAAAGCGTTCGACTCTGTGAAATGGCCAACGTTGTGGAAAACACTACTGGACATGGGCACACCACAACACCTCGTGCACCTGCTCAGGGAGCTCTACGAGGGGGGAACAGCTTCAGTGCGGACAGATGACCTCCTCTCAGATAGTTTCCATCCAAGTGCGGGCGTGCGACAGGGCTGCATAATATCACCCTTACTATTTAACATCTACACCGAGCTTGTAATGCGAATCACTCTCGAGGACTGGAGTGATGGTGTTGCGATTGGTGGATACAAAATAGCGAACTTGCGGTATGCAGATGACACCACCTTATTTGCGAGTAACGCTGGCCTTATGGAGGAATTACTTCTCAAAATGGAGCGCGTGAGCCTTGCGTTTGGGTTAAAGATAAACCGATCTAAAACCAAGATCATGATCGTGGATCGCGTCAACGACAACTCGCCCGCAGTGACACAGATTGCGAACTGCGACGTGGTCCAGACCTACGTGTACCTTGGAGCTTTAATCTCAAGCAACGGCGGCTGCGTAGATGAAGTGAAACGACGTATGGCCATAACCAGAACTGCGATGGAGAAGTTAAGGAAAGTGTGGAGGAATCGTAACATTACCAAAGCCACCAAAGTCAGGCTCGTGCGAACACTTGTATTCCCCATTTTTCTTTACGCGGCAGAGACGTGGACAGTGCGCGAGCTGGAAAAGGGGAAGATAGATGCTCTAGAAATGTGGTGCTGGAGGAGGATGCTGGTTATATCATGGACGGAATTCCGAACCAACGTGTCCATACTCCAGGAGCTCGGCATCACGCAGCGTTTATCGGCCGTAGTACAGTCGCGCATACTGCAGTATTTTGGCCATGTCTCTAGGCGGGGTAACGACTCCATAGAGCGGCTGGTCGTACAGGGCAAAGTAGAGGGAACCAGATCACGTGGCAGGTCACCGATGCGTTGGACTGACCAGGTGAAATCCGCAGTGGGACACCGTGTATCTGACTGCGCCAGACAGTCTGTCAACCGGGAGAGATGGCGGGAGATCGTGCGGAAAGCTGTGTCCGCCTCTTCCACCGACGCGGACGCCTCAACGTGACCACGACCGCTCTGCCAAGAGCGAAACGACGAAGAAGAAGATCACTTGATGAACTATATCAAGAACTGTATTACCTGCTTCATTGAAATTCAGATGCAAGGTATAAACCTATGGGTTCATTCATGTGTGAATGCATAAAATAAGTGAATGCATAAGTTTTTTTTTGGCAGAATGATACCTGAATAAATGTTTACTGATACTTTCATTTCGCTTAGATAATAATATATATCATAATGATACGTATTGATTATAATAAACTAATAGTTTATGAAATCTATTTTTCGTTTTAAACACCTAAGTTACAAACCTAATAAACATAGCACATTTTCTACTTTACGCCCCCGATGTTATTGAATTTAAGCATCACGGAATTTGAATTTTGCCATAAATTCAGCTCTCGAACTACAAAATTCAGCTCTCGAACTACAAAATCGTACTTCAGAAAATACTGTAGTCGATAACTCTGTAGATATCATCGACATTCCGTATTTCGCTGCTAAAATCGTTGTTTCCATTAAAACTACTTTTTTAGGGTTCCGTACCAAAATGGTAAAAAAGTAACCCTTATAGTGTGACTCAGTCTGTCTGTCTGTCACAGCTGGATATCTCGAGAACTACTAATGGTATCAACTTGAAATTTGGAATAGTTTAAGATGATATTTGCCCAACTATTTTGCAAATAAGAAAGTAATAAAAAAATGAAGGGACTGAAAAGGGGTCTTAAAAATTTAAAGTGAGGTGACTAGGGCATGTGGGGTATCATATGAAAGAGCGCTGTTTGCACATTTTAAAACATTTTTTCCTTTTTTCGTAGGCCGCATAGCTTTTTACTTATGATGAAAAATGTAAAAAAAATACCGTCCCCCCCGTCCCCCCCCCCCCTTATCTCCGAAGTTTGCAAAGAGAAAAATCTGAAATAATTCTATGTGATAGTAGTTTATGTAAAGATTACAGGAAAATAAAACGATGTCTCAGTATAACACACTTTTTTAGAATTTTAAAAAACAAACAAAAATTCTTTAGTTTCACTACCAGTCAACAGATGGCGCTGTCCTAAGCATGCTAATCTAAGAGAAGAAAAATAGTTCCACTATCGATCAAGAGATGGTGCAACCTAATACTACAATAATAAATTGGTGGCTGGTTCTAATATAATTTCCTACTATTTGCCGTACGAATAAACGAAACATAAGTTCCTACTAATATAAACAGTTTGCAATGTGGAGTGGCTGAAACGTTTTTTAGTCACCATAAGCAGCTGTGGTTATGATTTTTAAATTAACTGTCCGCCTGTTCGCCCTTCCACCTGTCTGCCGTTTATCCTACTTTTTTAAAGACTGTACTAAAGTAACATATCCAATTATATTTATGATTGTACGGAACCCTCGGTGCGCGAATCCGACTCGCTCTTGACCGGTTTTTTTTATTCTTCCAAGCTTGTGTACGGACCGGATT
This sequence comes from Agriphila geniculea, assembly GCA_943789525.1. Classification (NCBI taxonomy): domain Eukaryota; kingdom Metazoa; phylum Arthropoda; class Insecta; order Lepidoptera; family Crambidae; genus Agriphila; species Agriphila geniculea. The sequence continues at coordinate 15,896,792 of OX038882.1, read as the reverse complement.
CAGAATTACTTTCCCTTAAAAGTACCTCCATTAGTGTGTAATAATTCATTTTGCCTCTCATTTATTTCCACGAGAAGTAGGTAACAAAACAATGTACTTAATTAATTACGGTCACGGTTCACGGTGTTTGTTTTGTATTTTATAAGGATATTATTGCACAATAAAGGAAAGAACTTACTCTTGTTATAAGTTCCTTTCGACTACGTGTTTCAATAAGTTAAAGTTAAGAAATTTTTTTTTTTCAAAATATTACTGCAGTGCAGTATCTCATAATCCTACAGTGTAATACCGAAACAGACAGAACGCCAGAAGTTTTACTACCCCTATATTTCATTAGTATAGAGCAGTAAGTTATAAGTGGGGTATTTCACAGTTTAAGCGAATACCGGCCTCACGTCCCAGGACGCTCGCTCCGCGGGGTATACTCCGTGCCTCTTATTCAATTTGTGAGCGAATCAGTTCCGCCAACCCGATTATCTTTCACGTCCGGATTTATATGCTCACAAGAGAACTCTTCAGATTTCCTCAGCAAATATTTTCTGAAATTATGTCATTCAAAAAAGTCACCTAAAAAGGTCCTCTTAACTGCGTCTTTTAACTTATCGGTTCATTGCTGCAGTGAGAAAGCTTTTCTATAATGGAAAAGCACTTGGCACATGTACAGAGCAGAGAGCAAAAGGCCACTCGGCTCCGTAAACATTTGCCCAATAATTGTGAGTCCTCAGTTACGCTGCTGGAATAAATACTTACACGGTGTGGGAAAAGCTCGCTCATTCCTTTAAGGCTCCTATACACCTCAAAGTGGCGCCCTCATCTTAATTATTTATTGCTCGCCAAGTACATAATGTAAAAATTCACATGTACGGATTGAAGCTAAGATTCTATAGTTTATTTACAAACAATAACTTCAGTATAGTTCGTTGTAGTAGTAGGAAAAAGAGCAAAAAGTGGCCACTTTAAACACTTTTCCCTACTACTACTACTACAACGAACTATATTATACCGAGGTTATTGTTTATAAATAAAATATAAAACCTTAGCTTCTCTCTGTGCTTGTCAATTTTCGATATATTTTGTACCTAGCGAGCAATAAGTGGCGCCCTCATCTTAATCAGGGCACCACTTGAGGGACATAGTCGCCTTAATTCAAGCCAATTCTTTACTTAGCAAATCCATGGTACTTGCAAAATATTGTGCGCTTTTCGTAAAAAGTTGTACTGTTATTTTCATGTAGCATTTTGACATAAAATAATATTCTAAACTTTTGTATAATTAAATTATTTTCATTGAGATTTAAAAAAAACAAGCCGCTGTAATTTATATGTAAGTTATATGTAAGTAAAACACGATCGATATTTTTCCATTAGGTACTGCGTAAGCTTTATTACAAAGCTTTTTAGCTTTAGTTTATATACTTATGTACACAATAATATAGAAACCGCAACGTTCGACCTTCTCAGCAACTTAATAGCATACATCATTAGCCAAATGAACGTTTTCGTTAGAGAAATAATTGTTCCAGTGTTATGCAGAACCATTGTCGATTTATTAAGCAAAACCTTGAGATCATATTGCACACTCGAGCTAAGCTTGCGATAAACAAGCCTGCACCCTCTCTAACACTACACGTAGCTACACTCTCTCTACTTTGCGTAGTTACAAATATCAAGGCAAGCAGAATAATAAACAATTTTGAGAAATTCAAACATCTGCGCCCAAAGAAGCGAGAATTCAAAGTGAATATTCCACTCAACTTTTACATGCCAAGTGAAATTTTCACTGACAATAATAGTACATTACTGCCGCGGTCACTAATGACTGCGTTGCTGGCAGCTATGATGATGGCCGAGAGCGGAGCTTAGCGCAGGTCCAGGCCGTCACAGCGCGGTCAGCATTGCAGCCCTTGATGGACAAGCTAGAATGAAGGCCGAGACCGGAGGTCGAGGCCTTTATAGCGCGGACAGCAAGGGCTGCAATGATGACCAAGCTTGAAGGCCGAGAGCGTAGGTAAGCTTAGCGCGAGGCCATCATAACGTGGCCAGCAGTGCAGTCATTGTGGACCAAGGCTTGTATAGTACTTTACTCAAAAAATGCGAATACTGCATACTATACCTACTATAGTAGGTACTTATAACCTAATTTCGAAAAAATACAAAAATGCAAATATCTCAGAAACGGTGCGTCGGAGCCAAAAAATAAGGTTTTTTTGATCCCCTTTGTAACCCCGGAAGTAGATAAGAGGTATTGAATGAAAGGTCAAAAAACGGTCAAGTGCGAGTTTTTTATATTTTTCCATACTAATTTTATATAAAAGTACAAAAACATCATCTAGGTAACAATACAACACCCGCACAGATATAGAATGAGATTCAAAATGGCTGCTCACCGCGCTTACCACAACGAGTGTGACTGAGAGCCATTTCTAATCCCATTCTTTATCTGCGTGGGTTGTACAGTGAAATTTTCACCTAACTATGTTTGAAAGAAAACTTGACAATAATGGATTCTCAAAGGAAATTGCTGGTGGCTAAAACTCGACAATAATAAAATCCCATACAACTTTGCGTCACCATCGGAGAACACCGGCAAGCTCGACTTTGTTCAAAGAAGGTTGTCAAAATAATGACCATATTACAAGCTTTTTTGAGTAAATTTTATTACAGTTACAGCAGAGATTCCATAGCAAAGTTTTGTTTGATGTGAACAGTTTGTTTGTTGATTTTTTAAGTAAGTATTCATTTGGTATTTCTTTAATAAAATGATTTTTTACTTTTATTTAATTACTTCTTTTAAACAATGCGTACAGACGTCATAATATGATTGCTTTAATTTGCACCTGAAATAGAAAATAAAAACCGCTGTAATTCATAGTTTCAATCACTGTTTATGCAAATTTCTCAGACTCCCAACACCTCGGTTTCAAGGGTAGCTTAAAGAATTTGCATTACTAATTTTGTTCTTGGTGGATGGATACTGTAAATGGATCCTTTTTCTATGAGAATTCATTTTCTTTTGCTCACTTTATTAACCTTCTTTATTTTCACTTTATTAATCTTCTTAACTAAATAATTTGACATTTTGATGAAAAATATACCAAGAATACTTTTCCATGCCAATAATACCTACCTATATATAATAATCTGCTTGGGTCAATAAATTATTATTATCTTATCACAATTATTATTATTATACACAAGGTACCTATAAAAATAACGTAGGTATATGTATTTTTTTAATATAGTACCTTTTAAACTGTTCCATTACACTATCAATAAAATTTACAAAGGCTAATAATACCGAGACAATATTTGGAAGTCAATATAGGAACAATCTACAAAATAAATAATCTTATAACTACAAGCAGTTTATTTGTACTACAATAACAAAAATACACATGGAGGAAGATACTATAATGTAAGTTTACTAGTTTACCGAATTCACACCCCATTCCATAGGCCCATCTCACACTAACGGAAGCACCCGTTTCCCCTTACCCAAATCATCATGTGACTCGCGGCCATAATACCCTCGGCTGTAATACAACAATATTTATCTGAACGGTGTCCTCTTTGCTACGTGACAGTGACAAGTGCTTCCGTGAGTAGCGACCGTTATGGCTCACAATGGCCAACGACGTCTGTTCTGCCGACTATCGCATTACCAGCCTCTTTCTATGCGATTTGTAAAGGTTTCCTTTCGGCCCAGTTAAGATATTGTATCATGTTGACTATTCCAATAAGCGATATGATACGTCCCAGTTTACTATTTACGCGACATTGTTTTATTTTACAATGATACCTCAATCTGCTCAAACTATAACACAAAAGTTCTCACTTAATAATCATAAAGGTAATATATCGGGTCATTCTGAACTTACCATCCAAATTTCAAGGATGTGTCCAGTCCATGAAAGTAAACAACTTTCTCTAAGAAACATGTATTGAATTTCGCCACAAAATTTTGGTCATCCCATACTAAATTAGTCACGTGATCTCTTTGATTTGTATGGATAGTCGATTTTTATTTTACATATTTGACCCTGTGTTCCTTAGAGAAAGTTGTTCAATTTCATGGACTGAACACATCCTCAAAATTTGGATGGTGAATACAAAATGACCTTGTATATAGAAAGTCTGAATTTGCAAATAAGATATAAACATTTTCTACTTGATGTTATATCTAGATTTTTGGTTATGAGAAGTTTTATCAGAAAGAGACAAACTTTTCTCATTGCACGAAGCAAACAAGTCCATAATTATTTGTTAGCCTCAATGCAAACTAGCGCAAAATTTTAATTGAAACAAAACAATGTAGAAGTGCTCTTGACCTGCCACTGAGAAGTTAATTTGTCCCGACTTATTTCAATAAACAGCATTATTTGTCGAGGAGTAAGAAAATAATAAATCCAGGTTTCTTTTATTGCGTTTCGCGTTCATAATTGCAATGAGCGAAAATCGAAGGCTTAAGTAAGAAGAAAGGGACTGAAACATAATACCTAGTCTTTAACTTCTTCATTAGATTTATTTATTTTTTAATATACTCTATTTAATTTAATTAACTTGTTTTCAATTATCTTCAATTTCATGTCGTCATTTAAATTTGACTATGGCTAAAAGAAGCTTCTTAAACTAACTTAACCTTTTCTTTCTTCCATCCAAACATCGGAGTATCAGAATGGCAACATGGCAACGGTTATTAACGAGACAGTACCTCGAGATAGTACTGCTTCACTTTGTACAATCGAAGATCAAACATACATATACATCTTTCTATTTTATTTCATTTCACAAGAGTTGTTAAAACGTTGTCAATAAGGTGAACGCATAAAAAAGTTGAACTTTTCATTAATAGCGTTAGTATAAGTAGTTTTGCCATTGGTGTGTCTAAAAACTTTTTCAGAGTCTATCGCTATGGATTCGATTTCCGTGTATTGTCAACCACACCACTAGACCACAGTCCACACCACTTGGGTGTCGTTTACAATTTTTTTAGTTAACTACATCACTGTCGAAACAAAATGTGGAACATGTCATGTCGTGATCTTACGAATGATGATTAATTGATATCGATAATGCAAGTTTAGTACTAGAACCACTATTATGTTTTCTGTGCTAGAACTTCACTCCGGTGCGTGGTGTGGTTACTTAAAAAAATTGTAAACGACGCTCAAGTGGTATGGTCCAGTAGTGTGGTTGACAATACACGTCCATTTCATATTGAAAATTGTTCATGGCATGAGTAGGTATAGGTTGCGCTTCGGGACGTGATTAAATGACACATAATCATACTCCTTGCACTACGCATTAGTACCTATTTACGTGGTCATTTACCTAAATTTATTATAAGTCGGTATGCCATAAATTTTCATTATGCATACGTTAAGTTCTAACATCCAATATGGGCGAATGGCCCAAATTAAAACTGTCGATGATGTGAAACCTATCGGGCCAGCAAGCAGTGAACTTACCTGCCAACAAAATGGCTGACTCTGTCAAACTACTGAAAATTAGTTTCGCTATTGGGATGAAAACTTTAATTGGTTGCTCAAAACCAATATGTAGCAGCCTCTGTTAGTCCAATCGAAAAGTCCGTAGGTGAGTTTGGCAGCGGGGAATTGAATAACTTTTGTAATGAGACAATTCAATTTGACGAACCGTTAGTGCCGAAGATTTTGTTGTGGACTTAATATAATATTGGTGACAGGCATAGTTTGCCAAATAACCAAACGTAAAGCATTGTTGTTTTTGATAAACGTTCGTCTGTCCTAATATCTTATTAATGAGACATTAAATATAATAATGTGTTCGCATTGTTGTCCTTTATTTTATTATTGACAACCATAATTCTATGCTTTTTATTACTGACTATCAACTAACACTTACTCAGTAATCCACTTGAATGATTCGAAGTAGGTAATAATAAATCTTACCAAACAGTTAATTGGTTTCAAAGCAATCGCAGATAAGTGCAGAAGCTATTGAAACCTTCGTCGTATAGTGCTATCTATTCGGCAAAATCCATATTTACAGTTATTAATGGTGTGTTGAATTTGCACTGCACCGAATTCGATCATGAAAACAAAGTACTTAGGTAATAAAGTCGGAATATTGCAGTAGGTATCGGCTGAATATGCAACTTAGTGGTTGGTTTGTTTGGAAAATAATTCTGGTAAATTAAGTAAAATATATTAATTTGTCACTTGGTACCATTCTTATATTAGTGAATTAGTGATTATGTGGTTCGAGGTGACGGGAACCTAGTGACTTGTAACTCAAGTATTTTGCCAAGCTCAGGCATCAGACTCTTGCCTTGTTGCAATGTCAAGTTTGTGATGAGAAATAGATTAGTTTTATTATTATTATTATTTTACTTTTTGTAAAATACAATAAGTATAATTTTAACTTAATCGCTTCCAAAAACTTTCTGGAAACAGGAAAAAATATTAGACTAACCTCCGACGCCTTGACTCATCGTGGAATTTTCATCGCAAACAACTGAAATTTTTTCGGATCCGGTGGCCTTACCTCTTTCTTCAAAATAAGCACCGCTCTCTATCATTTTTAAAACCACCGCTTATACGTATAAAGATATAAGAAATAGGATTACCTTCGATCAAAAGATTTATTCACCGGGTTTCAATTTTCAAAACTTTTTATAAGCAGTTTTTATGCCTAGTATTTGGTTTTTCTTGTATTGTGACTGTGTTGATGTGTTCATATTATAAGCATTTGAGAATAAAATTGTAATCTAGATGCCCCAATGGTTGAGTAGAGCACACAATATTATACTTGGAAGCAAATATTTGGGTTTAGATTTTATTAACGTCGAACTAGTCTTCAAGTATTGATTGACAAGCCTGTAGGCTCCAGAAACACGATGGATCATTCAACGTATATTTTGTAGTTTGGCAAGCAGTTGACAGGTTCAATATTTTTAGGGTTCCCTACCAAAATGGTAAAAAGGGAACCCTTATGGTGTGACTCAGTCTGTCTGTCTGTCACAGCTGGATATCTCAAGAACTACTAATGGTATCAACTTGAAATTTGGAACAGTTTAAGATGACATTTGCCCAACTATTTTGCAAATAAGAAATAAATTTAAAAATAAATACCTTTTTTACAACAGGGACTGAAAAGGGGTCTTAAAAATTTGAAGTGGGGCTACTAGGGCATGTGGGGTATCATATGAAAGAACGTCGTTTGCTCGTTTTCAATAATTTTTTATTTTTGTTTTAGGCCGCATAGTTTTCAACTTATGATGAAAAATGTAAAAAAATACCGTTCCCCCCCTTATCTCCGAAGTTTGCAAAGAAAAAAATCTGAAATAATTCTATGTGATAGCAGTTTATATAAAGATTACAGAAAAAATAAAACGATGTCTCAATATAAGCACACTTTTTAGAAATTATCAAATTTCTAAAAAAGTTAACATTAGTTCCATTATGGCGCTGACCTAAAACTGCAATACTAATTTTATTATTCTACTCTGCAGTGTGGTTTGATAGTGCAATTATGATGGTACGGAACCCTCGGTGAGCGAGTTCGACTCGCTCTTGACCGGTTTTTTCTTTATCACCGTTAAAAAATTGAGGATTTTTAATAAAATAGGTAAGTATGCTTTTTTAACAAATTATCAGGAACTAGCTTCCGCCCGCAACTTCGTCCGCGTGGATATTAGAGAAAGTCCTTTGGGACATTCAACCAGGATCCGACCAGCCGTTTTTACGTGATTGGGCGGGTCCCCACCAAGCGCGCTGCCGGAAGAGGCAAGACGTTTGCCGCGTGTTGCAGACCATAATATCCACGCGGACGAAGTCGCGGCCAAAAGCTAGTTTATTACAATAATCAGAATTTGGTCCAGAGATATTAGTATCGTTCCCGTTCCCGTCCCCGTCCCCTGGATGTACATGTCCAGGTCCAATCATGTCCACCGTGTTGGACTTCAAAATAAATATCATTTTCGCAATCACCATCCCATCAAACCTCAAGAACGACATCCACGTCGATTTTCATGTTTACTTACCCCATTTACACCCTAAGGGATGATTTTCAAAATAACAAAATATGTTTTTTCCTATTTATTTTTAGACATGCTCCTACGAATTTTAAATTTGAAATGTCTATTTTATATTCTTTTTCATACAAAATTTAAACCCCATTTTCACCCCTTTAGGGGTCAAATCATGTCCACCGTGTTGGACTTTAAAATAAATCTCATTTTCGCAATCACCATCCCATAGAACCTCAAGAACGACATCCATATTGATTTTTATGTTTACTTACCCCATTTACCCCCTATGGGTTGATTTTCAAAATCACAAAATATATTTTTGCCTATTTATTTTTAGATGTGCTCCTACGAAGTTTAAAGTTGTAATGTCTATTTTATATTATTTTTCCATACAAATTTTTTTCACCCCCTTAGGCGTTAAATCATGTCCACCGTGTTGGACTTAAAAATAAATCTCATTTTCGTAATTACCATCCCTTCAAACCTCAAGAACGACATCCATACCGATCTTTATGTTTACTCACCCCATTTACCCCCTAAGGGGTTGATTTTCAAAATTACAAAATATATGTTTGCCCATTAATTTTTAGATGTGCTCCTACGAAGATTAAAGTTGTAATGTCTATTTTATATTATTTTTCCATACAAAATTTGAACCCCATTTTCACCCCTTTAGGGGTTAAAACATGTCCACCTTGTTGGACATCAAAATAAATGTCATTTTTGCAATCGTCATCCAAGAAAACCCCAATATCGACATCCATATCTATTTTTAGGTTTTTTTACCCCAGTTCACCCCCATTTCATCCCCATAGAGGTTAAAATACTAACAATTACAATCTACGTTGCGTTAGATTTCCATCCATACGCTTAAATTATAAATTTAGCGATATTTACTTCGAAAATGAAGGATTTTCTTCAATGCACGACTTCATCCCCCTTTTCACCCCTTCGGGGGTAGAATTTTGAAAAACGCTGAGACCCGTATTTATTAACTTTCAATCGTCAGCCTAAACACAAAATTTGAAGATCCTAGCTTCGAAACTGAGGGACTTTCATACAAACTTTCATCCCTTATTTCATCCCGATAGGGATGGAATTTTCAAAAATCCTTCCTTAGTGAATGCCTACATAGTATGAGGTATCTGTGTGTAAAATTTCAAGTCTCTAGGTCCAGCGGTTTGGGCTGTGCGTTGATAGATCAGTCAGTCATTCAGTTTACGATTTTATATATTAAGATTTGCATACAACGGTGACATACGCAAATCCAGCTGCCGGAGGCCATGCGCAAATATTGCTTTCATTAATCAGACCTGTAGGGAGCTGAAGTGAAAAATAGCCTTAACTGCAGCTATGTTCCCTTACCATCTTTTATTGAAAACTCGTCGAGTTGTTACAAAAGATTAATCATATGAGACAAAAGTACTTCTTTGCAAGCCAGTTTTTTTGACGCCTTATATGCGTAAGCTTCGTAGCTTACTTTCGTTTTATACCTACTTTGCTCTCATCCGCACGCGGACGAAAATCAAAAAATAATAATATATCGGGTCATTTTGAACTTACCATCCAAATTTTAAGGATGTGTCCAGTCCATGAATCTAAGCAACTTTCTCTAAGAAATATGTGTCAAATTTCGCCAAAAAATTTTGGTCAGCCCATACTAAATTGATCACGTGATCTCTTTGATTTGTATGGAAAGTCGATTTTTACTTTACATATTTCACCATGTGTTCCTTAGAGAAAGTTGTTCAGCTTCATGGACTCAAAATTTGGATGGTAAATACAAAATGACCTTGTACCTATACCTACTTACTTATATTTTTAGGTCTTACTAACTTTGTGACCGTTCACATCTAGATATTAATAGTAAATTCTTTTGCACACTTTTATACGTATGTATATTTCAGCGCTATCCTCGTGGTACATACGCGAATATTGTGACATTAATCAGCACTGAATGTGAGGTGAGGTATAATTCCAAAAACAAAACACTAGCGCACTTCCTCGTAGTGGAACTTTCGTAGCTCCAGCATTAATAAATCTGTAATATCCTTCATTGTATGAATTAGGTTACCTATCTAATATTGACTAATATTAAGAAAAGCGTTTCATTTGATTTGAGCAATTTGACGTTGGTGTCGATTCGGTTGGCAACCACTTAACTTTGACAGGACTAAACTAAATTTCGTTTTCCATCTTTTCTGTATCGGAAAGACAAGAACAGGGGGCCTATTACGAAAATAACGAACGCAATTGCGTAACGCAGTCACTTGGCCACGATAGTCGTCCGCAGTTCGTTGGTTGTAGTTATAACAAACATTTTGAATTTGGCTATCGTAGTCCATAGACTACTAAACGAACGATGTCGGCTACGCTAGAGAGAAACTGTCAAACTCACGCAATCACTTCGCAATATCGCATACGAAAGTGATTTGTAATAGGAAACAATCAAAACGAAGCACGAACGCAGCTGCGTGTATCGCATTAAACTTTTCGTAATAGACCCCCTGAATTCTAAAATTAAGTTTAGTCCTGTCAATTTAGTTAAGTCGTGCGAACCGAATCGACTCCAAACACTAAAAAGTCGTGTATTTTAGAGCAGCATACTCGTATTTATGAGAATTTCCGAAAATTACAGGTTGGTAACATTCATAACCAGACTAGCAGTCTTCAAAATGCCACCCATTTGTCTTCGCAAAACATTCCAAACATCTGTACTGCGGGCACAGTTCAGACAAACAGCACGCGGGTTCTAGTCTAATATTTTCCAAGTGATTTATCGGATTTAATGTATCACTTTGGTTTATGAAGAATTCGTATTGTTTTGAGAATTAAATTTCCATTGGAACATGCTGTACTCCGCTTTAAAAAGTTTGTGAACAAAATTTTATTATGAAAAGAAAATTCACCTAGAAACTGATAAAAGCTTCGCATTTCAAACTAATAAGGTTTATTTAGACCGCGTAACAGGGTTTCAATAAAATTAATGCCTGTAAAAAGTTATTTCTACACCCAAGTTCTTTTGAATGATCTTATTATCGCTAGCTTAAAAAATCTTAACGTTCATAGATTTTCCTACTGTAGGAAAATTTCACAAGCCCTGTTTATTAAGAAACTTGGATTAAACATGTTTGCAGAGGTATCCATTGCTATCGAAAAAATTAATGTCGTAAAACGGTTTGAATAAAATTAGGCAATAATAAAAAGTTGTCGGTATTCATATCCTTATTTATTCTTACCCCCTTACTAATAAAGATTGAATAACAGATGTTTAGTTACACAATGGTTACTCTCTGTCAAACTATTTGAATTTGACATTAAAAAGAAAGTGACAAAACACTGTGTAACTATGCAGCTGCTATACAATCTTTATTAGTAAGGGGGTTAATGTATAGAATTTGTTCTATTTAGGTTTTCCTTTTCAGAAAACATTTATTTCATAGGACCATGTTTATTAGAAGCTTAAATTAAGCTTTTTAGAAAGGTCCTGCTATTGATAATTCATAACTAATAAGCCACCTAATTATTTATTTTGTTAAGGTTATAATATTTTGAAAAGAATTAATGCCATGAAAAGAGCACTGCAAGTTCTTCTATTTAAAAGTAAGTAATTTATTGCCTTCTAAAATCACCCGCATACTAATTAATACTTACATTGAAACAAAATACTTATTATGTACTTATAGATAACCGAACACAAAAAAATATAAGCACAGTTTTATAATATGTTAGGATCTTTAGTAACCCCATAGGAACCCCATCCCGTGAGCACGGCAACTGCATAGGTGTTGCAACACAAATTAATTAACAAATCCATTAGTAATAAATAAAACAGCGTCAATATGTCTAAAAATGTTTTAAATTGCAATGTGTTATCTTGCCTTCTAAAAAGACCGTTTATAAAGCGACAAAAAAGTCCATAGATTTTCCTTTTGTGGGGACCTTATTTCCACAGGCCCTGTGTATATTAGGAGCTTGGATTAAACGTGTTTGCAGATCTCGGTTGCTATCGAAAACGATCGCTCTATTGAGTCGGTATTTATTTAGCGGTCTCCCGGGATCAGGGGCTTGCCAACGATAGCTTATTTGCCAATTTGCATCATTAATGCGCCACGCTTAATTGATTTTATATGTAAATCTAGAGATAAAATTTTGTTGGCTTTTAACATCGGGTCAACTATGTCAAGTTATATCACAGTCTATATGTCGCAGCAAAATGGTTTAATCAGCCACTCAATTAACGGCCCAGTCATTTCATTGAACAGCGGCCCAAATGACATTTAGCCAATGCATCTAATACAACATTTAATTAATGGGCTGGCAGATGCTTAGTCCGCTATAACAAAAATCAAATTTTTGACTAGCCGCGACTTGGACATTTTAGAAAATGTTTTTAAAATGATGTAGAAGACGTTCCCGTCCACGGGGACGTCATGAACGGGGACGGCCCCGTTCAGAATAAAATTAGGTTTAGAGATATTAGTATCCCGCTCCACTCCGCTTCAGCTTCCTCCTCCACTTCTGCCATCGCTTCCGCTTACAGTTCCACTTTCACTTACACTAACACTTATAACTCACTACTATACGTCTTATCTTACATTTTCACTTACACTTACACTTACTCTTACACATACCGTCACCGTCCCCCCCCCCCCCCCCGCCCCATCCCTCTTCCTCTTCCCCTTTCCCGAACCATCATCCAAACCATCGAACCCGGGACCTCTTGCGTGGCAGACGGGCATGTTGACCACTGCACTACTGAGGTCGTCAATGTTTGCATTGATACAGTATGTTTGCAGAGGGTAATGTAATGCAGCATTTTTTGTTTTATAAAAGAAAGAGAATGGCTTATGTTACATGCTCTCGTTATTTATAAATATTGAAAAAAAAAACATCTACAGGATATTCAATATCACTATTTTACAAACACAACACTCCAACAAACTGATGAAAAAAAATAGTGTCTGTATAAAGCAAGAGAGAACTCGGAAAAATTGGAGGCCCACTGAAAATTTTATTCGCCACGGACATTTGGTTTTACACAAAAAGAAGATTGGTGCGTTTCCACTCTCGACTATAGTTAATAAAACTACACAATCCAGTTTGAAGTAGCAAGCCAACTGATTGATTATTTATTAATGCCTCTGTTGTTTGGTTTAGTTCGGCTGTTTCTAAGGGTAATTTCAGCGGAACTTTTAGGGCGTAAACAAAAGGGTGAAACATTGTTGAATTTACTAGTGAAATAGTATTTTTCCTGCTAAGTTAGAAATTCTATACATTTCAAAATGAAGCCCATTTTGAGAAATAAAGATTGAATTTACTGATTGTAGCAACATTTTAATAGCACCACTGATTTTAAATATGATGGAAATCGCTTGCAATAATTATATAATTCATGAACAACCTATTGGGGAAATCTTAACAGTTAGTACTTACATCAAACTTTCCTACAGTAATATCCTTTATTTTCGGACATCTGTCAGATTCCCGCACCCTTTTCTACCCTTGTCGTGTCTTCGACACTATTACCTGTCAATATCTTCAAAGTTTCTTATCAATATACTTTTTTAAATATTGATTACTCATAGTAATCAATTAGGGCAAAAGTAAAAGTGATTAACCATATTTTAAAAGGGATCATCAAAACCATATTTTAAAAGGAGTCAACAATTTCAGCAACACACGTGTTTTAGTGATATTGAAATCTGTTTGCCAGCTTGCTACTCCATATGTTTATAATAATAATAATATAGCTTTAATTCAGGCAATATACCCATATCACATATACAAATACACAGTAAAAGCAAAAATACATATAAGTAAAATTAATAAGTAAAATAAATAAGGTTGAACATATAAATATTAAACCTTATTTGTTTTCAAAGTAATAGAACCTTGGGTTTTATACTGCTTTACTAGAATAAATCTACACATTCACAAACATTTGTTGATATTTAAAGCGATTTTCCAATGAAACCTTTTTGCTGAAATGAGGGACCAATGGTTCTAAAAAGGTCCAGATATTCAATGGAGCCTTGAAAAGAGAACCCGAATTATAAATTAGTGACCAGAAACCTCACATGTCAAGTAGTCAGTACTTTTGGTGAAAACACTGACAAGGGTTTCAGATTAATAATTTATATATGTACTTTGGTTGGTAAACATTCGTAACATATCGAAATGTTTTTTACCTTTAATTTTGACATAATAATAATTCTAAACACCACCCTTAATAATATAAGTTTTATCAACATTAACTATTTATTTCCATTAAGAATTTATAATTACATTTATAATTTATTTCCATTTCATTAAGAAACAATTGTTAAATGCACAAACATTTATTTATTTATTTCCCTAATAAAAGTCCTTTCAACAAATCCTATTTCTGATTCCAATTTCTTATCCTGATCGAATGTTCCCTTAAGAACTGAATCTGCGCTATTTTATTTAGTTGTTGCTTTTCGATATTCTGCAAGATTATCAAAGGATACAGTCGTAACGAGAATTTTAGATTTATATCTTAGTTCAGATACTCGCAAATGTTATCCCTATTTTAATATAAAATGTTTAGATGGAAAACATTTTCATGTAGGACGTCCAAAATGTTAGCTAGATTTTGTAACTAATTTTGGCTTTGCTTAGCCACGTAACAACTGCCTTTTTCTTTTCATTTGTGGTCATTATATGTTACTTTCGAAATTCGATCTCTTTTCATTTAGTTTTCAGTATTTAGATGTTAATCCTTAAAGATTTTTAACCCTTAGCTACCTACCCCTTGTTTCGGTAACGTAACTACCTACCTGGAGTCCCTCAGACTCCATACACTAAACATCTCGGCACTCAAAAAATAAAATAATTACCAATAAATGAACGAAAAGCATATTATTTTAATAGTTTTTTATTCGTGAAAAGAGTTATACAATATTAAAATATCAAATATATTTATCAAAACTCTTAAATCTTTAAAAGACATCTAAAAAAAAAACAAAAAATTAACTTCTTATCAAATGAGATCTATTATAAAAAATTTAACAAAAGTAGGAACTTTTCTCCATTTATTTATAAAATTTTAACAATTAACCCTTAAATCTAAACAGGAACAATAATTGAAAAGGCAAAATTTAAAGAAAATTGCAAGCCCTAGACTTTACAACTTTTCGCGGCAAACCTCACATATCTTTTTCGAACATTCGAGGCAAATAGGTTTTTTGCAAATGCAACACAAGTACTGGGTTTTGAGTTTTTTCTTAGGATTACACAGATAGCAGTACTTTCGGATTGCAAGGGTTTCTGGTTGTTCAGAACTACTTCCCGCAGCACCAGAAAGTGTCTCTGTGTCCAGTTGCAGTACCCGACGAATGGAGAGTCTAATATCCCGCTGTATCGCCGTGATTTTTTCTCTGCGCTCTAAGTGCGGTCTCGTAAGCTGTCCAGCTAGTCTCTTCATAAACATGAATCTGCTTTCGGTATTTTGCAGTTGAGTGGATAAGTAAGTCACATACGAGTTGGAGGCTGGTATATCCAATAACCTGTAAAATATTACCAGCGGCCATCTACGCGTCCGACGTCCCGTCGAATAATTGGAACATCTTTGATCTAACAAATCAACTCCAATTTTGGTTTTATTATAGAACAATATAATTTCTGGTTTCTTGGAGTTTTGATCAATATCGGGCGTATGATGCATTCTAGAAACTAAGACAACTGCTTTGTTTTTCTTTGGCACATACGATGTAATAATAATGTCTTTTGTAAAACCAAAGATTGATGATTCAACTGGTCGCTCACGTGAAGGCAAGAATTCAGGTGGTATATCTCGCTGATTTTTCCTCATGGTACCTACCAAAGTAAGCTGCTTCTCTTTCAGCAAACTTGCAAGCTCTATAGACGTAAACCAGTTGTCTGTTGATACGTTCCTATTGGTTCCTTCTATGCAAGAAATGAGGCTCATTACTGCTTGAGTGGGTTTCTTTAGGTGACTATATTCAGGGGGTAGATTCAACCCGTCGGAGTCTTTTCCTGTATAGATATACGCATTGAGAAGATAACCTGTCCTTGCATCTGTAAGACATAATATTTTTATACCATATTTGGATGGCTTCTTTGGCATGTACATTTTGAAGCGGCACCTGCCACGAAATCCTACGAGCATTTCGTCGACACAAGCGTATAGCTTCCAATAGCATAAATATTTTGACACTGCCTGATAAATGAATTGAATAACTGAGATATTGGCGCAGACGCATCAGTTTCTCGTCGAGTTTCTCTTGTCAATGAATCATCAAATCGAATAGCATTTAATAAAACTTCGAATCTATTTTTACTCATAATGCATCTATAGATTTCTCTGCCGGTACCATCAGTACTGTACCACGACTTATAGTGTTCGTGGTTTTCTTTGAACACGGCGGTATAAAATAACATACCTATGAATGCTTTCAGTTCTATGATGTCTAAAGGACGAACGCAAGTTTGTTTTATGTAATTTGGTCTTAGAGCTTGAAGTTTTGCATTAGTATGCAACACAATGGATTCAAGCATTTCATCAGTGAAAAACTGGCACCAAATGTCAAGAGGAGAAGACAAAGAATTTACTGCGTCTCTGTACGCGGGTTGTATACCCTCTCTCTGTTCGATAATATTCTGTTGCAGTGTTCTTGTGCGAGAAGAACATGGTAGTGATGACCAACGAAAACGATTCTTACCAAAATAATTTTGTTTTCTTCTCCTTTTTTGCAATTGTTGCAAGGGGATATCATCGTCTGATGACGACGAAACTGATTGCGTGCTTTGGTGCGGAGTCTCAATCGTTTCTTCCACTAAATCTGTCACATCTGCGCCGTCGATTTCTGAGTCTGATCCGGAGTGTTCTCCAAGCACAAAATCTTCACTAATGTTTACATCCGCGTCACTATTTTCTTCATTTTGTAAGTCGTCTTCACTCTGAAGTTCTTCCTCTAACCACTGCTCAATAATTCTATCATTGGAAGTCATTTTTCACTGAAACAATAAAAATCATGTGGTTACAAATTAAGAGTTTTCTAATGTTTTAAATACCTATCCATATTCACGTACAGTCCCTAGCCGGCAAACATCTTGAAATCGGGTGGGGATTGCGCAAAATGCGTATTTTGGGTATGCGTAGCGGCGAGGAACGCGGGCGGCGGGACAGGGGCGCGCGCTATAATTGGTCGCTCGCAAGTGCATATGCGCGAACTTATCCCCACTCCATCGAAAGAGTGTCAAGATCTTTGCCGGAATCAGTAGGTTCCACAGCCTCCTCTATTGTTATGGCGCGGTCCCATTGCAATTAAGTATAAGATAGTGAGCTATTAACTTTGAGATAGTTGGCTAATAAATTACTAGCCAGTGACGGCCACATTCATTGATCAGCTACAATCTATAAGATATTGAGCAAGCTATGAACTAAACTACTAGTTATGTTTACGTGACAAACTTTCTGGGTGGGTTCAGTCCACGAAGCTGAACTTTCTCTAAAAATGTAGGTTGGAAAATGAAAACATGTTTAGACTATTTATACTATTCAGAGTAATAACGTGATCGGTACATGGGAGCAGTGTCTAAAAGTTTAAAGAAACTTTTTACTGAATAATTTGATACTGGCATGTTATACGCCATCGTAAACACTGGTTATATAAAAAAAACATATATACTTAATTTAAAAAAAATAAAAAAAACTGGGACCCATATTTTGTGTTGTTTTGAGTCAGATACATTATTGGCAACTAAATCGCACTCCAAAATCGCTGACCATAGAGACTGACTAACCTGCTGACCAACAAGTGATTAAAAAATACGGATTTTGCTATGTCTAACGAAAATAAAAAGAGCGCTCGACGCCAGCCGAAGGATAAAAAACCGGCCAAGTGCGAGTCGGACTCGCGCACGAAGGGTTCCGTACCAAAAACGGCAAAAAAAATACGTTTGTTGTATGGGAGCACCCCTTAAATATTAATTTTATTCTGTTTTTAGTATTTGTTGTTATAGCGGCAATATCATCATCTGTGAAAATTTCAACTGTCTACCTTTTTTTTTTTAGTCTAGATGAAAAGGACCGGGCTTTTTATCTTTCAGACATGCCAACCCCATCGTGACCTTATACTATTCTGTCCAATTGAGAGGTAGCTATTGCAAAACTGTAACCAAGTGACAAAGTCCTTTTGCAACATCGGATCGTGGTTCTGACAAAATACTTTGAATAAGGCCAATATCAAAAGTGTTTAAATTATATTTGTTTATTAATAGCTGCCTCTCATTGCTGTTTCTGACACACTCCATCAGCAAATGTTGCACGTCTTCAACTTTTTGGCACGTTAAACATTTGTCAGATTGCACTTTTTTCATTAGAAATGCAAATTTTGCCGATGGATAGTGTCCAGCGCGGAGTCTTAAAGCTAACTTAATATACATTCTACTTAAATTACAGTCATCAAACCAAGGCCCACGAGGTAGCTTATTTTGGATTGTTTTATACCATATGCCTTTATCTATAGATATTTTTTCAAAATGATCTTGCCAATCGAGGAAGCATTTATTTTTAAATTTAGGTAAAAATTCAGAATAATCCGGCACAAAGCTAAGTTCATTTCCTTCAATTGATGCTAATTTTGCTAGACGGTCAGCTTCGTCGTTGCCCTTTAACCCGATATGTGCTGGAACCCATTGCAGCTTCACTATAGAGTTACTTTTAATAAAAATGATGAGCTTTTCGATAATTTCGTAGGCTATCGATGTACCTCTGCTACCAGAGGCGCATCGAACCAAGTGTTGCAGAGAACTTTTGCTATCTGTAAATATGACAAATTTATTCAAGTTATGATGTAGTGCATAAGATAACGATTCGGATATCGCAATGAGTTCCATTGTCATTATAGTTATTACAGAATTAATCCTATAGCTTATTCTATGATTCAGAACCTGATCATATATCCCAATCCCTAGACCACTATTGTTCTTTGAACCATCAGTGTAAATCCTATGCCAACCATTGTACCTAACATGCAACTCTTTGATTAAATTATTAAGAAGAGAATTAGGTTCATATGATTTCTTAGAGAGTTGTATAGTTTCCAGGTCTGTGACAATGATAGAACCTATATCAATAGAGGATAACCATATCTCATGTGCAAACATTAAGTTGATATCTGAGGAAGAACAACTTATATTACTAACATCATTGAAGGTCTTTGCCAGAAGAGGTTTTTTCTTTTTCTCCCAATATCGGGTGTCTACCTGTTGTCGTTATTAATATCGAGCAAAAAAGGGCAAAAAAATCACGTTTATTGTATGGGAGCCCCCCTTAAATATTCATTTTATTCTGTTTTTAGTATTTGTTGTTATAGCGGCAACAGAAATACATCATCTGTGAAAATTTCAACTTTCTAGCTACGACGGTTCATGAGATACAGCCTGGTGACAGACAGACAGACAGACAGACAGACAGACAGACAGACAGACAGACGGACAGACAGACAGACGGACAGCGGAGTCTTAGTAATAGGAACCCTAAAAAAGACCCCAGATTTAAGAAAAACAAAATTGAATTAAACTATGTTCCATTTTTAAATATGTATTACTAAATAATCTGCAATTTCTTCTTTTCCTTTCTTTCTGCGTTTACGATTGTGTTTAACTTGCCAATATCAAATTAGGTATGCCCCTCGTAGTAGGGGGTCGCCCGAAATTGTTGACCGCTCGCCCTTTACTCCTCTTCTATAGTCTCTTCATGGAAACGAGTTAGTAGAGCGCTATCTCACTCATACATTTTTTTAACTGCGATTGGTCAGTGATAAACGCTAAGGTGGTGTGCACAGTAGGAGTATTAGTCTACTCATACGTACTGTGCAGACGTGTTCTTACTTGTGACTGTATGCTCGACTCGTGACCTGGCAGGTGTGCTAATGACCCGTTTATTGTTCTTTTGTCATAAATGAGCATTATCTAAATAAAATACTTTTTCCCAAATTTTGGACTTAAAATAAACTAGCCCAGGTGTGTTAGTTCCATATCCATTATTATTCTCTGTAATTAATGGTTCACAAATAGGATAGATGAAACCGCGGGTATAGCTAAGCGAATTTTTAAGAAGCGCAGTATGAACGCGCATTTACTTTGTAAGGTATGGTAAGGTATTGTTAACCCCCACTGACTCTAAAAAAGTTTTTTTTGTCATTGTAATTTGTTTGAAAATATGTGATAGCGAAGGCGCTATACTAACTCGTTTCCGCAAACAGACTTATAATCTCGTACAAGTCGTAGAAGCTTAGCTTTAGAAGCTCGTAATAATGTGGCCCGGAGACTCAAAAACTACATTATTGGTATTTTTGTCCTGTTCATGTTGTAGTGTTGAACTACAACATAGGTAGCTCCTCTACCGTAGTAGTGTAGCACGTAGCCTGGATTAACCAAGAATTTGGCTTAGCAATATTAGTCCTTACATTTGATGTCTCAAAGCCTCATATTTCTAAACAAACATTTTGGTCAAACTAGGTGTAAACTTAATGTTCGTTTATTAATAAAGGGGGTCTCAATGGAACGACGCCCTAACTCTGATGTGAACCAAAACTGACTAGGCTGGCTCGTCAGAGCTTGCGATATAAATAGACGTCGTTATCTTGTCACTCGTTCTAGCGTATGCAGACTTCTGACATGTTAACAAAGTAAATCTGCTACGTTACAGGTGAGCATGTTTGTTTAGCTATTGAAAATGTTGATAGAATTATACCTACGTACTTACGTATAAATTAAATGGGTGCAAGATTCAAGAGTACATATAATATGACTGTTAAACAGAATTCAAAAAACATACGTTTGATAATAATATCACAATAATTTATTGTGAATTTGATCGACATTAAATGTTTTCTACTTTAGCAACTCAATTATAATATACCGTACCTAACATGAAAATGTGCAATAATAAATCCTTAAAAGTTCACTCGGAAATAATTATCAAAATACTACGTTATTAGCACGAAAATGACCATTACATTACAGCACAATATCGTCTGCTTACAATGTAGTTACAGCTACAAAGCACAAATAAGTACACAATTAGAGAACCATTTCGTAGCTACGTTCTACGGTTGCTCGCTATACACGTAGGACGTACAATCGGCCTCAGAAGTTTTGTCATCCATCATAACTTATAATGCGAAAGTGTGTTTGTTTGTTACGCTTTCACGTCTTCACGTCACTACTCAATTGATGATCATGAAATTTTAAAAGCTGTCAAAGGCAAAAAAAGACGTGAATGATACCTTTTATTTAGAAAAAATAACGGTCTACGCAAACGAAGTCGGGGGTGGAAGCTAGTTATAAGTGTCTGTTATTTTTTCTGAGTCACTGAACCGATTTTGATGAATTATAGTACAACGTGTTACAAAAAAACCCCAAATCCGAATATGGTAGATAGGGTACCCTGCATACAATTCCGAAAAATTATTATAACCGCTGAAAAACGCATTTTTTTATTATTTTTTTTTTTTCATGGTAAACTGCATAGTGATATATTGTGTTTTGCTTTTGCCTATTAATGGGATTGATTATCGAAAACAATAATTTATTTGCGTCTAGGGTTGTCACTTTGCAGTTTTCCATACAAATAAAAAAACAAAATTATACGGGTTATTATGAAACACCCTGTATAAAGATAAATTGGACCATGGGGGAGACCTTTTGTCGCAAATATGAATATCGAAAGCGTTAAATAGGGGATGAAAGTTCATAATGTAGACAAAGTTCTAGGCCGCTACAGTTTCAACTATATGCTGGTTCTCAAATAGTAGATTGTATTACAAGGGAGCAAAATCATATTTTTACGGCGACGGTGCTATTTTGAATCCAGAGCGCAGTGAAGGATTCTAAAGTAGAATCCTGAACGCAGCGAGAGATTCAGTATACGAAGCACAAGGTGAAAATAATTTTGCGCCCGAGTGATACACTCTACTTTTTATCCCAGTCTATGAGAAAAAAGTTATTTCTATACGAAAGCAATAATAGTGCTACAAAGTACCCAGTAAAGTGTTCATTTATTTCTGGTGCCGACTGTACCGCCCATGCGCCTCAGGCTCTTGGTCCAAATTACACAACCCAGACTCCAGCTCATTGTCCCAATTTCTATTTCCACGCAATAAATAAATTCGAAGATTTATACTCTATTGTACTTAATCCCTTTGTATGGGAACAGGAAAATGTGCATGGTCA
This sequence comes from Agriphila geniculea, assembly GCA_943789525.1. NCBI lineage: Eukaryota > Metazoa > Arthropoda > Insecta > Lepidoptera > Crambidae > Agriphila > Agriphila geniculea. The sequence continues at coordinate 15,874,553 of OX038882.1, read as the reverse complement.
CATTTTGTTCAGCGATACTTGTCTTGTCCTTTTAGCAATCAACACGTTCTTTGTACAATCTTAAATAAGAGGGCCTATTACATAAAAGAATCACGATGGTCGGACGATATTCGTTGATCGATTTACTTGATTTTAAACCTCATTCATTAATAATATTACGTAGTGGAAAGAATATCGTACGGTTATCGCGATGCTTTTTGTAGCCCCTTGGTTACCTCTTCACGCCTAAACAGCTGGACGGATTTGGATGAAATTTGGCACACTGATAGTTTATAACCTGAATTTATTCACAGAATACTTTTATCCTGGTCGACGCGGATGAAGCCGCGGGCGGTCGCTATTATCAAAATAACCACAAACAAATTTTATAATTTCATCAAAACACTGAAACTTTAATGACACTGCTAGCACTACCAGAATAATTAGATGCAGGTCAGGCGGCGACCTGTAAAGAACACATTTAACGGCCCTAGTTAACACCCACTAACTAGACGTTTTAATTAAATTTCCTTCTACATTGAAACAATTTAACACCCTCCTTGTTATAAAAAGCAATGTTAATAAGATCCGAGCGAGCTTTACGCAAGTTGTAAATCAAGCGTTTTTCATTTTGGCAGAGGTGTCTGTTCATTTCTTTTTCTCTCTCGGAGGAATTAAACTTCTGTATGGGCAATTGGCCACCTCATTTGGCCTTTAAAATCTTTCCATTTGAGCGACATGTAAAAGATTTTACTAATTGAAGTTTGTTTGTGAGTTTTCCGCTCGAATTTTTTGGTGATTAGCTCTTTCGTAAATATCCCCGACTTAACTAATCTCTACAATACCCGTAATTCATGAATGATAATAGAAACAATTTCCACGATAAAATAATTCTAAAAAAACACATCAAAACATTTCCACAACAACATGTAACAAACTCTTCAAGCTGGGCTTGATCTTTAAAACTATTGTAAGCAAAAAATAACGATCTCGGTAAGTCAAAGAAAATATACAATGTTGAAACTTTATAAAAGAAGTATTCATTCGCGCAGAATGATCCTGACCTTAATAATAACAGCAGTCTGATCCTGACCCTATACGTGGTTATGGGGTCTTAGTGCCTTGTTCCTTGTCGGCAGGACATGTTAAGCTAGCCTAACTGTGGCAGGCGACTCCTTGCGAGATGGTCCTAATCGGATTACGACACTCTGCGATATTAGGGCACCGGTGCGGGGGAAATATGTGTAAACACCACACAATATGTCTGTGTAAGGTAAATATACCGTTAGCGTCGAGGATTCTGACAATAGTATATTCTAACCAGCACTGAAAGGAAAACATAGAAACGGAGTTAATGACAGAAACACTGAAAGTCGAGTTAACAGCATGATTGCACCAATATTAAAAAAAAATAAGAATAATCTAGTCTCTATTACTATACTATACCTAGTTTAAAAAAATCTAAAGAAGAAATACACACAAAATATTTTCTGTACCATTTATAACAATTGAAATGAAGTCGTTTATGGGTGCGTAATTTAACCAGGTATATCGAAGAATTTAACGAAAGCAATTCACTCTGTTGACAAAGAGAATAAAAATACAAAGGATATATTATCTTCAAAATAAAAAACAGATTCAGGTTAGTTTGCCGATAAAATAGATGGCTTACCTAAACAAATTTTCTATTAGACAGTGTCTCCCTTGGGCTGTACCCTAAATTTGATTTGGGTTTAACAGTTTGCTGTACAACAACTGGGACAAAGAAGAGGGGATGATGTGTGATTAAACGATTAACTAGATTACAATAAATCTGGTTTATTTAATGGAAATCAATTAAGGTTAATATAGTTAATGCAACAGGTACTTGCGGTTGAATAAATTGATAAAGATCTTTTGTAATTAAAAACACTACTAAGTCTGATACTCTTATCGAATACCGGTTCATATACTGATATGGTACAAATTATGTATTTTTAGATAGTATATTATATGAAAAGTCTTTTATAATTTAAGATACGTTACTATCTTTATCTACAACCATGCTTTAAATCCTCTGTAAGGGGTTCTGAAACAGCTTACTGCCATCATTACAATATCCCGAGCGAGAGCTGGTCCTGCAGCGCCGCGCGCCCACGCGCGAGCGTTGCATTTTGAAATTCCGTACAACATTATAACACTCTTGCGGAAGACATAATGACGAGGAGGGAGAGGAAAGTCAAAGTCAAAGACAAAGTCAAAGTCAAAACCTTTATAGAGGATACATATCATGGGTTTAGATAAATATCATGGGTGTTTTTAATCCATATGTATTAAAATATTGTTTGTTTCCCTGTCATATCACCATTTTTAATTAATTAATCTTTATTGAAGTTAGGTTAGCATACATTACAGCGAGCTTCTATATGTAATACGCCGTGCACCACACAATCTTTTAGTGCCCAAAATAACAGATACCTTACTTTTTTAATGAAAGTGGTTTTATACCACTTTCATTAAATTCATTATTTTCAACCCAATTCATTCTAAAACAAAATGTCCACAGTTCGAATTACAACAAACTACCTACTTACTTCTTAACATATTTGGAAAGTTCACTGAGACCCTAAATGTGGTTCCAACGAAACTGTCGCAAAAGCCAGTGCAAATATAAAAGTTAAGGGGACGTTGGAACTGAATACGATTTTGACAAATTGGAAGCTTTTACCCTAAAACTTCTCATGAAATGGCTCCCGCGCGGGCTGTTACGTAGATACTGTAAAACTGGCACACCACTACTTACAATCAGACAAAATGCTTCTAAATTATCACATAAATATTTCACGGTAGATTTACTTAGCGCTTGAGGGTTCCGATTGAAAAATCGGTCTCTCTCCACAATAGAGACCTTTGAATTTTGGTTTGCTAAAAAGTTTGCGGGAATCAAAAGCGGGAATCTCTTTTTACATGACTGCCCAAAAAAGAGCGTATATGTGTTTTGAGTTCATGTATGTTTGTAGGTATGTGAGTTTCTTTAATCCACTATCTATATATATAAAAGCGTAAATCACTCACTGACTCATCACGAAATCTCAGAAACTACAAGTGCTAGGAGTCTCAAATTTTGCATGGGGGTCCCTTTTAGGGTGTAGGTGCTCACTAAGACGGGATTTTGCGAAATTCAATCCCTAAGAGGGTGAAACAGGGTGGCAAAGTTTGTATGGGAGAACGCGATTCCTTGGCCCGATTGACTTGAAATTTGGCATAGACATTCTTTTACAAAATTAATTGAAAACGTGTTTCGAATTTTTTGAAATGTATCCCTTAACAGGGTTGAAAAGGGGTAGAAAGCTATTTTTAGGGTGGTTGACTTCGATATCGGAATCAAAACTTCTTAGTGCATTTGAATGATTAAGAAAAATAAATGTCAGTTGTCACTGCACGGGCTGACGTTTAATCTCTAATTTTCTTGATTTTCAAGACAAGCTTTGATTCTTATAATGTTGTGTAAGATGTTATCCCTATTTTTACTACTTTACGAAATATTAGTCAAATAAAACGGCAACATCTGGCAAATATCAGATAACGTGACAAGGAATGTGGTATTTAGAGAAGTATTTCGATGGAGAGCCTGATAATAATGCACAACATTAGTTGCACCCGGCATAAATCTTTGCCCGGCATGCGTTGTAATGTCATTTTTTTTTAGCCAGAAACCTTTTCAGTAGTAAGCAGAACAATTCACCAAACATTCACCAAAGTTTCATCATAATCGGATGTGGATGAATGGTTTAGGAGTGCAAAGGAAACAAATACACATACATCGATTTTTATTTATAAAGAAGATAACTATTAAGCAAAGATATTAGAATTTTTAACTATAAGGTAAGTTTTAAATGTAACAATATTATTATACTTATTTTGTTAAATTACCGCTAATAAATTTTATTAAGTACCTACCTAACTAATACAGAATCGTTAACAGGGCGTCGATTCTGTAACCAAACTCGAACCCCACTTCGAATCTCACTTCACTGCACGGTAATTTTGAATCATAAATAAGATAATGATAAGAATTTTTTTTTATCACAAAAGATTTTAGATAGCTACGCAGGCTACCTAAATTTTTTGCAATCAGTAAAATAGCTCATTTAGTAAACAAATGTCTAATAACAAATTCACGCGAAGTGAAGTGAGATGTGAGTTTGGTTACAGAATCGACAGACTGCGTGGGTAAAACCGCGGGGTGCTATCTATATATAAGAATCAGGCGGAGATAAAGCAAACAACGTTTGATATTTCAAAGAAATATTTATATCTTGAAAGAGTAACATCAGTAACAATGATTTTAACAAGAACATCTATCTTCAATGACCGTCTAAACGTTACTGGCGACCGACCGCCATTCCGAAAAAAACCACACGTGGCGCCACGCATCAACCGGAAGTAAAACTATTGGTAACAAGAATGTTCGTTTCACAACTTTTAACAAATTAAAATGAATTCTTTGTAAATTAAATTTTAGAAAATATATAGAATCTATACAGTTATTCAAAATAAACTCTTAATAGAATAAAATCTAACATTCGGCCTTTCCTGACACTAAGTTTGTCCTCAAACTTTGAACCATAATAATTCAATACAGTTATCCATAATGAACTCTTAATTGAAAGAAATTTAACATTCAGCCTTTCCCGACGCTATGTTTGCCATCAAACTCTGAACCATAACAACTCAAAATCTTCTGTGAATCTATCTTCTTTTGGAGACACAGGATCATCTTCCAGGATAGCACAGAAACTGGGCCGGGCTATATCCTGGACACCATCCTTGACCCGTACGCTTCTTTGTTCTTCAATTCGTTTTTGCTCGATCTACTCTGGCATCTTTCGCTTTCGTTCTATCAGCCCTGTTAATTATCTTCTCTTTGTGATTGGATCTATCAACACTAATCACCAAGTCAAGATTTTCCGTTTAAGAATCAATGGATCTATCAACATTAACAATCAATTCTATTTTAGCATTCATCAATCATCAGTGGATCTATTTACACTGTTTAACCACCACTTGATCTTCTCTTTATGATAGTGAACCTATCAACACCTTTTAACATTCATCAACAATGGAAACTACTACCCTTTCACAGATAAGATTCATTCTTCATGATCCTGGATCACTCAACCCACTGATCACCAAGGTTTTCAGGTTGGATGGATCTAACAATGGATCTGTCATCATTGACAAGCAACTCACTCTTTTAGCATTCATCTATAATCGATACTACTACCCTTTAACAGTTTAACATTCATTAATAATGGGTACCCGTAGGTACTACTATCCTTTCACAGTTAACATTCATCAGCAATAGGCACTACTATCCGTTCACAGCTTACATTCATCAACAATGGGTACTACTATCCTTTCACAATAACCATTCATCAACAATGGGTATTACTACCCATGGGTACTATTATCCTTTCACAGTAAACATTCATCACCAATGGGTACTACTACCCGGGGGTACTACTACCCGGGGGTACTACTATCCTTTCACAGTTAACATTCATCAACAATGGGTACTACTACCCGTGGGTACTACTATCCTTTCACAGTTAACATTCATCAACAATGGGTACTACTACCCGTGGGTACTACTATCCTTTCACAGTTAACATTCATCAACAATGGGTACTACTACCCGTGGGTACTACTATCCTTTCACAGTTAACATTCATCACCTATGGGTACTACTACCCATGGGTAATACTATCCTTTCACAGTTAACACTCATCAATAATGGGTACTACTTACTACCCATAGGTACTACTATCCTTTCACAGTTAACATTCATCAACAATGAGTACTACTACCCATAGGTACTACTATCCTTTCACAGTTAACATTCATCAATAATGGGTACTACTACCCATAGGTACTACTATCCTTTCACAGTTAACATTCATCATCAATGGGTACTACTACCCTTGGGTACTACTACCCTTCAACAGTTTAGCATTCATCAACAATGGGTACTACTACCCTTGGGTACAACTACACTTGGGTCCAAATATACTTAGGTACCTACTACCCCTGGGTACTATTACCCCTGGGTACTACTACCCTTCAACAGTTTAGCATTCATCAACAATGGGTACTACTACCCTTGGGTACAACTACACTTGGGTACAAGTACACTTGGGTACAACTACACTTGGGTACTACTACCCTTGGGTACTACTACCCTTGGGTACTACTACCCTTGGGTACTACTACCCCTGGGTACTACCACCCTTGGGTACTACTACCCTTGGGTACTACTACCCTTGGGTACTACCACTCCTGGGTACTACTACCCTTCAACAGTTTAGCATCTATCAACAATGGGCACTACTACCCTTGGGCATTACCACCCTTGGGTATCACTGGTACCCCTAGGTACTACCACCATTTAACAGTTTAGCATTTTTCAACAATGGGTACTACTACCCGTGAGTACTATCACCCTCTGCAATCAGCCATTGAATTCTTAATGTCAATTAATCAATCGTTATCTTATATGAGTATAAGAATAATAGACTTGAGAGTCTACTGCATACTTTACTCTCAATACATTCAAAAACTATCATAAAATCTTTCTTTCACTAATTATTTTGTATACAACAAAAAATAAAATGACATCTATGCATTTTATAAGTGTACTTGATGTTATGGTACAAATATAAAAACAAAGTGGTTCGGATATCTTCCTTAGTATTAAATGTAAAAAAATACATAGACTACATTATACCAAAAAAAATGTTAACATTCAAACTCCACCGTATTCTCTGAGTATATATAAGTCGATTGCTTTTTCAGTTCTTTCCATCATTGCTTGCTACCCACCGAGCAAAATCACTTTTAAATAAAATACGAAAACTATCGTCTTAGTAACAAATTATCGACATAACAAAAAGAGTAAAACTACAAAGTGTGTGTATCATCAAAAAAACAAGTAAATAGTGTTATTGAACAAGATAAAGAACGCTTTGCTACGAAAAGGGAAAAGAAATAAATCTATAGTACATTAGGTACCTACAATATTATTAATAACTTGGAAAGTAAGAGCCTTTACACATTTGAGTTATAAAAGCCGCAAGATGAAATACCTACTTATGACAAATTTATAATTCAAGCCCAAATAATTTAACACACAGAAGTACTAAGAAGAACCTACACAGGATCGCTTTTGACTTCTAACAAATAATACTATACTAATCTTTGTAATACTATACCAAAACATTTAAGGTTTGCCTTCCAAAAAGAGGTATCACTGACTGAATTTTAAGCATAGCCCGATGTACTAAGTTTTACTCAAACTTGAAATTAGCATTTTGACAACCTTTTAGCAAACCTTTACTTTGAATGCTGCCCCATTTTAAATCCATTGTGCAATATATTTATTAGCGTATATCACAGCTCTACAGCTGCAAATAAACTTCATTTTGATTCATTTTTAAAGTGATTAGACCAGCATCAAACAAATAATTTATACAAGCACTATCACTACAGAGGAAATAAATATCAACACTCTACCTAGTGAATAATATAACTAAACACCTCCTAGACAATAATTATAAACTAGCTCAACACATGAGTCAACGCACAAGAGGCCCATCGAGAATTGACCACACATTTAGCAACGGGGACCATCCTTCCATCGTGACTGTCCAGGTACTCAGCTTTCAATAATAAAAAAAAACCTTACGCCATCAGAATAAAAAAGCAATAACTGAGAAGCCTCTCTTTTCTAGAGGTTTACAATGAAACTAATATAAATGAAGCAAAACTTATAAACTCATTAAAAGTTTAAATACACCCTAAGACTAGATAACTCTAGACAACTTACACAAAAGGAAAAAAAATAACAATACCCAAACTACTCTAAATTATTAAAAAGATGTATATTACGAGCAGAGAAAAAATATCGAACCAAAAATATAAGTTATCTGTAAACTAAGTACTTGGAATAATAATACCAACCAACCAATACTAAATCATAGTACAAACAAATTTTTATGTTAAAACTATTGAATGTATCAAAGCCCCACAAAAATTGCAAACACATTCAATGAATCTGACAACCAAATCATGGGCTTTTTTTTAATAACTTAAATTTTGCATTTTTGAATCACCTTTATAGTCATTTAAAGCAATTCGATCTATCTGACTCCTAGTTGACGAAAACAAATCCCCTAATTTAGAAAGAAATTAATGCAATGGTTAATAGAAAAAACATTTTATGGCATAAAAGAGTTTTTTGACGAAAGAACATAAATTGACTTAGATCTTAATGACATTTAAATCAACATAATGATATATTGTTTTGACATTTACTACTAAATTAATTAATTGTATTGTGAAATTAAAAAACTGTACCTAGTATTCTAATCTTGATAATTATGGATAATTAATTCTAAATATTGAACAATATGTATTTGCATGCTGAATACTAAAAAGCAAAACGTGAGCCCTTTAAAGTGTACTAAGACCATATTACCATGTTTTTATCAAATAAAGTTTTATTATTATTATTATTATGTTCTTTGTTTTATTTTTCTCAGCTTACTATTATTATTATTATAATTACACGAACCCGTAAAATTATGTTATAACCATATCTGCACGAAGGTTATTAAGACATGAGAAATAGCTCCACTACTAGCTTTTCTAATAAAACTTGAAACCTTTCCCGACAGGTTCAAGCTTTCATTAGCAAAACCCTTGTATAAAAAGAATTTAAAAAAACATAATAGGTATAGATAATAATTTATCAATTACCCTGATATCCATTCTACCGAAAATTATATGAAAAAGTAATGATAATTAAACTAATAGCGTTATTTAAAAATTATAGTATTTTGAATCAAGACCAATTTGAATTCCCAAAGAACAAATCGACAACTCGGGCAATATTTATCTAGTGATTGAAGTCCTAAGTAACTTTCATAATAATTTTACATCAGCACTTTATTTCTTAGACATGTCACATGTTACGTCTATATCCTTAGATTTTTGTTTCCATTCTCAGCTACTACTAAAGAGGAAAACTGGAACATCATGGGATCAGAGGCCTAGCACTAAGCTGGATAAAAACCTGTGCAAATGGGATGCAAGCTGTTGTAATACTAAAACTTGACTTAAAAAAAACCCAAATGTATCACTCGTAGTTTAGGGAACAAATTTGGAGTCCTACAAGGGAGCATACTTATTATTATTAGGGCATATTTTCCCAGTCTACACAAACAGTATTCTAATCAGTTGTAATAAATTTGCTTGCTATGTAAAATGGCTAAAAAGGTTAAGGTAACATTTTTTTTTATTTAGATCATCCTAATTGTAATCACCCTATTTACAGCAAATAAAGTTATTTTTATTTGTATTCCTCATTTGACAAGGCAAGGCTGCACATTGCCTGATGTTAATTCTATTACTGTGACAACTGATAAAAAAAAACTTGATATTAAATGAACATATTAATGATATCAATGATACTATGGATTTAATACTAAACTGGCTAAAATTTAAATAACCCAATAATAAACATTGGATTACAAAAGTTATTTTATAAACTTTAACAATATGCTGCATCAACCATTAAATATAAACTTTCAAGTTCATACATAAAACATTTCTTTTTTTTTAAAGTAAAGTACAATTTAAATCAAATAAATAAAATTTTACAGGCTACAATTACAAAAAGGTTTTTTTTTGTATCATAACCCCAAATCTTTATAAGTCCAAACACAAAGTAAAAATCTAAGTCTTGTAACAATTAATTTCTGACTGAAATCGGGCATAGGTTCCCCGTCTCATCGTTTTTAAGTGAATTATTCTAAATCCATAAACACAATTCAATTCATAAAAAAGAAACACTAAACTAAGTTAAATTAAAATTGCCTTTCAAATAAAGTTTAAAATTGCACGATTTTAAGATGAATACAGCTGTTATTCCTATACATCAAAAAAAATTCAAAGTACTCACAATTTACACTGCACACACTTCACCTGACCATACGCTGCCCGTCGTCGCAAAACGCTCGCTACAGCTGATGTGGTGCGTCCCGCACCTCCGCTGCCGCCTTGCTGCGGCGCCCTGCGTGGACGCTGCCGCCCTACTGCTCTGTCTACGACCACGATCAACCAGCAGTTCTGTTGCAGTATCAATCTTGTTTTTTTTTTGGGCCTGGAAAAACCATCACCGCGCAGGATCATTATCCAATAAAAAAGAGTTTTTAGTTACTGTAAGTATTAGATAATAATGGATATTATAACTTATAAGATAATTGTTTTATATTTCATTAATAAAGTAAATAATACTATATCCAAACGCTATTTATTCCTAAACACATTCTAATTTATTATAATGAATAAAATTATTTATCTAGAAATAATCAAAACTTGCTTTTGTGTCACATTCAAGAGAGAAATAAAATATGCTAATATAATTATTCAAGATTACTGATACATACGTCATTTGAGATTAAAAATTTTACTATTTCTCTATAATACCGAGAAGGGGAAAAACATTTCATTACAATGGCTACCGCTATTGTCATTTATTCAAGCAAATTCTTAAAAGCATTTCAAAATAATGAATTGATATTAACTCATTAATTTCTACCGAAAAGTCATACAGAAAGGACAAATCTTACATTTTTTTTTGTAAACGAGAGAAATAATGCAAAAAAAAATTATATAGTACTTGTACTGGCCTGTGAATTGAGATCGCTTCTGCCGATGAGATGTGCAACCTTGACCCTCGCCTTTTACCATTTGGTCGTGTACAACATGTGGACGAGGTGCAAGGGGTGACCGTCGTCGTCGTCAGCCGCGCTCGAAAGCCATTACTGGTCGTTTTTGACCGAGTCCACTTTACATTTTCTACAGAATTATTACTCCGACGCCTATGTTTTGTGGGCGTTTGACTCTATTCCGCTTCTGATATAAGAATCAGGCGAAGATAAAGCAAACAACGTTTGATATTTCAAAGAAATATTTATATCTTGAAAGAGTAACATCAGTAATAATGATTTTAACAAGAACATCTATCTTCAATGACCGTCCAAACGTTACTGGCGACCGACCGCCATTCCGAAAAAAACCACACGTGGCGCCACGCATCAACCGGAAGTAAAACTATTGGTAACAAGAATGTTCGTTTCACAACTTTTAACAAATTAAAATGAATTCTTTGTAAATTAAATTTTAGAAAATATATAGAATCTATACAGTTATTCAAAATAAACTCTTAATAGAATAAAATCTAACATATATATATAAAAGCGTAAATCACTCACTGAAACTACAAGTGTTAGGAGTCTCAAATTTTGCATGGAGGTCCCTTTTAGGGTGTAGGTGCTCACTAAGACGGGATTTTGCGAAATTCAATCCCTAAGAGGGTGAAACAGGGTGGCAAAGTTTGTATGGGAGAACACGATTCCTTGACCCGATTGACTTGAAATTTGGCATAGACATTCTTTTACAAAATTAATTGAACACGTGTTTCGTATTTTTTTGAAAAGTATCCCTTAACAGGGTTGAAAAGGGGTAGAAAGCTATTTTTAGGGTGGTTTGACTTCGATATCGGAATCAAAACTTCTTAGTGCATTTGAATGATTAAGAAAAATAAATGTCAGTTGTCACTGCACGGGCTGACGTTTAATCTCTAATTTTCCCGATTTTCAAGACAAGCTTTGATTCTTATAATGTTGCATAAGATTTTATTACCGACTTCAAAAGGAGGGAGGTACTCAATTCGACCCGTTTTTACCGATTTTTTACACCAGTTTACACCGATTACTCGAAGACGGCTGGACCGATTGAAATGATTCAAACGTTATTACATTAGGTAAACTCCCAAATTGGTCCCATTTTTTAAAATTTTGAAATCGGTTCAGTACTTTTCAAGTAATCTTGAAAAAAAGCACGAAAATAGTATGATTTTGTGTGAACTACCTCGATGATCAGTCGTATAACTTCTTTGTTTATGAACTGAATAAGATAATTATGTTTTTGTTGGAAAAGGGATATCTTAAGTGTAGTTCTTTAACCGACTTAAAAAAGGAGGTTCTCAGTTTGACCCGCATGTATGTATGTTTCTCCGCGATTAACTCACGTTTGGCTGAGCCGATTTTGATTGATACCTAAATAATATACCTACACTACCTAATACAAAAGGTACCTACACTAAAAATAAAAAAATAAAAAATTGTTAAAAAAAACAAAAAACCGACTTCAAAAAACCTACCTCTAAAAAGCAAGAAATAATATTCGTAATAATAAAACACGTCTATTGAAGTCGGGTGGGGCTTTTAGAATAAAAAAAAGACATTTGTACTCCAGCCCCACCCGACTTCAATAGACGTGTTTTATTATTACGAATATTATTTCTTGCTTTTTAGAGGTAGGTTTTTTGAAGTCGGTTTTTTGTTTTTTTAAACAATTTTCACTATTTTAACTACTTTACGAAATATTAGTCAAATAAAACGGCAACATCTGGCAAATATCAGATAACGTGACAAGGAATGTGGTATTTAGAGAAGTGTTTCGATGGAGAGCCTGATAATAATGCACAACATTAGTTGCACCCGGCATAAATCTTTGCCCGGCATGCGTTGCAATGTCACGTTTTTTTAGCCAGTAACCATTTCAGTAGTAAGCAGAACAATTCACCAAACATTCACCAAAGTTTCATCATAATCGGATGTGGATGAATGGTTTAGGAGTGCAAAGGAAACAAACACACATACATCGATTTTTATTTATAAAGAAGATAACTATTAAGCAAAGATATTAGAATTTTTAACTATAAGGTAAGTATTAAATGTAACATAATATTATTATACTTATTTTGTTAAATTACCGCTAATAAATTTTATTAAGTACCTACCTAACTAATACAGAATCGTTAACAGGGCTTCGATTCTGTAACCAAACTCGAATCCCACTTCGAATCTCACTTCACTGCACGGGAATTTTAAATCATAAATAAGATAATGATAAGAAATTTTTTTTATCACAAAAGGTTTTAGATAGCTACGCAGGCTACCTAATTTTTTTGCAATCAGTAAAATAGCTCATTTAGTAAACAAATGTCTAATCACAAATTCACGCGAAGTGAAGTGAGATGCGAGTTTGGTTACAGAATCGACAGACTGCGCGGGCAAAACCGCGGGGTGCAGCTATTACCCATATAATCACAAAATTGTATAAATGTGAAAGTTTTGATGTTTGGATGTTGTTCTGTTAGGTACCTACTCAATCATATCATACTCGATCACGTCTGAACGGGTGAACGGATTTAGGAGAAATTTGGCACAGATATAGATTAAGTCTGGAATACTTAACACAGGCTTCTTTTCATCCCGATCATTGGTTTCCAGGGAAGACTTACAACGATTACCGACTGCCACGCGGGCGGAGCCACGGGCAAAAGCTATACATAGTATAAAACAAAGTCGCTTCCCGCCGTCTATACGCTTCTCTTGAACTATGTATAAAAACCTCATTAAAATCGATCCATAAGTTTGGGAGCTAGGTTGGTTGCCTCAGACAGACAGACACACACACACGTCAATTATATTATAACAGCCCTTGCGTACGTCGTATAGGTATATGCCGTCCTCCTAGGTATATGTATCCTGTAGTATAATCTAATAACTTTACACTGACACCACATTAGCACAGTTTTACATTTAGTAACTACATTGCACCCGTGCGAAGCCGGGGCGGGCCGCTAGTAACTTATAAATGGTTTAACTGATTTGGATATATCGTTAGAATCCTTACATTATCTTGAGTGAAACTGCCTATATTTTTTTTAATTCTATATGACGACTGTACGATACGACGCCACTTTCAAATGTGAAAAAAAATCTTCTATATTACAATATGGGCATCAAATGAAAGGCCTTGATGAGCACATTCCAAAACTAATAATTTGTCACTAAAATGTTTGAAATAAAAATAAATAAATAAAATAAAAAAAATATTAAGAAACACGACTTCCCTGCCAAAAACTAACTAAAAGGTTAAATAAGTGTCATTGCAGTCGGGGGACCGTTTTATGGAGCAAGATTTTGATCAGAGAGGTCCCCCGACTGCAATGCCACTTGTTATTTAACTTTTCAGTTCGTTTTTAGCAGGGCAGTCGTTTTTTTAATATTTTTTAATTTATTTTTGTTACTTGTTCATGAATAATGAAACCACTCGACTTGAATGCCATACTGGCGAGACCCAATTAAAACTTAACTTGCACGGCATGATGGAACACGGCACAGTGTTATGTACCTACCGTGTACTTTATTGTTCAGTTTCGGCGGTAAGGAAAACAAAACTAGTACCTAGTTTGTATAGTGTTTACTAAACTTTTAGGTATCAAGTTTTGATATAATGACATAAATCATTGTGCTAAACAAGTATGGATTATAAATCCACAAAGAAAATTACCGCTAATGGATTCCACGCCGTGGATAGACTTAAAAAACAAATATATTTTAATAATATATATTTTCCGTTAAAAAATAAATACATTTCTCTTTATATAAGCTGCTCTCAGGCAGAAGAATTTTATCTGTGGTAGGTACTACTAGTTATTGAGATAAAAAAGAGTTCAAAATAATCCCTTAACGACATTCTTAATCAGCTTATTGCTTGCTACCAATATATTATTATTCTTCGTTGTTTTTTCACTTGAAGTAGGTAAGTAGTAGGATTTATTACTTAAGTTATTATTAACTACTGTTTTCTTTTAAGCAGGCTGTACCTTCGCATTATTGCTGCCTTGAAAATTAATACGCATTGTTTATTGAATTTCGGAGCATGTTTTTAAACTCAATATTTCCTAACTCTGTCTGTCAGGCATCCTATATTTATTGCCTATTCAAAACCAAATATCTACCAATTATTGACTCGGCCGTCCGAAACAGAACAGAGGTGCGGTGCAGTCGAACGTCAGTAGGTAAACACAAACAAACTATTTCAATATTGTGGGCTCATACAACGGATAGCGTGCTGGTCCAGTGAATTTGCAATAAATGATACAGGCTAGAACTTTATATCGGCTCACGACAAACACTGATAGAATTCTCTGATAGAAAAATAATGCGACCAGTTTAAATGACTTTATTGTATGAAAGCTAATAAGTACCTATTACGGAGAGTTCAGGTGGTTTCCCTGGTTCTTCCCACCCGGAAACATGGTTTAGATTTTAAGTTGGACCCAAGCTACTAAACTGTGAAAAATTTGAACTGTGAAGTGAAAATGATTTTGCGTAATGCGCGCACAAACATTTAGAAATTACAGTTTTATAATACTTACTAGCGGCCCGCCCCGGCTTCGCACGGGTGCAATGTAGTTACTAAATGTAAAACTGTGCTAATGTGGTGTCAGTGTAAAGTTATTAGATTATACTACAGGATACATATACCTAGGAGGACGACATATACCTATACGACGTACGCAAGGGGTGTTATAATATAATTGACGTGTGTGTGTGTCTGTCTGAGGCAACCAACCTAGCTCCCAAACTTATGGATCGATTTTAATGAGGTTTTTATGCATAGTTTATAGACGGCGGGAAGCGACTTTGTTTTATACTATGTATAGCTTTTGCCCGTGGCTCCGCCCGCGTGGCAGTCGGTAATCGTTGTAAGTCTTCCCTTGGAAACCAATGATCGGGATGAAAAGAAGCCTGTGTTAAGGATTCCAGACTTAATCTATTTCTGTGCCAAATTTCTCCTAAATCCGTTCACCCGTTCAGACGTGATTGAGTATGATATGATTGAGTAGGTACCTAACAGAACAACATCCAAACATCAAAACTTTCACATTTATACAATTTTGTGATTATATAGGTAATAGCTGCACCCCGCGGTTTTAACCGCGCAGTCTGTCGATTCTGTAACCAAACTCGCATCTCACTTTACTTCGCGTGAATTTGTTATTAGACATTTGTTTACTAAATGAGCTATTTAACTGATTGCAAAAAAATAGGTAGCCTGCGTAGCTATCTAAAATCTTTTGTATTAAAAAAAAATATTATCATTATCTTATTTATGATTCAAAATTTCCGTGCAGTGAAGTGAGATTCGAAGTAGGGTTCGAGTTTGGTTACAGAATCGACGCCCTGTTAATGATTCTGTATTTTTTTTTTTTAAATTTGAGATTTTTGCATTTACAATGCTATTTTTAAACAATACTAAATAATATACTAGAAAAAATACGACTCGCACCAGATCAATACTCAGACGGGAATCGAACCCGCGACCTTTGGATATCCGGTCCAATGCTCTGACCGCTGAGCTACCGAGCCACCGGTGACATCGTCGAATTTTTCCTAGTATATCCTAAACTCTTACGCTGTAAGCCAGCGTTATTTCACCAATGTGAGGAATTACCTCGACATTCAATTGAAATATCTTTCCAGATATTTTAACAATTGATTAAGATGAAATAGCTATATAATTTTTAAATTTGAGATTTTTGCATTTACAATGCTATTTTTAAACAATACTAAATAATATACTAGAAAAAATACGACTCGCACCAGATCAATACTCAGACGGGAATCGAACCCGCGACCTTTGGATATCCGGTCCAATGTTCTGACCGCTGAGCTACCGAGCCACCGGTGACATCGTCGAATTTTTCCTAGTATATCCTAAACTCTTACGCTGTAAGCCAGCGTTATTTCACCAAAGTGAGGAATTACCTCGACATTCAATTGAAATATCTTTCCAGATATTTTAACAATTGATTAAGATGAAATAGCTATATAATTTTTAAATTTGAGATTTTTGCATTTACAATGCTATTTTTAAACAATACTAAATAATATACTAGAAAAAATACGACTCGCACCAGATCAATACTCAGACGGGAATCGAACCCGCGACCTTTGGATATCCGGTCCAATGCTCTGACCGCTGAGCTACCGAGCCACCGGTGACATCGTCGAATTTTTCCTAGTATATCCTAAACTCTTACGCTGTAAGCCAGCGTTATTTCACCAATGTGAGGAATTACCTCGACATTCAATTGAAATATCTTTCCAGATATTTTAACAATTGATTAAGATGAAATAGCTATATAATTTTTAAATTTGAGATTTTTGCATTTACAATGCTATTTTTAAACAATACTAAATAATATACTAGAAAAAATACGACTCGCACCAGATCAATACTCAGACGGGAATCGAACCCGCGACCTATACCGCGAGTATATTATTTAGTATTGTTTAAAAATAGCATTGTAAATGCAAAAATCTCAAATTTAAAAATTATATAGCTATTTCATCTTAATCAATTGTTAAAATATCTGGAAAGATATTTCAATTGAATGTCGAGGTAATTCCTCACATTGGTGAAATAACGCTGGCTTACAGCGTAAGAGTTTAGGATATACTAGGAAAAATTCGACGATGTCACCGGTGGCTCGGTAGCTCAGCGGTCAGAGCATTGGACCGGATATCCAAAGGTCGCGGGTTCGATTCCCGTCTGAGTATTGATCTGGTGCGAGTCGTATTTTTTCTAGTATATTATTTAGTATTGTTTAAAAATAGCATTGTAAATGCAAAAATCTCAAATTTAAAAATTATATAGCTATTTCATCTTAATCAATTGTTAAAATATCTGGAAAGATATTTCAATTGAATGTCGAGGTAATTCCTCACATTGGTGAAATAACGCTGGCTTACAGCGTAAGAGTTTAGGATATACTAGGAAAAATCGACGATGTCACCGGTGGCTCGGTAGCTCAGCGGTCAGAGCATTGGACCGGATATCCAAAGGTCGCGGGTTCGATTCCCGTCTGAGTATTGATCTGGTGCGAGTCGTATTTTTTCTAGTATATTATTTAGTATTGTTTAAAAATAGCATTGTAAATGCAAAAATCTCAAATTTAAAAATTATATAGCTATTTCATCTTAATCAATTGTTAAAATATCTGGAAAGATATTTCAATTGAATGTCGAGGTAATTCCTCACATTGGTGAAATAACGCTGGCTTACAGCGTAAGAGTTTAGGATATACTAGGAAAAATTCGACGATGTCACCGGTGGCTCGGTAGCTCAGCGGTCAGAGCATTGGACCGGATATCCAAAGGTCGCGGGTTCGATTCCCGTCTGAGTATTGATCTGGTGCGAGTCGTATTTTTTCTAGTATATTATTTAGTATTGTTTAAAAATAGCATTGTAAATGCAAAAATCTCAAATTTAAAAATTATATAGCTATTTCATCTTAATCAATTGTTAAAATATCTGGAAAGATATTTCAATTGAATGTCGAGGTAATTCCTCACATTGGTGAAATAACGCTGGCTTACAGCGTAAGAGTTTAGGATATACTAGGAAAAATTCGACGATGTCACCGGTGGCTCGGTAGCTCAGCGGTCAGAGCATTGGACCGGATATCCAAAGGTCGCGGGTTCGATTCCCGTCTGAGTATTGATCTGGTGCGAGTCGTATTTTTTCTAGTATATTATTTAGTATTGTTTAAAAATAGCATTGTAAATGCAAAAATCTCAAATTTAAAAATTATATAGCTATTTCATCTTAATCAATTGTTAAAATATCTGGAAAGATATTTCAATTGAATGTCGAGGTAATTCCTCACATTGGTGAAATAACGCTGGCTTACAGCGTAAGAGTTTAGGATATACTAGGAAAAATTCGACGATGTCACCGGTGGCTCGGTAGCTCAGCGGTCAGAGCATTGGACCGGATATCCAAAGGTCGCGGGTTCGATTCCCGTCTGAGTATTGATCTGGTGCGAGTCGTATTTTTTCTAGTATATTATTTAGTATTGTTTAAAAATAGCATTGTAAATGCAAAAATCTCAAATTTAAAAATTATATAGCTATTTCATCTTAATCAATTGTTAAAATATCTGGAAAGATATTTCAATTGAATGTCGAGGTAATTCCTCACATTGGTGAAATAACGCTGGCTTACAGCGTAAGAGTTTAGGATATACTAGGAAAAATTCGACGATGTCACCGGTGGCTCGGTAGCTCAGCGGTCAGAGCATTGGACCGGATATCCAAAGGTCGCGGGTTCGATTCCCGTCTGAGTATTGATCTGGTGCGAGTCGTATTTTTTCTAGTATATTATTTAGTATTGTTTAAAAATAGCATTGTAAATGCAAAAATCTCAAATTTAAAAATTATATAGCTATTTCATCTTAATCAATTGTTAAAATATCTGGAAAGATATTTCAATTGAATGTCGAGGTAATTCCTCACATTGGTGAAATAACGCTGGCTTACAGCGTAAGAGTTTAGGATATACTAGGAAAAATTCGACGATGTCACCGGTGGCTCGGTAGCTCAGCGGTCAGAGCATTGGACCGGATATCCAAAGGTCGCGGGTTCGATTCCCGTCTGAGTATTGATCTGGTGCGAGTCGTATTTTTTCTAGTATATTATTTAGTATTGATTCTGTATTAGTTAGGTAAGGTACTTAATAAAATTTATTAGCGGTCATTTAACAAAATAAGTATAATAATATTATGTTACATATTTAATACTTACCTTATAGTTAAAAATTCTAATATCTTTGCTTAATAGTTATCTTCTTTATAAATAAAAATCGATGTATGTGTGTTTGTTTCCTTTGCACTCCTAAACCATTCATCCACATCCGATTATGATGAAACTTTGGTGAATGTTTGGTGAATTGTTCTGCTTACTACTGAAAAGGTTTCTGGCTAAAAAAAAACGTGGCATTGCAACGCATGCCGGGCAAAGATTTATGCCGGGTGCAACTAATGTTGTGCATTATTATCAGGCTCTCCATCGAAACACTTCTCTAAATACCACATTCCTTGTCACGTTATCTGATGTTTGCCAGTTGTTGCCGTTTTATTTGATAAAAATCTTATACAACGTTCTAAGAATCAAAGCTTGTCTTGAAAATCGGGAAAATTAGAGATTAAACGTCAGCCCGTGCAGTGACAACTGACATTTATTTTTCTTAATCATTCAAATGCACTAAGAAGTTTTAATTCCGATATCGAAGTCAACCACCCTAAAAATAGCTTTCTACCCCTTTTCAACCCTTTTAAGGGATACATTTCAAAAAAATACGAAACACGTGTTCAATTAATTTTGTAAAAGAATGTCTATGCCAAATTTCAAGTCAATCGGGCCAAGGAATCGCGTTCTCCCATACAAACTTTGCCACCCTGTTTCACCCTCTTAGGGATTGAATTTCGCAAAATCCCGTCTTAATGAGCACCTACACCCTAAAAGGGACCCCCATGCAAAATTTGAGACTCCTAGCACTTGTAGTTTCTGAGATTTCGTGATGAGTCAGTGAGTGATTTCCGCTTTTATATATATAGATGTATAGACTAGGGGCTGCCCGCGCAACTATTTCTATTCCTTTTAAACAGTACTTTTTATGGATGAAAGCTACCCTTTAATGTCCTTGTTTTATCCCTTGGTTTATCTGGAAGATATTTAAACTCAGCAGTATGATATTAAACACAAAAAAACAAAATATACCTCTGGCAATACTTAAATAATTGATAAATAATGATAACCAATGCGATGATCGTACTCAAGCACATCAAAAAATCAGCACAAAAAACAAAATATACCTTTGAAAATACTTAGATCATTAATAAATAATGATAACCTTTGCGATGATCGTACTAGATCGACTTAGAGCATTTAACCAAGTAAGGAGGCGTCACGAGAACTAATTTCTTTACAAAAAAGTCTGCCACTTTCCGCGGGGGACGAGGTAACGCACACACAAATAGTGTTAAACACTAATACATTTTCGATCACGTTGCTACGCACGCACACGACAAAATTATCAAACACGAGCTTAAACTTTACGCACACAAATACATACACACGCAGAAACCAACCTGTCAGTACACGCGATGACGTCATTTTCATGTAAACGTTGCTAGTGCTTGACACTATCGATATTTTACTCTCAATACCTTTTTCGGCTCATATTTTTAATTTATGTCATAATGATTGAATTATGATGACAAAAATTCAAATATGGGTCTGTAGTTTTTTTTTTCAATTTAGGCCCTTCGATGATGCTAAGGCAACCTTTGGCTGTCGTCAAAATCTACAGGGTGACTTATTAGGATGTCAGTAAAATTGATGATACTGCAAGAAATTCTACCCGGTCAATTTAACTAAGCAAGGATTTTCAAATACTGGTAGGTTTTCGCATCTATCAAATCAAATACATAATTTCTTAGATTAGTGAAGGCCGATTCAAATCTCAGCGGTATCCTCTACCGGTGGCGGTAACGATATCCCAATGGGTATGCGGATAACGCGCTGTTTTAACTATAGCGGAATTTTACCGCTATCAGAGGCGGTAGCGGTGGCGGCGGTGGCGGCCCGCGACGCGAGGTGCGTTCGCGAGGGTGCGTCCGCGGGGGCAATAAGGCTTTGTTCAGACGATAACACACGACCCGACCTCAACCAGAACTCAACTCAAACTCAACTTAACCGGAGCCCACTCCTTGAAATAAAGCGCTTTCAATTTTGAGTTTTATGACACATTAATAAGCTCCGTTATATTTTGTCATTGCTATTTCACACGCCCCGCGCTCAACCCAAACTCACCTTAAACTCACCTGAACATTACACAGTGACTCAAAATTGCAAGCGATGTATTTCAAGGTGGGCTGCGGTTGAGGCGAGTTTGAGTTGAGTTCGGGTTAAGGTCGGGTCGTGTGTTATCGTTTGAACGCAACCTAAAAGTTTCGCTGAACACGCGGTACGTATTACGTACGCGACAACAGCTGCGAAAATGCCATACAAAATACCCACGGTGCCAGCGGATACCGCTCATGTTTAAGTAGACCTTAAAACGGAATAACTATATTCAAAATCTTTATTTGTTATACTTATTTTAAAGAAAGTGGTTCATGCGTCATGCTCGTGAACGGGTGCTGCCAGTGGGAATGGGTCTGCTTCTTTCTAAGGACGTCGTATATTTTTTCTGTTTAATATTACCAATATGTATCGCACTTCTTACTCAAAACATAAAATTATTAACTAATACCTCATTTTGATTTCTCTTTTTTTATTGCAATCATTTTACTTTCTATAGTCACATAATCAGTAATTTCTCAACTAGTTGAAAGTTATTTAGTCTCACAATTACCGCTTAGGGTTTGCAAACCGATAGCGTAGCTTTTATGACATTCACAAGACTTGTACTATTATGTATTCTGTATCACAAGTGCTTGTAGCAGCCTAGACTGAATAAATTATTTTGAGTTTTGAGTTTAGTGTTATTAGCTTGTATTATTAAACAGTAGGAAGCTTCAAAATGCTGTGAGCAAATTGTGCGAGTACGTTTAGGAAACATGTTTTGCACAAGCTTGGATCGAGGCATCTCGTATCATTGCATCTTTTGGAAATCTGAAATAATTTAGGCCACTTTTGTCACATTCCGCTTCCGTCAAAATAAATAATAGAATGTTTTTTTTTTTCTGAAAAAAACGAAATTCCTCTTTATGCAGAAAAAACGTTAGTATTTTTTTCCAATATTTTATAGCCAGAATAACATACCTACTGATAAAGTCGATATCGATATTTGTTACTGTGCTGTCACAACATTACTTTTGCTGCAGTGTGGCCACCGTTTTTAAATTAAAATGGCATATTTTGGGAAAAAGTACTGACATCTGTAAATATTTTATGATAATAAAGTATTATGTAACGTTAAGGAGGAAAACGAAAGAAAAGTGTAGTAGAATCTGCCTAAGGAGAATTGTATCTAAGAAGTGAAAGACAGAAATATAATTTAATAAAATTCAATTTATTTATGATAATCCTCAAAACACACACGTAGTGTAGTGGAAGCCCACAGCCGGTCACGACACTCACGATGGGGAGAAGCACAGAGAATGGAGCCCGCGGCAAGTCACAATGAAAAGAAGCACGGAGAGTGGAGCCCGCGACAGATCACGGAGCCCGCGGGTCACAACACAAATGTCACAATGAAGAAGAAAATATTTGCACGGAGACATGGATTGTCAGCCGGCAGGCTGATTATCTAATTAGAAACCACCTAGCGACCGGTCTCATTTGACAGATTTTTACAACGGAGCTCGTCGAAATAACTCCCGTTTTAAGTTGTGATTTGACGATGGTTTAATACTAACTATAAATAAAACGCGTAAAAAAATAATACACAATTTTTTAATGCGAATTTGTGTACACACACTACTCACTCGATACCAATATAAAAGAGCGAGAAGAATAGTAATAATCCCCCATAAGTAATAGCCACCCCCTTAATCTTTTATTTTTTTATTTTTGTAATAAATTCGTTAAGCGGTTAACAGAATACATCTACCTACCAAGTTTCAACTGTGTAGTCTTAATATTTTCGGAATAAAGTGGCTGTGACATTCGGACGTGTGTTCTATTTTCCCTACTTTTCAACCTGCAACCAGGTATCA
This sequence comes from Agriphila geniculea, assembly GCA_943789525.1. NCBI lineage: Eukaryota > Metazoa > Arthropoda > Insecta > Lepidoptera > Crambidae > Agriphila > Agriphila geniculea. The sequence goes on along the minus strand of OX038882.1, from coordinate 15,851,104 downwards.
ACCCTTGAAAAATGGGTATAAGTTTTGAGAGCTTGTACTCTGTTCCGTTTATTTACTCATGTGCTACAATACCTATTTTAAACATAAGTTTAGTAGTCCTGCTATTTTTTAAGTATTGAGTAAGAGATTATAATAAATAAAGATAAAGAAAAAAATAACAATAAATAAATTTGCAAAAAGTAATCTATACCTAATAAATTCATCAAGCGTCTACACTACAGTACCTAATGAATGGTAGGTATTAACAGGTTAAGAACGTGATGTTTTAAGTGTCATACATTCAACTTAAAAAATTAGGCTAAAAGGGATTTTGTATAATTTAGTGGCAACACTGTTTGATTGACAATATTTTTGAATTATTTTCATTTTTAGTGCATTATTTGAAAAATATTGGACAAAATAATACCAGCAGATGGAAAATAACGTTATCCTTCTGCACACTAAATGTTTCCGATATTTTTTTACATGAAATAACACTGCAAATCGGCATTTTTAGCTCCGGTGGTTTCGCGTGTACGATGATCAGCTGAATGGCGGGGAACTCGGGTCAACTAGTTTTATAAAACGAGTATGAGCGGCGGTCATTCTCGTTTGACAGAGGGGTACGCCTGACAGTGGCGTCTCCTTAATTGGTTAAATGCTCTAAGTAGATCGATCTTTACGATCTTTAAAATGTCTTTATACCGACGGAGTACTGCCAACCATAGCGAAAGTTTATCAGGTCTTTATCAATTATGGACAACAGCCTTATTCTTTACCCTTGCAGAAGGTATACTTATATTGGTAAGACCAACATCCCGAATTCCCCCAAAGCACAAACCCCACGGGAACACACGCAACTTGCCCCAGTAAACTAATAACTTTTGAGGCACTAAGAAAAGTAATCAATTTTGCAACGCAACTCGATAACAATTCCTTTTGGGTGAACTTTAACGGAAAATTTTCTCGTTGGTTTTTGTATGAGTTAATAGGTAGGTACTTACTTTTCGTTCGAATATTTATGAGAATCTTTTTTTACAATAAGGCTACCTTTGAAAGAATATGATTATCTATGTATATAATAAACCAACGACTAGTTACAGTGATGACGTTGTTGATGAATTTTACGCAGACATAACGAAGGCAATTAAGAAACTGAAAACTCGGCTCCTTATTATCATGGGCGATTTCAACGCTCGTCTTGGAAGCAAGATATCCGATCAAGAATCTGGCATCGGCAACTTTGGGTTGGGCGTCAGGAACGAAAGAGGTTCTATTCTTCTCAATTATCTCCACCAGAACAAAATCTACGCTATGAACACCTTCTTTAAAAAGAAACCACAACGAAAATGGACCTGGAGGCATCCAAACATGATCAACAAAAGTGAATACGACTATATATTGAGTACCAACAAAAACATTGTCAAAGACGTTACTGTACTTAACAGCTTCTCGACTGGCAGCGACCACCGACTCGTGCGCGCTAAAGTAGAAATCAGTGTTAATAGAGAGAGACAAAAACTAGTAGAGAAGAAAATCGTTTCAAACAGCAGTAAGGGTGAAATCATTAGAACCAATATATCAACTTTCGAGGAGACGGTTAATAACAATTTAGGCAATGTGGAAGACATGCAGGAAATGAATGTAGACCAGCTCTCAACACATATCCAAAACTCTATTTTATCAGCCATGGATAAGATATCACCTTCTACAATGGTCAGACAAAACCATAAAATCAGTAACTGCACCTTACAACTTATAGAACAACGCCGTCGCATGAGAGCGGAAAATGAATGCGATAGCCCAAGATTCTTAGAACTTCAGCGTGAAATCAGACTTGGACTAAAAGAAGACCTACAACAGTTTAACGAACGCTTTATCACAACAGCTCTAGAGTTAAACGCAAATAAAAAGACCCTAAAATTAGAACTGACCAGAGGAAAAAAGGAAATATTTCAGCTTTATAATCAGCGATCTGAACTTGTCTCAAACAGGGATGAACTAGTAAAGGTAGCCAAAGAATTTTACGAACAACTATATAAAAGCAAGAACGCTGACCCGTTATACACATCCACATCTACTCGGCCCGTGGTTGCTAATGTGGGTTCAGAGGATATTCCCGATGTCATCGTTGAGGAGGTAAAACTCGCTCTTGACCAAATGAAAAATAGGAAAGCACCAGGAAACGACAACATTATACCAGAAATGCTGAAAATTAACTCGGTTACACTATGGTCATTTTTAGCACATTTGTTCACTAAATGCATTCTAGAGTGCAACGTGCCATCTTCCTGGAATAATGCGATCATAACCCTACTACACAAAAAGGGCGACATCAGAAAGCTGGAAAACTATCGTCCTATAAGTCTCTTCTACCTCACCTCTACAAGCTATTTACGAGAGTCTTAGTAAATCGCCTGACAAAAAAGCTTGATGATTACCAACCACGGGAGCAAGCGGGATTTAGATCTGGTTTTGGTACTAACGACCACATCCAAACCATAAGGACAATCATTGAAAAATGTCATGAATATCGGCAACCAGTTATTATGGCCTTTATTGACTACGAAAAGGCTTTCGACACTATCGAACACTGGGCGGTAGAAAAGGCTCTCGCGGACTGCAGGATAGACGAACGATACATACAACTCATCAGGCATCTCCAACAAAACGCGCAGTCCTCAGTACGTCTACATAAGCTTTCAGATTCCTTCCAACTTGGCAGAGGAGTCCGTCAAGGCGACACAATCTCTCCGAAACTTTTTACAGCTGCATTGGAAGGTATCTTTAGGAAACTCGACTGGAGTGGAAAAGGACTAAACATAGATGGGGAACGACTTAACAACCTGCGATTCGCTGATGACATTGTGCTTTTTGCAGACAATGTGAATGACATGGAGCAAATGATTGAACACCTGCAAACTGAATCTCAGAGGGCAGGCCTAGTGATGAATGGGTCGAAGACAAAAATCATGACTGACATCCCTGATGCAGCTCACCTGCAGTTGCCTTTTGAAGTGGTGGATCAGTATATTTACCTTGGTCATGTGATCACACTTGGTAATGCGAACCAAACCGCTGAAGTGGATCGCCGAATTACACAGGCTTGGGCTGCATATGGTGCAAACAAGTACATTCTAGGCTCAAAGAAAATACCGCAACACCTTAAAACAAGGGTCTACAATCAATGTGTTCTACCAGTGATGACCTATGGTATGGAGACGACAACACTCACCGAAAAGTCTGCCGAAAAACTTCGAGTCGCACAGCGAGCAATGGAGAGAGCAATGCTTGGAATCACTTTGCTGGATCACAAACGCAATGAATGGATTAGGCGCAACACGAAGGTCATCGATGTCGTGGATACCATTCAACGGCGTAAATGGAGGTGGGCAGGACACATTGGTCGCATGAGCACTGAGAGATGGACCAGGAAGGTACTGGAATGGAAGCCAAGAGAAACTACGCGAGGTAGAGGTCGTCCACCTGAAAGGTGGGTCAATGACCTAAGGAGTCATGCTGGTAGCAATTGGCTCCAGGTGGCGCAAGATAGAAGATCGTGGAAAGCTTTGGAGGAGGCCTATGTCCGAAGACGGATGAACGAGAGGCTGATATAGATAGATAGATGTATATAATATGATGCGGAATAGAGGAAAATGTATTAAACCTCGACAAAATCACGATACTTTTCAAGTCTACGCTTTCTGGAAAAGTGTTATCCTACCAAAAACATTTTCATGTAAAATGTTGCCAAGACGCTCGCACTGTCAAAATTTATCAGACCTCATGTAGAGCCAAGCTTCTAACTCCAAGCCCTAACTTCACAAACTCTACACCTTAGTCAAAATATGTTGCTCTGCCATTTCGCTACATTCACATGGGCATAAGTTGAAAAAAATATTTACTGTTCATTACTTCTTTGACAATTCTTGTTCTTGTAGGAACGAAAGCGCTCATGGTGGAACTTGACAGACTGATCGTACTCAATCACGTTTGTTAAGCAACGCTCGGTCCGGTCAGGTGTCGGATGGGTGACCGTTAAAGTGGCATTACAACTGAGCGCTTCCGTGCTTCGGAAGGCACGTTAAACCGTCGTTCCCGGCTGTTGTCATCTGATAACAGTCGTTAAGCCAAGTTAGAGGCCTTACAGGCGGCTTGATAAAATCTAACACCAGAGGTGGCCACTAATCCTCATTTGATAAGAAAGAAGAAAGTAGGAACGAAACGGCCAAGCCAGACTAAGATGTAGAGTTTGTGAAGTTAGGGCTTGTAGGGTTAGGGCGTGTAGAGTTAGAAGCTTAGCTCTACATGAGGTCTTATTTTTTGACAGTAAGAGCTTTTGCGTCTTGGCAACATTTTAAATGAAAATTATTTTTGTGTGACTTCTTTTTGTAAGTTGCTTAGAACATTTTTTTTGTGTATTTATTGCTCATCAGAGTTGCCTTTTCTCATAGAGGACCCATTCAGACCTCTACCGAAAAACGTGGGGCGCATTTTGTAAGATTAGATAGGGTAGATAGGTATCTAGAGAAAGCACAACATAACAGTTATGTCATATGCATTAAAATTAAGTTGTTTTTAACTAAGTATTCATGCATCCAATTATCTTTTGCATGCGCCCCAAGTTTTTCATTTTAAAACTTCTGTATAGGGTTATATAGGTACCTTAATCTTTACGGGACAAATTATTTGAAGTATACTTTTTAGTCCATTTTAAAAACGTGGTTTAAAAACATTTTTTTTTTTCAGTAAATATTTAATATGTGGTTATTAGGGAATAGCAAGGGAATCACTTCCATTCTGCTGTTATTTCTGTAAGTTTGTGAAAACGATACTTCGTTAAAAATAAAGGTTTTTTTTATTTTTCACGCTACCAAAAATTCTGAAACATTTATTGACCGAGCGAGCATGAAGTGCGAGCAAAGCGTCTCTGCTTCAGCTTGGGCAAAAATTCTTTCCAGCCTACAGGTCGCATTTCTCAACTGATTCTTGTGAAATTTTGTGAGCAGATTCAAAAATTATATAGATTATTTTTGTCGAGACAGTTTTTTTAATTTTTTTAAAATGGCGGAGATTATGTTAAAAAAACAGATTTCAGTCTGTTTTCCAGCTCTGCCTGTTTTCCTCTACAGGTCGCATTTTTCAACCGATTCTAGTAAAATTATGTAAGCAGGTTTAAAGATGATGTAGATTTTTTTTTCAAAACAGTTTTTTGAAATTTTTGAAAATAGCGGAGATATGTTAAAAAAATCGTATTTCAGTGCCGATTTCCGGCGCTGTCTGTTCTCCTCTACAGGTTGCATTTCTCAACCGATCCCGGTGAAATTTTGTGGACAGGTTTGAAAATAATATAGAATTTTTTTGTCATGCCAGTTTATTGAATTTTTTTTAAAATGACGGAGAAATGTTAAAAATACATATTTCAGTCCGGCTTTCCAGTTCTGTCTGTTTTCTTCTACATGTCGCATTTCTCAACCGATTCTCGTGAAATTTTGTAAGCAGGTTTGAAAATTGTATAGATTTTTTTTGTCAAGCCAGTTTTAATTTTTTTTTTTAATGGTGGAGATAATGTAAAAAAATCGTATTTCAGTCCCGATTTCCGGCGCTGTCTGTTCTCCTCTACAGGTCGCATTTCTCAACCGATCCCGGTGAAATTTGGTGAGCAGGTTTGAAAATAATATAGATTTTTTTTGTCACGCCAGTTTTTTGAATTTTTTTAAAATGACGGAGAAATGTTAAAAATACATATTTCAGTCCGGCTTTCCAGTTCTGTCTGTTTTCTTCTACAGGTCACATTTCTCAACCGATTCTCGTGAAATTTTGTAAGCAGGTTTGAAAATAATATAGATTTTTTTTGTGATTGACAGTTTATTTTTTTTAAATGGCGGAGATAATGTAAAAAAATCGTATTTCAGTCCCAATTTCCGGCGCTGTCTGTTCTCCTCTACAGGTCGCATTTCTCAACCGATCCCGGTGAAATTTTGTGAGCAAGTTTGAAAATTAAATAGATTTTTTTTTTGTCAAGCCAGTTTTTATTTATTTTTTAAATGGCGGAGATAATGTAAAAAAATCGTATTTCAGTCCGGATTTCCGGCGCTGTCTGTTCTCCTCTACAGGTCGCATTTCTCAACCGATCCCGGTGAAATTTTGTGAGCAGATTTCATAAATATATATAATTTTTTTGTCGAGGCAATTTTTCTAAATTTAATAAATTGACGGAGATATGTGAAAAAATATATTTCAGTCCAGCTTTCCGGCTGTTTGATCTCCTTTACAGGTCGCATTTCTCAACCGATTCTGGTGAAAATTTGTGATTAGGTTCGATAATTATATATAACTGTTTAGTCAAGCCAATTTTTTCAAATTTAAAAAAAAAGTTCACCCATTTTGCAAAAATTATCGAAATTAGAAGCACCATCTAGTTGCGAATACTCACGTACCTACTGTGTGTTTTGAAAACTTCATGGCGACATTTTATTTTATTTTATCGCGAGGTCTACAGCTCACGGAGCCACTAGTAGATTAATAGGAAGATTATTCATACCTATAAAAAAATAGTCAGCCTATCTTATTTTTTGCATTCACTGTGCAAACGTAACTTTATGAATAATATTATAATAAAGTCGAATTAAATATTTATTATATTCAGATTCATGTTCATATGTTTGTGTTCTGTTATTTTGCATGCACCTATAAAATTAAAAGCATTTAGAAAAGTCATACGTAGGTATAATTTGCTTTAAAATGCTTATTTTATGCAATAAAATATATCTAATTTAACAACTTTCGATTCGTGTCTAAGAGTAAAAGTTTTCCAGTATTGGTATACAATTTTGAAAAGTAAGTACCTACCTACATGCTTCATAAAACAACAAAAGGCCACCAATGGGTATTTTGTTCATTAACATAGCTATGTATAGCTATAGGAGTGCTATGAGTGGAATGCGACATACCAACACAGTCAACTGCTCATATGGATTCCTGCGGCCGAAACTATGAGATACCAATACCGTGAATGGTTGCCACTATGTAATTTAAACAAGCGATTTTAACCTTCGTTATATTCTTTTCAGCTTTTCTTAATAAATAAGACTAATAATTAATAGCTAAATTTTCATTTCTCATACTCGAAAATAATAAATAAAAAAAACTTTATTTCAAAATTAATGATTGAAAACTAAAATTCCACACTAGGCTTAGCCTGTATCGTGGTAATCTTGTATGAATTATCTGGTCTGGTTGTAGCGGCACCTACAGCAACGTTGACTTTAAAATTTGAATGAAAAGAGTAATAAACTTCTTAATTAATTTAAAAATATGACATTTGTTAATTTTCTATCCAAATATTTTATTAAAGTGGGTAAGAAAAGTGATGTAGGTAACCAAAAGTAGCGGGTCGAAAACACTACTTTCCAACCTGGGGAAGATTTTTTTTTAATAGAACTGAATTTGGAACGATAGTCGGCCATAGAGTTACATCACCGGCAACGAAAAAGTTTACATTCTTAGGTAATTGGAAAAAAATGTTTAGAGTTAAATAAAAAGTTGCGGCTTTGTTATACTTGTTTGTGTATAAACGGCCAATGCGAATTAAAAACTTCGGGCTGGACGGCCGGCCGCAGCGTATTTCATATTTAAAATAAAAAACAAAATTATAATTTGGCAGGATACTGTGAGCTGTACCAAAATTCAAAATTTCTAACGGTTCATTTCATTAAACTATTTTTGTACTTTCCTTATAGGTATACTTATATTCGAAATGAAAAGTAGAATGTTTAACACGGATGAAAGTCATCAATTCCATATTCAAACTATCCTTTCAACCCTTATAAAACAATCTACTATTTTGTTTCCATAGACAATAAAAAAAAAATACCGGCCAAGTGCGTGTCGGGCCACGCGCCGTAGGGTTCCGTAGTTACCTTATACTATACCATACTTAATACCACTATCATTGTTCGTCTGTAAAAATAACTTTGTTTTTCACAGTGTTGGTATGAATGACAAAGTTATATTTGCGGTTTTGGAAAATGCGCAATATCTCAAAAACTAATTACTATATCTCGTTCAAACCAATTTTCGTTGAAAGTGTGTATTAAGATCTACAGCATATTTTTTTTTTATTTTTCACTCTCTTATTTCAAAAGTTAAAGGGGGGGGGGGACACACAAATTACCACTTTGGCGGTGTATATCTTTCAAACAGTTAACTTTGAGAAAAAATTGTCTTAAGAACCTCAATGTCATTTTAAAGAACTAATAGACACCCCGCACGTATTGGTTTGAAGAAAAAAAAAATTTAGTTTCAGTTCCATGTATGGGGAGCCCCCATTTAATCTTTATATTTTTTTATATTTGTGTTAAAATCGTTAAGCAGTTTACAGAATACATCTACCTACCAAGTTTCAACTGTGTAATTCTAATACTTCCAGAATAAAGTGGCTGTGACATACGGACAGACAGACAGACAGACATGACGAATCTATAAGGGTTCCGTTTTTTGCCATTTAGGCTACGGAACCCTAAAAACGTCACTAAAACTCCACCGATATCGACTAAATTATAATGCGAAAGTTGTGTGTATGTGTTCGTTAAATCTTCACGTCTAAATGGCCGGACGGATTTGGATGAAATTTTGCATACAGAAAGTTTATATACCAGGAATTAAACATTATATACTTTTATCTTGGTCAAAGGTTCCCTAGGGTTCACGCGGACGAAGTTGCGGACGGCTGCTAGTTGTAGGTAGAAAGTTTTATTAAACCCTGAAAAGTTATATTAATATTTAGGTACCTATTTTAGTAACACAATGAAAAGAGCCAATTTTAACTGCCTAGTTAAAATTTTCAATACGACCCTGATAAGTATCTTTAACAACCTCATGCCGGTAGAATAGGGATGTTGACTTATGAATAAAATAACGAAATACTAATAAAAATAGTAAACATACGAAACTTTTGGAGTAGCTTGTATACCTCTTGGTTTTATATATTGCGTATTATTTGTTTTATGACCCTTCAAAGTTGGGTGGACAATTCCATTTAAAAAGTATAAAATTAGTTAAAATAAATAATACATTTAATTAGTCTGTAAAATTAATAGCAAATTTGTCAAAGAAACCATTTTGATAAACACAATATTTAATATAGCTGCCGAACAAATTTCCTACGCGTTGCATACAACGTAGGAAGGCGTGACGGCATAACTCGGTAGCCGTTAGTATGGAGCGTTTTCAGGTGAGTCCAATTTTGTGCAATTCAAACTGTGATATCTCGTACAGTATGTAACATAAAATAAAAAAATAGTCAACATGCCTATTGCTGCAATTTTCCAGTAATTTACAGTGGAAATCCATATAAGTACCTACTGATGAAGCTAAACAAATAATAAATAAAACCATTAATCGATTTTAAAATTCGTAATCTTGTTGAAATAACCCACTCTCTTGTTTCAAATTTAATTTATTTCAATGATATCATAAAAATGATATAAATCATTTCCCACATTGAACATAATGAAAACGGGCTTAATATCAAATTATAGAAACATCCCAGAGTTTAAGATATCCCTTTATATCAGGGGATTATTAACTTTGATTGGTAAACGAAGTGAACTTTTCTGTTTGCCCTTTGAACTGTTTACTTCCTTAAAATTCTTTTAGGAAATTTTAATTAAAATTTGGAAATGATAGACAAATGTTCCTATAGTTTTTTCATCAGTCAGTTTTCAGTCGAAGAGATCCTGTTACCATATTTTCTGAAAAGGAACCGAAAACATATCAGATTGCGTTGCTACTCGTAATTATACAATAGATAAGTAAATAGGTTATTTATATCTGTAGGGTTTTAAGTGTAGGGAATGTCCACTTATCACTATCTTATCAGAAGGATATTATAATAATTTAAATACGTTTACCATTTACTACTCCGCATAATTTACTATGAACTATTTACTAAAATTATTACAAAATGCCCGGCAGGCACGCGTGTAGAGATGCGAGTAATTAGTGACTGACTGACGACTTGATTGACTGACGACTGACTGGTCAAAAGTAAAGAAATACCACTGATTTATATAGCTACGCTACGACACTCCGCTACGGCCACTACAGCTACGGATATTTTACCGTTACAACTGTACTGTGTCGCTACATAACTGTGTTATCGTGAAAAGTATTTTATTTTATTTATTTATTGTTCAAGACATACATAAATACAGATTATATTATACGTAACTCATTAGCAAAAACCACTAGGGTTTGTGTGCCCATGAGAGTTCGCAAGTTTTAAGCATACTGTACTTTATTCAGAACATAACATGAAAATGGAAAAGAAAAACATGCTTAACTAACATTATAAATACACAGACTGTAATTGCACGAACATTAGTCGTTATTTAAAATTTATTGATTTATTTAAAAATTTTTGTTTTCTTTATTATTATTTTGGAATAGGATAAATGACCAATGTTGGTGCAAGCACCCTGTGTCTATTATTACATTAGACTTATAGTATAGGTAGTTTCGTTTGTGTTTATAAGATATTTTTTAAATGATTTTTAAGATTTGGATTATTTAAGTAAATATTAAGTACTTCGTTTGGTAGACTATTCAAAATTTTAGGTATTAAGCGTTTTGATTAAAAGATTTTTAAGGTTCTTTTATTGGGTTTTCGTATCTCAATAGGGTAAAAGGTCCTAATTATTTTACCTTTACACACGTTATAGATGTTTTTACTCATTGTAAAGTCGTTCGAATCTCGTCGAATTTAGCCATTCGAAACCTCTTAAGAAACTCCCTAATTGGGTAACCTACATGTACGAAAATTACCATATAATTTTCAAAGTCATAATAGGTGAGTAAACGTTTGTAACGTATTCATTTAAGCTTTGTAAACAGCTCAATTCTACGAAACGACCCATTTTATAACGAACCGGCCTTCCTGTAAATTGATCAAAACAGGCTTATTTTATCAAACTTGAAAGCTATTTTATATTAAGATGCCTTGTCTACTGAGAATTCGGATACAATATTCATCACGGAGTAAAATTAATTACTCTTTTAATTATTTATGCATGATAATATAAACCTTGCACACAGATAAAAAGAAATTACAATTCACGTTTTAACGTGACTTTTTAACTTATTATATTAACTTATTACTTTAACTTCAATAAACTTAAAAAAAACACAAAAAGAAATTAATGAAAATCTGTAAAACGACCGTTTATTTAGAATCCAGTTAAATTATAAGTCCATTAGAGTACCTACAGTGAAACCTGTAAAAGTTAATACTCTTATTATGTGTGCTCGTACCTACCTAATTATTATTCTATCAACCATGTTTCATTCTGTTGTTCTTTGTTTGGTTGTTGTCAACCACTATCACACTGGTTTAAGTAGTGAATAGTGAAGTGACACAATGCTACATTTTTTTATAAAATAGCAAAGTCAAAGTCAAAGTCAAAAATAGCTTTATTCAAATAAACTTAATTATTAAGTACTTTTGAATCGTCTACATTTTCCTACCACCCGTTCAAGACTTTTTTAACTGACAAGAAGAACGGGCGCAAGAAACTTATCAGTTTTAATAGCAATAATTAAATTTACAAACTTAAATATATCGTTACCAGATAATTACAACAGGGTGACAGGATTATTGGCAACAAACATAGACTTATTATATTGGCAACAAAGTACTTATAGTAGTTATGTGTTACATCATTTCCACGCATTTTGATCTTTAAGATAATCGTCTACTTTATAATAACCTTTACCCATGAGCGTTTTTTTAACATGGTTTTTAAATTCATGCAAAGGAAGATCAATTAATTGTTGTGGAACTTTATTAATAAAGGCTATGCCTTTCCCCATAAATGAACCTCTAGTTTTTGCAAGCCTAAATCTTGGAACGGCAAGTTTATCTTTATTTCTTGTATTAAACTGGTGATTATTGCTGTTCTTAGCAAATGAATCATAGTGTTTTCTTACATAAACTAAATTTTCATATATGTATTGGCCTGCCAAAGTTAAAATATTTATTTCTTTAAACAGTTCTCTCAAGGTATCTCTCCGCCGAAGATTGTATATGCCGCGAACAGCTCTTTTTTGGAGTACAAAAATATTTTCAATACTGGCAGCTGAGCCCCACAATAGCAGTCCATAAGACATTACACTATGAAAATAATTAAAATATACTAACCTTGCCGTTTCAATATCAGTTAAAAGCATTATTTTCTTAACAGCGAATGCTGCTGAACTAAGTCTACTTGACAAGGCTTCGATATGTGGATCCCATTGAAGTCGAGAATCTAGTGTAATACCTAGAAATTTTGTACTTTCAATAAACTCGACTTCATCGTCATTCAAATTAATATTTAATTCTGTCTGCTCAACATTAGGCAATGAAAATTTTACACATTTAGTTTTTTTGGGGTTAAGCGCTAAATTATTACTATTAAACCAGTATGAAATTTTAGAGAGGGCACTATTTACTTCGTCCGAACAGTTATTACCTCTGTTTACTTTGAAAACTAAAGAAGTATCATCCGCAAATAGTACTGTCTCACATAAATTATTCGCGTAGTTGGGAAGGTCATTTATATAAATTAGAAACAGCAATGGGCCCAATATTGATCCCTGCGGCACACCCATATTGATGGGGGCTCCAGTAGATTCAGTTTTATTTATCACTACTTTCTGAGTTCTATTGAACAAATACGATTTCATAAGGCTAACTGATTTATCAGAGACACCATAATGTTCTAGCTTCTTTAATAGTGTTTGGTGATCAACGCAATCGAATGCCTTAGAAAGGTCACAGAAAATACCAATTACATCTTTCTTTTCTTCCCAAGCGTCAAGAATATGTTTGAGAAGTGCAATTCCAGCATCAGTAGTATTTTTACCCTTGGAAAATCCAAACTGATTTTTATGTAGTATATTATTGTATGTGAAGTAATCTAATAATTGGGAATATATAATTTTTTCAAATATTTTACTAAGTGCTGAAAGTATTGATATTGGCCTAAAGTTAGCTGGGTCACTTTTATCCCCAGATTTAAAAAGAGGAATCAATTTACTATTTTTCATTAAGTCAGGAAAGACCCCTTCATCAATACATTTGTTAAAAATAAAAGCCAAGTAAGGGGCTAGTATATCAATAATTGATTTAATAATGCTTGTTGACATGCCCCAAAGATCTTCTGTTTTTTTAACATTAATTGTTTTAAAAGCTTTAATGATATCTGCACTATTTATATATTTAAAGGAAAAAGCTTCATTGCACTTATCAACACTAGACTCCAGGAGGGAGACAGCGATGTTGGGACAAGCACTAAGAGTACTGGTAGTTTCTGCTGGTATCCTAGCAAAGAAATCTTCAAAAACTTTAGCAACCTCATTGTCAGACTCAAAAGTTTGATTACCAGATTTTAAACAGAAGGAATTTATATTGGATTTTGATTTGCCCGTTTCTTTATTGATAATATTCCAAGTAGCCTTAATTTTATTATCAGCTAATTTTATTTTATTTGCAAAGTACTTGGACTTTGCTAGGATACAAACCTGTCTGAATGTTTGTGAATACTTCTTGACAAATTCAATGAAGTTAGGATCACAGGAAGTAGCTTTTTCTGCATAAAGTTCGTATAATTTCCTTCTGCTCTTATATATACCGGGTGTGGCCCAGTCACTAAATTTCGTACTATCGTTACATTTGATGACTTTTTGCTTAAAAGTTTCACTAAATTCGGTTTGAACTACGCTAAATAAATGATTATATAAGTTATTGGCTTTAAAATTTGGTTCTGGTAATGTTTCAATTTTACTTGTGACATTGGTTCTGAATTTTTCAATACAGTGTTTTTTTATTGGTCTACACATTATTTCCCGTAGCAGATATTAAGATATTGGTGACCAATCATGTCCATCATTTCAAGTTCAGCCCCTAACTCTGTTTGTTATGAGGGATATAACATGATCATGCAGACTGACATCAGACTAATACAGGCTGCTTATTGTAGGATTAATTCTATTTTTTTAAATAGTGCAAATGGCAGCCCTGTATCAGTCTGGTGTCAGTCTGAATGATTGTGTAATCTCCCTCTTATCAATTCTCGTTTGAAATCGATTGAAATCGTTTGTTAATGAAGTTTGACAGTTTCATTTATTAGCAAAGTGATATTATACTCTGTTACCAACCGAAATTGACAAATCAAAAGATTTCATATGGTTTCAATCGATTTCAAACGATAATTATTAGTAACCAGAGTTACGTAATCAGAGGGCAGTTTAACCAGGGGTACGTATCAGAATGTCTAAAGTTAGAATGTCTAAACTTAAAATGGCAAACTTCAAAATGTCAAAAATTTAAATTCAAATGGTTTAAAATGTCAAAAATCATTATGTCTTACTTCAAAATAACAAAATTCAAAGTATCAAACGTATCAAATACTTGACGAGTTAAAATATCAATGTTCATTAAGTCAAGTTCACAATGATTTATTTGAATTGGGTTGGATCTTAAAACGAATCGCCTTCTTTGAGGTTAATTGAGTCTGTGGAGGTGTCTTTGGGCTTTGCCTGAAATGCTTTATAGCAAATTTTGCTGCCGGAAATGAGTCTAAACTAGTCTACTGGGACTTAGAAACCGTAAACCGTAGGTCACGAGATAGGTGCGAGGAGCGTAGCGACGAGCATGTTAGGTTGACATGAACCCAGCGCGCGTGCCGAGCGAGCGAAGCGAGCCTGCAGCTGCAGCGGCCGGCGAAGCGCCAGAAAAAATCTATTTCAAACTCAATTGGTGGATTTTGTTCGCCGGCTACTGAATCAGTGACTGGCTACGGAATCAGGGAGCGGCGCGGCTATGGTGATGTGCGGTGGAAGCACAGAAGTTAACACGCAATTATTTAATCTAATTAGGGCTGATTTTTCAATCGTCAGATAACAGATATCAGTCCGTTTAAATATTAACCAAATAAAATAAAAGTCATTCAAAAATGTGACAGATAAATGAATGACAAGCATTTTCAATTTGACAGTATAATACGCTATCAAACGGATAAAGCTCTATCTAGGCATTGAAAAATCAGCCCTTAGTATGGTACCTAAATGAAAGAAAATAAGTAAATTCTATACGTCATTATACGTATTTGGACTATTAGACATTTTAAGTTTTGATCATTTGAACTTAGACAATTTTATTTAGGACTATCTGACCGTTTGACATTTTCGTTTTTGACATTTTGAACTTTTGACATTTTAATCGTTAGACATTCAAATTTTTGACATTTTGAACTTTGCCATTTTAAGTTTAGATATTCTAACTTTAGACATTCTGATACGTACCCTTAACCAGCCTACCTATTGTCTAATTTCAAAATCTATGGCAATCGCTTTCAAGATGTAACACATTGATGCTTCTTTCTGGCACAAATAATAATTTACCAAAGAAATGCAGCAAAGCGATTGCGATAGATTTTTAAACTAGACAATTAGCCCCCAGTTATTACTTATGTAAGTAGGTATGTCACTTATAACGATTTTATTGTTTCAGATACCTAACCAACTTGTCAACTTACTTCAAAGGCCATCTTTCAAGATGTAAGTACAATGTGTACCTGTAGAAAAAATAAACTAGAGTGTCATAGCATAACATTCTTGTCAAAATCATAAAAAAACATAATTCTATAATTTAACCAAATTATATGAAAAACACCACTAATTCAGGGGAGTGTAGCGTGAAAATGACACTACCATCTTTAAAATGTAGTTAATACCTAGTATAGCAAGTAAAAAGGAATACAGCTGATTACCGAATATCGTTTACTCAACGTGCTAACGGCCATAGTGTTTTAGTATATTATAATTATGTAATTATAATAATACTAATTAAAATAGTTAATAATAGATACAACATGTTACTGAAATAACGCAAAACCTTTTTTTAAATTAATTATAGGGCTCATAATTATTACGAATAACTTTTGCTGGAAACAATCCTGAAAACAACAAAGTTTTTAGCGAACTTTGTTAAAATGTATGAAATAGCTGATTTTTTTCATGATTGCTTCCATACAAGTTGTTTGTAATAAAAGCCCAATAACTAGTTTAAATGTTTTGTGTTATTTCAGTTACACGTCGTAAGAGCATTGTGAATGCTGAAATCTCTAATTTAAAAGACTTCCTACATGCGACGTACCTAAATATTGAGCTGTAGGGGAGGTTAGCTCAATGCGGCCATAGCAGGCAAAGCGGCCACGCTTCATTTTTCGGCAACTTATAACGATAGCACGATGTTGTATGTTGTGATAAGCAGCAAGCCCTCCAGCCCACACCGAGCAGCTATTTGGTTGTGTTTGGAGCGAGCGCGTGGCCGCGGCGAGACGCCAAAGGATTCTGTTCATTTTGTTAAAAAAACCCAGGGTAAATTCAACCTGTTTTTGTCAAACCTCTATAAAACTCAATGTTTTTATTACACGTCTATTATTACTAATCCATTTAGCTTTGATTGTGTAATATTTGTTCCGACATGGGATAAATATTATAAGCTGAGTTCCTTTTTTTGAACAAAATGGTGAGAAAAGGCAATGCGGTCCGGGCAAAGTGGCCAAGTGCTTTGCCGCAGCTGTTGATTATTTTAATTTATTTAAAAGAATTGTTGGTAAGAGAAAATTGTCGCGTACCTCTAACATATATAAAATAATTTTTAGTTTATAAAAATTAAAAAAAATCTAGGAATATTCGAAGATTTAAAGACTGAAGTGTTAATTGTCTCATTTGAAACTTTATAACAGTTTTTTTTGTAAATTAAGTTTATTTTTAATCTACTTAAGTCTTCTTGTTTTTAAACACCATGTTTTTCAACTAAATCTGCATTTATTGATATTTTTTTGGAATGGCCACTTTGCCCTTACCCACATGGCCGCTTTAGGCCACTCACTTGGGCAAAGCGGTTTTTTGACAAGTTTTCGTAATTTACAAATGATAAGAAATCATTTGAGTTTTTGCAAAATGTGATTACATGTTATAAAAGTATGATAAATTCTCTATCTATTGATATAAAATAACTTTCAAATAACTTTTCTTTAACGGTATTTTTTTAAAGTCAAAGTTAAGGTGGCCGCGCTGAGCTGACCTCCCCTACTTTACTTAATATGAATAAAGGACTTTCCCAGAATCTTTGCTAATTTCGTCTCGAATATGTACTTGACTTCGTTAGTTGTTACACAATACTAGGCACTTGTTAATATAAATTAACGTTTTGGAATTAAACTTTGTTTCAGTAGGTATGCGAAAATCTAAAACGTAATAATGAGAAGGTACTTAACGTTCTATGTTTCTTCTTACTGCTAAGCAACAAGATAACTTATGTAATACTAACCCTATTATATCAAGGTGAGCGTCTCACTGCTTTGTTATAGAAAATCTATGTAGATAAGAAGTTTCTATATAGAATGTTAGGTACGTCACAGAATATAATATTAGTACTACGTCAACCGTGGGTGGGGGAATTTTTGAGTTACTTAGACTCTGCTTAGACTACCTTACTTAGTTATAGCGTTAGAATTAAAATCCAATTGAAACTTTATATGTTAATTAAGTCTACTACAGATACAGACATCATATCCTGAGAATTTTGTGCTTCTGGGTTAATCCAAACCCAAGTTATGAGCATGGGCGTACCCACGTTGGGGCAAGGTGGGGCGCCTGCCCCACCCTCCACCCTGACTTTAAGTAATTTAAGCTAGATGTTTACCAAATTATTTATTTAACAAAATCTAAGCCTAAGTTAAACTTTTTTTGGCACAAAACAATTCGAAAACGAACTTTTAACGAAATTTTACCCGAATACTTGTAAGTTATTAATGATATAAGGTCAGTTTTTTTTCAAAGCATTTTAAATTCCTATAAGGTACCTATTTATCGAATTTTCTTACTTTTGCCCCACCCCTAAGTAGATGCTGGGTACGCCCATGGTTATGAGGATTAAGCGGTTGGGAGGTTAAAGTCCAATTGCATATTGTTTTTGTTGTTTGTGTCCTAATACTAGCTTACATACCAAATTTCAGCTTTCTAGGACTTCTGGAAGTGCCCTTTGAGTTTTGATGATCATGAGTGAGTCAGTGACGAAATCAGGGTTTTTTAGATATCAATAAAATCTATATTATAAAAGCTATACATTACAAACTTTATATATTTAATAAGTCTACTACTGACATCACATTCCGAGAAGTTTGTTTATCTAGTATACTCCAAACCCAAGATATAAGGGTTCAAAAAAACGACGAAGTGCTTCGAGAAAAGGTAGGTAGTGCCCTTGCGCTTCGCTTCCTCGTCTTGGCGGGGGCACTGCCGTGCCACCAGATATGCACTTCGCTTGGTCGTCTTGGCCGCGCCCGATAGACAAAAACGTAACTTTTATCTGTCAAAATATTTACATTTTAACCCTCGTCATTAGCGTTACCGCTGACGAGCGCTTAATCGCTGAGCGATTTTTTGTTGCCCAGAATAGAACATATGGATTTCAATACGTAAACGCCCACGAGCTACAAAAAGTAGCTGACACATAGCTCGGCGACTAATCGCCCACGAAATGATACTGACAAGAGTGACAAGCGGCTTTAACCATAAAAGACATCACAATTTTTTTCACTGGCTGACATAATTATTATTGTAATGGTATAGCTTGCAATAAAAAGTAAGGGAATTATTATTAAATGATATGATTAGGTACCTACCTATTTATATTATTTGTAATCCTGTTCCGTAAAGGGTAGGTACACTACGAACCTTAAAGGTCGATTATAGGCAATTGTTCTGGGATTGTCATAAGTTCATATTACCTAATAACCATTGAAAATATGAAACATAAAAAAGTGTTTATTTATAATATCGTCGCTTATTAATACCTACCACAAAAAATGATAAAAATAAAAAAGCTTTAAAAAAACCTGGGGCCAAAGGATATTCTCCGTTTTTAGGGTTCCGTAGCCAAAATGGCAAAAAACGGAACCCTTATAGATTCGTCATGTCTGTCTGTCTGTCTGTCTGTCTGTCCGTCCGTATGTCACAGCCACTTTATTCCAAAAGTGTTAGGACTACATAGTTGAAACTTGGTAGGTAGGTGTATTCTGTAAACCGCTTTACGAATTTTACACAAAAATAAAAAAAATAAAAGATTAAGGGGGGGCTCCCCATACATGGAACTGAAACTGAAAATATTTTTTTTCATCAAACCAATACTTGTGGGGTGTTTATAGATAGGTCTTTAAAAATGACATTGAGGTTCTTAAGACTATTTTTTTTCAAAGTCAACCGTTTGAAAGATATATGCCGCCAAAGTGGTAAAATGTGTGTCCCCCCCCCCCCCTTTAACTTTTAAAGTAAGAGGGTGAAAAATCTAGAAAAAATATAAGCTATAGATCTAAATAAACACTTTCAACGAAAATTGGTTTGAACGAGATAAAGTAATTAGTTTTTAAGATATAGTACATTTTCCAAAACCGCAAATATAACTTTGTCATTCATACAAACACTGTGAAAAACAATGTTATTTTTTCAGACGAAAAATGATAGCGGTATTAAAATATGGTATGGTATAATGTACCTACGGAACCCTACTGCACGTGGCCCGACACGCACTTGGCCGGTTTTTTTATATAAACTTTTATCATTTTTTTATTGTAAAGCCCCACCCGACTTCAACAGACGTTTTTTAATATTATATATGCGTAGGTAATATGATATGCCTATTAGTAATTATGCAGATTTCAATATTATTTCTTGCTTTTTAGAACTTTTTATTTTAAAGCTGATTTGTTTCGTTTTTTTTATTAAATTGCTTGATTTTTTTAAAAATTAAGTACCATTCAAACTTTTGAATCTTTATATTTCACAGCTCATTATACAGACAAAAATATTAAACAGTTTAATTTGGGTACTTATTATTCTGATGTCCATTTTACTGCTATCCGTACTTTTTCATATATTCTTGGTATTTTTTGTCATGGGATGAGTTAAGAATAGATTTGCGATGTCATCAGAATTTAATTAAAAATTTATTAATGGGATGAGTTAAGAACACGATTTGGGATGAATAAAAAAAAGTAACGCTAGTGTGATGCGATGTCATGGGATGAATACGGAACTGGGTGCCTTTTAGGGTTAACCTACGCCAGCAAAAAAAGCGCCGCGATTGTCGCCGCGATTATCGCCGCGATTATCGCCGCGATTATCGCCGCGTTTATCGCCGCGTTTATCGCCGCGATTATCGCAGCTACAAAAAGTAGTTCATCAGCGGATACGCTTATAGAGTAATGCATTAAAAAGTTTTCCTGTGTTTTCCCATTACCGACCTAAGCTTAACAATCTAGCTACCTACCGCAATTTTGTTCTAGATATATGTATAAGTAATAGTAGGTAATTGGGTATAGAATTGTTCTTCTTCGAAATTAAAATCTGGAAAAATCTAGAATGTTACCTACATTTTCTCGAACATAAATGGGGCCATCCATAAATTACGTCACACGAATTTCATTATTTTTGACCTCCCCTCGTCCTTGTCACAGCTGGTCACATTTGTGAGACCCCCTTCCCTTGTGTCCCTTGTGTGACGTCACATATTTACAATTTTACATCTAGAAATAATTATTGAATTTAAACAGCAGTTCCGAAATTTGTCATATTTCAATTTAAATGACTTTGAAATGTGACGTCACGAAATTTAGGACCCCTCTCTCCCACCCCCTTGTCACACAATGTCTCACTTCGTCGACCATCTCCCTCCCCCTTAACGTGTGACGTAATTTATGGATGGCTCCTAAACGGGGTCTACTTAATAAGGAAACAATATGTTTGTACAGAAATAAATACTTAACCATAATTTTCTAACCATCTAAACTTCATTACTACTGTTTTAGTATGATATTATTATTATAGGTAAGAATTTAAAAGACCTGTCAACAAATTCTTTAAAGTTAAATAAAATTAAATGAAATTCCTAAACTAAATCATTCAAGTTAAGTAACTATTTAAAATAAAATTAAGCACCTGCTAATTCTATCTTGCAATCCGTTGGTTTGCGAATGATATGCACTATCATTGAAGAAAATGCAGACCAGGTTTTGGCTCTTGAGCTCAAAATTAAATAACCTGGAATAAAACGCTTATTATGCACGCCATTTTACGAGATACGCGTGATAAAAAACAGCTTTTGTTTTCTCGGTTCTGAGTTCTGACTTCCGTTCCTACCCCGGCCTTCTTTCAGTCGTAATCTTAATTGCATCTTTTTCATTGGTTAATTTGATAAGCTCGCTTCTTAGCAATTATTATTCGCGAATTATTAACACTGAGGTAGTTTAATTACTTATTTAAAAAACTCATGGCTTGTATTATAGAATCAAACTCAAACTTAAATCTCTGCTTGAGTAGGTACAGTTAGAAAGGAATGGTGCTATATGCGATAAGGGTTACCAGCTGATGACAGGAATTTTCCTGACATGTCAGGAATTTAAAGCATCTGACAGGAAAACTCGGAAAAACTGTAGTTATCAGGGATTTTTAAAATCTCAAAACTATTAATACTTGAAGAAAACACATAATGTTATTAATCATTTTGGTGAGAAAAAATTATCAAACGTCAACTAAATTAAGAATGTAGATGTAGGCGTATAAAGTGTCAGTAAATTATCTGAAAAGTCAGGGAAAAAGTCAGGAAATCTCATTATTCGATCTGGTAACCCTGTATGCGATGAATAGCACCATATCCCTTTCGAACTGTACTCAAGCAGAGATTTGAGGTTGAGTTTGATTTTATAATACGAGCCTTAGACTGTACTCTGTAGTTTGGCGAGTGTGCTTAAGAGCTGCATGAGCTTGTACCTATACTAGAGGTAGTCCAGAAACTCATGAAACGGAAGTAAAACATTTTTACTAAAAACACGTGGGTTTTGCATACCTACAGTCTGTCAAGAAAGTCATAAAATTACGTTCTTATTCAATGTTAGTGTAGGTAATTGTATAATTTTGTAATGCAACAACCACGTGTTTTTAGTAAAAATATTTAATTTTACTTTCGTTTCATGAGTTTCTGTATAGACTACCTCTACCATTCCTTTTCTTGCGTAGAACATCCAGCCAGCAGTACACTGCAACTGTCTACGACGCGGATGAAACGCGTAACGTAAGTTGGTGTTCATTGCGTCGCCAATTTGAAACTAGAAAAGAAACAACTCACGGAGACCGCAATTTAGGTACCGTAGTAAATTACTGTAATGTTTATGAAATAGATCCCCCAGATAACAAACACATTGCCCACACTAGCTTAGCCCTAACATAGCTTCACTTCACAATACAAGGCAAATCACCACGCGTCTAAAAATATAAATCGCTACACAAAATCATACTTTTTGGACTAGGTACCTACTATCTAACGAAAACCAATAGGGACCTTTTTACAGTAAAAAAAATCCTCGCTGCTATCAGGGTATAAAGCTTCCAAAGAAGTACTGTTTAAGTATATTGCCGCTGAAACGACTATTAAAACTTTTTTCAATAGGCAGGCCATAAAAATAACGCTCTGGTGCTTAAAAGCATTTACCTGCGAGAAGAGCCTCTGTTCGCCTCTGTTCGATGGAACAGAGGCTCTCAGCAATAAGCCTGCCACTGTCAGCAATAAAATCAATGAACGAATTTGCATGAAATAAAGCACTCAAACTTTATTAAAGCCTTTACAAACGGTCCTATCGGCACCTGAACGTAAACTTGACGTGCACCGATACTGTTTGAACTGGATAGGTACTTTTTAGGGTTCCGTTAGCCTAATGAAAAAAAACGGAACCATTATAGATTCGTCATCTGTCTGTAGCAATTATGACTAGTGATTAAATCTTACATATCTGTACTTTATCTAAAGTTGGATTTAGGTAAATCGAAAAGGATTTCCTGAAGTCTATTTTTTTCCTTAATACTAAATACTTTTAAACTACCGCTAGTTAAGCAAGTAAGGAATACTAAAAACCAAGTTAAGTATTCTTAAAACTAGTTTGGATTCTTAAAATATTTTTTTTACTATACTCAGATTATTTGAAAGCTCACTTAAAACTCTGTTGAATAATTGAAGTATCTTTTAAAACTCACTAAGAAAAAATATATTTTATAGATTTATTTAAGATGATTTTTTTTAATACCACGTTCTAGAAACTATGAAATGACAAGTTAAGAAAATATTAAGACGAAATCTGGTCTGAACTAAATCAAACTATAGAATCACTTAATACGAAAATGTATTAAATACTTAGTACTTCGCCAATACAGTTTTTAGAGTAAGTTAAGTAAAATATCTCTTAACTAGCACTACTTCAAATGTAATTTGTCTTTACTTTGTCTTAACTAGCCTTACAAAATCAATATTGTCTAAAATCTTACTTCGTAAGGAAACATAAGATTTAACGCGATTTTGCACTTTATGTGAAAAATTAATAAACATTTTCCGACAAATTTTATAAAAAACTAGAGTAGATTGAACATAATTATTTTTGTTATAGTAATTCTAACTACATTAATAATTTGTATATTCATAGAAAATGTAGTTCTTTGCAAAATATGCAAAAAAAACACACTGCACTATTATTATACAAAAATTTATTGTTTTTTTTCTAATATTTCAAAATCCCGTCTGTTTTATAACACTACCATAGATTTTACACGAGAAACAAACATGCGTTTAAAATTGTTCAATGCATTCAACGACATTAGAAAGCCCGGGGGCTAATTGTCTAATTCAAAAAATCTATCGCAATCGCTTTCGGTTGACAGATGGATGTGATACATTGCTGCATTTCTTTGGTATGTTTTTATTTATACCAAAAAGAAGCTTCAATGTGTTACATCCTGAAAGCGATTGCGATCGATTTTTAAATTAGACAATAGAAAGGCTGATTAGATATAAAAACAGTCGCCATTTTCATAAACCTTAAAACAGTTATTATAATAAATTAAGTTCGCCATATTTTATAAAATTATATTACTTAAAGCACTATAAAGCAAAATAAGTGTTTAATTTTACTTCACTGAATATCTGCAATTCAATATTGAAGGTTTTAATTAGGTATAGAAGATATCTTTAACTCTTTTTCTTGATCTGAAGTCAACCTACAGGATATCTTGAAGTCAATGTTTAAGAGTTCTGCAAAACCTAAACCACATTCTAGGGTTAAAGTTTATGTTAAGAGTACATAGTGTTAACTCTTTCTTAGTATGTCCTTAAATGCTTTGCCCACTTTTACTTAACTAGCCCTTGGAGTGTATCTTGAAGATATCTTGAAGTACAAACTAGTTTTAGCCAAGACAACAGCTGGAATTCGTCTATTTGCCTTCAAGATATCTTACAATTCCTTTCTATGACATTTGTTTGCTACTTGGGTGTCTGACCGTCCGTCCGTATGTCACAGCCACTTTATTCCGAAACTATTAGGATTACGCAGTTGAAACTTGCTAGGTATTCTGTAAACCTCTTTACGATTTTTACACAAAAGTAAAAAAAGCTCCCCATAGCTACATGGAACTGAAAGTTGAAAAAAAAATTTCATCTAACGTTTAAGTGTTGTCTTTATTAATATCGAGCAAAAACGACAAAAAATCACGTATGTTGTAAGGGAGCCTATTTTAAATATTTATTTTATTCTTTTTTTAGTATTTGTTGTTATAGCGGCAACAGAAATACCACCATCTGTGAAAATTTCAACGGTCTAGCTATCACAATTCATGAGTTACCTTCACTACAGCCTTGTGAGAGAACGACAGACAGACAGTCTTAGTAAAAGGGTCCTATTTTACCCTTTGGGTATACGGAACCCTAAAAATAACCACTAAAATAATATTTTTTTTATAATCTGCATAGTGGCAACTGGCAATGCTCGTCCAAAATTTGTATTTTGCTTTGAGATTGACCAAAGAAAACAATCGTTTCACTGCGTCTCAGATTGTCACTGCTATTTTCCATACAAATAAAAAAATCTCAGCCATGTGGTGGTTTTCAGTGTATGTATACTATGGTATTCTGGGGTTGTAGGTATGCATGTTAAGTACCCTATCGATTTCTTTTTCTTTGCGAGGGTGGTAGAGTTCGCGCCACAAAAGAAGTCCCGCGGAATTTTGATGGAACTATAATTATAATGTCTAATTTCTTGTCAAAAATACACACACGGTATCAGCGCCGCGTTTACGGGACTTATTTGGTGGCACGAACCTCTAATCTAGGCAGCTATTTAGTAATCTGTGCTGTAATTAAATTATTTGAATAATTTTTTTTCCCGATACCTATTTCGAAACGGATATAGGATGTCGGTACCATTCAAAAATCGATGCATCGACGCGAGACGTATCGAAAATTTTTCAATTCGCATCCCTAACTGAATATAATCTGTGCGGACGAATCGCAGAGTAGAAAGCAAATGCAAAGAAAATGCCGTGAAAATGCTCGCGAGCTGCGCGTCTCGCTCGCTCGCTGAGTGTTGCCAACTTAACAGATTTCCCGTCAGATTTAACGGATTAGGGTCAGGCACTAACGCGAGAAAATATTGAATTAAAACACTTTTAACTAATACTAGCGTCGTTTTATTGAAAGTACTTTCGTGATAAGTTGGTATTAAGCTTGATTTTTTCAATGCCTAGTGCGCGTAAACCTTAGAAGTGAATATATTATTTTGACGGCTACTAACGGATCTATTGACGGGCGTTTTGACTAAACATAAATGTTTTTGACATATTTGTGAACTAATCATGCTATGTCGGAAAGTTTTCAGCGTATCACGCTCTGTTTTGATTTACGCAATGGGGTAAATCAAAACAGAGAAAAATAGTTTCATTTTAAAAATATATTTTGGTCTGAAAAGAAGTGTCAAAGCATGCTACTCGTACTATTTTATCCAATAAAGTAATCGGTATTTTATTTAATAGATAAAATGGCAGAGAGAATGGCAGAAAAATACTACTTTAGACGGATTTTTGACGGAAAATTCCAACTTTCTTAGCGGAATTCAAGATTTCTTGTTGGCAACACATTCTATATGGCGGATTGGTTTGGCTTTTGACGTTTAGTGACGTTTAGCAAGCTTCAGACCGACGCGTCACCGTCGTAGCATTTTATTTAATTTTGTATTAAAAATTAGTGACAAAGAAAATTGTGATAAGTGTGAATTTTATACACATCTTGGTGATATTACTATACTAGTGTTAAGATTTGTTATGTTATTGTTGCACAGTGGAAAACAAAACGAGGTAAGGTGAATCCCATGGTTGCAAATGAAATTGTTTGGGATTTGCGGGATCGATAACCCGGTCGGCTAGCTAGCCATGAGGCGCGACGCTGAGGTTATGTCGCAAGTACTGAGCGAGTATCGGAGTTCAAGTAACGGTCCCGTCAGGCGGAGCACACCGATTCACATTACATCTGCAGAATCCGGTCGGACCTAAGACCAGTTAGTTGATAATAGCGTCTAGAACCTCATTTGCCGCCCTTATTCCGTTACGCTTGCAACAGTCCGCCACTGTAAATAAATATTCGGTAATCAGCTTCGCTTTCCAAAAAGGACGCGATCCCATACCCTACACCTTAGTACGCTCGATACCTATCGACATTCCTTTTGAGACGTGCGCCTGTTTTCCAGCTTACCCTGCCTGCAGTGCGTGCCAAGAGCCCCAGAGTCCCAGCCATTAGATTGAGTGGAGTGCCCCTTGTGTCCGCCTACACGTAGCCCCGTACGCAGCCAAAATTCCACGAGACACTACGGACACCTCCTCCAGCATGGATCTGGAGAAAGCCCCCAATCTTCATGAGGAAGACTCCAAAGTTACCCTCACTATCAGACTGATTATGCAGGGGAAGGTAAGAGAGAACACTTATCTTTTCATTGGTTTCTATTAATTATTGGTACTATTTATTCAAATTCTTATTTCTAACTCGTGAAAGTGTACACTTTACCTTCTTCTAAATCTAAAATTGTGTATGTCATTTTATAATAGATAGCTTGTATATAAATCTGCAAACATTAATAATTAATCTTATAAGACAAATCCAAAGTAAACGATTCACTGAATAAACACTAATTTTGAAAGTTTATGTTAATTTTTGCAGAAATATTTTAATTTTGCATAAGTCTAAATTAAACCCTAACTTTATTATAAATTCTCTTTACAACATTTCAATTCAAATGATAAATCTATCTCAAATATTATTACTGGCTACACTGACCATTTATAAAATATGACAATGAGTCTCACTGAGTCTAAAACAGAAATATTGTAGATATACACTTCTAAGACTTCCTCGGATATGGTAACCACGGCCCCTGGAAAGGTGTTGAAATGTCGGGGAATCAAAAAACCAATAAATCCAAACTTCTAAATAGAATTATTTAAATTCTAAAATAACACCTGAATATATAGTATACACACTGTAATCTGTAAAAAGTGTTTTATTTCTAAAGATATTATAGATCTAATAGTAAATATTTATTGGTTAAATTTTATTTTAACTTGCTCACAACTTATTTCTTAATTAATCAGAGTATGTGTAAAATTAAATGAGAATTTCATTAAAATTGTTAAATGTTAGTTAATATTTAAACTAAACAAATGTTTGTGTACTATCATAGCATAGTACTAGTGCATGTCTGATTAAACATTAACTTAAACAATAATTGCCTCAGTGACATTCTTGTCATGTACTCATTATAATGTCGCCCCCTTACCTAGCTATTGCTTTTCCTACTTATCATAGAAAACCTCATTTGCATGACATTGTTTATGAAAGAGTTGTTTGTTTGAAAGTATGGTAATCTAATATGACTTTGGTATTTTAATCTTGTTAGAGAAACACACACTTGTATGGATGCTCTATACAAGATCCTATTTGTTAATCATGTAGGCATGCTTTGTGACTAGGCTTTCTCTTTATTCATTGTTATACTATACAAATGAGCTGCTGGTATCATATTTCAACTAATCACCCAATTATAAGTGCCTTACACACAAATGTTATTGGAAATTCTTGCTCTAATAATATAAAATAAAGTTCAAACTTACTTCTTAACCAATGACAACATTTTATTTAAAAAATGAATACATCTGACATCTTTTAATATGACAAAATAATTAGGTTGATTATAGCATCAAACATTTTATTTTAGTTACATTGCTCCACCTCTCAGGCTAATTTAGCCCACATAGATGTAGTTAGATTGCCGTGACATGAGAGATGTATACCAATATTAACATGCGTCTAAACTACTATCACATCTACATACTTTTAATTGGCTGTAATCCAATACAAAGTACATCTGGCACCTAGCCAGATATTGGCACTCGCCCTGTTCATCAAAGTTGTCGATTTGTATCTTTTTTCTAATTAAAGACTTAAGCTTGTAATATCATGAGCCTATTAGACCAATATCCCAGGCAAGTGTTTCATAGAACAATGTTTTAAAAAGATGCATCTACTCCCATTAATGTGAGCCTAATTATTTAATAGTATTTATGCAAGTTATTATTTTATGGTCCTTAAAAAAGTTTGCACACTATAATAATAAATATTCTCAAATATAACTCTTCAAACTAAGTAAGAAGTTTACAAAAAAGTGTATTATGTATGAACATTCTGTTATCACAATAATTTTGATAACAGAATGTTCATAATACACTTTTTTTGTATTGTATATAATACTTTCCTCAACTTTGTAGCAATACAAACCATTTCATTTTCATCGCTATCACTTAGGTACAACTTTTACGACATTGATCAATATGAGGTTAGCTAATATTATTTCAAATCAAAAAGTCGTTATTGTGTTGTATTGCAATTAAGGAAAGTTTAATTCATACCATAAAGTACTATGACAAAAAAAGGTAACACAATTTTAGTCAAAACTTTTTAATTAATGTTGTCTTAACTGATGTATCAAAGTTCTTTGAACCCTTGCTTTCATCAGTCGGCTCTATTTATGTCGCCCTACAGCGCATCGACAGCTACATGCAACAGCATTGTTCACATACTGCGCAGGTCAACATGCCCTGTTGCCAGGAAAGAACCATACGTTACAGACTCTAAAACTGTCTTGACGCAGTTGACGCAACCCCGATGCATCTAATGCTGCAAAGAATCGAAGCTGTGACTATTATTGGCCACCAGACAGGAAATCTTTTGTACCTACTATAAATCTTAGCTCACTGCATTAATTACGCCTGTACTCGTTGCACAATGGTTGCCAATATTAGATGCTATTTTCAGTGTGACTAATTAAATATGCAAGTTATGATGAGTGGAATAATTTATGTGGATGCTTTTCTTTTCTCCAGGAAGTTGGTAGTATTATTGGAAAAAAGGGAGAGATTGTCAAGAGATTTAGGGAAGAGGTGAGATTTAATTGATGTTTTTTTAAATAGAAACAAGCTATTAAAAACTTAAAATGAAATTCTTTGAAATAACGAAGTCTGGAAACTAAAAAAAATATATGGATCCTGCTATAACTCAAGTTTTGTTTTTTTCAGTCTGGAGCCAAAATCAACATTTCAGATGGATCATGCCCAGAACGTATTGTTACTGTCACAGGCAACACAAGTGCTATTTTCAAAGCTTTCACACTCATATGCAAGAAATTTGAAGAGGTTTGTAAATTTTCAACTTTATAACTAATTTTAAAATAAATAGTTATTCATTGTGTTCACTTCAACTTTATCTTTTCTGGATTTGAGGTTTTGTGGACAGTCACCGCTTAGACCTTTGAGCTTATACTATTACAATAAGGCTAGGCTCATACTAGAATAAAATGTACCACTGGCCCAACTTTTTCTTCATTGTTTTAAATGCAAACTTTTGCCCGTGATTTTGTCCTATTCACGCTGGAACTGAACATGAATTTTAGTTAAAATTTGATCCCTTTATCGCTAAAATGAATATTGAAGAGAGTAAGATAAGGGATGAAGTTTATGGAGACATATAACAAAATGGATTAATACATGGCACTGTCAATTCCAGTGGTGCTCTCAGTTCAACGAGGGCGGTGGCGGTGGATCGCGCGCGCCCATCACGCTGCGGCTCATCGTGCCGGCCTCGCAGTGCGGCTCGCTCATCGGCAAGGGCGGCTCCAAGATCAAGGAGATTCGCGATGTCACCGGCGCTAACATACAGGTAGCTAACTCCATCACGCTGCGGCTCATCGTACACCTCCATACATATTCATCATTAGGAGACATATTAATGTCCCCCAAGAGCACAAGCCCTCCTTATATGTAGACAGATGACTAATTCCATAGTTCCATACATACACATTCTTCAGTGGCGTAGCGTGGTGGGGGGGGGGGGCGGTCCGCCCTGGGCGGCACTTTTTGGGGGGCGGCAAAAATTCACGAAAAAAAAGAAAATAAGTACTACACTCTCATTGATTGTAACGATTTTGACCAAACCATAATCACAGGACAATCCGGAGCGCGCGGCGCGCTTCGCACGCCGCGACTGGACTACGATATCGTTGATTGTAATTATTTTAACCAAATCATCATCACCGTATGGCCGGGAGCGCGCGGCGCACTGCGCACGCCGCGACTAGCCTACACTATCATTGATTGTAATAATTTTGACCAAACCATCATCAACGTATGGCCCGGAGTGCGCGGCTACATAAAAGATTATGCACCGAAAAAAACCCGAAGAGTTAATTTTTAGTAAATACATAAGGTAAAGATTATTTTTTTAAGAAATTACTGATTTTCTTGACTTATAACGAAAACGCGGCGAAATTCGGGTCCGCCCCGGGCGGCACAAACACGGCTAAACACGCTGCGCCACTGACATTCTTTATTATGAGACGTTTTATATTTTAATGTCCCCATCGCATTGGCATTTCTTCTTGGTTGGATGAAGAGAATGTGCTTATAAACCCACCAAGCCTTTGGGTGAATGCGTCCATCAATTGCATAAGCGTCTCCATTCTGTAAACAATACAACAACAAACTCAAGTTTTAATTATATTCATAAATGTCAATATCGTTTAGCAAATAATCAAGGTATTATATCTCATTTGTTGACAGGTGGCAAGTGAAATGCTGCCCAACTCTACGGAGCGCGCGGTGACGATCAGCGGCACGTGCGACGCGATCACGCAGTGCATCTACCACATCTGCTGCGTCATGTTAGAGGTAAAGCAGGAACTACACTGGGCCCACGTGGGACACGTACCACAATGTAGAGAGAGTATAGTAGTTGAGCTTAGCACTTGTGCGCTCGAGCAACACACACAGACATCTCTCACCGACACTGTATAAATGCAATCTCATACCACTCTCAAAACAGTTCGAGTACGTGACGCAGTACTAAGCTAAACTTCTGTTAGTCTCTCTATTTTGTGCACGTACGCTGATCTGGGCGCGTAGGTCCCCACACAAAATCGAATCGCCACCTCATTAAAATTTAAGATCAATTCAAGCTGGGAGCGCATTCAAGCGACGATTCCCTTGCTATGTACATTTTGAACTTTTGTTGCCAGTTAATTAGTTTTTATTTATTAATAATAATATGGTTAATCAACTGTAATATCTAAAAAAATAAGTTTATTCAATTTAAGTTCAAGTATTTGACGCCAGTATTCATAAATATTACTATGAGATCTCACAGTGCCCGCGGACGCACAGCGTGTGCCCGTGTTTAGTGATCTGTTGTTAAAAAAACCAGCCAAGTGCGAGTCGGACTCGCGCACGAAGGGTACCGTACCAAAAAACGACAAAAAAATTACGTTTGTTGTATGGAAGCCCCCCTTAAATAATAATTTTATTCTGATTTTAGTATTTGTTGTTAGAGCGGCAACAAAAATACATCATTTGTGAAAATTTCAACTGTCTACCTGTTGTCGTTATTAATATCGAGCAAAAAATGGCAAAAAAATCACGTTTGTTGTATGAGAGCCCCCCTTAAATATTAATTTTATTCTGTTTTTAGTATTTGTTGTTATAGCGGCAACAGAAATACATCATCTCTAAAAATTTCAACTTTCTAGCTATCATGGTTCATGAGATACAGCCTGGTGACAGACAGACAGACGGACGAACAGCAGAGTCTTAGTAATAGGGTTTTTACCCTTTGGGTACGGAACCCTAAAAACGGGTGCAAGCGGTTTTCGACCCTATTAACATTTGAAATTCGGTTGTCTTTTCTCATATTCTCGTTCACCAACTTTGCTGTTTCATTACGCACGAAATGTAAGTTTCAATATTCAGAGGATCGTTATGTACATTATGGAATACTTAGGGTTAAGTAGACTAAGGGAGACCGTAACGTTATTTAAAACATAGGTATATAATATATATCCAAAAGGGAACCGCACCTGTAAAGTCGCATTACTAATTTCCCAGCAAAAATGTAAACAAAGAAACGTCACTGTCAAATTGACAAACTGACCCTGATAGTGACATTTTCAGATATTGAAAACCTTTGGTCACTTTTATAACTTTTTAATTTGTGTATTATATTTTGAGTTATAATCAATATAATGTCATCCAGGGTCATTTTAAACTAGGATGGTAATTAGAAATTTTATCTTTATAATCTATCATATTTTGTGATGTTAAAAGTACTTGAAACGAACTGATAAGAAAACTTTACTTAGATATTGATTGTATGTAAACTATCAAAAATACGTAGCATCATCGCCTGTTCCCCCCAATACCAAAAGACGAATATTACTACTACAGCTACTACTCGTAATATCAATTTTTATGAAATTTTATAAAATGACCAAAGGTTGATGTGTACGGGTTGCAGTTGATGTGTGCACAGCATCATAAAAATGATTTCTACTATGAAACTGTTATTATGAAATATTAAATTATAATTACTATTTTTGCCGCAAAATTCATGATTCAGAATATTTATCTAATCTATTTTCATTAGGTTTATAATGAAAAAACACGTAAGTATGTCTATTTCTTGACTTAGCAATATACTATTTCTTTTTGTGTTGTTTTGTTCTGGCAACACCTTTGTTTACATTTTTGCTGGGAAATGAGTAATGCGACTTTAGAGTCGATAAGGATTCAAGTTCACAAACTTGAAAGGAGAATGCTATTCACGTGGAATATGGCGCTTAGTGCTGTTGGGTTGTTTACAAATGGATACGCAAGTCACCTCCGCAGGCGTGGTTAAACACAAAACATAACTTAATAAAACTTAAGTCCAAATGGGGCGCGCCCGGGCACTCGCCCACGACACGGACGCACATACGAGCGCGCAGTCACGCCCGGGCGCGCAATTACACTCGGGCAAGCGCAAGACGCCCATAAAACTGAGGAATCGTTATTTACAACAACATAAGAATATTCACAACACTTATTTACGAAAAGCTATACTGTTGCAGCCTAAAATCAATACCTCGTCCTTTTGTCCTCCCACTACCAATTTCCGAATGTACCTTTGACGTCGGCTGTCACTTCACGTGGCTATCACATGGACTTGTGTGAGTTGAATGTCAAAACCCGAGCTGTAACATGCGCGTGCGCCACTCTGTTTGTTTATCAAAAAATAACTAAATTCAGTTAAAATCAACAGGCAGCTTTCCCAGTGAGTACCTATCCTTTGGTTTTAAAAGTTGTGTACTTGTGTCATCGACCCTTGCTGAAAAAGCGACGTAAGGTGGGCGATACTTGATAAATCCAAACATCCCCTCATACCATTGTGGTTTAGCGTTCAAAGTAATAACATCTAACATATACAAAATAATGTAAAAAAAAACAATACAAAAATTGTAATATGTTAGTGAAATCAGTAAAACGCTAGGAGTCGAGCAGGTTGTGGAGAACCGTGGCCAATCCGGATGTGGATGCGTCTCTGCGTCCTCGGTGAAGTTACGGTATTTGCAGTGTTTACTGTATTAGAGTTTGATCAACGAAAGATAAGACTCGTTTGGAAATGGAACTAATTTTGCGTCTTATTTTAAGGTTCAATTTCCAATGACTTAACCTCTAAACGTTAATTTAACAGGGAAAGTGGCACCGCTATTTCAATCTCATCTTACGTTGACCAGACTCTAAGAGATATGTGTTGACTCAGGCTTTGTGCAGTGTGATCATTCTCGGGTAAAGTGCTGATCATGCCTCGGGAGTCATGTGCTTGTCAATTATTTTTGTTTTTGTGACAATGGTTGTTGAAGAAACAGGCTGTCATATTATGCAGGGCCTGATCGGTGTCGGGCATAGAGTATTTTAGAGTAAAAAAACCGGTCTAGAGCGTGTCGGACTCGCGCACAGAGGGTTCCATAGCATCATAATAAATACACTGCAGAGTAAAATAGTAAAATTATTATTGCAGTTTTAGGTGAGCGCCATTTCTTGACTGATAGTGGAACTAACGTTAACTTTTTTAGAAATTTGATAATATCTAAAAAAGTGTGCTATATTGAATTATCGAGACATCGTTTTATTTTTCCTGTAATCTTTATATAAACTGCTCTCACATAGAATTATTTCAGATTTTGCTTTTTGCATATTTCGGAGATAAGTGGGGGAACGGTATTTTTTTTTTAATTTTTCATCATAAGTCAAAAACCAAGCGGGCTAAAAAAAAAGAAAAAAATATTGAAAACGTTCAAACGGCGCTCTTTCATATGATACCCCACATGCCCTAGTAGCCCCACTTCAAATTTTTAAGTCCCCTTTTCAGTTCCTGTTGTAAAAAAGATTTTTTTTCTTTCTTATTTGCAAAATAGTTGGGCAAATGTCATCTTAAACTATTCCAAATTTGAAGTTGATATCATTAGTAGTTCTCGAGATATCCAGCTGTGACAGACAGACAGACTGAGTCACACCATAAGGGTTCCTTTTTTACCATTTTGGTACGGAACCCTAAAAAGGGGTTGTCAGCCATATGGCGGCTTTTCACGATATGTGGTCTGCTCTACGGTAACATTACAACAGTGTTCACGGTAGGGCCTAAGCCGGGTGTCTTGGCTGTGTGGGTAGGTCAAGAGACTTACAGGCGTAAACTGTGTTACCAATGGGAACAATCCGGAAATCGGTCACTCGACACGATCACTAACTGACACTCACTTCCCAAACAAAACAAAATAATCCCTGGAGATCACCAAAGATAGGTGCGTGAGACGTACAAAACTGGTTAGGCTTGGCATCAGAAAAAGAGCAGGTTGAGCCATGTCGTTGGCCGTCGAATTCTTGGGTGCAGGGCGCGCCCGCCCATGCACGCGGCGAAGCACCATCGCTCGGCGCACACAGCCATCCGCAGGCTGAACCATTTAGGCCCGTATTTATAAACCGCTCTCAACTTTGAGAGCTATGTTGAGATCATGCTCGAGATGCTGTTCTAATTAATAGATCATACTTAAGTACAGGTTTAAGTTCGTGGTATCAACTGAGATCACTCATATTAATAAACAACACTCTGCACTTGAGATGATGATTGAGAGCGTGTTCGCCAAGTGCTGCAAAACCGTGACTTGAGAGCGTGCGCGCGCGGGATAGTTATTTTATTTTGAACTGCTACGTATGTTTTTGTACCTATGTACGTGGATAAAATTATATAGTTTCAAAATCTAATAAACGGAGTTAATCATTATGATGATATTGATTACGATATTACATAAATTACGAAATGTATTAATCATAATAACATACAATATCCCGCCAATTTTTTCCGTTTCTTTAATCATGAAACAGAAAAGGCAAAGGCACATTTGCATCATACAGCCACGAAATACATAATCCAAGACTTCAGTCTTCTTGAACTGACGTAGTAATATAAAGTGATATTTTATTTATGGGTAAATAAAGTAATATAAATAAATATTTAACTTTACCACTTGTCTAAAATGTTTGCACTAATTTATGAGAGTACAATTATAAAACTATTATTTTTTGTAATTTGAGCTAACTATTCTACACAGCTTAAACGAAACGTTAATCATTCAATCTTAATTCAAAAGTGTCATTTTACTGTATAAAAACCACCGTGAACTTAAGACCCTGCTCTTAAGATTGATCTTAAGAGCTGAGATCGATCTTATTTGATACGCTCTTGATATCTGACTATTAATTAATGCTGCTCACATCTTGAGAGCGTATCAGCTGAGATCGCTCTTGAGACCGGTATTGAGAGCGGTTTATAAATACGGCAGGCTGATTATCTAATTTAAAACCACCTAGCGACCGGTGATAATTACGAAATAGTCGCTGTCAAACTCGATTTCGTACCACCGATCGAGTTTCTACGAGTGCTGCCTCCAACGGACAACTAAAGTACTAAAATATACGAGCACTTCAGCACTTGCAAGGAAATGCTCCGAAATTCGTATTATCTAACTCAGAAACCGCGACGCGACCGCGACGATTTCGCGATTTCTTCTGTCAAACAGAAACCAGACAAAACGTAATTTCTGATTAGTTTTCGTTAAATTCTTAGCCTTACCTTTGACCAAAATTAAATAAAATTGCTATAATGTAAAACAAAAGGCCTGTCCTTCAATGCCTACACGGAATTTGCCATTTTGAAGACGAAAAAATGTAAACGAAATTCGAAGCGAAAACAAAAAGGTTATGTTCACAGAGCACATATAGTCAGACACATACACAGATACAGACTACTTTCGGTAAAAGGACTTTTCAGTCGCTGCCACCGGTTGCTAGTGGCGCTAGTTTCTATGGAGATCTTAACGAGCATAAACTGGAGCATAAACTAATCAGCGATCGCATACATAATACCAAATCAGTGACTCGGTCGCGCGACGATTTCGAAATAATTCAGGAATCGATTTCGGTCGCTCATTTTAGATAATCAGCCTGCCGGCCTTAGCGACCAGTAATAATTACGAAATCGTCGCTGTCAAACCGGCGGGCTGATTATCTAATTAGAAACCACCTAGCGACCGGTCTCATTTGACAGATGAATGTGATACATTGCTACTTCTTTTTGGGGTGAAAAAAAAACATACCAAAGAAAAGTAGCAATGTATATCAAATGAAACCGAACCGAAAAAAGTCGCTAAATAGTTTCTATTTAGATAATCAGGGTGCCGATTGACAGAAGAAATCGCGAATTCGTCGCGGTCGCATCGCGATTAATGAGTTTTTGTGCAAAGAAATGCTCCAAAATTCGTATTATACTCGGTAACCGCGACGCGAATGCGGATCACTTCCACGTCCGTCCTGGGACAGCTTCAATCGTACGGCCACGCACGTCCTGTGGGGGTATTACAACCTCTTAAAACTTGGCAGGTTTATGAATTGCTATAGTTACATCTCTTTCTCGCTGTATAGCGAATAAAAGAGATAGATTGATATCCAGTTAGAAAACTGCCAGGAAATAAGAGGTCATAATACGGCCCCAGGACGTGCGTTGCCGGACTATTGAAGCTGTCCCAGGACGGACGTGGACGTGATCGGATAGTTGTGTGCCGAACGACGGTGCTTCGGCGCTAAGGCGACTGCGCTCCTGCGCGAATTTCTTTCATCTGCGAAGAAATTTGAACATTATGTGATTGATAATAAAACAAAATTTGCTTTGCATCAAACAATGCACTTCGCCTTCGATGCGCTCCCAGCTTGAATTGAAATCACTTGATTGACTTAAATCAACCAGCAAGTCGCCTTGCTAGTCGATTTTAGACGGGTCGATACCCATATAAATACTACATTACGCGACGCAACGAAAAGTATGTCTTCTGAGGCGCACATAGAGTACATTATTTGATGCGCTCAAGTCAGCGTACATTTCCTGCTTACAGAGGAATGTCTGAAAAAATCAAATTAGCAGAACATTTGGCTGTGTGTAATTTTTAGTATTAAACTATTAACTTCGTCTACGCAATCTTTAAGTAACAGCAAAATGGAGATTATTCTCTTGTTATTCCCTAATCATCACATTTTTAAAAAGTCAACTGTCAACTACACTGAGATAAAAAAAATGGCTATGCAGAAATATACTATGGCAGCTGACTTTTTTAATATGTAAAAGTCTAAAGTTAATTCACCGAGTGTTCATATTTGTAATTAGTTTAGAAAGTTTGATTTTTTATCAGAGTTTCAAAACTTACTGCAAATTGCGGCCCGCTAATTATTTCCATAAAACGATAGGCCGTCGGCGGCCCTGCACTTGTCAACAGCTGGGCGACTCGTACCACAAAACTAATAAACCGCTCTCAACGTTGAGAGCTATCTTGAGATCATACTTGAGATGCTGTTCTTAGAAACATCATCTTAAGTATGATCTCAAGATTAAGAGAGATACGGGCCTAAGTGCACGCAGAGATAAAGCGACGCCCATCGTCGTATAGATTGCTATAATTAAGGTGCCCTACTCTAGCCTTTAAAATCCGTTTTAGCTCAAAGCACACCCCGGGCACGCCATACAAACACCGCGTTTCAACTACCTATTACACAGACGCTACACAGTGACGTTTTTGCACTCGCGCAACTGTGTGCGTAAAGTCTATAGGGCTATTGAATGAGCATATGAACTGGCTTACGAACTCGCGGGGCGCGGTGAGGTAATTGATTGCGGGGCGGGGCGGAGAGTTTCCTTTCTGTACGGTAGTACTTATATCTCTTCTGTGCTCAAAGTGCACTTTTTGCTTGAATGGATTTTATAACTTACAGAAAGAATAAAAACTGTTGAAGAGTTATTCAAAAAATATTAGAGACAATTTAAGAGGGCATGCTCTTAGTATTTTTTTAATATTGACTTGGTTTACGAGTTATAAAAATAAATGTATTGGCGGCGCTAGTAGTGGGTAGTATGACGCCTTAAGGCTCCGTTATGCGAAATCATTCGCATCACGGAGCCTTAAGGCGTCATAGTCTCTGTCTTTTTCTTTACGTCTAAGTAACTGCACTTTTTCGATGTTTTTCGTTGTTTTTTCATCATTATCTTTAGCACGATTATCTTTTTTTTTTAAAGTTATTGGAGCAACTGCACAGTACGTTAAAGTGTATTTTGATGTAGAATTCAATACGTTTCCGCTATTATTTACGCCAAAATATGGCCCGCGACAAGCGCTTTTGATAATATTCTGATTTTTTTTACAATCATCTGTGAGGTTTATACGCAATTTAATACTATGCGCGCCAAATAAGAATAGTACTGTCAAACGGCAATCTTGATCTTTTTCCTTTTCTTGCACATGCTACTCCCCTAAAGTGGAAGTGAAACGCAAACAAAAATGGCCGTTTTGACAGTCCTATTCTTATTTGGCTCGCATAGTACGTGTAGCTACTAGATAATCTGTTTAGCTTGTCGTATATTTTTTTGGGGCTACATCTTTACGTTTTCTATATAAAAATATGGCCCGCGCAAACCATGTTTTCCTATTATGGCCCCTTAAGCGACAGTCGCTATTCCGAAACATTCATAATAATGAGTCGATGTCGAAGCCCCGATTTAACTGAGACTTTATTCATAGAATTTAAATTGTTTGTTTGTTTACAGAGCCCACCCAAGGGAGCGACAATCCCTTACAGACCAAAACCCAATGTGGCCGGCCCAGTCATATTGGCCGGAGGACAGGCCTACACTATTCAAGGAAACTATGCCGTGCCTGCGCAAGATGTAAGTATCAATAACATAATATACATTTATTTGAATACCTACAATACATCTTGTTAATTACCGAACATTTTCTGATAATATCAGAAACACTAATGATTATAGCAATACGTTTCATTTGTAAAATTGAAACAACAAGATCCTGAGCTAACAAAGTGAAATTAAGTACTAAACCCAAAATAAGGTTTATACCAGCCAATGTTTTTGAAATACTGGCTTTTTGGTATTAATAGCCTTATAAAGCCGAATATTGTAGATAGATCATGCATACAACCCGATTTCATCTATTTTTTATTTCAATTTAAATAGGTACTTATGTTGGACAACATCACAAATATTGCTCTAATTCCAAACTAAGTATCTAAAGCACTTGTGTTATGGAAGTCAGAGACAACGGTGGAACTACAAACAGGCCCAGACCTGAGCCAATATAGAAAAGTTCGTTTTCTAATTTGACTCAGATCGAACCCGGGACCTCAGACATCTTGAAAACCGGTGTACAAAACCACTCGTCTACTGAGGTGGTCAAATTATTTTCCGTAGTTGCATGTATACAAGGTACCCTATCTACCCATATTCGGCTTTATTAGGCTTTTACCAAACATCTTGTAAAAGTGGATGTCTCGATATACTTTACTTGTTATTCAATTCAGCACTTAACAAAAGATGAAAGAGAAGTTGCTTTTAACATACGATAAATAAAAACTTCAACATGTATCTCTCAATGCATCATCTCATTTCCGGCTGAACAACATCTGGGGTTAATTGCGATGTCTTGTGCGCGGTCACGTCTGAACAGTTGGTATCAACTTAGTGTATGGAAAATTTACTATACTATAATATAACAACATCGCAATTTTGTCAGCTTCGTTAGATAATTTCTTATGAAATAGAAGGCCGGGTCTGTTGAAACTTTATGACCATGTAGTTAAATGTCAAGTAATTACTTGTTTTAGTTTCATTTAAATCAAGCAAGTAGTTTTCAAGTTATAAAGGTTTCAAGGAAATGCCAAGCGCACTGAAATATGTGCATTATTACGTCCGACTTAAGATTCACCACTTACGTTATAAGGTCATAACGGGAACCCAAAACATCAGTTTTTCAGACATTATAAGTTTTCTGTTTTAAAAGATATCGCAATAATTTCTTTACAGTTGTTCATGTGATACTATAAGCTATTGGATACGTCACTAAACAAAAATCGATGGCTAGACTCGTGAAAATGTCCTAGTATTTACAGTGGCGTTCATATGATTAAGCATAAGGGTGCTCGCAGAACAAAGCAGGTTACAGGTCGGTACCGGTCGGTACAGGTCTGTAACGATCGGTACAGGTAAATTAGCCCCATACTTTTCTATGAGAGGCCGCATAAAGAAAACATTGTCGGTACCGGTTTGCGCATACATGTATGGAAAACCTGTATCCTTGATGTTTGCACCCTAAGACTGGTCACACATAGACGGAATCTGGTTCGGAATTTCGAAACGGATTATGTATAATGAATGAAAATTCAGAACGGAAAAATACCGTAATGTGTGTGGTAGGTAGGTCCATAGATTAAATAGATTTGTATAAATTTGCTGCGTTCGAAATTCGTATGCAGTGTGTGGCCGGCCAGGTTAAACCGGTAAGGGCCTGTCCACGTGACCACGTCACGACGTCGTCAACGTGGAACGGTGCGTTCTCGCGGCGCGGTATGTTGTCGCACGGTCGGTACGGCAACGTCGTTGCGGAACGACGCGTCTGATGTCGCGTTGGAAGCTAGTGGTCGGCGTACGAGCTCAAAATCAATGGAAAACCGCAAGTAGATATTAAGTCATGAGACGAGCAAT
Organism: Agriphila geniculea; assembly: GCA_943789525.1. Taxonomy (NCBI): domain Eukaryota; kingdom Metazoa; phylum Arthropoda; class Insecta; order Lepidoptera; family Crambidae; genus Agriphila; species Agriphila geniculea. The sequence continues at coordinate 15,809,700 of OX038882.1, read as the reverse complement.
AACATGGATACATCTACGGTTCCATTTATCACGTTAGCAAAGCAACATTAAATCACAAAAATTGTTAAGATGAAGTATTAGTATGCTAAGATGTACAAGGCACAACAACGTGTAACGTTGCGGCATCGTGATTTTGAGGATACGGTAACGTAAATTTGCACGTCACGTCAATGCACTGCGTCGCGACACCGCACCGTTCCACGTTGACGACGTCGTGACGTGTCATGTGGACAGGCCCTAAGTGTCAGTGTCAGTTCGCGCATTAGGGATCCTCGTAAAGGGAACGTTGACAGTGTATTGATTGGGTGTATTGTAACTGTTAGTGGCGGTGATGCCCGCAAGTGGTGTGCACACCGACACTCTATTTTATTGTTATTTGACATTTACTAGTGAACCATGAACAATTTATTGTCAATTAAATAAAAAAATAGATCTAAGGAGTTCGCTACCAGTAGCAAGTGGCCAGACCAGAGTTTCCTTTTTAAGCATAAACCGGTAAATGTCAGTGTCAGTTCGTGCAATAGGGGTCCTCGTAAAGGGAACGTTGACAGTGTATTCATTGCGGTGTAACTGTCAGTGTATTGATTGCGGTGTTACTGTCAGTGTGAGTTCGCGCATTAGGGGTCCTCGTGAAGGGAACGTCGATAGTGTATCGATAGCGGTGTAACTGTGGTGGCGGTGGTGCCCGCAGGCGGTGTGCGCGCCGGTGTTCCCCCTGCTGGAGATGAAGCCGCCCCTCGTGGGCGCGCTGCCGCCGCACCACCTGCTGCCGCCGCTGCACGAACACCACCTTGTGAGTCCGCCACCCGCCCGCGACCTCATAGACCACGCCCCCGACTATCCGACACGTCACACGAGATCATTCTCGTTAGACCACGCCCCAAACTACCCGACGTCACACGAGGTCATTCTCGTTCGATTCTCTAAAATGTTTTGTTTATATTCTGTTGGCCACTTGGCAGCTAGGAATAGTACTTTTTCACGCTCTATCCTCTTCTGCTTCCTCATCATTTGTTAGAGCGAGAAAGACAGCAAAATGCTGTCGCGCGTAGAATCGGCGATGCAGTCGACACGCTATCTTTCTCGCTATAGCGAACGACGATCCTCAGTGGTAAAGAGGATAGAGAATAAAAAATGCTATTCCATGCTCACAAGTGGGGTTCGACCCTAACTGCCGGCGAAATAAAAGAAATCTGCCCCCTAGCCGAAGGCGCTATCGATTGATGTATAGAATTGACATTTTAAAACGCTATGGCATGCGAAACCTATGTCAATCTCACACTCATACCTTTCGGTAATTTGTTATCACTTTTACAAAAGATCATTTTTCGATAGCTCTATCTCTCAGAAAATACAGAAACACCGTTCACTAAAGCGAGAAAACGACACTGCCACTTCCACACTGACAAAATGGTTGTCGCTGAATGTAGTGCAGAGTGTATTCTCGATCTAGCGAACAATATTTCTGGATGGTGCGGTAGAAAGAGATAAAGCTATGGATAAATGCGGAGTGGGGGGTAATCCAAATAGTTTAACCCTTGAATGAAATTAAGTTGAGAAATATTGTGACGATTCTTATGATCGATTCTTAATTTCGAGATCCGAAATCCTGATTGCAATCAAATAATAGCAAAAACCATTATCCCTTGTGACAGTACTGTACTGTGGTTTCTTCTATTAGTAGAATTTATGCCCACTGTCCAATGCATCAATTTGTATTGCAGTAAAAGTGTCCCTGTAGTTATCTTTTGATGTTGTTCAATATTCTCTCTTCCACGTCTTTAAAATTGGCTTACAATTGAACCCTTTTTCGGATCAAAATGTATTTTACTGCCTACCTACAAGGCTTAAAAGTGTATTTTAATATATTTTCTCTATGAGGTTGTGTGGGAGTGATATTATGTGATTGGTGCTGCCCCGGAATCCTTTCAACTTGGTTTGGTTGTGTGGTGTCGATTTTCTTCCAGTAGCAGAGATGACTCCTTAACAGTGTACTGTAAAATAACCTGTTTTAGATTAGACCCCGGTGCTGTGAAGTTCAGGAATGAGTTATATAATTTGCTCTCTTCTTTTATACTCCTTTGCTTGAAACACATTTATATTCTTTCCCATTTGCACGTGAACCCCTTAATGGTATGTCGTTTAATTTTTCAACCCAGTAAATATTTTTGCACCGTAGCATTTATATATCATTAGTTTTGCAATGTAATGTTTTATATCGTGGACGGGAATATGTGTAGATACACACATACGAAGCTTTATCTGTTTGTTTTCTGGCATTGCTGACATACAAGCCTTTCAGTTATTTGTTCTTCGAGAATTGTTCACGCACATACAAAAGGTTGTTACATCAATCCTCTACATGCACCTCTCCTTATTTTGCCTTTGCCTTGCCTCTTCCGACAATTTTATTTGTGTTTCACAATTAATATTGAGAATAACCTTGGAAGCGTAGCTGTAAATTGAAAATGTAATATATTAGAGTAAAAAATGTTTAGTTATGTATTGTAAAAGGTGCGTATATTGTATTCGGGCAGCACCATTCAAAAACTCACAAAGTGGTATATTTTTCTAAAGGAAACGTAGGTATCTAAGAATATTCGCATAGCTTTTATTTGTATTGTCTTCCAGATCCATTTAAATTCCATAACCAAACTGTTGCTAGTAGAGCGTTTGCGATATTTCTTAGATCTTAAATTAATTATTCTTTCCACTCAGGTAACCCTATCCAGCGATCCCTTCCCGGCTATGTCACAGAAGATGAAAACAAGCAGCTGGAGCTTTTATATCTTTGATTTCTGCATTGGTTTCCATTCTTGTAAAGTGTTAGCTGAAAAAAAGATTGTTTCTTGTGAAAGTACTTAATATTGTGGTATATTTTAGATGGGAGGATTAGCCAAATCTCCTTTGGCTGGCTTGGCAGCCCTGGGGCTTGGTAGCTTGGGGCCGGCTAACACAGGCGGACTCAACCCTGCAGGTAAATAAAAATATCAAATCTATTTGCGTCAAAAAGAGTCTTTGATTTTATTTAACAATAATTGTTATTTGCAATACAAACTTACTTATATGTATAACAAGATATATTAAACCTTATATGTAGGTACATAAATCTGTGCTGTGATAATTCATCTCTATTTCATCGTAGTCAAAGGTAGTTTGGGTGTTGTTTATAAAAACGGGTGTAAGTAAAGTTATAATAAATTCAAGCCTCGGCACGAATCTTTAGCGGTGACAGATAATGCCCAGAGGGCATATTACAACCTCTTAAAACTTGCCAGGCTTATGAATTGCTGTAATTACATTTCTATCTAGCTATATAGTAAATAAAAGAGACGCCCTGATAGCTATTCAGAAAACTGGCAAGTTCGAAGATGTTGTTGTAATACCCCCGCAGAAGTAATTTTTGGATCTCATTCACTGGCGGGAGACATAGTGCGGGGCTACTGCAAACATGCTCAATAATCCCCTCGCAATTTCTCTCACCGCTAAAGATACATGCCGAGGCTTGTACAGATGATGAAAAATTACATTTGACATTTTCTCCATATGTAGAAACGTCAAAAACAGATGATTAGACTTTAATTAGCTGTTTATGTGTTGGTGAACTTCTGTCTAAGGCGCCCTCCACATGCCCGGCCGAAAGGTCGCTGTGTATCGGTCAAACAAATAGAGGACAGAAGTTAAGCTTAGTAGGTACTAGGCACGTTCGAGCAACACATTATTTATGTGATTTGAACTTTAGAGGGAGGTTATTGAGAATTTGTCGTACTTTTCGGCAATATAGGAATCGTCGGAATTCTAATTCAAAATATTTCTCTAATTTGTAATAAAAATATAATCTTATTTATAATGTGTTTTGTATTATTGATTTTCATCCTGTCGATTCAACTCATGGTAATCGATTAAAGAATATAATCTCTAAGTGTAAGTAGATACATAATAAATACGCTAGTAGCATAACTTCTGTAGTCTCTATTCTGTGGTACGGCCGGATTTGGCCTTCAGTACTATCCTTCCTGCCGGGCCTGTGCATGTGGGGGGCTTATAATGGATCTTCCACACAGTTCTGGCCTGCAGGATCGTACGCAGAGGTGCGGCCTTACGGCCAAATCTCAATGTGTGGGGGGAGGCGCGGCCTCCTCAGGGGCCGTACCGGCTAACGCATCGAACTTCGGAAAGTCTGCTGGGCTTCAAATCAAAACAGATAAATCGAGCCTCAGTCGGGCCAAAATGGCGAAACCCAACTCATGATGTCACACGAACATCGATATCTTCCAAATAACTTCGGTTAAAACAGATAAATCGAGCCTCAGTCGGGCCAAAATGGCGAAACCCAAGTCATGATGTCACCGAACATCGATATCTTCCAAATAACTTCGGCAAATACGAAATTACTTATTTCGATTTATCTGTTTTAAGTTGAAGCTCGGCAGACCCGCCAAAGTTTGAATAGTTAGCCGGTAGGGCCCCTGGTCTGAAGAGGCCACGCTTCCCCTACACACGTTGATACACACATCAGCTTTGTCTAGGGATACCAGGCCCCTATTTCACCAAGTCGACATTTGTCAGTGACATATGTCGGCAATTTTTACAGTACTTTCCTTATTTTAATAGGGGACAATTTGTGTTGTGAAACGGGATATTTTTACAAGTCGACAATTGTCACGCTAACTTGACTCAGCTCCAATGTCATATCAAGAATTACTGACAAATCTACAAATATGTCGACCTGTAAAAAATATCGCTGTTTCACAACATACTTGTCCCTAATTAAAGTAATGACAATTGTAAAATTAACCGACATATGTCACTGACAAATGTCGACTTGGTGAAATAGGGCCCAGGTGTTATTTTCATACAAACGAAGTAACTTTGAAGCCTTGGGTTCCTGCCAAGGATGTACTGTGCTGTGATCTGATGACGGCTATCCAGGGAGTGAATGGAGGAGATTCAGATTGCTATACACACCCAACTGATCTGACCAGCATTCTAAAAACGTAATGGACATGTTTAAAAAAAAACCGCTAAAATAGCATGAAAATGTATGGAAATCCTCAAACTGAGAACTCTAACCCATTAATCTTTTAGAATGCTGATCAGATCAGTTGGGTGTGTATAGCGATCTGAATCTACTCCATTCAGTCCCTGGATGGCCATCATCAGATTACAGCACGGTACATCCCTGGCAGAAAACCAAGGCTTCAAAGTTACCTCGTTTGTATGAAAATAACACCTGCATCCCTAGACAAACTTGATGTGTATATTTGACCGGAAAGCCGCGGGAAGACACCTCTCCCTTACGACCCTGCAGGCCGGGCCTATGCATGTGGAGGGCGTATAAGTAACGTAGTGGTTGTTGACATAAAGCGCTGGCAGCGTTGGCGGGGTCGCAGCTGCGCACGTCCAGCCAGGCGCGCAACCAGCCCGCCTCCAACCAGCAGTCGCACGAGATGACCGTGCCCAACGAGCTCATCGGCTGCATCATCGGAAAGGTAAGCATTATAAGCCTTTATTATTTCACACCTAAACAGTTACATACGTTTCAAGAATTTTATTGTGGGTAATTTTCAGAGACCATAAGAATAAATTAGTTAAAAATATCTCGATAGATGGCGCTTTATGAATGCCGAACCGTTGTAAAGTTGCTTATATGTCTATCGCCGTTTTAACTCCCCCGCCTCGTTAATCGCTCTCCAATCTCCGAGGCGTAGGGGTAACTACAGCTACAGCATTTGCGATCAACATTTTCAAAAAATTGCATGCTTTAAATTGCTTAGTATGAAGGGGTTTATCTTAACAGGGGCTTTCATAAAACGAAACATCTATCGAAATCTTTTGAACTATTTTTTTTATTGGAACTGTCTGAAAATCGCCCATTATCTATGAAGCCCTTCTCGGGTGAAAGTCTCTAAAGCAGTGGTCGTCATACTGCGGCTCGCGGACGATATTTGTGCGGCCCTCGCCACAAAGCAAAAAATTTTCTCCAATAAATATATTTCGCCACTACACAAGTAAGCACAATTCATTCACTGAAGCCTTTCCTTTGGAATCGAATGAAAGGAAGAATAAAGTAGCTGCTTTGAAAACTTCAATTCGTCGTCAACAAAATGTTATGACGACAGCAGTTGGACAAAACCAGGCTGATACAAAAGCATCTTGTTAAGTTTGTTACATGCTTGCAAAAGGGGTGAAACCTTTCACTGATGCTGAATTAATAAAAGAGCGCAAGTTTTGTTTTTGAACACTGTTTTCTAGACTTTGTTTGAAATATATTCAAATAATCAAATATTGGCAGAACTAAAAATGCTTACCCTGGCGAAGCAGAGTTAAAGAATTGTCATAAAACATGTATGAGGCAGTAATTGACAGGTTAAAAATCTGCAAACACTAGTCTTGCGTGATATTGTCTCAGTGCCCATTTTTAGTGTGGTACTGCACTACAGACGGAATCATAGAAAAATACTTCTTAGCCGTCATATCCATGAAAGCAAAAGAGCATGACGCTCGAATTTGTCAATTAGTCACAGGTTAAAAAATCTATTGGGCAATCGGGTTCAAAAATTTGCAGCCCGCAGTGATACTACACATTGTCCTTTGTGGCCCTTGACCAGATAAGTGTGACGACCACTGCTCTAAAGTAATGGAGTGCCATTCCTTTCCAAGTTTCTCAGTCTCTTCCTTTCTAATTCTAATTTGTCGGTTTCGGAAAGGTAAAAACGTAAACGTTTAAACGTTGTGTACCGGCCGTGTGTATCATTTTTGATACACAAACACTATTATAATAAGTGTGTGCAAAAATGATATTCTGGCGATAAACGGTGTATGTCACCACTGCTTAGCCGCAGGACTTCCTTATGGATGGATAAGGAAGGAAGAGCCATAACTCACAAAGTGGGTCCAATGTGAATAGGCTTGTTTCCACTAAGAATAAATCGGCTAGCATAAGGTTTCTAATGATTAATCATGTTAAATAGTAACCAAAAAAACACTTTTTTCATTAAAATTAATAAAGATTACCAATATTTACGGAAAATAAATTCGGCAAAATTGGCCATTTAATCACGTGACATTGAACACCAATCAGAGACGCGTGACGTCACGCCTCCCGAAACATTTGTTGTTGCTGTCATTTTCGATAAGTGAACAGAGTGTGTGTGTGTGCGTGTGTGTGTGTGTGTGTGTGTGTGTGTGTGTGTAACAAACACGAATGTTTCGCGAGGCGTGACGTCATTCAAGACGCCATGACAGTTTTGGCCTTTTTCGATGTCATTTTGAGTTCATTTCTTAAAACGCAAAATTCATAGGTAAAATGACTTGTTTTTCTTAAAATAATATATTTTTGGGGTAAAATAGATACCAAACTTTATTTTTAAACTATTTTCCAAATTTTGTCAACTAGCCTATTGGTGGATGTTAACGACTGCAAATACGGCTGGGATCATCGATCTAACTTGCCTACCAAAAACAGAAGGGTCAAGATATAAATTTTGTGACATCCTAGCGATTCGCTTCTGTAAATTACATTTGTGAATTCTAACACAGTCAAAATCGTCAACAGGGTGGTACTAAAATCGCGGAGATCCGACAAATCTCCGGCGCGATGATTCGGATATCTAACTGCGAAGAGCGCGAAGGCGGCGCCACAGACCGCACCATCACCATTTCGGGCAACCCCGACTCCGTAGCGCTGGCACAGTATCTCATCAACATGAGGTAAGAATTGAACTAAGAAAACAAAGCAAGTAAGCTACTTTCAGTCACCAAACTCCTCCCGTCTTCCTAAAGTCCGACGGACCGTTATTTTGCCCATTCTTGTCCATTTTAAATCATGCCTCCACCTTTGTAACTGATTTGTTTGGGATCCTATGAACTTCCTATGATTTGTCTTCACCTTTTTGGGCTGTTTCGAAGGTGTGTTTCTAAGTCAAAAGTTTGATGAAAATATTCTGATCTGAGATGCTTGCAAAACACGTTTTTTTATTTTCTGCGGATATCATGATGTCGTTTAAAATAGTGTCATTCAATTCCACCCAATCCGTTGCTAATGAATTATTATTGACCGAAAACTTCGTACAGGCATTTATAGATTAAAATAGAATGGAAACAAAATTGTATTGTATAAATAAACGAAACATTTTGCTAAGTCAATTATGAATGTTAGTAATTTGTTTTTAATACCGCAACTTATTCGTATTGAATTTGAATGTGTAAGTAATCAGTGAGAATTAAACTTACTGGAATTACGATTTTCGTACTTAGCTCATTAATAAATCATTCTCTTCAGACCGACCTTATTAGCACGACAAATTTTCACTTCGTATACCGCGAAGACAAATAAATGATTATTTAATGTTGCAAATAGAGCTCTTGTATAAAATTAAATATTTAAATATTGTTGCTAATTGCAACAAAATTGTAATACAAAGGTGAACCTCTATAAAACTCATGTGTTTTTTTTTGTGACCATGGCGTTACTTGAAACGTTCAAAGGGGTTCGGATATTTTGCTATGGAGACCGGCATACACCTACTCTTCAGCCATTTTAAAAAAGGCAGTTTTGGCGGCCTGTCGCGAAAGTTGTGTTAATCGCCATAACAAGTCATTAAACAAAAAGTATTAAGTGAGAAAGTTTCGTAAGTGATACTTACTGAGATATTTGAGTTTGTAGTTAAAAATGTAATTAATTTTTTGTGTACTTAGGGAACAAATGAGTCTGCGAAATGCATCGCTGTAACCTGGTGCCGGCTCGGTGACGGCGGCGGTGGACAAACGGCCTACAACTGGGGCACACTTCAAATAAGCCATGAACCCTTCTACACATCTAAATGGCATAACAACAATCCGGATTGACATTTGCGATCCGCTAAATTTAAGAAATCTGAAATTATTGATTTTGTTTTTCATTTTCGAACTCAAATACTCAAAAGTATATCACTTCGAATTTTTTTTACAATACATTTTAGTTTGATATGATATTACTTTATCTGTCGATTGGCCGCCAAACCGACTTTTCAAAATAACCGACAAGTAGTTATGTCAAAAAGGCCGAAGGCTCAAGTGTATCAAGTCAATTAATAAAAGAAGTTTAATTAGGTTAAATGATACACAAATTTATTATTAATCGATATATTTTATTCGATCTATTTGTAGATATTGTAAATATGGTAAACTTTAACAGTTTCTGCTATCAAGCTTCAAATAAATGTTTTATGACAAAAAAATAATCTGAATCGATTTACAAACGCCTCTTCATCATCATCAGCCTTTTAATTTCCCTTCAGTGGAGGCCACAGGCCTTCCTTCCTAACGGAGATAAAAAGAGAATACAGACGTTTAGCGTAGTATTTAGGATCGCAAGCGTTATTTAATCGGAATCGATATACAAAAGCTTATTCATCATCATCAGCCTTTTAATTTTCCTTCAGCGGAGGCCACAGACCTCCCTAATGGAGGGAAAAAGAACAGACGTTTAGCGTAGCATTTAGGATCGCAAGCGTTTTAGATCGGAATAGTAGACGGTCGCGAAGACTTCGAAGCCGGCCAATAGTACCTGCGCCTAGCCTTACAACATTCCTGTCCCGCTCCGGCAGTGTGGAGCTTCAGAAGGCGAACCTGGAGGGTGGTAGCACGTCGGGCGGGGCGGGGGCATCATCGTCGAGCCCGCTCGCTTCGGCCATCCCGCTCGCGCAGCTGCTCAGCAAGTCCGGCGCCCTGGGCGCGCTCAGCTCGCTGTCCGCGCTCGGTGGCCTCACCGACCTGCTCAGCGGCTCCAACCAATCGGTCCAAACCACCGGCGTACACAGAAACCACAAGTCCTTCAACCGCCGCCAAGACGACGACACCCCCACCAAATCCTCCAAAGAGAGGAAATATAACCCTTATTAGAGTTTCGCGTTGTGGTTTCTCGTCGTTTTGGGTCGCGGGTGTAATGTTAAGTTTAAATAGATGAACATAGCAGACGTTTTAACATTCTGTTACGCGTAATCATTGTCTTTTTTTTATAAACTCGTCTTGGACAAACGATCAGTATGGATTTAAAATCGAATTTGACGTTAAGTAGTAAAAAGTTAACAAAGTACATGACGCGTACAGTGTAGTCGATACCGACTCTGTAGATATCCCCGGTGAGAAAGGACCAAGTTTAGCTTAGAAAAAATTAAGCCAGACTTTTCTATTTAAGACTGACGCTGCGCCGTAATGGTAGCTTGTTATGCATTAGAAACCGAAAGATGCAAATTTTCTCTATTGATTATTTTAATAACATTTCAAAAATAAAAAAATGGGTTCTTTCAAATTTTCAATGAAAATACTTCGTAATACAATCTTCATAAGTCTTTTCAATGTCGCTATTCACTCAAGTCACGTTTACAGAAGACCGGTCTTCTACTATGTTCGTCTATTTAATTCATAGTCTATCTATGACTTGAACTGATCTAACCAAAAAGTTTAAACGATAGACGTGATAAATTCGCTGAATTGGGTTTACGAGTCATTTTCTCGAACTATTCAAAACAACAATTATTAATTGTGCTGAATAGGTAAAACTAATTTATTTGTGACTATTATAAAAAAAGAAATCATTTAGCACAGGAGGATATTTTTCATATCCACAATCATGTAGTATAAGGTTATTTTATCGTCTAAAAAATAAAACATTTATTTTTTACTTTACTTTCAGACTGTAACGGAAGAATTATAGATTGTCAATCGTAATGTTCGGTCTTATCGTGAATTCACGAAAAATGCTAATTTTTAAACGACTTTTATGTTAGAAAATAGTAACATTGTAGTCAATAAATCATTTTGACTACTACATGTTATTAAAATCACTGTGACTAACGAAAAGAAAAATCAAGTATAAAATAACAAAAAAAAAAGATATCGTAACTAGGGATCGTGACAATAGTAGGAAATACGTAGAAGCTTGAATGCTGTAGAATATACAGAGTGCTTCGCGTTTGAGATGGTGGTAATGTAATGTGCCGATTGCACATATGTTGTAGACTCGTGGATGTCGTGGCCAGATCTTAGAATTGATCACCTCATTATGTGGCCGACAATTTCATGAAATAATGTATTTCTTAATTTTAAAAGGTTACCACTAAAAAAGAGTAATTTCTGATTCATATCTACTTACCTGGGAAATACGTTCCGAACTCCAAGGTTTTTTTCGTTGCGCTCTATTTTTGAGTGTATCGTGTATTCAAGTAGTTTTGTGTCGTAACGACATTTCACTTCAGTTTTATCTTCATACCGCGCATTATTTCTATCAGAATAATCTTCCGCCGCCATGATACCACAAAAACACAATGATATCAGCCTCTGACACTGGATAATGTAATTATTTTAATTATTTTACGATATGATCACTAATGTTTGACCACATCATGAAGTAGCCGTGCGTTTAGGGAACGGAACCATACTACGTGACCCGTTAAGGGGGGAGTGGGTCTAGGTTTTGTCACGTAATCACCTCTATGGTGATCTGGTTCTTTTTCGAGATTATTTCTTCTTGATACATTTTTTTATCACTTGTAATTAATTGTATGTAAAATTATGGCACACACTCTTGGCAGACAAATATGAGCAATTTTTTTTTTATTTCTGTTACAAATGATATAAAAGCATTATCTATGAGTTACTACGTGAAAACTAAGGGGAGGAGGAGGGTCAAAAATTGTAAAAAAAAAATGGGTCACGTCTCACATAGTATGGGTACGTTCCCTTAGCTGTTCATATCGTCAAATGCTGATTATTATTACATTGATCTGGCCAGACCATATCATGATGTGGGCCATGGATTTTCCATTTCATGAAATACAACCATTTCACAAAATAGTCTGCCACATCATAAAGTAATCAATTCTAAAATCTGGCCACGATATGGACACTATTTTATACCTTGTGGTATTCGACTTACAAAATGTTAATTGAACATTAAACAAGAAATCAAGAATGAAATTGCATGTATATAGTCTGGTTGGATTAACCTAAAATGATTGTTTAGAGACAACTTGTATATATTTATCGTGTTTGTAGAAATTCTCTTGGTAATGAGAAGTAACAAAAAAAATTAGTGGCGACTTCAGAATTTTACAGTCAAAACTAGCGATGTAATCTGAACGGTTTTAATTGTATTTAATATGTCAAACCTGTCTGCAATCTGACACTGATTATGGTGATATATGAAATCGGCACATCTTTTTATTATAGAATCTATTTAAGATTAACATACAGGGTGGCTAGCAGAAACATCAAGCTGTACTTCAGGCCAGTAGTTAATAAAGAAAAAAACACAAATTTTTTGGCCAATTCATTTAAAATAATACTTTCTTTAAGACTCGTAAAATTATCTCCAAACTAATATATAACTTTCTCCGTTAAAAGCAATAAGAAAAATATGTTAGGATGAAGTATTGTTTGATGGCTATGGAATACTCTGTATAGTACAACGTGTTACAAAATAACCCCTAATGCCGAATATGGTAGATAGGGACTATCAAAGTGAACAACTTTTACTATGGGACCAACTCTGAAATCGCGGAAAAAAACTGCTGTTTCATACAAAAAGTAATTACGAAAATAATATATGAAACAGCTGTTTTTGTCCCATAGTAAAACTGGTTCAGTTTGATGGTCCCCTATCTACCATATTCGGCATTAAGGGTTAATTTGTTACACATTGTATATATTTTAAATAGAGTTTTTGTAATGGTAGTCCGTAAAATTTTAAATAAGATATGTAGTTATGTAGCCATCAGATTTGTTCTACATTAACTGTTTTGAGGATTTCTTGAGATATTCGATTAATGTACAGTACAATGACATAAGGTGTTATTGAAAATTGCCACGGCTACCTACAGAAGTAAAAAAATACAGATTATATAATTAAAAATCGAAGAAAATTAAACTATTAAACTAAACGAAAATTAATAAGAACTTTGATTTGAATGCTTACCATTGCCCGTTGCTACAAATACTGTCGCAAGCACTGATGTGAAGTCTGTTATTGAAATAAAAATAAAAAATTAAAAGTTTTTTAAAGAATATAAAAAAAATCTCTTTTATTTTATAATTAGCTTAGATACGTAAAAAGTAAAAGAGAGTGGCAATTTTTAAAAGCATTTTATATCTTTTGAGAGTGGCAATTTTTAAAAGCATTTTATATCTTCTTACTTTTTACGTATAGAGTGATATTTGTTATTGTAATCATAATAATAAAGCACCTAAAATCTTTGGTTTTATTCTAGCATTACAATATTTCAACCAACATAACATTTTATTTCTAACTATAAAAATTGGAATAGTTGGCAATTCAAAATTAATATTGAACTGTGATGCTTTGTTTTGAATTTTTAAATATTATTTAAATTATATTCGTCAAGGCGCCATTCTCGCAAAAAAATTATTACCGTCTAAATATACAATTTATAAAAAATCCAAGCTTATGGTCCCCTCGCAACTATTTATAAACACACAAACTTAATGACAGATACATTATTGTGGTTTTTCGCGACGAAAAACAAAACGACGGACGTTTTTAGTTTTTAGCTTTTTTCACCACCAAAACTGCAAACATTATTTGTCACTGAGTTTGTGTGTTTATAAATAACGATTGATATTTTGCGAGGGGACCATAAGCTTGGATGTTTAATAAATTGTGTATTTACACAGTACTCATTTTCTGGGAGTGGGCTAGTGTTGCATAGAATATCGCCTGTGTCGCAGGCATTAGGAGGCAAGAGCTCCACGCGGCCAATGAATTCTTTCATGATATACACAAGTGAGCGAGTTAGTCCGTTAGCGGCCAAGTTCTGCCGCTCTTCTAAACTGATTACTCTAAATGGGTACCAACCAAGTAATGTCACAATTCATTCAATTGTTAATTTGCCTAAAAAATCACCACTTAGAATGTTCGTACTTAGACGTAGTTTCAAATGTTTGTATTTGCATAAATATAAGTGGCGGGTAAACGACATCATTATATCTGTAGGTAATTCATAGTTGGCTAGACCAAATTGTTTACCGAGACTAAGTAGATTTAGTCCTGATAATAGTACTAATTCTGATAGGGTCTCAACTAAATAGTATGATATAATAATGTGTTTGCCCCTAAGTATACTTGTTTTATAAATTAGTGCGAATTTAAATCGAGGTCCAATTCTAACGTTTCTATCTTGTAGTTCCACAGGGGACAAAATTGTTTGGCTGCCAATTCCTTTTTATTTGTAAAAAAAAATCATGTTAATTTTAAGTAATAGGCGTTTTCTTTATAATTTCAGGTTTATATTACTCGCTAGAATCGTTAAGTAAAAGTGTATTGTTTTAAAAGTACATAATTAATAAAACAATAATTGCAACTGACAGATTTTTATTGTTGTTTCGATGACATAAATATGGTGTGTAATTCATTTCCGTTAGGAATCTTATTTCTAGTATTTTGAGTAATATTGTTGTAAAAATATGAAATGTGTACGCCTTAACTGAAATGAATTATAATGTTTCGGTATTTGAATATAGCAATCCGTTGAGTTTAGGTAAATTTGGGTAGACTATTCGGTTGGCCATAAAATAAAGATTCCTACAAGAACCCACGCCATATCCTGCCTACCAGGCACCAAACATTCCCGTGTTACCTGCCGCCCGCCGGACCAATCCATCGAGATACCTACATCCTACAGCTCTCTGGATCACCCACTTTCCTGGTAAGATGTTTCCTTTACATTTTATTTTTATCCTAGAATATCCACTCTAAACCGACATCTAAAGCCTTATATATCAAATTTGTATTGATAGACGACAATAGACACTGACAATGTGTTAGCATATGACAATAATGGTCGTTCTAATGTTGCAGAATCACAATGGAGACTGCGGGCATGCCGCTGCCCGGCTACCACTACATCGCCCCCAACCACATCGTGAAGGCACCGATCCATTGAATGGGGCTCCGTGGCCAGAGTTCCGGCGTTGCTTACAAAACGTTCAATGAACGAGCGTACTTTGTGCAGCCGCAATACGGAAATCTGGCTCCGATATATTTCTTCAAGTAAATAGCAAGACCAAACAATCTCAGTCGAAAAGGGAAGCAAATCACTAGATATCGTGCTGAACGTATGTTTACATTTGTTACAAGTTTATAAGTATTTTAGATATTCTTATATTTATTCTCCACTGTATTTAATTAATTGGGATAGGAATTATCGGTGGTTAAAGATAAGTAACTCTTGGAAATTTGGGAGAGTTTATCGTGTTTCGGGGAAATACGAAAATGATGAAGATTTAAAATGACTGAAGGTTAAAAAATTCTGCTAATCGGTATGTGGTGAACATGAATTGATAAATCAAACATTGTTGTGATGATCTGTGGTTGGAAGTTATGTTTTATTTGTTCACCATTTACGGATTAATGATTTATAAAAGACAAAGTATGCAACAGGAGTTAGCTAAGCTGATCGAATTTACTAAGGATTTAAGCGGTCAAGTTACTCACTTATCTTTTGGATTTGTTTTCCATTATGATCTGTAATGACCACACATAATAAAATGTTCAAAATAAGATAGTCTTGAGAGTCGGCGTATAGTAGGTGTAGCTGCGTTACAATAGACCTCGGAACCGCTGACGTAGCGTAGTTTAGTGTAGCGAACAGAGTGAGAGGGTTAAAGACAATATTTGTAAATAAAATAAGCGTAATAACCTGGAAAACTTAGGTATTACAGTAATAGTTGCGCTGGGGCGCGGCGCGGCGATACGAAACCGATGGGAACAAATCCTTAGGAACTTACATTAAAGCGGAAAATAACATTGCAGTATATCATTTACAATCGTCTATGATCACAAAAGACGTTAGGTGTAAAAAAATAGTGTTGCTAAATGTGATAGTCCTCTAATTTATTTTACATTTGAACTATAAGATCTCTAATTTACAAATATACACAATGTGTACATCGGCTGCTGAAAAAAGTCGAATAAATAATATTGGTCTAGGGATCAAAGCCAAAGATTGTTGAAGTTTGTTTAACACTAATAATGTTGCGGATTTATGCTAAATTATTCTGAGAGTAGTTAATGTTTAGTGATGTAGGACAGTTTGTTTGAGTTATTTTATTACCCTCTCCAGACTGCTCATTGTACTTAGTATTAGAAAAGAATATAGATAGTCCTGTGGTAATCTACATATTTCCAAAAAAATCTTAAAAAAAACTTAGATTAACTTAGAAAAGTAAGATAACTCTAGGACCACTACTATTATTAAAGCTTTCCAGTAAACGCTTGGAGGAAACGAGTGCCACATAAGACAAAATGCAGTGCCAAACTGTAGACTTGTATCAATCAATAAGGCATTTTGTTTTTCTTTATGAAGTTAGGTTAGAACATTTACTTAACGGTTTCACTATCTACAAAATGTAACAAAGTAATATCATTGTTATGTTTATACATGATTTCTTGAATAGTGGAACCGTTAATATTAAACAATCAATAAACTTGCAACACTTTACGTACTCCACTAAAAGATTGTTAATTTTGCACCCTAGGTATAAGAATCATAAATAGAATTACAAAAATTTAGTCTCGATACATATCCCTGTGACATATTTTCCCTAAGTCTTCCCTTTCAATATCTTAAAATGACTTTTGAAGAGAAAATGATGATTGTGCCAAAGTTGTGTCTAAATTTATGTGTGGATTTGAGGAATACGACAGCATTATTATTTGTTTAAAGTATTATTTTTAACATTGTCGATTTATGCTAGTCAAATTGTTCTGAAATTAAAGACAAATAATTAAATTTTATTATATGCTAGTCAAAATTCATATTTCAATCGGTGTGTTTAGGTTTTGTATAAGATGTTAACGAGAGGTTTATTTATTTTTGTTCTTGTATGTCAAAGTTTAAACTATTATTATGTGGTCTCGCTAAATTAAATTAGCAATAAATTTTGATAAAATCAATTGTTTATAGTATAATAAATTGCAATTAAGACAATGTATAGAGCTTTGTAAATTAAGTATCACACAGGTATAAATAGAATTAATCTATAGAACTAAAGTAAAAAGAAATTGAAAGTAGTATGTTACTAAAGAGAAGAGATTTCATAGCTGTGATTAAAAGGCTTGGATGGCACTTTTGTGTCGATTGCTACGTCAGGTAGGAGCGCGAGGGGGCGGGGGCGGAGTGTAGGGGCGCGGCGCGGCGCGCGCGCAGCGCAGTCATAGTAGTGCACGCTTCCTAGTTCGTCGTTGCTACAGACACGAGAGCGTGCAACTCAGAGTGGGTTATATATATTTTATATAGCAACAGAAGGCAATTGTAACGCAAATACTTTCTCTAAGAAGAAGTATTAGTTCATTGATGTTGTCAATCAATTAATATTAAATTTAGTACAATGCAATATTATTAATATGATTAGTAAATAACACATCTATTTGTCTTGTGTAGGTGTTATGTTCAATTATAATAATAATAATTGGTGATCAATATCATATTACTCTTTATTATACTTACTCATATTATAGAAACTATTATGGTTCAATATTGTTATTGTTATTTTGATTTGCTCAATTTACTGAATGTTTACGTAAGCTAGGCTTCTGAATAATTAGTTTGTTTTGTTCGTCGATACTTAGGGCGCGTACGCACCGACCGGTGGGTTGCTTAGCGCCCAGCACCTAGATATGTAGGCGACTAGCCTAGCGAGGCGCCAATCGGCCGGTTGCGAGCATTCGTGAACTTTCCTTTTACTTCGGTACATATTTAAGGGCTATGCGCTAAGCAAGCGACCTGTCGATGCGTACACAGCCTGGTATTTTCATATTGATGTCTCACATTGTGAGCATCACATGTTTATATTTTTGCATAATTTTCTTTACTATTTAAGTCGGAAATGTATCTTACTCGTTCGTATTTATATTCATCAATGAGAACAAATAATATTTTGGTCAGTGAAAACAAATGCATGTGAAGTAAGCCTGCGACGAATACTTAGAATTATTAAAATTCAGAGACTTATTTAAATCCTAAGTGGAAAAGAGAGGTGGCTTACATTATTAACTAATCTCGTTATGGCTAAATAATTATAATTAATTCCAAAGCGTTTATTTTATGGTTCAGTTTCTGGTGAGCTTGATGGTTGTTCTGATCTGACGTCACCATTTTGTTTTGGTGTCTGCCTTGTTATCAGTAAAAAGTCGAGTGCAAAGTCACACGATAAAAATTATGTGTTATGTATGATCATAATATAATAACTTATATATTTAGCCTTTATTGACAGGGTCACACTGCGTTGTATAGTAATATAATTAAATTCAATTTAGCAAATATTAATTACTGATTTTTTTAGAGTTTCGTATTAGCACTTAAATTTTATATACTTGTAATTGCACTATATTCAAATTCCTCTATTATGTGGCTATTAGAAAATTCTTATTTATCTCATTACACACGTATTATTATGCATGATCTTATCCTAAATCTTCATAAACCATAATGTCGAGTGTACTTCGACTTATAACATAAATATTATGAATAAAAAATGCGCGGTTTGAAAAATCATATTTTGCTATCTTCTTAATTGTATGTACAATATTTATATCCACATACAGGTTTGAGACGATTGGGTAAAAAGGGTTGTGTAATTTGTTAAGCATATACAATGTTCAAAATATATTTGCTTCGATCCCTCTTAAGTACACTATAAAGAAAATTAGAACTACAAGTTGTTCAACATTATTATTATACAGTAGTTGACCAGGGTAAAATACGCGTAATTATTATTTCACAATAAGCTACCACAATTTTACCTAAGTATAGCTCAAATCGATGTATTTTGAATGCTTATAAAACACGAAAATATTTTTAAGCCAATATCTATTAAAATATAAAATCGGCTATCGGAACCATGAAAGCACTTGTTCAATAATATCTATTAAAATTATCAAATTATCGTGTGATTTGAAACTGTCTTATGGCATAGTTAGGATTGTAAGAACAAACTATGCCTTATATATCTGTGACTTGATCAGTCAAATAATTTTCGATCAAATTTTGACTATGACCTATCTCTTTTCATTATTCATTTAGATTTAAAGTTAATAGTTAATATTGACTGATTATAGTTAAGAAGGAAAATATCAAAAAGGCATAAAAATGTCGGAAGTCACTACTGCAATTTCAATAAGCATTTAATTTTTTATCGTTATACTGTCATTATTGAAGCGGGCTACTCAAAGCCCTGCTTTGCAGGGGCACTGTATGCAAGGCTTTGTGTGTAGGCGAGCAGGGCCGATGTTATAGATTAAAATTTAAAAAATCTATGATAATATCGGCCCTGCCTGCCTACACAAAGCACTGTATGCAGTGGCACTGCAAGCAGGGCTCAATATCGGCCCTGCAAGTTGGGCTTTGAGTAGCGTGTTTAAGCGTTAATTCAAAGTTTACGCCGTTCGACCATCAACGCCGTCAACGGGACGGGATGACGACGGCGCCGTAGTTTAATTATGTCATCAAAATGTATGGACGGGTTTTCGGTGGACAGGCTGTCATAATAAATGAATCTGTTTCGGCTAATACCCGAAGTGGGTCTAAACCTAGTTTTAACCCGCTAAAACTAGGAGTAGCCGATAGCCGTAACATAGCCACTATTATCGGCGCCATCATCCCGTCCGGTGACGACGGCGTTAGTGGACAACGGCGTTTATTTGTACAATATTATCACCAAATATGAGCACTTCTATTTTAACTTATAGATGTTATTTAAAATGCCATCAAATTAAGTACCTACATATTGTTGAATCGTGCACTATTTCAGTAAACTAGTAAATTGTTAAAACCGGCACTTTAAATATCAATTATAAGTAAATAATTCAGTTTTCTCAACCGACACACGATATAGATTTTCGCCAAGTTGTATCGACATAACTGGCATAGACGATAAATACTAATTAGTATTAATAAAAGATAAATAGAGTATTGATTTGATTTCATACAGGCGTGTATTTTGTTATTAGTCGTATTTTGATTGTTTTTTGAAAACCCATTTAATTGACACGTTTTTATTTAACTCATAGCATTTAATAAAATTGTAAATTTTTTCTAATTTATTAAAACGACAGGTAAATTTACGCGTCCACTGCATCGGAATCGGAGCGTACAGCGCGGACGGAGCGTCACCACTTGTCACTATGTATGGATTTCTATGGCGCGGAAATGCCGATGCAGTGCCATAGAAATCCATACAAAGCAGCAAATTCGTCCGCTCCGATTCCGATGCAGTGGACGCGCACCTTAATAGTTGGACACGCATATGCCATGCAGGTGAAAAAACTTATATTATGCAATATTGGTTTTAAATTTTGTTATAAGTACTTTAATCAAATTAACTAAATCACGCTTGTATGAATCAGTCATACATAATACTGTCTTACACTTTTCCGCGTAACATAGATGTGTTTCATATCTTCAAATATCACTGTAATTGTCGACATATCTAAATAATCGTTTTGTGAATTGAATTGATTAATGTTAATGAATTATAAATGTTGTATTCGTATTACGGTTACTTACAGTACCTACCTGTAATATCAATGAGGTTCATTTCAATATAATTCATGTTTGTTTTCATTATGTTAATTCAATAAAGTGTGTAAATAAAATCTGGAAGGTTTTTTTTATTTATAACCCGATATTCTGTGAACATCGCGTAAAACAATGCGCAGAACACAAATTCGATAAGCGAGTGTGTGAGAGAGACGTGTGGTGGGGCACGGCCAAGCGCATAATGGCTAACTTCGCAGCAGCCAATAAAATTGAATCGAATTATACCTACCTTAAAATAAAATAAAATGAATAAGACCAGTAGAATGAACAAGTGATTTCAGCATGCCCTCGCACGTTGCTCATCACGCAAACTTCTTTAAATTACCTACATTACCAAAATACCAGGGGCCGTACCGGGTAATAACGCATGGAACTTCGGAAGGTCTGCCGGGCTTCAAATTAAAACAGATAAATCGAGCCCCAATCAGGTTAAAATGGTGAACCCCAATGTTGTCACACGAACATCTTTCAAATAACTTAACCCTTTCAGGCCCGTCGAAAACGATCGTGCATTTTTACTTTAAAAATTCTCGCGTCTTGTCAAATCAACTTTTCGGGCCGAAACCCGAGCGCAGCGATCGTGCATGAATTGCGCCACGCACACATTGTCATTTTTCGTATAATTCATTAGTCAGTGGGCTTTGGTCGTGTGACAAAGATAGCTGCTTTTTTCGACGATGGGAACGGTGCACAAGAATTATTAATTTTTTTTTCTAACATTTACGACAAATAGTTGTTGTTATTTTGATGGTGTAATGATGATACATGCTTTTAATTGATTTCTGTTGGTAATCTATGCATATTGTAAGTAATATTCCTATCGAAAAATTAAAAGTCACGATAGTGTCGTTAGGGCTCAACTCCACCTTAGTCCAGTTTAGATTATTTCATTATTTTCATAAAGAATTAGTTATTTTTTTACGTTTTAATGGGCAGAGAGCTAATTTCAGACTTAGTATTAGTCTACGACCATGTCGTGGTCGTAAAATGGATGAACAATAAGTCTGTGCTATTAGCCTCGAACTGCTCGTCTGCAGATGACTCGACTTTAGTACTTCGATGGGTCAAAAACAGAGGGGTTTTCATAGGATATGTTCCCGCGCCCAACATAATCAACAGCTACAACAAACACATAGGTAGTGTGGAAGTACTAGACCAGTCAATTCTACCGCACTTTCATTAAAACCAGAAAATGGTCACTAACAGTAATTCTCCACTTCTTTGAAATTGCAGTATCAAACGCCTGGCGTATGTTTAAATTAGAGTGCAATGCATCTGCCATCCCAAGCAATAAAGTAATGGATTTGCTAGAGTTTCGCGGATGGAACTCGCTGATGGGCTTACAAATACCCCTACTCGTTAAAGAAGAACCAGCAAGAGCTATGATGAGTCTGCCCTAGAACCAAAAACTAGTTCGAGGTTCAAGCGCTCAATAACCAACGATCGCAGGCCTTGGTCATACCCGCCGTACCTTTTAAAGTACGACGGGTATGACCATCTTCCTAGTTTTGAAGAGATCGTCAATCGTCGCGCTTGTCAATTGGAGGGGTGCAAAAGTCGACCAAAAATAAGATGCAAAAAATCTGATGTGTACCTGTGCCTCTCAAGAAAACAAAATTGTTTTGCAGGGTTTCATTAAAATAAGTATATTAAATATATTTTAAAGTCTGATTGAAGCAAGTCGAAAGACTGATGAATAATTACTACATTAAAAGATTATATTCTTGTTTGATCTCAATTAAAGCGTTATCAAGTCTATTTGTCAAATTTATATATCTCGTTGATATAATTGATTAAAATAATTACAAATACTAAAGTAAAGTCCATTCATTTAGATAGTGTCGGTACACCCGCAAGCACTTGTGTTCAGAGACAACTTATACCGGAAAGGTTTTGGTAACGTTATACAAATAACGTTACAGATAACGGTAAAAAATAGCGATGATTCTAGCAATAGTTTTAGCTTATTAAGTGTTTTAAATACTAAAATCCAAGTTTTAGAAAAGTATTGACATTTCGCAGTCGTACGTTTATACGGAAAGTCCGTATTATTATTAGCTTGTAAATTTTCCAGAACCGTGTCTAGTGTCGGAAGTTTTTTATTAGCATAAAATCTGTATACTGTTCGGACGTACTACATCACATTCAAAGTCGTCCGTTTTCGATAGTAGGATTCTTCCGTTTTTACGTTTTTAGGGTTCCATACCAAAATGGTAAAAAAGAAACCCTTATGGTGTGACTCAGTCTGTCTGTCTGTTTGTCTGTCTGTCTGTCTGTCTGTCACAGCTAAATATCTCGAGAACTACTAATGGTATCAACTTGAAATTTGGAATAGTTTTAGATGACATTTGCCCAACTATTTTGCAAATAAGAAAGAAATAATAAAATAAATATTTTTTTTACAACAGGGACTGAAAAGGGGTCTTGAAAATTTTAAGTGAGGTGATTAGGGCATGTGGGGTATCATATGAAAGAGCGCTGTTTGCACATTTTAAAACATTTTTTTTCTTTTTTCTTAAGCCGCATAGTTTTCGACTTATGATGAAAAATGTAAAAAAAAATACCGTCCCCCCCCCCTTATCTCCGAAGTTTGCAAAGAGAAAAATCTGAAATAATTCTATGTGATAGTAGTTTATGTAAAGATTACAGGAAAAATAAAACGATGTCTCAATATAACACACTTTTTCAGAAATTCAAAAAACAAACAATTTTTTTTTTTAGTTTCACTACCAGTCAACAGATGGCGCTGTCCTAAGCATGCTAACCTAAGGGCAAAAAGTAGTTCCACTATGGGTCAAGACATGGCGCAACCTAACACTACAATAATAAATTGGTGGCTGGTTCAAATATAATTACCTACTATTTGCCGTACGAATAAACGAAGAATAAGTTCATACTTTACTAAGTAATTATATATATTACTATATATATATAGTAATATAATAATAACGAGGAGCTCGGTGGCGCAGTGGTTTAGCGCCTGGACCAGCGATTGCGGATGTTAAGCAACGTTCGCAAGGTTCGGTCATGGGATGGGTGACCAAAAATTTATTATCTCGAGCTCCTCCGTGCTTCGGAAGGCACGTTAAGCCGTTGGTCCCAGCTGCATTTGCAGTCGTTAACACCCACCAATCCGCATTGGGCCCGCGTGGTGGGTTATGGCCCGTCCTCCTTATCCACCCATAAGGAAGGCCTGTGCCCCAGCAGTGGGGACATTAAAATGGCTGATGGACTAGTAATATAAACATTTTGCTATGTGGAGTGGCTGAAACGTTTTTCAGTCACCATAAGCAGCATTTGTAAATTAACTGTCCGCCTGTTCGCCCTTCCACCTGTCTGCCGTTTATCCTACTTTTTTAAAGACTGTCCTAAAATAACATATCCAAATATATTTATGATTGTACGGAACCCTCGGTGCGCGAGTCCGACTCGCTCTTGACCGGTTTTTTTAAGTATACTAGTTCTTGGTATTCCCACTATTTTTGAAGTATCTGTGATAGGTGCAGACATACTGATTTTAACGCAATGCCGATGGACATTGATTATAAGTTGTTTACATGTTTTACAAAACACCCGTATTTTTTGTTGGTTCACTTAAAGTTTCATCTTGAGGCACTTAACTGTCCTTCCAAGGATGAAAAATATTTTGAGTATACGTAGCAGAATCAACAAACACAAGCTTTCACTACGGCGCGATGCAAACTGCCAAAATACGAATTGACTTGCGGGTGTACGCCGCACGCGGTATCCTTTGTTTATGCGGCGGCATCCTTTGACAAGAAGCGGCACGTGCAAAGGCGGCGCGATCAAAGGGCGACACTATCTAAGTGAATGCGCTTTAATAAACGTTGATTTTCCGATACATTTTGTTTAATTTCTAATTAACAGCACATTAATACACTTAAACCCAAGAACGTCACGACCGTGCACTGGTAGATAAAGCCTGAACGTCACTATCGTGCAGGGGTCGTGTGGACCCCTGGGGGGTAGCTAGATTTTTTTCAGAATTTTTTTCAGGAGCAATTTAAGGGTCAATATTATAACATAAACAGAAAAAACCAAATTTGTAAAAATAATTTTTTGGGCCTGAAAGGGTTAATACGAAATTCCTTACTCGGCTGACCCGCCGAAGTTCGAAACGTTAGCCGATAGGGCCCCAGAGTAGCAATAATTTAGAGTAGGTTAACTTTATTAAACGTAAGTATTGTATTACGAAAATAATACAAAAATAAAAGCGATAAAAAATACAGTAGTCAACCTTCCAGTTTATAGATCCTGGTACTTTGGTGTATATTTTTATTTAAGGTTGTCACGAAAAAAAATTGGTAGTGTCGTGGGGAATGCATATGTATGGAATTTTTCATTTACCTACGACACAGGACGTTACTACTGGGTCGGTAGTATAGAAGGGGAAAAAAATACCCACGACACTACCAGTAATGCGCCTTGGTAGTGTCGCGGGGAAGAAGGCGTCCGGGCCCCTACAGTACGAGGCACATATCTTGAAATCGGGTGGGGATTGCGCGGAATGCGTATTTTGGGCATGCGTAGCTGTGAGGGGTGCGGGCAGCGGGAGAGGGGCCCGCGCTATTGGTCGCTCACAAGAGCACATGCGCGAACTTATCCCTGCTCCGTCGAATAAATTTCAAGATATATGCCTCGTACTGTACCTTTGATTCCTTTTATCTTTTGACCCAACGATACCGGTATCGTATCGTAGATAGAAGGAATCACTTAGGTAGGTATGTGTTTCAGTATTATGCAGAACTCGACTACTGTCGCTGGGCTATAGCAATCTGTACAACGGGCATCGCTTTAACGCTGCGCAAGTGCGCACACTGAGTTTTGTGGCACGCAGTGGTTCTCAATCGCAGGGTCAGCGGGCCTCGACTCGAATTTGTAGCTACCTAATGAGAAATCTGTTTTTATCAACTCGGCAAACAGATAAGACGATAAGTAGACTTAGGTACTAGATGCATAAAATAAATAATTATCAAATACAAAAACTGATCTGCAAGACGGGACCTTGGCTTGTGTTTACGTGCCGTAAACATGCATTTCACAGCACAACACGGAACACGGAATTGACCTAGAATAATGTTGCTGCATTGTCAAAACAAATACAGCATCTGAATTTTCTTACTCACACATCTTTGTAAATAAATTAATATACACATATGTAAATAATTTTGTATAAATTAGCATAGCAAAAGAAAATAAAAGTGACATTCACCAACTGGACTTCAGACGTTGTTACTCTGTCGGCAGACAGATCGACCCATCATCTACGAATCCTCTCACTGCGGCCAAGACACCTTTAGCCGTCAGATATCTGATCAGTCTTGTGAGCCTGCTTGACTGGCAGTGAGAAAATCCATCCTTAAACCTTATTCCTTCCACTCTCCGCTTGTCACCTTAGGTCGACTGGTACAAGCATCCTTATTTATTTATATGTGTATTTATTAACTTATGGTTAGGGCTAGGGCTGTTAGGGCGCTAGGGCCGTAGGGCACTAGGGTTGTCAAGTAGGATAGTTCTACCCTTTCCAATTCATGTAAAGGGAAACCTTGCTCCCTTACATTTTGGTCCTTCGAGAGATTTTTGTTTGGACATTTGGTCCTACTAAAAACTGAACCACGCGGTCCCTCTTTTCCCTGTTAGGTATAGGGCTGACATTGAACAAGACTGACACTCTAGAGAATTGCGTGCTGGTGTACTCAACAAGCATCAGTTTCGTAGTGATCTGGGGTACAAAGTGCTTAGTGTTCCTGTTGGAAGGTTACTCGTACGGTAGCGGATCGGTTGCTGGCCTCCCACAAGCGGGTCTCACCAGTAATTTAGAAGTCGCAAAATACCGTAAAAAGAGGACGCAGGGGCACTTAGTACTGACATATTCGCTATCGAAGTAGGGAAAGTAGGGTGATAGGGAAACTAAGGACGTAGGGATACCAAAAGGACGAAGATAAGAAGAATGGAAATCTCAAACATCAATGACCTTATAAAAAGCCAAGAGGCGGACTGTGCAGAATTAAAACGAATAAGGGATAACATCAAAAAGGATTCATCAACCAGGAAGACTCAAAAATATATTGAAGACCGAAGAGTAACTATCGACAGTATTTACCATCGAGCGGCGCAAAACCACAGACTATTACAAGAACAGGAAATATTATCGACTCATAAATATATGACATTAAATTATTTCGACACACAAATAAGAAAAACGTACGACGACGCAATGGACCACTTGCGTATATGTGAAGACAAGTTAAAAATTGCCGATATACAGATACAGACATGTTCGACCGATGACAAACAAGACAAGGGTGTCAGTTCACCTAAATTATTTATTCAAAAATATCGACTTAATCAGCTGGAGAAAAAAGTATCGACGGCATTGACCGCCATTTCTGAAAATAAACCAGGTTGGCATTTACAATCATTGTTGACAAACATTGAAAAATTATTTCAAGAAATCGACGAAAATAATATACGGTTGCTAATGGACGAAAGTACAGTCACCGACGAATACATATCACAAGACTGGTTTGGGCGCGCTCAAGAAATGGTAGACGATATAATAGAAAAACTGCAAGACAAAATTAACGAAAACAGTAAACAACAGAACAGGATTTCCTCAACCAAGTTACCCAGAATTACCATACCGAATTTTACGGGAAGTTACGAGTCGTGGAATTCATTTTACGATTTATTTAAAAAGATAATTGACGACGACTGTACTATTTCTACGACAGAGAAAATGCAATACCTAAAGACTCACATTCGAGGCGACGCGGAAAAGCTGATCAAGCATTTGACGATAAACGAGGCTAACTATAAGGCAGCGCTTACATTACTCATAAATCGCTATACAGATGAGCGAGCTATAACGCAAAGATTTATTGATAGAATACTTGATCTGCCGAAAATTAAGTTTCCAAATGCGAAAATGTTACGAGATATGCATGACTGTATTAATGAGAGTTTAGAAGCGTTAAAAAATCAAGGCATCGATATTTCCTCATGGAGCCCGTTTTTATCACGTATAGTAAGTCGAAAATGGGACAATGACACCAACATGAAATATGAAGACCACCTAGAAGAACCAAATAAATTACAAGATTTTTCAAAAATGATGAAATTTTTAGAAAAACGATTTAAAAGCTTGGAGACAAGTAAATCATCAACAACTTTCAATACGCCAACGCCAACGTCACTGAAAAATCAAGACAATAATTCTAATGATTGGCAAGATAAAAAAGGCACATGTTGGTATTGTCACAAAGATCATAATATTAATCACTGCGTATCATTTAAGTTATTAAACGTGAATGACCGCATTAAGAAAGTACGAGAAAAACAAATGTGTTACATCTGCTTAATGCATGACACGAAAAAAGAATGCGTCAGTTTAAAATACAATAAGTGCGAAATATGTAATAAAGCGCATTCTACGTTATTGCATAGAAACGTAAACGAATATTTATCATCAAAAATTCAAGGTCAGAGTCAGAGTAATGAAAATAAATACGGAAAGTCAAGTTCCTCGAAAACTTATGCACCGAAAATGCAAACTAAAGAAAATCAAGTTCAAAGATTTTCATCAAACGCGTATACGCAAAATAATGGAATTCGGAAAACCGTACTTTTGGCCACAGCCTTAGTACAAACTACGACAATTGACGGATCGCCACAATTATTACGAGTTTTATGTGACCAAGGCTCGGAAGCATCGTTGTGTACTGAAGAAGTAGCACAACTTTTAGGGTACCCTAGACGAAAGATAAAAGCCGAAATAAAAGGCATCGCAGACGAAAATCCTAAGATGTCGAATCATATGATTGACGTCACATTGAAACCCAGATTTCCAAGTGCATATCAACTACAGACATCGCTAATAGTATTACCAAAACTTACCGGGGCATTGCCAAAGCAAAATTTGCGACCATTTGATCAAATAAAGCTGGAAAATAAAATAATTGCTGACCCTACTTATTACAAGAGAGGGCCGATTGATATAATTTTGGGTGCGGAACACTATAGTAAATTAATAATACAAGGATTTGAGAGGCTAGAAAATGGTATTATCGCACAGAATACTGAAATAGGATGGATACTTTCAGGATTTTGTAACAATGAGAGTTGTACCGGGATGAAAATATTAAGTTTAATGACAAGCGCCGAAGAAAAGACATTAACACAATTCTGGGAATTAGAAGAAATAACAGACGTAAAACCATTAAAAAATGACGACCAAATATGTGAGAATTTTTACGACAAAACGACACAAAGAAATCTAGACGGAACCTATACGGTTAGACTTCCAATTAAAGACAGTTCTCTAGAATATGGAAATACGCGTCAAAAAGCCATGGCTCGACTCATGCAATTAGAAAAGAAATTGGACAAAAACAGTAATTTACGACTGCAATACAATGATTTTATGACAGAATATTTAACAATGAATCATATGCGAAAAGTAAATAAAATAAATTATTACGAAGGAAAATATTATATTCCTCACCAGCCGGTAATACGAGAAAACGCTGTAACGACAAAATTACGCTGTGTATTCGATGCAAGCAGTAAAGGAAGCACGAATATGAGCCTTAACGACAATATGTATAAGGGTCCTCGATTACAACAAGACATGTCCACTATATTGTTACGGTGGCGCAAACATAAGTTTGCTTTTATGGCGGATATAGAAAAAATGTATCGTTGCATTAAAATAAGTGAACCTGACCTACCTTACCAAAGAATACTGTGGAGATGGTCCGCACAACAAAAAATACAGGAGTTTGAATTAACTAGGGTAACATATGGCACGACTGGAGCGCCGTATTTAGCAATTAAAACTTTACAAAAACTAGCGATGGATGAGGAGCAAAACTACCCCATTGCTAGCAAGGTCACATTACAAGATTTTTATGTAGATGACGTATTGTCAGGGGAGAATGACCTAGAAAAGACAAAAACGTTACAGAATCAACTAAGTCAGATGTTAAAAGCCGGAGGATTTAATTTGAGAAAATGGTCATGTAATAATGCAGAGCTGTTAGAAAATATTCCCGAAGGAAACATAGATGACGAAATGATAAAGTTACCCTTAGATGAGACGAGAAAGTCATTGGGTGTAGTTTGGTTACCAAATCAAGATACATTCAAGTTTAAAATTGAAGTAGCAGACAGCGAATATCCCACAAAAAGATTTATTATTTCTGAGATTGCGAAAATATTTGACCCCCTTGGATGGCTACAACCAGTGATAATTACATTGAAACTTTTAATACAAGAAATATGGATTAGCAAATTAGGCTGGAACGAAAAAATCCCGGAAAATATTTACAAAAAATGGGTCATAATACAGCAACAATTAAAATGCCTTGAAAACATTACGATACCTAGATGGATTCATTATACGGAAGGAAGTTTAGAGTTATATGGATTTAGTGACGCGTCTGAAAAAGCATACGGTGCAGTTGTATATAGCCGAACAAAGGTAAATGACACCTATCACGTAAGACTACTTCAAGCTAAAACAAAAGTAGCTCCGTTGAAAAATAAATCAACGTTGCCTCGACTGGAGTTATGCGCGACCGTTTTATTAACAAAATTAATTAAAAAAGTAAAGATTGCTCTTCAATGTAACATTACAAAAATTTATTGTTTTACGGATTCTATGATCACCATAGGGTGGATAAAAGGAGAGCCTGACAAATGGAAAACATTCGTTGCTAATAGAGTGTCCGAAGTTCAAAGAACATTACCTGAAGCTTCGTGGCATCACGTTAGTTCAGCAGAAAACCCAGCTGACGTCATATCCAGAGGCATAGAACCCAGCAATCTACCAAACTACAGTCTATGGTGGAACGGCCCAGATTGGTTACAGACAGACAAAATAAGAGAATCTATGTTAATACTAGATCCAAGCATCGAGGTCAAAACCTGCTGTAGCACTGTAGTGGAAATAAAAAATAAAAATGAAGTTTTAGAAAGATTTTCGAGCTTTGAAAAATTGGTTCGAATTTTGTCGTACTGTTGGAGGTTTGTACGAGGAAATAGAAAAACAGGTTTATTAACTTGTGAAGAATTAGACAAAACAAGGACACAGATTATATTATTAGTACAAAAAGCATCTTTCAAACAAGACTATGAACATATAAAAAAAGGACAAATAGTTAAGAAAACTAGCAAACTATCGAGTTTGGACCCGTTTATAGACGAAGATGGAATAATCAGAGTTGGGGGAAGATTACAACATTCACAATTACCATATGATCAAAAACATCCAATATTATTACCGTACGATCATCACGTGACATCAATATTAATACATGATGCGCATGTAAAAACCTTACACAGCGGAAATCGACTTACGCTATCATACCTACGACAAAGGTATTGGATAATAGGCGGAAAACGTAAAGTAAAGAGTTACATTAATAAATGTACTAAGTGTATTAGATACAAAGCAGAGACTGCTTCGCAAAAAATGGGAGCACTACCAAAACCACGAGTGACGCAATCATACCCTTTCTCTCATACAGGATGTGATTTTGCAGGACCGATACAGGTGCGAGCAATGAAAGGTAGAGGTCATAAGTCCTACAAAGGATACATAGCAGTGTTTATATGCCTTGCTACGAAAGCCATACACTTAGAACTAGTGGGAGATTTATCGACTGAGTCATTTATTGCTGCGCTTAGACGTTTCATGGCTAGAAGAGGTCACGTGTCTCATATGTACAGCGATAACGCAACAAACTTTGTAGGAGCTGCGAACTTTCTATATAAAGAAATATTGGAAATAACTCAATCGCCACCATTTCAAAATACTATTACAAATATGGGCACTCAATGGCATTTTATACCACCAGCAGCCCCGCACTTCGGAGGAATATGGGAAGCTGGAGTAAAATCCATGAAGCATCATTTGAAAAGAGTAATAGGAGACAGCACTTTGACATATGAAGAACTTTCGACTTTTTTGCATCAAATTGAGGCATGCTTGAATACGAGACCTTTATGTATTCAGACTGAGAACATTAATGACAATATAGTATTAACTCCAAGTCACTTTCTGATTGGTCGCGAGGCAGTCGGCTTTCCTGATCCAATATCAAACATCAATATAAACTTGATAAATTGCTGGAAACATATCGACGCTTAAGAACCAAGACCATCTATCTACAAAAAGTCGACTTCACAGGAGACGCAAAAAAGTTTTCTTTCTTCTTCAAACAATTTCATATTTTTATGTTAGGACATTTACAGGATTGGCATGAAAAAAAAAGTGAAATTAGGTGTTTACATGTATTTCAAGCGAGCTTCATTAGTTTTAAAATTACTGTAGATAGCTGGTATTAGTTAAAATTTGTTACTTAGGTGGTATTGGTATTTTCTCATAACTACTCATTTAATGCGAATTTGAGGTAACTGATGAAAGGAAGCGATGCGTAAATTAGCCATAAAAAGAACTGCATTAAAAAGTAAAAATCGCCAAAAGTGTAGATAGATGGTCTTGGTTCTTAAGCGTCGATATTAAAAAAAATGAAAAGAGATTTTTGGTTATGCTGGACAAAAGAATATTTACATCAATTGCAACAGCGATATAAATGGAAAGCGAATGGAGAGAATTTAAAAGTCGGTACAGTCGTACTCATTAAAGACGGAAACATAAGTCCTAGTAAATGGCCGTTAGCAAGGGTCAAGGAAATTCATCCTGGAAGTGATGGTGTTACGAGGGTCGTGACGCTTCAAAGAGCACAAGGTTCTGACCAGAAGAGGGCTATACACTCCCTTATACCATTACCAGTGAATGAAAGTTTAGAGACAAGTGAAGACAAAACGCCTGTACAAAGTAACGTAGCAATTGTGGAAGAAAACAACACAAGAAAGCATAAGAAAAATTCATATAGAAAACCGTATTATTGGTTTTTAATGATAATGTTTATCTTTATACAAATGTTGGCACAAACAGGAGCCTCATATACAATAAAAAATTTGGAACCTGGATTATACATAGAAAAAATAGGAAATACTACTTTAGACAGAGGTACTTTTAGAATAGAAAAACATTACGAAAGAAGTATTTTAAGCCAGAAAGTAGAAGCTACAAAAGGAATAGTAGATCAATTTAAATCGCTTTGTTACTATGCCAAAACGCTATATCGTGATACTCATTGTATACAGTACCATATTCATTTACAAGAGGAGGCAGAAAAGGTTGAAAAAATAAACGAATATTTAAATGAGTTAAATCAGACTAGAAAAAAAAGAGGTTTATTGGGACAAATGATGACTTATTTATTCGGTGTCAATGACGAAGTTTACAGAGATATTGATTCATTGGATAAAAACCAGCAAAAACTTATTGATGCAGCGAATCATCAAACAAAATTTATGTTAAAAACCATAGCAACAGTTAACCAAACAGAAACCAGAATACAGGAAAAATTAAATAGTTATCAAACAAAACTAAATCAAGTAATATCTTACATAGATAACAATAACGGATGGTATCAATCGGTAGATAGTAATAAGATTCAAATACATATGTTACATTCATACCAAATAGCTTATAACTATATAGCTGAAATAATATCTTACTACGCTGGTATTATGGACATTTACTTATCAAAAGCAACAGTGTACAGTGTACTTACACCAAAGAACATCGCAGACATTATAAAAGCAGCCAACAGCAAGTTACCATCAAATCTTAACATCATTCAAAATCAATTACTTGATACAAGATTATCAGAAAATGAAACTCACATTACGGTATTAGCATATTTCCCTATTACAGAAAAAGCCAAATATACTTTATTACATGTGACTCCAATACCAATGAAATACCGAGATGGGATTTATCAGAGCTTGGATATTCAACAGTCAGTTATAGGAATAGACTACAACAATGAAAGATATTTTGAACTTACCCATGAAGAATTTAAAGATTGCTTACATAGATTCAGTGATTACATTTGTTTTCCTGTGGCGGTGAAGAACATGCAATTAAATAGAAATTGCATTGTTGAATTTATTACTAAAAATGAAACTAAGACGGACTGCTCGACTCGAACTTACAACGTTACAAATGAAATTATATGGAAACAAGTACAAATGACAAATACGTGGATATATGTGACAAAACAAAAAGAAACTATATCTATTGTATGTGACGGACAAAGAGAAGAGGTTTCTATTCATGACGTTGGGATCATACAAATATCAGAAAATTGTATTATAAAGACAATCACTACTATGTTAGTTGCGAAAAGAGTTATTGCCGAAAATGTAATAGCATCGTATAGTAAAAAATCAGAATTTAAACTAAGTACTAACATTACTGTATTAAATAAGTATAATAATATTAAGAAGGAGCAAGTAATAGATAGTTCTAAAGATATTTTTAATAATTTAGCAAACGAAGAAGAAACGTTACAGACAACCCTAGACAACACCGTGTGGAGTAGCATAACTATTCAGACATACGTAGCCAGCTTATCAACGTTATTAATATTTTCTTTTATAGTTTTGGTGATATATTGTTTCGGTCCACAGATAAGACAAAAAGTACAAAATCTGGTGACAACACGACGGGTGGAAGCATCACCCAACAGCAGCCCATCTGAAGAGCAACAGTCCAACACCCAGTCGGCACCTCAAAGTCAGACTCGGACGCCGCCGATCTACGCGCGGCCGTTTCCTCGCAAACCATCACCGGGGCCTGCACTGGAACTCTATCAACTGGACTCCGTTCCTGAGAGGCGCCAAAATGTTTACGTGCCGTAAACATGCATTTCACAGCACAACACGGAACACGGAATTGACCTAGAATAATGTTGCTGCATTGTCAAAACAAATACAGCATCTGAATTTTCTTACTCACACATCTTTGTAAATAAATTAATATACACATATGTAAATAATTTTGTATAAATTAGCATAGCAAAAGAAAATAAAAGTGACATTCACCAACTGGACTTCAGACGTTGTTACTCTGTCGGCAGACAGATCGACCCATCATCTACGAATCCTCTCACTGCGGCCAAGACACCTTTAGCCGTCAGATATCTGATCAGTCTTGTGAGCCTGCTTGACTGGCAGTGAGAAAATCCATCCTTATACCTTATTCCTTCCACTCTCCGCTTGTCACCTTAGGTCGACTGGTACAAGCATCCTTATTTATTTATATGTGTATTTATTAACTTATGGTTAGGGCTAGGGCTGTTAGGGCGCTAGGGCCGTAGGGCACTAGGGTTGTCAAGTAGGATAGTTCTACCCTTTCCAATTCATGTAAAGGGAAACCTTGCTCCCTTACAGCTTGAAGAACCGATAGCTGTTGGGGCGAAAAGGTTCTGGAATGGGGACCGCGCAACGGATGACGCTCCTGGTTGCAACAGAGTGGATCTGGTAAAAGTTGCTGGATTCGGGTAGCGCAGGACCGTCGCTGTGTAGATTCTTGAGGAAGGCCTACTTGTACCCAGCAGTGGGTGTTGTGCGGCTGATATGATGATGATTTACGCAGCGGTTCCCGAATTCTTTTGGCTATGGAACCCTTTTTGGTTCACTGATTTTGAGTGGAACCCAAGGAACATTTATACTCACAGGGAGGTGGAACTAGGGTTGCCAGGACGAAAGTCCAAAATATCTGAAGAAAATTTGAAAATGTCGGGATTTTACGGTTGTTGTCGGGAGAAAGAAATATTTAAAATAAATTAGTAATACAACGGCCGCGCAGCGTGATATTTAGTTAGTTGCATCCACTAATCTTGTAATGTGTGGTTTCATACGCGAAAATTAGTGTTTTCTAGAGAACTTTCGGAACAGCTGTTTTTCCGAGAGATTTTTAGATTTCTCGGGAGTCGGGAGATCACTTGAAATTCCGGGAGAATCCAGACGAATCCCGACCATCTGGCAACCCTAGGTGGAACCCTAGCCCAAGTAAGAAGTAAACTAACTGTAACATTGGGGTTTTTATGAGAAATCACACCATACTGAGGCTCTTTGGCTTGGTGTTCGCATCTTGTAAATATTGTTTGACTTCAAAAGAAGGACTTTTTAAGATTAAAAATAGTTAGAAAAAGATATGAATTTACGCAGAACCGCTGAGAGCCTCTTACGCAACCCCAGGCTTCCGCGGAACACTATTCGGGGAACCGCAGATATATAGTCGAGTTCATTAATATTTTATTTTATCGTTCTTTGGGGGGCTTGCAGCTCTCAATACAGTTTAGTATAGGAAGATAAAAACTAAAAGCCTCCACTTGGAGGTGCACTACATATTAAGTAAACTATCTTGACAATTCAGCAATCTTATGTCTTTCGTAATAAAAAAATCTATAGGTAAATATGTCAAAACTATACACATATTATTGAACTCAAATGCAACGATGTACACAATTGTACAGTATCTATGGGTAAAGGGTGTCCCAAAAATTTGCCAGACGAAGGGAAAGTACCTGTAGGTAGACTTAAATATTGAAATAAGGAAATACTGAAAGACTTCATTTCGATTTAAAAATAATTTGGAACTGCATTCAAAGATTTTTGTAAAATCACCTTTCTTAACCAGGAATCGAACCCACCAAATACGAAAAAAAAACTTTTATTTAGGTATACTAATTGCAATAACGAGTGGCGTGGCATACCTAGTTATTTAGACAAGCAATGTTTAGACAGATATAACAAGACAAATAAAGAAAACTCGTCGAATATTACTTCTTTAACTTCGTCTAGGTAGTAGGTATCATGGGCAACAGCGAAGGTTAAAAACGCTTGCACGCCGCGCCGTCACAAAACCATAGGTTTAGTTCGTGCAAGAGCGATACGCGCGCACTCGAATTTTGTTGCCCATAGTAGGTACCTGCTTATTATTTCTTAACGGACAAAAGTTGCGATGTTAATGAATGATCTTGCTTTAATTAATGTTTGCTTGTCAGGTTATTCAGTTTTGTTAATACTTGAGTACCTACCTAAGTAATATAGGTACGTTCTATCAAGGCCGAAGATTGGACTCGCCTGCCGTTTTGCCATTATGACCGTTTCACGCAATGTCTTACTAGTGCCCTGACCTCCAGCTTTATTATTGACTTTCTTCGAAGTCACAGTCACATCTAACTGGGTCAGGTTTTGAGGACGAAAGGATTAGACCTTGGAAGTTACATTCAGATTTAGTTTACATTTCTTTTTACTGTATTAGTTTAATAGCTGTGGGACCTAATATACGAAGAAACGAAGCCAGCTGTAGCGGATGGTGAAGAAAGAAATATTTATTGCGGTCGAGTGTATATCGGCGACTGGCAACGTGCGAGTGTGAGTGCGCATGCCCGCCACTGCGCCACTACGCCATCGCCACTGGCGGCGCAGTGCCCCCTGGCGGACTCGCTCCGCAGTCGGTTGCGTAACAAAAGCACACTCGCGTTCTGACGCTACGCTGAAAACTTTCTCCCGTCGCGCGCGGACGAAATGGAGAATCGGAAAATGATATAAAACTTTCCCGCGGTACGCGCGCTACATAATCATCTAAAAAATCACCGGATTACGAGAAAAAATCAAGAACTTCGACTTCTGGCTTTTCTTTTTTAGTTCATTAAGTTTTCGGAGTTTTCTGTGCGAAAAGCGACCCGATGCAATTTTCACCGGTCGCCTCTATCTCTGTGAAAACGTTGTAAAGTGCTGTGTTAATTTGTTTAGTTTTACTTTGCTTGTCGCCGAGTGGTGGACGGTGGGGCTGCCCCGGTGTGGTGGGAATCGATACTGCGGTGGGAGCGGCAAAGGTAAATTTTTTTTTGTCTTTTAATTAAAAATTTAACTAAGAATTTATTGTTATTTCAAATCTATATTAATATTCACGTTATCAAGGTATTTTTTTCGGTCTATCTTTTGTTTTACAAACAAAAACGATCTTTTTACGTAACAGGTAAAGTCTTCTCAAAAACAGTATAACTATATTCCTTACCATCTTACTTCCACAACTTTACTACACCTACTTACATTGTTCCATGTTACGTCAGTATTATTTCAACTCTTTGTTATAAGTTTAGTGTTTAGATTTCCGTGAT
The DNA here is from genome assembly GCA_943789525.1 of Agriphila geniculea. NCBI lineage: Eukaryota > Metazoa > Arthropoda > Insecta > Lepidoptera > Crambidae > Agriphila > Agriphila geniculea. Next base: position 15,772,031 of record OX038882.1, on the reverse strand, counting down.
GCGATTATCAACTCACAACAAAGGCCTACGCATTTGCTACGAGAACCGTAGGCGCTACGGTTTTTACGAAAATTTTATATTCAAAATTGGGAAACGGCCAAACTATGACGTGTTCTCTAAAGAAACTAGGTCAAATAGACAGGTTCGATGCGACTTCTACACAATATTTTACGTCATAAAGAAACCTTATTTTGTTATAAGAAATTCACATGATTACTGCAACAATAACAATGTATACTAACACTTAATCCAATTAGCGCGAGTCCATTCTCAAATTACGTCTCGGCTGGCTCCTTTAATATTCTGGCGTGTTATCCTTTTACACTGTTCCTACATAATAAATAAGTATTACACACAATTCTATTAAGATAAATAAAAACTAGAACAAAAAACTTGAAAACAAAATTGCTTTAAAATTAAACAGGTAGGTACCTCTAAAAAGTAAAAAATAATATTCAAATTATTAGTTAGGTACGCATATCAATATTAATAAAACATGTCTATTGAACATGAAATAAAACACTTTTTAACGGATACTAGCGCGGTTTTATTGAATGTGCTTTGGTATTTAGTTGGTATTTGGTTTGATTTTTGGTTTTTCCCGACGTTTCGGCACCTTTGCAGCTGCCGTGGTCACGGGGGACGTTAAAAAGTGTTTTATTTCATGTCTAGTGAGCGCGTAAGCTTGAGAAGTGAATATGTCTATTGAAGTCGGGTGGGGCTGGAGACAACTTCTTTTTTTATTCTAAAAGCCCCACCCGACTTCATTAGACGTGTTTTGTTAATATTGATGATGCGTAACTAATGATTTGAATATTATTACTTGCTTTTTAGAAGTAAGTTTTTGTTTTCGTTTTTAGGTTTTTTGTTTTGTTTCCAGATAATAACACAACCTATGTCTAAAATACTTACGAATGGCACTCTCTCCCTATTGGCCATAATTTGTTTATACCTATATATAGGAATATTATGTTACCTTACCATTTCACCACATTTACCTACCTACATTTCACAAGTTTCAATTATCCAAATGAAACCATTACTTTCGTAATTCTAGCTATTAAACAGAAAACTTTATTGGTTTAGTAGGTAGCCACATTTTATTTATGTCGAATTAAATTATTTTAAGAAAGTTCTTATCAATTGGAACAACTTAATGAACGCATTACGCAAAGCAATAAAGATCGTTTTCTTTTAAGTATTCTGTAGAAAATTAATGAAAACATTTTACCCCGTTACGGCAGAAGAAAATGTATAATCACTCAGTTAAGTATTAGATAGAGTATGAGTACCTATTCAATGAGAATATTAGATATCAACACACATGAATTTTATTAACTAAATAGGTATTAAACAAACATCACTATATTTATCACCATTAACGTGAGCTTTTAGGGGGCCTTTTTAAAGGACATGTCCCATCGAGCCTATGTCATTTGCCTCACCATTCTCAAAAAATGAAAGGCTATCGCGTCTTAATCAAAGTAGTATGTCAGAGTAGGTATTTTACTTTAGAATCAGATAAATAATTATTTTCTGCATTAAAAAGTGGGATTTTTAAGTTAAAATGCTTTTAAATCACAATTTTTTATCATGATAGTGCTATTTACTTACATTTTTTTCACAAAATACTTCAGAAAACAACTTGTAATTGTTTTTCCAAATATAAAACAATTCTTGACTGATACTATACCTAAATAAAATGTAATTAGCATTTTTTAATTATGAAAGTAATTAAATAAAATAAAACTGGGGCAACGCTGTGACATCTCCTTTAGGACAGGTAACTAAACCTGGAAAATGGGTTAGCTAATTTTACTTTCTTCGTTATCAACCGCTATATTAAGTTATTTACTATGCAAGCTTAAGTTTTGTGTTCATTCCTGCAAGAAGCTATCATCATTTCACATTTGATAGAGCATGAACCTCGTAAAAACTAAATGATCTATAGAAATTCAACGAACCACGTAGGTACTTAGGTATATTAGACGACCCAATTTAATGTTGATTAAAATTAACTAAGTAAGACCCATACTTACTCAGTCGCTCGCTACTCACAAATTAGTTCTAACCAAGTTCTTATAAAACCACTAGATTAGATCAACTATTATCTATCTAATAGTCAACTAATTTAATTCCAATACTAGGTGGTACCACCTTGTCGCGTTAACTAGGACTTATAACTTTACATAAATCATTCGATAAGATCTAAAAAAAACAAATTGATTTACAATATTAAACTTCTGTATAGTATTTTCGAAATTCGACGTAAATAGGAACGATACGCATAATATGTTTGATGGCTTTAACATTTAAGTTAGTGTAAAAAAGTTTGCATGTTTGCTTACTTAACAAAAAGTGTCTGTAAATTCCGAAAATTGTGAATGTAGAAATAGTAGTTTATGATACAAGGTTGGTAAGGAGGTTTTTAAAACGAGTTGACGTTTTATAAGCCCGAGCCGCAGGCGAGGGATTATAACCGTCACGAGTTTTAAAAAACCTTAACAACCGTGTGCCATACTACGTTTTTCAATACATTTGCGAGAAAACATTATAGGTACTACTGAAATTATAATCTTTAACTTATAATAAAACTGTAAATTCTAAATTATTGTGCGCGAATAACGCAAAAACCGCTAAAAGAATTTTGATAGACTTTTCACTGTTTAGTAGATTGAGGTCCAACTTAAAATCTAAGCTATGTTTCATCAAATTCAGGTGTGTGGAACCAGGGAAACAACAGCTTGAACTCTCCGTAGTTCTAGCTTTCATACACTAAAGGGGTCATTTTAAACTGGTCGGTATATTTTTCTACTGTCCACGCGGATGAAGTCACGGGCGGAAGCTAGTAGAAATTAATAAAAACGTACGTAAACAAAATTGCACGGCGCGGGCGTGCGGTAAGATCAACTTACCGCACGCTGTACTAATCCGTAAACAAAAACGCACGGCGTGCGGTAAAATCAACTTACCGCACGCTGTACTGTCATCGTAAGCTCACATTTTCGAGCAACTGTATTGAAAAAATATTTACAATATGCAAATACCGTAGGTATCTTTAAATTATATGGCATTTCCCACAACCACAAACGTAGACTTTCGCCATTGGAGTACAAACTAGGCAAATATAAATTAAAGAGAAATCAATAAGTACTTTATTAGACTGTACGCTAATATTGAAAACTTTGTCATTGTCTTTTTACGATGGGGGTTAAAAAGTATTGAAATTGTCGATTTTTTTCCTTTCGGCGCCAGACGTCTACTTATCAATTAGCCAATTTCTCAGATCAACAATAAAAAAAACAGTTTTTTTCTGAACGTTAAAAAAGTATCATACTTATAAGTGACTCCTGCTTTCGTTAGCAGAAATGACCACTTAATTCGTTGTAACTTAGCCGATAGTATTTTTTTTTTCACTTAATACATGTGGCATTAGTTAGTTGAGTATTTAAACATTTATGCATAAAAGTTTGAAAGCATTAGCGTTAATGGTTGTTAAATAAATTGAGGCAATGTTAGATGTTGTTATAGGAGATGTTAGTATGGAAAATGCAAATTCTTTGAAATTCTCCATACAAAATGGCAATTTGATATTTAAACCCCTAATATTTTATTCATACGACATATCAAATCTCCTCCATTTTGAAAAATTTCGAAACATTGGCTTGATCAAAAAAATTTATATAATTTTTGAAGCTGCTCACAAATTTTCACGAGAATCGGTGGAGAAATGCGACCTGTAGAGGAAAAAAAACAGCGCCGGAAAGTCGGACTGAAACAGGTTTTTTTACATATCTCCGCCATTTTGAAAAATTTCGAAAAAATTTTATATAGTTTTCGAACCTGTTCACATCACGAGAATCGGTTGAGAAATGCGACCTGTAGAGTAGAACAAACGGACAGCCGCCGGAAGGACATACGAAAGAATTTTTGCACAAGCTGAAGCAGAGACGCTTCACTCGCACTTCGTGCTCGCTCGGTCAATTAATTTCATTGGAATTGGACCTTGGACTTTGAAGATACATAAGGGAACTTCTCGAAATCAAATAGGAACTGTATAGTGATTGAAATATTGGTAGGTTTATGACAATAGAAAACAAGTTAGGTACCTATCTATTGTCAAGTACATTCTGGAGTCTGGAGTAGACTTGAACTGCGAACGCCCAACGGAACTCCTTAACAACATACAGTGCGAAATGTGGAAATTGAGTTACTAATAGGTGTATTATGATCACCATTGAAAGGTGTGATATACCTATTGAAACTTTTACCTACTACAAGAAAGTTGAAAATAAAAAAGCTTTTTAAAATAAGAAAAACCTCCTACAAAAACATGTAAAAAACAGCTCTAAAAAAGCTAAAAAAATTTTCAACTTAATAAAGGTTATTACAGCCAAACTGCGGCCAAAAAACTAAGCATCTTGAACAAGGTTAAGCGATATTTCACGCCGAGACAGCTTCTAACTCTTTACAAAGCGCAAGTCCGGTCATGCATGGAATATTGCTGCCACCTGTGGTATGGGTCCGCTAAGTACCAGCTAGCCGCACTCGACTCGGTTGAACGTAGAGCCAGAAAACTCATTGGGGATAGTGCGCTATTAAAAACCAAGTCTTTCCCACCGCCGTGAAGTAGCTTGTCTGGCGGTGTTCTACAGACTATATTTCGGAGAGGTGCTCTTGAGCTGCATGAGCTCATTCCGCCATCCCCGTTCTACCATCGAACATCCAGATGCACGGCGGGGTTTCACCCCTATTTGGTTGACATTCCATGCATGCGCACGAAGCGTTTTCATCTTCCTTCTTAATGCGCACAGCCAAGGAGTGGAATTCCCTACCTGCGTCTGTATTCCCGAAAGTATATAACCCAGCGATATTTAAAGCCCGAGTGAATAGGCTTCTTCTGGGCAAGCTCGCTTCATCTTCGGCCTCTTCTTAGCCTTATGGTTGTCGAATGTGGCCAAGAGTAAGCCCATTAAATGAAAAAAAAATATACGTAGGGCAGAATTAGCAGCTTTATAACGTTCGAAGTAATATCGAACTAAAAGATCAGCGCGTGCTCTAGCTAGCGTGGTGGTTACATTACACGCCGCGTCGCGTTGCCCACGATCAATAACATTTCAGTTTTTCTTTATTTTTAAAACCTTACTTTCAACTTAAAAATATGATACTACTTATTATTTTTACTATCACGAAAACCTATTTATAGGAATAATAGATATTTTATTTTGATCGAATAATTTTCGAGAAAATGGGTTAGTCTTAAAAATCAACTAAAAAGATGTTACGAAAAAAATAATTTTAGTACCTACATTAATGATTGAATTTAAAATTTAATACTACTCATAATCTTTCTTCGTAAAAGGAATTATCAATAACAATATATATTTTTGGAAGACGTAATCATTTCTACTTTTTAAGAAAAATTTTCTCTTATTCAAAGAATTTTGTCAGTCTGACCCCTGTTATTTTTTTTATTTCGATCTCGGCAAATAAAGATTATATTTACTTAGCATATTTTTTTAGTTATTTTAATAGGTAACCGAAATAGAGTCTTGTATACCGTTTTGGAGCTTTGGTACACGGAGCATTCTTGTTCTAGCGGCTAAAACAGGAAAGCTCCATGTACCAAAGCTTCAGTCGTCGTATCTAGCTGAAAGCAATCCAAGGCAATGTTTCAAAAGTGTCATAACATCGGAATACAATGGTCAACACCAAAGATTATTTACCTCCATCATATTATGCGAGAGGGCCCCGAAGGCTTTATGGAGCAATAATACGAAGTTAGTCATGCAGAGGTTTACGACTAGACAGTGAGAGAAAACAATTCATGCTATGCCACAATGTTTTATTTAGGTCAAGCCAATTTAAAAATATATAGCCTCGTAATTTTTCTTTTCTCGGGAAATACCCTTCATTCACAGAAGAACAACAACTTTTGCATATTACATAAATGAGTCGGGAGTAAATTGGTTTTGTTGAAATAAAAGTCTGTTGAAATACTCGTACAAGGTCTTTGCCTTCATAAAGTAATACCAGTAAGTACCTTTCGTAGCTACGTAAGGTTTGTATTTCATTTCACAGCTGTGGAAAATATTACATAACAAAACTTTTCTCCGAGTAGTTATAAGGTAAATTTATCAATAATAAATTAATAAATTAAAAAACCCGCCTGCATAAAAAGACAAGTCAGCTGAAAAGATGGAAACAAGATTAAATATGAAAGCCAACATAATAACATGCAGTCGTAGGCATGCATAAAGTATGTGGCATTTTGAATGATTTGAATTATATGCCTCCGACTGCATGTTATTATATGTTGGCTTTAATATTTAATCTTGTTTCCATCTTTTCAGTTGATTTGACTTTTAACGCAGGCGGGTTTTTTTATTTATTTATTTACCTATTTATATCTTTTTAGTTATTATATATTACGGTCATGATATACCTTTTTGAAATTGTTATAACAAGCCCTTTAATTTGACACCCATATTGCTATATTCTAAAAGTTTTTTTTTTACTACGTATAATAGCACCGTACAGCCGCTATGTTGGTTTTTTTTTATAACGCCACCTTTTTAAGAACTCTTGGGCTTACAAGACAAATCTAACGATATCTTAATCATAAAAATCCGTTCAGCCGTTTGAAAGATATGAGGTAGTAAAGAATCCTTACTTTCCTTACTAATATTATAAATGCGAAAGTCCGTTTGTTTGTTTGTTTGTTACGCCTTCACGTCTTAACTACTGAATCGATCATCATGAAATTTTACACACACGTTGTCAGGGGTACAGAGAAGGACATAGGGTACCTTTCATCCCGAAAAAAGGAACTGTTCCCGAGGGATAGACAAAATACTATCTACGCAGACGCAGTCGCGGGCGGAAGCTAGTATTACATACATACAAGATACGCACGAAAAACATAACCCTCTTGCAGTCGGGTAAAAAGAAAAGCTGGAGTAGATGTTTGGATTTTGATCGTTTTTTATCGTCGTTAGACAAAACATTACCTATTAATGTCACGTCAATAAGTAGTAGTAGTAGTTTAATGTTTATAAATTGACTACAATTTTAGTAAATGGGATCTTATTAAAGTAGCTAGTTATTTAAGAGTGTGAAGATGTTAGGTATACCTACCCCAGCCTAGAATACGACCAACATTCGTTGTTATTAGATTCTAGTCATAAATTTACAATAACGAGCATCTTAATTGGCGCTGTTCGCCGTACAGACAAGTAACAACTAGGTACTTACGATAAGTAATCAAACTAAACAGTAAAGTGCTGTTGTTATTCTTAAACTGTCCGAACAGTTGTTACAAACAAGCTCAAAATAGGGTTGATATTTGTTTGATGGTTGCATTGTTCAGCTATTCTAACAAAAAAGAAGTTGTGGGTTCGAATTTCAGAAAATGTAAATTTTAGTACTTATAACTGTGGCATAAGTGTGGCATAACTCTATTTATTATCGCTGATGACTTTATGTAGGTATTTTATCGGTTATTGAGCAAACTTTCCTTTGATTTTAGGTTTGAAATGGGCATAGGAAAAAAACATTTTGAAATTAGTAAATGCTCACCAAAATCCTAAACTGCCCAACAAGATTTGGTGAGCATTGGGTTAGGTTAGGTGATTAAAATGGACTGAGGTGTTTTGAATCAAATTTTATGTTTATTCCTTTGTGACTATTCAAATTAGGCACTAATAATTAAAATGTAATTGGAATACGAAACAGAAGTTCTGAGGGTGCCATTTATTATTACCTGTTCATTTTAGAACAACTCTTAGTAGAAATTCCCTAGCGATTCAGCGATTCCGTGGCTGAACTGCGACATCATAAATATTTCATCGGGAGAGCCTTAAGCATTCAAGGGTGATAAGGATACCTACCACCATTACACCCAACGCTCCCAATTAGAAATACCTTCCTTAATGATAATAATTCATGTAAGACTTGTTAACTTAACTGTAATTAAGATATGAATTTATTAACAAAATTTGAACTGACATTTCAGTTCTAACCATTGTTAGAATAATTGTGTATTTTATTGAACTCTTTGTAGGTAATTAAAATAGTGGGTATGAAATCGGTAACTTTAAGTGGTATATGGTATAAAATTTAAGTTCTAACTCGCACAGAGGAACCAACTAGGTTTTTTTTTTTACAATTTGAGCTTAATAACGACTTAATTACGATGAAAACCTTTTACTTTACATTCTGTGTTAGGTTCATGTTATCATCAATTTTCTAAATAGAAAGACATTTTTTTTTCTTTACGATTGCGCGGTTTCCGTGGCAAGAATAAGGAATGTGTTGTGGTATGGTTGAACTGTTTAACATAAATAAATCTTCGTAACATTTGAGTCAATTGACGAATTGATCGAGCTTTAAAAATAGTAGACCAAAATGTTATAAAGAACCGTGCATTTGCTTGGACGAATTAATTGTTTGTCAAAGCTACGTTAGTTCTAAAAGATTTTTATTTACATTTTAGAATTACCGAAATGAGAGTTAGTTATAGTAAAGTTATTTGTTGTGAAAACATTAGCGTGTCATGAGAGTGAATTCACGCGTCGTTACATACAACTAATCCGAAACAGTTTAAAATAAAAGCGTGACAATACTAAACGGCCGTACTTTCCTAAACATTGGACTGATCCCAAGATTTATGAAACGGCGTCTTTTAGTAACAGCATGGCGTAATTATTACCTACTATAGTGGGATAACTCGGTCTTGTTGACAGAGCAACGATGAGGAAGGCCCTACATCATCGTTGTTATTGTTGTTACTAGTCCTACTTGATAGGGTACTGGGACTACTGGGTATGGTATCCAACGTGTAACAAAATTAATGGCTAAACCAGAATATGCTAGGCTAGATCAAACGTTCCCAAAGTAGGTGCCGCGGCACCCTGGGGTGCCGCTAGCTGCCTGGGGTGCCGCTAGCGTATGCCAGCGGTGCCAACACATTTCATTATTTTCCCAAAAAATATAGGATTAAGTAGAAATGGCCATTGTTGAGTATTTTCCTGAAATTGATTCTGAGGATGTCTACAGCTGGATGATAAACCCGTTTTCGTGCAACCCAACACGTAGACCTATTGGGATGACAAATTAAGCTTTTCGAAATCTGCTGGAAATCAGTGAAGACATCACTTTGAAACAAAAATACCCCGACGGGAACTAAGAAGAGTTCTGGATGCAAGTATACGCAGAAAATAATGCTGTTGGCAATATTGCAATAAAAAGACTTGTGCGTTTTACTTCAACTTATCTATGTGAGTCTGCATTCTCAACGTATGCTTATATAAAAAACAGATAGGAGCAAACTTTCAGCGTCAAGTGATTAAAGGGTAAAATTGACAAAACTTCCTATAGGTATCAACTTAAAGGAAATAATGAAAAATTCATTTAAACAGTTTCATTCTTCCCGTTAAAGGTTACAAAATGAGTAGGTTCTAAACTACATTGTGTTTCCTTGTTTTCCTAAGTAGTCAAACCACTTTAAGAGTAGGTGTGCCGCGAATTTTTTTTAGCGCAACAAGGGTGCCGCGGTGAAAAAAGTTTGGGAACCCCTGTGCTAGATAAGGACCATCAAACTGAACAACTTTTACTATGGAACCAACTCTGAAATCGCGAAATAAAAAATCTGCTATTTCATACATAGCGAAAAGATTAAAATGTATGAAACAGCTCATTTTTTTGCGATGGTCCCTATCTACCATACAGGTTTAGCCATTAATTCTGTTACACGTTGTAGGTATACGGAGCAGGGTGGCGTCCTCACACCGCAGCCGCGCAGGTGTGCTGTATGTACCGTACTACCTAACTTTTCCCAACTGAAAGTGCAGTACTAGTCGTCATCATCATCATCATCATCAGCCTATCATCGTCCACTGCTGAACATAGGCCTCTCCGAGTGCACGCCACTGAGCACGATCCGCGGCTATACTCATCCAGTTTATGCCAGCCACCTTGCGAAGATCGTCGCTCCACCTTGTCTGAGGGCGTCCCACACTACGTTTGCCCATACACGGTCTCCACTCAAGAACTCGTCTGCCCCAGCGGCCATCGGTTCTACGGCTAATATGGCCGGCCCACTGCCACTTCAGCAGCCTGCTAATCCGGTGGGCTATGGCGATGACTTTAGTTCTCTGTCGGATCACCTCGTTCCGGACCCGATCTCTCAGACAAACTAGTCGTCAGTTTTTTCAATATTCATTTTAATTCATATTTAAAAAGATATTATTACACTAGGTAACAGCGTGTAAAGTGTTGGTAAACAGGGCTGTGTATATGCCATTTATATAGGGCATGCTCATCAGTGACCGCTGGTTCGGCTGCCACGACCGAAATATTTATAATTAGCTAGCAGTGACGTCAGCTATGAGCAAAGGTGACAGCACTCGTTAGATTGTGGGCAGGTATAACTACTAAAATAATGAACTACTTATATCTCTAGAACATTAACCGTAGCTGTAATAACAGTCAACAAGAGATAAAGTAGGTACCTAAACCAGTTGCTAAACCAGGGGACTAATTGTCTAATTTCAAAATCGATCGCAATCGCTTTCATTTGACTGATGGATGTGACACATTGCTGAATTTCTTTAGTAAGTTTTTATTTATGCCAAAAAGAAGCATCAATGTATTACATCTTGCGATTGCGATAGATTTTGAAATTAGACAATAGAAAGGCAGGATGTTTTAACATTCTTTCCTTCTTATTAAAATGATGATAATGTGACAAACAAGTTAAACCAAGATCTCTGAAACGTTTATTTACATTAATGGTCATTTGAAGTGGACACAAAATTCATATTATGTTATTTTATACACTAGTCTATAACGATTCTTCAAGGTAATTTGATAAAAAATACAATGGGTACCGGTGCCCTCAGATCAAATAAAAAACACACAGCCAAGGCGTAGTTTTACATGCCTCACCGCTTTGTCGGAAGACTCCGTCTTTACTTTTTTATTTGGTCTGACCCGGTGCCTATATGAGTCGTTTCTGTTGTATTCACTTAGGTAAATAATAATTACATTAGAGACGAAGTCTGTTTTATACTCCTCACACAACAAATATTACAATATGACTAACACAGATTTGTAACATCAGATCTATTTATACAAATACTTATCTACAAACCCAAAATACAACAAACACGTGTCAGTTTACTCACAATGATTTTGTTTGTCTTGGCATTGTGTAGGGAAGGATCCTTTACATTTTATAAATCGCAACACAACGTTTGTATTGATCTGTCAGTAAGCTCATCAACAATCATCATCACTGCAGGATGAAGGTCTTTTGCATGGAAGGATGTTGACTTAATCTCCACCCTTGGAAGGTGGGTTGGAAATATCAGTGTTGTATTTATATAATTTTAATAAAACACGTCTAATTAAATCGGGTGGGGCTTTTAGAATTAAAAAAGAAGTTGTCCTCCCCAGCCCCACCCGACTTCAATAGTTTTATCAAAATTGATTATCTAATGATTTCAATATTATTTCTTGCTTTTTAGAGGTATTTAATTTTGAAGCTGTTTTTGTTTTTATTTTCTGGTCTTTTGAAGGCTTTTCTTTTTTTAAAGTAAATATTTTTTTAACTTTACACATTTACTTATATAATATTTTAAATGGAACAATGCCCATAACTGAATTTCCAAATTCACGCTGTTTTTTTTTCTGGTCCACGGAGGTCTCAGTGTAGCCTTCTTTTACGACACCCTTGATAGTGAAGCCTTGGTTCTGTGGCCCTACCATGAGTTGATGCAAACTATTTTCGCTACCGTAAACTATCGAATATACTGCTCATAGTCAATGCGAGTGAAAGAGAGAAAACGATGGTTTACGTTACGGTAACGTAAACAGCATCAATTCATGGTAGGGCCACTGTCCTTCTCTCCCGAACGCCACACATTTAAAGTAAATTACTTAAGTTAGATTATGATATGATAATAAAAAATCAGGCAAGAAGGCTTTAGAATTCTAGACGATATCTGGTACGTTTTTGCATCACGATCTAAAAAACTTCGGGAAAACTTTCTCAGTTCTTTTCCTAGCGTTTTCTTTTTTTCTTTGTGTAGTTAAAATTGAAAAAGTTTGTTTTCCTTGCTTTAAAACACTAAGTAGTTAACTAAAATAAGAATTCGTTTATACAGCAGCAGCAGACTATGACATACTTTTCAAAAAGTCAGACATAGAGGTACTTTTTAACATACATAAGTATTACCTACAACTTTAGATATGGTTCAAAGAAAACTTAATCTCGATAGTTTTGAACTTAATAAATAAACAAAAAAATTTACTTTAATGAAATATACAAAGTAAGTAAGTAGGTACATATTTACTACATATGAATTTATTTACGTCGAGTTTTGCGTCCAAAATACGACGTAAAATATTTGAATGAAGAATAAGAACGCTGCCAAGGTATAATTTAATATTCATATATGCCCAAATCACAAAATAACAGGCTTCGGCTGTGGCTTTTTATAAGGGAAATATAAAAATATGACACAGCATTTGCTTTTGAAACCTTCATGCTAAACTTTCAATGTTCGCATAAACCTCTTTTCGGACAAAGTAGCTTTACGCTCCAAAAATTGTATAACTTTAAACTACCTGTATTTTTCACGAGAACAATAATGTACTGATATATGTATTTTATATTAAGAAATATCTGACACAATACAAACATACATAGTCAAGTAATATATCTATCTAACCTAACACCTCGTTCATTTCCACAGGGGTTGCACAGAGCTCAGAAGTAAGCCAAGATAACAAACACAAAGCAACGTTAAACAAATATTGTTTTAGTCACAATTCAGGTCAGCTTCGCTATAGTCTACTTACAATTAAAACATTTTTGTAGCAACTGGGTACGTGGTACAGAACACAGCTATCCCACTGTGAGATGCAATATTACGTTAAAGTATTTTAGATATACACTGTTTTACGATGTCCGTAGTGAGATGAAACGTTTCAGAAGATTATCCTTACTAATATTATAAATGCGAAAGTCCGTTTGTTTGTTTGTTTATTTGTTTGTTTGTTTGTTACGTCTTCACGTCGTAACTACTGAACCGATCATCCTGAAATTTTGCATACACGTTGTCAGGGGCACAAAAAAGGACATAGGGTACCTTTCATCCCGAAAAAAGGTATTGTTCCCGAGGGATAGCAAAAAAACTTTGCACGCAGACGAAGTCGCGGGCGGCCGCTAGTGAACTTATAAACATAAGAAGAGCTCGGTTGCGCAGTGGTCTAGCGCCTGGCCCAGCGATTGCGCAGGTTAAGCAATGTTCGCAAGGGTCGGTCATGGGATGGGTGACCAAAAATTTATTATCTCGAGCTCCTCCGTGCTTCGGAAGGCACGTTAAGCCGTTGGTCCCGACTGTATTTGCAGTCGTTAACACCCACCAATCCGCATTGGGCCCGCGTGGTGGGTTATGGCCCGTCCTCCTTATCCACCTATAAGGAAGGCCTGTGCCCCAGCAGTGGGGACATTAAAATGGCTGATGTACAAACATAAGTTGCAGTGGCAAGGGGTGAAATTATGGCGAAGGTAAGGCGTTCTACAAAAATGTTATGTTCTGCATAGCGGATCAGTAGGGTGGGATTTCTAAAAGGTAAGCCGAAGGTAATACTGATAAGTTGTGTACTCCAATCATCACCATAATCCTTTGTTTGAATTCAAACTACAGAATAACATAACAGCCTTTGCCGTTGGTGTCTATAATGAATGAGAATGATATTTAATTCATTAATATGTATAATTTTAGAACAATAGAAGTATTTCTAGGTAAATAATAGGTAATCATATCGTGCTCATATCTCATTCACAGCAATTCATTCAAACCTATTTTTAAATAAAGTAGTTAAAATGTCATTATTTAGATTTCTTTAGAAAATATTATTGAATCGATCCTTTTGTTCTTGGAAAATGCAGCTATTTTATCAAGTTATAGGCACTAACATACCCTACCATGACCGCACCATTTTCTACCGATAATTGTTTCCGGTAACATGTACCTACAACTTGATAGGCTTTTTCTTAGTAGGCAAATGTATGTACTTATAGGTATAATACTGTGACATTTTTGTTAAACTTTAACATCATTTACTTTTATTATGGATATAAAACAGCTCGTTTAAATCTATTAAATATTTTATTGCCATCATGTTTTATGACCTTCCCAGTTGTTGAAAGACCTATGTAGTTTTACAGAGGTTAATATCTTATTTTTGAGACTACTGTAAACATCGACATCAACTTGTTCTCGTATAGTGACTACGTAGAGTACTATGTGTTGACGACGACGTAGCCAACACAGCTATGTATTAACTACGGCATAGTCAACACATAGCATGTCTGACTTCATGCGGTGGAATAAAGACTTCGTACGATATCGCTTCGATCAATAGTACTGAAAACAACATTCAAAGATTTGACGAGATGTCGGAATAAATGATCATTTAAAAAAATAAATTAAATAAAAATAAAAACCCTCCTGCATAAAAAGATAAGTCAACTGAAAAGATGGAAACAAGATTAAATATTATAGGCAACATTCTAACATGCAGTCGGAGGCATGCATAAAGAAAGTGACATTATGAATGATTTGAGTTATATGCCTCCGACTGCATGTTATAATGTTGCCTTTAATATTTAATCTTGTTTCCATCTTTTCAGTTGACTTGTCTTTTTATGCAGGAGGGTTTTTTTTTTTTTTTTAATTTTTTTTTTATTTATTTCTTTTTAGTTATTATTTATTACAATCATGATATACCTTTTTGAAATCCTTTTAATGAGACCTTTAATTTGACACCCATATTGTAGTATTCTAAAAAATATATATTTTTCCACTACTTATAATAGCACCGTGCAGCCGCCATGTTTGTTTTTTTTATAACGCCACCTTCTTAAGAACACTTGGGCTGACGAGACAAATGTAACAATATGTTAATCATGGAAATCCGTTCAGCCGTTTGAAAGATATGAGGTAATAAAGAATATTACATACAAACTTACAAGATACGCGCGAAAAACATAACCCTCTTGCAGTCGGGTAAAAAGGGTGTTCCTGCAAAGCATGCGTTTAAAAATCACTACGAAAATCCCAACCTCCAATATTCAGGTGCGCTGTAACACATTACGAAGTTTATCGATTCTTAGATTCAAACAATAGTCCATCGGATTCCATTTATAGATATTGCTAAGAGCATCCAGACATAGCTCACCCCGACCGGTATAAACAGAGCTACATACTTCCAAGTGACCCTCGGGAAATCCCCAAGTAACCGGGAAACCTCAACAAATTTAATCAGCGAGTCGTGAATAAAATGTCCAACTGGATTGTGCTAAGCGGGTAACATGTTATAGGGGATGTTTTGAAGGTAAAAAAAACATAGTCCTACTTAATTGACAATTATAAAGATACTCAATAGAAATAATTATTTCTACTACAGACTATGTGATAGTGTTTCATGTATTTATGTTGCCGCATTTGTCATAGTCAAATACATAGACATATACCTATACAAAAAAAGAAACACTTTATTAATTAGAGAACATCCTTTCAACTACAGAATTTTAAGTCCCAAACTAAAAACGTATAATAATTTTGTATAAACTTCCATTGATTAAAACTGTTTAAATTTAAAACACACACATAGCTCACAGCAAGCTATCCGAAGCCCTAATTTTTCCAATCAGGAAGAAAAAAACTACGTCATTCAAGCCGTATAAAAAGTAAGCAATAAACTAATCATCAATAGATAGGTACGATGACTGTTCTCGAGAGGGAAAATTTACTGCTTTATTTTCTTTCTTTTTCTGAAAATGTCTCGATCACTTTTTGCATATTCAGGAAACACATGGATTTAGTACATTTACCCTTGGTAGTAAAAGTCCTTGGGAAAACATTAAAGGTTTTAGGAGTTTTGCCCGAGAGAAATCAATAACGAATGGAATGAATGCCTAAATGTCTGATATCGTACTAACTGGTATTTTTCTAACGTCCTTGCTGCAGATAAACGATCCATTCTGTGACTCATCAAAATGTATAAGTTAAAACTTCGCATGAATTGCAAGATTAAAACCTAAGCATTTTTCAAAATATAGCGTTATTTACTGCCATCTTATTAAAATTATATTATGTTATTTTTAACAGATCCTGAAAAATATAATTTACAGCAAACCTTGTCAAGAATCAATTTAAAAATAACAGAACCTATTTTGATAAGTGTTTTCGTGAAGCTCACGGGGCCTTTCAATAAAATATTCGAGCAGAAGTAGGCCTTCTCGATCGATGGACGTTTAAATAGCACGTTCTTTTAAAAGTCTTTTCATTACCTGTTTCAGGAAATTTGGTTAATGAAACATGAGCTTTATTAACGCTTTTATACCGACAATGAATAATCAAGGAACAATGGTTATTATTGGGTTACAACAATACTTTTTGTATATTAAACGAAATTAAGAAGAAGTAATAATTTGAAATATTGTGAATTTAGAGATAAATAGCTTTACCTATGCATGCATCTGCATAAAGCTATTATCTAATTGCTTTGTTTATAAGACTTTTTTCAGATGTTCAGATATGATTCTACATTTCCCTACTTTATCATACATTTTTGCTATATCTAATCTAGATCAAAGATATCTGTTAAAGTATCTGTTTAAGTTTTAGAAATCGCTTTCAAATAGTAAAGAATAAGTGAAATTAATAGAGTAGTAGTCTTTAACTTTACCGTACTTAACCCATTTTGTATTTTTAGCGGAACGAAAAATGTACCTGAATTTTCGAAGGTAGATTTTATGCTAGTTCATTTTGTATTATTTAAGTAAATATGAGTTAAGCATAAACATTCAAAATGTCTCCACTAATAATAGGCAGTCAAATTCAGCGCTATGCTGACTTCAATACGCTTCCTTCCTACATACTAGATTACTAGCTGGTTATATGAACGAAATTGGTGACGAGTAACTTTTCGAATATCACTACAATTTTCATTGCTAATATACCGACAATATATTAGTTTTCCTAGGTAAGTATAGGATAAGTTAAATTAAATAACTAACATACATACAATAAAATATACTGAGAAACGGACACTGTACAATCATAATAATAATCATTTATTTGCTCAAAACGTGGTATAAAAGATGGTACATTTTTGAGGACTCACATGTTTTGCCAAGGTTGTGGCATGCAAATTATAAAAACCAAATCAAATAAAATTAAATAAAATATTTAAATACTGCTTAATTAATTTCTTAATTACTATTTATAAACCTTTTTGTCAAAAAATCGTTAATAGAATAAAAATTGTTGTCACAAGTAAATATAGTTCTCAAATATTTTTTCTAGTGTTTTAATATGACTACCTAGGTACTTTTAAAGAAAATTGGCCAAAGCCAAAACTTAGATCAGCGAATTACTTTTCATTCAGCGGTAAGAAATAAATTGTCCCATTCGTAACAGGTAAGTATCATTGAAAGTAATACAATAATACAACGATTGAACAAAAGTCACACGCCAAAATAATTCTTATATAGCGTTGCGAGCTAGACATATTTAGTATTCCTATCTTTGACTATAATCTATAACCGCGCACGAAAGCATAAACATAGCAGCCAAATTGCTCTGCAACACAGCAACTTGTCCTTTTATACCGCCATAGGAAAGTTGAAAGACCTTTCGATCGTACTGTTTATAGAACCTAAACTATATGCTTCTCGCCACCTCTTGAAAATACTTAATTATGTAAAGAATAGGTACGTTAAAAGCGAGCGCTACTTTTTATTGATTGAACTTTCTGTTGCCTTCTGTAACCCCATGGCATTAACTTAATTAAGAACGGTGCGGCTTTTCGATACGACTTTATTGTGACAACTCAATTTCAATTATAATATTACAGCTAAAAATTATGGAAATCTAAATTAACTATATTTTTTTATTTACTTACCTATCAGTATTCACTTCTCAAGCTAACGCGCTCACTAGACATGAAATAAAATAGAGATACGCCGAATGTTCGGCCGAATATTCGTATTCGGCACATTCGGCATATTTTTTCATGTTCGTATTCGGCCGAATATTCGGTTGATTTGCCGAATTTTTACCGAATATTTAATTATTGACAAAATAAAAACCGGCCAAGTGCGGACACGCGCGCGCGAAGGGTTCCATACCAAAAAATGGCAAAAAACACGTTTGTTGTATGAGAGCCCCCCTTTAATATTTATTTTATTCTGTTTTTAGTATTTTTTATTACAGCGGCAACAGAAATACAGCATCTGTGAAATTTTCAACTGTCTACCTGTTGTCGTTATTAATATCCAAAAAAACGGCAAAAAAAATCACGTTTGTTGTATAAGAGACCCCCTTAAATATTTATTTTATTCTACTTTTAGTATTTGTTGTTGTAGCGGCAATAAAAATACATCATCTGTGAAAATTTCAACGGTCTAGCTTTAGCGGTTCATGAGATACAGCCTGGTGACATACAGACAGACAGACAACGAAATCTTAGTAATAGGGTCCCGTTTTTACCCTTTGGATACGGAACCCTAAAAAAGATTAAGAGGATTATCTATGTCTGTCTAGCATACGGTCTTCATAAGAACGGCGATAACGTTTCCCGCTCTCTAAACCTTAACCTATATCAATGAATTTTCAGTATGTTTTTAAAATGCTTAAAACTAGGGCTGTATGTTTTGATTTTTTTTTAAAGTAATTGTGGATTAGAAAATTTTGGCCCTTCTTTTTGTTTTGTATGAAATCAGGAAATTGCAAATATTTCAAAATTTATGATAGATATTTAAAAAATCATAACGTAGAGCAGCCTTAGTTTTTAGGCGCTTCAAAAACAAACCGATTTTTTTTCTAATATTTAAACCACAATGCTTAGGAACCAACACCAGTATTAAAATGTATAATCAAATAAAGTTTTTTAATAAATGTCAATATATGCCTCATCATCATAAACGTGTGTGCGATGCGGATCGGTGCAGACGCATACAAAGAAATTAAATAACGCGTAACGCGGCCTAGTGCCGCTGTTCGTATACAACCATGAGTGACAAACTCGTGGCAAATGAACTCCTGGCGTTCCTACAACAAAAGCTGGACGTCATGGATGAGGTAAGCGCACTACAAATTTGCAAGTCCAGCTTCAACGAGGACGATGTGGTCACGGCAAAGAAACTTTTGTACGAGTCTCTCGGCAAGAGCGACCAGATGGTGTCCCGGAGACGTGACGGGACACAGAAGAGCCTGCAGGAGATCATCACTCTGTTCAAGGAAACCGAGCCCGATGACGTGCCAACGTTCGTGGCGAGAGACCTCAACAAGCTGCCTCCCGTCACCTTCGATCACGTCGATGTGACCTGCCTCCTTAAAGACATCGTGTCGCTTAAGGCGAGTTTGGCCGAAGTGATGCAGAAATTTCAGGCATCCGAAAATACGGTGAGTGAATTGCGTAGAGAAGTTGACGATTTACGCGAATCACTCGCCGTAAGTAGGTTAAATGTCAACACTCGACGTGGAGCTTGGCTCGATACATCGATGACGTCGAGTTGCAAGTCAGCAGTTTCGACGCCGTCTCCGCCACGACCCGATCAAGCCCGAGCGCCGCCGCCGCTGTCGCCGGCCGCGAGCGCCGACCCCGCGAGCTGCGCGCCCCCCGCCCGCGCCCCGCCGCCGCCACCTACCGCGGTGGCGCCGCGCGCGCCTGAGACGCGTGCGCCCGTCAGCTGTCAACGAAATTTTGCTGCTGTTGCTGCCGCCAACTCAAGGCCGCAGTCGCAGCAGCCAGTTCCCGTCGATGGAAAAGCTCATCCGCAGAATGTCGTCCGACCGGGCCAAGATGAAGACGGATTCCTCGAGGTTCGGAACAAAAAGCGACGTCGTCAGCGAGAGAGCAAGAACCACCATGGCACCGCACCGACAGGGCCCAACTTCCTGCTGCGAGCTGCCATACCGACCACGGCCGTGTACCTGTCCCGCCTGCACCATACCACCACTGCGCAGGACGTGATCGAGTACATAAAGAAGAAATCCAACTTTTGTTTGAGAGTTCAGCCACTGGAGTCGCGCCATAATACCAATTTTAAGGCGTTTGTGGTGCGCATCTCGACAGCGAGGCTGGACCTCTTCATGAAGGAGGACTTCTGGCCGCAGGGCGTGGTTTACAGGCGCTTCAGAGGGACGCTGCCTTGTGCCACCGATCCGACACACAAAGTGTCAAATTGATTTTTTTTTACTAACATATTTTTAAGTTATTTACTAATAACATTGTTTTATAAATTATATATGTTTAGTTTTAAGGTATATAAATTAATAAATAAAAAAAAATAAACGTTCATCAACGTTATAATAAATTTCAAAGTATGCAGTTCCGAACTGCAATTTGTAACCAAAAGAGCGGTACATTGACTGAGCGAGGGCCGCGGGTTGCGCGCGGGGCAGAGAAGAAGCTGTGCTGTGGCATATGCCGCCCGACAGGTGTACAACCCTGTTTACCGGTAGAATTGAACCGAATGATTCGGCCGAATATTCGGTTCGGTACATTTTGGACCGAATATTCGGCCGAACATTCGTATTCGGTTAAAACTGCATTCGGAGCATCTCTAAAATAAAACAATTTTTAACGGATATAGCGCGGTTTTATTGAAAGTACTTTGGTAATTAGTTGGTATTTGGTTTGATTTTTTTTAATTTCAATAAAACCGCGCTAGTATCCGTTAAAAATTGTTTTATTTCTTACTTAACAGTATTTCCTTTACAACATATAGCATAAAAGTACTGGTAGGTACCTTATACTACAGGAAAATAGGTTCTAAATTATGGATCTTTTCATGAAGTTTCTTCAGGAGTACTTTTTTTATTAAATAAAAAGGCGACCGAAAATTCCACTCCACCGCTCTACAGTAGAAGTGGCGTCACTCTAATTGGACCGCGAGTTGGTATCGCGGTGGAATTTAGAGTACTATCGAAAAAAATATCTTAGCGTATGATACTTAAGATAGAATATTATTATAAAGTATCAACATCCAAAGCTATTGTTCGTCTATAAAGAATAAAAAGAAGTGATGAGAATATTGTCTTTGTTGGAAATTGCCTGCCTCCGTCATACCGTCTAGACTCTAGCGTCTGGCTTCGAAGCATATTACGTTTAGGCAACCATGATAATGACTCTAGCCCCTAACACATTCGAGATCAATGAATCGTCAAAACAAACTAAAATGTATTTCAATCGAGTTCAATAATAAACTTAAGGTTTTGTACTATACAACGATTACAAAATATGTAACCTCTAATGCCGAATATGGTAGATAGCGACCATCAAACTGAACAACTTTTACTAAGAACCAACTCTGAAATCACGAAAAACTACAGCTGTTTCATACAATAAATAAAAACGAAAATATCAAAATGTATGAAACAGCAGATTTTTTTGCGATTTCAGAGTTGGTCTCATAGTAAAAGTTGTTCATTTGATGGTCCTTAATCCTTATCCACCATATTTGGCATTAGGGGTTATTTTGTAACACGTTGTTACTATATAGATAGGTATTCTGTGCTTAAGGGCCCTATACAACGTGATAATCAATGAAAAGAAGAAGTCGGAAAACCATTTCTTCAGACCATCAAACTGAATATCTTTAACTATGGGACCAAACTCTGAAATTGAGAAAAAAACATCTGTTTTACAGAAAAACGAACATATCAAAATGTATGAAACTGCTGATTTTTTTTCGCGATTTCAGAGTTGGTCCCTTAGTAAAAGTAGTTTGATGGTCCCAAGAAATGGTTTTCACATTTTGGGTTTGTATATTTCAAAGTGGCGCCCTCATCTGCTCGCTTAAAAAAATAAGTTGATGAGTGCCATTTGAGATATTAACTTTTATTACAAAGCTTAGTGCATAAAGTTGCAGAAAATGTGTGTAAGAATCTATATAATATTATAAAACTTCACATTATGTACCTAGGTATACTAACGAAGTAATTTTCTAGTAAGTGAATTTCAAAATTGTTATCGTTCAATCAATATTTGACAAGCTTTACGCATCTAAATCACAATCCCTGATAATCTGGCACACATGAAACAACTGATTCCTGTTTATCGTATTAGGGAGGTATTGAGTTCACAGATAATCCCACTCAATTTGGTTGGATAATTGCTTTACACAACTATATTTTTCACTGAATAAAACTGTTTAGCCATTCCACAGGCAAGCTTAAATTGTTCTTTGTGTCATTCAACGTCTTGATTTTATACATACATACATATTAATGTATTTTAACTTACGTAACTTCATAGAATGTTATATTAGGAACATAGGAAAGTATAGTTGTATCGTAAGTTAAATTTTATAGGAGCGACGTGATTTATTTCCCTTTAGTAGACCAAGTTATTAACGTTACTTGCAAAGAAACAATTATACGTTAACAAGTCTATACAACCTGGAGACGACAATGCTATAATAAATTAAATGTGTCGGACGGGACACGAGCGTTCTTAACTATAGGATAGCTAAAAACGCTCCCAGTTTGCATAAAAAATCAATTAAAAATATCCAATAGTTAAGTCACAGGAAATATTTTTTAAATTACTGTTTTCAGTACAATTAATTTTCGTGCTATTTAAGTAGTTTGTTTGGAATTTTTTTTTGTATATTTCGTTCCCAGTTTTAGTGTCACCAATGATGTTTTCATTTATTGTCACATTATAAATAGTTGGATAAGAGTCGAAAAAATAAAAAATAAAAATAAAAGTTTATAAAACTTATTTTCTTATTTTGACTTAGTAAGTACCATGTTAGTACCAACCAAAACTTTAGTGACGCAACATAGCAATGGCGTGTCTATAAATAGGACAAAATTTAGCGACCCTTGTCAATTTTCTCAGACACGGCCTTTATGCCCGCTAATGTGGCTGGCCACAGCGAAACATGTACGTACATGCGATCAGCCCAAGTGCCGTAATTTAATTAACCGCACGATTACGCACCTTATTGTTGGAGGTATTGTGCGTTAGTACTATTTTATATTCTGTGGTATTGTAGTGAGTGTTCCACGAAATTTGGTATTCTAGTTAGCTATAAACGTGTAGATTCTTTCAAATAATTTTAAGTAGTATTTTAGGTACTTAAAGGGCATTATGTAGCTTTTAAAAGAACTCCAGTCTTTTCTGAAGAAGTGTGAAAAAATATAGTTTCCATGAATGCCCCACTTTTTACCCGTTTGCAAGAGGGTTATGTTTTTTAATTAATGATACAGTATGGAATTTGGGTTTTGTATATTTTTTGTAATGTCAAATAACAATTTCAAACAATTAAAAACCCTCCTTCATAAAAAGACAAGTCAACTGAAAAGATGGAAACAAAATTAAATATTAAAGGCAAAATTATAACATGCAGTCGGAGGCGTGCATAAAGATAGTGACATTATGAATTATTTGAGTTATATGCCTCCGACTGCATGTTATAATTTTGCCTTTAATATTTAATCTTGTTTCCATCTTTTCAGTTGACTTGTCTTTTTATGCAGGAGGGTTTTTAATTTTTTTAAATTTATTTTTTTATTTATTTCTTTTTAGTTATTATTTATTACAATCATGATATACCTTTTTGAAATCCTTTTAATGAGACCTTTAATTTGACACCTATATTGCAGAATTCTAAAAAAAATTTTTTTTCCACTTCGTATAATAGCACCGTGCAGCCGCCATGTTGGTTTTTTTATAACGCCACTTTCTTAAGAACATTTGGGCTGGCAAGACAAATCTAACGATATGTTAATCATGAAAATCCGTTCAGCCGTTTAAAAGATATGAGGTAATAAAGAAATATTACATACAAACAAACATACTTACTTACAAGATACGCGCGAAAAACATAACCCTCTTGCAGTCGGGTAAAAATTATTGAATCGGTAATGTTACTGTCTAA
The DNA here is from genome assembly GCA_943789525.1 of Agriphila geniculea. Taxonomy (NCBI): domain Eukaryota; kingdom Metazoa; phylum Arthropoda; class Insecta; order Lepidoptera; family Crambidae; genus Agriphila; species Agriphila geniculea. Next base: position 15,748,060 of record OX038882.1, on the reverse strand, counting down.
CAGTGCATTTTCACTAGTCAATACTAATCTCTATCTCATGTAAGTATTAAAATAATTTAATTGCTGTTGGTAAAACTCAAATAATAAAAACGTGTAAAAATGACTTGACCGATTGGAAAAAACTTTTGTTTGTAAAAAAATATCTCTCTTTCACGGCTGTCTTAGGACTTCAGTGAATATTTTAAAAGTGTAAACAACACTTGATCTGTAAGTAATAAAAATAGGTACGAAACGATTTTCTTCACATTATGATTACAAGCAATGAAGAACGCTATTTTTTTGTTGTCTAGACTAGACAATTTAAATATTTAGCAAATCTGCTTATGCCACCCAAACCACACCACTCATTTAAATAAAACAACACAGGTATATCACAGGATGGCAAATAAAGATTTCTGTTTAGGACACCCTTTCATAGGTCCGTGTTGTTTCAGAGGGCACGTAAAACCCACATTCATAGGCCTATAATTAAGCCACAAAAGGGATTACTCGCCCACTACGCCATCCGCAACGCCCCCTTGTAAGCAATATGAGCTTAAAATCTGGAATTTTGGCTCACCTGTCCCCGACATTTAGAGGGTTAATAATTATAAGCCGAAAGTAGATAATTAATACCTCATCCACCATTTAATTTTTGAAGTGAAAACTTCTTTAGCGGCGTTGTACCCTTTTTTGTAATGGGAAAAAAATCTTAACCCGCGTCAGTAAGGATCACGTGACCCTGATCGAAAATTCGTAAGATGGATGTGACGGATGGAGAGTAGACAGTCGGCGGCGGAAGCATCCCCCTCTCTTTCTACGGGGCGCGGTGAAAAAGGCGGCGCGTCATTTCAAGACGGAAACACTTGTGTCACCATAGCAACGCGCTAATTTTTTTTTCAATGTCAAATCTCTAGATTTTCTGTCAAGCTATGGATAAGACTTTCGTACAATACTGTTCTGTGTTCGTAAATTCAAATACAGAGTAAATTCGTAAGACGGCAATTCGTGCCAAATTATTCCCTAACCATTCCAAAATACCAAAAATGCACAACGTTAATATTCAAGTTTTCACTTCTGCCGGCACTTCCGGAGTGCAACCCTTTTTTTATAGAGTATGGTACAGGAATGAAACTTGTTTCCAAGCATTAATATTATCATTATAGGGTTAACTTTTACTAAAGCACTAAAAAAATCTATCCCGAAGAAAAAAGTTATGATGACTTAAACCAGAAAAAAATCGCATATTATCTGTTTATAACTAACTACGTAACTACTATTAATTAATAGAATATTTTCTAAGGTTCATCTTCTTCTTCTTTTTGTTTTGGCAATCTACTTTCCTCTTGGAAGTAATTTGCCAGTTTGCCAGTGTCAAGTGTTGAATATTTTAGTGTTAGATTGTTTCAGATTACATTATTATTATTATTATATCATTTATTTCAGACAATTAGAGTCCATAGGGTTAGTAACAATCATCTTAAAGCTATGTTAGGTACATAAAAGATTAGAGATAAATTAGGATGAAAAGGTATCATTTGACCTGCACGTTTGACATGCAAGTCGATGAACCTGTGATACATTAAAATGCGGATGCATCGCATTCCAATGCTGCTTGGAGCATTTGGCACCAAGTATATCAAGACAGTTTACTTGGTAAGTTCTGCCGAGGTAGCCACAACCACAGTAAAAGTCTCGGCTTCACACAACCACGATCGCACCTATTACAATTATCCCACATATTGTTCAGTTGCGTAAACACTTGTACCACAAAACTGCACCAATTTTAAGTCACAATATCCACTATGAATCAATTTGCAAATAATTAAAATAGACACCAAACCGAACTTGACAAATGGCGCCAAAAAACTCCTTCTAAGGTTATAATGATCTGGCCAATCGGGAGTGATTCACCAAACATTAGGCTTGATTTAACTTTCTCCTTCAGACCTTATGTTAAATTCATGAGCTCCGTGTAGACACGAAACGTAGCTAAACGATTTAAGCTTTTCCATATTTTTTCTACTGTTCCATATTCACAAATGAAAATGTAAGGTACGTATTTGAATGAAAATGCGGTACTTGCTAGAATATCAGACTTATTTTTTATGAAAAATGAATAAGTTAGCATCACAGATAGCAGCTATATGTTATTATTTTTGATATAGTTAAGTACAAAGAAATCATATAAAAGTTGAACCCTGAATTTTCATTTTACAGAACTGGCTTCCTGGGTCTAGGCTAAACATAATGTTAGGTATTTGTAACTGTAAGTTATTTTGTAACATTCAGAGAAAATAATAACTTTTATGATTTAAAATATACTTAACAATATCTTGCTTAGTATTATATCGAATTATGGCCATGATAGTCAACTATCAGTAAAAATAAAGTCCTTATTTTAGCTTAAAAGATCTTGAAAGTGACTCTTTTTTTATGTGAGCAAAAAATGGTGACCGTAAAGCTTGTAACTTAGCCAAAACTTATTTTTTTCGCTAACCGTTAATGGAATAAGTTAGCATAGTGCTCAAACATTACTACATAATATTTTTTTTACATAAGTGTTCACGGTTGTTAAATGAACAAAGAAAATGCTGGGATGAAAATGCAACTCCTTGAAAATTCTCCATACAAATCGGCAGTTCCATAGGTAAAGACCTATTATATCTAAGTATATAGGTATAACAGCTTATAGTGTATCCCTGTCGTCACTTCACTACATGGCAATAACAGGCCCTCAATCGAGTTCAATTCCTGTAACATGTCAAACGTAATTACGCCACAGAATACATAATAGTACTAATTACTAAACGTATTACACGCCGAATGAAACATTAGACCTGTGTTTGTAATTCCATTATTGCTCGCGAGCTGCAACGTCTAGGATGTCTGCATAAATAAAGTGTGACCAAATTATGAAACAATACTGAAACAGGTTATCACCTGTGAAGAAACAAAAAAAATCTACTCCCATACAAAATGGTTAGCTGACAGATTTACTATGGAAAATAAAATAATAAATATAATTAGGGAGGAATAAAGAAAGGAAATGACTCCTGACTTGATTACGAAAGGATCCAAGAGTTTGAGCCTTTCTATTACCTTTTGGTAGAGAGTTCTAAAGATGGACTGCATGAACAGAAAAGGAATAAGAGAAGAAATCAGAGGTTTGACGCTTAAATTCAAGAGTGAGGTTAGAGGAAGAACGCAAGGTACACTGCGTGGACGAGGAGAGGAATTAAAAACAATCTTTTAGGTAGGGAGAGGAAGTTGGCAAGAAAAGTATGGAATAGAGAAGGGAAAGAGTGTGCAAGTTCCTGCGCCGGCGAATAGGAAGCCAGTTAAGTTTGGCACGGAAGTGTGACACATGGTCAAATTTGCGAAGTTTGAAAATAAACCTGATACAAATATTCTGCAGACACTCAAGTTTGTCGAGCAGTTCCTCCGACAGATCTGTGTAACAGACATCAGCGTAGTCAATAATGGTTTATTGTAGTTATTTGACAGAACAACTTTTGGGAATTAATTTTATAATGCACTTGTTGATAATTATGTTAATGACCGCAACAAATAAGAAATCTGCAGAACTTTCCGCACACACTCTTATTTAACAAAATGATCTATAGTTATGTTTCTGTTTTGGCTGATTTATCAATGCAACATGCTCAAATTATTTTATCAAAAACATTCATAAACTTTAACATGGAACATGTGTAAATTGAATTTTCCAACATAATAAAAACAGTGTAGGTATGTTCAGAAACACGATGACATAAAATTCCACTTCGGTACTAAAACCGCATAAATTCATTACGCTAAAAATAATACTTCATACGTAGCCTACCCGTACGAATGGAATGGAATGACGAAAGTTCATCAAAAATATTGCAAAAGCTCGTATTTCTGACCTTACTGTACTTACGTATATACCGTCCCGCCCGCCCGACATAACATTTTACAAGCACCCCATGGATTCGAATAAAAAGCATACCTAACGCTTTTAAAATAACAACAGTTGGTTATTAACTAACTGAAGCCAAGGTTACTATAAAAAAAGGCTGGTGTACGCAGTGACAAAAACCGCAGGGCATGTATGAAAAGATTGATGGATGTGAATGAAGCGAAAGAAGTGTGCAAGGATCGTAGCAGGTGGCGATCCATAGTCTCTGCCAACCCCCATGGGAAACAGGCGTGAGTGTATGTATGTATGTACACCTATCTCTTACTGAAGATAGGACCGTTTAGCTCTAGGCTATTATGCTTTAATGTTTCACTTGCGAAAATTAATATTATAAACTGAAATAAGTAAGTATATAATTATTTCAGTTTATAATATTAATTTTGAAAAATTTCAACACATTTATAACAAGAGTGCTCTCACTTCTCACCGAACGCTGATACAAAAACTTTTTTCTGCAATTTAGAAAATCAAGTTCTATCAAAAATAATTATCATTGGATCAAAGCTTCCGCACGGAAGCCGCGTTGCTCTAAGTACCAAAGTAATATAAGTAAATAAGTCTACGTTCGAAACTAAATTGAATTCTTTATCACTACTTCATTTAGATTTTAGAAATATTAGAGCTTCCGGACTTTTTCATTTTCCTTTAGCTGACGTGAACAAATATGCTGCTCGCCCATGGACGTATCTAACGTAAAACCAGATATTAACAACGTTTCCATTTATGAAAATGTCTGGAGGCAACCACATACAAGGAACGAATGTTACTCACTCGAAAAGATGGTTTTTTACATGACTGCCCAAAGCAAAAAGAGTGTGTATATGTGTTCAGGGTTCATGTATGTTTGTGGGTATGTGAGTTTCTTTATTCCACCATAACTTCTAAATACCCAAACTGATTTGGATAAATGGGGTATCGTTAGAATCCTTACAGCATCCCGAGTGACACTGGCTATATTTTTTTTAGAAAAAAATAATATGGCGACTGTACGACGCCATTTTCAAATCTGAAAAAAAAAATTTTTTCTTCTATTATTACAATAAAGGCATCAAATGAAAGGCCTTGATGAGCACATTCTAAAACTATATAATATGTCACTAAAATGTGTGAAATAAAAATAAATAAATTTAAAAAATATTAAAAACACGACTGCCCTGCCAAAAACGAACTAAAAAGTTAAACAACAAGTGTCATTGCAGTCGGGGGACCTCTTTCATCAAAAATTGTTTCATAATAAGGTCCCCCGACTGCAATGACACTTGTTGTTTAACTTTTTGGTTCGTTTTTGGCAGGGCAGTCGTGTTTTTAATATTTTTTAAATTTATTTATTTTTTCATAGGTACGTATACAATTTTATTTTATACAAGTGACCCAATCCGCATAGCATGAATTTTGTCTACAACGAAAGGTGATCTAATTTTTGTTATTTTGTTTGAGTTTTGACGTACAGTATACATGGTGCGTGTTGTAGACAGGGTGTACAGTTTGACCATTTTTTTTCTGTAAAATTGTGAAAATGCCACTACGATTGAAGCCATATATTTATGACATATTGTTTTATTTGTTCACCACTAGCGACACCGCCATTTTACAAAAAAGTTGGATGAACTTACAATGGGTTTGACAGGATAAATCACTCTCGAAGATGATATAAAGTTATCACGTTTCTTGCCGAGTGTCTTAAGCCTTCGTCTTAAACAATAAAGACCGTCCCATACAAACCCTTACCCTTGAATCCTCGATTAACCTCGTATGGGTAAGGGCATTTAACCAATAGTCTGGAAAAGTATAGTCGCTTTGCTTTTACATATAAAATAGTTAAGACTTTTATTTTTATACTAGAGTTCAACGACTTCGTACATTTGCGTATAAATTATGCACTTAGAGATTTCATTACTTACAACAATACTATAAATGAATTGTCTTGATTTTTAGCTTAATCGGTTTTGTATTCTTTGCGTCGATGAGTCAATTAGGATATTTTTGAAATAGTACAAAAATATTTTTACAGTTCATATAAAAATACTTAAATGGTAGGTTAGATACCTACATAAAATATATCTACTATATACAATTTACTAATGGGCTATTCACATGTGTCGATTTTAGTCACCTGTGACGGTCGACTAGTCATCGCAAGTCGCATCCAAAATTGAATCGCAGGTGATGGCGTCGCTGTCGTAGCTAGGTAGTTGATGGCGTAACTTAGATAACAATAAGTAATAGGGATCCCTTGTTTTCGCATAATGGTTTTATACCTAATTTGATTTGGCATAATGGAATTAGCATAATCTTTTTGTCATAATAATACTCTGGCATAATTGTTTTTTGGCATACTATTTATATTAGCATAATTATCATTTAGACTAATTTGTTTTCGCATAACGTTATTAGGCATATTGTCTATTCGCCTAATATTATTTAGACATAAAAATCAAAAACAATAAGAATAAATATTTTTACGCACTTATTTATTTTCATGCAAAAGGGGTAGGTATTGTATTAAAATTCCAAAAACTTATAACACATACGACCTTAATATCGACTCATTAAACACCTATTTTTAAAATACCGAAAATCCTTAATTTCGATATCCAATAGACCGAAACTTGAAATATCGATTATTAAATGACTGATGATAGTTCGAAACCCTGAAAGTTAAAATGCCGATAGTTAAAAATCCCGAAAGTCTGTTTAGGGTGTATTAGGTGCGACGACGAGCGAGCGTAGCGAGCTAGGAGGAGGTAAGGTTCCATTGCGATCTACAACGCACGAGCCGAGCGAGCAAAGCGAGCGTGCCGCGGCAGCAGCCGGCGAAGTGCTTGAACCGACCTGCTGGCATGTAACCCTCAATTAACCTCGTTTTTTCAAGCTTCGGAATTTTGTATTTTAGGTAAAATGTTCTTTTGTGATTTTAAACATCGTGATTTTTTGTTTATAAAATTATGCGTTAATAACATTATGAGTGTTTAAATTTATGCTAAAGAATATTATGCTTAAGCATGATTATGCTTAAAGTAGTTATGCTTAAAAAAATATGCATAAGCTGTTATGACTAAATAATATTATGCGTAAACATCATTCGGCGAAATCATATTATGCTATGACATATTATGCATTAAAATTTTATGCAAATACATAGGGAACCTAAGTAATAACGTAGTTCCAGTTTTGGCCACCGGATCAGATAATTTTGTTGTATCACCTGCGGCCTAGACCAAATTGCCATTTACACGGTCGATTTATGCCGTGCGGCGAAAGCTGTGCGGCTTTAGTCACCAATGTAAATACCCCGTAAGCATAGATACGCTGCACTTGTCGTAATGTATAACCCGATTAGAGAAAACCTCTTTGTGATTGCACATGCAACTTAAAAACCAAGTGCAAGAAAAATATCAGTATTCATAATTAAACAAGATCTCCTTACAAAGAGACTCTCTGCGGGTGGTCTTTGATTAAATTATACATGAGGATGGTTTGAATAAGCCATAACGAGACGGCTCCCGACGCAATGAAAGGACGCTACACCAGCGTAATGAATAATAATCGACCGCAGAAATGTCACTGAGACAATTTACTCTTTGTTCAGAAGGTTGTTAAATCAAATGCTATGTCTTTCAATTCGTCTTGCGTCAATCGCTTGCAATACCTTTTTGATGTTCTTTTGAGCCACGCTATTGCGCTTCAGGCATGCATGCATCAGATGAAAACGCAAGATGAACGTGATGAAAGCGCGCGCACTGGTGTACACGTAGCATGAGGTTATAGTGTACTGCAATGCATGCAGCGTTTGTTGTGAGTAGCCCAACAATCATATATTTCCTACTATCAAGACACAGACCTTCCTTATCTATGGATACCACTAGGGTACCTGCATTGATTAACTCCTTTTTCCTTGGAGATAACCATGGTCAGATAATTGACTATCTGTGTAGATTTTTTTTCCTCCATAGTTATCTCTTAGGAATAGATTTTCCTTACAGATAACTTTCGACTGTATATGCAGCCAGGACCAAAACGGTTCAACATGCCTTCCGAAGTACGAATGAGTTCAAAATCCAATGTCCCACCCTAGCGGAAGTTGCATAATCGCCGGCCGATCTGAGCCACTCTGCGCCATTGAGCTCCTCAAGATAATCTCTATATAAATAATTTCCTCTATCTCCAAAGTAAAGTGTTCGAAACATAAGTTGGCTCCATTACCAAAAGTAGCAAGATATAAAAGTTACTCATAAATATCTCTGAAAGTGTAAGAAATTAGGGAAAGTGATGATTAACAAAAGTTGCGAATAGGGAAAAGATCCAGGGATATTATCCCTACTATGAGTAAAACATACTTTTTTCGTAGTATTTCGATGTAACATCAAAATTTGTCTGTGGAACTTAGAAGTGTGGTTTATTGATATTACATTCGAACCTGTCAACCACTTTGTGTTGATTGTTTATTTTGTTATTAAGTTACATTATTAAGTTTCTAAATTACACTTGCCCCCCCTACTCAAATGGCTTACATACTATTCGTTTGAACGCTACGCTTACTATTAAAACTTTAAAATAAGCAGTAAACTATAAAATTACGTGCCGTTAGCTTGACAATAGGGTATTTGACAACATTGAAAATATACTACAGATTGTGATCATCCTAACGGATAATGGCGTAAAATAACATATTCAACTATTACATACACTAAATTAAGTCTATTAATTGATTAATTTCACCTAGAAAAATGCAATAACTTTTGAATTTTTTTCTGTGACGAAAACGCTCTAAGATTACTAATGACGTCACTTGCCTGTAAATAAATATGGCTTCAGGCGTTTGACACGACCATAGACTAAGGATCCGCGATTGATGGCTGTCAAATGGCTAAGGATATTACAATGTTTACAGGCTAGTGACGTCAACAAGTCATGTGTCCAGCGCCATAGCGTTTTAAGCGCGGTTTTAAAATTTTAAACTTTAACATTGATTTTTTAATGAAATACATTGATTTTTCCTGAAATATCAATGTAGTGCGCTTATTACGTAATAATGAATAATTTAAAATGGTTTTCTAAAATTAGTCAAATAGCCTATTCCATACAATACAATGAAGTCTGTGATTTACATGAGTTTGCGATATATGATTTAATCATCTATTGCTCATATTTAAGCTTTAAAAGTAAGCGTAACGTTTAAACGAATAGAAAGTTGGCCATTAGAGTAGGGGGGCTGGTAATGATGCACATGAAAATCTATCTTTGAACAAACTATGTTTTATTACATACTAACTACTCGTAAAACATCTTTAAAGGAAAAACATTTTCATTCACGTTTACACTTCATTTCTATGTTATCTATTTTATTACTGCATATACCTTAGTTGTTTTAGTAAACGAAAACTAATCACTGATAAATCACAATTTATTAAAAAAACTATGAATAGCATCAATAATGGATAATTAGGGTATTAAACATATTTACAGAATAACTAAGTCTACCTAATGCAGAAAATATATCACATAATATACCTATTATTTTTTATACAACGATGACGCAATTTGACGTAAACTGGACTAAATACAAATAATATAGCTTACTCGTCATTATGAACGACGACAAATATTGACACACCTATGTGACGTTTTGTAGTTTGATAGTAATTAATCCATTTTATTGTTATGATTTCGAATCAAAATTGAAAGAATAATAGTAGTATTTTAGTTTAATAGCTTGGCAACACAGACGCTTGGCTCCGCCGTTTCCCGCCATTTGCAGTGGAATGAGAAGGTAAGCGGTGGGGATAGGCGGCAGAACGGTCAACGAAAGTCAGTTGCGGGCTCAGTCACTTTCCAACCGTCAAGAAGAGAAGTATTGTCAGGGAAAACTGCTAACGTATTGTTGCTATAACCTAGTTAATAATATCATGGTGTGTTCCTGTGAAGAAAGTAAAAGTAGTTCACCGTTATTACTGTAGTTTTCATCACAAATCAGCAGTGGAAGAACCAAAGTATGTACGCTCACGAATTTCTTACTTTTCTAACGTTTTAAACCGAGCTAAAATTACGAAATTAAGTTGGGTAGTTTCAAGTTTTAATACACTCGAGAGATTTATGACTATTTTTCATTGCACGTGGCCGAGGCTACTCTTCGGCCGGGCATACACACCATTATTCACAAACATTGCACGTGGTCGAGGCAACTCTTCGATAGTGCATAAACACTTCACAGTCATTGCATGTGGCCGAGGCGACTCTTCGGCCGTGCATACACACCATTATTCACAAACATTGCACGTGGTCGAGGCAACTCTTCGACAGTGCAAATACACTTCACAATCATTGCACGTGGCCGAGGCGACTCTTCGGCCGTGCGTACACACCATTATTCACAAACATTGCACGTGGTCGAGGCAACTCTTCGACAGTGCGTAAACACTTCACAATCATTGCACGTGGCCGAGGCGACTCTTCGGCCGTGCATACACTGCACACAAAACTACACTCAGTCGTCACCATGATGGAAATAGTGCGTTGATATTGGAATTGTAATTTTCATGATTGTATAAAGAGAGGTCATGAAATGAATGTTTTTTTTATCTTTACTGCCCAACTGTAACTTTCGTGATTTAAACTCTGGAAATGCATTACATAATGAATTATGAAAATAGGAACTTTTATCTTGGACAATGTGTTCCGCAGAGGTTATTAAGTTTATTTTTTTTATATTTCATACCATTCTAAGTGCATTCTAATTGTCGTTAGTAGTCGACCTTGACACTGTACCCTGTGGATGTACCTACGGATACGGAGAATAAGACGGATAACGTGATACTTACTGTAGAATTGGTACCAGGTTACGTTGACCTTCAAAAGGGTTTTAGTAGTACCATGACGCTATAGTCGTAGCTTAAGGCTAGGTTTTACGAACACATTTGTCTGTCTTTTACTTTACGTGGAAAGAGTATGGAAAATAACCTCACTTCTGCACATTTTCGATGTTTTTCGGCGTTTTATCATTTTATTTATCACAATCCTCTTTCATGAAAAAAACTTATTGAAGCTACTTCACAGTACGTATTTTTGATATTATTATACGTTTCCGCTATTATTTATGCCAAAAATATTAACCTACCCAAGCCCTTATGATAATATTCTTATGTTTCTTGCAATCATCTGTGAGGTTTATATGCAATTTAATACTAGTAGCTACTAGAGAATCTCTTCAGCTTGTCGTATGTTTTTGTTTTGTGGTAACTTTACGTTTTTTATATAAAAATATGACCCCACAAACCATGTTTTCCTATTTTAGTTCAAGAAGTTAATTCTTATTCTATTAAGAGGCCGTTCATAAAGAATTGTCGATTTCATTAATTAACGTGATTTTACAGAAGTGATCTTACAGTTAAAAACTGTACATACTTATCTTATGAATAAAATAATACGGAAGATAATTATCTGGTGTACATGGTTTCGATATGTGGTATGTTTACGATTATAATTTTGATTTCATTTTTGTGTTCCTAAATGAATGAAGTAAGTTTACTTTGAAGTACACTTATTTGGCGTAATTTCTTAGTTTTGTAAGAAATATAACGCTTTTAAAATTAATCGTAGTTGGTAGAAAATATTTTGCTACTTTAAAATTTTATTTGAAGTGAGCCGGCTCTTAGGTATTTCTACTAATACTTTTTGAGACTAGGCTAGACGCGCTTTCGGTTTACAAGGCCTACGCCCTTAGGCGTCTACGGTTTACAAGGCTAAATGCGTCTTTGGCTTACAATTAGGGTTAACTTTTGGTTTTCTATGTACATAGGGATGATGCAGTGAAAATTACTAAAATGAAACTATTCTAAATATTTCACCCAACCCTAAGTAATTATACTAGATATTTATATTAATGAAAATTTATTATACCATTGACTTTCGAGGCTAGATGCACATTCAGTTTGTAAGGCTAGGACAAGGCTCAACGCGCCTTCGACCTAATTAAGGTACCGCTAACTTTTGTTTGTTTTTATACTAGAATGATGAAGAGGTTTGAGAATTTATACGGGGAAAGTTTTTTTTAAGGTTAGACGTGCCTTCATTTTATAAGGTTAGATGCGCCTTAATTTTATTAACTGTTGGTTTTTTATTATAATAAATATTAATATAGATGAAAATTTCCAACTTTTACTTTCGAAGCTAGACACGTTCAGCTTGAAGGCTAAACGCGCCTTCGACTTATAAAGTGCAACTTTTGATACCAGATTGGTAAAGAGATTTGAGATTTATATGAATGAATATTTTAAGTTTTAATGTGCTTCATTTGATAGGGTTAGATTCACCTTCATTTTATAGTGTTAGATGCGCCTTCATTTTATAAGGTTAGATGCGCCTTCATTTTATAAAGTTAGATGCGCCTTCATTTTATAAGGTTAGATGTGCCTACATTTTATTATAAGTATAAATGCGCCTTCATTTTATAAGTTCAGATGCGCCGTCATTTTATAAGGTTAGATGCACCTTCATTTTATATGGTAAGATGAGCCTGCGGTTAGGCTAGATGCGCCTGCGGCTTATAAGGCTATATGCGCCTTGAGTATGGCAAGATGTGCCTTCAGTTTGGCTAGATGCGCCTACGGTTTGAGAAGATGTGCCTTCGGTTTGGCTAGATGCAATTAATATTTTATTACTGTAAATTAAATTAACATTGGCAGGCAATTATTATTATTAATGTCATTTTATCATATTTGACATTAAAGTTTGACATTTATTTTATTGGGATTTGAAATTATTTACTGAAATGATGGGTAATGAAAATTAGTTGTAATAATTGATGATTAATGTTAATAGTCTAAGCGGTCATGGGATTTTTGGTAACGATCACGGAAAAGGTTAGATTCATTTTCATGGGTTGTAGAGTGGTCCCCTAATGTGAATGATGTCGGTCTGCCTGCTCTCAGTGGTTGCAACTTCGAGTTATAGCGCTTACAAGAGGCATCATTGTTACGAAAAAAAAACGATCAGAGAAATGGTCAGTTTTAGTACCTGTTCAAAGAATGTCGTCTCTGCAGATGAAACAAGTTGGTCTGCCGGCTCATAGTGGTTGCGTTTCTGAGCTATGACGTGCGCAAGTCACGTCATTGTTACGAAAAAAAAACGATAAGGGAAATGGTCAGTTTTAGTACCTATTCAAAGTATAGTATCTCCACGGGTGAAATAAGTTGGTCTGCCGGCTCTCAGTGGTTGTATTTCAGAACTATCATTGTGTACGCAAGACGCTTATTTGTAGAGAAAGCCTAAAAAAACTTTTTAAAACGGGACAATACGCAATTTTTTAAGTGCACGCCGGCCGTTTGCGTATCTGTGACTATATGAGTCCCCTCCCCACCTTAAAGCATCTCTACACTCGCGCGCGAAAAGCCCCAAACCTCCCTCAAAGCAGTGTGCGTAGTGTGGAACCGATTTGAATCGAATCTACACACCCGCGCGTGAGTATGGAGAGGTCTTAATGCCTGTGCCACCGCGCACCCCCCCTCCCCCCCCCCCCACTTCCGGCTTTAGCGTCAATAGAGATGTTCGATCCGGGTGCCTTGGATTGATATTCCGGATCGCCATGGGTCGTAACTCACTGTATCGATCCAGATTATAGAATCTGGATTGATAGGCATCGGCTACACGCTCGGTAAATACTGTGGCCCAGCGCCATAGAGTAAATTTTAACCATGGAAAGTAAAATATTGAATATTCCATACAAATTACTTTCCATGGTTAAAATTTACTCTACGGCGATGGATGGATCAAAGTACATCTTTTTGGAATGCGCTCATCAAGGCCTTTCATTTGATACCCATATTGCACCAAAACATTTTTTTTTTCATTTTTTTTTTTTCAATTTTTTGGAATGTGCTCATCAAGGCCTTTCACGTGATACCAGTACACCGAATACTAAAAAATTTTTTTTTTTGGAATGTGCTCGCTCATCAAGGCGACATTTCATACCTACATTTGTGTTCCATTTAGACTGAGCGGTCACGGGATTTTTGGTAACGATAAAGGAAAAGGTTAGATGCATTTTCATGGGTTATAGAGTGGTCCCCTAATGTGAATGATGTCGGTTTGCCTGCTCTCAGTAGTTGCAATTTCGAGTTACAGCGATTATAAGAGGCTTCATTGTTACGAAAAAAAACGATCAGAGAAATGGTCAGTTTAGTACCTACTCAAAGTATGGCGTCTCCGTAGCTGAAATGATGTGGTCTGCCGGCTCTCAGTGGTTGCATTTCAGAGCTATGACGCGCGCAAGTTACAACAATATTTTTTTGTCAAATTGTGTTTTTAAAAATACTAATCGATAGAACTCTTTATTATAATGAAAAAAATGTCTTAAGCCATTTTTGTCTAAAATGAATAGATTGGTCGGAAAAAATACTTTATGTTTTTTTTGAATGGAGTGAGATATTCAATGTGCTCTTTTGGTCAATTCCTAATTGTTTCTGCCTCAAAACTACTTCTGCGTCAATATTTCAAACGTTTAAAATAATCATACACTATCAACGCTCGCCCAAAATTGTACATTCACACAGCTTGGATTTCTAAATAGTATAAAATCGTATTTTTTACTTAAATTTTTTTTGCCATTCTTTATTATTTTCATCAATTTTAACACTAGAAAAGCCAACAAAACGTTCAGTTAAGGTCTATTATACAATTGTTTTTACCATAATTACAACGCAACTAAAATATAAAGCTAAAATGTTCTCAAAAAAAAACCATAAATATCTGAGTTGTAATTGTTTCATTCATAGTTTTGACCAGACCAAATTCCTGACGAACTCTTAAGAGGTATTGCGGAAGAGATGGGGCCAATTCTGGCTAAAGTTTTCAACGAAATAGTACGCACAATTATTATACCTAGACAATGGGCAGAGTCACACATAATACTCTTACATAAGAAAGGATCAAGGAAGGAAATAGGAAACTACAAGCTCATTTCACTGATTTCAAACACATACAAAGTCTTTGCAAAGGTCTTACTAGAAATAATATTTATTTATTTTAATTTATTTATGGTATCTGGTAATCTTGATGAAAATCAACCAATCAACAGGCAGGGCTCAGGAAAAACTACAATACAATATATTGTATTGTATGTAAGGACATCAGATAATGGTATTGAAATTAGCTTTGTAAATTGGCTTATTATATTCGTTATGTTTTTGGATGAGTTGTCTGATGGTGTTTGA
Organism: Agriphila geniculea; assembly: GCA_943789525.1. Lineage (NCBI taxonomy): Eukaryota > Metazoa > Arthropoda > Insecta > Lepidoptera > Crambidae > Agriphila > Agriphila geniculea. The sequence goes on along the minus strand of OX038882.1, from coordinate 15,732,913 downwards.
TGATGTGATATATACATTTATTTTAATGAAACAAAGAAGACCTGAAATTTTAAGTGATTTACTTAATAAAATAACTGTATCACCTTATTAAAAAAATAAATTAACTTTTTATTACTACACGTAACATGACTTAACTAATATTAAAGAATAGACTACCTAATACAATTAAAATTAAATAAAGATTACCAAAATTTACAGGGCTTTGTACACATAGCTTCTTATTAACTAGAGACATACAATAAGAGCCAATGTATAATGTTAAATATGTATATGGATAATTAGAAAAACAATTTAATTTTCATACAAACAAAGTAACTTTGATGCGTTAAACGTTTCGCTCGCTAGCAGCGACCGGAAAAACAATTGATAGGGAAACCCTAATAAAAAACTTGCCAAATGATAGGGTTTCCCTTTCGATAGGATTAGTCGACGTTATGCTTACCGTATTGATAGAGTTTTTGGAAACAAGTCTATGAAATACCCAATCAAAAACCCTTTTAACGGTAAGTTGTGTACTTTGGAGAATGTGCGAGGGAACTGCACAACCTTGTTCCTCCAGCCCCTTTCCACCATCGGGATACCAGACGCAGATAAGCATATCACCCTTATATAGTAGATACTCCAAGGGTCTGTCCGTACCAAGCGCTTTGCCAATACATTTCTTATGCGAGCTGCTAAAGAATGGAATGCGCTACCTGCTCATGTGTTCCCCGATAATTACAACCTTGGTCTTTTCAAGGCAAGAGTGAAAAGGCATTTCCTGGGCATGCATGCTACACCTTAGACCATATCCTGTTTACCAAGCAAGATGGTGGTCAAATGCCTGCCCAGTCTATATTAAAAAAGAAGTGGTTCATGAAATACCCAATCAAAACCCCTTTAACGGTAAGCGGTTCTGGGGCCCTATTTTTGAATCGCTCGGCTGGCGTCGAGCGTTCGTTTCTACTGATTTTTGTTCAACATTTATCTCAACCTCCATACATTTGAGTCAAATGTTGAACGAAAATCAGTAGAAAAGAGCGCTCGACGCCAGCCGAGCGATTCAAAAATAGGCCCCCTGGTCCTTCGGTCCAGTTGGAACTAGGTATAAATTGCTTGAATTCGTTTTAAAACCCCTTCATAAAGCCTTCATAGGGTTTCCCCGATAGGGTTTTCGTATTCGGTAAGTGCTTACTTGGGTTACCCTTTCGATAGGGTTACCGTATTTATAGGGTTACCGTATTGATAGGGTTTTTGAAAACAAGTCTATGAAATACCCAATCAAAAACCCCTTTAACGGAAAGCGGTTCCGGTCCTTGCTTGCAAGGACGACGTCCAACCTCCTGAACAAGCCGGGTTCCGAAAAGGCTTTAGTACCATAGACCACATCCATTAAATCTGCTATTATGCTTGGCGTTCGTGGACTATGAGAAAGCCTTTGATTTGATTGAAACCTGGGCGGTGCTGCAGTCTCTCCAAAATTGCCAAGTGGACTACAGGTATATCGAGGTGATGTGGTACTTATAGGAAAATGCCACCATGTTGATCCGAGTACAGAACCAGAGCACAAAGCGAGATATGTGACAGAGAGATGCTATTTCCCCGAAACTATTCACAGCTGCGTTGGATGATATCTTTAAACTCTTAGACTGGAAAGGACTCAGAATCAAGATGAATGGCCAGTACCTAACACACCTTCGTTTTGCCGATGATATAGTTCTTATGGCTAAAACCTTGGAAGACCTGAACACAATGCTCGAAGATCTCCGTTAGTGCTTCCCAAAGAGTGGGTCTCAAGATGAACATTTATAAGACGAAAATCATATCGAATGCCCATGTTGTGCCCACTCCAGTTCATGTTGGGAACACTAGGAGTTGTTGTCCATTACGTAGAAGTACCTAGGACAGGCAGTCCAGTTAGGTAAGTCCAACTGCGAAAATGAGATCTCTCGTCGAATCAAACTCAGATTGGTAGCATTCGGGCAGCTTCGAAAACATCTTTCCGTCCGATTTACCTCAGTGTCCAAGACGAAAGTCTATGACCAGTGTGTGTTGTGCAGCTTGATCAATCCCTGGCGGAGGATGTATGAAAATGAATTAACTGGTGCTTCTTATTATCTGTCGCATAATAACATATTGATGTTTTTAGTTTCTGCTTGTTTCTATCAATGTTCATAAATACAATTTTGATCTTAGATCTTAAGATATATATCTTCAAAATCTTTACTTTTGTTATAAATAACTTATAAACGAGCCTATTTTTTTTTAGTAAAGCCCATATAAAGGTTTTTAAAAATCATAATAAAATTTAGTTTCTATCGTTAATATTTTAAAAACTTCATTTATTTGAATATTATATTAATCATTGATCTGAATTAACCTTTTCTTTTTTTTTCTTTTTCCTTGTAAAATAATAATACTATTTTAGTTTGTAATAAATAACCCGCCTGGGCCTTACTTAACATCCCGCTGCATTATGTTATTTTGGTTTTATTTGATTTAGTATGGTAAAAAAGTCATCCATAGTAATAATAGTGACCGAAAGTTTTGTTGCCTTTTATTGTGTTTTAATTGATGAGAAAGTAATAATTAACGACAAAACAATCAGTTTTTACTTAAAAATTACTTTTAAGTAAAAACTGAAAAAAAAGTAAAAAAAAGTAAAAATTAATTTTAATTAGGATTATTTAAATGTTTAAAATAACAATAAAATATTGACGCAAAAGTAGTTTTGAGGCAGAAACAATTAGGAATTGGCCAAAAGAGCACATTGAATATCTCACTCCATTCAAAAAAAACCATAAAGTATTTTTTTCCGACCAATCTATTCATTTTAGACAAAAATGGCTTTAGACATTTTTTCATTATAATAAAGAGTTCTATCGATTAGTATTTTTAAAAACACAATTTGACAAAAAAAAATTATTGTAACTTGCGCGCGTCATAGCATAGCTCTGAAATGCAACCACTGAGAGCCGGCAGACCACATCATTTCAGCTACGGAGACGCCATACTTTGAATAGGTACTAAAACTGACCATTTCTCTGATCGTTTTTTTTCGTAACAATGAAGCCTCTTATAATCGCTGTAACTCGAAATTGCAACTACTGAGAGCAGACAGACCGACATCATTCACATTAAGGGACCACTCTATAACCCATGAAAATGCATCTAACCTTTTCCTTGATCGTTACCAAAAATCCCGTTACCGCTTAGACTAACTGTCCATCGCCGTAGAGTAAATTTTAACCATGGAAAGTAATTTGTATGGAATATTCAATATTTTACTTTCCATGGTTAAAATCTACTCTATGGCGCTGGGCCACAGTATTTACCGAGCGTGTAGCCGATGCCTATCAATCCAGATTCTATAATCTGGATCGATACAGTGAATTACGACCCATGGCGATCCGGAATATCGATACAAGGCACCCGGATCGAACATCTCTATAGACGCTAAAGCCGGAAGTGGGGGGGGATAGAGGGTGCGCGGTGGCACAGGCATAAAGACCTCTCCATACTCACGCGCGGGTGTGTAGATTCGATTCAAATCGGTTCCACACTACGCACACTGCTTTGCGGGAGGTTTGGGGCTTTTCGCGCGCGAGTGTAGAGATGCCTTAAGGTGGGGTCAAAGTCAAAGTCAAAGTCAAAAATAGCTTTATTCAAATAAACTTAATTATTAAGTACTTTTGAATCGTCTATATTTTCCTACCACCCGTTCCGGGGAGGGGACTCATATAGTCACAGATACGCAAACGGCCGGCGTGCACTTAAAAAATTGCGTATTGTCCCGTTTTAAAAAGTTTTTTTAGGCTTTCTCTACAAAAAAGCGTCTTGCGTACACAATGATAGTTCTGAAATACAACCACTGAGAGCCGGCAGACCAACTTGTTTCACCCGTGGAGATACTATACTTTGAATAGGTACTAAAACTGACCATTTCCCTTATCGTTTTTTTTTCGTAACAATGACGTGACTTGCGCACGTCATAGCTCAGAAACGCAACCACTATGAGCCAGCAGACCAACTTGTTTCATCTGCAGAGACGACATTCTTTGAACAGGTACTAAAACTGACCATTTCTCTGATCGTTTTTTTTCGTAACAATGATGCCTCTTGTAAGCGCTATAACTCGAAGTTGCAACCACTGAGAGCAGGCAGACCGACATCAATCACATTAGGGGACCACTCTACAACCCATGAAAATGAATCTAACCTTTTCCGTGATCGTTACCAAAAATCCCACGATCGCTCAGTCTATAAGTATCGAATTTAAATTTTATAATCACCTAGCTACTGACAGATTTCCACACCTAACAAAGTCAGAATATGCAGATTTTGTTAAATTATAATGTCGTCAATGTAAACTTCCATTTTCTGGGAAATAAATTATTGGTTTGTATTGTATTTAGATGCAAATCCAGTTTGGCTAGAAGCGCCATCAGTTTACAAGGCTAGATGCGCCTTTTATTTGGCTAGATGCGCCTTTTATTTGGCTAGATGCGCCTTTTATTTGGCTAGATGCGCCTTTTATTTGGCTAGATGCGCCTTTTATTTGGCTAGATGCGCCTTTTATTTGGCTAGATGTGCCTGAGATTTGGCTAGATGCGCCTGAGATTTGGCTAGATGCGCCTGAGATTTGGCTAGATGCGCCTGAGATTTGGCTAGATGCGCCTGAGATTCGGCTAGATGCGCCTGAGATTTGGCTAGATGCGCCTGAGATTTGGCTAGATGCGCCTGAGATTTGGCTAGATGCGCCTGAGATTTGGGCTAGATGCGCCTGAGATTTGGCTAGATGCGCCTGCGGTTTGCAATACAATACAATACAATTTATTTATTCCATACATTCTACATTAGGTACATTAATGAATAATTACTTAATAAATTGCAATTCAATTCCAATTAAAAATAAATGTCAAACGAAAAAAAAAAGATAAACCAAGTACAATTTGGCTAGAAGCGCCAGCGGTTTACAAGGCTAGGTTGTCATATACTTATATTACTTGCTTATGTGACTACATTATGCAATTTTACTAATTTCATACTCGAATCGTCATCTGCAACGATTATTTAAGTTGTTGTTTAGATTAGTGCACAGGCCCTTAAGTAAATATATTGGGGTACACAAATAATCAGTACTCAATTACACATGTACGAAGATCTGTCAAACAATAAGTAGACTTTATGAAGTCTGCGTTCTTCTTTAAGAAGACACAACTTCTTCTTCTTCTTTTACTTGGTTATCTCTTAGTTTATAATATTGCAATCCGATGCTAATGTAATTATGGTTAATTTGAATACATTATATTTGTTTGAGAAAATAAAGTCTTAAAAATGTTAGGTAAGAAGTGTGTAAGCTTTTATTATATGAACCATTTGTCCTCAAGTGCAGTGTTTAGGCGACTAGGTATATAGCGTCTATGGGCCAAGTGTGTCCTTAAGTGTGGTACTCAGTAAGCGGCCAAGTGTGTCGCGTCTATGGGCCGTGTGTATCCTAAATATACTGGTTACGTGGCCAAGTGTGTCGTATTGTATGGGCCATGTGTGTCCTTGGTTGATAGCTTTGGCTTGAATATATGTTTTGGCAGGCCGTGTTCACACTGTGGCAAACGGTAGCCCTGAATATGTCTTGACAGGCCGTGTCCACATAGTGGCAAACGGTAGCCCTGCGAGTATCGACATTAACAATTACTTTAACTGAGCACATTACATAATAAAATGCAAGAGTACCACAAATTGTGGAATAAAATAAATAAATTATCATGATAATATTTTAATAACAATGCAACTATATATTGTTTATTATAAATGTGAATTTGTATTTCCCATAATAAGTTTTTCTCATCTCATAATGAAACAGTTTTCATGAGTAGATTATAATATTTTTCCTTTTGACCCTGATGTTTTATTTTGTAGACGTTTGTCCTATGATTTAAGCATGGTTACTGTCGATTGTTTTATATATTTCAGAAACATATTGCATCTGACAAGATGCCCATGCGGTATACTTAGCTAAGGTGATGGTGGCGCGGTGTGCGACGCGAGGCTGGATGGTAGAAACGACGGTTCCGTTATTGGTTGATCTTAGGTTTTTTTTGACACGATGACGACAGGCTGCGACGGCTAATAAGGTTTCAGCTGCAATTATCTGGTTGAACATAGATACTGACCAGAATTCCTATGCATTGATTTATCAAGTACTTATATTTAAATCTTATATAGAACCTGTTAAAGTTGGTAGTTCTAGTTAAGCTAAATTAAATATAATAAGTACCTAGCTCATGCTATGAATTGTGAAATAAATAAAAATAATACATATAATGATTGTTGCAACACAACTTTAATCATTATACGATTACCTTGCATTTTGCATACCTAGTAGGTCTAGCAAATTGAAATTGTATACCGTAAGAAACTGTAGGACTTATGTGAGTTTAATAAGTTGACATCATTGATAATTTCAGTTAGGTAGTCACAGTACGTGCGTCGGGTCTTCAGTCAATCATCTGTCAAAAGTTTACAATTTGTGATTAAATTTGTTTACCCTTTCGTGGTACTCCGGCGGCGTGACTTCGACTGTTATATTTACTTTTTGTACTTATCTCTTGTTAAATATTATAATAAAATTCATAATTTAGTAGAAATAACTAATGAGAAATGTTGTACTTGCATAAATTATTAGATTTTTTATTGTGGAAAAAATGGTAATATTTTTTGAAGATGTTTTAGTTAATATTTGTGTCACAATATTATTGGCTTTTAAAAATTTCAAAGCTTTTTGATCTGATGATCATACTAGATGCGATAAGATACAACAGTTAGTTCCTCTTGTAAATAAATTATCAAATATAAAAGACGGAGGTCGACAACCCTCTCCAAGTTTTCGTTCACCATTTCTTTCTTGGAGTGGCCTCCCATTTTGTGAAATGGTGGTAGATTCAGTAGATTCTCTCTTTTTAGCATTAATTAATCCGCAATTAAGTTATAACAAAAAGTTAAACCAATTAAATTTATTTAATAGAATGCGATATAAGTTTACATACAACCGGCCGAATGTGACGTCATTATTATAGTATTGAGTTGATCGTGCACGAGGACATGCACGAGGTCAGGATGGACGAATGTGACGTTTTGTAGTTTGATAGTAATTAATCCATTTTATTGTTATGATTTCGAATCAAAATTGAAAGAATAATAGTAGTATTTTAGTTTAATAGCTTGGCAACACAGACGCTTGGCTCCGCCGTTTCCCGCCATTTGCAGTGGAATGAGAAGGTAAGCGGTGGGGATAGGCGGCAGAACGGTCAACGAAAGTCAGTTGCGGGCTCAGTCACTTTCCAACCGTCAAGAAGAGAAGTATTGTTAGGGAAAACTGCTAACGTATTGTTGCTATAACCTAGTTAATAATATCATGGTGTGTTCCTGTGAAAAAAGTAAAAGTAGTTCACCGTTATTACTGTAGTTTTCATCACACCTACCTCTAATATGTTTACTATTTAATTACAACGGGCAGGATTTTTTAATGCAGAATGGTAACCCTTTACATGAAGTCAAAATGTATGTTATTATCACGTCAAAACTATTATCTTGCGTTTCATTTCTCACGTGTACAGTGCGGAATTTAATTATAACAAAAGAATCCACTGAAATTGTATGGTAAAAAGGAGTGAATGAAAAATATGCGTGTGTTTTTTAAATTTTCATATTTTGTTTTTCTTTAACCTTTAATTCCGACTTTGTTTTGCTTCCATTATGATTGTGTAAAGGCAAAGAAAAATGGTTTACTTGGTTGATATGATTCATACTAACTTATTCCGAGCATCAGCAGCATGTAGTTACAACAACGTTGCCTAATTATTTGCACAACAATAGACGATTAATAATGCAATAAAATACTCCACCACCCTTAGTAAATGGGACTTTTTAAAGTGTAATCAAGATAAATAAAAAGAAATTTAGGCTTTTCAGAAGGATTCATTTTACCCTTACTAAATGAATCAACGTTATCTTAGAGTAAGACCGATTTCAAAGGAAATTGCCGACATTGTTCTCTATTTAGCGAAGATAACTAAGTTAAATAGACCGTGGGTACTTTTAAAAAAGTTTTTCAGGGTCTCCTTCAGGGTTCTATGTAAAAAGACATCGGTTCTTTGTAAATACTTCATTTTGAGTTTATTGTGTAATGTGAATAAAATATAATATGAACTTCATAAAACTGTACAAATAAAAGCAAGAATGATTAATGATGGGCTTGTAATATATTTACTGAAAATTGAGTACGTAAGCAGATAATATGGTATTAGATAAAATTACTATGTTTGTTTTCAAGGTGTAGTAAGACAAAATTACATGTTACATATAAAATAATTTGGTAATTTCAATGAAGAAAACAATTTCTTTACCTCAATAAGACATGTTTAAAAAGAATTAAAATGTTGTTTGTATTGTAAAGAAATAGACAAATATTTCTATCTATCAATATTTGTTACGTATAATGATGACTGGCAACTCTATCCGCAGTCATTCGCTCCGTCGGTCGTTCCGCAATCTGCATTCATTCCATAAACATTTCCATTTTTCTTCGCTGAAAGGAACGAGGAACATTACTCACTGCATGAACGAGCTAAAAGATGCATTCAGCTTCAATAGCACGGGCGTATTAACCTGCGACGAGAATGTAGCGGAAACCAAAAGTGCTTCAAAATGGTTACGTACCGAACTTGCCACTTCCTGGCGCTTTTGCTACTTACCCTATGAAAATGTTAAAGACACATTATGTTGGTAATTTTAATTTTGCTGGAGTATTAATTATAATGTAAGTAAAACTGTGATTCCAAGACAGTAAAATACCGTTTTTAGGGTTCCGTACCTCAAAAGGAAAAAACGGAACCCTTATAGGATCACTTTGTTGTCCGTCTGTCTGTCTGTCCGTCCGTCTGTCTGTCAAGACCCTTTATCTCGGAAACGCGTGGAGGTATCGAATTGAAATTTAAACCATATACTAAGGTCTACGGGCCCTTGAAGCTGTAAAAAAATCAAACTTCTAAATTAACGTAAAAAAAGATACTGCCGTTTAGGGCGCAAAAAACGCATTTTCGATACTGTCAAAGGAATCAAAATTCATAGGGTACTTACCGTTGACCTAGAACTATGAAATTTGGCAGGTAATAGCGTCTTATACTACACTTACAGGAATAAATCTGAAAACTGTATATTTGTAATTAAATCATAATAAAATATGGTCATTAAAATACGTAATTATTAATCATCTTGGTGAAACAACGGTATGCGCGGCATTGCGCGGTCATAGTTTAACTTCTAATTACTTTTGGATTAATCGCGCCACTAATTCTTTTAAAAATATAAATATTTATTATTATTAATTATTCAGTTCCTTTCAAATATTGTTATAGTTAATTACTTTTAAAAATAACATTAAAAAGTAATAAATTTGGCTCTAAATATTTTCGCAACATGGCGGTGTGTCACGCTGTAATCTGTATGACAGGGGGTCTTCTTCTTCTTATTTTTGTTTTGGCAATCTACTTTCTTCTTGGAAGTAATTTTTGCCAGTGTCAAGTGTTGAATAGTTCAGTGGTAGATTGTTTTAGTTTACATTAAAATGCGGGTGCATCGCATTCCAATGTTGCTTGGAGCATTTGGCACCAAGTATAATCAAGACAGTTTACTCGGTAAGGTCAGCCGAGGTAGCCACCACTACAATAAAAGTCTCGGCTTCACACAACCAAAGGGTCCTGTTGGAATACACCTATTTTCTCTAATAACATTGCGATAGATAAAACCATTTCACAGAACATTATACAGTGTACTATCGATATACAGCGCCATCTGTTGACAATCAACAGTACTTGTATTTTATACAGGTGCGGTGGGTTTGTAATTATTTTATTTTTTCTCAAAAATGCTTGGAAATTCGAACATTATTTTAACAACCTTCTTCGTGCTAAATCAGAGTTTACGGACAGACCTAAACCGCGCCGTCAATATTTGTATGAAAATCCATTACTAACGTGTTATAATGGATTTTCATACAAAATTGCCGGCGTCTGTCCAGCAATGTTCATTTCTGAATTACACGTGTAATTCAGAAATGGAGCGAACTTTTCAATGAAACACAAATATAGGTATCAAATGTCGCCTTGATGAGCGAGCACATTCCAAAAAATTTTTTTTTTTAATATTCGGTATACTGGTATCACGTGAAAGGCCTTGATGAGCACATTCCAAAAAATTGAAAAAAAAAATAAAAACGAAAAAAACTGTTTTGGTGCAATATGGGTATCAAATGAAAGGCCTTGATGAGCGCATTCCAAAAAGATAAAAAAAATTAAAAACGAAAAAAATTTTTTTTTCAATACCTATGGGTATCAAATGAAAGTTTTTTGAAAAGTTTTTTGGAATATGCTCATCAAGGAGCATATTCCAAAAAACTAAAAAAAAAATTAAAAAGAAAGGTATTTTTTTTTGCAATATGGGTATCAAATGAAAGGCCTTGATGAGCACATTCCAAAAAAACTGAAAAACAAAAAAAATTTTTTTTTGCAATATGGGTATCAAATGAAAGGCCTTGATGAGCACTTTCCAAAAAACTGGAAAAAAAAAATGAAAAACTGGAAATAAATGCAAAAAACGATTTTTTTTTCAATATGTGTATCAAATGAAAGGCCTTTATGTGCACATTCCACTTTCCATTTTCTTTTTTCAATTACTGTAAGTAATTTAAAATTAAAATAAAAAGCTTAAAACTTTTAAAACTAAAAAGTTAAAAGTTTAAAAGTACTACACAAGCCTTGGCCGCAACTAGGCATTGATGGACTAACGTATGTTCTTCAATGCCTGTCTTGAGTGCCGCTGCAGTAATGTACTATTCCATTTCAAACTTCGCCCGTGGTCAATTCTTTGTCGTAATCCCTGGAAGGGTTATTTTCTACGTGGCGACAAAGGATTTCAAATGGTTATCTATATATACCAGTCTGCTGAACGGATTTTGATGATATTTTTTTACAGTTTGGTAGCTTGGAGTCCAACTTATAAACTAAGCAATTTTTCACATAATTCCGGTAGGTAGAACCTGGGATAAAGCTTGAACTCTCCGTAGTACAGTTTTCATATAAAAAACTAATAACTACCAACCACTTTTTTTCAAAATATTTCCTTTGTACCGACACAACTTTTCTTTATTTTATGTATAGATGTAGGTCTGTACGGAACCCTCGGTGGGCGAGCCCGACTCGCACTTGTCCGGTTTTTTTATCTATAAGAAATTATTATGAGTATGAATGATTTGGTTTCCTTTAACCATTTCTGTTGCTAATTCACAGCCACACCAAAAACCAAAGTAACCTTTACTTGCGTCTATTTCCCCACTTACAGTAGTTGACTATTTTGTTGTCCTTAAAAAGTTTGATTGTTCAGTTTTTTCATTCATTATCAATTAGCGGCCGCCCGTGACGGAAAGGTTTTTTGCTCTCCCTCGAGAACAAAACTTTTTTCGGGATGAAAGGTACCCTATGTCCTTCTCTGTACCCCTGACAACATGTATGCAAAATTTCATGATGATCGGTTCAGTAGTTAAGACGTGAAGGCGTAACAAACAAACGGACTTTCGCCTTTATAATATTAGAAAGGATAAAGTCTCCTGTTTCGTGCCGGGCAGCGCGGCGCGGCGCGGTGCGAATCGGTAGTTTTTGTTTAGCAAAATGGCTGCTTCAAGAGAAGCAACAGCCGTGAAATCCTCTTGTCGGTCCAACAACAGTCACATTTACCGGCCTCATCAGGTAACCAATGTGACTGGAAATTAAATACGAGTTTCCTGAACTAATGTTACTTTTACAAAATTGTCAGAGTTGACTTCACATTTAAAATAAAGATTATACTTGATTTTCTTTGCTTTTTCCAATTTAGGGTTCTTGTATGTGTAAGTAAGGCTTTTATCATCGTATCTTTATTTTGAGCAGATTTCATCCTTACTAATATTATAAATGCGAAAGTCCGTTTGTTTGTTTGTTTGTTTGTTTGTTTGTTTGTTTGTTTGTTTGTTTGTTTGTTTGTTTGTTTGTTACGCCTTCACGTCCTAACTACTGAACCGATCATCATCAAATTTTGCATACACGTTGTCAGAGGTATAGAGAAGGACATAGGATACCTTTCATCCCGAAAAAAAGTATAGTTCCCGAGGGATAGTAAAAACTTTTCCACGCAGACGAAGTCGCGGGCGGCCGCTAGTCTACTATAACTGTACACCACATCATACAATAGAAAAAAAAAACTTTCTTAATTTAGACAACTCCGTTGCAAGGTTGCAAATCCAATTTTCAAAACCGAAACATAACTCAAAAATAATTTTCTTTTTGTAAACATTAAACATTTTTGTTGTTAGTTATTTTTCTCAAACAAAAACACGTCAGACTAGATAAAACATAATTTTCTTAAGATGAACCTCTTTACCTTTAACTTATTTACTCCAAACAGTCAAATAGTATCTACCGGAAAAACGGCACTCATGACAAGAAAGCCTGAGAGCCACTTCCACAATAAAGCTATTCTAAGCCGCGGGCGATTGCTCTCTTCGCTCCAAGATGGCTCCCTTGTTACGCGCTAAAAGAAGCCGTCATTCTTGACTAATAAAAGACCTTATAGGTAGGTACTTTTGAAAGTTCTTATTTAGCATCTAATACGATGGCCACACTAAAAGTTTTGTACTACTCATAAATAAAACAATATACCTATTTGAAAACTTCTATATTTATTGCGTGTCACAATATTCTCCATTACATTTTAAAACGTTTTTAATTCGTTCAAACTATTACTTATAACATAAGCATCATTTGTCTGAGGGCATGTTTTTCATACGCTATCACGACTTCCTTTGGCCCCTTAAATGTGAAATTTCTTATCGTATCTTAAAGTTCTAGATTAATAAAGAAATTGCAAGATGTAAAGTCTAAAATTAATTTAGAATGGATCATGAACTCCAACTTTTCAGAGCCAAATATGACTTTGTCCTCATCGCGGTATGCACTGAAAAATTGTCAACGGTAATTTCTTGGTAGTTTTTCCTTACCTTGTTTAACGACAGTTGGGTACCAAATAGTAGTGATAGACTCATCATTCACTGTGTTTTTGTTCTTCAAGTAGGTTATTTCAGATAGGACTCGTCGGAGAGAAAAATAATACAATCAAACCCTTGCCCACGATTTTCGTCAGTGTAATGTTGCCGGTTTTTAATGTCAACTTCGAACATCAATATAAAAGTCTGTTGCTATCTTTCTGATTCCGGAACAATATGTCAATATTTTATCTTCAATCACAATATCATACACAGCATTCGAACGACCGTGTTCGCACTTTAACTACATATTTTTTACACCAATCAATTCGAGCCCGTTTTTTCCATGGTGAGTACATGAAGAATCCAGCGGCAATAAGTTTTCTGACTTTTGAATGCAGATGAATATTTTTTTGAATTTTATATCATACCAATCCCCAAGTATCCTCAAATTGTCCAGTAGGTAATGTGCCGGTTGCCTTCAATTAATCATGTCACAATAGTCTTCTTTTGCACAGTGATCGCATTTGAATGCCGATCTTCACCAATTTCGTCATACGTAGGAGAGACAAGAAAACTATTACATTCTGCATACCAATTTCTTACGATACTTAAATAAGGGGCTTCTATTCTTGATCCATTTAGAAGTGAAGCAGTGAAAACTTGCGAAGAAAGCGAAGTTTCAAAATCATTAAAAAAATACCCTAAAATCTTTTCGCGTAAACTTCATTTTTGGTACGGGCGACGAACTTCGTATTGTGATAAAAAACAAATGACTCCAACTTCCGGTCAATATTTGTTTTAATTTCATGAATGAGTTTTTAGGTTTAAAAAAACATAACATTATATATTCAAATGTTTTTGTGTTGTCAGAAGTGCAAAACTTTCAGTGTGCCCTAGGTAAGGGTTAATCACACGCTGAAGAACCTCTAATGCAAACACTGAATACAAAAAAAATTAAGTTAAAGTTAATAAATATAAGCTACTTCTAAAATTGTAAGTATGTACCTTTGTAGGAAAATATAAACGATTCAAGAGTACTTAATTTTTAAGTTTATTCAAATAAAGATATTTTGACTTTGACTCTGAATTTGTATGGTAAAAAAAAAGTTATTTTTAGTAGTTAAATATAACAGTTATTTTGCAAAGTATTTAACGTTATACTCACTGTTTGTTAATTTATTAACACTCGGAACAATAGAACATTGAAAAAATAACATTAACTTTAATTCCTTATCCCGAAAACCTCCAAATCGTAACTTAAAACTCAGGAACATTTGTGATTTTGCAAACTATCCTCATAAAAAAAAAGACATCACCAAATAATAGCCTTGCGCCAACCTTCCACAGTGAACTCAGGAAGCAAATTCAGCGCCAGAATATATGATAGCAAGGCGATCGGGCTAGATCGATATAATTAACAAAACAAGACGCTTGCCAACTTGGCCAGACAACGTGACCAACTGATCCACATACATATATAGAATATATCTTATATGTGATCAAGCGATCCTTCTGTAATAGGAAATACCAATATATTATACGGAGAAAGAGCGATCCATCTTGGCGACGACGTTTCGATTACTATACAAAAACATTAGATAATAGTACATTACTGCCGCGGTATATAATGACTGCGTTGCTGGCAGCGATGATGATGGCCGAGAGCGGAGCTTAGCGCAGGTCCAGGCTGTCACAGCGCGGTCAGCATTGCAGCCCTTGATGGACAAGCTAGAATAAAGGCCGAGACCGGAGGTCGAGGCCTTTATAGCGCGAACAGCAAGGGCTGCAATGATGACCAAGCTTGAAGGCCGAGAACGTAGTTAAACTTAGCTCGAGGCCATCATAACGTGGCCAGCAGTGCAGTCATTGTGGACCAAGGCTTGTATAGTGCTTTACTCAAAAATGCTAGTTCTGCCTACTATACTGCACAAATTCTCCACAAGTTCTGCATTAATTATGCACTAAATTCTGCACAAAATCTCCACAAATTCTGCACAATTGCTGCAAATTTTGTGAAAATTTGTGCAAATGTTGTACAATTTTGTTGCACAACATTTTTGTGAAATTTTGTGCAAATGTTGTGCAATTTGGTTGCACAACTTTTGCACAATATTGTGCACAATTTGTGCAAATTTTGTGAAAATTTGTGCACAATTTGTGCAAATTTTGGGAAAATTTGTGCAAATGTTTTGCAATTTGGTTGCACAACTTTTGCACAATGTTGTGCACAATTTGTGCAAATGTTGTGCAATATTGTTGCACAACGTTTGCACCAATTTGTGCATAACTTGTGCAAATATTGTGCAAATTTGTGCAAATGTTGTGCAAGATTGTTGCACAACATTTGCACAAATGTACAATGAGATGTACAATGTACTTACTATTTTTCACCTAACTACCTTTTGAAACAAAACTCGACAATAATGGTTTCTCAAAGGAAATTGCTGGTGGCTAAAACTCGACAATAATGAAATCCCATACAACTTTGTTGCGTCATCATCGAAGGACACCGTCAACCTCGACTTTGTTCAAAGAAGGTTGTCAAAATAATGACCATATTACAAGCATTTTTGAGTAAACAGTATTTCTTTGCGTTTATTTTTAATTTATTTGATGCTGTTTACACATTAATGTTTAACCTGTTGTCACAATATAAATCAGTACCAAACAGCATGTAATCACTACGACAGAATACATAATTAATAATACTTATTACGTTATACAATATTGACTACGTGTCAATATTGTGCTGTTGTAGCTATTATAAATAATAGTGGAGGTAGATGTTGTGTGTATTAATTTAGGAATTTAATAAAATTGAAGTATTTGTTTAATGTGTGATTGTTAAGTTGACATTAATTGATATTTGTTCATGTTTAAAAATAATAACAACACCTTTGTTCACTTAACGCTGCCTGAATGGAATGTTTTGCAGAAATTTATAAAGATAAATAAAATTGTAACCATCATTAATACAGGATACTTACCACTTAATTTTACACTAATCCTGCATACAACGGTTTTTTTGGCATTCACAGCGCTATTATGTAATGCAAAAATGCATTACAAAAGTAATGCAATGTATTATTTCTACTATATCATGTAAGTATCTTAATGTAAAAGGTAATTAAATGCATTCATATAACTGACCAACTACTCGTATTTAAACCGTGACTTTAATACACAACCAAAATATTTCACAATGGACAACAAATAATAGTAGGAAATCGTAAAGCAATGTTAATAAAATGGTCTGTCAGTAAGAATCTGCATGAACATCTAGAATGTGGCCTAAAACTGACGAGGGAAAGACGAACTACCGCGAATACTAAAAGAAGGTTAGTAATGGAATACTATTTGTAAGCTGAGATGGCTAAAAATAAGAAATGAATGTTCAGCGTTTGAGTAGGAATGTATTTATCTAGGATCTGGAGTGGCCGGCCCAATGCATACTAATAGCATCTCGGACTTTACGTAGATCCCCGGAACGACGAAATATTAGATTCAACCGGCCCACTGTTAAGGCGAGGTACTACTTTGAAACGGAAAAATTGAAGCCCTTTACGTAACCCTTAACCAAGAAAAATATGGATGACAATGAAGAATAAAAGTGAAAAAATACGATATAATAAAAATTGATAGTGAAAAAGTCCCTTTTTTTCCTACTTGCCCCCTTCGAGCTTTGCCAACGGGGTGGTGGTTGGTACTTATATTTGGCGTTTACTTCCCCGGTGGTCAATGGCACCTATTTATTCCCATCTGCCACCTTCGTGCTTGCCATCAAGCACTAATAGGTGGCGTTTACCACTCACCTATTAGTGCCAACCATCACCCCGGTGGCAAAGCTCGAAGGGGGCAGATGGGAATAAACCAAAAAGTCGACCCCAATTTAAAAGTACACTCTTGATTTTGTGTATTTTGCGTTTGCGTGTCACCGACATTAATTTAATATACAGACTACTACGGATTTTAAAGTTGTTTTATTTCTCATTTAGTGTTTTTACTTTATTTCGTAGCACTGGATTTTCAAGCAGCACCTCACTTTAACGGTTTGGCCAGTTCGTCGTTTACCCGTCCGCTTGTCAATATGTGTTCGTTCGTTTGACAAAATGGATGGCTTTGAAGGTACCATTCCAAAGGCAAAATCATTTTCTCCTACGACTAACCTATACGTTTATCTTTTTTGATCCTTCGTCTTTTTGAAGTAATGCTTTTAATATGTTTTTACTATTCAAGTCATGCATTTAATATTATTATATGAGTACCAACACGTACCGTGAACGTACTTTGAATCCGGCTTAAACTTCTGTTCTAATTTACCCTACAAAAGTCAAATATTATATAACATGAATGCAAGAAACATTTGTATGACTTCTTTAAGTTAAAAATACTTCATTATTAAGAATACATTAATGAACACGCGTGCGTGCTTTTAAAGAAAAATATATAAAACCTTAAGACCATGAATCAAACACCTTTTTGTTACTAATAGGATCCGGGCTTAACAAAGTTGTTCACCTCTTAATTATCTAACGGAGTTGCGCTGTGACTACAAAGTAACGATTTAACCTCTGAAACAATAATTTTCCCTAAATCACATCGTAGGTATCAGACCGACCGAACTACGCAATGCATCAACCGGCTAAATTAACATGTCACAGTTTGTAATGTTTGAAATGGGCAACGCTATTACCTAGTCATCGTATTACTTAACGTGGAATTGAAGATGTTTACTTAAGATAGGTAATTTATTTATTTAGCTTTAGGAAGCATCAAGGGCGTCGCCAGCCCATGGCCCGGGGGGGGGGGGGCAAGTTAATATTAAAGAGGATGAGAAAAATATGAATTGTAGGTGCAGTCAAGAGCACCTAGTGAATTTATTCTAGTTTTGAGATGGGGCAGGATTAATTCATCCAAGAGCAGGATTTATCGGAAAAGCAAGTCAATTGCACGGCCTTAGGGCTTTGGTTATTTGCAGTTGGCTACATTTTTTAACCTCTAGGGGGGGGCAGCGCCCCCCCCCCCCCCCCCCCCCCCTGCCCACCCCTGGCGACGCCCTTGGGAAGCATTATTTAACTTTAGTTTGGAAATAAAACCATAAAAGAAGCAACATAATTTTGAGGATGCACTAATAAAAAAAAATTGTTGGTAAATAATGTTGACTGGGTCGTTGCGGACAAAACTATAGACAAGTGTTAGATATTATACAGTCCTACCCCCTAGCATAATTCTTCTGCCCCTAGCATGACCACCGAAATATGATATAGCGGTTTATCACGTTTCAATTGTCAAAAGACAATGGATTTCGACCGTTGAGTGTTGATAAAATAAGAGATATGTTTCGTGTTTCGGTCATGCTAGGGGGGCATGGCTCAGATAGTTCTTTGTGAATATTTTACTGTTTCGCTTCTCTAATTTATTTTAAGTTTAAATTGATAACATAAAAATAAAAACGTGTTAAAATAACGCTATTTTTTGTTGCGCAAACGGACTTTGGCAGGACAGGTTTTGCTCGACGTTCAGTAACAGACTGAAAGTCGAGCAAAACCTATGGCGGCACTCGAATCTAAATTGTAAAGCTGGATGTTATCCCTTTAGTTCTCGGCTCTAGCCGCATTGCTAAGCGCCGCCTGCTGAACGGGCACGTTCAAAGGCTCTTAGATGGGACACCAACAGAATTTCTATTGTGCATGTGACTGGGCGCTGCATTAAATCCTAGAACTAATTAAAATACCTAAACGATTGAATGAACCTATACATAAAGGCTTAATTTACTTAGCGATGATGGTACGATTAGGTATACTTATCGCGCCAAAAAATATTTATACATGCGTGCAATAGTGTGAAATGTAATAAATAAATACTGAAATAAAGGTATCTAGTTTGCAATTTACACAATGGACATAATAAGATTCATTCTAATAAGTACCTACGTAGAATTTCGTAACAAAAATTCGCTTTAATTCCGTTCCACCGCAGCAGTATAAATTGAGGTTTTGCCCGCGACTTCGTCCGCGTGGATATTGGAGAAAATCTTTAGGAATCTTTTAACCAGGGTAAATAGTAAGTAAGTATTCTATGTTTAATTTCATCAAAATCAGATCAGCCGTTTATACGTGATTAGGCGGGCGGATTCCCACCAAGCGCGCTGCTCCGTCATTTCCAAATTTCATCAAAATCGGTTTAGTAGCTTAGGCGCGAAAGCATAACAGACAGACAGAGTTACTTTCGCATTTATGAATATTAAGATCGACTGGGCAATAATTGATGCGGTTCAACACACTCGATTATCGATTGCAAGTCGTTCGTTGTTGAATGCATGACCGTTCTCCACTAAATGACTTCCATTTGCATACAAAGTGAAGTTAATGTTAGCGCGATGGAATAGTTAAAAACTTAGCACCTACACACATAACATACCTACAAAAGTAGGTAATGAATGAAAATTGTTGTGAATTCTGTAAATGTGCAACTACATCGAGCAATTAAGTTTACATCAAAAAATACACTTTCTTACAAGAATATGATAATAAACTGACGTACCTAAATGTATCATTGCTATCAGTGTGTAGGTATACTTTATTAACAAATATTATAATATGCATTTCCTTATTCCACTGGAGCAAAGGAGAAGGATTTTAAAATTGAAAAAGTCATTTCCTCTTGCTATTCAACTTGTCAGATCTATTTTGTCAAGATTACGCAATCACAGAAAATCATCATTGATTGTACAGAAATACTCCATGAAGGTAAGTATATTAGTTAATCAAATTGATCAAAATATAATTAAACAATTGCAAAATATAATTTATGTTTTTTTTACTTTCAAATAAGTACAAGTACCTACTACAGTCAAATACTTAAGTTGTTTTTTCAATCTCGCCATAAGCTAAAAACCCTTGAATAAAAGTTACCTACCTGTTAAAAACTTTCGCGACTAACATCGACTATCTTTTGCCCATTTAAGTATAGGTTTCACTATAAAAAGAATATATAATAGGCATACGTATCAAAACCTACAATCGTAAATAACCTTGGGAGAGCTAAATCGGTAAAACTACCGGCCTTAGATAAAAAAACAAGATATTGACGGTTCTCTCTATGATTTTTTTTAATATCATAGCGGTTCTCTACATTGGATCTTTGTAGAATTCCGTGTGACTTTTTTTATGTAAGGAAACACTTTTACCACACGGAAATGTTGAACTTTAGCACACAGACAGAAGGTATGCAAAAAAAATAATGCAATCGTAGTTCTAAAAACGCTTGTTTATATCTTGTAGCGAGATAGGCTGTAATCATTAAGCAAAATTAAAAATAGTCTAATGAAAATGTAATTAATTATGTGTGCCTACCTTAGTAAAATAACTAATACCTACTGAATACAAAAATGTTTAAAAATTCTAGAATAATTTTTAGAACTGCATCACATCCGATTACCATATTATTATGAGAAATACCTTTTGAAATATATTACGGAATACTTATAACTAAACTATAAGATTTTTCTTTAGATACGAATAATGATAGCAGGTGTTTATATTTCCACGGGTCCCTTTTGAACGAGACTTGCGTTTACCTTCAAAAGGTTTCCCATAACCATTTTAGTCAGACATTAATAAAATTGGTTTTATATTATTTATCTTGTAAATATATAGAATACACTAGCTTCCACCCGCGACTTCGTCCGCGTGGATATTAGAGAAAATTCTTAGGGAACCTTCAACCAGGATCCGACCAGCCGTTTTTACACGATTAGGTGGGTCCCCAGTCCCCACCAAGCGCGCTGCCTCGCGAGGCAAGACGTTTGCCATACAAAATTTGACCCCCATTTTCACCTCCTTAGGGGTTAAATCATGTCGACGGTGTTGGACTTCAAAATAAATGTCATTTTCGCAATCACCATACCATAAAACCACAAGAACGACATCCATATCGATTTTTATGTTTACTCACCCCATTTACCCCCTAAGGGGTGAATAATTTTCAAAATCACAAAATATATGTTTGCCTATACTTATTTTTAAACGTGCTCCTACGAAGTTTGAAGTTGTAATATCTATTTAATATTATTTTTTCCATACAAAATTTGAACCCCATTTTCACCCCTTTAGGTGTTAAATTATGTCTACCGTGTTGGACTTCAAAATAAATGTCATTTTCACAATCGTCATCCCAGAAAATCCCAATAACGACATCCATATCTATTTTTTGGTTTTTTTACCCCATTTCACCCCTATTTCATTCCCATAGGGGTTGAAATACTACCAATAACAATTTACGTTACGTTAGATTTCCGTCCATAAGCCTAAATTATAAATTAAAAGGTACCAAATCCAAAGCTAGATAAGTTAGATTTTTTAGGTTTTCAGAGGACGTGTTCATGAAATATTTTCTAGATGTAAAATGTCTGTTAGTTAAATCAAATGACCAAAAATTCGTAGAATACAAAACTAGGATAATATAGTCAATAGCTCAACGACCCAGAATGAAAACAATAATGTAAGTACTTATAAAAACTCAACTGCCTGAAAGGGAATTAACATTAAAAATGTGACTAACCATTAATGTACTCGTAAGGTATTCGCACTATGACGTCATGTAAAAGACTGATATCGACCGAGCGGGTGCACTGAACTGCAATACTAGATAAAGGCTTCATTAACTCTGTGCTGCCGATACTGGCAATCCACTTCGACTTCACTGGTTTGTTTTTAATAAAGCTTTGTTAGTAATGCTTCATCGGATTTACTCGGATGCATTTCCGATTCGCATCAAAACTCCTTCAACCTCACAAAGCTGATAAGTTTCTTGCATCCATTCTATTTGTCAAAAAAATTTGTGTCCAGAATGGGTGGATGGGAAAATTTGACGATTCAGAAGCGATTAATTTTTAAGGTTATTTGCATATTATTGACCGAGCGAGCGCAAAGCGCGAACGTCTCCTTTTAAGCTTTGGCAGAACTGCTTTCATTGTGTCTGTCCGTTCTGTTTTCCTCTACATAGTAGGGCGATAAAACAAGGTTTGAGGTTAGTTTTCGCACAAGTCATCACGGAAATACAAAAATGTGTATTTCCGTGATGCATTCAGTACGATGCCCTGATCACAAATATATAAGATGACAAGCGCGAAAATGGTGGGGGTAGAAACTGTGACGTCATAAAGTTTTCAGTACAAAGACATTTTTTTTTCATACCATGTGGTAAATCAAATGAAAGGGCTTTGTGAGTAGATTGCGAATATATAACACACTATAACATTCTCACTACTTGGTCTAACAAATTATTAGCAAACGTTGGAAAATTTCGCAATTCAGAGTCGCCATTGAACAAGTCTAGATTGAAAACGACTGAATTGATTTTTACAAAATACATAACAAATAACTCTGCACATACTCTTTTCGAATGTCTAAAGGTAATTGACCAAAGATATTCAAAAATAAGAAAAGTACATCAGTTTTAATAACAGCATAATTTTTTGCTTTTTCTAAATTCTCAGATTCCGTTAATAATTAATAAGAAAATAAATAAATAAACTTTCGTATGTTTATCCTTACTAGGACAAGTTAGGATAAACAGACGAAGGTTTAAATAACCAAATTTTGACACTTTAGATACTTCTTTTAAACTTAATCACTATTTTAAAATATGTTGTCTTATTAAATCAAATATTATTAACAATTTACAATATTTTTGGTATTCTATGCGTGGTAAAACATTTGTTGTATTTTATGAATGATTATTTACACCCGTTAAGCCCTTTTTACACCCATTAGAAAGTTTGTGATTTTTGTGTATTGTTTTGATTTTTTGTAAATAACTTTTGCCTATTGAGTTTCGTCACGTTATTTAGGTCTCCGAGCAACTGTGTGTGTTTACCATGTGTATTTGTCATTACTTTTAGTTATCCTTACTTGTCTTATTTGGTAAACAAACTATACTCAATCCTTTTTTGAAATAATTGTGTATAAAATTCAACAAATGGTTTTCCACGCATTGAATATTAAAGAAATTGTTAACACATTTTTTTTTAGTGATTTAAATTTAAAAGAAGCATGGAAACTGTCAAATACTGTTTACTAAATAGAAAAAGTAAGGATAAACATACGAAAGTTTATTTATTTATTTTTTATTAATTATTAAAGGAATCTGAGAATTTAGAAAAAGCAGAATATTATGCTGTTATTAAAACTGATGTACTTTTCTTATTTTTAAATATCTTTGGTCAATTACCTTTAGACATTCGAAAAGAGTATGTGCAGAGTTATTTGTTATGTATTTTGTAAAAATCAATTCAGTCGTTTTCAATCTAGACCTGTTCAATGGCGACTCTGAATTGCGAAATTTTCCAACGTTTGCTAATAATTTGTTAGACCAAGTAGTGAAAATGTTATAGTGTGTTATATATTCGCAATCTACTCACAAAGCCCTTTCATTTGATATACCACATGGTATGAAAAAAAAAATTCTTTGTACTGAAAACTTTATGACGTCACAGTTTCTACCCCCACCACTTTCGCACTTGTCATCTTATATATTTGTGATCAGGGCATCGTACCGAATGCAACGATACCAAATTTTCATATTTCCGAGATGACTTGTACGAAAAGTGTTTTCTAAGCGTCTTTTTTACCCGACTGCAAGAGGGTTATGTTTTTCGCGCGTATCTTGTATGTTTGTATGTAATATTCTTTATTACCTCATATCTTTTAAACGGCTGAACGGATTTCCATGATTAACATATCGTTAGATTTATCTTGCCAGCCCAAGTGTTCTTAAGAAAGTGGCGTTATAAAAAAACCAATATGGCGGCTGCACGGTGCTATTATACGTAGTGGAAACAAAATTTTTTTTTTTAGATTACTGCAATGTGGGTGTCAAATTAAAGGTCTCATTAAAAGGATTTCAAAAAGGTATATCATGATTGTAATAAATAATAACTAAAAAGAAATAAATAAAAAAACAAATTTAAAAAAATTAAAAACCCTCCTGCATAAAAAGACAAGTCAACTGAAAAGATGGAAACAAGATTAAATATTAAAGGCAACATTATAACATGCAGTCGGAGGCATATAACTCAAATCATTCATAACGTCACTTTCTTTATGCATGCCTCCGACTGCATGTTATAATGTTGCCTTTAATATTTAATCTTGTTTCCATCTTTTCAGTTGACTTGTCTTTTTATGCAGGAGGGTTTTTAATTTTTTTAAGATTACCGCCGCTCTAACAGGTTGCATTTCTCAACCGATTCTCGTGAAATTTTGTGAGCAGGTTCGATAATCCTATAGATTTTTTTTGTCAAGTCACTTATTAAAATAAAAACATAATTGAGCTATTTAAAAAAATGTTAATAAATGTCACAAACGCGAGGTCTACAGCTCACAGAGCCACTAGTTATAATATTTTTTTGACTTTTACTTAGACCATACTTCAAATAAATACAGTGTTCATTTTATGATCGTCTTTACTAAATGGGAAGAAAATCACAGTCTCAATCGGAGAAATTGTTTTATTGACACAACTTTTGTCGACTAGAGCCCGCCACATACAGACGAAACCTGATTCGGAAATTTCGGAATTCCGAAACGGAATATCGATAAATAATGTATGAAAATTCTTAACGGAAAATAAAATACCGCGTGTGTGGTAAGGTCCATAGATTTGTATGGATTAGCTGCTTAGTTTGTTAGTTCGGAATGATTCTGTTTTGGAATTCCGAATTAAAATTCCGTCTGTATTATGGCCGGCTTAATAATAGATAGGACGAAAATCGATTGGTCAAGCGAAAATTGTATGTGAAGACACATGTGAGAAGCGAGTGAAGCGTGCAGCTTGCTCAAAGTGCGATCTAAATTATTCAGCGCAGCTGTTCACACTCACCTGGGAGGAGGTCTCTTGCCAACCCTTTGTATGTAGATTCACTGCGCCGGTTTTTCTAAGAAAACTGTGTAAAGTCACCCGCCGTTGAGGAAAATAGGGGGATAGAGGCCACAACGGTGGAATTGAATAATAACAAAAGAAAAACGGTTTGATAGCCGGCCGAGGCCTATTTTTTATATTAAATAAAAATGTCTAAGAACAATATTTAATTTTGAAAAGCGATGTAGCGTGCTGCCTGTCGCTCCTGAACTCTTAGTTTTAAGCTAGTTTTAATTAGTTTAAGTTCCTTAGAGAATAAGTACTTTTGGCCATAACTTTCCAAATTCCTTGAAAATAAGCATTTGCTTGGCAGCAATGTATTCGTCTCTTTACGGCGATTCTTATTAGGGTTGTAGTTTCATCCTTTCTCATACAATTTTGTTGAATTTCATACATAAATTTCATACTTAGTAGAAAAGTGAGGTTATAATTTTGTATTTATTTTGACAGCTGTTTGTTTACATGTGACAGCTGAGTTTATTTGCTTTTTCTCAATGCTATTCACACTTTGCGTAGGTTGTCTATCAATTTATTGTTCGTCCCGCTCTTTCGTATTGCTGCCGAGCGAATACAAGAATTCCCATTTTGAAATGCTGTATTATTTTTCTTCTATGTTTTTCTTTCGATTTTTCAAAATTTTTAGTTAGTATAAAAGGATTGTCAAAATTGAAACGTCAGTTATTCATACGCTCAACAGCGCATTGTACGTGCGAGCTCTGGCCGTTCCCGGGCCTTAGGCAAAGGCCCGGGACTCAAGAAAGCCCCGCGCCGCGCCAGTAATTATCAGTGTGTCCAGTGTCAAGAAAACTCCCGTGCACAAACGTCTCAAACTCCTCACTTCCATTGACCGGCGCGAATTACGGGACCTCCGTGACGGCTCATCGTGTTACGTCTGATCTCCCCGCTTCGGGACCGCTTCGGGCGACTACGTGTTCCGGCGTTCGCGAGCTACGTGTCAGCGAGTGCCCCAGTGACCGTGGTTGGTTCGTGGCCCAGCGTTCGTCCCACCATCCGCTCCGACCGGTCGCGAGTGCTCCCGTTATCGTGACCCGGCAGGCTTATTAGCGTTCTTCGAATGACAGTCGCAATCGCTTAATTGTACAATTATTGCTAACAAATCGCAAATTCGTATTACGGAACGCAAAGTTAGCGACCACTCCACAGTAGCGCTACATGCGAGCGATGGACGAACTAAAAATGCATGACCTCGCCTAGAACACAGCAACCGATTGTTTGTTTTGGTATTACGAAACGTTTTTCGACAGTGACGCGAGAGCAATGGCGATTGAGATTTAACAACTAGTGATATTGTGATTGTTAGCAGTTGCTTAGTCTTTATTTAATAAGTTTCGGCCTTTTTACTATGTTAAACCAGTGGTTTGTGTTTAAATAGTGTTAATAATAAATTGTGTGGTTATATTTTAATTACGTGAAGTAATAATTCACTATGGCAAAAGCTTTGATGCTAATGGACTATTTACATCAAGAAACCAGTGAAAGAAGGGCTAACGCTGTCCGACTGCGGAGAAGAGTTCGAACAACTGCTGTAAACTCTCTTCTACAGATTTCAGATGTCGAGTTCAGAGCTCACTACAGATTATACAAATATATTTTTAAAAGGTTATGTTCTGAACTATTTTTTTGTTGCCTAGACGGCGAAGGAGGAATAAAATCTCTGTGGAGTTTAAGGTAAACATAGAAAGAAAGATTAATTAATAATACAATTTAAATACCTACCTTTAAACTTACATAAGTATTTTTTGCAGGTTTTAACTGCCCTCTCTTTTTATGCTACTGGGTCTTATCAAAAGCCTGTGTGAGCATTAAGTTATTTACATGGAATTAGCCTTGCTAGTGTATTATAATATAATAAGAGAGATGACAGATACATTAGAATATTAATATTCCATAATTTTCCTACAAAATGTATCAGAAAGAATGGGAATAATCAATAAGTAAGTATAAATAGAACAATGTAATTAATTTTATGAACATTTATAAACAATATTTATGTAAATTAGGTATTGTTTTGTCTCATTTCAGATTTTCAAATCTTCTCATCTTCTAATTTTCTCAGTCGGAGCTAAATGCTGCTCGAAGTCAAAGGGCATGGAGAAATAGGTAAAAAATAAAAGGGAGAAAAAACTAGCCCTTGCCAAATTTATTGCTGCTTCTACTTGGTACAAGGTCTCCCATCGTAGGATTTACGAAGCAATGGCATAGCTGCACAGACAATAAATTATTGTAAACATTAATACTGAATTAAATTAGTTTTATTTTACGAAAAATACTTATTATTTCTTTTTTCCCATGTTTCCAAACTAAACATAAAATGTATCACTCGAATTCGTAGAATCTTCAAAACCCATTAAAAAATATACAGTGTGTTTTTTTGAACAGTGATCAAATTTTGTGGTGTGGCTTAGACCATCAAACTTTGTCTATGGGACCGACTTAATCAGAGCAAAAAAAATCAGCTGTTCCATACGTTTTGGTCGAGTAGATATTAATATTTTCTATGGAACAGCTGAATATTTTTTTTGATCTGATTAAGTTGTTCCCATAGACAAAGTTGTTCAGTTTGATGGTCTAAGCCATACAACAAAATTTGATCACTGTTCAAAAAAACACACTGTATATTCCTTTAACTTAACAATATGTGTAGTTAACAAAATAGGTAGGTACCTACCTACCTTTTTGTTAACTACACATTTCAATAAGTTGCGCTCTATCAGCTTTCGACGAAACAAAAACTGCACAAGAATTCCTTTGTACCACTTGAAACCACTTCTATCACCCTAAACGACTTTACAGATTAAGTTTCATTCTAAACATCTTACGTTCTCATTAGAAACATTTTTTATTTATATAAAAGATATCTTTGTTTTGAATAAAGTTTGATTTGGGATTAGTTGTAATAAGTTTTTCGACAATCGCAACTACGCAATCATAAAGTTGTCATTGGTTGCCGTTCAATTGCGAGTGGCGCTAGTTTCCATACATAATAATCGCAAATGCACTCGGCGAGCAATGAGTTCGCGATTTGTTTCCGTAATACCAAAAAAGCAACCGCTACTAGTCTCAGTCGCGTTGCTATTGTACAATTAGCAACCGGTTGCTATATTTCGCTAATAAGCCTGCCGGTGCGTCGCGGCGTTCATCCCCTTTACACCCCTCCCTCAAGAAAATTCCCTCTAGACTCCACGTCCCCCTCCCCAGAAGAAAACGTCCTCGTACTGCCTTCTTATACCCCCTTACTTTTAGTATTTATGTTCTCGCTATACGTGTTTAGGTCCTGGTTGTAAATAAACAGTAATTCTATTCTATTTCTATCTTTCCTCTTTACTCCCCTCTAGTTACAATCCTCCTTCTTAGGTAGGCTCTCTTTATCTTTCTTTCCTCTTTCTGTAACGTTACAGCGGTCACCAAATCTTTTATTAAAAAAAAACTGTTTTCTTTGTCACACCGTAAATAAAGTACCTACCTACCTAATTAAAGAAACAAAAATGTATAAATTGTTAATTCAATTACTTTTTAGCGCAATTTTTATCTTTTATATTTCCACTGGGACCTATTTTACAAACAGGTTTTAAATTATGGAAGCTTTGCAAATAAATTACCGTCGAGACTTACTGCTATGTTATGGAAAGTTCTATTCATAAACATAAACCAATAACAAAATAACACAATTAAAATTAAAAAATACTTTATTCAGAGATATAACAATAAAATTATTAACACATTTTAGGACTTGCTTCACATTTTTTTTACACTACGAACCTTCCTATAACCTTAGCACAAGAACTACGTGAAACGTTGAAAGTGACACGTGGAAAGTAACGGGTGTTATTTTATTTCCGTAAGCCATAACGTTTATATCTGCCTTGATAACGTGGATATGGAAATACATTATATTTGGTTTGGGGCGTGATACGAATTTTCTAGCTGAACCGTTTGTTATGGAGATATATTTTATTGGGGCAAAACCAACGAATAAATTTAACTTCAGATATGTTCTGAATCTTTGGCACATTATACAGTTTCAAATCCGTTTCTAAAATGTATGCTTTATATATTTCTACTAGCGGCCACCCGCGGCTTCGTCTGCGTGGACAGTTTTTTTGCTATCCCTCAGAAACTGTACCTTTTTCTGGGGATTCCCGCCAATAGCTAATGCGCAGGAACCTTGTCTTATTAACATCCACGTTAACGGTAAGTATCCGCAACTAAATGACATGAAACAAGAAAATTCTAATAGGTAATGTAATGTTATATTAAATATTGATTTATTATTTTATATATATTGATGGGGTCTAGGTATATTAGAAGTTTTACAATAATTTTTCCTTTTTGAGGTTAATAAAATGGCCGCCAGGCGCATTACCAATGGGGAATGTCCGAAAAAAATCAAATTGGCTGAATATTTTTTTTAGATAGGAATAAGCTCCCTTAGTAATAGAAAAAAAAATCAGAATATTTGGTTGCGTGAAAAAATTTAAAAAAATTAAAGTCTCTTCGACTTCACAAATGTAGGAAAGTAACAGCAGAATGGAAATTATACCTTTGCCAACACCTGCCACTATGACAACAAGAATTAAAAAAACAAGAAGTGTTGACATTTTGTGTTGAATTTTTTTTAATACCATGTTGTGGTTGTGGCAGGTGATGGCAAAGGTATAATCTCCATTCTGCTGTTACTTTCCTATATTTGTGAAGACGAAGAATCTTTTATTTTTTTTTATTTTTTCACGCAACCGAAAATTCTGATTTTTTTTTTCTATTACTGAGAGAGCTTATTCCTACCTATAAAAAAATATTCAGCTAGTTTGATTTTTTCGGACATTCCCCATTGGCGGGGATAGTAAATGTGATTGTGAAAACCTTACCATTTGAAAATAGTACCACCTTTTTGTGAGTAATTAATATAGTGTCTACTTTTTTATAGTAGAAGTGCCTATACAAATATACATGTTCGTTTATTCGACCGTTAGCATGACCTCACCGGGCTTGCCGTTCGCAGCACCACTCATACAAACAAACTAATCGATTGCCGGCACGATACTCAATTCACTATTGACTGAATAAAATATTGTACTAAAAATTTACTTTAAGTTTTTATTTTCTCGGTTATTGGGTTTGACAAATGTAACTCTATCGCCATCAGCTATTTTTAATGTCCCTACTACTTGGGCACAGGCCTTTCTTATGAGTGGATAAGGAGGCTGGGCCATACTCCACCACGCAGGCCCAATGCGGCCCAATGCCCAAGACCCAATTGGTGGGTGTTAACGACTGCAAATGAAGCCGGGACCAACGGCTTAACGTGGCTTCCGAAGCATAGAAGAACTCGAGATAACATTTCTGGTCACCCATCCCATGACCGACCCTTGCGAAAGTTGCTTAACCTCCGCAATCGCAGGACCAGGCGCTAATTCACTGCGCCACCAAGCTCCTCAAAGTAACTCTAGTTTACTGGAAATGCTATGATGAACTATACTTTGTGACGAGAGTCACACTCACTGCACAGAATATCTAACAGCTACTTACCTCATGAATCAACTCGTACATAACTATTCACAGCGTTATATCCTTTGACTAGACTAGAATGTACTTAGTAGAAAAGAAGAAAATATCTCAGAATATATACTGCTATAGCATTAGATGAAAACCTTTCGAAAAATCATACGTGTTCGAAACAAAGCACTGATTTGGAAAATCTGCGACATATTCAACAAAAGCAGAAAACAGGAGACCTATGGTTTCCAGCGTCGGTCGTTCTTTTTGATTTCCACAACACAAAGGATCAGTGCGAAAGTGCAGAACTTAAAAGTACTACCACAGCCTAAAGAGTATATACCTACTCTTTAGGTTGTGGTACTACATACTAACAGAACAGCGATAGACTCACACGTCTGACTCTGACGTCCCGTGTAAGGCTATCGCTTTTTCCATATCACATCATCATCTACAATTATATGCGTGTATAGTTTCGGTTCCTTTTAACCTTACGTGAAAGGTGAGGGAGCGGCGGTTTTTAACGAGTTCCACGTTGCACCTACGACACAGACGAAAATTTTAAACCAGACAGTATATTGCCTGGAAATACTAAAACGATACTGCGCAGCGCAGGCACAGGCAGTGACAGTCTCAACCACATTTTACGACCCCCATAATACAAACTAATTGGCCACACTCTCAGGTGAAACAATCCATGATATAACGGCGAATACCTACCACGTTATAACTAATTCAGTTATATTTAATGAGCTGTAAACTTCCACTGAGATTGTGAAAGCGATACAGTTATTACAGGTATGTGCTAATCCTGATGAATACGAATGAGGGGGACTGCGACTCTGGCCCCAACCACTTGTACGATGTCGCGCCGCCCTTGGCATACATTTGCCACGCAAGTTATGCTTCATGTATAAAGTAAATTATAATAATGCCAACGAACATGAATTCTTAGTTGTTTAATCAATAACTTATTCAAGGTCTCGTCGGATTTTTACGCTGGAATTAGAGCCTCCTAACTCAGACCTCCGTAGTACAGAAGATCGCAATCTAATAACACAACTTTTTAGTTGTAAGATCCATAATAGGAGTGGGAAATATAGATCAAAGTAGGCAACGTGTGACTGAATAGATATATTATATACCTGATAATGACAAGCATCTATAGGCGTCTTTGACTGCTAATTATAAAGCAGGAAATACTTTTAACCAGCCTGGGAGCTAATTGTCTAATTTTAAAATCTATCGCAATTGCTTTCATTTGACAGGTGGACGTGACACATTGCTACATTTCTATGGTAGGTTTTTATTTGTGCTAAAAATAAGTATCAATGTATCACATCCTAAATGCGATTGCGATAGATTTTGGAATTAGACAATAGAAAGGCTGGTTTTAAAGAAAAATAAAACATCATTAAACCTACCATTAATATGAGTATTCGAAACATTTGCGTTTTATGCTTAAGTCCAACCAAACTAAAGCCAATATATTCAAACACATTATTCACTGATTTATCTGATATGTGAACCTTTCCAAAATCATGTAGATTTAGTACGACAGCCCATACCGATAACCTCGGGAGAGGATATTGGGTAAATCCATTTATCCTGTTTGAATCCGAAATACGAGTCTACTGCCATGTGCCGTGCATGTTTGCCGTGGGCTCTCTTACTTCAAGTGCATTTGTAGCTTTGAACGTTCACTTTGAATGTTTAGAATTGGATAACAACTTTAAGATGTATACATGATAAAGCAAACTAAAGTCAGTAAAAGTCGTCTTAGTTAATAATTTTCAACTGACATACCTATTTCAACTTCCGTCCATTAATAAACTTGATGAATAGTGTCGATCAGTAGGTACTACTTTTTAGTTTTCATCAGCAAATTGTCAAGTTTCTTATTTTTATCTGAGTGAGGGGCAACGACGCCTAAAACATCAAAATATTACACGTCACTATCAAATCAACCCTGCCAGTGAATTTTCCAACGAAAAATTCGGAAAGTGCGGAAGTGGTGGGCCTCCATTATACATTTCCTGGCGCACTAATGCACCAGGAAACAACTAATTAGTGGCGTCTATCGGCCACAAGACGCTTTATTTTGACACGTTACGACATTTTGTAGTACAGTTAGCAAACCAGAAAGTGTCAAATTTCGATCTCAGAGGCAACAGCACAACAACTTCTGATCATTTTACTTCACTATGAACCTTGTCAATCGATATTTCCAGCGAAAAACTCAGAAAGTGCGAAAGTGCCAATCATATTCGTGGCGAGCATCCATTATACAATTTTCCGGGCGCATTAGTCACGTCCGCCGACCACAAGACGTTTTGACACATTGACGTCATTTTGTGGCGCTCCGTGCCCTAAATTGGGCTCACCTTTACCCCCTCACCTCATATTTGTTTACCATAATATAATGATAGCTTTTAAAAATAGTACTCAAGCAAGAGCAAGACTAGTGAATACTTATTATAATTTATTAATAAGTATTTTTTGTTGATTCAAATTTTCTAAATTTTTCGAAAAAAAATGTCACAAACAAACCAGTACTATAATCGCTGATAACTTTGTAGTTATTAAAGATATATACGCATAGCACTTATTTTTATATGTGAATCCATTTTTGTTTTAGATATGTTGGGCATTTACTTAGGTATAAGTTAAGTATTGATCACTCCACTCCATATCTGGTACAGTAGAGTCTATCCTTTACTGAGTAATGTGTAATGATTTCGATCTAAAACCAATTGCTAATTATTTTGCACTACGGATAATCCCAGGATTACAACTGACAGGCCTAGGATTTCACACATCGCTTTACTCAAAGCCAAATACATTGCACCCACATATCTATCTATACTAAGTATACCTCTATTATTTAATCTCTGACTGAATTTGGCTTAGTGGTAATTTACCGACCCAGAGTATAAACAAGGTATACTAAACATATTTTTGTAGATATATTATGTGTCATATTTGGGTTAACAATATTTTTCTCCGGGGAAGCCTAAAAAGCTTGCTTCCCGCTGTTACATCACAAAAAGGAGGTTAGTGAGCAAAGTTCGTTAAGTAATCTATTATGATTCCAGAAACGCAACTTTGAATTATGTCTGTTTGTACTTTGCATACCGACAGAGTAATATATTGTAAGTACAATAAAATAGCTTTATTACTATCCTACTACTTACGTTACTCCTGATGATGATAAATATTTATATTTTCCTTTCCATAAAAAAAATATTTTTTCGCTATCAAGACCTAATTTTTATTCACTACAATTAATGAATGAATAAATGAATGAATGAAAATGAAAATTTATTTGCAAAAGACATGGTTTTACATGTTGGTAAATTAAAGTTAAGTTGCTTAACATATCTTGCTTTTCAGCATGCAAAAAATCACATAAGTATATAAAATCAAATTACTATTAATTTTTAAAATAAATTAGTTATTAAATTAGTTATAATTAGGTATTAACTTATAAGGCAAAGCATGAAGGTAATTATTTTGAACGAAGCACCGAATTTCTGTCGCTGTCATTGAGATAGTCATTGACAGAATAATAGCATTTATCGATCAACCATGTCATCAGTTTAAATTTAAAACTATTAAATGGATATCGTTTGAATTCATTAGGCAATTTATTGAATATTTTTATAATCATTGGAAAGCAATTTCTAGAATATAATGCTGTTTTCGTCCTAGGATAGACCAGTCTATCTTTATTCTTTGTGTTAAATTTGCAGTGTTCGGACCACTTAGTAAATAAGTTCGGGTGTTTTTTGACGAACAAGCAACATTCGAGTATATATAAGCAGTGTATGGTTAAAATATGGAATTTGCGAAACCACTAACCTTTCTTTTATTTTTCTATGCTGAATTCTGCCCTAATAGGTTTCCAAGATATAACCATAAAAAATAAAATTCCTGTCATAAAATTTTGTTAAATGTGTCTGTTACCGATCTGCAGTATAATTTCCCTTATCTAACTTTTTTTGACACACACTTAGCGATCCAAACGTTTTGAGAGCTATTATATATGCGAGCGAGGAGTAACGAGCCTTATCATTTCAGCCGCACGAACCATAACCATTTCACACGATATACCATAAAAAACGGTCAAATTTGAATCTGCAATAGCCATCATAATAACTGCGGCTGCTACAAGATCGCAGTCATAATTCGAGGATGCATGAGGAGCATGGAAAAAATAGTACTTATAACTATAAGTACTGTAAAATGAGCATACCGATTATTTGCTACAAAACAAATGTGACTGCGACCTATCGGTCTGTAACATTATAAAACGTTAACTTTCTAACTACATAAAAGAAATGTGATTGATGTATTAATAAAATATAGATCAGACACTTTTAATGAGAATCGATTACTTTTGATAACCTCTAGAATTCAAGCTTTAATACATTTTCAGTACGTTAGTTTGAACCTTTTAACCCGTGTTGTTTAAAAAGGTCATTACAACAGCTTTAAAAAATTACAACCTTCTTCACCATATTTAAAAGGTTTTAAAACTGTGACAGATGCCCAGCCAACACGAAACTCAAAAACAAATAGCTGGTTTGCTAAGTAGTCCATTGTTAACGAAAACACGACTCACAAAACCATAATAAAGCTCCTCCGTTCTTCCCCAATCACATTAAGCTGTAAACGACGCATTTTCAAGAGAGCTCGAAGCTTTTTCAAAGCTTATTTTTGTAGTATAGGTTACTTTTGATAGGTTGTTATTCATTGTTTACGTAAACTCGTAGCAAGGATACGTATTATCACATGACAAGCAGTCTCATGATTCAGTATTGCAAAAAATGACGATAGTTCCTAGGTATTGAAAATGTCGTGACTTTTTTAAAATGGATTTTATCGATGATAATAATATGGCGAAAACTTTCATGATAATATTGGCCGATATTTAACGCAGGTGAAGCGAAAATAAGTTTGTTTCGCTACAATATTTGTCTGGTGGTAGAATAGCAATATCCCACCCATAAAGGATCGGGTCACGCAACCGGAACGCAACTACGTCAAATCAATAAAAATAGAATTAATAAGTAATAAGTTCCCATAACTAGAGTGATTTCGAGGTCACGTACTCGTATATTCAATCTTTCGTGTATTAGAGTTAGGTACTAGCGACCGCACGTAGTATTACATCTCAGGATTTGTCCTGAGATCTCAGGATTTTTGGACTTTTCTCAGGATTGCGGCCGGATTTTGAAAATCTCAGGAAATCTCAGGATTCTGGAACTGGCCTTTTCTCCAGACTTTTGATTTTTTTCATGTGGTAACCCTAACCCCACGCGACTTCGTCAACGTAGTCTTTGATTGATCCATGTCCATGGGGAATAGGCAGTGACACAGGGAAATATAGTTGGTATGGACCAACTATATTTCCCTGTGTAACATTTTCGCGTCAAAAGGTCTATTGCAGGGGTGGCCAACAAGTCGATCGCGATCGACTAATCGATCTCTGAGGGCCTATTACGAAAATAACGTACGCAATTGCGTTACGCAGTCACTTGGCCACGATAATCGTCCGCAGTTCGCTGGTTGTAGTTATAACAAACACTTTGAATTTGGCTACCGTAGTTCATAGACTACTAAACGAACAATGTCGGATACACTAGAGAAAAACTGTCAAACTCACGCAATTACTTCGCAATATCGCATACGAAAGTGATTTGTAATAGGAAACAATCATAACGAAGCACGGACGCAGCTGCGTGTATCGCATTAAACTTTTCGTAATAGACCCCCTGGAGACAGTGCAGTCGATCGCGAAAGACATAACAAAAAATTGTGCTCTACTTGTGGTAGCAAAGCAAGTAGCAACAGAACGGTGCGAGAGGTAGGTGCGGCGGTTTTGTAGTGAAATAATACCCCAAAAATGAAAATTTTAAAGTAGATCGTAGCCCTAGACAAGTTGACCACCCCTGGTCTATTGTCCTTTCCCAAGGTTCAATCTATTTTTAAAGATAACTAAAATTCATCAAAGTTGGTTCAATGGTTTAGGCACAGCCTAGAGAGTAATCTGTGGTTTAGGCGTGAAAAGGTACCTAACAGACGAGAGTTACTTTCACATTTATGATATTAGTTTGGAGTATTGCTTAATTTTACATGTTATACCTCTTTCAATACAATAGGTTCATTCAACCCTTGGTGACCTTTATATGGTTAAGCAGTGAGTTGTTTTGAGCACTCAGGTGATATTCATATATTATGATTACATGAACCAACATGTAACCAAACCTAGTCCGCTTCACGTTCTATGTACAGACACCCGTATTCACAAATATTACTATGACGTCTCACAGTGCCCGCGGACGCACAGCGTCCCAACTACCAATCACACGTAATACGTAAAACAAACGAACCAATCACAGAGCTATATTTCAACGCATTGGGTTCGCTAAGCAAGGGTCGTTTGAACATTGTTCTTGCATAGCTCTGTGGATTTGAAAAGATTTTAAAGTTAGGTAGGCTTCGGAAGTTTCAATCCTATTATGTGAGTGCAATATTTAAGTACTAAAATATTTAGCTTTTTATGCCATAATACGTATGTATAAGAAAATTTAACAAAATAGTGTAGAGGTAGCAGAGCTACAATGCAGTTGATTAAAGTGCTGAGTTATTCAGGAACAGCTGATTAATCAGAGTGAATGGCAACGTTACGATAGGTATGCTCGTAACGTTTGCTACGTTGTAGCACATTCATATTTACTACGCGTTACGAGCGTTTGTTGCTACAAAGGTTTCATGTTCGCATTTACTATACCTACCTTTTATGATTTACAATATTATAATAATTCTTCTTATTGACCCTTAATTGCCTGATTTTGTCAATTTCCTTGTTGAGTGCAGATGTTTGCAATCTGGTATAATTTTAGAGAAAACCGGTAGGCTGAAAATTGCATTGTAGAGCTAACGGGTGGCGCAAAAGTAAAGACCCTATTTGGTTCAGCTATAACATTTTTTCTAAATTAGAAAACTAGATTTAGGTTTTTTTAAATGTATATTTGTGCCATTAAATTTCGTACCATTAGGATTTAAAGATGATGTCTTTTAAATGGTGACCTCCAGAGTTGATACACATTTGAGCCCTATTTATGACATTTTGCATAACTTGCCGTAACACTTCCTGCGATATGTTCGTTATTTCTTGACGAATGTTTTCTTTTAGAGCTGCGAGAGTCTCCCAGACTTAGGTCTATCCAATGTTGAGCCAGTTGCTTCAAGGCGTGTGGCAAAGCGTCGAATTGTGCGACCAATCGGTGCCGGACGGTGGGGAAATCGTCGACGAAATTCACGTTGTGTTCTTATCACTGATGAATTATTCCGTAAGAACATTGACACAATTATTCCACGTTCTTGGGGAGTAAAACGGTCCATGTTTATTTTCAGTGTATTTTATATTTGTTCACTACACAATTTTCAACAACATAATGACAGAAAATGTCATATAAAAAAAATAAAAGTATTTTCTTTAGTGCCAGTACTTTTGCGCCACCCGTTATAAACAACAATTGCTAAGTAATATGAAGATAAATATACGAGTATACTCGAGTAACTTAGAAGCTATGTAGGTATTTACATCACATTTTAAACTTTTTCAAGATCACGCCTCTTTTAATACTTCAATTACACAAAACTGATTTTCCTATTAAATTCTTACTAATTTATCCAATATCATCATGAAGTAGATTCGTTTTTACCGTAAGCCATTTATTCTATCTGTATCGATTACTGAAACTAAATATGCCTAGTTACCTGAATTAAATATATAAATAAAATAAAATAAATAAATATGACTTTGAAAGTTCATATTGTATGTCATTAGTGTCAAATTCCATACAAATTGCTGCTGATCGGATACGATATGAACTGTCAAATGAATACAATTGACTTTACGCAATCGCACCCCATACTTCCTAAGGAAATCTCAACATAATTTCATTATAACTCGTCTATAATAAAAAGTATGGCTGTACCAACTTTGTAAATTATAAGTCCTTAGAGAAACTACCCCAATTCAAGTCAGGTGTCGACCGAAGCAAAACAACATTTAAAACTTTCGCAATATTGCACGGGAGACAAGCCAACTTTTGAAAACGTTCTTTGTATTCCTTGTATTACCAACATAATAATTATTGAGCAAGAAAACTTTAAATAATACAATAGACACAAATAAAGCTATCTTAACATAAACAGTTGGATAGACCGTACCTTGACCAAAAATTATTTAATTATTCTAAAGGCCTACAGCTCACCAAAATGGCAGAGCCGGCAGTTTCGAAGGTAAATAATACAAAGAAAGGTATCGGAAATTCGGAAGATTCAAAGACCGCGTCGGCGTCGACAAGCAGCCGAGTTTTCCGATTAAATCCTTTGCATTACCTTTATTATTATTACCATAATAGTATGTAATCAATCTTATAAGTAAATGATGTACTTGGGTCACTAATAACACATTGTGAGAATATGTAATAACGATTTTTACGTGATATACGATACGATTTGGCTTTTGTTCATAGTTTTTTTTTAAAAAGCAGTTTTAAACGATTTAAGTATATACCTAACAAGTTTTATACATCTAATAAGATGTATTCGTCTATGTATTGAGCATGATACTCACTTTACACTGCAACACAATCAGACGTTTACAAAATACACAGCAAAAATATTGTGTCAAAAGCAAATTACTTGATTCAGCACTTTTTAATTTTTAATAACATTTTTTATACCCAGTTGAAATATTGTTTAAACCAGTATAAATAACTCAACAACAGGGAAATAAATTGACGGCGAAAAATTAACGATGATACAATGGAGTTTGTATTCAATTAATGCTTTCCCGTTTCAAGACTTTTCAATTTTTTTGGAACATTTTTTATTCGTTATTATGACTGACAGTTTCATTCGTTGTTAATAAACATACTGAGATGAAAAGAAAACTTTGGTAAGTTTATTCTGAACGAATTATCTGACTATTGTTATGTTTCATTAAACCAGTCAAAAGACTTGGAAGAAAACTAGAGATACAGTGGTGGCCAAATAATTAAGGACACCAGTTGATTTTCATACAAACGAGGTTATTTTGAAGCCTTGGTTCTCCGCCAAGGATTGACCCTAGCTAAGGTCAGATAATGGGTGTTTAAGTTAGGCCATTTGAGTAGCCCATCTGATCAACATTGTAAGTTCTAAAACGTTCAAAAATCTAGTGCATAGAAATCATTCGTTTCAAATAATAATATATAAATGAAAGCGAGTGTATAAGATAATAATAACTGAGACTCACAAACTCATAATATGCATTAGTATATCGAAGAGCTATTTATATTCGATTTTGCCGAAGCTAAGCTTTTTAATAAAAATTACCTGTCAAAAGGAGACTGTGTCTGGATTTCTCATCAATCAATGACGGGTGGTAGGAACAATTTGTTAGCTACAAATTGGATAGCTGTAAATTGATTTGGTGCAGAAAGTAGTCCCCATTCAATAAATGGAGAATGCGTTATTTATTATATTTTCATGTAACTAGGTATTTTGTTTTCTCGAATGTGTAAGATAATCTGTTTTAGTTAGTTGACACTTTGATTCACTACGCGATTTATTACTTCGTTATGAATTAAAAACAACTAAGTATAAAATCAAAAAGTAGCTAGAACAATTACTTAGTGTTGTAGACGATAAATTGATGTTTATCGATAAAACCAAATGAGATTTTAGTTTTATTTGCTTAACGATTGATTGAATTTGTCTTCACATTAGTTTGTACCGATACCTACACTCCAGTTTACAGTTCACAACTCCGTTTGAAATAAATCACGGAAAAGAAACCTTAGATTACTGAGTTTAATGACGCCGGTAAAAAATTCACGTTTTATTAAAAATATTTTAGCTGTAGTTGTGATACAGCCAAAAAAGATAATCTCGATTGAAACTTAAAAATTAATAGGATTTGTGGTATTGCTATCCCACACCGATATCTGTGTTTTATCTGGACGGATTATGGCAGTTTGCGTTAATATTAAAATGTTCGCTGCAACAGATAAATGTGCAATGATATATCGTTGACGTACGTGACGATACTGCAAAACCGCTGATCCACTATTTGCAATACCGCGGAACTGCTAACATTAGCGCCGCGCATCGCGCTATTGCAACGAAGCGTGGGAGAGCTTCTTAATGGCTAATAATTTAAAATAGTGTCATCAGTGACTCATCACCAACCAGGGTTGATAGGTTGGCGGTTTTTTTCGCATTTTTGGGGAAAAATAACGGTCTTGGCGAAATTTAGGGGTAATGAAATCTTTGGAGAAATGTTTGGGGAGAAAAATATACAAGCAAACAAGGAAGAATTTTGGTTGGAGTATAAACTCCGATAATGTTTATCTGACCATGGTTAAGCGAAGATGAAGTTTTGGAAGTTCTAAACATTTTAGATAATTCAGTTTAGAAATTCCGATACTTCTTTATTTTCTTAATAAACTTTGTTTAATATCTTTTAATTCGTTTTATTTCCTGTTTAACAAAAATGGGGAAAAAAGTTGCCAAACGTATCATTTTGGGGAAAAGAATACTTGAATATGGGGAAATTTCAAAATCTGGATCTACCAACCCTGTCACCAACGCACAATGCCAGCCTAGGACGGCACAGAACGGTAATTTAAATTTCGCTACTGTTCGCAGTTCCGCGGTATTGCAAATGGGAGACCAGCGGTTTTGCAGTATCGTCGACGATATGTTTACTAAGTAAAGTAAGTACTCAATTCTGTTATTCTCTAAAGTTCAAGGGGAGACGGATTTTCTCTATTGAGCTAAATAAACTATCTCCCCTCAAAGTTTCTATTCTCAAACTCAAATAACCTCACTTAACATAATATATATTTTAAGGCTATAAAGAATCATTTGTATTGAAAAAAATTAACTACTTCTACTAAACAATATATTTAGGTACCTACCTATTATTTTCATTATCATCATTTGTTTTAAGCTAATTACTAAATAAACTGTCTCCCCTCAAAGTTTCTATTCTCAAACTCAAATAACGTCACTTATTAACATAATATATACTTTAAGACTATAAAGAATCATTTGTGAAAAAAAATTAACTACTTCTACTAAACAATATACTTAGGTACCTATACCTATTATTTTCATTATCATCATTTGTTTTAAGCTAATTACTTAGAATAATTGAAATATGGAGGCTATGTTTACATTAGTCGAGTAAAATCGTTCCAGTAGAAGTACATTACGTGGTGTGTTTGACGTTCTTTTAGAATCAACGAACATGCCTGGCAATGTATTTCTACTGGAACATTTTGACTCGACTGAATGTAAACATCCTAAATCATACATTCACTCTTATGAAATTACATATTTCAACATTTTCAACTAGTCGCTACAATCCGTAACAAAAACGGACTTTGGTTTTCAATACATTATCCATCGGGTTAGTATCGGAACGGAATATTACTTATAATAAAATTTTTCACCTAACCGTGGCCGTGGCAACAAATGATCAAAGGGAAAAATCCGAAGTGTACGAAACATGATGAAATGTGTAACGCGACCCAACGATGCCCTTTTACCGAGTAAAGAGCAAGTTCACTCTTCCGTAATATGTTTCTGGGGCGTCCGTTTCACACTTTCTGTGTAGCATCTTAATTTCATATATTCCTTTTGGAGAGCAAAAGTATGCATCGTTATGATTATTCTAGTCTTTGAGAGTTGTAGTCATAAAATTAAATTTTGCTGTTTGTTTCATCTCATACATGGTTCCATCAGATGAGTAAAAAAACGTTCCATGTTTGTAAACCCTCCTTTGAATCGACGATAGTGTTGTTCTATATTATGTTTTTTACGCTTAACATAATTACTGCAGAAAGCTACTGTAAAGAACCTCAACGTTGTGTTATTTCTAAATTAAATATAATAGGAAACAGCTCCGCATAAAATAGTAAAATAAATATAGTATAAGTATAACTATTTTGTTCTCGAAGATAAATAAACATTTCATTCATTCATTTATTCATTCAACTAAGCTTTAGTAAAAAGCTAAAGAATTTTAGACGACGTGGTCATCGAGACCGATTCAAGGCTTGAACTTTTTAGAAGAGTGTTATTAATTTTGCTGTCCATTCTAGGGTAATATGCGTTTTTTTAACCATTAAAACAAAAGAGTTCTATTGTAGTTTTCTTTTGAAAAAAAAATTCATTTGGGTAGTTACTTCAACTATACTTTATTATAATATATACTTAACCGCTTACGAATAAAACGTATACTTTTCCAAACAACATTTTGAAAGCAAAAGTTTAGTTATTGGAGATTGAAAACGAATCCTTTTCGGAGCACTTCTTCAGAACGGATGACTTTATGACCTTGTCATAACTTCCACGACAATAGGCCCTCGGGGAATGGCTAAGTGACATGTCGCAAGTAAATGGAGTGGTAAAGCCACACAAACTTCAACGAGCCGTAATTTGTATAGGCTCATAACTTTTCGGTCGTGCTTATAAAAACATACTTAGGGCTTTAAAGTACCTATATACACCACATTGTGTATATTTACTCACTGAAGCAAGAAAAAATTGTATGCCATTATTTTATTGAGGAACTGGACTTCTTGTTAGCTAAAAGATGTCCTGAATGGGTGTTAGAGAGAAGAAAAACTGGACGATTTAGAAGTCTTAAAAAATCTATCGTTCATTCATTCAGCAAAATGGGAAAATATCATTAGTCTAGGAAGTATCCTATATTTGTGAAAAAAAAATCAATAGGACTTTGTAAAGTGTTTTTTTTTAATTCAACAAGATCGCGTACAGTACGAGGCGAGGCATTCTTGAAATAGGGTGGGGATTGCGCGGAATGCGTATTTTGGGCATGTGTAGCGGTGAGGAGCGCGGGCGGCGGGAGAGGCGCGCGCACTATTGGTCACAAGAACACATGCGCGAACTTATCCCTACTCCGTCGGCTAAATTTCAAGATATATGCCTCGTACTGTACTGGAAGGAATCCAACAAAATCGCGCACTGGAAGGTACCAAAAAAGTTACACCTACCCCGAAAATGGTGTAGTTCTACACCAAAAGTTAGTATTTTCACCAATTTCATTGTGAAAATGTGTATGTGTTCTCACTAAAATCTAAATCTCTAAAGATTTAAGGGGCTATGTCAAAAATAAAGCGTTAAGCGAGATAGCAATGAGAAAACCACACGGGCGGAAGCGAGACCGACTCGGCAGATTTGGCGCAATCAATTTATAATAAATAACAATAGCGATTAAAGAGAAATGCTTCTACACGATTCAGAATATTGACGATACAAATTATTTAAAGCAATTCCGACTTGAATACCTAATTTTTTTCTAAATAATTTCAATTTAAAGAACTTTTGTGGTAATATTTTCGAAATAAAAATGTATCGAGCCAAAATTACTGAATCGTGTTTCTAGTTCTATACGTGTCTTTAGAAAGATATAAAGAAATATATGTCGTAATTTTAAATCTCTGGGATCT
Source organism: Agriphila geniculea (assembly GCA_943789525.1). Taxonomy (NCBI): domain Eukaryota; kingdom Metazoa; phylum Arthropoda; class Insecta; order Lepidoptera; family Crambidae; genus Agriphila; species Agriphila geniculea. Next base: position 15,688,882 of record OX038882.1, on the reverse strand, counting down.
TTCCACGATGGCATTACATCAAAAAGTGTAAATTTTTAGATGTAGGTATCCTCTTAAAACAGACGGAAGAATCCGTTTTTTTTTCACAAACTGTGTATTAAACTGTAATAAATAATAATGGAAGTATTTAAATATTCAGAAAATTTTCAAAAATGTTTTTTAACTTTTTTTTAAATCTAATATTATTTTTGACATGAAAGTCATTTTCAATTTTCATTTTTTAAAAGTGGATTTAGTACAATATGCACAAAACTGATAATGGCATTTCTTTTTATCATTTGAAATAGTTTTACGCAGAGTTTTTTGAAGTGAAAACTTCTTTAGCGGCGTTGTACACTTTTTTTGTAATGGGGAAAAAATTTTAAACTCGCGTCAGTCAGGGTCACGTGACCCTGATAAATTCGTAGGACGGATGTAGCGTACACAGTCGGCGGCGGAAGTATCCCCCTCTCTTTCTACGGTGCGGCGAAAATGGCGGCGCGTCGTTTTGGTGTTCGGCGGGTTGATTTTTCTGAGAGATAAACTTTTTAATGAAACATAAATTGTCATGTTTGTGTACGATAGCGCAATAAATAAATATTGTATTCTACCTCATAAATGATAGTACTTTTATACTGATAATTAAAGCAATTCGTGCAAAATTATTCCCACAACGTTAATATTCAAGTTTTCACTTCTGCCGGCACTCCCGGAGTGCAACCCGATTTTTTTTTAATCTGTCACACAGTAAGAATTTTTTTTGTAGAAAGGGCATACCAAGAATCTTATATTAGGCACACTATAAGTTATTTTATTTCTTAATTTAAAGTCAAACTCGTAAGGAGGCGATTCGTAAGACGTTAAATAGACTCATTTGCCGGATATCCGGGGCACGGATCAATAAGTACAAAGTACGCCGGACAAACAGCAGACACTGAGCATCCATCTGCGGTCTTAGATTTCTAATTTAGATAAAACAGGACTTAGAACAATTTCATTTGCTCAAATTTATAATAGTCCACCAAACTTTTTGCGTTTCTTTCGGTCAACCAAAGTATAGTGACAATTTAACAAATGTTGCTAAAAGTATAGTTAGTAGGTAATACCTACTAACATAACAATACAAACTTTAAGGAACCAAGGTCATTGACCTTGGTAATGTAATTCTGACCTTGACCTTAGGTCAAGGTCAGAATTACATTAAATATCAATTTGATTTTTAGAAATGAATAATGTTATGAACTTTGTAGTTATGGACTATGAACAACATGTTTCACATCCGATTGAACATTCTATTTTAAGTATCCAACTCATTACAATACAACTTCGAATCACAACTTCTATATTTAGATTTTAATTGTAAGTACCTACTATACTTTGATGATGATAGGCAGAAATAACGTTTCAATTGAACTTTAGATAAATCTAACCACCCATTAATGATCACGCAAAGGCAACATTTATTAAAGAATCATTCCACAGAACAATGTCATGTACACAGCATTATTAAACTTCAATTATTTATATCCGTCATTAGTTAGATCTGTTAAAGAACATTGAGTCTTATTGTTTCATGTTAAGCTCTGAATCTGTTCATTAGCACAACACTAGAATTGCAAATGCCAGTTCGTTAGTCTGGCTGTTCTAAATTGGTCGCTATTTCTTGCACCGTATTTCGATGGTATATTTTGTATTGTGTTTTATACAACAATATTCGCTGGATATCACTGACTCCAGAAGAACTTTTCACGTGTCGCTGATGTTGTAGCTGTATGAATCTTTAGGTATAGGAATAATCTTATATTATTCGAAAATTGAGGATCTCGATGGCGCAGTGGTTTAGCGCCTGGCCAAGCGATTGCGGAGGTTAAGCAACTTTCCCAAGGGTCAGTCATGAGATGGGTGACCAAAAATGTATTATCTCGAGCTCCTCTGTGCTTCGAAAGGCACGTTAAGCCGTTAGTCCCGGGTGCATTTGCAGTCGTTAACACCCACCAATCCGCATTGGGCCCGCGTGGTGGGTTATGGCCCATCCTCCTTATCCACCCATAAGGAAGGCCTGTGCCCCAGCAGTGGGGACATTAAAAATGGCTGATGGATGATTCGAAAATGAATTTCCCTACTTCAATAGACGCTAAGTTCAGTTCAGTTGATCATTTTCTATAAACACAGCCACACATAGTATCTCATGAACCGTGATAGCTAGAAAGTTGAAATTTTCAAAGATCATGTATTTCTGTTGCCGCTATAACCCCTCATTCCTCTACGATCCACCGACGACGCCCCACCAGTGGATCAAAGGATATTTATTTTTCTCTTCGATCCACCGGTTGACGGCAAAAAGTGGATTCAAATATAATCATACATTTCTTATTCCACTCTGATCCACCGTTTTAGAGAAAAAGTGGATTCAAATATAATCAAATATTTTTTATTCCACTTCGATCCACCACTAAGGTAGGTAGGGTAGGGCATGTGAAATGTTATATTCATTCAAAAGTACCAGGGCAACATAACTTGCGAGGAGTTATTTCGATTTCTTTTAGCTCTTTAATTATTCAAAAATATAAATCGAAATAACTCACTGTAAGTTATGTTGCCCTGGTACTTACTTTTGACTGAATATAAATTTATTGAATATTAAAAAAAGAGTAGGATTCGGATTAGGTTCAGAATGATCGTTCTTTATTACTTATATATCGATACCTACTATAGGACACACTACGATATTCTAAAAAGCCCTAGTCCAGTAGGACCACGAGTACATAGGTGGTATCGCGTGGTCCTACCAGTAGGTCAAATCGGTAGGTCCACGGGCCCTTAAGGCGCAGAGTGTATTCTCCGTACACATTAGCTAGATTAAGCCCCTCCGCATACGGCGTCGTTGCGTAAGCGTATCGTAATACGCGCGTCGTACAAGAGCAATACGAACACGTACATGTTCAAAGAAGTCCGCACACGGCGTCGGTCGTAGCGTAAGCGTATCTTATGAGATTTTATTGTCAATACGATAGTCGTACCTGGCGATGGCGATCCACCGGTGGATCGAAGAGGAAAAAAAATATCCATCGATCCACAGATGGATCGAAGAGGAATAAAAATATCTTTCGATCCACCGGTGGAGCCTCGTCGGTGGATCGTAGAGGAATAAGCGGCTATAACAACAAATACTAAAAACAAAATAAAATTAATATTTAAGGGGGGCTCCCATACAACAAACGTGATTTTTTTGCTGTTTTTTGCTCGATATTAATAACAACAACAGGTAGACAGTTGAAATTTTTACAGATGATGTATTTTTGTTGCCGCTATAACAACAAATACTTAAAACAGAATAAAATTAATATTTAAGGGGGGCTCCCATACAACAAACGTAATTTTTTTGCCGTTTTTCGGTACGGAACCCTTCGTGTGCGAGTCCGACGACTCGTACTTGGCCGGTTTTTTTTTATTATTTTACGTCTACCTGGGTCACCTTTCTTCTTCAGTCTTTAAAATTTGAGATATAGAAAGACTCAACGCTACTTTGTCAAAATAAAATTCTGCTCCAATATCGAACGAATCGAATCTCACAATTACGTTCATATCAAAAAGTGTTACATATCTTTACATCAAATGTATTCAAAAACATCACTTTCGATCAATCCACCTGTCATGAGGATTGAGGTTCCGAAAAAGGGGTGCGGTGGGGTGCCTCAAGGTTTATTTATACCACATTTATACCGTAGCGGAAATGCTGAAGGACCAAAATACAGTTCGTAAATGTAAAAAGTCACGCGATAGTAACAAATCTTTTGGTTCGCTAAACTGTTAGGTACCTACTTAAATCGAATAATGGGGGTTAAAGTATGAAACAGCCGATTATTTTCTCACACACAGAGGTCTCATATCTTCTATTATGTTAAAGATGCTTCAGTTACTTGTTATTATTTAGAATTATGATCAAAACGACCAAAGGCAATAAAAATGTTTTTGTTTGAAAGTAAATATTTAAAAGTGACTTCTTTTTCTGTTAGCAGAATGACCACTTAATTCGTTGGAACTTAGCCGATACATTTTTTTTTTTCATTAATACAATGTGGCATTAGTTAGCTGAGTGTTTAAACATTTGTGCATATATTTTTTAAAACTTTAGCGTTCAATGGTTTTTAAATAAATTAAGACAATGTTAGTATGGAAAATGCAAATTCTTTAAAATTCTCCATACAAAACGGCAATATACTTAAACTCCATTTAAGGTTAGTCTGCGATAAAATTCTTACTAAATTGTAAAATATGACTCTAATGGTAATAAGTACTGAAGATAGTTAGAAGTAAAGGGTAGATAGATGGACGTTAATTTAGAACCAAAGGTAAACATTACCGCATTAATATCGTTCCCATATTCAGATTATTCCAAAAGCCTTTACAGGGCTTATAATTTATTAATGGCTCTTGGGAATCTTCATATTTACTTATAGCAGAATATGAACTTCCATAATTAGTTCATAATTTTTAATAAAATATAGTACTTACTTACATACAAAACATTTAAGTATAAATTCTGAATTGAAAATGGAAAAGGACTTCTCGACGGTAATAAAACCTGTTTTTCAACTTTTTCAGTGAATTCAATTCTCAGACTCGTATTATAGAATTAAACTCAAATTCAAATCTCTGCTTGAGTACAGTTAGAAAGGGATGGCGCTATATGCGTAGAATCGCACCATCCCTTTCTAACTGTACTCAAGCAGAGATTAGAGTTTGAGTTTGATGAATAATCGGTAACAAAATACAGGAAAATATAATAATCGTTGTGCAAATTTCCATCTGAAACTAAATTGTATTATGATTCTAAGTAAAAACTATTATAAAATAAGCCCGATAATAACAATATGTCGTCGTCCATTGCCGCAGCAAAAATAAAAAATCATAACTTTGACATAACAATGAGCACAAAGAGTCGTAAGCAAACTGAAGTTGTGAAACGACTTCACCCTACTCCGACTGTGACTTCACTATTATGCCCCCCTCGGGAACCGTAAGAGCGTACACTCTACAAATATCTACTTATGTTGTTAACCGTCTAACTTATCCTCTACCGAAAGACGATTAAGTTACATTACTATAGATACTTCCTGCCCTACCTATGAAGAAGCAATAATCGGAACTACATTCCAGTAGATATTACCGGTGTTATTATTACAAAAACTAGGTATGTTGTATAGATAATGGTACGGAACCCTTCTTGAGTGAATCCGACTCGCACTTGGCCGGTTTTTTTGAAAGTAGAGTTGTGTTGTAGGTAAGTAATGTTTTTTTAGGTAAGTAACTTTACTTAATAATATCAGAAAATTTATTTCCCATCCAAAACAATCTAATTCTAAATCAATTTAAATGCTTCAAAATAAATCTTTAGTAAAACTGCAATTGCGAAATCAAAAGCCATAAAAACTTTTTGCATAAACCAAAATGATTTTTTTGTTTACATTGTTCTCTTGGTTCCCAATATAACAATAAAAAAGTTTATTAGCACATCATTGTTTGAGTTACTACCGAATTTTCTGTTTTAATCAACCATTGTTTCAACTTTCTTTTGTTTATTCTTTTGTGTATCTTTTCTAAGTTGCTCTTACATTTGAAATTAATTTCAAAAAGAAAGAATTAAATATTAAATACTAGCAAATGTACTTAGAGTCTGTCTAAAAAGTCAGTTTAGATGAGAATTTATTAAATTATTTATTAAAACTTATACTGGCAACCCTGTTGGTGTTGTCAAAATTCTAATTGTAAACATAGCTTTACTCAATTTTATTTAGATGGGTATTGGTGGGGTGGTTGGGGATTTGGTGGGTATTAAAATTACCTTTGAAATTACTCATGTAAACTGACTTTTTAGACAAACTCTACATTATAATCACGAAATACATAATAGAATGTACAAGCGTATAATGTTGAAAGTGGACATGCGATTTTTCAGTTAGGATAGTTTACGTACAGTCAACAGCAAAACCATACATTTTGATCTATTCCATTTAAAATTTTCATAATCATAATAATAATCATAATCATAATCATTTATTCACATCAAACATGGTATGAAATGGTGGTAACATTAAGTGAATAAACGTGCTCATGTTTCACTATTAAAATAGCATGCAAATTATTAATATAGGTACACGAAAAGATAAAAAGGAAAAACAGCGCATTCTATAAAAACTAGGTCTCAAAATGTCAATAATAATAATATACATGTCAATCAATGCTCTAAGATGTCAATAGTTAATGTCATAAAATTACTTTTTGTCAAAAAATTCCTTAATGCTATAAAAAATATTTTCATTTAGCCATTTGAAGAGACTTTTTAGGGTTCCGTAGCCTAAATGGCAAAAAACGGAACCCTTAATAGATTCGTCATGTCTGTCTGTCTGTCTGTCTGTCTGTCTGTCTGTCTGTCTGTCTGTCCGTATGTCACAGCCACTTTATTCCGAAAGTATTAAGACTACACAGTTGAAACTTGGTAGGTAGGTGTATTCTGTTAACCGCTTACCGAATTTAATACAAAAATAAGAAAAATAAAAGATTAAGGGGGGGCTCCCCATACATGGAACTGAAACTGAAAAAAAATTTTTTCTCCAAACTAACACGTGTTGGGTGTCTATAGATAGGTCTTTAAAAATGACATTGAGGTTCCTAAGACAACTTTTTCTCAAAGTCAACCGTTTGAAAGATATACAACGCCAAAGTGGTAAAATGTGTGTCCCCCCCCCCCCCCCTTTAACTTTTGAAATAAGAGAGTGAAAAATCAAAAAAAAATATATGCTATAGATCTTAATAAACACTTTCAACCAAAATTGGTTTGAACGAGATATAGTAATTAGTTTTTGAGATATAGCACATTTTCCAAAACCGCAAATATAACTTTGTCATTCATACCAACACTGTGAAAAACAAAGTTATTTCTGCATACGGAAAATGATAGGTGGTATTAAATATGGTATGGTATAAGGTAACTACGGAACCCTATGGCGCGTGGCCCGACACGCACTTGGCCGGTTTTTTTAAATTTAAAGTTGTTCAATATTTTCAGATCGTTGGGAATCTTATTGTATATTCTAACGCACATTACAAGACAACTTTTACTATATTTTCTTGTGTTTGGTACATTTCCTATGACTAGTTTATGTTTGCCTCTTCGCACTCTAGTGTTTGGGGCATCAGATGCTTTCGCAAATAAATATCTATTTCGGTGCACAAAATTACATATCTCGTATAAGTAAAGCGAGGGAAAGCGCAGAAGACTTAGGTTTTTAAATATCGGTTTGCATGATTCATCAGGTAGAATTCCATATATGGCCCTTATGCATTTCTTCTGTGCTACGAATACTCTGTTCCAATCCGTGCTATTACCCCATACCATCAGTCCGTATCGCAAGATCGATTCTACATAAGCACGGTAACACAAAATCGCAGTTCTTTTATTTGTTACTCTTGTAACTTGACGCAGAGCATAACTAAATTTGTTTATTTTGTTACATACATTTCAATTTGTAGTTTCCAGTTCAAAAATGTATCTATTACAATTCCAAGAAATGGAATCTATGGAACAGCTGATTTTTAGGGTTCCGTAGCCTAAATGGCAAAAAACGGAACCCTTATAGATTCGTCATGTCTATCTGTCTGTCTGTCTGTCTGTCTGTCTGTCTGTCCGTATGTCACAGCCATTTTATTCCGAAAGTATTAAGACTACACAGTTAAAACTTGGTAAGTAGATGTATTCTGTTAACCGCTTACTGAATTTAATACAAAAATAAGAAAAATAAAAGATTAAGGGGGTGCTCCCCATACATGGAACTGAAACTGAAAAAAAAATTTTTCTCCAAACCAACACGTGTTGGGTGTCTATAGATAGGTCTTTAAAAATGACATTGAGGTTCCTAAGACAACTTTTTCTCAAAGTTAACCGTTTGAAAGATATTCACCGCCAAAGTGGTAAAATGTGTGTCCCCCCCCCTTTAACTTTTGAAATAAGAAAGTGAAAAATCAAAAAAATATATATGCTGTAGATCTTAATAAACACTTTCAACCAAAATTGGTTTGAACGAGATATAGTTATTAGTTTTCGAGATATAGCACATTTTCCAAAACCGCAAATATAACTTTGTCATTCATACCAACACTGTGAAAAACAAAGTTATTTTTGCAGACGAAAAATAATAGGTGGTATTAAATATGGTATGGTATAAGGTAACTACGGAACCCTATGGCGCGTGGCCCGACACGCACTTGGCCGGTTTTTTTTTGCGATTTCAATGTTGGTCCCATAGTAAAAGTTGTTTGTATGCATGAGTACATTGAGCCCTTAAAATTATGTGCACTATGAAGGACCTTATATATTAAAATTTGATCAGTTTGGTGGTCCCTATCTACCATTTTCGGCTTTAGGGGTAAATTTGTCCCAAAACTTTGCCACACGGAGGGAAAGTACCTTAAATAGGAAGATTTATGAAAAAATACTGAAAGAAGACTTCATTTTGTTTTTAAATATACACACATCAACTTTGTCTAGGGATACAGGTGTTATTTTACGAGGTAACTTTGAAACCTTGGTTTCCTGCTAAGGATGTACTGTGCTGTGATCTGATGACGGCTACCCAGGGTGTGAATGGAGGAGATTCAGATTGCTATACACACCCAACTGATCTGATCAGCATTCTTAAAACGTAAAGGATATGTTTAAAAAAAACCGCGAAAATATCATGAAAATGTATGGAAATCCTCAAACTGAGAACCCATTAATCTTTTAGAATACTGATCAGATCAGTTGGGTGTGTATAACGACCTGAATCTCCTTCATTTACTCCCTGGATGGCCATCATCAGATCACAACACGGTACATCCCTGGCAAGGCTTTATTTTTATTATAATGGGTTTGCTCTTGACCCTAGTCTTGCCCGAATGTATAGACAGGGTCTACGATGGAGCGAGCTTGCCCAAAAGGTGCCTATTCACTCTGGCCTTGAAAAGAGTTAGGTTGTATGCGCTCGGAAACACAGGCGCCGGCAGGGAATTCCATTCCTTGGCTGTGCGCATTATAAACGATAATGAGTAGCGTTTAGTATAACAGGTATATCAACCAAGCTCTTACGCATAAGAGGTATATCAACCAAGAACGGATGGTAGCCTGCAGTGCGTCTGGATGTCCGATGGAAGAAAGGTGGAATGAGCTCATGCAGCTCTTGAGCACACTCGCCGAAGTACAATCTATAGAAGACCGATAGGCAAGCAACGTTTCGGCGGTGAGCCAAGCTGTGAAGCTTAGCTGCTACCAGTTTTCCGTCGCCTATTAATCGCTTGGCTCTGCTTTCCACCGAGTCCAGTGCAGCAAGTTGATATTTCGCCGAGCCGTCCCAAAGATCTTCAAAGTTACCTCGTTTGTATGAAAATAACACCTGTATCCCTATCCCTAGACAAATTTGATGTGTATAATTGGAACTGCATTCAAAGATTTAAAAAAAATCGCTTACATACATCGCGTACGTAATAATAAAAAATTAAATGTTAAATTGCATGGTCTTCCTTCATTTTAAGATGCTGTGTTAAACACGAAAAAATAATCCTAATGAGTAACGATCGGTATCGTAAAAATAAAAGATTGGTTTTTTTCCGTTCGATTCCTGGTTAAAGGAGGCGATTTTTCGAAAAGCTTTGAATGCAGTTCCAATTATTTTTAAAATCTAAATGAAGTCTTTTTTTTAGTAAAATTTCCTACCTTCAATATTTAAGATAACTACTTTCCATTCATGTGGCAAAGTTTTGAGACACCTGTATATTAAAATAGCTCACGCGACTATTAATGATCAATTTGCAAAGAAAGAACTAAACTTCAAGTAGATGGTATGTTAAGTTGTTAAACACTGATACTGGCAGGCAACTTAGCGATGCTGTGTCAACAAATCACGGTAGATTTTAAGACGTCCAGTATACTTGACTGTCTAAGACTATCAGTATGCACACTATCAATATGAACTTTAGCTTTAGCTTTAGTATGTCATTTTCTGCGGTGGTGTCGTGTAAGGCGGGTCGTTACGTTCCCTCAAATATGGTTGAGCGAAACGATGGCTGGTTCATGCGTCATGCTCGTGAACGGCGGGCTGATTATCTAATTAGAAACCACCTAGCGACCGGTTGCAGTTCATAGATGATAGTAGCTTTTTGGATTAAATAAAACATACCAAAGAAAGCAAAGCAATGTATGTGGAATGAAACCGGTCGCTAAATAGTTTCTTTTTAGATAATCAGGGTGCCGGTGCTGCCTGTGGGAATGGGTCTGCTTCTGTCTGCTTGTACTAAGGGCGTCGCATATATATTTTTTTTCCTGTTTAATATTATCAATCAGTATGGCACTTCTTTCTCAAAACATAGAATTAATAACTAGTCCTTGTTTTAATTTCTCACTTTTTTATTGCTAATGACCAAAATAATTATTTGGCTTTCGTTATCACGATGTTTTCGTATTTTTTGTCTATAGTTTTGTAAGTAAAGGCCTATTAAAAGCTTTTGGATATTAGTTTTCAATTCAGTGCCTTAGGATGGGTAGCCTAAGTATGTCATGCTCTCTTTAATCATTTCTGTGGTGGTGTCGTGTGGGGCGGGTCGTTACGTTCCCTCAAATATGGTTGAGCGAAGCGATGGCTGGTCCATGCGTCATGCTCGTGAACGGGTGCTGCCAGTGGGAATGTGTTTGCTTCTGAGTACCTATCTTAACGAATATTGAATTATAAGAATTGCGTTTTTATTTTTATGTCTTGTATCAAGTGTTTTTTGGTTAGAGTAGCAGACGGAGTGATTTCTAAACTAGTTGAAAGTTATTTACTCTCACGATTACCTATCTGAATGTAGTAGATATTTAATTTTAACCTACCTACCCATTGTGTGTAACCTTTTGATAATTATTGTGATGGAAAATGACCTCACTTTAAATGTGGAGCTCATTTTTCAATCTTGACGACTCTGTATGAAATATACAGGGAGAAAAAAGCAGCCCTTGACGAGTTTCTTGCGCGGTTCTTCTCGTTACAAGGTCTCCCGCTTAGGGTTTGCGAACCGATGGCGTAGCTTCTATGACATTCACAAGTGCTTGTAATAGCCTAGACTGAATAAATTATTTTGAATTTTGAATTTTGAACTGATGTGTCTGATTTCCCCGGGCCCTTTAAAGTTTCTGTCCAATCCATAAGGAAGTACAAGTTTATTTCCAACTGTGACACATTTTATGCAAATGATGATAATGAAATCTACGTTAAAACGTTATGTGATTACAACCGCGTGTGTTCAATGGCTAGTACTAGTATGTTATGCCTCTGCGTAATTGACTTATATCGGCGCGCACATTGGGTTGTTGGAATTTATTTTACGACCTTTTTTGCTTTACAAACATACAGTTAGTAAAAAATAAATATAAGGCGTATTCTCATTCGTAACAGCTAAAACTTTCGTGAAAAATTCCTCTGACAAGCAAATTTGTAATTCCGCTTGAACAGATTGTCGTATATTATGTGAGACACCAAATAGGTCGTGCGTACTTGATACATTTCCCAGCTACCTACTCGCAGTCGATTGCTTGTAAAGTACAAATAATTTGTAAAGCGCGGTCAATGAAATTCATTAATAACTGTTTATTAATATCGTTGACGAAAAAATGTTTTAATGAGAGTAAATTCTGATTAACTGTTTGACAGAATATTCCATAGAAATTCTGTTCCATTGTCTAATGAAACCATCAGAAGTTAGTGCGTAGCCGTGGACTGCGAAACAGACCCTAAGTAGGTAATTGAAACCACTTAATGCGGTTGTATGACCGACAGTGGCGCCCTCAGAGGTTTTTATTTAATAAGTTATTAATAGAAAAAGATTTTAATAATATTTTACGTGGAGTTTTTAGGGCCCATGGTCTAGTATTTTTAGAAGGTATGCCCTCGTAGTCATTCGTAGAACTAGATAGCAAATGTGTCAAAAACGGCCTTTTTAGCCGTTTTGCTATCTACTTCTAGCAATGACTACGAGAAAATGTAACGATACCGTCTAAAAATACTAGACTGTGGGCCCTAAAAATTCTACGTAAAACATATTATAATTTATAATATTAAGGCGAAGTGGTAGTGAAAGTGGCGCCGCCACTACATTTATTTTTGTTACTCGTAAACCAAGTCAATATTTAAATAAAGCTCAAGTAATAATCTCATAAGAGGCATATTACGTTTCGACTGTGATTTTTGCGTAAAATTTATATTAGAATATTTTTTACTTCATAAGAAAATCAAATTTCATACTTTTATTTGTTGTTTGTACTTGTTTTTCTTTCTGTGTATGTTCAAAGTTGACTCTAAGAAATCGTTCACCAACTTTAATTTTCCTTTCTAACCCTTTAACTTTCCAGTGTATTATCATATTACTTTTTGTCGCGAACACATATAAATGTATTTAGTAGACCCAAAGGTTTCTCTAGGTTGTAGCGCTAAAATCCGTCAAAATCGAAATTTCGACGAAAAAATGTGATAGGGCCCTTAAGTAGTCTCTAATATTTTTTGTATAACTCTTCAACAGTTTTAATTTTTTCTGTAAGATTTAAAATCCATTTTAGCTATAAGTGGCCACTTTTGGCAATTATGGATTTTAAAACTTACAGAATGAATGATAACTGTTGAAGAGTTATTCAAAAAATATTAGTGACAACTTAAGAGATTATTAGCGCTATCGCACACAGGCAACTAAGTCTCCCAGCAACTGTTTTGTCTCTCACATCAAGTCCACGGGTTTATATGGAAGCGCGCACACGAAGCGACACGGTCGTCTGCAACTTTTCATACAAATCACGTGAGAGACAAAAAAGTTGCGGAGACAAAAGACAAAAGTGCGATAGCGCTTACTTTAGCTTTTTTTAAATATTGACTTCGTTTACGAGTAACAAAAATAAATGTAGTGGCGGCGCCACTTTCACTACCACCTCGCCTTAAATAAAATTCACCGCGGCGCCACTTGCGCTCTAGGTGCCACCTTAATATTTTGTATTATTCTGTTTGTAATGTCACAGTGATACTTTATCGTATTTCCCGAGAGAATACTTTTATTACCCGGAAAATAAGACGATTGCTTTCCTCAAGGTTCGAACTATCGTTTACACAGCAAAATCGATTCTATAGCTTCGTTGTAAAGCGGTATGGGTTCTACAATAGTTTACTAGTTTTAGACACTATTGAATATTTAACATCGTTGTCTATATTTCGCTGTCTCTATATGAAGGTACTTAGGTTAAGATCTAAATACCTAGTTAGGTAAGACCTTAATGCAGAAAAAATACAAAATAAAATGTGAACCAAACTGTTCAATAAAAAAATACATTACCCTCTTTCAAACAAATATCATCTAAATCGGTTCATAAACAATGAAGTTATGCTCGAACATCCGTAAAAAATCTTGTAATGGTAACAAAATGTTCTCATAATTACGTGTTCGATTCGTACTCCATAATATTCGTGATAAGAGTACTCTCACAAAATATACCTAAGGTAGACAGAAAAGTCGCTCGGAATAAATTCCAATTATCCATGTGCGCACACATTACGTAATTTAAGTACAATATTATACAACGTGTTACAAAAAAGCCCTAATCCCAAATATAGACCGACAAACTGAATAACTATGGGACCAACTCTGAAATCGGGAAAAAAATTATGCTGTTTCATACAAAAAATAATAAGGGGTTGTTTTGCTACACGTATATTGACGTACCTACAGACAATCTCAGGCCATATTACGTTTAGTTACTCATGTAGCCATACTATAATAAGTGAAAACAAAAGACGGCAGCGTTTTAGAAAACAGTCAACTTCTGTCTAGAACACACACACAGACTATATTTTGTGGGACTGAGGTGGAAATCAATTTTGGTGGAGAGAATGTTATGGTAGTGTGCGGTATCGATTACCGGATTCGTGTGCTGGTCGCGTCCGCAGTTTTCCGACGCGGACGGCAGCGGTCAGGGAGGTGCCTCCTTTGCAGTCAGGGTTGTCATCGAGAGAGAGAAATAAAACCTTTTTTGGCGTTGAATGGACACACGGGGCTCCAGCGCGACGGAGAGATTATTTATTTATTTATTGGGCAGTCAACAAACTAATTAATATAAACTAGTTACTATAAAATAAGGCAGATAAACTTAATTTTGATAGAGAACATTTTTGTAATTGGTACTCGTATTATGGACTACCATACCACAACACAACTCGGAGCCGCAGTTTTTCTATGCGAACGGTGGTTCTGGCGGCCATAGAGAGATATCTAAGGACTTTTTTTTTAAATAAGTAACACATTTATTTTATCATTATATACACACACATATACACATAACATCAAAATAAATTGATTATTTATATTTTAAATACATTTTTCATTGGAAGTCACAGGAAACACAATAGGCATGTTGACTATTTTTTTTATTTTATGTTACATAAATTACCCCTAAAAAAAGAAACATTTGTATAAGAATTATTACGCTAGCATGAAAACTGCCCGAGATATCACAGTTTGAAATGCACAAAAAAACTTTTTTAAAAAAGAAAAACCTCCTTCAAAAAACCTGAAACAAAAACAGCTTCAAAATTAAATACCTCTAAAAAAGCGAGAAATAATATTCAAATCATTAGTTACGCATAACATTATTAATAAAACACGTCTATTGAAGTCGGGTGGGGCTGGAAGACAAGTATTTTTTTTATATTTCTGAAAGCCCCACCCGACTTCATTAGACGTGTTTTATTAATAATGTTATGCGTAACTAATGATTTGAATATTATTTCTCGCTTTTTTAGAGGTATTTAATTTTGAAGCTGTTTTTGTTTCAGGTTTTTTGAAGGAGGTTTTTCTTTTTTAAAAAAGTTTTTTATTTTCAACTTTTTAGTGGCAGGTATGTAAGCATGTAAATATTTTTTAACTTTATAAAATATTTTCAATGGTAAAATGCCCACAACTCAAATTCCCAATTTACGCTGTTTGTTTTTGAGGAGTTCCATTGTGTCTTCGTAGTCCAAGTCTAGTCCAGAACCTTGCATTGCAGACCATGGTTTGGTTTGTTTTGGATTGTCATAAACCTACCAAAATCCAAATCACTTTACATATACTATTTGAATTTGAGGAGTTCCCTTGTGTATCTTCGAAGTTCAAAGTCCAATACCGCTGAAATTAAAATGTGACCACTCTTGAAGTATACCCTTTCAAACAAAAAAAGAATCATCTAAATCGGTACATAAACAAAGATGTTATGTTCGAAAATCCGTAAAAACACGTGTAATGGCAAGCTAAATAATTGACATTTTTCAGGATTATGAAAAAACTACCAGCCAGATCTCTGTATTTTTTTTTTATGGGACCACACACAAACTATGTTCTTTAAGATAAAAAAAGAATTGTATAAATCGGTTAACAACTGACGAAGTTATGGTAAAACATACATAAAAAAAAAACCGACGACTTGAGAACCTCCTCCTTTTTTTGAAGTCGGTTAAAAATTGGACTCACCCGAAAACGCTCCATACTAACGGCTACCAAGTTATGACGCCACGCCTTCCTACGTTGTATGCAACGCGTAGGAAATTTGTTCGGCAGCTATATTAAATATTGTGTTTTTATCCAAATAGTTTCATTGACAAATTTGCTATAAATTTTACGGACTAATTAAATGTATTATTTATTTTACAAATTTCATACTTTTTAAATGGACTTGTCCAGCCAACTTTGAAGGGTCATAAAACAAATAATACGCAATATATAAAACCAAGAGGTATACAAGCTACTCCAAAAGTTTGATATGTTTACGATTTTTATTAGTATTTCGTTATTTTATTCATAAGTCAACATCCCTATTCAAGCTATTGTGAAAACTGGTAAATGTTTGTTTGTAACAATAACACTGTATTCTGTATTGCAAAATTTTCAACCACCCTACAATTTATCTTAATTTAAAAGACCCTCGCCTGTTGTTGTCGACTATTTATCAAAACCGTTTTCAGGCTCATCAAAATTATTCAATTATTCAAACGAATCAACAACTTAATGACGATGGAATACATAATATAGGTACCTAATATAGTTATAAACTGTTTATGAAATATTTTAACATGCATTAATAAAATTCTTATGAAAATATACTAAAGTTCAACTACTAATAGTGCACAGCCCTAACAAACCCAATAACAGGTAACGAACACGCGAATGGAAATTTCATTACATACCTTTCGTGTCACAAAAAGTAGATACGACGGTCTGAGGGTTTTTTTCCTAACTGGGACCCTGACGAAGCAGAACTATGAGAAGAAAATAGAGTAATATAATAACAGGTTTTCATCGATTTTTAGGAGATCTATATTTTGTAGACGGTAATGGAATTGATATACCTAATACTTAGTAAAAGGTCGATATAAAACAAAATCGGACTTCGTAGGATTCTGTCTTTAGGATAAATCTTTAAAATTTACATTAGTTTGTCGAATTTTTGTCGTTTTGAGTCTGAGTTTGGAATCTTTGTCTCCGATTATCACGAATTTCAGAATCTGTCTAAGCTTGCGATCAAAGCAATTTTATTTTATCTAGTGTAAGTATGTATACAAATTTAAATTATATGGTAATAAGAGTTGATTGAATTACTTCAATGACCCTCGACATAAATAAGATTTAAAAATGTTTAGAAAGAAACAAACAAAAGACAATCACCACACAACATCGTCGGACAGCGCCCACTTTGATATCTCCGATTAAAATTGTATACAGGCGGTCTCCCGCGGTTTACGACTATGGCGCTGGCATTGCTTTGTTTATGGTACTTACATAAAATGATGGCATTTTTTTGTTCTGAGTAAACAACATGGCCTGGAAAAGTGAAAGACCTTGAAAAATAATGAGTTTCTCGTATCCAACGTTCATGTTATTTTATGATACACTATGAGCCAAACCAAAACAACACCGACCAAACCTAAAAAGCAATTGGTTAAGGGTTTAGCCTTTGTTTATCAGTAGGTAAAAAAATAAGATTAATGAGTTAGTAATATTTCTGAATAAAATCCGACTACATAGTAATAAGATTAGTAGGTACTAATGAAAATTAAATAAAGTTTTTGTTACACCTGCTAAACCCCGTAGATGACCTTTGGAACGTAGTAAACTTCTACGGCGTAGACTTTTAGTAGTAGTAGTGCCTGCCATATAAATTACGATTAGAGAATAGCATGTTCACCAATTGTTAAATAAATAATAATAATAATAATAAATAGGAACAGCCACAGGCACTGAAATACCGCGGTACCGCTACCTTTTAGATCTCAGAATAATATAATGGGTACAAAGTTTGGTAGATTCAAATCACTTGTTATTACCTAGGTACCTACCTGTTATGTACCTGATCAATTTAATAGAAAAAAAGGTTTAAAAATTCATGTGAATCGTAAATAATTCAATCTAAAGGACATATTTCTCGTAATTTTTGTAATAGAAAACATCACACTCACTGACAATTAACAGTATTTAATAGTATTCCCATAGACAGAAAAATTTTCGCTGCGCTCAAGGATCACCTACTACACCTTCTAATTGACTTAGTTGTTCTTTGGCATTCTATTTCTGTGAGTATTCCATTCGCATTTTGTTCCTAAAATTTTTAAAAGAAATATTTGAAAAACCTCCTTTTGTCTTGGAATGGTGATATTTCATAACTTCATATTTTACTCAAAGCGGTACTTTGCGTTGACGGACAGGTTTGGTCAAATTATAATTAATTAAGAAATACGGTCGTACTGAACCTTAGGTTGAAGAGTTCAGTACAGAAACATTTAAATAATTTATGACGACGTTAGCCACTGCCTCCAACTGCCTCCGCCTTTTTCTCCTTGAAAGGTTTGTCAAAAAAGTACCTACTTATTTAATACTTAATTATAAAAAAAACTGTTGAAGTAAGTTTGGTTCGCAAACCTCTGCCCTCTAGACAAAGTCACTTCCATCTCATTCCCACACTTCAGGTCAATCCCATACATCTTTCTATAATGAAGTTCATTACCGCTTATAGTGTGACTTGAATTTTGCGTCAGCGTAGGGTAAATAAAAATATTGTGTAAATTAAAACAACTCTACTCCAACCACTCAGGTGGGACTTGAACTTAAGGTATTGAATATACTTAAATTGTAAATCGACATCGCTCGAAGGATTGCTCCGCTGTGGTGGCAGTGGGCGGGACACCTAGCGAGTAGAGCCGATGGCCGTTGAGGCGGAAAGGTTCTGGAACGGCGACCGCGCACCGACGGCGCTCCGTGGGTAGGCCCCTGACAAGGTGGACCGACGATCTGGTGAAGGTCGCGGGAAGCCACAGGATGCGGGCAGCGCAGGACCGATCGTCGTGGAGATCCTTGGGGCCTTGGAGGAGGCCTATACCCAGCAGTAAGATTTGTGCGGCGGATATGATGATAATGACGAAATTGTAAATATAAACAAATAGTTATGGACCTGTGGAGTTAGAGAGCATTAAAACTGCCTGCCAAAGTGCTAAAATTTACAATTGTCGCCTTACAAAGTCAGCAACTCTCCTGAGATCGGGCCTCTCAACAGAGCAGTTACAGTTCAAGTTGTGTTTGCACCAAATTCACCTGTTTGCCGAACAAACGTGAAACTTAATAATTTAATTTTCGAATCGAATTTCGCCTCTGGACAAGACTGCATGAATTTACCCACAAAGGAACACGAAACTTCCGAAAGTTCTAACAAGGAATAAAGACCGGCTTCGGACATAAAATTTTATACCATGATTAATTTTACGTCATGTTTTTAACCGGTGCTCTTTTAAAAGTAAATACTTTCCATAAAAGCTTTACAGAAACTTACTCTACGGAGTGATTACACTACGCTACGGAGTTTTCGTTTTTGGAGTTTATATGATTAGGTAAATAATGTGCCAATATTGGCATTTTTTTTATATATTTTTTTAAACCGGTTCAGTATTTCCAGATATTACCTCTCAACAACAACGGAAAGATTTTTTTTATCGATAAGGACTTGAAGCGCAGTAGATCGAAATGCGGGGAAAAATATAGAGTGGCTTACTAATTTTCACTTGATACGTACCACTGTATACAATTCCTTGCGCAAATATTTTACCTATTGTGTTGTGTGATATTTATTATGATGACACAGATTTGTGGGTTAGGTATGTGAATAATTACAGCACTTACGTAAAACCACCCCATTCCATCCCTACTTAACATTTAACTTCGCCATGTTGGCAGTGCCGCGGGCTAATTTCGTGACATGGCCTCCATTAATCCTTAATATCAAGTACTTTATAATAATCATAATATTCTCTAAGGCCATTTTATCGTTTACATACGTGGTTAATATTTCAAGGTTTGAAACACTTGTTTACTTGAATTTGAAACCATGGCGCTTTAGCGTGTAAAAGTATTTCAGATGAAAATTAAAGGCCAAGAATTGTTTTTATATTTTTACTTTGTCGGATTTGCGGCGATTGTAGACGAGCTGTGAGAATTTTAGTATTTAAGGCTTATTTCAAAGGTTCTGGATAGTACTAACTTCTGGTTTAATTTAAAATTGGAACATAAAGTTATTCATTAGGGCCCTATAAAACTGGCCCTGTCTTCTTGAAAGAATTTGAGTTGTATGCGTTTTATGGTTTTATATCCTTAACGAGACATAGAAAAGTCATTTATAAAACAAAAATATAGATGTTGTAGGTAGACTAAGAACTTTTATGATCAAAGAAAACTAATGGGCACTTGGCCAAAACTAGGGCATTGACAAGGACATTATTTGGTCATCAGTAAATCAGTGAAGGAACTTCCTTCACTGATTTTAAGAGACCTAAGCAATCTACTTGTTTTTAAGTAGAGCAGCATTTGCGAATACTCGTAAGTGTAAATATTTACATTGTTACCTCTTTTTATCCTGTCCAACCAAGAAAATAGAGGCCACCATATGATTTTCCATACAAAAGAGCTAAGTTCTGTAAGTAAACACCACACAACACGATCGAATAACGACGAAAGATCTTTAGAGGCGGAAAGTTCATGCCGTTAGATAGCTACTTAAGCCGTTAGATACGTGTAAGCCTCACTGCGACTACGGGCTCAGAGGATTAAACGGGGTTCCGAAGGTTTCCGTGTAACGGCCGATATTACAGAACCGATGGAACTCACAACATTTTTAATATAAACGATGCTTGTTCGTAAGTGTTATGTTGAATACCTATTTCGTTTTACAACAACATCTGCGAAGTAACATAATAACCAGGTACTTTATTAGTCATTATTTTTAATGGATAATTTAAACCGATGTATTATTAATAAAAAACTAAAATGCTTTATAATTTGAGCGACATGTTCACTCAGTAATTCGTTAATAAGGCTTTTTGTCTACTTCAAACTTAATTCATAATATGAAACAAAATCATAAACAATTTTAGACAAAAAAAAATAGGTAATATTATAAGCGTTTGATTTGTTATTTTTAGGGCGGTTATTTGTTTGTTTCTTATCTGGGAATTAACGTAGTAAAACAAAATGCTACTAGCTTACACAAATGAGAAAACTTTTGTAAGTACCTATTCTCATCCTAATAATCTTTGTGTCAGCTCGTAAGCTGAACAAAACCGTCATTTACATTAATTATTCAGTTATTCACGTTCAACTTTGTAGAACCTAATTATTGAGCCCCAAAGTATTAATTAGGACTTCTTCAAGAATGGTTTGTACTTACAACATAAGGGTATCTAATTTTAGAAAATTCGGCATCTTTATTACTCATCAAATGAAAAATAATGCTACGACTTTATTCTTAAACGTTGCGTTGTGATGACGCGATAGTGGTAAACGAATATTATAGTTTTATGTAAATTACCCGAGACCCATTCCTACCCGACTTTGCAGAAATCCCACATTAACATAATCGTCTTACTACGGAGCTTTACAAACCAAAACAATGTTTTATTTCATCACAAACTCTCCACCGCGGTTGAGCACGGCACCAACTTGCATTTTAAATTCCCTTGATTCGGAAAAAGGAAATTAGCAAACTAAAAATATCACTGATCTTTCGTACTTAGCACTCTCCTTCATTCGGTTTTCTGCACCAAATATGAGATTATAAAAATACTTAACCAAGTCAATTTTAATTTTAATAAGCAGCGATTTTAAACAGCGAGCGAAGGTAAAATTTTAATTACAATTTTAAAGACTATCACTTTTAATATAATTTTAATCGTCTGTTTCATGGTCACGAATAATGGAAAAATAATTATTTTCGGTAATAAATTAATAATTAAGTATGTAAATCTGCCCTGCTAATTGCACTTGCAGTAATCGACACTTTTGGGATTTTCACTTTTTTGCAAAAATGACATCTTGAGGGCTTAATCTATATACAGGCTGGAATTTCTTAATGCCACCTGGAGGGAAAGTACTCTCAACAATGGAGATAGCTAATTTCACTCAAAGGAAACATTCCTTTATTTTTAAAAAGAAACAAAACTGCATTCTAAGTTTTTTAAAAATACGCTTCCCACACCCAGGAATCGAATCGGCTAAATTCGAAAAAACAATACCCTGTACTTTTATGATATCAATCGTTAGGGTCAAACATAAGGATCAAATCTCTGTAACAAACATGGTATATTAAATGAAAGGAAAACCATGAAAGACAAGATAAAACACTTTTACTTAAGACTCCATTATGTTAGTTAGTTCACAATAAATTATCTATGTAGAACTATTTCGATAAGATGTTCATAATGCAGACTATTACGCATCCATTGCATGCAAATGAGTTACTTAAAATAATAAATTTATGTATCCAGCAACATGGGGCCAATTTCGAACAACTAATTAGTTAAGCTTTTTTCTCGTTCAATTAAAATAAGTTTAGATTTAATGATTTTCCTTTCATTTAATTTACCATGTTTGTTAGAGAGATTTGAACCTTATGTTTGACCCTAACAATTGATAACATAAAAGCACAGGATGTTGTTTTTTCGAATTTTAGCTGGTTCGATTCCTGGGTGTGGGAAGCATATGTTTAAAAATCTGTGAATGCAGTTTGTTTTGTTTTCAAAAATAAAGTAATGTTTCCTTTGAAAGAAATTTGCTATCTCTATTATTTAGAGTACTTTCCCTCCAGGTGGCATTAAAAAATTCCACCCTGTATAAAAAAATAATTTTCATTATTTTTTTTATTATAACTATGTTTTTTATTTAACGCAAAACACAGTACTTGCACAAAAGTATTGCTCATGCTAACAAGATCTGCAGTATTCAGCATGTACTAAAAGGTTGTGCAGTACTTGATACGTTTACTGCAGTTTCATTTAGCATATAATTCTTTAAAAGTAATAGAAACTAAAGACAAACGCAGTATTCGACAGTACTGTTTTTTCAATAATTTGTTTATTCAATGTTCAAATGGTTTTGGTAAGTTTTATTATTTTCTTTATTTAAGTAGGTACCTATCTAGTTCTGGTGTAGGTCGCATATTCAACTCACTATGGAGTTAGAGGCAGATAATAAACTAGCCTTCCTTGACATTCTTTTCATCAGTAACTCTGATCAAATCTTGAGCCACACTGTGAATATCGAAAAGCAACATTTACAGATAGATACCTCAATGGTAAATCCCACCACCATCTTTTAAAGTTAGCTACCTACCGTAGGGAAACTTTGTTTCAGAGGGTAAGCGGGATCTGTGACCGACCAACAATTACACCTGACACAGCTGTCAGGCTCAGCAGCTTCAGCATGTCAAGCAAGTTCTGCGAAGTAACAAACTGCCAGTACCACGCCTCCATCACAAAAACCTTATCAAGCCAGCCATAGTAGAACGACAACCTGCCATTCTACCTTACATGAAAGGTGTCAATGACAAGATTAAAGGTATTCTGAAGAGTGCTATCAAGATCTACTTCGAGCCGCCGAGGAAGATAAACCAATTCTTACGACCTGTCAAGAACAAGCGCGATAGCAAGACTGCAGAGTGTGAACATGCCTCAAAAGGACCCATCCATTACATTAAAAATGATAAACCACAAATCCTTGCCAAAGACCAAAGACTCATTCCCAGAATGCTACGCGAGGCTATGAAATCAACAAGTATCCAAATTTCAATAGAGAATATGGTTGGAGAGTACCACCAGCTTGGGACCTCATAATTCATTAAACTAAAATCCCGTACTAAATCACAACTGCGGGATCTAAAGATACAGTTGGTTCGTTTCGAACATAGGGATCAAAAGAGAGATCGACACAACCTCTATGAGTTTTCTTCCACCAATTCTTTCTCTGAAAGTAACTGGCGGCAGATTCAGTAGCTAGTTCTTGTTTTCTGATTAACTTTATATGAGCAACTTTTTTACTTTAGTCCTCCCGTGACCACAGCCCCTGGATAGGTCTTGAAATGTCAGGAAGGTACTAATTAATTCTAAAATAACATCTGAATTAATACCAATAATATACTCATTGTAATTCGTAAAAAATGTCTGTACGCGCAGATGTCTTAGAAGTGTATAAAACTCGTTTTCTGGTAATAATTTGTTTTATTTTGTTTACCTACCAAAAATTCGTTTTATTTTGTTTCTTCACTACTTAAGTATCTGAAGCCAACACTTTTAACTAGTACCATGCATGAAAATAGTACATAATTGCTAGTTAGAAACGCAGTTTTGAACTCGTGCTAGGTAATTTTGCAGTAATAAACACAGATACTGCATTTGGCCTTAGTAATACTGTAATGCCCACAATCCCAAAATGGTAGATAAAAATGCAGTATTCCGCATTTTATTTAGAGGACACCGTTAAAGTAAAAGAAAAAATATGTCAATAGAAAGCCTGATTTTTTTTTCTTAATTTTTAGGTAGACTTTAAATGTTATATAACATAGACTTGTTGCATACATATCAAAAAATAGGTTTCCCGCGTTTATCTCGAAACCGCCAATTTGCAAGTACTGCATTTGCAATAAGGAGGGCAGAAATATGAAGAGGTTTTTAGTCAGCCACTTAAGTTTGACTGACTAATACCTACTCATAATTATGTCAAAGTAATGAAATGTATAAAAATACAGTCTAAACAATAACCCCTAAAATGAATGTCTGAAATGAAACGTGTTTGAATAAAACAGACAT
This sequence comes from Agriphila geniculea, assembly GCA_943789525.1. NCBI lineage: Eukaryota > Metazoa > Arthropoda > Insecta > Lepidoptera > Crambidae > Agriphila > Agriphila geniculea. The sequence goes on along the minus strand of OX038882.1, from coordinate 15,664,706 downwards.
AAATACGATTACTCTTAACGTCCCACAGGGTAGGGCGTAATTTAAAAAAGTACGCAGTTGTTGACTTAATTAAACCCGGGAGTGTGACCGATGAAAAAAGGGTCCACATTGTTGCAAGAAAGACGGACAGGACCCGCGGACAACAATTATAGGCGCGGGGAATGAAGATCACACACAAAACATACCACATTGCGTTTTCCCTCTTTTTACAACATGCGAAAGGGTGAAAATTTCAGAGAATTTAAGTTGGGACCGCATAAGGTCTGTTGACCCTGTTCATATTATAATTGAAACATGGACTTCAGCCATTTTCAGGAAGGACATTGTTGTGTACCTCGCTGCTGTTGTTTGTTTCTGATGTGTTGAAAATAGTTTTTCCAGTTAGCTTTGAACTCGGAAGCAAGTTTTATAAGACAGAAACTAATTAGCATATTTAAACTTTGTTTGATGTTCGTTTATATTATTTTAGTATGTGATTTGATTTTGAAGTTAGACTGTGTCTGAATTACCTACATGAACTTATACAAAACTTATTTAATATTCATAACTTTGAGTGTAATTACTGATACTTATGGCAAAAATCTACCATTTTTCTCATATATCTACGATCCCCATATTCTAGTTGCGGTCAACGTCTATTAGCATCAAATTATATTTCCCAGCTCTGAGCAAAATATAATCGAGCAAGTTAGGGATCAAGTAATTTAAATGAGCACATACAACGTTGAAACCTTAATAAACTACAATTAATTACCTAAGGTTTTAATTTTCACAATGAGACTTCATATTTAGTCGTCGGGACCACAAGGTCGCATCGGCGCTGTCTCCCGGCGGTACGCCTTCGTTTACTAGGTAAAATATAAAAGTCATTAACTAAATGTAGTCAAACTGAATTAAGACCCTACGATTGTAGGGTAGGCTATCAATAAAAGCTATTTCTAGACTCATTGCCAGTCGTAGTTCTAACGTTTTGAAAAATAAACCATTCAACATGTCATGCATAACACACTTTACATTTCGTTAACAAAATCTGTTTGTAATTATCCGTATGTAATGAAACCGCAGGTGACTGATTTGGCTACGGTTTTCGTGACTTTGGACGCCCTGTCAAACTATCATCCGAGTGTTTGACAAAAAAAAGCCAAACAAAAACATACATAGCTATATCTATGTACATTAGGGTGTCCCGATTTTAATCATTATTAAAATTTTGCATCACAGGACCCCCTCAAAAATTGCGTAATGCAACGTAGGTTGTAGGAAAAAATAGATGTTGATTAAAATAGATTTTCAATTAAATCTGCCTTACTTAACTAACTTTGGTAACTTTACGAGATATCGTGTCTAATTGAGTGCAACTTGTTTGTTTCAGTGAAGCCTCACAATGTGGAGGAACAAACAGGCAACGAGGGCAGGTTGATCACCCCTCCACATGCCGACAACACTCTGCACTGAGCAGAAAGGTAAACAACACAGTTTTATGACTCGCTTACCTGCCGACGACGCGCCCACCGTTGCCGGAAAAATCGCCCTTTGCGGATAGGCACAGAATAAATAGCTAAGCCTTACTGCGAAAAACAAGGACCAAGAGAACAGAGATTTTGGCATTCACAATGGTACTTACTATCTTTTTATATTTAAATGGGTGTCACTATCAGTCACTGCCTTGTCACTGTATGTCAGTGAATCGGTAGCTCAGGATCGGACTTCCAAGGGTCTAATTTTTTCTAGTATTAATATACTAGTTATAATTATGACGGTTTTATCAGACACAAATACAAATTACTTAGGACCTGTTTAACAGGTTCCGGATAGCACATTTAGGTACAATATCTGTGGACCTGGCGTCGACGATCAAACGCTCTTGGTGTGAAACAAAAGCATCACTGGAAATGCGAAATTCAAGAACAAAAGCTCACTTTATGAATTCACTTTTCGCGTGAGGGTATCGCATTCCAGCGAGAACCACAGATATTGTGACCGTGTGGTGATAATATTAATTGCTTGTTTAATAAAAAAAACCCGGCCAAGTGCGTGTCGGGCCACGCGCCGTAGGGTTCTGTACTTACCTTATACCATACCATATTTAATATGTACCACTATAATTTTTCGTCTGCAAAAATAACTTTGTTTTTCACAATGTTGGTATGAATGACAAAGTTATATTTGCGGTTATGGAAAATGTGCTATATCTCAAAAACTAATTACTATAGGTATATCTAGTTCAAACCAATTTCCGTTGAAAGTGTTTATTAAGATCTACACCGTTTATTTTTTTTTAGTTTTTTCACTTTCTTATTTCAAAAGTTAAAGGGGGGGACACATATTTTACCACTTTGGCGGTGTATATCTTTCAAACGGTTGACTTTGAGAAAAAATTGTCTTAGAAACCTCAATGTAATTTTTTAAAACCTATCTATAGACGCCCCGTACGTATTGGTTTGAAGAAAAAAAATTCAGTTCCAGTTCCATGTATGGGGAGCCCCCCTTAATCTTTTTTTTGTATTAAAATCGTTAAGCGGTTAACAGAATACATCTACCTACCAAGTTTCAATTGTGTAATATTAATACTTTCGGAATAAAATGGCTGTGACATACGGACGGACAGACGGACAGACAGACAGATATGACGAATCTATAAGGGTTCCGTTTTTTGCCATTTAGGCTACGGAACCTTAAAAATGGAATAAAACCATAACGTTTTCTATTAAAACTGGACTTAAATATTTTTAATAAGATTTTTATAAAGCGAACTTGATCTAAAAGGCTTATTCACGCTTTAAAAATATTTACAAAAACAAAAACGGGTAACGGCTGTGGTAACGGGTGAAAGATTAAAAAACTGCGCATGTTATTCTTACCCCAGTTGAATTTACATTTGATTCTATTTTTTTCTCTCTCAAAACCGTTACTTTCTCAACACCAAGTCCATTACGCTTAAAATCACCCGCCGTAGCTGCATTTTAGCCATAGAACAAATCGTCGGCCATTTGTTAAAATCCCACTACAATCTGTCAAGGGATTAGCCGCCTAGAGTACGATCAGGGGGAACAACTTGAAACATTTTGTTCGGGAAAAAAGAAAAAGTGGGAAATTGGCAGCAGGCAGGCTGAGGGTAAGCTACATTAGACCCCCCAGCCTGTCGATTCTATAACCAAACTCGAACCTAACTTCGAATCTCACTTTACCGCACGGGGATTTTAAATCATAAAATGAGTTAATGATAGGCTGTTTCTTAATCACAAAAGATTTTAGATAGCTACGGTAGCTATTTATCTAAAACCTTTTGTAATCTTTAAAGTAGCTTATATTCAGCTTATTTCTAATAACAAACTCACGCGGAGTAAAGTGAGGTTCGAAGTGAGATGCGAGTTTGGTTACAGAATCGACAGGCAGCATCGTATTTTTCCATAAATCTATTGCTTTTTGTCACGCAAAAACTTTATAATATATTATAATATGACAATAAAGAAAATAAAATCAATGCCCAAATCAAAAAATCTAGGTCTACCACAGGGAAGCATAAATGAGCTCTCAGATGCAACAAATTACCACTGTACACTTTTTGCTGATGACGTATCATTATACATCATTGCACATACCATGTAATGAAAACAAAAAATATAATGACGAAGTTAATGATACAATTTCTAAAATAATAAAGTGGCGAGAAAGTAATGAATTGAAAGTTAAGTAAAAGCAGGCTCTTCGGCATCGGTGAGGCGGTCGTCGTCGTACGGTAATCTCTATGTGAACGTGTTTCTTAGCGGCAGAGGAAAGAGATAAACCTATGAAAAAATACGTTTTTGGAGCCGGACGATCCAACATAGCCTAACCTTAACCCTCGCTCGCAACGTCGTGGCGTGTCAAGGAGGATTAATCAGTTCAATCGGAATTGTACAAATGAAATGGGCCCTCCGAAATTGGGTTGTACTAAATCTTGACACTTCGAACACATGTGGCTATGACATTTTTCAGATAAGTACGGTCAGTATATTTATAAGAGTTTTAAGGTTAGACTTATTAGCATTATAATAATTACAAACAAGGTTCAGTCATCAAAAGTAGTTTACCCACAGTAATGCTCATTCGTGGAGATTCGTTATTGGAATAATTACTCAATCGATATTTTTAATATGCAGTAATTGTAGTTGAAGTAGATAAGACACATTAATTAACCACAATTACACATTTACGTCATCAGTGATTCGCACGTACGTCACTGACGTCATCATAGCGCAATATTTGAATGTAGGTCACATTTCCAATTCCGTGGTAACTGCAAAAAAATAACCGACCTCGCGACACGACAGGCGAGTTCACTTTACTGCGCTTTGCATGACACACACTGTTGCGGGCTAATGGTCACATTGAAATTATGTATTTGACATTAAAAACGTTTCAGTTGTGACTTCATGTGGTAATAAACTAAACTTTGATTAAATATGAGCATATAAAAGTAGCAAATCCTCCACAATTAAAAAGATCGATAACCAACAATTAAAAATATCCCATAAAGTTACTTGTTTGTTTGTGACAAACTAAGTGCCGTTTATTCCCATTTGCTACAAACGACAACTTACTCGTAATTCGGCACTCTACATAAATTTTACATAAATCACTGTTCCTTTAGATGTTGAAACTTGATGGCTGTTAAGATACATAATAACAAGGCAGGTCCCCGAGACGCTATCACGGAGAAGTTAAAACAAAAGTTTGTATCGACATTTTATAGCCGGGCTGAACTTTGCTGGCTGGATTATTATCTATTACTTTGGGGAGTTGAGATTCACGACAAATGAATGTCGAAAAAACAAACTATGTATTTACGTCCAACGTGACACCGCGAAAACAACTGACACGCACCTCTTTTTCTATTTTTTAACACACATCACACAGTAAAAAGGGTGGGAGCTTTTATTTCTCTGTTTCAGGTGGTCTACTTATTTTGTTTTTGTTAAGGTTCTGTAGTAACAGAAAATTAAGCTTAAAGTAATAGTTTTTTATGTAAATTGGAATGGGAATGAATTTCATCACTAATAAATGAATTTTCTATGTGAAATAGTAAAATCTAGAAATGAAACACCATATTTTTAAATTTTGCTTTATTATCAAATAAAATGTTCCTGTAATAAAGAAACGTAAAATGTAACGCTAACTAAAACTTCTCAGTGCTATGTTTAAAATAGTTGAAATTAGTTAAGGCAAAGTAGGTAGGTACTTGGTAGGTACCTACATAGCGGTATAATGTGATCCCACTTTCCGACTCCCTCCTAAAGGCAAACTTAGGGAATGTGATTGGATCAGCGATACGAAGTTTTACGAACACTTGCTACTTTACACACTTTGCAATACCAAGTTTTTTTTTAACCATTATAAGTTTTTTTACAGTATGCCCGATCCCCGAAAGTTATTCAAAGGTTTTTATAATTATGATACTTAGATACACGTTCTGTTACCTTTAGAAAAAGCATGGGGTCCCATTTAGTACATCAGATGTGGCTTAGTTAGCAGGTACCGCCATCTAGTAAGGTGAATTTAAACTAATGTGGAATTAGTTTAAATTTACCTCACTAGTTGGCGGTACCTGCTTCGATTTGTTTTTGTAATATTCAAATACAGATAAAAAAGTCATGAATCTTTTAAATTGCTACTTAAAAAAATCACCTAATGCAAAATTGCAATGAAACAGTAAAATGAAGGGTTTTTTAAACAAATTTCAATAAAAATTGAGCGACATATATCGGCAATAATTTGTACTTTCTTTGAAAATTCGGTAATGTTTGTTGCTATCTGTGCTAAGCATGCTGCGACGATAGCGGCGCCATCTAGAATTCTACAAGAAAAACATGTTTAACCCAGATAGTCGCCTTACGATGGCCATTTCTTTAGTATGGGATGAGGTATCTGTACTATTAGTAGGGCGGTAAAACAAGGTTTGAGGTTAGTTTTCGCACAAGTCATCACAGAAATACGAAAATTTGGTATCGATGCATTCAGTACGATGCCCTGATCACAAATATATAAGATGACAAGCGCGAAAATGGTGGGGGTAGAAACTGTGACGTCATAAAGTTTTCAGTACCAAGAAATAATAAAAACATATCATGTGGTATACCAAATGAAAGGGCTTTGTGAGTAGATTACGAATATATAACACACTATAACATTTTCACTACTTGGTCTAACAAATTATGAGAAAACGTCGAAAGATTTCACGATTCCGGGTTGCCGTTGAACAGCTCTGGACTGAAAACGACTGAATGGATTTCTGCAAAATACTTATCAAATTACTCTGAACATCCTCTATTCTGGTGTCCAAAGGTATTTGACCAAAGATATTTAAAAATAAGAAAGTTACATCAATTTTACTTACAGCATAATTTTCTAAGTTTTCCGTTTCCTATAATAGTCCAGTAGCTTCGGTAGTAAAATCGGTTTTGCTATCATTTTTTTATTTTTTTTTTATTTTTTTCGGGGTCATAGGATAGCTTTGCTCTTGTAATAGGTATATGTAATCTTAATCTATATATATAAAATTCAAAGTCCTGACTGACTGATTGACTGATATATCAACGCACAGCCCAAACCGCTGACTTGGAGACTTAAATTTTGCACATAAATACCTTATACAGTAAAGGCTTTTGGAACTAAGTAAGGATTTTAGAAATTCCATCCCAAAAGGGGGGTAAAATAAGGGATGAAAGTTTGTATGAAAGTCCGTCAGTTTCGAAGTTAGGATCTTCAAATTTTGTATTTAGGCTGACAATTGAAAATTAATATTTATGTGTGCCTGCGTTTTTGATTGCATCCCCGAAGCGGTGAAAAGGTGGATGAAATTGTATCTGAAAAGCCCTTCATTTTCAAAGTAAAACTCACTAAATTTATTATTTAGGCTTAGGGTTGGAAAGTAAAAATAAATATGCAAACACACATTTCATATTTTATTGAAAATCAAAGGGGTTAAAGGTTATAAATAAAATAAATATGAGATGAATAAACCTAAAAATCGATGGATGTCGTCATTGAGATTTAATGGGATGACGATTGCAAAGATGACATTTATTTTGAAGTTCAACACGGTGGACATGATTCAACTTGTTAAGGGTTGAAATTTCATATGGAAAAGTAATGTTTGTAAAATAGACATTTCGACTTGAAACTTCGTAGGAGTAATTATACTTCTAAAATGGGACGGGGACGGGAAGGGGATAGGGGACGGGGAGGGGGACGGAGACGGAGGAGGGGGATGGATCGGGGACAGGAACGGGGACTTGGACATATATGAGATTTTACATCAATTACAAATATTATCCTCATATAGGGTTACATACTTGTCCCATTTTTTTACTACAAACATTTATTATTGAATATTTAGATTTTAGGCATTCACAATGCTATTTTTATATTAAGATAATTAATATACCTATAAGCAAAAATACTATAAAAAAAGTTATTGTAAGTAAATTCTAATATTATCTGGGTTCTTAGCAGATTACATTTTAATAGAATTATGTATAACCGGCTTAAAATGATCAAATTCTGTGTAATAGGCTTTAACAATGTTGGCACTTACATATTTCCGAAAAATCTGGATATAGAAAAAACTTATAAATTTTGTAAGAATAAAAACGTCTTAATTTGGCTTCCAATTACGGCACTTGCAATGTAGAATAGTCTTTTATGTCAATTTTGGGTCAATGGGTCTTTTTCGGTATATAAATACCACAAAATAAATACCTATTTTCCCATACATTTTGTTCTGAACGTCTACTGTCTTAGGAACAAGCGTACGCAGCGACATCTACAATTAGCTTTGCGTTGCAACCTCATTGGCCTACCTATTCAAAATGTATTGTAAGCTTTTTGACTCGACGCCTTAATGCGGGTAGCTTTAGTATGTCATGCTCACTTTAAACATTTCTGCGGTGGTGTCGTGTGAGGCGGGTCGTTACGTTCCCTCAAATATGGTTGAGCGAAACGATGGCTGGTTCATGCGTCATGCTCGTGTAAGGGTGCTGCCAGTGGGAATGGGTCTGCTTCTGTCTGCTTGTACTAAGGGCGTCGCATTTTTTTTCTTTCTTCATGTTTAATACTATCAATCTGTATGGCACTTCTTACTCAAAACATAAAATTAATAACTAATCCTTGTTTTGGTTTCTCACTTTTTTTATTGCTAATGACTAAAATCATTATTTTTCTTTCGTAATATTTCTTCGTATTTTTTCGTCTATAGTTTTGTAAGTAAAGGCCTATGAAAAGCTTTTGGATATTTGTTTTCAATTCAGTGCCTTAGGATGGGTAGCCTAAGTATGTCATGCTCTCTTTAATCATTTCTGCGGTGGTGTCGTGTGGGGCGGGTCGTTACGTTCCCTTAAATATGGTTGAGCGAAGCGATGGCTGGTCCATGCGTCATGCTCGTGAACGGGTGCTGCCAGTGGGAATGGGTCTGCTTCTGAGTACCTATCTTAATGCGTATTGAATTGTAAGAATTGCGTTTTTTTTATGTCTTGCATCAAGTGTTTTTTGGTGCGAGAAGCAGACAGAGTGATTTCTCAACTAGTTGAAAGTTATTTACTTTCACATTTACCTATCTGAATGTAGTAGATATTTAATTTTAACCTACCTACCCATTGTGTGCAAACTTTTGTTAATTATTGTGATGGAAAATGACCTCACTTTAAACGTGGAGCTCATTTTTCAATGTTGACGACTCTGTATGAAATATACAGGGAGAAAAATGCAGCCCTTGCCGGTTCTTCTCGTTACAAGGTCTCCCGCTTAGGGTTTGCGAACCGATGGCGTAGCTTCTGTGACATTCACAAGTGCTTGTAACAGCCTAGACTGAATAAATTATTTTTAATTTTGAATTTTTTGAATTCATTTCCGATTAAAATCTAGAAACAACCGATGAAGAAATAAGTAAATGAAGATCTCATTAAGACCTTTCATTTCATCAAACCATCAGTCTAGGATAAATACTTTCCGAGATATTGCTGATTTAAATTTGACAGCTGTCATTTATAATGAAGATCTCAGTAAGAACTTTCATTGCTTCAAAGATACCATCAGTCTAGGGTGAGTACTTTCCGAGATATTTCTGTTTTAAATTTGACAGCTGTCATTTATAAAAGATCTCAGTAAGAACTTTCATTGCTTCAAAGACACCATCAGTCTAGGATGAGTACTTTCCGAGATATTGCTGTTTTAAATTTGACAGCGGTCATTTATAATGAAGATCTCAGTAAGAACTTTCATTGCTTCAAAGACCCCATCATTCTAGGATGTGTATTTTTCGAGATAGTGGGTGCATTCTGCCAGATTAATCTCTGAGTCATCGATCGCGGTTCGCCATAGAGTAAATTTTAACCATGAAAAGTAATTTGTATGGATTATTCAATATTTACCTTTTCATGGTTGAAATGTACTCTACGGCGATCGATAACTCAGAGATTTGTCTGGCAGAATGCACCCATTGCAATTTTAAGTTTGACAGCTGTTGTCTGAAATGAAGATAATAATGCCTTTCATTTCTTTAAAGACACCATCAGTCTAGGATGAGCACTTTCCGAGATATTACTGCTTTAGGTTTGACAGCTGTCATCTGAAATGAAGATCTCACCAAGACCTTCCTTTTCTTCAAAGACACCATCCGTCTAGGATGAGCACTTTCCGAGATATTGCCGTTTTAAATTTGACAGCAGTCATCTGAAATGAAGATCCTACTAAGACGTTTAGTTTCTTCAAAGACACCAGCAGTCTAGTATAAGTACTTTCCGAGATATTGCCGTTTTAAATTTGACAGCTGTCATCTGGAATGAAGATCTCAACATGAATTTTATTTCTTCAAAGTCGTCAGCTATAAATCTCGGATACTTACACCCGTATTAAAGAACAACACCCAAACCCGTGATCATGCAGTATGCCGCGGGATGCCGCAGGACTAGGGTTGCCAACCCTACTATATAATATAGTATCCTACTATATTGAGGGCTCGCCTACTATATTTTTTGAAAAAATATATAGTAGGCAAAACTACTATATTTTTTCAAGTGAAAAAATTAAACAAAAGCAACAAAAAAATATGTATATGCACAAGTAATTGCATAATATTTTTTGTGATTAAACACATGTCTTTATGGTTGTTGAATAAATTATGAAAACGTTATACTTACTTAAGTATGAAAAATGCAACTTTAAAATCCTCCATACAAAACTTCAACCTACTATATTTTTTGGACTTTTTCGCCATCTACTATATTTTTACACTAAAATCTTAAAACTACTATATTTTGATCCAAAAAAAGTTGGCAACCCTACGCAGGACCCTTTAGTATGTTACGACGTGCTATGTCGCGTCGTGCCAGGCCATGCTGTTGTGGCCGCAGGATACCACACGATGATTCGGTACGCCCTAAGCGTGCCGTGCCACCTCATGCTGCGCCATGCCGTCAGTGAGCGCAGGCCATGATTATATTGTTACCTAGGTTACGCCGTCAATTACATAGACGACAGTGATGTCGGCGCCGTGTGTCACTGTAGCAGAGCTCTCTATGATATGAAGAATGTACTGTGACAAAGGTCAACCCTGCTGGTTTTTGTGGATCTCTGAATGCGAAAAGCCGAAAATAGGTTGATCTCCTTATGACAAGAAAAATATACTGTGACAAAGTTCAACCTCGCTGGTTTCAATGGATCTCTGAAGCATACTAATTTTGTACTGTACTAAAGGTCTTTGTTGCTGGTTTACTACTTGTTGGTCACTTTCCATTTTTTTTAATTTAATATTGTATTCCGAGATATACACTGCCACTATTTAAAGTTTCGTTTCGTCAAAATCCGTTCAGTGTTTTTGCGTGATGAGAATTCAGTCAGACAGACAGACAAGACATTTTTAACGGTTCTAACATGTTCAGTTAACGTACCTATTTTAAATCGCTCTGGTTGTTTTTTTTTCGAATATATTCAATTTACAGACTTTTTTGCGTTTACGATTTTATTGAAGGTATAGATTATATTACTATCAAAATGTTGTACCTAGTAAGTATAATAAATTATTGCAAATGTAGTCTCCTATGCTTTCCTGTCATTTATTTTAATTTTTAGGACATTTGTTTTTCAATGTTTCGATTTTATCCAAAATAAACTTCCACACAGTTTTCAAGGTCGCAATTTTAATCTATTATTAATAGCTCATCTGATGCACAAAAATTCAAAACTCCTCGTATTATTTCCAAATAGAGTGAATTTTACCGACTTGACTACTGGACTATTATAGGAATCAGAACTTAGAAATAACAGAAAATTATGCTGTTAGTAAAATTGATGTAACTTTCTTATTTTTAAATATCTTTGGTCAATTACCTTTGGACACCAGAATAGAGGATGTTCAGAGTTATTTGATAAGTATTTTGCAGAAATCCATTCAGTCGTTTTCAGTCCAGAGCTGTTCAACGGCAACCCGGAATCGTGAAATCTTTCGACGTTTTCTCATAATTTGTTAGACCAAGTAGTGAAAATGTTATAGTGTGTTATATATTCGTAATCTACTCACAAAGCCCTTTCATTTGGTATACCACATGATATGTTTTTATTATTTCTTGGTACTGAAAACTTTATGACGTCACAGTTTCTACCCCCACCATTTTCGCGCTTGTCATCTTATATATTTGTGATCAGGGCATCGTACTGAATGCATCGATACCAAATTTTCGTATTTCCGTGATGACTTGTGCGAAAAGTGTTTTCTAAGCGTCTTTTCTCAGATTACCGCCGCTCTATATAGTATTATGTAATCTGTGGAAAAAGTTAACTTATTTTATTTATTTATTTTAAAATAAAATAGTTTTACGGATACGAGCGCGTTGTTTATTGCACACTTTGATTTTTAACGTTGAAAATTTTTGTTTTCGTGATCGAGTGCCCCGATTTGTGAAATTGTGACATTTGCCTGTAGTTTCGCAGATATGAGAGATACGCGGAAAAATGTGCGTCTGCCGGATGGCTTCAAAGTGCGATTTGAATTCGCAAAATTGGTCGGTAACGTTTTGAGATTTCCAAAATTTGTCAAAATTTCTTTCGCCGACTTGGATCGAGAATTTTCCAATAACTTCGATATTTAAGAAAGGGAAAAAAATTGAATCTCGGGATTGAATTAAGCTACAGTTTGAGACATCTTAGGAGGCGGGCGGATAAAAACTGTAGGCTGTAGCGGGTCCCTTACGCGCGAGGTCAGTCCGCGCTCCGTTCACTTTATTGTCAGTATGATAAAGAATGAATTCCTAATATTCATTGCATTGATATATGCCGCATAGGCTCCATACATAGTTAGTAAAAATTCATGGCGCCATTAATTTGACAAATTATAAATGCTTTATATCTAAATTACTTTTTCAAAACCTTTGATTGCACGTAATGTGAGATCTGTAGCGTTTGTTTTTTTCCGTGTTTTAGCATATTTCCGAAGTTTCAGCACCTTTTCAGGGACTGAGGTTGCGGCAGGCGCGGTCCCAGGGGGGGGGTCACAGGGGACATGACCCCCCCCAAAATCGTACATGTCACATAGAAAAAACCTTCTAAAACTTACAAAAAAAAATGGTATTATTATTAGTGACCCCCCCCAAAATTTCGGGCTGCGACCGCGCCTGGGTTGCGGTAACTTTCGGTCCTGAAAAGATGCTGAAAGTTATATTTTTATAAATTAAGAAATTATCAGTTGTTTCTGCAGTCACTTTGTTGCCAGCTACAACAAAGTGACTGCAGAAATAATTGATAAAATCTACTTCATCGTAATCAACTTTCCATCTTTTACGAAATTGATTAAAGGCAAGTGGTTTATTTTATGTTTCGGACGAAACGGGGCGATTTCTTGACATCGTTGACTTGCATATACAAATGTAGTAACAAATATACATGACGAGAACACGGACGGGACGGGACGTGGACGGGACGGGACGGGGAAAATTGTATGGTGCACAGACGGTCCCCGTCCCGTCCGAGGTATTTTCCCGTTATGTATACCTACAGCGACTACTTTTATTACAGATCGAACTGAGAAATTCATATTCTGAAAAAATACAGAATGTGTGTGGAATATAATTACATTGTATGGAATTCCGGGCTTTAATAATATGAATTCAGAGAGACATTCCGGCTGTGTGAGGCCAGCCTAACAAACACTTGTCGTTTTTCGTCGCAGAGAAAATGTACGCGTTTCGCTCTTAGTTTTTCACCCATTACCCACTCTTGAGAATAAATACTCTTTTCTGAAATACAATATTCTGAGAATAAATAATCCCACCAAAAACATTTTCATGTATAATGTGTTGCCAAGACTTCCATATAGCTCGCACTGTCAAAGTTATCAGACCTCATGTAGAGCCAAGCTTCTTACTCTACGCGACCTAACTCTACAAGCCCTAACTTTAAAAAATCTACACTTTAGTCAAAATATGTGGCTTGGCCGTTTCGTTAGGTACTACAAGAACTTGTTTATCAGAAAGGTTTCCATGTAACGAACGAGGTAACGAAAAGGATTTTTTTTTCAGATGTCCTAATATGGGTTGGTCATGCGTGGTGGCACGCGCCGTGGCCTTCATCCTCATGGTTACCAGGGTGTCTGCGTTGACATCTGACATGTGAGTATTGGTAACAGTGTATTGTTTTTTTTATGCACAACGAGATAGTGCTTGGCCTTCACCTCACCTGATGTTAAGTGACGATAAGGCCGAAGGTGGAAGCGCACTACACCCGGAATCCTCATCACTGAGGATCACCTTGTAGAACTAACACTAGCGGTGTACGTGAACAAGAATATGTTTTTATTCTCCAATTTAAATCAATAAAGAATGAAATAAAACAATTTTTAACGGATACTAGCGCGGTTTTATTGAAAGCACTTTGGTAATGAGTTGGTATTTGGTTTGATTTTTGGTTTTCCCGACGTTTCGGCAACTTTGCAGCTGCCGGGGTCACGGGGGGACTGAAGCTACCCGTGAGTCTACCCTCAAGCGATGAATTTTTTTAGACGTTCAGAAATTAAAATTTTAACAAAATTTTTATATGTTTTATGTTGATTTATAATTTAATTTTATGAATTATTTAGTGCTAAAAAGAGAGAGAATCTACTGAAGCTACCACCATTTCATAAAATTGGGAGGCGTATCCGTAAGGAGTATCCGTTAAAAATTGTTTTATTTCATGTCTAGTGAGCGCGTAAGCTTGAGAAGTGAATATGTCAATAAAGAATATTTAATTCGTAGATTATTACAAACTATTTAAGTAAATAATTTGAAAAACTTGCATTTTACAATGAACCTGAGCCTGGACACAAATGATATTCAGTCGATTTTAAATAAGTAGGTGCACCTACATTTGATAATACGTAATTACTGTGCTGGCTTATTTATTAATTACTATGACAGGAAAACGCAGCTTAATTTCATGTTTGTAACAAGAATTTGTTACTGAAATGTAGAACAATCAGCTAAAAGTGTTAAAGTTTTTTTATGTTTATGCAAAAATTAGTAAAGCAAAGCAAAATGGCAACGAGTAACAATGAACATGGGTGTAGCGGGCGGCGAGCCGTAGGTAATATGCTGCCGTGCAGGCGGTCAACCATGAAGTTCCCGCTCCATTTATAGACTGTGTACACCCTAACGTAGGTTAGGTAGAGTTGGGGGCACTAACTCTACCTAAATTCCATTTTTTATGCACAACAGTGCTTGGCGTTCACCTTACCTGATGTTAAGTGACGATAACGCCGAAGGTGGAAGCGCACCACACCCGAAAACCTCATCACTGAGGAACTAGACTTCTTACCTCTAACTGCCGCAACACAACAATGTTTAAATTGTTGTTATGGCGTCAGACTTAGGTAATACGGTGGTAGCTAGCCAGGCGGACTTGAAATAAGCCCTACCACAAACCAAACCGAGTACAAATTGTACCCCCTTGGGAATCGAACTCGAGACCCCTGCTTCTTACTCGGTTTGGTGAATGACTAGTCCATAGAGGCGGTTAAACTCCTCTTACTTACTCCTTACTTGGCCACATACTAGAATACTAGATGCTTTACCACAATAGGGATGTTGACTTATGAATAAAATAACGAAATACTAATAAAAATCGTAAACATATCAAACTTTTGGAGTAGCTTGTATATCTCTTGGTTTTATATATTGCGTATTATTTGTTTTATGACCCTTCAAAGTTGGGTGGACAAGTTCATTTAAATAGTATACAATTTGTTAAAATAAATAATACATTTAATTAGTCCGTAAAATTTATAGCAAATTTGTCAAAGAAACCATTTTGATAAACACAATATTTAATATAGCTGCCGAACAAATTTCCTACGCGTTGCATACAACGTAGGAAGGCGTGACGTCATAACTTGGTAGCCGTTAGTATGGAGCGTTTTCGGGTGAGTCCAATTTTGTGCATTTCAAACTGTGATATCTCTGGCAGTTTTCATGCTAGCATAATAATTCTTATACAAATGTTTCTTTTTTTTAGGGGTAATTTATGTAACATAAAATAAAAAAAATAGTCAACATGCCTATTAAAACGGAAAAGTAGGGAAAGACATCTCTCAACAGAGAAAACTTAGAACTGATAATTGTGAATCTCATCTGCAATAAATTATTCTTGAGACATTCCACACCATAATAAACTGAATGTAGGCTTTGTTCTATAGTACATTAGCATATTGAGAATCTTTCGTAGTGGCAAGGTAGGTAGTAAGTGCTAATCTAAAATCAATACGAAGTCTGCCATTGTACGTTCGCAAACGGTTAATTTGCTATGATATAAGGACGTTGATAAATCGTTTCTAATTTCTAACTTCCGATCGCTATCGTCGTCTCTTCTGATAGTTTCCGAAAAAAATTAAAGGTTCTTCTTCTTAAAAAATATTACAAAAATAACAAAGCCCTATACCGGGTGTAACAAGACCCTCAATGAAGCCGAGGTCTATGTATTCTGCCCATCATCAGGACCATTTCTGTTCAAAATTATTGCTGGGAAACGATTTTCATTTTTGGTGTTAAAAAGCATTGTATACATTACCACGCAATGTAACGCGTACAAAAGACCGCGCCTCCGAGTGAATGCTACACAGCTGCGTGCGACCAAGTTGAAAGGCAGCGTATGAGTGCGTGCTCATGAAATATATTGAATGATGACATTTTGAAGCCATTGTTTGTTACGAAATACATAAAATTTTGATAATGCTTATGTAGACAAAAATTAGAAAATAACGAATATAATAAAATTTCATAAAAATTTTGAAAAAATTTTTTTGACTTTGACTTTCAATAACTTCGTAGCTATTGGATTCCCAGGTATAGTCTTAAAGGCAAAAATGATCCTGATGATGGGCGGAATGCGTGAACTTCGGCATCGTTGAGGGTCTTGTTACACCCGTTATAATATAATAAAATGAGGCATTACTTAATATTATGTAGTTTAATAATACTTAGGGAAAAGTAGATTTTTTGTGTTTTTGGGAAAGTCGTAGAACAAACGTTGTTGTTTATGATGTTAGTAATCAATCCACTCATGCGAGGTTGTTACTTTTTACAAATACTTAACCCTTGTATACATACACTTTTTAACTTTCGGGTTGCATTTTATGAGATTAAGAACACTTGAAGAAATACCTGTGTTCTTAAACTCTTGTATACGTCGATGTAAGTTACCTTTTGGGTACGTGTTTATATATTTAAACGTCTTTTATTTTTTCCAGCTTCGCAGCGGGAAAGTCTGACAAAGAGATACTGGATAACCTGCTGAAAAATTCCCGTTACGACAAAAGACTGCTGCCACCAGTAGATGGTAAATATACGATATCGTACGTTTTATCATCCTTTGTGTGTCGTGAGTTATTTTGTTGCGCAAAATATTTGCTTTAAGAATAACCTATTTACAAAAAAAAACTAAGATTAACAGACATTTTTATTAACGTTCATTATTAAAAAAAAATGGAATTTGATTAGGGGTTATACACGCTGAAATTTTTATCATTTGGTTCCCGCAGTGGGGTGGTTCCACTCATGATTACAAGCAACTTATACTATGGGGCCAACTCTGATATCGCGAAAAAAAATCGGCTGTTCTATACCCTATTCTATAGTAGGTGGCCCCATAGTAAAAGTTGCTTGTAATCATGAGTGGAACCAACCCACTGTGTGAACCAAATGATTAAAATTTCACGATGTATAATATCAGAACTTCTGAATTCAAATATTGATAAATAAAATAATATTGCAGATCCAGAATTTTGTTGTGGTCTTACTTCACCCAACGACTCTCTGGCACAAAATAGGGTCGGACTGTCTTCACTTCGGCCCAGATCGCACAACCGCGGTGCGTTGTGATCCATGTTTATGAAAAGAGAATACCCACCACCTTTATTTAGCATTGCAAAACATAGCTGTGTATCTAGCTAGTACTTTATTGGACCCAAATCTCTGCACGCGAATTCGAATATTAATTTTTAATTCTCACGCAATGTAGATACCCTTCGCTTATTTATTTTTTGTTTCACATAATATTTATTGTTTGTCTATGCACCTCTTGTTGATGTATAGCTGTAGACGATCACTATCATAGAGTTAACTGTTTTTTCAAAATTCGAGTAAACAATCGCAAACAAGAAAAAAGTAGTTATCTTTGACCATTAACATAATAATTTTCTTAGTCATTATTTTCTATAATATATTACAAACAATCATACAATTTACTTTGTATTTCATTATGCTTTATTTTATAAACTGATTTTCTCTTTTCACAAACATTTTACACAATTTTTTTACTTTGAATTTTAGAAAACACATTTAATTTTTTCCTTATTGCAACGATTGCGGTTGGTCGATAATTACTTTTGTTGTTATGCCTTCTTCTCAGTCATATCTTGGTTCAGTCATTTATAACAAAACACAAATTGATAAGATAAATTCAAAAACTTCAAATTAATGTACCTACCTACTTATTTGTTTTAAAGTAGGTATCAAGTGGATTGATACTTTTCCATCGGCACTGTCTAGTCTATTTAGCATGTTCTGTACTGTGTTGTTGTTCGCTATTAGTTTTAAGTTTTATTGAAGTTCCTCTTCATTTTTTTCAGGTGTACTCACCGTAAATGTTAGCG
Source organism: Agriphila geniculea (assembly GCA_943789525.1). Lineage (NCBI taxonomy): Eukaryota > Metazoa > Arthropoda > Insecta > Lepidoptera > Crambidae > Agriphila > Agriphila geniculea. The sequence goes on along the minus strand of OX038882.1, from coordinate 15,646,555 downwards.
TGCTACTTCTTAGTTTAGCATCTCCTGACGAATCTAGTCTTGTAAGTTGCCTTTCTTTGAGCTGTTAATACATTACGGCCTGCTTGACAGGTTCCGGCTAAGTTCCAATCAACTTAACAGATACATCATAGAAATTGTGTTCCATTTATAATAAGCTAGCGCTAACCAGAACCTGTGAAGTTCAGGCATAATTATAATGATATCTCTAACAAGAAACTAAATTTTAATGAAATTGGACAACTCTACAAAATGTCTTCAAGTATTTTACTGATAATTTTCGTTGCAATCTTCAGAAATACGAAGTGGAGTTTCTTCTCCAGCAGCAGTGGTACGACCCTCGGCTGCGGTACTCGAACCAGTCACATTACGATTTCTTGAACGCCATCCACCATCACGAGGATATTTGGCTGCCTGACACTTACTTCATCATGCATGGTGACTTTAAGGTTAGCTGAGAAAGCAACAATATAAAATTATTGTTTCTCTAAATAAAACATTCAAGAATTTTAAAGGGTATTAATACTTTAGCATACCAAAAAACCATTTTGTTCTCCAAAAAGTAAATGCTCACCAAATCCTAAACCGCCCAAGCTGATTGGTGAGCATTTACTAATTCTGGGTTAGGTTAGGTTAGTATAGTGACCATTTAACTTCTTGTAAGAACTTACAAAGTTGTCCTTTTATTCAGTTGAACTTCTCTGTATATAATATTTAGGACGTGTTTCAGGACCCGATAATACCAATGCATTTTGCATTGCGTATTTACCGAAACGGCACAATCAACTACCTGATGCGTCGACATCTCATCCTCTCCTGCCAGGGAAGGCTCAACATCTTTCCATTTGATGACCCTTTGTGTTCATTTGCCTTAGAAAGTAGTAAGTAACTATTAATTATTTTTTAGCATTCGTAAAGCTGTTTTTATTATAATTAAGTTAAATAATATATTTACTAGAAAAAATTTACTCACTCGTAGCTCCCATCCCGTCTGAGAAGCGGATGAAAGGCGTAAGATGAGTTGATTTCTTCTAGTATATTATTTAACCTTAAATGACTTTTATAAACTTCATTGGAAGTAGAATTAAATTTACAATTATTATTGTCACCGGCCATCAGTTACAATTTTTTTCCTATATTGTCTCGGGTTTGGGTATTTATAGTACCACTGTTGACTCTGATTTTCATTACACAAGTGCTTTAGTTACCTGCTTACTTTGGAATCGGAGCAATGTATAATGACGTTTCCATTAAAACAATCTTTATGTATGTTTACAGTATCTTACGAACAATCCGCCATCACGTACGTATGGAAAAACGATGAGGACACGCTTCGGAAGTCGCCTTCGCTGACGACGCTGAATGCCTACCTCATCCAGAATCAAACCATTCCATGCCCCATCAAAGCTAGTTGGAGAGGTAACCGACGAAACATTCTTGTATCACTTTACAAACATTCTACATCGCTTTGTGAAACAACAATTTTTATTTTATTGGTCCAATCAAAACCTTTAACAACCGTAGACTCGCCTCCTAAATTCCTTCTCTTTTGTTACAAGCACATCCTATACTTTGCACAAGAAAGGATCAGAGATATTTTAGTAATTGTATCGGAATTCTGATTAACTCTTTTCAGCTTGGTCTTGATTTATGTAAAAGGTTATTATAAATTTCTTTTTTTGTATCATAAAATTGAGTAGAGGCTTCTAGTGTTTGATAAGTATCTACTGATTATGTTGTGGTTTCATTTTAGGACATAGCTAGAAACGCATGTTCATTATAACCTCATTAGTTCGTCGTAGAAATTGTGACACTCGCAGTCGTGGCACAAATCGATAGTACCTATTGTATTTTGATTACGTAAAAGATAAATGTAGCACTAAATGTAAGACTTTGTTAACGTCTTTGCAAGCAGCTGACGGTATTTCACTTTACGAAGACGATGAGGAGCTGACATGTAATCTTTGCCAGAGACGATTTGAGGAGCAAGGTACTTGAGTCACACCGGACGATACACCATTGGGTCCGGTGTCTACGTATTTGCCATAAAATATTGCTTATGTGTGAGTAAATGCGTAATTGTGTTTGAGCCAAAGCGAGCGTTGTACTATAATGGTTTGAAAAGGTACTCCAATTCATTCTACTACGATACACTCACGATTATGTTTGAAATCATCCAATCATCTTCACTTGCATGTTATTCTATGTGAAGCACGTATTCAGATCCTACTACTTTGATATTTAGACTGCTCTCTATATAGTCATTTGAAAATGATCGTTAAAGCTAGAGTTTATGTTAAAAGCATATAAACACAACACGCATTACTCATGCATTTAAATATTATAGACTTTTTATTTCCTTTTTTTAATCTCTACTTTCAAAAGATATATTTATAGATTTATAGTACAAGGCCTCTGAATAGAGTTATTTGGAATTTTAAACAATGCTTTTACTTGCGTGATACTGATAAGGAGAATCCATTACCTAATTTTTAAAGACACATATTTTTTTATACATGTTATGTATAGTATTCAAACTGTATCAATAATGTTCACTCCACAGGGAACTACAGCTGTCTAAAAGTCGACCTAATATTTACTAGAGACCGAGCGTTCTACTTTACAACCGTATTTATCCCCGGAATCATACTGGTGACGTCCTCGTTCATCACCTTTTGGCTGGAATGGAACGCTGTGCCAGCTCGTTCCATGATAGGTAAAACGATTAGCTGGCAATTGAGAATGTTCTCGGTCTTGCATATTCTTTATCTCTTTCTCTTATAGATGTGGCTGGGGCTGTTTATATGACACGCTATATTTGGTTCTTTCGCAGGTTCCGCTTGCTCGTTGGTGATGTAAATAAAATTACGCCAGTGGTCACTCTCACGAACGCCTTTTTTGTTTTATATTTTATTTTTTAGATTTTGCTTGAATTCTTTTTAGGTAATTACAGCTGCCTCAGGGTGGATCTCATCTTCACGCGGGATAGATCATTTTACTTCACCACTGTTTTCATTCCGGGCATCATTTTGGTGACATCATCGTTTATAACATTTTGGCTGGAATGGAATGCCGTGCCTGCTAGAGTAATGATAGGTTGGTGTAATTGTTTAGTTTGCTATTTTATCATCAAAAATTCACTAAGTATTTTTCTTAAATTAATATTTTCAAAATTCGCCGTTATACAATCACATCTAGAATGATTGGCTTTTTTATATTAAGTAAGTATAATAAATGTTTTAACATCACAACTATATTGCACTTTAGTGAAATAGATGTATAGTAAGCATGATACGAGTATTTGCTATATAATTGAAAAATAAAGTCATTTAAAACATTAATAAGTTTGAAATTATTTACCTTTAAACCATAATCATTAATTTTAACTAGATTGATTTTGTGAACAGGTGTAACTACAATGTTGAATTTTTTCACGACATCAAATGGGTTCCGATCTACATTGCCGGTCGTGTCGAATCTAACCGCAATGAACGTCTGGGACGGAGTGTGTATGTGCTTCATCTACGCGTCCCTCCTCGAGTTTGTCTGCGTCAATTACGTGGGAAGAAAGAGGCCTCTGCACAACGTCGTCTACAGGCCTGGAGAAAACCCAGTCACTCAGGTAAACGACGCCATTTGTTTTGATTTGAAATTACCATTTTTATAGATGTTCTTTTCATTAGCGTTGCATAGTATGGATTCAAAATCACTACCGTTACGGTACCTACGTTTTTCTTTCTAAGAATGACAATGCTTAAAAATTACGACCCAAATCGATCAAGGTCTTGTTTATTTCTAAACAGTCCTAAAACGAGCGTTTACAATTCATGAAACGCTGTTACCTACTGAAAAGTTTGAATAAATTGGAGTTTTTCATTTACGTGTTACGCGGGTATACAACTTGTTCTTGCTTGAAAAACTTAGTTTCTTTCACTCCTAAGCTTAGTTTAAAAATGTACCCTACCCTACTCCTATGTTAAAAAATGTAAGCAATACTTTTTTTACTTAGCAAAGGGGGCGCACGCAGGCTGACTTTCTTACCCCGGCGCCTAGGGTTAAGACGACCTTAAAAATATTTAAGCATTGGCGTAATTTAAACTATTAGTTAGGTACCTTCTATAAATCTTACGCTTTTCGTTTCTTGTGTTTGTTGCTACAATAAATGGACGCAATTGAAGTGTTTTTTTTACCTAAATATTCACATTAGTTAGGTACGGTACCTTATCTTCCTATATATCTTCTATCCAATATGTTTTTAAATATTAAGATAAACAGACATAAAAGTAAATATATTTTGAAATGCAAACAAGCAGGTTATAATTCAGTTAGGTACCTAGATCTAAATTCACTAAATATTAAAGATGTATAACTTCCACTTTAAACTACCTATATACGCATGTGATGTTCTTATTTAGATGTGAGTGTGTTGTCATAATGTTTTTGCAAGAAAAAAATTATAAAAGCAATTGTTTCTATTTATCTAACTCTTTGCAATGTTTTCTTTTATGTAACTACAACAGAATTTAGTGCTAACGTATTTAGTCCCGTAGGACTATGTTTTAAATTGTACCTTTATTTTTATCATAATTAGCATGCTTCACATTTTTTTCTTCTTATGCATGTTTCCCATGTATATTAACATATCTATATTCTGTAGATACGTGAGCGAGATCATCACATATTATTATTTGCAATGTAAGCAATTTTTATAACTCATGAATACAATTCACAGACTATTTTGTGTGGCCGTAGATTTCAATTAAGTTTACTTCTAGATGAATGCTTCTTATTGCAGGTAATAACTAATTTAATATTTCAAAATCGGGAAAACATTGCAAAGATTCTTGTATTTTCGCCTTAATTCGAAGTTGTATTAAAAAACTAGCACTTTTTTCCAAAGATCCATAAAAAATCTGCTAGTGATCAATATTTTATGTTGTATATTTTGTATAATCGTTTGTGGCCACAACAATTTAGTCTTTGACACGTTGGCACACGACCATCTGTCACGAGTGAACAACTGTGTGTGTGATGTGTTCGCAGCGACTGCCCGCTGTCCTGAGCAGAATTGGCATTATACTGGCCAGCCCCTTGGTAAGAACCTTCGCCGCGATCATTGGCACTTCCCAATCAAATCTGTTATATTTCTTTTGCATCACCATAACCAAAAAATGTTTTGAAATCAGGAACTTACAATATCTATTTCCACTGAAAATGTTGACTATCACCACTGTGAATCGAATAGTTATTGTTTTCAATTAATCAATGAAGGCAAACAATTCACTATCAATTCAAATGTATTGGAAGATGTCTTGACAGACAATTTTTTTCAGCTATAAAACACTTAAGACGAAACTATGTAGGTTTTATAACGCGTGCACTTGCGGATTGCTCCACTAAAGACCGTTCAACTGCAAAAACACTGAAGGACTCAAACCCTTTGTGCAAAATAAAATAAAATAGCTGATTTTGATTCCCAGTGTGACCATATATTGTAATAATTTTCTGTGGAAATAGTTTTCCGACTTTTCGAATATTTTATTCGACTCTTTAGTTGATAATTTGGTATTTAACTAATATTTTGTGATTCCAACCTAGTAAAATAAATATAATAGACTCTATACAAGTCACCATTGCTCAAAATGGCACGGTTTGACGACAGCATGCGTATTTACATAGGTTCATCCTTTGTTTTCAACTTTCTTAAGTTACATCAAGGTAAGTTCTTACTGATTGCTTTTTTAGTAAACCTAAGTAGATATAAAATTCAAAATAAGTAAGTAAATGCTTTAGCTGCATGATACATGATTACTAAAGAAAATATCTTAAAATTAAATTTTAAAATCCTTTAAAACTGTGACTTAAAAAAATTACCGCTAATTGTATAGACATCGAAATCTTTTGGTGAAAATTAGTTTTACGGAAAACAAACTAAATACAAATATGAATTTATTATTATAAGTAGATTGAAAGCAAACATAGAAATAGCTCTTGGAAATAACATCGAACAGCAAAAATATCAATATTGGTGTGCCGCAAGGATATACTTTGGTCTTATTTTGTTTTTATATTATATGATTAATTTACATGTAGGTACGTATTCATTTAGAAAATTATGAAAAGTCCTCTAATTTTTTTGGACTATTTAATGAATAAAATTTTTCAGTTCATTGTTGAACCAGAGAAAAGGACAAAATAACTAAAAACTAAATTATTATGTCATATAAGTCAACTAATTAATAAAAGCAGACAATTTTTTACATACATAAAATTAACTATCCACTTTGAATAAGATCCTTAAAATCACGCATGGCTGTATTATTTGATACGTGCATTATAGGCATTACACATTTTATTTATTTAAAGCTTTATACTTTAATTATAAAGTATACTTACCTACTTTTGTTTGCTACTTTGCAATTTACACTGATATAAACATACAACCTATTAGTAGCAGTTACACACATATAGGTAACTAATATAAAAAAGTTACCGAAAAAAACGCACTCCCTTATTGGCCTGTTCAGTACAGGGCTTGTAAAGAATAGAAGAGTTAAAAATCGTCACATTTACACATAATATACTTAGAAATAATAAAAGCGATGTCTAAAGCAATGACAGATTGAGCTTAAAAAATGTACATAAGCTGTAATGGCTTTTGCTTAAAGCATCTAAAAATACCTGTATAAATAAGGTCTGAAGGCTTGTTTTCGTGTATATTATCCATAAATTTATAGAAAAAATGCTGATTTTGTTCACGAAAACGGTTAATGTTGTGCTACTTACCAGCCTGTAGATTCTGTAACCAAACTTGAACCTCACCTTGAATCTCACTTCACTGCGCGGAAATTTTAAATCGTAAATGAGATAATGATATATAGGCTGTTTTTTTAATTACAAAAGATTATAGATAGCTACGGTAGCTACCTAAACCCTTTTGCAATCGGTAAATTAGCTTATACTTATTCAGCTGATTTCTAATGACAAGGTCACGCGAAGTGAAGTGAGGTTCGAAATAAGATGTGATTTTTACAGAATCGACAGGCAGTAACCGAAAACACCTAAACATGCCTTCCATTATAACGCAAGGTTATAACTGTTATTTATGTACGCATTCATGCTTAAGCTAAAACAAAAAATGTCATTTACGTAGGAGGCGATAGCGTTCCTCAATTGGGCAAAATCAGAATCAGATACCCCCCAACCGGAAACTAGTGGTGCTGTAAGTGACGACACTGAACAACCAACCATCATAGAATCTGCCCGCATCTTCATTGATATGATAATCACGAAAACTAACGCATCATTTTTTTTAACGCTGCTTCGGATCGCAACAGCCTGTAAGTACGCTCGTTAAAGCATAACTTCCAAATGAATGTCCATTAGAAAAACATAATATGTCTCGTTAGATTGAGTATTAATAAGTAGTTATCATGACTCTTTAAATATTTTCATCAACTACATTATATTTATGAATGATCTTAAACAAATCTTTATTCATTACCCCTACCTAAATCCATTTAAAAACATGATTTTTGTTTTCATCGTAAACTTATTTTATTTTGGCGAGATTTTCGCGATAAGCTAACTGTGTATTGTGTTACAGGGTGATAAAAAAAGAGAATCAACTGGTGCTGCAGATTTAGTCAGTTGTGCAACGTGCACGGGTCCTCCCGGGTCGTGTACCCACACCACCAACAACGGAGGAGTCACGGAGGTAAAACAACCACTAATTCTTTAGAAAAGTAACGCTGTACATTATTATATTGTTCACGCGAATGCGTATTCCCAAAAGGAGAGATTCGAATAATGAACTTACACTTCATCATGGCCACAAATCCAGTTGAATTTGTACGACAGCAGGCAATCAGAATTCACTTATTATGTTATTCTAGTTGCCAGCTCGAAATCCATAAATATGCATCCGAATTTGGGGAAACGACTTATTGTTTGCATAATATTACATTCGCATAATAGGTTATATTCGCAACATTTTCATTCGATTATTTCATACTTTCACAAACAAAACAATAAAATCTATTTACTTGTGTGAACCAATTATTTGTAATATATTTACAAATAGGATTGTTTTATTTGCAAAACAATTAATGGAATTCCACAGGCTACATAATTTGAGCTGTGGGTAAACCGAACATCACAATTTGCATACGATTGACACTCAAACCTTTTTTCATCTCTTGGCGTATTCACTTATATTAGGTCTTTACCTATGAAATTGCCGATATTTTGTCACATACAGAGAAAATAATAACTTCTATAATTTAAAATTTTAACAAAATCGTGAATATTACATCGAATTATGATCATGATAGTTAACTATCAGTAAAAATAAAGTCCATATGTTAGCTTTCGTGACATTAAAAAAAAGATCTTGAAAGTGACTCTTTTTTTGTAAGCAAAAAAAAAGGGTGACCGAAGGGGTTGTAACTTAACCAAAACTTATTTTTTCGCTTATCTTAAATGAAAATAAGTTAGCATAGTGTTCAAACATTAGTACATAAAAGTTTTGTTACATGAGTGTTCATGGTTGTTAAATGAACAAAGAAAATGCTATTATGAAGAATGCAACTTCTTGAAAAATCTCCATACAAATCGGCAATTTCATAGGTAAAGACCTATTATGAATACATGCTAAACAACTGCCAGGGGGGCTACTCAAATGGCAACTTTTCTATTCGTTCGCTAACTTAAAAATTAAAAATAAGCCATAAACTCCAAAATTACGTGTCGTAGGCTTGTCAATTCCATATAATACAACAATGTCTGTGATTTAAATAAACTTGCGACATGTGACTTGATCGTTTAATTGCTTATTTTTAAGCTTTAAGTTAGCGAACGAATAGAAAAGTGGCCATTTGAGTAGGGGGCCAGATGTGTCCAATAGTAAGGAACAAAGCATTCATCAGTATTTTTATTGAATTTAGTAAAACTACAAAGAAACCTACCACAAAACGCTAACCCACAGACAGTGTCATTTACGTCTAGTTTAAGTTAGCTTATTCTTTCTTTGATTTTTAGTTTTTTACAAGAAAATTCTGTGTATTGGCAAATCATCATCATCATCATCATATCAGCCGCACGACACCCACTGCTGGGTATAGGCCTCCCCCAAGGATTTCCACGACGATCGGTCCTGCGCTTCCCACATCCAGTGGCTTCCGGCAATCTTCACCAGATCGTCGGTCCACCTTGTCGGGGGCCTACCCACGGAGCGTCGTCCGGTGCGCGGTCGCCATTCCAGAACCTTTCCGCCCCAACGGCCATCGGTTCTTCTCGCTATGTGTCCAGCCCACTGCCACTTTAGCTGAGCAATCCTTCGAGCGATGTCGGTTACTTTAGTTCGCCTGCGGATCTCCTCATTTCTGATTCGATCACGCAGGGAAATGCCGAGCATGGCTCTCTCCATTGCACGCTGGGTGACCTTGAGCCTCCTTATGAGACCCATAGTTAGCGACCACGTTTCACTGCCGTAAGTCATCACTGGCAACACACACTGGTCATAGACTTTCGTCTTGAGACACTGAGGTAAATCGGACACGAAGATTTTTCGGAGCTTCCCGAATGCTGCCCATCCGAGTTGGATTCGACGAGAGATCTCCTTCTCAAAGTTGGACCTACCTAACTGGACTGCCTGTCCTAGGTATACATAATGGTCAACAGCTTCAAGTGCAGTGTTCCCAACATGAACTGGAGCGGGCACAACATGGGCATTCGACATGATTTTCGTCTTATCCATGTTCATTTTAAGACCCACTCTTTGGGAAGCACTACGGAGATCTTCGAGCATTGTGTTCAGGTCCTCCAACGTCTCAGCCATTAGAACTATATCATCGGCAAAACGAAGGTGTGTTAGGTATTGGCCATTAATGTTGATGCCGAGTCCTTTCCAGTCTAAGAGTTTAAAGATATCCTCCAACGCAGCTGTGAACAGTTTCGGAGAAATAACATCTCCCTGTCTCACACCTCGCTGCAGTTGGATAGGATTTGTTCTCTGGTTCTGTACTCGGACCGACATGGTGGCATTTTTGTATAAATACCTAGTATTGGCAAGTATCTAATGGAAATACTATAAATTATACGTAGGTAGTTATTCAAAAAAAATTAAAATAAAAGCTTTCCGCTTTTCCGAAACAATTTTTTTATGTATAATAATAATTAAACGTCTTTTTATTTATCTTTACAATGGTCTCCAAATTCCCTTCGAAACACGTCCATCAATCGTATTGCAATTAATAAAATTAGTGCATTAAGTGCATTTTTAGTGGTGTAAGCCTCAAATGTAGTGTAGTGTTAGGTACCTATATTTTCTCCCCAGCTCCCTCACAGCTTTGTGTAGGTACCATCATTCATTTTCAAATAAATCTCTTTCAGCCATGTTTCGTCCAGGTTCGCAAAAAAGAACCGCCGCATCCGATCCGAGTGGCGAAGACGATCGACGTGATCGCGCGGATCACATTCCCCACTGCCTACGCTGTCTTTCTTATCTTTTTCTTCATCCACTACAAAGCGTTCGCTTAATGGTGTCTCTACTGCTGCTGCTTTCTACGGCTGCTTGTGTGGACAAACTGTCTTTGTAAACGCAATCCTTGTTGTCATAACGTCACACTAAAGCCCGGAAGCAAGTCATGTTGCACCCTTTACTCTGTGTCGACATTCGTACGGATTGTGATTCAAACTGCTATAGTGATCGTAATTAAAGACTTATTTTTAAAAGGTGGATGTTGCTATTTGCTCCTATACACCTACCTTTATTAATAAAACCGTCGCATGTCGATAATTAAGATTGTGAGTGATGAAATTCTACAGGTTTTGAAATAGTTTTCGATTAAATTCAACCGTGAATGTAATTGTAAAAATATCTATGTAAGGTTATATATTTTTCATGTACTCAAACTTATGATAGGATAAAGAGGGATCAATAACATAATTGTGTGAAAATAATTTGTAACGGTGTTCTCGATCATTGATGAAGGCTATTGGAAGATAAGTTTAAATAAACTGTACAAAAAAATATGAAATCTATTTCAAACCTAAAGACAGTCCAGTTGTATTTTATCGCTTTAAGTTTAATTATTTATAGTATTATAAGTCGGTAAAAGGTAAAAGACATAGAATCTGTTGTTAATATTTACCCAGTTATTGTTAGATTTAATCACCTTGATTAGTTACGCTACGTATATTAATTTAATCTTAACACCCACTTAAGTTGTGATAATATGATAATGTTTGATTATTGATTTTATAAATAGGAGTGATTTTAAGAGAGTTATTATTAAGAATAATTGTTTTTGATTGTCTTATTCCGTAAGTTTTCAGGTTCATGTACTTATAAAAAATATTATAGGCTTAGGTGCGTAATTAGTTAAAGCTCAACTCGTTTAATTAAATTAAAATTATTAGTAATGATATCAAATCTATTCACTTGTAATTTTGAACATGTTTTTTTGAACCATGAACATGCCTTCAACATTCAACGAGTTGGAAAACATGCACTGAAAATCGAATGCATTCAGTACATGATTTCCTTATTTCTGTATCTTTTAAGCATGATCAATGCAAAAAGATCAAAATTATAATTCGAAAATTTGTTTTTGCCTGATATAGTCACACCTGTACATAGTGTTAATAATGATTAAACAAAAATACCTACATGGTTAATCGCTTAAAAGTATAGCGTACGCCGCTGTTAATATATTTGATGGATTATAAAATGACAGCGATGTAAATAAAATGACCGATGAAATTAGTATTGTATTAAGCTTTTCAATTAAAATAACTGTTTCCGGTAAATCCACATGCGTCCGGCACTAAATAGTATTTTTTATTATTTAGGTAGGTAGGTTTATCTTAAAATCATAAAACTACAAATCTTACAGCATAGGTACATGAAAGTTAATAATCGTACCTTAGTTGATGAAAGTAGCACATTATCACTGCAGGTTACTATTTTATTTTCTCTACAATTTTTGTTCCCTGTTTTAACACACAATGAATGACGGAAAAAATACTTATTTCGTCAAAACTATTAAAGCAAGTTGTATGTTAGGTTTATGGTATAAAATAAACAGTTCAATTTAATTAGGTACCATCGATTCGATACATGCCTTTCGCTTGTTAAACGTGGACCAACGAGTCAACCGTTTTGGAAAATAGATTTTATATCTTATTATAATAAACCATAATTTGTAAGTAAAACGCATTTTGGCTGTGCTTTGAATTCAAGTAACGTTTAAAATTATTATTCACATCTATATTAATATTGTTCGGATAGAACTGTATCGGAGTTTCATGGAATAATCAGTGAATATGTAGAGGTTTAAGTATCATAAAAAGCGCGATATATTTACTTTGAAACTTAGGCATAGATATACTTAGAATGCTTGTCAATATACTCGGCTAGCGGGCTAGCTACCTTATTATTAACTAAAAATCTGTTGCCATATTATTGTTAAAGCTCTCAAAAGTCTAATATTTATTTTCATTTTTTGAGTAAAAACAGTTAATGTTGCAAGTTCGTGTTTTAACTAAATATAGGATCATAACTATGTACAATTTTATTTCTAGTTCACTGTTTAACAAGAACTATATTTTTCAAAAATCTTTATCTTGGAAAAAAATACACTGTCACTGAAAATCGAACTCGACAAGGCCAAAATTGTCATGTAGTAACTTTATTTAAAGGGCATTTATTTAAAAATCTTTCGCTCTCAAACAACATTCATCGGCCACAAATAAGATGTCAAATGATTGCAGTTAAAATTTTTAGTTAATATTAGAAAATTCATACATTTTTGTCCAAAGTGAGAAATGCGAACCAAAAATATTATGTGCTCTGAAACTCGCATACCTATTTTAGTAGGTATATTATTTTGGTACTCAATGCTCTTAGTGATAAAGCTGAATTGTAATGTAACATGTCTTTTATTTTGAATTATTTTTGTTAAAATTATTACACCGTTTCGATGATTTGACAAAAAATATTGGTGCCTTATTTGTTCTTCGTCGATGCCATATGGTTTTGTTCTAATACCTACTTCAAATAAAAAAACACATGCTTTTTTCTATTGTTCGATGTTGTAAATCATCTTAGGTTCATATTGGCACATTTTGGCGGAGATATACATTTTTATAATCTTAGTTTGCATCGAAAATGCATGTTACACAAAACTCCGACGTTTTGCATTAAAATAAAAATATGTTACTCCATACAAAGAACTGTCAGTTAATTATTTTTGTGTGGCTATCGTCTTATTGATTTGGACTAAAATAAATAATGTCTTTAATTAAAATAACAGGAATAATTTTGATTAAATACAATGCAACGCGAAAGTTTAAAAAGTGTACAATGATGTCTTTATTTTTCAAAACTATCAGAGGTATTTGGATTACTGATTCTTTATTGAGCCTGATTTTACTCAAATTAACAACTACCTAAGAACCTCAGTAATAACTAAATACTTATTCATGTTAGTACAGCTCGTACAAAATAACTTGACCCAAATTTTTGTACCACGTGACCTACACAATAACAATTTTAAGTACAGTACGAAAAGGTTTAGTGCGCAAGCCATATTGTCTATGGTTTGGTTCAAGTTATATTGCGCGAGCTGTAATTTGAATTTTATAATGTTACCGTCATGTTACCTAACCTATTATGTGATCATTCCCGAAATTCGAATGTGCTCGTGGTGATACTATTTAAAATGTAAGAAAATAATTACATATCATTCGCTTTATAAGACAATCTTATCTTATATATTATCTACATTATTGCTATGACCTGTTTAAGCAAAGCTTTATATAAAAATGTTAGATATATATTCTATGCTGCGTTTAGATTTGTTGAAAATGAGATTTTTTAACAGAATTTGTTAGTACAAATTACATTTGAAATGTATACGTCTTGCGCTTTTATAATTTTATAAACCAAAGTATAGAACAAAGATTTTTTGGTCCTATTTTACCAAATCCTTTCCCGATTCGCGGTTTTTCCAAAGTCGGCCAGACGGCCCATTATCACAGAATAGATAAAACTAATATCTATTATCACAGAATAGATAAAACTAATATCTGTACTGTGCCAGGCATTAAGCAGCTTTTCCTGTTGTGATATTACACGAGAACTTTTCTTGAGTGAACTTATTTTTTGAGCGGTGTTCACTCTTTATTTATATCTTAATTTTTATATGTCGCTCGATACACACTGTACTTATAAGTGCAAAAGATAAAAATAAACGCAACTATCGTTCCCAATTTTTATAATAAGAAGTCAAAACTTTTCTTAACTTTCATTCAAATAACTGTCACACATTTTTGTAAGATAAACAAACATCCACTTGATGGCAGAAAAACTTATTTTTTAAAAGCTTTCAGAATTATCGTAACTTTTCATTCATACACGTGACTGATTTTGACGACTCCTAAAGAATTATATTTTTATATAGGTAGGTACCTTAATATCCGTCTTGTAAATTATTTAGCTGATGGTAATGATACCTACGTAATTAATTACAATTTCTATATGTTATGGAATTAAACGCTTTTTGCCCATCACGAGAGAGTAGGCTGTTTGAGCCGCTTTAATGTTATTAAATTAAAACTATTTATAAGGTACTGAATAAATTCTTAAGAAATATGTATCATAGCGTGCTGTACCATTAAACAATAATACGAGTAGTGTAGGTAGATACAACATTAGTCGTCGTTACAAGTGCATACAAAATAAATATGTTAACGCTTGAATTTTACAGAAACCATCTTCAGAATTCGTAAGTAGATGAATTTTTTAATAAAAACCTACAGTATGAGTTTGTTTTTCTATGTTATTATTATTTTCACAATTACTTAATTAACTAAATGATTTTGTTATTGTACTCATTTAGTTTTCCATTACCATAGATAAATGTCTGGAATTTAACTGGAATTTAGATAAATTCTTATTACAAGCACAATACATATAACCAGCGTATAGATTGCGATTTTGAGTTTATATGAATTTGTTAATATCATCTCTAAGCACCCTAGGTCCCTAGTAGTGAGTAAGTAGTTAAGGGATTTGATAACAATTAATAATTAAATTGTATGATGCACGAAAAGACATTAGTGAGATGTAAACACGATGAAAATCCAATAATACCATATCTGCAAATGGATAGACGATTTGGTATTCATCAATATAATTGTTTTTAATGCTCTTACCACAGGATATATAACGTGTCACTAAAAATCCCTTAATTCCTATTATGGTAGGTAGAGACCATCAAACTGAACAACTTTTACTATGGGACCAACTCTGAAATCGCAAAAAAAGAAGCTGTTTCATACAAAAATAACGAAAATATCAAAATGTACGAAACAGCATTTTTTTTCGCAATTTCAGTGTTGGTCCCATAGTAGTTGTTTAGTTTGTCAGTCTCATCTACCATAGGGTAAAACCCGGATAGTTGCCCCACTTTTTAAAATTATTTTATATCTCTTAATACAAAAAGCGAGATTCTTTAGTTGTTAAACGGGTAGCTATTTTGGTTTATTATCTTCAAATTTATGAAAAGAATAAATATTATCTTTGATATTTCCAGAGTATTGGCGATTTTTGCGGACCTCTATATTTTGGGACAACTATCCCATATAGGGGATAGTTGCCAAATCTATATAAATTACGTTTAGGATAGATGCCTCGACACGACAGAGGACATATTTTATCCCGCAAAAACTTTTATCGCACATGCCGTCCCATGCAGTCGGACATAGACATGCAACACGGTCAACTTATTTGTAGTTGCAGAGTCTCACGATAGATAAATAAAATACCATATGTTTCATTCGCGAAACTAGAGTACCTAATTGCAATCGAGGCGACTATCCGGGTTTTACCCTATTCGGCATTAGGGGTTATTTTGTAACACGTTGTATTAGTATCTCTTACTAAAGATTGTTGTATGCGGGTGTTTAGATATACAATACACCATGCAGTGACATAAGAATAAATAAATATTTATAATAAATAACATAGACTTATTATATTACTATACATAATTATTTATTCTTATGCCAGTGAGCAGTAACTCATTGTAAGGATGGGGCCACATTAGACTGAGTTAAGATTTACCAGAGTGTGAAAATTATGGGCGCTAAACTAAGCCTAAGGGTGTGGCCCTCACATGAAACTAAATTGTACAGTATTTTTTTTACTAGTTGTAGTGTACCTAGTCCTATTTGGTGAATAAATCTTTATCCAACTCTTTAATAAAAAGAAATAAGTAATAATATTTTCCACATGAAGCTTAGGTAAGTACCTTAAAAAAATTGGTTAATAGACACTTTGATGTAAAATGAAAACATATTTTTAAATAACGCTTTAAGTTAAACTGCCCAATCCAAAAAAAACTGTTTTAAGTTTACTTAATTAAATTACATATAAGTAAATAACACAGTAACTATTCACTCTCATGCAATGTTTTTCGTAAGGATGTAAGTAAGTAGCTAATAGGTACTTTTACAACAAGAAATACCTAGGTGTCAAGTTCATGGAGTTCTGAAGTCGTATTGTTTAATATTCGTAGGCAAATTTACTTTTACTTAAGTACTCAGTTAAACGCTTGTTTCAAATTAAGTATTGTGTATAAAAAGTAGGAAAATGCCTGTAAAATAAAACTACAAGTTACCTATACTAATGCACCAATAATATTATAAATAAAATACGTAAGCAAATATTATTGCATTCAAGAAACGCGTGTTAACAGATTGTGGTGTTATTAGATATTACAATATTTGCGTTTTTTATGACAGACCCTAACCTAATTAAGTAGCTACTTAACCTACCTTGATAAGGTACCTAGTTAATTATTAATTTCTACATTGAATTATAATTGTTCGGCCTTTCAGACAGAGATTGGCGTAAAATTCAAAACGCTAAAAGAGGCTTTGAATATGATGATACCCCTTAAG
This sequence comes from Agriphila geniculea, assembly GCA_943789525.1. Classification (NCBI taxonomy): domain Eukaryota; kingdom Metazoa; phylum Arthropoda; class Insecta; order Lepidoptera; family Crambidae; genus Agriphila; species Agriphila geniculea. The sequence goes on along the minus strand of OX038882.1, from coordinate 15,629,590 downwards.
TACCCACACGCTTGATGCCTTGAATTTTTATAAGCGTTTGTGTGATTAGTTAGTATAAAACACCTGACAATCACAAGGTGTATATAGGTAAATCGGATTACATAAATATTAATGAAACAAAAAAGCATGAAAAAAGCTTCTATTTCAACTGTGACAAGTGTTATAATGTTGTATTTTATATGCGTCTTTTTGTTTTTAACATACGCCTATATGGCTTCAAAAAAAGTTTACAAGTATTTAGGACCACATTAAAAAAAAAAAATATTTCAACGCTATGCATTACATTATATCGTTCTTAGCACGCAGCAAAGAACCTAATTCAAATGCTATAAAATAGCATAACATATTACTTAAGTTAGTCAAAACGTTTACAAAGCAATTAACTAGATGATAAATTATAATAATTATCTATACATATTTATATTAGATATTTTCTATAAGAGCATAACGAAGTCCGTCATGTACCTAATAAAATTGTAGTGTGTATAGCTATTGTGTAAAATGAATACTTATAAAGATTATCTTAGAATGAAACTATAGTTAAATACCTAATTAATTTTGCTTTAAGTACAAGGTTACTAGAAATATGACGTATTCCTGCTAAGGGGTAAGAGATGAGGTCAAAACAAATATTTTTTGTTAGATAACTTTTTCTCGAAAAGTTAACAGTTTTTCAGTCAATTGAAATTAAAGTATGAAATTGCCGATTTGTACCTGAGTACAAAAAATTATAACTCGTTTTTTTTTTAAAAATGTAACATATTTATTAGATCAAAATATTTACCCTAATTATCTATACATTGTTGCCATCTAATCGGAAGTTTATTTATGCCTTTGCGATAGAATTCAGGGGATCTAGATTTGGCAAATTGTGTGAAAGCATTTTGTACTGCCTCTTGCGAAGAAAACTTTTTACCACGTAGAAAATGTCTAAATCACAAAAAAAATGGTAATCTGTTGGAGCAAGGTCTGGCGACTATGGAGGATAACGTATGGTTTCTAACTGCAGCTCCTGTAGAGTTATCAGGGGTTTAAGAATGAAATTGCTGTTGTAGAGAATTTTAAAGGATTTTCATTTTCCATACTTACTAACATTGTCTTAATTTACTTAACAACCATTATGAACGCTTATGTTTTAAAACTTTTAGGTGCAAAAGCACTAAACTTAAGAATCGCCTAAGTCTTTTCTTATCTATAACTCGACCAAGATAACTAGGCGAATGACAGCTACATGACCACTATATGTCTGTGTACATGACGGCTAAGTTTATGACACCGTTTTAATTTGGTCGTGTTGTAGTTAGGAAAAGACTTAGGCGATCCTTAAGTTTAGTGCAATCGGGCGTTATATTTGTGCATAAATGTCATGTCATGTTTAAATACTCAGCTATAACGCCTATAACTAATGCCACATGTACTAAGTTAAAAAAAAATAGAATCGGCTAAGTTACAACGAATTAAGTGGTTATTTCTGCTAACGAAGAAACGAGTCACTTTTGAGATACTTTTTTTTAGCGTTTAGGGAAAAAAACAAATATTTTTATTGCTGATAGTAGGCCGTTTTATCATAATTCGAAATAATAACGAGTAACCTAAGCATCTTTAACATCATAGAAGATACCTATGAGAGATTCTGTGTGTGTGTAAAAAATCGGCAATTTCATACTTTAACCCCTAATATTTTTTACCAAGAATACGTTTTCAGGCACAAAAACATAAAATAAAAGAGAACTACACATTCAATTCCGGTTTTTATTATTATTTTAGGATAGAAAACACTCGTTGATACTGAATAAAAAAAAATTTCCCTAAACTACAGGGATTTACTAAAATCTTAATCCTTATACCGTATGCATTTTTTTTTAGATTTTTTGAAAATAACAGCAAATAAGTATCTTTAAAAAAATCCTTGTAACTAAATTCAAAACCGTTACTGAAATTAAAGTTTAAAAATAATAATAATAAGCGTGCAAACTTTTTAAAAATCATTTCCACCTATTCAGCTTTCAATTGAACTGTAAAACTTTTTAATAACTTGAATGATATTTTGAAATTAAGACCTAACTAAAATTCCATTTCGTGTGACAAAAATTTCCCACGTCGAGCGCTTAAGAAGCAGCCGTATTTGGTCGTAACGGCTGGAGAAGTCAAAATATTATACATATTTAATCCTTTCTTAAGTTTTTCGATAAAAATACTTCCTGAGAACTCATAAAAAATAATCTAGTAGTCATATTGGTACAGGCGTAATTTCACTTAATTAATTTCAATTAAATAACTCAAAAACGACTTATTAGCTTTTTGAGAAAAAGTTATTTAGTAAAAATATTTGTTTTGACCTCATCTATAACCCTTTAGCAGGATTACTTCCTGTAACCCTGTAGGTATTTATCTTGGTTTGGTACAATACGTTTCAATTTTATTGGCGGCTGGAAAATCACGCGAGATAATGCGCAGAACACAATATTTCGATGTAAGTGGGTTGTAGTTTAAGAAATGAAGCGATCTTTTGTATGGAGACCCCAACATTTAATCCTCAGTCGATGAAACTTTGCATGGATGTAATAAAGTATGAACCAAAACCTATGTACAAATATCCAAAACCAAAAAATATCGATTTGGATCATTTAAAAAATACGTTTCATTTATGATACTTTATCATACTGTAAAGTTTCGTCTACTGAGGATTCACTGTAGAGTCCACTACCTTCCTTTCCTACACTATTGGAGTACGGCTACCAGCCGCCAATAAGATTGAAACGCATTATACCTATCGTCCTCTTTTAGCACAGTAATATAAGTCGGAAACTATCAGACAGAATGGTTAATATTTTTTTGTGAAACATAAACACCAATGTACTCATATAAACGCTAAGTCAAGCGCGCGCTTTTCCATTCATGCGGTTCTTCATCCGCATACGTGCTATTGTGCAAGGGCGATAGCACCGCATAATAAAGAAACTTGTGTGATAAAATAGCACACAGCGTCGTCTGCAGTCATCTGGCAGGATGGCTTAAGTGCATGATAAGCCTGCAGGTTTGGAAGGAAGGCCAAATTCTTCCGGCTAAATCTCACGTGTGTCTCATAAACCATGTCGTCTCCATTAGACGCTGCGGGTGAAAAACTGTAGGAAAAGGGCCTGTAATACTAAATTACAGTACAGTACCCTTAGCACGAACAGCTATCGAAAAAAATAACGCGCGTAAAATCATTCGATAGTGCAATTTTGTATTGGAAATTTGTACAACGCCATCTACCGCCGAATAGCGAAATTAAAATTTCCATAGATAATTCTCTATCGAGTAAGTTTACGCGCGTTTTTTTTCTCGATAGCTGTTCGTGCTAAGGGTACTGTTATAAAATTGCAATCCATCTAGTGTTTGTACTACGTGTTACGTCTTAACTTTAGCTAATAAAATACCCTGACACGCATCGCCTTTGTAAATAAAAATGTCAGCGATGGCCGCCCGCTCGTATTTAAATAGTGGCAATGTAAATAATTTTATTGTAAAATTTATTAATTACAATTTTCATCAAATAAAACACAAATTCAAATCGATGGTTACTCTTATTCTATTAAACTTTCTACCCTCTCCGATCTTAACCACGTACTGACTTAGTTTAGTTTATAACCTGTGTGTGACCATCAGCCATTTTTACTGTCCCCACTGCTGTGGCACAGGCCTTCCTTATGGGTGGATGAATACGGAGGACAGGCCATTATAACCCACCACGCGGGACCAATGCGGATTGGTGGGTTTTATGACCTGTATTTCTAACTTATCCCTTTTTGCTTGCTCGTAGCCTACAGTTGAGATAGTCCTACTAAAGACTGGACCATCGTTAAACTTTCTTGCGGTAAACATACTTAATACAGTTGACCGGATTTTGTCGCCCGGCCAAGGACGTATTTACCCTAGGGCCTAGCTAGAGAGCCATGGCCCAGGGCGCCGCCCCAGTCTGCAAGGGGGTGGCGCGAGCCGCCCCTCGCGCTTAGATTTAGGACGCCTTTCATAATTAATTATTAGGTACTATTGCGCTGCGCGGCTGTTTACTTGGCTTGACGCGGCTTGTTAAACGGGCAAGATTCTTGGACGAATGTTCCTCCAAGGCAAGATTACAGACAGGATTAGTAGATGAATCTGACTAAAAATCGCGCTGCCTAAACTGAAAGATCTATAAATTTGAAAATAATAGTCAGTGTTGCCAAATTATTCGTGATTTTGAAATGATTACATAGAAAGTGGCGCCCTCAATTTTTGTCAACTGTTTATGGTCAAGCTACACAAAGTGAAAGTTTACACCACAGAGGAAATAATCACTGGTTTACACAAGGAGTTTTTGGCGCCATTTTGTCCGGTTCGGTTTGGTGACTATTTTAATTATTCGCAAATTGATTCATAGTGGATATTGTGTCTTAAAATTGGTGCAGTTTTGTGGTACAAGTGTCTACGCAACTGAACAATATGTGGGATAATTGAAATAGGCGCGATCTTGGTTGCGTGAAGCCGAGACTTTTAGTGTAGTGGTGGCTACCTCGGCAGAACTTACCGAGTAAAAAAAACTATCTTGATTTACTTGGTGCCAAATGCTCCAAGCAGCATTGGAATGCGATGCACCCACATTCTAATGTAAACTGAAACAATCTACCACTGAACTATTCAACACTTGACACTGGCAAAAATTACTTCCAAGAGGATAGTAGATTGCCAAAACAAAAATACCTAAGAAGAAGAAGAAGTTTACACAAAGTTTTTTTTACTTGATAGTTAAAGTGGTAGGTATAAATTCGAATAGTTTTTTTTTATATCTTTAGGACTTCTAGAAGTCCTCTAGATTCGGAAAAAATATTATTTTTTGGCAGGGCCATCTAAAATAAAAAGTGAAATTTAAAATGATGGTCTTCCAACAAGATCCCAACGTGGGATGTTTTTGTCAATATAATTAAGTGTATTCACGCCTTTAAATTATCGGTACCCAGTTTATGGAAGCGCGCGTTTATTACTCCGGTCCATAAAAAGGGATCCAGATTGGACATCACGAACTACCGTCCAATCTCGAAACTTTGCATTGTCTCCAAAGTGTTTGAGAAAATTGTTTATGAGCAACTTTACTCGGCTTTGCAGCATTCTTTTAGCGGTACCCAGCATGGTTTCTTGAGAGGTCGTTCAGTGGTTACTAATCTGGTTTTACTAAATGAATCTCTTACAGCAGCAATGGATAGTGGACAGCAAGTGGAGTAGTTTACACCGACTACAGCAAGGCGTTTGATCGGACACGGCCAGGGGCCCTATTTTTGAATCACTCGAAGCCAGTCGAGCGCTCTTTTCTACTGATTTTCGTTCGACATCTCATTGTTTTGAGTCATATGTCGAACGATAATCACTCGAAAAGAGTGCTCGACGCCTGCCTCAAAAATAGGGCCCCAGATCTTCTTCTTCTCAAACTGCAGAACATCGGCATCAGTGGGGATCTGTTGCGTTGGTTGGCATCTTATATAAACAATCGCAGCCAGGCGGTCGTGATTAAAAATTACATTTCTGGGTGGCTAACGATTCCTAGTGGAGTTCCGCAGGGATCACTTCTTGGACCGCTTCTCTTTGCAGTTTTTGTCAACGATATCGAGAAGTGCTTTAAAACTTCTCAGTTACTGTGCTTCGCAGATGACATGAAGATTATTTTACCTATCTCTTCTTTGGGAGATGCTGTTTCATTACAGGATGATCTGATAAGGCTTGACAACTACTGTTCTGAGAATTGCTTAGATCTCAACCCATCCAAATGTAGTGTCGTCACTTATAGTCGGAAGCGTAACCTGGTTGAGTTTAATTATACACTAAAAGGTATGTCACTAACTCGGGAAACTATTGTAAGAGATTTGGGTGTGTCTCACGATAGTAAACTTCTTTTTGATACCCACATTCATAACATAGTGTCTAAAGCTTCCAGGGCTCTTGGATTTCTAATGCGTGCTTCAAAGGATTTTACTCATGCGAAGACTTTAAAAATTCTTTATTGTTCATTGGTCCGTAGTCATCTGGAGTTTGCGTCGCAGATCTGGAACCCCAGGTATAATATATACATTTCGCGTATAGAAAATATCCAAAAAAGATTTCTTAAATATCTATGTTTTCGCACAAAGGATCGTTATCATTCGAGCCTCTATCTCGATCTGTGCAAAAAACATCATTTTCTCCCGTTAGAAAAGCGTCGCGAAATTGCGGATCTGGTTTTTCTTTCGAAAATTGCATCTGGTACTGTGAACTGTCCGGAACTTCTATGCAAATTGACATTACGAACACCCTCAAAACCACTCAGATTCAACCACCTGCTGCGTGTCCCCCCTGCATCTTCAAATTATCGGCAGAATTCATATTTGTGTCGTGCGTGTAATAGCTTTAACTCTGCAACGCGTCAGGCAGACTTGGATCTTTTTGCGACAAGTGAAGCTTCAATCAAGCGTACTATGAGTCGCAGTTTTTTCAATTCGACCTAATTGTATGATAATTAATTACTTACTAGGATAGTGCTCGTTAAGTATATTTCGTGTTATATTTGTGATAATTGGCTTTGTGTTACTATTTAAGTTATTTATTGTTGTAGTTAGTAGCTGTTGGTCATCCGAAATTAAATAAATAAAAAAAAATCGCTAGTACAAGACCAAATTCAGCCAGTGACTCGGCGAACCAGGCAGCGGAGGCGGCGGTTCTACCGGTTGAAAATAATTAAGTTCGTGAATTCTTTGATTTTACAATGGGGTTCTACACGCAAAGCTAATCGCAGATGGCGCCAGCGGCGACCCGGCCGCTATCAATGGTTTTGATTGGTTAAAATACGTCAGAAATGACATTAGACATTTGAAACAACCAATCAAACGACTTTGGGACAGTCGCTTGTGGCGCCATTAGTTCAAGTGTAATAAATACTTTTCTGAAAACCGCATCAAAATCGGTTCAGCCAAACGCGAGATAATCGCGGACAAACATACATACATAAACATACATATGTTTTTTGAAGTCCGTTAAAAACTAGCAATACATAATATCCATCTGTCAAATCAAAGCGATTACGATAGCAATGTAAGCAAGAAGCTTATACCCCTAATGGAGATTGCACGGCCAGTGTCATAGTGAAGATTGAAAAAAGGTCCTTTAGTGACGTGACGGCTTATTGCTACCTCTTTCTTTAGTGTTACAATACGTTTTCGTTTCTCACGAACGAACGAACGACGAACAACGAACACGTATTGTAACACTAAAGAAAGAGGTAGCAATAAGCCGTCACGTCACTAAAGGACCTTTTTTCAATCTTCACTATGACACTGGCTGTGCAATCTCCATTGGAGGTATAAGCTTCTTGAATGTAACAATGTAAGTTAACCGATAAAGCTAGCAGCGGGTCTATTAGCTAAAAATAATTAAATAATATAATAATACTAATATAAATATAATAATAAATAATAATAATAAAACATATAAGAAAGAAAGAAAGAAAATACATTTATTTTGAACAACACACAACGATACACAACAAGCTTAAAAATAATTAAGTTACAGTTTGGCCATAAAGAGTTGAAATTAAATAAAATGGAACTAAAAATTTTCAGTACAAAATATAGTCAATGTTGCCAAATTATTCGTGATTTTGACGTGTTTACATTTGTATGTAGTAGTGTAAGAGTTGACAAAAATTGAGGGCGCCACTTTGTAGTGGCGCCCTCAATTTTTGTCAACTCTTTATGGTCAAGCTGTAATTAAACTTTGATTTGACAGATGGGTGTGATACATTGCTACTTTTTTTTGGCATTAATAGCAGCGTTTTACCTACCAATAAAACGCATATTAAATTACTTACCTTATTCGAAGCTTATAGCTTTATGAGATAGTAGTCTGTGGTTCCCGCCTATATCTTTCTCTCTTTCTTACATATAACTCCATCCCTTTCTCACGTTTCTCCTTCCACCAACCAATAGTGGGGCGAGCTGTAATGCGGAGCCGAACCATTTTTGAGCTCATTGCGTCGAATACCAGGCAGAGATTGTCTATAAGCTTCGAATAAGGTAAGTAATTTAATATGCGTTTTATTGGTAGGTAAAACGCTGCTATTAAATTGACTTGACCGTTATTCGAAGCTTATAGCTTTATGAGAGGTGTCTGTTATCGCCTGGTGGTAGGAAAAAGAAACGTGACGCCAATGTGAGGGTGTAATAAAATCAGAATAGGTATATCAGAATCGAAATTTATTACTATTATAACAAATATACAAGAAATACATTTTTTCAAATAGTATTAGGAGAGAAAAATCGTGTAACACTCATCGCTGTAGAAGCTGACATTACTTCCCGTTTGTAATATTTATGAAAAGTGTTACTAGATCGCCAATTGCCCCTCAAGAGCAATTCTTCAAGCGGATAGTCATCGATCCAGTTTTTAGATGCAACTGCGGATCTAAAGGTACCGGGAGTTGCCTTAATGCCTGCTTCCACAAGAAGAGATTTGATCCATCCTGCTATAATCGACCTGGAAGCTGACTTGGGACTTCCTCTAAAAGTTATGAATAAATTATGACTATTTGCCGTTTTTCGTTTTTCATTTAATACATCAATCAACTTATTTACCCAGAAAATTGGATCTAATCTTAATGAATTGGGATTGGCAATCAGTTTCCATCCCGATTGACGGTAATCATGTGTATCGGTTTTTGAACCGAATAATGGCCAAAAAATAATACAATCATCAGTTCTTGACAAATGTTTTGAATCAATACTTAATAACGTAAGGTCATGTATTCTTCTACCCGATAAAAGAAGTAATAAAGCAGCAGTGTGTCTACAGACATGAAAAATGTTATCTAAATCGACAGAATAATTCTGCATATAATTAACTAAATCATCAAGATTCCATATAGGTGGTTTATGATTTAATGGCTTTTTAAGAGAGATTGATTTTAACACATGTTTGACTAAGGCATTTGAACTTAAATTACCAGCATTCTCGGAATTACATAGTGTAGCTATAGCTGATTTATGTAAAAGAATAGTATTGTAAGAAAGACCATGACGTAAGTATAAATCAGCTAAAAATCTGGCTAGCTGTTCGCCAGAAGGTTTTTTTGTCTGGACGTCATTATCATTGCACCAAGATTGCCATCTGTTCCATGCAACATTATATGTTTTGCGGGTGGAAGGGCGCCACGAGGTCTTCAGTAATTCAACCTGGCTCTCATTCCAGTGACTTATATCCGATGACCACCCCCACACCTCCATACCTCCATTTCCAGATCTTGTATGTTGGGTAGTGGCAGCCCCGTCGATAGATCTATCAGAACATCCTTCAGGTTCCAAATGCTGAAGGGAGGCGCTGTGGTGGTCCCGGCGGCTGCGTGTCGCTTGTCTGCTGCTAATGACCAATCTGTATGTGATACTTACTGTATCTGTTTTGATCGTCTAGTGATTTATATGATTATAATATCCCAAAATATAACTCAGCTTAAACCAAGTGTACCTTTTAACAATCTTGTCTGAGAATGTTAATGTTGTATGCCTTTAGATAATAAGCTTGAGGTGTAATAATAATTTTTCGATTAATAAAAGATTACAATGATTTTAATACACGTTTGGATTCAATCTTGATATGTGGGAACCCCTCTATGTGATCCCTGAATTCCCTAATTTAGTTTTGACATCATCGTTAGACGTGTGTCAATTTATCGCTGTCTTATTAACCCTTTTTTTAGGGTTCCGTAGCCAAAATGGCAAAAAACGGAACCCTTATAGATTCGTCATGTCTGTCTGTCTGTCTGTCTGTCTGTCTGTCTGTCTGTCTGTCTGTCCGTCCGTATGTCACAGCCACTTTATTCCAAAACTATTAAGACTACATAGTTGAAACTTATTAGGCAGGTGTATTCTGTAAACCGCTTTACGATTTTTATACAAAAATAAAAAAAATAAAAGATTAAGGGGGGGCTCCCCATACATGGAACTGAAACTGAAAATATTTTTTTTCATCAAACCAATACCTGTGGGGTGTCTATAGATAGGTCTTTAAAAATGACGTTGAGGTTCCTAAGACTATTTTTTTTTAAAGTCAACCGTTTGAAAAATATATGCCGCCAAAGTGGTAAAATGTGTGTCCCCCCCCCTTTAACTTTTAAAGTAAGAGGGTGAAAAATCAAAAAAAAATATAAACTATAGATCTTAATAAACACTTTCAACGAAAATTGTTTTGAACGAGATACAGTAATTAGTTTTCGAGATATAGTACATTTTCCAAAACCGCAAATATAACTTTGTCATTCATACAAACACTGTGAAAAACAAAGTTATTTTTTCAGACGAAAAATGATAGCGGTATTAAAATATGGTATGGTATAATGTACCTACGGAACCCTACTGCGCGTGGCCCGACACGCACTTGGCCGGTTTTTTATTATTAATTTTATGGGAGAGAAAAATTTTCTCTCCTTCTTTATAATCGATGGCCATCTTAGGGTCAGATCAGCTTTTAGCGCTTCCAATATATATCCTATGCTAATTCTACGTTGGACACAAGAAGGAATGTTACCTCATATAACCTCAAGTTAAATCCAAACAGCGTGTTTCTGATTTAGAATAAAATCAAATGAATATTAACTATTATTTAATGAATCACTACCTCTAGCTTAATTCTTTTACAAGGACAAAGATTTATGACAACGTCATAATTATTCGTATTGAATGAATGGCATTTCATCTAGATTGTGCTCTAAATGAGAGTCTTATCAAAGCTGAATTTGGTATCAATTAACAGGGCTATCAATTTAAAACCAATAAAATTCTAAGTTCTGTTCGAAAGAACTGTGATAGCTTTTACTCTATCTATAAACATGTACCAAGTATTTTTCAAGTGTCATGACACTGTAAATCAAATTCAAAGTAAGAAAATCTAATTTTGTCCATTACCCAACAGACAAAATAAAGTATCAATCATCGAAGACGACACTAGTATATTAATTTAATGATATCTACAAAAGGTATTAAACTCTATCTCTGGAAAATAGTTATTGCAAATAATTCTTCAGTGAAAAAAAGGGGTGCCTATAAATGGGAAAATAAATATGAATACAGAATAATTGTTTAGAGTCATTTATTATTGGCAATGTTTGGTTTTGGTATTTGTTTGATTATTTGTTTTGTTCAAGAAAATTACTTTAATTGGTTTTGATTTAGTGATTTGACTGTTAAGTTATTGTAATTATTTAATAAAAGGGTTTAATTTAGAGGTTTTGATTATTTTTGAAATTATCTGATTATTATGAATCATTAATAGTATATATTATATAAATAAGTCTTTAATTTAAAATTGTTTGATTATTTGATCAATTTAAAAATAATGCTTTAATTATTTGAACAACTTATAAAATGACTCTTAATAGAAACTGTTGATTAATTTTGATCAAACTTTCACGTTAGTAAAACGTTTGACCATTCGCTTCGACTTCCTATGATGATTATGAACTGGAAAAAAGTGAAGCGAATAACGAAAAAAACCAGCTCCATCAGTTTAAATTACTTATTCTAAACAACACACATGAAAAACAAAGAGTGAAATATAACATAGCGTATCTATTTTAGACCTTTAGTTATGTGAGATCGATGCACATCAATTTAATAATTTATTTATTTAACACAAGTTATAAATGAGAAGTCTAAAATAGGTATGTGTTTTATACATAATTCTTATTTCTATTTACTTAACTTATCTTTCTGCAGTAAGGAGCTCCTCGTGTATTCAACAATGAGACTTTAGTTAATTTATTAATATGGATCCAAACTATTTGCAATTTATAATTCGAAGGGACGCTTTATTTCTCACAACAATTTATATAATCGATCCAAAAGACGTCTACACTCCACCCTCGTCCTTCGCTAATCCCCCGCCTTTTCAAATATCTCTATACAATTGTTAACAACAATAGAATTACATCTACTTTATCCTAATACGCTCTTCCTGTTATGAAGATCGAGTCCAATTTCTTCTTAACTCGCTTTTGAGACACATTGTAAACCACATCTTTTCAATGCGCCGGGGCAATATCATATCGTCCTTCGTCGTATTCTGCATTTGTTCCCGTTTCAATTTCCACCCAATAGATAGCGTTACTTGTCCAAAATATGCCTCGAATTTTTTCCAACATTCAATTTAGAATGTCTTCAGTCATCATCTGATTAAACCTGAAAACTAAAAGGTATTTGCGTAGAAACTGCATTTTTAGGTTTCGAAAATAACTAAGAAGATGTGGAATTATCTCCGTAGTCTTTATCCATCAGAACTGAAGGTCCAAATTTGTTTGAGCAAACGAAGTTCAGTTATCACATTTCATTTCCGTGTAAATATTCCTTTTTTTATATTCGTTTGGGTCAGCGATGCGCGTCATAAGCAAATGTTGCAAAAACTATACTCGCAGAAAAAACTTATCTTCCATTTCAAAGATGTGGAATATTTTTAAACGATATTTACGAACTAAAATGTCAACCGAATAGAAATTTATTGTCTATTTAAGTGGCAAAAAAAAAGGAGATTTGAGTTACATTACTTTGGCAACGAATTTCTAAGACGTTTTTAATGGTAGCCACATGTTGAAATGTTTGGCGATGTTTTCAGTACTATAGATTTTTTTCTTGTCGTGTATGGCCTATGGTCCATTACAGCGCTAGTGCGCGTGACCTCAGATCTGCTCTCCAAAAGACCTTCTCCCACTTGGGTACCACAAGAAGAAACATTTCTTTTGCTTGGTTTAGGTGTGTCAAAACTTTTGGAGTTAAGAAAGGTGGTAGAAACACCCACGCGAGAGGAAATATCCACTCTCGAGAAAAGGCATCGTGGAATAATGCCTGACTGTCTGTGGTGGATTGTAGCTTAATGTAAATAGTTTGTATAGGTTTTATATTTCTACTCTGTTTCTTCTCTTGTCTATTTTCTACCTTACTTTGTTTTTCCTTCTGTCAATGGAGAAAATTGTAAAAAGAAATATATATCTCGGCCAAACAGTCGCGTTGTTTTAACTATTTACCTTAATTACAGTCCCTTTCCTTTATATTTTGGTCCATCTCCCGTGATAATGAACACGCGATCAAAAACAATGCGGCTGCTGACACCGGCAAAATCGGTTCGCGTATCGCGCTCGGACTCTGGAGCACCCGCGGCGGGTGGGCTCGGTCGGTCCCCAAAATTGGACCCCATTGTGACCGTAGCCACTGATATTCCCGCAGCCGATATTCCTAAGAGTCCTGAGACGCCCGGCGGGTCCAGTGTCGAACACAGTAACGTTTCTCTAAGTTCCAGGTCGCACGCGTCGTCTTCGCGGTCGTCTGCCACGGTAAAGGCTCGTCGACTGTCCGCGGAGGCCCAATTGGCTCGTCGCAACATGGAGCGTAGAATGCAGTTGTACGAACGAGAACAAGAGCTGTCCAGCCAACGCCTGAACCACGAACGTAAGCTTTTAGAAGAAATGCAACGAGTGGAAGAACTCGAAGTTGAGGCCTCGCTCGCAGCAGAGGAAGCAGAGGAACGATCTACCCATACGGTCAGTCAAACTTTCTCACGCACCGCATCATGGGTTCATGATGGTAATCATAGCAGCTGCTCGGTCGCCAAAAAAATCGATCGCAAAGCTGAAAATCATGAAAACTGTGAAATTCAGGATAAGACTAGTACTAGTATTTACAAAAAGCCTGTGAATTTTCATATTCCAATTGACAAAACTGATTTACTTCAAACGACAACGTCAAATAAGGCGCTGCCATCTACACGGCCGTCAACTGAACAAAGAAAAAATTGGCCGTCAGTCAACTCAAAGAAGGACGACTTCAATTCGCATTCGTTCAAATGTTCACATAAACTCGAGCTTACTCCTTTCAGCGGAAAGACGACAGAGTGGTTAATGTTCAAGCGTGTTTATCGTGATACCCAACATTTATTTTCATCTGCAGAGAATCTTGTGCGATTGAGCGGCGCGCTGCGCGGCCAAGCCCTTGAGAGCGTGTCGTCTTTGCTGTACACAGCCGAGCAACCTGAAGAAGTGCTCGACATGCTGGAGCAGACGTTCGCGCTCCCCGAGATGATCGTGCTGAACGAGATTGCTCTCGTGCGGAATCTCCCAAAGATAAGCTTTGATCAAAAAGAGTTGAATCAGTTTGCTTGTAGATTGCGCAATTGTATAGCAGTAATTAGAAATTTAGACCAAATTGAACATATATATTCTGTAGAATTATTTCATTCCGTATTGAGCAAACTGACACCGATATTGTACAGTCAGTGGAAAGATTATGCATACCGCGGCGATCGGTCTGTACCGAAAATAATACTTTTGTCTGAGTTTCTGGATATTGAAGCTGTCAAACACAATCGATTCGGTTTAATACCTGACTACACAAAGCGGCCTGGCACTTTAATGTCAGATATAGGTAGGCGTACTGGCAGTCTCATGTCCGATATAGGTAGGCGGCCTGGTACAGTCAGCAACAACCTTTCACACAATTTTGCACGACGTGAAAATATTAATGCCACATCTGCACGTAACACAAATGCTGAACTGTGTCGTTATTGCAATAATAAACACAAACTGACTGATTGTAAGGTTTTTATATCCCTATCGATAGAGGATAAGTGGCTTTGGTTGCGTGACGCTAAAATATGCTACAAGTGTCTGAAATCTAAATCACACCGTTGGAGGACTTGCAAGATTGGTCGTTGTGGTGTGGACGGGTGCGTGCGTTTCCATCACCCGCTACTACATGTGGCGACGACGCCCCACGTGTCCCGCGCCGCCGATGAGCCTCCATCTACTTCCTACAATGTTGTGACTGAGCACCAAAACACTGATAAAACTGTAACCGTTACTAATGTTACTGAATCGCACACAAGCGACGAAATGTCTACACATATGTCACAAGTGTTTTTGAAAATAGTTCCTGTTCAAGTGAGCGGTCCACATGGAAAATATGACACTTTTGCACTGCTTGACTGCGGGTCCTCGGCAACTTTGATTGACTCGGAGGTGGCACGTCACATTGGTGTGTCTGGCCCCATGGAGTCCATCAAGGTTGACGGAGTCGCTGGCATGTCAACACAGAAACCAATCCAACATGTCAGCTTTTCTATTAAGGGTAGACATTGTCCTGATATATACACAGTGAGTAACGCTAAGGCCATGGATTCGCTGTCTTTGTTTACACAAACTATCAAACCATGTGACATCTCACAATACCCACATTTGACAGATTTGGTTGCTGATCTTACGCTAACCAATGCAACTCCTAAGATATTGCTTGGAGCTGAACATTGGTATTTAACTATAAGCCGGGAAGTTAGGGCAGGCTCCAAAAGTCAACCGGTTGCCACTCGCACACTTTTAGGTTGGGTATTACATGGCAGATCCAGCAGCTGGACTAAGCCTGTGCATTTTATAAACCACACAACGGTCAAGGACGATCAAAACTCTAACCTGGATGATCTCGTAAAAGAATATTTTCGCCTGGATGCCATAGGTATCACAAAACTTGAAAACACATGCTCTAGGGAGGACAAACACGCTTTACAGATTTTGGAGTCTACTGCCAAACGTTTACCATCAGGCAGGTTCGAAGTTGGTCTATTGTGGCGTAAAGATAATCCAAATACACCTGACAGCTATCCTCAGGCGTATTCGAGGTTTCTTGGTTTAGAGAGGCGCATGGCTCGAGATGCAGAGTTAAAAAGAAACTATTGTGCCTTTATTGACAATATGATGACAAAAGGTTATGCAGAAGAGTGTCCGAAAAATACATTTTTTTTTTTTTTTTTTTTTTTTTTACACAGCGCCATCTAGCCCCAAACTAAGCAAAGCTTGTAATATGGGTGCTAGACAACTGATATACTACTTATATACTTTTTTAAATATATACTTATTATACATAGTAACACCCAGACCCGTCACAGAAATTAAAATTCATCATTTCAATTTCTGCCCGGCCGGGAATCGAACCCGGGACCTCTGGCGTGGTAGGCGGCATGTTGACCACTGCACCACTCAGGTCGTCCTGATACCATGATAGTGTCAAACTAAACGAAATACACACACAGTTGCGCTGGTATTTGCCACACTTTCCTGTTATACACCCTCAAAAACGTAAACTGAGAGTAGTCCATGATGCAGCAGCGAAGACCTCGGGAGTCAGTTTGAACTCACTTCTGCTCCCTGGGCCTGATCTTTTGCAATCATTGCTGCACATTTTGTTCCGTTTTCGCGAAGGTTACGTCGCGATGACTGCTGACGTTAAGGAAATGTTTCCGCAGATTAGGATAAGAGCGGAAGACCGTGATGCCTTGCGATATATTTGGAGGGAGGATCCTAGCTGTGAGTTGAAGGAGTACAGGATGACTTCTGTCATTTTCGGTGCGGCTTGCAGCCCGTGTATTGCTCTATACATTAAAAATCGTAACGCCCAAGAATTGCAGAAGTCATACCCCGCGGCAGCAAAAGCTATTATCTACGACCATTATATGGACGACTTTCTAGGTAGTCTGGACGATGTGCACGAAGCCTCTCAACTTGCAGCTGACATAGTCACGGTGCACAAGGCGGCCGGTATGGAGATGCGAGGTTGGGTTTCTAACATACCTGCCGCTCTTGCAGCTGTGCCTGAAGACCTACGAGCCTCTCCACCCGACAACGTTCACGTAGGCCCTGAAGCCTTTGTTAGGACTTTAGGACTTATCTGGCATCCCTTGAGTGACACTTTTGGGTTTAGGATTGGGTCCCCAATCCCTGAAAAAGAAAAACTAACTAAGCGCAAGGTATTGTCTTATCTTATGTGCGTATATGACCCTCTTGGGCTTTTGACTCCGCTGGTCATTCAAGGACGCATATTATTCCAGCAAACGTGGCGAACTGGTCTCGATTGGGACACCGAGCTGCAGCCAGATACAATTCAAAGATGGCTGTCTTGGTCTCGGCAACTGGCTACAATTGTAGACATCAAAATTCCTCGTTGGTATAGGTGCGGGTTCCAAAATGAGGTCATCATTGACAGACAGCTCCATATGTTTGCCGACGCTAGTGAGGAAGCATACTCATGCGTCGCATATTGGCGTTTTACATTTGTGGATGGTTCGGTGAAGCTGTCTCTCATTGGTGGAAAGGCACGTCTTAGCCCTCTTAAACCTACATCCATACCACGACTCGAGCCAAGCCAGCCTGATTGCTGCTCGTTTTGCGAATACCGTGTGTACCGGTCACGACGTTTGCCCAGATTCAATTTATCTTTGGTCTGACTCCACCACAGTTCTGAGCTGGATACGCAGCGATGCGCGGACTTTCAAACCATTTGTAGCAAATCGTGTGGGGGAAATCACCGAGATTACAAATGTCAATAGTTGGAAATTTGTTCCAGGTGGTTTGAATGTCGCAGATGATGCGACAAGACTTAGGGGTCGTGACATCGACCTATCACGGTGGTTCTCTGGACCTGATTTCTTATTATTGCCATCCAGTGAATGGCCCAAAGAACCATCGATACCCGAAGCTACATCCATCTTGGAAGAGCTAAAACCTTCTAAGGTGCATGTAGGATTAACCCATCTGGATAAACCTTCATCGGTTGTGCCAGATCCCTCACGTTTCAGTGAGTGGCTACGCCTGCTTCGTGCAACTGCACGTGTTTTTCAGTGCGTGAATAAATTTAGATCTCTTTTGGTACGTAACAACCCAAATTCTAGAACCACGAATACCAATTCTCCACTTAAGCTTCCACCACTATCTGCTATGGAGATACGGAAGGCTGAAATTGCCATTCTCCGAAAAGCCCAGTCAGAGTCATTCAGCGAAGAACTCCCCTTGCTCCGTGATAGCAAGCCTTTGCCGAAGTCCACCAAGTTGAAGACTCTCTGCCCGGTATTCGATGAAGATGGCCTACTCAGACTTGATAGTCGCATAAAGCATATGAAGAACGCCAATTACGCCAATACTTCTCCCATTATTCTGGATGGCCGACACCCTGCTGTCCGTCTGCTTGTGCGCCACTATCATGTGAAAGCTGCCCATGCCTTCAACGAATTGGTCATTAATGAGCTCAAACAGCGGTATTGGATTTTTCGGTGTCGCAGTGAAGTTCGCATGGCCGCAAGAAGATGCGCTTACTGTATCAGAAGAAAGGCAACACCGCAGATCCCACCAACCGGCGACCTGCCAGATGTGCGCCTTGAACACCACCAGCGCCCGTTTACGAACACTGGCCTAGATTATTTTGGTCCCGTCGAGGTCTCAGTTGGTCGACGCAGAGAAAAGCGATGGATAGCTCTTTTTACCTGCATGACGACACGAGCAGTCCACCTCGAGATTGTCACAAGCCTCTCAGCCGACTTCGCCATCATGAGTATACGTCGTTTTGCTGCACGTCGAGGACTCCCAAGTAAAATCCTCTCTGATAACGGCACGTCTTTTGTCGGAGCTAACAGACAACTCTGCGAGTTCTACAGCGATGCCGTGCAGGACTTTGCCGCTAGTAAATGCGTAGAATGGTGCTATATTCCTCCTGCGGCACCATTTATGGGAGGTTGCTGGGAAAGACTGGTTAAAACCGTAAAGACTGCCCTCCTTGCAACACTAAAAGAACGATCTCCAAGAGAAGAGCTGCTGCACACCTTACTCCTAGAAGCAGAAGCTCTTGTGAACTCACGTCCTTTGGTATACGTAACTGAAAATGGAGAGTGCGAAAGCTTGACTCCGTTTCATTTCTTGATCGGCACCTCCTCAAACCAGCAGACGCCAGCCCAGTTAGACGATGGAGCCTTCTCGATGAGAAAAGAATGGCAAAAGGTTCTTCGGTTGTCTGAGCATTTTTGGTCCAAGTGGCTCAAAGAATACTTACCTAGTCTGAGGCCAAAGACAAAGACCAGGAGCCAACACATAAATCTGAAAGTAGGTGACGTTGTATTGGTGGTTGATCCAGATTTGCCAAGAGGAGTATGGCCGATGGGACGCATATTGGAAGTATTCCCGGGCAGAGATGGAGTTGTCAGAGTGGCTGACGTAGCAACCAAAGGGGGCACAATGAGGAGGCCTGTCAGGAAGCTGGCTCGGTTGCAAGTTGTGTAGCTACGCTACACGGGGGGGATGATGTGGTGGATTGTAGCTTAATGTAAATAGTTTGTATAGGTTTTATATTTCTACTCTGTTTCTTCTCTTGTCTATTTTCTACCTTACTTTGTTTTTCCTTCTGTCAATGGAGAAAATTGTAAAAAGAAATATATATCTCGGCCGAACAGTCGCGTTGTTTTAACTATTTACCTTAATTACAGTCCCTTTCCTTTATACTGTCCATCAGATCCAGAGTCACATAGTTGGAAACAACGTGTGCTCTTTTTGATGCGAATAGGTCCACAACCGGCAGGCCCCATTTTGTGAAAATTAGATTCGTAAACTGGGGAAGTAAGTGCCATTCGGGTGGTTGTTTTAGGCGTGATAGGTGGTCTGCATGGTTGTTGAATCGACCTGGTATATAGAACACTTTGAGGTGAATCTGGTATTGTTCCAGAACATAGAAAACCCGATATGTGAGATTCGGAAGGTGACTGGACCTGGTCCCTCCTTCGTTCCTCAGATATGCGACCACGGTTTTGTTGTCTCATTGAACTAGAACTGTAGAGTTCCTCAGGAGCAGACAACGATCTTGTAAGACTCTTAGGATTGCTAGCATTTCCTTTTGGTTGCAGTGTAATGTCTGCTCCTCTGGTGACCAAGCTCCCGATATGCTCGCGTTGTCTAACTGGGCACCCCAGGCTAGATCCGACGCGTCGGTGGTTAGAAAGTGGGTCGGTGGTGGAACATGAATTTCCGAGGATTTCTGGCAATTGATTAGCCACCAGTTTATGTTTTCCCGTGCTCTTAGTGGTAATTGATGTCGAGCTTTTACTGACTTTAGGAGACAATTCAATAATTGTTGTAAGTGGCGGAAGTTCAATCGACCCTTCGGAACGACAAAGCTGGCGAAATTGAGCATGCCCACTAGACTCTGAAGATTCAGCAATGTTTTCGAGCCTTGTTGCAGACTCCTGGTTGAGTTTTATTCCACGCCTAGGTAACATAGGCTTTTCTGAGGATTTAAAATGGACTTCTCGTAGTTCACTAGCCAGCCCAGATGCTCTAAAGTCTCTACGGCTAATTGCACATGCTGCCGAAGCGTATTTTGATCGTGATGGGCCAGCAAAAAATCGTCCAGGTAAATAATTACACGGATTCCTTTCTGACGAAGGTATTGGGCAACCCAATTTATTAGGGCAGCGAAAACTTTTGGAGCCGAGCTTAACCTGAAGGGTAGGCACGTCATCTCGAGAAGTTCTCCCTTGTAAATCAGTCTCAAAAACCTTCTGGAGCTGGGACTTATCCCCAGGTGAAAGTAAGCCTGGGATAAGTCGATCTTGCAAAGCCAATCTCGACTCTGAAGAAAGTCCGGAATGCGTTGAACATTTATAAGGCTGAACTTCCCTACTACCACGTACTCGTTTAATGCCTTCAGGTTGAAGAAAGACAGAAAACTCGGTGAAGGTTTGGCCGGTACTAGGATGCCTTGCATCTTCATCTGGGAAATTATATTGGTCATCTGATCTGACTCCTTGGTTTGAAAGACTTGTCCCTTTAGATTGGGTTATATGAGTGGTGGTTTGTCTATAAAGGGTATGCGATACCCTTGTATAATTTTTAATAGGAACTTGGAAGCGCCCATTGATTCCCAACTGTGGTAAAATTGAGACAGGCGACCGGCTATCTGGACAGGGTAGTCAATACTTACGGCGTTTATTGCCCCTGTATCTGGGTGGTGAAGACCCACGCTTTCGGTTATTGCCTGACTGCTCATTATCACGTCACCTTGGTGCTGAGGCATGTGCATGAAAAAATTGTCTGTTGTTTGCACTTGTGTTTGAATGAGCGTGGTGGATCCCCTGCGAGGGGCCACTATGATTGCATAGACCCTGCGAGGGTCCAAGACTATTGCACACACCCTGCGAGGATGGTCCCGGAATTCCCGGATTATTGCAACATGAATGCATACTATGCATCTGTATACCATAGTTATGGCGTGAGCCCTGCGAGGGCTTAGTTCGCTGTGTGTTCCCCTGCGAGGGGCAGCTGTTACCTTTAGTATTTGAGATAGACGACTTCATTCCTGTATTTCGCTTATGAAGCGGCCAAAAACATTTTCGCACTCCTCCAGCCTTCTCCATAGTAGCTGTGAAAGCTTCAGCACTGAACAAGTTGTGAGATGATGGCGGTATCTTACGTAGAGCAGCTTCATCAGTGGATCACGCACGTGGTTGATAATGCCATCACGACGCATCTGTATTGTCTCAGTTCGATGTCCGCATATCATTTGTAAAAAATCGGAGGATATTTTATGAAAACTACCCTCTGAGAAAAGATTATGAATTTTGTCTGCAATCAAATCATAAGTAACATTCGGCTCGTCCCTAGCCCAGGACAAAAAATCACGCAATGTATCTTGCAACGATTCTCTTTGTTTGAGAAAACAAAATGTGAGGGCTGCGGATGCCCTATCCGCAAATACAAGATTACGTTGTGCATCATAGGCTTTCACCTCCTCATTAGGTTCTAGTTCAATAAAACCAGGACTATGACTATACAATTTTTGCGTATACGCATACCTTAATTCACACCAGTTTTCATTATCGAGTAATTGTATATCAAGCAATTGTTTCAAATGAGCCTCCGACGCTTTTGGAACAGAAGGTTCTTTTACTTTTGTCGAAATGTCAAAACTAAATAATTTATCGTCACAAGATGCTTGAATAGGAGAATTCAAAGAGTAATCATCGTAAAGTTTCCTACTAGCGTCGGAAATGTAACCGCTATTATTTACTAAAGCTTCGTACAGACTGAGGCGAATTCGCTCGCGCCATGTGGGACGCGAATCTACGCGATTCGCTCGCTCGCGTAGCCTCCCACACTGAGGCGAGCGAATCGCGCGCGTCATTGGACGCATTCTGTCAGACAAATCTTTGAGTCATCGATCGCCATAGAGTAATTTTTAACCATGTAAACCATTGTAATCCAGCAGGCCTACCGCTTTGCTTAAAAAGCTTTCAAATTGCTAAAGTTTAGACGTCAGTGCACTGTCCGTCCTTGTCATCGTGTAATGATATGACAAGGACGGATAGAGTATAGCTATAGATTTCGCTTTGGCTATCGCTTTGAGATAGGCGGTCTGGCTGCCGGACGGAACGGGGACGGCAGCTAGACCGCCTATCTCAAAGCGATAGCCAAAGTGATAGCAATGCTCTATCCGTTCTTGTCATATCATAACACGATGACAAGGACGGACAGTGCACCGACGTCATAAGCACATGACTAAAGAGAAGGACCAGAGACAAAGCTTCATACAACCGCGTGAATCGGTTGCACTACTACAAGCACGCGGAGCATGTCTGCGACTGCGTGTCCACTGGCCGCTTGTCGCGTACGCGGAAAAACCGGAAAAAAACAATTTTGACAACTGCAGCCAGTGGACAATCTCAGGGCATCATTTGTTTTGTTAGTTGCAAGTTTGAATTTCACGTTCTTAAGAAGCTTTGTCTCTGGTTCTTTTCTTTACTCATGTGTCATAAGTAAGTCGCGACAGTTGACGTGATAGTAACGTGGTAGTGTTGTGAAAACAACTTAATTAAATAAAACACTATTTATGCAACTAATTTTATATTTTCAATCTCAATTGATACAATTCAATTTTTTTCTAAACCGACTTTATTTCATTGAAAAAAGACAGAATGATCTTTCAATCTAAATAAAGAAAATTGTTTTATTCGATTTATATCTGATTGTATAGTAGTCAAATGAATAGATAGTCAAATTTTTTTTTAATCAATGGAATATTGTAATTTTTAATTGTATTGTAAAGGTTTAAATACCTTAGTTACAATATTGCATTACGTTACGATACACATTACAATACATCACAGAACATTATTGAATATCAAAATGTCATTAGTGTTAAAATCGATGGCTGAATCGTAGTTCTGTAGTGTGGTACACAACGTCATCATCAGTGACGTATGAAGCTAACATTGTTTTTATTATAAATTAATATTCTATTTTCTTAGTTAAAGTAAACATGTAACATGTAATCGGATACTTTTATAAATAAGCTAAATGTCATTGTAAAACATTAACGTATTGACCTTTTTGGAATTACTATAAAAACCCTGTTTTTCTCTAAATAAATGTACAGTTAAGAATCAACTTTTCTTGTGTTATTACGTCTCCCGACGCCACACTTTGCATGGCGACCCTGCCAGTCCACTGCTTCTAGGCAGTGCTGGTGCAGTATGGGTTCCGAGCCTCAGTAATAGTCGCGGTACGCGTTAAACGACGTAATTTTTTTTTCTCTCTCAAAGACCGCGAGAAAAACTACATCAAATCATATTATGGGAGGACAGTCATCAAAGAACGAAGACAAAAAGAAGAAATCATCATAGCACAGAATGGTGCAGGAAATAGTGCAGCGCAAAACACAGCAGAGAAGCACGTGCCATCCCTGGTATACATGGTTGCGGTTTTGGTGGCAATAATGTCCGTCATATTCATATACCTGGCCTGGAAGAAGTTCAACAAATGCATCACGAAGAAGATTGAGCGCCAAGCTGTTGCAGTACTGATGAGAAAACAGGATATGGTATAGAGCCAAGCGAAAAAAAAGGAAGATGTAACGGAAATAGAAATTTAGAGGTAAAACTGGACTTATTTCATTGTCTATTAAGTTATTTAAAAAATTGTAATTGCAGAGTTATTATGAATTAATAATTGGCGAGGTAATTTTTTTTTCGGTTATTATGACAGGAATTAAAAACTATTTTGAGAAAATTACGAAGTTAATACCTATAAAAAGATGTAAGAAAACTTGGTTATCTAGAAAAAAAAAGTTGTACTTAATATAAAAATAATAGATACGTATAAAAAAATATTAGCTTATTACGAAGACGAAAAAGAATTAAAAATTTCTTTAAAAATGGTTTTGACTTAAAAGACTAGCAGTTTCATTACTGCCAGCTTACTATGGATGGCTCAGAGGCCATCATAAACCAATTAATTGACGCGGCAGAATTATATTCAACAATGATTAAAACACGGATGCATAATTACTAATTTATTTTGTGTTAAAAAGAAGATTATCTTAAAGTGCTAAGTTAAGATTATCGGGTACTTATAATAAAATGAAACAAATGGTTGATGAAATGAAAACGCATTTACTCACTAAGAAGTCAAAAACGACATTAAAAAGAAATTACGATTAAACTGGAAAATAAGTCAATAGCTCAATTTGGTCAAGAAATTGTAGGTCTTTTCGTAAACCATTTTACGCGAAAATCTATCTATAGTGTTTTAAAACCTAAAAAAAAATATCCTAATAAGTAGTAGTTTCGCTCAAGCATTACGAAACAAAAGCTGAACACAAATTATGTCAGCACATGCTTATTCATCTCATCACCTTTATTATTTTAAACCTTTTAAAAAAGAACGTATTGCAGAAAAGTAGGCAGGAATCCACAATTACAAACGTAAGTTTTTTTTTCTCTTTGTCTAAAACGAAAAAACTTTCTAGCAAAATAGGAGAAAATAGGCCGCGGTGTTTAATAATTTAATAAAAAAATTCAGACGAAGTAGTAAAAAGAAAGTTAGACAACGTCAAATAAATGCGGCAATATAAAATGGAGTTGCAGTACAATTTGCAATAAACGAGATATACGTATGGTAGATGCGTCACTTGTGACGTTTCATGACTATCAACAGGCGAGACCTTTCTATATTTTTCTATACGTAATAGGTACTTACTTATATCATTCTGTGACCGAACGTCACATACCTACTATAGCAGATAAGAGATACATCTTACGGTACGATTTGTTTAAATCTAGAGAGCAAAACATAACAATCATAGCTGTGCACAATTTCTGGCTGTGCAGATAGATAATATAATCTATAACTAACTAATTAAGTACAAAAATAAAAAATGAAAGGAATTAAAATTAATCCTATAAAAATATCCTAATAATATTAATATCATGCATATTTGTTGAGTGAAACTAAGTGAATAATTAAGTCGAACAGACTATTTCAAGTTGGCTATTAGCAATCAAAATATTATTTCGAAACTACAGTTTAAAAAAAAACGTGTAGGTAGTAAAATCCTACTAAGTAATTTTGAAATCAAAACAATTGCTAGTTGAAAACTTACTGTAAATATTTAGCATACATTTTTGAAGTAACAGTTATGTAATAAAAACGAGAAACTAAATTTATTATTTATAGCATTGTTGAAAAACTATTTGAGTGTAGTTAGTCGATGATTGAATAGGTACCAAATATTTGAAGTAAATAACATCGTGTCAAGTTAAGTATCGTAACATTTGAAATGTCATACAGAATTACGTAGTACTCATTATTATACTATGCTGAAGTAAAAAAAAAATAGACTTATTAAGAAATTAATTAGAAATGCTAATTTAGGCATGGAAAAACTTAATGAACAAACATATGGAAGTACATAGAAAACTATATGATTGGTAATGACGTACTATTTATAGAGTTTAGAAAGTTAATGGGAATAATAAACAATTAATTATGAAAATTTATACGAAAATAAGCTTTGTGTAGCTGTATTAAAAATCTTTTTGTAACTTTAGGTATGCAATTAGGAACAGCATGTTAAGAGGAAAGTATAACTGGAAGTATGTGCTTATGTGTGGTTTTCGAATGAAGTTTTGAATAAGAATATTACAGAAGTATGGGAATCATATGGTTTATAAGGTTTCACATGCGATTGGACTGATCACCCAAGAACAATGAAATACTTATTTACCCTATATTCATATCAGGAATGATAATTGTTAAAGCAAGTTTTGGATGTGAAACGTGTGGAATGTATTGAGATACAAAGCTAAAATAAAGGATTAAATAAATAAAATCGGTACACATAAAGTAAGAGTACTAGGCAGGTCCTACAGATTTATCAAGTGTGGACGAGTTTCCCCCTCGAAACTGTTGGGACCAGTAGATGCCAATTCATGACACTATATAAATAAATATGGTACACGGAGGGTCGATCCTTCATTTCGATCATGGTGCGGACGAGTTTTCCACAGTGTGAAATTTTGGAGTCCAAAGGGGACTTAAAAGATGGCCTCCGATATAAGGTTGTGCGCGCAGCCCAAATGGCACGAGGTGTCCATTTCTTATTATTTTAGTCGACTATAAAAAAAAGTACCATTAATAATTAAATAAAAATGAAAGTACGCCGGCGCCGGGCGAATAATGTGTTATATGAATCATGTGTTATATGAAGTACCTATACTTGTGTGATGTGTGTACCGATACTACCGATTCTACCAATGGTAATTATGATAAATATACGACGCGACGCGTCTTAGTGCGAGAACTTATTACAAAGTGAGAATAATTGAATTATATTAATAACAAAAGGTGGAAACGAAAGTATATTTGAAGTAAATGGACAAAATAATGGTGCGGTCTGTCAAAATGTGATCCGTCAATATGCGATCTGTCAAAATGTGATCCGTCAAAATGCGATCCGTCAAAATGCGATCTGTCAAAATGCGGTCCGTCAAAATGTAGTCGGTCAAAATATGGTCCAGTAAAATGCGGTCCGTCGAAATTAAATCCGTCGAAATCTGTCGAATCCGTCGACAAATATGTCTAATGAATTATTGACAAGGACGAGTAAAAAAAAAAATTAAAGTAATATCAAACGACATTCTTATATCACTTACGAATGGCTACGTAAGGAAATAAAAATATTTTGGTAAAACATATTTAATAACTATTTTGAAAAAAAAGGTATCCAGTGTATTGTATACCTACTAAGCGAAGAAACCAATGACTATGACAACAACAGCTGAAACAGCTTATAAAAATATATAATTGTATTTATGAAAGAAGTAGAACCAGTAGAGAGGCATGTTTGTGATCATGTTAATGATAAGGGAAATTTAGGACAAGCAAAGGCATTTTTAAAAAATGATATGAAATATAATGGAATAATGTTAAAATATTGAGAAATATGAAAGAATTAAAGTTTGTAGATGATGATCGTATTGAAAAATTGTTACATAGAAGTATATAATAAAGCTAGTTTTAAAAAGTTTTTTTATATAAACGTTGGATAGTTAATATGAGATAGAAAATAAAGTACTTATTATTTAAATTATATCCAAAAGTAGCATACTTTTCATATAAGAAAAAAAAAGGAAAAAAAAAATTTTTTACTTTCATTTATTAAGTCAGTTAATAAGTGACTATAGCTTACTTATATATTATGATTGTATTCATTTTTCTTAGTGTTATAAAGAAAGAATGTGCAAAGTTGAATTATTTATTTGTTTAGTTTTAGAAATGTGTGTAAATCTATTTATTCAACAGCTCTTCAACTAAATGTTATGTTTGTGACAAATATAAACTTATTTTTATAATATTTCAGATAAAATGTATTAATTACGTAAGTATTAAGAAAAAAATATAAATTCAGGTAAAGAAATAGTAGTGATAGTACACAAAACTAGGAAAAAACAATACTTATAGAAAAAAATAGGTATTATAAAAAACAATAGGTAAGTAGAAGAAATTAATTAAATATATATATATATACACACGTCATTCGTCACTTACACACACATCCCACATTGGTCACGTAGATTTGACGTTAGCAAATAGTTCGAATTTGTAAGAAAGAAAAATTGCATTATTTGGTGGGGTGAGAAAAGGGCGCAACGCGCACGAATTTCTAACAAGATTTCTTTCGACATGGTTATTACTAAGCGGGCAGTTCGCAAGTGCTAATCTGTAAGGAATAAATTAAATAGAAGGACAGAAAATTGTAATAAGAGCCCAATAATAACAGCAAATACCTATGCCCAAAAAAGCGTTGATAAACTCAATCATGTTATAAGTAATAATAGGCAAGATGACCATAATATTAATTTGTATATTCTTAAAATGTAAACAATTGTTTGTTATTTTAAGTAAGAATGATTTGTATTACGTGTAACAATGTATAGTTTAATATTGATATTTAACTAAGTAGTTATGATATGTTTAACAAAAAATTACAGATTCTTAATTTTTGTCAAAAAAAAGGGGGGAAGGTGTAGTGTGGTACACAACGTCATCATCAGTGACGTATGAAGCTAACATTGTTTTTATTATAAATTAATATTCTATTTTCTTAGTTAAAGTAAACATGTAACATGTAATCGGATACTTTTATAAATAAGCTAAATGTCATTGTAAAACATTAACGTATTGACCTTTTTGGAATTACTATAAAAACCCTGTTTTTCTCTAAATAAATGTACAGTTAAGAATCAACTTTTCTTGTGTTATTACGTCTCCCGACGCCACACTTTGCAGTTCCATTTTTCACCAAGATGCTTTGCATCGCAACTACGGAGCGAACGGAGGTCGAAGTTTCAATGCATACGCAACGGGATCTGGATGGGACGGGGCAGGCACGGGGTGGTGGCATACCGACGGGGTATTTTCCGTCCCGTGCGTGCCACGTCCGGGCCCTGTCACTCCTGCCTCCGCTACGTACGCATGCTCCTATACATTTTGTATGAAACGATGTTTTTTCCGCCCCGTCCGGGGTTTTTCCAGTTACGTATACAAATATCTTAAGAAGTTGCAACGCTCTGACGTTTGGAACGGGAAAGTTGTGTAAATCGAACGTCAAGCTCTAATGTTTGGAACGCGCCGTTAGATCTTTGGTTGCACTTGGAACGCAACCCTATCGCGCGAATCGCGCGCGATTCGCGGGCGATTCGCGTTTTTGCTGCAACTCGTGCGACTATTCGCGCCAATGTGAACACGTCCATACAAGTTAGCTGACGCAATCGGCGCGAGCGAATCTGGCGCGATTCGCTCGCCTCAGTCTGTACGAAGCTTAAAGCTAATTGTTCACGAAGGTTATGCACTTCTTTAGATAACTGATCTATCTTACTTGTCGCTTCTCGAGATTTCTTGCTTCCCCTTTTCTTGCAGTGACGGCGCTTATGCTTGCGAGCTTCTTGAGAAGAACTCGATGAGGAGCTACTACCACTCGAACTCGATGAACTCGAAGTCGAAGACGCTCGCCGATCTTTGCGTTTTCGTTTCGGAGAAGCCAGTACCTCCGGCTCAACTTGGTTTGCAGTGGCATCCATAACGACTTGCTAGAAAAACACTAAAAACAAAAAAATTTAAAATTAATCGAACGGAAAAACCGTTAATAGAAAGATTTTTTTTTTCAATTTAATGCTAATTAACCTGATGGGGTTATTTTTCAACTTTACGAACAAATTATTTCGTTACAATTGCGATCTACAGTTGAAAAGTGATAATTTATCACTAAAGTGAACGTAGTTTTATCTACCAACAAGAAAATAATTTACAGAAAAAACTTTAATAAGTAGTTGGATGTACAACTTTACCCGGCGGGAACCTTGACGCCAATGAGCTCAAAAATGGTTCGGCTCCGCATCACAGCTCGCCCCACTATTGGTTGGTGGACGGAGAAACGTGAGAAAGAGATGGAGTTATATGTAAGAAAGAGAGAAAGATATAGGCGTGAACCACAGACTACTATCTCATAAAGCTATAAGCTTCGAATAACGGTCAAGTCAATTTAATAAAAACTTACCAAAATAGTATTTTATCACATCACATCAAATCAAAGCTTACATTAACTTCATATTTTTTTGACGATACAACGAGACGATTCATGGTCCAGTCAACAGGAGTCAGGGCTATTCCATCCAACCCAACCCAACTATACTATGGGCAAGAAAGGGAGCGAAAGCAGTGCGAACAACGCAAAAAAAACGTCCTATTCGGTCTAGTCTCTAGTCATGTGTGCAATGTGCTCAGACCAAAATGATGCTAAATGCATGTGCAATTTATCAATTATTTTGTTACATCACTATGAAATTGCCAAGAGAGTTTGAACTGTGAATTGAACTAACTGTCACGCAGGGTTGGTAGGTTGGGGGTTTTTTTCGCATTTTTGGGGAAAAATAACGGTCTTGGCGAAATTTTGGGGAAATGAAATCTTTGGGGAGAAGTTTGGGGAAAAATATATTAGGACGAATTTTGGTTGGAGTATAATATTTAACTCCGATAATGTTTATCTGACCATGTTAAGCGAAGATAAAGTTTCGGAAGTTCTAAATGATTCAGTTTAGAACTTCTGATACTTCTTTATTATCTTATATTTTCTTAGTAAACTTAGTTTAATATCTTTCAATTCGGTTTATTTCTTGCCTTTCTATTGTCTAATTTCAAAATCTATCGCAATCGCTTTCAGGATTTAATCCATTGAAGCTTCTTTTTGGCACAAATAAAAACTACCAAAGAAATGCAGCAATGTGTCACACCCATCTGTCAAACGAAAGCGATTGCGATAGATTTTTAAAATTAGACAATTAGCCCCCTGTTTAACAAAAATGGGGAAAAAAGTTGTCAAATGTATCATTTTGGGGAAAAGAATTCTTGAATATGGGGAAATTTCAAAATCTGGATCTACCAACCCTGCTGTCACGTCAATATACTGTCATCTGTCATTTGTTTATCCTAATCTGTGAGCGTCATGACAACAGTAAACCGTAAACTCAACAAATAAGAGGAAAATCGAAATGATCAAGCTTTTCCACCAAAAATTAACCTTTTAATCCATCACTGACCCATCATTTGTATAACAAAAATGATAGTTTTCAAGCTTTGGTCTGTATTACAGTGGTATTTGAGGCCTTTCATCAAGTGGTTTCTAAGAAAAACAACTCGCCTATGTGAACTGCAAAGAATATGTTACGGTGAGACAGCTGGAGCCCCAAGAACCTGTGGAGTAGAAAACTCCTTGATGTTATCTCGCACACCATGCATAAAAGAAGTAGTTACTTACTTAGATACTGTAGTCTATGAAAGAAGATTTGTGCCTGGAAACTTTAGAGAAATCCTTGATCCATCAATATCAATTATAATGAGAGTAAAAAAAATTAAACCTTCACTTCATGGATCGTTCATTGTGTCTTTTAAACACTGCCTTGAACAAATTTGGAGTTATAGAAGCTTGGTGGATGAAATTGAGGAACTCCGTCGTTCTCAATTTGATAGTGACAATCCTGATCATGAGGAAAAGCTACTAAGATTATGGACTTTATTAGTTCCTGACTGCAAGTTAGAATCAAGAGTGACAAAGCAATGGCAACTTATTGGATTTCAGGTAAATTATAATTTTTGAGGGCTATGTATTTTATGGCAATAGATCAATTACATATTAAAATCATTTTGTTTCAGGGTGATGATCCCAAAACTGATTTTCGCGGCATGGGTGTTCTGGGACTGGAGAACCTCCTTTATTTTGCTTCCGAATATCCTCAAGCGTCAAGTCATGTCCTAAGTCATTCTCTTCATCCCAAATATGGTTACACATTTGCTATTGTTGGTATTAATCTTACTTCAATGGCATATTATTTATTGAAAGATGGCTCAGCTAAAACTTACATGTTTAATTCTAAAAGGCATCTTCCTAATATTAATTTGTTCCATAGGTTTTACTGTTACCTCTTTTATGAGTTTGATAAAATGTGGATAGAAGCAAAACCTGAGAATATAATGGAATTCTCTATCATTTTTAAGAAATTTGAAAATGCTATTAGAACTGAGCTAGCAGACCCTGCCACAGTTTTTAGAATAAATATTGAAATTGATACAATTTAGTACAATGTTTATTAATTCTTGACTCTGATTATAATCAGATAGGAACTAAAAGTACACATGTGTTCTGTACAAGTCTCAAACTTTGTTCTCTCAAGAGTAATTTACTAGTCACAGCACAGTGTAATTGATTTAATAGTAATTATTAGGCACAAATTTAATATTAAACAGCATTAGATACATCAGATAGACTATATTGTGGAGCACATAAGCAGTACTTACTGCCAAGCAGTAGCAATAAAATCCACAATAAATTGTTGATCTTATAATTATATGAATAAGGTTGCACACCTGGTTTTTCCTAGCTAGATTAATAATTTATTATCAGATATAATCAAATAAATATTGATTTCTATATTACAGCAGACAATGTGTATAAATAAAAGATCTTAAAAGCAGATTTGTTTTATAGATTGTTAGGGCTGTGGATCTGGATTTTGTAGATGAATTATCGATGTATGTTTTATTTTCTTGTATATTAAAAAGTTTGAAATAAATTAATGAAAAAAAGCTGAAGTATTCTACATTATTTTTTATTTAATAAAACTCATTATTTTACTTATAATAATTAACGGATGGACGGATAAATCCATAATAGAAACATTTGTCAAAATTACGCAAATATGAAGAGTGGAATAATTATTTGTTCTTATGATTAACACCATCATAGAATAAAGAGTTAAGACAAGAAATACACAATTCAATTGTTGATTAGGTATGCTATAAAATTACAGAAAAATAAATCAGAAAACTATTTTTTTTAATATAAAAAATAAATGCATTTCTCTTGTGCTTCAATCACAATCTTATATTATTTACTCTTCTTTTCTTTCTTTACTTCTTTGGCAGGTTTAGATCGACCTGCTTTGAGTAAGGCGATTAGTGCAGTGATGGCTACTAAACTGAATCCAGCGACTCCAATTTGCCATATCCAAGGGTACTTTGCTAGTATGTCTAATCCAATTTCAACACCATACTTAATCATTTCTACACACCAGTCAACTATCTCATCACTGAAATATTAAATTGATATTGTTAATCACAGAGTCAGTTAAAAATTCAATTAAAATAAAAGACTAAATAAATCTGCAAATACTTACAATGGTGAAGCCACCAGTGGCACCTTGTCACCCTTGGCATTTTTGTACCAATCTTGAGCAAATGATACAAATGATTTGATATCATTTTTGGGCAAGTCATACTTATAAACTTTACCAAGACGGAAGCTGCAATATTATATTATGTTATTGAGTTATATTTTAAAGGTTGATGTTGATAACATTTCATACATCTCCAAATAGTATGTGTTATTTATGTTATCATTTGTCTGTTTATATGCATAAAACAAACAAATTATTATACAAATAAATTACATCCCCAAATAACAGGCAGGCCAATAGTGATTATATCAAATCCATAATTGCTACTTACAATAGGAATGTTGGGAGTTTTGAAACCCTAAATCTCTTCGCTGTGTTCACACCACCCAAATTTGCATCCATACGGGCAACATTAATACGCCCCCTCAATTTAGCACCCACACCTTCCCATACTGCATGTAATCGTTGGCATTCAACACAAGAGGCACCATAACTAAAATTATATAAAAATAGTTTATTATAGAATAACGAACTTTAATATCATAAAAACATGATACTGAATTCTATATTAGGTTTTACATAAACTTAGAATAACTAAGGGCGAGGCCCCATTAGTGTGTTGCGTCGCAACGGAACGACGCATTGTATGCCACACCTGCGTTGCGTTCACTCTGCGACAACGCAACGCAGAGGGTACGCTCGTCTAGCTTCCTCTGTAGCAGTGGATCACTGGCCGTTCGTTGTCGCAGCTGAGCGGCGACGACGCAACGCATCACCCTCCCTCCCGCTTCGTCTCTTGTCCGTCGAAACGTCGCGCGCGACGACACAACGGTCTAATGGGGTATGTCATAAAAAATATATGGAAAATGACGCAGCGACGACGCAACGCAGCGCAACGCACTAATGGGGCCTTGCTCCTTGTTTCAATTTGGATAGGAATTCATCCATTCAGAATAGGTAAAAAAAAATATAAGCTTTTTGTTAAATTATCACATCCCCAAAATAATGAGGTATATAATTTGATTTCATTGTACAAGTTGAAATAGTAATCAATCATCCTAAATTTTTTGACTGGGCATTTTTCATTTTTTTGAAGTGAGAGCCACCAAAATCATTTCATGAATAATGTTGCCGAGACCTCGCACTGTCAAAAAGTTATCAGACCTCATGTAGAGCCAAGCTTCTAACTCTACACTCTCTAACTCTGCAAGCCCTAACTTCAAAAACTCCAGCAACACTTTAGTAAAAATATGTGGCTTGGCTGTTTCGTTACTATAAGAACTATTGTTTATTAGAAAGGTTTCCATGTAGTGAAAGCGTTTGTTTATCCCATTGTTCCTCAGTCCATTTGTTCTCCTCTACAGGTCGAATTTCTCAACTGATTCTCGTGGAATTTTGTGAGCAGGTTCGAGATAATTATAATAGAATATTTTTATCGATTGAGTTTAAAAAAATGTCACAAACGTGAGATCTACAGCTATAGAAAGCTACTAATTTTAGTATGTTGCATTCCATTATTGTAATGTAATATATATTGAAGACTTACAACATGACAAACCAATCACCAGTGGTAGCACCAGTGGCTGCCTGTGTTATGTGCTCAAATATCTTGTCAGTTAGCTCTTTGACTGCAGGCGACTGGTTAGTCTCCAAAAATGTATATATTTCAGTCTCGTCTGCTTCACCTGAAATAACAATAAATTCTCTTATCAATACTACTCACTTTAAAAAATAAAGCAATAAGTATACAAATTGTCCACAATAATGAATTCATTTACACAATATCACAGCACAAACTATTTAAATTTAATATTGCATACTAACTTAGTAAATTTTATCTCCAATAATAGTAACAATAATAAAACCTATATCTCTGACCTTACAATTTTTACAATAAATGATATTAATGAACTTAAATATTGTTGTTTTATTCTAAACTACACATTGTGGCATCGCCATCCTGTATTCAGTCAGGGGGGGTATTACAACCTCTTAAAACTTGCCAGGTTTATGAATTGCTATAGTTACATCTCTTTCTAGCTGTATAGCAAATAAAAGAGATAGATTGATAACCAGTCAGAAAACTGCCAGGAAATAAGAGGTCATAATACGGCCCCTGGTTGTTTTTGGACATAGGCCTCCTCCAGGAAGGAAATTTTATCTACACCCATGCATTAAATCTTTTTGAAGGATTCTGAAACATAACCATAATATCATTGAGTGGCTGGGGACGCCGCCAGCCCTCCCACACGCGCCGCAGGAGTTGTATTATTAAAGTACATAATAATAACACTTGTTTGGATGCTATTGTGAAGGCCGCGCACGCGGGAGGGCTGGCGGCGCCCCCAGGCACTCCTATGGTTATTATTTATTATTATTTAGAGGGGGGACACCAGCCAAGCCAGACGGGTGATCAGTCACCTTGATTGGAACCATTTCCCCAAACTCCTATGGTTACTATGACATGGTTGTTTTGATGTTGGCAAAGCTAATGTTTCAAAACCTTTTACAAAGGATTCATATTCATATCATGGGTGTAGAAAAAGTCATGTATGCGACTGTGCATAATTAGGTATTAAAGTGTTTTATTATTTTAAGTGTCAGGTAATACTATTATTCCCACATTCGTGTTTTAACCCTCATTATACTACAGTTACATAAATAACTAATAATGTACTTAAATTGATATAGCCTTACCATTATACAACATGGGTATACCATGTCTGAAAAAGACGATAGCTGGTTCTTTTGTAGGACTGTACAACTTGGCTAAATGGCTGTTTAATGCTCTCACCGTAGGGGCACTCAAATGCTTCTCAAAATCATCTTGCAGGCTTTCTAAGTGTTCTTCAAACTTAGTACAAATATCGCAGTTTGATTTGGCTATAAAACAAAAGTTTCCAAGTTATAAGACCTTATCTAATCCACTACATACTCTAGCAAATATAAATTAAAATAGGTGCTTACTGAAGAAAACGATGAGTTTCTCGTAATCTTTAATGAGTTGTAAAATATCATCATCGCTCACACTTTGCAATGCATTTTCAGTTTTGAATGTGCCAAATAGACAAACCATTATACAAATTAGTAATTTCATTTTATCACTTTTATTGTGTAAATCTTGAAATTTAGGAATATTTAGATAAGTTCTTAAATAGAATGGAATATTCTTTAATTCTTTTCTTCCGATTTTTTAGCAGTTTTTTTTACCGTTTATTATTTTTAGTAGGTTGTCAATGTCAATGGGTGCATTCCGCAGGCTAATCGCTGAGTCATCGATCGCCATTAGAGATGGGCAAGTACCGGTTTTGACCCGACCAAGGAGGTTTATATAGGGAGCGAGTACTATGCAAAAATTCTCACTATTCGTTTAAAAGAAATTCAACTTTATTGCCTTTGTCATAGAGTTGAAATTCTATCGATGACATTGACTGAAGACTCTACTGTGTGAATGAAACAACACTAGGTGGAGGCATGGAAATAGTACTATAAACCGGAATGAGTGCTTCGCCCCAAAACGAGCCGACAGAGAGGTCAAGTAGATGTATGTGTCCTTTTCTTCATTAGGGTGACCAAACCGTATGGTTGGCCGGAGACATACATAATACTTTAAACTGATTAATATAAACTTAAATACCTAGGTAGTTCTTTATTTATAATTAACACTTTTTACCGCGTTTTTATTAGGTTGCTTGCTCTTTTGTTTGTTTGAGAGCACAAATTTTGCAAACGATTTTATACCAAATTCTCGATGACCTAGAGACTTGAAACTTTGAACACAGGTCAGAAATGGAAGGAAATGCAATATTACAGTGTCATTGAGGTGATCTGATAATGGAGCCGGAAGAACGCCACAGGAACTCTATGATGAATGAAACTATACAACCCCATCGTGTTTGGGCTTATTAGAATTGTCTTGACAAGTACTCTGACGGGAGACGAGGTTCAGGGTCGGATGATGAAGTCTGGATTCCATGCCATAGGAACTCAATATTGAAATCATGCAACCCCATCGAGTTTGGGCTCGTTTGAATCGTCTTGACGAGTGCTCTGTTGGGTAATAGTATCCAAGAGTCTGATGATGGAGCCGGAAGAAGGCCACAGGAACTCTGCAATAAAACCTTTCAACCCCATCGAGTTTGGACTCGTTTGAATGGTCTTGACGAGTACTCTGATAGGCGGTGGTATATTTTTAGTTTAGCTCGTTAACTAAAAAAAAGAAAATTAATATTTATTAAAAAAAAAAATATTTTTTGAGAACAAATTATTTATCACGTTTTTATTAAGTTGCTTTTTTGTTTTTATTTTTTAAATATGGTAATTCAACCAATTAAAATCTAGTTTATTCAATTCAATTAAATTTCTAGTGTAAATAATTACGCAACTTTAAAGTTTATTCCAATTTTTTATAAAAATGCAATGTGCGTGAACTTCGGAAAAACAAATAAATGTTGGAAAAACAAGTAAAAGTAGGAAAACATTGTCTAGTGATCTGTAGTTAAAAAAAGATGGAAACGATTTTCAACTTTATTGACGTTTGAAATTTGATTGCTTTTTCCCATAATTATACTTGTACATTTACTTTGCTGTTTCATTAAAAACTGTTATTTTGGTAAAGATGTCAATAAGGTCTAAAATACTTGCACCAATTTCTTTACTTGTGAAATTAATAAAATGGGTGCTAGAGATTTACGACGACACAATATTAAAAATATAAAAAAAAAACAAAATGGCGGCCTACTATATTGTTCGTGGGCCGATTTTATGAAACTCAATTTTGTTACTATTTTGATCAAAATATAACAAAGAAATGTTAAAAATATAAAAAAAATATGGCAGCCAACTCTTTTATTTGTGGGCTGATTTGAATGAAACTCGGTTTTTAGTACTAATTTGACAAGAAAATAATAATATATATAGAATATGTATAGAAAAAATTAAAAAATCTAAGATGGCAGCCAACTTCTTTGTTTTTGGGCCGATTTCGATGAAACTCGGTTTTTGGTTACTAATTAGACAAGAAAATAACAACTCAATGTAAACTGAAGGAAAAAATCAAAAAAGATCAAAATGGCTGCTAATTTGTTTTTGAAATCGGCCTAAGAACAAAAACGTTGGCCACCATCTTGAATTTTGTAAGTTTTCAACATTGCGTTGTTATTTTCTTGTCGAAATCGTACCAAAAACCGAGTTTCATCAAAATCGGCCCAAAAACAAAGAAGTTGGCCGCCATCTTGGATTTTTAGTTTTTTTAAAATTGCGTTGTTATTTTCTTGTCAAAATAGTTCCAAAAACCGAGTTTCATCTAAATCGGCCCAAAAACAAAAAAGTTGGCCGCCATCTTGGATTTTTTAAATTTTCAACATTGCGTTGTTATTTTCTTGTCAAAATCGCACCAAAAACCGAGTTTCATCAAAATCGGCACAAAAACAAAAAAATTGACCGCCATCTTGGATTTTTTAAATTTTCAACATTGCGTTGTTATTTTCTTGTCAAAATCGCACCAAAAACCAAGTTTCATCGAAATCGGTCCAAAAACAAAAAAGTTGGCCGCCGTCTTGGATTTTTAGTTTTTTAAAAATTGCGTTGTTATTTTCTTGTCAAAATAGTTCCAAAAACCAAGTTTCATCGAAATCGGCCCAAAAACAAAAAAGTTGGCCGCCGTCTTGGATTTTTAGTTTTTTAAAAGTTGCGTTGTTATTTTCGTGTCAAGATAGTTCCGAAAACCAAGTATCATCGAAATCGGCCCAAAAACCAAAAAAGTTGGCCGCCATCTTGGAGTTTTAGTTTTTTAAAAATTGCATTGTTATTTTCTTGTCAAAATAGTTCCAAAAACCGAGTTTCATTGAAATCGGCCCAAAAACAAAAAAAGTTGGCCGCCATCTTGGAGTTTTAGTTTTTTTAAAAATTGCGTTGTTATTTTCTTGTCAAAATAGTTCCAAAAACCGAGTTTCATCGAAATCGGCCCAAAAACAAAAAAGTTGGCCGCCATCTTGGATTTTTTAAATTTTCAACATTGCGTTGTTATTTTCATGTTGAAATAGTACCAAAAACCGAGTTTCATCGAAATAGGCGCACAAACATGAATTTGATTATTATTATTAATTTTACCGTCTCGCCTGCAACCTCTAGCCATTTCAATAGAACAATTTCGTTTTTTTGGAAATCTGAAATGGTGCAGTATTTATGGTCACACTAGTTTTGTAAAGTAACATTTCCTTTAGATTGAAATTCTTAAATTGAAATTCGGCGCCAAGGTTAAAATCGGAGTTGCCAGGATTGACACTTCTATTTATTACCACCTCACCGATGATAGCTGATTAGCATTATTGTAGATATCTAATTAAATCAAAAGAGTAAGTTCTGTTTTATATTACAATTATTATGTGTCATTCCAAATTAATATTTAAATAGTATATATTCGACTTCCCATTCCGAATCCTTAATTTTGATACACTACTTGATTGATAACGTCATATTCTTTTTGTAACCATTTATATATTTTGTTTACAAAGTGTTGTTTCCGTAATTGGCTTGTGTACTGTATAATTATACCTGCGTAAATGGTCTGTAAATGCTGTGGTAACAATGTTCAATAAATAAAATAAAATAAAATAAAAATAAAATATTTTTAGTCCTACTATCGTGGTATTATTGTTTAGTAATGGCAATTGTGCGAACGAGACACCGACCTCCACCTGGTGTTGTCTCATTCACACAGTAGTGCCTTCAGTCAATGTCGTCGATAGAATTTTAACTCTATGACAAATGCATTAAGAGTCCGCTTGCAAAATTTTTACGTGCGTTCGCTGCCCCCCACCCACTTATTTTACTCGCAACTGTCTCGCTCCCGCACTCTATCGCGCGGCCGAGCGCTTTGTGTCCATCGTTCTGGCAGCGCCCCGGTTTCCCATTTTTAAAGTGCAAAATTTTCAACTGATTTAAAAAATATATTTATATGATTTTTATGTATCTCTTCGCCTGCAAACAAGGCTTGATCTGTTCTGAGAACACTCATTAGAATTATAAAGGTAAGTATAAAAGTAAGTAATATAACTATAGATATATATTTATATTTTTGTGGCAAGCTTACATAGCTTAATAAGAAAGAAAGAAAATTAAAGAAAATGCTTTTTACTATTCCCCATTCAGTATATTTACATATTATTAGTTAGGTACTAAGAAGAAAGAAAGAAAAACTATTTATTGACCGTAAAACATTATAGACAGTAAGGTAATTAAAAATAAAAGTTATAAAGCAAAAAAAAAAGAAAACAATGTACCTACACGAACTTAGAACTAATTTGTTATTAGTTATAAAGCAAAAAATAGCTTTATTCAAATAAACTTAATTATTAAGTACTTTTGAATCGTCTATATTTTCCTACCACCCGTTCAAGACTTTTTTAACTGACAAGAAGAACGGGCGCAAGAAACTTATCAGCTTTAATAGCAATAAGTAACGATATTTACAAACTTAAATATATCGTTACCAGATAATTACAACAGGGTGACAGGATTATTGGCAACAAACATAAACTTATTATATTACTATCTATACGTAGTTAGTTGCTGGGTTGGTGAAGAAATAAATGCCTGTTCACTGTAGTCTTCCTTTATTCGCCTCCTTTTCCTTTTACATGTAAGCTACTGACTGACTGAACTAAGTAAACTTGAACTCTGACTGTAACAAAGTAGACTGACTCTCGCTTCAACTTTCGCGCTTTATATAGTCAGTAAAAACTACTGGAATAGTTGAGAATAATCTCAGCCAATTTACAAATGCCGAATTCCTTTCGATTGTTTATCCAGAATATTTCAGTCTTTGTTAGAACTCGGACCTTTCTTTCATACAATGTATCTATCTCATACTAGTGCAATTATCCCTTTGTATTGTTCACACAAAAAATGATCCCGTTTCTATTGTTGAAGTAAGCGCCGGTCTTTACAAAATAAAGACTTATTTTCTATAGATAATTAACCTATTTACAATGAAATTTCGAGAACTTACTATAATACAAAGCCCAGTAATAAAACAATCGAACATCGCTAACTTATAGAATACAAAATCGAGAACTTACTAATAGATCATTAAAAACATAGCAAAATATTAAAAACTACGACACTAATCACATTCATATGCACTGGTCAATCAATCACATGGTCAATATCTATACACTTACAAATCATATTATTTACACAAAATCGTCAGTTTGGCGGCCGTCCCGAACATTCCTCCCGCCGTGCATCGTCGTCTCCGGCGGCGTTGCAGTCAATATTCGGTGATGGATCGGTCGCCTTCGGTAGGATGATGACCAGT
Source organism: Agriphila geniculea (assembly GCA_943789525.1). Classification (NCBI taxonomy): domain Eukaryota; kingdom Metazoa; phylum Arthropoda; class Insecta; order Lepidoptera; family Crambidae; genus Agriphila; species Agriphila geniculea. The sequence continues at coordinate 15,588,381 of OX038882.1, read as the reverse complement.
TTCTTTGTAGGTCGTCGCAGCGTCCCTCCTTGTGTCTTGATGTCCGCCGCTCGCACCACGCCGTCTGGTCCCGGGAAGGTCGCAGTTACCACTCCGCGGGGCCATGTGTTGCGCGGTAACGTGTTGTCCACAATAAGCACCACGTCACCAATCTTTAGCGCGGGGCCCTTGCTGTGTGGCTCCCGCCGGTTTTGGAGCTCCGGCAGATATTCACGGAGCCATCTTGCCCAGAACATGTCAGCGAGTCGTTGAGACGCGCGCCAGGTGGCACGCCCGATCAGGTCGCCGTCGGTGAACGTGCCGGGTGCGGGTGTTAGAGCGGACCCGCCCAGCAGGAAATGGTTCGGAGTAAGAGCTTCTTCATCTTCGTGGTACACGAAGACATGTGTGAGTGGCCGGCTGTTTACTGTGTACTCGGCCTCGGTGAGTAGCGTGACCAGCACCTCTTCGGTCGGATAGCGGCTCTGTTGCGTTGCAGCCAGGGCGGTCTTCACGGATCGTACAAGTCGCTCCCAGGCGCCGTCCATGAACGGCACGCCCGGAGGTATGTACCGCCAGCTGATCATCCTCTTTTCGGCTTCTTCGTGTTTGGTTTCATCCATGGCACGGCGCAGTTCAAGGCGCGGTATTGATGTGAGCTTCAGCGGCGCCCCCTTTGGTTTTGCCAAGACTAGGGTGAGCGTAACGCGGCCGTCGGATGCGATGGCACGCCAATACACTGAGGCGGCGTAGGATGTTTCGCTTGCGTCTACGAACTTATGTAGCTGTAGTACCACGGTGTCACTGTAGTGTAGACAGCAGCGGGGCACGGAGATGTTGCGTAAGTTTTCTATGTGCACCAACCAGTCACGCCACTGAGCGGCAAGGTCGTCGTCGAGTTCATTATCCCAGTTGGTCCCGCGGCGCCATACTTCTTGTAACAGCTGTTTCGTCTTTATGACGACCGGCGCGGCGAGGCCCATCGGATCACAAAGTGACACGACGATCTTCGATGCTTCTCTCTTCGTAGGCGCTTTTCGTTCTAGCGTCTCCTTCGGTATGCGAGCGAGGTCCAAGTTGAATGTGAGCTCGTCGGTGTTATGTTTCCAAACGAGGCCCAAAACTCGTTCGTTACTAGCGCCATCTGCGAGTTTCTTATCTTCAGGCGTTGACCCTTCTTCGTCGATCAGCTGTTTAAGTACTTGTGGTAAGTTCGACACCCATTTTCGCAGTTGTAGTCGCGCGCTTCGGTGAATGTTGCGTACTTCAGTTGCTATGCGCTCGGCGTCCTCTTCGTTTTCGTAACTGTCGAGATAATCGTCGACGTAGTGGTTACGAACTATTGCTGCGGCGGCTTCAGGATGAGTTTTTTCGTACTTCTTAGCGTTGACGTTTTTCACGTAAATAGCGGTTGTCGGCGAACACGTAGCGCCGAAAATCAGTGACGTCATTCGGTATTCTCTTCCCTGTCGCAGATAACGTAGAATCGGGTTAATAACCCCAAAATGCGGCAGGTACCACGTTTTTCCATTTTCTTTCTTCTCAGGTGCTGGCTCGGCGTACCCTTTGTTGACCAGCGCGTCCATTTGTTCGTAGTACTTCTTCTTCAAAGCTGGGTCCTTTTCAATCTTGCGTTCGACGGAGTGAAGGCGGCGCACGGCGTTCTCGTAATTGTTCGGCATAGTGGTGGCGTCGCTCTTCCATAATAACGCGGCTTCGTAGTGACCGTCGGCGCGCTGCACGGTATTGTTTTCAAGTATCTTCATAGCGCGCTGCTCGGGATCGGTTGACGGCCTCTTCGGTTCAATGACCAAGTTGTCGATAGCGAAGTGTCGTCGTAGTTGTTCGTTCATGTCATCGTCGGCGCTCTTCAGATGGTGGATGAAGTTGACACGCTGTCCAAGTGTGCGTGTGTGCGCGCCATGTAGAACCCAGCCGAGCGGTGTGAGCGATGCTACCGGCTGGTCACGACGTCCTTTTCGAATTTGTTTCGCAATAAGCAAGTGCCAGTTGTCTTGACCGATTAGAATACGTGGCACGGCATGTGGATACATCACTTCTTCCTTGATGTCGCGTAGGTGCTTGCAATCTTGAATATCTCGGTCGCTAACTTCTTGTGGCGACAAGCGTAGGCAGTCGATCGTTCTTGCATAGATCTTCTCTTTCGCTTCATTGCGGTGTAGCGTGAGTGAGACACGACGAGAGCGGGACGCATTCAAATTCTTCTCCGTAATCGCTTCTATGTGTAGTGGGTCGATGGGGCCCCTCGCTCCAATCTTGTCGGCGAGGCTGCTGTCGATTAATGTAACGGTCGACCCGTCGTCCAGTAGCGCCCAAGTGTCGATCTCTCCCGCCGGTGTAGACACTCGTACCGGTACAATCTTCAAATAAGCCTTTGTTTTCCGGTTTGTCCATGTTGTGGTGACTGCTTCCGGTTCGCTTCCATTTTCACTAGCTGCGGCTTCATTTTCTCTCTTTTTATAGTGTAGCAGCTTGTGGTGCTTTCCAAAGCACCCGTCGATGTTGCAGCGTAGCGGGCGGCAGTGGTGCGTCTGTGTTCTATAACGTAAGCACCGAAAACACAGACGATGTTTTTTCGCGAGGTCCCATTTCTTATCGATATCAGCTTCCAAAAACTTCTTACAATCTTGAATAACGTGTTTCTCTTCACAAATGGGACATCTTCTCTCTCGCTCGTTCATTCGCGGCCCTCTTCTATCCCCGTCGCGCGGTGTTGTTGTTTCGCTTCTATCGCTGTCTCTTTCTTGCGTGGCGTACGATTGTTGGTTTCGACGTTGCGGCGGTGGCGGTGCGTTTCTAAAATAATTTTCTTGTTTCTTTATATCTTCGTTATTGATGACCGCGGCGCATTCTTTGAAGCGTGCGAAGAAGTTTGCGAGCGTAGTCAGCGGTGCTTCATCTTCCGGCGCGTCCATCTTGAACAAGAACCACGATACTTGAAGTGACTCGGGCATCTTCTTGCGTACTGAATCCATAACTTCATAGTTGTAGAGGAAGTGCGATTTCTTCAACGCATGTAGGGCGGTTACGGCATTCTTCACTTGGTTCGCCATAAAACAAATATCTCTCGGATCGCCGGTGCACTTGGGTAGGTTTCGCAAGCGGTTCAACTCGGCGACGGCTAGGTTTTCTGATCTTCCGAAGTTTGTTTCCAGTGTCTTCACGATATCTTCCGGCGTACTCTCTTCATCAATCAGTAGGTTCGCAACAGCTTCTCTGGCGCGGCCGTGTAGACATCTTCTTAATCTTCCCTTGTTCTCGAGAGCGCTGAGTAGATGTGCTGGTTCCTTGTAGGCGGTGTAGAACGTGAGCCAATCTTGATGAGAACCGTTGTAGCTCGGTAGCTCTGCAGCATGTGGGCGTAGCGTAGATCTTGCCATGGCTGTGATGGCTTCAGCGAGTACGGCGAGATCCGACTTCGGCTGTGCTTGCGGCGGTGACGTAGGCGTAGCGTACGGCGGCGTATGTTGCGCTTCTCTTTTTTGTTCAAACGGCGGCGGCGAGTGCCCTTGTAGCGCAGCTTCTCTTGCGACGGCAGCAGAGGCAGCGTGTACTGCGGCAGGTGCAGCAAGGACGGCGGCAGACACGGCGGGCGCTGCGGCAGGTACGGCAGGCACGGCGACGGACACGCTGGGCACGACGGCTGGTACGGCAGACACGGCGGCGGACAAGGCGTCGGCAGCGGGCGCGGCAGCGGGCGTGTCCTTGATGGCTAACAGCGGCGCCGACTCGTCGAGCCACGACCTCACTCGGTCGTTGACATCTGTTTCACTGATGCGGGATTTCTCCTCCTCATCATCTTCTTCCTCTTCGAGGCGTAACCTCTCTTCGCGCAGCTTGTTCAGCATCATTTGGTGTTGGAGCTTCAAGTTCTCTTCCTGGATTGCGATGCGCTCCAACCTGGTTTGTTTCTTGCTTCTGTTGCTACGGCGAGACGGCGCGGCGGTGGCGGCGGCGTGCGGCGGCGGCCCAACCGCGGCGATAGCAGCAGCGACCGGCATCGGCGACACGGTAGCGTCGGCGGTAGGAACGGTAGTTGTCGCTGCGCTTGTCTCGGTGACGGACTCCATAGTGGTCCCCATAGTTGCTGATGACAATTCTTCACTTTCTTGAGTTCGCTGCTTACTTCCACCGGAGGTCGATCTCGTAACCACCGGCATCTTCTTTCTTCACAATATCCGGCTCTGCAAGGACCAAAATGTACCCGCCTTCCGTAGTGGACTGTATAAGTGATGCAAAGCGGTGATGCGACGGGTACATATACGTAGTTAGTTGCTGGGTTGGTGAAGAAATAAATGCCTGTTCACTGTAGTCTTCCTTTATTCGCCTCCTTTTCCTTTTACATGTAAGCTACTGACTGACTGAACTAAGTAAACTTGAACTCTGACTGTAACAAAGTAGACTGACTCTCGCTTCAACTTTCGCGCTTTATATAGTCAGTAAAAACTACTGGAATAGTTGAGAATAATCTCAGCCAATTTACAAATGCCGAATTCCTTTCGATTGTTTATCCAGAATATTTCAGTCTTTGTTAGAACTCGGACCTTTCTTTCATACAATGTATCTATCTCATACTAGTGCAATTATCCCTTTGTATTGTTCACACAAAAAATGATCCCGTTTCTATTGTTGAAGTAAGCGCCGGTCTTTACAAAATAAAGACTTATTTTCTATAGATAATTAACCTATTTACAATGAAATTTCGAGAACTTACTATAATACAAAGCCCAGTAATAAAACAATCGAACATCGCTAACTTATAGAATACAAAATCGAGAACTTACTAATAGATCATTAAAAACATAGCAAAATATTAAAAACTACGACACTAATCACATTCATATGCACTGGTCAATCAATCACATGGTCAATATCTATACACTTACAAATCATATTATTTACACAAAATCGTCAGTTTGGCGGCCGTCCCGAACACTATCATTGGCAACAAAGTACTTATAGTAGTTATGTGTTACATCATTTCCACGCATTTTGATCTTTAAGATAATCGTCTACTTTATAATAACCTTTACCCATGAGCGTTTTTAGGGTTCCGTACCAAAATGGTAAAAAAGGAACCCTTATGGTGTGACTCAGTCAGTCTGTCTGTCTGTCACAGCTGGATATCTCGAGAACTACTAATGGTATCAACTTGAAATTTGGAACAGTTTAAGATGACATTTGCCCAACTATTTTGCAAATAAGAAATAAATAAAAAAATAAATATCTTTTTTACAGCAGGGCCTGAAAAGAGGTCATAAAAATTTGAAGTGGGGCTACTAGGGCATGTGGGGTATCATATGAAAGAGCGCCGTTTGCACGTTTTTAATCATTTTTTATTTTTTTTCTAGACCACATAGTTTCCGACTTATGATGAGAAATGTAAAAAAAAATACCGTTCCCCCCCCTTATCTCCGAAGTTTGCAAAGAGAAAAATCTGAAATAATTCTATGTGATAGCAGTTTATGTAAAGATTACAGGAAAAATAAAACGATGTCTCAATATTGCACACTTTTTTAGAAATTATCAAATTTCTAAAAAAGTTAACATTAGTTCCATTATCGGTCAAGAGATGGCGCTGACCTAAAACTGCAATACTAATTTTATTATTCTACTCTGTAGTGTGGTTTAATGGTGCAATTATGATGGTACGGAACCCTCGGTGCGCGAGTCCGACTCGCTCTTGACCGGCTTTTTTTAACATGGTTTTTAAATTCATGCAAAGGAAGATCAATTACTTGTTGTGGAACTTTATTAATAAAGGATATGCCTTTCCCCATAAATGAACCTCTAGTTTTTGCAAGCCTAAATCTTGGAACGGCAAGTTTATCTTTATTTCTTGTATTAAACTGGTGATTATTGCTGTTCTTAGCAAATGAATCATAGTGTTTTCTTACATAAACTAGATTTTCATATATGTATTGGCCTGCCAAAGTTAAAATATTTATTTCTTTAAACAGTTCTCTCAAGGTATCTCTCCGCCGAAGATTGTATATGCCGCGAACAGCTCTTTTTTGGAGTACAAAAATATTTTCAATACTGGCAGCTGAGCGCTACAATAGCAGTCCATAAGACATTACACTATGAAAATAACTAAAACCTTGCCGTTTCAATATCAGTTAAAAGCCTTATTTTCTTAAGGCGAGGCCAGTTCACGATCTGATGAAAAGATTGATTTTTGAACTTCCAATGTGAAGAACTGATGTAGAATTCTACTTCACAAAAATTACTGTAGACTGAAAAAGAAACAAAGAAAAACAATAACCGAACAGAATATTGAAAAATGGCATGTTAACTCTGTAAAAAAATCCTGAATAACACCACAAAAACTTATAAAAATAAATTTCCAATCGTCAGATTTCGTAATTTTCAACGACAATGATATTATTTTTTATGCAAAAAGGATAGCTTTTTTATCGATCTAAAACAATAACCGAGTACATTTTTAATATATGATCTAGTATTTTAGAAATCAATAAATATGTACTAAATTTCGTCAAATTTATGGCGAAGCGTCAATTAAAGCTATGCAATATTCAACCTTATTCTAAAGACATAGTGAAAGCGTAAATTTCGTGAACTGCCTCGCCTTAACAGCGAATGCCGCTGAACTAAGTCTACTTGACAAGGCTTCGATATGTGGATCCCATTGCAGTCAAGAATCTAGTGCAATACCTAGAAATATTGTACTTTCAATAAACTCGACTTCATCGTCATTCAAATTAATATTTTATTCTGTCTGCTCAACATTAGGCAATGAAAATTTTACACATTTAGTTTTTTTGGGGTTAAGTGCTAAATTATTACTATTAAACCAGTATGAAACTTTAGAGAGGGCACTATTTAGTTCGTCCGAACAGTTATTACCTCTGTTAACTTTGAAAACTAAAGAAGTATCATCCGCAAATAGTACTGTCTCACATAAATTGTTCGCGTAGTTGGGAAGGTCATTTATATAAATTAGAAACAGCAATGGGCCCAATATTGATCCCTGCGGCACACCCATATTGATGGGGGCTCCAGTAGATTCAGTTCAATCCCATTCTTTATCTGCGCGGATTGTACAATGTACTATTTTTCACCTATGTTTGAAAGAAAACTCAAAGGAAATTGCTGGTGGCTAAAACTCGACAATAATGAAATCCCATACAACTTTGTAGCGTCACCATTGGAAGACTGCGGCAACCTCGACTTTGCTCAAAGAAGGTTGTCAAAATAGAAAGAAAGAAAGAAAATACATTTATTTTGAACAACACACAACGATACACAATATGAAAAAGACATTCCAAAGAACTTAACACATACAAAGTTAATAACAATTACATTGTGCATCATCGCGTGATGTCAAAACTGTACTCGGCTCAGTATAAGCAGCAGGCTAGGCCTGCTGCACTGATATTCTGCCGAGCACAGTAATGACATCAGGACCGAAAAACACAGACTTTTACACAAAAAACAAATTGTTACACATTAAAAAAAAAAAGTTTAAGGAAGTACAAAAATTAGCACAGTGATTGTACTATTATGTATTCTGTGACAAATATGACCATATTATAAGCGATTTAAGTAAATAAATATTATTGTAGGTAGGTAAGTTAGATATTAATTTTCAAGTACCCCTTGCCAAATGTGGTCACCCTTTACAGCGAATCCTTAAGGATCTTGAGCGAAAAAACGCTAACAACGCGTTCTGGTCACTGCAAAAATGCCACAACGCGAAATCCGTGTCATGGCTCTTATAAAAGCGCACAGAATGCGTTGTGGTAATCATAGAAATACCACAAAGCGAAATTCGCGTCGTGGTCAACATACCAAACGACCACATCGCGTTGTGGAAACGAAAAAAGCCATATATAACAGAAATTTTTGCTAAATGTAAGCGTATCTGGTTTTGATTCCATTGTTATCTGAGGTAGGTACAGTAAGTAAGTTGTTTATATGCAAAACGTCAGCATTGAGGAGCCATACAAATTGCGTTCTCCAGCACTACTGAGCTAAAAATTAAAAAATTTTAGCAAGTACTTTACACATTTGCTGCTAAACGATGCATTAATTTTCTAAAGTATTCAACGGGTACTTAGCGAGTTCCAGAATGGCTCCTCAAACCTGATGTTTAGACTGAGGAGACCTTTGCATTGATACCTCTCGCGATATATTATGATGCTAACTTCAGGATTTGTGCTACAAAATAATCTACTTTGCTGCTAAATAATGGTGTGACGTGGCTCCTCAAACCTAATGATGGACATATACGTACGTCTTCGGATGTACCTCTTCCAGTGGGGGGCGATCAAACCTACTTTCTCCCGAGCTCCCGACTGGCAAAAAATTGACATTCGTGGTGTATTTAATTCGGAAACCGTGGCGCTGCCAGAACGATGAACACGCGCGCTTTGCTGTTTGTTACCCATACCACAGTTATACAATCTTTATAATGGAAATTTGAGGGAAACCGCCTTAGCCCTCGCGAAATCCCCTCCGTTGCTCTGCGCAAGTACATACGTTAAACAACTGTATAGATAGATTGCAAAGCAATGCTCGTACTGATAAAAAATTCGATGCGCGAGCGACACACGTCCTACCTCGACGCCGCACTGCGCAGTACTAACGAAGGCGGCGCCCGCAGCGCGCTGGTATTTAATCTCTTTTTTGGTAATAACAATAGTAATAATTAATATATACGATTTTTGTGCCGTCAGTCACTGGAACACGTAATTTGCTTTTGATTTACATAAATTTTGGTCAGAAACGATGTATAATTAAAGAGATATTTCAAAAATTCCCCTAAAAAGGACATGTTTTCAGAATAAAAAACTATCGAGCCAAACTCAATAATTTCTGAAATCCTGCCGTCATCCACTAAACGAAGGTCCATAAAAGCATATATCTGAATTTGACATTCATTGAGATTGTACAGACGTCACTATTTGAGTTCAAATATTGCCAAATTCTGGGAGCCTCCTCTTAAAGTTGAATTTCTTTTAAACGATGGGTGAAAATTTTTGTAGAGTACTCACTCCCTGTTATAAACCTCCTTGGGTGGAGGTCGGTGTCTCGTTCGCACAATTGCCATTACTAAACAATAATACCACGATAGTAGGAAAAAAAAATGTACGTTACCAATCACGTAGTGTTTCAAAGTTAAGGATTCGGAGTGGAATTTTGAAAATATACTACTTAAATATTAATTTAGAATAACACATAGTAATTGTAAAATAAAACTGAACTTATTATTTTGATTTAATTAGATTTCTACAATAATGCTTATCAGCATTATTATAGTTGTATAAATTCAAGTGTCAATCCTGGCAACTCCGATCCGATTTTGACTTTGGCGCCGATTTTCAATTTTAGAATTTTAATATTCAGGAAATATTCCTTTACAAAATTAGGGTGACCATAAATACTACACCATTTCAGATTTCCCAAAAACGAAATTGTTCTATCAATTGAAATAACTGGAAGTCGCAGGCGAGGGGTAAACTTGGCACTATTTTGATAAGAACATAACAACGCAATTTTTAAATATTAAAAAATTCAAGATGGTGGCCATCTTTTTTGTTTATGGGCCGGTTTCGGTGAAACTCGGTTTTTGGCACTATTTTGACAAGACAATAACAACGCAAAGTTAAAAATATTAAAAATCCAAGATGGCGGTCAACTTTTTTGTTTTTAGGCCAATTTCAATTAAACTCGGTTTTTGGTACTATTTTGATAAGAAAATAATAACGCTATGTTAAAATATTAAAAAATCCAAAATGGCGGCTAACTTTTTTGTTTGTGGGCCGATTTCAATGAATTTCGGTTTTTGGTACTATTTTGAGAAGAAAATAACAACTCAATTTTTTAAATATTAAAAATTCAAAATGGCGGCCAACTTTTTTGTTTATGGGCTGATTTCTATGAAACTCGGTTTTTGGCACTATTTTGATAAGAAAATAACAACGCAATTTTTAAATATTAAAAAATTCAAGATGGCAGCCAACTTTTTTGTTTGTGGACCGATTTTGATGAAACAGGGTTTTGGTACTATTTCCACATGAAAACAACAACGCAATGTTGAAAATATTAAAAAGTCTAAGGTGGTTGCCAACTTTTTTGTTTGTGGGCACCGATTTCGATGGAAACTCGGGTTTTGGTACTATTTTGACAAGAAAACAGCAACACAATGTTAATTGTGTTGCTGTTTTCTTGTGTTAAAAATGTATTAATAATCCAAGGTGGCGGCCAAATTCTTTTCTTGTTCTTCTTTTTTTTCAACCCAGTAATATCAAAATCAACCCAAAAACAAAATTAGCAGCTATTTTGACCTTTTGACATTGTTTACGTTGTATATTACTATATTTTTAAATCAAAACAACTGCTTTTTACTTAACGAGCTAAACTGAAAATATACCACCTTCTATCAGAGCTCTCGTCAAGAGGAATCAAACGAGCTCAAACTCAATGGGGTTGCATGGTTTTATTACAGAATTCCAGTGGCCTTCTTTCGGCTTCATCATCAGACCCTGGAAACTATTTCCTATCAGAGTACTCGTCAAGACCATTCAAACAAGCCCAAACTCGATGGGGTTGCATGATTTTATTACAAAGTTCCAATGGCCTTCTTCCGGCTCCTTCATCAGCCCCTTGAATATTATTCCCCAACAGAGTTCTTGCCAAGACGATTCTAATGAACCCAAACACGATAGGGTTGCATGGTTTCATCATAGTGTTCCTGTGGCTGGCCTGTGGATACCATAATATTACATTACCTTCTAGTTCTGTGTTCAAAGTTTCAAGTCTCTAGTTCATCTAGAAGTTAGTATAAAATCGTTTGCATTTGTGCTCAAACAAACAAACGAAAACAAACAAACGAGCAAGCAACCTTATAAAAACGTGGCAAAAGTATTAATTGTAAATATAGAAGTACCTAAGTTTATATTAAACAGTTTAAAGTAATAAGTATGTCTCCGACCAACCATACAGTTTGGTCACCCTAATGAAGAAAGAGTACATACATCTATACTTGACCTCTCTGTCGGCTCGTTTTGGGGCGAAGAGCTCAATCTGGTTTATACCGAAGGGATGTGCTACATCTATGGGTCTGTGTCATTCATTTCATTTGTTTTTATTTGTGATTGGTGTGTTGAATGATTATTTATCATTTTTCCAATAAATTGTGGATTTTTGCTTGATTTAGGTACGGTAATTTCGTATTTATTATGTTTGGGCATTTTTCGGTCAGAGTTCAATTTAAATTTTGTACTAAAGCAGTTTTTTCCATTTGGGTTCAGTAGGTACCTACATAATTAATTCCTTTCTAAGTTAGACAAGATTGCCTTGTGTTCAAGTTCGATCCAACAAATGATTCAGTTCTATTTATATTTGTGTTCTGTGATGATCAGCCGCCATCCAACTTCACTAAACTTTACAAATAGCTCATGACAAGCATTGCCCTGACTCATCAGCACAACAATTTAAGTAAATTGATTGTTGTTTCGTTTTGTCAGTTTTTCTGAAGGATCTTTGCAATGGCTGATACTGTTGAAGAAAAGGTGGTGATGACACCAAAATGTAAAACTGAAAACTCCACCACATTGGTGGTTGAGAGGAAAGCTGTAGAAGCTGAAGCCAGTGACAAGATCCATGTTGCTGGAGGCGACCACACTGGCATTATTATCAATAAAGAAAAGATTTATGGTGAGTAAGAAGATTATAAAAATTCCAATTAGGTGCTGGCACATAACTTGGCAAGACAAGATAAGACAAAAATGTGCCGAGTTCAGTGTTTGTAGCTGCTACACATTTTTTGTCTCATCTTTGTTTTGGCAAGTTATGTGCCGGTATTTGTACCTACTTATAAAAAGGGCATGGAATTTGTGAGAGTGGAAAAGGTGAATTTTTCTATACTTTGAGTATTGTAGATTAGAACCCTCTCTCATGTTTGTTTCTGTTAACCAAATTAATAAAGTAACTGAAAAAAATACTATAATTGGTTACAGGAAAAAGTTGAAATAAGTTATTATCCTGTTAGCAGTTTAAAATTAAAATAATCAGTATTTACCAATGTTTTGACCATTGATCACGATATATAATTTAGTTTTTCCATGTGATTAGTGAATTGAAACCAATAAAGCTTAAAACATGTGGGTATTGATACTTTGTTTCAGTTAAGTTGAAATAGCTGTTGTTCAGTCTATGCCTAAAGATTGATTGATTGAAACTGCTAAAAGTCTTCAATATATTTTAATCAGTATCATTTTTAATTATTAGGTCCCTACTTATGAAATCGTTGTTTTGTATGGACACATTTTAAAAAAGTTGCAGTTACCATACTTACATTTTCTTAATTTATTTAACAACCATGAACGCTAATGTTTTAAAACTTTTATATATTTATGTTTAAACACTAATGGCCAAATATTTTAATGTTTCTTAAAGTTAAGGCCACCTTAAATTCAAGAACGTTGTCAAATTTGACAGTAATTCTATGAAACTGATAGCTTCCTTAAAGTTAAGAAGATCTTAACTAAAGAATGTTAAGAAACTACAATAAGTTTTTTTTACTATTGCTAGTTGATTACGAGGGTCATTATTCAATATAATATTTTAAATCATAGAAGTGATAAGGTTCTCTATTTGTGAGAAAAATATGCCAATTTCATAGGTGGAGACCCAATATAAGGATGACATAATCTGAGAGTAGTAATTATCAGGACATTGACATTGTCTTAGCTTTATCTGTAATTGAGCTCATTAACTTTTAAGTGAATAAATGACGAGACAAAAAAATGTTGGTATGTTATTTTTGTATGAGGTAATTTTCTTTAATTAAAATAAAAATTTCGGTAATTGCAATAAAAATTACATTAAAGGTACATAAAATTGTACTATGGGCAACAGCGTCGCTTAACCAGTTAGCAACAAAATTCGTGTGCACGCGTAATGTGTATCACCCCTGCTTGAACTAAACAGATGGTTGTGACGGTGCGGCGTGCAAGCGATTTTAACCGTAGGAGTGGTTAAGCAACGCTGTTTCCCATAGTACATCATCAATCTGTAACAATTTTTATATGTATTTTCAAACAAGGAATAAACTGAGAGGTTAATTTATGTTTTTTAGAAAATGGTGTGACAGAACCTTGTCATGCTCAGCTGGAGTTCTGGGTATATTTAGTATCGGTAGCCACTGGATCTCACACCCGCGAAGCTCGTGCTCTGCGGTTCTGGTTCAAACCTCAAACGCCACCCAATGAAAGACCTTATGAAGCACAGGCCTTCTTTCGGGAACTTGTTAGTCCCCAAGATTTTCCAAAAGGTAAATGCAAGCTATATTGTTTTTATTGTATATAATTAACCTAACAGCCTATAGCTTATTTTATGTATAATTTTCAGATTATGTGGGATTCATAAAAAAAATTATGAAATTGATGCAACATAAATATCATCAGCTCAAAATATTAGAAATAGAGCTGCGACAGGAAGGACGGGCATCACCACCTCTAGGTTGGTATATTGTCAGGTGTTATGTTAATTCAAAACCTATTAACCATTATTCTACTATAATATATGAATGGTGTGTGTGTGTTTGTTACCTCTTCACGACCAAATGTCTAGATAGATTTGGATAAAACTTGGTTGGTAGACAAATGAGGACCTGGATTAACATAAAGGGTACTTTTTATCCTGCTCAAACGGTTACGGTCCTACGGTTTCCCAGGGGAAATGTGGACGAGTCGCGCGCAGTTTTACTGTGTAAGACCACAAAATTAATAACTATTAGTACTCAAAATCAACTGTATTTACAAGAAATGTTCGCTTAAAAGGTGTTGTTATAGGTAACATTGTTTTATACAATATGTTGCCATTTCAAGAGACCATATATAGAGAATACAGAATGGGATTGGGTTTCACGGATAATGGTCTGACTCTCATGTGTTGAAAGTTGAAATAAATAAGTCTTCAGTATTTTTTCTTTTGGTCTGTGATTATCCATGTTGATAATAATGACATAACCACAGGTGAGGGGATAGTGGATAGCTTTGGGGCTCATGGTAAAAGTACCTACTAATCATAAATTCTCATGCTGCTTACGGGGTGAGCGAGCATGCAGTGTAAAGGGGAGGGGACCTCTTGATTAAATATTGTTCCACAAAATAGACCCCTGACTGCAATGACACTTGTTAGATTTTTAGTTTGTTTTTGGCAGGGCAGTCGTGTTTTAAATATTTTTTTGATAAGCTACATTTAATAAGATTTAAAAAGTCCTCTATCTATTTGTATTTAAATTCAATACTAATGAATCAGAATCAAGCCCATTGTATTGCATCGATTAAAGTTGCGTCGCGATAAATAAGGCTTTGAATTTATTCAACACAGCATAATAAATTATAATGTTATCTTGGTGATGACATCATTCTTGCAGATTTACTTTGTTTTACTGAAAAAATTGTAACGATGATTCTTTACTGATGTACAGTCAGCAGCACATGAGGTTATACAAAACTGTCAAAAATGTTTAATTTATTTTGAACCTTAATTGCTTTGCTTTTAAGTATAAAATTGATTGAATATCATTACGCTGTCGTGCCTTTAAGCCCAGCGTGCTGTTGACATACTAATTATTTTCGGTATTATGTATTTTATTTGAATGTTTTCTGCCTGTATTATATAAATTTTAGTTATAATTATTTATTATCAATTTATCATTATATTTCATCGTACAGAAACAAATGGCGTATTCACCAGTAAGGGTGTTGTATACAACTTTTGTAATGGGTGTATGTATATTAGTATATTTTGGTACAATGCATGCTTCATATCTTTTCTTTTGAAAATGTAATATACTTTATTTATAGTGTGTATCTTATTTATCATACTAAAACTCGTTGCTGTAGTCTTCACATTACTTTTGTGAACTTTATTATTTTTAGATAGAAGGTATTTACTTGTGTAATAGAGTAAATAGATTTCAGACTTTTCTGTCCTTTTTTATTCTATTAGTAGGTATTTAATTCATGTTCCTTGTTCTCTAGGTCATTACATTGATACTATTAGTGAAATCTGTTGTATTCTATTGTGTAGCCTCTTGATTTGAGTAGTATATAGACTAGCTAGATTTTTTAGATAACAACAACTCATTGTTATTTCACTCATTTTTAGGGTTCCGTACCCAAAGGTTAAAAACGGGACCCTATTACTAAGACTCCGCTGTCCGTCTGTCTGTCTGTCACCAGGCTGTATCTCATGAACCGTGATAGCTAGACAGTTGAAATTTTCACAGATGATGTATTTCTGTTGCCGCTATAACAACAAATACTAAAAAAAGTATAAAATAAATATTTAAGGGGGTTCCCATACAACAAACGTGTTTTTTTTTTGCCGTTTTTTGGTACGGAACCCTTGGTGCGCGAGTCCGACTCGCTTTTGGCCAGTTTTTTTATGTTTCTGATCTATTGCGTTAAAAAAAAATAGTCTTTTAGTTGTGGTTTAGATCACTCTTCTCAGACTAAAATTATCTTCATATTGCACAAGTTTCCACCTAATAGGTATGTTCTTATACCCGTTTCTCATACTAACTAACATTGGTGTTTCTATATAGCGCAAGAGTTGTTCGTATTAATTATATTTTTATCGGATTTATCGGAACTTTGTGTATTCCATATATTACCACATTATCCGAATAACTGTAGTCCTAGTATCTACTTTTATATTTACATACAGCTCTATCTATCTACATACATATGAAGCTCGACAGATTGACCAGAGCCGGATCAGAGTTTGACCGAGCCGGTTCTGAGGCTTACTTAGTAACAAAAACACCTGTGAAACAATATGAAATATTTGTTGTTAGATATGCTTCTTGCGCCGTGTAAAATGACCACTAGTAGAGGAAGAATGTTGTGTGCTACAGTTTTCTGGCTCACTGCATGTATGGAACCGATGAAGGTTTTGTAATTTCGGTTGTAAAACTTTTTTCTTGTTTACAGCGTTCATTGAGGACAGTGTGATGTGTCAAACACCCGTTATATCCGAACAGAGAGTACTGGACATGATTGAGAACGCCTATCCCAATCCTCTAACTGTCGACGACTTTGTGACGTAAGTATTTCTATTCAATATCTAAAGTTTATATTAAGTAGTTGGAAAAGGTCGCGGCCTTTTTGTACTAAAAATAAAAAAGACACCACAGCGAGGAACATCTTTATCATCAAAATTACAAGACCTGAATCTGCTGATAAATTTTTTTGTAGTAGTATTCGACAAAGCATCTTCTCCATAAACACTATAAATCTTTTAACGTAAAGTTTTAGCCACGAAAAAAAACGAGAAGCTAAAGAGATTATCTAGTAGCTACAAGTATTAAATTGCGTATATATTGCGTATAAACCTCACAGATGATTGTAAAAAAACTGAATATCATAAAAAGCGCTTGTCGCGGGCCATATTTTTGGCATAAATAATAACGGAAACGTATTGAATTCTACATCAAAATACACATTAACGTATTCTGCAGTAGCTCCAATAACTTTTATTCAAGAAAGACAGTTTTGCTAAAAATAATGGTGAAAAAACAACGAAAAACATCAGAAAAGTGCAGAAGTGAGGTTATTTTCCATACTCTTTACACGTAAAGAAAAAGACAGAGACAAATGTTTCCGCATAACCAAGCCTTAAAGGTCTGACCTGCCTAAGTTTAGTATTGCCAGAAATATATAACACGCAAAATTCATGCTTTAAAAAGACCGCGAACTTTTCTGACTACCTATTATTTAAGGCCGTTTACAGAGAGAAAGCAGGTTGACGCAAGTTGCTGTACTAAAATGGACCTTATCCCGGCGTATTATATTATATTTTCGCTATACTAAAATGGACCGGCGCAGGTAAGCGCTTATAAGCGCTGGTCCATTTTAGTATAGCGAAAATATAATATAATGCGCGGGGATAAGGTCCATTTTAGTATATCAACCTGCGTCAACCTGCTTTCTCTCTGTATACGGCCTATAAGCTAGGTTGGATAGATGGCGCGAAAGTGTCATACGAGGTAAAGTCAAATGAACTGGGTGTCTCGTACACAGCAGCGCCAGCGCAAACAAATCACGAGGATTTTGCCAATGGCGGGATGTCACAAAATTTATCCTGCTTGGTGGCGCTACTGCTGCTGGAGACATTTGTATGGGCATTTATCCCCGATTTTCCCATTTATTTTAAATTATGTCTAAAAATGCTTGATACTAATAAATAATTATCATGGAAGTCAGACAGTAACAGGGACCGGAACCGTTTCGATTTTGATCTACGATATCTCATATTCTCACGATGCTATGATTATTATGTTTGCATAACGAATAGGGTTTCCCTATCAAAGAATCTATTTATTGTATTTTTTTTTTAATTTTCATTCTGTAAATACTAAAAACCCGATTGCACGAAGGAGTTTTTAAGCGCTTAATCCGGACTTTGGACGTAAACGAATTAAACATTGAAGAAAACCAAAATGAGTTGGAATAAAAATTGATATTTACGAAAAATCGCTTCCAACATCCAAAAATGATAACAAGCACATAGAAAACAACAAAATAACAGGTCTACGTCTACACTCGCGCCAAGTTAGTGGTAGTGCGCCGACTGGTGGACGATTTGTGAATCAGCAAAATTATCCTGCCATTATCCGGAATGTAACTATAAGCATAAAATATTCTTTAGGCGCGAATGGTCCAATTCACGTGTGGTCCGATTTGCTGTTGCTCTTTTCCTCCTGAATTATACCAACCAAGAATTATTGTACTCACTGTAGTATAGTCCAACCGTGAATTAATTTTTTTTATTGAGCTAACCGCAAATTGGACCAATCGAGCGGACTACCGCCCGAGAATCCCCTTCCGTGCTTCAACTGATTTCGAATACGTAAGAGTTTAACTTGGCAAACTAAGGCCCTTATTCATAAACCTCTCATCATCAGAGAGAGATCATACCTGAGATGCTGTTCCTATAAGAGCATCTCAAGTATAATCTCAAGATAGCTCCCAACGTTAAGAGAGGTTTATAAATACGGATCTATATACTATGAAATGCTATATGCATGAATATAGCTATTAGCTACCATCTAACCTAATTAAAAAATGTGTATTTTTGCAGAGCTGGAAAATGGTCGAAAACAGAAGTAAAAGATGCTTTGGAGTCGTTAGAAGAGAAAGGCCTAACTAGAGCTATGTCCGACGGCCTATACATTCGACAACACAGCGTTGATACGCAGGTAAAGGAAATAACCAGCACGCGTACTGAGTGGCAGCGTATAGTTTACGCGGATTGCCTAGCGGAAGAAGGTGTTCTACTGGGTATTTCTACTGTAGAGCTATAGAGTCTTTTTCTCATTAGTGTTATAATCCGCGCGCGATGAGAATGGAGTGGAACCTTGTCAAAGTAAATCGAAAATTGACTAATAACTCAGTTAATTTTGATTTATCAACTAATCGTCTATTTGTTATCTTACTTGAAGTTGCTGCAACAAAAGTTCCGTCACCTCTGATGCGTGACACCGTGTTTGGATCCGTGTGGCTGGCCGGCATACTGTGTCTCGCTTTGACAAGGTTCCATCCCATGCTCATCGTGCGCGGATTATACTAAAAAGTACTAATTCGTAGAACTAATGGGTAAAAAGTCTCATTAGTTCAACATGGAACTTCCCAGTAAAAGAAGAGGGAACAGAATGGCAGAATACGCCGATGGCTGCCTTAAGTAGAGAAGTGGACCAAATGCGCCTAAACCCTAGAGAGGTTAGGCGTATTTGGTCCACTTGGTCCATTTCGCATTTGGTCGATTTCGAAATAGACGTTTTGCGAAATGGACCAAATGTGAAATAGACTTTTTTTCAGCAAGTGGACCAAGTGAGAAGTGGACCAAATGCGCCTAAACCGTTCTAACGATTCTGTTAGAATCTAACATATCCAGTATTTGTTTCGTGCGTCGCAAATTCCGCTTGCGCGTTGCACCGCCATTCTGGACACTTAAGCCGTACGCACATTAGATGCATTTTCGTACGAACTTGACTCGTACGTACATCCCAACCTTTCAAGTAATATCACACACTGGGTACGAGCTCGCTCCCATAGTAAAAAAGTCGTACGAATAAAATTCGTACGAAAAAGCTTCCAAAGTGCGCACGGCCTTATGCTTACGCTGATGATAAAACATAATGAGATGCTGATTCTTATAAAAACAGCATCCAAGTCAATCTTGATCTCAATCTTGATCTCAAGATAGCTCTCAACCAACGTTGAGAGCGGTTTATAAATACGGGCTTTAGTCAATACAGTTCTTATCTGTTTTATCATCAGCCACTTGTTGTCCCTACTGCCGGCTGGATAAGAAAAGGAGGATGGGCCATAACCCACCTCGTTTACCCAATACGGATTGGTGGGTGTTAACGACTCAAATACAGCCGGGCCAACAGCTTAACGTGCCTCTTTAAGCATACAAGAGCTTGGAATAATAAATTTTTGGTCACCAATCCAATGACCCATAGCGAATGTTGCCTAACAGCCACAATCGCAGGCAATTGATCCAATTAGTTCAGCCGTGAGAAAACAACAAGGAACAGATAGCAGGGCGGTCTCACTCCGCGCTTAAACTTTTACATTAGCCTACTGCTCGCGGCTGACTCAGTCGAGCCAGCGCACGAGGGATGTCATGTGTCGGTTGAGACAGAGCTACGCGACAGGAAGAGAAGCGCTTCGGAGCCGGTTATTAGAAATTTCAATTTGGAGTTTGTCCTTATTGCCATGCAGCGAGAGGAGCTTATTATTTAATTCTCGCGCAGATGGGCTTCTGTACCTTTAGTACTATTATATATTCTGTGTAGATAGTGTAGCTGACTGACGACAGAACTCGAAAATAACGGGTGTAACAAGACACTCAACGAAGCCGAAGTCCACGCATTCCGCCCATCATCAGCATCATTTTTGTCTTTTAGACTATACCTGAGAAACCAATAGCTACGAAGTTATTGAAGGACAAAGTCAAAAATCTTTTAAACATTTTTATGAAATCTTTTATTATTCGTTATTTCCTAATTAATGTCTACAGAAACATTATCAAAATTTTATGTATTTCGTAACAAACAATGGCTTCAAAACGTCATCACTCAATGTATTTCATGAGCACACACATAAACCTTGCCTTTCAACTCGTCCGCATGCAGCTGTGTAGCATTCACTCGCAGGCGCGGTCTTTTGTACGCGTTACATTGCGTAGTAATGTATGCAATGCTTATTTAACACCAAAATTTAAAATCGTTTCCCAGCAATAATTTTGAACAGAAATGGTCCTGATGATGGGCAGAATACGTAGACCTCGACTTCGTTGAGTGTCTTGTTACACCCGGTATACTATTATTCAGTCGACATATGGAACTTGACGAATCTGCCTTCTCTCGAAAGCCACATTATAATAATAAATATTGTATAGGTGGTAAAACAAATGCCGACGCTGTGCTCATCACGACAACCGAGCATAGCAGTGGTGACGGCGTTGTATTGTGAAAAGCAAGCCGTCGACGCCATGATGGATAATCAAGAAACCTACGTCCGGTATACAACAGTGGGTAAGTTGATATTCTATAAAAATAATGGGTGCATTCTGCCAGACAAATCTTTGAGTCATCGATCGCCATAGAGTAAATTTTAATCATAGAAAACAATTTATATAGAATGTTCATTAAGTTACTTTCCATAGTAAAAAATAATATATCTAAAATAATAGTATGTAGACATAATAAATTACAAATAGAGGTAAATACATCCTTAAATATTAAAAATAAAACAATGCTTATTATGAAACAATGTCACTACATTTATTAGCCATGAACTAACATTATTAAAATACAAATTTACATCTCAATCATTCTTAAATGCTTGCAGATAATACGGAACAAGAAAAAAACAGTACAGTACAGTATAACAACAATACAAAATATACTATTCAAGTGTAGTTACAGGCTAATGATATTCAATTTACCTGATGAAACCAACTGTTCAAATGACATAATTCTGAAGACAACTGGTTCCAAAGGATAACATAACACGGATAAAAAAAACCGGCCAAGTGCGTGTCGGGCCACGCGCAGTAGGGTTCCGTAGTTACATTATACCATACCATATTTTAATACCGCTATCATTTTTCACCTGAAAGAATGACTTTGTTTTTCACAGTGTTTGTATGAACGACAAAGTTATATTTGCGGTTTTAGAAAATGTACTATATTTCGAAAACTTTTTACTGTGTCTCGTTCAAACCAATTTTCGTTGAAAGTGTTCACTAAGATCTATAGCATATATTTTTTTTAGATTTTTCACTCTCTTACTTTAAAAGTTAAAGGGGGGGGGGGGGACACACATTTTACCACTGGCAGTATATATCTTTCAAACGGTTGATTTTGTGAAAAAAATGTCTTAGAAACCTCAATGACATTTTAAAGACGTATCTATAGACCCGCAAGTATTGGTTTGATGAAAAAAAATATTTTCTGTTTCAGTTCCATGTATGGGGAGCCCCCCCTTAATCTTTTATTTTTTTTTTATTTTTGTGTGGAAATCGTAAAGCGGTTTACAGAATACATCTACCTACCAAGTTTCAACTATGTAGTCCTAATACTTTCGGAATAAAGTGGCTGTGACATATGGACGGACAGACAGACAGACAGACAGACGGACAGACAGACATGACGAATCTATAAGGGTTCCGTTTTTTGCCATTTTGGCTACGGAACCCTAAAAAGCACTGACGTCTATATAAGGCAAAATTATTACGCGTCGCGAAACTTGTGCCCCTGTTAAAACAGGTATTTATTCAATTAAACATCGATTGTGCATTCTGACGAATTGATAGGATTATTCATTAGTTTATAACAGGCTGCCCAATAATCAATAACTAACGATGCCCTGATGACTAATCAACAATAACCTGTGTATTAACTGGGTGTGAACACTTTAAAACTGATCGCTTTTCTTTTTCTGTGACATATTATATTAATATGTCTCTAAAAAGTATTTAAGATTTGTTTCGTAGTTTTTTTTCCTTTGAAAGGAAATATTTTATTTTAAGATCATCGTCAATAATAAAATGTATCAATGATTAGTGTCGAAGAGTCGCTATTTATGAAACTAAATAAAAAATAGTTATAAATAAAAGAGATTTTAAATAACATATTATATCAACGTGAGATTTATTTTACAGCATGATTACCTACTAAAATTAATAATTTAATGGAAAATAATACTATGTTGTATGAAAATGACTTAGTTAATGGAAATTCCTAAATACATACATGGATTACCTGGTGGGATTTTACAAAAAGCATTGACTTAATAAACATAATAATAATTAATAATACTAATAATACTTGTTTAATTTTAGTAATTTAGTTGAATAAATAGTCTGTGATTTATATTTTAACAATCATAATGATTGTTTTATTCTTCAATTGATTACAATAATGAAGAATACAGAATGTGTTTAAGTAAAGATCACAATTATTATTATGAATACTTAGAAATAAGCCATAAAATATAATGGACGTAACATACAGCATTAGCACTATAAATAGTATTTACAAGAATATCTCTGTTATCATATCACACAATACAGATAGGTATATATGTAAGTAACATATAATAATGGGCACCCTCTCACATAATGCAACATTGTGTTATACTAATTTATGAGGTACCTATAAACTGAAGGCTTTAAGAAAATTGAAAATCTAATGCAGTCACTCTTTCAACATCACCATTCAGTGTCAGGAACTTTATATTTTCTATATTGTGTTTTAGTTGGATCTGATGAACAAATGATCCACCTACATAGACATCTAATATAGGTATATCTCCATAGTCAGTACTTGCTACACGTAAGGTTACTCCAAAAGTAAAATTACTACCTGTAAAGAAATCATAATATTGCATAAGTGATAACCTCAAGGTCATATAAAGTCAGATTTTCGGCTTGTCCCATTTGGTAAACAATCTTCATAACAAATGACTAATTCAAAAACCGGTTCTACTAAATAAAAGAAGTAAGAAAAACTTTAGTATAATAATGTTAAAAAATCCTACAGAGATTGAGCAGTCTTTAAAACTCATAGTACGCTAAAGCTACATCAGACAAATCATTGGGATATGCCAGTATTAAAAAATATGATTGTGGCTTTACTCTCACTGCCAGAGTGCCAGATCAGTATAGATTATGTTACACAAACATGCCATTTATTGATATAATAATTTGTGACATTAGTTATATCCAAAACTTACCTGTAAAAAGCTCTGTTGCTGGACTATCCTGATAATCACCACTTATAATTTCCTGAACTCCATTCTGTATAAGTCTGATGACAATTTTGTCTTCATTGTTTGCACTATTAGGAAATGTAGCTTCAAATGAAAATGCTATGTTTTGATAGTCAGGTGTCGTATTTCCAGTTATCAAATTCACTGACATCCTGAAAAAATATTTTAGTTAACTTAATCCCATGCCTAAAAAAAACTAAGCCTTAATAGAGTAGTTTTTTTTACAATAAATATGCACAGTGAGTGATATTCACTCAACTTATCAATTTGCAAAGATGCAATTTGAAGAAATGTCATAAGTAACATTTTCTCTTAGATTTTATTTTAATCTTTTAATCTCTGTCAAGGTTTATCTTAATATAAACCTTAATATAAAAAGTTATTTGTATTAAACATCTTTTATTAGTTAGATAAAATATACATACGTTCTTGGATTATTCCTCAAGATGCCTGTGATATTGATTCTGTCGCCAGAACTCAGTTTCCTTGGCAAAATAAACATGATTTCGTTTTCGTCTTGCGGTTGTGGCCAAGGGGGACTTCTTTGGGTTTCACCGTTCAACTGCGTGCCGTAAACAACTTCATTATCCGACTGCTCTTTAATGTTCCTGTACACCAAATGAATCAATAATTTTAACACAATCAAATTTTACTGCACCTATGTGAGTCATATTCACATTCAGTTTCATTCAGTTCCACTTCACCATATATTATGTTATCTAAGTAGTATTAGTTTTAAACTGTTTAGTATGTTGATAACACTACTTTCAGGTTATCTAATATTGCTATCTTTAGGTTATTTTTGTTTGCGATGAATAAGGTGCCGTATTAATTTTTTCAGTTGTTTTGTACATACTTGGTGACATAGTTTCCTTTTAAATAATAATGCTGGAATTAGGAAGAATAAATTTTCTTAGTTTTGTTTGATAAAAATAACTATTTAACATTGACAGTTCATAATAATCTACACCAGGGTTGCCAGATGTCTAAATCGGTAAATCGCAGAAAATCGGCCCTCAGCTAGCCCAAAATTGCAAACATTTTTATCGAAATAGCCCAAAAGTGACCAGTCATGATCAAAATATCGATTTAAATCTCACTCTTACTAGGAATATTTTGAATTTCCAACAAAATAAAACAAAAATATTTCAATGAGTACCTAATTTTTTATTTGAAATATTTGTAATGTACTAATATTGCGTAAATTGAGAAAATTTGGTGGTTTTCATAATGTGTTACTCACGTTTTCTTAATTGGATGCTGCCCTTGCCAGCAAAGTGAAGTAGCCTAAAAATCGCGTAAAAATTTGTGAAGTCGCCTAATTTGAGACAAATATGAAAAACGTCGCAATTTCGGTCGCGAGGTAGCACAAATTGCGACATATCGCCCAATATGGCTACCCTGATCTACACCTTACTACTGTTTGACTACTGTTTGACATTGACATCGAGAGATTTGCCGTTCGGAAACTTGCTATTGTGAAATTCCTAACCGGTTTTTTTTACCTCACATCGATTGTTGTTATATAGGTAATGGTTAATTTAAGTTGATTTGAAAAATTTAAATGCATTTATTTTAGGTTATTAATTCATTTTAATGCGTACCCAATCCATTTTAAAGCAAACAAAATACTGACATGACATAGTACTTAGTAAATTATCCGTCACCTCTAATAAACAAGTAGGTAATAATTATGAAGTTACTTAGATTTAATGATCATAAGATTTATAGTGTACAGAATTTAAATCATACCCAGCTATGCAATCCCAACAAGACCTTAACATCTTCGGAATTTTCGGAGCACAAGTCGCTACACGTCAGCTACGCGAACTGCGATCCAGTCAAGATTTGTCTCAAAACTATGTCTACATACATACATCTGTGATTGAACCGTGGTTATGGCATGACGTCATGACCAAAACAAACATGTTAGCAGCACACAACACACACCTTGGAGTAAACTACCATCTAATACACTAGACACGTCATGGCACGTAGTCGCGCTCGGAGAATTCACTCTCTACTGCAGACAGACTGTTTACTGAACTTGGCTTGAGACGCACACGTTTTTGTGCAGTTATAATTTATAAAACACATGCTAATATGTTCAAAACTTGTTCTTGTACAATTTACAAGTCAATACGCGCGGCACCTATCCTTGGTGCGTGATCTTGCATCACAGCTTTAATACCATAATGGAACTGCCTTTAAAATAAATAACTTAAGTAGGTAATAGTACAGTTTTAGTATATTCATCTGTGGTACAGTTCCTTACATCAAATTCAGTATCCTGTGGTAGATTTAATATAATTGAACGCTAATTCAGTAACTTCCTTGAGTTGAACTGGAAGAATTGAAAATCTAACGATATTTATTTACGTTAGAGTAAAATCACAAGCAGAACTTTTACCCGATTGTTAATTTCTACTCAGGAAAACTTATTTATCAATTATCAACATCAAATAAGTTACCTCAGGCATTAGAACATTCAATTCCGTATGTGCACGCAGGTCGATATTGTTTAGGAATACAGGGTTATTCATAAAACACCAACACCCTCCCAAGAGTAGATTAATAACGTCATAATCAACAACGTTTGTTCTACGACTTTTCCGAAAAAGGATAAAAGAAAATCTACGAATCGAAGAAGTCCTCCTGATTGAATTTTGTATGAAAAGTCGATGTTTTTTGCCTTTTTTCGGAAAGTCGTAACAAACGTTGTTGTTTATCGTATTCACTCCTGGGAGGTTGTTGGTGTTTTACAAATAACTCTGTATAATAACCCCACTTAAACACTTTCTATTTCGGTTAGTGACAACAACGTATTCCACTCCTTGGAGGTTGTTAAAAAATAACCTTGTAAAGTACCTATAGGCACTTAAACTCTTTCTATTTCGGTTAGTGATAACAATAATAACCTGCGGGCGCAGGCGTCTCGGCTTGGAATGCCCTTTCATTTCAATAGTCCCGTTAACGGTTAAAGCCACGCTCCATTGACTTCTCTTTACTTTTTTCAAAGCTTCGTTTACCTGAGGCCTAAGGTGTAAGTTTTGAAATGGCCAAATGTTACCTTCGCGTTTGAGTTATGATTTTACAGTGTTATCGTATAAATCTTTACTCTATTTTATGTATGTACTTAGTTCTCGTGTTATCCATTCTTTCATACTTTAATATTTATTAATTTATTAATCCTTATCCTTACTAATATTATAAATGCGAAAGTCCGTTTGTTTATTTGTTTGTTTGTTTGTTACGCCTTCACGTCTTAACTACTGAACCGATCATCATGAAATTTTACATACACGTTGTCAGGGGTATAGAGAAGGACATAGGATACCTTTCATCCAGAAAAAAAGTATTGTTCCCGAGGGATAGCAAAAAATCTCTCCACGCAGACGAAGTCGCGGGCGACAACTAGTAATATTATAAATGCGAAAGTAACTCTGTCTGTCTGTCTGTTACGCTTTCACGCCTAAACTACTGAACCGATATTGATGAAATTTGGTACGAATATAGATGGAAACTTGGGGAAGGACATGGGCTACTTTTTATCCCACTGCTGGGCACGGGTCTCCGCCCGCACGATATAACCTGTAGTCCACACGGGCGAAATTGCGGGCGGAAAGTTAGTTATACATATTGGCAAATTTTATTGACCCAATGTTATCTGTGTATATGCTAATAAAGATACCTTTAAGAACTATAAATAAGAAAAAAGATTGTACAATACACTGTTGGTGTTCCTTAAATAAATAAAATAAAAAAATAAAAACTCAAACGCACATAGTGCGTACAGGGAGTCGATGAGGCGCCGCCGCCCGATTGGCAGACCCAGGATATCGCTGGTCAGATCAGGTCCCCAAAGATCTAGCCGAGTTAGATAGAAGCCACAGATTGGTCAGAGCTGGCACTAAATAGGAAGGAATGACATTCTCTATTGTCGGAGGCCAAAATCCACTTTGGGTTCCTGAGCTACAGCAGTAGTAAACGCACGTAGTAACAACTCAAAATAAAATGTCTTATGTATCCTTTCTTTCCAACAACATAATGCAGGACGTTAAGTTAGTTTGTCTAGAGGCATTACAAATAATAAACTCTGATTAAATGTTTGCTATTTTATTAATTTAGTTCAACTGGTTAAGTTTATAATACCTACATATTATTTACAAACTAATCTTAGCAATTAACAATTTCATTGACTACTTAAATCATATTTTTATTAAATATAAATCAGTCTTTTCTTGTTACCTACCTTCGCTCGACATTGTTTTAAAAAAACTTCTAATTGTAAATAATCTCGATGAAGTCACAATCCTGCTATTATTTAATGCTAATTATTGTCTTCAGCTTATGTAACTTTACAAACAATAGGTCAAAAGCATCGGTTCTCTGAAATTAGCAACATCGATCGAAGCCCCTAGTTTTACAATACCTTAAATTATTAAGTAGAGTAACTGAAAACTAGACCTACTCCTTGAAAACAGTCATTCTAGAATAATCTAGAGGTCATTCAATGACGCTGGGAGTGTTATTGACTCTTAAATTGTTTATTTGAATCACATTATTCCAGTGAGAAATCAAGTCTAGTGGTTGAATTCAGCTGGAATGCTGAAATAATGTGAACCGGGGCATATGGCTCATTTAAAATACATTATTAACTTTTGATCAAAGATATGTTGACTAATGATTTTATGCTAACAAACTCTAGAATTACCAACTCTTTACAAAGATTATTATGTCTAATTTTCTGTCACCCTATATAAATCACAAAATGCATTTTAACAATAAACTTTGTCGTAATGCCGCTAATTATGAATTACAACATTTAAATATATTTAGTGTGTTCCAGACACAAATATTATACCTTATTTTTATAACTCATTTTGCGTCTATAAAGATTTTTCATTGTGTCCCAGCCAAATTTGAATTTCACTCTCTATAGAATTTATACGGTACTGCCTGTACCTTCATTTTCTCAAATCACTTATTTGCATAATATTTGAATTCTAATTCTGTGACCTTTACATTATCACCAGTGAACTTTAAAAATCTTATGTCATTTACTTCATGAAGGTGTAATAAGCTTGTAAAGCTGTTACTTCTTACTTCTAAGATGTTATTGTTCTGTGTCACCTCGCTTCTTCGTCTGCGGAACCATACGTTAAATATCGTTTCTGAAAAATAAAAAGAAGGGAATTAATACTTAAGCATACAAAAAAAAACATTTTCTTCTCCAAAATTAGTTCCAAATCCTTAACCGCCAAGAAGATTTTGTGAGCATTTAAGTACTAATTCTGGGTTAGGTTAGGTTAGATTAGTATGGTGATAATTTAAACATAATTAGATATAAAACAAATAAACACATCCTTTGATGTTTACAAATTATCACAATAACTTTAACTAAATAATCATAAAATTTTCATAAAATGCTTGTAATAACTAGAGCCCGAAAAATCGTTGAAAAATAAAATAAATTAATACTTACTGTCGTCGTTAAGATAAAAATCTGCTATATCTGCCATGTCTTCGAGAGGATTTCCCTTGTCATCTAAAATCTTTACAATTTCATTTAATGTGTCAGCTATTAACGTGCAAAGAACTTTTGAATAATCTGTAGGTATCCTATTTTCGCCGATTAAACTTATATTAAACCTGAAAAGAAAAAACTATTTTAATATTGGTACACTTGGTATTTACACTTAAGTATAGTAAGTACTCAACGAACCTACTTAAGTACCTAAAAATCACTATCTATCTACTAGTGCATTTATTGACAAAAAGACTTTCGAAAATCTTTCAAAGCATCATTGAAACATAGCATAAGTATGTAGTTGTTTAACTATAATGCTGCTATATTGTAATGTATTCTGCATATACCTAGTCCACTAGCACTGTTTAAGATATTATAAATGTTTTGAGAATTTCTTCTACGACACAGGAACTAACTACATCTCCCTTATTCTTAAGTGAAATAAAGTTTTAAAACTAATACTGTAACATTTATGTTCTGAAAAGATGACAGAGACTGTATGGGTATCGGCAAACCATGCAGAACCTGTACCCAATGTCGTATATATGTATACTAGCTTCTGCCCGCGACTTCTTACGCGTGGATATTCGAGAAAATCTTTAGGGAACCTTTAACCAAAATAAATAGTAGGGGCAAGTGCTGTACCTTCGGACGGCTTTACCTATTGACACAACCGATTTGTTTTTAGGAGTCTGCAAGGTGCAAATTTACTGTCCATATAGGTACAATAGTCTGTTTAACCTGTGGACAAATATGGTGTTTTTAAAAAAAGTTGATTATTTTCGTAAGTATAGGTGATATTGAGACTAGATTGTTAGTTTAAGAAAGGCTGATTATCCCTTAAGACATGTGATATGTCAAGAAATAAAAAAATCTTTACTAATTCAGACATAAAAAATGATTTATTCCAAATTCTGGAAAGTGTCCACAGCTAAAGCACTTGCCCCTATTCTATGTTTTAATCTCATCTCTTCCCCCTCCTATAATAAGGTAGCCCATGTCCTTTCTCAAGCTCTACTCTATCTCTTTACCAAATTTCATCAAAATCGCGTCAGAAGTTTAGGCGTGAAGCGTAACAGACAGTTCGCATTTATAATATTAAGAATGGATGTATGATAAACTTACACTGGCGTGTTTTCAATGATGGCGGTAATGTTGATTGTGTCGTCCACTTCTAACTTCTTTGGCACCAAATACGTGTTGTTTAACTGAGGCCACGACGGGACTGCCTGCAAATTGTCGACAGAATTCCTGAAAAGAAATATTAATCAAATTGATAAATTCTTTATGCGTAGTATCAGTTTTTCGTAATGCAGTCTGGTGTGGTGATTAACGCCGAATATATAATAGTACAAGTTTAACGCTACGAATTACATTATTCTTATATTTGGTCATGTGCCTATTAATTCTTTTGGCATTAATATAACATTTAAAACTACATTTATTTATGCGCAAAATGTGTATTGACATCTAGATCTCTATCACCGTAATTGCTCATGCGTGCAGTCTTCTCAATGCTTCACTGATCATACTTATTGAAATCTATATAAAGATCTCTCTTTTGGCTCTAAAATATAATACCTACCGAAGATGATTTGTATGATTTGTTTTAAAACTATTCGAAGTTTATCAGCCAGCATATGGCTTGGACGTGACATTTTGCTGTTTAAACCCATTGGACTAAAAATAATTGCAAATTTTAGGAAACAATTATTCTCCATTTGTTTTATACAATGAAACACAATACAGTTCAGGGGTATTCTGCTATTTAGTAAATTATGTTGATGAAAAACGTTAATTCAGTCTAATCCAAGTTAATGCTAGTGTAAATTATTAAGATAATACTTAATCAATCACGTCTAAAAATTTTATTTATTTGGAGCTACCTAACTAAGCGATGTCCGCAAATCGTTGTGTTGCTTGGTCACTACACCAGCACAGATCAGAAATTGTACACTAGTTTGAGTTGGTACTTACAGTTTACTAGATCCGTTGTTGTTAGGGCGTCCCATTATCTGGGTAATTCCACATAAGAAAATTATCGCCACAATCATTTCAAAGATTTGCACTAAAACCAAAATATACTTAAATACTTTAAAGTTGTTTAACTTTTTGGTTTGTCTTAGCACTGATGTGTAATTCATTGACAGTTCACTAACTAATGAATTGTTCGTGCTTATGTTATTCCCTTATATCATATAGCAAAAGTGATTCATTAGGTTGTTGGGTGAGCCTTATATGACGTTATATTCGATTATCATAATGGTTTTTAGCCTAGAAACAGTCAAATCCATTTTGCGGTAGAGGATAAGAAACGTATTCTTTTAAATTTCATCTTATCCACATAAAATTGACTTACAGTACAAAACTCAATTACAAGGATATTTTGTTATATTATTTAATTCATTCATCAGTTGGTGCAAGGAAAATTTATACCTATCCTTAATCCTTTCCAATAATTCCTAAATCGGATTTCAATGAGTGCTCTAAGTTATTTTCGTAATTAACTGAAATACTGTTACCAAGTTGATGATGATCATTTCTTGGTAATGAGTCATAATATAATAATATACCAACAGCTCCTTAAACAATAATAATTAAGAATCTGCTGGCTGCCGTATCAATGTAATTACCGCGCCTCAAAATTGTTTTGTCGTTCTCCTACCCAAAACATGTTTTGATGTCTTGGTAGAATATTCCTTGTAGGGATAATAATGCCAATGATTTTACTCTGTATAAATAAGTACCTAAAAATCTAATGTATTAAAACTTCATGTACAGCATTACCTATTTATTATAAAAAATATTTTAATACGAAATAATTCTATAATAAGTCTACACACTTTTTCACTACATACCGGGTGTAACAAGACACTCAATGAAGCGGAGGTCTACGTATTCTGCCCATCATCAGGACCTTTTCTAATCAAAATTATTGCTGGGAAAGATTTTAATTTTTAGCGTTAAAAAAGCATTGCATAAATTAGCACGCAATGTAACGCGTACAATAGACCGCGCCTGCGAGTTAATGCTACACAGCTGCGTGCAGCAGAGTTGAAAGGCAACGCTTATGTGCGTGCTCATGAAATACATTGAGTGATGACGTTTTGAAGCCACTGTTTCTTATCTAATACATAAAATTCTGATAATGTATCTGAAAACAAAAAATAGGAAATAACGAATAAAATAAGATTTGAAAAAAATTGAAAATAATTTTTGACTTTGACCTTCAATAACTTCGTAGCTATTGGTTTCCCAGGTATAGTCTAAAAGACAAAAATGATCCTGATGATGGGCGGAATGCGTGAACTTCGGCTTCGTTGAGTGTCTTGTTACACCCGTTATAACAAGGCTATTTTTTTTCTTTACTGTAATACATTACGTTTCTGCAGGTGAATCAAATGTGTATACTCTGGGGACGATAGGCGCACATCGAGTGGTGACCACCAAACTCCCATCTGTGGGCCGCACGAGGGAAGCCATGACCGCTGCTGGTAACACCACCACTAGACTCCTTGGGATATTCCAGAAGGTGAGGATAAGCACTTGGTTGTAATGTGAATCACAAGTAATCAGCTTGATTTTTATCTAAGCGTAAATTGTATCGCTTGTGGGGTGTCCTTAAGGCGACATTATAAATATATGCAACACTAGTGCCACTCCTGCAAAAAAAACCATATAAATACAAAATCCAAGCTGATGGTCCACTCGCAAAATATCAATTGTTATTTATATACACACAAACTCATTTATTGTGGTTTTTGTCAAATAAACAATTATTATTTGGCACTAAGTTTGTGTCTTTATTTATACGGCAATTGATATTTTTATAGGGGGCATCAGCTTGGATTTTAATAAATTGTGTATTTACACAGTAATTATTTTTTTGCGGGAGTGGCGCTAGTGTTGTGTATAATCTCGCCATAAGGAAATCGAAACATTCTATAGTCAATTTAGTAATATGTAGTTGATAACTATTAAGACTACTTTCAACTGTTATAATATAAATGAAGCCTCATTTCGGCAGAGCAAAATACTGTCGAATTTCCAACGTAAGCCACTGAACAATTAAAATTACTTTTACCACAATACATAATAGTTGTTTTTACCTAGGAGGAGATCCATCATTCCTTCCATCTCATATCTAAAGATTTATCAAAATTATTTTCAAATGTACAGTACAAGCTATAAAAATTATGATCTATCGTATTGAGTAGCTTTTGCTCATTGAACAGTTGGCGTCATTACTCATGCCACTTTCGAGCTAATTTATTTGACGCAAATTACCAAATTGATGTAAATCCAACGATTGAATTTCGGGCTTCAATTTAAAAAAAAAACAGCTTCAGAAATAGTTTTATTTTAAGTCTGCACGTTCCGCGTGAATCTTGTTGTCAATATAGGTACTCTAAGTAATTTGGAAAAATATATTTTAGTATACCTATCAAAAAAGATATATAATTTTTCGATTCGACCCAAATATGAGTTCGATATTCAAATAAAGTTGATGCTTTCTATTTTCCTCCTATGTCTGTCTGAACTCAATATTATTTTCACTAGTCTATGGAAATTCCCAATTAGTCATCAGACCTTTCTTCTTTAGGACTATTCATTGATATTCATCACTAGTAGTTGGCTCAAAGCTAGTCTGCGTCTGTTCTGTTTCCCACCGAAGTGACTCAAAAATAAGTCACTGCCCTGACCATAATAGTTACCTACGACTACATTTTGACGTCATGAGGGATTTCCTACGGGTAAGCTTTTTGTATCAATGTCAAAGATTTCAAATTATGAAAAGAAAGTTCTAACAAATTATATGTTTGTCATCCCGACGGACGGAAGACAGGTATCATACAACTTTCTCAGTCACGGACGGCTATCAAAGTAATTGTACCGAAAGAATTTCATATTTGAAACTAATTTCACATAGAGAAAAATTATAAATTAATAAAGTATTATATAATCAAAAGGATCTTGCCTGACTGACCACACCCTACGTCATATATGTTTTTATTAAATTCGTTTGAAATCTTAATTGTTACATTATTAGCTAAATGTGAATAGAGGAAAACTTTTCAGATTTTCGCGCGTATAATAAAGATTCTTAAGAAACTATAACATTATCACTTATTACGATAGATTGTCTCATTGTCCCATAGTACTTACTTGAGCTTATTTTTGAGGACTGAAATTAAAATATTTAAAGTTCTACGGATTTACATTAAGTACATTTTTCATCATTTAATTTACCTTAAACAAGTGTTAAATTCCCATAGAGTTGGCCATGAATTCATTCTATTTTCGCACATGCGTGAAATAGCCATGATTGCATTGAAATGGTATGCATAGTTTTGTTCGGTTAGCAATACAAGAGTAGCCATCTTTAAATAGAAATGGAATACCTTTGGCGTGTTTGCGTTGCGATACCAGTTCAATAAACTGCTTAACTGTTATATGCTCATTTTATGGCACTGAGCTACACATTAATAAAAATATTAATTCAGTGATAATTTAGCTTATTGAAGTGAAAACTTATTTAGCGGCGTTGTACACTTTTTTTGTAATGGGTAAAAAATGTTAACCTCGCGTCAGTCAGGGTCACGTGACCCTGATCGAAAATTCGTAAGACGGATGTAGCGTAGACAGCCGGCGGCAGAAGTATCACCCTCTCGTTCTACGGCGCGCGGCGAAAATGGCGGCGCGTCATTTTGGCGTTCGGCGGGTTGATTTTTCTGAGAGATAAACTTTTTAATGTATTATAAATTGACAATTTTGTGTACGATAGCGCAATAAATAAATATTGTATTCTACCTCATAAATGATAGTACTTTTATACTGATAATTTGAGCAATTCGTGCAAAATTATTCCCTAACCATTCCAAAATATCAAAAATGCACAACGTTAATATTCAAGTTTTCACTTCTGCCGGCAACACGATAGTTTTTTAACAATTTTCAAACTTATCACGTCACCTTTTGACAAATGGTTTCGTTGTCGTGGTACGTAGTTTTTCAAATCACTAACATATTGATTGTTTATGGCATAAATTCAATGTGCCCTAGGGGGTCGCTAGAATTTTTGAACTTGTAAAGGGGTCGCGTATTCAAGAAGGTTGAAAAACACTGCTCTCCTATAGCGGTATTCTCTATTAGTTAATTATTTGAAAGTGAAGCATAAAGGGAGAGAAGTTGCACAATATTACGTGATAAACTGTTAATGATTAATAACGATCAAGTTGTTTCTATCACAGATAACACACTTGAATGGACTTTGAAATCTTAGACACAAAGTTAGTGTTTTTCTCTAAGGTTTCAGTTCCAGTGTAATGGAAAAAACACAGTTATCCGGAAATTTTTACAATTAACGATTTCTAGAAGGTTTATTTTGTTATTTTCTATATTCTAGCTAGAATACTTATTAAGAGTCTCGCTGAATTTTGGTGAGCTCATTTTGTTGCAAGAAACATTTGGACATAAAAGAATGGTTTTTTTGTGTCACCTTGTGGGCTTACAAAGCCCACTTAGGTGGAAAAGTTTTACAATCGATTTTGCCTCTCAGTATGGTATACACCAGTGGTTCCCGAATTCTTTTGGCTTCGGAACCCTTTTTGGTTAACTGATTTTCGGCGGAACCCTAGCTCTAGTAAGAAGTAAACTAACTAGGGTCGGCGCTTTTAGGAACAGAAAATAGGACAAATACAAAAAAAATTTGGGTCTATTTTCTAAATGTACGTTGAAATCATTAAAACTAGCAGTAAAACTACTGTAGAGTCTGGTAACTGGTAAATCCTTCATTTACCAGTTACCCAGACATGTTGAATGTATGTGAATGTTTGTAATTAAAATACTCAAAATCAATGAAAACAAACGGGCGGGTCAGCAAAGTAAGAGTGTAATAAAAAAAAAGGATAACTAGGTACTTAGGTAAAGGGAAAAAGAGACTTTTGATCACTCGTTAATTCCGCGTCATTTTTGCAAGACATGTCTTTTGCAATTCTGCTTTCATAAAATCTACAGAGCAACGGTTTCTGATACTAGAACATTTAAGCGTCATTTTAATTTATTATATTATGATATAGTTTGACTTTAAAAGAAGGACTTTTATGATATAAAATATTAATTTAGTTAGAACAAAAAGATAAGTAGGATCTTGAATTTATAAACTCTTGAATTTTCGCGGAACCCCTGAGAGCCTCTCACGGAACCCCAGGGTTCCGCGGAACCCTATTCGGGAACCGCTGGTATACACAACTCCATCAATGATGTTCACTGCGTAACGCATACTTAATTACTTTTTTAAAAACAATTTTTTTACAAAAAGTTAATCCCTGATTTCCCGACTTCTTACAATACAAAGTAACCTTTTGATAGACCAAGCTTTATTTACCAGCAAGTGGACTTTAAGATCAGATCAAAAGTTTTATAGCTTTTCAATTATTTTGAAGGGACATAGTCTTACAATATTAACAATTTGTAAGATGTTCGTTTCTCAATGACGCGTCTTAATGACGCAATGGCAAAAGCTAAGTAGTTGATAATCCTAACGTTTCTCACAGTGTTAAGTAGTGTCCATTGTTGCTTGTTTAGGTCACCGATTGGACAGACAGACGTGCGTACTGTAGTTTGTGGTCGCCGATTTTAATGTCCGTTAGTCTTTATATGGACATTGGTTGTTTCCACGATTGACTAATTCAGACAACCTTGAATCTGATATTGGTTTGACTTGAATATATTGTTCCAAAATATCTATTTTTTTCAGTTCGTTATACAGGGTTATTTTTTATTTATTCAGTCCATGAAACTGAACAACTTTCTCTAAAAAAGTAGGACCAAATATGCAAAAAATATATATATATTATCCTATCCATACAAATCAAAGACATCAGGTGATCAGTTTAGTTTAGGGATGACCAACATTTTGTGGTGTATTTCGACTCGTCATATGTTTCTTGGAGAAATTATATGGACTGAAAACATCCTTAAAATTTGGAAAGTAAATAAAAAATAACCCTGTTTAATTTTAATCGATGTAAGACCAATTTATAGGTTTTTATTCTTTAACGCGTTGTGGTCCAACCAATGACACCTTTCGATTTGTCGTCATCAGTACGTAAGTGGGTAATTGTATCATGACGAAGCACGGTAAATGCCTAAATTGACCTAGCCTATTAGTCAGATTGGAAAGGTCAAAGGCCATGTGATTTCTATCAGGAATGTAAAGATTTTACTGTTTTCTACTAATGATAGGTATAGGTCGTGTTGTTTTACAAGGTCACAGTTTTTATAGACGTTCTTGGTCTGTAAGATAATGACAAGCATGAGTCATGCATGACTATCTCCAAAGGACATCTAAATTAATTGTTTTGAATTGGGATTGGGACTTCCAAGATCTCCTACAAAAATTTTGAAATTCAACAGTGATCAGGACGAAAGAAACCAGCTTTCGAAAAACATATGTCTTCAAATTTAACTTCACTGTTTTAATGTTCCCACTGCTGGGTCACATGTTTGGTTACTCAACCGTTGGCGTATATCTAATGTTGCTAATCTTCTGCAGTCGCAGGCCGAATATGCTGCGCTGTGCCACTGCGCCATCGATCTCCTCAATTTCTAATATAACTTTTTAAATTCTACAGGTGGAGTATGTATTCCTGGTAGGCGTGGGCGGAGGTGTGCCGCATTACACAGATTATTCGAAGCACGTGCGTCTCGGAGACGTCGTCGTTTCTACTCCGGCGCCTGATTTACCCGAAAAGTATGTAACATTAAATTTTTGGCCGCCCATTCATTGCCTAAACTATTTTATATCGATTTTCAACGATAAACCTAAAACGAAAAAATTGATTATCATAGTTTACCGATTGATCATTCGCCTGAATAATTGTTTGACTAAAGCAATCACAATAACTCTTCAAAAATTATAAAGAGCTAAAAATAACCAAATTTTTGTATTTGAAAACAATAAAAAGCTATGAATTAATACACCACACCACAATAAACAATAAAAAGCTATGAATTAATACACCACACCACAATACACAGGCATTTCGAAACCATTTTAGGGTTCCGTACCAAAATGGTAAAAAAGGAACCCTTATAGTGTGACTCAGTCTGTCTGTCTGTCACAGCTGGATATCTCGAGAACTACTTATGATATCAACTTGAAATTTGGAATAGTTTAAGATGACATTTGCCCAACTATTTTGCAAATAAGAAAGAAATAAAAAAAAAATCTTTTTTACAACAGGGACTGAAAAGGGGTCTTAAAATTTTGAAGTGCGGCTACTAGGGCATGTGGGGACATCATATGAAAGAGCGCCGTTTGCACTTTTTCAACCATTTTTTCTTTTTTTTAGGCCGCATAGTTTTCGACTTATGATGAAAAATGTAAAAAAAATTACCACCTTATCTCCGAAGTTTGCAAAGAGAAAAATGTGAAATAATTCTATGTGACAGTAATTTATATAAAATTACAGGAAAAATAAAACGATGTCACAATATTATAGCACTTTTTTAGAAATTATCAAATTTCTAAAAATGTTAACATTAGTTCCTTAAACTGCAATAATAATTTTATTATTCTACTCTGCAGTGTATTTATTATGATGGTACGGAACCCTCGGTGCGCGAGTCCGACTCGCTCTTGACCGGTTTTTTTAACCTATGAGCTAATTACTCCGGTCAAACAACTTTATTTTTAAATTTGAGATTTTTGCATTCACAATGTTATTTTTAAACAAAACTAAATAATATACTAGAAAAAATACGACTCGCACCAGATCAATACTCAGACGGGAATCGAACCCGCGACCTTTGGATATCCGGTCCAATGCTCTGACCGCTGAGCTACCGAGTCCCTAGTGAACTTTCTTTATCCTTAAAAAATGTAGGTTCGTTTAACCCAGTCCCTTGTATATTAGCAGGATAATGCAGTATTATTTGCACTATCACTCAGACACCTTACGTAGGTATTCCATTAATTGGCTCGTGTTAACCGGCGGCGGCGCCAGCGCGAAACAGTGATTAATCGTAGTCGACTCATATCTTAACCCTAATGTAAGCAAAGTAAATTTTCTTTATGAGCGTTAATATCATTGATAGCGTAAAAGTCTAACATCAGTATAATAATCTCGATTAACACTACTATTTAGTTTATTTTTCTTTTTTTTCACGGGAGATTTATTTTATTGACTCGTTTTAGATTTTAGTTCTTATCGCTTCATTTTTTTGTTTCTAGGTAATTCAAGCCTATTACACAGAATTTAATCATTTTAAAGCACAAAAAACATTTTTTTTTTAAGTAAAAGACCTTTGTTTTCATAGCTCTCGTGGAACAAGCGTATGCAGCGCCATTTTGACAGTTGCCTTCCCCATTGTAAAGAGATTACCTATGCGATATTGGTATTTTTTTTTTGGGAATAAATAAAGTGTTTAACTTCACAATGTCAATATTACATACAACTACCCACTACTATTAAGTAAGTATTATGTAGCGTAATTACATCACATTATGCTTACATATAATTGCGGTTACGTGGGGTTTCATTCATAAATCAAACCAAATAATTTAATTCATGTGTCATTCCCGCTCTGTAATTCCTGCTATCCTGCTACGATTGGGTCATTCTGGGAATTATATAAGTGCATAATGCATATACGTATTTTACGTAAGAGGTTTTACAATTAATTATAATAATTGGCAGTTAGCTGATAAATTATTACTTAATTGAAGTGTAGGCTATGCGATATTGGTATTTTTTTTTTGGGAATAAATAAAGTGTTTAACTTCACAATGTCAATATTACATACAACTACCCACTACTATTAAGTAAGTATTATGTAGCGTAATTACATCACATTATGCTTACATATAATTGCGGTTACGTGGGGTTTCATTCATAAATCAAACCAAATAATTTAATTCATGTGTCATTCCCGCTCTGTAATTCCTGCTATCCTGCTACGATTGGGTCATTCTGGGAATTATATAAGTGCATAATGCATATACGTATTTTACGTAAGAGGTTTTACAATTAATTATAATAATTGGCAGTTAGCTGATAAATTATTACTTAATTGAAGTGTAGGTAAAATTTATACGTAGGTAGTTAGTGTAGGTTATATCTATTATTTTGCTAAAATATCCTCATTAGGGGCCGTCCATAAATTACGTCACACGTTAAGGGGGAGGGAGGGCGTCAACGAAGTGTGACATTGTGTGACAAGGCGGTGGGCGGGGGGGTCCTAAATTTCGTGACGACACACTTCAAAATCAATAAAATTGAAAAAAATAAAATTTTCAGTACTGCTGTAATTATTTCTGGAAGTAATATTGTAATAGTAGTTTATGAAACTGGCGCATATTGAGGGGTATTCAAACATGAGTGTGTTTTTTAATAGCATCACACGAGTGTTTTAATACCTAGTTATGTGCAGTTTCATACACTACTTTATCTACTCTCATACTAGTGACTCGGTAGCTCAGCGGTCAGAGCATTGGACCGGATATCCAAAGGTCGCGGGTTCGATTCCCGTCTGAGTATTGATCTGGTGCGAGTCGTATTTTTTCTAGTATATTATTTAGTATTGTACTCTCATACAATTTGTGATTGAACCTACAAAACTTCTACAAAATAAAATATCAATGATAAAAAGAGTAAGTTTGTAGTTTATCGGTAGGTCGGCACTACTTACTTTTTCCGTCGCCGCATCGGGTAATATATCGGGTGGAGTCAAATTTTCACTCACTACTATGACATTTTTAAAGAAAAGTAAAAATTAAAATCTAAAAATGGCGCGGAATCAATTAGAAAAATAAATAATGAGATGAGTGTATTCCAGATGAGTCATTGATCACCATAGAGTACATTTTAATCATGGAAAGTATATGGAAATGTCGTTGTTTCTTTTTAATATCACGGCACTGCCTTCTTCTTGGATTTGCCCTGTATCGTAATGAGAAAAAAAGTTATTTTATATTTATATTGCTTAATATAGCGAAGGTATGTTATAAAATAACTTTTTAATTTTTTTCGGTATTGCGTGAATAAAGTATGTCAATATAAATTCGATTTGAAATTCATAATTCGAATTTTACGATATGAGAGTAGATAAAATATGTTACGTCACACTAGGAAGGAGGGGGTCTCACAAATGTGACCAACTGTGACAAGGACGGGAAGGGGGTCAAAAATCATGAAATTCGTGTGACGAAATTTATGGATGGCCCCTTATAGTATTTAAGGGCTAAGTTTATATTTTATCAATAGATTGTTTGTCCATTGTATTTTATCCACAATCAAACAGAATTGTCTTTTATCATTTTTGTTCTAGTGCAATTACATTGTCGCTAGAATCTTATAATAAAAAAACCGGTCAAGAGCGAGTCGGACTCGCGCACCGAGGATTCCGTACCATCATAATTGCACCATCAAACCACACTGCAGAGTAAAATAATAAAATTAGTATTGCAGTTTTAGGTCAGCGCCATCTCTTGACCGATAGTGGAACTAACTGTGACTAACTAACGTGTTAACTTTTTTAGAAATTTGATAATTTCTAAAAAAGTATGCTATATTGGGACATCGTTTTATTTTTCCTATAATCTTTTGTTAAAAACTGCTATCACATAGAATTATTTCAGTTTTTTTTCTTTGCAAACTTCGGAGATAAGGGGGGGGGACGGTATTTTTTTTTACATTTTTCATCATAAGTCAAAAACTATGCAGCCTAAAACAAAAATAAATGATTGAAAACGTGCAAACGGCGCTCTTTCATATGATACCCCACATGCCCTAGTAGCCCCATTATAAATTTTTAAGACCCCTTTTCAGTCCCTGTTGTAAAAAAATATTTACTTTTTTATTTATTTCTTATTTGCAAAATTGTTGGGCAAATGTCACCTTAAACTATTCCAAATTTCAAGTTGATACCATTAGTAGTTCTCGAGATATCCAGCTGTGACAGACACTGGCACTAAACAATATTTTAGAGCCCAAGCATATGTGTTTTATTTTAGCTTCAAATGTACCCAGTGGTGCGCCACCAGTTCAACTTTAATAGCTTACAACTCGAAAACGTGACGTTTTAGACGATTATGTCGTTAACAATTCTTGTTCGTCAATACGAGTACCAATGTACTAGCTATCGATTTACACAGGTTTCATTTGTGTCCGCTATTTTGAAAAAAAATCAAAATGGCTGACAGTAGGTATGCCAAAATATTCAAACCTCTTTCTGTAATGATTTTTTTTGCACTGATATAATATTTGAGAAAAGCCAGATTTATTTCTTTCATCTAGATGAAAAAGACGGTTTTTGTCTTTTAGACATGCTAACCCCATCAATTTATTTGGTAATCTATGTGTGGAAAACCATATTTTTTATGTTTTATTTGATAAATGATTATTTCAATAAAGAATCGGGTGAATATTGTTTATCAAATATAAGTCAAGTAAAGATTAACAGACATTTATTTTATTTTATTTAGATAGATAAATGTTACATTACGGCTTAAATGCTGTCTCAGAAGTTTATTACTGTATGATGTGTCTTTATATGAACATTTTTAATTTAGATACGTCTACATTTTCTGCGAAAAAGCAGAGCGTAACGACAAAGGCGGTTGGGACTATGAGGTGAAACCATACAAGCCACCGAGCTACTTACTCCAAGACATCGCACTAAGATTGATGAAATCGCAAACGACTCCATGGAACTCTTACATCGAACAAGGTAATGCTACGATAAGATTTTATTGAGGTTTTTCTTATGGCACACGACAAAGTTGTCTGTCACTGGCCATGCTTTTTTCGTAGAACCATATACTTTTTTGCGTAAAGTCGATTGTATTCCATGTCTTAAAATATTCCCAAATCCTTTTAAGTATTTTCTTTAACAAATAAAAGGCCATTGACTCCTTAAGACCAGTTTTAACTTATTGACAGATTAGTTTATGGAAATTGGATTTCATTTTAAATTAAATCAGAATGTAATATCATCCAAAATCTGTGAAATACATGCAAATTGGAAAACCGCATATTGAGTTGGTCAGTTTCTAAGCGATGAGCGATGATAAATCGAATGAATTACAAAAGTGCTGATGCGTGACCTCATTATGAGTACCAAGTTGAATGTAGGCATTTGTACACCGTACACGTAGTTTACGCATATTAGTAATACATACTCTATGATACACTTAGCCACAAATATTTTGATAATACATTTTTCCCATTTTTGAATTAACCACTTGTATTTTATGATACACGACTTACGAATTGGGATGGCCAATTCCATGGCCAACTGTAAACTGATATAATAGCTGAGAAAAGCAAATTTTTTTACATTCTACCCTTTTGGAACATACTTTAGTCACAAAATAGAGAGATTACAGAAGTTAAGCTTAAATTTTAGTATTCACTTGCCTTATTTTATTTTCCCTACTTTTCAACCTGCAACAGGTGTCAACCCTTGAAGAATGGGTATAAGTTTTGAGAGTTTGTACTCTGTTCCGTTTATTTACTCATGTGACACGAGTGTGTGACGCAGTGCCATCGGTCGGTGAGAGCTGTCAAATGATCTTTTTAAGCTTCGATCAAGAATACCTTAGATTTCCGGTCAGACTCTCAAAACGGCACCTCGAAATAACCGCCCCACTTACAAACTGGGTTGTTATTTTGTACGAAGTATTCTCTTCTTTGTTTCTTCCTGTCAAAGACTAATTTAGGCGAATCTTGGGCACCGGCAGCAGGGTGCAAGGAAGTGCATTTGCACCCCTCTGTCAGGAAAACTTTTTTTTTATTAAGTTACTGTTTGAAAAAATCTGACGGCGTCCCAATTTGTTGATCAGCTTAACAATAAATTAAGTATCCTCCTCTATTAAGTTAATAGTATAATGCGTAGACGCAGATGCACCTCCCTGAAAATATTCTGATGGCGCCCATTGGAAGAATAATATTTTTTTACTCAAAAAAGCTTGTAATATGGTCATTATTTTGACAACCTTCTTTGAACAAAGTTGAGCTTGCCGGTGTCCTCCGATGGTGATGCAACAAAGTTATATGGGATTTCATTATTGTCGAGTTTTAGCCACCAGCAATTTCCTTTGAGAATCCATTATTGTCGAGTTTTCTTTCAAACATAGGTGAAAAATACACTGTACAACCCGCGCAGATAAAGATTGGGATTAGAAATGGCGTCGTTCATATTCACTATCGCTCTCTCAGTCACACTCGTTGTGGTAAGCGCGGTGAGCCGCCATTTTG
Source organism: Agriphila geniculea (assembly GCA_943789525.1). Lineage (NCBI taxonomy): Eukaryota > Metazoa > Arthropoda > Insecta > Lepidoptera > Crambidae > Agriphila > Agriphila geniculea. The sequence continues at coordinate 15,544,264 of OX038882.1, read as the reverse complement.
AATCCCATTCTATATTTGCGCGGGTGTTGTATTGTTGTACCTAGATGATGTTTTTGTACTTTTATATAAAATTAGTATGGAAAAATATAAAAAACTCGCACTTGACCGTTTTTTGACCTTTCATTCAATACCCCTTATCTACTTCCGCGGTTTCAAAGGGGATCAAAAAAAGCTTATTTTTTTGCTCCGACGCACCGTTTCGGAGATATTTGCATTTTTGTATTTTTTCGAAATTAGGTTATAAGTACCTACTATAGTAGGTATAGTAGGCAGTATTCGCAATTTGCATTTTTTGAGTAAAGTACTATACAAGCCTTGGTCCACAATGACTGCACTGCTGGCCACGTTATGATGGCCTCGAGCTAAGCTTAACTACGCTCTCGGCCTTCAAGCTTGCTCATCATTGCAGCCCTTGCTGTCCGCGCTATAAAGGCCTCGACCTCCGGTCTCGGCCTTTATTCTAGCTTGTCCATCAAGGGCTGCAATGCTGACCGCACTGTGACGGCCTGGACCTGCGCTAAGCTCCGCTCTCGGCCATCATCATCGTTGCCAGCAACGCAGTCATTATTGACCGCGGCAGTAATGTACTATTACACAGTTAAAAATATGTAGTACTTACGGATTCGAACTTCAACATTTTGTATCGCTTTTTGTTTGTAAGTTGGTGCCATATTTGCGTGCTGTTTTAGTTCGTGAAACGTTATCCAGGATATTTTTGATCGAAGTTTTAATTTAAGCCCTAAGCGTGCCTGCAGACTAGACTTTCTATCGGCCGATAGTTGGTTTTGTATGAAGAATTGGCTGATACCAAATCGTTAGAGTGTGCACACTTGCATACTTCTTCATACTGATTTCAACTATCAGCCGACAGTTTGGTCTGTAGTTTGCGGTTACTCTAAATCGTCAATGGTCATTCAGGCACACCCCGGGCACTCCATACAAGCGTCGCGTTTCAACTACCTATTACACAGACGCTACATAGTGACGTTTTTGCACACGCGCAACTGTGTGCGTGAAGTTTAGAGCTATTGAATGAGCACACGAATCGGCACACGAACTCGCGCGGTGGGGTGAGGTAATTGATTGTGGGGCGGGGTGGAGTATTTTTCTTTCTGTACGGTAGTACTTATATCTATTCTGTGATCCAGGTCTACAGCGGCTGGTGGGAGTCCCCGGGCGCTGGGACGCGCCCGCGGGCGCCACGGACCGCCTCACCGTGGACGTGGGCGAAGGCGCCTACATAGAAGTGTCGCACCCCGCGCCGCACGGCGACCAAGTGTGAGTTACATTGCTCTGACTACAGAATAACTAATAGTACAAGTACAGAAGCAGCACCCCGTAAAGACATTTAAATAAATAGCGACTTTTGCTCCGACACAATAAAGTGCAATTCAGTTAGCGCAGCGCTAATGGCCTACAGTTATATTCACCTAATAGTTGCCTCTCTTTCTTTCGCTTGCTCTTACCTTTTCTGACGACGCAACGTTAGGGTTGTCTTCTTTTAAATGATCTGCGTAGCATATATCATAATGTGAAAAACGACAATTGTTAATTGGTTTTTGATTTTGACATCCGTACACGGCACAGTAATGTCGATTCGACATTATTACTATTATAAAGAGATAATACGCAGGTAGTAAGATGCCGCGCGACTACACACGCGGGCGTGTGGCGGCCCTCTGCTTACTTGTGCCTCCGAAGGCACGGCTAGCGGTAGGTGCTTATCGCGCGACCTTGACCGAGTGATGGAGGCCTGCTTATGGCTAGTGATGCGAGAGGAAACGGCTGTAGCGTACGTCTCGAACAAACAACCAACTGCCACGAAATAAATCCCCCCCCCCTCCCCTAAGAGCAGTCCAGGCGCACTTCACGCTTTAGGTATTAGGCTGGCCCCAGACCTACAGGTTTTATTTCTTTGCTTTGCTGTTCTACTAGAACAGGACTGCGTTCCGAGGTTCATCAGAGGGCGGTTGTTTGGTTGATTTTTAACTCACTCTAAGGTTCGGAACGACCGAAGAACTTTAGATGTCATTGGTAATACGAAGTCTTCGTTTTTCATTTAGAATACGGATAATTTAAACTTTCTTATAAACTAAATCAAATAAAATCTGGTTTTTTTTGAAGAGCAACCATGAACTTTTTGAAACTTAGATACAAAAACATCAAAATACAAAATAATATCAAATGACATTGTCAATTTTTGTATAGGGAAAGATGTGTCACCCAAACGTCACGCACTAATGTTTGGAACGCCGTTAGAGCGTAAAGTTGCACTCGGAGCATAGGTTTAAACGCGCCTCAGCAAAGCAAAGAAATGAAACCGGTAGGTCTGTAGCCAGCCTAAAGCTACAAGTAGCCGGCAGTTCTGAACATTTGAAGTGTGTGCCAATATATTTAAATCCAAAATTAGACATTATTAGAAAATAAAACAATCAAATGATAATCGTCAAATTCTCATAGCCACGACGAAACAGGTAAAAGCGACCGAACATCTTCAAATATTACCTTTTTGTTAAATGGGGAACCACCTTTATCTTTGTGTCTCGATGATATCCTCAAATATTGCTTTAGTGACGTCTTAGAATGATACCTGAATTTTCCCCTACCTTTGCTCATATTTCCTTATTTTGTAGATACTTCTAAAAATAGACTTTAAACTCCGACAGCAAAGTTCATTATTGGAGGCAATTCTCGTAACTAAATGGAAATTTTATGGCTGTCAGTATATTAGCAACTCATCATAACATAGAGTTTATTTTTAGTTATTTATTATTGTTTTGTTTTTCCCATGGTTCCTTGTCCTATTTCATCATGTCCCTGTAAATAACTGCTCGTCTTTTTTTTCTATAACTAAATAATAATAATAATAGTTAATTTATTAGATAACAAACATGTACACATTATTTATGAATCTCAGTAGGTACTGATTTATTTACTTGATTATGCTAAACGTTACATTATAAACACTTTTTATATTTTTTTTAAAAGTGATTGAGATGATGTTGGAATTACATAAGTTTATGTGGTCTAGGACAGTGTTTTTCAACGTGAGTCGCGCCCCCAGGGGAATCGCGAAACTTTTAGGTCTTACATAAGAATAAAAAAATCCATTTTTGATATTTTGGAATGGTTAGGGAATAATTTTGCACGAATTGCCGTCTTACGAAATTACTCTGCATTTGAATTTACGAATACAGAACAGTATTGTACGAAAGACGTGCCGGACTACAGCTGCGCCACAAAAAAAAAAGTTGGAAATCTGACTTTTTGACTATGCCATGATGAAGTCTATAGTTTGTCGGAGTTTGTCGCCAAAAACCAGAGTTTGTCGGTCTTCCGTTTAGGAGATACATGTGGCTTAGCTGTAGAGACGTCTCTACAGCTGCGCCACACAGATCTCGAAAACGGAAGGTCGTAGCGAAAATCTGATTACTTGTATGTATAGCCGTTAGTTTGTCGGAGTTTGTCGCACAAAAACCAGAGTTTGTCGGTCTTGCGTTTAGGAGATACGTGTGGCGCAGCTGTAGAGACGTCTCTACAGCTGAGCCACACAGACCTCGAAAACGGAAGGTCGTAACAGAAATCTGATTACTCGTGTGTGTAGCCGGTAGTTTGTCGGAGTTTGTCACCAAGAACCAGAGTTTGTCGGTCTTGCGTTTAGGAGATATGTGAGGATACGCTGTGGAGACCTTTCTACCTGGATCTTGAGAACGGAAGGTCGTAGCGATAATCTGATTAGTCATATCTATAGTCGGTAGTTCGACCGAGTTTGTCGCCAAATACCAGAGTTTGTCGGTCTTGCGTTTAGGAGATATGTGAGATTTTCGCTACGACCTTCCGTTCTCGAGATCCAGGTAGAAATATCTCTACAGCATATCCCCACATATCTTCTAAACGTAAGATTGACAAACTCTGATTTTTGGTGACAAACTCCGACAAACTAATGGCTACACACTCGAGTTATCAGATTTTTGCTACGACCTTCCGTTCTCAAGATCCAGGTAGAAAAGTCTCCACAGCGTATCTTCACATATCTCCTAAACGCAAGACCGACAAACTCTGGTTCTTGGTGACAAACTCCGACAAACTACCGGCTACACACACGAGTAATCAGATTTCTGATACGACCTTCCGTTTTCGAGATCTGTGTGGCTCAGCTGTAGAGACGGTCTCTACAGCTGCGCCACACGTATCTCCTAAACGCTACACCGACAAACTCTGGTTTTTGTGCGACAAACTCCGACAAACTAACGGCTATACATACAAGTAATCAGATTTTCGCTACGACCTTCCGTTTTCGAGATCTGTGTGGCTCAGCTGTAGAGACGTCTCTACAGCTGAGCCACATGTATCTCCTAAACGGAAGACCGACAAACTCTGGTTTTTGGCGACAAACTCCGACAAACTATAGACTTCATCATGGCATAGTCAAAAAGTCAGATTTCCAACTTTTTTTTTGTGGCGCAGCTGTAGTCCGGCACGTGTACGAAAGTCTTATCCATAGCTTGACAGAAAATCTAGAGTTTTGACATTGAATAAAAAAATTAGCGCGTTGCTATGGTGACACAAGTGTTTACGTCTTGAAATGACGCGCTGCCATTTTCACCGCGCCCCGTAGAAAGAGAGGGGTATACTTCCGCCGCCCGCTGTCTACTCTCCATCCGTCACATCCGTCTTACGAATTTTCGATCAGGGTCACGTGATTCTTACTGACGCGAGTTTAGCATTTTTTCCCCATTACAAAAAAGCGTACAACGCCGCTAAAGAAGTTTTCACTTCAGAAAAAATAGGATCTGTTTATTTTTTGATATTGACAAAAGATTGTCGTGGTACGAAGTCTTTCATATCACTAACATTTTGTTTGTTTATGGCCCTAGGAGGTCGTTAGAATTTTTTAACTTGCAAAGGGGTCGCGTATTCGCAAAGGTTAAAAAATACTGGTCTAGGGTGAATGGACCTATCTTGAAAAGAAGTTATGGGTTTATCAGCAGCCATGTTTAACGTCACTAGCATTTTTATAGATGTTTGAATCAAATCATCGCCCTACCCTTATGTCAATTTATTTTTATTCAGGGTCGGTGCAGTGCGTCCTCTTCCATTCCGTCTTGTCACTCCTAATCTCCTCATCCACTCCCTTCATATTCATTATCATTCCGCACACAATCCATCCATCTTTTCTGCGGTCTTCCTCTGACTTTCCGGCCCTTAACATCCCTATCCATTACTCTTCTAGTAACATGCCTTTTTCATCCCTTCTCATAACATGTCCAAACCAAGCCAGAGACAATTCCCTTTTTATTATTCTGTTATATATTAGGAGGTCATAACAAATTTGGTAACGGTCGCGTAAGTGGCTGACTCTGGATTCACAGAATGGAGAGGCACTCTCTGATGCCAAATATGTCAGTCTGTTTGCGTGAAGTGGTTGGGTTCTTTTTATATGCAGCCATGCAGGGTGAATAATGTGTTATTGTTACCAGAAAAAAATACGATAAGGTAAATGGCTGACAATAGTACAGCAAGTAGGTACTAGTTGTACTCATGTGAACTGTGTAAGGACTGACCAAAATTCGGTTGCGTTTCGTAGGTATAAGCGATCAACGTTTTGTTTGTTTGTAATATATAAACTCAAAAAGTACTGATCCGATTTTGAAAATTTTTTCACCTATAGAAAAAGCTACATTATCAGCGAGTAACATGGGCATAATTTATTTAAAAAAAAAATATAGCCTTTTTTCAGCCTGCATTTAAAAAGAACGCAACCACTTCACGCAAACAGACTGACATATTTAGCATTAGAGAATGCCTCTCCATCCTGTAAACCCAGAGTTAGCCACTTACGCGATCGTTACCAAAATTGTTATGGCCTCCTAATCTATTACTGGTGCTACTTCAAACTTCCTCTCACATAGTCATTCCTAATTTTATCCATTCGCGTCACATCACACATAGGGTAGGTCTGTATTGAATATAATGGAGAAGTTTCCTAGTTGTTTTTATTAGCTATTATTAAAATTAAAGCCAAATTATAAACAACTGTGAAAGAATTATCTCTAAAAATGAAAAAGTTACAGGACGTGAAAGTTACGATTTTAAGATAATTTCACTCATCGGAAACCGGTGGCCTGAGGTCATCTACGGAACATCTCCAGTGGCCGGCCGCGCCACCGCCATACAAGCAACAGGTGGGATGATGTCACGAGCTTGCAATCCCATCGCGCAAAAATTCTTCAACTTAAATTAATTATTACTCTGCCATTTACTGACGAATTAATTTTTTTTCACTAGTATATTAATTTTATTTTTATTTATAAAATAAATAAAAATAAAATTAATATATTTTAATTTTATGAAGGTAAATAAAGCAGTTTTAACATCATGAAACTTATTCTTATCGAATGAGGATTAGTGGCCACCTCTGGTGTTAGAGTTTATCAAGCCGCCTGTAAGGCCTCTAACTTGGCTTAACGACTGTTATCAGACGACAACAGCCGGAACCGACGGTTTAACGTGCCCTCCGAAGCACGGAAGCGCTCAGTTGTAATGCCACTTTAACGGTCACCCATCCGAAACCTGACCGGACCGAGCATTGCTTAACAAACGTGATCGAGTACGATCAGTCTATCAAGTTCCGCCATGAGCGCTTCATTGTCAATCATTCCATTATTGATTTATAGTGACCACGGCAAAGGTCGCCGCGTGCACTGCGCGCCGGTGGCGGGCGGGCGAGCGGTGGCGGCGGCGGGCGAAGCTCGCGCAGCATTCGCGGCGTACGCGCGCGCGCTCGCGTACGACTGCGAACTGGACGCCGTGCTCGACAGCGTCGTCGGCAACAGGAAAGATTGCTTTATATCGATCAGGGGTGAGTCACAGCATCTAGCGACCTCACGCACCAGCCGACAGATATCTAGCAGTAGGGTTGCCACCTGTACTATATTATACAGGGTTATTTGTAAAACACCAACAACCTCGTAGGAGTAGATTACCAACATCATAAACAACAATATTTGTTCTACGACTTTTGATGATTCCTTAGATTATACTTTCTACAAAAAAAATAATTTACCGTTCGTATTAAGATTATTAATATAATTGAAAAATATTAGAAAAAATCAACTCACCCGTAGCAGCTCAGACGGGACTCGAACCCGCACCCTTAGGATTCCGGCCCAATGCACTAACCAATTATACTACCGAGTCGCTAGCAGGATTGGCGAAATTTTCTTATACTTTTCACGTTTCCGCTGTAGGCCAGCGCCATCTCATCAATGTGAAGTGAATTAACTTCGACATTCGAAAGCAACACCTTTACAGATGCCAGACAATCAATTAAGATGAAATAGCCATATAATTTTTAAACTTTTTTACCGTTCCTATGTTCATAACTACGCGCGACGCGCGGAGCACCTGGTGCGCGCGACCCGCCCGCCTCACCGCCATCCATAGACGTAAAAAGTGTCGAACAGTACAATAAATACTTGAAAATTCAATTTTGGTGAATGTATTGAGTTATGATAAAAGTTGTAGAACAAACATAGTTGTTTATGATGTTGGTAATCTACTCCTGTGAGGTTGTTGGTGTTTTACAAATAACCCTGTATTATCGTGCTATATTTCAATCAATTGTACTATATGTTTTTAAAAATTATATAATACGAATACTATATTTTCATCGATGATTCAGTTATTGCGCTTTGGCGAAAAAGGCCGAAAAGAAAGGAATATTATTTTAATTTTTATCATAATTGCTCAGATGCCTATAAAACATTGAAAACTTGTTAACCCAAGCTAAAAGTAATAACAATACACATGGAAAAATAAATAATGACTAAAAATTTGTGTTTTGCAACGAACTAAAATGTAATGGAAGTGTAATTGCAAACAAATATTGCTTAAAAAATGGCACCATGGGGCCGAAAAAGCACAACCCGCTCAGCTTTAGTCGAGCCAGCCACCCGGTGACTGACGTTAGCGTTCGTTACAATAATATGTAGTTTGTATTGTAGAGAAAAGAAAGAAAGAGACATTTTATTAGAAATGACGTCCTGTGTAGTCAAATGGTGTAGAAGACGCAATGAAGGCAGTAAAAATATGCAGAAATAACGTATCATATTGTTTCGTTTAAGTATAGAAAATATCTATGAGTATACAAATTATGGTCGCTAATAAGCAACCAGTGCTCAGACGCTTTGTGCTGCATAATTAAATGCCAGCATTTTTAGCTCCATCCACTTAGTTATACTTTTCGTGTGGTGCCATTTTTTGAGCGTAATGCTTGTTCCATAGCTTTTGCTGGTGTTTTGCAATGTTTTAAGAAAAATACTATTTTACGTCCAAAAAAGGTGGCAACCCTATCTATCAGCTAGTAGCATAACCCCAGGACCAACCGACTGCGAGTGGGCAAGTATTGGGAGTTTTAATTGAGTATGAGCCCACTAGCCCCTAGTGAAATGCCCTTTTTCCGTTGTCTCCCACTGTGTGTCCAATCGGGAAATAAAGTATGGAGTCTATTCCCGTTGTCCCCAACTGAGGGATATCGAAAAGAAATGTATAGAAAAAACCTTTTTTCCCCATATCCCCCAGTGGGGGACGAATAGGCCGGTGGAAACACAGGCGGGGAAACATGTAACTCCACAATTAAAAAAAACCGGTCAAGAGCGAGTCGGACTCGCGCACCGAGGGTTCCGTACCATCATAATTGGACCATTAAACCACACTGAAGAGTAGAATAATAAAATTAGTATTGCAGTTTTAGGTCAGCGCCATCTCTTGACCGATAGTGGAACTAATGTCAACTTTTTAGAAATTTGATAATTTCTAAAAAAGTGTGCTATATTGAGACATCGTTTTATTTTTCCTGTAATCTTTATATAAACTGCTATCACATAGAATTATTTCAGATTTTTCTCTTTGCAAACTTCGGAGATAAGGGGGGGGGGAACGGTCATTTTTTTTTACATTTTTCATCATAAGTCGAAAACTATGCGGTCTAGAAAAAAAATAAAAATTGATTAAAAACGTGCAAATGGCGCTCTTTCATATGACACCCCACATGCCCTTGTAGTCTCACTTTAAATTTTTAAGACCCTTTTTCAGGCCCTGCTGTAAAAAAGATATTTATTTTTTTATTTATTTCTTATTTGCAAAATAGTTGGGCAAATGTCATCTTAAATTATTCCAAATTTCAATTTGATACCATTAGTAGTTCTCGAGATATCCAGCTGTGACAGACAGACAGACAGACTGAGTCACACCATAAGGGTTCCTTTTTTACCATTTTGGTACGGAACCCTAAAAATGTGTACCCTATCTAAAACTCATTTCTTTGTTTGAAAAATAAAAGGTTTGACAAGGTCGTCAAAAATGGCATACAAGGTTGAGAGTTGCGGCCCGGCCCCGGCAAAGGTTCGGTACCCGGCAGGTTCGGCACTTTTTACAAGGTTCGGCCGCGTACCGAGCCTTACCCCCCGGGGTGGGGTCGAGCCTCCGAACCCTTTAAAAAAATACGTTTTTAAAACCCGACTAAAAAGTATAAAAATCGGACTAAAAATATTCTGCGCGATTGGGATCAAGCCTACGAGCCCAGCTTCTGAAAACAGACGTTCCGAATACACGGACTAGCGCGCCTAACGGCCTAAATGAATACCGAGTCGGCTCGGCCGAGTCGCGAACGGTTCGGTATTTTGGAACCGAACGGTTCGCGACCCGGCGGCGGTCCGGTATAATTAAGGTTCGCTGCATCACTAATACAAGGGCTGAAGTTTAGTTTTATTCATATCCATGAATACGGTGCGTTTCCTAGTCTTATTAGTTATTATTACAATTAAATCTCATGTTACTTTTGTTTTCCTACATTTTAGTTAATTATTTTGTTCGAAAGAGACTCATCAGTTCAACATTTTAAATGGTAAATCTAAGGCGACGGCTACACGCATGGTAAATACTGTTATCCACCGCCATAGAGTACCTACATTTTAACCGTGGAAAGTAAAATATTGAACATTCCATACAAATTACTTTCCATGGTTAAAATTTACTCTATGGCGATGCATCACAGTATTTACCATGCGTGTAGCCGTCGCCTAAATGATTTTCTGTCCTGATTTCCCCGTCACACCATTTTTTACTGTAGTTGGTTTTGTTTTTTTACTTTTTTTATGCATAACTACGCTTTTTGTTTGTTTGTTGTTGCTACTCTTGGTATCTATGTAAGGCAGCCATTACATGGTCATGCAAGCGTCAGTCAAATTCCATCAGTCATGAATTACGTTTGACTGATGGAAAGAACAAATCACATCATGCAACCATCATTCACTACATTACACGGTAGGTTAATCGTCTCGTCAGTCACAGCGCGTGACAGTGGTTAAACTGACAGCAAAACCTGCCGTGTAATGGATGCCTAAGTGTAAGGGTGGGTACCCACTTAGGTTTGCGAACCTCCGCGCTCCGCGAACCTCGAACAGTGATCCATAGCAAAAACAAATATTTTTACTTTGGCTACAGTGTGTACCTGTGCGAACCAAGTTCGCATACGTGTTCGCTCACGTACACACCTCGGCGCCCTGTTCCAGTAGAGGATAAACGATTTTTTCGGTGCAGGTTCGCGGAGCGCGGAGGTTCGCGAACCTAAGTGAGTACCCACCCTGATGTGTGTCAATAAAATGTTATTCATTCATTTTGTTTATTTGGTCAGGTATATGTGACTACCGCGACGGCACGCGCGGCAAGGAGTGGCAGCCGCACGCGGCACTCGCCGCCGCCGCAATCATGAAGGCAATCGTTGCCGCCATGGACCCACCTACTGACTAAACACTAACATTTACTATTACTAGGGCTGTCTGCTGACTAACTTACCAAATGACCTAAAAAGGAAAAGCTATTCTGTCGTGTTGTGTTGTGTCGCGACACATTATTACAGTACGTCAAGATAAAGAATGGGCATCGTGTTTTTGCTTTTAGAGATAACGTTGACATTTATTTCATTGCTATAAAGTTGAAATTGTAAATGACTTTTAGCCAAACTACATTTGTTAATTGTCTTTGTTATGTAATATATGTAAACGATTGTTTCCGATGCCCATTCTATATCTTGAAGTACTGTACAGTGTGTTGTGTCGACACAACACACTGTAATAATGTGTTTCTAGCCATACTAAATGTATGAAACCGATACATTTTTTGTCGCGACACAACACAACACGGCAGAATAATGTTTCCGCCAATACACGGTGTTTGAAGCCGAATATGGTAGATAGGGTACCATACAACCCGGGAATATTTTTGTAATATAAACTCTGAACATCACCACTTTCTAGAAAAAACTTCTCCTTTTTATGATAAACTGCATAGTGGCAACCCTAGGCCGAAATTGTGTTTTGCTTTTGCCCATTAATAGAATGGACTATCGAAAACAACAGTCTATTTACGTCTAGGGTTGTCACTGCAGTTTTTTCTCGGATTCAGGGTTTATAATAATTTTCCGGGGGGTTGTATGCATGGTTCCCTATATTCGGCTTTAAAATCCTATTATCAAACGCCCTGTATAAAAATAAATTACTACTTAACTATAATTTACTAAAATAAAAAAATACTTGTTATCAAACTATTTATATTATAAGATAATTTTTAAACTGTGTATTAAACAGTATAGCAAAAAATAGATTTGAAAGTTAATACCGATGACAGCCCTTATTACCTTGTCTGCCTTATTAAAATTTTTATAGACATGTAAAACAGTTTGACATTTGTATCTCCACATTTCATATAGAAAAATTGCCATACCTTTTTAGATATATCTTCCATCAAAATTGTTTTAAATTAATTTACGTCACAAACGGTCACAACGACTATAGCTATGTAGAACAATACAACACAATTACAAAGTGATTGTTATTCACAGGTTAACTTGCCTTAGAAATGGCTGTTGATATTTATTATAAGTACATAGTTACTGTAACAACAAAGAAATATTATTTACACAATGTAGCGTTAGTAAATTCAATGTAGTTCATACATTATTTATATTATGATCTAATTTTAAATCAATGTTAACCATTTCACTTGTGTCAAAACAAGTCTTCCCGAGTAAAAAATCATACATTATGAATTATTAGGTGGCTTCCTAATTAGGAATTTCTGTAGTAAGACATTCCGTATCATAGTTTAAGAATTAACCCACAGGAGATTAGCATTAATACAAATGTGCATTCGCATCAATCGCAGGCAGGAAAATTTTTTTTTTTTAAATTACAGATAAGTGTTATCTCCATTTCATAAAATTTAAGGCCGCGCAGTCTGCGCACCAGCGCCGCCATTGAAACGAGAATGATAGTGCTTAAATAAAGACGAAATTGTGAATTATCTCTCTGTAGTGCACTCCGAACAAGCTTCGTGGTACTTTTTATCATCTAAACAATATTTTTTAGTCTCTCGTTTAGTTTAATGGACTTTTATTGCTAAAAGTGGCCACTTTTTGCAATAAAAGTCCGCAATTAGAAATGAAACTAAAAAGCCAAAAGTGACATTCTTTTGCGAATGTGTCAGTGCACTGAAAGCGTGTCTGCTCTTCTATATTTGGTCGAAAACTAATCTAAATGAAGTAAAGCTTTGCAGTACAAGTAGGTACAGTCAGCAGCAAATCAAGTTACATAAAACTGTTAAAAAATCACGTGCCGGACTACAGCTGGGCCACAAAAAAAAATGTTGGAAATCTGACTTTTGGACTATTCCATAATGAAGACTATAGTTTGTCGGAGTTTGTCGCCAAAAACCAGAGTTTGTCGGTCTTGCGTTTAGGAGATACGTGTGGCGCAGCTGTAGAGACGTCTCTACAGCTGAGCCACACAGATCTCGAAAACGGAAGGTCGTAGCGAAAATCTGATTACTCGTGTGTGTAGCCGGTAGTTTGTTGGAGTTTGTCACCAAGAACCAGAGTTTGTCGGTCTTGCGTTTAGGAGATATGTGAGGATACGCTGTGGAGACCTTTCTACCTGGATCTTGAGAACGGAAGGTCGTAGCGATAATCTGATTAGTCATATGTATAGTCGGTAGTTCTACCGAGTTTGTCGCCAAATACCAGAGTTTGTCCTCCTAAACGCAAGACCGACAAACTCTGGGTCTTGGTGACAAACTACCGGCTACACACACAAGAAATCAGATTTTCGCTACGACCTTCCGTTTTCGAGATCTGTGTGGCGCAGCTGTAGAGACGTCTCTACAGCTGCGCCACACAGATCTCCTAAACGCAAGACCGACAAACTCTGGTTTTTGTGCGACAAACTCCGACAAACTAACGGCTATACATACGAGTAATCAGATTTTCGCTACGACCTTCCGTTTTCGATATCTGTGTGGCGCAGCTGTAGAGACGTCTCTACAGCTGCACCACTTGGCGACAAACTCCGACAAACTATAGACTTCATCACGGCATAGTCAAAAAGTCAGATTTCCAACTTTTTTTTTGTGGCGCAGCTGTAGTCCGGCACGTTGAAAAATCTCCAATCGATTTTGAACCTTAATGGGTACGTATTTAGGTCTAAAATTGATTACCCTGTTGTGGTAGTCCAGCGTGCCGTTGACTGTACATTGTGTAATTTTATATTGTATATCCGCATTTTATAATTAATTAGATGGTAAAACAGAAATGGAACATGTGACCAAATTTAGTGAAATGGCCTATTAGTATTTAGATCGTGTGTTTAACTATCACTGCCATAAATGGCCTATTTAATAATAATATATTTAAAAACTGTTGTGAAATGTATTAAAAACCAAAGTTCAGACTTGGCTGTTTTTTGAACACCAAAGTCTAGTCGCCAAAATTGTGAATGTTCTGTTAAAAACGTATTATTTATTTATATTATTCATTTTAATTTAAGAACCACTGACGTTGTAATTTCACATAGCTTTATCACAAATAGATCTTTGAGTAAAACACAAAAAGTAGGAATATAATCATTTTATTAAGTTTAATATTTTTCTCATGAATAAAGTGAAACTGTTATGATTGTTTTCATTTTTAGTTTTTAGATTCTGATAGCAATAACTGTTGTATTTATAACCTTAATTTATTGTATGTATATTTGGTATTTTTCTTAAAAGTGTACTTTTTCTTTGTATTATAATATTACACTATAATGCACAATAAATTATAATATTACAAGTTCCCGATTTTTATTACAATGTTACTGTTAGAACACCACAGCATTTTGCAAAATTAAAACTGTTGGGACTTCAATAACTTCATCTTCTGTGAAACTCTCTCATCAGGTCCAAACTCGATTTTCAAATTCATTCATTCCAGTTCCTTATCATTCTGTAAAATATAAAATGTTTATAATAAATAATGATGTTATTCTACAATTGATACTAATATTATAAATGCGAAGGTACGTAAGGTAATGCTGTTACGTTTTCACTTATACATTTTGACGAAGTATGGTACGGACTACGGATAAAGATGGGACTTTGGGAAGAACATAGGCTACTTTTTATCCCACAGCTGGGCACGGGTCTTCACCTGCACGATATAACCTGTAATCCAAACGGGCGAAGCTGCGGGCGGAAAGCTAGTATTTATATAGAAACGTTCAATGAAAATTCCTTAATTTATATTAAAGTATAGGTATTATTTAACATTGCATTAGACAGAAGAAGTACCTTGGCATAATATGATAAATACTGTTGGGCACAAGTGCACAACCCATTAAGACTAAGGTTTACAACAAAGAAATTGGGTGTACAACTACATTGAAGACGTGGGAGTTCCCATAGCACTAAAGCAATAAAATTATTAGCACTTGGTCGGATTCTTAGGACTGCAATTTTTTAAAAAGGTTGTGGATCGCTGGTTGCCTGACTAGCTATGGTCAGAAGTTTACTGTTTTAATGGAATAGAATTTAACGAAAAAAAACAACAGTAAGCCATGAAACAACAAAACATCCAATTAATGTTAATAGTTTTATTAAAACACCCATTCTTATTACCAAAATATAGACTAGCACACATGCCGGACTACAGCTGGGCCACAAAAAAAAAGTTGGAAATCTGACTTTTTGACTATGCCATGATGAAGAGGATAGTTTGTCGGAAATTGTCGCCCAAAAACCAGAATTTGTCGGACTTGCGTTTAGGAGATACGTGTGGCGCAGCTAGGGATGGGTCCAGTGAAAATTTCAATGAAATGAAAATTAAATTTATATGAAATTTATGAAATCTTTCAAAACGGGTTGAAATATTTCACTTTTGAGTGAAATTTATTTCCAGTACTAGAAATCCCTTATTTTTTGAATTAGTTTACTATTTTAACGTATTAAATGAAATTTAAAGGCTTAGGTAATTGACCGAGCGAGCGCGAAGCGTCTCTGCTTCAGCTTGGGCAACAATTCTTTTGTATGTCCTTCCTGCTGTCCGTTTGTTCTCCTCTATAGGTTACAGGTCGCATTTCTCAACCGATTCTCGTGAAAATTTGTGAGCAGGTTCGAAAATTATATAGAAATTTTATGGTCGAGCGAGTTTTTCGAAATTTTTCAAAATGGCGAAGATGTGTACAAGAACATATTTCAGTCCGGCTTTCTGGCGCTGTTGTTCTTCTGTACAGGTCGCATTTCTAAACTGATTCTCGTCAAATTTTGTGGACAGGTTCGAAAATTATATAGAACTTTACTGTCGAGCCAGTTATTACATAAGTATTACATTATATATATACAGGGTCACTGGAACTATGACGTATTCCTGCTAAATGGTTATAAATGAGGTCAAAACAAATATTTTTTGTTATATTACTTTTTCTCAAAAATATCATAGTTTTTGAGTAAATTAAAATTAAGTATTTTTTTACCAAAAGTACGTTTTCAGATACAAAAAATTAACATAAAAGATAACTACTCGTCCGATTCCGGTTTTTTTATTATTTTGGTATAGAAAACAGTCTAAATGTTGATAATGAATAAAAAAATTTACAAAAAGTACATGTGTTTATAAAAAAATAAATCCTTAAAAACATTTTTTATTTTTATTTTTTCAGATTTTTTAGAAAAGGCAGCAAATATCTTTTAAAAAATCCTAGTAACTGAGCGTGCATAATATTTTAAAAACATCACCATCTATTCAGCTTTTAGTAGAGGTATAAAACTTAATAATTACTTAAATAAAAAATGAGAAATTAAGACTTAAGTGAATTGCAGTCCCATTTCATGTAGCAAAAATTTCCTACTTCGAGCGCTTCGGAGGTGGCCGTATTATCCTACTTATATCATAAATGTGAAAGTTTGCTTGTTTGGATGATTGTTAATCGATCATACAAAACGGCTAAACGGATTTCGATAAAATATGGCACACAGATAGTCTAAAAGCCGGATTAAAACATAGGAGGTTACTATTATCTTGGTTAAAGGTTCCCTAGGGATTTTCTCGAATGTAAATGCCGATGAAGTCGCGGGCAGAAGCTAGTTTGCCATAAATGGTCATGCTTACTAAAAATAATAATAAGAGTTTGGGGACAGGATTATTTTCCGCCGATGAGTCAAAATTTTTACGGACGGCATCAAAAACAACCATGCATATCAGCCATTTTTAAAGCCTTTATGCCAGGCCTTCCTTTTGGCTTGTGAATGGATAGAGCGGACGGGCCATAACCCACCACGTGGACCCAATGTGGATTGGTCAGTGTTAACGACTGTAAATGTAGCCAGGACCAACGGCTCTATGTTAGGAACATTGTGTTAACACCGACAAATCCGCATTGGGCCCATGTGGTGGGTTATGGCCCGTCCACTTTATCCATCCACAAGCCAAAAGGAAGGCCTGGCATAAAGGCATTAAAAATGGCTGATATGCATGGTTATTTTTGATGCCGTCTGTATAAAATTTTGACTCGTTGGCGGAAAATAATCCTGTCTCGAAACTCACTCGGACGAAAGTATTTTTAGTAAGCACGACCATTTATGGCAAACTAGCTTCCGCCCGCAACTTCATCCGCATTTACATTCGAGAAAATCCCTAGGGAACCTTTTACCAAGATAATAGTATCCTCCTATGTTTTAATCCGGCTTTTAAATTATCTGTGCGCCATATTTCATCCAAATCGGTTCAGCCGTTTTGTGAGATTGATTAACAATCATTCAAACAAGCAAATTTTCACATTTATGATATAAGTAGGATAATACGGCCACCTCCGAAGCGCTTGAAGTAGGAAATTTTTGTAACATGAAATGGGACTGCAATTAACTTAAGTCTTAATTTCTCATTTTTTATTTAAGATATTATTAAGTTTTATACCTCAACTGAAAGCTGAATAGATGGTGATGTTTTTAAAATATTATGCATGCTTAGTTACTAGGAATTTTTTAAAGATATTTGCTGCCTTTTCTAAAAAATCTGAAAAAATAAAAAATGCTTTTAAGGATTGATTTTTTTATAAACACCTGTACTTTTAGTAATTTTTGTTATACATTATCAACATTTAGACTATTTTCCATCCCAAAAAAAATAATAAAAAAACCGGAATCGATCGAGTAGTTATCTTTTATTTTAAATTTTTGTTTTTGAAAACGTACTTTTGGTAAAAAATTACTTAATTACAATTTACTCAAAAACTATGAACTTTTTGAGAAAAAGTAATATAACAAAAAATATTTGTTTTGACCTCATCTATAACCCTTTAGCAGGAATACGTCATATTTCCCGTGACCCTGTATATGTTACCGGCAATGTATGAAATGCAGGCATTGTATACAATGCCTAGGCATTGTATACAATGCCTGGCCCTTTTAGGCAATGTATGAAATATAATGAATATTGATATCTATTTCACACATTACCTAGGCAGTGTATACAATGACTAGGCATTGTATAGAATGCCTGCTGGTCCACCGGCAATGTGTATAATAAAAAGATTTTCGAGAATAGATTCGAGGGGGGATCGAGGGGGGCTTGGGGAAAGCTCGAGGGGGGGGGGGGGGCTTGAGGAAAGCTCGAGGGGGGGGCTCGGGGAAAGCTCGAGGAGGGTTCGATGGGGGGCTCGAGGGGGGCTCGAGGGGGGGTCGAGGGGGGCTCGAGAGGGGCTCGAGGGGGCTCGAGGAGGGCTCGAGGTGGGCTCGAGGGGGGCTCGAGGGGGGCTCGAGGGGGCTCGAGGGGGCTCGAGGGGGGCTCGAGAGGGGCTCGAGGGGGCTCGAGGGGGGCTCTTTGGAATCGAACCTGTTCTACTCCTGTAGGTCCTGCGTATAGGTTAGAAATTTAAGGCGAGCGCGGAGCGCAGCGGAGCGTGAGCCTTAAATTTCGAGGTTATTTTTTTATAACAGACAATAGAAATTTGAGTTTGGAATCGAACCTGCTTCACTCCTGTAGGTCCCGCGTATAGGTTAGAAATTTAAGGCGAGCGCGAAGCGCAGCGGAGCGTGAGCCTTAAATTTCGAGGTTATTTTTTTATAACAGACAACAGAAATATACTTATTTTACACATTGCCGGTGGACCAGCAGGCATTGTATACAATGCCTAGGCAAAGTATAAAATGAATTATATTTCATACATTGCCTGATCGTTTTAGGCATTGTATACAATGCCTAGGCATTGTATACAATGCCGGATTATACACATTGCCGGTAACATATACATAAACATATTTTAGTCTGACTTTCTAGCTGTCTGTTCTCCTCTACAGGTCCCATTTCTCAACCGATTCTCGTGAAATTTTGCGAGCAGTTCGAAAATATTATAGATTGTTTAAGTCGAGCTAGTTGAAATTTATTAAAAATATCACCCATTTCCAAAAATAAGTAATCAAAATTAGAAGCGCCATCTAGCTGCGCATAGCTACCAAATAATATACTAAACAGCACGTAACCAAATAATATATCTAACCTACTATGTGCTTTGTGTTTGAAAGACCTCGTGAGCAGTGAGGAAAAAGGGGTTTCGGTTGCTCGGCCACGGTGTCGTAGAAGGAAAACGACTACGTCAACATTACGAAGGAATATGTAGAAAACTAACAATGAAAGTCGCAAATTTGTAGGTTTAATATTCAAAAAGTTTAACCATGACCTCGCGGTCGAAACGTGGAGGACCGCGCGGCCACGCAGTTCTCTCAAACGGAGCTTAGTAGAGGTTCCATTATTTTTGCTAATCGCAGATACGATTTCGTAGATAATTAAGACAGTATAAGTAAAGCCCTAGTGTTTGTACTTTACGACCACGTTTTTCTATAGGTCGTGAAGTGCAAACATTAGGGCTTTATTTATACTGTCTATATTTTCTACATAATCGTATCAGCGATTAGCAAAAATAATAGGACCCCTACTAAGCTCCATTTAAGAGAACTGTGTGGCCGCTGCCGCTCGGTTCTCCACGTTTCGACTGCGTGGCCACGGTTAAACTTACAATTTTCTGAATATTGGTCCTACTTTGCGACTTTTATTGTTAGTTTTTTACATATTCCTCCGTAATGTTGATGAAGTCGTTTTTCTTCTACGCCATCGTGGCCGACAATCGAAACAGACATTGAATATTTTGTTATTAAAAGTTGTAAAATAACCAAAGCTATTCGTAATTTAAGCCAACTTATTTGTTTATTGTTTTGTTCTATAATTATGTTGATATATTGACAAAATGCATGTAATTTTGTTTTATTTAGGTCAGATGAAACTTAAAAATAAATTTCACTCTAAACTGAAATATTTCAAACCAAAATGAAATTTATTCTAAATATTTCACATACCGAAATTTTTCGTGAAATTTACCCAACCCTAGGCGCAGCTGTAGAGACGTCTCTACAGCTGAGTCACACAGATCTCTAAAACGGAAGGTCGTAGCGAAAATCTGATTACTCGTGTGTGCAGCCGTTAATTTGTCGGATTTTGTCACCAAGGACTAGATTTCGTCGGTCTTGCGTTTAGGAGATATGTGAGGATACGCTGTGGAGACTTTTCTACCTGGATCTTGAGAAAGGAAGGTCGTAGCGAAAATTTGATAACTCGAGTGTGTAGCCGTTAGTTTGTCGGAATTTGTCACCAAGAATCAGAGTTTGTTGATCTTGCGTTTAGAAGATATGCGAGGATGCGCTGTGGAGACCTTTTTACCTGGATCTCGAGAACGAAAGGTCGTAAGCGTATCCTCACATATCTCCTAAAGATGCGCCACACAGATCTCCTAAACGCAAGACCGACAAACTCTGGTTTTTGTGCGACAAATTCCGACAAATTAACGGCTGCACACACGAGTTATCAGATTTTAGCTACGACCTTCCGTTTTCGAAATCTGTGTGGCTCAGCTGTAGAGACGTCTCTACAGCTGCGCCACACGTATCTCCTAAACGCAAGTCCGACAAATTCTGGTTTTTGGGCGACAAATTCCGACAAACTATCCTCTTCATCATGGCATAGTCATAAAGTCAGATTTCCAACTTTTTTTTTGTGGCCCAGCTGTAGTCCCGCACGTGACTAGCACAGCAAAAAGCTTAGTATTTTACATACATTCTGTGTTCATCCATCCATTCTAAAATAGATCATAAAAGACTAAACTCAAATACATTCGGCACAACTAGTTGATTAGTTCAGTTGATCGGAATTGGAAAAGGGTATAAGACGCAAAAGCATTATAATATCCTCAACCAAAAACTTATAAAGGTGCAGCACTAACTTACTGTTAGTAAGAAACACATAAAAAGTTCTTGTCTTTGCATTCTTAACAACTAATAGATGGTAAGGCACAATACAAAACTATATTGCCGATGCCAAGCAATGATATTAAATGCCAAGTAAATGTTAGTAAGTAAAGGACATCATTCATGTTTCATACATTTTTGGTCCAAATATGAAAGTGCCGGCCAAAAGAAAAGTAATTTATTCTGATATATTTTGTCCACCTAAGCATTTTTTATTATGGCACCGAAGCTGTAGCACCGCTTCACATTTGTGTCAAAATGTATGACAAGACAGACTTTTTGAACTCAGTTAAAATCAAGTACAGTGGTGCTACAGCTTCGGTGCCATAATAAGAAATGTTTAGGCGGACAAAATCTATTAGAATTTGCTTTTTGGCCGACTTTTTACATTTGTGCCAAAATGTATGAAAAGTCAGACTTTTTGAACTTATTTAAAATCAAGTATAGCGGTGCTACAGCTTCGGTGCATTAATAAGAAATGCTTAGGTGGACAAAATCTATTAGAATAAAGTACTTTTGCTTTTTGGCCGACACTTTCACATTTGGACCAAAATGGATGATGTCCTTTATGTAAATGTTGTTTTAAGATGGGGACAACGGTGCTGGTGGTACGGCATGAGTAATACTAGTTTATTTAAATGATAATTGTAATAAGTATTGTACCATTTGTACCGCTGTTTGTTGTCTTAAATAAAATAAAATAAAAATGTGAAAGTGAAATTATCCTTACTATATTATGTACTAATATTATAAATGCGAGAGTCCGTTTGTTTGTTTGTTACGCCTTTACATCTTAACTATTGAACCCATCATCACGAAATTTTCATATACGTTCGCAGGGGTACAGGAAGGACGTAGGGTACCGTTCATCTAGCTAGAAAAAAGTATTGTTTTTGAGGGAGGGATAGCAAAAAACTTTCGACGCAGACGAAGTTGTGGGCGGTTCCTAGTAAACAAATGCAGTGCGATGCGCGCTCGGAAACGGACGCGCTCAATTGCATAGGTGTCAAATTACACATGTGATTTACGTTTCGCGCGGCAAAAACCGGTGCGCGCTTAGCCTCACTATGGGTTCCCAACAACTAATAGTGAATGAAGTATTGACGTTCATCCAGAACGCGATCGACACCATGGACGAAGTCAGCATCGTGCAGATCTGCAAGTCAAACTTCAATGAAGCTGAGGTTTGCAGTGGCAAGGCGCTGCTTTTCCAGAGCATCGGGAAAGCCGATGAGATGTCATCTCTACGGAGAGATGGTGGTGCGAAGATATTATCACCATCTTGAAGGAGATCGACCCTGACGACGTGCCGACATTCGTGGCGAAGGAGCTGCACAAGCTGCCACCCGTCACATTCGACCACGTCAATGTCACCAGGCTTCTCAAGGATATTACCTGCTTGAAGGCTAGCCTGGCCGAAGTTAGAGTAAATTAGAAGCCTCAGACGACACCATCAGTGAGTTGCGTGCCCAAGTTGTGTTGTTAAGCAACACCGCTGCGGTATGTAGGTCACCTGAGGTCTGCAACGCGGACACTCGTCGTGGGGCGCAAAATGCATCCATCGGCCGCCGCCGACACAGCGGGCGATGCGCCGCGCCGCGCCCCGCCGCCGCCCGCTCCGCCCCGGCGGAGACGTCACGCGTGAGCACGTCGACCCCTCAACGTGCATACGCTGCAATCACCGCTGACTGGATGAAGAGTGTGACGAGGACGGCTTCAAAAAAGTGGAAAGAAAGAGGAAGCCCACCCGCCGTAACCTTTGTGGCACCGCCCCGACCGGACACAACCATCTGCTTCGTCCGGCCTTCCCAACAACGCTGCTGTACGTGTCCCGCCTGCACTACAGTACGAAACCTGATGATGTTGTAGAGTACATCAGAGTAAAGACCAAATTCTGACTGAGGGTCGAGCGGTTGGAGTCCCACACAACGTGAATTTCAACTCATTTGTGGTGAGGGCACCGAGTGAACATCTGTCGACCTTCATGAAAGAAGATTTTTGGCCAAAGGGTGTTTTGTTCCAACGGTTTCGCGGTCGGATACCGGACACTGCGTTGCGCAACACGTCACCGCCATCAATACGTGGAAAATAGTTTATGATATCTAATTCAAATATATGTATGTATGTTAGTCTGTAAGGTATTTATTGTATGGGCCTAGTTGCCTGAATTAAATATATAAGTAAAAAAATAATAATAATAGTAGAACTACCCACCATCATAGAAATATGAGTTAATTTGGTAGGTTAGTAATGGAGTTTCATCTGAATATTACATGTAATATTTGTTTTTTATATTAGTTGAGCAAACACAAAAGCCAAATGTAAATAAATTCTGTTACTTGCATCAGTCTTAGTAGCATTTATGATGTAGCTTGTTTGGTCATCAATGTTACTGTTGGTCTTCTATAATTCCATAAAAATACACATTTTAAATGCATGATCACAAAAACAAACTCAAAAACAAAACCATTAAAATACATGCAATTGGTAACTAAAATTCTGTCAATATTGTTTGTTTGAACAAAATGACTATCGTCATTAGTTTATTGTTTGCTGTAAAAATAGTTAATAAATCAAGCGATCAAAAATCACATTATATAAATATTTTTTTTACATACCAACGTATTTGACTTCATCAAATGCTTTCCTAGCTTTTTTCAGTTCTTCATTCATTGTGAGCAAATCTTTCACACGGGCATATTTTCTAGGATCTTTTCTTACTAAAAATATAATATCTTCTACCTGTACTCTACCAGTTCTACCTACTTCCATAGCCCTGGAATTAACAAATACATAATATTAAATCATATTATGTACTGTAATCTACAATCTTTATTATTCTATGTTGATCCACAATAATTGTAACCCATATGGGCGGCAAACTTAAAGAGAATGGGGCTCTTTTTGTTAAATGTGACAATTTGTCACCTGTAATGACAATTTTATATCCATTGCATCAACCTATTTGAAAATTGAAAAAACTACTCATAGCTACACCACTATGTAAACCAAGTTGTCATGAGAATCAACAAATTGTCACATTATTAATTAGGGCCGGTAGACATACCTGTGTGTAGTTTCAGTGATGAATTCAATAACTAAATCCTCTAAAAAGTCTACACTTTCTGTATAGGGATTTTGATCATCTCCAAAACCATACATCATGCATCTTAACTCTTTGCTAAACAATCTTTTTCGCCCAGAAGCAGTTGCTCCTAGTTGCTGCTCAGACTCTTCTTCATCAAACTGTAATTATAACAGAACAGACAATAGAGTAAAGCCGCGTTGACACGATCAAAGTATACTTGGACGAAGTAAATTAGACAAAGTAGCGTTGGTCAAAGAATACCCGTTGACACGATCCAAGTATACTTGGAACAAGTAACTTGGACAAAGTAGCTTTTTGTATACGGCAACGTCCAAGTTTGCATAATCTAAGTAGCGTCCAATTAGTCATCAAAACTTCTTGGTCCGGTGAAAGTAGTGCCTGGGGCCGTACCAGCTAACGCATCGAACTTCGATAAGTCTGCCGAGCTTCAACTTAAAACAGATAAATCATAATAAGGAATTTCGTATTGTACTATTTGCCTAAGTTATTTAGAAGATATTGATGTTCTTGTGACATCATGAATTGGGGTACGCCATTTTAGCCTGATTGAGGCTTGATTTATCTGTTATAATTTGAAGCCGGGCAGACTTATCGAAGTTCGATGCCTTAGCCGGTACGGCCCCTGGTCCAAGTTTACTTTGATGAAAACAGCCTGCACTGATAAGAAGAAGAAGAAGAAAGATTAGCAGGTGAAACTGACTAAAAATGGCGCAGCGCGACCGTTTTTTACTGTAATAACCAAAATTATAAGATGAGTAGACGAAACTGACTAAAAATCGCATTGCGCGGCCGTCTTTTACTATATACAAACAAGGTTACAAGATTAGTAGATGTAACTGACTAAAAATCGCGCTGCGCATCCGTTTTTTTTTACTATAAACAAGCAAGATTAGAAACTGACTAAAAAATCGCGCTGCGCAGCCGTTTTTTAACTAACGGACAAAATTGAAAATCTTGGAGTCGCAGATAGGGGGCGCCCCATAGAAATGTCGCCCAGGGGCGCTGGTAGTGCTATAACCGGCACTGCTCGTAGGCACGGCTAGCGGTAGGTGCTTATCGCGCGACCTTGAGCGAGTGATAGGCGCTAATCTAGGCACCTGTCGGTGCGTAGGCTAGGCGGCATAAATTAATAAATCATGACTCATGAATTCGATTTTTTGTAATTACTAGAGGCAAGTAGAAAGGTCTTTATCCTGTCTGTGGTTCAAGTATTGTTTAAGGGTCCCCCCAGACCTACCGGTTTCCGTTCGTTGCTTTGCTGTTTGGCAATGGACCGCCGGCAAAGAGGCTCATTTTCAATCTATCGCATATTTTAAATCTAAGTACATTTCACATATAAGAATGTTCTTGTGAGCTTTGTTCCTTAAACGATCGTTATGAAAACACAAAAAAATTGTTCAGATAGGTAATGATGACACCCACAACCCTGTTCACAATTTATATAAATATGCGATCGATTTATTTTTAGCAATCGGAGACCATGTTCAGGTTGGCATATCTCCCAGAAGCTTCCTACTTCGCAACCCAGACGATGATATTTGATAACACCAAGCTAATGGCTATCTTGCCAATTTGGTCTGGTCCAAATATACGATAGATTGAAAATTACCCTGGTTGGCCGACGTTCTAAACAGCAAGTAGAACAGCAAAGCAAAGAAACGAAACCGGTACGGTAGGTCTGGGGGGACCCTTACTATCCAAAAATGACCTTACTTACCTGATCAAAATTTTCTGGATTTTCAGGAGTGGGTGTCGTCATATTTAATAGTTGAAGGACCTAATAATTTTATGTTGTATACCTATGTAATTAGAAAGCACGGAAAGCCACCATCAATTAAACCACAGATGAATCAAACGCAGTATGGCCAAAGAGAATGTTATCTTTTACTGGCTTCACTGCACAAACACACAAGCAAAGAAAGAAGAGTAAATCCGGTAAAATCCTTGTAAAATCAGACAAGTGTAAACACAACTCACAAGACAGAAAAAGTAAAGTGGTAAAAAACTAAATAAACAGACGAACGAAAGAGCGAGAACGTACGTGTTCCCCATAGACATAGAAAATTTTTCGCTACGCTCAAGTAGACGGACTATGGTGCGAGTGAGAAACCGATTCTTACGGCTTATGCGATGTGTGAGAAAGAGTTAAAAGAAAATGACAGCAGAACCTAGTTTGACTTCATTTATCATCTTTTAT
This sequence comes from Agriphila geniculea, assembly GCA_943789525.1. NCBI lineage: Eukaryota > Metazoa > Arthropoda > Insecta > Lepidoptera > Crambidae > Agriphila > Agriphila geniculea. Next base: position 15,518,297 of record OX038882.1, on the reverse strand, counting down.
CATCTTGGGGAAAAGCGTCCGTTCGATTATTATATGATTTTGATCGCGATCAGGTCGATTTGGCTCTTATAACTACATAAATCTATAATGGTGTCGTGTTCTGTGTTAAATTGTAATGTTATTTAGAACAAAAACCCAAATAAACACTCATTTCACAGGTAAATAAGATTGTACAAGTACCATTTTCATATTCCATATTTTAGTTGAATATATTCCCAAACACACTAAGTAATACACTAATATCATGCTATTAACCGCCTATTTTCTAAATAAAGGCTGATTTGTAAACATTATGTGTTAGATAAAAAGATATTATGTCCGTGAACTTGACAAAATAAGGCGTAGAGATTGATCAAAAATTATTGATATCGATACTCATGTCGATGATTTCCAATATAACTTTGTTTGTCTTTGTGAACACTGATAGTTTTATCTAAAGCTGCTTTTAACCGACAGTTTTCAAATGGTAAATTATACCTACTTAAGTACTAATTTAACAATATTTCCAGGTTTCCTGTAAATCCAGTGATTAAGTTACTGGATAAATGTCATAAATAGAATAGACTGGGAGCCCTTAAAGGAGACTTTAAGATTTTTTTTTAAATAAAATTGTTCAAAATTTTGTTTGTGTTTTATTTATTAGAGCAATAATACATTAAGGTTATCGACAACCTAAAATGGACTTCAAGGCATCTCTAAAATTCACGCACACGTTTACAATTTTCACACACTGGCTCATGTCACTTTTGGTGTTGCAGCCAAGCGAACTCTGTTCGTCTATTCCAGTGGAATATTATGTTTATGGTGTTCCCTTTCCCTTCCTTTTTTGGTTGACGTTTGACGATGACGTTGACGTCTTGTGCTGCGGTCCCCATAGCGATAATATCGATATTATCGCGATAACAGCCGGTCCGCATGCACGTTAGCGCGTTTACAATATCTACAGTGACGTCACTCATGACGTCATTACCAGCGCCATCTTGGGCTTACAGCGACCATGCCTCGGAGCGTAATCAATCACTGTGAACGTCCTGTCAAAAGTTATAAGTGACTGTCGAACGAAACAGGTGTCAGAATTTTATTTCGTCAAAAAATCAAAAAATGAAAGAGTTCGTTATAGAAGGATCTTTTCCTCACTTCACAACACAACAAAAGGATAGAGCAGTATATTGGTTAATATTTTGTTAATATTAATTTGGAGCTTATCTAAAAAGGTGGTTGATGTAAAAAGTTGAAAAAAAAAAGATGTTGGGTGCACACGACTCAATAATCAAACGTTCTTCATCATTATCATCGCTTTAGAGAGCAAAAATAGTATCTAGCAATTATTCCATCTTGTATTTGAGGTTAGAATAAAACGTTAGCGCGCTTACGAGCGGTTCGCATTCGCCAACTGTCATTAATTTGTCGATTTTATCGATTTGAGCGCGATATCGAATGCGGACCTCGTGAGCGTTGTAAACGCCGTAATCGATGTAAACGCCATGCGGACCGCAGCCTTGAGGTGACCAGTGTTGCCAGATCAGATTTTTACTTCACACAGTATTTTTTTATAGGTAGGAATAAGTAATAGAAAAAACAAAACAGAATTTTCATGGTATCACAAAATGTCAAAACTTTGTTTTTAATTCTTGTTGTCATAGTGGCAGGTGTTGGCAAAGGTATAATTTCCATTCTGCTGTTACTTTACTACATTTGTGAAGTCTGTCACTTTAATTTTTTTTAATTTTTTCACGCAACCAAAAATTCTGATATTTTTCTATTACTAAGGGAGCTTATTCCTATCTATAAAAAAAATATTCAGCTAATTTGATTTTTTCGGACATTCCCCATTAAATTAAAGGCATTCAAAAGAAATATTTTCTTTCTGACAAGCTCAGCGTAGGTAGTCGTAGTTACAGGGCTGTCACGAACACGTGACGCAATTGTTGCTACGGCAACGAAAAAACTTGTCTTACAATTTTCTCTTTGAACTCCATTACATATTTTCGGAAAAGATTGTGTTTTTTCTCATTTTGCCTGCGTATACCACATTGTGGCTAACCGTGACAGGACAGGATGGATGCGCTAAATGCATTAAAGAGAAAACGCACACAGTTGCGGAAGGAGTTTACCAGTTTGGCTAATAAAATTGAAAAAGCTGGGCTGTCAAAAGAGGAACTCGTACTGTTTGAAGTCCTCACCGATACGGCCTCCAATTTGTTAGAAATTGAAGGACAAATAAGTGATCTATGGTGTACGGCAGAAGACTTTGACGAAAAACTGTATGAGGAAGACCAGGAAAAAGCTTTAACATATAAAATCCAGTGGCAAAAAATTAAAGCTCTTTTTAATAAGCTTGAGCGCACGCAAAGCGAAGCTTCCCTACTTTCTGCTCAGTCGGTCCAGTCTTACAAAAGACGTTTACCCAATCTTCCGAAATTGGACATAGTCAAGTATGACGGGGATGCGAAGTCATGGCTACATTTCTGGGGACAATTCAAAAAGATCCATGAAGATGATGACATTGACCCCACAGATAAGTTTCAATACTTACTGCAGTCCATGGCCCCTGACAGCAAAGCACGGCAACTCGTAGAAAGTTATCCACCGAGTGGGGAAAATTATTCCAAGGCAATTGAGGCGCTTAAAGGCAGATTTGCGAGAGATGACGTTCTCATAGAGACCTATGTGCGAGGTCTACTTAGTCTCATGCAAGACAAAGGACGAAACAAGCCCTTGACTTCATTGTATGACAGTCTTCAGACCCACTTACAAGCTCTTGAGACACTCGGAGTAGCGAAGGACAAATATGCTTCGATGTTGTTCCCAATGATTGAGTCAGCATTGCCTGAAGAAGTACTCCGCGCATGGCATCGAAGTCAACAATCGAATAGGGATCTCTCCAGCCTAATGGAATTCTTGCGACAAGAAGTAGAGTCCGAAGAACGCATACGGCTATCTCGAAACGAACCCAGTACATCTATGGTGGAACCTAAAGAACCTACTGCTTGTTTTGTAAACACTTCAAAAAACCAACGGAAACAAGATCCAGACAAGCAAAGTGTGACACAAACATCGGTATGTATATGGTGTGACAAAACCAATCATTCCGCAGCAGAATGTTTAAAGGCCGTGAAGATGTCGTTAAAAGACCGCACCGAGTTTTTAAAAAGCAAGAAAGCCTGTTTAATATGTTTTAAAGTTAATCATAACGCAAAGAAGTGCAGAAGTTATCCGAAATGTCTATTCTGCACAAAAAGGCATTTCACTATTATGTGCTCGGAGTTGGCTTATCATAATGAAAACATTGACAAAGGTAAACAATCGGAGTCGTCAAATAACTTGTCATGTCAACTTGAGTCAAGAACGACTTTGTTGCCAACTTTGACAGTGAAAATTGTCAATGGTAAAAAAGAGGTTTGTGTCAGAGCACTGATAGATACTGGTGCACAAAGGTCGTATATTAGTACAGATATCGTACGGAAACTCAACCTGAAAAGTCCAAGAAAAGAGGTATTAAGCCATTGTTTGTTCGGCGAGCTTGAAACGGAGAAAAAAGAGTGTCAAGTTTTTGACATACGCGTGGAAAGCATCGAAAACAACTTTTATGTAAATATGCAAGTTGTAGAACAAAATAAAATTTGTGGTTTTTTACCTAGGTTAAGTTCATCTGTAACATTGCAACAATTACGTGCCCGTGGCATCACGTTAACTGACTCGACTGACGCTCCTGACCGTGTAAGTTTATTAATTGGATCTGACTTTTGTGGCTCATTGATTACCAGTGAATTCTTACAAATAGAAAACAATTTAACTGCTGTAAAGACGAAACTGGGGTGGACTGTTCAGGGTTTACTCCACGAAAGTGGTAGTTCTGTAACAAATATGGTCACATCCCTTCACGTCGCTAACAATTTTGATATTTCAGATTTGTGGACCCTAGAATCAATAGGCATCAGGGACCCAGCGGAGCAGGTAACACGGTCGGAACGTGAACTCGAAGTCTTAGAAAAATTTAAGAATAATATCAACATTAATGAAGAAGGTAGGTATCAAGTTTGTTTACCGTGGCGCGACGTTCCACATCTTCAAAATAATTACGATCTCGCCAATAAAAGGTTAAACTCTACTACGCAACGCCTCACTCAACTAGGTAAGTTGAAAGACTATGACAACGTATTTCGAGAGTGGTTACAGCTTAACATAATAGAAAAAGCACCTAACCAATCTATCCAAGGTCATTACTTGCCTCATCACGCTGTGATTAAAGAGTCAAGTTTAACAACTAAGATCCGTCCCGTTTTCGACGCTTCTGCGAAAGATAGAAATGGTATTTCGTTAAATTCATGCTTGGAAAGTGGTGTTAATCTATTAGAACAAATACCTCATTTATTAATAAATTTTAGAAAACATCAAATCGGAGTTACAGCGGATATTGCGAAAGCATTTCTCCAGATTTCTCTTATACCAGAAGACCGAGAATATCTACGATTTTTATGGTGGTCAGATTTAGAAGCAGATGATATGAAGCTGACTACGTATCGACACAGGCGGGTAGTATTTGGAGTTACGTCAAGCCCCTTCCTTCTCATTGCCACTATAAACCACCACTTAGATAATTGTTCGGAACATCTCGAAAACACGGCAAGGAAGCTAAAGGAATCATTTTACGTTGATAACTGCGTCACTAGTATGGATTCTGAAGAAGAATTGTATAAATTTGTGAAAGAATCTAAAGATATTATGCTAGATGGTAAGTTTGACCTTAGAGGTTGGATATCTAGTCCGATTGTTCTTGACGAGAATGTAGAGTATACTTCAATTTTGGGAGTCACATGGAACGTCAAGTTAGATTGTCTAAAATGTAACATAAACTTCGATAAAACCTACGAAAAGCTTACTAAGAGAAGTTTACTATCTGTAGCGCAAAGGGTTTTCGATCCCATTGGTATTGCTTGTGCGACTACAATAATACCAAAAATGATTATGCAGAAATCGTGGTTGCGCAATCTGTCCTGGGACCAAGAACTTCCTGAGGATTTGGCAAAGGAGTTCAGAAAGTGGTTAGAACAAGTTCATTACATTAATGAATGTGTCATTCCCAGACCCCTTTCTAGCCGTCCTATAACTCAGTGTGACATCTCACTACATATCTTCTGTGATGCGAGTAAGGACGCTTATTCGGCGTGTGTTTTTCTACGGTCACAGCACGGGGAGCATGTAAACATCAGTCTTGTTCTAGCCAAATCTAGGGTTACACCGGTAAAAATCATTACGAATCCGCGACTCGAATTAATCGCTGCCACGTTAGCTACCAGACTGTCATTAACAGTAATCAACTCCTTGGATTTGAATAATTTAAAAATCTACTACTGGACAGATTCTAGTGTAGTTCTTGCGTGGATAAAAGGTTGCGGCCCATGGTCAGTATTCGTTTCCAACAGGGTAAAAGAAATCACAAGTAGTTCTGAAGCTTCTAACTGGAGACACGTACCTGGTAATCTAAATCCCGCTGATCTTCCTTCCAGAGGCGTGCATCCTAAGGGTCTAATCGAGACCCGATGGTGGGAAGGCCCGAAGTGGCTGAAGCTACCCGAAGAAGAGTGGCCGAACGCGCAAGTTGCACCAAGTTTATCAGAGGTCAATGAAGAACGGAGGAAAACCGGTATTCATACGTTACTCGTAGAAGAAAATAGCTTTCTTAGTAGACTAACTTATTTTTCGAACTACGTTAAAATAGTTAGAATGCTATGCTGGATGTTACGTCTGCGAAGAAAACGGACATCTAGAGAACTAACGTATGACGAGTTCGAATATGCAGAAACTATACTCATAAAATTAATTCAACAGAGATATAGGGAATTACTGCTTAAGGATAAAAGGTTGCAAACTTTTGTAGACGATGATGGAATGATACGTCTTAATACAAAGTTAGACAAGAGCAACGAAAACAGAAACTTTAAATTCCCTATAGTGTTACCAGGTTCAGAGGCAATTATAAGACGCCTGGTGGAACGGCGACACATTGAATTACTGCACGCGGGTGTGCAAACTCTTTTAAGTAATTTACGTCAACATTACTGGATACTCGGTCAAAGAAAATTGATTCGCAGTGTTGTCGATCGATGTATGAGATGTAAAAGATATAAAGCGAAACGGTGTCAAGCACCCACCGGTGTATTACCAGTGGAGCGTATGGAAGCCAACGCTGCCTTTGAATTCTCAGGTGTAGACCTAGCTGGTCCTTTACTACTGCAAAATGGTGCCAAAGCTTGGATAGTGCTTTTTACGTGCGCTACGTATCGCGCAGTTCATTTAGAAGTAGTAGAGTCACTTTCGACAGGTGAATTTTTGATGGCACTAAGACGTTTTGTTGCGCGTCGTGGTCGGGTGAAATGTTTATTTAGCGACAATGCAACTAACTTCAGGGGCCTTGATAATGCTTTAAACTCTATCGATTGGCTTGAAATTCAGAGAGTCTCTACGATAACAAGAATTAAGTGGAACTTTCTGCCACCCGCAGCCCCTTGGTGGGGAGGGTTTTACGAAAGGTTGATAGGATTTCTAAAACAAATCCTTCGCAGAGTGCTTGGTAGAGCCTCTTTATCTTTAATAGAACTCCAAACTGTTCTTTGCGAATGTGAATCCGTGATAAATAGTCGTCCACTCACTTATGTAGGTGGAGAAGACGACTTACGGCCGCTAACACCTGCCATGTTCGTTCAACCTGTGACTGATGTTTCAGTATTAGATTTAGATGAGGTTGATACAAATACGTTGAATGCGAGGAGGCGCTATATTTTAAAAGGTCAGGTCGATCTGTCAAAACGCCAAAATACTTAGACGACTTTGATTGCACAAGTCGGTAGCCTTCCGGCTTTTCTTGCGCCGGAGCATGTCACGAACACGTGACGCAATTGTTGCTACGGCAACGAAAAAACTTGTCTTACAATTTTCTCTTTGAACTCCATTACATATTTTCGGAAAAGATTGTGTTTTTTCTCATTTTGCCTGCGTATACCACAAGGGCGTTCCAGTCTTGTGCCTAGGGCGCCAAGTTTCCTTGAGCCAGCGCTGCTCAGCACTCACAAGAGGGCGCTAGGGTAATGATTGCACCCGGGCGCCAAATGAGCTAGAGACGCCTCGGAATCCCTCTTAAAGAACTACAAACCCATCTCCGCACTACAGGAGCCATGTCTATAAGTTGTTTTAGAGAGTCCTTACAAATCGTCTCGCATGCAGGTTGGACGACTTCCAACCTCCCGAACAAGCCGGGTTCCGAAAAAGCTTTAGCATCATATACCATATCCATACGCTGCGGCCGGCAGGTTATACAGAAGACCGAGGAGTATAATCTGCCACTTTGCTTGGCATTCGTGGACAATGAGAAAGCCTTTGATTCGACTGAAACCTGGGCGGTATGCTGCAGTCTCTCCAAAGGTGCCAAGTGGACAACAGTTATATCGAGGTGTTGAGGTACTTATACGAAAATGCCACCATGTCGATCCGAGTACAGAACTACAGCACAAATCCTATCCAGTTGCAGCGAGGTGTGAGACAGGGAGATGTTATTTCTCCGAAACTGTTCACAGCTGCGTACACTGGAAAGGACTCGGCATCAACATTTATGGCCAGTACTTAAACACACCTTCGTTTTGCCGATGATATAGTTCTTATGGTTGAGACCTTGGAAGACCTGAACACAATGCTTGAAGATCCCCGTCGTGCTCCCCAAAGAGTGGGTCTAAGGATGAACATGGATAAGACGAAAATCATGTCGAATGCCCATATTCTGCCTGCTCCAGTTCATGTTGGGAACACTACACTTGAAGTTGTTGACCATTACGAATACCTACGACAAGCAGTCCAGTTATGTAAGTCCAACTTCGAGAAAAGAGATCTCTCGTCGGTTCCAATTCGGATGGGCAGCATTCGGGAAGCTTCGAAAAATCATCGCGTCTGATTTACCTCAGTGTCTCAAGACGACCAGGGGCCCTACCGCCCAAGTGTCGTCGACTTCGCCGTCGGCTTCATTTGACAGAAGGATGAGATACATTGCTACTTCTTTTTAGTAATAAAATAATATAATAAAAACATACCAAAGAAAAGTACCAATGTATTACAACCATATGTCAAATGAAGCCGACGGCGAAGTCGACGCTACTTGGGCGGTAGCCCCACAGTGTGTGTTGAAGGTAACACTTTCTACTTTACAAAAAACGAAAAGTGAATTTGGCCAAAAGTGTTAGTTATTTAATTTTGACACGACGGGGACGATTATCATGATCATGATACAAATGTCATCATCTTGCGATTTTACCCCAGTTTTGATTGACTAAATTGAACAAAAAGCGGTTATTGTGACTAAACTATAATAGTAACACGTACAGCTTGACCATAAAGAGTTGAAATAAAATAAAATGGAACTAAACATTTTCAGTACTAAATGTAGTCAGTGTTGCCAAATTATTCGTGATTTTGACGTATTTACATAGAAAGTGGCGCCCTCAATTTATGTCAACTCTTTATGGTCAAGCTATATAACCTCCTGGACTTTTTTATGGGTAATAATGAGAACTATAAACGTACACTACATTATTTTTATGTATCATCAATAGTTTTCGCAGCGCATGCGAAATAGATACTTTGATAGAGAAATGTTTGATACCATGGGTTTCATTATTGCCATTTTTGTAGGGATCTCTTATATTTTTGAAAATAAATTATAGCCTATATTACTTGTTTATAATGTAGCTTTCTATGGGTGAAAAAAAAATCAAAATCGGATCAGTACTTTTTGAGTTAATACATTACAAATAAACAAAAAGTTAATTGTATCCTTGTAACTTTAATCGCTTATACCTACGAAACGCAACCGAATTTTGTTCAGTCCTTACACAGTTCACGTGAGTACAACTAGTACTTACTTACTGTACTATTGTCAGCCATTTACCTTATCGTTATTTTTTGGTAACAATAAAGTATCTTTGAACTGGCGTGGCTCCATACCATAACGCAACCGAATTTTGTTCAGTCCTTCCGCACCCTGATTATCTAAAAAGAAACTATTTAGCGACCGGTTTCATTCGACATACATTGCTACTTTTCTTTGGTATGTTTTTTTTTAATCTAAAAAGAAGTAGCAATGGATCACTATCATCTATGAACTGCAACCGGTCGCTAGGTGGTTTCTAATTAGATAATCAGCCCGCCGTAATACACGTGAGTACAACTAGTACTTACTTGCTGTACTATTGTCAGCCACTTACGTTATTGTTTTTTTTTGGTAACGATAACACATTTTTCAGCCTGCATATAAAAAGAACGCAACCACTTCACGCAAACAGACCGACATATTTAGCATCAGAGAGTGCCTCTCCATCCTGTGAACCCAGAGTCAGCCACTTACGCGATCGTTACCAAATTTGTTATGACCCCCTTTTTTTTTATTAGAGTGAGGTAAATACGCTTTTTACGTATACATGCTTTTATGCATGTATACTGGGCTCGGTCAGGCACAGGAAGCCACTCCTGATCTGTCTCTCGCCACCCCCGGGTCTCCCGTCGAGCCTGAATATTAGGCTCGGCGGGGGATCCGGGGGGTTCTAACCTCTCCCCAGGGGGGAGAGGGAGAGAGCCTCCTCCCGATCTCCCCATAAGATTACCCACTCAGGTGGGCTGACCAGATGGGACGATCGAAAGCAGGCACCACTACCAGTTAAACCCCTCACTTCTTGCTCTCTCTCCGTCAATCGGTCACGGGGGATATGGTGATAGTCACCCCTTTGACCAGACGGGTGGCCTAGCCATCCTGGCCCCTACGCGGCGGGAGACGACCGAGCAAGTGTGATCGTCTCCCCAGACGGCGTGCACCGTGCAATGTCGACGACAGGGCGCTCCATCGCCGACCGGTAACACTATGGGATAAGGCGGTCATATTGACGCCTTCTCCTCCCCAACCGTCTGCGGCGGATGAGGGCCGCCTGAGCGTCCTCTTCGCGCACCCTCTCCGCTGTCTCCTTTTGAAGGATCACATTCTCGCAAAAAGAGACTGCCGCTTGCCAGCATCTGTCACTGTCCAGCATCCGGCTAACGATGCCGGGCAGCGAGAGATCCGGCCCTACCACCGCCACGAGATCCCGACGCTGCACTGACCACGCAGGACACACTTCTAGTGTGTGCTGCGCGGTGTCCAGCGCCTCGTCGCACTCGTGGCATTCCGGCGTTACCTCCCGTTGGATTCGGTGCAGATACTTACCGAAGCATCCGTGCCCGGTAAGAACCTGCACCAATCTGAACGTCAGCGTTCCATGACGCCGCTCCATCCACTCCACCAATAACGGGCGCACCGCACCCACCGTCCGCGCGCCCGCCGTCGGAGACTCCAACTGGAGCCGCCACTCCACCAGTAGCTGCTCCTCCGCCCGCCGTCTAATCTGGTCAACCTCAGCCGGGGCCAACCGTGTCCCTTGCCTTCTGGCTTCTCTTTTGTCCAGGTACACCCTGCTGAGGACCCGTGCCTCCAGCTCCCACGGGGGTGTACCTGCGAGTAAACATGCCGCCGTCCCAGAGACCGTCTTATAGCCGCGTACAATGCGGGTGGCAATAGCCCGTTGCGGTCTTCTCAGGAGGCGGCAGTTCTCCCCGTTCAGGGCGTCTGCCCACACTGGTGCCCCATATAGGGCCATGCTGCGCACTACCCCTGCGAACAGCTTGCGACAGCTGGCGTTCGGGCCGCCAATATTCGGCAGAACTCGCCCTAATGCCGTCGCCGCCCGCTCTAGTCTGGGCGCCAGCTGACGGAAGTGTTCCGTAAAGCGCCAGCGCCCGTCTAGGATGAGCCCTAGGTACTTAATGTGGGGCTTCAGAGGGATTCGCACCCCCCCCACGACAATATTGGCCCCTACAGGAGGCCCTCTCCTGGGACCATGAAAAATTATGGCCTCCGTCTTGTGAACCGCCACCTCCAACCCTAGCAACTGGATCCTTTCCATTACCAGCTGGGTTGTCACGCCAGCCAGTCGCCTCGCCTCCCAATAATCTTGCCCCCTCGCTATGACCAAGGTGTCGTCCGCATAGCAGAGGAGGCTCGTCTTCGGAAGCAGCGCTCCGCGGAGGACCCAATCGTAGCCAAGGTTCCATAGCAACGGGCCCAGTACGGAGCCCTGCGGAACCCCACGCGTCATACCCCGGCTTGCCAGCCGACCCTCTGCGTCTACAAAGATAACCTCCCGGTCTTGAAGGTATGACTCCAGAATCCTTCTGAGGTACGCGGGAACACGGTGATATTTAAGTGCCTCCTTTATCACGGAGTAGGGGAGGGTGTTGAAAGCGTTACGGATATCGAGAGATACCGCAACAACCTGCTCCCCTCTCCGGATTGCACGCTCCGTGACCTCCTTCAGCGTCATCAACGCATCAACAGTCGACCTGTTCCTACGGAACCCGAACTGGTTGGCAGACAAGTCTGGGCCCACCTGCTCCAGATGCTTGATTACTCGCTCTGCCAGGATTCTTTCCAGCGTCTTTGCGAGTTCGTCAAGCAGAACGATCGGACGATACGCTTCGGGGGAATCGGCAGGCCTTCCCTCCTTCCGGAGGAGGCACAGGCGGCCCTTTTTCCAAGCCCCGGGGAATTCGCCTGACTCCAGGCAGCTATTATAAAGTGTCATAAGTTGTTCCCCGAGGTGCTCCATGATGATCGGGAGCACCCTCCCCGGTATCCCATCCGGCCCTGGAGCCTTCCTTTTTCCCTTCATCCGATCGATGGCGGACTCAAATTCATCGTGTGTTAAGGGGTAAAAATCATCATTCACAGCTGGGAGGTCCGTGCCAGCATATGGTGCTAGCGGAGGTACATAGGGAACGTCCTCTGGGAACAGTCCCGCCACCACCCGACCAAGGAGTTCCGGGTCCATTGTTTCCGTAGACGGCGCCTGGCCCGCCATCTTTTTCCGGACCATGCGGTATGGACGCCCCCACGGATCCCGGTCGAGATCTTCCAGAAACTCCTTCCAGGAGCTCTCCTTGGACCTGCAGATGGCGTCCTTGAGGTCCTTTTTCGCAGCAGCATAAGCTTCTCTAAGCCGTTCTTCCTCTCCATCCCTCTGGGCACGACGGCGACGGCGACGACGACGGCGGCGACGACGCCATCTCGCGAGTACGCGCCTGTGCCGTTGGCAGCTCTCTCGTAATGAGGCGATTTCCTCGGACCACCAATACACTTGTTTCCTATTTGGTGGCCCTCTCACCCGAGGCATTGCCGCGTCACACACAGCCCTAACTGACGCCGTTAATCGCTCGACCCTGTCTGATATGCTGCCTTCCGCGCTCCGACTGTCCGCGCCCCAAGCTTGTACGATGGCCGACTCCACAGCAGACTCCCTATCTAGTTTTCCCACAGCCCATCGGGGGAACCTGTAACGCGATCCTTCTGGGCGTTGAAGCTGACCCTGCGATGCGGCGGGAGAGATTTGAAACTGGATGTATCGGTGGTCGGACAACGTTTCCGGACCCACCAACACTTTCCATCCCCTTATTCGACCAGCAAGGGCTGGAGAGGCGAACGTAAGGTCGACAATGGATCCCCCGTCGCCCCGCACACACGTAAAGGTGTTCCCCCGATTCACGATAATGAGCCCCAGGGATGTCGACCACTCCAAGAGTGCCGTACCCTTAGGCTCATCAGCTGGAGAGCCCCAAGCCGTATGGTGGGCATTAAAATCCCCTAAAACCATGACTTGCCGTGGGGCAAGGCGCTGGACCACACCGGACAGAACGTCGGTCCAGTTCTGGTACTCTGCGAGTGCCCTGTTGGGGGAGAAGTATACCCCCACCAGAGCTATTTCCCCCCACACAGCCGCCACGTAGCCCGGTCCTCTCTCTCTGACCGAGAGGGGAGGGGAGTGCGCAGCATGTGTGGGCACCATTACTGCAACTGTGTCGTTACCATCACCCGCCCAGTTGGGCCTTTCTGGAACGAAATACGGCTCCGCAAAAACTACCAAGTCGCTCTTCCACTCCACCGCGTGCTGGATGACCATGTCCTGCGACCCGGCGCAGTGGTTGACGTTCCCCTGGAGAATGTTGAAATGGTGTCTGGGCATTAGGTTTCCATTTCAACAGTCTCCACAGCGGCATCGCTCTCCGTCCCTGGCGTCGGTCCCTTGGTCACGGGGGCCGGTTTTGCCTTTACCGCAGGGGGGGTACAGAGCTTCCTCCCCATCACATGATTGGCTGGGAGTCCAGCCGCTAAGCAAACGAGGCACTTGGCCGTCTTTTTACATTCCGCCGACCTGTGGCCGGCCTCTCCGCAGCGAAAGCAAACCTCGCTGCGATCAATCTCGCTTGCACACGTTTGCTTTGTGTGTCCCAACATCATGCACCGGTAGCAACGTAGCGGCAGCGGCTCCAAAACTTTAATTTGCGGGGAGCTCCATCCAATTAAAAACCTCCCCGCCTCCACTAGCTTTTTAGCCGTTGTCACCGGGCACCTCACCGTGACCGAGGCCATGCCCCCCGGGCCAGGCCTAATCAACCCCACCTTAATTTGCTCCGCTAAGCACCCCCCTTTCTCCGCTATGACCACCCTCAGGTCGTCAGCGGTGACGGAGTCATCGAAACCGGTGATCCGAAGGTCAGCGGTCTTCATCGGCCGATGTACATTCGCATCTCCGTCTAATGCCACCCTTAGCTTTTCGGCGAGCTGGTCCGCCTTGTCGCCGCTTGTAGAGCCGGAGATTTCAATGAGGCGCGCGCCACTCTGTGCCTGCCTCATTTTTATATTCTCAATCCCTAGGCTTTGCACTTGTATCGCCTGTCTTGCCTTAGCGATGGCCTGAGAGTATGTTACCCCTCGTTCGGCCGCCTCCTTAGGGATCGTCATAATTATCGCCGCAGAACGAGGAACAGATAACTTGGCCTTGACCTTTTTCTTTTTTGTTGCAGGTGGAGCCCTACCCGATGCCGGAGCTGCTGGACCCTTTGCAGCCGCTGGACCCTTTGCAGCCGCCGGACCCTTCAGAGCCGCTGGACCTTTCGCAGCCGCTGGACCTACAGACGCCGGATTCACGGACGACGCTTGACCCGCATCAGGTACTGTTCCCGCTGCAGCCTTCCTCTCATCCCTGGCTGCTGCCTTACGCCGCTTCTTTTCCGCCTTACTAATCACCTCTCTCCATGTTTCAGGTGCAGCTGTCGACGTTGTAGCTGTTGGATCCTCCGCCCTGTTCGAAGAAGCCGACGGTCCTTGCCGTGGAGGTGGAGGGGGCATCAGCACCGCTGCCTCGTCTCCTCTCTTGTCCGACTCCAAGGGAGGTCTACGCTTGTGCGGCGCAAGAAGACGACCATCGACCTCCAACCCATCAAACCTGGCGCTGATCATGGTGCCGACTGAACACATCAGCTTCGCCTCCAGTCTTTCAACCCACTCAGGTAAGTGTCTCCCTTCTGACGCATCCCGTGCTGGGGCCACTACCGGTTCTCTATCCGGGGTTTTTCTAGTCTCGGCCAAGTGCGCTTTGAGAGCCTTCAGCTCATCGCAGACGTTTTTCAGCTGGCGGCTGAGGCGCTCGTTATCCGCCTTCAAGCGACGAACTTCCTCACTTACAGATATCTCCGTAAGGCACTCCCCCAGTACGTCCAAATCCGCTTTTGTCTCACGAAGACAAGTTTTGTGCTCCCTGCGGATGTTACCCGAATCTTTGCAGACCTCGTGGAGAGTCCGCGCCATCTTTCTAACAACCTCCGCCATTCTAGTTGTCGTCATCTCTTCCCTATCAAGGTTACTCTGTATTGGGGATGGCGACTTCTTCTCCCTAGCCTTTCCTTTCGTTTTCTTTTCAGGAGTTCTCTTTTTACGATCCTGAAGATCAGCCTCATGCTTCGCCTTTTCTAAGTCTTCCCTATCCTTCAGGTAGGACGCCTGTGTTTTTGCAGCCGCTAGCCCTATGTTGGGACCTGCCGGCTGCGATAAACTTTTCCCAGAGATAAACGTGGTTTTACGCACTGATCCCCCACTACCTTCCTCATCCTCCGAATCAGATTTGGACCCAGAAATTAAGGTTCTTTGTCGTTTCCGTGGTCTCATCCCACACCTAGTTCCTTCCCTCGTAGAAGGGGTGACCGACCTGCTGCTAGCAGCGTAATACGACATGTCAGATTCCACCCCGTCTTCGAAGTCATCCGCACTAATTATAAATGGACGCTGTGCGCTGTCCCCGTCTGTGTGTTTGTTGGCACTGTTTTCCCCCGGACACTGTGCGCTGTCCTTCTGCTCCTCGTCAAAAGTGTTTTTGTTTGTATTATCAAGATTCATTTTTAGTCCCACGAGTGAGAAGGCAAATCGGTCCACCCGGGCAGAGGCCCCGTACCCGGGTAAGCAGGAGTTATCGAAGCAGGGGGTCGCAGGTCCCCTGCTCCGTTGCCATGTAATGGCTGGTCATCCACCAGTCACTCACCCCCTCGCCGCACAGCAAAAAGCTTGGGGTTAGAGATTTTTTATTGAGGTTGTCTCCTCGCGAGGACACCCAATTAAGGGCAGCCTCCCCGGCCCCCAACACATGACTGAAGGGTAACGGGTTGGCCGGCGGTTGGCATAAATGCCTGTACGTCGGTAACGACCACCGCCACCGACGGACCCGCCGCCCACACTCGCACCGCCGCTACCCGGACTGTCCGGGACGCCGGCCGAGCCCGAACCGCGTCGCCGCTACCCAGAGTACGTCTGGGACGCCGACCCGGAGCCCACACTACCCGCCGAAGCGGGCAGGACCGTTAGGTCCCCAGCCGTTATTTTTTAAAGAGGTTTTCTTCCTCGCAGCCCCCATCCGTTGGGATGGCGGCCCTCGTTCCCGCACCACGTACGGGGTTACGAGCAGACAACGCCAGGACAGAACTGGCGTCATCCCCAACTCGCCAGACTATTCGCCGCCACCACAATAGTAGTGGCGCCCAGGGTGCACCGCGAGGAGGTTGTCTGGCACGCACCCCACCCCCCTAGTACCTATATAACCGACATTGCTCGAAGGATTGCTCAGCTGAAGTGGCAGTGGGCTGGACACATAGCGAAAAGAACCGATGGCCGTTGGGGCGGAAAGGTTCTGGAATGGCGACCGCGCACCGGACGACGCTCCGTGGGTAGTCCTCCGACAAGGTGGACCGACGATCTGGTGCGCGGTCGCGGTGCGCCGCTGGATGCGGGCAGCGCAGGACCGATCGTCGTGGAGAACCTAGGGGAGGCCTATACCCAGCAGTGGGTGTCGTGTGGCTGATATTATGATTAAAAATCAAGATGGGTGACCATATTGTGCATCAAAAAGTGTGGTCAAAAGCACGATGGGTGACAAAATTAGTCAGTGGGTGACGAAAAGTGAAGAGTTGCGTATGTGACGAGTTGCGAATGTGACGAGTTGCTGACTGCGTGTGATCCATTAGTAGGATTCTTACCTGTGATAGGTGACTCCACTGTTGCTAGAATTAACTTTATCACTATGATTTCTGCAAGTAATTACCGCACAGGCTGGCATTTTGCAAAAAAACCGGTCAAGAGCGAGTCGGACTCGCGCACCGAGGGTTCCGTACAATCATAAATATATTTGGATATGTTACTTTAGTACAGTCTTTAAAAAAGTAGGATAAACGGCAGACAGGTGGAAGGGCGAACAGGCGGACAGTTAATTTACAAATCTTAACCACAGCTGCTTATGGTAACTGAAAAACGTTTCAGCCACTCCACATTGTAAACTGTTTATATTACTAAGTAGGAACTTATTCTTCGTTTATTCGTACGGGAAATAGTAGGTAATTATATTAGAACCAGCCACCAATTTATTATTGTAGTATTAGGTTGCGCCATCTCTTGACCGATAGTGGAACTATTTTTGTTCTTAGATTAGCATTCTTAGGATAGCGCCATCTGTTGACTGGTAGTGGAACTAAAGAATTTTTGTTTGTTTTTTTAATTTCTAAAAAAATGTGTTATATTGAGACATCGTTTTATTTTTCCTGTAATCTTTACATAAACTACTATCACACAGAATTATTTCAGATTTTTCTCTTTGCAAACTTCGGAGATAAGGGGGGGGGGGGACGGTATTTTTTACATTTTTCATCATAATTCGAAAACTATGCGGCCTAAGAAAAAAGAAAAAAATGTTTTAAAATGTGCAAACAGCGTTCTTTCATATGATACCCCACATGCCCTAGTCACCTCACTTCAAATTTTTAAAACCCCTTTTCAGTCCCTGTTGTAAAAAAAATATTGTTTTTTTTATTTCTTTCTTATTTGCAAAATAGTTGGGAAAATGTCATCTTAAACTGTTCCAAATTTCAAGTCGATATACTGCCCGGCATATATATTGGCAGCAAGAGAATGAAAGAGACAAAAGATGCGCAGTAGCCATAAACTTGTAAGGACGTGCGTTGCGCAAAAACAATTCGTGCTACTGACAAGTATCTGCGCAGGAAATGAAGACACGCGATAGACCCGTACGCCATAATCTCTTTATTTCTTCTATGATTTGTACATTAACATTCATTTGAATCAGCTGATAAGTTGCCATTTTAGTAGAAAAGTTCTAATAGGCTAGTGAAAGGTGGTACCTTTATGATATATGTACACTACACACGACGGCACTTGAGACTATCCAATATTTACATTGCGACCGCCTTTATGCCCCCTAGCAGTGGCGAGGAGTCGTAATATCAGTGCCGGTTTTAGCACTACCAGCGCCCCTGGGCGAAATTTCTACGGGGCGCCCCCTATCTGCGATTCCAAGATTTTCAATTCTGCCTGTCAGTTAAAAAACGGCTGCGCAGCGCGATCTTTAGTCAGTTGCACCTACTAATATTGTAATCTTGCTTGTTTATAGTAAAAAAAACGGCCGCGCAGCGCGATTTTTAGTCAGTTTCATCTGCTAATCTTCTAATTTTGCTCATTACAGCAAAAAAAAAACGGCCACGCAGCGCGATTTTTAGTCAGTTTCATCTACGAATCTTGTAATTTTGCTTGTTTATAGTTAAAAAAAAACGGCCGCGCAGCGCGATTTTTAGTTACCATAACGATTTTGTCGCTAAAAGGGAATTTACGATAGTAAGTAGGACTCGCTCCATGAGCGTCATGAGCGAGTGTGTATAAAGGGGCGCCGCGGCGCCCCCTTATATCCGGCGCCCCGGGCGGTCGCCCGTGCTCGCCCCCCCTAACGCCGGTACTGCGTAATATGGCAAAGGTAAGCCGGAGCAATAATTTCTCAAAAAAATCTCTTAACAGTTTGGTGGATTGCTGGGGTGGGATTTCTAAAAGGGAAGCCGATAGGAATCGGCATGTACCTATGGATGGACCCTTCGCCACTGTGCCCTAGGTAAGTAATAAAAGCTGTTTTCCCAGTTTTGTATAATCTCACGTGCTATCGTGTGTAATACCATGTAATATACGAGTATGTACGAGGCACGTATCTTGAAATCGGGTGGGGATTGCGCGAAACGCGAATTTTGGGTATGCGTAGCGGTGAGGGGCGCGGGCGGCGGGAGATGGGCGCGCGCTATTGGTCGCTCACAAGAGCACATGCGCGAACTTATCCCCACTCCGTCGAAAAAAATTCAAGATATGTGCCTCGTACATACATAACATACTTAATCCCTTTTTTGTGGCTTAAAAAAACTCATCCTCACTTTCATCCTCACACTTACAACTCGATTCTATAGCTGCTGCTACTTTTTTAAACATTGTTGGAATGAACAATAATTTGCATCTATCTTTTTCACAATTTGATGTCTGAAAGTGGCTCTTTAAATTTCTAATTAAAAAGGAAATGAAGACAGCTTTTAAGCCAGTAGGAGTTAGTGAAATATTAGTATTACCAGGACTGTGCATGCAGCCAAAAAAAATTTCAAGTGGATCTAGGTTGAAGTGCCTCATCCAAATATTCTTAACGTTATATTTACGAACCAAAATACTTTTAATTATATGGACATTCTCAATAGTTCGTATCAAGCAAACCACTGATGGCACACTACCATGCCTTCCTTCCTTTGTAATAAATTTCATACTTTGTAGGGTATTCTTTGCTTTCGTCCAAATTTCTTCATGTTGGGAGATAGGATTAACTGGACCCAAAAGGCGCTTTTCCCTTTTTTCCTTGAAATTATGAAAGCTTCCATTCAGAGAGTCAAACAATTCATCGAAGAAAATTAAAACATCTGCTGTTTGTTTACATTCTTCTGGTAACATTCCTCTAACTGAAACAATAGAAATGTAATTTTAATAAAACTAAGATTCAAGAACAGGGTAAATATGTATAATGTTGTAAACTTGTAGGACAATAAGAAAGTCCATAATTTTGCGAAAATCCTCAGACGATTGCAAAGGTCTGGATAATTAAAATCATAATAACTTACCTTGTTTTGATTTATTTAATTGCAATATTTTTGCTTTCTATGGTCAGTATTTGTGTATTATAAAATTCATAAGTGCTGACTATGGAAAGTAAAATATAAAATACATAAATATTGCCTATGAAAAGCTTTTGGATATTAGTTTTCAATTCGATGCCTTAACATGGGTAGCCTTAGTATGTCATGCTCTCTTTAATCATTTCTGCGGTGGTGTCGCGTGAGGCGGGTCGTTACGTTCCCTCAAATATGGTTGAGCGAAGCGATGGCTGGTTCATGCGTCATGCTCGTGAACGGGTGCTGCCAGTGGGAATGGGTCTGCTTCTGACTACCTATCTTAACGCATATACACCCAATTGCACTAAACTTAAGAATCGCCTAAGTCTTTTCTTAACTACAACTCGACCAAGTTAAGTAGGCGAATGACAGCTACATGACCGCTAAGTTTGACACCGTTTTAATTTGGTCGTGTTGTAGTTAGGAACAGACTTAGGCGATCCTTAAGTTTAGTGCAATCGGGTGATAGAATTGTAAAGTTTTTTTTTTTTTTTCTCTCTTGTAACAGCCTGGACTGAATAATAACTTCAAACTTTGAATTTAGCTTGAAGCCTGTAAATTGATTAAGAAAATTTGTAATTCATTAAGTAATAATCTAATTAAATTTTATTTATTTGTTAATCTTTGTTAAAGTCTGGAAACGATATACATATTTGTAAATATCGTTCCATTTGATAAAGCTGGTAAGTTTTTTGCGCCCGTTTTTCTTATCAGCTAAAAGACGTCATAATGGGTGGTAGGGCAAAAAAATTATTTGACGATTTAAAAACGCTCATTATGTGAGCTTATTTGAATAAAGATTTTTTCATTTCATTTCATTTCATTTCATTTCATTTCTTCATAAATATCTCTATCTTCTTCTCATAAAATTATTCTTCTCAAAACTATCTCGCTCCTACTCAACTTCTTCAATATTCTAAAATTACTTCTCCTCTACCTCTTCTATATTAAAACTCCTTCTCGACATCTACTGTTTAAAGACCTCTCCTTCTCGACATCTTCTGTATAAAACCTCTCCTTCTCAACATCTTCATTAAATTCTCCTACTCGACATCTTCTTTATAAACCTTTACTCCCAACAACTCAACATCATCTTCATTATTCTACTTTTCTCCCACTCTACTCATCATTCTTATAAAACTTCTTCTATATTTCTCCCACTCGACTCATCATCATTATAAAACTTCTTCTACATTTCTCCCACTCGACTCATCATCATAAAAAACTTCTTCTATTATTCTCCCACTCATTGCTGAAACAATCTACCATTAAACTATTCAACACTTGATACTGGCAAAAATTACTTCCAAGAGGAAAGTAGATTGCCAAAACAAAAATAAGAGGAAAGAAGACAATGACAGCTGTCTTTGATGTAAAGAAAAGAAAATAGAACAACAATATTTTTTATAAAACAGTAAAACTTTTAATGCAGTAAAAAGTAAAAATCTGTCGAAATTACTACGAATCAAAAATATACTTTATATCAGACAAAATGAATCCTATGACGTAAGTTGATGACCAATGATAAAACTTAATTAGATTGATATACAATGGATTTGAAAACTTAAATAACATTTTGTTACAGTAATGTAAAGAATGTCCTGAAATTGAGTGAACGTGAGTTAGCCGGTAATTCAAAAACTTCCTGGCATGACCAATATAAAGACAGTGCCTGGATATTCGTTGGTGGTTTACCGTATGATTTAACTGAAGGAGACGTAATTTGCGTATTTTCACAGTAAGACTCCAGCACAGTTAAACTTCTTTTTGCTTTTTCTATAAATTATGGCCAATTAATTACTAAATGCTGCTTTTATTCGTAAATACTGCATCCCATACTCATAATGTAACCTTCATTTTCAGGTATGGCGAGATAGTAAATATAAACTTAGTTCGAGATAAAGAAACTGGGAAATCAAGAGGATTTGCCTTTATTTGCTATGAAGATCAAAGATCGACTATTTTAGCAGTAGATAATTTAAACGGCATAAAAGTAAGTCCAGAGAAGAAGTTATTAATAAGTCACTTACGCTCAAGGGCATCGCCAAGGGTGGGCAGGGAGGGGCACCTGCCCCTAGTGTTGCCAACCCTACTATATAATATAGTATCCTACTATATTGTGGGATCGCCTACTATATTTTTTGGAAAAATATTATATAGTAAAGTCTATTCATCCTTACTTGTCTTATTTAGGGCTGATTTTTCAAACCTCAGTTAACGGATATCAGTCAGTTTAAATATTAACCAAATATATTAAATGTCATTCTTAAAATGTGACAGTCAAATGAATGACAAACACTTTCAATTTGGCGGTATAATACGCTATCTGACAGATAAAGCTTTATCTAGGCATTGAAAAATCAGCCCTTAGTAAACAGTTTTTGACAGTTGTCATACGTCTTTTAAACTTAAATCGTTATTTAAAAATATGTTAGTAAGTTTATGCAATTATTGTTAATTTATTAACAATTTATTTCGTAATCTATGTGTGGAAAACCATTTGTTTTATTTCATAAATGATTATTTCAATAAAGAGTTGGGTGAAGATTGTTTACCATATAAGACAAGTAAGGATGAACCAGGCGCGGTCCGAAGGGGGGGGTCACGGGGGACATGACCCCCCCCAAAATCGTACAGGTCAAATAGAAAAATCTTCTATATGCAAGCCACCGGTCGACTGTCAATCGTATTGTTGCCTGGTGATGAGCGACGAAGCGACGAATGAAACTGACTAAAAATCGCGCTGCACAACTATTTTTTTTTTTCTAAAAACAAGCGAGATTACAAGATTAGTAGATGAAACTGACTAAAAATCGTGCTGCGCGGTAGTTTTTTTTTGTAATAAGCAAAATTAGAAGATTAGCAGATAAAACTGACTAAAAACTGGGCTGCGCGGCCATTTCTTACTATAAACAAGCAAGGTTACAAGATTAATAGTTGAAACTGATTAAAAATCGTGCTGCGTGGCCGTTTTTCTTTACTATAAACAAGCAAGATTACAAGATTAGTAGATGAAACTGACTAAAAATCGCGCTGCGCGGCGGTTTTTTTACTGTAATAAGCAAAATTAGAAGATTAGCAGATAAAACTGATTAAAAACTGCGCTGCGCGGCATTTTTTTTTTGCTCTAAACAAGCAAGTTTATAAGATTAGTGGTAGAAACTGACTGAAAATCGCGCTGCGTGGCCGTTTTTTGACTAACAGGCAAAATTCAAGATCTTGGAATCGCATAATTAGGGGGGGCCCCGTAGAAATATCGCCCAGGGCGCTGGTAGTGCTTAAACCGAAACTGCTTCTATAAATTTACAAAATAAAAAAAGCAATTGTATTACTGTGTGTATAGTGACCCCCTCCAAAATTTCAGGCTGCGACCGCGCCTGGGATGAACAGACTTTAGGCTAAACTACTATATTTTTTCAAGTGAAAAAATTAAACGAAAGCAGCAAAAAAATTTTTAACTTTTGTGTTTAAACTCTTGTTTATGATTGTTGAATATATTATGCAAATGTTAGTAAGTATGAAAAATGCAATTCTTCAAAATCCTCCATACAAAACGGCAACCTACTATATTTTTTTTGGACTTTTTCGCCATCGACCAAAGATTTAAATCGTTAGATGCGCCCTTGCCATACTATAGCGGCCGAAAATGTGGCATCGATAGGAAGAGTGAGCTCACTCTTCCCGTGTCAGCCACTTGTAGAAAGCAGTGAGCGTTGCACATTACGTAAACATCTTTGATTTAGCTAATTAGGTTCGTTAACCTACAAAAATGCCTTCAGAAAGTGTTCTAATAACTCAAGAAACACAAACAAATCCAAGGAAATCACATTTCATGCGTATAATTAAAGAATTATTAATTATTTTCACTGTTTTTAATTAAATAAACAAATAAAAATGGTGTCCGTCACGTGTTTGTATGACAGAGAGCGAATGGTTACAGTTTGCACTATGAGTGAGCGAGATGACGTTGTGTCTCTTTTTTCGTCATCATAGCATTGGTTACGGTCAAGTTTATGTAGACGTACACCTACTAAAGAAGCGGCGTGCGCCCATGTGTCGTGTGTGTGACGTTACGCACACAGACATATTACATGGACACTTTTCAGACGCATAGGGCGCATCTAACGATTTAAATCTTTGCCATCTACTATATTTTTACACATAATAATTTTCAAAATACTATATTTGATGCAAAAAAAGTTGGCAACTCTACCTGCCCTCCCCCCCTAGAGGTTAAAAAATGTAGGTAGCCAACTGCAAAGTACAGTACGAGGCATATATCTTGAAAATTTTTCGACGGAGTGGAGATAAGTTCGCGCATGTGCTCTTGTGAACGACCAATAGCACGCGTCCCTCTCCCGCCGCCTGCGCCCCTCACCTCTACGCATGCCCAAAATATGTGTTCCGCGTAATCCCTACCCGATTTCAAGATAATAATATATGCCTTGTACTGTAGCCAAAGTCCTATGCACAGAATATAAGTGTCCTAAGGCCGTAGAATTGACTTGCTTTTCCGGTATATCCTGAATGCCAAAACTAGAATAAATTAACTAGGTGCTCTGCTCTTCATATTTTTCTCATCCTCCTTAATAATAACTTGCCCCCCCTGGGCCATGGGCTAGCGATGCCCTGTGCTATACTGCAGTTATGTTCGGAAATTCACAAGTTGAATATCTTCATATTTCAGATCCTAGGACGTACTATTAGAGTAGATCATTGTGAGCAATATAGAGCTCCAAACGCCGACATGACAAAGGTAGATGAAGTGACTGCTGCAATTAGAACAGAAGGTTGTGCACCCACACCTGCCATTAAAGTTGAACCAATAATGAAAAAGGTAAAACTAAATACACTAACCTGCTATTCTTAAAAGTACTGAGCTACTTTGCCATACTATAGATAAGTACTACCGTACAGAAAGAACAGTCTCCGCCCCGCCGGCGCCGCAGAATCAATTACCTTACCTCACCCCACCCCAATTCGTGTGCCGAATCATGTGCTCATTTAGTCTTGTTTGTCAACTTCAACTTATTTTGATATTCAAGGCAATGCGTTGTAACTTTATTTACAGTATGAGGCATGTATCTTGAATTTTTTTCGATGGAGTGGGGATAAACTCGCGCATGTGCTCGCCAAATAGACCAATAGCACGCGCCCCTCTCGCGCCGCCCGCGCCCCTCACTGCTACACATGCCCAAAATACGCATTCCGCGCAATCGGCACCCGATTTCAAGATATATGCCTCGTACTGTACCTAAAAGTTTGAATTATGAATTGAATGCTGTTCATATAGTACAAACTGTACAGTAGCCCTAGACTTAGTTGCGCGTGTATAAAAACGTCATCTGACGTCATCTGTTTATAATGGCACGGTTGTATGGAGTGTTTCGGGTGTGCTATAGTTGTGTTTCTTTTTAGGAGGAAGAGGCTAAGGAGAGAAAAAGCAAACACAAAGAGAAAAAGAACAAAAAAAAGAAGAAAAAAAAGAGTTCAGACTCTGAATCAAGTGAGAAGTGATGTTTTGTAATTATTTAAATGAATAAAATCCAATGTAACTTGTAAATATATATTTTTTACAATTGCTTCAATTTTTAAAGTGCCTGGGGCATAATAAAATACGTACTTTAATGAGACTAGATAAATAGTAAAATTGAGATCTTATTGTTTTTGGGTTAGGTGATATTACCTGTTAGAACCTATGCCAGGGGTGCCCATACTTTTTCTAAAGGGTCAATCTCCTTAGCAAAAATTTATGACTAAGAGATCGACATTTTGACCGTTTAACCCACCAAATATTTATCACTAATAATTTAGCTATCCTTGGCAATCAACCTTAAAACTCGCGATCGACCGTATGGGTACCTCTGACCTATACATGTAGGTACTAACTTCATAGGTTTCACATGCACATTTTCACACTGACAACAAGGATGGAAGTAACAACATGGCAAAATAGATGCCTTAAATAAAGAAAAGAGTTCACTGTAAGTTTGTTAAAAAATCATTAATTACAATGTCACCACTATAGGCAATTATTCCTTCAGAATTACAATACTGCTGATTTTGTTCACTTTCTGTGATGCTGATGTTGTATTTTATAGGTTTGTGAGATTTATAACTAATAACATTTCCTCCTTTTGCTTTCAAAATTGCATGAGGTGCACATGTATCCCAAAGGAATGTAGTACCTTTTGACAGTACATAAGCTTTGGCCTCACCTGTAAAACGACAAAATTTTATAAATATTAAAAAATGTATTTAGCCAACAACACACAGAGAGTATGTCCCTTTTATAAAAATAAAAGGGACATACTGACAACATCCCCCTTTCTTTGTATTGCTCCATCCCAAAGCCTCTCTGGTCACCTCTCCGTGTGTAATTGGCTTTGAATTAATTGATGTAAGTAATTAATTACCTAAACCAACTTTCATAAGTTTGTAACCAGCTCCGGGGGCAGTATTTATACTGTAAGACAAGTCCTTTATTTTCTGTTTAATGTTGGAGTCTTCTGCATTACTCATAAGTATAACGTTATTGGTACTGGTTACTTCAATTTCTGTACCACCCCACTTGTTTGTTCCTCCATAACATAGACCCCATAAAACGCGACCTCTGCCACTGAAATTTATTTAAAAACTCATCACAAAGTTAACATTGAAATAAAATATACAAGCCTCGGCATGGAACTTTAGCGCTGTGTACCAAAACCAAATAAATAAATAGAAGAATAGAATATTTTTGGGGTCTCATTGGCGGGAGACGTGGTGCGGGGCTACTGCAAAGTGCAATCCAATTTCTCTCACTGCTAAAATTATGTGCTGCCTATAAGATTAAAAATAATTAATTTTCTTACTTTTTGTAAAATGGCTGATTGATCACACCTGCAATAGGTTCACCAGTTGATCTTAGGTATGCACCAATCAGGACAGTAACACATTCAAGACCTTCCCCAGAATTTGCTTTACCTTGAACTCCAGCTATAAACTCTGCAGTTGCATCTGTAAATTAAATATATTTCATAAAAAATACAAATACATAATCAATAAAGTAATAAAACTGATGATAGGTAACATTTTTGCATACCAATGGGATCTATCCAAACTCCTAAGTCAGTAGCATCTAAATCTGGTAAATTATCAGGAATAGGGCATGAGAGAGCCTCTTGAATGTCACTATGAGCAGCTTTTGCCATCTGAATGGCTAATTTAGGTGACACAAGTGATTGTAGTAGCTCTGTTGTTTCCGTCTCGGTTTCTAAAAGTTTTATTCTTTTCCCGCATATTTCTGAACACTCTTCACCACGCACATGATCTGTTAGCACTGGGAAATCTTTGATTATAGCCGCTTTTGCAGTTTCTTGCGCTAGAACATCGGCGATTGTTTTAAAATCTTTATCGAAGCGTGTGTTTGCTTCGCCGTCAGACTTTTCAGCAACTAATAGAGCGTCACTTACATCATTAGTTCCAACACAAGATCTTGCAATATTTGCAGCTTTTTCAGAGGCATTTATTAGAGTTTGTACAATGCTTGCCATTTTTGTCTTGACAAAATTATCAGTATGTTTCAGTTGATAAGAGATAACAGCAACGTGCCTTAATACATTCGTGTGGACATTTTTGGCGTAAAGGTAAGTATGCAGCTTACTCAATTAAAATCAATAAAATTTAATCAATAAAGAGACAGTTTCCGCAGCAGAAAAGCAGTAGCAGCACAGGCGCACAGCACAGTTCAGCACACAATCAGTTTGTTTACATATTTATTTTTAGTATTTTTTCTTTCTTTTTTCAGATTTGGCCTTCCTTTGACAATTTGTTGACATTGACAGTGACATGTTTAGGGTTGGGTAAATTTTACGAAAAATTTCAGTCTGTGAAATATTTAGAATAAGTTTCATTTTGGTTTGAAATATTTCACTTTAGAGTGATATTTATTTTTGAATTTCAACTGGCCTAAGGTCAATATAATCAACATAATTATAGAATAAAAGAATAAACAAGTAAGTTGACTTAAATTATGAATAACTTTGGCTATTTCACAACTTTAAATACCAAAATATTCAGTGAAGTTCGAAAGACAAACAATCAACATTATTATGTTCAACAATAAAACTGTACTTTGACTCAAATTTGAACAATAACGGACCATCACCTTTAAAATTATAATAAAAATATAAAGAAAAGTAAGTACAGCCTCGTGTACAAGGGTGCTTTTGAGGAATCCCGACCGCAAAACAACAATAGTAAAGTGTATTTTTATCTCATTCATAATATACGTCTCATGACATTACAAAATAGCTACGTGTAAAACATAATTCTTGTGATATTACTAAATAGCTAAGTTAAAATAACTAAAGATTTAGCTCGATAAATAGTTTGATGAACTTACTCAACAGTAAAATCTAAATTATGTCTTTAATTTTTATTTAATACACTAAAATAGTAAACTTATTCAGAAAATAAGGGATTTCTAGTACTAAATAAATTTCACTCGAAACTGAAATATTTCAACCTGTTTTGAAAGATTTCATAAATTTCATATAAATTTAATTTTCATTTCATTAAAATTTTCACTGGACCCATCCCTAGACATGTTTGTCTGACTGACACCTGACACTGACAAAGCATGTCAAATTGGGTGCATTCCAGCAGGATAATCGCTGAGTCATTGGTCGCCACAGAGTACATTATAACCATAGAAAGTAAAATATTGAACATTAAAAACAAATTAGTTACCACGGGTGATATTTTTACCGCGTGATTGTTTTTAACCCGTCAGAAACACGCCGACAAAATACACCTTTGGGTGGTGGAAACGTATGTACGAGACACGAGCGCTTTTTTACCGCCCAATTCTCGCGAAGTGCGTTCAGTGTGGCCAGATTAGAAAAAAATCAAATTGGCTGAATATTTTTTTATAGACAGGAATAAGCTCCCTTAGTAATAGAGAAAAGAATCAGAATTTTCGGTTGCGTCAAAAATTTAAAAAAATTAAAGTCTCTTCGACTTCACAAATGTACGAAAGTAACAGCAGAATGGAGATTATGCCTTTGCCACCACCCACCTGCCACTACCGCAACATGGTATTAAAAAAAGTTTCAACACAAAATGCCAAAACTTTTTTAATTTCTTAAATACTTGTTGTCGTAGTGGCAGGTGGTGGCAAAGGTATAATCTCCATTTTGCTGTTACTTTCGTACATTTGTGAAGTCGAAAAGACTTTAATTTTTTTAATTTTTCACGCAACTGCAAATTCTGAAACTTTTTTAACCGACTTCAAAAAACAAAAAAGGAGGTTCTCAGTTTGACCTGTATGTATGTATGTATGTTTGTCCGCGATTATCTCGCGTTTGGCAGAACCGATTTTGATGCGGTTTTCAGTAAAGTATAAGTTACACTTAGGAGAAGGTTTTAGTATTTTAACCGACTTCAAAAAAGAAGGTTCTGAGTTTGACACGTATGTATGTATGTATGTTTGTCCACGATTATCTCGCGTTTGGTTGAACCGATTTTGATACGGTTTTCAGAAAAGTATTTGTTACACTTAAGAAAAGGTTTTAATGTTTTAACCGACTTCAAAAAAAGAAGGTTCTGAGTTTGACTCGTATGTATGTATGTTTGTCCGCGATCATCTCGCGTTTAGCAGAACCAATTTTGATGCGGTTTTCAGAAAAGTATTTGTTACACTTAGGACAAGGTTTTGGTATTTTAACCGACTTCAAAAAAGGAGGTGATCTTTTCAGTTTGACCGATTTTTCTACCTAGATAATATATGTATGTATCTAATACAGAAGGTACTTACACTAAAAAGAAAAAAAAATTTTAAAAAACAAAAAACCGACTTCAAAACCCCACTCTATCTCTAAAAAGCAAGAAATAATATTCAAATCACTAGATACGCATTATCATTGTTATAAAACACGTCTATTGAAGTCGGGTGGGGCTGGACTGCTGGAGGACAACTTTTTTATACCCACAGACATGTTAAAGATGATGAAATGACCAACTAACACAGTTTAATTTTTCTGTCATGCCCATGAAGGCCATCTAAGATCAATGTTACTTTGAGGTATCTATTTTTGAAGGATTCTGCGTGGTGTAGTTTACTGTCACGTACAAGTTCCATCGTTGTCACGTCGCTTCTATTGTGGTTGCGTAGTATTTTATTTACATTCCCTTTAGTGATTACCGAGTCAAGCGTGCAAAACAGTGAATGGTGACGTAGTTTACTTAATAAAATGTGGATTGTTAAATTTTATTGATCTTGCGAAACAGATCCTACTTAAAGCGAATACAGGGCTCTTAAAATTTCGTAAGGGTCAGCAATTAGATAGTTGGAAAAAAGTTAAGACAATGGGGAATGTCCGAAAAAAATAAAAATGGCTGAATATTTTTTTATAGGTAGGAATAAGCTCCCTTAGTTTTAGAAAAAAAAAACAGAATTTTCAGTTGCGTTAATTTTTTTTAATAAATTAACGTCTCTTCCACGTCACAAATGTACGAAAGTAACAGATGGCGATTATACATTTGCCACCACCTGCCACAACCACAGCAAGTATTAAAAAAAAGTTTTGACATTTTGTGTTGGAATTTTTTTTTAATAGCAAGTTGTGGTTATGACAGGTGGTGGTGGCAAAGGTATATTCTCCATTCTGCTGTTACTTTCGTATATTTGTGAAGTCGAAGTAACTTTATTTTTTATTTTTATTTATACGCAACCGAAAATTCTGCAACTTTTTTCTATTACTAAGGGAGCTTATTCCTACCTATGAAAAAATATTCAGCCAAATTGATTTTTTTCGGACAATCCCCATTTCTCATTAATCCAAATCACTGGTATTCACAAATGTACTAAACCCATGCTGGTATAATCTTTAGACGAGACAATAGTTATTTGTTATACAAGTGACCAAAATCAATTTGTGCTGCGAGTGCCGACTTTAAATCACGAACTAGCGAAGTAGTCTAGAATTGAATCACAAGCGTAGCGATTGATTCTAATATAGACTACTGAGCACAATGAGTGATTTAAAGTCACGAGGCAGAACAAAATTTTGGTCTCGTGTAAAACATACAACTTTTCACCTCTACCAGCGAGAAAAAATTTACGTGAGTTTCCTGGTAAAAAGCTAAATTTCAGCATTAGAAACTTGTCCACTGAATTCTTTTGGAGTTAGACAAGTATCTTCTCACTTTTTCGACGACGCACTCATTTTTTGTAATTTATCACAAAAATAGTTCGAACCAACCTATGCTGAAAAATTTATTCATAAAGTAGATTTCCGCCGTTTTGTTTTACATTATTACGTTGTGATTTTCTCTTATTCATTAATATCCTATCTTATTTATTTATTTATAATCATAAAACACTAATTTCTTAATAAATTTTTCTTATTTTATATTTATTTCATACATGCGACCTCATTTCGTTCATACTCTTTATTTCTAATTATCAACCTTCTTTTTTAACACTCCTTATTTAAAACTCCTTGGTATATCCGTGCATTTTATTTTTTTACTTTTTAATCCATGTATCATGTCATGTATGACACTATGACACCATAAAGCACTCTATCTATCCTTTTCTCACATATCAATTTTACAAGTGTCATCCTTGTCACTTTATTTCTTTTTTCTTTATTATTTTAAAAGTTGGTATTAGAAATTAAAAAAGGCACTTTGCCTCACGCTCACGTGAGTTTTTACGCGCCAAAAGCTCCCTTTTCGTGCTGGAGAGGTGAAAAATTATTAATTAAGATATGATTCCGATGTCAGCAGCACTGCTGCGCGACACTGCTGCGCGACAGTGCTGCGCAGCCCTGCTGCCGAGCTCGGAATGTAGTCTCATATAAACCTATAGAGAATGTATGGGGACCAGTGGTGTTGCGCAGCAGTGTCGCGTCGCTTCTCCGCTCACATCAAATTGAGCCTTTCAAACGTAACATTAGGGTTCAATTTTGAGTGCACTGCTGCGGCAACACTGCTGCTGCTGCCGAGATCGGAATCATACCTTAACACATTACACATACAAAATAGCAGACCAGCGGCGGCGGCGGTCTTCTGGGGGGCTACTCAAATGGCTACTTTTCTATTCGTTCGCTAACTTAAAAATTAAAAATAAGCCATAAACTATAAAATTACGTGTCGTAGGATGGTCATTTCTATATAATACAACAATATCTGTGATTTACATAAACTTGCGACGTGTGACTTGATAGTCTAATTGCCTTTTTTTAAGCTTTATGTTAGCGAATGAATAGAAAAGTGGCCATTTGAGTAGGGGACCTGGTGGTACTTATTAGGTACCTACGTTTACTTACTGTTATTTCAAATACGGCTGAATTTTCGGAAACTAAACTTTCGAAAGTGAATTTTCATAAAAATTAAAATATGTCGGTAGGTAGTATAATAAAACACAGTAAGTCAACAACTAATTAATTTATTTGAAAAGATTACCTTTAATATGACCAGCCACAATATTCCCAAGATGACTGCAGTTGACGAGAGCTCG
Source organism: Agriphila geniculea (assembly GCA_943789525.1). Taxonomy (NCBI): domain Eukaryota; kingdom Metazoa; phylum Arthropoda; class Insecta; order Lepidoptera; family Crambidae; genus Agriphila; species Agriphila geniculea. The sequence goes on along the minus strand of OX038882.1, from coordinate 15,486,361 downwards.
AGCAAAAGTGACTTGACAGGTGACGCGCCATCTTTTATATAGAGAGTGTTCGAACGAATGTCAAATATTGTCACTGTCAGTGACAACAGTGTTGCCAGTGTTTACTGTCAAAATTTAAATAAATTATTCGACCACCGATTCCTAAATCGACCCAATTAGTTTTAATTTAGTCGATTCAAAATCGATAATCAAACAATTCATTCAGAATAATCACGAAACCTAACATTCGACCATCCTGACCTCGTGCATGTCCCCATGCACGCAGATCATTGGTCCCTAAAACCTAACATTCGGCCTGTCAAGTCGCTTAAGGTCGTCAAATACAAATCATCGATAATATTTAATTTTATTATAACAAAACCAAAAATGTAAACAGTGAAACCTTCCTTTTTCACTAGCTTATTCATGATGCTTTGCATACCTTTCCTTACTGCAGAGCATCACAATAACGTACGTAAACCTTCCTTCTTACGCAGTTATTTAATAGTCAACTTGTGAGCCTTCCTTTTCACAAAATATGCAAAACATAAAAGCCATAATAACATCTATCAATTTTACTTTATATAATATCATTTAATATTCAAATTGTGAACCTTCCTTATCACAAAATATAATATTATGAAAGCCAAAATAATATCTATCAATTTACTTTCTGTAATATCATTTTAATATATTATAAGCATAAGTCATAAATTTTAGGTATAATTTACAAATGTAACATTATATTTATGCACTGAATATTGAATTGTACCAACTTCACATTACTTGTGTATTACTCTACTTATTAGAGAACATAAAATAATAAATGCATAAATACAATGTTAAGCTCGTTGATTACACCTGTAAACATTTAAGCAGACAAACTTATTATTTAATTATTATGATAAATAACATCTAGGAATTACTTATTTCATGAATCATTAGTATCATTACATTAGTTGAGCCTTCCTTATTATAATCTTATCATTCTCTTATTTTGTCCAATAAGTAAATACTCAAGCAAGAACAAATTCAATAAATATCAACACATAGATTAAATAGCTGTGAACCTTCTTTGACACAGTAACCATTTCCTTAACATTTTTATTCTCCTAATTCGATTTATACTTAGTTAGATACTTAAACAATCAATATCATAGATGTTGTTGCATAAAAGTGAATATTCATTAAACCATAAAAATCAGCTACATCATTTATTTAATTTATTATTTTGTTTACCTACTATTTCTCATTATTTCACATAGGTATAAATACAACAATTGAGACGAGATCAGTATTATTATATAAAATAATTATTTTCCTATTTAATATTCTTATTGAAGCAAAACATATAAACAACATAATATTCAACATCATAAGTATAAATTGTATTGTTATTTTAACTAAAATAATCAACATATTGAATAAACAGACTGCTACACTATGAAAACATAACTAAATCGTGTCGCAAGTTTTACACTTATATTGTGACATTAATTCTGTACAACTTAAAACTTTAACAAGTAAACAGAGTTTATAACTTTATTACCAGTAAATTCAGTTATGCTACGTCACTGTCACTATTAACGTTACTTTCCCTTTCACTATCATCGTTATTTTCATTAACATTTAAAGCCGCCACGTGAACCCAAGGTGACATTCGATCGGAAGCCACAGTGGTTTTGCGCTTGTTTTTGGTGCCACTAAGACCAGGTATGGCAGCCACCCTGTAGCGATCATTACCTAAAACCGCGACTACTCGAAAAGGCCCAATATACGGTGAAACAAGCTTTTTGCTCTTCCCATCATTATCAAATGAAGTTCTCGTAATCTTAACCAACTCCCCCTCACAATAAACACGAGCTGGACGCCGGTTTTTGTCATACTTTAGTTTTTGCTTTTCTTGTTCTTCATCAATTTTATCTTTAACAGACTCTCGTATTGTCAACAAATCAGTATCTTCTCGAGTCTCACTGAGTATCTCATTTAACTTAGGGTTAATTTCAGAATTCATTTTAGGTCCAAACATTACTTCAGCCGGCGTCCTACTTGTGGTCTTGTGAGGAGTATTGTTTATACCCCATTGAACCCTACCTACTTTATCGTCCCAGTCTCTTTCATCGAAATTCAAATTTTGAGCAGTCAACGAACTAAGTATCGTTCGATTACATCGTTCGACTTGCCCGTTGGACCTAGGGCTAGCAACCGCGTTCAAAACATGTCGTATGCCTTTATCTGAACAAAAATGCTTAAATGCGTAAGATGTGAAACTAGTACCGCGGTCACTGATGATACGATCGGGATTTCTAAATGTATAAAAAAAATATATTCTAAAACTCGTAACGTTGTTTGCGTCTTTGTGTCACGAACTGGCCTGATAAAGACAAATTTCGAAAAAGCATCTACTATAACGAGTAGGTAAGAGTTCCTTCTTTTTGAACGCACAAAGGGCCCAAGGTGGCCGATGTGCAGCGTGTGGAAAGGTACCTCTACCTTTTCAATTGTGTGTAAAAGACCTTCGTTTGTACTAGTTTTCTTAGAATATGCGCATTCGAGGCAAGCTTGCACATACTTTTTAATGAATCTTGCCATTTTCGGAAACCAATAAGTCTTTCTAATACGCTCCAAGGTCTTTTCCACACCCAAATGACCAATTTCATCATGGTTCATTCGGCAAATCTGCCACCTTGCGCCCTTTGGCACCACCCAGCGTAGGTTGGTCCTATCACCGTCTAAGCATCTGTAAAGTTTGTAGTCCTTAATTAGATAGTTGTCTTTTATATACTGTAGTCCTTCGGCATTCATGTCAGATGTCAGTATGTCGCGAATTCGAACAAGTTCACTATCCCCTAACTGTAAGGTTTGAATCCAGTCATCCTTACTAATAACCATCACACTAGGATACTGTTCTATGTCAAAGGTGTTAGTTTCGTCATCAGCTGGAGGATTTCGAGATAAAGCGTCTACATGCGACATTTTCGTACCGGCACGATATTCCACAAAACAATGATACTCTTGTAAAAGCAACCACCAACGTGCGATGCGTGGAATAAGGTCGCGCTTCGAAAATGTCGAACGCAGTGCGCTACAATCTGTCACGATTTTAAAGTTACGCCCCAATAAATATACTCTAAATTTCTTGAGTGAACATACTACAGCCAGTGTCTCGAGTTCATACGCGTGAAAATTCTTTTCCTCGGGTGAAGTTTTCCGGCTGTAGTATGCCACGGGCCTAAAACTATCATCATTATGAGAACGCTGCAACAATATCCCACCGACACCAATTTTGCTGGCGTCGGTGTGTAGCTCTATTTCAGCATTAGCGTCATAGATCGCGAGTATTGGTTTTTCAACTAAACGGTCTTTAAGAACCTGGAAAGCAGACTCTTGTTCCTCCGTCCATACCCAATCCACATCCTTCTTAAGTAACATATTTAATGGGTGGGACAAGACTGCAAAATTTCTCACAAATTTCCTAAAATAGCCCACTAGTCCTAAAAATTGACGAACAGAATGTGGATTAGTTGGACGGGGAAAGTTAAGAACGGACTGAAGTTTCTTGTCCCCCGGGCGAATGCCAGCAACGCTAATCTCGTAGCCTAGATAACTAATTTGACTCTGAAGGAAACTGCATTTCGACAAGTTCAGCGTTAAATTTGCTTTATCTATAAGCTGAAGCACCCTTTCCAGCCTCTCCAAGCACTCATCCACACTCTTTCCGTAAATAAGTATGTCATCAATATATGCCGTTGCTTCTGAAAACCTAGCCGATCCTAAGACTTTGTTCATTAGACGCTGAAAAACTGCAGGTGCGTTAGCTAGCCCGAACGGCATACGGTTAAACTCGTATTGGCCGTCCGGGGTAACAAATGATGTCAGTGGCTTTGATTCCTCAGAAATCGGGACCTGATAGTACCCGGACGCCAGGTCTAAGGTAATGAAATACGCCTGCCCTGAAAGTCTAGCAAGCTCGTCTTCAATAACTGGCATCGGGTAACGCTCCTTCACTGTAACCGAATTCAAAAGCCTGTAATCTACGCAAAGTCGCTGTTTCCCGTCCTTTTTGCGAACTAAAATTATAGGACTCGCATATTCCGACACAGACTCCCTGATTATTCCGGCATCCATCATCTCTCCCACCATCTCTCTCACCTGCTCCCGTTCCTTATGTGATAACCTGTACGGCCTATAAACGACGGGTCGGTTACTATTTAATTCTATCTGCATTTCAGCCATATTCGTACATCCTAACTCCTTTAACGAACCAGCAAAACAATGCTTGTAGTTGGACAATAAACCTATCAGACGTTGCCTCTCAGAGTCACTAACAGAATCACCTAAGTGTACTTCGCTTGGATCTATATTGAAGCCTTCGCCTACGAATGAGTCATTCGGTGAAGAACATATACGGCTCACTACCTGTACTCTTGCACCTCTACAAATTATACTGCCTCTATATAATGGATAAAAACATGACAACGGAGTAACGTTAACATATAGTTTTCCTCCCTTTACTTGATATACACCACCTGTGACTGCTAACTCTCGATCTGGTCTCCCTATAACCTTCCCATTTAGCAGGATATTCCCATAGACTATGTCACGAGTAGAAGCTTTGACAGCAGCTGGACCATATACTTTAACATCTGCAGAAACAACGACACAAACACTTTTTTCACTTAAATCGTCAAATCGTGGTAAAAGAATCTCATCACTTATATTAAAGAATTTCAGCTCCTCAGCATTTTTAAACACCACTACGTGAGCCTGCTCTGTAAAAGACTGTCCTATCAATAATGGCAAATCAAGGAACCTATCTTCTACGATATGACATAGGACTTCTGCACTAACACCATCAATGTTTAAGTTAACATTAACTCCACCGATGGAACTAAGAATAGAATTACCGAAACCTTTTAATGGTGTAGGAGGGTGAACACAGGCTAGACCAAGGGAGGATGCCACAGATTGTTGCATAAGCGAGACCTCACTACCGAAATCTATGAAAGACGTAGTTATAACACCGTTCAACTTGACATCCTTAATGAACTTTGAATTCGATTCTGAAACCGTTATACTCATCGTCTTAGGAATAATACCCTGCTTATCACCAATTTCAGGCTTAACTTTGCAAGATTCTACATTATGACCAAACTTACGGCATTTTGAACATTGAACTAAAGGCTTAGGACATTTGTAAAACGGGTGACCTTTTTCCCGGCAGTTATAACAATATAATTCGTTATTCAGACTACTCGGATTCCTAGCTGACCTATAGTTTGGGTTACTATTTGTAGCTAATGTGTCAGTGGGTGGCCTGCTTTTGAAATTGTTACGTTCGAAAAACTGTGGCGCTACCTTATTACTTATAAGAAAGCTAAGAAGTTGGTCAGGCTGGGAACAGCGCAATGCATTGGCGCTAGACCTCATTGTTTTATCAGTAAGCCCATGAATAATGCAATCCACTGCGCGCTTCCCCTCGATGCCACACTGGTTCAACAAAGCCAACTTTTCATAATAATATACCTCAAGAGGTTCGTTAAACTTACTTTTTCTCTTAAGCATGTCCTCCAGGGACTGGCCATAGTTTTGTTCAAATGGAAATGCAAGCATTAGTTTTTGTTGCCATTCAGCCCATGTAAATAATATAGAATTTAAGCTTTCGTACCAAAGCTTGGCCAATCCCTGGAGTTTTTGCATGGCAAAGAAAATAGTTGTTTTATCGTCCCAGCCGTAGACAGTGGCGCACTCATTTACTTTCTTAATCCAAATATCAATTCTTTGACCCTTCGAAGTCGGGTCAAAATCGGGTAGAATATTTTTGTGATTCATATTGCCAACTAAATGAGATGGAGCGGCCACTGTTAACGGCTGAGTTTGGGGTTTTACACTACTCAAGGAATTAATAATATCCGCAACATCCTTAGCATTAAAGCCATAATAACATCTATCAATTTTACTTTATATAATATCATTTAATATTCAAATTGTGAACCTTCCTTATCACAAAATATAATATTATGAAAGCCAAAATAATATCTATCAATTTACTTTCTGTAATATCATTTTAATATATTATAAGCATAAGTCATAAATTTTAGGTATAATTTACAAATGTAACATTATATTTATGCACTGAATATTGAATTGTACCAACTTCACATTACTTGTGTATTACTCTACTTATTAGAGAACATAAAATAATAAATGCATAAATACAATGTTAAGCTCGTTGATTACACCTGTAAACATTTAAGCAGACAAACTTATTATTTAATTATTATGATAAATAACATCTAGGAATTACTTATTTCATGAATCATTAGTATCATTACATTAGTTGAGCCTTCCTTATTATAATCTTATCATTCTCTTATTTTGTCCAATAAGTAAATACTCAAGCAAGAACAAATTCAATAAATATCAACACATAGATTAAATAGCTGTGAACCTTCTTTGACACAGTAACCATTTCCTTAACATTTTTATTCTCCTAATTCGATTTATACTTAGTTAGATACTTAAACAATCAATATCATAGATGTTGTTGCATAAAAGTGAATATTCATTAAACCATAAAAATCAGCTACATCATTTATTTAATTTATTATTTTGTTTACCTACTATTTCTCATTATTTCACATAGGTATAAATACAACAATTGAGACGAGATCAGTATTATTATATAAAATAATTATTTTCCTATTTAATATTCTTATTGAAGCAAAACATATAAACAACATAATATTCAACATCATAAGTATAAATTGTATTGTTATTTTAACTAAAATAATCAACATATTGAATAAACAGACTGCTACACTATGAAAACATAACTAAATCGTGTCGCAAGTTTTACACTTATATTGTGACATTAATTCTGTACAACTTAAAACTTTAACAAGTAAACAGAGTTTATAACTTTATTACCAGTAAATTCAGTTATGCTACGTCACTGTCACTATTAACGTTACTTTCCCTTTCACTATCATCGTTATTTTCATTAACATTTAAAGCCGCCACGTGAACCCAAGGTGACATTCGATCGGAAGCCACAGTGGTTTTGCGCTTGTTTTTGGTGCCACTAAGACCAGGTATGGCAGCCACCCTGTAGCGATCATTACCTAAAACCGCGACTACTCGAAAAGGCCCAATATACGGTGAAACAAGCTTTTTGCTCTTCCCATCATTATCAAATGAAGTTCTCGTAATCTTAACCAACTCCCCCTCACAATAAACACGAGCTGGACGCCGGTTTTTGTCATACTTTAGTTTTTGCTTTTCTTGTTCTTCATCAATTTTATCTTTAACAGACTCTCGTATTGTCAACAAATCAGTATCTTCTCGAGTCTCACTGAGTATCTCATTTAACTTAGGGTTAATTTCAGAATTCATTTTAGGTCCAAACATTACTTCAGCCGGCGTCCTACTTGTGGTCTTGTGAGGAGTATTGTTTATACCCCATTGAACCCTACCTACTTTATCGTCCCAGTCTCTTTCATCGAAATTCAAATTTTGAGCAGTCAACGAACTAAGTATCGTTCGATTACATCGTTCGACTTGCCCGTTGGACCTAGGGCTAGCAACCGCGTTCAAAACATGTCGTATGCCTTTATCTGAACAAAAATGCTTAAATGCGTAAGATGTGAAACTAGTACCGCGGTCACTGATGATACGATCGGGATTTCTAAATGTATAAAAAAAATATATTCTAAAACTCGTAACGTTGTTTGCGTCTTTGTGTCACGAACTGGCCTGATAAAGACAAATTTCGAAAAAGCATCTACTATAACGAGTAGGTAAGAGTTCCTTCTTTTTGAACGCACAAAGGGCCCAAGGTGGCCGATGTGCAGCGTGTGGAAAGGTACCTCTACCTTTTCAATTGTGTGTAAAAGACCTTCGTTTGTACTAGTTTTCTTAGAATATGCGCATTCGAGGCAAGCTTGCACATACTTTTTAATGAATCTTGCCATTTTCGGAAACCAATAAGTCTTTCTAATACGCTCCAAGGTCTTTTCCACACCCAAATGACCAATTTCATCATGGTTCATTCGGCAAATCTGCCACCTTGCGCCCTTTGGCACCACCCAGCGTAGGTTGGTCCTATCACCGTCTAAGCATCTGTAAAGTTTGTAGTCCTTAATTAGATAGTTGTCTTTTATATACTGTAGTCCTTCGGCATTCATGTCAGATGTCAGTATGTCGCGAATTCGAACAAGTTCACTATCCCCTAACTGTAAGGTTTGAATCCAGTCATCCTTACTAATAACCATCACACTAGGATACTGTTCTATGTCAAAGGTGTTAGTTTCGTCATCAGCTGGAGGATTTCGAGATAAAGCGTCTACATGCGACATTTTCGTACCGGCACGATATTCCACAAAACAATGATACTCTTGTAAAAGCAACCACCAACGTGCGATGCGTGGAATAAGGTCGCGCTTCGAAAATGTCGAACGCAGTGCGCTACAATCTGTCACGATTTTAAAGTTACGCCCCAATAAATATACTCTAAATTTCTTGAGTGAACATACTACAGCCAGTGTCTCGAGTTCATACGCGTGAAAATTCTTTTCCTCGGGTGAAGTTTTCCGGCTGTAGTATGCCACGGGCCTAAAACTATCATCATTATGAGAACGCTGCAACAATATCCCACCGACACCAATTTTGCTGGCGTCGGTGTGTAGCTCTATTTCAGCATTAGCGTCATAGATCGCGAGTATTGGTTTTTCAACTAAACGGTCTTTAAGAACCTGGAAAGCAGACTCTTGTTCCTCCGTCCATACCCAATCCACATCCTTCTTAAGTAACATATTTAATGGGTGGGACAAGACTGCAAAATTTCTCACAAATTTCCTAAAATAGCCCACTAGTCCTAAAAATTGACGAACAGAATGTGGATTAGTTGGACGGGGAAAGTTAAGAACGGACTGAAGTTTCTTGTCCCCCGGGCGAATGCCAGCAACGCTAATCTCGTAGCCTAGATAACTAATTTGACTCTGAAGGAAACTGCATTTCGACAAGTTCAGCGTTAAATTTGCTTTATCTATAAGCTGAAGCACCCTTTCCAGCCTCTCCAAGCACTCATCCACACTCTTTCCGTAAATAAGTATGTCATCAATATATGCCGTTGCTTCTGAAAACCTAGCCGATCCTAAGACTTTGTTCATTAGACGCTGAAAAACTGCAGGTGCGTTAGCTAGCCCGAACGGCATACGGTTAAACTCGTATTGGCCGTCCGGGGTAACAAATGATGTCAGTGGCTTTGATTCCTCAGAAATCGGGACCTGATAGTACCCGGACGCCAGGTCTAAGGTAATGAAATACGCCTGCCCTGAAAGTCTAGCAAGCTCGTCTTCAATAACTGGCATCGGGTAACGCTCCTTCACTGTAACCGAATTCAAAAGCCTGTAATCTACGCAAAGTCGCTGTTTCCCGTCCTTTTTGCGAACTAAAATTATAGGACTCGCATATTCCGACACAGACTCCCTGATTATTCCGGCATCCATCATCTCTCCCACCATCTCTCTCACCTGCTCCCGTTCCTTATGTGATAACCTGTACGGCCTATAAACGACGGGTCGGTTACTATTTAATTCTATCTGCATTTCAGCCATATTCGTACATCCTAACTCCTTTAACGAACCAGCAAAACAATGCTTGTAGTTGGACAATAAACCTATCAGACGTTGCCTCTCAGAGTCACTAACAGAATCACCTAAGTGTACTTCGCTTGGATCTATATTGAAGCCTTCGCCTACGAATGAGTCATTCGGTGAAGAACATATACGGCTCACTACCTGTACTCTTGCACCTCTACAAATTATACTGCCTCTATATAATGGATAAAAACATGACAACGGAGTAACGTTAACATATAGTTTTCCTCCCTTTACTTGATATACACCACCTGTGACTGCTAACTCTCGATCTGGTCTCCCTATAACCTTCCCATTTAGCAGGATATTCCCATAGACTATGTCACGAGTAGAAGCTTTGACAGCAGCTGGACCATATACTTTAACATCTGCAGAAACAACGACACAAACACTTTTTTCACTTAAATCGTCAAATCGTGGTAAAAGAATCTCATCACTTATATTAAAGAATTTCAGCTCCTCAGCATTTTTAAACACCACTACGTGAGCCTGCTCTGTAAAAGACTGTCCTATCAATAATGGCAAATCAAGGAACCTATCTTCTACGATATGACATAGGACTTCTGCACTAACACCATCAATGTTTAAGTTAACATTAACTCCACCGATGGAACTAAGAATAGAATTACCGAAACCTTTTAATGGTGTAGGAGGGTGAACACAGGCTAGACCAAGGGAGGATGCCACAGATTGTTGCATAAGCGAGACCTCACTACCGAAATCTATGAAAGACGTAGTTATAACACCGTTCAACTTGACATCCTTAATGAACTTTGAATTCGATTCTGAAACCGTTATACTCATCGTCTTAGGAATAATACCCTGCTTATCACCAATTTCAGGCTTAACTTTGCAAGATTCTACATTATGACCAAACTTACGGCATTTTGAACATTGAACTAAAGGCTTAGGACATTTGTAAAACGGGTGACCTTTTTCCCGGCAGTTATAACAATATAATTCGTTATTCAGACTACTCGGATTCCTAGCTGACCTATAGTTTGGGTTACTATTTGTAGCTAATGTGTCAGTGGGTGGCCTGCTTTTGAAATTGTTACGTTCGAAAAACTGTGGCGCTACCTTATTACTTATAAGAAAGCTAAGAAGTTGGTCAGGCTGGGAACAGCGCAATGCATTGGCGCTAGACCTCATTGTTTTATCAGTAAGCCCATGAATAATGCAATCCACTGCGCGCTTCCCCTCGATGCCACACTGGTTCAACAAAGCCAACTTTTCATAATAATATACCTCAAGAGGTTCGTTAAACTTACTTTTTCTCTTAAGCATGTCCTCCAGGGACTGGCCATAGTTTTGTTCAAATGGAAATGCAAGCATTAGTTTTTGTTGCCATTCAGCCCATGTAAATAATATAGAATTTAAGCTTTCGTACCAAAGCTTGGCCAATCCCTGGAGTTTTTGCATGGCAAAGAAAATAGTTGTTTTATCGTCCCAGCCGTAGACAGTGGCGCACTCATTTACTTTCTTAATCCAAATATCAATTCTTTGACCCTTCGAAGTCGGGTCAAAATCGGGTAGAATATTTTTGTGATTCATATTGCCAACTAAATGAGATGGAGCGGCCACTGTTAACGGCTGAGTTTGGGGTTTTACACTACTCAAGGAATTAATAATATCCGCAACATCCTTAGCATTAAATGTTGAACTGTCTGACCTTATTTTCCGCTCGGACGCCGGTGGACGCTCTGTAGCCCGTTCCAGCAGTTCGCTGCGATGTGAACGCCGCACCTCCGACTCGGTTCTCCGCCGCTCGCGTAGAATGCTTCTCTCGCGGGCGTCGCTGATCGTGTGACTGCGCCCTCTGCTCAGCGCCTTTTCAAGCGCAAGCAGCTTCTCGCGCTGTCGCTGAATTTCTTGTTCCTGCTCGATGATGGTCCGACGCCTCCTCTCGGAGCTGCGCAGGCGGCTGCGACTGCGATGATCTTGGCTCCCCCGACGCGTGCGACTACGGCTGCGCCTTGCTGATTCTCGATTAGGACCAGTCAGTCGGTCCGGCGGCGGCGTTTCCAAACGCCTTCGTGGCGTCAGCTCGTCACGCGGCATTTACTGTAACTCGAAACACACCACAATGTACCCTCTATTTAAAAAAAAAACCAAAGTACTAAAAAAAACATTACTAAAACGTAAATCTCAAATATCTCGAAAACGGTGCGTCCTAGCTCAAAAATAATGAAATTTCGGCCCCCCGTAGACCCTGTACATGTTACAGCACACACTAATATGGAATTCAAAGTTGACCTTTCCTTGACCTCACTTCACTTTGACTAGTTTTGACCTTGCTTATCACATGAGCTTATCCCACTTCTGAAGTATAATAAAACACAGTAAGTCAACAACTAATTAATTTATTTGAAAAGATTACCTTTAATATGACCAGCCACAATATTCCCAAGATGACTGCAGTTGACGAGAGCTCGAGCAAAAGTGACTTGACAGGTGACGCGCCATCTTTTATATAGAGAGTGTTCGAACGAATGTCAAATATTGTCACTGTCAGTGACAACATTGTTGCCAGTGTTTACTGTCAAAATTTAAATAAATTATTCGACCACCGATTCCTAAATCGACCCAATTAGTTTTAATTTAGTCGATTCAAAATCGATAATCAAACAATTCATTCAGAATAATCACGAAACCTAACAGTAGGTACATAATATCGATCCGATAAAACGGACCTGTAAAACGCATCGGTATTTTTATTGGATTCGATATAGGTACCTACTGTGTTGTGTGTGAACAGGCTCACGCACGACATACCGGAATAAAAAACGTGGGTAAAAAATCTACTAGTAGGCTACGGCTACGGTCCGTAGCACCTCGAACGGGATTGCTACGGATTAGTCGATGTTTTTCTAGTATTTTTCTAGTAAAATCCGATTACTAATCTCCCAGCAAAAATGTAAACAAAGGTGTTGCCAGAACAAAACAACACAAACGGTCAGTTTGACAGTGACATTTCTTTGTTTACAATGTTGTCATTTTCAAAACTAAACCCTAGCTCACGTAGTTATTGCTTTCTCTGTGAACTCTACTTTTATTTATTACATTAAGGCGGTACCCTGAGCGAAAGTGGCGCCGCGGTGAATTTTATTTAATATTATATTTCCAAAACACAATTTTAATAATGTCTCTCGTGGAGATTTTAGGGCCCATGGTCTAGTATTTTTAGAAGTAATTTCTACATGCCCTCGTAGTCATTCGTAGAAGTAGATAGCAAAACTGCTAAAAGTGGCCGTTTTTGACACAGTTTCTATCTACTTCTACGAATGACTACGAGGGCATGTAGTGATACCCTCTAAAAATACTAGACCATGGGCCCTAAAATCTTCACGAGAGACATTATTAAAATCTTTTTCTATTAATGACTTATTAAATAAAAACCTCTGAGGGCGCCACTTTCGGTCATACAACGGTCTTAATACTAAACATGATTGATTAACAAAATTACAAAAAAATAATTTGCAAGGTGGGTTGCTGGCATGCAACCTACTTGATTTTTAATTTTAGACAGTTACCAACTTTTTTGGAGTTTGACCTCCGTTTGTGTGCCTGGCTGTGGCGTGCCGATGGGCACAAGATTACGAGCAAGATCTAGACAGAACGTGACCCAAACAACACGGTTCGATTACCCACACAGAACGGGGTGTGGTGACCTTTCAGCGGCTATGTACCTGTTTTTAGTCAAGATAAAAGATAATTTAAATTATTTCTTTAATAAAGAATGAAAATTTCTTGACTTAGGTCATATAGTAGGTATGAACCTCTATACTAAAAAAAGTTGGGAGTTAGGTACAAGTCGTGATAAGGTTTGACCACATTATTGAGCTGGGCCAAGCTATCCTTACATAGAGTTCCATACGGCGGCGGGTTGAATAGCGCACTTTTCCCGGCTTCATTCTAAAAACTATAACAATTCAGGTTTAGCTAATAGGTCAAATGTGATATCATTTTCGGATAAATCAATAACGAAGAACTTATTTCTGATATAAAAAAAAATCTTTTTATTAAGCAGTTTTTGAAAAATTACACAATAACCAACATTTTTAAACTTCATTTTTTTAAGTTTAGGTATTGGGACTTGTTTCAGTATTTTCAAAAAAACTACTTTATAGAAGCGTTTTTCAGGTTAATTTGTCATATGCTTTTGTTATGTTAACTATATTTGATACAATTTGCGCCTAACCCAAGTAGTTGAGGTTCATTGTTTGCGGAGACACAGCTAGTCAAAAATATGCATTTTTTCACGAAATAAAAGGGGTTTCCGTTTCGTTCGGAAGCATTTCTCAGGTTTTTTGTTTATATTTCTGTAAAGTTAATTAAATTTTCTACAATTTGAGCCTAACTTGAGTAGTCTAGGTTTACTAGTTGTAAAGACACAGCTAGTCAAAGATAAGATTTTTTTTTAATTAATTTCAATAAAAAGCCCATTTTTAACCAGCTATGTCTCTGCAACCAATAAACCTAGACTACACAAGTTAAGCTCAAATTGTAGAAAATTTAATTAACTTTACAGAAATATAAACAAAAAACCTGAAAAATGTGTCTGAACAAAACGGAAACCTTTTTTATTTCGTGAAAAAATGCATATTTTTGGCTAGCTGTATGTCCGCAAACAATGGACTTAAACTACTTGGGTTAGGCTCAAATTGAATAAAATATAGTTAACATAACAAAAGCATATTACAAATTAACCTGAAAAACGCTTCTTTAAAGTAGTTTTTTTGTAATTTTTCAGAAACTGCTTAATAAATTGTTTTTTTTTTATATCAGAAATAAATTCTACGTTATTGATTTATCAGAAAATGATACCACATTTGACCTATTAGCTAAACCTGAATTGTTATAGTTTTTAGAATGGAGCCGGGAAAAGTGCGCTATTCAACCCGCCGCCGTATGGAGCTGTATGTAAGGATAGTTTGGCACGTGCCGGACTACAGCTGCGCCACAAAAAAAAAAAGTTGGAAATCTGACTTTTTGACTATGCCATGATGAAGTCGATAATTTGTCGGAATTTGTCGCACAAAAACCAGAATTTGTCGGTCTTGCGTTCAGGAGATACGTGTGGCCCAGCTGTAGAGACGTCTCTACAGCTGCGCCACACAGATCTCGAAAACGGAAGGTCGTAGCGAAAATCTGATTACTCGTGTGTGCAGCCGTTAATTTGTCGGAATTTGTCGCACAAAAACCAGAGTTTGTCGGTCTTGCGTTTAGGAGATCTGTGTGGCGCAGCTGTAGAGACGTCTCTACAGCTGAGCCACACAGATCTCGAAAACGGAAGGTCGTAGCGAAAATCTGATTACTCGTGTGTGCAGCCGTTAATTTGTCGGAATTTGTCGCACAAAAACCAGATTTTGTCGGTCTTGCGTTTAGGAGATATGTGAGGATACGCTGTGGAGACTTTTCTACCTGGATCTTGAGAAAGGAAGGTCGTAGCGAAAATCTGATAACTCGAGTGTGTAGCCGTTAGTTTGTTGGAATTTGTCACCAAGAATCAGAGTTTGTCGATCTTGCGTTTAGGAGATATGTGAGGATACGCTTCCGACCTTTCGTTCTCGAGATCCAGGTAAAAACGTCTCCACAGCGTATCCTCACATATCTCCTAAACGCAAGATCGACAAACTCTGATTCTTGGTGACAAATTCCGACAAACTAACGGCTACACACTCGAGTTATCAGATTTTCGCTACGACCTTCCTTTTTCAAGATCCAGGTAGAAAAGTCTCCACAGCGTATCCTCACATATCTCTTAAACGCAAGACCGACAAAATCTGGTTTTTGTGCGACAAATTCCGACAAATTAACTGCTGCACACACGAGTAATCAGATTTTCGCTACGACCTTTCGTTTTCGAGATCTGTGTGGCTCAGCTGTAGAGACGTCTCTACAGCTGCGCCACACAGATCTCCTAAACGCAAGACCGACAAACTCTGGTTTTTGTGCGACAAATTCCGACAAATTAACGGCTGCACACACGAGTAATCAGATTTTCGCTACGACCTTCCGTTTTCGAGATCTGTGTGGCGCAGCTGTAGAGACGTCTCTACAGCTGGGCCACACGTATCTCCTAAACGCAAGACCGACAAATTCTGGTTTTTGTGCGACAAATTCCGACAAATTATCGACTTCATCATGGCATAGTCAAAAAGTCAGATTTCCAACTTTTTTTTTTGTGGCGCAGCTGTAGTCCGGCACGTTAGTTTGGCCCAGCTTAATATTAGTTAGAAACAGCCTACAGATCAGTTTCTATCATGTGGCCAAACTTTATCACGACTTGTAACTCCCAACTTTTTTTTGTATAGAGGTTCATACCTACTAATAGACTTATTAATTAAATAATAAAAATTTCTTTATTTGAACAGCCATTTACAAAATTAAATATTATAGTCTGCTCCCATTACGGTAATTACAAAAGATATTTCGAAGTGTAAAACAGTTGTATAATTTTAATGAATTTGGTGAAATAGATCGAATCTTTAGACGAAGCACAGACTACATTTCTGAAATTATTCCCACGGGAAACAAAATTCCAGGCGGACAAATTCGGGGTAAAAGCTAGTTTGATATTTGTAAATCTTTTTTTCTGAAAAAAAACAGTATTCGGTTTCAAGAGTCTTGCTTTGCTACTAAGCAAATAATTCAAACAGAGATTAGTGGTTGTCTCATTTTATTTTATTAATGTAGTTTTCACGGGAACCGCAAAAAATATAAAGGTAATTTTCAGTTTTTGACAATATTGCATTGAAGAGTGAAAAAAATTAAAGCTTTTTATTTATGAAGGCATACTGCTTCATCGGCATAAACAGCTTCCTAGGCAAACCTGGACCCCTACTCAAATGGCCACTTTTCTATTCGTTCGCTAACTTAAAGCTTAAAAATAAGCAATTAGACGATCAAGTCACACGTCGCAAGTTTATGTAAATCACAGACATTGCTGTATTGTATAGAATTGACAAGCCTACGACACGTTATTTTGATGTTTATAGCTTATTTTTAAGTTAGCGAACGAATAGAAAAGTGGCCATTTGAGTAGCCCCCCTGTTGTTTTGGTAGATATAATTCCTTCATTGGCATCTCGCATTTAAAGTAACTTGATCAAAAGGGGTTAAAAGTTTACATTTCAAGAATAGATAGCTACTCAGTCAAACAAAAAGGTCATTTCATTTCAGTTACGCAATTGACAGCTAGCGTGCAGTGTAAATCACGAGTTGCTGTCACGCGACGAAAATCTGTGACACTGAATGCATTTATTATTTCGTTTTTTTTTTTACCAACTTTTATACAAGGTTTATTTGTAACCACTCTCCAAATTTTAAGGATTGGACAACTTTTTCCATGAAATATGTGTCGAATTACGCCAAAAACTAGTAATATAATAAGTCTATGGCCAAAAAAATTTGGTCATCCCATACTAAACTACTAAACATTTATGAAAAGTATTTTTTTTCATATTTTATTACATATTTGACCCTATGTTTCTTAGAGAAAGTTATTTAGTTTCATGGACTGAACACATCCTTAAAATTTGGAGAGTGGTTACATTACAAATGCACCTTGTAAAACAAGCATCTGAAACGATAGCCCTCTTTATTGATAAGAAAACAGATTATTATGTATAGGGTCTTGATTCGATTTTTCTATAGTAGGTCAATATTAATACCCTAATAATTAAAAATTGTAAAAAGCGAAGTTTAGTCTAAGTCAGTCTCATAAGAGTACCTAAAGGTTACAAATGATGATTTTACGTTAGCGCATAAGGATGAAAACCAGTAAAGTTTGCAAATTCCTAATTATTATTGTTGTTTTTAACACCACTTTTCCTTGTCTATATATATAAAAGCGTAAATCACTCACTGACTCATCATGAAATATCAGAAACTACAAGTGCTAGGAGTCTCAAATTTTGCATGGGGGTTCCTTTTAGGGTGAAGGTGCTCACTAAGACGGGATTTAGCGAAATTCAACCCCTAAGGGGGTAAAGCAGGGTGGCAAAGTTTGTATGGGAGAGAGCGATTCCTTGGCCCGATTGACTTGAAATTTGGCATAGACATTCTTTCACAAAATTAATTGAATAGGTGTTTCGTATTTTCTTGAAATGTATCCCCTAACAGGGTTGAAAAGGGGTAAAAAGCTATTTTTAGGGTGGTTGACTTCGATATCGGAATCAAAACTTCTTAGTGCATTTGTACGATTAAGAAAAATAAATGTCAGTTGTCAGCACTGCGACGTCTACTGAATTTTCCAAAAGACTAACATCATAAGATAATACACTATATGATTCTTTAACATAATTGCACCCGGCATGCGTTGCAATATTACGATTTTTTAGCCAGGAGCCTTTTCAGTCGTAAGTAGAACAATTCACCAAACATATACTTATTACATTACTAATCGGATGTAGAATGTGGATGAATAGTTTAGGAGTGCATACTGCATAGGAAACAAACATACACAAAGACTTCTATGTTGTTGAACATTACATTCGATTTTTATTTATAAAGAAGATACCTTTAAGTATTAAATATTACATAATATAATTATAATTATTTTGTTAAATTACCGCAAATTTTTTTATGGACCAGGATGTCGAGGACAGCAAAGGAAACGGCGGTTGAAACTGCGGCGGAAAAGGAAGATTTAATAGCAAAATAATGGAAACACCATAGAAATAGAATGTCAAAGAACAACAAAGTCAATAAACAGGTGATCCGAAAACGAATGCATACGTTTTATATAGGATACATAAAATATGACTTAGATTCATAAAATATGACTATATATGGCAAAGGAAATTAATAAACTATGTTCCATACTGTTTTCTTCGTCGATAAACGAATAAATGTAGCGAAATTTGGTTTTAAAGAAATGTGTGGGAATATCTTATTTACCTGTGAAAAGTGTGATTACTTGGATTGTTTCTTTTTGTCACATCACAATTACTTAGAGCACAAGACACCATGGCTCCACGATACCTTTATTTTAAATTCTAATTAAGATTAACAAATATTTTTAACAAACTGTAATTGCTCATTTGCTAAGCGGGACGCTAGGGGCTCTTACTGTAAAAAATGTTAGCACATGTCACTTGCTCCTTTGTCTCTTTTTTACATAGACCGTGTCCGTATGATGTTAACTTCTCTTTTCCACGCTTTGTTGGTCTTCTTGAGCGCAGCGAAAATTTTTCTATGTCTATGGGAAACACGTTTACAATAGGCAATAGGTAAAGGAAAGCAATATGACAAGAAGACAGTAAAGAGACAAAACCATAGTATAGGTATTTACATGTAATTAATTACAGAGTAGAATATATAAGTCTATACATGAGTAGGCCCATAGAAATAGAATGTCAAAGAACAACAAAGTCAATAAACAGGTGATCCGAAAACGAATCAATACATTTTATATGAGATAAGTAAAATATGACTTAGATACATAAAATATGACTATATTATGGCAAAGGAAATTATTAAACTATGTTCCATACTGTTTTCTTTGTCGATAAACGAATAAATGTAGCGAAATTAGGTTTTAGAGAAATGTGTGGCAATATCTTATTTACCTTTGAAAAGTGTGATTACTTGGATTGTTTCTTTTAGTCACATCACAATAACTTAGAGTACAAGTTACCATAGCTCCAAGATTCCTTTATTTTAAATTCTAATTAAGATTAAAAAATATTTTAAACAAACTGTGATTGCTCATTTGCTAGGCGGGACGCTAGGGGCTCTTACTGTAAAAAATGTTGGCACATGTCACTTGATCCTTTGTCTCTTTTTTACATAGACCGTGTCCGTATGATGTTAACTTCTCTTTTCCACGCTTTGTTGGTCTTCTTGAGCGCAGCGAAAATTTTTCTATGTCTATGGGTAGGCCTGTCCTTGACATAAGTACCTACCTACCTAATACAGAATCGTGAGCAGGGCGTTGGTTCTGTAACCAAACTCGAACCCCACTTCGAATCTCACTTCACTGCACGGGAATTTAAATCACAAATAAGGTAATGATAAGATTTTTGTTTCATCACAAAAATAAATGAATAAATTTTAGTTAGCTAATTTCTAATAACAAATTCACGCAAAGTGAAGTGGGTTCGAAGTGAGATGCGATTTTGGTTACAGAATCGACAGACTGCGCGGCCAAAACCGCGGGGTGTAGTTATTACCTATATAATCACAAAATTGTAAAAATGATAAAGTTTTGATGTTTGGATGTTGTTCATATTGTTACTCAATCAGGTCTGAACGGGTGAACGGATTTAGACGAAATTTGGCACAGAGATGGAATACTTAACACAGGCTTCTTTTCATCCCGATTATTGGTTTCCAGGGAAAGACTAACAACAATTACAGACTCCCACGCCGGGGCGGAGCCACGGGCAAAAGCTATAGTATATAGGTAGTATAAAACAAAGTCACTTCCCGCCGTCTGTACGCTTCACTTAAACTACCTTTGCATAAAAACCGCATTAAAATCGATCCATAAGTTTAGGAGCTAGGTTGCCGGAGACAGACAGACACACACACACACGTCAATTATATTATAACACTCCTTGCGTACGTCGTATGTAGATAACCTGTAGTATAATCTAATAACTTCACACTGACACCACATTATAGCACAGTTTTACATTAGTAGGTAACTACATTGCACCCGTGCGAAGCCGGGGCGGGCCGCTAGTATTTTTTAATAAAGCCATTATCTTTTTGTCAAAAATGTTTGAACAGTCAAATTCTTTCCTTTTAAATAACTTTCTATAAAATACGTCATAATGTTCTCCATCAATATTGTTAAGCAATTTATTTGAAATGTGGGAATTAGGTAGGTAGTTACAAAAGTGAACAACCAATGTAACCTTGATCTACTTATGTGCATTAAGCTCGCTATAAGAACATAGCTTTCAGATTTGCATTTTTGCAGTCAGTGTGATAGGTCACTTGACTGTACTGTATGTACAATAATACAAAATAGTTTTAGCAACGTGAAATAGGTTTTGTTTCTACCCAAGTAACACGTAATCTGTATATGCACTGAAGTAAAAACTGATTTACGTTTTAAAGTCAGATTATCACTTAATATCAGTTTTGACTTAGTTTAAATGCTTTTGAGTAGAATGTGGTAAAATTTATAATGCATGAAGCTATTGTATTGGTCTAAAAAATGAAGTTAATTGGCTTATAATCATACTAAAACATTAATTACTTAGAGCACCTTAAACAGCATTTACACTAACACAAAGGTTAAAACCTTATATTAGTAAATAATACATTAAATAAACGTTGTCGAAATATTTTATAGTGAACTTAGATATATTAACACATTTTTAAGATTAAACGCATTTTTATGATCTTTTTCATATGCTTATTTACTGCTAAGCATTAGCCAAACATTTACTAAAGTTTTAGCTTAGCTCTGTTATCTTCTTATTTTATTGTTACTTTAAAGCTTTCAGCACTATTTACGGTATTTAGATAAATAAAAATGTAATTTTATTACTATAGGTCATAATTTGGTCATACAACCATGAGTCGTATGATTATTTTCATTTGTACGTTAGTATACCTACTCATTAGTAAATTTATGTCGCACGTGTCACGTTGTTGTCATGAATAACAGTGGAAAAAGTCTAAGAGAACAGGTGGAGTAAAGAGAAAGATAAAAACGGAATCTTCAAACTTTATATCTGGTTTAAGTAATAAAAAACGTGTTCCAAACAATAATACTCTTGATACACAAAATACAGAACAATCGGTAGTTAGGTATGAGTCAAGCACTAGTCAAGAAGTTCCATCAACTGGTTCCGTAGTACATACTATTGGCGAGCTGGGTTTCTCGTTGGGCTTCATATAAATAGCAGGGCCGGTATCTGTGTCGCTATGCTGCATCATAATTGACAATTCCTCTTCAGCATCGGCATAGGTTAAGAAACCCGTCCGTTTCAATTTACAAGGCAACACTGGCTAATCTGCGCGAGGCTTGGAATGTTTATTCCTTACTAATGGAGACTCATTAGGTTCTTTTGGATATCACAGTTGACGCTGACTTTCCCACCCGCTTGGAGCAATGAACAGTTTAGTTGATCCCCTTTCGGTCGTTTGCACTATTTTAAAAGGAATCTGAAAAAAAACAATTGAGCTTATTTAGGAAGAAGGGACTTTACCTGAAAACTAAATAAGTACCCGTATAACGCGTGGCCTTAAAAAAACTAATTTAGATAAAGTTCCTTTAAATATTACTATTACAATGTGCGAAAAATAAGATAGCTATTATCGTGTGGCACGCTGGAGACAGATAAAATATGAAAGACGTGGAGTAGGATTAAGGGATTCTAAATTATTATTTCGATACCCTGATTAACACTATTGCAATCCATTTTTATGACGTTTTAGGGTAATGAACATTATAACATGCCTAAAAAGTGTTACAATAATGCTAAAGATATTACTTAGATATTTTATATGTTGGTTGAACGACTTAAGCTATATTTTTTTACTATAATAAGACTTACAACATTAAAAGACACTAGTTAAAAGTTTAAAACATTAATATTATCTGACGCCATTTGCTTTCTGTTTTCTCTAACATAAAAAAATTAAATTAAAACACATATAAATGAAATACTACTTATTATGTTTTTCTTACAAGCGAAGTATCGATGGAAGCAATTTTATAAGTTAAAATTAATCAAATCGTTAAAAAAAATAACAAAAGGTGTCATATGTTGATTCTAATTTTGTCCCTATTTTCATTAAAAAAGCATTTCTGTGAGGGCGCGTGAATTATAAACCACAAACATATATATATTTTCACATAAGACTAATACCCCCACCTCATTTGCATTCAAACAAAATAAAATTGATACTTACCTTATGATTAATTTTATTTTCAATGAAGACACATTAAAACATCTCCGCACAACACCAAATGCACTGCAATGCAATACGCTAAACGAAATAATCAAATCGTACATAAGTTTCGATAAGTTTTTTCAAATACTTATATACTTACAAAGAAAATAAAACGTTCAGCCTGAGAATAAAACGTAACTTTGGCATTGTAATTCAAAAAGCTGTTTAAAAACTGTACTAACGTCTAAAAAAATGCTTTTTACATTAGAATATGCTGTCTAACAAGTTTACTAATGTCTGTCTTCAATAACATTATAAGCGTTGGTTAGTAGCACTAATAATATTTAATAATGCTCAAATCCGTATTATTTGGGGCCCAAATTGCACTTATAAGACACTTATAAACTTTTATACGGCTGATATAGTGCTACTTATGCTGCTCATATACTGCTTAGCGTAAGTCTATGTTGTTGTACGCTTCTTATAATGTTGTTTTGTGTTACTTGGGTAGTAGGTAGGTACTTACTAAGTTATAGATTTGGAAATGTGTTATAATTTGGCTTTTTTTTCCGTATTTTATGGCCTGCTATGTGATTGTGTAAAGTCAATCGTATTCATTTGACAGTTCATATTGTATCATAATATATGTTATCCCATACAAATTACAGCCGACCGAATACGATATGAACTGTCAAATGAATACGATTAAGTTACGCAATCGCACCCCTGTTCTGACCGTCCGCTAATTGATTAGTATATTAATTTTATTGCTCTTAGCATAGGCAGAGATTACATAATAGTTACCTACATTATGCATAGGCCTTGACCATGTACTACACTTTTCATCTGATGAACTCACTAATGCATTAACACACTCAACCATTCATCATCTGCACTACGTAAGGCCTCGAGTTCATAATTTTTTGCCTCACTTTCATGTCCGTCATTAGTTGTAGCACTATCTAATGGCAAAGAATAAAATTAAATATTAGCACCTACAAGTCTATTAGTTGGAGGCTTGTTCGAACCTTGAACTACAACTAGGTGCGTGTGTCTGCAAATTCGCATTCTCCGTCAATCAGTATGCGCAGGCGCTGTTGCCTGAGGCGTCTCTTTGACTGACTAAGTGACTAATGATCATGCAACGTAACTTCTGGCTTTTGTGTGGTAACAGCGGTCAGCTGAACATTTCACCGTGGTTGGTCCAATACCGATATGAAAGTTAATTAGGAACGCTGTTCTAAAAGACAAGTAAACTAATTCACTTTTGAGATCTACGCGCGTATCTACTTGCCATAAATCTCTGTATTTTATTACCTATACCTACTAGATTGGTTTTATTAAAACTTAGGTCTTGGGTGACATTTCAAAACCTTAATAAAACTGCGCTAGTATTCATAAAATGATAATAATTATAAAACAAACTTAACGTAATAAGTTATTGTTGCTTTGTATTTTATAATAATTATTGCTTTAAAAAATTGCAGTTCAATTTAATTAAAATTAGTTGTTTTGTCCTTCTCAAACTAAAAAAAGTGAATGGATATTATTTTAAAGTATCTTACCTAATATAGCAATACAGAGTGGTGTCTTGTGGTTGATCAGCAGGAAAATTGGTAAGTGTAGGTACTACATTACGGGAATCCCATGGCGTGAATACTTACCTGCAAGATAAACTTTTTGATTAATTGATCTTGCGCACTAACCGAAAAAGCTTGTCAATACGACTTCTTGCCAACAACCTAAAATGAATTAATAACATTGTGTGACATTGTTTTAGCCAATGATATTATAATGTTTCAACATTGAAAATGTTTATGTGATGACCAGTGTTTGTGCCCGATGTTCAGCCAAAAGTGCGGCATGCCCGTAGATCGGTCAAACTTGGAGGTATATCTATGAGAGATCTATCTTATCGTATGGCGCTTGAATTTTGAAAATCAGTTAGTTTAAAAAAAATAGAAAAATGTTTCCGACCTTCCGGACAAAAATTAGAATTACTTTTTTTCGAGCGGCTTAATCAAAATTCGGAACAAAATTGAATTGGGCTACAAAATTACGCATTATTAAGCCCACACTGGGTAGATGATCGGACGATAGATGTGGGCTGCGGAGGTTCCCAAAGGTAGTTCGACCGCGTTGATGCAATCTATACAGGGTTATTTGTAAAACACCAACAACCTCGCTATTTTGCAAATGAGAAAGAAATAATATTTTTTTTACAACAGGGACTGAAAAGGGGTCTTAAAAATTTGAAGTGAGGTGACTAGGGCATGTGGGATATCATATGAAAGAGCTCTGTTTGCACATTTTAAAACATTTTTTTCTTTTTTCTTAGGCCGCATAGTTTTCGACTTATGATAAAAAATGTAAAAAAAATACCGTTCCCCCCCCCTTATCTCCGAAGTTTGCTAAGAGAAAAATGTGAAAAAATTCTATATGATAGTAGTTTATGTAAAGATTACAGGAAAAATAAAACGATGTCTCAATATGACACACTTTTTTAGAAATTAAAAAAACAAACAAAAATTATTTAGTTTCACTACCAGTCAACAGATGGCGCTGTCCTAAAGAATGCTAACCTAAGAAAAAAAATTGTTCCACTATCGGTCAAAAGATGGCGTAACCTAATACTACAAAATAAATTGGTGGCTGGTTCTAATATAATTACCTACTATTTGCCGTACGAATAAACGAAGAATAAGTTCCTACTTAGTAATATAAACAGTTTGCAATGTGGAGTGACTTTACTTTTGAAGACTTGTAGCGCAACGAATTTCCTAATTTATCAGCTTCATCACGTTGCTGATTTCTTTTTAGCTATTTAATTTATAAATTAATCAAAATTCTGTAAATCATGACGTTATAAGTACCTACCACAGCTCGTCACGCCCACGACGCGAGACGTGACGGACGCACCGTATGACGTCATTATCATGGTCATAATGCACATTATTATCGGCGAAACTTAATTTTTTTTTATTATTGCATTAGTATTGTGACTTAAAGAAATTAAAATAATTACCCGCGCCTGCGACCGCATGGAAATTAGTTTCTCGTGAGAATTTCAGGAATTGTAGCCAATATAAGTATATTCTGTGACCAAGGCCCAATTTATTTCTATTATCTACCAAAAGTCATCCAAAAGGTTTCAGTTTAAGCGTGATTTAACATATTGGCCTACAAGGTGCCATTGTAAGTCATATTAGAGTGGATTTAACAAAAAAACGTGCTTAATTTTTTTCTGTTGCTGTTTTTTTTTTTCTTTCCTTCTTATTATATGTAGCTCTAAAGACTTTTTACTTATATTTTGTCATAGATATTTCAGTAATCATCTAAGAGCACTTTATCTTTACAAATATACCTATTAGAAATGCGAAATAAGTTTTTATTTTTATTTGTTTGTTACTTTCACGTCTAAAATTCCCAATCGATTTACATACACATTGTCAGAGGTACAGAAAAGGATAAAGGGTACCTTTTATCCAGAAAAAAGTACTTTTACCGAGGGATAGAAAAATAAATACCCACGCAGACGAACGTCGCGGGCGGCAGCAAGTGTAATTGTACACTCATCAACTTTGTCTAGGGTAGGGATACAGATGTTTGTTCACACAAACGAGGTAACTTTGAAACTTTGATTTCCTGCCAGGGATGTACTGTGCTGTGATCTGAAGACGGCTATCCAGAGAGTGATAGGAGGAGATTCAGATCGCTATACACACCCAACTGATCTGACCAGCATTCTCAAAACGTCAAGGACATGTTTAAAAAAACCGCGAAAATATATGGAAATCCTCAAACTGAGAACTCTGACCCATTAACCTTTTAAAATGCTGATCAGATCAGTTGGGTGTGTATAACGATCTGAATCTCCTTCATTTACTCCCTGGATGGCCATCATCAGATCACAGCACGGCACATCCCTGGCTGGAAACCAAGGCTTCAATTTACCTCGTTTGTATGAAAATAACACCTGTATCCCTAGACAAAGCTGATGTGTATATAATAATTAAGTTAAATTACGTAATACTGTATGAATATTGTACGAAAATCTGACAGCGGTAATGACTTAGGTACCTTTCATTGGTTTACTAATTTTAGGCTACCGTGACCAATTTCATTTACCACGTAACTCAAGTAAGTGTAGAGTTTAATATTAACTTCGACATCGACCTTGGCCGGTAAACTTTTGCTTTGCTCCACAAATGACGGAAACAATAGAAGGGTATGTCCGGCTAACTGGGTAAAGGGGGGCTCACTTTATCTGCTAATCATTTTGTCTATAGAAGAGTCAAGGTTGAAAATACGCTGGAGGTAGGTATAGGTATCTTACCTACTGCTGATTCACTCACCGTGGCTGATGATATCTCTCACGATTTTGCACTACCTGAGGCAGTTTAATTATTTTATTTAATTAGTAGTAGTTAGTAGTAGTAATTAATAATAGAGGATTGATGCGTTACTGCAGAATGCACTTTGAATAAATAATACCTGGGCATTCTTTGCACTCTAAAATCGATTTATTAATAAAAATCCCGTCAAAACGTGTTTACGTAAAAATTCGCCAAGTCTCGTGATAATATTCATGGTACGTTACGTTGTATCTTATACATAAAATAAGTGTTTATTCAAGTGCGATAACAGAAAATACCGACTCTATGAACACAAAAGTCTTCTTGCTGTTTATCAATAAACTTCAATAAATAATAAAAAGTATAATGAATTACTTACTTAGTGATCAATATTTGCATAACTATGACGTTCCTTGGTTCGTTTAATAAAAATTAAACTAAGTTAATAAGATATAAGGAACAAGTAAAAGGATTAAAGAAAGATAATTTATTTACTCAAGTCACCCTGTATTCGCCGCGAAGTTCAAATTACTTTTTTACGAACAGAAAAAGTGAAGAGAAAATTCCCTACACTTTTTCTGCATTTTTCCTTAAATTTCCAAAATTCCCTACATTTTTATGCAAATGGAAAAAAATGTACCTACATTAATGTCCTAATTTTTGAGATATGTGAGAAAAGCTAAAAAAGAGCAAAGAGATTAAACAATTTTTCATTATTTTTTTTGATGTAGGTATTAAAATTGAAAGTTTACACAATTTTTATTTTTACTTACTCTTTACTTAAGACTTTTTACTTTTACTTAAGAAAAAATAAAAATTGTGTAAACTTTCACCAATTGGTGATATTATTAGCTTTCGAATAGTATTTTTTGATATCTGAAGGACTTTCAAATTTGAAGAAATTAATCTTTTTCAGCAGGGTCAACTAAAATAAAAAGTAAAATTTAAAATGGCGGCCGTTGCAACAGGAGAGGGGAGAGACCCCAACATGTGGATGTTTTTCCCGATAAAATTAGGTGTAGTAAGTATGGCTTGTACAAGACCAAAGATACTGTATATTCTGTAGCTTTCCTAAAAATATTGCTATAACAGAAACGCTTTTCCGTTATTGGTTATTTAGATAATATACTTATTGAAAACAGATATAATTTGTCTTCCATTCCATTCTTGGTCTTTGAGGAACATTAGGTAGGTAGTACATTTTTTAAACACAAAAGATTACTTAAACCGTTGGATCGTCTTGCTTGACTGTTTAATGTTTTATTTATCTAATTTAACGGATGTTAATTACTATACTATACCTATTTTGATAAGACTTATTTAATTCTTGAATAAAATAAGATTATAAAGCCCCTGAACATCAATTAAGTAATTAGTTTAAGGCGCATTCCTGACCGAAAGTGGCGCATTGGTGTATTTTATTTAATATTGTAATTCTAATACACAATTTTAATTTTTTAGGGCCCTTTGACACATGTGCTATCTACTTCTGCGAATGACTGTGAGGGAATGTAGTGATACTTTCTAAAAATACTAGACTATCAGCCCTAAAAAAATCGGGTTGCACTCCGGGAGTGCCGGCAGAAGTGAAAATTGAATATTAACGTTGTGCATTTTTGATATTTTGGAATGGTAGGAATAATTTTGCACGCTTACGAATTTACTCTGCATTTGAATTTACGAATACAGAACAGTATTGTACGAAAGTCTTTCCATAGCTTGACAGAAAATCTAGAGTTTTGACATTGAATTAAAAAATTAGCGCGCTTCTATGGTGACACAAGTGTTTGTCTTGAAATGACGCGCCGCCATTTTCACCACACCCCATAGAAAGAGAGGGGGATACTTCCGCCGCCGACTCTCTACTCTTCATCCGTCACATCCGTCTTACGAATTTTCGATAAAGGTCACGTGATTCTTACTGACGCGAGTTTAGCATTTTTTCCCCATTACAAAAAAGCGTATAACGTCGCTAAAGAAGTTTTCACTTTAAAAAATTCCACGACAAGTTTTATTAAAATCCTTTTCTATTAACAACATAAAAACTCCAATTTCCTAAAGGCTCCACTTTCGGTCAGGTAATCGCCTCAATTTGAACTAGATAGATCTATCGTTGATACATAATACGGCCGGCTTTCGCAATGTATGATTTCTTTTTCGCGTGTTAGATACGGCAAACTATGTCTCACACTTTATTCACAATTTTCAATATCAAGACCTTCAACTGATTGTTAGCGCGTGCCCACATTTCACAATAGAGTTAGCCTCACAAGCCTCAGAATTGTCTCTTACGAACCTCAGTGCGGGACGGTCACCCCTAACTTCGAAAACAAAAATGTAAAGTGTTATACAGTTTTATGAATTCAGCTTGTGAGTTTATGAGGGCTTCAGCTTGTGAGGGCTTTATTTTCTAGTGCACATAACAATGGCAAGTGTGGTGTTCCGGTAAATTTAGTTAGTTCGTAACTTGTTTGTAGCAAGACAGTGACCTACGGTGACACACGCTTCCCGAAATGTCACATAGTAGAGATAAAAAGTTTTGGTAAGTTTAAATTTTAGAACTGCTTAGTATTTAGGTACATAATTAAACAAGTAAGTTAAAACAACGTCATGCTTAATTATTACGAAGACTAGGTTGACTGAAAGTACTGGAAAAATTAAGATTTTTTTTAAATTAAATACTTTTTAAGTACCTCCATCCTTTTGGATGGAGGTACTTAATCCTCCAGCGATCCTCCAGCTGCGATCTGCTGACATGAGACAGATATTAAGATAAGTATTCCACAGCACGATACCTTTTCGGAGTGACCAATGCAGTATGGTTTGCTCACACTCGAATGCATTCAAGTTATATTTATGTACCTTGCTTTTACTTAGTTTTTCAGCGATTTCCGAACTGAAAAACAACGTTTTGTCATCTACTTTCACCATGCTTTCAGTCCTAAATGTTTATGAATTTTCCTAATTTTGATTCATGCCTACATTTTTAAAGAAGCTATTGCCAAAAAACTCGTATCGCACTCTCTGTCACGTGCGTTGTTATTGTGATGAAAATGCTCCTGAAGAAAATAATGTAAAGTGATGTCAGACAAACTGCGATAGATGGTCGATGATAAAAACTAACAAATCTTAGAATACGCACTTGTAATGTTCATAGCATTCCATTTTTATTTCACGTGAAAAATACAAAAAGGTCCTGAAGGAAAGATACATCTTTCCTTCAAGATGAAAGAAAAAAAATTATAATTTATTTTAAATTAAATTAGTTGTGTGTGTAGTATCTATTGGAACTAAATATGGATACAGAACTTTCATATTGTAACGACCTCCGCCTCCGTTGTCTAGCGCTATTTCTGAAGTTCTAAGTTCAATATGATTGTTCCTTTTTTTCAGTAATTTGTCCATTATGAACATAATTTATAAAGTTAAACTAGGGTATAATAAATTACTCTTTATTTTACACACAAATCAAAGAAAGCTTACAACAGGAATCTCTTCCAGACAACCTTGATGGAAAAACATAAAAAATGGAAGAACTTTTATAATTTTATAATTATAGTCAATAACAAAACATACAAAGTAAAGTAATGTCAAAAGTTTTCTTTTACAAGTAAATTATCACAACTGTGCAAGCGCAGTGTTAGTACAAAAACTGAAAAAATAAGTAGGTAATAAATAATAAAAGATGTATTTCAC
Organism: Agriphila geniculea; assembly: GCA_943789525.1. Lineage (NCBI taxonomy): Eukaryota > Metazoa > Arthropoda > Insecta > Lepidoptera > Crambidae > Agriphila > Agriphila geniculea. The sequence continues at coordinate 15,455,812 of OX038882.1, read as the reverse complement.
ACGGAGCGCACGTGATTAAAATTATAAAGCATTATTGCTAAATAACTTACAAAAAATATAACAAATTGATGACATACATAATGCAAGTAGAATAAAAAACTCAGTAAGTAGCTACTTACTGAGGTACTATTACTAAATCTGGGTCAGTTGATTTACAAAAGACTCCTTGGTTATTTTGTATGTCATTTATAAATTAATTTTAAAGAAATCATTTTTTGTTCGCTCGGGTATTGTGTGCGATACCTAGTGTGGCAACGGTTACTAACTTATTAAGGAAAGCTTTTAAATAAATACATTATCTCATTAGATTTGATTTTCTTAAAAAAATAATCAGCAAATGACATCTAGAATGAAATGATATAACAAATCGATTAATTGATTATATCGATCAGTAATGATAATCAAACTTTGTTCAGTTTTATCCTCCCTACTCAAATGGCCAATATTCTGTGTTTGAACCCTACGCTTACAAATAAAAAGTAAACTACACTCGCGAGCAAAAGTATGGAATCACAGGCCTATTTTCATACAAACGAGGTAACTTTAAAGCCTTGGTTCTCCGCTAAGGATTGACCTAGCTGTGATCTGATGATGGCAATCCAGGGAGTGAATGGAGGAAATTCAGATCACTATACACACCCAACTGATTTGATCAGCGTTCTAAGAGATATAATTTCAGATCAGAGTTCTCAGTTTCAGGATTTTTATACATTTTTATGCTAATTTCGCGGTTTTTTTAAACATATCCTAATATCTCACAGCACGCTGATCATATCAGTAGGAAGTGTATTGCGATCTGAATCTCCTGCATTCACTCCCTGGATAGCCATCATCAGATCACAGCTAGGTCAATCCTTAGCGGAGAACCAAGACTTCAAAGTTACCTCGTTTGTATGAAAATAGGCCTATGATCCCATACTTTGAAATTACGTGCCGTAGCTTGTCAATTCCACATCAAAGTTTGTGACATATTGTGACTTAATCGCCTGTTGCTCTTATTTAAGTAAGCTTTAATAGTAAGCGTAGCGTTCAAACGTATTGAATGTTGACCAGTTGAGTAGGGGGGATGTTTGAATAACTTGTTTTATCATTTTTTTAAAGTTATTGTTAGAATAAGAAAATGACATGAAATGTATGGCAGTAGTTGTGATAACATAGCAGTAAACGGTACATACCTTAAATCTTATAACTATTGGATGCAAAATATAATATTTTCTATTAGTAGGATACTTGATTTGATATTACTAGGGTTTAAGGAAGTTCACGTTGTCCACATTACTTTTACAGGTCACGATGGTGGATCGTTCTGTCTTCATTTGTCGCAGTTGTTCAAGCGCAGCATCGATCAAACATCGTTTTTATCATGGTGGATGATATGGTAGGTAAATAGTAGTACCTAATAGTTACAGTAATTAGGTATGTAGTTTTATAAGATGTTAAACATTATGTGTAATAACAATTACTGACTGCGATTCTCAGAGCTGTCAGTTCAGCTAGGGAGAAATTGTATATGAAATACTAATTCATGTAAAAAAATCTAGTATCCAATTATGAAAAACTCTGCAATATTGAGACAATAATTTATGCGGATTGTCCTGAATATTATTTTATAAGCGTCAATAGATATTATGGCCATACTAGTACACATTTCTAACTTTTAAATTGCATTTAAGTAAGGTCATGTAATTTTAATTACTTATTAAAGGATGTATAAGTTAAATTGTAATGCAAATTGCATTTTACACTTAGCATAATACAGTGCTGTTATTTACCGCTAGGAGTTGATCATTAATTAAAGGCACTCTTTAAGTTTGTAAAATAGATAATTGTAAATTGTCACGCGATTTTTCAAGGCGTTGGCCACGGCCTAATATGCAATTGTTCTCACGGTTTAAAAGGGGGAACAAAATATTGAAAACACTAGAGAGGTATAAAATCTGGATATTTTGGCACAACTGACCCCCTAACATAAGTAACATTAATTTGCAAATCTTCGTCGATGAATCGCTATATTACGCGATATAATCGTGCTTCGATTCATGGTCATGCTACAAGGGCAGGTTATCAAAATAAATATCTGAACGTCAGAAGGATATCATCGGATGTGCATTTGCACATCCGAGGATGACGACGACGAAAATGACTTTTTATATCTATGATACTAAGCTCGTCGAACTCTTTTGTTCTTACGTTGCTATAATAACTCAGATGCATAATGTCGTATGTGATTTTTTATCCTAATACCTTAGATGCATTTGGAAATAACATAAAAATGTTTTTATGCTACTTACAATTTCTGGAAAAATCAGCCGTAATTATGGATACAGCATTATGCCTTCCACTCCACTAAATTTGGCCCAGAACCACCAAAACGACGCTGATACTGACGCTGAATTTGTTTATAAGACGTTATGCCAACAATTCTTATATTTATGACATTTGTATTTACTGATAGTGATTTAAGGCTTCAACAAGAAAAACATAATCTTGGGCGTAAAGTCAGATACGATATTATGCTTCAAATATAATATTTTGTATTACGCAATTTTCTTTTTGCTCTCCTAAAAAGTTGACTTTTGGCACATCCCAGGAAATACTTCTGACGTCCAAATATTTTTATATTTTTTATATAAAGTAAAACAATCTTAACTACGAATGTTGACCACTAATACACTACCATGCCTACTAGCGATTGTAGTTATCTTTATTTATTTATGGACACAGACGAATCTTACGTAAACATTACTGTTTGGATACTCAAATTTAAAAAATAAGAACAGTAGGTACTGTTATGATACCTTTCTTTTATTTATGTAGTATGATATCATAACCAGTCACTTAAATGAGTTAAAGTTTTTTACAAAAAAACTTGTAGCAATCGTGCTACGAGTAGCATATTTTTTTTTTGAATGTTGTTACCTTAGAGCATTAGTCCGTGTTCACGAATTTGAGCTATATCTCATTGCACAAGCATGCTCTAAGGTTGTTACCTAAGCACTTATCGCTAGCTACGCAAAGCTACGCTTTCAATCAATATAAATATAAAATAGTATAAATATAACTTAACCACTATGCGATAAATTTTACAATGTAGGTACAGTACAGCTCTAGCTGAAGTGACTAAATACAGAGAGGATGCGATACAAAACGACGTATGTATCATTTTCTTTTTGCCGTTTCTCGAGTGTAGTTGCAGTACACATATAAATCTTTGGTTGCAGCGGATCACTGTCATGTCGTCAAAGAACAACAAAGTAAATAAACAGGTGATCCGAAAACGAATGCATACATTTTATATGGGATACATAAAATATGATCTAGATTCATAAAATATGACTATATATGGCAAAGGAAATTAATAAACTATGTTCCATACTGTTTTCTTCGTCAATAAACGAATAAATGTAGCGAAATTCGGTTTAAAGGAAATGTGTGGCAATATCTTATTTACCTGTGAAAAGTGTGATTACTTGGATTGTTTCTTTTTGTCACATCACAATTACTTAGAGCACAAGACACCATGGCTCCACAATACTTTTATTTTAAATTCTAATTAAGATTAACAAATATTTTAAACAAACTGTGATTGCTCATTTGCTAGGCGGGACGCTAGGTGCTCTTACTGTAAAAAATGTTGGCACATGTCACTTGCTCCTTTGTCTCTTTTTTACATAGACCGTGTCCGTATGATGTTAACTTCTCTTTTCCACGCTTTGTCGGTCTTCTTGAGCGCAGCGAAAATTTTTCTATGTCTATGGTCATGTCTATTGTCAATTTAATCGCATTGTAGGTTATTCATAGCACTGTTATTTATTCTGTGGGCATAGTCAGATATCTACATAGGTAATAAGCAGGAAAAGTAAGTAAGTATATTTGCTGCTTACCTAAAAATGTTTGTTACTTTTTTCAGGGCTGGAACGACGTGTCTTTCCACGGGTCGGATCAGATCCTGACGCCCAACATTGATACGATGGCGTATCGCGGTATCATATTACAGCAGTACTACAGTGAACCCGTGTGCACGCCCGCTCGGACGGCTCTCCTTACGGGGAAATATCCTATGCGACTAGGTAAGTCCAACATCTAAGTAGTATAACTTAAAATATTTAGTTACTTAAGCGTAGGTTCCCACTGTAATAACAGCTGACACAGCCTCACGACTCGTAAGTTAGTGCGACGACGTAAAGTGTCTGCGATCTAGCTCATGTTTTTATTTTCATTTTCAGCATTCGAGCTACGGCTTTATTACGGCACCTGGTTGCCAAGCTTAAATTAAATTCCTTCAATCCTAGGACAACTAAGTTCACAGTCCCCTATTTGAAATCTAACGACGTTTGATCAAACATGATTTGCTCGAAAACTTACTCGATTGTCTGTTAACTCTATAGTTTGCTCCATAAATGCATTAAAATCTCTAAGCGCTATCGCACACGGGCAACTTTTGTCTCCGCAACTTTTTTGTCTCTCACGTGATTTGTATGAAAAGTTGCAGACGACCGTGTCGCTTCGTGTGCGCGCTTCCATATAAACCCGTGGACTTGATGTGAGAGACAAAACAGTTGCTGGGAGACTAAGTTGCCTGTGTGCGATAGCGCTAACGATAAAAATAAGTACTTAAACGTGATTCCTCGGAAAATCGTTAAATCAATGTTTTAAACATTAAGTACTATTTTATTATATGTATAGTTTTTATTTGTTTTAACGCAGTATTTACTGATTAATAAATAAGTCGGACATAATTATTGTATTTTTGTAATCTGTACTTAGGTAAGTACTTAGTAGGTAGGCCAAAAGATTTGATTAGTATGTTTCAAAATTAAAATGTTACATTTTATTATGGTTTTATTTTATTCTTCTTTTTATCGTTGATTGACTGCTAACAAAAAACAATGACTTTGCTTAGATTTTTATAATTAAAATAACATACGTAGGTAGAAAATAATATTACCTACTTAGTGCACAACGATTTCATTTGAGAACAATTCGAGAAATTGCTCTTTTATCTCTTTTAACGTTAATAGAGATTTTGATACATTGATATGGCAAACTATCTAAAGGGCTAACCGATTGTAGGTCTAAAGGTTTTCGAGCAATTCATGTTGATCAAACGTCATTATATTTCAAATACGGGACTCAGTGAACTTAGTTGTCCTAGGATTTAAAGAATTGAACAAAAACTTGGCGAATCAGTTAGATGCCGTAATAAAGCCGTATTTAGGTAGCTCGAATGCTGAAAATAAAAACATGGGCTTACAGAAGACCGCAGATAAACACTTTACGTCTTCGCACGCACTTACGACACATGACCTACGAGTCGTGCGGCTGTCAAAAAGATGATGATCATCACAGTGTTTAAGTACCTAGATGTTTTAAATATGTAGTTTTGACTATAAGAAAATGGGAATTAATACTTTAGCATTCCAAAAAAAAACAATTTGTTCTCCAAAATTAGTAAATGCTCACCAAATCCTAAACCGCCCTAGAAGATTTGTTGAGCATTTACTAATTCTGGGGGTTACATTAGGTTATAGTATGGTGATCATTTAAACATAAGCCTAAGGCAAAAATGGTATGCTCTTCTAAAACCTAAGTTTTTTTTTTATAATTGGTTGTTTTGCTGAATAAAAATTTTTTTTTCTTTCTTTACGATCTCTTTCTTGAACGTGTTTTGTTTTTTCTATAGTGTTGTATACAGAAGCACAGTATACAACGTGAAACAGAAAGGGGGTATCAAGTATCAACCCTTAAGGAGATCAATGTACGCGTGAATCTGAACACCTTCCAACAGAAAAAAAAATCAAATTGAAAAAAAAATTTTGGACTCTCCATAGAAAGTTTGAATTTGCCGCAAACATTTTGTATGGGGAGTTCAAATAATTTTTTTACACGATTTTTTTTTCTGTTAACAGGTGTTCTGTTTCACGAGTATATTGACCTCCTTTCGGGTTGATACCCCCTTTCTGTTACACGTTGTATATCCTTACTAATATTATAAATGCGAAAGTCCGTTTGTTTGTTTGTTTGTTACGTCTTCACGTCTCAACTACTGAACCGATCGTCATGAAATTTTGCATACACGTTGTCAGGGGTACAGAGAAGGACATAGGGTACCATTCATCCCGAAACAAAGTATTGTTCCCGAGGGATGGCAAAAAAACATTCCACGCAGACGAAGTCGCGGGCGGCAGCTAGTATTACATATAAGTTTTTTCAGTTAGATAAGTACTAACTATCAGTTAAAATTTATTCTTACCATTTAAATAAGGATACAAGATACAATACTAATGGTCTTCATACTCAGTATACCTAAGTATAGATAATTTTCATGGTATTTTAATAGTCATTGTTGTTTTTTATTGGCACAGCTGCCTGCTCACCTTTGTATTCAACTAAAAATGAGAAAATACACAGAAACTTCTTTTATTCTACTATACTTAATTAGACCATATTATTATATGAATGTCAACTTTGCTATTAATATTTCCACCGACGAAGGGCAACGAAATAGTTTTATATGAGTTTCTATTTTAATTTTTAGTAACGGAACCCTAAAACCATCTTCCAGTTTAACCTTAGTAACTATAAAGAATATAACTTTTTTAAAGTTATCTATCGAAGTCATGTAGGTAATTGTTTAAATATTTAATCCCTAATGACCTCCCGTAATTTGCACCCACTCCCTCATTATTCTCTATTTCCCTTATTTCTCTTCTACTCAAGGTTGCCTGGAAGAGATTGCTATTAAGCAATGCCTTTTTTGTGCTTTCTTTCTATTTTGTTTCTCTGTAATGTATTTTTGCCGTCATGTGCAATAAAGTGATTATTATTATTATTTTTCCCAGGGATGCAGGGATTCCCTTTGTTCAATTCTGAAGATAGAGGGATACCTCTGACGGAGAGGTTGCTCCCCTCTTACCTCAAGGAGCTGGGCTATTCTACCCACTTAGTGGGGAAATGGCACGTGGGGATGTCTAGAAAGGAGTATCTACCAACTTCCAGGGGATATGACACGCACTACGGTATGAGGGGCGGGTTCATCGACTACTATACGTATAACAAAGTGGAAACGGTAAGCTAGCTAGTCGAACACTGAAATAACACGGTTCAACCGTTACTTGGCCGTGATTCCCCAGTCTAGCCCCTTTGGGATACCACGAACAAATATTAACAAATATTTTAGGCCGTGAACCACCCAAGGGGACAAAGGGGTACCATGGAAAAATTATATGTACCATGGGAAAATTATATTGCCTGTGGTACCCCTATCGCCGGATTATGTCAGATTAAAATGTTTGAGATAGTGCACTCCCCGGGCACTCCATACAAGCGTCGCGTTTCAACTACCTATTACACAGACGCTACACAGTGACGTTTTTGCACACGCGCAACTGTGTGCGAGCTATTGAATGAGCACACGGATCGGCACACGAACTCGCGCGGCGGGCGCCGGTGGGGTGAGGTAATTGATTGTGGGGCGGGGCGGAGAGTTTCTTTTCTGTACGGTAGTACTCATATCTATTCTGTGGATAGGGTACCACGGATAATAAAAATATACAGGGTGTTTGGTAATAGCCTTATAAAGCCGAATATAGTAAATAGGGACCATCAAACTGAACAACTTTTACTATGGGACCAACTCTGAAATTACAAAAAAAACAGCTGTTTCATATAATAATTAATTACGAAAAAATCTAAATGTATGAATCAGCTGATATTTTTTTCGCGATTTCAGGTTGGTCCCATAGTAAAAGTTGTTCAGTTTTATGGTCCCTATCTACCAAATTCGGCTCTATAAGGCTTTTACCAAACACCTTGTATTTAATAAGGGGATTATTATTCAGGGGGTTCCGTGGGCAAAAATATTTGCTCGTGGTACCCCAAGGGGAACTAGACTGGGGGACCACGGGTAAGTAACGGGTTCAACCAAAGATTATTATTAGATCTGTACCTCTGAAATTGCCGATATTTTTTACAAACAGAGAATCTCATTATTTCTATGATTTAAAATATCAATTGCTTGATAATATTAAGTCGAATTATGACCATGATAGTCAACTATCAATAATAATAAAATCCTTATTTTAGTTTTCTTAACATTAAAAAAATATCATGTAGGTAGATTGAAAGTGCCTTCTTTTTTAACCGACTTCAAAAAACAAAAAAAAGGAGGTTCTCAGTTTGACCTGTATGTATGTATGTATGTTTGTCCGTGATTATCTCGCGTTTGGCTGAACCGATTTTGATGCGGTTTTCAGAAAAGTATTTGTTACACTTAGGAGAAGGTTTTAGAATTTTAACCGATTTAAAAAAAAAAGGTTCTGAGTTTGACTCGTTTTATGTAAGTATGTTTGTCCGCGATTATCTCGCGTTTGGCTGATCCGATTTTGATACAGTTTTCAGAAAAGTATTGGTTACACTCAGGGAAAGATTTTAGTGTTTTTAACCGACTTAAAAAAAGAAGGTTCTGACTTTGACTCGTATGTATGTATGTTTGTCCGCAATTACCTCGCGTTTAGCTGAACCAATTTTGATGCGGTTTTCAGAAAAGTATTTGTTACACTTAGGACAAGGTTTTTGTATTTTAACCGACTTCAAAAAAGGAGGTTCTTTTCTCAGTTTGACCCGTATGCATAACCATGCAATGTGGACAACCGTCCGCGATTATCTCACGTTTGGCCAAACTGATTTTTCTATCTACCTAGATAATATATCTAATACAGAAGGTACTTACACTAAAAAGAAAAAAAAATGTTTAAAAAAACAAAAAACCGACTTCAAAACCTCTCTAAAAAGCAATAAATAATATTGAAATCAGTAGATACGCATTATCATTGTAATAAAACACGTCTATTGAAGTCGGGTGGGGCTGGAGGATAACTTTTTTTTTATTCTAACAGCCCCACCCGACTTCAATAGACGTGTTTTATTACAATGATAATGCGTATCTACTTTTTCTTCTTATCGTATGAGGATTAGTAGCCACCTCTGGTGTTAGAGTTTATTAAGCCGCCTGTAAGGCCTCTGACTTAGCTTAACGACTGTTATCAGATGACAACAGCCCGGACCGACGGTTTAACGTGCCCTGCGAAGCACGGAAGCGCTCAGTTGTAATGCCACTTAACGGTCACCCATCCGAAACCTGACCGGACTGAGCGTTGCTTAACAAACGTGATCGAGTACGATCAGTCTGTCAAGTTCCGCCATGAGCGCTTCGTATCTGCGTATCTACTGATTTCAATATTATTTATTGCTTTTTAGAGGTACAGTGGGGTTTTGAAGTCGGGTTTTTGTTTTTTGAAACAATTTTTTTTTGTTGTTGTAACTTAGTCAACTCAAACCTAATGTTTTTCGCTTAACCTAAATAGAATAAGTTAGCTTAATGCTATTCTGTGCGTGTACAAACATTTGTATGTTTTGTAACATTCGCTTTTCGGTTGTTAAATGAATTAAGAAAATGCTAGTAAAAAAATCTTGAAAATTCTCTTCTTGAGGATTTCCGAGAAGTAGCATTTTTGAAACAAACATTTTCTTCAATTATAACAACCGTGAACGCTCATGTTACAAAACTTTTATGTAGTAATTTTTGAGCAAAGTTATTGGAATAACTTTTTGGTTAGGGAAAATATACATTTTGGATAAGTTACAACAAATAAAGTGCTATTTTTTCCTAGCGAAAAAGGTAGTCATATTTAAGCTATTTTTTATAATGTTAAGAAAACTAAAATAAGAATTTTATTATTACTGATAGTTGACTATCATGGTCATAATTTGACATAACGCAACGACTTAACTAAATTGACAGGACTAAACTAAATTGAGTTTTCCATAATTTTCTTTCTGTATCGGAAAGACAAGAACAATGCTAAAATTAAGTTTAGTTATGTCAATTCAGTTAAGTCGTGTCAACTCGTGTCATTCATTTATGAAGTACTCTGTGTGCGAAAACATGTTGAATTTAATAAAAATAAGAAGTAATGTAATGACCTATTTTTAAACAAGTTGGTTCATTAAAATTTATTGACTTTTGTTGAAAATCGAAGAAAAGTATGAAAATTTTATTGATCAATGACATTGAATGATTCACTTGTATGTTTACATGATTCAAGACTTGTCATTAATTAACATGAACGATAATTAATTAAAAAATAGCGAATGTTAACATGTTCCGTCTCACAGACCTGCATATATTTACACTGGACAGGCTTATGTCAAACTGTTTTTGTGCCTATTTGATTTCCGCCATTTTGGCGCTGTAGGACGTAGCGTGAGCATAGCGTGAGGGAGATGGTACTAAAGTTTGAAGTCTGAAGTCTGGAGAGACCATCACGGCAACCATTTTCATATTGTACGTCAAAATTAGTTCTTTAGACGCACGCTAGTGGCGTTTCAAATAGGCACAAAAACTTAGCTGTCAAATCATACAGACAGCCAGTCCAGTTAAATAAAATAGAAGATTGTTATACAAGACGCTAAAATGACCCATTGCATACGAGGTAGTTTTATTCCCGAGCTTTAGCGAGGGAATAAATAGAAACCGAGTTACAATGGGTTTTTAGCGTCGTGTGTTACACTCTACTTTTCACTACGATTGCGAGAAAATAAAATACAATAATAAATACCTAGTTTATACTTCCGTAAACGAATCCACTCGTTTTTCTATCCTCCACTTCATAAACTTTTCATACAATATGATTTGTGCTTGACGGCAAAAGATTAAAACTATTTCTTTCCTATTACAGTCACACAATTCAATCAGTTTGCAATTAGTGAAAAATTCAAAAGATTTCGCGCCATTACTGTAGCAGCTAAGAAACACAATACACGCATTCTACGATTTGAACTTAAAGTCACAGAGTATAAATAAGTCTATGATTTCACCGAAGAGATTTAGTTCTATTTTCAAAAAGTCGATCGAGTCTTTATTCGTAATTATTCTATCTATGAATACAAACTTTTTCGTTTTAGTAGGCTCATTGGTAATAGACAAACATTAAAAAAGAAAAAACTTTATCCCCTAGGGGTAATTATGCTATTTTATCTCGACTTTTGTACGTTACAATGACGGACTTTTTGAGCAAGAGGAGTGAAAAAAATTTTTTTCATGTCAGTGTTCCGTCTTCATTCCAGCTGCCAAACGGGACAAGTCTGTTTGGTATGGACTTGTTTGACAACGATGTGCCGCAGGAGCAGGAAGACCGCTACATAGTGGACGCTCTCACTGATCGAGCTATTAAAAGTGAGTATCTGTCTTCAGAATAATGTTTAGTACCGTTGTTAAAGTTTTTAGGTCTACTCAAGGCAGCAAAGCGACACGATAGCGGATGGGAATTTTATTAATTACTGCGATGGGTTCGTGACTGATTGCGCACGACTATTATAACGACGAAGAGTTTTTTTTTATAAACTCAGGGGTTTAGCCAAACCTAGGTCTCACTTAGGCTTTGACTTTAAAAAAAAGTAAGTATAGGTAATGATACCAATAATATTTTACTTAATGAGTTTAAGTAGGTACCGAAAAATTGGAAAAGCAAAATAAATGTGTGGTTTGATTTTATTTTAGTTGTTTTTAGGGGCGGTTCTCTTATTGAAAACAACGCATTTTTTATAACTTTGTTGTGATTTGTGTGTGATTAATGAAATTATGATGATGATGAATGAAATTCCACGAGTTGTAAGTATGCAAAATATAGTGTTACCTATTAGTGGTCGGCGTACGAGTTCAAAATCAATGGAAAGCCGCAAAAGTACCTACAGCCGTTTGGTACACGTACACGTATACTTGAGGTCAAAATAGTAGATTGTACAACAAGTGCATAAAACGCAGGGTTTTATGTACGAGTTATACTCTCTGCTTTTCACTTCGATTGTTAGGAAATTAACAATAATGTAAAAGTTAAAAAAATAATCTTGAATTTTAGTGACAAATTATATATTTTTGGAATGTGCTCATCAAGACCTTTCATTTGATACCCATATTCAAAAATTGAAAAAAAAACCTATTTTTTTTTTTTATAAAAAAATATAATTTTGGAATGTGCTCATCAAGGCCTTTCATTTGATACGCATATTCAAAAATTAAAAAAAAACTCATTTTTTTTATAAAAAAAAATAATTTTGGAATGTGCTCGTCAAGGCCTTTCATTTGATACCCATATTCAAAAATTGAAAAAAAAATTTTTTTATAAAAAAAATATAATTTTGGAATGTGCTCATCAAGGCCTTTCATTTGATACCCATATTAAAAAATTGAAAAAAAAACTCATTTTTTTTTTAAAAAAAATATAATTTTGGAATGTGCTCATCAAGGCCTTTCATTTGATACCCATATTCAAAAATTAAAAAAAAAAACTCATTTTTTTATAAAAAAAATATAATTTTGGAATGTGCTCATCAAGGCCTTTCATTTGATACCCACATTCAAAAATTGAAAAAATATATATATCAAGGCCTTTCAATAAAATTGATACCCATTTTCAAAAATAAAAAAAAAGTATTATAACACAACAAAAAATGAAGAAACAGAATGAAATAACAAGTTAATTCAACGAAGTTAAATTGCGTGTGTTGCTGTTTACCTGACGACCTTTGTCTTAAAGTCTGAGACTTAGACGAAGATTTTACTTTATGCACTAGAGCATAAAAAGCGATTTTATGCAGCCTATACCCAACACAAAGACGAACTTTACGAGCATGAGAAGTGAAATAGTAGATTGTACAACAAGTGCATAAAATGGGTTTTTATGTACGAGTTATATACTCTGCTTTTCACTTCGATTGTGAGGAAATTAAACAACAATAATGCAAAAATAAATAAATAAATCTTAATTTTTTGCGACATAATATATATTTTTGGAATGTCCTCATCAAGGCCTTTCATTTGATACCCATGTTCAAAAATTGAAAAAAAAAACTCTTTTTTTTTTTATAAAAAAAAACAATAATTTTGGAATGTGTTTATCAAGGCCCTTCATTTGATACCCATATTCAAAAATTGAAAAAAAAAAACTATTTTTTTTATTAAAAAAATATAATTTTGGAATATGCTCATCAAGGCCTTTCATTTGATACCCATATTCAATTTTTTTTTATCACGGCCTTTCAATAAAATTGATACCCATTTTCAAAAATAAAAAAAGTATTATACACAACAAAAAATGAAGAAACAATAAAATAACAAGTTAATTCAACGAAGTTAAATTGCGTGTGTGGCTGTTTACCTGACGACCTTTGTCTTAAAATCCGAGACTTAGACGAAGATTTTACTTTATGCACTAGAGCATAAAAAGCGATTTTATGCAGCCTATACCCAACATAAAGACGAACTTTACGAGCATGAGAAGTGAAATAGTAGATTATGTAACAAGTGAAAAAAGAGGGAATTTAGTTCGAGGGACTAAGTTGGATCCCGAGAGCAGCGAAGGATTCTAGAGTTGAATCCTGAAGAGATTCAAAAGTAGAATCCTGAGCGAAGCGAGGGATACAAAGGACCGAGATGAAATTTTTTTTTCACGAGTTGTGTACTCTACTTTTTACCATTGACTGCGAGAAAACAAATAGCAGTACTTATACCTATAGTATTTATAGTTATGACATTTTTATTATTTAGGTAGGTAATCAGTAATATTTAAACACTAGAAAATAGTGAAACTTGAAGTTTTCCAATAATAAAACAACCACGCTAAGAGGGAAATTACATGATCGGTCTAGCATCAGTCCATTTCATCAGTTTGTATAGACTTTGAATTTTTACAGTCTGAAAATCGTACCAGACTGATGGAATAGACTGATGCAATGCAAGACTAAACATCTAATCTCCTATTATATAGAAAAGAACCCAAAGATAAGACACTAAAAAGAACTTAATTAATTTGGCGGGATATTTTTTAGAAAATAACCCAAAGATAAGACACTAAAAAGAACCTAAATAAAATTGGCGGGAGGCTTTATCTATGGAATAGCTCCATACTTTCATCACATTTTATTTTTTTTGTACATAATTCATATGATGCGCGCTTGTTCCAAATTCAAAATATTTTTATTCACTCGGTGAATAAAACAGCGTTTTATTCACTCTTATCGTTGAATTAAACGCACTTTTTCGAGTGGCGATGGTAAAAAAAATATTTTCCCCTTCACCATAACTCCTTTCCTAAGGGAAGAACTTTTAAGAACTGCGGGTCCAAAATTTTTTTTTGACCTCAAGTATACGTGTACCAAAACGACTTTGCTGTATTTGCGATTTTTTTGTGTTACATCTTAATTACAGAAAATTAATGAAAATGGTTAAAATAGTAGTTTTTTTTACATTATTGCTCGGAATGAGAATAGTCCTCGCCCGCTACGTACTGACATAGAAGAATACTATGGTACTGAGTTGGTACGCGGTGGAAAAAGAAACTAATTTTGACAGCTATTGAACATAATAAAATAGTACTTATTTACGCCGTATCGTACGGGTCAATTTCCAATGCAATGACATAATAATTTAATAGAGAGATAGTCGAGCCATTCAACAAATAAAATTGTCGCACAGAACAGGGGCGAAACGGTATATGACGACAAAAAAATTACACTTGGACAAACCTCGTAGGTTTATAAGTGTAACGGCATTGTTAATATAATTGTAATGTTATTTGGATAAATATATATAAAAAAAAGTATTTAAGACTGTATATCCGCATTTCAAAGAAATCAGCGTCTTTCCAAAGAAGTTATCTTAAGAATGAAATCATTACTATTCATATAAACTTTAGTTTTAGGAAGAAATACTTAAATTAGTGCCGTATAAACAGAAAAACACAATAATTATCAGGTATTTTAAAACAAAGACAATCTGTTCAAGTGGAATTTAAAATTTGCTTGTCAGAGGTATTTTTCACAAATGTTTCAGCTGTAACAAATAAGAATACGACTCATATTTATTTTTTCACTTATTGTTTGTATTGTCAAGGAGTGCCCTATAGAGAGAAAATTAAAAAAAATAAATTTTAATCACAGAATAATAAAATATTAAAAAATGCTCAAATCGGTACACTTTGATATGTTTTTTTTTACTAGTATTTACAGATTCTAAAGTAATTTTTTATTTTTCTTAGGAATAATGAGGTATTTTTCTATTTTATTGCTGGTTTTGTATATACTTATATCTATTTAATAATTTAATAGGAATTTTCAAAGTTCGTCTTCATAACTTCATTTGTATTGAAAATTTAAAAATGGAACGTGGTGCGCGTCTACACCCTTTGACCCTACGAGAAAGCTGGCAAGGCAGGTATTTTCTGTATATTACAACAAGGTGGGTAGGTACCTACCTATTCTACCCTATGGCAGGTATCAGCAGGCGCCGCGCAGCTGCTCCCCTCATTGTTAACGCAATCACCCTATGTCCTCATACCCCTCATGCCCATTACATCACCCACACCACAGTGTCACGGTAATTAATAATAGCTACCTACCACAATTTTTTAGTAATACCTACATTACATGACTACGCAGTAGAGAGATAAGTAGTGGGTACGTATCAGAATGTCTAAAGTTAAAATGTCTAAAGTTAAAATGGCAAAGTTCAAAATGTCAAAAATCAAAATGCAAATGGTTTAAAATGTCAAAAATCATTATGTATAAATTCATAATAGCAAAATTCAAAATGTCAAACGGTTCAAACATCAAACTAGTTAAAATATCAATGGTCCATAAGTCAAAGGTTTACAATGATTTGAAAACAACAATTCGCCTTTTTTTTCAATTATCGCCTTGCAAAATTTTGTGAGCAATTCTTTGTAGTTTCTAGTAATTGCGTTACAATTTTTAAATTGTAACATGGAAGAGGGTATACTTACGTTTTCGAAATTTGTGATTATTTACCTAAGATGTAACATTATTACACTATTGTGTAAAAAAATAATGTTTTTTTACTATTATAATATACTTACTGTGATTATTTAGATACTTAGATGTAAAGCTTTTATATTATGATGTAAATATAAATGATGATTTTCTTACCTATTTATCATATTTATTTTCTATTATTTTAAGGGCATGATTTCATCAATTACCTAATAAATACGTTTTCAGTGACCTAGTTAATAATATTTGTTCCTAAAATAGTAGATCTCTCACCTAAATCGAATCACCAAATAATGTTAAAACGATTACCTAAATATTAATTAAAAATTACTTGGAAATAATATCAATTATCAAAATAATAAAAGTGTCACTGAAATTGAATCACCAAACAATATCAAAATGGTTTTAAACTCCGTTATAAAAACTCCGCCCCTATTAGGAATTTTTCTGTTAATTAGGTAACAGATCTATAATTTCGATAATTGAACGAATTAATCGATGCTAATAGTTAGATGATTAGATTTAAAGTGACAGGTTTATTATTTTAGGTAGGTGTATTATTCCTGCCCGTAACTTAATGCATAGATCCGAGCATAGATCTTAGGTATATTCAGGCTATAGAAAAAAGTGATCAAACTATAATTTAAGATTCATATTTACATTAATCCGATGATTTATACTTTAGAGACAGTTTTGGTAAATATGATAACTAATATATTTCTTGGAGATAGATATTATTATTAGGGTATTGCAGATTAGTGACACATCTAAACTTAGGTGACAGAAAATTTTGTTCCCTTTTATTTTCACTTTTGCTATAGTATGTACCTGTGCGAATTAAGTTCGCATACGTACACACTATGGCAAACTATTTTCAGCACAGGATAATATTTTTTTTTGCTGCAGGTTCGCGAACCTAAGTGAGTACCCACCTTAACGTGCGCCTATTGTCCTCCAGTTTTTTGTGTGCATTTCTTTGATTCATTGCAATATATCAAATGGATGCACTCGCCGAGATCACCAGTCAAGACTAAGCCACCACGAGACGCGGAGCGCACGCCGCTCGACCAATGCACCGCGCCCGTGTTGTGCACGCGCTGACGTTGTCGTAATCAAGTTGTTATTATTTCTTAACTTATTCAAATCACACTTTCTCAACTTCAATTTTGGTAGACTGCTACACTTATCACCAAACATTAAAGCAGGAGAATAAGCGATCCCCTCCATGAAAAAAGACTCCGGCAAACAGTGAGCTTTCCATACAAACGTAATACATAATTATCTGTGGTAGGTAATACCAAAATGATTTGCGATTGGAACATATTTAATCCTCACCACTGAGGTACTGGCTTACCTCTTACTGCCGGAACACAACAATTTTCAAAGTCCCTTTAGACTATGGCTATGCTGAAACGTCAAGAAAATCCAAAATCAAACCAAGTACTAACTAATTATCAAACTACTTTTAATAAAACCGCAAGAAAACCGCGCTAGTATCCGTTACTCCGGCCGAACCGTGAGCTTCCCATACAAAGTATTAATATAACACCAAAATGATTCGCAATTTAACCATATTTAACTTTTTTTGTGATGTTATTAATTGGATAAAGAAAGACATTATTTAACTAGTAATAATAAAAAATCCAAAATATCAAACCAAACTAAAATTATTGCGATTTACAGATTTGTATGAAAAAAATTAATTGGAATTTATTATGAATTGGTAATTTGAATATTAGACATTTTAAGTTTTGATCATTTGAACTTAGACATTTTAATTTAGGACTATCTGACCGTTTGACATTTTCGTTTTTGACATTTTGAACGTTTTACATTTTAATCGTTAGACATTCAAATTTTTGACATTTTGAACTTTGCCATTTTAAGTTTAGACATTCTAACTTTAGACATTCTGATACGTACCCATAAGTAGTACCTATATAAAAATACCGATTCGCCATTTTGCATTATAATAATTAATACTTTACGAAGTAATTAAGTAGTGACTGACTTATACCTATTTATAAGATTAATAAAATTAAAAATCGGCCAAGTGCATGTCGGGCCTAGATATGAGCGCCGATGGGTAAAAGGTCGGCGGCGGCGCGCCGACTTTTTTGGGTCGGCGGCGGCGGCGCCGTCGGCGGCGTGACCTAAAAATTGTATTTTTTATTTATTGATAGGAAATAATACAAAGACTTAGTTTATTAATCAGAAATACTTGTTTTTGTTAGAATTTAAAAAACACACATCATATTAGTAGCACTTCACCCACTGCTGGGCATAGCCTCCCCCAAAGATCTCCACAAATATCGGTCCTGCGCTGCTTCTTTCCGCGACCTTCACCAGATCGTTGGTGCACCTTGTCGGGGCCTACTCACGGAGCGTCGTCCGGTGCGCGGAAGAAAATTTCCTCCCCAACGGCCCTCGATTCCTCTCACTCACATGAGTCTCGCTCACTGCCACTTCAGCTGAGCAATCCTTCGAGTGCTGTTGGTTACTTTAGTTCTCCTACGGATCTCCTCATTTCTGATTCGATCACGCCGAGCATGGCTCTCTCTATTGCGCGATAGGTGACCTTGAGCCTTCTACTGAGACCCATAAGTAAGCGACGACTTTTCACTGGTAACACACCCTGGTCATAGACTTTCGTCTTGAGACACTGAGGTAAGTTAGACGCGAAGCGTTTTCGAAGCTTTCCGAATGCTGCTCTTTCTTGAAGTTGGACTTACCTAACTGGGCTGCCTGTCCTAGGTATACGTATTATTATTATTATTTAGAAGGGTGGACGCCAGCGCAGCCAGACGGGTGATCAGTCACCCTGGTCGGGACTATTTCACCCATTTCCCCAAATCCACAGAGGGAGAGGCGGGTTATCATTTATCCCATCGGCGTCGGACCCTCAAACCTACCTGTTCGCTTACAGTACCTACTGAGTTGACTTATCGTTAACTGCTTTATATCCCCTTCCTTAAGCTTGTTCGCTCCAAAGAGCTCCCAGTGCAGTGATGCGTACATCGGGCATTCTGTCATGAAGTGGTAGCTTGTTTCTTCTCTTTCTTTGCATTGCGGGCAGATGGGATCCTCTGTCCGTTTAATTACAGACAGATGTCTGTTTAGTGGACAGTGTCCTGTCAGTACTCCTACAATCGTTCTTATATTTCTTCTGCTTCGTTTCAGCAACTCTCTAGTTTTCTTCTTGTCAACTGATTTGATGAAGATCTTAGAGTGTCTACAGTCTTTTTTTCATCCATCGTTGGTTGGTTTCTTTGATTGTTCTAATTTCAATAATGTTCTTAGTGATTCTATGTGCGATTGGCAGCCTTGGTTCAGGGCCAATGAAAGGTTCATCAGCCCCTGTCCTGGCTAGTTCATCGGCTTCCTCATTGCTTTTGTTACCTTCGTGTCTAGGTACCCAGGCAATTTCCACCTCAGCCAAGTTTGCAAGTTCCTGAATGCTTTGTTTGTATTCCTTCACCAAGGCTGAGGTAGTCTCTGTTCTGTTAAGGGCTTTGATGGCAGCTTGACTGTCGCTATATATTATTATTTTTCCTACGTTATGGTTGCTTATCTCACTTTTAATCATGTGCGCACACTACAGTATCGCGAATACTTCCGCCTGGAATACGCTGGCGTATCTGCCCAGATTGAAAGTAGCTCTTTTAGTGTTGGGTTTAGCTATGTATACCCCAGCTCCGGATAGCTTAGTTGATTCTTTTCTTGACCCATCAGTGTAGCATACTGCGGTGCTATCCAGATCGTCTTGTTCTAGGTTCCAGTCTTCTCTAGATCTGATGCTTATTCTGTACTTTTTGTCGAATATCCTTTCCTATTTTATTAGGTCATTATTAACCTTTTCTTTTCTTCGTACTTCTTCTCTATTTCTGCGTGACCTTTGTCAGTGTGCCTTCCTATCCATAGGTTAGTGCTTTTCAGCTTAAACCATGGTTCCGTAGCTCTCTTTTTGATTTCAAGATCTATGGGACTAAGGCCAAGTATCATTTCTAAGGCGGCCGTGGGAGTTGTTCTCATGGCTCCTGATACCATGATGCTAGCTAGTCTTTGTACTTTTGTGAGTTCTTTTCTGTTGTATTCTAGTTGTGCCTTATGCCACCATACTAGTGCTCCGTGGAGAATTCTCGGTAGGATGATTGCCCTATAGATCCATTGGATACGAACATAGGTATACGTAATGGTCACCAACTTCGAGTGTAGTGTACCCAACATGAACTGGAGTGGGTACAACATGGACATTCGACATGATTTTCGACTTATCCATTCCAAGACCCACTCTTTGGGAGGCACTGCGGAGATCTTCGAGCATTGTGTTCAGGTCTTCCATATGGTCTCAGCCATAAGAACTATATCATTGACAAAACGACGGTGTGTTAGGCACTGGCCACTGATGTTGATTCAGAGTCCAAGAGCTTAAAGATCTTCTCCAACGCAGCTGTGAACAGTTTCGGAGAAATAACGTCTCCTCTCCCTAACTCACACCTCGCTGTAGTTGGATGGGGTTTCTGCTCTGATTCTGTACTAATACCTCAACACCTCGATATTCCTACCTGTAGTTCATTTGGCACCTCTGGAGAGACTGCAGCACTGCCTAGGTTTCAATCGAATCAAAAGCTTTCTCATAGTCCACGAACGCCAAGTAATAGTTCAAAATTCCAACAGTAACTGTGTTTATTAGACTTTAAATATAATGAAAGCAAAGACACTAAATTCATCTAAGTAGTTTCGTTTTAAAACGTCCACATTTTGTTCTTCTAATGTGTAAGGCGTCCTATCCTACCATAACAAGTATAACAACAAGCTTGTTCACACTGATTCATTAAATCTTTCCTATCCCTCGGCGCGCCGTTGCACTTTCGCGGCGGCGGCGGCGTGGGAAAATCGGCGGCGGCGGCGGCGCGCCGGCGCGGCGCTCATATCTAGTCGGGCCACGCGCCGTAGGGTTCCGTAGTTACCGTATACCATACTATATTTAATACCACCTATCATTTTTCGTCTGCAAAAATAACTTTGTTTTTCACAGTGTTGGTATGAATGACAAAGTTATATTTGCGGTTTTGGAAAATGTGCTATATCTCGAAAACTAATTACTATATCTCGTTCAAACCAATTTTCGCTGAAAGTGTTTAGCATATATTTTTTTAGATTTTTCACTCTCTTATTTCAAAAGTTAAAGGGGGGGGGGAGGGGGGGGGGGACGACGACACACATTTTACCACTTTGGCGGTGTATATCTTTCAAAGGGTTGACTTTGAGAAAAAGTTGTCTTTTAGAAACCTCAATGTCATCACTAAAAAGCAATGTAAGTACTTAATACTTAGTACCTACTTAATCCAATTTTTTTTATATAGGTAGGTAGTTTTAACATCGTAATAGATATACCAATATTGTATTGTAAAACAAATTACATAAATGACGCAGCCGACAAGCTTAATTAGCCTTTTAATTAACTGCCTAACCTTTTACTATAAATAAACGGCCTCATTCATCAAAGCCATGCAGCGTGGGTCGTCGTCACCGAGACGGTGGTAAGGGGCGAGGGGCGCGCGGGGCGGTCTAAATGACATCCAATGAAACAGCTAGGCAGGAGGACGAGAATCGGTTCAATATCGTTCGACGACTCGCCTAGCCGACACGTGCAGCTTTCCATTTTCTGTCAGCTGGCGCTAATCTACACTGTGAGTCAATATGGCATCGACAAGCGGCAATATTTTTGTTGTTTCTCACAATGTAAAGGAAGAAAAAGAAGTGCGTAGTGATAAATATAGTGAAGAAGAGGTTACAGTCCCAAGTACATTGAGTTTTAAGGACAATTTTTACCAAAAACTAATTGAATATGACGAACAGCATCAAGGTAATTATGTTATTTTTTCGTAAAAGTGTATTGTGTTCTGTAACTTTTTATATGTAATTTTATGTTACAATTATAAATGTGATTTGTGTTTCATTTTTATTCTAGGATCTCAACGTAAACCGTGGACATACCAAAGGATTTTAGAGGTAATAAATGAAATAAAGAAAGCTCAGGCGACCGTAAATACTGGACAGCGCAGGACAGCTATGGGATATTACTGGCTGAGCAAATACGACATCATGACAACTCCAAAAGAAGACTTTTTAATTTCTAAAAGACGAACACCCACAGCTTCCATAGTCCGTGTTATACCTAGGGAACAGTATTTTGATATACTATCAGAAATCCACGGACTTTGCGGACATGGTGGACGAGATAAAATACTACACGACATAAAAAATAAATACTATATTCCAAAAAAAGCTGTCGAAATTTTTGTATCTCTGTGCCCTATTTGTGAAACAAAAAGAAATGGCCCTAAAAAAAGTATTGTGACGAAACCATTTGTTCCATGTGATTTTAATTTAAGAGGACAAGTCGACCTTATAGATTTCAGAACCTCTCCCGATGGAGAATTTAAGTGGCTATTAAACTACCAAGACAACGCTACAAATTTTTTTAATCTGCGTCCGCTTAAAACAAGTGATCCTGCTGAAATTGCTTCTGAGCTGTTAAAGATTTTTTTAATATTTGGGGCACCCTACATATTACAATCAGCCAGCGGCCGTGAGTTTACTGCAAATGTGATAAAAGAAATAGTTGTGATGTGGCCTAAGTGCAAAATTGTTCACGGAAATCCTTGTCACCTTCAAAAGCATGGCAGCGTCGAGAGAAGCAACCAAAATATCGAAAATATGCTCCGTGCCTGGATGAATGAAAACAAATCAACAAATTGGTCTGTTGGCTGCTTCTATGTGCAATATAACAACAACGCGTCATTTAATCAAATAATTGGTAAATCTCCATATGAAGCTCTTTTTGGAAGTAAGCCTAAAGCTGGTTTAAGTGAGTCTAATATCCCGACGCCTATACTTTCAACTATAGAAACGGAGGAACAATTAAACACGTTTAGTGGACATGAACCAGCTGAAGCTATGTGCAGTGACGACTCTATAAATAACAGTTCTGAAACCGGAATGCAGAATACTGATATTATTGATATTAAGGGTGAACCGGAAATATATATCAATAGAGATAATGCGAATATAAATCTTACAGGAAACGACATTATTGAAATTAAAGTTGAACCGGATCCCCTCAATATTATTAATATTGAAGATAATAATGTAAACAAAGGGATTAAGCGTGCAGCTGAAAATGTGGTTGGTAGCACTGTTAGAAAAATGCCAACTTTAGATTTAGATATTGGTAATAGTGTTGTTGTTAGCGTACCTAAAGTGGATAGTGGGCCTCTGAAGATGAAGAGTATTCAAGGAAAAATTGTTGATATCAAAAACGGAGTTTATAGAGTTGGAACTAAAAATGGAACAATTAAAAACTGGTTTTCACGACAACAGTTGAAATACTCAGATACAGACTATGGCGACGCAATTTCAGAAACACCAATCACTTTGAGAGAGGCTGTGGCAAGTCAGTCTCCTTTTGAAGGCCATGGATTACAAAAATGTAGCTGTAAGCCGGCTGTAAATCAGTGTCGCAATAATAGATGTGCTTGTTTTAAAAACAAAGTCCCATGCGGATCCAAGTGTCATGGAAGCTTAGCTTGTGTCAACAAATAATGTTTTAATTATATGTAATTGTACAGACGACGGCATTTACAGCAAGCTGTTTGATTTGATGTGCTGTCGTGTGCACATACGTATTTTGTTACCTATTAATTTACACTATTTTATCTCATGATTAACAAGTATTAAACAACTACGTAATTTAATTTTTATGACTATTGGTTTACTTTAATAAGTATTTTATAATGAGTATAGTTAGTATTATAGTTGTTGAATTATTTTTAATGAATTCGTACCCACATGTTGATTAATTAATAAATTGATTAAGTAAACATAGGCTTTCAAAATACATAGTTTACTTAGGTCCTATTTTATAAAGTCCGATGAAGTTCTAATTAGATTATTTACCTACTTGACGAGTAATTTCATAAAAAGTCTGTTCCATTTTTTTTAGTTAAACCTGAATTTATTGCCTAATAATAGATTATGAAAACGGTACTAAAATAGAGTAGGACTAGGTGTACCAGGTAGATATTCCACCTTTTTTCCGTCCCATGGTTACCCTATTCTGTGAACGCGTGAACGGCCATGCAGCCAGCCCACTCATTGAATGTGAATAATGTGATTGAATGTTGTTACGCTCGCGAGCGAATGGTTGAATGACTTGTTTACACACAGCGAGAGCGAGACCGTGTGTCGTAAAGAACTACAACCATCTACAACTACCATCCTAATGTATGGTAATGGTAGGGATATCGGGCTATTTTGTCTGTTGCTGAAATGTTATAATTTAATAATAATAAGAAATAAGATCATTTTTTTTTAATTTAATAAAAACCGGTAAAAGACGAGTTTGTGTGTTGTTTCATTGGAACTGTATCTATCTGTCTCTTTCTATTCCGAATGCCGTATTAAAAAAGGCCACACAAATCTTGAAACACAGTTATACAAATACCCTATCATTAATCTAAATTATACTAACATGTCTATTGGTTAATGAATGTTCTTTTTTACACAACTACCCAAAATAGAAGTGTATTGTGTTCAGGGTTCATGTACGTTTGTGAGTTTCTTTATTCCGCCATAACTTCTTAATTTTGGATGTTACGAATAGGGTATCATTAGAATTCTTACAGCCTGACACTGGCTAAAGGTTTTTAAAGTGAAAACTTTTTAAGCGGCGTTGTACGCTTTTTTGTAATGGGGAAAAAATGCTAAACTCGCGTCAGTAAGAATCACGTGACACTGATCGAAAATTCGTAAGACGGATGTGACGGATGGAGAGTAGACAGCCGGCGGCGGAAGTATCCCCCTCTCTTTCTACGGGACGCGGTGAAAATGGCGGCGCGTCATTTCAAGACGTAAACACTTGTGTCACCATAGCAACGCGCAAATTTTTTAATTCAATGTCAAAACTCTAGATTTTCTGTCAAGCTATGACTTTCGTACAATACTGTTCTGTATTCGTAAATTCAAATGTAGAGTAAATTCGTTAGACGGCAATTCGTGCAAAATTATTCCCTAACCATTCCAAAATATCAAAAATGCACAACGTTAATATCCAAGTTTTCACTTCTGCCGGCACTCCCGGAGTGCAACCGATTTTTTTTAATACAATATGAGTATTATACCAACTTAAGTATTACAATATTGGATTATTATATATTCTGAGATATGATGAGCTTGAGCACATTCCAAAAGTATATAATTGATCACTAAAATGTATGAAATAAAATAATAGTTATTTATGCAACTGTACTATAACGAGGGGTATTAAAACACGAATGTCGGTTTCACATGGTTTCACAATAATAGTATCACATGAGTGTTTTAATACCTAATTATGTACAGTTGCATACAAGACTTTATCTTCACCCATTTTTTTATTTTTTCTTATTTTTATTAGGGAAACAAACAATATTTTAATACGGATACGGATATGGATTAAAAACACCCATGATATTTATCTAAACCCCTGATATGTGTCCTCTATAAAGGTTTTGACTTTGACTTTGTCTTTGACTTTGACTTTCCTCTCCCTCCTCGTCATTATGTCTTCCGCAAGAGTGTTATAATGTTTTTACAGAGGATTTAAAGCATGGATGTAGATTAATAATTTAAAAAACATATTAAAAACACGACTGCACTATTATCGACAATCAATATTGCAAGCGTTTGATGCAAGTTGAATTGAAAATTTAAAGGGAATGGCACGGTTTGGAGGCAATTTGCATGTATTTACCGCAAGTTGACTTAAAATTGAATTGCAAGTTGAAGAGAGGTGAAAACAGATCATAACAGAACTAATAAATTAATCCGTTCTTAATCTATAATATCTTTAAACTTTGAAAAATCACATAATCATTTTAAAATTCCATAATGACGTGATGTCGGTACTTATACAACGTATTACAAAATAACCCCTAATGCCGAATATGGTAGATAGGGATCATTAAACTAAATAACTTTTACTATGGGACCAATTCTCAAATCGCGAAAAAAAAACAGCTGTTTTATACAAAAATTAATATCGAAAATATCAAAATGTATGGAAAAACTGATTTGATTTCGCGATTTTAGAGCTGGTTCTATAGTAAAACTTGTTCAGTTTGATGGTCCCTATCTACCATATTCGGCATACCCTAGAGGTTATTTTGTAACACGTATAAATATGAATATTTTCGTCCTCAGTAATCCAGCACCACAACACGGCCTGTCCGCTCTTCCTCCACGTGACCCACAACGCACCACATGCCGGAAACCCCGGGAGTGCCCTGCAACCACCCCTCAATTCCGGCGGCGGCGTCAAAAATCGGCACATCGCTCACTCAAACAGGCGGCTCTTTGCAGGTAAATCCTTCTATACAGGTCTAATGCCAGACCAAGATATTGGTCTTCATCTTTTCTCAATGTGGTCTATAATTTTGGAGACATGCAGTACAAGTCCTAATTATATGCTCATATTGCTTGCAGAAGTAGTAAACAACATCGACCGAAGTGTTGCCAAGGTGGTTAAAGCTCTCGAGGATAAGGGAATTCTAGATGACACCTTAATCATATTCGTTTCTGACAATGGTGCTCCTACAGTAGGAACTAATGGTAATTGGGGTGTGAACCTTCCATTGAGAGGCATTAAATACACGCCTTGGGAAGGAGCACTACGAGTTCCTGCCTTCATGTGGCATTCTTCGTTTCAACCTAGAATTTGGAATGGTTTGATGCATATCAGTGATTGGTTGCCGACACTAACTGCCGCTGTAGGCGGACAACTCCAAACTAAAATTGACGGCGTCAACCAATGGGACGCTATAACAAAAGACACCGAATCTAAAAGAAAAGAAGTTCTTTTGGCTGTTGAAGACAGCAACAGGAACGTGTATGCAGCATACAGGGCAGGTGACTACAAAATAGTCGTAGGAAACGTGACCGGGTTGAATAACGGTTACTATGGCGCTGATTTTATGAGGACTAAAAATGGGTATCAGCCAGATTATTTCACCTCATTGAAGACGTGTAAAGTTGCAAAAATATTTGAAAGGATGGGAATTTATTTAGACTTTTTTGGTGTTCTTGCGACTAGGGCAATGGCCACGATAAAACAAGAGGATCCTGTCAGAGACCGTACGCCTTGTCTGCCATCTCCTTGTAAGTACTGACTCCAAGGTTTGAAATATGGAATGAAATATTAAAAAATCTCAAGCCAGGTTTGTTTTAATAGCAAACTTTTTTGTTTTAGCTCGCGGGTGTTTGTTCAACGTACGCCGAGATCCGACAGAAAGTCACGATCTTTGGGATCGCGCAAGTAAAATAGTAGTTCTTCTAACCAGTAGACTGAGAGGCTTATGGGCATCACAATTAAAGAGAGGAGCACCTAATATCCAAACACAAGCAGACCCTGCGAATTTCAACTATTTATGGACCCCTTGGATCACATCTAAATCTAACGCAACAAAATCACAAAAAATCATTCAGTTCGATGAAAGATCATTGTTGCTTAATTTTAATAGTAATACAAATACGGAAGCAAAAACAGTCAGTTGTAACGGAACGACAGGAATTAAGAACTTTTTGTGCATTTTGAGGTCGTATTTTTAAATTATTTTGTTTTAATAGTGTCCAGAGTGCCTAATTATTTATCGCGATTAAGCCTTGTTAACATAGTTACTTATCCAAATTAGTTTTTAAGTAGGTACTGAAGTGGCACCAGTGTAGAGTTCAATTTTAGCAAATAAATCATCTTGTGAGTGAGTTGTTGGTTTCTTAATTCAACAACACCGATAACTCGTTGATAAAATTAAAAAAAAAATGGATTGGCATGGAAATGGAACACTTTATAGAATGTTATCGTATCAAAAGATGGCCGAGAAAAGAGAAAAAAGTTATAGGTACTACATACTCAAGAGATTTTATTGATGTGCCTGTGTAATAATAAATAACGTACAATGTACAATAGTACACCAGGAGTGCCCTTACTTTTTCTTAAGGAGACGGTATGGGCCCCTCTGTAGTACACGATACTGGCTTCTCCACTTTATTTAATAATTGAATAAAAAATATTTATAGAAAAAGAAACCATTGTAAAGTTGTTAACTGTGATCATAATTTTAATAGCAATTTCAACTTCTGTAAGTAATGGTTTAAAACCTTTCGAGTCATAAGCTTACATAAATGAAATGTTATTTAAGTAAATAGATACATTATGTGTTAAAATTAATTTAGTTATAGAATAAATAGATCTATAATTTAACTTACAAAATATCTATATCATAGATTTCTTTCAGGTAGGTAGGTAAGTATACCTACATCTTTCAATAGTACATTATGATACAAGTTAGCTTAGGTAACTCAGCCTAGTGTGCAATAAGTAAGAGCTCACGAGTTTCATACGACGTTTTTCAACACATTTGCGAGGAAAAAACAAAGTAATTTACCACACAGCAACAAATACGACAAAAACAAAATGATAATCATGATGAGAAAAGGCGCGCAGGTTTTTTTTTTGTTTTTTTCACACGCCCAATGCAAGAATATTTTACGAACAAAGGGGTTAGTGAGCATACAGCCTACTTCAAAATTTTAAATTTAAGTGATAAAATGCTAATATTTTAATATTTTTTAACAAAATATTGTAAATAAGAAATAATTTGATAATAATAAATATTTGTTTGACTTAATTAAGGACCTACACATTTATTTATTCCAAAAACGCAAATGAATTTTCAGCGGCATAAAACCTCTTTGTTGTTACTAAAAAAATAACTGTATTACCCGGTTAAATTGAAAATGCTCTGTTTACACGCATAGAACTTGCAGTAAGGTACCTATTTAACTTTGTAGGGATAATTCTATAACCAACTAGTGTTTTATATATTATTGCACGCGTTTGTTATAGTTCGGTTTATGGCCCTAAAAGCGATGTATTAGGGCTCACTTTACGAGCAAGTGTGTTGAAAAAAATATTACTTACTTTTAGCCACTTACGAGTACTTTGGAATAGAGCAATGTTTGTAATGTTGTCCAATATTTATTTATCACACGTTGCATATATCGTTTTTTGTGATAAGCAATCTATCAAGACGTTCTAATTACATAACTGATTTTTATTTAGTATTTTTCTATAGCAACAATATCGATCATTGGGGAAATGAACTATACGTAATTAAAAATGAAAAATCCAGAAAAGTAAAAATTTGTAAGTTATATATATATTATAAAACAGATGCTTCGGTCAGAGTTATTTTATTGAGGAAAAACATGTAAAATTATTAATGTTTTATTTCTTACAAAAAGGATCTAAAGCCCGCCGGTAACGATCAATTGCGATTGCCAATTTTTCCGTCAATTCAATTGTTGGAGCAATTGACAATCGCTTCAATTGCACGCGTAAACGATCAATTTTTCCGTCAATGGGCGTCAATTGCGGAAAAATTGACAATCACAATTGATCGTTACCGGTGGGCTTAAGAAAACTGAATTTGTTAGTGTTCATCGCGGTTAGTTCAGAGCCATCACTCCTCATATTAAATTAGTAAGTTTGGATAGACTAACATAATTACACGATACTAACATAACAATTGATATATAATATACTTGGTTATAAAGCTGTTGGGTTATAAAGTAAACGGGAACGGAAATGGAAACGGGAACGGTACCTACTAATATCTCTGAATCCAACTAGTTATTATTATACCAATTCGAATTCAATATTCATTACTAAGACAGGACAACGTCTGTCGGGTCGGGTCAGCTAGTATTGTAATAAATTTTATCTACTCTCATATCGTAAAATTCGAATTATGAATTTCAAATCGAATTTATATTGACATACTTTATACACGCAATACCGAAAAAAAATTAAAAAGTTATTTTATAACATACCTTCGCTATACTAAGCAATGTTATAAAATAACTTTTTTTCTCATTACGATACAGGGCAAATCCAAGAAGAAGGCAGTGCCGTGATATTAAAAAGAAACAACGATATTTCCACATACTTTTCATGATTAAAATGTACTCTATGGTGATCGATGACTCATCGTAGCGATTAGTCTTCTGGAATACACTCATCTCATTATTTATTTTTCTTATTGATTACGTGCCATTTTTATATTTTAATTTTTACTTTTGCTTAAAAATGTCATAGTAGCATAGTAGTGAGTGAAAATTTGACGGTAAGTAATAGTGCCGACCTACCGATAAACTACAAACTTACTCTTTTTATCATTGATATTTTATTTTGTAGAAGTTTTGTAGGTTCAATCACAAATTGTATGAGAGTAGATAAAGTAGTGTATGAAACTGCACATAACTAGGTATTAAAACACTCGTGTGATGCTATTAAAAACCTCGCCTAAGGCTCGGTTTTTAAAAACACACTCATGTTTTAATACACCTCATTATGCGCCAGTTATTATAACTCAGAATCAGAATGATACTGGAACTGGTATAAGCTGCAGCTAGCGTCATCTCATGATACTTAGTAAATTACCATAATACCGAAGACGTACTTTTTGTGTTTGAGGTTGATGCTATCAGCAAGCTACGTCTACGTTAGTTCTCTAGATATGCTTTAGATGGCGCCACTAATCTGAAAATTTTGTGAGTTTTGAAAAGTGTTTATGAAAAGTTAATTCAATACAATAGGTCTCCAGAATTCAAATACAATTTATAAATTGCGTTTTGAACTGATAACCACATTGTATTCATTTCATGTATCTTTGATGTGGGTTTGTAATATTTCGCGACTCTGCTTGTTTTTATGTATAAAAAACGTTTTAAATAATAATCTCTTTATCTTGCACTTTCATTTGAGACGTTAATAAACGTAGTGATTTACATTCTCTTTGACGTTAATGAATTACTTACTCAGTGCATTGAACCAGTACTTGGAAATGAATTCAATGTAAAAAAAAAACTATTTTTTTTCTATTGTCTAATGGTCTTAACTCTAATATTAGGGGCTTGTATGCAATGGGGAATATACGAAAAAAATTGGATGAATATTTTTTTAGGTAGGAATAAGCTCCCTTAGTAATAGAAAAAAGTTTCAGAATATTCGGTTGCGCGAAAAAAGTTTCAACGCAAAATGTCAAAACTTTTTTTAAATACTTGGTGTGGTTGTGGCAGGTGGTAGCAAAGGTAAAATCTCCATTCTGCTGTTACTTTCGTACATTTGTGAAGTCGAAGAGACTTTAATTTTTCAATATTTTTCACGCAACCGAAAATCCTTAAACTTATTTCAGTTACTAAGGGAGCTTAATTCCTACCTATAAAAAATATACAGCCAATTTGATTTTTTTCGTACATTCCCCATTGCCGTTTTGTATGGAGAATTTTAAAGAATTTCCATTTTCTATATTAGCATTGTCTTAATTTATTTATACATAACAGCCATAAACGCTAATATTTTAAAACTTTTATGCACGAATGTTTAAACACTCAACTAACTGATGCCACATATTATGTTAAGTGAAAAATAAGTAGGTATCGGCTAAGTTCGTTAGCAGAAAAGACAACTGGACAAAAGGAGTAACTTTTAAGTTACGTACCTACTTTTTTAACGTTCAGAAAAGAAAATCAGAAATATTTTTATTGTTGATAGTGGGCCGTCATGACCATAATTCGAAATAGTAACAAGTAGGTAACTGAAGCATCATTATCATCATGGAAGATATGAAAGAATATTATGTGTGTGGGATAAAAATGGCATTTCATATAAACTTGCTGTATGTACGTAAATTTATAAACTTATTCAGCAATACAGAAATATAGATATAAAGTCCAATTAAAAATTGCAATATAAAGACTACTACTTTAATTTAATTGTTTGTTTTCCCTAATGCTATTCGCGTTTCTCCCTGACTTTTTAAGAGTTCAAAGCCAAGTAGATAAATGTTGTAAGATTATTTATGTTTTGTCTCGTGTGACAATATTTACGCCACAAAAAGCATTGCTCCAGTCTCTTGTCGTTCATCAGCTACAATGTAATTGACACAAATGATTACATCTATTCATAAGTATTATTCATTAGATGTAAATCAAAACTAATAAATAAGGTTGCATAATTTAGTTGTGTGCTATTACCTAACAGATATGCAGTTGGTTGGTGATGTCTCTCAGATTGTGTTGTGGTTTTGTGATGGTGACGTAAAATAATAATTTTAATATTTTCTCGTCTCACTGTCTCGTTTGATATGTGCACAAATGGTCCCGCATTTTATAAATTTATTCGGACCCATAAAAATCATCCGAAAATGTAAGTTGATATAAAAATTACTGCTTATTTGGTTATTAGGTCTTGTGCCATCGCCGCCGTGGCATAACAAGAAACTTTTATTTTATTTTTTATTGAAAATAAATAAGCATTTGTCAACAATCACACCGTGATGATGTGGATTACGATAGGAGCATGTTAACCGAGATAACGCCTATTTATTCTAGCCTTGAAAAGGCCCAATAATAGAACATAAATAGAGCCTCGTTGGTATCCTTAAAATTGTTATTTCAATTATCTACGCTATGTACGACAGTCTTCGCGACGATATGGGGCCCTATTTTTGAAAGGCATGGGGTACTCTTCACTTCTCATTTTCATTCGACAGCCAGTTATATTGCCGCAGTTTTACAATTTGTAAAACTGTGATTTTGCTGTCCAATAAAAATGAGTAAGTAAAGAGCGCTAGACTCCTTTTAAAATAGGGCCCTTGAACTCGTTGTCTTTCTAGTGGTAGAATCTACGTTTTCTGACCCATAATTTTATAGAATATTAATAGATCATTCATTCGGACAGTCGTAAAAATCCTGTGATGATTTAATTTTTAGGATGGGATCTTTCTACTTTCTGTGCGTGTTAATTTTAGCACTGGCACTTACGCTTAGCACCAAAGTGAGAGCCGTAGAAAGAGATACAAGGCGAAATATAGTACTCATCATTGCAGATGATCTGGTAAGTAAGGAAGATTTTTTTTTTCTTTGGATGCCAAAAACTACAATACGAAATATTGAAGGGTTTTTGTATATGTATAGGGTTATTTGTATAAAACACCAACAACCTCGCAGGAGTAGATTACTATCATCATAAACAATAACATTTGTTCTGCGACTTTTACCACATTTTAAGGTTATAATTAGATTAGATAGGACGAATAGAAATGAAATGTATAGATATAAAATATGTATACAAATACACAAATCAGACGTATTTGGGTTGGTAGTCGTAGTTTTTTTATTTAGAGTTTTCGCATTTATTAATCAAGTTATTAGTGGTCGCACTAAGTAATGTTGGAATAAGTAAATTATTATTTTCAGGGTTGGAATGATGTAAGTTTGCACGGCACCGATCAAGTACAGACACCAAATATTGACGTGCTTGGATATGCCGGTGTCACGTTGGGAAGATACTACAGTCATTGCGTTTGCACCCCGTCTCGATCAGCGCTGCTCACCGGCAAATATGCGTATAATACAGGTAAAAGATCAAAGCATCGGGATGGCTTGGAGTGAAGTAAAACGCGATGTTTAAGACCAAACGCGATGGAGGTTCACTGTGGGCGGCCTCTGCCCCATCTAGGGGACATAGGAAATTAAGTCAAGATAGGTAGACAATAGATTTGTGAAGAGATCAATAGCGCGCAGTACCATATAGCCAATATAGCGGTCATGGGATATGGGTAATCAAATGAAGGCACGTTAAGCCGTTGGTTCCGGTCCGGTTATATTTGCAGCAACATACGACGAAATTATTTTCTAGTCTAAGTATATTACCTACCATGAAAGCTGGATTCTCATTTTTATCTGAAAAATAATATAAAATATTAATTGTGTTTTGTAACGACAGGAATGCAAGGATACCCTTTGACAAACGGCGAGGATAGAGGTATTCCCCTTACTGAAAAATTATTGCCCCAATATTTGAAGGAGTTAGGCTATGCAACCCATTTGGTGGGTAAATGGCATGTTGGGGGATCCAGGGAAAAGTACTTGCCGAGGAGACGTGGTTTTGATACGCATTTCGGACATAGAGGCGGTTACATAGACTACTACGAATACACACTAGAAGAATATGTAAGTATGAGCTCCATTTACAGTCAGTAGAAGGTCAGGTTATACAAAAATGACTAATTCCTCCAATTTCTCCAAACGATAACTTGTTAACCCAAGTCAGGATGTTTAAGAATAAAAACATCCATGACTCGGGAGCAAATGCCTTAATTTGCTCATCAAACAAACATGCCAGACCAGGCTTTGAACCTGGGACCTTTAGATAAAGAGGTAGGATCACTGCCACTGCGTCAAGCAGTCGTTAAATAGTACTTTACATCTAAAAGAGTGATGCATATGGATGGCTGAAAAGGAAGGCCGCATTGTGTGCGGAATGATTAGAAATTGAATTTGTTAAGGGAGTGAATGAGTGAGAAGATGACGATTGATAGGAAAGATTGGAAGAGAAGAAGAGGGTACGGACATGATGATGAATTTGTACATATAAAAATCAGGATCTTAATTTTGTACTGTTTGGAGAAGAGTAGCCTGCGGAAATTACCAAACATGTTTTACTTATATTATTCAGTGGAGCAGTAACAAAGTCTCGGGGATGGATTTATTCAGGAATGAAACAGCAGCTTGGGACGTAGAAGGATATGTTACCGACCTGTATAACGAGGAAGCGATGTCAAGTAAGTGTTGTTATAATTTACGAAAAGATGACTGACAGTGAAGTTGCATGTTAGAGAATAGTACTGTAACGTAGTATACCTTGAAGTTATAGTATCGTATTGTATTGGGTTATTTTTATTTTGTTAATTGGCAAGAAATAAAAGGCATTTTTATTTTATTTTATTATTGTATTGGGTATCTTCTTTGGAATCTGATAAAGGTAGGAATAGGATCCTTAGATCTCGTATACAATAACGCCTAAATGTAATTTGTACACAGTTATCAAGTCACATGACATATCTAAGCCACTATTCCTGATGTTGGCCCACCTGGCTCCTCACGGAGGCAACGAAGGGGCTGTCCTTCAGGCGCCTCCTGAGGTAGTCCGATCCATGCGGCATGTTGAGTCACCACACAGAAGAATATTTGCAGGTTAAATTTCCAATAAGACTTTCTTCAATATAGGTGTATATTATATTTAATAGAACATAAGTATGTGTACCTAATGTAAATAAAACTTTATATTTAAGCAATGATGAAGAAACTCGATGATAGTGTTGGAGATGTTATAGAGACTCTTTCACAAAAAGGGATTCTAAATAACACAATAATTTTATTCATATCCGATAACGGAGGAATGACGTCAGGAGAGTCTTTAAATTATGGCAACAACTACCCTTTAAGGGGAATTAAAATAGGCCCTTTTGAAGGTGGAGTAAGAGTTACTGGAGCTATTTGGGCACCTGAAGAAATCTCAAGTCATTTATATGAAGGTTACATTCATGTATCAGATTGGTTGCCTACACTGTTAAAAGCTGTAGGAAGTGATCCACCTAGTGACATAGATGGACATGATTTGTGGGATAAAATAATGACTAACCAAAATTCAAGTAGAACAGAAATTGTGGAAATTGATGATATGCAAGGTTTTGCGACAATTACATTAGGAGATTATAAACTGATTACTGGAAATGTACCTACTAAATTTGGTGATTATCAAGGTGGAGATTTACTGGGTATTATTGGAAAAGCGCCATCTTATATAGATGCAATTAAAAAATGTAAAGCTTATAACGTGTTTGAGAAGATGGGGAATTCGGTGAATATTAATGACGCCGGTATAAGAAAAGTATTACAAAATCAGTGTGAGAACCAGACCGCGGTGGATGATGTAATATGTTATCCTGGAAACGGTAAGTTTTCCCATTTCCCAACACATTTGAGAGTTTGTTATTCTTAAAATTAAAATTTAAATCGAATTCTGTTTCTTCCAGGAAAAGTCTGTTTATACAGGGTCACTGGAAATATGACGTATTCCTGCTAAGGGGTTATAGATGAGGTCAAAACAAATATTTTTTGTCATATAACTTTTTCTCAAAAAATCAATAGTTTTTGAGTTAATTGAAATTAAGTATTTTTTTACCAAAAGTACGTTTTCAGACACAAAAATTTAAAATAAAAGATAACTACTCATTCGATTACGATTTTTTCATTATTTTGGGATAGAAAACAATCTAAGTGTTGATAATGAATAAAAAAAATTACAAAAAGTACAGGTGTTTATAAAAAAATCAATCCTTAAATGCATTTATTTATTTATTTTTTTCAGATTTTTTTAGAAAAAGCATCAAATATCTCAAAAAAAATCCTAGTAACTAAGCGTGCATAATATTTTAAAAACATCACCATCTATTCAGCTTTCAGTTGAGATATAAAACTTAATAATAACTGAAATAAAAAATGAGAAATTAAGACTTAACTAAATAGCAGTCCCATTTCATGTAGCAAAAATTTCCTACTTCAAGCGCTTCGGAGGTGGCCGACAGTGGCCGTATTATCCTACTTATTCCATAAATGTGAAAGTTTGCTTGTTTGTATGATTGTTAATCAATCACGCAAAACGGCTGAACGGATTTGGATGAAATTTGGCACACAGATAGTTTATAAGCCGGATTAAAACATATGATGATACTATTATCTTGGTTAAGGGTTCCCTAGGGATTTTCTCGAATGTAAATGTGAATGCAGTCGCGGGCGGAAACTAGTTTGCCATAAATGGTCGGACTTACTAAAAATACTTTCGTCCGAGTGAGTTTGAGACAGGATTATTTTCCGCCGATGAGTCAAAATTTTATACTAACTGTGTCACAAATAACCATGCATATCAGCTATTTTTAATGCCCCGCTGCTGGGGAACTGGCCTACCTTTTGGCTTGTGGATGGATAAAGCGAACGGGCCATACCCACCACGTGGACCCAATGTGGATTGGTCAGTGTTAACGACTGTAAATGCAGCCAGAACCAAGGGCTCAATGTAAGGTACATTGAGTTAACACCTACCAATCCGCATTGGGCCCACGTGGTGGGTTATGGCCCGTCCGCTTTATCCCAAAAGGAAAGGAAGGCCTGTTCCCCAGCAGCGGGGCATTAAAAATAGCTGATATGCATGGTTATTTGTGACACAGTTAGTATAAAATTTTGACTCATCGGCGGAAAATAATCCTGTTTCAAACTCACTCGGACGAAAGTATTTTTAGTAAGTCCGACCATTTATGGCAAACTAGTTTCCACCCGCGACTGCATTCACATTCTACATTCGAGAAAATCCCTAGGGAACCCTTAACCAAGATAATAGTATCCTCATATGTTTTAATCCGGCTTATAAACTATCTGTGTGCCAAATTTCATCCAAATCCGTTCAGCCGTTTTGCGTGATTGATTAACAATCATACAAACAAGCAAACTTTCACATTTATGGAATAAGTAGGATAATACGGCCACTGTCGGCCACCTCCGAAGCGCTTGAAGTAGGAAATTTTTGCTACATGAAATGGGACTGCTATTTAGTTAAGTCTTAATTTCTCATTTTTTATTTAAGTTATTATTAAGTTTTATACCTCAACTGAAAGCTGAATAGATGGTGATGTTTTTAAAATATTATGCACGCTCAGTTACTAGGATTTTTTTAAAGATATTTGATGCTATTTCTAAGAAATCTGAAAAAAAAATTAAAAAAAATACATTTAAGGATTGATTTTTTTATAAACACTTGTATTTTATGAATTTTTTTTTATTTATTATCAACACTCAAATTGTTTTCTATCCTAAAATAGTAAAAAATCCGGAATCGAATGAGTAGTTATCCTTTATTTTAAAATTTTGTGTCTGAAAATGTACTTTTGGTAAAAATGTACTTAATTTCAATTTACTCAAAAACTATTAATTTTTTGAGAAAAAGTTATATGACAAAAAATATTTGTTTTGACCTCATCTATAACCCCTTAGCAGGAATACGTCATATTTCCAGTGACCCTGTATAATATCAAGAACGATCCATGTGAAAAGAAAGATATATCTGAAATGCATCCCGATATTATCGAGCTAATGCGAATTCGATTAGAAGTGGAGAAAACAAGAGTGATACCAAGAACAGAGCTTTTTAGAGATCCTCGAGCGACACCATCTTTATTTAACTACACTTGGGATGTATTTGCTGACTAATAATTGTACTAGAGAAATATATACACATCAACTTTGTCTAGGGATACAGGTGCTATTTTCATACAAACGAGGTAACTTTGAAGCCTTGGTTTTCTGCCAGGTATGTGCCGTGCTGTAATCTGATGATGGCCATCCAGGGAGTGAATATGAAAGGGAGGGAGTGAAATTCAGATCGCTATACACACCCAACTGATCTGATCAGCATTCTAAAAGATTAATGGGTCAGAGTTCTCAGTTTGAGGATTTCCATACATTTTCATGCTATTTTCGCGGTTTTTTTAAACATTTCCATTACGTTTTTAGAATGCTGCTCAGATCAGTTGGAAGTGTATAGCGATCTGAATCTCTTCCATTCACTCCCTGGATAGCCGTCATCAGATCACAGCATAGTACATCCCTGGCAGGAAACCAAGGCTTCAAAGTTACCTCGTTTGTATGAAAATAGCACTTGTATCCCTAGACAAAGTTGATGTGTGTATAAGCTGTTTGAAAGTTAAATTTGAAAGAAGTATGGCTGATAAAAAATACTGGTCGGCGTACGCAAAAAAAAAAACATGCTAATCGTTATACACTACAGGATAGCCGTGTGGCACACCTATACTTGAGGTCAAAGCAATTTTTTTGAGCCGCAGTTCTTAATAAAACTTCCTTAGGAGAAGAGTTGTGATGACATTTTTTTTGTAAGTATGGGAAATATGTTTTTGTTCTAAAACCTATTTATGTCTGATATCAAATAAAAGGGTTTTCTGAGACGATTCTAAAAAAAAATTCTTAGCGCCTCAGGCCATTTTTTTTAAGATGCGGCTCAAATATATTTTTTGACCTTAAGTATACATGGTGTCAAACCACTATTCTGCTCAAACCACTATTCTGCGAATACTACGATTCTGCTACTATTCTACATCGATTTGCGATATTCCTTCGATATTGAGCTCCTGCGCCGACCACTACAATGAGAAATCACGAATTTAAAATGAACCAAAAGCTATAAAATATGACGTAATATGGTATTTAGGGTAAAGTTATAGTATATTTGTATTTTTATTGTTATTGTTAATGTGATTTTTACTTAACATAATTACGTTAACTTGATTTTTATAAAGAACTTTATTTGTAAGAATAGCAGCGTTGTTCTTAATAAGAACCTTTCCTTTGAATAAAACGCTAAGACTTAACAGTTCACCAAATTTACTTTCGTCTAATAGAAAATGAAGCGTGCAAACGGAGATGTCTTTATTCCGCCTCGTGGAATTCTTTGTTTGTAACGACGGCACATTTGGAAAGCCCTTAAATTCCCGCCATTGCTCAGGTGTCACTCTGGGCATTAACTCGACGAGCTTTAAGTGGCACGTTTATTTGAATCAGTTCATCATCAACACAAATGACGTCATTAATGAACTAAGGAGTTCGTATTATAGGTAGGTATAATTCTAAAAGGCAGACATTTAGAGTATAGAGTGTTTAGTATAGAGTGTTTTATCTAGAGTGTTTCAGCAAATAAAATAAACTAATCCAAAAAATTATTACAAAAAAAATCGGACTAAAAACATTAAAACGGAGTAGTAAAAACAAACTAACAATAAAAAATAAATTCTTCTGTAAATATTTAAAACCCTAATACCCTATACCTACAGAAATTTAAAACCTAAAAATTTTAAACCTAAACTTTTAAACCTAAAAACGTGGGGCGCATGCTATAGAATATAGATTGACAATATAGGTAGATGATAAATTTTAGGTTTTTTAGGTTTAAAATTTTTAGGTTTTAAATTTCTGTAGGTATAGGGTATTAGCACAGTTTAAGAATTTGTTAAACTGTGGTATTAGGGTTATAAATATTTATAGAAGAATTTATTTTTTACTTTTTAGTTTGTTTTTACTACTCCGTTTTAATAATTTAGTCCGTTTTAAAAACGTGTTTTGGAAAAAGTTTTTTTTCAGAAAATGATTATTTTCTGCTTTTTAGTTAACGAGCTAAGACTAAAAATATACCATCTCCTACTCTCGCAATTGCACTCGTCAAGACGATTCAAACGAGCCCAAACTCGATCGGGTTGCATGGTTTTATTACAGAGTCCCAGTGGCCTTCTTCCGGCTCCATCATCAGACCCTTGAAACTATTTCCCAACAAAGTACTCGTCAAGACGATCCAAATGAGTCCAAACTCGATGGGGTAACATGGTTTTATTAAAGAGTCCCTGTGTTCTTCTTCCGGCTCCATCATCAGATCATCATATCCTCGGACACTATTTCCCATTAAAGTACTCGTCAAGATGATTCAAACGAGCCCAAACTCGATGGGGTTGCATGGTTTTATTACCGAGTTCCAATGGCCTTCTTCGGGCTCCATCATCAGACCCTGGACACTATTTCCCAACAAAGTACTCGTCAAGACGATTCAAACGAGCCCAATCTCGATGGGGTGGCGTGGTTTTATTAAAGAGGTCCTGAGTCCTTTTTCCGGCTCCATCATCAGACCCTGGAAACTATTTCCCAACAAAGAACTCGTGAAGACGATTCAAACAAGCCCAAATTTGATGGGATTGCACAGTTTCAATATTGGGTTCCTATGGCATGGGGTTTCAGCTTCATCATCAGACCCTGGATCTCGTCTCCCATTAGAGTAATCGTCAAGACGATTGTTACGAGCCCAAACACGATGGGGTTATATGGTTTCATCATAGAGATCCTATGGCCTTCTTCCGGATCCATCATCAGATCAGCTCAATGACACCATAATATTGCATTGCCTTCCAGTTCTGACCTATGTTCAAAGTTTCAAGTTTCTAGCTCATTGGGAAGCTAGTACAAAATCGTTCACAAACTTTGCGGAGAAACAAACAAACGAACACATAAACAAACAAACACACAAACGAGAAAGCAACCTAATAAAAACGTGTTAATATTATGTTCACTTTATTGGATTTATTTGTGTTAGACTTGTCCTAAAAGAGTGGAAAGTTATGATTTTGAAAAATTATAATCATGTTAATTCAAGAATCTTATATGCATATTTAAGGTTCCTGAGTTAATTAGAGCCTTTGTTCTTAGATTATTTAAAGCCTTTGTTTATGTTTTTTGAAGTGAAAACTTCTTTAGCGGCGTTGTACGCTTTTTTGGGATGGGAAAAAAATGCTAAACTCGCGTTAGTAAGAATCACGTGACCCTGATCGAAAATTTGTAAGACGGATGTGACGGATGGGAGTAGACAGCCGGCGGCGGAAGTATCCCACTCTCTTTCTACGGGGCGCGGTGAAAATGGCGGCGCGTCATTTCAAGACGTAAACACTTGTGTCATCATAACAACGCTCTAATTTTTTAATTCAATGTCAAAACTAGATTTTCTGTCAAGCTATGGATAAGACTTTCGTACAATACTGTTCTGTATTCGTAAATTCAAATGCAGAGTAAATTCGTAAGATGACAATTCATGCAAAATTATTCCCTAACCATTCTAAAATATCAAAAATGCACAACGTTAATATTCAAGTTTTCACTTCTGCCGGCACTCTCGGAGTGCAACCCGATTTTTTTTACGTCTGGATGACATAGACATACATATATCGTTATGAAAACATGTGAGCCAGTTCAAATTTCAGCATGCAATTAATTTGAGCTATCTTTATCTTAATCAGTTGCATCACTTTCTCCCTACCCTTTAATTTATAGGGGGCCGGTGCGGCGCAGTGCGTCCTTCCCTTCCATCATACCCTGTCACTCGTCATCTCCATGACAGTCACTGTTCACGTGAACGTGACATAATGACATTCCTGTTTTACGTTAAGGATTTTTTAAGTATAGGAAATTCAAATTACAAATGAAAATGAAAAATTCTTTATTGAAATAAACTTTTGAATTGTATATATTTTCATATTTTCCTACTACCCATTCGAGACTTTTTTAGCTGACAAGAAGAATGGGTGCAAGAAATCCAGATATCGCTAAAGCACAAAGATTACTGTTTACTGTGGCCAAAGTTTAACATGAATGTCGACTACAATCAGTATTATTTAATGTTCATACAAAAAATCATTCTGTAGTATGTAACGACGACCCGAAACGCTACGCTTAAACCTATAAAGGACAAGACAAAGTAAATTGCGGTAAGTTTTCACCGGCACCACATAAATATTTGAACGAGCCAGCCCCGAGCAACCACTAAGCCAACAAGAATTATTCATAATCAAGCCGAGACTCCCATCCTTATTACTTATAAGAACTTGAGGAGCTATTTCATTTCATGTTAAAGCGATAAATTGGAGTTTGAACCCGAAATATTACCGATTGTATGGCGCATGATAAAATGAACGGGTACACATAGATTAAATTGGATTCCCTTCTTAAGGCCGCCGGTAACGATCATTTGCGATTGTCAATTTGTCCGTCATTGACGCCCATTGATGCGAAAATTGATCGTTTACGCGTGCAACTGAAGCGATTGTCAATTGCTCCAACAATGGCATTGACGAAAAAATTGACAATCGCAATTGATCGTTACCGGCGGGCTTTATTAATGAAAATGATAATATCGAATGCTCTTTAACTATAAAGCCTCTGCTACGGCTCCACCTGCGTCTTAACCTTGGATGAATTAACCACTGGATACGTAACGTAAGAAAAATGTATGAAATCACGTTCAACCAATTTTTGCGTGGTGAGGGCGGATTACACTTGTCAAATAATGACAATAGTGCGTAGAGAAGTCGATATTTTTTTATCGACACTGTAAAGAGTGAATGAATGAATGAACCTAATGAGTTTATTGAATTCATGTGTTTGATTAATATTGAAACGGATTTAATTTGTAATATTTCTTACTACTTTATATTTGAAGTATTTGTTTTTGTTTGTTTATTAATTAACTACCATTAAAGATGATTACACTGCATCGAAATTGTTCTTTCATAATTTTTACAGGATATTAGTAAATTATTTCATGACTTTTGCTCTGTGGAATTCTTAAATGAAAATCTCGTAAAAATGCACTCACAAATTCATAGAAACTATAATAAATGGTTTACAATAGGTGTTTCGTTGTTGCGATAATCACGAGTATGTGTTGATTACCGTTTTGCAAAGCAATAATTTTAAGTTATATGAATTCTGGGGTAGGTATGTCTGTTTGGTGCCTACGCATACTCTTGAAGTGAATAATAAAAACTTGCGCTAATTTCTTAGTCATTTAATCGAGTATTTTTTTTTAATACAGTTCACTTGTACTATTGTGTATTTTGTGACGTTCATTACCTATAATTTACAGCAATATGTGAATCAAAGTCATTACAGTTTAATACCTTTCATTCCGAATAAGATACTTTTAGTAAATAATAACACTAATTTCATTAGCAAAGATTTTTAAGATAAATGTTTGGTTAAATTAACAATATTTTGGTGAACTTAGTTAACTTTTAGTATGAAGTAGCTGAAACGTTTTGTTGGTGTGTGTTGTGTACTTACAAATTTAGGCAAATTCAATGTCGGGACAGAATCTTTATTCTTTTTTTTTGTTTTAACGAATTAACATTGTAGCATTCTGTTTGAAAATGTATGCTGCATATACGGTGGTGTTTGGTTGGTATCTATGTAGTCTCCCTGCGAACTGCTTCTACCCATTTTCTTTTTCGTACTGGATCAACTGGGAATCTGCAAAATTATTTGCAATCCATACCCATTTCTATTAAAATTAAAGATGCTTATTATTTTTTTATAAAACTTAAATTCATTCACTTTACAAACACATCGATACTATTTATCGATATTTGTGACAGCCCTTTACTAATAAAAAATGACAAGTAAATGAATGAGTGAATGATATAATCCAACCAAATTAAATGCACTATTTATAAAGCATTTACTTTACCAAAGGGTACTTTTTTAAAATGACGTGTTATACTTTGTTTACACACCAAAAATTATTTATTTTACAAAGAACTTAGATTATTTATATGTCTAGATAGAGTCTTAGGCTTTTGACGTATTAAACAAAACAGGCCAACTTTTTTAAGGTGGTGTGCATTTTTAGCATCATCGCGTCCAAAGAGTAATAAAAACTATGGCCGGCTCACACTACTGACAATGTGTGCGTGTTTTGGTCACCCAACTGTTGGGTGATATTTTTTTCGACGCTGTCGTAGCTTCGACTGTCTATCTTGACATATAAATAATCTAAGACAAAGAAATAGCTACTATAATAGGTTGAAAATGTACTTACGCGTGAAAAGAAACATTTCTTGATATTCCACTAGTATTTTTGCAGTACAATACGGAGCATTTGCCCATTTTTTCTATCAATGTTTCGCCTCGAGCTCTCGCGTCACACTGACAACGCAAAATCGTTTACTGAGGCTATCGGTCACAGTAAGTGGCAGAGGGGTAAAGGCGAATATGGCCGTCATTTCGCATCCAGTGGTTAATTCATCCAAGGTCTTCTTAACACATAGCTTAAAGCGTTAATCTAGGCGTTACGCAGTTGTGGCCAAGACTTCGACGTGTTA
This sequence comes from Agriphila geniculea, assembly GCA_943789525.1. Lineage (NCBI taxonomy): Eukaryota > Metazoa > Arthropoda > Insecta > Lepidoptera > Crambidae > Agriphila > Agriphila geniculea. The sequence goes on along the minus strand of OX038882.1, from coordinate 15,411,263 downwards.
ATTAACAAACAACAGTACTAAATTTACATAACGCCATAACTAAAGCGTAGTTGGACATTACCATTAACGTTAACGCAGGTGGAGCAATAATTTAAGAAAATATTAATATATTTTCCAGACTAGCCATACCAAAAGTCATACCAGATCCCATAATAAGATTTTCTGACTTTTCTCTCACCAAAATGTTTTACAAATATGAGTTTTTATTACTTAATACATATTTTCATTTCGCAATTTACAAAATCCCTGACAATTACAGTTTTTCCTGTTTTCCTGACGGATGGCTTAAATTCCTGACATGTCAGGAAAATTCCTGTCGTCTGGTAACCATAGTCCGCTGACTCACTTGACTGTTTCATTATCGCACACCTAGCTGCTGGATGGGTCCGGCTGGATCTTGTAATACAATATTCCTGATCCAGATTAGTTGCTTTTTAAACGTTTGATATAAATAAAGAATGTACGACAGTTGCCTAGGTTTACAATTCTGCTGGCCGTAAGAAAAGGAAATAGTGAAATTCCAATCCGGCGAAGTCACAGGCGGAAGCTGCTCATAATAAGTAATATTGCTATAGTTCTATAGTTCTACTGTTATTTTGTAGATAAATAATTACAAATCTGATTGAAAAGGAGGTCCTGAGAATGTCAACAATTAGATGCTGAAACTTCACCGCTCTTTACGACCCATAAACCGAGGACTTTTGACCCAAATAAATTTTCGCTCATCCCCTTATTACTGCAACTTGTTAGCTTAGGACTTACTAAATAAATCGGACTTAGGCACATTCTAATATGGATGGGACGTTAATTAAAAATAATAGCGTGTGTTATTTTATATTACTTTGGAAACCATAGATTTTTTAATCACTAGCCCTAAAAATAATACTTAAAGGAAAAATCTCCGCCAATATTATAATTTATTTGTAACCGTAAGAGATCCTTAGTGAGAGGCCTTTGTAAGTGGTTTTCTTTAAAAAAAAAAACGGGTGTAAGCTTAATTGACCCGGATCTATGAGTTGCTTAAACGCTAATGCAGGCCATACACCATCCATTCGATCGTCCAATCGGCATGATACTGCCGATTCGATCCAATCGAATTGACCGTGTGTGGCCATAGATCGATCGTCAATGGGGTTGGCAACGCAAAGCTAATTGTAGATGTCGCTGCGTACGCTTGTTCCTAGTTCCTAGTTCCTAGATAGTAGACGTTCAGAACAAAATGTATGGGAAAATAGGTATTAATTTTGTGGTATTATTTTACCGAAAAAGACCCATCGACCCAAAATGGATATAAAAAAACTATTCTACAATGCAAATGCCGGAATTTTATTCTTACAGAATTTATAAATTTTTTCTACATCCAGATTTTTTGGAAATTAGTAAGTGCCAACATTTTTAAAGCCTATCACACAAAATTTAATAATTTTAAAGCTAATAAAACTATATTTTTACGTAAAAGTCCTTTGTTTTCATAGCTCTCGTGGAACAAGCGTACGCAGCGCCATTTTGACAGTCGCCTTCCCCATTCGATCCTGTCCTGCCGATCCACGGCCACACACGGTCAATTCGATTGGATCCAATCAGCAGTATCATGCCGATTGGACGATCGAATGGATGGTGTATGGCCTGCATAAAAACACTGAAAGTTTCTCCTAGGGAAAAGCTTTATTAGTTGTACTTTAATAGTACATTATGAGACAAGTTAGCTAAAGTTGCTCATTGCACACAAGGCTGTGGGTTGCAGCCCGAGCCGCAGGCGAGGGCGTAACTCAGCCGAGTGTGCAATGAGTAAGAGCTCACGAGTTTCATACAACGTTTTTCAACACATTTGCGAGGAAAATACAAAGTAATTTACCACACAGCAACAAATACGACAAAAACAAAATATGTCAATTATGGGAAAAGGCGCGTAGGTTTTTTTTTGTTTTTTTCACACGCCCAAAATGCAAGAATATTTTGCGAACAAAGGGGTGAGCGAGCATACAGCCAACTCATAAATTATAATTTTAAGTGATAAAATGCAAATATTTTAATACTTTATAACAAAATATTGTGAATTATGAATAATTTGATGATAATAAATATTTGTCTGACTTAATTAAGGACTTACACATTTATTTAGTTCAAAAATAAATATGAATTTACAGCGGCATAAAACCTCTTTGTCTTGTACTATTACTTATTCTGTGTCTTTGTTGTCACTATAAAAAAATAACTGTATTACCCGGATAAATTGGGAATGCTCTCTTTACTCGCATAGAACTTGCAGTAAAGTACTAATTTAACTTTGTAGGGATAATTCTATAACAACCTAGTGTTTTATATATTATTGCACGCGTTTGTTATAGCTCGGTTTATGGCCCTAAAAGCGATGTATTAGGGCTCACTTTACGAGCAAGTGTGTTGAAAATAAATTAAACATTTGTCACAAATTCAATTTTAGCAACTAGTTTATCTATCTGTCCATGATGCTGTTTCAGATAAAATTACAATAAACATTTAAAGCTTATAACATTAGGTACTCTATATTGAAGTTGTAGTATTTATAAATTAGCTTTGTCTTTATTGGAATTCTAAGATAGAGCAGCGTTCATAATATTAAATATTGCATACGATTGACGGCACATCTGGAATAAATAAAAAAGTGTTATGAATGCAATAATACTGCTTCATAATGCTTGGTCATGAAATAAAGACGTATCATTATAATTCATACTTTTTTTGTAATTATGTTAAGAACTATTACAAACATGAACGAATCATCTTAGAGAAAGTTTCAAGTATTCATTATACAAAGTTAACGGCTGTTTGTAGCTGCAGCGTACAAACTTTACTAATGCGCCAAAGGCCCTGGGTTCGAGTTCTGGTAAGGGCAAATGGTTTTGTGATAATTAAATAAGAAATAAAGATAGAAAAAGAACATGTGATGATGTAGATATATATAATTTTTTAACTTAATTGAATTGGTCTCCAACCTCAGCTCAAATTTATTGTTCTCGAGTTATGGTTTCTTCGTTATTTGCTTGTTGAAATTCATGAGTTTCCAGATTTAATTTTAAATTCTTGATGATTAACATACCTCAGCAAAAGTGTCCAAGCATATTGGATAAAAGACTGTTGCCAAAGCGAGCGGAGCAGTGGTTCTCGTCATCATCAGCAACACAGTCTTGCGAGCTTGACGGTCAGGGTGCTTCTCCCAGCCACACGAGTAAACGGATTCTCGGAGATTCTGACTCTGCAATTGTAAATTATTTAATTATTTTTATTAAACTTTCAACATAATCATATAACTAACCTAGGGTTGCCATCCCCAAACTTTGGATTCCAGGATTTGAAGGTGAAAATACCAGGGCATTTCGGAATAAAAACAAAACGCAGTATTAGAGTAGATTCAGCAACACGGCATGAAAACAGGGTAAATGGAACACGATTACCTAAGTATATATTTTATAAAAAAAATATTAAAGAATCTTCTTAATACTTATTAAACTTTAAAACCTATATAAAATAAGAAATAAATTGAGGGATTTAATATCCTACTATCCTACTAATATTATAAATGTGAAAGTTTGTGGGTTTGGATGTTTGTTCCTCATCACACAAAAATGGCTGAACAGATTTAGATGAAATTTGGCACACAGATAGTTTATAGCCAGGATTAAAACATAGGATACTTTTTATCCCGGTCAAAGGTTCCCTAGGGATTTTTTCCGAATATCCACGTGGACGAAGTCGCGGGCGGAAGCTAGTTAAATTATAAAATGAACAATAGGCCAGGGGCCCTATTTTTGAATGAAGCGCTCTTTTCCACTGATTTTCGTTCGACATCTCATTCATTTGAGTCATATGTCGAACGACAATCAGTAGAAAAGAGTGCTCGATTGGCTTCGAGCGATTCAAAATATAAATATAAAATATAAATACAAATATAAATATAAAAAATATAAATATAAAAATAGGGTCCCTGGCCAGGTAATTACATACATAATACGTAACTGAGCTTTATCACAGGTATCTAATTAATAATTTGTTGAATTTTATTATATTTTTCATCATGCTAAATATGCTTATAATTCATATGGGTGCTAAAACCCAGGGCGCTACATAAAACTATCCAGGACACCCCAGGACTTCCCAAAAAGCAGGACATATTCTGGGAAACAGACCGGTTGGCAACCCTACTAACCTAGTTAGTGATACTCAAAAATAAAAACAAATCAAAAATAATCGCCTCTGTTGTCTAGTGGTTCGCCCAACCGTGTAAGATGCAGAGGTCCCGGGTTCGATTCCCGGGGGGGTACAATTTGTACTCGGTTTGGTTGGTGGTAGGGCTTATTTCAAGTCCGCCTGGCTAGCTACCACCATCTTACCTAAGTCTGACGCCATAATAACAATTTAAAAATTGTTGTGTTCCGGCAGTTAGAGGTAAGATAGCCAGTATTCCGGGTGTAGTGCGCTTCCACCTTCGGCCTTATCGTCATTTAACATCAGGTGAGATGAAGGCCAAGCACTATCCCGTTGTGTATAAAAAAAACCGGCCAAGTGCGTGTCGGGCCACGCGCCATAGGGTTCCGTAGCTACCTTATACCATACCATATTTAATACCACCTATCATTTTTCGTTTGCAAAAATAACTTTGTTTTTCACAGTGTTGGTATGAATGACAAAGTTATATTTGCGGTTTTGGAAAATGTGCTATATCTCAAAAACTAATTAATATATCTCGTTCAAACTAATTTTGGTTGAAAGTGTTTATTAAGATCTATAGCATATATTTTTTTTAGATTTTTCACTCTCTTATTTCAAAAGTTAAAGGGGGGGGACACACATTTTACCACTTTCGCGGTGAATATCTTTCAAACGGTTGACTTTGAGAAAAAGTTGTCTTAGAAACCTCAATGTCATTTTTAAAGACCTATCTATAGACAACCAACACGTGTTGGTTTGAAGAAAAAATTTTTTTTTCATATTCAGTTCCATGTATGGAGAGCCCCCCCTTAATCTTTTATTTTTCTTATTTTTGTATTAAATTCGTTAAGTGGTTAACAGAATACATCTACCTACCAAGTTTCAACTGTGTAGTCTTAATACTTTCGGAATAAAGTGGCTGTGACATACGGACAGACAGACAGACAGACAGACAGACAGACATGACGAATCTATAAGGGTTCCGTTTTTTGCCATTTAGGCTACGGAACCCTAAAAAGTAGGGGCCCTAATTGTTCTACATTACCCGATCCATAAGAAGATCACTGTAGTAACACGGCATATAAAAATGTAAAATAGTGGCAAACCAAAAGCAACAGAATTCCAGATTTAGTTTCTTTCGCTGCAAATCCTGTAAGCAAAGTAGGTAATTAATGTAGCTAGGAACTATAGTAAAAAAATAAAGGAAATTAAATTAAAACTATATTAACAACTAAAGAAATCAAGAAGAAAATGAGAAAACTAAGTATAGAAACAAGATTACCTCGACAATTTGAAACATAGCGAGTGGCAATAAAATTGTGGATGTTTTTAAATTAAATTCATACAAAAAAGTGAACTTCTTTTTTATGTCGTTAATCATACTGAAAAAAATATAATAATTAATTAAACATTAATATACAAGTATAGGTTTGGAAAACTCATGGATTACTCACGGATTTTAGAGCGTTTTAGATGTTCAAAATTTACGGTTTTCTCTTAATGTGCTCAGCCTTACAAAAATTGGTACTTATAACATTACGACTGTCCTCCGTTTTGTGACGAAAAATTCTTATTTTTTTACCAATTTATTAATGTAAAGGAATACAAATAATTTTAATGCATTATTTAAAATAATTGTAAATCCGGAATTCAATAATTATAAGTTACTTACTAATAAAGATCCTGTAATTTCATGTTGATCCGTTTTAAATTTTCATTTATTTGCTGTGAGTCAGAATTGGTGTCGGTTGAGAATACTTCCATCATTCTTTTGCTGAGAATATCCAGTTGTCCACATATGTGTGTCAAAAATATAGGTACCAAAGGATCACATCCCACATACATGGTAGTAGCGTAAACACTGAACATTAAACATAGAAAAAATAACACGCAAAACATAGGTAGGAACTCCTTGATTATTTCTATTCTGTCTGGGTACCTCAAGTCGAACATAGGAACGCATTTGAAATCTCCTATCCAGAAATGATATCCCATTTCAAGGAATGCTTTTACAGGAAATAGCATGCTGGTTGCTGTAGCTGAAAAAAGCCAGTAAGTTGAAACACTGGCACCTCTTTGGGAGTATTTTAAAACGATATCTCTTTCTTCAGCCACATAAATTTCAGACTGCTCATAATCTCTATTCATGTTCTCGATAAGCTCTTTGATGAAGCTTTGGTTGTACAACAAGAACACATATTTAATCGTAATTGTCAAAGATACGATCGCCATAGTGCCATTCTTGCTTGCTTCAGTAAACCTACCAGCTGGAATATCGTAAAGTAAAAGAGAGTTAGTTGTAAAAACGAAGGTCATCGTAGACAAAGTCAAGATGACCAGAAATTGGAAAACCCAAAATAAATTCCTCTCTATAAAAGGGTGCGCTCGGTTAACACGGAGAGCGTTATTTGTTATAGAGAATGCTTTCTCAAAGTTTAAAACTGTGCTATGCATTTTATAAGCTTGTGTCTCTTTTAGTTAGTATTCCTTTTACTGATCAGAAAGTTTTGCTTGAAATAATTTACTACGTTAACGTCTGTCATGATTTGATAGATATAACAGCATTTAATATTGATATAATCATACAAATAAATAACACCACGCATATTTTTGTATTTTGTGAATTGATATTAGAATTCTTCCTATTATTCTGGCAACATTGCCTCGGTTGTGATTGGTTGGTAATCGACCAATCAGAAGCGAGGAAAATGGCGCCAAATCACTATTGTCAATGTAGTGGGGAGAACTTTTGGTGGGAAGCCAGCCGGTGGCTGAGCAGTCAGTTGCGCTCCAGTTGTCGACTTGTGAAGACCTAAAAATAGAAATTGCTAGTTATAGTACCTACATTAAATTATGAATATTATATTGAGTTATAAGAAATAAATTGTTCTCTCGTACGGTTGAGTTTTTATTTCGTAAAAACTCAGAAGTGGACGTTCAACCCACGGAAGAAAAAAATTGCAAGGTATGTATTAATAAATTATATTTTGACAATTAAATTTTTTTTGGCTGTGTTCCCTTGTCTCTAAATCTTATTTCGAAATTTGTCACATCCACTTCGTCTGTCTGCTACGCGATAGACTTTTCGCTTGAACATGTTTAATCATGGCCACTCTTTCATTAAGAGTCCTGCGATTATGATTCACTATTGCTAACAGACCGCAGCGTCGTTGGATGTGTAGATTATTGGGAATTTGGCGCGTAGCAAGTTTGATCGAGGCAACTCTTCGATAGCTTGCTATACGCTGATATTTTAATTAGTTTGAATCAATACTTTATCAGAATGACTAAAAGGGAACAAGGTCAATTTATTTAAATGTTTGAACATAGAAGTATTTTTTTTTATTTTTATATCGACGTCGTTTCCTATAGTTGATTTCGTTTCGAAATTAGACATACGCATCCGCCTTGTCTGCGTCTGATACGCGAGGGACTTATCGCTTGAACATGTTTATCATGGCTACTCTTGAGGAGAGTCCTGCGATTATAATTCCATGTCGCTGCTCACGGCACAGACAACAGCGTCTTTAGATGTGTGGATTATTGAGAATTCAGCACGTGACAAGTTTGATCGGGGCTACACTCCGATAGCTTGTTACACGCTGGTATTTAAAGTAATTGAAATCAATACGTTACGAAAAATACTAAAAGGGAACAAAGTAAAGTATTTAAAGATATGAATATATAACTTGTTTTTCCTCAGTTGTCTTCGTTCCCTAATTATAAATAATTAATTTTATTTCGAAATTGATTGCATCCGCTTTGTCTGTGTCTGATGCGGAGCGAACTAATCGCATGGACAAGTTTGATCAAGGCTACTCTTTGATAACTAAGTTCTGCGATTATGATATTTAACTTTCGCTGCACACAGACAACAGTGTGTCATTTGATGTATTGAAAATTTGGCGCGTGACAAGTTTGATCGGGGCTACTCTTCGGTAGCTTGTTATACGCCAGTATTCTTATAAAGTTTTTAAATAGGTTCTTAATGGGAACAAAGACAATCATTTTAACGTTTGAATATATATTGTATTTTTTTTTGTATGTTAACAGTAATTTATATTAAAGATGAGTTTTAACTTTGGTCCCTAGTTAATTTAATTATTAAAGCTAGTTACGACTGCTTGTCTGTGTTGATGCAAGAAGTGGTACCTAATCTTTTGAATGAGTTTGATCAAGGCTACTCTTTGATAACTGGTTCTATGATTATGATTTACTTTTGCTGCACACAGACAACAGTGTCGTTAAAAGTGTATGCTATTAAAAATTTAAGAGTGTTTCAAGTTTGATCGAGGCTACTCTTCGATAGCTTGATAATCGCTTTATTATCTTTTTTTTTATAATAGAATATTTCAAAAATCTAAGTGGGGAACAAAGTTAAAAGGAAATAATAATGACCAGTATTAAAAAAAAACATTAGTTGGCCATGTGAGACTTATATACCGGGCCATGTGTGCCTTATATACCGGGCCATGTGTGCCTTATATACCGGGCCATGTGTGCCTTATATATCAGGCCATGTGTGTCCATTTAGCTACATATATGTTCGGCCATGTGTGTCGCTAAGTAGTGGACCATGTGTGTCCAAAGTTACAGACCAAGATAGCTAACTAAATGAGTTACTTTAATATGGATAATGTGTCCGCAGTTTTATTAAGACTATCATAGAGGCCATGTGTGCCCATTAAAGATAAAAAACCAGTAAAATTTTAACATAATTATTAAATATCAAGGACATCGAAAGCGTAATGTAAGATAAAGTAAATTTATTGCCTCATCACTTGTTTCGAATTTTTAAGCCCAATAAAAAAAAAAAACTAAAATCTACATATACTTACACTAATTCATTTTTTTTTATACATTCGAGGCCATGGAGCACGGACGAGCACCTGAACGAAGGCAACTTCATCTGAGAAAAAGAAAGAGTTCATTTTCGCCGTCTCCAACGCCCCGCCGTCGACGCCGCATTGCAGGACACGTTAGAGAGCCGCTGGCACCATGGATTGTGGAAGAGGTCAGTGATACTCAACCCATATCAACATTAGCTGACCAGTCCTCCGATGGTCCTGAAGGATGTGTTAAGGATTTTTCTGCGAATGATGTAATGAACCTTGTTGTTTCCTTGCAAAAAGACAAAGATAAATCTCTTAAGTTTAATAATAATCAACTAAATAATGTTATACCAGAGTTTGACCCTTCTAGTAAGACACAAAGTGTAGACAGTTGGTTAAATAAGGTAAATGAGTGTGCTAGCATCTACGAATGGGACGAGAAACAAACTACTCACTTTGCATTACAAAAACTCACAGGTCTGGCAAAAAAATGGTTTGAGTCATTGCCATCAGTTGTATATACATGGGGGGAATGGCAAGCCAAGATAAAAAAGGGCTTCTCAAATGAGCAAAATTATGGTAAACTTCTCGAGGAGATGCTGGCACGCTCTACTGGTTTTAACGAGAATTTACGCGAGTACTTTTATGACAAACTTACTTTGGTAAACAGGTGCGAGATCATAGGTAAAAGAGCCGTAGACTGCATTATTCACGGAATAACGGATAAATCTATTAGGAATAGTGCACAAGCCTTAGATTGTAAAGAGCCAGAAGATTTATTAGGTTTTCTCAACTCTCAAAAGTCGAATGATACTAGATTCATTAGGAATCGCGACCCACCCCAAAATAGGCGTACAGAATACGGAAGACGGAATATGCCTTCTTCTAGTTCGGGCAAGATTATTTGTTTTAACTGTAAAATGGAAGGTCATGCATATTATAAATGTCCTAAAGAAATTGTCAAGTGTCAAAAATGTCATAGAGTAGGCCATAATAATGCCGAATGCAAATTGTCAGTTTTGGATTTAAACCAAAACAGAACTGGTAATGGGGAGAGAAGAACTCTTGTTATTACTACCAATAATAAGAAAAATGATAAATTTTTTAAGAAAGCAACAGTTAATGCTGTTGATTTCGTAGCTTATATAGATTTTGGCAGTGAATGCAGCTTGGTGCGTGAATCTGATGCACAAAATCTAAATTTATGTAAAAGTTTAGATAAACTGCCAGCAATTAAAGGATTTGGTAATTCGATAGTTATCCCAATATATAAAAGTTTGGTTTCATTAAAAATAGACGATGTAGAAGCTACTGTAGAAATCCTTGTGGTCAAAGACGAGTTTCTTCCATCCTCATTACTAGTTGGACAAAACTTTACGGAGCTCCCGTGCGTTACGGTGTTAAAGGATAGTGGAAAACTGGTCTTTTTTAAGAGCCCCGACATAGGAAATCAGGATCACAACGGAAGTTTGAAATTAGTACTACCTTCTCCCACCTATTTGAATAATATCAATTTAGTCAATATTTCTACAGAGGATCTCACTTTCTCTGGTAGCATATATGTTGAGGGTTACAGTTGTAATGAACCGGGTAAAGAATATAACTTATTGCAAGGCATTTATAAAATAACTAATGGTAAAGGAGACATAATTTTAAGTAATCTATCGGATTCACCGATCCTGTTTAATGCTAATACTACCATAGCAAGAGCGATACCTCTGGCAGAAAATGAGTTACATGTGAATAAGATTACTCAAGATGTTGCAACTTTAGCTCCTCTAGAAAGGTCTGAAATCAAGGTAGGCGCCGATGTTAATGAGGAAACGCTAGACAGATTACACAATCTTTTACAGTCTTACCGTGATTGTTTCGCGCAAAATCTTGAAGAAATCGGATGTGCAAAAGGCGTTCATATGTCAATAGAATTAACTGATAACAGACCAGTAGTATATCGTCCCTATAGGCTTTCATGTTCGGAAAGGGAACAAGTCCGTGGCATAATAGATGAGTTGATTCAGAATGATATAATCCAAGAATCTAATTCCGATTTTGCGAGTCCTATATTAATGGTGCGAAAGAAAAATGGTGACTTGCGCCTTTGCGTAGATTTTAGGGGTTTAAATAATAAGACAAAAAAGGACTGTTTCCCTCTTCCTCTTATCGATGACCAGTTAACGAATCTTAGTGGCAATAATTATTTCAGTACCTTAGATATGGCTTCTGGCTACTATCAAGTCCCCATGGAAACAGAATCTCGTCGTTACACAGGCTTCGTAACGCCAGACGGCCATTACGAGTTCAAAAGGAAGCCGTTTGGTTTGGCAAATGCGCCAGCCGTTTTTCAGCGATTAATCAATAAAATTTTGGGTGCAAAGCGGTTCGAATCAGCTTTTGCTTATTTAGACGACATTCTGGTACCATCGATAACATTGGAAGAAGGATTTGATAGGTTAGAAGATGTTCTAAAACTATTGCGCGAAAATGGCCTTACACTCAAACTTTCCAAATGTAGATTTTTTGACTCCACTATTAATTATCTAGGTTATGAGATATCTAGCAAAGGTATAAGACCCAACGAACAAAAAATTCTAGCCGTAAGAGACTTCCCTGTCCCTAAATCAGTGCACGAAGTTAGACAATTTCTCGGACTAGCCAATTATTTTCGCAGATTTGTTAGAAATTTTGGTGAGATAGCTAGACCTCTCACAACCTTGCTAAAAAAAGATGTTGCTTTCAAATGGTCAAATAATGAGTTAGAGTCATTTAACTGTCTCAAGAGTAGGTTGATTGAACGCCCGGTGTTATCTCTTTACGACCCTAAATTGGAAACCGAGTTACACACAGATGCCAGTTCCTTAGGTATTGGTGGGATACTATTGCAGTGGCAGAATGAGCCGCGTGTCCTTAAACCAGTCGCTTATTTTAGCAGACAAACAACGCCTGAAGAGCGTCACCTACACTCATATGAGCTCGAAACTCTTGCCATTGTTTGCTCGTTAAAGAAATTTAGAGTCTACCTGCTAGGCATTAATTTTAAAATCGTCACTGATTGTAATGCGTTGCGTACAACTCTTACTAAACGAGACCTCGTGCCACGGATAGCTAGATGGTGGTTGCAAATAAGCGAATTTCAATTTTGCATAGAGTATAGGCCTGGTACTCATATGAGCCACGTCGACGCCCTAAGTCGCAATACAAATCTCTCGGAAATTACGGAAGAGTCCGTTGCAACTGTTTATAGCATTGAAAACGATCATTGGCTGTATGCTTTACAGATGACCGACCCGGAAGTAGCGCGGATTACTAAAATTCTTAAGCCGGAAAATAGTGACGAGGTTAAGGATATTAAGAAAAATTATGTGGTCAAGGACCATAAACTTTACCGAAAGGTAAATGAAAAATTATTGTTAGTAGTTCCGCGATGCGCAAGATTCCAAATTTGCAGATCTAATCACGACGATATCGGTCATTTAGGAATTGCGAAGACAATCGACAGGATCCAGAATCAATTCTGGTTTCCCAAGTTGCGTCGTTTTGTCCAAAAATATGTTTCGTCTTGTATCGAATGTGCTTATAACAAAGATAACGCTAGTCGGAAAAAGTCTGGACATTTGTTTCCTATAAAAAAAGTAGATGTACCATTTCATACGGTACACATAGACCATCTCGGCCCGTTTACCAAAAGTAAGAACGGTAATGCTTATGTACTCACAATTGTCGATGGATTTACTAAGTATCTACTTGTCAAAGCCGTAAAGAACACAAAAACTTCTACTACGATAAAAGCTCTAGAAACAGTTTTTTCTGATTTTGGACCGCCATCCCGTATCATATCCGATCGTGGGACATCATTTACATCTTCTGCTTTCAAGAGTTTTTGTGCTAGTTACGGTATTAAACACGTATTAAATGCAGTCGCTTGTCCTAGGGCTAACGGACAAGCGGAACGCTTTAATCAGACTATTTTGAGCGCAATGGCTAAACATAACTTAGGTAAACCTGAATGTGACTGGGATGTTAGCCTGGGAAAAATTCAGTGGGGCATAAATAATACTATTAATGCTACCACTCAAAAAACTGCAGCGGAGGCTCTATTTGGAATCAATTTTCGTGACGCGCTTACTAACAAATTAGACATCGATTTGAACAGTGATGGTCAAGACATGAAAGCTATTCGGGAGGAAATAAACTCCAAAATTCTTAATAATCAGGAAAAACAGAAACGTTTACATGATTCCGGAAGGGCCCCTGCTGCAGTTTATAACGAAGGGGACCTTGTTAAAATAACTCGGACTAACTACTATAACCAGGGAAACAGTTCTAAACTACTATCAAAATTTATAGGTCCATTTAGGATAGTCAAAAGTCTAGGCAATGATAGATATAAGATTGCTGATATTCCTGGTTATAGTCGTACGAAAAGGCAATTTGATAGTGTGGTCGCGTCTGACAGACTAAGGCCATGGATAAATTTGAAAAATCTAGACCCTGATTCTGGTGAACCGGGCAGCAGCTCTGATTCATCAGAATCAGATAGGAGTAGTGATGACGAGATGCCATTATCTGAACTGCTAAAACGTTAAAACAGTGTGTTGTAAACTAAACAAATCTCGTTATTTAGTTATATTCTAATAAGAGTGTAAATATTAAATAAGTAATTATAAAATGTATATAAATGTGTTTTCAAAAATAGGTATAACAATTTCATCAGGGTATTATTGTATGTAATGGTCATGGAAATTTAGGTGTGTTTATGCAAATAAATAAGTTAAGAGTTGTATATTAGTGGTAAATATTTTAGTTGTTGTTTTTTTAGTGAAATAGTTTGATAATCTTGTGATTTCACTTGTCTTGGATGCTCCATATACTAGGTATAATAATTTCATGAGGGTATTATTGTATGTAATGATCATGGAAATTTGTGTTTATGCTAAAGTTAAGAGTTGATTATTAATGGTAAATAGTTTAAAGTTTTATGTTGAATTTTATCAAAATAGTTTAATAGTCGTGTGAATTTCATTTGTCTCGGATGCTCAATATACTTATTATAAGAATTATTATTGATTTTGCATTATATAAGTAAAGCGAACTGACTGCTCGATCTGGTTGAGTGCACCGGGACGTTGCAATGTGTCGGATGGCCGAATGTCATGATTTGATAGATATAACAGCATTTAATATTGATATAATCATACAAATAAATAACACCACGCATATTTTTGTATTTTGTGAATTGATATTAGAATTCTTCCTATTATTCTGGCAACATTGCCTCGGTTGTGATTGGTTGGTAATCGACCAATCAGAAGCGAGGAAAATGGCGCCAAATCACTATTGTCAATGTAGTGGGGAGAACTTTTGGTGGGAAGCCAGCCGGTGGCTGAGCAGTCAGTTGCGCTCCAGTTGTCGACTTGTGAAGACCTAAAAATAGAAATTGCTAGTTATAGTACCTACATTAAATTATGAATATTATATTGAGTTATAAGAAATAAATTGTTCTCTCGTACGGTTGAGTTTTTATTTCGTAAAACGTCGTAGTAATAATAACAACGTTGTGACATTTAACGTCGTACTTACAGAAGCTTTCTCGAGAATCACCACATGCAATCGACATAAAAATAATACCTGTGAAGATTGAAGATCGATGGCGTTTCAAATTACGTAATAATTATTGCACTTTCGTTTCGGAAAATTGAGTCATCACATCAGAACTACTTAATACTTATAAAAAAAAACGGGTTGCACTCCGGGAGTGCCGGCAGACGCATATTTGATATTTTGGAATGGTTAGGGAATAATTTTGCACGAATTGCCGTCTTACGAATTTATTCTGCATTTGAATTTACGAATACAGAACAGTATTGTACGAAAGTCTTATCCCTTGATTCCTTATAGCTTGACAGAAAATCTAGAATATTGACATTGAATAAAAAAATTAGCGCGTTGCTATGGTGACACTAGTGTTTACGTCTTGAAATAACGCGCCGCCATTTTCGCCGCGCCCCGTAAAAAGAGAGGGGGATACTTCCGCCGCCGGCTGACTACTCTCCATCCGTCTCACGTGATCTTGACTGACGCGAGTTTAAAATTTTTTCCCCATTACAAAAAAAGCGTACAATGCTGCTAAAAAGTTTTCACTTCAAAAGTGTAAGTATTTATAAATGATTGTGGTAGGCTGCGTGCGCCGCAGTCCCCTAAATGTTATTAGGATCATTTTGACAAGGAAAAGGATATAAATAGCGTCGGTTAAATTCCCCATGGTAATTCAGCAATGGGAAATTTAACCAACGCTATTTATTTTCTTGCTGAGCTTGCTTGTTAAATGCAGTGGGTTGAAATTTTCCAACACACTTTTCTTCTTTTTCAATTTTATTTTATCTATTTTAAAACTTAGTTTGTGTACTACAAAAATAATACATGTTCCTAAGTAATAGACTGTAGTACCACCGTAGTAGTACGTATCTATTCTGTGGTAATAGCTCTCATTGTTTATTGACCGAGCGAGAGCGGAGCGAGCACTAAGCGTCTCCGTTTCAGTTTGGGCAAAAATTCTTTCGTATGTCCGTCTGTTCTCCTTTAATGGTTGCATTTCTCAACTGCAACCATTAAAGGAGAACATTTCATTCGCATGAAATTTGTTGAGCAGGTTCGATAATTAAATAGATTTTTTATCGATTTATTTTTCGAAGTTAAAAAAATCAGCCATTTCAAAAATGCAAAAAAATCCCTCACAAGCTTACAGAGCCACTAGTGCATAACCATGTGCATAATAACATCGTAATAACAATTTTCGCAGTACAGCATGTTAGATCCGATAGAAGCGAGCACCTGAGTTTGACAAGTGACAGCTAAACATTGCCGCCTATTAGTCCCTCGATTGAATTGAAGCCGTTCCGAGGCCTCTATCAATCAAGCTTGGGAGGCTTTGGAGCACTTATTTGTCATTATTGCCGCCGCTTCATGCCAGAAACAGCAAGCGAGTCTGTCTGTGACCGAAAATACCGAGATACGATACAGAGTTGTGGTAAAAGTAGGATCTGCTGTTTTACATACTTGGAACAATGTATGCTTCCAAAAGTCAATTTACATTTGTTATTGTTCAAGAGGCAAATACAAATTGTATTAATATTTTTTGCTGAAGGATTTACCTATCTTTTGTTATATGGTGACTACAAATTGGTTTCAATAAAAAAAATTATCTCGTTTCTGTGGCTGACAGTAATATTTAATACGATCCTTGAAAAAATATGTGAGAGTGTGCGTGGGTACACAATTCAGAACATAACGAGTGCGTGAATGACCAAACATTTTCACAACAACACTTTTAGCTGTTGTGGAAAAAGATGTCTCCCATTTGTATTCTGCCAGGCGGGTGAAGAAGGGTCGCTCATGATTACGAAAAAGACGACATCACATTTTGAATAATTAATATTTTATCGCATTAAAATGTCGGCGCTACAAACAAAAATATATTTTATTGTAGCTATAGGCACGTATGTCCAACATTTTTTATTTGATTGATAAGTAATTTATTCAAATAAACATATAGATAGGTTGTTAATAAAAATATCTTCTGATAAATTTGGTTATCATATCGAAAAAAATTACTTATCTTTATCTTCCAGACTGAAACGAAACCATCGATAGAAAGAAAAGCTTGTTTTTTCGTAGTTTTCATTCTCACTCTCAATTACTCCTCTTACACAATTCTACATAACGTAGCCCATCCAAATTTGTTGTGGAGTTCGCAAAAGCCATTTAGGGCTTTCCCAAAGAAGGCTTACTTTATATTCGTTCATCTGTATTCTGGCAAAGACCCCAAAGAGCCACGACTGTCTTGAATTTCTTATCTGAATCACGACGTCTATATTCGGAGTAGGGTTTAAAATAAAACTAAATAATAAATTGCAACGCGTGCTTTGGTTAGGATTAGGAATAGTGGAAGGTGATGTTCATATTATTTTACTAGTGGCTCTGTAAGCTGTAGCACTCGTTTTAATATCTCCGCCATTTTGAAAAATTTCGAAAAACTGAATAGACGAAATACATTTATAAAATTATCGAACCTACTCACAAAATCTTTCTTATACATTTCACAAGAATCGGTTGAGGAATGCTACCTATAGAGGAAAGAACAGACCAAGCCCAAGCTAAAACAGAGTCACTTCGCTTGCATATTTGCGTCATTTCTTTCTATAATGCACAACGGGGTAGTGTTGTTAATGTTAGTGACGATAAGGCCGAAGGCGGAAGCGCACTACACCCGGAATCCTCATCACTGAGGAACTGGCTACAAAATTAAAAAAAAAAAAACAAACAATAACAATGAAAAATTTTTAAATTGTTGTTATGGCGTCAGACTTAAGTAAGATGGTGGTAGCTAGCTAGCCAGGCGGACTTAAAATAAGCCCTACCACGAATCGAACCCGGGACCCCTGCGTCTTTCACGGGTGGGCGAACCACTAGACCACAGAGGCGATTTAAACGATTCACATGCCGCAAGCTTATGTTAATCACAAACATTATCGTATGAAGTTGACAAGCATAACGACTGTCATTTTAAAGATAATTGACAATTTTGGTCTGGAAAAGGTTACTGAATAGCAGATGAATATTTTAATTTCTATAAGCAGACTTCTGCATTTTTTTAGAAGTGAACGTGTTTGTCACAATTGCTTAAAAGTTTGTCATATTAGCTTATATTCTTATACTTTTCAAAATAATCATATAAGTAAAAGTAAAATTTGCAAAAATTATAAGGCTTTAATTCCTTTACAATTTATGTACCAAGTAAAACTATACAACGCTTGAAGTCATTGCCATAATTTAAACTCTACATTTAGGTATTTGAGTAAAATCATTGTAAAATGAATGTTAATGCCACTTTGTAGTAGGGGCGGGTGTAATAAAAGCTTTGAGGTGAAAATTTAATTAAAAGTTAACGATGAGTTAAAATTATTTTTCACCTAAAAGTTTGCTCGTTATTTTTAGGCTAATAAAGGAATGTACATGCTTTTGTTATTACCTTGTCACAAAGTGGAATTTTTTGAACCTAAGTGTATAGAAACATAATAAAATCTCACCAAAATGGTTACCAAAGGTTTTTTCATGAAAGTAAATTCGCAGCTAAAATGTAAGAAAAAACTTGTCAAAACGTTTGAAATGATATTCATTTCAAAAGCAAACAACATTGTTTATCAGCGAATTTATTTTCCGCGTTGTTATATTTGTACGTAGGTAATATATACGATATTTGTGTTAAACAAACAAGAGTCGGAACAGGATTGCTTACATTGCCAAATGGGTCATCAAACGGCAGACAGATTGACGGATACCCGGAAGTGAGCAAAGCTGAATCATTGAGTTTGCAATTCGAAGACATATAAATTACATTCAATTCAACATACACTATGAACAATAAAAAAGTATTAAGTTAACGCACATCGCAATCGAGACCATTGTTTTATGTATAGTTGAGTCTCCGCATTTTTTAAATATAAGTTTTTTGTTCATGACAACAATGTTTTTGCTTACCATGTAGGTATAATGAAAATATTATTGTTTATTTATTGAATAAAAATTTCATTTTTTTTTAAAATGGCGGAGATATGAAAAAAAAATTGCAGTCATTTCGAAAAATGTTCAAAAATGTCACAAATGCGAGGTCTACAGCTCACAGAACCAACCTTATTGAAAAACTCATTGACTGAGCGAGCGCGAAGCGCGTGCTAAACGTCTCAGTCTCAGTTTCAGCTTGCAAAATGATTTCGTTTGGCCAGCTGATCTCCTCTACAGCCTGCCTAGCATGACCGATTTATATCGCGTGATATAGCATTTTATCGACACTCAACTGTCAAACTCCTTTGTCTTTTTGACAGTTAAACGTGATAAAACGCTATATCACGCGATATAAATCGGTCATGCTAGGCTGGCAGGTCGCATTTCTCAACCGATTCTCGTATTTGGAGAATGTCTAAAAAGTCGATTCAGTTTCAGTCATTTCGAAAAATGATCAAAAATATCACAAACGCGAGGTCTACAGCTAACAGAGCCCATTAAGTTTTTATTTATATTATGATTCAAGGCGAGATGGAAACAATGTCTTTGACGTACAAAGCCGTTTAATCCTTGGATTACACGAGGCTGGCATTGTTTGCTTAGGGCAGGACACATCAAGTAAGCAAACATACGGCAAAATGGCACTTCGTTAAATTAAACTTGCGTTAGATGCATGCAATATATTGTCTGCAACCAAATCATGCGCATTCCCTTTCAACTTTATGCCGTACAAATTTGAGAAGATAGAGCATGCGCTATTGTATGCCCTGAAGTTGAACATTCAACAACATTCCCATGCCTCTATTAAAAGCGGAAAAGGAACGGGAAGGCGACTGTGACACACCTAAAGTCTGTTCATCCTTACTTGTCTTATTTAGTAAACAGTTTTTGACAGTTGTCATACGTCTTTTAAACTTAAATCGCTATTTAAAAATATGTTAGTAAGTTTATGAAATTATTGTTAATTTATATAACAATTTATTTCATAATCTATGTGTGGAAAACCATTTGTTTTATTTTATAAATGATTATTTCAATAAAGAGTTGGGTGAAGATTGTTTACCATATAAGACAAGTAAGGATGGACAGACTTTATACATCGTTATCTAGTTTTAAATCATTATTATTCAAATAGGTAAGTAGTCAGTAAAAGAGATGCATGTAAAATGTAAATAATAAATCAATGAACATAATAATCTAAGACTTAATGCAATCTAAGACTAAGTGTTAATGCATTCCAAGAACGGCATTCATTAATATCAAAATTTTCCAGCGGCAAAATTAAATCCATTAAGAGAAGTAATTAAGGCGTCGACATAAAACAATCGCCGACACGCGGTCTTCCAGGCTCCTGGATTTCGTTCATGTCCCACTGTGCAGCCAACATGTACGAATAATTAGGCCATTATGTGCGTTAATGGCTTTTTATGTCGGGAAAACTTCGTGTGTGCCATTTGGCAGAATCAGAGTAATTTCTACAATTGTGGATTTAATAGAAGTTCAAGACAATGATTTCAGTATTGTTATGTCTGAGGTGGTGTTTTTATTGCTGTTTGGTGACTTAACATGAAAAATGGTGTCAAAATTATTACAAAAGTATTGTGTGAAATAAAGTAAGTAGCTCAACAAAATTAGTTATTTTATTGATTTTACTTTTTGTAAATGTAAGTATTGAAGACACGAACGAGTCGTACCTGACTAAAGATAAAAAATAAAGAGTAGTTCTAAGTTGTGGTAGCTTGTAGCCTTTTAAAACTTTTTTAATTTAATTTCTGTCAACGTAGTTAAATTAAAAAATGTTTAGGCATAACTTCGTCACAGAGTAACATCGTGTAAGGTTTTTGTATAAGTACCTGTTAACAAATGTTGTTTCGGAACGAGCCAAAAAACGGTCGTTAGGCGAGAGCGGGCCCATCGGCGGGCTGGCAGCCCTCGTCACGACGACCGCAACTTATAATGAATAACTCAAACTAGGAATACCATTTATTTTCTATGTTAGATGTGAAGTTGTTATTTTTGAAAAATGGGCCTTTTATTTGACGATACTTCTTCACGCATTTTGGAGCCAGCGTTTCGTTGTTTTGTCAGAATCATAGCCAACATTCTACCCGCATCCTACCTTTGAAGATACATGAATATATGACTGACCATCAACCATTTTTAATGTCCCTACTGCTGGGTGCTGGGGCACAGGCCTTCGTTATGAGTGGATAAGGAGGATGGGCCATAACCCACCACGCGGGCCCAATGCGGATTGGTGGGTGCTAACGACTGCAAATGGACCCGGGACCTCAGTTTTATTTATTCTTATGCCAGGACCTCATTAATACATTTTTGGTCACCCATCCCATGACCGACCCTTGCGAAAGTTGCTTGACCTCCGCCATTGCTAGGCCAGGCGCTAAACACTGCGCCATCGAGCTCCTCATTAATATGACTATCTCACACAATTCCACATTTAAAAAGAAAATAAAACCGGTAAAGAGCGAGTCGGACTCGCGCTCCGAAGGGTACCATCTTAATAAATACAGTGCAAAATAAAATAATAAAATTATTATTGCAGTTTTAAGGTCAGAGCCATCTCCTGGCCGATAGTGGAACTAATGTTAACTTTTAGAAATTTGATAATTTCTAAAAAAAGTATGCTATATTGAGACATCGTTTTATTTTCCCTGTAATCTTAATTTAAACTGCTAATCACATAGAATTATTTCAGATTTTTCTCTTTGCAAACTTCGGAGATAAGGGGGGAGGGGGGAACGGTATTTTTTTTACATGTTTCATCATAAGTTGAAAACTATGCAGCCTAAAAAAAGAAAAAGTGATTGAAAACGTGCAAAGAGCGTTCTTTCATATGATACCCCACATGCCCTAGTAGCCCCACTTCAAATTTTTAAGACCCCTTTTCAGTCCCTGTTCTAAAAAAAATATTTATTTTTTTATTTCTTTCTTATTTGCAAAATAGTTGGGCAAATGTCATCTTAAACTATTCCAAATTTGAAGTTGATATCATTAGTAGTTCTCGAGATATCCAGCTGTGACAGACAGACAGATAGACTGAGTCACACCATAAGGGTTCCTTTTTTACCATTTTGGTACGGAACCCTAAAAAGAGTTTAGTCACATTTAATATTAACAAAGTAACATCGTAAGCATCTTTCTTATTTTGAGACGGTTAATCAGAATAATAATTATTATTATTTCTCCAGCTTTGTTCAGAACATGAAAACCCTAATTTGTTCTTCGTGCATAATTTTGTAGTCGTAACGTACTAAATTAGGTTTATTTTGAGGAGTGCACTCCGTGGACTAGGTGGAGGCCGCGGCGGTCGGCGACAAATCGAGTTATGCCAGGGTGGCCCCCTAGCCGTGTAAAAATATAAGACTTAAAAAAATCCGGCCATGTGCGAGTCGGACTCGCGCACGAAGGGTTCCGTACCAAAAACGGCAAAAAAGATCACGTTTGTTGTATGGGAGCCCCCCCTTAAATATTTTTTTTTCTGGTTTTGGTATTTGTTGTTATAGCGGCAACAGAAATACATCATCTCTGAAAATTTCAACCATCTACCTGTTGTCGTTATTAAT
Organism: Agriphila geniculea; assembly: GCA_943789525.1. Taxonomy (NCBI): domain Eukaryota; kingdom Metazoa; phylum Arthropoda; class Insecta; order Lepidoptera; family Crambidae; genus Agriphila; species Agriphila geniculea. The sequence goes on along the minus strand of OX038882.1, from coordinate 15,389,101 downwards.
ATAAAGCATAATACGGCAAATAAATCACGTTTGTTGTATGGGAGCCCCCTTAAATATTTATTTTATTATACTTTTCGTATTTGTTGTTATAGCGGCAACAGAAATACATTATCTTTAAAAATTTCAACTGTCTAGCTATCACTGTTCATGAGATACAGCCTGGTGATAGACAGGCAGACAGCGGATTCTTAGTAATAGGGTTCCGTTTTTACCCTTTAAACCCTAAAATTTTAGCAAAATGTATTTGTATCTATATCTCTATACTTATCTCAAATTTCAAATTATATAGCTATTTCATCTTAATCAATTCACAGAACATCTGGAAAGATATTTCAATTGAATGTCGAGGTAATTCCTCACATTGGTTGGTGAAATAACGCTAGCTTGCAGCGTGAGTGGAATATACTAGAAGAAATTCGATGATGCCACTAGTGACTTGGTAGCTCAGCGGTCAGAGCATTGGACCGGATATCCAAAGGTCGCTGGTTCGATTCCCGTCTGAGAATTGATCTGGTGCGAGTCGTATTTTCCTAGTATATTATTTAGAGTCGTATAAAATGTATTTGCTTTAAATAAATGTTGAAAACCTTTCGAGATACCTAGCGAAGATTCTGCAAATTGATAATGGATCTGGCGGCCGTTTTTTTACCTCAAAAACGAGAAACTATTGTAATTTTTCAACATAAGCCTATTTTATATATACCCTATCTATACCCTATCTTATTGAAAATAATAATTCAATAATAAATATTACATGTCATTTTTTGCTGCGGTTGACGTCAACGTGAATGTCGATTTGACAAGGTTCCATATTCCATCGTATTACCAATTTGCGGGGATAGTACCGAGCTGAACTACTTACCGAGCGACCGAGGTAATAGTACAGTAGCCCGTAAAACAAATATCATTTTTGGAGATATACAAATATAGGTTACGGCGGGTTGCAATCTGTAAAACTTTGGTTAAAGTATCTATAATTTCGTAATAAATAACTATATCCCAACGGCAAACGGTAAACTTTTTGGTGATTTAAATGTTCTACGGGCTACAGACTGTACTACCTATAACATTTACCACGTCAATCGATTTTTATTAAAAAAAAAAATGAAAAGGTGACTGTGATATTCTAAAAATGAAATAAATGTTACATTTCTGTAAAAGTATATCTTTGTGGTGCATTTGAATTACAGCGGTCCAAGTATATATAACGTGATGGAAATGAAATCGAATTATTAGCAAGAATTTCAGTGCACGAAAGAAAGAAGTAACAATTTCAATTTTCAGTTTAAAAATAAAACCCATTGAGATGAACGTCAGGTTCTATTTAGCGCAGATTTCACATTTTTAGGGTTCCGTACCAAAATGGTAAAAAAGGAACCCTTATGGTGTGACTCAGTCTATCTGTCTGTCTGTCTGTCTGTCTGTCACAGCTGGATATCTCGAGAACTACTAATGGTATCAACTTGAAATTTGGAATAGTTTAAGATGACATTTGTCCAACTATTTCGCGAATAAGAAATAAATAAAAAAATAAATATCTTTTTTACAACAGGGACTGAAAAGGGGTCTTAAAAATTTGAAGTGGGGCAACTAGGGCATGTGGGGTATCATATGAAAGAACGTCGTTTGCACGTTTTTAAACATTTTTTCTTTTTTTTTTAGGCCGCATAGTTTTCGACTTATGGTGAAAATTGTTAAAAAAAAATACCGTTCCCCCCCTTATCTCCGAAGTTTGCAGAGAGAAAAATCTGAAATAATTCTATGTGATAGTAGTTTATGTAAGGATTACAGGAAAAATAAAACGATGTCTCAATATAACACACTTTTTAAGAAATTCAAAAAACAATCAATTTTTTTTTAGTTTTACTACCAGTCAACAGATGGCGCTGTCCTAAGCATGCTAACCTAAGGAAAAATATAGTTCCACTATCGGTCAAGAGATGGCGCAACCTAACACTACAATAATAAATTGGTGGCTGGTTCTAAAATAATTACCTACTATTTGCAGTACGAATAAACGAAGAATAAGTTCCTACTTAGTAATATAAACAGTTTGCAATGTGGAGTGGCTGAAACGTTTTTCAGTCACCATAAGCAGCTGTGGTTAAGATTTGTAAATTAACTGTCCGCCTGTTCGCCCTTCCAACTGTCTGCCGTTTATCCTACTTTTTTAAAGACTGTACTAAAGTAACATATCCAAATATATTTATGATTGTACGGAACCCTCGGTGCGCGAGTCCGACTCGCTCTTGACCGGTTTTTTTGCGGATGACAACCCTGTGATGTCGACAGAGTTCGACAAAGCAGGAGTTTGTCGTAACAACATTTGAATCACAAAGTACGAACCGACTAATAGCTGTACCAACGAGCAACATCTGGGAAGAATCTAAATATAATTTAGAATTCGACAAGAAAATATTATTATGTTATTGCTGGTTGTGACATAATGACAGAGCTAGTTTCTCTTTGTGATCTCTGCATGTGAGTGATTATTTTTATTTTATTCGTTAGGAAAAGGTCACAAGATTTTTCACGTTTGGTAGGTATAAAATAAATACAAGCTACACAGATATACATAGAAATAAACTTCCACATTCTCACTCTAATTAAATACCTATTTCGTGATGAATAAACAGCAAAAAAAAAAAACAAAAAACCGACTTCAAAAAACCTGAAAATAAAAATAAAAAAGCTTTAAAATTAAATACCTCTAAAAAGCAAGAAATAATATTCCAACGAGATACGCATATCATTGTTATAAAACACGTCTATTGAAGTCGGGTGGGCTGAAGGACAACTTCTTTTTAGGGTTCCGTAGCCAAAATGGCAAAAAACGGAACCCTTATAGATTCGTCATGTCTGTCTGTCTGTCTGTCCGTCCGTATGTCACAGCCACTTTATTTCAAAAGTATTAGGACTACATAGTTGAAACTTGGTAGGTAGGTGTATTCTGTGAACCGCTTTACGATTTTTACACAAAAATAAAAAAAATAAAAGATTAAGGGGGGGCTCCCCATACATGGAACTGAAACTGAAAATATTTTTTTTCATCAAACCAATACTTGTGGGGTGTCTATAGATAGGTCTTTGAAAATGACATTGAGGTTTCGAAGACTATTTTTTTTCAAAGTCAACCGTTTGAAAGATATTTGCCGCCAAAGTGGTAAAATGTGTCCCCCCCCCCTTTAACTTTTAAAGTAAGAGGGTGAAAAATCTAAAAAAAATATAAGCTATAGATCTTGATAAACACTTTCAACGAAAATTGGTTTGAACGAGATATAGTAATTAGTTTTCAAGATATAGTACATTTTCCAAAACCGCAAATATAACTTTGTCATTCATACAAACACTGTGAAAAACAAAGTTATTTTTTCAGACGAAAAATGATAGCGGTATTAAAATATGGTATGGTATAATGTACCAACGGAACCCTACTGCGCGTGGCCCGACACACACTTGGCCGGTTTTTTTATTTTAAAAGCCCCACCCGACTTCACTAGACGTGTTTTATAACAATGATATGCGTATCTCGTTTGAATATTATTTCTTGCTTTTTAGAGGTATTTAATTTTAAAGCTTTTTTATTTTTATTTTCAGGTTTTTTGAAGTCGGTTTTTTGTTTTTTTTTTTGCTTTTTATTAATCACAAAATAGGTATTAAATAGATCTATGATCTTCATCATCAGTTCCACTTCATCAAAATGGTACTTTTCAAAAGCAAATGCACGAGTTACTTAAGAAAATACCAAAATCGCTATAGGTGTGCCTATAATATTTGAGGAGTTCCCTTGATTTCTCCAGGATCCCATCATCAGATCGTGATCTTATGACAATGGGACCAATCTGTAACTATATACTTTCAAACAAAAAAATAATTTCTAAAATCGGATTATGATTGACAAAGTTATGAGGTAACAAACATAAAAAAAATAAAAAAAAATCAGCCGAACTGAGAACCTCATCCTTTTTTTTAAAGTCGGTTAAAAAAAATATTATAATACCCTTTTATATTACCTCCCTACTCAAATGGCCGAAATTCTATACGTTCGCTGATAAAATCGCATGTTGCAAAGCTTATGTTAATCATTGTAATTTGTATGGTAGATGTAGGTATGAACCTCTATACTAAAAAAAGTTGGGAGTTACAAGTCGTGATAAAGTTTGGCCACATGATAGAAACTGATCTGTAGGCTGTTTCTAACTAATATTGAGCTGGGCCAAACTATCCTTACATACAGTTCCATACGGCGGCGGGTTGAATAGCGCACTTTTCCCGGCTTCATTCTAAAAACTATAACAATTTAGGTTTAACTAATAGGTCAAATGTGGTATCATTTTCGGATAAATCAATAACGTAGAATTTATTTCTGGTATGAAAAAATGCAATTTATAACGCAGTTTCTGAAAAATTACACAATAACCAACATTTTTAAACTTCATATTTTTAAGTTTAGGTATTGGCACTTGTTTCAGTATTTTCAAAAAAACTACTTTAAAGAAGCGTTTTTCAGGTTAATTTGTTATATGCTTTTGTTATGTTAACTATATTTCATACAATTTGCGCCTAACCCAAGTAGTTGGTGTCCATTGTTTGCGGAGCCACAGCTAGTCGAAAATATGATTTTTTCACGAGATAAAAGGGGTTTCCGTTTCGTTCGGAAGCATTTCTCAGTTTTTTTGTTTATATTTCTGTAAAGTTAATTAAATTTTCTACAATTTGAGCCTAACTTGAGTAGTCTAGGTTTACTATTTGCAAAGACACAGCTAGTCAAAGATAAGATTTTTCAATTAATTTCAATAAAAAGCCCATTTTTAACCAGCTATGTCTCTGCAACCAATAGACCTAGACTACTCAAATTAAGCTCAAATTGTAGAAAATTTAATTAACTTTACAGAAAAATAATCAAAAAACCTGAAAAATGTTTCTGAACGAAACGGAAATCTTTTTTATTTCGTGAAAAAATGCATATTTTTGACTAGCTGTATGTCTGCAAATAATGGACTTAAACTACTTGGGTTAGGCTTAAATTGTATAAAATATAGTTAACATAACAAAAGCGTACAACAAATTAACCTGAAAAACGCTTCTTTAAAGTAGTTTTTTCGAAAATACTGAAACAAGTGCCAATACCTAAACTAAAAAAATTGAAGTTTAAAAATGTTGGTTATTGTGTAATTTTTCAGAAACTGCTTAATAAATTGATATTTTTTATATCAGAAATAAGTTCTACGTTATTGATTTATCCGAAAATGATACCATATTTGACCTATTAGCTAAACCTGAATTGTTATAGTTTTTAGAATGAAACCGGGAAAAGTGCGCTATTCAACCCGCCGCCGTATGGAACTGTATGTAAGGACAGTTTGGCCCAGCTCAATATTAGTTAGAAACAGCCTACAGATCAGTTTCTATCATGTGGCCAAACTTTATCACGACTTGTAACTCCCAACTTTTTTTAGTATAGAGGTTCATACCTACTAGTAAGGCGATTCTCACACTGCCGGCGCGCGCCGTCGCGGGGCGCGGTTTGGCGTTTGACGCGCGCGGCGACGGCGCAGCGTGACGCCAATTCGGGCGGTTTTCGACGCGCCTCCGCGCCGATCGGCGTCAGACGCGGCCCCGCGCTTACGTACAAAAACCGGCACGATACTATGGAGCTCAGTGTGTTGTACCCCGCGATTTCCGCGCCTGCTCGCGCGCACGCCGCGTGCCGCTGGCGGCACGCGGCGGTGCGCGCTCCCGCGCCTAGGCGCGGCCTCGGTGTGTTGGACCAAGCGGTTTTCTATATAAATTGATGTACTTACATACAAAGTAAAACACGCGCGCGGTGCCAGTGTGAGAACCGTCTAATTGTAGAGTTAATGGATTAGCTTTAATTTTTAAGTTAGCGAACGAATAGAAAGTTAACCATTTGAGTAGGGGTGGTAGATTAGTTTTTTAGTTGTTACTAGTTTTACATAACCATAATAAAAGGAAAATGTGCAATATTAAAGTTGTAGAGGATGACAACTTCTAACAGCTTATTACAAAGCTTGTAGCACAGAATAGATATAAGTACTACCGTACAGAAAGGAAACTCTCCGCCCCGCCCCACAATCAATTATCTCACCCCACCGGCGCCCGCCGCGCGAGTTCCGTGACTTCAGTGTGCCGATCCGTGTGCTCATTCAATAGCTCGCACACAGTTGCGCATGTACAAAAACGTCACTGTGTAGCGTCTGTGTAATAGGTAGTTGAAACGCGACGCTTGTATGGAATGTCCGGGGTGTGCTTGTAGTCAAGTTGCCATCGCAAGCAAATAGTGCAAACATGAAAAGTTAAGCCAATTTGCGTGGGCCCACACCCCGCGCCGGAATTGTTCGCAACAAGAGGTGTTAAACTTTTAATTAGTTCACTAACTTTTGAAGAAGCGTTAAGGTTTCCGAACAGCTACGTTCGATGTTCGACTTCGACCACTTATTTTTTGTGTTCGCCCAAAGCCATTATTTCAATTTGAGTAGAAATTGTCCTGTTTCTCGAACTTTCGCTCTGTTTTACTTGTTTTTAACATTTATAAAGTTTGCTATGAGTACTTTTTGTTTTATCCTTATGTTTTTATAAAAGTGTATCTACTGGATTTAGAATGGACTATAGAAAATACGATATCCTTTAAAAAAAATGAACTAATGAGTTATTCTAAACGGTGATATCAGAGTTGGTTCCATATTGAACGTTGTATATTCTCTCGAATACATAATTTATTAATTGTCATATGTGTACATAACAGTGGCGAGGGGTCGAAATATGGCGAAGGTAATCCGGACCAAAAAACACCACCGCGTGATGCAAGAGCGTTTCTTCAGAAGTTAGGGCCTCAATTTCACCATGCAAAAAAGCACTGATAAAATAGTGACAGTCTAGCCCGCGCTACTCTATACTGAGTTGGAATCAGAAATAATAATCATGGAAAACAAAACATTTTATTGAGTTTGTAACTGCTTGTCATCCTTATCGTAGAAAGATGTATTATATTGAAAATGTTTAAAAAACCCATCTTGCTAACGTAACCATAACTTCTTAACTAAGTTTGGAAAACAATGTTTCGCCGCGCTAGTCAGTTAAACGACAATCCATATTAATTAAAGCCATTATGGCAAATAAAACTTACCGCAATAAACAAATACATGAGATAAACATATTAAAATAAACAAAAACCGGGAAAAAGTATCGATTCTCACTCACTAATTCACTATTTTGATAAAAACTAATCACGTTCCAAACACTCACATAATGATAATGGCAGAAACGTACTATTATACTTCTAAATAAAAATATCTAAGTTGCGATGTATTTTCTTCTATCGTTCTTATTTTGTTTATTTTGCATTTTAAAACTTATTCGTCTCTTTATAACAGAAAGAGAAAAGAAACGTTAACATCGCTTCAAATAGAAAGAGAGAGAAAACTTAAGCCACAGCCGGCCGGCTTGCCTTTCACCATTTTCAACCGAAAGGCACGCGACTGTGGTGCGTTGGTGAGAAAGAGACAGAGTAATAACAATAAACCGTTGCCCGTGGCAACCGCGCCAAGACACAGTGCAAAAAGGAAGCCAAAGGACGTCGGCTTGCCTCAAGGAGATTTTGTACGAAAATTGATTTGATATTCCTTGCACGCGGGGCGCGGCGCGCGCGCGATCGTTTTTAGAGTAGACAATTTACTTAGAAATTCATAAAAAATAATTGTAGCCATTATTAATTAATCTTACCGAAATGGCGAAAAAAATTAAGTAATGACATGTTATAATGGATCTATGGGGATGGGATTTTAAAAGGTAAGCCGATGGGAATCGGCTTGTATGGACCCTTCGCCACTGGTACATAACATAGTATTACATAGATATATTACTGAGCAGTATGTATGAAATGAATCCGCAATAAAGGTACCTTTATTGCGGATTCATTTTGGAGTCAATGAAATTCAAGCGGTATTACTATTGTCACGCCCCATCCAATATTGAGATCCCTGATGTGTGCACCAAAATTGTTTATTTTTTTCGTTTGGATATTCGACTAATGGCAAAGCATAAGCAAACACCCGCTTATTGCTTTCACCAGAAACTTTCGAGCGAATTGTGCAAAGCGAGGAAAGATAAAACACGAACGCGGATATTGGAAAGTGGAAAGATGTTAGGAGTGCGAAAATTTAGAAAGAATTTTGGAAAATATTCTGGCAACAGCTGTAGCGCGTTACATTCGGGAATTCGCCGTTCCGTCGGGAATTTTAGCGTATGTTCAAAAGTTTTAACAATATTTTGTGACGATTTTTAGCTTTTTCAACTGCCTTACAGGCACGTTCCATGATTTGGATGTAAAAATAACTTTTATCATTTGCGAGTTTTTTAAAGTTTGTTTTATTTGGATGAAATTACTGTGTTCATGAATTACAAAATGTATCTATACAGGGTCACAGGAAAAATGACGTATTCCTGCTAAGAGGTTATAAATGAGATCAAAAAAAATATTTTTTGTCATATAACTTTTTCTCAAAAAGTTAATAGTTTTTGAGTTAATTGAAATTAAGTATTTTTTTTACCAAAAGTACGTTTTCAGACACAATAATTTAAAATAAAAGATAACTACTCATTAGATTCCGGATTTTTTATCATTTTTAGATAGAAAACAATCTGAGTGTCGATAACGAATAAAAAAAAAATCATAAAATACAGGTGTTTATAAAAAATTCAATCCTTAAATGCATTTATTTTTTTTATTTTTTTTTATTTTTGTAGAAATACACTTCAAATATCTTTAAAAAATCCTAGTAACTAAGCGTGCATAATATTTTAAAAACATCACCATCTATTCAGCTTTCAGTTGAGGTATAAAATTTAATGATAACTTAATTAAAAAATGAGAAATTAAGACTTAACTAAATAGCAGTCCCATTTCATGTAGCAAAACTTTCCTACTTCAAGCGCTTCGGAGGTGGTCGTATTATCCTACTTATTCCATAAATATGAAAGTTTGCTTGTTTGGATGATTGTTAATCAATCACGCAAAACGGCTGAACGGATTTGGATGAAATTTGCCACTCAGATAGTTTATAAGCCGGATTAAAACATAGGAGGATACTATTATCTTGGTTAAAGGTTCCCTAAGGATTTTCTCGAATGTAAATGCGAATGAAGTCGCGGGCGGAAGCTAGTTTGCCATAAATGGTCGTACTTAATAAAAATACTTTCGTCCGAGTGAGTTTGAGACAGGATTATTTTCCGCCGATGAGTCAAAATTTTATACAAACTGTATCACAAATAACCATGCATATCAGCCATTTTTAATGCCCCGCTGCTGGGGAACTGGCCTTCCTTCTGGCTTGTGGATGGATAAAGCGGATGGGCCATACCCACCACGTGGAACCAATGTGGATTGGTCAGTGTTAACGACTATAAATGCAGCTAGAACTAAGGGCTCAATGTAAGGTACATTGAGTTAACACCGACCAATCCGCATTGGGCCCACGAGGTGGGTTATGGCCCATTCGCTTTATCCCAAAAGGAAAGGAAGGCCTGTTCCCCAGCAGCGGGTCATTAAAAATGGCTGATATGCATGGTTATTTTTGATGTTTTGACTCATCGGCGGAAAATAATCCTGTCTCAAACTCACTCGGACAAAAGTATTTTTAGTAAGCACGATCATTTATGGCAAACTAACTTCCGCCCGCGTCTTCATCCACATTTACATTCGAAAAAATCCCTAGGGAACCTTTAACCAAGATAATAGTATCCTCCTACGTTTTAATCCGGCTTATAAACTACCTGTGTGCCAAATTTCATCCAAATTCGTTTAGCCGTTTTGCGTGATTGATTAACAATCATCCAAACAAGCAAACTTTCAAATTTATAGAATAAGTAGGATAATACGGCCACCTCCGAAGCACTTGAAGTAGGAAATTTTTGCTACATGAAATGGGACTGCTATTTAGTTAAGTCTTAATTTCTCATTTTTTATTTAAGTTATTATTAAATTTTATACCTCAACTGAAAGCTGAATAGATGGTGATGTTTTTAAAATATTATGCACGCTTAGTTACTAGGATTTTTTTAAAGATATTTGATGCTATTTCTATAAAAATAAAAAAAAAATAAAAAACATGCATTTAAGGATTGAATTTTTTATAAACACCTGTATTTTATAATTTTTTTTTAATTCATTATCGACATTCAGATTGTTTTCTATCTAAAAATGATAAAAAATCCAGAATCGAATGAGTAGTTATCTTTTATTTTAAATTTTTGTGTCTGAAAACGTACTTTTGGTAAAAAAATACTTAATTTCAATTAACTCAAAAAAACTATTAATTTTTTGAGAAAAAGTTATATGACAAAAAATATTTTTTTTGACCTCATTTATAACCCCTTAGCAGGAATACGTCATATTTCCAGTGACCCTGTATACTACCAACTTTCGCAGCTAAGGTAGTTAGTTGTTGTGTCAAACGCAGCTAAGGTAGTTGTTGTGTCAAAGGAGACGTACAGCATCGTTGTATCATAATTAACTGAACTGGAAGATGAAAGCAGAAATATAATTCTATTATGAAGGGAAATAAAATAAAATGATTTCGCCAACGTTTGTTTTTAATATCCCGCAGATACTTCTGCAGATAAACTGTGCGATATTTATTAAGTGCAAAGCCGTTAATACAGGGCAGTTATGGGCTCACAGTTATGAGCGGTGCAGTGATAGAGGAAGACGGCATTTATTGATGGGATCAATAACGTTTTATTCCTTTTAATCTATTTAGTTGTTATGTCCGGTGAAATATACAACCAAGACAGAGATTAATTTCATCGATTGATTCATGTAGTTACATAAAATGTCTCTTTAAATTCAGGCGTACCTACATCGTCTTATATACTGGGAAGAAGTACTCGTACTTATGTAAGAAATAGGGGATGAATGTTCGTATGGGGATCAGAAACAAAGTCCAGCCGCTGGTTATTAATAATTAATAGGAAGTTGTAAACTACAAAGGCCTTATTAAAATCAACGTAGAATAGTTTGGCTTTACTATGTAGATCTCTGTTCTGAAAATCAATAACTCCGTAAAAGTTTTTGAATAAACGGCCTATAAAAGAGACAAAGTTAAATAAAAAAGGGCATGTTAATATGATGCGTACTATTTACAAATATTATATAGAAATATTCGACGTTTAAACGACCAAACTCTCGGTTATGGATATTACAGGTTTTTTTATAGAAATATATAATTTTATTGACATCAATCTTTTGAAGGATGTTCAAAGTGATATATGAGTATGTTATATTATGATGGATCCTCCAAAGTCCGCGAAACATACTGTTGTAGGAAAAAATATTTTATGTTTTCCGCACTATTGAACTTTACTCATAATAGCCGAATAGCGCAATATTCATAATAACGTATGCTCGGTGTATTGCGCCCATTAAAATGTACAGAGCAATAACGACGAGTTAAGACGAGACGTAGCAAATATTTTGCATTGCTAAAAGTAAATTTGTCATTACGACTCTGTCCTGTTTATCAAAACTTACAAGTTTACAAGTACCTATACTTTATAAGAAAAAAATTACAAGTTCATGTAAATTATTTATTTTTCCAAATAAGTTATGCAAGACACTTGTAAAAAAATTCAGACGGAATGGAGAGTCGCCGGACACCCTCAGAAATATTCAGGATTTTCCATTGACTTTTTGAATAATGATATCACTAATACAAGCGTACACAATATTAGTTAAATAAACAATCCCACGACATAGCGTGTAATTAAACATGTTTTGATAAATGGATTTGTGGAATAGTGATTTTATGAGAAAATGTTTGTATGTTTTGATAGACAGGACTGTAATTACAACAATGTGTAAACAAAAAGTAAAAGTAGGAAAACATATATTTTGTGGCACTCGTCATGACAATATAACTAATTTTAAACCCTAAAAAAATTGTATTGTTAAAGATTAAAATTATATGATATTTTTTTCAGCTGAAAATTTCATTTTAGAATGATATATTCAGAAAATTCCCAAGGAATTTGCGCGGCTTGAGTATCAAATTTTCCGTCGTTATCCAAAATAGGAGACGAGGAAATATGCTACGAAATAACTTGTACTTAAATTTATGGCTATAATATACAGGACCAAAGTGATAATGTCCCGTGGCTACCACGGCAAATAGTCATTTTATACGGGAGGTAATGCGATATACGCCAGAGTTACGTGAATACTTAGATCAAATCGACTACTAAAACTGATTTGTTGCAGTACTTTCTTAGATAGAATATTTGGATTAAAACTAAGTTAATAAATATACATTAAGTTATGATATTTAAAAGGAAATTTCACTGCAAAGTTTTAGGTACAAAAATTAAATTTATATTTAAACAAATGATCCAATCTCTTAACCAGAAAAGTCTAATGGCAACCTTAATATCCAAGTCAATAATTAATTCAAACTAAAAAATAATAAAAATCATTCAAGACGAGATGGTTCCTTACAAATTTGTAGGTACCTAATTTAATAAAGACTATATTTTTATGATTTAATTAGAAATTTATAGTTTTCAGACTTTTCCCTGTACTTATAGTAAAGACGATATTACTTGCCGTTATAGTTAATAGTTCTAGGAGAGTTTTGAAATATGCGTTTTTGCGCGGCATAAACTGTCGTATCTTTTTTTACGTAAACTTGGGAGTTTGATTTTTTCACAGCTTCAGTTCAAGGGACCCGGTAGACTTGAGTATATGCTTTTAATTTCAATTCGATACCTCCAATAAGGGTCTTGACAGACAAAAAACAATTACAGCACCATAAAATAATAAAAGTTTGTATTGATTTTATCAGTAGGGGAGCGAGGGGCTTTTTGTAACAATTTATAAAAATTAAAAAAAAAAAACAAAAAACCGACTTCAAAAAGCCTACCTCTAAAAAGCAAGAAATAATATTCGCAATCATAAAAACACGCCACGAATATTATTCCTTGCTTTTTAGAGGTAGGCTTTTTAAAGTCGGTCTTTTGATTTTTTAATCAATTTTTATTTTTTTAAGTTTTAGTGTAGGTAAGTACCGTAAGTAAGAAAAATCGTGAGTTAATCGCGGAGAAACATACATACATAAGGGTCAAACTGAGAACCTCCTTTTTTTAAATTTTATCTCATGTGACACAAACAAATTAGGTAAATCACATTACACAAAATAACCGTACTACAACAATATGGGGGCTAGTTGTAACATGTTACAACAAACCCCAAGATTTTGTTACAATTTACCCCAAGATAAAGTTCTTAATATTTATCATGATAACTATTTATCGACTTAGTAATCTCGAAAACTGTGATGCAACATCTTATAAAGATATATTTTAACAGAAAATAAAATTCAAATAGCTCCAATTAGTCGATAATTGTAAAGCTAACCAAAGTTTACGAAAGTAAAAATATACGTTACTTGCCAAAAATGAAGCGCTTGTACATATTCACCCAGTGCGCCTCCTGGCGGTACATTGGGTGTGATGTCGTGGTGGGGCGCGGTATAACGGTAAGATTGAGTCGTAGAAAGACATTAATAAGTTTAAATTCTTAGAGAACAAGCCCTGTTACTACTTACCCCTGTTACAACTATCGCCTCGCTCCCCTACTAAAAAAAAACCAGTTTTTTGTACGAATATTTTCCGGTAATTTTACTATTCGAATCTGAGTTTAGTACTTATTCAAATACTGCTTCTACATGTACATAAATTGCTTTTCACCTTTTTTGAATACTTACAACAAACATTATTGTTTTCCCAGAATTTTCATAAAATGAGGGGCAGCTGTTCTCATTTCTGATGCAAATTATTATTTTATAGGAAAAAGAGCAGTTGTTTTTTATACTTGTTTCTTTTTACTTAAAACTTCATGAGAGTTGTTTCTGCAACTCGGTAACGACATTTAAATTTAGTTGGGGTCGGAGCGCGGTTTAGGCTAAAAGGAATCTACGTTGTTTGTTTCGTTGGAAAATTTTAACTTTTCCGACGAACAACGTTTGTCTTAGTGTAAAACAAGAATTTTGACTGTGTTAATTACTGTTTGAGTAATCATGTTTGTTTACCAGCTAAAATCGTGTTTACTTTATAGGGAATTTTAATGTTTTTAGGGTTCCGTACCCAAAGGGTAAAAGCGGGACCCTATTACTAAGACTCCGCTGTCCGTCTGTCTGTCTGTCTGTCACCAGGCTGTATCTCATGAACCGTGATAGCTAGAAAGTTGAAATTTTCACAGATGATGTATTTCTGTTGCCGCTATAACAACAAATACTAAAAACAGAATAAAATTAATATTTAAGGGGGGCTCCCATACAACAAATGTGTTTTTTTTGCAGTTTTTTGCTCGATATTAATAACGACAGCAGGTAGACAATTGAAATTTTCACAGATGATGTATTTTTGTTGCCGCTATAACAACAAATACTATAAACAGAATAAAATTAATATTTAAGGGTGGCTCCCATACAACAAACGTAATTTTTTTGCCGTTTTTTGGTACGGAACCCTTCGTGCGCGAGTCCAACTCGTACTTGGCCAGTTTTTTTTTATCTACTGTTTTCTGCTCTTTTAACTTCATCATAAGTAGACTTTCTTCTTTTATAATTTAAATAAATAAGGATTTTTTTCAAAACTGTGACGACTTAGTACCTACTATAATTTGTTCCAAAACATCAATCTCTATCTATGAAATCGATAAAGGATTTATAAAAGTACAACGATTTTCAATTATTTGTAAACAACTGCCCAGTGTCAGTATTTTAAACAGAAAAAAAAACACTGTTTTGATTTTATACCTCTTATAAGCTTACGCAATTCCAGCGTCTGTTTTTTCAATGGATCCTGGACCCTGGATCCCGTTTTAGGGAGTATGCATAAGTCACCAATTTTGATAAATTTGAGTTTGATCGCTGCGGACACGTATAAAATTATCATGGAACAGAATTTTTTATTATTATTTTAGTTTTATTACACGATGAAATCAGGGGAAAATAACGATTTTTTTTTATTTTCGGATATAATGAACTTAACAGTCAGATAGATATCGAATAAGAAATAATATTTTGCAGGACACGTATGTACTTAAACTCAAAATTTAGGTGACAAATGACGTCACAAATTATTACCGTTTTCCATAGAGCGTTTTCGGCGGGTGATGCTGCGTGCTAACTTCAAGTAACTACATATTATATATCACGAGAAAAAAACGCAAGAGAAAAGTTTTAATATTACAGTTGATTTTCTATAGGTACTTTTGATTTTGATACAATTTTTTTAGGGTTTCGTACCAAAATGGTAAAAAAGGAACCCTTATGGTGTGACTCAGTCTGTCTGTCTGTCTGTCACAGCTGGATATCTCGAGGACTACTAATGGTATCAACTTGAAATTTGGAATCATTTTATGATGACTTTTGCCCAACTATCCTTACTAATATTATAAATGCGAAAGTCCGTTTGTTTGTTTGATTGTTTGTTTGTTTGTTTGTTACGCCTTCACGTCCTAACTACTGAACCGATCATCATGAAATTTTGCATACACGTTGTCAGGGGTACAGAGAAGGACATAGGGTACCTTTCATCCCGAAAAAAAGTATAGTTCCCGAGGGATAGCAAAAATCCTTTCCACGCAGACGAAGTCGCGGGCGGCCGCTAGTTTTGCAAATAAGAAAGAAAAAAAATATTTTTTTTACAACAAGGACTGAAAAGGGGTCTTAAAAATTTGAAGTAAGGTGACTAGAGCATGTGGGGTATCATATGAAAGAGCGCTGTTTGCACATTTTAAAACATTTTTTTTTCTTAGGCCGCATAGTTTTCGACTTATGATGAAAAATGTAAAAAAAAAAATACCGTCCCCCCCCCCTTATCTCCAAAGTTTGCAAAGAGAACAATCTGAAATAATTCTATGTGATAGTAGTTTATGTAAAGATTACAGGAAAAATAAAACAATGTCTCAATATAACACACTTTTTTAGAAATTCAAAAAACAAACAAAAATTTTTTAGTTTCACTACCAGTCAACAGATGGCGCTGTCCTAAGAATGCTAACCTAAGAAAAAAAATTGTTCCACTATCGGTCAAGAGATGGCGCAACCTAATACTACAATAATAAATTGGTGGCTGGTTCTAATATATTTACCTACTATTTGCCGTACGAATAAACGAAGAATAAGTTCCTACTTATATAGTAATATAAACAGTTTGCAATGTGGAGTGGCTGAAACGTTTTTCAGTCACCATAAGCAGCTGTGGTTAAGATTTGTAAATTAACTGTCCGCCTGTTCGCCCTTCCACCTGTCTGCCGTTTATCCTACTTTTTTAAAGACTGTACTAAAGTAACATATCCAAATATATTTATGATTGTACGGAACCCTCGGTGCGCGAGTCCGACTCGCTCTTGACTGGTTTTTTTTATACATATTCCCTATTATTACTTTGTTACTTTAGCTCTAGACAACATTAATCGATGAAAAGAAAATAAGACAATTAAAAAAAAATGCCATTTGTTTACTTTTACAAAATGAATAATTTCAACGAGGTGATGATAATCAACACAATTGTTTAGGATAGTATTGTTAAAAGTTATTTTGCTTAGTTTTCGTTTGTTGATTTAACATAATCAAGTGTAGTTTTATTTAAATTTCAACCAATTTTAATCGATGAGCGGTAAGTCGCTCCATTGTTACTCATATATACTGTGTTCTAAGAAACTTGTGAATAATATCGGTAATAATGCAGGTGTACACAAGTGTTTTTCGGATATGGTTTTGTTAAACGTAGCCTCGTAGTTGGGCTAATAAAAGATGATGAATTGACTTACGATAATATAGGTGGTAATAAAAAATACTCTTTCATTTCATTTAATTATTACACTCAAATTTTCTTTACTTTTCCTATTAGCTATTACGATAATACTATTATTTATTCTGTGCTATTAGTCAACAGTTTTTGGCAGTTCCCAATGTCTTCGTTAAAGCGTCTCAAATCGGATTTATTTAAATGTAAATATAAATATAAAAGGATAAATGTTTTAACATACATATTTGAATGTTCCTGATGGGCATTCAAAGACTCGTTAGGCGTTGAAATTAAAATTTGATTACAACAATGCTCAAGAATTTGCTTTCGTACCCACGCTATTATGTGCAAGTTATTAATAAATTGTTTATCATTATAACGAGGGTCCCTTAAATTGCATAACATAGTATATGGCAATGTAAATACTAGACTTCTGCGTGGGCAGTTACCAAATCTTATTATTAAAATAATAATATTTAAGTAAAAAAAAT
Organism: Agriphila geniculea; assembly: GCA_943789525.1. Classification (NCBI taxonomy): domain Eukaryota; kingdom Metazoa; phylum Arthropoda; class Insecta; order Lepidoptera; family Crambidae; genus Agriphila; species Agriphila geniculea. Next base: position 15,371,783 of record OX038882.1, on the reverse strand, counting down.
TTGGGTGAAGAGAAACGTAAGCGAAAGGAATTTGAGTGAAGATGGGATGTGGTTGTAATTGTAATCATAATCAACTATTACCTTGTATATATGTAGAGCTTGTGGTAAAATCTTCGATCATTCAGGTAGATGATCGAAGGGTAAATTTTAGCGTATCATCTCTTTGTAAGATGTAAAAAAATAAAATAAAAATAAAAACACGACTGCCCTGCTAAAACAAACTAAAAAGTTAAATAACAAGTGTCATTGCAGTCGGGGGACTGTTTTGTGGAACAATTTTTAATCGAAGAGGTCCACCGACTGCAATGACACTTGTTATTTAACTTTTTAGTTTGTTTTAGCAGGGCAGTCGTGTTTTTTTATTTTATTTATTTATTTTTATTTCACACATTTTAGTGACAAATTATATATTTTTGAAATGTGCTCATTAAGGCCTTTCATTTGATGACCATATTGTAATAATTGAAGAAAAATGTTTTTTTACATTTGAAAATGGCGTCATACAGTCGCCATATTAACTTAATAAAAAAAAATTGCCAGTGTCACTCGGAATGATGTAAGAATTCTAACAATACCCCATACATTCAAATCTGTTGAGCCATTTGGAAGTTATGGTGGAATAAAGAAACTCACATACCCACAAACATTCATGAACCCTGAACACATATCTTTTTGCTTTGGGCAGTCGTGTAAAAAACATGTAAACATTCCATTTCGGATGTAATAAGTGACTCCATCTTGCTTGAAACTTTGGTAGTATTGAGTGAACTAAATAAATAGCCCGGATGATGTAACAATATCGACATCCGTTCAGACGTGCCGTGGATAAGATAGCACTAAAATAATCCTTACGGAAGTATTATCGTCAGTTTTTTTTCGGATTGATCGGCGACATTGTGTTTATATTCTTTTTATTTATTACCGGGAAACCATTTAGGTAGGGCATTGTATGGTATCTCCAATATTTAAGTAGTATGTAAAGATTTTTTTCTAACCAAAATCCTTGGTATCATCATCCTATCTGGTACGTATTAATATGATGAATAATTAATAAAAGTTAAAAAATCTGGTATGTATTATGAATATGAGAATCAAAAATGTCGACACCTCATTTATATCTTTGACCCTAAATGGAGTAATAAATTTAGTAGGTATAGCTAACAACAAAACTGTTGAAGCCCAAATAGAGTAAAAAGGGATCTCGAATAAAAAAAAACACCTAACAAATGATTCCATAATAAAAAAGATATTATTGAATTCACCCTGTACATGACCGATTTTATATATTTGTATTTTTAAACGCACATTACGAAAGTCGTTTAAATTCAACAGTGTGTGAGTGAGCGTTTACACTATGAAGTGGTTGCTATCTCTAAGGTAACTATAATGAAAATAAAAAATAATGTGTTTGTTGTACTTTGAAAATGTGATTATTTTCAACCTTTTTCAGTTTCCTAGTGGTGATAATCACAGTTGCTGCTAAAAAAATACAGCAACCAAATATAGTGTTCATTGTCGCTGATGATCTGGTATGTAATTAGGAGAAAATAACATTACTACATCTTCAGTTATAACTTAAATTATGAGTGAGTACCAAACAAGACATAGGAGATAACGTAATTATTTTTGAAATATGATTTTCAGGGTTGGGACGATGTGAGCTTTCACGGGTCTGATCAAATACTGACCCCCAATATTGACTCCCTGGCGTACCAAGGCGTGATCCTGAACCAGTATTACTCGGACTGCACGGGGGCCGCATCGCGGTCGGCCTTGTTTACCGGCAAATATCCTATGCGAATGGGCAAGTTATAGATAATCTTATTAAAGCACCTAAATATAGGGTTATTTGTAAAATACCAACGAACTTGCAGGAGTAGATTACTAACAGCATAAATAACAACATTTGTTCTAAGACTTTTCCGAAAACATACATAAAAATCGTCTTTCCGAAATGACCGAGTGTTGTATGAAAAGTGGATATGTATTTTCGGAAAAGTCGTAGAACAAAATGTTGTTGTTTATGATGTTAGTAACCTACTGCTGGAGGTTGTTGGCGTTTTGCAATTAACCCTGATAGATTAAAAAAATATAGCGAAATCCACTAACGGTTTTCGTACTTTTAGAAAATTTATAATGATCTACAAGCGGTTTTCTATTTTTTTAAACAAATACACCATACAAAGAACCTTCGGGTTTGCATATTGATAATTCACTTTATTGAGATTTACTCACATCTGTTTTTGTTTTTCAAACTTATAATTTATTGTTTGGACGTTATTTTCTTCTGTCAAAATCTATCAAAACATTTCTGGGGGCCTATTACGAAAATAACGTACGCAATTGCGTAACGCAGTCAGTTAGCCACGATAGTCGTTCGCAGTTCTTTAGTTGTAGTTTTATCGAACATTTTCATTTTTCTATCGTAGTCCATAGACTACTAAACGAACGATGTTGGATACGCAAGAGAGAAACTGTCAAACTCACGCAATCACTTCGCAATATCGCATACGAAAGTGATTTGTAATAGGAAACAATCAAAACGAAGCACGGACGCAGCTGCGTCTATCGCATTAAACTTTTCGTAATAGACCCCCTGGCCAATATTCGAAACGTGAAATTTGTTTTTAAACAACATAACATTACAATTTGAGCTACTTTTTAACGCGAGGTAAATTATGAAGAAAAGAACAGCCCCTCAATTCCCCAAAATCATGCGCAGCGTCGAGATGCGCTCGACGCTGCGGAAACGTCATTTTTGTATAGAAAAATAGTTTCGACCATCGGCGAGCTCGTCGTCCGAGCGCTAGCGTCTAGGTATGTGACAGAGGTGCTGCATCGTAGAGCTATTTTTAGAGAACCGACACGCAGAAGTTACAGAAGCAATAGTCGGTAATGACTATAGAGCATGAATAAGTCAAGCATTAAATAGAAAAAGTCCCTTTTTAATGACAGAACAAATTGTTTCCCCCCTTATAATAGTTAAATGCTTTTCAGGAATGCAAGGAGTATCAATAAGGCCATCCGAAGACCGAGGCATTCCCGTACCCGAGAGATTGTTACCAGAGTATCTACGTGAATCAGGATACAAGACTCACTTAGTGGGAAAGTGGGCCATCGGAAAATCTAGGGCAGCGTATCTCCCAACCCACAGAGGCTTCGATACTTTCTACGGCTTCACGGGTGATTCCGTGGATTACCTCACTTACAACACTGTGGAGGTCGGTATGCTATTAGGCTAATCTTTATTTTGAGGATCATCTTATTAGGAAGTAGCAGTGGCTTATGCCTCTATCTATAGACTGTTAGGTCATAAACATTTCCTATACCTACTTAGACCACACTGATGCAAATTATACTAAGATCAGCAATTGTCAGCTACTACCAAACAATAATTCCTTGGAATTTTCTGAAATTCCGGTTCTCCTTTTAATTTTACTTTCATGCTTATATATGTTAACTAGGTAAACCATTTCGATTAAAACGGCTTTTTATAAAATATTTTTATTCTATAGTCTATAGCAGCGGTTCCTGAATTCTTTTAGCTACGGAACCCTTTTTGGTTCAGCGTTTTTGGGCGGAACCCTAGCTCAAGTAAGAAGTAAACTAATCAGGGTTGCCACCTTTAAGAACAGAAAACAGGACAAGGGAAGGCGGCGAGCGCGTAGCGCGAGCCGCGAGAAATTTTTGGGATTTTTTTTTAATGTACGTTGAAATCATTAAAACTGGCAGTAAAATTACTGTAGAAACTGGTAACTACTGATCGCGTGATATCATTAAAAATCGGGACCAAATAATGAATCGTCGGGACGTGGGATAATATCATCCAAATCGGGACTGTCCCGGCGAATCGGGACGGGTGGCAAACCTAAAACTAAGTGTAACATTGGTTTTTTTACGTGATATCACACCATACTGAGGTTTTTGAGGTCTTCCTTATGGGTAGATAAGGAGGTCGGGCCATAACCGACCACGCGGGCCCAATGCTGATTGGTGGGTGTTAACGACTGCAAATGCAGCCGGGACCAACGGCTTGACGTGCCTTCCGAAGCACGGAGGAGCTCGAGATAATAAATTTTTGGTCATCCATCCCATGACCGACCCTTGCGAAAGTTGCTTAACCTCCGCAATCGCTGGGCCAGGCGCTAAACCACTGCGCCACGATGATTATCGCCATAATGCATATGCGCGATTATCGCCGCGATTAACGCCGCGATTATCGCAGCTACTAAAAGCGCTCGTCGGCGGGAACGCTAAGTGAGACCGATAAACATTATGTTTAGTAGTTTCAAAGCTTTATCAAAGCTACATCCTCCGCGGTTAAAAACTGATACGTGGTAGTGGGGTTTGCTTCTCTAGAATATTAAAGAAATGTCAATGTCATAAGATTTGGTTACATTTTTGTTTATTTTTAGGAGGTGAATGAGACTTCGTTTTATGGATTGGACTTTTATGAAAACCAAGATATAATTGAAAATCAGAATGGATACCTTACTGACCTAATAAGTGATAGAGCTGTCGAAAGTAAGTGTACAACATTTTTTCATAAATTGTTTCGGTTTTATTTATCGTTAAATTGTTGTAATTTTTTAGTAATTAGACAACATAACACATCAAGTCCATTATACTTACATATATCTCATGCGGCACCCCACATTGGCGGAGCTTTGGTCACACTGCAACCGCCTTTGGATTCTGTGAAGGCAAATAACCATATCATCCATTCTGCAAGGAGGCTATATGCAGGTAAAAGATTTTAATTACTACATTGTTTGAGCGTGCAAGTACCTATTTCTTGTTGATAGATAAGTAAGTTAGGTACCTAACTAAGACATCATTGTGACGAAATGCACTTATAAAACTTTAGCCACCTGTCATCAGGTGAACTGCAGCGAAGTGTTTCCCAGTTTCGAGATAAGAAAAAGTTGTAGAAATAATTTTAATCAAGTTGGAAATTTTACGATTACGATTTTGTTTTTTGTTTTCAATTCGACCAATATGTTGTTGATCTAAATATTATTTCAGGTTTAGTCACAAGTTTAGACACTAGTATCGGTCATATTGTGGCAGCTCTTGCCGAACGAAATATCCTTCATGATACCATTATCGCCGTCGTGTCCGACAATGGAGCACCAACTGTAGGTCCAACTAAGAATTTTGGATCAAATTTTCCATTCCGAGGCGTAAAAGGTACTCCTTGGGAAGGAGGTGTCCGTTCCGTAGGACTAGTGTGGCATACCTCAATGGTGCCGAGAATTCATGACAGCATATTTCATGTCACTGATTGGGTTCCCACATTAGTTTCTGCTGCTGGAAGAAACATTAATAACAAAATAGATGGCATTAATCAGTGGTTCGTGTTGATTGATAATGAAACACCTACTCGGACTGATGTTTTGATAACAGTCGATGATTTGAACGGATGGGCAGCATTTAGAGAAAACGATTTCAAAATGGTTGTAGGCGATATGAAAAAAGACAAAAGTGGATATTATGGAAGTGAACTAAAACAAAGCATACCGAGAATAAAATCTCAACTTTTATATGATGACATTTTATTGGCCTCTGAAACAACCCGAGTGTTAAGAGAAATTTTACAAATTAATTTAGATATCGATTCCACTTATAATATTAGATCTAATTTAAATTTATCACGATTCTATCCAGAAAATGAAAAGATAGCAACTTGCTTACCAACTAAAGGTAAAACTAGACTAGACACCAAATATTTTAGATATTGGTTTGCTTCGTTATTTTTCTAATGATATAATGTTGTTTATTACAGCTAAAGGTTGCTTATACAATATCAGTGCGGATCCCACGGAGACTAATGATTTATGGCATGCGTTGCCCGACGTCGTAAGACGCATGTCCCTTCGATTGAGAACCTTGTGGACAGAATTAAGGGCCCGGAGGCCACCACTCTCGGACCCGAGAGCCGATCCATCACTCCGGAATTACATCTGGTCACATTGGGTCAGCGATGAGGAGGTGAACTCTGAACCGTCAGTTCCGATCTTCCCATTACAAGTTTCGATTGGAGAAATGCAGTACTTAGTAGACCTCAACTTCAATATGCTTAGAGACAAATTGAATTTGTACATAGGGAATGTAAAAGAAGCTATCACACTAAGTGTCGGTAAATTGTTTAAGTAATTAAGTATTTATTGATTAATGATTTTAGTAGGGTGTATAAGATATAAATTATTGGCTTTTTTACGAAACTAATAAATTATAAATGAAAAATATTACAATGAAGTGTCAGTAAATTGCTGAAAAAAGTGTGTTCATTACTTTATATAATTATTTTTAACCCTAAAAACAGGACGCTTGCCATTTCATAAGCTTCATGAAATCTGCATGTTTGTATTGTTTATTACGTGCGAAAGTCTTCACGACTTAGCTGCCTAATTAAGTAAACGCAAGCATGGTTGGGGCTAATTGCTAAAAATAACAGCAGAGGCAAATTTTGAAAGCGGGTGAGTGTACTGTCAACTCTCCCTTGGCAGCCCTTTGATCAGGCAGGGCGTGCATTAAAAAGGAAAATTGGTCATTTCAGGACCTTACGTCTGAAAGAGCATTCACGATATTAACCTGACAAAAATAATAGACAATATTATATTATCTACGCTGTTAACGAAGGAGCAGCGCGTCTAATAAATTACTTTTTCATAAGAAATAAATTTATCTTTAGAAACAGTCACTAATTTATTAGTCTGTAGCTTACAATTTTAGGTTATTACGAAGAAAAAATTACAGAAAAGTGATTGAGTTGGACGAAATTGATAAAGTAGTCGCAAGAAATGATTTTAACTTGGAAATAATAAGAAAGAATTAATTTTTTTATGGGTGTCCCGGTGCCAGACCAAAAAGCGTGATGTAATTAGTACTCGTATTATTTTCGTTAGGTCCTATTGTTCTTCTATAGATATTTATGTGGTGAATTTAAGGTAGGTATATAACTTGTCTTGATTTAATTTTGTGATAGCGATTATTTATCATCATAGGTGCTTCCAACTCTACTAAACTTTGATATAATGTTATGTTATGAATATAAACGACGTTTGTTTGTACTAATCATAATAAATTTGTATTCAGAGCAGAATCACAAGGGCTTAAAAACTATGAAAGTAAATATAATGTAGCAAACCTTTTGTGTAATCGTTACACAAAACATGGACCGAAAAAAGAAAAACGATTGCTTTCCTCAATGTAAAAATGACATCACTTGGCGGCAATTGCGTTATAAAGGTCCTCGAAACGATTTAAATTGCAGGCTATAAATCTCTCGCGAGAACCCCTAATCTAATACTTCAGCCCAACAAAAATATACGAGAAAATATACAAGCCACAGAACGATATGCATGCGTGCTTTCGTGACAATATGTTATTGGGTTCTCAATGATTGATTTTTTAATTTATAGCGATAGCGACAAGCGCCTGATCGCAAGTTTTCCCGTACGGTGTTCAGTTTCGCCAGTGAAATAAAACAATTTTTAACGAATACTAGCGCGGTTTTATTGAAAGTACTTATTTTTAACTTTTCTGTTCGAATTTCAATTGTTCGAAAACAGTATGTCGAAGTCGAAATATCAAATTGGTTGTTTTACATAATTTTATTAAAACATAAACATAATTCACGTATGTTTTATTTTCCAGAAAAACAGTTACTCAAATATCAAATCACTTATTTTTCTTTAGACAGATGTTTTTCTTTACTAGAATTTACTAAAGATCGAAGTAACTTTTGATAGAATTTCGTGTTTCATAATATTTAATTGATTTAGAAAATTCGAGTGTATTTTTAACCCGAATATTATTGTCTTGCTATAAAGAAAAACGTTTAATGCAAAGACCATTAGGTTAGGTTAGTGTTTTGACCACGCGCAGTGGAGAGAGCAAAGCGAGCGGAGCTCCATAATGCTTGCATGCATGTTGCATGCTTGCTTGCATGCTGCATGCTTGCTTGCATGCTATACTGCATGCTTGCTTGCATTCTGCATGCTTGCTTGCATGCTGCAGTCTTGCTTGCATGCTGCATGCTTGCTTGCATGCTGCATGCTTGCTTGCATACTGCATGCAAAATGCATGCCGGGGGGTGCAGTGGGGCTGGCCCCACTGCTCGGGGGTGTCGGGGTCCTCGCAAAACCATTAGGTTAGGTTAGTGTTTAGACCAAGCGCAGCGGAGCGAGCGGAGCTATCTGAGATTATAATGTAACTATCTGATATTGCAATAATAATTTCTTAAATGTTTAGTACCTATTTCTTATTTTTAATTTCGAATTCAAGATAGGTATAAGATTCTTTGTCAGATAAAGTGATGTATTTTAATAATATTGGTGACGTTTTTCTGGATACTAAATCATCTTACAATAATAGTTTCGGCCAAATGTTGAGTGGGATGTCAAAACATATGGAATTTGAAAAAAATATAAGTGAAATTCGGAATTTCAATAATTTGTCAATTGTGTTTTCGGTAAAATGAAATTTATGGAAAAAAAAGGAAATCGATTTCGGTAAACTAACATTCGAACAGAGAAATTTCTAATTTTAGATACGTGTAGGATTCTAATTATTTGTCAGATAGTGTGTTGTAATTTAATAATATTGGAGACGTTTTTCTGGATACTAAATCATCTATCAATAATAGTTTCGGCCAAACGTTGAGTGGGTTGTCATAACATATGGAATTTGAAAAAAAATATAAGTGAAATTCGGAGTTTCGATAATTTGCCAATAGTGTTTTCGGTAAAATGAAAATCATGGAAAACAAAAAAGAGTAAAACGATTTCGGCAAACCAAAATTCGCACAGAGAAATTTCGAATTTAAGATAGGTAACCCATTGAAAAATAAAAAGTACTATTAATAGTATCTAGTTCAGCTATCTGATCATCTATTGAAACAGAGGGAGTAGACTTTTTAAGATTTGTTTTTGAAAAATGTCTAAGCTGCTGTGTGGGAGGAACCTTTAAATGATAGATTTATTACATTTAACTATCCATATACACTTTACTCTATAATATTGAGACCTCACGACAGCGTATGTGCTACATAGACTGCGTCAATGAGGCTGAACTGCAAACCACTCCCACCTTTGGGAACCTCCGCCGCCCACATCAGCTGTCGTCCGATCATCTATATACCCAGTGGGCTTATTTTGTAGCCCAATTCAATCTCCAGATGCTTTATTTTCGCTCAAAAAAGGTTATTCTACTTTATGTCCGGCAAGTCGGAAACATTTTTCATTTTTTTTAATTTCTCAAAAACTTTCCGACCGCCTTTCAAATTCAAGCGCCATTCGATCTCCGCGCTTTAAACATTTTGACACATATCCCGCCATGCTCCATTTTTGGTTGAATAGCGGGCACATTAACTGGTGATCACAAACATTTTTAATGTGGCGTGCGGTAAAATCAACTTTCCGCACGCTGCTGTACTGTCATCAAATCGAAAGAATTCATTTTCCAGCAACTGTTTTGAAAAAGAATTTTTGAAATCAGTGATTTTAGAATTTTTAGATTTTAGGCATTCACAATGCTATTTTTATATTAAGATATAAACAGTGATTATTAATAACTACTACGTCATTTATACCAATCTAATCTGTCATAATGAAGAAAACTCATCTATCATCGCCAAGTTGAAATTCCGGTCATGAGCATTATTTCTATTTATAATGCTAATGTATTTAAAATCTTGGTACGAGCGCTTGTGTTGATGTTCTCGTCGCCTCAGCTATATCCAAAAGAAAGGCTTATCATTGAATAGCTATCGTTGGTGGTACATGTAATTTGGAAGGAAGCCAAGGCGCCGCTGCTGCGCTTACTAACAACTTTATTATGCATTACCCGGTTTCGTGTGAACCTAAATAAGCAACTGTTCAGAGTGTTCAGTTGCCAAGTTTCAGCTTTACATTTTCATTAGATGATGGGCTGTCGTCGCTTCTGGCAATTAACGCGGCTGAGGGCAACAGGGCGGGTGTGAAAAATCTGCGGGCAAAGGCTAAATTAAATACAGTTAATTTTAACTAATGTTTTTATGACAGAGACTTTGTAGTCTAAAATCTTATTAGATTTTTTATTATGTCTTTTCTTGGCATGTTCTATTAAAATGGTTATTAAGAGATTTACGAGAGTGAATATTTTTCTTGCTTCAAATGAAACAAGTAGATTTTAATTTTATTTCATATTCGCATTTATAAAACTAGTGGCTCCGTGAGCTGTAGACCTCGCGTTAAAAAGTTGCTCAAATTGTATGTTGTTTAAAAAATAATCTAAAAGATGTCGCCACCCCTTTTTACCCACACACCACGAGCTTTTCAAAGCACATAGTAGGTATGTACGTGCTGTTTGGTATATTATTTGGTGGGTATATTCGCTGCTAGATGACGCTTTTAATTTTAATAATCTTTCGAAATAATTGATTTTTGGTAAATTTCGAAAAACTGGATGGTTTAAAAAATTATACAATATTATCGAACCTGCCCACAAAATTTCACCAGAATCGGTTGAGAAATGCGACCTGTAGAGGAGATCAAACAGCCGGAAAGCTGGACTGAAATATGTTTTTTTACATATCTCCGTCATTTTATTAAATTTCGAAAAATTGCCTCGACAAAAAAAATCTAAATACTTATCAAATCTGCTCACAAAATTTCACCGGGATCGGTTGAGAAATGCGACCTGTAGAGGAGAACAGACAGCGCCGGAAATCCAGACTGAAATACGATATTTTTACATTATCTCCGCCATTTAAAGAAAAAATTAAAAACTGGCTTGACAAAAAAAAAATATACAATTTTCAAACCTGCTTACAAAATTTCACCAGAATCGGTGGAGAAATGCGACCTGTAGAAGAAAACAGACAGAACTGGAAAGCCTGACTGAAATATGTATTTTTAACATTTCTCCGTCAATTTTAAAAATTTCAAAAAACTGGCGTAACAAAAAAATTTTATATTATTTTCGAACCTGCTCACAAAATTTCACGAGAATCGGTTAAGAAATGTGACCTGTAGAGGAGAACAGACAGCGCCGGGAATCCGGACTGAAATACGATTTTTTTACATTATCTCCGCCATTAAAAAAAAAAAAAAAACTGGTTTGACAAAAAAAATCTATACAATTTTGAAACCTGCTTACAAAATTTCACCAGAATCGGTTGAAAAATGCGACCTGTAGAAGAAAACAGACAGAACTGGAAAGCCCGACTGAAATATGTATTTTTAACATTTCTCCGTCATTTTTAAAAATTTCAAAAAACAGGCGTGACAAAAAAATTATATATTATTTTTGAACCTGCTCACAAAATTTCACGAGAATCGGTTGAGAAATGCGACCTGTAGAGGAGAACAGACAGCGCCGGAAATCCGGACTGAAATAGTTTTTTCTAACATATCTCCGCTATTTTGAAAAATTTCAAAAAACTGGTTTGACAAAAAAATTCTACATCATTTTTAAACCTGCTTACAAAATTTTACAAGAATCGGTTGAGAAATGCAACCTGTAGGCTGGAACAGACAGCGCGACATACGAAATAATTTTTGCCCAAGCTGAAGCAGAGACGCTTCGCTCGTAGTTCGTGCTCGCTCGGTCAATTAGTAGTATACGAGCAATGACAGAGATAACCGAGCATTGGTTGTGACATTCGTGATAAATAATTTTCGATCATCCATACAACTAATTCATTATTCCTGACTACCTACCCTTAAGTAGGATTGTGATCTTTCAGATAAATTACATTCCTTGTTCATTTGCTTGTTTGCCATAAAAAGTATCTAAAATTATTATTTTTATTACAAAGAAAAGCACTTTTTACTAATGAATCGTCAAGAAAATATACCAGTTTCATTTGCTATTCTTTATATCAGTTTAATAAGCTCATATCACACCACGGAAGCATATATAGGCTTTTATGAATAATTCGCGCCTCAACTTCGGCATAATTGAGGTGCTAATGGATGTATCTTGCGTTTTAGCTGATATATTTGCACGAACAGTCTATGTTTAGCCCTTGAATTATGTATGAACAGGGATATTAGCTGTTTTACTAGTAATGACAGAGGCTTAGCATGACATGTTTCTTTAGGATCAACTACATAAAACATAGCTATGTAACACCTCATAGTGAAAATTTTGATGTTGATTCGAATGCTCTGGCGTATCACAATCACGTGTAAGAAGTAATATTTAGCGTAGTTATTACTAGTATGTACCGTTCAAATTACTATCTCATTGTTGAAATAGTTTGTCATTGAATTTTGGCAACTGTTCAAAAATAAACGAAACCACGTTTCTGAAAACTGATTGCATTTTGGTCTATTTTTAATTAAAATTATGTTTTATTCTGTTACTGCGGAAGAAAAACGGAATGCAAATGATTTATTATATTTATCTGTGAAAATGGTTTCAAGTTTTTTAATATCACCCATAGGCCAGTAAAATTTTACATAAAAAATGCAAAACCGATGTAAAACTGCATTTTTGGTATGTTATTTGGACCTTTTAGAGGTATGTAAAACTATGTTTTGCAAGCAAAAAAAAGAAATGCACAACATTTTTTATTTATGAGACTGTGAAGTGATCATGTTTGTATGAAAATAACGGTGTGGGTGGTTAGATATGCCAGTGAGTGTAAATTTTTCAAGCATCATATCTCAAAAACTATTAGACATACGGAGCTGTGCTGTGGATAGACTTAAATTCTTTAAAATTTAATATACTTTAAAAATAATACTAGCAACTAATGTCAAAAGCCCATAGTTTTTTAATTAAACTGCAAAAACTGAAAAAAATGCAGTTTTTCACGTATCACGCAGGTAGCACAACTTTTTTTTGCTTGCAAAACGTAGCTAGACACTATCCTTTGAGGTCCAAATAACTTATTTGGACCTCAAAGGATAGTGTCTAGCTGAAATAACATACCAAAAAATGCAGATCACGTTTTGAGTTTTTAGAAAATTTGTTTGTAAGATTATACTGGCTTACCAACCATGCCGTCTGTAATGAATAAGTTATTACTTATTGTAGGTACAATATATATACTTACATTCTATTTTCCCCCTTCTTTGCTGAGATCTTGATCATACTAACTAATAATAAATGTACCGTAAAGTAGTTTGAGAAACCATTAGAATTATAATAGTGGGTATACCGGTATTTTTAAAAGATTGAGAGATCATGAACCCGTAATATTGACCAAGTAAAACTTAAACTGAAGATAGAAGTAGCTTCGAATGTTAATTACGCCACTAATTCCTTCCTAAAATTCTCTCTTTATTTTTTTAACAAAGTTATAGAGTCAGCCTTAACTTACCCCAAAAGTTGCTCAAAGGACTTATCCTAAGCCGTCTTAAAGTGAACTTGAGAGAAATTCTAATAAGTATCCACCGTACGGTACGGATAATGCAAACAATAAGGCGGTGCATAAGCATCATCTTTGCTGCTTTGTGGCTGGCTGCTCTTGAGCACATTATACTTCACACAACTCTACAAAAGAAGATCTAAAATTAAAGATTACCTCTCCTTCCATCAAGGTGGCACTTTATCACATTGATTGCGTTGTTACGGGAAGTATTTTAGTCGGGAGTAAACCAAAAGTGGCCACTTCGTTTCAATTGCATTTTAAAACTACACTCGGCGTCAGAAAAATCACACCTTAAAAAAAAGTTAATTTAATTCTATCATATTTAATGGTTAGTGTTTTTTCCCTTCGAACATAGCCAACAGTCTCTAGAAACCGTTGGAATACTTATCGAACGGAATCAATAACAGAGATTCAGTTTCCGAGCAACATTACATTGCCTCATTTTATTGCAATATTTGAGCAACTTCATGGGCAATAGTATCCTCATCTTGGGTATTCCTTTTTTTAATTAAACTGTTGAAGTGTGTTTTCTTCATCATCTCGATAGCGAATTTACCCGTATTTCCTGAATTGACCCCTTTTATTTTCCTTTTATGGCGGCGCAAGCAATAAAGCTTTTAATTATGGTAACTGTTATGTTAATTAAATCAAACAATTATTAATTGAAAGCTCATTAAATGTACTTTCAATAGATATTAACATTTACACAATAAAACGTTAGCTAGCAATAGCAGGTGGCTAAGTCTAAACTTATTTTCGAAGAGATGCGATTTTTCTGACGTCGAGTGTAGTACAAAGAATGAAAAATATTAAAGAGTTATTCAAAAAATATTAGAGACAATTTAGGAAGGCATGGTTTGTTTCCTTTTTTAAACATTTACTTGGTTTACGAGTATTTAAAATAAAAGTATTGATGGCGCTAGTTGGCCTGTGCGCCTTAAGTTCCTTGCTGTGCGGCCTTGTTTGGCGCACGGCGCAGGGTTAGTTTGTCTATGATTCCGAGCACGTATAAGTGAGATAGACGTTCCGATATCTTGGTTTAAAGTGTGTTTAATAAAAAAAAAAGTCCCTACTAGAAGTATTTTTTCGTAACGCATACAGTACAAATTATTTTCCTTTGTTACGATACGGGAACTGTATGGCTGTATTTCCAACCCCGTACCCTTAGACAATTTTACAAAAAAACAAATATTCTAAGCCCGTACCGCACCGGCCGGCACGGCGGGCGTGTGGACAAGCGAAGCTATTATAGTACGTGCTGTAAGCGTCAAAAATGGCCAGAATATTTCACTTTGTGATACCAGCACCAAATTTTAGTATGTTGTTAAACATGTTATTCTATCTTAAAAACTGTCGGGAGCCCACCTGTAAAGTGTCTGGATCCGGAGATATGACGTCATCAAAATGGCGGAATATATTGCTCTAGTGCTGTGCTGGCCGCAGTCAACAAGCATCGAAACGGTTACAGAAGAAGGTGGAAGAAGATAGAATTATTGTTTATACACTTCGATCATTTATTCCTGATGATGATTTATTCATGATATTATTAGATGATCGAAGATTACCTATGCATGATAAGTAAAATAAGTATAACTAAAATTAAAGTTCCTAATGTTTTTAGCATTAATGTTATGGGCAGTTCTCCGAGGTGATTGATTTTTGTGTCCAGGCTTTATATTCGAAGAAGTTGTTAAGATAAATTTCTAAAAAATATTTTAGGGCTTCTTTGTGGCTAACGTTAACTGGAGAGCATAAAAAAATTATGACAATACTTACTGATTTTCAGTGAAAAAATCCCAACTACTTTTCGTGACGACGGTGGCGTGTTTAATTCCCAGAATCAAACACATCGAAGACAATAACTTGATACTTATCAAGTTCCCGCACTGTTTTATATGTTCTTGGCAAGCTAATTAGTTGGTTTTCACTTTAGGTTATACAAATGAATCATAGTATATTAATTTTTAAAGTTATTGAACATTGTTAAACGTATCATTGACTTTCACATGATTTCTGTGCCACTCACAAACCACGCTGCACACCACAACTGATTTGTTTATTGTTTATAATGTTTATTGTAAGATTCGTAAGATTCAGCTATAAGGATGTTATTACAAAGCTTTATATTAAAATTGGGTATATATTTTAATATTTGAGATAATTGGCAAAATTAGATGTTTTCTGAATTCAGTGACTCTGATATCAGTGCATTCAGTGGATAAAATAGTACCGAAATCAGAAAAAGACCCACGGAAATCAGATTTCATTGCTCAAAATAAGAAATATGTATAGTGTTTTTTAAAGAAAATTACGTCTTCTAACGCAAAATATTCATTGTGTCCACCTTTAAGATAAATATTTAACTGATAAGTTGCATTGCAGCTAATAGTTTATTAATTTTTTTTGGGACGTAAATTATGGCTGTGTTGATACTAAATAATTAGTATTTGCTATGAAAGAGCATTGTTAATATTGATTTAAGATTTTGTACTTACTCAGCTTTCGTTAGTTTTATTTATTTCCCTTATAAAATCATATGAAATCTGATTTTGGTGGCCAAAAACCTGATTTTGGTGGACCCTCAAATTTAAAAATCAAATATCTCATAAACCGCTTTGTCAGTAGTGCGCCATTTACATATATTTACTTAGATTTGATTATATTTTCAATAACGTTAATCATATAACTTCTAAAAGCTAAAAGAGAAGGTGCTACCGAAATGAGCATTTTTGGCAAGGTCTGGAGAAGTGCTCATTAAGTAGAATATGGACATAAGAACAACTATTATTTTTTGTGAAAAAAACACACTTACTATTATTTCTGTTAATTATGCATGATTTTGAATAAATATTTTAGAAACTTTTTAAACGTGTAAGACACGTTATATTTCATTTTACGATTATATTTCATCACTAGCATAGAATTACATCTGTTATATGCAGATCGGGAAGTATTATCCCGTAAAATAAGCACGCGCGACTGTAGCTGCTATACACAAGGAATATTAACTATCAATTAGTTCAAAAAATTAGTAAAACCGATGAGCTCCCATGTCTTAAAGGACCTTGGAAGTCAGGACCGGATACGTAACAAAAAGAAGTCGTAATGCAAATCTGGTATTATTGATACGGGTAGTAAATGACTCGCACAGCACTATGGTATGGTGGTAAGTCTTGTTCTAGCACTACTAAATCAACGCAGATAGTAATTATTGAAAACAAAAATTTGCACAAATGATACCTACTAGAAAAGGCAGGGAAAGGCAAAGGACAGGCTGAAAATTAGTGCCAGCATATTAATAAAAATAAAACAAAAACATATAAATTTTTTCCGCTCCGTGTATGTATTTGAGTACCTACTTTCTTTGCATATTATGTATTATAGGTATATAATGAATTTGTATTAAACGAAAAGCAATCAGAACTCAGTTAACTATATTTTTATAACCCAAACAGTATTTCTAAAGTAAATAACGAAAGCGGAGGTAAACAAAACAAACACTTTCCGTTCGACTCTGCCATTCTTGTTCCAGCACGACAAAAAAGGGTACCTATCTTTGCAATTGAAGTCATTCGTTTATGTCTGTTTGCTTTCTCTGTCTGAAGTCTTGGAAACAAATAGTTCGAAGAGATCAAGAAGACAGCGCAGCGCAATAAACGCAGAGTGCGTCGATAGATAGACACTGATATTTTATCCAATAAGATCTTCTGTG
Source organism: Agriphila geniculea (assembly GCA_943789525.1). Classification (NCBI taxonomy): domain Eukaryota; kingdom Metazoa; phylum Arthropoda; class Insecta; order Lepidoptera; family Crambidae; genus Agriphila; species Agriphila geniculea. The sequence continues at coordinate 15,354,705 of OX038882.1, read as the reverse complement.
GAGATTCGAAGCCACAGATTTTATAGTACTTGTTATAAGGTCTTATGTTCGAAGCTGTGAAATCGTCATTATTGTATAAAATTCTTTTTACAAGTTAATTCTAAAGTAGGTGTTGTAGGTGTAAGTAGCTTATCTTAGTAGGAACTATTATAGTGCTTGTACCTCTTACAGTGACTTTAACACTAGGCACATGTTATTATAATTTTCTTTGCTTTTACAGACTGATACTTAGGGTCTATTTCAAAGGTGGACTGTACAATCTTTTGGATTCATTTAAAATTGTAGGTAACATAATTTTCGTAAATAAGTTACCTTAGGGAACTTATCCGGAACCTGCGAAACAGATTCTTGTGGGAAAGTTTTCTTATTCATTTTTCGATCGTCTTTCGTATAAATTAGTTTGAATATGGACCGAATGGAATTTCGTAATTAGCTATTACAGAGAATGTTTTTCTTTTTAATGGTAATTTCCAGCAATAACAAACTTTGTTGATTGCTTAGTTTGACTTTACTTTCGTTCGTGTTGAACAAATTAGAAGGACAAAAAAAAGGTAGCGCTACTATTAACTAACAAATAAAAAAAATTACAAGTCAAAGTTAATCACATAAGTAATTAAATATTATTACCATGACAACCAGCGAACTAAAATCTATGGAAGTGTAATTGCAAACAAATGTTGCTTAAAAATGGCACCACGGGGCCGAAAAAGTACAACCCGCTCAGCTTTAGTCGGGCCAGCCACCCGGTGACTGACGTTAGTGTTCATTTCAATAAATTGCAGTTTGTATTGTAGAAAAAAGATAGAAAGAGTTTATTAGAAATGACGTCCTTTATAGTCAAATGGTGTAAAAGATGCAAAGAAGGCAGTAAAAAGATGCAGATGAAGATCTTATTTTTTCGTTTAAGAATAGAAAATATCTATGAGTAAACAAATTATGGTCGCTAATAAGCAACCATTGTTCAGACGCTTTGTGCTGCATTATTAAATGCCAACATTTTTAGCTCTATCCATTTAGTTGTACTTTTCGTGTGGTGCCATTTTTTGAGCAGAATGCTTATTCCATAGATTTTAGTTCGCTGATGACAACTATGTAACGTTTAAAATCACCCAATAATTTTGCCATTGGGCTAACCGTTGACTTGGCAGACATACCGAGTTCGTAATATTGGAAGTTCATTAAGTGGACTCTAAGGTAAGCTAAAAATTGAAATACAGTAGTGTCATCTTAATTTATTAGCAATATCAATTCAAAGTACAGGCTAAACTGCACAATCATCTAGCTATACAACTTTATCATTTTTAGTCGCGGCATTATCACGCTTAAAAGCTTTAGCTTGTATAAAGGTTGTTTAAAACATCGGCTTAGCGGTGAATGCAGACGTTAATAACAATGGCCCATAATGAGTTCCCGTCACGTAGGTAGGTAACTAGGTATGTACGTAGTAAGTATATTGCCGAAACACGACGTCTCCGTTTCGTCGTCACCTTCTCTACACGTAGAGCAGGTAAAAACAGAAAAAAAGGTTCGATCGAACATTTGAATTCACCTTTTACGAGATGTTTGCTATTGTTGTGCTGACTTGTGCTTGACTTTTGGCTATCGATTATATTATAGAGTAAAAATTATATTGTAGCTTTTTATCATTAAATAATACTTACTCAACAATGAAATTATCTCTCTTGATCATTGCCTTTTTTAAACTTTCGAGAGCGATGCTAAAAAAACTGAAAGAAATCAATGTTTAATTATGGAAAAATAAACAATAATTAATAATAATAATAAAGATCTCCAGGCTCCTTATATCCAAAAACAAAATTTTGTAAGTATTCTTATTTGTAAATCACACAAACAAGCATGCATGTAAAGATAAAATCATAACTTTTTTCAAATTTGATCGGCACACACAAAAGGCACTTATGTCATTATGCGTGTAATTCTTTTATTCATAGTAAGTTTAAGAGTAATTTTAGTTTTGTAAATATTTTGACAAGCGCATCTAATCTACTTATAAATAGGGGCTTTAATCAAGATTCATGCCCAATAAAGAAATGCTCTCTATTATAAAATAAATAAATATGCTAGGGTAAATCCATTAAAATGTTACTACCTACTATATTATATGTTTGTGCTTGTATTACGGATAGGAAATTAATTAAATCGATTGAACGTAGAATGAATTTTCCCCAAGAACTAAATAAAGGGATGGCGTACTAATTATAAGGTCCTTCTTAAATAGTGCACAAAACTTTAAGTGGTTAATGTACTCATGCATACAAAGAACTTTTACTATGGTACCAACATTGAAATAGCGAAAAAAAAACAGCTGTTCCATACATTTTGATCTTTTCGATTTTAAATTTTCTATGGAACAGCTGATTTTTTTTTCGCGATTTCAATGATGGTACCATAGTAAAAGTTCTTTGTATGCATGAGTACATTGACCCCTTAAATCATTGTGCACTATTTAAGAAGGACCTTATACATATATTCTGTGGGATGGCCGAAAATATTATACAAGGTTATTTTTAGTTAATAAAAAACCTGTCGTGGGGTTGATCAGACCATCAAACTGAACAACTTTCATTATGGGACCAACCTTAAAATAGCGAAAAAAAAAATCAGCTGTTTCATATATTTCGATGGAGTAGGATTGTACTTTTGTATGGAACAGCTGTTTTTTTTTCATAATTTCGAGGTTGGTCCCATAATGAAAGTTCAGTTTGATGGTCTGATCAACCCCACGAGAGGTTTTGTATTAACTAAAAATAACCTTGATAGGTAAGGTAGGTAGCTGATCAAAAATGTTGATGGAATATTTTCAAATAACGTGCTTTCTTGTGTTTTATTTTTAGATAGAAACCAAAATTATAGTTAATACTAATCCGCATTGGGTCTGCGTGGTGGCTGATGATGGACCATCATCCTTAAGGAAGGCCTGTGGAGACATTAAAAACGGCTGATGTCAAACAAAAATGTCATTGCTTTTGAACAAGATAATTTTCTTCGTTGGGAACTAAAATGTGTTTCCTACTGCTCGTAAAGCAGTAGGAAACGATAAAAATATGCACATTACGGGAATTGTTATTTTTGGTGATCGAAACGCGCATCACGTTCCATTTTTAAATTTTCAATACAAATGATTAAAACAACTCTGCGCGTGCCATAATAAGGGCGAGCTTTGAAAATTCCTATTAAATTATTAAATAGATATAAGTATATACAAAACACGCAATACATTAGACAAATACCTCATTATTCCTAAGAAAAATTAAAAATAACTTTAGATTCTGTAAATACCAGTAAAAAAACGTGTCCAAGTGTACCAATTTGAGCATTTTTTAATATTTTATTTCTTTGCGATCAAAAAAATTTTTTAAAATTTTCTCTCCATATAGGGAACTCCTTGACAATACAAACAATAAGTGAAAAAATAAATATGAATCGTATTCTTATTTGTTACAGCTGAAACGTTTGTGAAAAATACCTCTGACAAGCAATTTTGAAATTCCGCTTGAACAGATTGTCTTCGTTTTAAAATACCTGATAATTTATTATGTTTTTCTCTCTATAGAGAGAATAGTATACGGCACTAATTTAAGAATTTTGCTTCCTAAGACTAAAGTTTACATTAATAGTAATGCTTTCATTCTTTAGATAAGTTCATTGGAAAAACGCTAATTTCTTTGAAATGCGGATATACAGCCTTAACTCACAAGACCTGGATATAAAACCTTTTATTGAACCCTTTATTTCATTAGCTAAGTCGTCCTCAACTTAGCCTACTTTTTCAATTTCACAATAAAATTATAAACACAAAACGCACCGATTCATCATGAGGGTTTAAACATTACTTAATCCGATTTCATGACCAGTAATGCTGCGTCGTTTCGTCACATCAACGTTATTTTAACGTTTCTCATTATGAATGAACGCGGTGTATAAATTAACATAAAGCTCATTCCTCGAACTTGAACTACCTACCTAATATTCGGATTTCCTTTACTCAGCTTGAATATCAAAGCGATTTCAAAGGCAAATATATAATCTCTCTTTAACACGCAAATATTAGAGTTAATCTGTATAGATGCTGCCGTGAAATAAGGTTAGTAATTACATAATATAAATATTTCAAATATCTTTCTTCATCAATCTAAGTTGTTATAATATCACTATAATTCACTGCAACTAAGAATTGCATATTATTTTACTATGCTTGTGATGATGCAAAATAAAAAATCACTGTTCTGTGGAATGACGCCGTTGAAGGCTTTTTGGGCAAATAAACCCTTTAAAACGTGTGGTTCCCTCCTCCTGTTATGACTAATGCAAGTTCACTCTTACTTTTGAATGGTCAACGGTCATTTTTTATGGTTGGCCGGCTAGGATGACCAGTTCTTCTGTAACAGCTGCGGGACGCGAGCGGGAAGGGACATAACGCTATCCGGCATTCACCGCCGCGCGTTCGCTCATAGTACGCGTGCCCTGTGCCCACAGATGTGTCTCGCGAGTGTCGAAGTGTAACTTGCACTTATTTCTGTGCTTCCGCCATGGCTGGAGTGTTGTTGTTTGTGTTGTGCGTGAGCCTTGCGGCCGCTGACAGGAAGCCTACTATTGCTGAGAAACTTAGAGAAGACGCGGATCTCTCGCAGGTATTTCAAACTTTCTACAACAAAGTTACTTTTTTTAGACGGGATTCGTTGGCTTCGACGGCTTACGAAGTTTTGGGCCTTTCAACAGGACTTAAACAATGCCGGAAATTTTGTAAATTTACATAAGTACTCTTAAGATTTAATGGAAATTGTAAGAATTTATGGGTCAAACTATCTAAGTTATCTTTAAGTTAGAAGTTATAAACTTGAAGACAAAGTTAAATCAAACAAAAGAAAATGTTTTTCCGCGTTTAGTAAATATGTTAAGTATTTATTTTATGCCGTTGAGCATCAATTCTCAACTAAGTTTAGCTATACTGTAGGAATAAGTGTAGGATAAACTGAAACTTTTTAAGCACACTTTTAAATTATAAGCTTAGAAAAATAAAATCTACTTACACTAAAGAAAAAACTAGTTTCGGTAACTTAATCTAATAACTTTACGACGTTGTGAACAATAAATATCTTATCCTAATCTCAGGATATGAAACCGTGAACCTGTTTATTTATACCTGTGATCACTCATGCAAGACCACTGCTCCGATCATTGAGCTCTAGAGGTACTTACATACTTGAATCAGTCATACAAACAAAGGTTCTCAGGTGCACAGCCTTGCATCACCTCTCGTTTATTTCATCTTATGGTATTATGGTAACTCAGTACCCCTTGCGTAATTTAATAACACCAGTTGTTTTAAAACATGCGATTTATCAGCTAGCCAGCTGTCGTGGTCGTCGCGTCGTGAGTCACTTGTCGTGTACTACTTAAGGTTGTAGCGATGGGAATATTGCCCTCCTACTTAACCCTTTGCATGCCTTTGACTCAACTTTTCTTTGTATTTGCATTGGTCATAACGGGTTCTAAGTCAATAAACAAATATGATAGTAAAAAAATACAGATAGTAGCCGCTGTTCGTTTCACGAGCTTTTATTTAGTTTAATTTTGTATTTTTTTTATTGATACAAAATAAAAACCTTCATAACAAAAAATTAAGTCAACGAAAAACTATACTAAAAGAGAAAATAACTTTTACTTTATGTTTCAATGAAATAAACGCGTTGAATTGAGAAACTTCTTCTTTTTTAATGGATTTTATTTATTTATTTATTTACATTGTACAGGTTAAGTATGTAAATTGGCCATATCTCCATAAAACTATTAACCAAGCATGATGGGATTAATAATATTATTATTACATAAGTCACATTGAAGATTTACATCACTGACACCGTTTATAGTTAATAGGATAATGCGGCATAGTTACTGAGGTTGGTGGACGACATATTGGATAATTGGTAACCCAATCCGTAAATCTATGGTTTCTTCTCATTAATTAATGAAGAAATATGTCAGTATGTTAGTCCTCTAGGCATTCCTAAAGTCGTGAGGTAATTGTTGACTTGATCTGCGTACGCCCGCAAACGGTTACACACAAAATACAGTGTTTGATAATAGCCTTATAAAACCAAAAAATTAATAACAAAAATATCAGATGCATGAAACAGCTGTTTTTTTATTAATGGGATTTCAGAGTTGGTCCCATAGTCAAAGTTGTTCAGTTTGATGGTCCCTATCTAACATATTCGGATTTGTAAGGTTGTATTAGCCTTATAAGCATTTGTGATCCTAACACAAAAGTGAAAAGCTTATTTTTGTACTAGGATAGAGCACAAAAATGAGTGTTTTTTGTACTCTATGCGTTTCTAAACCGAAATTTGAACCCAAGTAATAAAATACTAACTAAATGGCAGAAAGTAAAATATCACAACCAAGTGCAAACGAAGTATATTCCATCTTCTATATATTTCGATGCTTTAATTACGCTAGATCAGAATAAGCTTAGTATTTGCGGTTAACGTGTGAATACATTAACTTAGGCAAAACCACATTGAACTATATTACATAACACAAACTCACCACAAACCGAATAAATATTAGATGAAGTTCCATAATTTTCAGCATATCTGTAAGTGGGTTAACACATATAAGATTGTCACCGTGTTAACTTATAATTATACTGTTTCAATATATACTGGCTCCATTATTTACTGTGATTTATTACAAAATAGCTACTTGGTGCTCCTGCTGAGGACGCTTTTACGCGACATTTTCAATTAGTGCCGCCGTGCCATATCCAAGGGATTTGGTAGAACAATTATTTATCTTGTGACGTCTATTAGGTTTAATAAGTACGGACGAGAGCGTGACAGGTCACCCATATGGGTAATTGTGTATGCTCCTTTACTAAAAAGATCATAATGGTGTACTTCGACACTGTTGTTTTTGCATTCCTCTTGCGCTTTGGCAACAGAGGCAGCAAACAAGATAGGATGGCTTATTAAAATTCGTTAAAAAGTTTCAAGGGAAAGCGCATGGTTTCCCTCATTCCTCTACGATCCACCGACGAGGCTCCACCAGTGGATTTGGATTATAGGCAATAGACAGATCATTTAGAACTAAAATGAATTTGAATACCGCAAGCAGGTAAAGATGATCGAAAACCGCAATGTACAAACTTCCGGCTAGAATTGATTACTATAATTTGTATCAAAGTCATCACGATAATATCCATTATTTAATAACTTCATCAGTAACTAAGTTAAAAAGAATACTTAAATTAATTCTGTGGAATAATAAAATAGTTATCTATTTCTAATATCGGAATATTTTCAGCATTTTTGCAATTTATTTATTTATTTAACTCTTCATGCACATTGTACATAGGCGGACTTAATGCCTTAGGCATTTTCTACCAGTCAACCTTAGGGTGATGTGGAGAGAGTGATGTGGTAGGGTGCACAACCAGTGTTAAACCAAAAAAGTAAAAGAAATATTAAGATATACAATACAACGTAATAAACCAGAATAATTATATATAACAAATATGATGTACTATACTTACAGAGATAAATACATAAGGGAAAATTACGGAAAATTCTGTCACTGAAAAATTTTCCGTAACTATTTTTTAATTTTCTCATATGACTTACCTTTATGGAGAAATAGATGAAGATGAGATACACATTTATTAGGGATACCAAAACGTAATTCAATAATTTTCTGTCGGTCGATGCCTTGGGTTGATCCTTCTATATTATACTCATTAAAGCTTCAAACTATCGTTACCACTTTCCATTAGGCAGGCCGAGTGCTTGTAACCACTAATGCGGTTTTGAAATATTAACTTCGGAAAATTATTTCCAATAAAGTTTTAAATAACTATTTAGTATATTTATTACTTAGACGTTATTGAAACTATTGGTGTTGTTTGGTCAATTATTTTGTAAAATTTAGTATGTATTATCTTTTCGCTGAACAATTCGTGGTTCATATTCGATTGTTTAACTATTGAGCCTTGCTTCGTGATAGCGATCTCTGAACGAACATGATATACACAACTTGTGATAATGAGGTAACTATACCTACTTTTTCATTAACAATATTTTATTGACAATCAGTCATGTTGGTTTACTACTAAGCACGAAAAACTGTCGAGTGAAAATCGAATTCGTATCGAGCACATGTTTTTAGGGTTCCGTAGCCTAAATGGCAAAAAACGGAACCCTTATAGATTCGTCATGTCTGTCTGTCTGTCTGTCTGTCTGTCTGTCTGTCTGTCTGTCCGTATGTCACAGCCACTTTATTCCGAAAGTATTAAGACTACACAGTTAAAACTTGGTAGGTAGATGTATTCTGTTAACCGCTTAACGAATTTAATACAAAAATAAGAAAAATAAAAGATTAAGGGGGGGCTCCCCATACATGGAACTGAAACTGAAAAAAATTTTTTTCTTCAAACCAACACGTGTTGGGTATCTATAGATAGGTCTTTAAAAATGGCATTGAGGTTTCTAAGACAACTTTTTCTCAAAATCAACCGTTTGAAAGATATTCAGCGCCAAAGTGGTAAAATGTGTGTCCCCCCCCCTTTAACTTTTGAAATAAGAGAGTGAAAAATCTAAAAAAAATATATGCTGAAGATCTTAATAAACACTTTCAACCAAAATTGGTTTGAACGAGATATAGTTATTAGTTTTTGAGATATAGCACATTTTCCAAAACCGCAAATATAACTTTGTCATTCATACCAACACTGTGAAAAACAAAGTTATTTTTGCAGACGAAAAATGATAGGTGGTATTAAATATGGTATGGTATAAGGTAACTACGGAACCCTATGGCGCGTGGCCCGACACGCACTTGGCCGGTTTTTTTTTATTCAAGTGGCTCTACCTTACCAATACTGGTACTCAAACTCAAAAGTAATCGTCTGACGTCTGCGTTGATGGGAATTGTCCGTCATAAGTTCGTCCGTTCGACCTTTATTGCCAATTATGAACGAAGAACATTAAAAGGAAAGAACCTAATGATGCAGGTCTTAGTTACATAACTGAGCAGTCTCAAACGATTGCATCCGTTCAATTCCTAGACGGCAGTTTTGCTGTCCAATCACTTAGTTTTCTGCGTTGTATGCTCATACAAATTGCTTGTTAACAAATTTTTACAGCCAATAAATATTATTGTTGACGGTAATGTATTTTCATAGCAGCGTTATACTCGCTAAAATTTACAAATATCTAAATTTTAGGGACTTTAGATGTAAGGAAACAAAGTTTTGCTTCAAACGTGTTATTGTTACGTAAGATAAGATAGCATCCTTCGTTAGTAAATTTTGGCAAAGACAAGACGCAAAACATCCTGCCACCGCAGTAACGTAGCACTGAAACTTTCACAAGTTTTTAGAAATATACAACACACACAAAGTTATGTAAACAAATGATCCCTTTATAATGCAACCTTATTGTTAAATCATCTAAAGGTCGATTGATAAAAATAAACAAAAAGGGTAAGGTAGAAAACGTAGCGTAGGCTAAAAAATATAATAAAGGTTAAGGTGGTTATACCACCGAAAGTGGCGCCCTCAGAGGTTTTTATGTAATAAGATTTTAATAAAACTTTACGTGGAATTTTTGGAGTCATGGTCTAGTATTTTTAGAAGGTATCACTATATTCCCTCGTAGTCGTTCGTAGTTCGTCATTCGTAGAAGTAGATAGCAAATGTGTCAAAAACGGCCACTTTTAGCAGTTTTGCTATCTACTTGAGACTATGAGAGAATGTAATGATACCGTTTAAAAATCTTACTTGACTATGGGCCCTAAAAATTCCACGTAAAGTTTTATTAACATTGTGTATTAGAATTACATTATTAAATAAAATTCACAGCGGCGCGACTTTCGGCCATACAACCGCCTTAATCAAAAATCTTATGCCATAGGTACACAACGCAACAGTAGGTACTCATCTCGTTTCCTTTGCTGGTAATTACGGAGGACAATGGGGTCCTTCGTCAATCAACGGACAGTTTAATTTCATTTGGGCTTCCTCTTAAACGATTATGAGTAAAGTTTTGTTATTAGATTACTTACCTAATGTGAGACATAAAGTCAGTGTGAGGAAAGGAAAATTAACGAAAAATTTAATTTGGACTGAATTATTTACAAAACAACGAATACAACATAAGTTAATTAAACTATGATGATTATCCTACTAATATTATAAATGTGAAAGTTTGTGGGTTTGGATGTTTGGATGTTTGTTCCTCAATCACGCAAAAACTACTGAACGGATTTGGTTGAAATTTGGCACACAGATAGTAGATAGCCTGAATAAAAACATAGAATATTTTTTATCCCGATATTCCCAAGGGAACGGGAACCATGCGGGTGAAACCGCGGGCGGCCGCTAGTTAGAACATATTTTCTAAATAATTAAATTCATACGCTCTGCTACCCCTTCAAAGAAAAATAAACCGTGTAGCTTTTTAAAAATTACATACGGATTAAAAATCGGTTAGATTGTTCACAATTATCTCGGATACCTACGACGATGAAATTGTTAGAGGAAAAATTTATTAATCAAAATTGTTGAGTAGGTATGTCCTCGTGAGCGAAGCGAAATTCTGTAACGTTCCGGTTGAGCCAAATCTAAAGAATTTCAATAACTCCTCCTGTCACAGAACAGAGAACAGATGGTTCTGTGGAAAAATAAATTAGAGATAACAATTTAACTTGGGCATTCTTAACTTTCCTCACAGTCTGTAAATTATGTCTGGTTTAGCTTACGTTTTTATTTACAGTTATAGCGCTTGCAAGGGGATTTCAATTGTTTTACTTTGAATAATAAATTGTTGCTTCATTTATTGGCTAGATGCATCCAACAAGAAATTACAGTAATTTCTTAAAAATTTCCTTTCCTTTCACTAAACTACAACAGTAAAAGGTGACGGAAAATGTTTAAAAAATATAAAAAATAGGCGATTATTAACATTTCGCCAAAAATAATATTTAAAAACGCATGTTTATGACTTCGAATTCATTATTTTTCGACTTCCATTTGTAGCTGAAATCTCAGTTCATTTATGGACGAAAAAATATATTTATACGTAATTGCAATTATGTCGCTGTAAATGACTGTAATGTAAAAGGCTTCAGGGTGACAAAAGAGCAATGGAAATGTTGCGGTTCGCCTGCTACTCGATTCCTACAGCGTTGTTTTATCGCGAAATGAACTGCTCTATTCAATAATTTTCCATTATTGGAAAACTGGTGGTAACTACATTTTTTAGTTCATTATAGTAATGAAATGGAAATATGGTAAGAAAACTTTAATATTTATTGTTTCAATTGAGAAACGATTTTAAAATTGGTTTCATTTTTTGCGTTAAATTTTGAATTAAAAAAAAAACATGGGTATGTTGATCAAAATAAATATACAGTGTTCTAAGAAATAACTAATAGGTATATCCTGATGCGAACAGCGTCGTTAAGATAAATAACTTTGTATACCTACTGACATCCTGTTCCATTTCCTGTAGCCAGAGGTGCGAGGTAGCAATTTGTGGGAATTCAATAAGATACATGCGGGTATGTGTCGTGAGTAATTTCTTATTCTGTTTATGTAACACACACACATTTATACATTCTATCTACACATGTCTTGTCTATGTTATAGGTACACACGATACGAGAATATTATATCTATGCTTGCCCACACACAACAGCCTATGATTGGTGGCTGATCTTTTTACTGTTGCGACTAAAATCATTTTACGGATTACAGCGTTTTTTTTTTTAAACACAACGGTATAGTGCTTGGCCTTCATCTCACCTGATGTTAAATGACGATAAGGCCGAAGGTGGAAGCGCACTACACCCGGAATACTGGCTATCTTACCTCTAACTGCCGGAACACAACAATTTTTAAATTGTTATTATGGCGTCAGACTTAGGTAAGATGGTGGTAGCTAGCGAGGCGGACTTGAAAAAAGCCCTACCACCAACCAAACCGAGTACAAATTGTACCCCCCCTGGGAATCGAACCCGGGACCTCTGCGTCTTACACGGGTGGGCAAACCACTAGACCACAGAGGCGGTTTAATATACATACAGTAAGGCGTATACATATTATTAATTCAGGTATTTTACAATTATTTAGTTTGAATTTATTGGTTTTGATCAAGAGGGCTTTCTCTGAGAGGCCTCCCAATTTGTGAACTGGTGGTAGATTCCGTAGCTAATTAACTTTTATCAATTTTTTTGAGTCATAATAATTAAAAAATCAGAACGCAGCTATAAAATAATTTAATAAACTTGAATGCATTTTCCGTAAAATTATAAACAGTCTTTTTGCTTTAGTCCTCCCGTAACCACGGCCCTTGGAAAGGTGTCGAAACGTCGGGAATTTAAAAAAACCAATAAATCCTTACTAAATAATTCTGCAATAAGACCTGAATTAAAAAAAAATCTCATAAACTGAAATATTATTTAGATGAACGATCAAATGTGTATTATTTTATGTGTAGAACTTTTATGAACGCGCTATGTGCCCGGAAAAGTGTTAAATCCTGTTGGTGAATATCATTTTCATGCTTTACGCATAAATTGCTATGGTAAATGTTCTATATTCATTTGATCTACGTTTGTATGTAGCTAAGTTATATTCTGATGCCTTTATAATTATTTTCAAATTCAGTTTAGTATCATTACACGTTATTTTTCCCTTCTGCAAATACTCAGCCTACCGTCCTCAACAAATTTCAATGAAAATAGGCTTCAGCGGTTGAAGGGCCCTCATTTTAATATAAGTTTGATTTAAATTCGGCTAAGTTGAAGCTCAGTGCAAATAATGGATGCGGCTGGTACTTGACAGTGATGCGGGTGTACCGGGTGACATCGCTCTTTGTGATTTATTTACGTTTTTTAACCCTTGGCAATAACCAGCCATGTATAGCGTGATTGAGTGTTATTAATTTTATTGCCATAAACTTTTTGAAGTAGAAAATAAATTTTATCTTTTCTGTTTACATTTGTGTGTCGGACAAATCACATCAAACATTTAGTCCCAAACCAAGCAAATCTTGTGCTAAGATGGTAGACAATAAATACATAGGTATATTACAATAAAACTTCATGACTTTTTCTGGCACATCAACAGTTTCATTAACGATAGCACTATTTTTTAAACAAGCTCTATTTAAAAAGCCCCTTCAGGGACTAAATAAAAATACTTCAGTATTTCGAAGCAAGGGCTCCTCGCACCTCGCGCTCAACAAACTTTCGCAGCTTATCGAATTCCCAGCTTCAGTAATAGGGCACCACACGTTCTCGTCACGTGTCGCCTGCACTCCATACACACGCTTCATACACACTTGCAACATCTTCATTCAATTTCATTGAGGTTGCACTCAACAATTAACCTATTCAATTAACCTATCCACAAAGTACATGAACGTAACTTGAGGCGAACCGTCATCAAGACACTCTTTGTACCTTAAGGTGCTATTTCGAAGCGAGCTGCCAACTGCAACTGCCGACAGGCACGTGCAGCGGTTGTCGGCAGTTGCAGCGGAATAATTCGACGAGTGGCGGCATATGCAGCGACTTCACAACCAACACTAAGAGGCGGCCAGTCACTAGAATATTTACGCCGCCGATAGCCAATAGAAGCGCCGTATTGTTTGGCGGTCGCTGCACTACTGGTATGCCTTAACGGCGGTGCCGTGCGATGGCAGCAGCACGTGCTGTCGCCTTCGGCTGCATGTGCTGCTGCAGCGTCGCTTAAAAGCCACTTTTTCATATAAATACATACAAACCAGAAGTGCAGCTATCATGCATGCATGCATGCCGACTTCATGCAGCACGTGCTGTCGACAGTTGGAGTTGGCAGCTCGCTTCGAAATAGCACCTTAACGATGCGCCTCGTACCTAAACAGTACATGATGATTCGCCTCGTACCCAACAAACGAATCCAATAATTCCCAGCTTCTGGAACAGTAGGACATCAGATGTTCTCGTCACGTGTCGCGTGTACTCCATAGACACGCACTTGTTTATTCAACGGGCGCCAACAACGATATTGCTTACATTATTATTGTTGGAATTTGCAAGATGGATTCCCGAACCGTCGAAATAATGCTGTCAAATATAAAAGCAGGAGAAAACTTTTAGTGTAACTACGAGTGTAATGTTTAAAACAGTTTTGCTAGGACATTGAAACAATGATGAGTCTAATGGAAATGTTTCTATTAAAATAGAACTAGTAGGTAATTTAGGCCGTGTGTTGGAGAAAACTTTATTGTCCATAAATCTTCTTTGATACGTGACCTAACCTTAGTCTGAGAATCTCAATATGGCACGAATATATACCAATACAGCTTAAGCAGCTTTACGAACATTATTAATCAGAAGTTTAGATTATCAAAAACCTTTTATTTAATATAAGATCAGAAGAGAGAAGAAGATGAGTCGATGCACTCTGTTAATTTATTAGGAAATGAGTAATCAAGAGTCAGATAACGAGTAACAGTAACCGTTATTCTAAATTAGGAAAGTTGGACATTTTGGTGAAAATCTCTTATATAAAAGTGAAGGGGTGACTGACAGACTGTTGTCCAGCCCAAACCACTGAACCTAGAGACATAAAATTTTGAACATACATACTTTATACAACGTGAACGCCCACTAAGAAAGTATTTTTGGAAATTCCACCCCTAAAGGGTTGAAATTGGGGTACAAACTTTGTATGGAAAAAATATAAAATATACATTTCGACTTGAAACTTCATAGGAGTACTTCTTAAAACAAATGATCAAACATGTATTTCGTAAATTTCTGAAAATCAACCCCTTAAGGGGTAAATGGGGTAAAAAGCCCAAAGTCGATATGGATGTCGATAAAAGGTTTTATGGGACGTTGATTGCGAAAATTGCATTTATTTTGAAGTCCAACACGGTGCCATGATTTAAACCCTAAAGGGGTGAAATGGGATTCATATTTTTTTATGGAAAATAATATTCAATAGTCATTCCGACTTGAAACTTCGTATGAGTACCTCTAAAAACAAATAAGCAAACAAATCGATATGGATGTCGATATTGAGGTTTTATGGGATGTTTATTGCGAAAATGGCATTTATTTTAGGGTCCAACACGATACGGTGGACATTATTCAACACCTAAAGGACTGAAACGAGGTTAAATTTTTTATGGAAAAATAATACTGGAACGAGAACAGGAATCAGAACGAGAACGGGAACGGGAACTAATAATATTATAAATGTGAAGTTTAATGTTTGGATGTTTGGATGTTTGTTACTCAATCACGTAAAACCAGCTGAATGGATTTGGAATACACACAAATAGTTATATAGCCTGTGGTAAAACATGGATACTTTTTATCTCGGTTAAAGGTTCCATAGCGATTTTCCGAATGTCCACGTGGACGAAGTCGCGGGCAAAAGCTAGTAAAATATATATTGCTTTACTGCACTTGGTAAGGTCCTTAGGAGGTTGCAAATATTTTAGTTTTTAGTTGTTTATTAGATTTAGTCATCTCATTCATCAATTTATTGTCGAACTAGCGGCCGCCCACGGCTTCACCCGCGTGGTTCCCGTTCCTGTGGGAATATCGGAATAAAAAGTATTCTATGTTTTAATTTAGGCTATCTACTATCTGTGTGCCAAATTCCAACCAAATCCGTTCAGTAGTTTTTGCATGATTGAGGAACAAACATCTAAACATCCAAACCCACAAACTTTCACATTTATAATATTAGTAGGATGATTCTATAAGGTAATAGGCACAACACTTTAATGCGGACACGATGAGTGGGGCTCGGTGGTGTTGGGGCAGTGGTTTAGCGCCTGGCCCAGCGATTGCGGAAGCTAAGCAACTTTCGCAGGGGTCGGCCATGGGATGGGCGAACAACACTTTACTATCTTAAACTCATCCGTGCTTCGGAAGGTACGTTAAGCCGTAGGTCCCAGCTGCCTTTGCAGTCATTAACACACTTAACACCCACCAATCCGCATTGGGCCTGCGTGGTGAGTTATGGCCCATCCTGCTTGTGGGTGGACCTGTAAGGAAGGCATGTGCCCCAGCAGTAGGGACATTAAATTATGGCTTATGTCGAAGGTAAACTTAGTATTCATGTAAGTAATACTTAAAGTAACATAATGTGTGACTACGTCTGCAGAATATAATCCTTGATGCAAGAATCTTGAAAGGGGGTTGGTAGTTAAAATATTCACTATGTTATTCAGTCATTGATATACGTGATAAGAAAGAAATTGTTTTATAAAGAACAAATGTTTCCAATCGAGGACAACTGCTGTTTATTTGAAAGCACGCAGATAAAAAAAAGAAACGTTAAGGCTTTAATTTTGTTTGTGAAAAGTATCTACTTCAATCTATAGTACCTAATACCTTATTTGCTAAATTGTAGGAAAATAATAAAACTTACATTACAACAACATCAGTGTTTTTGAATTTTTGCAAATTCAGCGTTTTGTATTACAAAAATATCTTATTAAATATGTTTACGTAATCTTTTGCGAAGTATATTAACCCTCATATTCCCAAATTCACACAAGCCCACTGAGCTGGATGCTTGTAAATTAAGTTTTAAATTTTAATGTGTCTAGTCTGAATATAGCTCGTGAAATGGAAGGGCTGTTGTTTGTTTACGAGTAATTTGGTATACTATACTAATGACTCTTGTATACATTTTAATCTGTGCAATTATTGAAAAGTCTGCGTTCAATATTGGTATTTGTCCAATTAGAAACAATTTAATAGGTAAACTAACATTGAAACGTCTAAAATTAAAAAATACGAAGAATAATTAAAAAAAAAAAGATAAATTAGAGCCTCAGTTATTTAATTGCAAAGGACTCTTTATTTACAAAATGAATACGTTGTATAAATGCTCCTAAAAGGAATTCAATCCAATACTTAGCACTTGGTTCAGTAGACAGAAATGCTACCATTGCACTTAACGGCCATAACTATTTTCTACACTAATAAAATAATTTGTTCTGACTCTTGACTGACCCGTTGAATGGCATAAAAATGGTTATTATGACGTAAGCATATTATGCTAAAATTGGTATTATCGAAATTCACACGGTGAGAAAAATTCCACGCGGATAAATTCGCGGGTGGTAGCTAGTGCAATATACATATATCGTTCGGATATCTACGTGCTCAATAAATTGAGAAACGAGAAGACGTGTCGTGGTTACGGAGCCAATTTATCTCTCGTTCACTATTTTTCAATAACCCTATAAAACATGGTTTTACGCGGCAAATGGGTTCGTTTTGTGATCGAGTGGCTGGGATTTAACACGCAAAGCTTTTAAAACGTACTCGTACTACGTTCTCAGTAAAATTTTCAATTCGAAATTCGTAGGTATCTGCTTTTTTTTACTTAATCATGTTCCTTTATCATTGAGAGCGAATAAATAAAAGCAGGCGTATTCGGTAGGTTGTTTTCAAAGTTTTAATGTATAAAGAATTTCAGCAAAATTTAAATGAAATGAATTTTCAGCACTTATCAGAAACATAACTTAGGATACGTTGTTATGTTTATGTTGACACATTTTGGAGGCTACATAATATACAAAGTTATCGGTGGTATTAACAGTGACAGTTGACTTTAATCCTATTAAAGAGATGATTTTTTGATTGTTTTATATACTATTTTACATAAAAACACTCTGACTTACGCATTTGGCAAAAACTTGCTGATAACAAATTCGATTAAAAAAAAGTCTGAGGTTAATATCGTCGTTACTTTGAGTTAAAACAGGTGTTACTATCTGCCGCTCTTGTTTCATAAATATTTTATAACGTTTCACACAACCGGTGTCGTTCAAAATCCCAAAGAGTTTTACCTGCTAAGAAGCTCAAATGGTTCAAAGCGAGATTTAACGATCGTCGCGTGTCAGTTCGCTATTGTCTGCGCGTCGGCGTTCCCTCCATTTTACATCAGCGTCACTCCGACTGACTCCAAGAAACTGCTTTTGACAGTTGAAAAATGTGTTCTGCATTTGGTATGAATATAGAATGAACATTTTCATTTGCAATAGCATCTATTCATATGCGTAAATTATGCAGTACTTATATAGGTACACCACTTTAATCTTTTTTTGCACTCAAAGAGTCAGAAATCTCAACATTTAACAAGACTGTACCATATAGTGATTTAGGCAACGTAAATACTAAAAAAATATCATCATCTCCTACCCTTATTCCAATTTATTTGAGGCCGTTGCAGTGCATCCTTCTCTTCTACTCCTTACAATTTTTAACGGATACTAGCGCGGTTTTATTAAAAGTACTTTGGTAATTAGTTGGTATTTGGTTTGATTTTTGGTTTTCCCAACGTTTCGGCAACTTTGCAGCTGCCGTGGTCACGGGGGACGAGTTACGGGGGTGAGTCTACCCTCAAGCGAAGAATTTTTTAGACGTTCAGAAATTAAAATTAACAAATTTTTTTAATTGTTTTATGTTGATTTATAATTTAATTTTATGAATTATTTAGTGCTCAGAAGAGAGATAATCTACTGAAACTACCACCATTTCATAAAATTTGGGAGGCCCCTCCAAGAAAGAAATGGCGAAAGAAAAGCATATTTATTTTAATTTAGAACCACAATCCCCATTGTCGTTATTCATTGACCGAGTGAGCGCAAAGCGTCTCCATGTCAGCTTCGGCAAAAAATCTGTCGTATGTTTGTCTGTTCTCTTCTACAGGTTGCATTTCTCAACCGATTCTTGTGAATGAATGAATGAATGAAAAAAATCTTTATTCAAATAAGCTCACATAATGAGCGTTTTTAAATCGTCAAATAATTTTTTTGCCCTACCACCCATTATGACGTCTTTTAGCTGACAAGAAAAACGGGCGCAAAAAACTTACCAGCTTTATCAAATGGAACGATATTTACAAATATGTATATCGTTTCCAGACTTTAACAAAGATTAACAAATGTGTGAAATTTTGTGAGCAGGTTAAATTTTTAAGATTTATACTTATTTATTTCAATCATATATCAATAAACTATCCCCATTAGTAGAGAATGGGTCTCTACCTACTGTGATGTGAGTAAAATGACGGGAAAGAGCAACAGTTAGTTATATATATAATATCTTAAACCTATCTCTTTCTGAAGATTATAGGGATTGGCCGTTTGTCTCATATTAGATGTATAAGTTCTTTTTCCTTTTTGTAGTTCCCATGTCGAAGTGGAGGCATCCTTCTTGACGTGTCGGAGGACTGACGTACGTGACATGTTACCGATCGCGTACTTCCATTGTCTACGGCAAATAGCGTTATCCCCTCACCCTACTACATTGTACGATCGAATTTTGAAAGACAATGCCCCTCCACTGGAAAAGAAAATTAATTTAATTTAATGTCGAAATTTTTTGACTTTCTTGTTCAAGTATAGATTTAACCGAGTTTTGTTTTGAAGACTGAATTGTTTTGAAATTATTATACATCAATGTTCTATATTAAAATTATAATTCGGAACATTCCGAAATAAGTATTTGATATTCAGAAAGAAGTCTTGATTTTATTAAACAAGAATCCTTTGTTTTTTCCTGTAAATATTATACAGAAAAAATGTATTTACGTTACATCCCTTGTTTATGCAAGGTTCAATATTTACAATCTTTTGAAATAGAATATTTTAAAGGGGAAGGTATTGAAAAGTTTTTACGACTCCATTTTACGAGCACTTTCGTAAGCTTACATTGTTCTATGTTTATCCCTCAGACTCAGAAGGAGGGTTGAACTCATTTTCCCAAAGTTATTTATCAATAAATTTAATATAGCAACAAAAAGTTCAAAGTTTAAAAACAAAATTTGACAAATGGAATAAATGTTTATTAGGCATGCGTTCGTTCGCAGTCCTTAACAACATTAGGAAGGGAGTCGGTGTCTACCGTACTGATTTTAAAATGCGTGTTCGTCCCATTAAATCCGTCATCGACCTCAATTTATTTTCTCGTCCCCCACCAATAAAAGTTGATGAGCCGTGATCAGTATGCCAAAACTTCCACAAAGGGTCAATAATTCGGTGCAATGTTTCCTAGCATCACGAGGGTCCCGAACAGATAACGTAATGCGTTGATAAATCACACATTCGATCGTTTGAGATGTCGAACATACATTATGATACTTAAGTGAAGAGGAACTGTTTCATTTGTCAATGTCATTGTGTATTGATTTAATTAGATGATCTCCATGATTTCCTAAGTTTAAGTTATATCTATTAAAAGTAATGTAAGTACTTATATTTTATATTTAGTTTATTTGTCAAATCTTTTAAGGACAAGAGGATTTTTTTTGTTTGTTTTTGAGATCAAACGATTTTTCTCGTTCGAAATTTATGTTTTTTTGTTCAAGCATTTTTACCACGAATTTGGTAGTGATTCTTAACGAATATATTTAGAGAATTCACATGATGCTTATTGTGCTAAAATGAACTGTGCTTTGCATTATGTTCCAGATGTGTATGAATTTTATTTATCAAATGTTAGCTAATCATACAAAAATGACATGTCTATGACTATGCAGATGCAGACTCAACGTTATCGGTTTTAAATTATCGGTGTAATAATATAAATGTCGGTTTATATTAGTTTATCTAGCAAAATGTATAGATATTTAACGTTATTTGTACAACCTGTAATAAAAAGCTATGTTCCTTTACTAATTGTAAGCAATATTTTTTAGTTAAGTATACCCCTTCATTTTATTCTGCGCTCTTGAATACTTAATTATGTAATTTATAACAGAATCAGGTCTCCCTTCGAAATTAATGATCTAAATTCGAAATCTTTCAGGCAATAACTTTTGTTCTTGTCTACTACAAAGGTAATTAGATTTCCTTTATAATTTTTATTAATAGTTCATTAATTCTTATCAAAGAAAAGAAATAGACTAGTGGCTATGTAGAGCTGTAGACGTCGCGTTTGTAACATTTTTGAACACACATATTTCGAAATGATTGAAATATGATTTTCCACATATCTCCGCCATTTTAAAAAAAAATCGAAAAACTTAATCGTCAAAAAAAATCCATACAAGTAATTATAGAACTTGTTCACAAAATTTGACGAGAATCGGTTGAGAAATGCGACCTGTTGAGGAGAACAAACGGACAGTCGGACATAAGTACGAAAGCATTTTTGCCCAAGCTGAAACGGAGACGTTTCGCGCTCGCTCGGTCAAAAACGAATATTGTTACTTCGATTTTTGATGTCCTTACACTACGAGGAAATGAAACATTTAAATAAGTTTTTTGTGAGTAAAAATGTTCTTACTTGAGAATTGTAACCCACTTTTTTAAGCGATGAATACCAAAATATCTGGCTAGTGGTCGCTAAATTTAAAGGCTGGTAGAGTGTAAATTTCAATGTACGTTTTATATCCGTTTAGTGCACCACCCCATCCTGGATATAGCCCGGCCGATTAGAGTATTTGCAATTTAAATGAACTGCCTTTAACAGGCTTGACTCGTGTACCTTCCCAACTTTCATTTACTAACTCGATCATTTTATGAATAAAGTTAGCGCTTCCGTTTTTCGGTTTATCTTTTGCATCGGACAATGGAAGTTAAAAGAGTATTTGAGGACGGACAGTTTAGAGATTATTCATGCTGAATAAAATTGTTTAATTTAGAACTTAATTCTAGACAGAGTAAGACTTATTGTGTACTTATTACGTTTTTATTATATAGGTACATAAGATATCAGTTACTAAACAGGGTTTATATTAATTTAGTTATTACATCTTGTACTGTGCTAAAGTACACACGGTACCTATTTTAATTTTATTATTTAATTTATTACACTTTCTCATTCACTTTAATTGTGTACAATTTTATTAAATGGCGATAATATTTGTTTTGGACAGAATTTGCAATGTTTAAAAGCAATTTAGTTTTGTTTTAACAAACACTGCCAAAAGGTGAATAATTTATGAGATTAACGACCTATTTTAATTTTAACTAGACCTTTATCTGCTGTAAGGTAGATTAAGCAGTTAACATTAGATTATTTACCTATGCGAAAAATGGCGCCCCCATTGTAAAAGGTACAACATTATGCGCACATGGGTAATAATTAAAAAATCCTTAATATGAAATTGATTTGTAGTTTATGTAAGAAACCACTGTTAGGAAAAATAAAAATGCTCTTAGCACTTTTGCTATAATTGTTTTCAACGTTTTATGTGTTTCATGAGACGCACACTTAGTTCATTTCAATCTTGGCTTATTTAATTACCTATACTTCAGCTATAGAGCACAACCTTAATTAATAGGAATTGATTCCTGATTGTGTTCAAATACCTATCTGATTTGAGTTAATAATGGCATCTTGGCAGCAAAGTAAATTGCAGACAAGCTGCTTTACACATATGTACATCTTCGTAGTTATTGTAATTAAATTATCGATGGATGAGTAGGTTTAAGTATATTATTAATAATTTAATTAATTTGGGTGAACGGAACACCCAATGAGCGAAATACTTTTTATAAGAAATTCTTTACTTTGGACATACGTTTACTCATTCAAATTGGGGTATAGAGATTTATACAAAAATACTGATAAAAAATAGTACGTTACAAACCAAATATCGAGATTACAGCTGTTTTTTTTTCAGAATTTATGATAACTTATTATTATTATCTACAAAAAACTGCGTTGCGTTTTTTTCTATTTTCCAGAAATGTTGAAGAAAAATAACGTAAACACGTTTAGTTAGAAAATTTCTTCAAGCTTTCTGGATAATCCTTGTAAAGTTGACATGTTTGATATTATATAGGTAGGTATTCTTTGTGAATAATTGAACTTTGTTCTTTTCCGGTCCTTTAACTTTGCTCCTCAAGAGTTAGTAGGTATGATGTCGATTTTGGGAACATTGTTTGAAAGCTTACGATCAAAATTAATGAGGATCCAAGTGAACGAACTTGCTTGTTTTCAGAGAGTAAATTGTGGGAATGAAAGGCCTTAACCTGTTTTTCAATTGTTGACTGACCTAAATCTTACTGTAACATCCCGTGGGTAGCAGTTTGAGAGAAGAGAGTAGCTTAAAATCATCAAAGAACTTAAATCTCAAAAAAAATATTCAACTAAAAAATATATACGAGTATAAATAAAGAGAATTCATTATTCATACACAAAATGGTATTATACCGACGTACACCTATTGCCGATTGAAGTAACACACCGAATACACAATAATTAGTTATGGAGCTATAAATAATTTTCCCCCTGCAGTAAATTTCACTGTGTACTTAGGTCACTTAGGGCACCAACCAAATGAATTAATGGTTACCTATCTATTTTGTAAATTAATTTATGTAACAAAATATATCATTGTGATTGTATCTAAAAAGCCCATTAATTTTGCATTGACAGGATAGACTTATGATTATGATAATGTTCAATATTATCTCAAATTACCTAAAAACCTCAAAACTAACCATATTTGTATGATTGCAGTAGCTTAATATGAACGTGGCTCAATACCTTACCCCATATCTATGAAATGTCGCTATGAATGCCGACCGTTAGATACCTACCTACCATTAAATAAATGTGTACGCAACAAAAAGCGTACTAAGAACCGTGTTTTGGGTGTAATCCTCTTACTTATTTGTCATAACGACCGGCCTTTATACCACGTGTCATAATCTGATTTTTTTCTACTGTGTTTTGGGGTATAAAATATTATGGTTGTTCCATAGGTCCCATTGTGTGCGAGAGCACGCAGAAATCACAATACGTGACCATTGTGCTCGATAATTGAAAATGCGGGTGCCATATTCAATGTTTTATACATACGGTTGAATTACCCAACCCGGATATTACGTACGAGTATTTTCGTTTTGGCATTTTGCATTCGATTTCTATACTAATTACTGATTGTCTAGAATTAAATTAGCACGGCAAAGTGAGCCCGTTGGAAACTAGGTAAATTGAATGAAGCCTTGCAAAAGGTGTTCCGGTTTCGACGTAATGGTTGTTGGCATCGCTAGGGTTTCGCTGCGTCGTTCGACCGCAGTCTGGCTTATGGCTTGTTTTCCTGTGTTTGAGTATTCAGGTATCAACACCCTAATTCTGACGGTCGGTTTCTGAACTAAAAAATTGAGAAAAGCACTACTGTATGCATTTGAGTAGTTCTCAACTTCAATTTCTCAATTTAGAAACTGGCTGTAAATAAATTGCAAACGCATTGCTCACAAAACTACGGGCTGATTTTTCATTGCCTGATATTCTAAAATAAAACTTTTTTGATGTCGTATAAATACCGACAAATTGTCTTGTCATTCATTTGTCTTTCTTTTATTTCTGTTTAGTAATGTTAACAAAAAAAATCCTAAGTTAGGTAGTAGAGTGTAAACCTAACGCGGCTTAGCGGTCGTGATAAAATCCTTGCCCTTATTAAATAGTAACAACGTTTTTATTTTCTGTGTAAATCGTTCTTTCTGCTCACGAATATTATATCTAAGCTACAGAGTAAACAAGAACCTTGTTTTTGTTTTTTTGTGTCTGCCCTGCGTCAAGCTTATCTGAAAGGTAACTAAAATATTATAATACCTGGTGTGTAGTACGACTCTTTTTTATCCAAGTTAAAAATGTTCTTGAACAGCCATATGTCAATGTTCTCATATCATAGTGCCACAGCTAACGTTATTAAATGAAATTGTCTTATTATTAATCTAATTAATACTTACTATAGAAAAAATAACAGCAGTCTACACATTATATCACTAACCTATCATTAATGAATAGCTACTCAATATTTAATAGTACCTACTACGTGTAAGAAAGCCTAAAAAATAAAAAAATACAACATCCTCAAATATACGTTTGTGGAACAATTGATATTTATTTTTTCCGATTTCGACATTTATAGTCATCGAAAAAGTTCGGCATTTAGTTATCTGTGTCTAACTACGCGGAAAATTGAGAGCTTTTCACTGTATTTGTTCACTTCATCGAATTAATCACAAATTCCATCATATAAATAAATGTATCTAATAGAAACTTTTGTTTTACGTGGCTTTGAGAAAATACAAAAGTAAAATGTCTGAGTTGTTAGAAATATTCTTTTGTTCGTTGCTTTCTATGCAAAGTTTTATTTTTGAATGAACTGAATACAAATTTTTGTAAGTTTAATCAACACAAAATGCTTTTAAAACAACTTTAATATCAACAGTCAGTTCCATGTATAGAGTTCAAAACTAATTTTGATGAAAAGTGTGAAACAGCTAATTGGTTTTCACGATTTCATAGTTGCACAGGCAAAGTTGTTTATATCAAAATAATCTGGGGTTCGAGAGTTTTGTTATTAAATAAAAAAATCACTCTGTGTAATAAGTAGAATCGTCAGGACGATGTAAAATGAATTAATCATAAGCGCCGTGGGTTTCAAATGAATGATATCGGCTTTCACAAGTTCCATCTGATTTATACGGGTTTGGCCTATAAATAGATGGACGTCCAGCCGTCAAACCATCAATAAATGTTCACAAACACATCAGTCAACAAAACTTTGGACGAATCCGCAGAGATAACGTGTCAAATGATGTTTTGCTTTTTTCAGCAGTCTATCGCTGTGATAATGTCCATGTTTTCTTGTTATGTTTTGCCTCACTTATAAAAAACTGTGCTTGGTAAAGAACTTAACTGACCCTGAAATTCCAATCTAGACAGACGTTCAGAAACAGCCCCCTAGAAACTTGGCTGCACAACAATGCCACTGGTCCTTTGGAGCTTATCAAAATCTCAAACAATAGTTGTTGTCCTCCTTAGCTCATATTGAATGCAACGAGCGCATCGCGGTGCATCCAGCGGCAAATCAAACGGTTGCCTGCTTGCCTTTGCGCAGGAAATTATCAGTCGGTGTGGTCTGTATTCATGGCAGCAGCTCCTTGTAAGTGCCCCCTTAGTGTCTTTAACAGGCTTTTATTTCAAACTTGATATCATTGTAACTGTATTTATTGAGCTCTTATGAGTGTTTTTGCGTTCATTATACAAATTTGTATAGCCAATCCCATGACTATATAAATAAATCGCAATAAAAAAATAATTCTGAATTATTTGCATATTCTAATGGGGAATGTCCGAAAAAAATCAAATTAGCTGAATATTTTTTTATAGGTAAGAATAAGCTCTCTTAGTAAAAAAAAAAAGTTTCAGAATTTTTGGTTGCGTAAAAAATTTTTAAATAAATAAAGTCTCTTCGACTTCACAAATGTACGAAAGTAACAGCAGAATGGAGATTATACCTTTGCCACCACCTGCCACAACCACAACAAGTATTAAGAAAAAAAAGTTTTGACATTTCTTTTTTTTAATGCCGTGTTGTGGTTGTGGCAGGTGGTGGCAAAGGTATAAATTCCATTCTGCTGTTACTTTCGTACATTTGTGAAGTCGAAGAAACTTTCATTTTTTTAAATTTTTTTACGGAACCGAAAATTCTGAAACTTTTTTCTATTACTAAGGGAGCTTATTCCTACCTATAAAAAATATTCAGCCGATTTGATTTTTATCGGACATTCCCCATTACAAAGTACATACTTGTTATAAACTTTCTGCATCAGGTAAAAAGCATTTGTTCCCAACAAGTCACACTTGTTACTCGATGGGAACTTTTTAATCGAAATTTCCCAACCAATCACACTTTTACAGGATGAAATAAACAGTAACAGGTGTGACTAGTTGGGTTTTTTTTTTATTTTTTAATAAAAAAATCCCATCCAGTCACAGTGTCACAGTTGATGGTATGACTCGTTGGGAACAAATGGTATAAACCATTTATATCTTCACTCAATATCATATTTATGTAGCTCTATCGTTCCCTTATCGTTTTAACAGTGG
Source organism: Agriphila geniculea (assembly GCA_943789525.1). Lineage (NCBI taxonomy): Eukaryota > Metazoa > Arthropoda > Insecta > Lepidoptera > Crambidae > Agriphila > Agriphila geniculea. Next base: position 15,327,810 of record OX038882.1, on the reverse strand, counting down.
TGTGCGAACTTCTCCATGACGTGCTTTGACCTTTTACCTGTCTTCATAAATTATTAGCCAGCATTTGAACCCGTGCAACCTTTCCAAAGTTACACACGAACGTCCCAACTTGATGAAATGAATTACTAATAAATCTGCACTTCGTTTAAAATGCAAGCAACAACAAAGATAGATTACCCAAGGGTCATTCTTATCATTTATGACAGTGACGATATGAGTTACTATTAAATGTTATTATGTAACTTACAAAAATACGAGTAAACGTAGGTGGGCCGAAACGTGGACACTCACTGTAGAGCTGGTTCATCTTTGGACATCACCAAAGTCGCACAGTGAGCTATGGCATGTTCAGAGTTTCTCTAAGAGATCGGGTCTAAAACGAGGTGATCCGACAGAGAACGAAGGTGATCGACATAGCCCACCGGATTACCAAGCTGAAATGGCAGTGGGCCGGCTATATTAACCATAGAACCGATGGCCGCTGCGGCAGACGAGTTCTTGAGTTTAGACTGCGTATCGGCAAACTTGTGGGATGCCCTCAGACAAGGTGGAACGACGATCTTCGCAAGGTGGCTGGCATAAACTGGATGAGAGTAGCCGCGGATCGTGCTGGGTAGCGTGCACTTGAAGAGGCCTATGTTCAGCAGTAGACGATGTTAGGCTGATGATGTAGGTACTAATATTATTCCGATATTATGCATAAATAATGATCGGGACAGACCTACGTATGGACGTGTGCGACTTATGTAAGCTTAATGTTACCTTTTATTTCTATTTATCCCAAAAATAAAATGCCAGATTTCTATTTCTTAAAAAAATACTTTACAGCTGCAAAAAGGCATATTTGTTAGTGAATTTAAAATGGGGGACTTATAGTCATTTGCAACCTTTGCACTAATAAAAAGCGATTGAAGTTACGAGTAGTTAGCAATGCAGTTTATTATGGAGAAAAATCCATTGACTTAAGTTATTTGTTATACGAGTGACCAAATCAATTTGTGCTGCGAGTGCCGACTTTAAATCACGAACTAGCGAAGTAGTCTAATATAGACTATTGAGCACAGTGAGTGATTTAAAGTCACGAGGCAGCAGGCCTATTTTGTAACTTAACTGACAGCTTAAAATGATCATCACTGATCTAAGTTTTAAGTACATGCTCGGTTTTTGTAGAGAGTCATAACATTGATTTTTACTGTAGCAGCAATGTACTTACAACTTAGATCAGTGATGATCATTTTAAGCTGTCAGTTGAGTTACAAAATAGGCCTGCAGTACAAAATGTTGGTCTCGTGTAAAACATGCAACTTTTCACCTCTACCAGCGAGAAATATTTAACGTGAGTTTCCTAGTAAAAAGCTAAAATTCAGCATTAGAAACTTGTTCACTAAATTCTTTTGGAGTGGGACAACTATCTTCATCGTTGGACGCACTCATTTTTTGTAATTTATCACAAAAATAGTTCGAATAAACTTATGCTGAATAATTTTATTCATAAAGTAGATTCCCGCCGTTTTGTTGTAAATTATTACGTTGTGCTTTTCTCTTATTCATTAATATCCCATCTTATTTATTTATTTATAATTATAAAACACTAATATGTTAATAAACATTATTTTTTCTTATTTTATATTTATTCCATACATGCGACCTCATTTCGTCCATACTCTTTAATTCGAATTATCAACCTTCTTTTTTAACAATCCTCATATAAACTCCTTGGTATATCCGTGCATTTTATTTTTTTACTTTTTAATCCATGTATGACACCATAAAGCACTCTATCTATCCTTTTCTCACATATCAATTTTACGAGTCTCATCCTTGTCACTTTATTTCTTTTTTCTTAATTTTTTAAAAGTTGGCCTAAGAAATTAAAAAAGCACTTTGGTCACGCTTGTTTACGCGCCAAAAGCGCCCTTTTCGTGCTGGAGAGGTGAAAAACATATTACCAACTAGCGAAAATCATTGGGAAAATCGTTTTAAATTAAAAGTCGTTAAATTTATTTAAAATATAAGTCATTCAATTGGTTGATCAACAGAGATGGTATATGACTTCCTCGAAGTATTCAAAATTCTTGTAATCCAATTATTGTAATACTGACTTGTAAAAACGTAAAATTATAAATAAGTAATATTATGGTAATGATGATGTTTGTATTATATATTTCCTCAGTCACAAAAGTCGCCCTTTTCACCGAGCAGATGACAAACAATCTTATATTTTTAATCAAAATCATAATAGTTTATTTGCATGAAACGTAGTATTTGTTATCCACTTTAATGCTGCATGCAGATGATTACAGAGTTAACATTAATTTGCCAATTAGTTTGTTCTTGCTTTTCATCGTCACTGTTACTTACGTTATTTACTTATAAGATTTTAACCAAATGTTGAAGGCAGGCTAAACAATGTAGAGTGTTTACTCTAAAGCTTAAATCCTTAGTTCAAACATTTGAAGGCACAAAGCAGGTCTGGAAATCTCAAAAGCTGGAATAACTACACATACTATATATCTATTTATTTGGGGAAATGCGGGTTCTATTGTTCTTTGCGACTGGCAGAACGCGTTTGACAACCTTTGTCTAACGTTGTTGTGTTCAACGCTCAACTTTGATACATGGATACACTTTTGTTCCCTACTGATCGTTGAATATGTTTTATTTAGTTGATAATTAGCGTTATTAAAAGAGTATTCAGGTAGGTAGGTGTCTTTGGGTGTGCCATAGTTAATATACTGACGAGTATCTGTCATACTCTTATCCGATTTGGGCGAATTCGGGTACTAAGTAGGTCTTTGATAAGATGGATGTTATGTTCGTCGTAAGATGATACTTAAAATTTGGTACTCCTTTCTTCAATATCAGTTTGTTCATTATGTGATAATTAAATACTGAGCATTTTCCTCCGAATATTTTTAAAGCATTGATCGCTTCCACCAATCGAGTGATTCAAATGCACAAAGAACACACAGATGGTGCAAAGTGAGCTGACTTATATTTCATTCAGCGACCCTGGGGGCAGTTATCTCCCAAACAGAGGCAGCGATTGTTCGTGCAAATTTAATCAGTACCTAATATCAAGCCGGTTGGCGGGTTGATTTACACGAGGGGAATTAGCGGTGCAAACAGCCAGATTCAACGAGGATTTGCTGCGTGTTTACGTAGTTGGTGACATCTGGTGTACGCGCCATTGATTGGAGTCAATTGTGTCCGAAAAAACGCTATTGAATGAATCGAAATTGCAACTGTATGTTGTCGTTACACAATATTTGGTGGAATTTAAGTGGGTTAAAAAACAAATGAATATCTACCCCAAAAACTCAAGTGTTTATTCAATTACTAATCATATTTCCAACTGCAACTGTTGCAATGAAACGAATATTTTAATATTCTGATGAAGTTCACTACTTAGGTAAGTTTATCTCGCAGCAGGTTATTTCCTCTGACTGGGCACAATATGAACGACGCTGTATTTTGCCAGACCGAGCTGAATAAATTCAGTTTGCGAGTTATAAGAAAGATGTTTTATGGCCGAGCGATACACTGAAAAACAAATATACAAAATTTTCATATCTTACTTTAACATTGTAATATAGAAAATTTCGGAAGTCGAAAAAGAAATAAGTAGAAAGAAAAACATGTGGCAACAACAGAAAAGCTCAAAGTTTCCAAAATTGTTTTAGTGTGTAGAGATGAGAAAACTACTCCACATACCTATTGCTGCTAATTGCTTTAAAACACGAAAATGAAGGCATGGTTTCTTGTTTCGTTTTTCTTTGTTTTAGCTATGCCAACACACTGAAATATGGCTGCACTTTTATAATGAAAATACCATTTGGTAGAGTGAGTTGTAATTCAATGCTCAATTTGCAATAGCTCTGTTTGAATTCTTGACCTCGCCACAATTTAAAAAATTCTAATATCTTTGCCTCGCCATACATTGAGTGTCAGTACAAACCGGACTACAAAGAAAACTTTGAATAAATGAGAAGAAATATGGAACTAGTTAATACTAGTTCCTTTAAATTTCTTTTGCTGGCTTGTTTGGGTTACTATAAATTAAGACATGGGATAATCCTGTAATTCGATTCGCATCTTGTGCAAATCGAGGGTAGACCGGAGAATCCGGGGATAGTGGGTTGTTGACCTTTGGCGCATTGTTATAGAAACACTCTTGGCGCCGAACTGACTGCTACGGGGCGACGCGACTACTCGGCGCCATCGTGAGATAAGTACTTAAAGAAATCAGGGCAATGTCTTACTTTACCAATGCTTTCATGGGAAATGTTAAATTATGATGTGTCTTCGGCTACTTTTAAATAACATAAGTACCTAGCAAAAATTCATTGTACTCCATAATTTGACTATAGCAGGTAGAGATAAACAGGTTAATAGTTATAATAGAGACCAAAGTCAATTTGTGCTGCGAGTGCTGACTTTTCAATTTAGAACACAAAACACTTACCTATAAATTTTTTAAGTCTCTTTTTATTCCCTCTATTTCTTTTTTCTTATTTTTTTTCAAAGAGTGGTGTTAGAAATTAAAAAAAACATTTTGCCTAACTTAGTTAAAAATCGATTTTCGAGCCTTTTTCGAGCTGGAGAGGTGAAAACATAATTAATTGTCATGGTAATGTCAGTAAAAAGCCATTTGACTATCACTTAGTTTTCGCACAACATTATAATTATTTAGTTACTTACTATTTTTTAGTTTTAAAGCAATAATGTAGAGAGTATTTTCACATGAAATTGAATAAATTTGAATGTGTACCTAATGTATATTTAAATTATATTTATTCGTTAATTCCCACCCTTGTAATATTTCTTTTAACTGCAATGAATAAGAAGTACTTAGATAACGATAATGTCTGGTCAGATCACATTACCTCTAATATCACACAACCACACATTTGACGCAACCATCAGAATAATATGTTTTTAGAATTATCAGAAGTAAGTACCTGTCTACACTATATCTACAGTTACTTTTCGTTTCATACGGAATTTCTAATAGCACCGTTGTTGAAGAAGCTAATTTGAAAAATGATTATGACTCATTGATATTGAAAACTTTACACAGAATTGACCTTGAGATTATTATTCACGTCGCCAGGAAGAGACATAATGTTTATTGTAAGCTGAATTATTCAAATTATAACCGCAGAATAAATAATTTTAACGAATCATCGGTTGGCACGGTGATGTGGACATATTAGTATTCTGGAGTCTTATCCAGCTCTCGTCTTCCATAATTAATTGACAATTGTCTTGGTATTAGCTGTGTACCACCAACTGGTATAGTAGGTATACCGGATGCGTAATTACTTATCTGTGTAACTAAATGATGGTTAAGCATTTTGACTGAAATTAGCTATTTTTTACCGACTTCGAAAGGAGGGAGGTACTCAATTCGACCCGTTTTTTTTCTTTATCAAACAGTTTATTTATTATGCGTAGGAGAGACTTTTTATTCCTTCTATGTTTTTTCTAAAAAAATATTTAAATTTTAAAAAGTATTCAAAACGTAACAAAAAAGTTACAAAATGGCTTCAAAAAATATAAAGCCAGTGTATTTCAGGTATTTAGAAGTTATAGTGGAATAATGAAACTAACAAACATACATGAACTCTGAACACAATACATTTTTCTTTTTTTAAGCAGTCGTGTAAAAACTTGAAATAATAATGAAAACTGAATTAGTTTTGCTATTTCAACTCTATTTAATAGCGTCGTCTTGTAATTCAAATGCTTCGAAACGTTGTAAGTAGGTAAGTACCTACTTTGTCTTAGTTCATTAGCGTGATTATTTTTTGCGTGACGCCTTAGCAAGGGATTTTTCTAAGTGGATTTATAAAATAATTAGCAAGCCTCGATTTTCTGTAGGAGTTAATAATAGAGCTTTCTATTTAGGTAAACAAGTACTTTTATGTAAAACAAGCAAAATCTATCTTTCATCCGGATACATTCAGACGAATATTTGCATAGATACAAGTTGGAAACAGTTTCGTTTATTACTATTTACTTACATTGAAATCTATAACATAATAAAAGGTAATGTTTCATAGCTTTTTGCACAATGAATTGAATAACGTACCTATCACATTTATCGATATAACCGGAGTATATTTTCGAGAAGCGTGTGAACTCCTATTTCGGAACAAAATAGTCTTTTTTATACCCGATATAGATGGATCCGATTTTACGGATCGTTTAATACGCCGCGCGCATGTCTTCGTCGTAAAAATTCGCTTTTATCAGCTTTACATCCCTTGGTTAGGGAGCCAATCCACTCCGGGCCAGATGAGTGAGACTGATCCCATTTTCCTGATTTGCCTATTTAAATTTTCATCGAAATTTTAATATATCGACGTAACTTTATTTGCAGTAAAATGGGTTGTGCCTTTATGAGTTTTTTAAATAATTTACTTTTTGGTGCCCAGTGCCTCCTGATATGATAACGAAAAAATTAAGATAATTTAAGCAGTTCATCGTATTGTATGCACCTTATGCACCAACCACAGTTTTGTAAAACTGTGCACCAACAAATACAATAGGGATGACGACTAATGAATGAAATATCAAAATACTAATAAAAATCGTAAACATATTAAACTTTTAGAGTAGCTTGTATAACTCTTGGTTTTATATATTGCGTATTATTTGTTTTATGACCCTTCAAAGTTGGGTGGAAAAGTCCATTTCAAAAGTATATAATTGATTAAAACCATTAATACTTTTAATTAGTCCGTAAAATGTAAATCAAATTTGTCTAAGAAACCATTTTGATAAACACAATATTTAATATAGCTGCTGAGAAAATTTCCTACGCGTTGCATACAAACTACCTAGGCGTGACGTCATAAGTAGGTAGCCTTTAGTAAGGAGCGTTTTTGGGTGAGTCCAATTTGTGTGCATTTTAAACTGTGATATCTCCGGCAGTTTTCATGCTAGCGAAATAATTATTTTACCAATGTTTCTTTTTTTAGGAGGTGATTTTTATACCATAAAATAAAATAAAATATTCGTCATGCCTATTATTCATTGGTGATAGTTTTCTGTGTTTTGCATTGATCTATTTTTTAAACTATGTATACCTAAAATATAAGTAAATGAAAATCACGCTCATTCCTCTACGATCCACCGACGAGGCTCCACCGGTGGATCGAAAGATATTTTTTTTCCTCTTCGATCCACCGGTGGATAGAAGGATATTTTTTTCCCTCTTCGATCCACCGGTGGATCGAAGAGGGAAATAAATATCCTTTGATCCACTGGTGGAGCCTCGTCGGTGGATCGTAGAGGAATAAATATAAAAGTACTTATTACTTATAATAGTATTTACTACGCTACGGGGAAGGTTGTCGTCAAATTGTCTACCTACATCATATAATTGTGTCATCATAACAAATCCTTTGGATGAATAAAAAAAATGTCAAATTAACCGATAAAACAATTCAGGGACCCCTACACGATCCATTACGGAAGTTTCGCTCGTTTCCATAACCGTTGAGAGGATTAGCAATACATTTGCGCGAATTCCATCAAATAATGCCAACATTAACAACGATGTGCCATTGAGACCCTTTTTATATCGATTTTTTTACATTTTGTATAACAATTTTGTCTTATTTTAAAGCTGTTCACATGCACGAAATTAATCACTGTCGTAAAATAGTAAATTTTAAAGTGTATCTTTAGTACTCTGTCATATTAACTTTTTGACTAAGTACTTACGTATCAAAGTTGCAATACTTTTTTACAGTACGTTTTGAATCCAGAAATTATAGTTTTAGTTACAAAACAACATGTTCACGAATTCACTTTCCTTTTATTTTTTCTAAATAATGATGGATACTTTCCATACTAAATTAAACTAAATACTTCTAGCTCAAAAACTTATCACAACAAATCATGTCAGATTTTATGCTTTTTTACCGCTTATCGTAAACCTGAGTTATGGAAGAAGCGTTTGTTTGAATGATTTCCCACGTTATACCGTCAAAAGCGTATTTTATAGGCTGATTCAGCGTAACTTGGACGTTTGGCACGTATCCTTAATAGCCCTATCGATACTCTTTGCCGGCCAAGCCCAATATTTCACCAGGAAACTGCAAATTGGGGCTAACGTTGGCCCATCTCTAATATAGATTATATAAACAAACGCTAATGGAATTATTAGTAAATCTAAATTACGAAAAAAATATTTAAAATTAAAACATTCCAAAAACATTTTATATTTGTTTGAAGGACGCATTTTAGAAATTATAAATAAAAGTTACACATAATTACACTTCGGTAGATTCATATCATACGTATTTTTTATATTTTATACCTATCTAAGTTAATTTGACTCATAATAATACTCAGAGATGATCATACATTTGCGTAATCGGTGACTGACGAGACTTTATAAGTAAAAATGAACGATGTAGGTGTGCACTTGCGAAACAATGTCAAATCAAATCAAATCAAATCAAATCAAACATGTTTATTCGAAGTAAACCTTTACAGGCGCTTTTCAACGTCATGACAAGATAAATAACAAACAATTTATATAAACATTAGGTACAATTTATTTATTCTAGCCAGTGGGTGTAAATCACCAGCACAGAGCAATAATTCTATTTCCACGCGGATTTATCTGCAATGTAATCGGCAACTTTATAGTAGGCCTTCTTTATTAAAGCTTTCTTTATGAAAATTTTGAATTTAGAGTCTGTCAGAGCTGTGACATCATCGGGTATTTTGTTATAAAAACGAACCCCGCAGCCTAAAAAGGACTTGCTGCTTTTTTTGAGTCTGAATAAGGGAATCGTTAATTTATTCTTATTCCTAGTATTAAAGCGATGAACAGCATTTTGTTTTTTAAATAGGTATAGATTTTTCCGGACATACATTATGTTAACAAATATGAACAAGGAAGGTAATGTTAATATATTGATACTTTTAAATTTATCTCTTAATGAGTCGCGTCGTTTCATATTATAAATAAATCTCACAGCCCTCTTCTGTAGTATAAATATCGAATCCACATCAGCTGCTGACCCCCAGAGTAAAATACCGTAAGACATTATACTGTGAAAGTAAGCGAAATAAACCAGTCTAGCCGTAGCTTCATCTGTTAATTGTCTTATCTTTTTTACTGCATATGCAGCAGAGCTAAGTTTTTTTGCAAGCCCTTTAATGTGTTGACCCCACTGTAATTTGCCATCGATGTTAATTCCCAAGAATATGGAATTATCAACTACTTCTAAACTTTTCCCGTCCATTTCTATATTAATTGGAGATACCTGACTGTTTGGGGGTGAAAATTTTAGGCACTTAGTTTTTTTAGCATTTAATAAAAGATTATTGGTAGTGAACCAATAGGATACTTTATTTAAAGTTTCATTGATATTACTTTCACCGGCTTTGTAGTTCTTTCTATCCAAAGAAAAAGTTAAAGAGGTGTCGTCGGCAAATAGTGTTATTTCTGATATTTCCTTAACCATAAATGGAAGATCATTTATGTATATTAGGAAGAGAAGAGGCCCAAGGATTGACCCTTGAGGTACACCCATCCTTACAATTGATCCATCTGACACTGCCTCAGCCACGCCTACCTTCTGATTTCGGTTGGATATATAGGAAGATAATAAGTCCAGATCAGTTCCACGAATGCCATAATGATATAATTTGCGAATAAGTGTACAGTGATCAACGCAATCAAAAGCTTTGGAGAGGTCACAGAAAATACCTATAGTATCATGTGACCTCTCCCATGCTTCTAAAATATTTTTCATTAATTTAGCTCCCGCGTCAGTAGTTGATCGGCCTTTTGTGAAACCAAACTGGTGTTCATGAAATATCCCGTTTATTCTAAAGTGTGCATTTATTTGAGCGTATATTATGGATTCAAAAATTTTACTTAACACTGGAAGTACTGAGATTGGTCTATAATCAGAAGGATTGTGAACATCTCCAGATTTAAAAATAGGTGAGACTTTGCTATGTTTCATTAAGTCTGGGAAACAACCTACTTCTATACATCTGTTAAATATATCTGCTAATATTGGAGCAATTATTTTTATGATCGGCTCCACAGCCTTTACTGAAAGCCCCCAGATGTCTTCTGTTTTCTTTTTATTTAAAAGTTTATATGACTTAATAATGTCGATTGCCGATATCGGTCTAAATTTAAAATGCGGGACTTCTTTAGTAAAATTTGTTTTGAGCAACCTTTCAGCTTGGACTGGAGATGAATCTAAGTGTTTTGTAGTCTCAATAGGGATGCTGGAAAAAAACCTGTCAAAAATATTAGCAATTTGTAATTTATCTATGTCATATTATTATTTATTTTAAGTGCTATATTTGTTTCTTTTCGTCTTCCTTTTCCGGTCTCAGTATTAATGGCGTTCCAAGTAGCTTTGACTTTATCTTTGGCATTACGAATCTTATTACTTATACAATTAGACTTAGCTTGATAGCAGACATTTTTGAAAATTTTAGAATACTTTTTGACATACTCATGGAAACCTAAATCAGTTGTATATGATTTCCTATCATAAAGTTCATAAAGAGTATTCCTACTTTTCCTAATGCCTTTTGTAGCCCAATCACTAAAAACTAGCTTTTCCTTTAAACATACCTCTTTTTTTGGGAAAGCTTTATTAAACTCCTTTGAGATCGTTTCAAATAAATTATTGTATGCATTGTTCGGCTCTTTTGTATCTAAATTTATACTCGGTATGGCTTTTAAAATATTGTTTCTAAAAAGTTCAGTTCTATTTTCTGTAATGGGCCTAAACGAAACAGTTACATTCTCTGTTTTGTTCCCTTTGTAAACGAAAATGTCGAATTAATATTATTTTTAATAGGATTGAATAACGATACGTGCTTAACAAAGCCTGCTACAAAAAATATTTTAATTTTGACATTGTTTCAACAACCCTTCGTCAATTATTCCTCGCCTTTTTATTTTTTACATCCCTTGTTCAAAAGAAAATATTGATTAAATTTTGTGGGGATCACGATCTTTTCTTCTGTATTTAAGTTCATTTTTAACAATTTATTTTAGCTTTTTTAACAAGGAAAGGTTAATAACAATTAAAATTAGCTACTATAATGCCTTCAGAGCGGTGGTGTTTATAAAATTCTAGGAACTTACGATCACAAAATCTTGAAAAAAGTCGATCATGGCACGTACCTAACTAAAGAGGTTCGTATTTGATCAGAAATTTTCCCATTAAAATTTCTAGTTGCAGCGTACCAGCCTGTTATAAGTCGGCGTTTGATCTTTACGTCAATGTCGCATTAGGACGCCGTACGAGGGATTTTATGTGCTCCTATGGCTTCTAGTTGTAACTTATGTAAAAACTAAAAATCTATAGAACGTACAAACTGAATGTTGGTCAGAAGCCAAAAAGAAGTAGAATTTTTCAGCGTATGAAGTTATTTGCAACTTGGAATTAATGGAACTTGTTGGTAAACACTGTGGGTTTTAGTTCCAACTGAAATTGACTATAATTCAAAATTAACTCGGTGGTGTTTGGGAGAAACCCTCACGAAAAACCTTAAGTCAAAAGCGACATTTTACAGATAAGTTACTTAATCTGTTTACCAGCTCAGTTCTATCACTTTTATATAAGGTGGACTAATCATTAATAGATAAAAAATATATGTATATATAAAAAATTCAATAACATTGTATTACCCAACTAAAAAATGACTAAATTGGAGTTAACAGGTTTCTCCCAAACACCACAGAACTATTAAGATGTATTTCTTTTTGTCCCACCACATAATAAATACCGCAAAACACCTATTGATAAAACGATCATCCCTAACCCATGTTTCTGCGAAATCTCTGTTCCAATACGCACACAATCACATTTATTATTTCAGGTGCTCTTAAAAAGGAATATATCACGAGGTTTTATTTCCTCGTGCGGTCTTATTTCTCGATTGAGCCAATATGTATCCTGCGCGTACTATGTCGAGATAACATAAGGTTCCGTACCTAGTGATTTGTTTTACGACCAGTTTCCAAAAAGGTTGCTCACTCCTGAACGCTTTGACCTGTGTCGGAAATCGCCAATGAAATCTTCCTTTGCAGTAGGTACTTACCTAGTTGATTCTTTTTTTTGCGTTTCTCGTGTATTTTGACGGACATCAAAGAAAATATAAACCAGATAAAGGTATTCCTTTAAAGCGTGTCAACTTTTTATGTCATTAACTTGTGAATCGCTTATTCCAGTAGCTGGGATAGGTACGTAAATACTCTATAGTGTGATTTTGCCTTCTTCAATATACGCAGTATGATTGCCTAGTAAAGTTATTACTAAAAGGTTTTTATGTCTCTTGGATTCAGAGAACGCGAAGTTTAAAAAAAAACTCTTGAAGCTTCTGAAACTTTAATTTGTTTTTAATTAAATGCAAGATTGTGATCCTGCTTTATTTAGTTGCGTTGGTGTGCGCAGATTCCTCTACAGTTTACACACCAACGAAGGAATCCGACTGAAACATCTCCCTCTTTCTTCTCATTAATCACCAAAGACTTTGAGCAAATTCCTTTATTTACGATTTTATTAAGGGAGCATGCAATTACCTACAACAGATTCTGAGAAACGTTATTAACTAGGTAATGAAATTAAATAAACATAGAGTATTTGTATGAAATATTGCGAATATTGCTGAAAATGACCTTTTTGTTCAACCCTCTGTCCCTTCCGCAATTTATTTTAATGAGATTAACCTCAACTCAGATAAAGATAAAAGATGTGCTTCAAAAGTTTCGTCGGCTTTAATACTATTGCATTTTGATATTATAATGGTCATAATATTAAGTCACGGTTACACTGGAACATTTGTCTTTTTGTTCACATGTTAAGAGTAAGGAAAATAACCTCACTTCTGCACTTTTTCGATATTTTTCGTTGTTTTTTCATCAATCACAATTATCTTTCTTGAATAAAAGTAATTGAAGCTACTTCACAGTACGTTAAAGTGTATTTTGATGTAGAATTCAATACGTTTCCGCTATTATTTACGCCAAAATATGGAACTTTTGGTGATTTTATGTTTTTTTTTAGTTATTGTTTTTTAAGTTGTGTGTGAGCTTTATACGCAATTTAATTTGTAGCAACTACTAGAGAATCTCTTTAACTTGACGTATGATTTTTTTTGTGGCTTCAAGTTTACGTTTCTTATACGTTACGTTACGTTTTATATATAAAAAATTACCCCCCAAATCATGGTAATGTAAAATATATTTAGTTAGATTTATTTTCGATCGTGTATTTTCGTTATTGACGACTATTGCTCTTTTTTAATTACAGTTCTTATGAACAGGTTTAAGAACACTTAGATCAACTTCCTTCATCTTCCTCCATCTTCGTTCATCTTCCTATTCATCTTCATTCATGATGCGTAAACGATTTAAAAGTCTCTAATTATCCAATAAATATTAAATTGTAATAATGCTATTGTGAATTGCTCTTAGAATTGCCACAGACATTTTGATTGTTTGTTCTAAGAGCTTCTAAATTGTCCGGTTTAATTAATCGCCAGATGGAATTATATAATCAACCAGTTCGTCAGTCAAAATATTTAATACCTTGTGTCGGGGCAAGTCTGAATATTACAACTTTGTTAATTTGACTCAATGAATAGGTATCGTATCCTGAAATATATGCACATCGTCTTTACTTGCAATTTTTAAAAATTTTCACAACGTTTTGTTTTGTTAGGACTAGCCCTCATCCATAAATGTTATTGTTTTTCTTTTGTCTTTGTCTAAAACAAAGTTATTATTAGTGACCGACCGAAGTATCGGTTTCGGTTTCGGCCAAAAAAACTAGTTTCGGCCACAGTTTCGGTTTTGGCCAAATATTGGCCGAAACCTTCGGCTCGCCCGAAACTCAGTTTTCTTGAATTTGTCGCGCGTCAATCGGCTAACTTCTGAGTTCGCCAGCCGGCGTGAAACGGCGCAATCGTGTTAAGGTTATATACCTTCAGTTACTTGATTGATTTTATTTGTGACAAAACATCTATTTTTAACTCGTGCATATTTACCACCTAACTATGACTCGTCATAATGAAGCCTTTTCTCTTACTGTGCGAGGTGCTTAGTCAATTCGGACGGGTAGTACGCAAGGAAAATTACAACAACTAACTGATCATAGGACTATTATTAAACAAAATAATGTTGATTAATAAAAAAGTTCACTTACAAAAGCAAGTTTAAAACATAATGAGTATTTTATTCTTTATACTTTTATTTCATAATTTTGTTACATACTTTCATTATTGTTACTTATTTATTTTATTTCACAAACGTTACGTGTCTATGATTCTAAATACAGTGGAAAAAAGGTCAATTAAATGTGTGAAACAAAGTTTCGTTTTCGGTTTCGGCCGAAACTGGAACCAGGGCCGAAAGTTCGGTTTCGGTTTGGGCTGGAATTCCAGTTTCGGTCGGACACTAGTTATTATTAACATTGTTATTATTTTAGTCAGTGTAGCAGTAGATTGAGTAACCTTTAAAGTGATGGAGGCTCCCAAAGCTACCATACCAGTATGTCAACTATGTACGGTATCTCTTTGAACCGACAGACGACAACCGTTAATACAATTCCTTTTGGTCCGACATATAATATCTATTTATATGTCGGACCAAAAGGTAACATTAACAACAGCTCCGTGTTATTTTTATTCTAAAATTAGAAATAGTTATTGAAAATCATTTATCGCCAATTAATAGTGTAAATAATACTCCAACTCACTACCATGAATGTTATTTCCGTCATCAGTGAAAATAATCAACGTAAAAATCAATTTATTGTTCAACATCAGTGAAAATAAACATAAAATTAATGTACCAGTTATCTCTTTACAATTACATAAAACAGTGTGCATAATTTAAAAAAACAAAGTGATAAAGTGTTAAAGCAGTGTTAAAGTATAAATTCGTAATAGTAGTTTGTTACACAAGGGATGTAAGTGAGCTATTACAGAACAAGATCCAATTTGGCGCCCGTGCGAGCGCAGCTCGCAAAGGGCGCTAATGGATCGAGTGCACCCGAGATATTTAGACGCCCGAGCGAGCGTAGCGAGCGAGGGCGAATATAGTTCGAGGGTGTAATAGCTACTTACAACCGAGGTAAGCATACTATTTTACATCATTCATGCGAGGTAATAAAAATAAAAACAAAAACATTAAAACAAAAATAAAAATAAAACGTTAAAGGGTTATTTCATTGAAAACTCGTGGGGTTGATCAGACCATTAAACTGAACAACTTTCATTATGGGACCAACCTCGAAATCACGAAAAAAAATCAGCTGTTTTTGCATTGCAGAATTTTGCATACCTAGCTTGAACTGAAATTAAATGCCGCCATTTTCATTGTTTTTTTTTCAGCCAAAAGTTTCGTCAGTTTATAATAAAAGAAAAGAGATTGGTTCACTAAGGAGTTTTAAATGCTTGAATTGTAAAGTAACTTTACAGTTAAAGCATTCACCATCCTTGAATTGTAAAGTGATTTGAAAATGGAACGTTCTATCTAAACAATGCACTGTGTTGCACATGCCAACTTACACAGCCTCATACTATATAAGTAAATCCTAGTTACCGAGCAAGTATGATGTAAAATATTTTTACATCATACTTGTTTAGATAGAACGTTCCATTTTCAAATCACTTTACAATTCAAGGATGGTGAATGCTTTAACTGTAAAGTTACTTTACAATTCAAGCATTTAAAACTCCTTAGTGAACCAATCTCTTTTCTTTTATTATAAACTGACGAAACTTTTGGCTAAAAAAAAAAACAATGAAAATGGCGGCATTTAATTTCAGTTCAAGCTAGGTATGCAAAATTCTGCAATGCAAAAACAGCTGATTTTTTTTCGTGATTTCGAGGTTGGTCCCATAATGAAAGTTGTTCAGTTTAATGGTCTGATCAACCCCACGAGTTTTCAATGAAATAACCCTTTAACGTTTTATTTTTATTTTTGTTTTAATGTTTTTGTTTTTATTTTTATTAAATTTACCTCGCATGAATGATGTAAAATAGTATGCTTACCTCGGTTGTAAGTAGCTATTACACCCTCGAACTATATTCGCCCTCGCTCGCTACGCTCGCTCAGGCGTCTAAATATCTCGGGTGCACTCGATCCATTAGCGCCCTTTGCGAGCTGCGCTCGCACGGGCGCCAAATTGGATCTTGTTCTGTAATAGCTCACTTACATCCCTTGTGTAACAAACTACTATTACAAAAAGTGCGGCGGTCATCTCGTTTTTTTAACGCGACGACGAAGGTCGGACGGATTGTTTATCTTCACGGACTCAGTATCGCCTAAACTAGTAGCGTTTTTTCGCCAACTTCAGTACTGTTCAAATGGTGCATGGTAGCTGTGTTCCAGTCGTACTCTAACGATCAGAGTTCGATCCTGAGTGCAAGTAGTTTTTTTTATTTATTTATTTATTTATTTTTTTCTGCTTATCATAAACATTTTCTGAGTTTAAAAAAATGGCTTTACAATGTGAAAAATGCCAGTTATTAATTAAAAACAAGGAATATTTGGTATGTAGAAGTTGCAAATACAAATACCATTTAGATTGTGGCAATGTTTCTGATAAGCGATACTGGCTCATGACTCCACTAAATAAGGAGAACTGGCAATGTGATAACTGTTTTAATAAGAAAAATACAGATACACAAAACATAACAGTGCGTAGGAAACAAGCCTTTGTTGAATCTCATAATTCATCAACAGATAGTATAGACATGTCGGCAGATACTTTCAAATCCACAGATTCAACGCCGAAAAAAGGCTACTCCACAAGTTTCACGCCTAATGAAATGCTGAAAGAACTCGAATCTAAATTACTTCTTTTGGAAACTAAACTTATCTGTGCTAACGTAGAAATTGAAAGATTAACATCAGAAAATGATTTATTGAGAGAACAATTATCACAAAATTCAAAACACTCTGACGCCAACAAATTAAATCATACCAATAAACCGAATGAAATATGCGATAATACTGAAAGTTGTAGAGAAAAACATGATAAATCGATTAAAAGCAATACAATGAAGGTTAATCCATCTCCATGTAAATTACCTCATACGGACACGGAAAAAATTATCAACTTAGTTGAAAGCAACTCACCAACTCAAAAAGGCAATAACTCCAAAAATACACAATGTCAATCCCAAAAGGAACCTAATGTATCTCATTCGCACAACGCAAAAATATGTATTCTGAGCACTGATCGGACCATTAAAACGCGACCAATCGTTGAAAAGTACTTGAGTGGTAACTATGAAATCTGTCACTATCTGAAGCCTCATTGCGGAATTAAACATCTACTACAGGGATTACATACAAAACTTGAAAATTTTTCCACTGAAGATTATTGTATTGTTTTTATTGGAGACGAAGACTTCAATTCAACAGTCGATTTTTATGACTTGATCACATTCCTACGAGAAGAATTAGCCCGTAATTTACATACTAACGTGATTTTATGCTTACCTACATATAAATGCTGCAAATTCAAGAATTTATTCAATTGGAGGGTTGAAATTTTCAACAACCTGTTATATGTAGATATTATGACGCATGAATACGCATATTTAATCGATTCTAACTTGAATTTGAAATACGATTACTCAATGTTCTTCAGACGCACAGGTAAAATTAATAACTATGGATTTCACTCAGTAATTCAAGTTGTTGGCCGAAAAATACATGAAATATCAGTGTGGAATTCTGGGGATAACTATGAAACATCCACTTCAAACATAATTGAACAAAAAGACCTGAATGAAAATATCATAGTCAAAAATGGACAAAAGTTTTTTCGACGCCAATCAGTTGAAGAATAGCATTGGTATATTGCATCAACATATTTGTGGAGCTTTAAACAAACAAGTAGAATTACATTGTGCAATAAAAGAACTAGAGGAAAAAGGTATGCGTATTGATGTGATATGCATGAGTGAAACGAAGATTCAAAAAGGAACAGAGTTTAACTTAAAAATAAAAAACTTTAAATTGGCAGCTTCTTTTTCCAGATTGAAATCTAACTGGGGTGGAGTGGCTATCCTATTGAGAAACCATATTGATTATTTGTCTTTGAAAGAGGTTGAGGACATTGCGGTTGAGAATGTTTTTGAATGTTGTGGCATTGTTATACCAAGTTACAAAATAGTAGTTATTTGCATATACACTAATAAAACACCAACCTCACCGTCTTCTATTTTTTTTTAATAAACTGGAACAACTGTTGGAGCAAATATGTCCAACAATGAAGAGGAAATATGTTATATGCGGGGACTTAAATATTGACCTTTTAACGCAAACCAGTATTTCAACTGAACTAAATAGACAGCTTGAAACGTGCAATTTAAGACATCATATTCTTGAACCCACAAGAATAACAAAAAATTCGAAAACATGTCTCGATCATATCGCTTCTAATACAAAAGGTGGTATTGCCAGGGTTCATGATATTGGACTTTCAGATCACACCGCTCAATCCTATCACATTCCGATAGGTAAGCCTATATCATCTCCAATGAAATGGTGGTACACTTACCGCAGAGACTACTGCCTAGAAAATCAGCAAAAATTTTTTGAATGCTTAGCATCGATTTCATTTGAAGAAACGCTTAACGAACCTAATGCTACTAAGGCTTTCAATTCTTTCTATAGCTTATTTATGCTATTTTATAGATTGTGCTTTCCTGTGATTAAAGTAAAGCAGACTAACAACCATCACACTTCCAGATGGCTGACAAAAGGTATAAAGAAATGTTGTAGCACTAAGAGAAAGTTGTATCTAAAAACAAGAAATAATAAATATATCAGAAATGTTTACAATAACTACTCCCGAATATTAAAGAAATGTGTTAATTATCACAGGAAAACACAAAATATGAAACTTATATCCACTACAAAAAATACTTGTAAAACAGTATGGAAGGTTATAAAGAAATATACTGTAGATAATAACAATAATTCTAAAATTGAGAAATTAACTATTAATAATAATGAAATTACTGATCCTCAAAAAATTTGCGATTCATTCAATAATTATTTCATTAAGAATATTAAGGAAAATTGTACTCCAAACTCTAATTGTATAAATGATATTAAAATTGATAACTTAAAATGCAGTATATTTCTTAATCCTGTGACCATTAATGAATTACAGAAAATAATTAAAACACTAAGTAATTCAAACGCTGTCGGATGTGATGAAATCCGTACAGATATTGTAAAAAAAGCTATGCACTTAATATTAAAACCACTTTTATATGTCATAAATCTGTCATTAGTTCAAGGAGTTTTTCCTGAAACTCTTAAAAGATCTGTTATAAAACCATTGTTTAAGAGAGGCGATAAAAGTAAAATGGAAAATTATCGACCTGTTACACTTGTGCAAATTTTTTCAAAAATATTTGAAAAAGCTATGTTCAATAGATTAATTAAATTTATAGAAAAACATAATTTAATATCGGAACAGCAAAATGGATTCAGAAAATATAGAAGTACTGTACTTGCTGCTTTTAAATTAATTAATCATGTATTAGCTCAGGTTGATAAGAAAAAGTCTATTGCTGTATTGTTTATGGATATGAGCAAAGCTTTTGATTTTGTAAGTCATAGACGGTTGTTAACAAAATTACTAAGGTATGGTATAAGAGGTCCAGCATATGACTGGTTGCTTTCATACTTAAGTAACAGAATGCAATGTGTTCAAATGGAAAGCTATTGCTCGGATGATAGAAGTATTGTAAAGTATCAATCCTCCTACTCTGAATGTAATTATGGCGTACCACAGGGTAGTATACTTGGACCCCTACTCTTCTTATTGTACATTAATGATTTGCCGAAACATTTATCATGTGAATGCATACTGTTTGCAGATGATACCACCCTCTTAATTGAATGTAACGATCTAAATACTTATAATTATGCTATAAATAAATCATTATCTGAGGCCGTAGCATGGCTTAATTGTAATAATTTACATGTAAACATATCGAAAACAAAATATATGCAATTTCATACAAATCGTGGAAATCCTCAGGTGCTGAATGTAAATTTTAACAACCAAGTTATACAAGAAGTTACGCAAATAAAATTCTTGGGATTTTATTTAGATCGATTTTGTAGTTGGCAAACACATATAAATGATTTATGTACTAGAGTAAACAGATTTGTATATGCATTAAAAACTCTCAGTCAGATTGTATCACCAAAAGCATCTATCATGGCGTATAATGGTTACGTCGACTCAATTTTACGATATGGCATTGTTCTATGGGGAAACTCAGTTGATATTCACGATGTATTTATTGCTCAGAAACGATGTATACGAGCTATTTTTGGAATTAAACGAACAGAGTCATGTCGCCCATACTTCAAGAAATATAATGTTCTCCCCGTTCCTTGTCTTTACATATTCGAAATATGTTTGTTTGTCTTGAAACATAAATATCTTTTTGAGTTATATAGAAACGTTAAACATGGTAGTGTTCGCACTCAATATATTAAATTGTATAAACCATCAGCTAACTTAGCGTTGGTTTCTAGAAATAGCTACATGATGTGTGTTGATATATTTAACAAATTACCTGATGATTTAAAATCAGAAAGTATTAATATTAATACACATAAAAAGCATTTAAAACAATGGTTAATAAATAATTGTTTTTATACTTTGGGAGAATTTATGAATTATAAAAAAAGTCATTAGGTAAAATAACAATATCTATAACATAATATAAAATGTAAAATATCTTGCATGTAATAAATAATATAATAGGTAGTTAAATATGTGAATACACCTGCAAAGGCAAAACTTGGTGGAATTATACAAATAAATTAGCCTTAAGATCTGCTATGTATTGACCCTTGTTTATTTCACAATAAAGAATTGAATTGAATTGAATTGAATTGAATTTTAGATACAGTCATAATAAAAATGAGTCATTGTTTTTCATTTATTTACCAGCACATAATGTTCATCAGTATAATTTTATGAGACGTTATTTGTAATGATCATAAATATTGCACATACGATACCATAATCATTTAAATTAAATTTATATTTTGTATGTTTATTCAAAACATTCTTATAATAATAAATAATATTTACCAGCGATGTTAAAGTCGAGTGTATAGTTCAATGTATCTACGACAGGAAATTGGCAAAATCGTGTACTATTACTTCTCTTTCTAAAGTGAATTATCGTTGAAATTGCCATTAATCACTAAAATGGAGCCACTTTCTCTGGCGCCGCCGTTTCAATTCTCACAAGCGGACCCTTTGATTCGTAAAAATGTCATGCCGTGCGTCCCTCCTGCCGCGGAGGCACAATGTTAAATCAGATTAACACTTATTCGCTTTTACCGGGATGCTTTGTAAGCGTTCTAATCAAGATTAGGGTGTCACAATGTAATTCTTTACAATTTGAATCGTGACAACAAAGGCGTTAAATCCAAATAGGAGTAAACAATTTCACACGTGGGGTGCGAAGGCCTGATGTTATCGGCAAGTAAGCTCAATACATGAGCCGTTGCAGTACACAGTTTATTGTTTTCTCTACAGCTTTTTTATATTTATATGCAAATTGTATATTATTTATTTCTTTGTATTTCGGATTACAAGTACGATAAAATGTCTTTTATTCTATGAGAAGACAATATTTGATTAAGGATTTTCCTAAAATATTTTGTATCTCCAGTCATATAAAACTAAGATTTCTTCAAAGGAAATTTAAACGTTATATTTTGCGTTTTTCAACAGCTAATATCCGTAGAAAGTATCCGTTACAAAACACATAATTATTTGATATTTTTTGCAAGCAGAGCTGCTTTCAGAAATACGCTTTGCCTTCCAGCATAGCTTCAGTAAACAACAATATTGTTTATTGTATGATACGAGTACGAGTGTACTACTAAAACAGAAAGAAACTAGGTAATTCCATCAGCCAGTATCACCCTACGTGCAGTTAATGCTTTTGCTTCGACATATACTACGGTAAAAGGCAGCGTAAAAGCTACTCCCTGTTTATTTTATGACGCCGAGCTGACTCAGCCCAGGTGTCACGGGTTAAAACAGGTTATGATTTCCTTTTCACTGAACTTATGCAATATTTTAGAGCCACAAAGAGCCTTTCCTCGTATGTCAAATAGGTACTTAAATATATTTTTATTTTACGTGATTATTGATAATTTTCACTTTTATCTTACAAGCGACCCGCATACGCTTCGCTTCGGTTCCTTCCTTTTTTGCCAATTTCGACCTTCCAACAACACCCATAAAGTAAACAAATACTTTCAGAAAGTGAGAAACGCGCTGATGGTTAAAATTTACTCTGTGGTGATCGATTGTTTAGCGATTAGTCTGCTGAAATGCACCCCTTTTAGACCCCCTGTCACGCGGTGTGACAATACCGCCATGTTGCGGAAATAGAGCTAAGATTTAGAGCCAAATTTATTTCCTTTTTAATTATTTTAAGAAGCAATTAACTACAACAATATTTAAAAGAATCTGTTTAGTTACTAATAATAAATGTTGATATTTTAAAAATAATTATTGGCGCTATTATCACAGAGATAAATATTTGTGATTAGCGCCATGGCAGATTTAAAGAACTTCAGAGCTTCAGACTATATTATAGACTCATGACCAAAATTACTTTTTATTATAATAACTCGTTTGGTAAATTAAATAATAATGTGTTCATTATGGAAAATAATTAAAGTTAATTATACAGTACGAGGGTGGTTTGATAAGTCCGTGACTTTGTGAAGAAGAAAAAATTTTTTAAAGAATATTTTGTTTTATTTTTCTACATAATCTCCTTTCAGCTCTATACACTTCGACCAACGATGTTCCAACTTCTTCAACCCATCCAAAAAATAGTTTTTATCAAACCCTGAAAAATAGGCTCCTGTTTTAGCTATCACTTCTTCATTGGATGAAAATCTTTATCCACCAAGCCATTTCTTCATGTTTGGGAAGAGGAAAAAGTCACACGGGGTCAAATCTGGTGAAAACGGGGGGTGTGGCTATTGCCACACGACGACCTATTGGTCGTATCGCAATTCCACAAGTTTTGATGTTGCGGTTGCCGACGAGTAGGCCAGAGCATTGTCGTGATGAAATAAAACTTTTTTCTTTGCTAGATGCGGTCTTTTCTTCAGCAGCTTTATATTGAATCTATCCAACAAAGCAACATGGTAAGCTCCGGTAATTGTCTTGCCTTTCTCCAAAAAATCGATGTAAATAACACCTTTGCTGTCCTAAAAGACAGTGGCCGTCTCTTTACCAGCCGAACAAACAGTTTTTGCCTTCTCCGTGGCACGTTCACCGGTAGAAGTCCACTGTTTTGACTGTTGCTTCGTCTTTGGCGTATATGGTGGACCCACGTTTCGTCAAGTGTTACGTACCGACGAAAAAAATCACTTGGATTGCGGTTATACAAACCTAGCATTGTTTAGAAGTTGTTACACGAGTTCGTTTTTGGCCGACTGTCAGCAAACGCGGCACCCATCTTGCAAAAAGGTTTTTCATGCCGAGAATATCGAGCAAAATATGAAAAATTCGTTCGGTAGAGATGTGAATAGCATCAGCTATCTCGCGTATCTTCACTTGTCGGTCTGCCATAACAATGTCGTGGATTTGCTAACAATATCTTCAGTGGTGACCTCAATCGGCCTTCCTGGGCCGTCGGCGACAGTTGTGGTAGTACGACCACAACGAAATTCAGTAAACCACTTATGAACCATTCCATGAGATGGAGCAGAGTCCCCATAATATTTTTTCAGTTTATCCTCCGTCTGATTAATGGTTTTACCACGTAAAAAGTAGTATTTTATCAATACGCAAAATTCGTTTTTCTCCGTTATAAAAGAATATCCCGACCTCACTTGCATAAATCCTTCCATTTTTTTTTTAATTTCGCGCCAATTTAAATAAAAACCGGTCAAGAGCGAGTCGGACTCGCGCACCGAGGGTTCCGTACAATCATAAATATATTTGGATATGTTACTTTAGTACAGTCTTTAAAAAAATAGGATAAACGGCAGACAGTTGGAAGGGCGAACAGGCGGACAGTTAATTTACAAATCTTAACCACAGCTGCTTATGGTGACTGAAAAACGTTTCAGCCACTCCACATTGCAAACTGTTTATATTACTAAGTAGGAACTTATTCTTCGTTTATTCGTACGGCAAATAGTAGGTAATTATATTAGAACCAGCCACCAATTTATTATTGTAGTGTTAGGTTGCGCCATCTCTTGACCGATAGTGGAACAATATTTTTTCTTAGGTTAGCATGCTTAGGACAGCGCCATCTGTTGACTGGTAGTAAAACTAAAAAAAATTTGTTTGTTTTTTGAATTTCTTAAAAAGTGTGTTATATTGAGACATCGTTTTATTTTTCCTGTAATCTTTACATAAACTACTATCACATAGAATTATTTCAGATTTTTCTCTTTGCAAACTTCGGAGATAAGGGGGGGGGGAACGGTATTTTTTTTTACATTTTTCATCATAAGTCGAAAACTATGCGGCCTAAGAAAAAAGGAAAAAACCGGCCAAGTGCGAGTCGGGCCACGCGCCATAGGGTTCCGTAGTTACCTTATACCATACCATATTTAATACCACCTATAATTTTTCGTCTGCAAAAATAACTTTGTTTTTCACAGTGTTGGTATGAATGACAAAGTTATATTTGCGGTTTTGGAAAATGTGCTATATCTCAAAAACTAATTACTATATCTCGTTCAAACCAATTTTGGTTGAAAGTGTTTATTAAGATCTACAGCATATATTTTTTTTTAGATTTTTCACTCTCTTATTTCAAAAGTTAAAGGGGGGGGGACACACATTTTACCACTTTGGCGGTGAATATCTTTCAAACGGTCGACTTTGAGAAAAAGTTATCTTAGAAACCTCAATGTCATTTTTAAAGACCTATCTATAGACATCCAACACGTGTTGGTTTGAAGAAAAAAATTTTTTTCAGTTTCAGTTCCATGTATGGGGAGCCCCCACTTAATCTTTTATTTTTCTTACTTTTGTATTAAATTCGTTAAGCGGTTAACAGAATACATCTACCTACCAAGTTTCAACTGTGTAGTCTTAATACTTTCGGAATAAAGTGGCTGTGACATACGGACAGACAGACAGACAGACAGACAGACAGACAGACAGACAGACAGACAGACAGACATGACGAATCTATAAGGGTTCCGTTTTTTGCCATTTTGGCTACGGAACCCTAAAAATGATTTAAAATGTGCAAACAGCGCTCTTTCATATGATACCCCACATGCCCTAGTCACCTCACTTTAAATTTTTAAGGCCCCTTTTCAGTCCCTGTTGTAAAAAAAAATTTTTTTTTAATTTCTTTCTTATTTGCAAAATAGTTGGGCAAATGTCATCTTAAACTATTCCAAATTTCAAGTTGATACCATTAGTAGTTCTCGAGATATCCAGCTGTGACAGACAGACAGACAGACAGACAGACAGACAGACTGAGTCACACCATAAGGGTTCCTTTTTTACCATTTTGGTACGGAACCCTAAAAATGCAACAGCATAAGCTCAGCAAAGAGTTCTTAATTAAGACAGGAAAATTGAATTATGAAAAAATATTGTATTCAACCTTAAAGTCACGGACATATCAAACTGCCCTCGTAACCTAACAATTTGTTTTGATATATGTATCTCAAAGGGATTAGGCAGCGTTTTCAATGAAAACACCCAAGCTCCCAGGTAAGGCAGCTTGAATTTTTCTGACACTTCCAACAAATCGTTATATTTCAACCAATTACACAAAAACTTGACTTTATATTCATAAACCATCCTCATGAATCACTCTATCTATTGGAGAAAATCGCATAAAAATCCATGCAGTAGTATCGCGAACAGACAGACAGACGCGCCGGAGGACTTTGCTTTATAATATGTAATGACGAGGCGAATACATTCACGTGCTTACTATTAAATGTTTCCAAAACGATAGGAGCCTGAAATCATCAAAAATATTCGAACTGAATTCGTCGAGTGTGTATTATGCCCCCAGGCTGAAATTTTTAGAAAAAATAATTATTTGAATAAATATTTGTGATGTATTCCATAACCAATTAAGTAAATCCGAACCAGATAAATAGCAACAAAAGTAACATTATCTAGCAACTATCAATATAAAAAAAGTATTCATTCAATCATATAGTGCCTATTTGTGGAATATCACTCAATGAGAGAGGCAGTCGAAATGTAATAACAATAATAGTACCGCAAATATATTTGATTTAATCAAGTTTGGAACCGAGTATCATTTGTATTGTGCCGTCTATTTGAAGCGTGAAATTACCTGCTTCATAACTATCAAATCAATAACGATAAAGGTTCACATCAATTTCAGGACAATAATGGGTAACGACAAAAGTAAAATCGTAGCTATTATACCACAGAATAAACTAACTGTGATAATACTTTGTATAGGGGCAGCAGCAACTACATATAATAAAATAAGCTCTGGTACCTTTCAGCCTAATTACTATGTCACGTTAATTATTGCATTCCATAGTAGAGCTACAGTATACTGAACAAACGTGAAAGTTGGTGTTACAAAGTACTTTTAGAGGTAGACTGTATTATAAAGCCGTTTGTTCACGATGTTCATTAAGAGACATTGTATTGACACGAGTATGACTGTCTGTTTGTGAAAAATGTCTGTCTAAGATCCGTCATTATTATATTCTGCGAGAAATTTGATTGATTCGACCAATTAGAATCACGTGATCTTTGCGACATCATTACGAGATACGAGTATCTATGTAAAATGATATCGACATAAAAATTTCTTTGTTCTGTGTCGAAAACACAGAGCGATTGAGTTTTCAATACAATTCAAGTTTACAAAATTAGGATTACACTTGGATTACATTACACTCCTGTAATTAAGTTTAATCAGGATTTGTCCATAGGCGAGCATTTAAATAGTTATCCGTCATTGATACTTTGAATTATATAAGTGTATTATCTATGATTGGTACACAGTTTTAAAAACGCCGAAACCATAGACATCCCAGATTGTAGACAACATCTAAACTGTAATATTTTTCTCAGCGGAAGTGAAATCATTTTCTTAAAACATAAAGATAAGAACAATTTCACAGAACTTCCTGAGCCGGACGAGAAAGAGGGAAGAGATCATAAAGAAATGTAAATAAGGCAGATATTTTTTTTTAAATAACGTTTAAGTACCGTGGCGGCGGCATGGCACAAGTAAAGCGGGAGCCACACTGACATATTAAATAATATATTTTTGTTGATGAACCCACTTTCATGGAGCAAATCATAGAAATAGAATGTCAAAGAACAACAATGTCAATAAACAGGTGATCCGAAAACGAATGCATACATTTTATATGAGATACGTAAAATATGACTTAGATTCATAAAATATGACTATATACGGCAAAGGAAATTAATAAACTATGTTCCATACAGTTTTCTTCGTCGATAAACGAATAAATGTAGAGAAATTTGGTTTTAGAGAAATGTGTGACAATATCTTATTTACCTGTGAAAAGTGTGATTACTTGGATTATTTCTTTTTGTAACATCACAATTAGTTAGAGCACAAGACACCATGGCTCCAAGATACCTTTATTTTAAATTTTAATTAAGATTAACAAATATTTTAAACAAACTGTGATTGCTCATTTGCTAGACGGGACGCTAGGGGCTTTTACTGTAAAATTTGTTGGCATATGTCACTTGATCCTTTGTCTCTTTGTTACATAGACCATGTCCGTATGATGTTAACTTCTCTTTTCCACGCTTTGAAGGTCTTCTTGAGCGCAGCGAAAATTTTTCTATGTCTATGGAGCAAATGGTACTAAGCCTCAGTGTGACCTCAGCCTAGTGGTCCCGTAGTTTTAGAATTAGGGCTAGAATAGTACGAATGATTTTGTTTTCTCCAATGCACATTATAAACCTTCATTTATGTTTTAGCAAAAATGTTATATATTTTATTTATGTTACTCTCCCACCCTTTCTTGCTAATAAAAAAAAGTCTGTTCTTTGAGAAAAACAATACGGTTGTATTTCCAGTTGAACAAATGCAGTATCAAAAAAAGAAATAGCGTTTTTAATATCTAAATATTTAATGTTTTCCTGCTAGAATAATAAAAGCTGCTCTTTCCGTTTTAAACATCAAGTACATAATTTGATTCGTCAAGATTAAGTTTCTTGAAGTAGGCAAAAACGTTATCATAATAACATCAGACCTAATCTCTGTTTGGAGGAAAACATAATGAGGAGAATAAAAATTAATTTCCTTACTGACGGTGTTATGGAAATACAGATAACTTTAGAAAGTAACCGCATTTTGTTTGAGAGTTTTGTTTCAAGTTGCATTCGGCAAAAAATAGGGGGTGCTAACATGCAACACGGCATGTGATTGGCTTACTTTGATTTGTCCAGTAACGTTAGGTCATCTGAATTTCGATATTCACATAAAATAATGGTATATTTATGTAAAGTAAACAAGGCAATCCTGCTGTGCGGTGTATTTAGTGAAAGTTATGCTTAATACAAGCCATTGTTCCCAACTGCACTAGGCTTTATTTGTGGTTTTCCTTGTGTGGTCAATGCTGAGGGAACTTTAGTGCGCTCCCTTATACGAGAACAACTATAGTACATAATTCGAAAAGGACCTGCGCTATGAATGGGTGAAAATAAGGCTTTGCCCATTGTGATTTTTATAGAGGTCGTATAGAGCACAATGGAATAATGTATGCGATAGCTATTTAGTATTATACTTGGACTTATACGCAGATTAATAAAATACACGGGTACTACTATTAAGGTGCCCCAAGAATTCGCTAAGAATTATTACCCTTTTTCATGTAACTATAAGATAAACGCTTACCTGATGTTCGCAAGAGCTTGTTTGCGATCGCATAAAAATATTTCTGCCCCCTTACTCAAATGGCTAACATTCTATGAGTTTCAACGCTACGCTCACTATTTAAGCTTTAAGATAATCAGTCAACAATAAAATTACGTGCCGTAAGCTTGTCAATTCCATACAATATATCGTAAGTCTGTAGGCGATTTAAATTATACATAAGTTTGCGATATGTGGTTTAATTGTCTAGTGCTCGTATTTGCTTGGAATGTTGGCCATTTTAAGTAGGGGAGGTGGCTTATGTAACATGGAGATATTTTGTGTTCTACCATAGACATAGAAAAATTTTCGCTGCGCTCAAGAAGACCAACAAAGCGTGGAAAAGAGAAGTTAACATCATACGGACACGGTCTATGTAAAAAAGAGACAAAGGATCAAGCCCAAGTAGCACATTGGCTGATCAAGTGTCGAATTATACACCTACATAAGGTTAAAAGTGTGATTAAAGATGTTTAAAGGTTTTCGTAGCTTCTCAAGGCTGATATGTTGCATTTAAAAAAGTTATTTATTCAATAATCTGTAAAAGGCACTCCAGTAATACTTAATTAAGCTATGGGCTATTTAAGAGTTCATAATACATGTTTTACTACGTTTGCAGCTGAAAAGCGGCGTAAAGAAATTCTTCTATAATGTTTTTTGCTGTTGAATGGTCTAAAATTAATCCTTTCTAACACCAACTGGTTAACAGTACGTCTGAAAGGTATTGTAAAGTTAGAAGCTGTGCATTGATCTTGAAGGCATCTTTTATGACGCTTTTGTGCTACATGTGGTATAATATAATACCACTGTAAGGTTTCTGGAATACTTTTAACAGCCTGTTGCTGCTGAAATTACGCCTAAGTAGAAAATAATAACTTCAAGCTGAAGAAGTGTATGAAATCATATATTTATACAGCTTTATTTGAGAAACTGTTGTAAATCATTTTTCAAGCGCTTTGTAATTCTCAAAGAGTTAGAATGTAATTTGTCTAATACTATTAAACAGATTTTGACACCCAATTACACCCACATTAACGTTCGTTGCTGTTATTGACCCCATTTAACAGCTTTTCTACCTATCTGTTGCAAAATGTATTATTTAGGTTACTAGCTAGTCTTCGAATAAACTACGAATTCAAGGTTTATAAGTATTAATAATGGACAAGCCTTGGTCGACAAGAAAACGTTATGGTGCAATAAAAAGAAAGTTAGCAAGAGAATATCAAAAAATATTAAAAGAACATAGCAGTGCTATCAACGAATTTGGTCAAGAGCGAGTACGCGATGATTTGGGTTCCGTACATGTAAATCGTGTCGTTGCAAGTACTTCTCGTTCTTTGATTCCACAGTCTGTTGCATTAAACGATGAGGGTTCCGCACAAGTACATCCTGTCATTGCAAGTGTTTCTCGTTCTTTAATTTCACAGTCTGTAAACTAATACTTAATACATAACTGTATCCTGTTTCCGAACGAAAGTTAAGAACAATAAAAAAAAAACTTTTTTAAAAACACGTTTTTAAAACGGACTAAGTTATTACAAAAAAATCGGACTATAACATAAAAACGGACTGGTAAAAACAGACTAAAAAGTATCAAATCAAATTTTCTGTAAATATTTATAACTCTGTACCTACAGAAATTATAAACCTAAAAAAGGGAGGCGCATTTTGTAAAATTTATCATCCGTATAGTCTTTAGCATGCGCCCCACGTTTTTAAGTTTAAAATTTCTGTAGGTACAGAGTTATAAATACTTACAGAAAATTTTATTTGATACTTTTTAGTCTGTTTTTACCAGTCCGTTTTAATGATTTAGTCCGATTTTTAGTCCTTTTTAAAAACGTGTTTTTAAAAAAGTTTTTTTTCAGTAAATTTTTATTTTCTGCTTTTTAGTTAACGAGCTAAGACTAAAAATATATCATCTCCTATCTGAACACTCGTCAAGACGATTCAAAGAAGCCCAAACTCGATGGGGTTGCATGGTTTTATTACAGAGTCCCAGTGGCCTTTTTCCGGCTCCATCAACAGACCCTGGAAACTATTTCCCAACAAAGTACTCGTCAAGACGATTCAAACGAGCCCAAACTCGATGGAGTTGCATGCTTTTATTATAGAGTTTCTATGGCCTTTCTCCGGCTCCATCATCAGATCCTCGGACACTATTTCCCATTAAAGTACTCGTCAAGATGATTCAAACGAGCCCAAACTCGATGGGATTGCATGGTTTTATTACCGAGTTCCAGTGGCCTTCTTCCGGCTCCATCATCAGACCCTGGACACTATTTCCCAACAAAGTACTTGTCAAGACGATTCAAACGAGCTCAAATTTAATGGGGTTGCACGGTTTCAATATTGCGTTCCTATGGCATGGTTTTTCGGCTTCATCATCAGACCCTGGACTTCGTCTCCCGTTAGAGTACTCGTCAAGACGATGCTAACGAGACCAAACACGATGGGGTTGTATGGTTTCATCATAGAGTTCCTGTGGCTTTCTTCCGGCTTCATCATCAGATCAGCTCAATGACACCATAATATTGCATTGCCTTTCAGTTCTGATTTATGTTCAAAGTTTCAAATCTCTAGCTCATCGGAAAGCTAGTATAAAATCGTTCGCAAACTTTGCGGAGAAACAAACACAAACACATAAACGAGAAAGCAACCTAATAAAAACGTGTTAAAATAGTTGGTAGTTTCCGTGACCGCGGCCCCTGGAAGGTGCCAAAACGTCGGAAAAAACTAAAAATCCTTTAATGACTTATTCCCTGTACGTCTAAAACATGTCCTTCGAGTACTTGTCACGGACTCAACGCATACGGTGTGCGCTGCCCAGAAACGCACTTCACTATCGAGCGCTTAATTTAAGTTAGTTGTGTGACTTGTGTCCGTTGTTGCGCCTAGTTACGTGTTCTATTTTTTTCGGGAACTCCCGCGTATTTTTGTCCAGTCCAGTCTCTCGGTGTGCTCGGTAATTTCGGGGACTTTTTTTGTACGGGGTACTTTTAGTTCCTTGTGTGCGTATACAATTTATAAGAGGTATATATCGATAGACAAAAAGTACTCGGGGGACAGTACCTCGTCTGATCAGGCCTTAAAGAGCGCTCTGAAGTGTCAGTACTATATTTATTGTAAAACATGACACTGACTAGAACAGTAGGTACGAATTTTAATACCTACCTAGTTCATAAGTACAAGAAAATAAGAAATAAATTTTAGACTATACCCATAAGATAAATGTAAGTTGGAGGATGATTTTCTTTTTGGTAGAGGACCCCTAATTTGCTGCAAGAAATAGTTGTTGAAATACAATATAACTCATAAGTCTTTAGAACGGCATTTCCGGAATCCAAATACGAACTAAAAGTGTAATTGACGTCTCTTATACAGAACACGAGCAGTCTATGGCTGATTAATGGTATTTTGTTCAGCAAATAGTGTCACAAGATAATATTTTAACGATTAAAGTTGAGCACCTCATGGACGCCATAAATAACCTAAAAATAGCTTTTTTATTATTTTTTAAAACATTCTTAACTGCAAGAATACGCCTTAATTTAAGCTCTTACTTCATAGGCAATTTAAAGAAATCATTTTTACTAAATATCTCATTTAATTTTCCATCATAATAGATTAAAACTTTTGCACTCGTGATTTGTCCACATATTTCCTAAGTTAAAATCTAATTATTCGAAGGGCGCATGAAAATTTTGTAGTTAATTGGTATTAACTTCACGATGTAGTTGCACTCGCATCCTGAAAGCATGTGTAATTATTGAATGATTATTTATATTGTTCTAACAAAAAATATCTCAGTAGAAATGGTGGACGATGATGGAAGATTGAATATAGTTAACTTTACACCATTACTTTTAACAGTCCTTTACATACTTAATTTATTTTAAGATGACTTGCTAAGAACAAAGACGTTAAAAAAGTTTGAATAGGGAGTTGCAAAAGGTTAGAAGCTGTTTAAGAGCTGGTTGGGGGAGTCCTGCACAGAATTAAACTTTTTACAGTGCTTTATTAATGCTCTATTAAAACTTAAATAAGCCTGACCGATGCTTCTCTCCAGCCATTGTAATACCAAAGGCTGTATAATTTGGGGCCCTTTTTAGCTGTTTAAGCGCTTAAACAGCTTTAGTACAGCCAAATTGGTATACCCTTAAACAGCTTTAAGATTCGATGGCAGCATTTATTAAGCACTTATGCAGCATTTGTGTGCTACTTGGGAGTGACATGTGCCAACATTTTTTACAGTAAGAGCCCCTAGCGTCCCGCCTAGCAAATGAGCAATCACAGTTTGTTTAAAATATTTGTTAATCTTAATTAGAATTTTTAAATAAAGGTATCGTGGAGCCATGGTGTCTTGTGCTCTAAGTAATTGTGATGTGACAAAAAAAACAATCCAAGTAATCACACTTTTCACAGGTAAATAAGATATTGCCACACATTTCTCTAAAACCAAATTTCGCTACATTTATTCGTTTATCGACGAAGAAAACAGTATGGAACATAGTTTATTAATTTCCTTTGCCATATATAGTCATATTTTATGTATCTAAGTCATATTTTACGTATCTCATATAAAATGTATGCATTCGTTTTTCGGATCACCTGTTTATTGACATTGTTGTTCTTTGACATTCTATTTCTATGTGTTCTACCTCATACTTACCTCATTGCTTTTGAGACTCAAGGTTGGCGTTGTAATTGGACTGTAGTAGTATCTTAGCATAAGTATATTGTAAATATCAATCATATTGGGGTCGTATTCACCATTGTTTTTAGAATTTGAGAACTGTTCGATAGCGGAGTAAAAACTGGATAAGATGGTATACAAAAGTTATTTT
Organism: Agriphila geniculea; assembly: GCA_943789525.1. Taxonomy (NCBI): domain Eukaryota; kingdom Metazoa; phylum Arthropoda; class Insecta; order Lepidoptera; family Crambidae; genus Agriphila; species Agriphila geniculea. The sequence goes on along the minus strand of OX038882.1, from coordinate 15,293,988 downwards.
TCCTAAATGGTGGTTATGCCGTTTGAACCGCAATATACGAATATACAATATTGTAATAGCATGTCCGTTTTATAGATAATTAAATTTCGATTCCCTGCACGAATGAGTAACAATATGGTGTAAATTTAATTTATTAAAATTCAATTAAAGCTGTTCAATAATTAACTCTCTTCTCTATCCTAAATATCTTTCCATATCGTTTGAATGGTTATGAATATATTTTTTTTTCATTTACACACACAGAATCATTTAAATTTTCATTGAAATATTTGCAACAACAACTTTATTTATTGTAATTAAGCAGATTATAGGGGAAAAAGTGCCATGTTCGTATAACGTCACTAGAATTATTAGTAACGTTCATGGCAGTGGAGTTAACTCGCCATAATTTAGTTTAACTGAATTTGCAATGGTGTATAAAATTATTTCTTTCATAACTTCAAATTATTTTCAAAGTTTTAAATTCTCTGCATTGGGTTAAAAATAATGAAATTTGTAGGTATTTCACTTTGCAATAATGTAAATAGTTGTCTCTCTGAAAACTTTAAATCAATTTACAATTATTTGAATGCAACTACATTTTTTTATACAATAGTTGGTAGATTATGTAGCTGCAAAAATTAAGCTAAACTATTCCTCCGAGAGTCTTATTAGAGCTTTTGTTCCCAGTATTTCAGGCTCCATTTACGTTCCTTGTATGTTGAAAGCGTGCGGCAGAATAATTATTGTACTGACTAATTAAAAGGACTTTGTGTTTTCGTGACTCTCTCAAGTATTTAATGACTGCTCGCTACGATTATGTAATCTTTGTTTTACTAAATATGCCTGGATTAATAAAAGTGCATTTGTATAAGCTAATGCAATATTGGGTACGATTATTTTAAAAAGCGATTAAAACTGACAAAGCTTTAAGGTCCGAATATATCATTATTGCACATTATCACTATTTCGGAATCATTGCTATACGAATTCAGTTTTTAGGCCGGGTTTCCACCTGTAAGAACTTCTGCGAGAACTTACACTGACAGCATGTCACACAGTAGCTTGTGAACGCGTGACAAACTGTCGCCAGTGCATTTGCTATTAGGCCGGGTTTCCACCTGCAAGAAAACTTTTGCAAGAAGTGTCCCACAGCCTGTCAGACAGTAGCTTACAAGTGTTAACTAAGGCCGGGTTTCCACCTGCAAGAAAACTTTTGCAAGATGTCCCACCCACAGCCTGTCAGACAGTAGCTTACAAGTGTTAACTAATAGTAAATGCACTGGCGACAGTTTGTCACGCGTTCAAAACTACTGTGTGACAGGCTGTCAGTGTAAGTTCTCGCAGAAGTTCTTGCAGGTGGAAACCCGGCCTAAGAACTGAATTCGTATAGCAATGGTTGCGAAATAGTTGTCACGCGTTCATAAGCTACTGTGTGAAAGGCTGTCAGTGTAAGTTCTTGCAGGTGTATTCGCGCCCTAATAGCAAATGCACTGGCGACAGTTTGTCACGCTTTCACAAGCTACTGTGTGACGGGCTGTCAGTGTAAGTTCTCACAGAAGTTTTTGCAGGTGGAAACCCGGCCTAAGAACTGAATTCGTATAGCAATGGTTGCGAAATAGTTGTCACGCTTTCACAAGCTACTGTGTGACAGGTTGTCAGTGTAAATTCTCGCAGATGTTCTTGCAGGTGTATTCGCGGCCTTACTGACACTTATTAACACCTTCTTGGATACTACGTCAATAGGCGGAGTATCGAATGGTTTGAAAAATGACACTTTGTCTTTTTTCAAACCATTCGATCGCCACATGGCCTTTCGGACGACTTAAAATATCGAATAAAGAATATACATCGTGCGTCTGTTGTTTTGAACTACCAATGGTCGCTCTTTGCGCGAATCACGTTGGATTTAAGATTGAATTAAAAAGGTTGTATACCTAAACCTAACCTACCTGGCACTGGCTCTGTTTTCCCCTTGCAACCAAGGTCAATAAACCTCAGCAAATAGGGCAATGTTCCACCCTCGCTGCCAAATCCGCTACGTCGCCGCGTCTGACCGCCAGCCAGGCGCCACAGCACAACTATCTTTAAGCCCGCTGCCCTCAATACAGCGATTTGTGGAAACCAATCTCTGACCTCTAACCTCTAACAATCTCTACCAAGAGATCGAGGGAGGGCAGTAAGTTTTCCTTCGTGGCTTGCAGAAGCTTCTATTGGAGAACCTTACAAAAAAACGCGCTTATGACGTTTCGCTTGAATAAGATAAAAAGTTTGTAGGTTTTTACCGACTTCAAAAGGAGGGAGGTACTCAATTCGACCCTTTTTTTTTTGTTTTTTGTATGTACACCGATTACTCAAAGACGGCTGACCCAATTGAAATGATACAGTTATTATATTAGGTATACACCCAAGTTGGTCCCATTTTTTAAAATTTTGAAATCGGTTCAGTACTTTTCAAGTAATCTTGAAAAAAGCACGAAAATAGTATGATTTTGTGTGAACTACCTCGATGATCAGTCGTATAACTTCTTTGTTTATGAACTGAATGAATAAGATAATTATTTTTTTGTTGGATAAGGGATATCTTAAGTGTAGTTCTTTAACCGACTTAAAAAAGGAGGTTCTCAGTTTGACCCGCATATACACGCTGAAATTTATATTTGGTTGAAGTCGGGTGTGGCTGGAGTACAAATTCCTTTTTTTTTATTCTAAAAGATTTAACAATACGATTAAAGTTTATTTTAACTCTGAGTTTGAATTTGATGAATTCAGTATCTATTCGTAATGAAACATTATTAAATTTTCATTTTTTTTAAATAATTTTCTTATTAACCTATAAACGCTCTTATAGCTACTTATCATACAATAATTGGAAAAAAAAAATGGTAAACCTACGATATTGAGTTGTTCGTCAACTGGCGAGTGTGAAACTCGCGAGTGTACTTATTTTTTTTGTCGTCAACTCGTTGGATCGTGAAAATCTCACACTCGCCACTTGACGAAAAGTCACGTTATTTATATTACTTACCACCAGCGCTGGCACATAAGTGATATTTTTCTTTCTTGAATATATTCAGTGACAGCTCAGAGGCAGACATACTATGTAGATTTTCAAACTCGTCAGAAGCACTCTTTGTTAATATGTAATATGTTTATTAATTTGAACTTCACTTGCAGCGTTGTCTAGATTGTTGTTATTTACTTCTCGCTTTCTTTTTGTTAACATTTTCTTTTCGCTGTCATTTTCCATTTTCCAACCATCCACAGACAAATTGAAAGATAAAAATCACTGAGTACTATTTGACATTTATAGTAACCACAGTGCAGAGTAATTTTTTTTTTTTGTGTTTTTGTTCCCCATTTGGCAAGGCAAAAGTATCGTATTTGCTATGTCGGTTTAATTTTTTTTTTCTCTTTTTCTCGTGTTAGCTATAAAAGTCTATTTTACTGTTATCATCGCAGCGTCAACAAACCGGTCCCGACGGAAGACCAGCGCTGGTCGCAGACCATGCATTATGCTGAGTCGGGACCGTTTTGGGACAATGTGTGTAAGCCTGTTTTTATTTTTGTATTTGTTTTGTGTCTCAAATAAATCTTATTTCTTTCTTTCTTTCTTTCTTCAATGCGTTAGGTGCCTGAAACACTTTGAAAAACTCTTCCTATATAAGTAGGTACAACGCAAGCTATTGTAGGTACTTATTTGAAGCAATCTATTGAAATTGAAAAACAAAACGGGTTTTAACATTGAAAATGTTTATTAGATCGTTTTCGTAGGTAATCGTTATTGGATCGTTTCGAGTGTAATTCGGCTATATTCTTAGGTTATATTAAATAAAGATAAACGAAAGGCAGCAGTGGTGTCAAAAGTTGTAAGTTTGTAGGACATTGTATAGTACCAAATTTTTGAAAATCGGTCCATAACTATTTTTGAAAAATCGAAATAACGTAAAATAATAATATTTAAAAAAAAAAATATTATTTTAAGATTTCAATGGACGAGCAGATGGCTGAACTCACGCTGAACTAAATACTGTTCATATGAATAGCATTTAAAAGTACTATTACTTTTTAGGGTTCCGTACCCAAAGATAAAAAAACGGGACCCTATTACTAAGACTCCGCTGTCCGTCTGTCTGTCTGTCTGTCTGTCTGTCACCAGCCTGTATCTCATGAACCATGATAGCTATAAATTTGAAATTTTCACAGATGATGTATTTCTGTTGCCGATATAGCAACTAATTTAAGGGGGGCTCCCATACAACAAACGTAATTTTATTGCCGTTTTTTGGTACCGAACCCTTCGTGCGCGATTCCGACTCGAACTTGGCCGGTTTTTATTTTAGATGTTCATTTTCAATGTCCTCCGATAGTTGAGAGAAGCGCGAAATCTGTAATTTTTTTCTAATAGTAATGCAATAACAACAATGTGTTTCCTACGATTAATAACATTAAATTCGTACAAATTATACTTATACATTTTAATAACGAATTTCCGCCATGCTATTATGAAAGTTGCTTTGTTAATTACAGACTACATTAAGCAGATGTCCAAAATAAATTGCTCAATTTTAGTTAGTCGCAAGCGGATTAGGGTGTACAAAGGAGTAGATTTGGGTTTTATCTCGATCGGCGCGGAGATCTGACGGCGACGGAATAATTTTTTATTTTGCTATTACTTAATAAGTAAATAATTAATAGCGAAAAGGGAGTTTTACCAATATTTTTGTTTCGCTATTCATTGACGAGAAAAGTGTCGTTATTGAAAGTTATAAGCTAAAATAAAAAATACCCTGAAAATAATAAAAAGAAATAAAAATTTCACAGACTTTTTTCTTTTTGTGATTTCTTACAAGAGGTATCTGTTTACGTGTATTTATACGTTATGCGTTAGTCCCCTTAAAATAAATAAAAAAATATAACTAGTTAATTTTACTGTGATCTTACTTTAAACTTATCTTTAGGAGCAATTAAAAAATGGAACAGAATTAAGTTGGTACTTATCATGAAATTATCTGTCATATTATCAAATTGTCAAATGAGGATCAGTAACAGGTTTGAATCTTATAGTTTTATTGGTATAATATAAAAACATATTCGTAGCTATGAAACATAGTGAAAGATTTTTTGAAATCCGTTTAGAAATGGTTGAGTTAATAGGGTTTGAAGGAAATGCCAAGCTCAATGCAATATGTGCTTTATCACGTACGACATAAGGTTCGCGTACGTCACGATGACGTCATAAGGACCCCAAAAAACCAGTGTTTTAGCTCGTATATCTTCTTAGGTTTAAGAGATATCGCAAAAATTTCTTTGCAGTTAACATGTGGTGGCATGCTTTCTGATAAGCCACTAAACAAAAATCGTCACTGTTCCTCATTTTCAAGATAAAGTAAGATAGCAGTAGAATTAATTAGTTATACTTTTATCCTGGATAAATCCAGAACCAGTGAAACTGGCCCATCATCTTATTTCAAAGAATTGTTGTTGTTGTTCATTGTTTTAATATATTTGAGAAAGCTGTTTTTATATGGAAAATACATAAAAACGTAGGTATCATCCTTTTTGATAACAAACAGTATAAAATAAAAGAGCATTGGCTTGTATCACTTGTATCTCTCGCAATTGAGTACGCAAACAAAGGCTTCCTGATTTCACCTTTTGGCATAAACGCCTAGCTAGAGCAAGTGGGCTCACGGGAATCCATTGTTGTTTGACTCATACTCGTGCAATGGAACGTGACTCCGTTTGACATTTCCTAGTTTTCTACATATATAACTTTGATAATAACACCGCTGATCTATGCGGAAATCGGATTCTGTTTTGCTTTCACTGTTAAAGACTATGGGAACTAATAGAAATTTGTAGATGATATAACAATGCTATAAGCAGGTAAAAAACGTAAAAAAGTAGTAGTCAATTATAAAGAAAAAATAGAAAGTTTATACAAAAAAAAAAAGATTCGAAGCTTGCTCAGATGCTCGCCACGCTCTATCGAAACTGCAAAGTGATTTAGTTTGACAATTTAACAAGTTTTGCCATGATTATGGACTGGTTCTAAACGCTCAAAAAACCAAACTTGTCAACATCTGCAATTCATACAGTAGGCCCTCTTCTTTCTTTCATGTAATAGTAGGCTCTCACCTACAAATGGTGAATTATGCAAAAAGTTTTTCACAATATCTAATATTTTGTCAACAGTTCCTGGCGCTCCTAGAACGCAATGTAGTGGCCAACACGAGCCTAGAATACCGACACCTGACGATGTTTGCGCCGACCAACGAGGCCTTCCAGCGGTACAACGGACTGATGGATGATTCCCTGGTGCTCTATCACATATGTGAGTAACTTAAACTTAAGATTAAGGTTTATTCCTAAACGGGTAAGCAGTCTTCGTAACACAAATAGTTATAAAGAGTGTTTGTCATTTTATTCATTAAATTACGTGACGGAGAAGAAAATCAAGACAAGAAAAATAAAAGTTGGATGAAAGTAAGAATGAATTGAATGGGATGGGAGCAAATGATTAATGATAAAATTACCCTTGATATGGAAGCATTAAAAAAAGAGTGGCAAGTAGAAGAAGAAAAGCCAAATTTTTTAATTTATATTAAAAAAATATCGGGTCATTTTGTAGAAACGTAACATTTTATTTGATGAACATACGGCTACCTATCACATCACCCTAGTCCCAACTTGTTTTTCATAAAAAAATATTCCACAGCTCATAAAATTGACTCAAAACCTCTTTTGCAGCTAATCTGGCCACAACACTGACGAACATAGATTACGCTATCTTCTCGGAGTTCGATGGTAACCCTCCTATATGGGTGACGCGCCGGCGGGACACCATGCACGATGACATATACGTCAACAACGCCAAGGTCTACGTCTCCAGGTCTTATCAGGCCATGAACAGGATTGGGAAACGACAGGTCAGTTTGTTTGAGACTAAACTAGCTTTGCACCGCCGCCAGGCACCGAACATTTATTTAGTTTTACCACACCCCGGGCACTTCATACAAACGCCGCGTTTCAACTACCTATTACACATACGTTTTTGCACACGCGCAACTGTGTGCGTGAAGTCTAGGGCTATTGAATGAGCATACGAACTGGCCTACGAACTCGCGGGGCGCGGTGAGGTAGGTAATTGATTGCGGGGCGGGGCGGAGAATTTCCTTTCTGTACGAAAGTACTTATATCTATTCTGTGGTTTTACAACAACGTCGTTAATTAGAAACCCGCTTTCACACTTTTCGTCATCAATGAGCCGGCCGTCTTATCAAGGGGTGTTTTCGGCAAAAGGAGCTGTGGAAAAATGTGGAGTCAGGTGATTCAATATAGCTGTATGCCATTATATTTGATGTCTGAGAAGCTTACTTAAAAAGTTTTAGTCAGTATTATTAATTTAGTTAAAATTAACTCGTGTTGTTTAGTTGAAAGATCCATAGATAGGTAGATATGCTTTATGAAAAGTGGACTTGGCTTCCGTTCCGTAAGTTAGGGGTCCAGTTAACTTAAATCAGACTTGTACGTGTAATGCCAGTGGCATGGATTACTTAAGATAAAGTTTGTGCCGACATGTTTCATCGTTGGATTATTTCCAACTACCCAAGCCACTTAAGGGCTGATTAAATTAGTTCTTTCAAATTACAGACTGTTTTTTTTTGCTTCACGTAAAATTTAATATGTTTATTATATCCTTTATACCTTTCCGTTTATTGAATTTTTTACATCATATACTGCTTTATCGTTGCAGCCTTCACAATTCCTACTTTATGTATAACTAGCTTCCGCCCGCGACTTCGTCCGCGTGGATATTAGAGACAATCCTTATGGTACCTTCAACCAGTATCCTACTAGCTTATTTGCAAAGTCTCAGCCCGATCGGTTTAAAATTGACAAAGTTTCATATACAAACTTTCATCCCTTATTTTATCCCCTTGGGGGTAGAATTGATCAAAATCCTTTCTTAGCGGATGCCTACGTCATAACATCTACCTGCATGCCAAATTTCAGCCCGATCCGTTCAGTGGTTTGGGCTGTGCTTTGATAGATCACTATGTCAGTCAGTCACCTTTGAGTTATATATTTAGATAATTGATCATTTTGTTCACAGGTTCTTCACGTTATAGATCAAGTCTTACAACCTCTCCAGCCACACGGATCTAGTGCATCGAGTACTTCGGTCTACAATCCGAATGCATTTCAATTTCTAGAACATTCCGATGAATTTAACATTGGACAGCATAGACTAAGGTGAGCCATCCGGGGGTTAATGTACAATTCTTACAATTAATCGCTTAGACTTAACTCAGACATTTTAGCTTCAGAAAATATATTTTGTTAATAGAGTTGACAAATTATAATTTATCAGCTCTCTTCACGTTCATTATAATTAAATTTCATACAACAACCTTAATTGCTAACTAGATAAGTATTTAGAATTAATATTTTACATAGAGCAACTAAATTTTGTAACTAAAATTAGTTTTCGAGAAAATCATTTAAAATATCTATGACAGTGGTTTTTCGCTATACATACCCAACTGATCTTGATCAAGATTCTAAGAGCTATAAGGATATGTTTAAATAAAACCGGTCAAGAGCGAGTCGGACTCGCGCACCGAGGGTTCCTTACCATCATAATTGCACTATTAAACCACACTGCAGAGTAGAATAATAAAATTAGTATCGCAGTTTTAGGTCAGCGCCATCTCTTGACCGATAGTTGAACTAACGTTAACTTTTTAGAAATTTGTTAATTTCTAAAAAAGTTGGGCAAATGTCATCTCAAACTATTCTAAATTTCAAGTTGATACCATTAGTAGTTCTCGAGATATCCATCTGTGACAGACAGACAGACAGACTGAGTCACACCATAAGGGTTTCTTTTTTACCATTTTGGTACGGAACCCTAAAAACTGCAAAATAAGATAATACGTATGTACTACTAGCGGTCTTTAAACAAACCCATCATGTATGTGTGAAAAAACAACGTTTCGGCTGAAACTGGAATAGGGCCGAAAGTACGGTTTCGGTTTCGGCTGGAATTCCAGTTTCGGTCGGACACTAGTTGTGACATTGATTAGACTGCTATTATGAGTTATGTTTAGTAAAAAAAATATAAAATTAAGTAAATTAAATTAAGAAAAAAAGAATTGTAATCCTCAATGTGAAATGTTAAAAGGAAAAAAATAAGATAAGTTATTTTTTTAAAATTCCGTTTGAGGATGTTAATTTGTTATTTTTAATTTAAGATAATATTAGCGTTAATGGTTGAATAGGCAGATCTTTTTAATACTATAAGATCTCCAGTGTACACAAATCAAATGCAAATAAATGATATTCTATTCTATTATAAAACTCTGATCTTTATATCTCTTAGAATGTTGATCAGATCAGGGGCCGTACCGGCTAACGAATCGAGCTTCGGAAAATTTGCCGAGTTTCAAATTAAAACACATAAATCGAGCCCCAATTGGGCCAAAATGGCGAACCCTAATTCATGAAGTCACAGTAACATCCATATCTTCCAAATAACTTCAACAAATAGAACAATACGAAATTCCATACTTCAATTTATCTTTTTTAATTTGAAACTCGGCAAATTTTCCGAAGCTCGATTCGTTAGCCGGTACGGCCCCAGTTGGGTGTGATCAGATCACAGGTAGGTCAATGCTTTAGAACCAAGGCTTCAATGTTACCTAGTGTGTATGAAAATCGACTGGTGTTCTTAATTATCTGGCCATCACTGTATATTATAGCGTAATCTGAAATGCGCTTAATAGTTATTGAAAAGCAATTCTTTAAACTTACAAGTAATCGGCTGAAAACAGAAAATATATAACGATAACTGGAATGGAAACCGAACAATATTCCAAGCTTATAATTTTCGGATATCCTTCTTTTAATAAAAATGTAAATTTTGTTACACAGATCGTTCCGACAAAAAATGAATCAACTTCAAAAGAAAGAAGTATTCAATGCCGATGGGAGGCATACATTTTTTATTCCAGTCGATGAAGGATTTAAGGTAAAAATATACTTATATCAACCCACAATCGATGAATTGAATTCAATTGTTAGGGAGAACAGTTAGAAATTTTGATTGTTAGCAACAGGTTGGAAAGAATTTTACCGTCTGCGATAGTATTAATCTGCATATTTTTTACTTTTTAATAAAAGTCAACACTTTATAATAACACGTCATATCGACAGTGTTAAAAAACACTTTTTTAACATAATGTACAGGGGGTCTATTACGAAAAGTTTAATGCGATACACGCAGATGCGTCCGTGCTCCGTTTTGATTGTTACCTATTATGGTGTGTCCCCACTTAGGTTCGCGAACCTCCGCGCTCCGCGCTCCGCGAACCTCGGAGCGCGCTCCATATTTGGGATCCGATGCGAACACGGAGCGCGGAGGAGCGTGGTTCGCGGAGCGCGGTTCGCGGAGCGCGGTTCGCGGAGCGCGGTTCGCGGTTCGCGGAGCGCGGAGCGCGGCAGGGTTGCGTTCCGAACCTACGCTCCGGGTGCAACCAAACGCTCTAACGGCGGCGTTCCAAACATTAGAGCGTAATTTTAATTTTTAAAATGATCATAGTAGATCCTCAAAAAACGGATTTTATTTGATTCAAAATAAAGGAAAGTTTCAATTATTCGTATTCCAAATGGAAAACGAAGACTTTGTACTATTAATGACATTTAAAGTTCTTGGTCGTTTCGAACATTAGAGTGAGTTAAAAAACCGGCCAAGTGCGAGTCGGACTCGCGCACGAAGTGTTCCGTACCAAAAAGCGGCAAAAACATGTTTGTTGTATGGGAGCCCCCCTTAAATATTAATTTTATTCTGTTTTTGTATTTGTTGTTATGGCGGCAACAGAAATACATCATCTGTGAAAATTTCAACTGTCTAGCTATCATGGTTCATGAGATACAGCCTGGTGACAGACAGACAGACCGACAGACAGACAGACAGACGGACAGCGGAGTCTTAGAAATAGGGTCCCGATTTGCCACACCAGATGGCGTTAATGGAAAAAGAAGCTGAGTAAAAAAAAATACATTGACACACATTTTTATCAACGCCATCTATCGAGCCTACAGTTTTTTGTCATTTTGAAAAGCCCTCATTGCGAAGACAAGGTTCAAAATAAATTGAAAATTTTTGACACTTTGTACAACCTGACGTGCTACTGACTGTACATAAGCATGATTGTCTATTCAAAGTTTTACTCCTTCTTAGCCACTCATTATTTATTACACAATAATAGTACTGTGGAGACAAAGGTACTTAATAATTAAGTTTATATGAATAAAGCTTATTTGATCATGGGAACGGAGCGCGGAGCATGGTTCGCGGAGCGCGGAGCGTGGTTCGCGGAGCGTGGTTCGCGGAGCGCGGTTCGCGGAGCGCGGAGCGCGGACGTCTGCTCCGCGCTCCGCGCGTCCACATTGCGCTCCGCGAACCTGCAACAGATGTTCGCGGAGCGCGAGGTTCGCGAACCTAAGTGGGGACACACCCTAACAAATCACTTTCGTATGCGATATTGCGAAGTGATTACGTGAGTTTGTCAGTTTCTCTCTTGCGTATCCGACATCGTTCGTTTAGTAGTCTATGGACTACGATAGAAAAAATCAAAATGTTTTTATCAAACATTTTGATTTTTTCTATTAATTAGAACCAACAAACTGCGGACGACTATCGTGGCCAAGTGACTACGTTACGCAATTGCGTACGTTATTTTCGTAATAGGCCCCCTGTATACAGTTAATAATTGTGCGACAGGTAGGTACACTTTTAACGGTCATTCTTACCATGTGTGTGACTATATTTTGATTTATAAAAACACAATTTACTAAGAGTACCTTAGAGTAAGAAAGTACTTACCGTAATATTTAAGGACATTTACTGGGTATAAAAGTATGTCTTGATACGTATCAATATCGAGGAATAAAAATTCCTTATAATTTTGTGAATATTTGCCTAAAAAACTTTACAGTGAACTCTTATCATGACAACTTTTTTTACTTGTATAGAAGCCAAATCAATCAGTATTTACACAAGAATATCCTTTTTAGCCGACAACAAGGTCAGACTTGATTGATGAGAAAGTGGTAGACGGCCACGTAATTCCTCATCATGTGCTGTTCACGAAAGCTACTCCTGACACCAAGGAATTTGAGACCTTGGCCTTTGGAGACAACGTTAAAGTCATAGTCTCATTCAGCACTACTATGAATGGCAACGAAGAAATCAGTAAGTTTACATTCTTTCTATTATTAGTAAATACGTCGATAACATTCTCCTTTTACAAAGCTAGTTATTACAGCACCAAAGGTATCAAAAAAAAATTATGAAGTATACAGGGTCACTGGAAATATGACGTATTCCTGTTAAGGGGTTATAGATGAGGTCAAAACCAATATTTTTTGTCATATAACTTTTTCTCAAAAAATTAATAGTTCTTGAGTTAATTGAAATTAAGTATTTTTTTACCAAAAGTACGTTTTCAGACACAAAAATTTAAAATAAAAGATAACTACTCATTCGATTCCGGATTTTTTATTATTTTGGGATAGAAAATAATCTGAGTGTTGATAATGAATAAAAAAAATATCATAAAATACAGGTGTTTATAAAAAATTCAATCCTTAAATGCATTTTTTATTTTTATTTTTTCAGGTTTTTTAGAAAAAGCTTCAAATATCTTTTAAAAAATCTTAGTAACTAAGCGTGCATAATATTTTAAAAACATCACCATCTATTCAGCTTTCAGTTGAGGTATAAAACTTAATAATAGCTTAAATAAAAAATGAGAAATTAAGACTTAACTAAATAGCAGTCCCATTTCATGTAGCAAAAATTTCCTACTTCAAGCGCTTCGGAGGTGGCCGTATTATCCTACTTATTCCATAAATGTGAAAGTTTTCTTGTTTGGATGATTGTTAATCAATCACGCAAAACGGCTGAACGGATTTGGATGAAATTTGGCACACAGATAGTTTATAAGCCGGATTAAAACATAGGAGGATACTATTATCTTGGTTAAAGGTTCCCTAGGGATTTTCTCAAATGTAAATGCGAATGAAGTCGCGGGCGGCAGCTAGTTTGCTATAAATGATATTGCTTACTAAAAATACTTTCATCCGAGTGAGTTTGAAACAGGATTATTTTCCGCCGATGAGTCAAAATTTCATACAGACAGCATCAAAAATAACCATGCATATCAGTCATTTTCAATGCCCCGCTGCTGGGGAACTGGCCTTCCTTTTGGCTTGTGGATGGATAAAGCGGACGGGCCATACCCACCACGTGGGCCCAATGTGGATTGGTCAGTGTTAACGACTGTAAATGCAGCCAGAACCAAGGGCTCAATGTAAGGTACATTGAGTTAACACCGACCAATCCACATTGGGCCCACGTGGTGGGTTATGGCCCGTCCGCTTTATCCCAAAAGGAAAGGAAGGCCTGTTCCCCAGCAGCGGGTCATTAAAAATGGCTGATATGCATGGTTATTTTTGATTCTGTCTGTATAAATTTTTACTCATCGGCGGAAAATAATCCTGTTTCAAACTCACTCGGACGAAAGTATTTTTAGTGAGCACGATCATTTATGGCAAATTAGCTTCCGCCCGCGACTTTATTCGCATTTACATTTGAGAAAATCCCTAGGGAACCTTTAATCAAGATAATAGTATCCTCCTATGTTTTAATCCGGCTTATAAACTATCTGTGTGCCAAATTTCATCCAAATCCATTCAGCCGTTTTGCGTGATTGATTAACAATCATCCAAACAAGAAAACTTTCACATTTATTGAATAAGTAGGATAATACAGTCACCTCCGAAGCGCTCTAAGTAGGAAATTTTTGCTACATGAAATGTGACTGCAGTTTACTTAAGTCTTAATTTCTCATTTTTTATTTAAGATATTATTAAGTTTTATACCTCAACTGAAAGCTGAATAGATGGTGATGTTTTTAAAATATTATGCACGCTTAGACACTAGGAATTTTTCAAAGATATTTGCTGCCTTTTCTAAAAAATCTGAAAAAATAAAAATAAAAAATGCTTTTAAGGATTGATTTTTTTATAAACACCTGTACTTTTTGTATTTTTTTTTATACATTATCAACATTTAGACTGTTTTCTATCCCAAAATAATAAAAAAACTGGAATCGAACGAGTAGTTATCTTTTATGTTAATTCTTTGTATCTGAAAACGTACTTTTGGTAAATAATTACTTAATTTTAATTTACTCAAAAACTATGAACTTTTTGAGAAAAAGTAATATAACAAAAAATATTTGTTTTGAGCTCATCTATAACCAGTTAGCAGGAATACGTCATATTTCCAGTGACCCTGTATAGAATGCTGATATTCAAGGAAGTTGTAGGAATATAATGTGTTAATATAATAACTTATTGGATAACATGGTTCCTCCGGGCCAGCTGCCATTATCGTACCTCAGTCTGACGCAATAAATACAAAGCAAAGATTGTAGTGTTCCGGCAGTTAGAGGCGGCAGTAGTGGGTGAAGTGCCTACTTGTCTACATTATGCTAAGTACAGTACTAGGCACGTATCTTGAAATTTTTTCGTCGGAGTGGGGATAAGTTCGCGCATGTGCTCTTGTGAGCGACCAATAGCGCGCGCCCCTCTCCCGCCGCCCGCGCCGCTCACCCCTACGCATACCCAAAATACGCGTTTCGCGCAATCCCCACCCGATTCCAAGTTATATGCCTCGTACTTGTAGGTTAAAATCCTAAGCATCTTTTGAAGGTATGGTATTTTAATTAATCTGAGTTTAACTTTGCAACAGCGTACGTGAAATCAAACACGGTAGCTGGAGACGCAAAGCACAGTAGAGGCGTAGTCATAGCAGACATTGTGAAGGCCAACATCCCTGTGAAAAACGGGGTAGTGCACCTAATACAACGGCCTCTCATGGTGGTGGACACTTCTGTCATCGACTTCCTCAAGGTATGCCTACAAAAAAGTGTGGCTAAAATGTCTACTAACAGTAAAACACTTGAAACCTCGCATTATTAAATTTTCATTCTAAATTTTATCCGTATTAACTTTTCTGAGAAGACAACGAGGACTTTGAGAGCCTACTCAAATGGCCATTCTACTAAAATTAACGCTAGTAAAATAGAATGTATGGAACTGACAGGAGCTAACCGTTAGCTTATGTCAATCCCATACATTGTAATTCTCTTCTACTAGCATTAATTTTAGTAGAATGGCCATTTTAGTAGGGGGGCTGAGGAGTCTATTCAAAATGTGACCTTTACACTTCGGACAATTCTTAAGTTAGCGTTGGACCATATTGCATGGTACTTACCTAATGAAAGTAGTATATTTCCTGTGCAAAATTGGTAATGAAAATGGGTAATTTTTTTCTATAAAATTGGGTCGTTTTTCAAATTTATAAATGCACTATGCAAATTATTTATGTTTTTTTTAAATGGCATTTTTCTATTTTATCACCTTTCACATGTTCACTGATTGTCAAGTATATAGTATAATTATTTTTTCCTAATTTTTTATTTTGTTTTAGGTACAGGTAAATGTCACATTTTCAACAGACACTCCTCAACTCTAAGATAACGAAATATTGGAACAACATTTTATACAAGCAATTCGTAAAATCCCAATATTGTAATAAAACAATATTTTTAAGTTAAATTAAATTTAAACTGTAAAAGTGATGCTTTCAAATTGGAGCAAAAAAAATATTAGTTAATTTAAAATAATTTGTTGCAACGAATGTCAATCTTTTGAAACCTTTCATTGACTTTTCGCTCCATTTACGTGGATACCAGGCAATGAAGGTAAAAAAGGTTCAGAAATTTTATTACTTTTTGATATCAATCTTTTACATGTTGTATCTATTAACTGTTTGTTCTCCTTTTTGATGTATTTTTGAGAGTCCTTTTTGCAAAACTTGAAGCACGTTTTAAACTTTGTCTGTTGTGCAATCCGTTTACATTTGACTCAGGTTGTGGTAAGTTTTAATTAGCGTTTTGCATTTGAATAAAATTAAGTTTTTGTGTTATATCTGATATTCCTTTCCCTACATAAGTAGGTTATGTATTTATAATAATAAAAGCTATATTTATGTGATCAGTAAAAATTTTATATTCAGAAATAACTACTAACATTATCTTCCCCTTCACTTGGATATTTATTTTGTTTTTATTGACAGCAAATCAGACCCGCTACTTAATGACCAACATTCTATTCGTTTGAACGCTACGCTTACTATTAAAACTTTATAATAAGCAGTAAACTATAAAATCATATGCCGTAAGCTTGTCAGTTCCATACAATACATCAAAGTCTGTGATTTACGTAAGTTGGCGACATGTAATTTAATCATCTATTGATAATATTTATGCTATTATTAATAGTGAGCGTAGCGTTCAAACGCATAGAATGTTGGCCATTTGAGTAGGGGGGCTGGTGTAGATAGTCTACTAACACATCGCACTCAACAAAATGTACAGATCTCTTCCATAACATTTCGATATCTTTACATACACCTGCTAAAAGAACTACGCAATTTTGTATTCTGTGTGATGTTGGGAAGAATTTGTTATACTGTTTTATTTGTTTGTGCCCTCTACCCGATGTGGATCCTGCATGACATTTGGCAACCGTAGGGGATTGTAAGTATTGTTTCTTTTTGCATGTGTATATCCGAACTGCATTATTAATACCCAAATATTCTTCTTTACTTAAACAAACTAGCTATCGTAGAAACCCTTTGATCTTCTTATGTAGCTTTACTAATACTTCAGGTAAGGTTAAAGTTATTGTATTTTATCTAAGTGCCATGTTTCCTAACTTCTGGTTAATTTAAAAATGGAACAGAATTGATTTGAAATTATCTATCAAGTAAATTAATTTGATCTTAACCGGAGCTTTTGAAACATGCCTTAAGTCTTTTATATTTATAGCAGCCTAATAAGCTTGGACGGAGTGGGATAAGTTTTCTAATAGCAGGCTAGTTCAAGTTAACTTACAGGAGCAAAAAATAGGCTGGAGCTTTATGAAGTGCTATTAGAACGAGCCGGTGTTTAAGATAAAGATCTTTATGAAACTTTAAGAGTTGATTATGAAATATATTTTCATAGTAGCTTCCGCGCTAAGGATATGAAGAATTATACTCCACGTGGAATTTCTCAAAAATTCTTTCTTTTCGTCATAATAATTACATGTATGCTTCAGTCGTATTCATCCAGCAATGTTGCATCTGTCAGTCAGACTATTACTTCAGATTTTGTCGATATAAGTATGTATAGTAGATGTTCAAATTAAGCGTTTAGTCAACGATTGTAAAAGTTACAATCTTATAATTTGCGAAATGTTCATGCCCTAAACTGAAAAATCCATTGGTAGGCTATGGCAACTAACAGGACTTTAGTTAAATAGATTTTAAGCATAGAAAATTGTAGTCTTTCAACCCTTATCATCAAAGTTACCTTTTTACCTACCTACTACATGTTTTTCAAATCTATGGTTAAAATATCCTAAGTAATAAAATATTTTTTTTTCAATGTTTCAACCAACTCAAATCAAAATAGTCTTTGAATACAAAAGAGCTTATTTTATTTCTGAATTTCAGGAAAAGGAAGATGGTCCTTTGTGCAAGTTCTACGAAGTCATCATGGACCTCGGTTCGAATAACCAATTTCTGAAGGAGCTGAATATGGCCAAGGATATAACTCTGTTCGCCCCCTCCAACGAAGCTTGGAACGAGATGAGCGTGCAAAATATTGTTAGGTAAGACACTTCTCGATTTAATTAAACATCCTTTATGATCGTCTATCTATCCATTAAAAACCTTTGAAATTTATTTGAAAAAATATTTTCCTCAAAAAATGCTATTCGTGACTATTTTAAGATATGATTCTATCTATATGATATGGCTGTGATAATATAATTTATTGGTGATAGGTAAGTACTTCCTGTAAATGTTTTGTTGTAGAAACCATCAAAAGCTAAAGGAAATATTGAACTTGCATTTGGTACGAGAGAGATTACCGATGGACGCCATTATACATAACAATATGAATCAGGTAAAAAAACATATTTATTTCATTTTAATTCAATTTAATTAGCAGTGAAATATTCGGATTTAAATTGCATCTTTCTTCATAATGAGAAACGTTACAAATCCAACCGTTAATTGATATAAATTATTAATTATCTCTGAAATTAATGTGTCTTGTGAATTTTATTTACGATCGCGCTGCCATTCGGAACTCAGCTTCCTGGAACTGTATGTTAATCCAATTATAAAACTAAAATTACAACTTCATCTTATTTTATTATTTAGATTTCTGATAATTTACTTTAGCTACTCATTTCAATTTCAACCTTTTCAGCCGAAGTAATGTGCATGACAAAATAAACCATTGTTGTTTTTCCATCGATTTTATTTTTCGTTTAAGATGTAACGTGTTAGAATGCATCTGAAATAAATGTGATTACCCCATTTTTGTATTAAGTTCATTACAACTAAAGCATGGATGTATGTTTGTATGTTCATAAAAAAAACATTTTCAAAAATCCTGTCTATTTACATTCTACGACTGCATTGAAAATACTTCCTTAATTTAAAAAAAAACAGTTTGTTGTTAAATTGAATTTGTTGTTAAATCATAAATTTGGTGCAGTATAAATCATTGAAGTTTCGTCATTTAAACCTTACTCTATTTCATTAATCTAACAAGGTCTAAATTATTTTAGATATACCAAGCCCCAACAGCGTCAGCAAGGAAATATTTGTACTTCAACGTGCTGACACACGGGAACAACAAAACGCTGACGGTAGAAGGCGGTGGCGTAAACGCTACGGTTATTCAGCCGAACATAGCCGCTACCAACGGTTTTGTTCATATCATAGATAGGGTCCTAGGAGTTCCATACACTACTGTGTATGAGAAATTAAGGACAGATCCGATGCTAAAGTAAGTAAACACTATTTTATCTAATAGGATCTTATTTTTTTAAAACATTATGACATTATTTTCAGCCTTACATATTGCATTCTGATTTCAACACGTTTTTTATTTATCGTTACTTTGTTAGTTTGTCAACAAATTTAGCAAATGAATTTATACTAG
Source organism: Agriphila geniculea (assembly GCA_943789525.1). NCBI lineage: Eukaryota > Metazoa > Arthropoda > Insecta > Lepidoptera > Crambidae > Agriphila > Agriphila geniculea. The sequence goes on along the minus strand of OX038882.1, from coordinate 15,274,867 downwards.
CTTACCGATGCGCTAGAAACTTGAAACTTTGCACATAGGTCAGAACTGGAAGACAATGCAATATTGTGGCATCAAAGAGCTAATCTGATGAAAGAGCTAGAATACGGCCAAAACAGCTCTGTGATTAAAACATACAACTCTATCAAATTTGGGCTCGTTAGATTCGTCTTGACAAGTACTCTGACAGAAGATGAAGTCCAAGGTCTGATGATGAGGCCGGAAGAAGGCCACATGAACTCTGTATTAAAACCATGCAACCCCATCGAGTTTCGGCTCGTTTGATTCTTGTTGACGAGTACTCTGTTGGGAAATAGTCAGGTTCTGATGATGGAGCCAGAAGAAGGCCACAGGAACTCTGTAATAAAACCTTGCAACCCCATCGAATTTGGGCTCGTTTGATTCGTCTTGACGAGTACTTTGTTGGGAAATAGTGTCCAGGATCTGATAATGGAGACGGAAGAAGGCCACAGGAACTCTGTATTAAAACCATGCAACCCCATCGAGTTTAGGCTCGTTTGATTCTTCTTGACGAGTACTTTGTTGGGAAATAGTCTGACTGTTGACTGGCGACAGCCGAGCGGTGCACGAAAACATACGAAAATCCGAATGCGATGCGGTGGGTGTAATTCAAATGATCGGTGACAGATGGCAGCGCGGCAAATTAAAAATGCTAATATGTATAATAATTATACTCCTCGCCTTGCCTAACTGTATTTTAATGTTATAGTTCAATAAATAGATAGATTATTTATTATACAGATTATACTTATATTAGATTTGAAGAATATTAGATTGTATATTTCGGGGGGGGGGGGGGGGGGGGGGGTTTGAACCCCCAAAGCCAGGGGGGCCCTGGCTACGCCCGTGGTGTCTAGGGTCTGATAATGGAGACAGAAGAAAGACACAGGATCTCTGTAATTAACCCATGCAACCCCGTCGTGTTTTGGTTCGTTTTATTCGTCTCGACAAGTACACTGTTAGGAAATAGTTTCCAGGGATTAATGTTGGAGCCGGAAGAAGGCCCCAGGAAATCTGTAATAAAACCAAGCAACGCCATCGTGTTTAGGCTCATTTGATTCGTCTCGACGAGTACTCTGTTGGAAAATAGTGTCCAGGTTCTGATGATGGAACCGGTAGAGGGCTACAAGAACTCTGTAATCAAACCATGCAACTCCATCTAGTTTGGGCTCGTTTGATTTGTCTGGACCAGTACTCCGATAGGAGTTGGCGTATTTTTATTTAGTTTCAGCTCGTTGACTAAAAAGCAGAAAATTGTAATTTATTGAAATAAAAACTTCTTGAAATGAATCTTAATTTTTTTACTGGTAATCCTTTTTTTTTATTGCTCAAGAGTCGTATCGTAGTGTTGGCATACAAAAACACTAAGAACTAAGAAATTGTCCTGCCATTATATTCCGCTCTTTTTTGCCAGACCTTACCTTTTTGCATCTGGTAATAATAAGAAAACATGACATATATTTCATGTTCGGTAATATTATCCCCGTCAATTGGTAATGCGCTGGAACCTTGTCACATTAACATCCACGTCGATGTGATACGCAACAAAAAATGTCATGAAACAAGAAAATTCTAATAGGTAATCTAATATAATTAATTATTGAATTATTATTTCCAATAAGATAGGATCTAGGTATATAAAAATTTTACAATTGTTTTTCGTTTTTGAGGTTAAAATCATGGCCGTCAGGCGCATTACCAACTGACGGGTATAGTACGAAAACATTTTTTTATGTTGCTCCTTTATAAACCATGACATAATTTGTGTGGACAGTGGAAATATTTAACTAAACTCTTTGTAATTTTGCAGTGTAACTTATAACCTTGGAAGAAGACAAGTGTTTAATCACCAACTAAAAGACATGGAGCACCGGTACACGTACTTCGTGCCACGAGATCACGCTTGGCTCAAGTTCCAGATTAGACATCCTTCCGCTTTCAAGGCATTATTTAAAGAAGATTATGGATATTTCGTAAGTACCTACCTAAAGTAATTTTCAAAAAAGCTTTACGACTTTTGCATACTTCATTTTTTAATGCAGTCAATACGATTCGATTTTAAGTTTTAGGTAATTTATGGTAGGCACTTTTCTTGTACTTAATATGTCTGGGAGCCCACTCTAAATTCCTTGTGTTCTAACTACTACTAGGCGACTAAGTATTTTTAGTTCTTTTTTATGTATAACTTCTATGTACACTTGTTCGTTATAAAAAATATATTTGTATTTGTAATTTATATTCTATCATATTGGATGGAAGCCAGTTCTCCCGTACAAGTCCGACACAACTTACGTTGATAGCAAACATACGATGACAGTCGACGTTTTATAAAAATTACTTTTGCCAAATTTTACAACAATTGTTTTCATTAATTAGGAACATTAAAGGGTGTCGAGTGTTAAAGTTTGTTTTTGTTTCAGACAAAGCAGATCCTAGAGAGGCACGTGATTCGAGCCGGGCGGGCGTACACGGTATCTGATTTGAAATTGCTGGCGAATGAAACGCATCCCTTCGTTCTGCCGACGTCACGCGATCCGCTCAGGCTGCGAGTTAAAGAATCTGATAAAAGTAAGCTCTTAACGGTCCATTAACGTCATTATCTCCATTCATGCGAGTTTGGGGAGTTCAACTTTGTCGATTTATTTCAAATTGGATTTGTGTCTGCCGCAGATTACTACGTGGAATGGAACGGCCATTGGATCCATGTCTTCCGTCCGGATGTCGAGTGCACCAACGGTATCATTCACGTCATCGACGAACCATTCGTCCTGGAGAGCGACATCCGTGCCACCGGCGCAGCCGAAAAAACTCGAATCACCTATTCTCTTTTCTTAATATTCCTCTCTTTTTCTTTCGCCAGAATGTTAGAGCATTAAATTAACTGGTTTAAAACTGTAATATTTACAGTTTATGAACATATGATTTTAAACCGTGACTTAATTAGTTCGGTAATTTTGGTATTCTTTCAAATATTGTTACTTATTTGGTATGGTTGCGTGTGGAATTTATGTAGTTACCAAATGAATGTCAATCATACGATGATCGGCAGTAATATTTGTGCTACGTCGAAGAAGGGAGGAATAACGTTTAGGGTTTCTTGCTTTCCCAAAGTTATCGTTAGGAAAAGATTAATTATATTGAACGTTGAACAATAGTTCACTGCCAATAGCAAATATCTGGATAGTAGGTAGGATACCTACTACAATCATTATTGATGAGGTGGTAGACGTTAAGATTAATATCATAACCCTATATTGTAAACATAGTGCAGTTGATGTTTCATAAAATTTGATACACATACTACTTCATAAAGTCCTAATACCCTTTATTAAAATAAAAATGCTATGGATCTTTCATTTAAAAATAAGGAATTAAAAATAATTTTCCAAGTTCAATTGTTGCAAATTGCATTTTATTAAATTTGGCCTGTTTGTGCCTTGATTTGAAATACGGTTATTATATTTAATAATTTATTTTAAATATAATTCTATCTGATAACTTACTCGAGATAAAATATATTTAATATGTCTTAGATTATTATCTTATACATTCCACGTTGTCTAAAAATGGTACATATTTACATTATTCTGAAAATATTTATTGAAAGTTTCCTATTACTCTGAGAAATATTGATTTCGCTATAACTTAAGATGTATTTATTTTGAATTCATAAGAATTTTCACCTCGACTGAATTGTTCACTTTATCAAAAGTACCTATTTAAAAATACATTATATCGTGTCACTTTAAAATTTATCATCAGGTAAATGCATCATTTTATAATTGATACCTACCATAAGTCCAGCACATGAATACAAAAAACTAATTATTTTATTTATTATGTAATCACCCGCGACTTCGTCTGCGTGGAAAGTTTTTTGCTATCCCTTTGGGAACAGTGTATGTATTACCGTCAAAACTCATAACCAGTCAAATCCACTTTTGATTGGATTCAGGCGGCAAAAATCAGGCAAAAGTGGTTTTGACTAAGAACGTCGGTCGAAATCCGTTTTAATTGTTTTTTTCAGTCAAAAAAGGTTTTAACTAAGGACGTTGGTCAAAAGCTTTTTGACCGGCAATGTGTAAAATAAATAGATTTGATATTAGTTGGATAGGGGGGCTAATACAAGAGCAGGGGATTGGGAGTGGCAGCTCCTTCCCCCCCCCACAAGGGGGGTTGGGGGGCGTAGCCCCTAGGTTAGAACTACGACCAAGAATGTGCCGCGGCAGCGGCTGGCGAAACGCCAGAAACGAAGTTTTTTTTTAATTTACCATCAATAGTGATCTTTGATGATATAATACCGCACCGCTTAATAAAAAATGTATTCGTCAAGGTGCACCGATAAATAGACACTTCCTTTTTATTACTACAGTAAAATTAACATGAAACTTCCCTGCTCTCGTCTTTTACACATATTACCGGCTGCGCATTCGGTATTGTATAGGATACCTAGGTAAAGTACAAAACAATATTCATACATTAATGTCCGATAGTCTGAACTTGAAATCAGGTAAAACCGCTTTTGACTAAGCACGTTGGTCAAAACCACTTCAGACTGCCAAAATCAGTCAAAACTGTTTTTGTCTAAGAGCCTCAGTCAAAACCACTTTTGCCTGATTTTTACAGTCAATAGTGGTTTTGACCGGATATGAGTTTTGACTGTAACATAATGCAAAATTTCATGATCAGTTGAGTAGTTAAGAAGTAAAGGCGTAACAAACAAACAAACTTACTTTCGCATTTATAATATAATATTAATAAAGTAAGTTTTATTAGACTATTATTTGATTCGGCTGGCTGGACTATTTTGGTGCATTTGTCTAAGTATAATAAACTTATGAGATTTTTTTGAGTATTGATAATATTCTTGGATTATGGGGTAAGTATATAATGGTATTAAATGTATATAGGTATGAATGTGCTTAATACTCTGACTGTGCATTTGTAATAACTTTTGTTAACAGTTGTAAATAATTTGGGTAAGTTTACCTTAGACGATTATAATAATATCTTGGTAGTCTTAAATGTGACTGAAATTTATTGTAATAATTACGGCTTTATTCGTAAAGTCAACTTTACACAATTGTTACAAATTTTCGATGGTTGCAGTTTACAAGTTTTTTTATAAGAAAATTATATAGAATGTTTACACAAATTGTACAGAAAAATCAGCCCTAAAGAAAAAACATTCCGAAAAAAAGTATGTTTTGTTGATTGTGTAGATAACTGAAATTAATCATATGTCTTAATGATCTATCGCTTACAAGTTAATTAAAGTATGATTCCAATGTCGGCAGCAAGCAGCAGTGTTGCCGCAGAAGTGCTGCCGCAGCAGGTCTCCATACATTCTCTATAGGTTTATATGAGATTACATTCCGAGCTACGGCAACACTGCTGCTTGCTGCCGACATCGGAATCATACCTTTACACATTTATATTTATAATAGGTGTCTGTGTTGAAAGCCAAAGCTATTGCTGTATCAGCTGGTATCATAGTATAAGATTATTATTACCTACTATTACAACAACTTTGAGGTTGATCGTAGTCAGTTGTATTAGAGTTTTCAATAGAATTTGTAATCGGGGGAGAATGGGAATTGTACATTAGAGCTAAATTATAATGAGAAATTCCGAGGACAATATAATTTTGACCAAATATTAATCCAAATATTTGGTTAAGGAACAATGTTGGAATTCCATTATCTAGTGATAGTATATCTCAAATATATGTCAAATTAGTTGAATTGTGACGAGCGATGTTTCATGAAAAGAATTTATGTATAAATATAAAGGTATTCAAATTCTAAATGGTTATTTTATTCCTTAACTCCTTTCCCTAGTTCAAAACTTGTTGAGAATTTAAAGGATTTCAATTTATGTAGGTAGGTAAACTTAATAAAAGATCTTAATTTGAAACAATTAGTACAAAACTTTAGTCGTTTGATGAACGAATTTATAGAAATAAAAGTAAGTTGAGTAGACGAATTTGTAGAAATAAAACTTATTTGGATGCCAGCTATAGGAATTTCGTCACAATGGAACAAAGGTCGGAGTCTGTCCCCTAATCCCTCAAGGTTGTCGATGAAAGGGAAGACTTTCCTCGCTGATCCCCTTGTCCTACGTTACGTACTACATCACAATTCCATTAACCTACGATCATTTTGTACATACAAGAAGAAACGTGTGTTACCAAGGAGTTAAAAATAAATAATAGTTGAACATAACTCATACAAATTTTATTATTTTACCGTCCCAAGACAGCCATATTTGTAAAATCGATAGCGAAATTCACTATCGAAACATGTTTGGATCATATTTTTAAACTCAAAACCGATAATTTTCCGTAGTGAACTTCGCTTTCGCTTTTACAAACGTGGTATAGTCTGCTACAGAAGTCTGGCCAACTTTATGACCGTTATTATAACTTATGAAATGTAAAATCCCGTTAAATTCAACTGCTTGAGTTGCTTTGTGAATTAGCACTGAATCTTTATTAATTAACGCCTGTTTACTTTGTACCGCAATGCAAGATTTGCGGAATTACTGTGTGAAATAGTTTCCACAGTATTAAAATAGCGGGGTTTCCCTTGAGAATACGCGTTGAAATGCTATGGCTTCAAATATTTTAAACAGCAGCTTTGTATTTTTGATAAATCTTAAAATGTTGGACATAAATAGTTACCTATCGAGTAGTAACATTGATGGTTAAACATTGCCGCACATACTCAGTGTTAGTACCTAGTCTTAAATCACAAAATCAGATAACATAATACGACATACAAATATTGTAATCTGAAATTACAGTACAGCAGTATTGTTTTATTGATAAAAATAATGATTTTCATCAATTAAAATTTTAAAAATATTTGAATACTTGTTTAACAGAAACTTTACGATACCTACATTACCTACATACAATGTAAATTATTCTGAAAAATATCAATAATGAAATATTTTTTTTGTCATTTAAACTTTTTCAATTAAATTAAGATAACTTATTTAGTTGTACCACAGAAGTTGGCAATTTATTATTTCGTAGAATTTTCTTAGAATAGAAAAGATAACTCTCAATTAATAATATTGCCTTTTGCTAAAAGAACGACAATAATTCTTGATCGAAGACAATATATACGGTGTTTAACGGTCATAATTTTTAAAATCCGTCAATTTTTAGGGTTCCGTACCCAAAGGGTAAAAACGGGACCCTATTACTAAGACTCCGCTGTCCGTCTGTCTGTCTGTCTGTCTGTCACCAGGCTGTATCTCATGAACCATGATAGCTAGAAAGTTTAAATTTTCAGAGATGATGTATTTCTGTTGCCGCTATAATATCAAATACTAAAAACAGAATAAAATTAATATTTAAGGGGGGCTCCCATACAACAAACGTGATTTTTTGCCGTTTTTTGCTTGATATTAATAACGACAACCGGTAGACAGTTGAAATTTTCACTGATGACGTATTTTTATTACCGCTATAACAACAAATACTAAAAACAGAATAAAATTAATATTTAAGGGGGCTCCCATACAACAAACGTAATTATTTTGCCTTTTTTTGGTACGGAACCCTTCGTGCGCGAGTCCGACTTACACTTGGCCGGTTTTTTTCTGCTTCTATTGTATACTTTTAAGTGTTTTCGTAACTAGCTGAACCCGTCGTGAATATTTCGTATTAAAAAAGTTGTAGCCCACCTTCGTCGAATAGTGTGAGACAGTTAATAGAGTTAAGGTCAGATTCACAGGTTCCGGTTAAGTTTCTGATAAATTACACGTCAGATAATTTCATTAGCACGGAATATTGATCGTATGGAACACCATACAATCAACGTTCCGAGTGTAATTACATAATCTATCGAATAATACTAGTTCTTATAGAAATTCAACAACCTTTAGAATTTGAACGACTTCGTAAGTATATGAAGTCAGGAAGTAAAGACGAGACTTAAACCACAGTAAAAACTTATTTATTTACTGTGCTTAAACGTCACATGTAGCACTTATATCAACAGATAGAGGTTTACTCGGCTCATTTATTTCATCTGTGCTCTTAAGCAGTGTTTGAACGTCACGATATATAAGATTGGTAGTACACCAAGCGACCCTTAAATCTCTTAGAAAATAAATGCAAGCTGTTACGGGTGCTTGCTTTGCTCCGCGGAAGAAAATAAAAGTTTTTACGAAGACGATTTATCTTAGCGCCCTTAGCAGACGTATAGACACTCGCGGATACTAATGTAATGTTGTTCATTTATCTTAAAAGTGGGTATTGAAAATGTTTTGTGACGTTTTTATTTGGTTTCATATGGATCAGAAGTTCAGGACACGTAGGTAAATCAATTAGTTATATTAATAAAATGGTTTGCTAAACATTGAAAATTAACGTATAATTTTAATAATTGAGAAAATTTTAAATAGTTTGAAATAAATTGTCCTCTCTACAATTTACACTGTACGTCTTCCGAAATACCATTTTATGACACATGCTCATTTTCATAATAAACATCTTGAACGCATGACATCTTGTAATAACAAGAAAACAAGAACCATGAAATAAACATGTTTACCGATCAAAAATGTAATAAAAGGACTTTATTCGTGCCACTTCAATTAATTTGAATAAGAATCGGATCCATTGTGTTAAATATTTGAATAGATGTACCAGAGAAAAAGAAAAGACAGATTGCTTAGGAAACAAAATGGAATTGAGAATTTGCAATTTAAACGAATGCGAATCTTGGAAACGATACTGTTTCATTATTTAGTTTTTACTGTGAAGTCGATGCGTTTATTGATTTCCCATATTTTACACAGAGAAATACATTAAAAACTACTGTGAGCTCTAATTTGTGCTACTTTTTTATTAATCTAATGCAAAAAGATATTAATTAGGTATAGTTCAATCAATCAATTACTCATCATACTAATTGCCGAAATTAGGTTACGCAGGTTGATGTTACTATATTTGTATATTTGGTGGATAATGTCAATGTACAAAATATATTGCATTCACATAGAATTGTTTAGACAAATTAGATATCGTCAGATTTTTGTTTTAGTGTGTCGTTACTTCGTTACACATGTTCACATAGCGTAAATAAATATATTTATACCTCATTGCTCGCGCAAAGCCTCTAGGCAACCTTAAGAATTTTGTAATATTATCTATCTTCCTTCATTATTAAGGATGAGGTAAATCATTATTTTGATTCATCTAACAATAATATTATTCTAAAACAAGTAACTTATTAAAAGGAAACCTTAAGAAATTAAAGGTTCAAATTACCAAAACACGCAATTAGCCGATTGATATGCACGGCGGCGGCCGTTCAAAAACACCTAAAATGTAACACACGGCTTCAACTTCTGAAGTAAACTTAAATTCCTAAACAAACGGAATACTTAATTATGAACTCAAAGATAAGTTCGCGGAGCGGCTGTGTTGTGTTATTCTACAAATTAATACGTGTTCCAAGGAATTCCGAGTTGTGGCAAATGTTGTTAGTCGGCGGAAGCGTCGGCCGGGAACGGTTGCCGGGTGGCACCCTCTACATCCGATGTGATATTTCAGACACCACGATTGATAGGCATTAAAAAAAAACAATATTATCAATGATCGATTATAATATTTAGGTATAATGTAGTAAAGTCAGGCAGGGGAGGTTAACTACCACTAGTTGATGCGTTGTTCTTATTTTTTTAAATTTTAAGAATATAAGACCGCGGAAACAGATAAGTACAGATTTTTTGGTAAAGAAAGTAATGTAGGTATATCTTATTCTTATATTCCAAACTGCATTTAACCGTAGAGCTGGTAATAACACGCCTAGTAAACACGTAATCAAAAAAAAATGATTTAGGCAATGCTTTAAATGCGAAATCAATAAATTCAGATTCATGTCGAATGCGGAATGAAAATTATATGACAATGGGCTTACCAACCTATAATTTAACTGTTTATCAATGAAAAGTAACGATTGCGAACTATTGACGACTGGAATGTAGTCTTCAGAACAACTCTATCATGACTAATTGGATGTTGTTATATTGGTTAATCAAATTATTTATACAAGTGTTATTTTCATAGATGAATCATCAGCTTTCTTATATAAAATAATTATCATTTATAGTTGGAGCAATCAGGAGTTCAGATCATCACAATATCTTTCTATTTTCTGGTATAGTTAAAAAAAATAATGAAGTTGTTGTTACTATATCTTGTAATTCTTGGCACGGCAAGCGCTGAAAGTAAGTAATTTGTTAATTTTCCATTTTGTTTAAGGGTGTAGACGCGCATCATATTCTATTTTTAAATTTTCAATACAAATGATCAAAACGACTCTGCGTGTGCCGTAATATGGGCAAACTTTGAAAATTCCTATTATATTATTAAATAGATATAAGTATATACAAAACACGCAATACATTAGACAAATACCTCATTATTCCTAAAAAAAAAAATCCTTTAGAATCTGTAAATATCAGTAAAAAAACATGTCAAAGTGTACCTACCGATTTGAGCATTTTTTTATATTTTATTTCTCTGTGATTAAAAACTTTTTTTTTATTTTTTTCTCTATAGTGCACTCCTTGATAATACAAACAATAAGGGAAAAAATAAATATGAGTCGTATCTTATTTGTTACAGCTGAAACGTTTGTGAAAAATACCTCTGACAAGCAAATTTTAAAATCCACTGAAACATAATGTCTACGTTTTGAAATACCTGACAATTTATAATGTTTTTTTCTCTATACGGCACTAATTTAAGAATTTTGCTTCCTAAAACTAAAGTTTACATCAATAGTGCCTAATGCTTTCATTCTTTAGATAACTTCTTTGGACAAACGCTAATTTCTTTGAAATGGAAAGAAACGGATATACACTCTTAAATAATAAAAGAATATAGATAACTGCTTCATTTTTTTGTTAAGAACAATATTTTGCAATAACATTACATAACTACATAGTTAAGTTAGTACATTTTAGATAATAATTTGATTGAAATATAGATGAAGAAATCATTTGAAGTTTTAAACTGTATTCTCTGAACAGTTATAGTTTCAAACTTTCAGAAGGCGAGAAAGGAAAATTTTACTTTCAAATATAACGAGAGTTGGTGGAGCGACGCCATTGCACAAAATAAACATTTATTTTGCTTGTGGAAAAACGGTTTATAAAAAAAAAGATATCCTAAGTAATCCAAAACAACAAAATAGTACGAGGAAAGTGTTTTGAATTTAAGTAAACGCAATATTCAGTTCAAAAATTTATTAGTTTTTTTATTTATAGGAACATATTATATCAAATTACCACTTATCAAATCCAAGCTGACATTATCGTTTCGTTGGAACTTAGCTGATTTCTATTGATTATAAGCATAAATAGGATCATTAGTATACAATAATATTGTCGTCACAAATCAACAAAATCTTTAGATGAATTGTATTTTTTCTTGTAAGATACAACGGAAGTATTTTTGTTTCGAGTCGATTGATAATTGAATTGGTACTATTACAATAATCCTGAGTTTTAAAAATGGTTGACGTTGTTTTATAATATCCAAAACCTATTTTATTAATTCAAAAGTGTATAAATCTCTCTCTCTCTACCCCGTGTCAGATACCTATTTCAGTATCAATTAGAAAAGTTGCTCTTTCTGACCTTTTATAAAAATAACTGAGTCTACGTCTTTATGTCTTTTCTCAAAAGGATTGCGGTTATCTTGTGGACAAATCCGACATTTTGTGAACGGGCACAACTTAAGGCGGATGAAAGTGGCGCGAGGGCTAATCCCACGACAGCCTCCTGCCGCCGACATGAAGTTCATGGTAAATGCAGGGAACCTAAATCTATGGAAGTGTAATTGCAAATAAATATTGCTTAAAAATGGTGTCATTGCTTAGAAAATAATATTCGTAATAATAAAAACACGTCTATTGAAGTCGGGTGGAGCTGGAGTACAAATTCCTTTTATTTTTATTCTAAAAGCCCCACCCGACTTCAATAGACGTGTTTTTATTATTACGAATATTATTTCTTGCTTTTTAGAGGTAGGTTTTTTGAAGTCGGTTTTTTGTTTTTTTAAACAATTTTTTATTTTTTTAATTTTTAGTGTAGGTACCTTTTGTATTAAGTAGTGTAGGTATATTATTTAGGTAGAAAAATCGGCTCAGCCAAACGTGAGTTAATCGCGGAGAAACATACATACATGCGGGTCAAACTACGAACCTCCTTTTTTAAGTCGGTTATAGAACTACACTTAAGAAATCCCTTTTCAAACAAAAAAATAATTATTCAGTTCATAAACAAAGAAGTTATACGACTGATCATCGAGGTAGTTCACACAAAAATCACACTATTTTCGTGCTTTTTTCAAGATTACTTGAAAAGTACTGAACCGATTTCAAAATTTTAAAAAATGGGACCAACTTGGAAGTTTACCTAATGTAATATCGTTTGAATCATTTCAATCGGTTCAGCCGTCTTCGAGTAATCGGTGTACATACAAAAAACAAAAAAAAAAAAAACAAAAAAAAAACTGGTCGAATTGAGTACCTCCCTCCTTTTGAAGTCGGTAATAAAAATGGCCCCGCGAGGCTAAAAAATGACAACTCGCACTGCATGCATTTAGACAGACTTCACAATAACTGCAGTTTATATTGCAAAGAAATTAAAGAGAGAGTTTATTAGAAATGACGTCATGTGTAGTCAAATGGTGTAGTGTAGAAGACGCAAAAAAGGCAGTAAAAAGATGCATATAATAATAACGTATTATATTTTTTCGCATACGTAAATAGAAAATATCTATGAGTATAAAAATTATGGTCGCTATTATGCAACTAGTGTTCAGTCGCTTTGTACTGCAAAATTAAATGTCAGCATTTTCACCTCCGCGCACTTAGTTGTTATTTTCGTGTGGTGCCATTTTTTGAGCGGAATGCTTGTTCCATAGATTTATTCGCTGGGTACCTACCTACGATCTTTAGATTTTAACAGCTAAATATGTTTATTTTCGAGCACTGTAAGTGATTACCATAAAAATATTTTTTTAATAGACCTATTTATTTGATTACTACATAATTATCTGAAAAACTAAGAAATGGCTTTTAATTTAGGTTTGGGACGACGAGTTGGCGGAAAAAGCTGCTAGGTGGGCGGAAAATGGACAGTTTATTCATAACCAAGACAGGACAGTTTGTAAGTAAAAAACCGGCTTGCATAAACAATTTTTTGCCGCCTTTATAGGTAAGTAAACATGCATTGCTTGGCGTGGCATCTAAATACATTTTGTAAAATGAAAAATCAATGTATTAGAATAATAATGTACCTATGTTTTATGTTCGTTTATCATTGTATTAGAATAATAATGTGTATTATCATGTTCGTCACTATCCTGTATTTATGTTTCATCATCATCATCATCACAGCCATTTTAATGTCCCCACTGCTGGGGCACAGGCCTTCCTTATGGGTGGATAAGGAGGACGGGCCATTAACCCATCACGCGGGCCCAATGCGGATTGCAAATGCAGCCGGGACCAACGGCTTAACGTGCCTTCCGAAGCACGGAGGAACTCGAGATGATAAATTTTTGGTCGCCCATCCCATGACCGACCCTTGCGAACGTTGCTTAACCTCCGCAATTGCTGGGCCAGGCGCTAAACCACTGCGCCACCGAGCTTCCCGAGATTTATGTTTAGTTATTTATTATTTACTTGAGTGTAACTATATGCGTTCTAAAGTTAAAATTGCTGAAACTATTTCAGGTTCCCACAGGTGGAATTTAACTGGCGAAAACCTCTACGTAGCAAAATTCTACTCAACGATAGACGTTCCAGTTATACCTAATATTGAGGATGCTCTTGATGCGTGGTTTAAAGAACATTTGGAATATAATTTTAAGCCTTATACATTAGAATCTGGAAAACGTATTGGACACTATACTCAGGTAAAACAGACAGAGAGTCATTCCACCAAAAGATTCTCTTATACCTAATTTTAACTAAGGTTCACAGTTTAGAATTAGTTTTAAGTATACGTAACAGAAAATTCTAGATTAGGGAAAACTAGTTGTAATAAAAGCATGTAGGTACTTAACTCGTCAATTCCCAGTGTCACCTGCAGGTGACAGTGTTTATAAATTTTTTTTTGACTTCACCGCTATTTAATTTTTGGATCCTACTATTTTTAATATAAAGCCAATAAGTGGAAGTGTCTAATATAAATTTCTGGCAGCACTAACTCTACGTCATCTATCAAAATTATCCAGTTGTTTCGCGCGAAACTTGAGATTTCTTACATTTTGAAATTTCGAACATTATTACCCGAGGTAAAAATGCCCTGACCGTAAGTATTCTTTTTTTCTTATTGTATGTTATAAATGAATATATAAGGTAAAACATAAATGCATTTAACGACAAAAATAGCAAACACCATGATTGCTACAACAGTCAAAACATGAGTTGTCACCTACGGGTGACACTGGGCATTGGTATTACTTATTTCAGTGTGCTATTCTAAGAGCAACGACTGAGTAATTGCACGACTTTTGTTTCCTGTTGGTCTTATGGCTGTGTGATGATGCGATTGTAGAGCTTGTTCACGTTTTACAGATTGATCTTAGATGAGATTGCCGAGGAGTTGGAGGCCAGTGTGGCATCTACCAGCACTTTAGGTGCGGGCCGGTACTGCACTGGCGCTCATTTTTCGAGTACGTTCGTGACGATGTCCACGGCCTTCACTGTCAGCAGTCGATTTCTGCGACCTTTACTTCGTTGGGCACTCCTATCTGCTGGAACCCCACAGGCGGCACCAGGAGTATGAGGCTTGCTTGCCATATGCCGTTAGGTTTCCATCATATGCCATATATGGTGGAAACCTAGCGCTTTTTTTTTCAAGGATCACGGTCATCAGGTCGTTAACTAATTGTTTTTTGATAATAATATATGTGAATTTTGACAAGCAGCATCTGTACCAAACAGAGGGAACCACCATATCTTGCCACATTCTCATAAAGTCAATATTTGCATCAAAACTGTTCATCAAAAGGCAATCAGTGAGTGGCTGGACTTGCAAGGTGTTGCTGCCAGCTGCTCACAGAAATTTGGAGGAGCCTCGGATCCGTGAATCTGCTTGTGGGGTTCTTGTGCAGACGGAATGCCTGGCGTGGTGGGTTTCGCGAATAGAGCCGGGGACTAAGTGTGGTGGTGGACTGTTCGCAGCGAAGTTGTTGATGTTGTCACCAGCGTGCGCGAGGATTATGCGCTGTCTGTGGTGTCAACCTGTGCCTGAAGTGTTGATATGTATGTTCCACAATATATAAGGTATTCAGTTTTCTACAATATTCCAACTATCTTACGTAAATAAATATTATTGGAAAAAACCCTTATGTTTAACTTCTATAGAGACAATGCCCAGTGTCACCTACAGGTGACACCCCTATAAAAAAAAGTGGGGGTAGTCATAATTTTTATATAATTTTTTTTGGTGTTTACCTAATATATGTGTACAATATATTAGGAGAGATGGTTGTTTTTATTTAAAACACAGTAATGGGAATTGAAGAGTTAATTTAATATTAGTTTTAACTAAGGAAAACCCGTTTTAACTTGGGTTTAAACTGTACAAATCAAATTTTTATAAAGTCTTATCCACGGTTAATTTTGCTTACTTTATAATTTGCTCTTTGTAAATATAACCCACTGTAAATTAAAACAGAAGATATTAGTATATTAAACTGTAATGAAATAAGGAAAATTTGCCTCCTTTTAAAATGCTTGTGACCCGAAAAAGTTCGAATATCTTTTCATATTAAACAACATCACAAAACCATATAATATTTTTGTTTCTGTAACTTTTCAGTACTTATTATTGTTTTTGTATTTCAATCACGGTAATTTTAAATTTCAGATGGTATGGGCATCAACAACCCGCGTCGGGTGTGGTATTTCGCAAAGGAAAGAAGACAAAATGACAACTACACTCTTCGTATGTGACTATGGACCCACGTTAGTATTAAGAATAACACCTTTTTATGCACTTTTCTATATCTATTTTCTACAACAAATCTTAAAATGAGGCAAGGGAAAACTGGCACGCAAGTAGGATTACCAGATGTCAGGATTTGTCCTGACATGTCAGGACTTTTTGGTCCCTGTCAGGATTCCGGCCGGAGTTGGAAAATTTTGGATTATTTTATAGTGAAACAAACCTTAGATATTAAGTTTTAGTTATTTTTCTTTTCTTTGGTTACAATCAACTAGGTAAAGGAGGTCGCTAATCGCTCATACATTTCAGCCCATTTTATGTACCTGAGGTACATGTATACCAAAATGTAGGGAAAAATACGAGGATTTCGAAAATAATGTTATTTTAGTACAATCTTCACTAAAAACTTAGAAATAAATTATTAAAAGTGTGAACTACCTACCTCCTTGTAACAAATTTAATTATGGCAATACTGAATATTCACTTTCAGTTTAATAACGCAAATGTACCTACATATTGGTTATACACATGTTAAAAATCATTACACGTCGGAAATCGGAACTAATTAACACAAAGTCAAACAAAATATAAAGGATGTCACCAAAAATGGCCCAAATGATGTACCGAGGTACACTCTGCGGAAAAAAATACCCTGTAATACCCTGAGTAATATACCAATAACATTTTTTTTTTCTGGTTATTTGGAGTCGAGAAAAAAAAATGAAAAATGCACTTGATATAAGAACCTATTCCACAGATTATATCATAACATTCAGCTCTTTGATACTCGAAAAAACTGTCAAGTTGACAGGTGTCATTGTCACTTGAAGTTAATTTTATGCCAAATTCATAAACATAGTGGGGGAGTTTCAAACGTGCGAGTGGCACCTACATGAAAATCGTTAATTAAGCGTAGCTACATTAAAACTACCGCTGAAACTAGAACCTCAGTAAATATGGGTCTTTAATTAATCGGGCGCAATTAGTCATAAAGACAAACTATAAATTATATCAAACGAACATAAACAACGAAAACGTTTAATTATATAACTGGTAACGATATTTCAATCCACTAATAGCTTACGAAGTCTATTAATCTTAAAGTTACAGAGGAGCTTAGGTAAATAGTTAACGAGACAGAACTTTATTAAAGTTCTATTAAATAGGCATGTCTATTTAATTGAGTGTGGTTTTATTGGGCCTATCTAGGATAGAGATAGCCGGTACATCTCTTTCAAACAATATTGACAAAAAAGCGACAACATCACATATAAACAGTGTCTAAGTTAAACAGGCCCCTATTTCACAGACGTGACAATTGTAAATGACAGTGCCAATTCGGTGCCCATGGCGTCAGCCAAATTGAATTTAGAAAATATACTGATCAAACTACTCACAGACACCGCAACGTTAATCAAATTGTCATTGTGATTTACAATTGTCACGTCTGTGAAATAGGGGCCAGGTGTTTACAGGACAAAATTTTTAGTTGACCATAGATTTTATAGTGTTAAGGATTTTTTGGGACATAGATGTAATGGAGTATGCAATTCAATTAGATAACCCATAGAAATAGAATATCAAAGAACAACAATGTCAATAAACAGGTGATCCGAAAACGAATGCATACATTTTATATGAGATTGGTAAAATATGACTTAGATTCATAAAATATGACTATATCTGGCAAAGGAAATTATTAAACTATGTTCCATACTGTTTTATTTGTCGATAAACGAATAAATGTAGAGAAATTTGGTTTTAGAGAAATGTGTAACAATATCTTATTTACCTGTGAAAAGTGGGATTACTTGGATTATTTCTTTTTGTTACATCACAATTACTTAGAGCACAAGACACCATGGCTCCACGATACCTTTATTTTAAATTCTAATTAAGATTAACAAATATTTTAAACAAACTGTGATTGCTCATTTGCTAGGCGGGACGCTAGGGGCTCTTACTGTAAAAAATGTTGGCACATGTCACTTGATCCTCTGTCTCTTTTTTACATAGACCGTATCCGTATGATGTTGACTTCTCTTTTCCACGCTTTGTTGGTCTTCTTGAGCGCAGCGAAAATTTTTCTATGTCTATGAGATAACCAGTAAAATATAGTTTTAATTTTAATTTTGACATTCACATGCCTTTGATAGGGGCAAAATATGCTAAAATTATTTTGATTCTAAGAGCTGTATTTACCATGTTTCAATGTGAATAAATGATTTATGATTTATAAAAAACTTTTGAAATAACAACGAGCCTGTTCTGGTTTAATTAAAAATGGAACAGAATTTTTGTGGAATTATTTGTCTACTTAAATTACTGAAGTAAAACCTGTGAAATTAAAACTAATGTTATCTTTCTACCTGTGATTATACCAATTATATTCCGAACCAATTAATGTAAAGCATAAGAATATCAACTGATCTCTGTAGTTAGTAATACAGAAGCAAAGCCATATATATTTCATTTAAAAAATTACTTGTTGAGAATATTGTCTATCCTCATAAGCTGCCGCAAATAGAAAAGCAAGCAACCTTTTTTCCTTTACGTCGCAATGGAGGCGCCATAAAAAGTTTATCTAGCCGCTCTGATTGGTTGAGACCAAGCCGAGTCTCCTTCATCGCCTCGAGTGCGAGCGCCGAGCTTTTCCTATAATAACTTGAGACGAACAGACGTAATCCGACTACTCGGCAAAGGGACTGCACGCGGTATATTATATTTTCACGTGTAATAAGTCAATTTGTATTTCAGAGGCAACTGGATTGGACAAACTCCATACCAAGCAAGTCCATTTGGTGGATTTGTTCGATGCAACAAAGGAGAATGTGATAAGCTGTACGGTACATATTGTTAGTTAAAAACAAAAATTTTAAATAAAAACTTTGTTTAATTTTATTTTCCAACTCGTAATTTAAAACAGGAAATGATCAATAAATTCTTCTGCAAAAAGTACGGTTTTCATTTTATACAAATTAACTAATTGGCAGAAATTAATTTGGATAGATAGAAAAGCCAATACAGACTCGAAAATATTTTAATTACAATAACGATCATCGTCATACCTACACGATTTTATCACGGTTAGTTTTGTAAGATTTGTAGTAGTAGGATTTCGCGTATGTATATTTCGCGTATGTACGTTTTGCGTATTGTACATTTTGCGTATTGTACATTTCGCGTATGTACGTTTTGCTTATGTACATTTTGAGTATTGTATATTTTGCGAGTTGTACATTTTGCGTATGTTCATTTTGCGTATTGTACATTTTGCAACAGATGTACATTTTGCGTATTGTACATTATGCGACGAAGGGGTTAATATCAGTAAGAAGAAATGTCACGTGCAAATAAGAGGAAAAATAGACATAGTGTCACATAAGCAACACAGTAACTTTAACAGTACAACTAATAAAACATTCAGATCCTTTACGAGTAAAGTCGTATTTGGGGGCACTCATCCGCCTAACCGCAACATTTCATAGTCGTCCAGGGTCGGCTACTAAGTCCGGATTTATACTAAATCTGGGGTTACTTATATGCAGGATTGAGGGACAACAGTCATCTGAAATTTGTGGTATGTTGTGCTCATGTTTCGCTCAAACCGATTTATATGTTATTTCGAATGTAGAAATCGCTCGCACGGAATGAATTCAATTTGATTTCCTTCGTTGAGATGCAATATTTGTACTGCAATTTATTAAAATGATTTGACAAACATTTCTACGAATATTCCAGATGAAGTAATAGGTACGTGAAGTCAGTTTTGAATAGAATATAACGTTTAATATTACTGAATAAGACTAACAAAATATACTCATCAACTTTGTCTAGGGATACAGGTGTTATTTTCATACAAACGAGGTAACTTTGAAGCCTTGGTTTTCTGCCAGGGCTGCACCGTGCTGTGATCTGATGATGGCCATCCAGGGAGAGAATGGAGAGGATTCAGATCGCTGTACACACCCAACTGATCTGATCAGCATTCTAAAAGATTAATGGGTTCTCAGTTTCAGGATTTCCATACATTTTCATGTTATTTTCGCGGTTTTTTGTAAACATGTCCTTTAATCTTTTAGAATGCTGCTCAGATCCGTTGAGTGTGTATAGCGATCTGAATCTCCTCTATTCACTCCCTGGATGGCCATCATCAGACCACAGCACGTACATCCCTGGCAGAAAAACCAAGGCTTGAAAGTTACCTCCTTTGAATGAAAATAACACCTGTATCCCTAGACAAAGTTGATGTGTGTATTAATTGACGCTCAATGTAATAAAAAATTACGAATACTCTATTGCACACAAAAACAGGAAAATTACAAAGAGACAAAAACTAAGTAGAAATTTCTTCTTGGTAAAGGTATTTTTATTCATAACGAATCAAAAAATACTTCGTTGTATCCTTTATACCCTTTCCTAAAATCCTCGTCGTATTTTTAATAAAAGGGTAATAATATGCTTTAGCGAATGTTTTTAGGCCATTGCACATTTATGAATCACAGTGGTTTGCCTTCCTATACCTGCCATATATATTAGAATACATAGATCAGTGATTTTTTGTTACAATATTATTAATCTTGAATAAGTAGTTAGGAACTTTAAGAATGGTTCTTGTATAAAATATGCAGTTCAAAGTATATAAGTAGTCAAAGGACTCAAAAGACTCTGTGGTTTCATCAATCAACGAGTATTTTTAAAAGTAGAAAAATATAAATTTTATTTCAATTTGTTTATTCACCAATAACGACTTTCTTAGCTCTTCTAGAAACGTTGAACAAAAATGACATTAATTTCTTTAATATAGGTTTATCAGCGGCCCGAAGTGAGTCACTGATGATGATGATGAGTGACGATATTTCTTCAATATTATTTTTGTAAGCCTTACAAAGTACTAAGTTCTTACACAGTATTAGTATAATTTAAAGTGCTCATAAAAATTAACAAATATTAATTATGAAACTACTCATAACTACTCAAGAAAAAAGTTTTCCATACATTTTAAATCATTAGAGACTTATTAAACAGCGCATTTTTATTTCACTCTTTAGAAAGATAAAGTTGCTTTAAAACTTCTCCATAATTGGAACACCGTACTTATTTACCAGGCACCTAGGTACATAAATTATGCATGACTATAGTCAGCCAATATAACAATATTGAATAAACTACAGCATAAATAACCCAGTACTCTGTTTCGACCATTGTCCTTGAAAATACAATCCACATCTGAATCATTCGATACTACTATGGCTGCTTGGACGAATTATGGCTGCCAATAATTCATTGTCTGTCCCTTGAGTTCAAAAAGTTTCCAATTCCAACATAATATAGATTAGGTAATAGATGATATGATTTACGTCGCGCGCGTCTTGCGTTTTGCGTCTTGCGTCTTGCGTCTCGGCAACCACTGCGCAGTCGCAACGATGAACTGAGAGGCCGAAACATCGAAACATCGTACAGTCTACTGACATGAAAAAGTTTTTTTTCTTATTAACTGGACTGGCTGTCTGTGTGATTTGACAGCAAAGTTCTTGTGCCTATTTGAAACGCCACTAGCGTGAGTCTAAAGAACTAATTTTGACGTGTACAATGGTTGCCGTGATGGTCTCTCCAGACTTCAGACTTTAGTACCATGTCCCTCACGCTACGTCCTACAGTGCCAAAATGGCGGAAACCAAATAGGCACAAGAGCAGTTTGATAGCAGCCAGTCCAGTGTAATAATATAGAGGTCAATAAGGTACAGTCACAGTTCTATGGATTGTAAAATTGTGGTCACCACAGAACATTTTTTTTTTTGCTTTGTTTTGTGGTGGTCACAGTGATTGCCGATTCGCAAGTCGCACGCGGTGAAGTCGTGGCCGAGGAGGCGGTACAGCGTATGCGAGCATAGTTACTGCAAGAGCGAGTGCGCTCCACTGTAGTATATCGAAAATTATAATAAAATACTGCGTTCTTGTTTATACTGTGGTAATATAGGTATAACGTGATACTTATGTTTGAGTATTTCGTGTCGTACAAAAGGCGCAAAGGAAACAACATTAGCCCTTCGGTCCTCGTGTAATGACCGGCCATATTGACGCAGTTGTTCGCACAAATTGTGTTTGTTTCGGGCCCGATCATGAAGACCTGCGTTAGTTCATATCAATGTACCAAAGAACAAAGTAGTTAAATAGTAAGTTATCGGTTTGTAAATACATAAAAAAATATTAACAATAGCCTTCATTTAACCAAATGTAGCCTGTGTTTGGAAGCACTGTTATTACTAAAAAGAATCACGTTTTTTTTTATCGTAGCAGGTAGCTCACGACTAAGTCTGCACGAATTAACGTACGTTGTGTTGTGGCAACGCGGCCTGCAAGTGATTTTAATCTTCTGTTGCCTATGGTAAATTCGTGTGCGCGCGTATCGCCCCTGCACGAACTAAACGTATGTGACAGCGGGCGCGGCGTGCAAGCGATTTTAACCTTAGCAGTGGTTAAGCGACGCTGTTGCCCATGGTACCTACTACATACCTAACTCAACACAACAAAAATAATGGAACTGTTTTAGAATACGTTCAGAGCGGCGCTTCTGTCTAGAAAAGGGCTTCCCAAGTCCCAAACTTTTGCTCCCCCCCCCCCTCACCTAACTGTATGCTAAAATACATATAGGAACCCATGGTCACATGAGTAGAAAAACGTAAACTGAACAGAGTCCAAGCTGCCTACAAACGGTCCGCTGTAGCTTCACTCATACATAGCGCGGCGATGTGTGCGTGACATCTCACCAACAGTGTAATAGGCACGCCGCCGGGGTAAAAACTGGTTTGCACAGGCTCAGTTGCGATATAACCGACAGGGCCGCTAAGTGCTATACCACCTTCAATTTTTTCTTAGAGAATACACTAATATGAACAATGACAGTTTGATTTGTCAAATTACTGACTCGAAGAAAAAATACGAGTCGTGACAACGATTTTATTGAAAAAATAATTATTAGATTCTACCATATTTCAGTGTGTAAAATAAAATGAATTTTATATACATTAGTGTTTAATAATTTAAATATGCCAACTCCTGCACCGTGTGTGTATGAATAATTCGGGGAAAAAAGGATATTTCTTTTTTTCGTACGGAAAAATCCAAGTGCAGTAAGTATTCATTTTCGTTCGTTGCGTTCAAATACACATTTTATTATGGACTTGCCTTATTTTATTTTTCTCCCTACTACCTATTTTTAACTTGCGACAGGTGTCAACCCTTTGAGAATCGGCATAAGTTGTGACAGCTTGTACTCTGTTCCGTTTATCTACTCATGTGCCATGGTCTAGAACTAACAGAATTTATATTTTGTGCATAGGATGTGTGATTCCCCATATCTCTGTCTGACTGAACTGAGCACAGTTTCACAACATTGCACAATGTGATATTGTTACCTACTGTTCGTTGTGATTTGTTTCTTTTTTTGTACTGTCGTGTTGTGTATTCGTTCTTTATGTCCAAAATAAATGTTGACGAAATGAGGGTTTTTCAAAATGACAATAAACTGTAGGCTCGATAGATGGCATTGATAAAAATGTATGTGTCAACGTGATTTTTTTACTAAGCTTCGAAGAGTACTCACTCAGTAGGCTGATATAACTAGGGTTGCCAACCCTACTATACAATATACAGTATCGTACTATATTGAGGGCTCCCCTACTATATTTTTTGAAATCATATATAGTAGGCAAAACAACTATATTTTTTCAAGTGAAAAAATTAACCAAAAAATACTTATACGCACATAAGTAATTGTATAGTAATTTTTGTGTTTAAATACTTGTGTTTATGGTTTGTTGAATAAATTATGAAAAATCTTAGTATGAAAAATGCAAGTTCTTTAAAATCCTCCATATAAAACGACAACCTACTATATTTTTTGACTTTTTCCCCATTTACTATATTTTTACACGTAATAATCTTGAAACTACGATGCAAAAAAGTTGGCATCCGTAGATGTAACCCTAAAAACATAGAGCATTATAAAAATATTATCTTTGGGCAGATTTCAGTCAGCGAGCACTTACTTGCCTTTTTGGTACAGGGCGTTTATTTTAAAAGCCAATTTTGACACTTATCTTTCTGTCAACGCCATCTAGTGAGGCAAATAGTTACTATTTTCATTTTTTAAATGTCACTGTGAAAGAATTTTCATTACTCACCTACAAGTAAAATAAATATTAATTCTTCGTTAGATTTATGCACAAAGAACAATTCCAGTCAAAGAAACTTTTAATTTCGGATTATAACGAAAGAATGGGCGGAAGTCGAGCTACGATCAACTCAAAAGCGGAGTGCTTGAGTTTCTCATTTTTCCCCGTTCATCTTTCATAACGAGCTCGAATATTTGGTTTCCCCCAAGTGGTAATATTTATGGAAATAGCTCAAATACTTCGGATGATTTCGAACAGTGTCTAAAGTCAGCAATTGTTAGAATTCATTCGCCTTAGATTTTATTTATTTATTCGTAACAGAAGCTGACTTTTAATCTTTCATAATACATAATTTGATATGACCATTAGCCATTTTTGGTGTTCCCATTTCTGGGGCACAGGCCTTTCTTATGGGTGGATAAAGGGGATGGGCCATAACCCACCACGCGGGCCCAATGCGGATTGGTGGGTGTTAACGACTGCAAATGCAGCCAGGACCAACGGCTTAATGTGCTGTCCGAAGCACGAAGAAACTCGAAATAATAAAATTTTGGTCACCCATCCCATGACCGACCCTTGCGAAAGTTGCTTAACCTCCGCAATCGCTGGGCCAGGCGGTAAACCACTGCGCCATCGAGCTCCTCTATAATTTGAGAAACTTAGTCATTAATACATACATACATATAAGTAGGGCATGATCCGCTTTTTATTATACTTACAAAATTAAATAGCTATACAGAAAAACTTAGGAAAACTGTCTCTTAACTTTTTCAGTGAATGTTCTGTAGATTTAAGAACTAATGTACTCCAAATTGGCAAATGAAAATAAGTATAATGGCGCCACGAACGCCGGCGCCGCAACGCCTCGCCACGAAAAGAGATACTTAATTCCTCTGGTAAAATTTCTGACTTAGCTCTTAAATATTTTATTTTCTCTTTGTATTTCCAATGAGAACGTTGTTATGGTAACTACAATTATATATGTTACCACGCTGGTGTATTGCCTCTGATGGTAGCTAGAATATGAAAGTTCTAGACTTCAAAGGTTTGAATATAATGGAAATAGAAAGTAAGTATTTTCATTGTGTTACACATTTTCACCAAGCGATAGCTAACGAATATTTTATTTTTTCTCTTTTGCTATGGAATTCATATATCTACAATAAAGCATTCATTTAACCACAGGGACACCAATACTGAACCCAAATTTCATTTTTTGTATTTATTAATTTATAAAATCTATATTTAACTATAGTGATGTAACTAGGTAGGTATTTAAATTGAAAAAATGTCTTGGTCCATTCCTGCCCTGTGAGGCGCACTCCGTGTTACCTTCCCAAGTAACACAGATAGCTGTATAACTACTCACTTTTAGACTTATTTTAAACTCTGTGCTTATTAAGACTCTTCTAAGAGTACACTGGTGACCTTACAGCTGCATAATAGCGGTCAGTGATATTTAAACAGCTTAGGCTAATTAAGAGCTGCATTAAGGCTTATTAAGACTGACAAAACCACCATTAATACGCTAAGAGTGCTATAAAAGTATATTTTCTCGACTCTATTCAGCTTCTAACATATTCTAAAGCCTAAACCTTAGTAAGGACTGTTTAGTGGATAAAATTTCGCCAAATACTGTATAAGAAGGTATTTGTGAACTCCTATTACACTAACTTATTAAAGAGGCACGTGTGAACTATTATGAAGTGAATAGCTGTATAATGGATGATATGTGGCCCATATTTCAACTTATAGCTGAATATGTCTACCGCTAATCAGCCTTTATACTGCCATTGATAGTATCTGCATAGCGGCTGTTTATACATTCACTAGATGCCTCGCAGCTGCTTAGAGTCTCACTAGTGTATCGGATTAACGGCTTCTACTTTATAATGGTTCACATAAGTACATTAAAACAGATGTTATCTGAATAAAAGAACATATGTGGTACTGTAATCAGTCAATGTAATTAGTAACATAATCCACCATTTTTTGTATAACCTATAAAAATTCTGGTTGATTTTTCAACCTTTACTATGTTTAGTGCAAGAAATAGGAATGAAATGCATCAGTTTTAACTTCGAAATATCTTAATAATAACTTTTTATCTTATAATTCTTTTCAAAGCACTACATTTTTTTTTGTCAAGATTACATCACAGCTTATTTATATCACAAAACTTATTCAAAACAGAATATTTTCGTGGCGCACTAAAATTTTGTTAGATAATATATATGTATATTGTCAGTAAAATTACGTTCCCAGTCATTTTCCCTTTATAATATGTCAAACAGAGAATGAATATGAATATTATCCACCAATGTATCGTTAACTCTAATTCATTCACGTAACATAAAGTGTTCAATTGTTAGCCTTATTTGAAGTGTAAACGTTTAAGCATATATAATTATATATGCTTAAACGTTTACACTTCAAATATTAGTTCACTTAATTTTACACAGGCCGCAAGCAGCCTTGCGCGGTTTAAAATATGTATTAAAGCGTACATGTGACATATTTTCTGAATAAAGAGTAACTTGTGATCTCTTAGTCAGTCGAATTTCAGCGCATAGTACTGTCGTTACCCTTTATAACACTCTTTAATTTCTGCTACACAGCCTGTTACCCTTTATTACACTGTTAAGTTGCTGCTACACAGCTCTTAAGCAGCTATGTGAACTTAAGGCTGAATAATTTGTGCCCATTTAAGAGTTATAAGAGCTGTATAAGGTCGTATACAGCCTTTATGCAGGTTCCGTATTCAGCTTTAAGCGTGATGGAAATCTGTTATTCGGCTGTTAAGCAGCCTCCTTGTGTTACTTGGGTTTTGCATCATGTTTTGAGAAAAACACGTTTAAACCTAAAAATAGTTTTTTTTGTTCTTATTTCTAAACTATTTATAAATTTTAGTAATGAAAAAATAAAGCATATATTATAAAACAAAGCCATTGTATTTCTTTTTACAATATCTTATTTAAAAAAAATTAACAGCGATTTGAAATTATAGCTTAATTCAAATTCCATACAAATCGTGTTACGCGAGGGCGTGTATCTAAGTTACACGCGATCCGCGCAATAGTTGTATGTCTACTGAAACAAATCAATCAGTAGTAATTGGAATTACACGGTGAAGGCAAAATAGAAATGGCATTAAAAAATCAATGAAATATTAAAGAAAACAATATTTAAGTAATAAAAGTTACAACTTTTATTATTATAATAGAAAATTTATTATTTATTATAATTAGAAAATTTACTGAGCTTTACTTTTACTTCTTTATTGGGGTGGGTGGACTTTTATAAAAATCAAAACACTTTAAATTGCTTTATTTATATTTTCTATAAAACAACGAGTATTAATAGTAATTTTAAAATAATAGTTACATTTATTTTATTTTCTAAATATTTAGTGAAATAAAACAATCCAAAGTTTTTTAAATTTTCATAAAAGTCACCACCACCCAGCCTGGTAAAAAAGTAATATTACTTATTTATATTTTTTAATTTTTTATATTACTTCGGCCGCCCGCGACTTCATCTGCGTGGAAAGTTTGTTGCTATCCCTCGGGAACAATAACCTTTTTTCGGAATAAAAGGTATCCTGTAATGTCCTTCTCTGTATCCCTGGCAACGTGTATCTAAAATTTCATAATGATCGGTTTAGTAGTTACGACATGAAGGCGTAACAAACAAACAGACAAACAAACTGACTTTTGCATTTATAATATTAAAAGGATTAGTAAGGATATTTTTTAAAAATATACTTAAATAAAACAATCCAAAGTAAGACTACCCAGCCAAATAAAAAAGGAAAAGTAAAGGCCCAGTAAAGATTCTATAAATATAAATAAAACATTCCAAGTTTTATAATTAGGGTTCCGTACCTCAAAAGGAAAAAACGGAACCCTTATATGATCACTTTGTTGTCCGTCTGTCTGTCCGTCCGTCCGTCCGTCTGTCTGTCAAGACCCTTTATCTCGCGAACGCGTGGAGGTATCGAGTTGAAATTTAAACTATATACTAAGGTCTGCGGTCCCTTGAAGCTGTAAAAAAATCAAACTTCTAAATTAACGTGAAAAAAAGATACTGCCGTTTATGCCGCAAAAAACGTATTTTCGATACTCTCAAAGGAATCAAAATTCATAGGGTACTTTCCGTTGACCTAGAACTATGAAATTTGGCAAGTAATAGCGTCATAAACTACACTTACAGGAAAAAATCTGAAAACTGTATATTTGTAATTAAATCACAAAAAAATATAGTCATTAAAATACGTAATTTTATCATCGAGCGAAACAACGGTATGCGCGGTCATAGTTTAACTTCTTATTGACTTTTGTGATAATAGCGCCACTAATTATTTTTAAAATATCAATATTTATTATTTTTAATTAATTAGACCCTTTCAAATATTGATACAGTTAATTACTTTTAAAAATAATTAAAAAGGAATAAAATTGGCTCTAAATATTTCCGCAACATGGCGGTATGTTAGCCGCGTGACAGGGGGTCAAAGAGTAAAACAAGCACAGAGTGCATTCCAGCCACCCTATTACCGTGTTCCAGCAGACCAATCGTTAATCGATCACCTAAGAGTAAATTTTAACCATTAGCGCGTTTCTCACACCGATGACGGGACTCGAACGGGATGGAAACAGACATTCGGACCAAGGGAGGTGATGTCTGGAAGGCATTTGTTTTCTTTTCGGGTGTTGTTGAAAGGTCGAAATTGGCAAAAAAAAGGAAGGAACCGAAGCGAAGCGAAAGCGGTTCGCTAGTAATAAATAAAATCTATACATATAAAACTCTAAATTGATTGATTGATTGGTGATTGATTGGAGATTGATTGGTGATTGATTGTTGGGATATGCCTAAAGCTCTAACGGTTGAAATTAAAGACACCGGAGGGTAGATACCTTTCATGGTGTAGGTGAGCACTAAGAAAGGATTTTGGAAATTTCACCTCCTAAGGGGATGAAATAAGGGATGAAAGTTTGTATGGAAGTGTCTTAATTTCAAAGGTAGGATGTTCAAATTTTATGTTTAGGCTGACGATGACGATTAAAAATAATAAGGGGAAAGGGGAGGGGAGGAGGGACTGGGACGGAGGATGGCGATGTATAGATAAATAAAAAGATTGACGGTTACGGTGACGGTAAGTGTAAGTGGACGATGAAGCGGAAGCTGAAGTGGAAGCGAAAGTCAAATGTACCATGGGCAACAGCGTCGCTTAACCACTGCTAAGGTTAAAATCGCTTGCACGCCACGTTTACTTCGTGCAGGTGTGATACGCGCGCACACGAATTTTGGTGCAAACTGGTTACGCGACGCTGTTGCCCATAGTACATCAATGAATATAAACAGTTTGTAATGTGGAGTGTCAGCCACTCGTTTTTCAGTCACCACAAGCAGCTGTGGTTAAGATTTGTAAATTAACTGTCCGCCTATTCGCCCTTCCACCTGTACGCCTGGTCGCCCATCCACCTTTTTGCCTGTCCCCCGTCTATCCTACTTTTGAAAGACTGTTCTACAGTAACATATCCAAATATTTATATTTATGATGGTACGGAACCCTCGGTGCGCGTGTCCGACTCGCTCTTGACCGGTTTTTTTTATATTAATGTAAATTGAAACAAGTTATTACAGTTAATCGGCATCCTAGAAAATATAATAAATATAAAATTTAAGTTGTAATTTTTAATATGTATATTTATAATTCCCTAAAAATAAAAATAACACAATCCTTTATATAAGTAGTAATGTTCATACACACAGTACACCCAAATATTTATAATAGTACACCCAGCCCAGTAAAAAAGTTATATTACTATTAAAAAGTATTATTAAATTTTTCTAAAAATAAAATTAATTCAATCGTGTTTATTTGATTGAATCAGGCGTCACTTGGCGGAAGTCCCAAACCATTTTGAAAAAAGAAATATATGTAGCTTACTTCCGCAAACAATACATGCAAGATGCAACGCCCACCCGCCCGCAAAAATATGCACATGCACACAACAAAATATCAGTGCACAAACCTGCATTTAGCAAGACAGCAACACACCTTGCACCTTCACCAATTAGGCTACTCTACACGTGTTTTGCCCCAACCCGGAGCATCCTCAGGAGTTAGATCGTGCGTAAGTAAACCAACACCGAATAAACTAATACCGAATTCGGTGTTGGTTTACGCACGATCTAACTTCTGAGGATGCTCCGGGTTGGGGCGAAACACGTGTAGAGTAGCCTAATTGGTGAAGGTGCAAGATGTGTTGCTGTCTTGCTAAATGCAGGTTTGTGCACTGATATTTTGTGTGTGCATGTGCATATTTTTGCGGGCGGGCGGGCGGTGCATCTTGCATATATTGTTTGCGGAAGTAAGCTTGTACCTACCCCGCTATATCAATGATGATATGTTATATTGAAAAGTTGAAGACTCGCTATCCTACTACCGATTTGCTAAGCTGCCCGACAATCTTTTAATCCTAGCTTTTATATAACCCAACACATACCTAACTATAATCTCTACTTATGGTGATTAACCGCTCGTCGGCTTTAAACCTAACAATGCCTATTTATGAATTGATTAAATGTTTAGCCTAAGTTCTGCTTGGTTTTACTTCCTATAACCCTATTCTAATAGTGTGACCGAATATGCTACTGATTTGGCTTTTGTATGTGTGAAAGGGCTCGTGACTTCTAGCGATAGGACCCGGTTGTAAGCGTAGACCCATGTTCTTGAGTACTGCTGTCTGATTGCTAATAAATACTAACTCTACACGCTGAATTTAAATTATCTATGCTCTGTTAATTAATAACCTAGGAATCTATTACAAAATAATGAAAATTACTTCGCTTGATTTTAAATAAAATAGAATTTTATAAAATTATTTTTCTACATTAACTAACCCGAACCCTATACTATTCTCTTAACTTTGTGGAGTATTCTGGTTTGCCTATCAGCTGAAATAAATGCCTATTCCATTATAAGGAGCGCTATGCCTACCAGCTCTATACCTACTGCTAGTAAAAATGTGAACTAAACTAACCCTACTACCAAGATGATAGTTAATAATTAATTAGGAACTAAATAAAGATATGCAATTGGTTGCTATAAGTGATAAAGGGAAAGTGCGATGTGAACTGTGTGATTTCTAAAGAATTTAGCTATAAAGGACCTTTTTCCGATGCCGAATATTAATTCCTTTCATTTCTGTGGTTATGCTTAACTTGTACTATTATTCATTACCGCATTATACGCTGGGTTGAACGAACTCTAAAAAGAATAGTCATTTAACTAGCTTCAGAATAAGATTATCAATAAATGGTTAATACTAGTGGTTTATTCCGACAGAATTCCACTCATCATTTCCTATTATAACGTAAACCCAGTACTGAAATTTCTATTATGGAACTTAATTTCTTATTTTTATGAGATAATATTATTGCTAAACCTTAACTTGATATGCGGATGTTATAAGAGTTAAGCAAGAGATATGAGAACGACTCTACAGTTTCATTGTGAGTATAAGTAAGTATCAAATGTTATATCAGTCGAATAATTAATCAGTTGTGGAAAATCATTTATTGCCATCGGAAAGTATATCAGTTCATTATCTATCTTTAAGTTAAATATGTGGTTGAATGCAAGAAAGAAAGTAACCAGTGTGTTTTTCTGGCTAATGACGACAGCACCTCCCCGCTGCCATGATAGGCTTCGACTCCAGACTAGGACAACCTTCTCCCAGATCAGCCAGTTACTTTCTTACAAGCTTTATTATGTATTAAATATATTAAAGTCCATAGTCCATGTTAGTTTGTAATATTTCCAACTAAAAAGAGGACAAAGCAAAATGCTTTCAAGCGATTTACCAAATTTTCACAATTGAAATATTTCTTTTTCAATGTGATGGCTGGTATAAAATTAAATTTAAGTTATTTTTTTCTTTCATATATTGAACCAATTCTAAAGTTGACTTACTTTATGTCTCACGAATTCAATCTTACAATCCATGACAAAATTATGGGAATTGGTAAATCTTTTTGTTCTGAAGGAAAGATTTATTAGAAAAACCGGACAAGTGCGAGTCGGGCTCGCCCACCGAGGGTTCCGTACAGACCTTACATCTATACATAAAATAAAGCTATAGAAAAGTTGTGTCGGTACAAAGGAAATATTTTGAAAAAAAAGTGGTTGGTAGTTATTAGTTTTTTATATGAAAACTGTACTACGGAGAGTTCAAGCTTTATCCCAGGTTCTACCTACAGAAATTATGTGAAAAATTGCTTAGATTATAAGTTGGACTCCAAGCTACCAAACTGTAAAAAAATACCATCAAAATCCGTTCAGCAGACTGCTATATATAGATAACCATTTGAAATCCTTTGTCGCCACGTAGAAAATAACCCTTCCAGGGATTAGGGGAGAGTAGGGTATTACCGAGCCCTTAAGGAAATTTAAATATAACTAACCTCAGGTTGGGTTAAAATAAAAACTAAATATTACTATAGGTGGGGAATTTATCTAGCTACGCTAACGAATCTTCAAAATCATCAAAATAAAACACGTAACAAAAATATGAGCAAATAACAAAAAAAATGGGAAAACGCGATATTATCAAACTGGCCTGATAATATCGTGCCCCTAGGTCGGTACTTTGCGCTGGGTCTGATAAAACCACGCCTCTAATTAAAATTGACAATAAACTGATAACTATTACTACAGCGTTTGGGAAAAATGGAAATTATAGATATTTATTTCTTTTTATATTCATTAATCAACTCAGTCTCAAAATTGTAAACTTATAAGTTTCCATATTAAACGATTTATAAAGACATCATTTGTTTGTTACACAAAAGATGTCTTTCTACTTCGAAAACTAATTAATCTTAAAATAATTGTTCATTTTCGGAATGCTTTTACTTAAGTATGCAATTACTTCATAGGAAGATTAGCCATCTTCTTTCGTTTTTGTCGCCTTCTGTAAAGAACAACATTTGCCATAGATAATTTCATACTGTATAATTTCGCGCCCTTCGCGCGAAATTATCAAACATGGTAATTTTTATTTGTATCCTCAGAAACAAAAACAAACTTAAAGAATTAATTTAAAATAATTCTGCACACAAATTCTACATATTTTTTACGTTATAAATGTATGTAGTTTATTAGTCATAAGGTAATATTGATTGACTCACCTCTCATTAAAATATCAGAAAAAAAAAGATCGTGTGCGTGGAAAAACTAAAAGCGCGTGGCCTTCCGCTCTGGTTGTTCGACGGAAATTGAAGGTGTGCGGGCAAGGTTAGAGGTTCTTAGAGCTAAGATTTGACTGTTATTGCAGGTGCATAGAGTTGATAGTTTTCGAGAAACCAAGGGGTGCGAAATTATCAACCGCGCGGTAATACCCTACTCTCCCCTACGACAAAGAATTGACCACGGGCGAAGTTTGAAATGGAATAGTACATTACTGCAGCGGCACTCAAGACAGGCATTGAAGAACATACGTGAGTCCATCAATGCCTAGTTGCGGCCAAGGCTTGTGAAGTACTTTTAAACTTTTAACTTTTTAGTTTTAAAAGTTTTAAGCTTTTTATTTTAATTTTAATTTACTTTCAGTAATTGATAAAAGAAAATGGAAAGTGGAATGTGCACATAAAGGCCTTTCGTTTGATACACATATTGAAAAAAAAAACGGTTTTTTTTCCTTTATTTCCAGTTTTTCATTTTTTTTTCCAGTTTTTTGGAAAGTGCTCATCAAGGCCTTTCATTTGATACCAATATTGCAAAAAAAAATATTTTTTTTTGTTTTTTTTTTTTCAGTTTTTTGGAATGTGCTCATCAAGGCCTTTCATTTGATACCCATATTGCAAAAAAAAAAAAATACCTTTCATTTTTTTTT
Source organism: Agriphila geniculea (assembly GCA_943789525.1). Classification (NCBI taxonomy): domain Eukaryota; kingdom Metazoa; phylum Arthropoda; class Insecta; order Lepidoptera; family Crambidae; genus Agriphila; species Agriphila geniculea. The sequence goes on along the minus strand of OX038882.1, from coordinate 15,240,780 downwards.
TTTCAGTTTTTTGGAATATGCTCCTTGATGAGCATATTCCAAAAAACTTTTCAAAAAACTTACATTTGATACCCATAGGTAATGTAAAAAAAAATTTTTTCGTTTTTAATTTTTATCTATCGCAATGTTATTAGAGAAAATGGGTGTATTCCGACAGGACCCTTTGGTTGTGTGAAGCCGAGACTTTTATTGTAGTGGTGGCTACCTCGGCTGACCTTACCGAGTAAACTGTCTTGATTATACTTGGTGCCAAATGCTCCAAGCAACATTGGAATGCGATGCACCCGCATTTTAATGTAAACTGAATCAATCTACCACTGAACTATTCAACACTTGACACTGGCAAAAATTACTTCCAAGAAGAAAGTAGATCGCCAAAACAAAAATAAGAAGAAGAAGACCCCCGTCCATGGAAATAGTACTATAAACCGGAATGAGCGCTTCGCCCCAAAACGAGCCGACAGAGAGGTCAAGTAGATGTATGTGTCCTTTTCTTCATTAGGGTGACCAAACCGTATGGTTGGCCGGAGACATACATAATACTTTAAACTGTTTAATATAAACTTAAATACCTAGGTAGTTCTTTATTTATAATTAACACTTTTTACCGCGTTTTTATTAGGTTGCTTGCTCTTTTGTTTGTTTGAGCACAAATTTTGCAAACGATTTTATACTGAATTCCCGATGAGCTAGAGACTTGAAACTTTGAACACAGGTCAGAAATGGAAGGAAATGCAATATTACAATGTCATTAAGCTGATCTGATGATGGAGCCGGAAGAACGCCACAGAAACTCTATGATGAATGAAACTATACAACCCCATCGTGTTTGGGCTTGTTAGAATTGTCTTGACAAGTACTCTGACGGGAGACGAGGTTCAGGGTTGGATGATGAAGTCTGGAGGCCATGCCATAGGAACTCAATATTGAAATCATGCAACCCCATCGAGTTTGGGCTCGTTTGAATCGTCTTGACGAGTGCTCTGTCGGGTAATAGTATCCAAGAGTCTGATGAAGGAAGCCGGAAGAAGGCCACAGGAACTTTGTAATAAAACCTTTCAACCCCATCGAGTTTGGACTCGTTTGAATGGTCTTGACGAGTATTCTGATAGGCAGTGGTATATTTTTAATTTAGCTCGTTAACTAAAAAACAGAAAATAATTATTTATTAAAAAAAATTTGGAACAATTTATTTATCACGTTTTTATTAAATTGCTTTTTGTTTTTATTTTTTGAAATATGGTAGTTCAACCAATACAAAATCTAGTTTATTCAATTCAATTTAAGCTCAAGTGTAAATAATTACGCAACTTTAAAGTTTATTCCATTTTTTTATAAAAATACAATGTGCGTGAACTTCGGAAAAACAAATGAATGTTGGAAAAACAAGTAAAAGTAGGAAAACATTGTCTAGTGATCTGTAGTCAAAAAAAGATGCAAACGATTTTCCATTTTATTGACCTTTGAAATTCGGTTGCTTTTTCCCATAATTATACTTGTTCATTTACTTTGCTGTTTCATTAAAAACTGTTATTTTGGTAAATATGTCAATAAGGTCTAAAATTCTTGCACCAATTTCTTTACTTGTGAAGTTAATAAAATGGGTGCATGAGATTTACGACGACATAATGTTAAAAATATAACAAGAAACCAAGATGGCGGCCAACTATATTGTTCGTGGGCCGATTTTGATGAAACTCGATTTTGTTACTATTTTGATAAAAAATAACAACGAAATGTTAAAAATATAAACAAATATGGCAGCCAACTCTTTTATTTGTGATTGGGGCTGATTTTAAAGAAACTCGGTTTTAGGACTAATTTGACAAGAAAACAATAACACAATATTGAAAAATTAAAAATCCAAGATGGCAGCCAACTTTTTTGTTTTTGGGCCGATTTCGATGAAACTCGGTTTTTGGTAATATTTTGACAAAATAATAACAACGCAATTTTTTAAAATACTTAAAATCTTAGGCGGCGGCCAACTTTTTTGTTTTTTGGGCCGATTTCGATGAAACTCGGTTTTTGGTACTATTTTGACAAGAAAAAACCACTCAATATAAACTGATGGAAAAATAAAAAAAAGATCAAAATGGCTGCTAATTTGTTTTTGAAATCGGCCCAAGAACAAAAAAGTTGGCCACCATCTTGAATTTTGTAAGTTTTCAACATTGCGTTGTTATTTTCTTGTCAAAATCGTACCAAAAACAGAGTTTCATCAAAATCGACCCTAAAACAAAAAAGTTGGGCGCCATCTTGGATTTTCAGTTTTTTAAAAATTGCGTTGTTATTTTCTTGTCAAAATAGTACCGAAAACCGAGTTTCATCGAAATCGGCCCAAAAACAAAAAAGTTGGCCGCCATCTTGGATTTTTAGTTTTTTAAAAATTGCGTTGTTATTTTCTTCTCAAAATAGTTCCAAAAACCAAGTTTCATCGAAATCGGCCCATAAATAAAAAAGTTGGCCGCCATCTTGAATTTTTAGTTTTTTAAAAATTGCGTTGTTATTTTCTTGTCAAAATAGTTCCAAAAACCGAGTTTCATCAAAATCGGCCCAAAAACAAAAAAGTTGGCCGCCATCTTGGATTTTTAGTTTTTTTAAAATTGCGTTGTTATTTTCTTGTCAAAATAGTTCCAAAAACCAAGTTTCATCGAAATCGGCCCAAAAACAAAAAAGTTGGCCGCCATCTTGGATTTTTTATTTTCAACATTGCGTTGTTATTTTCTTGTCAAAATAGTACCGAAAACCGAGTTTCATCGAAATCGGCCCAAAAACAAAAAAGTTGGCCGCCATCTTGGATTTTTAGTTTTTTAAAAATTGCGTTGTTATTTTCTTGTCAAAATAGTTCCAAAAACCGAGTTTCATCGAAATCGGCCCAAAAACAAAAAAGTAGGCCGCCATCTTGGATTTTTAGTTTTTTTAAAAATTGCGTTGTTATTTTCTTGTCAAAATAGTTCCAAAAACCGAGTTTCATCGAAATCGGCCCAAAAACAAAAAAGTAGGCCGCCATCTTGGATTTTTAAAATTTTCAACATTGCGTTGTTATTTTCATGTTGAAATAGTACCAGAAACCGAGTTTCATTGAAATAGGCGCACAAACATGAATTTGATTATTATAATTAATTTTACCGTCTCGCCTGCGACCTCTAGCCATTTCAATAGAACAATTTCGTTTTTCTGGAAATCTGAAATGGTGAAGTATTTATGGTCACACTAGTTTTGTAAAGTAACATTTCCTATAGATTGAAATTCTTAAATTGAAATTCAAGGTCAAAATCGGAGTTGCTAGGATTGACACTTCTATTTATTACCACCTCACCGATGATTGCTGATTAGCATTATTGTAGATATCTAATTAAATCAAAAAAGTTCTGTTTTATATTACAATTATTATGTGTCATTCTAAAATTAATATTTAAATAGTATATATTCGACTTCCCACTCCGAATCTTTAATTTTGATACACTACTTGATTGGTAACGTACATATTTTTAGTCCTACTATCGTGGTATTATTGTTTAGTAATGGCAATTGTGCGAACGAGACACCGACCTCCACCTGGTGTTGTCTCTTTCACACAGTAGTGCCTTCAGTTAATGTCGTCGATAGAATTTCAACTCTATGTGCAATGCAATAAAGTTGAATTTCTTTTAAACGATAGGTGAAAATTTTTGTAGAGTACTCACTCCTTATTATAAACCTCCTTGCCCCCGTCATACAGCGTGACATACCGCCATGTTGCGAAAATATTTAGAGCCAAATTTATTACTTATTAATTTTATTTTTAAAAGTAATTAACTATATCAATATTTGAAAGGATCTGAATAAAATAATAAATATTGATATTTTAAAAAGAATTAGTGGCGCGATTAATCCAAAAGTAATTAGAAGTTAAACTATGACCGCGCATACCGTTGTTTCACCAAGATGATTAATAATTACGTATTTTAATGACCATATTTTATTATGATTTAAATACAAATATGCAGTTTTCAGATTTATTCCTGTAAGTGTAGTATAAGACGCTATTACCTGCCAAATTTCATAGTTCTAGGTCAACGGGAAGTACCCTATGAATTTTGATTCCTTTGAGAGTATCGAAAATGCGTTTTTTGCGCCCTAAACGGCAGTATCTTTTTTTTCCGTTAACTTAGAAGTTTGATTTTTTTACAGCTTCAAGGGCCCGTAGACCTTAGTGTATGGTTTAAATTTCAATTCGATACCTCCACGCGTTTCCGAGATAAAGGGTCTTGACAGACAGACGGACGGACAGACAGACAGACGGACAACAAAGTGATCCTATAAGGGTTCCGTTTTTTCCTCTTGAGGTACGGAACCCTAAAAAGGGACAAGATGTATGTACTAAGCAATAAATAACCCTCCTATCCTACACCTTACTTCCACAAATTCTAAGTTTAGCTAAAATACCTCGACTCTGTATTGTTAAAATGGCATCGAAGGATTTGTTTTAAAATGGAAATAATTTGATATTAGTTTCTTCCAAATTGAAATGATCAGAGAACCTCCAGATCGCACCTGTGTCGACGCATTAACTGAGCACCAAAAACAAGTATTTTCGCCTGTATTCACTATATTAAAACGGTACTGCTAGTGATAAGAGTTTAATGACATTTTCTTTCAGCCACTTCGTCACTTGTAAAATAAAATTTCATCTTAGTGGTTTTTATATGATCTCCACGAATCAACCTGGGAGAAATCATACATACCGGCCCTTCCTAACGACCAAAGACTTATTTCACTTCACAAATTATTAAATAGCTGAGTTATCACAAAGACAAAATAAATCACTATTAATGCGGCTTCACACGACACTTGTGATTACTCGACTTCAAACCTGGTGGTTCCATATGACCGACCCAATTCAGAAATTTACTTTTATCATACTTTAGTAATTTACTGATTTATTAAATCGTTTACTTGGCTGGCTTTAGCATAAAAATAATTAATTAACACTCACTTCATTTTCACAATCGACGCCATTTTGTTCAACCAAAACTCAACACAGCACTGCAGATATTTTAAAAGGTTTACCGAGAATTAAATAATATCGTGGATTTGCTAAAATATCTCAGTAGATCCATTGATCTGCCGATAATATCCCTGTCTGAGAAATCTAAAATCATGATTTTCTTTATTTAAGTGATTATCTTTGATCCGCCATTTTGAAAACCAAGCGTCCATTTCATCCATGACAAATTTAACATTTAATTCTTACATAAAAATACCTATTTCTAGCTTAAGTTACGGCAGCCATTTTGTGCGCCCCGAGTTGCATTTTTCCTAACTACAAAATATTTCGGCCATTTTGTCGAATCACGCCTAATCGTTACCCCTAGCCAGCTCGCGACGTCTAAACCAGCCTTTTGTCGTCGAAACCCTATATGCTACACTTTTCTGTTTAGAAATTTCCAAAAGTCGTTCTCCTATATAAAATATGTTCTTGCCTAGGTTTTGACCTACCTAATCATATTTTTGTTTGTTCAACATGAGCGCCTAACCGTTTACACACCTATTTCGCTCTATTAACGTCAACTCGAACCACCTTTCATCACAAAAACCCACCCAATTTTTTGTGATGCCTACTTAAACTTCGCGATACTAACCTTTATCTATCCTACAAGATTTTACCTGCCTAACCCAGACTAAATGAGAACTTCCTATGCAAATTGTGTGACGCCTACCTCGTCATCCGAAGCCCCGTTACCTCTAAAGCGTGAGCAAGCATGACTCGCCTAATATCCCTACAGCTTGAACGTGGCCACATTTGATTGGGAAGGAACAAATGGGCACCTACAGGCAGAATAAGTATACCAATTTCTCGGGACTACAGCAAGCGAGCGGAATAAATTCTACAACGCCTCTACTTCGACAGAGACTCTCGCAAACTGAGACACAATTGGTACACTTATGTGACTTAACTAGGCAATCTACAATAGATGCCCGCTTATGAAGTCACATTCATAAGCTCTTAGTTACCTAATTGCCCCCCAGAAAGCCCATTACAGATCGCCCCAATATGACACAAATTTTCTAGTAATTATTCTAAATATCTCCCTTCCCACATTTTATTTCATTTAAATTGATATTAATTTAATCAGATTTCACTAATTTAGGAATTTACTTGGAACAGCTACCGTTAATTTGATGTAACCTTTGCAAATAGAATTATATATTTCAGTCAAGGCTTAATTTTTACCATTTTAAAACCCTGTTTGAAATATTTCCCCAAAGAAAACTTGCCCGGTGCAAGGCCTAAACAATGGACTTTCTATTTTCACTAATTTGCTGACTTCTTGCTATGTGCTTGAGTATAAAAAAACTTGTTGATTGAAGATTTCTTACAGAGGTGAGGCAGAGATTCGTCTTCTTCTCGGCAGGTGGAAAAATGAGCGCGAGAATAAGCTCGTCGAAGCTTTTATAACGTAAACCCCACCATAATTTTTCAAAGCGTCCCCTTGCCACACATAATTCCTAGTATTCTATTGTTTGTATCCTTAATGTGCCCTGTCACAACCCATCTCCCCAAAATGCTGGGAAATTTTCCACTAATTGACTTACAAAATTTGCCTAGTGTATTTAGTCCATCTAAGTACAAGGTACCTGTAGGATAATTTAAATAAATATATATATATGTTTTTTTTGACAATCACCCTGACATATTGTCGTATATGAATAATATATAAAGCGTGCACTGATGTATTTGGTTGATTAGTAATAAAGTACTCTAAACGGACAACGGTCGTTCCTCTCCCGATAATATTTAAATTACATGAATATTTTACGAAAACAAAGATTAGTAATTACCTCCGTACTTAATAATTAATTTTGTTTAATCTAGAATTTACAAAGATCCGCAAGTAAATATATATTATATGACACAAGCAATTTAATCTTTCCTGTATGTTCGAATAAATCTTTTGGTCTAATCAATTTCGCTAACCTTCACAAGAAGACCCCTTATAACCAATAAATCCGCTATCAGACTACCTTTATTATTTACGATTGATGCATGACTCTATTCATAATATTAATTACTCTTTGCGCCACCCATTTATTTATTCTATTTGCCAAAGAACATTTCGTTATCGGCCAACTTATTTTTTTTCATATGATTGCATTACTATGGGTATTTTATGATTTTATACTGGTATCATTTTTTTAAATCTTGGCGCCACCATTCTGAGCTATTATTTGCTGACTCTAAAGTTAACTCCCCCCAGATTCACGCGTTACGATTGGCTAAACACCAACTCAATTCATCTCCTTTTATGGTCACAAAACGCTTTGCAAGCTTACGATTGGCTACCACGAAACTCTCCTTTTGTCTCTTGTTTATGGACAAAGAGAATGTAGAACATTCCGTTTCACCATATATATATATTTTGTCCAATTTTCTTACAACTTTTTACTAGTTATTGTTCTTATTTAATTATTTTCTTATTACAAATATAATCATTCATATTCTTTCTTTACTTTTAATATTAAACTGATTTTACTTTATCCATAATCCAGAACTTAACTTACAGTTCCGTGCGTTGCGTTCCGTTAACTCACTGGTATGACACACATTTATTTGCTCTAGCAAGTATGCTTACAAAACTTCCATTTTTCCAAATTTAAATGTTATTCTACCTAAACAGCGATTAACTTTAACTATCATTTATTTATTTTATAATTTTATAATCATTCGTCTCTTTTCTCTTTATAATTTATTAATGGTATAAATTTCCAAAGATTATTTCTTTTTTTTTATAGAGTAGACTTTCTCGATGGAATGTCAGTTTTTAGTTCCAAAAACGTCCACCAAATGTCAAATACATTTGTCTATACCAAGTGTCAGACGATCTGTTTATTATTGTTGAAACATATTTTCAAGTTATTGAATTACCATAAAATTATCTGTTTTTTATATAGAAATACGGATATTTTGTCAATGTTGAATTTGCATATTGCAATCATAAGCTTATAAAGTGCATATGAACAATGGATTTGTGTTATAAGAACATCGTTCTATCGTCAGTGCAACTATATTTTGAATGCAGGATGAAATGCAATAAAACCTCACAAATTGCATAAACAACCATTCTTTTAGTAAAATGAGAATAACCACCCTCTTCATGGTAAGTTATTCAACGAATTTATTATTTGATTAATTACATAACTTTACTTATTTATGTTTACAACTATTTTTCCAACCCTGGATTTTTTTGTACTTTTACAGACCTCTAACTAGCCATAAATTGTGGACCCTCTGGAATGTGATAAAGAAGGTATCCGACAAGGAATAAGACCTACAGAAATCATGAAAACTGACCCCTGCATTACTGGAATACTCAAAGTTTGTATTTTGCCCGCTTCCGGATCAATATTTGAGATAAAAGAAACATATTCAATTTTGAACTGTTACAAGCTACTTAAATTTCTTTTTTCAAAATCAATCGTGTTTTTTAATTTTTATAAAAATCCACCCAGCCCAGTAAAAAAGTAAAAGTAAAAGGCCAGTAAAGTTTCTAAAAATAAAAAAAAATCCCAAGTTTCATAATTATTCACGTAAGTTGAAAACAGGCAGGTATTACATTAAACCGCCATCCTTTGTAAGTCCTAAGTTATCCTAAGTTCTAGAAAATATAAAAAATATAATAAATATAAAATTTTAAATTTTAAATTGTAATATTATAAAAGTATATTTATTATATTTTCTAAAAAAACCAAGGTTTTTCATTTTTTATAAGTCTACTCAGTCCAGTAAAAAATATAATATTAAAAGTTAGAAAAATAATCTGTTTTACTATAATTAATAAATCTCTCTGCCTACATAACAAAAATTTACTTCAATCCCAAAAAAGAACAGAATATTTGGCTACAAAACAAAAAAAAATCTATAGCCTTCCATAGTTATTAAAACAGCAACAGCAAATATTTTAAACAAAAAAAATTGCTAAGTAATGACTTGGTTTGTTGGTTTGTTTCGCTTAGATCGTGTATCTATAATTACTCTAGATAAGACAGAAGCTATGCGGCCGTATTTAAACCTTGCGGAGCGCCGTAACAAGGTATAGAAAAAAATGCATACCACAGTTTTTGAACTGAAAAAATTGTTTTAAAAAACAAAAAACCGACTTCAAAAGCCTACGCTACCTGTAAAAAGCAAAAAATAATCTTCAAATCACTAGATACGCTTTTTTTTATTCTATAAGCCCCACCCGACTTCAATAAATGTGTTTTATTATAATGATAAAGCGTATCTAGTGATTTGAATATTATTTCTTACTTTTTAGAGGTAGCGTAGGCTTTTGAAGTCGGTTTTTTGTTTTTTAAAACAATTTTTTCTTTTTAGTGTAAGTACCGATAAGTATTAAATAATATTTATCTAATACAGAAGTATTAGATAAATATTATCTAGGAAGAAAAATCGGTCTGGCCAAACGTGAGATAATCGTGGACAAACATGCATACGGGTCAAACTGAAGAGAACCTCCTCTTTTGAAGTCGGTTAAAATACCAAAACCTTCTCCTAAATGTAAATTTGTTACATACTTACTTACTTATCTGAAAACCGCATCAAAATTGGTTCAGCTAAACGCGAGATAATCGCGGACAAACATACATCCATAAGGGTCAAACTGAAAATCTTATTTTTTTGACATTGGTTAAAATACTAAAACCTTCTCCTAAGTGTAACAAATACTTTTCTGAAAACCGCATCAAAATCGGTTCAGCCAAACGCGAGATAATCGCGAACAAACATACATACATATAGGTCAAACTGAGAACCTCCTTTTTTGTTTATTGAAGTCGGTTAAAAAGAAAGATCAAGCAAGTTGTTAGTATGTTACTGTGTCTCAATTTTTTGTCTTAACTTTTTTGTAACTACCTAGTATCAAAAGCAAAAATTCATCAAAATATCGTAAACTCTTCACAATCCACTAAAATTAACTAAATTAACGACATTTTATTCACAGCACCTATTCATCTTTGCTGTTAGATATTACTCAATTTTTTTAATTATTAGGTATCATTAAAAGATTTGAAATATAGGAAGATAACTGTCAATCGATTAGCATTAGCACGTTTTCTTCTCGTTTTTTTATGTAATATTTAAAACGTCGCCACGTGGTGATACAAGTGAGACTATAAGTACAAAAGTAGCGCGAGGTTATGTCACTTTCAGTGGTGAGGTTTTTTAATTTATTAATATGCACTGATAACACATCATTCAAGGATTTTAGTGAGCTGAAACCGGAATGGAACTGGAAACTAGAACACAAACTAAAAGCAGTACCTATTACGGTTCCAGTTCCTATTTCAGTAAGTAGGTAGAAATTGGGGTTTCTGGATCAAGGAGATCCATCAACCCCAATTTCTACTTTTCATTTATTCTAGTTTTCAAGTATTCAACGATTCAAGTATTCACCTGTCTTTAATCATTCTGATTTCTGATTTAGACACAGAATAGATATACTTAAGTACTACCTACCTACCGTGTTTATATACAAATTGTACCTATACACAATTTGTATACTAAACATTAATTTAAAAGTTGTATTCATCATGATAATTTTGTGCTAAAGATTTAAATTAGCATTCAAATGGTATTAAGGATAAGTAAGTTTTTAAATTACTGTACGAATATAAAAAAATAACTTTTTTAAATTTACATAGGTAGTAATAAATAACATTCAATAAAATAATACCTATTATTTGAGTTTTAAATATTTAATTATGAATGCATGCCCGTAATGTTACCTATCTACTAAAAAGGAAACGCATTATATTACGTTATTACCTACAACCCATTGCGAGCCTCTGCTAATACGTATAGTACCTATATACAATTCGTATCTTAACATTAGTTTACATAAGGAATCAATATTCAATATTTTTATGAGAGGCTTAGAAGAAATTTTCGGAAATTATGACATCGAACTTAGCTTTAAACGAATACAAACATAGGAGTCTTTGTTTAAAACATGTAGAAGTTAAGTGATAGAAGTCAACTTTTATGTTAAGGCGCTGTAGGCTACTAGCGCCGTCAAATATTTATTTATTATATTAGCGTCTCTACTCTATACTTTTTGAATAACTCTATAACAGTTTTTATTCTTCTGTAAGTTTTAAAATCCATCCTAGCCAAAAGTGGCCACTTCGAGCTAAAATGGATTTTATAACTTACAGAGAGAATGAAAACTGTAGAAGAGTTAGGCAAGAAATATTTGAGATAATTTAAGAGATTATTACATGAGCTTTTTTTAATATATTAAATCGGTTTACGAGTAATAAAAATAAAATATATTGACGGCGCTAATAGTACCTAAGTGCCTTAAGTGAAAGAAAGAAAACACAGTTTTAGTATCAAATATGTTTTATTTCAATAGACATTATGTAAATTAACATTTATATTAATTTTCTATGCATTTTATTCAGTAAATCTTTCGCGCATTTATACACCTCATCAGAAAATGTATAGTCAACTATATATTGTGCACAAGTATTAGCTTCACAATTATTACATTCTATATTTTCCACATTATTCATATCATCAAGTTCAAATATTTGAAGTCTTATTAATTTTGATCGCGGGCCTTTGCATGGTCTTTTAATGTATGAATATAAAACATCGATTTCTCGTTTTTTTCTGGAGTTCCCATTGTTTTGAGCGGCTGCAACACTATTCGATGGTTCATGTATTTCAAGGGGTCGCTCGCGCTCGATGTAATTCAGCACATTTTGTCGAAGAAGTTGATCTGCTGAAATTGGCGAGTAGCTGATATCAAAGTCGCGGGATGCCTGCAATAAGGATAAAATACTTTATGAATACACAATATTATGATTACGTATTTCAATAATAATTTCGTTTGATTACGAATGATGATTGAATAAGCAAGTTTTAGGTTTTTGTTTGAAAAGCATTAAAGAAGAAATTAGAATGAAGTTTTATGGTTTTAACTACAATAATAAATAGGCTTTACTTACCGCCATTTTACAAATTTATTTTGTGAGCAGGTAAGTTCTGCACAAACTGAAGACCACTTTTAAATTGTTGTAAATTGTATTTCAATGGAGTTTTTATATGTTTTTTTTAACATTATTTAAGTTCAAAATTGATTGACAAGTTTATACAAGCATTTTTGTACAGTCGATTTTGAACTTTAAACTGTACAGTATTAAAATCACACAATATAATATCCATCCCATACCATAGTACCAAATCGTAATTATAACAAATTTATTTTTCACTAGACATCGATGTGTAATTTATTGTCAACCTTATGTGCATACCATTAAGGTGGTTAAAATTATACTTCCATGTAAAAAATGCATGAAATAACTTTGTATTGGAAGTTGGGAGATAGTGAGCGTACCTTACTAAGGACTATCAACTCATCGTTGCAGCAAATTGTCGAGTTGAAAAAGGGATAGCGTTATACACTGTATGTAGCGATGTCTCACTTTGACAATATCATTCGAGCTACGTTAAGGACCTGCAAAACGTAGCATCAATGAAAACATATAAAGTTTTGTCGCATAGTTAGAAGAATCCACTCATTTTGAAAGGTAGAAAAAAATATTGTTGTATTTGACATATCCTGAATTAAAGACTTAGCTATAAATAATTTCAAGTAAAAGCTTAGTTAGTGAAAAAAGAATGTTTTTCTAAAAAGTTTTTTCGTCGCACAATACTCGAAATTTTCAGCGGCAACTAGTATATTTTTTTCAAATAACAAATCGAACATAAGGTGAATTAAAGACTTATCGAAAAAAAAGAATGTAAATGTTATGGATCACTTTTAAAATCCAAATAAACAGGTTTTTTAGCGCCTGAAAAATGTAAAGAGCAATGCACTTAGAAAAATATTTGCTAGTTTTCGGCATACACTGAGAGATTTGGCGGGGAGGGCGGGGTGAACGCCCGGGGGCTTGCATCGGGTGATATCGAGAATGTGGCCGTACCAAGAAGATTGTAGGTTATAATCTTCTTGGGCCGTACTTTTCATTTCATATCGTAGCGTGTCGGTCAAGTCGGTCTCGTCTTTTTCTTTTGGATTTTTGAAAGTTTTGTAAACTTTGTTTGTTTTAAGTAAATAAAAGAAAATCGGGTTGCACTCCGGGAGTGCCGGCAGAAGTGAAAACTTGAATATTAACGTTGTGCATTTTTTATATTTTGGAATGGTTAGAGAATAATTATGCACGAATTGCCGTCTGACGAATTTACTCTGCATTTGAATTTACGAATACAGAACAGTATTGTACGAAAGTCTTATCCATAGCTTGAAAGAAAATCTAGAGTTTTGTTTGACCAAAGAGAATGTAAAAAACCGGCCAAGTGCGAGTCGGACTCACGCACGAAGGGTTCCGTACCAAAAAACGGCAAAAAAATCACGTTTGTTGTATGGGAGCGCCCATTAAATATTTATTTTATTCTGATTTTAGTATTTAATATTATAGCGGCATCAGAAATACATAATCTGTGAAAATTTCAACTGTCTACCTGTTGTCGTTATTAATATCGAGCAAAAAACGGCAAAAAAAAAACAGGTTTGTTGTATGGGAGTCCCCCTTAAATATTTATTTTATTTTGTTTTTAGTATTTGTTGTTGTAGCGGCAACAGAAATACATCATCTGTGAAAATTTCAGCTGTCTAGCTATCACGGTTCATGAGATACAGCCAGGTGACAGACAGACAGACAGACAGACAGACAGACAGACGGACAGACAGACAGACAGACAGACAGACGGACAGCGGAGGCTTAGTAATAGGGTCCCGTTTTTACCCTTTGGGTACGGAACCCTAAAAACTAGCCTTTTAGTTTGGCATTAAATTAAAAAATTAGCGCCTTGCTATGGTGACACAAGTGTTTACGTCTTGAAATGACGCGCCGCTATTTTCGCCGCGCCCCGTAGAAAGAGAGGGGGATACTTCCGCCGCCGGCTGTCTACTCTCCATCCGTCACATCCGTCTTACGAATTTTCGATCAGGGTCACGTGATCCTGACTGACTGACGCGAGTTCAACATTTTTTCCCCATTACAAAAAAGCATACAACGCCGCTAAAGAAGCTTTCCGTTCAATAATTTTATTTAGTGTTAAGTAATAGTTTAGTTTTAGGTGTTTGTTTTGTAGTTTTAGGTTTTAGTAATAAATTAAATAGTGTTAGTATTAGAAGCACTGTAGTAGGTAAACGCACGCCTCGTCGCGCTGCGTCTAGCAAGACTTGATGTCGATGACGCGTCGTCGTCGACATCATAGTCTTAGAGGTCACGGAATTTTTGGTAACGGTCGAGGAAAAGGTTAGATTCGTTTTTATAGATTGTAGAGTGGTCCCCTAATGTGAATGATGTCGGTCTGCTTGATCTCAGTGGTTGCCACTTCCAGTAATAGCGCTTATAAGAGGCTTCATTGTTACGAGAAAGTAACGATCAGAGAAATTGACAGTATTAATACCTATTTAAAGTATGTAGTGCTCAGTGGTTTCGTTTCAGAGCTATGACGCGCGCAAGTTAGGACTTTTTTTTGAATAGTATTTTTCTTAAATACTAATCGATAGAACTCTTTATTATAGAAGAAATTTCTTAAGATATTTTTGTCTAAAATGAATAGTTTGGCTGGATAAAAATATTTTATGGTTTTTTTTTGTATGGAGTGAGACATTCAATGTGCTCTTACGGCTAATTCCTAATATTTCCCGCCTCAAAACTAATTCTGCGTCAATATTTCACACGTTTACAATAATCCTATACTATTAACGCGCGACTTAAATTGTCCAATCCAATCAATAGGTACATATTGGATTTTGAAACAGTTTAAAATCGTATTTTTTTAAGGAAGAACTAATTGTTTTGTGATTCTTTTTTACTTTATTTTATCAATTTTAACATAAGGAAAGCCAACAAAACTTTCAGTCACTATATTACTATGGATAAGTTTTTTTACCTAATGAATATAATGCAACCGAAATAACAAAATGTAGCGGGACAAGGCCTATGGCTAAAGGCTAGTGCTCCTGTGTATCGATTTATACTAGTTTTTTTAGCAGAAAAATATTTTTTTTAGGTAAAATCATGTTTCCTTCTACTCCACGAATGCTGTGACCGTTCTGCTTTGTCAGGGTTTCTAACAATGTTCACTATTGGTATTTTGCTAAATATAGAGATGCAGTAGCGTCGAAACATGAGTTATATCTTACTTGGGTTGATGCTCGATCCTATAAAGCTAGAAATACACGTGAAAAGAGGAAAGCCTTTAACAAAGCCGCCAAGTCTTGCATAGGAAAAATTTCTTCTTGAAAAATTCTGGTATAATTTGTGGAGGTCATCTTCTGCCGTCCCTCAATGCCTCCTCTGCGGAAACCAGGCGGATCTTTGGCACATACTGTTTTGCCAATTTATTTGCCGAGTGTTCTCGTTTAGATTCTTTAGATCCTGGCAATGTTGTACCATCGGTCTTACCAAGTTGTGAGATTTCAATGTCGGAAATCCGCATCAGAGAGACCGAATTTAAAAAAAGCATTGCTTGATCTGGACGTGAATAAAGCCAGTAGTCTGGATAGTATACCAGCCATTGTTCTCAGGACTTGCGCCCCTGAGTTAGCCCTGGTATTAACACGCCTGTACCGATTGTCTATGGCAGTGTTTCCCAATCAGTGGTACGCGTACCCTAAAGGGTACGCGAGGTTGCATCAAAGGGGTACGCGGAGCAATCACTTACTGCTCACTAGTTCCAGTGGATATAGTTCCATGGAACTACTGATACTGATTATTCTTTATATCGTTCTGTAGTTCCACATATTCATTCTCACTAGTTCCATTGCCAATGGAACTAGTGAGAATGAATATGTGGAACTACAGAACAAAAAGTATCAGTAGTTACACGGAACTGTATCCAATGGAACTAGTGAGAATGATTGGAACTAAAATATTATATTAGTAACCTTTTTTTATTTTTATTTTTTGAGATAATAATTTAATTAGAAAGTTGTTTTTTATTGTTCTTTTGCTTTAAATATATTTTATATCATGTTACTTAACAAAAGTAACATGATATAAAATAATTTTTTTCTTTCATTTAGAGTCGATATACTACAACGACTATACCGTGGAGGAGTGAGTTAAAACAATATTTATTACGAATTTTTTCCTACTCTACAAACAGATGATGACAAGATTAGTATCAGTCTTGCCAATTAAACCCACTACATTGCACTGACAGTGAAAAAGGTATCTAGACTCTAACCATGACCCAAGTGTATATAATTGGCACTTTGCTTGGCGTTCGTTGACTATGAGAAAGCCTTTGATCGAGACCTGGGTGGTGCTGCTGCCTGGGCTCCACATGGCACCTCTGGTAGACTACTACCAGAGGTGCCATGTGGAGCCATGTAAACTACAGGTATATCAAGATGCTGAGCTACTTCGTAAATGCCACCATGTTATTCCGATTGCAGAACCAAAGCATAAATTCCATCTAACTGCAGCGAGGAGTGAGACGAAACTGTTTGCCGCTTTTACCTTCTTCACTGTTTGTGTAATAGATATCGTCGTAACCCTCCACTTCTTAAAAGTATTGTCGTCGTCTATTCTAAATAAAGAAGAAACATATTTGATATCATAGAATTAACACAGCCAATACTTCAGTGGTTGAGGATTCTGGATGCAGACCTAATGTTAAGTGAGACCATCAAGAGAACATCAGGTGAGATAAAGGCCAAGCACTGACCCGTTGTGGAATTTAAAAAAAAAGAAAGAGAAAAATAAAATTAATTGGTGCGTGTAAGCATAGGCGCTTGACAATATTTTCGTCTAATCAAGTTTCATCCTGATTTCTACTCTTTGGGAGGCACATGGAGATCAGATCATCAATCATTGTATTCAGGTCTTACAGCTAGAAGTACATCATCGGAAACACGAAGGTGTCTTATGATAGTCGCCATTGATATTTATGCCGAATCCTTTCCAGTCTAGGAGCTTAAAAATATCCTTCAACGCAGCCTTGAAACAATCCCTACCAACAACCCAACCGAGTATAAATGTACACCTTTCTGGGAATTGAACCGAGACCCTTGTGGCTTAAATGGGTGGGTGAACCACTAGACCACAGAGGCCTAAAGTTATTGTTAGGAACACTACACTCGAAGTTTTTGCTCACTACCAACGTACACCTAGTACAGACACATGAAGTCCAAATAAGGAAGGAATCTTTGAGACGGAAGACCCTCATCGAATACAGATAGGAGGAACCCAAGAATACGGAATGCTTCGGAAAATTATCGTGACCATCTTACCTATGGAGAGACCCGTGCTCGGCATTTCCTTATGTCTGATTTGGGAACCTATTTCTGACCTATTTCTGTTTTACGATTCCACTATTATAGCTCATTCAATTAACAAAAAAGTAACGAAAGTGTTAAATGTATAGCTATTTCTTAATAAATTATCATAGAATATTATCGAATCTGCCACTTCCGATAAAATTCCAGATTTCAAAAGCATTGAATACTATTGAATCAGCCACATTCGATGAAATTCCTGATTTTAAAAGCATGGAATATTATCGAATGTGAAATATCTTGGAAAATATAAATATAACATTATAATAAAATTGTTATTAGGCACAAAAAAGAGACAAAAATAAGCTATTATTTAGTAAAGATACTTTACTGATACAATTCAAAATTACGATTTTGTTAAATTTTGTGTAAAAAAAACTTTAAACTGCTCTACTGTAAAGAACGTGATTTGCAGTTTCAATACTATGCGTTGTGTAGGTCGATATTTTTGTTTTTTCGTTGGGAATATTAAAGCTTTATATAATTAAAACAATTACTAATAGACTTTAACTGTGTGACTGGACGTTTTTTTGCCTTTTCTAGTGTTAAAATTGATGAGAAAGTAAAAAAAAATGACAAAATAATCAGGTAAGACCTGTTAAATAAATGTCATTTCCGCAATCAAATCACAAAATATAATGTGTATGCCTATTTATTTTAAGACGTGCTCCTAGACATTACAACTTAAAGCACGAAGCTTTAAGTTGTAATGTCTTTTTTATTCTTTTTCCATATACAATTTGAACCCCATTTTCACCCTTTTTGGGGTTAAATCATGTCCACCGTGTTGGACTTCAAAATAAATGTCATTTTCGCAATCGTTCGAAAACCACAATAACGATATCCATATCTATTTTTAGGTTTATTTACCCCATTTCATCCCCATTATAATTCCCATAGGGATCGAAATACTAACAATAATAATGTACGTTGCGTTAAATTTGCATCCATAAGCTTAAATAATAAATTTAGCGATTTTCACTTCGAAAATGAAGGATTTTTATTATTTCTATACACAACTTCATCCTCCTTTTCACCCTTTAGAGAGTGCAATTTCAAAAAAAAAAATACAATCGTCAGTCTAAATACAAAATTTGAAGATCCTCGCTTTCAAACTGAGGGAATTTCATACAAACTTTGGACACCCGTTTCACGGGGGTCCCCCTTAGGGGGTGAGTTTTGAAAAAAATCCTTTCTTATTGCACCCTTAGACCTTATAAGTAACCTATGTACTAAATTTGGAGTCTCTAGACCTAGCGGTTTGGGCTGTGCGTTGATATGTCAGTCACCAATCAGTTTCTTCTTTTATACACGGTTAATTTTTAAGTATATCTAAAAATGAAATGGGGATTTCAGACCACGTAAATGAACGGGTACGTATCAGAATGTCTAAACTTGAAATGGCAAAGTTCAAAATGTCAAAAATTAAAATTCAAATGGTTTAAAATGTCAAAAATCATTATGTCTAACTTCAAAATAGCAAAATTCAAAGTATCAAATGTATCAAATACTTTACGAGTTAAAATATCAATGGTCATTAAGTCTAAGTTCACAATGATTTATTTGAATTGGGTTGGATCTTAAAACGAATCGCCTTCTTTGAGGTTAATTGAGTCTGTGGAGGTATCTTTGGGCTTCGCCTGAAATGCTTCATAGCAAATTTAGCTGCCTGAAATGAGTCTAAACTAGTCTACTGGGACTTAGAAACCGTAGACCGTAGGTCACGAGATAGGTGCGAGGAGCGTAGCAACGAGCATGTTAGGTTGACATGAATCCAGCGCGCGAGCCGAGCGAGCGAAGCGAGCGTGCCGCGGCAGCGGCCGGCGAAGCGCCAGAAAAAATCTATTTCAAACTCAATTGTTGGTTTTTGTTTGCCGGCTACTGAATCAGTGACTGGCATCGGCTACCGAATCAGGGAGCAGCGCGGCTATGGTGATGTGCGGCGGAGGCACAGAGGTTAACACGCAATTATTTAACCGGATTAATTAGGTACCTAAATGAAAGAAAGGTATAAGTAAATTCTATGCGTCATTATAATTATGTATTTGGACATTTTAAGTTTTGATCATTTGAACTTAGACATTTTTATTTAGGACTATCTGACCGTTTGACATTTTCGTTTTTGACATTTTGAACTTTCGACATTTTAATCGTTAGACATTAAAATTTTTGACATTATGAACTTTGCTATTTTGAGTTTAGACATTCTAACTTTAGACATTCTAATACGTACCCAAATGAACAGCTTTTACTATGGGACCAACCACCACATCGCGAAAAAAATCAGCTGTTCCATACATTATAGTCGAGTCGATGTTGTACTTTTCTATGGAACATCTGATTTTTTTTTCGCGATTTCGTGGTAGGTCCCATAGTAAAAGTTGTTCATTTACGTGGTCTGAAATCCCTATTTCATTGTTAGATATACTTAAAAATTAACCGTGTATATTTAGATCACTCGAAGTTGCAACCACTGAGATCAGGCGTACCGCTACCGACATCATTCACATTAGGGGACCACTCTACAACCCATAAAAACGAGTCTAACCTTTTCCTCGATCGTTACCAAAAATTCCGTGACCTCTCAGTCTATCAAGTCTCGCTAGGAGTCGCGCAACTCACATTTTTAGAGTTTCGTCAACGAAACAGCCTAAGATACACCAGAAATGCAAAATAGTAAAATTATTACGTGCCAATAATGAGCTTAGCAAAAAGGCAACACAGCGCACGAATTGGAAATAATAAACATGTAAATAATTTCACAAGAACCAAGGGATAGTAAAAGGGTAGTAGGTACCCCAAAGACAAATTTCTTATAAAAATAGACCATCACTGTGGGAAAAATTTTCAAAGAAACTTTCTTGGAAATCGAGTTTTTTTTTATGACACTTTAAGCTCGTTTACGTGATTAAAAGTATACTTTTTCTGTAATATCTCAAAATTCAATTCAAATTTTTGTTCACCCTGATCAGAGAACATGACATTTATTCACAACTCTAA
Organism: Agriphila geniculea; assembly: GCA_943789525.1. Classification (NCBI taxonomy): domain Eukaryota; kingdom Metazoa; phylum Arthropoda; class Insecta; order Lepidoptera; family Crambidae; genus Agriphila; species Agriphila geniculea. The sequence continues at coordinate 15,220,432 of OX038882.1, read as the reverse complement.
ATAATTTAAAAACAAACAAAAATTTTCTAAATGCGGCCCAGTCTACACCGCTACACTCGCAGCGCAGGGGAGGTGCGGCGCGGGAGGGGCGCCGCTGCACGTGCACACCGCGCTTCGTCTGCCGCACCCCCTCAAAAACCTAAAAATTCGATTAAGCAGCGCCTTAAGAACTCGTGGTAAGGGACAGGATTCTGTCTAAAATAGGGATTTTTGTTGATGTTGCAATTTCTTATATGGATGCGTTTTAGTCACGTTGAATTTTTACAAATATGGAAATCGGTCCACGTGATAATGTGTGTATTTAAGCCAGGATGCGACGGGAATTGTCACAGTCCAGTTCAAGGAAGCGCAATTTTACCTCTAGAAATTCTTCATAAAATATCGAGTGAAACAAAATGTAAGTACATCGATTCATTAGCCCTTCTATTCATTGATTCATATTTTCTGGTATTTCATACGTATAACGTTTTTCTCTATTCAATTAATTCATGTGTTGAGACAAAGAAAAGTCAGTATTCTATATTGACCTGGCTGGGGGATTTCAGACCTCAGAGATAGCGACACCATAAATATTGGTGTGCAAGCCAGCCGGTCACTGAAGTCGACAAATATCATCATATATCAATATCCATCAATTCAATTCTTCAACCTTCCTATTGATGTAATTACTTATGTAATTTATTCTTGACATTGTTTCATTAATCACACTGATTCAATATACATTGTATATTAAATTTATATTTATTCATTTTTCAGGTCTGCACCTCGCCATACCCCAGACTTTTCTGAAGACGAGTTTGTCCAGCCATCAACTTCACATCATGCCAACGACAACAAGATGCCCAATAAGCAACGCCTACCTCCCGCTGCATCCTCGAAAGTGTCAAGAAACAAGCGCAAGAACACAACTATCGCCCCTGCTGCAACACACAAATACTCGGCATACGAGCTTTTCGGGACCGATAGTGAAGATGAGAGCGATAATAACAGCTCCATTCCACAAGGTAATACTCAGAATCATGATAATAATATGTATTCATACTTTACGAAGAGATACCCTAAAGCGTATAGCTTACGAAAAAATAAAACAAAAGTTGGATTGTATTATATCAGCCTGCAGATATACAACTCTAATAGAAAAGAAATAAATTATCAGATGAAAAATAGAAGACTAGCTGACCTAATAATAAAAAATAGAACGAATTGTGACACGGAAGCATGGATGCATCTTATAAAATTTATTAAAGCATCACAACGACAAATAAAACAATGCTCGATGTTTATGAAGTGTGACGAAAACAATCCCCTAATTTAATTTTTTCTTTTATCCAGTACCAGTCTCGAAGAAGTCACGAGCGCCTCGTGTGACTGAGGAGCCGGTGGTAAAGAAATCCAAGAGCACCTCCAGCGCCACTGTCAACGCAGCGCACGGGTCATCTACTAAAGCCTCTGCAAAAGACGTCTTCGGCAGTGACAGCGATGACGAACATTTCGAGCTGATCGGGAAACCGGGTAAAAAACTACGAAGATTAGCTCATATTTTACGAAAAGAGTTGCTCAGGGCGTTTCAAGACAAACTGATCATGTTAAAGATGGCTCGCATTACATAGAATTAAAAGTATACAAATCAGGGGAAATTAAAAACGTACAACCGATGAATCGATGGCGTCACGCCATAATCACGATAAAAAATCAAACAAACTCTGACACCGAGGCATGGACGCACCTTGCTGAATTTATTAAAGCCACTCGGCAAGAATTTAAACATTGCCGTCCTGACATAATTAGTGGTTACTCCACTATTTAAAAGTATTATTAAGCATATAGTTCATTTATATTGTTTGAACATTATGTATATGATTCATTTATTAATATTATGTGTAATCACTAATCAATTATCTTTATGCTAATGAAACTGTATTATAAATATATAGACATTGTTAATTGTTTTTTTTTTATTTCCTCAGCTTCAATGCGTTCAGCTCAGCTCCCTCAGTCTACTGATGATAAGAATGAAAAAATAGAATGCAATAAATGCAAAATTGAAATGTCTCGAAATGAATACAGACATCATTTGAAAACGAATTTACATAAATCGAATAGTTTAATCAGAACTGAATTCAACAATATTGATATGATTGCCACTGCATTTAAAAATAGATTGGTTACCTTCCGATTAAACCCCTCTCAGAAAGTCGAGTACCTCACAGCTGAGGCGTTTCTGAGTGGCAATCGAAACGATATTATAAAATTAATAAACATTTCATTAAAGAAGCATAGCTGTATTAAGATAAACTTTGAATTATTTGCTTATTTCATGTTACCAAAATCAAATGAACAGCAACTAAAGTCTTTTAACACAAAATATGAAATCGTTTATCAGTCTACCGAATTAACTGAACTATTCTCGAATTTAGCAGATAAGTTTAAAACTAGACTAGCTGAATTCGAACTCTGTGAATCTGGTTGGACTTTAACCCGTATCAGTCATTTAGAAATAAATATAAATAAGTACAGTCCCATGAAAGGCGGGACATATATAGAACTACCGAAATCTGTAAAAACATCGAAAAGTTGTATTAATATACAGAATAATGATAATTATTGTTTTCTTTGGAGTATAGTTGCCGGTCTTTTTCCGGCTAAGAATAATGTGTGCAGAATACAGTCGTATCCACATTATTCTTCTATTCTTAATATAACTGGGATGTCTTTCCCACCTTCATTCACAGATATCAAGCTCTTTGAAAGCAATAACCCCGATATTAGTATTAATGTATATGGTCTAAACAACAAATGCTGTGTCACTGGACCTCTATATTTGACAAAAAATCGAAAAATTGATCATTTTAATTTATTATATTTTGAGCGTGAAAATAAAGGACATTACTGTTTGATCAAAGATCTTACTCGATTAGTGAAACGTCAAATAACACTACATAAAGATAAAATATTTTTATGCGAATCTTGTTTACAGTTTTTTGCAAGTGAATTTAAGTATCGGTCTCATAGATGTAATGGAGTTTTAAGTATTTTGCCAGAAAAGGGTTCTATATTAAAATTCAATCATTATGAAAGACAACAAAAAATTAACTTTGTGATATATGCTGACTTTGAATGTCTATTATTAGATTTTAAAGAACAGAAATCTGAATTCGTTAATACATTGAAAAAGCATCAACCTTGTAGTTTCGGTTACTATATTTGTTGCTCGCATGATCGAAACTTAAATAAATATGTCGCATACAGAGGTATTGATTGTGTTGAAGTATTCATAAAATCATTAATTAAAGATGCTGAATTAATTAATAATATTTTATCAGATAAAAAGCCTATGTTACCTTTGACACCTGATCAAGAAACTGAGTATCAAAAAGCCACCATATGTCATATATGTAATGAAGTATTACTCGATGACAAAGTGCGTGATCATGACCATGTTACTTCCCAGTTTAGAGGTGCGGCTCACTCTCACTGCAACTTAATGCATAGAGTATGCCCCTTTATCCCAGTGGTGTTTCATAACCTATCTGGTTACGACTTACATTTGTTTATCGAAGAGTTGATGAAATACAAAGGTGCTGCCAAAATAATTCCTAAGTCGAAAGAAAAGTATCTTTCTATTTCAAAAGTAATTGAATCAGGAAATAATAATCGAACTATCGAACTTAAATTCATAGATTCTTACCAGTTTTTTAAATTCAAGCCTTGATAAATTGAGTAAAAGTTTGAGTGAAACTGATTTTGTTAATTTGTCTCATGAGTTTACTGATAAAGTACAATTCAGTTTACTTCAAAAGAAAGGCATATATCCATATGATTATATAAATAGTTGGTCGAAATTCGATGAAACACAGCTTCCTACAAAGTCAAGTTTTTTTAACTCTTTGAATGAATCACATATTTCTGACTGCGATTATGAATATGCTCATAAAATATGGAAATGCTTCAATATTAGAAACCTTGGTGAATATACTGATTTATACATGAAAGCAGATGTATTATTATTGTGTGATATATTTGAAAAATTTAGAAACGTTAGTTTGTTGCACTACAAACTTGATCCTGCATATTATATTACATCACCAAGTTTGAGTTGGGATGCGATGCTTTTTCATACTAATATTCAATTAGAACTAATACATGACATAGAAATGTATCAAATGTTAGAAAAAGGTATACGTGGAGGTCTTGCACAGTGCTCTTTACGACATGCCAAAGCATTTAATAAATATTTGCCGAACTATGATGGATCTCAAGAGTCTTCCTACCTAGTATATTTAGATTGCAATAATCTGTATGGCTATGCGATGACAAAAAAATTTCCTGTCGCAGAGTTCAATTTTTTATCACTGGAAGAAATAAATAATTTTGATGTTATGAATATTTGTGATAACAGCGAGTATGGTTACATTTTAGAAGTTGACTTATTATACCCAGATCATTTACATAAATATCATCAAGACTTACCTTTTGCCATGGAAAAAATGGTACCTCTTGAGGGTCAAAGTAAGAAATTCATAGCAAATCTTTACGATAAATTTAATTATGTCATTCATTACACACATCTGAAACAATGTATAAAGCATGGGCTAATATTCATAAAAATACATCGTATTCTCAGTTTCAGACAAGAAAGTTTTTTGAAGCCGTACATCGATCTGAATACTTCTCTTAGACAATTATCAAAAACTACATTTGAAAAAGATTTTTTTAAATTACTCAATAATTCTATTTTTGGCAAAACTATTGAAAATAAGAGAAAGCAAGTAGATGTTAAATTAGTCACTAGATGGGTAGATAACGAAAATAAAACAAACAAGCATCTTACTGCTGAAAAGTTGATCGCAAAACCGAACCTTAACAGTATAAGCATATTTTCTGAAAACTTTGCAGCTATCCAACTAAACCATGAGAAATGTGTAATGGATAGACCAATTTATATTGGATTCTCTGTTTTAGAATACGCTAAGCAACATATTTATCAATTCCATTATGATTTTGTCAAAGAAAAATACAAGGATCGAGCACAGCTTTGTTACACAGATACAGATAGTTTGTTATATTTGATATTTACTAATGACTTTTATGACGATATGCGTAATAATATTTCACAATTCGACACTAGTAATTTTGCTGTAAATAATATATATAATATACCGAGAACAAATGAGAAAGTACCTGGATTATTTAAAGATGAAATGGGTGGTAATATTATTACTGAATTCGTTGGTCTTAGAGCTAAGTTATATAGTATCAAAAGCGTGAATTCGAATATTAAAAAGGCGAAAGGTATAACTAAATCGGTAACTAATAACTTGAATATGTCTGATTACAAAAAAACCCTTTATGACAACACTGATACAAGATGTAACATGAAATTGATAAGATCTATTAAGCATGTGTTATATACGCAACAGATAAACAAGAAACTTCTTGATGGAAATGATGATAAAAGACAGATCCAGAAAGATGGAATTCATACCCTACCATGGGGTCATTGTGATACAATATTTTGATTCGTTTTACAATGATGTCTGTTTCATTTTTATCGATATTCTTTGATAAAACCCATTAATTACAATACTTACATAATGAAATAGAAAATAAGTTAAGTTTTAGCACTAAAATGTATGTTATAAATTGTACGTTAAAAAAATTGATGTGAAAATATATTCTGGTAATAATATAATATAATGGTACCTAATAGCTGTATTATTCGTAAAAAGGTTCTTTTGTACAAGCATATGAGATAAAGGATTATTAATTAATTAATTAAATAAGTTGTTTGTATTTATTAATGTACAAGTTATCATATTATTAATAATAAAGAAAAATTTAATCAATGCCATGACTGTTAGTTTCATTTTCCTATATAAAGCTGAATCATGTTTGCATTACCTTACACTTACAATGAAATTCATCAAGCAAGCACAAACTTTGGAAGTCAATAATATAAAAACTGAAAATGATTCCTATAAAGCAAAACATAGTATACTTTTACCCAATGCAATTCGATGTATTATGTGCGGACCATCGAACTGTGGGAAAACAAATGTTATGCTCAATTTATTACTACATAAAAATGGTCTTAAATTCAGGAATATTTATTTATATTCAAAAACTGCTTTTCAGCCGAAGTATTGTTTTTTAAAACAAGTTATGGATCAAGTTCCTGGTGGGAAGATATTTATTTTCAATCATAATAAAGATGTGATCCCACCTAGTAACGCTTTGCAAAATTCAGTAATGATTTTTGATGATGTAGCATGTGAAAACCAGATTAATATACGTAATTATTTTTCTATGGGAAGACATAAAAAAGTAGACTGTTTTTATTTATCACAGACTTATTCTAAAATACCTAAACAATTAATACGCGATAATGTTAATCTATTGATTATCTTTAAACAGGACGATACCAATTTAAAACATATTTATAATGAACATGTGACTACTGACTTTGATTGGAATGAATTCAAAAAACTTTGTTCCTTGATATGGCAAAACAGATTTAATTTTTTGTTAATAAACAAAGTTGTGATTTAAATAATGGTAAATACAGACAAGGCTTTGACATTTTTATTCACTTATAGAATAATTGTGTTTGTCTAAATGATAGGATATATAAATTGTGTGTATAGAAAATATTGTTATTTTCATTTCGATATTTGTGAAAGACAGACTAATTGTAGAAATTATGGATGTTGAAATAAAAACACAGCTTATCAAGTCAGTAGACAACATAAAAAATAAAATTAAGAAAATCAAAAATGAAGAAGATGCTGCTAATCTGAAATTTAAAAGGATTTTCAAGCCTCTGACAGATAATTTAGATACATTAATCAAAGCAAGTGATGATAAGGATAAACAGATTTTAATGTGTCTATTGATATGTCTAAAAATGAAGATGTGGAAAAAGATGACATAAATACTGAAAAATATGACATAAACACTGAAATAGATAGCATAAATACTGAAAAATATAACATTAATACTGAAAAAGTTAGCATAAATAATGAAAACTTAACTCAGTTTGATTCCAGTGATGGTTCAGATTATTATGATTATAGTGATGAGGAAAAAAGTACTACTGAAAACATTAACAATACGCTACAATCATTAAAGAAGGAGGATGTTATTGATATATATGACAGTGATATAAACATTCCCTTTGGATTACGTAGAGAAAATAAAGATTTAATGATGGGTAATTCAAAAGTATCGTTTTCTGTCACGGGTGATTCGTCGAAGTCCGAAAAAAACTATATACTTACCATTAATAATAAACATTATAGTTTTACTCCAGGATTAAAAGAACTTCTTATGCGTAGTAAACCTAAACTCGATATAGTAACCGAAAAAGATAAACTAGTATATAAAGATATACTCCATCATACAAATGCCCACAAACGAGATTTCAAGCCAACTGGACAAATAAGAGGTGATAAAGGTGTAAAATATCGACATATTATCAAACCATTATTTTTCGAAAAAGATATTGACAGCTCAGAAACAAAAAGTGGTGGATATATACCTATGTGTAAAAAGTATAAAAGCGATACTGATTACATATTCTGGGATGATCCTAATGAATTGATTGAAAGGCTTAAGTTACTGATTGCTTCGCAAAGTGCTGGAAATACTAATCATGATAACGAAATTTTATCAATCATTGAAGAATTAAAGGAAGCTGGTATTATAAAAAATTAAGAAATAGAATGAATCACTCATTTTATTGAAGTCTTCTGAACATGGATGACGATAAAAGTGATAGTCATTCTTCATTCACAACATGTAAGATTTCAACATTAGAAAGATCGGAATCTTCTTACAATAAAATTAATCAAATAAAAATTGAAATTTTAGAAAAAGTAGAAATTTTAACGAAACGTTTAAAAAAGCTTGAAGAAATTGCCAACATAAAGGAAATAGCAGGAAAACTAAATAAGCACTATGAGCAAACTAGATGTGGTAAACGAAATTCATAAAAGTGCTCGAATAAATTTTAAAAGAAGAAACGTGATTTTGAAAGATATAGATGATCTTTGGCAAGCTGATTTAATAGATATGCAAGCAATGTCTCGAGTTAATTTTGGTTTTAAATATATACTTACCATCATAGACTGTTTCTCAAAATTTGCTTGGACAGTTGCATTAAAACAGAAGAACAAAGAAATGGTGTCTAAAGCATTTAAACAAGTATTGAAGAAGGGGCGTGTACCAAAAAACTTACAAACTGACTTTGGAAAAGAATTTTACAATGATAAATTTAAAGCTGTTATCGATAAGTATAACATAAACCATTACTCTACATACTCTACTAAAAAAGCTTCTATCGTAGAAAGATTTATAAGAACTTTAAAAAATAAATTGTATAAAGAATTCAGCTTGAATGGAAATTATATGTGGAAAAATAAAGTCCTCGAGGAAAAAGTAGAAGAATATAATAACACCATCCATAGAACAATAGGTCATACTCCAGCATCAATAAATCATAAAAACAAAAGTAGCATATTGCAAAAATATTTAAAAATGGCTTACTCTAGAAAACACATTAAAGGTAAATTTCAAATGGGAGATTATGTGAGAATAATAAATACAAAGCTTGTTTTGTTAAAGGTTATACTCCCAATTGGTCGACAGAAATATTTAAAATTATGAAGGTACAAAAAACTAATCCTCCGTCTTACTTAATAGAGGATCTTAAGAATCGTCCAATAAAAGGTGCTTTTTATTCTCAAGAACTTCAAAAAACTAAACATCATGATATATACTTAGTTGAAAAAGTTTTAAAGAAAAAAGGAAATCGTTTGTATGTTAAATGGCTTGGTCTTCCAACAAGTGAGAACAGTTGGATAAATAAATTAGATGTTATATAGATATTTGATTATTCTTTTTTTCTATAAATATAGCTTGTAAATTAATATAAATCCATTCGTAATCAGTTCCTGAAACAATATAGACTCTTAAATAGTAGTATAACATTAAATTATTGAAATATCAGTTGACTCGATAATAACAATGCAGCCCAAGCTATCTGCAAAGACAGTTTGTAACTCTAACGAAAGAAAAAAAGGATCCAAAATTTCTAGCAAAAAACAGAAAGTAATTTCAGGAGAAGGTGTAATAAAAACTCTTAAAAATATCATTTTATGTACTAAAAAACATATCAAGAAGTTAAAACCCAAATGTAAAAATAGTTTGTTGAAAGCAGCTTATGCAACTGCCCAAGAATTAGCTTCTGACATTAAGATAAAATTACCTAGAGTTATACCCATACCTAAAACTGGAGGATTCCTTCCTTTAATTCCAATATTTGCTGGTTTGTCCGCTGCTGGAAGTTTGGCTGGTGGTACTGCAGGTATTGTTAAAGCAGTTAATGAGTATAAAGCAGCTAAGAAACAATTGAAAGAACTGGAAAGACATAACAAGCATATTGAGGCAGTTTGTATTGGTAAAGGATTGCAGCTAAAACCATACAAACACGGTTTCGGTATTTACATCACGAAGCGAAAAAACTAAATTCTAGGCTACCCAATAGAGCTTTGACCAATATTGATATAATAAAGCATTCAAAAAACATTCCTTTCTTTCGAGGTGTATTTATGAGAGACCAACTACCTCACAAACCATTTCCATTAGAATGTGGAGTAATCAATCTCGACACTTCAGAAAACACAGGAACACATTGGGTAGCCTATGGAAAAATATATGATTACATCGAATATTTTGACAGTTATGGTAATTTAAAACCACCACAAGAATTTATAAGATATGTTGGAACAAATATTAATTATAACTATACTAATGTACAAAAAAAACATTTGTACAACTGTGGCCATCATTGTCTAAAATTCATCAATTCATTTTGGGAGAAAAATAAAATACAAAAGAAATAAAAAAGGTTTTGATTTTCTCCTACAAGTAGAGTTTATGAAAGTATATAATATTTGGGTAAACGCTTTTGCAATCACTTTATCATTGACATTAGTAATAAATACTATGTTCGAAAATTATATTAATTACTGGGATAATATAATATTCATATACTATTAACAGTAATCTTATTATGATTGTATATAATAAAAGTCTACCTCATGGAAGAAAACGTAATATTCCACTTTCCATAGTCAAAGACGACAGACGCCGTGCAAGTTTTGTGAAAATTAAAACAATCACTGAAGATAACAAAAAGTTTTTAAAAGATTTGGGATTTAAATTAGGAAATGTTACAAATTACCGACCACCCATATCACGATAATTCTATAGAAAACTATGAGATTCATAGCTACAATCCATATAACAACAGCTTTAAAAATAATGATGAAATTAGAATACCTATCCATCAGCAAGATATATATTTGCTACCATCAGGTAGCTCTATCTACATAGAAGGTTATGCTGAAGTGACTGCAGTTGATGCCACAGGAAAGAAATATGAAAAGGATGTTAAGTTCATAAACAATGCAATTACCTATTTGTTTCAAGATATACGGTATGAATTAAACGGTGTAGAAATAGATCGTATTAAAAATGCTGGCATTACTACAACAATTAAATCATTTATATCCATGAATGAAGGTGAAAATAAAGCTGCGGCAGTTTGGGGATGGAACTTAAATGGTACGACACTAAAAAAAGGATATTTTAATGTCATTATCCCGTTGAACAAATTATTAGGTTTTGCTGAAGATTATAATAAAATTATTATTAATTGTAGACACGAACTTATATTACATCGAAGTAGTTCAGTTTTAAATACCGTAACTCTGGAGAAAAATGATAATGTAGAAATAGAAATACAGAAGATACAGTGGCGCATGCCTCATATAAAAGTTTCAGATCGCACAAAATTGCTATTACTTAAACAATTGGAAAAAGATCGACCACTGCAGTTAGCATTTAGAAATTGGGATTTATATGAGTATCCATTATTACCAAAAACTAGGAAGCATTCATGGTCAGTCAAAACTGCCTCCCAGTTAGAAAAACCTAGATTCGTAATTTTGGGTCTACAAACAAACAGAAAACATGATAAAGCTCGTAGTTCATCTATGTTCGATCACTGTCAAGTAACTAACCTTAAATTATTTTTGAATTCTCAATACTTTCCATATGACTCACTCGATCTGAAATTTGATGATGGTAAATATAGTATATTATACGAGATGTATGCAAACTTTCGTCAGTCATATTTTAACAACGGTGTTGATCCGTTGCTTGATTAACACCAATTTAGACAAAAAGCACCGTTGTTTGTTATTGATTGTTCTCGACAAAATGACTCATTAAAAACTGGTCCAGTTGACGTACGGCTAGAAATTGAATGCTCAGAAGAAATACCAGACAATACAACTGCTTACTGTCTGATCATAAACGATCGTCTCTTTGAATACAAACCGTTAAGCAGTATTGTCCGAAAACTATCATGAATGCAATAGTAGATGTTCAAGGATTCAAGAGCGAAACAAATGAGTTTATTCCGAAAGAAATAGCAATTATGTCGAACAGACGAGTGTTTGTAATTCTTATAAAACCACCATTCCCATTTTATAACTTAACGAAGAAAGAAAGAATACAAGTGTCTTGGATAGAAAAAAATAGAGGCATTTTGTGGAATCAAGGATTTATACCTTATATGAATTATAAAAATATTATTAACAGTATTTTAGATAATAAATGTATATTTACGAAAGGTTGTGAAAAGGTAGTTTGGTTAAAAAGTATATTATTACGAAATAATAATATTCATAATTTAGAAGATAGAAATTGTCCGAGTTTGATATCATTATCTGATAAGTATTTGTATTCACCCGATATTGTTAGTTGTATGCAACATGATAATATATGTGCCTTAAAAAATGTATTTATCCTTAACAAATGGTGTATCGAAAATAATGTTTTTTAAATATATTAAATAAAGCGTAAATAAGAATTTTCATTTTGTTTTATTAATGACAATAAAATACCTTGAGTACTTACGTGAATACAAGAACATATTCAAAATTGATCACGTAGTTTTATATATAGTAAGCATAAATGGATGAATACTAGAATCATTGAATACTTGAACAGTAGTAATTGGGATGTACTTATGGATCTCCTTATGAATAATAGAATCACTGAATACTTGTAAACTAGAATAAATAAAAAGTAGTAAATAGATGAATACTTGAATCATTGAATACTTGAAAACTAGAATAAATGAAAAGTAGAAATTGGGGTTGCTGGATCTCCTTGATCCAGAAACCCCAATTTCTACCTACTTCAGTACCATCTCCAATTTGGTACCGCATCTAAGTGTTAGATCCAGTTCCGGTATCCATCTGGGAGTCTATCAATTTATATTTCGGTTTAAATAATCCTATGGCGATTCCGTTTCTTTTTATGATTTCTAATTTTTATGGTTGCTAATCTAACTCCGATCCGTTCTGTTCGTTCGTTTAGCTTTGAAAATAATTTCGATCATAGGTATATATTTTAACTTTAAAAACATAATGAATACGTAACTGAAGTGGAATAGATAACGAACGAGTATTTACCATATATTTACAGTATATTTACCTGTAAAAAAGTACCTATTAATAAATAAATAAAACCTATTTACAATATATTACAAAGTGACTAGCACTGAGCCAAGCACCTTCTTAATTTTAAAGTACTTAAGTCTAACAGCTTTATAATATTTTGAGAGAACGATCTATAATAATTTACATAGTACTTTAATCTCTGCTTAGTTAGTGATAAATAACTAATGGATGTTGTCCAAAATATTAAATAAATGTACATAAATTATTAATTTATCATTCATTTAAAATTATTTATTCACGAACCTTTTCGTCTCCCGTCTTTAAGTCCAATTTATCTCCATACTAGCAGCCGCCCGCGACTTCATTCGCGTGACACGCACACAGATAAACTTATTAATATTAGTAGGATAAAAAATCATCAAAATTATTCAGGGGCTTATAGGTGCCAAAAGTTAAAACTTAACAAACAGACAGAGTTATTTCGTATTTGTATTTTTTTTTTTAAATTATAGGTAAAAGAACATCACCACCTCATAGAACTTAAAATCTATTAGAAATGAATCGACAAAGCTAAACGTTACTATGTAGGTAGAAGCCCGGCTCCCTGATTTTGTAACTTTGTTGCAATCAACTGTGACAGAAATCGCAGTTATATTGCTGCTTTAGTAAGAACCAGTGTGACAACTCTCTTACTTAAAGTAGTAATGTAACTGCGGTTTCATTCAATTTCAATCGAGAACTGTTAGCAACAGAGTTACGTAATCAGGGGGCGGGAAGCCGATTTCAATTAGGACGGTCTAATACACCCTCCAGCTGGGCTGGGAGATAGTGCGCACCAAGCAAGCTAATGGAATATAGTATGACATACTATTATGACTGTGCAACGACCGGAACATCTATACCTTCATTGGATGCACACACGTGTCACCTTGATATGGCGTGTTGCAAAGGAATCCCAGAATTTTTTGCGACCGATACATAATTATAATTAATTATTACTGATTCTCTGGGTAATTACAGAAGAGTTTAGTTCTTGTTCTCCTATGTTGGTCAATTGTTTTTTTTTTGTTTAGTAGCGTTATCAATAAAAATATTTGAAAATACATAATATGTTTCCTCTATGGTCTAATTTTAAGCACTGGGCGAATACAAGTTTTTAAAACACCCCGTAACAACAAATCAGCTGAAAATGAGCTGAAGCGACGGAAAATACTTAGAAGAAGAAATCTAAATTCTTCTTCTAAAATTTACCAATGAATGGGTCTGTCTAAAATACTAATTCGTTATTTAAATATTCAACCGTTTCCAAGTTATAGGAACTGACATGAGCCTACTAAGCGTCGTAAATATTTTATGACCCTCAATTAAAGGTAAAAGGGAAGTTTCATTAATGCGTGTACATTAGTAGTGAGATAAAAATATATAATACTAATGAGATAAAAATATCAACTGCCAAAACAGTAATACAAAAAGCTAACTCTTCAAAATAAATACTTATTGATGTGCGGCACGTTTATTGATATCAATTGCAACCTGTTACACCTTTCAGATATACTATCTAAAAACTTAAGCTAAGCTTAACTTTTTATCATAACAAGAAAAATAAAATGGAAACTTATAAAACTAACTAGTACAAGTCTAATCAAAATATAACTCCATTCACGTCCATAAAAAAGACAAATGAATAAAAAACTGTTTGTCATGACTACCTTTATTCAATTATGAATAGCAAAAAGTAATTTAATTTTCAATATGAGTTTTCTTTAGAACAATAATAACTATATTGCGAAAAAAATACGTCTCAATTTAATATTTCAATTTAATTAAAATAGTATAATATAAACATTGTGAATAATATTGCTCTGATAACAAGCGGTAATGATTATGTCATTTTAGTTATTTTTTATTTATCTAATTGGAACAAGATATTAACAATAAAGGTTAATAAATTGAGTCATAATATTTAAAGTGAACTTAACTTTAGAATGTAGGAATTCAGTTAATAATCAAAATACAGTAGTTATAGATAGGTACTCAATCAGTAATCGGACTTAGGGTAACTTAATTTCCTTTTTCTGTAACCAAATATACTTGTAGAATATGGCCGGAATAATGCCACCAATGAACGGGCCAACCCAGTAAATCCAGTGGGAATCCCATCTGTTAGACCACAGTGCAGGCCCAAATGACCTCGCGGGGTTCATGCTAGCGCCAGTGAGAGGCCCTCCAGCCAAAGCTAAACCTCCAATGGTAAGAGCATACTTCAATGGCACTGAATCTTGATTGTTTTCATTTACCGGATCCCACACCGAACAGTTCACCAAAGACAATGCTGCAGACAATAAGATTTCAACACCAACAGCTTGTAACCCATTTAACATCGGATTCGGTAGCGACAAACAAACCGCATCACCTGCCATATCGACTGGCGCCACTCCGACTAAGATGCCATACCCAACACTGGCACCGGCTAACTCCGCCAAAATGTATGCGATCCCTACTGGTATAGAAATTCTTCCCCACAACACTGCCTGCACAGCAATAAAAGGATTCATCAGTGCTCCCGATATATGTCCAAATATCTGTATACATATCATTATCGCCATACCGAACGCCAGAGGTACATACATCGGAGGATTATATGGTAATCCTTCAATAGGTATACATGACATGCAGCCAAATGCTACCAGAAACATTGTTGAAAAAAACTCTGATAATACTCCTTTCCATTGTCCAGATACTGAAGCTGCTACCGAAGATTGGGTGTTCTCGATGTAGTTAGCGATATTTTCAGTTTGTGGTATCGTCATCCTTTACACACAAAAAATAGTGATGTTATCTATTTCACTTTAACTCAACGTTTATAAACACTTTTCCACTTTTCTGTATAATTTTCACGTAACTCGGTAAGGACACGACCGCTCGGCAGCTGCACTCGATCGAGATATTTTGATATGTTAACTCGAGAAGAGCAAAGCCTTGCGTGTTACAAAACTTACTTACGTTAATGATAAAATAGGAACTGAAGTGGTTCCTCTACTAACACGAGATTCTCATTGTTATCGAAGTGCGCACGCCCCACAAAATTTTGCATCTCATTACTATATATTTACTTTAACTTACTTATTTTATACTTAGGCTAAGTTCACATGACCGCGCGGCGGAACTACTAACCGCGCGGTAGGTACAAGATTATACTAAACTGTGTTATATCGTCTTGTCTCTTTTACCGCGCGGTGGTGCGTGGTTCAAGATCTACAAACAGGCATCAAACCGTTCAGTTGAGCCTTGCGGTTTGCGGAACAAATTGCCCCCTCTACGTCAATGTTGATGCCAGGCTGCCGCGCGTGCTCACGCTATCATGTGGTGCTCCTAACGCGCGACGACGAGCAGCGACGGGCAACCGCACGTTCATGTGAACTTAGCCTTACTTTATATACGCAATAAAAATTACTTTTTTGACAAAGTTTTTTTAAACATAATCAATAAAATAATTAATAGTTATGTTAAAAAAATATACTTTATCAAAAACACTTTCTTACTTTGAAAATATGAGCAGAAAGTATATATGAATAATGGTTTAAAATACAGTTTCATGATAATAAATAGTTGCATATTAAAATTTTTTTATGAATCCTAGGGTTTTCTGAGATCACTGCTACAAATCTAAATATTTCTTTTACAATTGTTTCATAAACGTACAATCTTGCTTTTTTAGACCCCCAAGTTTAAGGTGAGCAAGCACTACGCACCTAGATGTATATAATGCGATGCGAGCACGTCAAAGGCAGATTTCATGAACAGGTAAGATTTATTGTTCATAAGGTATTTTGGGAATTTTCTTACTTTCCTTAATTTCTTTTTCC
Organism: Agriphila geniculea; assembly: GCA_943789525.1. Lineage (NCBI taxonomy): Eukaryota > Metazoa > Arthropoda > Insecta > Lepidoptera > Crambidae > Agriphila > Agriphila geniculea. Next base: position 15,204,033 of record OX038882.1, on the reverse strand, counting down.
TTAAATTTATTTTTTAGATATTATGTTTTTAGAAACATAATAAGCGATACTACGCTACGCAATAATAATAAATTAAAAACGTTTTATTACTTTTCCATTCTATCATACAGTAAGCGTTACGTTTGAGGAGCTCGACAGATGCAAAAATTTTAAATACATGAATTCACTTACTAAATATTTTGATTGAATCTACTAGCATTTGACTGCAACTTCCTCTGCATGGACATTCGAAAAATCCCTAGGGAACCTTTAACCAGGACAAAAATTGTATGTTCAAATCCAGGTTATAAACTGTCCTGCCAAATTTTATAGAAGTACGGTCGAAAAGGCATAACGTACGAACCAGCCATCGTTTCGCTCAACTATATTTTAGGGATCGTACCGTAAACTGCAAAACTGGTCACAAGAAAAAAATATGGCCAGTACCTATCAAAATTTATAGCTTGTTTTTTTGTGACCCTACTTGTGAGTAGAATTTTCCTCGATGCCGGTAAATAGATTGAACTTCGTTATAAAAGAATTTGCCTGCCAACGAAGTAAACAGGCTGGAGCCATGGTGCTGTTTATTTTCTGCGGTAATTGGATCTATCGACACGCTGCCGATGATAGTAATGGGAATATTTTAATGTGATATTGATTCGTTTTAAGCTTATTTTCTTTAGATTTTAGCTGTTTGTTGCAATTACTAAGTTTATATTCTACAAACAGGGATTTTAAGAAGAGATTGTTTGCATGTTCTATTCACAGATGATTTGACTTTATTAATTAGAAATTTGTATCATACCCAAATTGGAAGCAAAGTAAGGTAGGTTACAATTAGGCATACATTCAATGCATTTTAGTATAGGTAAATCTATGAAAATGGCTGGAGAAATCTTCGATGGCAATAACCGTAAAGCAATTAAATTGTCTTATCTAAACGACGTTTTGCCATTTTAAATGCCGTCAGCACAGACTATACAACAATACTACGTAAGCCATAAACTTATTATTACTAATCATTGCCGTCAGCCTCCGTCAGCCTTCGTCTGCCGTCAGCTCTGAAAACCAAAACAATAGTGATTGACTTAGAACAGTCAGTTTGCTAAGCATTGTTTTTGTGCGTGTACTTTGATGAGATTATTATTATTTATTTATGAAAACAATGTTTCTTTTTTTTGCACGGTTCTGTTATTTTGGGATAATATACACACATCAACTTTGTCTAGGGATACAGGTGTTATTTTCATACAAACGAGGTAACTTTGAAGCCTTGGTTTCCTGTCAGGGATGTACTGTGCTGTGATCTGATGATTAGAGTTGTTCATAACGCCTATAAAGCAACAGCACGCTACAGACTATATGCTATTGATTTCTAGCGCGCTATTAAATACGCTATGTTATAACGCGCTATTTATCAGGTAGCATACGGGCGGCTGGCTGGCGCGTTAGATGCAGCACGTTAGATTTCGTAACACGTTACTTCACACGTCGTTCGCAGATCGTTGTAACGCGCTTTACAAAAACGTTATTTATTAATACGTTACATTTTAGTCTTAAATAAAATAAAGCAGTAATGTATAATGAACTTATACTTTTCGGGCTTAGATTAGAACTGTCTAAAGTTCGAAAATAAGTTTCGTAATGAGGTCGAAAATCGCTTGCACTCATTTTTCTAACTTGTGATTACTAGACAATGTTTTCTAGTTAAAAAAAACGGGTGCAAGCAATTTTCAACCTTATTGACGTTTGCTAGTCGGTTGTTTTTTGCCGTATTCTCGTAATTCTGATGTTTCATTAAAAACCGTTATTTTGGTAAATGTCAATAAGGTCGAAAATCGCTTGCATTCATTTTTTTAACTAGTGACCACTAGACAATGTTTTCTAGTTAAAAAAACAGGTGCAAGCGAGTTTCGACCTTATTGACCCTTGAAATTCGGTTGTTTTTACCATAATTCTCGTGCAACTAACTTTGCTTAGCTAAATAGCTTTTACATAATACTAACTAATTGACTTGTTGTGTCATAAAAGTCCTAATCGAACTAACACAATATAAGGTCGCGCGCGATATTATACTCGTACCTAGCGTGTTGCGAGAGAAACGCGCGTAACGCGTCCGGTAGCAAAAGCGCGCACGCGATGTTTTTTAACTATAACGAATGCCCGCGCCCCCGTCCGGCCAACGACGACGCTACTAGTTGCCACGCGCAATATTTATAGCGCCATAGCGTCTACTTACATAGCGCGCTATGTGCGCTAGATGCTATATTAACCACCTCTACTGATGATGGCCATCCAGGGAGTGAATGCAGGAGATTCAGATCGCCATACACACCCAACTGATCTGACCAGCATTCTAAAAGATTAAAGGACACGTTTAAAAAAACCTCGAAAATAGCATGAAAATGTATGGAAATCCTGAAACTTAGAACTCTGACCCATTATTCTTTTAGAATGCTGACCATATCAGTTGGGTGTGTATGGCAGTTTAAATCTCCTCCATTCACTCCCTGGATGGCCATCATCAGATCACAGCACGGTACATCCCAGGCAGAAAACCAAGGCTTCAAAGTTACCTCGTTTGAATGAAAATAACACCTGTATTGTATCCCTAGACAAAGTTGATGAGTATATGTTGTAAAATGTCGTTCCGCCAATCTTGCGCTTCTTATTGATTGCTAAAACATGATGTCATAAGTGGGTGTTAGAAAAATAACTAGATTTAAAAATATTGTTATTGAGTTTATTTTAACGAAATAAAATTCGCTATACACGGAAGGCGTTACGTCACGGAATTCGCTATCACGCTTAATTACCAAGCTCTAACTAAAACGTAAATTTTGTATTTTCCGATAGCGAATTGTTTCCCTAATGCACAAAACAGTTCGACGCTCTAATCGCCCAGCTTACTAGCAACAGATGGCCGGTGAATGGGAAAGCGTGTGAATTGCCCACTTGGAATAACTAATTGGACCAAATGTTGCGACGATTCAATTAACCAGCCCAGCATTTACTCCCGGGAACAATTCATTATTGCTCAGCGGTGCCCTGAATAACTCTCTTTAAATGAGCTGAGGTTTAATTATTATTTGCAATAACTATAAGCCAAGCCATGGGCGTAGTGAGGGGGGATTTGGGAGTTCAAAACCCGCCCCCGAAATGAAGACATACCTACATAGTAAAATCTATTTTTCCTGTCAATCATTTTTTTAAACATACCGAACGACTCCTTCAAGAAACTGCCTTGATACCCTATGCTACGCCTATGAGCCTATAAATAAAAATATTATTACTTTACCTACCTACTAAAAATAAGTCTGTCCTGTTTGAAGTTCTGAAGGATTGCAGCTGAGCGGCATTTGTATGGATATTGTAGAGCAGTGACAATCCCATCAAAATTGTATGCGATCCAGGCAGCTGCTCTACCCAACCGAACTTGTGTATTATTAATACACTACACTGTGTAAGGTCAAATCTAATTCATAATTATCTCAGCACAAAAAAAACCTCTTCTTTCTTTAAAAAAAAGTTAGTTAAATGTTGTTTATTATATAAACTAACTAAACTTTACGAGACTAAACGCCTAGCTTTAATATCAGAGCAATAATTTAACTTTTACGAGTGTATATACAGGCGTTATATTTTATAAACAATACAATAAGTCGTGAAATACAGCGGTACATACTGTTTTTAGGGTTTTTTCCTTTTGGGTACCATTACGCACCGATACAGCCTACTGAAATAAGCCTTTTTTGGCACCGTGGCCGGGCTACGACGTAACACACATCATGTAGTATGAAGTAGGTGAGGAGCTCGGTGATGCAGTGGTTTAGCACCTGGCCCAGCGATTGCGGAGGTTAAGCAACTTTTGCAAGGACCGGTCATAGGATGGGTCATGGGTGACCAAAAATTTATTATCTCGAGTTCCTCCGTGATCCGGAAGGCACGTTAAGCCGTTGGTCCCGGCTGCATTTGCAGTCGTTAACACCGCATCAATCCGCATTGGGCCGTTATTTGGGCCTGCTTGGTGGATTTTGGCCTGCTTGGTGGATTTTGGCCCAACCTCCTTATCCACCCATAAAACTAAGAGCTATGAAAAATTATAATGCGAATTTTAGTGATATAGATATATTTAATACAAAATTTGCTAAATTTAAAAATGAAACTTTTAAAATCTGTATGAACAAATTACAACCTTAATGTGTTAAATTGAAACCATTTTCGATAAATTGTCATTAGATTATGTTGAATAATAAATATGCTGTATTGTAAACTTTTATAGATTAATATCAGTAAATTACACCCTTAATAATTTGTCATTTAAAAATTTAACTTTTTTGTTGTAATATCTTTACTTAATAATTTCTTACATCTATTTGCCTACATAATTTGTCTGTTCAACGTAATGTACAATTTAGTGGTGGAAACTCTTGTGGCTAATATACTGAAATTATGTTCTACTATTACTATGTACTATTTAAAGCTGTATGTTTCCCTAAGTAATAAAAAATAAAAATAAAAATAAAAAAGCCTGAAAAGCCTGTGCCTCAGCAGTGGGAACATCAAAAATGGCTGATGTCGACGAAATAATTCTATGTAAGTAGTGGATGCGACGCATGTGTGTGTATGTTTGTGATTATGGATAAAGGAAATGTCTGAAAATTCTTACAAACAAGTACCTTGTCATCAACATGTAATTTCGTGGTGTTATAAACAATGAGTACTTATGTTGAATCAACAGGAAAATTGGAGAATATTTTTTTTATACTTCCACAATTCTGAACAGTAAATAAAACGATTCTTCGTAGAAAAACTCAACAACAACGACCTGAGCTATATTGCAATTAAAAAAATATGAATTTATGAAACAAAGAAGCCATTATTTCGAAATTATTGTTAAAGTATATAAATGCCTAGGTGGGTATGTACTTACCTACTTAAAAAAATCAAAACCTAAAATTCATGTGAATGTGACGTAGGTAATCTGTAAATCACACAGTATCACATAATTTGTTCAGCAAAATACTAGAATCATTGTTATTGGTGGTATTAAAATGCAACAATGACCACGCGTTTTCTACTTTTAGGTACTTCGCTCAAAAGTAATTATCGTATTTCAGGCGGATCTTGGTGAAGTGACAGCTAAGGATTTGACTCCCCTCACCCTGCCACCCTCTACATTACTTCGCGAGTCATTTATTAGCGACATCTATTAAAAAATTTGAAAAACTAAGATGTAATTTATTACCGACATCTATTAAAATTTTTGAAAACCAATGTGTAACCTACACAATGCTTGGCCAAAATTCACGGACCATAGAAAGTTGGAGACACGGCAGCATGGCATTGTTAAAATATTAAATTTTAATTTTATGTAGGTAAATTGAAAAAAGTTCAGCGATGTTCAATCAATCAGCCGCAGTTTATATTAAAATTAAATTATGTATGAAGTCAAGTTTGTTTCATGTTTTAGTTATTTTACTGTTTTTTTTTTGAAGTGAAAACTTCTTTAGCGGCGTTGTACGCTTTTTGTAATGGGGTAAAAATGCTAAACTCGCGTCAGTAAGAATCACGTGGCTGATAGAAAATGCGTGAGACGGATGTGACAGATGGAGAGTAGACAGCTGGCGGCGGAAGTATCCCTTACTTTCAAGTGTAATCTCTTTCTACGGGGCGCGTTGAAAATGGCGGCGCGTCATTTTAAGACGTAAACACTTGTGTCACCAGCAACGCGCTAATTTTGAAAATAGAACTAATAGCAGCGATCTCTTCGGTGAAATCATAGACTTATTTATATTCTGTGACTATAAGTTTAAATCGTAGAATGCATGCATATAGAAATTAAAAAGGCCACTGGCGCGAAATCTTTAGAATTTTTCTCTAATTACAAACTGATTGAATTGTGTGACTGTATAGTAACAGGAAAGAAATCATTTTAATCCTTTGTCGCTAATTTCAAAATATCAAAAATGCACAACGTTAATATTCAAGTTTTCACTTCTGCTGGCACTCCCGGAGTGCCAACCGATTTTTTTACATTTTGCATAGTACTTATACTCGTAACTAGGTACGTCTTATGTCATGCTCACTTTAAACATTTCTGCGGTGGTGTCGTGTGAGGCGGGTCGTTACGTTCCCTCAAATATGGTTGAGCGAAACGACGGCTGGTTCATGCGTCATGCTCGTGAACGGGTGCTGCCAGTGGGAATGGGTCTGCTTCTGAGTACCTATCTTAACGCATATTGAATTGTAAGAACTGCGTTTCTTCTTTATTATTTTTTATATCTTGTATCAAGTGTTTTTTGGTAAATATTGCCTACTTAGGAGTAGCAAAGTTATTTCTCAACTAGTTGAACTACATTTTTCGTGATTTTTCAATTCAATTCAAATGCATTTATTCAGACAACAGAGATTTTACTGAAATGATTTACTAATTTTGTTGACAACTACATTTTGTTTATTGATGGTGTAATATATTGGTATTTGTTGGTAAAATAGGTATCCGCAATAATAAACATTATCACCAGAGGAGATTAATATTTCTGGTAAGAGGTACTTTATAATCTAACCACTACGAAAAAAAATCATAGAATCTAAAACCTATATCGATTGACGAAGTTTGAGGCCTGAAATCACGACCGTTTAAAAGATTTCAATAATATAAAATATTTTTTATAAATTATGAAGTTGGATAAACAACAGTAATATGAAAACGCTTTTGACGTAAGTAGGTAGGTACTTTTTTAGGTTGGTGTGCGTTCACTGCGTCTAAATAGTAATAAAATAAAAATTAGAGATTTTTCACTCTCTTATTTTAAAAGTTAGAGGGGTAAACACACATTTTACCACTTTGGCAGTGTATATCTTTCAAACGGTTGACTTTGAGAAAAATAGTCTTAAAAACCTCAATGTCATTTTTAAAGATAGATTTTTGAAAGATTTCTATCTATAGACAGTAGACAGCCCGCACGCATAGATATGATGAAAAAATAATTCAGTTTCAGTTCCATGTATGGGGATAATAATCTTAATAAAATAAAGGGATTTATATATTTAAGATAATAATCTTAAAAATATAAATCCCTTTATCTTTTATTTTTGTGTAAACATCGTAATGCGGTTCATAGAATACATGTACCTACCAAGTTTGAACTGTGTAATCCTAATAGTTTCGGAATAAAGTGGCTGTGACATACGGACGGACGGACAGACAGACAGACATGACGAATCTATAAGGGTTCCGTTTTTTGCCTTTAGGTTACGGAACCCTAAAAACGTGCTAATAATCCAGAGCCTGTAGCCAAATGTCACATTAAAATTTTCGCTATCACTTCGCTCCGAAAAATGTATGAATTAAGACTATAATCCATACATTTTTCGTTTGATTCTTAAATTCGATTACTTACTTACATTTACATATGATTTTAAAATTCTATTGTTAACGAAACCTTAAGAGCAGGTTCACATGACAAGCGCTTAACGCGAGTTTTGATAAAGTGCACGTTGAACGCTGTGCTAGCGCTCGACTGTTCTCAACGCGCGTCAATGCGGGCTTTGAGATCATTGGTTTTCTACGTTACCGTTCAGAATTTAGATGAGCGCGCGCTTTTGACGCAGATAGACGTATTTTAGGGTCCATTTCAGACGATTTTTGGATGAACTGAGTGTCAATTCATCCAAAAATCGTCCGAAATGGAAACGGAAGCTGTTAATACCGAATTATCAAATCTGAAAAAAATTAACGCGCGTTGAGCGCTTGTTATCTGAACGTACCCTATGTCAATCCCATACAGTTTCAAAAGCGAAGCGATAACGATTTGCAAATATTACTTTGACTAGGGGGTTTGATGAGAAACCCTATCGATTGGTATCGTAAAAATATATTTGGTGGGTTCGATTCCTGGATAAGGCAAAGTATTGGGACAGTCTATAGATCGCGTGATGCGTTTTATCGACACTTGACTGTCAAAACCCTTGTCCTTAAAAGTAATAAATCGATATTATTATGGCGTTTCAGTGGTCACTAGTCATGCTAGGGGGGCAGGATGGTATAAATATTCTTGCCTATACCCTACCTGCATGCATCCAAATCTGTTCAGTTCAGGCATTTAAAAAGTTATAGTGGAATAAATTAACTCACAGTCGTGTGATTTATTACCTACAAATGTTTGATTTGAAGGCTCATATATAGTATTCAAAATTTATAGGTAGGTATTTTATACTAACCGTCCTTACGCGTAATTTTTATATCTATGGCAAAATAATGCATCAGAGGGCCTACTACAAAACAAAAAAGAAACCGATAGTCGGACGCAATTCGTCGTTCAATTTACTTGATATTGAACCTTATTAGTGAGGTAATAGTGCCACGGTGTTGGACGAATATCGTACGCTTATCGCGATGCTTTTTTGTAATAGTCCTTCAGTTCGAAATGAATTTTCAAAACCATCACATTCTGACAGTGCTAAAGCAAGGCTAAAACAAACGAGCGAGACATAGAGGACTGTGTAGCTGTCAGTGGGAGCATGAGCGATACGTGTTCCCCGTCCGAGCGCCGGTGGCGGTCTGCCGCCCGCTCCCCTCGAGGGCACCCTCTGTCAAAAATGTATCTGAATTTTTGAAAAATTGTCGCGAAAATCCCATAAATGGTCTTTTCGAAAATGTCTTTTGTGAAATTTGTAGCATTTTTTCTCCTCTATCGATTGGTGGTAACGAGATTTCCATAGGACTCGTAGTTACGGAGGAGATGCACAGAAACAAAAGTGTTAGTCGATTTTATTTATGAAATTTTTGGCATTATGTAAAATATTTATAACAAATGTTAATCGTGGAATCGATAGGCAAAATGTTGAAGATTCTTATGGTATATTTACTTTCTTTTAATATTCAGTAAATAAAGAGGAGATAGAGAATGAAAACCTACTAATAACCACGTTTTGCTAGTACAACCACCTTCATAAAATAAATGAACGAGGAAGTAATAAGGTTCTTACCTAGCTGTAAGTTAAAATCTATCAATATTCAAAGTACTGACAGTTAAAAAGCCCAAAGTGTTGGCGGTTAAGAAAAACGTTCAAAAAAATCAACTGACTGGGTTCGTATAAACTGAAATTCTGAATTACGTTTCGTTTTCAGTTTGCGAGGTTAATGGGGCAGATCTGCGTGAACTGAGTCCATTCGCATCGTCAGGAACATGCCTTTGGATGACACTAGAGAAAAACACCCTTCGCTGTTACCGGGAAACGCTTTATCTTAATCTAGTGGGGATCTCCATTTTCTAATAAGAAAAATAAATTGGTACAGTGTTCACTAATATGTTGGCACTTTTGACAGTTCATCAACATTTATAAAAGTCAACATCCTGTCAAAACTGCTAACATATTAATGAAATCGACTGTACGAAGATTAGTTTTCTTGACTACAATAAAATTTTTTTTCAACGTAAACTTAGCCGTAGATGTAACATTATTTAGTATTTTATTTTGTAGAAAGTAGATACCTAGGCTTGATAACTTCACGTCAAATCCTCTATCTGCTCGAATAGTCAAAATAAAATGTTTAGCTTACAAGTCAAATTCAATCAATGTCATTGTGTCGTGTCGTGCTTACTCAAAATTGTATTTTGTCGGCTCGGATGCGTTCCACGCGAAATGAAAATACTAAACTAGCTTTAGTGTCGGCATGGCGGCACAAAATAGAAGCGCTGCTGCTTATGGTATTTTAAAATAAAACACTGTCGTATTTTGTTCTGTGAAGCTGACTACAGCTCAGTCAGACATAATATACGAGCGGGTTTGGTCCGAGATTGCCTGTAAGTAATGTCTTTGTGTGCGTTCACTGAAAACCTCGATTTGTTCCGAGTGTCAACAACAGCTCAGCGCTTGACGATTTTCGGCAGAAAACGTCATGAAAATCACAAAAAGAAATAAAAAAAAACTTTAATGTTTTTGTCGTTAAAATATGTGTATTTTCTTCAGCTTAAAATAATATACCAAAATTTCTTTTCTCACTGGTGAGGAACTGAGGACTTTTATGTCAATTATAAAATAGTGTCGCGTGATATGCGTGCGTGGTTTTATCCGCGGACGCGACCAAACGCAGCGTGGTGGAAAATGTCATTGTGCTGCATATTCACCCAGAACTTAATCTGCTTTTGTTTTGACTTTATCACAGCGTGCCTGGCTGTTATATTTTATTATTTTGCAGTACCAGTTTTTCCACCACGCTACGGTAAGTAGCATTTTTCATTTCGCGGCCGTGGCTTTTTCTCTCAACTCTCAACCTGGCATCTCGGAATTTGAGAACTGGACGAAAAACTAATGATGAAAAGAAATAACTTAATGAAACAATTTACTTTCGACTGCCTGTCTCGATAAACCTAGTTTTGGATCGAACATTTTAGTTTTGGAACGGCAGCTGTTAAGGTCGGATTGTTTTTTATTGCCACATACCCAGGTATGAAGTTAGCTAAATAATATCACCTATAGGTAATCTAAAAAATAACAAAAGTTAAACAAAATCCATAATTTTGTTTAACTTTTGTTATTTTTAACTTCATATTGACATTTCTGTAGAGTTGTAGACCTCCCGTTTGTAACATTTTTCTAAATGGCTGAAATATTATTTTTTCTCATATCTCCGCAATTTTGAATAAAAAACGAAAAACTGAATCTACAAAAAATCCATATAATTATATAATCTGCTCACATTTCACAAGAATCGGTTGATAAATGCGACTTGTAGAGGAGAACAGTCGGAGATACGAAAGCATTTTTGCCTAAGCTTGTAAAGTGGCCGTGCGACCTCCTTCTCAGAGAGTAGAAACTTATTTTTGGGAAATTCGAAACTATGTCAATTTCTTATTTTGTTCTGGAAAACTAATCATTCAAATGTGATGGATTTGTTGTCATTAGACGTGGTTTACTCTTGGCACGTCAGTCCTGCAAAATTTCGATAAGAAACAGTCGTGTTTCGGAAAATGTTAAAAATAAAATTAAAGTAGTAATATGTAAGTATTTGCGAAGGGAACTGCTGACTGCGTTATAGCACCTGCAATTGTTGAGCTAACAAAATCATGGTACAGCCAGCAACAAAAAGCACTTAACAGTTTAGTACTTTGTTATAGCAAATGTGATAAATATCATACAGTTTGAAACATAGCAAAAAAGTTGCTAAGACAAAGTACTAAGCGACTTTCGTTGGTGACAGTACTAGGGAAGACTATTTCTAATCCTGTATTTATTTCTTTTTAGGTTCTTTATTCTTAACAATATATTATGTTTACTGTAGACAAATGTGTTTTTCTTCACGTCCCCGTAACAAGCTGAAACGGTGACGTTTCGCTCGCCTTCGCGGTCGCTCGGTAAATAATTAAAAAAATACTCATATTTTCAATAAGATTACTGCGAATATGTTTTTTACCGCAGCATATGCGTGCAATAAACATACTCTTATCTGTGATAGTTATCTAAAACAAGTGCTAAGATAAGACTTACAACCTCCAAATTCATAACAGGTAGCGAGAATAATAAAACATTTACATTTTTACCGCACAATTCCTTTCTTTACTTCTGTTTTAATTATAATCGTGGCTGCAAGCTGTTAAAGAATTACCCTTACTTATAGAAAAGATGATACCGAAATTGAAGATAAAATTATTCAATTCTCGATACGCATGCGTTTTTCAGATTACGTTGATGTCACTCTCTTACATCTATAGAGGCAAAACGTTTATTTGAGGTACAGTCACAAGTAATAAGATGTACACACCATAAGATTGTTTTATTATATATGTATGTTAGTCTATAAGGTATTTATTGTATGGGCCATAGATGCCTGAAATAAATGGTTAAATAAAATAAAAAAATAATAACATTATCCCACTGAGATATGTTGATTGAATATGACATAGTTCTAAAGTGTGTATATATTATTGCTCGTGACTGTACATATAGGTACCAGTGGCGTAGGGTCCATACAAGCTGATTCCCATCGTAATACCTTTTAGAAATCCTCCCCACCCCCTCCACCGATCCACTATGCAGATCATAATATTTAGTAGAATCGCTTACCTTCGCCATAATTTTCATCCCTCGCTATTACTACATGTTTTGGTTGCTTTATATTATTTTATGTGACAATAACAATTGCAATTGAATACCCAAAGTATTAAAATATTTACCACAGCAAAATAACTTATATTACCTACTACCTACGGTAAAATCTGTTTAATGTTGATTTTTCCTCACAAAAGTATTTATTTGCTGGCTCCCATTTTAATCTTCTCCTCGAATAAGAAGATATTTAAAATGGCATATTTTTCTTTCCCGCTGAGTTAGTAAGCCGCGAGTATAATGGCAATGGCTGTTAGCACTTTTATTAAAGAGTGACCATCTTGTCGGTCGCATGCAACACGGCCACTGAAAAATTTGCGATTCATTAAAGAAAGAAGAGATGTAGGAGAAAAACATAAACTAACCGAAATATGACGCGCGACTTTTTCAGATGGCGCGCAACATGATTAATACAAAAAAAATATTTACAAAAAAGTTTAGTTTCTGCACGTTGAATGTTACCCACTGAATACAACAAGGTTCTAAGTGAATTCCTTTAAAATTCATACATCCTCTTATATCGATTGTACAATAAAACAAAAAAATACGATAAAAAAAATCAAAAAAATGATGTCAAAAACCTTCACCAATCAATATGTATTTGATAAAACCATAAAATGTGAGATCAAAAATGAAATCTTGATCCCTCTTTCAAAGACATTTCAGATAAAAAATATGATTAAATAAGTTGTAGCTTAGTACATCAATATCAATCAGCATTTATCTATCAAGACCTACTTAGTTGGGCCAACAAAACAGAAATTGCAATAAATATTTACAAGGTTATGTCAATCGACGACGACGTAATCTAGATGCAATAAAAACGAACGATTTAAGCGATTTAAATGCGGTTTTCTGTAATGGGTTCGTAGGTAATCGGCGGCGATGGTTTTAGATAGGTGTTATGGTGTTTAGCCACTAAAGGACGCTACAGTAATCATTTTCCCATTTACCTCCTGAACGGTTTGACCCATTTAGATACGGTTTTTACCGACTTCAAAAGGAGGGAGGTACTCAATTCGACCCGTTTTTTTTTTTGTTTTTTGTATGTACACCGATTACTCGAAGACGGCTGAACCGATTGAAATGATTCAAACGTTATTACATTAGGTAAACTTCCAAGTTGGTCCCATTTTTTAAAATTTTGTAATCGGTTCAGTACTTTTCAAGTAATCATGAAAAAAGTACGAAAATAATATGATTTTGTGTGAACTACCTCGATGATCAGTCGTATAACTTCTTTGTTTATGAACTGAATAAGATAATTATTTTTTTGTTGGAAAAGGGATATCTTAAGTGTTGTTCTTTAACCGACTTAAAAAAAGGAGGTTCTCAGTTTGACCCGCATGTATGTATGTTTCTCCGCGATTAACTCACGTTTGGCTGAGCCGATTTTTCTACCTAAATAATATACCTACACTACCTAATACAAACGGTACCTACACTAAAAATAAAAAAATAAAAAATTGTTTAAAAAAACAAAATACCGACTTCAAAAAATCTAACTCTAAAAAGCAAGAAATAATATTCGTAATAATAAAAACACGTCTATTGAAGTCGGGTGGGGCTTTTAGAATAAAAAAAAAGGAATTTGTACTCCAGCCCCACCCGACTTCAATAGACGTGTTTTTATTATTACGAATATTATTTCTTGCTTTTTAGAGTTAGATTTTTTGAAGTCGGTATTTTGTTTTTTTAAACAATTTTTTAATCATTCATTTGTTTTACGACTTTTCCAAAAACGGACAAAAAATATTCGACTTTTCATACAAAACTTGATCAGCTGTTCGAACATTTGTATGGAAAATCGTTTTTTTTTGTCTGTTTTCGAAAAAGTAGTAGAAATATTGTTGTTTATGATGTAAGTAATCTACTCCTACGAGGTTGTTGGTGTTTTACAAATAACCCTGTATACATTATACTTAACTTAGGTAGGAAGGAGTTAAGTACTACTCAAATATTACACGTCACTCGTAACCATACGTGGGCCGATGGTGGTGTTTCATTTCAAAAGCATGAATCTTCATGTTTGAAACTTGAAACTGTTACAGTTTGCGAGTGACGAGTGTTGACGAGGGTCCCGCTTCCTAATTATGTAACTCCAGCATCTGTCGCAATTGCTTTCAGTTTGGCATACTATACTAAATCTATTCTAAGGCAAGAGGCGCTGTATGCTGAAATACAGGTTTTTACCTAGTTCGGCGACTGATGCTACATATGCAGGAAAAATTAATACTAAAAGTTGCAGGCGAGTTTATAGTTGGGCAAGTTAATGCTTGCCTTACCCATAAAAAATTGCTTCCACGACTGTCTTTATAAGTCAGTAATGGATGAACATTACGATCTTTGAACAGCTTCCGCAACAACAGCACATTAGAATGATTAATGGTACAAGTAAGGTCAACATATTCTCGTGGTCGATCACCCACAAGATGGACAGATCTCATTAAATCGTCTACAACAGGGGTTTTCAAAGGGGGGGCGCAGAGACTTTTAAAGGGGGGCGCGGGTATCTGTGTAGCGAGCCACCTTATTTGGAGATAACCAAGAAACACGTCCGTAGAGGTATGGTGTTTATACACCTATTGAAAGCGCCTTCTCAACGCACTAACCGCAGCAAGCAGCCAGTTCGGGCGTCTTGCTCGTGCAAGCACCTCTCCATCGCGCTGCTTTCATTGGCTATTAATCACGTGTTCCCTTACTATGTACACGCAGTGCTACGAATACAGAGAGATGAAAAAGTTTCGCAAAAGTTCATTGGAATTGGATCCATTGACCCTGACCATTCCGGTAGAAGTGTATGGCTAAGAAGTAGAAGAAATGGATGAATACAGGTTGATTCGCATATTGAAAGCGATCGCGATGGATGTTGAGTTACACAATTAGACCCCTGATCAGCAGAACCACCTGAACTTACTCACTTAGAAACTGCGAACTAGAATCGTGGACATGTTGCTAAATGAGAATTGTTTCCGTAGATATTGGAGTGCTTTGTAATTGTTAATGAAACTAGTCACTAGAATAACAGTTGGTCCTTTGAAAAGTCTCATCACATTTTACAAAACATTTATGTGCAAACTTACAATTTAATGTTCTGAACATGATAAGATAAGCAAGAAAAAACCGGTCAAGAGCGAGTCGGACTCGCGCACCGAGGGTACCATCATAATAAATACACTGCAGAGTAGAATAATAATTATTATTGCAGTTTTAGGTCAGCGCCATCTCTTGACCAATAGTGAAACTAATGTTAACTTTTTAGAAATTTGATAATTTCTAAAAAAGTGTGCTATATTGAGACTTTTCATGTAATCTTTGTATAAACTGCTGTCACATAGAATTATTTCAGATTTTCCTTTGCAAACTTCGGAGATAAGAGGGAACGGTATTTTTTTTACATTTTTCATCATAAGTCGAAAACTATGCGGCCTAAAAAAAAGAAAAAAAAATGAAAACGTGCAAACGGCGCTCTTTCATATGATACCCCACATGCCCTAGTAGCTCCACTTCAAATTTTTAAGACCCCTTTTCAGTCCCTGTTGTAAAAAAGATATTTATTTTTTATTTCTTTCTTATTTGCAAAATAGTTGGGCAAATGTCACCTTAAACTATTCTAAAGTTGAAGTTTATATCAGTAGTAATTCTCGAGATATCCAGCTGTGACAGACAGACAGACAGACTGAGTCACACCATAAGGGTTCCTTTTTTACCATTTTGGTACGGAACCCTAAAAATCAACAATTTCATATACAGGTTTTTTTAATGTGCGTATAATTTTTCATATGATTCAGTAACGTTAGCAGACATCATTTACATAAAAAATATGTCAGTTTCTTAATTAATATCTCCGACGCAATAAAAAATAACTTGTGGATACATACGATCACCGTGTCTCCACGTATCGGCAGTAGTAGTGCGTTCCTATCCGTCACCTCTGCTTTCAATAGATTTTTGTAAATATTCTATCTTTAGATTTTTTCCTTTGGTGTCCGTGTTACTACCAATCTTACTACCAGAAGTAATATTGGTAATTTAATTGCCTTTGTTGTTACTACTACAGTTGAAAGTTGTAAGATGGGAAAACTTAAATTGCCCATGTTACTACCCATTTATTATCTTCTTAGAGTTACGTTTACAAAGTACCAAGGTAACATAAATTTAGAGGTAGTTTTTGATGAAAAAAATTATGACTTTAAATTTTGTTAAGTACTAAATAATTTAACAAAATATACTTACTCACATCTAAAAAAACAGTGTTTAAATCCCTATTATATCAAAACTACTTTAAAATGTTTTTTAATTAGATACTTATAGGTACCTCCAAATTTAAAAAATCAATTAAGTTCCAAAATAAAGTAAAAAAAATGGAAAAAAGCAGTAAAAAGTTAGTTTGTAAGACATTAGTTAATTTAATTGCGAGTTCAGTTATTAAATTTTCATTCTAAATATTTGCTTGCATGCAAAATGATAATCAAAATTGTATTAACCAACTTTAAATCGAACACAACACGGTTCCCTCACGTTTGAGGCAATAGGGAACATGCATCAATTTTATTTTGTATTAAAATCAAAAGTATAATGCGTGAGAAAATCAACTGTAATATTAAAACTTTTCTCTTGTGTTTTTTTCTCGTGATATAGTTACTTGAAGTTAGCACGCAGCCGCACCTGCCGAAAACGCTCTATACAAAAAGGTCAACATTTGTGACGTCACTCATGTCACGTTTCAGTGCATTAGTATGGAGTTAGCCAAGAATTTTCAAATATCTCCCTAAATACTGCGTTTAAGTACATATGTGTCATACAAAATATTATTTCTTATTTGATGTTCTATCTGACTGTTAAGTGCATTATATCCGAAAACAAAAAAAAAATTCGTTATTTTCCCTTGTGTAATAAAACTAAAGTAATACCTTTTATTTTTAATTTTTCTGTTCCATCATGTTTTTATACGTGTCCGCAGCGATCAAGCTCAAATTTATCAAAATCGGTGACTTATGCATGTTCCCTATTATGTAAATATTTGTATCGAATCCTGTGAAAAACTCTATGCATTAATAATTTTGCAAATTGCATTTTGCATTCTTAAAGTTATTAGAATCAGTAAGTTTATTACAATTTCCATTGTAATTTTTAGATTACCGAACAGAGCAGGAACAACAGCATTGCAAATTAAGATTAACCGACATTAGAAATGTCACACAGAAAGGTATATTTAATGTATCGTATTTTAATGAATTCATTACATTTCATACAATACAATTGTATTGTATGGCTGATATATTGGATGAACTATCTCTATCTATTCAATAAATCAATCTACCTGTTTTAATTCAAATTTTAAATATGTACCATTTCCCATTTTCTCTTTCAAAACCAATATTGTGTTTTTCTTTGGGGAATTTTTCCACTTAAATTTTTACATAAGATTTTCGGGACTATCTTTTTAACCTCGAGCTAAATTCATATTGAAGTTAAAGAAAACCTAATATTCCATTGGCAACAGCGCTGTTTTCCCACGTACGTAGCAGCTAGGTGGCATATATCAGAGAAATCATATAACTATAAAGTGAATTATAAATAAAATCCGGACAAGCTACAAAAATAAGCAGAAATGATTCAGTCATTACTGTGCCAAATGCTTTATAGCTTTTTCAGCAAAACATTTCATTATCATGTTCTGAACATTATCTGCATTAATTGGTTAATTAAGTTTGTTTTTATCTTTTAATAATTATTATTGAATGTCATTAATTTTAACTACGTTCATTACATTAGAACATGGTGCTTATGAACTATTTAGAGGTTCTTAATAGCTTAGTTAGATACACTTTAAAAAAAGTTTGTTAATGTTACAAAATGATTATACATATTACAATTACACATCACAATTCTAAGTCAGCAACCAGTTGATGTAAATTAAGTCCACCTAACCGTAGCTTTTAGAAGTGTAAGGACTGTAAACAGTTTTACTGCAATTTGTAAATAATCATTACCTTTTTCATTATGTTTCACTTCATAAAGCTTTACGACCCTTCTTTCTTTAAGATAGTAACTAAATCAAACTTTATTTAACCTGTTATTTTCACCAAAAGTGTAATACATTTCAGGATATTTCAAATATAACGTGACTAGAATGGAAGAGCATAATAAGCTTGAATTTATTTTGAATTGAACTTGAGAATTCTAATTCGCACAAGGAAGGTACTACAACATGGCGAAGTGAGGTTGTGACCTCTACAAGAGGAAATGTCGTGGATTACCTGTAGTATTTCAAACGAAGTTTAATGTTCAATATCTTGTTGGTACAAGTATATTTTGTAGTTCTTATTATGTGTGTATTATACGATGGTGAAGAATTTTTTTGTTAACCTTTTCAATATTTTACCGCAGTACACCTTGAGATTAGGGTCAAAGTCATATGAGAAATTATTACACAGCTTTTATATTCCGGGTTCGGGTCATATTATGGAGTCAATTCATATTAAATTATGGATTGATGTTCGTTGGGAGAAAAGCACAAAAAAATGTTCACAAACTTATCTGGCTCTTCTTTTTAGTAGATACTATTAAGTGAGAGGTAGTAGATAAGAGCCTAATATAGTTATCAGTTAATTTGATATTTTCAGCTGAAATATTTGAGTAGAAACAGCAAATAAAATCTACGCGCCATGCCATGCGCCTACGCAACATAAGGTCATAGAGATTATGAAAGAATTGAATCTAAAAATAAAACAAATTCGGGTTAGTTACACCAAACTTAAGAACGGCTGGACGGATTTGGAGGAGATTTGGCGCACAGATATACATAACCTGCATTATAAAACATATGTTTTTCATCTTGTTCAAAAGTTTCCTAGGGTCCACGAGGAAGAAGTCGCGGACAGGTACTATTAGTTGTAAATAAATGTAAAAAAAACTACCGAAACAAATTTGGTGTAAGATCTATCTCGATTGTTTGTGTTATGATAAGCCAGTAATAATAAATATGTAAGTAGTAGTAATTATTTTATTTTCGAGAAAGATGGATTTAAATTAAAGATACGCCCTGCACTGACAAATATAATTGTACAAATAATAGCCTTAATCATCGTTACTTCACAATGTTACAGTAATAATACATTTCCTAAAACGTTTAGCTCGATCTTGATAAAATTGAAAATTAGCTAATTGAGTTATTATCATTCGGAACATGAAAATGGCATTAGCCATAAAATTTGAATTTGAATATAAATATTGATTAAATATCGTATCTACAAACGTCCGATAATTTGGAAGCAAAATATTTAGAAATATTTTTGTGTGAGTTGAAATAACTAATACATCCATCCTTGATCCTACATCGCTGCTGAAACTGTACATGTACAATCAGCTTTAGAATTACCTTTGTTCAGTAAGCTAATAAAGACCGTATGTTACAATTGTTAATTGCAAAATATTCGGACTATATCGCGATTACGACCTCCGGTTCTCAAAGTATTTCAGGATTTCGGAGGTCGCGGTATATTTAGAAAACTAACTTTTCTAATATAGAAAAGTCTCCGGGTCGGGGTATTTGTAATTTTATGGTACCACCGTTTTATCTCTGATTTCTATGACACGTTTTAGCTACTTACTTTGGAATTGGTTGGAACAAGTAGGTATGTACGTTTAATATTTTTATTTATTTATTTACTTCAACAATACAACAGTCGTTCTTTTAAGTAGGTACTTAATTGTGCCTATTAAGTTATTACGTATTGCAAATAATATGAACTCCGCAGTGCACAATTTCTTTCCAGTTCCAGATTTAGACCTGACAAACAGGTTTTACGGCTTGATTCGACATACTCTGATGCCGTTGGATATTTTATAGAGGTAAATATTGACTTTCCTTATATCCGTAAATGAATTTTAATGTTTTAATTTAGAAACATGATTTGATTTGAAAATCTTTAGCATAAAACTCAGTTAATTTTTGAAATAATTAAAAACTGCTAGTGATGTGCAACAAGTATTTCAACAGAATACTTATTAAGTATTCTGTTGAAATACAAGTACAAGACTACAAATGTACATATTACTAAACACTGAACAAGCAAACTAATTTACGGTAGGTATCCTATGATTCAAGCTTTTTGACCGAGCGAGCACGAAGTGTGAGCGAAGCGTCTCTGCTTCAGCTTGGGCAAAAATTCTTTCGTATGCCCGGCTGTCTGTTCCAGCCTACAGGTCGCATTTCTCAACTGATTCTTGTGAAATTTTGTGAGCAGGTTCGAAAATTATATAGATTTTTTTTGTCGAGCCAGTTTTTTGAAATCTTTCAAAATGGCGGAGATATGTTAAAGAAACAGATTTCAGTCCGTTTTCCAGCTCTGCCTGTTTTCCTCTACAGGTCGCATTTTTCAACCGATCCTAGTAAAATTTTGTAAGCAGGTTTAAAAATGATGTAGATTTTTTTTTGTTCTACCAGTTTTTTGAAATTTTTCAAAATAGCAGAGATATGTTAAAAAAACCTATTTCAGTCCGGTTTTCCAGTTCTGTCTGTTTTCTTCTACAGGTCGCATTTCTCAACCGATTCTCATGAAATTTTGTAAGCAGGTTTGAAAATTGTATAGATTTTTTTTGTCAAGCCAGTTTTTAATTTTTTTTTTAATTGGCGGAGATAATGTAAAAAAATCGTATTTCAGTCCGGATTTCTGGCGCTGTCTGTTCTCCTCTACAGGTCGCATTTCTCAACCGATTCTGGTGAAATTTTGTGAGTAGGTTCGATAATTATATATAACTGTTTAGTCAAGCCAAATTAAAAAAAAAAACACCTTTATTTTTACATTTTATTTTATTTTATCGCGAGATCTACAGCTCACGGAGCCACTAGTTATATAATGGACAAAATCACACATTTTCCGATACCAAAATAAGTACCTACCATAACATCACTGGAGTTGTGGATAAGTACACATACCACAAACACCCAGATCTAAGACAATTCAAAAAGAGCGTTATCTAAAATTCTATATTAACCCAGCTGGGGATAGAATCCATGACCTCAGAAATGGTGATACTATAAAAACCTCAACCACGGAGGTTGTCAATCTCTATGATCTTAATTTTTTTATTAAGCTACAAGGCAATGCAAAGATGTGACGAAAATCACGTTCATGTTACATTTAGTTTTAACCTAACACAGATTTGATACTGAGAATCGTTGGACATAAAAACAGTCAGTAGTTAAGCCTCATTATAAAACCACTTTTATAAAGTAATGTGAACAGTCAGCCTCAAAAGTAGCGGAATAGTTCAGTACTTTGTCACACCATAATATAAAGGTTTGTTTGGTAAATTGCAACCATACTATACGAACGCTGTATTTGGTATGCCATAGGACTAAAAGATTCAGCCACTACTGATTTCGACTGTACACCTATATTGTAATGTTTGGACAGACACGTCACGTTTGTTATGTTGGCATGAAATTATGTAACTGATTTATCTGTAATCTGCATGATTTGAGTCTTCGAGTGTATTAGATTAAATTGCAGATGTTGATAAGATTAAACGACATGTTACTTTAGAACTGGATTTTATTTGGGCCAGGATATTGAATTCAACAACGACCCGCAGTGGTTCAGCGCCTGGCCCTGCGATTTCGTAAGAGTCAGTCACGGGATGAGTGGTCTAAAACTATTATCTTGTGTTCCTCCGTGCTTTCGTAGTGACGGCGTCGTTAGTAGTCGTTTTTGTGGTCACGGCTGCATTTGCACCTCTCATGGAGTGCCCTGCATGGTCGGTGCAGCGACAGGAGATGATGGCAGTGGTCGGCGGGGATCTCTCGCTTCCCAGCGTTGCAAACGCCATGCTGGAAAGCGACAGGTCGTGGCAGGCGGTGGTCTCCTTTTGCGAGGACGTCATCTCGCAAAAGGGGGCCTCAGAGCGATTCCGGGAAGCGGACCCGCAATCGGGCCGACTCCACAGACGGCGGAGGCTGGAGGCAAGGAGAAGGCGTTATGCGCACCTTAATCCCCCCTAGTCTTCGCAAGTTAGATGGTCCTCGAGACCCAATGTGTTGGGCTTATTGCGGCACAAACACCAGGACCGCACGGTGCGTGACATCACGGTCCCGTAGGTCCTGTGTGTTAGTGCAGAAATTAGTAGGGCATTTCCCCCTACTATAAAAAACAAAAAAAGGCGTTAACACGTCCGCATTGCACCTGCGTGGTAGGTTATGTTATGACCCATCCTCCTTCTTTATATCCACGCATAAATAAGGCTGTGCCGCAGCAGGGGGACATTAAAAATGGCTGATGCCGAAACAACGCCATGAGTTTAAATATAAGGTGGTACCAAATTATCTAATGATACTTAAACAGGTGGTAGTATTGCTTAAAGTGAACAACTTTCTCCATGGAACATAGGTCGAAACACTAAATTTTTTTCGCCTTTTCATAGTAAGTCGATCAGCTGACCAGTACATTTTGTATGGGAGTATGAACATTTTTTTTCGATTTTCGACCTTTGTTCCTTGGAGAAAGATATTCAGTTTAAGCAACACTATCACCTGTTTAAATATCATCAGTACCCTTAGCACGAACAACTATCGAAAAAAAAACGCGCGTAAAATTACTCGATAGTGAATTATCTATGAAAATTTTAATTTCGCTATTCGGCGGTACATGGCGTGTACAAATTTCCAATACAAAATTGCACTATCGAATGATTTTACGCACGTTATTTTTCTCGATAGCTGTTCGTGCTAAGGGCACTGATCATTTGGTACCACCTTATATACCTACCTATTTTATAGTATAACCGCCTTATTCATAAAAACTGCTGAAAAAAAAAATGTATTCACAAAAAAAACGTTTTTAACCGCCTCTGGGTCTAGCGGTTCGCCCACCCATGTAAAACACAGGGGTTCCGGGTTCGATTCCCAGCCCCCTGGGAACCGAACCTGTTCGATCGAATTGTACCCCCCGAGTACAATTTGTACTCGGTTTGGTTGGTGGTAGGGCTTATTTCAAGTCCGCCTGGCTAACTACCACCATCTTACCTAAGTCTGACGCCATAACAACAATTTGAAAATTGTTGTGTTCCGACAGAAGTAATATAGCCAGTTCCTCAGTGATGAGGATCTTTCACCTTCGGCCTTATCGTCACTTAACGTGTAAAAACGTGTTTTTTATGAAAAAAATTTTTTTCTGGTAACTGTCCACGCAAACAAAGTCGCGACCGGCCGTTAGTATTGTATTGTATCCGATCAAAAATTTATGAATTAAAACTTCATGGTTTATATCACAACTTATGCATTTGCTAATTTGTTGGTGTTGAAACCGTATTTTTACCTGTTTTTCAGGAGAATATATGAAATACTTATTGTTTTAAATAAACTGGTAGTGAAACAGGGGATTAGTTTATTTTCGTACATTAAAAATCCTAGACATACCTACGTTTATTACAGAGATCTGGCGAGATAACAATTTTATATTATTTAATATTTATATATGAATTATCTACTTACATCTTTATTTTAATAACCACAATAAACGTATTTTTTTACTATTGTTTGCCTTAAATATTATCATAAACTTTTGATAATCTCTAATTAAATGTTGTGTTGTGTAATTTTTATAACCGTATCTTTTGTAGACAAAAGGTAGATAAAAGCTACCTTTTATCTACCTTTTGTCTATACCTATACTTAATTTTTTAATCGATGAGTGAAATACATATTGTAATATCAGATATAATCTGTAGATATTGAGAAAAAAGGACTTATCAGGATAATATAGTAGTAGTAATTTATCAATTTAATTACTTTACGCCAATATAAATCACCAATCAACACATTAGAAGTCAGATCAACCTATAACCATTTAAATTTTAAGAATTTTAAATGGCGTTTAATATTTTACGTTTGTGAGGGTAATCGACATAAAAAAAAAATATTAGGAACACTTTCTACAACAAAAAAGTATTTTTGGTTGTTTTATGCAGCAGCCGCGCCACATTAAAGTGAATCGTAGATTACGAGCCAAAGGGGCTACGTTGTGGTAACTCTTGTATATATCGTAGGATAATTATACAAATAGGATTTTTACAAAAATCCTAGTATGATTGTAAAATTCCTGATAGTAAGAATCTGAGGCAGATTTTTGCAATCGTCCGAGTAATGTTTAGGATTTTTTTTACAAAAATCCAGTGTAAATTGCGAATGACCATCACTTTGCGCGCGCTGATTGGCTGACGTCAACGTTATGGTCTGATGGATGCTCTGATTGGCTAACGACAACATTACTGCATCCATTGTTATTGTTGTGATTATTGTCAAATATTTCTCCTGAATTTTGTTCGAATTTTACGTTTTTTATTAAAAAAAAAAGAAAACTGAGTGCTCACATCAATCAAGAGACATTCATGTACTATGAGTGAAGTAAATTGGATATTATACAAGTGCCGGGCTCGATCAGTGCAGACAATAGAGGTTATAATTGAAAAATAACTTTTTTACACAGAGATAAGAAAGTTCTACAGTGCTCTACAACACGGTTGTGCAAAACCTGAATGGATTTTCAAGCGAATTAATGTTGTTAAAACTGTAATTGAAGAATTTAATTAGGAAAAATTGCAAATTAACCCCAAAACCCATGAGCAATATGTTCTCACCAATCAGACTAAAGATATCATAAATCGTCTCCAAGATCATCCAATCAGCATTCAAGTTTACAATTGTCCGAAACATACAAAGATCCCAAAAATTGCTCGGACGATTACGAAAATCTATCTTAGATTTTAATTATCCAGTTCTTTACAATATACCTAGAATTTTTGTAAAGATCCGGTTTATACAATTACCCTACGACATATTCAAGTTTAAATTTCCACCACGCCATTGAATACCAATTTAGGGAAATAGAAAATGAAATTAGATAAATATAATTTAAATGAAATAAAATCGGAACTGAATTATCGACAGTAGTAGTTAGTAGTAATACTTTTGTAATCACCAAGAGTAGGTCTTTAAGTAGTGTGTAATTGATTCGTAATTATTAATTATTAGTAAAGATAATTTTATAAGAATGAAATTAATTCCGGGTAACCAACACCATGTTAAGTTACCTACATACTAATCCAAGTAGGTTGTCTTGTGGTTAGGATACTAAAGACAGGTTAACTTTCAAAAACTGCTTCTCAGCACAATACATGCTGTGATCGTCGTTGTCAGAATCTGTTAACAAAAACATATCTGGTGAACAGAATTCATTCACAAAAACTATACTACTTCAAAAGCAACTAAATACATAAATAAACAATTGATTTTATTAGTTTTATAAAATACTCGATGGAAACGTATTATTAACGAACATAAAGTCCTACATCTCATTTTGCTGCGATTCAAGATTGAATAACAAACGTATAAACATACTTAATTACATAACATACCATATAATAGAAAGGAAGCACGTTATGTTAATAAGCTGTCCAAAATATGCAAATGGTGTATTTCCTGTTGAAATAAATTGACAGATACAACAGTAGTGACCACAGAACAAAGAACAAATGTTTGTTCTGTGGTAGCGACCGAACTCAATACTTACATGATAGTGTAGGAAAGGCAGGTAGTGGACCCCCACAGTAAATCCTCAGTAGACGAAACAGTATAATAAAGTATCATAAATGAAACATGTCTTAAATTACCCAAATCGTTTTTTTTTTGGATATTTGTACATAGGTTTTGGTTCATACTATATGACATCCCTGCAAACTTTTCATCGACTGAGGATTAAATGTTGGGTCTTTATACAAAAGATCGCTTCATTTACAAAATGCGACTGAAATTCGTGAATACGAAAATTATTTCAACGAGGCTGCTACGGTGTAGCTACTACGGTACCGCTACGACTTTTAATTAGGTGTGACACCCGCCAACACCGCTGCCTCAGCGACTATTCGGGACTAACTTGAGAGAACAGTACATGAGACAAGTCGAGCTCGCTCAAGTTCATACCATTATAAAGATTGGTCCTCGAAATAGGAGGCCTTCCGTTCAATTTCGTAAATCGCGTTGCTCCGACGGCTGACCGACTGACGTATCACCCCCTCCAGGAATCCGGCCGTTGATGGCAAATTGGATTTTTTTCTATAAAGGTTTATCCTTGAAAGCAACAAGCGAACGATGTCCTGATTTTACATATCTGTCGGCTCGCTCGGGATAATAGAGTATGAAATTGAAAAATAAAGTTTCAAAACATACCAATAGCTATATTTACGTAAATTAAATTTGACCCAATCACTTCGTGAATTCGATTCGACTCGTCCGGTGATGTCATTGTGATAATTCTATTTTCCATAGTACTTATTTGTTTGTGATTATTACTTACTGAAAATATTTTCTCCGCACAGTAATACGAGTATTATTACAAAGCATTCCTAAGTGGTACCTGCTTGTTTTTGAAATGATAATAACTGTACCTATTAGTAGTAATAAAGCATTATGATTTATTTTAAACCAAGTCCAAGATTTTGTTACTACGAATAACCAAAATCTTCATTAGGCAACGTTATCCAGTAAAATAATATTGAATAAGCATTAATAAATTAAGCCCCATTGTGTTACGAAAATTTGTCAAGAACAAAGCCAATCCAATGTCTAGTCATTCAATTTTTTTGACAAAGTTAACAAAGACTAGCGTTATCGACAGCAGCTCAACTAAGTCAATTATCAAATTAACGCGAAAATTAATTAATTAGTCTATTCTTTCCACCGTTAATCAAGGGATTAGCTAATCCTTTCCTTTAAAAAAAACATTTTGACATTAATAGTTCATTGCTCCCACTAAAGGGCTTTCTTCATGTACTTGATGATGAAATATAGTTTCACTGTTTTGTTATAGCTGTTTTGGCCCTCTGTGAGCTGTAGACCTCGCGTTTGTGTTATGTTTTATCATTATTCGAAATGGCTGAAATATATCTGAATTATTTTCAAAATTTTCAAAGTACTGAATCGCCAAAAAATACTAAGTACACAATTATTGAACCAGCTCACAATTGAGATGAGAAATGCGACATGCAAAGGAAAATAGATGGACAGTCGCACAGATAATACGAAAAATGACGTAAGCATCTGTCCAGCTGTCCATCTGTTTTCCTTTGCATGTCGCATTTCTCAATCGATTCTCGTGATTTTGTGAGCAGGTTCGATAATTGTATACTTATGTCCAAGCTGAAACGAAAATGCTTCGCTCGCGCCTCGCGTTCACCGGTCAATAGTCGTGACAATGTGATAACTTTATACCCAAATAGTCAACTCAAATTGATTGACTAGAACAACTCACAGATCATTTTTTTTCGGTAACGTTAACCATTTATCATGACAATTGACAGATTTTCGCGTTATTAAATAGAGCCCTGGGTACCGTCAGAGCTAAATGGCCATAGCTCCGCTAATACTTATATTTATTCTGTACCATAGCACCCACTTTCTTTGAAACCGTTATTTACGAGACTGTGCATCGTTCGTAAAATTACAAAATAATTTTAACCGAAATCTCTAAATACTTTGTGTAGATTTGGTACGAGTATGTTATATATTTTGGCTAAAAATATATCTTTATGTAACAGTGGCGAGGGGTGAAATTATGGCGAAGGTAAGCCGCTCTACAAAAATGATGAAAAATGTAGTGATCTGCATAGTGGATCAGTGGGGTGGGATTTCCAAAAGGTAAGCCGATGAGAATCGGCTTGTATGGACCCTTCGCCACTGTTATGTAATATAATTCCTTTTTTTAAATTCATGGCGAGAACAAACAATAGCCTCAAAGGTCAACTTATAGATACTTACTTGAGATCGAGTAAACCGTTAAAAATTCAAAAGTAATTATCAAACATCAACTGAAATGCTCAAAAGTAATTATAAAAAACTACTGCAGCAAACGTGTCTACTAACAATTATCTTATCATCACATATTTTGGTAAGTACAAATACAGATGGCTAAATTGCAAATCTTTTGACTTTAGATTACAGGAGCTTATCTGTTTCTCCTTGATAAATTCGATAAAACTGTGTAAAAGGCAGCTCAATTGGGATTATAATTTAGAATTGTTTAGCAAAAACAACTCTTGAACCAGATTAAAAAAAACGGGTTGCACTCTGGGATTGCCGGCAGAAGTGAATACTTGAATATTAACTTTGTACATTTCTGATATTTTGGAATGGTTAGGGAATAATTTTGCACGAATTGCTTTAATTATCAGTATAAAAGTACTATAATTTATGAGTAGAAAACAATATTTATTTATTGCGCTATCGTACACAAACATGACAATTTATATTACATTAAAAATGTTTATCTCTCAGAAAAATCAACCCGCCGAACGCCAAAATGACACGCCGCCATTTTCGCCGCGCCCCGTAGAAAGAGAGGGGTTACTTCCGCCACCGGCTGTCTACGCTACATCCGTCTTACGAATTTTCGATCAGGGTCACGTGACCCTGACTGACGCGAGTTTAACATTTTTTCCCCATTACAAAAAAGTGTACAGCGCCGCTAAAGAAGATTTCACTTCAAAAACTCAAAAACGGTGCTTGTTAAGTCTCTACCTACACGTATTCGCATTCGCAAGCTAGTAATCTTCATCTATTTCTGTGCTAAATAAGCACAGAAATAGATGAATATATTTCTGTGCTGTCAATCTTAAAAAAATTGCAGGATAGGTGTAACTCATCCGCAATTCTCGTTAAACTTTTGCTGTTCTCCTCAGTTTAGCCACACGAATCTACTTAGTATTTATCAGCCAATTGCTTAAAACAATGTATATATTTTTTATTGAACCTGTGACTAAAAAACAAAATGCTTATAATTAAGTAAAGAATCAATATTATTGCATTCATCAAACGTTTTCTTTTTGTTTGCTACCTTAATTTGTTTTGAACCAGTTAGATTAGACACGAATAAAAAATTGCTCGTGACTATTAGATTAAAATCAACTAATGTTCGTAAAATGCATCAATCATAAAATCTAATTAATTAAATGATTAAAAAATGTCTACGAGTTTAATATAATGCGACAACAAAATCAAACAATAGACAACTTAAACATTGGCATAAAATAAATCAGATAATTGAAACATCAATCACAGTTTGACTATTAATAACCGATAATGTCTGATTAGGTATGTTCGTTTGTGTCGTTTAATAAGTAACAGCAATATACAAGATTGATGAGAATTTATTATTTTTATACAATTTGGTCAATTATGGAAAAATTTTAGACGCTTGTTTAATTAATGAAGCACGGGATATTGTATTGTTAAAAACCAGTTTTTTTACACGACTGCCTAAAAAAGTGTTTCGGGTTTGAGTATGTTCGTGAGTGGGTATGTGAGTTTCTTTATTCCACCATGACTTCTAAATGCCTTAACTGATTTGGATGAAAGGGGAGGTATGTTTAGAATCCTTACATCATCCCAAGTGACACTGGACAAAAAAATGACAAAAGGTCCACTACAAATCCAGAACTATATAAACGTATGAAATATTGTTTTTATTAAAAACGCTACTGCCCTGCCAAAAACGAACTAAAAAGTGAAATTTAACAAGTGTCATTGCTGTCGGGGGACGTCTTTGATTGAAAATTGTTCCACAAAACGGTACCCTGACTGCAATGACACTTCTTATTTATTAACTTTTTAGTTCATTTTTGGCAGAGCAATCGTGTTTTTATTAAAGTGCTAAGCTTGATTGATCCTGAGCTTATACTAAGCCTGATATATAAATATAACCTTCGTAATACTCTAACTAAAGAGCCGCCTCTGTGGTCTAGTGGTTCGGTCACCTGTATGAGACGCAGGGGTCCCGGATTCTATTCCCAGGGGGGTACAATTTGTACTCGGTTTTGTTGGTGGTAGGGCTTATTTTAAGTCCGCCTGGCCATTACAACAATTTAAAAATTGTTGTGTTCCGGCAGTTAGAGGTAAGATAGCCAGTTCCTCAGTGATGAGGATTCCGGGTGTAGTGCGCTTCCACCTTCGGCCTTATCGTCACTTAACATCAAGTGAGGTGAAGGCCAAACACTAACTAGTTGTGCATAAAAAAATATATATATCTACAATTAAGCAGACCAATATCCCTATCAGACACGGGAGATGAGGTGGTCGAAATGTTTAGTCTTAGCAATACAGTTAGCATCAATGATCAACCTTTAATTTGTGTCATTGTTTGTTTTTGTTTACACATCCTCTGTTACTTGCATAATAGCGACCAACTGTGTAATCACAGCGTAATCACAGCGAGCGTAATGATCCATTGTTGGTCCAGTGTGCAAATGTACGGAAACCGAATCGCCACCCTAACGAGGGGTTCAGTTTTAGCAACAGATAATCAGTTTAGTTTGAACACTCATTATGCCACACAAAAAAGTAATAAACAATGATGGAACGTAACACTTTAACTATTTTTATACCCATTTAGACCTGAAATTTATTGCAAACAGCGTTATAAAACGGTAGCGCGGTAATTAAGCTTACAAGTTTTTATTTGGTTTTTCGTTTGATTAAATATTGTAATTCCTGACCTTTGATTTGGTTTTACGTGTTACTAAAGCTGCTAAAACCATAAAGAAAATCAAGTTTAGTCTACGTGCAAGTGCTTTACAAGTGCTTTATTTCAATTTACGACGAGTATAGGTATGCGCGGAAATCTTATACTTAAATGAAATGACAATGATGGTTTGCATTTATTTTATTTTGTCCATAAACTTCGATCTTTTGATCGAAGATTCAAAGCATGTACATAAAATGATTGTGCAGAAACAAACCATTAATATACGATACTTTGCTAGGTATGTAATTTTTGTGTTAACAATTTTTCTAATAGTTACTTATGCACAGTTTCGCAGATTAAATAAAGAGTAATCATAGGCACGTGCTAAATAGCCTAAAAATAAAAAGAATACTGCTATTATTTATATTTCAATAACAGCGACTTTTTAATTTAATAAATATAAATCTTCATAATTACAACGTTATGAAGTTTATTAGATACCTACTAGCGTCAAAAAAAAACTTATTCTATTGTTATACAATTAATAAATTCATTTAAGACACAATTATAATTATAAGTAATACATAAAAAAATGTCTTTTAATAAGGTCCAAGCCCAAAAAAGTAAATCTAAAAATCTTTTGATAGTATCAAAAAATATATCGTAATATTAGGAGTCTATGATAACAAAATAAAATAAACTTGAATTTTTTATTAACCAGTCTTATCAACGCGACAATCAACAAATTGCGTTTGTGTGTTACGCCCCTGTGTGCTACGCCCCCGTGATGGATGCACCCGATTTCGTTTTAGTGCGATAAAATGTATTATTGAATTTATTTATCCAAAGTACAGTCAGATAGCAAAGTGTAACCTATTATAGATGTTTATAGGTGTCTTCATGAAATGATTCAAAGTCTTAGTTTTTTAATCTTTATTGATAATCATAATCATTTATTGCAAAAATATGGTACAACAAGATGTCAAACATGAAAATATCCGCATATTTTACCATTGGAGGCATGCTTATATGTGAGAGTCATGCTTATATGGAAGGCATGCATGATAATGTCGGTGAAACAACAGTTTGCTTACCTAATTACATTAGTCAAGTTACAATTTAAAAATCACATTTAAAAAAATAAGATGATTTATAGGTTAGTACTTAATAGGCAATTAAGGTAATTTTAAATGAATCATAGCCATGAAATTTCACAGTGTTTAATTACTTTTTTACCTAGTTCAGAAACACTTTTTTGTCGACGGTATCTGGTACAAATGACTTTTATTACAACGAAATCGGCTGTTATAACTTAATAAAAAATCGGGTGCATCCACCACGGGGGCTTCACACATCGGGGGCGTAACACACGAACCCAAACAATCGGGTTAAATTTAATTATTGAAACGTCTTTTACAATCCCCTTAATAACACTTGGTAAATCTTTGGTGTCGGCAATTTCAACTTTTCTAGTACATCACTAAATTCGTCAATTCCATTGGTGAGCACAATTTTAATGACCCTGTATTCAATAAACACATTTGATTAATAACTTATTAACATATTATCATGGCAGTTTCGATTCTGGTTTTAATGCCCATATATATTTGTAAAATACTGCTGGTATAATACCACCAACGAAAGGTCCCACCCAATAGACCCAGTGGATGTCCCATCTGTTAGACCACAGAGCGGGACCGAATGAACGGGCGGGATTCATACTCGCGCCCGTTAAGGGACCTCCAGCGAAGGATAAACCAGCTATAGTAAGAGCAAATTTCAATGGCACTGAATCCAACTTCATTTCATTCACTGGGTCCCACACTGAACAATTCACCAGCGATAGCGCAGCAGACAGCACGATTTCTACCCCTAAAGCTTGCCACACATTTATACTAGGGTGCGGCAACGTCAAGCATATGCCTTCTCCACCCATGTCAACTGGTGCAACACCGATCAAAATACCATATCCAATACATGCTCCAGCTAACTCCATTATTATGTATATTATTCCTACTATTATGGATATTCTTCCCCATATCACAGCCGTTACTGTCACAAAAGGATTCATATAAGCCCCTGACAGATGTCCAAATATCTGTATATTTAACATCACTATCATACCAAATGTAAGAGGTGCATACATAACGGGATTCATCGGCAAACCTTCTATCGGTATACAAGACATACACCCGAATAGTACCAGGAACATCGTCGCTGTGAACTCTGCTATGATTCCTTTCCATTGTGAGGATATCCATTTCCGTAAAGGTGAAGGACTTTTCGCAGCGTAGTTTGTAAGGGTATGATTCCGTACCGTCATCTTCAACACGTAACAGCACGCAAGAAATCAGCACACACGATAATGACTTTTGTGATCACCGTTACACTGTTTTATTGTTCACTCTCACTTTTATTGGGTCATTGTCCTTTGTATATGCACGTTCCCACTGTATATTCTCGCAGCAAGCGGTTCACACGACCGCCTTGCAGCCGCCACTCGATCAAAATATTGATATCTACTCGTGAAGACTCGCCACGAGCTTAGTGATATTTGCGCACAGTGTTAATATTATCATTAGATCACAAATCACCTGGAGTTTGAATATGATTATAAATGACAGACGTTAACAGTAACGGAAAGCAGGCAAGATGATATATCTACCTAATTATCATTTAAGACATAACTACTGTATCTCATCGTAAATTATAAATATTTGTAATTAAGCAATTAAGCAAATAGCAATTGCAATTCAGAAATGAATTAGTAAAGATTTTTTCTGTGACTATTTTTATTATATTTTTTCTGAAAACCACTCTCCTTGAAAAGAAAAAGAAATCAGATTTATTCTCCAATACTAGTTCACTCTTATATTTTTGAAGCTATTTACCCTAGGAATTCGATAACAATATCTTAGAACTTTTGTTGGTTGATCACAGCGAACTAAAATCTATGGAAGTGTAATTGCAAACAAATATTGCTTAAAAAATGGCACCATGAGGCCGAAAAATACAACCCGCTCAGCTTTAGTCGGGCCAGCCACGCACCCGGTGACTGACGTTAGTGTTCTTTTCAATAAATTGCAGTTTATATTGTAGAGAAAAGATGGAAAGGGAGAGTTTATTAGAAATGACGTCCTTTATAGTCAAATGGTGTAAAAGATTCAAAGAAGACAGTAAAAAGATGCAGAAACAACGTATCTTATTTTTTCGTTTAAGTACAGAAAAGATCTATAAGTATACAAATTATAGTCGCTAATAAGCAACCAGTGTTCAGACGCTTTGTGCTGCCTAATTAAATGCCAGCATTTTTAGCCACTTAGTTGTACTTTTTGTGTGGTGCCATTTTTGGAGCGGAATGCTTATTCCATAGCTTTAGTTCGCTGGTTGATCATTAGTTAAGTAGTGTCCTTAGAATTAAGCAATGATAAAGTAATTTAGTAAGTGCTATATGGACTTTGAACTCACAACTACTAGGTAATGTAAATAACAATTACTTACTGATAAATGACAAATTACAAATAAGTTAGGGTCCATCACTTTCGAATGTGTATTATTGTGGTTATAGTAAGTAAAAAAAAACAATATATCGCTGTTACCTACAAATAAGCCTACACAACACATTCTAAGACACAATAAGCCTATAACACTGCACACAGTGACTCGTTTGATTGAACAAATTTTTTTTTTAAATCATAATAGCAAGAAAACAAGCAATAGACCAATTCTACATTACTTATATGGGTCATTGTCAAAACGGGGCTCAAAAAATTATAGTTTAATAAAAGTCCAAAATTAAAGGAAATTTGTTTTTATTTACATCCTTTGGAACATTAGCAATCTAAATCAATATATTTATATTATATATATATACTAGCGGCCCGCCCCGGCTTCGCACGGGTGCAATGTAGTTAGGTACTAAATGTAAAACTGTGCTAATGTGGTGTCAGTGTAAAGTTATTAGATTATTATACTATAGGATACATACATATACCTAGGAGGACGACATATACCTATACCACGTACATACGCAAGGGGTGTTATAATATTCCAGACTTTAATCTAAATCTGTGCCAAATTTCTCCTAAATCCGTTCAGACGTGATTGAGTATAATATGATTGAGTAGGTAACAAATCATGAACAACATCCAAACATCAAAAAAAAAAAAACAAAAAAATTTGGTAGCCTGCGTAGCTATCTAAAATCTTTTGTGATAGAAAAAAAATATTATCATTATCTTATTTATGATTTGAAATTCCCGTGCAGTGAGATTCGAAGTGGGGTTCGAGTTTGGTTACAGAATCGACGCCCTGTTAACGATTCTGTATTAGGTAGGTAGGTACTTAATAAAATTTCTTAGCGGTAAGTAATTTAACAAAATAAGTATAATAATGTTGTTACATTTAATACCTTATAGTTAAAAATTCTAATATCTTCGCATATAGTTATCTTCTTTATAAATAAAAATGGATGTATGTTTATTTGAGGATGAATGGTTTAGGAGTGCAAAGGAATGCAACCTTTGCACTCCTAAACCATTCATCCACATCTGATTATGATGTCTGCTTACTACTAAAAAGATTCCTGGCTAAAAAAACGTGACATTGCAACGCATGCCGGGCCAAGATTTATGCCGGGTGCAACTCGGTGCAACTAATGTTGTGTATTATTATCAGGCTCTCCATCGAAACACTTCTCTATATACCACATTTCTTGTCAGATATTTGCCAGATTTTGCCATGTTTTATTTGACTAATATTTCGTAAAGTAGTGAAAATAGGGATAAAATCTTATACAACATAAAACGTCAGCTCGTGCGATGACAACTTTTTGCTTTCTCCGTGGTGAACCAACGAACATAATAATATAATATATACTCTCAGAGGAGGTGACAACCTGACAACTGACATTTATTTTTCTTGATCGTACAAATGCACTAAGAAGTTTTGATTCCGATATCGAAGTCAACCACCCTAAAAATAGCTTTCTACCCCTTTTCAACCCTGTTAGGGAATACATTTGAAGAAAATACGAAACACGTATTCAAGTAATATTATGAAAGAATGTCTATGCCAAATTTCAAGTCAATCGGGCCAAGGAATCGCTTTCTCCCATACAAAGTTTGCCACCCTGTTTTACCCCCTTAGGGGTTGAATTTAGCAAAATCCCGTCTTAGTGAGCACCTACACCCTAAAAGGAACCCCCATGCAAAATTTGAGACTCCTAGCACTTGTAGTTTCTGAGATTTCGTGATGAGTCAGTGAGTGATTTACTCTTTTATATATATATAGATAGATATATCGCTCCAATTTTGGAGGTCGATACAGCAAAATTGTATTAAACTATGAAAAAAAGACCACCGAATAGACGACCACCGAATGGATTCATCGGCAAACCTTCTATCGGTATACAGACATACACCCGAATAGTACCAGGAACATCGTCGCTGTGAACTCTGCTATGATTCCTTTCCATTGTGAGGATATTCATTTCCGTAAAGGTGAACCGAAAAGACGACCACCGAATGGATTTTCCTCACAAAAAAAACATAAATCCAAACTTTTTGAGGATAATGATAAAAGCACTTTGAAATTGGTAAAATGGCTTAATAATCAAGTAGGCATGTAGCTACGTTTTAGTTTAATAAGTTGTTAACTTTTTACAGCTGTCACCGAAAAGGAGAGTCATTTTTTATGCATTTTTTTCAATTTTTTGTTTTATTCCTTTTCGACATGATTATCTAGCAGTGCTCTCACTCGCACTAAGAATTGTTGATGCGTTCACAGTTAAGCTACTATTCAATTTAGGTTAGGATGCGTTCAGGAAAATATAATATTTTGATTTTTCAAGTAATAAAATAGGGTAACCGAAAAGATCTAAATCTTTGGAACAAAATTGAGACTGTAGTAATAAAATAATTAATAATGGTACCTATATTGCTGGATAACGTTTATAAGGATAAATTACTGTCCTAGATTTTCGAATGGCAACGAAATTTATTAACTGGGGTTGTTTTAATATACCTTAAGATCACAAATTAAAGCCAAGTTGGTTTCCGTTCCGAACAGACCACCTAAGAGGACTTTTTGAGACCAAAATACGATTTTTAGAAAAAATATGATTTCAGGATTTTATTACCTGCTCAGTACACATTTTTTAGTTCAGTTGGTATTGTTTGGTAAAATTTTCTCTTCTAAATGTACGTAAACCTTATTTAATTTTATAGCTTTCGAACAAAATGACCACTGAATTTGACAATGACCGAATGAATGTAAAGTTTCTGCAGATTTATTAAAACTAAAACGTATTTCTACGCCTTGTAAGTAATTTTTACGACAGGAGTGATTCAGTATTGAGTCAATATATCTTAAAAATGGTAAATATAACAGCTAATAAAAAAGTTACAGATAAAAGATTGCATGGGCAAATCTTCGGAGTAAAACTTTGTACTCGATAGCCAGTAAAAGTAACGTAACTCAAGCTTTTCTTGTAATAGAGTGAGTAAAACATCGTTTCGCAAAAGTACCGTTATCGGCTGACTAACGTTGGCTTAATCCGAACCATTCGCAGTAATCCGTGTTCAGGAAAAGTGTCGGCCTGATTAATTGCGGATAGGATGCGTTGGGAAGCTTCCAGACCTATTCGACTGTGACTTTCTTATATCACCACGGAAAGGGTTTGTTATCGATGAGTGCACTTTACTAATTACACTGAATCATTCATTGAACCCTCCAATAAATCTAGATCTAATGTAAAGGAAAACTTGCCTACAGTAAGCACCAAAAAGAAATTCAGTAGAGATAAATTGTTCCTTCTGATAGTCGGTTTTGAAACATGAAATTCAGTAGAGATGAATCGTTCGTTTTCTGATAGAAACTGATAGAAACTTGCCTACAGTAAGCAACAAAAGGAAATTCAGTAAAGATGAATCCTTCCTTTTCTAATAAGTAGTCGGTTTTGAATCTTGCCTACAGCAAGCACCAAACGGAAATTCAGTAGAGATGAATCGTTCCTTTTTTGATAGAAACTGATAGAAACTAGCCTGTAAGCAACAAAGGAAAATTTAATAGAGATGAATAGTCGGTTTTGAAACTTGCCTACAGTAAGCAATAAAAGCAAATTCAGTAAAGATATATGGTTCCTTTTCTTATAGGTAGTCGGTTTTGAAACTTGCCTATATAGTAAGCAACAAAAGGAAATTCAGTAGAAATGAATCGCTCCTTTTCTGATAGAAACTTGCCTACAGTAAGCAACAATAGAAAATTCAGTAGACATGAATCGTTCCTTTTTAACCGACTTAAAAAAAGGAGGAGGTTCTCAATTCGATTGTATGGTTTTTTTTTATCTTTGTTCACGCATATCTTCGTCATTTATGGATAGATTTTGATGATTCTTTTTTTTGTTCGATTGAGTTTTCTTGCGAGATGGTCCCATTTAATTTTTTTTCAGTTCGGCTCAGCAGTTTTCAAGAAATCCTGAATATACTATGATTTTGCATTAACTATCTTGACGACTTTTTTATCGTTGTTCACGCATATCTTCATTATTTATGGACCGATTTTGATGATTCTTTCTTTGTTTGATTGAATTTTCTTGCAAAATGGTCTCATTTAATTTTTTTTCAGATCGGTTCCGTAGTTTTCAAGTAATCCTGAAAATACTTTGATTTTGCATTAACTACCTTGACGACTTTGTTATTTATGAACCGAATTAGCTGTTTTTTTTTGTTGGAAAATGGATACCTTAAGTGTAGTTCTTTTAATTTCATTGACATTGAACCTTTGACCTCGAAGATATCCAAGGGAACTCCTCAAACTCAAATAGGATATGTATTATGTATTGTGATTGAGATATTGGTAGGTTTATGAAAATCCAAAATAAACCGAGCTATGGTCTGTTTGCTACGTTCTGGACTAGACTTGGACTAAGAAGGCACAACGGAACTCCTTTGGAAATTGAGTTATGGGCATTTTGGAAACATATAAAGTTCAAGAATATTACACGCTTACATACCACAAAAAAGTTGAAAATAAAAAAGCTTTTTAAAAAAAAAGATGCGTATTGGTGATTTGAATATATATTTTTTTCTTTTTAGTGCTTTTTAATTTTGAAGATATTTTAATTTTCATTTTTAGGTTTTTGAAGGCGGTTTTTCTTTTTTTTAAAAAAGCTTTTCTGATAGTCGGTTTTAAAACTTGCCTACAGCAAGCAACAAAAGAAAATTCAATAGAGATGAATCGTTCCTTTTTTGATAGTCGGTTTTGGTTCTGAAAATTAATGTTGGTAAGTATTTTTTATTTAAGCAAGTCAATGTAAAATACTTATGAGCTTTTGTAAAATTCGAGCTTGTATCGCCACAGTGAAAGTAAATACTCTAAAACCCCTACTCTCAATTTAGGCAGTGATTAGTACATACATTTCTTACATAAGATTCTAAATCATATCGTATAATTTTCCTAAAGGGGTTTTCATGGGAAAGTACAATTTCCTTTTTTGTGAAGAACCCAAATCCATGCGGATAAAACCCTTGGACGAAATAAAACCGCAAGCAGCTGCTAGTTTGTAGTTCGAAAATAATACTGAGGTTTTTATTTAAACGTTTCTTTTTCATGATTTTTTGCCACAGTATTTACTCTACCTACTTAACAGAAACGTTTTAAAATCAGAAAAGTAACTATATTTAGAGTTTTTTTATTCCTTCGGGCAACAATCTGTTATTGTTCTGTGAAATAGATAACTCCATTCGAGTTCTAATAAGCTAACCTAAAAGAAAATACGAACAATATCAAATCTAATTTACCTTTCAATCAATTTGAATGAAAATGTATTTCCTGGGGATTCATCAATAACTTGATGATCAAAAAATGTCCTTGTTCAAAGAAAATATCTTAAAAAAACATTGTTATATTATTTACCTCGATTCGTTCGTGTCTACTTTTTTGGTATTATAATTAATTAATTAACATACTATACTATTTCAGCTGTATATTATCTGGGAAGACAAAAAACTTGTGTCACAGTTTTCAGTAGCTTATCTATAAGTACATATATCATACATAAGCTTATCGTAAATAAAAAGTCTGCATTGAACTGATTACCTAATAACTTAAGCACTGGTTGACATAATTTAGGACGACAATAATCTACAGTTTTTCATGCATTTATAGATATGGGCAGATATATGGGTATAAAGATAAATGCATGTTGGAGAGGATAAAGTTGTTTGGATGTGACCTATAAGATATTGGATTATAGAATAAAACGCAAGCACACACGAGACATTTTCTTTTGACACAAATAAATATAAATCATCATCATTATAACAGCCACACGACTCCCACTGCTGGGTACAGGCCTCCCCTAAGGATCTGCACGACGATCGGTCCTGCGAAATACTTCTTGGTTACACTACTAACTACTTCTTTAAAAAATACTATTTAATAAATATCGCTGAATTAAGAACATACAGTCACTTTAGATCTTCAAAAAACATGACATTATATTTTACTTTTTTATGAATAAGCCGTTATTCCCAGATGTGTTCGTTATACCGCTTCATAATTGGATATTGCTGCAGTTTAAAACATAAAGTTAATATTCCACTGGAATAGAGGAACAGAGTTCGCTTGGCTGCGACACCAAAAGTGACATGAGCCAGTGTGTGAAAATTTGTAAACGTGTGCGTGAACTTTAGGGATGCCCTGAAGTCCATTTTAGATTGTCGATAACCATAATGTATTATTGCTCTAATAAATAAAACACAAACAAGATTTTGAACAATTTTATTTAAATAATTCATACAGCAGTCGGACGGGAACAGCTCTCCAGGTATAGATAACATTGGTAACCGGTTACTCAAAGCGATAGGACCAACAATAGCACAACCTCTTTCAGATATTTTCAACCTCAGTATTGAAACAGGAACCTTCCCCAAGGCATGGAAAACAGCAGTCGTTATTCCCATACATAAAGGTGGCCCTAAGGGCGATCCTGGCAACTATCGTCCCATCTCTCTCTTGAATAAAATCCTTGCCTGGGGAGGTGCTTCTAAAACCGCATTTCTTACTCTAGAAAGAACCCAAAGGGGTGTTTTAAAGACGGCCCTTTTTAAATCTTACCGATTTCCCACTGCCGCGCTATATGACGAATCAGAGTGAGATAGTGTGAGAAAACTGTTTGTTTTTAGAGTTGTGGTCTCGACTCATCGGGCTGTAGTCGCATCCAGTGAATATATTTCCATGTTGGAAAAGAGAGTTTTCAAAGTTCCAATCCTTCCATCGAAAACCGCTTTTGTCCACCGTTTCAGACCTCACCTTTTCCCCCACATATATAATAAGGTAGTAAACTGCTTCAAACTCAAAACCAAGTCTGTCCAGGAAATAAAAGCCATTTTGCCAGGATTGCTCTTAAAGCTTACTTATGAGGAAACAGAGAACTTGCTAAAAATTGTCAAGTAACACACACCACACCATATTTCACTTCATCTACTACAGCGCTTCCTTTACGTAAATAAAATTGAAATAATTATTTGTTTGTAAAATAAATGTGCCGACATCAAAATGTGTAAATGGTAAACGACCCCTAACCTCCACAGGACAGGCTTAGCCTAGTGTGGAGGCTAGATAACTTATGCCTTGTAATTATGTTTTTTGGAAATAAATATATTTGTATTTGTATATTTGTATAATTTCTTACAAGTCTCCTTGAGGCTCCCAGCCTATTCTATTTATGACATTTATCCAGTAACTTAATCACTGGATTTACAGGAAACCTGGAAATATTGTTAAATTAGTACGTAAGTAAGTATAATTTACCATTTGAAAACTCTCGGTTAAAAGCAGCTTTAGATAAAGCTATCAGTGTTCACAAAGACAAATAAGGTTATATTGGAAATCATCGACATGAGCAGGGGTCTCCAAACTACGGCCCGCGGGCCAAATCCGGCCCGCGAGCACCAACAATCCGGCCCGCGAAAGCAGGCCGGATTGTACCAACAATACTGTAATTTACAGTATGTTGGTACGGAGCTAGCTAGATCCTGGCCCGTGGGACTTGGTGGAGGAGTAAGTCTGGCCCTTTTGCTAAAAAGTTTGGAGACCCATGCGTCTATCGATAATATAATAATTTTTGATCAATCTCTACGCCTTATTTTCTCAAATTCACGGATATAATATCTTTTTATCTAACACATAATGTTTAGAAATCAGCCTTTATTTAGAAAATAGGCGGTTAATAGCATGATATTAGTGTACTACTTAATGTGTTTAGGAATATATTCAACTAAAATATGAAATATGAAAATGGTACTTGTACAATCTTATTTACCTGTGAAATGAGTGTTTATTTGGGTTGTTGTCGTAAGTAACATTTCAATTCAGTACAGAACACGACACCATTATTGATTTATATAGCTTTATGAGCCAAACCGATCAGATCGCAGTCAAAATTACAAAATAATCGTGTGGACGCTTTTCACCAAGATGATAACAGACGATAAATGAAGTCAAACTAGGTTCTACTGTCATTTTCTTTTAACTCTTCCTCGCACGTCGAATAAGCCGTAAGAATCGGTTTCTCACTCGCATCATTGTCCGTCTACTTGAGCGTAGCGAAATTTTTCTATGTCTAAGGTTTAAAATGCACAAATTTAATACTAGTGTCTCTGTCAGCTGTAGGCTTCGCGTTTGTGACATTTTTGAAAAAAAAAATCGAAATGTCTCTGAAATATTATTTTTATTTCTTCGAAAATCGAAACTTTCCTGGATGTTTTCACTACTCTCAACGTACGAATGTAAATTTTATTGGCTTTGAACTAATTCCACTGAATAGCCGAAAGGCTTTCACCACAGACAATTCAGTGCGTTACTAGGCGTTGAGGGAAGTCTCGTGTTGTTTCTACAAAGCTTCGCATTAGATTCCGCTCACGTCTGCAATATTGTGAGATACACACGCTAGATAAGACTTGAGACGGTGTTCCCTTTGCTGATTCATTCGGTATATAATAAAACTGACTACTTAAAATCCGTCTAACTAATATAAGCATTAACAGGCTAGCAAGATAAGTGAAAGCCGAGACCGAAACGCTCGAAATTAACTAGCCTAACAACGAAAAAGATGGACAAATCAATGTAAAAGAAATCAATAAATAGCTATATAAAAGTTTTAACCTTTAATAGATAATTAAATTTTAAAAGTATTTCTATGGAATTAACATAATGTAAAATATCAGTAACAATAACTTTAGCTTATGTGCTAAATTTCGCTATTGTCTTTCTGCATTATACAATCTAACCTACTCTATCCAACAAATCAACAAGCAAAGCTTTAGTTAGTTTTTAGGGTTCCGTACCAAAATGGTAAAAAAGGAACCCTTATGGTGTGATTCAGTCTGTCTGTCTGTCTGTCACAGTTGGATATCTCGAGAACTACTAATGGTTTCAACTTGAAATTTGGAATAGTTTAAGATGACATTTGCGCAACTATTTTACAACAGGGACTGAAAAGAGGTTTTAAATTTTTTTAAGTGGGGCTACTAGGGCATGTGGGGTATCATATGAAAGAGCGCCGTTTGCACGTTTTCAATTATTTTTTTTCCTTTTTTTCTTATGCGGCATAGTTTTTGACTTATGATGAAAAATGTAAAAAAAATACCGTTCCCCCCCTTATCTCCGAAGTTTGCAAAGAGAAAAATCTGAAATAATTCTATGTGATAGCAGTTTATATAAAGATTACAGGAAAAATAAAACGATGTCTCGATATAGCACACTTTTTTAGAAACTATCAAATTTCTAAAAAAGTTAACATTAGTTCCACTATCAGTCAAGAGATGGCGCTGACCTAAAACTGCTATACTAATTTTATTATTCTACTCTGCAGTATGGTTTGATGGTGCAATTATGATGGTACGGAACCCTCGGTGCGCGAGTCCGACTCGCTCTTGACCGGTTTTATTTATATAATATTTTTACTTAGAGACGAAACGCGTTAAGTTTATATAATAGTCGTGTTATTTTCAACATCGTTAGTAAGATCCGTTAATAAATTAACTTGTCCAAAAGTCAACTTTTGCGAAGAAGTCTTCGTTTCCCAGAATAGACAGCCTGTACTTTGAGCTTTATCTTATTGAGACGTAAATTAAAAATAAAGCAAAACAACACTGTTGCTAAAACGGACTTTAAAATAGATAAATTGTATACGGGCTGCGTATTGTTAGGAGAGGGGATTCATTTATTTTTTATTTTATCCTTCAGGAATGAGCGAGCAGAGAAATTGCACCAGACTGTTGTTAATTGAAACGGGCAACTTACTCCGGTCGGGATTAGTGGTGGGGGTAACATCTAAGCGATAAAAAAACTGTATTGTGTTGTACGTATGTACTGTTAGCACAGTAGGTACTTAGCTAAACCAGTATCTCAGCTAAGCCCTTTTCTCTATATGTCGCAGTCGTTGGAGCGTGGGATGCTATTATGTCTTTGATTGACATATAATATCAAAGAATTATGTAAGTACGAGTAACGCGGCACTCGCGACTAGGGTTACCAGACGTCAGGATATGTCCTGACATGTCAGGCTTTTTGGGTCCCTATCTTGGAAAATTTCAGGCTTTTTTAGATTATTCACATGATAGAAAACAAACCTTAAAAATTTAACTTTATTTAAGTAAGTATCATTCTTTTTTGGTAACAATCAACTGGTACATTTTAGTAAAATAATTGCAATCAACTTAGTAAAATGTCTGCACTTTTTAGTAGAAATCGGGCTTTTTGTAAGGATTTTTATATATACAAACTGCCCTCCTACTCAAATGGCCACTTTTCTATTCGTTCGCTAACTTAAAGCTTAAAAATAAGCAATTAAACGATCAAGTCACACGTCGCAAGTTTAAGTAAATCACAGACATTGTTGAATTGTATAGAATTGACAAGCCCACGACACGTAATTTTGCAGTTTATGTATTATTTTTAATTTTTAAGTTAGCGAACAAATAGAAAAGTGGCCTTTTGAGTAGACCCCCTGTGACTGTACTCGCGACCGGCTGACTGCTGAGCTTTCGAACTTTGCTTACAGCTCTGGGGGCCGATTACGTAACTCTGTTGCTAACAATTCTCGATTGTAATCGATTGAAACCGCAGTTACATTGCTGCTTTAAGTAAGATAGTTGTAACAATGGTTTTCACTAAAGCAGCAATGTAACTGCGATTTCTGTCAGAGTTGATTGCAACAAAGTTACTTAATTAGGGGGCTGGTAGCGAGATGTATGTATGGTCTTTGTAAATACGCTGATCCTAA
The DNA here is from genome assembly GCA_943789525.1 of Agriphila geniculea. Taxonomy (NCBI): domain Eukaryota; kingdom Metazoa; phylum Arthropoda; class Insecta; order Lepidoptera; family Crambidae; genus Agriphila; species Agriphila geniculea. The sequence goes on along the minus strand of OX038882.1, from coordinate 15,159,132 downwards.
TTCAGTTTGTATGTAATAAAATGACGTTACTTCTTTAGCTATGTTTATATTTACTGTACTGTTAGCCAGCCAGGCAACCAGGCTCAACCCATGATCCCGGAGTTAAGTCGGGGACTAAATAAAAAGGTTCTCCCTCAAGGGATACACACCTCATTTCGAATTCAAAATATCGTCGAGACTGTAAAATTATAAGTCTTTCCTCATTAAATAAACAACTCAGGATGAAAAATAAAATATTCAGATACTCGAAATTAAAATTAGCTGCATTAATCATTCAAAGCTCAGCGGGCTTTGTGTACCTACTTAAGTTTTATAATACCATCTAGCTGTTTCATTCGAATTGAGTGTTTCCGATGGCTCTACTCTATTAAAATTATCAAAGTAAGTGTCTTTAGATGAACCAATAATAATACACCACAATTTTGTTGTGCATATGCTTATGTAAAATCTTGTAGGTACATACGTCTTTCCCTCATTGGTTTCCTTATTTTGAGAAGTTAGGTAGGTACTCGTGTACGTAGTATCTGCTACGAAAAAGCTAAAACTTTTTTTTCGTGTGCGGGGGTTTTGTCTTATTAAAAGAAAGGCAGCATATTACCATATTTCCAAACAGCAAAATAAAAATGAAAAAGTTCATTTAATTCAGCAAAAGGCTTATAAACTAAACTATGTGTATTATACAAGATTAGGACACTTTTGCAGACAAAGATTAAATACTAACATGAAATATCTTCCGGTTCTCACTAGGCAAGCCGTATCCAGGTGATCTTTAATCGATTTGGTTCATGAGCTTTAGCCTCTGAACGAAAGGTATATGAAGTTATTTAAAGCAGTTATTGGTCTCTAGATTAACTTTCCTGGGATCGACAGGATGCTTTGAAAATATCGCAACAAACCATGCAAGCACACATGAAAGACGATTTGCAAATCAAACTTTGTACGAATCGCACTCTTGAGAATATCACATGCGCGACTATGACGTTGTGACGACCTACGATACGACGCTCTGCAAATCGGATATTTTGTGCTTTTAAAAATCTTACATTACGTGCGCAAATATTACTTTTTCAGTTACCGTAGTTATTGGTTAATATACTTAGTAAAAGCCTGGGGGCCTATTACCAAAATAACGTACGCAATTGCGTAACGCAGTCACTTGGCCACGATAGTCGTCCGCAGTTCGTTGGTTATAGTTTTATCAAACATTCTGAATTTTTCTATTGTAGTCCATAGACTACTAAACGAACGATGTTGGATATGTAAGAGAGAAACTGTCAAACTCACGCAATCACTTCGCAATATCGCAAAATATGCGTATATATGCTGCTTTTACCGTGTATGTGCCGGCTTAGAATAGCACTACCCCCTCTCATCCCGTGGGTGTCGTAAAAGGCGACTAAGGGAACACAGCCATCAGGAGATGGGCAGCAGCGTCTCCAAAATTCTTGGCCTACTGCGATCGCCAACCCGCCTGCCAAGCGTGGCGATTATGGCAAACCCCCCCTAATGATGGACACACAAATAAATTGGCCCCCAGTCCCCGGCGGCCCCGCTATTCCTAGCTACGGTAGCGGCTATGGTAACGGCGGGGCAGGGGGTGCTAAGAATCCCCGGGTGCGGATCGGCTACCACCAATCACGAAAATTGCACCTGGCAACCTATAACACGCGCACACTGAGGACCGACACGAAGTTAATCGAGTTGGAAGAAGTTATAAGCAAGTTACACTGGGACATCATTGGGTTATCTGAAGTCCGACGAGAGGGAGAGGACTCGATAATCCTTAATTCCGGTAACTTGCTGTACTACCGGGAGGGCGACCAACAGTCCCAAGGTGGTGTCGGGTTCATCGTCCACAAGTCCCTTGTCAACAACGTGATTACCATCGGAAGTGTGTCGACCAGGGTGGCGTACCTTATACTCAGAATATCCAAACGGTATTCGTTGAATGTCATACAGGTTTACGCACCGACCTCGACGCACCAAGATGACGAAGTGGAGGCTATGTATGAGGAGATCTCTAAAGCCATGCATAGCTACAAAACCCACTACACCGTTGTGATGGGGGACTTCAATGCAAAGTTGGGGAAACGATGCGGTGATGAGCTGAGAGTGGGGCAATTTGGAGTTGGGCAACGGAATGAAAGAGGCCAGATGCTAGCCGACTTTATGGAGAAGGAGAACCTCTTTATGATGAACTCATTCTTCAGAAAGCCGGAAAGCCGGAAGTGGACTTGGGTCAGTCCGGACGGTACAGTCAGAAATGAGATAGATTTTATCATGTCGACGAAAAAGCAAATATTTAATGATGTCACTGTGATCAACGCCGTTAAGACGGGGAGCGATCACCGATTGGTACGTGGCACATTGAATATCAACATAAAGCTGGAAAGATCTCGACTGATAAAATCAACACTCCGACCATTGCCGGCCCATATTCAAAACCCCGAGAGCTTTCAACTCGAACTCCAAAACCGTTTCGAAGCCCTTGAGAACAGCATAGATGTGGACGATCTAAACAATATGGTGGTGGATACTGTCCGTACGGTAGGGTCCAAGTTCTTCAAGACCCGCCGTCCCAAGCTAAAGAAACTCTCCGACCACACACTCCTACTCATGGATCAGAGACGTGAAATGAGGCTCCAGAGTTCAGTAGATGCTAATCGTTATCGGCAGCTTAATAGACAGATATCTAAGTCTTTGACGAGCGACCTTCGCCAATTTAATACGAATCGTATTAAAGAGGCCATCGAGCGGAACAAAGGCTCCAAAGTGTTCGCGAGAGATCTGTCTATTGGGCAAAGCCAGATGACGAAGCTGAAAACCGACGACGGACGCATCATCTCAGCGAAGCCTGAAATCCTGAGGGAGATCGAGAGTTTCTATGGGCAGTTATATTCCACGCAGACACCTGTTGAAAGCAAGGCTAAAGACCCCAGAGCCAAGCTTACCCGACACTATACCCAAGATATCCCGGACGTCAGCATGTACGAGATTAGTATGGCTCTCAAACAGCTGAAAAACAACAAGGCGGCGGGTGACGACGGAATCACTACAGAACTTCTGAGAGCGGGCGGTAAGCCGATACTTAAAGTCCTCCAGAAGCTTTTCAATTCCGTCATCGTCGAGGGCAGAACGCCGAAGACATGGAACATAAGTGAGGTGATTTTGTTCTTTAAAAAGGGTGACAAGTCCCTCTTAAAGAACTATAGACCCATCTCGCTTCTGAGTCATGTCTATAAGCTGTTTTCGAGAGTCCTTACGAACCGTCTCGCTCGCAAGTTCGACGACTTCCAACCTCCCGAACAAGCCGGGTTCCGAAAAGGCTTTAGCACCATAGACCACATCCATACGCTGCGGCAGGTCATACAGAAGACCGAGGAGTATAATCTGCCACTTTGCTTGGCGTTCGTGGATTATGAGAAAGCCTTTGATTCGATTGAAACCTGGGCGGTGCTGCAGTCCCTCCAAAGGTGCCAAGTGGACTACAGGTATATCGAGGTGTTGAGGTATTTATACAAAAATGCCACCATGTCGGTCCGAGTACAGAACCAGAGAACAAATCCTATCCAACTGCAGCGAGGTGTGAGACAGGGAGATGTTATCTCTCCGAAACTGTTCACAGCTGCGTTGGAGGATATCTTTAAACTCTTAGACTGGAAAGGGCTCGGCATCAACATTAATGGCCAGTACCTAACACACCTTCGTTTTGCCGATGATATAGTTCTTATGGCTGAGACCTTGGAGGACCTGAACACAATGCTCGAAGACCTCCGTAGTGCTTCCCAAAGAGTGGGTCTTAAAATGAACATGGATAAGACGAAAATCATGTCGAATGCCCATGTTGTGCCCGCTCCAGTTCATGTTGGGAACACTACACTTGAAGTTGTTGACCATTATGTATACCTAGGACAGGCAGTCCAGTTAGGTAGGTCCAACTTTGAGAAGGAGATCTCTCGTCGAATCCAACTCGGATGGGCAGCATTCGGGAAGCTCCGAAAAATCTTCGTGTCCGATTTACCGCAGTGTCTCAAGACGAAAGTCTATGACCAGTGTGTGTTGCCAGTGATGACTTACGGCAGTGAAACGTGGTCGCTAACTATGGGTCTCATAAGGAGGCTCAAGGTCACCCAGCGTGCAATGGAGAGAGCCATGCTCGGCGTTTCCCTGCGTGATCGAATCAGAAATGAGGAGATCCGCAGGCGAACTAAAGTAACCGACATCGCTCGAAGGATTGCTCAGCTAAAGTGGCAGTGGGCTGGACACATAGCGAGAAGAACCGATGGCCGTTGGGGCGGAAAGGTTCTTGAATGGCGACCGCGCACCGGACGACGCTCCGTGGGTAGGCCCCCGACAAGGTGGACCGACGATCTGGTGAAGGTTGCCGGAAGCCACTGGATGTGGGAAGCGCAGGACCGATCGTCGTGGAAATCCTTGGGGGAGGCCTATACCCAGCAGTGGGTGTCGTGCGGCTGATATGATGATGATGATGCGTATATATGTCGTGGGCTAATCTTTAAACTGGGCCGATCGAGATCTGCCTGGGCAGATCACGATGTGCCGGCATTTCATGATCTGGCCAATAATTTCACGATGTGCCCAATCAAAAATTAGGCAGATCGATAAAAGCATCCTATTCGTCGATTTGCCCTAATAGTACTTGGCCACATCGAGATATGGCTGGGCGCATCGTAATATATTTCAGTTTCGCGACGCTTGTGGCATAGTAGAACCAAATAAGTAGGCCAACTCGAGCCTCGAGCGAGCGATACAGCTTAAACACGTAGGGCTGTCACATCGCTAGTTTATTCAGTCGTCAAAAAATGCATAGTCAATCTCTATACAAAATATTTTTTTCTTATAGGGTAAGCATCAGGGATCTATAATTCAAAGTTTTTTTTTATATTTTTTTGTACGTAGACCAGCGGGTCTATCGACTAAAATAATGAAGTTAATGTTAATTGTAATTTGACAGATGTATGTGATACATTGGCTCTTTCGTTTTGACACCAATAAAAACTTACTAAAGAAAAGTAGCAATGTATCACATTTATCTGTCAAATTACAATTTACATTAAATTCATTGTTTTCAGGAACTGACTACAATGTTTTCATTACCTACGTCATGTTATGTGATTTGAAAACTTACAAACGAAATAGGATTAATTAAAACGTGGCTTTACTAAATAATGTATTTATTCAAATAAAATAAAATGAGTATGAAATTTTATTTTTTACACTATTAACTGTTTCTTACTTTTTCATTTACCTACACTTATTAAAATAATAATCTTTAAATTCGGAAATTGTTTACTTTCCATAATAGGCATGCATAATAGGCTTTTTTCTATAGGAATTTGTGATTTTATAACAATATTACACAATTAATATAAAAAAAAATTCGTCTGTTTCGACAAGTACGAAATGCCTTATTATTTAAAGTTAATGTAAAATATATCCTCATTCTCACAAATCTTTTTGCAATAATATCTTTGGAAAGCATGGTATGTACTGTAGGTAGGTACACGTTGAAATTATTACGAACGGCGCGGCGGCGTGAAGCGTGCGTGAGCGCGGGCGGGATTACGTACGGTGCAGCCATGACTGTTGCACCTTTATCACCTTTAAATTTTGTCAGTGTGTGCGTGCGACGACGCATACGTACGGGCCCGCTCACATACAAACCGCGTTCATGCGTATAAAGAGTAAGATGACTTACTTATTTGGTTCTACTATGCTTGTGGCGCTGTAACGCTGTTTGCGCTCTGTCAGCTGGGTTGCGTTCAGAACCTACGCTCCGAGTCAAGTGCAACCAAACGCTCTAACGGCTGGCGTTCCAAACATTAGAGCGTGACGTTCGGTTGACACAACTTTCCCGTTCCAAACGTCAGAGCGGTGCAACTTTTTAACCAATAAAATCGGTGGTTTAAAAACGCTCTGATTTTTTTCTATTTGTCCATAGAAAAAAATGTCAATGTCGTTTGACACTATTTTGTATTTTGGTGTTTTTGTGTCTAAGTTTCAAATAGTACATTGTAGCTTCTCAAAAACAGTTTTTATTTAATTTAGAATAAAGAAAATTTAAATTATTCGTATTCCAAATGGAAAACGAAGACTTTATACCATTAATGACATATAAAGTTCTTAGTCATTCCGAACCTTAGAGTGAGTTGAGTTAAAATTGTGATTATAAAAACAATAACAGTGATTTAGTTGAAGAAAAAAGTTTTACTAATTCTTTGGTCACCCTACAGACTATTTATCCCAGCATGGCTGGTTATATCTTTATTATCTAGTAGAATAATTATTTACCAAACTTCCTTTTGTTTGCTTGTACTTTCGCCACCCTACAGAATCGATTTGCCCAAGCATGGCCGGGCAAATCGTCAAACGTTATGCTTTGAACGATATGGCGGGTTTTGAAAAGGCAAATCAAGAAATGCCGGCGTATCGTGATCTGCCCAGGCAGATCTCGATCGGCCCAGTTCAACGATTGGCCTACGACATATATACGAAAGTGATTTGTAATAGGAAACAATCAAAACGAAACACGGACGCAGCTGCGTGTATCGCATCAAACTTTTCGTAATAGACCCCCTGGGCGGCGACATATTATTATACTACAATATTGTAAACTACAATAGACTTTGTATCTGCCGAGCGCGAGTGTAACTATGTGAGCATAGTACCTACTAAGTTTGTTACCTATCTGGCTATGCTCAAAAGGTGCGACATACGACAGTATACATAGTCAATCATTGATTTAAACTTTACTTACTAACAATACTGCTATTTAGTGAATAAAAACTTAACAAACATCATTCCCGGAATACTAGCCAAAAGTTATTTCAAAAGTTGAAAACTACTGTCGCGTGTATCAAGAAAAAGATTTCCCAACAGTACCTACGCAAGCAGGCTACGTCGAAATCCCTGGTGTGTGCTCGCAGCTAATACTCGACATTACCGACATTTCTTGACACCACTGTATGCCACTCTCGCTCTGTTGAGCTAGTAAGCATACGCTCTCTTTTACCGAAAACGAAGTCAACAGACTAACTAGGTACCTTCCTTTAAATAAAAAACCGGTCAAGAGCGAGTCGGACTCGCGCACCGAGGGTTCCGTACCATCATAATTGCACCATTAAACCACACTGCAGAGTAGAATAATAAAATTAGTATTGCAGTTTTAGGTCAGCACCATCTCTTGACCGATAGTGGAACTAATGTTAACTTTTTTAGAAATTTGATAATTTCTAAAAACGTGTGCTATATTGAGACATCGTTTTATTTTTCCTGTAATCTTTATATAAACTGCTATCACATAGAATTATTTCAGATTTTTCTCTTTGCAAACTTCGGAGATAAGGAAGGGACGGTATTTTTTTAAAATTTTTCATTATAAACCGAAAAAAATGCGGCCTAAAACAAAAAGAAAAAATGATTGAAAACGCGCAAACGGCGCTCTTTCATATGATACCCCACATGCCCTAGTAGCTCCACTTCAAATTTTTAAGACCCCTTTTCAGTCCCTGTTGTAAAAAAGATATTTATTTTTTTATTTATTTCTTATTTGCAAAATAGTTGGGCAAATGTCATCTCAAACTATTCTAAATTTCAAGTTGATACTATTAGTAGTTCTCGAGATATCCAGCTGTGACTGTGACAGACAGACAGACTGAGTCACACCATAAGGGTTCCTTTTTTACCATTTTGGTACGGAACCCTAAAAACGACCGAAAAGGCAGATCATCTCGTCGCTAAAAATGTCACTGTCTGTAATCTGTATTGTCAATTGGTAGATAACTGGTGGATAATTGTTAGATAATTTGATTGGTAGGTAAATTGCTCGATAATGATGAAATGTATAAAATGACGATCGTCATAAACTTTGCATCATAAATAAAGTTAACAAGTATTTTTTAAATAATAGTCCAGTTTAACCTGTTATGCCAGAGAGTTTAGTTCAGTGGAGCAATTATTTAGTCGAATGCTCTTAGTGTATGTGCAAACTTCCCCTTAGCTGCTGCTAAGTTGATTGTCTCGCGCCCACGAATGCCAACGTCGTCGTCGCTTACAACCACTAACTTAGAACCTGCAGTTGCAGGGAACTAAATCCTAACCTCGGAGGAGCTCGGAGGCGCAGTGGTTTAGCGCCTGGCCCAGCGATTGCGGTGGTTAAGCAACCTTCGCAAGGGTCGGTCATGGGATGGGTGACCAAAAATTTATTATCTCGAGCTCCTCCGTGCTTCGGAAGGCTCGTCAAGCCGTTGGTCCCGGCTGCATTTGCAGTCGTTAACACTCAGCAATCCGCATTGGGCCCGCGTGGTGGGTTATGGCCCGTCCTCCTTATCCACCCATAAGGAAGGCCTGGGCCCCAGCAGTGGGGACATTAAAATGGCTGATGGACAAATCCTAACCAGAAGCTCCATAGTAGTTGCGTTATAAATTGTAATAAAGATAGAGAAAGAGAAATTGTATATTTTTATCACATCATCATATCAGCCGCACGACACCCACTGCTGGGTATAGGCCTCCCCTAAGGATCTCCACGACGATCGGTCCTGCGCTGCCCGCATCCAGTGGCTTCCCGCAACCTTCAATCGTCGATCCACTTTGTCGGGGGCCTACCCACGGAGCGTCGTCCGGTGCGCGGTCGGACATTGTTATTTTATCACATACAATACAGCACACAGATTATGAATGATTAAAATAAACAACATTATATTTAAATGAAAGAAATGTAAAAACTCAGGTTAGGATTCCTTTTCTTTTAAGACAAAGCATTGAAATTTCAATTTATACCTACTTAAGTCCGTGGGGACATAATAATGGCTGATGTGCATTATATCAAGTAGAGGCACTTTCCCAGTACATTGCTACAAAATCTGCTACACCCTAATCACGTCTAATCTATTCTCTCACTGGAAAGGATTATGCTTCCAACATTTCCTATTTCGCGTATACGCTTGTATACGCGAAATCCCACATCATTGACGTTCGATAGGCGAACGTTTTGGATTTGAAAGTTTGTATCATAGTTCAGATTACCTCTATTAAATGCAAATTTTCACAATTCGTGAGAAGCAAAATGTACGTCACCCGTTAAAGTTGTTCTTATTAATTTATTAGTAGATATAATAATTTCCGTACCCCTATGATACGATTACATACACACGATTACATATTACGATAACATAAAGACCTATTGAGCACTGCCTGTCAATTCTGAAACCAACTCGCATCTCACATCAAACCTCACTTCACTTCGCGCGAATTTGTTTTTAGAAATAAGCTGAATATAAGCTACTTTATCGATTGCAAAAAGTTTTATGTAGCTAGCGTAGCTACCTAAAATCTTTTGTGATTAAAAAAACAGCCTATCATTATCCCATTTAAGATTTAAAATTCTCGCACAGTAAAGTGAGACTCGTGAGGTTCGAGTTTAGTTACAGAATCGACAGGCAGAAATCAATTAGTTGGTACGATCTTCGGGTAATTAAACAATCAAGAGACGTTCGATCGTAAGACAATAGCTCGACTAAGCGCAGCGAGGTGCAGACAGAATTATCTTATCACACTCTATGCACTCGCACGTACAGCCCTGAGAACTTTCCGGAGAACTCGACTCGCACACGCCACTGTTAACTTTACCTGCGATCTGTTAGGAATTTGTGACCGGGGTTAGCGTGAGCAGATAAATTGGCCGAAGTTCGCTGAAGTTTCTCGACATGTTATTTTATCGTTCAATATTCAAAATTAAGTTGGTATTGGAAAACGTTGTGCAATTTCTTTAAAGATGAAATAAAATTCACTTGATGCTTGATGCTAATAAAAATCATAAATAATAATAGTTAATCCGAAGCTCAACTGATTAACATTAATCACCCTATCTTTGTTATAATGCCTTGTATTATCAATTTATAACGAACTTATTTACAATACTTATAATGACGACGTGTCAAACTAATTATCAACAAATGTTTATTCTTATTAGTTAAAATAAATGTTACGCAAAATATTTACAAACAATATGTTTAATGCATTCGTTCAAATTCATTATTTCTAATTTATTGTTTTATTAATGTTCTCGTTGTTCAACAAGCTGCACAACTTGGATCTAAATCACATCTACACACTTTGAATGGGAATATTCCATCGAACTTTTTTCTGTATTCCCACAAAACTTCAATATTACCTTCCGCGTAAGGACTTTTCGTATCGGCTATCAGTTCCGCCGAATCACAATAAACCTCGTCAGCCAACAACACTGCATTAACTACTTGTTCCTTTCCATTCAAACTTATTTTACACCTCCACTGAGTAAAGGCCATGTATAAATAGATTTGGGTTATCTTAACAGCGATGATTTGCTTTTTCCCACTCTGGAACACCAGTTCTTTGTCAGGTTTGACAATTCTGGGGCAGAATTCCGTGCCAGACATTAAAGCGTTTATGTTTTTGGGGTAGATAACGTTGTCATTTCCACACGCTTGTTTGGTACATTTGCTTTTTGTGACGCACCAGGAACAGTAGCTTTTGCTGAGGCATTCGGAGCACGATGACAGAGCGAAGCACACGTCGTTGTTTGACAAGTCTTTTGCCGAAATTGGCGGCAAAAGCACAGCCGCAATCGCTAGGGTTGAAATAAATATGGGCCCCATGTTTCTTCACAAATCTGTTGATCAGAATTTTAGAATACAATAAGTTTATTAAAATGAGAATAATTTTGCAGTCTTAATTAATTATCTTCTTATTTGATAATGATTTATGATTTTGGTAAAATTTTAAAGTATGCAAAAATATGAAAATATCTCTATATCTTCTGAAAGTAAAATGGTGAGATTGAACCGCAGAGATTTATACTGATTGTACATTACTTATTAAATATTTATTAATTTATTCAATTCTTATTGATCAGTCTTTCTTACCTAATTAATAATCGGGATCGCACTGCAGTATTGATAGCAAGATATTCTCTAATATAGTAAAATAGACATACTGATAGCTAGAAGTATAGGTATTATATTTATTCACGCATACACATACAGGGTGAATCAAAGTCTTTAGCAATCTTTTAAACTAAGAATGATTAATGATCAAAAGGAAAATGCTCTATCCCGGCTTTTCGTGGACAAGTATTTTTACAGAAAGATATTATTAAGTAAATTTAAAATAGTTTCCTTGTAAGTCTCGTCGCCGGAAAGTAAATATGAAAATAAAGTATTTTTGTTGAAGAAATATAAGCACAGAGTTCTCTTGTCTAGTATCTAATGAGAACTTACTGAAAACCTTTTTCAAAACATAGCAAAATACCAGTAAATTAAATGCCCACTGTCAACCAAAGAGTACATGTAATAAAAATCATAAAAACTACGTTTAAACTTTTTACGAACATTTTACTGTCAAAAATGGTGACATATTCTAAAAAAAATATTCGCCTTGTCTCCTGTACTGTGAACAAGAATTCTTGACTGTGAATCTTTATTATCTATACTGTGAATGTTGTTTCGACTCCTTTTTTTGTAAACCCGATTTTCTTTGATAATACTGATTAATGTTATTATATTATCTCAAAGAGTGCAAAAACGTAAGTAATTAAGTGTGTCAAAGTGTAATTAATACATTTATTTAGGAAAAACAATCATTATTAACTTCTTTCAGTCCCAAGATTACACATGCATTATAATTTATTTCTTTTAGGTACAAAGTAATCAGAAATAAGAATCATATATAACTATATTTAATGTTCACGCAAAGCCAAACCCCCATTATAACAGTGTCATGTTTTTTAAGCATCGGTAATCTTTTACTTATGCCTTCTTATGTTTATTTCACCTTCAATTTTGATCACTTTTTTATGTTGGACACAAATTATGATCTTTTTTATGTTTATTGACTTTCAATTTGATCACTTTGATTTCAAAAAACCGGCCAAGTGCGAGTCGGACTCGCGCACGAAGGGTTCCGTACCAAAAAACGGCAAAAAAATTACGTTTGTTGTATGGGAGCCCCCCTTAAATATTAATTTTATTCTGTTTTTAGTATTTTTTGTTATAGCGGCAACAAAAATACATCATCTGTTAAAATTTCAACTGTCTACCTGTTGTTTTTATTAATATCGAGCAAAAAACAGCAAAAAAATCACGTTTGTTGTATGGGAGCTTCCCTTAAATATTAATTTTATTCTGTTTTTAGTATTTGTTGTTATAGCGGCAACAGAAATACATCATCTGTGAAGATTTCAACTTTCTAGCTATCACGGTTCATGAGATACAGCCTGGTGACAGACAGACAGACAGACGGACAGCGAAGTCTTAGTAATAGGGTCCCGTTTTTACCCTTTAGGTACGGAACCCTAAAAAAATTTCCTTAATTATCAGTATCGCGGTTAGTTTAAAGATTGCCAATGACTTCGATTTCACCCTGTATAAGACAGACGTCAATGGTCCATATCGAACTTCGAGCATAATGTTATCAAGATGCTACGTAAGGTATTGTTTGTCATTTTCCGCCATCTGGCATTTAAGATACTATAAAGACTCGTTACCTATCTCTGATCTCAATCGGTCTCAATTTTCATATTAAAATATGCAAAAAGTGCAATGAAAGTGATAAATAACACCAGAAAGATTCAAAACCTAAGTATACCTACGTATTATTGTTTAAATTGTGATCGCAGACAGTGCGTGAAGCTCCTTGTAGAAAGATATTGCTACATTTTAGACACAACATGAAAAGATAAAAGTTTCTTTTAACTTTATTAAGTACTTTATTTTTATACTTTATTTTAATCTCAAATATGAGATTTAAATACACAATTTATTATACGATGGCCACACTGAAAGTTTTGCACAACTCGTAAATAAAACAATATTTATGAAAACTTACATATTTATTGCGTGTCACAGTATTCTCCATTACATTCTAAAACGTTTTTAATTCGTTCAAACTATTACTTATAACAAAAGCATAATTTGACTGAGGGCATGTTTTTCATACACTATCACAACTTCCTCTTTCTCCTTAAATGTGAAATTTGTCATCGTATCTTAAACTTCTATATATTAATAAAGAAATTGTAAGATGTTAAGTCTAAAATTAATGTAGAATTAATCATGAACTTGAACTTTTCAGAACCGAAAATGACTTTGTCCTCATCGCGGTATGCACTGAAAAATAGTTAACGGCCACTTCTTGGTCGTTTTTCCTTACCTTTTTTAACGACAGTTGAGAACCAGTTATTTTAGATAGGACCGGTCTGGGAGAAAAATAATGCAGTCAAATCCTTGCACACGATTTTCGTCAGTCTAATTTCGCCGGTTTAATGTCGACTTCGAACATTAATATAAAAGACTGTTGCTATTTTTCTGATTCAGAAACAATATGTCAATATTTTATGTTCTATCACAATATCATACACAGTATTAGAAGGACCGTGTTCGCACTTTCACTACATATTTTTACACCAATCAATTCGAGTCCGTTTTTTCCATAGTGAGTACATGAAGAATCCAGCCACAACAAAGTTTCTTAACTTTTGAATGCTTATAAATATTTTATTTTATTTTATGTCATACCAATCCCCAAGTATCCTCAAATTGTTCAGTAGGTAATTTGCCGGTTGCCTTCAATTAATCATGTGACAATAGTCTTCTTTTGCACAGTGATCGCATTTTAATGCCGATCTTCACCAATTTCATTATAGGAGAGACAAGAAAACGCTTACATTCTGCATACCAATGTTTTATGATACTTAAATAAGGGCCTTTTTATTCTTAAACCATTTAGAAGTGAAGCAGTGAAAACTATCGAAGAAAGCGAAGTTTCAAAATCATACAAAAATTTCATCCTAAAATCTTTTCGCGTAAATTTCATTTTTGCTACGGGCGACGAACTTCGCATTGTGATAAAAAACAAATGACTCGCAACTTCCGGTCAATTTTTATTTTAATTTCATGAATGAGTTCTAAAGTTTAAAAAAACATAACATTCTATATTCAAATATTTGTGTGTTGCCAGAAGTGCAAAACTTTCAGTGTGTCCTAGGTATTACTTTACGTGCAATTTTAACTTCACTCTCGCCTCTCGTTCAAAGTAGAAGTTGTGAGCATCCTAAAAATTAAATTAAACAATTTAATTAAACAAATTAAGTTAAACAACTTACCTCTTTTCAAAAGTTAAGTGAAGATTTGTTCATTATTAATAAACGTATTGAAATTGCTAATATAAATAAATAAACCGAGGGCGAGTGTGCTTGATGCACTGAACCTGCTACGTAATCCAGATAATCACGTGTCAGCTTATCTTGCCAGCTTGACCTCTCACAACTGAAGTTGTGCTATCAGAAATCACACGATAATAATCATTATCTGAGTAGTATAACTTGATGCGATTAATAAACTATTCTGACACCAACGAAGAAATGCGATAACTTTGAAGCTTAAGTGACAAAATCATGAAATATTACTTAACTATTGTTTTATCGCAGACTTTAAATTGGTTTGGTTTAGAAGTAATTTTTTATGATAATAGGAGTAGAAATAGGCATTATTAAGTGCTTTTAAGCTTTCTTTTGAAGTAAGTTTAAACAGGGTTTAAATGACAAATAAAAAAATCTGAAAAATTAAATAAATACATACGCCCTTTTCGTCGAAATTCTTTTGTGCGTACGTAGAGAAAGTATATAGATACTTTTTAAGGTTCCATACCAAAATGGTAAAAAAGGAACCCTTATGGTGTGACTCAGTCTGTCTGTCAGTCTGTCACAGCTGGATATCTCGAGAACTACTAATGGTATCAACAACTATCTATGGATGACATTTGCCCAACTATTTTGCAAATAAGAAATAAATAAAAAAATAAATATATTTTTTACAACAGGGACTGAAAATGGGTCTTAAAAATCTGAAGTGGGGCTACTAGGGCATGTGGGGTATCATATGAAAGAGTGCCGTTTGCACGTTTTTAATTATTATTATTTTTTTGTTTTAGGCCGCATAGTTTTTGATTTACAATGAAAAATGTAAAAAAACACCGTTCCCCTCCCCTTATCTCCGAAGTTTGCAAAGACAAAAATCTAAAATAATTCTATGTGATAGCAGTTTATATAAAGATTACAGGAAAAATAAAACGATGTCTCAATATAGCACACTTTTATAGAATTTATCAAATTTCTAAAAAGTTAACATTAGTTCCACTATCGGTCAAGAGATGGCGCTGACCTAAAACTGCAATACTAATTTTATTATTCTACTCTGCAGTGTGGTTTGATGGTGCAATTATGATGGTACGGAACCCTTGGTGCGCGAGTCCGACTCGCTCTTGACCGGTTTTTTTTGTAAAAAGGTTTGTTTTTTTTTGTAAAAAGGTTTGTTTTTTTAATGCAGTACTTAACTTTTAAATTGAGGACATTTCACCTCACCTTATGAAAATTTTTTTTTCAATTAGAACCATTTACTCAGAAGGAAAACTTATTTTTTTTTCAAACACCACATTTAAGATTTTTCCATATTATAATAGTATAATTTATGTATCACATTATTTAATGCTTAAAACTGAAATGTGGTAATGGGTTTTTGTATGGTTTATCTCAGAATAAATGAAAACAATAAATATTATTGCTGAGCCATTAATAATGTGGCGATAACCCAGTGACAAGATCACACACTGGTGGCCCATTTCGATAGCTGTGGATAAATAAGCAAGCGATTAATACTGCGTTTTGCTGCACTTTTCCTTCGCGTACATAATCAATTGCAGTCCACGCAGTACGTATTTTTTATGTCAACGAAAAATTATAAGAACCGTTATATTACTTCAATATACCTATCTCGCTATATTACAATTTATCTGAAATCTATATCGAAAATAAAGGGTGTTTTATGAAACACCCGTAAAATGTTGATTTTTATTTGTATGGAAAACTGCAAAGTGACAAGTGTGACAACCCTAGACGCAAATAGACTATTGTTTTCAGTAATCAATCCCATTCATGGGCAAAAGCAGAACACAATTTAGGTATAGGGTTGCCACTATCAAGTTTATCGTGAAAAGGATAAAGTTTCATGGGTAATATAGTTTTCCAGAAATTAAATGAGATGAAATGAAATGAAATTGTTTATTTACTTGGAACATAGGTTGTATGCATGGTACCCTATCTACCATATTCGGCTTTAGGATTTTTTGTTACACGTTTTATAGTAAGATGTGAATATCCATATCCATACTAATATTATAAATGCGAAAGTCCGTTTGTTTGTTTATTTGTTTGTTTGTTTGTTACGCCTTCACGTCTTAACTACTGAACCGATCATCATGAAATTTTGCATACACGTTGCTAGGGGTACAGAGAAGGACATAGGGTACCTTTCATCCCGAAAAAAAGGATTGTTCCCGAGGGATAGCAAAAAAACTTTCCACGCAGACGAAGTCGCGGGCGGCCGCTAGTTTGTTTTATAAAACTTAACCTAGATGTAATCTTTCCTTGTTATACCTATGTGTAATAAATAAGTGAGAGTGAGTACCTATGGAACACATTATGTTTATCAAGGTTTATCATAAAATATAATCTAGGTAACAAATGTTATCCAAACGTGTTACGTCTTCTTATCACAAAAATTAAATCGATTAGATTGTGAGATGAGACTCTGACAATAGTATGTCAATCATGTCAATAGTAATTACAAACCTTTTATCTCATATCAAAGGTTTTAAAAGATAGCTCCACGAGGAACTCTAGGTCCACGAAGTCTTATCATTAATTATTATCTGAAAGTAAAATCGCACTAAAAGTTAGGTTCCATTGTAAGTGTGAACAATCTCCTGAAAAGAAACTTTATTTATATGTTTTTTATTAATAGCTATCTCTTACGCTGACTGTACAAAGTATTCCTTCTCTATAGATATATTCCTAGGTATACCTAGGTTCTGGAATTCTCATCGACTCCGCACACGAATAACTCAGTACCTACCAGGTTCATCTGTACACCTTCTAATACAACTTCGTAATTCAGGCAAGCGATAGATAGAAATTAACATGTGCTTAGAATGTATACGTTGGCGTAAGTCATGTAAAAAAACTTAATGATATTTTGTGTTCTTACTTACAACTACGTCCACGTTAAATAAAAAAAAAAAAAAAAGCCCTCTTATGGAATTCTAAAATTTGTTTGGCTTTCATAGGCTTATTAATGTCACAGTAAAATCATGAGAACTGTTATAATCTATTGTAACTAATTTCAATAGATCATTCTCATTTATCATTCAATAGATCACTTGTTATATCAGAATATGGTGAACAGGAAATTTACAATAAATCGCATTTATTATCAATATACATTTTACATATTATCGAAATATAATTTTCCAATAATTTGTAATATCGCGAGATTATTACCTATTGTTGTATTTTAACAGTTCTTAGAACTGCCCGTTGACATTACTATTTTAATTAGTCTAGATTCTAGAGCTTAATTATGTAGTTTTGAAGGAGTTTTTTGATCTTATTGCATACACAGAGTTTTGTGTGGTGAACGAAACAAAAATACACAACTATCTTACGATTTTGTTTTGGCAATCATTTCCTGCAAAACGCGTAAGCTTGTAATTTCAACCAAACACAAACAGCAGATTGTACATAGCCTAAGCATTAACGGAAGCAGCGCCATCTTAGCGCGCCATATTGCTTCCTTAAGCTCAAACTACTTCCTCCAAATTCCTTAGAGGAATGCACACCTAGCGGAAACGTGTTCATTGCATTTGAGCCTGGTTGGCTTTGACTAAGTTTCAATACTAAATACTATAAAGTGTCATATTATGTTTGAGCTACCGTGGTCGATAAACTTCATGAGTAATTAAGTATTATCATAATTTTGTTCTGAAGGGTTTAGAATAACAATAAGAATATTTTATTTTGCAAGCATTCACTGTACAAAAAGTTATAAAAAATAAAATGGCTTGTGCTGCACCCGATATTGGCATGCAAACGGTACAGATAGAATGACGCTAATTTTATAATATCAGAAGTGGTTAGTTTATTAGTAGCAAATAATTATTTTTCAAAAAATGACAAGTCAGTAAGCAAAGTATGCAAAGTCAATGAAATGGAAGCAAACAAGCAATATCCAAAAAAAAAAAACAATGTCATGGTAAATAATAAGAGATTTTCAAGTGAAATGTCGTGTTTGTTTTTATGTTTAGCTTTTCGATCAACTTACTTTGTGATTAATACATGAAATCTACACGATACAATGACTGGCTATAAAAAGCATTTACCAGTAGTTATGTACTCCACATATTTGGGTTTAACGGATTATAGGCATGAACGACCTTTTAGATACTATCACCTCCGTTAAGTCGTTTTCTAGTGGAGCACGAAATTAGTTCCTGTGGTCTGGAATATAAATGAACGTCACAGCAATACGCTAGCAATATGAACATCTGTTTTAAAGTTCTAAGCTGTAGTAGTTTTCTGTCAACTTATTGTAAAATCAATTTCAAAAGTACAAAAATTTTCGTTGTTTTAAAAATAAAAGTAAAGTGGGAAGGTAAATTGCTTATACTTATTAAGGGCTGTTTCTACAGGGTGCTTGGTAATTAGGGATATAAAGCCGAATATAGTAGGGGTATCATGTACTCGTATAGAACCCTGGGAAATTATTATTACCCTGAAAACAACCATATGACTGAGAAATTTTATGTTTTTATTTGTATAGAAAACTGCAAAGTGACAACACTAGACGCAAATAGACTATTGTTTTCGATAATCAATCCTATTAATGGGAAAAAGCAAAACACAATGTCGGTCTAGGGTTGCCACTACGCAGTTTATCATAAAAAGAAAAATTGTTCGTAAAAGTACCTAGTGATTTTCAGCGTTTATTATAATTTTCTACCTATATAGCAGATATTACACAGAAATAGGATTGTATAGAATAGAGAATTTACTCAGGAATTAATCGTTATTTCTGAAATTCAAACCCTTTGGATTTGGTTTTATTGTTCAGCTCTTTTCTTTGTTCTATTGTTTACGAACAAATTCTTTATTTATGTATCATATATACGATATGGGCCAGTTCCCCAGCAGCGAGGCATTAAAAATGGCTGATATGCATGGTTATTTGAGATACAGTTTGTATAAAATTTTGACTCATCGGCGGAAAATAATCCTGTCTCAAACTCACTCGGACGAAAGTATTTTAGTAAGTACGACCATTTATGGCAAACTAGCTTCCGCTCGCGACTTAATCCGCATTTACATCCGAGAAAATCCCTAGGGAACCTTTAACAAAGATAATAGTATCCTCCTATGTTTTAATCCGGCTTATAAACTATCTGTGTACCAAATTTCATCCAAATCCGTTCAGCCGTTTTGCGTGATTGATTAACAATCATCCAAACAAGCAAACTTTCACATTTATGGAATAAGTACGATAATACGGCCACCTCCGAAGCGCTTCAAGTAGGAAATTTTTGCTACATGAAATGGGACTGCTATTTAGTTAAGTCTTAATTTCTCATTTTTTATTTAAGTTATTATTAAGTTTTATACCTCAACTGAAAGCTGAATAGATGGTGATATTTTTAAAATATTACGCACGCTTAGTTACTAGGATTTTTTTTAAGATACTTGATGCTATTTCTAAAAAATCTGTAAAAATAAAAAAAGTAAATGCATTTAAGGATTGTTTTTTTATAAACACCTGTGTTTTATGAATTTTTTTTTATTCATTATCAACACTTAGATTGTTTTTTATCCCAAAATGATAAAAAATCCGGAATCGAATGAATAGTTACCTTTTATTTTGATTTTTTGTGTCTGAAAACGTACTTTTGGTAAAAAATACTTAATTTCAACTAACTCAAAAACTATTAATTTTTTGTTTGAGAAAAAGTTATATAACAAAAAATATTTGTTTTGACCTCATCTATAACCCCTTAGCAGGAATACGTCATATTACCAGTGACCCTGTATGTAATTCTTAAAACTAGTTTAATTGTACTAGATTATGATGAAACGGAACATATTCTTAAAATAATACAATAAACATGCTTATAGCTACGCAAAAACAAACTCATAGTCATGTTTACATACACACACACACGCACGTACGCGCACGTACGCGCACCACACAAACACACACACACACACACACACACACACACACACACACACACACACACACACACACACACAAACAATCTTACTGTTCCCCTTTTTTAAAATGTTAATGTATAATATATATTTTTATGTCCTTGAAACAACCTATATTTTCTAGACCATTTGTGGGGTGGAGGGTTGACTACCTGAGACACAGGATCCGTCCTAGTTTAGGTGGCAGCCCGCAATAGTCATTTTTTTTTTCTTCAATAGATAAATAAGTATTAGATAAGTTTTTCACATTGTAACAAAAAAAACTGTTGCATTACATACTACTTACATTTTGTAAATTTTAAGATTATGGTGAGAAATAAAGGTTATTATTATTTTATTTCCCACCAAAGTATTTTATTTATATTATCACTAGCGGCCGCCCGTCGTCCGCGTGGAAAGGTTTTTTACTATCCCTCGGGAACAATACTTTTTTTCGGGATGAAAGGTACCCTATGTCATTCTCTGTACCCCTGACAACGTGTATGCAAAATTTCATGATGATCGGTTCAGTAGTTAGGACGTGAAGGCGTAACAAACAAACAAACAAACGGATTTTCGCATTTATAATATTAGTAAGGATTTTGATCATCAAGCCATAAGACTTGCACTGAGCCTACCCAAAGAATCTCTCACAAAAATCAGTCCTACCACAGATTGCATCATAATATGCCTAGACCTTATAATAATACGTAGATGTAAAACAACATCAAGAACAACTTCTGGCAAAACAAGTTCCACTAATTCTTTGAAACAAAAGCATTACCATGATTACCATACAAAGCCACCCTTCTCTCTCATAGAAACGATACCAGTGCTTCGGTTTGAATCGACGAACTTCGGATAAACCAATCAATCAAGAAATAACGCAGTGATATTCAAATACAAATACCAAAAAAAAAAAAATTTGATTCCACAATTTTGGGTAGGTAAGATGTATCAGAGCTTATGTTAGGTACGAGTATATTATGAAACATTAAGTTGCAGCATGATCAACACCTGCAACGTTGATATTCTGTGGAACCTTAAATTGTACGTATGTAGGTACATGCCAAATTTAGGAGTAACAGACTACAAGCAAGAGGCTATTGATCTACAATAAGTAGGGAAGTACGTACAAAATGACATACATGGGTAAAATGACACACGACACTGCAGTTTATTCGAAACTGGCGGCCAAAAACGAGGTGTTTGAATCGTATCACGTAATGTTAGCCATTTTAGCAATCCTGTCAAAATTTTATCGCCCTCGGCTCAGTCGCGCCGGAGGGACTGGTACAAATGTGTTTTTTGCCTATTACAACTTTTTATTCTCATTACTATCACAACACTTTTGATAGGTTTTACGTTGTTTTCTTTCAATATTGTAACTTAAATCGATGCGTTGTAGCTTTATGTTGCGATGTGTATTCAATTAATATTCAATAATAGTTGTTCTCAGTTAATTCTTAACTCTTTATTCATGTCACGTATTATTGGACAAAATTACATACTTTTACTCCGGACAAAATGACACATAGTTTGTCCATACAGATTTAGGAAGTTTTAATTTTCATTTAGCAATAATATGCTGCGCAAGTTGCGCAACTAAAAAAGGAAATCTGAACGTCAAACGTAGTCCTGAATCTATGCAAATAGCGAACGACGATGTTTGTGCTCGTATTTATTGTTACTGTAACTAAATTTAACTTTTTGCGTTCCCTAGCTAGACAAGACTGGTTAAAATACATGCAATGGCTCATGCATCACGTGCTGATGTTTCTAGGAAGACCTTTGTGACCTTAGGGCAACTTTTTTTATTTTGTCATTTTGTGCATAACTATAACTATGTCATTTTGCCCGTACTATATGGACAAAATGGTTTTTCGACTTTTTATTGATAGAGCTCTAAAATGCCTATGTTATTATTTTAATTCATTTTTAAGTTTTAGTTACTTTAAGGCAAATAACTAAAGATGATTTTAATAATGAAAGAATGATTGTAATGACTTTATTTAGAAAGATATAGCGACAAATAAAAATAGTATGTCATTTTGGATGTACTTCCCCTAAATAATATAACACACACATTTCACAGTGGACCAAAATCTGCAGACATAATTATTAACTTTGCTATATTCTTGTTTTTCAGAAGTAAAAAGCAATATAAGAGCTTTTGAACCTTAATCAAAGAAGTGAACATTCACTTGTTAACAGCGTCGACAAAATGTTCTCAACTTCGTGACTATCGAGATTTTCTTTACAAAAAGGTATACCTTTGGGGCGTACATATTTTTATTACAATGGTTAGTGTATGCGCATTTATTTCACAAAAGGGTATTTCACTTTGGGACCATAGTTTTTTATTTGTATTACTTACAATGTTTGGTGGCAGCGAAAATTCATCAAAAATTTTACATTCAATTCAATAAATAAGTACTTACTTTTCAGGAGTTTTACAACTCCGTCAATTGTTCCGTTTTCTGTCATCTTCACTGTCTTCTCATTATTGTAGTGTTTTCCTTTATTATAAATTTATATCTTTTTCTAATTTTTATTTTACACCCTCCAATACCATTATAATTCAATCTTATTGGTGGTAATTTTTTGCCAAAAATATTCTTTGTTTACCTACTACTGTACCAGGACCGCGAACTACGCACACAGAAGTTAAATAAGATTATAAACTAGTGGCTCCGTGAGCCTTAGAGTAAGACGGGCTTCCGAAACAAAGCCTTTGTTGCTCGAAGCCGTGAGCTGAAGACCACGCGTTAGAAAGTAGCTCAATTTGTAATTGTAGATCAAAAAATAATCTAAGAGATGTCGCCACCCCTTTTTCCCACACTGCTCACGAGCATTAGTAGCTACGTGCTATTTAGTATATTATTTGATAGTATATTCGCAGCTAGATGGAACTTTTAAATTTGATTTTTTTTTTATCGGACCTGCTCACAAAATTTCACGAGAATAGGTTGAAAAATGCGACCTGTAGAGAAAAACAGACAGCTGGAAAGTTGGACTGAAATATGTTTTTTACATATCTCCGCCATTTTGAAAAATTTCAAAAAACTGGCTCAACAAAAAAAATGAAGAAGAAGAGAACAGAGAGACATACGAAAGAATTATTGCCCAAGCTAAAGCAGAGACGCTTCGCTCGCACTTCGTGCTCGCTCGGTCAATAATATGCTTGTGTGAAGAGTGTTACTTCAGAGAAAAGCGTAGCTGCTCAGAAACGATGCAGAATATCCGATTAGATGTAAAAACCAAAGAACTTATCAAATAACGGACTCGGATAGACGTAGCAAAAGATGAGTTGGCATTTAACTGTCAATTTATTATAATCGTCTTTTAACCCTTGCCATCGCCCAGTATCCCCCCGACCTTACCGCCAAATCACAAGGGATATCATACCTGTCCTAAACAAAGATGAACTACAATATAGTTATAAATTATAGGAATATATATTTTATTTTGGTCCCTCTTACTCAACCCGGAACGTGGTCAAATTCACTAGAATCACTGTTTCTCATTTAAATTTGTTATGAGCCGTCATAATGTGCCGCTGCGTATTTCTGGAGGGTGTCCCTCGGGATTTGAACGGACTCGCTCGGCACATACATCCACTGATTTTCTCCATCCCGCTTAGTTATAGATAGATATAGTATAGATACCTATACTAGACTGTGAATCGGCTTGGTAATTTTAAATTCAGCTTGATACAGAATCCAACATTTTTTTGTTTCTATGCCAATGCCATTAATAACAACTATATGTATAGTGTAGGTGGACGCGCCCTCACGATTTTCTGCTTTTGTATTTACGCCTGTTGGCGCAGACTATTCACTGGTTGCGAATAAGTCCTTAGTAGGTGGTACACAAACATATGAACAATGTCCTTACCGACTTGTAAACCGACTTTCAAAATGTCTGATAGTCACAATACGGCGGGCGGTGCATACAATCATACACATAGGTGTTGCTCGCGAAACTCGACACCAGCGAGATATCAACGAAAATAAACTGCCCTCACTAAACAGTAATGTACGAGAACTGTCAATTTAGTTAATGCAAAGCGATGAAATGACAATATATAAAATTGCAAATTGTAACTTAAAAAAGCGCGGTTGCAATGCAACAGTAGGTACTAATAAATAACCTACCATAATAAAAAGTTTCGTAACAATGTTTTAAAAAGTTAGCATCCGTTTTCGCTCCAATATTCTTCATGCAACCACAGAATTAATAATAGTATCTAAGCGATGTAACTAAAGATTAAATTCCATCAGTTAATTAGTTCTAGATGCCATTTAGCGATGAGATTATCCGAGTCTTGAGCGATTTCACTCGGCTTCGGGTAGTTGAGATGGTTGGCCGGCTGCTATTGAAATTAACTACCATAGAAGTAGAAATTAACTTGATGGCGAAAATCTAATAGTTTTATAATACTTTCGTCTAGGTACTTTTGTTTTCAGCAAGACATAACTCTTGCAAACTTTGTTCAACTGGCGTATACCATATCCTAATTTACTACTTATAGTGAAAGTGTTTATGTAAATAGCATTCCTCTCTTGATAATTAACTGATGAAAACAGTAATATGAAAGCACCAAAATAATATTGCTAAAATATGCCATCAGTAAAAACGGTTAATTAAATTTTTATATTCGTCACATTATTTTGAATTCGAATATTCATTTGAAAAGTATTGGTTCACAAATCTACAGCGAAGACATTCATTCGAATACCTATTCATATGAAATAGTATTAGTTCACAAATCTACAGCTAAAACCGCACAATCTAAGGACTGGCAAGAAATTCAACTCACCTAGGTCCTATTTTATTTAAAGGTTCTGTATTAGCACCTATTTTTTCCATTTCAAATATATTCCTTTTCTGTTAGCAAGAGCTGACATTATTTAAACTATGTTACTGGTGCAAAAGAGCGGAAATGCAAAAATGAAATGTAAATATCATACTTTTATTAAAAATCATTTTTAATAAAAACGTGTAAAAGTGTTTTGTTTGTGTGTAACACAAACTGTTTAAGTGATAAAACACTGCTTGCAACATCATTTTTACCTCCAGGTTTGATGGAAAATCGTTATTTACGTCTCGTAACTAGTTATTTTTGTCCATCACTTTAGTAGCCATAAGACAGAGATTATGATCTCTGTTGTGTGCCACAGGGTGGTGCCACCCGGCTGGGAGGGGCCGTCTTCTGATTGTATAGCAATTAGCCGACTGGCCGCAAGATTCTCTCTGACACTTCCGGATTAGCTGACCCGTGGGATACGATTCGTCGTTAGTTACATTAAACAGGGTTCCCATTGTGTTGTACTGTATTCACCGTTATTGCCTGTGCACACATTTGACATCTCTGGACTAATCTAAATGAAAAAAAATATGCTTTAAGAGGTTTTCTGTCTTATTTAGTTCGTCACGAGATAAAAAATAATTAATTCCAATAATAAGCTTTCTTCCTTGCACTAAATAAAAGCAAAAAATTGTTTTATGTTAAGGCATCCGTTGGAAAAATTCATCACGGCAGGATTAATTTTTATCTGTTTTGAAGATTTAAGATCAACAACAGATAAACACAGTTTGTGTACCTAAAATAAAACTATGAAATACCTAATGTATTCGTCTGTGTGGTGAGAGATTGATTTGCGGCAAGATTTTAATCTGATATTTAAAATCCCTTAAAATATTGAAAAATCCAAAACTACACCGTTTCCCGAAACTCTGGGAAAGCAATTTGTCAATATAGTCAGTTTCATGAAACAAAATGGTAGGTAGGTAATCAAATTGATATCAAGTATCAAAATATTCATTGAGTTAAAATTAAATTCAAAATCAATTTTGTACGATTAATTTTATTCGTCTACCGACCTAGCTGGGAAGGCTGTATTAACAAGGGGATGTTTAAATTCAATAAACTTGTTCTCGAGCTCTTTCTAGTTTCCTGATTTCCATTTCTAACGGAAACAAATGATCGCTCGGAGGGATGACAGCCAATTTACGGTTGAGCTAAATTCCAAGTTATGTTTTTTTACCGTCAAAAAAATTAGTCATAATCCACTGCCTTTTTAATGTCCCCACTGCTGGGGCACATAGGTCTTCCTTAATGGGTAAGGAGGATGAACTATTACCCTCAAGGTCCCCTCGATATAATTAATTTTTGGCCGCCTATTCTACCACATAACCGACCCCTGCGAAACTTGCCTGCCTCACTACCGCAATCGCAGTCCTCGCAGGGCGAATGGGTAAGGTAACTGTACCATCGAATTACTAGTAATAAAATACAACACATAGCCGCAATTATACTTAGCCCACGCTGCATGTCGCATCGCAACGCGTGGGGTAAGAATCGGTTTCATAGAGGGAGATTACACGATCATGTAGACTGACTGGAGACTGATGCAAGGCTGCCAACTGCACTGTTTTTTCTATGAAAATTTATACAAAAAAAATGCAGTTGGGAGCCTTGCATCAGTCTGGTGTCAGTGTAATCTCCCTCATATATTCAGTATGGGATTGATTACATTAGTCCCGTTTCTCGCGTGGGAACGCACCTGCCGCAACGCAAACCACTCGATCAATCAGACGTGGGGTTGGTGGCGGGGATTGTGAAGCGTCAGCTCACTCCGCAGGGCACACGCAATATGTGCATGGCCTATAGCAAGTAGATGAAAATTTGCCAGCTCGCGTGGCGACACGACAATAAATGTAATCACCCGCCCGTTGTGTCAGTCAGACAGCGTGGCGACATGCGGCGTGGGCCAAATGCGGCTTTATTCATTTACGAGTAAGTAGGTACTTTGTGTTTTTACAATAATAGGTAAATGTGTTTATTTATCGACATGATAATTAAAACTAAAGTCAAAATGTAGAAACGCCAGGGTTTCTTGTGTGTTTCAACAGCATTTAGATAAAGCAGTGAATTCGGTGTTAAAGGACAGTTTCGGGAAACCGGAAAGTTTGAAACCCAGCCACCGAGCCTGTCCAAATTAACGCCACTAACTCCGTAGGTTATTGACTTTAACTTGCAATCCGCACTGGTGCATAACTTCAAATCATTTAAACTTTGTTCAAATTAGATGAGTTTAACAAAAACTTGCGTTGGGAAATGTTTTGCCATAAAACTTATTCAAAAGAAAGGTTATCGGTCTTCTTCCGTTGTTAGAATCCTAGCTCTTATTTTGTTAGGTACTCTCTTATCTTATTTGCAGAGTGAATCGGTTATATTTTTAATATAATTAACCTTGATTCAATTATAAATTCAAATAATATGTTTTATTTTTCATAATTCACTGAAATAACACCAAAACAATAAGTAAAACGTAAAACGACGTGTATTGATATAAAGCAAAACCTTTAAACTAAGTATAGGGCTCATAATTACGAACAACTTTTTGTATGGAAGCAATTCTGTCAAAAAATCAACTCTTTTCATACATTTTATCCCTTTCTGATCACACTGCCTAAAAAGCAAATAGACTAAGAGGTCAAAAGTTCCCTAAAAATTTTGTATACAGCTGTTTTTTTTGCGATTTCAGGATTGGTTCCATACAAAAAAAATGTGTTTTATTTTTCATAATTCACTGAAATAACACCAAAACAATAAGTAAAACGTAAAACGACGTG
This sequence comes from Agriphila geniculea, assembly GCA_943789525.1. NCBI lineage: Eukaryota > Metazoa > Arthropoda > Insecta > Lepidoptera > Crambidae > Agriphila > Agriphila geniculea. Next base: position 15,131,360 of record OX038882.1, on the reverse strand, counting down.
TATTGATATAAAGCAAAACCTTTAAACTAAGTATAGGGCTCATAATTACGAACAACTTTTTGTATGGAAGCAATTCTGTCAAAAAATCAACTCTTTTCATACATTTTATCCTTTCCTGATCACACTGCCTAAAAAGCAAATAGACTAAGAGGTCAAAAGTTCCCTAAAAATTTTGTATACAGCTGTTTTTTATGCGATTTCAGGATTGGTTCCATACAAAAAAAAATATTCGTAATTTGAGACCTATACTTAGTTCAAACATTTTGCTTTATTTTATTTACACGTTGTATAATACTAACACTGATAATAAAGTTTGGTATCCAATGCATAACTTAGGCTGGCAATAATATTACAAATAATCGAATAATCGTTTAACTAAACCGAGAGATAACGACTAGTTAATTTAGACAACGCTTTCCGAAAGCTCTGAAGTTTGGCTCCAAACCATCTTGGCACATTAATATTAACTGCCTACCCGCTATTGATTGGTGCGCATAATCTAATGTTTAATGGCACCTAACTACCATACAAATAAATTTCGAGGATATCTAAGGTAAGGATAATTATGAATCAGGGGCCTATTGCATAACAAATTACAAGCTAATATTATAGTGAATTTGTATGGAAAATCGCTAATAATATTGGCTTGTAATTTGTTATGCAATAGCCCCCAGGATAGCAGTTTGGAACACGTATACTTGAGGTAAAAAAATATTTTTGGCCCGTATGATGTGGTATATTTTTAAAATTGGCTCAAAAATCTCTTTCATTTGATACCACACACGATAGGTTTTATTACAAACAATATCCCACCTGTACATTGATTTGCGGTTTTTTTGCATAGGTACTCCTGCAACCTCTTACCACTCCCCCGGAGAATTTTGTCTGAAAGAAACACTGACTTCAGTGTATGAGACAGCGCTGAGTACAGATTTCTATCAAGCAACAATTTAGTCAGCCTCTATTAGTTAAGTAGGTACCTACATACTTTCTTCCTACTGATTATGAGAAATAAGAATTAAAAATTAAACTGTAAATTAATTGTTAAAAGGATCTCATCAAAACGAAACGCAACGTGAAAAACGCGTAGTTTAAATGTATGTTAAATGTTTTTGTGCCTCGTTAGCTGAATCCACATTTGAATTCAGATTTCACAACGAATACAAAATCACAATAAAAACATTGTAAGCCAACAATATCGCACGACACATGATAGATATTAACGTTTTTATTATTATTCCATGCTTTTTAGGGTTCCGTACCCAAAGGGTAAAAACGGGACCCTATTACTAAGACTCCGCTGTCCGTCTGTCTGTCTGTCTGTCTGTCACCAGGCTGTATCTCATGAACCGTGATAGCGAGAAAGTTGAAATTTTCACAGATGATGTATTTCTGTTGCCGCTATAACAACAAATACTAAAAACAGAATAAAATTAATATTTAAGGGGGGCTCCCATACAACAAATGTGATTTTTTTTGCCGTTTTTTGCTCGATATTAATAACGATAACAGGTAGACAGTTGAAATTTTCACAGATGATGTATTTTTATTGCCGCTAAACAACAAATACTAAAAACAGAATAAAATTTATATTTGAGAGGGGCTCCCATACAACAAACGTATTTATTTATTTTTTTGCCTTTTTTGGTACGGAACCCTTCGTGCGCGAGTCCGACTCGCACTTGGGCGGTTTTTTTTCTTCACATCTTTTTTAGGTCACATTACCCATACTAATATTTGTTATGCGTAAAATATTCTGTCTGTATGTTTGTTTGTAGCTGCACCATTTTTTATAAATTTTGGTATTAAGATAGATTGACGATTGGAGAAGAACATAGGCTAACGAAACCGAGGGCAGAAGCTAGCTTTCTTGGTAATAACCTAAGCATTTTACTGGTTCGAATTCAAATTTTACCATTTCCGACAAACAAGCTTCACGAATAAAGTGCGAATCATTTTGATACAACCAGAGAGTTTTTGAGTGCCAAAAACATCACAGAAGTACTGACTAGCCATGAATAAATGCAGTGGCAAATGAAAGCCTCTCAAAGCTGACACGTTGCCATCGCATCCATTATTAAAATCTTATTAAGCCCGGCCCAGTTTTGATAAGGTCCGGGATAAAGCCGTTGCTAAAACAGAAATCTCTAACCATTTACAGGCGAAACAAACTTTGAGATTTGCCCTCGAAAGAACAACGCAACAGCCCGTTATTAACTGTAATTTCCTTCTGCAAAATAAGAAAACTACTTATCAATTATTATTTGATGTCAAATGATAAATGAAAACTGAAGAAAAACATTTCAATAGTGACACAGAATATGAAAATACAGATCCTTAGGTAGGTAATATTATAGTTTTAGGCTATATCAACACGAAGTCACAAATACAATATGCACGCGCTATTAACCGCAACGGGTAGGTGGCCCGGAAGCGGAAGTTATCCCGGCACCGCGGCTACTTCCGGCGGGCCGTCTGCATCCTGTTACCGTTACCTAAATCAACTCGCACTACTGCTCATAACTTGAATATCACTAAACTCCAAATTGAAAATATAAAGTTCAAATAACTTTATTTATGTTAGGTTTTATAAATTATGTTAATACTTATAGTTATCGGTTTACATTTTAAAATATTACAAACTGCTGAGAGTTTACCTAGCAAAGCATTTTTAAACGTTGTACGATAAATACTTGAGAGATTTCAGCAATGCAGCAGGTTAACTTTTTCCCGCATGCGAAAATGCAACTAGAACATTTTCAACTATTCTTGTGCTCCGCCTCTCTAGCAAATTCTCTAAACTTTTTACGAATAAAATTGTTTAAATACCTATTTGTATAAAATTCACTACAAACAGTATGATAGATAACTCTAAGTAAATTCAAATGTAACATATTGTATTGTTATGTGAGTTAGATTAATGAAATGAATTTAATTTAATTTTTAAATAAGTCGGAATCTGTAAACTTAGATGACTACACTATTATTATTATTGTATTAGGAACCCCTGTAAGAATAGCTGTAATGTGTTAAAAAATAAAAAACAAATTGATTCATTGAATAAATAATTCATTGAAATTTTGATATTTTATCAAAAGAAAAATGAATTTTCGACAGATGTTTTACGAGCATACAACAAAATACATAATAATTTACTCAAAATATGACAATGTGATAAACTTCCAGACGTTAGCTTTACATTTCTTGAAAACTCTGGTAATAAATCGGTAGATAGGTAATCTTCGTTTTTCTTTTCAAAACCATTAAGCACTATACCTACCTTTTATTGTTTTATATTTATAGAATACGGACAAAACCTCCGTTTTTTACGACTGGGTGCAATACCTTTACTCTACTAACAAATAACCCTTTACTTTACCTTTCAGAAGATGCGATACCTTCACTTAACGTTTCAGACACCAACAAACATAGTTAAGTATTACTTTTATCTTCTTAAACATCGGTATTCAAAACACCCAAAACACTCTAACGTAGTACCTACATATCCACACTTGCAGTCTAGCTAGTCTAGGCGGCCGTTACCGTTAGCACAATATTGCCACTTACGCCCGCAGCCTTGTTATCTTACTTGACACTAGGCGTTGGATATTTTCATTAACTTGTTTGCCTTCTGTGCTTGCGGGATATTCGCTCGATGCCCTGTACACATTTTAGTATGCCGTATCACCTTAAGTGCTGCATTTTAATGGAATGTTTTCCTTCGAGCAAACTTAGTCTGGTTAAAGGGTTAAATTTTGTAAGAAAATAAATACTAAATGATAGTTTATTTCAAAATCATAAAAGAAAAGATAAAATAAACCTTTATATCGTAACTTACTTATAATTTACTGTGGTATAAGTATTTCTGCGAAACGGCTTAGTAGCTAAAAAAGTACTCTCTGGATTTAAATCTTTTTATCAAACAATCTTTTACCGAGAAGTAGAATAAAAAAGAAAATTCAGAAAATACACCTGTTCATCGGTTTTCTTGTATTTTCGACCGAAGGAATAAAACAAAAGTAATGTTGTAGAGGTTGTAAATTATAAGTCAGGTACTTAGCTGGTACCTACTTAGGTAGTAAAAAATTCTTCATAATAAAAAAGATGCACTAACATAGTATTTTTTTTAAATGACATACCTACCTACATAAAGAAATATCATCTTTGTTATACTCTCATACTTATCAATGCCTCCATAACAACAGAAATAACTGTGTTTGTGAACCAATTAAACGGGTAAACTGTGTAACTTATCTTGGAGTTAAAGTCGATGAACACTTTTCTTGGTCCGAGCATATCAACTTTATTTGTAACAAATTAAAAACATTACTAAGTAAATTTTACCACTTAAGCTTCAAAGTACCTAAGAGTACCCTCAAATGTTTATATAAGTCTCTCGTGGAATCTATCGTGGGCTACGCTCTCGACTGCTGTGGCCTTACATTTAAAACTAATATAGATAAATTAGAAAACATGCAAATCTGATTTTTAAAATTACTCGTAGATAAAAAAACCAAGAAAAAATATAACAATGACTATAGACAACTATTTAAAATCTGCAAAATTCTCCCGGCTGGTATAAAACACAAATATCTATTATTGGTTAATAATCACAGCGGCCGAGGGTGCGACTCCACTTTGGAACATATTAAACATAAACATGGACATGTAACTAGAGCCATGACACAACAGAAATTTGTAATTCCTAGGATCCATAATTACTATGGTGATAGAACTCTAAAGAAGCGTATACCATATCTTCTCAATTCGTTACCTGAAACTATTAGATGTGAGATAAATTTAAACAAATATAAGAAATTATTAAAAGATTACTTGTTCACCATTATCTAATCAGACTGTAAATTCAACATAACCTTTTCTTTGTAAACCTAGATAGTAATAATCTGATCCTGCAGACAAACTGTCCAGAACAGTTTTGTGGGATACTGTTTACCTATGTATTACCGATGTGTTTAATAAAATAAATAAAATAAAAAAAAACCTACCGACTAGGTACTTGTTTAACGTAACTGTAAGCAAGTAACTAAATAAAACACCTTTAAAAATTTAACTAAGTTGTAGGTATCATAAGTTCGTACCTACTATTATGTCTAATACCTACCGACGACTACTGTAGAACAACTTCAAACTCTCCCAATTTATGTTGAGTGAAAACTTCGGGCGTAATGAAGTGGTTCCGGTCTTAACAATCCACGGCGGGCAGGGCACTACACACAATGTAGTGCTAAACAGTGCCAAAGTTCAATGAACAAATTCAATCAAAGTGCTCACCCGCGACCGCCAAGTAGAACTTTAGCCGCATTGGGGGTTGCGACATGACATTTGCATTTATGCGGCGACAGACGCGCGACATCCGTCGTCGTTGCTGACTTTTTGGTTAGGAGCTAAGTACCTAGTTTTATTTTTTAGTCTGTCGAGTGAGTTTGGGGTACAGGTTGCTTTTGTAAGCAATAGTCATAGTAATTATGAAAAGGAAACTGCATTTTGTGATGGAAGCAAGCCACTTTGCACAGTGGTAGTGGGGGCCAAACTAAGCGATTTCATCCGAGGATAAATGAGATTCACCCCTTAGGAACAGAGATGGCGCCACTTGTTTAAAAAAATCTTTAAAAATTTCTAAAACCTAAACGGATGATCCGATTTTGATGATTTAGGTATCTATCGACAGACAATTAGTTGTTTTACTATTTAAAAAATAATAAAGTAGCAGAAAATAATAATAAATACCAAAAAACCTTCATTATTGAAGAAAAAAAATTTTTTTTTCAGTATTTATTTAATTTTATAAAAATAATGTACTGATGTGGTACTCTTTTATTAATTCGTATTATTACCTATTTAGTTGCACGTTTAATAAAAAATACTGCATATCAATATCTTGTATAGTTCCAAAGTTATTGAAGAAAACACTACATGGTGCCGGTATATCCCTTGATTCGCTGAACAAAAAAATCTCATAAGTGATATTTTTTTCTTTACATATGCTTTATTTATGATCTCTATGTATACAGAAAAATAAAATAAAAAATCTATAATATACAAATTTTGAGAAATTATATGTATAATTTGGCGAGTGATCTTTATTCTTGAGTTTCGAAGGTGCTGGTTACCCTGAAAATAAAATAGCAAAGAAAAATATCATAATAATAAAATAATAATAAAAGACGCTAAATAACATTTGAACTAAATCTTTATTTTACTTACGTTTTATTTTCGCATTCGCCTTTGCAGGTTTTGCACTGTAAAGTGCAAGGTAGGCCAACGCCTCGGCAGCCACAACGCATTGAGTCACAGTTCAATTTACATCCACAATGGTCAAGGAGGCTTAATTCTGGCCAAATTGCAGTAACCTTCGACCATCGTGGAGTCCATCTATCTTTGACATCTTTCCATCCCCAAGAAGATGGACTTTGGATTGATTTATCCATAAGGCATTTAATATATATGTCGCCCTCTTAGACGCTGCACGCAGATCATGTTGTTCAAGGGCGGCTGAAGTAGGCGGAAGACTTGTCACCAGCCTGCTTTTAGTCGATGATTATAATTGATAGAGATCGCTGGGCATAGGCAAGGAGCAACCCATATGTTAATGCGATCTTCGGACACAAATGTGTTGGTTTTGTTTATTTCGTACTAAGTACGAAATTTTAAAAGATGAAGGTCTGCAGGTAATGTCGATGTTGACGGGGACAGCTATCAAACGCCGTTACGTAGCAGTAGTGCAAAAAATTGCTTTATACTTTAGGTCATGAAATGTCAACTGCGCTTCGAGGCTTTCATGCTTTCACAGGGTGATATTTGAATAAAAAAGGTAAAACACTTGTTTTAAAACATGGGTTTCACAACTTTCACACCCTGAAGTTACTACTGCTTTTGCAAGTATGTCGAGTCCTATCCTATAGAAATTCCTCTGAAGAAATATTGGCTCATTTGGAAAGGTTTGTACCCATTGTTTTATTGTATATAGTGTAAGTTAACATAATTATTTCACTCGTTCTCAAATAAAGCTAATCTTGCTTCCAGATGCACTTGCCAGCTGTACGATGCACAAACAGAGAACATTACTGTTATGGCGGTTCGGAAAGATTTGTTTTCGACTAAAAGCAGGCTAGTGATAAGTCTTACGCCTACTTCATGTGCCCTTGAACAACATGATCTGCGTGCATGGGGAAATGCCTTATGGATAAATCAATCCAAAGTCCATCTTCTTGGGGATGGAAAGATGTCAAAGATAGCTGGACTCCACGGTGGTCGAAGGTTACTGCAATTTGGCCAGAATTAAGCCTCCTTGACCATTGTGGATGTAAATTGAACTGTGACTCAATGCGTTGTGGCTGCCGAGGCGTTGGCCTACCTTGCACTTTACAGTGCATAACCTGCAAAGGCGAATGCGAAAATAAAACGTAAGTAAAATAAAGATTTAGTTCAAATGTTATTTAGCGTCTTTTATTATTATGATATTTTTCATTGCTATTTTATTTTCAGGGTAACCAGCACCTTCGAAACTCAAGAATAAAGATCACTCGCCGAATTATACATATAATTTCTCAAAATTGGTATATTATAGATTTTTTATTTTATTTTTCTGTGTACATAGAGATCATAAATAAAGCATATGTAAAGAAAAAAATATCACTTTTGAGATTTTTTTGTTCAGCGAATTAAGGGATATACCGGCACCATGTAGTGTTTTCTTCAATAACTTTGGAACTATACAAGATATTGATATGCGGTATTTTTTATTAAACGTGCAACTAAATGGGTAATAATACAAATAAATAAAAGAGGATCATATTCATACATTATTTTTATAAAATTAAATAAATACTGAAAAAAAAATTTTTTTTTCTTCAATAATGAAGGTTTTTTGGTATTCATTATTATTTTCTGCTACTTTATAATTTTTTTAATGGTAAAACAACTGATTGTCTGTCGATAGACACCTTAATCGTCAAAATCGGATCATCCGTTTAGGTTTTCGAAATTTTTTAAGATTTTTTTAAACAAGTGGCGCCATCTCTGTTCCTAAGGGGTGAATCTCATTTATCCTCGGATGAAATCGCTTAGTTTGGCCCCCACTATCACTGTGCAAAGCGGCTTGCTTCCATCACAAAATGCAGCTTTAGGCCAAAAAGTGACCATAATGTCTATGACTACAATGCGACATCGCATATTTTTATTTTATTGACCGAGCGAGCCCGAAGTGCGAGCGAAGCGTTTCTGCTTCAGCTTGGGTAAAAATTCTTTCGTATGTCCGGCTGTCTGTTCCAGCCTAGAGGTCGCATTTCTCAACCAATTCTTGTGAAATTTTGAGAGCAGGTTCAAAAGTTATATAGAATTTTTTGCCGAGCCAGTTTTTTGAAATTTTTCAAAATGGCGGAGATATGTTAAAAAAAACCGGTCAAGAGCGAGTCGGACTCGCGCACCGAGGGTTCCGTACAATCATAAATATATTTGGATATGTTACTTTAGTACAGTCTTTAAAAAAGTAGGATAAACGGCAGACAGTTGGAAGGGCAAACAGGCGGACAGTTAATTTACAAATCTTAACCACAGCTGCTTATGGTGACTGAAAAACGTTTCAGCCACTCCACATTGCAAACTGTTTATATTACTAAGTAGGAACTTCTTCGTTTATTCGTACGGCAAATAGTAGGTAATTATATTAGAACCAGCCACCAATTTATTATTGTAGTGTTAGGTTGCGCCATCTCTTGACCGATAGTGGAACTATATTTTTTCTTAGGTTAGCATGCTTAGGACAGCGCCATCTGTTGACTGGTAGTAAAACTAAAAAAAAATTGTTTGTTTTTTGAATTTCTTAAAAAGTGTGTTATATTGAGACATCGTTTTATTTTTCCTGTAATCTTTACATAAACTACTATCACATAGAATTATTTCAGATTTTTCTCTTTGCAAACTTCGGAGATAAGGGGGGGGGAACGGTATTTTTTTTTACAATTTTCACCATAAGTCGAAAACTATGCGGCCTAAAAAAAAAAGAAAAATGTTTGAAAACGTGCAAACGACGCTCTTTCATATGATACCCCACATGCCCTAGTTGCCCCACTTCAAATTTTTAAGACCCCTTTTCAGTCCCTGTTGTAAAAAAGATATTATTTTTTTTATTTATTTCTTATTCGCGAAATAGTTGGACAAATGTCATCTTAAACTATTCCAAATTTCAAGTTGATACCATTAGTAGTTCTCGAGATATCCAGCTGTGACAGACAGACAGACAGACAGACTGAGTCACACCATAAGGGTTCCTTTTTTACCATTTTGGTACGGAACCCTAAAAACAGATTTCAGTCCGGTTTTCCAGCGCTGTCTGTTCTCCTCTACAGGTCGCATTTCTCAACTGATTCTCGTGAATTTTTGTGAGCAGGTTCGAAAATAATATAGATTTTTTTTGTCACGCCAGTTTTTTTAAATTTTTCAAAATGACGGAGAAATGTTAAAAATACATATTTCAGTCCGGCTTTCCAATGCTGTCTGTTTTTCTCTACAGGTCGCATTTCTCAACCGATTCTCATGAAATTTTGTAAGCAGGTTTGAAAATTGCATAGATTATTTTTTGTCAAGCCAGTTTTTCAAATGTTATTTAAATGGCGGAGATAGTGTAAAAAAACATATTTCAGTCCGGATTTCCGGCGCTGTCTGTCTGTTCTACAGGTCGCATTTCTCAACCGATTCTGGTGAAATTTTGTGAGTAGGTTCGATAATTATATATAACTGTTTAGTCAAGCCAATTTTTCCAAATTTATGAAAAATAAAATAATCACCCATTTTGAAAAATTATCAAAATTAGAAGCACCATCTATCTGCGAATACTCACGAACCTACTGTGTGCTTTGAAAACTTCATGGCGACACTTTATTTTATTTTATCGCAAGGTCTACAGCTCACGGAGCCACTAGTAAATATTATCGTTATTATTGTTAGCGTTCTGATTCTTATATAATTAGCTAGCGTCGGAGTAGCTAATCAGTTATACTTAGTACCACAATACTGACAATATCCCGACCTGAGACAAACATGTACCTAGGAATAGAATCAGAAAACTCAGACGAAAAGATGCCTGACGCAACATGTAGGTATTTCCTGAAACCTATCCCTAGGGTTGCCAACTTTTTTTGCATCAAATATAGTATTTTTAAGATTATAACTTACGTTTAAAAATATAGTAGATGGCAAAAAAGTCCAAAAATATAGTAGGTTGCCGTTTTGTATGGAGGATTTAAAAAAAGTTGCATTTTTCAAACTTAGTAACATTTTTTACAATTTATTCAACAACCTTAAAAACAAGAGTCAAACACAAAAAACATTATGCAATTACTTATGTGTTATGTGCATACAAGTAATTTTTTTTTTGCTACTTTTATTTAATTTTTTCACTTGAATGAATATAGTAGTTTTCTCTACTATATATTTTTCAAAAAATATAGTAGGGTTGGTAACCCTAGCTATGCCCCTACTCAAATGGCCAACATTCTAAGCGTTTGAACGCTACGCTACACTTACTATTAAAGCTTAAATATGACCAATAGACGATTAAATCACAGGTCGCAAATTTATGTCACAAACCTAAATCACAGACTTTGGATGTATTGTATGGAATTGACAAGCTTACGGCACGTAAAAGCTTTAATTGTAAGAGTAGCGTTCAAACGCATAGAATGTTGCCCGTTTGAGTAGGGGGCAGGCTCTATTTCGATAGGCACCCGGTACCCAGTTACCAGGTACCCTGGAAACTGTCATCGCTACAATCCTACTGTTATTTAAAATTCTATCTTTACGGATCCATTATAGGAAAACATGGTTTGCGGGGGTCATATTTTTATATAGAAAATGTAAAGATGTAGCCACAAAAAAACATAAGACAAGCTAAAGAGATTCTCTAGTAACTACAAGTATTAAATTGCGCATAAACCTCACAGATTATTGTAAAAAAATCAGAAAATCATCAAAAGCGCTTGCGTAGGTTCATATATTTTTGGCGTAAATAATAGCGGAAACGTATTGAATTCTACATCAAAATACACTTTAACGTACTGTGAAGTAGTTCTTTTAACTTTTTTTCAAGAAAGGCAATTGTGATAATGATAATAATGAAAAAACAACGAAAAACATGGAAAAAGTGCAGAAGTGGGGTTATTTTCCATGCTCTTTTACACGTACAGAAAAAAACAGCGATAAATGTTTCGGCGTAACCGATCCTTAAGGTAGAGCTTACTTCCCCAAGGTAGGTAGGTACTTTATTTCGACCAGATAATCCGCAATCCCCTTTTTTATTCCCTCTTAAATTAATAAAAAACCCATTATAATATCCACAGACGATTGAAGTAGGCATTCTCAATCCAGCAGTTAAAAAGCTAATCAAAGGGAAACTTAACCCATCGACCTACGCTAATTTTGGCTTCCCAAAACTTCGTCAACACGTGATCTGCAAAGCAACTTGTAATAGACCTGCCTCTTAGAATAATAACACCTAGAACGATAGTTCTCTACAAATCGCACTGTCAAAAGTGAGGCAACTAAAACAGCCAAAATGGCTCCGTTTTCAGATTGTTATTCAACATTATTGCCTCATCATACCGATTAAGTACAAAACAGTTTCAATTTTCCCACATTTATAAGACTAGTTACTATATTATTGGGTTTCAGTTACGATTAGTTAACGTATGAAGGATATAAATTTGAAAACTAAGCCATTCTGGCTTGGTATTAGTTGCCTCACTTTGCATACGAGGACACGGCTTCTAGGTGTTATTATTCTAAGACCTGCCTACAATTCCATTTCAACTTAACTAATTTGAGGTCTCGTGCGAAATGAATTAACTCATTTGAATTAATTTTGCCAATTTCGAAATCTCATCTTACAAATTAGTTACGAATACATTCAATTTCGATAGAAATTCCTAGAACTTGTATCAGCTTTTAGTTTAACACATAGCTATGTTACCAACATTTATAATGTAAACTTTATACTCACTATGCTCAAATATTTTCTTCTTTCTTCTTGTCTTTAAAATAAAAAGATGAATATCAAAATACATCAAAAAAAATATTTCAGTTGAGATTAAAGCAATGTAAAACGTGTTATCCTCCATAATCTAAAATTATCTGCTAAAGAACTTAGTTGTTTTAATCAAATAAGTACAACGACAGTGCCACAATCACCAAAACCAGAAGAAATTTAGAAAATGTCAGTTTTACGAGTATCATTGTCCACGACGTCATATTTGTCTGATACAATCACAGAAGAAATAATCACTTCGTTTTAGATACAATGTTTGGGTATACGCTGGACACAATAATGAAACTAGGTTAATATCTATAGTTTGTCAATGATAAAATCTTATCATCTTTATAGGCCACAAAGGAGCCCAATATCCTTTCATAAACCTCCGGCGACGTTGTCAAAGCTGTCAAATACAAGTACCTTCATCAAACATAAGTAAATACCCTAAAATAATAACTAAATAAATAATACGTACTTTTTACTTTCATCGAGTACTATGCTGTGACAGAACATACTTACGTACTTACTTACCTACTTAAATCAACGTGTATTTTATTTGGACTTCTTTCGTATACTTACCAACCTTCATTAATAATCGCCATGGGTATAGAGCATGGTAAAGAGAACGGTCAAGTCGTTTGGCGCTGGCGACCAACTAAGTATGGCACCAACCAACAATAAAAACACAGATGGATTTTATTTTATTTATTTTGTATAAATATTTCTCCTAGTTACCTTATCTATGCTAACTATTTATTTTTATGCACAAATAAAACATTATTATACAATATTGTCAGGAATATTATTACGAGTATTATTAATATCGCTTCATGGTATTTTGCTGCGTCCGACACTTTGTAATAGGAAATGAAAACAAAACAAATACAATGGAAGTACCTATACAACACTTATTTTCCTCCGTACTAGGTATAGAGACAATGGCCGACTAGGTAAGTATCAACAAGTACGCAGGAGTATATAAGGGGAAGCAAGATAATGAGCTAGAGATAATGAACAGGATAAAAACAATCTTTCATTCATTAGCTCTACTCCATCTACTTGGAGTATACTCGGAGGCTCGCATGAATTTCTGAATGATTATATGCCTAAGTAATTATTATATTTGCTACCACTAACACAGAATAGATATTGCTACTATGTAGATAAGTAAGTATTTACCTACATAGTGGCGTTAGTACCTTTCTCTATATAAGTTACCCGATTCGCATATTGTTGAATGAGAACTGTACCTACTTTGGATTGGGCATTTTTGGAAATTGTATTACATATGTTAAAGAATTGCCCATAAATTGACATATTGTAGGTGTAAGTACCTAACCTATACACATTTTTGTTAACTCTGGAGTTCATAGTTAGGTAGGTACTCATTTAGCTAAATGATGCAAATACCAATTTACCAATTTTTCGTCTTCGAATTCTTTCATACACATAACTATGATTTGACACTACAAATATTTTACAATAAAATAACAAAGTTATGTTTTTTAGGGTTCCGTACCCAAAGGGTAAAAACGGGACCCTATTACTAAGACTTTGCTGTCCGTCCGTCTGTCTGTCACCAGGCTGTATCTCATGAACCGTGATAGCTAGACAGTTGAAATTTTCACAGATGATGTGTTTCTGTTGCTGCTATAACAAAAAATACTATACATACGTTTTTTTGGTACGGAACCCTTCGTGTACGAGTCCGACTCGCACTTGGCCGGTTTTTTATTAATAATATTGCAAGGACGATGTTTTGCGTCACTCATCTACGCAAAACGCACGACTACGAAACGTGCTGTGCTACGAAACTTGCTACGAAACCGCTACGACGATCACACTGTACCGTTTTAAAGTTTCATACTAGAAAGATAATCATGATTATTCGTGATGAATTTGTGAGAATTTTGATAACAACTTACCAATTTCTACTATTCTGTGAATAATTTAATAAGGCGATCGGCGTTATATTGTTTATGTTAAATAACTGAAATTTAAATATGACTCGCAATTGTTTCGGTTAAAGTTTACGAATTGTTTTTTTACTAAAAATACGTCAAAGTCGCACTTTCCTTTAGGATGTACAACATTATATGCCATGGAAAACAGTGATGGAAGCACAAAAAAGTTATATTCAAACCGAGCGAAGATAAAAAGTAAGTAGGTTCAATCAATCACACAGTCCGCAGTGGATGAAAGTGGCTGACGCGAGTCACATCTGGCCGCGGTCTTACGAAACTCACTAATATTTCAACAAAGATGGGCTACAATATATTATGTCATTATTGTAAAAACAAGAATAATCTTACTAGGAATAACTTCCGGATACTGGTAAAACGCTGAGAAAATTAAATTTTTAGGTAGTCAGATAGTCAGCGTTTCCCACTATAATAAAACGTAGGTAGTAGGAATCTATTCAATAGTAGGGTCAATAAAACATATATCTGCAGTCTTCTATGACAAAATATAAAGAATAAAGATCCTGTTTGGATGCATTAATGAGTATTACTTGAGTCCCATCATTCATCCTTACTAATATTATAAATGCGAAAGTCCGTTTGTTTGTTTGTTTGTTACGCCTTCACGTCTTAACTACTAAACCGATCATCATGAAATTTTGCATAAACGTTGTCAGGGGTACAGAGAAGGACATAGGGTGGGTACCTTTCATCCCGAAAAAAATTGTTGTTCCCGAGGGATAGCAAAAAACATTCCACGCAGACGAAGTCGCGGGCGGCCGCTAGTACAATAATATACTGCGTCAGGAATAGCATTCCGAGAGACTAGAGTCACGTAGGCGATACTGTGTTACCAGTCATGTGAAATCAAATCTCCCTGACTTCCATCCCATTTATAAACTACTACCGACCGCCCGCGACTTCGTCTGCTTGGTCAGTCACTTGGTCAGTCTATCCCTCGGGAACAGTAATTTTTTTTCGGGATGGAATGTACCCTATGTCCTTTTCTGTACCCCTGACAATGTGTATGCAAAATTTCATAATGATCGGCTCAGTAGTTAAGACGTGAAGGCGTAACAAACAAACGGACTTTCGCATTTATAATATTAAGTAAGAATGAGTATTTTATTGAAAATTAAAATGTTTCGTTTGCTAAGAGAAGCAAATCATTTACTATTGTATAAACAAATCACAATTGAAATAATAAATTAGAATAATTTTGTACAGGAAAAATTCTGAATACTTTAAGAATGAAGGATTTTTCCTGAAATAATTCTTTGTTTGTTACCATAAAGTGGCAACTAAGAAAGTAGAACTAGATGACGTAAGAAAATTTGAGCAAATGTCGTCCAGGGGCCGTACCGGCTAACGAATCGATTATCGAAAAGCCTGGTGAGTTTCAACTTAAAACAGAAAAATCAAAGTAAGGAATTTCGTCTTGTACTTTCTGTTGACGTAATTTGGAAGATAACGATGTTCGTGTGACATCATGAATTGGGGTTTGCCATTTTGGCCCAATTGGGGCTCGATTTATCTGTTTTAATTTGAAACCCAGCAGACTTTTCGATAATCGATTCGTTAGCCGGTACGGCCCCAGGAATGCCAGACCTTGTTTTCTTGGATCATGCCAACATAATAATTTAGTCCACAAACTATTGTGGACTATATTATGTTGGCACTAGCATAATAAAGACTGAAATGATACTTTCTGAAAACCGCCTATAAGTAATTGTTTTTAATACCAGTACCAAATTCAATTTACATATCAAATTGGGACAAGTTAGCCAATGGAAACAATATTTAAGATATTAAAAGGTTTTAACTCGACCCCCATGGGCCGCAGGGACGTGGGACGAGTCCACCGACTCGAACAGCTAACGAGTAAGTGCCGTGGAAAACACGAGACGGGTAATCAATTGTTCGCAGGATGTATTCAAAATATTTATGGGACACAGTAACTCATCCAGATACCGCCCGCCGCAGTGTCACCCGCGTTCATGGGAAATAAAACGGTTCATCGAAAAGTCGTCAATGCTAAGGTTGCGTTTGCTCGAGTTCGGTTGCCTCAGCAAACGAGTATGTTAAAAGTTAATTTGTTTTGTTTTAAACAAAATTGACAAAACATATCATTCGCATCTACAGCCGATATAAGAAGTCGAGAAGAGGTCTAGAAAAATGTTGTTACTGAGGAAACTGTCTCGCTGCTTGGGAAAAATCTTTAAATAATTGCAATAAAATTCATGTTGACGTAGGTTTTTCACCAACTTTAGTGTCTTGACTTGAAATGGAAGATGTGAATTTTATTTGGTATTCTGAACAAAATACTTATAAAAAACTTTAACATTATACATGACGACCATTATGTTAACAGTTCGTAGAAGCGTAGTTAGCTGCTGGTCAAAATAATTTAACTTTTTTTATAAAAGTCGTGGCTGAATCGAGATCTTGAATTATTAAGTTCCTATACAATCTAAACATCGACTGACAGAACAAAATGATTAAATATCCATTTTAGAAATTGTACTTGTGATTTTTAGCTCTACCGTTGTTAGTAGATTTCACTGGCAGTGCTGCTGGTCGGTTCTATATGTCATAAATCCCATACAAAACGACACAACACGACAATCCTGAGTCGGGCGCAGTATATTATAGGCATAGTATTTTTTTGACTCGGGTATCACTTTGGACTGACACATCAAAATATTTATTCTTTAAGGAAAGGCATACCAAACATTTTACCCCTTCGAAGATTAGAAACGGTTTTAAAAATATTTTAAATTATATTAAAAAACAATGCTAATAAAACGCAGTTATAAAAAAATAAAGTTCAACCTGCTTTTTGCATAAAAAGAGTTTACCCTGTACAATATTACCCGCCGTAGCAGTTGCTAACAGCAAAGTAACAATAAAGCTCGCGGCATTTGAGAAAAAACGAGCAATGGGTTAAGAGGAAATGTTCTAGAAAAGCAGCTATCAGTTACAGGAGGTTTGTTTAAGAGAAAGTTATAATGGTCCTGAACGCAATCACTCCAAAGGACAATTTTCCTTTGTCACGAGCCAGGAGCGGCAGTCGACAGCGTCGTGATTTCACGCTCCGTTTGCCACGCATGTCTGGAAATGTCGGCTCTGATGCAGTGATATCTTGCTACAGTGACCCCGCTTTTGTACCTACCAAAGACTTTAATATGCCTTTGCGAACAGGCGTAATGCAATCACCTTTTGCGACTGTTCATAATTGAAGATATTATGACTTTAAATAAAAGTTTACACGTAGAAAAATATCATTAATGTAACTTATTGACTGTTTGCATTTTTGCTGAAAAACAACCAGTATTAAGTCTCTTATCAATCAGAATATGCCTTGTAAAGTAGCAGATTTCATAATGTAAAAACTGTTGATAATGATTTATCACAATTAATGAACCTAAATCTCTTTCGGTTAATTAATTGTGATAAAGTTTATTACAATAACAACCATATTACGGAGCAATAAAAAACGATAAAACATTGCCTAATAATTTGGCAATAAATACCTTTCCGCATCCCTATACTTCTATGAAACTTACATAAATTCTATGAAATAAGTACATGTGTAATTTTATTATCATATTCATTTAAAGAATTCAAACGGAGTTTATAATATTTTTTATATTAAATATAAGAAAAAATATTATAATTAGGTAGGAATATAAATAACATATTAAATATAAAAAATATTACAAGCTCCGTTTGAATTCTATAAATAAAAAACCGGTCAAGAGCGAGTCGGACTCGCGCACCGAGGGTTCCGTACAATCATAAATATATTTGGATATGTTACTTTAGTACAGTCTTTAAAAAAGTTAATTTACAAATCTTAACCACAGTTGCTTATGGTGACTGAAAAACGTTTCAGCCGCTCCACATTGCAAACTGTTTATATTACTAAGTAGGAACTTATTCTTCGTTTATTCGTACGGCAAATAGTAGGTAATTTATATAAGAACCAGTCACCAATTATTATTGTAGTATTAGGTTGCGCCATCTCTTGACCGATAGTGGAACTATTTTAATTCGCAAGTCAGCATTCTTAGGTCACCGCCATCTGTTGACGGGTAGTGAAACTAAAGAATTCTTGTTTGTTTTTTGAATTTCTAAAAAAGTGTGTTATATTGAGACCTCGTTTTATTTTTCCTGTAATCTTTACGTAAACTACTATTACATAGAATTATTTCAGATTTTTCTCTTTGCAAACTTCGGAGATAAGGGGGGGGGAACGGTATTTTTTTTTACATTTTTCATCATAAGTCGAGAACTATGCGGCCTAAGAAAAAAGAAAAAAATGTTTTAAAATGTGCAAACAGCGCTCTTTCATATGATACCCCACACGCCCTAGTCACTTCACTTAAAATTTTTAAGACCCCTTTTCAGTCCCTGTTGTGAAAAAAATATTAATTTTATTATTTCTTTCTTATTTGCAAAATAGTTGGGCAAATGTCATCTTAAACTATTCCAAATTTCAAGTTGATACCATTAGTAGTTCTCGAGATATCCAGCTGTGACAGACAGACAGACTGAGTCACACCATAAGGGTTCCTTTTTTACCATTTTGGTACGGAACCCTAAAAAAGTGTAAAGATAATTATTTCATAGAAATTATGTTACTTAGATTCATAGAAATATGGAATATGGTATGTTATTGCCAAATCTGAGTCGAGCGAGATTTATCAGGTAGGTATATATTTTTTTTTCGTTTTATTGCTCCATTTGGTAAAGAAAATATTAATTATGACAATACTTACTAAAGTTACCGTGGATATATTTTAAATAAGGTTTATTTTTCGAGGAATTGCTTAAGGATACGTGTTCTGTTGTGGTGTTTACTCGGTACACATCGTTAATATTGCCGCCTGTGCCGTAACTTGGGAAATAACGCGAATTCACGAAGCTACGCCTTATCCGCAACGCAAAGTCAAATGTAACAAAATTCAAACATAAACAATACAACGTAAAGCAATCTAATTGATTTGAGAAAGTCTAGGCATGTCGATTCATGAAAAAAATAATCGATTTTTGGATCGATTCGAATCGAATGCATTAGAATCGATCTTTGATTAAATCGACCGTCGTGGAATCGATTTTCGATTAATCGATTTTTTTTTAACGTACCTAGTAAAGACGATAATAAGTAATAATAACAGTACCTAGCGTTAGCTTGACATACTATTTGGTAGGTCCGGCAACAAACTAAACTTAAAAATATTAGTTATTATTTACAATAGGAAAGTTTTATGGTACACATAGCTGCACTTACAAAGGGTCTACCCTTTATGGCAGAACTTTTTATGTCATAATTTTATTATGCATAACAACTAATGGCATAAACTTGATGTCGCAGAAAATCTTTTGGCATATACTCATTTATCATACACTTGAAACGCATAATTTTGTATGCCAGAATCATCTTTTGGCATACATTTCATATCCATAATAATTAAATAGTAGAACCATCATATCGCAGAAAGTTCACAGTCAGAACCATCATATCGCAGACAGTTTATAGTCAGAATCATCTTTTGGCATACATTTCATAATCTATCATATTATTATTATCGTTTAGCACATATCATATGCTATGTGCTAAACGATAAAATAATATGCTAGACAGAAAGAAAATCTGCTTAGCATATAATATGCTACCTAAATTGGCAACACTAATGTTTAATCTTTTTTTTATTCTCCTGTCATAAGACAGACAAAATAATTTAAATCCGTACAGCCGATTTTTTTAGTATTGTTGTCTTCTTCGGTTTGAAAACCGGTAAACATCACCAATTTCTAGATCTTTAACATTAAAGGTGTGAATCGGTTCGATTCCGGAGATTCTTGGATCGATTCATTGAATCGATTCAGTGTTTCGGATCGATTAAAAAAATCGATTTTAGGACCTTAAAAAAATCGATTCTTCGATTAATCGATTTAAAATCGACATGCCTAAGAAAGTCTCATATTTATAAAAGTTCAATAAATGTCTCGGGAAATATTTATTATATTTAAAAAGCTAAGAACATAAATAAAATAACTAGTAAGAGAAAAAAAATAAGTACTAATTGGCAGAGCATCGTCGCTACAGCTTCCTGGCGATGGAAAGAAGTTTCCGGTCAGGAAGTTCAGTGTGTATTTGCGATTTGCGATATAGCTTTTAGTTAGATAAGTACTATGGGCAACAGCGTCGCTTAACCAGTTTTCAACAAAATTCGCGTGCGCGCGTATCGCTCCTGCACGAACTAAACATATGGTTGTAACGGCGCGGCGTGCAAGCGATTTTAACCTTAGGATTGGTTAAGCGACGCTGTTGCCCATGGTACCTACGATAAATATAAAACAGTAGATAAATTCTACTATTTTACAAATGTTTTTAAAAAAATGACACTTGGTATATTTTGAGTGTTCCATAGTAGGTACGTTATCTATAGCGTCAAATATTAGGAAAAATAAGAACTAATAAAAAAACTAAGATATGTTGAATGAGCTAGCTCGATCATTAGTAAAAAAAAATGGAGGAGCCCCTTTGTATGCAAACACGTCAAAATCACGAATAACTTGGCATCTCTAACATTAATTTGCATTAAAGAATTTTAGTTCCAGTTATTTAATTTCTACTCTTTCTGGTCAAGCTATACATTACTGTTCTTTACCGCTTGACACACGGGTTTCCTCGATTCATCTTGCAAAACTTTTGCCAAGTCCGAAAAAGAACGAAAACAGTCTCCGTGCTGACAGCGAATTTACTAACACTCGTTAGCGTTAACTTTATTTTGTATGGCGATGCTAAGGTAAATATCTCTTCTACACCGCTTATTCCCCCAAATGAAATTCCTCTAAAAGTTTACGTCAACCAACGAGACGGGGTAAGTGAAAATCTCGCACTCGGTATGTGTTGCCGACGCTACCTACAAAAACAGTCTCTTTGGGAGATTCGTTCAAATATTCTCGTTCCGCTGCATAGTTTTCACTTAAGAAAATCTACCATTGAGAACTCAGCTCCCAGATCTCCAGTGAATAGCATTGGGAATTATCGGGGCGTACAGACAGCCCACCCCCTGACTTTTACCTCGGATTTTTTATCACAAGGAAGCACTCATTCGAAACGATAAAGTCGAATTCTTTGCTGATCCCAAAACTGAGCACTCACAGGTAAGATTAAGAGAAACTTTTTGTGTTAGATAGGTTTAATTGTACCTTCGGAATGAATTACTTAGATTAGAACCTACCTAACTTGGTAAATTAAATCCAGACAAGACATTATGGTTACTTCCAATCAAAACAGATCAAATTGAAAATTGTTTGTCAAGCATTTAGCAGTCAACGGCTTAATTCAATATAACAGCAAATATAAATATAAATAATATTACTCAGCCGAGTACAAAACTCACCTAGGAATATAAATAAAAAAACGCAAATAATTTCTTTATAAATTTCTTATTTAGGTAGGTACCTACCTACTCAATAAAAAGTTTTCACGACAATGCCGATCAGCGAAACATTTTTAACTCGTGCTCACTGAGGTGAAAATTTAGGTTCGGTTCTTAAAAACCGTGATGAAACTAATTCAAAAGTAATTATAAGTCGGCGACTTGGCGAAGCGATTAGATACGGCCATTTGATGGCTATTAGGAGCACTTCGGCAGTTGCAAACTCTCCCTAATTATGATCGGACATCTATCCACTATTTGCGGCAAGAAAACGGAATGACTTCTAAAGTCCTGGCATCAATAGAAATCGAGCAATGAAGTAAAGTTAAAGACTGAAAATCCTCAAAATGAAAGTCCAGATTCTCAGAGTCCAGTTCTATTGCATTTCAGTGCTTTTTATAAAACATGCAGTAAGTACCTCCAATATCATATCAGACATGAGAACATTTATCATTTCAAGAATAGTGTTAAAAGCCACAGCTAAACCTCATGTAACAAAGAACATCCTTACAAATACTTTTACAAGCTTTTGACTTTGTAGTGTAGACGGAGAGCTATCAAAGAGCAATTGAGGATGATACGAACATGATTGCGATGGTAGAAAGAAGCAGCGAGAATTACAGAAGCGATAAATTTAATATCGAAAACGGGACCGGTTGGCGCGAATAACGAGGCTGCAGCTCTCCAGCTACAAGTAGGTACCGACAAATTCGTACACTCGTTAAGCACTGCAGCTTACTTCAAATACTTCGAAATTAATTCGATGATCCGAACGAATCCTTATGTTCGTAGTTCAGATAGCATCATTTCGATAAAACAAAAAAGGCAGATAAGTATTTCCGAAACGATTTCCTAGTCGTTTCCACATTCGCATGAAAAGCTCTGACATGGCGCGGAGATTTTGCAACTTGCAATTTTACAAATATTTCTCCTGTGAAACATGCCCTTAATCTTTTTACAAATTCTACGTTTTAAATTGCCATTGTAGTGATATTTGGTAGTCTGCTCCTAATTACATGGAACGTCGTTAACCCTGTAGGGTAGGACGTATCTTACCCCAATTTAGTTGGGTGTAAACGAGCACCTCTTTAGACGGGTTAAATACTGTGCGGTAGCTGGACAATGGATAAAAAAAACACAAATTCTTAACCGGGAAACTTGGTAGATGCAGTGCTGCGTGTATTCTCTTTAATTCATTTTTAATTAATAGTGGAAGTATTGTTTCAAATAGGCTCATAAATATATTGGCATGGCCAATGGTTCAAAATATTATACTATAATAATTATTTATTTAATTCTCAGATATTACATCCATTTTTGTTAGTAACAATTGAGTTAAATCCTATGTTAGTATATCAGGGCAAAACAATTAGATTAAAAATTCAATAAAATAAATTTTCAATTAAATAATCCACAATAATATAATTAAAATAACCGTGCCCCCGACTGAACAGTGTCTTACGATGCTATTCAATCAAGACACGAATAAAAGCTCTCATATTTGAATTATACTTCTCGACTATGACATTTAGGATCCTGTTGGTGCTGTTACGAATTCTATTGAGTATTCTATATTTATGATCATTTTATTGTAAGCAATAAAATGGTCATAAATATCTATGCAAACTTAGACATCAATAATCTGTAGCTGTAGTGATATTATTGACAATATATGCTGTCACATACAATGGTCACATCTGTCTGTATGTTTGACAGCTAAGTTTTTGTGCCTATTTGAAACGCCCCTAGCGTGCGTCTAAAGAACTAATTTTGACGTACAATATGAAAATAGTTGCCGTGATGGTTTCTCCAGACTTCAAACTTTAGTACCACGTACGCACGCTATGCTCACGCTACATCCTACAGCGCCAAAATGGCGGAAATCAAATAGGCACAAAAACAGTTTGACATAAGCCTGTCCAGTAAAAATTTTTTGTTCATGTCAGTGGGTCACATACTTTATGATGTCAAAGATTGTTTACAATTTTATGATAACGTACCTAAAGTTGTTAGATATCTATGAAAATTGACATTACATAAATATTTTTGGTTCAAGAAAGTGCTCAGATATTAAAGAACTCGACTGTACTTATTCATCGATCTTGACTTGACAATCTTTTTTGTTATTATTTAGTTATACATATATTAAGACATAGACCTTTTGAAAGCTAAGTGTGACATGAGTTCCACTATGCAGAAAATCGCTCTTAAAATAAGTATACCTATAAATATATAAATAAATAAAATAAAATTTATTTCGGACAAGAATACATCCATATTTAGTTTGTTAGTTGTTGATATCTTATTACCTAATGTTAGTATCATCGCTACTTAGACACTAGTTTTGTGCCCGTAATACATCTCAGGACACAATTAGCTATAATAGGAGAATCGTATCGATTCCCTATTACTTGCAGAATGGAGTTGGAGCTGGCCCGCACCCTGAAGAGCAACGAGGCAGTTTTCTTTCGCATGATAGCGTAGAAATCGTCTATATGCATCTGCGCAAACATACCCGACGCACTGCAGAAACGGGGCAGCCCCAACAACACTCTGAAAGCATTATTATATTGGACACGTAGCGCGTCGATGGCCCGCTGCGTGTGCCTGGTCCAGAGGCTGCACGTGTAGAACACTTGACAGAAAGCTCGAAATAGTGTTAATTTAACTGGGATACTACAACGTGCAAACCTCCGTGCCAGCATGTTAAAGCGAACCGCCAGCGCCCTACGCTCCCTTTCAATGTCTACCTCGTCTTTAAGGTCGTCGGTTACATAGTGTCCAAGATATTTAAAACGGTAGACTCGTTTGAGTTCCGCACCATTGAGATATATACTTGGTATAGTAGGCGGACACTTACCCCCGACGGCCCTAAACACGAGGTACTCGCTCTTTTTTGCATTATAGTTAAGGCCATGAGTGAGCGCATAACATTCACATTTATGCAAAAGCTCCCTCAACGCCCTCACCGTCGGACTCAGCAGCACGCAGCACTATGTCGTCCGCGTAACTGATGTTGTTAACACTTACGTCATCTACACGACAGCCTACTCTCATGCCACTGAGTTCAACGATAAGGTCGTTGATGTACAAATTAAAGAGCCGGGGAGAGGTCAAGCCACCCTGCCTCACTCCGCACTCCAGCGCAAATGAGTCTGAGATTTTATTAGCCCATCTTACATTGTTTTTTTTGATTATGGTACCAGTATTGGTAGATACGCAACAGTTCTGCCGGCACACCCTTGTCTCGCAGCTTGTTCCACAGCACATCATAGGATTTATGATGTGCTGTGGATATAACAGAGATTTATTTATCTAGGTAGTATACTTCTTCTACAAATACGTCCCACAGATTATCTCGATTTTCGAGGCCAATTCAGGTAGGTAGGTATCTGGGGAAATTTCGTATCTCGATTGTGCTCCTATAAAATTCTAAAGCACTTTTCTGTGCGACTGCCCGTGGTTCAGGCAATGCCTGTTTTATTCTGTTCTTCCGGTCGAATCGATTATCAATTTAAGAGGCAAGACGAGTGCCCATGCCCATCCTCGTTGCATTCGAAACCAAGCATTACCTGGTCAGGCGATTTAAAACGAATTAGAGAAATGGGAGAAACGTAGCGAAAATTGGACATAAAAAATCCATTATTAATGGGAGTCTCGCTGGAATAAAAATACACCCCTTTATTTCAGAATACAATACAAAAGCAATCATAAAGCTTTAGATACAAGCTACGTGAATTCAAAATGCAATAACCTTGTACAAAGTCATTAATCAACGCGATGTAGGTAAGGCCATAATGAAAATTTGATATTTTAAGCTGAAAGCATATTACTTTATAAAGTTTAATATCCCCTGCGACGAGCATCTTTACGGCGCAACGGAAAACTATTTTCCGCACACAAAATTGAGCTGCTGCAGGCGATGAATTGATATGACGATGAGAGAAAATAAGTGGAAAATCTCTTAAGACGAATATTTAAAATGTGGGAACAGCCAATTTCAAAATTATGAATTTGATCCTTTTAAATTAATCTACCTACAAACCCACAATATCAAGTCTAAATAATTACTTAAACAGTCTCATAAATTATATCTCATCTTTACCGTTTACGCACTAAATTTTGGTTAAATTTAAAAGCAAAACAGGATCAAATTCTTACAAATGCCACATATAACCATTGTTTAAAAAGGCAGGACGAGTCGTTTATAACAGAAAAGTCGAATTGGCAAAAGAAATACGACTCGAAAATATACAGATAAAAGCATTCCAAAAGAAACAAGTTCGGGAACTGCCGAAATCAAGAAACTTGTACATTAAAATTCCGATAAGGAATTCCCAATTTCTGTACGCGCAAATCCAAGGCGTTAGAAAGTCCTAGTTTGTAAGGCGCCAAAGTGACATCGTGGACAGAATTTTCGATACCTAAATTTAGTTAAGAACCTGCCAGACAGAGCAGTCTTTAAAGTTTCGATTTAAAATTAAATATGGTTTCACTTAAAAAAGTTGGTACGTCTACTACGACTAAAAACTAATAGCCGTTGTAATTTCTAAGATTTTGAATGATTTAGGTATTTGTTTATTTAGAATATCTTACTTGACATGCTCTTTTCTTGTTCTATTATATTAGTAATTACTAGCGGCCACCCGCGACTTCATCTGCGTGGAAAGTTTTTTTGCTATCTCTCGGAAATATTAAGTCATGATGATCGGTTCAGTAGTTAAGACGTGAAGGCAAACAAATAAACGGACTTTCACATTTATAATATTAGTAAGGATATTTTATTACTATATTCATTCACTTAGCACAGGCGAAGTTTCCCACATAATAGTCCAATCAATGAGCATATTTGTTGTATGGAGACTTCCGAAAAATTCTCCCGTCTATAAAATTTGGCATGTGATGAAGTTAGGTAACACAGATTACAGATGAACAATAAGCCAATAAAATTTGTTAAGAGAAGTTAGGTATTTTTACCTAAACATGAAAATCGCTTATATCTCTCTGTGAATATTTCCTCGGGCTAAAATACTTTCTGTATACGTATTTGTGTATTAGTTAGAATAAGTATGTAAAAGAATCCAATATTTTTTCGATTTCGGAGATACTCCAAATTTAAATTTTAATATTTTTCAATATATCTTTTCTTGATTAAAATATCTGCTGATTATTATTTTTTAATATTTTTTTATACCCTTAATATATAGATTTGTTCAGTAGGCCAACAAATTTTCTTCTTTAATCATATTTATACATAAATGTATGAAAATGGACCGACTATTTTTCACATTACCTCTTAAGACCAAAAAATAAAAGAAATATGATTAAAGAAGAAAATTAATTGACTTACTGAACAAAGCTATATATTTAAGGATATAAAAACATATTAAAAATAATAATCAGCAGATATTTTTATCAAGAAAAGATATATTGAAAAATATTAAAATTTAAATTTGGAGTATCTCCGAAATCGAAAAAATATTGGATTCTTTTACATACTTATTCTAACTAATACACAAGTACGTATACAGAAAGTATTTTAGCCCGAGGAAATATTCACAGAGAGATATAAGCGATTTTCATGTTTAGGTAAAAATACCTAACTTCTCGTAACAAAATTTATTGGATTATTGTTCATCTGTAATCTGTATTACCTAACTTCATCACATGCCAAATTTCATAGACGGAAGAATTATTCGGGTTGCATAAGCCCCGTTGATTGGACTATAATGTGCAGTTAGTTCTAAAGTTTGTTCTAAAACTATGTATCAAGTAGCAAAAAAATGTTTTATAAAGGTTACGAATGCCAAAAACATTATCCTTATAAAAGCCATATTATCGATAATAAGACTGTATTTGGGCACAAATTATAAGGGCTATAACTCTTGTAAAAGTTTTATAATTACCATATAACTAACTAATCTTTCTCATAATTACCTTATACAAGCAATGGTTTTGCTAATTTGTCTTGAAAAAGCAAGAATTTTGCTTTTATACTGCCAATCATCCTTATAATCGATAATTAAATGCTGCTTAAAGCATATATTCACTTATAGCAGCATGTGTTAAATAAGTATAAGGGCTGTGATGACTTGATTTAAATCCATACATTATTACTCAATGTTAAAAAAAAGGAAACAACGAAACGTATGAAGTGACTGTAATGAAGGATTGTTACAAAGTAAAAATATAGATGTTAAAGTTTAAAAGGCTTATCAAGTTTAATACGTTAAAATCTATGTGCCAAATTATTTTCATTGCCAATTTATGCAAGTTTTATGTAATTTTTTTAATGCGCTCTTTAAATTGTTTATTTTTATGATAAAGAAATAAGGTTTATTTTCGATAATTCTAATTCTAATCCACTATAAGAAAGATTAGCAAGTGTAATGCGTTTATAGAACAGATATACGGCGAACGCCCTTATAAAAGCATTAAGATATTCTAAGCGCTCCACCATATTGAAAGATTTAGGGTTCAATAATTTGAATAAAAAAACAGTTTTATTTGTAGTAGTAGCAGAATTACGTTTTAACTTATACATATTTCCTATAGATAAGAAAGAAGAAAAAATTTATAAAAGCACACGTCTGTTGAAGGTTCTTGCTAAATAAGTACTTGTAACGGTGAAATCAAGTATATTTATAAGAATAATACCCTTGTAAAGGTTATAAAAAGGATGATGTAAGCTTCAGTCTTTGTAGCAGTTATATAAAATTCCATTTAGCAATTGCTTTATAGTAGCTGTAAGATGTACAACTATAAGGGTATTGGCCATATAAAAACTTTATAAAATTTTATAAAAGTACGTGGCAAAAGCGACTATAAGGCTAATTTATTATATGGCGAAAAGTACTACATTTTGCTTCTATATGTCTAGGAGTTTTTTAATAACTATATAAATCTGATTTATAAACGATAATACGGTTTTCAACAAGAGTAATATACCATATTAGCAAAAAACACTTATAGCTTGCATTTATAAGGAAAATGGTAAAAGTAGTGCGTTAATAAAACATGTATAAGAATTCTACCCTTATAATTCTTATATTATAAAGCTGTTTTGCTACTTGGGTAGGTATTACACTTTACTAGAAAAAAACAAGAACATTCACGCGTAGCGTGTAGCTACGAGAAATCGCTACGATCACATTTGTTCCGTTCGTCGTAAATCGCTACGATCACATTACGATTGATCGTAAGAGCTAACTTTACTACGAGCTACGGATACCAGATATTTGTTTGTCTATACGCGACGCGCCGTTAAAACTACTACTAACGATCTATCTTACTACTGATGAAACAAGAGCAAAAGAGCGAAAACTTTTAAAATAAAGGAACTAACCAAATAGCACAAAATGTGGAAAAACCCGAAAACGTTACGTCTGTCAACGGTGAACCAACAAACCACAAACGCGTTGATAGTTGCAAGATTTTTAAACTCAAAATGCGAAACTGTATTTCAGCGATCTCTATTACAATCAGCAGGCCTGAAATATCTAGGTACGAGAAATTGCTTAATTCCAACACCTCCCAGAATTATAGCAATGGTTCACCGCACGAATGAGCATTATACTTCTCGGAGGTTCAAATTCAATAATAGAATTCATAATACCCCTAGTTTGCGGCGCACGCCTTGAATGCCAAATCTAAAACAGACGTCACTCAAGCTATTGTTCTGCTTAGCCCATAGAGAATAGAACAAAGAAGTTTTTGACTCCAAGTATGCCGAACTTGTGTGAAGCCCTTACTATAATATATGTTATTCAACACCTCTGTGACCGGTAAACGGAAACATGCTTCAGCGGAAATGTTTCAAAAGATGTGTCTGGCGTAAATATTTAAAAAGGTGTCAAAACGTTTCAATGTTACACTGTAATATTTCCCTTGTAAGCTGGCCTATGTTTTAATGCACTGCACGCTCCTTGAATAAAAATTCAGTCGAAAGTGTAAATAGTGTAAATAAAGAGTATAATTTGTGTTATACTCTACCTACAGAGTGAAAACAAGGCGGTAGTTGGACTGTTGGAGGTAAATTACCCTAAATATTGATAATGGTAAATTTTACTGAAAGGAAACATTCCATTATTTTTTTTTAATAATTAAAACTGCCTAGGTACTTAAAGTTCGGATCCAAAAAGATTTATATTTCTATAAAGATTAACGTTTCAAATTGGTTTTTGTATTTATTTCCATTAATACCCGACTCCAAAGTTTAATTAAAAGAATAACCCAAATATCAAATGAACGAAGATGAATTATTCGCTCTTTCCTCAACTAAAGAGCAGCTTTTTAAAGATTCCAGATTTTTATTGAGTAAAAGCTTTTATGAAAGTTTTAATAATGTAACTTTGGTGTTTAACTTCTTCGCAATATCAAACTCGATTTTCGGGAATTTAGTTTCAGTACTTTGTGAAGTATGTTAAGAAACTTTAAAATAATCTTGTGGGTACAGTGGACATTTTTGAAATAAAGTGACAGACTAAACTTATGTAGGTACTGTGTTTAGTAAGTTTTTAGCAATGATTTGAATTAAGTGGGTAGTGAATCAATAGTCCCGATGCTCATAATTATGATAGAAAAAATAGCAATGCGAAACCTTCGTTCATAAGTGCGAATCACAACACTAAATACTTTTAAAACTCAAGGAATTAATGTTTTATTTTAACACTAGCGACCCGCCCTCGTTTCGCTTCGGTGTAGTGTGGAATTTGACACCATGCACATAATTATAAACCTTCCTCTTGAATCACTCTCTCAAAAAATACAGTATCAAAATCCGTTGCGTAGTTTTAAAGATCTAAGCATACATAGGGACAGACAGCGGGAAGCGACTTTGTTTTATATACTATGTAGTGATTTTCATGCTTTCATTATTATGATACCACAAAATATGTGGTAATTGTCACAGTAATTAAATTCCATAATGACAAACTTTACCAACAGAAGTAAAAGTAAATTTCACGCTAGGATTAGGTACTTTTACAAAATGTGAATTCAGCAGGATGTTAATGAAAAAATCTTAAGT
The DNA here is from genome assembly GCA_943789525.1 of Agriphila geniculea. Classification (NCBI taxonomy): domain Eukaryota; kingdom Metazoa; phylum Arthropoda; class Insecta; order Lepidoptera; family Crambidae; genus Agriphila; species Agriphila geniculea. The sequence continues at coordinate 15,100,871 of OX038882.1, read as the reverse complement.
CTTTAAATGTATATTGATATCACATAAAAAAAAATACGATACACTTTTGTACTTAAAAATAAACATTGAGTTATTATTTTACTCTAAGAAAATAGTAAAAGTCACCACACAAAATAATGCTACCAATGCAGATTTACAACTTATAAATGCTCTGAACCGGTTCCTGCAGAGTGATTCATGCGATTTTTTTATTATTCTGAATAAATAAATAAAACTATAAGAGCAGCTATACAAGCTGAAATTTTAATCATTTGGTTCCCGCCGTGGGGTGGTTCCACTCATGATTACAAGCAACTTTTACTATGGGGCCAACTCTCCTGCTCGCAAAAAAAATCAGCTGTTCCATACATTAAAGTCGAGTAGGTACTGCACTTTTGTATGGAACAGAACAGCTGATTTATTTTTACGAGCAGGAGAGTTGGCCCCATAGTAAAAGTTGCTTGTAATCATGAGTGGAACCACCACACGGCGGGAACCAAATGATTAAAATTTCAGCGTGTATAACTTCTGAATAGTTCTGAACTAAAAAGAACCAATGGAAAAAGTGGTACTCAAAAATAATATTGACTCGCTTTGGGCATGTCTGCGACCTCTTGTAGTCCAACAAAACACAGGAGTAAGTATTTTTATAAATATCAATTGACCCACATAAGACAAGAAAAAAAAGCGGATATGGAAATTGGAAATTCATATTTTAGTTTAATAAATTAGATGAAACAATTACTAATACAATATACAGTACTTTCACATACAAAATTGTGTATTACAGACCTTGTTAATTGCTTTGTTGTTTAGACTTAAAACTTTAAAGTTTCGAAATTAGTTCTAGTCTAAAGGGTCGAGTTAACAAAGTCTAGAGGTCGCAGACTCTAGAATATTCTAGCAGGTTTGACTAATCCTCTTAGCAAATATTCCAAAAGCATCGAGAAAATAAGTACAAACATACACAAGTTTCCATATCAATGTTTGTTTTTATGTTGCTAGAAGATATAATACATTAGTTAGTTAGACAAATCTTAATTATTAATACCAATTTTTGAGGCCGCTTGGGTCTTTTTCCTCGGTGTCCTGAAAAAAATTACATTTTAAAGTAAACTTTCCAAATCGTTGATCTTTTAGGACCAAAATAAAAAAAAAGCCTAGACAAAGTATCAAAAGGTAGATTTTTCGTCATTTAACGTATTTTAATGATTAACTTTAATGATAAAACAAAGTGAAAAACATTCGATCGAATTTAGTTTCGATTCCCTCTTCTTTGAACACTGTTCGGTCAAAGATTATGAATTTACAGATAGTCTTAACTGCCTCTGTGGTCTAGTAAGACGCAGGGGTCCCGGATTCGATTCACAGGAGAGGGATACAATTTGTACTCGGTTTGGTTGGTGGTAGGGCTTATTTCAAGTCCGCGTGGCTAGCTACCACCATCTTACCTAAGTCTGACGCCATAACAACAATTTAAAAATGTTGTGTTCCGGCAGTTAGAGGTAAAGATAGCCAGTTCCTCAATAGTGAGGATTCCGGGTGTAGTGCGCTTACACTTTCGGCCTTATCGTCACTTAACTTCAGGGGCCCTGCCTGCTAACTTTTCGACCTTCGACGAGTCTGCCGGATAAATCGAAGTAAGGAATTTTATATTGTACTATTTGCCCAAGTTATTTAGAAGATATCGATGTTCGTGTGACATCATTATTGGGGTTCACCATTTTAGCCCGATTGGGGCTCGATTTATCTGTTTTAATTTGAAACCCGGCAGACTTACCGAGGTTCGGAGCGTTAGCCGGTATGGCCCCAGGGGAGGTGAAGGCCAAGGACTATCCCGTTGTAGATAAAGGGAATTAATTAATTGGGTGACTTCTTCTTCTTCTTATCGAATGAGGATTAGTGGCCACCTCTAGTGTTAGAGTTTATCAAGCCGCCTGTAAGGCCTCTAACTTGGCTTAACGACTGCTATCAGATGACAACAGCTGGGACCGACGGTTTAACGTGCCCTCCGAAGCACGGAAACGCTCAGTTGTAATGCCACTTTAACGGTCACCCATCCGAAACCTGACCGGACCGAGCGTTGCTTAACAAACGTGAACGAGTACGATCAGTCTGTCAAGTTCCGCCATGAGCGCTTCACTGGGTGGCTTCAATTGGGTGACTGGAAATAATTAAAGGCGACTGTTAATGGGATACTAAAATACTAAACCTGGCAGCGGTTTATCTTTTAGGCGACGAAATAACTAAACGGTGATACTGTGGATTACAAAAAATAAGTAAAACAGGCGACTCCATGTGGAAGATATTAATTTAACTTAGCAGAGAAAATTCTAAATGAGTGACAAAAATACTGAGTGCGCCACTATTATACCAAGTAACTATATAACTGATTTAACCTGCCCAACATGCTATTTTCGTCATCTCGATTAGGATAATAATCACCTTTTTTAAATAAAATATATGCCAAAACTTAAACGTTTTGTGTGCCCTAAGGTTGTCGCAAAAATAATAATTTGGTCGCCCGTTCTGAATAACTATTACTCAATTTGTATTTTAACGTCACCTATTTTTAACATTTGTAGTCGCCCTCAGTCCGTCATTAGTATTTCAGTAGGCTATATTCAGTATTTTTGATACCCAAAATGGGTATCAAAATTTATTGTTGCCAGATTAAATACTACCTATAAAGAAACGGAATGTAATAAATACTGACGGTCGGATCACAATCAGCGCAATGCCAAGAATAGCCGCGCATCTTGGGGTTCTTGTTGAGCGGCGGCTCGAGGCAGGTGAAGTGGTACCTCTTGAAGCACTCGTCGCATCTGCGTACAATCGATACACACATAAATACCTCCCTAAGCTCCTAGCGTACAATTTATTAAGAATTCGTAAGACGATGTTATCAAGTTTTCAGAAATATCATAAATGTAATGAGCAAGCGCGAAAGTGTAATGAGCAAGAATAAAGAGTTAAAAACTGTTAAGAGCGTCGATTCGTCACGGTATTTCAAGTAGTGTAATAGTATACAAACTTTCAAGTCCTTCTTTTCGAAATTAATAAACCGATTTTAACGATACTCTTAAATAGTTAATTATGAACATTTTTTAAATTTCATATTTAAAAAAAAAATGGAAATTTCTGTTTCTATGGACAATTCAAAATCAGTCTAATTTAGCTGTAAAACTATTAATAGAAAATGTTTTAAATTAACTTTTTAGACCCATGTATTCTACTTATGTATGACGTTTCGTTCATTTCGAAAAATAAGGACTTGAAAGCATGAAATTCCGTGACGAATCAACGTACTTAACTTTATACAAATATCTGTGAACTTTTCAATTTTCGTTACAATGAAAGTTATAATTAAATGAAAGTAAAATGTGGCCACTTTTTGCTCTTTTACCTACTACTACTACAACGAACTATATTTTCCAGAGGTTATTTTTTGTAAATAAACTATAGAAACTTAGCTTCAATCGGTACGTGTGAATTTTCGATATATTATGTACTTAGCGAGCAATAAATTTAATATAATTTGGGCGCCACTGTGAGGGCATTAATCGCCTTAATAAAAAGTTATTTGCTGGGTATACTGCCGGTATAGTGTACATTGCCCTTAGCACTTACCTAACAAGGTTACTATTGTCGCCAGGCTGCGTGCAGACGTCGCAGTGCGTCATCGGCGTCTTGGCCGTGGCGGGCGACGTCGTTTCGCTGCCCGTCGTGCGGCGAACCCGGGACGTACGTGAGCGCTATACAAACGGTCACAGAATAGATATAAGTACTACCGTACAGAAAGGAAACTCTCCGCCCCGCCCCGCAATCAATCACCTCACCGCGCCCCGCGAGTTCGTAGGCCAATTCGTATGCTCATTCAAAAGCCCTAGACTTCACGCACACAGTTGCGCGTGTGCAAAAACGTCAGTGTCAGTGGTCTCGAACCTACCGAATTTTCGGTATTTCTACTGATATCGTAATATTAAAAATCGTTTTTCGGTATTTCTACCGATAAAAACCATTCAGAATTTAGCTCGTTTGTAAAGAAAACCCTATGGTGGTCCTTGGTATTTATGATTTTAATCCTAATATACCGATTTTGAGTACGAATCTACCGATAATTATTGGCAACTCTACCGATTTCACATTTTGACGTTCGAGACCACTGGTCAGTGTAGCGTCTGTGTAATAGGTAGTTGAAACGCGGCATTTGTATGGAGTGCCCGGGTGTGATATTAGCTTGTGTGTAAGTATTATTGTCGGGCCAGTCATAAATTTTAAAAAGATGTGTACTAAATTGTCTTAGCCACAGCGGGCGACAGCTACCGTCTCGCTGCCTATAATCACAGCTCAAACCATAAAATGTGCTATCATCTCGTGCGACGAACTCATTACGTGCGCGAGCACTAAGTATTTAACTTTATTAAAAGTAAAAAGAACAAAAGCATTTTGTTTAATTGGCGTAGTTCAGGAAAACCTCATCAATACTAAATAATATTGGCTCCGTGCACGCATTTAGCGCCACCTAGCGTGTTGCAACTTTGTTGGCTCTGACCTGACCGTTTTGACGTTTTGATATAAAATGGCGGCATTGTGACAAAATATTAAAAAATACTATACATATTGTGTTATTAATGTAAATTTCAAAATTACTGTGATTTGGGTGGACAAAGTGTTGTGAAATCATTTTTGGTCATTTAAATTAAATATGGCAAGTAAGATCTATTCAAAAAGAGTTTTTATTTTGGTTATATTAGGGTTTGTTTACTTCTTTTTTAGTTGTAGATTTTGTAAAACAAGAGGATAAAGCTTCTTTGATAATTTTATCTACACCCATGCTTTAAATCCTCTGTAAGGGGTTCTGAAACAGTTAGCTTACTGCCATCATTACAATATCCCGAGCGAGAGCTGGGCCTGCAGCGCCGCGCGCGAGCGTTGCATTATGAAATTCAGTACAACATTATAACACTCTTGCGGAAGACATAATGACGAGGAGGGAGAGGAAAGTCAAAGACAAAGTCAAAGTCAAAACCTTTATAGAGGATACATATCATGGGTTTAGATAAATATCATGGGTGTTTTCAATCCATATGTATTAAAATATTGTTTGTTTCCCTAATAAAAATAAGAAAAAATAAAAAAATGGGTGTAGATAAAGTTTTGTATGAAACTGTACATAATTAGGTAAGTATTAAAACACTATTCATAAACCCACATTCGTGTTTTAATACCCCTCGTTACAGAACAGTTGCATAAATAACTATTATTAAGTGATAATAAACACATATAATTGTTCCTGTATCGCTAGTAATTAATTAAATATCGTTTTCAAACAGATTACAGAGCCTTCATTATTTCTACTTTTTGCCACCATGAGCGCTGTGATCGATTATTATACCTTCGCACCCGAATACTAGACACAATTCGACTTGCACCACGCACCGATTCTCAGGGAATCGAACCCGCAACCTTTGGAAGTCCGGTCCAATGCTCTACAACTCAGTGACTCGATAGCTCAGTTAAGTCAGTCAGTATAAAAATAGCATTGTGCAAATACAGATTTATTAATGAAAGTACGAAACTCGCCGATACCAAATAACTCGTTATAAAATGCAACATCCATTTGCATTTCCATCGGACTGCAAACACGATTTCCATAACATTTGCAAGTGTCCCCCAACCTATATTGGTTTTTGTTTAAAAGTACACATGTCTCTGTTTTGCGTCGGCCGTTGTTTGTGACAGCGGGTAAATAGAGCAAACGTTTGTGTTTGCGCTCTGATATTATTACAGTATGTTTAATTTAGACCGATTCGAAAAGCGGCCTAATTAGCCTTAAGCATCGGTCACACAGCGAATAGTCGCGGCGAATAGGCACTTGCAGCGACTATTCGCTGTGTGTAACAGTAGGGTTATTCACGATTGTCGGAAATCTACTCGAAAGCATTCGATTCGAATCCGTATCCTCCGATATTACAAAAATATAGCTACTTACAAATACATTCGACTGGCATTCGATTCACTTTCCGACGGGAAAGCGCAATGCATTTACAAAGTTTGGTAGCATATGGTAGAAAATAAGATCGAAGACTCAATTCCGACTCAATTCGGAACTCGATATTGTGTATAGGCGGGCAGCGACATGTGCGACATGTACTCGCCGCGACTATTCGTTGAGACTACGAAGACGACGGAATTTTATGTCCGATAGAGTCCACGCATGATCTTTATTACTAAGAACGTAAAGTTGAACTTCAAGCCTTAACCTCATTCTCATCAATCAAACAAAAAAGTCCGTCGTCTGCACAGAGCTTTAATAAATAAAATAAAAAATTAAAATAAAAATCTTTTATTTCAGACCAAAGTTTGTCCATTTTTGTTAGTTACAAATTAATAAAATACCAAATACCTTGGGTTTGGTAATAGTTGGTTCTGAAGGCTTCTCATCCTGTTTTGTTGGTGGTGGCTTGCAAGAATTTTAAAGGAATTCAGTTGATACTATACTTGGTGTTTTATTTAAAAATCGATCGGAATTATAATTGAACAAATATCTAATTTCGATTTTTGGGTAACTTTGGATTTCAAAATTGAGTCAATTTATCACATAAAAACACGTGGTAAAATAGAGTAAAAAAAAATTAAGAAGACTTTTAAGGCAACGTTAAATATTAAGAATTTGTTTTTCTCATAAATGTGTAATTAATAAAAATACTTACAGCGACTGGCGTGGAATTCTCAGATGCCGCCACTGGTTCAGCCACTTCAGAAGGCGGCGGCGGCGTTTCTTTAGGGGCTTCGTGTTCCGTGTGCTAACATAACAACACAATTTAATTATAATGATAATAGTACATTATGAGACAAGTTAGCTTAGGTTAGTCATTGCACACAAGGCTGTGGGTTGCAGCCCGAGCCGCAGGCGAGGACGTAACTCAGCCGAGTGTGCAATGAGTAAAAGCTCACGAGTTTCATACGACGTTTTTCAACACATTTGCGAGGAAAGTACAAAGTAATTTACCACACAGCAACAAATACGACAAAAACAAAATATGACAATTATGGGAAAAGGCGCGTAAGTTTTTTTTTTATTTTTTTTTCACACGCCCAATGCAAGAATATTTTGCGAACAAAGGGGTGAGTGAGCATACAGCCTACTTTAAAACTATAATTTTAAGTGATAAAATACAAATATTTTCATATTTTATAACAAAATATTATGAATTATGAATAATTTTATAATAATAAATATTTGTTTGACTTAATTAAAGACTTACACATTTATTTATTTCAAAAATGAATATGAACTTTCAGCGGCATAAAACCCCTTTGTTGTTACAAAAAAAAACTGTATAACCCAGTTATGGGAATGCTCTGTTTACTCGCATAGAACTTGCAGTAAGGTACTAATTTAACTTTGTAGGGATAATTCTATAACAATGTAAAGTCGCTAACTCTACATAGGATGTTATGATGGTGTTCAGGAGATGTTCTGCGATGACGTAAACTAATGTTCGGAAAGATGTAAGGAAAAAAGTATAACACGTGTGTCACCGCTAATAGTTTTATTGCCACTGGTTATAAAGGCGTTTAGTTACGTAATTGCAAAGTAAGCTTAAAATAATATGTATAATTGTAATACTGTAGGAGCTCGCTCATACATGCTGCCCAATTTAAGATAAACAACAAATTAAGATTAAACAAAACACTTTAAAATTAAAATTTAAGGCGAAGTCTCTCTGTTGACCCGTCGCGTTGAGTGGCGGCGCTCCGAGTTCCGCCGGGGCGCGTCAGCTCCGTCGCTCGGTGTGCTGCACCGGACACTCTGCAGTTCCACTACTTGAATGTAATTTTTGTTCGATTTGTACTGCTTTAGCTTCCGGTATACATAAAAGGTGGTAAGAATAATTCCGACTAAACCAATCAGGGTGTAAACCACGTAATGATGGATAGCGTGGGTGGTGTTATGAATGTGAAGATTTTCTTGCGATGTTTTCACGGTGTCTATTTGATTCTGTAGTATGTGAAATTGGTGTTCATGTGATTCAGGAACGTATGTAAAGTTCAAGTTCGTCAAAATGTTGTTGACTCCGGATTCGGGCATGTAAACTTCACTATCCTTGTTAATGACTATCTCGGAACGATATAGTCTTGGGGAATGTATGATGATGTTTTCTCCCTTTAGCATGCAGCCTGGTTTTAATTTCATCACACCTGTGCCACTTAAAGTTTCGGTAGAAACGGTAGCGTCGGGGCAGAAAATGCGCACAGTGCATTCCAGGCAACATGTAAACATCCATTCGGCTCGGCTGTGTAACATGATCCAGTCGTTGCGACAACTTGATACTGCCGTGCTGTTAGTTAAGTTATTATTGTTAATAACTTGTGCCTCGCATAGAATTGATAACTCCTTTGTTGTTGTATGTATAGGTAGATTCAATCTACATAACAATTTGTTTTCTTTGAATGATATGCAACTTGTATGCATCTCTTCTTCGGATATAGGTATAATCATATCTTTCTTGAGACTTAAGGCACAGTATCTTGCAGTAGGTATAAGAGTTGTAGAAATATGCTTGTTTATTCTCGGGATCGGTATCACGCGATTAAGTTCAAAGTGATCGCTATTAATTAAAGGTAGCTTTACTTCGAATATCAAGTGTTCTGTTAGTCTGACGTGTACTCTTGAAAGTTTGTACATTTCTCGAATACAATCTTGTTGACTGCTGACACATGGTATGGTAACGTGACGTCAGAAGCGATTTGAGCTGTTATGATGTTCAACTGATTTTCAAACTCTTCAGGGCTGCAGTAGATGAGTGTCAATTCGCCCACTTCGAACATCAGTTACAAGGTCAAGTAGTTGCTGTTGCAATCTGCGCAGGTTGTCAATGATAAGGTTTGCTGTTAGTACTCCTCCCGTGATGTACATGGATTTATTATGCTCTCCTTCCACAAGGTTATTCAAATGTGACATTTGACGGCTGATGCTGGTAAATTGTTTAATCATCAGTTCTTCGTTTCGTTTCAGGATGTTATGTTCGCCTTCAATTATGGAAACTTGTTTTTTGTACAAATCGTTTAAGTGATTTTCGTTATCTTGTATTGTTTTGATGTCGTTGTCATACTGAAGAGCGAATCGTTCGTCGAGAATACCAAAAAGTGAGTTGGCGACGTAACCAACGCCGTTTATAAGCCCTCGTTTGGTGCGACGGCCATGCTCAACCTTCAATAGGAAATCGTTAGGCTGAAGTTCTCTAATTTCGTGTTGCAGCTGTGTTGTAATAAATTGAAAAGCTGGTTCTTCTTTACTTAAATCTTGCAGAAGATTGACGTGGTACTCGATGTTGCCAAGACTATGCCAGTACGTCGTGAGGTTGTAGTAGACGACCATCTTCCACTCATCCTGTACCAATAGCATGTCCGCGAGCTTATCGAAGTATAGAGGTTGGTTTTGTTGTAGGGTTGTCACCTCTCCAAGTTGGGAAGTAGTTTTTCCATATGCAGTAGTACATAAGGTAAGTAATAACAGAAGAATATTGCTTATGTTCATTCCTCTATTTTGCTTTTTTCTTGTTTTTTGATTGTTTTCCATGTTATTAATCACTGTTTTTTCCGTTACAGGTTCTAGTTCCGGTTGAAGCAGTGACGGCAGTGAGTTGACTGTTTGTGTTTCAGGTTCGAGTTCTGGCGGCGGCGCTGACTCGAATTCGATCGGCAACCGTATCAGTTTACCTATCGGTCGCTTTACGCTATTGTTATTTTTAGTTCGTAGGGTGACCACACGTACGCGTCCGTCTTTTCCAGGATGAGTCTCTACGATCCTTCCCAGCAACCAACGCGCAGGCGGGACGTGGTCTTCCTGTATTATCACCAGGTCACCAACGCAAAAATCTTTCTTTGCAAACTGCCACTTGCTTCGACCCTGCAGTGTTTGAAGATACTCTGTGGACCATCTTCGCCAAAAATCTTTGTGCATTTTTTCCATTAGTTTCCATCGCGTGCCGAGGCTGATGTCTTCAACTTCTTGCGAGAGAGGAGGTGCTAAAAGTTGATCTCCAACAAGAAAATGACCGGGTGTAAGGCAGTCCAGGTCTTCAATGCTGTTCGTGAGAGCCACCAATGGTCTTGAATTGAGGCATGCCTCGATTTGTATAAGTAGAGTGATGAACTCTTCATATGTTATTTTTTGTTCACCCAGGACTCGTTTCAGGTGGTACTTCATCCGTTTAACTGCCGCCTCCCAAAGGCCTCCAGCTGTAGGCCAAGACGGCGCGTTAAAGTGCCATTCGATGTTGCAGTTGGTTAAGTGGTTCATGACGTCAGATGCGGACAGGTAATGTTCTATTACTATTTTGTGTTCTCGATTGAGGCTGTTTGACGCTCCAACGAAGTTGGTACCACAATCACTATACATGTGTTTTGGCATCCCACGCCTTCCACATAAGCGCTTGAGCGCTGCCAAAAATGTTATTGAGCTGAGGTCAGAGACCAGCTCTAGGTGTATGGCCTTAGTTGCCAGGCAAATAAATATGACAACGTAGCCCTTAGATGTGGCTATCCCTCTGCCTTTATTAGATTTTAGGTCCACAGGTCCAGCTAGATCAACCCCTGTGTGACTGAATGCCCGCGAGGGTGTGACACGGGGCTTCGGAAGATCAGCCATTATCTGGTTTCTTCTGTTAGAGACCTTGAATCGCACGCATCTGATGCATTTTAATAGTTCATGTTTTACGGCATTCATGCCTCCAATCATCCAGAATTTTGTTCGTAAAAACGTTAAAGTTAATCTTGCCCCTCCGTGCAAAGTTACTTTGTGAGCCCACTGTATAAGTAGAAAGCTTAGTTTGTCGTTATTCGGTATTATCATGGGATGTTTTTCTTGAGGTTTTAAAATTGAATTTTCGAGCCTTCCGCCCACTCTTAATATTCCATACTCATCAAGCCATGGGTTCAAGTTCAAAAGTGAGCTTTTACTTGTCAGTTTCTTTTTATTTGAAAGATTGTCAATATCTTGTTTAAAATGTTTATGTTGTACAGCCCTGACGATTACTCTGAGTGCTTCAGTATGTTCAATTGCTTTCAAATAAGTTGATTTTCGTTTGTCAGCGTTTCGTAGGTTGTGAATGAAACGCGATAACCATGCTATCTTGTGCGTCACTTGTTCCATAGAGCTATATTTCTGTAGATATTCCTCGATCAATGTTGGTTCAATGTTGTTGAGTTATGCAAACCTTCATTTTTCTTTCTTCATCTGGAATCGGAATGTCAGTCTGAGATGGTGATTGCGTCATCTTTTCTTCTTTCAGCCAGTTTGGGCCTTCCCACCATAAGGCGTGTGTAAGTAGTTGAGATGGTAACAAGCCTCTACTGGCGCAATCTGCTGCATTTTCCACAGATTTAACATATTTCCAACAAGGTGGCGGCATAATATCCAAAATGCTGGTAACACGGTTGGCCACGAACGACTTCCAACGGCCGATGTCACCTTGGAGCCAACCCAAAACAACCATTGAGTCAGTCCATCCGTGAATTTTTAATGTTCCTGTCTGAATGTTTGTTGACTCTATGACTTTTTTCATTAACTGTGCCAGTAAAAATGCACCGCATAATTCCAGGCGGGCTAATGACACGGCCTTGCTTAGCGGCGCAAGTTTTGTTTTGCCAGCAATAAGTCTTATCACCGGCTGGTTATTTTTGTCCACAGATTTACAATAGATCACGCAGCCATACGCTTTCTCTGACGCGTCGCAGAATCCGTGGAGTTCGATCGGCTTTTCACAATCGCCTATCCAACGCGATATTTTTACTTCAGCGATTTTTGGCAGATCTTGTTTCAATATGTTCCATTCTTGTTGCACATCTGATGGTAAATAGTCATCCCAGTTTAAGTTCATGGCCCACACTTTTTGAAAAAGTAATTTTCCTTTAATTGTAACTGGAGATAGCCAGCCGAGCGGGTCGAATATCTTAGAAATCCTCGATAGTAATGATCGTTTGGTTGTTTGTGGATTTTCAACCTTATCACTTGTAGTTACAAAGCTTAAGAATGAAAATTGATCATTGCATGGGTTCCATGATAAGCCCAGTGTTTTGTTTGTTTCGGCGTGTTTAAAGTCAAACATATTTTGGCTTATGTTTTCACTCGGTAACTCTTGTAACAGCCTTGAATCTTTACTGGCCCATTTCTTCAGCGTAAAGCCGCCCCTTTTTAGTAGGTCGATGAAATCATCGAAATCAAATGATTTTGTGCTTCCGTTGCAGTTTGAATGTTATTGTTTCCACCAAGCAAATCATCAACGTACAGCTGTTTGCTGAGGATGTCGACTGCAAGCGGATGTTCATGGCCATCGTCTTGAAGTAGCTGTTGTATGGTTCGCATAGCGAGATAGGGCGCACTTTTTGTTCCATATGTTATTGTACAGAGAACAAAGTCCCTTAATTTGACAGATGGCGAGTCACGCCAGACTATTTTTTGGAGGTGTTGGTCTTCTTCTGTTACAAGTACTTGGCGGTAAAATTTCTCTATATCTGCAGTGTACACAAATTGAAATGTTCTCCATAGTAATATGATAGCTTGTAAATCTTTTTGCAGTTTAGGGCCGCATTCCATAAGGTCGTTTAGTGTGTAGCCCGTTTTAAGTTTACTGGATGCGTTAAATACAGCTCTCAACTTGGTAGTCAGGGAATCCAGTTTGATGACACCATGATGTGGCAGAAAACAGCTTGGCTCGTGGTTAGTGGCGCATTGTTTCATATGACCCAAATTTATATATTCAGATATAAATTTTTTGTAGTTTTCAGCCAGGATTGGATCTCTTGTAAACTTTTTCTCGAGTTGCTTAAATTGAGCCACAGCTTGTGACCTCGAAGGTGCCAAATGTTCTTCAAAATTAGGTTTCATGGGCAGTTTCACGACATAACGTCCATCTGGTTGTCTTGTTGTTGTTGACTGGTATAAGGTTTCACAATAATCTTGGCTGGGTGTCAGGTTACTGTTAGTTTGTGTGATTTCTTCTAATTCCCAATACTGCGAAATTTCTTCTAAGTTATTAATAACGGCATGGCAGTTAAATGTTTGAACGTGACCGACCAAGATCCAGCCTAACTTGGTCTGTTGCGCAATGGGAGCGTTAGCGGGACCCCGTAGTATTCCATCCATCACGATTTCGGAGTAAACCTTGGCGTTCATCAGGATGTCCACTGGTCTTGAAATATTATAATCAGGATCCGCCAAGTTGATGTTATGCAGATGCGGCCATGGTTGTTTTTCGAATGTAAAGTTCGGTAGGGTTCCCACCACTTTGTTCATGACTAATGCCTCTGTTATAAATGTATAGTTGTTATAGCGAGATTCACATATCAGCTGTACAGCTCCGTAACTCTGGGAAGATGTTATTCCAACCCCAAATACAGATGCGTTTTGGTTACATCTGTCAAGGCTCAATCGTTGCGCAGCCGCTTCAGTTATTAAATTGATTTAAGACCCTTGATCTAACAAACATCTCATTGCGATGAAAGTGCCATCCTTGGCTCTTATGTTCAGTTCTATAGTAGAAAGTAGTACTTCGTTATAGTTTCCGGCCACGTGGTTGGACTTGCGTTTTGTAATTGGTGTTGATGTTGAAGGCTGAACGTCATTCAAGGTTGAACTCATTGAAGTTTGGTTGTTATATATTTCATGTAAAATAGTATGATGAGAGTTGTTACAAATCTTACATTTCTTGGTTGACGTACATTTATTTTTGTGATAGAATAGGCAGTTTTCGCACACCGGCAAAGTCTTGACGGTATTAACCTTTGCTTCGGGTGTCATATTTAAAAACCTTTTGCATGTAAGTAAAATGTGGTCGTTTGTTTTGCACAATGGGCAAGTACGTTCGGCTTGGCTTTTAAATGATTTCATGAATGTAGGTTTTGTTTCCATGTAATTGCGTGTGTGTTTAGGTTCATTTTCCTTTGCGGGTAATGGTTGTTTCGTCTGTTTGGTTTTCTTGTGCAGCGGTTCTAATGAAGTAAATTTTGCTTCTAATATGGAAATTAATTCGTCAAATGATGGAAGGTCACGCTTGTTTTTTCGGTCGTCCATGTAAGCTGCGTATGTTTCAGAATCCATTTTTTCAGTAATAATATGAACCAGGATCGGATCCCAGGTAGACGTATCCACCCCAAGGTTGTGGATGGCGTGGACGGTCTCCATACTCACATCGTGTAAGCGTTTGATTTCGTATGAGTTATGTTTTTGCATGGCAGGCTGATTCATGAAAATCTGCATTTGTTTTGTGAACAATAGTTGGATGTTATTATACCTGCGGTTCAAAATCTCCCAACAGGTATCATAATTGTCGGCTGAGATGGTAAGATGCTGGACGAGACGTTCAGCTTCACCTTTAAGCTTGCCTTTTAGATGTTGCATCTTCTGACATTTGTTCAAGTTTGGGTTATTATGAATTGCTTCACAATACAGATCAGAGAAAGTCAACCAGTTTGTATAGTTTCCAGAAAATATGGGTAATTCGATATGTGGAGTTGCCTCTTGTTGGTGTTTGACGGAGTTTAGTTTCCGATGCAATTTGGATTTAATTGTTTCGAAAGATTCTTCATATTGAGAAAACTCTTCTTCATAAGTTTCATCACACCCTTCTAGCAGGTTGTCGAGCTGCCAGTGAAGGTCGTCGATGGTTCTCCAGCGTGACTGGATCATCTGCAGTTTATCTTCGATTTCCCACTTTTCAGCGAGCTTATCTATGTTTACGTTTTTCACAGCCCTATTGAAGGCGCGAAAGTTAGTTTTTTGTTGACACAACAGTTCGTCACTCTTGGAGGAAGATCCTGTGTTTTCTTTGACTTTGGAGCTAATCTTGGTGCTTCCACTGCTACCTCCAGCTTCCGTGTTTTCTTCAGCTTGTTTTTTGTATGGCTTCGCACTTGATATTAGTTCAAGGCCATCGATGTAAAGTTGTTGAACGTTTTGGAAAATGTTTCTCGTGAAATAGTCGTTTGTCTTATTTTCCTCAAATTGTAAAAGAGTATTGTTCGACACGAACTCACCCCACAAGTTGTTTAATGATTCCTCTCTAGTCTTGAGGTAATCGGATGTCTTCCGCGTTGCAGAATCTTTTTTGAAGTTGGTAAGGATTCGCTCGATGCTGTTAGCAATCTGGATTTGCCTTTCCAGTAGAGCTTCCATCTCGAGTTGTTGATATGTTGATGTTGATGTTCAGACAGCTCAGTGGCAGTTGCTGCTGCTGGTCAATGTAAAGCGTGCGCGGAATGTACCTTTACTGCTTCTGAAGAGCGTCGTCTCAATTCGACAGGTGAGACCCGCTGGTGGGAGGCCTGTGAACCGATCGCAACAGCAAAGACACAAACACACACAACACTTCACTAAGGTCGAAGGACCACAATGTAGAGTCGCTAACTCTACATAGGATGTTATGATGGTGTTCAGGAGATGTTCTGCGATGACGTAAACTAATGTTCGGAAAGATGTAAGGAAAAAAGTATAACACGTGTGTCACCGCTAATAGTTTTATTGCCACTGGTTATAAAGGCGTTTAGTTACGTAATTGCAAAGTAAGCTTAAAATAATATGTATAATTGTAATACTGTAGGAGCTCGCTCATACAACAACCTAGTGTTTTATATATTATTGCACGCGTTTGTTATAGCTCGGTTTATGGCCCTAAAAGCGATGTATTAGGGCTCACTTTACGAGCAAGTGTGTTGAAAAGAAATTAATAAAATGAAACGAACCAGCAAAAAAGTTATAAATCTAAACTTAATTGGTTTGTCAGTAGAACTTGACACTTTTACAGTTTCATATACCTAAGTTTTCTTAGGTTTTAAGGGTTGTCTGGTCTGCTTACTATGAATTTATGGAAAATGGAACCATAAAAGACTAAATTAAAAATAGTAAAAAAACCACGTTTCTATGAATTTATGGAAAATCTAACCATAAAAAACTAAATTAAAAAACAAACGAGAAAGCAACCTAATAAAAACGTGTTAAAAAACACGTTTAATGTGTTTATTATTAGATGGCGAGTCACAATAGATCTTTTGGGTCGCATTGACTTTAGCTCTGTCAGAGCTGCAGGGCACACTCTAATAATAATAATCAATAGATTATGACATTTTTACTATTTACCTTTGGTATCTTCTTAATGACGGCGGGTGGCGGGCCATCGTTACTGTTGGTAGGAACGTAGAACATTTGAGTGTCCAACGATCCATCCGGTTTAGGAATAGGCTTAATCTGAAAATAATATTTTCTATATAGATCTATTCATTCACTGAGCCATTTAATATCAAATAAATAATAAATTTTAGTAATCTTATACCTTAATAGTGATTCTTGGATGTGGCATATCTGGGTTCTCCATATCCTGACATTTCTTCTTTCTTTTATGTTTATGCGATTTAGAAGGAGAGCGCAACAACTCCGGCGAGTATCTCGATCTGTGTTTTTCCTTCCTTCTCTTTCTATTAGCTTTATATGTAGCAATATCTGACGAAAGATTTGCTAATGTGTTCTCAATTGAACTTTCAATCGCTTTGCTATCTCTCTCTTTAGTTTCTGTTAGAAGAGAGGAGAACGACAGATTTTGGTCATCTCGCTTTAGAGGGGGTAAGTTAGTTGACGCATTCGAGTTTTCGTTATGAGAATCGTTAGGACTGTCAGCGACAATCGGTGTGATGGACATGAGCGGTGTATTAGTTAGATTGGGGGAAGTAAAACTACGTTTTAACTTCTTAGAAGGAGATTCATTTTCACCAGCGGAGCCTGAAGCGTGTTCCTTCAGCTTATTTTTCTTAATCTTTTTGTCTTTTTTCTTCATTTCTGTGCTCTCATTTTCGCTGCTAAACTCAAAAGGCTTAATGGTCACTTTGAGGGGTGAAAGGTTTCCTGTTGTAATGACTTTTATAGACTTTTCTTTGTGATATTTCTCCGATTTTGGTTTTGGGGGTGGTGAATTAGGCGTTGAGCCAGGGCTCTGTGGTTCTGTAATAATGGCACCGTCCTTGCTGTAGCGAATGCGCGATCGACGAGGCACTTTCTTCTCTAGCACTTCGGGTTCAGAATCTGAAGTTTTATCGCACTCGGAACATTGCCTGTATGAAAGAAATATAGTGTTCTTAATATAAACGAAGTAAAATAACAGAAGGAAATAGATTGGCGATGCGCGATTATGAATGATCATTCGATTATCTCAATCATTCGAATAATTCGAATGACCATTAACATTACTAATTATTAGTTTGTTTGTTTTTTGTTTTTAATCATAAATAGGTTTGCTCTTGACCCCAGTCTAGCCCTAAAGCAAAGACAGGGCCTACGATGGACTGAGCTTGCCCAGAAGGTGTTTATTCACTCTGGCTTTGAATATAGTCAGGTTGTATGCACTCGGAAACACAGACGCCGGCAGGGAATTCTATTCCATAGCTGTGCGCATTATAAACGATGTGGAGTAGCGCTTGGTACGCAGAGAAGGTATATCAACCAAGAATGGGTGGTAGCCCGCAGTGCGTCTGGATGTCCGATAGTAGAAAGAAGGTGGAATGAGCTCATGCAGCTCTTGAGCACACTCACCGAAGTACAAAGTAGTGTAGATATTTTATTTTATTGATTTGATACTAGCGCCACGGCAATACTGGTGTACGTTAGTTTAAAATTAGGCTACTTCCTTTTTTTTGTATAAACTTACAACTTTTTTTCAATATCATCGATAATAATGAGTTACTCATTTGGATTAGTAACTTTCGCGACCGCCAAGCGATAATGAACCTTATGCTTGTACATTAAGGCATATTTTTGCGAAGAGCCGCTTCTCAAAAGTATTACTAATTAGTAATACTTATTCGATTATTGAAATTAGTAATAATCGCGCATCACTAAAATAGATTTATTTTCTGCGAAAATTTTAAGTGTGCCGATTCGTTTTAGATTTAATCAATCGCTATGTAAATTCAATTTTTAAGATGATTTTAAATTCAAACAGAAGGGGCAGTGCAGGTGGTAGTGTTGGCAGCAAGTGTCGCAGGCCGCCATTAGGTGCCGCTCGCTGCTTGTATCAGTGTCCACTCTGTACGTACCACCCGTAGAGCTTGCTCTTCTTCGGCGGTCGCTGCAGCGGCGGCTTGAGGCAGTGCAGGTGGTAGTGTTGGCAGCAAGTGTCGCAGGCCGCCATTAGGTGCCGCTCGCTGCTTGTGTCAGTGTCCACTCTGTACGTACCACCCGTAGAGCTTGCTCTTCTTCGGCGGTCGCTGCAGCGGCGGCTTGAGGCAGTGCAGGTGGTAGTGTTGGCAGCAAGTGTCGCAGGCCGCCATTAGGTGCCGCTCGCTGCTTGTGTCAGTGTCCACTCTGCACGTACCACCCGTAGAGCTTGCTCTTCTTCGGCGGTCGCTGCAGCGGCGGCTTGAGGCAGTGCAGGTGGTAGTGTTGGCAGCAAGTGTCGCAGGCCGCCATTAGGTGCCGCTCGCTGCTTGTGTCAGTGTCCACTCTGTACGTACCACCCGTAGAGCTTGCTCTTCTTCGGCGGTCGCTGCAGCGGCGGCTTGAGGCAGTGCAGGTGGTAGTGTTGGCAGCAAGTGTCGCAGGCCGCCATTAGGTGCCGCTCGCTGCTTGTGTCAGTGTCCACTCTGTACGTACCACCCGTAGAGCTTGATCTTCTTCGGCGGTCGCTGCAGCGGCGGCTTGAGGCAGTGCAGGTGGTAGTGTTGGCAGCAAGTGTCGCAGGCCGCCATTAGGTGCCGCTCGCTGCTTGTGTCAGTGTCCACTCTGTACGTACCACCCGTAGAGCTTGCTCTTCTTCGGCGGTCGCTGCAGCGGCGGCTTGAGGCAGTGCAGGTGGTAGTGTTGGCAGCAAGTGTCGCAGGCCGCCATTAGGTGCCGCTCGCTGCTTGTGTCAGTGTCCACTCTGTACGTACCACCCGTAGAGCTTGCTCTTCTTCGGCGGTCGCTGCAGCGGCGGCTTGAGGCAGTGCAGGTGGTAGTGTTGGCAGCAAGTGTCGCAGGCCGCCATTAGGTGCCGCTCGCTGCTTGTGTCAGTGTCCACTCTGTACGTACCACCCGTAGAGCTTGCTCTTCTTCGGCGGTCGCTGCAGCGGCGGCTTGAGGCAGTGCAGGTGGTAGTGTTGGCAGCAAGTGTCGCAGGCCGCCATTAGGTGCCGCTCGCTGCTTGTGTCAGTGTCCACTCTGTACGTACCACCCGTAGAGCTTGCTCTTCTTCGGCGGTCGCTGCAGCGGCGGCTTGAGGCAGTGCAGGTGGTAGTGTTGGCAGCAAGTGTCGCAGGCCGCCATTAGATGCCGCTCGCTGCTTGTGTCAGTGTCCACTCTGTACGTACCACCCGTAGAGCTTGCTCTTCTTCGGCGGTCGCTGCAGCGGCGGCTTGAGGCAGTGCAGGTGGTAGTGTTGGCAGCAAGTGTCGCAGGCCGCCATTAGGTGCCGCTCGCTGCTTGTGTCAGTGTCCACTCTGTACGTACCACCCGTAGAGCTTGCTCTTCTTCGGCGGTCGCTGCAGCGGCGGCTTGAGGCAGTGCAGGTGGTAGTGTTGGCAGCAAGTGTCGCAGGCCGCCATTAGGTGCCGCTCGCTGCTTGTCTCAGTGTCCACTCTGTACGTACCACCCGTAGAGCTTGCTCTTCTTCGGCGGTCGCTGCAGCGGCGGCTTGAGGCAGTGCAGGTGGTAGTGTTGGCAGCAAGTGTCGCAGGCCGCCATTAGGTGCCGCTCGCTGCTTGTGTCAGTGTCCACTCTGTACGTACCACCCGTAGAGCTTGCTCTTCTTCGGCGGTCGCTGCAGCGGCGGCTTGAGGCAGTGCAGGTGGTAGTGTTGGCAGCAAGTGTCGCAGGCCGCCATTAGGTGCCGCTCCACGGTGTGTAATAACAGCTTAGTTGCGGTCATGTGTAGTTTATGTGTTTATTTGATAGATGTTACTATTTTAGAGGCATAACAAAGACACCGAAAATTAAAAAAAGAATATTTTCGGAGTTATTTTGATTCTCGAGAAAAACCCATAGAAACCATAGAAATGCAATATCTTTTTTCAGATACATTATTTCCGAATAAAATACATATGTTCTCATAAAAGCAGTTCATAGCTATAACTTTACCAAAAACTGCATAAAAAAAAAACACGTGTAATTAGGATACAATTAATGTTTTAATCAAAAATTTAAACAATTTTTTTGTGGGACAGTTACTTACTTGTAACATTTTTTTCTATGTGGATATAATCTACATATAATAACATATTTATGTATAAAATATCAGCTAATAAAAATGAAGGGGTAACGAGTTATGAATATTTAAAATTTGGTTAAGGGTTGTCACAAACATTTCTATGAAAATTAAATTGTCATATTAATTAATTATACCCATCAATAACATCGTCAATTTTGGTACGTTATATTACTTACATCTTTATGACACTCATAACTTTATAAAATATAATATTTCTGTGTAAAAATAATAAAGGTAGATTTTATGACGACGACGCGGTTGGCGCGGTTTGTAGTACACCTGCCTACTGAGCCAGCGGTCCCGGGTTCAAATCCCGGCAAGGGCAAATATTTGTGTGATGAACTCGAATATTTGTTCCTGTGTCATGGATGTTATCTATATAATTATGTATTTGTGTTTATTATATATATCGTCGTCTAGTACCCATAACACAAGCCTTCTTGAGCTTAATTTGGGACTAAATCGATTTGTGTGAGATTGTGCTCGACTATGTCAGTTGGTGATAGACAAAAAAAAGGAAACATTTTGTCATTCTAGAAAAAGTTCTGAATCTTTTAAAACCAAAAATGGATAACGTACTTATCCATGACGACTCGGCACCACATTCGAATGATGATAATACCAGTGAATTTGATCGGAACACTGAAGATAACGACGATATCAACATCGTATTATCATCAGAAGAAATGTTGATACATTGTGATGATAACGTTTAGTTTAGTATTTCACATAATTTGTAATTTATTTTTAGTTTCGGACAACCCTATCTCCATAGAAATTTCTAAAATACTTAGAAACGTTTTATCTCTCTACCACTTTTATTGTCGCATGTAATTTTTTGGGACATCATAAACAACATTATTGTACATAATTACAAGGAAGAATAAAATGCGACAACAACAAGATTTAATAAAAAATAAATAAAAAGTGAAAATCAGAAAATCTCAAATAGTTCTTATAATACTACAGCTACAGTTCCAATTTTTTTTTATATGAATAGGTAATGCAATGATACGTTATTTAAGATACTAATAAAAACAAAAACAATTATATTTTTGGAGAAATAAATAAATAAAGTTTTTCTTGAATTCCTTGACCTTTGACAAAAAAGAAAAAATCTCTAAAACTATCCAGAAATTTACTGTCGGGATTTTTACCAATTGTTTGCCATATCAAGCTCTTTCGAATAAACACTTAAACTATACGTGACCGCAACTAAGCTATAATTACACACTGTGCGCTCGCTGCTTGTGTCAGTGTCCACTCTGTACGTACCACCCGTAGAGCTTGCTCTTCTTCGGCGGTCGTGCAGCGGCGGCTTGAGGTAGTGCAGGTGGTAGTGTTGGCAGCAAGTGTCGCAGGCCGCCATTAGGTGCCGCTCGCTGCTTGTGTCAGTGTCCACTCTGTACGTACCACCCGTAGAGCTTGCTCTTCTTCGGCGGTCGCTGCAGCGGCGGCTTGAGGCAGTGCAGGTGGTAGTGTTGGCAGCAAGTGTCGCAGGCCGCCATTAGGTGCCGCTCGCTGCTTGTGTCAGTGTCCACTCTGTACGTACCACCCGTAGAGCTTGCTCTTCTTCGGCGGTCGCTGCAGCGGCGGCTTGAGGCAGTGCAGGTGGTAGTGTTGGCAGCAAGTGTCGCAGGCCGCCATTAGGTGCCGCTCGCTGCTTGTGTCAGTGTCCACTCTGTACGTACCACCCGTAGAGCTTGCTCTTCTTCGGCGGTCGCTGCAGCGGCGGCTTGAGGCAGTGCAGGTGGTAGTGTTGGCAGCAAGTGTCGCAGGCCGCCATTAGGTGCCGCTCGCTGCTTGTGTCAGTGTCCACTCTGTACGTACCACCCGTAGAGCTTGCTCTTCTTCGGCGGTCGCTGCAGCGGCGGCTTGAGGCAGTGCAGGTGGTAGTGTTGGCAGCAAGTGTCGCAGGCCGCCATTAGGTGCCGCTCGCTGCTTGTGTCAGTGTCCACTCTGTACGTACCACCCGTAGAGCTTGCTCTTCTTCGGCGGTCGCTGCAGCGGCGGCTTGAGGCAGTGCAGGTGGTAGTGTTGGCAGCAAGTGTCGCAGGCCGCCATTAGGTGCCGCTCGCTGCTTGTGTCAGTGTCCACTCTGTACGTACCACCCGTAGAGCTTGCTCTTCTTCGGCGGTCGCTGCAGCGGCGGCTTGAGGCAGTGCAGGTGGTAGTGTTGGCAGCAAGTGTCGCAGGCCGCCATTAGGTGCCGCTCGCTGCTTGTGTCAGTGTCCACTCTGTACGTACCACCCGTAGAGCTTGATCTTCTTCGGCGGTCGCTGCAGCGGCGGCTTGAGGCAGTGCAGGTGGTAGTGTTGGCAGCAAGTGTCGCAGGCCGCCATTAGGTGCCGCTCGCTGCTTGTGTCAGTGTCCACTCTGTACGTACCACCCGTAGAGCTTGCTCTTCTTCGGCGGTCGCTGCAGCGGCGGCTTGAGGCAGTGCAGGTGGTAGTGTTGGCAGCAAGTGTCGCAGGCCGCCATTAGGTGCCGCTCGCTGCTTGTGTCAGTGTCCACTCTGTACGTACCACCCGTAGAGCTTGCTCTTCTTCGGCGGTCGCTGCAGCGGCGGCTTGAGGCAGTGCAGGTGGTAGTGTTGGCAGCAAGTGTCGCAGGCCGCCATTAGGTGCCGCTCGCTGCTTGTGTCAGTGTCCACTCTGTACGTACCACCCGTAGAGCTTGCTCTTCTTCGGCGGTCGCTGCAGCGGCGGCTTGAGGCAGTGCAGGTGGTAGTGTTGGCAGCAAGTGTCGCAGGCCGCCATTAGGTGCCGCTCGCTGCTTGTGTCAGTGTCCACTCTGTACGTACCACCCGTAGAGCTTGCTCTTCTTCGGCGGTCGCTGCAGCGGCGGCTTGAGGCAGTGCAGGTGGTAGTGTTGGCAGCAAGTGTCGCAGGCCGCCATTAGGTGCCGCTCGCTGCTTGTGTCAGTGTCCACTCTGTACGTACCACCCGTAGAGCTTGCTCTTCTTCGGCGGTCGCTGCAGCGGCGGCTTGAGGCAGTGCAGGTGGTAGTGTTGGCAGCAAGTGTCGCAGGCCGCCATTAGGTGCCGCTCGCTGCTTGTGTCAGTGTCCACTCTGTACGTACCACCCGTAGAGCTTGCTCTTCTTCGGCGGTCGCTGCAGCGGCGGCTTGAGGCAGTGCAGGTGGTAGTGTTGGCAGCAAGTGTCGCAGGCCGCCATTAGATGCCGCTCGCTGCTTGTGTCATTGTCCACTCTGTACGTACCACCCGTAGAGCTTGCTCTTCTTCGGCGGTCGCTGCAGCGGCGGCTTGAGGCAGTGCAGGTGGTAGTGTTGGCAGCAAGTGTCGCAGGCCGCCATTAGGTGCCGCTCGCTGCTTGTGTCAGTGTCCACTCTGTACGTACCACCCGTAGAGCTTGCTCTTCTTCGGCGGTCGCTGCAGCGGCGGCTTGAGGCAGTGCAGGTGGTAGTGTTGGCAGCAAGTGTCGCAGGCCGCCATTAGATGCCGCTCGCTGCTTGTGTCAGTGTCCACTCTGTACGTACCACCCGTAGAGCTTGCTCTTCTTCGGCGGTCGCTGCAGCGGCGGCTTGAGGCAGTGCAGGTGGTAGTGTTGGCAGCAAGTGTCGCAGGCCGCCATTAGGTGCCGCTCGCTGCTTGTGTCAGTGTCCACTCTGTACGTACCACCCGTAGAGCTTGCTCTTCTTCGGCGGTCGCTGCAGCGGCGGCTTGAGGCAGTGCAGGTGGTAGTGTTGGCAGCAAGTGTCGCAGGCCGCCATTAGGTGCCGCTCGCTGCTTGTGTCAGTGTCCACTCTGTACGTACCACCCGTAGAGCTTGCTCTTCTTCGGCGGTCGCTGCAGCGGCGGCTTGAGGCAGTGCAGGTGGTAGTGTTGGCAGCAAGTGTCGCAGGCCGCCATTAGGTGCCGCTCGCTGCTTCTGCCGCAGACAGCGCACTGGCGCGCCGCTAAAGCTCCGGTCGTTGCTGGCAGAGTTTCAATGAAGCAATAAATTATCTATTTAGATATTTCCAATGTTTCTAATAAAGAAGAAGACAAAGTCAAATAAACGACATTAATAAACTATGCAACAATCGCCCGTTTCACAGATTCCGGATAAGTATTAGCACAGATTACATAATACTATAGAACAGATACCTCATCTCACACTAAAGAAAGAAATGGCCCGTCGTAAGGCGACTATCGGGGCAATTTAAAATGTTTTCTTGTAGAATGCTAGATGGCGCCGCTATCGTCGCAGCATGCTTTTCTCAGACAACAGCAAACTTTACCAGATTTTCAAAGAAATGTCAAAATCTTTGCAACGCAAAAAGCAAAACAATCTTATTAGTACAAATGATTGCCCATAGGTGTCACTCAATTTTTATTAAAATTTCTTTAAAAACCCTTAATTTTACTGTTTCACTTCAATTTTGCATTTGGTGATTTTTTAAAGAAACAATAAAGAAGTTTCATGTCTTTTTTATCAGTATTTGAATATTACAAAAACAAATCGAAGCAAGTACCGCCATTTCCAACATTAGTTTAAATTTACCTCACTAGATGGCGGTACGTGCTAACTAAGCCACATCTGACTGATGTTCCTAATGAGACCCCATGGTATTATGTAACTTCTCAATAAATAATTGGGATGTTGACTAATGAATAAAATAACGAAATACTAATAAAAATCGTAAACATATTAAACTTTTAGAGTAGCTTGTATACCTCTTGGTTTTATATATTGCATATTATTTGTTTTATGACCCTTCAAAGTTGTGTGGACAAGTCCATTTAAAAAGTATAAAATTTACTAAAATAAATGATACCTTTAATTAGTTCGTAAAATGTATAGCAAATTTGTCTAAGAAATCATTTTGAGAAACACAATATTTAATATACCTGCCGAACAAATTTCCTACGCGTTGCATACAAACTATTGAGGCGTGACGTCATAATTCAGTAGCCGTTAGTATGGAGCGTTTTTGGGCGAGTCCATTTGTGTGCATTTCATACTGTGATATCTCGGGCAAAATAATTATTTTACCATGTTTTGTTTTTTGAGAAGTAATTTATGTAATATAAAATAAAAAAAGATGTCAACATCCCAATTAACGATAACTCTGTTCAATTTTTTCAAATTAAACCAGAAAATGATGCTTTCCGAAATCTGTGAAACAGAGCCTATATCAAAT
The DNA here is from genome assembly GCA_943789525.1 of Agriphila geniculea. Classification (NCBI taxonomy): domain Eukaryota; kingdom Metazoa; phylum Arthropoda; class Insecta; order Lepidoptera; family Crambidae; genus Agriphila; species Agriphila geniculea. Next base: position 15,075,510 of record OX038882.1, on the reverse strand, counting down.
CTAAATATAAAAGTGTATTAATGTAGTAAGTACATGCTCACCTTCCAGCGAAGTGGATAATACTTTTCCATGGCGAGCGTCCGGGTTGTCGCTAAGAGGAAAACCAACGCCCATCTTAAGTGCAGCCGCGGTGGGCACAGACATTGACCTAAGTGTACATTGCCACTAATAAGAACTCTTCCCAATAGATAACACGAGAAATCAGTTATAGTCCGGTCGCAGAGCAGAAAGGATTTCGTACAATGATCTGTCTATACTTGTTTCGATTGTACTCTCGCTAACGTATTGCTAGCTATGATTAATTACAAACTATTTTTTTCGGGTAAAACTTAAAAGTAAAAAAAGTACAGAAATTAGATTTTTCTTGTGTGTCATTGAATCATTTGATCACTTTCTAAAACTAAAAACTGAAAAATGCAAATCGATTAAAAGTTTGATACAATTTGGAATCAATGGGGAAGGCAACTGTCAAAATGGCGCTGCGTACGCTTGTTCCACGAGAACTATGAAAACAAAGGACTTTTACTTATAAAATCGTTTTTAAAATCGGCTTTAAGGGGCAATAGTAGGAAAACATGGTTTGCGCGGGCCATATTTTTATATAGAAAACGTAAAGCTGTAGCCACAAAAAAAAACATACAACAAGCTAAAGAGATTATCTAATAGCTACAAGTATTAAATTGCGTATAAATCTCATAGGTAATGGTAAAAAAAAAACAGAATATCATCAAAACCGCTTGTCGCGGGCCATATTATTGGCGTAAATAATAGCGGAAACGTATTGAATCCTACATCAAAATACGCTTTAACGTACTGTGCAGTTGCTCCAATAACTTTTTTTCAAGAAAGATAATTGTGCTAAGGATAATGATGAAAAAACAACGAAAAACATCGAAAAAGTGCAGATGTGAGGTTATTTTCCATACTCTTTACACGTAAAGAAAAAGACAGAGACAAGTGATTTCGCATAACGGAGCCTTAAAATGTTGGTTCTTACAAATTTCCGAAAAATCTGGATATGGAAAAAATTGATAAATTCTGTAAGAATAAAAACGTCTTAATTTGGCTTTAAATTCTGGCATTTGCATTGTAGAATAGTCTTTTATATCCATTTTGGGTCAATGGGTCTTTTTCGGTAAAAAAAAAACCACAAAATAAATATCTGTTTTCCCATACATTTTGTTCTAAACGTCTCTGTCTTAGGAACAAGCGTACGCAGCGACATCTACAATTAGCTTTGCGTTGCCAACCCCATTTGTCGTGATAATCGAATATTCCGGTTCAAGTGACAGCTGTCAAAATGGGCCTATTATATCTCTAGTATTACAATAATTATGTAAGCGCGCGAGCCACAGATAAGGTGATTGTACGAAATTATTTCTGCTCCGTGACCGGACTGTGACTACAACTTTTAGTAATGGATAAATATTTTCTTCTAAAAGCTTCAGTTACAGCTCACAGATTATTTGAAATACGAGGTCCCTTATGTATGACAGCTAACTTTGGTAAAGCAATTGTTTTTCTCAAATTAAATCATTAAACATTGTATTGAGAACTCATCAATTAAGACTAGTCCTATTAAAAAAATAATCAACATTTTGCTTAGAAGTAGTTTGCTATCAAAAGGGGCTTCTTATTTGGATTCATGAGCTTCTGTTGTCTATGAGAATACCAGAAGCGTTTAATGAGGCTTATATACCTAATAAAAAAAGTTTTTTTTTTATTTATATGAGACTCAAATCATGTTAACTTGAAATATGATAATATTACTAAAAATGTACATATTTTTTTTAACTGAACTGCCAAAAAGATCAGCTTTTTTTAAGACGGTTCACACACTGCTCCGCAATCCGCAACGGGCGCGGGGCGGCAGATATTGACGTTGTATGCTAGTAAGTCTGTATAGAAAACCACACACCACACACTGGTTCCGCGCCCCGTCGCGGGAGGAATGTTCGATGGAGCCAGTGTGAGAATCGCCTTAGGGCTGATTTGCGAATGCCCAGATAAAACTTTATTCGTTTGCTAATGTATTATGCCGCCAAATGGGGAAGGCAACTGTCAAAATGGCGCTGCGTACGCTTGTTCCACGAGAGCTATGAATTCAAAGGACTTCTACTTAAAAAAACGTTTTTTTAACTTTAAAATTATTAAATTCTGTGTAATAGGCTTTAAAAATGTTGGCACTTAAAAATTTCTGAAAAACCTGGATATAGAAAAAATGGATAAATTATGTAAGAATAAAAACGTTTTAACGTCTTTTTCGGTAAAAAAAAATCCAACAAAACAAATACCTATTTTCCCATAGATTTGTTCTGAACGTCTACTGTCTTAGGAACAAGCGTACGCAGCGACATCTACAGCTTGGCGTTGCCAATTGAATATGATTGTCATATATTTGTCAAATTTTTTGAATGACTTTTATGTTATTCGGATTATAATTTAACTGACTGTTATCTGATATCTGAGGATTGAAAAATCAGTCTCATTTCAAGAGCTACATTCATACATTGACAATATTATAAAAAAACAAATAAGTTACCGTTTCTGCAAGTGCTGTGGAGTGACCTTGGGCGTAGACCGCGGTACGGTCGGCGGGAGTAGCGGCTTTTCCTCCATTATTTCTGGGATCGCTTTCTTGGGAGACAGCGCTACTATCACATCGTATATCTTCTGTAACGCTTGACGAGTCGAAGTCAACTTGGCGAGGACTTCTGTATTTTCCTTCGATGCCTTTTGTGAAAGACTTTCGGTGTTATTACAAAAGATTTTTAAACACCTGTTTAACTTAAACACTGTTTACATGTGAAGCTGTCACTTTTTTTGATATTGTAAAAAAAGAGACAGCATCACATTTGAACAGTGTTTAAGTTAAACAGGTGTTTAAAAATCTTTTGTAATAACACCGATTATATTTAAATACTGTATCAAAATCACTCATGTCAAATTAGATATGGTATTAGTTTTAAGGTAGTGTTCTTTGACGCGTATAAACACAACACACCGTACATGGGCGGAAGTTGATTCATATCGAAATATAGCAAGCTGGGTTGTCAATTGCGTACAAACGCTTCGTTTACACGTATGTACGTCAAGCACGCGCTGCGTATATGCTCTGCGTTTATACGCGTTAAAGAACCCCTACTTTTAATAGATTTATCAGCTGTTGATCGATACAAAAGATTTTGACATTAACAGGTGGCTGTATATTTGTAGTAATTTGTGGGTCAAATAAAAATCCGTGTTTATAACAATTTGTGTCAATTTGTCTCAAGTTGTGATCTAGCAAACATAGCATCGCACAATTATACATAACTAAACTCTTTCAAACGATTTTAAGCCATAAAATGTAGGAAATAAAGATCAAAATCGGTTGAGGATTTGTATCCCTTACCTCGTCATACTTAGTCCTCAGCCCCTCATCTTCCGCGAGCAGTTTCTCGTTTTCCTTTGTTAGTCGTTCGAGAGACTTCCGGAGCGAAGTGACGCGAGAGTTCCTCTCTAGGTAGTAACCCTATCCCTTACCTCGTCATACTTAGTCCTCAGCCCCTCATCTTCCGCGAGCAGTTTCTCGTTCTCCTTTGTTAGTCGTTCGAGAGACTTCCGGAGCGAAGTGACGCGAGAGTTCCTCTCTAGGTAGTAACCCTATCCCTTACCTCGTCATACTTAGTCCTCAGCCCCTCATCTTCCGCGAGCAGTTTCTCGTTCTCCTTTGTTAGTCGTTCGAGAGACTTCCGGAGCGAAGTGACGCGAGAGTTCCTCTCTAGGTAGTAACCCTATCCCTTACCTCGTCATACTTAGTCCTCAGCCCCTCATCTTCCGCGAGCAGTTTCTCGTTCTCCTTTGTTAGTCGTTCGAGAGACTTCCGGAGCGAAGTGACGCGAGAGTTCCTCTCTAGGTAGTAACCCTATCCCTTACCTCGTCATACTTAGTCCTCAGCCCCTCATCTTCCGCGAGCAGTTTCTCGTTCTCCTTTGTTAGTCGTTCGAGAGACTTCCGGAGCGAAGTGACGCGAGAGTTCCTCTCTAGGTAGTAACCCTATCCCTTACCTCGTCATACTTAGTCCTCAGCCCCTCATCTTCCGCGAGCAGTTTCTCGTTCTCCTTTGTTAGTCGTTCGAGAGACTTCCGGAGCGAAGTGACGCGAGAGTTCCTCTCTAGGTAGTAACCCTATCCCTTACCTCGTCATACTTAGTCCTCAGCCCCTCATCTTCCGCGAGCAGTTTCTCGTTCTCCTTTGTTAGTCGTTCGAGAGACTTCCGGAGCGAAGTGACGCGAGAGTTCCTCTCTAGGTAGTAACCCTATCCCTTACCTCGTCATACTTAGTCCTCAGCCCCTCATCTTCCGCGAGCAGTTTCTCGTTCTCCTTTGTTAGTCGTTCGAGAGACTTCCGGAGCGAAGTGACGCGAGAGTTCCTCTCTAGGTAGTAACCCTATCCCTTACCTCGTCATACTTAGTCCTCAGCCCCTCATCTTCCGCGAGCAGTTTCTCGTTCTCCTTTGTTAGTCGTTCGAGAGACTTCCGGAGCGAAGTGACGCGAGAGTTCCTCTCTAGGTAGTAACCCTATCCCTTACCTCGTCATACTTAGTCCTCAGCCCCTCATCTTCCGCGAGCAGTTTCTCGTTCTCCTTTGTTAGTCGTTCGAGAGACTTCCGGAGCGAAGTGACGCGAGAGTTCCTCTCTAGGTAGTAACCCTATCCCTTACCTCGTCATACTTAGTCCTCAGCCCCTCATCTTCCGCGAGCAGTTTCTCGTTCTCCTTTGTTAGTCGTTCGAGAGACTTCCGGAGCGAAGTGACGCGAGAGTTCCTCTCTAGGTAGTAACCCTATCCCTTACCTCGTCATACTTAGTCCTCAGCCCCTCATCTTCCGCGAGCAGTTTCTCGTTCTCCTTTGTTAGTCGTTCGAGAGACTTCCGGAGCGAAGTGACGCGAGAGTTCCTCTCTAGGTAGTAACCCTATCCCTTACCTCGTCATACTTAGTCCTCAGCCCCTCATCTTCCGCGAGCAGTTTCTCGTTCTCCTTTGTTAGTCGTTCGAGAGACTTCCGGAGCGAAGTGACGCGAGAGTTCCTCTCTAGGTAGTAACCCTATCCCTTACCTCGTCATACTTAGTCCTCAGCCCCTCATCTTCCGCGAGCAGTTTCTCGTTCTCCTTTGTTAGTCGTTCGAGAGACTTCCGGAGCGAAGTGACGCGAGAGTTCCTCTCTAGGTAGTAACCCTATCCCTTACCTCGTCATACTTAGTCCTCAGCCCCTCATCTTCCGCGAGCAGTTTCTCGTTCTCCTTTGTTAGTCGTTCGAGAGACTTCCGGAGCGAAGTGACGCGAGAGTTCCTCTCTAGGTAGTAACCGACGAACTCTACAGAGAACGCGGGCGGAACGTGCCAGCGGCGAGACACGTCTTTGAGTGCTGCCATCTGTGAACCAAAGAGAATTATCAAATAATATCTTTGATAAACAACGTGTAACAGTAGCCAAACCAGAATGTGGTAGATAGGATCCATCAAACTGAACATATCTACTATTAGTCAAACTCTGAAATCACGAAAAAAATTAGCTGTTTCATACATTTTCATATTTTCGTTATTAATTTTTGTATAAAACAGCTGATATTTTTTCGCGGTTTCAGAATTGTAGAAAAGTTGTTCGCTTTGATGGTCTCTCCCTATCTACCATATTCTGGTTTAGCTATTAATTCTGTAATCCGTGGTATAGTTATTCTATTTTACGAAGTCGATAATTAAACGAGTTTCAACTTCATTGCAAAGAGATAAGAGCGTCGACGACAAACTTCGCGAGATACTCGTAGAACAACTATGAATAGTAATTAAAGTTATACCCCACCCCACGTAGTAGTCATACCATAAAACTATCACAGATAGCTCATTTTTATGGGGTCATGCGATGACTTTTCAGCCCTTCAAAAAAATTACACATAACTGAAAATAATGAAAGATTAAAGTATCAAAGATTAGTTAATTACAAAAGATTTTTTGGTCCCGATTTAGTTACCTGACATGAAATAAAACACTCTAACTAACGGATACTAGCGCAGTTTAATTGAAAGTACTTTGGTAATTTGTTGGTATTCTGTTTGGTTTTTTATTTTCCCGACGTTTCGGCACCTATGCAGTTGCCCTGACCACGGCAAAGGTAATTACCAAAGTACTTTCAATAAAACCGCGCTAGTATCCGTTAAAGAGTGTTTTGATTCATGTCTGAGCGCGTTAGCTTGAGAGGTGAATATAGTTACCTGAGCATCTTGAAACTCTAAAGCATGGGTGTCAATTCCCATACACTCAGCTTTTCGCTGAAACTTTCGCATTGCAGACGCACTGCTGTACAGCATCCGAGCCATTTTCTGGGTGGGAACTAATAAAAAAACACAACATTATACAGAAAGCTAGGCAAATATAATGGGGAATGTCACAACCACAAGTTTTAAAAAAAAAGGTTTGTCATTTTGTGTTGAAATTTTTTTTTGATACCATGTTGTGGTTGATGCAGGTGGTGGCATAGGTATAATCTCCATTCTGCTGTTACTTTCGTACATTTGTGAAGACGAAGACTTTAATTTTTTAAGAATTTTTTACGTAGACTTAAATTCTGAAACTTTTTTCTATTATTCTTACCTATAAAAAAATATTTAGCCAATTGGATGTTTTCGGATATTCGCCATTATGTTTAGAATTAGTATATTGTTTGAAACTTACCCCATGGCGGATTGCGGTTTTCTTTCTGTTGTAAATACTTTCTTCTATATTTAACGAGTTTTCTTTGAATGCGAAGCTTTTCTTCTACGCTTAAGTTATCTACTAACTCCAATTTCCTAAAAGACAATTAATGCTTAATTTATTTATGTCACGAAAAACTACTAGATACTTTATAATTTTCAACTTTAAGCCAATGACACAAAGACCAAAATTAATTGAGATGCATTCTGAAGTTGGTTGATGATTTGTGTGTGCTGTACAAAGAAATGATTTTGTTCACGCGTTTTGTCTGTAATTAAAAATTTGATTTACGGCCAAATACTCAAACGAATCTTAAAGTTAAGGCCAGCTTAAATTAAAAAACCGGCCAAGTGCATGTCGGGCCACGCGCCATAGGGTTCCGTTGTTACCTTATACCATACCATATTTAATACCACCTATCATTTTTCGTTTGCAAAAATAACTTTGTTTTTCACAGTGTTGGTATGAATTACAAAGTTATATTTGCGGTTTTGGAAAATGTGCTATATCTCAAAAACTAATTACTATATCTCGTTCAAACCAATTTTGGTTGATAGTGTTTATTAAGATCTACAGCATATATTTTTTTTAGATTTTTCACGCTCTTATTTCAAAAGTTAAAGGGGGGGGACACACATTTTACCACTTTGGCGGTGAATATCTTTCAAACGGTTGACTTTGAGAAAAAGTTGTCTTAGAAACCTCAATGTCATTTTTAAAGGCCTATCTATAAATACCCAACACGTGTTGGTTTGAAGAAAAAAAATTTTTTCAGTTTCAGTTCCATGTATGGGGAGTCCCCCCTTGATCTTTTATTTTTCTTATTTTTGTATTAAATTCGTTAAGCGGTTAACAGAATACATCTACCTACCAAGTTTCAACTGTGTAGTCTTAATACTTTCGGAATAAAGTGGCTGTGACATACGGACAGACAGACAGACAGACAGACAGACAGACAGACATGACGAATCTATAAGGGTTCCGTTTTTTGCCATTTAGGCTACGGAACCCTAAAAAGTTGTCAGATTTGACAGAAACTCTATGAAACTGACAGCTTCCTCACAGTTAAGGAGACCTTAACTTAAGATTTTATTAAGAAGCCTTTGAGTATTCGGTCATAAGTCTAATTCACACATATCAGTGAAGTCACAGTTTCGGCCACCACCGTGATAATTATTCTTTCATACATTCTCTATGAACGCGACCACATCTGTCAGTGTCAGTAACTAGACAGTGCCTCACCTCAGTGTCAGTGAACGCGTGTTTATAGAAACTAGCGACCGCCCGCGACTTCGTCTGCGTGAAAAGTTTTTATCTCTTGGAACTGTGCTTTTTTTTCTGGATGAAAGGTACCTTATGTCCTTCTCTGTACCCCTGAGAACGTGTAAGCAAAATTTTATGATGGTCGGTTGAGTATTTAAGACGTGAATTAGCATTTATAATATTAGTAAGCATGTATTAAAGAATAATTATCACGGTGGCGGAACTGTGACTTCATTGATATGTGTGAATCAGCCTTTATTCAGCTTGCAGCTATTTAAATATATTGCTTCAGAAAAGAATCGTCACTAACTGAACTTGTATGTTAACCTTTTCTCAGTCCTCAGCTGCAGAGCGAGCCAGTTCCTCTTGCGCTTTTTGACGAGCGTTTTGTCCGAGTGAAGGCGGCAGTGAGCGTAGAACGGGTCCGCCTGTTCCGCTTCTTCAGTGTGAGCCTCTGCCAGTAAACCCTCGCGCTGCCCACTGGCAAGTGAGAAACATTAGCAACTTACTTGGGCAAGTTGATATAATTTTTTTATTACTTATATATAAAGGCCGGATTTGCGGTGGCAGGAATACAAACTTGCTAGTGATTACCAAATTATCGTAAATGTTTTTATATATCGATGTTTTGAAAATATTTTTGAAGTGGAACTTCTTTGATCGCGTCTGTATTTATTTTTTGTATTTAACCAAGGAGGATGTATTTCTTAAAAAAATGACATTCTAGTTCACTCACTTTGACTTTGCTATCTTTGCATCAAGAAAAACTGCAGTGAATTTTATTATTTATACATTTCACGATTTTCACTTTTCTTAATGTAGGTAGGTAATTTCTACTATTTCCGACAGTAAGTCTATATATCACGTTACATAGTTATAATTTTTTTCATCGATAAATTACACAAATAGATAATCAAGATGTCTACGCACTATTAAACGTCATTTTATTCGTGCTACCGCAAATCCGGGGTCTGCTTATATATTATTATAAGGTCACAACATTTTTACACTTTAGCATACAATTCCTTAAAATAATGAATACTGAGAAAATTAGATACAACTTCTGTTACCCGATTTTTGCAATGCAGACATTTTTCGTTTTTATTAATAAAGTAATCTTTACTTTAAAAAACTATATTTAAGTATCTGGAAAATTGTTTGATTAAAACTTATACAAAACCAGGCCAGTGACACTCCGCACCCTGTAAATATAGTGACCCTTCTGTACTTCTGTACTATTATGTATTCTGTGCCAAAATCTCTCTGCTAATGGGGATGGCAACGCAAAGCTAATTGTAAATGTCGCTGCGTACGCTCGTTCCTAAGACAGTAGACGTTCAGAACAAATCTATAGGATAATAGGTATTTATTCTGTGGTATTTTTTTACCGGAAAAGACCCATTGACCCAAAATGGATATAAGACTATTCTACAATGCAAGTGCCGGAATTTAAGACTTTTTTATTCCTTTTTTATTCTTATAGAATTTGTTATTTTTTTTTTAATAACCAGATTTTTCAGAAATTTGTAAGTGCCAACATTTTTACAGCCTATTTTACACAGAATTTGATCATTTTAAAGCTATAAAACGATTTTTAAAGTAAAAGTCCTCTATTTTGTTAGTTCTCGTGCAACAAGCGTACGCAGCGCCATTTTGACAGTTGCCTTCCCCATTGTCAATAACTTACCACGTAACATGAAAGAACGTCTTGCACAAGCCCGCGTCACAACCGACACATACGCCGGTGCGCGCAAGAGTAGTGTCGTCACACAAAGCACACGACCTGGCGCCCCATCTTGAGTACGCCATCTCAAAGAGTGTCACTCCAGACAATCTTTCAACCTAGATGAAAAAAAAAATATCATCTCGTGTGGCAAAAAAGCAATAATGTGAAAAGCAAACACGCTAATACTCCCTATTCTACACAATTTAAATTTAAGAGTCCATGATATGAAAACATGGTTTGCGAGGGTCATATTTTTATAAAGATAACGTAAAGTTGTAGCCACAAAAAAAAACTTACGACAAGCTAAAGATATTCTCTAGTAGCTACAAGTATTAAATTACGTATAAACCTCACAGATGATTGTAAATTAGAATAACATCAAAAGCGCTTGCGTATGGTCATATTTTTGGCGTAATTAATAGCGGTTTATTTTTTTAATTCTACATAAAAATACACTTTAACGTACTGTGAAGTAGCTCCAATATTTTTTTTCAAGAAAGATAATTGTGCTAAAGATAATGATGAAAAAACAACGAAAAACATCGAAAAAGTGCAGAAATTAGGTTATTTTCCCTACTCTTTACACATAAAGAAAAAGACAGAGACAAATGTTTCCGCATGACCAAGCCTTAAAAATATACTTTTGGCTACGATATACCTAGATTGAACAATTTTGTTTCAGAAATGGTGTGCTCATATTTACCTCTGAGAATGCAACTCCTGGCACATAAAGCGCACAAACTAAATGTACCCACGCGCCCACTTCTGTCTCTTTGAATATACCACCTGGAAATCAAACTTATCTGTCAAAATCTCCTTTTGACAGAGTTAAAAGCGACAGATCACTTTATCATTATCACGTTTTGGTGGTCATGGCTTGAGGCTTCATTGCTTAACTCAAAATCTATCATGATCGCTTTTAATTTAGTAATTGTGTACCTACATTAGGGTTGCCAGATTAGCTGGCGTGAAATAATTACCAACCGACTTTTTAGACAGACTCTAGCAACAACGTGAAGCGCAGACAGCAAACGGTACGCAATAGTGGTACGTATTTGAAATCCGGGACAGTAAGGTGTAATTCCGGGACACGGGACAAGGCACGTAATTCCGGGACAATCGCGTCTGGCAACCCTAACCTACATCCATCACTGGGTCTCAAAGACAGTCTGTCACAGTGCCTTGTAATGCCACAGCAATAGACATAGATTTGTGCCAAATTGAAAGCAATTGTAATAGATTTTGGGTAAAACAACTGGCAGGACCCCTTTTTATCTTTGTTGGTTTAGACAACTCACAGCTTAATTAAACAGTAACATAAGGATATTATAATAAAGAAAGTATGTAAAAGCTAAATAAGGAAAGCCACCAGAGTACAAGATGTTGTGGTAAAGCTGAGAACCCTTAAATGAAAATGGGCTGGCCACACAATAAGAGGTGACGTAGAGAGGGGAAAAGAGGGAAAGGGAAGCCACTGAAGAGATGGGAGTATGATTTGGTAAAGATGGCAGGGAAAATGTTTACCTGTAATTGGCTGTGCATTTAGCATAAAACCACAATAATTTACCTGAAATAAGTGTCGATGTAATAGCTGTTGGTGAACCAAATAAATAAATAAAAAAAAATAAAAATCTGGATGGGAATAGCTAGAGAAAGGGAGAAGTGGAAAAGTTTGGAGGAGGCCTCTGCCGGAGGGCACACAGAGGAGTTGAACCAAAATATTTAGAAAATATTAATATGAATTTAATATTATAGTGCAATGTAATTAATAATAATTTTAAAATGTACATACTAATAACTCATAATTTTATAATATACTAATGTAAACTCTGAATAAAGGCTATAAATAAATTAAAAATATACAAGCTAACTTTACCTAAGTTGGGACACAGTTCACAGCTGGGATCTTTTACCCCAGCTTTGCAAGCCTCACAAAACCAAGGTTCCGTGGAAGCAGAGCTAACTGTACTGGATTCACTGGTCACATCAGAAACTCCATAGCAACCTAAAAATAATTACATGTTTAAATAACTATGCCACTAACATTTTCCAACCGTATTTAACTAAACCCTATAGGCTCAGATCAAATAAAAAAGGAAGATGGAGCGTTGCGCAGTGGTTGCGAACAACTAAGTGAAGCCGGTTTTTGATGGTACATGTGTGCGTACTAGAGGGCGGGCGGGGGCCGGGCGGCAGGGTTCGTCCAATGACGAACGAAAGCCAAGGCGTAGTTTCGTTACATATGTGTGCGTAAGCTGTGTATGTACACAGCCAAGGCGTAGTTTTTCTGGCTTCACCGCTTTGTCGGAAGACTCCGTCTTTACTTTTTTATTTGGTCTGAGCCTATAGGTAATTAGACATCTGCAGATTGTTGTTTATAGCAAAACAACATAATAAATTAACTTTAGATAGACAACATTTTATCAGTACTTAATGGATTTTGTCCATAAATTATTATATGAAGAAATTATTATATGAGAAGATATACCTTCATGAACAGTAACGCCACAGCCATCGCATTCAACAATTTCATTAAAGTCGTCACTTCTGGATCCTAGACACCCAGCACATATTAGCAAGTTGGCTAGGTCAAATGGAATCTAAAAAACAAACAAAAATGTGTAATAAATTTACAGTACAAAATTATTTTTAACAAAAAGTGCTCTTTACTAACTCTACGTTTACTTTGAAGCATCAATAATAATGATAATAAAAATTATAATCAGACATCGGAATCTGCTGAACATTTCAGGTCAGCCTTTTAGGCTCTCTTTATAAATGTATTTTGCAAGAAGTTCTAATATGCATAATAATGAATTCCTTGTTATTTAATAGTAGTTTGTTACACAAGGGATGTAATAGCTACTTACAACCGAGGTAAGCATACTATTTTACATCATTCATGCAAGGTAAATTTTATAAAAATAAAAATAAAGATAAAAATAAAAACAAAGACTTTAAAACAAAAATAAAACTTTAAAGGGTTATTTCATTGAAAACTCGTGGGGTTGATCAGACCATTAAACTGAACAACTTTCATTATGAGACTAACCTCAAAATCGCGAAAAAAAAACAGCTGTTTTTGCATTGCAGAATTTTGCATACCTAGCTTGAAATGAAATGCCGCCATTTTCATTGTTTTTTTTTTTCAGTAAAAAGTTTCCTCAGTTTATAATAAAAGAAAAGAGATTGGTTCACTAAGGAGTTTTAAATGCTTGAATTGTAAAGTAACTTTACAGTTAGTGCAATCGCACACGGGCAACTTAGTCGCCCAGCAACTATTTTGTCTCTCACATGGTTTGTATGAAAAGTTGCCGACGACCTTGTCGCTTCGTGTGCGCGCTTCCATATAAACCCGTGGACTTGATGTGAGAGACATAACAGTTGCTGGAAGACTAAGTTGCCTGTGTGCAATAGAGCTTAAAGCATTCACCATCCTTGAATTGTAAAGTGATTTGAAAACGGAACATTCTATCTAAACAATGCACTGTGTTGCACATGCTAACTTACACAGCCTCATACTATATAAGTAAATCCTAGTTACCAAGCAGTATGATGTAAAGATATTAAACAAAGTCGATACATAGTAGGCCTCCCCACTGTCACAATTTAATAATAGGGCCCTGGCCCCAATCATGTTATCTCAATGAGGACCTGGAATGACCGACAGATTCCGTCCTCTGATTATAACATTATGATTCTGTTTGTAATCAGTAACTTACGAATACCTTAAATTCCTGTTGTTTCGCCTTTTCGAGTAGATCTGTTACAGAAATATCTTCCCCAATCTTATTTTTCGAATTTTTGAAACCATCTTCTGTATCTGTTTCGGACTGATCACCAGATGAATCTCCATTGTCTTCTAAAAAGAAAATCAGTAACTAAGTTTATTTGGATAAAGAGATGGGTATTCTAAGTACCACATTCATGAATATTATTATCTTTTTATTTATGGTTGACTGGTAGATAATGCTATTGGCGTTAAGTCCGCCCCTGTAACATACCTACTTAATATATTAATGGAGTTTAGAGATAAGTATTATGGGGCAACAGCTTCGCTTAACCAGTAAGCAACAAATTTCATGTGCACTCGTATCGCCCCTGCACGAACTAAACGTACCGTTGCGATGGCACTGGCACGGTGTGCAAGCAATTTTAACCATTGGAGTGGTTAAGCGATGCTGTTGCTTATGGTACATATATAAATAAATTAATGAATCCTAAGTAATAAGTTACAAAGCAAAAAAATCCTGAGGTGATTCACCAACGGGGTCGCCCAGCCGCAGAGCACAGAGCGGCAGATCACGCGCGCGGCCACGGAGATGCAGATCTGCAGGCAGATCTCTTCAAGCAGACAGATTGCTCCGCACTTCCGCACCGAACGGCTGTATAAAGTAGTAGTAACGATAGCCCTGCGCTAAATAAAGTACACCGAAAACAGCATGATACAAATACGGAGCTCAGCGTGTTGTACCCCGCGGACTGCTCCGCGCCTCTGCGCCTAGCCTAGTGGAAGATCTGCGAGCGGAGAGCGCGCTGCGTCGCCTTTTCGGTATGTTGGACAAGGCGTGTTTTCTATACTAATTGATGTACTTGCATACAATACGAAAATCTGGGACCTCGCGTTAGGCGAAGCGCGGAGCAATGTGATAAACCGCCTGAACGGATTTTTAAATAATGAATGAATAGTACTTTTATTTTCGTCGTCACTGTTTATGGAATAGTCGTCGCTCTCTTCAGGGTGATCTTCGATCCTGAAATCTGAATCGTCGGAGCTCTCTCCCTCGCCAAGATCGAAGTCGAGAAGAGATTGAGGCTCCACCGGCTTCACCTTTCTCTTAGCCACCGTGCGGCCCTCTGCAATACGAATTTTTGACAATGAACCATATTAAGGTTAAATGCACTTAATTGAATGTTGAATAATACTTACGGTTGCTCATTTTGTCGAATATTTTTGATTATTTTCCGAATTATTTAGAAAAATATCATTCTTTTCCCATACTTCCACAACCCAGACTAATAATAACAGAAAGACAGGAACAGGGGGCACACTTAAAACAACGCAAATAAAAAAGTAAGGTAGCGTCAGCGTCATCTCTGCATCACAACCATCACTCACAACAAAGTCTTCAAGTTTGCCAAGAGATGTCTCTGCAGTCAGACTTATAAAATATTCCAAATAATTAAATGGGCAACTTAATTTTAAGTTAAATTATTGAAAAGTCGTTCGAACACGGTTTAAGTAGTAAATAGCAGCGTTGCCAGAATGTTACTTTTGTAACATTTTGTGTTACTTTTGACCCTCTCATGTTACCTCCATGTTACACGACTCAAAATGTTACTTTTACGTTACTTTTGAAACTTAATCAAAAATACTCAAATATTTTCCAGCAAATAAAAACTAATCGTGAGACAGAACGCACCAAAGGAAGTTTTCGTTCGTGTTGGCACACACACTTAATTTTGGGCCCTCTTGTCGTCAGTCGTTTATTTTCTTTTTCCTTTTCAGACTTGAAGAATGAGGAACATAGCAATAGCACGAACTTCGATTGAAAACAAAACTTTTTTTAAATAATCTTCAACCAACCGAAAGTTTGAAGCAGAATAGTGGAGTTTTGTTAAGTGGTTGCCGCAGTGTCGTAAATGAGGTGGTGCTACCGGTGCACAGGCACAGGGCATAGACTCTGGGGGGCGCAAGAATGGCCAGACTAGGACTAATTATTTGTTCGGTTTGCTCTTGATAAGTTCCTCCTGCGCCCCTACTGCTCGTTTTTTTTTTTTTTTTTTTTTTTTTTTTTTTTTTTTTTTTTTTTTTTTTTTCTACTGCCTCTAACATATGGTCAGAGCCTGTTTTTACATTTTCCTTTTCTTCTCTTTCATACTAGTTCTCGCTATTGTGCTTCTCGCACATTTATACTGCATACTACACATTCATACATCTCTTTCTTACTTTATCAGCTGGGGTTGCTGTCTGATTCTTATTACCTATTGCATATAATATATGTACTTATAAATTTTATATTTATTTGGGGTTCTTGGGGAACACTACACTTTTTCTTTATTTAAAAACAACTTTTTGTTACATTTTCCTTATTTCTATTTTTGTTCTTATTTATGATTTACTTACTTCTACTTATATTTTTCTCATAGTAATATTTTCTATTTATTATTTACATATTTGGCATATTCCTAATACAATTTTCTTACTTTGACATTATATATTTCTTTCTTATAAGATTTGAAGACAAGCTTACTACATTTCTAATTTCATTTGCTTTCTTCTAGTTTCTTAGTTGCTACTTTTCTTATTAGATCTTTTATTTACTATAATTTATTTTTATGGTGCTTATACAATATTTACAAATATTGGTGCATCATAATTTTCTAAGCTGTCTTATTCCTATTGTTTACTTTTTTAATTATTTCTTCACAATACATAAGAAAACTATTTCTATGTTTACCTACTATTATTTGGCTTAAGTTTTCTCGCTTGAGTTTGTCTCCTAATACCATCTCTATGTTATATCTTTCTTGGATAAAGGAAGGACATTCAAGGATAACATGGAGGGCTGTTTCATCCACTGCTGGATCGCATATACACGATGGGCTCTCCTTACACTTGAATCGGCACAAGTATTCGGAGAGTCCACCGTGTCCGGTTAGGGCTTGAGTGGTCCATTTTGTCGGCTCAAATTTTCTTATAGTTTTATAGGCCGCAATTGCGCTTGGGAAAAATAACTTGGTTGTGGATGCTGTTTCGCCTGTCTTATATCGTCTGTCCCACTCTTCAAGTGTGTCCTGACGAAGTTCTCGTCTGGCGAACGATACAGGGCACTGGTCATATTTGTGCCTGGTTTTTAACTTTAGGGCGGCTTCCTTTGCCAAGAAGTCTGCTCTCTCGTTTCCCTCCAACCCTGCGTGCGCCTTAATCCAAAACAAGGAAACATCTTTGCTCTGTTGGGAAATAGCTGTTAAGTTTTCTCTGGCTTTGACTGCTAAGGGGTGGAGTGATGTGAGACTCGTGACTGTTTGGAGGGCCGCCATTGAGTCGCTATATATACCAAACGTCTGTGCCTTATGTTTCAACACGATTTCTGTTGCCTCACATATTGCTAGAAGTTCCGCCTGGTAGACTGTGCAGTACTTTGGCAGGCTAAGCTTGACGGATCGGGTTTCTGCCTCACCACTCCATATGGAGAGCGCAGCACCTACCCTTCCGTCAATCTTGCTGCCATCTGTGTAAATTTTGACTGCGTAGTTGCTGTTGGCGTTAACGCTCGTTATATCCGAAAGGCACATAAACTCCCAGCTGATATATTTGGCAGGATGCGGCGCTTCTATGGCTGGGGCCATTCGTTCGATCTCTCTGTCGCCAAGTCCTGGCTGGGGTACCCCCTTCTTGATCTCGTACAGTGAGGCCACCTCACGTACGCGTAGGTCAAGTGGGAGCACTCCAGCCAACACCATTGCTGCGTTCAGAGAGACCGTCCGGTACGCCCTACATATTTTTAGCGCGAAACCACGCTGTACTGTACCGAGTTGCTTTTTGATAGATATTTTGTTAGCTGCCGGTGCCCAGACGCTTGCCGCATACAGGATAACGGGCTCAACTGTTGCGGTGTATATGATACGAATCACCTCAGGGTGGAGGCCCCAGCTGATTTTTGCTGCTCGTGTTAGCTGTTTCGATATGTTCAATGCTTTCTTACATACATTCGCGACGTGGGTGTTAAAGGTTAATTTGTGGTCGATTGTGACTCCTAATATTTTAATTTCCTTAGAAATGCCAATATCGACCCCGCCCATGCTCAGGAGTGGTGTGTCGTATTTAAGCTTTCTTGTTATGATCATAGCATTCGTTTTATGTGGTGCGAACTTTAACTTGTTTGCAGCTCCCCACCTCCTGACATGTTCGAGAGCGGCATTGGCATCTCTTTGGATTTCCCGGGCTGTCTCCCCGTCAAAAATGAGCACCACGTCGTCCGCGAAAGCCTGCGCGTATTCTCCTCGTGTTTCTAGATCTTTGAGGAGCGGATCTAACATCAAGTTCCACAGTATCGGTCCGCCTATCGAACCTTGTACACAGCCTTTGTTGGTTTGTCTTACGTGCTCTGCGCCGGCATATCTTACTTTGACCTTTCTTTCGCTAAGGTAGCTGTCAATAACTCTTCTAATGTTCACCGGGCACTTTTCCTCTGCCAGCCGGACTCTTATAGCAGGCCACCAAGCGCTATCGAATGCTCCCTCTATATCTAGTGATACCAACACTACAATTTTCTTTTCATCTAGTTTGGACTTAATGTGCTGCATCATGTTATAGAGGGAGTCCTCGGTGCTTCTCTGGGGCATGAATCCGTACTGGCGAGTACTCATCCTCGGAAGGATGAAGTGTTTTATACGCGCTACTAGCATTTTTTCGTAGATCTTTCCGAGTACCGACAGCAGCCCTATTGGTCTATATGATTTTGGCTCCGTATATTTTTCTTTCCCAGGCTTTCTTAAAATCACTACTGTCGCTTCTTTCCACGATGTTGGAAAATAATGGAGCTCAAGGCATTTATTTATAAGTTTTAAGAATAGTTTAGGGTCGTCGTCTATAAGATGCTTGCAGATATCCGCCGTCAATCCATCTGCTCCGGGGGCCTTTTTGGGGTTAAAGGTGCTTGTAACTGTTTTTAGTTCAGTTAGAGTAAACGGCGGATCCCGCTGCTCTTCTCCCATAGGTGTTTTATTTATCTCCTCTGCTTTCCTTCTTACCCTTCTCTGATCATTATCGTCATCTTCCTCTCGGTCCTCTGGGTAGAAGGTCTCTGCCAGCAGCTTTGCCGATTCTTTAGCATCCAGAATCTTCCCATATTTTTCAAGAGGAGTATCTTCCTCTCTTTTCCTAGTCCTTCCAATTACCCTATATATTCCCTCCCAAACCCCTTCTCTGTCTTGTTTTTCACAAAACTCCTTCCAACTACTGATCTGGGCTCTCTTTGCCTCCTCTTCATACTCCTCTTTTTTCTTTAAGTATTCTTCGATTACAAGGTTTTTTCGGATTGGCGCTGCATTCCTGATCCGGCGTTTCCTGGTGATAACTTCCTTCTTCATTTTCTCGAGTTCTTCGGACCACCACGGAATAGTTATGGTTTCATTGTTTTTCTTTAGGGGCATGGATTGTAAACAAGCTTTAACCGTTATGTCAGTCAGTCTGTCAGTCATTTTGTCTAATTGTTCTGTATTATTAATTTTATCAATTTCTTCGACTGTTACTTTCTGTTCTATTTTTAACTGTTGGAGTTTCTCATGAAACTCTTCCCAGTTTGCCTTCTTGGTATTAAATTTTCTAGTAGTCCGATTTATATTAATGCCTTTAGATTTTTGGAGTTTAATATTAAAGATTATTCCGTTGTGGTCCGAGCTCGTTAATCCTTCGTCTACTTTCCAGTCCTCCACTAAGTCCAACAGATCAGTTGTGCAGGCAGTTACATCGACGTAGCTGGTGTACCTTTTATTACCTCTTACTGTGTCAAAAGTAGGTGTGTTTCCGGAGTTTAGTATATTAAGGCCCAGATCATGTAGAGCACCCGCCATTTCTTCGCCCTTATGATCGATTATGGAGCTACCCCACCATGTACTCTTAGCGTTGGAATCGCCACCGATTAGCAGTTTATTCTGTCCGAGTTTCTTTACAATTTTCGCTAGATGCTTTAGATAAGGCTCAATGGGCTGATCCGGTTCGAAGTAGTAGGACACTACCGTGGCTCTCCAGGCTCCGGTGCGGACACCGACCACACAGATGTTGTTGGTGGTAAGCTCAGGGTATTGTATGATGTCCAAGTTTGGGTCAAAAACGGCAATTGCCGCTTTGACTGTTCCTGTATCGTTTCCCTGGATTATCCTGGCGCCACGGTAGGCCTTCATACATCTCGCTCCACCCACATATGGCTCCTGTATCAGTGCTATAGCCGCTTTTCTATTTCCTGCTTCAATTAGGATTTCATCGGTGGCTAACTTCTTCCTTTGCAAGTTTGCTTGGAATACATGATAGTAGGTTTTTACTGTGGTGCCCTTAGCAATACGCTACTGTACTGCGCGCTATTTTGTCCCTTCGCTTACGCACGGGGCATTCTTCGCTGAAAGCATTATGTTCAGTATGATCGCTCTTTTCTCTAATGCAGTTTTTGCACGTCGGGGTGACATCAGTTTTCCACAGTTCACATGCTGCTTTCAGGTGCGGACCCGCACAGTGACTGCACAGGTCTTCTATTTCTTTACAGAACTTTTTACTGTGTCCGTAGGCCAAACAGCGCGTGCACTGCACCAACGGCGATTGGTCTGCAACCCTGACACGTTGCAGGTCTATGCGTAATGTACCTGCGCCAGTTGCTCTTCGCCATATTGTCGGGCTTGTACTTATTACAATATGGCAGGTGTGCTGGTTTCGTGTTCTCTTTCTGTATTTAAACTCTATTCTGCTCTCTTTCTTGTCGAGTCCTTCAAATATCTCTTTATTCTGATTCTTAATCATCTCCCGTATGATTTCATTCGAGTTGTCTGCGAGGACATCCTTAAGAATCAGAAGCGGGTCCTTGTTTTCAACTTCTTCGCAGACGAGCTGATTCCCTGCTTTCCCTATGCGTTCTTTAAGTTTCTTCCTTTCTTCCTGCGTTTTGCAACTCACGACTACTTTTCTATCCTTTGCTTTTCTAACTCTTTCAACCGTAATCCAGCCATCTTTTGCGTCAACTGCTTTCCTTAGTCTTTCCAGTACGTCCTCTCCGGTCTCCTCCTGTTCTGTGGATGAGATGACTACTGAATGTAGGGTACTTTGCTCTATGTTATGGGACTTTCCTGTATTGATTGCTGCTACATTCGCGTATGTCGTACTCTCCACACTTTCTCTCTGTTTCCTTATCTCTTCTCTTAGTTGTTCCATCATCTCATTGTTCTCTTGGAGTTTTCTTTGGTGTACCTCCACTTTTGTTATTAGTTCGGACTGGTCGAGAGTTTCTATTCTTTTCTTTTTGATTTCTTCCGTCGCCAAATCCACTTGAGTTTTTACTTCCTCCAACCGTTTGAGTACCGGTCCACAATATCGGACCTGCATAAGCTCATGAAGGCTGTGGTACTGCCCCTGAAGGCCTGCATCCATTTCTTCCAAGCGCTTACACAGTTTTTCATAGTGCCAGCTACTCTCTTGGTGGGGGGCTGCAAGCTGGTCTGATGGTGTTGGCTGGGTCTGTTTCTGGACTGGCAACTTTAGTAAAACCTGAAGATCGTCTATTTTTCTATCCATTTCGTCAAAGGAATTCTCAAGCATAGAAAGAATGTAGCTACCGCGTTCTGCTTTCTTTTCGAGAAATGTTTTAATATCCTTCCTCATATAAGAATACTCTTTTACCTTCAACGGTATATCTTCCATTATACTGGACAGTTCCTCTATAAGGTGGCGGTATGTTTTTTCCCCGGTTTTTATTATGTCCTTCTTTTTTATCACTATTTGGTTTTTTATTTTGCTATCGACTTGCGGTTCCTTTGTGATAGTTTGGCTCGGGTTTTGAGTCCTGGGTGAATGCTCTGAAGATTCATTTGGTGTTTTTCCCGGAATAGCTCTAGGACTCTGGGTCTTCCCTGGCCTGCCTACCGGAGTGTGTATGGTCGCCATATTTGATTGTATATTTAACTGTTAACAATGGGGTGAATAGGCAGTAGAACGTCAAGTGTAAAGTTTATGTATATGTAAAAATATATATATATATATATACCTATTTATAATATTTTTATTAAAAAGTGTATAATATGTATACTTATTATAATCGTCACCCTATTTTTCTGAGTCGTATATACGCCTCTTTGTCGCTAATGTTTTTTAGAGTCGCGAATACGCCTCTAAGTCGCTATTTTCTAACTATACCGTACATTGAAGATAATAATATTATCTAAAAAAGAAAAGTCTATCAACACAAAAAAAAAATATATATATGACACGTAATATACAAAAAAAATTTTCCTTCCTATCTTACTAAATAAAAATCTTAAAATTATATTTAAAAACAAAGGAATCAGAAGGGGAAAAGTGTCAATCCCTAAGATAAAAAAAAAAAAAAAAAAAAAAAAAAAAAAAAAAAAAAAAAAAAAAACAGATTTTAAAATTATTTTTCCTCTAATGAAGAACTCAGAAGGAGCTATAAAAAAAACAATACAATCTAAGCTACTTTTGTACAAAAAACAAATCGGTATATGTTTAGAAGTTTATCAAATTTTTAAAATTTAGTAATTCCGCTGATTTCCGGCCGATGTCGCTGCTCGATGTGTCGGATGGTTCGCCTTGCTGCGACGCTTCTGATGATGCCCCTCACACCACCCGGCCACCCCGGGAAGACTGACCACGTGGTGGAAGGTTATGTTGTTTTTTCCTATTTTCCCGGTGGATGTAACCGGGGAAAAACGGGAACTGATGCAACTAGGTAGAGGGCGCTGAGGCGCACACGCCGACACCACGCAATCCTATAAATCTCAGCAGGTGCAGGAGATATTCACGAAAAACTAGTGAATTTTTGCACTTTTTTAGTGTCACTTTCACCTTTTCACTTATGACTTCTCACTCACTGCGCCAATTTTCAAAAACTTAATACAGATTTGTGAACCGCGTAAAGACGCAACTTTTAATATATGGATTATTACTGAACACTTGGAAAAACCTACTTTATTTATTTTTTTATGTAGGAGCAACGTGCTTAAGCTGTCAACTGTAAGTAGTTATTCTCTAAAATCCCCTACTGCTCGTTCCAACACATAGGTACATGCCAGTATCACCAAAAACGTCTAATGAAATTGAAGAAAAAAGATTTTTCTTCCAAAATATTAGATAATAATTGGTCCACCAACACCAAGTTCCTTGTGCATTACTTATCACCTTGACTGAATGAAATTATGAAACTGACTAAAAATCGCACTGCGTGGCCGTTTTATTTACTATAAACAAGCTCGATTACAAGATTAGTGAATGAAACTGGCTAAAAATCGCGCTGCGCGGCGGTTTTATTGCTATAAACAGGCAAGATTACAAGGTTATCTGGATGAAACTGACCAAAAATCGCGCTGCGCGGCCGTTTTCTTTACTGTAAACAAGCAAGATTACAAGATCAGTTGATGAACCTGACTAAAAATCACGCTGCGTGGCCAATTTCTTTACTATAGACTTGTCTCAGGCTACTCCTGACTATAGGGCATTTATTATGACCCAAAAATACTACACCTGGCCCTCCACAAAATTGTAGGGTACCCAATAATATCTAAAAAAAACCTAAGGGCACAGTTATAGAAGCTCGCACAGGGCGCAGACAACAAACAAACCAACCACTCTGGTTAGTTTGTTTGTTGTCGACTTCTGTGTGCTATCAATAATCGAATTAAAGTGCCATAATACAGTAGAGTCGATTTCTACATAAAAATAGAAAATGTTACTTTTTTCCTGAAAATGTTACTTTTTGAGCTGTCCTGTGTTACTTTTGACTATCGGCCACTGGCAACACTGGTAAATAGCCAGTGGGCCCAGACCCCTATTTCACCAAATTGACAGTGACATAATTATGTTGGCTATTTTTACAATCTTTTTTACATAAGGGACAATAGGGTATTTTACAACATTGAAAATATACTACAAATTGTGGTCATCCTAACAGATATTGGCGTAAAAAAAACATATTTAACTATTATATAGACTAAATTAAGTCTATTAATTGATTAATTTCACCTAGAAAAATTTAGCGTATAAAGTCGCATTACTCATTTCCCAGCAAAAATGTCAACAAAGAAACGTCACTGTCAAATTGACAAACTGACCCTGATAGTGACATTTTCTGATATTCAAAACCTTTGGTCATTATTAGAACTTTTTAATTTGTTTATTATATTTTGAGTCATAGTAAATGTAATGCCATCCAGGGTAATTTTAAAGTAGGATGATAATAAGAACTTTTATTTTAACCTATCATAATTTTTGATGTGAAAAGTTCTTGAAACGAACTGATAAGAAAACTTTACTTAGATATTAACTGTATGTAAACTATCAAAAATAAGTTGCAACTTCGCCAGTTCCCCGCAATACCAAAAGACAAATGTTACTACTACAGCTACTACTCGTAATACTATTTTTTATGAAATTTTTAATTTTATAAAATGAAATGAACCAAAGGTTGATGTGTATGGTTTGCAGTTGATGTGTGCACAGCATCATAAAATGTTTTCTACTATAAAACTGTTACTATGAAATATTAAATTATATTACTGCTTTTTCCGCAAAACTTATGATTCAGAATATTTATCTATTCTATTTTTATTAGATTTGTGATGAAAAAACATGTAAGTGTGTTTATTTCTTGACTTAGCAATATACTATTTCCTTTTGTGTTGTTTTGTTCTGGCGACACCTTTGTTTACATTTTTGCTGGGAAGGGATAGTTGGCAGCCTCACCATGGAATTAGAAGGTTTTGACTAGGTCAAAAAATTGTTAGTAAATAGTGATAAATAGTGAACTATAGCATATAAATAGTGATACTATGGTTCAAAAGATATTTGAATATCTTGAGTCCGTTACGCCAGCAAGAAAGTAGCTTCTAGAGGGAAGCGAGTTTGATGAATAATTTGTGCGCAATTTGGTGTAAATGTGCGCCAAATAAAAAATTTGTGGGCCTTATAGTTTTGGAATAAAACGGGAAAAACGAATTCTGCTGGGGTAACGGTACTCCAGCAAGAAGATTCTAAACTAATGATCGCAGAGAAATAAAAGATATATGGGCGGGTAGCTTGATACTAGCAAGAAATGTGCGCCAAATATATAATTTGTGGGCCTTATAGTTTTGGAGATATTTGATTTCCTGCTGGCGTAACGTTTTGCCGGATCCCAGATCTCGGAAACTACTAAATGTGCGATCTTACAGTAAACATATATAAGTAGCCCCTGATTTGTGCTATTTGTGCGGTAGAAAACATTTCAAAATAATTCACAAATTTTGAAGTAATCGGGTATTTTCTGAAAACAGAAAAAAAAATCTAGCGCCTAAACTACCACATAAATAAAGAAACCAAAAACGGTGTTCTATTCTTCTTATTATTTCGCATTACCATAAAAATTTTTCGAACCGCACATTTACACGTTTTTGAATAATACCCACATGAAGGTGAGACTCACCATGTCATGACTTTGACAGTCAGCAGGATAAAAATATCAGAGATTATTTGGATCTTGGCCCAATGAATAATCTGTGCGGTTACTGAAGTACATGCTCTGAAAATTTCAGCTTCAAATTCTTCGTATTAAAGGAAATATCAATTAAAATCCAAAACAACTGTCAGTATTCCGATTAACCGACCAAATTCGATAGACCACAAAAAAGCGACGCGTTCATACATATTAATGACCTTCTTAACTTTGTTGTCGAACAGGTTTGTACACGTCACGTCTACGTACATTTAAGTGAAAAAGTGATTTGAATGATGCTTTTATTTAAATATAGAATGAAGTTATTTCTGTTTCATTTCATTTTTACTTGAATTGAAAGAATTTTAACATTATTTTAGCAAAAAATAAAGGATGTTTTGTAATTTTATTTCGTTTCTTTTTGTCATACCTAACTAGGTACTTAATGTATCTACAATGCGATTAATTAAATTGACAATAGACAGTGATCCCTTGCATGCAACTACTACATGGATGTAGGTCTCTTCACAGAGGGCCTAGCACGAGTTGGTTTTTGTTCTCACTTCACTTTGCGAATAGTTAACTATAGTTTTCATTCTTTCACTCGTTCACTCACTCGCATGATTTCCTCTCTTTCACTCGATACTATTCGTAAAGTGAGGTGAAAAACAACTCGTACTAGGCCCTCTGACGTCCATTATACAAGTTGTATAATGGACGTCAGTGGTCTCTATGGAAAATAGAAAATGTTACAGATTAAAAAACGTCGTTTTATAGCACAAGCGTTATGAAGTTGGTCACTCACTTCTGTTGTAAAATTTATTGCATTTTAAGTAAGTACTTAGGTATTACACTTCAATAAAATATCATTACAAATACCTACTTGTTACACCAAAACTAAATACCTACCTTAATAATAATACGCGAGTGAAGTGCCCGTTTAACTGATTTTAGTGCTTCTTTCCGGTTCGAATGAAGTTATAAACACATACCTACCTAAGACAGATAGGTAGTTGTTTTCAGTTATTGAAAATAAAAACAGCTATGCCATTGATGTTTAGACAACAATGATTCTGGTATATTTCACGAAGAAGTAAACAGATCTTCTAGTAACTTAAGAAATTTAGCTGGTTTCACAGTCACGTGTTCGAAGAGTGCCGTCCGCAAAATATATAATCTGGGTGTAATGTTGTTACATTTATTACGTTGATCTGTTGATCAACGCCACATTGTATTGGTATAAATACAGGCTCAAACTAACTATTTAAATGTTAAAACACTATTTACCCACATTTGCCAGTAAGAAGTTATGAACGCGACTGTACAAACAATTTTTCTGCATAATACGACACATTAAAGAAGGTCATCAATATGTATGAACGCGTCGCTTTTTTGTGGTCTATCGAATTTGGTCGGTTAATCGGAATACTGACAGTTGTTTTGGATTTTAATTGATATTTCCTTTAATACGAAGAATTTGAAGCTGAAATTTTCAGAGCATGTACTTCAGTAACCGCACAGATTATTCATTGGGCCAGGATCTAAATAATCTCTGATATTTTTATCCTGCTGACCGTCAAAGTTATGACATGGTCGGTCTCACCTTCATGTGGGTATTATTCAAAAACGTGTAAATGTGCGGTTTTCAAATTTTTTATGGTAATGAGAAATAATAAGAAGAATAGAACACCGTTTTTGGTTTCTTTATTTATGTGGTAGTTTAGGCGCTAGTTTTTTTTTTCTGTTTTCAGAAAATACCCGATTACTTCAAAATTTGTGTATATTTTTGAAATGTTTTCTACCGCACAAATAGCACAAATTAGGGGCTACTTATATATGTTTACTGTAAGATCGCACATTTAGTAGTTTCCGAGATCTGGGATCCGGCAAAACGTTACGCCAGCAGGAAATCAAATATCTCCAAAACTATAAGGCCCACAAATTATATATTTGGCGCACATTTCTTGCTAGTATCAAGCTACCCGCCCGTATATCTTTTATTTCTCTCCGATCATTAGTTTAGAATCTTCTTGCTGGAGTACCGTTACCCCAGCAGAATTTGTTTTTCCCGTTTTACTCCAAAACTATAAGGCCCACAATTTTTTTATTTGGCGCCCATTTACACCGAATTGCGCACAAATTATTCATCAAATTCGCTTCCCTCTAGAAGCTACTTTCTTGCTGGCGTAACGGACTCGAGTATCTTGGTGAGGCTGCTAACTTGACGTCAAGCTGGCAGACACCTTAAGAAATACAGTTCGTATCAAGGGCGTCGCCAGCCCGTGGCCCAGGGGGGAGGGGGCAAGTTAATATTAAAGAGGATGAGAAAAATATGAATTGTAGGTACAGTCAAAAGCATTTAGAGAATTTATTCAAGTTTTGAGATGGGGCAGTATTTATCGGAAAAGCAAGTCAATTGGACGGCCTTAGGACTTTGGTTTTTTGCAGTTGGCTACATTTTTTAACCTCTAGGGGGGGGGCAGCGGCCCCCCTGCCCACCCCTGGTGACGCCCTTGGTTCGTATCAATGTGATTTATATGCCAAAAAATTGTTAGGAAATAGTGAATCGTATACGCAAAATTTCAATAATATTGCTTCAGTACAAGCCGAGATATTACGGTCTCAATTCAATTCAATTTTTGAGTTTCATGGCTGCGTCGCTTTACGTGACGATTCTGCCAACGTCCGTGTTAAAAGAAACAGTGTTGATTTCTCTAGTCGTTCGGTTTTAGTGAGGACTGTTCAGTAATTATAACTTAACTATCCATGAGATTGGAGACCGATGTGAAGGGCTTGTTTGCAACAGTCTGGCCTGGCTTTTGATGAATTAACGCAAAACGAGAAAACCGTTTCTTCGGACCATCAAACTGAACAACTTTTACTATGGAACCAACTCTGAAATCGCGAAAAAAAAATCTGCTGTGTCATTCAAAAATTAATAACGAAAATATAAAAATGTATGAAGCAGCTGCAGCAGATTTTTTTTTTGCGATTTCAGAGTTGGTCTCATAGTAATAATAAAAGTTGTTCAGTTTGATGGTTCGAAGAAACGGTTTTCTCATTTTGGTTTAATTCATTAACACGTTATATTTTTTGTGGTAATGTCTCAGTAGCGTAGCGATAACTCTTAGAGAAGGGAAGTAAGTAAAGTCGCATTACTCATTTCCCAGCAAAAATGTCAACAAAGAAACGTCACTGTCAAATTGACAAACTGACCCTGATAGTGACATTTTCTGATATTCAAAACCTTTGGTCATTATTAGAACTTTTTAATTTGTTTATTATATTTTGAGTCATAGTAAATGTAATGCCATCCAGGGTAATTTTAAAGTAGGATGATAATAAGAACTTTTATTTTAACCTATCATAATTTTTGATGTGAAAAGTTCTTGAAACGAACTGATAAGAAAACTTTACTTAGATATTAACTGTATGTAAACTATCAAAAATAAGTTGCAACTTCGCCAGTTCCCCGCAATACCAAAAGACAAATGTTACTACTACAGCTACTACTCGTAATACTATTTTTTATGAAATTTTTAATTTTATAAAATGAAATGAACTAAAGGTTGATGTGTATGGTTTGCAGTTGATGTGTGCACAGCATCATAAAATGTTTTCTACTATAAAACTGTTACTATGAAATATTAAATTATATTACTGCTTTTTCCGCAAAACTTATGATTCAGAATATTTATCTATTCTATTTTTATTAGATTTGTGATGAAAAAACATGTAAGTGTGTTTATTTCTTGACTTAGCAATATACTATTTCCTTTTGTGTTGTTTTGTTCTGGCGACACCTTTGTTTACATTTTTGCTGGGAAATGAGTAATGCGACTATACACAACACAACCGCAGACTGATTATCTAATTAGAAACCACCTAGCGACCGGTCTCATTTGACAGATGAATGACATTGCTGCTTCTTTGTGGGGTAAAAAAAAAACAAATAAAAGAAAAGTAGCAACTAGCAATGTATAACATTCATCTGTGAACTGAAACCGGTCGCTACCTTTACCTACTTGATATTGGCTAACGCAAACGCACAAACCGTGCGAGTCAGAAAAAACAAATAGGTGTTTTCTTGGTGGTACCCAAAAGTTAAAAACGGGACCCTATTGTCTACGCTGTCCGTCTTTTTTTTTGCCATTTTTGGTACGGAACCTTTCGTGCGTAAGTCCGACTCGCACGTGGCCGGTTTTTATTAATACGTATTTTTGTTTTATATAAAGAATATTACAAAAAAACCGGCCAAGTGCGAGTCGGACTCGTGCACGAAGGGTTCCGTACCAAAAAACGGCAAAAAATCACGTTTGTTGTATGGGAGCCCCCCTTAAATATTATTTTTATTCTGTTTTTAGTATTTGTTGTTATAGCGGCAACAGAAATACATCATCTGTGAAAATTTCAACTCTCTAGCTATCACGGTTCATGAGATACAGCCGACAGACAGACAGACAGACATACAGACAGTCAGCCAGACAGACAGACAGACGGACAGCGGAGTCTTAGTAATAGGGTCCCGTTTTTACCCTTTGGGTGCGGAACCCTAAAAAAGACAAAAAATATATATGAAAAAATACATTTTCAGCAATTATAATTTCACGCATTTCTTTTCAGTAGTTCCCGTTCTAAATTCCAGAGGGGCTGATTGCCTTTCAAACCGGTGTTTAAAAAAATTGCCACGAGAGGGCGCTCTTTTACTCTTTGGAAAAAAAATACAATTGCTCTTTTGTCTATGCACAAAATAGAGGTCTATGACCGTTGTTTTTGTTTTGTTCTGTGGTTTTTGTCTTTGCTTCTTGTCTCAGGGTTGCCAACTTAGGGGTTTTCCCCCTAGATTTAGGGGGAGAACATGTAGATTGGGATTTTTTAAGGGCCTGACATTTTTAGGGGTAATTTTAGGGGCATCATGAATTTGTTGTACAATAAAATAATCTGAAAATTTTAAATCTATTTTGGTGTAGAACCCTATGAACATGCCTAAAATAAGCTACGTAATAAACTTTCAATTGAAATGTTGTTAAGCATCATGATAATCCGCTCCTCTCCTCTTTGCGACGCGCGACACAATGGTGGCTCTTGCGTAACATTTACTCCAACAATTAATCCTATTTAACTAGTATGAAAATTTATGATTTTAAAAATAGATATATGGGCGTACTCTCGCCTTTATTAGCTTCTGTCATAGCGACTTGAGATATTCTAAGAAGGATACAGCTGTAATAAAAATAACCAAGTCACAATCACAATCAATGGTTTTAGTAGTTTAATCTCATAAATTAGCTCTCTTACTTTACCAAAATCCTTGTAACAATTGAATAATCACTGAATTAAAAACGTTAATCAAACACAACTTAAAATGGCACACAAGATTACGTGGAACAATAGCGATTCGTCGCATACATGTTATGCGAGCCGTTCATGTTTTTTAAAGCAAAGTCTTGTTTGTTTGCAATCCACCATCGAACATGCCACACAGACCATCGACACGACGCTCTGGCAGACTGACAGTGACAGCTTGTCAATCTCGTCCTGACGTAACACAGATAAAGAGAGGAGGTGCAAGTGAAGTGCCGTCAGATATCATTGTTTCTTTCTTTTTGGGGGGTTTTACAATTAAATTAATTTTGGCGTTTTTAGGGGTATTGCTTAGGGGGAAACATTTTCAGAAGCTGGCAACCCTGCTCGTCTCATTTAATTTCTCATGTCACTCATTGTGACTGATGTCATCCATGGTGTCATGCATGACATGAATGAAGTTGAGAATTAGAGATTAGTGATGGGCCGAGACCGCTATTTTTGGTATTCAAGTATTTTGGTATTCGTTAAAAAAAATTCGAATCAGTATTCGAGTCCAGGTACTCGCATTGGGTATTCGAGTACTGAGACTAGTATTCGAATACTCAATTTGACTCGAATACTGTTTTGGCACTTGTGAAACGTGAATTTACATTATTCCACATAACAGTTCAAAAAGTAAGTATTACTACACAAAATGACACTAGTTTTATGTATTAATTCCAACAATAAACAATTAAATTTAGCGCTAAAACTGATTGTCTACCCGCTTTGGTATTCGCATAATTTTAATACTCGAATTCTCTATTCGAGTACTTATGTATCCGAATACTGTATTTTCGGTACTCGAGTATGCGAGTGCCAGGAAGGTATTCGAATTAGTATTCGAATCGGCCTTGTCTCGGCCCATCACTATTAGAGATAGAGAAAATAATAAAAGTCGCTCAAAAACGTTTCATTTATCTTCACTTCAAGTGATTTTTTTAGTAGCATTCCAACCAGATTTAAACTATCTTTTGCTCGAAGATACTAGATAAGTATCCCGTTTGTTTACCTAGCGTTTGCTTATCTAAAATAACAAAAAACAAAGTAAATATGGTAGGGTTAGATGTTGACATGAACCGGGATGAAGACTGTGATAATATTGGACTGGGGTGTGCTTTGGAGCACTTCTCTGAAGTAGAAGAAGTGCTTAATATGATAGACAACGTAAAAAATATTTACAACACACCATCTCTGGAAGTAGAGTACGATAAATTGTACACTATCTTAAAACAGTATTATGAACAACCTCATTTACTTGATCCTCATTTGGATAAGATATTGGCAAAGTTTTTCAGTTTGATAAAAGATAAAGATTCTCCATTTGAGTTAAAACATGCAACCTTCAACTACATGTACCAGATCATCAGGGTGAGAGGATACAAAATAGTTGTCAGACATCTCCCTCATGAAGTAAGTTTTATTTATTTAGACAAAACAAGACTGCAAACTGTATGAAAACATGTGAGTCTACATATATTGGGTACTTTAATAGGTTTCAGATCTTTTGACAGTCTTGTCGTACTTGGAGGCTCAGGATCCTAACGATAAAGAGACTTGGCGCAGCAGATTTGTCCTGTTGTTATGGCTGTCTATTGTTGTAATCATTCCATTTCACATGAGCAGGCTTGATGGTTTTGCACCTGGACAACCAGGTAATTCTATTATAATACTAATATGTTACTGTTTGTTTAAACATGCTATGTTTGGTCAAAAACTCGCAGTCATTAATTTGTCTCATTATTGAGAAAGTAACAATATAATAATAAAATATTGAAAACATAGCTAAAATTTCGACGGGTCCCAAGAACAAAGTTGTATTACTAGAATTCTAGTTGCCAGAACTCCGTTTTTTTTATTGTGTGCAACTAAAATTGTTTTTTAACTAAGTAGTAGTTAAAAAAAATGATTTAGGCTATCCATTAGGCATAGCTAATGTGATATGTCTTATATTTTCATAAGATTTTGTTCTTGGGACCCGTCGATTTGGATTCTAATTTTACTTGTACATACTAGACGTGTGCGCCGATCGGCGTGGCGCACGCCGCCGGTCATTTTAGCCACGCCGCCGCCGCCGAATTTTTCATCGGCGTCATCGGCGTCAAAATCCAAGGGTAACATGTGTAAGAAACAAGTACAAAAGCATGCATATATTGTGCATTGCATTGTATCTATCCTTACTAATATTATAAATGCGAAAGTCCGTTTGTTTGTTTGTTTGTTACGCCTTCACGTCTTAACTACTGAACCGATCATCATGAAATTTTGCATACACGTTGTCAGGGGTACAGAGAAGGACATAGGGACATTCATCCCGAAAAAAAGTATTGTTCCCGAGGGATAGCAAAAAAACCTTCCACGCAGACGAAGTCGCGGGCGGCCGCTAGTATATTATATTTCATAAAGATTTATTATTTTTCTCTCTTTTTGTATTAGTTTGATTGTTGCCATAGAGGTTTTTTATTATTGTGATTTTATAATAGTATTTATAACCCGGTCGAGTTAACTCGGCACCTGAAGCGCGATAGACCCCCCTCGTTTTCTCCTAGTCTCACGGCACTGTCGTCATGCCAGAGCGTTAGTACATTTGTAAGTGATAATTTATCGATTATCTATCGAAAACCAGTGGCGTGAGGAAAGGAGAAAACGAGAGGGGTCTATCGCGCTTCAGGTGCCGAGTTAACTTGACCGGGTCGTAGTCATCATTATCACATCAGCCGTACGACGCCCACTGCTGCGCTGGGCATAGGCCTCCCCCAAGGATCTCCACGACAATCGGTCCTGCGCTGCCCGCATCTATCGCCTTCCCGCGACCTTAACCAGATCATCGGTCGGTCCACCTTGTCGGGGGCCTACCCACGGAGCGTCGTCCGGTGTGCGGTCGCCATTCCAACCTTTCCGCCCTAACCACCATTGGTTCTTCTCGCTAATGTGTCCCGCCCACTGCCACTTCAGCTGAGCAATTCTCCGAGCGATGACGGTTACTTCAGTTATCTTACGCATCTCCTCATTTCTGGTTCGATCAACATGCCATGACCATGGCTCTCTCCATTGCACAGTGGGTGAGAGCCTTCTTATGAGGCCCGTAGTTATTAGCGACCACGTTTTACTGCGGTAAGCCAACACTGGTCATAGACTTGTGTCTTGACACACTGAGGTAATTTGGACGCGAAGATTTGTCGAAGCTACCCGAATGCTGCCCATCCAAGCTGGATTCGACGAGAGATCTCTTTTTCGAAGTTGGACTTACCTAACTGGACTGTCTGTCCTAAGTTTAGGTATGTAATGGTCAACAACTTCGAGTGTAGTGTTAACATGAGCTGGAGTGGCTACAACATGGGCACTCGACATGATTTTCATCTTATCCATCTACAATTCTAAGACCGACTTTTTGGGAGGCACTACAGATATCTTCGAGCATTGTGTTCGAGCCTTCCATGGTCTCAGCCATAAGAACTATATCATTGGCAAAACGAAGGTGTGTTAGGTACTGGCCATTAATGTTGATACGGAGTCCTTTCCAGTCCAAGAGCTTAAAGATGTCCTCCATCGCAGCCGTGAATAGTTTCGGAGAAATAACGTCTCCAGGGAGACGTTATTTCTCCGAAACTGTTCATTCTGTGTGTCTCACACTCATACCTCGCTATAGTTGGATGGGATCTGTGCTCTGATTCTGTACTCGGGCCGACATGGTGGCATTTTCTTATAGGTGCCTCAACACCTCGATATACCTTGTCCACTTGGTGCACCTCTGAAGACTGCAGCACTGCCCAGGTCTCAATCGAATTAAAGACACTCATAGTCCACGAACGCCAAGCAAAGTGGCAGATTATACTCCTCGGTCTTCTGTATAACCTGCCGCAGCGTATAGATGTGGTCTATGGTGCCAAAGCCTTTTCAAATCGCGGCTTGTTCGGGAGGTTAGAAGTCGTCGAAATTGCGAGCGCGACGATTCGTGAGATTCGTATTCTTCAAGAGGGTCTTGTCACCCTTTTTAAAGAACAGAATCACCTCACTTATATTCCATGTCTTAGGCGTTCTGCCCTCGGCGATGACGGAATTGAAAAGCTTCTAGAAATCTTCCATTCTACTTATTTTGACCATCCACGCCTATTACGCCGATGACGCCGCCGCCGCCGACCATTTAGACGTCAGACGCCGCCGCCGGTCAAATGACCATCGGCGCACATGTCTAGTACATACTTAAAAGAGGTACTTCTGAAGCTAGAAAATTGGTTACAGGTGCAGGATCTTCCAGAAAACTCACAGTGATGGAGAGAATCTTCAATATTTGCAAAACCTACGCTTTGAGTAAAGATTCATGTGCTGAAGCCAGCGCTTATTTAGTTTCTAAGTTCCTTATAAGGTAATTAAGTAATATAATTATTAGTTTTTATATTTATAATTTTATTTTTTTTGCAGTTTGAGTGTTCAAAATTCATAGTTTCTTTGTAGAAGCTATAATTAAACATTATAAAATGAAAAGAATGGTAATATCAGTATATAAATTTTCTAACTGTAGTATATCCCTTTTTACTGAGAAACTTGGAAATAAATGGAGGAGGCCTTCACCCGAGAAGGGATTCATAGTTAATTAAAAATTAAAAATAAATTTTCTTGAAATGTAGGTAATTATATAGCTGTGAAATAATAAACACTTCATTATGGTTATTATACAGGGTTTTTTGTAAAACAACAACAACCTCGCAGGAGTAGATTACTAACATCGTAAATAACAACATTTGTTCTACGACTTTTCTGAAAACAGACTAATAAAATATTGACTTTTCATACCATACTCGATCAGCTGTTCGGGACATTTGTATGGAGAGTCGAATTTTTTTGTCAGTTTTCAGGAAAGTCATAGAACAAATGTTGTTGTTAATGATGTTAGTAATCTACTCGTGCGAGGTTGTTGGTGTTTTCTACAATAACCCTGTATACCCTCTTGTTACTGTTAGCAAAAATATTGGTATTCCTTACAGGTCAGATGTAAAAGACTTGTATATGGGTGCATTCTTTGACTGGGCCTGTGAGCTACATTCCAATTTGCAAGATGAAGAAAAAATTCATTACGGTGTACTGGCAGCGGTTGCAGCTGTATTGAAGCACGGCAAGAGAGATGACTTGTTGCAATTCGCACCAAAGTTACTGGAATGGGTGTCAAACCAAAACTATAAACAACACAAGGCAATGCTAGTCAGAAAATATGGTGTCAAAATAGTTCAGAGAATAGGTAACTAACTATCCTACTAATATTATAAATGTGAAAGTTTGTGGGTTTCGATGTTTGTTCCTCAATCACGCAAAAACTACTGAACGTATTTGGTTGAAATTTGGCACACAGTTTGTAGATTGCCTGGTTTAAAATGGAATACTTTTTATCCCGATATTCCCATCCCACGGGAACGGGAACCACGCGGGTGAAACCGCGGGCGTCCGCTAGTACCACATAAATTAAACTAAAAAATGACAAAGTTGAATAAACTACAGTCATATACTTTCCTAAAAGCCTTGCCTAAAAGGGGGCTTCAACAATTATTGTTATTTAAGTCATGAAAGTGAATTTTATTTTTATTTACTTACAATTCTCAATCTAAACCGCCAGTACTTTAAACATTGTCCATCAGCCATTTTAGCGTCCCCACTGCTGGGGTACAGGCCTTCCTTATGTGTGGTTAAGGAGGAAGGGCCATAACCCACCACGCGGGCCCAATGTGGATTGGTGGGTGTTAACGACTGCAAATGCAGCCGGGACCAACGGCTTAATGTGCCTTCCGAAGCACGGAGGAGCTTGAGATAATAAATTTTTGGTCACCCATCCCATGACCAACCCTTGCAAAAGTTGCTTGCATTCGCAATTGCTGGGCCAGGCGCTAAACCACTGCGCCATCGACATCGAGCTCTTCTTTAAACATTATTTATCTTTAATTCAATTTCATCTTTTATAAGCAGGCAAAAATTTCCGACATCTTCTCTACTACTTTTCATGAACTGCTGATGAAGTTATTAATTTTTGTTTTCTTTCTTCAATACGTATTTAATTTCTGTTTGAATTATTTTCTCAGGGTTGACATTCCTACGTCCGCGGGTAGCGACGTGGCGCTACACGCGCGGATCGCGTTCGCTCGCCGTCACATTAGGAGGCGTTGCAGCTTCCGGTGATGTTGAACCGGCCACTGCTCCGATAGACGATGATGACCAAGATATTCCACAGGAGGTATAAGTATTCTGTTCTGTTCAATACTTGTAGTGCACCTAAATTTATAATGCATTAAGCTAGGTGTCAAATGAAAATATACATTACAGATTCCGGCAAACATCTTGACGCTCTTTCGACGGGAGTGGGGATAAGTTCGCGCATGTTCATTTGCGAGTGACCAACAGCGCGCGCCCTTCTCCCGCCGCTTCCGTACCTCACCGCTACGCATATCCAAAATACGCGTTCTGCGCAATCCCCACCCGATTTCAAGATGTTTGCCGGCTACTATACTAGGTTAGGTTTTATGGCTCCTGACATGGGCCGATGGGCCCGCTGCTGGTGGTAAAAACCGCCACCAGTAATGTGTGTAGTATATGTTACCGTTAAAGTTCGGAAATCAGTTTCAACTAGTTAATCTGCAGATTCACTGGTCCAATCAGTTAAAGTGCGAAAAACTGTTTCATTTCGTACTTTAACTACTTAGGTTATCTGTGCAGTGCAATTTTAAATAAAAGATAACTACTCGTTCGATTCCGGTTTTTTTATTATTTTGGGATAGAAAACAGTCTAAATGTTGATAATGAATGAAAAATTAAAACATTTTATTTTTATTTTTTCAGATGTTTTAGAAAAGGCAGCAAATATCTTTTAAAAATTCCTAGTAACTAAGCATGCATAATATTTTAAAAACATCACCATCTATGCAGCTTTCAGTTGAGATATAAAACTTAATAATATCTTAAATAAAAAATGAGAAATTAAGACTTAAGTAAATAGCAGTCCCATTTCATGTAGCAAAAATTTTTTACTTCGAGCGCTTCGGAGGTGGCCGTATTATCCTACTTATATCTCATACTCATAAATGTGAAAGTTTGCTTATTTGGATGATTGTTAATCAATCACACAAAACGGCTTAACCGCTTTGGATGAAATATGGCGCATAGATAGTTTAAAAGCCGGATTAAAACATAAGAGGATACTATTATCTTGGTTAAAGGTTCCCTAGGGATTTTCTCGAATGTAAATGCGGATGAAGTCGCGGGCGGAAGCTAGTTTGCCATAAATGGTCATGCTTACTAAAAATACTTTCGTCCGAGTGAGTTTCGAGACAGGATTATTTTCCGCCAATGAGTCAAAATTTTATACAGACGGCATCAAAAATAACCATGCATATCAGCCATTTTTAATGCCTTTATACCAGGCCTTCCTTTTGGCTTGTGGATGAATAAAGTGGACGGGCCATAACCCACCACATGGGCCCAATGCGGATTTGTCGGTGTTAACACAATGTACCTTACATAGAGCCGTTGGTCCTGGCTACATTTACAGTCGTTAACACTGACCAATCCACATTGGGTCTACGTGGTGGGTTATGGCCGAAGTAGGAAATTTTTGCTGCATGAAATGAGACTGCAATTCACTTAAGTCTTAATTTCTCATTTTTTATTTAAGTTATAATTACGTTTTATACCTCAACTGAAAGCTGAATAGATGGTGATGTTTTTAAAATATTATGCACGCTTAGTTACTAGGAATTTTTTAAAGATATTTGCTGCCTTTTCTGAAAAATCTGAAAAAATAAAAATAAAAAATGTTTTAAGGATTGATTTTTTTATAAATACGTACTTTTTGTAACTTTTTTTATTCATTATCAACATTTAGACTGTTTTCTATACCAAAATAATAAAAAAACCGGATTCGAACGAGTAGTTATCTTTTATGTTAATTTTTTGTATCTGAAAACGTAGTTTTGGTAAAAAATTACTTAATTTTAATTTACTCAAAAACTATGAACTTTTTGAGAAAAAGTAATATAACAAAAAATATTTGTTTTGACCTCATCTATAACCATTTAGCAGGAATACGTCATATTTCCAGTGACCCTGTATATTATCTGCCTTACTAATAAACATTTACCCGCGATGTATACGGGTGATACAGCGAAATCTTGACTAATAAACCAATTTTGACAGTTCCGTGACATACGCCTGTTGTAACGAGTGGGTAATTACTATGGAAACTTAAACTGTCACTAAACACTCACGGGACCTAGTTTAACTGATGTGTAAATACGTAAAATGAATAAAAATAAAGTTTTATGATTATTTCGATGTTGTTTCTAGAACAATTCGATAGCAGAAGTCTTTACTAGCATACAAGGCAATAAAACTGGTCAATCAGTCTACAATTTATATAATAACCGTATTACTGAAGACCTGTTCCTTTTTATGAATTAAGCAAAATAGATTGATTCTTTAATCCCATTATCATTTTAATAAGATCACTAACAAACCAACCGTTGCTAGATCATATCTAATACCGAATAAAAATGCACTAGTTTTTAACTCGATATATTTTATTTTATAGACATACATAACCTTTAAAAGAAAATATTTCTTCGTTGTTCTTAAGTTTAATCGATGCATCTTTCTTCAGGTTAGGACAAGGCAAAGATTGAAATCTTTGGGATAGGGTAGGTAGGTAGATATATAAGTTTCATTCATGTGCTCGATTCCTCGGTCTTATTTCCATGATCTTGACTTAGGTATGATCTGGTGGTTGTTAGATTGTTTTGAGATCAAGTTAATAATAAACATTATTTATAAAATTGGTAAGAATTACATCTCTCCAGCGTTGATTCCCTTGGGATGACATTATTATACAACTCGTGAGCGTAAATCACAAACTGTGAAAATGGGATGGCTATTCCAAAGCTTGCTAATTTTGCCTATTACTGAGAAAAACACAAAGCAACCGAAAATAATTAAAGAAACGCATTAAATGTTGTGTATTTACATTTTGAACATTTGACAATATTTAAGTGTTTGTTTATTATTGTCATGACAACGTATGACATTTCCTGTGATCGTTTAAAAACACGATAGACAGTTCACTAAAAAAATATGTAAATTAAAACCAAAAAATTAAAAAACCCGTTACAATTTAAAGGTTTTAACCAAATATGCCTAAATATAAGATTTAAATTATTTATTTATTTATATTTCACTAGAAAATAATTAAAGATAATGTTGTTTTAGAACGTGAGCACCAGTGTTGCAAGTGATATTCGTTATAACCTTTGTGTAACTACCCAATACACCAAAAGTTTTTATTAGTAACCGACTGTATACGCGATCTATAACTCATCTATCACTGTCATAGTTACACACTTGTAAAACGGGTGGGTTGCCGTTCTTTATTAGTAAGGCAGTAATGTGTATTACACGGGTATATATTGGAATGCCTAATTAATTTTTGTCCTAACTGTCTTTGGCACACTAATTATTGGCCTAAAAACTTTTCTCACAATTTTCATTTGACCTAAATTTGTTTAGCCTATTTTCACTTCGCCTAAAATTTTTTCGCCGCATGTTTAGTTCCCAAATTCATGATTAAGCATAACTATTCATAATCCCTAATGTTTAAAAGTACTAAAAAACGATTCGCACAATGGTGTAACGCCTAATAATTTTTTCGCCGAATGTTCACTTCACTTAATCATTATAGGAATAACCGTACTTAATCCGTTTTGTTAACTACTTGTAAATTGAAAATTACTAAATTTAATTATACACTTTTGTATGATTTGATCAACAAAATAGGCATACATACTTGCATGCAAGCAAGCATGCAGCATGCATGCAAGCATTAGGGAGCTCCGCTCGCTTCGCTCGCTCCGCTGTAAGTGGTCAAAACACTAACCTAACCTAATGGTCTTCGCATTAAAAGTTTTTCTTTACAGCGGGGGGCCCCTGCACCCCCCGGCAAGCCTTTTGCAAGCAAACATGCAAGCAAGAATGCAAGCGAGCAAGCATGCATGCATTTAAGTGAGCAAGCATGCAAGCAAAATCATGCATGCATACAATCATGCAACATGCAACATGCATACAAGCATGGGCGTACCCAGCATCTACTTAGGGGTGGGGCAAAAGTTAGGAAACTCGATAAATAGATGCTTTTTAATAACTGACTTCTTAAGATTGACTTTAAATCAATAATAACTTGCAAGGATTCTGAAAAATTAGGTTAAAAATTCGTTTTTTTTAAATGTATTTTGTCTAAAATTTATTTTAACTCTTCACCGATTAGTTTTTACAAAATTCTATACACATACCTGGGCTCGTATGTTTATATCTACTTTTGTAAAAGTCTAGCTGCGCCGTGAGAAAATCATTACAATCAATGATGGTATGGTACACCATACCAGGCTACAGCCTAGTCGCGGTGTGCATCGGGCCCTATGGCGATGATGGTTTGGATAATATCATTACAATTAAGGAAAAAAAATTGTAAATATCTAGCTTAAAGTCAAGGTGGAGCGTGGGGCAAGCGCCCCACCTTGCCCCACTGTGGGTACGACCATGCATACAAGCATTATGGAAGTGTTCAAAACACTAACCTAACCTAACGTAATGGTGTTCGCATTAAAAGTTTTTCTTTATAGCGGAGGGTCTCAGGTCAGTTTTTTGACGATTTGTTTCTGTCATTGACTTGTATGCAATACAATATTGTTATGTCAAAAGTTATATATGCAAGACAATATTAGGGTTAACAATACTTCGGCGTAGTCATTATTGTGTCAAAAGATATGTATGCTAATAAATTTTAGGACAATTAACATTAGTGGTTTTGATAATTAGAAATTTTAACGACAAACATGCGAAAAAATCTATTAGGCCAAACAATAATTGTACCTAAGGAGTTTAGGCCAAAGAAATTCGGCCAAATGAAATTAAGAC
Organism: Agriphila geniculea; assembly: GCA_943789525.1. NCBI lineage: Eukaryota > Metazoa > Arthropoda > Insecta > Lepidoptera > Crambidae > Agriphila > Agriphila geniculea. Next base: position 15,034,312 of record OX038882.1, on the reverse strand, counting down.
CAATGACTTTAGGCGAGTCAAGGGACACCCGTATTACACATTGCACATTGTGTAAAGAATAGAAAAATCACCAAAGGTGTTATTCTCTTTAATTCAAACAAATCACAAATGTGACTTCTATAAGTATACATACAGTCAGTTGCAAGAACGATCTTTAAGGTTAATGCGTCATTAAAGGTATCACCGTCCTTTACTTCTTTTAAAAGAAGAAAAAGATGGTGATACATTCAATGAAGCATTAACTTTAAAAATCGTTCTTGAAACTGGCTGTAGTGAGGTAACTTTCTATTTCTAGTTTACTAGAAACTTAAGTCAACCATACCATGAATATCAGAGATAAAGTCGTTCGTAGGTACTCGTGTCTCGTAATGCGTTTCATTCTTATTGGCGGCTGTGAAGTTAGCCCCTATGTACCCTACCACTTTACTTCTTTTACTCTATCTCCCGAAACTTCTTTTACGTCGAAATTGTGTTCTGCGCATAATCGTCGCATGCGATGTTCCAAGCCGCAACGAATTGTATTAATGGATTCGTTATTCACCGCGACATGGACACACGATCATGATTGGAGTCCGTTAAGTTGCTTATTGTGTCCTAATATTTCGTGCATATCTTTTTGTCAGGTAGAGGACGTGGTGGAACTGCTGCTGTGGTCCCTCCGCGACGACGACACGGTGGTGCGGTGGTCGGCCGCCAAGGGCGTGGGCCGCATCGGCGCGCGCCTGCCCGCGCTCGCGGCCGCCGACGTCTGCGAGTGCGTGCTCGGACTGTTCTCCGACAATGAGAAGGAGACTGCTTGGCACGGCGGCTGTATGGCGCTCGCTGAGTTAGGTAAGTATCTTTACTATGTCCCATTAACGGGTGTTCGAACAATTTTAGCCGCGATTGTGTTGTGAATAACGCGTACAAGCCTCGGCATGTAACTTAAGCTCTGCCATTTTGTGCGCAGATGCAATTTTTGGGGTCTCATTGTAGGGAGACTTTGTGCAATTTCTCTCACCGCTTTACTTACGTACCGCGGCCTATATCATCCCCTAGTGGACCCCAATGAGCCGTGCGTACATTTTTGTACTACCCCAAGTTCGAATTCATATCAGTTGTTAATGTTATCGAAATTAAAGCACTGCTCATCACAGAAAAGTCGTGGCTCAAAAAGACACAAGGTAGAGCATCAGTTTTTGATGGCCAATATACACACATCAACTTTGTATAGGGATACAGGTGTTATTTTCATAAAAACGAGATAATTTTTAAGCCTTGGTTTACTGCCAGGGATGTACCGTGCTGTGATCTGATGATGGCTATCCAGGAAGTGAATGGAAGAGATTCAGATCGCTATACACACCCAACAGATCTAACCAGCAGTCTAAAAGATTAATGGACATGTTTAAAAAAACCACGAATATAGCATGAAAATGTATTGAAATCCTGAAACTGAGAACTCAGACCCATTAATCTTTTAGAAAGCTGATCAGATCAGTCGGGTGAGTATAGCGATCTGAATCTCCTCCATTCACTCCTTGGATAGCCATCATCAGATCACAGCACGGTACATCCCTGAGCTTCAAAGTTACCTCGTTTGCATGAAAATAACACCTGTATCCCTAGACAAAGTTGATGTGTATAATTCGAATAAGGAGACGGGACGAATGATAATTTTTGATGACGATAATAGTTTGCATAAAAGCTGTTGTTGTGTAGCGCGCCGCGGGCTGCTGTCCCCGCAGCAAGTAGGCACGGGCGTCCGCGCGGTGGTGCGCGCGCTGGCCCGCGACGAGCCGCGCGCGGCGTGCGGCGGCGGCGGCGGGCGCGCCGCGCGGGACGCCGCGTGCCACGCCGCGTGGGCCTTCGCCCGCGCCTACGACGCCGTCGCCCTCAAGCCGCATGCCAACACGCTCGCCAACGCGCTCATTGCCACTGCTTGCTTCGACAGGGAGGTAAGTGAACGGTCAAAATAAAGAAATGGTTACTTAAACCTTGCCTTTACATTGCAAAGCGAAAATGTGACAGTAATCAATTTGCTAAGGCCCACTGTCCACGGCGGCGTAGCTGCATAGACGCGTATTTGTCATTATACGCTTGGTGTACGTACAAAAAATAATGCAGTTGGCAGTAATGCATCAGTCTGCATGATCGAGTAACCTCCCTCTTATACGCCGGAGCGTACATAGAGTGAACGCACGTGGTTATTTTCGTAAAAATGGCAGCAACTGCTGCGAAAGTTGAAAAATTCTGATAAGTAATAGAATGGGTCAAATACACTATCATCTTATAATAATTCTGTTTGCGGTACGAACAATCTACACTTGATTTTTTTTCTATAAATGGATGCGCCTAATGCCCAATATAAATAATCGTCGTCTTTGGCGACTTCGAATTTAGCGTAATAAGCCAAAATAACTTCTTCGACGTCCGACGGCATTGTACAAATGATTGAAAACATACGCGTGCAATACGCCGCGTGGGCAGAGTTCAGTACGCTGTGCTGCACAAGCTGCACAGCGAATTATGAAGCGTCTATGAAGCTACGCCGCCGTGGAGAGTGAGCCTAAGACATTTTGCATTTTAGGCTTTATGGTCTTCTTTTGAAGACAAACTTAAGCTACGCCATGACTTTTAGAATCTTAAGAGTGTAGTTCTACTATAATTGTATATCATTGTGAAAGTACTTTTTAGATAAACTGCCGACGAGCGGCCTCCGCTGCCTACCAAGAAAATGTCGGCAGGCACGGCATGTTCCCACATGGCATCGATGTGCTGACCACTGCCGATTTCCAGTCAGTCGGCCCTAGGACCAACGCCTTCCTAGTAATCGCACCGCAAGTGGCCGACTATCCAGAATACACGCAACCACTTGTCGATCATCTTGTAGACTTAAAAGTGGAACATTGGGATTGTGCCATAAGGGAACTGGCCGCTAAAGCTCTCAACAAGTTGACAGTGAAGGTTTGTCTAGCAAACAAAACCTATTTTTTCTTACAAATCTACTGGTCTTTGAAAAAAGAATCAAACTTATGTTTTTGTCTCAAATGGCACATGTCACATGTCACTTGACATTTTTAGCGTAGGATAGGTTATGTAGTTTTTAAATATTGTTTTATTTATTTACTGAATAGTATATGTATTCATAGTTTATTCCGTCGTTCTATACACCCGACTAGCGAGACATTTTAACTTAAAAAATGTCTGAAGTAAGTTTTTCGAAAAATAAAGTTTGCTTTTCCGTACTTTATTTTTTGGGTTCACTAATAACTCCTTTATCTGAAAGTGTAAAAGCAACTTATCTGAACGTTAGGAACAAACTAAAATAACCTTCTGTAATCTTCTTACTTAAATTCTTCTCGAAACTTTCTCAGCACTGAAAGTCCATGTTTACATGTAAATATAATTGATAAATCAATTACCTGCTCTTGTTAAGTTATAATTATGTTTTTAGATTCCTGAGTATGTAGCAATCAGTGTTTTACCGAAGCTGATAAAGAAGACTGAATCAATCGATTTGAATATTCGTCATGGCGCCATACTTGCTATCGGCGAAGCTATTTATGCACTTTCCCAAATCAAGTTGTCTAACGGTAAGTTGCCAGAAAACGTTAAAAAACATACCTAATCAGGCACTGTAACTTCCTTTTTTATTGGGCAAGAAAGGACTATATTTTTTTCTGCTATGGTATTTCACTCTGTTTGCTTATTGAGTGAAAGTAGAAATAGGTAAAAAACGGATGTAACGTAAATTTTGGCGACCTTACTCAGGAACCCTTTTCTATATCCCTGTACTCTATTTATAGCAAAAAAAACTTGCATAGAAATTGAATACTTAGGACATGCCAGTCATTAATACATTTCATTGTTGTCCTAATACATTCTACCATGAAGGAAATTACATTTAAAATATTCATTAGGGTGGGTACCCACTGGTACGCGAACCTCCGCGCTCCGCGAACCTGTACCGAAATAAATTGTTTAACCTGTGTTGCAACAGTGCGCCATAGTGTGTACGTCTGCAAACATGTATGTGAACTGATTCGCACAAGTACACACTATAGCAAAAGTGAAAATAAAACTTTTGCTATGGTGCACTGTTTTAGGTTCGCGGAGCGCAGAGGTTCGCAAACCTAAGAGGTTACTCTTAGAATGTGACGAAATCCAATTTTAACTTATATTTTATATATTCCACTTTTTTACAGGCAAGACCGCCGACTCCCTCATATCCGAGAACATTTCCGTATCCGTCCGTGACTTGGTCCCCCGCTTGCGCGCCAGACAGCAGTTCCGTGGACTTGGTGGCGAGCTGATGCGGCAGGCGTGCTGCCAGTGCATCGCCTCGCTTGCACTGGCAGCCGCGCCTTACCACTCGCATCCTACTATTGGTAAGTGAAGTTTTATTGTGACATTTGTTCCCTCGTCTCGTTCATGCGCATTTGGTCCACTTCGCATTTGGTCCATTTCGCATTTGGTCCATTTCGCGGAACGTCCATTTCGCATTTGGTCTGTTTCGCGGAACGTCCATTTCGCATTTGGTCCATTTCGCATTTAGTCCATTTTGCGGAACGTCCATTTCGCATTTGGTCAACTTTCACATAAATATGGAAGAAGGTAAATAATTTTTAATTTTTTTCTTTTTGAAATACCTATATTTTGTTTTTTAGGGTTCCGTATCCAAAGGGTAAAACGGGACCCTATTACTAAGACTTCGCTGTCCGTCTGTCTGTCTGTCTGTTACCAGGCTGTATCTCGTGAACTGTAATAGCTAGACAGCTGAAATTTTCACAGATGATGTATTTCTGTTGCCGCTATAACAACAAATACTAAAAATAGCATTAAATAAATATTTAAGGGAGGTTCCCATACAACAAACGTGTTTTTTTTGCCGTTTTTGCTTTATATTAATAAAGACAACAGGTAGACAGTTGAAAGGTAGACAAATAGTAAAAACAGAATAAAATAAATATTTAAGGGGGGCTCCCATACAACAAACGTGATTTTTTGGCGTTTTTTGGTACGGAACTCTTCGTGCGTGAGTCCGACTCACACTTGGCCGGTTTTAAGGGGGTTCCGTACCCAAAGGGTAAAAACGGGACCCTATTACTAAGACTCCGCTGCCCGTCTGTCTGTCTGTCACCAGGCTGTATCTCATGAACCATGATAGCTAGAAACTTGAAATTTTCACAGATGATGTATTTCTGTTGCCGCTATAACAACAAATACTAAAAACAGAATAAAATTAATATTTAAGGGGGGCTCCCATACAACCAACGTGATTTTTTTTGCCGTTTTTTGCCCGATATTAATAACGACAACAGGTAGACAATTGAAATTTTCACAAATGATGTATTTTGTAGGGGGGCTCCCATACAACAAACGTGATTTTTTGCCGTTTTTTGGTACGGAACCCTTCGTGCGCGAGTCCGACTCACACTTGGCCGGTTTTTAGGGTTCCGTACCCAAAGGGTAAAAACGGGACCCTATTACTAAGACTCCGCTGCCCGTCTGTCTGTCTGTCTGTCTGTCACCAGGCTGTATCTCATGAACCATGATAGCTAGAAACTTGAAATTTTCACAGATGATGTATTTCTGTTGCCGCTATAACAACAAATACTAAAAACAGAATAAAATTAATATTTAAGGGGGGCTCCCATACAACCAACGTGATTTTTTTGCCGTTTTTTGCTCGATATTAATAACGACAACAGGTAGACAGTTGAAATTTTCACAAATGATGTATTTTTGTTGCCGCTCTAACAATAAATACTAAAAACGGAATAAAATTAATATTTAAGGGGGCTCCCATACAACAAACGTGATTTTTTGCCGTTTTCTGGTACAGAACCCTTCGTGCGCGAGTCTGACTCGCACTTGGCCGGTTTTTTTCTTCCTTCTTAATACGTCACCAACGTATCAGAATCACATAAATATAGAGAAAGTTCACCTATATACAGGGTCATTTTGAACTTACCATCCAAATTTTGAGGATGTGTTCAGTCCATGAAACTGAACAACTTTCTCTAAGGAACACATGGTATGTAAAATAAAAATCGACTTGACACATGTTTCTTAGAGAAAGTTGTTTAGTTTCATGGATTGGACACATCGTTAAAATTTGGATGGTAAGTTCAAAATGACCCGATATTTTGAAAATTAGGTAAACGTGTTTTGTGCTCTCAAAGGAGGAAATTTTAGAAAGTGGACCAAATGCGAAATGGACGTTCCGCGAAATGGACCAAATGCGAAGTGGATGCTTTTTCGGCAAGTGGACTAAATGCGCATGAACGCCTCGCCTTTAGCCAATATTTCTACGGCCTTATTAATAAACGAAGTTTACACCTGGTTCAATCAAAAATTTGGCTTAGCAATAGTACACCTTACGTTTGAAGTCTCAAAGCGTCATATTCTTTGCAAATTATTTGGTTAAACTAGGTGTAAACTTAATTTTCGTTTAAAAAATAAGGGGGCTAGGGTTTAGGTGGCGAGTTGATGCAACAGGGGTGTTGCCAGTGCATCACCTGTGAAGTTTTATGTAATAATAATAATATTGTTGTGGTGTCTATTCCTTCGTCTGAAGATAAAAATTACAAGGTCTGGTCGGTCAACTGATGTGGGCGTCAGTTTCCTATAAACAAAATTTTCTTGAGTATACGCCATTACAAACTCACAAATCTGTACTACATTGAAATAATGATGTACTTATTGTTTCTTGTGATTCTGTCTTTAAAAGTAACCATTATTTCGCAGACGAATGGCTGAATCTGATAGAGGAATGTCTATCCCACGAAGTGCAGGCTATTCGCGAGAAAGCAATACACGCGCTTCCCCTCGTGTTCAACCAGTACTTGCAAGACGAAAACCTCAAGTATGGCGATAAGACGGCCAAAGCTAAAAGAATGGAACTGATCGAGAAGTACTGCGATCAGCTGACTCATACGGGGGTGAATGGCCTTTATTTGAGGATGGGATATGCACGTGCTGTGGGTAAGTCTGATATGATGTTTTTATTTACAGAGTTGTGTGTTTTTAAATATAAAATATATTTTTAGTTAGTTTACACCTTTTAAGGGTTCCGTACCCAAAGGGTAAAAACGGGACCCTATTACTAAGACTCCGCTGTCCGTCTGTATGTCTGTCACCAGGCTGTATCTTATAAACCGTGATAGCTAGACAGTTGAAATTATCACAGATGATGTATTTCTGTTGCCGTTATAACAACAAATACTAAAAAACGTGCTCTAAAAAGTAAGAAACAAGAAAATATTCGAGTCCAAAATTCAATAAAAAGGATAACCGTAGTCGCATGCTACTTTGTCCTAGACACGTACGATACGAACAACAGGCTGGAGGTGGCATGCGACTACGGTTATCCTTTTTATTGAATTTTGGACTCGAATATTTTCTTGTTTCTTACTTTTTAGAGCACGTTTTTTCCGTAGTCGGGTTTTAGTTTTAAAACTTCTTTTTTATTTTAAATATTTTGGAGTTGTCAAAAGGGTGAAAGAAAGCAAAGCCACGGGCAAAAGCTAACAATATATACATATTTGAAAAGTACTCATTAAGCCCTTTCATTTGGTACCCAACACGGCATTATTAAAAAATATTTTTTTTTTAGTTCATATCTTTAACTCCTCTAGAGGGCGCCACATTCAATTTAATGTGACGTCATATAGCCTATGTTCATTGGACGATTAAGACGCTTCTAACGATACCTCATTTGTCAAATTATAACAAGTAGTTTAGAAGTTATGACGGAACAGATGAATTTACAAACATACATACATACATACATACATACATACAGGTCAAAATCATATACCCTCCGTTTTGGCTTCGCCGTAGTCGGGTAAAAACAGAATAAAATAAATATTTGAGTGATGCTCTTATACAACAAACGTGATTTTTTTTGCCATTTTTGTTACTGAACCTTTCGTGCGCGTGTCCGACTCGCACTTGGCCGTTATTTTTATGCACAACGGGATAGTGCTTGGCCTTCACGTCACCTGATGTTAAGATAAGGCCGAAAGTGTAAGCGTACTACACCCGAAATCCTCATCATTAACTGGCTATCTTACCTCACACAACAAATTTTAAATTGTTGTTATGGCGTAAGACATAGGTAAGATGGTGGTAGCTAGCTAGGCGGACTTGAAATAAGCCCTACCGGCTACCACCTCCTGGGAATCGAACCATTTTTATTAAGATTAAATGAAGTTTAATTAAGTCAGTGAGTAGTATAGTCGGGGAGAGGATCATTACAGAAGTATTAAATACATACACATAACGGGTGTAACAAGACACTCAACGAAGCCGAAGTCCACGAATTCCGCCCATCATCAGGATCATTTTTGTATTCTGGACTATACCTGGGAAACCAATAGCTACAAAGTTATTGAAGTTCAAAGTCAAATTTTTATTTTTATTTTAATGAAATCTTATTTTATTCGTTATTTCCTAATTTTTGTCTACAGAAACATTATCAAAATTTGATGTTTTTCGTAACAAACAATGGCTTCAAAACGTCATCACTCAATGTATCTCATGAGCACGCACATAAACGTTGCCTTTCAACTCGGCCGCACGCAGCTGTGTAGCATTCACTCGCAGGCGCGGTCTGTTGTACGCGTTACATTGCGTGGTAATGTATGCAATGCTTTTTTAACACTAAAAATTAAAATCTTTTCCTACCAATAATTTTGAACAGAAATGGTCCTGATGATGGGCAGAATAAGTAGACCTCGACTTCGTTGAGTGTATTGTTATACCCGGTATATCGTACCTTATTAAATGGAGTAAAGCTAGAGAACTTGAAATGAGTAAATATAAGTCCTTCTTCCACAGGTTCGCTGCCAAAATTTGTTCTTGCCGAGCAGCTCCCTCTTGTAATCCAATCCCTAATAGATTGCTCTAAAGTGACCGAAAATACCCAGAAATGGGCCGAAGGTCGTCGCGACGCCGTTGTCGGGTTAACAGAAGTGTGTCAGACCCTGGGCATCGTGGGAGTGGAGAAATATATGAGCCAGATTGTTGACGCTTTGTTGGATTGTCTGTCGGAGTACACGATTGATATGAGGGGAGATATCGGCGCTTGGGTGCGAGAAGCTAGTATGACTGGTATGTATGTCGAAAGCTGGTAAAATTAAAATGTTCTGCTCTATAATACACTCGCGAGCAAAAATATGGAATCACAGGCCTATTTTCATTCAAACGAGGTAACTTTAAAGCTTTGGTTCTCCGCCAGGGATTGACCTAGCTGTGATCTGATGATGGCTATCCAGGGAATGAATGAAGGAGATCCAGATTACTATACACATCCAAATAATCTGATCAGCATTCTAAGAGCTATTTGGGTATTTAAAAAAAAACCATGAAAATTGCTTTGTATGGAAATCCTGAAACTGAGAACTCTGATCCTTGCAACTCTTATAATGCTGATCAGATCAGTTGGGTGTGTATAGTCATCTGGATCTCCTCCATTCACTCCCTGGATGGCCATCATCAGATCAGAGCTCGCTTGATCAACCACTGGCGGAGAACCAAGGCCACAGAATAGATATAAGTAATACCGTACAGAAAGGAAACTCCGCCCTGCCCCGCAATCAATTACCTCACCCCACCGGCGCCCACCGCGCGACGTGTGCCGATCCGTGTGCTCATTCAATAGCTTTAAACTTCACGCACAGTTGCGCGTGTGCAAAAACGTCACTGTGTAGCGTAGGTAATAGGTAGTTGAAACGCGACGCTTGTATGGAGTGCCCGGGGTGTGCCAAGGCTTCAAAGTTACCTCGTTTGTATGAAAATAGGGGATTCCATATTTTTGCTCGCGAGTGTAGTTCAATGACGCAATAAATAAAACGATCTGCGATTGCGCAGGTTTTGCAACTTCCGCACAGACATGGATGGGTGGTCGAAAATTAATTGTATGGATTTTCTCCGTGTTTCTGAATGCTGTTTTCATTAAACCAGTTTAAGCTGCATTTTTGTCGTATTAAATTGTTATTATTTCATCCATAAGCAGATAATGATGAACTATTTGTAGCTTATTCGATAAGTTAGACTGACCTATTAAAAAAGATTAAAAAGTTATCCTTGAACATGCATACCAATTAAGTACTGAGATAATATTTTACATTGAATTTTCTGTACGCAATGTACACACGACCGACGCGGACGGTGCATCAGAATATGCAAGTTGACCGTCTTTATGCCGTACGTAATAAAAACTGTTTTCGCAGTTCAACTGTTTAACTTGCCGTGGCGTCGTGTGTATTGTCGACAACACTTTCGCTTTACCACTCCTAAGGTTAAAATCGCTTGCACGCCGCGCAGTCACTAACATTAGTCCGATTAACAAATTGCTCAAAAGAGGGTATAGAGTGCGTGAGCGGGAACCTCAGCGATTTCTTCAGAAACTTATTCAGGATGCTTAGGGAGAAAACATACTAAAAGTCCTGACGTCTAGGAGGAGAGGCGGAGGGAGGAGGGGGGACAAAGGTCCTAATTTTAGGTTTTTCACCCATATCTCAAAAATTGTGCGTTGTAGGAAAAAATGATTTACAATGAAATGAAAGCTTATAAAATTCTCTATAACTTTAGTTAAATACACTTTGTTCGTATTTCCAACCGTTTTTGGGCTACTCGTTCAGGAAATGTGACAATTTGTATGATGGGCAAGATGGCCAAAAGAGTTGTTCTACACACCCTCTACCAACGAATGATATATCATTAGAAAGGCCTTTTCTAGACAAATATTTACTGCAAACAAACTTTATATCAGTTGTTAGTATTTTTGAAGTTAAAGGTCAATCAGCTTCCGCACGCGTCTTCGTCCACGTGGACCCTAGGGAACCTTTGATCAAAATAAGAAGTTTTCTATGTTTTAATTTAGGTTATAAACTATATGCATGCTAAATTTAATTTAAATCCGGGCAACCGTTCTTGAGTTATCAGTTGTGTAAATAACTTGACTTTGTTCATAAGGCTCTCAATATTTGTCTAAAAAGGAGTTGTAGAATTCACTTTTCCGGAGTGTGTAGCTCAACAATTAATGGGAAATAGGAAAAAGTGAATAGAACTAAAGTTATAGAAAATTTGATAAGCTTTCATTTTATTTTAGAACATTTTTCGCTACAACGCGCCATTTTTGAGATATTGGTGAAAAACCTAAAATTGGGACCTTTGTCCCCCTGCCCTCCCTCCGCCTCACCTCCTAGACGTCAGGACTTTTAGTATGTTTTCTCCCTAAGCACCCTGAATACATTTCTGAAGAAATCGCTTAGGTTCCTCCTCACGCACTTCTTATTGATTGGCCTACATAGGCTTAGTCATAGAGTACATTATACTAGAGATTAGACGTGAGGCGTATTTATTGTAACAGTTAAAAATAACAGATAATTAAATGTAACTGTTTCGCCCTGTTACGAGCGCTATGAAATAACTGTTGTTCAAAGGAACAGGCGAAACAGACTGTTCTCGCCGTCTTCACTGTTCCCTGTACCACGCTGTTATCAGAGTAACAACCTGTTGCCATTGTTCCGCCTGTTACGTGGAACAAGCGCTTTCTTACTCTAACATATGAAAAGAAAAGAGACAAAGCTTGTTATTTTTATCTGTTATATAAACCGACCATATCAAAAATACATTCGACTTTGTAAATTAGTCGTGTTATCTGTTCCTGTGTTTGTTTATGGCCTTTTTTGTTTTTTGTGGCAATAGAGTTTGGCTGTTTTGCTAATGTTATGTTATAAGGTAGGTAAACAGGCTGAATTAAATAAAACTATTTTAATTTTATTGAGATTTTAAGGATGTTTAAGCACTTTATTATATACGTGGAATGGATGCATTTATAAGCAAATTAGGATATGCGGGTTAGGAAATCGGACATCTAGTGCTGCCAGGGAGTTAAGGAAAAGATCATGGTTCCCAGATTGGGGGCTTTTTGCAGTAAAAATTTCCTTGAAAATTTTCTTTCAGTAGACTTAGTTCACCTGGTATTTCATCATCACCATTTATGTTTCCACTGCTGGGGCACAGGCAATGACCGGAAGAACAAAATAATGTAGAGAAAGGTAGGAAAACATTTGACTAGTGATCATTAGTTAAAAAACGGGTGTAAGCGATATTCGACTTTACTGACTTTCAAACTTCAATATGCTCGAAAATCGCTTGCACCTGTTTTTAACAACAATCTATTTTTATTTTTATTATTTGAACTTATTTAGCAAATTTATGATAATTACTGCCATCTATCGCAATTTCAGTAAAAAGCTTAATGAAAGTAATACAGCAAGCAACTTCATTAGGTGATATGATGGTTCACCCAATACAAACAAGATGTCGCATGTGTGCCGTAACTGCCGTAATGGAAATCATTTTTGATAATATTAGATTTTACGTAATTGTAATAAAGTTTAGTCTTGCTTAACAGAAAAAAATAACAGTTTATGATCATAATAGATAAAAATAACAAGCTTCGTCTCTTTTCTTTATGTTAGTAGTCCTAAGGTTAGAATAAAGAAGCGCTTGTTCCACGGACGGAACAGGAGGAACAATGGAAGCAAATTGTTACGACTGTTATTTTTGTAACAGGATGTTGGAATTGTTATTTTAGTGTAACAGGAACAGTTGTAACAGGTAGGCAATTTGCCCTGTTACAACCCATGTCTACTAGAGATAGAGTTATCAGTCAGACCTAATGATCAACGCCATCTAGCGAAATGTGACAAAATGTGTACTATAAAGTTACTAATAGGTTTCTATAATGTATCTTGACTTGTAATATTTTAGGGAGGTAATGGCTATATTTGTCAAAATTGTCAATTTCTTGAAGAAAATGTTAATCTTTTCGATTCATTGCAAATCAGCTTTGGCTATATAATACTGTGAAATCCACACGATACCGCGATTCAGCACGGGATAGCGACATCTATCGACTGTTTGAGAAACGAAAAATGTACGCCATCTAGCAAATCGGGATGTAACTAAAATCTTAGGCCGCGCTTCCTTAGTAGTGAGTCAAGGACTAAGTGAAAAGCCCCTGGGCTTAGTTCGCGCAGGGCCGATACGCGCGCCGCGCACACGATTTTTTCTGCAAAGTGGTAAAGCACGTGAGTTGCCGATCGTACAAACCTACTGTTGATGCGCACATTCTACAATGCGCACATTTTACAGCCAACTAAATACCAAAGGGACCTTTTATCAATATCGTGCTGTTTACTACCAGGTCTCCTATCGGTATGCCGTCAATGCGCCCTAGATGCGCCACATTTGAACTCGCCGCAAGTAGTGAAGGACATAATGTGTGGAATTGCGCAGCAAGCCGTAGAGAAGATAGACAGGACCAGGGCACACGCTGGCAGAATCTTCACTTCTTTGATTTACAAGTAAACATTTTTTATGTAACAAGCAGCGAACTAAAATCTATGGAACAAGCATTCCGCTAAAAATATAGAACCACACTTAAATTACAACCAAGTGGGTGGGGCTAAAAATACTGGCATTTAGTTAGCAACACAAAACGCCTGAACATTGGTTGCATAATGGCGACCGTAATCTGTAGGTATACGCATAGTTCTTTTCTAAACTTAAACGAAAAAACATTTAATACTTATCTCTGCATTTTTTGCCTTTGCATCTTTTACACCATTTGACTACACAAGACGTCTTTCTAATAAACCCTATATTTTCTTTAAAATACTAACTGCAATTACTGTAAAGAACGCTAACGTCTGTCACCGGCCGCGTGGCTGGCCCGACTAAATGCTGGTTGTAATTTTTAAGCCCCGTGGTACTATTTTTTAAGCTGTATGGTTCGCCCCGAAGGAATAAAAAAAAATGACTGGGATTTTATTTTGACTTATTTCGATGTTAGCTCAAGAAAGACTGCGGCTAATGGCCGCAGCTCGTTTATAAAGATTGTAACAGCGCCCTCTGTCCCTTCTATTGGGAGGGTGCGAAGGTATAATAATCGATCGCAGCGCTCATGGTGACAAAAAGTAGAAATAAAGAAGGCTCTGTAATCTGCTTGAAAACGATATTTAATTTATTACTAGCGATACAGGAATAATTATATATGTTTATTATCACTTAGTAAAATTATTAAAGTAGCTTTATCCTCTTGTTTTACAAAATCTACAACTAAAAAAGAAGTAAACAAACCCTGATATAACCAAAATAAAACACTCTTTTTGAATAGATCTTACTTGCCATATTTAATTTAAATGACCAAAAATGATTTCACAACACTTTGTCCACCCAAATTATAGTAATTTTGAAATTTACATTAATAACACAATATGTATAGTATTTTTTAACATTTTGTCACAATGCCGCCATTACATATCAAAACGTCAAAACGGTAAGGTCAGAGCCAACAAAGTTGCAACACGCTAGGTGGCGCTAAAAGCGTGCACGGAGCCAATAGGCGAACCAGCTGTTGCGCGTAACCAAAATTCCATAAATTATTTTGTATTGTGATGAAGTGGCGATATTACGTTAGCAAGCCGTCACACATTTCGCTCTGTTTTACATAAGCAATATTTGTTTACAATTTTATTATACTTCCATATTTTAGTTCGCTGGTATGATAACAAGAGTTTCAAACACATTAGCTATTGGGAGGGTGCGATGGTATAATAATCGATCGCAGCGCTCATGGTGGCAAAAAGTATAAATAAAGAAGGCTCTGTAATCTGCTTGAAAACGATATTTAATTTATTACTAGCGATACCGGAATAATTATATATGTTTATTATCACTTAGTAAAATTATTAAAGTAGCTTTATCCTCTTGTTTTACAAAATCTACAACTAAAAAGGAAGTAAACAAACCCTGATATAACCAAAATAAAACACTCTTTCTGAATAGATATTACTTGCCATATTTAATTTAAATGACCAAATGATTTCACAACACTTTGTCCACCCAAATCATAGTAATTTTGAAATTTACATTAATAACACAATATGTATAGTATTTTTTTTAACATTTTGTCACAATGCCGCCATTACAATATCAAAACGTCAAAACGGTCAGGTCAGAGCCAACAAAGTTGCAACACGCTAGGTGGCGCTAAAAGCGTGCACGGAGCCAGAAAACTGCGATTCCAATAGGGCTATTGCAAATGCGTTCCCAACTCTGACTTAATTTCCCATCTTACCGTACTTACCGATAAAAATGCGACGCTACTGAAAAGTAGTGTGTTATCTGTACCGTGATACCGTCAGATGGAGTTAGTTTCTTAATAGATTTGCAAATCAGCAATATATTACAAAAATACATTAGACAATTCGTATTAACGTAATTTTCTTTTAGTGAACCCCTAATCACAAATATACCACAACACGACGCACTCAAACGCATTTTCCCGTCCGAAGAAGTAGAACTAAAGGGCAAAGAGCAAGAGGATGAAGAACCGACGACCAGTGAGAATTCCAACGTGGTGTTGTGGCTGTTCCCCGGCCATACGATGCCGAGATTTGTGCAACTGTTGAACTACGACGAGTATAGGTATAACGTGATCAAAGGTCTGATCGTCAGCGGCGGAGAATTGACCGAGAGCTTGGTAAGATAGAAGTAACGATATTTAGAAAAAAATATTTTTCCAGTAATTTAGTATTGTATAAAAATAACATTGTGAATGCAAATCTTCGTTTTTTACATATACAACGTGTCAAGGAATGAACCAAAAACCGGCCAAGTGCGTGTCGGACCACGCACCGTAGGGTTCCGTAGTTACCTTATACAATACCATACCATATTTAATACCACTATCATTTTTCGTCTGCAAAAATAACTTTGTATTTCACAGTGTTGGTATGAATGACAAAGTTATATTTGCTGTTTTGGAAAATGTGCTATATCTCGAAAACTAATTACTATAGCTCGTTCAAACCAATTTTCGTTGAAAGTATCTATTAAGATCTACAGTGTGTAGATTCTACACCATTTATTTCTTTTAGATTTTTCACTCGCTTATTTCAAAAGTTAAAGGGGGGAACCCACACATTTTACCACTTTAGCGGTACATATCTTTCAAACGGTTGACCTTGAGAAAAAATGTCTTAGGATGTCATTTTTAAAGACCTATCCATTGACACATCGCACGTATTAGTTTGAAGAAAAAAAATCTTTTCAGTTTCTGTTCCATGTATGGGGAGCTCCCCTTTAATCTTTCATTTTTTTTACTTTCAACGGTGTAATCTTAATACTTTTGGAATAAAATGGCTGGACGGACAGACAGACAGAAATGACGAATCAATAATGGTTCCATTTTTGCCATTTAGGCTACGGAACCTTATAAATAGAAAAACCGTTTCTTCAGATGATCAAACTGAACCACTTTTACTATGGGGCCAACTTTGAAATCGTGAAAATACAAAAAAAAAACGGCAAAAAAATACGTTTGTTGTATAGGAACCCCCCCTTAAATATTAATTTTATTCTGTTTTTAGTATTTGTTGTTAGAGCAGCAACAAAAATACATCATCTGTGAAAATTTCAACTGTCTACTTGTTGTCGTTATTAATATCGAGCAAAAAACGGCAAAAAATCACGTTTGTTGTATGGGAGCCCCCCTCAAATATTTATTTTATTCTGTTTTTAGTGTTTGTTGTTATAGCGACAACAGAAATACATCATCTGTGAAAATTTCAACTTTCTAGCTATCATGGTTCATGAGATACAGCCTGGTGACAGACAGACAGACAGACAGACAGATAGACGGACAGCGGAGTCTTAGTAATAGGGTCCCGTTTTTACCCTTTGGGTACGGAACCCTAAAAATGAATAACGAATATATCAAAATGTATGAAACACCAGATTTGTTTCCGCAATTTCAAAGTTGGTCCCATAGTAAAAGTTGATCAGTTTGATGTTCCGAAGAAATAGTTTTCCGAATTTTGGTTCATTCATTAACATAATATATTTAACACCCTGTATTTTGCCGAACAAAGCCTTTCAAAATATTATTGAAACTATATACCTATTAATAACAGCACTAAAGCTTATTTTCGAATGTCAATATTAAAATTCTTCTCCGTTTTTACGAAAACGATTACACATTGAAAAACTCTTAAAAGGGTGACATTTTCCTTAACAAGTACATAAAAATAGATAAGTTATCTACATGCGTCAAAATAGTGAACTTTGAATCAACATTATTATTATTTTGTTGCAGGTCAAACATACGACGCAGTCTCTCTATTCATATTTAAACACTCTACAGGATAACAAAGCTATGCTAAAATCTATCTGTGATACAATCATCAAAGTGTTTGCTGACAATTTACATGTGAAAAGAATCACAGGGCCTATATTTAACTTCATCGATAGGCTATTGAGTTCAGGTATTTATAGCTTGTGGATAAAATATCACTACATAGTTCTTACTTTTTCCCTTATTCCACGAAAGTCTTGTTCCATACATAACAACATGCAACAATTCAAAAATTGTTCTGTTCCGGCCGTTACCGTCAACTTGGCGCTAGTGTAGATATATGTAGACCTGTCATTTTGTTGTTTTCTATGTGTTTGCTCTCTATATTTGGGTGTTGGAAGCGAATTTTCCGAATAGTACAGTAGCCCGTAGAACATTTTAATCACCAAAAAGGTTACCGTTTGCCGTTATGATATAGTTATTTATTACGAAATTATAGATACTTTAACCCAAGTTTTACAGATCGCAACCCGCCGTAACCTATATTTGTGTATCTCCAAAATTGATATTTTTTTATTTATCGAGGTTTAAATAACACATAGTTTAGCTAGTGTCGTGTTCTACAGCTTGGTTTGATTGTCACAGATAAAAGTAAGACTATAAAAAGTAGCCATACACAGATTTAAGACCTGATGAAAATGGTTGGATTTTATCTGGTCTTAAATCCGTGTATGATCACTTTCCATAGTCTTACTATTATCAGTGGCAATCAAACAAAGCTGTAGAACACGACAATAGCTAAACCATATGGTAAACCTTAAAAAAAAAAATTTTTTTTGGAAATATACAAATATAGGTTACGGCGGGTTGCGATCTGTAAAACTTGGGTTAAAGTATCTATAATTTCGTAATAAATAACTATATCACAACGGCAAACGGTAACCTTTTTGGTGATTTAAATGTTCTACGGGCTACTGTACTAGAATGGTGTAGTGCAATTCCAGCTTCGCCCTTTTTCTTAACATAACATCAGGTGCGATGAAAGCCAAGCACTGACATGTTGTGAATAAAAAAACGTCAAATCAAATTCACCCAAAGCTCTCAAACATTTAACAACAAACCTACCTAGCTAAACCAACGAGTTATTTCCAAAAAAAGTAATCTATAAAATAAAATAAATATGAAAGCTGTTTATCAGAAAGTTGTTTAACGTTTCATCGGAATAAAAGAATAATTTAAACTAAAAAATTATCGGTGTTATTACAAAAGATTTTTAAACACTTGTCTGTTTAAATGTGATGATATCTCTTTCAAACAATATTGTCAAAAAAGTGACAGCATCACATTTAAACAGTGTCTAAGTTAAACAGGTGTTTAAAAATCTTTTGTAAAACACCATATGTGTTTAAAAATGAACCTTTATTTTGTCAATCTTCATTCAAATCCATACATTTAATAATAGTCTAGTATTATTTATCAATCTACTCGTATTTCATAAGTTTTTTCTTCCAGGTTCAATTTCCCCAATTCTTGAAGACCCAGAGTCCACATTTGCTGTAGATATTTTAAAATATTTGCAGATAGAATTACGAGGAGGGAAAAATATTTATAAATTACTAGATTCTATTAATGTGCTGTGTCAGTTAATTCAGGTAAATTGGTTTCGGGTCTATATGTTTAATTTTTTATACGTAACAGTATAATAATACTAATAATATTGTAAATGTGAAAGTTTGTGGGTTTGGATGTTTGTTCCTCAATCACGCAAAAACTATTGAACGGATTTGGTTGAAATTTGGCTTACAGATAGTAGAATGCCTAGATTAAAACATAGGATACTTTTTATCCCGATATTCCTACGGAAACGGGAACCACGCGGGTGTAACCGCGGGCGTTCGGTAGTGTTTACATAATTAAATGGCATAGCTCTGCGTGCCTATTATTATAAGCACCTCCGAAGCGCTTCTCTTTCTGTCGCGTAGCTCTGTCTCAACCGACACATGACACCCCTCGTGCGCTGGCTCGACTGAGTCAGCCGCGAGCAGTAGGCTAATGTCAAGTTTAAGCGCGGAGTTAGACCGCTGCTTGGGGCTCTATTTTTGAATCCCTCGGCTGGCGTCGGCGTCGTGCGCTCTTTACTATTTCTTTTCATTCCACATATTATTATTTATGCCTAAACCAGGGCCTTGTCACTCCGCGCGCGAATCTGAACCGCTCGGCCTCCTCTGAGAGGACAAATTTCATACATCAGAAAAGATAAGACATACGCGATAGAAAGAGAGGCAAATAAGGGAAAGTTTTAGAGCGAAGGGAGCGCTGTGCAACCTAAATTGCACTTTATTGTGTCGGAGCAAGAGACGTAATTTATTTAAACGATTTTGCGGAGTGCAACTTCTGTACGCTAGTGCTATTATCCATTATTCACTTGGTTGGGGAGTGAACTTTCTGTGCATTACTATTTGTTGTACTGTGCTGTGCATATAAATCCGGCAGGACTAGCCAAGATTTTAAACCTTAATGTGTTGGAGATAAAGTTCAACGTCGATTACGAAAATTTAATATTTATGATATTGCGTGCTTTGTCTGCCCACTTGGTAATATCTAATGTATATTTATTTAAACAACGTGTTACAAAAAACTCCCTTATGCTGAATATGGTAGATAGGGACCATCAAACTGAACAACTTTTACTATTGGACCAACTCTGAAATCGTGGAAAAAAATCAGCTGTTTCATACATTTTAATATTTTCGTTATTAACGAAATTATAGAGATTTTTTTTTCATGATAATAGAGTTGGTCCCATAGATAGTAAAAGTTGTTCAGTTTGATGGTCCCTATCTACCATATTCGGTATTAGGGGTATTTTTGTAACACGTTATACAGGGTCATTTTGAACTTACCATCCAAATTTTAAAGATGTGTCCAGTCCATGAAACTAAACAACTAGAAACATGTGTCAAATTTCGCCAAAAAATTTTGGTCATCCCATACTAAATTGATCACGTGATCACTTTGATTTGTATGGAAAGTCGATTTTTATTTTACATATTTGACCATGTGTTCCTTATAGAAAGTTGTTCAGTTTCATGGACTAAACACATCCTCTAAATTTGGATGGTAAGTTCAAAATGACCCAATATAAATTATTTTATTTCTTATTGAAATTCTAGATTTTAGGCATTCACAAGGAGCTCGGTGGCGCAGTGGTTTAGCGCCTGGCCCAGCGATTGCGGAGGTTAAGCAACGTTCGCAAGGGTCGGTCATGGGATGGGTGACCAAAAATTTATTATCTCGAGCTTCTCCATGCTTCGGAAGGCTCGTTAAGCCGCTGGTCCCGGCTGCATTTGCAGTCGTTAACACCCACCAATCCGCATTGGGCCCCCATCCTCCTTATCCACCCATAAGGAAGGCCTGTGCCCCAGCAGTGGGGACATTAAAATGGCTGATGGACAGGCATTCACAATGCTCCTTTTATATTAAGATAATTTATATAGAAAAAAATACTGAAAAAATCGACTCACCCGAGCTGCTACGGGTGAGTTGATTTTTTCTAGTATTTTTTGTATTACGTAAATTATCTTAATTATTCCATTTGTTTTATCAGGTCGGTGGTGTAGTATGCAGCAAGTCTCTAGGCCAGCTAGTAATATACTTGTGTTACGCCGACCGCTACGTGCGAAGATGCGCTGCTGCCAGGCTGTATGAAGCGCTCACTCTATACGGCGACGTCTGTTCCGTGCCGCAAGATAATATAGATCAGGTATGGAATGGATTCAGCATATCAAACAGGTTTATACCTAAGCCCCTTTACTTTTTTGTCGGCGCGGTATAGATTTTGTACCGAATCTGTACCGTACCGAGCTGCGCCGACAAATAATGAGTAAAGGCCTTAAGTCTTAAGCACTATGGACGCGTTTTCGTATGAATGTTACTCGTGCGAATACGTACGTAACGTACACGCATGAAAGATCCCGATATTTGAATTAATATGGGAGTGCGCACACTGGGTGCGAGATTGTTGTACGTATACGTACATATACTTCCGACGTCCGAATACAGTCCGGATCCGGATTTTAAAACGCGTTCGTGCGTTAATAAGGTAGAAATAGATAATGTAAAACAGTTTATTAACTTAATTTACGAACATGTTTGTGAGTTCAGAGTGATTCAAGCTACCATTATTTTTCTTCCATAAAATGACGGAATTCACCGAAATCAAGTTTTTTTAAGTATTGTATTGCACGCATCCATTTGGTTCTACGACAGCGATGACGCCGCTGCAGACTGCAAATAATAACAGAATTATCTTGAAGACACAGATTTAGATTATTCATCGCGCTGCAACCAAAGATGATTTCATGAATGCGATTTCTGTACCTATTTGTCGGAGAAAAACGTATTCAGTGTGCGCACATAATTCGTACGACCATGATCATACGTTTACGTACGTTGTAAATTCGTGTCCAAAGTGCTCACGGCCTAAGGCTTCGTGTAGGTAGATGGAAAACGCAACGCGAAAAGATAATAGACATTTTTATACGTAAACAGTGTATGACAGACAATGGCTATTCTTTTGATAATTCCGGGTATGCGGAATACTCATGTATCACACGTACACAAGGATTCGAACCCTCAGGCGCGATTCGAGGGGGGGGGGGTCACAGGGGACATGACCCCCCCCCCCCAAAATCGTACACGTCACATAGAAAAAGCTTGTAAAAATTTACAGAAAAGCAATTATTATTATTAATGACCCCCCCCAAAATTTCAGGCTGCGACCGCGCCTGCGAACCCTGGTACCTAACGCAGCAAATAAGATCGCTACCGTTGACCATTATTACGTACCTACTGGACACTAAATGCTGATATAAACAGCAATGTTATGAACATCTTAAAGATTGGCAGTTTTGTTATTATTTTTAAAATAACAACGTAATGCGTTACTCATGCTGATGCAACCTTGAATCAGCTGATTTCGTAATAGGTTCAACGACCCGGTTACTTTGGAATGTCGGCCATGCCGTAATAACAATACTGTTGAAGACTATAAAAAAAATAAGTATATTTACTTTTTTTTATTGTCTTCAGAACATTTGTCTTATTTCAAAGCAATCTTATCGAAAAATAACTCGCAAATCAGTCATCACACTGTGAATAACGCCACCTTCTTAAGAACACTTGGGCTGACAAGACAAATCTAACGATATGTTAATCATGGAAATCTGTTCAGCCGTTTGAAAGATATGAGGTAATAAAGAATATTACATACAAACTTACATACAAGATACGCGCGAAAAACATAACCCTCTTGCAGTCGGGTAAAAAAATAAGAAGCAATAAAATATTACATTTCACGTATTTTTATTGGAACAAAATTATTTATTATGTGTTCGATGTCCTTCAGTAAAGTGCGTATATGCAAAACTATTGCATCATGCATTTTATTGTCAATAGGTAACGCGTCAATCGTTATACAAACTGTAAGAATAATAGATTTTACAATAGCTAATGCGTCAATCGTTATACAAACTGTAAGAATAACAGAATCGGCGAGCATTCGTTCCGGTTGCAAGCCTGTGACGCTGATTTCGTAATGTGATTTAGTCTTGGTTTACGCAATATGTGTTTTAATTTCACATGTCGCGTTATGCTTACGAAAATTACAAATATTCATGGAAAACCCTCCTCAAACAATAATTTCTTAAAAAAACTTGGGCCTTGGGCAGGTCCTCTTCGACATTTTTCGTCATAATAAATAGGTGTAATGTTTTTTTATCCTTGTAATATTGTTTTAATGTCTTCTCTTATTTGTCAAAGTTACATCCTACAAATTGTTTTAAAAAACTTTAAAAAATTGGACATGCACAGTTGTAAGTTGGGATTAAAAGTATTGAAGGCATTTTTCTTTCAGGTAATGGCTGTCCTCGCTGAAACAGACTGGGAAAAAGATGTGAACGAACTAAGACCTATAAGGAATGAGCTCTGTGACCTCATGAATATCAGGAGACCTGTCATGAAACAGAAAAATCCGTCATAATTCTTAAGAATTACAGTTGGGTTTCGCTTTATAACGCTACGTTGCAACTACCATTGATGTATGAAAATTAAGATTTATTTTTCATACGTTTTATTTGCTGCTTAGTGCCTTACGAAGAAATTATATTTTTTTATCTTTCATTGCACAAAAGCTAACGTTATTAACGTGTGTATCGAATCTCTTAACCCATGCAACCGTGTTTCAGTTGAGACCGTTGATTAATGCAACTAATGTTTATATCGTATATTCAAAATAACATCTTTATATATATTTATTCAACATAATTGGACGTACATTGTAAAAGAATGTATTATTTTATTTCACAAAATAGAATTTATTTATTATTCTACTACTTCTTGTTTTACTTACATCTACAAAAGGCTTCCCAAAACAAGATAATATCTCAATAAACTTAATTCTAGTTAAAGTTTAAACAAGCACCAGGTTTTGTGTCAGTTTGGAACACACCACAGGTTGGTTGTCACCATGTCCCGATTAAGTTTCAAGTAAATTGCATCGAGACGAGACTCAAGGACCAAATAATGGAAGTTTTGTACGCTCCAATAGGTAACATGACCGTTATTAAAAAAAATTAAGATATTTTTTTCGTGATTATTATATGCGGCTAATTTCACCTTTACGTTCACCGTAATAAAGATCATGTCAAGATATAGTAGATCGGACAAAAAGTCAAAACTTAAGAGTGGGTGTGGTATCACAGCTGCGTTATTTAGTTTGGTACCTAGTTGAATTTTTGATTGAATGCGATATTTTAAAAGAGAGTGGTGAACATCACTCTTACATTACAATATTGGGAACACCTACTAACTTCAAGTCTTATCGTATTTTTTAGTCTTCAACCGAGCAGTTGTAACTGGGCGGGGTCCTGCGGCGCTTCGGCGATTATGTTGGCCCAGAATGTTCCATAGTTCTTTAGAACTGTTCCTCTGTAAAGAAAAATAATAAAATTGTTACTTATAGGAATAATATCATACCATGAAGTTAACTGATTAGATGATAGAGACATGTGCAAGACAACTCGGACCCTAGGCTATGAGATCTAACAGAGATAGCGTCATAAACACTACGTACTCGTTTACGAAGACGCGGGGCGTTGCGATGCGAGCCACGTTGAGCGAGGCGGCACGCACTAGATTCGAACATATGGCGTTGTATGAGAGCTTTTACATAGAAGCAATTTTACATGTGTTTGCTTGGAATACAGCGTTACTTAGCGGCGGGCCCGCAGCGTTATACTTCCCGCCACTGCGCCTGAAGCGATGACACATCTTCATAAACAACATTGTACATTGCCATATATTTGTGTTTACCTACGCGTGCGCGAAAACGTCGGCCGCTGTACTCGCAACGCCCCGCGTCTCCGTAAACGAGCACTACGAGTGCTTAAATGTGTTTTTAACATCCTTTATTACCCTGAGATGATCACGATCGTTATTAATTGCAACAAACACGGCCTTAACTGAAGTTTAAAACCAAGGTTGCGTTAGCGTTAAGCGGTTAAAATGATTACGCAACACGCATCAATAAGTTAGTGAAAGGAGCTTGCATTACCTAGCCTCAGGTTGGGGCAACGACCTTATTATCAAACTAAAGCTAAACGATCCCTTGATCCTTGGAAATATGAACTACTTAGAAACTACGAGATCAAATCGAAAGCATAGAACTATTTGTGCGGGTAAAACATCTAAAGGGTCCTTTAGATTTTATCCGTACCAGGAGTTCAATACCGACCTTTGGCGCAGTGGTAGGATCTAACGATGCACAACCGGTCGTCGAATGTTACTAATGGAATGGTTCCACATCACAATTTCTTACATTGTGTTGAAAAATCCACAAGTAAACAAATATGGATTCATGTAGGTATAAAAATATACGCAATCTTATTTTATACCAATCAAAAAGCACAGGTTCTAATGGTGACTAAATAACTTGTTTGTGTGATTGGAATGAGCACATTTTGGCTCATTCCAATCACACATACATTTACCCGTAGCAGGAGTTTAACACCAACCTTTGGCGCAGTGGCAGGATCTAACGATGCACAACCGGACGTCGAATGTTAAAATAATTGAAGATTTAACATCACAATATTTTCCAATGCGTTTCACAACCAAGCTTCTACCATTTTCCGAATCGCTGAGCGAATACTTGCTTCTTGTACTTACGTGAAGTAAACTTTGCCTTGTGAATTCGCAGGCGCTCGCCATACAAGAGTCGCCCTGCTCTTTTCTCTAGGGTCGGCGTGTGTGACGGAAGAACATTCAGGGTGGATGGTGGTGTTCGGCGCCTGCTCCCATGACCCCAGCCATTCGTCTGTCTCCACTGAGCGAGCTTGGATGAAGAATCCTTTAAACGGCTCGGCGCCATCGATTGTCACTGTAAGAAGAATATTTGGGTGAGTCTTCATTATGTCTAGTTTTATTGACTTGTCAAGATAGTAAGTATGTAATTCATGTTTGTGTGCTTTTTTTTCATTGGTAACTAGGCAGGCATTTGACCACCATCTTGCTTGGTAAAGAGGATGTGGTCTAAGGTGTAGCACACTTGCCCAGAAAATGCCTATTCACTCTTGCCTTGAAGAAACCAAGGTTGTGACTATCGAGGAACACATGAGCAGGCAACGCATTACATTCTTTAGCAGTTCGCATAAGAAATGTATTGGCAAAGCGTTTGGTACAGCCCCTTGGAGTATATATTAGGTACCTACCGACAAAAAATAAAGTCATCACATCATGCTAAAATCAAATCCAATGCACTCTATTATAAAAGAAATAAAAAAACAAGGGGAAAAGAAACACTTTAATATAAGACAGCAGCGCTAGTGCGCTACCCGCAGTTTACTATCTATTATAAATTTTAATAAAGTTATAACGGCGGGCTGATTATCTAATTAGAAACCACCTAGCGACCGGTTGCAGTTCATAGATGATAGTGATCCATTGCTACTTCTTTATGGATTAAAAAAAACATACCAAAGAAAAGTAGCAATGTATGTGGAATGAAACCGGTCGCTAAATAGTTTCTTTTTAGATAATCAGGGTGCGGGTAATATAAGCAGAGGTATTGCGACCTTTTGCTTATCCGACCAAGTGTTAATAATTGCGTATTGTGGCAAACCTCTTTAAATAATTTGAAATTATTGCTTTCAAATACAGGAAAAGCTTAAATACTTAATTGAAATGTTGCAGACTTCCAAATTTACTAACAGCAACGGTACCTTACCTACTAAAAGTTAAAAGTTTTCGTCAAGATTAGCTCTCGACTAATCTAGTTGTTACCAATAAGTAACATAGTGTAAACCGGTTGATTCGCCGTAGGTCATTTGACCTACAATCCCATGAATTGCATGGCTTGCGTAACTTTCTCGTAGCACAGAATAAATAATAGTACAATCTCGTAGTAAGCAATTGGTGTACCGGCGGATGTAATATGCTCATTACATTATAGTACAGATTTTATCAATGACGAACAGTATTGTATGTACATAATGAATGAACGTCTTAGTTAAATCAGTTACCTTACCATACTAATCTAAAACCGTTGATAGATAACAAAATAAGATAAGATATATTATATTATGTAGCTTAGCCTTTTGTCAAAAAAGGGTCCTACCAAGTCTATTCTTACTCTCAGGACCACCACACTATCGTGAAAATAAGTATCTTTATCCAAAGTGGATTTCAATTTTGGACAAAAATCATACAAGATAATCCTAGCAATAATATGACAATAATAAAATTCTGAAGAAATTCTATGAATAGTGTCTAATGTGTTAATGGCTCGTTCGCGATAAAATAGGTAGGTACGTCTACGTTAACGTCAATTGAAATGAATGTCTTTTTGCGAAATTATGAAGCACTATTTGGTTCGTATGAGTATGTTCATGTTGCAAAAGCTGTCGTAATTATACTTACCTTTTTAGATATGAATGCGCTACTTCAATCGTGATAGCATCACAATATTTGGAAATAAGATATGAAGAGAGATTTACCAAAGCAAATAAATAGTAATTAATTATGAATTAGATTAATAAAGGACGTCTGAGATCTAATATGTTATGCCCTTTTTTATGCCGATAAAAATAGCTCTTTACGCATTCACTGGACTCGCCAGGAGGGGCGGCTGCACCCCCCATGACCACCTTCCGTGATCCTACCCAGCCATTTGTGGACTCTATGGACTCCGGGAGGGGTGCCATAGCCTATGTTGTGCCTTGCAGGGTCCACAAAATACTTGGATGTTTAGATGTTTGTTAGGTACTTAATCACGCAAAAACGGCAGAACAGATTTAGATGAAATTTGACACACAAATAGTTTATAGCCTAGATTAAAACATAGAAGCTTTTTATCCCAGTCAAAGGTTCCCTAGGGATTTAGGAAATACATTAAAGTTACCTGTGATAGCAGAATTAGGTCCGTAATTCGCCGAAGAAGCTTGCACCCTGTAGGGTAAGGTGCTTAAGGGTTGTGTCCTATGTTGGCCGTGGTTGGGCTGGTTAGGACGGCTTCTAACGCACGCGTCCACTGGCGCGCCATCCGGAAAGCTCTCAACACCCCAACACAATACTAACACCACTACTAATTTAGACAGCATTATACTTTATAATCGTTTGACTTAATAGGGTTTTGAATTGTAATTGCAAGTGTCACCGGCTGTTTTGGTAACTAAACAAAGACAGAAATGATGATGTTGTGTGTGTTACTTTTGGTAACCTACAGTAAAAGACCCGAAGCAAGACTGCGCGTGAGTGTATGGCCCCACTCGCTTTTGTAAGCGCACTTGGAAAGGATCTACATTTAAAACAAGTTGACAGATCAATTAATGTTTGCTCGGCAGGCAAGGCGTGCCGAAACCATACGGGTGGTTGCGCAAATGGAGTCAATGTAGGTAGTACCTAATAGTTATGAGCTATGAATGATATGAGTGGTCTGTGTATGTTCGATTTTAATATTTTAAAGAACGATAAATTCTTACTTCTACTACTTCTTACGAAATAATATTTATTGGCTTAGGTACTTTATGACCACAAGTCAAAGAAAAAACTAACAAATTACAAATCGACGAAAGTTTAAAGATTTCATTACGTTTTAAGCTAAAAAGTATCCTATCTCTCTATCAACTTAAAATATTTGTTGTTATCGATAAACCATTGTTTATTTTGTTATCTTTTTGTACGTTAATGTCAATGGACAGTTTAAAAAAATGGGTAATACGGCATATAACATTTATAGAATAAGTAGGTATTCATTTTTACAAAAATAAAACCGAGTAAAAATATCTGTTATACTACACTAGCTACTCGTCAACAAAAACAATTTTTTCATCTTCTTTTCTGTTCGGGGAAAGAGCATTAGGATTAAGTTTTACGCTATTGCTGTCATTATTTTCTATGCACTGCATTATTTCATGGAACATCTCATCAAATTCTTCAGCTTCATTAATTTCGTCGACAGATTTTCCTACGTCATTCGGACTTTTATCAGTACTACAATCATCTTTTTTTCTATTCGCTTCGTTTGCATTATCAGACGCCGATAATCTTTTTTTAACTTCGATAAATTCTTTCAATTTTGGATGGTTTGGAAATCTTCTTTCTAAATATCTAGTTTCATAATCATTCAAGGAATTGTTGTAAACGCTGCTCGACGGTGAAGATATACACTTTATCCAATCTTGGCAATCTATGGAAACGCTCGAGACATTTGTAAAGCCATAGTAATTATCTTCTTTTGTATCCCTGTTAGCTATGAACCCTGAATCGTTGTCCAAGCTGGACCTTTCTAAAGAGTCGTAGCCTTCATTGATTACGCCATTTTCTATAGTTTCGTAAACTGGTTCTAGAATATCAGCTAATCTCTCGCTAGCCTGTATCGATATTATTTCGGCAACGTGTAATTTCGGCGTTATAGTTCTATTATTGTCTTTAGCATTGTCGACGCCTTGCGAAGGGATAGCTGTGCTGTATGTTAATCTTCTGTCATATTTGGGGTCTATGCTCATGCGTGGATAGGTAGAGTCGCCTCGGACACGAGAAACAACGGCGCTTTCCGTCTTTCTATATGTTGATTTGAGTAACATGCGAACCTATAAAAAAGTACAAAAGTTATAATTTGAAACATGTCTTTTTGTGTAATTTCTCTGTTCATTGGCATAAATTAGTGTTAGTTTATATTAACACTTTTGTCTTTACCTCCTTATTGACATAGCAGTAAAGCATAGCCACGATAAATCCCTGCAAACCTTCCACTGCGTAGGCGATGTAGAAATAGATCTGCTCAGCTACACAGTTGTTAGTGTTCGGCCTGAACGCTGTTAGCAGGAACTGACACCCAAAAATGGGCATTAGGAATAAAGTTGTCTTTGCTGTGCTCCTGCGAAAAATATTTATTTGCTTATTATAATTATAGCAGTTTCACAATCAGGCTTAACGACTTTTTCAGTTTACGTTATTTTACTTATTTTCACTCATTATGAATTTGTTTTTAATTTCGTGAAGGAATTCAAATGCTTGCGTGCTTGCTACCATCCAATCTAAATATCCTTATTTAAGAAACATCAAAATATTTCACAAAGAATTGCTCAAATACCTAGTTTAACATTACTTACAATTGATTGGCATTCTCGGCGTTTCTAATCTTAGTGAGAAGAACTCTCAATACGTCAATGAAAAGAATAGTGTTGATGAGAAGGATCGTAATCCTGGGTCCGTCCATAATCCACTGGATGTTGTCCACGGTGAAGATGACCCAGCAGGAGTGATCGTTGTATATGCCCATAACTGTCGCCCATGCGACAACTGGCACGATTGTGATCACTAGTAACATAAATAAAACAGTGGTTTAACGCTTCGATCATCTATATCTGGTTTAACGTATCTTTTTTCACTGATAAACTTTTGAATATAAAACTATTGGAAAATAAAAAGCAGGCTTATTATAAGACCTTCGACTTATGAAATTATATTCAGTATGTTTTGTCCCACCTGCACCAACTGCGTACAGTCCCTTGATATTCAGTTTCTTCCTGAAGACGGCTACAATGAGTCTATGCAAGTAGATTCCTTCTACCAGCATGCACACGAAAACTGCGTTACCGGCTATCCTCTCGGCTACACTGAGAACACGGCAGGCAATACTATTTGTCGACATCACTGTTTCACCTGTATTCGTTATCTCGTCTATGTAAAGCTGAAAATAGAAAACGACTATGTGTATTGAAGCTTATTATGTTACACCAATACATAGTAGATCCGTGTTTCCCAATTAGTGGTACGCTTATCCCAAGGGGTAAGGTGGCGTCCGGGGGTCCGCGGAACAATCTCTTACTTAACTAAGATATTATATCAGTAACCTTTTTATATATCACTCCTCCAATAAAAGGTACGCTAGTTTGAGGTCTTTCTTGGTAGGGTACGTAGAAAAAACTGGCATCATGCATTTTATTACGATCTTTAAGTAATCTGATTGAAACTAATGGTTCTCATTCTCATTAATAATAAGGAGTTTCACTCACTTCAGCCCTACTGATGATAACCAGAACATTTCTCACGATGATAGCGATGAGAAGATTTCTGTGTAAAGCTACTCTTGTGATCCTGAGCCTTTTGTAGAAGAAGAAAATGAAGACTGCGGGGAGACACGAAGCGATGGAGAAGGAGAGCATGGCGATGTGGTAATGGTACCGGCGAAGGAGACGCGGCGTGATGCTGCAAGTGCTGTAGTCGGTTTGCAATTCCCATGTCTCATTGGCAAAGCACCTTTTACTACTGAAGTCTGAAAATGTCAGTAAGTTACCTGTATTTTCTACAAATGAAGTCTTTATGAGCTTAAAAGAGTCTTCTCGATAATATGTTACATAAAGCAATCCTGTTTTTCCAGCAAAGTTTATCGATGTGACGAAAAATAATTTTCAGCAGTTATGTGGATGTGGATGGATATCTATCGATTTTATTTCAGAAAATGAAATCATTGCTTTTCCAATTTATGCTTATTGCTGAGGCTTTAAATGTAGGTATCGTCGATGTTTAATAACTGGCAGATCGAATTCATTTAAAAATACATTACGGTGGCAGGAAGGTCCAATGTTGGAATAGGCAAACTCGGAGCAGACTTCATGGGCGGTCGAGCCCGCTTCTGCTGCGTGCCAACAAGTCCATCCATCAAAGGTAGTATCACACTGTCCTGTTAAATTAATCACTTGTTAGATAATACGGTTAATAATTCCTGAAATAGTATTTTGATTATTTGAAGATATGGTCGAAGTACCAGAAACCAAAAAGTTAAGAGTTATTTACATGAGTTCTATTCTCTCGTTTTTTGAATAACTTCATTGTAATAGTAACATACCCTGGGCACTCCATACAAAGGGTCGCGTTTCAACTACCTATTACACAGACGCTACACAATGACGTTTTTGCACACGCGCAACTGTGTGCGTGAAGTTAAGAGCTATTGAATGAGCACACGGTGGGCGCCGGTGGGGTGAGGTAATTGATTGTGGGGCGGGGCGGAGAGTTTTCTTTCTGTACTGTAGTACTTATATCTATTCTGTGATATTAATCAGAGCTAGCTTGTTGTAAAGAACAATGTAAAATATCTAACCTTGTGTACTATTGGCGTCAAGTGTTAGCATATAATGGCTGCAGCAGTCCGATGCAGAGTAGAAGCATCTCTCCCATCTCCCCTGAGCCGACGGGACTAATGCTTCTTGGACAACCGTAGCGACTTCTTCTAAACCAGGGTCGAAAGGATAGCAACCACATGTTCCGTCTGGTTTGGGCTAAAAAGAAATGCAGAATTAATTATAACTATCGGCTTTATAAATGTTCCTTGGTGGCGCAGTCATTTCCAGGTGATCTCTTAAAACAGTGGTGTCATGGTGTGTAAATGTTGGACGGGTGCAATGTGTGTAATGCTGCAATAACAGTTCATAATAAAACTTGTGAACAAAGTGTGGATCTACGTCGGTCATGGATTTTGTCATAAAATACACAAAGAAATCCCAATAATGGATTGAAACGATAAGATTAAAAACTCAAATCTCTTGGATTATCAGGTTATTCAAATAGGAGGTAATAAACGAACAATAGCTTTAATCTATATAATGTTTTCTTCGTATCATAACTACAAACTAAAAGCTTCTGTTTTCTTTACATCATCATCATATCAGCCGCACGACACCCACTGCTGGGTATAGGCCTCCTTTCAGGCCTGGTTTTCTTTACAAAATACTTATTTTTCAAGGTCTACCTATGAAAATTTTGATACTTGTAGATGTTTTTTTTACAAGCGGTTTAAGTTCAGAGTGCGTAGTGCGAGTTTTTTACTTGAAACTTAATTTTGTATGGGATGGTGGCCCGACATCCAGATGACCTTCATCAACACAATACAAAATTCTAAAGCGCTCACGATCGAGCTTGAGGTGAAAAAAAACGCACTAAACACCGGCTGTTATACCCGGCCGAGTACCTACGGAAGCTTGAGGTGTAGAGTAACCACCCACCCATCTGAGCACCTACTCGTGGTACAATACGTTTCAATAGTTGCAGGCGTAATACTATTTCATGGGGCTTGAAAATTCATGGGAATGGGAAATTTTGACACAGTTCATTTTTTAACCCCCGACGCAAAAAGAGAGGGGTGTTATAAGTTTAACGTGTCTGTGTATCTGTCTGTAGTATCGTAGCTCCTAAACGGATGAACCGATTTTCGTTTAGTTTTTTTTGTGTCATAGATAATTTTATCCCGAGTGTTCTTAGCCATGTTTCATGAAATTCTGTTCATCCGTTTGAAGATCATCAGCTCTTTAATAGTTGGTGAGGGGATCTGACTACCTTCCATATGTCCTATCGATTCGAAATTTAGTATAGTGTGTCGGGGGGTTTTAAAATTATTAATTTTTGTTATTCACTTACAAGCTCCAGACAAGGAGCCATAAGGTTCCCATAAAAGCAGCCAGTGTTCAAGTTCAAGTTGTTATACCCGGCCGTGTACAGGAAGTCGGGGGTGTAGAGCAGGCAGCCGCGGCCGGCCACCCATCTGAACACCTGCTCGTGGTAACGTAAGTTGCGGAAGTCGCAGGTCTTTCTCACATCCAGAGGGACTACGTCGGGAGGTTCCTGTTGTATAAGAAACATCATTTTACGGACTCCTTTTATCATGGCAACAAATTAAGTACCAAGGTACTATAAAGTCATCATCCATTTTTAATGTCCGCCCGACTGGAACACAGGCCTTCCTTATGTTGATGATAATTAACAGAGAATGTGCATAAGTAGAATAATAGAAACAAATAAAATGTCCGCAAAGAAAAAAATATGCCCAAAACTGAACTCTGGTCGGACTCGGAACCATTCCTGACATCCGCAAAATATAGAGCTACCTAGTTGGAATTGGAACAGGGTGTCTAAAAAGCAATTAATATAATTGAGTGTATGTGTTACCGTTAAAGTACGGAATCCGTGACTCACAATCTGCAGTTTAACTGGTCGAGTCAGTTAAAGTGCGAAATTTTTCTTAAAGTAGGCGATTTCCGCACTTTAACTAGTTAATCTGCACATTAACATGCTACACCGTTTAAGTGCGGAATACAGTGAGTGAAATAGCCAAGGCTTCAGGAAATTTTAGTAAAAGACCTTTATTCACTTCTCAAGCTTACGCGCTCACTAGACATGAAATAAAACAATTTTTAACGGATACTAGCGCGGTTTTATTAAAAGTACTTTGGTAATTTTAAAGACCTTTATTGACAGTTTATTTTACAAAAACTTCTGTTCCTGTTCCTGGCGCTTCGCCGGCCGCTCCCGCGGCAGGCTCGCGCGTTTTTGGTCACAATACTAACCTAACCTAACCTAATGACCTTTTTAAGACTTTTCCATGGCGGGGGGCTTCGTCTCCCGAGCCTCCCTTATGAGGGGGCTGCGCCCCCTCCGTCCCCCCGCTTTTGTGTCAACCACCTTTTATGTTATTATACTTTTTTTCAATAAAATAAACTGTTTCCGTACTTTAACTTATCCCTAATCGTCGTTAATCTGCAGATTAGCTAGAGAATCTGCAGATTACCTAGTTAAAGTAGGAAATAAAACAATTTTTCGCACTTTAACTGATTCGACCAGTGAATCTGCAGAATAACTAGTTATTCTGCAGATTTACTGATTTCCGCACTTTAACGGTGACATGGACAGATATTTTAATTTTAAATGGGCAATCGATGCCAAAAGTTCAAAATTACCTCGCAAATATAGATGTTGGGACGTTCACAGTCTATTCTCTCATTGTTCCGTATTGCAACCCTTGCGTTGCGCTGGTGCTGGTGCCAAACACTAAGCTCTGTGTGGATAGGATTGAAGATGTCACTAAAGTACTCGTTGTTCACCTGAAATGGGCATGTGCGGTAATCGATAAAATCGTAACGGTTTAATGACGATATGGCAAAGAAAAACCAAAGCACATCTCGTGTCGCTGGTGTTATTCTTAGCACAGCGGGAATAGATTAGGAGGTCATAACAAATTTGGTAACGATCGCGTAAGTGGCTGGTTCTGGGTTCACAGGACGGAGAGGCACTCTCTGATGCTAAATATGTCGATCCTGACTGACTGACGCGAGTTCAACATTTTTTCCCCATACAAAAAAGCGTACAACGCCGCTAAAGAAGTTTTCACTTCAAAAAAAAACGATAAGGTAAATGGCTGACAATAGTTGGTACAGCAAATAAGTACTAGATTGTACACACGTGAATTACAGAAGGACTGATCAACATTCAGTTGCGTATTTGCTGTAGGTACTATTGTCAACCATTTACCATATCGTTTTTTTTTTTGGTAAGGATAACACATTTTTCAGTCTGCATATAAAAAGAACGCAATCACTTCACTTAAACAGACCGACAAAATTTTGCATCAGAGAGTGTTTCTCCATCCTGTGAACCCAGAGTCAGGCACTTACGCGATCGTTACCTTTATCATGACCTCCCAGAACAGAAAAACAAAGGGAATATGCATAAGTCACCGATTTGGATTTTGAGCTTGATCGCTGTGGACACGGATAAAAACATGATGGAATAGAAAAATAAAATGTAGGTACCTATTACTTTAGTTTTATCACACGGTGAAATCAGGGGTAAGTTAATTATTTTTTCATTTTCGGATATTATGCACTTCAATCAGATAGAATATAAGAATTAATATTTTGTATGACACATAATTTAAGGAGATAATTGAAAATTCTTGGCTAACTCCATAATAAACGCGACTGAAACTTTACGCTTAATTATAGGTACTTAATATTACGTATAGATAGGATAGGTAAGGCCGGTACTA
Organism: Agriphila geniculea; assembly: GCA_943789525.1. Classification (NCBI taxonomy): domain Eukaryota; kingdom Metazoa; phylum Arthropoda; class Insecta; order Lepidoptera; family Crambidae; genus Agriphila; species Agriphila geniculea. The sequence goes on along the minus strand of OX038882.1, from coordinate 14,998,793 downwards.
CAGAATATAAGTGTGTTATAGTACCGGTACCACGACTAGCACGTAAGATAACTTTGATATTAGTTGGTTAATCGGTAATATTAACTTTGATGGACACAAAAGAATACCTTGACCTTTCAGCAGCTAATCGATTTGAAATAGTAAGAATTCAGAGAAATCTGAAAAGTTATCTAATAACATAAGTTAAACCAAGGACCGGAACCGCTTGCCGTTTAAGGGGTTTTTGATTGGATATTTCGTAGATTTGTTTTCAAAAACCCTATCAATACGGTAACCCTATCGAAAGCACTTACCTACCGAATACGAAAACCCTATCGGGGAAACCCTATGAAGGCTTTATGAAGGGGATTTAAAACGTGTTCAAGCAATTTATACCTAGTCCCACCTGGGCCGAAGGACCGAAACTGCTTACCGTTAAAGGAATTTTGATTGGGTATTTCATGAACCGCTTACCGTTAAAAGGGTTTTTGATTGGGTATTTCATAGACTTGTTTTCAAAAACCCTATCAATACGGTAAGCATGACGTCGACTAACCCTATCGAAAGGGAAACCCTATCATTTGGTAAGCTTTTTGATAGGGTTTCCCTATCAATTAGGTTAACCAAAAAAAGGGGATTTCCGGTCCCTGATTTAAACTCATTGTCTGTAAAAATACCTAAAGTAGGTCCTACCTACCTAGAACAAAGTCGGGTTATTTACATCATTTATAACTCAAGAACGGCTGAACGGATTTGAATAAAATTTGGCACATAGATAGTTTATATAATTTGTGGCCAAAGGTTCCCTAGGGTCCAAGCGGACGAAGACACGGACGTCCGCTTGTAAAAGTTGATATACCTACTTATGTAACTCATTTTACAATTTTCGAAAAATTATCATTCAATATCGTAGGAACCATCATAGAGGCACAGAATACATAAACGAGTTGACAACTTGCAAAAAAATATAGTCTTCTTTTATGTAACTTATGATAGGTAACATAGAAAATGACGTCACTGCATTTCCTTTAAAGATACGTGTTTACGTGTACGTACCTTACTTCCACGAAGACTCGTGCATAACGATAGGCTAACCAAAACGAACAACAAGGCATCAAATCTGCACATTTCTTCTTATTCAAACACTCAAATGGGTAACATAATGATTAAACACTTAATATTTTACAGATGCACAGTAGAAAGCAGTGATCGGAGCGAGGGTCATCTCGCCACTTCAGCTATTTACTGGTTGTTTAGTCAAACATTCCACCGAGAGATGAAATCATAACAGCCTTTGTTGATTGTCTTCCCGGCTATTTCTTCGTGTCTACTAACGTATTAACACTAAACATAAACCTATGTTTACAAATTATCTACGTTCACAATCAAAATGTTATCGTAAGATTAATTAATTTATCGATATCCTATTGGGCTCTCTGTAAAATAAATCTGAACCTTATCTGAAGTCAGATTTCGCTGTCTTTCAGCGGTGTGTGACACAAAAATATTTTATCGACTCTAGATAATTATCTTTGTTAATTTTAGGAGCTTTCCATTTATCTTTTGAGTTAACCAAAATATTGATTGTGTTTCACCAGAAATTGGTTGTCCTATTGAAAAAATTAGTACCATGATAAAGAGCAGACTTTTCTTATTTACTATTTATTTTGTTAGACTGTTTTGTTAAGGCCCTGACCGAAAGTGACGCCCTCAGAGGTTTTTATTTAATAAGTTGTTAATAGAAAAGGATTTTAATAAAACGTCTCGTGGAATTTTTAGGGCTCATAGCCTAGCTAATATTTTTACAAGGTATCACTCTTGGACGAATCAACCACGTATCACTACATTCCCTTGCGGGCATTCGTAGAAGTAGATAATGCTAATGTGTCAAAAACGGCCACTTTTAGCAGTTTTGCTACCTACTTCTAGCAGTGACTACGAGGGAATGTAATGTAATGATATCGTCTAAAAATACTAAACTATGGCACAGAATAACTAATAGTACAAACTTTGGGCCCTAAAAATTCCACGATAAGTTTTATTAAAATTGTGTTAGAATTACAATACTAAATAAAATTCACCGCGGCGCCGCGCCGCCAGCGCCACTTTCGGTCAGGAAAGCGCCTTAAAGCGTTGTTTTTTTTTGTTTAGTCGCGTTCATAAATATGTAATCGCTTTTGACAGTGATGAATTTTATTACAAAGGCAAAAAAATAATGAATTGTCAAAGGTGCGTACATATTATCAAGAAGCTTATACCCCAAACTTCTTGCATATTATTGACCAACCACAGAATAACTAAAGACTCTTGTTTTAGAAAAAAGTAAAAAAAACGTAGGTATTTGTTAGCATTAACGTTCACAACATTTTATCAGTTCGATTTGAGCTAATTACATTACATAATGATGTAATCCCATATAACTATACAATATTTAAGATCATTATTAAATGCGATAACTTCAGGGAAGAGTTTTAAATTTCGAGTGATCCGTGACTATCGATCGTACAAACATTCGGTAATGATGTAATAAGTAATCGAATTTTACGAATCATGCTAACATTATTGGGTATATTGAAGTTTCTAATAGTTTTTTTAACACGTTTTTATTAGGTTGCTTTCTATTTTTGTTTGTGGGTTTTTTTCTGGGATCGATTTTGAGACAGTGCCAAGAAAAGCCAATCTCTTTTTTGCTTCTTTAAAATTATTTTTTGTGTCTAGGTATTTCTAAAATGTGGGTGGCGATGATTATTGTACCTATATGTGGGGATTTGTAAATGGCATTGAAAAATATATATATTATTCTATTGTTTATATTTGGCTGTAAATCCTCCCACAAGCAAATAAATAAATATCATTCACAAAGATTTTGTAATTAACAAGGTTTCACAAAACTTTGGCACATGAAGGGAAACCTACCTACCTACCTACGTAGGTAATTTTACTGAAAGAAGATTTTGATAAAAAAAATTCAAACTAAAGATTTTGGAAAAATTACCTTGACCAGGAATCAAACCCACCAATTATGGAAAACCGGCCAAGTGCGAGTCGAACTCGCGCACGAAGGGTTCCGTACCAAAAACGGCAAAAAAAATCACGTTTGTTGCATTCAATTTGCATACAACAAGCTCCCATAGGAGCCCCCTTAAATATTTTTTTTCTGTTTTTAGTGTTATTAGCGGCAACAGAAATACATCATCTATGAAAATTTCAACTGTCTACCTGTTGTCGTTATTAATATAAAGCAAATAAAACCGGTCAAGAGCGAGTCGGACTCGCGCACCGAGGGTTCCGTACAATCATAAATATATTTGGATATGTTACTTTAGTACAGTCTCTAAAAAAGTAGGATAAACGGCAGACAGGTGGAAGGGCGAACAGGCGGACAGTTAATTTACAAATCTTAACCACAGCTGCTTATGGTGACTGAAAAACGTTTCAGCCACTCCACATTGCAAACTGTTTATATTACTTAGTAGGAACTTATTCTTAGTTTATTCGTACGGCAAATAGTAGGTAATTATATTAGAACAAGCCACCAATTTATTATTTTAGTATTAGGCTGCGCCATCATTTGACCGATAGTGGAACTATTTTTTTTTTCTTAGGTTAGCATTCTTAGGACAGCGCCATCTGTTGACTGGTAGTGAAACTAAAGAATTTTTGTTTGTTTTTTGAATTTCTAAAAAAGTGTAATCTGTAATCTTTACATAAACTACTATCACATAGAATTATTTCAGATTTTTCTCTTTACAAACTTTGGAGATAAGGGGGGGGGGGGGGGGGGGCGGTATTTTTTAAATTTTTCATCATAAGTCGAAAACTATGCGGCCTAAAAAAAAGGAAAAAATGTTTTAAAATGTGCAAACGGCGCTCTTTCATATGATACCCCACATAGCCTAGTCACCTCACTTCAAATTTTTAAGACCCCTTTTCAGTCCCTGTTGTAAAAAAAAATTTTTTTATTTCTTTCTTATTTGCAAAATAGTTGGGCAAATGTCATCTTAAACTATTCCAAATTTCAAGTTGATACCATTAGTATTTCTCGAGATATCCAGCTGTGACAGACAGACAGGCAGACTGAGTCACACCATAAGGGTGAACTTCCTTTTTTTACCATTTTGGTACGGAACCCTAAAAACGGCAAATAAATCACGTTTGTTGTATGGGAGCCCCCCTTAAATATTTATTTTATAATACTTTTAGTATTTGTTGTTAAAGCGGTAACAGAAATACCTACATCATCTGTGAAAATTTCAACTGTCTAGCTATTCATGGACCGGAAAACCCCTTGTTTGGTTAACCCAATTGATAGGGAAACCTTATTAAAAAGCTTACCAAATGATAGGGTTTCCCTTTCGTTAGGGTTAGTCGATGTCATGCTTACCGTATTGATAGGGTTTTTGAAAATAAGTCTATGAAGTACCCGATCAAAAACCCTTTTAACGGTTAGCTGTTCATGAAATACCCAATGAAAACCCCTTTAACGGTAAGCGGTTCCGGTCCTTCGGCCCAGGTAGAACTAGGTATAAATTGCTTGAACACGTTTTAAACCCCATCATAAAGCCTTCATAGGGTTTCCCCGATAGGGTTTTCGTATTCGGTAAGACCTTACTTGGGTTACCCTTTCGATAGGGTTACCGTATTGATAGGGTTTTTGAAAATAAGTCTATGAAATACCCAATCAGAAACCCCTTTTACGGTGATCGGTTCCGGGGGTTAATTGTCTAATTTTAAAAATCTATCGCAATCGCTTTCGATTGACAGATAGATGTGACACATTGCTGCATTTCTTTGGTAAGTTTTCATTTGTGACAAAAAGAAGTTTCAATGTGTTACAACCCTGAAAGCGATTGCGATAGATTTTTAAATTAGACAATAGAAAGGCAGGTCCTTGTCACGGTTCATGAGATACAGCCTGGTGACAGACAGACAGACGGCGGAGTCTTAGAATAGGGTTCCGTTTTTACCCTTTGGGTACGGAACCCTAAAAAAAACAATCTTTTATTTTTACGATACCGATCGAAAGGGTTATGAACTATTATTTTTTGAATTACACTTAGAATGTAATGTAGATAATATAAGTTGGGTGTGTATTAGCGATCTGAATCTCTTCCATTCACTCCCTCGATAGCCATCATCAGTACCCTGAGCACGAACATCAAGAAAAATAAAACCGGTCAAGAGCGAGTCGGACTCGCGCACCGAGGGTTCCGTACAATCATAAATATATTTGGATATGTTACTTTAGTACAGTCTTTAAAAAAGTAGGATAAACGGCAGACAGGTGGAAGGGCGAACAGGCGGACAGTTAATTTAAAAATCTTAACCACAGTTGCTTATGGTGACTGAAAAACGTTTCAGCCGCTCCACATTGCAAACTGTTTATATTACTAAGTAGGAACTTATTCTTCGTTTATTCGTACGGCAAATAGTAGGTAATTAAACCACCAATTATAACCAGCCACCAATTATTACTGTAGTATTAGGTTGCGCCATCTCTTGACCGATAGTGGAACTATTTTAATTCGCAAGTCAGCATTCTTAGGTCACCGCCATCTGTTGACGGGTAGTGAAACTGAAAAAATTATTGTTTGTTTTTTGAATTTCTAAAAAAGTGTGTTATATTGAGACCTCGTTTTATTTTTCCTGTAATCTTTACGTAAACTACTATCACATAGAATTATTTCAAATTTTTCTCTTTGCAAACTTCGGAGATAAGGGGGGGGGAACGGTATTTTTTTTTACATTTTTCATCATAAGTCGAAAACTATGCGGCCTAAGAAAAAAGAAAAAAATGTTTTAAAATGTGCAAACAGCGCTCTTTCATATGATACCCCACACGCCCTAGTCACCTCACTTCAAATTTTTAAGACCCCTTTTCAGTCCCTGTTGTAAAAAAAATATTGCTTTTTTTATTTCTTTCTTATTTGCAAAATAGTTGGGCAAATGTCATCTTAAACTATTCCAAATTTCAAGTTGATACCATTAGTAGTTCTCGAGATATCCAGCTGTGACAGACAGACAGACAGACTGAGTCACACCATAAGGGTTCCTTTTTTACCATTTTGGTACGGAACCCTAAAAACGCGCGTAAAAGTACTCGATAGAGTTTTATCTATGGAAAATTATATTTCGCTTATCGGCGGTAGATGGTGCTATACAAAAATTGTTTAAAAAAAACAAAAACCGACTTCAAAAAACCTACCTCTAAAAAGCAAGAAATTATATTCGTAATAATAAAAACACGTCTATTGAATTCGGGTGGGGCTGGAGTACAGATTCCTTTTTTTTTAATCTAAAAGCCCCACCCGACTTCAATAGACGTGTTTTTATTATTACGAATATTATTTCTTGCTTTTTAAAGGTAGGTTTTTTGAAGTCGGTTTTTTGTTTTTTTTAAACAATTTTTTATTTTTTTATTGTTAGTGTAGGTACCTTGTAGGTAAATTATTTAGGTAGAAAGATCGTCTCAGCAAAACGTGAGATAAAAGCGAAGAAACATACATTCATACGGGTCAAACTGAGAACCTCCTTTTTTAAGTCGGTTAAAGAACTACACAGATATCCTTCTTCCAACAAAAAAATAATTTTCTTATTCAGTTCATAAACAAAGAAGTAATACGACCATATCATCGAAGTAATTCACACAAAATCATTCTATTTTCGTGCTTTTTCAAGATTTCTTGAAAAGTACTGAACCGATTTCCAAATTTTAAAAAATGGGACCAACTTGGGAGTTTACCTAATGTAATAACGTTTGAATCATTTCAATCGGTCCAGCCGTCTTTGAGTAATCGGTGGACATACACAAAAAAAGACACAAATATATAGACGAACAGAGAACCTCCTCCTTTTTTGAAGTCGGTAAAAGTTACGCCCGTCTTTTACGCGCGTTATTTTTTTTATAGCTAATTCGTGCCAAGAATCTTATATTAATGTTCGTGCTAAGGGTACGATCACAGATCAAACAATCCCTGGTGGAGAACCAAAACATACAAATAACCTCGTTCACGTAAAAAACAACTAACACACGTGTCGGGAGAAACCTTTTAACCTGTTGATATGATTAAGATTATCAGACTGCGTTCACTCACATCACTGTTAGTAAATCCATTAAGTTATTTTATCCATGGTCACATTGTAAGTAAACATCTGTAAAACGGATTTTACTATCTACGATACTGTAACTAACTGGAAACCTACTAGTCCAATAAAACTAGCTTTATCTGACATACAATCAGACATACATTTATCGGACATATAATTTCGTTGTTTTTATTAGTATATCGGATATTGATATTAAGTGTCAAATATTAATTAGATATGTGATGTAAGAAATCCGGGGTGGTAACCGTTTCATACAAAAATCATGAGATTTCGTACATTACCTAGCTTTTTCCTAAAAGCAAAATAGTTAACCAAATACCTTGTTAGTATAATTTTATGGTACCTACATTAAAATACTATCACCTAATAGCAAAATTAAACTAAATCCAATTTCGCATGTTCGTCGTCACATTATATACCATTCAGTATGACTTATTAAATTACAGTTATCTATAATTTCTGGTAAGATAAGCCAAAATATCTGCAACTTACTGAACCTTCTTTATTAACAACTAGCTTCTGCCCGCGACTTCGTCCGCGTGGATGTTAGAGATAATCCTTAGAGAACCTTCAACCAGGATCTGACCAGTCATTACGTTTCCGGTTCCGGTTCCCGTTCCCGTTCTGTTCCCGTCCGTTCCCGTCCCTTTCCTGTCCCGTTCTCGTACCCCTTCCGTTGCCGTCCCCGTCCCGTTCTCGTTCCCGTTCCCGTACCGTTCTCGTCCCGTTCCGTTCCCGATTCATTCCCGTTTCGTTCCCGTTTCATTCCCATTCCGTTCTTGTTCCCGTTCCCGTCCCCGTCCCGTCCCGTTCCGTCCCCGTCCCGTTCCCGTTCCCGTCCGGTTTCCGTTCCCGTTCCCGCCCCGTCCCATTCCCGTTCCCGTCCCGTTCCGTTCCGTTCCCGATCCTTTCCCCTTAGTTCCCGTTCCTTTTTCGTTCCCGTTCCGTTCCTGTATCGTTCCCGTTTCGTTTCCGCTTCGTTCCCGTTTCGCTCCCGTTCCATTCCCATTCCGTTCCATGCCTTTCCATTCCCAATTCCCGTTCGCGTCCCGTTCCCGTCCCGTACTCCTTCCGTTCCTTTTCCCGGTACCGTTCCCGTCCCGTTCCTGTCCCTTTCTCTTTCCCGTTCCTTTCCCGTTTCATTCCCGTTCCGTTCCCGTTCCCATTCCGTTCCCTTTCCGTTCCCGTTTCATTCCCGTTCCCTTCCCGTGCCGTTTCCGTTCCAGCCCGTTCCGTTCCCGTCCCGTTCTCGTCCTGTTCCCGTTCCCGTTCCTGTTCCTGTGCCCGTGCCCGTGCCCCTGCCTGTTCTCGTTCTCGTTACCTGGATGTGCATGTCCACCGTGTTGGACTTCAAAATAAATGTCATTTTCGCTATCAACATCCCATGAAACCTCAAGAACGACATCCACATCGATTTTCATGTTTACTTACCCCATTTACACCCTAAGGGATAATTTTCAAAATAACAAAATATGTGTTTGCCTATTTATTTTTAGACATGCTCCTACGAATTTTTAAGTTGTAATGTCTATTTTATATTCTTATTCCATACATTTGAACCTCATTTTCAAACCTTTAGGGGTTAAATCATGTCCACCGTGTTGGACTTCAAAATAAATCTCATTTTCGCAATCACCATCCCATAAAACCTCAAGAACGACCTCCACATCGATTTTTATGTTTACTCACCCCATTTACCCCCTAAGGGGTTGATTTTCAAAATCACAAAATATATGTCTGCTTATTTATTTTTAGATGTGCTCCTACGAAGTTAAAAGTTGTAATGGCCATTTAATATTTTTTTCCATACAAAATTTGAACCCCATTTTCACCCCTTGAGGGTTAAATCATGTCCACCGTGTTGGACTTCAAAATAAATGTCATTTTTGCAATCGTCATCCCAGAAAACCCCAATAACGACATCCGTATCTATTTTTAGGTTTACTCACCCCATTTACCCCCTAAGGGGTTTATTTTCAAAATCACAAAATATATGTTTGCTTATTTATTTTTAGACGTGCTCCTACGAAGTTTAAAGTTGTAATATCCATTTAATATTATTTTTCCATACAAAATTTGAACCCCATTTTCACCCCTTGAGGGGTCAAATCATGTCCACCGTGTTGGACTTCAAAATAAATGTCATTTTTTCAATCGTCATCCCAGAAAACCCCAATAACGACATCCATATCTATTTTTAGGTTTATTTACACCTTTTCACCCCCATTTAATCCCCTTAGGGGTTGAAATACTAACAATAACAATATACGTTGCGTTAGATTTCCATCCATAAGCCTAAATTATATATTTAGCAATTTTGACTTCGAAAATAAAGGATTTTCTTCATTACACAACTTCATCCCCCTTTTGACCCCTTCGGGGGTAGAATTTTGAAAAACGCTGAGACCCGTATTTATTAATTTTTAATCGTCAGCCTAAACACAAAATTTGACGATCCTAGCTTCAAAACTGAGGGACTTTCATTCAAACTTTCATCCCTTATTTCATCCCCTTAGGGATAGAATTTTCAAAAATCCTTCCTTAGTGGATGCCTACACTGTATAAGGTATCTGTGTGCAAAATTTCAAGTCTCTAGGTCCAGCGGTTTGGGCTGTGCGTTGATAGATCAGTCAGTCAGTCAGTCAGTCAGTCATTCAGTCATTCAGTTTACGATTTTATATATTAAGATAGTTCCGATTGATCAATTAGTTTAATTTTGATTTATTTACCTGAAATGCAAGCGTCATAGCATAATACATGTACATTTACTAAGTTATTTATTATGCTGTAATAATGAAATCAAAATTAGTTGAAAATTTAGTTTTTTTTTAGTGTTATGCGAAGTTTCGTAATGTTTAATTTCTTTTATTTTAACTATAACTAACACTAATTTATGACATAGAAAAAGAAAATTTCAGTTATCTAATTATGTCCAGATAAAGCTAGTTTTATTGGACTACTTATACTAGAAAAAATACGACTCGCACGCACCGATCAATTCTCGGACGCGAATCGAACCCGCGACCTTTGATGCCCGCAGTCTTATTAGCGAAATATAGCACCCGTCCAATGCTCCGACCGCTGAGCTACCGAGTCACTATAGAATAGATTGGATAATAAAAATAGCATAGTAAATGCAAAAATCTCAAATTTTAGAAATAACGGTAGATACCTACTTTTATTTTACTTGTTAAAACAATACGAATAAGAGCGCCATTATATTGCTAATGTTGATTGACCTATGAAGGTACGACTGCAGATAAAATATCCAGTTTAAACCAGACTTTTTATTTTATTATACATTTCCTCACTAACCATAACCGTTATTATATCAGTTATCTATTATTTTTTTGTGCTGATGATGTAGTCACTTCTTCGACCTTACTTGAAGAATAGGTACCTACTTAACTAGGAAAAAGATTTGTCATGCTCGTGCGTGACACAGTGACCAAGACACTGATCTTATCAGTAACTTCTACTACAGGCAGCGAACTAAATCTATGGAACAAGTATTGCGCTCAAAAAATGGCAGCACACTAAAAGTACACCTAAGTGGATGGAGCTAAAAATGCTGGCATTAAATTATGCAGCACAAAGCGTCTGAGAACGGTCAATATTTAAATAAAACCGGTCAAGAGCGAGTCGGACTCGCGCACCAAGGGTTCCGTACCATTATAATTGCACCATTAAACTACACTGCAGAGCAGAATAATAAAATTAGTATTGCAGTTTTAGGTCAGCGCCATATCTTGACCGATCGTGGAACTAATGTTAACTTTGTGTTGTGTTTTTGACAAATTTTATATTTTATATAATATTGAGACATCGTTTTATTTTTCCTGTAATCTTTATATAAACTGCTATCTGTTAAACCTACATGGTCAATGCGAACAGCCTGTAGTTCTAAATTCATATATTGACTCTGTCACTCACTTCCTTTTTCCTCTGTCAAATGGTCACATTAAACCACTGCGTAATAATATAAATATTTTATTAAATACCACATATATTAAATGATTATGGTTAGTACACTGCAAGGCTGCGAAGCGAGTTCTTCCGACTGCATTTTAAACCTGGTGCTCCATTTTATCCTCAAGGATATGTCGATGCGGATTATGGAAATAGTCTTGTGGACCGACGTTTATTCACTGGATACGTGTTCCTAATGAGCGGCGCCCCAGTATCATGGGAAGCTCGCAAGCAGCGGACCGTCGCGCTTTCTACGACAGAAGCCGAATAGCTGCCGAAATTCTCTAGGTTTAGCATAGGTTTGTAATTTTTAGTTGTGCGTTAAGTTTTCATCGTGCTATGTCTTTGGTAGGTAGCTAAGTATGTAAGGTTAGCAAGTAAGGTGTATACATATAATGATGTTATTTTTGAATTGTGTTTGTATAAAGTATAGATAGGGTGTTTGTTCCTTTGATATGTCGAATATATATTTTTTGGAGCACATAGGTATAGGGAGATACAGGGTGTTCACATTGCGGGGGGGGTGTTAAACCTACATGGTCAATGCGAACAGCCTGTAGTTCTAAATTCATATATTGACTCTGTCACTCACTTCCTTTTTCCTCTGTCAAATGGTCACATTAAACCACTGTGTAATAATATAAATATGTTATTAAATACCACATATTATATTAAATCTATCACATAGAATTATTTCAGATTTTTCTCTTTGCAAACTTCGGAGATAAGGGGGGGGGGGGGGGGGGGGGGGGGTGGAACGGTTATTTTATTTACATTTTTTGTTATAAGTCGAAACCTATGCAGTCTAGAAAAAAAATAAAAAATGATTGAAAACGTGCAAATGGCGCTCTTTCTTATGATACCACACATGCCCTAGTAGCCCCACTTCAAATTTTGAAGACCCCTTTTCAGGGGTCTTTTTTCTTTTATTTATTTCTTATTTGCAAAATAGTTGGGCAAATGCCATCTAAAACTATTTCTAATTTCAAGTTGATACCATTAGTAGTTCTCGAGATATCCAGCTGTGACAGACAGACAGACTGAGTCACACCATAGGGGTTCCTTAATCCTTTTTTACCATTTTGGTACGGAACCCTAAAAAAGAAAACAACCATGCCCTTTTAAATTGTCTCTAATATTTTTTGAATAACTCTTCAACAGTTTTAATTCTTTCTGTAAGTTTAAAATACATTTAAACCAAAAGTGGCCACTGTATAGTTTTAAATGCATTTTAAAACTAGTACAAAGAATGGAAAATATTAAAGTGTTATTCAAAAAATATTAGAGACAATTTTAAGAGGGCATGGTTTTTCCTTTTTTTAGTATTTACCTCTACGAGTAATAAAAATAAATGTATTGGTGGCGCTAGTTTACCTATACGTTAAGCGATCTCTGGTAAACTACTTACATAAGAAAAAGTCAGTTTTATTTATTCTTATGCTACTTACTCTTGAGGGGGAGTGTTTCTATTTATTCTTATGCTACATACTCCTGAGGGGAGTGTTTCTATCAAAAGGCCTATTTATTTCGATCAAAACTATTATTTATTCTGTGCTACTAGGCGCCCCATGACTCAAGAGACAGATAACAAATTTAATACAAAATTGTTGCATCAGCTTTTAGACTAATGACTAGGTTCTGCAAAATATTTAATCGTCATATTATTGCGTGGACTTATTTGGAAGTTAAAGTTTATCAAAGTTGACATAGGTTCTTAAGCGCTACCGATGATGTTTTGCTGAAGTGAATTGTGTATATTATTTTAATTATTACCTACTTACTACTTATAAGTACGATAAGTACGTCCGATATGTCATATAATAATGATATAATATTTCATAATTGAAACAGGTGTCTTTACACTTTCTTACGATTCTCAAGCATCGAAATTATTAAATATGTTCTCAAGAACAGTTACGAGTTCGAATCGCGGAGAGACATGTATTGGACTTGTATGGTTCTCATTGAAATAGCACAACTACCTACCAACGTCTTTTTTATAATTCGCCGATAGTTCGCTGAAAAAATTACTATACCGCTATCAGCGTATTTTGTGCCGCAACGCAATACATTTTTTTAATAAAGTAGTTTTAATTTGAGCAGTTTTTTTTGATCTGCCATTAATTAAATGGTTAGCAAAAAATCAAGTCTGAAATGTATGCAATTTTGTCAGTTTGCCTTTGCTAGGGTCTAGTATTTTTGACATGAATCAAAATTTGCGTGTTTTGAGCTCATTAGTCTCAAGCCCTTCCTTACTTACTTACTTACATGCAAAAAATACGATTTTTTTAGTTTTGTCAGATAACACCTTTGTCCACTCGCCCTTTCAATTATTTGGCCAGCAAACAATGTTTGGTTCGCATTAAATTAGGCAACAAACCTTGATCTACAAAATTGCTGACCATTTTATGATTATCATAAAATGGTCAGCAATTTAAACACAGTTGGCGAGCAAAATATCTAATGGGTCAGCAACATTATTGGTTACCTACCAGAGAAAACAGAGAAGGGGGGGCAGAGAGAGTGGATGGTGTATGGAGGGGGAGTACGGGGTATGTACGAAGGATGGGGTTTGGAGGACTGGGAGTTCCAGAAAAATAAAGAGGACAAAATAATTATAAACATTATATATTTTTAAGCAGGTACACTTACATACACCCTTATACAAATAAATTTACACGGTCTTTAGCATAACAATCAAGTGTCCCTCAGGGAACTACGCTGGCTGCGCCGCGTTGGATTCCTTTTTTAGGATTCCGTAACCAAAGGGTAAAAACGGGACCCATTACCATAGTAGAATATCCTATGCTATTAGGTACTAAGACTCCGCTGCCCGTGTCAGTCTGTCTGTCACCAGGCTGCGCCTGTATCTCATAAACTAGTGGTTCTTAACCTTTTTGGCTGGCGACCCAAAGTAGAAATATATTTGAAGTCCGCGACCCTAATCCTAATATATTTTTTTTATTTTGCATTGACAGTAGCGATGGGCCGAGTCGCTATTTTTTCGACTCGGGTCACCCGAGTTGAAATTAATGCTGACCCGGGCTTCAACTCGGGTCAACTCGGTTCAGCGATATGGGCCGCCGAGTGTCGACGAGTCGCAATTTTTTTCAACTCGAGTTATCCGAGTTGAAATCTATGCGGAGTGCGGACCCGGGCTTCAACTCGTTTTGTTTGTGTTTGATAACTATTGAACCGAACCAACTCGGTTGCCTTTGCAAGTTGCGAAGTAAAAGAGTTAAAGAGATCAGGATTTGAATTATAGTAATAGCAAATAGTTTTAATCAATCAACATGTTAGTCATTAACAAATGGGCATTAGTTAGGTACAGAGATGAATACCTAAATGAAGCTTTTTATTATAATAAAAATTTGAAATATTGCTAAGACTGATAATTTAACTAAATTATCAGTCTTAGCGCTTATTACTTCTAATATTATTTATTCATTGGTCATCATTAAACCAATTATTTGGCATTAAAAAATTAACAAAAAATATTTCATATCTCAGAGTATGTAATAGAGAGGCACAAGATACGCTTAACTTAACTAAAGTTTTTCTTTTACAAAGTTAAAATATAATAACAAAAATACTTAGGAACTTCTAAACATCATTAAAAAGGTGATATAACGCGGGCGAAGGAGAGCGGCGGGCCGCGAGGCGAGTGATGATGATGGCCCGCCGGGTTGATTTTGTCCTAGCCCGGGTTGACTCGGTTGGTAAGACACGTACGCACCACGTGGGCGACCCGCTTGGCGCGTCAACCGAGTTGACCCGGGCTAGGAAAAAACCAACCCGAGTTGACGGGTTGGAGAAGTAACTCGAGTTAACCGAGTTATTTGACCCGAGTCGCCCACCACTAATTGACAGGTACTAAAATGACATGTTATTTATTTTTTACTAGTCGCGACTTGTCTGCGTGGACAGTTTTTTGCTATCCCTCGGGAACTAAATGTCCTTTTTCTGTACCCCTGACAACATGTATGCAAAATTTCATAATCAGTTTTAGCACTACCAGCGCCCTGGGCGACGTTTCTACGGGTGCCCCCTAACTGCGACTCCAAGATTTTCAATTTTGCCTGTGTTGGTCAAAAGATGGCCGCTCAGTGCGATTTTTAGTCAGTTTCATCTACTAATCTTGTCATCTCGCTTGTTTATAGAAAAAAATGGCCGCGCAGCGCTATTTTTAGTCAGTTATATCTACTAATCTTGTAAATTTGTTTGTTTATAGCAAAAAAACGGCCGCGCAGCGCAATTTTTAGTCAAGTTTCATTTACTAATTTTGTGATCTTGCTTGTTTATAGAAAAAAAAGGCCACGAAGCGCGATTTTTAGTCAGTTGCATCTACTAATCTTGTAATCTCGCTTGTTTAAAGAAAAAAATGGCCGCGCAGCGCGATTTCTAATCAGTTTCATCCACTAATCTTGCTCGTTTATACTAAAAAATGGCCGCGCAGTGCGATTTTTAGTCAGTTTTATTCGTCGCGTCGTCGCTCATCACCAGGCAACAAAAAATTTATCACTTTTTAAAGTCGTTTGGGGGCCCGCGACCCAACCCAATACCTCTCGCGACCCGAATTTGGGTCGCGACCCGAGGTTAAGAATCGCTGTCATAAACCGTGATAGCTAGTGCGTGGAAAGGTTTTTTGCTATCCTTTGGGAACAATCCTTTTTTTGGGATGAAAGGTATCCTATGTCCTTTTCTGTACCCCTGACAACGTGTATACAAAATTTCATGATGATCGGTTCAGTAGTTAAGACGTGAAGGCGTAACAAACAAACATTATATTATAATATTATACAAACATTTATAATATTAGTAAGGATTAGTAAGGAATGATAATTACATTAGTTCTACTATCGGTCAAGAGATGGCGCTGATTTAAAACGGCAATATTCTACATCGCAGAAAAAATAAATTAGTTCCACTATCGCTCAAGAGATGGCGCTGACCTACAACTGCAGTCTGCAATAATAACAATAAATAATTAATTATATAATATTACTCTGCAGTGTATTTATACTATGATGGTGAAGGACCCTCGGTGCGTGAGTCCGACTCGCTCTTTGACCGATTTTCTTTTCTGCTAACGTACCTACCTTCCTTCACTCACGTGGGTCGGATACACGCTTTTTTTGTTCTGTTTTGAAGTTTTTCGAATTACGCCCCGCGCCCGCGCAAACAGAACGAGTTCAGCCGTTTGAGTTCTGAATTCCGAGTTCCCCATTTTTTATTTGTAGTGAATGAAAACTGAAAAACGTTAGGTAGGTACACCTACAAAGATCTCGGAATGACTGAACTCTGTCAGCGCGGGGCCTAAATTAAATTAATTAATGCGTTGTATTGTAGTTCCCGAACTTCTGCCTATATGAAATGACGAGTCATGTTCTATGATGATAATTTTTCATTTTGTTATCGCTCTATAAGTATTCTGAATTAAGCCGCATCATCCTCATTCTATGTTGATCCGTTGAACTTGAATGTGCAGTGTTTGGTTAGACATTATAATACTTAGGTAACAATATTGTGAAGTGAGAGTGAAACCTATTGACTCAACTGAAAGGATAAGACTGGTCGCTGTAAGTAACTAGGTATTATTGTCAGAAGTAATATTGTTTAGGTATTTGACAAATCTGCGAATTATTTTGTATAATGTAATATTTTGCGAACAAAGGCTAAAGAATAGGTTTAAAATAATTAGGTTAGGTAGGTACAATGCTTCGATCAGTACAATGCGCCTCAATGCGGCAACTTCATTCGAGAATGTATGGCAAAGAGATAATTTTACAGATTCAAAATAAGTCGTTTTGTACCGCAAGCGCGAGTATGACTTATGAAACGGAACCGGAACTAAAATTATTTTTACTAGCAATACCTACGTGGTTGAGGCGACGGCTACCTACACGCATGGTACATACTGTGATCCATCAGTATTTATCAAATTCGATGGTATTTACTGCGCATGTAGGCTGGCTAATGTATTTGATGGATTTCAGTATTTTCTTGATATCTGAATTCCGGAATAAAAACTTTACGGTTTTAGTGTTGCCAGTAGTTGTTTCTAAAAAAGTACGTTCAGGCTCCTGAAATACGAAAATGCAAAAAAAGGTCCAAAACAAAAAATCAAGTGAAAGCATGCATAGCTAGATTTATTTAAATAAAATAATAATTATAACCTATAATCTATAAACAAACAGGCAATGGTAATGGCCGGAAGAATAAAATATGATGTCGGTAAAAAAGTGAAGGGTGGAAAATATTTCGTGGGGCGAAAAGTAAAACTCACTAAGTACAAAAAATAGAAAACTGTTATTTATACACTAAGTGCATTAAAATATCAACAACTTTCCCAGGAGCAAAAATCACCTAATTCCAAAACTATTTGTTGAACTCGGCAGGTAAAAGTTCACTAGCCTTACTCCATTGTACACTTAGTGAATTTTTCCTGACACTCAAGAGGTAAAAAATAACTTTTATTTCTTGGTGTACTCACTCACTAAATACTTTTTTATGAATAATTCCAAAATAAAACGATATTTCTATAAAACTGATTTAAAGTTTTAGAATCTAGAATATTAAGCATCATAATCATAAAAATTAAACTTTTTTTTTCAAAAAGGAAATTTTGACGTCAACAAAACTATTAAAATGTTAATTACTCCATTGTTTATTTTCGTTATTTAGTGAGTTTTACTTGTCACCCCACGATTTGTCTAGTGATCACTAGTTAAAAAAACGGGTGCAAGCGATTTTCGACTTTATTAACATTTATCAATATGACGGATTTTAATGAAACAGCAAAGTTAGTGAAAAGAAAATATGAGAAAAAACTACGAAATCGAAAAAGGTTGAAAATGGCTTGCAGCTTTTTTTAACTACAGATCACCAGACAATGTTTTCCAACCTTTACTTGCTTTTTTGTTTTTCCGAAATTCACACTCATTTTATTTTTTATTAAAATTGGCAAAATACATAATTATGTACACGGACTCAGTAGAATAGGTGAATTAATTTTATTCTAGTAAGGTTAACGTTTTCCTTCAGTATAATTCACCCATTTGCAGGTGAATTAAGACAGTACATACATACATACATGCGTATTGTACGCAACGCGAACCAAAAAATCAAAATAAAATAAAGATATTTTTACCATGTTTCGAGCAACATTTATGTCTATTCTTGCATTTTGGGTTTAAGAAGTACGAAATAGCGTGAATCAGAATACGACAGAGGTACGACACACGCTCAAAGAGTACGTAAATTGTAATAAAAGGCACGATCTGGCAACATTACCACTTGGTAAATACTGAGCGTCTAGCTACGTAGTGATTATTTCCACTGTGGTCTAGTCATGCGTGTTTAATCTATCGACGGAATGTAATCCATCAGTATTTACCACACAGTTGGACCATAGTATTTATTTACCATGCGTGTAGCCGTCGCCTAAGGTGAACCATGTACACGCATGGTAAATACTGTGATCCATCAGTATTTAATCAGGGGCCTATTTCATAAAAGAATGTAAAACTACAGTTATTTAACATAGTAGTAATTTATTGGGGTAGAATTATGTTTCATAATAAATAAGAAACATAATTCTACTCCAATAACAACTATTGTAAATTATTGTAGTTTAGGACTATGAATAATTTTCTATGGAGAGGTGGGTCATTTTTTTCAATGTCGCTTCCAAAAAACAGTTTCATCTCAAAGATCTTATCCAAATAAGCAAAAAAATATTCTACAGCGTAAATCTATCATGGGCAGTTTTTGAGATATTTAAGTTTAAAAATAATATGTGGGTCATTTTCTTTTTTAGCGATGTCGCTTTCTAAAACCAGTTTCAGCTCAAAGATCTTATCCAAATATACCAAAAAATATTCTACAGCTTAAGTCTATCATGGGCAGTTTTTGAGATATTTAAGATAAAAAAATAATAAAAAAAAAAAAATTTTTTTGCAGTGTCGCTTCCAAAAAACAGTTTATTTTATATATTATTATATCGCCTATTATTTTATAATAATAGGCCCCAGATTAAATACTGATGGATCACAGTATTTATCATGCGTTCGTTCGCCTAAAAGTACCTAGTCAAGCGTTGCCAAAGAAAGTGGCTCCTCCATTAATTTCATTCATTTCATTCATTCTTGACAGACTGTCAAGCAGACTATAAAATGTGCACGTGGACATCATCCTGCGAAACTAACTTCATTTCAGTGAGCTTGCGATACGAACGAACTGATGTGCAAAATAGATTTATTTTTAGGCGAACCTACACACACAGTAAATACTGTGGATCACAGTATTTTATCAGGGGCCTATTTCATAAAAGAATGGTAAATTTACCATAGCTATTTACAGGGGTACAATTTTATGTTTCTTGTTTATTACTAGCGACCAGCCCCCGCTTCGCTTCGGTTTCTTCCTTTTTTTGCCAATAGCGACCTTCAAACAACATCTAAAAAGAAATCAAATTCCTTCCAGACTGTAATCTCTATTCGCTCTTTAAGTCTGTAATTTTTTTGCGATAACTCCTACTATATTTTAATGGACTTTTTCGCCATCTTCTATATTTTTACACTAATAATCTTGAAAATACTATATTTTAATGTAAAAAATGTTGGCAACCCTTATCAATACGTCTGTCTAAAAAGTCAGTTTATATGGGTAAGTTCAAGGGTAATTTTAATACCCACCCTAGCAACACAGCAAATATTATATAGTTTATTTGTACAATCTTGATACTTTGAAATAAAAATATTTATATAAAAGATGTTAAGTAAATAAAAAACATTTGATTATGTACACTGTACATAATCAAATATTTTTTAAGTACAGGAATACATGAAAAGCATTGACAGGTTTCTTTTTATTTGTCGACTTAGATTTTTTGTATAGGCAAGTAAAAGTTATTAAAAGTATGTATTATAATGCTGTGAAGTATTTTTTTAATTGTTGACTTTTCCTGTAATCCTGTACTTACAAAATATTTGATTATGTACAGTGTACCTACAGAATCAAATGTTTTTTATTTACTTATCATCTTTTAAAATAATATAAATATTTTTATACCAAAGTATCAAGATTGTACAAATAAACTATAATATTATTATTTGCTGTATTGCTAGGGTGGGTATTAAAATTACCCATGTTACCATTGTGACCATTTTAAAATAAAGTTAATATGGCTATCTATAGTAAGCTGTCCTTAAAAGATACACATGCCGTCGCGGACTTTTTTATCGACCTTATACCAAAGAAACAATTCCATCATACATTATTTTGTTATAGCTCAAAAGGATTAGGCAGCGTTTTCGATGCAAGCTCCCAGTCGGCTTTATTTTTGCCGACATATTCAAATTATCGCCTTAATTCTATCAATTAACATAAAACCTCATACTTTATACACCGTCAGGAATGGGGAATGTCCGAAAAAAATCAAATTGGCTGAATATTTTTCTATAAGTAGGAATAAGCTCCCTTAGTAATAGAAAAAAAAATCAGAATTTTCGGTTGCGTGAAAAAATTTAAAAAAATTAAAGTCTCTTCGACTCACAAATTTAATTAGCGTATAGTTGGCAGCCTCACCATTGAATTAGAAGGTTTTGACTAGGTCAAAAAATTGTTAGTAAATAGTTATAAATAGTGAACTATAGCATATAAATAGTGATACTATGGTTCAAAAGATATTTGAGTATCTTGGTGAGGCTGCTATCTTGACGTCAAGCTGGCAGACACCTTAAGAAATACAGTTCGTATCAATGTGATTTATATGCCAAAAAATTGTTAGGAAATAGTGAATCGTATACGCAAAATTTCAATAATATTGCTTTAGTACAAGCCGAGATATTACGATCTCAAAGTGGGCTGCTAACTTGACGTTTCTGGCAATGGCGATTCCAGAGAAACGGGTACAAGTTATAAACAAATAAATATATCAAAAAATTGTTAGTGAAATTGTGATTCTTACGATATAAATAAAAAAAGAATTCTTCATTGCTATTTTCTAAAAATCGAATGTTAACTTCTACATAGTACTCTGAATATAGGCTGTCGATCAATATTGAACATTGCTCCACAGTAATAAGGTTTAAACTTGATTGCAATCATGAGGTGAGTACTATCAAGCAAAGACACCTTAAGAAATACAGTTCGTATCAATGTGATTTATATGCCAAAAAATTGTTAGAAAATAGTGAATCGTATACGCAAAATTTCAATAATATTGCTTCAGTACAAGCCGAGATATTACGATCTCAAAGTGGGCTGCTAACTTGACGTTTCTGGCAATGGCGATTCCAGAAAAACGGGTACAAGTTATAAACAAATAAATATATCAAAAAATTGTTAGTGAAATTGTGATTCTTACGATATAAATAAAAAAAGAATTCTTCATTGCTATTTTCTAAAAATCGAATGTTAACTTCTACATAGTACTCTGAATATAGGCTGTCGATCAATATTGAACTTTGCTCCACAGTAATAAGGTTTAAACTTGATTGCAATCATGAGGCGAGTACTATCAAGCAAAAAAGTGAAATTTATATCTTTTGACTGTGTCAATAGTCATATCCTCGGTGCAAGGCTATTGATTTGGTATAAGTAAACAAATATTTTTCTACTTACTTTTTTAATTTATTTTTTATTAAATCTCATCAAAAAAAATTTGATTGTGTAATACTACTCTAATAATAATTAATACTACTACTTTAATCATCGGTAATACCACAGCCTAGAGAGTATTCTTCTTACAGTCGGACATCGCCCTTTGTGTTGGCGCAAAAGCCGCCGTTCGTCTAGAGTCTAGACAGTTGACGCAACGACTAAAAGTGTAAGGGTTGGCACGATGTAATTTGCCTTTTCGAATTTTAAAAATATATTGGAAAAATAAGATAGACACTTCAAAATTCTTGTTTTATTCTTTGAATTATTAATTGTCATTTTTTCTAGAAGGTAAGAATATTTTTTTCAAATTTGTCTCTTTTCCTTCTTTTAATGCTCTTAAAATAAGGAAAAGAAAAAGTTTTTCTTAGTATATTCTCTTTTTTTTCTTCTTCTTGCATCATAAGTGCGAGGAATTATAGGAATTATGAAAAGGATATGGAAAGGATGTATGATAATCATAATTTTAATTGTAAATCATTACTAATTTAGGGCTAAATAAGTATAAAATAAATCTTAAATTAGTACTCAATTAGGAAATAATAATGAAAAAATAAGTTCCAAGATGGCGGCTGACAACTTTTTTGTTTATGGGCCGATTTCGATGAAACTCGGTTTTTGGTACCATTTTGACGCAAAAATAACAACGCAATGTTGAAAATATTAAAAAATTCAAGATGGCGGCCAACTTTTTTGTTTGCGGACCGATTTCGATGAAACTCGGTTTTTGGTAGTATTTTGACAAGAAAACAGCAACGCAATGTTAAAATGTAAAAAAATTCAAGATGGCGGCCAACTTTTTTGTTTGCGGGCCGATTTCGATGAAACTCGGTTTTTGGTAGTATTTTGGCAAGAAAACAGCAACGCAATGTTAAAAATGAAAAAAATTCAAGGTGGCGGCCAACTTTTTTGTTTGCGGGCCGATTTCGATGAAACTCGGTTTTTCGTAGTATTTTGGTAAGAAAACGGCAACGCAATGTTAAAAATTTAAAAAAATTCAAGATGGCGGCCAACTTTTTGGTTTGCGGGCCGATTTCGATGAAACTCGGTTTTTCGTAGTATTTTGGCAAGAAAACAGCAACGCAATGTTAAAAATAAAAAAATACAAGATGGCGGCCAACCTTTTTCTTAGCGGGCCGATTTCGATGAAACTCGGTTTTTCGTAGTATTTTGGCAAAAACACAGCAACGCAATGTTAAAAATGTAAAAAATTCAAGATGGCGGCCAACTTTTTTGTTTGCGGACCGATTTCGATGAAACTCGGTTTTTTGTAGTATTTTGGCAAGAAAACAGCAACGCAATGTTAAAAAAAATTCAAGATGGCGGCCAACTTTTTTGTTTGCGGGCCGATTTCGATGAAACTCAGTTTTTGGTAGTATTTTGACAAGAAAACAGCAACACAATGTTAAAATGTAAAAAAAAAATCAAGATGGCGGCCAACTTTTTTGTTTGCGGGCTGATTTCGATGAAACTCGGTTTTTGGTAGTATTTTGGCAAGAAAACAGCAACGCAATGTTAAAAATGAAAAAAATTCAAGGTGGCGGCCAACTTTTTTATTTGCAGGCCGATTTCGATGAAACTCGGTTTTTCGTAGTATTTTGGTAAGAAAACAGCAACGCAATGTTGAAAATATTAAAAAATTCAAGATGGCGGCCAACTTTTTGTTTGCGGGCCGATTTCGATGAAACTCGGTTTTTTGTAGTATTTTGGCAAGAAAACAGCAACGCAATGTTAAAAATGTAAAAAATTCAAGATGGCGGCCAACTTTTTTGTTTGCGGACCGATTTCGATGAAACTCGGTTTTTGGTAGTATTTTGGCAAGAAAACAGCAACGCAATGTTAAAAAAAAAACAAGATGGTGGCCAATTTTTTTGTTTGCGGGCCGATTTCGATAAAACTCAGTTTTTGTTAGTATTTTGGCAAGAAAACAGCAACGCAATGTTAAAAATGTAAAAAAAGCAAGATTACATTTTTAACATTGAGTTGCTGTTTTTTTGTCAAAATACTACCAAAAACCGAGTTTCATCGAAATCGGCCCGCAAACAAAAAAGTTGGCCGCCATCTTGAATTTTTTCATTTTTAACATTGCGTTGCTGTTTTCTTGTCAAAATACTACCAAAAACCGAGTTTCATCAAAATCGGCCCGCAAACAAAAAAGTTGGACGCCATCTTGAATTTTTATTTTTTTTAACATTGCGTTGCTGTTTTCTTGCCAAAATACTACGAAAAACCGAGTTTCATCGAAATCAGCCCGAAAACAAAAAAGTTGGCCGCCATCTTGAATTTTTTACATTTTTAACATTGCGTTGCTGTTTTCTTGCCAAAATACTACCAAAGACCGAGTTTCATCGAAATCGGCCCGCAAACAAAAAATTTGGCCACCATCTTGTTTTTTACATTTTTATCATTACGTTGCTGTTTTCTTGTCAAAATACTACCAAAAACCGAGTTTCATCGAAATCGGCCCAATAATCAAACAAAAATACACAAATATCAACAAATACATCAATGTGCGGCCGCCATTTTGAATTCCAAATCTAATGTCAAAATCGTGCCAAAAACACTTTTTCATGACACCAACATCAAAAAATTGCAAACACTACTTTCAATATAATATAACCCAATCAGAAGCGTAAGCCCTGACGGGATAGGGCCCGAGATGCATACATTGCCAAAGTATGGGCTTTCGGGCCCTCCCACCCCCCTTCTATACCGCACCACCCCGCACGATTGCTCTGTCTAGAGTCTAGACAGAGCAATCGTGCGGGGCCACCGTCGGCCATCGGAGGCGTCTAGACTCTAGACGCCTCCGATGGCCGACTGTATGAAGACTATCTCTCGGCTGTGGTAATACTACTCTCAGTTTATTTATTTAGTTATTTATTCGGTAAAAACTAGAAATATATTCTACTTATATCATCTACTTCCTTATACTTACCTACCTACTGATTACTAATTTCATTATAAATCTCACCAAATAGGTACCTAACGTTAAAGTTTCAGTTACTAAAAAAAATACAAAATATTCATTTTCAAAAAATTACAGGTTAGGGTATTTTCATTAGACTCCTCCCTTTAAGTTATAGTTTTAACGTTAGGTACCTAATTGGTAGTAAAATATTAGTAGTTTTTCCGAAACTAAATAAATGAACTGAGAGTGGAGTATTAAATGACCAAATTTTTTTTGATGAGATTTAATCAAACATTTTTGATTGTGTCAATACTCTAAAAAATAAAAAAGTGGGTAGAAAAATATTTGTTTACGTATACCAAATCAATAGCCTTGAACCGAGGATATGACTATTGACACAGTCAAAAAATATAAATTTCACTTTTTTGCTTGATAGTACTCACCTCATGATTGCAATCAAGTTTAAACCTTATTACTGTGGAGCAAAGTTCAATATTGATCGACAGCCTATATTCAGAGTACTATGTAGAAGTTAACATTCGATTTTTAGAAAATAGCAATGAAGAATTCTTTTTTTATTTATATCGTAAGAATCACAATTTCACTAACAATTTTTTGATATATTTATTTGTTTATAACTTGTACCCGTTTTTCTGGAATCGCCATTGCCAGAAACGTCAAGTTAGCAGCCCACTTTGAGATCGTAATATCTCGGCTTGTACTGAAGCAATATTATTGAAATGTTGCGTATACGATTCACTATTTCCTAACAATTTTTTGGCATATAAATCACATTGATACGAACTGTATTTCTTAAAGTGTCTGCTAGCTTGACGTCAAGATAGCAGCCTCACCAAGATACTCAAATATCTTTTGAACCATAGTATCACTATTTATATGCTATAGTTCACTATTTATAACTATTTACTAACAATTTTTTGACCTAATCAAAACCTTCTAATTCCATGGTGAGGCTGCCAACTATACGCTAATCAAATTTAGGAAAGTAACAGCAGAATGGAGATTATACCTTTGCCAACACCTGCCACAACCACAACATGGTATTAAAAAAATTTCAACACAAAATGTCAAAACTTTTTTTTTAATTCTTGTTGTCATAGTGGCAGGTGTTGGCAAAGGTATAATCTTCATTCTGCTGTTACTTTTCTACATTTGTGAAGTCGAAGAGACTTTAATTTTTTAAAATATTTTCACGCAGCCGATAATTCTTAAACTTTTTTCTATTACTAAGCAGCCAATTCAGCCAATTTGATTTTTTGGACATTCCCCATTGATAGAGTAATGGGGAATGTCCGAAAAAAATCAAATTCACTGAATATTTTTTCATAGGTAGGAATAAGCTCCCTTTGTAAAAGAAAAAAGTTTCAGAATTTTTGGTTGCGTAAAAAAATAAAAAAAAATAAAGTCTCTTCGACTTCACAAATATCACGCAACTGAAAATTCTTAAACTTTTTTCTAATACTAAGGAAGCTTATTCCTATCTATAAATAAATATTCAGCCAATTTGTTTTTTTCGGACATTCCCCATTGGTGAAAACTGCATGAAAATCTGTTCTGTACTTTTTGAGTTTATCGTGAACAGACAGACAGACATACAGACGCGGGGAGGAACTTTGTTTTATAATGTGTAGTGATGAAACATAGTTCTACCCCAATAAACTACTACTATGGTAATTGCTATAGTTTCACCATTCTTTTATGAAATAGGCCCCTGATAAAATACTGTTGGATTGGATCACAGTATTTACTGTGTGTGTAGGTAGGGTTCGCCTTATTACTTTTATTCTCCAATCTATGAGATTGTATTGTTGGGATGATTTATGTAGATTTCGTGTAAGTAGGTAAGTATATATTTTGAGTAGGTAAATAAAAGAAGGTAGATAGTTTTGTTGATGCCGCGATTATTACAGTGTGAACACATCCTATAAAATAAAAATAAAATTAAAGCCAAACTACTAATTAACAAAAATAGCGCCTTGTTGTTTGCTCTATTATCTATTTGATATTTTACTAAAAATATAAAGAAACTATGCTGTAAAGTACGGTATCCTGTCGTATGAAAGAAAAATTAAAAAGACAAATGTCATATTTATTATCGTACATACGGTTTGTCTTTTTCTTTTTCTGTTCATTCTTACTAAATAAGCTTTACAACATTGCGTACTTACCTAATTTGTTTTGTCAATTATATTTTAATATTTTTTTTGTTGTAGAACTTAATTACGTAACTTACTTTAAAAAATACTGTGTATTTTATACTTTTGTGAAATTCCTTTTGAACTTGGCGGTTCTAACCTCGTGTTATCCTTTTCAGCCTAAACAAAACCAAAACACGGGATTTCAACCAATAAAATCGCACCTCATGCGGTCTTGTCAAAATATCGGGCAACTGTGATTGGTTGAAATTTGTGACGTTGTCGCACTGCTCCAACCTATATAAATATCAGCGCGAACTCGCGCCGGACCTCTTTTCCACAGTGTTAATTCAGGGGGATTTATATCGGGTTATTTTAGTGAGCTAACTCTAAATTCAGAATGCCGGAGACATCAAAAATGAATGGATATGCCAAAACCAATGGCCACAGTTTTGATATGGAAGATGGATCAGTGTTTTTATTCACATCAGAATCAGTTGGCGAGGGCCACCCAGGTTAGTTTTTCCTCTAATCTTTATTGGTACAGAGAGATTCGAAAAATGGCCGCCTCTCAGACATGTGCGTAGATTTAAAACCAACACAAGACCTTGAAGCCTTTAAAAATGTAGTTTCAAAATCCTTGAGATTGTGGGGTGGTGCCATGATGATAATATTATAAAATGTGTGTAATTTGACTACAGTACATATTCGTTGCTCTCTTCGATATTGCCTTCCTAAAAAACTTTGTAAAAATAATAACTACACGTGGTTTGATCATAATATGATGAAATTCACTGTATCAGCTGAAGTCACAGAATACATAATAGTACTAAACAACTACAGTACCGGGCGTGCTTCTTTAGTTACCTAATGAATGAAGATTACCTCACTTTCAACATGCTCATCCTCATCTATAATTTCAGACAAAATGTGTGATCAAATAAGTGATGCTATCCTTGATGCACATCTCAGGCAAGATCCCAATGCAAAAGTAGCTTGTGGTAAGTGACATCTTATTTTTTGTTCACGATGGTAAGTTATTTTCAAGATATTAATGTTTGATGTTTTATCAACAGAAACAGTGACAAAGACAGGAATGGTTCTGTTATGCGGTGAAATTACTTCTAAAGCAAATGTTGACTACCAGAAGGTTGTAAGAGAGACTGTCAAACACATTGGTTATGATGACTCTTCTAAAGGTAAGCTTACATCCTTGAAATCACCAACTGTCACTATTAGTAAATAGACTAAATTGGCTTGCAGCCAGCAGAGGCTAGTGTTACCTACGCATAGACTCGATTCTTTGCTTGTAGTAATGAATAATATTGTTCCACACGCACTAGGTTTTGATTGGCGTACACTAAACTTGTTAGTGGCAATTGAAGAACAAAGTCCAGACATAGCCAATGGTACACACCAAGACCGCAGTGAAATAGATATTGGGGCAGGAGACCAGGTATATAATGAAGTCAAAAGCCTGTTTGCACGAAAAAAATTGGGTTAAGGGTCATTCCAAAGTGACGGGTGGGACATTCTAACTCCTTTTTGCTCAAACTCCAAGTAATATCTCTTTAACTATTGTTGCAATCTGTATTAAAATAATTATAGTACAAAGTCAGATTGTAGTGTTAAAAGAAACCATTAAAATAAAATCTTAATTTACATAATTCACTCAGAAAATCGGCTTTTTCTAAGTGTGACGGGTGGGACACGCACGACACCCGCTTGTCTGAGTGGAAGGCTTTGCTTCCCAAATTAAGCCAAACCATCAATATTTTCTTAAACAGTTTTTTGATATGTTGCAACTAAAACATAAAGGTCTCATTTTGTATGTAAATTACATTGATTATGTTAACAATTATTCAAAATAATGCCTTGTGTAGAGTGTGACGGGTGGGACACCAATTTGTGACGGGTGGGAAAAGTAACTTTAGACCCCATAATAGTTCTTGAATAAAATGCATGTAACTGTTTGAACATGCAATTTATAACATTATTATGAAAAAAGTATGAAATAAAGTAAATAAAATATACTAAAGTATATAAAATATATAAAAATATACGAAATTATTCAATCAAAATATTATAAAGATTAAATTTTACTTAAAATATATAAAATAAAATAGATAATATACAAAAGATGTATAAATATAAACGTAACTGTTTAAACATGCAATTTATTAAATTTTTTAATGAAAAAGGTATTAAAAAAAGTTAATTAAATATATTAAGGTATAAAATATATAAAATATTTCTGAAATATTAAGTTAAATATTATAAAGATTAAATATACTAAAAATATATAATAAAATAGATAGTACATTTATTTAAAAATAAATAAATATATAAAATTTTAAAATTAAAAGTAATAAAATAAATTAAAATATTTTAAAATAAATTAATACGTAAACCAAAATAAGTCCCATAAAAAATACTGGCAAACTACTTGGATAAACATTAAAGCTAAATTAAACACAACAATACAAGACTTTGTTGAAAAATCCATTTACAAATGTAATAAATAAATAAATAAACAAAGTATAACGCTGTTAAATCAAGAATCCATAAAAACTTTACTGGTCTGACCCGTCACAGTGACGGGTGGGACATCCTTTCAAATCTCAATATTTCCATACATATTCACTTGTTCAATGTCCTTTCAAGCCAAAATCATTACCCGTGGCATAATTGTTACTTTTGCAAAGCCGAAAAACAGTAAGTTATATATTTTTACGTAAGGATAAAAAAGAACATGTTTTGAAGTCGGGTGGGACATGAGGTAAGCGTTTCTTCAAACTCTTACAATTTTTCCTGATAAATATTCTCATGCAGTAACTTACCACCATTTTATACTCCTTGAGTTGTATTTTCTTTCAAGATAACCGATTTTTAAAATGACTTAATAAATAGTGGAGAAAAGTATTGGCAACTTTAAGAAAAAATGTGCTACCAAACACAACCACACTATGGCTGTGTTCACAAACAATAAAAATTACGAAAATCGTAAAAATATAAAAATAAATGGTTGATTCCTGTTGAATTAGTTCATTGGCTTTACTTTAGTCACAGATTCAAGCATAAAATATGTCATTTATTTTTTTGACCCTAGGTGTCATCTTCGCTGGAATGACCCTTAATTTAAGCGATATAAATGAAAGGAAAAAAAATGGGTTCATACTGTGCAATGTGCATGTTCAAAAATTTACCAAACCATGGTATTCATTCAAAGTTTCATTAAATCGGTCTCCATTTCAGACGCATTACCTCTGGTATCAAAAACACTATGCATAGGTACCTAAACTATCAGTTTAAAGTGTCTGACACACTGAAATGTTAGGTTCTCATGGAATCATTGCTGTCATGTATTAATAATAAGGCGTATTGGGGCCAGGCTTTGATTACAAGACCTGCAGCGTGATGCTTGCACTTGATCAGCAGTCACCGAACATTGCAGCTGGGGTGCATGAAAATAGAAATGAGGAGGAAGTAGGAGCAGGGGATCAGGTAATTACTTGATGAAATAGTATACTCATCAACTTTGTCTAGGGATACAGGTGTTATTTTCATACAAACAAGGTAACTTTGAAGCCTTTGTTTTCTGCCAGGGTACATCGTGCTGTGATCTGACGATGGCCATTCGGGGAGTGAATGCAGGAGGTTCAAACCACTATACACACCCAACTGAACATCAGCATTCTAAAAGATTAATGGGTCAAAGTTCTCAGTTTCAGGATTTCCATACATTTTCATGCTATTTTTGCGGTTTTTTTAAACATGTCCATTAATCTTTTAGAATGCTGGTTAGATCAGTTGGGTGTGTATAGCGATCTGAATCTCCTCCATTCACTTCCTGGATAGCCTGGGACTGGGAGAGAATGCTTTTAGCATTAAGTTCGCCTTTTGTAACATTTTGTTCCAATAAAGTTTGTTAAATAAAAAATAAAATAAAATTAGCCATCATTAGATCACAGCACAGTACATCCCTGGCATTACCTCGTTTGTATGAAAATAACACCTGTATCCTTAGACAAAGTTGATGTGTGTACTTTATGATGATTGATCTCATATTGTAATGCTTTCATTTGATTTTATTATGAACTGTTTCATTTTCATGGATGCATTGATAAGCCAATTTACACAATACAATGATCTTGATTCAAAAGATCAAATCTTCCATAAGTTCATACCAGTATGTGAATTAAATTGCATGCTTAAAATAAGTCATTCCTAGGATATTACTATACACACCCACCCATCCGACATGAATTCGCCACAAGCCACTGTTATTTATTGACTGTTCATTGATTTGATACATATTAAATAGAATCAAATGACATTGACTGATCCACAATTTTTTTTGCTATCCATAACAGGATAGTGTAGATCCATAAGACATAACAGGATAGTGTAGATCCATAAGACCGAAATTATAGGCGCACTACACCTGGAATTCTCACCACTGAGGAACTGGTTATCTTACCCCTAACTGTTGGAGTCAGACCTAGTTAAGATTAGTAGCTAGCCAGGTGGACTTGAAATAAGTCCAAGTAATGTACCCCCTTCTGGGAATTGAACCCATGACCCCTGCATCTTACTCATGTGGATGAAGTACTAGATGACTAGACCACAGGCAGTGATCAATGGTGTCGTTTATCTGGTAGAGGTGGTATCCTTAGCAGCTAAACCTATTTTTTTAACTGGTTACAATTCCATCCAGGGTTTGATGTTTGGTTATGCGACCGATGAAACTGAAGAATGTATGCCACTGACAGTGGTGCTTGCTCACAGACTTAATCAGAAGATAGCTGAATTGAGGCGAAATGGTGATTTCTGGTGGGCAAGACCCGACTCCAAAACACAGGTATGTGATTAGATTAGTATTAGACATTATAGCCATATTATTAATCTTCCTTTATAATACTGTATCCTTATTTGAGTAAAAAGAGTATATCATTAATATTAAATACAGTCTATATCTGGTCTTATCTGTAGGTCATGCATGAGGTTATGTTATGATACTAGGATAATGTTTTCAAGTTGAATATAATATTTTTTTGTTCTTATCCAGTCTGATATTTTAATGCATTGTAATCAAGAACCAAATCGGGCAAGAGAAAACATTTCTGGTTATCGCCGCTTTGATTTGAACTACTGGCTGTAAAAGTTCAGTAACTTGTGATAATGAAATATCTTACGTAATATTTTCATTTCGTAATTTACACGCAATAATTATATTGTACGCAAAACAAACCGTCACTGATAGAATTAGACTTAAGTTATGATTCCGATGTCTGCAGCACTGCTGCGCGACACTGCTGCGCAGCAGTGCTGCCGAGCTCGGAATGTGGTCTCATATAAACCTATAGAGAATGTATGGGAACCAGTGGTGTTGCGGCAGCAGTGCCTCGCAGCACTGCTGCGCCGAAGTGTCGCGCAGCAGTGTTGCGCAGCAGTGTCGCGACGCTTCTCCGCTCACATCAAATTGAGCCTTTCAAACGTAAAATTACGGTTCAATTTGGAGCACACAGCACTGCTGCGCAGCAGTGCTTCCGACATCGGAATTAGAGGTGGTTAATATAGCATCTAGCGCCATATTATAGCGCGCTATTTGTACATAGCGCACATAGCGCGCTATGTAAGTAGACGCTATGGCGCTATGAATATCGCGCGTGGCAACGAGTAGCGTCGTCGTTGGCCGGACGGGGCGCGGGCATTCGTTATAGTTAAAAAATATTGCGTGCGCGTTTTTGCTACCGGACGCGTTACGCGCGTTTCTCTCGCAACACGCTAGGTACGAGTATAATATCGCGCGCGACCTTCTATTGTGTTAGTTCGATTAGGACTTTTATGACACAACTAGTCAATTAGTTCGTATTATGTAAAAACTATTTAGCTAAGCAAAGTTAGTTGAACGAGAAATATGGTAAAAACAACCGAATTTCAAAGGTCAATAAGGTCGAAAATCGCTTGCACCTGTTTTTTTAACTAGAAAACATTGTCTAGTGGTCACTAGTTAAAAAAACTAATGCAAGTGATTTTCGACCTTATTGACATTTACCAAAATCACGGTTTTTAATGATACATCAGAATTAGTAAACGAGGATACGACAAAAAACAATCGAATAGCAAACGTCAATAAGGTCGAAAATCGCTTGCACCTGTTTTTTTAACTAGGAAACATTGTCTAGTGATCACAAGGTAGAAAAATGAGTGCAAGCGATTTTCGACCTTATTACGAAACTTATTTTCGAACTTTAGATAGTTCTAAGCCCGAAAAGTATAAGATAAAGTTCATTAGTTTACCTTACTGCTTTATTTTATTTAAGACTAAAATGTTACGTATTAATAAATAACGTTTTTGTAAAGCGCGCGATCTGTCTAACGAACGACGTGTGAAATCTAACGTGCTGCATCTAACGCGCCAGCCAGCCGCCCGCATGCTACCTGATAAATAGCGCGTTATAACATAGCGTATTTAATAGCGCGCTAGAAATCAATAGCATATAGTCTGTAGCGTGCTGTTGCTTTATAGGCGTTATGAACAACTCTAATCGGAATCATACCTTTACTATGAATTATTTCATATTACAGCAAAATAAGTTACCTATATAACATTTAATAATTATATTTTTAAACGTATTGTAAACATTTGGACCCTCTGCTAAGTAAAAAAAAAACGATTTTACTAATTTTCATTGATATAATCTGTAGAATAAAAAAAAACCGGCAAAGTGCGAGTCGGACTCGCGTACGAAGGGTTCCGTACCAAAAAATGGCAACAAAAATCACGTTTGTTGTATGGGAGCCCCCCTTAAATATTTATTTTATTCTGTTTGTTGTTATAGCGGCAACAGAAATACATCATCTGTGAAAATTTTAACTGTAGCTATCACGGTTCATGAGATGCCTGGTGACAGACAGTTACAGCGGAGTCTTAGTAATAGGGTCCCGTTTTTACCCTTTGGGTACGGAACCCTAAAAACAACCACTGCATATTCAAAGGCTAAGTTAGAATCTGCTCATTGTTGTCAGTGAATAGAGTTTGATCAACGAAAGATGAGACTCGGTTGGACATGGAACTAATTTTGCGCTTTGTTGTAAGGTTGTTTCCAATAAATTAACCTATAAATGTTAATTTAATAGGGAAAGTGGCGCCGCCATTTCAATCTCATCTTTCGTTGAATGTTGTATTCAGATTTAAAATAATCAATGTTGCTATAATCATAAAATTGCTATGCAAGAGTTTCTCAAAATTATCCCACCTTTAATACATAGATATATACACAATGAATAACAGATCATATTCATGTAACCTTATCTTCAGAAGATACCACAGCAACAGCAAAATTTAGTGGGCTGTCCATGATATTTGAGAGTCTGTTAAAATAACTACACACGACATGTACTTTGCACAACTGCCATGTTTTGTTCACAACTTCAGTTTACTTTTTGTTCTATTTCCTCTATCTAGATTGTAGAAGTAATTTTGAATTAGTAGGCTTTTTTGTGTCCATGATTTGTGTTGGTACAAAAGCTTAATTGAGTGACAAACATTAATCTAAAACAAAAATCAAGTTTTTATTTATTTATGATATATTTCGTAAATAGTTGTTATACCCTAATAAAAATGAATATTAGGGTCATTTCGGCGATAATAGAAATGAATCGCCGAAATGAATGTAAGCGCATAACTTCAGAACGATTGCACTAAATTAGATAATTATTTTTTTGCTGATTTCGTTATTATCAGGACAAGGTATGAATAAAAGATAATTTTCAAAAAAATGTATGGAAAGACGTAAAAATAGTTTTCCGTCATTTTAAATCGCGATATAATTAATAAATTGCGCCACACGTGCGAAGCCGGGGCGAGCAGCTAGTACATTATACATTTAAAAAAGCAGTATCTCAGTCCAGACCTCATTTCATTAAACATATTTTATTTATTACTAGCGGACGCCCGCGACTTCGTCTGCGTGGAAAGTTTTTTGCTATATCTCGGGTA
This sequence comes from Agriphila geniculea, assembly GCA_943789525.1. Classification (NCBI taxonomy): domain Eukaryota; kingdom Metazoa; phylum Arthropoda; class Insecta; order Lepidoptera; family Crambidae; genus Agriphila; species Agriphila geniculea. The sequence goes on along the minus strand of OX038882.1, from coordinate 14,964,004 downwards.
GGTACCGTAAAGTGGGGCTATTTGGTACAAAATTTGGTAAAAAACTATTATTGTAACGAAGTATGTATATACAGTGCCTTTGATCTTGAACTAGTGATAATTTAAAGGCGTGTAATACACCTAATTTTATCGATAAAAACACCCACATGTTGTTGGGGTCTATCCCCACTCCTGTTGGAATGGCCGCCATTTTAAATTTGACTTTTTATTTTAGATGACCCTGCAGTAAAATATTAATTTCTCCGGATTTAGAAGTCTTACAGTTATAACAAAAATACTATTCAAAAGCTAATAATATCATCTATCAATTTAAAAAATAAAATGTTTAATTTTTTGGTTTAAATATGTCATAAAAAATTACTGAAATAAAATTTTATACGAAATTTGTGCGATTTTTTTGACTTTTTATTACATTTCTCAAAAACTAGGACATTAATATTCACTTTTTTGCATTATTCAAATACACAGGGATATTATCTACAGAACGACTTAAAAAATTATTGCTCTATGTTGCATATTTCGAGAGCTATTGATGTTTGAATATGACCCTTACAAGTACTAAATGGTTATTTTCGAAAATAAAAAAAAATCAAAATTCCTAAAAACTAGATTTTATCATTTGATGAAATTAGTATTCAGATAATATTATCAACCTAATTTAAAATATGTTCAAAATGCTTGTAATTATGTCCATTTTCGAAAATAATCATTTTTTGGTGACGTAAGGGTCATAGTTCAAACAAAAATAACTCTCAATATGCAACATAGAGCAATAAATTTTAAAACTGTTTTGTAGATAATATTCCTGTGTATTTAAATAGTGCAAAAAAAATGGACATTAATGTCCTAATTTTTGAGAAATGTAATAAAAACTCAAAAAAATCGCACATATTTCGTATAAAATTTTATTTCAGTAATTTTTTATGACGTATTTAAATCAAAAATTTAAACATTTTATTTTTAAATTACTAGGTGATATTATTAGCTTTCAAACAATATTTTTGTTATAACTGTAGGACTTCTAAATCCGGAGAAATTAATATTTTTCTGCAGGGTCACCTAAAATAAAAAGTCAAATTTAAAATGGCGGCCATTCCAACAGGAGTGGGGATAGACCCCAACATGTGGTGGGTGTTTTTGTCGATAAAATTAGGTGTATTACACGCCCTTAAATTATCGCTAGTTCAAGACCAAACGCACTGTATAATCCTATTTTGATAATTGTTTTTAACAGATTCTACTGTGATATTTCAGAGACTGGTATTGTCAACCGTATATTGATTAAAATTTCGAAGATACGCTTTTTCAAAAGTGCTGTTCCAATTATCGCAACTTTGGGGCTATCTGGAATTTGACACAAATTGTTGATTATTTACATAAATTACAGGCGTGTTTAAAATTGAGCAAGTTTAGCTATATTCGGAACAATTATAGGGTAAATGCCAATATTTAAAATAGTGCTCTTGTTCCGTTTTGTTGTATAAATTTGGATTATAAAAATATGATGCGAATATTTTGGGGTTATTTGGAATTAGTATGGTCATTTGTTTGAACCTATAGTGAAGAATGTAGGGTATATTTGAAACAATTTAAGGGGAAGTCATAATCAAAAATGAATCAATATTTTAATATGTTTATTTATGTATCATGATGGTAATTACCGTATGAAAGTAACACTGAAGGCATTTTAAGCCAAAAAATTAAAAATGTTAGTCTAAAATCAAACAAAAACATTGGAAATCTTCCAAATTAAAATATGTTAATTATAAAGTAAAACTATAGTATCAATTTAATCATATTAACGTATTTGCTCCATTAGATACACCCTTTCTTCCTTCTTTTACATTAAAATATAGCTTCACGTAAGTTTTCCGGTAAGCAATTTTGATATGTTAAATATAACTTTTAATTCCTTAATTTTTTATATTTTCCGCTGTATATACGCACCATGGTCATTTAAACTGAAACAAAAGAGTAGGACTTCCCCTTAAATACTGGAAAGTTACGTTCGGGGCTATTTGACAAATCACTCAAACCCTTAGCAAAACAATCACCAGGCATGGAAGGGGCTATTTGGAATTCTGTTTCAAATAGCCCCAAAACGGTTCCAAAAAGCCCCATTTGGAGAAATAAAACAAATATGGCGAACTAACCTAGTTAGAAAAAACCGACAGCATCCATTGAAATCACAAGAAAACGTATGATATGTGATAAATCTTATATTCAACTTAACTCCAAAATCTTCGGGTAACCAAGCAAAAGTATTACACACATAAATTAAGCACAATTTTTATATTATTTTGAACAAACGTTTTGCGGAACACCCGATGCGTTTCTAACCTCAAAATTTTGTCCCGTACTACTGCATTAGTTTAACTTTTGCTAGATGATAAAAAAAAATATTCTGTTAGTAAAAAAAAACAAAATTATGAGCTACCAAATCTTTTTTTTACATGATTCTAATTAGCCCCGTGGATTCCAAATAGCCCCACCTTACGGTACTTTTTTCGTGACGAAACGTTTCCTATGTCCTTCTCTGTACCCCTGACAATGTGTATAGTTAGACGTAAAGGGGTAATAAACAAACAAACGGACTTTCGCATGTATAATATTAGTAAGGAAGGATAGTTTTTTTAAAATCGTCTTGTGGAATCATAAGGAAGATATAGGATGTATTTTCCTGCAGTTAAACCAGAATGATATTTTAACACGTTTTTTCCAATAATTATGGATGAAAAACACAATCTGTTAGTAAAGTCTAATCCAATATTTTCCGCCTGTCAGAAGTTGAGTAATCATGATATTGTAACAGAGCAAGTCTGTTATTATAGCAGTATATATTATTATTATTATAGATTTTAATTGTTATATTGACTGTCACATGTGTCATATTCTCGATTTTCTGTAATGGTCATTTTTTTATATCTTTCTCATCATCTAGGTATAATACTTTCCATTGTTAAAAAGAGGCAATTATTTTTCCAATTATGTTTGTCAGGAAAATACAATCTGGGGCCTATTTAATAAATGTAACATTAAAATTGTAAATTACTATGACAGTTTTGTATATTATTATCAGAGTAGATTTTTTTATATATTGTCATTTTGTGTCAGCCAATTTGAATTGAAACTAAAAAAAATATTGATCTTACTCCTCATAGACACCGCAAGTAAACGAAATTATCCTTAACTTCTCTATGGTCACGTTTATTAAACTAAATCTAATCTAATATTTACCGCCTATGAGAAGTTAAATTAAAATAATATATAGATAATTAAACCTAAATAGTCTGGGGGTCAAGTCTGCTAATGTTTTCGTCAAAATCGTAGTTCAATGGTGTTCTAATGGTATAGCTTTTTGACACAGTTCTTGTTTCTTAAACCCAAAATCTAGACACAATATGTTTGCGTTTTGGGTTTAAGAAAGACAATGTGTTTCAGTTTTGGGTTTAAGAAACAAGAACTCTGCCAAAAAGTATTACCATTCAAACACCATTGAACTACGATTTTGACGAAAACATTAGCAGACTTGACCCCCTGTTGTATTGACTTTGCACATGGCATATTTTAAAGAACAACAACCATTTCCCATACCGTTGTCCTGTCAAATAGTTTGTTTATGACTGTAGAACACTAGTGATTTGACATCAGCCATTTTTTTAGAACACTAGTATTTATTGAATTTTAATGAGGCAATCAGAAAAATATGTAATGGTAAAACCAATATTGTCTAATTGTTATTGCTAATCTTAGGGATTTTCTTTATTTTTGTATTGCCGATTTTTATTTTAGTTTTCAATAAAAAAATAGTTTAATAATAATTGTACAGTTAAATGAGCTATATTAATTCTCTATACACGATGTTTGATAAAATCAATATTTTATATAAAAAAAATCATATCTCGGTTATTATTCAAAATTGACACGCGGGAGTTTTTGTCGTCGTTTTGAAAAAGGTTATACCATCCAATAAGCTAATAAAACAAGCATGTCCGTTTTTTGAGTCAAAACATATACTGTGCATTGTTAAAAATAGGCAACTATAATATTATTTGTCTACATAAGTTTTTTTGTTTGTTTTAAGGTCACTTGTGAATATCATTTCGTCGGTGGAGCTACTGTACCGCAGAGGGTACACACAGTTGTTGTCTCCTTACAGCATTCTGAGAAGGTATTTTAAATTTATTTTTAAGTTATGAACTTTATTTAGAGAAAGAAATATCAGCATGACATTACAAAATTATAAACATTTAAACAGTTGGTTTATAATAACATAACTGATGAAATTGTCAACACTGTTTTATCCATTTATAATATCAGCAAGTGACGTAATAGAACTAATCTATTAACACGAGCATACAATTATTATTGTTTTCATTTTCTACAAATTGTCAATATTGATCATAGTCTAAAATAGTGTGACAGTTTGCATGGAAACAATTACCTAAATAAAACATAATGCCTAATAGTAAATATTAGTAATATTATAGATTTTATAGATTATATTTATTTTTCAGATTACACTTGAGACTTTGCGAGAAGAAATCAAAGAAAAAGTAATCAAAGATGTTATACCTGCACAGTACCTTGATGAAAAAACTGTAATACACATCAACCCTTGCGGACTATTCATCATTGGAGGCCCTCAGGTAATTGGTGTTATTCTTTATTTTAATAATTTACCTATGTTATGTACAGTCAATGTCACGTTTGACTATAATATATTATGCATGTTGATGTTGAGATTGTCTTAATACCAACTTGTTCCACTGTATTAAAGCTCATACGCACTATGCGGTTACCCGCATTCTAAAATACATACGTCATTCATTTTTATACGCAGTGTGATGCGGTTACAGCTCGACAACAACAACATAACTTGACCCAATTTTTAGTACCACGACGTGACCTACAATTTTTGTTCTGAAAATTGCTACTTTGCAAGTTTCATTGACTATGGTTTGTTTCAAGTTATGTTGCGCGAGATGTACCCGCCAACCGCTCTGGTTGTTTCCGAATAACGGTCAACAGGATGGTTGCCGTTGATGGTTGTTGATGGTGCAGATTCGCACTGTGCGGTTTAGTTTGCGGTTACCTGTTATCAAAGCTATCGCGGGTGCCCGCATTAGTAACCGCGTCTTGCGGTTAGCCGGACGGTCGTCCGCTTTGCGGATAACCGCATCGCATTGTGCGTATGAGCGCTTACTGTGCTGTTGTGTGTACTAAAATGTTTATTTCTGATTACAATCATACAGACTCTTCCGTATATTACACACAAGATTATTTATTTCTAGTAAAATTTATGGTCAGCATGCCGTAATATCTGTAAAATTAAAGCTACTGATTGTCAAATAATATTTAATTTTAGTAAAATCTCTTTGTCCAATATAAAAATACTCTCATATCAGCACGAAAGAGTTGAGAGAATTAAGAGCTCGATGGCGCAGTGGTTTAGCGCCTGGCCCAGCGATTGTGGAGGTTAAGCAACTTTCGCTAGGGTCGGTCATGGGATGGGTGACCAAAAATGTATTATCTCGAGCTTCTTCGTGCTTCGGAAGGCACGTTAAGCCGTCGGTCTAGGGTGCATTTGCAGTCGTTAACACCCACCAATCCGCATTGGGTCCGCGTGGTGGGTTATGGCATATCCTCCTTATCCACCCATAAGAAAGATCTGTACCCCAGCAGTGGGGACATAAAAAAATAGCTGATGAACGATGGATCAGCACGAAAGAAGCGGCAAATAGATAATCTAAATTAATATTGTTCCAGTCTGACGCGGGTCTAACGGGTCGCAAGATAATCGTGGACACATACGGCGGGTGGGGGGCGCACGGAGGGGGCGCTTTTTCGGGCAAGGACTTCACCAAAGTGGACCGGTCGGCCGCGTACGCCGCGCGCTGGGTGGCCAAGTCGCTCGTCAAGGCCGGCCTCTGCCGCCGCTGCATGGTGCAGGTCCGTATGGGAACACATTAAAGTCTCTATCCACTACACCGTGCCATACCCATGACCGTGCTAGGTACGTATCAGACATGAAAAGAATCACGATATGCTCTACTATGCCCACTGAAACGGATTGACGGCGTTCTGTGCCCGTATGCAACATCCAAAATAGAGGTGGTTAATATAGCATCTAGCGCCATATTATAGCGCGCTATGTAAGTAGACGCTATGGCGCTATGAATATCGCGCGTGACAACAAGTAGCGTCGTCGTTGGCCGGACGGGGGCGCGGGCATTCGTTATAGTTAAAAAACATCGCGTGCGCGCTTTTGCTACCGGACGCGTTACGCGCGTTTCTCTCGCAACACGCTAGGTACGAGTATAATATCGCGCGCGACCTTATATTGTGTTAGTTCGATTAGGACTTTTATGACACAACTAGTCAATTAGTATTATGTAAAAGCTATTTAGCTAAGCAAAGTTAATTGAACGAGAAATATGGTAAAAACAACCGAATTTCAAAGGTCAATAAGGTCGAAAATCGCTTGCACCTGTTTATTTAACTAGAAAACATTATCTAGTGGTCACTAGTTAAAAAAAATGAATGCAAGCGATTTTCGACCTTATTGACATTTACCAAAATCACGGTTTTTAATGAAACATCAGAATTAGTAAACGAGAATACGGCAAAAAACAACCAAATAGCAAACGTCAATAAGGTCGAAAATCGCTTGCACGTTTTTTTTTTTTTAACTAGAATACATTGTCTAATAATCACAAGTTAGAAAAATGAGTGCAAGCGATTTTCGACCTTATTGACATTTATCAAAATCACGGTTTTTAATGAAACATCAAAATTAGTAAACGAGAATACGGCAAAAAAAAAACCGAATTGCAAACGTCAATAAGGTCTAAAATCGCTTGCACCTGTTTTTTTATTAGGAAACATTGTCTAGTGATCACAAGTTAGAAAAATGAGTGCAAGCGATTTTCGACCTTAATACGAAACTTATTTTCGAACTTTAGACAGTTCTAAGCCCGAAAAGTATAAGATAAAGTTCATTAGTTTACATTACTGCTTTATTTTATTTAAGACTAAAATGTAACGTATTAATAAATAACGTTTTTGTAAAGCGCGCGATCTGTCTAACGAACGACGTGTGAAGTAACGTGTTACGAAATCTAACGTGCTGCATCTAACGCGCCAGCCAGCCGCCCGCATGCTACCTGATAAATAGCGCGTTATAACATAGCGTATTTAATAGCGCGCTAGAAATCAATAGCATATAGTCTGTAGCGTGCTGTTGCTTTATAGGCGTTATGAACAACTCTAATCCAAAACCGATAGGAGTCCGTTTCATTCCGCTTTTATAACGGTCATCATACGCGGTTACAACCTGTATAGTCACCCGCTCGGCAACGTCGCGTGTCATGCACAGAGCGTGCCAACACCGGCAAAATGTTGACGCTCCGTGCATGGCCGGTAACGGAACGGTCTAGTGGGAATAGTGTCATATTTTTCAATACAAAGAATATTTTTTTGCCTGACACGTTCCTAGCACGGCCATGGTATGCTACAGTGTAGTGGGTAGAAACCTTAAAGGTTTCTACCCACTAATGTCGTTGTTTGTGGACAGTCGTTCTAATGTCGTTGTTTGTGGAACATTTAAATCACCAAAAAGGTTACCGTTTGCCGTTGTGATATAGTTATTTATTACGAAATTATAGATACTTTAAACCAAGTTTTACAGATCGCAACCCGCCGTAACCTATATTTGTATATCTCCAAAATTTTTATTTTTTTATTTTTTGAGGTTTACCACATAGTTTAGCTATTGTCGTGTTCTACAGCTTGGTTTGATTGCCACAGATAAAAGTAAGACTATAAAAAGTAGCCATACACAGATTTAAGACCTGGGGGCTAATTGTCTAATTCAAAAAATCTATCGCAATCGCTTTCGTTTGACAGATGGATGTGTCACATTGCTGCATTTCTTTGGTAAGTTTTAATTTGTGCCAAAAAGAAGCTTCAATGTGTTACATCCTGAAAGCGATTGCGATAGATTTTTAAATTAGACAATAGAAAGGCCAATCAAAATGGTTGGACTTTATCTGGTCTTAAATCTGTGTATGATCACTTTCCAAAGTCTTACTATTATTGGTGGCAATCAAACAACGCTGTAGAACACGACAATAGCTAAACTATGCGGTAAACCTTGAAAAATAAAAAAAAAACATTTATGGAGATATACAAATATAGGTTACGGCGGGTTGCGATCTGTAAATCATGGGTTAGAGTATCTATAATTTCGTAATAAATAAGTATATCACAACAGCAAACGGTAACCTTTTTGGTGATTTAAATGTTTTACGGGCTACTGTACTATTCGTGCAAACTGATTCCTGAGAAACTTTGCTCATTCAGTATTACGATAAAAATGTTTTTTTTTTTGTTATTTTGTTAAACGAACTTCACCGCGCTTAATTGGCGATGTCTTGTATTAGTGCGTCGTAAGTAAGCGATAACACTACGTTATCGTGAAAAACGTTTCGGCAAAATCTATTCAACACACGATCTATCTATTCAACACGGTCAGCAGTGTTCTATGGTTTACTATATAAGCTTGTCCACATACACGGTGCATGCACACGGTGAATTAACTAGATTTTTCCGTGAAAAAATCATGGAGACGATCTCCCAAAGCAGTCCTAAGAAGGTAGGTTACTACCTTCTTTGGGAGATTGTCTATTATCTGTCTAGCCTGTAATTATAAACCGCTTTCAAAGTTGAAAGCTGTCTTGAGATCATACTTAAGATGTTCCGCTTATAGGAACAGCATCTCAGGTATGATCTGGAGATAGGTGTCAGGTCCACTTTGGGGCCCTTGTGACGTATGACCGCTCCCTTAGGTGTCGTACGCGATCGGCGTGGCGGAGCCGCTGTCGATCTCTGTGTTCGACTACGGCACGTCGCACCAGACGCAGCAGCAGCTGCTCGCCATCGTGCGCCGCAACTTCGACCTGCGCCCCGGCAAGATCGTCAAGTCAGTACACACATTATATCGGGTCATTCTGAACTTACCATCCAAATTTTGAGGATGTATCCAGACCATGAAACTAAGCAACTTTCTCTAAGAAACGTGTGTCGAATTTCGCCACAAAATTTTGGTCATCCCATACTAAATAGATCACTCGTGATCTCTTTGATTTGTATGGATAGTCGATTTTTTTTTACATATTTGGCCATGTGATTCTTAGAAAAAGTTGATCAGTTTCATGGACTGAACACATCCTCAAAATTTGGATGGTGAATACAAAATGACTCTGTATGTACAGGTTGTTACAAAAAATATGGTAGATAGGGACCATCAAACCGAACAACTTTTACTATCAGACCAACTCTAAAATCGTGAAAAAAATCTGCTGTTTCATACAAAAATGAATAAAGAAAATATCTAAAATGTATGAAACAGCTGATTCCTTTTCACGATTTTATTTGGTCGCGAAGTAAAAGTTGATCAGTTTGATGATCCCTATCTACCATATTCGGCATTACTTTTATTTTTTAACGCGTTGTATACTACACACTTCATAGTCTTACGCCAGTGATTTCCAAATAGGGTTGCCAGATTTTTTTCATCCTGTAAGGGACAAATGCTTAATTACCCCCCAAAAAAACGGAACAAATGAAAAACATGTTCTTTACGTTCTTATTTTTATGTTATATCTTTGTTTGTAAAATTTAATACTTTGTAATTTAGAGTTGAAAACGGTAATTAATTAGCTCTTTTCGGGGTACATTTGTTGCGCACATCAGTCCATTTCAATAGGTATAAGATAGGTCTGATTGCGCGCCGCATAGCTAGCCGTCTCGTCGGTTCATGCCATGCGCAAATAATGTTAAAATACGGGACACTGTCCCGGCGAGACTAGGGTTACCAGGACCAAAAATCGGAAATCCGGTCACAAAAGGTTGAAAATCCTGATTTTTGGACAAAAGTCCGGTCTTAGACTCAAATTAAAAAAGAAAAGGTTATTTACATAGGCACGCACAAAGACAGATTAAATTTATCTGTTTCTTTTTGTAAAATTTTACACAAGTGGGTGGTTTCTTATAAGAAAATTATAGGCATCTTTCAGGAAACTACCTATTTATAGAGCCTAGTCGCGGCGTGCATAGCGCTCCGAGCTGTCCGGCGATGATGGTTTAGACAAAATTATTACAATCAGTTATGGTGTAATGATTTTGATTTTGAAAAATCCGGTCTCGAATGAAATCCGGGCGGAGTCCGGTCTGAGCCCTTAAAATCCGGTCTAGACCGGCACCTTGATTATCTAAAAAGAAACTATTTAGCGACCGGTTTCATTCCACATACATTGCTACTTTTCTTTGGTATGTTTTTTTTTAATCCAAAAAGAAGTAGCAATGGATCACTATCATCTATGAACTGCAACTGGTCGCTAGGTGGTTTATAATTAGATAATCAGCCCGCCGATTTGTCCGGTCAGATGGTAACCCTAGGCGAGACGTATAAAATGATGCCTGAAATACGGGACGTCTGGCAACCCTATTCCAAAGTTCTTGTTTTGTAAAAACTTAGTTTTCCTTCTGTTCTTGGCTTATTTTACACCGCGTGATGGAAGGGTATTTTATACCCTACAAAATAAAGGTTGTTTTTGCAGTACTTTTGCATGTGACGTGCAATCGTGTGTACATAGTATAACGAGTCTTGTATCCACTGCGTGTGTGGGCGAATTTCCCGAAAGATGCGTGATCTTTTTTTGTTACCTCGGGTCTGGCTTGCGGCTTACACAATGGACGTAAGAGACTCAATATATATCATCGTAAAATTAGCTTCCATTCCACTGCGGCTTAAACTTATATAATCTAGGTCTCAAGATAGCGTAAGCTTCTTTGTCATTCACAAGTGCCTATAACAGTCTATACTGAATAAATGATGTTAATTGAATTGATTATAGATTGCCAGTAGTTCCCAAAGTTCTTGTTTTGCCTACACCTGCCTGCCGGCTGCCCAATCTTTCTCTTCTCTATTATAGTTTAATTTTAAGCAATAATACATTTTTTTTATTTCAGGGAGCTAAATCTCCGAGCGCCCATCTACCAGAAAACGAGTACATACGGGCACTTCGGACGCGAGGGCTTCCCCTGGGAGAACCCGAAGCCACTGGTCGTAGAATGACTTGCGACCCGTTAACTAGTTCATTGTAAATATTCCACCAGTATATCTTAATACAATTACTCTACGTGTGTCTTGTAGCGAGGGCGCGGAATGTTATCGCAGACTCTCTATGTGTATTTACGCCACGCGAATCTTGCCGCGACCCCGAGTATAGGTGCCGGCATATAACTTGGCAAGACAAAGGTGAGACAAAACATGCGCCGTGTTTAGTGTTTGTGGCTACTGCGCATCTTTTGTCTCGTTTTTCTCTTGCCAAGTTACGTGCCGGGCGGTATACGTTAGCGAGATTCGACATAACTTTTAAGTATTCACTAGAATTAGACACGTAGGTTTATCACGGTGCCGTCATATCTGAATTTAAGTTAGTTCAGGGGTTACAGCGGCAGGGCCATCTGTAGAGACCGGACGAGGATATGAATTAGTGACGTTTATAGCACTGCCTTTACAATTTTATTTACAGTATGAATTATCCAGTGAGCATGTTTTTTTATTATGTAATTATCGGACTATTAAAATGAAAGTTCGCTCTGTGAACGACATCTATGATGGACTGCCTGCAATCTCGAATTTGTTGTGAGGGAGAGTATACATAAGTTTTATTCCGGTAGAGTAGACTACTTCCCTGGGGCGTCACAGTCGAGCGAGGCTGGGGGAGGCTGATCACTCCACAGATAACCCTCTTTAGAAACCGCATGTTCAAATTTTCGTACTGGCCTTTACATCTTATCACAGAATATATATAAGTACTACAGTACAGAAAGGAAACTCCGCCCCGCCCCACAATCAATTACCTCACCCCACCGGCGCCCACCGCGCGAGTTCGTGTGCCGATTCGTGTGCTCATTCAATAGCTCTAAACTTCACGCACACAGTTGCGCGTGTGCAAAAACGTCACTGTGTAGCGTCTGTGTAATAGGTAGTTGAAACGCGACGCTTGTATGGAGTGCCCGGGGTGTGATCTTATGCGATGTTCTGGTTGGTCAGTTCCAATAACTAAGATATATATATAAGATAAATCCGTCAAGCCCTGGAAAATGAGACAATATATTTTCTATTGTTTTGCGGCCTGTTATGGCCGCTCGGGTTTTGATAAATTAATGCGCGATTGCGTAAAGATTTAGATACACAGTTGTATATTGCGGTATTCTGAGGGGCTTATCTGAGGGCAGTCCCCTCGAACTCGCTCACTGCAAACTCTGCGGTGCGCGGGAGGCGTTTTGGCTATTTTTTTCCTATTTTAGTTGTGATAAGTGTCAGTGAGCTGCTTCGTATGTAATAAAACTTGTAATATTAAACGTCGTCTCCTTCGCATCGCGATTTGTGTTGTGTTTCCGAAAAGGAATGCCGTGGAAAAGAGCCATTTTGAAAACACACCGACTTCGCCAGGGCAGTAGTTGCTGTGCATTTATCAGAGAGTATACTGTAATTCCGCCGGTAGATTGAACTAAACCATTCATTATTATGACATTAGGAATTAACTTAGAGTTTTATCTATACGTAGGGCGGTTAGTAATAACTTTGTGATTATATATATTCTCGATCTGTTTCGATTGCGACCTGTTAAGTTTTCTGATTAACTTCTGTGGATTATCAATTTGTCAGATTGTGTAATTTTAAAACTAATAAATGAATTCCCGGTGAAAACGGGTGTAAAATATATTTCTTTGGTTTTATTTTGAGTTCTACGTAGCTTTCCATTTCATTTTTTCACTATTATGACTATTTAACTTAGTGTTTCTAGGTTTCATTACTTTATTTATGTAGATTGGGATTTAAGTTTGCATAAAAATGATACAACAGTTTGTGTCTATGACTTCTTGGACATGCATATTTATAACCATATACTTAACTTTCGGGGGATATAATTCGTAAAACAATACGCATAATGAATAAATAGGTACTCTATAATTTCTTATATCACAATCATTTATTTTCCATACATTAATGAATCTATGACAGCCACCTTGCAACTATTCTTCTCGCCGATTGCTGAGTTTGCGTCATTCTGATGGTATCCGTTTGTAACCAGCCTTGCATGTCAAAACAATGGGATGCCCTGTAAACATTAAACATTGTTGCCTGCATTGGGGAAGAAATTATATGTATCTAAGGAATATAACGTTCGTTAGGAAGGAAAATAGCTGCTCTCTGAAAAGCAATTAAGTACAAATTAGCTTAATTTTAATCGAGCAATAAGTGAGACTCGATTTCCAGTTCAAAATATTGTAAGCGTCAGAACCCCTGGACCAAGTACGATATTTTATGTTTGGAGACTATCAAAGTTCAATACCTTTTTGGTACTATTTGATACCAGCGAACTAAAATCTATGGAAGTGTAATTGCAAACAAATATTGCCTAAAAAATGGCACCACGGGGCCGAAAAAATACAACCCTTAGCCACGCACCCGGTGAGTGACGTTAGTGTCCTTTTCAATAAATTGCAGTTTATATTCTTAGGAAAAGATGGAAAGGGAGAGTTTATTAGAGATAATGTCTTTTATAGTCATATGGTGTAAAAGATCCAAAGAAGGCAGTAAAAAGATGCAGAAATAACGATTTTTTTGCTTAAGTACAGAAAAGATCTATAAGTATACAAATTATGGTCGCTAATTAGCAACCAGTGTCAGACGCTTTGTGCTGCACAATTAAATGCCAGCATTTTAGCTGTATCCACTTAGTTGTACTTTTCGTGTGGTGCCATTTTTTGAGCGGAATGCTTATTCCATAGCTTTAGTTCGCTGTTTGATACCTACATTAAATTATCTAGTCTAGTACCTACCTCGACGAGCAGTGAAAAAAACATGAAAGTGGCCAGACCTTCTGACGTCAGCCCATTTCGCCCTATTGGATATGTCACCGTTAAAGTGTGGAAATCAGAGTGCACATCAACTAGTTAATCTGCAGATTCACTGGTAGAATGAGTTAAAAGTGCGAATTTTTTTCGTATTTTAACTAGGGAACCTGCAGATTCTCTAGCTAATCTGCAGATTAACGACCAAGGATCAGTCAAAGTGCGAAAACAGGTTCTTTAATTGATAAAATAGTATAATCACATAATAGCGGGTAGATACAAAAGCGATGTGCGTGTGGTGTGTGTTCCTTTCTTAGAAATTGATTTAACCATACGAAGAATTTAAGAAATAATTGTGCAAACTTGATGGTAAAATCGAAAAATTTGTGAAACCTATGTAGACTAAGTTATGGTCGATTATATAGAACACTCATACCGCCCGCTTCGCGAAAACGCCGTACTTGATATCATACAATATAGTAGACGTATGTTAAAAAAAATATGTATGAAAAATTTGTGCCTAATTTGTGAAAACTATTCACAAAATAATCAATTCATTATCATGGTTAATTTGGATTTTATAAGGGTTTTTTAGGAACACTCGCACCACACACTGTGTGGTGTGAGTGTTCCTAAAATCACTAACTTTAGCTGAATAATATTGAAATATTATTTCTGTATATTATAATTTGGATTCAGAGCAAATTTGTGACACATAAATCTTGACACAAAACGTGCTAGATCAAGAGCAATTAGACATTTTGTTTCTTTTTCAATGCTCGTGTGAGTGTTCCATATTTTGGCATTTATTTAACTAACCAGACCTCGTATACAAGTGGAGCCTGCATCCAAAATTGTGAAAAATTTGTTCCTAAAATTTCATCATCATCATCATCATATCAGCCGCACGACACCCACTGCTGGGTATAGGCCTCCCCTAAGGATCTCCACGACGATCGGTCCTGCCTGCGCTGTCCGCATCCAGTGGCTTCCCGCGACCTTCACCAGATCGTCGATCCACCTTGTCGGGGGCCTACCCACGGAGCGTGGTCCGGTGCGCGGTCGCCATTCCAGAACCTTTCCGCCCCAACGGCCATCAGTTCTTCTCGCTATGTGTCCTGCCCATTGCCACTTCAGCTGAGCAATCCTTCGAGCGATGTCGGTTACTTTAGTTCTCCTGCGGATCTCCTCGTTTCTCCTCGTTCGATCACGCAGGGAAACGCCGAGCATGGCTCTCTCCATTGCACGCTGGCTGACCTTGAGCCTCCTTATGAGACCCATAGTTAGCGACCACGTTTCACTGCCATAAGTCATCACTGGCAACACACACTGTTCATAGACTTTCGTCTTGAGACACTGAGGTAAGTCGGACGCGAAGATTTTTCGAAGCTTCCCGAATGCTGCCCACCCGAGTTGGATTCAACGAGAGATCTCTTTCTCAAAGTTGGACTTACCTAACTGGACTGCCTGTCCTAGGTATATGTAGTGGTCAACAACTTCAAGTGTAGTGTTCCCAACATGAACTGGAGAGGGTACAACATGGCCATTTGACATAATTTTCGTCTTTTCCATCTTCATCTTGAGACCCACTCTTTTGGAAGCACTACGGAGATCTTCGAGCATTGTGTTCTTTTTAGGGTTCCGTACCTCAAAAAGAAAAAACGGAACCCTTATAGGATCACTTTGTTGTCCGTCTGTCTGTCCGTCCGTCCGTCCGTCTGTCTGTCAAGACCCTTTATCTCGGGAACGCGTGGAGGTATCGAGTTGAAATTTAAACTATATACTAAGGTCTACGGTCCCTTGAAGCTGTAAAAAAATCAAACTTCTAAGTAAACGTAAAAAAAAGATACTGCCGTTTAGGGCGCAAAAAACGCATTTTCGATACTCTCAAAGGAATCAAAATTCATAGGGTACTTCCCGTTGACCTAGAACTATTAAATTTGGCAGGGAATAGCTTCTTATACTACACTTACAGGAATAATTCTGAAAACTCTATATTTGTAATTAAATCATAAAAAATTATGGTCATTAAAATACGTAATTATTAATCATCTTGGTGAAACAACGGTATGCGCGGTCATAGTTTAACTTCTAATTACTTTTGTGATAATCGCGCCACTAATTCTTTTTAAATATCAATATTTATTATTATTAATAAATCAGATCCTTTCAAATATTGTTATAGTTAATTGCTTTTAAAAATAAAATTAAAAAGAAATAAATTTGGATCTAAATATTTTCGCAACATGGCGGTAGTGTCACGCTGCATGACAGGGGGTCAAAGAGTAAAACAATCAACGGAGTGCATTCCAGCAGACCAATAGCTATTACCACAGAGTAGGTATATAACAATCAGCGCGTTTTTCACACCGATATGACGTGACTCGAACGGCATGGAAACAGACTTTCAGAGCAAGGGTCCTGTTGGAATACACCCATTTTCTCTAAGAACATTGAGATAGATAACACCATTTCACAGAACATTATACAGTGTACTATTGATATACAGCGCCATCTGTTGACAATTAGCAGTACTTGTATTTTATACAGGTGCGGTGGGTTTGTAATTATTTTATTTTTTCTCAAACATGTTCGGAAATTCGAACATTATTTTGACAACCTTCTTCGTGCTAAATCGGAGTTAACGGACAGACCTAAACCGCACCGGCAATATTTGTATGAGAATCCATTACTAACGTGTAATAATGGATTTTCATACAAAAATTGCCGGCAATGTTTCTATTAAAACTCATTACACACGTGTAATTCAGAAATGGAGCGAACTTTTCAATGAAACACAAATATAGGTGTATCAAATGTCGCCTTTATGAGCGAGCACATTCCAAAAAAAAATTTTTTTTTAATATTCGGTATACTGGTATCACGTGAACTGCCTTGATGAGTACATTCCAAAAAACTGAAAAAAATAAAAAAGAAAAAAATTTTTTGGTGTAATATGGGAATCAAATGAAAGGCCTTGATGAGCGCATTCCAAAAAGATGAAAAAAAAAAACTGGAAATAAATGAAAAAACCAGTTTTTTTTTTCCAATATGGGTATCAAATGAAAGGCCTTTATGTGCACATTCCAAAAAAAATAAAAAAATAAAAAACTTTTTTTCTTTTTTCAATTACTGTAATTGAAAATAAAAAGCTTAAAACTTTTAAAACTAAAAAGTTAAAAGCTACTTGGTTTGAATTTCCGCGCGTTATTTGAGAAAAGTACTATACAAGCCTTGGCCGCAACTAGGCATTGATGGACTCACGTATGTTCTTCAATGCCTGTCTTGAGTGCCGTTGCAGTAATGTACTATTCCATTTCAAACCTTCGCCCGTGGTCAATTCTTTGTCGTAATCCCTGGAAGGGACCACGGAGGTTATTTTCTACGTGGCGACAAAGGATTTCAAATGGTTATATATACCAGTCAATTCTTAATGTTTTTGCGCGAATCACTCAAAAACTGCTGAACGGATTTTGATGGTATTTTTTTACAGTTTGGTAGCTTGGAGTCCAACTTATAATCCAAGCAATTTTTCACATAATTCTGGTAGGTAGAACCTGGGATTTTGGTGCATTTTGTTTCTGTGAAATTACAAAAGACCCAAAACTCGACACGTTTTTGTTCACTTTTAAGCATTGACCATTTTGCTGTGCCAGATGTGAGTAGTGTATAATTGGGGGTTCTGGATCAAAGGAGATCCAGAACCACCCAATTATACACAATGAATTGATAACTAATCATGAACTAACTTAGTTTTACGCTTATTAATATAATAATCTATTCAAAAACAGTCTTTGTTTTATATTATTATTGGTAAGTAAGTACTAAATGATTCTACGTATTTCACTTTTGATGAATTTGCATTGAATCGGATCTCAACAGTCATGTGCGCTACATTTATAATCTCACTGAGATGTTACCTACCTACTATTTATACTTATTACCTGGATGAATTTTTTATCTGAGCGTGTTTAGTACCTACCTACTAGTCATTTCTCATAAATTCATATTCGGGTAGATTAAGTACTTCACTTTAGTGAAAATAACCTTTTTATTTAAAAAGAAGATACTACAGAGATACTTGATTATTTCTAATAAGTATGACTTAAATAAAACCACAATAAAAAAATTTAAACGTTTTATTTTATTAAAATATTAAGTAATATAATGTTGAGTAGAAGAACCTTAATGACTAGGTATAATATGGTTTTTTAAGTACTATGATCTTATATCTAACTCGTCTTGAATTTTATTAATAATATCCCTGGTTCTGTGGTATATGTCATCAAATAGCACGGTCTTCACTGGATATTGAACACATACTTCAGCTTCACAGTTACACATCGAATTTTCGGTTTTGACGAAGTTTTCAGAATCGTATATTTCTATTCTAATTATTTTTGTCCCTCGATTTGCAGGTTTCTTTATGAAAGAAAAAACTGATGGTTCTGTCTTGGCTCTCTTGCGAGATATATTATCAGCACCAGAGGTTTTTTGTACCGTTTTTTGAATTGAAGTAGATTCTCTGGGGATGAAGTTGAAGATATCCTCACTATCCTAGAAATGAATAAAAGAAATTAAATGAGTAATCACACAACCTTTACAAACTATTGATCTCATCAATAAATATATATTAAGTTATTGAGAAAAACTAATTGATTTATACATAAAACAATACCACACTTACCGACATTTTACAGAATGTAGTAGGTACCTAGTAGAACTGTGTTATAAGGAAGCTTCCGACGTCTCCGCCCAAATATTTATGATCTGGAGTCCCTTATTTTCCATTCTTTTATACTAATGTAATTATTGTACAGTCAACAACACACCTAGCTTTACAGTTCGACTTTGAAACCATCTTTAAGTCGTTTTTATAGTGTAGTAATTTTTGTAGTGTAAGTGTATAGATTGACTTGCTGTCGACATTACATCAGGTTCACACATTACAATAAAATTATTTAGCGTTGCAAATTTGTAGCGACACCTGATGATGGGTGGTCTAAAGAAAACATGGTGTTTATATTGTAACGTTTATTCCGATACCGAACGCATATCTGAAGCTATCCTGTGTTTCGCATACATTGATGTTTTTGCTGCCGACAATTTTTTATATTTATACTTGTACAATGCAATGTAAATTAAATTAATCTACGTTATTGTAAAGGGCTTTAAAGAGGATCGTCTTAGCATTCGATTCGTAAGGCATAAGCTACATCGCAAGCTATACTATCTTATGTAGTTTAGTTAGTGTAGCTGTATGCTATCAATATCAAGTTTTATAAATAAAATATATTTGTAATACAATAGTTTCTTATGAATGTGTAAATCCGCTATAAGGCAAAGTATGCAAAATGTAGCAGTTAACTGAGCTAAGCTATGCAATTATATTTTAGCTGGCGTTGTAGCCTCTGCTTTATGTAAATGCAAACATGCATTTCAACTGAATTAGATTTTGCTGACACAGTGTTTTGGCATCACGCGGTCGCTTTCCATAATTGGACAAAGTACACGTGAATTTCTAGTATTTAAGCTCTACTGATCAGCCCCTGACACCATTCTGCGATAACCCTCGGGAAGCTCCATCTACCAATCTCCGAAGCCACAGGATTTGCATCAATATAATGTAAGTGTCTATTTACTTATTATAATGTAATATTTGGCTTTTCAATTAAATTGATCTCAATTCAAATGAAAATACTTAACATTGATTACACTGATTAGGCTGTTAATAATATCTTCAATTCAAATAGTGCTGTATTTGAATGATGTGATCAATCAAATGCAGCACTATTCAAATAGTGTTTGTTAGAAATTAATTTTTTATGTTTATTTCAGGTCGAAGCATATTTCAAACGCTGATGAATTATTCCCCTCCGAGGAAGATGAAGCATCGGTGCCGCTTCCTGTCGAGCCAGCTGAAACAAAGAAAAAGCGCAGCAGGGCCTCGACATCGAGCTCAACCGCCAAGAAAATCAAGATCAACCCAGTGTCGTCAGCGAAACCACGCCACGCAACAGCTGCTGATTTATTCGGCAGCGACAGTGAAGACGACGAAATAGTGCCACCTCACTCACCATCGACATCGGGTAAATTATTATCCTATATGTCTCGGAGACTAGCTAATGGTTTTGCGCGGCAGGTGAACCCATTAAAAACGGGGTCTCATTTTATTGAAGTGAAGGTGTACAAGTCTGACGAAATTTCAAAGGTGCTGCCCGTTAATAGATGGCGTCAAGCCATCATAACTATTAAAAATCAAACTAACGACGACACCGAGGCTTGGAAGCATCTCTCTAACTTTATAATAGCAACTCGCAAAGAGTATAGGACGTGTCCACCCTCATTCGTTAGTAATTATTATTGAAATAATAATAATAATATTCTATACATACAGGCAAATATACACCCTTGTTTCTTTTGATCTATTTTCAGCATAGAATCAATTTGAGTAAATAAAATGACATTATTATTATTTTAAAGACCTTCTAAATGATACCAATTACGGTTTTTAAACTCAGTTGATTATATGCTGAAAATAAATTAAAAGATACAGGCGTGATTCCACTATTTGCCCGTAGTTTATAATTTCTTCTTTTTCTAATTCAAATTACTTATGTACTCAATCTTAGTATTATATCGTGATATTAATCATTGTGTAAATCAATCATTTAAGTATAGACCTTTATTACAGTCAGTAATAAAGCATCGCTTTAATAAACAGTGTTTGTTCACGTATCTTTTTTCTAAATCGAGCGTAAAAGATGCTTAATTAAATACTGATTTTGATAACTAAGGTAATAAATAGGTAGTATTGTAAGCGGTTATAACTTACTACGGCTATTATTATGTCTAGGCATTATTACTATTATTGTGTGTTATTATTATCTACCATTTGATTATTCTATACAATATTATTATGCGGTCTTTGGTGAAATATCAATAAATCTCCTAAAATAATAAAAATGTATTTTTTTTCGTTACAGTTCTTCCCACTCGCTTCGAGTCATCTAATGATGTTTTAATGCAATGTGATAAATGTCAGATTGAGTTACACAAAAATGAATTGAAATATCATTTGAGAACAAATATGCATAAATCAAATTGTCTATTGAGAACAGAATTTGAGAATATTGATATAGTTGCAACAGCGTTTAAAAACAGAATTGTTACATATCGCTTAAGTCCAAAACGGGAAGTCGAGTACCTCACTCCTGAGGCGTTCCTGTGCGAGACGCAAGCTGATATCACAAAACTTATTAATATATCATTATTGGAACATGATTGCATTAAAATGAACTGTGAACTGTTTGTTTACTTTACATTACAGAAGTCATATGAGCAACAGCTTAAGTCTTTTAATACTAAGTATGAAATAGTTTATAAAAATACAGATATAAATGAATTATTTATTGAAATAATTGAAAAATTAAAAAAGAAATTAATTGAGTTTGAGCATAATAAATCTGGCTGGTCTTATTTATGTATAAGTCATTTAGAAATCAATATCAATAAATATTGTCCGATGAGAGGGGGCACTTACGTAGCTCTGCCTGAAATTATAAGGAATACAAAAAGTTGTTTAAACATTAAAAATAGTGACAGTCATTGTTTTTTATGGAGCATAGTAGCAGCGTTATTTCCTTCAAGAACTAATGTGTGTCGAGTAAACTCTTACCCACACTATTCAGAAGTTTTAAACATAGAGGGAATGACATTTCCACCCACAGTAAATGACATTAAGTTATTTGAAAGAAATAATAATGCTATAAGCGTTAGCATTTATGGTTTGGATAAATGTCTCATAACAGGGCCATTGTATGTATCGAAAGTTAAGAAAGAGCATCACATTAATTTACTATACATTGAGCAACAGGGTAAAGGACACTACTGTTTGATTAAAGACCTCATGCGATTAGTGAGACGACAAATAACTCAACATAAAGGTAAAATGTATTTTTGTGAATTATGTTTACAATTTTTCACGAGCGAGGAAAAGAGATATTCTCATTATTGTTCTCAAATTCTAACGGTTTTACCAGAAAAACACGCTACTGTTCAATTCAAAAATTACGAAAGACAGCAAAAAATATATTTTGTTATTTATGCTGATTTTGAGAGTATGTTAACGAAATGTGAAGTAAATAGAAACAAAAGTACTGAAAATCTTAAACTCCATGTTCCATCATGTTTTGCTTATTATATTTGTTGTTCATATGATTCTAACTTAAATAAATATGTTAGTTACAGAGGCGAAGATTGTGTTGAAATTTTCGTAAAGCGCTTAATTGAAGATATACAATATATAAAGACAATTTTATTTCAAAATAATCAAATGAAACCTTTAACCGAAGAACAAGAACATAGTTTTAAAAATGCTACCAAATGTCATATTTGTAAAGAATTTTTATTTGGAGATAAAGTACGTGATCATGATCATATAACATCAGAGTACAGAGGCGCAGCACACTCTCTTTGTAATTTACGATACCAAGTGTGTTCGTTTGTGCCTGTTATTTTTCACAACCTAGCTGGTTATGATTGTCATTTATTTATAAAAGAACTGGCAAAATATAAAGGATCTTTAGAAATTATACCTAAATCTAAAGAAAAATATTTATCCATTACAAAAATTATAAAGGAAACGAATGAATCAAAGCCTATTCAGATAAAATTTATTGATTCTTTTCAATTTCTAAGTTCTAGTTTGGATGTACTAAGTAAAAATTTGAATGAAACGGATTTTAATAATTTAAGAAAAGAATTCGGAGACCACGCAGATTTACATTTGTTAAGACAAAAGGGTATCTATCCGTACGATTATATTGATTCATGGTCTAAGTATGAAGAGAAAAAGCTTCCACCGAAGGATGAATTTTATAATATCTTAAAATTAGAACATATCACTGATGTCGAGTACGCCCATGCTCAAGCAGTATGGTCCACTTTCAACATTAATTCAGTGGGAGAATATACTGATTTATATTTAAAATGCGATGTCCTACTATTATGCGACATATTTGAACATTTTAGAAATACAAGTTTAATACATTATAATCTTGATCCGGCTTACTATTTGTCTGCACCTAGTTTAAGCTGGGATGCTATGCTTTTATGTACTGGAGTAAAATTAGAGCTTGTTAACGATTTAGAGATATATGAAATGTTAGAGAAGGGAATACGCGGCGGATTGGCACAGTGTTCTCTTCGGAATGTTAAAGCAAATAATTTATACACTCCAAATTTCGATGATTCAAAACCATCATCTTATTTAATATATCTTGATTGCAATAATCTCTATGGTTACGCAATGCGACAAAAAATGCCCGTTTCAGATTTTAATTTTTTAACTCAATATGAATTAGAACATTTTAACATTTTGACAACTCCAAACGATGGAGAGTATGGATTTATTCTAGAAGTTGATTTGAGCTATCCTGAATATTTACACGATCATCACAGTGATTTACCTTTTGCACCCGAACATTTTACTCCGCCAGGAGGAAAAACAAAAAAGCTGATTGCTAACTTATATGATAAATTCTACTATGTCATTCATTTTGTCCACTTAAAAGAATGCTTAAAAAATGGTTTGATTTTAAAAAAAATACATAGAATCCTCCGTTTTAGGCAAGAAAACTTTTTACAAAAATATATTGATTTAAATACATGTTTACGACAAAAAGCTACAACAACATTCGAAAAAGATTTTTTTAAATTATTGAACAATGCTGTGTTCGGTAAAACAATTGAGAATAAACGAAAGCAAGTGAATGTTAAATTAGTATCAAAATGGAACGACTTCGAGAATAAAACGAATAAATACATCAGCGCGGAGAAAATACTTTTAAAACCTAACGTTAAGAATGTTTCTATACTCTCGGAAAATTTAATAGCTGTTCATTTAAATTTAGAAAAAATATTATTAAACAAACCTATATATATTGGTTTTACTGTATTAGAGTTTGCCAAACGGCATTTATATAAGTTTCACTACGATTTTATTAAGAAAAAATATAATAACGATGCTCAACTTTGTTACACAGACACTGATAGTCTTCTTTATAATATTAGGACTGATGATTTTTATAAAGACCTAAAAGATGAAGTTAAGATTTTTGATACAAGTAATTTCGAGGAAGATAACCCTTTTGATATACCTAAAATGAATTCAAAAGTTCCAGGACTATTTAAAGATGAACTCGGTGGAGTCGTTATTACCGAATTTGTTGGCTTACGAGCTAAACTGTACTGTTTGAAAACCGCCAAGACTACAATAGCAAAAGCAAAGGGTGTTTCAAAACCTATAACGAAACGTTTAAATATTTCTAATTATAGCAGAGCATTGCATTCCGATAAACAGTTCTGATATAAGATGAGAATGATTAAATCAATAAAACACGTGCTTTACACACAGCAAGTCAACAAAGTTGTTTTAAATAGTAACGATGACAAAAGACAAATATTACCCAATAAAATAGAAACTTTACCTTGGGGTCATCGTAGTTTAATTTTTTAGTATTTAAAAATGATACCTTTGCAGAATGAACTTTAGTAAATAAAAGGTACCTAAGAAATGAATTAGCATAAGAATTAAGAGCGCAATGTATGAGTTCGCCCTAATATTTGTATCAATATAAGTACTAATATATTGTTCTTTGATTATAAATATTGTAAACATAAATAAAGATGTGTTTTTATTTAACTACTTTTGTTTCATTTAAATGCACCTACCTACTGTTTTAATTCAAATATTTTACTTTCTTTAATTTAAGTGACGTAAGTATGGTGGAATAACGGCGATATATATTTAAAGGATAATTTAAAACATTCATTCTTGCATCATAGTTCATAATTAATCAAATTTAACTTTTGATCATCTTGAGATTTAATAGCAGATATTCGTATTATAAGCATCTTTATAATGTTGGGCTTAATGTTATAAAGTCATTTTAGCGAAATCTGTGAAACGCTGCGGTCAAGTTTAAACAATAGGGATGAAATTACTGAAACAAAAACAAACATTGAAATTAGAGTGTATCTGTCCTCCATCATCAAATGAATCAAAACGACATGGCATCTTATTACCTAACAGTATACGTTGTATTGTTTGCGGTCCATCAAATTGTGGAAAGACAAACTTAGTAATTAGTTTATTATTACATAAAGATGGTCCACGATTTTGTAACATTTATGTCTATTCGAAATCTTTATATCAACCTAAATACGTATATTTAGAAAAAGTTTTAAATTTGGTGCCAAACACATCTTTTAACAAATACAATAATAACAGTGATATTTTAAGCCCACATGATGCTTTACCTAACTCAATAATTATTTTTGATGATGTGGCTTGTGAAAACCAAAACAGCATTCGAGACTATTTTGCTATGGGTCGTCACAAAAATATTGATTGTTTTTATATAAATCAAACGTACACGAAAATACCCAAACAACTTGTAAGAGACAATTCAAACCTAATAATATTATTTAAACAAGATGACATCAATTTAAGGCATGTTTATGATGAACATGTGGGATCAGACATGTCATGGCGTCAATTTCGTGAAATGTGCTCAACTGTTTGGAATAAACCTTTCAGTTATCTAGTTATCAATAAAGACTGTGAACGAAATAAAGGATGTTACAGAATGGCATTTGACACATTTATAGTGGTAGATTAACATACATAAGAGGTTGGTTTATCATTAATGAGTCACTTTTATTTTTGACTTTGAACTGAGTGCAATCATTTCTAAAATGGAAAAAGATCTCAAAGAAAAGATTGTTAAATCAGCAGCAGCTGTAAAAAGAAAGGTTGAAATGATTAGGGATGCCAAAAATTCTAATAATATGACTTTGGAGACAATATTTAAGCCTATAGTTGAGCCACTTAATACATTAGTAAATAAAAAACATCATAACGAAGAACCAGAATATAAACCTATTCTAAAAAAGATAAAAGATAATGAAAGTGTGACTTCGTATCCTTCGACTGAAAATTTTAATGAACCTGTCAGTGAAGATGAAGAAGAAGAAGAACAAGTAGACACGGATACATATGAAAAAACTGACAAAACTCTTACTGCTTCACCTTCTGAATATCAGAATGCAAGCGAAGAACTTCCTGATGACCCCAATGTAAGCAATGGATCATTTAAATCTTTCCAATCATCACCTAACCCAAAAAACCAATCACTGTCATGGTCTACCTATATATCCTCTGAAATAATGACTGGTATACCTTTTGGAATAAGAAATGAACGAGGAAAACTACTACTTGGCAAAACACGAGTTTATGATGATGGTAGAATTTTGAAAATTGGAAACTATAGTTTCAATAAAACTCGAGGCTTAAAAGAATTGTTGTACAAAAAGAAACCTAATTTGGACATTATCACACATAATGATTTACTAAATTATAGATCACTATTAATAGAAACCAATGCACATAGGCGTAATTATAACGCATCAAAACCAATCAACAGCAACAAGGGATTTAAATATATGAATATTATTAGACCACTTTTTAAATTTTCAAGAAAAATAACTAGCTCGGAGAGTGTTTCAGAGGGAAAAGGAATAAAACTTTTAAAAAAGTTTAAGAAGAACACTGATTATGTTTATTGGGATGATCCAAATGAGTTAGTAGAACGGCTTAAATTATTATATGCGTCTAGAGATGCGGGTAACACTGGCTTAGATAATGAAATTATTGCAATAATAGAGGAACTATATGAAAGCGGTATCATTAAAAAAATATAAGTAACATGCAATGTGAAAACTAAGCAGTCGCCTAGCAGTAAGGAACGCGTAAACACTCTACAATGAATATAGATAAATTTGGTAATCACGTTCATAAACGTTTACGATTATCAGAATACATTGATACCTTAAACGATACTTTAGTTAAGTCGGAAACAGGTGACTACGACTTAAAATCATCAAAAATAAAAGGTCTGGCATCTCCTGAGAATGATGATGAAGCTGTGAATAAAGCATATATGGATGAAACTGTTCAACAGTTAAGACATGAAATGAAAAAAATTTACAGCGATGTTAAAATTTACCTCAATAATCTGGAAAAAGTGACTAGTGAAAATTTAAGTACTTTATTTTATTCAAAATCTGAAATAGATCATATGATTGAGTCATACAAAGTCTAATAAAAATGAGTAAAAAGGACGTAGTCGATGAACTCCACAAACCAGCGAGAAGGAATTTTCCTCGTCGATGTACAATCATAAAAGGAATAGATGATTTGTGGCAAGCTGACCTTATGGACTTTCAAAAATATTCACATTATAACAAAGGTTATAAGTACATCTTAGTTGTGATGACGCTTTATCAAAGTTTGTATGGGTCAGTCCTTTAAAATCGAAGGAGAAAAGATGTGTTACAAATTCAATGCAAAATATATTATGTAATTCATCTCGAAAGCCTAAAAATTTACAAACTGATTTAGGTAAAGAGTTTTATAACGATAATTTTAAACAATTGATGTATAAGTATCATATTAACCATTATTCTACCTACTCTATAAAAAAGGCATCTATTGTAGAACGAGTAATCAGAACATTAAAAAGTCATCTTTTTAAACTGTTTAGCTTACATGGTCAATATCAATGGATAAAAAAAAATTTGGAAGACGTCGTCTTTTGCTATAATAATACTAGACACCGAATAACAAAATTTAAGCCTATCGATGTTAATAAAACAAACGAGATGGTTGTCCGATCAAATATAATTAAAACACAAAATAACAAAAAGAAAATTACACGAATTAAGTTCAAAATTGGAGATTATGTTCGTATTAGTAAACATAAAGGAGATTTTTACAAAGGTTATACCTCAAATTGGTCAACAGAAATTTTTAAAATCGTTAAAATCAATCACACAAATCCTCCAACTTATCACTTAGAAGATAAACATAAACAAAAGATTTTAGGTTCTTTTTACGGATATGAATTACAGAAAACAAAGTTTCCGGACATATATCTTATTGAAAAAGTTATAAAAAGAACAGGAAATAAACTTTTTGTAAAATGGTTAGGTCTCAGTGATAAAGAGAATAGTTGGGTTGATAAGAATGCATTGGTGTCATGATATAAATGAAGCATTTTTAGTTAATATAGTCAGTTTATGAAAACCAATGAAGGAAGGAAGTGGTATTATTAACGATTTAATAAATAATATACCGGTCGAGTTACATCTACCTGGATATCAATTTTGCGGGCCTGGAACAAAACTTAATAAACGCTTACAGAGGGGTGATCGAGGTATAAACAAATTAGATGAAGCTTGTATGTACCACGATATAGCTTATAACAACAGTGATTTGAATATAAGACAAAAAGCTGATTTAGAACTTTTAAATATGGCTAAGAAAAGAATGAAATCGAAAGATGCTACGAAAGGAGAAAAGGTTGCTTCATGGATAGTAAAAAATGCAATGAAAGCAAAGCTAAAAGCTGGTGCTGGAGCAGGATCTTTTATGAAAGTTGTGAAAAAAATACAATCTCAGTTAAAAAAAATAAAATCTAAAGATGATCACACTGTAATAAAATACGCATATGCAGCCGCGAAAAAACTATTTAATGATAAGAAAGGAATAAGATTGCCGCGTTGCATTCCTATCCCAAAATGTGGTGGGATGCTGCCGCTCATTCCAATCTTTGCTGGATTGTCAGCTCTCGGTGCATTGGCTGGAGGTGCTGCCGGTATAGCAAAAGCTGTAAATGATTACAAGAGCGCTGAAAAAAATCTTCATGAAACGGAGCGACACAATAAAATGATGGAAGCTATTGCTTTGGGAAAAGGGTTGTATATCAAATCTCATAAAAAAGGAACTGGCTTATACATAAATTCTTCAAAAAACTGATTAAACGGCTACCTAGACGACCTCTCACTAATTTAGATATATTGGAGCATGCGAGTGACATTCCTTATTTTCGTGGTGTTTTTATGAGAGACACTTTACCCTTAAAACCTAGAAAAAGAGAGTGTGCTGTACTAAATCTAGATAGTTCTGATAATCCTGGAACTCATTGGGTAGCCTACGTTAAAGAAAATGACTATTGTGAATATTTTGATAGTTTTGGTAACTTGAAACCACCTTTAGAACTAATAAAATATTTAAGATACATGTGTATAAACTATAATTACATACAGCTTCAAAACTTCGGTACTACTAACTGTGGACACCTTTGTCTAAAATTTTTAAGAGACTATTGGAAAAATCATTTATAATGGGAATAAAATAATAATCTTAGTCAGTATAAAAATGTCTTTCACTGTGTCGATAACTGGAAAGGGAGCTTCTTTGATAACAAATTACTCACCAACTTTAGAACTGCACGATGAATATGAGTGTGGACTTTTGTATTTTTCTACCTTTAATTCTATTCCTAATATTGATGACAGAAACAATAAGTTTTATTATGGCAAAGATGAAGTTATCGAAATACCTGAAGGATTATATGAATTTCAAGATATTTGTGATTATTTAAAAAGGAACGTCAAGAATGCTGCATTGAAAATGACTTGTAACAATAATACGCTGAAAACTAGTATTTTCTGTTCTGAAGATGTTTACTTTGAAAGAAATGATTCACTTGGTAAAATTTTGGGTTTTGGTATGGAAACAGTAAAAGCTAATATAAGCACTGATTCTCCGTATCCTGTAAGTATTTTATCAACAACCATCATACGCATCGAATGCGACGTAGTAAGCGGATCATTTGTGAACGGAACAGCAAGTCATATAATTCATGAGTTTGTGCCTAACGTCCCACCTGGTTATCGAATTATTGAAATACCTAAGAATTTAATATATTTTCCAGTCAACCAAAACTCAATAAACGCGATCAATATAAGGTTGTTAGACGCTGAAAACAAGCAAATCAATTTACGCGGTGAAGAAGTACAGTTGTATTTACATTTCAGAAAAAAATAATGCTAAATTTCAATAAAAACCAGTCTCCCCCTTATATTCATGTCAGTTCTAAAACAACGTTTAATAAACCAACACCACTTCGGTTAAAAAAGAAGCTAACGAAAAGTAATAAGGAATTTCTTAAGCTAGTGGGTTTATTAAAATGAATATTTTAAATATATCTCAAGCAACATCTTATGATAACAGCATTGAAAGTTTTGAATACCATTCATACAAACCATACGTGACAAGTTTCAACAAGAATGATGAAATACGAATACCTATTAATCAGCAAGATTTATATGTGCTGCCCTCTCTCAGCACATTGTATATTGAGGGCAAAGTGGATGTGTACAAGAGCTCAGACGCAACTACTAAAGCAAAAGTATTAGATGTAAAATTAACAAATAACCCTGCCTTATTTCTGTTTCAAGATATTAGGTACGAATTAAATGGAGTAGAAATAGATAAAATTAAGAATGCGGGCATCACTACAACTATTAAGTCATATCTATCATTGAATGAACATGAATCCAAATGCGCAAAGGTTTGGGGGTGGTCGACTGCTGGTACTGACAGTGTTAATGGTGGAGTTTTCTCCATCTCAATACCATTGAATAAAATTTTAGGTTTTGCAGAAGATTATGAAAAAATCATAATTAACTGCAAACATGAGTTAGTATTACTGAGAAGCAATACTAATCTTAACTCATTAAAATTAAAATCAGGGGAAGTTGTCGAGGATATAGTGATAAGTAAAATCATTTGGCGAGTTCCACATGTTAAAGTATCAGATCGTGAAAGAATTAATTTATTAAAGCATTTAGAAAAGGATCGACCAATAACACTTGCATTTCGTAATTGGGATTTGTATGAATATCCGTTACTACCCAAAACACGGAAACATACTTGGTCTATTAAAACATCATCGCAAATTGAGAAACCGCGATATGTAATTATTGCTTTACAAACTAACCGTAAAAATAGCGCTCAAAAATCAATGGCAGAATTTGATCATTGTAATCTGCGTGACGTAAGAGTATTTTTAAATTCATCGTATTACCCATATGAAGGATTGAATGTCAGTTTCTCTGAAGACAAGTATTCATTAATATACGAACAATATGCCAGATTTCAACAGTCTTACCACGGACGTCGAGCAGAACCGTTGATGGGTTTGAAAGAATTTAAAGACGTCGCTCCTTTATTTGTTATTGATTGTTCTCGTCAACACGAAACGCTAAAGGGGTCCATCGACGTTCGGGTCGACATCGAAGCAGATGAAGAAATACCTGACCAAACCACAGCATATTGTCTCATATTAAACGACTGCATATTTGAATACAAGCCTTTGAGCAACATTGTTAAGAAAGTATCATGAATACCAATATTATATTTGTAGATCTGCAAGGATTTAAAGATTGCGATAATAAATTTATTGTCAAAGAGTTAGCGATAGCTTCCAAGGACCATACACAAACATTCCTCATTAAACCACCCTATGCGTTCAGAACTCTGTCAAACAAAGAAAAAAAGCAAGTACAATGGTTGGAAAAGAATCGTGGCCTTACTTGGAGTGAAGGATACATTAATTATTATGAATTTAGGAAGATAGTGATTCCATACCTAAGCGCTAAAAAAATATTAATAAAAGGATTGGAAAAAATTAAGTGGATTCAAGAGTTATGTCAAAATTGTGAAATAATAGAATTAGGTGAAAAGGGATGTCCAAGCTTTATAAAATTATATGATAATTACTGTAAAAACGAGAACGAAGTAATTAATTGTGTTTTTCATAAAAAAACGTGTGCTTTAAACAACGTACTATGTCTTAAAATGTGGTACTATGATAATAATAATAATGCTAACTTTCAATGATTTTTTTTTATTATTAATGTATATAACACATATAAAATCATAAGATGAATGTAATAATAATAATAATAATAATAATATAGATTAGTTTGATCAAGTGCCTAATATGTTTATCTGTAGTGAAAAATAAAATATATGAAGATAAGATATACAAAACGTCTTTTTCATTTGTCTATTTTATTATTCCTATTTTATTATCCCTCAACCTTTACTACGTCATATCGTATTTTAGTTTAGCAATATGTATTGGTCGTTATAATTTCAACAAAATCCTTTGCAGAACAACTACAAGCTAAAAATATAGTCAATCTTTATTGTAATCTAATAGTAACTGTGGAATGCAGCAAACTTCCGTATACAGCATCAGGTGGCAGTCAGTGTCGTGTATCATTTGATAAAATATAATGAAGCGATTGAACATTGTAAAGTTATTAACTTAGAGTAACTTTTTAAATTCACATAAGTTTTAAAGTCACATTTTCCAGATTAGATATATAATCTAAAATTTTATTACGGTAAATATAATATATTATTTAAATGAATACTAATTTTCTTCATTCTTACTACAACCCTATTGTTGATCCGTCGTCATTGACTTGGGGAAAAAAGTCTATCATTGTCATTGACTTTTCTAAACAATTTATTGTCTGGTAATAAATTATAGCCTTTCAAATACAAGTCTTTCAGCGACATCGTAAAAATACCATGAATGTGATTGTAGATGTGCAAGGCTTTATGAATGACCAAAATCAGTTTATTCCAAAAGAAATTGCGATCTTGTGGAATAGACATATTACTGTATTGTTAATAAAACCACCATACCCATTTTATGACTTGACAAAAGAAGAACGCTTTCAAGTAGCTTGGATAGAAAAAAATAGAGGAATTCATTGGAATGAAGGATTCGTGCCTTATCTGAATTATAAAACAACTTTAGACGCTTTTTTAAACAATAAATGCATATTAACTACAGGTTACGAAAAAGTTTTGTGGATTAGAGATATGTTTGATAACAATAACGTACATAATTTAGACGATAGAAATTGCCCTAGTTTAATAACATTATATGACAAATATTCATCTTCGTCAAATATTATAAGCTGTATATATCATAATAAAGTATGTGCTTTAAAAACTGTATTATGTTTGGAAAAGTGGTGTCAAGAAAATAGTGTTTTAATTTTTGAGAATAAATAGTGGTTTCAAGACTTCCAAGCAGACACTGCAGTTTCGACGTGTATGCCGATCGGTCGACTGCTTAGCTTATTGTGACCACACTGTAACACACAAAGATAAGGCAGGTGCGGCTAAACTTTGAAAATGAGTCTACATCTTGCTTTATTGGAGCTTGAACATTTACTAATGGATAAATCGAAATATTGGGTATTCAAAGATTTCGAAACCTTTAGAAACCAATGCTTGAGTTCGGATATTTTTCTGTATTATTTTGATTTGCTGGAAAACATCGACGATGCAAAATTTAAACTGAAGCCCCATGTGTTTACGGATAATATGAAGCTGTTTTTCAAGATTTGTAGTTTGGTGACAGACAATCCATGGAACACGCATCTTTTGGAGCAGTGCACCTTTGAAAATAAATATGCTGATAATTTCGAGGAAGCTATTGCTAATTTAGAAGAAGACGATAATGAAATTATTTGTGTTTTTTTATCCAATAAATGAAGATAAAAAAATGTTTTTTTTATTTAAAAATTCATTTGATATGTAGCATGCGGCAAGATGAAAAAGTAGTGACAATTATTCACAATGTTGTGCCTATGCCTACCTAGATGACATCTTTGAAACGATTAAATAAATGAGTTAAAAATTCAAATTAGCATTGAAATAGTTAATTTTAATATTGTATTAAGGATAAAAATTACAGTGCGATTTAAAAAAAAAACCACTGAAGTTTACTCAAATAACACCATTGAATCAATTAAATAAATGTGCTGAAGATTCAAATTAGCATTGTTTCCGAATAAATATTAATAAACGAAAGTTAGTTCATGATTAGTTATCAATTCATTGTGTATAATTGGGTGGTTCTGGATCTCCTTTGATCCAGAACCCCCAATTATACACTACTGATGTGGATACACCAGCTGGCCGGTCGTTCTAACAGTATAATTCCCCGAAGATAATTTTATTCAACATATTCAACGTAAACTCTTCTAAAAAAAAAATTGTATATCTTTTGATTGAGTAAACCGATTGCAATAAAATAAAGACTTTATTATTTTGCATAATACACAGTATTATATTTTGTATGTTAATATTATTATGATTAGGTTAGCGCTTCTAGTTATCAGCTAACTAACATATAGACAAATAGCCAAATCCCAAAAAAAATTGAAATGGATTTTATTGGTTGTTATTAAACATCCCAACCACTTTTTTTCAAAATATTTCCTTTGTACCGACACAACTTTTCTATAGCTTTATTTTATGTATAGATGTAGGTCTGTACGGAACCCTCGGTGGGCGAGCCCAACTCGCACTTGTCCGGTTTTTTTTTTTTATCAAACTTATTTGTTTCGAATTTGGTTTGTTATATTAATCTGTCAGTTTTGTTTTAGGAGGAGTTATAGAAGAGGCGATTTGATACCTACTTCTTACATGATGCGAGTTGGTGGTAAGTTTATAAAACTTTTGTTTTATGTTTTGCTGTTTCGTAACTTGGTTTTTGCATGTTTTATGTTTTTAATTATGTATTTAGTTTTGTTATAATTTATATCATATATATGTTTATATATAAATGTTGTTATATGAGATATATGTTTGTGTGAAATTTATAATAGTACATTACTGCCGCGGTCACTAATGACTGCGTTGCTGGCAGCGATGATGATGGCCGAGAGCGGAGCTTAGCGCAGGTCCAGGCCGTCACAGCGCGGTCAGCATTGCAGCCCTTGATGGACAAGCTAGAATGAAGGCCGAGACCGGAGGTCGAGGCCTTTATAGCGCGGACAGCAAGGGCTGCAATGATGACCAAGCTTGAAGGCCGAGAGCGTAGGTAAGCTTAGCGCGAGGCCATCATAACGTGGCCAGCAGTGCAGTCATTGTGGACCAAGGCTTGTATAGTACTTTACTCAAAAAATGCGAATACTGCCTACTATACCTACTATAGTAGGTATAGTAGTATTAACATACATACTTACATTACTTATAACCTAATTTCGAAAAAATACAAAAATGCAAATATCTCAGAAACGGTGCGTCGGAGCCAAAAAATAAAGTTTTTTTTGATCCCCTTTGTAACCCCGGAAGTAGATAAGAGGTATTGAATGAAAGGTCAAAAAACGGTCAAGTGCGAGTTTTTTATATTTTTCCATACTAATTTTATATAAAAGTACAAAAACATACAACAACAATACAACACCCGCGCAGATATATAATGAGATTCAAAATGGCGGCTCACCGCTCTTACCACAACGAGTGTGACTGAGAGCCATTTCTAATCCCATTCTTTATCTGCGTGGGTTGTACAGTGAATTTTTCACCTAACTATGTTTGAAAGAAAACTCGACAATAATGGATTCTCAAAGGAAATTGCTGGTGGCTAAAACTCGACAATAATGAAATCCCATACAACTTTGTTGCGTCACCATCGGAGAACACCGGCAAGCTCGACTTTGTTCAAAGAAGGTTGTCAAAATAATGACCATATTACAAGCTTTTTTGAGTAAATGTATATTATTAGGTGTTGTTGTAACGCTTTAGCGTAGATACAATGTGAGAGATGAACTTGTTGAAGGAATCTACTGCAGATTCCTTCTTGATTATATCGCGTATTTTGAACGGATTAACTCTGAGGTTTTGGCACAGTAGGGTGTGGTCCAGACGTTGTCTAGCATACATGGGGCAGTTTTCATTGTGTTCAGGTCTTCAGCATTGTGTTCAGGTCTTCCATGGTCTCAGCCATAAGGACTATATCGTCGGCAAAACGAAGGTGTGTTAGGTACTGGCCATTAATGTTGATGCCGAGTCCTTTCCAGTCCAAGAGCTTAAAGATGTCCTCCAACGCAGCTGTGAACAGTTTCGGAGAAATAACGTCTCCCTGTCTCACACCACGCTGCAGTTGGATAGGATTTGTACTCTGGTTCTGTACTCGGATCGACATGGTGGCATTTTTGTATAAGTACCTCAACACCTCGATATACCTATAGTCCACTTGGCACCTTTGGAGAGACTGCAGCACCGCCCAGGTTTCAATCGAATCAAAGGCTTTCTCATAATCCACGAACGCCAAGCATAGTGGCAGATTATACTCTTCGGTCTTCTGTATAACCTGCCGCAGCGTATGGATGTGGTCTATGGTGCTAAAGCCTTTTCGAAATCCGGCTTGTTCGGAAGGTTGGAAGTCGTCGAACTTGCGAGCGAGACGATTCGTAAGGACTCTCGAAAACAACTTATAGACATGGCTCAGAAGTGAGATGGGTCTGTAGTTCTTTAAGAGGGACTTATCACCCTTTTTAAAGAACAAAATCACCTCACTTATGTTCCATGCCTTCGGCGTTCTGCCCTCGACGATGACGGAATTGAAAAGCTTCTGGAGGACTTTAAGTATCGGCTTACCGCCCGCTCTCAGAAGTTCTGTAGTGATTCCGTCGTCACCCGCCGCCTTGTTGTTTTTTAGCTGTTTGAGAGCCATACTAATCTCGTAAATGCTGACGTCCGGGATATCTTGGGTATAGTGTCGGGTAAGCTTGGCTCTGGGGTCTTTAGCCTTGCTTTCAACAGGTGTCTGCGTGGAATATAACTGCCCATAGAAACTCTCGATCTCCCTCAGGATTTCAGGTTTCGATGAGATTATGCGTCCGTCGTCAGTTTTCAGCTTCGTCATCTGGCTTTGCCCAATAGACAGATCTCTCGCGAACACTTTGGAGCCTTTATTCCGCTCGATGGCCTCTTTAAATACGATTCGTATTAAATTGGCGAAGGTCGCTCGTCAAAGACTTAGATATCTGTCTATTAAGCTGCCGATAACGATGAGCATCCGCTGAACTCTGGAGCCTCATTTCTCGTCTCTGATCCATGAGTAGGAGTGTGTGGTCGGAGAGTTTCTTTAGCTTGGGACGGCGGGTCTTAAAGAGCTTGTACCCTACCGTACGGACAGTATCCACCACCATGTTGTTTAGATCGTCCACATCTATGCTGTTCTCATTTAAGACAGTCTATTTTCATAAGTGTTATACTTTAATAGTTATCATTTTTCTTAAATTTTCAAGGAATATCTTATGTAGGGTGGGTATGCTTTTTTATTTTGTCGGACACAATTTTCGGAAAAAAACGTGCTGTTTTGTATCAAGATCTATGTGTCACAAATTTGCTCTGAATCCAAATTATAATCATTCCGTCGCGCGCCGCGCTTACGACAACACACGAGCTGTGGTCGCTAGTACCGTACCTGCTTATATCGCCATCTATCGCATTCTCGCTCAGCCACTGGTTACAGAGTAGTTTGGAATCAGAGAAAAACGAAACGTAATGAGCAACGTAAACAGTACCCCGAATCAACAGGAAGACGGACAAGCAATGAGTGAGGGTGAACTCAGTTATTTACAGTGCAGCGATAATGAGCAATTGACGCCGCCCAACTTCATCACACAAAGAAATAAACCAGATCATGATCTTCAAAAGGATTTCAAATCCTTTCAGGATACAATTACGTCAACTTTGGAAAAGTGGTTTACAAAATACGACGAAAAACAGTCCAAGTTGTTGAATGAAGTTGAGGAGGTAAAAAAATCTCTCGATTTTATGCATAATAATTATGAGGAGTTGCATAAGAAGACTGAAGACATGTGCCACCGCCTTAACATTTTAGAAAAAAAATCCGAAAAAAATGACATTCAAGCTCGTCAAATTTCTGAGTTACAAACGAAAATAGAAGTAATGGAGCAAAATGCACGCCAGTGCAACCTGGAGATAAATAGCTTGCCTGAAAGGCGTGGAGAAGACCTAGTTTCCATTGTTATAGCTATAGGAGTTATTGAAAAACAGCCCATCTCACGTCAGGATATTATTACTGTTCACCGAGTTCCGCACGCCGACAGCAACAGCAAAAAACCTAAGAATGTGGTTCTTAAGTTGTCTAGCAAGATATTGCGTGATAATCTGTTGTCGGCTATTCGGCTGGCTAAAGGTGTCACCACAGATCAACTTAATATGTTAGGACCACCGCAGAAAATATATTGTAATGAGCATCTGACGTTGAAAAATAAGCATTTGTTTCGTGAAACAAGATTGGCCGCAAGAAACAATGGTTTTAAATACACTTGGGTTAAGAATGGAGTCATCTTGCTTCGCGAGAACGATACTTCCCCGATATTTGCTGTCCGCCGCCAGGAGGACTTACTCAAAATCAAGAAAGCTAACTAATTGTCAGCGGACTCAGTTGACCTCCAACTATGCACTAACAGTAATATTAACTATAATAATTTTATTTCTAACACGTAACTTTTGTATTGTAAGTGATATCTCTGACCTTATCATTGCTCTGTGGTTTTACTTCGGTTACTTGCGAGCTTGTTTCTGTGGCGTTCGTTATCAGTGTACCTTCGTATTAAATTATCATGCAAATTATGCGTTATTAGTGCAAATCTGTGAAAAATTGTGTTTGTATCGTATTTTCAGATATTGTTTTACCGTAAAAGAAATGTTGTGCTCAAATATTGTGACGGAATTTCGATTTGCTACGTACCGATACCCAGCGGTTGTAAGTACCTACATTAATTTTTTTGCTTATTTTCAACTCTTTTTCTTTGTCTTTCTTATATTATTACTCAAAATATATATCCCGTTACTATTTATTTTTGCACCAAACTCCCGCTGCCACTGTATAATTGCGTTTTCACCCATAATTAACATCGGCCTATACAGATATAATAGATTGTATTTAAGTGAATATTCGCCTAGTGAAAAACTCAATGTCAACAGATTAATGGATAACATAAGTGTACTGTTATTTAGCGGTTTTAGCGTCTTGGTGGGAATGCAAATAAATCTATCACAGCAATATTATGTAGGTATTTTTAATGAAGGGCAAACTTACCAGTTAAGTAATTCGTTTGCGACATTACATATTTTTTAAATAGCATATTTTATTATGCTCAATATAATTTATCGTTATTGTTACTGACATCAATCACAATAGAAATTGATTTGACCAATCACTTTGTTTTTGGCAAAGCTCTGTCGAGCATACGTATACTTTATTTCTGTTATGTCCTGCAGTTGCAACTATTTATTTATAACTATAATTTCTTAAGCAATGGCTAATAAATTGTCGATATATTACCAGGGGCCCTATTTTTGAATCACTCGACTGGCGTCGAGCGCTCGTTTCTACTGATTTTCGTTCGACATCTCATTGTTTTGACTCATATGTCGAACGAAAATCGCTCGAAAAGAGCGCTCGACGCTAGGCGAGCGGTTCAAAAATAGGGCCCCTGAACTGCAGGGGATTACGTACAAAACTCAATATACTTTACATGAACATTCTATCGGAGTCATATGATGTCATTATCTTAACTGAGACCTGGCTTGTTCCCTCAATATTAGACGGGTCATTGATGGACAGTCGTTATATAATATTTCGCTGCGATCGCAACTTGGAGGCAACCGGCAAACTTGACGGTGGTGGCGTACTGGTGGCTTTGCGTCGCGGGATCAAGGCGAGCCGATTCGAGCTTTGCTCGGATGACGATGATGATTCTGTTGACGTGTCCGTCTCCCACACCCTGTCGCCTAGTATTGACTATGTGATGGTGCGACTCCCATCAGATATTCATAACCGCTTTCATGTAATATGTGCTCTATACATACCACCCCGTCAGACATCAGATATTTATAAACGATTTTTAAACGCCATTCAGTGTACAGTCTCTTCGAATAGTATCGATAACCTATATGTTATTGGCGATTTTAACGTACCATCGCTTCAATGGGAGGTAAATGAGGATTCAGTGGTGGTTCCTGTTTTAACTAAACTTAGTAGCGACATAGATTACTCCGTTATTGATTTTATTTCATACCTACGATCATTCCAATATAATGTAAATAAAAATAGCAGTGGTAACACGTTGGACCTGTTTATCTCGAATTCGGTAGATTGTACTATTGAAGCGTCACTTACGCCATTAGTGCCTGTCGACAATCATCACCCCCCTTTCCAAGCTGACACAACTCTCAAAACAAACTGCACACCTATGGCTGAAAACAAAGTGCCTCGATACAGGTTTATTGAGGGGGACTACAACTCTATTAACAATGACATTAACGCTATCAATTGGAGTGAAGCACTTGACACTCTTCCTGTCGATGAAGCTGTCAATGTGTTTTATGAGCGTATATACCAGATCATTGCTAAACACATTCCTCTAAGGCCTGTGAAGTCTCAGGAATTTCCAATCTGGTTTACTCGGCCGCTAATACACATTTTTAAAAATAAGGAAAAGGCGTGGGTGGCTTGGAAGAAATCAGGTAATATATCTGATTATGAGACTTTCTCTGTACACCGTAGTAGATTTAAAAATAATGTTGAGGTATGTTTTAATAATTATATTGACAAAGTTGAGAAAAGTATACGTAATGACATAAAAGCATTTTGGTCCTATGTCCGCAAGCATAATGACGTGGGCGGTATCCCGGATGTTATGACGTATAATGATTCGAAGTCTGACGATCCCGTGCAAATATGTAACCTATTTAGCAGTTTCTTTAGCTCCATCTTTGAAGAAAATACCGTCGACAACATTGATATTAACTCTTTACAGACTGAAAATTATCATAGTAATTTTAGAATATGTAATATTAGTTTTACACGGCAGGACATAATTAAGGTGCTTAGGACACTAGATGTTAATAAAGGACATGGGCCAGACAATATCCCACCGCTATTCGTTAAATTGACAGCTGATAGCATATCTATTCCGCTAGTCATTCTTTTTAATAAATGCATGAAAGAAGCAACCGTACCCCATGTTTGGAAGAGTGCAAATGTCACCCCGGTATATAAGTCTGGACCACGAAATGACGTCCGTAATTACCGCCCCATCTCTCTGTTGTCAGTCTTGTCGAAGGTCTTGGAGAGATTGGTCCATGATGCCATTTATCCTCAGTTACATTCTCTCATATTAACTCAACAGCACGGCTTTGTTAAGCACCGTTCAACGGAGTCTAATTTACTGATATTTAGTAATTTTCTGTTCGAAAATATGGACAAGCGCATTCAAATAGACACAATCTACACGGACTTCTGCAAGGCCTTCGACAAGGTAGACCACGAGATTCTTCTCAGGAAGATAGCATATAACGGTATCAGAGGTGATCTTTTGCGATGGTTCAGATCGTATGTGGAGAACAGGACTCAAAGAGTGGTTATCAAGGGATATGCTTCTAACAATACTATGGTAACATCTGGCGTTCCGCAGGGCTCTATTTTAGGGCCTTTGCTGTTCGTTATTTTCATAAATGACATAGATCAGTGCTTTCAAAATAGTAGCTTTCTCTTATATGCCGACGACTTAAAAGTCTTTAAACAAATACATAACTTTAGTGATTGTTGTAAGCTCCAGGAAGACTTAAATCGCTTGGTCGAATATTGCGCTTTGAATAAATTACACCTGAGTACTGAAAAGTGTAAATCTATAACTTTCACCAAGAAAACAAACGTAACTAATTTTACTTACTCCCTTGGTACAGCCACTCTAAAGAAGGTTCGTTGTGTCCGCGATCTCGGTGTGCTCCTCGACTCTGAGCTCCATCTTAGTAATCATATTGCTCATGTGGTTGGTAAGGCTTACCAAATGTATGGATTTATTATGCGTATAGGTTCTAAGTTTAAAAAGCCAGCAACATACATACATCTACTTAAAAGTCTAGTGAGATCACAGTTAGAGTACGCTACAACCATCTGGAACCCTCACTACGACAAGTATAACCAACTTATTGAGTCAGTTCAAAGAAAATATCTAAAAAGAGTTAACTACAGATGTCGGCTCCCAAAACGTTCATATAGCGAATCACTTAACAGATATTCTTTGCAAACTTTAAAAACACGTAGAACAATGCTGGGTATAATGACCCTGTATAAAATAATTCATCATGTTTATGACTGCTGCGAATTAACTAACAGTATTTACTATCGTATCCCTAGCAGTTCTGTAAGAATACGTAACAAACACCCGCACAAGCTTTTCCATCTGACGCACACAATGACTAACGCAGGTAAACGTGCTCCATTTTATAAAATGATGTCACTGTACAATGATTTTCTTTACGATGTTGATTTGTTTGCATTGTCACCACGTTCTTTCAGGAAGGAAGTAGTTGTGGGACTCGCAGACGGACAGATTGTATTTTGTAAATAATTGAAACGGCTACACTGATAACAGTTTTGTATTTTTAATTTTTTTTTTTAATAAGATATTTATTAGATATTGATGTTCGTTAATGCATGATATCATAGCCCCTCTTGTCTGTATTTCTATTTTTTTTTTGTTTTTCTCTTTTTCTATTTAATTGCTTGCCTTTAAAAAAGGTTTAAGAAGCAGGTACCCACTCTCTTATTTAAGTTGTGGATAACGGTGTTGATTGTCCTATTAGTATTTTTCATTGTTCTTAGTTTATTTAAGTAACATACATTGGTCAATTGTTTGTTGTCCCGAATAAATAAAAAAAAAAAATAATAATAATAATAATATACAGAAATAATATTTCAATATTATTCAGCTAATGTTAGTGATTTTAGGAACAAACACACCACACAGTGTGTGGTGTGAGTGTTCCTAAAAAACCCTTATAAAATCCAAATAAACCATGATAATGAATTGATTATTTTGTGAATAGTTTTCACAAATTTTTCATACATATTTTTTAACATACGTCTAGTATATTGTATCATATCAAGTACGGCGTTTTCGCGAAGCGGGCGGTATGAGTGTTCTATATAATCGACCATAACTTAGTACATAGGTTTCACAAATTTTTCGATTTTACCATCAAGTTTGCACAATTATTTCTTAAATTTTTCGTATGGTTAAATCAATTTCTAAGAAAGGAACACTCACACCACACGCACATCAAAAGCGGGGGAGGGTGCAAAGCCCCCCGCCACGGAAAAGTCTATAAAGAGGTTATGTCTTATTATAGGTTAGTATTGTGACCAATTAACTAGTTAATTCGCACATTAACTGATTCCGACTTAGCGGTTACAGATATACTAAAAAAGGCTTTCGATATAAGCGAGACAGTTCAAATTACCTCGGCACCGTGTAGGTGGGCGAGCCCTCCTTCAAGTCCTCGTCGTAAACGCCCAGCGCCCGCCACGGGTCGATGTAGCCGTGGATGTTGATGGTGTTGTTCACGTCTGGACTCAAACCCCCGAACACGGTGTTCACACGGTCTACTGCGTCGTACACGAATGCTTCGTCAAACCTATAAAAAAACACCGAAATGACAGCGCAGCGTTCGACAGTTTCACTTGCAGAGTCCAGCCATTTTAAACATTGGGTATGATAGAAGAGCACCGCAAGACTGCTATGCGCTTGTGGCTACAAGCGCATAGCGCGTCTAACCAGTCTTCCATACCAAGTACTATGAGTATGCATTTTCCATGAAGATAATGTTTAAAATAGTTTGAGAGTGAAACTGCTGGCTGCTCTGTCCATTTTGACCTGCTCATCAAAATAGCGTAAAGTTGAATATGCCCGTGTTAGTATAATATAGAATATATTCTCATAATTATAACAACTAAAAACTGGTGTTTCTTGATTATTGTACACATTCCTCACTTTTTAAA
Organism: Agriphila geniculea; assembly: GCA_943789525.1. Classification (NCBI taxonomy): domain Eukaryota; kingdom Metazoa; phylum Arthropoda; class Insecta; order Lepidoptera; family Crambidae; genus Agriphila; species Agriphila geniculea. The sequence goes on along the minus strand of OX038882.1, from coordinate 14,920,457 downwards.
CAAATGTCTTGATGTTATTGTGACAAACTTAAAAAAATACTTACTATATTTACCTATACAATTTATTACCTATTTGTTTCATCCTTAGAAAAATTATAATTTGTCAATTTATTATTTGTTTTATCCTTAATGTTTAATCTTAAACGGCACCGCAGTTTACGTGCTGGACTACAGCTGGGCCACAAAAAAAAAGTTGGAAATCTGACTTTTTGACTATGCCATGATGAAGACGATAGTTTGTCGGAATTTGTCGCCAAAAACCAGAATTTGTCGGGCTTGCGTTTAGGAGATACGTGTGGCGCAGCTGTAGAGACGTCTCTACAGCTGAGCCACACAGATCTCGAAAACGGAAGGTCGTAGCGAAAATCTGATTACTCGTGTGTGCAGCCGTTAATTTGTCGGATTTTGTCACCAAGAACCAGATTTTGTCGGTCTTGCGTTTAGGAGATATGTGAGGATACGCTGTAGAGACTTTTCTATCTGGATCTTGAGAAAGGAAGGTCGTAAGCGTATCCTCACATATCTCCTAAACGCAAGATCGACAAAATCTGGTTCTTGGTGACAAAATCCGACAAACTACCGGCTACACATACGAGTAATCAGATTTTCGCTACGACCTTCCCTTCTCAAGATCCAGGTACAAAACTCTCCATAGCGTATCCTCACATATCTCCTAAACGCAAGCCCGACAAATTCTGGTTTTTGTGCGACAGCTGTAGTCCGGCACGTCCGCAGTTTAAATCTGCGCGCGCGTCGTCGCCGCCTGATAGTTAGTTAGATAGTTTTAATTTGTACTTAGTTAGATTTAGGTAGGTAAGAAACGGTTACTGGAACCGTGTTTTATATTGCCGGTTGGTAGCAGTCTGCTACACACAGACACGAAAAATCAAGTACCGTTTTTGGGGCGAATCGGTCTCTTTTGGGGCGAATCGTTCTCTTTTGGGGCGAACCGTTCTTTTTTTGGGCGAACCGTTTTTCGTGCCTGTGTGTTCCTCCGCTATCAAAGACTTAGAAAAATTCTAATTAAGTTTGTCACAATAACATCAAGACATTTGTTTAAAAAGTGAGGAATGTGTACAATAATCAGGAAACACCAGTTTTTAGTTGTTATAATTATGACAATATATTCTATATACTAACACTCGCATCATGCGCGGAATCAATAAAAAAGACAGACAATGGTCTGTGCACGGCTGCAGGGCTTCAATGGTTGGTCTGCGTTAGTGCTTTCGGGAACTTTTTTTGATGATGATAAAAAGCTTTCTTGTGGCAAGCTCGGAATGTCAATCGCATCGCACACTTACTTTGGGTCAAAAGCTGTCTTGCAAATATCAACATAGAAGTCAACGCTGAGCCATTTCAGAGGGTCGAACACCGTACCAGAGCTCGGAGCTGTCTGATAATATCCGTATTCTGTGCAAGTCTGGTAGTACCAGGCACGTGCTAAAAATGACAAAGCATCATCAGCTCACTGATGAAACACAATGGGCATTGGTGTATGATTACGGACTTTGTTCGATTGAGCCCCCCCCATGATCTTTATATTACTGAGGGCGTGTTATCTGTATATAAAATCGTGCAATGCTTATTGTCTATGCGCGGGCTCTATCGGACAAAACAAGTCCGTCTGCGCAGGGCCTTAAGAATCGTCCTCATTAGACATATATTTGTATTGTAAAATGGTTTCGGCGCAAGTAGGTACTCACAATTACTGTTACGGCTGTAAGTGTCTATTAAAACATCGTAAGTAATGTCCCAACAACCAGTTGCTGATAAACCTTGACGAGCAGCAATGAAACCTCCTATTTGTTGCATGGGAGTCGAACCTGGAATATAAAGCAACGGTTTCAAATGTTTCACGACGGAAATCTTTCGCATGTTTCTTAATTCTGGCTTTTTTACCATAAGCATTGTTTCTGAAGTTGTCGCAAATGGCGGACAGCGTGCCGGGCCGGGCCGTCTGCACCGCGCCCGAGAACGTCCAACTGATCAGCCCCGAGAAATAGCCCATGTCGTACTCATCATCGTAGTGGAGCGGCCTGCATAGTCTGAAAGTAAGGAGAATACAAGACATTACCATTTTAATGTCTCCATGCTGAGGACCAGGCCTTCGTTATGGTTGTATATGGGAGGGTGGTCCTTAATTCACCACGCGGGCCCGATGGTCCCGACTGCAAATTGCAGCCAGGACCAAAGAAACGTGATATGTTTTGCTTGCTTAGTCAGTAGGTAGGTAACAAATAGGACGTACTGATGTAGGTGTACTTAATTAGTAAATAATTTGTGGTTATTAATGTTATTTGTTATAGTTTAGACTGTTTAAGGTACATGAGTTCTGTGTGGTTTTGCTTTGTATTAGGTACTATGACTTAGAACCATTTTCCGTAAACTGACTCACCTATAATTTTGTTCAAGCAAACGTCGGCCATCCTCCGTACGCATTGCCTCTAAAGTATCCTCAATTCCCTGCCTCATGGTGGCAATACATTGCTCGCCTCCTTCTAACAAAAATGCCTCGTGTACCACTTCTAAATAACCTGCAACACAAAAAAAAATACAATAAATGTTATTAGGCAAGTAAAGTATAAATATGTGTTCCGATAGGTACTAAAGAAGTGTCTGATAGGGTTTGATAATAAATCAGAAAATAAAAAAATGAAGAATGAATTTGGGCCAATTCTTTATGTAACTACGTATTTAATTATAAAAATCACATTTTCATGCATTTCACCCATATAGAACGGAGTAATAAAAAAAAATGTCTACCAGTAAAGTCTACTTCGGCCAGAATTGGCCCACTGGAAGCTACGACGCCTTCCACCAAGTGAGGGTAGCGTTGTTTGAACCACAGCACCATATTCGCCGCGTAAGAACCGCCGTACAGTACAATTTTACTGTTGGCGAAACGATTCTGTGTCCTTACGACATCTCTGATGAAGAATGCGAGGTCTGCTAACGCCTGATCCACGTTTAGGAAGCGCAAATTTTCTGTTGTGAAGTTCCTGAAAAACAAAATACGATTTCAACAAAAAACGCAATACTTAATTGAAAGTACCTAAGTTCAGGAATTAACGTTTTTAGCGAGGAGTTTTCAGCAAAAAATCAAAAACGTTTTCGTTGATTTTGCAATAATAAGTTAAAACAGCTCATAATAATGAAAAGTTCTTGTAGATTATAAAGCTCAGTAAAAGAACTTAGTAAATGCGTAAACTCCAATGAATACTTAGAACAATTGGGCCGCCTAGATACATCTGGTTACTTGCTAGGATTCACGGTGACCGCACTGGAAGGTGGTTCGCTAGTACAGGAGCCTTGGTCTCATGGTCTTTAGTTGTAAGCCTCGCGCCTACGAAACATGCTAGGCAGCCTGCATGTATCGAAGCGCCTAGCACGCAGCGCAATCATTCGTGAACGTTCGTTTTACTTCGATACATATCTAGGATCTAAGCGCTAATCTAGGCACCTGTCGGAGGCCTTGAGGTGTCTTGAGGGTTCGTCCAAGCTTGAGGGCTCATTATTGAAAGACTGATATAAGTAATCCAAATTCCAAAAAACACAGTGTGTCAACAAAGTGGATCGAAGATTTGAGCCGTGGAGACTAACTAGGTATATGCTTGGAGATGAAAATCTAGAGGATACGGTGATGATGTTGTGCTATTAGGCTGAGTATTACTACTCACTGGTGAGGCAAACTTTCCCCGTAGTACCGGTGCTCGGTGTAAATCATGTAGCCGCTGTTCTCGCGCGCCATCTCGTACATGTTGCCCGCGCGCAGCCAGCCCGCCACGATATCCCACTCGCCACCCACCAGAATGAAGATAGGGGATCCGTTACCACCGAAGAAGTCTTCGTTGAACATGTAGCGCTGAAATTGAAAGACGTTTCATGTAACTGGAGAAGTGCTTATGCCGATTTTAAGCAGTTTCATGTGGGCAAGCTCACTTCAATTTCGGCCTCTTCTTCGCTTTATGGTTCTCCAATGTGGCCAAGAGTAAGCCCATTAAATGTAAAAAAAGTTTTAAGCCTTTTGAGGTTTTAAAAACGAAGTACAAACTTAACATGACTTCTGCGTTTTAGCAAAATTATCGATTTACTTACTTTTAATAAGTAGTTAGGTACTTAACTTATAAAGAATATCCTAAATCAACACGGTCACTAATAGAATTAAAGCTATTTTAATGGCCAATAATTATAAAATCAAATAATAAATACAGAGGTAGATAGCTATCGGCAGTTAATATAATAAAAAAACTCGATGTTAACTAATGAACTTCATTCGGGAAATTTTTAAAGCAAGCAATTAAAGCAGTATTGTTAAAGCTAATAATCAAATTGTTATTAATATCATGACAATTTATAATTATAAGCTAAATAAACACTTACTTACTTTAAATTACTTTAACCTTAGAGCATCGCGGCTTTCGCGGCTTCCGCGAAGGACAGAAGCGCGTCTTACTCTAAGACTTTAACTTACTTTAAACTGCGTAGGCTTAATAAAATTATGCACAAACCATTTCATACGTATCCTTATTGAGTGGGTCAAAATGGTCTACGGGCATAGTGACGAAGTTCACGAAGACATTTCTCGTAGTGACGTCATTGGAACCCTCCGGAGGGTCCATGTTCACCCGAAGGGGGGGCTCCACTACTTTTGGGTCCGCCCATGATGCCGAGAAACCGCACAACAGAAGAACTAAGAATACCTGGAAATATCAACGTTTTGTTGAAACTTAGATCTGCCTACGATACCTTGCATTTCACAGGATTCTTATAACTTAATTTTTTTTCTTGTATTTATTTTTGAATTCTTTTGACAAAATAATGAAAAAATAGGAGATGAAATGATTTATAAATATTTTTAAATGGTCGGTTTTCAAACCATTCCTAGCAAAAGTCAGTTTTTCCATGGTAATGGTATCTAACATTACCGTGGTTTTACTACCTAACTCTCCTGCAGGATGACCCATAATCCCGAATTGATAAATATTTGAATATTACTTACCATTTGTTTTACTTAAAACCTAACAAACCACACTACAATACAACTTTAATAAAAACGATAACTAAATATTTTTTTGATAACATGAAGATGTGTTTTATCATAGCCCGTTATTATCAAATGCCTACTTAATTGATTAATAAAAGATAAGATAGGTAACTACAATAGAAAAATAGGTTAACATACATAAAGTAAAGTGAAGTAACACTTACTTATTTATACTTATGCGAGAAAAGAGATATTTTTATTTTCATTAATAAGTAGGTACCTATGCGCGATGTTGATCCTGATCAATTTTGAACTAGTGGTCGTCCTACGAAAACCGCAAATTGATGTACAGCATAGCCATTTGATACACGATACTTGAGGACAAAACAAAATTTTGGACCCGCAGATCTTAAAAATTCTTCCCTTAGAAGAGGAGTTATGGTGTCATCATTTTTGTATGGGGAAAAAAAATTGTTCAGAAACTTATCGTGTGTGATATCGAATGAAAGAGCCTTTTGAGCTGTTTCTAAAAATATATCACATCAAAAATCCCATACAAACTTAAGTTTGGGCAAAAATTAGGTAAAAAATACTAAATCTAAATATTTTCAAAATTGCTTTCTTGTTTTGAAAATGTTTTTTGGTTTAATTTAAAACAAGTGTCCGAAATATGTATAATGATGTGATATATTTTTGGAACCAACTCAGCAAGCCCTTTCATTCGATACCATACACGATAGGTTTTAGGAAAAAATATTTTCCCCATACATAAAAAAGATGACACCATATCTCCTCTCCTAAGGGAAGAATTTTTAAGGACTGCCGGTCCAAATTTTTTTTTTTACCTCAAGTATACGTTTACCAAACGACTTAGCTGTACATCGATTTGTGGTTTTTTTTATCGTACAAATAGCACTAAATGACTTGAAGAGTCTTAAAGACATCAAATGTAAAATTTTACGTGATAGGTACCCTACCTTCAAAAGAAAAAATATGATTCGATTAGGATTTTTCAGATTTGAAAGTCTGAAAAAAGGATTACTTAGGTATTTAAAATAAAAACATACTATTAATATTGTGAATAAATTATTTAATACTATAATAATGTGGGTATAAATTAGGCATGACTTTGTACTTAATAAATAATCTTAATTTACAATATTCTTCAGCATTTGTCTCCGTAAGGTCTACTGCAGTCTTCCTCATCGTTTTCGCATATCACCATTCCAGGGTAGGAACTGCTTACGTAAGGCTCTTGACCGAGATAATTACCCCTGTAAATAAAGATATATTTAGTAAAAAAGTTACATTAACTAAAATGTAAGTTCATTCGCATTTGGTCCATTTCGCAAAACGTCTATTTCACATTTAGACGTTCTGCGAAATGGACCAAATGCGAAAAAGACGTTTTTTCGGCAAGTGGACCAAGTGCGCCGAAACGAACTGAAACAACATTTTGTTTTATCTTTTTATTTTGAACAATCAGAGTTTCTTTTGTTTTATAAAAAGGTCTAAAGAAAAGAAGAAGAAAGAGTAAGAAAGAAGAAGAAAGAGAAAAAGTAAGTAACATTTTTTTATTTGTTAACATTGATATTTGGTTTATAAAACAATGGAAATTTTAAGACGTGCTTCTGTTAGTAAAATTGCTTTGTTACCATAGTAAGATAAAATAAAATAAAAAAACACTCACGTAGGTCCGTAGTTGCAAACAACGAAGAATTTATTCCAGCCGTCATCAGACCACTGTGAAATTGCGCACCCGAGGTAAACAGAGTCAGCCCACGCCATCTAGAAATTAAAGAAAAAAAAAAGAAAAAAAGAAATCAATCTCGATTGTTGTGTATTCTCACTATTAAATTCCCAAAGAAAATTATGAAAAAAAAGCTCTAAAGATGATGATTTTCCATGCTACGATATCATGATAATTTCGCCAGAATAAACAAAACTGTTTAATTGATATTGTAAGCATGTAGGTAGGTACCTAAAATACATACAGGTAACATTACAATACTACAATTTTAAAAAATAATTTCAATTTTAATAATTTAAAATAACAAATGAGTCACGAACGATCATTTTTACCTTTGAGTAATTTGGAATTAAATACATTCATGTTTACTTACAATACTTTCATGTTTTATAAATAAAACATGATAGTATTTACTTTCAAACATTTAAGACAATAAACATACATATTATTGTAAAACACGCGAACATTCTACATTTTGGAAGGTAATAAATTGTAATTCCATTTTTTAAGAATTAGCCGCTACGGTGTAGCTACGGAATCACTACGGCTATGACCACGGGAATAAGGCTACAGGAAGTGGTGGTAGAGAAGTAAATCAAGGATGAGTCCAAATTCGTCTTTTTTGTAAGCAGTAGTGGGCTCTCAGTCTAAGTACTTGTGTATATTTAGTGGCTCGCATTGAGTGGATGTGATAGAGGTTTATAATAAAATAACTAGGCCGTTAAGGTGTAGCTACGAAACCACGTCGAAAAAGGGCTACAGGAATAAGTTTGGTAATAGAAGGAAATCAACTCCACTGTCCGTCTGTCCGTCTGTCTGTCACCAGGCACCGTGTTAAAATCTCATGAACCGTGACAGTTGAAATTTTCACAGATGATGTATTTCTGTAGCCGCTATAACAACAAATACTAAAAACAGAATAAAATTAATATTTAAATGGGGCTCACATACAACAAACGTGATTATTTTGCTGTTTTTTGGTCCGGAACCCTTCGTGCGCAAGTCCGGCTCGCACTTGGCCGGTTTTATTGTAGTAGCGTATCGGTCTACGTACTTGCGTATAGTGTCCGATTTGCTTGGAACTGCTGAACTGGCTCGCGGTGAGTGGGCCGTATTCATAGTCGTAGTGCTCGTCGAACCAGTCCGCGTTAGCGCTGTCCGGGTTCAGTTTGTAGTTGTGGTCGGTGGTCATATACCAGTAGAGGTTCTCGCCAGTGCCGAAGCGGCCGGAACCTATAATTGGGTAAATTTATTTTTTTGTGAAGGAACAGCTATTATATAGAAAAGCCTATTCTTGTGACAACAACTCCTTTGAGGGACAAGAGGGAAAGGACACCCTTTGCCCCCTACTAGAATATCGGAAAAATATCTTCTCGATAAATCCCAGTGAGGGACATTGGGAATAGGCCTATAGAAAGTACAGTCTAAATAACACATGATTGATAATGGTATGATATTTCATTTTCGGCCTGAGGCCCTATTTTTGAATTGCTCGACTCCAATTGAGCGCTCGTTTCTACTGATTTTCGTTCGACATCTCATTGTTTTGAGTCATATGTCGAACGAAAATCAGTCGAAAAGAGCGCTCGACGCCTGCCGAGCGATTCAAAAATAAGGCCCCTGCACCTTGTTTGTACAAATACTTAGATAAAATTCTTGAGAGTATGTATGAATACTATAGGTAGGTAGGTACCTTCTACCTACTGAAAAATAATTTGATTACTTTGTATTTGTTATGTTAATACTTACAAAAACATTATCTTATACTTGGTACAAAATGTCGATGTCAACAATGTTGACAATTTTATACTACAAAGTGTTTTTTGGATAGGTACAATAACCACATGAGTAAATTAAACGTGATAAAAGCACTGAATACACATAGAATACATAATAGTATAAAAGTATGAATAAATTCCAGTTAAACTTGTAAAATATTCAACTACTCATTTCAGGAAATAAGTCTTGAAACAGTTTTTGTTCGTAAAGCATAATACAAGTACTAGGCACGTATCTTGAAATTTTTTCGACGGAGTGGGGAGTTCGCGCATGTGCTCTTGTGAGCGCCCAATAGCGCGCGCCCCTCTCCCACCGCCCGCGCCCCTCACCGCTACGCATACCCAAAATACGCGTTTAGCGCAATCCCCACGCGATTCCAAGTTATATGCCTCGTACTGGCTAGTTGTCTCCTAATCGTATTAGATTAAGTAACAAGAAATAAATTAAAAAATCTTGTTTTATTCCGCCAAGTGCAATTTTGCATACGCCTGTTGACTTTACCTGTAAACTTCTCGTATTACATAATGCATTTTTAATGCACAACGGGATGCATATAAGCAAAATCTAACTCTCGAGTTTTGATTGGTATCTCTGATTGGTCAAAAAACTCAGTAGTTAGGTTTTGCGCGCAAACTCTAACTCCCCAGTTTCGTGCTAGTTCGATAGTGATCTCTGATTGGTCAAAAAACTCAGTAGTTAGGTTTTGCCCGCAAACTCTAACTACTGAGTGCGCATCCACCAATGAGCGAGCTTCAAAATTCAGTCAATGGGGTATGTCCGAAAAAAATCAAATTGGCTGAATATTTTTTTAGGTAAGAATAAGCTCTCTTAGGAATAGAAAAAAAAAAATGAATTTTCGGTTGCGTGTTATAGTGTAGTTATAGTGGCAGGTGTTGGCAAAGGTATAATTTCCATTCTGCTGTTACTTTTCTACATTTGTGAAGTCGAAGAGACTTTAGTTTTTTTAAATTTTTTTACGCAACCGAAAATTCTGAAATTTTTTTTATTACTAAGAGAGCTTATTCCTATCTATAAAAAAATATTCAGCCAATTTGATTTTTTCGGACATTCCCCATTGTCTTTGAAAACAACTGTGGTATTTACACAAAATATTTGATTTTTTTAAAATGATTTCTAATCTTCCAAGTTTTTGCGAATATAATCCAGTATACCCAGATCTGAACGCAAAAGCTTTTTTTTCTGCTAAACTAAATATTCCTTGCCTATGAATGAAATTGACGTTTTGTATGGAGAATTTTTAACAAGTTATATTTTCTATTTTAACATTTTTCACAATTTGTTTAACAACTATGAACGCTATTGCAACGAAACTTTTCTGTAAGTACAAATGTTTGAACATTAAGATAACCTAGGCAACATAACTTACTCGAAAAAAATAAGTTTAGGCTACGTTACAACAGATTAAGTGGTAATTTTTGCCAAAAAAAAGAAGTCACTTTAATTATTCATCAGAACAATCAAATTACATCCAATTATAAGCATAGCCGTCAACTTGATAGTTACATAGCCGTAATATCCAGCAACTGATAAATAATTTAAATCGCTGGAGTTATATGGTTCTCTGTGTGTGAGAAAAAAAACGTCAATTTCATAGGTAAGGACCCAATATTATAGTTTGGAGAACTGTGGCATATGCCAAGTTTTCCAGTGTATCCATATTATCCAGTGTATCGTATCCATATGGATACAAGAATGCTGAATAAAATTGACCAAATGGATTGTCCAGAAAACCAAACCTGCGTCGCAACGAATCATAATTGCAAGTTAGTATCTACTTAAAATGCATTTTTTCTTACTTGTCCTATTTGGTTGCGCTATGCCGTTGTGAATTTTGCCTGACAACACGCTTTGGTGGACGCCAGAATCATCGACACGATGAAGAAGAAGACTTCTCCTGTGTTTGGGTTAAAACTTTTGAGAATAAAACAATAGGTACTTAATAAACAACAAAATAAATATTTATTGCACAGAAACATTCTTATTAAATTTTTCTTCAATTCATCATTCTTATTCTTAATCTCAATACAGTACCTAGTATAAGGCTAAATGGTTTGAAGGTATTCGCCTTTCTTTACACATTAACGTATTTTTTTTTGGTTTATCGTTTATCTCTAAACACCTTTTTATTTCAGTAGGTACAACCAGCAACGGAAATTATTGAACAAAATTTGATTATTTTTTTTCCTAATTATAATTAAGTGCTTTAAATTACTGATGAAAATATATTGCAAAACTTCTTGTTATAATTAAACTAGCAAAGTCCCTGAAATCAGTTACAATTAAGCGCTTTACATTACTACTGACAAAAAAAATTAAGATGCGAACTCAGTAGTTAGAGTTTGCGGGCAAACTCTAACTACTGAGTTTTTTGACCAATCAGAGATCACTATCGAACTAGCGCGAAACTGGGGAGTTAGAGTTTGCGCGCAAAACCTAACTACTGAGTTTCTTGACCAATCAGGGATCACCATCAAAACTCGAGAGTTAGATTTTGCTTATATGCCAACGGGATAGCGCATGACCTTCACCTCACCTGATGTTAAAAGGTGGAAGAGCGAGTACTACACCCGGAATCCTCATATCTGAAGAACTGGCTATCTTACCTCTAATTGCCGGAACCCAACAATTTTTAAATTGTTATGGCGTCAGACTTAGGTAAGATGGTGATAGCTAACCAGGCGGACTTCAAATCAGCCCTACCTACCACCAACCAAACCAAGTACAAATGTACCCCAACCCCTCCTGGGAATCGAACCAGGGACCCCTGCGTCTTACATAGGTGAGCGACCCTCTAGACCACAGTGGCGGCATAGTGGTCAGAGTCAATTAAAAAAAAGTTACTCACCAACAGTTGTGTCTGGATTGTGTTCGTTACGGTACTCGGACGCCCACTTAGCTGCTTTGGCTGCGAGCTCTTCATCCCAAACCTGAACAAGGTTTAGTTTTTAGCACGTTTTTATTTAAGGTTGCTTTCTCGTTTGTTTGACCACAAATTTTGCCAACGAACTTATACTAGCTTCCCGATGAGCTAGACTTGAAACTTTGATCAAAGGTGAACTGAAATCTCTCGAGCCTTCTCAATCAAAACATTGAGCAAGCTCGAGAGTTCAACAAACCGACATACATTTGTTGATTTCGCCAAGGCGTTCGACTCTGTGAAATGGCCAACGTTGTGGAAAACACTACTGGACATGGGCACACCACAACACCTCGTGCACCTGCTCAGGGAGCTCTACGAAGGGGAAACAGCTTCAGTGCGGACAGTAGTGCTTCAAGATTTTTAATATTATTCCGGATTCGAATGTCGTTGACGTGATCTTCACAAACTGTTAATACTCAAGCTATTGAAATAATACAATCATTAGGATTTATAAAAGAACAATGCTTTGTCCGGTTTTTGATAAAAAAAACCAAGTAAACATTAGCACTGATGAAAGGAGCCTCTAAATATTTACGCTTCCTTTTCACAACTACACAATCATTATCTAAACATGTCTGAGATTATCTGTACTAAAGTAGGTAGGTATAAACTAGCTAACTTATTTATTTAGCAGTTCGTTTGTACTTGGAGAATTCAGTTAATATAAAACGAAGAAATTATTCTCACCTCTGTTAGGTATAAGTAGGTACCTATTCGAAATTCTTTTAATAAAAGTACTTAAGAAAATACTTTAAAAACTTCATAGCGAAATATAGTCTGTACTGTGACTAAATTAACAATGCGATTAAAATATCAATGTACATACAATAGAAGTTACTAACTTCAGAACGCTTGCGGCGGTATTTTAATCTTCTTTGCCATACATTCTCGAGTGAAGTTGCCGTGGACTACTGCACTATCTATTGTCAATTTAATCGCATTATGTATAGGTACTTACTAACTTATATTATGTATCAGTTTGCACTCTAGATATGTATCAGTCTGTGCTCTAAATAAGTATTAAGTTTGCTTTTAAAAGCGCGGAATAAAATGCAGCCCATTTACTTTTTGCTACTGAACGTAACCATTCAAATAGATTTCCATCAATTGTACAAAAATATACCTATGGCATAATTAATTAGGTAGGTACCTACCTCAAACCGAAAAACACTTTGTGTTTTAATCAAATAAGGAGCTTCAGATTTAGCGAGTCTTTTAATTTAGAAAACTAAACTTTATCAAAATATATAATTTTGCAATTTTAATAAAAAATAAATTTTAACTTTCGTTTTGGGAAATCGTTAGTGATTTTATTTACACAAGAGTTAAATATTTAATAAGTAATCAATATACAACGTGTAACAGAATTGATGGCTAAACGCAGAATATGGTTTACCATATTCTGGGTTTAGCCATTAATAGAAGCCTATCTATAGGGACATTATACATATATAGTGACCATCAAACTGAACAACTTCTACTATGGGACCAACCCTGAACTCCCGAAAACAAAATCAGCTGTTTCATACATTTTCATATTTTCGTTACAGATTTTTGTATGAAACAGCAAATTTTTTTTCACGATTTTATAGTGGGTCCCCTATTAAAAGTTGTTCAGTTTGATGGTCCCTATCTACCATATTTTGGTTTAGCCATGTATAAGTAGGTAGTCGGTACTTAGACAAATTAGTAAATTATGTTATTAATCGACTTACCATATACTTCATCTCGGCGGCTATCGGTTGGTCGGGCACGTAACCCTTAGTTAGATTTTCTCTTCTTATATTATGTCCATCCACAAAGCTCCTTATTTGCTGACAGGATTGATTTAAAACTGCAATTATATTTTTTTTACTTGGAAAGCATGACTAACTGGATTATGCAGATATTAGACGGGCCTTTTTTCGTTCATTTGCGATGCTTCATCGCAGTGAAGCATCGAAAATGACGTGTCTTATTAAGTAGATTCATCTTTCATCGCGATGCGCCTTTTCGATGAAAGTCACTAGACGGCAGTGCGCTTTCATTGGGCATCGGCCTTTCATCAGTCATCGCATCGGAAATGAACAATAAATGACGCGTGTAAACAGTGCCATTCACTGCAGTGAACGGCATGTCGTTACTAACTTATTTGTGTTTATTTTAAAATGCCTTTATTTTTCGTTTTTAGACTTTTTTCAACCCGCATCATGCAACATGCATACAAGCAGTGCATGCAAGCATTTTTTTCTCTTTAATTAAGTTTTGATTCTTTAATCAAAATTATCACGCACAACCTGTTGCCGCGAAATTTTGTGAGAAATGAGAAATACTACATTCATTTTACATTTAGTGTCTAAATACCAAAAGTCATTCACTGGTCACTAGTCACTGCCTTTTTCATCGAAAATGAAGCACTTTTGATGACCGTCTAATAACTGCATATCGGAAAGTAAAAGTAAGTGAAAATGAAAAGTAATTTAAGAGCGAAATTTTACACAAAAACTGATACCAACGTTTGCATTGAATGTAACCAAAAAGAGCGAGTAAAACGAACGCGCGGAACACCATTGTTATAATTTTGCTTGATATCTTGACCACCGCGTAAACCAATTTACACTCAACTGCAGAGTTACAGAAATTTGTTAAACATTATATAGTGAAGCAACCGAAGAATACTACTACTACGAGTGACTAACCGATTGTACTCTACAGGGTTACCACTTCCAAAGTTAAGAAAAATTGCCTGACTAAAATTATTTTTTTAATACTATAACTTAGTTTTATCTATAAATCACTTAAACAGTCAGATAAACTTAGGTGTGTATGATATATAAACCCTAAGAAACTAATGACACTCCAGTATTTCAATGGCCGTTTTTTTTTGTTGATTGCTTACTATTTAGATGACCAAACTATTCTGTTTATAAATAAAAAAATGAAGTATTGAAACTTGTCCTTAGTATTGTAGTACATTAGGTAGGTACAGCAACACTAACAAAAATCTGCCTGTTTTTATTTGTCTGACGATTATTATATCCAGGTTCATAATAATCTTGGGGCATTACTTGAAAATCTAAGAGTGTTGAAAATTCCGGTCATTCCCGGTCGCCACCACCAGTTTCGCCACCACTGGGGACGACTGGGACTTTTAAAAAAAAAATCCCATTCGTCACCAGTGGTGACCACTGGGATTTTGCTTATAAAAAAATCCTGATCGCCCCTACTGATTTTGATTTGATTCTGATTTTGAAGACAAGGAAACATACAACATATCCCCGGCCGAGCCTTGTATAAGACTTTGATACAAATGTAGATATAAACACATTATATTTAAAGTTTGGTTTTGCTGGAATCGCTCATAAAAGCACCCATGTTATAAAGTTGCCGGTAAAACTCTTTTCTCTCGCACCATATCACTTTCTCCCTCGCAGTTACAGAGCTTACGGCGTGACGTCACCAAAATGTTGTAAACAATACGTTGCCACCGCGCCGAGCGAACTTTTTTAGGTATTTTTGTCAAATTTGATTGTCTATATTTTATGCTGCTTAATCCATGGTTTCAACGATATTGTGTAAGTATAAATTATTTAAGAGATATTTTTGATTATTAAATAATCGATAGGTAAGTTTGAAATAAAAAAAATAAAGTGAAAAAAATAGTACCTACTTGCAGGTTTTATAAGTTCATAATTAATGATCAAAGCATTTTTTGTTACATACAATATGTAATATATGTATATCCTATACATGCTAGGTCATAATAACTCTTATGAGTAGGTACCAATTCAATAAATATTGTTAAAAAAAAATATGTACGTATAAAATAATTAGGAAAATATTTGAGACTCCCTTTTAGCATCTTATGAACCAATATCCTAGTCGTCACCACTTTGCCACCACTGGTGTCGAACGGGAAATTTTTAAACAAAAAATCCCACTCGTCCCCAGTGGTGGCGAAACTGGTGGTGGCGACCGGGAATGACCGGAAAATTCACTTGATTTCTAACGAGATGAAGCAACCCTGAATGTTTTACCTTCTATTCAAATATTTTGTATGAAAAATAGACTGTGACTGTGAAACTGTGGAAGGAAGTACATGATAATGTGAGAATGAATCAATTAGATTGATTCATATTCATATATTGTTTGACACTATACATAAGTAACTGAATAATTCACTTCTCAAGCTTACGCGCTCACTAGACATGAAATAAAACATTTTTTAACGGATAATAGCGCGGTTTTATTGAAAGTACTTTGGTAATTAGGTTGCTAATTGGTTTGATTTTTGATTTTCCTGATGTTTCGGCAACTTTGCAGCTGCCGTGGTCACGGGGGACTGAAGCTGCTCGTGAGCCTACCCCCAAGCGATGAATTTTTAAAAGACGTTCAGAAATTAATATTTGACAATAATAATTTAATTGGTTTAAGTTAAGAGAGAATCTACTGAAACTACCACCACCATTTCACAAAATTGGGAGGCCCCTCCAAGAACGAAATGGCGAAAGAAAACTTGGAGAGGATTGTCGACTTAACGATTGATTTCTGAACGTCTTAAAAAAATCATCGCTTGAGGGTAGACTCACGAACAGCTTAAGTCCCCCGTTACCACGGCAGCTGCTGCAAAGGTGCCGAAACGTCGGGAAAATAAATAATCAAACCAAATACCAAGTAATTACCAAAGTACTTTTAATAAAACCGCGCTAGTATCTTCATAACTGAATAATCTTCCATTTATGTGTGCTGTGCAGTCATCAGTTACACACAAAACCGTTAAAATACAAATTGCTTCTGACAATAGCTCGAAATAATTCGAATTACCTACCTACTTAATGAAAATAAGTAAAGTTAAAATTACCTAAGTACTTACTTAGTTAGGCAGGTATTATGATTTGTTTTTATTCGTTTTTTTGGGTGAAGGTTGTTTTCAATTAAGTGAACATTAAGTGCCATAAAACTGGAATATGAATTTAAGTATTCTCATTTAGGATTGTTTCGAGTTTTTTAAGTAAATAAGTAAAGTTAAGAATTTAAGAATTAAGAATTGAATCGTAGTTATCGTACCTAAAGGAAAGGATTTAAATTACCTTTTTTTTAAATTAACCAAAACTGCATTCAAAGATATTTTGAAAAAACACTTATTGCATTGCATCCGGAAATCGGACCGACACTAGTCCAAGAAATACAGCGTGTTATTTAATTTGAACTGTGCCTATCCGCAGCAGTTAGCAGCATGTCATTTTTGTAAACTTAAAACAGCCTATTATAATTTATAAGGTAAGCCTATGTACACACATCAACTTTGTCTAGGGATACCAGGTGTTATTTTCATACAAACGAGGTAACTTTGAAGCCTTGGTTTCCTGCTAGGGATGTACTGTGCTGTGATCTGATGACGGCTATCCAGGGAGTGAATGGAGGAGATTCAGATCCCTGTACACACCTAAGTGATTTGACCAGCATTCTAAAAACGTAATGGACATGTTCAAAAAGACCGCGAAAATAGCATGAAAATGTATGGAAATCCTCAAACTGAGAACTCTGACCCATTAATCTTTTAGAATGCTGATCAGATCAGTTGGGTGTGTATAGCGATCTGAATCTACTCCATTCAGTCCCTGGATGGCCATCATCAGATTACAGCACGGTACAACCCTGGCAGAAAACCAAGGCTTCAAAGTTACCTCGTTTGTATGAAAATAACACCTGTATCCCTAGACAAAGTTGATGTGTATATATTATGTGTATTATATTGCAGGGCAGGGCGTAGGTATGGCCTCTCCCCTGGTAGAGGTATAAATAAATAAAATTAACTATAAATGTATGTATAGTAGTACCTATATAAAATATAGTAGTATCATCGTAATACCTACTTTTCAAATCGATTTCATTGTTCCTAACACGTCATCCATAATTTGTATTCCTCAAAGTTCTGTTGGCGGTATGAAAGATTCCTGTTTGTGGTATTTTAATAATGAAATGATAATCACAAGGAAAACAATGTGTCATCTTTCACTTTTAATACGAAGTGTCTGAGTGTGTAGGTAAGTGTCATAAATGTGGCGATTAAAAAAAATCTGAATGCCTATCGAAATCATTATCGACAGTTAGGTACTTAGTTACTGGATGTATACACCGTTACCGAACACAGGTGCCGGATAAGTTTTAGATAACTTATTTGACATAGAATTTCGAGAAAGGTCCCATTTTCGGGACCAGGCACTTTTTACAGGCTAAATATTTTTTTTGGGCCACAGGAAAAAAAAGTCGTGTGATTGAGTCAACTCAAATATTAAATACTATATTAGAATACAGAGTGTCCCACTTCCACACGACTATGCCACATGGAGGGAAGGTGGTAATAACAGAGTATAGATATTAGTTTGGTAATAAGTAAGTAACCTACCTTAATTAATACGGAAAGATGGGAAATTTTACTCAAAGAAGACTTCATTTTGTTTTTTCAAATAATTCGAACTGCGCGTTATTTAATTTAATTTTATAAATAAAATTGATCCTAAGGTGCAGATCAAAGTATGTAATTATTAAAAATGTACCTTAAGTTATAAGTATTTC
Source organism: Agriphila geniculea (assembly GCA_943789525.1). NCBI lineage: Eukaryota > Metazoa > Arthropoda > Insecta > Lepidoptera > Crambidae > Agriphila > Agriphila geniculea. Next base: position 14,902,442 of record OX038882.1, on the reverse strand, counting down.
ATGGTCTTTCCTGCATTCGCATTTTAAATGCTGATTATTAAAAAAAAAATCTAATGATTAACACTTTGGATCGGTATCGTAAAAATACAGTTTTTTTCATATTGGTAAGTTCGATTCCCGTTTCAGAAAGCTGATTATTTAAAAACCTTTAATTCAAGAAATCCCCGGTAGCCGGACAGCAGTGAAATATCTATTGTGTCTAATTTTCCTGGATCTAAAGGGTTAAAAGCATTTCAATTCAATTTATTTTTAAAACTAAAATAACTTCTTACGATGAAATTTTCTATCCCCTATATTTCTAGCACTTTATCTCCCCGTGGTGTGGCATAGGTATAGCCGCTGCAATGGGACACCCTGTATAATAAGTATGAGTTTTCTAAAAATAACGTACCTACCTAAGGATTATGCATTTTTCGAACTTATTACAACTTACCAGCCAAGCACGTTGTATTAACAAACTGTTTTTTTTTTCTTTAAAGAAAGACATCAACGAAAGCAACTTTCTAAAAATCTTTTATAACGTCTTTGAGGTAGTGAAGTGAATAGAAATTTTATACTTACTTCAAATCAAATGTAAACAAATTCAGAATGTAGTTTTTAGTAGAATATTAAAGATTATGCGTAGTACGCGTCATTTTTTACAGAGGAAGGTCGCGATATAGCTAATAATATAAACTTTATTGTACACAAATGATGCGATGGGAAACTAATTTAGAAAAAATAACAAAGACTATGTATCAATGTAAGAATAGACATAACAGCCCAAATTTACATAAAACTCCGACATTACCGAGAACATTATTTACATTTTTATATAAAACCGTATTTTTTGTTGATTTCTTTGCATTTTTGCGTAAGTGTTCGCTTCCCTGTATTCTGTTTGCCTCAACTAACTGTAAATGTTTACCAATTGAGTCATTGTTTCACTTTTCAAGTGATTAATAGGTAACTCGGGTATATGTATAAGTACCTACCTACTTTAAAAAAAATATGATACAGGTTGCGTGCGTCATAAAAGTTGTACCAACATACAATGCATTTGTTCTAATAACTACCATTCGTAAGGAGTTAGAATGTACGGTAAACACTTATAGACAGCTTAAGGCTCCGTTATGCGAAATAACCTCACTTCTGCACTTTTTTCGATGTTTTTCGTTGTTTTTACATAATTATCTTTAGCACAATTATCTTTCTTGAAAAAAGTTATTAGAGCAACTGCACAGTACGTTAAAGTGTATTTTGATGTATAATTCAATACGTTTCCGCTATTATTTACGCCAAAAATATGGCCCGCGACAAACGCTTTTGATGATATTCTGATTTTTTTACAATCATCTGTGAGGATTATACGCAATTGAATACTTGTAGCTACTAGATAATCTCTTTAGCTTGTCGTATGTTTTTTTTGTGGCTACAACTTTACGTTTTCTATATAAAAGTATGGCCCGCGCAAACCATGTTTTCCTATTATGGCCCCTTATTAATATTTTATTGTGCTATAGCGAATGTACTAAACGTGCTCATCTTCTGAAAGAAGTATAGTTTGCATTAATACAACCCGCGACAAAACACGTTACGGCGCGCATTCTCTCTATTTTTCAAGATAACAGATGACGTGTCCTGTAGTAGTAATTTGTAAAGATTTTTCAGAAGAAAGACTTTGTTTACGTCTCGGTGTTACATTTGTGACAAAACATATTATTTTACGCATTATGGTTGACTGATTTTCAGTAGATTTTCTCGAAATTTTCCCATTGAAGTGTTTATTCAACTGAATGCTGCTAAACCTTGGATTATTTTAATGAATCACACTCAATATTTTACTCAAAATGTTTGAAGATGTGTGTGAAAAAGTTTCTATAGATGCAATTCAAACTACGTATTACTTACCTTTTTACCTACCAACACGATAAGTTTCTATAATAGGAGTTTTTGGCGCCATTTTGTCGAGTTCGATTTGGTGACTATATTTTAATTCTATTCGCAAATTGATTCATAGTGGATATTGTGTTTTAAAATTGGTGCAGTTTTGTGGTACAAGTGTCTACGCAACTGAAAAATTTGTGGGATAATGGAAATACCCAAGTAACACACAAGCAAGATAACAATACACATATAGAAAGCTTTACAGTTTAAAGATGAATATCTTTTGTATAAGAGCCTTAGAAATAGCTAAATGCTGAATTAATTTGAGATCGGGCTTTTAAAATTCTTAATGCTTAATAACTTCTGTATTCTTGTATTTGATTTCTTTAAACTTAATAAACAATATTTGTTAGACTATTATACAAGCTTTATTAAGCATTACGCATTCTAGGTACCTTAAAGCTGAAAAAAGGCCCCTGTGGAAGCATTTGTATGAATAATCATAATCTGTATTGCTATTATTCAATAATTACTAAGCTAGTAGCGTTTGAATCAGCTGATTGCTGAATAAAGTATAACAATCTGAATAAGCTATTACATAATGCTGTTATACAGCTTGATACTGAATAAATGTAAAGTGAGCTAATTATTTCATGCTTAAACTGGATAAGATGCCATGTTTTACCAGTTATGCAGCTGCTGAATAAAGAAGATTATTTGGGCTTTTATTAAGTTTTCACCGGCATAACAGTATGTTTTAAACTAATATATTCAAATTAAAGACCACAGGCTTAGTGAAATGACTTTATTCAAGTGAAATCTTAGTAACTAGACTCTTGTGCACTTTTATTCAGCAATGAAAGCAAAACAAGTGATCGCCATTAAAAATCTTTGTATATAATTATAGTACAAGTTATTCACCAAGATTACCTGAATGCTTAATCTTACAACTACGACATTTTCAATTAGATTTACCGTATGTTGCATTGGAATTGCTAAAATTAGAAATTTCGCCATAAGTATTTTAGTCAGACCGAGCATACATGTACGAAAATAATATTTACAATCACTTATCTTGATTATTCCCGCAGCGCGTCAAAAATAATCGAAAGAATCATATACTATTTACGACAAAATAATTTGCGCACTAAGAATTAACATGACTATAGCAAACCTAATTATTGAAAGTACCGTTTTAATAAATTCACCATGCATGTCAATAATCATTCACTGACATTATATATTATGTCTAACTGATTCTCATCTTATTCCACAATTTGTATGAAAAATATCTGTATTATTGTTAACATGAAATTAATGCTGAGTAAATTCTGAATACAATAACCAATTCGACATAGCTGAATATTTGAGGTGTAAGAGCTTAATAAAAGCAATATCAGCTGTTATTCAGAAGTTATTAAGATAATAGTACCATTACTAAGTTCCTAGTCAGATGTTTAAGCTTTAAGCATTTTAATTTGGGGCCTATTTTGTTTGAATAAAATCTGGATAGATGGTACTCAGACGTTATTCAGCTTAGTATTCAACTTATATTCTTAACGATAGCTCTTACTCAACTTTTATTCAGCACGTTTGTGTTACTTGGGTAGGCGCGATCTTGGTTGTGTGAAGCTGAGACTTTTATTGTAGTGGTGGCTACCTTGGCAGAACTTACCGAGTAAACTGTCTTGATATACTTGGTGCCAAATGCTCCAAGCAGCATTGGAATTCAATGCACCCGCATTCTAATGTAAACTGAAACAATACCTTACCACTGAACTATTCAACACTTGACACTGGCAAAAATTACTTCCAAGAGGAAAGTAGATTGCGAAACCAAAAATAAGAAAAAGAAGAAGTTTGTATAGAAGTAAGTCCCATTCCCATGAAAGCAATGACTGCACGAATTCTCAAAAAATGCTTAGTACCAACTTAGTTTCTTTTTTGTGATAATAATAATAAATTCGTACCTACCTACCTAGTTAGTAGTTTCATTCAGTCTCCTTTATGCTAGTTATCCCAAAATCTTTATAAACGACCGCCCAAAAAAGGAGTGTATTGTGTTTAGGGTTTGTGAATGTTTGTGAGTTTTTCTTACTCTACTTCAAAATGCCTCAAACGACTGTCAGTATAAATAAGTTTATGCGACTGCCCTGCCAAAAATGCAACATAGAAGTGTCGACAAGTGTCATTTCAGTAGGGGCCACTGACCTCCATATATTTCACTGGACTGGCTGAAGTGGCTGATGTGAAACTGTTCTTGTGCCTATTTGATTATCACCACTTTGGCGCTGTAGAATGTAGCGTGCGTACAGTCAGCAAAGTTATGAGCTGAACAATTTGAAAATAAATCGCTTGCAAGGATGGAACTAAAAGCTCGTCTTTACCTGTCTCCATTGTTTTTATACAAAAGATGCTTTTGTGACTTTTGGGTAAATGCAAGACAATACAGACTACTCAATCTAAAAATGAACCTTAAGGTGTTCAGCTCATAGCTTTGCTGACAGTACCTACCACAGTACGTAAGTACTTGTTGTATGGTCTGTGGTACCTACATACATGGTACTAAATCTAGTGTTGTGCTGTACCACGACAACCATTTTCATTATAGGTCAAAATTAGTTCTTTAGACGCACGCTAGTGGCATTTCAAATAAGCACAGGCACTTTGCTGTCAAATTATACAGACAGCCAGTAGCCAGTCCAGTTAAATAAAAAAAACATCAGTGGTAGGGGCACTGTTCTGTGGAACACTTTTTAAAATTATCACAAGGGATTAAAAGATTGTAATAATTTTGACAACAATGAAGGTTTTTATATTAAATATGTGAAAACATTCAAATCCTGTAACTAAATACTATGGGCAGTGTTTTCCGTAGGGATGAACGCAAGCGGGTATTTGACATTGTAATCCTCTTGTATTCAGTTTATTGTCCTTTTTATACGGCTGCTGTCCTACAACGTTACCGCTGAAACAAAATGTTTAGTATGTTAGGTAATCTTAGATTAAGATCTATATGCAATTGAGTTCAGTTGACTATTTAAAAGTAAGTTGATAAAAACGTTAATTTTATGATTATTTCAGTTACAGCAGGGCTCTGTCACTCCCCGAACGAGTATGAAGCGCTCGGCGTCCTCTTTTGCCAGCCGGCAAAATCCACTTTTTGCCGTTAGCCGGTGGATCGAAGAGGAAAATAATCCTCCCTCCTATTTATAGTAAGTTAGGTACCTTAAACGATCCTACCAGTGTTGTTCTTGATACGGCAATCATCGGGATTGCCGTTTCAATAACAACACTGGTAGACTCGAATACTACTCAAGCTACGGCAGCTTGCAACAACACTGTCCATACAAAAACGGCAATTTCATTTATGAACAATAGCTCCTCACATTCAAAATTGCTTTATTATTAATTAATGTCTTTTAGTACTAAATTGTACCAATTTTTTGTGAGAAGAAATAAATTTTATTATTATTATATTTTCCAAAAACACGGCAATTACTTAATTGTAATTTTTGGCTTTTTACAGCAATTTTTTATTTTATAGACGGCAATCCTAAATTTTTTAGGAACAACACTGGATCCTATTCTTAACCTTACGACCAAAATCTCAGAGAATGTATTATAAAACAAATTAAACGTTTGCTAATTAACAACACTAGGTAGGTAGGTAGATACAACAATTAAAAATGTATTTTTGTTACTTGCTTCACCTATCTACTTTTATAAAAAAATGCATAATGTACCTAGGTAGACAGTAGTTGTTGTGGTGAGTGCCGTCCACGGTCCCACATACAGCCCCTTGGTTCTCGGCGCAGCGGCGAGAGGGCAGGTGCCGGGGTTTTTTAGTGGATATTCCCTCCTCCTGGGATTCCACCGGGCTTTGACCTGGTGGAATTACGGGAGGCAGTCGTGGAGGGAGCCGTAACGTTGAATGTTGCGGTCCCCTCCTGGCGAGTCCCACATACCCCCTTCCCGGTCACCAACGGGAAGGGAAGCGCGTAAATGCATTTTTCCTCGGCATATATATTTATAAAAAAAAGGTAGACAGCAGTTGAACTCACAAACTAAATCTAAAATATAACCTACTCAGGTAGGTATTATTTAAATATCGGTCTTTACCCGGGGCCATAATAGCAAACGACGAAGTACTTGTCCCAAATCTCTTCATGAAACTTTGAAACGGCACATCCTACGTGTGTGGTTTGAGCCCACACCATCTGCAATGCAAAATGTGTTTTGTACTTAACAGAAACAAGAAAGTGCATTAGAGAAGCTAAACGTGAACATATGCCAATTAAGTTTTTGGCCACGGATTAGATTAGGAAAGGCATTTATTTGACGACTGACTTAAATTTTAGATCTTTCCAGACGTAACGTAAGGACAAAGAAACAGCGTCTTAGCTAGTGGCTAGCACTGGCAAGGGAGGCAGCTGACAGGGGCTTACTGTGCTGACCCGTAGCTAGAAAAAAGTCTATAGGTAAGTCTTGGGGCGCAAAATTCAAATATTCCATCTTATTTCAATTATTCTAAGCTTGTGTCCCAAAACTTTGCCACACGGAGAGAAAACTGAAAGAAGACTTTCATTTAGTTTATAAAAATTATCGGAACTGCATTCAAAGATTTAAAAAAAAATTACATTCTATACAATACAAATTGATACAATACGTAACAATTGAAATTTAAATCATAAATTTCATGTTCTTCCTTTTGTTTTAGATGCTGTGTTACTCAAGAAAAAATAATCCTAATGAGCAACCCTTTCGATCGGTATCGTAAAAATATTGTTTTTTTTCATATTAGGTAGGTTCGATTCCTAGTTAAGGCAGGCGATTTTTCAAAAATCTTTGAATGCATTCTCAATCATTTTTAAAATCAAAGTGAAGTCTTTTTTCAGTAAATTTTCCTACCTTCAATATTTAAGGTACTTTCCCTCCGTGTGGCAATGTTTTGGGACACCCTGTATGAATTCAAATCATTCATTATGTCACTTTCTAAATGCATGCCTCCGACTTCTTGATCGAAGCTCCGACTGCATGTTATTATGTTGCTTTTAATAGATATTTAATCTTGTTTCCATCTTTTCAGTTGACTTGTCTTTCGATGCAGGCGGGTTTTTTTAATTTATTTTTTGTTAAAAAGAAGTTAGAAATTATAGTACCTAACTTGGAACGGTTTAATTTTAGTCAGCGCTTAAAAAAGGGGGATGCTTCATATTCATAAGGTGTTCATAAGTATAACGAATAGGTCTGAATAAGTATTTAAAATGATTGTACTATTGTTGATGTGAGAAGTTTGTACAATATTGTCAACAGTTTTGGGATGTTAAAACTATTCGCGGTTAATTTCAGTTAAGACGCGACTTTACTTAGATTGACTTAAGTTACCTAATGTAAAATATTTAACCTGAGTATAGTGAAGTGTTGTCGTCTCTGGTTCCTTTTTGATGTACCCAAAATTGTAATTTTTACGTTCCTCGAACCACTTCTGCAGAGGGTGCGCCGGCGAAAACTTGTAGTTGCGGTCGGTGGTAGAGTACCAGTGCAAATTTTCTCCAACTTGATCGAATCTCTTTGATGCTTTATAACAAAAATAAAGTGTGGAAAGCCTAAAGCTTTGTACAAACAGAGGTGAATTCCGCGCGCGATGCGGCATTTTGTCGGATTTTGACCACCTAACTCAAAGCGATAGCCATAGCAATGCTCTAGCAATTGTTTTGGCTATGGCTATGGCTATCGCTTTGTGTTAGGTGGTCAAAATCCGCCAAAATGCCGCATCGCGCGCGGAATTCGCCTCTGTTTGTACGAAGCTTTAGAAGGTAAAGTTTAGGTACTGGACATCAGACATTTCTGAGGTACTTTTATCGATAAGGGATCCACTAGCGTTGCCAATACTTATGCAACTAGTAGGTATACAGGGTGTCCCAAAACTTTGCCACACGGAGGGAAAGTACCTTAATATTGAAGATGTGAAATTTCACTCAAAGAAGACTTCCTTTTGTTTTTTAAAATAATTGGAACTGCATTCAAAGATTTCTGAAAAATAGCCTGCCTTAACCAAGAATCGAACCCACAAAAAACGTTTTTTTTATATTTTTTTTACGATACCAATCGAATGGTTTACTCATAAGGATATTTTTTTCATAAAGACACAGCATCTTAAACAAAAAGAAGACCATGAAATTTAACATTTAAACTCTAATTATTGCGGATTGTATCAATTTGTATCTAATCGTATGCAATTTAAAAAAATCTTTGAATGCAGTTTAATTTCTTTTTAAAACAAAATGAAGTCTTCTTTCAGTTAATTTTCCTATCTTCAATATTTAAGGTACTTTCCCTACGTGTGGCAAAGTTTTGGGACACCCTGTATAAGGTAAGGCCAAATGATGTGATGATACTTAAACAGGTGATAGTGTTGCTTAAACTGAACAACTTTCTCCAAGGAACTTACTCGTACCTAGGTCGAAAAATGAAAAAAAAAATTATACTCTTTACAGCTGACCAACTTACTATGGAAAGGCGTAAAAAAACTTTTTTCGACTTATGTTCATTGAAACAAGTTGTTCAGTTTAATTAAGCAACACTATCACCTGTATTGTTAAATAATTTGGTTCCACCTTATATTTATTACTCTTAAGCTGGGTCCACACGACACCAACTTACGTTGTGCAAACTGTTGCACAAACAAAAGTCTGTGCAAGTCTCATCGTCCACAAACAATTTAGTTAGTCGTTTTGGCAGCAGAGGTGTAGTATCATAATCCAGCTGTGGTGAGTGAAAGTGAAGCGAACAATGGAAGATATATTTAGATATAGACGGACTGCTAACAATAATGTTAGCAGAAGCTACAATATCAGTCATGAAAATTAAAAAAACAAATCGAACAAAATAGTCAAAAGAATGGTTATTAAAAACGCAAAAATACTCTCATAATTTTAGTAAAGTAATTGTGAGTAAATTCGATTATAAATCATCTGGAATATTTTCTCAGGTCATTAATTTTCAATAGTAATTACCATAACACTCATAAGTTTGAGCTTGAGCATGTGTCTACACGGTGCAATAGTTTGTGCAAACAGATATGTTTGCATCGATTTTTTGATACAAAATACAAATAAGCACAATCTTTTGCACCAACTGCAAACTCGACGTGTTGCGCAAACATAAGTTGGTGCCGTGTGCACTCTGTGGAAAGTGAAAAGTTAATTCCAGAGTTAGGCAAGTATCTTTAATAATGCGACTTCTGTTTCGATTTGCTTTCGATCAAAATTCTTGATATGCCCTATTTATACAGGGCAGGGTTATTTATAAAACACCAACAATCTCGCATGAGTAAATTAAATAAAACGAATTTTCATACAAGTAAACTTCGGAAAAGTCGTAGAACAAACGTTGTTATTTATGATGTTAGTATCTACTCCTACGAGGTTCTTGGTGTTTTACAAATAACCCTGCTTATATCTTACCGACTCCTGTGTCAGGATTATGCGAATGTCTGTACTTGGATGCCCACTTTGCTGCTTTTGCGGCTAATTCATAGTCCCATACCTAAAATTCACCTAATAGTTTTATCATGAAATACCGGCATGTATATGTACTATGGGCAACAGCGTCGCTTAACCAGTTTGCAACAAAATTCGTGTGCGCGCGTTTCGCCCCTGCACGAACTAAACGTATGTGACAGCGGGCGCGGCGTGCAAGCGATTTTAACCTTAGCAGTGGTTAAGCGACGCTGTTGCCCATGGTACATATAGGTACTAAATTTTAATTTAAAACCTTGAATTTAAAAACTTTTAATTTAAATTTAAAAGCTTGGCATAAAAAAAACCTCATTAGGTAGTGTTTTTTGCCGCACATAAGTTATTTTTTTTATTTTATGAATAAAGTTTCTTTAAATAGTGGCACTTTACCAAAAACTGCATGTCATTCGCTGCTGGCTGCTTGTCCACCTCGCCCCGCGCTACGCGTATGCGCTTTTGGTTATGGCCATCTACAAACTTTCGAATATCTTGGCAAGACAAATCAATTACTGAAAATACATCCAAAAATTATCAAATTACGTATGTCATAGTTTACATAACCGTAAATATTATGTATATATAATATTATAATATATCTACTCTCCACCAAATGCTCCTCAGGCGGGACTCGAACCCGCAACCTTTCGGAACCTGGCCCAATGCTCTCTCTAAACGAAAAGAAACAAATATATTTCGTAGCAGCAGGCGTAACATGACGGACCCTACAAAAAATTGTCTAAGTACATTATTCTAATCTCATTTTAGTCATTTCGACGTAAACTTTGATTGAAGCGCTCATGGAACAGCTTGACAGAGTGATCGTACTCGATCAGCAACGCTCGGTCCGGTCAGGTGTCGGATGGGTGACGGTTAAGTGGCATTACAACTGAGCGCTTCCGGGCTTCGGAGGGCACGTCAAACCGTCGGTCCCGGACACAGATATGTCTGTGGTCCCGGCTGTTGTCGTCTGATGACAGTCGTTAAGCCAAGTTAAGGGCCTTACAGGCGGCTGGATAAACTCTTACACCAGAGGTGGCCACTAATCCTCTTACGAAAGAAGACTGCTAGGGTTGTAGCTCTACCACCTACCATGAGTTGTTGTTGCAAACTTTTTTCGTTTGATCCCGTAACATTTGGCAATCGAGCACAATGCTCTCTCCAAATAAACGAATATATTTCGTAGCAACCGAATTAACCCTAAAAAATTGTCTAAATCTAATTATAGGGATTTTTTGGGATTTTAGGGTAAACGTCGGGAAAACCAAAAATCAAACCAAATACCAACTAATTACCAAAGTACTTTTAATAAAACCACGCTAGTGTCCGTTAAAAATTGTTTTATTTCATTTTAGGGTAGTATTTAATCAGGTAACAATAAAGTCCCATTTTGGTTATCAAAAATACTAAATATAGCGTACTGAAATACTAAAGGGGCGACAGACTGAGGGCGACTACAAATATTGAAAATGGGTGACTTTAAAATATAAATTGGGTAACTAGTTATTCAGAACGAGCGACGCTATTCGGGCGACAACCTTAGGGTGCACAAAATATTTAAAATTTGGCATAAGTATATTTTATTTAAAAAAAAAGCGACTTTAACCTAATCGAGATGACAAAAAACCGACTTCAAAAACCTACTTCTAAAAAGCAAGAAATAATATTCGTAATAATAAAAACACGTCTATTGAAGTCGGGTGGGGCTGGAGTACATACAGATTCCTTTATTTATTCTAAAAGCCCCACCCGACTTCAATAGACGTGTTTTTATTATTACGAATATTATTTCTTGCTTTTTAGAAGTCGGTTTTTTGTTTTTTTTTTTAACAATTTTAATTTTTTTCTTTTTGGTGTAGGTACCTTGTAGGTAAATTATTTAGGTAGTAAAATCGGCTCAGCCAAACGTGAGATAATCGCGAAGAAACATACATACCTACATACGGGTCACACTGAAAACCTCCTTTTTAAGTCGGTTAAAGAACTACACACATATCCCTCTTCCAAAAAAAAATATCTTATTCAGTTCATAAACAAAGAAGTAATACGACCATTATCATCGAGGTAATTCACACAAAATCATACTATTTTCGTGCTTTTTTCAAGATTACTTGAAAAGTACTAAACCGATTTCCAAATTTTAAAAAATGGGACCAACTTGGGAGTTACCTAATGTAATAACGTTTAAATCATTTCAATCGGTCCAGCCGTTTTCGAGTAATCGGTGGACATACACAAAAAAAAACAAATATACAGACGAACAGAGAGCTGTAACAGTTCGAAATTGAACATGTTTTTTTATCTCAAATATTGATCCGGAAGCGGGCAAAATACAAACTTTAAGTATTCCTGCATAGGGTTAGTTTTCATGATTTCTGTAGGTCTTCTTCCTTGTCGGTTACCTTCTTTATCACATTCCAGAGGGTCCACAATTTATGGCTAGTTAGAGGTCTGTAAAAATACAAAAAATCCAGGGTTGGAAAAATAGTTGTAAACACAAATAAGTAAAGTTATGTAATTAATCCAAAAATAAATTCGTTGAATAACTTACCATGAAGAGGGTGGTTATTCTCATTTTACTAAAAGAATGGTTGGTTATGCAATCTGTGAGGTTTTATTGCATTTCGTCCTGCATTCAAAATATCATAGTTTTGCACTGACGATAGAACGATGTTCTTATAACACAAATCCATTGTTCATATGCACTTTATAAGTTATGATTGCAATATGCAAACACAACATTGACAAAATATCCGTATTCCTATATAAAAAACAGATAATTTTATGGTAATTCAATAACTTGAAAATATGTTTCAACAATAATAAACAGATCGTCTGACACTTGGTATAGACAAATGTATTTGACATTTGGTGGACGTTTTTGGAACTAAAAACTGACATTCCATCGAGAAAGTCTACTCTATAAAAAAAAAAGAAATAATCTTTGGAAATTTATACCATTAATAAATTAAGAGAAAAGAGACGAATGATTATAAAATTACAAAATAAATAAATGATAATTAAAGATAATCACTGCTTAGGTAGAATAACATTTAAATTTGGAAAAATCGAAGTTTTGTAAGCATACTTGCTAGAGCAAATAAATTTGTGTGATACCAGTGTGTAACGGAACGCAAATCTTTCGGTTAAGTTCTGGATTATAGATAAAGTAAAATCAGTTTAATATTAAAAGTAAAGAAAGAATATGAATGATTATATTTGTAATAAGAAAATAATTAAATCAGAACAATAACTAGTAAAAAGTTGTAAGAAAATTGGACAAAAAAATATATATATGGAAAAACGGAACGTTCTACATTCTCTTTGTCCATAAACAAGAGATGAAGGGAGAGGTTCGTGGTAGCCAATCGTAAGCTTGCAAAGCGTTTTGTGACCATAAAAGGAGATGAATTGAGTTGGTGTTTAGCCAATCGTAACGCGTGAATCTGGGGGGAGTTAACTTTAGAGTCAGCAAATAATAGCTCAGAATGGTGGCGCCAAGATTTAAAAAAATGATACCAGTATAAAATCATAAAATACCCATAGTAATGAAATTATATGAAAAAAAATAAGTTGGCCAGTAACGAAACGTTCTTTGGCAAATAGAATAAATAAATGGGTGGCGCAAAGAATAATTAATATTATGAATAGAGTCATGCATCAATCGTAAATAATAAAAGTAGGCTGATAGCGGATTTATTGATTATAAGGGGTCTTCTTTGAAGATTAGCGAAATTGATTAGACCAAAAGATTTATTCAAACATACAGGAAAGATTAAATTGCTTGTGTCATATAATATATATTTACTTGAGGATCTTTGTAAATTCTAGATTAACCAAAATTAGTTATTGGATACGGAGGTAATTACTAATCTTTGTATTCGTAAAATGTTCACGTAATTTAAATATTTGAGGGTGATTGGCAAAAAAAGAACATATATATTTATTTATTTATTTAAAGTATCTTACAGGTACTTAGGGGGACTAAATGCACTAGGCAATTTTTGTAAGTCAATTAGTGGAAAATTTCCCAGTATTTTGGGGAGATAGATTGTGACAGGGCACATTAAGGATACAAACAATAGAATACTAGGAATTATGCGTAGCTAGGGGACGCTTTGAAAAATAATGGGTGGGGGTTAGGTTATAAAAGCTTCGACGAGCTTATTCTCGATCTCATTTTTCCACCTGCCGAGAAGAAGACGAATCTCTGCCTCCCCTCTGTAAGAAGCGCCATAGAACAAGTTCTTTTTATACTCAAGCACATATGAAGAAGTCAGCAAATTAGTGAATTTAGGAAAGTCCATTGTTTAGGCCTTGCAATCGGGGCAAGTTTTCTTTGGGGAAATATTTCAAACAGGGTTTTAAAATGGTAAAAATTAAGCCTTGACTGAAATATATAATTCTATTTGCAAAGGTTACATCAAAATTAACGCTAGCTGTTCCAAGTAAATTCCAGAATTAGTAAAATCAGATTAAATTAATATCAATTTAAATGAAATAAAATGTGGGAAGGGAGATTCTATTTAGAATAATTACTAGAAAATTTGTGTCATATTGGGGCGATCCGTAATGGACTTTCTGGGGGGGCAATGAGGTAACTGATAGCTTATGAGTGTGACTTCATAAGCGGGCATCAACTCGTTGATTGCCTAGTTAAGTCACATAGTGTAATCATGTGTGACGTGGCTGATGACAGACGTCGTAGAAATGAGGTCGTTAGAATGTAATTCTGGTCCTTGGTCAAGTCCTTAAGTACATGATTATGCTATACCTCATGCTAGGGACCGAAGATGGCTCCTTCCCATCCATCTTCGGCACGGTCAAGCACTAGGTGGTCAGGGAGTATTGCTTGCTCAAACTGTCCAGGTAACGGGGCTCCGGATGACGAGGTAAGCGTCACACAAATTGCATAGGAAGTTCTCATTTAGTCTGGGTTAGGCAGGTAAAATCTTGTAGGATAGATGAAGGTTAGTATCGCGAAGGTTAAGTAGGCATCACAAAAATTGGGTGGGTTTTTGTGATGAAAGGTGGTTCGAGTTGACGTTAATAGAGCGAAATAGGTGTGTAAACGGTTAGGCGACCATGTTGATCAAACGAAAATATGATTAGGTCAAAACCTAGGCAAGAACATATTTTATATAGGAGAACGACTTTTGGAAATTTCTATACAGAAAAGTGTAGCATATAGGGTTTCGACGACAAAAGGCTGGTTTAGACGTCGCGAGCTGACTAGGGGTAACGATTAGGCGTGATTCGACAAAATGGCCGAAATATTTTGTAGTTAGGAAAAATTCAATTCGGGGCGCACAAAATGGCTGCCCTAACTTGAGCTAGAAATAGGTATTTTTATGTAAGAATTAAATGTTAAATTTGTCATGGATGAAATGGACGCTTGGTTTTCAAAATGGCGGATCAAAGATAATCACCTAAATAAAGAAAATCATGATTTTAGATCTCTCAGACAGGGTTATTATCGGCAGATCAATGGATCTACTAAGATATTTTAGCAAACCCACGATACTATTTAATTCTCAGTAAACCTTTTAAAATATCTGCAGTGTTGTGTTGAGTTTTGGTTGTACAAAATGGCGTCGATTGTGAAAATCAAGTGAGTGTTAATTAATTATTTTTATGCTAAAGCCAGCCAAGTAAACGATTTAATAAATCAGTAAATTACTAAAGTATGATAATAGTAAAATTTCTGAATTGGGTTGGTCATATGAACCACCAGATTTGAAATCAAGTAATCACAAGTGTCGTGTGAAGCCGCATTAATAGTGATTTATTTTGTCTTTGTGATAACACAGCTATTTAATAATTTGTGAAGTGAAATAAATCTTTGGTCGTTAGGAAGGGCCGGTATGTATGATTTCTCCCAGGTTGATTCGTGGAGATCATATAAAAACCACTAAGATGAAATTTTATTTTACAAGTGACGAAGTGGCTGAAAGAAAATGTCATTAAATTCTTACCACTAACAGTACCGTTATAATATAGTGAATACAGGCGAAAATACTTGTTTTTGGTGCTCAGTTGATGCGTCGACACAGGTGCGATCTGGAGGTTTTCTGATCATTTCAATTTGGAAGAAACTAACATCAAATTGTTTCCATCTTAAAACAAATCCTTCGATGCCATTTTAACAACACAGCGTCGAAGTATTTTAGCTAAACTTAGAATTTGCGAAAGTAAAGTGTAGGAGGGTTATTTATTGCTTAGTACATACATCTTGTCCCTTTTTCTAATAAATCTTTCCTTCAGAACAAAAAAGATTTACCAATTCCCATAATTTTGTCATGGATTGTAAGATTGAATTCGTGAGACATAAAGTAAGTCAACTTTAGAATTGGTTCAATATATAAAAAAAATAACTTAAATTTAAATTTTATATCAGCCATCACATTGAAAAGGAAATATTTCAATTGTGAAAATTTGGTAAATCGCTTGTAAGCGCTTTCTGCTTTGTCCTCTTTTTAGTTGGAAATAATACAAACTAACATAGACTATGGACTTTAATATATTTAATACATAATAAAGCTTGTAAGAAAGTAACTGGCTGTTCCGGGAGAAGGTTGTCCCAGTCCGGTGTCGAGACCTATCGTGATGGCGGGGTGGTGCCATCACCATTAGCCGGAAAAACACACTGGTTACTTTCTACCATAAATATAAACTCATTAAACTTGAAGATAGGTAACGAACTAATATACTATCCGATGGCAATAAATGATTCTCCACAACTGATTAATTATTCGACTGATATAACATTTGATACTTGCATTATACTCACAATGAGACTGTAGTGTTGTTCTTATATCTTCTGCTTAACTCTTATAACATCCGCATATCAAGTTAAGGTTTAGCAATAATATTATCTCATAAGGATAGGAAATTAAGTTCCATAATAGAAAATTCAGTAATGGGTTTTACATTATAATAGGAAATGATGAGTTTTATTCTATCAGAATAAACCACTAGTATTAACCATTTATTGAAAATCTTACTCTGAAGCTAGTTAAATGATTATTTCTTTTTAGGGGTCGTTCAACCCAGCATATAAGTTAGTAATGACTAATAGTACAATTTAAGCATAACCACAGAAATGAAAGCAATAAATATTCGGCATCGGTAAAAGATACTTTATATCTAATTCTTTAGAAATCACACAGTTCACATCGCACTTTCCCTTTATCACTTATAGCAACCAATTGCATATCTCAATTTAGTTCCTAATTAATTATTAACTATCATTTTGGTAGTAGGTTTAGCATAGTTCACACTTTTACTAGCAGTAGGTATAGAGCTGGTAGGCATAGCGCTCCTTATAATGGTATAGGCATTTATTTCAGCTGATAAGCAAACAAGAATACTCCACCAAGTTAAAAGAATAGTATAGGGTTCGGGTTAGTTAATGTAGAAAAATAATTTTATAAAATTCTATTCTATTTAAAATCAAGCGAAGTAATGTTCATTATTTTGTAATAGATTCCTAGGTTAATAATTAACAGAGCATAGATAATTTAAATTCAGCGTTTAGAGTTAGTATTTATTAGCAATCAGACAGCAGTACTCAAGAACACGGGTCTACGCTTACAACCGGGTCCTATCGCTAGAAGTCACGAGCCCTTTCACACATACAAAAGCCAAATCAGTAGCATATTCGGTCACACCATTAGATTAGGGTTATAGGAAGTAAAACCAAGCAGAACTTAGGTCAAACATTTAATCAATTCATAAATAGGCATTGTTAGGTTTAAAGCCGACGAGCGGTTAATCACCATAAGTAGAGATTATAGTTAGGTTTGTGTTAGGTTATATAAAAGCTAGGATTAAAAGATTATCAAACAACTTAGCAAATCGGTAGTAGGGTAGCGAGTCTTCAACTTTTTAACATCACCATCTTCAAAAAAAAAATTTCGTATATATATCAATATATCATCATAACATAGGGGTAGTTACAGAACCTCCTCCTTTTTGGAAGACGGTTAAAAATACAATGTTGGACAGCTTATACAGGATGGATTTTTGAGACGGTACATTAAGGGCAGGTACCTTAACCGTCATAGTTACAGGAAAACGTTCCTAGGAGACCATCCATAATTTTTTAAGATATTTGAACTGCATTCACAGATTTTGGAAAAAAAAAATACGGTTAGCAAAAAATTGCTAAAATAGAAAAAAAATTATGCCAATCGATTGTATTTCGTGTGGGGATCAAAATAGTCTATGGGACCATTTAAGGTATGAGTACTAAGAAACGATAGAAATCGCCAAAAACTTTTTCCATACATTTTGTACTGAAAAACGATAAATCAACTCGAAATATTTTTTATTGCCAAACGATCCTATTTCTTACTTTGATCAAAATACTCTTCAAGGATAACTGAAATTTGACTACAGAAACTCATAAAAAACCCATTAACAGTCGCCTTTATTATTTCCAGTCATCCAATTAAAATTATTCCGTCATTTTTATAGAGTTCGTCCTGCTACGACGAGAGAGGAGAGAGAGAGCATTGGGCTTTATTACAATCAGTGGCCCAGGGCCACTGGTTATAATAAATAACCAGAATTACCGTAACTTAAGAAATGCTATGTGTGGTGAACGTTTTGTTCCATATTTTGTATAAATAAATGATAACGGCGAAAATTTTGAATACCTTCGAAATAGAAATTGGAAAACATGCAATAGTTGCACAAGAATTTCACAAAAAAAAATTATTGAGAAAATATAAATAGTACCTCTTTCCTAGTTATATAGTTTTACTAGCGGCCACCCGCGGTTTCACCCGCGTGGTTCCCGTTCCCGTGGGAATATCGGGATAAAAAGTATTCTATGTTTTAATCCAGGCTATCTTCTATCTGTGTGCCAAATTTCAACCAAATCCGTTCAGTAGTTTTTGCGTGATTGAGGAACAAACATCCAAACCCACAAACTTTCACATTTATAATATTAGTAGGATTTTTAAAAACTTTATTATTGCACATACGAAATCAGCTGCGTGAGCAACTTAGAGTGGCTCCTACAATCGTGGTTAGAGAAAGACGTTTCTTCTCCATTTCCTAGAAGCTTTCCAACGGTTACCTTACCCAACTCTTGATATTCACAATTTTGTTTAAAAAACTTACATTTGCACTGTATGTAACTGAAGAAGATGCAGAAAACGACCGTTCTTAACTGCATTTTGATACGCACACTGCAAATTAATTGGAAAATGGTGATAGTGATCTTTAACGAAGTAGGTAAATTGCTATGAAATTCTCAATCCTAGTGGGTAAACATTATTGAGTGGAAAATGCAGCAAATAAAAATGTTTAAAATCTAATAAAGACTGGTAAAGTGATTAATGCGTATCGGTCTGGATGACCAAGATATTTATAAGACTTCTCCTGAGGGACTGGTTACTTCGAAATTTTAATAATTGACCGAGCGAGCGATGCGTCTCTGCTTCAGCTTGGGCAAAAATTCTTTCGTATGTCTGGCTGTATGTTCTCACCTACAGGTCGCATTTCTCAACTGATACTCGTGAAATTTTGTGAGCAGGTTCGAAAATTATATAGAATGTTTTTGCCGAGCCAGTTTTTCGCAATTTTTCAAAATGGCGGAGATATGTTAAAAATCATATTTCAGTCCGACTTTCCAGCTATGCCTGTTTTCCTCTACTGGGGGTACGGCCCCAGTAGAGGAAAACACATTTTAGCACACTTTTTTATTATTTTCGTACTTAATTCGTCATAACCAATCGAATTAGTGTCTTTTAAGGACTTAATAATTTGAATGATGTCTGATTCGCATAGGGGTGTAATGAACATAGTGTTTGCCACTTGTTTACTTTGTGGGTTCTCTTGATAACCTTTACTGTCATTCAATTTACTTTGTCCAGTTAAGTCAATAAAATAGTCATTAAATTAATTCGCAATGTCATTAGCTTTGTCATACGTTTGGTCATTTATTTTTATTTCGTTGATGTCTTTTGAGTTATTTTTCATGTCAATATTATTTTTAATAACGTTCCAGGCCGCTTTACACTTATTTTTAGAATCTTTTATAAATTTAGCATTATTCAGTTGCTGAGATTTATAAATGCATTTCTTCAAAATTGCATTGTATGTTAGGTATTGTTTTCTATTGTAATGTTTATTAGCAGACTCATTACGGTATTTAAGATATAACAATCTCTTCTTAATACAACCCCTTTTCAGACCTTTAGATATCCATTTATTTTTTATCGCTTTTTTCCCTTAGAAAAATCTGAAATAATTCTATGTGATAGCAGTTTATATAAAGATTACAGGAAAATTAAAACGATGTCTCAATATAGCACACTTTTTAGAAATCATCAAATTTCTAAAAAAATAACATTAGTTCCACTATCGGTCAAGAGATGGCGCTGACCTAAATCTGCAATACTAATTTTATTATTCTACTCTGCAGTGTGGTTTAATGGTGCACATATGATGGTACGGAACCCTCGGTGCACGAGCCCGACTCGCTCTGTTTTTTTTAAAGAATTATCAAGTAATACACATTTACCTGAAGTTATTTCTGTAGCCTACAAGTCGGCCGTCCTCCGTGGCCGGCATGAGTGGAAGTCAGAGCACCACGAAGGAAGTGGAGAAGGCGGTCCCCACGTACAAAGAACTTCTACAAAAGGAACCCGTGAAGGCACCTCGTGAGTTATTCTACCTAATATAAAATTGACTCTGTTTTAAGTTGAAACTCGGTAGACTTTTCGATAATCGATGCGTTAGCCGGTACGGCCCTAGGTCGCATTTCTCAACCCATTCTCGTGAAATTTTGTAAGCAGGTTCGAAAATGATAAAGATTTATTTTGACAAACCACTTTTTCGAAATGGCGAAGATATTTAAAAAAATACATATTTGAACAGTTTCGAAAAATGATCAAAAATAACAAAACTTTATTTTTTATTTTTAGAAGATTCAAAGTTCATCAATCAAAGCATTTCTGGCCAATATTCGAAATTTGAAAATAAATAAGGTTGTGCCTTTGTGACAGAACCTAGACTGTGTATATTATTTGCACAGTATAGATAGGTACTTATTAGTTGCAAAACTAATATCTATTCTGTGTAGTTTGTTTTTAAAAAACACAATTTAAGCTACTTTTTAACGCGAGGTCTACAGTTCACGGAGCCACTAGTAATAAGTTTGTTCCAAATAAGTACCTAATATAGATTTTCATTTACTTATCTAAAAATTAGGACTTATTATTTTAGCATATTTCGAAATTAAGTTTTTTAACTTAATCGGATTATGTTAATTCGTTATACTTATTTCTGGCTAACAATGACAAGTGGAACGAACTGTGGTCTTCCTAAAATCTTCATGCTTACCAATGTTCTTCACCCTGAAGGCAACCATTGGTTTCGCCACTTTGGCACACGAAATAAAAAAGTGTTTTATATTATAGCGTTTAATACCCAAAAATCCCAAAAGTTGAAGGAGATTTTGAAATTATATTTTATGTTGATGTGATGAAAAAAATGAATTGTTAATGTTTTATATGATTTATTTCTAAATGAAGTATAGGTGCAGGCTAGAAAATTAAACGTGTTGATATTGTTGTAATACTCACCTACCATTTCTATTAGTTTATTCAAATTGCAAGTTATACTCGTACTTTAATAAAATTATAAAATTCTGCTAACTTTTAAAATTAACATAGTAAGTACTAATAAGTATATCATTAGCATCCCCTTCCGTAGGGTCGCATACATTTATCACTGGATACGCACAACAGTCTTCGCTTGCGATCAGCCCCGGCTGTTTTGTATGGATACCGAGTTAAGACGTTCCCACTGAAACAGATGAAAAGAAAGTTAGGTATTGTTGATAAACTATAAACCTCCTCCTTTTTAGGGTTCCGTACCAAAATGGTAAAAAAGGAACCCTTATGGTGTGACTCAGTCTGTCTGTCTGTCACAGCTGGATATCTCGAGAACTACTAATGGTATCAACTTGAAATTTGGAATAGTTTAAGATGACATTTGCCCAACTATTTTGCAAATAAGAAAGAAATAATAAAATTAATATTTTTTTTACAACAGGGACTGAAAAGGGGTCTTAAAATTTTTAAGTGAGGTGACTAGGGCATGTGGGGTATCATATGAAAGAACGCTGTTTGCACATTTTGAAACGATTTTTCCTTTTTTCTTAAGCAGCATAGTTTTCGACTTATGATGAAAAATGTAAAAAAAAAATACCGTTCCCCCCCTTATCTCCGATGTTTGCAAAGAGAAAAATCTGAAATAATTCTATGTGATAGTAGTTTATGTAAAGATTACAGGAAAAATAAAACGATGTCTCAATATAACACACTTTTTTAGAAATTCAAAAAACAAACAAAAATTCTTTAGTTTCACTACCACTCAACAGATGGCGCTGTCCTAAGCATGCTAACGTAAGGGACAAAAATAGTTACACTATCGGTCAAGAGATGGCGCAACCTAACACTACAATAATAAATTGGTGGCTGGTTCTAATATAATTACCTACTATTTGCCGTACAAATAAACGAAGAATAAGTTCCTACTTAGTAATATAGTAATATAATAATAACGAGGAGCTCGGTGGCGCAGTGGTTTAGCGCCTGGACCAGCGATTGCGGAGGTTAAGCAACGTTCGCAAGGTTCGGTCATGGGATGGGTGACCAAAAATTTATTATTTCGAGCTCCTCCGTGCTTCGGAAGGCACGTTAAGCCGTTGGTCCCGGCTGCATTTGCAGTCGTTAACACCCACCAATCCGCATTGGGCCCGCGTGGTGGGTTATGGCCCGTCCTCCTTATCCACCCATAAGGAAGGCCTGTGCCCCAGCAGTGGGGACATTAAAATGGCTGATGGACTAGTAATTTAAACATTTTGCAATGTGGAGTAGCTGAAACGTTTTTCAGTCACCATAAGCAGCATTTGTAAATTAACTGTCCGCCTGTTCGCCCTTCCACCTGTCTGCCGTTTATCCTACTTTTTTAAAGACTGTCCTAAAATAACATATCCAAATATATTTATGATTGTACGGAACCCTCGGTGCGTGAGTCCGACTCGCTCTTGACCGGTTTTTTTGAAGTTGTAAGAAACGAGATTTACGGCCCGGCCACAGCCCAACGCAGCAAGTAAATTCAATATTCACTGCGCGCTATCTCGATATCGGCCTCTCAGCTGTTAGTCACGACCGCTCACTGATTACCGAATTCGCTTGCCGCGCCGCATGCCGGCACTACATATTCGCCCATCATCGGCACAATTTATCGTAGGTACGTTGATAACATTGATGCTTTTGAAAGAACCTCTTTGAAGCATTTGTTACAAAACCGGCAACGTACGATAAATTGTGCTGATGATGGGCAAATATGTAGTGTCGGCATTAGCCACTTTACGGTTTTTGTGAACCCAAGTTTCATTGGGAAAAATTACTATCCGATTCTTTAAAATGCAATTTTATTTAAATTCAACTTTAGAGAAAAGCTTAGCAGATTGGTAGAATACTCCTTATAATAGATTGGAAAAGACTTCAAAATGGAATTTCATATTGTTATACTTATATACAAACAATGAAAGATTCAACTCACGCAGGGCCATAGTTGCAAACGACGAAGAAGCGTTGCCACGTGTCGGCTAGCCGAGACGCTGCGCAACCTACATGCGTGCTATCTGCCCAGGCCATCTGTGATAAAACTCATGGATTATTAATAATTAATAAATAGTAACAAGTATTCTAAACAAATCTCAAAACTAAACAAATCTTGTAGTATGGTGTCTAAATAACAAATTACATATTTACCTAAATAAAAAAACACAGCGAAATAAAATCTATGGAATAAGAATTCTGCTCGAAAAATGGCACCACACGAAAAGTACAACTAAGTGGATAGAGCTAAAATGCTGGCATTTAATTATGCAGCACAAAGCGTCTGAACACTGGTTGCTTATTAGCGACCATAATTTTATATTCTCATAGATATTTTCTATACTTAAACGAAAAAAAATAAAATACGTTTTTTCTGCATCTTTTCTTTTTACTGCCTTCTTTGCATCTTTTACACTATTTGACTATAAAGGACGTCATTTCTAATAAACTCTCTCTTTCTGTCTTTTCTCTACAATACAATCTGCAATTCATTGAAAAGAACACTAACGTCAGTCACCGGGTGCGTGGCTGGCCCGACTAAAGCTGAGCGGGTTGTAATTTTTTGGGCCCGTGGTGCCATTTTTACCGACTTCAAAAGGACGGAGGTACTCAATTCGACCCGTTTTTTTGTTTTTTTTTTGTTTTTTGTATGTACAGCGATTACTCGAAGACGGCTGAACCGATTGAAATGATTCAAACGTTATTAGATTAGGTAAACATTCAAGTTGGTCCAATTTTTTAAAATTTTGAAATCGGTTCAGCACTTTTCAAGTAATCTTGAAAAAAGCACGAAAATGGAATGATTTCTGTGTGAACTACCTCGATGATCAGTCGTATAACTTCTTTGTTTATGAACTGAATAAGATAATTATTTTTTTGTTTGAAAAGGGATATCTTAAGTGTAGTTCTTTAACCGACTTAAAAAAGGAGGTTCGTAGTTTGACCCGCATGTGTGTATGTTTCTCCGCGATTAACTCACGTTTGGCTGAGCCGATTTTTCTACCTAAATAATATACCTACACTACCTAATAGAAAAGGTACTATGTTCTTACTTGGTTTAATGTAAATAATCTCCAGCTTAATGCTAAGAAAACCAAATGTGTTATGGAATATGCATATCGCAGCTCTGGCTGGCAAGCTCAGCTCTGCTGCCTATGCTATTAGAAAAGTTAGACAGTTAACAGATGTAGAAACTGCTAGATTAGTGTATTTCAGCTATTTTCATAGCATTATGTCATACTGTATTCTTTTGTGGGGGATAGCAGCCGATATAAATACTATTTTTGTTTTACAAAAACGAGCAATAAGAGCTATTTATCAACTTAGTTCTAGAACATCTCTTAGGGATAGATTCAAAGAAATTGGTATATTGACAGCAGCATCACAATTTATATTAAACTGCATACTTTTCGTGCGTCGCAATATTAACTTATATACAAAAAATAGTGATTGGCACAATCGGAACACCAGAAATAAAGACAAACTTGTAATGCCTCAGTATAGATTAGAAAAAATCCGTGGTTCTTTCATAGGTCTTGGTATAAAGTTTTATAATAAAATTCCAAGTAATATTTTGGATTTACCATTTGAAAACTTTAAGACTCATGTAAAGAATTGTCTTCTTAAAAAAGGATACTAAACCGTTAAAGATTACTTAATTGATAAAACAGCTTGGTCGTAGATTTTCTATTCTATGTGAAAATTGGGAGAATTGTCCTACCTACTTAAAATGTATTGTAAGCTTTTTGACTCGACGCCTTAATGCGGGTAGCTTTAGTATGTCATGCTCACTTTAAACATTTCTGCGGTGGTGTCGTGTGAGGCGGGTCGTTACGTTCCCTCAAATATGGTTGAGCGAAACGATGGCTGGTTCATGCGTCATGCTCGTGAACGGGTGCTGCCTGTGGGAATGGGTCTGCTTCTGTCTGCTTGTACTAAGGGCGTCGCATATATTTTTTTTTTCTGTTTAAGATTATCAATCAGTATGGCAGTTCTTACTCAAAACATAGAATTAATAACTAATCCTTGTTTTGATTTCTCACTTTTTTATTGCTAATGACCAAAATGATTATTTGGCTTTCGTTATCACGATGTTTTCGTATTTTTTTGTCTATAGTTTTGTAAGTAAAGGCCTATGTAAAGCTTTTGGATATTAGTTTTCAATTCAGTGCCTTAGGATGGGTAGCCTAAGTATGTCATGCTCTCTTTAATCATTTCTGCGGTGGTGTCGTGTGGGGCGGGTCGTTACGTTCCCTCCAATATGGTTGAGCGAAGCGATGGCTGGTCCATGCGTCATGCTCGTGAACGGGTGCTGCCAGTGGGAATGGGTCTGCTTCTGAGTACCTATCTTAACGCATATTGAATTGTAAGAATTGCGTTTTTATTTTTATGTCTTGTATTATCAAGTGTTTTTTGGTTAGAGTAGCAGACGGAGTGATTTCTAAACTAGTTGAAAGTTATTTACTCTCACGATTACCTATCTGAATGTAGTAGATATTAAATTTTAACCTACCTACCCATTGTGTGTAACCTTTTGATAATTATTGTGATGGAAAATGACCTCACTTTAAATGTGGAGCTCATTTTTCAATCTTGACGACTCTGTATGAAATATACAGGGAGAAAAAAGCAGCCCTTGACGAGTTTCTTGCCGGTTCTTCTCGTTACAAGGTCTCCCGCTTAGGGTTTGCGAACCGATGGCGTAGCTTCTATGACATTCACAAGTGCTTGTAACAGCCTAGACTGAATAAATTATTTTGAATTAAGAATTTTGAATTTTACTTACACTAAAAATTAAAAAATAAAAAATTGATTAAAAAAACAAAAAACCTACCTCTAAAAAGCAAGAAATAATATTCGTAATAATAAAAACACGTCTATTGAAGTCGGGTGGGGCTTTTAGAATAAAAAAAAGCAGCCCCACCCGACTTCAATAGACGTGTTTTTATTATTACGAATATTATTTCTTGCTTTTTAGAGGTAGGTTTTTTGAAGTCGGTTTTTTGTTTTTTTAAACAATTTTTTAAGCAATATTTGTTTGCAATTACACTTACATAGAGTTTGCTGCACACATAATTATAAAACATCCATGACTGGGAATCAAAATATTTACCCTATGCTCATCACCGAAACAATGCCCCAACCAGGTTCGAACCTGAAACCTTGGCTTTATTTATAAATACTCTTTCTTTTCTGACTTCCTATTTTTTCTGAATGCACCTAGTCGCAACTCAAATCCGTGGTAGATAAGTTGATTAGAGGTAAGCTTAGAGCATTAAACCAACGAGGTAAGGATTGCCGATAGCGAAAAATTCGGCTTCGCTCGTCGTCTGAGCCATGCTAAACTTATTCAAAGACTTTTACTAAGTAGTATAGTTTTTCTGTAAGGGACGGATTGTGGTTGTTGTGTACTGGTTTGTACACCCAGGGGCCGTACCGGCTAACGAATCGAGCTTCGGAAAATTTGCCGAGTTTCAAATTAAAAAAGAAAAATTAAAGTAAGGAATTTTGTATTATACTATTTGTTGAAGTTATTTGGAAGATATGGATGTTTGTGTGACCTCATGAATTAGGGTTCGCCATTTTGGCTCAATTGGGGCTCGATTTATCTGTTTTAATTTGAAACCCGGCAGACTTTTCGAAGTTCGATTCGTTAGCCGGTACGGCCCCAGATCCCCCTCGCTACGCCCATGGCTATCATGCCTAACTTAAGTCTGGTTATCCTTTCTTTGTCTTGTTTGGTAAACAATCTTCACCCAACTCTAGATTTTACGAGTTGGTGGCCCGCAAGCAAAAAATTTGGCCGCCATCTTGAATTTTCATTTTTTTTAACATTGCGTTGCTGTTTTCTTGCCAAAATACTACCAAAACCGAGGTTCATCGAAATCGGTCCAATAACAAAAAAGTTGGCCGCCATCTTGAATTTTTTTTCATTTTTAACATTGCGTTGCTGTTTTCTTGCCAAAATACTACCAAAAACCGAGTTTCATCGAAATCGGTCCGCAAACAAAAAAGTTGGCCGCCATCTTGAATTTTTATTTTTTTATCATTGCGTTGCTCTTTTCTTGCCAAAATACTACCAAAAACCGAGTTTTATCGAAATCGGCCCGCAAACAAAAAAGTTGGTCGCCATCTTGAATTTTTTTTTAACATTGCGTTGCTGTTTTCTTGCCAAAATACTACCAAAAACCGAGTTTCATCGAAATCGGCCGGCAAACAAAAAAGTTGGCCGCCATCTTGAATTTTTTAATATTTTCAACATTGCGTTGTTATTTTTGTGTCAAAATGGTACCAAAAACCGAGTTTCATCGAAATCGGCCCATAAACAAAAAAGTTTTGTCAGCCGCCATCTTGGAACTTATTTTTTCATTATTATTTCCTAATTGAGTACTAATTTAAGATTTATTTTATACTTATTTAGCCCTAAATTAGTAATGATTTACAATTAAAATTATGATCATCATACATATAAATTTCTATAATTCCTCGCACTTATGATGCAAGAAGAAGAAAAAAAGAGAAAATACTAAGAAAAACTTTTTCTTTTTCTTATTTTAAGAGCATTAAAAGAAAAAAAGAACAGATTTGAAAAAAATATTCTTACCTTCTAGAAAAAATGACAAAAAATAATTCAAAGAATAAAACAAGAATTTTGAAGTGTCTATCTTATTTTTCCTATATATTTTTAAAATTCGAAAAGGCAAATCAGTGCCAACCCTTACACTTTTAGTCGTTGCGTCAACTGTCTAGACGAACGGCGGCTTTTGCGCCAACACAAAGGGCGATGTCCGACTGTAAGAAGAATACTCTCTAAGCTATGATATTACTACTGATGATTAGAGTAGCAGTATTAATTATTATTAGAGTAGTATTACACAATCGAATTTGTTTTGATGACATTTAATAAAAAATAAAATAAAAAGTAATTAGAAAAATATTTATTTACTTATACCAAATCAATAACCTTGAACCGAGGATATGACTATTGACACAGTCAAAAAATATAAATTTCACTTTTTTGCTTGATAGTACTCACCTCATAATTGCAATCAAGTTTAAACCTTATTACTGTCGAGTCGAATGTTGATCGACAGCCTATATTCAGAGTACTATGTAGAAGTTAACATTCGATTTTTAGAAAATAGCAATGAAGAATTCTTTTTTTATTTATATCGTAAGAATCACAATTTCATTAACAATTTTTTGATATATTTATTTGTTTATAACTTGTACCTGTTTCTCTGGAATCGCCATTGCCAGAAACTTTAAGTTAGCAGCCCACTTTGAGACCGTAATATCTCGGCTTGTACTGAAGCAATATTATTGAAATTTTGCGTATACCATTCACTATTTCCTTACAATTTTTTGGCATATAAATCACATTGATACGAACTGTATTTCTTAAGGTGTCTGCCAGCTTGACGTCAAGTTAGCAGCCTCACCAAGATACTCAAATATCTTTTGAACCATAGTATCACTATTTATATGCTATAGTTCACTACTTATCACTATTTACTAACAATTTTTTGACCTAGTCAAAACCTTCTAATTCCATGGTGAGGCTGCCAACTATACGCTAATCTCTATAACCCATGAAAATGCATCTAACCTTTTCCTTGATCGTTACCAAAAATCTCGTGACCACTTAGACTAACTGTGGTCCATCGCCATAGAGTAAATTTTAACCATGGAAAGCAATTTGTATGGAATGTTCAATATTTTACTTTCCATGGTTAAAATTTACTCTATGGCGCTGGACCACAGTATTTACTGAGCGTGTAGCCGATGCTTATCGATCCAGATTCCATAATCTATATTCTATAATTCTATAATCTGGATCGATACAGTGAATTACGATGCATGGCGATCCGGAATATCAATACAAGGCACCCGGATCGAACATGCGCGGTGGCACAGGCATAAAGACCTCTCCATACTCACGCGCGGGTGTGTGGATTCGATTTAAATCGGTTCCACACTATGCTTCGCGGGAGGTTTAGGGCTTTTCACGCGCGAGTGTAGAGATGCCTTAAGGTGGGGAGGGGACTCATACAGTCACAGACACGCAAGCGGCCGGCGTGCACTTAAAAATTCGCCTATTGTCCCGTTTTTCAAAGTTTTTTTTAGGCTTTCTCTACAAATAAGCGTATTGCGTACACAATGATAATTCTGAAATGCAACCACTGAGAGCCGGCAGACCAACTTGTTTCACCCGTGGAGATACTATACGTTGAATAGGTACTAAAACTGACCATTTCCCTTATCGTTTTTTTTTCGTAACAATAACGTGACTTGCGTACGTCATAGCTCAGAAATGCAACCACTATGAGCCGGCAGACCAACTTGTTTCATCTGCAGAGACGACATACTTTGAATATATACTAAAACTGACCATTTCTCTGATCGTTTTTTTTTCGTAACAATGATGCCTCTTGTAAGCGCTATGACTCGAAGTTGCAACCACTGAGAGCAGGCAGACCGAGATCATTCACATTAGGGGACCACTCTACAACCCATGAAAATGAATCTAACCTTTTCCTTGATCGTTACCAAAAATCCTGCGACCGCTCAGTCTAGTACAATACTGTTCTGTATTCGTAAATTCAAATTCGTAAGACGGCAATTCGTGCAAAATTATTCCCTAACCATTCCAAAATATCAAAAAACTCACAACGTTAATATTCAAGTTTTCACTTCTGCCGGCACTCCCGGAGTGTAGCCCGAATTTTTTTAATTACTAATTTGTTTGTGACAAATTGATTTGTTTTTAAATAACGATTAAAATTTAATAGACGTATTTTAAATAGAACAAGTAAGGATAAACAGACTATACCTACGAAATAACCAGTTGATATAAATGACATTGAAACAAACCTGCGTGTAATGTCCGATCTGAGGCGCATTAGGGGTGAATTCCACCATAGGGCCATAGGTGTAGTGTGGGAGCTCCTTCTCGAACCACGCGCGGAGAACATTGTTAACGTTCAACCTTTGGTTACGATCCGTAGTCGAAAACCAGTACAAATTTTCTCCAGTTGTAAATCGCTTAGAACCTGCAACATGTAAAGTGTAGAGCAAATGCCTTAGCTAAGGTGGTTCACTTCTAAGTATCAGATTTCCGCACGAAGTATAAAATAAAATCGCTTGCACGCTGCGCCGTCACAACATACGTTTAGTTCGAACCTACAAGGGCGATACGCGCGCGACGCTGTTGCACATTATTAGTCCTACCTTACATTACATAATATTGAATAAAACAATTTTTACGGATACAAACCCCGGTTTTTTGTTAGTCTTTAACTATTAATAAAACCTCGTGAGTTTCCGTAAAAGGTGTCTATAAAAGTTAAGGTTGGATTGGCTTGATCAAAATATTACTCATTTAAAAGATCGTCCTACTTACTTATAGACGTTCTCAGTATTCTGTGGTTTTAGAATACGTAGGTATACTAGGTATGAGCTTATGTTTAAATGATCACCATAATAAACTAACCCTGAATTAGTGAATGTTCACCAAATCTTCTTGGACGGTTTAGGATTTGGTGAGCATTTACTAATTTTGGAGAACAAAATATATTTGGTATGCTAATATTAATTCCCATATTAGAGATTGGTTTTGATTCCTTACCGACGGTTTTATCTGGATTATGTTTTGTTGGGTAGGTGGATATAAACGCTTCTGCTTTTGCCGCTAATTCTTCATCCCATATCTGCCAAGGAAATTGTATTAAAACCTTTAAAAACCCAGTGACAGTAATACTGTTCGTACAAGCATCCACTCGAATAGTTGTGTTGTTTTGTTCAAGTTTTTGTTCGCTTATAAAATACTATATTTAAAAATTAGGGTCAAAGCGGGAAGACCGGCATATAATTTGATAAGTTGAAAGGTTTTTAGCTTATCTCATAAATTTATAAACTTATCACTATTCCTTATATACCTATAAATAGTGCACATAATTTTAAGGGGTCAATGTACTCATGCATACAAACAACTTTTACTATGGGAACAACATTGAATATATCAAAATGTATGGAACAGCTGATTTTTTTTTCGCGATTACAATGTTGGTCCCATAGTAAAAGTTGTTTGTATGCATGAGTACATTGACCCCTTAAAACTATGTGAACTATTTATGAAGGACCTTATATAGGAAATTTAGCGGTAGGGGAGGCCGGGGTTCAAAGTGCCGGGGGTAACTTGTTCCAATGCAAATAGCTTTGCCAAGAAAAGCGATAGGAATAAGTGTGAAGCACGTTCTAAAACGTCATGCTATAGCGCACTTGTGGCAGCCATTTTAGTGACGCCATGACGGGCAGAAAGTGTGGCAGTGGCTCAGAGGTACATAGATGGTACATTTGTAAATATTTTTGTATTGAAACTTTTTGGTCTATTTCGATCAACTTTAAATTTATTAATGTGTGACTTGCATTCATTTATTGGAAAATTTATAGAGATTGATTTTATTTAATATAGAAAATGGAATTTGGGGCTCAAAGTTCCCCTGACTTGGGGCTGGTTGTGCCGCGTAAAAACATACCCTATGATACAGAAACTGATTAATTTAAACAAAAATTGTTTTAAGGTGAGAACTTATATAAGAAAAAAACCGGACAAGTGCGAGTCGGGCTCGCCCACCGAGGGTTCCGTACAGACCTACATCATATAAAATAAAGCTATAGAAAAGTTGTGTCGGTACAAAGGAAATATTTTGAAAAAAATGGTTGGTAGTTATTAGTTTTTTTATATGAAAACTGTACTACGGAGAGTTCAAGCTTTATCCCAGGTTCTACCTACCGGAATTATGTGAAAAATTGCTTAGTTTATAAGTTGGACTCCAAGCTACTAAACTGTAAAAAAATACCATCAAAATCCGTTCAGCAGACTGCTATATATAGATAACCATTTGAAATCCTTTGTCGCCACGTAGAAAATAACCCTTCCAGGGATTACGACAAAGAATTGACCACGGGCGAAGATTGAAATGGAATAGTACATTACTGCAGCGGCACTCAAGACAGGCATTGAAGAACATACGTGAGTCCATCAATGCCTAGTTGCGGCCAAGGCTTGTGTAGTACTTTTAAACTTTTAACTTTTTAGTTTTATAAGCTTTTTATTTTAATTTTAAATTACTTACAGTAATTAAAAAAAGAAAATGGAAAGTGGAATCTGCACATAAAGGCCTTTCATTTGATACACATATTGAAAAAAAAAATCCGGTTTTTTTCATTTATTTCCAGTTTTTCATTTTTTTTTCCAGTTTTTTGGAAAGTGCTCATCAAGGCCTTTCATTTGATACCCATATTGCAAAAATAAAATATTTTTTGGTTTTTTTTTTTTTTCCAGTTTTTTTGGAATGTGCTCATCAAGGCCTTTCATTTGATACCCATATTGCAAAAAAAATTACCTTTCTTTTTTAATTTTTTTTTAGTTTTTTGGAATATGCTCCTTGATGAGCATATTCCAAAAAACTTTCATTTAATACCCATAGGTATTGAAAAAATATTTTTTTTCGTTTTTATTTTTTTTATCTTTTTGGAATGCGCTCATCAAGGCCTTTTATTTGATACCCATATTGCAAAAAAAATTACCTTTCTTTTTTAATTTTTTTTTAGTTTTTTGGAATATGCTCCTTGATGAGCATATTCCAAAAAACTTTCATTTAATACCCATAGGTATTGAAAAAATATTTTTTTTCGTTTTTATTTTTTTTTATCTTTTTGGAATGCGCTCATCAAGGCCTTTCATTTGATACCCATATTGCACCTAAACAGTTTTTTTTCGTTTTTATTTTTTTTTAATTTTTTGGAATGTGCTCATCAAGGCCTTTCACGTGATACCAGTATACCGAATATTAAAAAAAAATTTTGGAATGTGCTCGCTCATCAAGGCGACATTTGATACCTATATTTGTGTTTCATTGAAAGGTTCGCTCCATTTCTGAATTACACGTGTGTAATGAGTTTTAATAGAAACATTGCTGGACAGACGCCGGCAATTTTGTATGAAAATCCATTATAACACGTTAGTAATGGATTCTCATACAAATATTGACGGCGCGGTTTAGGTCTGTCCGTAAACTCTGATTGAGCACGAAGAAGGTTGTCAAAATAATGTTCGAATTTCCAAGCATTTTTGAGAAAAAATAAAATAATTACAAACCCACCGCACCTGTATAAAATACAAGTACTGTTGATTGTCAACAGATGGCGCTGTATATCGATAGTACACTGAATAATGTTCTGTGAAATGGTTTTATCTATCGCAATGTTATTAGAGAAAATGGGTGTATTCCAACAGGACCCTTTGGTTGTGTGAAGCCGAAACTTTTATTGTAGTGGTGGCTACCTCGGCTGACCTTACCGAGTAAACTGTCTTGATTATACTTGGTGCCAAATGCTCCAAGCAACATTGGAATGCGATACACCCGCATTTTAATGTAAACTGAAACAATCTACCACTGAACTATTCAACACTTGACACTGGCAAAAATTACTTCCAAGAAGAAAGTAAATTGCCAAAACAAAAATAAGAAGAAGAAGACCCCCTGTCATACAGCGTGACACACCGCCATGTTGCGAAAATATTTAGAGCCAAATTTATTACTTTTTAATTTTATTTTTAAAAGTAATTAACTATAACAATATTTGAAAGGATCTGAATAATTAATAATAATAAATATTGATATTTTTAAAAGAATTAGTGGCGCGATTAATCCAAAAGTAATTAGAAGTTAAACTATGACCGCGCAATGCCGCGCATACCGTTGTTTCACCAAGATGATTAATAATTACGTATTTTAATGACCATATTTTATTATGATTTAATTACAAATATACAGTTTTCAGATTTATTCCTGTAAGTGTAGTATAAGACGCTATTACCTACCAAATTTCATAGTTCTAGGTCAACGGGAAGTACCCTATGAATTTTGATTCCTTTGAGAGTATCGAAAATGCGTTTTTTGCGCCCTAAACGGCAGTATCTTTTTTTTACGTTAATTTAGAAGTTTGATTTTTTTACAGCTTCAAGGGCCCGTAGACCTTAGTATATGGTTTAAATTTCAATTCGATACCTCCACGCGTTTCCGAGATAAAGGGTCTTGACAGACAGACGGACGGACAGACAGACAGACGGACAACAAAGTGATCCTATAAGGGTTCCGTTTTTTCCTTTTGATGTACGGAACCCTAAAAATGGAACTTAATATGACTTCAAGTGAATTAAAGTTGGTCAGAAACTCAAAACTATATATTTACTCTTATGTAATTAAAATCTTTAATGAGAACTTTATTTAAAGCATACTAAGCCAACTCCCAAAATTCCAGGACTATTATTGCTTGATAACCTTATGTCAGTTTATATGACTTGAAATTCTCATATTTGTAAATAAATGATACATGGATATTTGAGTTAAGTAATTTTGTGTTTGATCTATACATAACCATAAACTACTACTGTATCAGTAATTATTTAAAATACTACTGGAACTATTTACCCCAACGTTGGAACAACCAGCCCCATGACGGGGTAGGTTGTTCCTTAGGATCTTTTCTCAAAAAAAGTATCATGATCCAAAAGGTATTAATAATTTAATAAATACGTCGACATAATTCCAAACTACAATAAATTCTGCATCTATATATGCCCAAGTATTAAACCTCAGTCACATTTTTGACATAATTTTTACGTGTTATTTAAAAATCGGCACTTTGAACCCCGGCCTCCCCTACTTAACTCACAGAACCAGCTGCTTCTGTTATACAAAGCGCAGATTCGTCCGGTCCTGGAGTACTGTTATCACCTGTGGGATGATGCAGCCCCTTTCCACTAGACGCAGGTTAGCATATCACCCTTACATAGTACCTAGATATACTCCAAGGGTCCGTACCAAGCCCTTTACCAATACATTTCTTATGCGAACTGCTAAAGATTGGAATGCGCTGCCTGCTCATGTGTTCCCAGTTAGTTACAACCTCGGACTCTTCCAGGCAAGAGTGAGGCATTTCCTGGGCAAGCGTGCTGTAGCACGCTTTTTGGAGGATGTGGTCTAAGGTAAGGTGTACCTTAGACCACATCCTGTTTACCAAGCAAGATGGTGGTCAAATACACGAACACATTTAAATTAAGAATTAACGCATACAAAAGTAGGTTGTAACTAGATAACTACTAGTTTTTGTATTTTTCAGAATTATTTCGTTGTAATGATGAAAATAGTTGATGTGCACTAACCATGTATTTCATATACCCGGCGGCGGCAGCTGGCTGACCAGCTATTTGGCCTCGGGCTAGTCGCTGTCGCCGAATGTTGTGTCCATTGACAAAAGCCTTCCGGTCCTTGCATGATAGCCGCAGCACTATTAAATTTGAGCATGCAGTTTCGATAAGTAGAAAATTTTTAACCGACTTCAAAAAAGGAGGAGGTTCTATGTTCGTCTGTAATTTTTTTGTGTATGTCCATCGATTATATTCGAAAACGGCTGGACCGATTAAAATTATTCAAACGTTCCTAGTAAGTCCCATTTTTTGAAAATTTGAAATCGGTCCAGTAGTTTTCGAGTACCTAGGTTATCCTTAAAACACGGTTTCTTTTAGTGCTGAAACTTGTAAGTTTTTTAGAAATTTGATCATTTCTAAAAAAATGTGCTATATTGAGACATCGTTTTATTTTTCCTGTAATCTTTATATAAACTGCTATCACATAGAATTATTTCAGATTTTTCTCTTTGCAAACTTCGGAGATAAGGGGGGGGGGGGGGGGGGAAGATATTTTACATTTTTCATCATAAGTCGAAAACTATGCGGCCTAAAAAAAATTATTAAAAACGTGCAATTCATATGATACCTCACATGCCCTAGTACTATGGGCAACAGCGTCGCTTAACCAGTTTGTAACAAAATTCGTGTGCGCGCGTATCGCCCCTGCACGAACTAAACGTATGTGACAGCGGGCGCGGCATGCAAGCGATTTTAACCTTAGCAGTGGTTAAGCGACGCTGTTGCCCATGGTACCTAGCCCCACTTCAAATTTTTAAGACCCCTTAGAATAAAAATAAAATAAAAATTATTGACTAGTATAAACGCCTCGGTGCGTTTATACTAGTCAATTAACAATGTTAATTGTTATTATTGACTAGTGGAAAGTAGAAACGCACGCCAATTTTAACCAACATGATGATTAAAAAAACAAAATTTTCTGCTTTTTAAAAATTATGAATATAACCAAGTACTTTAAGTAAAGACAAGACACTTTACTTAGACAAAACAATTTTAATACCTAATCTGCATTCAAATTCGTAACGGAAACGATATTTTTAATAAACAGGAACATGGTAACAGAATACAAAATATTTATTTAACTTACGTTCAGCTTGTGTGCAACCCAAAATGGTTAAAACCAAAACCACGCAAAGTTGCATTTTGAAATACAAAAAAGGTTATATGAAAAACAATGAATCTAAACGTGGATACCTCTTGCTTGTAAGAGACTTGATGTGGTTATGGAATGAAGTACGACTAGTTCCATATTTATACCCGTAAAATGTAGTTTTCAGTTTTAAATTTTAATGATTATGAAAAGTTTCTCCTTAAATAGCAGGATAGGTTTCGTTCGTTCGGAAATTGTGGTCGACGTAGTAGGTACGAGCTCCTTATCAAAGGAAAACCCCAAATCGATTTACAGGATAGCCGTTTAGCCCAAACGGCTATCCTGTACCTACATCGATTTGCGGTTTTCCTTAAGGCGGTACCCTGACCGAAAGTGGCACCACGGTAATTTTATTTAATATTGTAATTTTAGTAGGTACCTACAAAATTTTGTGTGCCGTGTATGTGCCGGCCTAGAATATCACTACCCACTTTCATCCCGTGAGTGTCATAAAAGGCGACTAAGGGAGCATAGCCATCAGGAAACGGGCAGCCAACGGAGCAGCAAACGGGCGCCAACCCGCCTGCTAAGCGTGGCGAAGCAACTATGGTAACGGCGGGGCAGGGGGGTGCTAAGAATCCCCGGGTACGCTTCAGCTACCATAAACCACAACAACTGCACCTGGCAACATATAATACGCGCACACTGAGAACTGACGCGAAGTTAACCAAGTTGGAAGAAGGTATTAGCATAGTAGAGTATTAGCAAGTTACACTTATATTACCGGGAGGGCGACCAACAGTCCTTAGGTGGTGTCAGGTTCATCATCCACAAGTTCCCTATTTACAACGCGACCAGGGTTGCGTACCTGATACTCAGAATATACGGTATTTGTCGAATGTTATATATACAGGTCTATGCTCCGACCTCGACGCACCCAGATGACGAAGTGGAGGCTATGTAATCTATGAGGATCTCTAAAGCCATGCATATATAAGCTACAAAACCGACTACACCGTTGTGATGGGGGACTTTAATGCAAAGTTGGGGAAACGATGCGGTGGTGGTGAGGTGAGCTGAGAGTGGGGAAAACAACTACAGAATGAAAATAATAGAGAAAAACCTTACATTACAAAGTACTGAAGCTCAAGAAGAAAAAACTACAAAGAAATGAGTACATACGCATAAAAACTGCATTGGAAACTTGAAAAATGATAGAGAACAGAGAGAAATAAAAGCAAGGAGAGAGATATTGGTTTGCGCCACTCACAGACTTTTACAGAAAGCTATATGAAAAATCACAATCAGATGACGAAGATAACGACAAAAAAAAACGGATCAAATAGCAATAGGCCCAGAGAACCGACCCAGTGGAAAAAATAACAGAAGAAGAAGTATTAATACATATGAAAAAAAAATCGGGTTGCACTCCAGGTGTGCCGGCAGATTATAGAAAAAGTATATTTTTAATCACGTAAACGAGCTTTAAGTGTTATAAAAAAAAAAAAAAACTCGATTTCCAAGAAAGTTTCTATGAAATTTTTTCCCACAGTGATGGTCTATTTTTATAAGAAAAATAGTCTTTGGGGTACCTACTATCCTTTTACTATCCCTTGGGTTCTTGTAAGAAATTATTTACATTATTATTATTTCCAATTTGTGCACTGTGTTGCTTTTTTGCTAAGCTCATTATGGGCACATAATAATTTTGCATTTTTGGCGTATCTTAGGCTGTTTCGCTGACGAAACTCTAAAAATGTGAGTTGC
Organism: Agriphila geniculea; assembly: GCA_943789525.1. Lineage (NCBI taxonomy): Eukaryota > Metazoa > Arthropoda > Insecta > Lepidoptera > Crambidae > Agriphila > Agriphila geniculea. The sequence goes on along the minus strand of OX038882.1, from coordinate 14,864,276 downwards.
GCGACTCCTAGCGAGACTTGATAAACTGAGAGGTCACGGGATTTAAATACCGTTCCCCCCTTATCTCAGAAGTTTGCAAAGAGAAAAATCTGAAATAATTCTATGTGATAGGAGTTTATGGAAAGATTACAGGAAAAATAAAATAATGTCTCAATATAATACACTTTTTTAAAAATTCAAAAAACAAACAAAAAATTATTTGGCGTACGAATAAACGAAGAATAAGTTCCTACTTGCAATGTGGAGTGGCTGAAACGTTTTTCAGTCACTGTAAGCAGCTGTAGTTAAAGGACATGTCCTAATTTGGGCCACGTCTATGTACACCACCCTCAAAGATGGAGAATAATATACTGATTCTGAGAAAAATACAAATAATTTTATAGAATGCATGGTTAAATGGTTATTAACAAAAGGGTATGATTTTTTCAATTACCTAATAATTGCATTTTCAGTGACCCAATAAATAATATTTGTTCCTAAAATAGTAGATCAGTCACCTAAATTGAATCACCAACTAATATTAAAACGCTTACCTAAATATTAATTAAGATTTACTTGGAAATAATATCAATCATCTAATAATTATATTGGGTTTCAAAAAAATAAAAGTGTCACTAAAATTTAATCGCCAAACAATATAAAAATGTTTACCAAAAAATATTTTTAATCTTTAAATAATTTTATTACTGCACTATTAGAATGCGTTTCATTGGATACTTCCTATGGCGCCATGTTGGCAGGACCGTCATTGTAATCTTATTACGATGGAATATGGTTCAAAATTGAATTAATTTACGGGGTACCAACATAACGCCAAAGATAATAACCGATGAAACGCACTCTAGTGCCGGTTTTGATTTAGAACAGGGGTTTGATCCCAACCTTATACCCTATGCTCCCCCCCCCCCAAAGCTACCTTCCAAAACTGAATTTTGTATTCGTTGAAATCGGTCCAAAGATTGTCAAAGTGCATAGCCCGCCAATTTGACTCCGCCCCTGTTAGGTAATTTTTCTTTGAATTAAGGAACTGATCTATTTAATAAGTGACAGACCTATTATTTTGATAATTGAACGAATTAAATGATACCAATAGTTTGTTGATTACATTTCAGAGGATAGATCTTATATTCAGGCTATAGAAAAAAGTGATCAAACTATTATTTAAGATCCATATGTGACGTTTTGTAGTTTGATAGTAATTAATCCATTTTATTGTTATGATTTCGAATCAAAATTGAAAGAATAATAGTAGTATTTTAGTTTAATAACTTGGCAACACCGACGCTTGGCTCCGCCTAGGCTGGCGGATAGGCGGCAGAACGGTCAACGAAAGTCAGTTGCGGGCTCGGTCACTTTCCAACCGTCAAGAAGAGAAGTATTGTTAGGGAAAACTGCTAACGTATTGTTGCTATAACCTAGTTAATAATATCATGGTGTGTTCCTGTGAAGAAAGTAAAAGTAGTTCACCGTTATTACTGTAGTTTTCATCACAAATCAGCAGTGGAAGAACCAAAGTATGTACGCTCACGAATTTCTTACTTTTCTAACGTTTTAAACCGAGCTAAAATTACGAAATTAAGTTGGGTAGTTTCAAGTTTTAATACACTCGAGAGATTTATGACTATTTTTCATTGCACGTGGCCGAGGCTACTCTTCGGCCGTGCATACACACCATTATTCACAAACATTGCACGTGGTCGAGGCAACTCTTCGACAGTGCATATACACTTCACAATCATTGCACGTGGCCGAGGCGACTCTTCGGCCGTGCGTACACACCATTATTCACAAACATTGCACGTGGTCGAGGCAACTCTTCGACGGTGCATAAACACTTCACAATCATTGCACGTGGCCGAGGCGACTCTTCGGCCGTGCATTCACACCATTATTCACAAACATTGCACGTGGTCGAGGCAACTCTTCGACAGTGCATAAACACTTCACAATCATTGCACGTGGCCGAGGCGACTCTTCGGCCGTGCATACACTGCACACAAAACTACACTCAGTCGTCACCATGGTGGAAATAGTGCGTTGATATTGGAATTGTAATTTTCATGATTGTATAAAGAGAGGTCATGAAATGAATGTTTTTTTTATCTTTACTGCCCAACTGTAACTTTCGTGATTTAAACTCTGGAAATGCATTACATAATGAATTATGAAAATAGGAACTTTTATCTTGGACAATGTGTTCCGCAGAGGTTATTAAGTTTATTTTTTTATATTTCATACCATTCTAAGTGCATTCTAATTGTCGTTAGTAGTCGACCTTGACAATGTACCCTGGGGATGTACGGATACGGAGAATAAGACGGATAACGTGATACTTACTGTAGAATTGGTACCAGGTTACGTTGACCTTCAAAAGGGTTTTAGTAGTACCATGACGCTATAGTCGTAGCTTAAGGCTAGGTTTTACGAACACATTTGTCTGTCTTTTACTTTACGTGGAAAGAGTATGGAAAATAACCTCACTTCTGCACATTTTCGATGTTTTTCGGCGTTTTATCATCATTTTATTTATCACAATCCTCTTTTATGAATAAAACTTATTGAAGCTACTTCACAGTACGTATTTTTGATATTATTATACGTTTCCGCTATTATTTATGCCAAAAATATTACCCAAGCCCTTATGATAATATTCTTATTTTTCTTGCAATCATCTGTGAGGTTTATATGCAATTTAATACTAGTAGCTACTAGAGAATCTCTTCAGCTTCTCGTATGTTTTTGTTTTGTTTTACGTTACTTTACGTTTTTTATATAAAAATATGACCGCACAAACCATGTTTTCCTATTTTAGTTCAAGAAGTTAATTCTTATTCTATTAAGAAGCCGTTCATAAAGAATTGTCGATTTCATTAATTAGCGTGATTTTACAGAAGTGATCTTACAGTTAAAAACTGTACATACTTATCTTTATGAATAAAATAATACGAAAGATAATTATCTGGTGTACATGGTTTCGATATGTGGTATGTTTACGATTATAATTTTGATTTCATTTTTGTGTTCCTAAATGAATAAAGTAAGTTTACTTTGAAGTACACTTATTTGGCGTAATTTCTTAGTTTTGTAAGAAAATATAACGCTTTTAAAATTAATCGTAGTTGGTAGAAAATATTTTGCTACTTTAAAATTTTATTTGAAGTGAGCCGGCTCTTAGGTATTTCTACTAATACTTTTGAGACTAGGCTAGACGCGTTTCGGTTTACAAGGATAGACACACCTTTGGTTTACAAGGCCTACGCCCTTAGACGTCTACGGTTCACAAGGCTAAATGCGTCTTTGGCTTACAATTAGGGTTAACTTTTGGTTTTCTATGTACATAGGGATGATGCAGTGAAAATTACTGAAATGAAACTATTCTAAATATTTCACCCAACCCTAAGTAATTATACTAGATATTTATATTAATGAAAATTTATTATACCATTGACTTTCGAGGCTAGATGCACATTCAGTTTGTAAGGCTAGGACAAGGCTAAACGCGCCTTCGACCTAATTAAGGTACCTCTAACTTTTTTTTGTTTTTATACTAGAATGATGAAGAGGTTTGAGAATTTATACGGGGAAAGTTTTTTTTAAGGTTAGACGTGCCTTCATTTTATAAGGTTAGATGCGCCTTTATTTTACAAGGTTGAATGCGCCTTAATTTTATTAACTGTTGGTTTTTTATTATAATAAATATTAATATAGATGAAAATTTCCAACTTTTACTTTCGAAGCTAGACACGTTCAGCTTGAAGGCTAAACGCGCCTTCGACTTATAAAGTGCAACTTTTGATACCAGATTGGTAAAGAGATTTGAGATTTATATGAATGAATATTTAAGTTTTAATGTGCTTCATTTGATAGGGTTAGATTCGCCTTCATTTTATAGTGTTAGATGCGCCTTCATTTTATAAGGTTAGATGCGCCTTCATTTTATAAAGTTAGATGCGCCTTCATTTTATAAGGTTAGATGCGCCTTCATTTTATAAGGTTTGATGCGACTTTATTTTATAAGATTAGATGCGCCTTCTTGTTATTTATAAGTTTAGATGTGCCTACATTTTATTATAAGTATGAATGCGCCTTCATTTTATAAGTTCAGATGCGCCGTCATTTTATAAGGTTAGATGCGCCTTCATTTTATATGGTAAGATGAGCCTGCGGTTAGGCTAGATGCGCCTGCGGCTTATAAGGCTATATGCGCCTTGAGTATGGCTAGATGCGCCTACGGTTTGAGAAGATGTGCCTTCGGTTTGGCTAGATGCAATTAATATTTTATTACTGTAAATTAAATTAACATTGGCAGGCAATTATTATTATTAATGTCATTTTATCATATTTGACATTAAAGTTTGACATTTATTTTATTGGGATTTGAAATTATTTACTGAAATGATGGGTAATGAAAATTAGTTGTAATAATTGATGATTAATGTTAAGTATCGAATTTAAATTTTATAATCACCTAGCTACTGACAGATTTCCACACCTAACAAAGTCAGAATATGCAGATTTTGTTATATTATAATGTCATCAATGTATACTTCCATTTTCTGGGAAATAAATGATTGGTTTGTATTGTATTTAGATGCAAATCCAGTTTGGCTAGAAGCGCCATCAGTTTACAAGGCTAGATGCGCCTTTTATTTGGCTAGATGCGCCTTTTATTTGGCTAGATGCGCCTTTTATTTGGCTAGATGCGCCTGAGATTTGGCTAGATACGCCTAAAATTTGGCTAGATGCGCCTGAGATTTGGCTAGATGCGCCTGAGATTCGGCTAGATGCGCCTGAGATTCGGCTAGATGCGCCTGAGATTCGGCTAGATGCGCCTGAGATTCGGCTAGATGCGCCTGAGATTTGGCTAGATGCGCCTGAGATTTGGCTAGATGCGCCTGAGATTTGGCTAGATGCGCCTGAGATTTGGCTAGATGCGCCTGAGATTTGGCTAGATGCGCCTGAGATTTGGGCTAGATGCGCCTGAGATTTGGCTAGATGCGCCTGCGGTTTGCAATACAATACAATACAATTTATTTATTCCATACATTCTACATTAGGTACATTAATGAATAATTACTTAATAAATTGCAATTCAATTCCAATTAAAAATAAATGTCAAACGAAAAAAAAAAAGATAAACCAAGTACAATTTGGCTAGAAGCGCCAGCGGTTTACAAGGCTAGGTTGTCATATACTTATATTACTTGCTTATGTGACTACATTATGCAATTTTACTAATTTCATACTCGAATCGTCATCTGCAACGATTATTTAAGTTGTTGTTTAGATTAGTGCACAGGCCCTTAAGTAAATATATTGGGGTACACAAATAATCAGTACTCAATTACACATGTACGAAGATCTGTCAAACAATAAGTAGACTTTATGAAGTTTGCGTTCTTCTTTAAGACACAACTTCTTCTTCTTCTTTTACTGGGTTATCTCTTAGTTTATAATATTGCAATCCGATGCTAGTGTAATTATGGTTAATTTGAATACATTATATTTGTTTGAGAAAATAAAGTCTTAAAAATGTTAGGTAAGCAGTGTGTAAGCTACTATTATATGAACCATTTGTCCTCAAGTGCAGTGTTTAGGCGACTAGGTATATTGCGTCTATGGGCCAAGTGTGTCCTTAAGTGTGGTACTCAGTAAGCGGGCAAGTGTGTCGCGTCTATGGGCCGTGTGTATACTAAATATACTGGTTACGTGGCCATGTGTGTCCTTGGTTGATAGCTTTGGCTTGAATATATGTTTTGGCAGGCCGTGTTCACACTGTGGCAAACGGTAGCCTTGAATATGTCTTGACAGGCCGTGTCCACATAGTGGCAAACGGTAGCTCTGCGAGTATCGACATTAACAATTACTTTAACTGAGCACATTACATAATAAAATGCAAGAGAACCACAAATTGTGGAATAAAATAATTAAATTATCATGATAATATTTTAATAACAATGCAACTATATATTGTTTGTTATAAATGTGAATTTGTATTTCACATAATAAGTTTTTCTCATCTCATAATGAAACAGTTTTCATGAGTAGATTATAATATTTTTCCTTTTGACCCTGATGTTTTATTTTGTAGACGTTTGTCCTATGATTTAAGCATGGTTACTGTCGATTGTTTTATATATTTCAGAAACATTGGATCTGACAAGATGCCCATGCGGTATACTTAGCTAAGGTGATGGTGGCGCGGTGTGCGACGCGAGGCTGGATGGTAGAAACGACGGTTCCGTTATTGGTTGATCTTAGGTTTTTTTGACACGATGACGACAGGCTGCGACGGCTTATAAGGTTTCAGCTGCAATTATCTGGTTGAACATAGATACTGACCAGAATTCCTATGCATTGATTTATCAAGTACTTATATTTAAATCTTATTCAGAACCTGTTAAAGTTGGTAGTTCTAGTTAAGCTAAATTAAATATAATAAGTACCTAGCTCATGCTATGAATTGTGAAATAAATAAAAATAATACATATAATGATTGTTGCAACACAACTTTAATCATTATACGATTACCTTTCATTTTGCATACCTAGTAGGTCTAGCAAATTGAAATTGTATACCGTAAGAAACTGTAGGACTTATGTGAGTTTAATAAGTTGACATCATTGATAATTTCAGTTAGGTAGTCACAGCACGTGCGTCGGGTCTTCAGTCAATCATCTGTCAAAAGTTTACAATTTGTGATTAAATTTGTTTACCCTTTCGTGGTACTCCGGCGGCGTGACTTCGACTGTAATATTTACTTTTTGTACTTATCTCTTGTTAAATATTATAATAAAATTCATAATTTAGTAGAAAGAACTAATGAGAAATGTTGTACTTGCATAAATTATTAGATTTTTTATTGTGGAAAAAATGGTAATATTTTTTGAAGATGTTTTAGTTAATATTTGTGTCACAATATTATTGGCTTTTAAAAATTTCAAAGCTTTTTGATCTGATGATCATACTAGGTGCGATAAGATACAACAGTTAGTTCCTCTTGTAAATAAATTATCAAATATAAAAGACGGAGGTCGACAACCCTCTCCAAGTTTTCGTTCACCATTTCTTTCTTGGAGTGGCCTCCCATTTTGTGAAATGGTGGTAGATTCAGTAGATTCTCTCTTTTTAGCATTAATTAATCCGCAATTAAATTATAACAAAAAGTTAAACCAATTAAATTTATTTAATAGAATGCGATATAAGTTAACATACAACCGGCCGAATGTGACGTTATTATTATAGTATTGAGTTGATCGTGCACGAGGACATGCACGAGGTCAGGATGGACGAATGTGACGTTTTGTAGTTTGATAGTAATTAATCCATTTTATTGTTATGATTTCGAATCAAAATTGAAAGAATAATAGTAGTATTTTAGTTTAATAACTTGGCAACACCGACGCTTGGCTCCGCCGTTTCCCGCCATTTGCAGTGGAATGGGAGAAGGTAAGCGGTGGGGATAGGCGGCAGAACGGTCAACGAAAGTCAGTTGCGGGCTCGGTCACTTTCCAACCGTCAAGAAGAGAAGTATTGTTAGGGAAAACTGCTAACGTATTGTTGCTATAACCTAGTTAATAATATCATGGTGTGTTCCTGTGAAGAAAGTAAAAGTAGTTCACCGTTATTACTGTAGTTTTCATCACACATATTTATATTAATCTGAAGATTTATACTTAGAGACAGTTTTGATGAATAGATAACAAATATATTTCTTGGGGATAGATATTATTATTAGGGCATTGCAGATTAGTGATACATCTAAACTTAGGTGACAAAAAATATTGGTCCCTTAACAAAAACAGATCAATATTTTTTACTAGAAATAAAGCGTCAAATATGGCAACTCTCCGTTAAAAAGCTGTCAGTGGGCGCATTCTGCCAGACAAATCTTTGAGTCATCCATTGCAATTTTTAACCATGGAAAGTATAGCGGTAGGTGCCTGGGGTGTTTTTACACGGTGCAAGTAGCCCGCGTTTGGCCGGGTCCATAGCGCGTGTTTTGCCCTACACAATCAACAAAACAATGTTTCGCGAAACAAAATCCTCATACTTTTTTTTGTTGAATGTTGAGATATTTTTGTTGATTGTTCATTACACGCACATGCACTCGGCATTTGTTGAGGACTTGCGCAGGTTACATGCTCCGTGGAAACGCGTAAAGCGGTTCCAGCTTCATAGCATTGTTTGTACACCCGCGCAAGTAACCCGCGCCTCAACGTGCGCAAGCTACATGCACCGTGTAGGTGTAGCACCCTTATCGCGTGACCGACGAGCGAGTGAATAAGGCCTGCGGCTCGATTGCTTTGATCGATGACTCAAAGATTTGTCTGGCAGAATGCGCCCATTGTCGTAGTTCTACCTACTCTGTGCTGTGAGTTGTTGTTAACCATGGAAATAGTACTATAAACCGGATTGAGCGCTTCGCCCCAAAACGAGCCGACAGAGAGGTCAAGTAGATGTATGTGTCCTTTTCTTCATTAGGGTGACCAAACCGTATGGTTGGCCGGAGACATACATAATACTTTTAACTGTTTAATATAAACTTAAATACCTAGGTAGTTCTTTATTTATAATTAACACTTTTTACCGCGTTTTTATTAGGTTGCTTGCTCTTTTGTTTGTTTGAGCACAATTTTTGCAAACGATTTTATACTAAATTCCCGATGAGCTAGAGACTTGAAACTTTGAACACAGGTCAGAAATGGAAGGAAATGCAATATTACAGTGTTATTGAGCTGATCTGATGATGGAGCCGGAAGAACGCCACAGGAACTCTATGATGAATGAAACTATACAACCCCATCGTGTTTGGGCTTGTTAGAATTGTCTTGATAAGTACTCTGACGGGAGACGAGGTTCAGGGTCGGATGATGAAATCTGGATTCCATGCCATTGGAACTCAATATTGAAATCATGCAACCCCATCGAGTTTGGGCTCGTTTGAATTGTCTTGACGAGTGCTCTGTTGGGTAATAGTATCCAAGAGTGTGATGATGGAGCCGGAAGTAGCCCACAGGAACTCTGCAATAAAACCTTTCAACCCCATCGAGTTTGGACTCGTTTGAATGGTCTTGACGAGTACTCTGATAGGCGGTGGTATATTTTTAGTTTAGCTCGTTAACTAAAAAACAGAAAATTAATATTTATTAAAAAAAAAATTAAGAACAAGTTCTTTATCACGTTTTTATTAAGTTGCTTTTTTGTTTTTATTTTTTAAATATGGTAATTCAACCAATTAAAATCTAGTTTATTCAATTCAATTTTATTTCAAGTGTAAATAATTACGCAACCTTAAAGTTTATTCCAACTTTTAATAAAAATACAATGTGCGTGAACTTCGGAAAAACAAATAAATGTTGGAAAAACAAGTAAAAGTAGGAAAACATTGTCTAGTGATCTGTAGTTAAAAAAAGATGCAAACGATTTTCGACCTTATTGACGTTTGAAAGTCGATTGCTTTTTCCCATAATTATATTTGTTCATTTACTTTGTTGTTTCATTAAAAACTGTTATTTTCGTAAAGATGTCAATAAGGTCTAAAATACTTGCACCAATTTCTTTACTTGTGAAGTTAATAAAATGGGTTCAAGAGATTTACGACGACACAATGTTAAAAATATAAAAAAACCAAAATGGCGGCCAACTATATCGTTCGTGGGCCGATTTTATTAGTTAGAAATAGTACCAAAACCCGAGTTTCATCAAAATCAGCCCACAAGCAAAACAGTTGGCCGCCATCTTGGATTTTTTGTATTTGTAAAATTGCGCTGTTATTTTCTTGTCAAAATAGTACCAAAAACCAAGTTTCATTGAAATCGGCCCAAGAACAAAAAAGTTGGCCATCATCTTGAATTTTTTATGTTTTCAACATGGCGTTGTTATTTTCTTGTCAAAATCGTACCAAAAACCGAGTTTCATCGAAATCGGCCCAAAACAAAAAGTTGGCCACCATCTTGGATTTTTAGTTTTTTTTAAATTGCATTGTTATTTTTTTGTCAAAATAGTACCAAAAACTGAGTTTCATCGAAATCGGCCCAAAAACAAAAAAGTTGGCCGCCATCTTGGATTTTTAAAATTTTCAACATTGCGTTGTTATTTTCTTGTCAAAATCGTACAAAAAACCGAGTTTCATCAAAATCGGCCTAAAAACAAAAAAGTTCGCCGCCATATTGGATTTTTAAAATTTTCAACATTGTGAAAACTTGTGTTTTTCCTAATAGATTGAAAACTTGTGTTTTACTTAATTGTTAAGTAAGAAAACTTGGTACTGTAGGTATTTGAAAACTTAACGCTGAATGACTTAGACTGACGTTGGGACAGAAATGAAAGATGTGCATTGTCTCAAGGCCTAGGTTTTATTTACTTTTTAACACGTTTTGGTGATACAAAGTACACAAGGATTTCCTTCTATTAGATTATGATGGTAGGTACTTAATTAGTTTTACAACATCCTTTTTTCTTTAAATTTAGGGTACTAACCAAATACAAATCAAGTGCTTTGTGATGTAGGTATTTAAGAAAGAAAACCCTAGTGGAGAATATATCAATATTTCAATCTAAGCATTGCAGACGTATAAGACCGGCTGGGTCGCTTTAATGTTGGTTCGCGATCATGATTAAAATCATCCCAATTCACAAAAGGTAAATTACTTGATAAATTACTCTAAATTTAGAAAACGACTGGCAGCCTACTAAGAGCTCCCAGGCGGCAGCGGCTGGGAGAGATTCATTATATAAGACGGTCCTAGCGTCTGTCGACTGGATGAAGTGGTGAACTGACCTTCAGGAATCCTTGGTGGAAACTCGGTAACGGCTTCATACCAAAGATCTTTCCACACGGGTACCTTCCTTCTTCTTTCTAAAGGTGAAACAGACCGCAACTTGGCCGTTGCCAAAGTGATTGGTAACCCATTATAGTATTACTTGCGTTATCATCTCAGCATGTGATCCATCGCAGAAGGTTAGTAATTAAAGAAACTAACCTGAAGTTAAACTATATCCAAACTAAATAATCATCGGAAAAGAGTAAAAAAAAGACCCAATCACGGAAAAGGCATCTTCTTTATTAATATTCCTTATACAGTGAAGAATGCCAGCATGACTGTCTCCGGGACATTCCCTCCACCCAAAATTAAATTATAAACGGATTACTACATAATTCCCCGAGCGATAAGCTGATGCTCCTAGATTAAAAAACGTTTAGCTTCCTCATCTCTCACAATTAATTTCCACCTCCTCTCAACTTTCGAAAGCCAAAATCTGAAGTCAAAATGACATTTCTCTTGTCCGCACTGACAGCCGTCAACGTCAGTCGACATTTTACTTTTTAAAACAAAATGATGTCACCAGAGAGAAATCCAATCTGTGTTTTATTGCAATTTCAAATACAGCTAGCGCCATCTCTTGCAAGATCTTAGCACTAACTCATTTCAACTAACGAGTTTGTAGAAAAATGAATAACTATTTTTAAAGAACTGTAACGTTAAAAAAAATGCAACGTTACAATTGCGTTGTTATTTTCTTGTCAAAATCGTACAAAAAACCGAGTTTCATCAAAATCGGCCCAAAAACAAAAAAGTTGGCCGCCATCTTGGATTTTTTAAATTTTCAACATTGCGTTGTTATTTTCTTGTCAAAATCGTACCAAAAACCGAGTTTCATCAAAATCGGCCCAAAAACAAAAAAGTTGGCCGCCATCTTGGATTTTTTAAATTTTCAACATTGCGTTATTTTCTTGTCAAAATCGTACCAAAAACCGAGTTTCATCGAAATCGGCCCAAAAACAAAAAAGTTGGCCGCCATCTTGGATTTTTAGTTTCTTAAAAATTGCATTGTTATTTTCTTGTCAAAATAGTTCCAAAAACCGAGTTTCATCGAAATCGGCCCAAAAACAAAAAAAGCTGGCCGCCATATTCGATTTTTAATTTTTTAAAAATTGCGTTGTTATTTTCTTGTCAAAATAGTTCCAAAAACTGAGTTTCATCGAAATCGGCCCAAAAACAAAAAAGTTGGCCGCCATATTGGATTTTTAGTTTTTTAAAAATTGCGTTGTTATTTTCTTGTCAAAATAGTTCCAAAAACCGAGTTTCATCGAAATCGGCCCAAAAACAAAAAAAGTTGGCCGCCATCTTGGATTTTTAAAATTTTCAACATTGCGTTGTTATTTTCATGTTGAAATAGTACCAAAAACCGAGTTTCATCGAAATAGGCGCACAAACATGAATTTGATTATTATTATTAATTTTACCGTCTCGCCTGCGACCTCTAGCCATTTCAATAGAACAATTTCGTTTTTTTGGAAATCTGAAATGGTGCAGTATTTATGGTCACACTAGTTTTGTAAAGTAACATTTCCTATAGATTGAAATTCTTAAATTGAAATTCGGCGCAAAGGTCAAAATCGGAGTTGCCAAGATTGAAACTTCTATTTATTACCACCTCACCGATGATAGCTGACATTATTGTAGATATCTAATTAAATCAAAAGAGTAAGTTCTGTTTTATATTACAATTATTATGTGTCATTCTAAATTAATATTTAAATAGTATATATTCGACTTCCCATTCCGAATCCTTAATTTTGATACACTACTTGATTGGTAACGTACATATGTTTAGTCCTACTATCGTGGTATTATTGTTTAGTAATGGCAATTGTGCGAACGAGACACCGACCTCCACCTAGTGTTGTATACAATGCCTAGGCATTGTATACAATACCGGATTATACACATTGCCGGTAACATAGACATCAAATGCGAATTTCTTTGAAATATCTAACTATAAGTTTTTACATAATTACACGTTACGTGATACCCTACTTTCAATAGAAATATGATTCGATTAGGATTTTTCAGATTACAAAGTCTGTGAAAAAGGATTCTTTAAAATAAAAACATACTGTTGATGTTGTGAATAAATTATAATACTAATACTATAATAATGTGGGTATAAATTAGGCATGACTTTGTACTTAATAATCTCAATTTACAGTATTCTTCAGCATTTGTCTCCGTAGGGTCTACTGCAGTCGTCCTCTTCGTTTGCGCATATCACCATTCCGGGGGTAGAACTGCTTACGTAAGGCTCTTGACCGAGATAATTACCCCTGGGAATAAATAGTACGAGAGCTCGCAAAAAATACTGCAAGAGTTATCTCAAGGTCCTTCTCTCAATATGATAGTGTTTAGGGTGTACATGAGTCAGCACCTACTCCCAGCGCCAGGAAGTGGAACACCTGGCATCAGCACGCTTCCAAACATGTAGCATTTTGACATGCTCTACAAGAAATATCTCAAGGTTTAAATTTGGCAGAATGGTAGAGAATAGCACAAAAAAAAATTAGACGGCAGTCAGACCGCAGTGTCATGGAACATGCCGAGTCAGCACGCCACGTAAGTTGTATGAATTTCGAGGTCGGTACAAGAGCTATCTCAAGACTGAAAATTCGTATACTGCTTAATTATTATGCATAATTTATGAAAATAACAGTCAGACCACAGTGTCATGGAACTTAGGCAGTCAGCAGTCGCTCAAAGGGTGGAGTCCAAACAAGCTGTTTGGAGCTACAACGCGTTACAAAACAGGATTACACAGTTGAAACTTGGTGAGAAGATGTATTCTGTAAACCGCTTGACGATTTTTACATAAAAATAAAAAAAATAAAAAATACACGGAACTGAAACTGAAAATTTTTTTTTTCATCAAACCCATACGAACGGTGGTGTCTTTTCAAAAATGACATTGAGGTTCCTAAAACCATTTTTTCTCAAAGTTAACCGTTTGGAATTGTAAAATGCGTTTCCCCCCATTTAACTTTTAAAATAAGAAAGTGAAAAATCTTAAAAAAATATATGCTGTAGATCTTAAAAAACACCTTCAACGAAAATTAGTTAGAACGAGATTTAGTTTGCTTTATTGGAAAATGAGCTATATCTCTAAAACTGCTTTTAGAGATATAGCTCATTTTCCAATAACGCAAATATAACTTTGTCATTTATACAAACTCTATGAAAAACAATTTTATTTTTGAAAACGTAAAATGTTAGTGGTATTAACAATGGTATGTTAATACCACTAATATTTACCATTTTGGAAGTGTATAATTATCTTCCAAACGGTTAACTTTGAGAAAAAATAGTTTTAGGAACCTCAATATCATTTTTAAAGAGCTATCTAAAGACACCCCGCACCTAAGGGTTTGATGAAAAAAAATTTTTAGTTTCAGTTCCATGTATGGGGATCCCCCCATAAATATTTTTATTTTTTTACTTTTGTGTAAAAATCGTAAAGCGGTTTACAGAATACATCTTCTTACCAAGTTACAACTGTGTAATCCTGTTTTGTAACGCGTTGTAGCTCCAAACAGCTTGTTTGGACTCCACCCTTTGAGCGACTGCTGACTGCCTATATTCCATGACACTGTGGTCTGACTATTATTTTCATAAATTATGGATAATAATTAAGCAGTATACGAATTTTCAGTCTTGAGATAGGTCTTGTACCAACCTCGAAATTCATACAACTTACGTGGCGTGCTGACTCGGCATGTTCCATGACACTGCGGTCTGCGGTCTGACTGCCGTCTTATTTTTTTTCCCTTCTTCCCCACGACACTACCAAGGCGCACTACTGGTAGTGTCGTGGGTATTTTTTTTCCCTTCTACACTACCGACACAGTAGTGTCGTAGGTAAATAAAAATTCCATACATATGGATTCCCCACGACACTACCAATATTTTTTTCGTGACAACATATAAATAAATGTCTGTATTTTACCAAAGTACCAGGATCTCATAAACATAAGGAAGGTTAACATATTTTTAATTTTTTATCGCTTTTATTTTTTTATTAATTTTGTAATACAATAGCTACGTGCTACGTACCACCAAGTAAATCTCTATTTAAATTGGTTTATTTAGCACAAATCAATTTATTTATTTATTTTCTGCTTATTCTGATTTGCGACCACCGGACTTTAAACAATTTATTATGTTTAATAAAGTTAAGCTCCTCTAATTCTATGCTACCCTGGTACTTTGGTAATGTAATTAAAGAAGATAATTTAAAATTATTTTAAGTTCAAGTTGAATTTGTGCTGACTTTGTTATTTATACATGTATTGTTGTCACGAAATTCCAGAATCTGCTGTTTCCAGAATCTTCCATTTAACGAAAAAAGGAAAAAATATTGGTAGTGTCGTGGGGAATGCATATGTATGGAATTTTTCATTTACCTACGACACTACTGGGCCGGTAGTGTAGAAGGGAAAAAAATTACCCACGACACTACCAGTAGTGCGCCTTGGTAGTGTCGTGGGGAAGAAGGGCTTTTTTGTGCTATTCTCTACCATTCTGCCAAATTTGAACCTCGAGATAACTCTTGTAGAGCATGTCGAAATGCTACATGTTTGGAAGCGTGCTGACGCCAGGTGTTCCACTTCCTGGCGCTGGGAGTAGGTGCTGACTCATGTACACCCTAAACACTCTATCATATTGAGACAAGGACCTTGAGATAACTCTTGCAGTATTTTTTGCGAGCTTTTTAGCTAAAAGATATATTTAATAAAAAAGTTACATTAACTGAAACAACATTTTGTTTTGTCTTTTTGTTTTTGACAATCACACTTTCTTTTGTTTTACTAATAATTAAAATATAAAAGGCCGAAAGAAAAGAAGAAGAAAGTACTTAAGTAACATTATTTTTATTTGTTAACTATTGATATTTGTGAAATAAAACACTTTTTAACGGGTACTAGCGCGGTTTTATTGAAAGTAGGGGAGGCCGGGGTTCAAAGTGCGGGGGGTAACTTGTTCCGATGCAAATAGCTTTGCCAAGAAAAGTGATAGGAATAAGTGTGAAGCACGTTCTAAAACGTCATGCCATAGCGCACTTGTGGCAGCCATTTTAGTGACGCCATTTATTACGGCCAGAATGTGTGGCAGTCGCTCAGATCAGAGGTACATAAATGGTACATTTGTAAATATTTTTGTTTTGAAACTGTTTGGTTTATTTCGATCAACTTTAAATTTATTAATGTGTGACTTGCATTCATTTATTGGAAAATCTATAGAGATTAATTTTATATACCGGGTGTAACAAGACCCTCAACGAAGCCGAGGTCTACGTATTCTGCCCATCATCAGGACCAATTCTGTTCAAAATTATTGCTGGGAAACGATTTTCATTTTTGGTGTTAAAAAGTATTGCATACATTACCACGCAATGTAACGCGTACTACAGACCGCGCCTGCGAGTGAATGCTACACAGCTGTGTGCGGCCGAGTTGAAAGGCAACGTTTATGTGCGTGCTCATGAAATACATTGATTGATGACGTTTTAAAGCCATTTTTTGTTACGAAATACATAAAATTTTAATAATGTTTCTGTAGACAAAAATTAGGAAATAACGAATAAAATAAGATTTCATAAAAAAATTGAAAAAATTATTGACTTTGACCTTCACAATAACTTTGTAGGTATTGGTTTCCCAGGTATAGTCTAAAAGACAAAAATGATCCTGATGATGGGCGGAATGCGTGGACTTCGGCTTCGTTGAGGGTCTTGTTACACCCGTTATATATATATATATATATCACTTTTGATTATATGATACTTATTTCAAAATATTTTATATAATCTAGAAAATGCAATTTGGGGCTCAAAGTTCCCTTGATTTGGGACTGGTTGTGCTGCGTAAAAACATACCCTATGATAGAGAAACTAATTAATTTAAATAAAAATTGTTTTAGGGTGAGAACTTATTTAAGAAAAATGGAACTTAGTATGACTTCAAGTGAATTAAAGTTGGTCAGAAACTGAAAACGCTCGGGAATTAGAAATATGTTATATATATATATATATATATATATATACATATATATATGTTATGACATTATTTACTTTTATGTCAAAAAGTCTTAAAAAAGTTGAAGGCTAGTTAGTATAATGCAAGACAAATGTTTAACCCAGATTGTGAGAGGGCATTGGATGTATATTGATTAAAAGATTCGTTGATTTATTTTGGTCTTCTACCAGAAGAACAGAAGAAGTTGGCATCTAACAGTGCTGTGAAAATTGACATGTCTATCATTCCTGGCATTAAAATCAGAACGAGTGCTGGGTGGATGACGGCGACAGAGTTTAGAAACTTTAAGGACTACTTTATTTAAATCATACTAAGCCAACTCCCAAAATCCCAGGACTATTTATTGCTTGATAACGTTTTGTCAGTTTATATGACTTGTAATTCTCATATTTGTAAATAAATAATGGATATTTGAGTTAAGTCATTTTGTGTTTGATACATAACCATAAACTACTACTGTATCGGTAATTATTGAAAATACTACTGGAACTATTTACGTTGGAACAACCAGCCTCATGACGGGGTGGGTTGTTCCTTAGGATCTTTTCTCAAAAAAAGTATCCTGATCCAAAATGTATTAATATTTTAATAAATACGTCTACATAATTTAAAACTACAATAAATTCTGCATCTATATGCCCAAGTATTAACCTCAGTCACATTTTTGACATAATTTTTACGTGTTATTTAAAAATCGGCACTTTGAACCCCGGCCTCCCCTACTTTGGTAGGTATTTAGTTGGTATTTGGTTTGATTTTTGCAAAGGTGCCAACGTTTCGGCACCTTTGCAGCTGCCGTCGTCACCGGGGACTGGAGCTGCTCGTGAGCCTACCCTCAAGTGATGAATTTTTAAGACTTCACTAAAAAAACAGAGACTAAAAAAATCACTTGAGAGTAGGCTTACGAGCAGCTTCAGTACCCCGTGACCACGGCAGCTGCAAAAGTGCCGAAACGTCGGAAAATAAAAAATCAAACCAAATACCAACTAAATACCAAAGTACTTTCAATAAAAATGCGCTAGTATCCGTTAAAAAGTGTTTTATTTCATGTCTAGTGAGCGCGTATGCTTGAGAAGTGAATATTGATATTCGGTTCAAAAACAATGGAACGTGCTTCTATTAGTAAATGGTTTTGTTACCATACTACGATAAAATAAAACAAAAACACAGGTAGAAGTATGTGTAATGGGCTTAGATGAAATTGGTAATGGGCACTTACGTTGGTCCGTAGTTGCAAGCAACGAAGAATTTATTCCAGCCGTCATCAGACCACTGTGAAATTGCGCACCCGAGGTAAACAGAGTCAGCCCACGCCATCTAGAAATTAAAGAAAAAAAAAACCAGTCAAGAGTGAGTCGGACTCGCGCACCGAGGGTTCCGTAGTTTCCGTACCATCATAAATATAAATATTTGGATATGTTACTTTAGTACAGTCTTTCAAAAGTAGGCAAACTGTTTCTATTCATTGATGTATTGGACTTTCGCTTCCGCTTCCTCGTCCACTTACATTTTCCATCACCGTAACCGTCAATCTTTTGATTTATCTATCGATCGCCATCTCCCCCGTCCCCTCCCCTCCCCTTTACTCTTATAATTTTTAATCGTCATTGTCAGCCTAAATTTAAAATTTGAACATCCTGGCTTTGAAACTAAGATACTTCCATACAAACTTTCATCCCCTATTTCATCCCCTTCATCATCATCATCATCATCCCAAATTTCCAAAATCCCTTCTTAGTGCTCACCTAAACCATGAAAGGTATCTACCCTCCAAAAATGGTGTCTTTAATTTCATCCGTTAGAGCTCTAGGCATATCCCAACAATCAATCACCAATCAATCAATCAATTTAGAGTTTTATATGTATAGATTTTATTTACTAGCGAACCGCTTTCGCTTCGCTTCGGTTCCTTCCTTTTTTTGTCAATTTCGACCTTCCAACAACACCCGAAAAGAAAACAAATGCCAGTCGTCACCTCCCTTGGTCCGAAAGTCTGTTTCTAATTTCTATCCCATTCGAGTCCCGTCATCGGTGTGAGAAACGCGTTGATGGTTAAAATTTACTCTTATTTAAGAGGAAATTTTCAGCAGACCAATCGCGAATCGATCATTTGATCGATTAGCGATTGGTCTGCTGGAATGCACTCCGTGCTTGTTTTACTCTATGACCCCCCTGTAATGCGGCGTGACATAGGTACCGCCATGTTGCGGAAATATTTAGAGCCAAATTTATTCCTTTTTAATTATTTTTAAAAGTAATTAACTATAACAATATTTGAAAGGATCTGATTAATTAATAATAATAAATATTGATATTTTAAAAATATATAGTGGCGCAATTATCTCAAAGATAAATATGTATTTGTGATTAGCGCCATGGCAGATGAACTTCATATTTATGTGACCAAAATTACTTTTTATTTTAATAACTCGTTTGGTAAATTAAATAATAATGTAATCATAATGGAAAATAATGAAAGTAATTTTTACAGTAATTAGTTATATATCAAAGGGATTTTGCAGTGTTTTCGATGGAAGCTCTCAGGTAAGGCAGCTTGACTTTTTCAGACATTTCCAACAAATCGTTATATTTCAATTCAACCAATTTACACAAAACTTTGACAAATTATATTCATAAACCTGCTTTATTGGTAAAATATACGTTATTATAAACATTATCACCAAATTTCAAGTTTATAAGTCAACTAGCTTCCGCCCGCGACTTCGTCTGCGTGGAAAGTTTTTTGCTATCCCTCGGGAACATAACTTTTTTTCTGGATGAAAGGTACCCTATGTCCTTCTATGTACCTCTGACAACGTGTATGCAAAATTTCATGATGATCGGTTCAGAAGTTAGGACGTGAAGGCGTAGCAAACAAACAAACAAACGGACTTTCGCATTTATAATATTAGTAAGGATTAAAAGTTGAAACTATAACCGCGCAAACCATTGTTTAACCTCGATGATTGATTACGTTCTTTGATTGCAATTTTTTTAATGATTTAATTACAAATGTAGAGTTTTCAGATTTTTCCCTGTAAGTGTAGTATAAGACGATATTACTTGCCAAACTTTATAGTTCTAGGTCAACGGGAAGTACCCTATGAATTTTGATTCCTTTGAGAGTATCAAAAATGCGTTTTTTGCGGCATAAACGGCAGTATCTTTTCTTTATGTTAACTTAGAAGCTTGATTTTTTCACAGCTTCAAGGGACCGTGGACCTTAGTATATGGTTTAAATTTCAACTCGATACATCCACGCGTTCCTGAGATAAAAGGTTTTGACAGACAGACAGACGGACGGACGGACAGACAGACGGACAACAAAGTGATCCTATAAGGGTTCCGTTTTTTCCTTTTGAGGTACGGAACCCTAAAAAGGAAATTTTTAAACTATTAAGTTCCCAAAAAACATATGAAGAAAAGCTGTAAAGATGATGATTTTTCATGCTACGATATCATGATATTTCGCCAGAATCATAGACTTTTTATATTACTAGCGTAAATAAAATTGTTTAATTGATATTGTAAGCATGTAGGTACCTAAAATACATACAGGTAACATTACAAAAGCTTTGTATTGTAAAAAATACTTAGTTTCAATTTTAATAATGTATAATAATAAACGAGTCACGATCATTTTTATGTTTTTATGTTTGAATAGTAAATAAAAGTATTTAATTCCAAACATTCAAGACAATACATATTATTGTAAAACACGCGAATAAGATAATAATGTAATGCAATTTTTAAGAATTAGCCGCTACGGTGTAGCTACGGAACCGCTACGGCTATGACTACGGGAATAAGGCTACAGGAAGTGGTGGTAGAAAGAAGTAAATCAATGATGAGTCCGATTCGTCTTTTCTGTAAGCAGGGTTGCGTTCAGAGGCCTAGAGTGCGGTTGTTTGGTTGTTTTAACTGACTCTTATGTACGATTCAATCAAACCAACCGGCCCGCGTCGGAACGCATTTTACCTTTGCCAGAGGAAAATAAAGCGTCTCTACAGGTAGTTAATTCCATATTTGCATGAAACTGCGGCAGCCGGTCGGCGCCGTCCGCAATATGAATGAATGAATCAATGAATGAAAAAATATCTTTATTCAAATAAGCTCACATAATGAGCGTTTTTAAATCGTCAAATAATTTTTTTGCCCTACCACCCATTATGACGTCTTTTAGCTGACAAGAAAAACGGGCGCAAAAAACTTACCAGCTTTATCAAATGGAACGATATTTACAAATATGTATATCGTTTCCAGACTTTAACAAAGATTAACAAATAAATAAAATTATAATTAGATCATTACTTAATGAATTACAAATTTTCTTAATCAATTTACAGGGTTCAAGCTAAATTCAAAGTTTGAAGTTATTATTCAGTCTAGACTGTTACAAGAGAGAAAAAAAAACTTTACAATTCTATATGCGTTAAGATAGGTAGTCAGAAGCAGACCCATTCCCACTGGCAGCACCCGTTCACGAGCATGACGCATGAACCAGCCATCGCTTCGCTCAACCATATTTGAGGGAACGTAACGACCCGCCTCACGCGACACCACCGCAGAAATGATTAAAGAGAGCATGACATACTAAGGCTACCCATGTTAAGGCACCGAATTGAAAACTAATATCCAAAAGCTTTTCATAGGCAATATTTATGTATTTTATATTTTACTTTCCATAGTCAGCATTTATGTATTTTATCATACACAAATACTGACCATAGAAAGCAAAAATATTGCAATTAAATAAATCAAAACAAGGTAAGTTATTATGATATATATATATATATATATTATAACTAACTACTGTATACTACTGTATAGTGTATACACGCTTTATTTTCCTGTGGCAGAGGTAAAATGCGCTCCGATGCGGGTCGCGGTCGGTTGGTTTGAATCGTACATAAGGTTCGGAACGACCAAAGACTTTAAAGTATGTCATTAATAGTACCAAGTCTTCGTTTTCCATTTGGAATACGAATAATTAAAAATTTCCTTTAAAAACTGTTTTTTGAGAAACTACCATGAAACTATTTGAAACTTAGATACAAATACATCAAAATACAAAATAATTTTAAATGACATAGCACAATTTCTAAAACCGCAAATATAACTTTGTCATTTCTACAAACACTATGAAAAACAAAGTTATTTTTGCAGACGAAAAATAATAATGGTATTATATAATATGGTATGGCATTAAGCCTTGTACTTTAAGGTGACTACGGAACCCTACTACGCGTGACCCGACATGCACTTGGCCCGTTTTTTTGTAGTAGGCCTTCGGTCTACGTACTTGCGTATAGTGTCCGATTTGTTTGGAACTGCTGAACTGGCTCGCGGTGAGTGGGCCGTATTCATAGTCGTAGTGCTCGTTGAACCAGGCCTCGTTAGCGCTGTCCGGGTTCAGTTTGGAGTTGTTGTCGGTGGTTATATACCAGTAGAGGTTCTCGCCAGTGCCGAAGCGGCCGGAACCTGTAATTAGGTAAATCTAGATTTTTGTGAAAGAACAGCTATAAAAAGGCCTATTCTTGTGACAACAACCCCCTTGAGGGAAACGCAGGACACCCTTTGCCCCCTACTGGAATATCAGAAAAATATCTTATAGATAAATCCCAGTGAGGGACATCGGGAATAGGCCTATAAAACGTACAGTCTAAATAATAATTGATTGATAATGGTATGATATTTAATTTTCGGCCTGCACCTTGTCTGTACAAATCTATACTTATAATAAAACTGTAACAATTCTGTACATTGAAGATATTTTGAAAAAAAATTTTGGAGGGCTCTCTAGAATCGATACTGAAGCCAAAAATGTATTTTTTTAAATTTTTGTCTGTCTGTCTGTCTTTCTGTCTGTATCACGTCCGCTATGGACTCCGAAACTACTGAATGAATTCAAATTAAACTTGGCATGATTTGAGTTCATATTACGAGAAAGGTCAACTTTTACTTTTTATCCCGAAATTCAGCACCGTTCCCTTGGGAGAGGGGATGAAAGTCAAAATGTGTACTTGGTTGTTATTCATTTTTAATGGTTAGATTGGAGATACTTTCAAGATTGTCGCGTAAATATTTCAAAGTCGTCGGTTTTGTAGAAATAAATAGGGTAAATAAGTAGTTCAAATTGTATTATGTTTAAAAATTCTCATCATAGACATCTATTATGGGAATTTTTAAACAACATACAGTTTGAGCTTGACCACGAGCGAGGTTTTCAAAAACAGCACTATCTGTATCTGCTGCTTTGGTATTATTTTAATATATCTATTTGAAGCTAGATGGCGCTTCTTATATAAAATCAAATTGTGTCTTGAGTACTTCGATCTTGCTTGAGTGAATATAATAGTGGCATTCCCACACGACGGCATAAAATTATTATTGTTATAAACTCTAACCGGGAGAGCCGGTACTAAATATCTTGATAAAATTACTTTAAAAAAATTATTAAAAAATAAATTACTGACCCCGAGCGTCATTTTCTCTAATATAAAAGTGAAGGGGTGACTGACAGACTGACGCCCAGCTCAAGCCACTGGACCTAGAGACTTTAAATTCTGTAATTTTTGTACATACCTACATAGATACTTTATACGATCTAAACATCCACTAAGAAAGGATTTTCGGAAGTTCCATTCCTAAAGGGGTAAAATGGGGGTTCAAAATTTGTATGGAATAAAAAAAAATACACATTTCTTGTAACTTCGTGGTGGGAGTACCTCTAAACCCAAATGCTTATTTCGTTTTTAATACGTGTTGCGTGGTTTTCTGAAATTCAAGCCCTTAGGGGCTAAATGGGTAATAAAAGCCCAAAATTGATATGGGTGTTTTATGGGATGTTGATTGCGATAATGGCATTTATTTTAAAATCCAATATGGTAGACATTATTCAATCCCTCAGGGGATGAAAACGGGGTTCAAAATTTATATGGAAAAATATAAAATAGACAATCCGACTTGAAAATATAGGAGTACTTCTGTAAACAAATAAGCAAACGCATATTTTGTGATTTCTGAAAATCAACCCTTTATCGATGATAATGATAGGATCGATGATAGGAGTATAAAAAGCCTAATATCGATGTAGAAGTCCTTGATGAGGTTTTATGGGAGTTGATTGCGAAAATGGCATTTGTTTTGAAGTTGAACAGGGTGGAAATTATTAAAACCCCTAAAGGGCTGAAATAATACGGTATGGATATCGTACTAATATTATAATAATGTGAAAGTAACGGAATATAATATATCCTACTTATACAACGTGTTACAAAAATACCCTTAATCCCGAACATGGTAGATAGGGACCATCAAACTGAACAACTTTTACTATCTATGGGACCAACTCTGAATTTTGGAACACGTTGTATTATAAATGTGAAAGACGGCTTTGTCAAACAGAACGCGTACTTAGCGCGCGTCATTACCGACTTCAAAAGGAGGGAGGTACTCAATTCGACCCGTTTTTTTTTTTGTTTTTTGTATGTACACCGATTACTCGAAGACGGCTGAACCGATTGAAACAATTCAAACGTTATTACATTAGGTAAACTCCCAAATTGGTCCCATTTTTTTAAATTTTGAAATTGGTTAAGTACTTTTCAAGTAATCTTGAAAAAAGCAAGAAAATAGTATGATTTGTGTGAACTACCTCGATGATCAGTGGTATAACTTCTTTGTTATGAACTGAATAAGATAATATTTTTGTGTTGGAAAAGGGATATCTTAAGTGTAGTTCTTTAACCGACTTAAAAAAAGGAGGTTCTCAGTTTGACCCGCATGTATGTATGTTTCTCTGCGATTAACTAACGCTTGGCTGAGCCGATTTTTCTACCTAAATAATATACCTACACTACCTAATACAAAAGGTATCTACACTAAAAATTAAAAAAAAATTGTTTAAAAAAACAAAAAACCGACTTCAAAAAACCTACCTCTAAAAAGCAATAAATAATAATTGTAATAATAAAAACACGTCTATTGAAGTCGGGTGTGGCTTTTAGAATTAAAAAAAACGGAATTTGTACTCCAGCCCCACCCGACTTCAATAGACGTGTTTTTATTATTACGAATATTATTCTTGCTTTTTAGAGGTAGGTTTTTATAAGTCGGTTTTTTTATATTAATAAAGATTAAGAACAAAATACAAAACAGAGTTTTGGTAGCTTGCGATGGAAATGGTTTAAATTTAAATTACCCGTGGGAAAAAGTTGCTTACATTCATATTAATTTCTCAACTATGATCTAGCTACATTTTGCAATATATTTTTTGTAAGAAAGTTAAGAATTAATTAATAGATAGCCAAGTTGATGACTAATAATATGACATCAATAAATACAAACTGTTTACCAAACAGCCTTACAAAGGCCTTACGAATATAAGGGACCATCAAACTGATATGGGACCATTTTCCAAATGTCCACGCGGACGAAGTCGCGGACGAAAGCTAGTACTTAGATAAAATTCTTGAGAGTATGTATGAATACTATAGGTACCTACACCTCCTACCTACTGAAAAAATATTTAATTACTTTGTATTTGTTATGTTAATACTTACAAAAACATTATCTTATAGTACAAAATGTCGATGTAAACAATGTTGTACATTGTATAAGTATTTTTACTTCGGTGTCTTTGGATAGGTACAACTAAACGAGATAAAAGCACAGAATACTTAATAATACAAAAGTAATCAATTATAAATTCCAGTTAAACGTGTAAAAATATTCAACTATACTTAGATCTTGAAACAACTTTTTTCTTATAGTATTATAAGTCGGCGTGGTCTCCTTCCTAATCTAATCAGGGACCAGAAAACCCCATTATTTGATTAATCCTATTGTTAGGAAAACCATATTAAAAGGCTTCCCAAATAATATGGCTTCTCAAATGATAGGGTTTCCCTATCGATAGTATTTATTTGATTAAGCCTATTGTTAAGGAAACGGTATTAGAAGACTTCCCAAATGATGGGGCTTCGCAAATGATAGGGTTTCCGTATCGAA
Organism: Agriphila geniculea; assembly: GCA_943789525.1. Taxonomy (NCBI): domain Eukaryota; kingdom Metazoa; phylum Arthropoda; class Insecta; order Lepidoptera; family Crambidae; genus Agriphila; species Agriphila geniculea. The sequence continues at coordinate 14,838,394 of OX038882.1, read as the reverse complement.
AGTGTTTATTTGATTAAGCCTTTGGTAGGGAAACCGTATTAAAAGGCTTCCCAAATGATAGGGTTTCCCTATTGATAGGGTTTCCGTAATGAATGGGTTTCTCTATCGATAGTGTTTATTTCATTGAGCCAATTGTCAGGGAAAGCGTATTAAAAGTCTTCCCAAATTATAGGGTTTCCCTATCGATAGTGTTTCCTTAGGGTTTCTCTATTGATAGTGTTTATTTTATTACCAATTGTTACGGAAAGTGTATTAAAAGGCTTCCCAAATGATTGGGTTTCCCTATTGATAGGGTTTCCGTAATGAATGGGTTTCTCTATCGATAGTGTTTATTTCATTGAGCCAATTGTCAGGGAAAGCGTATTAAAAGTCTTCCCAAATTATAGGGTTTCCGTATCGATAGGGTTTCCTTAGGGTTTCCCTATTGATAGTGTTTATTTTATTGCCAATTGTTACGGAAAGTGTATTAAAAGGCTTCCCAAATGATTGGGTTTCCCTATCGATAGGGTTTCCGTATTAATAGGGTTTCCGTATCGAATGGGTTTCTCTATCGATAGTGTTTATTTCATTAAGCCAATTGTTAGGGAAAGCGTAATAAAAGGCTTCCTAAACGATAGGGTTTCCCTATCAATACTGTTTTTTAATTAAGCCTATTGTTAGGGAAAGCGTTTTGTAAGGCTTCCCAAATAATAGGGCTTCCCAAATGATAGGGTTTCCCCGATATGGTTTTCGGATTCAGTAAGTGCTTACCCGAACTAACTGTATTAATATGGTTAGCCTTTCGTTGGTGTAAGTCAACGATATGCAAAGTCAAAGTCAAATAAGCTTTATTCAAATAAACTTAATTATTAAGTACTTTTGAATCGTCTATATTTTCCTACCACCCGTTCCAGACCTTTTTAGCTGACAAGAAGAACGGGCGCAAGAAACTTATCAGCTGTAACAACATGCTTACCGAATCGATAGGGTTTTTGAAAACAAGTCTATGAAATACCCAATCAAAAACCCCTTTAAGGGTAAGCGCCGTAAGCGGTTCCGGTCCTTGAATCTAATACAAATAAGTAACAAGAAATAATAAAATAATCTATGTTTTTTCCGCAAAGTGCAACTTTTGTATACGCCTGTTGACTTTACCTGTAAACTTCTATGCAAAAAATATGAAAAAAGAAAAAACCAGGCATCCAGGCGTCGAACTCACGCACAAAGGGTTTCGTAAAAAAATCACGCTTGTTGTATGAGAGCCCCTCATAAATATTTATTTTATTTTATTAATTATTAATTTTTTAAGTGAATAGGTATACAACTAAATATTCTGTAAATATTTAATGTATTCTGTTTCTAGTATTTGTCGTTATACCTACATCATCAGTAAAATTTTCAACTGTCTAGCTATCACGGTTCATGAGATACAGCCTGGAAGCGACAGAGCGACAGACAGACAGACAGCAGAGTAGTAATAGGGTCCCGTTTTTACCCTTTTGGTACGGAACCGTAATAGTAACTCACCAACAGTTGTGTCTGGATTGTGTTCGTTCCGGTACTCGGACGCCCACTTAGCTGCCTTGGCTGCGAGTTCCTCGTCCCAAACCTGTAAAAGGTTTAGTTTTTAACCCATTTTAACACGTTTTTTTTATTTAAGGTTGCTTTCTCGTTTGTTTGTTTGACCACAAATTTTGCAAACGATTTTATAACTAGCTTCCCGATGAGCTAGACTTAAAACTTTGATCATAGGTGAACTGAAAGACAATGCAATATTATGGTGTCATTGAGCTGTCATTTTCATTTCATTTCATTGTCATGATGATGGAGCCGGAAGAAGGCCACAGGAACTCTATGATGAAATAGACAACCCCATCGTGTTTGAGCGCGTTAGAATTGTCTTGACAAGTACTCTGATAGGAGACGAGGTTCAGGATCTGATGATGAAGCCGGAAGAAGGCCACTAGAACTCTGTAGCAAAACCATGCAACCCCATCGAGTTTGGGCTCGTTTGAATCGTCTTGATGAGTACACTGTTGGGAAATAGTTTCCAGGGTCTGATGATGGAGCCTGAAGAAGGCCACTGGAAATCTAAAATAAAACCATGCTACCCCATCTAGTTTGGGCTTGTTTGTATCATCATGACGAATACTTTGTTGGAAAACAGTGTCCAGAGTCAGATGATGGAGCTGAAAGAAGGCCACAGGAACCTCGATTGATTCGTCTTGACGAGTAGGTACTCTGTTGGGAAATAGTGTCCAGAGTCTGATGATGGAGCCGGAAGAAGGCCACAGGAACTTTGTAATAAATAAAACCATGCAACACCATCTATAGTCTGTTCATGGAAACGAGTTAGTAGAGCGCTATCTCACTCACACAATTTTTTTACTGTGATTGGTCAGTGATAAACGCTAAAGCGGTGTACATAGTACGAGTACTTTTTAATCTACTTATACTCCCCGTACTGGGCAGACGTGCTCTTAGTTGTGACTGTATGCTGAATTCGTTACCTGGATTGTGTATTGAATTTTGAAGCCCAAGGTGGCGCAGCTGTGCCTATTATTGTTCTTTTGTCACAAATGAGCATTATCTTAAGAAAACACTTTTTTCCTATTTTTTGTACAATGAACTAGCCCAGGTGTGCTAGTTCCATTGTTATTCTCTGCAAAATAATCTCAAATAGGACAGATGAAGCCGCGGGTATAAGCTTTTAAGAAGCGCAGTGTGAACGCGCATTTATTTTTCTAAGGTATAGTTACCCACTGACCCTGAAAAAAATTTTTCACCTCTCCAGCACGAAAAGGGTGCTTTTGGCGCGTAAAAACTCGCAGCAAAATCGACTTTTGCTGCGAGCGTGAGGCAAAGTGCTTTTTACCAAAAACTCGCAGCAAAATCGACTTTTGCTGCGAGCGTGAGGCAAAGTGCTTTTTTAATTTCTAACACCTTTTCTCGCTGGTAGAGGTGAAAAGTTGTATGTTTAACACGAGAGCAAATTTTTTCATTTCTAGACTACTTCGCTAGTTCGTGATTTAAAAGTCAGCACTCGCAGCAAAAAATGACTTTGCTCTCTTGTATAACAAATAACTATTTTTTGTCATTTGTATGAAAATGTGTGATAGAGAAAGCGCTATACTTACTCGTTTCCGTGAACAGATTATAGTTTGGGCTCGTTTGATTCGTTGACAAGCACTCCAATAGGAGGTGGCGTATTTTTAGTTTAGCTCGCGGACTAAAAACGCGCCAAATGACATTGATGATAAATATTACAAAATGCGCCCCACTCTTTTATAGGGTTACTTACAATCTTTGCGGGAGAAATTATTTCATTATTGTTTGGTTATTATATTTTTTATTTTGTTCGTTCGTTTGCAAAACGTATTTTTATGAAAAAGTTTAGTTATTCACCTAATTTCATGTTAGGTAGTTAGTTACCTATTTTAATTATCGATTTGTAATTAATGTCACGCATAGGGTGTATGTATTGTGCACGCAAAATTATTCACAGTAGCTAAAAAATAAATTTAAAAAAATATTAAAAACACGACTGCCCTGCCAAAAACGAACTAAAAAGTCAAAAAACAAGTGTCATGGCAGTCGGGGGACCGTTTTGTGGTACACTTTTAAATCAAAGAGGTCCCCCGACTGCAATGACACTTGTTTTTAACTTTTTAGTTTGTTTTTGGCAGGGCAGAGGTGTTTTTAATATTTTTAAAATTAATTTATTTTTATTTAACACATTTTAGTGACAAATTATATAGTTTTGAAATATGCTAATTAAGGCCTTCGATTTGATGCCCATATTGTAATAATTGAAGAAAAAAAAAATTTTTCACATTTGAAAATGGCGTCGTGCCGTTCGCCATATTGACTTTTTTCAAATAATAAATATAACCAGTGTCACTCGGAACGATGTAAGAATTCTAACGATACCCCATACATCCAAATCTCTTGAGCCGTTTAGAACTTATGGTGGAATAAAGAAACTCCCATACCCACAAACATACATGAACCACAGTATAAAGATTTTTTAAAACCATGAATAACTACATATACTTACACTCCTTTTTGGGCAGTCGTGTAAAAAATAGTTTTTAAACGTCGAGATAAGGAGTCTTTGGACTGAAATAACTTATTTATAACCGTCTACTGAATTTATTTTTATTTATTTTATTTACCTACGATAAATTTTATCTTTTTATATTATTTTTTCATTAACTTATGTTTGTGTAAGTTCTTTACATTACAATTCAATGTTTGATTTAATAAAGTACCTACCTACATTTATAAAACCTAAAGAGGGCTCCACACTCGCGCCGCGAAAGCCCGCAAAGGCCGCGAACCGCGAGTGTGGAGGGTTTCGCGTCTTCGCGTATGGGCTTCGCGTTCGCGCTTCGCGGCGTTCCCCGTCCGGTGGCGGTTTTTTGGTCCGCGTCAAAAGAGGGCTCTACACTCGCGCTGCGAACCGTGGCCGCGAATCACGGGCGCGGTTTGCGCATGAAAACGGTGCGAAAAATATAGCCCTCCAGACTCGCGCGTGAACCGCGGCCGCGAATCACGGCAACTTTAGTTCGGCACACAAGTTCTTTGACGTGGATCAAAAAACCGCCACCGGACGGGGAACGCCGCGAAGCGCGAACGCGAAGCCGCGAAGCCCTCCACACTCGCGGTTCGCGTTTGACATTTTGTATTGAAACTTTTTTTTAATACCATGTTGTGGTTGTGACAGGTGGTGGGTTTGTTTTGTGTTATATTTTGATGATTTGTTAGCGTTAGCTAGATAAATTCCCCACCTAGTCATATTGCGTTTTTATTTTAACCCAACCTGAGGTTAGTTAAATATTAATTTACTTAGGGGCTCGGTAATACCCTACTTAACTAAGTACTTAAGTAAATACTTTAAAAACTTTATAGTGAAATATAGTCACAATACAATGCGATTAATTTAACAATGTGCAACAGAAGTTACTAACTTCAGAACGCGTATTTTAATCTTCTTTGCTATACATTCTCGAGTGAAGTTGCCGTGGACCATAGCACTAATTGTCAATTTAATCGCATTATGTTTACTTACTTACTTATGTAGGTACAGTTATTAGTTTAGTTAAGTTTCGATGTCTGCGCTCCAAATAAGTATTAAGTTTGCTTTTAAAAGCGCGGAATAAAAAGCAGCTCATTTACTTTTTGCTGAATTGCTACATTATAACCATTCAAATAGATTTCCATCAATGGGGAATGTCGGAAAAAATCAAATTGGCTGAATATTTTTCTATAGGTAGGAATAAGCTCCCTTAGTAATAGAAAAAAGTTTCAGAATTTTTGGTTGCGTGAAAAAATAAAAAAAATTAAAGTCTCTTCGACTTCACAAATGTACAAAAGTAACAGCAGAATGGAAATTATACCACCACCTGTCACAACCACAACATGGTATTAAAAAAAAGTTTCAATACAAAATGTCAAAACTTTTTCATTACATCAAAAGACTAAGTTGCTTGTGTGCGATAGCGCCAAGTCTCACATCAAGTCCACTATATTAGGAGGTCATAACAAATTTGGTAACGATCGCATAAGTGGCTGACTCTGGGTTCACAGGATGGAGAGGCACTCTCTGATGCTAAATATGTCAGTCTGTTTGCGTGAAGTGGTTGCGTTCTTTTTATATGCAGGGTGAAAAATGTGTTATCGTTACCAGAAATAAAAACGATAAGGTAAATGGCTGACAATGGTATAGCAAGTAAGTACTAGTTATGCTCACATGAACTGTGTAAGGACTGACCAAAATTCGGTTGCGTTTCATAGGTATAAGCGATTAACTTTTTGTTTATTTGTAATGTATAAACTCAAAAAGTACTGATCCGATTTTGAAATTTTTTTCACCTATAGAAAGCTACATTATCAGCGAGTAACATGGGCTATAATTTATTTTCAAAAAAATTATAGTCTTTTTTCAGTCTGAATATAAAAAGAATGCAACCACTTCACGCAAACAGACTGACATATTTAGCATCAGATCATCAGCTCCATCCTGTAAACCCAGAGTCAGCCACTTAGGCGATCGTTACCAAATTTGTTATGGCCTCCTAGTCTACACGGGTTTATATGAAAGCGCGCACACGAAGCGACACGGTCGTCGGCAACTTTTCGTACAAACCATGTGACTGTGGGAGACAAAACAGTTGCTGGGCGACTAAGTTGCCCGTGTGGGGACTTGGGGAGCTTATTCCTACCTGTAGAAAAATATTCAGCTAATTTGTTTTTTTACGGACATTTCCCCATTGTACAAAAATATACATAATTATGGAATAATTAATTAGGTTAATCTAAAACCGAAAAACACTTTATTTGTTTTAATCAAATAAGGAGCTTGAGATTTAGCGAGTCTTTTAATTTAGAAAACTAAACTTTTCCAAAATATATTTTTGCAATTTTAATAAAAAAATAAATTTAAACTTTACTTTTGGAAAATCGTTAGGTTGATTTTATTTACACAAGTATGAAATATTTACTTATCTATATGCAACATGTAACAGAATTAATAACTAAACCCTGGGGGCTAATTGTCTAATTTTAAAATCTATCGCAATCGCTTTCATTTGACAGATGGATGTGACATATTGCTGCATTTCTTTGGTAAGTTTTTATTTGTGCCAAAAAGAAGTATCAATGTTCTATCAAATGAAAGCGATTGCGATAGATTTTAAAATTAGACAATTAGTGGGTGGGCAGAATATGCTAGACAGGGACATTAGTGACTATCAAACTGAACAACTTCTACTAACAAGTCTGAAATCGCGAAAACAAAATGAGCTGTTTCATACATTTTCATATTTTCGTTAGGTACAGATTTTTGTATGAAACAGCAAATTTTTTTTCACGATTTTATAGTTGGTCCCCTATCAAAAGTTGTTCATTTGATGGTCCCTATCTTCTTCTTATAATATATAAAATCGTAAACTGAATGACTGACTGATTGACTGACTGACTGACTGATCTATCAACGCACAGCCCAAACCGCTGGACCTAAAGACTTGAAATTTTGCACATAGATACCTCATATAGTGTAGGCATCCACTAAGGAAGGATTTTTGAAAATTCCATCCCTAAGGGGGTGAAATAAGGGATGAAAGTTTGTATGAAAGTCCCTCAGTTTTGAAGCTAGGATCTTCAAATTTTGTGTATAGGCTGACGATTGAAAATTAATAAATACGGGTCTCAGCGTTTTCCAAAATTCTACCCTCGAAGGGGTGAAAAGGGGTATGAAGTTGTGTATAGAAGAAAATCCTTCATTTTCGAAGTAAAAATCACTTAATTTATAATATAGGCTTATGGAAGAAAATCTAACGCAACGTATATTGTAATTGTGAGATTTGTGAGTACTTCAACCCCTATGGCGATGAAATAGGGGTGAATGGGTAAATAAACATAAAAATAGATGTGGATGTCGTTATTGGGGTTTTCTGGTATGATGATTGCGAAAATGACATTTATTTTGAAGTCTAACACGGTGGACATCATTTAACCCCCTGAAGGGTGAAAATGGGATTCAAATTTTGTATGGAAAAATAATATAAAATTGACATTACAACTTTAAACTTCGTAGGAGCACGACTAAAAACAAATAGTCAAACATATATTTTGTGGTTTTGAAAATCAACCTCTTAGGGGGTAAATGGGGAAAGTAAACATAAAAATCGATATGGATGTCGTTCTTGAGGTTTTTTGGAATGGTGATTGCGAAAATGACCGTTATTTTAAAGTCCAACATGATGTACATAAGTTACCCCTAAAAGGGTGAAAATGGGGTTCAAATTTTGTATGGAAAAAGAATATAAAATAGACTTTATAACTTCAGACTTCATAGGAGCAGGTCTAAAAATAAATAGGCAAACATATATTTTGTGATTTTGAAAATCAACCCACTCAGGTGGTAAATGGGGTAAGTAATCATAAAAATCTATAAATGGATGTCGTTCTTGGGGTTTTATGGGATACTGATTGCGAAAATGACATTCATTTTGAAGTCCAACTCGGTGGACATGCATGATTCAGCCCCAGGCATAGTAGAACCAAATAAGTAGGCCAACTCGAGCCTCGAGCGAGCGATACAGCTTAAACACGTAGGGCTGTCACATCGCTAGTTTATTCAGTCGTCAAAAAATGCATAGTCAATCTCTATACAAAATATTTTTTCCTTATAGGGTAAGCATCAGGGATCTATAATACAAAGTTTTTTTTATATTTTTTTGTACGTAGACCAGCGAGTCTATCGACTAAAATAATGAAGTTAATGCTAATTGTAATTTGACAGATGTATGTGATACATTGCCACTTTCGTTTTGACACCAATAAAAACTTACTACTTAAAGAAAAGTAGCAATGTATCACATCTATCTGTCAAATTACAATTTACATTAAATTCATTGTTTTCAGGAACTGACTACAATGTTTTCATTGCCTACGTCATGTTATGTGATTTGAAAACTTACAGTCGAAATAGGATTAATTAAAACGTGGCTTTACTAAATAATGTATTTATTCAAATAAAATAAAATGATTATGAAATTTTATTTTTTACACTATTAAATGTTTCTTACTTTTTCATTTACCTACACTTATCAAAATAATAATCTTTAAATTCGGAAATTTAATACTTTCCATAATAGGCATTAAAAGTACTTTTTCCTGTAGGAATTTGTGATTTTATAACAAAATTACACAACTGATATAAAAAAAATTCGTCTGTTTCGACAAGTGAGGAAAAAACCCTCCTTAAATAATAAATGATTAAAAAAAAAAAAAAAAGTACGAAATGCCTTATTATTTAAAGTTAATGTAAAATATATCCTCATTCTTACAAATCTTTTAACAAATATTTCTTTGGAAAGCATGGTATGTACTAATAGTAATAGGTAGGTACACGTTGAAATTATTACGAGCGGCAGCACACAGCGGCGTGAAGCGTGCTGTGTGAGCGCGAGCGGGATTACGTACGGAGCAGCCACGACTGTTGCACCTTTATCACCTTTAAATTTTGTCAGTGTGTGCGTGCGACGACGCATACGCACGGGCGCGCTCACATACAAACCGCGTTCGTGCGTATAATGAGTAAGATGACTTACTTATTTGGTTCTACTATGCCCCAGGGGTCGGGGAGAAAGAGAACGGGAACGGAAACTGGACGGGGCGGAAGAGAACGGGAACGGGAACGGGATGGGGCGGGAACGGGACGGGACGGGAACGGAAAAGGACGGGAACGGAATGGGATGGGAACGGGAACGGGAGCGGGACGGGAACAGAAACGGGAATGACCAGTCGTTTTTACGCGATTAGGCGGGTCCCCACCAAGCGAGCGAGCCTCGTGCGACAAATGCCTTGCAGCTTGCGTCTTGGCAAACGTCTTGCCTCGCGAGGCAACGCGCTTGGTGGGGACCACGTAAAAACGTCTGGTCGGATCCTGGTTGAAGGTTCCCTAAGGATTTTCTCTAATATCCACGCGGACGAAGTCGCGGGCGGAAGCTAGTTTACCATATTTTGGTTTAGCCATGTATAAGTAGGTAGTCGGTACTTAGACAAATTAGTAAACTATGTTATTAATCGACTTACCATATATTTCATCTCGGCGGCTATCGGTTGGTCGGGCACGTAACCCTTAGTTAGATTTTCTCTTCTAATATTATGTCCATCCACAAAGCTCCTTATTTGCTGACAGGATTGATTTAAAACTGCAAATAAAAATTTCTTACTTAGAAAGCATGACTAACTGGATTACGAAAAGTAAAAGTAAGTGAAAATGAAAAGTAATTTAAGAGCGAAATTTTACACAAAAACTGATACCAACGTTTGCATTGAATGTAACCAAAAATAGCGAGTAAAAACGGACTAAATTATTACAAAAAAAAATCGGACTAAAAACATTAAAACGGAGTAGTAAAAACAAACTAAAAAGTAAAAAATAAATTCTTCTGTAAATATTTATAACCCTAATACCAACTAATACCCTATACCAGGTGTCGGCAACCCGCGGCCCGTGAGCTGTTTCGGTGCGGCCCGCGGCCCGACCCGCAAAAAGTCTACAAACCGAAACGATATCACGTTCTCACGCACAGCTGCGTCTTAATGATGGGCATTTCCCAAATTTCGTACAACATCTGTTTTACAACTTAAAAATCCTTGCGCATCTAAACAATACTTTATCCCTTTCATTCATTCATCAATTGTTATATTGGCTTTTTAACTTCCAAGCCATATCCATTGTCTTGTACATATTTTGTTTCTTTTGTTTGTTATTGGTTGTGATTGTAAAGTTTTACAGTTTTAGTTTTAAGCACGCTCTTCTCTGGTTGTGAATAATTTGTATTTGTAAAGTGATATGGTTTATCTTCCGCCGATTACCCTAACATTGAGATTCCGTTGCTGATTGCCACCACCCGCCGTTAGCGTAAAAAGGTACGTATTTTCATTTAATTTACGAGCATTAATTTATCGAAACTTTTTTTATGACTTATGTATTTTTGAAACTCAGGACTTAGTACAAGACACGTGTTTATTATTGTTTTAGAAAACATGGCTTCAAAGAAACGTAAGATAGTGGAAGAAAATAGAAGTTTTAATGAAATGTGGACAGATTTATATTTTTTTATAGAGTTTAAAGGAAAACCATTATGTTTGATTTGTCAAAAGAGTATTGCCGTAGTCAAGGAATATAATCTGAAGCGTCATTACGACAGTGAGCACAAAGCCAAATATGAATGTATAGGAGGGGAATTGCGAGAAAAAAGAATAGCTAGCCTTAAATCGTCATTAAAAAATCAACAAAACGTATTTAAGGTTGTAGCAGATAACAATGAATCGGGTGTTCGTGCCAGTTACTTGGTAGCCGAAATTTTAGCGAAAAGTGGACGCCCATTTACTGACAGTGAACTTAAGAGTGCGTCTTAGTTACTGCCGAAGAGGTAGGTATGCCCGGAGCAAAAGAAGAAGTTTGAAAATCTTAGTCTCTCTGCTAGAACTTGCACTCGACGTACAGAGAACTTGGGCGCTAACTTGTGTGAGTAACTCAAAGATAAAGCGCATTCTTCCCAAGTAACACAGATAGCTGTATAACTACTCACTTTTAGACTTATTTAAAACTCTGTGCTTATTAAGACTCTTCTAAGAGTACACTGGTGACCCTACAGCTATATAATAGCAGTCAGTGATATTTAAACAGTTCAGGCTAATTAAGAGCTGCATTAAGGCTTATTAAGACCGACAAAACCACCATTAATACGCTAAGAGTGCTATAAAGGTATATTTTCTCGACTCTATTCAGCTTCTAACATATTCTAAAGCCTAAACCCTAGTAAGGACTGTTTAGTGGATAAAATTTCGCCAAATACTGTATAAGAAGGTATTTGTGAACTCCTATTACACTAACTTATTAAAGAGTCACGTGTGAACTATTATGAAGTGAATAGCTGTATAATGGATGATATGTGGCCCATATTTCAACTTATAGCTGAATATGTCTACCGCCAATCAGCCTTTATACTGCCATTGATAGTATCTGCATAGCGGCTGTTTATACATTCACTAGATGCCTCGCAGCTGCTTAGAGACTCACTAGTGTAACGGATTAACGGCCTCTACTTTATAATGGTTCACATAAGTACATTAAAACAGATGTTATCTGAATAAAAGAACATATGTGGTACTGTAATCAGTCAATGTAATTAGTAACATAATCCACCATTTTTTGTATAACCTATAAAAAATCTGATTGATTTTTCAACCTTTACGATGTTTAGTGCAAGAAATAGGAATGTAATGCATCAGTTTTAACTTCGAAATATCTTAATAATAACTTTTTATCTTATAATTCTTTTCAAAGCACTACATTTTTTTTGTCAAGTTTACATCACCACTTATTTATATCACAAAACTAATTCAAAACAGAATATTTTCGTGGCGCACTAAAATTTTGTTAGATAATATATATGTATAATGTCAGTAAAATTACGCTCCCAGTCATTTTCCCTTTATAATATGTCAAACAGAGTATGAATATGAATATTATCCACCAATGTATCGTTAACTCTAATTCATTCACGTAACATAAAGTTCAATTGTTAGCCTTATAATATGCTTAAACGTTTCACTTAATTTTACACAGGCCGCAAGCAGCCTTGCGCGGTTTAAAATATGTATTAAAGCGTACATGTGACATATTTTCTGAATAAAGAGTAACTTGTGATCTCTTAGTCAGTCGAATTTCAGCGCATAGTACTGTCGTTACCCTTTATAACACTCTTAAATTTCTGCTACACAGCCTGTTACCCTTTATTACACTGTTAAGTTGCTGCTACACAGCTCTTAAGCAGCTATGTGAACTTAAGGCTGAATAATTTGTGCCCATTTAAGATCTATAAGAGCTGTATAAGGTCGTATACAGCCTTTATGCAGGTTCCGTATTCAGCTTTAAGCGTGATGAAAATCCGTTATTCGGCTGTTAAGCAGCCTCGTTGTGTTACTTGGGTTTTGACTGCTTTCGTCCTTCGCCAAAGCGATGGACGAAAGTACTGATGTATCGGATACAGCTCAATTCCTTATATTTGTACGAGGTATTGATGAAAACTTCACTGTTTACGAAGAACTCGTGAAAATGTGCAGTTTAAAAGGCACTACTACGGGAGAAGATTTATTCCACCATTTGGATCAAGCCCTGGAATCACTGAAATTAAGTTGGGAAAAGTTAACAAGTGTAACCACAGATGGAGGTAAAAATATGAGCGGCCAAAACAGAGGTGTTGTGGGGAGAATCTTGAGCAAGCTGGCAGCTTCTGGGTCAGATGTACCAATGATATATCATTGCATTGTTCATCAAGAGGCGTTGTGTTGTAAGATTTTATCTTGGAAAGAAATAATGGCACCGGAGAAATGGGCTTAAACATCGCCAATTCCAAAAGTTTTTGGAAGATTTGGAGGCTGATCACGGTGACGTCGTCTACTACTGTGAAGTTAGGTGGCTTAGTCGTGGTGCGGTATTGGACCGGTTTTTTTATTTAAGAAAAGAAATTCGTGAATTCATGGACTTGAAAGAAACGCCAGTCTACGAGCTTTCTAGATCTTGGGTTTTTGACTGATTTGACTGTTGAACTGAATCACCTCAACAAACGATTGCAAGGAAAAAATAAATTGAAAATTTGTAGTGTGATTGTGATGAAATTAAAGCATAGTTGGAAGAAAAGTATTTTACCAACTTACATTTTTAAATAAGTTGCAATAAACATTAGTAATTGGGAAATTAGGAGGATTACCTATAGCAGTTATTAATAATTATGAAATAGATTAAAATTCAAGGCTTATTAAATAACTTTATTTCCAGTAAATAAAGTTAAAAAACATTTTCACATTTTTTGGCAATGTTTTTAGTAAAGCGTTTAGAAAAATGATTTTCAAAAATCTGAGTAAAATAATAGTTTACAAATTAACTGAATTCAAGTTGGAGTAGATTTTCGAACATATTTTTTTTTTTAGATAATTACATAGAATGTATTCCTTATAAAGTTAGGGTATATTCGCAGCAAAATTGGTATGGATTAATTAAATAGTACCTACAATACACGGTTAATTTTTAAGTATATCTAAAAATGAAATGGGGATTTCAGACTACGTAAATGAACAACTATTAGTATGGGGCCAACCACGAAATCGCGAAAAAAAAATCTGCTGTTCCATAGAAAAGTATAACATCGAATTTTTTTTCGCGATTTTGTGGTTGGCCCCATAGTAAAAGTTGTTCATTTACGTGGTCAGAAATCGCCTTTTCATTTTTAGATATATTTTTACCCGTACATGCGAAATTGTATTTTATGTCGATTGGCATAAAAACTAAAAATAACTAAAAACTAAGTATGCACTAAGTACTCAAATTGATATGTAAATCGTATGCCATGCAATATTTTGGAAAGAGTATGTTTTGCCAAACGATACATTTGACTAAAATAAAACTTGGTAAAATGAAACTTTGACCAAGTAATTATTTGCTAAACAATAATTTGCCAATAAGAGTTTTGCTAACTGAAAAATTGCGATAAGTTGTTTTGCCAAATGAAAATTTGCATAAAATAGTTTGCGATTGATATTTTGGGGAACGTTTTTGCCCATACATTAGTAACTACCTATACCTATTATTTAGTATTGTAAGTATAAAAAAAGCTTTATCAAGTACCTAATATTTTAATTCATTCATTCAATTGTCAAAATATCTTCTTACATAAGTACTACAAAATAGTTGAAAATAAAAAGCTTTAAAAAAAAAGAAAAACGTCCTTCAACAAACCTAAAAACATAAACAGTTTCAAAATTAAATACCTCTAAAAAGCAAGAAAAATATTCAAATAATTATATACGAAACGACACACATATCAATTTTAATAAAACACGTCTAAATTATAGTCGGGTTGGGCTTTTAGAATTAAAAAAAAATTGTCCTACAATCCCACCCGACTTCAATAAACGTGTTTTATTAAAATTGATAGGTGCATACGTATCGCTGATTTGAATATTATTTCATGCTTTTTAGAGGTAGGTAGGTATTTAATTTTGAAGCCGTTTTTTGTTTTTAGGTTTTTTGAAGGAGGTTTTTCTTTTTTATACACAATAAAGGCTACCGTGCGTTTTCACTAGACTAGTCAATTCACAATGTTAATTGTTATTGTTAATTGATTAGTGGAAAGTGGAAACGCACGACAATTACAACCAACATGATGATTAAAACAATAAAATTGTCTGCTTTTTAAAAATGACGAATATAACCAAGTCCAAGTAAAGACAATACACTTTACTTAGACCACACAATTTTAATACAAAATCTGCATTCAAATTCGTAACGGTAACGGTATTTTTAATACACAGACACATGGTTATAGAATACAAAATATATGTTTAAACTTACGTTTAGCTTGTGTGCAACCCAAAATGGTTAAAACCAAAACCACGCAAAGTTGCATTTTGAAAAACAACAAAGGTTATATGAAAACTGGGGATTCAAAATGAATCTAAACGTGGATAGCTCTTGCTTGTAGGAGACTTGATGTGGTTATGGAATGAAGTAGGTATGACTAGTTCCATATTTATACCCGTAAAATGTAGTTTTAAGTTTGAAATTTTAATGATTATGAAAAGTTATCGCGTTTTCTCCTTAATTAACGGGATTACCTAAATGTTTCGGAAAGTACGAGCTCCGTATCAAAGGAAAACCCCAAATCGATATACAGGATAGCCTTTTGGCCCAAACGGCTATCCTGTACCTACATCGCCGGAATATGCATATTCTTTCCCTATTGTTTAATATTCTCTTTAATCCTACCACCCCTTCTTATCTCAAAGATCGTTTCAAATTTACTAAAGACACCCACTACCGTTTCTTAAGGTCATCAGAAAACTTGGTACTAGATATGCCAATACATTCTACTATGTTCTACGATCGATCCTTTTCGGTACAAGCTGTCCGTCTATGGAACTTGATTTGACTTTGCCGGTAACGATAAGTACTGCTCAATCTCAGCACACTTTTAAAAAACTAGTCAAAGAGCACTATCTTACTATTTAATTTTTTTTCTGGTGTTAGAACTGGATTTAACTTTAATAATTTCCTCTTCGCACTGTAGGTATTATTGTAGTTTATGTAGGTTTATTATATTTTGGTATGTATCTATGTATACAGGGTGGATTTTTAAAACGGTACATTAAGGGCAGGTACCTATACCTGCCCTTAATGTAAAACCGGAGTGAAATGAAAACCGGTTTTATTTTCGGTTTTCAATCCAAAACCGGTTAAAACCGGTTTTAAACCGGTTTTGAAGAAAAGTATTGGAACATGGGTAATAATACATTTTTATTGATTTGGTGAACATTTTTTCAATTTCAAGAGCATCCCCATGCACGATTTATCAAAAAAATGTACAATCAACAAGAAAATGGTCAAAAAAACCTTTTCCGATACATTTCATAGAAAATCATTGCAGGTCTTAGCTCTGAGAAAAGAATTTGTGAAACTGAAATACAAAAAATAAAATAAAAGATAAATGATCACGTAGACGTAATAAGCTTCTAGCTAGCAAGTCTTAACGTTTTATATTAAATCTCATTATTTTCTTAGAAGTAAAACAAAAACAAAACGTATCTTTTATAACTGAACAATTCGCTATCTGAAGTATCTATTAAAACTTATTAAAATCTAACAAAAAATAAACTTCTTATTTGAAAATAAACATTTGGCCAAGGAGGACTCTAAGAGTAATCACCATTAATTGGTATCTTAAAAATTGACACCATACGCTTGATTTATTTTGAAAATACTTAATATTTTAGTATATTTCAGGGTGAACTGTAAAAGAAATCTTTTTAACTATATAAGTAACTCGATACATACTCCATTTTATATGAATATTAAAAAACCTTCAAAATACCTATATATCTAATAAATAACGCCAAGTGCAGAATAAAGTGGCTCCTAATTAATTTCATGAGTTTCTTGAGAGACTGTACCTATCTGAAATATTATTATGTTATTTTGTTTGTTTAGTTAGTTATTTAAATCAAAAAATATTTTTCTTTTATTTACGTATTATAAAATTGTATTTAACAAATATCTATCTATAAATATAAAATAAGAACTTTTTTGCTTTATTTATAATAATATCCATATTTTACTTACTTTCTCGCTATAAAAACAAAAAAAATCATTCGACCCGTTCAGCCGCTCAAAAGTAGGTTACTGAACTGAACAATTTAAAGCATTCAATCAAAATGTGGCGGTGCATTTTTGATTTGTACGTATTCTTCTTCTTCTTATTTTTGGCTTGGCAATCTACTCATTTCCTTAGGGAGTAATTTTTGCTAGTGTCAAGTGAATATTTCAGTAGTAGGTATTGTTCCAGTTTACATTAAAATGCGAGTGCATCGCATTCCAATGCTGCTTGGAGCAATTGGCACCAAATATATCAGGACACTTTACCCGGTAAGTTCTGCCGAGGTAGCCACCACTACAATAAAAGTCTCAGCAACCAAGATCGCGCCTATTTCGTAGACACTTGTACCACAAAACTAAACCAATTTTAAGACACAAATTCACTATGAATCAATTTGCAAATAATTAAATAGTTACCAAACCGATCTCGACTAAATGGCGCCAAAAACTCCCTTTGTAATGTATTGCAGAGCATGAAATTTTAATTAAAAAAACCCGGTTAAAACCGGTTTTTCGTTTAAAAAACCGGTTTTATTTTGCTTGTGAAATCAACCGAAAAACCGGTTTTTTCGGTTTCGGTGAAACCGGTTTGCATTCCCTAGGCAGGTACCTTAACCGTTTTAGTTACAGAAAAACGTTCCTAGGAGACCATCCATAACTTTTTAAGATATTCTGAACTGCATTCACAGATTTTGGAAAAAAATTACCGTTAGCAAAAAAAATGCTAAAATACAAAAAAAAAATTATGCCAATCGATCCTATTTCGTGTGGGGGGGGGGGATCAAAAAACTTTATGGCATGATTTAAGGTATGAGTACTAGAAACGACAGAAATTGCCAAAAACTTTTCCCATACATTTTGTACTGAAAAACGATAAATCAACTCGAAATATTTTTTATTGCCAAACGATCCGATTTCTTACTGTGATCAAAATACTCTTTGAGGCTAACTGAATTTTGGGTACAGAAACTGTTTTTTTTTAGATCTAATGTTGTAGAAGATTGTGCTTGCGTATGAAGCCGGTGTTGTCACTTATTGTAGTTTCTGTACTCAAATTTCAGTTGGCCTTAAAGAGCATTTTGATCACAGTATGAAATAGGATCATTTGGCAATAAAAAATATTGCGAGTTGGTTTACCGTTTCTCAGTACAAAATGTATAGGAAATGTTTTTGGCGATTTCTGTCGTTTCTAGTACTCATACCTTAAATGGTCCCATAGAGTCTTTTGATCCCCATACGTAATAGGATCGATTGGCATAAAAAAATTTTTTTTGGTAATTAAGCATTTTTTTTTGCTAACGGTATTTTTTTTCCAAAATCTGTGAATGCAGTTCAGAATATCTTAAAAAGTTATGGATAGTTTCCTAGGAACGTTTTCCTGTAACTATAACGGTTAAGGTACCTGCTCTTAATGTACCGTTTTAAAAATCCACCCTGTATAGTATAATATGTAGTTACATATTATGTAGGTATTTTTTATCATATATTTGTGTAGGTATTCGAGTTTAGTAGGATTATTATTATTACTTTATTGATTTAGCACACTTCCAACTACCCCATCAAATTTATCTGAATTCCTGTCCATCCCAAGGTTGCCTGGAAGAAATCGCTTTTTAGTGATAAGGCCGCCATTTGTATGTCTCCTTTATGTTTGTACTGTTACTTGTTTGTTCTGTGTGTATACAATAAAGAGTATATAAATAAATAAAATCGATTTGCGGTGGCACCGCGATGAATTTTATTTAATGCTAGCTTTCGCCCGCGACTTCGTCCGCGTGGTAGTGCTATCCTAGGCCGGCACGTATGCACTTATGTGCCGGCCTAGGATAGCACTACCCCCTCTCATCCCGTAAGTGTCGTAAAAGGCGACTAAGGGAGCATAGCCATCAGGAAACGGGCAGCCAACGGTGCCCGTTTCCTGATGGCTATGCTCCCTTAGTCGCAGCAAACGGGCGCCAAGCCGCCAACCCGCCTGCCAAGCGTGGCGATTATGATAAATTCCTAGCCTTTCTAGCCACGGTAGCGGCTATGATAACGGCGGGGCAGGGGGTGCTGAAAAACCCCAGGTACGGTTCGGTTACCAACAACCACCAACTACACCTAGCAATATATAACACGCGCACACTGAGAACTGTCGCGAAGTTAACCGAGTTAAAAGAAGTTATTAGCAAGTTACACTTATATCACCTGGCGGGAGGGCGACCAACTGGTGGTGTCGGGTTCATCATCCACAAGTTCCCTATTAACAACGCGACCAGGGTAGCGTACCTGATACTCAAAATATACGGTTATTTGTCGAATCTTATATATATGTTACCGGCAATGTATGAAATGCAGGCATTGTATACAATGCCTAGGCATTGTATACATCGGGGGGATCGAGGGGGGCTTGGGGAAAGCTCGAGGGGGGGGGGGCTTGAGGAAAGCTCGAGGGGGGGGGTTACAGGTCTACGCTCCGACCTCGACGCACCAAGTTGACGAAGTGGAGGCTATGTATGAGGAGATCTCTAAAGCCATGCATAGCTACAAAACCGACTGCACCGTTGTGATGGGGGACTTTAATGCAAAGTTAGGGAAACGATGCGGTGGTGGAGAGGTGAGCTGAGAGTGGGGAAAACAACTACAGAATGAAAATAATAGAGAAAAACCTTACATTACCGAAGTACCTTAAGTACCGAAGCTCAAGAAGAAAAAAAATGTTTATAAAAACTAAAAACCGACTTCAAAAAACCTACCTCTAAAAAGCAAGAAATAATATTCGTAATAATAAAAACACGTCTATTGAAGTCGGGTGGGGCTGGAGTACAAATTCCTTTTTTAATTCTAAAAGCCACACCCGACTTCAATAGACGTGTTTTTATTATTACGAATATTATTTCTTGCTTTTTAGAGGTAGGTTTTTTGAAGTCGGTTTTTTGTTTTTATTTTTTTTATTTTTAGTGAAGGTACCTTTTGTATTAGGTAGTGTAGGTATATTATTTAGGTAGAAAACTCGGGTCAGCCAAACGTGAGTTAATCGCGGAGAAACATACATACATGCTTGATTTTTGCAGACATCGCATCGAACAGACGTGTCGGAAAATACTTTTATTAAAATCAATTAATCAATTTTGACTCGTGACCTAGTTTTACCGCTCATCGATCGGTAGCAGAAAGTAAACAGTGAACTAATGTTAGGTATTATACTAGTGAATAAGTGAAAATGTTTAGTGTTTAGAAGAGGAAAAACATTAAAAAAAAATGGAAACTAGCCCATTTAACCGGAATGACAAGACTGTTGGCACTCCGCCACCAACGCCCTCGCCCGCCGGCTCATCTCATCCAAGATCGCGGAACCAAGGGGAAGGAAATATCCTGGAGGTTGTGTCAACCCCAGAAATCCAAAACTGGATGACCTCTATTGAGCAATGCTTAAATGAGGTCTGTCGTATTGCTTCGGAGGGAAAACTGAACACCGAGCAAAAACTACAAATCAACAACTTATGCCGTAAAGTAAGTCACGGAACATCACAGATGGCAGTCCAGTACCAGTCCCTCAAATTCAAAACTGTCCAAACCCATTCCACGATTCAAACCCTACAAGACCAAGTCGATCTATCGCAGCAGTTGGAAGACCTCAAAATTAGCATTAAGGAAACATCTAAAACAGTCTCGGGGGCATCCTTCTCCGATATTGTTAAAAGGGGATCGAACAACTTTATTAAGCCAATAAATGTGAGCTCTATTGCCATTTACCCGAATGATAAGCGATCGAGCGAGGAGACAAAATCGCTTGTCCAAAAAATTATCAGCCCAGAAGAGATGAAACTGCACGTTAGAGGTTTGCGCAAGACGAAAAATGGTGGGGTTATAATCAGCACGGAAACGAAGGACGATATCGAAAAGTTAAAAAAATCCACTCAGTTGACTAACTCGGGCCTCTCCATTGACGAACCTCATAAACGGAAGCCCAGGATTGTTGTTATTGGTGTGCCCGTAAATATGCAGGAAAAGGAAGTATTTACCTGTCTGTATCAGCAAAATGTAGCCGAACATCTTCCGAACTCTAACCTGGAAACGTTCCTGTCCTCAATTAAATTAAGTCACAAGTCAGGCAAAAAGGATGCGGAGACTTGTAATTATGTGATTGAAGTATCTGCAGAGATAAGGAAAGCCCTAATATCAAGAGAAAGGATCTTTGTAAACTGGTCATCTTGCCCTGTCAGAGACTTTACTTTGGTTACTCGGTGTTACAAGTGCCAGCAGTATGGTCACGCGGCCAAGTCGTGCCGGGAGCAAGCTTACACCTGTGGCCATTGTGGTGACGAAGGACACTCAATAAAAGAGTGCACAAAGAAGGCCGAAGACCCTAAATGTGCTACCTGCTCACGTTTTAAAAAACCAAATGGCCATTATACAGGTACCGCCGACTGTCCGGCAAAATTATTGGCCGAAAAAAGGTACATAAATTCAATTGATTATGAAGGCGCCTGAGAGCGCCGTTTTCAAGGGTATTTTCAGCCCTCTTTTTATTTTATTTTTTTGTTTGATATATTTTTATATTTAATAATCTTTATTTTACATTTTTTGTATGATTAACAATTTAATAGATGATTTGGATAACTTTTCTGTATCGGAATCCAAATTATGTGATGTAGAAAATTGCGAACGATATCTTTCCGCCTACTGTAATCCTTTAACCATTCTTACTCAAAATATTCGCAGTATCTATAAAAATTTCGATAACTTTAGCATTTTTCAACAAAGATTAAATATTAATTCGGATGTCATAGTGCTTACAGAGTGTTGGCTAGAAAAACAATATAACATTCCTCTAATGCCAGGGTACAATATGTATAAAAGTAACACTATACACAACCAAAACGATGGAGTTGTAATTTACACAAAAAGTCAACTAAATGTGTCTACAGAGGAATTAAATATGGATGACTGCAGTAATTTGCTTATAAAAATCGGATGTGAATATGCAATATTAGCTTTGTATAGACCATCCGCTTTTAGGAATACAAATAACTTTGTTGTTTCTCTAAACAACACTCTGCAAAACTTAGCATCTTTTAAAAATATCATCTTGATTGGAGACATAAATATTAATATTCATCCTGAAAATATTGACTCAGCAGTTCAAGACTATCTGAATATATGCTCTTTTCATGGCTTGCTCCCCGCACACACATTGCCTACTCATCAAAGTGGTTCTTGTTTGGACCATATCATGTTGAAATCCAAGTTTTCTTCGCTTGCACTTGTTACTAACTCATCAATAACTGATCATAGTGCTGCCCTACTAACCCTTAATTGTAAATTACCTAAACTAAACAACACTCGCACAGTCGTTAAACTAAATATAAACAAACTTGCTGTAGACTTCCGTAACATCGATTTTGACCCAGTTTATAATTCAGCTGATCCGCACTTTTGCATGTCGTATCTAGTCGAAAATGTCCAACAAGCGATTCGCAATAATACATCGAATGTTACTTTAAAAAACAGAAATTTTAATATTAAACCTTGGATCACCCCAGGTCTGATTCGATGCATGAAACACAGGGACAAATTGCATATGAAAGCAAAACGAAATCCTAGTAATCCGATATTACAATTGTCTTATAAAAGATACAGGAACTTTTGTAATATTATCTTAAAAAAAGTTAAAATCAATTACGAAAAAACTTCATTAGAATCAGCTGGAAAAAATAATAAAAAGATATGGAATATCGTTAAAAATATAACTTACACTTCCAAACAACATGACTCATCAGTAACTTTACTACAAGCGCACTCGTCACTCTTAAATTGTGCTAACAACGCCAATAATTATTTTGTTAATATTGGTAAATGTCTGTCAGAAAAAATTCAATCTCATTTACATTCTCCAACGCACGCCCCTCCTGCCTGTGACTCTTCCTTGAAGTCCTTTGCATTGCTTGACACTGACGAAATCGAGGTTGAAAAAATAATCATGTCCTTGAAAGACGACTGTGCGGTTGGGTGGGATAATATATCCAATAAAATAATTAAACAGTTTAGACATATCTTGATACCTCCACTGACTTATATTTTTCAAAAATGTTTAACTAAAGTCTGTTCATCCTTACTTGTCTTATTTAGTAAACAGTTTTTGACAGTTGTCATACGTCTTTTAAACTTAAATCGTTATTTAAAAATATGTTAGTAAATTTTTGAAATTATTGTTAATTTATTAACAATTTATTTCGTAATCTATGTGTGGAAAACCATTTGTTTTATTTTATAAATGATTATTTCAATAAAGAGTTGGGTGAAGATTGTTTACCATATAAGACAAGTAAGGATGGACAGACTTTACAGGTATTTTTCCTAAGTGTTTAAAAAAGGCTGTTGTTGTTCCTATTTATAAATCTGGCAAAAAAAGCCAAATCTCAAACTACAGACCTATATCACTATTGCCATCTCTTTCAAAAATATTAGAAAAAATTATAAACATTAGATTAGTTAGATATTTAGAGGATAAAGCGATTCTGTCTAAGTTTCAATTTGGTTTTCGACCTCTAGTATCTACTGCTGATGCCGTACATCACTTAACAGATTATATTGTAAATAATCTTAATAAAGGTAACCACACAGTTGGAATCTTCCTGGATCTAGCGAAAGCTTTTGATACGGTGTCCATACCTATCCTATTGCGCAAGCTTGAGATTTTAGGCATTAGAGGCACACAGTTGAAATTATTCACGAGCTATCTGGAAGAACGTACTCAATGTGTGAGAATTGGCAGTGTCCTCAGTGATGAACAGGAAAATACACCTTTTGGGGTTCCCCAAGGAAGTATTTTAGGACCTACCCTGTTTTTGATTTACATAAATGATCTTTGTAATATAAAGCTAGATCATGGAATGATCATATCTTACGCTGATGATACTGCACTTCTCTTTACGGCCGACTCGGAAGAACAAGTTTTCAAGCATGCGCAACGAGGATTCAATGTTGTAAATAACTGGCTACAAAATAATCTTTTGACATTAAATGCACAGAAAACTAATTATATTAAGTTCTCCTTGCGTAAACAATGCTTTCCTAACACTAACCCTACACTTCATGCTCATTGTTGCCTAGTCCAAACGGAAAACCAATGTGTGTGTCCTGAAATAAAACAAACAGAAAAAATTAAATACCTAGGTATTATATTAGACGAAACTCTTTCATTCAGGCCACATATTATGTCTTTAAATAACAGATTACGTAAGTTAATATTTGTATTCAAAAAGTTACGACAAATTGCGGATCCAGCAATAATAAGACAGGTCTATTTTGCACTATGCGAATCAATATTAACTTACTGTATTACGTCATGGGGAGGTGCCTGTAAAACACTGTTACTAACCACAGAGAGAGCACAGAGAGCGATTCTCAAAGTGTCAACTTCCCGCCCTTTTCTCTTTCCTACTAACCTTCTATATAAGTCATGTAACGTATTATCAGTACGACAACTATTCATAATGAACATAGTGTTAAAACAGCACTCAGCCCTCACCTTTAACTCTGAAATAATCAATAAAAGACGGAAAGATATAGTCTGCACTCAAACAGTTTCTAAGCAATACGCTTTTACAGCAAAGTTTTATCTGTTCCTGGGCCCATTTCTCTACAATAGAATAAATAGGATAGCTAACATCTATCCACTTAATTTTAGGAATTGTAAAATAACTTTAAAAAATACTCTGCAAAGCATGTCATATGACGATACAGAGACGCTATTGGTCGTAACAAAATAGTATTGTATTTTATTTAAGTATTTGTCATTCTAAGCGTAATTTGTAATGTGTAATGTCTAAATAGAAATTATTTTTATGTTAGTGATTAATTGATTCATGTTAAATGTAGGCTATACTCGCCTGAAACACAGGTTTTTCCTAGTTCAGGCATATGTTATTATTATCTATTTTAATGTATACTTTGTAAATTGTACTAAACCGAATTTTTGGAAAATAAAAAATTATTCTATTCTATTCTATTCTATGCGGGTCAAACTGAGAACCTCCTTTTTTTAAGTCGGTTAAAGAACTACACTTAAGATATCCCTTTTCCAACAAAAAAATATTATCTTATTCAGTTCATAACAAAGAAGTTATACGACTGATCATCGAGGTAGTTCACACAAAATCATACTATTTTCGTGCTTTTTTCAAGATTACTTGAAAAGTACTGAACCGATTTCAAAATTTTAAAAAATAGGACTAACTTGTAACCTAATGTAATAACGTTTAAATCATTTCAATCGGTTCAGCCGTCTTCGAGTAATCGGTGTATATACAAAAAAAACGGGTCGAATTGAGTACCTCCCTCCTTTTGAAGTCGGTAAAAACTTCAAAGAAATGAGTAAAAACGCACAAAAACTGGATTGGAAACTTGAAAAATGATAGAGAACAGAGAGAAATAAAAACAACGACAGATATATTGGCCTGCGCCACCCACAGACTTTTACAGAAAGCTATATGAAAAATCACAATATATAAACGGATCAAACAGCAATAGACCCAGAGGACCCAGTGGAAAAAATAACAGAAGAAGAAGTATTCATACATTTGAAAAAAACTGAAACCTGAAAAAAGTTCTGAACAATACTAAATAATAAATAAGGCTCTAAAGATTGGAGCACCAATAATATTTTTCTTTTCTTATTCATCTTTTCAACATTATACTAGAATCAGGAACAATTCCTCAACAATGGTTAAAATCTTATATGTATTATTTAATTATACAAAAAAAAACAGAAACTTAGGTATATACTTGCCCCTAAAAAGCTAGAAATAATATTCAAATAATTTAGATACACAAAAGTATCAATTTTAATAAAACACGTCTTATGAAGTCGGTCGGGTGGGGCTGGAGGACTACTTTTTTTTGTTCTAAAGCCCCATCCGACTTCATAAGATGAATTTTATTAAAATTGATACCGTATCTAATATTTGAATATTATTTCTTGCTTTTTAGAGGTAAGTATTTAAGTTTGTTTTTATTCTCAGGTTTTTTGAAGGTTTTTCTTTTTGTTTTTTTTATATTTCAACTTTTTTGTGGTATGTAGGTAAGAATACACACTTACACTTAAAGTATCCCTTTTCCAACAAAAAAATATTAATCTAAATTGGTTTATAAAAACCGGCCAAGTGCGATATATTATACCATATTTAATATACCATACCGTAGTTACCTTACACCAGACCATATTTAATACCACCTATCATTTTTCGTCTGCAAAAATAACTTTGTTTTTCACAGTGTTGGTATGAATGGCAAAGTTATATTTGCGGTTCTGGAAAATGTGCTATATCTCGAAAACTAAATACTATTCTCGTTCAAACCAATTTTCGTGGAAAGTGTTTATCGTATGAGGTTGTCGAATTGACAACCTCCTCCTTTTTTGGAAGTCGGTTTAAAAGGTGATCCCCTAGATATAGGAAATTACAGACTAATAAGCCTACTCTCCAACATTTATAAACTCTTTATCGCTATCTTGCAGACCCGATTGTCACCTAGACAGAACTCAACCTGTGGAACAAGCAGACTTTCAAGCTGGATATTCAACCATATTAATGCTATTTAACAAATATTAGATCAATATAAAGAATAATAATCGACCACTTTACATAGCTTTCGTAGATTATGCGAAAGCATTCGATAGAATATCACATCTGGAAAGCCCTTGAAAATTGTAAAATAAGTAATTAATATTGTAAACATTTTAAAAAACATCTACTCCAAAAGTGTAAGCCAAGTAAAACTGAAAAGTAGAGGAGAAGATATAGAGATTCAAAGAGGCGTCAGACAGGGAGACCTGCTGGGGTACCGGCTAACGAATCGATTATCGAAAAGTCTGCTGGGTTTCAATTTAAAACAGAAAAATCAAAGTAAGGAATTTAGTCTTGTACTTTCTGTTGACGTAATTTGGAAGATAACGATGTTCGTGTGACAATTGGGGTTCGCCATTTTCGCCCAATTGGGGCTCGATTTATCTGTTTTAATTTGAGACCCAGCAGACTTTTCGATAATCGATTAGTTAGCCGGTACGGCCCCTGTTTATGGTTTGGTATGGTTTTTTTGAGGCTTTTCAATTGTAGCCATCTGCCCTCGCACCTATTCGGCAGCGGTAAGACTTAGTGAACACCTTTTCATACCTTTTTAGGGTTCCGTAGCCAAAATGGCAAAAAACGGAACCCTTATAGATTCGTCATGTCTGTCTGTCTGTCTGTCTGTCTGTCCGTCCGTATGTCACAGCCACTTTATTCCAAAAGTATTAGGACTACATAGTTGGAACTTGGTAGGTAGGTGTATTCTGTGAACCGCTTTACGATTTTTACACAAAAATAAAAAAATAAAAGATTAAGGGGGGCTCCCCATACATGGAACTGAAACTGAAAATATTTTTTTTCATCACACCAATACTTGTGGGGTGTCTATAGATAGGTCTTTAAAAATGACATTGAGGTTCCTAAGACTATTTTTTTTCAAAGTCAACCGTTTGAAATATATATGCCGCCAAAGTGGTAAAATGTGTGTCCCCCCCCCTTTAACTTTTAAAGTAAGAGGGTGAAAAATCTAAAAAAAATATAAGCTATAGATCTTAATAAACACTTTCAACGAAAATTGGTTTGAACGAGATATAGTAATTAGTTTTCAAGATATAGTACATTTTCCAAAACCGCAAATATAACTTTGTCATTCATACAAACACTGTGAAAAACAAAGTTATTTTTTCAGACGAAAAATGATAGCGGTATTAAAATATGATATGGTATAATGTACCTACGGAACCCTACTCCGCGTGGCCCGACACGCACTTGGCCGGTTTTTTTGTAACATTCCAGGGTCGTTCCTACGGGCAGGAGTTCCTCTACCGGACCTTCCTGCGCCGCCTACCGCTACATCTCCGGGTATCTACCTGCCCGAGCCACCACCTGTTGCGCCCGGCCTACCCCGGAGCAACACCCACGCCGAGCCTGCGCACCCGCTTCTCTCAGAACACACCCTCCCACTGAGGCAGAACAAACTGCTCCTCCACTTGCGGGTGGCTGTCCGTTACCCTGAGCGAAAGTTGTTACCTACCACCTTGAAGATCTTCAATATATCTTGGCAATTTAAAATTCCTTGTTTTATTTTACCACATTCTGGGCACTGGCCGTGCTTCACACGTCCGTTGTTTTAGGAGCAACAACTGGACGTGAAGCAATTTTTTTTTCATCTTTTATTTATTTTTATTTTATTTATTATCACAAAATCCACAGCACTTAAAAATTAACAGTAATTATAATCTTACAAATTTTGCTTAATGCCAATAACGGATTTACATTTTATTTTTATATCAAACCAATAAAGTCAAGTCTGTCTATAGATAGGTCTTTAGAAATGATATTGAGGTTCCTAAGACTATTTTTTCTCAAAGTCAACCGTTTGAAAGATATATACTGCCAAAGTAAAATGTGTCTCCCCTCTAACTCTTAAAATAAGAGAGTAAAAAAACTAAAAAAAATATATGCTATAGATCTAAATAAACACTTTCAACGAAAATTGGTTTGAACGAGATCCGAGATATAGCACATTTCCAAAACCGCAAATATAACATTGTCAATTTGTCATTCATACAAACACTGTGAAAGACAAAGTTTTTTTCCAGACGTAAAATTATAGTGGTATTCAATATGGTAAGGTAACTACGGAACCCCACTTGGCCGGTTTTTTGTAGATTTGTTTAGTTTCCCTTCCATTTAAATATTAAAAAGAAAATGCCCCAAGATTTTTTAATTTGTGTACACCCTAGTCGGTCTTTTTTCATAGAAATAATCAAGCTGTTATAGCTTATTGCTCACGCCACTAATTCGGAATCAGAAATATGTAGAATTTTGTAGAACTTTTCTACAAAATATAGGATGACACATCATTAGTGTTAGGTATTATTTATATTGTTAAACAAATGATTAAATAATTTGAAATGTGTGGACTGAGAGACCACGATTAAATGACAATGGCATGGAATAGCAGCATATTTTGTGAAACAAAATTCCTTATATAGTTTGTAGTAAAATGTGAAATGAAAATAATATGGATTTATTGGAGCAAAAATCTTATTTAAACTCAATATTTTCCTAGATGTAGAAGGTGCTTTGTGAGAACTGAGAGTCCACAATTTCAAGCTGTATCTTTTTCACTTTACAACTACAAATTTCGGGACTACAAATTTCGGAAATAATTCGCGAATTTGCGTTGTGATCTCTCAGTGCACCCATACATACATCAGACGGGGTTTTCGGAATCACATTTTATGTTGAAAAGTGGTAAAAAAAAGAATTGTAAAATTTTCTACACGATTTATTTCTAAAACTACAGATGACGTAGGCAGGTACAGGCAAGAAAATATAAACATGTTGATATTTTTAAAATTTGAGATTGTAGCATTCACAATGCTATTTTTAAACATTATTAATTAATATACAAGAAAAATACGACTCGCACCAGATCAATTCTCGGACGGGAATCGAACCCGCTGCCTTTGGATGTCCGGTCCAATGCTCTGACCGCTGAGCCACCGAGTCACTAGTGGCATAGTCGAATTTGTTGATATTGTTGTAATATTCACTACCAGCTACTACCTATATCCCAGCATCCATTTCTATTATTTTATTCATTACGGCAGTACGGCAAGAGAGGATCAACCCTACATACATAGTTATACACGTACTAAAATTAAGAAATTCTGCTAATTTTTTAAATTAAGATAGTACCTAAATAACATTAGCATCCCCTTCCGTAGGGTTGCATACATTTATCACTGGATACGCAGAACAGTCTTCGCTGGCGATCAGCCCCGGCTGTTTTGTATGGATACCGAGTTAAGACGTTCCCACTGAAACAAATGGAAAGAAAGTTAGGTAACGTTGAAAAACTAAAAAAAACCGTCGAATTGAAAAGCTCCTCCTTTTTTTGAAGTTGTAGCAAACGAGATTTACGGCTCGGCCACACACAGCCCAACGCGGCGGCGGCGGGCGGCGCAGCAAGCGAATTCAATATTCACTGCGCGCTATCTCGATGTCGGCCTCTCAGCTCGTAGTCACGACCGCTCAGAGATTACTGAATTCGCTTGCCGGGCTCCGCCTGAGTCGTTTTGGCCACTTTTCGGTTTTTTTTTGGGTTCACATAAACCGAATCGAAGTGACTAACGATTCGATTTCCTTGAGAAAATTACCATGCGATTATTTAAAATGTAATTTTAAATAATAAGTACTTCAGAGAAAAGCTTAGCAGATTGGTAAAAAAAAACCGACTTCAAAAAACCTACCTCTAAAAAGCAAGAAATAATATTCGTAATAATAAAAACACGTCTATTGAAGTCGGGTGTGGCTTTTAGAATAAAAAAAAAGGAATTTGTACTCCAGCCCCACCCGACTTCAATTGACGTGTTTTTATTATTACGAATATTATTTCTTGCTTTTTAGAGGTAGGTTTTTTGAAGTCGGTTTTTTGTTTTTTTTAAAACAATTTTTTATTAGGTTGGTTTCTTGTTTGTTTGTTTGTGTGTCCGCAAAGTTTGCAAACGATTTTATATTAGCTTCCCGATTAGCTAGAGACTTGAAATTTGAACATAGGTCAGACAGAACTGGAAGATAATGCAATATTATGGTGTCATTGAGGTGATCTGATGATGGAGCCGGAAGGAGGCCACAGGAATTCTGTGATAAAACCACAGAACCCTCTCGAAATTGGGCTCAATAGAATCGTTTTGACAAGTACTCTGACGGGAGATGAGGTCCAGGGTCTGATAAGCCGGAAGAAGACTACAGGAACTCAGTATTGCAACCATGCAACCCCATCGAGTTTGTTCTTGTTTTTTATACCTACTTTTATACAATGAAAAAAGATTACTCACCCAGGGCCATAGTTGCAAACGACGAAGTAGCGTTGCCTCGTGCCGGATAACCGGGACACTGCGCAGCCTACATGCGTGCTATCTGCCCAGGCCATCTGTTATAATCAATAGTCATTGATTATTTATAATTAATAAATAATAACAAATATTCTAAACAAATCTCAAAACTAAAGAAAGCTTGTAGTAAGTATTGGCTCCGTGCACGCTTTTAGCGCCACCTAGCGTGTTGCAACTTTGTTGGCTCTGACCTGACCGTTTTGACGTTTTGATATGTAATGGCGGCATTGTGACAAAATGTTAAAAAATACTATACATATTGGATTATTAATGTAAATTTCAAAATTACTTTGATTTGGGTGGACAAAGTGTTGTGAAATCATTTTTGGTCATTTAAATTAAATATGGCAAGTAAGATCTATTCAAAAAGAGTGTTTTATTTTGGTTATATTAGGGTTTGTTTACTTCTTTTTTAATTGTAGACTTTGTAAAACAAGAGGATAAAGCTACTTTAATAATTTTACTAAGTGATAATAAACAATACTAAATAATATACTAGAAAAAATACGACTCGCACCAGATCAATACTCAGACGGGAATCGAACCCGCGACCTTTGGATATCCGGTCCAATGCTCTGACCGCTGAGCTACCGAGTCACTGGTGACATCGTCGAATTTTTCCTAGTATATCCTAAACTCTTACGCTGTAAGGCCAGCGTTATTTCACCAATGTGAGGAATTACCTCGACATTCAATTGAAATATCTTTCCAGATATTTTAACAATTGATTAATATTTTTTCTAGTATATTATTTAGTATTGTTTAAAAATAGCATTGTAAATGCAAAAATCTCAAATTTAAAAATTATATAGCTATTTCATCTTAATCAATTGTTAAAATATCTGGAAAGATATTTCAATTGAATGTCGAGGTAATTCCTCACATTGGTGAAATAACGCTGGCCTTACAGCGTAAGAGTTTAGGATATACTAGGAAAAATTCGACGATGTCACCAGTGACTCGGTAGCTCAGCGGTCAGAGCATTGGACCGGATATCCAAAGGTCGCGGGTTCGATTCCCGTCTGAGTATTGATCTGGTGCGAGTCGTATTTTTTCTAGTATATTATTTAGTATTGTTTAAAAATAGCATTGTAAATGCAAAAATCTCAAATTTAAAAATTATATAGCTATTTCATCTTAATCAATTGTTAAAATATCTGGAAAGGTATTTCAATTGAATGTCGAGGTAATTCCTCACATTGGTGAAATAACGCTGGCCTTACAGCGTAAGAGTTTAGGATATACTAGGAAAAATTCGACGATGTCACCAGTGACTCGGTAGCTCAGCGGTCAGAGCATTGGACCGGATATCCAAAGGTCGCGGGTTCGATTCCCGTCTGAGTATTGATCTGGTGCGAGTCGTATTTTTTCTAGTATATTATTTAGTATTGTTTAAAAATAGCATTGTAAATGCAAAAATCTCAAATTTAAAAAATGATAATAAACATATATAATTATTCCTGTATCGCTAGTAATAAATTAAATATCGTTTTCAAGCAGATTACAGAGCCTTCTTTATTTCTACTTTTTGCCACCATGAGCGCTGCGATCGATTATTATACCTTCGCACCCTCCCAATAGTGTCTAAATAACAAATTACATACCTAAATAAAATAACACACATACTAATACACAAACATCCATGACTCGGGATCTGAATACTTACCCTACGCTCATCACAAATGCCCAAACCAGGGTTCGAACCTGAAACCTTAGCTCACATTGCTTTATTTATAATACCTACTCTTTCTAACTAGATCTAGACATTTTTTTCTGAATGCACTCAGTCGCGACTCAAATCCGTGGTAGATAAATTGATTTGAGGTAAGAATTGCTAGGATAGCGAAAAATGCGGCTTCGCTCGTCTTCTGAGCCACGCTAAACTTATTCAAAGATTATTTACTTAGTATAGTTTTTTTATAGGGGAGGGGGAAAGCTTTGTAGACCTAAGCTTCCCCTAAGTAATGTTATATAATTGTTGATAGAAATGTCATAGAAACTAACCTGCGTGTAATGTCCAATCTGAGGCGCATTAGGTGCGAATCCCATCATAAGGCCGTAAGTGTAGTGTGGGTGCTCCTTGTCGAACCACGCGCGGAGAACATTCTCAACGTTCAACCTTTGGTTAAGATCCGTAGTCGAAAACCAGTATAAATTTTCTCCAGTAGTAAATCGTTTAGAACCTGCAACATGTTAAGCAAATCTAAGTAGGTATCTAAGATTTCCGCACGTAGGTACATATAATATTAAATAAAACAATTTTTACGGATACAAACCCCATTTTTTGTATTTATTTTCCTATTAATAAAACTTCGTAAATATCCTTAAAAGGTGTTTTAAGTTTAGGTATCAAAGTCAAGGTTGGATTTGCTTGATTAAAATATTATTCATTGAAGATCGACCTACGTATTTATAGACGTTCTCAGTATTCTGTGGTTATAATAATAGATAGATTTTAGGTAAGGTAGGAGAATATTGATTTTGATTCCTTACCGACGGTTTTGTCTGGATTATGATTATTTGGGTAGGTGGATATAAACGCCGATGCTTTTGCCGCTAATTCTTCATCCCATATCTGCCAAGGAAGAGATATTTTATTAAAATATTTAAAAACCCAGTGACGGTATAATACTGTTTAGTGGTTTTCCCGCTTGTGAATAATAAAGTTTAAAGAGATTTTCGTTGTTGGTTTGTTCGCTTATAAAATAGGTATCTTAAAAAAATATTTCTTATTATTCTAAATTTTGCACTAAGGTCTAAACGGTATATATGTTACCGTCAAAGTATGGAATCCGTTAATCTGCAGATTAACTAGTGAATCTGCAGGTTAACTGGTCGAGTCGGTAAAAGTGCGCAATTTTTCTTAAAGTAGACGACTTCCGCACTTTAATTAGTTAATCGATGCTACACCGTTAAAGTGCGGAATACAGTGAGTGAGCCAAGACTTCGGGAAATTTAAGTAAAAGACCTAAATTTAAAGTTTATTTTACAAAAACTTCTTTTCTGGCGCTTCGCCGGCCGCTCCCGCGACACGCTCGCTTCGCTGGCTCGGCTCGCGCGTTTTTGGTCGCAATACCACAGAATAGTAGTACAATACTAACCTTACCTAATAAGACTTTTTCGATGGCGGGCTGCGCTCCCCTGTCCCCTCCGCTTTTGTGTCTACCCCGTTATCCTACACATTTTTCAATAAAAGAACCTGTTTCCGTACTTTAACTGATCCTTGGTCGTTAATCTGCAGTTTAGCTAGGGAATCTGCGGATTACCTAATTAAAATACGAAATGAAACAATTTTTCACTTCATTTTATTCGACCAGTGGCAAAGTATAGTAGTACCTATACAAAAATAGTTTATAACTAGGTAATGCTAGTTTTTATATTTTTTAGAATTTCATTAAACATAGTTATTTCGTTGTAATGATTTTTTCTTGACTGGTGGCGCTAGTAGAGGCTCGATGGGCCCTTAACTTTTAATTCATATTCAGAAACGTGGTCTGATATCCCTATTAAATTTTTAGATATACTTCGGTGTATAGGGTATCTAGTTGAAAATTAACAATACTTAGCTTGTTCTCTTCCAACGAACCTTATTTGAATATTTTAGTAGTCCTTACTTAAGTTAAAATAAAGTGTCACCTACTACATTATCTAATAAATAAGTGATTATTATGCACAACACATCTACGGCTATTTTTACTACGAGGCATAGCAAATGCTCTGGCTAATGTAGATATCTGTCTTTAAGAAGGTCAGTTGAGTACTAAATAATTATAATTCACGAAGGAGATACCCACATTAATGCGGCGTAGAAGGTAGAAGTAACCAAAAGTAAGTAAAAAGCTATATTAAATGGAGTCGTGTAGATCGGTAGCTATATATATTTATATACCTACTTTTACTGTCAAGGGGACTTTCTCACTTTCGCAACTGCGATGATGGTGGTCAGTGTGGTCTTAGAGTAGATTTCAGCGTAATTACGGCTTATCCACCCATGAGTAAGGCCAGTGCCCCAGCACTTGAAAATAGCTGATGTCCACTTACCATGTATTTCATGTCCCCGGCAGCTGGCTGACCAGCTATTTCGCCTCGGGCTAGTCGCTGTCGCCGAATGTTGTGTCCATTGACAAAAGCTCTCCGGTCCTCGCATGATAGCTGCTGCACTATAAATTGGAGCATGCAGTTTTGGTATGTAGATAATTTTATATACAATAAAGGCTACCGAGTGTTTCCACTAGTCAATTAACAATGTTAATTGTTATTGTTAATTGACTAGTGGAAACGCACGGCAATTACAACTAACGTGATGATTAAAACTACAAAATTGTCTGCTTTTAAGAAAATATTATAAAAATGGCGAATAATTGACGAATGAGTGAGTAAAGACAAGACACTTTGTCTAGACTAAACGATTTTAATACAAAATCTGCATTCAAATTCGTAACGGAAACGATATTTATAATTAAAAATATTTGTTATTTTAAAACAGTTTATACATAACAGGAACATGGTAACAGAATACAAAATATTTAAACTTACGTTCAGCTTGTGTGCACCCCAAAATGGTCAAAACCAAAACCGCGCAAAGTTTCATTTTGAATACAAAGATTTTATGAATAATTGACGATTGAAGTGAATCTAAATGATGGACACCACTTGCTTGTAAGGGACTTGATGTGGTTATGGAATGAAGTACTACTCGTTCCTTATTTATACCCACGTAAAATGCAGTTTGACGTTTGAAATTTAAAAAGTTATCCCGTTTCCTTCAGGAAGTAAACATTGGAATATACAAAGCAATAAACATTAATTTGTAAACTTAAGAAATGTCCTGTTATTAAGTAAGTTATCCTGTAAGTAGGTAGGTAATTTTGCTAGAGGACATGAAGTATTTATTGTTTTTTTAAGCCGAAGGGTTTTACATTCAAAGTGCGCCAGCAGTGGCTTAAAAAATGGCATGTGCATGTGGCAATATGATACCTTATACATTTTTGGTCACCCATCTCATGACCGACCCTACCGACAGTGCTTAACCGCCGCAATCCATGGCAGAGGGTGCATCGTGCGTCCACTAGCGCCGCCAATCAAGAAAAAAATCATTGCAACGAATAAGTATGTTAAATAAAATTCTAAAAAAAATAAAAACTAGTATTAGCTATCAACTATTTTTGTATGCGTTAAATTCTTAGTTTAAATGTGTTCGCGTAGTTAAAACCTGGAATAACGCCAGCGAACTAAAATCTATGGAAGCGTAATTGCAAACAAATATTGCTTAAAAAATGGCACCACGGGGCCGAAAAAGTACAACCCGCTCAGCTTTAGTCGGGCCAGCCACGCACCCGGTGACTGATGTTAGTGTTCTTTTCAATAAATTGCAGTTTATATTGTAGAGAAAAGATAGAAAGGGAGAGTTTATTAGAAATGACATCCTTTATAGTCAAATGGTGTAAAAGATGCAAAGAAGGCAGTAAAAAGATGCAGAAATAACGTATCTTATTTTTTCGTTTAAGTACAGAAAAGATCTAAAGTATACAAATTATGGTCGCTAATAAGCAACCAGTGTTCAGACGCTTCGTGCTGCATAATAAAATGCCAGCATTTTTAGCTCTATCCACTTAGTTGTACTTTTCGTGTGGTGCCATTTTTTGAGCGGAATGCTTATTCCATAGCTTTAGTTCGCTGAATAACGCCCAAAGTGGCCACTTATTAGGCGTTACTCCAAGTTGTAACTACACAAACATTTAAACCAGGAAAAAAACGCATACAAAATAGTTTATAACTAATACTAGTTTTTATATTTTTCAGAATTTTATTAAACATAGTTATTTGGTTGTAATGATTTTTTCTTGAGTGGCGGCGCTAGTGTAGGCTCGGTGGGCCATCGTTCATATTTAGGTACCTAGGTAATTTACCATTTAATGCGGAAAGACTCAAAAGTAGCATCTGTAATTACCTTATTTATTTCTATAGGAAGTGGTACTTACAGGAAAGAAAATAATAATTATTGTAGTCTTTAGTCCAAATACAATTCCCAAAAGTTTTATAGGGTCGTGGTTTTAACGTACCTAAATTGATTACTTGAGGTTGCTTACTCATTTGTGCCACATTTGACGTCCCACATTGTTAACTTTATGTAATAATAATACTTAGCTGATACCACATTCTGTCATCGTACTTCGTACGGGTCGCATTTAGAATTCGTTGTGTAAAATCAATCATATGAAAAATCGCACATTTCACGCGCACTTCCATCGACTAAGTGTGACTGGTTTGAATTTTTTTTAATAAAAACTTCCCAACCACAGTCACAGTGACAGATGAGGGTGTGAGTCGTTGGGATCAAATGTACGCACCGCATCTCTCTTACCGTACGGTCACTTAAGACCAGCGAACTAATCTACGGTGCTGACAATGTGCGATCAACTTAAAGACGGCGCGGCGACGCCGGCGGCGGGAGGGCCGGGCATCACAAAATGTCATTAATCGTACAACAAACAGTGAAATAGGCAGTAATATGGACAGCAAACCAATACTTGGTTAGTATTAAATTAAAATTAGACAGCAAACCTTGATCTGCAAACAATCTCAAAATCGTCAGCAATTTAATAAAAAGTTGAAGAGCAACACACCTGAAGAACAAACTGTCAAGAAAGAGGTCATAAATAAATCTAATAAAATTAGAATGTAGGTATTTTTAAAGAGACTGTAGGACGAAAGTCATGTCGGCCGATGTAGTAGTCGGACAATTTTATTATAACTTGGCGATCCATTTTGCCGCCACTTTCCTTGTTAAATTAATATGTCACCGTTAAAGTGCGAAAAATTGTTTTATTTCGTACTTTAACTACGTAATCTGCAGATTAACGACCAAGGATCAGTTAAAGTACGGAAACAGGTTCTTTTATTGTAGAAAATGTGTAATAACATAAAAGGGGGTAGACACAAAAGTAGGGGGACGGGGGGGCGCGTAGCCCCCCTATGAAAAAAGTCTTAAAGTGTTCATTAGGTTAGGTAAGGTTAGTATTGCGACAGAAACGAAGTTTTTGTAAAATAAACTTTCAATGTAGGTCTTTTACTTAAATTTCCTGAAGCCTTGGCTATTTCGCTCACTGTATTCCGCACTTTAACGGTGTAGCATCCAATAATCAGCAGATTAACTAGTTAAAGTGCGGAAATCGTCTACTTAGAAAAATTCCGCACTTTAACTGACTCGACCAGTTAATCTGCAGATTCATAGTTAATCTGCAGATTAACGGATTCCGTACTAACGGTAACAAATATAGTATTGAAAATTGACCTCTAAAAGGCAATAGTCTGTACCCATTTCATACCTACATGTTGGGTTAGACTAGGAAGCTGACCATAGACCGTGAAAGTGTGACGTTACATAATGGCGGAGTTTAACATTTTGGGTAAAAACAAACATCTGAAGCAAACATATGAAGCTAGATAATAAAGCAAAAGTGCCATGTTTTCGTCTTTGTTTTACCTAATGTACACCATAGCTTCACTGTCTAGGCCGATGACAAACAAGCAGCACTTTGCTGTCGACAGAGCCAACTGCAGCCGGCGTTAGCTATCGACTGCAGGCTGCAGCTGCCGATCAATTTTGAAATTTCGAAACACACATCCCTACCCTAGGATGTGGTTGGACAGACAAAC
The DNA here is from genome assembly GCA_943789525.1 of Agriphila geniculea. Lineage (NCBI taxonomy): Eukaryota > Metazoa > Arthropoda > Insecta > Lepidoptera > Crambidae > Agriphila > Agriphila geniculea. The sequence continues at coordinate 14,800,073 of OX038882.1, read as the reverse complement.
AGTCCAGTTAGGTAAGTCGTCTAACAACGCCTAAACAACTCGACTAATTCTGATTAAAGACATGTAACGTTTTAGTATGGAGCCTGGTATACCTATTCGAAAAAAATCGGAAATTCATCGCAACTGATGGAACTAGTTTTAATCGATAGCAAACGTCAAAATAAACATCATCATGAATTATTGATTGTCAAATTGTCTTTAAATATATACTTTCAGAGATATTGGGACTTATAGGAAGAATTCTCTTCATATATCTCCGAAAGTATAAAGCTTCGTACAGACTGAGGCGAGCGAATCGCGCGCGTCGCTCATTTTGACAGATTTTGATCGCGTAACTCAAAGCAATGGCCATAGCCATAGCCATTGCCATAGCAATTTCTTTGACAATGGCTATGGCTATGGCTATCGCTTTGAGTTACGTGGTCGCACTCGCGAATTTCGCGCGGAATTCGCCTCAGTCTGTACGAAGCTTAAATTTTACGACAATATGACCATCAATAGTTTGTGTTTATTTTGACGTTTCCTATCGATTGACACTAGTTTTATAAGTTGCGAAGAATTTCCGATTTTTTTCTAAATGGCGGGTAGGTATGCCAAAAAGGTTACATGGCCTTTGGTTTAGACTGTAGATACCTTGAACCAGAAGACGCAAACGAAATCGCAGGCAAATGCTAGTATCTAATAAATAAAAAGAAATGATCTCAAATCGAGTCTCATTTGTTTCTTAATTTATTTTGTAATCACAAGTGTTTAGAATGAGTTTAAATAGAGAAAAAAATCTAAATCTATGGTTTAAATATTGACAAAGCATGATGTGAACTTGATCACATACTTACTTAATTATCGCACTATACTATATAAATTACGGCGTGAAACAAAAAAAAATTCAAGCGTATTTAAAAAAAAATTCGCTATTTCTGATTATAAAATAGTCTTTATGTCATTAAAATACGTAAAAAAAGTGTAAAATGTATCTCACGCCTAAATTGATAGAGCATAGGAGATTAAAAATGCAAATACATGAGTGGGCATCTATCCAACAGTTTGTATGACTGGACTGGCCTTCTTCCAAGATTGTCAACGATGAAAAAGTACTCATAACATTTTTTTTTTTCAATAAAAAAACACCAACTACATACTTCAACTGCCCACAGTTTGCACCTTGCCTACCTTTTACATCATAGATCTAACTATACTGCAAGTTGTCTTTGATCAATGCTGCTTCTATAAGTTACTGGTAAAGCAATAGAAAATTAAATAATTTAAATCAGATTTATTGTACAATATTGATATGGATAAGACAATACATTTCAATCAGTTCAGACTCTATCGTTAAATGAAATTCTGTGACAATTCTAATAGCAAATGGCGTTGACATTCAGTTTAAGATTCAAGTAGGTATTGCAAGTTAATCGACACAACACAACACTTTACCGACGCATATTAACTCGATAATATGCCGTTACCTCTAAACATTAATTTCTAAAACTACACTTGATAATTTCATTAATTGATAATCGGCGAATACAAAAATAAATTAACTAAAACTGCGCTATCTCTTACGGAAAGTTTTTAGCTCGCACAATCAAAGAAAAACATAAATATATCTCATTCAAAACAAACTTTGTATATGACACGTAACTATGGAATAGATCCGGCACCAAGATTCTTTCAATGATCGCGAATAATTAAACCTCGGAAATAATCACAAAAATATAACATAACTATTCAAACATTGTTTAATAAAGTTTTCAATGACTGTCAATCTGTTAATTTATTGATTTGTAATAAAAACATAATTTTTAGTTTTTTTTCTACATATTAAAAGTTGAACAACGGTCAATGGTATCCTTCTGGATAAAATCATTTAATTATAACTTTTCTAAATGTATTTATTTACTATACTCTACTGAATAAATTATACCTGTACTTGGCGAAACTGATAAGAACTATAATGTTGCATTAATGAAACAAGTCATCAAATTGAAACCTACTTATGCTTAGTTTATAAAAGTCTACAAATAAAACCATTTGTAGAGTAAAAAAATAAGAGGAAAAATATTTTCCAGTTTGTCTGTAGTATTATCAATAAAAAATTTGAATATCAACTAATGAGAAATTGATCTAATTGGTGCTCGGGCTATCGGTGCCACTTCCGCTATTTTCTGTATTTGCCAACACCATTCTGGTGTTCTTATTGTTCTTTTTGGCAGATTTGCTGAGCGTTGCCACTTCCTTCAATAGGTTTTGTATCTTCGTGTTCATGAGATTGAACTTGGTTTCGTTCAAACGTTCCTTATTCTTCATCTCATTTCGGAGATCAGTTGTATTGTTATGGTGCTGTGCCTTTAGTTCTGTTATCTGTGAACAAACTTGTTTTGATTAAATATCCTTATGCAGGGTGTAAATAGCCGAATATGGTAGACACCATGCATACAACACTGGAAAATTATTATAAAACCTGAAAACTGCAACTTAAAAAAAAAGTAATGTTTCTCTTTATGATTAACTGCATAATGGCAACCCTAGACCGAAATTGTGTTTTACTATTGCACATTAATGGGGTGATTATTGAATACAACATTCTATTTGCGTCTATGGTTGTCATTTTGCAGTTTTCCATACAAAAAATCCAAATTTCTCAGCCATGTAGCAGTTTTCAGGGTTTACTTATAATAATTTTATATAGTTGTATGCGTACCTATGTACAGTCACGAGCAATAAGATGTACACACTTTAGAACTTATTGCATATTACGCTATTGAATAACCTATGACATTTTCAGACTGAGAGTTATTATGTGACATATTTCTAAAGTGTGTACATCTTATTGCTCGTGACCATACCCTATATATGGTACCCTAATATGGTAGATATTACCTGTAATAATAAACTTCAATAAAAATGTTTTTTTTTTACATACCAGTTTATCTTTGGATAGTAGTTCATTATCCTTCTGTGCCACTTTCTTCTGTAGACTGGCAATGGTTTCTTTCAGCTGGGTCATTGCGACCACGTGATCAGAACTATTCGGGTCTAATTCACCTATTGGAAGAATAAAGAATCTGTTAACTGAATAAAATTGTGGTTAGGGGTTGCAGAACAGAGAATAGAAATCAAATGACAAAAAAAATATTTACTTATATTGTTATAGTTGCCGATATACAGGGTGTCCCAAAACTTTGCCACACTTAGGGAAAGTACCTTAAATATTGAAGATAGGAAATTTTACTGAAAGAAGACTTCCTTTTGTTTTAAAAAAAAATGAAGTCTTCTTTCTGTAAAATTTCATATATTATCTGCAATATTTAAAGTACTTTCCCTCCATGTGGCAAGGTTTTGGGACACCCTGTATAAGGGAGCTCCCTCATACAGCAGTTATATAACGTTATATGTCTGTATAACATTATATGTATAATAACAAATGTTATGCAACATTTTAGTAACCTTTTTCTCTCATTTTGTAGCAAAATGTTTCTTCACACTTAAGGAATGTTACCGTGTTACACAATGTTATATAACTGCTGTGTGGGTGAACACTAATAGGCCCTTTTTGACAACTCTCACTTTAACGTAATTAGGGATGCTGACCAAAGCAATTGATGACCGGAAAATTCGATTCATGACAAATCGATATAAATTCAATGGAACTAAAGAAAAATCTTATTTCTGAAGTTTTTCACTTTTAACAGAAGAAAACCAAATTTAACCAAAATTGACACTTTAGCTACCTAGGTATTTGTTTTATCAATTAAACTATCAATATTTTCGTCTCTGTTAAAGTATTCCTTTATCAATTTACTAGATTATTTTGTGTTTTTTATTTTACATGTAATGGAATCGAATAAAGTCGGTGAAATCAGTGCTTAGTTTAGTTACGGCACTATGGTTTAAAAACTAATTGCATAAGAACGTAACTGTTTTTGAGATGTTTCATAGTAATACAAAATTACAATTAATTTTGGAAATTACATGAAAAAAGTTGCATTCTATTGTCAATATTGTCATATCATAACTAGCTGTCAAAACGAGCCTATCTCAGTAGCACTACCATGAGTTTACAAAAACCATTCTCGATATCGACCGCGTTAGCAATTTGTATGGGAAATTGAAGCAGAGCCTCTAGCGGATACGCGAAGAACTAAAATCTATAGTAAGAGTGCTCACCATCCACGAGTTTACCATCCTCGCTAATGTGAACTTGATAAGGTAAATGTCCCATATTTCGGTATGTTAAGACTCTTAATGACTTCAAGATTTTAAAATTGTAATATTTTAGGTTTTCATGATCGAGTATAGTGCCCCGATTTATGAAATTGTGTTGTGTCATTTGCCTGTAGTATCGCAGATATGATAGATGTGCGGATGGGCTATTAAAAGGTTTCATATTTAGAACCAAATAAAGATATTTTAGTATTGAAAATTCTGATTTTTTTTTTGGGAAAATCGAAATTGGCGGAAAAAACGCCAAAAATTCTTACCAGATGAAATAAGGATAAGGAGTTAGAATAGAAAGCTGCATAATCAGCGAGAAATATAGGCTATAGTTGTTTAAAAAATAGAAATATCTGTAACCTCTATAGTAATAGTGAAAACCTACCAAAAAAAAATCCTATAAAATTATTTAGCGTGAACTGTGAAAACTATTGATAATAAATAAATAAATAAAAGATTTTAATATAGTCTTCTTTAAATTATTCTGATCGGACGTTTCGTTTGGAAGTTACTACGAGTATATGGGATCATTTTACTACTTAACTATTTAAAGTTTTATTCAAATTGACTTTCTGTGAGCTTAAAAAGTAGATACTTACGAGCGCTAATCTTATGGTGGTGACAAGGAATACACGCCATAAAGCTGTCTGTGCCGACGACTGAGAGTTTTGAACGTAGCATTGCCCTCAGTCACGGTAACGGATAGATAGCGTAACCGTGTCTTAGTTCAGTCACCAAAATGTTGGTACTTGATTTTTAGACAGTTTATGTGCTATATTTTGTACTAATGTAGGTTTAATAATTAATAATTTGTGACAGAAAAAAAAACTAAACGAAATAACTTACTAACACGAAATATTGGTCGTTTACCTTAGTTGCTGTAGTTTGCAATTATAATCCGACTAAGTAAAAAATCATTAGTTAGTGCGTGTATACCGAATGTAAGTGAATTTTGAATTTATGTTGGTTACTATCTTTTTACTTTCCTCTATGGTTACTATTTATGTCAAATCTTCCTGTGAGTATAAATGTTCCTTGTGTCAAATCGAAAATGTCAAATGTAATTTTCAAGTTTTAATAATTATTTATTTTGTGTTTTCTTTGCGTATTTTGTTGTGTAAAAGCTAGCTTGTTAAGATTGATAAGAATAAAATTAGAAGCATTCGATTAGAGGAGTTTATGGAAAGGTGAAATAAAAAGTTTGTACTTGATACAAATCCTCGGACGATTCGTCCAAGTACAAATCATTAGGAAACTCAGATAAACCTAAATCCAACCAGAAAAATACTTTCATGAAAGTTTTTATTAAACCTTACGCTGTTTTAGTTTAAGTTTCTCTTAATAATTGTTTCTTTATATTTATGATTAGCTATCCATGACCTTGATTTGTTTTTACTATCGGCCATAGATGCATTAATTGCAATTTTTTAAAGACGACCTGCCCCATGCTCCAATTGCCAACCTTACTTTTAAAGCTTAAAATATGAGCAATAGACGATTAAATAACGTGTCGTAAGCTTATGTAAATCTCAGACTTTGATATTGTGTGACAAGCTTACGACACGTAATAACGTAGCGTTCAAACGCATAGAATGTTGGCCATTTGAGTAGGGGGACAGCGTGATTACGATAATAGCCTAGGTCTTATTTTAACACGATAGAGCTTAATGAGAATCCCACAACTTATACAACTTATGGTTTACTTATTTCATTACAGATAATGTGTGTATCATCCCACAATCGACAAAAATATCCAGTTTCCTTCCAAATTAATAAAAACGTACAAGTTGGACGAAATACAACCTGGCAGAGCGACATGCGGCAGATACCTACGTTTTTTGTGCCTTATTCAAATATGATATTAAATAAACAAATAAGGCCCCAAATGATACAAATCTACGAGTTAAAGTGAGATCTTTTTTTAGGAATATATAACATAAACCTTTACTTTGTAATAATAAATATTCAAATTTATTGATAAGTTGTTTTTATTTAATATGGTTTCATATTTAACCTCAATTTCAAATAAAAAAGTTATAGGCCTTAATTTAATAAGTGTAATCGATTTATTACGGCCAAAGTCAAGTTTTCGGAAAATTAGATTTAGTTAGAACTGTTTTCTTATATTCCTACTGTTAAATAATTAATTAAATAATATATAAAGACTTAAAATTAGATAGGCCTTATTTGTATCAAGTCTTTATTACCTTGATACGGACGGAATTAACATATTTGCAACTAAGTAGATTATTATTTAGATTTAACACAATATTTTCTAATTTTGTAACATGCTTGATAGGAAAGTACTTAATTATTTTTTTTTACATTAGTTTCAAAGTGGAGGAATGCGTTACGTTACGGCGTATTTGAATGGTGACCTTAGTAAGCCCACTGAATGGAGGGCCCACCTAGAAGGGCCACTATTCAGCGTTGGGCACAACCTGACCCACCCCCTGACTAGAGGATTTCTAACACGGGTTTTCATATTTATCGGTTTATAATTTGCTCTTGATTTCGTTGCATTATGCAGCTGTGGGGCACATATTTTATGCTAAATAAGCTCTGAAAGACATTATTTAGACTATTTTAGACACAAAAAATACTAAATTAAATTAAAATAGAAGTATTCACGCCAATGACTATGCTGTACCGCGGTTTGATTACATTCTCTTTTGTTGTACCTATTTTTTACATTCCTCTATGCCATAGAGGATAGTAAAAGGTATACTCATTGATGTCACGCCTCAAAACGAAAGTGAGTAACTTTACTACTATAGTTATGGTATTTCTCGATACTATCTGTCAATTAGTAACTCATGGTACCGAATTGCTATGAAAAAGGCCAAAACGTTACTCGATGCTCGCTAGCGAGTATAGTAAACTATTGTAGTTTACTATACCAACTCATGGTAGAGCTACAGTTCAGTGATTATAAACATAGTAAGATAGTAACAAACCTTGTAGAGGGTTCAGTTTCGACTTCTTCTCCAATGGCTGAGAATCATTCAGGGAAGCATCATTAGAATTCATTGACTTCATCATGTCAGACTTGCGTTTTTCTTTGTGACTGCTTTTAGATCTACGACAAAAATTTTGTCATATACATTTCAAAAAGTTTTCAATCATGCATAGAATTAATGCATTTGCTTTCTTTAAAAGAACAAAGAATAAGTAAAAAAGGCACATACTTATGACTCCGATGTTTGTGTTTATCAACAGAAGTTAGATGTTGTTTAGTTCTTGCTAGAGCCCTCTTAAGAGATTGAGTGCACAACCAGCATAGAAGCTTTCCATCAACCTGTATAAAAATAATAATACCTATACTTAGAGCTGCCATCCGTCCGAGTTTCCCCGGATTTGTCCTATACACAGGCTACTCACGGAAAGAATGTTTACAAACAAACCACCCATACTTAACCTCAAAAGTACTTTTTTAATTACATGTTTTATAAATAAATAAATATCATTGATAGTTGATAGCTTACCTATGTTGTCTAAGTTGTATTTATGGTGTTAATTTACTGAAACTTAACGTATTTGTGGAATAATTACGAAAAATGCGCAGTTTTGTTTACAAACATTCTTTCCGTAAGATGGCTGGAGTATAGTTTGTAATAGAGATGGGCGTTATAAACCGTAAATAGTTATTGAAACTATGTATTAGTGCAATACCGAAAACTATGTATTGGTCTGCGGTGAAACTATTTATCGACAGAAACACGTTATTGCAACCAAATGTTTTGATATTCAATACCTGACTTTATTGCAATACCTTAACGTTTATAAAAATCGTACCGTGTTCGTTTCGTGCGATTCAGGGTGCTTTTGTAATTCACCTAGCACGAAATTATAATCGTTGATGTGTTTTTTGTTTCATAAATATGTATAATACTGAAATTTCAAATTTTAGGCATTCACAACTATTTTTATATTAGGATAATTTATATAATAGTAAAAATACTGGAAAAAATCGACTTACCCGTAGGATCCCGTCTGAGCTGCTACGGGAGTCGATTTTTTCTAGTATTTTTTTCAATAATATTAATTATTTTAATATAAGTCTAAATACGTATATATTTTTAAGAATCTTAATTTAAAACAAAAATATTGATAAAAAAGGTTAAAAGGAAACAAAAAAACACCAAAACAAATCTGTGAATTTCATATTCCATAATTTCTATAAGTACCTAATTATTTAAATTTCAGTCCAGTCCAGTCCATCAGCCATTTTTGATGTCCCCACTGCTGGGGCACAGGCCTTCCTTATGGGTGGATAAGGAGGACGGGCCACAACCCACCACGCGGGCCCAATGCGGATTGGTGGGTATTAACGACTGCAAATGCAGCCGGGACCAACGGCTTAACGTGCCTTCCGAAGCACGGAGGAGTTCGCGATAGTAAATTTTTGGTCACCCATCCCATGACCGACCCTTGCGAACGTTGCTTAACTTACGCAATCGCTGGGCCAGGCGCTAAACCACTGCGCCACCGAGCTCCTATTATTTTTATTTCCTATTATTTAAATAATCTCCGTAAAACATAGTTGTCAAGAAAATACCAACATTGTATCAAAAAACTAGTTATTTCGGTGCGGCTGAATTGGCAATACCGTACAATACCCCCGATAAATAGTTTCAAAAATAAATAGTTTTGAAAACCGTTATCGAAAACCAATACATAGTTTCGGTTCGGTATGCGGAAAACCCGTTATTACCCAATACTAGTTTGTAAGGCGTCCAGGGGCCGTATTATAACCTCTTATTTCCTGGCAGTTTTCTGACTGGCTATCAATCTATCTCTTTTAATTGCTATACAGCGAGAAAGAGATGTAACTATAGCAATTCATAAACCTGGCAAGTTTTAAGAGGTTGTAATACCCCCACAGATGAAACCAACGTACAGATTATTTAACTTTGTTGCAATCAACTCTGACAGAAATCGCATTTACATTGCTGCTTTAGTAAGAACCAATGTGAGAACTATCTTACTTAAAGCGACATTGTAACTGCGCTTTCAATCGAGAATTGTTAGCAACAGACTTACGTAATCAACGGGCCGGACACTATTTGTGATAGGGGAAATCTATTCAATTGAACGATTTGCAATAAATTAAAGCATATCATAGTTCAAGGTCATTGGGCCTTTTTAGTTCCGTAGCAAAAATGGCAAAAAACGGAACCCTTATAGATTCGTCATGTCTGTCTGTCTGTCTGTCCATCTGTCTGTCTGTCTGTCTGTCTGTCCGTCCGTATGTAACAGCCACTTTATTCCGAAAGTATTAGGACTACATAGTTGAAACTTGGTAGGTAGATGTATTCTGTGAACCGCTTTACGATTTCTTCACAAAAATAAAAAAATAAAAGATTAAGGGGGGGCTCCCCATACATGGAACTGAAACAGAAAATATTTTTTTCATCAATCCAATACTTGCGGGGTGTCTATAGATAGGTCTTTAAAAATGACATTGAGGTTCCTAAGACAATTTTTTCACAAAGTCAACCGTTTGAAAGATATATACTGCCAAAGTGGTAAAATGTGTGTGTCCCCCGTCCCCCCCCCCCCCCCCCCCTTTAACTTTTAAAGTAAGAAAGTGAAAAATCTAAAAAAAATATATGCTATAGATCTTAGTGAACACTTTCAACGAAAATTGGTTTGAACGAGATACAGTAAAAAGTTTTCGAAATATAGTACATTTTCTAAAACCGCAAATATAACTTTGTCGTTCATACAAACATTGTGAAAAACAAAGTTATTTTTTCAGGTGAAAAATGATAGCGGTATTAAAATATGGTATGGTATAATGTAACTACGGAACCCTACTGCGCGTGGCCCGACACGCACTTGGCCGGTTTTTTTTTAACATTTGACCTACGGCGGACACAAACGAGCCCTATTTAGTTTGTGTATCTACATATCGATATGTATATCTATATGTAGATAAATGTATCTGGAGCCTTACTATGAGCTCTTATAGCAGGACTTATATTGAACTGCCTTAAGCTCCAGACAAACCGACGTGAGCAAATCGCGCGCGTCGCTCATTTTGACAGATTTTGATCACGTAACTCAAAGCAATAGCCATAGCCATAGCCATTGCCATAGCAATTTCTTTGACAATGGCTATGGCTATGGCTATCGCTTTGAGTTACGTGATCGCACTCGCGAATTTCGCGCGGAATTCGCCTCAGTCTGTACGAAGCTTTACTTTTTCGTACTATGACCTCAAAGGTTAGTATGAAAGCAGGCCTTAAGCAGTCCTGTTTAAGGCCTGCTTTTGAACGGTTTCTTATTTGCTGATGGTAAGCCCCCTGCTACTTAGTGGTCTGGGTAGCATTCTTGCAGGCCAAGTTTTATTTTTTATCATTGTACCATTACATTACAATAATAAATAAAATAAAATAAAATAAATAAAGACAGTACAAACATTTACTATGCTTGTACCATAATTTTCACAATGCTGAAAAAAAAAATTTCAAAATTCTGTCATATTAACAAAAGATAACTTCATATTCATAGGTCGGTACATAAAAAAAATACATGGTATTTTGAAAAGTGGGATTGAATTCTTCAATTTAAAACTAGTTTGGTTTATGTACGCGAACTTTCATTGAGTAGGTCAAATATGCCCAATGTACTTTTCGGCGCGTTATATAGACCCCCGCTAGCCAAACCGCTCCTAGGGTTACTATCTGACAGGCATTTGCCGCATTTGACCGACATTTTACGGTTTAGACATTTTTTAATTTCGCGGGTCTCGCTGTGAAAGCTGGCATAAGTATAAACTCCAATCACACAAGCTCGCAGCACTCTACCCGCCCGCCCAAATGAAACCACAGATCACAAGATTAGTGTATGAAACTGACTAAAAATCGCGCTGCGCAGCCGCTTTTTTTACTACAGACAGACAAGATTAGTGGATAAAACTGACTAAAAATCGCGCTGCAGGGCCGTTTTTTGCTATAGATAGGCAAGATTACAAGAAAAGGGGATTAAAATAGACTAAAAATCGTGCTGCTCGGCCATTTTACTTACTTTACAGACAGATTTTTTTCTGAAAAACCAGGCAAATTTTAAACTTAATAAAAAATCAAATGTGTCCGGACTTCAGGTAAAATTCTTTATTTAACTGAAATGTTCGGTTTTCGAAATTTTTGTCCAAGGTCTGTAGGTAATTTAGCTGATGTCTGGCCTACCTTTACCATTAATAAAAATTAAAAATCTTAATAATCTCATAACAGATAATAATCTGAACAATTAGTTATACAGCAATGTATTGTTGTTATGCCAATATTTAATTGCTATGACTAATGACAGTGGCCATTAAGGAAATTTAGAAGTTTAATTATAATGTGTAATTAATAAGTGTTTCCAACTGAACTGAGCTACAGACTGCAACTGCAGACTTTATTTTGACTGCAGATGTTTTTTTAAAGGTGGATTGCCGAGACAGGCTACAGACTACAACCGCACGTTCTGCTACACTCCAAATTGAACTATAATGTTATAATTAAAAGGCTCGCCTCAAATTGAGCCGCCTTTCATAACATTATGGTTGAATTCGGAGCGTAGTGGAATGTGCAGTTACAGTCTGCAGTCGGTCTCGGTATTCCACCTTTAAGTTGCCGCGCCCAAGCAAGATTGTTTCATAGAAAACTAGTGCCGTCTGCAGTTGCAATCTACTACTCAGTTCGGAAATGCACCTTATCATCAAGTATATAGTAATATTAGTTAATGTTTCTCATATGGATTTAATTTTATGCCTACTAATTTCCCCAAAAATTGATGAAAAATAAAATTGAGAACAAACTTGAGAATTTAGAGAATATTCTGCTAGCCTGTAAAGATATAGATTCATTCCTAAATAAAAATTAGGAATAAAAGTAAGAAATAGGAAAAACATAATAAAAATTATTACCTTCTTGCTGTCGTCATGCCGATCAAATGCGCAGCGCTGTTTGCACTGTTCACAAGTAACTGCTGGACCATATTTCCTTTCAGAATTCACACAACGCTGACATTTGTTACCTAAAAGTATTGGATAAATTATAATTTAATTATAATGGTTAATAATATTACTCTAATGAATATAAAATATAAGTTAAGAGACTATTATCCTAATGTCACGAAATGTACCTAACTCACTCCAATAATTATATGTCTCCTACCTCCTAGATATTAATTAATTTATTAATCTTAACATCTAATAGCATTGTTATAAACCTTTGTTTTTTTCTTTGTTATTATTGAGAAATAAAAATTAAAAGATTCATATTGTGTCATCAATCACCTTCTCAGTCAATCTGGTAATAGGGTGATTATACAAAAGTTGGGCAACTCGATGTCATCACTCAATACAGTAAGGCGATATAGTATTTTTTTTAATATTTCGTTATATTACCAAAGACTAAAGCCCCTTTTACCTGTCCACCCAATTTTGATGTATTTTTTCAAAAGCAGTTTAGCAAAATAACACAAAGAAGGTAAGAAACGTCAGTACCTTGGCGTGTCACAACTCCCGAATTACTTATTAGAGTAATTGTATTTTAAAATATTATCAATTTATTGTAATTTAGTGATTTTCACTACAAAGGGGCCACCCATAAATTACGTCACACGTAAAGGGGGAGGGAGGGGGTCGACGAAGTGTGACATTGTGTGACAAGGGGGTGGAAGGGGTCCTAAATTTTGTGACGTCACATTTAAAAATCATTTAAATTGAAATAGAAGGAATTTTTGAACTGCTGTTTTAATTAAATCATTATTTCTAGATGTAAAATATGTGACGTCACACTAGGGCGGGGGGTCCTCACAAATGTGACCCACTGTGACATGGACGGGGGAGGAGGTCAAAAATCATGAAATTCGTGTGACGTAATTTATGGATAGCCCCAAACTATGAAAAATGTAGTAATGTATTTTACATATTTCACCATTTAATAATTATAAAGGAATTTTCAAAAAATTTCAAACTTTGTGTTCACTGTTATCCGTCAGTCCTCTGTGCATTATTAAAATTCCTGCAAAACCTTGAAGTTCAAACATCAAGGTCTTGTTCAGTTCTAAATGTTGTTAATAAAGATGACTACTGAGTGCACCATTTCAATGACAGTCTTTTTGAAAACAGTGTAGCGACGTGTTTATCGTGTGTGCACGTGTAGTTCCAGTCAAAATCTCAGTACTATGGTGAGCTGCTATTTTCTTACATATATGTATTTCATTGTCATTTATATAACTCTAAATGTGGATTGTTAAAATGCAGTATCCTATTAATGAAAAATATCGGTAAAAACATTATTTCGAATTATAGCCTTAAATTTGTGCCTCGTTCATTAGTTCCCTGGCGTCAGTTCCATGTCCAATATTTTGACAGAGGACTGACGTATTACTATGGAAAGTACTGACAATTCGTCAGTTCCCTGGCAGAAAAAAAATTTTAATTAAAAAGTGACTGTTCCGGTCTGGAATAGTATGTTTTACTAATTACCTATGTCCTCATAGCAAAATAGTACTTATATGTCACCAAAAACCACATAAACAAAATGAGGTCAGAAGTTGACCTACTTCTGTAGAATCACCCAATATATGATTTATTTTATTTTATAAGTTTGTTTCTCAACAACCTTGCCATGATATTGAAAAGTTGTGATATAGGCAATGGTGTTGATTCTGTTGGCAACGACTAAATTGACAGGACTAAACTAAATTTTGTTTTCTATCCTGTTCTTTCGGTATCGAAAAGACAAGAACAGAATGCTAAAATTCGGCTCTTCTTTCCTTTAGTTGGTCACGAATTTTGAGTTCATATTTTTTTTATGTAAAGAACTAATGATATGGAACACGAATACCAAATTTTATGGTTAGGAACCAAATAATAAGCGAGAAATAAATTTCTGAAAATTGAGAATTTGTCTAAAATTAGACCAGTGTCGTCATTTTTGACGTTTAATGGCGGCGCACTAGGTTGGTAGCACTGCTAAATCATTGTAATGGTGACCAAAGACCGCAGGTCACGTGATAGGTGCGAGGAGCGTAGCGACGAGCATGTTAGGTGTACATGAACCCAGCGCGCAAGCCGAGCGAGCGAAGCGAGCGTGCCGCGGCAGCGGCCGGCGAAGCGCCAGAAACGACTTTTTTTACGTGCGAAATTTTGTATGTATGTCCCCTTCCCTCTCCCCACCTTTTTTAGCCTCCCCTGCTTAATTTCCATATTTTTTGTTTTGAGGTTATATTTACACAAAAAAATACTTCTCGAAAACTAGGCATCACCGGCAGATGGGGATTGGAGGAGGGAGTTGTTTCCCTTCCCCCTCCCCTTCCCTATCTTTAATTGCCGAAAAATAACAGTAATTTGGCTGTTATCATTACTTTTAAGTCTACGACGGGGAAATTGAAAATTCATTTTAAAAAAAAGTATCCATTTCCTAACTCCCAAATTTTAGGAGGGGGGTAAGGGAGTCCCCCCCCCTCCCTCCCCCCTCACTTTCACCCCCAAATTCGAGACCAACTAATGGAAAGTAGAACCTAAAATTCAGTTTAGTCCTGTCAATTTAGTTAAGTTGTACCAACCGAATCGACACCAATATGTGTATGAATAAAACCTGCATGAGAAAACTAAACAGTAGGTATGTTAAGGCAACTTACCAATGAAAGCAGCAATAATGTTGCAATATTCGCAAGCTGTTGGTTTTCCATATGCTTTCACATTAGCTTCGCATTTCTTACATATTGATGATGTATTAGATTTGCTGAAATTAACAAAATTATATAAGTAGGTACAATTACATAGGTTACACTTACAAAATATCTTTAGATCAGTGTTTTAAAAAGAACCTTTATTGAATTCAAATTATAAAGAATGTCACAAGATGACCTAAATATAAACTAAATCAATTCATGCATAATATGTTGGCAAATAACACTGACCTTGTTTGCTGAAACTCCGAACGACAGTATGTGCACTTGACAATCGGGAAAGAACCACGGCATTCCTGAAAGTTACAGAAGTTCAATGCGTCATTGATATGTGACGTCGTCGTTTCGTCAGCAACATCAGAACCTCAGCTTGAAAATAATCTGACAGCTGATTATCCAGAGGTGATCTTATAGTGAAGGAATTACCATGATATCATCTCACCTTACAAAGTTGTTCACCAGGAGACAGTTCTTCAAAAGGATGTCTGGAGAAACAACGCGAGCAAGCGAACGAAGGCGCAGAAGTAGCGGTACTCATATTAACAAAATGCAAATACACGCACAGATTAACTATAAAGTGTATTATTTCCAAAACAATAATTGGAAAGTTAGATGAAAAATAATGACGATGACGCACAAATAAACAGGAGAAGTATAATTTCACGTCACGACAAAACTGAAAATTAAACTGAATGAAAGATGGCGTCGTCTGTCTGACTGACGTATGGACTGACGTGACGACAGACAGTGACGCAAGACTGACGGCTCTACCTACTCTATGTTTATTTAATGGGCCTCTACACTACTCGCGATCGCGAAGTTGGTCTAAAGGCGGGTCCATAGCTCGTGTTATGCTCTACACAATCAACAAAAACATCTACACAATTCTTATTTTGAATTTGGAACACACCGCGTCGCCGGCCGCTCCGCCCAATATTTTTAATTTTGCACTGGCTGGTTATACCATGTTTCATTTTTGTTCGTGAATGCGCCCTATCAATTTTTTTTAAACCATTACCAATGAGGTAACTCTATGGTTGACTATGTAACCAAATTCAGTTCTATTTTTAAATTTCTTTTACTCCTTTGCGCGGGCGAGGGGCAAGGTATTGTCGAAGTCTGTGGTCATAATCATCTGTCATATTGGGCGCATTCTGCTCTTAGAGTAGGGAAGTATATGGAGAAGGCATACCTACGAAAAAAACGTGTATACCTAAACTTACTAGGAAACAAAAATGGCACCTTTCCATAGTGCTGCCCTTTTGTATATCGACATTTTTATCGACATCATCCATTTTTAATGTTTCAGTCCCTACTACTGCTGGGGCACAGGCATTTCTTATTGATATTGGTGGATAAGGAGGATAGGCCGGGAGGGACCAACGGCGGCATAACGTGCCTTCCGAAGCACGGATATACAACGTGTTTCAAAATAACCCCTGATAATGCTGAATATTATTATGGTAGATAGGGACCATCAAACTAAACAACTTTTACTATGGGACCAACTCTGAAATCGCTAAAAAGAATCAGCTGTTTCATACAAAAATCAAAAAGTATGAAACAGCCGATTTTTTTATTTTTTTTTTGCGATTTCAGAGTTCTTCTTCTTCTTCTTATTTTTGTTATGGCAATCTACTTTCCTCTTGGAAGTAATTTTTGCCAGTGTCATGTTTTGAATAGTTCAGTATTTCTAGATTTTCTAGTAGATTGTTTCAGTTTACATTAAAATGCGGGTGCATCACATTCCAATGTTGCTTGGAGCATTTGGCAGCAAGTATATCAAGACAGTTTACTCGATAAGTTTTGCCGAGGTAGGGACAACTACAATAAAAGTCTCAGCTTCACGCAACCAAGATTGCGCCTATTTCCATTATCCCACATATTGTTCAGTTGCGTAGACACTTGTACCACAAAACTGCACCAATTTTAAGACACAATATCCACTATGAATCAATTTGCGAATAATTAAAATAGTCACCGAACTGAACTCGACAAAATCCCGCCAAAAACTCGATTTCAGAGTTATTAAGTCTAGCTAGACTCTTCAGTGCAAGACATCTTGAATTCTATCGAGCGAGTGCCTCCATACAATTCAAGATCAAAGGTCACTCATACTAGTTAAAGAAAAACCGGCCAAGTGCGTGTCGGGTCACGCGCCGTAGGGTTCCGTAGTGATCTTATACCATACCATATTTAATACCACCTATCATTTTTTGTCTGCAAAAATAACTTTGTTTTTCACAGTGTTGGTATGAATGACAAAGTTATATTTGCGGTTTTGGAAAATGTGCTATATCTCAAAAACTAATTACTATATCTCATTCAAACCAATTTTGGTTGAAAGTGGTTATTAAGATCTACAGCAAATATTTTTTTTAGATTTTTCACTCTCTTATTTCAAAAGTTAAAGGAAGGGGGGACACACATTTTACCACTTTGGCAGTGTATATCTTTCAAACGGTTGCCTTTTAGAAAAAGTTGTCTTAGAAACCTCAATGTCATTTTTAAAGACCTATCTATAGACACCAAACACGTGTTGGTTTGAAGAAAAAAAAAATTTTCAGTTTCTGTTCCATGTATGGGGAGCCCCCCCTTAGTCTTTTATTTTTCTTATTTTTGTATTAAATTCGTTAAGCGGTTAACAGAATACATCTACTTACCAAGTTTCAACTGTGTAGTCTTAATACTTTCGGAATAAAGTGGCTGTGACATACGGACAGACAGACAGACAAACAGACATGACGAATCTATAAGAGTTCCGTTTTTTGCCATTTAGGCTACGGAACCCTAAAAAAGGAAATAAATAAAACAAAATTCTATATATTGCAAGATTGCCACAAGGATTTGCAGGTTTTTTTTTATATAAAACAATATTATTACAATACAAATCACAAAAGAGAATGCCCAGGGCCCAGGCATCCGCATCTTTTTTCAATTGACGGGGATAGTACTTATCATGACTCGAAAATATATGAAATAAATTTATAAGTGACCAAAGGTTTAGGTATATCTGAAAATGTAACTGTCAAGGTCAGTTTGACAGTGACATTTTTTGTTTCTATTTTTGCTAGGAGAATTAGGTAAAGCGTGTTTTTTTTGGTTTATTTAACTTGACGCATCCATCGGGAAAACATGTCTAATTTTGCCTTCGAATAGAATGTTAATAAAATAGGTACAATTGTACATTTATTGTGATGATAAATTAATAAAACCTGGGGGCTAATTGTCTAATTCAAAAAATCTATCGCAATCGCTTTTGTTTGACAGATGGATGTGACACATTGCTGTATTTCTTTGGTAAGTTTTTATTTGACCCAAAAAGAAGCTTCAATGTGTTACATCCTGAAAGCGATTGCGATAGATTTTTAAATTAGACAGTAGAAAGGCTGTTTTGAGAATCAGTATTTTTACCGGTATATTTTGCATGTGCAACTTGGTATATTTCAGTATTTTTTGAGGTGCTTCGGTATTTTCGTAAAATTTAATCTGGTCATACTGATGTTTTGTGTATGTGTTTTCCATCGGGCATGGAAAGCAAAACCATTGTTTCTCTACACAAAAATGTTTCGCGAAACAATGTTTTGTGTAGATGTTTTTGTTGATTGTGTAGTGTAGAGCAAAACACGAGCTATGGACCCGCCTTAACTCAAAAAGCTTTCAAATTGCTAAAGTTTATGAGACGTCACATATGCATTGACGAATGCACTGTCCGTCCTTGTTATCGTGTTATGATATGACAAGGACGGATAGAGCATACATAGCTATCGCTTTGGCTATCGCCTTGAGTTAAGTGGTAGGGCCCCCGCCCGATGTTGGTCTGTTGGGCGTAAACGAGATTGTAGTGAGAGAGAGGCACTTCGAATAACTTCGTGCATCCTCGCCGCGCCTCGGGTGACCTCCGATTATTGTCGGTTTTTTGGGCTCGAACATCAGCCTTCTCTATGAAGAACTGTAGGCCCTATTGAAGTGAAACCCAGAAGACTTGTGAAGAGGCTTTATTCACACAACTAAGTTACATACTTTCTTAAGTTTATTTTACATCGAGACTACCTATTTCTATGACGGTGAAAGCTGGAGTGTGTCAATGCTTGACACTCCTGTCACATGTAGAGCAGATTGTCAAAGCTTAAACTTCGAACGTAGCATAGATGCCAAACCACGGAGGCCGAAAGCCTTCCTCAACACACCCCCTCAATCTGCTGCACATGCTGACCATCCTGAATAAGACAAAAAGATTAACTAACTATCCTCCAGAACAACACTATTCTCAAATTTTGAATTACCTGCCAAACTTATAGACTTCCTCACTAAGAAAGCTTCCTATCAACAGTTACATTCCACTAACCTATCTCAAGTTTATACATATTAAAGTTTACCTACCCATTCTTACCCCTGTCTACCCCTTTACATATACATGACATAACATAACACATTGCAAAACTTTCTGCCTCTCGAGCTACTAACTTCATTTCACCTTCAACTAGCTCAACTCCTTCTCGACCTGCCTTATTACAAACTTTCAACTAACTTTACCTCCTACTCGACCTCTCTTATTACAAACTTCAACTCACTTTACCTCCTACTCGACCTCTCTTATTACACGTTCTACCTTTTTAACCTACTGCCTCATTACAATTATTCCTACTAACACGACATACAAAATACAAATATAGTACCAAATACAATCAATTTTATTATAAAAAGTAAATGTGTGATAAAAACTTAACGCCACTTGATTCCAAATAGTTTTGTAAACGTAATACAATCTCAAAGTTCACAATTTCTTATTCACCGTCGTTGTTTGTTTGCTTTGCGTTTTGGAAACAGTGATTCATTTATTTCAAATATTTCCCCAAATATTTCCACACCCCCTTAAATGAATCATTACATTATATGCCAACATCCCCTTAATTAATGTATGCACCCCCTTAAGCATTATACGTATGCACCCCCTTAACTCTTTAATTGATAATGTGAATTGTCTGGGCTTTTTAAGTTTACATCACGCCTTTACATCTTTCTTATATAAATATTACACACCCCTGTAAAACTTACATACTAATTCCCCACATATTGACCGAAAACGCACTAAGTTCACTTTTGCCCGCACTTATCACTAAACACTCACTCTGATACGAGTTTTCTTTGACACCTTTCAAACTTCACAGGTGGCAAACACTTTGTGAGTATATCTGCTATCTGCGAACCCGTTGGACAGTATTTGACCGTTATTCTGTTTGCATCAATCTGATCTTTTAGATAATAGTATCTCACATCTATGTGTTTACTTCTTTTATTCATAATTCCTTTCTTCATAAGCCAAATAGCTGACTGGTTGTCCACTTTCATTTCTATTTCTAATTTCTCATTGGTCATTTCATATATGAAGTCTCTGATGAACAGAAGTTCTTTGCAGCATTCTGCTGCGGCTATAAACTCTGCTTCCGTACTTGACAACGCTACGATCGGCTGCTTTCTTGAGCTCCATGCCACTGGTCCACCGTTCAGCCAAATCACGTAACCCGACGTGCTACGCCTAGTGTCTGGATCCCCCGCGAAATCTGAGTCACAGTAGCCTCGAAGCACTTTATCACCTTCACCAAAATGAATACCTTTGTTTTTCGAACCTTTTAAAAATTTTAAAATAATTTTTGCATTATTTAAATCATTCAAATTTGGAGCATTTTGTTGACGCGAGCAATACCCTACATGGAAGCTTATGTCTGGCCTTGTTTTATTTGCCAAATATAGTAAAGATCCTATCATTTCCCTATAGAGTTCATGGCTCTCTGTATCTATTTTCAGCTTTGGGTGTTGTTCTATCAAAATGGTTGGGGCTTTGCATTCTCTTGCTTCATTCATATTAAATTTCTTCAAGATTTTTTCGATATAATTTTTCTGACAAATTTTCACTCCTTCCTTTTCTTGTGTTATATCCAGACCGATATAGTTTGATACTTCTTCGCAGATTCTTAGATCAAAACCTTTTCTTAATGTCTCCACTACATGCACCAGGTCTTCTTCTCTCTCACCAAATACTAGTCCATCATCCACATAAATCGCAAGAATCATTCTTCTTTCACCTTCCATTACAAAAATACATTGATCTAATTTTAATTGCTTGAATCCCATTTTAACTAAATGTTCTGTAAATTTAATGTTCCACATTAAAGGAGCTTGTTTTAACCCATAAAGACTCTTATTTAATTTGCATACTTTATCTTCTTTGTTACTGTAACCTTTTGGAACTTTTAAATAAATACATTCCTTTAAATCTCCATGTAAAAACGCTGTTTTAATATCGAACTGTTTCATTTTCAACTTTTTATTTGCAACAATTGACAATAGTACTCTCAAAGAATTTGTATTTACAACTGGACTATACGTTTCATCATAATCTATTTTATATTTCTGTTGAAATCCTCTTGCGACTAGTCTTGCTTTGTATCTTCCATCTGATTTTACCGTGAAGATCCATTTGCTTGTTACTAGCTTTCTTCCTTCCGCTTCTTTTTTATCTACAAAGGTCCACGTATTGTTTTCTTCTAACGATTTGATTTCTTCCTCTATTGCTTTCTTCCATTTATCTTTTTCGCTTGATTCTATCGCCTCCTCGTACGTTAACATGGAAACTTCCGTATCATACTCCATGATATAATCTTTAAATCTTTCTGGTAACCTTCGTTCTCTCGCAGGTTGATTTCTTCTTCTATTATCTTCCACCACTCGACTTCCCTCAGTTTCTACATTATTATTTCCATTTTCTGCTTCAATCTCTACTGCTCGACTCAGATTTTCTTCAATTTCTTCACTATCGAAAAATTCTTCACTTTCTTCAGGTTGTATAATGCTATCAAAATTTAAATTACTTTCAAAATTGTTTCTACTTTCATTTGTTCTTCCGTCATTTATTTCACCATCATTTGTTTCACCGTCACTTGTTCTGTCTTCATTTATTCGAATGTCATTTGTTCTACCTTCGTTTGTTTGATCATCATTTGTTCTACCATCTCTTGTTTCTCTACAACTTCTATTTCTGCTTTCTCCATCTTCTCGAAATTCTTCATTACTTACCGTTGAATTTTGACTTGTTTCCTCTTCTTCCATTTGTTCATTTTCCACCAACTGCTGCCAGAGTCCATTTATTTTCACCATATTTTTTTCATCATCTAAATATATTCCTTGTTCTTCTTCGTTTATCTTTACATCCCTTGCTCTTATTATCTGTCTCTTGTCATCCACCCAAATTTTGTAGCCGTTTCTAACGTAACCGATGAGTATTCCTTTGCCGCATCTTTCGTCAAGTTTTCGTAAGCCAAAATTTATTTTGTAGTATGCTGTAGATCCAAATCTTCTGATATTCGATAGGTTGGGTTTTATCTTGAACCACATTTCCGCTGGTGTTTTGTTTCTGCCTTCTGTTGGGCTTCTGTTGAGCAGGAAACTTGCTGTTAACAGTGCTTCACCCCACAGATAGTTTGGAACCTTGCCGTCGAACATTAACGCCCTTGTTCTCTCCATCAGGGTTCTGTTTAGTCTTTCGGCTTTTCCATTTAGTTGAGGCGTGTAAGGTATGGTTACATCCATTACTATCCCTTTTGCTTGGCACCACGCATGTAGGTTATTGCTCGAGAATTCACCCCCATTATCGCACCTAATTTTCTTTACTTTGCTATTGAAATGATTTTCAGCTAAACACACAAATTCTTTAATTTTGTCAAGGCACTCACTTTTGAAGGTGATCAAGTACACAACACAGAAATGCGTAAAGTCGTCTAAAAACGTGATATAATATTTTTTATTGTCCCAAGTGGGAACTTCGATTGGGCCGCAAATATCACTATGTATAATTTCCAAAGGGAATTTAGCTTTGATTCTATTATTTCCAAACGGTTTTCGAGTCATTTTAGCTTTTGTGCAGATTTCGCAAAATTTGTTCGAATTTCCCCCCCCAATTTTGATGCCATTTACCAATTTCGCCAGACGAGGCACGTCGGATACGTGACCTAGTCTCCGATGCCAGATATTGACACTCTCAGTGAGTAGGGCTTCGCGAGTATAGTTAGCCAAGAACTCTGTTTCATACAACCCGGTCTTAGTTTTGTAACCCGTTAATACAGTTTTATTATGGTAGGAAATAAATACCTTGTCTCCGGCGAAGTGTACATTGCCTCCATTGTCAGTAATTGCGCTCACCGAAATCAGGTTCCTTGAAATATCTGGTACAAAGAGTACATCCTTCAGCTCTCCAAAGTCTGTTACAATTTTACCAGTCCCCTGCGCTCTGATGTTCTCAGCGTTCGCACACCTGATTTGGACATCTACTTTCTCTGCAATTTGAATAATGTTTTTATCGCTGAAAAAATGTGATGAGGCCCCTGAGTCAACTATTGCTTTGACCCGGATTTGGAACTGTTCACTTACCGAGTTGTTAAAGTTGTTATTTCGGCAGAACCTTTCAACATGGCCCTTTTTTCCGCAATACCTGCAAATTTTTTCTAAAAAGCAATTTTTCGTATTGTGATTAGTTTTGTGGCTGATGGAACAGCCTTTTCTACAGACCCTGGCGATGTGTCCTTGTTGGCCACAGTTATAGCATTTCCTTTCGTCCGATTTGAAGGCCTGATTGTTAATTCCTGAAGACGTGGGCATGTTTGGACTGAGTTTTTGTAGTTTGTTGATAAGGTTGAAGATTGTTTTTTCCGGTTTTGGGGTTATCTCCCAAACTGTTTTAAAATAATTTAAATTCTCAGGCAGGATAGTTAGAGCTTTGTTCATTAGCATCTCCTCTGTAATGCTATTTGGTACCACCATATTTATTTCTGAGCACAGATTTTGTAGGTGACTAATATCCTCTATTATATTATTTTCGGTGGGAACGTAGCTGTAAAATTTAATGATTTTCTCGTGATTGTCCTCTTTTCTTTCGAAGTTAAATATCAGATCTAATTTTTCGAATGTTTCCTTGACTGAGGTGCAATTTATCACATAGTGTAGGTATTTTTCATCTAATGTGTTTAGAACGAAAAAGCGTGCCTTTGCGTCGTTGAACTCTTTTGCACCTTCAATAAGCCCTTTTGATTCTAGAAATAATTTAGTTATTTTTCTCCAGTTTTTATAATTTTGAGGGTCCTTCAATTTGTTAATACTTTCCATGGCCAAAAGTGTAGTTCAGAAAATTTCAGCAAAAATTTAAAATTCAAATTCAAGTAAATTTTTCTTGACGTTCTATTGTTTTTCGGCCATTTTGTTTCAACTTTGTTTCAGCAAAAAAAAATTTCCACCGGCTATTCTTTCATTTCCGAAATTTAAACTTTCTTTCATTAGGTATTATTATTTAATTTAATTTCCTTTTCCTTTTATTTACTGTACTTATTCACTTCTATTTTTTTTTATTCTTTGACACTCATTTCTTTTTCTTGGTTGCTATGTGTTATAATATACATAGCTTTGGTTGCTATGGTTATTTCTTGGACTCTGGCATGTCCATAAATCAAGCTGAAAAGTTTAAAAGTTGAATCACTTTCTATAAGCCACTTCTCTTCACTTCTGGTCTTTATAGGGCTACAACTTTTGTGGCCCATAACCTGAAGAACTGTAGGCCCTATTGAAGTGAAACCCAGAAGACTTGTGAAGAGGCTTTATTCACACAACTAAGTTACATACTTTCTTAAGTTTATTTTACATCGAGACTACCTATTTCTATGACGGTGAAAGCTGGAGTGTGTCAATGCTTGACACTCCTGTCACATGTAGAGCAGATTGTCAAAGCTTAAACTTCGAACGTAGCATAGATGCCAAACCACGGAGGCCGAAAGCCTTCCTCAACACTCTATTGGGTATCAATAGAGAAGGCTGATGCCGCGAATATAAGTTTGGCAACGTCTGGTTAATGTCAGTTCGTGGTCATGTCGTCGGCCAGTCTCCATACTAAATGTATGGGAATATTTAAATATTAAGAGGTCGATATTATTTTCGTAGTAATCGTGTGGGGTTTAAAAAATATGAAAATAACTTTTATTGAAATGCTTTATATATTATACAATAGAAAAATATCAATGTAACCCGGAAAAAATGGCTGAATATATAAAAATATTTTCTGTTAATATACTTTATATGACAAATATTTGCTGCAAACATACTGTAAGTGATGTGCGTAGGCGTGGTATCCAGGAACTTGAAATAACAACACTGAGACGGATATTTTGCGAAAAGCTTTCGGGACATAAAGCGAGCGGGTGCTTTCAATAGCTCTGACACGGCGCAACTACCGTACAACGAACGAGTGATAAAAAAAAACTGTGGCGGGTAGGCAAAATATTAAAAAGGCGGTACCTTCTCACACACACACGCTCATGCCCCTACGGCGTATTTATTGGAAATACTTTAACACATACATGTTTTAGCAACAACTTATTAAATTAACCATATTAAAAAAGGTAGGTATTGATTTAACAACATTTTAGGGTTAATAGGTATTGCGTCGTCTACATTCTCCGCCCCATTGTCCGTCAAGGACAATCATCTACAGCAGTAGGCAACACGGCCAGACGAGCAACGGGTCTAGTAAGTATACCGGTCTTGGTTTTTATGTCAGCGATGCGCACACGACCATCTGCCCCCGGATGAACTTTGTCGACTAAGCCCTTTGGCCAGGTATTCCGGGGCAAGCTGGGATCAACAATGACAACGACGTCTCCTTCTTTCAGATTATGTCTTTCTTGGTGCCATTTCTGACGAGGTAGGAGAGTAGGTAAGACTTCACGCATCCAGCGCTTCCAGAACATATCTGTTAAACGCTGAGCTATTCTCCATTGTTTCTTCCGATACAAGTCACAATCATTGAATTCTCCAGGAACTGGTAGATTGGATGAGGAGCCAATAAGAAAATGGTTAGGAGTAAGAGCTTCTGGGTACTCATGGTCGACAGACACGTGACTGAGCGGGCGGCTGTTCACCATATTTTCTATTTCAGCCAGTAATGTAGCCAGGACTTCGTCTCTCGGAGCTCTTTCTTTCAGGACCGTTCTGAGTGCATTCTTCACGCTCCTTATAAGGCGCTCCCATGCCCCGCCCATGTGGGGACTTGCAGGTGAGATAAATTGCCAATCGACACCTTTATTTATCAGTTCCTCCTTAATATTAGACTGATTTATTTCCTGAAAAGCCATTTTCAGTTCGGTTGCGGCGCCTCTGAAATTGGTGCCGTTATCTGAAAACATCTTGGACGGCCAACCACGTCGTGCCGCCATTCTTCGTAGCGCCATTATAAATGAATCGGCTGACAGCGAAGAAACCGTCTCGATGTGAATCGCCCTTACGGTCAAACAGGTGAACAGCACACCGTATCTTTTTTCTCGACGGCGTCCAACGACAGCTTCCATCGGGCCAAACAGGTCAACTCCACAAAATGTAAAGGCTCGTTGATGGTGTGCAAGTCTTGCCATAGGAAGGTCCCCCAATCTTGGGTTTGTAGGCTTAGCCTTTCTTATCCGACACACCAAACAGCGCGCGGCAACTGTGCGCACAGTGGGACGTAAGTGTAGTAACCAGTACCTTTGACGGATTTCGTTCACTACCATTTCATTATTTCCATGCGCTGCCATCTCATGATAATATTTTACAATTAATTTCGCAGTCGGATGGCGGCCGTCTAATATCACTGGATTTTTCACGTTGTAGTTGACATCATACGTCGCTTCAATTCTTCCTCCGACCCGAAGCAGCCCACATTCATCAAGGTATGGCGTTAAGGTACGTAGTCTACTACTCGATTCAATAGTCTTTTTATTTTTCAGCAGGTAAATTTCTTCAGCGAATGATTGCATCTGAGCGTGCCGTAGAATTAAATTTTCAGCGCACTGTCTTATTTCTGTATTAATTTCAGCATTTTCAGGCTGTCTACATTTTCTTATAAACAATAATACATTCGCTGTACATCTCACTAAGCGAAGCCACGAAGAAAACTTCGTTGAATCGGGAACAGGTAAGTCAATACTTTCAATACTGTGCACTGTGTTAACTTGTAATAATTCTTCATTAATTTTTATTTTATATTTTTCAGGTTCATACTTCGGCCAATCTTCGGACATCGTGTATAAAAAGCGCGGCCCTCGGAACCAGTCGCAGTCACTCGTCAATTGGTAAGTATTTAATTTTGTAGCTTTATCGGCTATATTCATATCTGTAGGTATATAGTTCCATTCATGTGACTGAGATAAGTCATCGATTTCGCCCAGTCTATTCGCCACGAACACTTTATAATTGCGAGTTTCATTTTTTATTTGATGTAACACGATTAGTGAGTCCGTCCAGAAGTATCTTTTATCTATAACTAACCGGTTTTCGTGCATTATTGTCTCGGCGAGCCGGCATGCGATAATCGCAGATTGTAATTCGAGTTTTGGTACTGTGTTATACTTATGAATCGGTGACGCTCGGCACTTGCAAGCGATGAATGAGATGCGTACATCATTAGTTTTTGTCACTTCCCGGTAATAGGCTACGGCAGCGTATGCAGTTGGCGAGGCGTCGCAGAATACGTGCAATTCTATAGTGGTCTCTTTCACACCTGTTGGTTGCCTGCGCACGCGACTCAGCGGGTATTCATTTTCTTGCTCGCTCACAGGTAAGTTAGTGTGAAAATGATATCGTGGTATGCGCAAGCATTGAAATTGTCGTAGCTCAATTAACCAGTTTTGAATAATTTTGTTTTCTTTTTCAGGTATTCGGTCATCCCACTTCAGATTCATCTTCCATGTATTTTGCAGAACAATTTTCGCTTTAATCGTAAATGGAGCGAGGAAGCCGAAAATGTCGAATATAGACATAACTATGCGCAGGAGTTCTCTCTTGGTAGGTATTTTCTGCGAATTAAGTATTTCCGCCGGAATGCGCTTGAGCGATAAGTCAAAACCAAAAGTATCGCTTAACGGAAACCAAAGTAATCCGAGAGTACGTTCGGGTAAATCATCGCAACCAGTTTTCATCCTAATGGCCTTATCACTTAGGGCCTCTTTTCGCGTGCATTCTAAAACTTCCGGTTTATTGCAAATCCAGTTTCTTATCTCAAATCCGCCTAGACTATGAATTTTAGCCACTTCTTTTATTAATTTCGTAGCTGTTTGTTCATCGTCCACCGATTCGATGTAATCATCCATATAATGGGATTTCAGGATGGCTTCAGTCGCTTCAGGCATTTCATCTTTAAATCTGAGCGCATTTTTGTTTTTAATATGTTGCGCTATAAATGGTGAGCAGTTGGCGCCAAAAATTAATGAAGTCATGACGTAAGTATCGAGGTCACACTTATCATTTTCTCGCCACAAAAAACGTAAGGCGTGCTGGTCTTCTTCGTTTATTTTTACCCGAAGGAACATGTCTTTTATGTCGCCTACGAAGGCGACAGGCTTCTCTCGAAATCGTAGCATGATTCCCAGCAAAGATTGTAACAAGTCGGGACCCTGTAGGAGATAATCATTTAAGGAATGACCCTCGGTGGCAGCAGCGGCGTCAAACACCAATCTTAGTTTATTTTTATTCGGATTATCTACACCGAAATGCGGCAAATACCAAATATGTTTTCGGTGCATTGAGATTTCATCGTCACTCAACTTACGAGCGTATTTGTTTTTAAATAAATGACCCATTCTTTCTTTATATCTCGCTGCATAACTTTCATTTAATTTCATTTTTCTCTCGACGCCAAAATATCGTTTTTTGGCGTTATGCAAGTTATTTGGCATTGCAAGGTCATTTTTCCAAGGTAAACAAACTTCCCAATGTCCATTAATTAATTTCGCTGATTTATCGATGCAGTCGATTGCGCGAAGTTCATCCTTATTTACTCGTGGCTTAGAGTTCACTCCAATCGCTTCAAATGCAAATGAACGACGTACTAACTCATGCAGTTGTTTACATACCTCGTTATCATTGTTATCTGTGTGTGCATTTTCCTCCCAGGTTGAAACCCGTTGCTGCGTCGTAGACGGTGCGCCGGCGCATGTGTGCATCTCCCGCTGTACGAGCTGGCTGCTCGTGGGGTTAGCGGCGGAGAGGGGTGCGACGGCGGCGGTGCGAGCCGCGGCGGCGGCGCCCGAGGGCGGCGGTGGCTCGGACAGTGTCATAACGGACGCAGGGTTGCCAACTGTACGAGGTTCCTCGTACAAATACGAGAATTGACGTCTTGAATACGAGGCAAAATTAGGCAAAAATCACCAAATACGAGGATTTCACAAAATAGTTTTCATACAAAATTGGTAATGTACGAGATTTTGAACA
The DNA here is from genome assembly GCA_943789525.1 of Agriphila geniculea. Lineage (NCBI taxonomy): Eukaryota > Metazoa > Arthropoda > Insecta > Lepidoptera > Crambidae > Agriphila > Agriphila geniculea. Next base: position 14,770,883 of record OX038882.1, on the reverse strand, counting down.
GATTTTGTGTGGAAATACGATAATCTCCACCAAATCTGTACGAGAATTTATTTAAATGGGTTGGCAACGCTGAACGGACGCTTGCTCAGTCGTAAAGGAACGATGGCGAGGGAATGAGCTAACGCTAGTGGGTACAATTCCATGCAAGCACCACCCGAGTGGTGTAAGTGTCGCGCACGGTTCGTTTCTACCACGATAAATAGTCTTTAGGGAAACTAACAATTGATAATTGTCCTGCCCGATTAGTAATTTGGGCTTCACGTCACTACTGCACAAATAATGTTTTAAATTTCGTAAGTGTTCGTACGCGTCGACGTTAACTTTCGAGTAGCACTGCATAGGTAGGTCCAATTCACTTATCTTGCGCGCGCGCACCGCGTACACTTCATTGTTATTGTTCGACAGTTTGAAGTGAACTATTTCACTTTGACACACGATATCGGAGTTCCACGCGCCACGGATACGTATGGTTTCGGGCTGACCGTTTAAGTTAATACAGTTCGCGAGATCAGCTGACACTAATGACACTGTAGCTCCATCATCTAATAAAGCGTGCGTACTAATTACACCTGCAGGTCCATGAATGTTCACGCGCACTAATTTCAACATTACACTCGCGTTCGGTGACAAAATAGTGGTGTTGGTGACTGTCCCGTTATTAATTTCGTTTTCACTTGTTGTCACTAAGTTTGCAGCGGTCGATACGTCTTCGTCATTAGTGACGTCACTGGATGCTGGAGTTTTCTTTGCAGGCCAATGGAGTAAGCGATGGTGAGCCATACCACACTCGTCCACGTCACACGGCGCGGCAGGGCAGGCTTCTTTACTGTGACCGGGCAGCAGGCAGTTGTGACAAAGTTTGTTTGTTTTCACGATGCGCCACTTATCTCTCCTTAGCGCTCGTTTGAATTTTTTACAACTTGAAAGCGGGTGGAATGCAGCTCGGCAGACTTTGCATTTGGCGCTCGGTTCACTGGTTTGCAGCACAGAATGAACTTGAGTCCTGCGCTCATCATTTTTCTTTTGTACTCTGTTATCAGCTTGGCAGTGAATGTAGCTTATTCCAGCGGAGGCTACTTTCATGGCTTCCTTGTGCAAGAAGTCTGCAAATATTTGTAGCTTGGCTTTACTGTCATCTTGGTGTTCGTACAAATAATCCACCCATTTGTTTATCAGTGTACTCGGGCACTTAGACACGACCGTGTTTAATAATTCTGGGCTTCTCATGTAATCGGTTTGTTTAATCGACTCGGCGGCTGCAACGTAGTTTTTTATTTTAACAGCAAAGGTAACTAAATCAGTATGGTAAGTCTGCGGTAAGGGTTGCAGTTTCTTTAATTGTGTAGCAATCTTGTGAATAATAAGCTCGGGTCTTCCAAAGCGAAGTTCTAGGGCTTCTATAATCACGCTTGGTGGCGTGTTGCAGATAAGTAGCGAAGACACTGCCTCTCTTGCTTCACCACGCAGACTTTTACACAGGCGTGAAATATTTTCACTTTCACTAAAGTTACACAGTTTAGTTGACTCTTCGTAAGTGTTTTTATATTGCAGCCACTCAAACGGATCTCCAAAAAATAAAGGTAAGTCCTTAGGCGTAGCTAGTCTCGAAAGCAGATTTGAATGTGCACTGTAGGTGATGGTGGCCATCTTCTCCATTGCTTGTGCTAGGTGCTGAAGGTCCGATGAGGAGGTGGCAGCGGGTGGCGCCGGCGGCGGGGAGGCCGCGCGCTGTCGCTGTGACTCATGTTGACTTTTATCAAGCCATTCTTCAACTTTATTTGAAGCTTCAGCAAGGGAATCTACTTTACTGCACTGTGACTTCCGTGATGACCCACTTTCGAGGGCGGCGAGCTGCGCTTCTAGCCTTTTTTCTATGAGTTGCTTTTCAATTTCAGCTTTTGCTTCAGCCGCCTTCAGCTCTAATTGCTTTCTGCGTGCCGACAAAGAAGATCTGCTGGAACCTTTCTTCGAGTAAACTGATGCAGCACCGGTAAGTTCAATTTTTAAGCTACCTTCTTTTTTCGACGGTTGGAAGGCGACTTCGTTCTGATCACTTTTAGGCATCACTATGTCGGATTGCACTTTGCGTGAAAGCACTTCACATTCATCCACAGCGGTTTGTGACAACGTTTCTCGTGCGAGAGCTCCGCGCGTTTTTACCATCGTGCGCGGCGGTGTGTTGAACATTCCTTTGTTCACAGCTTGCGGCTTCCAAATTCCTGAGAGATTCGGCCGAAGGTCCAGTTGTAAGTGATGTGCGTAGGCGTGGTATCCAGGAACTTGAAATAACAACACTGAGACGGATATTTTGCGAAAAGCTTTCGGGACATAAAGCGAGCGGGTGCTTTCAATAGCTCTGACACGGCGCAACTACCGTACAACGAACGAGTGATAAAAAAAAACTGTGGCGGGTAGGCAAAATATTAAAAAGGCGGTACCTTCTTTCAGATTATGTCTTTCTTGGTGCCATTTCTGACGAGGTAGGAGAGTAGGTAAGACTTCACGCTTTTTTTTTTTTTTTTTTTTTTTTTTTTTTTTTTTTTTTTTTTTTTTTTTTTTTTTTGATGACGGTGAAAGCTGGAGTGTGTCAATGCTTGACACTCCTGTCACATGTAGAGCAGATTGTCAAAGCTTAAACTTCGAACGTAGCATAGATGCCAAACCACGGAGGCCGAAAGCCTTCCTCAACACTCTATTGGGTATCAATAGAGAAGGCTGATGCCGCGAATATAAGTTTGGCAACGTCTGGTTAATGTCAGTTCGTGGTCATGTCGTCGGCCAGTCTCCATACTAAATGTATGGGAATATTTAAATATTAAGAGGTCGATATTATTTTCGTAGTAATCGTGTGGGGTTTAAAAAATATGAAAATAACTTTTATTGAAATGCTTTATATATTATACAATAGAAAAATATCAATGTAACCCGGAAAAAATGGCTGAATATATAAAAATATTTTCTGTTAATATACTTTATATGACAAATATTTGCTGCAAACATACTTTCTATTAATTGTTAGTGATTTCGGAGTTTTAGGTCATCAATGTTAAAAGATTTGGTCAAGTTCAGATCGTTATAACTCTCAAAGCACTAATAGTTGACAATAAAGTGTTTCAAATTCAAAAGACCTTTCCAATGATGTAAGATTTATTGCTAGAGGAGGCCTAGATCAAAATGCTCATCGTACTAAAGGACCCCCGAAAAGTTCTAACAATTTGACTCAAACTTTAGGTCCTAATAAATAATAATAATAATAATTCTTTACAAAAATAATCTTACATCACAATGGGGAATATGAGCGTAATTATTTTATACATGGAAATATCAAACATAAAATCTAAAAAATATTTGTGAAATTAGTGAAAAAATTTTTTAGATATCTCAAAAACTGATTTTTTTATCAATTTTCAAAGTTGAATGTTTTTAAAATCAGCGCGGACTTGACCGCTCAACGCGTGACGTCATTTCGCCGGTTCCGTCCGCCGAGATGTTATAAAACAAAGTCCCTCCGCTGCGTCTGTCTATTTGTTCGCGATAAACTCAAAAACTACTAAACGGATTTTCATGCGGTTTTCACCAAATGATAGAATGATTCTTGAGGAAGGTTTAAATGTATAATAAGTTGAGGTTTTATCTAAATTGGTAGAAATATGACGATAATATTGTTAAAGATGTTGGCAAAAATTAAGCCGCCTGGGAGCTTGCATCGATAACGCTGCATAAACCTTTTGAGCTATAACAAAATAATGCATGATGGAATTGTTTCTCTTTTATAGATCTATAAAAAAATCCGCGATGGCATATACCTATCTTTTAAGAATAGCTCGCTATACCCATTTTATTTTCTAAAAAATCGGTCACATACAGTGCTGTGATTTGGAAAGCTATTTAGAAGGATACAGTAGTAATCCTTATCAATTTAAATACGTCTGTTACTTGAAGCATTTCATGCCCATTATTTTAATCATTTATACCATACCTTTTAAAGGATTAGGAGTTGTCGCAAAAAATAACGCGAGTGAAAATAAATTCAAGAGCGTCTTTTGGAGCAAATGACTGTACGATATTTGTTTTCTTTTTGAGTGTGCAAAAAAAAGAAAGAACCGAAGGGAAGCGAGGGCGGGTCGCTAGTACACATATAAAACTTGTTTTAAATAGTGCATTTTTCATGACAATCAAAAAAGATGATGGGGCCAGAAGGTGGCCATGGGAACTCTGTAATAAAACGACGAAACACCATTGAATTATTCTCGTTTAATTCGTGTTTACAAGGATTCCGGTTCCAGCTAGATGATATCCAAGGTGTGATGATGGAGCCAGAAAGTGGCCATGGAAACTCTGTAATAAAATGATGAAACCCAATCGAGTATGCTCGTTTGATTTGTCTTGACAAGGACTTTGATACTAGATTATATTAAAGTTCTGATGATGGAGCCAGAAGATGGCTATGGGAACTATGTAATAAAACGACGAAACACCGTCGAATTTGGGCTCGTTTGGTTTGGCTTGATAAGAATTCTGGTCCTAAAAGATATCCAGGGTGATGGATGATGGATCAGAAAGTAGCCATGAGATCTCTGTAATAAAACGACACAATGATGATTTTAATTTAATGAATTGTATTTCTTCTATTAATTTTAAATGACATGTATTCTTTATTTTCGTAATGTTAAAACAATATTGTACCTAATACTTTTGATTGTACCTGCGTTAAATCCTTTTTAAATTGCATGCCTCCAATGGTAAAATATGCGGATATTTTATGTTTGACATCTTGTTGTACCATATTTTTGCAATAAATGATGATTATTATTATTATTATTATTACAAACCAGTGAGTTTGGGCTCGTATAATTGGTCTTGACAAGGAGTCTGGTTCTAGATGATATCCAAACCAAACCAAACCAAAATCCAAATTCAATGAAGTTGTATGGTTTTATTACAGAGTTCCCGTGACCTTCTTCCGACTCCATCATCAGACCCTGGAAACCATCTCCCACCATAGTACTTGTCAAGGCGAATCAAACGATTTCAAACTAGACCATGTGGTTGCATGGTTTTATTACAGAACTATTGTGGCCTTCTTACGGCTCCATCATCAGACCCTGAAAACTTTTCCCAACAGTGTACTTTTCAAGACGAATCAAACGTGCCCAAACTCGACGGGGTTGCATGGTTTTATTACAGAGTTCTTGTAGGCATTTTCAGGTCCACTGTTTCCCAACAGAATACTCGTCAAAATGAATCAAACGAGCCCAAAGTCGATAGGGTTTCTTGATTTTGATACAAAGTTCCTGTGGCTTTCTTCCGGCTCTATCATCAGGCTCTGGAAACGATCTCCCATCATAGTACTTAAAATTAAGGATTCGGAATGGGAAGTCGAATATATACCATTTAAATATTAATTTAGAATGACACATAATAATTGTAATATAAAACAGAACTTACTCTTTTGATTTAATTAAATATCTAAAATAATGCTAATCAGCTATCATCGGTGAGGTGGTAATAAATAGAAGTGTCAATCTTGGCAACTCCGATTTTGACCTTGGCGCCTAATTTCAATTTAAGAATTTCAATCTATAGGAAATGTTACTTTACAAAACTAGTGTGACCATAAATACTGCACCATTTCAGATTTCCAAAAAAACGAAATTGTTCTATTGAAATGGCTAGAGGTCGCAGGCGAGACGGTAAAATTAATAATAATAATCAAATTCATGTTTGTGCGCTTATTTCGATGAAACTCGGTTTTTGGTACTATTTCAACATGAAAATAACAACGCAATGTTGAAAATTTAAAAAATTCAAGATGGCGGCCAACTTTTTTTGTTTTTGGGCCGATTTCGATGAAACTCGGTTTTGGGAACTATTTTGATAAGAAAATAACAATGCAATTTTTAAAAAACTAAAACTCCAAGATGGTGGCCAACTTTTTTTGTTTTTGGGCCGATTTCGATGAAACTTGGTTTTCGGAACTATTTTGACAAGAAAATAACAACGCAATTTTTTAAAAACTTAAAAATCCAAGACGGCGGCCAACTTTTTTGTTTTTGGGCCGATTTCGATGAAACTTGGTTTTTGGAACTATTTTGACAAGAAAATAACAACGCAATTTTTAAAAAACTAAAACTCCAAGATGGCGGCCAACTTTTTTTGTTTTTGGGCCGATTTCGATGAAACTCGGTTTTGGGAACTATTTTGACAAGAAAATAACAATGCAATTTTTAAAAAACTAAAACTCCAAGATGGTGGCCAACTTTTTTGTTTTTGGGCCGATTTCGATGAAACTAGGTTTTTGGTACGATTTTGACACGAAAATGACAACGCAATTTTTAAAAAACTAAAAATCCAAGATGGCGGCCAACTTTTTTGTTTTTGGGCCGATTTCGATGAAACTTGGTTTTTGGTACAATTATGACAAGAAAATAACAACGCAATGTTGAAAATTTAAAAAATCCAAGATGGCGGCCAACTTTTTTGTTTTTGGGCCGATTTCGATGAAACTTGGTTTTTGGTACGATTTTGACAAGAAAATAACAACGCAATGTTGAAAATTTAAAAAAACCAAGATGGCGGTCAACTTTTTTGTTTTTGGGCCGATTTCGATGAAACTTGGTTTTTGGTACAATTATGACAAGAAAATAACAACGCAATGTTGAAAATTTAAAAAATCCAAGATGGCGGCCAACTTTTTTGTTTTTGGGCCGATTTCGATGAAACTTGGTTTTTGGTACAATTATGACAAGAAAATAACAACGCAATGTTGAAAATTTAAAAAATCCAAGATGGCGGCCAACTTTTTTGTTTTTGGGCCGATTTCGATGAAACTTGGTTTTTGGTACGATTTTGACAAGAAAATAACAACGCAATGTTGAAAATTTAAAAAATCCAAGACGGCGGCCAACTTTTTTGTTTTTGGGCCGATTTAGATGAAACTCGGTTTTTGGAACTATTTTGACATGAAAATAACACCGCAATTTTTAAAAAACTAAAACTCCAAGATGGCGGCCAACTTTTTTTGTTTTTGGGCCGATTTCGATGAAACTTGGTTTTCGGAACTATTTTGACAAGAAAATAACAACGCAATTTTTAAAAAACTAAAAATCCAACATGGCGGCCAACTTTTTTGTTTTTGGGCCGATTTTGATGAAACTCGGTTTTTGGTACGATTTTGACAAGAAAATAACAACGCAATGTTGAAAACTTACAAAATTCAAGATGGTGGCCAACTTTTTTGTTCTTGGGCCGATTTCGATGAAACTCGGTTTTTGGTACGATTTTGACAAGAAAATAACAACGCAATTTTTAAAAAACTAAAACTCCAAGATGGCGGCCAACTTTTTTTGTTTTTGGGCCGATTTCGATGAAACTCGGTTTTGGGAACTATTTTGATAAGAAAATAACAATGCAATTTTTAAAAAACTAAAACTCCAATATGGTGGCCAACTTTTTTTGTTTTTGGGCCGATTTCGATGAAACTTGGTTTTCGGAACTATTTTGACAAGAAAATAACAACGCAATTTTTTAAAAACTAAAAATCCAAGACGGCGGCCAACTTTTTTGTTTTTGGGCCGATTTCGATGAAACTTGGTTTTTGGAACTATTTTGACAAGAAAATAACAACGCAATTTTTAAAAAACTAAAACTCCAAGATGGCGGCCAACTTTTTTTTGTTTTTGGGCCGATTTCGATGAAACTCGGTTTTGGGAACTATTTTGACAAGAAAATAACAATGCAATTTTTAAAAAACTAAAACTCCAAGATGGTGGCCAACTTTTTTGTTTTTGGGCCGATTTCGATGAAACTAGGTTTTTGGTACGATTTTGACACGAAAATGACAACGCAATTTTTAAAAAACTAAAAATCCAAGATGGCGGCCAACTTTTTTGTTTTTGGGCTGATTTCGATGAAACTTGGTTTTTGGTACAATTATGACAAGAAAATAACAACGCAATGTTGAAAATTTAAAAAATCCAAGATGGCGGCCAACTTTTTTGTTTTTGGGCCGATTTCGATGAAACTTGGTTTTTGGTACGATTTTGACAAGAAAATAACAACGCAATGTTGAAAATTTAAAAAAACCAAGATGGCGGTCAACTTTTTTGTTTTTGGGCCGATTTCGATGAAACTTGGTTTTTGGTACGATTTTGACAAGAAAATAACAACGCAATGTTGAAAATTTAAAAAATCCAAGACGGCGGCCAACTTTTTTGTTTTTGGGCCGATTTAGATGAAACTCGGTTTTTGGAACTATTTTGACATGAAAATAACACCGCAATTTTTTAAAAACTAAAACTCCAAGATGGCGGCCAACTTTTTTTGTTTTTGGGCCGATTTCGATGAAACTTGGTTTTCGGAACTATTTTGACAAGAAAATAACAACGCAATTTTTAAAAAACTAAAAATCCAAGATGGCGGCTAACTTTTTTGTTTTTGGGCTGATTTTGATGAAACTCGGTTTTTGGTACGATTTTGACAAGAAAATAACAACGCAATGTTGAAAACTTACAAAATTCAAGATGGTGGCCAACTTTTTTGTTCTTGGGCCGATTTCAAAAACAAATTAGCAGCCATTTTGATCTTTTTTGATTTTTCCTTCAGTTTACATTGAGTTGTTATTTTCTTGTCTAATTAATAACCAAAAACCGAGTTTCATCGAAATCGGCCCAAACAAACAAAAAAGTTGGCCGCCATCTTAGATTTTTAGTATTTTAAAAATTGCGTTGTTATTTTCTTGTCAAAATATTACCAAAAACCGAGTTTCATCGAAATCGGCCCAAAAACAAACAAGTTGGCTGCCATCTTAGATTTTTTAATTTTTTCAATACATATTGTGTTATTATTTTCTTGTCAAATTAGTACTAGAAACCGAGTTTCATTCAAATCAGCCCACAAATAAAAGAGTTGGCTGCCATATTTTTTACATTTCTTTGTTATATTTTGATCAAAATAGTAACAAAATCGAGTTTCATAAAATCGGCCCACGAACAATATAGTTGGCCGCCATTTTGTTTTTTTTATATTTTTAACATTGTGTTGTCGTAAATCTCTTGCACCCATTTTATTAATTTCACAAGTAAAGAAATTGGTGCAAGTATTTTAGACCTTATTGACATCTTTACCATAATAACAGTTTTTAATGAAACAGCAAAGTAAATGTACAAGTATAATTATGGGAAAAAGCAATCGAATTTCAAACGTCAATAAAGTTTCCATCTTTTTTAACTACAGATCACTAGACAATGTTTTCCTACTTTTACTTGTTTTTCCAACATTTATTTGTTTTTCCGAAGTTCACGCACATTGCATTTTTATTAAAAATTGGAATAAACTTTAAAGTTGCGTAATTATTTACACTTGACATTAAATTGAATTGAATAAACTAGATTTTAATTGGTTGAATTACCATATTTAAAAAATAAAAACAAAAAAGCAACTTAATAAAAACGTGATAAATAATTTGTTCTTAAAAAATATTTTTTTAAAATAAATATTAATTTTCTTTTTTTTAGTTAACGAGCTAAACTAAAAATATACCACCGCCTATCAGAGTACTCGTCAAGACCATTCAAACGAGTCCAAACTCGATGGGGTTGAAAGGTTTTATTGCAGAGTTCCTGTGGCCTTCTTCCGGCTCCATCATCAGACTCTTGGATACTATTACCCAACAGAGCACTCGTCAAGACGATTCAAACGAGCCCAAAATCGATGGGGTTGCATGATTTCAATATTGAGTTCCTATGGCATGGAATCCAGACTTCATCATCCGACCCTGAACCTCGTCTCCCGTCAGAGTACTTGTCAAGACAATTCTAATAAACCCAAACACGATGGGGTTGTATAGTTTTATTCATCATAGAGTTCCTGTGGCGTTCTTACGGCTCCATTATCAGATCACCTCAATGACACTGTAATATTGCATTTCCTTCCATTTCTGACCTGTGTTCAAAGTTTCAAGTCTATAGCTCATCGAGAATTTGGTATAAAATCGTTTGCAAAATTTGTGCTCAAACAAACAAAAGAGCAAGCAACCTAATAAAAACGCGGTAAAAAGTGTTAATTATAAATAAAGAACTACCTAGGTATTTAAGTTTATATTAAACAGTTTAAAGTATTATGTATGTCTCCGGCCAACCATACGGTTTGGTCACCCTAATGAAGAAAAGGACACATACATCTACTTGACCTCTCTGTCGGCTCGTTTTGGGGCGAAGCGCTCATTCCGGTTTATAGTACTATTTTCATGATTTTTTCATACACAAAATTGCCAATGGGGAATGTCCGAAAAAAATAAAATTGGCTGAATATTTTTCTATATGTAGGAATAAGCTCCCTTGGTAATAGAAAAAAGTTTCAGAATTTTCGGTTTCGTTATTATCACTGGTTGCTAAGTGGTTTTAAATTAGATAATCAGCCTGCCGCTCGCTCATTTTAGGGCGGGTCCATAGCGCATGTTTTGCTCTACACAATCAACAAAAACATCTACACAAAACATTGTTTCTGGAACATGTTTCTCTACACACGCCGTCCACAGTGATTACGTGGCTTGTTTAGACAAAACTTCAGTGTTGCCAATTTATCATTTTATGTTAGCCTATTACTTATTATGACTCGAAAATATAAGTGACCAAAGGTTTAGGTAAAGTCTGTCCATCCTTACTTGTCTTATATGGTAAACAATCTTCACCCAACACTTTATTGAAATAATCATTTAGAAAATACAACAAATGGTTTTCCACAAATAGATTACGAAATAAATTGTTAATAAATTAACAACAATTTTATAGAGTTACATATTTTTAAATAACGATTAAAGGTCAAGCCACACAGCGGGCGTGACGGGGCGCGGCGTGGCGCGGCGCAGCGTGACGGGGCGTGACGGGGCGCGACGGGAGTTCACACTGCGGGCGTGATCTCGCCTACATTCCGCCCCGCCGCGCTTCCGATCTGTATTCACGCTCGGCGCGACGGCGGCGGGGCGGGACGGGACGTGACCCGTCGCGCCACGCCGGCCTGTGTGACGTCGTCCATAGTATCTAGTTCATTACAACTTCTCAGCGGCGCGTCACCGTTCCGTCCCGTCACGCCACGCCCGCTGTGTGGCTTGGCCTTTAAGTTTAAAAGACGTATGACAACTGTCAAAAACTGTTTACTAAATAAGACAAGTAAGGATGAACAGACTTTATATCTGAAATTGTAATTATCAAGGTCAGTTTGACAGTGTCATTTTTTTGTTTCCATTTTTGCAAGGAGATTAGTAATTGGACTGTAATACCACCTCAAAACGTTCGCCAACCTCTTTATAGTTCGTTGATGTTTTTGGAAAGGTCCTCTTTGACACATTTGTTACAAAACCGGCAATTGGCTTTAAAAGCCAGGCCAGACTGTTGCAAACAAGCCCTCCACATCGGTCTCCACCGGGCGGTTTAAAACAGTGTAAACACTTGTTTGCAACCAAAATTCGTTTGACCTTCCACAACCTCTGTGGACGGGACGCCGTTTGTAAGGTGGGAGCCTTGTTGCAAACAGTGTGGACGCAAACACCAACCTTGTGCTCCACAAGCCTCCCACCAAGGTCACCCCTGTGGAATGCTTGTTTGCAACAGTCTGGCCCGGGTTTAAAAAAAACACCCCAAAAAACATATTCCACATAATGCATCGATTAAAATAATCGGTCAGGTGATCGATGACCTAGCGGCTTGTCTGGCAGAGTGCGCCCAATATGACAGATGATTATGACCACAGACTATGACAATACCCTGCCCCTTGACCCGCGCAAAATGTTTTGTGTATTATCACCGTCAATTGGTAATGCGCTGGAACCTTGTCACATTAACATCCACGTTGGTGTGATCCGCAACTAAAAATGACATGAAACAAGAAAATTCTAATAGGTAATTAATTATTGAATCATTATCCTTACTAATATTATAAATGCGAAAGTCCGTTTGTTTGTTTGTTACGCCTTCACGTCCTAACTACTGAACCGATCATCATGAAATTTTGCATACACGTTGTCAGGGGTACAGAGAAGGACATAGGGTACATTTCATCCCGAAAAAAAGTATAGTTACCGAAGGATAGCAAAAAACCTTTCCACGCAGACGAAGTCGCGGGCGGCCGCTAGTTTTCAATAAGATAGAGTCTAGGTATATAAAAAATTTACAATTGTTTTTCGTTTTTGAGGTTAAAATCATGGCCGCCAGGCGCATTATCGATTGACGGGGATAGTACGTGTTTTCCAAAGCAAAAACATTGTTTCTCTACACAAAAATGTTTCCCGAAACAATGTTTTGTTTAAATGTTTTTGTTGATTGTATAGGGCAAAACACGAGCTATGGACCCGCCTTTAGATAATCAGCCTGCTGGGTTGCGTTCAGAGGCTTAGAGTGCAGTTAAAAAACAACCAAACGGTTGTTTTTTAACTCACTCTAAGGTTAGGAACGACCAAGAACTTTAAATGTCAATGTCAAAACAAAGTCCTCATTTTCCACTTGAAATAGGAATAATTTAAACTTTCCTTTATTCAAAATCACATAAAAACAGTTTTTTTTTGCGAAGCTACCATGATTTATTTGAAAATTAGACACAAAAACATCAAAATACAAAATAATGTCAAATGACATTGACATGTTTTCATAGACAAACGTCAGAGCGTTTTACGACCATCAATTTTGATGGTTGTTTGGTTGCAACGCTCTGACGTTTGGAACGGGAAAGTTGTTACAACCGAACGTCACGCTCTAATGTTTGGAACGGCGTTAGAGCGTTCGGTTGCACTCGGAGCGTAGGTTCGGAACGACCCCCTGCATTATGTAATCGGCGCTTTAGGCCGGCCACACACAGACGTAATCACGTAACGGAATTCCGAACGTAATTTCGACAATGTATGAAGATTCCGTACGGAAAAAACACGCTTGTGTGTGGCAGCCCATAGATTTTGTATGCAGCTGCTGCGTTCGGAATCACGTACGTACGGAATTCCGTTGCGTTATTCCGTCTGTGTGTGGCCGGCCTTATGGAGTTTTCCTCTATGTATTAACTCTAGCTAGTCTTTGACCTGACCAGCCGCCATAGAGTACAATTTTGTATGAAAAAAATAGGTACATGTTGTTGTGTTTTTGTGAAAAATTGTGATTGTGAAAGAAAACTAAAAAGAAAGACATTATTAGTGTTTGGATAAGAACCAAAAGAAAGGTGATGGTTGTGTTTACTATCGTATTTGATTAACTTTGAAAATCAAGATGAATTTGCCTCCGTTTCCTTCGCAGGATTTGGCCAAGCTCGTTCTCGGTAAGTTATTGTTTGGCGGGAATTGTACTTTCTAACGAATTTGCAGAATTATTAAACATTATTATTCAATAAATCAATTGATTATTGCAGGATATCTTGCGGAGGAACAACTGATGACAGCATATGATGAGTTTCTTCAGGCGAGTCCGTACTTGGACGCTTTTGGGAATGAATATGACAGAATATTTATGACGTCTTTAAAAAATATTCTTGCTGAATACAGGGCCGTTAAAATATATGGTACGTTTAACACTTTCCTTATCTTTCGTTTCGATACACCTAAAGTACGAAAAATTCTTTATTGATATCGTCCTTAGCATTCCAACTCCAACCTAAGGATTAATAAAATTCATTGTGTATTAATGTCAGGTGCAGTGATGGGCTGAGACCTCTATTTTTGGTATTTGAGTATTTTGGTATTCGGTAAAAAAATAATTCGAATCAGTATTCGAGTCCAGGTACTCGCATTGGGGTCATTCCAGCAAAGATGACACCTCAGGTCAAAAAAATAAATGACATATTTTATGCTTGAATCTGTGACTGAAGTAAAGCCAATGAACTAATTCAACAGGAATCAACAATTTATTTGTATATTTTTACGATTTTCGTAATTTTTATTGTTTGTGAACACAGCCATAGTGTGGTTGTGTTTGGTAGCACATTTTTTCTTAAAGTTGCCAATACTTTTCTCCACTATTTATTAAGTCATTTTAAAAAGCGATTATCTTGAAAGAAAATACAATTCAAGGAGTGTAAAATGGTGGTAAGTTACTGCATGAGAATATTTATCAGGAAAAGTTGTAAGAGTTTCACTAAACGCTTACCTCATGTCCCACCCGTCACTGCAAAACATGTTCTTTTTTATCCTTACGTAAAAATATATAACTTACTGTTTTTCGGCTTTGCAAAAGTAACAATTATGCCACGGGTAATGATTTTGGCTTGAAAAGACATTCAACAAGTGAATATGTATGGAAATATTGAGATTTGAAAGGATGTCCCACCCGTCACAGTGACGGGTGGGACATCCTCTCCAAGTAAAGTATTTATGGATTCTTGTTTTAACAGCGTTATACTTTGTTTATTTATTTATTTATTACATTTGTAAATGGATTTTTCAACAAAGTCTTGTATTATTGTGTTTTATTTAGCTTTAATGTTTATCCAAGTAGTTTGCCAGTATTTTTTATGGGACTTATTTTGGTTTATGTATTAATTTATTTTAAAATACTTTAATTTATTTTATTACTTTTAATTTTAATATTTTTAATTTATATTTTCATATATTTCATTTTTATCTTTATATATTTATTTATTTTTATATATATGTATTATCTATTTTATTATATATTTTTAGTTATTTAATCTTTATAATATTTTAACTTAATATTTCAGAAATATTTTATATATTTTATATCTTAACATATTTAATTAACTTTTTTTAATACCTTATTCATTAAAAAATGTAATAAATTGCATGTTTAAACAGTTAAGTTTATATTTATTTATATTTTTATATTTTTTGTATATAATCTATTTTATTTTATATATTTTAAGTAAATTTAATCTTTATAATTTTTTGATTGAATATTTTCGTATATTTTTATATATTTTGTATACTTTAGTATATTTTATTTACTTTATTTCATACTTTTTTCATAAAAATGTTATAAATTGCATGTTCAAACAGTTACATGCATTTTATTCAAGAACTATTATGGGTTCTAAAGTTACTTTTCCCACCCGTCACAAATTGGTGTCCCACCCGTCACACTCTACACAAGGCATTATTTTGAATAATTGTTAACATAATCAATGTAATTTACATACAAAATGAGACCTTCATGTTTTAGTTGCAACATATCAAAAAACTGTTTAACAAAATATCGATGGTTTGGCTTAATTTGGGAAGCAAAGCCTTCCACTCAGACAAGCGTGTGTCGTGCGTGTCCCACCCGTCACACTTAGAAAAAGCCGATTTTCTGAGTGAATTATGTAAATGTAAGATTTTATTTTAATGGTTTCTTTTAACACTACAATCTGGCTTTGTACTATAATTATTTTAATACAGATTGCAACAATAGTTAAAGAGATATTACTTGGAGTTTGAGCAAAAAGGAGTTAGAATGTCCCACCCGTCACTTTGGAATGACCCATTGGGTATTCAAGTACTAGTGTTCATATACTCAATTTGAATCGAATACTGTTTTGACACTTGTGAAATGTGCATTTACATTGTTCCACAAAACAGTTCAAAAAGTAAGTATTTCTACACAAAATGACACTAGTTTTATGTATTAATTCCTACAATAAACAATTAAAATTAGCGCTAAAACTGATTGTCTACCCGCTTTGGTTTTCGCATCATTTTAACACTCGAATTCTGTATTCGAGTACTTATGTATCTGAATACTGTATTTTTGGTACTCGAGTATGCAAGTACCAAGAAGGTATTCGAATTAGTATTCGAGTCAGCTTTGTCTCGGCCCATCACTAGTCAGGTGGCAAGTGAAAATGGTATAAGATTTTGAGTTGCATATTTATTTATTTATTTATGTAAGCTTTCCTTGTGATAAAGGGCTTTGAACATCTTGGCATAGTGGTAACCATAATTCTTGAGTGCGATGAGAAACCTATGTACATTTATAAGGGATCCATAGACAAACAAAATATGTCTTATGATATTTAGTCCTAAAGAACAAGTTAGGGAATAAGTAAGTGGATCTTTAAAATGGATTATCTCGGAAACGTTGCACTTTAGGACATATGTCATATGTCATTTTTTGTTCATCTATAGATCCTCTATTGATATACATAGGTTTCATGGTGTCCCACTATATTTCCAAAATCCCTGTCAAAAATCAAAAAGTATGGTCACTACTATCATCCAGCCAGCCTTTCATACTAAGAGGTTCGAACCCATTTAGTATTCTCTGTAGGTTAGTTCTAGATAATATTTATCTTGCCTCTCTTCAATGCTGTGTAATTCATTTGATTTCAGTGGAAACGTGTAAGCCATTTCAATTGAGAAGAAAATTGCTCCAGTGTACAAGTTTGCTGGAAATTGTGAAATTCTTGGTACAAAACATTGATATAAGTAAAATACTTACACAAGAACAAACTCAAAGTAAAAAATGCAGGTGTGTGTTGAACAAAGTTTTATTTAACCTATGATATTGATATTCTTGTGTCCAAAAAATATCAATAACTTGTTGCTATTACTTATTTTAAAACAGCCATTGTTTGGAAATATTTATACTATAAAAACACAAGAAAGATATGACATTCTTTATTGTTAATGTATAACTTTATTGCATTAAAAAGCATGTTTATGTTGAGACTGATAAATTATTATTGTGCAATACATTTCAAACTCATTGGCGGCTTGGAACATTGTGCAAGACGATGCACAGAACATAATTTCGAAGTAAGTGGCTGGGAGAGGCAAGTGGTGCGGCACAGTTGCTAACTTCACTGCCACCGATAAGGATGAAATGTATTGTACCTTAAAAAAAAACTCTTTTCTAGTGTGGAGAAACAAAACATTAATGATAATACAGCCTGTGAAGTATGCAGATCATTAAAATTGGAAACTTGCTCTTGCAAAATTAAAAGTTCCAATGTTTCCACGGGTCAGACGAAAGATAACTATGAGGAATCTGTTTTAGACAGCTCAGTGGAAGCTACCGCTTTATCTGATTTACCAGGTATTCAATCAGTTTTTATTTATCAATCATCACTATTCAATAAAATTAATCAATATTTCAAATAAATCAACACATAATAAAATTGAGCCAATTTACAGAAATAATGTTGTCTTAATGATTTTTTTAAGATATTTCTACAAATATGTTGCGATTTAGTGAATCTAATCAATACCATTATAATAAACTTATATAATATAACATAAGTACCTAAGCTATCAATAGCATGCAAATTTTAGTAAAATATGTAATTTAAAATATTTTTTAGGTTATGTTTTATTAGCAGTTTATTCTCCAACTTCCTCCATAAGTAACTAAGTAGATTATTAAAATATTAAATTATGTTTTCAGGTAATCATGGGACAGAAAGGAAGAAAACTGTGTGTGTGTCAGACAGCACCACTAATGATTTGAATTCAATAAACAGGCTAAGATTGTCCGATTCAAATGTTCCTTCTGAGAAAAATGAAATTCCCAATAGTTTGTCAACCAGTGAAAAACCTATAGCATCTCAAAGTAATGCATCACCAAATGATATTTCATCAGTAAGTTTTTATTTTTTTTATGCACAATGGGATAGTGCTTGGCCTTCATCTCACCTGATGTTAAGTGGCGATAAGGCCGAAGGTGGAAGCACACTACACCTGAAATCCTCATCACTGAGGAATTGGCTATCTTACCTCTAACTGCCGGAACACAACAATTTTTAAATTGTTGTTATGGCGTCAGACTTATAAGATGGTGGTAGCTAGCCAGGCGGGCTTGAATTAAGCCCTACCACCGACCAAACCGAGTATTATTGTATTCGCCTCCTGGGAATCGAACGCGGGACCCCTGCGTCTTACACGGGTGGGCGAACCACTCTGTGGTCTACAGAGATGGTTAAAGTATGGCTAAGTACTTTTGCTTCTAAGTATAGTTTCAAATGATGTGTTGAAAAATGAAAAAGACAAACAATCTTTCATTTTCTTTGTTTAGGTAAAACATGGCTCCCAGGTAGAGCAGACTGAGGAATTTAATCACATTTTAAATCAAGTTCATCACCAATATCAAACAAGTTCGCAAGTTTGTAAGCATCCAATGAGGATGGGAGGTTATAACAATTTCGCAACTGGTGTTAGTGGTAAGCTTTTCATATAAGTAAATTATTTAATAATAAAAACCTGTTTGAATCTACTAATATTCACGGTGACCCGAAACACATTAAAGTACAGTAGCCGGCAAACATCTTGAAATCGGGTGGGGATAACGCAGAACGCGTATTTTGGCAGCGGTGAGGTACGCGGGCGGCGGGAGAGGGGCGCGCGCTATTGGTCGCTCGCAAGTGCACATGCGCGAACATATCCCCACTCCGTCGAAAAAGCGTCAAGCTGTTTGCTGGATCTGTAACAGGACAGGACAGTGTCTGCTAACATATAAACATCAACTAGGGATATGCGTTTCATCGGTTATTATAGTGCGAACGCAGAAACGAAAAGATTAAAGGACATGTTTAAAAAAACCGCGAAAATAACATGAAAATGTATGGAAATCCTGAAACTGAGAACTCTGACCCTCGATGACCTGAGTGGTGCATTGATCAACATGCCGCTTACCACGCAAGAGGTCCCGGGTTCGATTCCCGGCCGGGCAGAAATTGAAATGATGAATTTTAATTTCTGTGACGGGTCTGGGTGTTACTATGTATAATAAGTATACATTTAAACAAAGTATATAAGTAGTATATCAGTTGTCTAGCGCCCATATAAGCTTTGCTTAGTTTGGGACTAGATGGCGCTGTATGAAATTGTCGAAGCATTTATTATTATTATTATTAATCTTTTAGAATACACTGATCAGATCAGTTGGGTGGGTATAGCATTCTGAATCTCCTCCATTCACTCCTTGGATGGCCATCATCAGATCACAGCACAGTACATCCCTGGCAGAAAACATAGGCTTCAAAGTTACCTTGTTTGTATGAAAATAACACCTGTATCCCTAAACAAAGTTGATGAGTATACATATTTGTTTACTAAGGAATAATGACCAGTGGTGGTTGTACTTTAAGTTCACCCGTGAGTTGAGCTGAACTGCCAGATTTTAAAAGGTTTAGAAAAAACACAAAACGCTTAATATATCCGATTACCAGTATTTAAAGTTATTGAAATTAAAACAAACACAATTTAAGCTTTTTGATAATCTACTAAGGTCTTATTTTCGTATAAAGAAAATCCCTCGTGAGCTAGGCCAAAGCGCACGGCGAATGTACATACAATTTCATGAGATACGATCTGTCGAGTGAGACAAAAATAGTCAATAGAAAAAGTGTGGAATATGTCTGATTTTGTGCGAATCGCTGAGAGCCCCCTTGAGTGACGTATTTTTCGGGCCAGTCAATGAATAAGGCCATGGGTTTTCAACAGTTTTACTTTCTCCGTGACAAATGCTACAATTTGTTGACTCCAAATACATGTGAGCTAGTAAAGTGCACCATCAGTTCTATGACCCACCAGAGTGTATACAATTCTATTTCTGTGTAAAATGCTGATAAATGGGTGGTTAGCAACAATATTAGTACTTATCTAGAAAAAATCCGTGTTAATCTATCACTTAATTTACATCTTTATTTCTTTATTTTTTTTACTGCAGCTTTGAGACACGATATGAGCAAAATAGGTTACTAAGAGCCATTTACAAGTTTTCACTTATGGGACTTTATCAAATTATTTTTATAATTTTATTGGCAAGTTACAATGCAAACTTGTGCTCCTACAGCTAGGGTTACCATGCGCGTGGATAAGTCTGGAAACAAACGGACTTTTTTTCTATTCGGACTTTGTCGCTAAGCATTCTCGCATCGATCGCGCAATCTCGATCGTACATCTGTTTAAAAAAATGCCAGGTAGCTAATCTGTGCCACAGAATACATAATCATATACATAGGGCAGCTATGAAACGATGTGAGAGTTTTGTAGCGGACTCTTTTCAGATATGTTCGCGTCCCTAGCTTTTTAAAGCTTACATCCCACGCACACATTCCTCGCTTGCGTCCCTAACAAACCCCTCACCTTATTTCTTGCTCGCGACCTTTGCACTAACTCCTTGCTTGCGTCCCCCCGCACACACTCACTCTCGCATAGTCACATCCTTACTCGCGTCCCTCGCACATATCTCACGGAATCTCACCTTCTTGCTTGCATCCCTCGCACACATTCCTCGCTTGCGTCTCTAGCAACCTCACTATCTCACATCCTTACTCACGTCCGTTACCCTCACAACCTTGATATCGTCCCTCGCACACATTTCTCGCTTGCGTCTCTAGAAACCCCACCCTCACATTCTTGTTTGCTTGTTTCTCTGGCAACGTCACCCTCTCACTACTTGCTCCCGTCTCTCGCACACATTCCTCGCTTGACGCTCTAGCGACCTCACCCACACATCTTTGCTCGCATCCCTCTCATACATTCCTCGCTTGCCTCTCTAGCGACCTCACCCTCACATCCTTGATCTCGTCCCTCGCACACATTTCTCGCTTGCGTCTCTAGAAACCCCACCCTCACATTCTTGTTTGCTTGTTTCTCTGGCAACGTCACCCTCTCACTACTTGCTCCCGTCTCTCGCACACATTCCTCGCTTGACGCTCTAGCGACCTCACCCACACATCTTTGCTCGCATCCCTCTCATACATTCCTCGCTTGCGTCTCTAGCGACCTCACCCTCACATCCTTGATCTCGTCCCTCGCACATATTTCTCGCTTGCGTCTCTAGAAACCCCACCCTCACATTCTTGTTTGCTTGTGTCTCTGGCAACGTCACCCTCTCACTACTTGCTCCCGTCTCTCGCACACATTCCTCGCTTGAGGCTCTAGCGACCTCACCCACACATCTTTGCTCGCATCCCTCTCATATATTCCTCGCTTGCGTCTCTAGCGACCTCACCCTCACATCCTTAATCTCGTCCCTCGCACACATTTCTCGCTTGCGTCTCTAGAAACCCCACCCTCACATTCTTGTTTGCTTGTGTCTCTGGCAACGTCACCCTCTCACTACTTGCTCCCGTCTCTCGCACACATTCCTCGCTTGAGGCTCTAGCGACCTCACCCACACATCTTTGCTCGCATCCCTCTCATACATTCCTCGCTTGCGTCTCTAGCGACCTCACCCTCACATCCTTGATCTCGTCCCTCGCACACATTTCTCGCTTGCGTCTCTAGAAACCCCACCCTCACATTCTTGTTTGCTTGTGTCTCTGGCAACGTCACCCTCTCACTACTTGCTCCCGTCTCTCGCACAAATTCCTCGCTTGAGGCTCTAGCGACCTCACCCACACATCTTTGCTCGCATCCCTCTCATACATTCCTCGCTTGCGTCTCTAGCGACCTCACCATCACATCCTTGATCTCGTCCCTCGCACACATTTCTCGCTTGCGTCTCTAGAAACCCCACCCTCACATTCTTGTTTGCTTGTGTCTCTGGCAAAATCACCCTCTCACTACTTGCTCCCGTCTCTCGCACAGATTCCTCGCTTGAGGCTCTAGCGACCTCACCCACACATCTTTGCTCGCATCCCTCTCATATATTCCTCGCTTGCGTCTCTAGCGACCTCACCCTCACATCCTTGATCTCGTCCCTCGCACACATTTCTCGCTTGCGTCTCTAGAAACCCCACCCTCATATTCTTGTTTGCTTGTGTCTCTGGCAACGTCACCCTCTCACTACTTGCTCCCGTCTCTCGCACACATTCCTCGCTTGAGGCTCTAGCGACCTCACCCACACATCTTTGCTCGCATCCCTCTCATATATTACTCGCTTGCGTCTCTAGCGACCTCACCCTCACATCCTTGATCGCGTCCCTCGCACACATTTCTCGCTTGCGTCTCTAGAAACCCCACCCTCACATTCTTGTTTGCTTGTGTCTCTGGCAACGTCACCCTCTCATTACTTGCTCCCGTCTCTCGCACACATTCCTCGCTTGAGGCTCTAGCGACCTCACCCACACATCTTTGCTCGCATCCCTCTCATACATTCCTCGCTTGCGTCTTTAGCGACCTCACCCTCACATCCTTGATCTCGTCCCTCGCACATATTTCTTGCTTGCGTCTCTAGAAACCCCACCCTCATATTATTGTTTGCTTGTGGTTCTGGCAATGCCACCCTTTCACATACTTGCTCGCGTCTTTTGTCACTGAAAATGACAGTTACATTTTTTTTATTCTTATTGCTTTAATGTTTTATGTAGGTAGTAGTGTCATGTCAGTGCCTTTAATTTTTTTTTTTTATTCATACAACGTTGCCCGAGTAGGGTTACCATCTGACAGACATTTGCTGCATTTGACAAGCATTTTATGGTTTCAAGGTGTGCGGCTGGTGCTAAGCTGAGACAGGCATTTTTTAATTTAGCAGGTCTCACTGTGAAATCTCGCATACATGCTTCAATCACGCAATCCTTGCTGCGTAAGCTACCCGTCCGCCCGGATGAAACCACATATTACAAGATTAGTGGATAAAAACGGCGCAGCGCGAGCCCTGTTTACTCGCACACATTCCTCGCTTGCGTCTCTAGTGACCTCACCCTCATATATTTGCTCTCGTCCCTCGCACTCATTCCTTGCACACATCTCTGCACACAGTTATTTTTCTAGTTAGTTCTAGCATAGCAGGGCTAGTTACAAACACCTCGCCCTGTTAGCTAGACCTACCACCACAGCTACGCTGAGCGAGGCTATGACAATAATGCTAACTCTTGCCCCATGCTAAGTAACAATTTCGCGTGCAAGCATGCTGGTCGTTTAGAAGAAGACTTTATTTGCCTAAACCTGATTTGTGTGAGAGTCATCTTCCTATAATGTTAGCAGTGTTATCACAATTTATTTAGTGGTGTTGTCATGTAGTAGTTTTCTCAGTATTAATAAATTTCTTCTGCTGACTTTTTATGATTGGATGATAGGATATAGGATTTGCTATACGTTCTCAAAAATCAACGCGTGACTTGCTGTTCTTGTTAATTCGCCATCGCGGACGCGGTCAAGAAATAAAAAAAAAACATTATGTCGAAACGTTCATGTCATTGTACAAAATGCTTATGCGGTGTAAGTTGCAGGCGAGCTTGAGGCTGGCGAGCGCAATTTACTCACGATAAAATGAAACGTATGAAGTAAATTTTGTTTATTCATTTCGAACTAGTGGCTGCGCGCGCTATTCACTCGCGTCGCAGCATCGCTGCATCGTATTCAACCAGTTTGAACTTATTAATCGGTGCAAACATCTGACCATTGTTAGCACAAACTCGCTAAGGGCTGGATCAGGCAGACATATGGCGTTGCATCGTGAGTTCATCGGCGCGTTCGCGCGGTCAAATAGAAAATATATACTTACTATGTAAATGCTCGTATATGAGAGCCTTCACGAAGAATTTTGCTTTAAAGTCGTACTGCAAATTAGGCTTTCTAATCAAAAAGGAACGTATTTACATGTTTTTTGTTTGTTAACTAGCGGTACTCACGGCTGAAAGTACTAGTAAGTACAACACAACACATTATTGTAGGTTTTTATTGTTTTCGTAGGTGGTGCCAGTGAGGTTATGGTAGTTCCTGATACCAGTAGGCAGTTCACTACAGAGAATGTATATCTTCAGTAAGTATTGTCTAACTCCGAAAGTATCATACTCAATTATTAACTTATGCGTCATTATTACTTTTAAAGTATTGGCATTTTTTTATCGAGCTTTCAGTAAAGTAATTTATTTATAATATACATTTTTGATATTCATCATCCATTTTCCTTATTTCAGGATACCTGTATCTGTTGAAAGCAACATCACCAGTAGAGATTTAGTATCCAAAATGAAACAAACCAGAACACAGTATTTGTTAAAACTAGCACATAACAATTCAGCAAAACCAAACGAAATTGTTTCTATAACAACTACAAACAACTCTCCTCCTATCAAACTTAAACCTAAACAAGGTAATAACAAAGTGAAGATTATATCAGATGTGAAGGTGGATAGTTCTTTTCAAAGTAATGATAATTCATTGAAAATGCCTGCAGTACTTAAAAATGCTACCTCAACTCCTTTATTAAAAACGCAGACTATAGTTATTAATGGTACGCCTGTTTATAAGAAGTCAGTAGATTCAAAATATAATTTTACCAAGGATGAAATTATGGCCATGCCAACTATTATTCTAGCTCCAGCATCAGGTAAGAACTAGAACATAATTTTATTATACTTTTAGGATCAGTTTTACAAGTTTCGAATTTTCGATAAATTCAAATTGAATAACGTGGCATATAATAAATAATTTTCCTTTTCTATGAAATTAAGCCTTGATTAAATCCTAACCATAAACATTGAAACTGGCACTTAGTGTAGTTATTAACATTTGAACATTTTTCTTATAATCGTTGTGGCAATGTTGTTTCAGGTCCTCCGCCAAGTTCAGTCTGTACTATTACGTCACAGAGTAGTTATCATCCCACAGCTGTGACCCAATCCAGCCAAGCCCGTTCCCTGAGCCCACTAACTATAGACATTAGTACCGAAGACGAAGACAATAAATCTTCTAACCAAGAAACTGAACAACAAACCGATAAAACAGAAGTACTTACAGATGTGAACTTACCTAAAACGTTCGATGTAACAAGTGCATCGGCGCCAAAAGATAATACTGCTAGTGCGACTTCGGAAACGAGTACGCCACAAGGTTTGCTACCTATTAGAAAATCTTCGTCCACCCCTCGGCGAACTTCTCACGTCAGGGTTTTAGACTTTGCCACACCTCGAAGAATATTACACGAATCAATGAACAAATGTATCACTATATCAAATGATGTAGAAGTTGTAAGTAAAATTACTGAAGTTATACATCCAGATTCAGTTTTACAGAATAATGAAAAGGATATTGTTTGTGAATCATCTAAAGAAAATGATATGAAAATTAAAAAAGTTGTAAGCAAAAAAAGGAACTGGGATGCCGACTTACGTGCTCTTGCAATAGTCACAGAAGTAAGTGAAGAAGTATCACATTCACCTATGCTAACATCGAAATCTAGATCAAAAACAGTAAGAAAGAAAAAAGAAGACATGAATTCCACAAAGAAAAAAGGAGACGAGAAACAGAAGAAAGAAAAAAGCTGTAAGAAACGTACACCCAAAAAAAAGCCTGCAAAGAAGTATATTCCTGAACCTTCTGAAGAAGAAGATACATTCAAAGATAAAGTCAATATTGCTGTTAAGCCAACAATCAATATTATCTCCGGTGGTGATCGTGATGCAGCACCAGTTAGCACGGTTCCAGAGACTGATAAAAGTCAAAATAAATCTAATGAAGAAAACATAAATGATACTCCTGAAATAGAAAGAATGTCTTTACAGAATGAAATTGGTGTTAAACTCAATATCTCAGACCTTTTGGAAACCCCCTATAAACAAGCTCTTTATGATATACAAATGGAAACACCTAGATTCCTGGGTCCTGATATACCAGACGATCCAATGTCTGATATCAAGATTATGAATATACCTACTCCTAAGTTTTTAAATAATCCAACCCCTTCATCCTACTCATCGCGTCCTACAGATTATTCAAGTGGAGGTTCGTATTATAAACCGGATGATCAAGATTATATGCGAGTGACAGATGATTTGATTTGCCCTGTAACTTCTTCAGTAAGTAGGGAAAGTATCGTATTGGACACGTCGAACAATAAAGAAACAGAAAACAGTGATAATAACGAGAGAAATAATGATAAACCTACAAGACCAGTGCGGCAGTGTGCTAAAAATGTCTCTTACTATAGGAATTCCAATTTCAATAATAAAACAAAAGAGGTAGATAGTGACATGACAGATTGTAGTTTTTGCGAAAACACAACTAAGAAAGAATCAAAAATTATCAACAATACTAAAGAAAATAAGTCGAAGAGCCAAAACAAATCTGATAAGAAAGTATCAACAAAAAAGCGAAAATCACCTAAAAAAGAGGTCTCTAAATCTTTTATGAAGATAAAACCACGGCGTCCTACGCCCCTAAAAAAAGTTGTTAGTAAAAGTAAAAGTAAAACTCCAGAAAGCTCAAAAGCACGGAAGAAACTCACCAAACAGGATGAAACTACAGTTAGCGCTACACCAGTTATAGTTTCTGCTCCAACCAAATCACGAAGAAAATCATCAACTCCGCGAAAGCTGCATTGTACTAAAACATTTAACTCTGAAAGTTCTGGCCACGATTCACCTGAATTGTTAGCTAAAGATAAAGCAAAAGAAAATATCCCCACGGCCAACTTAATTTCCACACATGATTCAGATACTGAGCAGTTGCCATTGCGATGGTCTGACGATGGATCTCAGGATGTAAAATCAAAAGAGGTTGAAACAAACCTCATTAACGAAAGTGAAGACATCACCAAAATTCAAGAGTATTTGAAAACTGCAGCCAGAGACGATGATTTGAGTAAGGAGGGATGTTTACATATTGATTTAGTAAAAAGAGGCTTTGATTTGGAAACAGCGAAAATTATCGAACGTGAATTGTTAGATACGTCTCCACATACGACACAAGATTTTGCAGTTAAGAGTGATATAGTTATTCCCGCGGCCAATGCAGAAAGTATTGTGTGTGTACCTGAAACTAAAAGTAATAGTGCGGTGTTGGAAAGTACTTCGGAATCCAATTTAAACATGAGCAATAATTTACAAATAGTGGAAGATGATAACGAAGAGGAAGATGTTGAAGAAATTGAACTCTCTGTCCATGAGTGTAATGAAGAAACTGAAAATTTCTTTTTTCATTGTCATGATGATACCAAAGATGTGCCTAAAAAAGAGTTGGTTATATTAAAAGATAAATTCTCAATGGAAGTGTGCTTGGAGGATGATTTATCCATAAGATTACGAGCCACTCCATTTAGTTTATTATTAGATCAAGACCCTGATGAAGCTTTACTAAACTATGATGAACGAGAAACTGAAATGGCAGTTCGTTCAATATCTAATATGGACAAATTGTATACGCCAATAAAACAAACTATAAAAGATCAGTGTTATGAGATTTTTGACTCGACGTTGACTAGCTTAGATACACCTTTGAAAGCTAAAAGTCCAAAATATAGAGAAGAAGTGACTGTCACTGAGATTGTACTAGAAGTAGAAAGTTTAGAAGTAAGAGAGAAAGTCGACACAAAGAAACGGAAAAGAGCACAATGCGGTAATATGTCAGATGAAAGTGAAAGTAAAAAAGTTAAGCCAGAAGCTCAGTATTTACTTAATTCTGCTAATATTCAGAATATTGACATTGAATCAGTGTTAAGTAAGTTACATGGGCCTTAGTTCTGTAGAGGACAATGATCCTTGAAAAAAATGGATTTATAATCCATTTTTATTTAAGTTAAAAAGCAATAAAGGTCTTTAAAAATTAAATGTACACACAGCAACCGTAGTGCCAGTAAATTAGCGTAGTTGTTAAGAGTTTGTACATAGCTATTTTAAATATATGACTGATGTTGATATTTTATTTATTGTAATGATTACTATTGGTCACGATTGTACATAACATGTCTTACTATTAGCCCCGCCACAGAGACGGAATCTGAATCGAAATTGCGAAATGGAATATTGATAATGTATGAAAATTCCGATCCGAAAATATCTCATGTGAGATTTGTATGTATTAGCTGAGTTCGGAAAGATTCCGTTCCGGAATTCCTAATCAAAAATTCCTATGTGGCGAGTCTAAATTCTGTCTAATAATTGTTAAATAAAAAAAGTGTTGAGAATATCGACCGCACAGCCGTTAAGTTGGAAATATCTGGTAGTTATGTTTTCTTAACGCTGCTGCAGTCAGAGTAGTTAGTTACTTAAATAGTTAACCGAATATTATCCAAGCCAACTTGTAAATATTGTTTACATGTATACAGGGTGGATTTTTGAGACTGTACATTAAGGGCAGGTACCTTAACGGTTCTAGTTACAGGAAAACGTTCCTGAAAGATCTTCCATAACTTTTTGAGATATTCTGAACCGCATTCACAGATTTTGGAAAAAAGTTACCGTAAGCAAAAAAAAAAAATGCAAAAAAACCCAAAAAAAATTTTTTATGCCAATCGATCCTATTTCATGTGAGGATCAAAAGACTACGGGACCATTTAAGGTATGAGTACTAGAAACGACAAAAATCGCCAAAAAGTTTTCCCATACATTTTGTACGGAAAAAGGATAAATCAAGTCGAAATATTTTTTATTGCCAAACGATCCTATTTCTTACTGTGATCAAAATGCTCTCTAAGGCTAAATGAAATTTGAGTACAGAAACTACAATACCTAAGTCACAACACGTCACAACACCGGCTTCACACGCAGGCACAGTCTTTTACAACATGATCAAAAAAAGTAGTATCTGTACTGAAACTTTAGTTGGCCTGAAAGAGTATTTTGATCACAGTAAAAAAAAATATCGTTTAGCAATAAAAAATATTTCGACTTGATTTAGTTGATTTATCGTTTTTCCGTACAAAATGTATGGGAAAAGTTTTTGGCGATTTCTGTCGTTTCTAGTACTCATACCTTAAATGGTCCCATAGAGTATTTTGATCCCCACACGAAATACAATCGATTGGCATATTTTTTTTTCTATTTTAGCAATTTTTTGCTAACCGTTTTTTTTTTTCCAAAATCTGTGAATGCAGTTCAAATATCTTAAAAAATTATGGATGGTCTCCTAGGAACGTTTTCCTGTAACTATGACGGTTACGGTACCTGCCCTTAATGTACCGTCTCAAAAATCCGCCCTGTATCAAATTAAGTAATGGATTAAGTGTTAAGTGATACCTCTATGTTTATATGTGTTAGACACATAAGTTTCTATTATCTCAGCTAATTATTTTTGGTACCTTTATGATTGAGTATGACTAGGAAGTTATTATATTCCTATTTTTAATTACTTATGTGCTAGACACAGCGGAACACGTTAGTCAATATAAAAGTATCTTATTGAAATGTCTCGTTTTATTGTAATACTAGCGGCCGCCCGCGACTTCGTCTGCGTGTAAAGTTTTTTTGCTATTCCTCGGGAACAATTCATTTTTTCGGGATGAAAGGTACCCTATGTCCTTCTCTGTACCCCTAAGGACGTGTATGCAAAATTTCATGTTGATCGGTTCAGTAGTTAAGACGTGAAGGCGTAACAAACAAACAAACAAACGGACTTTCGCATAAGTTTCGCATTTATAATATTAGTAAGGATGTAATCGAATCACTTTTTCGAATTGACAATGACACTTGTACTCGCCAGTATTTTTATTACATAAAAAAAAGGATTTACTTTCAATATCAGGTAACTGGCAACACTTTTGAATTGCGTGTAATTTAAGATATCTGACATGGAACTCTTCTAAAATAAATCAATTGGTATTCCAGATTTCGCTCTATGCAGAAGGGGCGTGCATTGATTACAAATAGATATTATCTTTAACAAGGGTATATGCACAAGTCACCGATTTTATTAAATTTGAGCTTGATCGCTTCGGACACGTATAAAAACATGATGGAACAGAAATATAAAAAAAAGCATAATTTTAGTTTTATCACACGATGAAATCAGGGAAAAATAACGAATATTTTTTTCATTTTCGGATATAATGCACTTAACAGTCAGATAGAATATCGAATAAGAAATAATATTTTGTATGACACACATGTACTGAAACGCAAAATTTAGGAAGATAATTAAAAATATTTGAAAATTCTTGCCTGACTCCATAATAAACGCGCCTGAAACGTGATATGTGACGTCACAAATCATGACCGTTTTGTATGTAGTGTTTTCGGCGGTGGCTGCTGCGTGCTAACTTCAAGTAACTATATCAAGAAAAAAAAAAACACTAGAGAAAAGTTTTAATATTACAGTTTATTTTCTCATGCATTATACTTTTGATTTTGATACAAAAAAAATGATTCATAATATGCCCTATTGAATAAAGCAATTTTAGGCCGATACGACATCACACAATTTTAGCGAAGACAGAAACCATATCTAACTATCATAAATAACCATCTGCTCTAAGCTTGGCAGTAAAGTTGTAAGTTCTTATTTTAAATCTATTATAATTAAAAAGAATATATATATACTATTAAAATTAAATTAATTTTGACAGTTTTTGATAATTATAGTCGGCTGTACAACTTGATCATTATAGATCAAACATGAGTGGGGCATGTGGAGGTAGCACAGATACATACCTTTTAATGATATTATTATTGAAATTTAGTCAGAGCTTGGTCTAAAAGGTGTGTTGTGTAAATATCGGGTTACCTCTATCTGGCAGAAACTTGATGCTCCGAAATTTATTTGGCAGAACACACTTGGCAGAATCTTCTTTAAACGAATATTTTTAAGGCATAAAAATTGTTTAATATAATTATTGTTTGGCAGAATGTTTACATGTCCGAATTTACAATGGCATACTATTCAGATGGCAGAATTTCATTAGGCATAAATACCTTTGGCAAAATTTTTATTCGCAGAATTTCGTTTGGCATAACGTTTATTTAGTCGACGATTATTTGGTATAATTTTCACATGGTATACTACAAATATGGCAGAATTTCATTAAGAATTATGTCATTAGGCATATTGTAATTTCAAAAAAATTGCATTTTAACCTTAAATTGAATTAAATATTTGTCTTAAAAAGTCAATATCTTGAATTTTTGTAAATGTTGTGCTACAAAAGTCAACAACAGAACGAATCGCTGCACAACCGACATGCATGCTGCTTGCTTGCATGCATGCTTGCTTGCTTGCATGCATGCATGCTTGAATGCTTGTTTGCATGCATGATGCTTGCATGCTTGCCGGGGGGTGCAGGGGGGTTTGCCCCCCTGCTCGGGGGGGTCGGGGGGCCTGAGGCCCCCGCTATAAAGAAAAACTTTTAATGCACCTACCAGTAGGTTAGGTTAGGTTAGTGTTTTGACCACTCGCAGCGGAGCGAGCGAAGCGAGTGGAGCTTCACAATGCCTGCATGCATGCTGCATGCGCATATGCATGCTTGCATGCATGCTGCACGCTTGATTGCATGCTAAATGCTTGCTTGATTGCATGCTGTATGCTTGATTGCATGCTGCATGCTTGCTTGCATGCTACATGGTTGCAGGATGCATGCTTGCATGCATGTTATTTGCCTGCATGTAAGGATGCATGCAGCATGAATCATGCGTGTAAGAAATGCAGATGATTCTGACTATAAACTGTCTGCGATATTATAGTTTTGCCTTTTAATGACTATAGATTATGAAATGTATGCCAAAAGATGATTCTGTCTATAAACTGTCTGCGATATGATAGTTCTGACTGTAATCTTTCTGCGATATGATGGTTCTACTATTTAATTATTATGGATATGAAATTTATGCCAAAAGATGATTCTGGCTTACAAAATTATGCGTTTTAAGTGTATGATAAATGAGTGTATGCCAAACGATTTTCTGCGACATGAAGTTTATGCCATTAGTTGTTATGCATTATAAAATTATGACATAAAAAGTTCTGCCATAAAGGGTAGACTCGTAAATATCAGCTTAAGGGGCGGTAATAGGAAAACATGGTTTGCGCGGGCCATATCTTTATATAGAAAACGTAAACTTGTAGCCACCCAAAGAATCATACGACAAGCTAAAGAGTTTACCTAGTTGCTACAAACATTAAATTGCGTATAAACCTCACAGATGATTGTAAAAAAAAAATATGAATATCATCAAAAGCGCTTGTCGCGGGCCATATTTTTGGCGTTAAAAATAGTGTAAACGTATTGAATTCTACATCAAAATACACTTTAACTTTCTACTGTACAGTTGCTCTAATAACTTTTTTCAAGAAAGATAATTGTGTTAAAGATAATGATGAAAAAACAACGAAAAACATCGAAAAAGTGCAGAAGTGAGGTTATTTTCCATACTCTTTACACGTAAAGAAAAAGCTCTGTCTTTTTCTTTGACAATTGATTTCGCGTAACGGAGCCACATTGATTTACAATTATATCCTTTATGTGGGCCACAGCACAGTAAAATAAAAGTTTGCGGTTC
The DNA here is from genome assembly GCA_943789525.1 of Agriphila geniculea. NCBI lineage: Eukaryota > Metazoa > Arthropoda > Insecta > Lepidoptera > Crambidae > Agriphila > Agriphila geniculea. The sequence goes on along the minus strand of OX038882.1, from coordinate 14,738,822 downwards.
TTGTGTTGTGCCAACTTTTTGCTAAGAGGCGTGGGAATATCCACAGAGGTACAAGATATTGGTGATATAACGGAGGCTTGACACAAGCTAGACCGAAATATACGACTGAGGGGGGCAGGAAGGGGGGCGAATTAGGTCACGGATGCAAGCTCCTGACACGAATAGCAGTCGCGCATCTCGGCACGTGGCCTCGTGTCCCTCAAATACTCTCAATATAGTGCTGAAGTGGGCAGATCTACGCCGACTCATTTGTGGTTTTATTCGAACATATATTTATTATATACTAGCGGCCGCCCGCGACTTCGTCTGCGTGGAAAGCTTTTTGCTATCCCTCGGGAACAATCCTTTTTTTCGGGATGAAAGGTACCCTATGTCCTACTCTGTACCCCTAGCAACGTGTATGTAAAATTTAATGATGATCGGTTCAGTAGTTAAGACGTGAAGGCGTAACAAACAAACAAACAAACAAATAAACAAACAAACGGACTTTCGCATTTATAATATTAGTAAGGATTTATTACGAACGAGTAGCAATCATAGTAGTACTGACATAAGATAGTATATCTTGAAAGACCCAAAGTTAGTAGCTTAAGCACTTATGTTTTGGAAATCAGAGGCAATATACGAAAATCGAACAAGCAACGTTCGATTCGTTCCGCTTCGTGATATTTTAGTCGCTCCTGTCAGTAACTCATTCTCACTTCACTCACTCACTCAAAAGTATCTAACGACGAACATCGTCCGACTATCGCGATGTTTTTGTCGTAGTAGGCCCTCGTAAGTTCAAGGTTCTGATTAGTAAGATGAGCTTTTATAATAATATGTAATAAAATCCCGTTGTAGAACTTGGATTTTATAAAAAAAAGGAAGGTGATATTTGTACTGAAAAAAAAAAAAATTTCAGCAAAACGACCGACAGTTCGGTAGCTTGGACGAGGCGGCGGGCGCGGGCGGCATAACGTGCTGAATCCGAGCTTTTAATAAAAAGTAAGTTTTTATAAAAATACGTATTTATTCGACAAAAAATAAACGAGCGAGACATTTAGTATGGGATATAGTTATGGGTTACTAACTTGAATGTTACCGATACCATGGGTAACGTAAAATCACACTACCTACTTCTTATCGAATGAGGATTAGTGGCCACCTCTGCCTCTGGTGTTAGAGTTTATCAAGCCGCCTGTAAGGCCTCTAACTTAGCTTGACGACTGTTATCAGACGACAACAGCTGAGACCGACGGTTTAACCACTTAACGGTCACCCATCCGACACCTGGCCGGACCGAGCGTTGCTTTGCTTAACAAAAGTGATCGAGTACGATCAGTCTGTCAAGTTCCGATATGAACGCTTCGACTAATATCATCACACTACTTATAATTATTAATTCAAATGTCGTTTTTTTTACAGACACTACTTAACTTTTAAGAATATTAGTTATCTGTCCGTCTACAATCTACATTACTTACCTAATTACTTGCTTCGTTCATACATAAACTTCCTTTATAAGTGCTTATTTCCAGAGACGACACTATATACCGTGAGAACATTCCACCTAGTAGACGGAGTGAAGTGCGCATTTCCCCCGTCACGTTATATCAGTAATATGCACTTAGTTCCCTGAGGTGGTTTTCGACGGCTTCCATTGCCGGTTCTGTTCGAACATGATCTCTTAAAAGCTAAGAAAAAGTTCAATGGAAAAGACGTAAGCGGAAGTTTCCGTGAAATTAGTGACGGCTAGTAATTCCGCAGGCAGTTCGGGTATAAATGATTGCGGGTGATTTTACACCCCCCGGTCACCCCCCGATGTCTAACCACCCTGGCCCCCAAAGTGCAGTGCCGACGCGACGTCGGTGGCGTCGCTCCGGACAATCTGCGTGCTCTGCTTATTTTCCCGTAATTCCTTTGCAGGAAATTGCCTTTATAAAGAAAGAAGAATTTAGCTTTGGAGAGCCACAGTAAGCTAGATAAAACAATTCGGCTGTTACATGGTGCATAGCACATTACGCTATAATATGCTAAATGAGCAATTTACTTTTGCCTGCCACAAGCTTAAGCCTACCTACTACACGCTTTTGTGGGTAGTTACTCGTATTATGTGTTCCAAACAATAGTCAAAGTCATCTTTATTCAAATAAACTTAATAATAATCTATATTTTCCTACACCCGTTTCAAACTTTTTTAACTGACAAGAAGAACGGGCGCAAGAAACTTATCAGTTTTAACAGAAATAAGTAACGATATTTACAAATTTAAATATACCGTTACTGATTATTGGCAACAAAGTACTTATACTAGCGAGTGTGTTAAATCGTCTCCAGGCATTTCGATCTCTCAGATAATAATCGTCTATAATAACCTTTCCCCATGAACGTTATTTAAGGTGGTAACCTGAGCGAAAGTGGCGCCGCGGTGAATTTTATTTAATATTATAATTCTAATACACAATTTTAATAATGTTTATCGTGGAGATTTAATAGGGCCCACAGTCTATTTTTAGATGGTATCGTTACATTCCCTAGTAGTCACTGCTAGAAGTAGATAGAAAAACTGCTAAAAGTAGCCGTTTTTGACATATTTGCTATCTACTTCTACAAATGACTACGAGGGCATGTAGTGATACCTGTAGGAATGTCGGGGTCACCAGTGTAGGAGTGTAGTAGTGGTAGTATGGAGAAAGGGTAGCCACTAGTAGGAATGCCAAAGTGGAAGATCTTCCTCCGGGCGGGGTGGTATTTGCCCGGGGACCGCGGTCCAACCGATGATGGTTGGAAGTTGTATATATAGTTTGGTGGCTGAGAAAACTCCGATAGCGAGATGTAGGTTTCTCCATATATTCTTCATACTACGAGGTGTTTATTCCTTACTAATCTTTGTGTTCATTCGACACTAGCGCCATCTAGTAACATGGTGATTGAATCTTGTTGTAACCGTGTTGCTATGTGCGGCGGTACGGTAGATGCCGCTACATCACTCCCCCCCTGAGACCGGAGGTCGATAGTCCAAGGATTGTCCAAGCTCAGCTGTCAGTGCGTCAGAGCTATGCAAGTGCCAGAGTAGAGTGCTGCAGGAGATGCCCCAGTCTGCGGTGAGTCGAGACAGTCTACGGTGAGTCGAGACGTTGGTGGGGTGAAGGGAGGCGCGTCCGCCTGTGCTGCAGGTAGATCCGTGTCCACGGTGAGTCGGGACCTGTCCACGGTGAGTCGGGACAGTGGAAGGTGACGGTAGGTCCGAGCTGCTGGTGAGATGCGCAGAGCTGCCACGCCGGAGTAAGGGCCCAGTGATGATCCAGTCGTGGGCTGCGAAGACCAGGTCGGGATGATGCCGTCGAGAAGTGCCGAAGGTCCAGGAAGCGTCGTCAGTGATGCTGCGATGGAACCTTGAGAGCTGGTGCTGGCTGCTGTGCGTCTGGTTGCGGTGTGACTGCTGCGGATGCTGGATAAGGTATGAGGAGTGATGGCTGCGCTGCGTTGCTGAAGGTGCTTGATGTGCTCCGTCGGGGGTCACCAGTGTAGGAGTGTAGTAGTGGTAGTATGGAGAAAGGGTAGCCACTAGTAGGAATGCCAAAGTGGAAGATCTTCCTCCGGGCGGGGTGGTATTTGCCCGGGGACCGCGGTCCAACCGATGATGGTTGGAAGTTGTATATATAGTTTGGTGGCTGAGAAAACTCCGATAGCGAGATGTAGGTTTCTCCATATATTCTCCATACTACGAGGTGTTTATTCCTTACTAATCTTTGTGTTCATTCGACACTAGCGCCATCTAGTAACATGGTGATTGAATCTTGTTGTAACCGTGTTGCTATGTGCGGCGGTACGGTAGATGCCGCTACAATACCTTCTAAAAATACTAGACCATGGGCCCTAAAATCTCCACGATAAACATTATTAAAATCCTTATCTATTAATAACTTATTAAATAAAAACCTCTGAGGGCGCCACTTTCGGTCATACAACCGCCTTAACACGGTTTTTAAATTTATGCAAAGGAAGATCAATCACTTATTATGGAACTTTATTAATAAGGCCTTTCCCCATAAATGAACCTCTAGTTTTTGCAAGCCTGAATCTTGGAAAACCAAGTTTATCTTATTTCTTGTATTAAACTGGTGATTATTGCAGTTCTTAGCAAATGAATCATAGTGTTTCCTTACATAAACAAAATATTTTCTATACTGGCAGCTGAGCCCCACAACAGCAGTTCATAAGACATTACACTATGAAAATAACTAAAATATACTAACCTTGCCGTTTCAATATCAGTTAAAAGCCCTATTTTCTAGATCATTATAGCTTCATTATTATTACCACGTCGTGAAACATTGAACATAAGTCAGAACTGGAAGACAATTCAATATTATGGTGTCATTTGACCTGATCTGATGATGGAGCCCGAAGAAGGCCACAGAAACTATGTAATAAAACCACACAACCCCATCGAGTTTAGGCTCGTTTAATACGTCTTGACAAGTAGGTACTCTGTTGAGAGATAGTGTCCTGCACGCGTAGCATGAGCAAACGGGACTCTTGTCTACGAAGACTTGTCGTCTCGACCTTCTCGATTGCTGAGCACAGTTTGACAGACAGGTGGGACTCCTTCTCAGAATTTCGAAACCTTTTAATATCTTTTAATAAAAAAAAGTGAATTTTAAAGGTAATCTTTTTATTTCAACACCAAAAAACGTCAAAATGATCTAAAAACGTCGAAATAATTTAGTTTAAACATGATTCTCATTTTTTTATAAGTTCTAAGATAAAGAGGCACTCAAGAAAGCGTTCTCTTCCGTAGACAAGCTCTCTCGAGCTCGAGAAGAATAATATTGCCAATAGATAGAAAATAATTACTTTATTTCTCATAAAGCACCGTTCCTTTCTATAGATTTCACAACGCTAAACTTTTAAAACTAATTAAATATAGCTGTATGGATATAAATTCGTTTGCCTTTCTTTTATTGAGAGTATTTTGAAAAGATAACACAGACTACTAACGAAATTGTTAATTTAGTAGTTTGTGTAAAATGACGAGAAAATTACGAAATATTGAAATCAACGTATGAAAATAATTTTAATTTTAAGTTTTTAAGGAATAAAATATAAGCACAGACAATTAGTTTTATTTTTATTGCGAAATTTAGATTCATATAAAATAAAATACGTAGAAAACTATTTCGAATCTTCTTATTAGTCTGTGAACTCTCTCTCGACCTTCTCGACTACTCAAAGGGTGGTAGTCATCCAAGGGTGGTAGACAAGTTTCTCTGATTCAACTGTCAAATTAATGTCAGTTGAAGAGAAAACTTAGAGAAAAGCTCGTGTTTGTCGACTTTTGACATTAGGCCACGACAAAGAACAATACGAGTCTACTCATAGAAATAGAATGTCAAAGAACAACAATGTCAATAAACAGATGATCCGAAAACTAATGCATCATTTTATATGAGATACATAAAATGTGACTTAGATTCATAAAATATGACTAAATTATGGCAAAGGAAATTAATAAACTATGTTCCATACTGTTTTCTTCGTCGATAAACGAATAAATGTAGCGAAATTTGGTTTTAGAAAAATGAGTGGCAATATCTTATTTACCTGTGAAAAGTGTGATTACTTGATTGTTTCTTTTTGTAACATCACAATTATTTAGAGCACAAGACAACATGGCTCCACGATACCTTTATTTTAAATTCTAATTAAGATTAACCAAACTGTGATTGCTCATTTGCTAAGCGGGACGCTAGGGGCTCTTACTGTAAAAATGTTGGCACATGTCACTTGATCCTTTGTCTCTTTTGTACATAAACCGTGTCCGTATGATGTTAACTTTTAAATGGCAAGGATTTGTGTATCTTTAAAGTTGCTGAGAGAATGTACAGCCTTCTGACCGAGAGGAGTTCAGAAAAGTGATAAAGGTCGTTAGTAGGAAACCTAAATGGTTTAAAATGCATAACCTTGAGTAGACATCGCTGACTTCTTTCTAATTCCAGAAATTTAGTCTTGTGTGCACCTCCCCATACCGAAATGCAATATCCTATCAAGGATTGAGCCAAAGCAACATATATTTGATTGATAAGTTTCTTAGTGGTGACATATCTCAACTTTCTAAAAATCTACGTTAGCTTCCGAACTCTACAGCACATTGAATCTATATGAGAGTGCCAATTCAAATGTTGATCTAAAATAATCCCTAGGTACTTTGCTGTTTTAACTCTCTCAACTACAGTACATGTACAAGTTTTAGATACAGATTTCTCGCACTGGTGTATTTTCAATAGATGTATATAGATAGATTTTCAGTAGATGCCGCTACATTAGTAAGGATATAAAGTAAGGATATAAAATAAAATGCGAAAGTCCGTTTGTTTGTTTGTTCCTTACTTTGTTCCTTACTAATATTAGTAAGGAAGTAAGGATTAAATACCAAGGTTAAATAAAGCGAATCGTATACCTAGGTGCTTTACGCGAATCGTGATGCGACGACCTAGAGGCGGGCTGCTAGCCAACTGGGTCGGGCTTTGTGCAACTTTCGGCTGCTTCTGCCAACCTGGTACTTTTGTAGCCCCAACGCTACAGCAGTAATTTATTAAGAAAGTGTAAGAAGATTCTATCAAATATTTTTTATCAGTGAGATTACAAAATGTACGTAGAGCCTTTACATTCGTACAGTCACTTTCTAGTAAAGTACCTATGATAAGAACTCTGTCTTGGCGGTAGCTGTAGGTATGCACTCTATCTTTGCTCTTAAAAAAATAAGCATTTTACCCAAAGGCAGTGTATATGCTGGCGTTAAGGTTGTAACAAAGAAGATTAGATTTTTTTTATTTTAAAAGATCTAAAACTGAAGTCTTATAATTGAAGCGTGGCCCGCCGTTGTCCGAGAGCTGAAGAGCTGTCACAACTCGCAAGTGTCGAGTATTACCTTAAGTGTGTCAATTGGTTGCTCGATGTGCGTTCCCCCTGCTACAGCGTAGGGTGGCAGCGTGGGGCAGGTCGGATCGATAGCCGACGTCTGGCCCACGACCTCGCCTTTCTTACCACCTTCCTAAATACTAATTACGTGCTTTGACACAGCCGGGAAAAGCCCGTACCGAATGAAAAGAGCCATGGATGGCAACGTGAGCGTTATTAACGTCGCCGTGGTGGAAGCGTACGGCGTATGTTGTGCAGTTTGTTTTTTGGTAATGTAGCTTGCTTCGTGATTCACACAGCCAGTTCCACGCCGCTTTGCACCGGCGACGCTTATTAAAGTTGATTAATTGACTCAAGCGTGCACGCCGCTTTATCTTAGAACAATTTTTAATGTCATAATTTCAAAGCTGCTATTATGACATTGAGGCATCTGGTGTTTTTTTTCTGTAAGTATAAATTATGTAAAGTTTTAATGTTAATTGAATTACTGACACATTCTTATCTGCCTTCTGGGGGCTAATAAGTAAATTATTTTATTAAACGGTTTTAGACTGCACGAGTGCACGAGCACATGTATGGTATGGACGAGTCGGCTTTGAAAGAATAATGTGCTTGCAGTTTTAAGGAGCAGCATTTTGCTAAGCTAAGCCGGAGAATAAAGGAAACAAGATTAAAAATGTATTCTCAGCACGTGGGCCATAATGCGATTTATCGGTGCAGGGGCATGCCGTGACTGTGTACACTTGGACCGAAATGTGTCATCGGTGCTATTGTACTTCTAATCCTAAGTTAATATTAAGTCTGTACCCGACTTCTAAGTTAATTCTAGATTATACACTTCTCAGGTCAGTGACTATTTGAGTGAGGTTAAAATTAATTGTGTAAGTACATGCAACATTTATCGAAGATGTAACAACTAATAAACATGGATGAGAAAACAAAATTTGTTTCTTTGAAAAGTGGTTTATTTTTATTATTACGACTGTTTTTATCGATAAAATGTTTAGGCCACGACCATCAAATAAATTTTATCACAAATACTTAGTTGATGCTTTGTTAGATAAAGGTAAATGCGATTCATTAAATACGTACGGACGTACGTACGTACCTACTGCATCCACGTAGTAAAACAGAATGCAGATGGTTTTATAGTGGGTACTAACAACGAAATTATTTTGTGTACGAACAAGTTCACCGCACAGAATAAATAAATGTAGATACCACCATACAGCAGTTTCAGCAGTTTCAGATTAACAAGTTATGACTAAGGGGAAAATTAAAAGTTAGGTTTGGAATTATTTCGCTTGAAATGTAGGAAAAAATTAAGTTAACAGTTGGATACAAGTTACAAGTTTGTACTTTCAGTAGTACATATTAAGATAAATAAAGATATTTTTTTTTAAACTTAAAATTATACAGGGTTATTTTATATTCACCATCAAGGAAGTGTTTAGTCCATGAAACTAAACAACTTTCTCTAAGAAAAATGTCTCAAATTTCGCCATAAAATTTTGGTCATCCCATACTAAACTGATCACGTGATCTCTTTGATTTGTATGGATAGTCGATATTTTTTTCATATTTGGCATGGCAGTGTGTTCCTTTGAGAAAGTAGTTCAGTTTCATAGACTGAACACATCCTTAAAATTTGGATGGTGAATACAAAATGACCCTGTATTTAAAAAAATTAAAAACCCGCCTGCATAAAAAGACAAGTCAACTAAAAAGATGGAAACAAGATTAAATATTAAAGCCAACATTATAACATGCAGTCGGAGGCATGCATAAAGAAAGTGACATTATGAATGATTTGAGACTATATGCCTCCGACTGCATGTTATAATGTTGGCTTTAATATTTAATCTTGTTTCCATCTTTTCAGTTGACTTGTTTTTTTATGCAGGCGGGTTTTTAATTTTTTTAAATTTATTTTTTATTTATTTCTTTTTATATGATATACCTTTTTGAAAACCTTATAATAAGCCCTATAATTTGATACGCATATTGCAGTATTCTAAAAAAAAATTTTTTTCCACTACGTATAATAGCACCGTACAGCCGCCATGTTGGTTTTTTTATAACGCCACTTTCTTAAGAACACTTGGGCTGACGAGACAAATCTAACGATATGTTAATCATGGAAATCCGTTCAGCCGTTTGAAAGATATGAGGTAATAAAGAATATTACATACAAACAAACAAACTTACATACTAACATACAAGATACGCGCGAAAAACATAACCCTCTTGCAGTCGGGTAAAAATATGCCAGTAACGTTCTTGTCAAACACACTGTACTTGCACTGCGAGCGATTAAAATCTATTGATATATGTTCCAACGACAGTGTTTTTCTACTGATGTACCTACTTAGTTGGACTTTAGGTTGGGTTGGGATGAGCAGAGCTGGCTATTTAGCGCACTCAAAATTTTCTCATTTAAGACACGGTTTGATGGATCCACTTGAAGTCATTCCGATTTTCCTCCGTTTCCGCGAAATACTGTGCTTTTTAGGGTTCCGTGCCCAAAGGGTAACAACGGAACCCTATTACTAAGACTCCGCTGTCTGTCTGTCTGTCACCAGGCTGTATCTCATGAACCGTGATAGACAGTTGAAATTTTCACAGATGATGTATTTCTGTTGCCGCTATAACAACAAATACTAAAAACAGAATAAAATAAATATTTAAGGGGGGCTCCCATACAACAAACGTGATTTTTTGCCGTTATTTGGTACGGAACCCTTCGTGCGCGAGTCCAACTCGCACTTGGCCGGTTTATTATTTTCTCGCGCCCGCAAAAAGTTACTAAAATGCACGAGAAAGCGAAAAAGTAAAAAGAAAATTTGAGCACCTTGACACACCCTTCTGCAAACATATTTTGGTGGGTGTATATCTGGCGTGGGTTACCATACGTCGGGATTTTTTCGGACTTTGACCGTCTTTTTGTTCGTCTGGACAAAAATCCAGTTTTCGTCCAACAAAAAAAAAATAGGATAGAAGAAAACTGAAAATAAATCGGAAAAATTATTTCGTGACCTAAATGTTCGAATTTTTAAAAAGTATCCGGACTTTAATGCTCTAATATGGTAACCCAGTGGGTGGGTGGCCAAACTTCAGCCCGGGGCGGTAATGGACGCACGCGACTCGCCTCTCTTTATGCCTGCACGCGTTCACTTGCGAGTTTCTTTGGCGTCCCTTTGTTGCGGATTCAATATCGAGACCGTCGGCGTCGGTTTTGTATTTTTGGTTGTTACTTACGACTACGGAACCAATATCGAAGACAAGGTTAGCTTTTAGGCACACCAGACTTGTATGGAGTTGCGATTGCGACTTGTGGTTTATAATTTGGAGTTTCGTTTAAAATAAAAAAGGACTTTCTTTTTGTAATATAGAATTTAAAGGAAAATATCTATAGTTAATTAGAGCAGTACATACCTACATGAGACATTGACTATCTACCTACGCGATATTGTGTCAATTTCCTGTAGGTGTTCAGTATAAAAATGCAATTACATTAACACAGATACCGGCTTATTACAAGCACTTTGCTCATTTTTCCAGTCTCCCCCCTCCTTTATGCATCCCGTGGCTCGCCTAATCATGCAAATTTCTAGAGCTGGGCGGCGTGCGGGCGGGATGCAAGTCGAAACTGAAACTTCTGCCCTCCCGAAGGTCGTTGGGAACTTTTCGTGGGCTGCGATCTGATGCACCACAATAACACAACACTTTCGTTTTGCATTTGTTTCTTTAACGGATCTCTTTTATTTTTTTGTAGGTGAGTACTTACCTAATATTGAGAAAGAGTGTAAAGCTTCGATGGTAGGCGGTCACTGTATACGTTTAGTTTACGGATTCGTAAGTCGGAAGAAGAAGAAGGATAAAATTAAAAATTATTTTTGTTTTTATATAAAACCTGATATCATCTCTAGTGTTAATTATATTTATGAACACTTTCTGTATAAAAGCAACCCTGAAATCACGAAAAAACTGTTGACTGTTCCATAATATTGTATTTTATCATAGTTCAAATAAAGTTTTGTGAGTAAGTAGTTACGAATGAAACAACAAATTTTTCGTGACTTTAAGATTGGTCTCATACAAAAACTTGGTCACAACAATTAACTCTACAAATGGTTTTCAGTGGTACTTATGTAATGTAATTAATTGAAAAAGTTAATAATAAGGTGAAAAAATGAACTAAATATAATACTTAGTTATACAAGGTGTTTGGTAAAAGCCTTAAAAAGCCGAATATGGTAGATAGTGACCATCAAACTGAAAAACTTTTACTATGGGACCAACTCTGAAATCGCGAAAAAAAATAATTTGTTTCATACATTTTGATATTTTGCTTATTAATTTTTGTATGAAACAGCTGATTTTTTTTCGCTATTTCAGAGTTGGTCCCATAGTATAAGTTGTTCAGTTTGATGGTCCCTGTCTACCATATTCGGCTTTATAAGGCTTTTACCAAACACCTAGTATATGTATAACTAAGAACCATGTCGATGAACTTATTATAAGCAAGAATATCCAGCTCGCTTGTCTAAGCTGAGATGATAGTAAACGATGTGAATTTGATATCAAAACAAAACAGTCAGACGAAACTGCACAACCAACGAAGTTTCGTCAAAAATGCCAAACATTTGGGTACAAACATTTTAATTATAGCGGACCGAAAGGTGGGCACGAAAGGGCTGGGTGCACTATCGATCTCAGTTGAATTAGTGTGGGAATCGGTCTACGTCTTTGTGCTCGGTCCTCGGCCAAAACAGACCAAAACAAGCCGCCACCCCCACCCCTCATCGTTACCTCGTTCCACTTCGTTACTCGGTACCGGGACGGCTTGAATTTCGAATGGTAACGAAATTCTAAGCATATGCTTAGTTATTAACGTCGTTAAATAGCACTCATTTACTCTATAAGTAGGTGCTTAGTATTTCCTTTGCTATAGGTAAGTAATGTTTGATTCATTTGTTCACGCATGCGGATTGCATAATAATGAAGTTATCGCGAACCTGACGCCTGATAGTTGGTATAGTGATTATTTCCTCTATGGTTGGTACCATATTTATTAATGTTTATGTTTTTGTATGTGTAATAAACTCATGTCATATTGTAAGGTAAAACAAATTCATTGTTTAGATTTTTAGTTGTCTCGTTCTCTTTATGATACATAAAAATAAACGTAACACATCAAATAGAGAGATATACAATAAATATGTGATGCAAGAAGTTGAAATGAAATTGCTTTCTACCAACTTTGATCATTTATACCTAAAATCATTGCAGAAAGGAAATGAGAATTGGTTTGATTTGAGCTTGAATGGTTTCTAAAAGTAGTTGATTAAATTGAGGTAAATCGAGTGAAAAAATATCTAGGAAACTCCATTTCTAGTTGAAGCAGAAGCGTACTTACCTAGTCTTTTATTTTTTATTCTAACTGCAGTTTATTGAAAACCAGCTGTGGTACCCGGCTTCGCTCAAGGAGTTAATATGAGATTGTGTGGTAGTTGGAACAAAAAATATAACAGCTTTTTTTTTATTGAAAACATATTGTTACTGGAGTGGGTTACGGGATTGGAAAGAAAAGTCAGATTCGAGACGATGCTTTATTTCACCACTCTGATCCCTCTGAGTGACATAGTTTTTCCCGTTCGACGTGGTCTCCTCCGAGTGACGTGGTGTACCTTCAAATGTCGCGATCCGTTCTCTTCCGTTTGACATAGCTAGCCTTCCTCCGAGTGAGGTAGCCACCCGGGGCTGTGACTCGACGACATTTCCACTACTTCTCTGTGCTATCACCAACTACTGCTAGGCTTTACCTCACCTCCATTCTTCTCCACTCCACTTACTTCTTCATCTTCCTTCTTCCTTCCACTTTTTCTTCTTCCTTTCCCTTCGTTCTTCTTGAACTAACTATTTTCAACTACATCGACGGAAATTAAACTAGAGAGCATAAAAAAGCTTCGACTTACTATTTTGAGCAAATAAAGATATACTTAATCAATAACTTGTTATCACTACAATGAAGGGAAGTTTTCCATTAAAGTACTATAATACCTTTAGTTTTACTAAACACAAAGATTTCTGACTCTAACTGACTTCCAGAAGGAGCCTTATTAATTATGCAATTTGTCATGTTTAGACGATGAGTGCCGGGTTGTGTGGTTTTGGAAATAAATTCACTCAAACGTTTTATAAGGCCATTTAGCGAATGTTTCATGAATTACTGCTAATATTTTGACGTTAATAATAACTTTTACTTAAAAGTTTAGATATTGTCAGAGGACCTAATTAGATAAACACATATTTCTGTGCCTAAGCTGAAAAACTTCAACAGAATTAACAGATTAACTTCATATAAAAATGGTTCACGTAGATATTTTAAGAAATGCCACAAAACAACAAAAAGTTGATTCACCCATTTACGCTCTACTTATCTAACTTTTGAATTTTATCACACTGTACGTTTCAAGACAACGGAAAAACGTTTTCAAATAATTTTGAATTAATATACTGAGTGTCAATCAGAAATCTAATCAAAATCTCCAAAGATCGTATTGCGAGTATGGCCGGCCATTCTTATTATTTTATTTTTTATTTACTTCATTTATTATGTAGAAATTTACTTAGGTACACTCGTATAATATGCACCTATATCTAAGTACCTATTTAGGCAAGTTGATTTTATCTTCCAATAAAACATTATTAGTTTTGAGATTTTTTCAATTAAAGATTACATCAGTGCGAAATGCTGATTACGGGTACTGATCACATCTATAATAGAAATTTTGCATTACATTACTCTTAAGTTTCAGACCTTTTCAGCCGCCCAAAATGTTATGCAACTGCAAGAGCAAGACGCGCCGTTCTCTGTCCATCTATTGAATTAGTAAAGTCTGTCAAAGTGCATAGCCGAGGCACAAAGGTCGTTGCGTGGGAATGGGGGGTGGGCGCCCCCCCCTCCGGTCTCGTGGGCTTGCACGAACTAAGCTCCGGCTTTAGAAATTTGTTATGACGCATCGGGTTTTCTCTGCATTTGGAACCTAGATATTTCTTGTGGCTATGAGAATTCAGAATTATTATGGTTAAGGCACATATAACCAGCTATTTGGATGTAAATTGTTAGTTTGCATGTGTTCTCGGTTCGTGTACATATTTAACTTCGAATAAGAGTACCTACCTAGCTCAGTTTTTAATGAGTGCTAAGAACAACTGAACAGATACAATCACGGTGTGTCCGTTTCGTGTTAGAAATAGTAGATTATACAATAAATGAAAAAAAGGGAAGTTAGTTCGATAGTACAGTAGCCCGTAGAACATTTAAATCACCAAAAAGGTTACCGTTTGCCGTTGTGACATAGTTAATTATTACGAAATTATAGATACATTAACACAAGTTTTACAGATCGCAACCCGCCGTAACCTATATTTGTATATCTCCAAAAATGATATTTTTTAGTTTTCAAGGTTTACCACGTGGTTTAGCTATTATCGTGTTCTACAGCGTTGTTTGATTGCCACTAATAATAGTAAGACTTTGGAAAGTGATCATACACAGATTTAAGACCAGATAAAGTCCAACCATTTTCATCTAGTCTTAAATCTGTTTATGGCTACTTTTTATAGTCTTACTTTTATCTGTGGCAATCAAACCAAGCTGTAGAACACGACAATAGCTAAACTATGTGGTAAACCTCGAAAAATAAAAAAAATATTAATTTTGGAGATATACAAATATAGGTTACGGCGGGTTGCGATCTGTAAAACTTGTGTTAATGTATCTATAATTTCGTAATAATTAACTATATCACAACGGCAAACGGTAACCTTTTTGGTGATTTAAATATTCTACGGGCTACTGTACTACGAGGGATACAAAAGGCAGAGATATTTTTTTTTCACGTCGCATATCTAAGCAGCACGTTTACCCATTTATTGTGGGTAAACGCTGGATGATGGAAACACTGAAGCCATATAATGTGTGCGTTAGAAGAGCGTAGATACATACAGCTTACGCACACAAGGATGATGAAAATGGCATGCGTTTACGCTAGTGTTTTGGTTCAGACGCGGCTTCTAGGCGTTATTATTCTAAGGTTATCACATTTTATTATTTTGGTAATCGGTATATTCAAATTTAATTAGAAAATAGTGAAATTAGAACTTTTCCATTACATAAAACACTAAGAAGGAAGGAGATTACATGATTCAACTGGCATCAGTCCATTTCAATAGACTTTGAATTCTTTCGTACCAGATGGAATGACTGATGCAAGACTGAATATCCAATCTCCCTCTTATAGATAGAAAAGAACCCAAAGTTCCTATTAATATTATAAATCTGAAAGTTTATGGGTGTTTAGATGTTTGTTCCTCAATCACGCAAAAACTACTGAACGGATTTGGTTGAAATTTGGCACACAGATAGTAGATAGCCTAGATTAAAACATATGATACTTTTTATCCCGATATTCTTACGGGAACCACGCGGGTAAAACCGCGGGCGGCCGCTAGTAAGACAATAAAAAGAACCTATGGCTCAATGGAATAGCTCTATTGCAGCCAGTAGGTGCTTTCAGCTTTCAGCACTTTTTTTTGTATAAGTTATGCGCGCTTGTTCCAAGTTTAAAATATTTTTATTCGCTCCGTGCTTAGAGCAGTTCTGTATGGTCTAAGGCTCCGTGAATAAAATTGCGTATTATTCATTCTCATCCACAGACCATAAAACAATTACTTATAAAGGTCTGTGTTCTCATCGTAGGTTCAAATGCACTTTTTCGAGTGGCGATGGGTAAATAGTTATTTGTTATACAAGTGACCAAAATCAATTTGTGCTGCGAGTGCCAACTTTAAATAACGAACTAGAGAAGTAGTGTAGAATTGAATCACGAGCGTTGCGAGTGATTCTAATATAGACTACTGAGCACAGTGAGTGATTTAAAGTCACAAGGCAGAACAAAATTTTGGTCTCGTGTAAAACATACAACTTTTCATCTCTACCAGCGAGAAATTTTTACGTGAGTTTCCTGGTAAAAAGTTAAATTTCAGCATTAGAAACTTGTTCACTCAATTCTTTTGGAGTTAGACAACCACCTATCTTCATCGTTGGACGCACTCATTGTTTGTAATTTATCACAAAAATAGTTCGATCAAACCTATGCTGAAAAATTTTATTCATAAAGTAGATTCCCGCCGTTTTGTTTTACATTATTACGTTGTGCTTTTCTCTTATTCATTGATATCCCATCTTATTTATTTATTTATAATTATTAATATTATTTTAACCTGTCCAGCACGAAAAGGTCGCTTTTGGCGCGTAAAAACTCGCAGCAAAATCAATCTTTTTGGGAGCGTGAGGCAAAGTGCTTTTTGAATTTCTAATACCACCAAGGAAATTGTAAGTTCTTCGAAGTACTTACAATTTCTTTGAACACCACCTTTTGAAATAACAAAGACAAAAGAAATAGAATGACAAGGATGAAATTTGTAAAATTGGTATGTTGAAAAAGGATAGATTGCTACGTGTTGTCATACATGGATTAAAAAGTATAAAAATAAAAAAAACCACGGATATACCAAGGAGTTTTAAATAAGTATTGTTGAAAAATGATTCGAAATAAAGAGTATGGACGAAATGCATTAATGAAATAAATATAAAATAAGAAAACATAATGAAATATTTTAACAAATTAGTATTTTTTGATTGTAAATAAATAAATTATATTAATAAATAAGAGAAAAACACAACGTAATGTAAAACAAACCGACGGGAATCTATTTTATGATTTTTTTCAGCATAATTTTTGTGATATATTACAAAACATTTGTGCGTCCAGCGATGAAGATAGTTGTTTAACTCCAAAAGGGTTGAAAGAACAAGTTTCTAATGCTGAATTTAGCTTTTTATCTGGAAAGTCACGTAAACATAACTGTTTACCTGTGACACTTCTCGCTGGTAGAGGTGAAAAATTGTATGTTTAACACGAGACCAAATTTTTGCTCTGTCTCGTGCCTTTAAATCACTCATTATGCTTAGTAGTCTATATTAGAATCACTCGCAACGCTCGTGATTCAATTCTACACTACTTCTCTAGTTCGTTATTTAAAGTTGGCACTCGCAGCACAAATTGATTTTGGTCACTTGTATAACAAATAACTATTTACCCATCGCCACTCGAAAAAGTGCATTTGAACCTACGATGAGAACACAGACCTTTATAAGTAATTGTTTTATGGTCTGTGGATGAGAATGAATAATACGCAATTTTATTCACGGAGCCTTAGACCATACAGAACTGCTCTAAGCACGGAGCGAATAAAAATATTTTAAACTTGGAACAAGCGCGCATAACTTATGGCTAGTTCGTGATTTAAAATTGGCACTCGTAGCACAGATTGATTTTGGTCACTTAATAACTATTGTTCTTTAAATAATAAAGTGTATTTTTATGCATGCAAACGGTTGTTACGCTGAAAGTATTTAATATATTCGTATGTTATTAAAACTGATGTAAGAATAAACGTCCTTACAATGTAAAGAAATTAATCGAATTATGTTTATAAACAAACGGCCTCTTTACCAATGTCTACAAAACTGCAATTTAGTTTACTACGGCCGCAGAAAAAAACGGACATGTAAGAAGTATTAACCGCCTTGGGCTGCGGTTTTTTCAAGTACTTAACCGCCATCACTTGGGCGTTCTATGCAAATACAGAAGAAAAAAGGCGCTTATTTTCAAAGCACGTTGCGTGAGAACTTGAGGGTGACGCATCGAGTCTGCACATTATATTATTACGAGGCGCGACGCCTCGTTACACTGCACAGCTGTTGCTTGCTCGCCACATTAACATAGAGCCTTAATTAATTGCTTATCAGTAAATAATTGTGCTTAAGCCGTTTTTTCGTGCAGCATTTGATGTAAATTTGTTATATCTTAAGTAGTTAGGATAAGGAATATGACTTAAGATTATTGAACCATACTTACTTTTTTTGATGAGCTTCTTTGCGTCGACTTAGCACATTGGTTTTCATGTTTAGTAATTTAGCTTCTACCACCGTATTACACGTCTTAATAATATAATAAAAATAAATCAATTAAAATGTTGTTTCGTAGATTGGTTTATGAACAAGACATTGAAAAAGTGGGTGTAAGTTTTAAATGTGGCAAAATTTCGTAAAATTCTAATAAAAAATTCTCTAAATACTTAACTAATATAAAAAAAAATCGGGTAAAACCAAAACGAAAGGTGAGTTAGCGGCAAAAAGCGTAACACGAAAGAGTTCAATGATCCTATCTGTGCAGCTTTATTTTAGCACCTATTCCGTATTGGGTAGGTAGGTAACGTCGTCTGCTTAGTATTGTTCAGTTGACAGGGCAATGACGTCGGCGGTTCAAGCCCAGCGGTTGACGCCACCACGTCTCACCCACCCCCCTTAGCCGTCGGTCGACGCTCTCTAAAAGGAAAAAGGAAGCTAAAGGATAATCTATCACGCTCGAGGCCCGACTCGATAAAAATGAACGATTAAAGCACAGCACACTCACAATCGATGGTTTCGGCGCAGTTGGGCGCAGCACAGATTGCAACAAAAACCTCCATGGTTTAACAGCCGCTATTGAATTATTTGTTCACAAATATGAAGTGTCTTCTTTGTGCTGTATGTTATACTGATAGTTATACACATCCCATATGAAGGGCACACGGGAAGAGGGGGCTCATCGACATTTTTGATCAATTTGAACTAACAATTGCAATTGATAGCCTTTGAATGGGTCTTTCAAATAACATACCTATTCAAAACAAACTAAAAGGGGCCCATTTCTCGTTAAATCGTTTCAGTAAAAATAGAGTAGGTAAGTAATAAAATCTTTAATTAGCAATTTTCTTATATTTTGATAATTGTTCCTTTCAAAATAACAATTGCATTCGTTGACATTGGCATACTCAAAACAAACTAGGGTCCATTACATATTTAAAACCAACTATAAGATGCCCATTTCGCGTTAAGTCGCCTTAGTAAAAAAACCCGCCTGCCTAAAAAGACAAGTCAACTGAAAAGATGGAAACAAGTTTAAATATTAAAGGCAACATTATAACATGCAGTCGGAGGCATGCATAAAGAAAGTGACATTATGAATGATTTGAGTTATATGCCTCCGACTGCATGTTATAATGTTGCCTTTAATATTTAAACTTGTTTCCATCTTTTCAGTTGACTTGTCTTTTTAGGCAGGCGGGTTTTTAATTTTTTAAATTTATTTTTTTATTTATTTATTTTTAGTTATTATTTATATGATATACCTTTTTGAAATCCTTATAATAAGCCCTTTAATTTGACACCCATATTGCAGTATTCTAAAAAAATTTTTTTTTCCACTACGTATAATAAGCACCGTACAGCCGCCATGTTGGTTTTTTTTGTAACGCCACCTTCTTAAGAACACTTGGGCTGACGAGACAAATCTAACGATAGGTTAATCATGGAAATCTGTTCAGCCGTTTGAAAGATATGAGGTAATAAAGAATATTACATACAAACTTACATACAAGATACGCGCGAAAAACATAACCCTCTTGCAGTCGGGTAAAAATAAACCATTCAACTTTAAACAGCCATTTTCTCAAATTTTGCTAAATGTCGATAAGCCCCTTCTTCCCATGTACCCTTCATATAGATAAATAAACTAATGAGGCAAAGTTATGTTGAGTTATAGCAGAAAATGGATGCGGAAAGCGTAAGATCGGTTTCTCGTGGAGATCCTTGGGGAAGGCCTATACCCAGCAGTGGGTGTCGTGCGGCTGATATAATGAGTGTCCATCAGATGGCAAAATCATTATCTAACAAAGTAGGTATGTGCTTTAAAGGAATTTGAGTGCAAGTCTGCGCTTTTAACAATGCATTTCCACAGACTAATAGACGTAATTCGGTATGTAAATAACGTACTAAGTTATAGTTGTAAAAAGGAATTTTAACAATTTGGAACGGACTTGCTACCTACAAATTTAGGGGTTTTATAATCTTTATATTTTGATCACCAATAGAATACCAAACACGTATGTATGTATTGGGCCTCATCGACTTACTACTACCTGAGCCCTAGCTTTACTATCGCTAAGTAATCGTCAACTCGTCACGCCATGTGCATGCACAGCCGCAGTTTTTTGTTCCATTCCATTATAATTGAATTAAGCGCTAGATATTTATGATATGCGTTCTCTTTAGTAGTTGCGTGACCTCCTAGTGAAAAGTGGGTAATGAAAGAAAACAAAAACATAGATAATAAATCATTACTCGTAAACTGGCTACCTTTAACAATAAACAGATTAATTGTTGTGAGATAATGGAATATGATTAAGATTGGTTACTTATGCGGAATTCTTTTTAGTTATTTAATATCGAATAACTACGAATATCGCAATTAACTTGAAACATTTTTTTGAGAGAGTATTAATTTGATCCAGTAAAAACGATTCTGTAATAGTACATTATGATACAAGTTAGCTTAGGTTGCTTATTGCACACAAGGCTGTGGGTTGCAGCCCGAGCCGCAGGCGAGGGCGTAACTCAGCCGAGTGTGCAATAAGTAAGAGCTCACGAGTTTCATACGACGTTTTTCAACACATTTGCGAGGAAAAAACAAAGTAATTTACCACTCAGCAACAAAGACGACAAAAACAAAATGATAATCATGATGAGAAAAGGCGCGCAGGTTTTTTTTTTTTTTCACACGCCCAATGCAAGAGTATTTTGCGAACAAAGGGGTTAGTGAGCATACAGCCTACTTCAAAATTATAAATTTAGGTGATAAAATGCTAATATTTTAATAGCTACGAATATCGCAATCAACTTGAAAAATTTTTTTGAGAGAGTATTAATTTCATCCGGTAAAAACGATTCTGTAGAGGTACATTACGTGGTGTGTTTGACGTTCTTAAAAAATCAACGAAAGGCCCGGCAATGTGCCTGTGCTGAAAAGTTTTTACTGGATCAATGTAACAGAACTAAACTTAATAAAGCGTTATTAGATCTATGATTCTAACAACCAAAAAAAAAAAAACAGTATTGAGTAACAATTAGAAATTAGGGGAGCAATATAGGTAGTCAAAGGTAGTAACGTACAATTAATCAAATAGTTATGAAATACATCCTTACTACAATTAAATAAGATTCTCTTATTGAAATTCTAGATTTTAGGCATTCACAATGCTA
Source organism: Agriphila geniculea (assembly GCA_943789525.1). Taxonomy (NCBI): domain Eukaryota; kingdom Metazoa; phylum Arthropoda; class Insecta; order Lepidoptera; family Crambidae; genus Agriphila; species Agriphila geniculea. Next base: position 14,717,701 of record OX038882.1, on the reverse strand, counting down.
TTTTTATATTCTCTTATTAATTTAACAGAAAAAATACTTGAAAAGATCGACTCACCCGTAGCAGCTCAGACGGGATTTAAGATTATCTTACCTATTTAAGATTCTCTTAAATAAAATATATTTTGTCCTTTTATTAATTAAATCGATGTTTCAAAACAATTTTAGTTTTTTGTTCGTCTTCGGTTTTCCTCTTTTATTTGAGGTGGTCCCGGTGCATTACCCTTTTGGGGGCTTGTTTTGGGCTGGGGTCGTCGGCCGGGCGTAGACCTACGCGCTACGCAGCTACGCCGTAGCCTGATAACATGCTCAGTAGGCGTTTGTTGTGTCTGCATGCAAATATCGATATTGATGGATGATCCGCATAAGTATTTGTATTGTGCACTTAGTGATAGATAAATATCGTCTGGGTTACATTATGTCGATGTTTTAATGTCTGGCATTGTTTTAGTGTTACGTATTGGATTTGAAAAAACTAGCGCGTGGTGTCAATCTTGAACTCAAAAGTAGTAATATGCTGTTTATGTTTGTCATATAATAAATATTGTCCAATATCTACCAACTTTTAAATTTATTTACCTCAGGCACATGGTAAACCATAGCTACTCTATTTAAATGTCTAAGTGATGAAATCTTAAAAGTTTGTAATTTTATCTGTTACACAAACAAAGGGTTTTGCTATTCCATCTGAAAATGGTGATTGTTTATAAAAATCTTTAAAAATAGTTGAAACAAGTTATATAACAAAATAGTTGAATAACAAGGTGATTTTTTGAACGGTCGACAAATTTTGTGATATGGATTAGACCGTCAAACTGACCGTCCAACTTAATCAGAGCAAAAAATAGTCAGCTGTTCCATAGAAAACGTCAATATCTACTCGACCAAAATGTATGAAAAAATTGAAATTATACAACTTTGTCTAAGGACCAACTCCTTAGATAAAGTTGTTTAATTTCAATTCTTTGTGATGGTCTAAGCTACACAAATTTGTCGACTGTTTTCAATTTCACACTGTAGATAAAATTTTCGTGTTTCAAAAAAACTTTGATTTCGCGAGTTGCGGTTCACACTTCACGGCTTTTTTGCGTCTGATATATTATTGAGAAAAATACACTGACTTGATAAATTAACTATTCTTCCAGTCGCCCACACTTAAGAATGTAGATAACGAAATAGCTGCAATCATTAGTTTTGTCGAAAGCTTTTTCAATTGAATTCGAGTAAAAGAAATAGTGCTGAAATACATACATAAAAATTAGAGTGAAGAAAATACTAATGTTATTTCCAATAATCTATTATTTTTTTATTTGGGATTTTTTTTTACATATTGATAACAGAATACAACTAATATTACAAATTAATAAAGATTCCACCATTAGTAAATCTAAATCAAACAATTATTATTAGTAAATTATTTACTTTTTTTTATAAATTCAAGATATAGGCACTGATTGGCACCCATTACACACACAATCTGATCACGCCAGATCGCGCCAGACCGCGCCAGATTGACAGAGATTGATTGTGTAACGTTGTTCGTGATCTGTTTCAATCTGGCGCGGTCTGGCGCGATCTGGCGTGATCAGATTGTGCTGGATTGTCAATCTACGTCAATCTGGCGCGGTCTGGCTTAGGGTTGGCACCTTTTTTTCGAGGTAATAGTATTATTTTCAAAACATTTAAACTTTATAGTACTTACTTTTGGAATATTTATAAAAATGTAGTACATATTTATTTTTAACTAGCTTCCGCCCGCGACTACATCCGCGTGGGTGGACATTCGAAAAATGATTAAAAACAAACATAGAGAACTTGCAGTCTGCTCATCGCAATCTACTGCTATCCGATACATGTTTTTTTTAAAGCTGCACTGATTAAGATGAAATTTAGGGCACAGTTTATTAGCCTAGATTAAAACATAGGTTACCTACTTTTTATCTCGGTCAAAGGTATCCTTAGGTATTTTTAGTTTTTTTTAACATTGAAATTAATATGTATAAAGTACTTACTTTCAGAAAATTTATATAAAAAACTAGTGACCGCCCGCGACTTCGTCTGCGTGGACAGTTTTTTTTGTTATCCCTCGGGAACTATACGTTTCTTCTGGATGAAAGGTATCCTATGTCCTTCTATCCTATCCTATACCCCTGACAACGTGTATGCAAAATTTCATGACCATCATCGGTTCAGTAGTTAAGACGTGAAGGCGTAACAAACAAACAAACAAACGGACTTTCGCATTTATAATATTAGTAAGGATATAAGTCCACATTTATTTTTAACTACCTAGCTTCCGCCCGCGACTACATCTGCGTGGACATTTGAAAAATCTCATAAAAAAAACAATTATAAAGACGAACAGAGAACCTCCTCCTTTTGTGAAGTCGGTTAAAATATCAGATCCCAGTAGATTGTGGTAGATTGTCAATCTACCACAATCTGCTTGCATCGGATCGCGGTACATTGTGGTAGACTGTCAATCTACCACGGTAGACTGAAAATCTAGCCAGTATATTGATACTGCGATCTAATATTTTTAACCGACTTCAAAAAAGCAGGAGTTTGTTTCTCTGTTCGTCTGTATGTTGTTTTCAAGGCTGAACTGATTTGAATAGAGTTTAACACACAGTTTATAGCCTGGATTAAATTATAAGATACTTTTTATCCTGGTCAAAGGTACCCTAGGGTAAAATACTTTTGAGAAATTTATAAAAAATATAGCCCATATTTATTTTTAACTAGCTTCCGCTCGCGACTACATCCGGGTGAACATTTGAAAAATACCCTAAAATAACATACAGACGAAAAGAAAAACAACGTCCTGCTTTTCTCCTCCTGAACTGATTTGGATGAAATTTGGCACTCAGATAGTTCATAGCTTAGTAATATAGTATTATAAATATCGATATTTGATTTTACACACACAGCGCATTCTAACCCTAGACAACTGATTTTACTAGGTAGGTGCTTACTTTTCGCAATAGATAGGTACTTATTATACGCAGACCTGTCACAAAAATTAAAATATTTCTTTTGAATTTCGTCCGGTCATCGAACCCGGGATCTCTTGCGTGGTAGACTGGCATGTTGAATACTGCACCACTCGGGTCATCGATCGATATCACGCGAAAATTAATGCAAAAAGTGGGTAACCCTGCCAAAGATCACCGTGGATCGTGGTAGATTGTCAATCTACCAAGATCTACTGCGATCCAGATCTCGCTGGATTGACCGTGTAACGTCGCAAACCAACCGCATCAAATTCCATCAATCTGTGGTTTTGATCAGATTACACCAGATTGACGCGTGTAATGGCCGCCTATCATCACCCGTTGGCATATAGATATATTGTTATTAGGACGTTCTGCATAAATAAAGAAATGATTTTTCTCGCCGTCAATATTGCGAAAATACTGTAGGAAATGAAGCGATCTTTTGCAAAGAGAATGTGATAAAAAACCGGTCAAGAGCGAGTCGGACTCGCGCACCGAGGGCAGGTTCCGTACAATCATAAATATATTTAGATATATTAAAGTAGGATAAACGGCAGACAGGTGAAAGGGCGAACAGGCAAAAAGTTAATTTATAAATCTTAACCACAGCTGCTTATGGTGACTGAAAAACGTTTCAGCCACATTGCAAACTGTTTATATTACTAAGTAGTAAGTAGGAACTTATTCTTCGTTTATTCGTACGGCAAATAGTAGGTAATTATATTAGAACCAACCACCAATTATTATTGTAGTATTAGGTTGCGCCATCTCTTAACCGATAGTGGAAACATTTTTTTTTCTTATGTCAGCATTCTTAGGTCAGCGCCATCTGTTGACTGGTAGTGAAACTAAAGAATTTTTGTTTGTTTTTTGAATTTCTAAAAAAGTGTGTTATATTGAGACATTGTTTTATTTTTCCTGTAATTTTTACATAAATTACTATCACATAGAATTATTTCAGATTTTTCTCTTTGCAAACTTCGGAGATAAGGGGGGGGAACGGTATTTTTTTTTACATTTTTCATCATAAGTCGAAAACTATGCAACCTAAAAAAAAAAGGAAAAATGTTTTAAAATGTGCAAACAGCTCTCTTTTATATGATACCCCATATGCCCTAGTCACCTCACTTCAAATTTTTAAGACCCCTTTTCAGTCCCTGCTGTAAAAAAAAAAATATTTTTTTCATTACTTTCTTATTTGCAAAATAGTTGGGCAAATATCATCTTAAACTACTCCAAATTTCAAGTTGATACCATTAGTAGTTCTCGAGATATCCAGCTGTGACAGACAGACAGACAGACTGAGTCACACCATAAGGGTACCTTATTTACCATTTTGGTACGGAACCCTAAAACCTAGCGTTTTAATCTTTTGTATGGAGTTTACATTAAATCCCAACATTATATCCTCAGTCGATGAAACTTTGCAGGGATGTAATATAGTATGAACCAAAACCTATGTACAAATATCCAAAAACAAAAATAAAACGATTTGGATACTTAAAAAATATGTTTCAATTAAAAGTTTCGTGGGATTTACTGCATGGGTTCACTACCTTCCTTTCCTACTGTCGTTAAGCTGTGCTTATATTGAAGCTAGTTATTTTCAGAAAAAAATATTAAAGATTTAACAATTTAGAAAAGAAAGGTAGTACATTGTGTAAGTATCTAATTGTTTTTGTGTGTGTTTGAAGGTAATTAAAAACTTTTTAAGGTAATGTGTTGTAGGGTATACAGGGTATACAGGGTATACTTAATGTTTGATTAGTGTATAATCTTGTATCATTCATGATCATGACTGTCAGTCAATATTCTTTTTCTTATGAAAGATTTTTTTTTATAATATTTTATGTTGTAAGATATAACTGTTCAAATTATATACAGGGTTATTTGTAAAACACCAACAACCTCGCAGGAGTAGATTACTAACATCATAAACAATAACATTTGTTCTACGACTTTTCCGAAAACCGACAAAAAAATCGACTCTCCATACAAATGTCCCGAACAGCTGATCGAGTTCTGTATGAAAAGTCTATATTTTTTTGTCTGTTTTCAGGAAAGTCGTAGAACAAATGTTGTTGTTTATAATGTTAGTAATCTACTCCTGCGTGGTTGTTGGTGTTTTACAAATAACCCTGTATAAGCAATTATGCAGAATTTCAAATCCCTCATAATCAGAAGGCAAGAAACTGGGTACTTAAACATAAATTAAAAAGAGTTTTGACAGATTAACAAACGCACAAAGAAGTGATTCTAGTAGGGTTCCTTTTTACCTTTGAGGTACGGAACCCTAAAAACACATCACATCATCAATATACATTTTTATAATAGATTTTTTTTGTTGTCTTTCACTGAGTGGTGTAGCTCAAAAACAACAATACTAAAAGTCTAGAATTTAGAAAGTCTAGGCAAAGTAACGGTAGCCGATACGGTGTCTCTCAAAATAACCTTGATCTTTTTGTTTTATTTTTTATTGATTAAAATTGATTGGTCTACCAAATCACCGGATGATTCAGCTTTTGCCACTTTTAAAGGAAATTGTTTTTTTTTTTTACTTTAGGAAATTTCATTATGTTTTTACTACTTACCTATTCAAAAAGCAATAAAATCCGTCAATGAATCAAACAACTACCTAATTAAAATGCGTGTTGAGGAAAATATACTATAAAAATATCAAGTTTTTTTTACATATATTTTAGTATCATTTATGACATTTATGTTTTTATTTAATATATGCGTTACTGTTTATGATTATAGATAGACTGTGATAACAAACGAACGAACCATAAAAATAGGAAACTAAATTAACACAGTTTACATGCATAATTATGCAAAAAAAATGCATTATTTCAATGGTTATTCGACAAAATTAATAGTTGCTCTTAAAAAAAAGTCCATTAGCTACGAAACGATCGCCCAAAGAAAATCAGCTCGTGTGCGTCCATTAGCTAATGCGTGTGACCTTCAATAACCTAGCCTATAGCCTAGCTTATAGATGCTTATAGCCTAGCTTATACCCATATCGTGCGGGCGCAGACCCGTGCCCAGTAGTGGGATAAAAAGTATGTCCTTCCCCAAGGTTCCATCTATCTCCGTACTAAATTTCATTAAAATCGGTTCAGCAGTTTAGACGTGAAAGCATAACAGATAGAGTTACTTTCGCATTAAAATATTAGTAGGGATGTCCCTGATAGCATTATTTTCAATGACATCTATCAAGTAATTTGTGTAAATCATAGAATTGAAAAAAATTCCGCTGCGCTCAAGGTGTAAACCTAAAAGTAAAATCTAGTAACTGAAATGTTTGCTCCTTTTTTGTATAAATATAAAAAATAAATGTTTGATGTAAAAACTCACCTGTTTGATTTTTATTAAAAATTGTTAAATCCTAATAGTGCTCGAGTAAACAGTGCGATGTTCTAAGCGATTTGCTTTGTGTGTATCTAGGCTTCCACTTTGCGGCTATTTTACTGGTCTGCTCACTCGCCCGTTTTTGCATGAGCACTGTGCAGGCAGTGGGCAGCGTAATCATACGTTAAGAACATTTCACACTAGCTCGCGAGTTGCAATGCGTGGTATGTACCTACTCACTTATAGAACCTTTTTAAAAGCTGTCAACCAAGAAAAACTAGAAATTACTAACGTTTTCCTGCAAATGGGGTTGGCAACGCAAAGCTAATTGTAGATGTCGCTGCGTACGCTTGTTCCTAAGACAGTAGACGTTCAGAACAAAATGTATGGGAAAATAGGTGTTTATTTTGTGGATTTTTTTTACCGAAAAAGACTCATTGACCCAAAATGGATATGAAAGACTATTCTACAATGCAAATGCTGGAATTTAAAGACAAATTAAGACGTTTCTATTCTTAATGAATTTATATATTTTTTTCATATCCAGATTTTTCGGAAATTTGTAAGTGCCAACATTTTTAAAGCCTATTACACAGAATTTAATCATTTTAAAGCTCAAGAAAACGATTTTTTAAATAAAAGTCCTTTGTTTTGATAGTTCTCGTGGAACAAGCGTACGCAGCGCCATTTTGACAGTTGCCTTCCCCATTGTAACTTTTTAAACAGTTTTTTTTATTAGTTTTTGATTTCATTTTGTAGGGTTGAAGAAAAGCTACTCAACAATAGGATCCTATAGGTATGCGAAACCCACGAATGCGTATTTTGGCAATGTATTATGAATTATTAAAACAACTTGTTCCTTATGCCGTAAAATAACCTTACAACGGACATAAGGCTTTAATAATATCATTATTTTTACATTAATAAATGTTTTAATCGGCTTTATAAGTTACATTATATAAAAAAAAAACAATTAGACACTGGAGACTTACTATTTGTAATAGTGTTTTATTTAAATATGAAAAAATGGATGTAAAAAATAATAGTTACGTGTCTTCCATAATTATAGTAGAGTAATTAGTTATAAAAAAATACGTTCGTGTTTCATGGTTAATTTAAACGTTTTTTAGCACTGCGATAAAGTTAATATTTTTATATGTTAATGTGAAGTAACCCTTACCAATTCTTACAATCAATAAAAGAGGGATTACATGAGGTAGTACAAAGTTATTTGTTTTTACCTTTATTTGGTGCGTGTTTTGAACCCGGAATTTATTATCTAATGTCTACACGAAATGCTCATGGGAAAATCCAGTCTAGAATAATTACTTAATACTAATAATCTAGAATATGTACTTAATACTTTTTTCTACATCAACCTAGATTAGATTAGTACTAGATTAGTCTCTTTAGATTTTTAACATTGAAAATGTTTTTTCGATCGCTCCGGCAGGGCCCCATTTTCGCTGAAAGTGTTTGCCCCGTGGTATATAGTGGTTTAGGGCCATGAGGACGTATGAGGGCTTAAAAGACGCAGAATTTAAATGGCTTTCAGGTGGTGAAAAATTTTCTTGTTAAAGTCTAAATTTTTTTTCGAAAATTGAAGAAAACCTAAAAAAAAACCTTGATTTTTTAACACCTTCCCTCGGAATATCTTCGATATTTCGTGAACGAGATCGAAAATCGAAAAACTGAGAATACGGCCTAGAGATATTGAGACGGGGAACATTTCATGTTTTATACTTTTTTTGTGGGAGTGATAAGGGGGGCGGTATGGAGTCCCTTAGTGGCGCGTGGAGCGTCACCATGCGGTATTACTCGGGCGTCATAGCCCTGTGAAACTTCGCAGCTTTGAGATACGAAGATTTATTAGGATTTAATAGACGCGGAAAATTAAGGGCTTTAGGATAGTGTAAACAAATTTTGGGAAAGTCGATTATATCTTTTAAAAATTAAAAAAAAAAACAAATCCATGTTTTATACGAAGATCTATTAGGACTTAATAGACGCGGAAAATTAAGGGCTTTAAAAAAAATTTTAAAAAGACTTTCCCGAAAACAGACAAAAAAATCGACTTTTCATACAAAACTCGATAAGGTGTTCGGATATTTGTATGGCGAGTCAATTTTTTTTGTCTGTTTTCGGAAAAGTCATAGAACAAATGTTGTTGTATATGATGTTACTAATCTACTCCTGCGAGGTTGTTGGTGTTTTACAAATAACCCTGTAAAATGAAGTTAAAAGGAGAACTATCACTGCCGGGTAGGCTTTGTAAAGCCTACCTGGCAGTTTTTAATAAGCTTTTAATAAAAGCTTGTTATTTAAAACCACATATTTTTTACGCTTTTTTAACTTTTTGGTTCTTTTTTTACTAACGTGTTATAGTCTAAAGTACAAACGTATTTTCAAAATTTGAAACTTAATACCAGTACTAAATCTTTATATACTTTCTTTCAAAATAAAAGCGTATTACATTTTAACAGCAAGGGAGAAAAAAGGGTGTAACACGCTTTTTGAAAACATGTTGTGACACTTGTGACTGCCATTCTTGTACAAATATTTAGTACTGTTATGAAGTTTTTACGCATATTTTTCACTTACGGTATTCCTTTCACATACGCTAGCTACGCTACGCATTGTACGTATATTTATTTACATAGTTAAATAAGTAGTATTTTACTTTTCACTCGCTAGGCTAATTTACTGAATAATCCTAACTAAAAAATAATCAAATTACTTTTTATAACATTGAAACTTCTTCATAACATCGGACTTGCGAGCAAAATCTATTTTAACTTGTTTTCCGCTCAAATCTGGAATAACTTTGCATAGCATGAATCGCAAGAGATTTACGTATAGGACGTTGGGTAATAGAATAGAATAGACACGCGTAGAGTCGCCTTGCGATAATTTATTTTAGGACAACGGGAGATAAAGGCACATAGGTTAAGTAGTAATAATAATGATAATCAATTCATTTATTCAGGCGACCAAGGCTCACATTGTATTAGTACCTATACTTTTCCTAAGTTAGTAAAAAGTAGGTAGGTACCAATTTAATCTAGGCTGCATGTATAACGAGGTGCAATACAAATAGGCACGAAATAGTAGTAATTTGCTCAATCTTATTTCTACCACAATTTTTTTTGTTGATTCTAACACAAAATAAATTCTATTTGATTACGCATCTAGAGTTTATCTGTATTATGGTTGAAATTTAATTGGTTACTTAATGCTGAACCTGAAAATGGATTAGTGAATATATAGAATAAGGTTTTTAAATATTTTAGTGAAATACCATTTTCACTCGACATTTACAGTCTACCTAGAATTTATACGTTTTTTTTGTTTACTTAAATTTAAATTTGTCTGTGTCTATTTAAATACTTAAATTTTTATAAAACATATTAATAAGACAGGCGACAGTAATACTTGTGAAATCTGTAATTTTCTGGCCTTTTTTTTTACTTCATATAATAGTGTCTACGTCTGCACCTATGCATAATTTTCTGTTTTTTTAACTATTTTTTTTATTTGCATGGGTTTTATCTAAGCCTCTACGTCTGTATGCATTTGGGACGCAGCATGCCCGACGCAGCGTGGCCACCCTGGACGCATAGATGCCGGGACGCGGGTCCTCCGCCGCGTTTCCCTTTATTTTGCCCGAGTGATTCATTGCTTTCATTTGCTTTACATTGACGCTTCATATTCGTGGCCTTATTTATTACCTTCTTTGTTTAATTTTAATGAAGGAAGCTTGGCTGAGATAGCTTTTAGTTTTCAGTGTAGAAATGTAAAGAAAAGTTTTTTTAACTATCAAGTCATTCATTTAATTGTTTAATCTTTACCCTTAATTTGTGAAAATTTGCCTCTGGTGTAGTAGTTTTGTAAAAGGAAATTTTCACGAATTCCAATGCTAGGTACCTAGGTACTTAGTTTTTTCTTCTACTGTTTTTGATTTATTGACTGGTTTTCGTCAACTTTGATCGAAGCTGTAAAAAATACTATTTATTTATTTATAAATAGTAATTTTTACTAGATATTTTTCTTATTTTTACAGTATAATATATAATAATATTTTTATTAGTTGTGAGTATTGTGTGTTATGTCACTTAATCTTGTTACTTATTTCAAGAACTAATTTAAAATAGTGTCTAATTTAATTGGTGGACCTACAGAACCCTACTGCACGTGGCCCGACATGCACTTGGCCAGTATTTTTATATTACCAATGAGCGACTAACTGATGCCATTAATATTATTTCGGTATCAAATGACATAAATGACCCCTTCATTTTTCGACCGGAAGTGGCCCGTTTTCTTATAGTTCCGGCCAATTCAGCTTTGGCAGGCTGATTGATATAAGCTAAAGATCACTTTTGTGATCATTCTCCGTGGGTTTCATCGTGGTATCAGATGACGTAGGCGATGGGGTCCAATCTGACACCTTTGAGTCCGTCTGCCAAGTACTTCCGGCCATAGAAGAACTGGCAGACTACGTTTTTTTGTCTTTACCAATGAGCGGGTAACTGATGCCATTAATATTATTTCGGTATCAAATGACATAAATGACTCCTTCATTTTTCGACCGGAACTGGCCCGTTTTTTTATAGTTCCGGCCAATTCAGCTTTGGCAGACTGATTGATCTAAGCTAAGCATCACTTTTCTGCTCATTCTCCGTGGGTTTCATCGTGGTATCAGATGACGTAGGTGATGAGGTCCGATCCGACACCTTTGAGTCCGTCTGCCAAGTACTTCCGGCCATAGAAGAACTGGCAGACTACGTTTTTTGTCTTTACCCATGAGCGGGTAACTGATGCCATTAGTATTATTTCGGTATCAAATGACGTAAATGACCCCTTCATTTTTCTACCGGAAGTGGCCCGTTTTTTTATAGTTCTGGGCAATTCAGCTTTGGCAGACTGATTGATCTAAGCTAAGCATCACTTTTCTGATCAGTCTCCATGGGTTTCATCGTGGTATCAGATGACGTAGGCGATGCGATGGGGTCCAATCTGACACCTTTGAGTCCGTCTGCCAAGTACTTCTGGCCATACAAGAACTGGCAGACTACGTTTTTTTTGTCTTTACCAATGAGCGGGTAACTGATGCCATTAATATTATTTCGGTATCAAATGACATAAATGACTCCCTCATTTTTCGACCGAAACTGGCCCGTTTTTTTATAGTTCCGGCCAATTCAGCTTTGGCAGACTGATTGATCTAAGCTAAGCATCACTTTTCTGCTCATTCTCCGTGGGTTTCATCGTGGTATCAGATGACGTAGGTGATGAGGTCCGATCCGACACCTTTGAGTCCGTCTGCCAAGTACTTCCGGCCATAGAAGAACTGGCAGACTACGTTTTTTTGTCTTTACCCACGAGCGGGTAACTGATGCCATTAATATTATTTCGGTATCAAATGACATAAATGACTCCTTAATTTTTCGACCGGAAGTGGCCCGTTTTTTTATAGTTCCGGCCAATTCAGCTTTGGCAGACTGATTGATATAAGCTAAACATCACTTTTGTGATCATTCTCCGTGGGTTTCATCGTGGTATCAGATGACGTAGGCAATGGGGTCCAATCTGACACCTTTGAGTCCGTCTGCCAAGTACTTCCGGCCATAGAAGAACTGGCAGACTACGTTTATTTGTCTTTACCAATGAGCGGGTAACTGATGCCATTAATATTATTTCGGTATCAAATGACATAAATGACTCCTTCATTTTTCGACCGGAACTGGCCCGTTTTTTTATAGTTCCGGCCAATTCAGCTTTGGCAGACTGATTGATCTAAGCTAAGCATCACTTTTCTGCTTATTCTCCGTGGGTTTCATCGTGGTATCAGATGACGTAGGTGATGAGGTCCGATCCGACACCTTTGAGTCCGTCTGCCAAGTACTTCCGGCGATAGAAGAACTGGCAGACTACGTTTTTTTGTCTTTACCCACGAGCGGGTAACTGATGCCATTAGTATTATTTCGGTATCAAATGACGTAAATTACCTCTTCATTTTTCTACCGGAAGTGGCCCGTTTTTTTATAGTTCCGGGCAATTCAGCTTTGGCAGACTGATTGATCTAAGCTAAGCATCACTTTTCTGATCAGTCTCCATGGGTTTCATCGTGGTATCAGATGACGTAGGCGATGCGATGGGGTCCAATCTGACACCTTTGAGTCCGTCTGCCAAGTACTTCTGGCCATACAAGAACTGGCAGACTACGTTTTTTTGTCTTTACCAATGAGCGGGTAACTGATGCTATTAGTATTATTTCGGTATCAAATGACATAAATGACCCCTTCATTTTTCTACCGGAAGTGGCCCGTATTTTATAGTTCCGGCCAATTCAGCTTTGGCAGACTGATTGATCTAAGCTAAGCATCACTTTTCTGACCAGTCTCCATGGGTATCATCGTGGTATCAAATGACGTAGGCAATCTTACGGTCGCCGTTCGTACTATAAGATAGTTTTTTTAACGTTCAGGAAAAAAAAAACATAAATATTTTTTGTGCTGATAGTGGGTCCGAACGTAACGAAGTAACGAAATAATAACAAGTAACTGAAGCATCTTTTTAACATCATAGATAGAAGATATGAGAAAAAAAATCAGCCTAAATACGAAGATTTTGGCAATACTGCATGGTCAACAAATAAAGCAGCGATGTACAGTAGGTGGGGGTAGCGGTCTGCGCGCCCGCGGTAAGTGCTAGGGTCGCGCGTGCGGCCCGCTGGTCGTTTTGCCGCGCATGCGTCGTGACCGCGCGCGCGCGCTCGTCACGCGCTCGCCCTGCGCTGCGCACATTTTATCGCATTAATTATTTGGAAAAGGATTCCCGTAGCCAACATTCTTCGTGCCAGCTGTGGGAACGGAGATTAACCCGTGTTTTATTGAGCAAGCTAAAACATTTCTTGATGTGAACGTTTGTCTTTGTTGTCGTCGGATTGTGACGTAAACTTAATTCTTATCAAGTCGCTTTCAATTAACCGGGAATTGAGATTGTTCTTGTTTACATAAAAATATTTAGTTCAAATCCCACGCTATTACTTGTACTAGAGTTTGAGGATAGTCCTCTCTGTGAAAAATACTGATTGCCTGAACGAACAGCTATTTTTAATAAGAAGAATGAAAGTAATGCAACCTTATAAACAAGTTATTTATAAAAAAATTTTTTGAACCATTTTTTTGTGATTAAATATAATGCCGGCACTACATATTCACGAAGCATTGGCACAATTCATCGTTGCCGGTTTTGTAACAAATGCTTCATAGAGGTTCTTTCAAAAGCATCAACATACGATAAATTGTGCCGATCATGTAGCGAATTTATTATTCGCCACATATGTGTAGTGCAGCCATTATAGTATCATCAAGTAGGTAACAATTTTCAATACTCGAAACCTATTTTTAACCATATCCTTGTAGGCACGGTAACACATTTAACAGCAGCCGTTTATTCTTTCTAATTACCAGGTAACTCGAAGACTGCCCTTCGAGAGAACATGTAGGGTATACGTACCAACTCATTCATTCATAAACAAAGCTCAGACTGGACGTCGGCAGCAGTCAAAGAGGGGGTCCATTCGAACGTCACTCGACGTGACTAATGCGTCGAGCTGTCGGCATCGACGGCGCTGACTGACGACTGTGCGTGTGCGCCACTTCTCGTCCACGCCTTCAAGCTTTGAAAACAGCTATCTTGGAACTAATATGCCGTAATTATCTAGTCGGAACTTTGCTGCTAATTCTGTTTTTGGAAGATTGAGATAACTCTAGACTTAATTTAGTGGAATTTCAAATTTGCTTGTCAGAAGTATTTTTCAGAAACGTAACAAATAAGAATACTACTCATATTTATTTTTTCATTTATTGTTTGTATTGTCAAAGAGTTCCCTATAGAGAGAAAATTTTAAGAAATGATTTTAATCACAGAGAAATAAAATATAAAAAAATGCTCAAATCGGCACACTTTGACATGTTTTTTTACTGGTATTTACAGAATCTAAAGTATTTTTTTATTTTTCTTAGGAATAATGAGGTATTTGTGTTTGTATGTATTGCGTTTGCGTGTTTTGTAGATACTTAGATCTATTTAATAATTTATTTAATGGGCATTTTCAAAGTTATGTAAAATTTATGTAATTGCTCTGATTCCAAAGAGTAACTGAAGCACTTGTGTGTACTGAGACAACGGTGGAACTTCATGCAAACACCCAGATCTGAGTCAGTATAGAAAAGTTCGTTATCTAGATTGATCCAGCCGGGGATCGAACCCGTGACCTCAAAGATGGTGACACCTTGAAAACCAGTGTACAAACCACTCGACCACGGAGGTCGTCGATTAATATTACCCAGATCCATTTAATAAGAAAGGAGCAGTTTACTTTCCTATTATTGAAACAAAAAATAGTCAATAACAACTTGGCGACATAGTGGAAATAGCTAGCGTCGAAGAATGGCGTGCGTGGCATCTGACAATGCAATTCCATCCAGTTGCCATCCTGCGGTCACCGTGCAATGGGATTTTTGACCATGGCCCGTTCGTATAGATTTCAACTTTTATTTTCCTCACACAATACAACAAAAGTAATTCGCATAATTGCTTAAACTGCTCCAATAAAACCTGATGCTCCATTAAGTGCACTTAAATTAGTCACAATTAATTATACAAAGGTGTAGCATCTTATCGTGTCATTATCGATGTAACTTCTGATCCGGTAATACGGTGTACGTACGAAATGAAAAGCTCCGCTTGCTTTTTACTCACGGCCCGTCACACCGCCCGCATTAATTATTGCACAAATTATACGTTCTTTATCACCATTCTTTCTTTTTAATAACAGGCATTGTTGTCCATTCGTGCCAAGAAACGATTCTTTTCAGCCAGTGGCTGATTTAATTCGGCTCGCTCACGATTCCGAGCTGATGTATGTTGGGACGTCTTCATCACTCCTTTTGCAACGACTTAATTTTGCAATTGTTATTACTACCGGATGAAGATTAAAAGATTATTGAAATAACAAATGGTACGAGCATGAATCAAATTCCTTAACTAAGAGGAATTAATAATCTTGTCTACGAATGCTTCCACATGTTTTTTTTTAAGGTATATGCGTGTGAATGTGAATGCGGATCTTTAGTAATAGAGATATTTAGTTCTATAAAGATTATGGCGTTATAATGTTATTCCGCTTTTTGTCACATTTACATGAAGAGGTGCCATAAGACCAGTTTTATTATCTTATAAAGGCATCTAGAGCGACGGAAGATGTTTATTCTAAAGAGATGACCATTTAACTCGATACAAATTACTTAATAAAAGCTCTTTAATTACTCGTTTACGAGAAGCTTAAGGTCAGCAGATGCTTTTGAAATGACCTCAATGATTAATTTTCCTTTCGCCTGTTTATCGAGCACTACGTCTAATGCGCATAAGAAGTAGCCAAACACAAATTCCGTTTACCGTGTTCCAACTAGTGCACTTAAGTAAATGAGCGCAGGTGCCCGCCACCTGCATCTTGATTAGTGATTGCACTTAGCTTCTCCTCTTGACACGGAATTAATACTTGCGTATCAGTTGAGGTGTTTTATTAATTGAACACCGCAAGTTTCGCCTTAACACGATGACTATCGTAATGCGCTGTCATTTTTAGCTTTAATCGCTAATTGCGTTAGCGACACTTGTACACCGCGAGCTATTTATGTACTAGACAGTTGTTTCATTAATTATGATGATGATGATTATATATGCATATTTTTATCTAATTAATGTGAAGTGAATGACAATTTTCTTAATTAAATGGTAGCCGATACCTTAAACAATGGCGACACCAGATCATCTCTAGATTGATTTATTGTCTAATCTAGATAACGATAAAACCAAAATAAAATCCCACCAAAAACATTTTCATGTATAGTGTTGCCAAGACTCCATATGACTGGCACTGTCAAAAAGTTATTAGACTTCATGTAGAGCCAAGCTTTTAACTCTACGCGCCCTAACTCTACAAGCCCTAACTTCAAAAACTCTTCACCTTAGTCAAAATATGTGGCTTGGCTATTTCGCTAAATGGAAAAATGTATTCACTCTTCAACAATAATAGTTCTTGTAGTAACGAACTAATTTATTTACGCTGTGATATTATTTTACTCTTTGACGTAGAATGTGACAGTGCAAAGAGCAAAATAAAGTCTGTGTGAGGTTTGCGCAAGAGATTTGCGCCACGAAAGAAGTAAGTAGTTTTGAAATGAACACAATTTCTATTTTAAGGAATTTTTTTTTCGTTGCTTTAACAGTGATTTACTAAGTCTTAAAAATAATTACTATATATTTAAAGATTTTTCAGATACATATGTCTCATTTTTTCAGACCTTTAGTATCAAAATTTGCGGAAGTCTCATACAAACTTCCATCCCCTAGTTTAAGGGATTGGAGGGTAAAAGTTCCAAGTTTTACAACTTTTTTGTTGTTTGTGTACTAAAACTTGCTTACATACCAAATTTCAGCTTTCTAGGACTTCAGCAAGTACCCTAAGAATTTTGATGATTATCAGTAAGTTTTGACGAAATTGGGGTTTTTTAGATCTCAATAAAATCCAAAGTTTAAGAGCTATGCAGTTGAAACTTTGTATGTTTAATAAGTCTACTACTGACATCATATTCCGAAAATTTTGTTTTTCTGGTGTAATCCAAACCCAAGTTATGAGGGTTAAGCGGTTGGAGGGTTAAAGTCCAATTTTATAATTTTTTTGTTGCGTGTGTCCTAATACTAGCTTACAGACCAAATTTCAGCTTTCTAGGACTTTAGGAAGTACCCTATGAGTTTTGATGTTCATGTCTAATGTTCATGTTTGAGTCAGTGACGAAATCGGGGTATTTTAGATATCAATAAAATCTATATTATAAAAGCTATACAATTGAAACTTTATATATTTAATAAGTCCACCACTGACATCACATTCCAAGAATTTTGTTTATCTAGTATACTCTAAACCCAAGATATCAAGCGCTTCGAGAAAAGGTAGGTAGTGCCATTGCGCTTCGCTTCCTAGTCTTGGCGGGAGCACTACCGTGCTCCCAGATAATTAATGTTTATGGGCTATTTACATGGTACGATTTGGCAGGCGACTTTAGTCAATTAGGGCTTTTTATCGGCAATCGCTTGTAAAATGTAATCGCAAACGTAATTTCAAAGAGGTGGCGAATCGATTTTACAAGCGATTGTCGATAAAAAGCGATAATTGACTAAAGTTGCTTGCCAAGTTGTCTGCACAGTCGCTCTGTGTAAATACCCCATTACAGAAAAACATACACTTTAACATTGAAAACTCGGAACCTAGAGAAATACAATAAACATATTCAACATTACAATGTTTCAGATTGTTTCAAATTAGAGCTATCGGGTACCAGTTCTCATTTTGAGATGTTTTGTTAATGTGTTGACAATGTTATAAGAAAACAGTACAAAAAAATGATTTTTTTTCCAAGAGTTTTCTAGTCAACGGACATAAACTTGTGCGATGATAATAAATTGTAGCTCTATCTATCGCTGCTTTTTATTCGTGATATTTTTTTAATGCCTGCTTGCAATCAAATTTAAAAACATGCGTGTAGATATATTGACTTGAGACTAGATAGTTAGCTGTGATTTTGTAACGATGTTACGTGTCTCAGTGTTTAAATTACAGAACACTATTATTTCTTTTTTTTCTTTAGATAAATTATTGCACTGATTGTAACCGATTCGCGTGCAATACTTGATTTTCATTGAACTTTAAACATCAAAATATCTTTTATAATTGAAGAGGGATAAAAATTGCGTTTGTATTGACGATGACGATAAAATAAGACTAGGTACTTCATTACAAATTATTGGCGAAAAATTTAGCTTATGGCTAGCACATGGTTAGTATGGAAAGCTGTAACGCTGGAAAGGTGTACAAGCTACGTATATAGAAGTTATAAATGAAGTGAATGTAGTGAATTTATAGTAACTTGTTCACTACAGGTATTATGGTCAATAATAGTAGGAGTATCGCTATCGCTGTGAAGTTGGATCGCAACAAAATAATCTTGAAGCGCGGCGCGTGCCTTACCATCGCGCACGCCCTGCGCCCCGGGCCTAGTTTGTTTTACACGAATGTGGGTTGTACCCATCTGCCAAAGTTTTCGGTCGAAAAATAACGAGCGGGTCAAGAGACAAGTGACGCTTTTTGTAAATTGAAAATTGAGACAATACATTTTGGACACACGTAGTCTTTTCAGGACTTTCAGCATGTTGAATTAATGATTTCTTATATCATTCATAAATTAGCATTCGTTATCATAAATCTTTGTTATTTTCTCGATTTTCAGCGCTGTTAGCAATTGTGGAAATACACTTGGCAAGATATCAATGAACGAAAGTAATGTGGCAATTGTTTTTTTGGGTTCCGTACCCGAAGGTTAAAAACGGAACCCTATTACTAAGACTCCGCTGTCCGTATGTCTGTCTGTCTGTCTGTCTGTCTGTCACCAGGCTGTATCTCATGAACCGTGATAGCTAGAAAGTTGAAATTTTCACAGATGATGTATTTCTGTTGCCGCTTTAACAACAAATACTAAAACAGAATACAATTAATATTTAAGGGGCTCCCATTCAACAAACGTTTTTTTTTTTTTGCCGTTTTTTGGTACGGAACCCTTCGTGCGTGAGTCCGACTCGCACTTGGCCGGTTTTTAATAAACATAAGCTTATTGCACCTGGGTGTGAGTATCTATGCGAGGAAGCTTATTATTTGTGTGGATAAAGTTTAAAGATCATTTCAATTTAAACTAATATTTGCTTTTATTTATTATTTACTAGCGAGTGACATTAAAGGTATAGATTCAGCCAAATTCTCAAAGGCTTCTTAGCTAAAATCTTTGTTTATAAGGTCTCCTTAACTTTAAGGAAGTTAGACATAGAGTTTGTGTCAAACGTTCAAAACCGTCAATTTTTTTTAATTTAAGACGGCCTTAACTTAAGAATCGTGTCAGTATAATTTTAATTAAAAATAGTTTTGTGCAACTGAATTTTACTTTTGGTAATAAACTTGATCGACAAGGGCAGTTTGGAGTCGTCAGATGACGAACAACAGAGTTTCCTGATGACAGCAATCTTATAGAATCTAGGTAGTGGTGATAAACATTTTGTATCAAGGTTTTTGTGAAGAAAAATATATTATATTTTTTTTCTCTTGATAATTGAAAGCAAATAAAAAAAGTAAAAATTTGAACTACAATAAATTGTGTTGACTGATTTGGTTAGAAAATACTTTTCGTTACATTTTTTTGTTTTCATTCACTATAATTAAAACAGAATATTTAAGCCTTATTAAGAAAGCAAATATCAACAATGAAAAAAATTAAATACCAACCGTTACAAAATGTTGGGAACTCCTGCGTTATCGAAATATTACCGTTTATCTTTTCCGACGCACTATTTTGATATCGGTTATTACCGACGCCGATACAGATTCTAAAATAATGGCAATTTCATAAGTATCGCTAGTTCTGTATCAACAGTTATAAAAGGTCTATATTTTGTAACGGGATTGCAAGGTACCATTCAATGTTGAAATTGATCCTTGTTGTCGTTAAGTGATATCAGACAAGACAAGACAAGTTTGTAAATTATCTCTATGATTTTGTCGAATATTTGGTTTCCATTATTTGTTTCATTGTGAGCCCTAATTAAACATTTAAATACCTTATAAGTAAATTTATTATTCCTATACCTTATAAGCGTATTTATATTTATACGATTATTGAAGTCTCAAAATAATAATTAATCCAATTAAATTAGTAATTTATCGTTGCATCAAATCAGGTATTTTTGATTTTTGGATATACATATTGTTGGTAATGTGGAGGCAATGTTAAATCCAAGTTTTCGACCTCGGCAGACGACCGACCGGGTCATTCTCAAAAACAAAAAAAATGTACCTTTATTAAGTTTTTGACAATTTTGACCCAGAAGGACTAGTTTTTCATCAACATTGTGTAAGAAAGTTTTAAAGAAGGTTAAGTTTGCAACTATTTAAGAGTAAAATGGTTTTGATATAACTGATAGTTTCGGAGACACAGCTTTTCAAAATTTAGCCACCAAAACTGAAAAAGGTTTTTTTGAGAATGATCCGGTCGTCTGCCCAGGTCGAAAACTTGGATTTATCCTCCACATTACCAGCAATATATCCAAAAACCAAAAATACCTGATTTGATGCAACCATTACCCCCTTTTCATGCCTTATTTTACTGGGTTAAATCTGGGAGATTTTTACATAAAGTATACTTAATCTAGAAATAATCTAGAATATCTAGAATATAAAAACAACAGTCAAAATAAACCTTATATTTTTGTCTTACGAAGTGGGATGGTTTTTAAGCAATTAAAAGTCGTAAAATTCGCAGAAACTATGGTTAGTAGTTCAGTAGATAATCTCAAAGATTTCAATAAGCACAGTATTAGAAGATTATAATCGCAGGATATTAAATAAATATAATTTTGTAGCGCCCAGAGGCAGCCAGGCTTATACGCAGATAAGCCATCCTAACTACCGAGTGGCGAGCTTATTAATTCATTTTATTTATTGCCGAGGTAAAGCGCTTGTGCTATTGAATTTATTGTGTTTTACATTTGCTTGCTTTGTTTTAGCAAGTACAAAGCTTAGTAGGCACTAATATTGTTTTTGTTTAATTTGCATCAATTTTAAATAATTCAGCTGAGGTAACTAATTTATAATTAAACAGCAAGAATAATAATGATTTGATGTATGTATCTATATGAATTTTGGAACGTTTTATTTCTCCTACTAAAATAATGTTATATGCAACGTGTTAAAAAACCCGTAATGCCGAATATGCTAGCTAGGGACCATCAAACTAAACAACTTTGACTGTGGAACCAATTCTGTTTTTTTTTTCGCAATTTCAGAGTTGGTCCCATAGTAAAAATTACTTTGTGCTGTAACTTTTATTAAACTCACTAAATGTGTAACAATATTTATACAAATGATTATAAAATGGCTTATGTAAATACCTAGTTGACGCCTAAGAAAAAAAAATTCGGGTTGCACTCCGGGAGTGCCGGCAGAAGTGAAAACTTGAATTAATGTTGTGCATTTTTGATATTTTGGAATGGTTAGGGAATAATTTTGCACGAATTGCCGTCTTACGAATTTACTCTGCATTTGAATTTACGAATACAGAAAGAACAGTATTGTACGAAAGTCTTATCCATAGCTTGACAGAAAAGTTTTGACATTGAATTAAAATATTAGCGCAATGCTATGGTGACACTAGTGTTTACGTCTAAAGAACTATCCCCTCTCTTTGAGGGGATACTTCCGCTGCCGGTTGTCTACTCTCCATCCGTCACATCCGTCTTACGAATTTTCGATCAGGGTAGAATACAGGCATCATATATGCGTATACATGGTGTATAGAGGGATAGATGCCTTAAGGGCACCTATACCTCGAAGCTACAATCAGTAAAGAGTCCAAATATATATATATATATATATGTTAATATATAAAAAATATCACAAAACACAAAAAATAATTATAAATATACACTGAAACCATATATGGGCATATATGGTGTATGAAGGGATAAATGCCCCTTAGGGCACCTATACCTCAAAAAAATCAGGGCAACTATCCTTTGTGATGGATAGATGCCCAAGTTGTTTTTAAATAAATTAAAAACAAAAGAGCAATTATCTACACCCAGGTGCACACTTAATGAACCAGTACATTGACGCAATAAAAAATATAACGGAATTTATTACTATTTATAAAGTTATGCAACGGCAAATTCTAATCTTTGAAAATTTTACGTGTTCGTGAAGTTTGCCGCGGAGATTTTTGCACACACGAGCGAAACGCATCCACGGCGTATGCTGCCCTTGTGCAAAAAGGTGCGGGGTGACTATGGCTCCTACTTATACTTTTAATTCTTAGTTGCGAGTTTGGGAAGTTAGGTTTTTCAAAATGAGGCATCTATCCCATTGCGGCATCTTTTTTTATATCAGGTTTTATCCTACTTAATAGATTAGCGCGAAGTTAATTATCACATAGATTTAAGAAATAGTCAAAGAGCTAGTTTTGACATTTTCTATGACAAATATAGAGACTAGATTGCATTATGGCATAATGGTGCAATCAAAAGAGCTCGTTTCAATGAAGGACTTTGATCTTCGTAGCAGACTCGGCGCATCATCACTAAGTAAGTACCTACCTAACGTATGGATAGCCAACGCATTAAAGAAAGCCACTGGCTCTCAAACTCAGCTGAGGATAATTAACAACACATTATTTGACGGTTCAAAAGTAAAATTTACCTGTCATCAAAAAGATAGTTGGCTATTAATATTATGTTTAGATTAATAAAAAAAAATGGTTTACTCACAGTGGCTATAAATATGAGTCCAATATGTTTCTCTATCTACCAAGTTTTGTAATAGGTAGGTAATGTGTGAAGTTTATATTTTATAAAGGGTTATTAGAAATAAGTCGACAAAAAATAAAAAATGTCAGCATTGATCATTATCATTCTAAATTGAAAATAATTGTAGAATTAACTTATTAAGTAATTTACATGATAAAGATAATTGATTATAACTATTTCAGACAAGTTTTGCACTAAAAGTATTCGCGCAGTTGCGTAGTGTTTAGTTCACGACATTCTAACGACATTTTAAAATCGATATAGAAGAAAAACCCTTATGTAATTTCTTTGCTAAGGGTCCATGATAGGAAAACATGGTTTGCGGGGTCATATTTTATATAGAAAACGTAAAGTTGTAGGTACCTAAAAAAACACACGATAAGCTAAAGAGATTCTCTAGTAGCTACAAGTATTAAATTGCGTATAAACCTTTTCGATGTTTGTAAAAAATCTGAATATCATCAAAAACGCTTGCGTGGGGTCATATATTTGGCGTAAATAATAGCGGAAACTTATTGAATTCTACATCAAAATACACTCTAACGTATTGTAAAGTAGCTCCAATAACTTTTATTCAAGAAAGATAACTGTGCTAAAGATAATGAAAAAACAACGAAGAAAAATTGAAAAAGTGCAGAAGTGAGGTTATTTTCCATACTCTTTTACACGTAAAGAAAAAGATAGAGACAAATACGAGAAAAACAATGAAGCGGATGGCAACGATTTGAAGTTTGAGAACATGTAGTCTAGATTTTTCCTAGCTCAGAGCATCTCACGCGCTATTACCGCCCCGACTGAGTCGTGAGTGAGCTTTGCATATTTCAAGAATGCAAGCTAAATGCGTGCACTACAGTTAAGTGAATGCATCGGCGTTTATGACGTTAACGGGAGGGTTACAGCCAGGCTTCGCTTTCCCACGTTTTGGTTTGCTTCCTTGAAGCTCATCACTGCTCCTAACGGCACCTAAAATGTTTCATTTGAAAATTTTAATAGCATTGTTATGTTCGCACGCTGGTGCACTATAAACTGAACGAAATGCTTCAATGGCGCTGAGCTTTTATTATTTAGGTACTAAAGAGGGATGAGACGGTCAGATTCCCGTGCTTGGCGTAGCCATCGCAAGGTTCTGGTTTCGATTTTCAGTCAGATCAATGAAGAAAACATGGGAGCTGTCTCTAACTTCTTTCTTATCCTATATCTAACACTTTTTACGTCAAAGTTCTTTAGTTAATTAAGCATTTTTAGTTAATTTTTAATTTGTTTTGTAGCTAAATTCCTAATTGAATCAGGGACGAAAACACAATAGTTAAATCCTTTATTATAACTAGGTTCCAGGGGCAGGCAACTACCTTGATTTATACCCACAATACTATTATGTAATCTGTGACACAATAGTTTAATTAGTTTAAAGCTCGAAAACACGTCAGCGATTTAATTGCTGTCGTGAATGACACACTATAATTTATGTCTAAAAGAATAAAGTTCAGGAGTCAAAGGTAGAGGCAGAGGCAGCAAAGTGTAGTGCGATCTAGACTAGTATAGCGACCCGACCGTGGCTGTGCACGCTTGACCCGCGTAATTGTGTGCCGCGCCGAGCCTATAATACTTTAAGTATACGACGACATGCCTTTACACGACACGATTTTGTATTTTATTAATGACAACCAACTTTTATTTCTTTGCTAGCTTTTGCTCGCGACTTCGTTCGCGTTATGAAGATAGTTGGGTATTTATTTTGAAAGTCACGAATTAGGTACCAAAATACTATTTATTTATCAGTAGACCCTATATTGCACAATTTTAAATTTTCCCATAAAAATAATATACACATTGGAACTGAAACCCTATATATAGCATATTGTATAACGGGCATTTTCCAAAACTCTTTCTTAGTGCTCACCTACACCATGAAAGGTATATCTACCCTGCAAAAATGGTGTCTCTACCTTCAGCCGTTAAGGCTCTATCACACATTTCAATTTTCCTATACAAATTCCCACACAAACTGGAATACCCTGTAGCACCCTGTAACTTAACGGGAATTTTCCAAAACCCTTTCTTAGTGCTTACCTACACCATGAAAGTTATCTACCATTAGGGCTCTACCTACGCGTATGCCAACAATCAATTTATCAATCAGTGAATCAATTCATAGTTTTATTTGTATACTAGCTTCCGCCCGCGACTTCGTCTGCGTGGATAGTATTTTGTCTATCCCTCGGGAACAGTTCCTTTTTTCGGGATGAAAGGTACCCTATGTCCTTCTCTGTACCCCTGACAACGTGTGTGTAAAATTTCATGATGATCGGTTCAGTAGTTAAGGCGTGAAGGCGTAACAAACAAACAAACAAACGGACTTTCGCATTTATAATATTAGTAAGGATATTTATTCATTCATATGGCATAGACAATAGATGACAGTCAACAACAGCACATTACATAATTATTATGGAAAAAAGCTTAAATATTGAAATTATAACAGTGATCAGCGATATTAATTTGAAGAAAGTTATTTATTTATTATGAACATCAAGAAATTATTTAATGTTAAGCTAAGTTACTAGTAAGTTGCCTTCCTACGAGATTGAATTTC
Organism: Agriphila geniculea; assembly: GCA_943789525.1. Taxonomy (NCBI): domain Eukaryota; kingdom Metazoa; phylum Arthropoda; class Insecta; order Lepidoptera; family Crambidae; genus Agriphila; species Agriphila geniculea. The sequence continues at coordinate 14,692,291 of OX038882.1, read as the reverse complement.
GTACTATACATAGATATTAGGATGTTAGTAACTAAGAAGGACAAATATTAATTATTCGTTCGTACCTTAAGGCGGTTGTATGACCGAAAGTGGCGCCCTCAGAGGTTTTTATTTAATAAGTTATTAATAGAAAAAGATTTTAATAATGTTTATCGTGGAGATTTTAGGGGCTCATGGTCTAGTATTTTTAGAATGTATTACTATATGCCCTCGTAGTCATTCGTAGAAGTAGATAGCAAATGTGTCAAAAACGGCCACTTTTAGCAGTTTTTATCTACTTCTAGCAGTGACTACTAGAGAATGTAACGATACCGTTTAAAAATACTAGACTGTGGGCCCTAAAATCTCTACGATAAACATTATTAAAATTGTGTATTAAAATTATAATATTAAATAAAAATTCACCGCGGCGCCACTTTCGCTCAGGGTACTACTTTAAAGTAGACTTCGGATTGATCTTCATTTGTAAATAATATTAAAAGAGCATGGATCTCATTCTATTGACTATTAATTTCAGTGTACGGATTGAGTTTATAAATGCATTAGCTGTAAGCACACAAGGAAATGAAATGAAATCTAGAACGTATTTAGAATATTACTGCAACACTTTATTCATACCATCATCAGACGAATTGAATAGTGTAATGATCGCGGAAATATATGTAGAAAAGGAATACACTCGTACATAACATTACGACAACTCTAACTGTTTATTGACTTGGACGAATGAGACACGTGAGCTGTGAATCGGAGCACATTTAAAGGATTTACTCTGGCATTGTAAAGGGGCCTTCACTCAGATCTTGCCTATTAGTGGTCGGGCAAAAACGTGCGGAAGTCTGTGCAGACTAATTGGGGCTGTATTGAGACCACAGGGCTCTACCCTTCGATAAACCCGATTGCGCTGATTGTGTTTTAGGGGCTTTAAACACTTCGGTACTATTGACTTTCATATGAATTATTACGATAATAATGATGTAAGTTATTAAAAAGTTACATCCAAATGATGAAGGTTCATAGGTTTGAAAAATCTAAGTTATTAAATTTTTGGCAATTTCGAATTTCTCGACTCTTAGGTTTAAGCTTAGTAAGTAAACAAATCCGCTGGAAGTAGAAATCGTAAGTTACTATAGCCATTTTATGATTACCTTTTTGTTTTAGGTATACTTAAATGGTATGATCATTTAATAAGTAGCACAAACACAAAGAGTGTGCTATTACCGCTTGTACCAAAATAGGTAACTACGTTTTTAATTTGACTGTGCTACCTAATCCTATCCCTGCCTCCTGGGTGTCGAAGTTCCCATTGTTTCCCTTATAATGGCTACAATGGCGCGTATCTCTTCAAAGGCCTTCTTCATGACCTAGGGCTCTTGTATGTTTTAAAGATTAGTAGGTGTTGTTACAATAACCTATTCATTTGAGACAATGTTTTGTGTTCAATAAACTTTTAGAATAGGTACCCCTTATACTCCGTAATTCTTTAACTCTGAGGCACCGTAAATAAATAAGTAAGTAAATAAATATAATATCCATTTGATCGTAAACGTTTGTCTGCGATTTCGACTGCGCAGTTTTTTAGTATTTCCATGTTTTTTAAAACGTACCAAATACTTAATATAATTAACATTCACATAATAATGTAATAATTGCACAATGTTTTTTGTGTCTATATGAAATTTCTATCATATTACTATGCATCAATTTTAATACCTAAGACAAATTATAAAAAAAACGGTTAGAGAGTACAAATATTTTATTTTTTCTAAAAAAACATTGAACTGTCATCATTTCACAGGGTGATTAGTAGCAGTTGGTGCCTAGAACCAAAGAAGGAGACAAATCAGAATGCCACACTAGCGTTGTTAAGGTAAATACTAGATACTTGCCCATTGCCTTTGTTGAATCTCCCTTGTTTGGTTAAGAAGGAAAGAACATGCAATGTGTAGAACTTGTAAAGCAAGTAATGGCATAAAAGAAGGCAAAAAGCCATAAAAGACAAATAAATGATCTTGGAGGACATAAAAACTTAAACTAAAAAAAGTTTCTACAAATTCGCCAACCTACCACGCAGGCAAATTGTAACTTGTTAGTGCGCTTATTCTGGGCATTGTGTATCGAATTTAGTATTGTCTCGCTCACAATGGCCATAACACAACACCGACCGTGAGACACCGTAGTGTCACGGCGTCGTATTTGGGAACTCCCGACCTACGACCCGTACGTGTGTTGAGGTTTTGTGCCTCGCCTCTAAATACTAAGTATTGCTTAATCTGAGGCATCGGCAAATGATCTTAAGGTGGTAGGTACCTACCCTGACCGAAAGTGGCGCCGCGGTGAATTTTATTTAATATTGTTTATAAACAATTTTAATAAAACTTTAGGTTGAATTTTTAAGGCCCATAGTCCAGTATTTTTAGACGGTATCATTACATTCCTTCGTAGGACTACGAGAAGTAGATAGCAAAACTGCTAAAAGTGATCGTTTTTGACACATTTGCTATCTACTTCTACGATAGACTACGAGGAAATGTAGTAAGTAATAACTTCTAGAAATGCTAAACCTAGGCCCTAAAAATTCTACGTAAAATGTTATAAAAACCTTTTTCTATTAACAACTTTTTAAATAAAAACCTCTGAGGGCGCCACTTTCGGTGGTATAGCCACCTAAAGTTACCATTACTTAAGAACTGAACATTAAAAATGATTTTGGTACTTATCGAAAATTCACAAACGCGAAGTCTACAGCTCACAGAGCCACTAGTTTAAGGATACAAAACCAAAACTTTCATTCCGAAACTCCCGAGTACTCCCGACCTACGATACGCCTTGTGGTATTAGGTAGATACGCCTCGCGTAAAATTCTTCTTCAGTCGACTCGCAGGGTAAAGAATCTTTATTACTTACTAGCTGACCCGACAGACGTTGTCCTGTCTTAGTTATGATCATAGAGTAAGATAAAAAAAGTTATGATGATTTATGAATATTGAATTCGAATTTTAAACGACATTCAGTTTTTTTGCAGCCCGCATTCTGTCAATTCTTATGTCAAACGTCATAAGGTTACATTAAAAAACTTTATAGTCCAAATTAAATTTTATATGGTGGTTAAGTATTCTTAAATTTTCTTATTTTCCGCGCAATTTTATTTATATTTTCTTCCAAAAGAACCTTCTCCTGATAATAACAAACACAACAAAAAAAGAATTAGCGAAACCTGATCTCGAGATTTGCGCTTAGCAAGACATTCAGCGATTCATTTTTAGGGTTCCGTACCAAAATGGTAAAAAAGGAACCCTTATGGTGTGACTCAGTCTGTCTGTCTGTCACAGCTGGATATCTCGAGAACTACTAATGGTATCAACTTGAACTTTGGAATAGTTTAAGATGACATTTGCCCAACTATCATATTTTGCAAATAAGAAATAAATAAAAAAATAAATACCTTTTTTACAGCAGGGCCTGAAAAGGGGTCTTAAAAATTTGAAGTGGGACTACTAGGGCATGTGGGGTATCATATGAAAAAGCGCCGTTTGCAAGTTTTCAATCATTTTTTATTTTTTTTCTAGACGGCATAGTTTTCGACTTATGATGAAAAATGTAAAAAAATACCATTCCCCCCTTATCTCCGAAGTTTGCAAAGAGAAAAATCTGAAATAATTCTATGTGATAGCAGTTTATATAAAGATTACAGAAAAAATAAAACAATGTCTCAATATAGCATACTTTTTTAGAAATTATCAAATTTCTAAAACAGTTAACATTAGTTCCACTATCGGTCAAGAGATGGCGCTGACCTAAAACTGCAATACTAATTTTATTATTCTACTCTGCAGTGTGTTTTAATGGTGCAATTATGATGGTACGGAACCCTCGGTGCGCGAGTCCGACTCGCTCTTGGCCGGTTTTTTATATTATAGATTAGCACATGAACAACTTAACATAGAACCCTTTAAAATTCTAATATCTTTGACCCTTTCCTATTATTTAGTACAATAACTAAATTACCTGTAATAATACTGTCGAAGTTGTTTTCTTATGTCCATTGACAAACAGTTAAAAGCGCATCACCGAAATGAGTTCGCGAGTTAGCGCAGGTGAAATAAGAGCTCGACGTCGGAGCGCGTTCCTTTCACGTCATCTCGCCATTAAGCCCCACCAGTGGAATGGTGGAATCGATCAATTATTTTTCGCTCGGCGCGCGGCAAAAAGACGTCGACGGATATTAAACGCCGGAGTCCCGAAGGATGAAACGCCCGGATCGAACCGGCGATCCCTTTGACGGAGCGCAGGCGATCGCTCCACGACTTTATCTCAACTCCAATTTCGCCTTTGCTACGGAACGATAATATTTTAGCAAGTTTTTTCTAAGGGATGTCTACTTTATTGAGTTTTTTATGGTGCTGGAGATTTTGTTATAAATTATAATAACTGAATATTAGACAGCATCATATACGTTGCTTTGGTTCCAAAGCACCATACCATAAAATACACCCAGTCAAGATACAATACAGAAAAAAAAGAGTTTTTCTTGACCGAATCTCAGTGATGATTACACCATGAAAACCGGTGTGCAACCCACTCGACCACGTGGCTGTCGTAGTAATTTTTTTATATTTTTTTTTCAAAATAACATTCACGTAAGTAATATCTGCTATCTAATAAAGCTACCAACAAATTTTATCTGTAGATTATGGAACGAGGTAAAAGATATAGATTGGAAAAAATTTAACCTAAAAATAAGTCCACCATCTATCTACTTAGAAAACTATGCTGAACTATGCTGCTATGCTGAGAATATACTGCAAATCGACACTTACGTTGGTGAAAATATGTCCAGAAAAACCTTAAAATTAAAATAAATAATCTTTCTTTTTTTCTTATCGAATATGGATTAGTGGCCACCTCTGTTAGAATTTATGAAACCACCTGAAAGGCCTCTAACTTGGCTTAACACTGTTATCAGATGACAACAGCCGGGACCGACGGTTTAACGTGCCCTCCGAAGCACGGAAGCGCTCAGTTGTAATGCCACTTTAACCGTCACACATCTGACACTTGACCGGACCGAGGGTTGCTTAACAAACGTGATCGAATACGATCAGTCTGTCAAGTTCCACCATGAGTGCTTCAAAAAAATATTGTAGTGTTATGTCATGTACCTAGGTTCTGAAAAAACAAAATAAGATTTCAGATTGAAAATCTACTTAAACGCAGTACTCCAAAGCTTCAGCTTCAGTTTTAATTTCATGCAGCAATGAATCTCAAGGGGCAACAAAAACTAGCAGTTATGTTCGACTATCCAGCTCAGACAGGTGAAGGTATCTTGTGAGGTATTTCGGCAATTTGGATGGCAGCTCGTTAATGGGGGTGGGTGATCGTATCGCTGGAAAATCGATACTGCCCTCCCCAAGCCGCATCCACAAAGGTTTAAGTGCATTAGGTTTATTACCGGCGAACATGTCTTTGCGTAGTTTTCGTATTAGTATTTGCTAATACTGCAGACAGTTTATAATTACATTTATGTTAAGGAAGGAATAAGGTTTTGTTTTATAGCTTTATAAAGTGGGAGCTTTTTGCCAGCGTTAAATCATCAAGAAATAGCTTCATATATAAATTATCAGAGATTAAACTACTCGTGCAGATTTCGGAAACAATTGCAGATTTCGGACAATTAGCTGATTTAAATGTAAATCTAGAAAAATTCGTGAACTGAAAAGCGAATAGGAACGTGTTCTGGATATTTTAGTTCTATGTAGACGTAAATGATTGGAGCTTAGGTATACGAAAGTTCTGGCAGTGCGGTCGGAATACTAACACGATCTCCATCCGTCTACTCCAGCCGTAACGGCGAGCGGTGATGGATGTGCAGCGGTGCACGTTTGTCATCAACCATTGCCACTTTTATTACGAACGTTGTCTATGAAATGTTTTATTTCACTGCGTACCTGGTGGTGGCTTTAGTGCTTGGAGGCTAGGAATGTATGAAAACCTAAAAGATAAGTGGATAATAAAAATAAATCCTAAAGTTTTCCTGAAAAAATGAAATGTTCCTGAAAAAAGTGCGGTTAGAAGTCAGAATGCTTACACGATCTTCATGTGTTTCCATAACGCCAAGTGCTGATGAATGTGCAGTAGGCCATTTTTTTATCAGCACCTTTTGTGCTGATATCCCTTTGACCTACTCTGAAAACCAAACCACGATAACCGGACGATGGTGTCAATTGGTGATAGATGACATTATTAGCTAATTAAGGTCCAAATTATGTAAGTCGAAGGACGAATATTGTCCAATAAATTTACCATCGCGATTTTTTTCGCAGTGTATCCAAAACATTGCCACCTTTATTAAGTAAGGTACATATTTACATACGTTGTCAGTGCATGAAAATTTTTATTCCTTTCGTATTTGACGGTTGCTTTACTATTTGGAGGCTAATATGTTTGATAATATGCATAGAACTTAAAAAACATTTTGATAAACATCGGTTTGTTTTAAATAACTTATCATGTTGGATACCAATACTTTCAGGCAAAAAACCGGGTGTTTTTTTTAATGTGGATGCAGTTTAAATAATTGCCTAAAAACTATTATTTTTTTAAAAGCATTTTTTTATATCAAAATTTATCGTGGATTTTTCTCGAGCTTGATTTTTGTAACTTTAACAATACGTAAGTTAGATACGGTCAAATAGGCTTATTAGGGATTGTTAAACTTACGTATCGTCTTAATAATATTTATCTACACCCATGCTTTAAATCCTCTGTAAGAGGTTCTGAAACAGCTTACTGCCATCATTACAATATCCCGAGCGAGAGCTGGGGCCCAATCGCACTAATTCTGAACGATAAAACCAAAACCGTTACGTTGTCATTGAGGTTATATTTACCTAAAAATCTTTGGTTTAGCTTAAGAATTTTCATTTAAATTGTCCGAGATTGTCATTCTAGGCTCCTTAGGCACAGCTTTGTACAATTTTAACATAATTAAAGCGAGTATTTTTCTGTAAACAAAACTCAAGCGGTAACGATTTGGTTTTGGTTTTATCGTTGTAAATTAGCGCGATTGGTCTCCTGGTCCTGCAGCGCCGCGCGCCCACGCGCGAGCGTTGCATTATGAAATTCAGTACAACATTATAACACTCTTGCGGAAGACATAATGACGAGGAAGGAGAGAAAAGTCAAAACTCTTATAGAGGATACATATCATGGGTTTAGATAAATATCACGGGTGTTTTAATCTATATGTATTTAAACATTGTTTGTTTCCCTAATAAAAATAAGAAAAAAAAATGGTGTAGATAAAGTCTTGTATGCAACTGTACATAATTAGGTATTAAAACACTCATGTGATACTATTATCACACGAGGCGCACATTCGTGTTTTAATACCCCTCGTTATAGTACAGTTGCATAAATAACTATTATCTATACCCATGCTTTAAATCCTCTGTAAGAGGTTCTGAAACAGTTAGCTTACTGCCATCATTACAATATCCCGAGCGAGAGCTGGTGGTGCTGCGCCGCGCGCCCACGCGCGATCGTTGCATTATGAAATTCAGTACAACATTATAACACTCTTCCGGAAGACATAATGACGAGGAGGGAGAGGAAAGTCAAAGTCAAAGACAAAGTCAAAGTCAAAACCATTATAGAGGATACATATCATGGGTTTAGATAAATATCATGGGTGTTTTTAATCCATATGTATTAAAATATTGGTTGTTTCCCTAATAAAAATAAAAAAATAAATAAATGGGTGCAGATAAAGTCTTGTATGCAACTGTACATAATTAGGTATTAAAACACTCATGTGATACTATTATCACACTCGGCTTCGCCTCGTGTGATAAACCCACATTCGTGTTTTAATACCCCTCGTTATAGTACAGTTGCATAAATAACTATTAAATGTCAATCTTATCACGATTTTGAAACTATCTCGATCGTCTTAAAAATGAATACCTATTTTCCCAATGCAAAATACATTATTGCGGTGATAATATTGATAGGGTTGACCCCCACAACGAGTGGCAGTTTAAAAAGTTAATTAATAGGCAAATGAGTCAAAGTGGCAAGTTGCATTTGGCTGCAGTTAGTACGGTCGGGTCGGCGGCCATTAGTATTGGCCGGGGGGACGTTGATCGATGCGCGCGCGCCTCAGATGCACCCCGCTTGCACGCGCTATCCTGCAGGAGCTTTCAGGAAATGGAGACGGGATGACTGATCGCCTTGTTTACGATACAGGAAACATGCTTTAAGCAATTTTTAAGGGACCTTTTGATTTTAATCCAGAAAGTATGTGACAATAATTGACTATTATCTACTGAATAGGTGATTAAGTTTGGTATACAAAAGTCAAATCTATTGGTACACCTATTACCTGACTTCGAATATAAAGGTTGCAGTTGCAAGTTCCACAAGGGATTATAGTGTTTGTATAAAATTTTCAATTTTCATTTAAAAAAAAGAGAAATTTTCATTTGATCTTAACTTGAAGTACGCCATTGATGTCTGCTATACTTATGTCAAAAAAGTTAGGTATATTTATCATCTTCTTTGAAACGTTGATAAAAATAATCGTTACTAGATAATTATCACTAGTTAACAAATGGGTTACATTTCGGAAGGCTATCAACTCACAAAGAAAGTCGGGGCCGAGTTAGCTGAAGTTGTTTGCAACGTGGGGGAGGGGGGAGGGGGGCGTACGCCGTGCGAACAAAGCCTTCCGTGAAAGCCTTCGGACGTTGATAGATGTGATAAGCTCGGATGCAAGTAAGCTGCATACATTTCTTGCTGCAATTTCTTGTCGGAGCATAATCTTCAGGATTTAAGAAATATCACCCTAATTATGACTGTGGAACTTTGTGGCAGATACTAAGATTCGTGTTTGAACTAGAGAAATGTTCTAATTTGTCATGACACGGAGACATTTTTAAAAGCGTTTTTATCTTTTTATGTAACTACAGGAACATACTCTTTCTTTTTCAGGATGTAGGTGTACCTATGCATGAAAGTATTCCTACTAGATTCCTATTGGATATATGCATTAAAATATTATTCCTGGTTGAAATTTTATTTCTGACAACCTGAGTGGTGCAGTGGCCAACATGCTGCCTACCACGCAAGAGGTCCCGGGTTCGATTCCCGGTCGGGCAGAAATTGAAATGATGAATTTTAATTTCTGTGACGGGTCTGGGTGTTACTATGTATAATAAGTATATATTTAAAAGTATAATAGTACATTACTGACGCGGTCAATAATGACTGCATTGCTGGCAGCGCGATGATGATGGCCGATAGCGTAGCTTTGCGCAGGTCCAGGCCGTCACAGCGCGGTCAGCATTGCAGCCCTTGATGGCCAAGCTGGAATAAACCGACCGAGACCGGAGGTCGAGGCCTTTATAGCGCGGACAGCAAGGGCTGCAATGATGACCAAGCTTGAAGGCCGAGACCGTAGTTAAGCTCAGCTTGAGGCCATCATGGCGTGGCCAGCAGTGCAGTCATTGTGGACCAAGTCTTGTATAGTGCTTTACTCAAAAATGTCAAATAAGTAAAAAATGACATAAATGACAAAAATTACCAAAAATACCAAAATGACCATTTTTGTCATTTTATCATTATTTACTTTTTACTTTTTTGTCATTTTTGTCATTTTTGTCAGTTTTGTCATTTTTGTCATTTTTGACATTTTTGTCATTTTTGATATTTTTGTCATTTTTGTCATTTTTGACATTTTTTGACATTTTTGAGCAAAGCACTATACAAGACTTGGTCCAAAATTACGAAAATGTTAAAAATGATTAAAATGACAAAAAAACTATAAGGGTTCCGTTTTTTGTCATTTAGGCTACGGAACCCTAAAAAAAAAGGGTAAAAAGTCAAAAAAGTAAAAAAAAAAGTCAAAAAGTAAAAAATATCAAAAAGGAAAAATAGCAAAAAAAGTAAAAAAAGTACAAAAGCATCATTTTCAACAATATAACACCCGCGCAAATAAAGAATGGGATTGAAAATAGCGGCTCACGGCGCTTACCACAACGAGTGTGACTGAGAGAGCGATAGGTGTGGCGTTTAATTTGTGAGCGAGAAGTGAATATGAACTACGCCATTTTTAATCCCATTCTTTATCTGCGCGGGTTGTACAATGTACTTTTTTCAACTAACTATGTTTGAAACAAAACTCGACAATAATGGATTCTCAAAGGAAATTGCTGGTGGCTAAAACTCGACAATAATGAAATCCCATACAACTTTGTTGCGTCACCATCGGAGGAGCGCGGCAACCTCGACTTTGTTCAAAGAAGGTTGTCGAAATAATGATCATATTACAAGCATTTTTGAGTAAAAGTAGTATATCAGTTGTCGAGCACCCATATTACAAGCTTTGCTTAGTTTGGGGCTAGATGGCGCTGTGTGAAATTGTCCAAGCATTTATTTATTATTTATTTATTTATGTAACTGGAATATGAATTAGTGGTTACTTTTTTGTTTAAGGCATTAGGTACCAAACGTTTCCTGTGTTTCGTTTCATTTCGTTTTCCTGTACGTGTTTAAGTTTTAAGATGTGAATTAAGTTCGTACATTTCTATTAGGTTATTTACCTAAACTTATTTTTATTACACTAAACAAAAATATACCTTCTACAAAAATATTGTAACTCTAAAACTACGGAGCTAAGAAACGCACGTAAACCAATTAATCACTGCCTGAAAAACCACGTCCATGGCACTGGAAATTTCATCAAATCCATATTTCAGAGCTCACGAGCTCGCCACGAGGCGCACAGCTCGGTGTAAATGCATTTTCTTATAATTCAGAAGCGTCACGTACCACTAGTAGAGCCTGAGGCGAGAGCGGCGCAAGAACGCAAGCAAATTTGCAGTTACCTCTTTTTATCTCGTGCTAACCATAAAACGGGATAAGAAAATTGGATTGAATAGAAAGGATACTTTTTAAAGAAAATTTCGTAGATAGCTCCATCGGAACGCTCGGTATGATAAAGTAAACAATATTTCTACTGGAAAATAGGAAAATATTGTACTGTATGTACCTAATCATGCTTAAATCGAGATAAGTTTTAAGTAAAAACACAGAAGAGCAAGTTACGTTATTTGTCAGCTATTTAAGAAAAAGAGGTAACTAACTAATGTTCAAAGTAAAAAAAACTAATAAAAATATTTTTTCAGCTTAACGTTAAGATGTAGAAGAAACTTATTTAGTAAGCTAAATAAGCTGAAAATATTAAATTACAAGACTATAGTCTTGTAATTTAAGCTTATAAGCTTGTATGGGTTGAACTGATCTTTGTTTCAACTGTGGACTTAGGACTGTGGCGTAAACCCAATTTTAGTCAAATTGAACTCTCAAATATAATGACTATCTATACCTACTGCAATATTAAAATATTGGCTTCATTTCAAGTACACATCCTACGGTAGACTCATCACCACGTACATTTGACAGTATACCGTCAGGCGTACGAATATTTTATTTGGGCAGTCGCCCGCCTACCTCGGTGGGTGGTGGACGGCGGTGGGGCGAGGGTGCGACGTTGATCGATGCACGTCTTGCGCCGGAGGCTGCCTCCGACGTAATTCATTAAACGCTGAAACTGTAAGCGGATTTTGAGTATTAAAACGATTTCTCACGGGCGAATCTGCTAGTGCTTAGGACAGTTGGAGCTAGGTATTAGTTCTTGCCAACCATTTGTTTTGGTGGAATCGTAACTGCGGAAATTAAGCGATTGGAGCAATTAAAAGAGCCAATTTAAAAAACGAAGCATATTTTTTACCAGAAAAGTTCTGTTTCGTCTTCTTTACTCAGCTTAGAAATGACTTTAGGAAATTGTAATTTATAGAAAAAAAGCTAAACTTTCTTTTATTTCATATCATAGTGCGTGTTTTGTCTTCATAGTAGAGTGATGTAAACATTCATTACTACACAAAGCATAAACTGATAGTTGCATGCAACAGAGTACTTGTAAACTTATATTTAGCAACATCATAGTGACTATGATAGCGGTGTGCCAAATGTAGACTCGGTTAACTCCTTAAAGGTCCGATTATATTTCCACGCTGGCTCGGCATTGCGAACAAAGCTCTAGTCTCGTGGGATTCGTCAGTATCATTTTTGCTGTACAGTTTTTGAACTTTGCCGTCATGTGTTTGTAATTGTAAGTATGTAGCAATGGTAAGTTTAGATGTTAATGGGACACTTCTTTTTATTTAAGCGTTTAATTTGACGACTATTATGAGTAACATTAATTTAGCATTAATAGCACAAAACAATAATACCAGCCTTATCTTTAGATAAGGCTGTATATTTTTAGATAAGGCTGGTACCTTATGTAAAAATATTTTTTCTTAAATAAAAACCTAAACAGATTGACTCATCATCATCATCATCTCATAACTAAAACCAGGAACTTGAAATTATGGCCTTTTTGTAAATCTCTTGAAAATTTTGATATACTTACTTAAGCTTGTGGTTACTAGAGTTGCCGCGAATAGTGGTTATAGCGAATAGTCGAATACCGATTAATCGCCATTCACTTTGGCGAATAGTCGAATTACTCGAAATTACTATTCGACATAGTAGACATTGTAGTTTTTTTGTCTAACTACCTACTTATACACTCAGCCTTGTTTTTGGATGATATGCGTGTTTATTTTATTTTTTATTTTTGGTGCGTGTTCTTTATTTTTCTATTTTTATTACTGTCCTTGTTTTTGTAACTTTCTTACTATTATTTTTCTTCTTCTGTTCTTTTTTGTTGTTTTGTCGTGTTTGGTGTCACAAATGTGTCAAGCAGAATACCAGTGCAGCAGGCCCCCCACTTGCTGCTTATACTGAGCTTGGCACATTTTGGCATCACGCGACGATGCGCAATATGTATCTATGTGTTTAGTTTTCTTCTTGTTTTCCGTAGCGTTTTTGTAAAAATTGTGTATCGTTGTGTGGTCCCAAATAAATGTATTTTCTTTCTTTCTTTCTTTCTTACATAAAAAAACATTAAATACATTAAAAATATTTCTAATTTCTTCTAAGGTTGTGAGAAAAGAAAACAATAAAATTAAAGAAATCTGTTTCATGTTATACATACTTACATATATGTAGTAAATTTAATTTTCCATTTTAAATGCTGGCAATGGCCCTTTTCTTGTACCTACATAGTTTACGGGGAATACCCTCTAAGCTCTGTTTATTCAGCAAGACTATTTTCTGAGGCAGGTTTAATTTAGGAGGAAAAACGAAACCGACTTGCTCCCGAACTTGCAGAAAAAAATGTTTTTTTGCACCACAATCTGCCTCTGTTGGATTTTAAATATTAATTAAAAAGCCTAACTAATTTAATTTCATGAATATGATAGGCACAGGCACATATTACAGATAATAATTGATATTGTGTATTGTTTTATTAGGGAAAATTATTAAAAAAAATGCTTATTATTAACTCATTGGTTTTTTTGTTCGTTAAAAGTTTATTTTAGACGACTATTCACCGAATGCCGAATAATACTAGCTATTATTCGGTATTCGACGAATATCAAAAAAATGACGAGTAATGCCGAATGCCGAATAATAGCGAGTATTCACGGCAACTCTAGTGGTCACTGTCTGTCATAAAAAAATTAAATAAAATTAAAATAATTTTGGTAAATCCTCGTTAAAGATTACGTACATTTCCACGTAAACCCCTGGAAGTTGGTAGTTTGCGAGACGGCGGCGGGCGCGGGGCTCGGTGGTTCTTGCAGCGCTTGCATCAATCAACGTCGCTCTGGTGCAGGATGCAGGACACAGACTGGGATGTCATTTGTTTTTTGGCTCTGACAACGTTCAAAGAATACCTAGAAATTATAGGTACATCTCTAAAGTGAGGATTAAAAAACAGAAAATCTTTCATTGATTTAGTAGTAGGTACTTGTAGGTATCAGTGGCGAGAGGTAAAATTATGGCAAGTAAGCCGTTCCACAAAAATGTTATGATCTGCATAGTGGATCCGTGGGATGGGATTTCTAAAAGGTAAGCGGATAGGAATCAGCTTGTATTGACCCTTGGCCACCGATAGGTATTTCCGACATTGACAAGTGTGGCTTTACTTTACGAAATAATTAAAATTTGCGATGTGAAGTAAAAAATTGGATGAACTTATGCAATTTTGTGTTACAAGAACTCACTATAAGATTTAAGAAATGATCATTAGTTGTCAACTTTTACAATATAAGAAAAAGCACACTTACACAGGTAGGTAAACAGTGCACAAGTAGGTACACACTATCAATAAATTGTCATATTATAATCCAAATCGCGATTCAAAATATCCCTAAAGTCGAGTATAATAGAGTGACCATCAAACTGAACAACTTTTACTATGTAACCATAACTCTGAAATCTCGAAAAAAAATAAGCTGTTTCATTCATACAAAAATTAATAAAGAAAGTATCAAAATGAATGAATATGTTACGGCTAATACCCGAAGTGAGTCTAAACCTAGTTTTAGCCGGCTAATACTAGGTGTAACCGACAGCTGTTGGCTAAAACTAGGTGTAGCCGATTTGCTCGCGGCTAATACTAGGTGTAGCCGGCTAAAACTAAGTGTAGCATGGGGTATTAAAAAAGGTATTTCTGTTGTCTGTTAAAAAAAAATAACCTCGAAATTTAAGGCTCACGCTACGCTGCGCTTCGCGCTCGCCTTAAATTTCTAACCTATATGCGGGACCTACAGGGGTAAAGCAGATCGGTTCACCTAGTTTTAGCCAACAGCTACCGGCTACACCTAGTTTTAACCGGCTAAAACTAGGTTTAGCCGCACTTCGGGTATTAGCCGTAACAAATATACAACGTGTTACAAAAATATTATATAATTATAATTATTTTACTAGGGACCAACTTTGAAATCACGAAAAAAATCAGCTGTTTCAAACATTTTGTTAGCTTTAATATTTTTTTTAATGAAACAGCTGTGTTTTTTGGCGATTTTAGAGTTACTCCCATTGTAAAAATTTTTCAGTTTGAGGTCCCTATCTGCCATATTCGGCATTAGGGGTTATTTTGTAACACGTTGTATACACCATATGAAACAGCTGATATTTTTTCGTGATTTCAGAGTTAGTCCCATAGTAAAAGTTGTTCATTTTGATGGTCCCTATCTACCATATTTAAGGTTTTTTTTTGTAACACGTTGTATAATGAAGATTAATAGAATCCACAATAATTTATATATGAAGAAAACAAACTCAAACACATTTTGTAAATAATTTATTGCTACTTAGCATCCCACCTAGGGAAATAATAATAATTATGACTTTATGGTCCTACGTACCTATTTAACGTCCCTGACTTGGAACATAATTCTTTAACGATAAATCATATTAAGTTAATCAAAAGCATTTGATTGAATCAGACGTCATTTGGCGGAAGTCCCAAACCATTTTGAAAAAATAAATATATGTAGCTTATTTCCGCAAACAATATATGCAAGATGCACCGCCCGCCCGCCCGCAAAAATATGCACATGCACACAACAAAATATCAGTGCACAAACCTGCATTTAGCAAGACAGCAACACACCTTGCACCTTCACCAATCAGGCTACTCTACACGTGTTTCGCCCCAACCCGGAGCATCCTCAGGAGTTAGATCGTGCGTAAACCAACACCGAATGAATTCGGTGTTGGTTCAAAATTTCTAAAAAGCAACAAATGCACATACATAATTTTAAATGTAGCTATTATTAACGCGGTACTTTCCAACGATGCGGCATATAATATATCCTGTACGATGACAGAATACTTTATATAACTGACTGATGTCACTAACGCACGTCCACAAGAATCACCTATATAATTTAAGAGTTATAGGTAGTTCAATAGAACACAAGCGTGAACATAAAATTTTATTATGTACACGTGTATAACAAAGTTAACGATGGTGACGTAACAACGCATTGTTAACATCTGACGGAATTTCATGAAAACAATATAAAGGCGGGATGTTGCACCTTATTGGGATAACAGACTTGTTATAAATGGCCCAACATTTTGTTTTATTCGCTCCCGTTAGAGCATCTGCATACAATAGGCGTATATAACTAATAAGACCATATTGGATAACGATGTAAAATATCGCAGCCATAGAGGTGTTGCTATTAATGATAAAATATAAACGTGCACGCCTCTTTTGTTCCTTTTTTTGCTGCCATTAGAACTCTTTGTAACGATGACTTTTTTAAATTTAGAATTTGAAGTTTGAACTTAAAGAGATAAAGAGAGAGTAAAAAATTTATTGTCACCAAAGACCAACCAAAGACATAAAAACCAAAGACCACACAATAAAGTTTCAAAATCTGTAACCTCTCGTTTTCACCAAGGTATAATACATGTTTTATGTAATTGTTTTGATTTTTGATGTTGTATACAAAACTTGTTATGTACTTGTAATTGCCTACTTTCATTTCGTTCAAACACACACACGTTCGTACACAGTGTGAACGAGAAGAATGTTTGAGACTGTTGCAATACATGTATAAAACAAACACTTGTTTACAACAAGTTTACAACAAGTATTCTACAAGTTTTGTATGAGACTAGTATTTAACATGTATCTTGGTGAAAACGAGGGGTAAGGACTGATCCTTACCCCTCGTTTTCACTGAGAACTCTAAAGTTTTCAGTTTCAGGATTTCCTTACAGTTTAATGCTTTTTTTGTGGTTTTTAAAGATATTCAAATAGCTCTTAAAATGCTGATCAAATCAGTTGGGTGTGTAAAGCGATCTAGGTCTCCTCCATTCTCTCCCTGGATAGTTATCATTAGATCACAGCTCGATCAATCCCTGACGGAGAACCAAGGCTTCAAAGTAACCTCGTTTGTATGAAAATCGACTGGTGTTTCTAATAATTATACGTTAGCCACGGTATATTATTAATTGGGTTTCCTTTCCTACTTTGGGTAAAAGCTTTTAGTATAGTGAATATTAATTATAATAAAGATAATGTTTACCTAGCTGTAATCTCTATACCATTTTTTTGGGATTTATAGGGACCTTTTACAACATACAACTTATTGATAATACTGATTTAGTTTTTTCACAAAGACAAGTTTTTAACCGTTTTCAATTGTTTAATGATGGGATTTCCAAAGTTGATAGACTATATTTAAAGTTTTTGGTTCATTTATCCTATTTATCCCCTAACTGCCCTACAAATTTTAATTAAGAATAAGTTTATACCTAGTTTAACTAAAAATATTGCTTTGCAAAATCACTTCTTACGTTTGACGTCTCAAAGCGTCATATTTCTAAACAAAGTTTTTGGTTATTCTAAGTATAAACTTAGTCTTCGTTTATTTGTACGGCAATATGAGTTTCAAATTGTTTCCTTTCAAAAAAATGTGAACCACAAAGTTATTAATCCCAGTTTTTACTTTGCGCAACTTTTGCGTTGGACCTGTCTGTATAAGCAACGGTAAAACATAACAGTTTTGATGAAAACATCTTCGGAGAGGCATTCCCGTAGGATCCCGTCGTCGGTGGATTAATTCAGCCACTGGCAAGTGCTGCAATCTAGACGTCTAGATGGCGCTACTGAGCGGCACGGCACGCGTCTTCGTTTTTGTGGTATTCCTACTACACGGTAAGGTACCATTTTTAGGGTTCCGTAGCCAAAATGGCAAAAAACGGAACCCTTATAGATTCGTCATGTCTGTCTGTCTGTCTGTCTGTCTGTCTGTCCGTCCGTATGTCACAGCCACTTTATTCCAAAAGTATTAAGACTACATAGTTGAAACTTAGTAGGCAGGTGTATTCTGTGAACCGCTTTACGATTTTTATACAAAAATAAAAAAATAATAGATTAAGGGGGGGCTCCCCATACATGGAACTGAAACTGAAAATATTTTTTTTCATCAAACCAATACTTGTGGGGTGTCTATAGATAGGTCTTTAAAAATGACATTGAGGTTTCTAAGACTATTTTTTTTTAAAGTCAACCGTTTGAAAAATATATGCCGCCAAAGTGGTAAAATGTGTGTCCCCCCCCCCCCTTTAACTTTTAAAGTAAGAGGGTGAAAAATCTAAAAAAAATATAAACTTTAGATCTTAATAAACACTTTCAACGAAAATTGTTTTGAACGAGATACAGCAATTAGTTTTCGAGATATAGTACATTTTCCAAAACCGCAAATATAACTTTGTCATACATACAAACACTGTGAAAAACAAAGTTATTTTTTCAGACGAAAAATGATAGTGGTATTAAAATATGGTATGGTATAATGTACCTACGGAACCCTACTGCGCGTGGCCCGACACGCACTTGGCCGGTTTTTTGTTTTTTCTTACTTGCCCTACCCAATTCTTTAGTATTTTTGACTGTTTTTAAATATTTTTTGGGTAAAAATAAAACTGAAAACTTTCATAACCTTTTACTGAAACTTTTTAGTTAAATGGTAAACCTATCGGTTGTAAACAAGTAAAGATGGTCTTTAAAATATTATTGAACTAAAACCTGAAGATTAATAAACAGACTCAAACTCAAGTTAACCATTTTTGTCAATAATTACAGAGGTAATAAATGAAAGAATACAATTGTTAGCCAAAAAGTCTATATAAATATTTACCTAGTACTAAACAGTTTTTTAAAAATTATGACATAAAATAAATACAAACCAATCATGGCAAAGTGCAGTTTTTATTAAAAAAAGGTTCTGCAGTTAAATTATAATACACTTGACAAATAGTTAAGGGCTTGGTATTTATGTTACAAGTTCTTTTTCTTATAACATTTGTATAAGGGTAATAAAATGTAAACGTTTTTAAACGCAAATTCACATTGACAAGCAGACATAAATATACATCAAAGTCAGAATAACCTTGGATCCACGTTGCCACCAAAAAACTGTATTCCTGTTGGTCGACAATCAAAGTTACGATACGTTCTTCTCATGATTTGAATATACTGAGTCGTATGAAGTAAATAGCAAGTATTTTTTAATCAAATTTTTCCCAAAAAATATTATAATAGTTTTCATCGTTGCTATGCGATGACAAATTCTAAGATTTTGTTTCGTTATTTAAAAAAATACTATGAATAAATTATTATTTTCTTACAGATTACAAACATAAATAAAACCGGTCAAGAGCGAGTCGGACTCGCGCACCGAGGGTTCCGTACAATCATAAATATATTTGGATATGTTACTTTAGTACAGTCTTTAAAAAGTAGGATAAACGGCAGACACGTGGAAGAGCGAACAGGCGGACAGTTAATTTACAAATCTTAACCACAGCTGCTTATGGTGACTGAAAAACGTTTCAGCCACTCCACATTGCAAACTGTTAATATTACTAAGTAGGAACTTATTCTTCGTTTATTCGTACGGCAAAAAGTAGGTAATTATATTAGAACCAGCCACCAATTATTATTGTAGTATTAGGTTGCGCCATCTCTTGACCGATAGTGGAACTATTTTTTTTCGTAGGTCAGCATTCTTAGGTCACCGCCATCTGTTAACTGGTAGTGAAACTAAAGCATTTTTGTTTGTTTTTTGAATTTCTAAAAAAGTGTGTTATATTGATACATCGTTTTATTTTTCCTGTAATCTTTACATAAACTACTATTACATAGAATTATTTCAGATTTTTCTCTTTGCAAACTTCGGAGATAAGGGGGGTATTTTTTTTAACGGTATTTTTTTACATTTTTCATTATAAGTCGAAAACTATGCGGCCTAAGAAAAAAGAAAAAACTGTTTTAAAATGTGCAAACAGCGCTCTTTCTTATGATTCCCCACATTCCCTAGTCACCTCACTACACATTTTTAAGACCCCTTTTCAGTCCCTGTTGTAAAAAAATATATTTTTTTATTTCTTTCTTATTTGCAAAATAGTTGGGCAAATGTCATCTTAAACTATTCCAAATTTCAAGTTGATACCATTAGTAGTTCTCGAGATATCCAGCTGTGACAGACAGACAGACAGACAGACTGAGTCACACCATAAGGGTTCCTTTTGTACCATTTTGGTACGGAACCCTAAAAATACTATGAATAAATTATTATTTTCTTATAGATTACAAACATAAAAAAACACTTTTTAACGGATACTAGCGCGGTTTTATTGAAAGTACTTTGGTATTTTTTTTTACTAAATACACCTTTCTCCATCTACAAAATCTACATGTTGGAGTCCTTTCTCCTGTTGGAATGACCGCCATTTTAAATTTGACTTTTATTTAAGATGACCCTGCCGAAAAATATCAATATAAAATGTAGCAACAATTAGATGTTCACCAATAAAAGACATACATCAATTAAAAAGCGTGCACATCGCAACAAAAACATCGCACATCCCGACCATCTTATTTATCTTCCCGTCCAGTTACTAACATTGTAATGACAATAACTTCCATTTGGATCAATTTTATTATGTTCAGCAAGGTGTTGCTTCTTAGCTATGTTCTACATATATTTTACAAAATGTACATCTTGCACTGGGCCTTTTAGTCAAAAATTTTCTTCTTTCTTCTTTTAGTCATAATGTTCCATTGAAAACTATAGCGGCATGCACTTTTGCATGGTGTGGTCGTTGAAAATGGGATTTAATTCTATGCAATAAAAAGGTTTTTCACATTACTTCTGCTGTTTCAAGTACTAAAAAACACATTGAACATAATATGTGTATTGCTTACACATAAATAATTTTCCTATCAACATAAATCAAAACAATAGGGAATATACATAATCACCGATTTTGATAATTATTTGAGCTTGATCGCTGCGGACACGTATAAAAACATGATAGATCAGAAAAAAAGGTATTATTTTAGTTTTATCACACGATGAAATCAGGGGAAAAACGATTTTTTTTTCTTTTTCGGATATAATAGAATATAAAATAAGAAATAATATGTTGTAGGACACATATTATGTACTTAAACGCAAAATTTTGGGAGATAATTAAAAATTCTTAGCTAACTTCGCAATAAACGCGCCTAAAACATGACCGGTGACGTCACAAATCATGACCGTTTTGTATAGAGCGTTTTTGGCAGGTGCTGCTGCGTGCTACCATCAAGTAACTGCCTATCTATTACGAGAAAAGAACGCAAGAGAAAAGTTTCAATATTACAGTTGTTTTTCTCACGCATTATACTTTTGGTCTTGATACAAAAAAGATTGATGCATATTCCCTATTGTATTTTGAAGTTAGAAAAAAATATATGAGAATTCACTTCGCAATAAGGATAGCACAGTTGCGAATAATTATATTCCAATTATTTATTTACGGAGCTTGCAAACCGGTAATTAGCGATTTGCATGTAGCCGATGGTCAATTAGTCGTCTACGTTCCACTGCGCCCACCCCACTGGTGGGCTGTTCTCAATTGGCTACTTTATATTGGGTTATAAATAGTTAAATATTATTTGGATATTGCTTTCGGTTTACGGTAAGTACAAAATTTATTTAGAGCAAGATAAAACGAAACCAGATGTAACCTAACTGTCAACGGCATCACGTACAAAGGTGTTGACAAATTCAAATACCTTGGTTGCACTATAACGGACTCTAACCAACGCGAAGAGGAGATAAACATCCGAATACAAAACGCCTTAAGATGCTCAGCGGCTCTACATAAGGTCCTAGCGTCCAAACTCATAAGCAGACAAACTAAGATTCGTGTCTATAAGACAATCATCAGACCAATCTTACGGATGTGAGGCTTGGACGCTAACCTTAAAAGAAGAAAACATGCTGTTAGTGGCAGAGAGAAAGATCTTTCGGAAGATTCTAGGACCTGCTAAAAGGAACGATGGGACCTGGCGCGTGAGGAAAAACAAAGAAATAGAAGACCTAGTATCCGCACCTAATATCTTGGGAGAAATAAAATCAGCGCGACTACGCTGGCTGGGGCACGTCATTCGAATGGGGACGGATCGAGCGGTGAAAAGAGCGTACATGGGAGTCCCCACGGGGCGCCGCCCGATAGGCAGACCCAGATATCGCTGGGCAGATCAGATCACCAAAGATCTCGCCGAGTTAGAAGCCACAGATTGGTCAGAGCTGGCACTAAATAGGAAGGAATGGCGTGCTCTATTGTCGGAGGCCAAGATCCTCTTCGGGTCCCTGACCCACAGCAGTAAGTAAGTAAGTAAGATAAAACATCGGCCCGGCCACAACCAATGCGGCAGGCGGCGCGGCAAGCGAATTCAGTAACTAATGCGAGGTCGTGACGACGAGCTGAGAGGCCGCCATCGATATAGCGCGCAGTGATTATTGAACGCCGCCTGCCGCGTTGGCTGTGGCCGGGCCGTTATACATAATAGTTGTGGCACAGAATATATAATATTATACCAGTCGATTTTCATACTAACGAGGTGACTTTGAAACCTTAGTTCTCCGCCAAGTATTGACCGAGCCGTGATCTGATGATAGTCATCCAGAGAGATCCAGATCACTCAACACACCCAACTGTTCTGATCAGCATTCTAATAGATGTAAGGTTCAGAGTTTTCAGTCTCATGATTTCCATACATTTTTATGCTAGTTTGCGGGTTACGTCATAGGTACGGGAAAATGAGACACAATAGATATTTTATTGTTGTCCGGCCTCGTGTGGCCGCTTTATCCTACTAAAATCACGTTCTTAGAAAGCTGATGAGATCAGTTGGGTGTGTAAAGTGATCTGGACTTCATCCATTCACTCCCTGGATAACCATCATCAGATCACGGCTTGGTCAATCCTTGGCGGAGAACCAAGGCTTCAAAGTTACCTCGTTTGTATGAAAATTAAATGGTGTGATTAATTATGTGGTAAAAAATCATGTTTTACTAGTTTTTAAATGAATTAAATGGGTTTAGTTCTCAAAATTGTTACCAGCGAGTCAAAATAAATTAGAAGGTAGGTACTACTTTAACAAATTCATGGTCTAAATTATAGTTTTGAAGGTAATCTAATATAAAACCAACTTGCATTTCACATATGCGTAGTGCGGATTACTGTTCCTTATAATATTATTCCAAATATTAGAATGCACTGGGTCGTGCATGAGCCGCACGTATGTAATGGGTTAAGGCATAAAGTCAAAATGTGACTTTTTTCATTAATTTCAGAAATAAAAGCAGGCGACGTTTTTTTCTATTAAACTTCACAAACATTTACAGTGTCGTAATGTGAACAGCAGGAAAACCGCCGGATTTTACGAGCACTTGCGACTTCTAACGACATTCGTCTCCCATTAAGTAGGGAAATAGGAAGGATAATACCCGAAAGCGCTGCAGTTTGTGGATTGCACTTTATGTACCTAGCTACGTTATTAATGGAGGCTTTAGGGGATGTCGCCTTGTTTTTAAACCGTATTTATGTGCGTCAGTATATAAAGCACGTCTTTGTTTAAATTGGTCAGAACGTTTGTCCTCTTATACAAATGTGTGTTCCGCTGTAGTCTCAAATTAGTTTTCTTGTTAGACAAGAAACTCTTTAATTATCGTTTACAGGACTTTACAGGTTTAAAAGTATTGCTGTTGGATACAACAGTGAATTCATGCATGTATGGATATTAATATGAAATACTTATCTTCAGTATGACATGAAAATAAAACTTATCGAGCGATAAATAATGAAAACGTTATTTTATTTAAGTATATAAAGAAACTTTACTGTTTCAATTTCAGAAATATCATTTATATTATTTACTACTCAAGGAATATCTGAAAATCACGTAGACACATTTTATTCAGAACTCAGTAATTTGGTAACATTTATCTTTAGTCTCCTAGTATGATCAATGAAACACGATATATTATGATATAGCAGTTTATCGACACTTAGCTGTCAAAAGACAATGGATTTTGACAGTATCACTATCGAGTGACGGTGGTCATGCTAGGGGGGTCGAACCCAGTGGGGTTCGGCCCCCCTAGCATCGGTTCTTTATGAGTAAGGATAAAAAACCCGCCTGCATAAAAAGACAAGTCAACTGAAAAGATGGAAACAAGATTAAATATTAAAGGCAACATTATAACATGCAGTCGGAGGCATGCATAAAGAAAGTGACATTATGAATGATTTGAGTTATATGGCTCCGATTGCATGTTATAATGTTGCCTTTAATATTTAATCTTGTTTCCATCTTTTCAGTTGACTTGTCTTTTTATGCAGGCGGGTTTTTTTATATTTTTATTTACTTCTTTTTAGTTATTATTTATTACAATCATGATATACTTTTTGAAATCCTTATAATGAGCCTTTTAATTTGACACCCATATTGCAGTATTCTAAAAAAAAATGTTTTTTCCACTACCTATAATAGAACCGTGCAGCCGCCATGTTGGTTTTTTAGGGTTCCGTACCCAAAGGGTAAAAACGGGACCCTATTACTAAGACTCCGCTGTCCGTCTGTCTGTCTGTCTGTCTGTCACCAGGCTGTATCTCATGAACCGTGATAGCTAGAAAGTTGAAATTTTCACAGATGATGTATTTCTGTTGCTGATATAACAAAAAATACTAAAAACAGAATAAAATTAATATTTAAGGAGGGCTCCCATAGAACAAACGTGATTTTTTTGGCGTTTTTTGCTCGATATTGATAACAACTACAAGTAGACAAATGAAAATTTCACAGATGATGTATTTTTTTTGTCGCTATAACAACAAATACTAAAAACAGAATAAAATTAATATTTAAGGGGGGCTCCCATACAACAAACGTATTTTTATTGCCGTTTATTGGTACGGAACCCTTCATGCGCGAGTCCGACTCGCACTTGGCCGGTTTTTTTTTTATAACGCCACTTTCTTACGAACACTTGGGCTGGCAAGACAAATCTAACTATATGTTAATCATGGAAATCCGTTCAGCCGTTTAAAAGATATGAGGTAATAAAGAATATTACATACAAACATACATACAAACATTACAAGATACGCGCGAAAAACAAAACCCTCTTGCAGTCGGGTAAAAATAAATCCACTTATATTTTTTTCTCCTGGACGATATTTTTTGAACAATAACTTATACACAAACGCT
The DNA here is from genome assembly GCA_943789525.1 of Agriphila geniculea. NCBI lineage: Eukaryota > Metazoa > Arthropoda > Insecta > Lepidoptera > Crambidae > Agriphila > Agriphila geniculea. The sequence continues at coordinate 14,667,267 of OX038882.1, read as the reverse complement.
TTGTCACGTAGGGTAGCAGTTGGGTGCATGCGACACCACGATCATTGCATGCAACCGTTCTTCGTGAGTTTGTAATACATACTATTTTTACTGTTATGTTGTATTTAAGCGAAGGTAACTCTTATCATTAAGGGGATAAAGTGAAGTTTTCCTTTTTTCAGTATAATGTAGCAAATAGTCCTCCTTGTTTCAGTACATATTATTGTTTATTTGTTTATAACCTTATGGTTTCGATAGAGGTTCAAGGTATAGAATTTAACTGATGAGATAAAATAGTCCTTGGATCATTTTGCTAAAACGATATAACGTCTTAGATATCTACATTTCCCACATTTATATTTTCCATACACTGGAACAATGCCGCAGAAGTCTGTGAACTAATATATTTCGTTAGAATAAGTTGTAAATAGCAAATCGAAGTTATACCAAGTTCAAGAATCAACAATCAACACTGAATTGAAACTACGAACATCCAAAAAGGACGATCTTCTCGTTTCTTAAGCCCGCCGGTAACGATCAATTGCGATTGTCAATTTTTCCGTCAATGCCATTGTTGGAGCAATTGACAATCGCTTCATTAGCACGCGTAAACGATCAATTTTCACATCAATGGGCGTCAATGACGTAAAAATTGACAATCGCAAATGATCGTTACCGGCGGCCTTTAAGTATTTGCTTAGTTATTAGGTTTTAAATCTTTTATAATAAAATATGAAATATTATTATGACTCATTTCGATTTGAGGTGAAAAAAGCGAGAAAAACGTTTTCAAATGTTAGTATTGAATAAATTTATCTCTAGCAGATTCTTTTGAATATTATCTTTGTAAAAACGGAATATTAATATTATGAATATAAAATAACTCAGCTGAAACAAAAAGGGTGCGGTTATGTGTGCACTAAGTGCAGTCAGCAGTGTCACGCAGTAGCAGCGTCACGCAGCAGCAGCGTCACGCGACACTTGTCACGGCATCTCTATGTTTCAGTCATTTCAGAAAAAAACAATATGACACTTAAGGTAAATGCACCTGTTATCGACCCATAAAGAATATTTTAAGACATACCACAGTAAAAAAATATTAAAGATTTAAATGGAAATTCTATTAATTTTATGACCTCCGAAGTCGAGTGAATTGTACAGCGGTTTTCATTAAGTCTGCTGAGGTTACAAGTTACAAAGAAACAAAAGTTAGCAAGAACTTTGCTATTGAGAACAATGACGTTACCTACCAAAAACACTCGGACGTGACGTCGAGCGTCGTTGTTTCGGATTTCCATAACACAGTAAATTAGCAACTTATTTTGGAATCGGAAAAAATCATTGTGATGTTATCTAATATTTTTTTATTTGATCTACTCGATAAATTAATTAAATATGAAAAAATATAATACATGATTTGCATCGGTAAGAAATTAAACTTTTACCTTACAATTTGTCACAGCTTTTGTCACCAGAAAAAAACCGCATTGAAAATACCAATGTTTGCTTCCCGTCACACCAGGTAGACAGCGGTTTGTCGGTTAGTAATAGAACTTTTTTCAATTTTTTTCTCGATTATTAGATTACATTCCAGCGTGAATTTTGCTTCGTTTACCTACATAACAAGTTACGTCGGCTTGGCGTCGTTAGACATCCATACATTAAAATTAAATTAAATTAAAAATTAAAAATAACTTTATTTCTCAATTTCAATTTAGCATAGTAATGAGACACCCCAGAGAGTAATACAATACTCGTGTTGGGGTTGACTCGCTCTTCCCAAGACAAAACATAAACATTGAGTTTGTACTAGGTATACATAGTAAAATAAGAAAAATTAAATTTAATAAAGGGTCATATTCCAAGCGTGTGTGTGTGTGTGTGTGTGTGTGTGTGTGTGTGTGTGTGTGTTGTGAATGTGAATTTTGATGGTAGGTGAGTATGATTTTAACTTATTTGATTGAGTCCTCAAAAAAGGGAAATTATTTATTTAGGATTATTATCATTTAATACTATTATTAATTAATATTTCATTCAAAAGATTTTCAGTATTATCATAATCTAAAGAAAGAAGCCAATCTATCAAGATCCTTTTACATTGAAATTTTGTTTTTTCATAAATTTTTAATTTCTCATTTGCTGCGTTATATAATTTAGATGCACGGGTAGTATATTGACGCTCTGCAAAAACTGTTCGCACACGGCGACGAGGAACTACATTGTGAATTCGTCTTTTGTTCATATTGACTGGATTAAATATAATCACATACATATCGTCAAATTGAGTAATAAATGAATAGAGTATGAGATAAAAATATGTATGCTCTAGCACTATTATTGTTGACAATAGATGACATTTGCAACAACTGATTGACAACTACTTAGTTAATAAAATTGACAAGGCTGATTGGTGGCTGATGGTGTGGTGGTGCGTCACCAATGGATTCTTTGTTGATTGAAAATTATTATAGTATAGATTAATGTTGAGGCCTGACAGTAAATTTTCTAAAGCAATTTATGAGCGACAAATATTCCGAAGTTATTATTATATTTTAATTGTGATTCAATTTCAATAAAGAATGATAAGATGAAAAAAAATCATAACAGTCCATTACTAATCCTCTGGAGGACTAGGCCTCTTCCGTGAAAGGATGTTGCCTTATTTTAAGCCACGGTTGATGGTCGCAGTATTGCACTGTCGTTATCGTAAAACACTGATGCCAATTTAGTCTAGAATCTGTTAGATGTAACGTAATTCTTCAGTATTAGTCCTTAAGAGGTTCCAGTTAATCATCATCCTTTTAGAGTCCTGTTTCTAAGGTTCTGGTTGAATCCCGAATAATCTTTCATGTTTCACAAGTTCCGTTTAAGTTCCAGTTAGTCGTTCTTTTAGTCCCCGTGTCACAGGTTCCATTTAACTTACTTTACAGATTTTTCATAAAATTTCTGTTCTATTTTTAAGGCGGCTCTTGGTGAAGTGACAGCTAAGGATTTGACTCCCCTCACCCTGCCACCCTCTACATTACTTCGCGAGTCATTTATTAGCGACATCTATTAAAAAATTTGAAAAACTAAGATGTAATTTATTACCGACATCTATTAAACTTTTTGAAAACCAATGTGTAACCTACACAATGCTTGGCCAAAATTCACGGACCATAGAAAGTTGGAGACACGGCAGAATGGCATTGTTAAAATATTAAATTTTAATTTTATGTAGGTAAATTGAAAAAAGTGTTTTATAAAAAAACAAGAAATCAGCAATGTTCAATCAATCAGCCGCAATTTATATTAAAATTAAATTATGTATGAAGTCAAGTTTGTTTCATGTTTTAGTTATTTATTGTTTTTTTTTGAAGTGAAAACTTCTTTAGCGGCGTTGTACGCTTTTTGTAATGGGGTAAAAATGCTCAACTCGCGTCAGTAAGAATCACGTAGCTGATAGAAAATGCGTAAGATGGATGTGACGGATGGAGAGTAGACAGCTGGCGGCGGAAGTATCCCCTACTTTCAAGTGTAATCTCTTTCTACAGGGCGCGTTGAAAATGGCGGCGCGTCATTTTAAGACGTAAGCACTTGTGTCACCAGCAACGCGCTAATTTTGAAAATAGAACTAATAGCAGCGATCTCTTCGGTGAAATCATAGATTTATTTATACTCTGTGACTATAAGTTTAAATAGTAGAATGCGTGCATGTAGAAATTAAAAAGGCCACTGGCGCGAAATCTTTAGAATTTTTCTCTAATTACAAACTGATTGAATTGTGTGACTGTAGGTATAGTAACAGGAAAGAAATCATTTTTATCCTTTGCCGCTAATTTCAAAATATCAAAAATGCACAACGTTAATATTCAAGTTTTCACTTCTGCCGGCACTCCCGGAGTGCCAACCGATTTTTTTACATTTTGCATAGTACTTATACTCGTAACTAGGTACGTCTTATGTCATGCTCACTTTAAACATTTCCGCGGTGGTGTCGTGTGAGGCGGGACGTTACGTTCCCTCAAATATGGTTGAGCGAAACGATGGCTGGTTCATGCGTATGCTCGTGAATGGGTGCTGCCAGTGGGAATGGGTCTGCTTCTGAGTACCTATCTCAACGCATATTGAATTGTAAGAATTGCGTTTCTTCTTTATTATTTTTTATATCTTGTATCAAGTGTTTTTTGGTAAATATTGCCTAATTAGGAGTAGCAGACAAAGTGATTTCTCAACTAGTTGAACTACATTTTTCATGATTTTTCAATTCAATTCAAATGCATTTATTCAGACAACAGAGGTTTTACTGAAATTAATTACTAATTTTGTTGACAACTACATTTTGTTTATTGATGGTGTAATATATTGGTATTTGTTGGTAAAATAGGTATACGCAATAATAAACATTATCACCAGAGGAGATTAATATTTCTGGTAAGTATAGGTACTTTATAATCTAACCTCTACGAAAAAGAAATCATAGAATCTAAAGCCTATATCGATTCACGAAGTTTGAGGCCTGAAATCACGACCGTTTAAAAGATTTCAATAATATAAAATATTTTTTATAAATTATGAAGTTGGATAAACAACAGTAATATGAAAACACTTTTGACGTAAGTAGGTAGGTACTAAACAAAACAGGCCAACTTTTTTAGGTTGGTGTGCGTTCACTGCGTCTAAAATTAGAGATTTTTCACTCTCTTATTTTAAAAGTTAGAGGGGTAAACACACATTTTACCACTTTGGCAGTGTATATCTTTCAAACGGTTGACTTCGAGAAAAATAGTCTTAAAAACCTCAATGTCATTTTTAAAGACCTATCTATAGACAGTAGACACCCCGCACGCATAGATATGATGAAAAAAAAAAATTTCATTTTCAGCCCATGTATGGGGATAATAATCTTAATAAAATAAAGGGATTTATATATTTAAGATAATAATCTTAAAAAAATAAATCCCTTTATCTTTTATTTTTGTGTAAACATCGTAATGCGGTTCACAGAATACATGTACACTACCAAATTTTAACTATGTAATCCTAATAGTTTCGGAATAAAGTGGCTGTGACATACGGATGGACGGACAGACAGACAGACATGACGAATCTATAAGGGTTCCGTTTTTTGCCTTTAGGTTACGGAACCCTAAAAACGTGCTAATAATCCAGAGCCTGTAGCCAAATGTCGCATTAAAATTTTCGCTATCACTTCGCTCCGAAAAATGTATGAATTAAGACTATAATCCATAAATTTTTCGTTTGATCCTTAAATTCGATAAGTGCACGTTGAACGCTGCGCTAGCGCTCGACTGTTGTCATGTCAGCGTGCGTCAATGCGCGCTTTGAGATCATTAGTTTTCTACATTACCGTTCAGAATTCAGATGAGCGCGCGCTTTTGACGCAGATAGACGTATTTTAGGGTACACTCAGTTCATCCAAAAATCGTCCGAAATGGAAACGGAAGCTGTTAATACCGAATTATCAAATCTGAAAAAATTAACGCGCGTTGAGCGCTTGTCATCTGAACGTACCCTATGTCAATCCCATACAGTTTCAAAAGCGAAGCGATAACGATTTGCAAATATTACTTTGACTAGGGGGTCTGATGAGAAACCCTATCGATTGGTATCGTAAAAATATATTTGGTGGGTTTGATTCCTGGATAAGGCAAAGTATTGGGACAGCCTATAGATCGCGTGATGCGTTTTATCGACACTTAACTGTCAAAACCCTTGTCCTTAAAAGTAATAAATCGATATTATTATGGCGTTTCAGTGGTCACTGGTCATGCTAGGGGGGGTAGGATGGTATAAATATTCTTACCTATACCCTACCTGCATGCATCCAAATCTGTTCAGTTCAGGCATTTAAAAAGTTATAGTGGAATAAATTAACTCACAGTCGTGTGATTTATTACCTACAAATGTTTGATTTGAAGACTCATATATAGTATTCAAAATTTATAGGTAGGTATTTTATACTAACCGTCCTTACGCGTAATTTTTATTTCTATGGCAAAATAATGCATCAGAGGGCCTATTACAAAACAAAAAAGAAACCGATAGTCGGACGCAATTCGTCGTTCAATTTACTTGATATTGAACCTTATTCGTGAGATAATAGTGCCACGGTGTTGGACGAATATCGTACGTTTATCGCGATGCTTTTTTGTAATAGTCCTTCAGTTCGAAATGAATTTTCAAAACATAATTGTAACATTCTGACAGTGCTAAAGCAAGGCTAAAACAAATGAGCGAGACATAGAGAACTGTGTAGCTGTCAGTGGGAGCATGAGCGATACGTGTTCCCCGTCCGAGGGCCGGTGGCGGTCTGCCGCCCGCTCCCCTCGAGGACACCCTCTGTCAAAAATGTATCTGAATTTTTGAAAAATTGTCGCGAAAATCCCATAAATGGACTTTTCGAAAATGTCTTTCGTGGAATTTGTAGCATTTTTTCTCCTCTATCGATTGGTGGTAACAAGATTTCCATAGGACTCGTAGTTACGGAGGAGATGCACAGAAACAAAAGTGTTAGTCGATTTAATTTATGATATTTTTGGCATTATGTAAAATATTTATAACAAATGTTAATCGTGGAATCGATAGGCAAAATGTTGAAGATTCTTATGGTATATTTACTTTGTTTTAATATTCATTAAATAAAGAGGAGATAGAGAATGAAAACCTACTAAAAACCACGTTTTGCTAGTACAACGGCCTTAAAATAAACCTGAAGGTCCGTGCTTTACAAAGAGACTTGGGCTCTGAATGAATTGAACATATAAGATCTAAAGATTTTATGTGGTTTTGACATCAGCTGCGGTTAGGTACAGTCGCCGTCAGATATAGTAGCAGACAAGGTGACCAAAATACTTCTGAACAGTTTAAAATGTCCATAAATTCCATACACTACAAGTTACCAATAATATCTGAACATGTCAATAATATCTATACACACACAATCATCACAACACACAAAAAACCAAACAAATAGTTGTGTGTATAGAAATTATTGACAAGCATCTGCTCAGTACCCTTAGCACGAACAGCTATCGAGAAAAAAAACGCGCGTAAAATTACTCGATAGAGAATTATCTATGGAAATTATAAGATGGCGTTTTACAAATTTCCAATACAAAATTGCACTATCGAATGATTTTACGCGCGTTATTTTTTTCGATAGCTGTTCGTGCTAAGGGTACAGATATCAACGAGAATGTGTTTTGTATTGAAACTTAACTCTATTTTTTTCCCTCAAGTTAGTGTTGCTTCAACACTTTTGAACTGCGAGAAATAAGTGTTTTTAATTAGAAGTTTTGTGATTACGACGTAGTTCTTGTTGTTTTTTGAATGAAACATATTATTGTCAAGAGCAAACTTCTGCAAAAGAATTACACAAAAATACTTCTAAACGTAATAGTTGAGACAAACAGAAAAATAGAAAAAGTTATTTGTTTTACTATACAGGAAGGTAGTTCATAACATGGAAAATTTTACCTAAGCTATAAAAGAGTTCTTGTACTTTGCTTAGTTAAATTAAATGTGACCTTTTATATTGCAAATTATATTATACCCAGTACCAAATATTTGACTTTTAAAGTTTCCTACTGCAACATTGGTTTGCGTTTTGTTCTAACTAGGTAGCTAGGTACATTAACATGATGAAAGTATCATTAGCTTATTTGTTCTCTAATAACTACACTGAGATAAAATAATAACTAAGTAACAATAAACGTGGTGTATCGGAACGCTACGGATAACCACGTCACGCGTACCGCACTGTCATGCGATACCGTAATTTTACGTTGCATGGCCACAAATAAGTACATTTCTATATTGACAGCATACAGTACCTATATAACTGGTTTCAAACTCTATCTTTCATTCAATCTTTATCAAACATGCAGAACATTTTCTAATCTTGGTCTTGCGATTAACAATAATTTTTGACCAAGCGATCGCAAAGCGCGAGAGAAGCGTCTTCGTTTCAGCTTGGGTAAAAATGCTTTCATACGTTCAGATGTCCGGCTGTTCTCCTTTACAGGTCACATTTTTAACTGATTATCGTGAAATTTTGTGAGCAAGTTCGATAATGATATGAAATGTTTTTATCGATTCAGTTTTTTTTTTTAAATGACGGAGATTTGAGGTTGAAACCGTAAAAAATCATATCATCCATTTCGAAAAAAGTTCATAATGTAACAAACGCGAGGTCTACAGCTTACAGAGCCTACTAGTTATAAAAGGTTTGTAAAGGTTATTGGGAAGCTTAGAGTAAGACGCGCACGAAGCCGCGATGTTCTAAGTTGCAAAGGTACATAAATATCAGTGGCATATGCAAACGCATTTGAACGGATTTTAAAAAAGTTAAAAAAAGTTTGACGATTTATTAGACATGAATATTTTTGACGTTAATGCAAGTTGATTCAAGCTCAAAAGGGTTGCATTTTCCATAACCCGGCGCCATCTACGTTGGGTCACAATGACCCGGACGTTTTTTAATTGTGGGTATTTTTTCAATAAGTTTTGCAGCAAAGTTCTACCACATTGCTGATAAAGATTTTACCTATTACAAAATACTTTTACTTCACTAACCATATTATTTTAGATTACAACAAAATCTACTTTCGTTATGTAATAAAGACTTTTCCATCTAAATTAAGTTTATACTCCACGGAGCACCAAAGAGTAAAACGCAAGCTGCCATTTCAGAGTCAACGCACTCTTACGTGGCAGCGTCTTCCATAATGCTGTAGAAATCCCTGCAGCATTTGAGGGGGTGGTGAAGGGGGATGATGTTGATAACCTGGATCGGGAGCGAGGGCGTAGGGTCGCGGACCCTCAGACCGCACCCAAACTGCGCGCTGCGGTCCGACCGACTACCTTTGCATGCACTTGAAGTAAGCGCAGAGGCGATAAGTCTTACATGTTACAATTAGCTGCCTGTATGTAGATTGATTGGCTACTGAAAAAACAAATCGTTTATTTTAAAACTTTTGTGAGGGGATGATGCTTTTTAAATTATACATTTCTAAGACTTCCGCGTGTATGTACAGTTCATTAGAAATAAAACACTTTTTACGGATTAGTACAGCGTGTATATTGGTTAATTCAGATGTTATTTTAGAATCATTTAGTTTTGATTTGTTGGTTTTTTGGGTTTCCCGACGTTTCGACACCTTTCCAGGGGCCGTCACGGGACGACTAAAGTAAAAGAACTTTATAAAAATGCATTCAAGTTTATTCAATTATTTTAAAGCTGCGTTCTTATTTCAATAATAATTATTGAATTAAATTGATTAAAATTAATTAGAAAACACGATCTAGCTATTGAATTTACCAACAGTTCACAAATTGGGAGGCCTCTCCTTTTTTAGTAGTTTATGATACAAGGGTGGTAAGGAGGTTTTTAAAACGAGTCGACGTTTTATAAGCCCGAGCCGCAGGCGAGGGTTTATAATCGTCACGAGTTTTAAAAAACCTTAACAACCGTGTGCCATACTACGTTTTTCAATACATTTGCGAGAAAACATTATAGGTACTACTGAAATTGTAATCTACAACATTTAATAAAACTGTAAATTCTAAATATTTGTGCGCGAATAACGCAAAAACCGCTAAAAGAATTTTGATTGACTTTTCACAGTTTAGTAGATTGAGGTCCAACTAAAAATTTAAGCTATGTTTCATCAAATTCAGGTGGGTGGAACCAGGGAAACAGCTTGAACTCTCCGTAGTACTAGCTTTCATACACTAAAGAGGTCATTTTGAACTGTGGCCCTACCATGAGTTGATGCAAACTGTTTACGTTACAGTAAACTATCGGATAAACTGCTTACTGTCAATACGAGTGAAAGAGAGAAAACGATAGTTTACGGTAACCTAAACAGTTTGCAACAACTCATGGTAGGGCCACAGGTCCCTATATTTTTCTACTGTCCACGCGGATGAAATCGCGGGCGGAAGCTAGTAGAAATTAAAAAAAACGTACGTAAACAAAATCGCACGGTGCGGGCGTGCAGTAAAATCAACTTACCGCACGCTGTACTAATCCGTAAACAAAAACGCACGGCGTGCGGTAAAATCAACTTACCGCACGCTGGACTGTCATCGTAAGCTCACATTTTCGAGCAACTGTATTGAAAATATTGTTTTTTAGTACCTTAGTAATTAGGTCTACTGTTAATAAAGTACTTATAAAATATCTAATAGTCATTATATAACTTATAATCTAATAGGTAATTGCCAGGACGGTGTATAAAAAAGCTTATGAGCAGAATTTATTAGGTAAACGCATGAAATAAGTTGTTTAAGCAGATAAATATTACTAGTCATTAACAAGAGCAATTAGCCCTATAAGAGGAATATTAATTGGAAAATTACTAGCTTATACCTTCTTATTGCAACCATTTAAGACAACTTTGTAAGTTGCAGAGGGATATAAAGTTATGTAGGATTACGTCTTTGAAAATGTAACTTTACATACACTATATCTGATAAAATGTTATTGCTTTTATATAAGAGTAATTGAGCAGATGTAAGTAATATAAAATCCTTAAAACTTTTTGAATGAGATATGTAATAGGTAAAATATTAAAACTAGCTAGTCGATTCTGCAATTTTCTCATCACATTCCGTGTTAGTTAAGTTCTGCATGAATTTTTATACTGTGAGGTGAGGGCTGTTATTAAAAGTTAAGATAAGATTTCTCGCGATGCGATTCACGACATCTTACAACTTGTTTCGTGTTTAGCTTAGAAATGTACAGCTTAATTAATATGAAAAGAGGTCGGAATTTAATTTATTTATGATATAAAAGTATTTCCATGCTAATGAAATAATCTTTGAATAAACGTACATACTAAAACGTAGTTATTATTTCCTCTGTGTTACATACTAGCACTGGAAAAATTAAAACATTTGTTTTATTTTCTGTAAATGTTGGACATAAAAAAAATGTGTCAGTCTTAGTGTCATCCTACCTCTTCGTCTTCATCAACTAAAATGTTTGCGGAGCCGAGTCCTACCTCACCTGAGAAAATGATCGGTGGCGAGTTCAATTATTAGTATATTATATATTATTCGTTAAATATTTTCCAAGAAGAGTAGCATAAAATTTATCTATTATTAATAACTATACCTATGTTTATTTTTTATTAATCATATTACAATGTGTGCTATGATTAGCAGTCTTCTTGAGCTTATTAACTGTAACATCCCTAAAACATCTAATAGAGCGACAAATGCGATCTTTTATTTGTTTTTCAAAAACAAAAACCAAAGTATGGCTTCTTTTCGATGAGCACATTGATAAGATTGTCAAAAAAGCATCACGGGCACTGGGATTTGTGATGAGGACATCAGTTTGCTTCAATGACATTAAGACTATTAAAATTTTGTACTGCACCTTTATAAGAAGCATTTTGGAATATGGGTCAGAGATTTGGAACCCGCGCTATAATAAGTACATCAACCGTATTGAGCAAATACAAAAGAAATTTGTTAAGTTCTTGTGATATCGTGTAAGGTTACCGTATAGTTCCAATAATTATTTGAAACTTTGTTCGAGATTTCACCTTCTTCCCAGAACCGAAGACATATATCAGATGTTATCTACCTATTAAAAATAATTAGAAATCAAATTAATTCTACTGAACTTCTTTCTAAAATTAACTTCAATATTCCATCACGAACATTAAGACATTTCACTCCGATTCACATACCTTTTGTTTTAACAAATTATCGTAGAAATGTCTTTCTGTGGCGAGCAAGTAGAAGTCTAAATAAGTTTTGTAAATCATATGACTTTGAAATATTTTGTTCTAATACAGCAACGGCAAGACGTCAGAATTTCTTTTCAAATACTTACTTAGAAATTAATATATCACAAAGTTTATTAATTTACTATTCTACGCTTAATATTGATTTCTTATATGTTATTCTAATTGTTTACATTATGAGTACCAAGTGCATTGTGTCCACATGTAGGAACTAATTTATTTGATTTCTAAACGTGAAGACCTGTAATTGGCAATCCACTACTTATTGTAAACATTAATAACGTCGCATGTGCTGTTGGTTTTCCTTCAAAAAATAAAAAAAATATAAAAAAAATATAAAAAAAGAACAACAATAAAATAATGTAACTTTCACTTTGTTTTACTCAAGGGTTAGTATATATATACTACCTACCTGCCAACCGCTTCATATGAATTAAGTCAGCAGGATGCCTCACTTATTACAATTGAGTTTTTGCAATCCCTCATAAAGGCGCATGTCACGATTACAACTTTGAAGATTTACGCGTTGACACCTATAGCATAAATGATTGAGTTACAACAGCTGTGTTTGTTCTATTAACGCTAGACAGATGATTGCATTAACTTCAAAGTTTTGACAAATTACCTAATTGAAATGGTTTCCGATTTGGATACCTTTGGTATTATAATCGAATCTCTTTATTTTCTTATTTGCAGGATCGTTATATTGGTGTTTTATCTTTTGACTAAAATGTACCAGTGTAGGACACCACTTAGGTATTTAAGTAAAGGTAATTTAGAGTTGTTGAAGAGATTTTGATTTTTCCATTCAGAATGCTAAATTATTTAAAATTAAGTTAAATTTTAAGTATACTAGAAAAAATGAGAAACTGAGTGAGTAGAGACGAGTTGTTTTTTTCTAGTATAACTTAATTCTAAATCTGAAAGAAAATTGACAAACTTCTGCACCTACCTACCTACTTACTCCCATTAATGATATATCGCGAAAATGCTATAAGTAGGTACTAGTTTTCAACGAATCTAATAATGTTACGCACGATATAATAGCTCAGTGGGAACAGTGTTGCCTGGATAGCGAAAGGTTGTGGGTTCGATTCCCACCGTGTGATTGAGTTGTATTTTTTTAGGCTATCGATCTATTTATCATCATAGTAATCCTTCATTACGCTTTGTAACAAAATACAAAAAATTAACTTCAATATTTCTGAGGTGGTCGCAATTCTTCGACAACTCAGCAACTCAATTATAACATTCAATGGTTACCTTTTCCCAATACGACTCATTGTTATAACGACAAGCTGCACATTACAAGCCATTAGCAAATGGAACCAGCCAAAGTCGTAAACAAGATAAATTCAAAAGACAAGCATTTGCTTACATTGCGCACGAACGCAAATGCGTTTTTTTGCCAATAGATATTTTAATAACCGTGCGTACAGGCAAACGACGCCGACTATTAATCCGAGGCGCGCAGCGACAGGTGAAGAGCGATAATCTTGCGCTTGCGCCTACAAACGCCTGACCTTTCCGTAATTGAATAGGCGTGCACGGTGCGCGCACGCACGTTCTAACGCACGCGACCGGTTAACGAGCTAGAAAAAAACACACTTCTCTAGAAGGCCATTTTACAAATGCGTTTAAAATGCATATTTTAACATAGAGTTTGAAATAAACATGGAACATAATTTTATTAGACACATGGACGTACACGCATGCGAGGGTTGATCCTTATGCTACACCCCTAACCCTCTTGATTACAAACTACATTCAAGATTTCTTTTTGTTTTGTACATAGTACCCCTAAATACCGATATACTCATTCCATCGGTGCTCCAGCATCTCAAAAGCCTCCTGAAAAAAAATTTGTCCGACCTCTGAAAACCACTCATCCACAGTAGATACCTATCATGTCGTGATTGTGTAATTTTTTTTATTTGATTTAATCAGGCATTTTTTGTGGTAGTAAGCTACATATTTCGTATTTCAAAATATTTTTTTACGTAATAATTTCTTTAATTTAGGGAATAGCCAGTACTCACTAGGGGCTAAGTCTAGCAAATACGGTGGGTAGGTGCTCCACCAATTCGAAGCCTGCTTGGTGTATGGCAGCCTTATCAAAACAGGACGTATGGCTGAGAGCATTGTCTTGGTGAAAGAGTACGCCTGTTCCGGCGTTTCTCTTTAATAGCACCACATGATTTGACAAGCCAGTCTCTTTAACAATTTGCCTGATGAGTATTCGCCAGTCCTGTAACACCATATCGTGAACTTTTTAATGTTTTGGTCTGTAGTGACCATTGAAGGAAGTCCACCGCCATGTTGGTTTATACGATACTGCACACTCTCCCACAGTTGCCACAATATCTTGATATATTTGAGTTGGCGTTATACCCTTTTTTTACACGACTGCCCAAAAAGGAGTGTAGAGTCTGTCTAAAAAGTCAGTTTACATGAGAAGTTATTAAATTATTTATAAAAACTTATACTGGTAACCCTGTTGGTGCTGTCAAAATTCTAATTGTAAATATAGCTTTACTCAATTTTATTCAGATGGGTATTGGTAGGGTGGTTGGGGATTTAGGTGGGTATTAAAATTACCCTTGAAATAACCCATGTAAACAGACTTTTTAGACAGACTCTATATATGTTTAGGGTTCATGTATGTTTGTGGGTATGTGAGTTTCTTTATTCCACCATAACAAGTATGGGGTATCGTTAGAATCCTTACATGATTCCGAGTGACACTGGCTATATTTTTTTTAAAACATTCAATATGGCGACTGTACGACGTCACTTTCAAAGGTGAAAAAAAATTTTTTTCTTCTATAATTACAATATGGGCATCAAATGAAAAGCCTTGATGAGCACATTCCAAAACTATATAATTTGTCACTAAAATGTGTGAAATAAAAATATTAAAAACACGACTGCCCTGCCAAAAACGAACTAAAAAGTTAAATAACAAGTGTCATTGCAGTCGGGGATCTCTTTAATAAAATTGTTTCTTTTAGTTCGTTTTTGACAGGGCAGTCGTGTTTTTAATATTTTATAAAAAAAAACTAGATATTTTATTACCGCCCTCTGCTCAACAGGATCCATTTTTCACAAAAAATCACGACTCAACAATTACATTAAAGGTCAAACCCACTAAGTATGGTTTGTGGTCAAACCGCACTATAGCGGCGCGGCGCGGCGGCGCTGCAAAAATGCATTTTACATACAAAATATTTGGCCGCGTCGGTCCGCGCCGCGCCGCGTCGCTGTAGTGCGATTTGACCTTAGTTGTAGCCAAGAAGTTTATACCCCAATGGAGATTCCACGGCCAGTGTCATAGTGAAGATAGAAAAAATGTTCTTGAGTGACGTTACGGCTTACTGCTATCCTTTCTTTAGTGTTACAATACGTTTTCATTTCTCACGAACGAACGAACGACGAACATCGAACACGTATTGTCACACTAAAGAAAGAGATAGCAATAAGCCGTAACGTCATTCAAGGACATTTTTTCTATCTTCACTATGACACTAGCCGTGCAACCTCCATTGGGGGTATAAGCTTCTTGGTTGTAGCTCAAAAATACTTTGTTTCTGTTTTTTATAATAACCTCTAAATGTCAATAAACCTACAGCAAAAAGGTTTTAATAACCAAGTGACAGCAAAGAGGTCAGGGGTGGTGGATAGAGATCAGCCCTAGTAAGTACAAAGTTGTCTAGAATAAAAGTCTTATGACAAGGCGGTAAAAAAATGTTGTAAGAAGTTTCATATCAATTCCTTGTTCTATGAAAAGTTTCTTACTACTTTACGCTAGTAACACACACATTCCCACAATTTTTTTAAATCCTCAAAGAAATATTATTAAAAGCGCAATGCGCAAATGCAATCAATCGATAGCAAAAAGGAAATGAAAACTCAGCTCAGCGTAGTTTTGGACGTGCGATGACGTCATGAGAATATTATAAAATGATGTAGTGATGGCATCTTTCATTTTAGGCAATCTGCTTCTTAGTCAATCGACCGTATTGGGTATTGTGTCAGCGATGGCATGTTGCATTTTAGGCACTGCGCTCAGAATTGGCCATTTTTAATGTCCCCGCTCTGCTGGGGCACAGGCCTTCCTTCTGGGTGGATAAGGATGGATCTTAAGTTCATAACCCACCACGCGGGCCAAATGCGGATTGGTGGGTGTTAAAGACTACAAATGCAGCCGGTACCAACGACTTTACGTGCCTTTCAAACCACGGAAGAGCTCGAGAGAGCTTTTTGGTTACCCATCCCATGACCGATCCTTGCGAAAGTTGCTTAACCTCCGCAATCGCTGGGCCAGGCGCTATACCACTGCGGCATCGAGCTCCTTTATCGAATGAATCATTAAACATGCACAAGTAATCTTAGGGAAAATTTTAAAATCTACATAGCTCTGTGCTGGCCGTCAAGTAAAAGCCTTCCGAGACGGACGGGAGTTTAAGAAGAGTTTTCGCTTTAGGTTCAACGTCGCTGTCCTGAAAAATATTCAGAAACTACAGTTTAGTTTTCAAGCACAAACTTACATAAGCGTTTTTATTGCAATCTAACTTTAATTACCTATTCAAAATCCAAATGCATTAAACTTGTAAATTCTCAGAACACTCAAATCATCTAAATTAGTTGGAACAATCAAACTTTTAAACTCACAGGCACCCGTCAATGTTCGATCCTGACTTGTAACTAACAAAAACTTATTTTAAATCCTGATAATAATAAACATTTTCATTTTTCTCCCACCTTTTCTTCAACCTTTATAAAAAATATGAAATGAATTTGCCACTAGCCTAATTATTTTGAAAATACGAAAACAGCAAGTTTCAACAGATCCGAAATTTATCAAAGTAAGTAAGTAAGTATATATTTATTTTTTATCCATTCCAAAGTAAACAAAAACCTAACCAATATGCATATCGATATAAAACCGCAGCAGCATCAGCATTAGCAAGCAAAATAATAACACTTCAGCAATCAAATTAGCTTAATCCTCACTTTGCTGAAATTAATAAAGCAAGACGAAAACTCCATTTTGCAAGGCGGTTCACGCTGCGTTCGCCGGGGTCGGGGCTCGATGACCCGAAATAAGGCTCAGGGGGTGTATTGCACCACCCCCGACCCCCCAGGGGGCTTTGGGGGGCGAACGCCGACCTTTCATTCATTACGCAATAAAATCATTCTGCTACTTCTACACAAGCTGTGTCGGCTTTTAATTAACTGAATAGACAGTGTTATCTGATAATTATCTCCTAATTGATAAAGTACTGGTTTTCATTATTTTAACCAGTGATTGAAAGACTATCTCAGTTAATTATTTTATATTTTCAGTATTGATTCTTCTTAAGTAGGTACCTCTTTATTGGGGAGAAAAATGAAATTGATATTTTTTCACCTTAGTTTAGGAAGAAAACTTTGTTTTAATATACAGTTACGATTAACAAATCTTCAGATGTTTTACTTTTTTTATTTTAAAGCTTAGAACTACGATACAGTGTCTTGTTTTACATTTTCGAAAACCACTGTTTGTTTTCGAATATTGTTATTAAGTAGATATTGAACTCGATAAAACATTGAGTTCCTTATACATACATAAGTAAACAAACACATTATGCGATTGCACCGAACGCATATATCTAACATCTAAACAGTGCAGTTCGTTCACCCGCTGCACGCAACCCAGGGTGAATATAACCATTAATGTTGTATGCAGGAATTTTGGAGAACCTCCCCGTGTCAATGCCTTTATGATTCAAGAGCAACGCTCCAGTGCCGGGCGTACAGAAGCCTACAGTAGGGGGTGTTAAACTTCATATTGATAGCTACTATAAGCTCTTTCTTGAAATGCAAGGGCTACAAAATCAATCAACCGAAAGTATCGGTAAACATCCATAGGAAATATAAGACATGATTTAAAACTAATGCTTTTTTAACGTTTTGGAGGGAGGGGTATATTTTTGTGACCTTGCAAAAGAGATTTGAGTCGACTTCCTCTATTAATTTAAAATTTTGATTAATTTGAGCTTTTGAAACAATACTCTCAGACAAAACAGTTCTACGTTTAACTGTGTAGTTTACATTAGTGCACCACAGATGTAAGCAGATGAATCGGCGACCTAGATCAAAACAAATGCATGTCGATAATACGAACGGTTCACAATGACCACATGATCGAGGGTGCATCTACCAGTTCCCATACAGTGGCGATATAGGCTCATGCATTATTGAACACATCAAAGGAGAAAAATCGAAATGTTCACCGGCCAGTGAAGTGGTTTTCCGCCCGATTAGCAACACTCGGATGTATCAATTATCACGAACACCGCCCAACGACATAATAGCAGCTTAATAACATGAATCTTTCCAGTCGGTTTCAACTGATCTTTTAATTGAGAACACGTATAAATATTGTATAAGTCTGTTTATCCTTACTTGTCTTATTTGGTAAATAATCATCACGCAACTCTTTACTGAAATAATCATTAAGACAAAATAAAAAATGGTTTTCCACACAAAGATTACGAAAGAAATTGATAATAATTATTAACAATTTGATAAACAAATAATACTATCTTATTTTTAAATAAGTATCGATTTTAATATAAAAGACGTCGACCGGCAAAAACTGTTTACTGGATGAAGAATAAGGATATACAAACTATAGAGTTAGTACCTATGTATTGTATGCAGTGCACGTCAAGTGAGGGGGAATTTTCCTCCAAAGTCTAAACATATAGCAGCTATTGAGTTTGTTTCTGATCTTGTGCGTTGTTACGAGTGGATGTAGATTGAATTGAACTGAATTGAATTAAACTATTGAGTTCACAGAGTTAATAAACTGAAAAGAAAAAACTCGTGTACTGTGTGGGATGAAATTGGGCAGATCTTTACGTAACATAAAGTAATAAACTTAGCCCAAATGAAAAGGTAATCGAAAATAGGATTAATTGTTTTACATACGTATGTAAATAATTTTTCATTACAAAAATGTATTTCATAAACGTAGGTATAGGTACTTTGTTACGGTCTGACTCATATTTGAGAATGGTGAATATAACTTACTATCCCCGCCAATTGCTAATGCGCAGGAACCTTGTCACACGCAACTAAAAATGAAATGAAACAAAAAAATTCTAATAGGTAATATATATATTAATTATTGCTTTTTCATTATGATAGTGTTTAAGAATATAATATTTTTTCAATTGGTTTTCCTTTTTGAAGTTAAAAAATGGTCGCCAGGCGCATCACCAATTAGCGGGGATATTATGAAACCTTTTGGTACGTTAGTAGTTGTTAGAACTTTCAAGTAAGTATTTTTCAAATTAAAATAAAAGATAAATTTTACTTATGATATATCCGATTTGGGCTATACACATTCATTAGAATAAAAAGATAGTTTATTAAAAGTTGGTGTGACAAGATAAGTACAAACATGCACGTAGCTATTCATAATTACAGGTTTTACCTAATTGTGTATCACAAAACGCAATCACAATGAAGCTAGTTATTACTAGCTGTTTACTAAAAGCATTCCTGTGTTCCAGTGGAATTAAATCAAGTTGACGTTTGTATAAAATTTGCAGTTTTAGTAAGTATTATTAATAGAATACCGTTCCAGTTTCACTGCATCGGGTCAGGCGGTTGGGTATTGATTTGTTAACGGCTGGTTAAATTTGGCAACGACCGAACTGCGTTAATAAATGGATGGTTAACTAACTTTTTTATTGTGTACTTGAAAGTAGTAAGAGCATAACTTATTACGCTAAAGTAAGTAAGCGTAATATGCACAATGTTTGATTTCCACGAGAAAAACGGGTTATTGTTCCGTGAAAATATAGAATTCATGGTTTTTTGTGACATCTTCGGTGTCGCAATCCTACTAATAATATTAATACTTTCGGTGTCACAAAGTATCTATATGTGATAACTGATATGAGGGCTTAGACAGCCTAGGCTACCATGTTGGTATACACTAATAAAAAAAACTGGATAAGTGCGAGTCGGACTCGAAAATTTTGATACCCTTGAAAATGACGAAATATGCGTCTTTTGCGGCGTAAACAAGCATACCTGTCTTTTTTTACGTAAACTTAGAAGTTTGATTTTTCACAGCTTCAAGAGAATTCAAGAAACCTCAATGATTTTAATTTCAACTCGATACCTCCACGCGTTCCCGAGATAAAGGGTCTTGACATACAGACATATAAACGAACAACAAAGGGTTACGTTTTTCCTTTTGAGGAAAAAGAAAAGAAGTAGAAAATTTCAACTAATTTTCTAAGACTGGTGGCTCAACGTGGGTCTCCCGGATTGCGAAAGATTGTGATTTTGATTCTCACCTGACTAGTTTGTCGCTTTTTTCTATTATTATTTTTTATAATATATTATAGTTTAACATAGAAAATGTAAACTGACTTCACATGAGTAGATTCCGTTTATTTACTCATGTGCTGACTTTTCAACTGAAGGGTTGTTTGGAAAAAAGACCATTGTCAAAATAAGAGATACTTATTGACTTTTTGATCTCAATGAATAAGGTGAATCCAACAGATTATGATTTGAAAGTCTTTGGGTGAGTTAAATGGAATATAATGTAAAAACAGGATTTTTGAAAAAAATCTATCAAAAAAGTCACATGGTATTCCTTAAAAATGTTTTCCTAATTGTTTACAAGAACAGCCTTTGTCAACAACCTGTTGGCAGAACAACCGTTGTCATTTTGGAAAAACTCCCTTTGTCAATACAATTTTTATTGACATTTCACTTCCAGCTCCAAATTGTATAAACATGACAATTGTTGTTTTTCCAAATATCCCTTCAACTATTTTATTGGATAGGAAAAACGCTACAAATGTGAATACCTGTCAGGGGTTAAAACTTCATTTCCTTGTAATAGGTAGTATAAAGTTGTGGTATTCCAATAATGCTATTGTACAAACATGTTTAACGCATACCGGTGTTATTGCGTAGAAATTTCTCGAAATTATTATTCGTAAATGACGGTTTACTTACAACTATGCGCTGAACGCCACAAAAACTGATATGGTTGGCTCTAATAAGCTTAACCTTTTACATTTCACCATAAATGCAATTAAAATGGTAACCCGTACGATGCGCCTGCGTCCTTCGAATAAAATGATACTAGTATTAGCTACGCATTAATTAGACCTTTTTAATTGTCTGTACAGTTTCATTTTTATACAGGGTTGAAGTCACCCTGCGTACAATGTACTTAGGTATATGTGCATCCTAGTGAATGTTTTGGTAGTGCAATTCTTTCATAGTTTGTTTTTACTATCCACTCTGCTGTTTTTGGTGTTTAGGGTTCCGTACCCAAAGGGTAAAAACGGGACCCTGTTACTAAGACTTCACTGTCCGTCTGTCTATCTGTCTGTCTGTATCTCATGAACCGTGATAACTAGACAGTTGAAATTTTCACAGATGATGTATGTATTTCTGTTGCCGCTATAACAATAATTACTAAAAACAGAATGAAATATTTAAGGGGAGCTCCCATACAATAAACGTAATTTTTTTGACGGAACCCTTCGTGCACGAGTCTGACTCGCACTTGGCTGGTTTTTAGATAATGTTCAGGTATACCTTTACTTGTTATACACAGCTCTATAATAGTTACAAACATTAATTCTTCCTCGATAATAGAGTTTTAAAACAGTACCTATCAACTGACATAGAATAGGGACAGATTTAGTTACATACAGAACAAATAGCTAAAGTAGCTAACATTTTACATTTTCATCGCAAAAGAAAAACACAAAATGTAGGTTACCAACAAAAGTAGAGTTTTTCACGTAGCTGCGTGATCGCCACCCCGCGCATGCGTTAGGCCCGCCTATCAATCTAATTACCAATAAAAGAAGGTATGAACAAACAACAATTTGAATATAATAGCTGAAATTAAAGTTATACTATTTGCTTATTACGTTCAACAATGTTTTTTGCGACAAAACTTGTATAATAACTTAATTCCTTTGCAATGCATTTAAGGAATTATATAAATTAGTCACTTGTAATCTTAGTGGCTCTATAAAGCTGTGTAGACCACGCGTTTGTAACATTTTTCGAAATGGCTGAAATATGATTTTTCCCCATGTCGATATTTTCAGAATGGAGGAGCCATTCTGAAAATATCGAAAAATTTAATCGACAAAAATATCTATATAAATATAGAACCTGCTCACAAAATTTTATAAGACTCGGTTGAGAAATGCGATCTGTAGATGAGTGTTCTCCTCCGGACAGACGGACAGCTGGCAGCGGGACAGCCGGACATAAGAAAGCATATTTGCCCAAGCAGAAACGGAGACGCTTCGCTCGCGAATCGCGCTCGTTCATAACCGTTTTCTAATTTTTTTTATTTTAATTTTTTTATAAAATTTTATTATTTCATAGAGTCGATAAAGTCAAACTATACGTTTTCTTAGTAGGTATGTTTTGCAATTTAGAGTTTATATCCTAAAACAGTATAGTTACAGATTGCTTTACGAGTAGCTTAAAAATGAAATAGTCGATTTAATTGTAAAAATATTTTTATTTCTCGTGAATCTAGAATAAACTGTTTGATGTATTTTGTTTCAGCCTTTCTTAT
Source organism: Agriphila geniculea (assembly GCA_943789525.1). Classification (NCBI taxonomy): domain Eukaryota; kingdom Metazoa; phylum Arthropoda; class Insecta; order Lepidoptera; family Crambidae; genus Agriphila; species Agriphila geniculea. The sequence goes on along the minus strand of OX038882.1, from coordinate 14,644,899 downwards.
AGGCTGGTAGGATAATCTTGTTCATGTGAAAATCATTTTTGTAGAATTATTATACCCGATTAAAGGGCAATTTTAGGCCCAGTTAGAATTTATATTATTAAAAAATGCGAGCCTAACTGCGACGTGCATTCGTTCAATAGGCTATTTGACTAATTTTGGAAAACCATTTAAAATTATTCCTCATTACGTTATATAAGCGCATCACATTGATATTTCAGGAAAAATCAATGTATTTTATTAAAAAATCAATGTGAAAGTTTAAAATTTTAAAGCCGCGCCAAAAACGTTATGGTGCCGCTGGAAACGTCACTTGTTGACGTCACAAGCCTGTAAACATTGTAATATCCTTAGCCATTTGACAGCCATCAATCGCGGATCCTAAGTCTATGGTCGTGTCAAAAGCCTGAAGCCATATCAGGCAAGTGACGTCATACTGATGACGTCACTTATTACTGAATCTTAGAGCGTTTTCGCCACAGAAAAAAAAACAAAAATTATTGCATTTTTCTAGGTGAAATTAATCAATCAATAGACTTAATTAAGTCTATATAATAGTTGAATATGTTTTTTACGCAATTACTTATCTGTTAGGATGACCACAATTTGCAGTATATTTTCAATGTTGTCAAATACCCTATCCAAACACTGCATGGTTGCCGATTACTGCAGTATACTATTATTGCGTAAATTGCGTTACAATTTTCAGAATTGGGGCCGAAACCGGAATGTCCCGAGTCAGCAACGTAGTTACGAGAATAGCCGATCGGTGTGAACGTGAACCGCTGGTGATTCATCATCGTGTGAACACTCTAGCGCACCTGGTGTTTATTCAACGATTCGTAGGAATACCAACTGATATTTTTAGGTAAATAATAATTTGGGTAACAAAAAAAAACGCGTTTAAACTTAGAATACCTAAATACTTTATGTTTGTTTCTGGAAAGTCTACTTTTAAATGTTGTGTTATATTATATTTTAAAATGTGGCCGAGTTATTATGAAAAGTGCATACTACTATTTGGTTTTAAGCTCGAGTATGTGCAAAAACTTTAATAATTGTCTATCCTTTTTTAAGCAGCCTAGCCGTAGAGATAAAATAACCTTTCCAATGGCATTCCTTGACTTACAGCAGCTAATAATCAAGATGTTTAATGCATTATAGACGATTTACGGTAAGGAAGCTCTTAGATCAGTGGGTGTTAAGCGATCTGGGGGTCTATTACGAAAAGTTTAATGCGATACACGCAGCTGCGTCCGTGCTTCGTTTTGATTGTTTCCTATTACAAATCACTTTCGTATGCGATATTGCGAAGTGATTGCGTGAGTGTGACAGTTTCTTTCTAGCGTATCCAACATCGTTCGTTTAGTAGTCTATGGACTACGATAGAAAAATTCAAAATGTTTATTATTACTATAACCAACAAACTGCGGACGACTATCGTGGCCAAGTGACTGCGTTACGAAATTTGCGTACGTTATTTTCGTAATAGGCCCCCAGGATCTCCTCGATTTACTCCCTGGATAGCCATCATAAGATTACAGCTCAATCAATACGTTTTTTTGAAAATCGACTGTCATGTTTTTAATTTTCAGTCCACCACAAATGAGAGATAATTTATCAGTTCAGTCTATTAATTAAATATAATTTGTTCTAAATACTTTGAATACAGACAAATAAAAGCTAAAGACAAGACAATCTTAGATGATCTGAACTTGATAACGACTGGGAAAGGACTTCCCAGGTTTTAACGCTTAATAAATTAATACAAGCCTACACAAAAACAGGTAGGCTCACCATGGGACCCAATATAAGTATGCTCAGAGCATTGTATGCAGATTTTCCATTCTCAGAGGCGTAAACTGAACACTTTTAAGCGTGATATAAATTTTCCTTCACTTACAAGGTATAATGATGTTATGATAACATTATTTAAGTTCCCAGATTATCAGATATCTCCCAAGATAGTGCCATAGTAGTGGTATACCGTTCTTTATGAGTTATGGAATGCGAAAATGAATACTTTACACTTTAGTGATACTTAGCTCATATTATTTTTTTCTGGGTCACTTATTTTTCTTTTTAATAATATTATTCTGTAAGGAATAATAAAAAATATATAAATAGTAGTTTTGTTGGAAATAAGAATTTATTGTAAGTACTTTTAATATGTATTTTGTTTTCAAAATTGTTTTTAATTTTAAATATCAATTAAGTTCCACTACAACATGCAAACTACCTTTTGTGTGTTTTAAAATAAACTAAATAATTAACAAGCCATTAAACACCATAAATCTTAATAGTACATTACTGCCGCGGTATATAATGACTGCGTTGCTGGCAGCGATTATGATGGCCGAGAGCGGAGCTTAGCGCAGGTCCAGGCCGTCACAGCGCGGTCAGCATTGCAGCCCTTGATGGCCAAGCTGAAATAAAGGCCGAGACCGGAGGTCGAGGCCTTTATAGCGCGGACAGCAAGGGCTGCAATGATGACCAAGCTTGAAGGCCGAGAGCGTAGTTAAGCTTAGCTCGAGGCCATCATAACGTGGCCAGCAGTGCAGTCATTGTGGACCAAGGCTTGTATAGTGCTTTACTCAAAAATGCGAGTACTACCTACTACTATAGTAGGTACGTATAACCTAATTTAGAAAAAAATACAAAAATGCAAATATCTCGGAAACGGTGCGTCGGAGCCAAAAAATAAGGTTTTTTTCGACCTCCTAGGGTACCCCGGAAGTGGTCAAAAGGTATTTAATGAAAGGTCAAAAAACGGTCAAGTGCGAGTTTTTTATATTTTTCCATACAAATTTTACATAAAAATACAAATATCACCTGTGTAATAGGGTTTTCTCCCCTCAATGTACAAATACCCGCGCAGATAAAGAATGGGATTGAAAATGGCGGCTCACCGCGCTTACCACAACGAGTGTGACCGAGAGAGCGATAGGTGTGGCGTTCTATATTTGAAACAAAACTCGACAATAATGGATTCTCAAAGGAAATTGCTGGTAACGTTGTCAAAATAATGACCATATTACAAACATTTTTGAGTAAACATACTTGTCGAAGCATGTTGCTTTATTAAAAACGCAATTTTACCATTATATAAAAAAAATCAATTGCAAATCATTAGGGCACTCAACGAGTCGATTGCGTGCTTGCTTGTAAACTGCAGGGTGGACAATCGATTTGTAGTACTGTAGAGCAGAGCATAAATATATAAATAGCACTAAAGAGTAGCAGCATATCGGGTTGGACAAAACTGTACTGACATATTAAACGTTGTATACTAACTAAATATTAAAATTAGTAATAGGTGTACTCGTAATGTAAGCAAAACTTTTTATTTTCAAATGTTAATGTAAGAATGAATTAAGCTTACTTAATGGTAATATTATTATTTTATTCAACTTTACCAATTTGTATTTAATCAACATAATTTTAAACTAGATAAACAAAGACAAATATTATACCAGTTTTAGGCTATATCTTGTTCATTTAAGGGTTTTGTACCCAAAGGGTAAAAACGGGACCCTATTACTAAGACTCCGCTGTCTGTCTGTCTGTCTGTCTGTTACCAGGCTGTATCTCATGAACCGTAATAGCTAGACAGTTGAAATTTTCACAGATGATGTATTTCTGTTGCCGCTATAACAACAAATACTAAAAACAGAATAAAATAAATATTTAAGGGGGGCTCCCATACAACAAACGTGATTTTTTTGCCGTGTTTTAGTACGGAACCCTTCGTGCGTGAGTCCGATTCGCACTTGGCCGGTTTTTAATTAAGCCAAGTCCTTTAGTATTTTTTTCTTTACAACTACCTCTCAATTGTGCCTCATAAAATCAAATAACAAGATACTATATAGTATTACATTGTTATGTGTCGGAATGAGAACGTTTCGATTGTTCGATAAAATCTATACCGACTTCCGATCGAATGTCAGAGATCGGAGCCGCGTGGTTCCTCGAACTTTTAACCGCCTTTGTGGTCTCGTGGTTTGCCCAACCGTGTAAGAGAGGGATCCCGGGTTTGATTCCCAGGGGGAGTACAATTTGTACTTGATTTGGTTGATGGTAGGGCTTATTTCTGGCTAGCCACCACCATCTTACCTTAGCCTGACGCCATAACAACAATTTAAACGATTGTTGTGTTCCGGCAGTTAGAGGTAAGATAGCCAGTTCCTCAGTGATGAGGATTCCGGGAGTAGTGCGTTTCCACCTTAGGCCTTATCGTCACTTATCATCAAGTGAGATGAAGACCAAGCACTATCCCGCTCTGCATAAAAGAAGAACTAACGATCTACCAGAAGGACCCTGTAAAATTCAATACATACTATTCAAAATATGTTGTGGAAGGCCTATAAGCTTATTATAAGGAATTTCTTGAAAATAATTATTCATAATCGCTCAATAGACAAACGCTCTAATCTAATACTTTTGACAAGTTATAGAACCGTGCTGTCTATTTAATTTTTTAGTGAATAACATGGCCGACTACATAACAGCTGATTAAAGTGACAGCTTTCACGTTATCAAAGTATAACAGTCATTTATATTAAGTAGACTTTTTTCAGCGTATTTGCATAAGAATAAATAAAACTTGTATTTGGTCAAAATAAGTGTTGACTAAAATTATTGTATTACTTTATGTGTCCGTCCACTAATTTTATTTAACATACGCACAACACTTTTACAAATATAAGCGCGTTTTAATGAATTTCAAATAAACAGCACCACATTTTAATTTCCTAACTTTAAAAGGAATAATGTAATGACCATGATCATTAATTTATTTTAAGATTACCTATTTAAAGGGTAAATATTATGAGGACGGAAATAATTTTACTATCAAAGATAATCTCTCAATGCATTAGCATGAATGAGTCTAATTCGTATAATTGGTCCTTGTGTGAGGAATAATTGTAATTATTGTGAATGTTGGAAAAATACTATGCCCTTTAAGGAATGTGTATGATAATATCGTTAATTATACTTGAAGTACCACCATAGATGAAGTTTGTGGGGACCAAGGAGGTTGGAAACCCTAACTAGTTGATTTTAAGGGCATATACAAGGTTATTTGTAAAACACCAACAACCTCGCAGGAGAAGATTGCTACAACAACATTTGTTCTATGACTTTTCCGAAAACCGACAAAAAAATCGACTCTCCATGCAAATGTCCTGAACAGCTGATCGAGTTATGTATGAAAAGTCGATATTTTTTTGTCTGTTTTCGGGAAAGTCGTAGAACAAATGTTGTTAGTAAACTACTCCTGCATGCGAGGTTGTTGGTGTTTCACATTTCAGTTGTTAATAAATATTTTTTAGCTGTTGATTCTATATTATTAAGTATGGGTTTTAACCAAATGTAGTATGCATTTGGTTAACTATTGGTGCACTATAAAGATGTTAATCTTATAAATGTTTTCTCCTATTTATTTTTTCTCTTTCACCCAAGGTTGCCTGGAAGAGATTGCTATGTAGCAATAAGGCCGCCTATTGTATGTTTTTTTTTTGTCTTTTTCTTCTGTGTGTATTATGTTTTGTCGTGTGCAATAAAGTCTTTATTATTATTATTATTATTATTATTAAATGTTAAATCGAATACGAAACCTTTGTTATGAAAATCTCTTCGGACGTCAAAATTCACTTCAGGTAAGTTTGTTCAACCATCAATTACCCTTACGAGCTAACTTATGAGCTTACTGCGTTGTTTCATTTTTAAATAAATAATGTTCAGAATGCAGTTGTGTGCGTACATTTAGATAATACCACGTTAGTACTAACTTTACTAACACAAATGGCCAATTACTAATGTTTGTAAAAACGTCAGTCTGTCCGTCTGCGACATTTAACATCTTAATTGGAGTGTAATTTTCTTGGACAGAACCTTCTCTTGATAACAATTTCGTAATTAGCAAAAAGTTTTGTTTCATAATAGGTCCTAAATATTCTAAATAACTTAGCTGTAAACTTATGACACGGGTTTTCCAGTATAATGTACCAGCTGTAATATTTACTGTAACTAGAATAAGTAGGATAAATAAGATTGTACTACAATTTTTTGTAAAAAGGTGGAAATAAAGATTATTTATTATTATTATCTTTAACTTGTTCTGTTTAGCTACAGCTGATTACAATCAGAATTGATAAATTGATTGAAGCAGGACGCCACATTGGAGGTGGCGCAGGACAGACCCAGATGGATGCTCTTATTATCGGAGGCCAAGACTCACTTTGGGTCGCTGCGCCATCCTAGTAAAGTAAAGTAAAGGACGCAACATTCGTTACTCATATTTAGTTTAAATTAATCTAACTAGGTGAGGATAATATATACGCTGATTAGGACACAGAAAATATACAAAAGTGTTGACGCACTGTAATTGTATTTAACAAAATTAACATAAATGTAACACAAACGAAGGCAAATGCACAACAAATTAAGTATTGTCAAAAAAGTTATGTTCCTGTATAAATTACTAAAAATACATGAAAAATAATAGGCGAGTTGATGTTTATACTTTGCTAAAATTAAAATAAAAACTATGTTCAACACACTTTTATTATTTTTAAATTGCTTTTTCGCATGTCCAAATATTCAGAATTTAACGTGAACATTTGTTTACTCACATAATGGGACATAAACACACTAGAGCCTGAATAACTACATTTTTTACTTAGTACCAAAATCTTTGCTTGAAAATTATTAGTTACACTGAAAAAGAAACGTGTTGTGTATTGCTTTTCTCTGAAAAAGGTTTTTGAGACAGACTTGAAACAGAAAAATTCTATTATTTTTTGTCTAAACCTTGCAAATCGCTACTAAGAAAATTGTTAAGTTTTTAAGTGCTCACTTAGTGCCAGTCACTATTGATAAAAAATATTTCATCACTTTCCGAACGCGAAGTTTTTGTCATTGCATTTTGTTGACAACTATCCTTCTATGATGTTTTTTCTTAGGAGTTATAATTCTATGATTTTTTTAAGCTTGTTGGCTTATAGTTTCGTCAATTACTTTTATGATGTTTTGCACGCAGCCCGGATACAAAATACAAAATATAAAGTCCATGATTGTGTTCTAGATAAAAGTGCCGATCTGGCCATACAACCAGCGCGACGAAACTTGAAAACACATTTTATATAGATCGATTTGGTTCGAAATTGATTTGTGCAGTGCAGTTTTCGCATTTGCCTAAATTACTTGTTCCTCAATTATAAGCTTGTCGGGTTACAGTTTTCCCATTTGCCTAATTACTTTTATAATGTGGTCCGGTTGTGCACGCAGCCCAAGGGTTGAAGTGGTCGTGCTCGTGACGCGCCGCGACCTCGCACTTATCTGCGCGCTCTCACGACCACGCAGCGCGCACTGCACGACGCTTTCGTTAAGTGTATTATGCGCGTACCATGCCCACGTATACCTCGATTAGAACTTTATTTCACTGGTAAATAATTTAAAGATATCCTGTCTACACTACGTCTTGATTTATATTTTGTCCCTTTAGTATAACTTGTCTGTTTTTCATATCAATGTCAATGTACATAATGCGTTTCTAGAATTCTTCATCATTGAAAAGTAAGTTAAAAAGGAATTTAGGAAAAAATTCAAGTGGTTTTACTCTGCGGGCTAGTCAATAAAAACATAATAATAATTATGAGAATTGAATGCATTCTAACGACGAATACAGATGATGTTCGTTGTTCGATTTATTAACCGACTTCAAAAAAAGGAGGAGGTTCTCAATCCGACAGTTTTTTTTGTATGTATATTACTCGATATCTCCTCGAATTGTGAACCGATTTTCAATTTTTTTTTCATTCGAAAGAGTATAAGTACTCGAGATGGTCCCATTTTTTTTTATAATCGGTTCAGTAGTTTTCAAGTTATCCTGAAAATACTATGATTTTGGATGAACTACCTTACGACTTCGTTGTTTTACGAACCAATTTAGATGATTATTTTTTTGTTGGAAAAGGGATACTAAAAATATTAACGCGGATACGTACTTGTTGTATGGTCTGTGGTGGTTACATACCACAAAAAATTTAAAAAAGAAAATCCTTCATCTATTGGAGTCGGGTAGGGCGACGACAACTTCTTCTATTTTATTTATTCTAAAAGCGCCACCCGACTTCATTAAACGTGTTTTATTAAAATTGATATAGCTTATTTTATTTTTATTTTCAGGTTTTTTGAAAGAGGTTTTCCTACTTTTCAAAAGCTTTTTTTTATTTTGAGCGGAACGAACATCGTTCAATTCAATTATCGTAGTTCGCTTTTAAGAGCAGGCCCTCTGCTTACTTACATGAGTGTGGCTACATCGGATATGTACAGGATTCTTCCTGTATCTCACGATCTCGTCATTTGCATCGAGCTCCTGGACGCGTATGTTCAAAGTCAGTTTGTGAGGAAAGAGGTTTTAAAGGAATTAAATGTCTAAGAAATTAACAAAACTAAATAGGTATATGAAATAAATACATACATACTGATTCAAATGTGTAGTAAGTAGTTAATGCAAATGTGTTATGAATCAGAAACAAACAAAGTTCCACAAATACCCAGATCTGTGACAATATAGGCAGGAAAGTTAATTTTCTAAATTGACCCAGCCGAGAATCGAACTCGGGACCCCAGAGAAGGTGCTACCATGAGTACAAGCCACTTGACCACGCAGATTGTCAAACTGTATTTGGAGTAGTTCTTTTGGAGAACGTCAGTAATTTACTTTTAGAATACCTTAATACATGGTGGCTGTATAATATTAATAACCGATTAAATTGTCAGATCATTTCCATTCATAGATTAAAATTTATTAACAATCTTTGCGGGTTCAATAAATTTTTGGGAGTTAAAATCTACTTCTTTTAATAAAGTGGTCCTAATTTCGCCACCATCTTTATCTATGTTAACATGTTGTAATGTTAGCTATCTACAATCCTACATGCTGAATAATTTGGCTAACTTTCTGATGGAGTGGGCTTAGCAAAAGCGTGGCCGCATGCGTAGTCGTGGCGCGCAGTAATGACAGGCCGCACGCGCCGCCTAATTGATAATGGACGCGGACGTGCGCAGGCGACATGCGCATGGGAACCAGATCTACAGACAACATTAGGATGCTGCTTTGTATGCTATCTGGTGTTGTGCGGAGAAAATTTTGTTGCGAAAAGCTAGTTAGTACTACCACCGTCTTACCTATTTTTTTTATTTGATTTGCATTTTTTAGTTAGTTATACCACCGAAAATGGCGCCCTTAGAGGTTTCTATATAATAAGTTGTTAATAGAAAATGAATTTAATAAAATTTTACGTGAAAGTTTTAGGGCCCATGGTCTAGCATTTTTAGAAGGTACCTATGTATATTCGCTCGTAGTCATTCGTAGAAGTAAATAGCAAACGCGTTAAAAATGGCCACTTTTAGCAGTTTTGCTATCTACTTCTAGCAGTGACTACAAGGGGATTGTAATGATAAGATAAAAGATAAAAATATATTTATTGTAAACTATGAACATTTTACAGAAATAAACAAAAGAAGAACAATTGGCGACCCTATCACTAAAAAGCAATTTCTTCCAGTCAACCGTAATGATCACCATTTAAAAATACTAGACTATAGGCCATAAAAATTCACGTAAAGTTTTATTAAAATTACAATATTAAATAAACATCACCGCGGCGGCACTTTCGTTCATACAACCACCTTAAAACAGCTAGGTACCCACTGTGTTCTTAGTATAGCAGTCTTGATCAATTATTGAGCCTTCTGGAATTCGAGAGCGTAAGTACCTATACATATACCTACGTGTAACTTATTAGATTACAATTACACATTGACCGATCGATCGTTACGATAAGATCATGATCAGCAATTTTAATTTGCAATAATGGAAGTGAGCTATAGCCTTTACGTCTGCACTTCTGAGTAACAAGTAGGACTTGATACCATCAGGCCGATACTGGTGGTTACTATGTGTGTAGCGGTTATACTTTTGTGTCTACACTTATACAGCGTTATTTTGTAGTCGTTTTAATTACTTGAGGGAGTGTTTTCCCAATGAAACTAAACTTTTTTTCCAAAGACAATTATTTTTTTCACTTTCCTACACCTACTAACAATATTCACTTCTCAGCTTACGCGCTTACTAGACATGAAATAAAGATACTAGCGCAGTTTTATTGAAAGTACTTTGGTAATTAGTTGGTATTTAGTTTGATTTTTGATTTTCCCGACGTTTCGGCACTTTTGCAGCTGTCGTGGTCACGGGGGACTGAAGCTGCTCCTGAGCTTACCCTCAAGCGATGAATTTTTAAAGACGTCCAGTAATGAATATTAAATTAAATAAAAAAAAATATATATATTAATTTCTGAACGTCTTTTAGGTCAATTTTTTTGTCATTTTTCAACTTATATTTTTTGACAAAAATGTTTATTTTCATTGGTAAAACACTCCCATGTTAATTAAAACAACTACAAAATAACGGTGTAAATAACGGTAAAACACACTCAATTCTTAAGACTTCCAAGCGTATTCAGGAATTTCGATTACTTACTGTGATATAATGATAATTTAGGATTATAAGAATCCTTATCTTAATCAAGTTCTGCTAATTATTAGCAAGACTTGTCATATTTGAGAGAATACAGAGACAACGATGCTTAAACATATAAAATTATAAAATATATTTTAGATGTTACGTTCTCAGGATTATTGGCCACTGTCTTGCAGAAGAAAATCAACTTTTACAAAGGTGTCATGATATCAGATGGGATGGGTCGCAAAACACGACGAATACACGCTATACAATAACGGATGCCATGTAAAATGTGCCACCATAAAACGATTTTTTAAGCTACTCGGTCGTTACATATGAGATAAAAAAAACTGGCCAAGTGCGAGTCGGACTCGCGCACGAAGGGTTCCGTTAGTACCAAAAACGTCAAAAAAAATCACGTTTGTTGTATGGGAGCCCCCCTTAAATATTAATGTTATTCTGTTTTTAGTATTTGTTGTTATGTTGGCAACAAAAATACATCATCTGTAAAAATTTCAACTTTCTAGCTATCACGGTTAATGAGATACAGCCTGGTGACAGACAGACAGACAAACGGACAGCGGAGTCTTAGTAATAGGGTCCCGTTTTTACCCTTTGGGTACGGAACCCTAAAAACCAAAAAAATACAGTTTGTGGTCTTATATTTATTTCAAACCCGTTTATTGGTCATTAAAACGTGAACACTTCACATAACAATAGGTAATTTTCTTTGTAGTTACTTGTTAACATAAGATTCCATTAGTATTACATAGAGGTGGTTGGTTGCACTATGATTTATTATAAACGTAAGGAAAATATCCTCAATCTTCGTTTAGATAGGTCATTTTTTAAAGCAGCAAAGTAAACCAAACATAGTTTGATTAGTTTGTTTGCAGATTCATTTATTCGCGGTTGTAATCTCTGTTATGAAGACCATACTTAATTTACAGTATCATTAATAAGAAAATAATATCCTTGTTTGGTTGCTAAATCGTTAGTAATCTCAATGCAATTTAACTCTTGTTTATGTAAGGTTTACAAATACGCCATTACGCTATAATTTTGTTTTTAATCTCTTATTTATAATATTTTTATAATATTTTATTTATTTCCAATACAAATTACAAAATAGCACGGTATATCTAAATGTAATGTTACATAATATTCTGATCATCTGCGTCTGAACTAGGTCGAAAAACCTGTATCTCAGACTACAGCGCTCATCCCTAGGATCAATCCAACATTTTACAATAAAATTGCTTGTGCTCACACTTAATGGATCAGTCATAAAGAAAAAAAAAAACATGAATAGGAATCGGAATCGGGACTAAATACTAAACTAATCAAAGAGGATTTGTGTAAGTTGTTCCTCCTTTTGTTTATAGTGAAAGTGAGTGAGTGTGTGTACGAGGGTGTGTATGTGTAGTAAGTATGATAGTAATAAATATATATATTATGAATTTTACATCAATTTAATTTAATTTAGTGACAGAATATAGTTTAATTCATAAGTTCTACTAAAACTGTTTTATTAGTAGGTTTTCAGTTTCTTCATAGTTGATATTTGGAGACTATTATATAGACTATTATATACTATTTATACGGTAACTAGCGGCTACTAAGACTTTTCTAAGGCTGTGGAGCTCAAATAAAGAAATTTCATTTCTCGTGATTCGATCAAAGATTGGCGGAACTGTTTTCATGGAATCATGGGAATCCCCGTGTACTTACGCTTTCGAGTACAAGGTGACACCAAGTTTCATTAGCGGATGTCAAGATACTTTCAATTCATATTTATGTTTTCTTTGCCATATTTGGAACTGAAATGTGCTCTTTGAAGTTTCAGAAGCATTTGGCTATTGGAATGAAACTGCTGAGGCAGGTGTGGCAGTATTATTTATGATCCACTTCATGATTTCTGTGCGTGCCATAATTAGGTACCTACACTAAAATAAATAACTTTTTACGGATACAAACTTGAAACATAATAAGGGTTAAAAGTTTTTAATTTTAATTTCTTCTCATTTTTAGGGTTCCGTACCAAAATGGTAAAAAAGGAACCCTTATGGTGTGACTCAGTCTGTCTGTCTGTCACAGCTGGATATCTCGAGAACTACTAATGGTATCAACTTGAAATTTGGAATAGTTTAAGATGACATTTGCCCAACTATTTTGCAAATAAGAAAGAAATAAAAAAAAAAAAAATATTTTTTTACAACAGGGACTGAAAAGGGGTCTTCAAAATTTAACGTGAGGTGACTAGGGCATGTGGGGTATCATATAAAAGAGCGCTGTTTGTACATTTTAAAACATTTTTTCTTTTTTCTTAGGCCGCATAGTTTTCGACTTATGATGAAAAATGTAAAAAAAAAATACCGTTCCCCCCCCTTATCTCCGAAGTTTGCAAAGAGAAAAATCTGAAATAATTCTCTGTGATAGTAGTTTATGTAAAGATTACAGGAAAAATAAAACAATGTCTCAATATAACACACTTTATTAGAAATTCAAAAAACAAACAAAAATTCTTCAGTTTCACTACCAGTCAACAGATGGCGCTGTCCTAAGCATGTTAACCTAAGAAAAAAAATAGTTCCACTATCGGTCAAGAGATGGCGCAACCTAATACTACAATAATAAATTGGTGGCTGGTTCTAATATAATTACCTACTATTTGCCGTACGAATAAACGAAGAATAAGTTACTACTTAGTAATATAAACAGTTTGCAATGTGGAGTGGCTGAAACGTTTTTCAGTCACATTAAGCAGCTGTGGTTAAGATTTGTAAATTAACTGTCCGCCTGTTCGCCCTTTCACCTGTCTGCCGTTTATCTTACTTTTTTAAAGACTGTACTAAAGTAAAATATCCAAATATATTTATGATTTTCTAGACTATCGCAAGCGTCATTCGTGAGTATATAAACACCTCAACTTTTTGTCACAGAGCAATTAAGTGCAATAATGGGCCTGAATTGCGTCCGTGGCGCATGTAAAATGATTCTTTGACCCGGTTGTAACCTAAATGCAAGCATTAGGCACACGCAACGGCCTACTGCGTGTTGACTCCCAGCGGCTAGGCATGCAAACTGTACGGCACTATTTATACTGCATTTTTTTAATCACTGAAAAATATGAGGTGTTTGATATAGCGGTCGGTCGATGATTGTGAAAGCAATTAAGTAACTCCACCGCACGTTTGTTATCGTTTGACACATCAAGAGTTATCCGGATCTTCTAGCTTTGATTCGAGGCGGCAAAAAAATATCGAACCACACCGAAAATATTTTTTGTGAGAAAAAAATGATTTTGTTTTTTTTTTACAGGTACACTTCAATTTTTGTACAGTGTCGTCATTAATAAAACATGGAAAAGCGCATAGACTTCGCTCAAAAAGTCTGTTTGCAAAGTAATCGCCACTGTGCAATCGCTGCAGGAAAATAATATATTTTTTTAAGGATATATCTATATCCTTCTTAGAGAATGTAGGTAGGTATCTACCTACCTACATTCTCTTAGAGCAACGGAAGTGGCTAAATACTTGTTACTGATATTAATTTACAGGTTTGAGAGTCAATGTGAAAATAAAATTAGGCTTTGCTTATATTAACAAATGATTTATTTACGCAGTTTTACTTGCAAAGGGTACGATTACTTTTTTACTTGTATTCTGGGCTGTATTCATATGCTTGTAAAAGTTTATTTACATAGTTAAACTTAAACTTTGCTGGTTTTACAACAGTAAAATTTGCCATGTAAATTAACATTTATTTATTGCGTCGGCGTCGTATTCTAAGAATGTTTTATAGCGAAGTTTCATTTTCCATAGTTGGCGAATTACAATATCAAATTACGTGCCAAAAGTATCTTAAAAGAAGGTACCGCCAGAACCCCTGAGGTAAGTATAAAGAAATAAAGTGTAAAATGTCAACAGTATAAAACATTGCGGGTCATTGGGATATAACTGATAGTTACGCACCTGTCCATTGTGTTACTATTTAAGTAGTATTTCTAGGTAGTTCTGGATTCCTACTTATTTAATATTATAAAATCGAAAACTCTGTCTGTTACGCTTTCACGCCTAAACTACTGATCCGATTTTGTTGAAATTTGGTAAGAGATAGATAGGACCTTGGGGAAGGACGTAGGTTACTTTTATATCCCATTGTTGGGCATGACCGCATGATTTAACCTGTAGGTAAACCTTTAACCTGTAATATTGGCGCAAACAATGCTATGAATATTGGTTTTCGTCAACTGTTAAAATCCAATTTTCAGGCTTTCCATTAGTATAGATACGAGTACGTTACGTTTGCTTGTGTTAAAGTCCGTAAAAAAATATCATTACCTATTTAATTATTCCTGAAGTACCTAATTTAGTTTCTTCCTATGTGGTGTACGTTTAATGGTAATAATGCGTGTGTCTACATAATACGTGTGTAAGTAATGATTCTATTAATTATATTCTATTCACAGGTTAGAATTAAATGGATGCTTTTTTCCCTGATGACTTCAGAAAAATGTGGTTTTTGCCGTAACGGTCGTGCGTAGCATAGTAAACGTGCGCTTACGCACCAATCAGCAGGACCTCGATTCTGCTAATATTAAAGTAATAATCGTGTCCCAACGATGTTTCAATAGTATTGCTATTAGTGTTCATGTAAATGTTGACACTTAGTATTTCAATTGTTATAGCTTTTTTGTTGATTTGTTTTTTTCTTCAACGAAGCTGGTCACGTTATTACGGACGTCGTTAAAAAGAACCAAGAAATAAAATCACCAATAACCATAAAATAGGGACTTTAAAAGTCAACATTCACATGAACTTCATATCAATATTCTTACGCGGTAGACCCGCTGTAGGTGTGCCAAAATGTAATACTTACTGTTGAAACATCATTGAAACACGATTGTAACGCTAACACTGGTAGAATAGTAGCCCTGTGCGTGCGCTGGCACGGATCAACGGACGCATAGTAAATGCACGCGAGTGTGTCAATCTACTGTTTACCCTCCTGCCAAATTGCCGTTTTATTTTATGGTGGCACCCTGAGCGAAAGTGGCGCCGCGGTGAATTTTATTTAATATTATAATAATACACAATTTTAATAATGTTTTACGTGGAATTTATAGGGCCCACCCCACAGTCAAGTATTTTTAGACGGTATCGTTACATTCCCTCGTAGTCACTGCTAGAAGTAGATAGCAAAACTGCTAAAAGTGGCCGTTTTGACACATTTTACTATCTACTTCTATACGAATGACTACGAGGGCTTTTAAAAATACTAGGCCATGGGCACTAAAAACTCAATTTAAAACATTATTAAAATCTTTTTCTATTAATAACTTATTAAATAAAAACCTCTGAGGCTGCCACATTCGGTCATACAACCGCTTTAAAACAGATAAATGGACTGGAATCTAATAGGTACTTAAATACTTATTATCCCCGTCAATTGGTAATGCGCTGGAACCTTGTCACATTAACATCCACGTTAACGTGATCCGCAATTAAAAATGTCATGAAACAAGAAAATTCTAATAGTTTTATAAGTTAATATAAGTCTAATATATTAATGATTAAATTATTATTTTCAATAAGATAGGGTCTAAGTATATAAAAAATTTACAATTGTTTTTCGTTTTTGAGGTTAAAATCATGGCCGCCAGGCGCATTACCAATTGACGGGGATAGTACGAAGACGTAATAATATCTCATCTCTGATTTTGATTACTTAACTCTCCTTGTTTTGGTTAAATTTGGAAGCCGGCGGAATCCAGAATCCTTGAAACTGTCCTCCTACTCAAATGGCCACATTTCTATTCGTTTGAATACTTTTAAAACCAATTGGCGATTAAATCACATGTCGCAAGCTTATGCCACGTAATTTTATAGTTTACTGCTTATTTTAAAGTTTTAATAGTAAGCGAAGCGTTCAAACGAATAGAATGTTGGCCGTAGGGGGCTGGTCTATGTTTTACTTATTTCACAAAACTAATATAATACACATTATATGTTTCTAGTGAGCCCAAAACTGGAAGTACTACACCGTCATTTTGTAGTCGTTTTAATTTTACGGAAGTGCTCTACCAATGAAACTAAACATTTTTGCTTTGTTTGAAAACGACTTAAAATGTCGGTCCTCCCATTCTAACTAGACAGCTAATAAATACATTAGTACCTATATGGGAAAGTAAAAAAATATCTTTCGACCCATGTTTCTTTGGCAATAATGATTAGATTAGTTTCATTAGTAGAACACTCTGGGAATTAAAACGACTATAAAAGTGACGGTGTTTTTTTACAAATACTGAATTTAAACGTAGGTAACGTTTAAATTCAGTAGTCTGAAATAAAACAATTTTTAACGGATACTAGCGCGGTTTTATTAAAAGTACTTTGGTAATTAGTTGGTATTTGGTTTGAGATGATGGATGGATGGTTAGAAAATTCCACCAGCTTGGGACCCCATCATTCACAAGCATAAGCCCCTCACACACACTGTAGATCTAATGATACGGTTAGTTCCTTTTGCAAATAAATAAATTAATATAAAAGACGAAGTTCGGTTTTCCTCTCCAAGTTTTCTTTCGCCATTTCTTTCTTGGAGGGGCCTCTCAATTTTATGAAATGGTGGTAGCTTCAGTAGATTCTCTCTCTTTTTAGCACTAAATAATTCATAAAATTAAATCATAAATCAACATAAAACAATTAAAAAATTAATTTTGTTAAATTTTAATTTCTGAACGTCTAAAAAAGATTCTTCGCTTGAGGGTAGACTCACGGGTAGCTTCAGTCCCCCGTGACCACGGCAGCTCCAAAGTTGCCGAAACGTCGGGAAAACCAAAAATCAAACCAAATACCAACTAATTACCAAAGTACTTTTAATAAAACCGCGCTAGTATCCGTTAAAAATTGTTTTATTTCATGTCTAGTGAGCGCGTAAGCTTGAGAAGTGAATGTTACCTAGTCTGTCTTATAAGTATAAGTTGGCAAGTGGTTATAAAAGAAACACATTTTGTAAGTTGCTTATGCCTTATTGTATGGGTCAGTTTTCAATGCGCCACCATTTGGATGCCAGCTTTCGTAAGAGAGATTCTAGCTGCCTAGTCCATTGATAGCAAAATCAATTTTTCATGCCAAAATTATTTTGTTAATTTTCTATCCTAAGATAAGCGATTCTATTTTATTTATGGGCTCTTATACATTTTTGCCCATGTGAATGCCCATAACCTGTTACTACGTTTCTATTTCCAAATATGGAAGTTTATACGACTATATTGAGCAATAATTGAAACATTACAACCACAACACGCTAACATAAAAATGAATTTTAAAGATGTGTATGTCCTTTATTATCTGGATTTAAAGTAAAAATTCGCTTAGCAAATGTCTTCCTTCATGAATTTACACAAGACCGTTAATTGTCGTCAGACTTGCCTAGTGGCCTTTGGCAACATCTGCCATTATGAAAGTGGCAAAAAACATTCTACTTTCTTAGATCTTCCGTTGCGTAGAAATGTCAACAAGTTATTACTTATTTTCTCATTATGTGCGTAGTATAAAATACTTTTTAGGGAGCTATTTAGCAAGTCATTGACCGATCAAGCGCGAAGCGTCTCTGTTTCAGCTTGGACAAAAATGCTATCGTATGTCCGGCTGTCTGTCTGTTCTCCTCCACAGGACCCATTTCTCAGCCGATTCTCGTGAAATTTTGTGAGCAGGTTCGATAATTATTATGATTTTTTTTGTCGATAGGTACAGTTTTTCGAAATTTTTCAGAATGACGAAGGTCTACAGCTACAGCTCAGAGCTACAAGTTATATTGTGACAAGATCGAAAAATCATTGGTTATTTTATCGAATAAACAATTATTATGTGACGACTTCCGCGGTCGAGTGGCTTTTAACACCGGTTTATATGGTGTTGTCTTTGAGATCCCTAGTTCAAACAATCCCCTGCCGTGTTAAGAGCCGGTACACATTATGCCGCTGACTGCCGCCGCTTTCTCGCTCGCACATGTTATGTTTTCTCAAGATGTCTTAAAACTGAGTGCGTAATTGAAAAATGTGTCTCGGCAACTTTTCTTTTATAACAGTTATTTGAACTGGCAAAAACTATAACTTTTTGTACTTCAGCAACTGGAAAATAAAATATATATAGCAAAATCCGTATTCTTATATTGCGAAAAGTGGCCGAGACACATTTTTCAATTACGCACTCAGATTTAAGAAATCTTGAGAAAACATGAAATGTGCAAGCGAGAGAGCGGCGGCAGTCAGCGGCAAATGTGTACGGACTCTTAATGTCGAAACAATTTTCTGTAAAGTCTCGCGTTTGGATTTAGATAGATAGATAGATGATTTATTAGCATCACAACACACATGCGCATAGACAGAAAAATTAGATTAAAATTAAAGAAAAGATACATAATTTCAACAATCAAATCTGCATATTGGCAACTAAATAATACTGGTTAAATTGTGTGTCACAGCGATGCAAGTAGGTAAAAGCTCAGCGTATAACTTTGCCCCGATGATGAAGCAAAACACTGGTTTTCAGCTGTCACCTGTAGACGCAAGGGCGCATTGACAAAATCGGCCGTGCCGTGATAAAAAGAAAGCATTAAAAACGAAAAACAAAATTGTTACAAAAATAAAAAATAAAAAAAGAACTTGGATATTGATGTCTGTATATAAAATATAAATGAATAAAATTAATTGCATTGATATTTAATAAAATTTTAATAATATAATTATAATATAATATATTATATATAATTATAATTATAATTTATTTTTATTAATTCAGAAAAATAAATTAGGAGACCGCGACCAAAACGACTGCTAGTGCGTATAAGTACCTAAATTTTGCATTTCCAATAATCTTAATTTTATATGATTTTTGAATGTATATTTTGACGTCAATTGCCTTATTGGAGGGGGTATATTGTTCCAGCACTTGGTCGCTTGGTAGCGGAAACTGCCCGTAAAAGCCACAGTCTTATGCACATGAAATTCCAGTAGAGGTCGATTTGATCTGGGAATGCCTGGCCCATAATGAGTATGAAAGGAGCGAAATATCAATTTGCTGTATAGATATTCTGGTTTTTTAAATTTCATAAGGTCAAACATAAGAAGGTAGAATAGATAAGAATTTAGGTGGTAGGTATACCGTCACTGTTTCTGATATCACAGTAACATTGTGCCATAATGATATTTATTTTTATTATCATTTCGAAATAATGAATTGCGATGAATATTCAGTTGGTTTATAACGTTTTTGCATTCCAAATACTTTGAGGTAAGTAAGATAAGTATTATTTATTACATTAACTTGTCTCTGGAGCTATCTAAGAAGTGACTAAGAGCATCCTTAAGAAAAAATATTTCACTTTAAAATTGGTTCTGATAAAATTACTACCATAACATAACTGGTTTCTAAAAAATTTGCAATCTAAATGTTAATAAGAGGCTAGACTTGAGCTCTGTCTAGCCGATGTCTAGCATACTAGTTCGAACCGACACAACCTGATTCTCCGTAGAAGGTCATCAAGTCTCCATGCAGTTTTTTTTAGGGTTTCGTAGGCCGAAGCTAATAGCCTTCACTTCATTAGACCGCTACAGAGCTTCGAATATGATGTGAGTTTAAAAAAAAATATATTATTCGTTTATTTAGTTTAAAAAGGCCTCTTTCTTAGGGTACAAAGCATCGATTATTATTGTTTGTTACTCAATCACGCAAAAAAGTCTCAACTGATTTGGATGAAAAGTAAGATACACAGATAGCTTATTACCTGGACTGAAAATATTAGATAGGTATTTCTTCTGGTTTCATTTAAAATGGAACGGAATTTGTATGAAATACAGAAGATAAGTTAACTGAAACATATCCAGAACCTGTTTTTTTGTAGGATTTCTATACATGAAAAAAATAATGACAATCAATCAATTCTTGTTTTATTTACAATTTACGATATTCACCATTTAAAATTTTGGTTATGCAAAGGTCAGCAATACAATATTTGCATAATACTATATTGAAATAAAAATGAATGAATATGTTTTTAAACATGCTATATGTATAAAATATATATTTTGAGATATATTCAGATTCAGGAATCTTGTGATTATATGTACTGTGTAAGTGGATTCGCGATTTAAATTTTAGGAACAGCATTACTCTTACACCTCATCATCAATAATACTCATTAACATAGTAAATTATAACATTAACACCAATAAAATTTTTTGTTTAATATTAGGTCTTTACCTATGAAATTGCCGATATTTTGTCACATACAGAGAAAATAATAACTTCTATAATTTAAAATTTTAACAAAATCGTGAATATTACATCGAATTATGATCATGATAGTTAACTATCAGTAAAAATAAAGTCCATATTTTAGCCTTCGTGACATTAAAAAAAAGATCTTGAAAGTGACTCTTTTTTGTGAGCAAAAAAAGGGTGACCGAAGGGGTTGTAATGTAACTTAACCAAAACTTATTTTTTCGCTTATCTTAAATGGAAATAAGTTAGCATAGTGTTCAAACATTAGTACATAAAAGTTTTGTTACATGAGTGTTCATGGTTGTTAAATGAACAAAGAAAATGCTATTATGAAAAATGCGACTTCTTGAAAAATCTCCATACAAATCGGCAATTTCATAGGTAAAGACCTATTATAAATTTCTGAATGTCTTAATAAAGCTTGGTGAGCAGCTTAAGGTGCCGAAACGTCTGGAAAAATTAAACTAAATACCAACTAATTACAAAAGTACTTTCAAATAAAACCAAGCTAGTAGGTATTCGTTGAAAGTGATTTTTTTAGTGAGCGCATAAACTTGATTGAATAAGTACTAATTATATCATACGTATACTTCTTTCTTCAATACAATCAATAATATTTAGGTTCTTCTTTAGGAGTTCATTGGAAGCTCCCTGTGATCCCGGAGAATCACAGGGAGCTTCCCTTTCACAGGTTAGTATTATTTATATTAGGCTCAAAGACCGAAATCGGTCTTTGAGCCTAACATTTACACTACGGTTAAGGTCTTCGTACACATTGCCTTCGTCATCCGACGCGACATTGAAAATGAGTTTCATATCGTGTTCGTTACGATAACCGGAGATCTATCCGAATTCTTTTATGTGTTCCACGATATAGCAAGATTTTAAATGTGTAGGAATCCAAACATAATATTTGACGTTACATAATGATTATTATACATCATCAAGTATCAAAAAACCCTGTTAGATCTTGAAACAGAGGCTAGTGTTGTTAAAACTTAACAACATTTTCCAAGTCGAAAAACGAATTTTTTTCGCCTTTCCATACTAAGTCGGTCAGCTGACCAATACATTTTGTAAGGGAGTAAGAATTTTTTTTTCGTTTTTCGAGTTATCCCAACAAGCAAAAACGTCATATAAGTTCTGACTTGTACGAATTTAAGTCGGATAGCAGTGAAATAAAACAATTTTTAACGGATACTAGCGCGGTTTTATTGAAAGCA
This sequence comes from Agriphila geniculea, assembly GCA_943789525.1. NCBI lineage: Eukaryota > Metazoa > Arthropoda > Insecta > Lepidoptera > Crambidae > Agriphila > Agriphila geniculea. Next base: position 14,622,858 of record OX038882.1, on the reverse strand, counting down.
CTTTGGTAATTAGTTGGTATTTGGTTTGATTTTTGGTTTTCACGGCAGCTGCAAAGTTGCCGAAACGTCGGGAAAACCAAAAATCAAACCAAATACCAACTAATTACCAAAGTGCTTTCAATAAAACCGCGCTAGTATCCGTTAAAAATTGTTTTATATCATGTCTAGTGAGCGCGTAAGCTTGAGAAGTGAATCGGATAGCAGTCTTATAATAGTAATGAGATGACTGCCAGGTCCTATAGACGTCTTAAATTTAACTTTTTAGTCGTGCGACAAATATGTCATAATAAACTGGTCATAGTAACGTCGGCACGACTAAACTATACGACGTTATATTAAAGTTTTAGCTAAAACGTCTGTACGACATGTAGTCGTATTAGTGTCAAGTTTCGACTTTTAAACGACGTTTAACAAAATGGCGGCTTTACTTGGTCTTCAAATAACCTTAAAATGACTTTTTGTCTTTAAAACGTCATATAAAGATTAGTGTGCGACAAAATTAACATGGCTGACATTTGTAGAATTAAACATAATTTTACTAATATTTTTTTTATGTTTCAAACGCAAAACTACGAAGGGGCATGAAAATATGAATAGTATTTACATAGGTGTATTATCATAAAACTTTAATTCCCAGACGAACTAAACGGTATGAGAGACAGACACAGTTAGCAAAATATGGAAGTTAAATAATACTCACCTTTTATTTCCTTGTAATAGATTTATTTTGCACTTAGATCTCGAAACATAACCACAAACACGAGTCACTGACAAACACTAAAAATCAGTCGTACAAGTGTTGTTGCTTGACTCATATACAACGTTTTCGTCATTCAAAAACATCTGTATGACCACAATATAACAAAAGAGTCGTTGTAAAGTTTTGTTGCGACTACTGTACGATGAAAGTGATAATCTTGTGACTTTTGTATGACCATTAAACAACAGTGTAGGTCGTATAAATGGGTCCCTTTTCGCGTTGAGTAAACGTTATTATAACGTTAGTGTGACCTATCTTTTGCGACCAGTGGTAGTAAGATAACGTTTGTACGACCATTGTACGACGTATAATTGTTAGTTGGGATGTTCCATGGACAATGTTGTTCAGTTTCAGCAATACTATCATCTGTTTCAGGATCTGATAGGGTTTTTTGATACATGATGCAGATTTACCAAACACAATTTTTAAATGGTCCATAAATCTGCATAATTTCTTTCTTTTTGAGAACTCATAATTTAACTAAAAATACCGACTTGTTTGCCACAATAAAAAGTTATTATCTGAACAAATGAAAGTTATTATACTTTTTGTTTGTAGTGAGTTAGGTTTTTCATTACAGTGTAAGAAAAATTGTTTTGGAATCCCTACAACCACGCGCATTTGTTTTTCGTGTTAACCTTTTGTTGTGACGAAACCTTAGAAAAGTAAATGTTGTGAAATTCTACTGATCTTTTTTATTCTTTTCTCTTTCTTTTCGTCCAGGCGAGTAAAAGAGCCAGCTTTTAAATTCATAAAAGTAGATTTCTCGCTTAAATTCAAAGTGACGTGTGTATGACGTAAACAATACACTACAAAAAACACAGTAAATCATGTTTATACTTTATAAATGTATTTGGACGGCTGAACAGTAGGGTTCGATATAAAAGTAATATCTGCGTAGGATTTTGTTCGTGCCTCTCGGATAAGGGTCATAATCTCATGTTTGAGCATATAACTACGTCATCCCCTGTTACTACCCCCTTACTAGGGCAACTGCAAAGGTACCGAAACGTCTAAAATAATAATTAATTAAAATCATTTATTAAATCCCGGCTAGTATCAGTAAAAAGTGTTTTATTTTTGTGACAACCTCCATTCTGTGAATTCACAAGAAATTATTTTTCGAATATTAAACATAAGTAAGTATCGTACATAAACCACGTAACTACTTTGAAGAATACTAGGTAGGTACCTACTTCAAAAAACAACGATTCGATTATTTTACTTAAACCTGTGGTATAAAATTCAGTAGACATATGAACACTACATTATGTTAATATCTTTGGGTATGGTGAAATACACTGTTTTCATTCTATACTTACTTACTTATAATGAGTTCCAATGAATTGTTGTTCCAATAAATACAATATACAATACAATTCCAATAAACATAAGAGCTTCATCACTTTGTATAGAGCTATAAGATTCGTTTACTAAATCCAGCAAAGTCAAAAAGGCTAGCGGTTAGGCTTAGGGCTAGCTAAAGTGCGAAACACACCGGATGCATAAGCGTAAGCGTGCACGTGCACGTACCTAGACGTTGTAATGTATGAAACTTTATGAGACATGGTACACCGCTTGCGTAACTTACGCGTGCACGTAGACTGATGCGTAACCCTACGCATTGCAGTTCCCATGAGACAAACAGCTTGCGTACCTACGCAGAGCGGAACGAATTGATGCGTGCAGTAATGACGTTGTACTCAATGGCATTCCCCTATTGGACGTCGCACCGAACAAATTCGAACACGCACGTATCTTTGCTGCGCGTCAGTCGCGTCACTACGCGCGTCACTACGGGCCTGACTACGCATACAGTTGTATTTGTTTACAAAAATCGTACCGGTACCTATACTACCGGAAGTAAGTGGTGTTTTATGTTGTTTTTAAATAATGAATAACGATATTAAAGAAAAAATAATCGAATTAGTGCGAAAAAATTTGTCCATTTACTCAATTTTCGTCTGACATCGCGCACTAGAGTCGCAAACATGGCTGCCGCAAGAAAAAGGTTGCGTTGCGTGTAGTGTTATAAAAACATTTTTTTAACGTGAAAAAAAAACCGTTTCTTGAGCATGTTTTTTTTCAAATGTACAGAAATAAAAAAAAACGTTTCTGGAGCACCGGACTGCTAAAGCTGACTTCTTTTGTATGAAAATTGAAAAAAACTTCCGGACGCAGAATAAATTTCATTTGATACCTACGTGCGGTAGCAGTTCGTCTCTAGAGCCTTAAAGAATAAGAAATGACGTTTGATTGACTAACTAATTAATTGACCGAGCGAGCGCGAAGCGCGAGCAAAGCGTCTCTGCTTCAGCTTGGGCAAAGATGCTCTGTTTTTTTTTAAGTTGAAGCCCGGCATACTTGCCGAAGTTCGGAAAGTTAGCCGGTAGGGCCCCCAGGTTGCATATCTCAACCGATTCTCGTGAAAATTTGTGAGCAGGTTCGACAATAATTATATATAATTTTTTGGTCAATTCAGTCGCCGTCATAATCAAAATCATATTTCAGCCGTTTTGAAAAATATTCAAAAATAGTACAAACCTTTTTTGTTAGCGGTGCAAAGGGTGCATGCAAATTTTGTTTTTTATTTTTTGAAGCCTCAAAAGTTCATAGTTCAAAATCAATCAAAACATTTCTAGCCAATATTCGAAATTTGAAAATAATAAGGTTGTGTGTGACAGAACTTATGACTGCGTTTAGGTATTATTTAATTAAATTTAAACAAAATACAGTTTGAGCTACTTTTTAACGCGAGGTTCTCGATCATCTGCGAGGCCGGTACATAGGGTTCGATATAAATTTAATATCCGCGTAGGATTATGCCCGTGGCCCCCGGCTAATGGTCAGGATCTCGTGTAAACACAGCCGCGTTTAGTCGAGCCACGTTGCGAGCTTATGCCGTGGTGTGCGACTGCGAAACAAGCGATTACGTTTGGTGCTTATTTTTCTTTTGCATTTCTTAAATGGTGCAGGAAAAGAAGGTAGTGGACAACATAGTAAATCCTCAGTAGGCGAAACTTTACAGTATGATAAAGTATCATAAACAAACATATTTTTTAAATAATCCAATTCGTTTTTTTTGTTTTTGGATATTTGTAGGTACATAGGTTTTGGTTCATACATACATATTATATCCTTGCAAAGTGTCATCGAATAAGGATTTAATGTTGGGTTCTCCATACAAAAGATCGCTTCATTTCCTACACTAAAAGCATATGCATCACAATATTTATGGTATAATAGACAAGAGTATAGATTATAAATAGATAATAATAGTCCAAAACATTAAACATTAATATTCTTGCAGTTCTTTTACTATAATACTTGTTATAAAACGAAATAATTATATATTATGTAACAGCTACGGCTACCCCAAGTGCGACTAAACCTAGTTTTAGCCGGCTAAAACTAGGTGTGGCTGATAGCCGATATGCTACTATATAAACTGATTCAACCCGACTTTAAAGAAATTTTTTCATCAGCCTGACAGAATTTACATTATTGTTAATTTTAAATCAAAACTCATAGACATTGCTTTCACAAGTTCAACAACCATTTGCTATAATGGACTATTGGTTATTGGCTACAATACATCAACAAGGTAGTCGGAAGTTCTGTGGCCCAACGTGAGGCATGAAGCGCGCGTGCACCGTTTTCAGTCAAAAACAACGCCACGGCCACGACTGCGATAGAGTGTTACCGCAGTTTGGCCGACCACGGCGTTGTCTAGGTGGGTGCCGGGAACAGAGAAATCTGAGGAGTCGATTCGTTCGTTTAGTGACACTTCACGCAGTGGCGCGACATTCATCAATAATAAACTTAGTGCCTTTATTATCATAATATCTACCGCACAACATTCACTGTTTGGCACGGGCTACCTACCCCAAGGATCTCCTCAAAGGATCTGCGCTATCCGCAATCAGCGGTTTCCAGCAACTTTCACCGGACTGTCGTCGGTTCACCCACGAAGCGGTTGCCATTCCAGAACCATTCCGCTGCAACAACGACTGGTTTTTTCCCTTTTTCGGGTAAGTTTTTGTTTTACAGTTTACCTAATCTTAAGTGACGTTAAGGCCGATGGTGGAAGTGCAGTTCATACAGGGTTGCCAGATTTATTATGATCCTGTCAAAAAAAATTGTCATAAAAACGGGATTTTATTTTTCCCCGGGACACATGAAAAACATGTATTTTACGTTCTTATATAGGTATGTAACTTTCATTATTTCGATTTGATATAGGTTTTTTTCTTATATATAATATATATATGGTTTTGACCCGGTCTCCCCTAGGTATAGTACAGGATATAGGTACTTACGTTCCAAGATGACCCTACTGTTTGCATTTTCTGTTAGAATTTCATTCCGTTCTGGTTCATTTTGTTTTTATCAGAGTGAACTTCTCATTTACTTGAATTGAGTTTGATAGTAAAACGGTGTACGCTACGGTCCATTGACTTGGGATGACGAGTTTAAATTTATTATTTCCTCTTAATAGTTGGCTAGTGCTAAGAATTAATCTGGTCTTAGTTTTTTGTGTTAATCACAAATAAGTGTTTAACAGTTTCCTCTTAAATTGTATAGAATACCATGTTCTAGTTTCAGATCGAGTGTTTCGTTGTGTTTAAATTTCCATTAAAACACCTTAAAATCACTCGACTTACTCGTTTCTACTAAAAACTGATATATAACTTATCGGCATACAAAACAATGTTACGCCTTGTCGTGGTAATTTATCTAATAGCAGTTCCCCTATTGAGAAATTGTTATACTGAAGAGGAAGCAATATGTGACAGAACCAAGGACAGATCTAATCCCACAAGTTTTTCAAATTGGTCCTCTATCCTGCAATTCATCCTGCTATCTATTAGTGGTCGTCATTTCTCATATTCTGTACTTGCTCTAGATCGTGATAATCGTCTCCTAAAAAATGTATTACCAATCAACTTTACAGTGCTGTCAGATTTAAATAAACAATTGTCTTGTAATTAATAAACAAAGAAAGTATGATCAAAATTAAAAAGCACCATCTAGCTGCGAATACTCACGTACTGTGTGTTTTGAAAACTCCATGGCGATATTTTATTTTTGTACAATTTGAGCGACTTTTTATCACGAGGTGTACAGCTCACGGAGCCTCTAGTAAATAAAGAAAGTCAGACGCAACGCTACTGCACACCACCTCTGTCCTCGGCGTGGTGGGGGCGTGGCGGGAAAAGTTGCACATTATTTACGATGGCCACGAAGCCGATGCGGCGATAAGGCGCGTCGCAGTCGCCGCGTCACGATCTCTGCTATCTTCCGATGCCGATATTGAGACCATAATACTATTAAATACGACCCACTACGGCGATCGAGGTCTATTGACTGAATGCGAGGAACGAAAGAGGAAAGAACAAGTAATGGTAGCTTTTCGACTACCATGTTTGATTTGGCTTATTCATTAATTCCATTTTAATTGAAATCTTAGATACATTTTCACTAAGAAGAGTTCGGTGATATGATAAGATAATGTAAGTTTATCCAGAGATTTTTGTGCACTCGAGGTTCTGGAGTTGTAACTTAAAGAAAGTTTAGATTTTTTTTATTTTAACTTATGTAATTCTTTCTCTAAAATTTAATTTTTAACAAACCTATTTTAAATATATTTATCCATCTATAAGTGTAATAAATACAATCAAAAATTAATGTAACGTAAGATGAAAAATAAATATTACACAGGTTTATTTGTACGTAAAGCACCAACAACTAAACCTCGCAGGAGTAGATTAGTACCTAACATATACAACAACATTTATCTACGACTTTTCCAAAAACAGACAAAAAAAACCGGCCAAGTGCGTGTCGGGCCACGCGCCGTAGGGTTCCGTAGTTACCTTATACCATACCATATTTAATACCTCATATCATTTTTCGTCTGCAAAAATAACTTTGTTTTTCACAATGTTGGTATAAATGACAAAGTTATATTTGCGGTTTTGGAAAATGTGCTATATCTCAAAAACTAATTACTATATCTCGTTCAAACTATTTATATTAAACTATTTTCATTGAAAGTGTTTATTAAGATCTACAGAATATATTTTTTTTAGATTTTTCACTCTCTTATTTCAAAAGTTAAAGGGGGGGGGGGGGGGGGGACACACACACATTTTACCACTTTGGCGGTGTATATCTTTCAAACGGTTGACTTTGAGAAAAAGTTGTCTAAGAAACCTCAATGTCATTTTTAAAGACCTATCTATAGACTACTACACGTGTTGGTTTCAAGTATTTTTTTTTTCAGTTTCATGTATGGGGAGTTGGGGAGCCCCCCTTAATTTTTTATTTTTCTTATTTTTGTATTAAATTCGTTAAGCGGTTAACAGAATACATCTACCTACCAAGTTTAAACTGTGTAGTCTTAATACTTTCGGAATAAAGTGGCTGTGACATACGGACAGACAGACAGACATGACGAATCTATAAGGGTTCCGTTTTTTGCCATTTAGGCTACGGAACCCTAAAAAACGACTTTTCATACAAAACCCGGGGGTCTATTACGAAAAGTTTAATGCGATACACGCAGCTGCGTCCGTGCTTCGTTTTGATTGTTTCCTATTACAAATCAATTTCGTATGCGATATCGCGAAGTGATTGCGTGAGTTTGAAGTTTCTATCTAGTGTATCCGACATCGTTCGTTCAGTAGTCTATGGGCTACGATAGCCAAATTCAAAATGTTTGTTATAACTACAACCAACGAACTGCGACTATCGTGGCCAAGTGACTGCGGTACGCAATTGCGTACGTTATTTTTGTAATAGGCTCCCTGATCATAGTTGTTCGAACATTTGTATGGAGAGTCGATTTTTTGTCGGTTTTCGGGAAAGTCGTAGAACAAATGTTGTTGTTTATGATGATAGTAATCTACTCCTGCGAGGTTTTTGGTGTTTTACAAATAACCATGTATAAGAAACAAGGACCAAAAATGTATAATTTCGAGTTTCTCCGTGCTTCGGAAGGCACGCTAAGCCGTTGGTCCCGGCTGCATTTGCAGTTGTTAACACCCACCAATCCGCATTTGGGCCGCGTGATGGGTTATGGCCCAACCTCCTTATCCACCCACTAGAGGCCCGTGGGAATATCGGGATAAAAAGTATTCTATGTTTTAATATAAGCTATCTACTATCTGTGAGCCAAATTCCAACCAAATCCGTTCAGTAGTTTTTGCGTGATTGAGGAACAAACATCCAAACCCACAAACTTTCACATTTATAATATTAGTAGGATAAGGAAGGCCAGTGCCCCAGCAGTGGGCACATTAAAATGACTGATGGTCAAGTGGCAGGAAGGCAGCATAGTGTAGGTAGAACCCTTTCAAATCAATTATCGGTTATCTTAACACTCTCTATTACCTAGCTATTATTAAACTCTAGATAATATTTATGAAAATGAAACACTTTATAAAAAAGCCAACTAAATTAATAATACAGGAATGAGGGGTATCATTTAGCTCGTGGCGTGCCGTCTTAAGTCCGAATCGGCTTAAGATAACATCTTATCTAGCACAGAAAAGGATAGACATAGAACTAGCTACACTTTCCTGATAATCATACTTAGCAGCAAAAAAAACCGGCCAAGTGCGTGTCGGGCCACGCGCCATAGGGTTCCTTAGTTACCTTATACCATACCATATTTAATACCACCTATCATATTTCGTTTGCAAAAATATTTTTTTTCACAGTGTTGGTATGAATGACAAAGTTATATTTGCGGTTTTGGAAAATGTGCTATATCTCAAAAACTAATTACTATATCTCGTTCAAACCAATTTTGGTTGAAAGTGTTTATTAAGATCTACAGCATATATTTTTTAAAAATTTTCCACTCTCTTATTTCAAAAGTTAAAGGGGGGGGGGGGGGGGGGGACACACATTTTACCACTTTGGCGGTGAATATCTTTCAAACGGTTGACTTTGAGAAAAAGTTGTCTTAGAAACCTCAATGTCATTTTTAAAGACCTATCTATAGACACCCAACACGTGTTGGTTTGAAGAAAAAAATTTTTTTCAGTTTCAGTTCCATGTATGGGGAGCCCCCCCTTTATCTTTTATTTTTCTTATTTTTGTATTAAATTCGTTAAGCGGTTAACAGAATACATCTACCTACCAAGTTTCAACTGTGTAGTCTTAATACCTTCGGAATAAAGTGGCTGTGACATACGGACAGACAGACAGACAGACAGACAGACATGACGAATCTATAAGGGTTCCGTTTTTTGCCATTTAGGCTACGGAACCCTAAAAATCTAAGAAAGCTTATTAAACGTAAAATTAATGCGTTGTTAAACTTAATTGAGTGCCTAATCTAATTTAAGTTAAGTATGCAAGTGCCACAATACAAAAAAATATTTAGGTCATAAATATATTTTTGTTTTTTTTGTTTATTGTTAAGTATAAAAGAAAAGGATAGTCAAATAATATATTATGTGAAATCAACCATCCGAAGTGAGTACCTATTGATGTTAAGCCCAAATTAAAATAAAAAACTACGAGTTTATGGTTAACTAGAAGTGAAAAAAAAACGTTTGTCTATTATTGCGAAAAATGAAAAAGAATTTGCCATGAAATGTCTTGAACTATTCTTTTATGATCCAAAATTTTTTGTCCAAAAAAAATTCTTGCTCGTCGCGTCGGCTGAAAATTCGCATTGGACATAGACGTTGGCGCCGTCGCAATCTTTTTTTTCCAAAACACAAAATTGAGACGAGGCTGTGCGTTGATACCTGATAAATTAGCTTCTGTTTTATAAGGCTAGTTTTACATTTTACTTAACTGTAAGGAAGTAAGGATGCAAGTGATATTTACAAAAATATTTCGTTATTTATGTTACCATTCAATAATATTATTGTCCGAGTAGCATAAGTTTGGAAGGCGTTAAAAAACAGTTTACTAATGTTATAGATAGTCATTTTTTGACCCCTTTTTCAAATTTTGTCAGGTCATTCTATAACAGCAGTACAATAAATTTATGAAGTAATTTTTTTTTTTACATTTTTACCCCAAACTTTTCCTAACACAAATTGAAACTGTTGTCACTGATTGCACATTGCACAGGTCGACCCGCGGGAGCCCCCCTCCCGCCACCACCCGCCTTCCCCCGCTCGCGTCCCGTGCGCGAGAGCGAGCGTGCGCGCCTAGATTTTTAGGATATAAAAAGTGGCTGAAAACTGTAAATTTAAAAAGAAATAATTCATAATTATCTCACCCAATATTATTTTCACAATTTTTTATTAATTATTGTTTCTTTTAATTGAATTTAATTTGTATTCATAAAAAAAATCTTTACTTTCAGTAGTTATTTCTTTAAGTTCCAGTAAACACCTGTATTTTGCATCTAAATTTCTCCGTCTCGTTTTCTTTGAATACTTATTAATTTTTATGTTGAAAAACAATGGCATATAATAGTTTACACTCCGCTTAACTTTACACGTGCCGCAAAATGGGGTTAAATTGAATGAATTTGTTAAAGTAAAGTACAAGCGAACGTTTTAGGGTTAATCGTTTTTTGTCAAGGTGTGTGATCAGGGGGCCTATTACAAAAAAAGATCGCAATAATCGGACGATGTTTGTCATTTGATTTAGGTACTTGATTTTGAACCTGGGGGTCAAGTCTGCTAATGTTTTCGTCAAAATCGTAGTTCAATGGTGTTCTAATGGTAATGCTTTTTGACACAGTTCTTGTTTCTTAAACTCAAAATCAAGACACAATATGTTTCCGTTTTGGGTTTAAGAAACACAATGTGTTTCAGTTTTGGGTTTAAGAAACAAGAACTGTGTCAAAAAGCATTACCATTCAAACACCATTGAACTACGATTTTGACAAAAACATTAGCAGACTTGACCCCCAGATCCCACGTTTATACGAGCTTAGCTACTAATGCTAAAGTCACTATAACTACAGAATACATAATAATGCTTTATGTAACATATTCACCTCTCAAGCTTACGCGCTTACTAGACATGAAATAAAACACTTTTTGACGGATACTAGCGCTACTAGTATTTTGGTAATTAGTTGGTATTTGCTGTGATTTTATAAAAGTGTTTTATTTTAATGCTATAACAACACCTTCCATGTAAACATATTTACTAATTAAGCACTTGTTAAGTATGTTTACACGCAAGATATTAGTGACAAGTAGCAAGGACGTACTAAGCATTTAGTAGCTGGGTTCGTGTAAACACGGCATTATAAACACTCATGGGTTAATAATGTCACGGAGTGGAACAAACGTCGTCCGATTATCGTTGTTTAGATTTCAGAATAGGCCTTCACTCAGGTCACTATTGTATTATTTTCTAATTCTGGGTTTTTAGGCACTTCGCCAATGGTTACCGTTACAGGAAATTCGCCATTCTCATTAACGGCAAAAAGTGTAAAAGTGAAAACTGATTTGGTTCGATGTTCATTGCAAAAAATGAGAATAGGCCTTCTATTTAGTGTATATCATTGCGTTTTTTGTCGAGAAACTTATCGGTCGTGTTTTCTATTAAATGCAAGTAATAGAAAAATCAATTTAGTACGATGCAATGGTTAAGACCATGGGTCTCCAAACTTTTTAGCATAAGGGCCAGATTAACTCCTCCACGAAGCCCCAAGGGCCAGGATCTAGGCAGCTCATCGTAGCAACATACTGTAAATTACAGTATGTTAGTACGATCTAGCCGCTTTCGCGAGCAGAATTGTCGGTGCTCGCGGGCTGTAGTTTGGTGACCCCTGGTTTAGATCCATAATGTCATCGGCGTATGCATCGAACTATGTAAAATGGATATGGATTATTATTTAAAAAACCAATAAATGCAAGTTCTTTTTTAGGGTTCCGTACCTAAAGGGTAAAAACGGGCCCCACTAAGACTCCGCTGTCCGTCTGTCTGTCTGTCTGTCACCAGGCTGTATCTCATGAACCATGACAGCTAGAAAGTTGAAATTTTCACAGATGATGTAGGTATTTCTGTTGCCGCTATAACAACAAATACTAAACACAGAATAAAATTAAAATTTAAGGGGGGCTCCCATACAACAAACGTGATTTTTTTTACCGTTTTTTGCTCGATATTAATAACGACAACAGGTAGACAGTTGAAATTTTAACAGATGATGTATTTTTGTTGCCGCTATAACAACAAATACTAAAAACGATAAAATTTTAAGGGGGGCTCCCATACAACCATTTTTTTTTTTTGCCGTTTTTTGGTACGGAACCCTTCGTGCGCGAGTTCGACTTGCACTCAGGGGCGGATCCAGGATTCAAGTTTGGGGGGGGGGGGCCCTCGGAGCCTCGGTCTAGGGTTACCTTACATAGATACCTTACATAGATATCTATGTAAGGGAGGATGCTTTAGGATGCACAAAACGCCTGATTTTTCAGAAAAATGCTTGTCTATAGGAAGGAAATAAGTTAGTTTCATCCGTTATACTTTTACTCTTTCCTGTCCGTAGTAAAAAAAAAGCAGCCGCGCAGCGCGATTTTTAGTCTGTTTTATCCACTAATCTTGTCTGTCTATCTATAGTAAAAAATACTGCAGCGCAGCTCCACTTTTAGTCAGTATCATCCAGCAACCTTGTCTGTCTTTAGTAAAAAAAACGGCCGTGCAGCACCATTTTTAGTCAGTTACAACTGTTATACTTGTACTCTTGCTTGTATATAGTAAGAAAAGCGGCCGCGCAGCGCGATTTTTAGTCAGTTTCATCCGTTAATCTTGTACTTTTGGTTGTCTTTAGTAAAAAAAATGGCTGCGCAGCGCGAATTTTAGTTAGTTTCATCAATTAAACTTGTCTGTTTACAGTAAAAAACGGAGCCCGCGCTGCGCCATTTTTATCCACTAATCTTGCAATATGTGGTTTCATCCGGGCAGACGGGTAGCTTGCGCAGCAAGGTTTGCGTGATTGGAGCATGTACGCAAGATTTCACAGCGAGACTCACTAAACAAAAATGCCTGTCTCTGCTTTGCTCCAGCCACAAACCTTAAAACTGTAAAATGCTTGTCAAATGCGCCAAATGTCTGTCAGATGGTAACCCTACTCGGGCTACGTTTTATGATTTAAAAAAATAAAGATAGAGGCATACCTACATAAAACAATAAGACTTTAAGAAAAATTTTTTTTTAATGCAAGTTCAATGTTATCCGCAAAGGTAATCGGCATCGTGGGGGGGGGGGGGGGGGCATGACCCCCTTGCCCCCCCCCTGGATCCGCCAATGCTTGCACTTGGCCGGTTTTTAATCTTTTACGCGTGTTGCATTTTAACAGCAAGAATGACAAAAAAGCTGTTTTGTTTTGAGATCTTGACTGTCAAAAGTACACAAAGATATAAGATATGGCATGAAGTTTCAAAGTTTTCAATTTTGGATCGACGGGAATTTAATTATTTTTTACTTATAAGTTTTTATACTAATGTGTTTAAATTTTCTGTTATTTTAAACCAACGTGTAATTAATAAAAGCTTTTTAAAACAATATCATATAAGTAGGTCATATAGATAACGTTATTCAACATCTTATAATTATTGCATTACTTACATAAAGCGGCGCAATTTATTAGATATACAGTTTCTATACAAATTATTAAGAAACAAAATTGATTGCCCTCAACTATTAGCCAAAATTAATTTTAAAGTACCCCGTAGAATTCCACGGTATGCCGTTCAACCCCTAGCACCACCTTCTCGTGGAACCGTCCTCGGACTTCATTCCCCTATTCCACGATTGAGTAGACTTTTGAATAAATATAGTGCAACACTCGATATTCACAAGGACTCACTTCCTAAACTCAGACAAGCCTTTCTCGCAGCTTATGAGACGTGACGTGCGAGACAGACATATTTTGTATTTTGGTAAATGTTGGTAGGTACCTAATATAGTAAGTAATCTATAAGTTTAAGTTTTTTGGTATACTTGCATGCGGTGTCCGCCTATAATTGGCTTGCACATTTAGCTTTATATACACAATGTAACCAATGTATACTTAAGATAATGTAGCAGCCGTTGGCAGACCTTAATGAATAAAATAAAAAATAAAATAAAGTGACAATGAACATGTATCAGCACTATCTTAAGTACCTATACCTATCATGTAAAAAAATCTTCGCTAAAGAACATTATTACATTTTTTATAGGAATAAATTATTACGCAGTTGAGATTTTTTGAAGTGAAAACTTCTTTAGCGGCGTTGTACACTTTTTTGAAATGGGGAAAAAATGTTAAACTCGCGTCGGTCAGCATCACGTGACCTTGATCGAAAATTCGTAAAACGGATGTAGCGTAGACAGCTGGCGGCGGAAGTATCTCCCTCTCTTTCTACGGCGCGGCGAAAATGGCTGCGCGTCGTTTTGACGTTCGGCGGGTTGATTTTTCTGTGAGATAAACTTTTTAATGTAATATAAATTGTCATGTTTGTGTACGATAGCGCAATAAATAAATATTGTATTCTACCTCATAAATGATAGTACTTTTATACTGATAATTAAAGCAATTCGCGAAAAATTATTCCCTAACCATTCCAAAATATCAAAAATGCACAACGTTAATATTCAAGTTTTCACTTCTGCTGGCAGTCCTGGAGTGCAACCCGAATTTTTATGTTTCAGAATGCCCTGCTGATGTATTTGTGGTGCCTTCAATTTCACAAACTTGGATTCAGTTCATGCAACTTTTAAATTATCTATTTTAGTCTAGTTTATTTATTAAAAAATCCTGTCAACTGTGCTCTGAACTTCTTAGCATCTGTGATCAGAACAGTCATCGATATTAGTCTCATGTATTTTATGTTCCTTACAGCTTTATTTATATTCTGCCTACTAAACAACGTGTTATTACAGATTTATATAGGGTCATTCTGAAATTACCAACCAAATTTCAAGGATGTGTCCAGCTCATGAAACTAAACAACTTTCTCTAAGAAACATTTGTCGAATTTCGCCACTAAATTTTGGCCATCCCATACTAAATTGATCACGTGATCTCTTTGATTTGTATGGATAGTCTTTTTTTACATATTTGGCCATGAGTTTCCTAGAGGAAGTTGTTCAGTTACATGGACTAAACCCATCCTCAAAATTTAGATGGTGAATACAAAATGACCCTGTATATTTATATTCTGCCTACTAATACCGTGTTACAAAAAACCTCTAATGCCGAATATGGTAGATAGGGACCATCAAACTGAACAACTTTTAATATGGGACCAACTCTGAAATCGCAAAAAAAAAAATAAGCTGTTTCATACAAAAATTAATAACGAGAATATTAAAATGTGTGAAACAGCTGTTTTTTTTGCGATTTCAGAGTTGGTTCTTTAGTAAAAGTTGTTCAGTTTGATGGTCCCTATATCTATTTATACCATATTCAGCAATAAAGGTTTTCGCTTCGTTTAAAAAAAAACATATTCCATATTACCTGTCTGGCTACTTATAGGTACTTATTCGCAAAAATCGAGCATCCATACAACCGTTTTGAAAGCAACGTGAAATCAATTACGTGTTTTTCATTGTCTATGCGATAACTGTGCCTTGTAAATACGGAAGGCGTGAAATAGTGTAATAAATAAAAGTAAAAAACTGCACAAGTGCGTGTCGGACTCGCCCACCGAGGGTTCCGTACTTTGTAGGTAAGTACTTAAAAAACCGGCCAAGTGCGAGTCGGACTCGCGCACGTAGGTTTCCGTACCAAAATCCGGAAAAAAATATGATTGTTGTAT
Organism: Agriphila geniculea; assembly: GCA_943789525.1. Lineage (NCBI taxonomy): Eukaryota > Metazoa > Arthropoda > Insecta > Lepidoptera > Crambidae > Agriphila > Agriphila geniculea. Next base: position 14,607,360 of record OX038882.1, on the reverse strand, counting down.
GGGAGCCCCCTTAAATATTAATTTTATTCTGTTTTTAGTATTTGTTGTTATAGCGGCAACAAAAATACATTATCTGTGAAAATTGCAACTGTCTGCCTGTTGTCGTTATTAATAACGAGCAAAAAACAGCAAAAAAAAACACGTTTGTTGTATGGGAGCCCCCCTTAAATATCAATTTTATTCTGTTTTTAGTATTTGTTGTTATAGCGGTAACAGAAATACATCATCTAAGAAAATTTCAACTTTCTAGCTATCACGGTTCATGAGATACAGCCTGGTGACAGACAGACAGACAGACAGACAGACGGACAGCGAAGTCTTAGTAATAGGGTCCCGTTTTTACCCTTTGGGTACGGAACCCTAAAAGAGACTATATTTTTCTGATTTAATTACAAATATATAATTTTCAAACTTTTCCCAGCACTTGTAGTATAAAAAAATATTATTTGCCTGTATTTCATAGTTCTAGGTCAACGAAAAGTACCTACCCTATAAATTTTGATTTCCTTGAGTGTAAAAATATGCGTTTTTTTGCGGTTTCATGCCGTATCTTTTTTTACGTTCATTTAGAAGTTTTATTTTTCACAACTTCAAGGGATTGTAGACTTGAGTATATGGTTTTAATTTCAACTCTATACCTCCACGCGCTTCTGAGATAAAGGGTCTTGACAGACAGACCTACAGACAAACAGACGGACAACAAAGTGACCCTATAAGGGTTTCGATTTTCTCATTTGAAGTACGGAACCCTAAAAAGTAAAAATATTATAATGTAATGGGAAAATTTGCCCATGTTTTATATATGTAACGCATCTATTACTCATCTTTAGCATTAAAAAATATAACTCAAGTTCTGTGCAAATCGTATTTTTTTGTAGCTGACTGACTCTACGTGAGTTTCTTCATAAAAACGCAGTTTCTTATCTCTAAACAAGCAGGAATAATTCATCCAATATAAAATAACGGCCAAATGAAAGGTGTTTTAAGTTCGACGACGCTAGACGGAATATTAATAAGTTAGGTACGAAATTAGACCTAACTCTATCTGTGGACTAGACTAGATTATTATTAAGTCAGCGACAGGTCATCTATTTCGCGAGTTGTGATTTTTTAAATTATATTTTAGATTTTTTACTTATCAACTTAAAAGCTATAGCGGATTTAAATAAATCTATGATAAATTTACATTCATAAATTTTTAGTATATTTTTTACTGATTCTGTTATATTTTATTGTGATTAATTTTTTAATAGGTACAATAGAGCAGATATAGGTATGAACAGTATACTTTTATGTTACATCTTTAGGCACTGAAATGTGTCTACGCAAAAATGTAAGGGGGTTGAATTTTTGTAAGATATCTAATACAAATATATTAATAATAAAAATACTTCTTATCATAGTATAGTCATTGTCTGTTTAACGTTGAACGAAGTCTAGAATAGCGGCTTAGTTACGTCGCGTCCGAAATAAGTCTGGTGTCCTTTACGTAACTGGCGCGGGCCGATTGATCAACCCTAAATTAGGGACGAGGGGCGGAGGGGGCACGGCAAACTAGGTTGGCCGCGGAAGCACACTAACCCCTAGAAAACTAGGGGTGCGAAACTCCTCCCACTTTTCTGGTCACGGGTGCAAGCCGATTGGTCCGCTTGGCTCACCGCGCCCCGCACCCAGATTACAATCGGTGGGGTGAGCTCATAGAAATAGTACTATATGCCCCCTATATACTATGTATTGTTATAGTCATTATGTATAAGTGTCCCCCAAATCGTGACATTGGTCCAATGTCTGCGACTAGCTGCCACGACACGAGGCGCTAGCCAGGCAAACAGCTTATTTTCTATTAAAATAATTAGCTTATTTAACTTTTGTTTTTATTATATCTAGGTATTACCTTATTTTATACTTATAATTTTTGATATAACGAGTACTTTACTCATTTGTAAACCAACATGATATCACACCTTGAGTAAAAGAAAAAAGTTATTATCAAAAACCTATATTTAATGTTTTGCAATAGCAAACACCTGTTGTTAAGTATGCACTGCATTTCGCTGAAGGTCATATTTTGCTTCTGATTGGCATTAATCTTTAAATTTTTTATCTTCCACTGCATGCATACGTTGTAGGTATAAAATAGATAACAGGTAATAACAATATGCAACGAAATCGTTACTATGGGCCTTGAAGATAAGAAATTTATTTTATTTTTATTACCTAAAGAGATAGCATTCATCACGCACATTTACTGTTCAAAGTAATATCCGAACAATGTCATATTTTGTCTAAAATTGTAAATATGGTTCGAAGGACTAATTTTTTTCGTTTGTTCTTTGTTTTTCCATTACATACTGTCACAGAGAGTCTCCTCCATTCTTTAATTTCACCGAGTTTTACGTCCTTGCCGCTAACCTTCTGACTTACTTGCCCAGACATGCATTGGTACTTGGCATTTTGCCTCTCACGAAAACCATCTCTAAGAGAAGGTGTTATGATCTATTTTTGAGCACAGTTTAAAGTTCGTTGTAATAGCATCTCGTTGAAATTCGTCATCTTTTCTAAAATGCAAATTGTTATCGAGATATTATTTGGTTATTATTTGGTGTGTGGTGCAAGTTGGTACTCGAATCTCAGGTATAATAATCTCCAAATTAATGTATATGTTACTTTAAAAGCCCGTATATTTGTAAATCTTAAGTTTTACTAGTAAATCTAAGGTTTCATGTCTAGTGAGCGCGTAAGCTTGAGAAATGAATAAATCTAAGGTTTTTCGACACGAGTAGGAAAATGTATGAATAATAGAAAAAATAATATTTTACCATTAGACTTTGGCACATCCTAGCTTTTATCAAAGACGGTTGGTAAATATGTTGGATTTTTCTGAAATAAAACAATGTGTCAATCATCTTAATTATAATATTAATTATTAAATTAAAATCATCAGTAAAAACTTAATATTTTTAAGTATCATTTTAACATCCTTCATCATCATTAATAGATTTATCAAAACAGTTTTTTTATTATCATTCGTTAGAATTACCCATCTGTCAAATCCTAGTTCAGTTTAAGTTTTTATCATTTGGTAAATTATTATTAGTAGTTAATTAAACGTAATAAAAAAACTCAGGACTCACCTACCAAGGGTTCCATTATTTTGTTGGTACTTAAATAAATACTATATTTTGTATGATTTAATTACAAATCTATAGTTTTCAGATTTTTCTCTGTACTTGTAGTATAAGACGATATTAATTGCTAAATCTCATAGTTCTAGGTCAACGGGAAGTACCGTATGCGGCATAAATGGGCCGTTTATGCCGCATCTTTATTTACGTAAACTTAGAAGTTTGATTTTTTCACAGTTTCAAGGGACCGTAGACTTGAGTATGTAGATTTAATTTCAACTCGATACCTACAGGCGCTCCTGACATAAAAGGTCTCGACAGACAGATTGACAGACGGAAAACAAAGTGATCCTATAAGGGTTCCGTTTTTTCCATTTGAGGTGCAGAGCCCTAAAACATCTTCTAAATAAACAATTTTCAACATTTACCATGTATCTAAGATCTATTCCTATCGAGTACCAAAAACTAATACCAAATGGTATTTGTTTATTGTCGTTATAAAATTCTATTCCCAACGAGTCCCAATTCTTAAATATTGAAAAGAAGCTCAAAATCTATTCCCAACGAATACCAAAACATAACATTTGGTACAGTCACCGAAACAATTTATTTTGCGTTTTAATAATTTAATATTATGATCATCATAATACAATCCTAAATTCACTTCATTCCGGCATTTTTACTCACGACACGAGTAGCTTAAGTGTATCACTTGCCAATTTTTTTTCTTGCGAAAAAAGGTGAGTTTGCTTTATAGTTTCAAAATCTAAGCGCCGCCGTGTGCAAACGAATTTTTTTATTGATTGTTGGAATAAACGCTAAGACTAATGAAATAAGGACTGTTTTATTAAATATTTTTGTTCTTGCATAAATTATTATTATTTCTTTATTAAACTGGTCAATTCTAAGGGATATTGTTAGCTATTCCTTAGTACTTTTCTGTGTATGGTGGCGTGCGCGCAATAACTTGAATCAAAATTGAAAGTGTTATTTATTCAGTGAGTTATTAATTTGTAATTTTATATTGATTTTTTATCAGTCTTTTAGTATTCCTATGTTTATATTCAATATGATGTGTATTTATATAATGTATTACTTAGTCGAATTTTTAAAAGATACCAATTAAAGTCACGTGTTTTTTAAAGTCCAAGTACAAATCCACGTTTTAGTTTATGCGTTTATTTTTTTAGAAATGTCTGATAAAGAAGCTGTTACTCTGCCTCCCACAATTCAGAAAACACAGGAGGATTGACTTTTACAAAAAGAAATGGTGGCTTAGTGCTGTTGAGAGCTAACCAGCTCTATATACTATAGTTTGTTGTATACTAGTAACCACCAGTATACAAAAAACTTTTTTTTGTAAATAAGTATATAATAGTCGATTGTTTGTGATATTCTTTAATTGTTACATTTTGATGAAAGTAAAAAAAATATATATGTAGGTACTTATCTAATTAAGTATCTCTGTTATTATAATAATGAACCAAACGTTTTCATACTACATTTTAATATGTTTGGAGAGACAGATTTTTATTAAATAAACACTACTCAAAATCACATTTAAAATCATTTTTATTACTGACTGTACCTCATAGCATTTAACTTGTTTTAGGATTCGTTTAGGAGGGTACTCGTTGGGAATAGAATTTTATAACGGCAATAAACAAATACCATTTGGTATTAGTTTTTGGTACTCGATAGGAATAGATCGTATCTAAGGCAAAACCTAAAATATACACTATTTAAGTACAAGTTCAGTTCATACTTTTACCTAAAAGTTGGTAAATCTTAGGTTTTACTGGAAATTTTGGAATTTACCTAAGTTGGGATAAACATAATTATTATACATTAATTTGGAGTCATTTCTTGAGAAATTAAATAACTACCTACCAATACTTACGTACTTAGAGGTTGTCTCAAGTATTTGTTGCGTAATAATTGCAGGTAATTTATTTATTTATTTATTACATGGAAGATTTACAGACAAATAATATCTATGGATATAATTTCTAAGTAAATAATATGTTATTAACAAATTTTCACAATTGAGTAAAGATACCTACTTTTAAGTTAATCTTCAATTACTTATATGTAATGAACGTCTATCATGTGTGTGTTACTAATTTATTACGAAAATATTGCTTCCTTTGGCGCATAATATATGCGCATAAACGCAAAAAAGCCGATAAGCGACAAATTAGATTCTTATAATAACAGATTCTTAAAATAGACAAATTGTACATATAAAGGGCAAAAATGTCAGGAAATCAAAAACGCTGTGAGCCGCCATTTTCAATCCATTTTTGACTGCTGCATATCTAACTTAGAAGACCTCATTGGCATTCAAATAAATGCATTATGTATCTCTGAAAATTTAAGGCATTATGTGTCGGCCTTCACAAGCAATTAATGTTAAGTCAACTTACAAGGAAAAAAATTGTTTAATTCGTTACAGGCTGTAGAGTTTTGAGTCCAATTCTCGAATTTTCAAATCACATCACCCTGTTCTAAAAAAACCGCAATCACAAAATACATATAATATTTTTCTCGACATGATGAGCAACTGAGAAATTGTGGACCAAACAATACCTACCTTCGAAATCATAAAGAAGACAAGAACTGAGTAACAACAAGCCAGATAGAAGCCACTATCTCAGACGCTAATTATTGAAAAAAAAAAGAAAATAATAATTTAGTCTAGCCGGCTACGTTAAGCCGCCTCCTCCGACACAGTTAAAAACAAGTTATAATAGTCGTGAAAGTGTTGTGAATGGTAACTTTTCTGCCACTGCATTGGTGCGGTGCATAGCAACGGAACATGCCTGTAATTTGTTTGTTACAACATTTATTAAAACAGTAACTTCGAGTCCGAACTTTCGGAACAAAGATCCATGAAGCGGCGGCGATGTGACATAAGAAAAATAATCTTTATGCAAGTCAGGCGGTTCTTGAATAACTACTCCAATCTAAGTAAATTGCAAAAAGCTATTACACAAAAAAACCGTTACAGGCGAGAAACTTTAAACTTTCTCGATCACTGATAAATCGTTCAGACTAGACTAAAAAAATAGACCAAAATAAATAGACCAAACAGTCTGCAAGAATTTTTAGGTATATTTTATGCATATTAAATTTACCGTTTTTACTCTATTTTATGCATCATTAGTATTTCGATATAACTTTATAAATATTCAATAAGCCTAATTAATAGTTTATTAAGAGTTTGATCGCGTGGCTGCTTCGTTAGTCGACAGTAATAACATATTATAAATATGATCGGATGGGTCGTAGTACATATTTGTAAAACCTTAGGGTGGTGTTTGAGTAGGCTTAAGGACTTATAGTAATACCAGGTGTATCACACATATTTTTTTTTGTTTTGACACTTATCCAACGCTTTGGGATTAGGACTAGTACCTACTAAACAGACAGTGTATCAGGTGGTTTGACATTTTCTATGGATACGAATTTTTCTTTCCAATTGAATAATTCGTTTCAGGAGGATTTGGTCATTAACCTTCTTACCTGCTGCGTTGAACAATGATCTTATCTTGAACTTTCATAAGCTTTGGATGAGCATGCAGATATGAGTATTCGTTAAAAGCACTTACTGTGCGTAACACTAATGACCGTCTTGTTAAAAAAAGGTTTATCCAAAAAAAAGCCTATAATGCTCCAACGTTACGGTTCATAACTGCCAGACATAATTGTCATCTAATTCTAAAGAGCTAAACAAAAAGCCGTGTTCCGTTTGCTCATTTGCCCAATCAGTTCGTGATTAGGTACACTTTCAATAGATTTGTAAGAGAATGTTGTCTGCCGAATTTCGGTAAATAATTTTATAAATTTTATCGTGTAATGCCTAACTCGTGTAGATACACGTGGAGCTGTAGCTCACGACCGTTGTGCACAAATCAGTGCAAAATTTGATTTCCCGCTACTGTATCGATGTGTTCCACTTTTCATTTTTCAGGTTAGTGTACAGTTGCAGAAGTTCAAGTATCAATGGCCAATTTGATAGGCTGATGTTTGGGCGGTGCGGAATGGTCGAAACCTCATTTAATTTACACGTGCTGTCTGCTACTTTTGATACTGACAGCGATTTGAACGATGATTCACAATGGTTTATTTGTGCAGTATTGTCGGAAAGCCATTCAAAGATTTGTTTTGCTTTCTGTGATTTACACAAAAATGTATTTTTAAAGATAAACTGGAATATTTTGAAGTAATGGTTTTGGTTCTTTTTGATTACTTTGTCGCTGAACTTTCTGAATTTTATTTTTTTATTTATGTTACCAATTTAATTTGATTTTAATGTGATTTAGTTTTTTGGAAAAGTTTGATAATCAAAATAGGTAGACGAAAGAACCTGTTATTCAATGTTAAGTATAAATAATATCGCAATGATACCGTGTGAGACCAATCATAACATAAACATGAAACTACTTTTTTATTCATTTTATCTTTATTGCTTATATATATAAAATACAGCAAATGGCGGACTTAATGCTAAAAAGACTAAACTATCATATTAATCTCTTTGTCGGATAATAGTGTAACAATATTATTTTAAATTTTGTGTACGTTTAAATGTCAACAAACTACACATGAAATTAACCATCAACCTTTCTAGATGAAAGCATTATCGCCTATGGCGACAGCAGAAAAAGTCTAAGGTGTGGTACCACTAGTAGATTTAATTAAAAACCTCTATGTTAGTAACCAATCCTTTGTTAAAATTGACACCGACTGTTCAGAAGTGTTCCAGACAAAACGAGGAGTGAGGCAAGGTTGCATACTATCACCATTGCTCTTCAATATATATGGGGAGTACATCATGCGGAAAACCCTTGAAGGCTGGAAGAAGGGGTTTGTGATTGGTGGAAAGCGTATCTCTAATCTCCGCTATGCCGATGATACGGTACTGCTCACTACATCTATTGATGACATGAAGAAACTTCTGCACAGACTAGAAATAGAGAGTGAGAAACTAGGGCTGGCAGTGAATAAACAGAAAACCAAACTAATGGTGGTAGATCGCGCTGACAAATTGACAGATGCCCATGAATGTATCCAGGGAATCGACAAGGTGGACAATTTCATCTATTTGGGAGCTCAAATAAACAGTGATGGGAGCAGTGTTCCAGAGATCAAGCGCCGCATTGCTATGGCCAAAGACGCGATGACACGTCTTCAAGTCATCTGGAAAAACCGTAGCCTAGGTTTTCGTACTAAAACGCGCTTAGTAAGAGCTCTGGTCTTTCCCATCTTTATGTATGGAGTGGAAACATGGACCATACTAGCCAGAGAGAGACATAGAATAGATGCATTCGAGATGTGGTGTTGGAGGCGAATGCTTGGGATACCCTGGACGGCCAAACGCACAAATGTATCTATCCTAACACAATTAAATGTCAAGACTCGGCTGTCCACTATCTGCTTACATCGCATACTTTCATACTTTGGCCACATAATGCGAAGAGGAGATGAAAGTCTCGAAAAGCTGGTCGTGGTTGGTGGAATAGAAGGCAAGAGAGCCCGAGGTCGTTCGCCAACCAGATGGTCTGACCAAGTAAGAGTAGCAACCTCCTCAAGCAAATTCCATCAAGCAGTGAGAGCAACCATGGACCGAGACCGATGGAGACAAATCGTAAAAGCAGCCGGTGATCACGATCCTCAGTTATGAGGGAACGATTGAGAGAGAGTGGTACCACTATAACATTAATTACAACGAATATTGTTACTTAATAATATTTTGTACCACGTTGTATTTGTTATAATTGGTCTGTGTTCGTACCGAAACACATATGTTATTATATTCTTACCTTCGTATATAATAGACTAGTAAGTAATGACTTGAGTAAAACTTGCAATTTCAAATGCCTCTCTTAGATTCACATTATGCAATTTATAGTATTTAATCTTAAATGCAGTTTTAGAGCAATTTGGGTGCATTTAAGATTAATTTATACTTACCATAAATTTCATGTGAATATCTATAGAAGCATTTGAAAATTGCAAGTTCTATTTAAGTCATTACTTACTCGTCTATAGATACGTGGGTTAGACTTCAAAAATCTACTAGCATCTCGCTCCACAATGCTTTAGGCACAGAATACAATATAAGCTAGACAAGACAGTCACTGATCACACGCTCATTAGTGTGACGTCATCGGTTAGTCTGACTGATGATGACTTCGCACCGCAGAAATCTCGTCACATGGCTTTCATGCACATTTGTCATGTCAGCGCCATTAGTTCATGTAGTATTTTTCTTAACCGGAGGTTCATTTGTGCAAAAATATCTTGTCTTTTATTGTAATTACGTCACGGTTTTAATTTTTTTTACATAATACTATGGAATTGATCACTGCTACTGAGCATCCAAAATGCTTTTACTTAGTTCGTATATTTTGTTATTAGTAAGTCTAATTCAAGCTATTACTTATCATCCTATATTTGTTTATATTTTGTATTCACTATTACAATGACTGTGTCTCAATGACAGCATAAAAAAAATAAAGAGTACAATATTTGCCAATCAATTTAACTTCAGCCCTTGAGCGTAGCGAAAAACTTTCTATGTCTATGCTTCAGCCAGACCCAGACACAATGCAAAAAAATTACATTAAAATTTGTCGATCATTTGGAGTTCAATGAAAGCTTTGCAAAAAAATGTTTGATAGTCATTTTGTCGTTGAAACTTATTAGCGTGTTATGACTATTGAAACAGTTCCATTATTCTCGACTTTGCTCAATTACTTCGAAGCTCAAGGTACCCAGCAGCCGCGAGCGACCAACTTTGTCTGAATGGAACTCCGCGACGGAGAAAGACTTTCGTTTTCCATACGAGCAGCTCACATGTTCGCAGCTTTGCATTTTGTTTTCCGCTTTTTCACTGTGACGTCAGATGACACATGTGAACGTAGTCGAAACAATGTTGCTCTTCGAAGTTTGAAGTAGTTACTAAATTAACACTTGAGTGGTAGTGCTGTTTATATTATTATCGTACAGATTCTTATTTTGAACTTATTATAATGAACTGATAAGAATAATATAGATGTGAGTATTCTGCTAACACCTTTAATAATAATAAAAAAACACTACTTAATAATAATAAAATGATTGATCCGTATTCAAAACCAAGTTTGCAAGAATTATTGGCTTATTTTCCAATTTCTGGTAAAACAAAACTTAAAGAAAAGATTTCATGCGAACTATTTCATCCTGAACACGGGGGTCTTTCGTCGATTCATACCATGAGTGGTTCATACCACGGTATGAATCGCACAAGAAAGCTTTTTGAATTCGCTGTTTCATACCATGGTATATACCGATAAGACATCGCAATTTGTGTCGATAAATCGCTACTTACCTCATATCGAGCTTTGGATTTTTATGTAGGAGTCTTTTACTATAATAACAATCTGAGACAAATTGGGGACATAGTAAAAAGAACCTATTGAGACATGCTGCCGCTAGCATGACCAACGATATACAAGGTGTTTGGTAAAAGCGTTATAAAGCCGAATATGGTAGATAGGGACGATCAAACTGAACAACTTTTACTATGGGACCAACTCTGAAATCGTGAAAAAAAAACAGCTGCAACAAAAATTAATAACTAAAATATCAAAATGTATGAAACATTTTGATATTTTCGTTATTAATTTTTGTATGAAACAGCTGATTTTTTTTCGCGATTTCAGAGTTGGTCCCATAGTAAAAGTTGTTCAGTTTGATGTTGTCTATTACCTATGTTGCCTATCTACCATATTTGGCTTCATAAGGCTTTTACCAAACACCTTGTATATCGCGTCATAGAGCATGTCTTTGATTTTAATTCTGAGCAAAAAAGTTTTAAGTGGCGAAATTATACTAAACAGTTTTTCATGTAACAACCACACGTTTAATTCGTAACACTTTGAAGGCTAATTTGGCGAGCGCAGGTGTCACGTTATCTGAGTAGCTATTTTAGTAGGTGACGGCGGCAGATAAGCAGGCTGCCTACAAAAATTGATATGCACAAGTATTCCTTGATACCGGTACACCAATGCACTTGGTAGATAAGAACTTGGAATATTGATATTTGTTGAATATTGTCTGCGGTTAGACCGGGTACTAGAATCAAACGGAGGATTTATAAAAAATGCTTTACTGCTTAATATAGATTAAGAGTTTTTATAATTTAAATAAATATCAATTTTATTGCTTCTTTAAAATTTGATTTATAACATCTTAGACATGTTATTTGCATACATTTTATAGCACATATCTGGAATGGGTATTTTTTTTCTAGATAAAAAAGATCTTGAAGAATATGTTTCGGAATGCAACTTATTAAAATATCCATTTTTAGAACACAATTGCACGTAGCATTCGCATTCAGTTACTTTCCAAAGAATCACCCCTATACTTATGAAGGTTAAATACTGTTTAGGCAGACGGTCTTTAATGCGAATAGATCATTGCGGCGAGACAAAAATTAAATAACAAAAGAAGCCTAACCTATGGACGAGACATGTCGGTTTTCGTGGCCGCTAATGCGTCTGGCGACCCACTTGAATAATTTGAGGGTTAATGGCCTGGTCAAGCGGTGAGGATGTTGCAGTACCTAGATATGCACTTTAGATATGCAACTATCTTACGCCCGCGACTTTGTCCGCCTGGATATTCGAGAAAATCCATAAGGAAACCTTTTACATCCCCTTCCCATTCCCGTCCCCGTTCGCGTTATCGCTATTTGTGTTCAGAAATACTTCTACGAAGTTTCAAGTTGAAATGTCTATTTTACATTATTTCTCCATACAAAATTTGAACCCCTATCTCACCCCTATAGGGTTGAATCATGTCCACCAGTTGGACTTCAAATTAAATGCCACTTTGGTAATCAACATCCCATAAAACCTTAGTATACATATCGATTTTTTGGTTTTATTTACGTCACTTACCCCTTAAAGAGTTGATTTTGGAAAAAAATACGAAATAAATGTTTGCAATTTTTTTTTGTTTTCAACCATAAGTTTAAAAATAAATTCAAATATTTTACTTTGTAAATGAAAGAAAGCCCTAAGAACTAGAAAGCTTTAATTTAGCATGAATGCCTATATTAATTACGCCAAAAAAATTTCGAAAAATATTTTTTTAATGTACCTCCCCTATTTCAAGTGGGGATGAGACTTTTTTTCTCATCAATCTTATAGTGTGGGGTGTCGTTGGATAGGTCTTTCAGTAATATTTTAGGTTTGTGAAAGCTGCTTTTTGATTCAGGGATCCGTTTGTGCAATATTAAGCTTTAAAGTGAAAAATTTTGTTAGAGTCAAGTATGCCTTCCCCCCCCCCCCCCCCCCCCCCCGTTTTCCATGGTAAACGGTTGCTTTTAGAAACTGAAAAATTCAAGACATAAGTACATATTGAAGTTAAAAGGAAAACTATCATTGCTAGGTAGGCTTTACAAGTTATCGAGTAATAGTCGATCAACTTACAAAATTAATATATACCTATTGGATAAGTTTTCGTAAAACTTATTTCATTAAATGGCTAGGTATTAAGAATAGATAGTTTTAATGCTCTAGTTGTGTAAAACAGGTGTAAAACATGGTAATTGTGTAAAGGAACTGCGGAACCCTATACTGCGCGTGGCCCAACACGCGCTTGGCCAGTTTTTTATTAATGAAGCAAATGCTAATGAAAAATCCGTAGCTATTTGTACGAATTTCCTTAAATTTTGCTAAGTCAAAGCTCTTTTAACGCAATATCTGTGTTAACTTGTAGGTACATAATAACATAAACAAGCAGATAAAGTCGATATAGTGTAGGAAAAGATGGTAGTGGACCCCCACAGTAAATCCTCAGTAGACGAAACTTAACAGTATGATAATAGTACATTATGATATAAGTGCGGTACGTTGAAAATTACAGCCGAGGCGATATTGCTGGCCCGAGCCGTAGGCGAGGGCTACAAGAAAGCAGAGGCTGTAATTATCAAAGCGCACGTATGTCATACGACGTTTTATAACATATTTGCGAGGAAATAAATAAAACTCGGACTTCGCACCTTTGCTTGTTTTCCATATGATTAAATTTTGATACGCCTGTAAGTATCTTATCGGTCAATTTTTCGGGCAAGAGGCTTAGAGTAGCCCTTTTCGCTGCCTCTGAGACTTCTGGCGGTGTTGAATTAATAAATTCATCAGTACTTGACGACATTTTCAAATAAAAACAATACAGCAAAAAAAAAATTAAATCAGCAATGCGCGCGCATCAGCGCTTTTTTTAAGGCAAAGGCATAAAAACAGCCAGTATTACTAATAAAGTAAATTAATATTTTTGTGTTTTTGTTATAGATAAATGGTTGTAATTTATTGTCAACATTAATTAAATTGAATAATTAAATGTTTATTTATTATATTTTATCTCCCAAAGTTAATTTTATCCATAAAATGTTGACCTCTTTTCTGACATAAAAACTCTTTGCTACGATTTAAAAAAGTACTGTTCGTTTTAGACGAAGTATGATAAACCGTGCGGTAATGTAAAGTAAAACGCACGGTTTATCAAGGAAACCGTGCGTTTTACTTTACATTACCGCACAAGTTCGTAATGAGATACAATACGATATTGAAATTGATGTAATAAGAGACCCTTTACGAGCAAATATGTTATAAAATATCATATATGAAACATATTTTTTTAATTATCCAAATCGTCTTTTTTGTTTTTGGATATTTGTACATAGGTTTTGGTTCATACTATATTACGTCCCTGCAAAGTTTCATTGACTGAGGATTTAATGTTGGGGTCTCCATTCAAAAAATCGCTTCATTTCCTACACTATTAGTCTATCATTCTAAGCAGAGATGTGACAAAGCTGTAAAAAGGGCCGTTTTCTTGTGGCCAAACTAAAATGCCAAACTAATTTGGCCACGAGGAAACTTAATTCCTTGTAGCCAAATTGTAGTCATGTTTAAAAATAATACACACTGTACATGTTTATTATTTTCTAGTAGGGACACAGAATTATATAATAGTATGGTGGGTGATAACTACGTGAGCGTGAACTAAATGAAAAAGCGGCTTTTGAAGCTATTATAATGTAATTCGCAATATTTTCGGTAACAGATATTTTCACCTGACGTACACAAAGTCATGACAACTTCAATCCATAAAACTCTATGCCGCGACCAGCCAGCCAGTTTCCAACAGTGGGGATACCAAATTATAGGAGATAACCCCGCAGATAAAGAAAAAGTACCAGGATCACATAAATCTAGAGAAGGTTAACTTTTATATATTTTATAATAACTTTTATAAACGCGAATCTGTCGAACAACGTGTAAGGAATTTTTTAGGTATGTACTTTTAAGTAATGTACGCCTAGACTTGTTGGTACGTATATTGTCTACAGAGTTTTTCCTCCTTACAGGCGGATGATAAATTAAACTATTACTATGGGTTGGCTACAAGGAATTAAGTTTCCTCTTGGCCAAACTAGTTTGGCATTTTAGTTTGGCCACAAGGAAACGGCCCATTAAAAACAATACAAAAAGGTTCTTTTATCACTAGTGATCATTAGCCATTTTTTTAATGTCCCCACTGTTGGGGCACAGGCCTTCTTTATGGGTGGATCATAACTTACCACGAGGGCCCAATGCGGATTGGTGGGTGTTAACGACTGCAAATGCACCCAGGACCACTGGCTTAACGTGCCTTCCAAACCACTAAGGAGCTCGAGATAACAATTTTTGGTCACCCATCCCATGACTGACCCTTGCGAAAGTTACGTAGCCTCCGCAATCGCTGGGCCAGGTGCTAAACCAAAGCGCCATCGGGCTCCTCAAAGTCCATTAGGGGACATCAATAATTACATTATTGGTATTATCGATCAGAAATGTTTTATTCTACTAACTTAATTTCAAGATAGGGAGATAGTGGGTAGGTACTGTAGCGCTTGTGCGCTACTATAAATAAAAAACCGGCCAAGTGCGTGTCGGGCCACGCGCCATAGGGTTCCGTAGTTACCTTATACCATACCATATTTAATACCATCTATCATTTTTCGATTCCAAAAATAACTTTGTTTTTCACTATGTTGGTATGAATGACAAAGTTATATTTGCGGTTTTGGAAAATGTGCTATATCTCAAAAACTAATTACTATATCTCGTTCAAACTAATTTTGGTTGAAAGTGTTTATTAAGATCTACAGCATATATTTTTTTTAGATTTTTCACTCTCTTATTTCAAAAGTTAAATGGGGGGGGGGGACAGATTTTACCACTTTGGCGGTGAATATCTTTCAAACGGTTGACTTTGAGAAAAAGTTGTCTTAGAAACCTCAATGTCATTTTTAAAGACCTATCTATAGACACCCAACACGTGTTGGTTTGAAGAAAAATTTTTTTTTCTGTTTCAGTTCCATGTATGGGGAGCCCCCCCTTAATATTTTATTTTTCTTATTTTTGTATTAAATTCGTTAAGCGGTTAACAGAATACATCTACCTACCAAGTTTCAACTGTGTAGTCTTAATACTTTCGGAATAAAGTGGCTGTGACATACGGGCAGACAGACAGACAGACAGACATGACGAATCTATAGGGGTTCCGTTTTTTGCCATTTAGGCTACGGAACCCTAAAAACGATTCTCTGGACTGGAAAACTGTAATTAGTTCAAGAGAATTTGTAATATACAACAATTTTATATTAATCGATCTCGGCCCTAAGCCGGTTCGTAACAGTCTCAAGACATTACGTTGTAATCCTTCTTTTTAAATTTACTTTTCGTTTCAGTGATTTGAAATAACCAACTGTTCTAAAAAGGCTTACATACACACTGAGTAAACATTTACTACTAGCTGATACAGCCTATAAATACACCATCCTTACAGTACCTACTATATCGACAGGAAGGAAATAGAAATAAAGATAAGTTATTGTTTTTTCTAGTATACTGATCACAGAACAAAGAAAAATATGTTCTGTGATACTGATAGTAGATTTTGTAATCTTTCTTAATATATAAAAGAAGATACTGATTGGTGACTCAGGTATCAACGCACAGCCCAAACCGCTAGGTCTAAAGACTCCAAATTTGGCACGTAGGTTCATTATAAGGTCCTAGGCTGCACTAAGAAAGGATTTTTCTAAATTCACCCCCGAAGGAGGTGAAACGGGGGTCCAAAGTTAGTATTTTCATACTACTTGACGGACTTTCGTCCGTCAGTTTCAAAGCTAGGATCTTCAAATTTTGTGTTTAGGCTGACGATTGAATATTAATCTACATGTGTCTCAGCGTTTTTGAAAATTCTACTCCCGAAGGGGTGAAAAGGAGGATGAAGTTGTGTATATAAAACAGGGATTGAAATACCGTTAAAAAATAACGATACAAAATAATAACGTTAAAAATACCGTTAAAACATTTTATCGGTAAATTTACCGGTAAAAATATTGTACCGGTAAAATTACTGTTAAATATAGTGTATAGGTAAAATTATCGGTAAAAAAATTACGTTATTAATTAGAATAATGTTAATTTTAATGTAACGGTAACAAAAAGTAAGAAATAACGTTAATTTCGTTAAAATTACGTTAAAATTAACGTTATTTATTTACATAACGTTAATGTTAAAATTAACGGTAAAAAAAGTAAGAAATAACCTTACATTCAAAAATAACGTTATCATTCCCTGATAAATCCTTCATTTTCGCTAAATAGCTAGCTAAATTTATTATTTAGGCTTATGAGTGTAAATCTAACGCAACGTATATCCTTATTGTTAGTATTTCAATCCCTATGGAGATGAAATGGGGGTGCAATGGGGTAAAAAAACTTAAAATCCTTATGGATGTCGTTATCGGGGTTTTCGGGGATGACGATTGCGGAAATAACATTTATATTGAAGTCCAACACGATGGACATGCTTCATTCAATATAGGGGTAAAGTTGGGGTTCAAATTTATGTATGGAAAAAGAATATAAAATAAACATTACAACTTTAAACTTCGTAGGAGCATGTCTAAAAATAAACACGGTTACAGAACAGGTACAGGTACGGTACGGTGGACATGATTCAGTTCCTAAACAGGTGAAATAGGGGTTCAAAGTTTTGTTAAGTGGTCGGAGACGGGAAGGGGGATGGGAAAGAGAGAGGGAGAGGGACGAGAACGAGAACGGGACCAAACGGGGACGGGACTAAACGGGGAAGGGACCAAACGGGGAAGGGATCAAACGGGGAAGGGACCCTTGAATGGGTAAAGAAACGGGAACGGGATATTTATACCTCTGGACCCAATTCTGATTATTGTAATAAACTAGCTTTCGAACGCGACTTCGTCCGGGTGGGTATTACAGAAAATCATCGGTATTACCAACGCATATTTTTTGAATTTTTATCATAAAAAAGTAGCGATATCGTACCCACGTTTCAACACAAAGAGGTGAACATCAAATATATGTTAACTAGCTTCCGCCCGCGACTTCGTCCGCGTGGATATTAGAAAAAATCCTTAGGGAACTTTCAACCAGGATTCGTCCAGCCTTTTTTATTCGATTAGGCGGATCCCCACCAAGCGAGCAGACTCGTGCGAGGCAAGGTTCCCTCAGAATTTTCTCTAATATCCACTCGAACGAAGTCGCGAGCGGAAGCTAGTATGAGTATAATAAGAAAAAACTGGCCAAGTGCGAGTAGGACTCGCGCACGAAGGGTTCCGTACCAAAAAACGGCAAAAAATCACATTTGTTGTATGGGAGCCCCCCTTAAATATTTATTTTATTCTGATTTTAGTATTTATTGTTATAGCGGCATCAGAAATACATTATCTGTGAAAATTTCAACTGTCTACCTGTTGTCGTTATTAATATCGAGCAAACAACGGCAAAAAAAAAACACGTTTGTTGTATGGGAGCCCCCTTAAATATTTATTTTATTCTGTTTTTAGTATTTGTTGTTGTAGCGGGAACAGAAATACATCATCTGTGAAAATTTCAGCTGTCTAGCTATCACGGTTCATGAGATACAGCCTGGTGACAGACAGACAGACAGACAGACAGACAGACGGACAGCGGAGGCTTAGTAATAGGGTCCCGTTTTTACCCTTTGGGTACAGAACCCTAAAAACGACCGCTAGCTCCTATAATTAGGCAGGCAGCTAGTTGATAAGTTGATCAAGGACATTTTTTGTTTAGATTGTCTAATTACTGGTGGGTTATTTTTATAGAGTTGCAGACATTTGATCCATATTGCAGATCATTATTTATACTTTTAGGTGGTGCCTTTGGTAAATTGTACGACAAAGATGGCCTGAAGCATCTTTTTACTTTGGGGCAATGTCCGAAAATATCGAATTGGCTGCATATTTTTTATAGGTAGGAATAAGCACCCTTAGTAATAGAAAAAAGATTCATTTCGGTTGCGTGAAAAATTAAAAAAAAAAATTAAAGTCACTTCGACTTATTCTGCTGTTATAGTACAGTAGCCCGTAGAACATTTATATCACCAAAAAGGTTACCGTTTGCTTTTGTGATATAGTTATTAATTACGAAATTATAGATACTTTAACGCATGTTTTACAGATCGCAAGCCGCCGTAACCTATATCTGTATATCTCCAAAACTGATATTTTTCTATTTTTCAAGGTTTACCACATGGTTTAGCTATTGTCGTGTTCTACAGCTTTGTTTGAGTGCCACTGATAATAGTTAGACTATGGAAAGTGATCATACACAGATTTAAGACCAGATAAAGTCCAATCATTTTCATCAGGTCCTAAATCTGTGTATGGCTACTTTTTATAGTCTTACTTTTATCTGTGGCAATCAAACCAAGCTGTAGAACACGACAATAGCTAAACTATGTGGTAAACCTCGAAAAATAAAAAAATATAAATTTTGGAAATATACAAATATAGGTACGGCGGGTTGCGATCTGTAAAACTTGGGTTAAAGTATCTATAACTTGGTAATAAATAAATCACAACGGCAAACGGTAACCTTTTACGTGATTTAAATGTTCTACGGGCTACTGTACTATTACTTTTGTACATTTTGTGAAGTCGAAGGGACTTTAACTTTTAATTTTTTTTGACGCAACCAAAAATTCTGAAACTTTTTTCTATTACTAAGAGAGTTTATTCCTACCCATAGAAAATATTCAGCCAATTTAATTTTTTTCGGGCATTGGAATTAGGACTCCGAAAAGTAAGTACCTATTACATAAATACTACCTATTATATTACATTGCCCTGTGCCCCCGATTGGACACAGAAAATAGTGTCAAATTTATTATTTACCAACATTACTATTAAGTTATTAATTAACAACATTGTTCATGGGCCATTCAACATCTATGGGCCATTGTTGCCTGATGATAAATAAAAAAAACCGGCCAAGTGCGAGTGGGACTCGCGCACGAAGGGTGCGGCAAAAAAAAACACGTTTGTTGTATGGGAGCACCCCATAAATATTTACTTTTTTCTGTTTTTAGTATTTGTTGTTATAGCGGCAACAGAAATACATCATCTATGAAAATTTCAATTGATGTATGGGAGCCTCCCTTAAATATTATTTTTATTATACTTTTAGTATTTGATTTGTTGTTATAGCGGCAACAGAAATACATCATCTGTAAAAATTTCAACTGTCTAGCTATCACGGTTTATGAGATACAGCCTGATGACAGACAGACAGACAGCGGAGTCTTAGTAATAGTGTTCCGTTTTAACCCTTTGGGTACGGAACCCTAAAATCCTGCAAACTGCAAAGCTCTTTCTAATATTAGACATTTATAAAAATGCCTCAATATATATAAATAAATCTGCGAAAATATTTGAAACCTTCATGATGATGAAACATTTTTCAGAGAAAATAATAAATTACCCTCTTTTAAAGTCGCTATTATAAGCTCTCTATGAGTGCAAGCGTTGCGATTCTTTTTTTTTATGTCTAAGTCGGCAGTTGCCATAGACGTCGAAGCAAAGGTCAATGCCCTCCAAAGATTGTCTGACCTTGTCTGTCTACGAATGCAAGTACAGTGGACATCGCATTCTTGATAGCAGTTTTTATTACCTATCTATAGCTATACATTTATAAAAGAGCATTTAATTCAAATGGAAAGAACAATGACCACTTCCACTACTAGTGTTGACCTGTTAAATTGCTTTTTTCTAAAGGGGATGTATGATGCTAGAAAATAAATAAAATTATACCTATTTGAATGTGCTGTGTGTGCTGTGACCGTAGAGCACTATAGTTATATTGAATTTTAATTTGGCGATCAGAAAAATATGTATTGGTAATATCAGGATGCTTTATTGTTATTATTAATTTCTACATTACCTATTTGTATTTTGGTTAGCAACTTATAAATAAGAATAAAAATGCAATACGCTTTACTTGTCTATAATTATGGCGTATAGCCAACTATCTTAATCAGCGGTTCAATTAGTAGCCTAAATGTCATCCTGATTGATTTTATCTTTACTAGTATTATCATATTACTATATATTATTATTAATTATTATACTATATATCGCATTATCCTTAACCTTACTAATATTATAAATGCGAAAGTCCGTTTGTTTGTTTGTTACGCCTTCACGTCTTAACTACTGGACCGATCATTATGAAATTTTGCATACACGTTGTTAGGGGTACAAGAAGGAAGGACAATCAACCTTTTCTCCAAAAAAAAAAAATTGTTCCCGAGGGATAGCAAAAAACTTTCTATGCAGAGGAAGTCGTGGGCGGCCGCTGGTAATTTAAAAATAACAACATTTTGACAGGTCAGAAATGGGCATCCTTCTTTATGCCAAAAGGAATAAAAAAATATCAGCCTTGCTGCAGAAAACTGATAATACTGTAATAAAGAAAACCTTTTTTCGTCTCAATCGCAAAATTGTATATTTTCGATGAAAGACTAGCTTCCTAGAAATCAGCGGCCTTGCTCGTTTCGTACTAAAATGTAGAAAGCGTCTGATTCACCCAACAATAGTTAATGTTATTATCACGGTTCTATAGGTCAGTGAACCCAATAAATAGGTAGTAAAGCTTGAAGAACTGTTGATTAGAATATAGTCGGCCAAATACTCAAACAAATCTTAAAAAGGCCACCTTAAATTCAAAAAAGTTATCAGATTTGACGGAAATTCTATGAAACTGACAGCTGCCTTAAAGTTAAGGAGACCTTAACTAAAAATTTTAGCTAAGAAGTCTTTGAGCAAATCTGGTAATCTATTATTTCATTAGAGGCTCATGTGATCTTGGAGAGGAAAGCTCGGCTAATGTGTTCCGTACCATGTAAAATCGAAGCTTATACGTTATACAATACTAGTGCTTAGTCTAGACGTTTCGGTACTTTTTCAGGGGCTGTGGTCACGCGATTAGTGAACCTTTGAAATCTAAGAAATAGACAATTCTATCAAAGTGTGCAATGATATTTTTCAATACAGTTGCTCGAAAATGTGAGCTTACGATGACAGGCCAGCGTGCGGTAAGTTGATTTTACCGCACGCCGTGCGTTTTTGTTTACGGTTTAGTACAGCGTGCGGTAAGTTGATTTTACCGCACGCCCGCGCCGTGCGTTTTTGTTTACGTACGTTTTTTTAATTTCTACTAGCTTTCACCCGCGACTTCGTCTGCGTGGACAGTAGAAAAATATAGCGACCAGTTTAAAATGACCTCTTTAGTGTATGAAAGCTAGTACTACGGAGAGTTCAAGCTGTTTCCCTGGTTCCACCCACCTGAATTTAACGAAACATAGCTTAGATTTTAAGTTGGACCTTAATTTACTAAACTGTGAAAAGCCCATCAAAATTCTTTTAGCGGTTTTTGCGTAATACGCGCACAAATATTTAGAATTTACAGTTTTATTATATGTACAGATTGCAATTTTAGTAGTACCTATAATGTTTTCTCGCAAATGTATTGAAAAACGTAGTATGGCACACGGTTGTTAAGGTTTTTTAAAACTCGTGACGATTATAAACCCTCGCCTGCGGCTCGGGCTTATAAAACGTCAACTCGTTTTAAAAACCTCCTTACCAACCTTATATCATAAACTACTATTATTGGTTTAGGTATTTATGACTGTGATTGTGTATGGTATGGATTACGTTACGCTTAAAGTCAGGATTAGCAACGTGTCATGATACTTGTATAGTTAATTTTAACTATTTGTTGTTTTATACTGTCTATCTATTTATTAGTTTTTAAAAATTGGGAATTATTTTTACAGTTTACATTTTCCTTTTAAATTTTACGGGTGGGAGAACTACTTATATCTTATTTTAATATTGGTAACATCATCAGCCATTTTTAGAAACATATAGGTAAGGATATTTTTAGTTAGCTCAAATTAGATGTTATTCAAGGATTTCAATAACACAATACGTATTTTAATTTGGTTTTATTTAAAACTATATTTTAATGGATATTCATTGCATAGTTCATTTGGTACATAATATTATAACCGCCCAAATGAGATTTCGTAATGCAGAGTTGCAGACAGAATGGTACCGCTATCACATGTGGTAGCCCTGTAGTTAGGTATACTGATTGCTTTCAAAAGTTATAACATAATAATGTATAAGGCAAGTTAAGAAGGAAATGATCAAGGTAGGTGTATACCTAGGTATTTACATACTGTGTGGTGGTATCCTGTTTGAAATCGAAAGCTATGGCAGCTTTGCTAGATCAACTGACGATTAACTTTTCGATGTAACCCTTTTAACAAAGATTTAGTGATAATCCAATTTCTATAGTTTTAAGATTGATACATTTATTTACCAGAAATAATATAAAATTCTCCTTTTGTTTTAATCGTTAGCCTTTCAGTAACTTGCAAACATTTGTGCTCCCATTCACTTAGTATCATGGTGCGTTTTTATTGAATACATACGACACGCTTTACAACTCTTGCAAATATAGTTAAATCCGAGACTATTAGTTTGGCAGTATTGGTATATAATTTGAAAAGTGGCTTAGACGTGGTGCTTCCATATTATAAAAAAAACTAGAAAGTGTGCGAATCTGTTTTTTTACTGTTTACAAATTTTAGCTATACCGCACCTGAAATTAAATTTATGTTCATTTATTTACCTATACGTAAAAATAACCTTACTCTTTTTCCGCTTCTCCCTTGAAAATCATCTGAGTCGAGAAATCGCTTCAGAACAATCAAAATTAAATCTATGATTTCTATGTTATGTATTTCTTGCGACGAGGGTGCCAAAGCATATTTTTTGATAGCTACTCACGAAAACGCATGCATACATGTACTGTCCGTTTATCTTAAGTCACGATGTTTATAAATTTGTTCAAGTACATGTCCAAATAATTCATTAAGTACTCTTTTGCTAGGCTAAAAAGTTTTGGATTTATTACTGACTTTTTAAAAACGAGTACCTCATAATATAATATTTACTATTTAAGTAAATAATAGAATATTTACCAATAGCTAACAAATCAGTCAAAAGGAGACTATGAGTCTTTATAAGAAATCAAAGCTATTCAAGACCAATCAACAACTTTAATAGTGAACTAGTACAGAAAAAGTACGTGCCTGCCTATATGAAACGAAGTGTCAATGACATTTTGAGGAAAACTCTAGCTGGCGACTAGTAAAAACCGTAAAATTTACGTGACGCCTCCGGAGTTCTGCTCGGGTCAAATTAAGACTTTGATTGGGTTTTTATTTTCACTAGCTTTTACAAGAGGATTCTGATCTATAAACAATTTCAGAATCACGTTTAGGCATTTAGCTTACTTCACTTGAATAAACAAGAACAACTTACCGTATTGCCTGTGGGCGGTTTTGATATAAATAGTTTCTAATGTTTCTAATTTCTGTAATGTAATTTTTATCTTTTTATTTTTACATTGTTTAATCAACGTTTTTCAACTGTCCTATTTATCTTTTTATTCATCCGTTTATATTTTTAAGCTATTTCATTGCAATGTAAACAAATTTGAGCGTAAAAGTTTCTAATAAGTTTCTCGGAGACTGAATTACATATTGTATGTTAAATTTATGTGAAATAATCGGCCTCGTGATACTGCCCTTGAGGATTTCAGCTTTTATCTGTAAAGAAGGACTTTTCTATTTCAGGAACGTAACTTAATATGGATAATGTTGAAAACTACCTTTGTCGCAAATATTAATCATTAATTTACAAAGCAGCCCACCTTGTTACATTTGTTTCATATGCCCGAACGATAAACATTCGTTATCGCTTCGCTTCGCTTATTTGATGTTTCGAAAATAAATTCTTCATGAAAACTTAGGTATGTCAATCTAATACATATTCCGAAAACGAAGCGATGACGAGGATTTGCAAATGTTACTTTGTGGGTGGTACGATCGGCAACAGACGTGATTTACCACTTTGCAGAAAAATTGGGTGCGCGTGTTGCACCAACTAAATGTTAGTGACAGCACGGCGTGTAGGTGTGGTAAAGCGGAAGTGTTATCGATAGTACTTACCCGCCACCCTCATAGTATGACGAATATGAAGAAAGAAAATAGTTTTGTTTACATCAGAAAAACATATTTGACAACAAACATACAAAAGCTTTGTCTACATCGGGATGTAATTGACCAAGCGAGCGCGAAGTCTCGGTTTTAGCTTGGGCAAAAATGCTTTTGTGGACCATACGCTGTCCCGCTGTCCGTCTGTTCTCCTCTACAGATAGCATTAAATTTCCAATTCTCGTGAATTTTTGTGAGGGTTCAATAAAAATAATATAGAATATTATTTTTTTACTGTTTCTCAATTAATTTCAAAATGGCGCAGATACCTACCTGTTAAAGCGAGGTCTACAGCCACTTGTTGATTTTTGACATTTCTATGAGACAACATCGCTCTCTCGGTTGTCATGCTACAGGGGCTGGTGTAATTATAGGTCCTCTTTTTTATTGTTGATACCTATAATATCATTGTTATAGGTATATTTTTGTTTTATCTTGCTGTTTCGAAACACTTTGTACTACGTTTGCAAAAGGCTACTGGTCTGTAGGATTTACGGTCATGCTCATTTTTTCTGGGTTCGCATTCGACACATTTTGTCGAGTCATTCAGTCTGTTAAAGCAGCTTGCAATAATAGTTTTCTGTTCCGTGTTTTACCATTGTTTTTTGGATTCAACATTTATAATTAGGTCGTTTATTTAGCAATAATTTGTATGCATATTTTTGCAAATTTGATGTAAGTACAGTTAAATAAAATTCATTTTTATCCTCTTTTATTTTCAGATAACAGTATATAGTTTCTTATACAGCGGGTATCTTCCAAATATTAATGTTTAGGAACCATAAGCTATTTAAAACAACTAGTAGCTGTCCATATTAGATACGCCTGATTGGCATAAAATTCGACCAACAAGGCGGATCCTATTGGTAGCGGTGTATGTACTTAATTTTTTTGCCTTCTTTAATAGTCTTTTTATATAAGTTTTTCTTACATACCTCAAAAACGAGGACTAGTTTTTGGGTATGTAAGAAAAACTAATACAAAAGCATACAAATTTCAGATTAAAATTGACTTTAGCGCTATCGCACACGGGCAACTTAGTTGCCCAGCAACTGTTTTGTCTCTCACATCAAGTCCACGGGTTTATATGGAAGCGCGCACACGAAGCGACGCGGTTGTCGGCAACTTTTCATACAAACCATGTGAGAGACAAAACAGTTGCTGGGCGACTGAGCGATAGCGCTTAGTTATTTTTTATGACGTATTAAAGTTGAAAGATTATACAAAATTTTTTTTTCACTAGATATGTGGTATGATTACATTTTAAATTGTATATTTTTTTTTATATCCGTACTTGACTTCTAGTTCCAAAGAAATTAATATTATTTTTTTGCAGGGCCATCTAAAATAAAAAGTGAAATTTTAAATGGTGGTCATTCCAAAAGAAAAGAACAAGACCAAATACATACTTATGGGTAAAATTTCTACGAATTTAAAAGTTGTCGATTTATCTAAATTTTTTTTAAATCATTACTCTATCCTACCCCAAACGTTGAAAATCAATTAAGATATTGTTTTCTTTGAATTAATTTATTAATGTGTTCTGTCTCGGATGGCTGACACTTATAATAAATACATTCAGGATATAGATATACAGGGTCATTTTGAACTTACCATCCAAATTTTGAGGATGTGTTCAGTCCATGAAACTAAACAACTTTCTCTAAAGAACACATGGTCATATGTAAAATAAAAATCGACTTTCCATACAAATCAAACAGATCACGTGATCAATTTAGTATGGGATGACCAAAATTTTCTGGCAAAATTTGACACATGTTTCTTAGAGAAAGTTGTTTAGTTTCATGGACTGGACACATCCTTAAAATTTGGATGGTAAGTTCAAAATGACCCGATATTTATTACGAGTATTGGCTCTTTTAAGAGATTAATTGTAAATAAGTTAAACGAGATCGATACTATACCTAATTAAATATAAAACTTTGTATTAAATCTTTAAAATATTCCCATATTCTACTAAACTTGTACTACTACTAAATATGTAATTTACGTTACTACTACTAAATACGGAATCAGTGGTTAACGATGTTGGTTCCACATTTACTAATT
Organism: Agriphila geniculea; assembly: GCA_943789525.1. NCBI lineage: Eukaryota > Metazoa > Arthropoda > Insecta > Lepidoptera > Crambidae > Agriphila > Agriphila geniculea. The sequence goes on along the minus strand of OX038882.1, from coordinate 14,580,643 downwards.
TTCCTATGTAACTTAATCTGTTTATTACACAAATTGTGAAACTGTTTGTTAAACCCATATAAAATAAAATAAAAATGTGTTAGTAGAACATTTATAACTAAAAACCAGTAAAATACAAAAGGCAGGCACTAAATAAGTTGACACTAAATACGTTACAATTCTCACTAAATCCTTTTGATAAAATTTGTAAAAGTAGTGATTTTCTATAGTTTCAGTGCGAGCGGTGCTGTAAAGATTTATTTAAATCAAGTATGTTTATTTTATGAGCTTTTGAATAAAAATAATGTTGGCAATACTCAGTAATTTTCTATGCGTTTAATAACAAAGTGGCTTAGCCACCGATAACTGAAAAACATAATTATTACGAGTATTATGTGGCCGTAAATCAAATAGACACATATTTTAAAACAATTTATTTTTAGTCTTGAAATTACTCTAAAAAAATAATTACATAACAAATTGAAAAAATAATTGTGCTTATGTTTTTGCTGTCTAAAGAAACGTTTTGTAGGTATATTCTTTTTTTGATTCTTCGAACAGTTTATTCGGAACTATTAAATTCGAAAATTCAATGGATTTTTTTGTAAAGTGAAGATCAACAGGTATCTCGGAAGCGGTCTGACTTCCGTAACATTGGAAAACCCCACCGAATTTTCTGAATTCTCATTTGAGAAAAAAATACTTTGAGAAGCGCTCATTCAAGTCAGTTGAATGAAGGTACAGTCAGCAGCACGTCAAGCTTTACAAAATGTAAAAAAATCTGTGATTAATTTTGAACCTTAAAATCTTTTGACTTAGGTATCAAATTGATTGAAATTGATTAACCTGTTGTTGCCACAACAGCGTGCCGTTGACTGATATAAACGGTTTCACGACAAATAGAAAAAGACATTGGCACCTACCTACTGATTTATATGATTTCTAATTTTCTTTTGCCACACAAACAATGAGCATCGCAGAATCTTTAAAACGTAGAGCAAGGGATATTTATTTCAGATTTGTATCGAGCTTTCCTAAATTCTAATATAATATTATTATAAGTATTTTCAATAACTACCTGCAAATATACACTTGGGCTGTTTAAACTTAGTTCAAACAGTTTGTATAACGAGCAAAGCATCAGCAAAATATTTTTTGAGAACACTAGGGAGACTTAATAAGGAGGTTTTTAAAACGAGTTAATAATTGTCACGAGTTTAAAAAAAACCCATACGACATTTTTGAATACGTTTTCAAGAAAATATAATATTATAGGTACCTACCGAATTGCAATAAAAAAAAATCCATAAACAAAAACGGCACGGCATGCGGTACAGTCAACTTTCCGCACGCTGTTAGTAACCGTGAACAAAAACATATATGGCGTGCGGTGAAATCAACTTTCCGCACGCTGTTCTCTTATCAAAAGCTTTTCGAGCAACTGTATTGAAAAATACTTTATAACTATCATACATTCCTAGCCCAACGCACGATGTCCGAGCATGCGTGAGCGTGCGCGAATAAGTTGGTGGTGGTGGTTGTACATGATATAAGTGGGTATGTAATGTATGACCTAAATTTACATGCACTAACGATCAGAGGATATAATAACATTTCATATAATTTGATTTGACATACCGATCAAATAATATAACATACGGTTAATATAATTTCACTTGACCTAAATACTTGTGATATAAAAACTATTTGACACAATAATCATTTGATCTAATTAACAGATGATATAAAGCACATTTCATATAACATTCATTTACTCTATTCAACATTAAAAATAATTTTATTTGACCTATGATTTAAATGCTATAAAAACAAGCATAGCCTAAAAATATGATTTCATTAATTATATATTTTTATCCACACCCATGCTTTAAATCATCCATAAAGAGTTCTAAAACAGTTAGCTTACTGCGAAAATTACAGTATCGCTCCGCTGCGAGTGGTCAAAACACTAACCTAACCTACCTGGTGTATTAAGTTTTTATTTACAGCGGGGGGCCTAGGTCCAGCTGCCCTGCACCCCCCAGCAAGCATTTTGCAAGCAAGCACCCAACATGCAAGCATGCAGCAAGCAAGCATGCAGCAAGCAAGCATGCAGCAAGCAAGCATGCAGCAAGCAAGCATGCAGCAAGCAAGCAAGCATGCAGCATGCAAACAGCCATGCAGTAAGCAAGCATGCAAGCAAGCATGCAACATGCATGCATGCATTGTGGAGCTCCGCTCGCTTCGCTCGAGTGGTCAGAACACTAACCTAACCTAACCTACTGGTAGGTGCATTAAAAGTGTTTCTTTATAGCGGGGGGCCTCAGACCCCCTGACCCCCCGAGCAGGGGGGCCAGCCCCCCTGCACCCCCTGGCAAGCATTTTGCAAGCAAGCGTTGTGGAACTCCGCTGCGAGTGGTCAAAACACTTACCTAACCTAACCTACTGGCAAGCTATATGCATGCTTGTATGCTTGCTTGCATGTCTAGTCATTGTTATGTTATAATATATGTATGCTAAAAGATGTAAGTACATTAAACATTAGTGGATTTGATAATTAAGCAAGCATCATAATAACAAAAGCTAGTTATTTCTATTTTATAGTAAAAGTTGATTATAACATGTAAAATTAGATCAAATGATATGTATATGAAATGTAAGTTGGATAAAAAAGCGATACATCAAATGATACTTATGGGATATAAACGTTAGAGCAAATGTAAATATGGCAAATAATAATGATGACAAATTAATAATAGGTTAAATAAAAATTATGTCATTTATTTTTAGGTCAAATAAAAATTAGATGAAGTCAACGTTAGTGACATTGAAATTAGATTAACTGTTTTTATGGCAACCGAATCCCCTTTTAAGTGAATAAATATTATTAAAAATTATATTTAATTAAAAGTAACAAATGCATTTCAGCATACTAATCACTCTCATCGATCACCGTAGAGTAAATTATAGCCATGTAAAAGTTTTATTTATTTACTCTCTGTATGATAATATATTATTATGGTATTTAAATCATAGGTGAAATAAAATTATTTTAAACGTTGATTAGAGTAAATGAAGGTTATAAAAAATGTGCTTTATAACATCTGATAATTAGATCAAATGATTATTATGTCAAATAATTTTTATATCACATGTATTTAGGTCAAGTGAAATTATATTAACCGTATGTTATATTATTTGATCGATATGTCAAATGAAATTATATGAAATGTTATTATATCATGTGATCGTTAGTGCATGTAAATTTAGGTCATACATTACACACCCCAAATTACCTTCTCCATGAAACCACAGTCAAACAAGTCTACCCCATGGTAATGTGATGATAAATAGGGTTGTCTGATACCCAAAGTTGTATCTGACCGCTTAAAGTTAACCAAATGCAACCATGGTTGGAAGTGACGCAAGTGGTGTTGTTGTTGTTGTTTTCGTTTTGGTAAGTGTTGTGTAAGCTTTTAGAAGAAATAGCATATAAAATCCCTTTATTTTTAAATGTCTTCATAATGTTTACTTTTTTCTGTTAGCTTATAAATAAACAAAGAGTTAGTTGCGGTTATCGCTTATTATTTAGACTAAGCGAAAGGTGAAAAAGTATATGTTTTTCCTCTACGTGTAAGCCATTTGAGTCATATAGAAGCAAATGCAGCAACATCTTATTTTTCAATAAAAGCAACTAATGCAGTATGCTAATGTGAAAAGAGCTTTATCGTTTGATTTCATGAGTTTGCAGTAAAAACAGTAACAACTCGTATACAATCACCGTTAAAATTATAGAGTTGCAGCATAAACAGCAATATCCCATAGTAACTCCACTGCTTCTAAACCAACAACATTGTTTTTTGCTATTTTGGAATAACTGAATGTTGCTCTTATGCTTCTATACCTATGTTTCATTTATCCGTTCGTGGTCGTGGCATTGCAACGCAACGTATGTCGAGTTCAGTACATTATATTTATTAAAAATAAAGTTTGTAGGACGGAACCATCTTCTCGCGTCTCGGTCTGAACTGAACGTGTCTGCTTTCGTAATGTACGTCTGGTTCGATGACCGCTTTTAAGCTAACTACAAAAAGTCTAGAGTAGGTACTTTCAACAGGGGAAAACCATACTTTCGATACAAACCGATCTCAATTTTAGCCTAAAAATATATTGCTCTTGTCTAAAAACTGATTAAAATCTAGAAAAAGTCGTTCAGAGGCTTGACACAAAAATATGGCGGCAGTTGTTTACTGTTGATTTTTTTAAATCTAGTTACCTACCTATCCAACCTCAAATTAAAAACCGGCCAAGTGCGTCTCGTACTTCAAACTTACAGGAAAATGAGGGAATTTGAAAGAAAAAATCTTTTCAACACACTTGCTCGTAAAGTGAGCCATGTTGGTTTATGGCCCTAAAAGCCATCGCTTTTAGGGCCATAAACCGAGCTATAACAAACACCGTGCAAATATTAATAACACTAGTACGTTATAGAATTATCTCTACAAAGTTAAATTAGTACCTTACTGCAAGTTCTACGCGAGTAATCAGAGCATTCCCAATTTAACAGGGTTATACAGCTATTTTTTTTAGTAACAACAAAAAAGTTTTATGCCGCTGAAAATTCATATACATTTTTGGAATAAATAAACGTGTAAGTCTTTAATTAAGTCAAACAAATATTTATTTCTGTCAAATTATTCATAATTCACAATATTTTGTTATTAAATATTAAAATATTTGCATTTTATAAAATTATAATTTTGAAGTAAGCTGTGTGCTCACTCACCCCTTTGTTCGCAAAACATTATTGAATTGGGGGTGTGAAAAAAACAAAAAAAACCTGCGCGCCTTTTCCCTTAGAATAAAAATTACAGTCTTTGTCTACATAACAAGTTTTAAACAGTGATACCCCAGACGTTTGGGTAAAAAAAAATATTTTCACGCACCCCTCCACTTGTATTTTTTTTATTTTATTTATTTAACATTGTTACCACAGCATTTACAGAGCATTTACGCAGGTATAATTATACAGTACATAAGCCAATTACGGAAACAACAGTTCGTAAACAAAATATATATGGTAACAAAAAAAAAATAAACAAATATTAAGTTTAACGGTTTGTGAAAGAAATTTAAAAAAGGATAAGAATGAAATAATTTATAATATTGTATCATGATGGGTAGTGTGAATATGTGCGTGTGTATGTGTGTATGTTTGTGTGTGTTTGTGCATGTGTGTTTGCCTCCTTCTTAGATAGAAACAGCAGGTAAAAGTAAATTCGCTCGCTCTGTATGTGGGTATGTGAGAGTTCCCTATTAATATTTTTTTATATGGGTTGGCAAGACACATCTTTTGTAAAAATATAAGACTTTAGCTTCATCGGTTTAGCTGTTAGAGCTTTTTTACGGTTTATGGATGGATGGACGGACAAACAGACACATAAGTCTCCGTTTGGTCCGTTCGGGTACTGAAGCCTAAAAAAGTTTTTAAGAGAACTAGATTTATTTTTTATTTTTCAACACACTTGCTTGTAAAGTGAACTTTATTACATCACTTTTAGGGCCATAAACCTAGCTATAACAAACACGTGCGTAACATATTACATACTAGTGCGTAATAGAATTATCCCTACAAAGTTAAATTAGTACCTTTAAGTTATATGCGAGTAAACAGAGAATTCTTATTTTTTTTTTGTACACAACGGGTTAGTGCTTGGCCTTCATCTCACCTAATGTTAAAGGACGATAAGGCCGAAGGTGGAAGTGCACTACACCCGGATTACTGGCTATCTTACCTCTAACTGCCGGAGGTAAGATAACGCTAGGTAAGATGGTGGTAGCTAGTCAGGCGGACTTGAAATAAGCCCTACCACCAACCAAACCGAGTACAAGTTGTACCCCCCCTGGGAATCGAACCCGGGCCCTCTACGTCTTACACGGGTGGGTGAACCACTAGACCACAGAGGCGGTTAAATTTAGCAGGGTTATGACCCTGCTTTTATTTTTTTTTATAACGACAATGAGGTTTTATGCCGCTGAAAATCCATATACATTTTTGGTATAAATACTCGTAGATGTGGCCTTAATTATGTCAAACAATCATTTATTATTATCAAATTATTCATATGTAATTGACAATAATTTGTTATAAAATATTAAAATATTTGCATTTTACCTATCACTTAAAATTATAATTTTGAAGTAGGCTGTATCTTTTGAAGTAGGCTGATTTTGAAGTAGGCTGTGACAAAGGGGTGCGTGAGCACGCTCCCCTTTGTTCGCAAAATATGCATTGGGCGCGTGAAACTCTGTGTACCTTTTCGCCTAATTTTCTTATTTTGATTTTATTGAATTCTTCGCTATGTGGTAAATTATTAAGTTGTTTTCTCGTAAATGTGTTGAAAAACGTCGTATCAAACTCGTGAGCTCTGCTTATTACACACTCAGCTGTTATTATGCCCTTGCTTATGGCTTGGGCTGCAATCCACAGCCTCGTGTACAATGAGCAACTTAAGCTCACTTGTACTCAAAGTTACTATTACTAACTTTGTTTACCTATGATGAATGCTTAAACTTAATTATTTCTTTACTTTTATTACTGTGTCTTTACTTTACTAGCTTTCGCCTGCGACTTCGTCCGTGTGGAAATTCGGAAAATCCCTAGAGGATTATAAGGACATTATCTGCAACGTAGAGGAATGTCTGGTTAAAAACAACATGAAAAAGGAGGACTGTGAACCTATACGTCAAGATATTTCATCTGTCTTGCGACGTAGCAAACTGCCCAAACTCAACCTTCCTCACTATGAATATACAGCGCTGAAGAGCCTGTGGAACCAGTCAGAACTAACTATTCTCCGTGCAGAAAAGGGTAATGCAACGCTTGTGAAGGACATGTCAGATTACAATGATAAAATACCACAACTTTTAGCTGATGACAAAACCTACAAACATATCAAAAATGATCAAACTACCAAGATCCTTAATAAAACTAGTGAGCTCATCAAAAAACATTCTGTAACCTTGAATCTTGACGTCAATTACCTTGTTTCATTATAAATAATTTACCAATCACCAAAACTGTATGGGTTGCCCAAGATACACAAAGACAACGCTCCGCTACGTATATCATCAAATTGATTCACCAACTTACAAATTGGCACGACACGTAGCGAAAACACTCACACCACTGAGAGGTAACACAACAACTTATGTAAAGGATTCCTGCCAATTCATTAGTGAGATACAACATCTAAATCTTGCACATGAAGAAATTATGGTCAGTTTTGATGTTCAGTCCTTGTTCATGCCATGCCTACCAGTACAGGACTGCATTGATATCACTAGGAAGAAGCTAGTAGAAAACAACAAGCCAGTTGAATATGCAGAACTTCTAGAACACTGCCAAACATCCGGCTATCTCTTGTGGGACGAAGAATTCTATCTACAAGTAGACGGGGTAGCTATGGGATCTCCTGTATCCCCCGTTGTCGCGGACATCTTCATGGAGGATTTTGAGGAGAAGGCACTAAACACAGCATCTGTGTCTCCTCGGTTCTGCAAACGGTACGTAGATGAAACTTTCTTGAACCACCTTAAGTATTAAATTCACTATGGAGTTAGAGGCAGATAACTAGCCTTTTTGGATATTCTTATCATCAGGTATTCTAATCGAACCTTGAGCCACACTGTGCATCGAAAAGCAACACATACAGATAGGTAACCTCAACGGTGAATCCCACTGCAGGGATTGTAGGTAGGGTATGGTAGTCCAAAGTGGAAGATCTTCCTCCGGGCTGGGTGATCTTAGCCCGGGGACCGCGGTCCGACCGATGATGGTTGGAAGTTGTATATTATAGTTTGGTGGCTGAGAAAACTCCGATAGCGAGATGTAGGTTTCTCCATATTGTCTCCATAATACGAGGTGCTATTCCTTACTAATCTTTTGCGTTTATTCGACACTAGCGCCATCTAGTAACACGGGTATGAATCTTGTTGCAACCGTGTGTTGGTATGTGCGGCGACGTAGGTAGATGCCGCTACACCACCACCATCATTTACAGTTAGCTACCGTAAGGAAATGTTTGTTTCAGAAAGCACGCGGGATCTGTGACCAACAACACCTGACAGCTGAACTTCAGCATGTCAAGCACGTACTGCGAAGTAGCAAACTGCCACTGACGACGACGACCTGCCATTCTACTTTACAGGAAAGGTGTCACTGACAAGATTGGAGGTATTCTGAAGCGTGCCTCTATCAAGATCTACTTCAAGCAGCCGAAGAAGATAAGCCAATTCACACGACCTGTCAAGTGCAACATCCCCTTTCAAGATACAGGCGTCTACAAACTTGATTGCGATTGTGGGCTCTTTTACATCGGGCAAACAAAGAGAAGTATAGGAACGCGCGTTAAAGAACATGTAGCTGAAATGAAGAATAGGCGCGATACGTGTCAAGTCTGCAGTGTTTGAACATGCCTCAAAGGGAACCAACCATTACATTAGATACTACATCATACTATAAAATCAAGTATAGATCCTACAAAATGTTTTATCTTTCTACTAAATAAGTATATTAATTTCATTAAAATACGAAGAGTGGCTCCTCAATCCATACGGATATGATTTGATAAACCACAAATCCTTGCCAAAAAACAAAAAACTCATTCCCAGAATGCTACGCGAGGCTAATGAAATCAACAAATATCCAAATTTCAATAGAGAAGATGGTTGGAGAGTACCACCAGCTTGGGACCCTATAATTCATCAACTAAAATCCCATCCCAAATCACACACTGCAGGATCTAAAGATACAGTTAGTTCGTTTTGTAGATAGGGATCAAAAGAGAGGTCGACATAAACTTCTCTGAGTTTTCTTACGCCAGTTCTTTCTCGGAGAAGCCTCCCAATTTCTGAACTGGTGGTAGATTCAGTAGCTAGATCGTGTTTTCTTAACTTTAATCAATTTTATTCAATAATTATTATTAAAATCAGAACGCAGCTATAAAATCTGTACATCAGAGCCAACAGGTCGGATGTCCAATCTTACGAAAATCACTTTTGTTCTAGAACACATTTAATATTTTGTCCTCTTTCGGGCTCTCTTATCATTATTTCGCTATCTCTTTTATTCACAAAGTTAAGCTTACAAAAAAAAGTCGGATGTCCACATGACTTTAGAGCAAAAACAACTAATGTTTAGTTGAGACTTTTTACCTTTAGTAAATTTGAAATAACGGTTAAAAGTAGGTCTTATGTTCATATAAGACGTATCGTTTCTAAAATTTTCTTTAGAGCGTAGCGTCTGAAATTAACATCAGACCTTTTGGTTCGGGAAATCCACACAACTTCCAGAGTGAAAGAGATAGCATCAATTTATAATGGGCGTTAAAAAGAGACAAAACGATAACATACGCTCGACGAGCGCCGACAACCCGCGGCCGCACACGGCCAGTAGCGTCGGGTAGTGAGTGTCATGTAAAAACTAGTTTGTTCGTGTTGCGATCGCGGGTGGAATAGTTTGGTGCAAATAAATAATTATTCATGTTTATTATCAAATGCAGTGTTTTAAACTTTACAGCATGAATCCTCGTGTCAATAGGATATTCCAGGAGTTAAGGAAAGCTGAAAATATAAGTATGAAGGTGTCATATCAATTTTTATGTTTACTTACCCCATTTACCATCTAAGGGGTTGATTTTCAAAATCTCCAAATATATGTTTGGCTATTTATTTTTAGACGTGCTCCTACGAAGTTTAAAGTTATAATGTCTATTTTATATTCTTTTTCCATACAAAATTTGAACCCCATTTTCACCCCTTTAGGAGGTTAAATCATGTCCACCGTGTTGGACTTCAAAATAAACGTCATTTTTGCAATCGTCATACGAGAAAATCCCAATAACTACATCCATATCTATTTTTAGGTTTATTTACCCATTTCACCCCTATTTCATCGCCATAGGGGTTGAAGTACTAACAATAACAATATACGTTTCGTTAGATTTTCTTCCATAAGCCTATATTATAAATAAGGTGATTTTTACTTCGAAAATGAAGGATTTTCTTCTATACACAACTTCATACCCCTTTTCACCCCTGCGGGGATAGAATTCAGAAAAACGCTGAGTGTATTTATTAATTTTCAATCGTCAGCCTTAACACAAAATTTTAAGATCCTAGCTTCAAAACTGAGGGACTTTCATACAAACTTTCATCCCTTATTTCACCCCTTTAAGGATGGAATTTTCAAAAATCCTTCCTTAGTGGATGCCTACACTGTATGAGGTATCTATGAGCAAAATTTCAAGTCTCTAGGTCCAGCGGTTTGGGCTGTGCGTTGATAGATCAGTCAGTCAGTCAGTCATTCAGTTTACGATTTTATATATTAAGATACGGAAAAACCGATATCCTCTGTCAAATACAAACATATTATGACACTTTTATAATAGATACCGGCAGAATTCCATGGTTTTTACAAAAATCTGCATCACGACAGCACTGCAAGCGATGTTCACTGCGAGACCGATCAGACAGGCGGCGACGAAGAATCAGCTGCATTCTAATGATAATTATTGTTCTACTTATTACATTTATTTTAATAAACCTACCTACTTGATACATTTTATTTTTCTTTGGTTTAATACAATTCTTGCTTCTGCGTTTCTTTTAAAATGTTATTATCTCAAAAACTTAAATGTTCAAGGAAAAGTCGGATGTGTATTTGTAAGAGCAGGTCAAATATCCCCGGACCAAAATATCTTATTTTCACATACTCTTTATTGGATTCATGTTTGTTTTCGAACCATTTGGTCAGATCTTAATATGAGCCCTAAAATTGTTAATCAAAGTTAATGTTTTTTAGAACCAAAACAGCGGATGTTATTATCCGACCATGTCATAAGAAAATACCCTCATTTTTAAGGTCGGATGTTGCTCCTTTTTTATAATTCAGATTTAATTGCGTTGCTGTTCTTGGAGAAGGGATGAAATAGTATAGCGAAAAACAATCACTATTAAATAGTAATTTTACTCACCTAAAGATTTTTCGTAAACTTAGTAGTCTAAGTTAGTAATCAACGTTTAAAAGTTAAAATTCCTTCTCCTGTAAAGTACCAAAAATGGACATCCGACCAGTTGGCTCTGATGTACAGAAATAATTTATTAAACTTGAATGCATTTTTATAAAGTTTCGAGCGGGTAATTTCATAAAAATATGAGCAGCTTTTTTGCTTGTAATATTAGTAGGATATCCATATTCCATTCCTGTTCGTCCCCGTTCTCGCCCGTTCCCTCACCCGTTCTCGTTCTGTTCCAGTTCCCGTATTATTATTTCATTTCATACAAAATACCACCATTTTGGGCCCTTTGATTTTTAGGTTTATTTAACCCATTTACCCTTTAAGGGGTTAATTTTCGGAGAATCATGAAATACCTACGTGTTTGCTTAGTTTTTAGACCGTGTTGGACTTCAAAATATACCTATATGTAATTTTTGCAATCAACATCCCATAAAATCTCAATAACAACATCCATTAAAACCTCAATAACAACATCCTTCGTATTCATTTTAGCGTTAATTTATCCCCTGAAGGGTAGAGTTTCGGAAAATTACGAAATAAGTGTTTGCTTATTTGTTTTTAGAAGTACTCCCATGTGGTTTCAAGTCAACATTGCCAAAATTGTCTCCTTACAAAATTTGAATATCCATTTTACCACTTTAGGGTTTGAATCACGTCTCCATCAAAATAAATGGCATTTTTGCAGTCAACATCTTATAAAGCCTCGGTAATGACATCCATAATTATATTAGTTTTTTTTACCCCATATACTGGCTACGGGATTGATTTATACAAATTCACGAAATATGTATTTGTTTATACGAAGTTTAAAGTCAAATTGTTTTTTCTGTATTAAATTTTAACCTCGAATTGTCGGACTTCAAAATAAATGCCATTTTTGCAATCAACATCCCATAAAACCTCAAAAACGACATCCATATTGTTGCTTATTTGTTTTTAGAAGTACTAATACGAAGTTTCAAGTCGAAATGTCTATTTAATATTATTTTTCCATTTTTCATATTTTGTAAAATATGAAGCCCATTTCACTCCTTTTAAGGTTAAATTATGGCACCGTGTTGGAATTCAAAATAAATGCCATTTTTGCAATCAACATCCCCTAAAACCACGATAGCAACATCCGTTAGGATTTTAGGTTTTTAGGCTTTTTTACCCCATTTACCTAAGGGGTTGATTTTCAGAAATTCACGAAATACGTGTAGCATATGATTATTTGTTATAGAGGTACTCCTACGAAGATTCAAGTTTTTTCAAGATTCAAATTTATTCATTCTAAATATCTATTTTATATTTTTTCCATACAAAATTTGAACCCAATTTCATCCCTTTAAGTGTTGAATAATGTCTACCATGTTGGACTTAAAAATAAATGCCATTTTCGCAATCAACATCCCATTAAAACCTCTATTACGACACCCATATCGATTTTGGGCTTTTTTATCCCATTTACCCCTAAGGGGGTGAGTTTCAGAAAACCGCGAAACACCATGTTTGCTTATTTTTTTGTAGAAGTACTCCTACGGAGTGAATTTCGGGTCGAAATATCATTCCTTTTTCCCGTATAAACTTTGAACCCCTATTTCACCCCTTTACGGATGGAGTTTCCAAAAATCCTTTCTTAGTGGATGTTTATACTGTATTTAGTATCTATGTACAGAATTTCAAGTTTTTAGGTCTAGTGGTTTGGGTTGGGCGTTGATATGTCAGTCACCCCTTTTTTAGCTTTTGCCCGCGACTTCGTTCGCGTAATTAAGATAGTTGTGCATTTATTTTGAAAGTCACGGATTACCAATATACCTAGGTATTTATCAGTAGACCTCATTTCACACATTTAAATTTTCCCATAAAAATTCATGTACAAACTGGAACACTCTGTAGCACCCTGTATAACGGGAATTTTCTAAAACCGTTTCTAAGTGCTCAGCTACACCATGAAAAATATCTACCTTCCAAAAATGGTGTCTCTTCCTTCAGCCACAGAATATATAATAGTACAAGTACCACATACAAGCTGGAACACCCTGTAGCACCCTGTATAACGGGAATTTTCCAAAATGCTTTCTTATTGCTCACCTAAACCATGAAAGGTATTCTACCCTTGAAAAATGATGTCTATACCTTCAACTCTATACAAATCCCCATACAAACTGGAACACCCTGTAGCAGCCTGTATAACGGGAATTTCCCAAAACCCTTTCTTAGTGCTCACATACATTATAAAAGGAATCTACCTTCCAAAAATGGTGTACTTATCTATCTTCAGCCCCATACAAATCTCCATACAAACTGAAACACTGTAACACCCTGTATAACGGGAATTTTCTAAAACCCTTTCTAAGTGCTCAGCTACACCATGAAAGGTATCTCCAAAAAGGTACCCTCCAAAAATGGTGTCACTACCTTTAGCCGTCAGGGATCTCCGCCTATTCCCACAATGAATTAATGAATGAATGAATCAATTTAGAGTTTTATGTATAAAGATACAGCTTATTATTAGTATCAAGCCGGTAAACTCATATAAGAAGAGCCTCTGATAGAAACCACAAGCAGTCTATAGAAAATTAGAATCTGTAAGAAAGTAAGCATCTCTTAATTCGCCAATTATTAGTGAAAGATTCAATCAAAAGAGAAAGTAACATTTGGAAATGCCAAATAAGTTTGTAATAGACCTGTCGCGAGTCTAGGGGCTCGACGATATTATTTTGGCCAATGCATCACCATAAATACGTTTGAAACCTTGCTCTTTTGGCTAGTACCATTGAGTTACTACTTAATTTTTTTGTTTCGAATCTTTAACTTTTTTTTGCAATAATGTAATTATTAGTCTGTAACAAGTCATTATGAATGATTGAATATTTTTTCAATGTTTATGAATGACTGTTTGTTTCCAAATAGTAAATAAACTAATGGCTCAGTGAGCTGAGACCTCGCATTTGTGATATTTATGAACTTTTTTCAAAATGGCTGATTTCAGCTTATTTACGTTTTTTTTTTCGGAAAATTTCAAAAAACTGTAAAGAAAAAAATATCTATATAATTATCGTACCAGCTCACAAAATTTCACGAGAATTGGTCGAGAAATGTGACATGTACAGGAGAACAAACGGACAGTCGGACAAACATACGAAAGCATTTTTGCCTAAGCTGCAACAGAGAAGTTTCGCTCGCACTTCATGCGCACAGGAGTAAAAAGCTTATGTGTGTAGTGTATAATGTTGTTATGATGCAACTAGGGGCTCAGTGAGCTGTAGACCTCGCGTTTCTGCATTAAAAAGTACCTCAAATTGTGTTGTTTAAATTAATCTAGCAGATGTCGCCACGAGGTTTCTTACAAAAGCAGTACTATGTCCTTATATTAAGATAATTAATATATTGGAAAAGATACTTGAAAAAAATCGTAACGTATCGACCGTCGCAGCTCAGACAGGATTGCTATGGGTGAGTCGGTTTTTTCTAGTATTTTTTTTTAATATATTAATTATCTTAATATAGAAATAGCAGTGTGAATGCCTCAAATAAAAAAATTCAATAAGTACTATGTCCTGTTTGGAAGATTAATTTTATATCTATTCGAAGCTAGATAGCACTTCTAATTTTGATCATTTTTCGAAATATTATTTCGACATTATTTCAACATATTAAAGATACTATAATATATCTTATATCTCTATAGATAAAGATGCTTTTGCTTTAAAGTTACAAATCCATTCATAGATTATTTTTTAATGAAAAATTAATGTTGGTAAATTGATTTTTAGGGTTCCGTACCTCAATAGGAATAAACGAACCCTTATATGATCCCTTTGTTGTCCGTCTGTCTTTCTGTCTGTCTGTCCGTTAAGACCCTTTATCTTGGGAACGCGTGGAGGTTTAGAGTTGAAATTAAAACCATATACTCGGTATACAGTCTATTGAAGCAGTAAAAAAATCAAACATCTAAGTTTAAGTAAAAAAGATAATATGTCCGTTTATACCGCAAAAAATGCCCATTTCGACACTCTCAAGGGAATCAAAATTCATAGGGTTCTTCCTGTTGACCTAGAACTATGAAATTTGGCAAGTGATATTGCCTAATTCTACAAATACAGGGAAAAATCTAAAAACTATACATTTGTATTGTAATTCAATCAAAAAATATAGTCGTCAGTTTTCCGCCAATCAAGACCCATTAACTCAAGAACGCATGGAAGTATAAGTTGAAATTAAAACTATATACTCAAATCTATAGTCCCTTAAAGCTGTGAAAAAATTAAACTTTTAAGTTTACGTAAACAAAAGATACGGCCGTTTATGCCGCAAAAAAAATGCATATTCCGACACTCTCAAGGGAATCAAAATTTATAGGGAACTTTCCGTTGACCTAGAACTATGAAATTTGGCAAGTAATATCGTCGTATACTACAAGTACAAGGGTTAATCTGAAAATTATACATTTGTAGATAAATCATTAAAAAATACAGTGAAATCTTTAAAAAAAAACTGCGAGACTCGATTCCTGAACTAATTGTAATAAGAACCTTTAAATTTGTACGGAACCCTCGGTGGGCGAGTCCGACTCGCAATTGTCAGGTTTTTTTACAATTAATAATAATTCAATCGATTTCAAGAAAACTTTGTTTGTGTAAGGCCTTGTGAACATTCTAAATAACATTGTTTTTAAATAGCCTTTAAGATAGTTAAAAGAGTGCCCAAAAAGGGGAAAAGAGACAAGTTTTTTTCATACTACGATTATTTACGTTTTCAATTTTTGAAGTGAAAACTTCTTTAGCGGCGTTGTACATTTTTTTTGTAATGGGGAAAAAATTTTAAACTCGTGTCAGTCAGGGTCACGTGACCCTGATCGAAAATTCGTAAGACGGATGTAGCGTAGACAGCCGGCGGCGGAAGTATCCCCCTCTCTTTCTACGGGGCGCGTCGAAAATGGCGGCGCGTCATATTGGCGTTCGGCGGGTTGATTTTTCTGAGAGATAAACTTTTTAATGTAATATAAATTGTCATGTTTGTGTACGATAGCGCAATAAATAAATATTGTATTCTACCTCATAAATGATAGTACTTTTACACTGATAATTAAAGCAATTCGTGCAAAATTATTTCCTAACCATTACAAAATATCAAAAATGCACAACGTTAATATTCAAGAGTGCAACCCGAATTTTTTTAGGGGAGCTTTGTTGAAGGAAAGTATGACCAAGAAAATGGTGTATTTTAAACTTCCTCGGTAGGTATTTTGACCGGTGTGAATCATAAAATTTTACTTGTCTGAGTAATAACTTGAGTATTTAATTAATATCAATACCTATAAAAGTGTTGCAAAAACAGATGTCTTGAAGCAATACGCAAGCGGGTCTCACGGTAGTTCTCAGAATCGCAGTGCTGAATACGCGCAGAGGTTGCCGCTACAAAATATTGTCACGCCAAGCCACCCACTAAATGAGAACTTCGCACGTACGAACATTTGATTACAGAGGCACTATACGATATACTTCATATTGAAGAAGAATGCAATCAACGTTATGAAATACGCGGAAGGATACTTAGACTTTTCGAGATTTAAACCAAATTGTTCCTTTTGATAAGTGCCTTTTTTACACGACTGCCCAAAAAGGAGTGTATATGTGTTTGGGGTTCATGTATGTTTGTGGGTATGTGAGTTTCTTTATTCCACCATAAATTCTAAATGGCTCAACGGATTTGGATGTATAAGGGTATCGTTAGAATCCTTACATCGTTCCAAGAGACACTGGCTATATTTTTTTTGAGAAATGTCAATATGGCGACTGTACGGCGCCAATTTTAAATGTGAAAAAAAATATTTTTTCCAATTATTACAATATGGGGTCAAATGAAAGGCCCTAATGAGCACATTTAAAAACTATATAATTTGTCACTAAAATGTGTGAAATAAAAATAATAAATTTAAAAAATATTAAAAACGACTGCCCTGCCAAAACCGAACTAAAAAGTTGAATAACAAGTGTCATTGCAGTCGGGGACCTCTTTGATTAAAAATTGTTCCACAAAACAGGCCTCCGACTGCAATGACACTTGTTATTTAACTTTTTAGTTTGGTTTTGGCAGGGCAGTCGTGTTTTTAATATTTTTTTAATTTATTATTTTTGAACTACAGAAAATCCATTGAAGTCTCCCAACGACATTGTATACCGCTGTCTCTTAGTAAAAAGCCACCGCCTCTTCATAACCCTTATATTATCAGAAATTTTAAATTTACCATTCCTTATTGGTTGATAAGAAGCAGACCTATGAAGCAGTACCTATGGCCCTATGGGTTATTATGAATCACTAGTAAAACACACTATTTTATGCAAAAAAGACTTAATTTTTTTTTTCTGTCAAGTATTGGGTAAAATGTAATTTTTAACCAAGCCAAAAATGAAATTAAAAAAAATCTAATTGTATGGCTGGGGTCAAGGCTCCAAAGTCAAGAGTTTTTACGCTTCCGGTCCTGGGTGGCAGGTTTTTGAGAAGGCAGCCCTAATTATGTGTGACCTACCGCGCAGCCCTAACGCGAATTGGTGGGTATTTATGATTGCAACGGTAGTAGAGGTAGCGGTAGGAGAGATAATAATGTTGATACAAATAAATAAGTAAATCATAATACATTTTTGGTCATCCATCCCGTGACCGACCCTTGTGAAAGCTGAGTTACATTCAAGAAGACAGTAGTAGGTACATACTTACTGAAAAACAATAATTTTATAAACAAGTTCGATACTTCTTTGTCTGTACCAAAAGGTAATTTATCTGCATTTTTACATTGCAAAGGAATAATTGATGTCAAACATTCAAAACTCTATACCAAGCAAACTGTTGAATTATTCTTAGAATTTCGTATGTGCATTCTGTATTTATATGAAATTTCTATTGTAGTTTCATGTTTACGCATACAATGAGGCTATTTCGTAATACATACTAATTCTTAGATTTTAACATAAATTAGTAAGCTTAGCAATTTTAGTTTTCCTGAAAGTAGAAAAACTAAATTATTGCTGGGTGTTATTCTTTCTGAATGATACTAAAAGTGTGATCTTTATAAGTTAACAATACCAACACACTTCCAAGGCCATTAAAAATTTATTGATAACGGATGGCGATATCAATAATTGCGTGATAACGATATGATATAATGATCAGATCAAACCTACCTCAACTAATTTTAGGTAATTTTCAGCAACTTCCGACCCATAAAATTGCCATACAACCAATCATTCAGAGAGAAGCACAATGTTTGTGTCTACGTCTGTGTGTCTATTTGCACGTCATTTTGTTTTATAGATGAAAAAAAATGTATGGAGACACCTTTAGAAGAAAAAGACAAACAGACACACGCTATATTGTTTCTATACAAAAAGTTGATCAAAAAGATCAACTTTATAATGAACTAGAGATGATCGGTTCAGTAGTTAAGACGTGAAGGAGTAAAAAACGAACAAACAAACAGACATTCACATTTATAATATTAGTAAGGATATTTATTAATGAAGTAAAGACTAATGTAAGGTGTCTAGAGAGAGGATTATTCTGAGATGAGGACTGATCTCTATCTCTATCGGTCCTCATTCACAATAATCCTCTTTCTAGACAAGACATGCCATCTTTTGATAGTGTGTTTGTTTAAACAGAAATCAAATTTTGTGGTGTGGCTTAGACCATCAAACTGAACAACTTTGTCTATGGGACCAACTTCATCAGAGCAAAAAAAAAATTAGCTGTTCCGATGTAATCAACTTTTTTTGTCAGGATTAAATCGACCCATGTGTAAATTTTTATAAATTAAAACAAAACTAGATAATTCTTTTGTAAAAAATCTCTATTTTACGATATTTAGATTCATAGCCAATAAAACATACTTAGTTTTGTACAATAATAATCAATAGTTTAAAGAAAAACATGGGTGACCCAGGGGACAATGTTGTCCCCAGCTTTTATATGAAAAATAGGAGTTGTCTCCTGGGTTACCTATGTTTTTCTTTAAAATCACATAAAAATTTCATGTCTTTTAAATTTTCTTATAAGATAATTAGCTGAGAGTATAAGCAACTACAGATTAACTTCATATAAAAATGGTTCACGTAGATATTTTAAGAAATGCCACAAGACAACAAAAATTTGATTCACCCTACAATTTGCTCGAGTAGTTTTGTTTTCTAAGAATTTTTTGATCTGATTAAGTTGGTTCCATAGACAAAGTTGTTTAGTTTGATGGTCTAAGCCACTACCAAAAAATTTGATCACAGTTCAAAAAAACACACTGTATAATCTTTTCTTTGGTTTCCCACCACCCATATGTCCATCCATATTCATATCCAGAATCTTCAGTTCGATCCTCCAAATAACATGCCCATGCTGCGACGAGCGATTTTACTATAACTTTTCGGTTGCCAGTGCAACTTTCAAACTGCGGTTGAGATGGAAAATAACTCGAATAAGAAAAAAAAACATTTACAACGTCACCTTACAGATCTTATTAATTTCATTATATAAGTTGATCGTTATTCACGAACAACTTTTTGTATGGAAACAACCCAGAAATCACGAGAAAACAGCTGACTTTTGCGATTTATATAAAAAAAAATATTATTGCATTTACAATGTCATTTAAAAATTATGTTAAATAATATAACAGAAAAAAACGACTCGTCACCAGCTTAGTCTTACTTAAGTACCTAAGCTTTCTTGTACTTTTTTTCTAGTAATTTAACATTATTATAGTCAATAGAGATTTCATTATATCTGCGGTATAAGACAAAACTAATAAATTGAAAAAAAAAAAAAAATGTTGTTGTCTAAAATAGTATGAAGTATAAAATTTGTACATACGACGGCACGTCAGATGTAACAGTTGTACCTACAACTGTTACAGCAGAAATGACTTTTAATACGTGTCGGGCATAAAGGCGGTCTGAAGGTCAACATGTTATGTGTGATGTGCCGTGTCGTCGTCTGTACTAAGTTTACATTACTATTATGAATATATTTCTACTACATTGAATACGTTTTGCTTTCTGAAAGTATTTATTTTAAATATTACATCAATTATATAATATGATCTCTTGGCACAAGGAGATCTCAGTATAATATTTTTTGTAAAAAGTCGATGTTACAAATAGTAAATATTTTTTGATTTTTTTAAAAGAATATACTCTAATTTAGAAATTGTATTAAGTTAATTTGGGATGTAATTGCATTTAAATATTCTTATATGGCACTATAAATAAGCAATAATGTTTTAATCATTATGTTTGCATGTATTCAAAAGTGCTAGCAAAAAGAGCACAAGCATCTACATAATTGTAAGCTTCGCAAAATTTGATGGAAACGCATTGCTATACTTAGAATATTTAATATAGACGGTCTCGGAGAATAGCCACAAAAAATGTAGTAGTCACTTATGGCTCGCAAAAAATTTATCCATGACGCTTAATACAAACGGATGTAAAAACTGACGCGAGGTAATATATTTACGTAGTATGAAACCTACCTCAACGAATTAATTTATTCAATGCAATTGGGAACGCTAAAGCGCGTGTGACTGTAAAATTTAAAAGGAAAGCATCAGACGCCTATCTAAATTTCTAGGTCATAACTGTCTAGACTAAATGCGTTCACAACAAATTAGTGGTGTTTATGCAACTAAAATAGAGAGTAAATTCTGGGTGATAAGCCGATGGCGGATGACGGGTGAAAGGCATGCGCTTGACCAGCTCCGGCGAGCGGTGAGGACGCAAGGGCGCCGTGCGTCTTGCCGAAATTATTCGGGGGCCGCTGCACAATCGATTTTTCCCGCCCGATGCGGAAAATTCTTCAGGGCGGGGCGGGTGTGCGGTGGGAGGAGGGGGCGACCGAGGGGGGCGCAGCGCCAGGGGGGCAGGCGGAGTGCAGCGGGGCGGTGCAACGCGCGCCGCCGTCCCGGCCGTCGGGCAGACAGTAGGACGGCGACGCCACTGTGAGTCGGTGACCACGGCGCGAGGAGTGCGCTCGCCGCACCGTGACATGTAGCGCGGCCGCCGCGCCGCAGCCCTGCGAGTGCACCGGCGGCGCGCCGATGCGCCTGCCGTCCGGCCCGAGTCCGACTCCCGCGCCGCGACACCCACGCGGCCGATACGCGCCGCAACCGCAACGCACCGCCGCTTTCACTGTTACACCTGAAGCGAGCCCTTCAGCCCGTCTGTGTTGACGACTGTCGTCGGATGGAACCCGGAGTGCGCCGATTCGCATCAAGGTTAGACGGATATTTGAATGTGAGTGTTTGTGCGCCGCCCGCCGATACCCAGCGCGCCCTAACGCGCCTCCTTCAGCTGCTCGCGCACTACACGCCGTTACGCTATAGGTAGGTCCGAAACACGTGAAAGGGCACGTCATCAGTGACTCATGTAAAATTCCGTTTCAAGCCTACGCATGACCAAATCAGATTACCCATTTTCATGCAGGTAAATTTGAATGCTATATAGTGCACAAGTTTCATTAAAAAATATATAGAGCCTTCACTGTAGACTCGCCTAAGTTACAAGATTTAAAATTCATACTTGAAGTAACGTAAATTTTCAGGAATGAAAGTTAAAAACTTCTTTAAAGATATAATAAGATAAAATTTGAAATTACGTAAAGAGATAACATCGTTAGCTATGCCACAGTGTGTGGCTATGCATTGTAGATAAGAATTTGCATTGGGCGTTACGCGGCTTAATCCGCTTGTACGAAAGTAACGGACGATTCAGACGAAACTTTATTCCAGTATTAGGCTCTCTTTCATACATTGGGTAAGAATTTCGTTATTTAGAAATAAAAACAAAGGAATGCTTGTTACATAATTTAAATAGAAGTTTAAGACTATAAATAGAAACAAATATTTTCGTCATATTTTTTCATCTATCCTGTGGCTTATGAATTTGTTTTTTATCATTGTTTATTTTGAATAGATTTACTATTGCTTATTTCAGAGTAGTTAATTATAAAGTATTTTTATTTTATTTAATAAAAATAACGTTATATTAAAATACATAAAACGTTTGGTCCATGAGTCTACAGTCAGTATTTACTCTTGCATGAGCTTGGAACTGAAACCTATGTAAATATATAAACGAAATCACATTACATTCCGGTATTAGATGATTTTGGTATTAATTAAGTACATTAGTACTTGATTAAGAAATCTTTTGTTTCACTGTCAATAACTGTTACATTAAGTATTTAGATCGAATAGAAGGATCGATAACTTGTTCTGTATGCATTATGATTACTTATCTTTGTTTAAGCTGTAGCGTTATTTTAAAGATCTAACTTTGAAGAACTTCTAAGAAAGGTTAAGTTAAAATATTGACAAACTTATTGATTGGTTAAAATATGTTGACTACGGTTTCTTCACCCAAACATTTGTAAAGATTTGCATTACAATGTTTGCAACTTATAAAATATTGATGTAGCAAAAACTATAATCAAAATAAAACCAACGCTATTTCATCAAAATATTGTTCAAAATTATTCATGAAGTTTTCATTGCTTTCAATATGTTTATATAATGTGTAACAGAATTAACGGCCAAACTAGAACATGGTAGATAGAGACCATCAAACTGAACAACTGTTACTATGAAATCGCGAAAAAATCAGCTGTTTCATACAAGAATTAATAATGAAAATATGAAAATCTTTTAAGTTTCGGTCTATTGGATATCGACATTAAGGATTTTCGGTATTTTAAAAATAGGTGTTTTATGAGTCGATATTTAGGTCGTATGTGTTATGAGTTTTTGGCATTTTAATACAATACTTACCCCTACCAATATTTATTCTTATTGTTTTTGATTTTTATGTCTAAATAATATTAGGCGAATAGACAATATGCGTAATAACATTATGCGAAAACAAATTAGTCTAAATTTAATTATGCTAATATAAATAGTATGCCAAAAAACAATTATGCGAAAGTATTATTATGACAAAAAAGATTATGCCAAATCCGTTATGCCAAATCAAATTAGGTATAAAACAATTATGCGAAAACAAGGGATCCCATATGAAAATATATGAAACAGCTGATTTTATTCGCGATTTCAGAGGTGGTCCCATAGTAAAAGATGTTCAGTTTGATAGTCCCTATTTTATTCTGGTTTAGCCATCAATCTTGTTACACATTGTATAAAATTTAATAGCGTATCCGCAGTTTTATAACAGTGGGTAAATATACTCGTACTACTTATATCACTAATTTGCTAAATTATTACCCGACCGCAAAGAAAGGGTTATGTTTTTTCGTGAATAATCTCAGAATTATTTCATTTACTGCATCATATGCATTATAAAGCTAATTCTTATCATTTTCTCAATTTAGCCATCATTATTATGTCAACCGTACGAAACTGCTGGGTATAGGCCTCCCACAACCTAAAAAATATTTTACTTAAATTAAGTACTAAATGTTGGGTTTTTAAGGGGCCGTACAGCTTCAAATACACCTAATTGTGCAACGGTTTCACACAGTCTTACTTGATTTATCCGTCCAATAAGAATAATTCGATACCTTGTAGATTATAGTATCTCAGTTTATGTGATTGACAGAAACATGATACCTAGCAAAAACTTTACTCGATAGAAAAAAATTGTAAAGTGACCTTAATAAATAAATAAGCCTATAATATTGAAACTATACTAAAATAAAGACTTATAGTTTTTAAGGGTTCCGTAGTCAAGTGAACAGGGAAACTTTGCTTACATTGCTGCATTTTAGACGTCGCGCTCATAAATTTAGGTTTTACTCATAAGTTGCCGAGTAATAATTGATCAACTTACAAAATTGGAAAAAAAAAATTGTAGATACACATAAAATAGGATATACTTATTTATATTCGTTAGTTGTGTAAATTAAGGTTTATAGCCATATAGAATGGTATAAGGTAACTACTTAAGGCGGTTGTATGACCGAAAGTGGCGCCCTCAGAGGTTTTTATTTAATAAGTTATTAATAGAAAACTATTTTAGTAGTGTTTTCCGTGGAGTTTTTAGAGCCCATGGTCTAGTATTTTTAGAAGGTATCACTAAATGCCCTCGTAGTCATTCGTAGAAGTAGATAGCAAATGTGTAAAAAAACGACCACTTTTAGCAGTTTTGCTATCAACTTCTAGCAGTGACTACAAGGGAATGTAACGATACTGTCTAAAAATACAAGACTGTGGGCCCTAAAATTTCCACGTAAAACATTATTAAAGTTGTGTACATAATATTAAATAAAATTCACATCGGCGGCGCCACTTTCGCTCAGGGTGCCACCTTTACCCTATACTGCGCGTGGCTGGCCCGAAATGCACTTAGCCGGCTTTTTGACAAGAAATAAAGTTTATTAGTAATCAATTAAAAACGATGATGTTTTCAAAAAATTCGATAATTTCGACTATGAAAATTTCTTCCAGCGTTGTACGCCCCCTTAAATTTATAGTATTTAAAGAATCTGCGGGCTCAGGTTCTATAATAAATAATTAAATTAAGTAGTTATCTTTAAAGTTGTTTGCATGTAAAATATTTACCTAGTTGTTTCTATTTGTTTTTGTACAACGCATCAAATAGGTCATTTAAAAGTATGTCGGTGTTATCACAAAAGATTTTTAAACACCTGTTTAACTTAGACACTGTTTAAATGTGATGCTGTCACATTTTTGACAATATTGTTTAAAAGAGACAGCATTTCAATTAAACAGGTGTTTAAAAATATGTTGTAATAACACCGAATGTGTGTAGTTTGATTTTAAATTGATTATTTATTTTTATTATTTAGACCAGAGAACAAAGAAATAAATTTTTCCCTCTTGACTGACTGTATACATAGCTGAATTTTTTTGTATAAATATTAGGTATACATAGCAAATACGCAGACGGTATACAACGTTTACCACAATAAAGGATACAAGCAGAATTTGGTGGATAGAGTACTATGCATACAACTCTTTTTCTCCGTTATAATAAACCCTGAAAACCAAATTTTTGAAGTGAAAACTTTTTTAGCGGCGTTGTACGCTTTTTTGTAATGGGGAAAAAATCTCAAACTCGCGTCAGTCAGTCAGGATCACGTGACCCTGATCGAAAATTCGTAAGACGGATGTGACGGATGGAGAGTAGACAGCCGGCGGCGGAAGTATCCCCCTCTCTTGAAAATGGCGGCGCGTCATTTCAAGACGTAAACACTTGTGTCACCATAGCAATGCGCTAATTTTTTAATTCAATGTCAAAACTCTAGATTTTCTGTCAAGCTATGGATAAGACTTTCGTAAAATACTGTTCTGTATTCGTAAATTCAAATGCAGAGTAAATTCGTAAGACGGCAATTCGTTCAAAATTATTCCCTGTCCATCAGCCATTTTTAATGTCCCCACTGTTGGGGCACAGGCCTAATTATTCCCTAACCATTTCAAAATATCAAAAATGCACAACGTTAATATTCGAGTTTTCACTTCTGCCGGCACTCCCGGAGTGCAACCCGATTTTTTTTAAATATATGATAAACAGCATAGTGGCAACCCTAGATGCAAATAGATTATTGTTTTCGATAATCAATCCAATTAATGGGCAAAAACAAAACACAAATTCATTCTAGGGTTACCACTATGGCATACAAATTGTGGTTTTCAGAGTTTATAACAATTTTCCAGAGTTGTATGCATGGTACTCTATTGACCATATTCTGCTACTTGTGCCTTTTATTCTAATACACGTTATACAAGGTCATTTTGTATCCACCTTCCAAATTTTGAGGATGTGTTCAGTCTATGAAACTGAACAACTTTCTCTAAAGAATACATGGTCAAATATGTAAATTAAAAATCGACTTTCCATACAAATCAAAGAGATCACGTGATCAGTTTAGTATGGGATGACCAAAATTTTTTGGCGAAATTTGACACATGTTTCTTAAAGAAAGTTGTTTAGTTTCATGGACTGGACACATCCTTAAAATTTGGATGGTAAGTTCAAAATGACCCGATATTATTATATGTAGATGTCCGTTTTAAAACCGTTAAATTCAGTAGTTTTTGTTATCAGACAAATTAAGAGAAAGGTCGGAATTATGTTAGAGAAGTTGAATATTAAAAAGATTAAAAATGTACAGAGGCTGTTCCAAAACTTCAAACGTAGGGAAAGTACCTGAAAACTTGAATTTAGGATATTTAAGTGAAAAAAGACTTCATTTTAATTTAAACAATAATCGGAAATGCATTCAAAGATTTAATAAAAATCCCTTGCCTTAACCAGGAATCGAACCCACCACATATAAAAAATAATCATCTTTTATTTTTACGATACCGATTGAAAGGGTTACTTACACAATTTTTTTTATAACACAGAATCTTAAACAAAAGCAAAACCATGAAATTTAACATTTGTTGCGTATTGTATCGTATAATATGCGATTAAAAAATCTTTGAATGTAGTACCAATTATTTAAAAAATCTAAATAAAGTCTTCTTTCCGTCAAAAAATACTTTCCCTTCATGTGGCAAAGTTTTGGGACTCCTGTATAATTATTATACGACAAAACTATACTTTATGCAGGTTTAAGTATTTTGGTAAACTAGTATAATGGATTAATATTTACTTAGCTGGTAAAACGTTTTATAACTTTATTTGCGTGTAATATTCGCATACTTTTTCCTCAACATACTACTATTTTTCAGTTATATGTTTATGTTGGTGTCCACAGAACTTTAGCAAGAGAAAGTCAGGGATGCCGTAGAGTAATTGATTATGTCTCAAGAGAGTATATGATTAAAAATATATACTATGTTCACAATATGAAATTATTTCATAATACAATCGACGTTAAAAAAATGACGTTTGCATTTTATTCAAAAGAGCAGCTTAAACAACGAACTGTTATTTTAACAATAAAAATATAATTTAAAAATCCAGTGTCTCCCTAAATTTTGCCACACGGAGGGAAAGTTTAAAATTTAAACTTAAATTTTTATTTTAAATATTTTTAAATTTAAAATTTAAAATTAAACTAGTTAAATATTGAAGATAAAAAGTTTTACTGAAAGAAGATTATTGTTTCATTTTTAGGGTTCCGTACCCAAAGGGTAAAAACGGGACCCTATTACTAAGACTCTGCTGTCCGTCTGTCTGTCTGTCACCAGGCTGTATCTCATGAACCGTGATAGCTAGAAAGTTGAAATTTTCACAGGTGATGTATTTCTGTTGGCGCTATAACAACAAATACTAAAAACAGAATAAAATTAATATTTCAGGGGGGCTGCCATACAACAAACGTGATTTTTTTTGCTGTTTTTTCTTGATATTAATAAGATTCCTGGTTCAGGCTATTTTTCAAAAACCTTTAAATGAAGTAACAAATATTTTTAATATCAAAATGAAGTCTTCTTTGAGTAAAATTTCTTACCTTTAATATTTAAGGTACTTTCCCTTCGTGGGGCAAAGTTTTGGGACACCTTGTGTATATCTTAATTCCAGCATTTTTTTTTTACTTTTATAATGCTTATTGTTTGTCTTTGTCTCAACACCAAACGCAAGCAATCTATTACTATCAAATTTTGAATACTTAATATTTTATGTATCAACTAGCGGCCGCCCGCGGTTTAACCCGCGTGGTTCCAGTTCCCGTGGGAATATCGGGATAAAAAGTATTCTATGTTTTAATCTAGGCTATCTACTATCTGTGTGCCAAATTTTAACCAAATCCGTTCAGTAGTTTTTGCTTGATTGAGGAACAAACGTCCAAACATCCAAACCCACAAACTTTCACATTTATAATATTAGTAGGACTATATGAGGATGATTTATCACTATAAATGATCCACTTGGAATTTCACTTCCCGTGCCATGTTAGTTTTCAAAAAATCCTAACTATCCATATACTTTGACATACACCTATATGTCAAAATGCAGCCCAATCTGTCTAGTGGTTTAAGATTGGTTGTGCGATGATGAAGCAGTCAGTCAGGTTAGGATATATAAGATTTCTATTGCTTCCTTCATAAGTTTCGTAAAATCGTAAAATACTATTGAACCTTTTCAATGCAGTTTTTCTGATTTGAACGATATGTACTTGAAATATGGTCGACTCTGTGGGATAAAAAAATCCGGCCAAGTGCGAGTCAGACTCGCACACGAAGGCTTCCGTACCAAAAAACGAAAAAAAAACCATTTTTGTTGGAGCCCCCCTTATATATTAATTTTATTTTGTTTTTAGTATTTGTTGTTATAGCGGTAGCAGAAATACATCATCTGTAAAAATTTCAACTGTCTAGCTATCATGGTTCATGAGATACAGTTTGGTGACAGACAGACAGACGGACAGCGGAGTCTTAGTAATAGGGTCCCGTTTTTACCTTTGGGTACGGAACCCTAAAAATGACGTCCTTCAGATGCAACTAAACTACCTGATAACGTTTGCACACGTGAGGTCAGGCGAGTAGTCTAGCCATGTAGCGAATAATTTTTAAATCGAGAAACTAACTAATCTGCAGTCTAATCTTAACTTCTGAGATGTATTTAAAATCAGCTGAAGACTCTTTAGAAACTTTTGTTGTATTACCTACGTCTAGACTGAGTACTTGTTAAGTGGCATAAATTGCTATGGCAGTTGGTTCCTTATACATAAAACGCAATAGGCCTGTCCATCAGCCATTTTAATGTCCCCACTGCTGGGGCACAGGCCTTCCTTATAGGTGGATAAAGAGGAAGGGCCATAACCCACCACGCGGGCCCAATGCGGATTGGTGGGTGTTAACGACTGCAAATGCAGCCGGGACCAACGGCTTAACGTGCCTTCCGAAGCACGGAGGAGCTCGAGATAAAAAATGTTTGGTCACCCATCCCATGACCGACCCTTGCGAACGTTGCTTAACATGCGCAATCGCTGGGCCAGGCGCTAGACCACTGCGTCATCGAGCTCTTCTTTGCTCAATAGGCCTGAATTGCACTTAACTATGCCACTAATGTTAGCGCCGTAACCGTCAACGTAAGCTGCAAACCAAATAAAAAGATTACTTCGAAAGAGCAGCCGATAACTAGGTCCTAATTTCAACTGAAAATACTTGCTTACTATAATTCAAATTGGACTAAATAGTTGAAGTTAATTAGAAAACGTCACAAAATATTAATATTAGAGAAGATAAACAAAAGTAATTAATATTTTTTGTTTTATTCCTCAATCGCAATTAGTTGTTCTTATTTACCTCAAATTCAGTTTTTAAAGTGTCACTTTTTGATTGAATCGTTTAATAAAACTGAGAGATAACTGTTAGTCTCAAAATAAGGTGATTTAATTTAAACGCGCTATTAGTTAGATCATTAATATATTAATATTTAATTATACGCTTACATTTACACCGTGGGACAGGAAAGGTGCGAAAGGAAACAAACTCTAGGCGACGCACTGCGTCCGTTACTAAAACCATAACCCAACAATACAACTTGTGTGCGAACATAATGCACTTAATTATTATGAAAAGTTATCTACAAACATTATGGTCTTTATATGGATATTATAATGAAACTTCTTTTCTTCTGTGTTGTGTTTGTACGGAATATTTGTCTTGGTTTTTCCGATGTCTTATAACTATCTATAAGTACTCAAACTTTTTCATTTATAATTATCAAATTTGCGACTGAGATTGTAGGGGGATCAATAATAATACCTAAATCAAAGTCAATTTTATTCAATAGAATTTAGGCTACTGCGCCCCTTACGGCATAACATTGCTCACGTCATAGTAAAATGTTACCGTTTCCATTAAAATCGTTTTAAAACTAAGAAAAACAATGTTACTTCTGAAGACATAATGGACGAGCAACATAAATAGTGTGGTATAACTTTGTAAATAAGCTAAACGTCTAGACTGGTAGACCGCAGACTGTGTCATAATGCGTACCAATTAGCATTGACGTGAGATACATCGCAATATTTTGGGCATAGCAACCACATTTGCAACAGAAAAACTGAGTTGTCGCACACACGCAAACGATGCATGTATCTTTATACAAGGTTATTTTTAGTTAATACAAAACCTCTCGTGGGGTTGATCAGACCATCAAACTGAACAACTTTTAAGAGAGCAATCTCGATATCACGAAAAAAAAATCTGCTGTTCCATATAAAAGTACAATCTTACTCCATCGAAATCTATGATCCCCACAGAGATTTTGTATTAACTAAAAATAACCTTGTATAGGCTTAGTACAATCAGTATCCTATTTTTTTCTCATATTCTATTCTATTTAATGGCGTGAAATAAATACGCGCATAATTTCGTACATAGCAACTACATTTGCAACAGAAAAACTGAGTTGTCACACACACGCAAACGATGCGTGTCGTCATAATAGGCCTATTGTTAGGGTTGCTATAGTTTGTTTTACAAAAAGAACGTATCTTTTTTCGTCTAAAAAAAATTGTTAGATTTATTTCAATATTTTGGGTACTTATGTCAACTACGAGTAGGTACCTAACATTTCTCGTATGCAAATGCTGCGTACATCATGTCGTTATAGTTTGTCTGTCCTATGATAGGGCTAATATAACAATTTTAAATACAAAAAAACCTTTGTTTCTTACCGAGCTTTATCAATAAATTCAATAATTATAATGTATTGATCACAGATTATCACGAATTAAGTCTAGATTTGAGACTCGTCTAACTAGGCTTATAAAATATTCATCAAAGTAAAAGTTTTCAGCTTTGATAAAGTTTATTAAAATCAGTCATGGTGCTTTTAATACTATCTGGCCGGCTATCTACTATCCACCAAGACGACCAAACCAAGCCAAGCTGAAAAGCACTACCTACCTTTTCTCGAAGCGCTTCGTCGTTTTTAGGCTTCCGTACCAAAATAGTGAAAAGAAACCCTTATGGTGTGACTCAGTCTGTCTGTCTACTGTCACAGCTGGATATTTTGGTACCCTCACACTTGGGTTTGGATTATACCAGAAATACAAAATTCTCACTCTACACGTCCTAACTACAAACCCTAACTTCACAAACTCTACACTACAAGGTGTACTAAGGAGTCAAATGTTTGACTAAGGAGTCAAAATATGTGGCTTGGCCATTTCGTTACTACAAGAACTTTTGTATGAGTATAAGAGAAAAGTAACGAACAGTGAACAGAGCGTAAGGTGAAAATATATATTTTTCACCTTACGCCCTTGTATATAGCGAAATGGCTATATTCACATGGGCGTGCATGTACCAATCTTTAATAGTAAAAATCCATTTTTTTTCTTCTTTTTATTAAATCCTTACATTTACCAACTCATATTGGTAAATCCTAAGTTTTGCTAGTAAAACCTATGTTGACGGGCTTTTATAGTAACATATCCATTGTAAATAAAAATAAATTTAAGGAGTTGGTAACCCTGATTAATACGGCAGCTGCCACAGATCATCGCGTTCATACACGGTGCGCCTGTGTGCCGACTCCGGACGTAGTATTTGCCCTTGAACGCCTGCGCAGCGCTAGATAAAACCGCGCGAATTGGTGCATTGATAAAAATGTGATAACCTAATTAATCTACTCGCTGGCTGGGAAATTTATATAAAAATAAAAATAAAAACTTTCAATGATTCTAATATAAGTACCTACTAGCTTTTGTCAACGTCAAAGAATTGTATAGATAGTTTTTAAATTGAATACTGAGAAGCTTGTCTTATAGGACAATGCAAAAAAGATAAATCAAGTACTTATGAGTAGAGCTCACTGCCGGAATGTTCCTTGAAAATGCAAATAAATATTCTTGTCGATGATAAAAGAGCGATTTTAAGATATTTTTAGATACAAAGTCTTGAAAATCTTTATTAGCATAAGTTTATTAGGAACTACGTATCACCGATCGTTATTATTTTGGCATTACAACCTCACCGGGAAATCCGAAATGGAAGCATCGCAAAAAACTATAATAGCTAAAGGTCGACGCGCTTCGAATTAGAACCCACTCTACTGAAGTTAACTGTATGTGCACTGGGCTGGCTAAAACTATATATTATGTATGTATTTGCACGCCGTCAAATTAAGGCTGATAATGACTACTCAATAGTTTGTGTTGTTCCTATAATGTTCAGAATTAACTCGAACCAACAACTGTGAGATTGTATAATTTAAAAAAGAAAAACCTACAAAAACCTGGAAATAAAAACAAAACATTTTCTTTTTTTAACAGCCCCACCCGGCTTCTTTAGATTAAAAAAAATATATGCGTATTCCGATTGCGATTATTCTTTTTTAAAAAGCTTTTTTATTTTCCACTTTTTAGTAGTATGTAAGCGTGTAAATATTTTTAACATTATTTATATTTTCTACAATGCCTTCGTGATTTTCCGAAAATTAACCCCTTAGGGTTACCTATATAAATGAATAAACCTAAAAATCGATATGGATGTCGTTATTGAGGTTTCATGGGATGTTGATTGCGAAAATGGCATTTATTTTGAAGTTCAACACGGCGCTATGATTCAACCCCTAAAGGGTGAAATGGGCTTTATATTTTGTATGGAAAAATAATATATAATAGGCACTTTTGAAAAAAAAATCCAAACAAATCGATATGGATGTCGTTATTGAAGTTTATGGGATGTTTATGCGAAAATGGTATTTATTTTGGGGTCCAACACAATACGGTGGACATTACTCAACCCCTAAAGGACTGAAATGGGGGTTCAGATTTAAATGGAAAAATAATTCGGGAGCAGCAACAGGAATGAGAACGAGAACGGGAAAGGGAACTACTAATATTATAAATGTGAAAGTTAAATATTTGGATGTTTAGGTGTTTGGATGTTTGTTACTCAATCACGTTAAAAGGGCTGAATGGATTTGGAATAGCATACAAATAGTGTTTATAGCCTGAGTCAAAAGATAGGATACATTTTATCCCGGTCAAGGTCCCCTAGGAATTTTCCAAATGTCCACGTAGAAGAAGTCGCGGTAGTGTATAAGCAAAGAAGTTAAACCCGAAAACTCGTGCCTAAAATAAGGACAGTATTTTCAGGAGAAACCGATTTAAAAAATGGGACCATTTCGAAAGAATACTCAATCAAATTAAAAAAACATCAAAATCTTCTATATTTAATAGTCATAATTATGGTAAAAAAATATTAGTATACAATCGAACTGAGAACCTACTCATTTTTTTTAGTCGGTTAAAAAGATTAATGACAAGTTCATTTAAGAATGTTTTTGTTTATTGATAGCAGGTTTTGTAAATAGCATGGTAAAGGTGCCCAAAGGATATTTTATTGTATTGAATAATTCAGTTCAAATATCGTTTGGGCCTAATGATAAATTAATAGATAGCAAAAGTGTCACTTTCAAAACGGCCACTTTCAGTAGTTTTGCTATCTACTAGAAGTAGATTATGAGAAAATGGTAAGATACCATTTTTAAATACTAATGGGCCTTCGATCATCTCTATGGACCCTAAATAAAACCACGAGAAGTTTTATTAGAATATCAAATATAATTCACCGCGGCGCCACTATCGGTGTAAAGCCCACCGGTAACGATCAATTGCGATTGTCAATTTTTCCGCAATTGACGCCCATTGATGGAAAAATTGATCGTTTACGCGTGCAATTGCAGCGATTGTCAATTGCTCCAACAATGGAATTGACGGAAAAATTGACAATTGATCGTTACCGGCGGGCTTTACAACCGCCTTGGCGCCATGCTACCCACTGCAAGCGCCGCCAATACATTTCTTATTATTACTCTTAAACTAAATCAATATTTGAAAAAGCTAAGATCATGCCCTATTAAATTGCCTCTAATATTTTTGAAAAAACTTTTCAACAGTTTTCACTCTTTCTGTAAGTTTTAAACTCCATTCTAGACAAAAGTGGCCATTTCGAGCTAAAATGGATTTTAAAACGTACAGAAAGAATGAAAACTGTTGAAGATTTATTCAAAAAATATTAGAGACAATTTCAGAGGGCATGATCTTAGCTTCTTTTAAATATTGACTTGGTTAAGAGGAGGCTCCCAGAATTTGGCAATATTTGAACTCAAATAGTGACGTCTGTACAATCTCAATGAATGTCAAATTCAGATATATGCTTTTATGGACCTTCATTTAGTGGATGACGGCAGGATTTCAGAAATTATTGAGTTTGGCTCGATAGTTTTTTATTCTGAAAACATGTCTTTTTTAGGGGAATTTTTAAAATATCTCTTTAATTATACATCGTTTCTGAGCAAAATTTATGTAAATCATAAGCAAATTACGTGTTCCAGTGACTGACGGCACAAAAATCGTATATATTATTTATTATTATTGTTATTACCAAAAAAGAGATTAAATACCAGCGCGCTGTGGGCGCCGCCTTCGTTAGTACTGCGCAGTGCGCCGTCGAGGTAGGACGTGTATCGCTCGCGCATCGAATTTTTTATCAGTACGAGCATTGCTTTGCAATCTATCTATACAGTTGTTTAACGTATGTACTTGCGCAGAGCAACGGGGGGGATTTCGCGAGGGCTAGGGCGGTTTCCCTCAAATTTCTATGATAAAGATTGTATAACTGTGGTATGGGTAACAAACAGCAAAGCGCGCGTGTTCATCGTTCTGGCAGCGCCACGGTCTCCGATTTGCGTGAATTAAATACATCACGAATGTCAATTTTTCGCCCCCCCCCCCCCCCCCCCACTGGAAGAGGTACATCCGAAGATGTACGTATATGTCCATTATTAGGTTTGAGGAGCCACGTCACACCATTATTCATTATTTAGCAGCAAAGTAGATTATTTTGTAGCACAAATCCTGAAGTTAGCATCATAATATATCGCGAGAGGTATCAATGCAAAGGTGGCTCCTCAGTCTAAACATCAGGTTTGAGGAGCCATTCTGGAACTCGCTAAGTACCCGTTGAATACTTTAGAAAATTAATGCATCGTTTAGCAGCAAATGTGTAAAGTACTTGCTATTTTTTTTTAATTTTAGCTCAGTAGTGCTGGAGAACGCAATTTGTATGGCTCCTCAATGCTGATGTTTTGCATATAAACAACTTACTTACTGTACCTACCTCAGATAACAATGGAATCAAAACCAGATACGCTTACATTTAGCAAAAATTTCTGTTATATATGGCTTTTTTTCGTTTCCACAACGCGATGTAGTCGTTTGGTATGTTGACCACGACGCGAAATTCGCTTTGTGGTATTTCCATGATTACCACAACGCATTCAAACAAATACACGCATACAAATAAATAAATAAATAATGCTTGGACAATTTTTCACACAGCGCCATCCAGCCCAAAACTAAGCAAAGCTTGTAATATGGGTGCTAGACAACTGATATTACTTATATACTTTTTAAATATATACTAACCCCCTTACTTATAAAGATTGTATAGCAGCTGCATAGTTACACAGTGTTTTGTCACTTTCTTTTTAATGTCAAACTCAAATAGTTTGACAGAGAGTAACCATTGTGTAACTATACATCTGCTATTCAATCTTTATTAGTAAGGGGGTTATTATACATAGTAACACCCAGACCCGTCACAGAAATTGAAATTCATCATTTCAATTTCGGCCCGACCGGGAATCGAACCCGGAACCTCTGCGTGGTAGACCGGCATGTTGACCACTGCACCACTCAGGTCGTCTGATATGATGTCAAAGTAAATAAAAAAAACTACTTGTCCTGGTTTCATTCATATAATATGGTTATCTTTCACAGCAAATTCTTAAGGAATATCGAAAAGTATTGTATTTCAGTCACCGGAAGAGATACAGTGCTGAATTTTATAGATGTACTTAGCCAACATTTCTGCTAAATGTTAGTGTCTCTTGTTTTGTACAGCAAAATTCAGGGCACTTGTAACCAAACTGAGCATGCCAATTTTTAGTTCTACCTTAGCAAACCCGGAAAATATCTGTAACGAGTATAACACAGCTACTTTCCGAGAAATAAGCCGTTGATTCAATTATGCCATACAATTGGCACATCGAGTAGAAAAGTTTTAATTTAAAAATAACATCATTATCGTAAATTAATCTTCTTGAGACATTCTCTGAATGTTGCTCACCACAGCAATACACACACACAGTGTCCTTATTTGTGTCTTGTTTTACCAATTTTATAGTCATTAAGTAATTTTATTCTTAAATTTTATGTTTTTTACTTTTAACTTTGACGTTTTTTATGTTACCGTAAATGTAGTGACGGGGATAGTAATATTTTGAGACTACTATTTAATTTGGTCGGATTCGCGCTAAAATTCGATTTCATCGCCATGCGGACCGCAGCCCAAAACAAAGAGTATTTCTTTGTTTTTTGACACCGACAAAGAGTAAATTTTTATTCTATATTTTTTTAACTAGATCAAACTGTCATAGGAGAGGCAAAGAGACCTAATTCCATGCAGCCAAATAGATATTTTTTTTTTTACTTCCTATTGATATATTTTTTTTATTTGTTTGTGCATGTAGAATCGATGCTTGTTGGTATTATCTTCTTCTTAACGTGTCGACTCGGTATATGTATAATTATATTTGTGAGGACCAGAACTCAGCCACTGATATCGCATTATCGCGTTGGTATTATTATTATGTTGGTATTATTTCGTTGAAATTGTCTTTTCTGTATTTTATAGGAAGTAGAATTGTTTTTTTTTTTTGGTTTGTCTGTCGGTTGTCGTCACCAAGTAGGCTCCTCCAGAATACTAGCGTTGCAGTGGTATGCTCCGGTATGCCACTGTAGCATTGCTGAGGTTGGGGCCTAGTTGGCCGCACACAAATTAGTTCGTGTAGGTACATTGTTTTCTATTTTTTGCTTTATAACTTTTATTTTTAATTACCTTACTGTCTATAATGTTTTACGGTCAATAAATAGTTTTTCTTTCTTTCTTTCTTCTTTCTTTCTTCTTAGTACCTAACTAATAATATGTGTAGATGTCACGGCTAATACCCGAAGTGCGGCTAAACCTAGTTTTAGCCGGCTAAAACTAGGTGAAACGATTTGCTTTACCCCTGTAGGTCCCGAATATAGGTTAGAAATTTAAGGCGAGCGCGAAGCGCAGCGTAGCGTGAGCCTTAAATTTCGAGGTTATTTTTTTTAACAAACAACAGAAATAACTTTTTTAAGAGTAAATCGGCTACACCTAGTTTTAGCCAACAGCTATCGGTTACACCTAGCTTTAGCCGGCTAAAACTAGGTTTAGCCGCACTTCGGGTATTAGCCGTAACATATATACTGAATGGGAAATAGTAAAAAGCATTTTCTTTAATTTTCTTTCTTTCTTATTAAGCTATGTAAGCTTGCCACAAAAATATATATACTTATCTATAGTTATATTACTTACTTTATACTTACCTTTATAATTCTAATGAGTGTTCTCAGAACAGATCAAGCCTTGTTTGCAGGCGAAAAGATACATAAAAATCATATAAAATATATTTTTTAAATCAGTTGAAAATTTTGCACTTTAAAAATCGGAAACCGGGGCGCTGCCAGAACGATGGACACAAAGCGCTCGGCCGCGCGATAAAGTGCGGGAGCGAGACAGTTGCGAGTAAAATAAGTGGGTGGGGGGCAGCGAACGCACCTAAAAATTTTGCAAGCGGACTCTTAACGTACGAGTAAAATAAACGTACGTACGAGTAAAAAATAAACGTATTGGCGGCGTTGTGCCTATAAATATTCGTCAGGATAACATACCTTGTTGTCATGTCAACTGCTACCTGAAACAACTACTTACGTAAAATAACGTCTTGAAAGTTTAAAAACATTTATGGCGAAATTGGTGAACTCCACAACTTTCCCACTTTTTTTTTTAATAGAAAAAAACATAATAAACAATGAAAAGGTCAAACGAAATGCGATTATGTAACTTATGAAGGCCACTGCATAAATGAGCATGTAGGCAAATCGTCTTACTCGTGCCATGTTTGATTTTTTCAGGTCATGGATTCGCAAAGACGACAGACCATTTCCTAAAAGATGCTATTGCTCGGATTTGTCTGACCTTCGTTAACTCATTTCATGTTTACTTCGGAGGTCCTTGTTTTGGACAATGTCATATGTTCCACGTGTAAAATAGATTACCCAAGAATATGCCATTCGCTATATTACTGGGTATGTAGTTACCATATTCTGCCTTTGTGACCAAAACTCGAAGTAGGTGTTGATAAAACTATGCAACTAAGTGATTAAAAAGAAAACGAGAATTGATTATAACTAAAATAATGATATGGTAAAGATTTAAAACAATTTTCTGTTTTACTTAAGTTAGGTATCGTATATTACTTGAAAATTAATCTTATTTATCAAAACAATAAGAACATGCGTATGTTCTGGATGAATACATTTGAAAAAAAATGCTGATTTACGTTTTAATTTTTGTCTAAAACTTTAGTTCTTAAAAATTCAAATTGTTCGTTTAAACTATCAATTTCACTCAAATAATTTATAATAATAACATTATTACCAAATGTTTAAATAATAGTTTCGCAGAATGCAGTTTCCAAGATCCTGTTTCGATAATTATCAGTATTATAATTGCTGTGGGATTATTCTAATTTGAAATATAACGGGCTGAAACGGCTAATGTTGGTCTAACGCACGCTTGTCTAGACTGGTTTGACGTGCCAGACTAAAAACAAAAAATACCCAACCAAAATGTCTGTGGGCAGCGGCTATACTTGTATTTAGACGTTCTTTAGATATGCATCTCTATACGCTAGATGAGTGCGAGGTGTTGCATTCAGGAGATTGAACAAACTGTTTTTAATTTTGATTAATTTCATATTATGCATGTGGTTAGAAAAGCCGAGTTGGTAAATTACACTTAATATCAAGAGATGTAAATCACAACAGGTTTTTCCGCTTGAATGAGCGGTTTTCAAAAGGCAGTTTAAAAAAGAAAAGTAGTACATAAAAGACGGCTAGATGTCGTTGTTCAACTAAGTACGTAGCTTTTTAAGAAAAAACAAAGGGTGAAAGGATTCAATGCCAATTTTCGACCTACTTTTTTGACGTACGTTTATAATATCTATGGTCTGTCAGCGCTGTCAGCGTGATTCGGAACGCGGCATGGGAAAAATTAAAAAAAAATCTACCTAGTTTAATAGCCCCATCTATCAACATAAAAATAAACTAAAATTCTTAGCTATCAGAAAACCGCTCATTGGTGTCACCGCGGAACTACCCGTAGCATGAAAAGATCAGCGCCACCTTCATCCGCCATTGTAATTACGTAAGAAATAATATTGTATTCTGTGGCCAAATTAAAGGATTCGTTTATAAATAGTACATTATGATATGAGACAAAGAGCTCACGAGTTTCATACGACGTTTTTCAACCAGGCTTAGAAAAGTTTTCGCTAATGTTTTCAACAAATTTGCGAAGAAAAAACAAAATAATTTACCACATAGCGATAAATACTACAACAAAAACAAAATATGAAAATTATGGGAAAATGGAAAAGGCACGCAGGTTTGTTTCCACAATAATATTTTGCGAACAAAGGGGTGAGTGAGCATACAACCTAATTGAAAATTATAATTTTAAGTGATAAAATGCAAATATTTTAAAATTATAATAAAAAATATTGTGAATTATGAATAATTTGATAATAATAAATATTTGTTCGACTTTATTAAGAACGTACACATTTATTTATTCCAAAAATGTATAGGAATTTTCGGAATCTCTTTGCTGTTACTAAAAAAACATAACTGTATTACCCGGTTTAATTGGTAATGCTCTGTTTACTCGCATAGAACTTGCAGTAAGGTACTAATTTAACTTTTTAGGGATAATTCTATAACGCACTTGTGTATAATAATTTTACGCATGGTGTGTGTTCTCTCAGTTTTTTTGCCCTAAAAGTGATGTTATAAGGCTCACTTTACGAGCAAGTGTGTTGAAAATACATTTTGTTCATGATCTTCATATATATATTCGTACTATACTGGAGAAATTGCATGATAACTGTAGTTTATCAACTTTACTCAAAAATTGTTACTATTTTGACAACCTTCTTTGAGCAAAGTGCTGGCGAAGCAAAGTTGTATGGAATTTCATTACTGTCGAGTTTCAGCCACCAGCAATTCCTTTAAAAATCCATTATTGTCCAGTTTTAATCCAAACATAGTAAAGGTGAAAAATAGTACATTACAGCCGAGAACAAGAAGTTAGCAATTACACTGTCGAGGATGGTTAGAAGCCCGAGCCTCAGGTCTGGGAGTTTGTGATACCACCGTTGTTGTCTCTGATTTCTATAACACAAGTGCTTTAGCATTACTTTGGGATCAGAGTAATGCATGTAATCTTGTCAAATATTTATTAACTAGCGGCCGCCCGCGACTTCGTCTGCGTGGGAAGTTTTTTAACTATCCCTCGGAAACAATTCGGCACGGTTCCCTATGTCCTTCTCCGTACCCCTGACAACGTGTATGTAAAATTTCATGATGATCGGTTCAGTAGTTAAGGCGTGAAGGCGTAACAAACAAACAAACGGACTTTCGCCTTTATAATCCTTACAATAATCCTTTGTTTATGATTTACCGGAGTTTTCAGCTAGCTAGGGGTGCCTCATCTAAGCCTTATTCGTTTATTTGTGCGGTTCTATCAATATTAGAAAATACTCAATCATGTTCAGAGGTAAATAAATCTTACATATCGTACTGTCAACGTTTTGCTGCGATTTTAGAACAAGTCATAGTTTATTTCTCGGATGTCTTGTAGTGATCTGTGGTTCTTGTGTTGCGTCGCAAAAATAGTCGTGGGCGCAACATATGCCACAGCCTACGCATATTAGTGTCTCAATCGCACTAATATCTATAGAAAATATTTACTTTAATGTCTGGATCTGTGACCATATAATAACATTTCATTTATGTCTTCTTATTATTAAAAACCGGCCAAGTGCGAGTCGGACTCGCGCACGAAGGGTTCCGAACCAAAAACGGCAAAAAAAAAAAATAAGTTTGTTGTATGGGAGCCCCCCTTAAATATTAATTTTAATCTGTTTTTAGTATTTTTTGTTATAGCAGCAACAAAAATACATCATCTGTGAAAATTTCAACTGTCTACCTGTTGTCGTTATTAATATCGAGCAAAAAACGGCAAAAAATCCCGTTTGTTGTATGGGAGCCCCCCTTAAATATTAGTGTTATTCTGTTTTTAGTATTTGTTGTTATTGGCTCCGTGCACGCTTTTAGCGCCACCTAGCGTGTTGCAACTTTGTTGGCTCTGACCTGACCGTTTTGACGTTTTGATATGTAATGGCGGCATTGCGACAAAATGTTAAAAATACTATACATGTTGTGTTATTAATGTAAATTTCAAAATTACTGTGATTTGGGTGGACAAAGTGTTGTGAAATAATTTTTGGTCATTTAAATTAAATATGGCAAGTCAGATCTATTCAAAATGAGTGTTTTATTTTGGTTATATCAGGGTTTGTTTACTTCTTTTTTAGTTGTAGATTTTGTAAAACAAGAGGATAAAGCTACTTTAATAATTTTACTAAGTGATAATAAACATATATAATTATTCCTGTATCGCTAATAATAAATTAAATATCGTTTTCAAACAGATTACAGAGCCTTCATTATTTCTACTTTTTGCCACCATGAGCGCTGAGATCGATTATTATACCTTCGCACCCTCCCAATAGCGGCAACAGAAATACATCATCTGTGAAAATTTCAACATTCTAGCTATGATGGTTCATGAGTTACAGCCTGGTGACAGACAGACAGACAGACAGACGGACAGCTGAGTTTTAGTAATAGGGTCCCGTTTTTACCCTTTGGGTACGGAACCCTAAAAAACACAGGTAATAAAAATAAAAAGTTCTTCTTCTTCTTATTTTTGTTATGGCAATCTACTTTCCTCTTGGAAGTAATTTTTGCCAGTGTCATGTTTTGAATGGTCCAGTATTTCTAGTAGATTGTTTCAGTTTACATTAAAATGCGGGAGCATCACATTCCAATGCTGCTTGGAGCATTTGGCAGCAAGTATATCAAGACAGTTTACTCGGTAAGTTCTGCCGAGGTAGCGACCACTACAATAAAAGTCTCAGCTTCACACAACCAAGATCGCGTCTATTTCCATTATCCCACGTATTGTTCAGTTGCGTAGACACTTGTACCACAAAACTGCACCAATTTTAAGACACAATATCCACTATGAATCAATTTGCGAATAATTAAAATAGTCACTGAACTGAACTCGACAAAATCCCGCCAAAAACTCCAAATAAAAAGTTACCTAAAGAAATGGAAGAAGAAACAAAATACACTAGTGGCTCCGTGAGCTGTAGACCTTGAGTCAAAAAGTAACTCAAAATGTAATTTGTTGAAAAAATTATGGATGTTGCCCTCTCGTCACTAGGTTTTCAAAGCACATAGTAGGGTAGGTGCTGTTTGGTATATTCGTAGCTAGATGGCGCTTTTAATTTTGTAAATTTATCGAAATGTGTTAAGGTGGTACCCTGAGCGAAAGTGGCGCCGCGGTGAATTTTATTTAATATTGAAATTCTAATACACAATTTTAATAATGTTTATCGTGGAGATTTTAGGGCCGACGGTCTAGTATTTTTAGACGGTATCGATACATTCCCTAGTAGTCACTGCTAGAAGTAGATAGAAAAACTGCTAAAAGTGGCCGTTTTTGACACATTTGCTATCTACTTCTACGAATGACTACGAGGGCATGTAGTGATACCTTCTAAAAATACTAGACCATGGGCCCTAAAATCTCCACGATAAACATTATTAAAATCTTTTTCTATTAATAACTTATTAAATAAAAACCTCTGAGGGCGCCACTTTCGGTCATACAACCGCCTTAACTGTTTATTTTTTTAGGGCCAGTTTTTCGAAATATATCCTATAAATATATATTTCGAGAAAATCTGGCCCGACTAAAAAAATCAATATTTTTCAAACCTGCTTACAAAATTTCAAAAGAATCGGTTGATAAATACGACCTGTTGAGTACGAACAGGAACGAAGCCGGACTGAAATGTTTTTTTACATATCTCCGCCATTTTGAAAAATTTCAAGAAAAGGGCTTGACAAAAAGTCTATATTAAACTTTTCAAACCTGGTCACTAAATTTCACGAGAATCGGTTGAGAAATGCGACCTGTAGAGGAGAACAAACAGCGCAGGAAAGCCAGA
The DNA here is from genome assembly GCA_943789525.1 of Agriphila geniculea. Classification (NCBI taxonomy): domain Eukaryota; kingdom Metazoa; phylum Arthropoda; class Insecta; order Lepidoptera; family Crambidae; genus Agriphila; species Agriphila geniculea. Next base: position 14,537,427 of record OX038882.1, on the reverse strand, counting down.
CTGAAATATGTTTTTTTTTTTTAATATCTCTGTCATTGTGGAAAAATTTTCAAAAACTGGATCGAAAAAATTAAATCTATAATTTTCAAACCTGCTCACAAACTTTCACAAGAATTGGTTGAGAAATGCGATCTGTAGAGGAGAACAAACAGCGCCGGAATGCCGGGCTGAAATATGTTTTTTTCCATATCTCCGCCATTTTTAAAAATTAAAAAAAACTGGATTAACAAAAATAATATACATATATATTTCAAATCTGCACACAAAATTTCACGAGAATCGGTTGAGAAATGCCACCTGTAGAGGAGAACAAACGGACAGCCGGACAGACAAACGAAAAATTCTTTGCCCAAGATACTTAATCCGATAAGTTGAATAAAGACGAAGTTATTCAAGTTTTTGTTTCCGAATCGTTAGCTGTGGTGTGACACAGAATATAGGTACAGGAGCATCAAACTGAACAACGTAGACAGCGGTTCCCGAATGGTGTTCCGCGGAACCCTGGGGTTCCGTGAGAGGCTCTGTAACCGACGACCTAACTACAATGGGTCTAGATGATCACAGCCTATGCAAGAGACTAAAACCTAAGTGGAAATCTAATAACCTACAGGACAGGAGGACAATCAAAAATCCGCTTACTACTTACCGTTGATTATAACTAAACTATTGAACCTAATTTTACTGGATTAAATAACCTCCAAAATACAATTTACTAAGTTTACTTTATCCAACCTTAACTAACCTACAAAGAACCTTACTAACAAGCTTTGTGTGATCTGAAAGGGCCTGTGAAAATCTAATGGAGGAACCCTGGATGTGATAATTAGTGAACCCAAATTCTTTTAAAAGTGTGATTAGTATTGATTTTCATTTTCCAATAGAAGTATTCGCTTTCATTACTAGGTCTTAATTATTCCTGCTATTACATTTATTTCTAAAAGAAAAAACCACTAAATGAAAGATATTGCTCTATTGATATAACCAGAGAAATAAAAATTAAGTCTGTATTTTTCTTAAGTGAGTTTACTTTACTTTCATATTAATTCTTAATATTTGTCATACTACCAAGGAAATTCCATAGTTCTTTAGTGTCAAAAAATGGGAATACTATAAATAAAGAGGGAAGCGTTCCCAATTACGTTCCGTAGATGAAGTAAGTATGAGCGAAATAAACCTACGTTGATAGGAAATGATCAAAGTGAATTTATGAGTTAAATGGAGTATTGTTATAAGGTAAAAGAGGGTATGTTCAACCATAATAGACTGCAAGGTAAAAAGAGGTAAGTCGGGTTATAGAGAAAAGTTAAATTTGAGCAATTCTCTTCCGCTGCCAAGTGTCAAATTATATGCCATGTATGACGTTATTCCAAATGATGTAAATTATCTATTATCAACTTAGTTCATTAAAATAAGAGAGATTATTTCAGGTAATTTAAGAAGTTTTAGTCGCCTGAGATCAAAGTATAATAAAATTTTCAGCGCTATTAAATAATAATTCTTTTACTTTCTGAAGTTATTGTACAAGTAATGAATATGCAATTGTGGTTTTGCCAGCTAAGGTATGGGCCCGCTCCCCGCCCGATACAATGAGTCTCGTCTCCGTACTTGGTCAACTCCCTTCTGGCCAGCCATATTCTTTCATGACAAATTTAATTAATGAATATTTTTAAGTTATAGTACTTAGTCCTTGTCAGTCAGTTTTAATAAAAGAGGGCAAGCAGAGTGCTTTCAAGCGAACTACCAGTTTCTCACAATGAAGAATTCTCCTTCAATTGCGATGGCTGAATTACGAATTTAAATTTAGAATAATTAAATAATTAGTTCTAGTATGACTGTTTAACATTATAACAGATGGACACAACATTACTATCCATATACTTGGGACACTGATAGTTCTCAAATTCTGAAGGAAAAACAATTCTAAACAAGGTAAAATTCTATGACGGGATTTCCATACTTCAATCTCAACTAAATTATAAATATACAACCATAAACTGAATTGACTTCAGGTCATTTACTAAAGGTTAAAGCAGTATTTCGATTTAATATTGAGTAGACTTGGCAATATTTGTTCTCAATTGTAAACTAGATTCTATTTCTAACATCTTTCAATTGAGTTGGCTGGTGGAACATAGTTTAAATATTTGAACTCAGATAAAAGATATGTTGTCATTATTATTTGTGAATTTTATATATTCACTAAATAATATGATACTTTCATAATTGGTAGATACTTTTCAAAGTATTATTTCTCGGTTAATCATAAACATCATTCTGTCAATTTGAAAGGTTTACTCAAAGCACTGATCTAGTGACCTAGAAGTTGTGAATCGACCTTAACTTACTAGAGACACGAGCTTATTCCATACACTCAGATCTTGTTTCAGCACTCCTCTCAAAATTACCAAATTAGTTTATTCTATCTATAAACAATCGGTTCAACCATAGCTCCCTTCAACCAATCCAATTCAAAGATAAATAATCTATTCTTTATTTATGATTCTACTCCATCTATTAAATCATTATTCAATATTAACTGAAAAAGATATCTAAATTAAATTAAGAGTAAATTAATTTGTGGGTACTTACTGAAGCTTGCAAAGTCTACACAATTTAGCACACTGTGGTAATCATTCACAACACTGATTCTATGGAAGATTGATACTATCCTATTGGATTATAACCAGTAATTCCACATAAACTTTCGTCCATTATATTGTACACTTCCGCATTCTCCATGTTCCATTCCTAAGTCATCCTACCTCTTCACCGCCTATATAAATTCGAATGTTCCACTTGGTGACCCACGGCGGCCATTCTGTCGACCCGATTCTCAACACCGCCTACCTAAATTTCGAATCACTACCTATTGACCTCGGCGGCCATCTTGACGACGCCTACCTATTTGCGGCCTACCTAAATCCGATACACTACGAAGTGATCTACCTCTCCACCGCCTACCTAAAAGCTCCTAGCTTGTCTACCGTTCCTGCTGTTACCTTGCTGACAACACGACCTTCTTGAGGATGTCTAACCTTTTACCAGCATCCAAGTTTCCCTCCCGCCTTGAGATGCTAACCTAAGCTACTGTTCCTACGCGCCTAACAATGAATTTATAAACCTAATGAATTTACCTGCCTACCAACGACTAAATTCCGATTTCCTATGCAATATTTGGGATGCTTACCATCATCCCCGACACCCCGATCCTGTACAGCGTGAGCAAGCATGACTCGCCTAAACTCCCCTAACAGCTTGGACGTGCTCAGCGCTGGTGGGACGGGACAGCGCTGAGTCCTGACAGAAGAGGATTAACATTACCAAGCCATATCCTCCACGTTCAAACGGGATTACATCCACACACCGTTCGGACCGTTGGTTGATGAGCGAGTTGGCTAGCTTGGTAACCTTAAGTGACTAAACTAGGTATCTTTCAACAGAAACCCGCATTGCACGCCACAGAGCAATGCTATTTTACCTACCCCTTTGAGGATTGACCGAACGCCCAATAAAGACACAAAACTAAAGAGAAATCTACCCCCCCTTTATTTCCCCCTGATTGCTTAAACAAATTTCGAACAACCTTAAACCATGAAAATTCTTGAAACTATTGGGAAATTTACTTTACTTCATGAAAATTCGCAAGCAAAATCTACATACTTTAATTTGAAGCTTACTTATACCATATAAGCCCTAATTAAAGCATATAAGCAAAAGACTCGCACCCGGTTGCGGACCTATACGTCAAAACCTCAATTAAAAACACTATCTTCCTGACTTCTTGATGTTTCTTGCGTTAAAATAAAATACTACTTGATTGAAGTTTCTTACAGAGAGGGTATCGACGGCTTCTTCTGAGTTCCACTTGATGCTTCGCTGAGATCGGAGAAAGTAAAGAGAGCGATTTCCCCCCAACTTCGCCTTTTATAATCCCCCAGAATTCACTCTCTGCAGGAAACTCACCCCACACGATCTAAGCATCTTTTTTTTTTCTACCTTCATTTCCCTACTTTACATAAATTATTCCTAAAATTTTCCCTTCTCCTTCAAAAATGGGGAGAATTCAATTTTGTCTTACTCAACTTATAAATATAATATTTAAGTTACTAATCTTACAAAATGAACCCCTATACTAATCAATAATTTCAACGTGCAATTCAACTAACCAATAACCTCCTATGTTCAAGATTCTCTATACTCAAGCGCACAATGCCACTCAATTTGTAACCAAATTAAAATTAATCTGTTACCTAAATATTTCTATATACTGACATTTCAGCTACATTTGATTTAAGTAATTCATACAATTGTATGAAACAACGTTTTAATCATAAATAAATCAACAAGTTTTCCCCCTTACATCATTTCTAACAAAACTAACAACTTTGAATAATATTCAGCATATTTATCCAGAATCATATGAAATTATTGTACTATAATCATAGAACTCTGATTAATACGAATTTTATATTCACAACAAATTGAATCTCCCATATGCTACAATTTGAATCCAACCTTTTTCAATCTTTTTATCTCGCCTTCCCCAAAATATCATAACCTCTAGAATCAATTTGCTAAAATACGTATTTCAATATTTTCCATTAAGTATTCGGTCCAATTAAACCTAAAATTTCCGATCAATTTAGCATCACAATGTTGGTACTTTAAAAACCCTAACTGGCAACACCCATCCGACTACTTTTACATTTTTTTAAATGCCTACCCTCATTTGAGTTATAAACCTGCAGCATAAAATCTCGCTTTCGAAGAAACTTCATTTCAATCTTTCTTCGTACTTTAGCTAAAACACATCACGTGGTGTGACACTACTGACAACTTACAGAAATAATTAACACCGAATTCAATCCTTTTTTTAAGTAGTCTTCTAAAATAAATTATTATAATAATATTCGAGAGGCTCTAATAAAATTTGATAAATAAACAATAATAAATATAAATAAATTTTAAGCCTATTAGCGTCGTTACCTACACAGAGACTAATATTTGAATTTTAGCGCCGTGAAAGATTAAAAGAACTTCCTACATTATTGCTAACTCAAAACCTGAACTACTCTTTATTATAATAACTTGTTCGATAGTTAAATAATATTATGCTCAGTATGAAACAAAATTCGAAAAATATTTGAGATAAAATAGCATGTTCAGTTTTGAACCGTTACAGCTCTCAGGGGTTCCGCGAAATTCAAGAGTTTATAAATTAATTAATTTATTTATAAAAGGACACCAACAGCGCATGCATTAACACAATTAAAAAAAATACATATTAGATACAGGATCTGATGCATACACCTTTACAGGTGACACGACATTAGCATTAAAATCTATTTTCAATGAAATCAATATTAAAATACATTCCTCAAGTCAAATCACATTAAAAAAAATTAAAACCATTAATAATTTATATTATAAAAAGCTAGCAATACCTACATATGTAGTTATAATAATCAATTAATTATCTAAAAACTAAAAATTAAAAGTGAATTTATACATTTAAAACATTATGGTTAAAAATTTAATTAATTATTGAACAAGATTATAACATTATAACACAACATTAAGATAATAATAAATATACTTATTTTTTTGTTCTAACTAAATAAATATTTTATGTCTAAAGAGTCCTTTTAAAGTCAAGCTAACTTACAAGATGTGAGTGAACACTAAGTCAAAAAGCCTCAGTATGGTGTGATTTCACGTAAAGAAATCAATGTTACACTTAGTTTTAGGGTTGCCACCCGCCCCGCGGGCTGATTATCTAATTAGGAACCACGTAGCGACCGGTCTCATTTGACAGATGAATGTGATACATTGCTAGATTGCTACTTCTGTTTGGGGTGAAAAAAAAATTCCAAAGAAAAGTAGCAATGTATATCAAATGAAACCGGTCGCTAATCAGTCCGCCGATTCAGCCGGGACAGTCCCAATTTGGATCATATTATCCCGCTTCCCGACGATCCATTAGTTTGGTCCCGATTTTTAATGATATCACACGATCAATTACCTGTTTCTATAATAGTTTTACTGCCAGTTTTAATGATTTCAACGTACATTTAGTAAATAGACCCAAAAATTTCTCGCGGCTCGCGCTTCGCGCTCGCCGCCTTCCCCTGTCCTATTTTCTGTTCCTAAAGGTTAGTTTACTTCTTACTTGAGCTAAGGTTCCGACCAAAAAGGGTTCCGTAGCTAAAAGAATTCGGGAACCGCTAACGTAGAATATGGGACCAACTCTGAAATCGCGAACAAAACCAGCTGTTTCAGACAAAAACTAATAACGAAAATCGTTTATAACAGAATTCGTCTCATAGTAAATGTTGTTCAGTTCGATGGTCTGACGAACCGGTTTTCCCATTTTGGGTTCTTTCATTAACATTGACACCATGAATAAGTAACCTGCTTATTTTTTTTATACTTAATATTTTAATTTTCAATGATAAGTTTTATTGAAAATTAAACGTGTAGTAAATGCTTTACCTTTGAATTTTACTTGCAAAAAACTTTTTTTTAAGTTTATTACTAATATTATAATGCACGCTAGTTAGTTTACCAATTTGTAAGCAGACGGTTGTGAACTTTGTGTTGTTGAGGTCATGGATCTAGTATTGTTAGTGTACCTAATTTCCTAATTACAAAAATGTTTACTAGTGATGGAAAATAGTCAGATTCAGAATACCGCTTCGCATCCTCGCATCGCTCTGCTGTGCAAGGGCACATCTTGCAAAACTTCCGTGTGATTTAATCAGATAAAAAAAAATGGTAAAGTTCGATAGAATAGACTTTTAGAATAGAATGTGACAATCAGTAGATTTTATTTTGTATCTACCTAAAATGGATGTGAATGTGTTAATTTTGATTTGAGGTAAGTATAAGAAAGTAATAAAGGTCAATTTTGCATTTTTATTTGTTGGAAATTTTTTGTGTCTAATTTTTCAAACGACGTTTTTATTTGCTCATCTTAATCGTTATCATCAGCATCAACCATTTTATTTTATTTAATAAAAGTATATTAGTAGGGTACGAAACTCATTCGGACGAGCACATTGTCCGGTTTTTAGGTAATAGTTACCTATTATTTGCACCTCTATTTTTAGAATTGTTAACTTAGGGGAGGATTATTGGGTTGTGCACACTGAATGTTTTGCTCTCTGTCTTATCAGAACTATTTAAATTTCGAATGTTATATTTTTTGAAACTTAAGAACTCATTCATGAAATTAAAATAAAAATTAACCGGAAGTAGTGAGTCATTAGTTTTTTATCACAATGCGTATTCGTCGCGTTTTGTAGATAGGGATCAAAAGGGAGGTTGACACAAGTCTGAGTTTTTCTCGGAGAGGGCTCCCAATTTGTAAACTGGTGGTAGATTCAGTAGCTCGATCGTGTTTTCTAATTAATTTTAATCTATTCAATAATTATTATTAAAATCTAAACGCAGCTATAAAGTAATTTAACAAACTTGAATGCATTTTTATAAAGTTCCGAGCGGCTAATTTTATAAAAATATGAGCAGCATTTTTGCTTAAGTCGTCCCGTGACCATGATCCCTGGAAAGGCATCGAAACGTCGGGAAACAAGAAAAAAACAACAAATGAAAACGAAATAAATCTCAAATAACATCTGAATTAACCAATATATGCACTGTAATCCGTAAAAAGTGTTTTATTTCTAATGAACTGTACGGAAGTCTTAGAAGCATTTTTTCCCCAGATAGGTCCTATCTGAAATAACACACAGTCAATGAGAAACTACTACTTGAAAAACAAAACACAGTCAATTCTGAGTAGATCACTACCATTTTTGGTTCCCAACTGTTGTTAAAAAAAAACCGGTCAAGAGCGAGTCGGACTCGCACACCGAGGTTTCGTAACATCATAATTGCACCATCAAACCACACTGTAGAGTAGAATAATAAAATTAGTATTGCAGTTTTAGGTCAGCGCCATCTCTTGACCTATAGTGGAACTAATGTTAACTTTTTTAGAAATTTGTTAATTTCTAATATTGAGACGTCGTTTTATTTTTCCTGTTAATCTTTATATAAACTGCTATCACATAGAAATATTTAAGATTTTTCTCTTTGCAAACTTCGGAGATAAGGCATCATAAGTCGAAAACTATGCGGCTTAAAACAAAAAGAAAAAATGATTAAAAACGTGCAAACGGCGCTCTTTCATATGATACCCCACATGCCCTAGTAGTTCCATTTCAAATTTTTAAGACCCTTTTTCAGTCCCTGTTGTAAAAAAGGATATTTTTTTATTTATTTCTTATTTGCAAAATAGTTGGGCAAATGTCTAAACTATTCCAATTTTCAAGTTGATACCATTAGTAGTTCTCGAGATATCCAGCTGTGACAGACAGACAGACAGATAGACTGAGTCACACCATAAGAGTATCTTTTTTTACTATTATGGTACGGAACCCTAAAAAGGTAAGGAAAAACAACCAAGAAGTGACATCCTATTACACGATGACAATTTTTCAGTTCATACCGCGATGAGGACAAAGTCATTTTTGGCTCTGAAATGTTGGAGTTCATGATCCATTCCACATTAAGTTTAGACCTTACATAATTTATTTATTATCTTAGAAATTAAAGATACGGTGAGAAATTTCACATTTATGGGGCCAGAGGAAGCTGTGATAGCGTATGAAAAACATGCCCTCAGACAAATGATGCTTATGTTAAAAATAATAATTTGAACGACTTTGAAACCTCTTAAAATGTGATTTAGAATGATATGTGATACACAATAAATATATAGGTTGACATAAATTTTGTTTGATTTATGAGTTGCGCAAAACTTTCAGCGTGGCCTACGTACTATTGTTTTTGTTCATTTATGCTAACTTAATTTAAGCTCACATTAGATTTAGCTACACTAACTCTGACCGTGTGAATCTGTTATTAGCTTTTTAAGTTTATTCTTTGTAATTTAAAGAATATTGTTGTGTAAGCTGATGACTCACCGAAAAAAAATTGAATAACCATACAACAAAATCCTAAGATCAAGTCGAATCAGCCACGGATCAGCTGTTTTGCTCTCACTTTATCTAAAATTAGTCAAATTCATAAAATGACTGGTTTAAGAAAAAAAGACACGTGTTAACACAAATACTTAAAAAATATTCTATGATTTCACGTTCCTATGTTGTTCATCATTGTTCTATTTAGTGTAAGCTAGGGTTTTTCAGAATGCCTGCTATCATCGTCAAACAAAATTAGGTTTAGGTGCAGACATAGGCGCGACCGGACATCCAGTCTACAGTGGTTCAGTATCGGCACAGTATAAATATTTGCTAAACCAGTAGGTATCTCAATTTATGTCCCTTTTTCGATGTATAATACTTTATAGCCTAGCTAGTTACTCGTTTCATTGAAGTGGAAGGATTAGAGGCATTCTCACTCAACATTTTTGTGAAATTCTAAACGTTATAACGTTCGATACGTAGGTTTTCAAAAGTGAATATCCTATAAAAAATACTTATTTGTGACACAGTCATGCATTTTTAATGATTTAGTATTTAAAATTTTGTAATAAAAAGGCGATGTCCAGAGGCTTCAAATCATACTGTGCGTTAGGTAGACTAAAGAAAGCAATACACTTTTGCAAACGTCATTTTGAAAACCGGCCAAGTGCGAGTCGGACTCGCGCACGAAGGGTTCCGTACCAAAAAACGGCAAAAAAACCACGTCTGTTGTATGGGAGAGCAATTTAAATATAGGTATTTAATTTTTTTTCTATTTTTAGTATTTGTTGGTATAGCGGCAACAGAATTACATCATCTGTGAAAATTTCAACTATCTAGCTATCACGGTTCATGAGATACAGCCTGGTGACAGACAGACAGACAGACAGCGGAGTCTTAGTGATAGGGTCCCGTTTTTACCCTTTGGGTACGGAACCCTAAAAATGATCACTCACTGCAAAGCGGGGGCCGACGCGGTCCTCGTTCACAATTTAGTAATTGACTAGTTGTCTCGACGCGGCGGCACTCACATCTAGCTTTTTTATCTATGGACTGTCTGCAAGTTTGACTTCACTTTCACCTGATAGGAAGTGACAAGGAGGACGAAGATGGAGCACGCACAGTCAGTAAATGCCTGCTTACTCTGGCCTTAAAGACGTCCAAGTTATATTGTTCGCGGAATACAGACGCAGGGAGGCCATTCCACGTGTTAGCTGTTCGAATTAAGAAGTTGGAACCGAAGCGTTTCGTGCGGGTGCTTGGAATATCGAAAACATAAGGATAAAAGGTTGCCCTGCCAGGCGACCGAAGATGAAACGGGGAAGGAGGTATGAGGTTGTGTAACTCCTGAGCACACTCCTCGAAATGTAACCTATAGAAGACTGACCAGCGACGAAAGGTAGCTCTTCGTCGGTGCTCCAAACTTTAAGGGTGTAGACGCGCATCACGTTCCATTTTTATTAAATTTTCAATACAAATGATTAAAACATCTCTGCGCGAGCCGTAATGGTGGCGAACTTTGAAAATTCCTATTAAATTATTAATAGATATATGGATTTACAAAACACGCAATACAATAGACATTATATTCCTAAGAAAAATAAAAAAATACTTTAGAATCTGTAAATACCAGTAAAAAAACATGTGAAAGTGTACCGATTTGAGAATTTTTTAATTTTTTATTTCTCTGTGATTAAAAACATTTTTTTTAATTTTCTCTCTATAGGGCACTCCTTGACAATACAAACAATAAGTGAAAAAAATAATATGAGCCGTATTATTATTTGTTACAGCTGAAACGTTTGTGAAAAATACCTCTGAAAGCAAATTTGAAATTCCACTTGAACAGATTGTCTTCGTTTTAAAATAACTGATAATTTATTATATTTTTCTCTATACGGCACTAATTTAAGAATTTTGCTTCCTATAACTAAAGTTTACATCAATAGTAATGCTTTCATTCTTTAGATAACTTCTTTGGAAAAACGCTAATTTCTTTGAAATGCGGAAATATACTCTTAAAGCCTTCGGTGGACCAGATCGTCGTCACCATCAGCCTCTTTGCTCTAGGCAACAACTGTTGATAGTTCCCGTCCTTTAGCGAAATCCTTACTAATATTATAAATGCGAAAGTCCGTTTGTTTGTTTGTTACGCCTTCACGTCTTAACTACTAAACCGATCATCATGAAATTTTGCATACATGTTGTCAGGGGTACAGAAAAGGACTTAGGGTACCTTAATATAAAAAAAGTATTGTTCCCGAGGGATAGCGAAAAACCTTTTCACGCAGACGAAGTCGCGGGCGACCGCTAGTATACAATAAATTTAAATAGGCCTACCTATGAAATAAAACAATTTTTAACGGATACTAGCGCGGTTTTATTAAAAGTACTTTGGTAATTAGTTCTTAATAGAGATGATGGTTGGAAAATTCCACCAGCTTGGGACCCCATCATTCACAAGCTTAAGCCCCTCACACACACTGTAAGATCTAAAGATAGGGGAGGCGAACCAAATATTGGATACGTGCCCAATACTGGATACATCAATTTCTAGGAAAGTAACCATTGCCATCTATTGTGACAGTCTAAAACTACTTCTTCAATGTTTAATCTCAATGCTTTCACCGACAACAGCGCCATAACTAGCTCCAATCGGCTGTCAAAATTCAAAGTGTGTTTTTCGTTTGTCGAACTAATTTTGATGTAGTGTTGCGAAGTGTGTTAAACAACGAAAAGTGCATTTATTTGTTGTTAGAGGGACATGTATTAACTAAGCGTACAGTTATTGTGACGTAATTGACTCTTTTTCTTTATAATTTTGGTAGATAAAGACTTCGAGAACAGTTTTCATAAATGTAGGTACTTAACTCAATACTGGATACTGTAAAACGTGTGTGCCGCCTTGTCCAAATAAAAATTAATTCAAAAATGATTTGGTGAGCTTATTTACTCCACCAAAATGGTGCCGAAACTAGTTTAGTCAGTTTAAAGTGTAGTGCAATTATGGTGAAAAAGTGAGCATAGCAGGATTGTCCGACCGAGTGTCGTCATGCGCCGGCCGCCCGCGTGCCACACGCCATAGCACCATGCGTAATTATACCGCGCATTGAGTGCACAAACAACACAATGATTTAATTAATTAAAAACAAAATATAAATAAAAGGACAAGGCGCACCAAGCAAATTCAATCAAACAAATCAAAAATAACCTAATTAACATGAATTCAACATAAAAAGGCGGCCATTTTTTCATTCTCGTTGTTCCTGTATATGCCATCTCGCTCACACCTACGGAGAAGGCCTCCAGTCATCTTGCTTTGTTCGCACTTCGCGCGCTTTTGTCGTCGGAAGAAATCGGCCGGCAGTGTGACCTCGATCTGTCAGGCTCATGTCATCGGACTCCTCTGAGTCCGTTTGGGAAAGCTCCTCCGACAGCAGTTCATCGGAAGCGGAAAATCCAAAGGAAAGCAAGGTGTCCAAAGATAAAGTCATGTCTAACTCCGAGGAGCTTAAAAGGTTGCGAGCGGCGCGCGGCCAATGCAAAGGCTTTTTCACTCGTCTGGAAGCGTATCTTGAGGCGAACACCGACCTCGACAAGGAAGAACTTGAGGCGAGGGAATGCAGTCTCAAGGCACAGTTCGTCAAACTGGAAGACATTCAGTTACAGATACTTTGCATTGACGAAAAGGACGACGACTCAGGACCGCTAGAAGAACGCTACTTTCGTCTGTGTGCTACGATTCGAAAACGTAAACTATTATTAACACAGCAAAGTGAAAGTGTCAATCAAGCCAATTCTAATGTGAAAAGGTGTTTAAACTTGCCGTCCATCAACATAGCGCCGTTTGACGGTCGTGATATTTGTGATTTTCAGCCGTTCATGGATTTATTTTCAGCAATAATTGACAAGGACCCTAAACTAACCTCAACTGAAAAAATGTACTACTTGAGAACGCTGCTCAAGGGTGAGCCGTTGCAAATAATCGAGGGCTTGCCACCAAGTAATGAGTCATATAAATCGGCTCTTCAATTATTAACAAAAAGGTATGATAATCCATCATTGTTGATCTCAAAGCACATAAACATTTTGTTAGATTTACAACCTCTTCAGCGAGCAACCGCTCCACAGTTAAGGGAAATTACAACGCGAATAAGACAACAATTAGCAGCGCTTAAAAACTTAAAACAACCCGTTGAACACTGGGATTCCATATTAATGTGCATTGTTTTACGCAAATTGGACCCTTTGACTGTGCGGCTGTTTCATTCTGAGAGGGACTGTGCTACTACAATGCCGTTATTTAGCGATCTTTTAGAATTTTTGGATAAACGTGCAGTATCGATGGAAGTAAGCCCTATGCACAGTGAAAAATCAAGGCCAAAAGGTGTAACATTGGCAGGGGTCATTGACCACAAGCAATCAGCTGTTTCAAAACATTGCAACATTTGTAATGATTCACACAGATTATTTAAATGTCCCAAATTTGTGTTAATGTCAATTGAGAAACGGCTTGAATATGTTAATAAAAATAAACACTGTGTTATATGTTTAGGCATACATTCCAAACCCTGTCGTTATAGCTTCAAATGTAGTATTTGCAAGTCAAAGGATCACAATACATTGCTTCATGTGACAGACAAGCAGGAAACTTCTGTTGACGAGCACTCAATGAGTTCGTATTCTAGTCAGTTATCCCAACCTAAGGTTTTGCTGCCAACTGTTAAGGTGTTGGTGCTGGATGCAGCAGGAAACAAGGTCATTGTACGGGGACTGCTCGACTCGGGAAGTCAAACATCATTTATCACAACCAAATTACTAACCAAATTAGGCATGCAACCATTCAAATGTGAAAAACAAATACTAACATTAGGTAACAAACTAAATAAACTGGATAAAGCAATAAATATCACAGTACATTCTTTAACGCAGAATTTTAATATAAATGTTATTTGTTCCATTGTTGATAAAATTACCTCTCCTTTGCCACAAAGACAGTTTGATATTTCTAAAGCACTAATACCGAAAAATATTGCATTAGCTGATAATGAATATAATATTCCAGGAGAAATTCATTTGCTGCTGGGTGCGGACATCTTCTTTCGTGTGCTTCAAGATGGGAAAATCGAAGGAGGGCAATCAGATCCAATCATGCTCAACACCAGGTTCGGATACATCATCTCAGGTGATTCCTTTCCATGTTGTAACGTAGCAACTAGTTTGCATGCAGTATTAAGCACTGATCTGGATCACGCTGTTAAAAAATTTTGGGAGACTGAAAAGGTTCCAGAAGTCTTCCTAGAATCATTACCCGAGCACGCTCACAGCGAGAGGGTGTTTCAGGAGTCTGTCACTCTACAAAATAACCGTTTTGAAGTAGGGCTGCCACTCAAAATGAGTATGAGTGACATTAATACATCAAGTTCGTTTGCTATAGCTTTGCAGCGATTTTACAACTTAGAAAAACGTTTTTCTAAGGATCAATTATATCATAAATTATACATTGAGTTTATACATGAGTACTTAAAATTAAATCATGCTAAATTAATAAATATAAGTACCAATCAACCAAATACTCAACCTTTATACTTTCTTCCGCATCATGCAGTCTTACGCACGGATAAAGTTACAAATAAATTGCGTGTAGTGTTTGACGCTAGCGCCAAAAGTCATGACAATCCTAGTTTAAATGACATACAATGTAATGGACCTGTCGTTCAAAATCAATTATTTGACATTTTAATACAGTTTCGCACTTTCAATATTACTTTAATGTGCGATATACGTCATATGTTTCGTCAAATCAATATACAGCCAGAACACAGGGTGCTTCAAAATATTTTATGGAGGGACAGTCCGGAACACCCTCTGCAATGTTTGCAACTACAGACCATAACCTACGGTTTAAAAAGCTCGACTTTTCTAGCCACTAGGTGCTTAGTTGAGTTGGCTAGAAGGCATCAGAGCGGTTACCCCTTAGCAAGCAAAGCTATTATATCATCGAGCTACATCGATGACATAATATGTGGAGCTTCCAATTACAACGAAGCTGTGCAACTTAAAGATGAGCTTGTTCGGTTAATGAATCTGGGAAGTTTCGAATTACACAAGTGGTCGTCCAACAATAGTCAACTGCTGGAAAACATACCAAAAGAAAAGTTAGGTTTTTCTCAGCGTGATCTAGATCAGGAAAAATCAGTTGTAAAAACATTAGGACTTTCATACGTAACAAAGGATGATGTGTTCGAGCTGAGTGGAGACATGGTGACCTCCCCCAAAAAGCTCACGAAACGAGGTGTCCTAAGCTCAGTCAGCAGATTTTTTGACCCATTGGGTTTCGCTGGACCTATTACAGTTAAAGCAAAATTAATACTTCAGCAGATTTGGCGGCACAATCTAGGGTGGGATGATCCGTTGCCTGATGCATTAAGCAAAGCGTGGGTAGAATTTCATAATCAAATTTCCAGTATGCCTAAGCTCATAATTCCACGCAATTTACGGCTTTCTGAAGCAGATGAGTGCGCGCTCTACGGTTATTGTGATGCTTCTGCAGAGGCCTATGGTTGTTGCATTTATGTAAAAATAACAATAGCTGGTCAACACCAATCATACTTGCTGTGTTCAAAGTCTAGAATTGCTCCTTTAAATTCCAAATTATCAATCCCAAAACTCGAATTAAACGGTGCATTAATTTTAGCAAAGTTAGTTTATAAAATATCTAAAATTTTACCAAATATTAAAATAATTAATCTTTTTTCGGACTCTCAAATTGTTTTAGGATGGTTAAAATCTAGTCTTCATAAATTACCAGCATATGTTGCCAATCGAGTTAAAGAAATTTCTGCAAACACAGCAAATATGACATGGTACCATACACCAGGCGTATTCAACCCAGCTGATATATTATCAAGAGGTGTTAACCCTCAAGAACTGCAAAACAACAAAATATGGTGGCAAGGCCCCGATTATTTGCAGGAAATTAAAAATGATTGTAATTCATACTTGGTAAAATTAGAGTTTCCAATTCAATGTAATGTTGTCGAAAATACATACCACACAGTTGCAAGTGATGAAAACACTTTGCCATTATTCACTAAGTATTCAAGTCTGTTTAAAATGCTTAGAGTAACTTGCTATGTCTTAAGATTCATAAATAAATGTAAGCACATTGCAATCAATGTGGGAAATCTCACTGCAAGGGAATTTCAATCTGCATTAAATACTGCCATAAGAAGTGTTCAATCCGTTCATTTTCATGAAGACATAAAGCTTTTAAAAAATAACAAACAAGTTAATTCCAATTTAAAATCATTGTATCCTTTTGTAGACGCAGATGGCCTTCTCCGTGTAGGTGGCAGACTTCAAAATTCAGACCTTTCCTTTGCAAAGAAATTTCCAATAATATTGCCTAATAAATGTCACTTAACAAGGATAATAATTCTTAATCAACACCTGTCATTTTTGCATGGTGGCTTAAAACTTTTATTTAGTACTTTGTCACAAAAATACCACATTGTAAACGGTATAAGAGAAATTAAAAGTGTTTTACACAAATGTATTATCTGTCATAGATATAAGGCTGATAGCGCCAAGCAGCTCATGGGCTCTCTGCCCCGTGAAAGAGTGACACCTGCCAGGGCCTTCGAAAGGGTCGGTTTGGATTACTGTGGGGCGTTCGATGTGAAGAATTCCACAGTAAGACGCAGCTTAATTAGAAAGGGCTATGTTGTCGTATTTGTTTGCTTCACCACCAAGGCTCTGCACCTCGAAATAGTTTCAGACATGACCACTGAAGCCTTTCTGGCAGCTCTAAAAAGATTTATCTCGCGCAGAGGCCTACCTTCTGTAATACATTGTGACAATGCTTCAACATTCAAAGGAGCTAATAATAAATTACATCAGCTCTATCAATTACATAAAAATTCTTCATTTCAAAATAATGTTTTAGATTTGGCATCAACTAAAGGTATTAAATTTAAATTCATCCCCGCATACAGTCCCAATCATGGAGGGCTGTGGGAATCTGCCGTGAAGTCGGTAAAATACCACTTAAAAAGAGTAACTGGCAACAAATTATTTACTTACGAACAGTTTCAGACAATTTTATGCCAAATAGAGTCCATATTAAATTCAAGACCATTAGTCGCTCTATCTCATGACACCTCTGATTATTCATATCTTACACCAGGGCATTTCCTAATCGGTTGCGCTCCAACTTCTTACCCAGAACAGGACTGTGTTGACATTCCCCCCAACAGACTACGCCTTTGGAGGAGCTGCGAACAAGTACGGCAGCATTTTTGGAGAGCATGGTCAAATGAATATCTAGCCTTGTTAAACAAACGAACTAAATGGCAAAGGGAATATCCCAACCTAAAGGAGGGTATGTTAGTTCTACTCCGTAATCCAAACACGGCGCCCTTTCAATGGCCCACAGGTAGGATCTCCAAAGTGTTTATTGGCTCGGACACAAAGGTTCGTGTGGTAGAGGTAAGAACGGCTGATGGCAAAACTCATACAAGAGCGGTTTCTAAGGTAATAGTCTTGCCCATTGATGACTAATTTCGCATTTCTCTCATTAGGCTCTAAGGGAACTGCGATGCATAGTCTGTGGAGGCTGCTACCCTCTGGTAGTCTCCGACCCCAAGACCTAGTCGTAGGGCAGACAAAGTGACCATTCACTACGTTTATTTTCATGTTTCTTTTCATTCAGTGCGTGTCAAACGCAAATTTAACACTTGTTATATTAGGCATGTTAGTATTAAGAACTTCAAAACATCAGCTGCTCTCACTTCATTAAACATTAAATGTTTAGATGTTTTGTAGTAGAACTATTTAAGCTTAACTGTTAAGTTTTAGCATTAGGTGTACTTTAAAGGCATTTTGGCCGCCCCAACTTATGTTACAGACATAAATAATATCGTCAAGATTTAATCTGTATTCAGCGGCATAGAAATGCATGCTCTGTGCTCGCCCCTTCTCTTCCATCTGATCTGTGGTAACTGTAAAACGTGTGTGCCGCCTTGTCCAAATAAAAATTAATTCAAAAATGATTTGGTGAGCTTATTTACTCCACCAGATACCGTGCTACCCCTAATACTGGTTATCCAGTATTGGGATACATATAAATTAGTATGTATTTGTACATTGATATTTACTTACAACTTACGATGGACTTATGAAGTTTGTGCTGGGCTAGATCCAGATGTAATATACTATGTTTTCAACACACTTGCTCGTAAAGTGAGCCCTAATACATCGCTTTTAGGGCCATAAACCGAACTATAACAAACGCGTGCAATAATATATAAAACACTAGTTAGTTATAGAATGATCCCTACAAAGTTAAATAGATACCTTACTGCAAGTTCTATGCGAGTAAACAGAGCATTTTAAATTTAACTGGGTAATACAGTTATTTTTTTAATAACAACAAAGAAGTTTTATGCCGCTGAAATTTCTCTTGCATTTTTGGAATAAATAAATGTGTAGGTCCTTAATTAAGTCAAACAAATATTTAATTATTATCAAATTATTCCTAATTTACAATATTTTGTTATAAAATATTAAAATATTTGCATTTTATCACTTAAATTTATAATTTTGAAGTTGGCTGTATGCTCACTAACCCCTTTGTTCGCAAAATATTCTTGCATTGGGCGTGTGAAAAAAACAAAAAAAAACCTGCGCGCCTTTTCACATCATGATTATTATTTTGTTTTTGTCGTATTTGTTGCTGTGTGGTAAATTACTTTGTTTTTTCCTCGCAAATGTGTTGAAAAACGTCGTATGAAACTCGTGAGCTCTTACTTATTGCACACTCGGCTGAGTTACGCCCTCGCCTGCGGCTCGGGCTGCAACCCACAGCCTTGTGTGCAATAAGTAACCTAAGCTAACTTGTATCATAATGTACTATTGTGAACACGTCAAACGGGTTTAAATTAATTATTTGTAGTGTGTCTGTGTATTCCTTATACTGGATATCCCATATTGAGTGTTATGTACCCAATATTGGATATCCAATATTAAGAACACCTACTGTCCAATATAGGGTACATAAAATTATTCTGTTGATTTTTGTCATTTTTAAGGAAAAAATCATTTTTACCGGTTTTGAGTGGAGCTAGAAGTTTATTTTTTGTGTAATGCTAAGATGATTAGACACTTATCTTTATGAGTATAACAAACAAATGTTTTATATTAACTATGTTGGTTTTTTTCCGGTTTTCAAAAAGTATCCAGTATTTGGTACATCTCCCTTACGGTTAGTTCCTTTTGCAAATAAATAAATTAATATAAAAGACGGAGGTCGGTTTTCCTCTCCAAGTTTTCTTTCGCCATTTCTTTTTTGGAGGGGCCTCCCAAATTTTATGAAATGGTGGTAGTTTCAGTATATTCTCTCTCTTTTTAGCACTAAATAATTCATAAAGTTAAATTATAAATCAACATAAAACAAAAAAATTGTTAAATTTTAATTTCTGAACGTCTAAAAAAATTCTTCGCTTGAGGGTAGACTCACGGGCAGCTTCAGTCCCCCGTGACCACGGCAGCTGCAAAGTTGCTGAAACGTCGGGAAAACCAAAAATCAAACCAAATACCAACTAATTACCAAAGTACTTTTAATAAAACCACGCTAGTATCGGTTAAAAAATGTTTTATTTCATGTCTAGTGAGCGCGTAAGCTTGAGAAGTGAATAGGCCTACCTATGTCTTACTGAGGATACATGTTTAATTGGCATGAATCATGAAAAGTCTTGCAGCAGCGTTTGTCTATGTCTATGCGAGTACGTCGACTACAATGTTTGTTTACAGTTGCGTTACTGTTTTAGCTACATTATTTTCTGTGGTATCGGTAGGCAACCGTTCAAAGATATCGCAAGTGCGGAGTAGGCATGCGTTTATTTCTAATGACCTTGATCCCCACGCGCTCGGCGCCCGTGTGTGCTCGTGTATTGTTAGGCCAATGCCACATTAATGCATATATCGCACTATTATGTATTCTGTGATATCGCATGCGAACCTTTTCCTGGATGATAAAAATAAACCAATGTTTTGGTATACTATCCCTGTCAATTGGTAATGCGCCTGGCGGCCATGATTTTAACCTCAAAAACGAAAAAC
Organism: Agriphila geniculea; assembly: GCA_943789525.1. NCBI lineage: Eukaryota > Metazoa > Arthropoda > Insecta > Lepidoptera > Crambidae > Agriphila > Agriphila geniculea. The sequence goes on along the minus strand of OX038882.1, from coordinate 14,517,319 downwards.
AATTGTAAAATTGTATATACCTAGACCCTATCTCATTGTAAATAATAATTCAATAATTAATATATTACATTACCTATTTTCTTGTTTCATGACATTTTTAGTTGCGGATCACGTCAACGTGTTAATGTGACAAGGTACCAGCGCATTACCAATTGACGGGGATTATAGTCCATCTGATTGTTTTTAGGGTTCCGTACCCAAAGGGTAAAAACGGGACCCTATTACTAAGACTCCGCTGTCCGTCTGTCTGTCTGTCTGTCTGTCACCAGGCTGTATCTCATGAACCGTGATAGCTAGAAAGTTGAAATTTTCACAGATGATGTATTTCTGTTGCCGCTATAACAACAAATACTAAAAACAGAATAAAATTAATATTTAAGGGGGGCTCCCATACAACAAACGTGATTTTTTTGACGTTTTTTGCTCGATATTAATAACGACAACAGGTAGACAATTGAAATTTTCACTGATGATGTATTTCTGTTGCCGCTATAACAAAAAATCCTAAAAACAGAATAAAATTAGTATTTAAGGGGGGCTCCCATACAAAAAACGTATTTTTTGCCTTTTTTGGTACGGAACCCTTCGTGCGCGAGACCGACTCGCACTTGGCCGGTTTTTTTTCTCTTATATCGACGAACTGTCTTCAAATTCACAAAAAACATGTAAACGTTTTTAAACCCACTAATCCACTTATTTTGAAAGATTTAAATAAGTAAGTTCCTAAAAATCATGTTGAGATAAAAAAAATATTACTAAATGTTGTTAAGTAATTCATTCATCGATCAGAACATGGGTTGATTAAATAATATGTTATTATATGGAAAAAATATTTTATAGAATAAATTGTAAGACAGATGCCTTAGATACTGTAGCTACAGTGCATTAAACAGCTGTTTTAATGGGTTGCTGGTTACCAAGTGAAAAATTCTTTGTACAAAAATTACAAAAAAACTATTTTACCCACCCACCAATCCGCATTGAGACCAAATTTTGTACTAAGAAAAGTCTTAAGAGGCATATTACGTTTCGACTGTGATTTTTGCGTAAAATGGCCAATTTTGGGGTTCTCGATCTCAGAAACAACAATACATTTAGAGTTTTGACTTATTGAATAGTATAGAACAGCTATTGGAATAGATCATAGCGGCCTCGTTTTTTTGAAAATTTGCTTAACTTTATAATTAAACACGAAATTGCAGAAAAAGATTTTCATAAAATGCGCGAAGGCACTTTTTTGGGGTCATGGATTGAACTACTGTGCTAAACAAATGAAATAAAAAAAATGAATATTATCTCTTATATAGTCGAATAGATCATAGCGGCCTCGAAATTTTGAAATTATGTATGGAATATGTGAAAAAAAATCCCAATCAAAAACCATAAAACTACTAAAAACGCTCAGAATTAACTGTGAATTTCTCCTAGATACATAATTATTACTACGTAAAATTTATATTAGAATAATCTTTACTTTATACGAAAATCAAATTTCACACTTTTATTTGTTAGTTGTACTTGTTTTTCTTTCTGTGTATGTTCAAAGTTGACTCTAAGAAATCGTTCACCAACTTTAATTTTCCTTTCTAACCCTTTAACTTTCCAGTGTATCATCATATTACTTTTTGTCGCGAACACATATAAATGTATTTAGTAGACCCAAAGGTTTGTCTAGGTTGTAGCGCTAAAATCCGTCAAAATCGAAATTTCGACGAAAAAATGTGATAGGGCTCTTAATGATGATGAAAGAATAGTATTGAATTTACTGTCTAAAGGTAACATTTAAAAATATATATTTTGATAAGAAAGCTACATGGTAATCATTTAAAATATACATTCTGACGCTAATTTAATTTAATAATTAATTATCGAGACTGGTACTGACATCGACAGTCCAGCAAGAGATATGCAATTTTCCAGTTTTCTTCATTTATCTTAAGTGTCTATTCTTGATAGTAAATAAATTATTACCTATAAGTTATATTAAAGTTTATATTTCTTGTTCTGCAATTTATCTTAACTATGACTTTTCAGTTTTCACTTAAACCATGTTTACGAGGAATTACCTAGGCCAGAATTAGCAGCTTTATGACGTTCGAAGAATATTGAGTTAATAAGCGCGTGCTTTACCGTGGTGGTTACACCGTGTCGCGTTGCGCGCGACCAATGAAATTTAAAAGTATATTTCTTGATTTCATAACCTTACTTTCAACTTTAAAATATGATTTTTTTACTATCACGAAAACCTATTTTTATAAACAATAATATCACCATCTACCACCTACCATCAAATTACAAGATTCTGCCTTGAAAATTAAAATCACAAGAGAAATTTCCTTCAAAAGTTAGTGTAACACCAGGCTCTAAGTACTGACTGCCTAACTTCATTGCTATCGTAATCGCTTTCATTTTTTGACAGATGGATGTGACACATTGCTACTTTTTTTACACGACTGCCCAAAACAGGAGTATATCTGTTCAGGGTTCATGTATGTTTGTGGGTATGAGAGTTTCTTTATTCCACCACTAGCGGGTGCCCGCGAATTCGTCTGCGTGGAAAGTTTTTTTGCTATCCCTCGGGAACAATACTTTTTTCTGGATGAAACGTGCCCTATGTCCTTCTATGTACCCCTGACAACGAGTATGCAAAATGTCATGATGATCGGTTCAGTAGTTAAGACGTGAAGGCGTAACAAACAAACAAACGGACTGTCGCATTCATAATATTAAGTTAGGATAAGGATAGTAAGGATAATTTTTAAATGCCTTAACGGATTTATATTTATGGGGTATCGTTAAAATCCTTTCATAATTCCAAGTGACACTTGCTATATTTTTTTTGAAAAAAGTCAATATAGAGACTGTTCGACGCCACTTTCAAATGTGAAACATTTTTTTCAACACACTTGCTCGTAAAGTGAGCCCTAATACATCGCTTTTAGGGCCATAAACCGAGCTATAACAAACGCGGACTTTTTAGTTTCGATTTTGTAAATTTTTAAAGATTGTTATGGCAAATGTTAATAAAACCTTGCCAGTATGTACACTATTCTACGACATGACACGAGCTTTCGATCACTAAATCATGCATAGCAATATTAATAAAAAAATCGGCCAAGTGCGTGTCGGGCCACGCGCCATAGGGTTCCGTAGTTACCTTATACCATACCATATTTAATACCACCTATAATTTTTCGTCTGTAAAAATAACTTTGTTTTTCACAGTGTTGGTATGAATGACAAAGTTATATTTGCGATTTTGGAAAATGTGCTATATATCGAAAACTAATTACTATATCTCGTTCGTACGGTTGACTTTGAGAAAAGTTGTCTTAGGAACCTTATGTCATTTTTAAAGACCTATCTATAGACACCCAACAGGTGTTGGTTTGAAGAAAAAAAAATTTTTCAGTTTCAGTTCCATGTATGGGGAGCCCCCCCTTCATCTTTTATTTTTCTTATTTTTGTATTAAATTCGTTAAGCGGTTAACAGAATACATCAACCCACCAAGTTTCAACTGTGTAGTCTTAATACTTTCGGAATAAAGTGGCTGTGACATACGGACAGACAGACGGACAGACAGACAGACAGACATGACGAATCTATAAGGGTTCCGTTTTTTGCCATTTAGGCTACGGAACCCTAAAAAGTGATGCTTTAAATCACACACGTAGGGTGTGTACTGAGCCAACTCTAACACTACTCTGATTATGTTACTTTTATTGTTAATAATTTAGTTAAGGTATAATTATTTACTTTTTTATTGTGTGTTTTTTTTTTGTTTATGTGTGATGTTGGCCAATTAAAGCTTTTTTTCATTCATTCATTCAAGTGTTCCTCAAGAAAGCGTCTTCGGCCCTGCTTAATGCAACGGATCAACTAATTACACAGTTTCTGTAAGATATTCTGTACTGTTTTATTAACGCCAAATAAAACCTTGACATTGGTCATTGATGGCTTAAATAATTATTTGAAAATAAATATTAGTATGACAAATATTATGCACTTTTCTCAAGGACTCAGTTTGCTCATGTCATAGTGAAATACGTGGTAACAGCTTATTGAAAGTTGAAACTGCACGTGTTGATGAAAAACTTCAAATTGAATAAATCATACCTGGCTATAGGGAATGCAATCCGGATAATCCGTTATTCGAAAAATCCGGATATCCGCTCATTTTTACTTGACCTCCAAATCCGGATTTGAAAATCAAATTCGGATTTTTCGAAAAATAAGAAATTGTTATAAAAAATTAAAACGAGCAAGTTTCTCGGAAGTATTCCACTTTCAAGTAGAGCCATGGAGCGAATAGCAACTGGGCGAATAGCAATTGAAGTATTCCACTTAGAGAAACTTTCAATATTTAACAAAATAACTTACAAATATATTGATAGTTGCTTTAAGTTGAATACTTTAGTTGTTATTCCCCCAATTGCTATTCACTCAGTTGCTATAAATGGAACACTTCGTTTCTCGCATTAGCTAGAATGCTATTTTCTAGATGACGCCATTCACGCGTCTTGCTAGTGCCGTGTCTCAGGTCTGTCACATTAAGTCCCAAAAAGTTCGTTTGATTGAACCAGCTCTCCTGGTGTTCCTGCGGATACAACTCTCCTTCTTCATCGTCAATTTCGGAGTGTTCTTGCAGCGTCTCTAGCTCGACCAGTGGGTCTACCGCACAAGTGTCATTGGAATCGCTATCTGCTTCATTTGACAGATAGGTATGACACATTGCTACTTTTCTGTGATAAGTTTTAATTTGTGCCAAAAAGAAGAAGCAATGTGTGCGATGCTGATGACACTTGCACGGTAGGGGCACCTGGACCATCTTCCATTTCGCTTCGGCTTCGCTTCGCTTCTTGGTGATCGTACGGAGCGGGCATCTAATCTTCCTATCACTTTCATTAGTGCATGTGGTGCGCTTGCTTCTTGTCGACTGGAGAATGTAAAATTGTCATCATCTTCTTTGCGAACTTCTTGGTTGTTTTTACTGGCGCGCCTAAGGTCTCTTCTTCCCATTGGCGTGGTGGCGTATAATCTTCCGGATGGTGCGCGAGTGACTCTCCTCCTAACCTCCTAAGGAACGAGTGGCTAAGACGGCGCGTCTCTCAATATCTCAGGGCTTTATCACATTAAGTGCCATGTATATTTAAAATTCACATAAACTAAACAACATATTATATTGTTTAGTTATGTACATTTTTAATCATATTAATATATTATTATGATTTATTTCTTTTTTTAATAGGTGCATTTGTATAATCTTATAAAGAATCTATGATTTTTAGTTTTATTAGCGCTTTTTCGACGTCTTATTGCGCGATTTTTCTAACGCTTCTGAATAGAACATATATGACTTCTCTACTGGATGTTGGCAAGAGCGATTTTTTTAACGCGCGATATTTTTTATCCTCTTCCACAGTCAGTCACGTTGTGTTCTATTTGAAAATTCAGAAAAATCGCGCGATAAAACGTCGCAAAAACACTAATGCGAACGATCACTTACGTCACCTACTCGCAAATCGCAAGCGAATCGTACACTGACTATTTTAATTACATTTGAGCAATAAGTAACATTATAATATTGTAGTATTTTATGACAAAAAAGTATTGGATTTGATTAATATTGTCCTTTCATTGAATCCACTTACATAAATTTAGTGAACCTATATGGAAAAGAAGAGAAATGATTTATTTTTATAAAAAAGAAAATATTTTTATAAAAAATCCGTAATATCCGGATAATCCGGATTTGACCAAATATCCGTTCTTAAAAATCCGGATTTTGAAATACATACGGATTTGCATTCCCTACCTGGCTAAAATAGGTTAAAAGAATATTAGTACAGTAGCCCGTAGAACATTTAAATCACGAAAAAGGTTACCGTTTGCCGTTGCGATATATTTATTTATTACGAAATTATAGATACTTTAACCCAAGTTTTACAGATAGCAACCCGCCGTAACCTATATTTGCATATCTCCAAAATTGATATTTTTTTTATTTTCGAGGTTTACCACATAGTTTAGTTATTGTCGTGTTCTACAGCTTGGTTTGATTGCCACAGATAAAAGTAAGACTATAAAAAGTAGCCATACACAAATTTAAGACCTGATGAAAATGGTTGGACTTTACCTGGTCTTAAATCTGTGTATGATCACTTTCCATAGTCTTACTATTATCAGTGGCACTCAAACAAAGCTGTAGAACACGACAATAGCTAAACCATGTGGTAAACCTTGAAAAATAAATAAATTTCAATTTTGGAGATATACAAATATAGGTTACGGCGGGTTGCGATCTATAAAACTTGTGTTAAAGTATCTATAATTTCGTAATAAATAACTATATCACAACGGCAAACGGTTACCTTTTTGGTAATTTAAATGTTCTATGGGCTACTGTACTATATGTAAGTAGTTTGGCTTATTGTTGTACCTTTATTTTTGACGAATACTGACATCCTTCTTACGATATTATATCATGTCATAGTTGAATCTGTACTTAGATATGGTAATTGTTTTGGGAAATTTCTAGGGATAGATATCTTTAAAATGCAGTAAAGGTTTCTACGGGCAATGTTTGGCTTCCAAACCACAGATAGCTGTTGCAAGCAGTATTTAACAAATTATACATTTTTGACATTTCCGTCATTCCGTCCTCTTTGTTAAAAGTTTAAAAACTTATACACATCTGTTTCCACGTAAATCTATTGTTGTACGTAACAGCTGGTGTCATGGTGATAGGCTTTGCATACATGCAGCTAAGACAATACTTTTACGAAACAGTGTAATTTATTATATGGCTCCGAAGATTTATAATAAAAAGCTTTTTAAACCGGTTCAGCCGTCTTCGAGTGATCACTATAGTTATCAAACCTGCTCACAAAATTTCACGAGAATCGAATGAGAAATGTGACCAGTAGATGAGAACAAACGGAAAGCTGGAAGGACATACGAAAGAATTTTTGCCCAAGCTAAAGCAGAGTCGCTTCGTGCTCGTTCGGTCAAAAATACGAGTGACGAATAAATAACCTCCTCCTTTTCAATTTTTTAATCGGTTACTAATTCCAGAAGTCTACAAAAATCTTAATAACAATTGGTTTAGATTTAAAATAAAAAGTTTTCTGGTTGAAAAAATATTATAACGGTGTACAACACTTCTTAAAAGTGATAAAATTTTTAACTAACCGCCGGTTTCGTACTTTATCAGAGGTTTAACTTTATAGGAGGGGTCCACATTATAATATGGTTTTTAAGATGATAAAATTAAATTTAAACCAGATCATGTGGACTCCTCTGGTAAACTTAAACCTCCGATAAACACCGATAAACCTCAGAAACCGGGCATCAATCGTTAAAATATAAGCTTGATTGTTTCTTCTTTTTTATTTACATAAATTGTTTCTATTTTTTATTTAATTTTGACTTTGTTAATGACATGAAATGAATTTGTATTTAAAGTATTTTATTTTAGATACTTAATGAGATTTTGTTTTAGATTTACTGTTGTTATTTAATTAAATAAATAAATAATTATTTTATTTAAGGCGGTACCCTGAGCGAAAGTGGCGCCGCGGTGAATTTTATTTAATATTATAATTCTAAAACACAATTTTAATAATGTCTCTCGTGGAGATTTTAGGGGCCCATGGTCTAGTATTTTTAGAAGTAATTTCTACATGCCCTCGTAGTCATTCGTAGAAGTAGATAGCAAAACTGCTAAAAGTGGCCGTTTTTGACACATTTTCTATCTACTTCTACGAATGACTACGAGGGCATGTAGTGATACCCTCTAAAAATACTAGACCATGGGCCCTAAAATCTCCACGAGAGACATTATTAAAATCTTTTTCTATTAATGACTTATTAAATAAAAACCTCTGAGGGCGCCACTTTCGGTCATACAACGGCCTTAAATAAAATTAATTTTTGCATGCTTACCGGTAAATCATGTTACATCTAGTTTTCACCTTTCATTACATCACTCATTCACTTATGTTTAATGCAAATAAATCATGCAAAAACCACTGAACGGATTTGGAACACAGATAGTTACTAGAAGCTCCCTAGATATTCTCTGAAAGTCAACGCGGATGAAATCGCGGGCGGAAACTATTACCGACATCAGATTTTAATTTTTAATCCAAAAATTCTATGGGCAACTGGTATGATAATTAATTATTATTTTTATTATTAATTTATAGTCTGGTCAACGAAAGATGAGATTGAAATGGTGGCGCCACTTTCCACTGTTAAATTAACGTTTAGAGGTTAGGTTTAAAATTAGTTCCATTTCCAACCGAGTCTCATCTTTCGTTAACCAAACTTTATCATGAAGCAGAATGAAAGTCGTCCGTTTATCTTGTTTGCTTTCCGAAGTAGCGTCTTCGAACATTTTTTTATAGTAATGGGTTTGCTCTTGACCCCAGTCTAGCCCAAAAGCAAAAGGGTCTACAATGAAACGAGCTTGCCCAGAAGGTGCTTATTCAGTCTGGCCTTGAATAGAGTCAGGTTGTATGCGCTCAGGAAGTACATTAAAATTCGAAAACTATGTTAGTTGATTTTCAAACAAAAACTGCACGTTGCCTGCATATTACGTAACCCACTCGCACACGTACGTATGTAATTGTATTCATCCGACGATCTGTCTGCTTCCTTACACGGATGGTATTGTGCACTGAAGGTCGCATATGGACGGTGTACAAACTATAAGCCCATAGCAGTTATGCATTATGCACGAGTATTTGAGATTCTTAAGATCTTGACGGACAGGACAAAATTTAATAATAGCTAGCTTGTATATTTGATTATTATTCTTAAAAAAATTGCTACTAAAACCAACCAACAAACTACAGTACCACTTAGATATCAATTTATTTTTAAATATTTATTAAAAACGTAGCTTATTGAATTGTACCTCGGAAAAGGGGTTTGAATATGTTACTGATTAAAATTAAATGCACTATGTGGTCTCTATTTAGGTGTCATAATAGCCGATTAGCTAATTCAATAATTATTGTAAAGAATACTGGAATTTAAATTATTTAATTTTCCATTTTTACATGAAAAGTAGTTTTTAGTAGTAATATTTTTATTTTAATTAAAATTACTGTCATGTTTGCATGATTTACTCGGCTTCGCCCTGGTGTGATAAACCCACATTCGTGTTTTAATACCCGTCATTATAGTACAGTTGCATAAATAACTATTAGTAGAATGTTTGTAAGCAAGAAAAAAATAAAAAACGGGCATAAAAATTACTTATTTAACTTGAAGCGATCGTACCGCAAATTCAAATCATGAATATTAGACAAATAACTTTTTAACTGACGACGAGAGAAAGTGAAACGTTTTCTTGAATATTTTATATATACTACAGTGTGTTAGTGTGAAAAACTAAACTATACAGGGCAACGGTGTCCTAAAACTTTGCCACACAGAGGGAAACTACCTTAAATATTGAAGATCTGAAATTTTACTGCAAGAAGAAGAAAAGAAGACTTCATTTTAATTATAAAAGTAATGGAACAGCTTTCAAAGATTTTTGAAAAATCGCCTGCCTTAACCAGGAATCGAACCTGCCAAATTACAAAAAAATCTTTTATTTTTACGATACTGATTGAAAGGGTTACTCATTAGGATTATTTTTTTGTTAAGTACTACAGCATCTAAAACAAAAGGAAGACCATGAAATTTAAATTTTAATTATTACGTATTGTATCAATTTGTATAGGAATGAATGTGATTTTAAAAAATATTTGAATGCAGTTTGAATTATTTTTAAAACAAAACGAAGTCTTCTCTTAGTGACAATTCCAATCTTCTATATTTAAGATACTTTCCCTCTGTGTGGCAAAGTTTTGGGACACCTGTATAGTATATGTATATGTTACTTTAAAAGCCCATTTATCGGTAAATCTTAGGTTTTACTAATGAATCTTAAGATTTACCAACATGAGTTGGTATAAGGAATATAACGATTTTTTTATAAAAAGGAGTAAAGGTCATTGAGCATATTTGACCTACGTGATGAAATTTTGCGTACAGAAATCAAACTAGTTTTAAATTGAAGAATTCAATCCTACTTTTCAAAATATGTTTTATTTTTTTATGTACCGACTCGCAGCAAAAAGTTGTTTTACAGTATGTGTGTGAGTATTTGTTTAATGTTATTAAACTTTTGTTAAAAAAAACAAAAGTTTTTACTTTCAGTATAGTGAAAGTGTGTGGTACTTGCATAATAATCGTTAATATTGTTTTTATTTATTTATTTTGTTTTATTATTATTGTATTACTAAGATATAGTGATAAAAAATGAAACATGGCCTGCAAGAATACGACCCATACCACTGAGTAGCAAATACATTTATTTACATATCTACTAGCCCTATTTCGTTAGTGAAATCCCTAGGTCAACCTTTTTCGGGCTTTTACCATTAGATTTTGGCACATGCTAAGTTTTACCAATGATCGTTGGTAAATATTTTTTTTTAATAAAACCGTAAATTAGCTATCATAACTTGGTCATTCATTTCAAGTTACCTATCAGTAAAATCCTTAAATATTTTTCATTATCTTTTTGATTTATTCTTCACTATCATTACTATTTTTACTTATCTTAGGAATTTTATAAGTTATACATCAATTATATTAAAAGTCTAGTACAGTAGCCCGTAGAATATTTAAATCACCAATAAGGTTACCGTTTGCCGTTGTGATTTAGTTAATTATTACGAAATTATAGTTACTTTAACCCAAGTTTTACAGATCGCAACCCGCCGTAACCTATATTTGTATATCTGCAAAATTGATATTTTTTTATTTTTCGAGGTTTATCACATTGTTTAGCTATTGTCGTGTTCTACAGCTTTGTTTGATTGCCACAGATAAAAGTAAGACTATAAAAAGTGTCCATACACAGATTTAAGACCTGATAAAAATGGTTGGATTTTATCTGGTCTTAAAACTGTGTATGATCACTTTCCATAGTCTTACTTTTATCTGTGGCAATCAAACAAAGCTGTAGAACACGACAATAGCTAAACCATGTGGTAAACCTCGAAAAATAAAAAAATATCATTTTTGCAGATATACAAATATAGGTTACGGCGGGTTGCGATCTGTAAAACTTGGGTTAAAGTATCTATAATTTCGTAATAATTAACTATATCACAACGGCAAACGGTAACCTTTTTGGTGATTTAAATGTTCTACGGGCTACTGTACTAGTCGTATAGGAAAATAAAAATGATTCAAAAGTACTTAATAATTAAGTTAATTTGAATAAAGCTATTTTTGACTTTTGACTTTGAGTATACATTACAATAAAATTACCCATCAATCAAATCCTGTGTTTAAATTATTATGATTTGGTTAAATTATTAGTAATAAGTAAAAGATATTAAATTAATTAATTATTAAAACACCTTAAAAATAAACCTTTTTTGCATTTACTGCTTCTCTGAGGTAAAACCTAAGATTTACCGAATGAATAGTGGTAAGAGTTCGATATGATCGATGATTACTCAAACTTTTATCATTAAAAGTTGGTAAATCTTATTTTACCGGAAAATCTTAGGATTTACATAAGTTCGGTGTTTTACAGTAACATGTTTACCTATCACTTTTTCATTTAAAGTTATCATTACTTTACATGACTTCACATGATGCAGATTTTTGCGTTATTTAAACCGCAGAGGAAAACCGTCCAAAAGTGAATAATATAACACCTTAGTAATTTACTGCTTTTATCAAAGGAAAATTCTATTTTTTATGTTATTTCCTTATATGCAGTTATACATCGTGTTACGAAATAATAACCCCTAATAACGAATATGGTAGATAGGGTACATCAAACTGAATAACTTATACTAAGGTTCCAACTCTGAAGTCACAAAAAATCAGCTGTTTCATATATTTTGATTTTTTTGTTATTAATTTTTGCATACATTTTTTTTCCTAAAACAGCTTTTTTTTTGCTATTTCAGGGTTGGTCCCATAGTAAAAGTTATTCAGTTTGATAGTCCCTATCTACTATTTTCAGCATTATAGGTATTTTTCTAATACGTTGTATAATAAAAATGAAGTTTTTACCTCGATTTCGTAAGTACATTTACCTGTATCTTTTATATTTTTACGTAGATACCTAGGTAAACCCCCGGTGACATTTGCAAAAAAATTAGAATACCGGTGCCAAAGAGTTTAGTCTATGACCGGTGCGCATTACAATACAAATATTTTAGTTGTAAATATAAAAATTACTATAGTTATTCCCCATAAAGTATGAGCTCGAGTATTTAATCAAAATAAAATAAATATTCCTTACGCGTTAATTGCAAAGTAATTATCACACAAGATTGACACATAAGTTATGATGTTTTTACATGCATAATTCCTTCTCGTTTTTATAACACACGTGTTTAGCTAAGTTTTTGAAACATTTTAAGGTATCTTTGTTAAAGTTAGAAAACTATTTTACATATTTTCATTCTATCCAGTAAACAATTCTAAATTGATTAGAAGTATTGTCACTTTTAACTTCACAAAATAAAAATTACCAAATCACTTCTGATTAAAGTAAAGTCGACATTGAATAATGTGTAAATAAATTTGTTTTACACTTCATATTGTTATAGAAAAAAGTAGGTCTATCTGGAAGTATGTAAGTCAGTTAAAAATCAAATTTTACGCTTTTGGAAGTTAGTTCTTTAAGGTGTAGTTTAGACTAGTTAGGTATACTCAGTACCAGGAATCAGAGCAGGTAGACAACATAAAATAGCCTAGGTCAAAAAATTAAAAATAGCACGATCTGCGGGCAAGGCCTATGTGGAGCGGTGTGCGTGAGAGGGGGGCGCGATGACATCACACGCTGCAGCGGTGCGACCGCCAACTCTTGCGCAATCGGGCGCCCTTGATCTTGACTGCGACGCACGCGTGTGCTCGCTACACCCACATCTGAAGTACGACAGTCGGCTATATTTATCAACGCGCGTGCAGCGAGCGGTAATCACACATAAAATAATACCGTACCGGCATTTTGTAGTCATTAGTGAATCTGACAGTTCCGGCTGTTGAACGCGATGTTAAAACAGCTATTAACGCCTCGAGTGCGTAGCCCATGAAGTTGACATGTGTAACTATAAAGTTATTTGCTTTGTGAATGTGATGGATTGCTATCAAAATCGGCGGGGATCGGTGAATTTTAAATTTTCTTTGGGTAAGTTTGATAAATATTGCTAAAAAGGATTTGATGTAAAACTTTTCCATAGGTATTGGATAAGGTAATATTATTTTAAGTCGTTTCGTCATTATTTAATTTTTAACATTAAACTTTATCGGAAAAAGAGATTAACTTTTAATTATGCAGTAACGAACCATGACCTTAGGTAACATTATGACGAAATAAGCACAAAGGAAAAAAAAAAACAAAACAAAAACAATATCATTATGAATGTTTTGTTTGTTTCTGTTAATATTAATTTAATATAGAAAAGTTTGATTGTAATGGCAGAACTTAGAGCATTCCAATATCTTATTCGTGATTCAAGTGTTTAAAACTTTTAAAACTTACAACTTAAAACTATTTGAAAACATTTTTTTACATATATAGACAAGTTTGTTAAGAGTTTGTAACGTTACTTATACTGGGTATTATAAGTGTGCTATGTGCGTCGTGGTTTTGCCCATTTTTTACTTAAGGTAGGCAGGTATAAGATTATCTCATCTAGACACTCCTAACGATGGAGTACTTTGAACATAATTGCTTCTAAAAATACATTTGAATAAGTATTTTTCATTAGGTATTCTTGTACAAATCTTCATGCTAAGTAAATTGTTATTTGTAAAAGTTCGTTCAAAGGATACCGACAAGGGGGCCGTCTAACTTTATGGATTTAAAATTTAAGTTAATTTTGCCAACTATTTTATAAATTTTCGTCGATGGCCGCGATAAGTATTGCGACTCCAGTGATGACGAGACGCGCGTCATTAAAAAAAAGAAGATTTCAAACTAGTCTTCAAAACCAAAATGTTGAAAATTAAAAGTTAACATTTTGAAGTCTGGTAATGAGCTTCTCTGCTAGAATAAGTTACTTTTTAGGGTTCCGTAGCCTAATGGCAAAAAAACGAAACCCTTATAGATTCATCATGTCTCTGTCCGTCCGTATGTCACAACCACTTTATTCCAAAACTATTAAGAATACACAGTTGAAACCAGGTAGGTAGACGTATTATGTGAACCGCTTTACGATTTTTACAAAAAAATAAAAAAGATTAAGGAGGGCTCACCATACGTGGAACTGGAACAGAAAACAATTTTTTTCATCAAACCTATACGTGTGGGGTGTCTATAGATAGATCTTTAAAAATGACATTGAGGTTCCTATAACTATTTTTTCTCAAAGTCAACAGTTTGAAAGATATACACTTCCAAAGTGGTAAAATATATGTCCCCCCCTCTAACTTTTAAAATAATAAAGTGAAAAATAAAAAAAAAAATATATGCAGTAGATCTTAATAAACACCTTGGTTTGAACGAGATATATTTAGAAGTTTAAGAGATATAGAACATTTTCCAAAACCGCAAATATAACTTTGTCATTTATACAAACACTATGAAAAACAAAGTTATTTTTGCAGATAAAAATGATAGCGGTATTAAATAAGGTTTGTTATATGGTAACTACGGAACCCTACTGTGCGTGGCCCGACACGCACTTGGCCGGTTTTTTCCAACAGTTTTTTAAATGGAAGGCATAGGTACAAATAATATTCATACATATAAGTATACCTACTAAAACAGTTTGTATTTGGCTATTACCAAACAGTTTGTATTTATTAATGTCATATTATTAGTCATCAACTTGGCTATCTATTAATTAATTCTTAACTTTCTTACAAAAATATATTGCAAAATGTAGCTATATCATAGTTGAGAAATTAATATGAATTTAAGGGACTTTTTCCTATGGGTAATTTAAATTAAAACCATTTCCATCGCAAGCTACCAATCCAATACTTAAAATGATCTAAGGGTACAGAAGGTTCACCTTGTCAAAGGAAATCCCTCAATCATCAAACGCCGTACTTTTTATTGAGCACACCCGACTAAAAGAATGTTTGAAATCGGATTAGTGGTTTTTTAGTTTATTAATTACAAACAAACTAACAAATCTTTTCTCTTTATAATATTTGTTTAGATAAATACATTTTTTAATTTTTAAGGCAACAAACTGTCATGTAACATACATTTCAATTAATGTAGGTAGACTATCGTTTATTTCAATGAAACTTGTAAGTAACTATATTATATTAGTACACTAAAATAATATAGTTACTTACATGTTTCATTACCAACAGGTAATGAAGCGATCTTTTGTACGGAAACCCCATCATTAAATCCTCAGTCGATAAAAACTTTGCAGGGACTTAATATAACCAAAACCTATGTACAAATATCCAAGAAAAAGAAACGATTTGGATAATTTTAAAAATATGTTTCATTTATGTTTCGTCTACTGAGGATTTACTGTGGGGGTCCACTATCTTCCTTTCCTTCACTAATTTGTAACTTACATTAATACGTGTATTTATTACTTTTATGAAACCCTAACAGTCACATAATTATGCCTACATGAAGATTATAAGCAACGACTAAGTATTTACCTACTTACATTAGTAGACAATACCTACCTATAATTTGATATGAAATAAAGTTTCTACATAATAGGTAGATACCTACATATACAAAATGAACCAGAAATATTTAAGGGAAAATGATACTTAAACTATCAAGGAAAGTCCAAAATTAAACATTCCTTGATTAATAAAGAGAAATTAATTTCTATAAAGGTCATTTGGCATTTTGTTCAAACATTTGACCTGAGGCGTACACAAACGAAGTAGGGCTAGGTATGTAGATAAATGTACCTATCTGCTACGCAGTGGTATGGGTCGCATTCTTGCAGGACATGTTTCATTTTTTATCATTTAATCATAGCAGTTCAATAATAAATAAAATAAATAAATAGAGACAATACAAACGTTTATTATGCTTGTACTTCTGTTTTATTAACAAAAGTTTAATAAAATTAAACATATACGCACACACATACTGTGAAATAACTCTTTTCTGCCAGTCGGTACATAAAAGAATAATACATAATTCTGAAAAGTGGGATTGAATTCTTCAATTTAAAACTGGTTTGGTTTCTGTACGCGAAGTTTCATCAAGCAGGTCAAATATGCCCAGTGACCTTTTGACAATTAACTTTATCTAAACGTGATAAAGACCAGTAATTACTTGTATATTACTCATTGCATCAAAATCAAAGGTGAACATAGTACCCACTGGATATAAATTATAAAATAAAAAGTAAAAAAAGTCAGAATATGTGTGCTACGCAGCGCTACGCGCTACGCATTGCTTTGCTACGCGCAAACTACGACAGTTGTAGAAACATTAAAATATTCGTAGTACGTATTAACTTTCACCCCCCACATATTTCTTTACGGATAAAATTGACTAGCGGCCGGATGCGGCCTTTTTCGGGATGATAGGTAGGTCCTTCTCTGTACCCCTGACAACGTGTATGCAAAATTTCATGATGATCGGCTCAGTAGTTAGGACGTGAAGGCGTAACAAACAAACAAACAAACGGACTTTCGCATTTATAATAATTATAGTAAGGATTAGTAAAGCCCACCGGTAACGATCAGTTGCGATTGTCAATTTTTCCGCAATTGACGCCCATTGAGGGAAAAATTGATCGTTTACGCGTGCAATTGAAGCGATTGTCAATTGCTCCAACAATGGAATTGACGGAAAAATTGACAATCGCAATTGATCGTTACCGGCGGGCTTAAGGATTATCTTACAGTAGCCCTTTAACGCACACCTGAGATTTTGAAAACATGATGCTCGTAGTTATGAAAATCTTTGAAACAGACTTGAGTTATTATTGACTGTTTAGTTTACTGGCTACTTTAAGGGCCTCTATTGGATATCTATTTTTGCAGTTAATAAAATGATATGGAACTGGTCTACAAATCACTCGGGTAATAATAAAATTGTTACTCGTACGTAGCTAAACCTACCAAGATGTTGATGTAAATACATACTCTAATAATTTGTTCGGATGGGCGCATAAATTATGTCATGTTGCAGGTATCGAAGAAGCTTTTGAGTTCACAATAGAATGTCATTTTGAACGCTCTATTTTGTTTTCTATTTTCCGTTCAAAATCCAATTTAAGTATACCTTTATTTAATAAAACTTAAATACTCTAGAATATTTGAATCGTTCCACTTTTTACACCACTGCCCAAAAAGAAGTGTATATGTGTTCTGCCACACACGCTAGCATGATCGACAATACACGATAATGTATATCGCGTGATATAGTGTTTTATCGACATTATACTGGCAAAATCCATTGTCTTTTGACAGTAAAACGTGATAAATCGCTATATCATATCGCGTTTCGGTGGTCGTGCTAGAGGGGCAGGGTATGAAAGAAACTCACATACCCACAAACATTCTCATGAATGTTTGTGGGTATGTGAGTTTCTTTATTCCACCATAATTAACTACCCATTTCCGTTTTTTAGATGAGAAAAATTATGAGATGACAATAACTTATCGGCTTATTTTTTGTTTCATCAGCGGCGGGAGCTAGCTCAGACATGGGAAGTGAGCACTACTGCCTAAGGTGGAACAATCATCAGAGCAACCTTCTGGGAGTATTCAGCCAGTTGCTGCACGACGAGAGTCTGGTAGACGTCACTCTAGCTTGCTCGGAAGGCGCCTCGATAAGAGCTCACAAGGTCAGTTTTTTTAAATAATTATTCCGGATAACTTTTTTATATACTTAACTGTACAAAAAATAAAGAGTGTTTAAACGACTGCCCAAAAAAGAAGAATGTATTCTGTTCAGGGGCTCACATATTGTATGTAGGTATTTGTGAGTATTTTTTATTCCACCAATGAACAGATTTGAATGTGTGAGGCCTGTGAGGTATCATTAGAATCCTTACATTATCCCAACCCGAGTAACTAGATTTATTGAAAAACGTCAATGTCGTAATGTGGAAAACTTTTTTTCTTCAAATATTACACTATAGGTATCAAATGAATTGATAGGTACATTTTCAAAGACACTAATTATATGTATGATATAAATATACGTTTTAAAAACATTAAAAACACGATTGCCCTGCTAAAACAAACTAAAAATTAAAACAAGTGTCATTGCATTCGGAGGACCAAATTGCTCCACAAAACGGCCGTTCCCTGACTGGAATGACACTTGTCTTGTTAACTTTTTAGTTCATTTAGCAGGGCTGTCATGTAGGGTGGTAAAATCTCTTAAAAATTTTACTGTAGGTAGGTACCTAGTGATTTTTCTTTTTCACATTTCTGAAAATTAAATTCATGATTGAATGGTTCCAGGTAGTGCTGTCAGCGTGCTCAACATACTTTCGTTCGCTTTTCGTGGATCATCCGTCGCGTCATCCCATCGTGATCCTCAAAGACGTGGGCTTAGAGGAGCTGAGGACACTGGTCGACTTCATGTACAAGGGCGAAGTCAACGTCCAATACTGTCAACTACCAGCGCTTCTGAAAACAGCTGAGAGCCTTCAGGTTTGTGTTTTGTTTCATGTAAATAATGTAGCTCATGTAACTTTTCGAAACCTTTATAGCAAAAACCTATTTTATTTCTATAAGAGTGTAGTTTAACTGGTTAGCAAAATATTCGTATTTTGGTGTGCAGGAAAATCTATTCGGTCTGCCAAAATAGTTACGGTTAGCAACTTTTGGCTGGCAAATTAATAATTTCTAAATCAATCAGCAATTTATGTCATACGTGGTCATACTGGACTGTTCTAAATTTTTTTAACTGTAATCAGTGAATACGTTTTAATAAAATTTTGGTAAGCGATTCAGTGACCCAAGTCTAATAAAATTTGTCTCGTTTGATTCGTCTTGACAAGTACTGTTGGGAGATGGTGTCCAGGGTTTGATGAGGGGGCAAGAAGAAGGCCATTGGAACTCTGTATTATAACCATACAATTCCATCAAGTTTGGGCTCGATTCGTCTTAACAAGTACTCTCGTGGAAGACAGTGTCCAGGGTCTGGTGATGGAGCAGAAAAATTAGGCAACTTTAGGAATGGCCGGGTATGAGATGGATGACCGTTTGGGACTGCGATAAATAATGTTAAGCGACTTTGAAAAAAGGTCGGGTTCGGGATGGGTGGCCGTTTGGGACTGCAATTACGAATGTTAAGCTACTTTTGAAAAGACTGGGTATCATTTCATACCCAGTATCTTCAAAAGTAGCTTAACAGGAAAGGCCGGTTATGTAGGATGTTTAGGTGAGACTGCGATAGCTAAAATTAAGCAACTCTAATAAAGGCTGGGTATGAGATGGGTGACCGTTTGGGACTGCAATAACGACGGGTATGTTATATGGGATATGGAGTAGGGTCGAGGGGAAGGAGGGGGTGGGTTGGCTAGGGGAGTAGCTCTCCCACTCCTCCTGCCCTTTCCCTCATACCCCATCTCCCATACATACCCCATACACCATAACAATTAGATATATTGCTGACCAATTAGATATTTTGCTCTTCATCTGTGTATAAAAATACCGACCATTTTATGATTGTTTGCGGATCATGGTTCGCTGCCTGATTTTAATTTAATGCGAACCAAATTATTGTTTACTGGCCAAATAATTTATAGGTACTGCAGATTTTTTGCTAACCATTTAGGTTAATGGCAGAACAAAAAAAAACTTCCCTTTCTAATACCTACTCTTTGTTTACCAATGTTGAAATACTTACCTACATCTTATTTACTAACTCCCGAGACAAACATTCTTAAGTGTCAAAGTCCTGAATCGGCAATAATATTTGGTTTATGTTTGGTAATTGTACCAACGTATTGACGTTAGTATTAATTTCTTAAATTGTAGGTGAAAGGACTAGCAGAAATGACGACGCTAAGCGCAGCTGGCATCGATGCAAGAAACGTTCCTGAACCAATGGAAGAGTGCCAACCCCACGACACAGAGTGTCAAGAACAGCCTGAAAGGTTAGAGAGCAGAGAAACTCGCGAAGTAAAAGAAGACAGGCGGGAGTCAAAAGAACCCCGCGACATGAGAGAAAGAGAAAGTAAGGAAAGTCGCGAGTCAAGAGACAGTCACTTAAGAGAAGTCCGCGAGCAAAGAGAGACGCGAGAACAAAGAGAATTAAGAGAGCGAAGCTTAGATTTACGAGAGTCACGTGAGATTCGAGACTTAAGAGAATCGAGGGAACCCAGAGAAATGAGGGAACATAGAGAAACTAGAGAATCTAGAGAAGTGAGAGAATCCCGAGAATTAAGGGACTCGAGAGACTTTAGGGATACCCGAGAGGCACGGGACCCAAGAGAGCCTCCTGAGGCTTCACCCCCTAGAATATCTCCTTTACTTTCGGTACGGCGGTTTAGGCCTGAAGCAACAGCCGAAATACCGACGACGACGCATCCTCCTTTACTAAAAGACGAACCCCCTGACGAACCAATGCGTGCGTCATCGCCAGAGGAAGACACTGTTTCGTTAAGATCCAATGGCGCACAAAGTGAAAGCATTGGTAAGCGTATATTTCATTAATTATGGGTTTCAGTTTTGTGAAGCTATGAACTGAGACTCAATTCTCATTATTATAAATGAACACTAGGTATTGTGAAAAGCATTCATATAGGTACAGTGTCATAGTGAAGATTGAAAAAAGGTCCTTAAGCGACGTGACGGCTTATTGCTACCTCTTCCTTTAGTGTTACAATACGTGTTCGTTGTTCGTCGTTCGTTCATTCGTGAGAAACGAAAACGTATTGTAACACTAAAGAAAGAGGTCACGTCACTTAAGGACCTTTTTTCAATCTTCACTATGACACTGGGCGTGCAATCTCTGTTGCAGGTATAAGCTTCTTGATCTCAACATTCAACAAAATCCTTAACGTTTTTTTTTGTTGAATGTTGAGATGTTTGTTGATTGTCTAGCTAGAGCTACTGAGCAAGTAATCACTACGTTTTAGCCAGAGCAAAACACGCGCTATGGACCCGGCATTAGAGCAACGCTGCATTCCGTTGCGTTGTTAACCGACACCACATGAGTAAATAAACGTTGTGCCGACACTGTTCTTCGTTTGACTGTTGTTTTCAAGTACCTATTAACAAGTTTAGTCTGTAAAATGTATTGATTAGTCCTATTTAAAAAAAAATCTTCTGCTTCTGCTTGCTTGGCTTCTGCTATCAATAGATGCATTCCAGAGGCTAATCGCTGGGCCATCGATCACCATAGAGTGGATTTTAACCATAGAAAGTAAATTAATTATTCTCGTCAACGCCCGAAAAACGAGACACAATAGATTTTATATTGTTATCCGGTCGCCGGAGACCGCCCGGGCGTTGATGAATCAATGGTAAGTACAATAACAATCCATGATTAAAAGGAGACTAGTCATTTCATTTAATAATTTGTGGTTTCTGTCAACTAAATGTCAGCTGTCAATGCCAAATAAAAGTCAAGTTGACATTTATCTTTTTTAATTTCGAAAAAAGTAAAGAAATTATGGTTTACGCAGCCATGTTTTAACATTTTACAGTGATTTTCTTCTCTTTATGTGGATAACCGAATAACCCCGAATAACTCTTTTTCTACATGCGCTTAAAATTAGAATTTTCATTATTATTATTTGTTTCATGTAGCTTAATATTATGGTTATGGGCTATATTTTAAGACCAAACTCAATCGTATACAATACAAACTTAGCATTTTTTTCTATGGCATGTGTCGGGTCTCCTACCCTTATTCTGTGGTGACTTAGCGATTTGTCTGCTTGAATACACCCATCATTGGCTGCGGTCCCCATAGCGATAATATCGATATTATCGCGATAACAGCCGGTCCGCATGCACGTTAGCGCGTTTACAATATCTAGCGTGACGTCATTCATGACGTCATTACCAGCGCCATCTTGGGCTTACAGCGACCATGCCTCGGAGCGTAATCACTGTGAACGTCCTGTCAAAAGTTATAAGTGACTGTCAAACGAAACAGGTGTCAGAATGTTATTTCGTCAAAAAATCAAAAAATGAGAGAGTTCGTTATAGAAGTATCTTTTCCTCACTTCACAACAAAAGGATAGAGCATTATATTGGTTAATATTTTGTTACTATTAATTTGGAGCTTATCCAAAAAGGTGGTTGATGTAAAAAGTTGAAAAAAAAAGATGTTGGGTGCACACGACTCAAAATTCAAACGTTCTTCATCATTATCATCGCTTTAGAGATCAAAAATAGTATCTAGCAATTATTCCATCTTGTATTTGAGGTTAGAATAAAACGTTAGCGCGTTTACGAGCGGTTCGCATTCGCCAACTGTCATTTGTCGATTTTATCGATTTGAGCGCGATATCGAATGCGGACCTCGTGTGAGCGTTGTAAACGCCGTAATCGATGTAATCGCCAAGCGGACCGCAGCCATTGTCATCTCTCACTGTCATTTTGACGGCGGTTGTCAATGTCAACCAAGACAAAATGCAAATGGAACGAAACGAAACGAAAGCGAAACAAACACTATCAAAACAAATAATCCTTTATTAGTGTAATTTCAATATTAACAAGCATGGGTTTCATCAAATCATTAATGCTAGGTTGCTATGTTTCACTATATACAGTTTGTTCTTTGTATAGCGTGGAAGGAATCACTTGAAAGGTTTTACCACAACTGTAATTATGAATAATCTTAAAATTCATCATTTCAAGTTTGAAAAACAACAATTATACTATTTTATTAATTTCCAGGTCTCAACATGACGATTAATAGTCATAGCAGTGTGCTTGGGCCGAGATATTCGCCCGTGGAGCAAAGGTTGAGCGTCCTGCCGCACCCTGGTCTTCCACATCCACACCCGGCTTTGTCGAGCCCTAGGAGCGAGCCTATCGCTGGACCTTCAGGACTACCTCCAATTCAGCAAGTTCCATTGGTAAGAATACAAACCTTATCCATAAAGATATGTACTATCTTCTTAAAAGTCTGAAATAGTTGTTATAACCATTTAAGACCGCTGTCACAAAATAGAGAGAGGACAGAAGTCAAGCTTAGTATTATATGTGCAAAAGCAGCGCATATATTCACCACAACTCTCACCAACATGGAATAACCTCACTCAAACATGTTTGAGTGCGTGATTCAGTGTCGTCAATCAGTGAGAGCTATGTGTGTGTGTGAGTTCTTCGAGCCTGTGTAGAGTAGTACTAAGCTTGAGTTCTGTCCGCTCTCTATTTTGTTCCACTGTAGTGTGTATACCAGTGGCGAAGGGTCCAGACAAGCCGATTTCCATCGGCTTACCTTTTGGAAATCCCACCCCACTGATCCACTATGCAGATCACTACATTTTTCATCATTTTTGTAGAGCGGCTTACCTTTGCATAATCTCACCCCTTGCCACTGGTGTACACTTATATGTGTACCTGCTTACACACACTACTAATATAATAGGATGAACATCACAATACATCCTGTCCTGGGGTAGGCATTAAGTCAATATAGTAGGCATAATTAGTGAACTCAGGCTCAGGTCATCACGTAAAATCAATTCTATTTACTTTTTATTGTGTTGTCACATTTTGTACTGTCTGGCAGAGTAGATGCATAGCTTTCGTGATGCATTATTTGGATGACACATAGTTATTTTATTTATTATACCTACATTTATTTTTTATCAAAGACTTTAAGGCCTTTCAAGTATTTGTGGCCTTTTTTGAGTTTATGAAACCACCATTCCAGTAAATTATCAATGTTTTGTATATATATATATATATATTTTCTAGTCACTGAAAAAAGAAGTGGACTGGGATAGAAGTAACGAAGATAAAGGTGGAGGGGAATCCTCATCAGAGTACAGAATCCAACATGAATCGGTATGTATAACTCATGTGATATATTTTAATGTATGGATGTTGTAGATTTGTGAATAGATTAATTCAAGTGATTGCACTGATACAAATTGACATAAATCTACTTCAATTATTAAAAATAAATAAATAATGATTTATTATTATTATTTATTATAATAATTTTTTGGTAAATTGCCAATACTGGGCATTTAAGGGCCCAATATTATGATGGGCAATTAATGAAAACAATAACAAAATATAACATTTTATCAAAGTATTTCTTATATTCCAATATTTAAGGTCTGTTTCACAGGCTTCACTATAATAAGCACTATCTTCTGCTTATATTTAAAAGGAAATGGAATTACTGAGAAATAAGCTGTCAAGTAAGTTAATTCATTGAATCTTAACCAGACCCTGTCGAACAAACCCTATTAAAGTACATAGATATTTTTTATAACTTCAAAGACTAGTATTAAATAATATCAATTGTTACACAATTTGTATCAGTAGCAATTACTTGAAAATTTGCCATGGCTTTAAAACTAACGGTGTTTGTTAACAATAAACTTTTGAGAAGTAATATTTATGGATATCGCATGTCGAAGTACTGCATATTATAGGGTTTTTAAAACCATATTTGGTCCATGACACTATTGTTACACTGTACAACAGCAATAATAAAAGGGAAGAAGAAAAAAGACTAAAGAAAATGTACCAAATATGAGGGAATTTTGTATGAGACATGATCATAACATTATGCTCGCTACGCGCGATATGCATATCTATAGATAATTATTTCTACTTTCTAACAATTTTATTGCATGCTTGTATCAATAATTTCTTGATTATCTGTCAGGTAAAAAAAATATTGAATAAAATTATGATGCATGATTATAAATAAACTTCAATTAGCTTTCAATTAAAATCCTTATTACCTACTTACATTTTTATCAAAATGTCTCAAAGTCTGTGTTTTAATGTCCAAAATGGCGTTGCGCTAAAAGTAGATGTATTTTGTATCTATATGTGATACAATTTTGGTCTAGTCATAATAATAATCAAAAAGAATATTATACCTAATTTAATTGAAAACCTATATTATACCTACTTATATTTTATCTTTGATGGCAGAGTTATTATTATAGTTAGTCCTTAATTGATGTTTTATATGAAAGTTGATTTTTTACAATGCATGCTTGTTTGATATAATGCTGCGCTTAAAAATTTTATACATCGAAGTACTATGCCTTGCTGTCAAGAAGTTGACCTTCATTTTGTTGGCCATCATTTTTTATATCCATTCATTTTGTTTGATATATTTATTTTTGGGCAATTTTGTTTTATTTTTTATCTTTGGCCATATACATGCATATCTTTTGTACGAATCATTGATTCCGTACGCGTGACCGTCGCAAAACAACAAGGCATTACGCGAAGTCGATTCCCGGGTCACTCCTGCACATTTTTGGGCAAAAATGAGCGTCAACTTCTTAATTTAGATAGTGAAAAGTTTTAAAATATACTGAGACTGCATCTCAACTTAGAAAGTAGTGGTAGAGATATTGCACACACTGTGATCCGTGTCGAACAAGTGAGAAAAGAAGTTGATGTTCTTTTTTGTGGTTGCAGGAGTACGAAGGGTCCGGTAGGGGGAGAATTGAGGAGGGGGACAGGGGTTACCCTTGCATACACTGCGGCGCGGTGTTCCCCCACCAAAGTAAACTGGCAAGGCACATTCTGACGACGCATACACTGGACACGCTCAAGTACCGGGACGCGATACTGGGACGGCAGATGGGTCTTCCGATGATAGGACAATTTAATGAACCTACATACATTAGTATGCCCACGGAGGAATCTCCCATAGACTTGGATATCGGACCAGTGGAGGCGGGGAACGTAGTGTTGTGCAAGTTTTGCGGCAAAAGCTTCCCTGATGTTTCCTCTTTAATAGCACACCTCCCGGTACACACTGGTGATAGACCGTTCAAATGTGAATTTTGTGGGAAGGCATTTAAGTTGCGACACCATATGAAGGACCATTGTAGAGTACATACGGGTAAGTTAGTATAAACTATTTGTATTTTCAAATGTTACTGGTCAATGATATCTTTTTTATTATTATTTTCAAAAATACATTACCTATATTTTGGTTCTAGGTGAACGGCCATTTCGCTGTGTTTTATGTGGCAAGACATTCTCGCGGTCGACAATTTTAAAGGCGCACGAGAAAACGCACTACCCAAAGTATGCTCGTAAGTTCTTGTCGCCGAGTCCCGTCGACACGGAGGAGGAAAGCCCCCACCAATGAGTGGGACAGCTTCGATCAACACTTAGCCAACTACATTTTAGCCGATAGTACAAGCTATAACTGGACATAGTCAACGGTCAGCGGGAAGTGATTGTCACGAACAAAAAGAGGACTATGTTGTAATTAGTTAAGAATGTGATTTAAAACGCCGCAACTGTGATCTGATTGATATGAATAATATTTGATATTTCACTTATAGATAAATGACACATTAAATTTGTTACTCCTGAGTTAACCTCGAAACGAATTCTTAGTTCTTCTATTGTTTGCTTCTTGATAAGATTTTTGGAAATTAGGTGCTTTCTTTACGCTTTAGGTGATAAAATAAAACTCATCTTTACGAGTCCCTTAAACGGCATAGCCAAAGTTAGCTAGAGAAGTTAAACTTCGTTTGTTATGTTTAATTAAAATTCGATTGACGAAGTCGTTTATTCTTTATTTTGCTTATTTCATTGTGTGCCTGTTCTGCAAAAGTATGTTTTACAGTTGAGCTTTCGTAGTAGTTTGGTTGCCATTTCAAAGCTTTTTCTTAAGGAATAAAAAGAAAAAATAAATAAAACGACGCATTAGTTTATTACAGACAGCCTTAGTCTATAAACATTTTCATATTTTATTGTACCTAGTAGATTCATCTCAGAGTTGATTTTTTATAGAACCAAATTAAAGATTGATAATGAGTGCTTTAATTATTATTATTAGAGACCATACGAAATGCACTCAATATACATAGTTCGTAATGATTAAAAAAGTTAGGGATTTGAGATTTTTACTAATTTAATGTCTTTCAAAGTTACGACGCACGCTCCCCTGAGGTAATTCAAAAGCAATATTATGACATATAAAATGTAAATAACATATAGTTTGATAACATTGGATTTTTAGGAGAATTATTAGAGTGTAAATGCTTCGGTAGTTCTGTATTCGGGTAACACGGGGAGAGGTGTAGATGTGTGATCATGGAAATCAAAGCTTTAAAGCCATTTCAGTACTGTCCGAACACTATGCCTCTTATTCCGCAATTTGTATAGTCAGGGAGGACGGCGCTCTCAACCTTTAGTGTGTCTACACCGTACCATGACCGTGCTAGGAACGTATCAGGCAAAAACTAATTCTTTGTATTGATAAGTATGACAAGTACATGGCCAGTGATGGAACGGTCTAGTAGGAACAGTGTCATACTTTACAATACAAATAATATTTTTTTGCCTTATACGTTCCTAGCACGGTCATGGTATGGTACGGTGTAGTGGACAGAGACCTTTAGGCCAAAATAGCTTGCGCTAAGTGCGCACGACCAACCGACGAAAATCGTGCAAAGCTTTGCTTGCAACGTGGTAGAGCGCCAACCACCGCGATTGTACCTTGCTTTCCAAAAGCACGATTTTCAACGAAGTTTTTACTTACAATACACTTTTTTATTTCATTAGGAACTAAGAGGCATGGCTGTACATTTAAATAGTATTTATATAAAAGGTTTCATCTATTTTCATACTACAAATGAAATTGTTTTACGGTTTTAAGTTTTCAAATGCTATGTGTTTTATTAAAATACGTCGATATATACAATTGTTATCTGTTTTGTGCTATAGTAACGGAAAACGTTATAGATTGTGGCTACTTTGACACAATAACGTAAAAAAAAAAATTGAGTTATATGCTATATTTATCGAACTATACTACGATATACGAAGCTTTCGGCTGACAGATGGATCGCAAAAATATGAATACTTTTTGACAAATTCAGTCTGCAACATTAACGGCTTTCGTAGAATTACCGGTCTATGGACAAAATCATTGAGTGCTTATATATAGAATTTTTATTTTATTGTATATAATATATATAATACATTGTTGACTGTTCTGTTGCGCTATACGAATCCATTCCGATGAAAAATACATAGCATTTGAAAATTATCACAACTGCGGTGTTCAGTAATTTCAACAGAGTCAAATACAGGGATATTTTATGGATTTTCATTTTACGTTGAATTCTTATTTTCCACATCCGCTTAATAGACTAGTATAATAAGATTTCTTTAACAATGCAATGATTTCTTTAACAGATTCTATAATGTGCAAATTAATTGTTTATACATCACAATAATTCATGAGAAGTAAATGTAAAGCTTTGATTTGGAACTGATTGGATGTTGGCTCACTAGTGTGTAAGTTTTATTGATAAATTATTTACTTACATACTTGCTATTTTTTGATTTGTCTACGGTACTCTGGCTATATAATTTTATAGAAATGTAGAACACAAGTGATTATATTAATCTTAAAAAATTGAGTGTTAAATTAATTGCACTAGTCGGTAGTAACTGAACATTTCATAATCTTTAGTACATATCATACTTTATATCTTACTAAATTGTAATATTATATGTACTTGTTTTTAAAAAAGTTTATTGAAATCATTAGGCTAATGGAAAACTTAATTTATATTCTTAATAATACGACTTCAGAATAGGCGTTTAAACTTTAATAAAAATAAAGGAAGTGTTATGGTTATATACATAGGAAAAGATCTGTGATATAATAAAAGTAAGCGATGCTACACCTGGGAGTTAAAAAAAATGATCTCAGATTTTTATATTTGTTTTAATTGCGATATCGACTCAATGATAAGTGCTGGTATGGCTATGTGTGTAAGTTAACTAAAAGAACTTGCTTTATAGCGTAAGTCTCTAAATTGTGATTGTTTTAAAAGTCTACAACAGCCAGATAGCGTTATTGATATTATCAGATCTCAAAAATTATTTTAATTGTATTCATAGGTAGTATAAAATTGTTCGCAAATATTTTTTTGGAAAAGTTATATAGGATTTTCTTTATTATAATATTTTTGCTGTATTCTACTTTTGGTACTTATGTTAAAACGCCTAACATTCCGGATTTATTTTAGGAACATTTGAAAAATATCCACCGATTTTCGTAGACATCACTTTGTTTTAAAATATTTTCCAGTTTATTTAAAAGCCTTGAGTACCGCAGCATTTCAAAACTGTATGTCTATGTTTTCTTTTGAGTGGAATGTTGAGGTATTAGATATTTAAATAAAAAGAAGTAGTCTCTAGAATTTATCATAAAAAATAGCCAAGTTTCTTTTGTTTTTTCTATTTTTATTGTATACGATTTGTGCGGATTGTGCTGGTCGTTAACATTCCGTATTTCACCGATGGATATTCAAATTTACTCTCTCGACCATGTTGTACTGTGCTCAGTGGCCCTACTATGAGTTGATGCAAACTGTTTTCGCTACCGTAAACTATCGTTTTCTCTCTTTCACTCGCATTGACTGTAAGCAGTATATCCGATAGTTTCAGGTAGCGAAAACAGTTTGCATCAACTCATGGTAGAGCTGCAGTTTTGTACGTAAATTTGAACATCCACGTAAGTCTTGATACCTGTTGTTTAAATAGAAAATGTTTCATGTATTTCTGTGTGAAATATAGCGAATCGATTATAGGTAAAGAAATTCATTGCGGGAAAGTAAAATTATTGTTGGACTATCGTTATACTTACCGCACGTGTAAAAATGCATTTTAGATTAATAGATTGGTAGGTGCGCTACTTCCCGGAGCTAGAAATATGGATATGTCTTAAACAAAATATAAAATAATAAAAAAAATACAAGAATGTTGCTATTTGAAAAGCTGCACTCTTTTTAATTTCTCAAGAGTTGAAGGTTACCAAACTTTATAGCAATATTGAAACCTTGATTAATGTTCCTCTTCTTGTTTTAAGAAAGATTGAATATTTACAATTTACAGAAATAATTAATAGCAATAAATAAATGGTTAACGTTGATACGAATTAACAAGTTTGTACGAGTTTTTATCGACATAGTTTTTTATAATAGTACAGAATGCAGTTTAAAATGCTATTTTGTTTCCTAACTTTCAGAGGTACTATTTATTAAACAAATAATAATATTAATAGAATTATATTTCTATGTATGTATTGATACTGTATATAAAGGCGCGGTAAATGTTGTAAGTGAATGTAATGTAACATATTCGAGCAATAGTTTGTACGACCCCTAAGTGCAGTTATTCAAATTTTAACATTTGCCAGTAATCGCCACGTCCCTGGAAAGTCACACGCCGTTAGCACAAATTAATAATAATAATTATATATTAAAAAGTTTCCAATTTACGTAGAAGTTCTTTTGATTACCTTACCGAGCAATGATAATGTTAAAGAGAACACTTATATTAGCACGAAATACTTCATGTGTCGACATAGATACATGGTAGATTCTTTTTATATAAATTGTGACCACAGTTTTATATTTAGAGTGCCTCTTGCCTATACAAGACTTATATAAAGGCTGCAATCACGGAATATACATAGTATATGTAGCAAATAGAACAAATTGTGCAATTTTTATGGTGAAAATTGTAAGTTGCGTTATGATATGTGACCTGCACATAATTAATTTTCTGTGACAAGTGACCTCCGTAGCTAGCGCATTCCAATCTTGTGATGTTTCCATACATTTTAAACCCAGTGCAAAATTATTTTGGTGACCAATATAACAATAGATTATTTTATATAGTGTTAGTTAAGTCATCGTTAAGTTTTGTCCATCAAGAAGGTGGTAAGAGCTCGTGGATGTGTAACTGGCTAGTTGTGTACCTATAAACTTACCATTTTTTAAGTGGCATACCTAAATATAGAACTTATATTGCAATTTTTCTAAGTTCCTGTAGGTGTATTAATTATTATTGTATATTGGTACAATTGTTTTAATTACATAATGTGTTTATTATAAATTATTTAGGGTTTAATATTTCGTGACTTATCATTTGTATTAGCGTAATATATAGTTTGTCATACTTAAATATTGTCATTTTACGTTTTCAAGCGACACTGTGTTTTATCTAGTGAGCACGTAATGATATCATAAAAGTTTGTGACAATATGTTTTGTATATTATGCTATTATAAATTTTAATGAAGCACAAGTTCAAATAACGTAGGTCCACTTTATTTATAAAGCTTAATAATTGTTGCTCCCCATTGAGGAATCAATAATTACTTTTCCTTAAGCTGGTTTATTTAACATGCATTGTTGACATTTTAGACTAGATAAAATCTGTTTTGCCTTAACATTATTAATAGTTCATAATGTTGTAACAAAGAGCAGTACAGTTTTGTTGAATGGGAAAATAGACAGTACCCAGCAGGCCTATTAAATCAAAAGAATTGCGTTTCGAACGCAATTCGTCTTTCAATTTACTTGATATTGAACCTTATTAGTGAGTTAAAAGCGCCACGGAGTATGACGGACATCGTTTGCTAATCGCAATTGTTTATTTAATAGACCTGTAGATTATATCAAAACGACCGAGGATCAAAGTGGTGTAAGATTTGTCAATTGTGCAACAGTCTTAGCAGAGACCCATCGCTGTTGATCATTGTAACTTTTGAAACAAATATAAGCATATCATAGCTGTAAAAATACAATTTTGACAAATAAAAGCTCTACAATCATTACAGAACATAGTTTGTCTTCCAATATTAACCTTTCGCTGAAAGTAAAAGGTACGTTATTAAAATATTTATCAAAATCTTTTTGTGGAGAACAAGTTGTAACTGTTTATTATTTTCGCAGATGTGTTTGGATATGTCATGCAGTTCACCGAGTATTCCAAGTCCGATACCGCCTCGAAGCCCGACAGCGCTGCCGTTGTGGTCGCCGCTGCTGGCGCTGCAAGCGTGCCGCCTTCGCCGGTACCTCAGCGACGACTGCATGGCCTACCAGAATAGGCATCTATTGCACTCCGATAGGCGCCGCTGTGGCGTCTGCCTCGCCTCCTTCCCTTCCACATGGCTCCTAGAACGACATGCCGCCTTGCAACATGCGTCACAAACCTCCTGCGACGACAAACCTTTTGTATGCGAACAGTGCGGCCAGAGTTACCGATACAGATCTGCCTACGTGAAACACAGAGAGCAAAATCATCGCGCTAGATTACCCGCAGACAAATTATTCACTTGCGATGTTTGCGGAATGCAGTTTAGATATCTCAAGTCTTTTAAAAAGCATCGTCTCAACCACACTTTAGAGAGACTACACACTAAGAACACAGACCAACCCGAAGGTATCGATCAAGTCTCCAGCACGAACGAGGCGTTGATCGGTCAATGCGGTGAAATGGATTTGTCAATGAAAAATAAAACTAGGACCGAGGAAACCAGAACGCCTCCCGCTGAAGTCATCAGGGATGCAGAGCAAGACAGTACGGTCGACTCGAATGGCCCTACAGACTCCGTCATGACAGTGGACGACTCTGGTGATTGCAAAAACTCGGAAACCGAAAGTAAAAAAGAAGACGATACAACTTCTGAAGAAAGGCGACGTGTGCCAGTATCGTTCGCTAGCGTCAGCTCAATGGCCGACAGCTCGGAGAGTGAGTCGCGCGGTGACGGGAGCAAACATGAAAGTTCAAGCTCTCATTCCGGTATCCTCGGGTTTATGCCCTCTGATGATAGACAAAGGGACAGAGAGCGACGATTCGCATGTCCTTTCTGCGGGAAATGCGTCAGATCTAAAGAGAACTTAAAGCTGCACGTTCGCAAGCATACTGGCGAGAGGCCATTCGTCTGTTTGTTTTGCGGCCGCGCGTTCGGTGGCAAGAGCGATCTGACGCGCCACCTGCGCATCCACACGGGGGAGCGGCCGTACCACTGCGAGGCTTGCGGTAAGTGCTTCGCCCGAGCAGACTACCTCTCCAAACACCTGACCACACACGTTCACAACGCTCGCTGATCGTCAACCACGCCGTCCTCTTCTCAATCTCCATACCTCTATAGTAAATGACAGTTACAATAAAACGGTCAAACGGAATATTTTATAATAATATTTTGAAAGTTTACAATTTTAACATAAGCAGGTTTGATTAAAGATTTATAGATGTGTCTTCTTTTTTAAAGTTTACATCAATAAATTAGTCTCACTTTAAAGTAAAGTTCGATTGCTATTAATCATCGAGATAAAAAAGCATAGAAGAACATAAAACTCTGGGAACATCGTAGTGTTATGAAAATATATGTGGCAGATAGATATTATGTGCCCACACCGTAGTCTGTTGCCGTGACCTTCCTCAATCAAGCGTCAGTTGGCGTAGCATCAATTTATAGCGGATGCGCCGGTTGGGTTACTATGACTTTTCATTAAAATTATCTAACAATATTATTGCTTTAAAAAATCTAGTAGCATTTCATTCGATATTATTTTCAGATTTTAATTCCAAAAATAAGTTGTTGTTCGTAGTCTTCTATGCTTCACCACATTTCGATGGTTGCATCAATATTATTTGTAATAAAGTAAGTAATATTTTTTCTTAAAATATGTCAAAAGTAATGGCGAGACTCAAGTTCAATTCGTAGCGTTTTTATATTTTAAAATGCTTCTTAAAAGGTAATAATTTGCCATATTTTTATATGCCCGTGTAATGTAAGTTTAAAAACTCATTCCATTGAAAGGATATTAGGAAATTGGTAGTCGAGAAGATAGATAAGTAGAAGAATGCAAAAAGCTGTGATTCGTATGATTAAGACCAGTCAAACATGTTTTAGAACATCGAAAATGTTTTATCTAATTTAAACTAATTTTAACACCTAGAATACATAAATTATAATATAGTTTTAAGAAATCTCTCTGTGCCAAAATATGTACCTCATAAACTTAACACGAAGTAGAACTATCAAAGTTTAATTGTACACAGCTTGTCTTAGTTGTTTCGTTGTTATGGAGACATAGAGATAATAATTTTATATCTACAGTTATTTACATGAAATCCGGTATGTTATTATATCCATTACCTCCATGATATACATTTTAATATAAGCACAATAAGATAAAGTTTATTTTCGAAGTGAAAAATACTTGCCCATACAATAAAAAAAATATATTTATTCGGTACTATAAACGCATGCCATTCTATCTTTTTAAGATCACAATAACTGCCAGTAATGTGATATTATTAACTACTCATTTAAATGTTTTAACCGACCATCGACATCAGCTAACAAATAGTAAGTATATTTATTAGTATCTGTTGAAACTTTTTAAAAAGATCATTTATTAAAACTGAGTCCGTAAATATATTACTGATTTAGTTTTTGTTTTTCATTGAATAATAAATAAACGTTTAAAATGTCACATATTTTTGATAGAGTAATACCTAGAAGTTAAGTAAGTACCTATCTACTTTTAAGAATAAATTAAAATAAAATTTGTTGTCTGCAATAATTTAGATTACAGTAGCCATTATGTAATTAAGTCCGTTTGTTTTATATTGAAGGTTTCGTTGATAAACAAAAACATTTAAGGTTAACGTAACTTTTTTAGATGCTATCTAGGTATTAACGAGCCTAGTTTAACATTGAAATAACGTTTGTTCCTATCTGTCTCTGTGTGATATTCCTTAAAAACAAAGTCTATTAATATTATCTTAAAATTGCAGAGTTTAAAGCTTTATTTTGTAAGAAAATCAAAAAACATAAACCTGTAGTGTATACTGTGCCTGTGGGCTATGCTCTATGGTTCAGCCTTAACTTACTATTTTTTTTTTCGACATGAGGTCGCTCTTGGCGTCCCATGTTCATCACATTCTAACGAGAGACCGTTATCGGCTATTAATGCTTCTAATCTTATACCCTGTCAATTTCTTAAACACCAATATTTAAAAAACACAAACGAATAGTTTTTAGTCAATAATCAAACATAATTCAAACGGACTTTTTCTGTCAATTATAAAAATAGGATAAGTCAGTAAACTTAATCATGTTATAATATTTTGAACTTGATTCAAATCGAGGGCCAGTATTTTTCACAATTTTCAACAGCAATTTTAAATCAAATGTAATTATCTTTTTAACATAAATCATAATTTCTGAGACAATTTACAGATTTTTAATAAAATGATAGTCAATGCAACGAAATAATCAGGTACAGGTAAATTTAAACGAAAAGTTTTAACATAGTCTAAATATATTTAGTTAGTACTGTTGACGCAACCGGTTTTAATCGAACTTATTAAGCTTTGGATTCAGTTGTTGACCGACGATAGATAGGTAACGGTATTAGATTTCATTTCGACCTACAACTTCGGTTAATTGTAAAACACCAACAACCTCGTAGGAGTAGATTATTAACATCATAAACAACAACGTTTGATCTACGACTTTTCCGAAAAAAAGACAATAAAAACGACTTTCCATACAAATGCTTATCGAGTTTTGTATGGAAAGTCAATATTTTTATTTTATTTTTCGAAAAGTCGTAGAACAAACGTTGTATGATGTTAGTAATCCACTCCTGCGAGGTTGTTGGTGTTTTACAATTAACCGAAGTTGTAGGTCGAAATGAAGTCTGATTCCGTTACCTATCTATCGTCGGTCGTTACCACATTTTCAACTGATTTCGGAGCCTAATCAAAAAATTTATCTCGTAATTTTAATTTGATATCGTCATCTTGAAACAGAAAAGCTACTTTGCCAGAGGGATCTAATAATTAACATAAGTAGTCGGAAACTTTTAGTATAAACGAGAAGCAATACTCTGAATTTTTATTTTTGTCTACACAAATACTCTAAATATTCTAAAGTTGTAAATATTTAAGCTGATCGTGATACATTAGTAAGCAAGTAACGGTTCAATTAAAAACTTTTTTTAGCAGCATTAAAAGATAATACTCGAAATAAAATTGAATTTTATTGCGATTAGTTTAAATTTTACACTTTGAGAGTTTATACAAGAAATACCATCGAAGTGAAATAATGCTATTACGCATTAATGTGTATAATGTAGATATTTTGCCAATATATAAAATTTATATATAATTCATAATTGATGTTGACTGTTTTTATAATTATATCAGCGGTAGTTACTTGATGTTGTGGTGTAATTTAGTGTCTTATAGATCATAAATCACTCGAAGTGAAAAGTTCGCGTGTGTTCATTTGTTGTAAGACGAGCCATTAGTGTTGTCTAGTTCGGAACTAGCTAACGTAGTTTATAATACACGAGTGCCACGCCAGCACAAACTCACTTCGAGTGGTTAATTATTTTAAATTCTCGTAGTTAAAAAATTGGTGTGGTATTCTTTATATCTGTTCATGTACTATACATAATTAACTTTAATATTACAAATCATTTAAAATAAAATTTTAAATTTTTCTGAGCACTACAATGGTTTTGTAAATACGCGAGTGCTGACCGGAGGAAATGTGATACATTAGAAGTAATGTAATATTTATTGTTCATTTTCGTTTGTAAACTCAATTTATTTAAGGTTTCAAAATTTTTTGCATTGTCAGTTTTTAAGATTGTTTTTGCTGGTAATTTAGTTCTATTATTGTTATTTAATGAGACGTTTTTTTAATCATCGACTGTGAACTCTAAGGGCATTAACTAATTTTTATACTTTTTATTAATTTTATTCCAGAGGACAACGGTAGTAGATTCTAATTGTGGTCGCCATAATCTACTAATAGCTTTTGTATAACGACGCACAATTTTTTAAATTTAAAATCGTTTATATATAACTCCGTCCAATTTAAGTATTGTGTATGTTATTTCAAAATGGTTTAAGCAGACTTGGAACTAAATAAGTATCTTTGCTCTATATTGTTTTCAATAACCAACTGACATAAGTACGTACATTCTCATTTAAAATCGAAACATTTCTTAGTTTTGCTGAGTTTTTGATACAGATTCAAGATTTTTTTGTCCCGTTTCATGTTTTCTTTTTACTATATGTTTTCGCGTTTTTTTCAGTACTATTTTTACAAATTTCTGTGGAATATATTGACTTCATTTTTTGGTAGAAATACTAATAAGTACCCCACATATTATGCTCAAATTAGCATAAAAATACCTTTTATGGAGATTTTCTGAAAATATCTAAATTTTCCCTTTTTTCTGACAAAGAACACTGCTCCTTTAAAAAAAAACCAGAAGAATGCTGAATTGTTTCGATTTATTTATGAGTAATGAAGTTTATACCAAGGGTGGATCCAGGGGGGGATGGGGCCATGGCCCTCCCTACAAGGCCGATTACCTTTGCGGATTACATTGAACTTCCATAAGAAATGACAATTCAAAAAATTTTTTTTTGATTTTTTTGTATTTATATTTTTTTCTTAGTGTCAGAGACTTTTTTTATCTTATAACGTGGCCCGAGGCTCCGAAGGCCCCTCCCCCTACCATTGAAGTCCTGGATCCGCCCCTTGTTTATACGTTTAACTTGAATCTTACTAATATAAAATGGTCACACTTGAAGATTATTTATAATTTTAAAATTGAGTAAGAATTTCTTTTTTTTTTTAATGAAAAATACAAGACCTATTTAAATTAAATACTAGCTTATAATGATTTCGCGTCATATAGGATATGGAATAAATTGTAATCCAAAAGATTTCTTACTCAAACGTTCGACACTTTGCTTGGTATTTTGACAGTCTGTGTAGAATATTCGGTGTTATAGTAAGTATTTAAGCAATGGTGAACATGCGTATCATATTCAAGAAAATCATTCTTCGTAAGTGAGACGATCGCAAAATAACATTTTGTTTATTAATTTTTATTGTATTAGTAGTGGCAGCGAACTAAAATCTAAGGAAGTGTAATTGCAAACAAAAAATATCACCACGGGGCCGAAAAAGTACAAACCGCTCAGCTTTAGTCGGGCCAGCAGCGCACCCGGTGACTGACGTTAACGTTCTTTACAATAATTGCAGTTTGTATTGTAAAGAAAAGAGAGAAGGAGAAAGTTTATTAGAAATGACATCCTGTATAGTCAAATGGTGTGAAAGACGCAAAGAAGGTTGTAAAAATATTGCAGAAATTACGTATCATATTTTTTCGTTTAAGTATAGAGAATATCTTATAAGTATACAAATTATGGTCGCTAATAATCAACCGGTGCTCAGACGCTTTGTGCTGCGTAATTAAATGCCAGCATTTTTAGCTCCATACACAGTTGTACTTTTAGTGTGGTGCCATTTCTTGAGCGCAATGCTTATTCCATAGATTTTAGTTCGCTGAGTAGTGGGATTCGTTTGCCAAGAGGGAAGCTTAATTTGAAACTAACTTGAATGATTTTGATTAGATTATTTTAGGAGTTACTTTGTAACACAATAGGTGTGTGGTGATTGCAATGATTGTGATATTAGGTACTTTAAGTGAATATGAAGCGCAGGAATGAGTGAGGTATCTCCATAACAAGCCAACGACGCGATCGAACGTAGACTGATTTTCGGGTAGAGGTAAAGTAGGCCAGAAGATTCGCAGTCAATAATTAATATTTATAAATATCTAGGTGTTGATTTTATACTGTTTTTAAAGCCAAAACACAATTTCAATAGTCTAATGACATAAAACAATAAGAGAGTTTATTTAATTTTTAAACATAACATATACAGAATGTTTATAACAACCATAAATTATTTTTCAGATGTATTGTTTTATACATCTCCATATACAAGAGTAGGGCTAAGTGTAGATAACGTAGATGGGTCTATTAACCGCGTGGTGCTATAATGTGTAAAGACATGTGATAGAAACTGTTCTACAGAGACATTTTATTTATTAAAATTTCCATAGATAATAAAATATAGTTACATTACATGATCATTATACCAACAACTACAGCAATAAATCGGTTTAAGTAACATAAGGATTTTAAAATGAAAATACATTGGTTGGTCGCAGATGTCTCGTAAAAACAGACTTCAAAGGAATGTTTAAAAGAACAATTTTGTTATCATATATCATTGATAATTATTTCTATCAGATTTAAGTCGACCAAAAAACCGTCTGGTGGTGCGTGTTTTGAAATTGTAGTCTCTATCAAATTAGTTACCTACCTACTTTATTATTCATTCAAGTCTTTTGAATTTTATTAATAAGGCA
Source organism: Agriphila geniculea (assembly GCA_943789525.1). Taxonomy (NCBI): domain Eukaryota; kingdom Metazoa; phylum Arthropoda; class Insecta; order Lepidoptera; family Crambidae; genus Agriphila; species Agriphila geniculea. The sequence continues at coordinate 14,478,134 of OX038882.1, read as the reverse complement.
TGGTTATTGTAATTTATAATAATTGTCGACAAACTTAGCTAGTTAGGAAAATTGCAGTAGTATTCGTCTGGATAATCATAATGATATTGTAACCAATTAAACGTGAATCGTGTAAATATTATTTTATGGCCTTATTAATAATAAAGTTGTCTTGGGATAAATTATTTGTATAATATTTATATAACTTTCTTATAATGTTAATATAAATGAAAGTCCGAAAGGGAATATTTTTATGAGTTTTCTATTTGTAGCGACTATACCATGGGCACTAATATATATATATATTTATAATTATTATGTGCTATTATTACGTATGGGTTTTTTTGTTATATAATATTTTTATTTTCAAGCAATTTTATTTCGTACCTTATAATAGTTATACATAGTATCTACCTACACGATGTTACATTTTTATACATTTTTTACTTAAATGATTCAGATTTAACGTTATTGTTGAAAATATTGTTATGTTGTTCGAATGTAAGACATCTTTTTATGTTTTAGTTCAATAAGGGATCTCGCGCACTTGTGGTCCAAACCAGAGGCCACTGTCCATACCTATTAGGAGGTATAAAATGGTCCAACTTTTCAGTTCAATATGGACAAATGCATCTAAAATTAAGGGTAACACTGCTCTTAGAGACAACTGTCTGTAATAAATGTCACTAATACTCAGCATAAGGAGCAGAACCACAAAATCGTCCCACTAATTAACCGACCAAGTGCGCGATAGAATAAATAGTTTGTCAAAGCACCTGAGCCTGTAGCCAAAGTCACATTTACAAATTTTCGCTATCGCTTCGCTCCGAAAATTGTATGGATTTGACGTTTTAAAATTCGATAGTTAACGAAACCTTATATCAATCCCATACATGTTGCGAAAGCGAAGCGATAACGAAGATTTGCAAATGTTACTTTGGCTAGGGGGTCTGATCTGCCCCCCTCGACGATCGACGGGATTGAATTCACATCAGGATCGAATAAACGTCAAAAGTCTGTTATTTTGGTACTTGAAAACGGTTTCCATGGTTTCCATAGTACTGTTTTGACGTTTACTCGATTCGAACTGGATCTCGATAACGTCGGGGTAACCCCCTAATGGTTTTGAAAATTGGACTTTAAGTGCGCGACATCCCTTACTAGCCCACATGATTCGAAAGTTTTGTCCATTGTCCAGACTAACTTAGGAATAGTTACATATTTTGGATGTGTATTATACCATGATCTAACGCTATTGTGTATATTTATTTCATGTCGATGTGCAAAATTATAGTAAATGTCTTGGATCTCTAAAAATAAGAAAAAAAAAGACAAAAACACTTTATTAAATTTCTAAATGTGCAATAAATAATGTGTGTTGTAGTGTTACCATTAGGCGTAAAATTTTAAGCTATTGAAGTATAGTTACCGCGGTACTGAGAACAATAAGTTGATATTATTGTTCAATTTTAATTAGGTAATGCTTTTAATATTACAATGATCTCAATCTTAACAGGCGGTGACTGTATTTTTCTAGCGCATTAAATGAATATTTGGCACTTTAAAAAAGGCACATTTCCCTATTGTATTTGAAAATGGTTTGAAGAGGTGTTGAAAATGGATTTGTTGGTAATTAATTTCATGATGAAATATATTTGTTTTAATAATCGAACTTCTTTTATTTAAGGCGCCCTTCTTGAAAGGAAAGACATATAAATAAGTAGTAAATTATTGTTTACTTTGATTCCAAAGAGGAGCCCGATGGCGCAGTGGTTTAGCGCCTGGGCCAGCGATTGCGGAGGTTAAGCAACTTTCACAAGGGTCGGTCATGGGATAGGTGACCAAAAATTTATCATCTCGAGCTCGTCCGTGCTTCGGAAGGCACGTTAAGCCATTGGTCCCGGGTGCATTTGGAGTCGTTAACACCCACCAATCCGCATTGGGCCTGCGTGGTAGTTTATGGCCCATCCTTCGTATCCACCCATAAGGAAGGTCTGTGCCCCAGCAGTGAGGACATTGAAAATGGCTGATGGTCTGATTCCAAAGTAGCTAAAGCACTTGGTGTTATGGAAATCAAAGACAAAAGTGGTTCCATTCACAAACACCTAGACCTACTCGTAAGACAATATAGAAAAGTTCGTTTTCTAAATTCACCCAACCCATGATTGAATCTCTAAGATGGAGATTGGAGACATTGAAAACACAAACACAAAGTTTGTATGTAAGTATACCTAAGCCAGTCGCCCACGAAGGTCTTTAAAGTAATATTTATTAAAAAAACCGGCCAAGTGCGAGTCGGACTCGCGCACGAAGGGTTCCGTACCAAAACGGGAAAAATATTACGTTTGTTGTATGGGAGCCTCCATTATTATTAATTTTATTCTGTTTTTAGTATTTGTTGTTATAGCGGCAATAAAAATATATCATCTTTGAAAATTTCAACTGTCTACCTGTTGTCGTTATTAATATCGAGCAAAAAACGCCAAAAAAATCATGTTTGTTGTATGGGAGCCCCCCTTAGATATTAATTTTATTCTGTTTTTAGTATTTGTTGTTATAGCGGCAACAGAAATACATCATCTGTGAAAATTTCAACTTTCTAGCTATCACGGTTTATGAGATACAGCCTGGTGACAGACAGACAGACAGACAGACGGACAGCGGAGTCTTAGTAATAGGGTCCCGTTTTTACCCTTTGGGTACGGAACCCTAAAAATCATTATCGAGCATAGTAGGTATCGATTTTTAGTGTTCCGTACCCAAAGGGTAAAAACGGGACCCTATAACTATGACTCCGCTGTCCGTCTGTCTGTCACCAGGCTTTATCTCATGAACCGTGATAGCTAGACAGTTGAAATTTTTACAGATGATGTATTTCTGTTGCCGCTATAACAACAAATACTAAAAACAGAATAAAATAAATATATAAGGGGGCTCCCATACACCAAACGTGATTTTTTTGCCGTTTTTGCTCGTTATTAATAACGACAACAGGTAGACAGTTGAAATTTTCACAGATGATGTATTTCTGTTGCCGCTATAACAACAAATACTAAAAGCAAAATAAAATAAATATTTAATGGGGGCTCCCATACAACAAACGTGATTTTTTACGTGCCGGACTACAGCTGCGCCACAAAAAAAGTTGGAAATCTGACTTTTTGACTATGCCATGATGAAGTCGATAATTTGTCGGAATTTGTCGCACAAAAACCAGAATTTGTCGGTCTTGCGTTTAGGAGAGATACGTGTGGCCCAGCTGTAGAGACGTCTCTACAGCTGCGCCACACAGATCTCGAAAACGGAAGGTCGTAGCGAAAATCTGATTACTCGTGTGTGCAGCCGTTAATTTGTCGGAATTTGTCGCACAAAAACCTGAGTTTGTCGGTCTTGCGTTTAGAAGATCTGTGTGGCGCAGCTGTAGAGACGTCTCTACAGCTGAGCCACACAGATCTCGAAAACGGAAGGTTGTAGCGAAAATCTAATTACTCGTGTGTGCAGCCGTTAATTTGTCGAAATTTGTCGCACAAAAACCAGATTTTGTCGGTCTTGCGTTTAGGAGATATGTGAGGATACGCTGTGGAGACTTTTCTACCTGGATCTTGAGAAAGGAAGGTCGTAGCGAAAATCTGATAACTCGAGTGTGTAGCCGTTAGTTTGTCGGAATTTGTCACCAAGAATCAGAGATTGTCGATCTTGCGTTTAGGAGATATGTGAGGATACGCTGTGGAGACCTTTTTACCTGGATCTCGAGAACGAAAGGTCGGAAGCGTATCCTCACATATCTCCTTAACGCAAGATCGACAAACTCTGATTCTTGGTGACAAATTCCGACAAACTAACGGCTACACACTCGAGTTATCAGATTTTCGCTACGACCTTCCGTTTTCGAGATCTGTGTGGCTCAGCTGTAGAGACGTCTCTACAGCTGCGCCACACATATCTCCTAAACGCAAGACCGACAAACTCTGGTTTTTGTGCGACAAATTCCGACAAATTAACGGCTGCACACACGAGTAATCAGATTTTCACTACGACCTTCCGTTTTCGAGATCTGTGTGGCGCAGCTGTAGAGACGACTCTACAGCTGGGCCACACGTATCTCCTAAACGCAAGACCGACAAATTCTGGTTTTTGTGCGACAAATTCCGACAAATTATCGACTTCATCATGGCAAAGTCAAAAAGTGAGATTTCCAACTTTTTTTTTGTGGCGCAGCTGTAGTCCGGCACGTTGATTTTTTTGCTGTTTTTTGGTACGGATACCCTTCGTGCGCGAGTCCGACTCGCACTTGGCCGGTTTTTTAATTTCGATTTTCATAGCAGCGGTATGTGACACTCGGCAATAAAGGTGCTTCGACCCGTGACTGGTTCTACACCCGACAAAAGCTTTATGACTGTACCGAACGCTTAGTTATTTCCGATTACCAATTTTCAGGAGTAGGGTTGGGTATGAATGAATTAATGAAAATCTTATTTATTACATACATAATTGTTTACAACAAAAGAAAATATTCGCTTATAATATATGTGTATTCTCAATTATGTATTGTATGTAACCAAAAAGGCAACCAGCTCAGCTAACAATATCATGAACGCTCCCCTTCGGGGTCGCGACGCTGATTTTGTATGGCTTTGGCGAGACACATTTACGACCTTCAAATTTTACGGAGTAGGTAGGTACCTATATAAACAGTATTTTAATAATTACCCTTTCAATTACAATTTTTTAGTAAAATACTTTGTGTTTAAGTATTTTACTCCGTATTCAGATTTTCTGTTTGGTCGTCTTGCTAAAAGTAAAAACTCTACCTACCTACCAATCATGGAAATTTTTAAATTCCAATTCCGGGAAATATGGGCCGGAATCCCAGACGAGAATGATGAGAATAAAAGATGATCGGTAAAAAAATAAAACTGTTATGCGCTGAGTTTTACATTGAAACAAGCAATTATATCAATAACAATGTTACGGGGAATATTCGAAAAAAAATCAAATTGGCTGAATATTTTTTTTGTAGGTAGGAATAAGCTCCCTTAGTACCTAACAGAAAAAAGTTTCAGAATTATCGGTTGCGTAAAAGAATTAAAAAAATTAAAGTGTCATCGACTTCACATTTACGAAAGTAACATCAGAATGGAGATCGATCCATCCAATCTGCTGTTACTTTCATACATTTGTGAAGTTGAAGAGACCGCAATTTTTTAAATTTTGCTCATTCAACCGAAAATTCTGAAACTCCGTGAGCTGGTAGACCTCACGATAAAAAGTGACTCAAATTGTACAAAAATAAAATGTCGCCATGAAATTTTCAAAGCACACAGTACGTGAGTTATTCGCAGCTAGATGGTGCTTCTTATTTTGATCATTTTTCGAAATGGGTGAACTACCTCTTACGCGATAAAATGATCAAAACATAAAAACTAAAAGCATATTATTTATCTATATAATTTATATTTTTTTATTATTATTTCTGTTGGCATTTCAATGATACCTCGATATGACAACAAGTAACACTTATGATAAATCTTAATTTGTGGTTTTTTAGTGTTATTTACGTAATTCTGTTATATATCTTATAATATGTTAAATGAATAAATAAAAAAAAATATGATAAATTTGGAAAAACTGGTTTGACTAAACAGTTATGTATAATTATCAAACCTGCTCACAAAATTTCACGAGAATCGGTTGAGAAATGCGACCTGTAGACGAAAACAGACAGCGCCCAGAAAGCCGGACTGAAATATATATATTTTTACATATCTCAGCCATTAAAAAAATGGCTTGACAAAAAAAAAATACAATTTTCAAACTTGCTTACAAAATTTCACGAGAATCGGTTGAGAAACGCGTCCTGTAGAGAAGAACAGACAGCGCTGGAAAGACGGACTGAAATATGTTTTTAACATATCTCCGCCATTTTGAAAAGTTTAAAAAACTGGCTCGACAAAAAAATTCTATATCATATCCAAACGTGCTCACAAAATTTCACGAGAATCGGTTGAGAAATGCGACCTGTAAAGGATAACAGTCAGAACTGGAAACACGGACTGAAATATGTTTTTTTAACAATCTTGCGTCATTTTGAAAAAAATTAAAAAACTGGCGTGACAAAAAATATCTATGTTATTATTGAACCTGCTCACAAAATTTCACGAGAATCGGTTGAGAAATGCGGCCTGTAGAGGAGAACATACAGCGCCGGAAAGCCAGATTAAAATGTGATTTTTTTGACATATCTCGACCATTTTAGAAAAGATTAAAAAAACTGGCTTGACATAAAAAAAATCGGGTTGCACTCCGGGAGTGTCGGCATAGAGTTTTGACATTGAATTAAAAAATTTGCGCATTGCTATGGTGACACAAGTGTTTACGTTTTGAAATGACGCGCTGCCATTTTCGCCGCGCCCCGTAGAAAGAGAGAAATTAGAAATTCTTTTATTTGCATTTGAACAAGGTTACATTTTAAGATGGTCATAATAAATTAGATTCAGCTTCAGAGGGGGATACTTCCGCCGCCGGCTGTCTACGCTACATCCGTCTTACGAATTTTCGATCAGGGTCACGTGACCCTGACTGACGCGAGTTTAACATTTTTTCCCCATTACAAAAAAAGTGTACAACGCCGCTATAGAAGTTTTCACTTCAAAAAATCTATACATTTTTCAAACCTGCTTACAAAATTACACGAGAATCGGTTGAGAAATGCGACCTGTAGAAGACAACAGGCAAAGCTGGAAAGTCGGACTGAAAGCTGTTTTTTAACACATCTTCTCCATTTTGAAAAATCTCAAAAACTGGCTCGACAAAAAAAACTATATAAGTTTCGAACCTGCTCACAAAATTTCACGAGAATCGGTTGAGTAATGCGACCTGTAGGTGGGAACAGACAGCCGGACATTCGAAAGAATTATTTGCCGAATCTGAAGCAGGGACGCTTCGCTCGCACTTCGTGCTCGCTCGGTCAACTAAAGGCTGGTTTACATTATCTTAGTATTTAGTAGAGTGCTTAGTAGCGTGCGAGTAGATTCGAATGCGAGTGCTTTAGTAGTTTTGGTGCCTTTCCAGTGACCGTTTACACGCTTCCAGTAGAGTGTCATTTTCGCCATACCTAATATCTATTATTCAATTCGATTACACGTCACGCGTTCACCGGCAAATGCACTCTACTAAAGACGCTACTAAAATGTCGATTTACATGCTTCCAGTGCGAGTGCGAGTAAAATATCGCGCGGGGGGTGAGCGGGCGCGCAGGGGGTGCTACTGGAAAGCGAGTAGAAAGGCTACTAGAACGTTACTCTCTTTAGTCATAAGACGACCGTTTACATGTTTCCACTAAAGCACTCTCCTAAAGCACTCTACTAAAGACTAAGATAATGTAAACCAGCCTTAAGGGAGCTTATTTCTACCTTTTAAAAAGTATTCAGTCAATTTGATTTTTTTCGGACATTCCCCATTGTAGCAGAGTGAAAAACAATAGCTTTTCTAAAGACACCCGACCAATATACGACAAGTGTAAAAAGACCCTTAACGAAGTCGAGACCAACGTATTCTGCCCATCATCAGGACCATTTTTATTATCATTAAGACTGTAACTGGAAAATTTATAGCTATGAAGTTATTGAAGATAAAGAATTTTTTTTTAAAAGTTCTTTTTGTAACAAAATTTAAAAGTGGTTTCTTTATTTATGTCCAAAGAAAAGCTTTTTTAATATCAAACAATGAAATTTGTTTTACAGTATTTTTTTATGATTCTTTTTTCAACTGAAATGCGTAGACTTTGTCAAGGGTCTTTTTACACCCCATATTTTACTATACAAAATTCAAGTACCCATGAGTTTTTCATAAAAATATCCGAAATTCCTGATTCCCAGAAATTTCCGGGAATTGTAGATATTTTTTCCCGGGTCCCGCGAACGTGAAAATCCCGGAAATTACGAAACCCTACTTTAGACCAATACATCATCACGCCATTCAATCATAAAGAAATGGGTTGTAAGATACTAAACATTAAGTGATGAGGTATGTACTTACTTTTTTTAGTTATTTTAGAGGCCAACTTTATCTATGCTGACTTTCCATTATTTTATTGTGTTCGTTCTCTTTAAAATAAATATCGCGAATACATTTTCATGAGTATAACGACTGGTTCAAGAATAATATACTCAGTCCATGCTCTGGATGTCATCGCATAGTAGGGCGTCATGAATACCAAACGGCATCGGACACGCCTGGAATAAGCGACGCTTGAATTAAAACAATTCGTAGGTACCTATCCCGCTTTATATGTTAGTTTAAAATGTAGTATTTACCTACCTACGGCTTGACCATAAAGAGTTGACAAAAATTGAGGGCACCACTTTTTATGTAATCACGTCAAAATCACGAATAATTTGGCAACACTGACTAAATTTTGTACTGAAAAATTTTAGTTCCATTTAATTTAATTTCAACCCTTTATGGCTAAGCTGTACTAGAATTACTAGAAACCTTTTTAATCCCACGAAGGAGAAATAAGGTAGAACAACTGGCCAAGTGTTCGTTTTAAGTAGGTAACTAGGTATCTTGATTTTTTTTACGTAGGTACCTTTAAAAAAAACTCGTAATTCGATGCAGTAGAATGACACTTCGAACTGTCAGTTTGTAAAAATTATGTTGCCACCCACCCCATGTCTACTAGTGATGTGAACAAAAACCAATTGAAGCCAATAGACAAGCTGGTCAAAATTCAAATTGTGCCACAACGCGGACGCGCGCCGTCTCAGGTATTGGGGGGCGGGAGAGAGGAAATGTGCAAAGAATAGTTCAGTATGACTCTGAGAGTACTTAGGTATAAAATTTTTAAGAAGAACATTTTATAATTATTTACTTATGTATAGGGATGTTGACTTATAAATAAAATAACGAAATACTAATAAAAATCGTAAACATATCAAACTTTTGGAGTAGCTTGTATACCTCTTGGTTTTATATATTGCGTATTATTTGTTTTATGACCCTTCAAAGTTGGGTGGATAAGTCCATTTAAAAAGTATAAAATTTGTTAAAATAAATAATACATTTAATTAGTCCGTAAAATTTATAGCAAATTTGTCAAAGAAACCATTTTGATAAAGACGATATTTAATATAGCTGCCGAACAAATTTCCTACGCGTTGCATACAACGTAGGAAGGCGTGACGTCATAACTTGGTAGCCGTTAGTATGGAGCGTTTTCGGGTGAGTCCAATTTTGTGCATTCCAAATCTCGGGCAGTTTTCATGCTATCGTAATAATTCTTATACAAATGTTTCTTTTTTAGGGGTAATATATGTAACATAAAATAAAAAAATAGTCAACATGCCTATTGTATTGTAATATGGTGTCTATTCAAATTCTATAATATCTAATCTAATAAGAGTATGAGAAAATAATAACAATAAACAACAAATAATTATTTTTATACATTTTTAATTCTGAGTTTAGCAATTGAAATACAACAAATCTTTTTATACCTTGAAGTATACTCTTCATTCGGCAGCACATTCGGCAGACAAGTAAGTTCATAAGTTGACAATTGTCGGAGCGGACTGATCTATTCCTTTTTAATACCAAAAACTAATGGTACCATTGGCATTTGTTTATTATCGTAATTAATTTCCTATTCAGAACGAATACCATTCATAAACGAATCCTAAAACAAATTAAATCAATAGATTTTGACAATGATTTAAATATTTTCAACACACTCGTAAAGTGAGTCCTAATACATCGCTTTTAGGGCCATAAACCGAGCTGTAACAAACACCGTGCTTAAATTATAATAATATTATAAAACACTAGTGTGTTATAGAATTATCTATACAAAATTAAATTAGTACCTGACTGTGCGTTCTATGCGAGTAAACAGAGCATTCCTTATTAAATCAGGTAATACAGTTATTTTTTTAAACATATACACCCGCCGTCCGCGCCCATGCATCGAACCGCCACGCATGCCCAAAATACGCGTTCCGCGCAATCCCCACCCGATTTCAAGATATATGCCTCGCTCTGTAGTACTGCTTGCTCTATAATATTTATAGTATAAAAGGAACGAGATGGCAGTTGTCAGTTGCGCCATAATGTGTCATTTAAAAAAATATTAATTTGTTGGAAATCAAAAAATAATAGAGTTGATTACCTCAAATAACATCAAAAGACGGAGAAAAAAACGCAGGTAAATAATGTTTTATTGTTCACATTAATTGTTTTAAGTATTAGTTTGTCGACTACAACCTTCGCGGCGCATCAACAGGTCCTCTTGGTGGCTCACAATAGACTAAATGAGTTAGATCATGCACGGTAACTCAATGAGCAATTTTTCTGTGCCGACCAGCCTGTCTAGTGTAGAATCATAAACATAATATTCCACTGGAATAGACGAACAGAGTTCGCTTGGCTGCAACACCAAAAGTGACATGAGCCAGTGTGTGAAAATTGTAAACGTGTGCGTGAATTTTAGAGATGCCTTGAAGTCCATTTTAGGTTGTCGATAACCTTAATGTATTATTGCTCTCATAAGTAAAACACAAACAAAATTTTGAACAATTTTATTTAAAAAAAATCTTAAAGTCTCCTTTAAGGGCTACCAGTCTATTCTATTTATGACATTTATCCAGTAACTTAATCACTGGATTTACAGGAAACCTGGAAATATTGTTAAATTAGTACTTAAGTAGGTATAATTTACCATTTGAAAACTGTCGGTTAAAAGCAGCTTTAGATAAAACTATCAGTGTTCACAAAGACAAACAAAGTTATATAGGAAATCATCGACATGAGTATCGATATCTATAATTTTTGATCAATCTCTACGCCTTATTTTGTCAAGTTCACGGACATAATATCTTTTTATCTAACACATAATGTTTACAAATCACCCTTTATTTAGAAAATAGGCGGTTAATAGCATGATATTAGTGTATTACTTAGTGTGTTTGGGAATATATTCAACTAAAATATGAAATATGAAAATGGTACTTGTACAATCTTATTTACCTGTGAAATGAGTGTTTATTTGGGTTTTTGTTGTAAATAACATTACAATTTAACACAGAACACGACACCATTATAGATTTATGTAGTTATAAGAGCCAAATCGACCCGATCGCGATCAAAATCACATAATAATCGAACGGACGCTTTTCCCTAAGATGATAAAAGATGATAAATGAAGTCAAACTAGGTTCTGCTGTCATTTTCTTTTAACTCTTTCTCACACATCGCATAAGCCGTAAGAATCGGTTTCTCACTCGCACCATAGTCCGTCTACTTGAGCGTAGCGAAAAATTTTCTATGTCCATGTGTAGAATACAACATAGAAGTCTTTGATTGAACCGTGTTCAGTTGGTTTGTTGTGGTAAATTTTTTTGGCTGTTAGTTTCATTAAAGTAGTAGTAGTTTAGTTAGATTTTAGAGTAAAAAAAAAAGATTTCAAAAAACCGACAAAAATAAATAAATAAAAATTCATTTATTTCGGTAATCTTAGTTACAAAAATTGCTGAGACTTCCCTATAAGTAATCTGACGATACTTGTATTGGGAATGACCCGCTACTTCCCTATGGATAACAGTAGATTACAAAAATAAAATATATTTCAACAGTAGAAAAAAAATAAATAAACAAAGTTAATCAAATTACAAAGTTTTTAAATCTAGCTAAGAGGTGTGTGTGTGTGTGTGTGTGTGTGTGTGTGTGTGTGTGTGTGTGTGTGTGTGTGTGTGTGTGTGTGTGTGTGTGTGTGTGTGTGTGTGTGTGTGTGTGTGTGTATGTGTTTTTGTGCTGTTAAGCGACTCTAGTTAAAAGATTTTCGACTTCGTCATAAGTAAGTGTTCCTAACCATAGCGTTAGACATTTTTTACACATATACAAATGCATAGGATAAATTTTAAGTATTTTGTTAAGTTTATTGTATATAAATACTGATTGGGATGAGTACTGTCTTCTAGCAAAGGCAGTACGTACAGGGGGTAGGGGGGCAACAATGTCATTTCTTCTTTTTCTTTGAATTGATTCTCTGAACGGTAAGGATTTATGGAATTTTAGGGTCAGATTAAGTATATATAATTTTCGAACTGAAAGAAGTTTACTAATTTTGTACAGGCTGTCTGTAGAGAATCTGTAAAAAAAAAGAAACCGGAAAACTAAAACAGCTTCAAAAAATACCTCTAAAAAGCAATAGCAAAGCAAAGCAAAGCTTTTTAGAGGTATTTTTGAAGCTGTTTTTGTTTTCCGGTTTTTTATCGGTTTTTTGAAGTTGGTTTTTTGTTTTTTAACATTTTTTCCTTTTTTCTTTTTAGTGTACCTTCTGTATTAGGTTGCTAATTACTTTACATATTATCTTCTAGGTGCCTATATTACTAAGTAGATAAAACATGGGAAGACCCACGAAAGGCGCGGCACGCGTTAAAAAATATCGGTCTCAAGAAACAGAAAAGGAAAGAGCTCTTACTAAGCGCTTATCTATTATTACATTGCGACACGAAAATCCGGTTAATTAAAGATATTGGGCTATATGACCCTCCACGCGGGCTTGATGTGGCTTTTAACGTGTCCTCCGAAGGAGCTCGAAATAGACATTTTTCAACCATCTTATGACTAGCCCTTGCTGAACGTTGCTTAACCACAACAATCGCAGAATGCGGCGATAACCCATTGCGCCATCGAGGTCCTTGAAGTGTAGATGAAAACCATTATACCTACTATGATATAATGGACTAGTTTTTGTCGCCCCTTCCTGTAGCTACGCTAAATGTAGCCTATAACCATTCCCAAGGTCTAATCTCTCAGAGGAGATCGGTGGCGCAGTGGTTTAGCGCCTGGCCCTGCCCTGTCATGGGATGGGTGACCAAAAAATTATTATTTCAAGCTCCCCGTGCTTCGAAAGGCACGTTACACGTTAGTCTCGGCTGCATTTGCAGTCGTTAACACCCACCAATCCGCATTGGGCCCACGTGGTGGCATATGGGCCTTCCTCCTTATTCACTCGTAAGGAGGGCCTGTGGAGACATTATTAAAAATGGCTGATGTCAACCCCTCATGGAATACCAGATTTTGTTATAAATTTACAAATGTTCTAATTCTTCATGACTCCCATGACATTAGGCCCCATATCTTCGAAGATTATCGTCGGATCTCAATGAAAAAATTTGCAAATTGAAAATATATCTAATCGAACAAAAAAAAAAACGACCATCAAAATCGGTACACCAACGCCAGAGTAATCGATGTACTTACTAAAACGTAGTGATTATTTCCTCTGTGGTACTTACATACAAAAAACTAAAAAAAACGGGTCGAATTGAGTACCTCCCTCCTTTTGAAGTCGCTAAAAACAAAATGGAACATTTATTTGCTTTATTTAAACAGTTGCGAAAATGTTTTGGGATTAAATATTATGAATAAGATGAAAGACAATGTTGTTATATTTTAATACCAAATCAATAATAATGTTGAAAATATATTATTCCGTAGTAAGTATTGAAGATCCTTGGGGTAATGAAATAATTTAAAAAAATATAAAATAACAAACAAATATTTTTTTCGGAATTCAAAACAATGATTGACATACCGATGATTTGTCAACTTGCGTGGTGAATAACAACAGCGAAATTATCGATAAAAAAATAAATAAAATTAAAATGACCTTATTATTTTAATAGAAAAATGTTTTATGAACAGGCTCAGTCGGTTGATTTTGAATTTTTTATATTTTTCTATCGAAAATGTCGCTGATGACCTATGTTCCTGGGAGAATGTTCTTCAATTTTAGCAACATTATCACCTGTTTCAGTATCATCATATCATTTGGTTCCACCTTATTAAATCATTGGGGGAGGCCCAGTGGGTATCGTGCCGCTGATATTATGATGTCCATCAGCCATTTTAATGTCCCCACTGCTGGGGCACAGGCCTTCCTTATGGGTGGATAAGGAGGACGGGCCATAACCCACCACGCGGGCCCAATGCGGATTGGTGGGTGTTAACGACTGCAAATGCAGCCGGGACCAACATCTTAACGTGCCTTCCGAAGCACGGAGGAGCTCGAGATAATAAATTTTTGGTCACCCATCCCATGACCGACCCTTGCGAACGTTACTTAACCTCCGCAATCGCTGGGCCAGGCGCTAAACCACTGCGCCACCGAGCTCATCTTATGATGTTATCTTAGATATTATGATGATGATGATAGAAAATAATCCAATTCATCAAAGTGAGAAAGAAATAATAATCAAAGCAGATAACAAAAGCCATCAACACACACAACCAAACGAAACAACGCAACTCACATACATTTTGTAACAAAAGGAAATCCTGTAGAAAGAAAATACCTATGCCTAGCAACAGATTCTCAAATAATATTTATTACTTACACATTTTTGTCACCTAAAAAATAATTAAGTATATAACATTTTCAGTTAGTAACATGGCACAATCGAGTGTGTATTTAAGCTGTCAAGCTCTGTGAGAAAGTAACACGTTGATGATTGAAAAGAAATCTTTTCGTCAAGAGTCGCTTTTTTTAAAGTTTAAATAAAAAACGACCAATTTAATAAATGGAAATCTGTATTTGTAGAAAACATTTAGGTACCAAACGGATCTGTTTTTTAATGTTCTGATCAAGAATCTTATATTCATTGTTCTGATTGACTCAATGACTTTTATTAGTTAAGTACTTACCGCGCATTTGTATAGTCGGGGTGTTTTCTCTTTTTTAGTTTTATTGTATTAAGAATTCAGAAATTGAACTTGTTACAAACTTTTTATTTCCAAAATGGACGCCATAATTTGGTTGATGATAGAAAGTGGAAAATTGACATCCATCCATATACATTTTTTATGACATTTGTAAACCCTTTTATAAAATGGTGAAAGGAATGAAATCTATGATATGATAAAACCTTTGAATTGCGATTGTTTTTTTTATATGTGTGTTTTTTGTAAGACATGTTGTTATTTATAGTTGGTAATTTATAAATTCTAAAAAAGCATTTTAACAATTATCATTTGCATGCTACTATTGTTGGCAGAAAGGGATGAGCTATTATTAATTAAAACCTATATGTACCATAATCAAAAGCACTTCTATGTATTTCTATTTCTTGATCATTGAGTACTTTGCACAGTTCAAACCACATGAGTAAATATTTATTAACTCATGTGGCTCAAACTACTGACCAATCGAAATAAAACTTGTCAATAATGACTGGCATCCGCTAAAAAAAGGCAAAGGTATCAAAATTCTCACCGAAAAGTGTAATTTTCCCGGAAATACCTTTTTTACTAACCTATCTACGGGTTTTAAATTAACAAGCGTTAAGCAATTGGTGTTAACACAAAACCATCCTTATAGTACGTTGAATAAACTTAGCACTAACTGAACCATTAATAAATTAACAAATTACTTATAAAGCTTTTCGTACTTCACGCCTACTTGAATATTGAAAAAAAACTTCAAAATAAACGTTAAGTGGCATTTTAATGCCCTCTAAAGATTCGGCAGACAATTAGCTTTGGTTAAAAAATAAAAGGTATTTTTTTATATTTTTTTACTACAGATTAGGCCAATTTAAGAAACTAATTTGAATATTTTAACATTTGGTCCCGTATTTATTTTTTTATAAATATATTTGTCGAGCGGATATGGTCAACCGGAATGACGTCATTAGTGGCATGAAAGTTTAAGAAGAAAACCTTTGCCATCTACTTATAGAAAAAGAAAGGCCAAGTGTCATTAATTAACTGTCATAATGACTTTATGGTTGTTTGTAAACAAATAAGTTATAATTAATATTTCTTCTATTTTATTCATTTAATCCAGTTGTGACGGTTCTAGCCTACCTTCTTAATTTGCCGCAATAATTTTTGAGGTGGTAAAATTATAATAAAAATGCTTACCAGTGGAAACTCTGCTGAAAAACTTTGTAAAAACTGACACGCCCAATCTACCCAAATTGCGAAATGTATTGTATGTATTGTGTCTATTTTGGATGTAGGCTACATGGATGAAATTGTAACGATTGCTTGTGGACTGATAAATTTGCAGGATAACATAATAAACATTGTGAAAATATGTGCATACTTTATTTCTATTTACAAACATTTAATAGTAGGGATGTGGAAAAAATTACGAGATAAGTTCATCGATATTTTTCGGGCGATATTAAATACTCTGATATATCGATAGATGTTTTTACAATAATTTTTCCAAAACATTTTTTTGGTAATTACGTATGGATTCTAATAGTCGACACTATTTTGTCACTGGAGCATTTTGATTTTTTCCAACTTTGAGTCTTAAAAATCATCGTAAAATTCGTCAAATCGAGCCAAAATTTCGCGTAGGGGTTTATTTTGCTATTTTTTATGTTTTACAATACCTTAAAATTAGAATCCATTACTTAGTCATCGTCCCATTTCATCCCATTTTTTTCTGAGAAATATTACCTATATCGATATTTTTTCACTTCCACCTTCCACCATCCCTAATGCCAAGTTCATTGTCAAAATTGTCTTTGCACTTTTTTCTTTTTTTTATTATGGCTGGGAGATCTATATGTGATGACGTCATATGAAGGTCATTTGAAGGTTAAAGCTTTTTATTGAATATTATAAATATCTTTAAAAATATAGACTTATTTTTAAATTTAATTAGTAGACACTGTACCGAAAGCTTATTCCTCGAAATGGTTTTGAGATTTCCAGTCATGTTCAAAAAGTTATCAAAGCCAATTGGCTTTGGTTAAAAAATAAAAGGTATTTTTTTTTATATTTTTTTTTCTACAGATTAGGCCAATTTAAGAAACTAATTTGAATATTTTAACATTTGGTCCCGTATTTATTTTTTTATAAATATATTTGCCGAGCGGATATGGTCAACCGGAATGACGTCATTAGTGGCATGAAAGTTTAAGAAGGAAACCTTTGCCATCTACTTATAGAAAAAGAACGGCCAAGTGTCATTACCTGTCATAATGACTTTATGGTTGTTTGTAAACAAATAAGTTATAGTTAATATTTCTTCTATTTTATTCATTTAATCCAGTTGTGACGGTTCTAACCTACCTTCTTAATTTGCCGCAATAATTTTTGAGGTGGTAAAATTATAATAAAAATGCTTACCAGTGGAAACTCAGCTGAAAAACTTTGTAAAAACTGACACGCCCAATTTACCCAAATTGCGAAATGTATTGTATGTATTGTGTCTATTTTGGATGTAGGCTACATGGATAAAATTGTAACGATTGCTTGTGGACTGATAAATTTGCAGGATAACATAATAAACATTGTGAAAATATGTGCATACTTTATTTCTATTTACAAACATTTAATAGTAGGGATGTGGAAAAAATTACGAGATAAGTTCATCGATATTTTTCGGGCGATATTAAATACTCTGATATATCGATAGTTGTTTTTACAATAATTTTTCCAAAACATTTTTTTGTAATTACGTATGGTTTCTAATAGTCGACACTATTTTGTCACTGGAGCATTTTGTTTTTTTCCAACTTTTGAATCTTAAAAATCATCGTAAAATTCGTCAAATCGAGCCAAAATTTCGCGTAGGGGTTTATTTTGCTATTTTTTATGTTTTACAATACCTTAAAATTAGAATCCATTACTTAGTCATCATCCCATTTCATCCCATTTTTTTCTGAGAAATATTACCTATATCGATATTTTTTCACTTCCAACTTCCACCATCCCTAATGCCAAGTTCATTGTCAAAATTGTCTTTGCCCTTTTTTCTTCTTATTTATTATGGCTGGGGGATCTGTATGTGATGACGTCATATGAAGGTCATTTGAAGGTTAAAGCTTTTTATTGAATATTATAAATATCTTTAAAAATATAGACTTATTTTTAAATTTAATTAGTAGACACTGTACCGAAAGCTTATTCCTCGAAATGGTTTTGAGATTTCCAGTCATGTTCAAAAAGTTATCAAAGCCAATTGTCACATTATCAAGGCACGTCGACAACTCCTTGCCCCTTGGACACGTCTCCCCGAGAATGCGAGAATGGCACTCAAATCTCGTTTCGGGAATGTTTTAGAATTCCTGCTATTTTACTTCTAGGTAAAACAGGAAAACGTGTTTTGTGGGGTTCCATTCCACCTAAAACAACCACCTAACGCCTGTCAACTTTTTTTGGATTTTGCTTGTTTGCTTCCATTTTATTGACTTTGCATACTTTGCTTACTGCGACTTGATATTTTTTGATCAATAATTGTTTTTTTCTAATAAATTAACCAATTCTGATATTATAAAATTACCCTTGTAGGAGATAAACGTGGCCAGATAACTGGTTATCTGTGAATATTTTTTTCCTCCAATATAACCAGGTATCTCTTAGGAATAGATTTTCCTGGCCGATAACTGTTAAAATAATTAGTTATTTGCCAGAAAAATCTATTTCTAAGAGATAACTGGTTATCTCCGATTCTATCTATACCGTTTGTATGCCAGTATCTGGTGCATCACATGAGCACAAGCCATTTTATTTTTACAACTTTTTGTACTGTGAATGCTTGCAAAATAAAATACTCTTATTCTTATTCACATATCCAAAAGCAACCCATTACTTGGTAGAGGGGGGGAAACTTGACTCTAACAAAATTTTGTACTTCAAAGTTTAATATTTCGCTAACGGATCTCTGAATAGAAAAGTGGTCTACGCAAACCTACAACATTTTTAAAAGACCTACCATACTATGAGATTGATGAGAAACTTTACAAGTACGGGTAGCAACCCTAAAAAGATTTTTTAAAGATTTTATTCTACTACTTTTTCGGCGTTATTAATATACTTACATATTCATGCCAAATTACAGCTTTCCAGTAATAAGGGCCTCTGAGCTAAGCCGCGGACGGACAGACGGACAAGGCGAAACTATAAGGGATCCTTGCTGACTTGACTACGGAACCCTAAAGATCGTCTACCCATAATGTTATGGAAATGGTAAATAATTATATGTATTGGAAAATGCAATCTTGGCAAAGTTTTATGTGATTTTGTAACAAAATTGTTTACTAATTATGAATTAAAGGTACTCAGTACAGTCTGATTAATATTCAGCGAAATTTTCTATTAAATACATCTTAATTTTCATAATTGTACTTGTTAAAAAAATTAAAGGATTTTTTTTATCGATCTACCTAGTTAACTTGTTTCGTTGATTTGGAGGGCTTTAGGTTTTCATTTTATCATACTTAAACATTGTTTACTCGCAACTAACTTCTAAATTAAGTTAAAAGCATGAATCTAATTTTATTACGGAGAATTTTCTCCGAAATACCTACATTTTCTTAGTTTCCCTCAATTCAATTTAGTAAAAATCGTGTTAATTTTTTTTCTTTCGATCTGACTAGTATCGTCTAGTTATCTTGCAGGGATTGAAATTTTCAATTTTTAACACTTTTCTCAATCTTGATTTCGAAGAACATACCACAGGATTATGCAAACGCTCCCAGCGTAGCTGAAACTGGCAAGGTTATACTCCGAGAGTTGAGATGCTCTAAATATGTGACTCTAAGGCCCGTATTTATAATCCGCTCTCAACGTTGAGAGCTATCTTGGGATCATACCAGAGATGCTGTTCCTTTAAGAAGAGCATCTCAAATTGTTGAGAGTGTTTAATAAATACGGGCCCTAGTCACCACGTCGCGCTTTACATCACGTAAGATTGTGACGTAAGGTCGCACTTTACTTGATGTAAAGGCTGGTTTACATTATCTTAGTATTTAGTAGAGTGCTTAGTAGCGTGTGATAGATTTTGAAAGATAGAGCAATATTTAACCTAAAACTAACCTATCGTCTATTATATCTCTTAAGTTTAAATTGCAACTAAGGTCTACTATTGAATTGAGTCTAGACTATTTAACTGAATGAACTGAACTATTTAACTGAATGTAGGTAGACTATTCAACTGAATGTAGACTAACTAAATGTAGGAAAACTAAGGGGAAATACCATTTAATAAAACGTAAGAAGTCCTTCAACAATTTGTCCAAATAATTTATTATTTTAAATAATTAACACAATCGGAACATTCATTAAGCAACAATTCTATAAACCAACTCAGATAAGTAACACATTTACCATAAAAGAACGTTCATTAAGCAACAATTCTATCAACCACTTCAAATAAGTAACACAATTAATTTAATAGGAACGTTCATTATGCAACAACTATCGACCAGATCAAATAAATAACACAAGCAATAATGGATGATTGAATGGAATATAATAGTCTAAACAGCAGAAATAAACATGTTAGAATAATACTTAACTTTCTGTTCCACAACCTTTTCACTTGACTCACTACTGCAGAATGTGTCTAAAAATATGCTATGCTCGGCAAGAGCAAGAAACATCCCGCCATTTTTAAACAACCAATGAGCATTTAGCATCACAGAAAACAAGTCTGCCACAATGGCGCCAAACGATCAAATCAATACTTTTATACAAATAACTATTAATTTAATAAACAACCTGTGACAATTAAAATGTAATATTATTAACATTATTTATCATTGAATTAATAATAAAGATATCTATTTTATACTTATTTTAAAATGATCATTGAATAAGAGGAAACTGTAGCAAACGGACATGAATCAAGTAATCAAATCAATTCCTTTTTATAACAATTAGCAACAAATAATCAAATAACAGGAAACGGTAGCAAATCGTCATGGATCAAGTAATCAAATCAAATTATTTTAATAAACTTAGTAACAAATAATGATTTAAATATTACATTAACTTACAAACAAATAATAAACTTTACATCAATCATTGTAACTATGACATTACATTATTTTCTATAGTTTCATTTTCACTATATCTATTACGGCCAGACTGACAGTACTTCGTCCTCGAAGGACATTAAAATATATATTAAAATATACAAAAGAAAAAAATACAATGTTTGTTTTATTCTTCATAACCTTATTGAAATACACATATTTAAGTATGTTTTGAACATTGTTTCATAATGTCAAGTAATTTGGTACTTCGATAAATCTCACGAGTTCCGGCCACCTCCGGTTAGTAATAATACCAACACTTTGAATCTAAGAATTAAGAAAATTAAAGAAAACAAAATCAAAAAAGAGAAAAAATAAATGAAATTAACTATGAAATTATTTGTTAAGAAACTTAACAGGAACTTAACCGGAATCCGTGAGACACTTTCTTTTATCAATTAAATACGTTACTCCACTTTGCCTTTTTATTAATTAATAAACATTTTATTCCATTTTTATTTTACAACACAACATTTTTAGTAGGTATTGCCAGACACCTAGACATGCCAATAACATTCACTCGCTGCTGGTGAGAATAACTGACACCAAGTATCTGACCGACCAGCGAATACCATGTTTCTTAATATCAACATAACTTATAGGTAGGTATTGCCAGACACCTAGACATGCCAATAACATTCACCCGCTGCTGGTGAGAATAACTGACATCAAGCATCTGACCGACCAGCGAATACCATGTACCGAGGCCACGATTGCCAAATACATAGACATACTGATCACATTCACTCGCTGCCAGTGAGATCAACCAGTACCAAGCATAAGGCCGACCAGCGAATATCATGTACCTGGTATACCTATAACGTTCATCGCCAAATCATACATAGACATACCGATCACATTCACCCGCTGCCAGTGAGATGATTCGGTACCAAGCATGTGGCTTAACAGCGTTTTAAATATTATACAAAATGGAATAAATATAACTGCCAAATCATACATAGACATATCGATCACATTCACCCGCTGCCAGTGAGATGATTCGGTACCAAGCATGTGGCTTATCAGCGTTTTAAATATTATTACAAAGTGGAATTCACGTAGACTTGAATACAGGTAAGGGTATAATTTGGTTCTATCGCTATCAGCAATCGCAAAGGTATTAAAACCAGTGGATTTTTGAACAGTGCTCTGTTGTACTTTACACAAACCGTTTGGCCAATCTGACTTTAAACAATAGTACCTAGGTTAGGTATTATAATAATAAAATATAAATAGTCCTTAAAAGAACATAATGAAACAGTTATATGACTGTCTTGTGTCTATATTATAATCAAAACCACTACCCATTCACAACAACAGACAAAGTCAAACCCTGGACTGGGCAAAATTAGTTAAAAATCAACATTTCCACACCTAAAAACAGTCAAAGCACTAGACTAAACCACTATAGGTAGGTACTTATTACTAATATTTACAATTAAAATCAATATGTATAATTAGAAAAGAATTCTATTAAAACAAAAATGTGGTACAATATCATGTGGCTTCATCAGTTTGCGAATAAACAAGCATTATCATTATCATATTGATGAATCATTACCATTATCAACATCATCATCAACGTCAATACTAGCATCAAGGCCAGCATCAATGCCAGCGTTAATACCAGCATCAATACCAGCATCAATACCAGCATCAATCACTGCATCAATACCATCATCAATACTAACATCAATACCAACTTCAGTACCAACATCAATATCAACATCAATACCAACATCATTACCAAAAAGGATTTGAAGTCAAGGCATCCGATAATATATTTAATTCCTACAACATAAGAATTCCAAGAATATAAATTCTATCAGAATCTCGTAATAGAAACTAAGCTTTTAGTTTGTCTAACAATATAGTTATCAGACCAATAGAATACTCTTTGCCTGGAACAACTAAAAATATTCAAAAAAAAATCGTAAAATACCATAGAATATGAATATAAGATTCTTGGGTATGACCTAAGTTTTTTTCTTACACACCCGCGAAGAAAGTTGTCAAAGAAATGTTCCCGATAAGTTTTTTACATTATTTAATAACATGAAAAAAATAACACTAATAACTAACTGAATATACATAATATCAACCTTGTCACAGATTAGGTAATAGTACAAGTACCTTGTGTTTTAATAAAAATAGTGTTTATCTTATCACGCCGTTCTTCTTTCAAGTGGTAACGGTCACCAAAAGTATCTTTACTTAATACGTTTTTTGTAGACTAGTTCGAAAGTGAACAATTAAAACTATAATAATATAGATCTCAAGAAAAACGGGAACATTTAAATAAATTATAAAAAGTTAAATATATGTAGTTGATACTTAAATATCACAATTACGAAATAAATTACCCAAAAACATGGTCTAATCAGTTGATAGATTTAAACTTATTGGGGTAGTTAATAAATAGTAGTAGTAGTAGTATATAGTAGTAAATAAATAATATATAGTAGTAGGTACTACTATCTATATATATCCTATGAATAGTAGTAGCACAATAGCAGCTAATAGATTCATTTAAGGGTCCATGATAGGAAAACATGGTTTGCCGGGATCATATTTTTATATGACAAACTAAAGAGAGAAAACACACGACAAGCTAAAGAGATTCTCTAGTAGCTATAAGAATTTAATTGCGTATAAACCTCACAGATGATTGTAAAAAAAAATCCGAATATCATCAAAACATAACGTGCTGTGCAGTCCATCTCCAATAAATCTTTCAAGAAAGATAATTGTGCTAAACATAATGATGAAAAAAAAAACAACGTGAAACATCGAAAAAGTGTAAAAGAAAAGTTATTTTCCATACCCTTTACACGTAAAGAGAAGACGGAGACAAATGTTTCCGCATAACCGAGCCTTAAGACTAGACGAGTTTACAGTCTGACGAAAAGATTGATATTTTAGTTTTCAGTGTGAGGACATTATTTAAAATTCCTCTACACAAAACAAATACTATCTACTAACAAAAGAATCTAAAAAAACCCATTAACCGAACAGAATATTGGAAAATAGCTTGGTAACTCAAAAATAAAATCGTAAATATCATCATAAGAATAAAGTTCCACTTGTCAGATTTTGTAGTATTCAAAGACAGTGATATGATGTTTGATGTTTTATACAAAAAGTTTTAAATATAACTTTTTGCTGTACACACAATACCGGGTATACTTTTTTATGGTCCAGTATTTCAGGAAATCGATTAAAAGGTACTAAATTTTGTCAAATTTCTGGCAAAGTGACAAATAAAGCTATGAAGTGATCCACCATATTGTACAGAGATAGAGAAAGAGTAGATTTCGTGAACTGCCTGGCCTAAAATTGGAAAAAGATAACAACTCAACTATACTCAACTCAACTCAAAATTATTAATTTAATAGATTAAATTAAATTAATAATTAGTCTAGCCTAGAGGCTGTTAAAAGCATTTGTTAATTTCATAGCATCTACGTCATCGATTCGCAAACGCTATGCGGTAAACCTTGTAATGACAACAATAAATCTAACCTATCGTATGATTAGAAGTATAGATTTATGTAGTAATAGTAACCAGCAATAATAAAAAAAATTAAGAATGAAAAGGCTAAAAACAATTGATACTAATACTTCGATAAAGGTTAGAATATTACTGCTTTCGTCAAATGATTTTATTATTACTTTGCAAATGATAACCAAAACGTCTATGTTTAAAATATGATCTACACAAAATACATAAATAATATTACTTCAGCAAGTTATTTCATAGTGTAGAATTATAATAACTACCTAGTGACGTAGTTAATAAGCCGTGCTGCAAAAAAAAAATTATTTGCTTAACCCAAACGGTCACCAATTTCTATGCACTTCAAAAAGTTCGGACGTACAATACCTATACACAACCATTGTACATACTTAGTAAAATCTGCCTACCTATTTGTGAACCTATTTTAAGTGAACAAATACTTTGTTAACCTAATTTTAATTTAATTATCCTACTATACGCCACTAATGACACCACATAAATGTGTACCACAAATACCATCACATATCAGTTTTTTATTAATATCTTTAGATGATATCGATTACTAATCTTTCTCTTCAAATTTTAAGATAATAATTCGCTTAATTCAACTAACTGAATAGCAGGTTTTATGAATAAATCACAGAAATCGTAAAAAAACACAGCCACCGAGGGCCTTACCGGCCTTTGCAGCAAGGAATGAGTCCGGATGTTTTTCTTCTTTTCGAAGCAAGGTACTCGAAACTGTTGTGACAGCAGCTTGTATCCCCGCCGATGCAGTTTTCGGGATCAGGACCACACAACGGCAGCGGAGCGGAGACATCTGGCCGATCACATCAGCATCCACCCTGAAAATTATTAGGAAACGGTGTTAATATTTTGTAATGGACAGAGACAATCCCACTTCTGATGATAGATTTTGAAAGATAGAGCAATATTTAACCTAAAACTAACCTATCGTCTATTATATCTCTTAAGTTTAAATTGCAACTAAGGTCTACTATTGAATTGAGTCTAGACTATTTAACTGAATGAACTGAACTATTTAACTGAATGTAGGTAGACTATTCAACTGAATGTAGACTAACTAAATGTAGGAAAACTAAGGGGAAATACCATTTAATAAAACGTAAGAAGTCCTTCAACAATTTGTCCAAATAATTTATTATTTTAAATAATTAACACAATCGGAACATTCATTAAGCAACAATTCTATAAACCAACTCAGATAAGTAACACATTTACCATAAAAGAACGTTCATTAAGCAACAATTCTATCAACCACTTCAAATAAGTAACACAATTAATTTAATCGGAACATTCATTAAGCAACAACTATCGACCAGATCAAATAAATAACACAAGCAATAATGGATGATTGAATGGAATATAATAGTCTAAACAGCAGAAATAAACATGTTAGAATAATACTTAACTTTCTGTTCCACAACCTTTTCACTTGACTCACTACTGCAGAATGTGTCTAAAAATATGCTATGCTCGGCAAGAGCAAGAAACATCCCGCCATTTTTAAACAACCAATGAGCATTTAGCATCACAGAAAACAAGTCTGCCACAATGGCGCCAAACGATCAAATCAATACTTTTATACAAATAACTATTAATTTAATAAACAACCTGTGACAATTAAAATGTAATATTATTAACATTATTTATCATTGAATTAATAATAAAGATATCTATTTTATACTTATTTTAAAATGATCATTGAATAAGAGGAAACTGTAGCAAACGGACATGAATCAAGTAATCAAATCAATTCCTTTTTATAACAATTAGCAACAAATAATCAAATAACAGGAAACGGTAGCAAATCGTCATGGATCAAGTAATCAAATCAAATTATTTTAATAAACTTAGTAACAAATAATGATTTAAATATTACATTAACTTACAAACAAATAATAAACTTTACATCAATCATTGTAACTATGACATTACATTATTTTCTATAGTTTCATTTTCACTATATCTATTACGTGCGAGTAGATTCGAATGCGAGTGCTTTAGTAGTTTTGGTGCCTTTCCAGTGACCGTTTACACGCTTCCAGTAGAGTGTCATTTTCGCCATACCTAATACCTATTAGTTTAATATTAAATTGCGATTGTCAATTTTTCCGCAATTGACGCCCATTGACGGAAAAATTGATCGTTTACGCGTGCAATTGAAGCGATTGTCAATTGCTCCAACAATGGAATTGACGGAAAAATTGACAATCGCAATTGATCGTTACCGGCGGGCTTAAACCAGCCTTAAAACGCGACGTTACGCGATGATAGTCAAAGCCCATTTGAACGGTGGAAGAAAGAAATGATTTTCATTTTAAAATTTTAAAACCAGTAGGAAAGGCTTATTTTCCCAATTTATTTTTATAATATTGGTAAAAACAGGATATATTAGTCCGTTAATAATTTAAGTATTGTCTAAAAATTAAATGGGGATATCAGACCACGTTTCTGAATATGAACGTGCAGTTAAAAGTTAAAAATTAACAGTTTGAAAATATCGGAAAAAAATCTTGATTAATCGGCAAACTCACAAAAATAGCAAGTACGCGTGCGTAGATTCATTCTTTTCATTATTTACGTAGTTAAACAAGATAAGTCTCTTTTGATTAAGCGCGTGTAATTCTATGAATGAGTCTAAATCCAGAAATCAGTAAAATTTTGGGACATAAACAAACCTCAATATCTGGATCAATTATAAAATATTGAAACTTTTAACTGTACATACACTCATTTCATTTTTAGATATACTTAAAAATTAACCGTGTAAATACAGGTACATGATACAACCTAAAAGTGGTGCTAAAGGAGATTTTTAAACTCATTGAGCCAGAAAAATTAACATAAAAAAACAATGCGATTTTGGATTAGCTTATTTCTATTGTAAGCGGCGTTTCTGACATTTCGGAACAAAATTAAAATGCGATGGATTTAAATAGCCGCAGCAAATTCAGTCCACGATCAGAAAAAAGGGTCGTCAAATTAATTAAGCGAGGGATAGCCCTTTAACCGCGGTCTACCTTTGGAAGATACAACATTAAAATTTAATAAATAACAATTGCATTAAATTATATTTTAAAAAACAGTGAAACGGAATTATCCGTTGCTTTTTTTGTATTAATGTTATGATTGCATACTTTATTAAGAATAAAATGCTGTTGTGCTAGTGAGACAGGCACTAACAAAATAAGAATTTTCTATTAAAAAAAAACCGGATGACCGCCCGGTGGGCGAGTCGGACTCGCCCACCGGGGGGGGGGGGTTCCGTACAAATTTAAAGGTTCTTATAATTAGTTCAGGAATCGAGTCTCGCAGATTTTTTCTGAAATTTTACTGAATTCTTTATGTTTAACTTCAAATGTATAGTTTTCAGATTTTCCTCTGTACTTGTAGTATACGACGATATTACTTGCCAAATTTCATAGTTCTACGTCAACGGAAAGTTCCTTATAAATTTTGATTCCCTTGAGAGTGTCGGAATATGAGCTTTTTTGCGGCATAAACGGCCGTATCTCTTTTTTAAGTTAATTTAGAAGTTGATTTTTTTGACAGCTTCAAGAAACCATAGATTTGAGTATATAATTTTAATTTCAACTCGATACATTCATGAGTTCTCGAGATAATGAGATGTAATGGGTCTTGATAGGCGGATGGACAGACGGCTACATTTTTTGATTGAATTACAAATGTATAGTTTTCAGATCTTTCCCTGTATTTGTAGTATAAGACATTACTTGCATAGTTCTAGATCACCAAAGGGAACTATCCTAGAACTACGAATTTTGGTTCCCTTGAGAGTGTCGAAATATGCGATTTTGCGGCATAAACAGCTGTATCTTTTTTTCGCGTAAACTTAGAGGTTTGTTTTTTTTACAGCTTCAATAGACCGTAGACTTGAGTATATGGTTTAAATTTCAACTCGATACCTCCACGCGTTCCCGAGATAAAGGGTCTTGATAGACGGACAGACAGACAAACGGACAACGAAGTGATTCTTTAAGGGTTCCGTTTTTCCTTTTACAACTAATAAAATATTTGAAAATTACAACTAATTTTATTTTCCGATCAGGATTACTTTAGACTTGTAGAACACTTTAAAAATAATATATATATAGACAAATCTGCCTTTGTTTGCCAGATCCATATAGCTATGAATTTTGGCTTTCTCAATATGGGTTCTCTGCCGTGCAAACAGGTTTTCCTTACATAGCGTCTGGTAACAATTTCTCCTCCAGACTACTAGGTAGTTCATTTTAATAGAATTTGTCAAAAAAGCAAACAATCTATTTTATATAATAATAATTTACTATAAAATTTAACGTTATATACCTAAAAATAGCATTGCGAATGCTTAATAATCTAAATTTTAATTACTTATATTTTTTAGTTTTTTTACACTATTTGTCATTAAAACAATAATAAAATAAAAAAGCAACAATGCAGATTACTTACTTAATTATAATTTTATACGTAATAATAATTAAGATTAAATACTGTTT
Source organism: Agriphila geniculea (assembly GCA_943789525.1). Lineage (NCBI taxonomy): Eukaryota > Metazoa > Arthropoda > Insecta > Lepidoptera > Crambidae > Agriphila > Agriphila geniculea. Next base: position 14,449,278 of record OX038882.1, on the reverse strand, counting down.
GTATAAAATTTAATTAAAATTTTAATAAATCTTGGGTAGATTTGTCTGAGCATTGCTTGACCAAATAAATAACATACAAATCATTTCTGATCATATTTTTTAGGATATACTATGTTTTTTATATAGGAACTTGATGTGACTGTTTAGAATTTGGAAAAACAAGGCAATCTATTTGTTTTTACCACGTTTTTAGGGTTCCGTAGCCTAAATGGCAAAAAACGGAACCCTTATAGATTCGTCATGTCTGTCTGTCTGTCCGTCTGTCCGTCCGTATGTCACAGCCACTTTATTCCGAAAGTATTAATATTACACAATTGAAACTTAACAGGTACCTAGATTTATTCTGTTAACCGCTTAACGATTTTAACACAAAAATAAAAAAAATAAAAGATTAAGGGGGGGCTCCCCCATACATGGAACTGAACCTAAAAAAACATTTTTTCTTCAAACCAATACGTGCGTAGTATCTATAGATAGGTCTTTAAAAATTACATTAAGTTTCCTAAGACAATAATTTCTTAAAGTCAACCGTTTGAAAGATATACACTGCCAAAGTGGTAAAATGTGTTTCCCCCCCTTTAACTTTTGAAATAAGAGAGTGAAAAATCTAAAAAAAAATGTATGCTGTAGATCTTAATAAACACTTTCAACGAAAATTAATTTAAATGGGAGAGAGTAATTAGTTTTTGAGATGTAGCACATTTTCCATAACCGCAAATATAACTTTGTCATTCACACAACACTGAGAAAAACAAAGTTATTTTTGCAGACGAAAATGATAGTGGTATTAAATATGGTATGGTATAAATAAGCTAACTACGGAACCCTACGGCATGTGGCGCGACACGCACTTAGCCGGTTTTTATTAATATAGTTGGGTATTAAAGTTTAATTTTTCAACATCGAGCACAACCTACTATTGATATCCCAGATCCTGAAAGCGACTCATTTATATTTAAAAGGGTAATGCGTTGATTCACTGGCTTAGAATTAATAAATGTTGAAAGAGGCAACCGCGCAGCAAACCTTGTACAAAACTACCCTATTATTTATCCATTAGGTTCAATGTAATCAGGAAAGTTCCGAATGCCCCAATTTCTGCGAAACTCACGGCAGCCGCAGCGCAACCGCGAATCTGCAATTATTTAATCGTTTTCGAGGTGTTGCTACACGGAAACTGTGGAGTCATAACATGTAGGTAACTAACCCTCATTTAATTGTCGGTACTCAAACCATTACCGCGCGCTGAAATAGGGATAGAGAGTAAGCTGTGTGAAAGAAGGCACTGGAAATAGGGCGTTTCGAATGAGTTGTTGCGAATAAGTCACGTGGTGGAGGGTCATCGTATGGGGTGCCCCGGGCGCGATACTGGTCGGGAAGAGTGATCATCCACGGCGGGTGATACCAGCGCTGGTAAAACTACCGCACACTGGGGAAAATTACCCTGGAATCGGATTGGTTTTACTAATGGTTAGAATATTTAATAAAATTTTAAATCAGCTCCATAATATTTTCTTTTTAAATAAGTGTTTTTTTACGATAAATGTTATGTATTAATATTATTTTCAAATAATATTATGACATCTACTTAATGTCATATTCACAGAGTCATTTTCCAATTCCCTTTCATCATCAACTTTTAATAATTCGTCTTGCGTCAAGCACATGCCATATTTTAGACGTTTTGTTGAAGATTTGTGCTATTTGCGCTATTGCATGCCTTGAACCTAAGGCACGTCTCTGAGGAAAGTGCAAGAGAAAAAGGGAAAGCAACTGGGTGAAGAGAGAGCCAAAGAATTGTCAATACCTTTATTCACAGAAAACTAAAAAGAGGCCAAGGTTGTCCACTAAATACGATCCTGAAAATAATGATAGGTAATTACATCATCTATATAGGTAAGTAACTAAACACAAAAAGCCTAACTTTCCTGCATACATCAGGTGGCTAGTTATCTTCAGCGTCACAAATGTCTTTACTTTTATTTAATTCTGTGGGAAAATTGTGCCCTTAGAGCTGGCAACCCCGCGTGCTACCGACCGACATCGGAGCTCAGTGTAAACCGGGAGTCTTGGGGTGGCGCCGCGTCCGTCGTTACTAAACCACTCCACAGCCTATACATACCGCGAGTGAGTGCTTCTACACCCCTCCCAACCAGCCAAGGTCGTCATTACGCAATTTGACACCTGTTGTTTGTACATAAAGTATGTATTGCATTATTATATAGCTGTAAGCTTTAGCTTAAGTGCTTTGTAAACGGGGCCGTCTGGGGTTATTGTACAAGATAAACAATAGAGTCGCGGTCTGACGCCGTGTTTATCCCTGTGTACCTTCGTTGGAAGCCGGTCCCCCTTTTATTTACACTGTTCCATAGAAAAACTTTTTCGGATAGCTAGAACAAAGTTTGTATCTAATTAGTGCTTAGGTGATAAAAGTTTTATTCTGTAATTAACAAGCTTACTCAACGGTTATTTTGAAGACCTTTTGACGAAGTTTGTTGTGGCGAATTTATCATTAGAGATGCTTAGCCAAGTAGAAGGGATTATCAAAAGGTGTACTTAGTTTAAGACTGAAAATAGAACTAGTAAAGTTCACAAGGTTGACTGTAATATAAGTTGAGACCTTGGTTAAGACATAATTGTATAAGTACATAATTTTATCCGGAACGCTAAGTAGCCAGTAATTTAACGGCCAAATCCTGAAACGTCATATTTTTTTGGAAGCGCCTCCTTTTAAGTTTTGCTGAAACACAGTGTAAGTGATTTATTTTTTGGTGACAATAACAAGGAATGAAAAAGAAAAATTGATTTCTATTTAAAAAAACCGGTCAAGAGCGAGTCGGACTCGCGCACCGAGGGTTCCGTACAATCATAAATATATTTGGATATGTTACTTTAGTACAGTCTTTAAAAAAGTAGGATAAACGGCAGACAGATGGAAGGGCGAACAGGCGGACAGCTAATTTACAAATCTTAACCACAGCTGACTTATGGTGACTGAAAAACGTTTCAGCCACTCCACATTGCAAACTGTTTATATTGCTAAGTAGGAACTTATTCTTCGTTTATTCGTACGGCAAATAGTAGGTAATTATATTAGAACCAGCCACTAATTTATTATTGTAGTATTAGGTTGCGCCATCTCTTGACCGATAGTGGAACAATTTTTTTTCTCAGGTTAGCATTATTAGGACAGAGCCATCTGTTGACTGGTAGTGAAACTAATAGGACAGCGCCATCTATTGACTGGTAGTGAAACTAAAGAATTTTTGTTTATTTTTTGAATTTCTAAAAAAGTGTGTTATATTGAGACATCGTTTTATTTTTCCTGTAATATTTACATAAACTACTATCACATAGAATTATTTCAGATTTTTCTCTTTGCAAACTTCGGAGATAAGGGGGGGAACGGTATTTTTTTTACATTTTTCATCATAAGTCGAAAACTATGCGGCCTAAGAAAAAAGAAAAAAATGTTTTAAAATGTACAAACAACGCTCTTTTATATGATACCCCACATGCCCTAGTCACCTCACTTCAAATTTTTAAGACCCCTTTTCAGTCCCTGTTGTAAAAAAAATATTATTTTTTTAATTTCTTTCTTATTTGAAAAATAGTTGGGCAAATGTCATCTTAAACTATTCCAAATTTCAAGTTGATACCATTAGTAGTTCTCGAGATATCCAGCTGTGACAGACAGACAGACAGACTGAGTCACACCATAAGGGTTCTTTTTTTACCATTTTGGTACGGAACCCTAAAAAGGAAGAAAATTAATATTTGTCTGTCTGTATTTAAGCGACTCTCCTAAAGTGAAGCCCTAAAAATTACATTTCAGTAGTATTTACTCGTAAAAAAATGTTAGTCAATATGGTTCCTACAAAATCAATACTCACGGTAATAAATGGAGCTTATCTAACCCAACAAGCTCAAATTACAGTTCAAAAACACTGAGTATCAGAAGTTAGCTTAGTTTATAAACATAGGTATTCAACTCATTATTATCACACATCCGGTTCTGGGAATATTAACTTATTTTCTTAATTGGTGAATCTCTCTGTCTTTAGATCGACAGCATTGAGTTTTTCCATATAAAAGTGTTTGTTATCAATATCCAGAAAATTCTAGAAGAATCGGCATACAATCTCGGAACCATTATTATAAACCCTGAAAACCACCAATTGACTAAAAAAATGTTTTCCTTTTGGAAAACTATTTAGTGGCAACCCTAAACCGAAATGTTGTATTATTTTTAACTATAATGGAAGGATTATCAAAACAATACTTCATCGGCGTCTAAGGTTGTCACTTTTCCGTTTTCCATACAAATAACAAAAAAATCTCAGCCAACTGGTTGTTTTAGGGCTTTATTATAATTTCCGCTGGTTGTATACACTATATTCGTGATTATACATTACTAAACACCCTGTAGAATCTATTACCTGAACGGCCCGGTTCTCAAAACGGATATGGAGCTGTCGTTGGTTGATGGTCGGTCGTAACGTAAGATTATGCGATAGGAAGCGGTGGGCGCAGACCGCGCGGCGGCTAAATTGATGAACAAACACATTTGTTCCGCGATTTAAAACACTATAAAGATTACTTTGTTGGATTGTGAGTAGAAACACAATAGAAACTCGGTCGAAACGTCGGGAAAGAGTACCTAGGTGTTTATCGATTTTAGAATATTTTACAAGCTCAAGGCTCAAGAGCGAGTCAGACTCGCGCACCAAGGGTTCCGTACCATCATAAATAAATATTATAGAATTACGCAACGGTATAGAATATTGCAGATTAAGTTCGGATTCGAATTTATATATGACCCCTTTTCCGTCCCAGTTGCAAAAACAAACATATCATTTTTTTTTCTAATTTGCAAAATAGTCTTCGTATTTCCTGAGATATCTAGCTGTGACAGACAGATAGAAGGGTTCCTTTTTAGGTTTTCGTACCCAAAGGGTAAAATCGGGGCCCTAGTAATAAGACTCCACTCTCCATCTGTCTTTCTGTCTGTCACCAGGCTGTATCATGAACCCTGATGGCTAGAGAGTTGAAATTTTCACAGATGATGGATTGCCGCTATAACAAAAAATACCAAAAACTACCAATAAAATAAATATTTAATTGGGGCTCCCATACAACAAACGTGATTTTTTGCCGTTTTTTGGTACGGAATCCTCATTCCGCGAGTCCGACTTGCACTTGGCCGGTTTTTACAATTTCGCTACGGAACCCTAAAAAAGGAGACTCGCCTTTGTCATTCGAGAATTTAATCTTTTTTCTTTTTGCGTCTCAACAAAAGATAATAGGACTGTGTCCAGCCGCAGTAAATTCTACGAACAGTGAGGTGGGTCGGAGGGATCTGACTTCTCCAATATTGCTTTCAAAGAGGGTCAAAGGTTTTCAATCTGTGAGGAAAGGTAGAGGTACCTAAGTGTTTTGTTTTATTTGAAGGTTTATTGAGGTGGATTTTGTATGGATAAGTTATGCTGTAATTTCAGAATCAGATTGATTCTAAAAACTTGATTATTATTGACTAGCAACCGCCCGAGACTTCGTCTAAGTGGAAAATTTTTTTGCTATCCCTCGGGAACAGAACTTTTTTCTGGATGAAAGACTTATGTCCTCTGTACTCCTGAGAACGTGTATGCAAAATTTCATGATGATCGAGATTCAGGACGTGAAGGCGTAACAAACAAACAAATCAACAAACAGACGGACTTTCGCATTAAAATATTAGTAAGGACAAGGTATTAGTAAGGATTTCTACTTCACGACTAGGGTTGCCAATTTTTTTTGCATCAAATATAGTATTTTCAAGATTCTTAGTGTAAAAATATAGTAGATGGTGAAAAAGTCCAAAAATATATAGGAGGTTTCCGGATTTTAAAGAAGTTACATTTTTCATACGTACTAACATTTTCATAATTTAAACAACAACCATAACCACAAGTGTTAATCACAAAAAATATTATGCAGTTACTTATGTGCATATAAGTAATATTTTTTTTTGTTGCATTTGTTTAATTTTTTCACTTGAAAAAATATAGTAGTTTTGCCTACTATATATTTTTTCATAAAATATAGTAGGCGAATCCTCAATATAGTAGGATACTATATTATATAGTAGGGTTGGCAACCCTATTCACGACTGCCCAAAAAAGAAGAGTACTGTGTTAAAAAAAAAAGGTTCATGTACTTTTGTGAGTTTCTTTAATCCACCATAACTTCTAAATGTTTTACAGAAGAAGAATGTGAAGTAACGTTAGAATCCTTACATCACCTCTAGTGGAAGTGCTATAGATTTTTTGAAAAAGTCAATATTTCGGATGCATGCCGCCATTTTATAATGTGAAAAAAAAAATTCCTTTAATTGTTACAAAATGGGTTTCAAATGAAAGGTCTTGATGAGCACATTCCAAACTATATAATTTGTCAATAATTTTATGAAATAAAAATAATAAAAAAATAAACACACGAATGCCATACCACGAGTGAAAGCTGAAATAACAAGTATCATTGCAATCGGGGGACCTTTTTTGATAAAAAATTGTTCTACAGTCTAGGATCCCCTGACTGCAATGACACTTTTGGCAGGGCAGTCAAGTTTTTAATATTTTTTTGTTCAGTGATTTCAATTTGTTGTTACACTTTCTATGCCATTATCACACAATGTTTCAAAATCCTGTTAAAAATTACTAGGGTTGCCAAGTCGAAAACATGTCTACTGTACACACTAGAACCTTTTGTATTCCGTAACAATAAAGAAAATCTATTACCCACCTTGTCGCTGCCTACCACGGTGACAAAACAAATAAGATTTCCCCATGAATTTCCTACGACATTCTTCCTGTCAAAGGACTGAAGTGGAGCCCATTAATTTCCTAGTATTTCTTCAGTGACTATTTACATTAATTCAATCTTTCATAAAATAGGTTTGTTTTTTATCAATTTGGTATTTAAAAAACAAGGACTTACGGCTGCTTTCAATAGTCTATCTTCATTAAGAGATAGGTTTACTATGGATCTGTTACTAGGCGACTATAGGGATGTTGACTTATGAATAAAATAACGAAATACTAATAAAAATCGTAAACATATCAAACTTTTGGAGTAGCTTGTATACCTCTTGGTTTTATATATTGCGTATTATTTGTTTTATGACCCTTCAAAGTTGGGTGGACAAGTCCACTTAAAAAGTATAAAATTTGTTAAAATAAATAATACATTTAATTAGTCTGTAAAATTTATAGCAAATTTGTCAAAGAAACCATTTTGATAAACACAATATTTAATATAGCTGCCGAACAAATTTCCTACGCGTTGCATACAACGTAGGAAGGCGTGACGTCATAACTTGGTAGCCGTTAGTATGGAGCGTTTTCGGGTGAGTCCAATTTTGTGCATTTCAAACTGTGATATCTCGGGCAGTTTTCATGCTAGCGTAATTCTTATACAAATGTTTCTTTTTTAGGGGTAATTTATGTAACATAAAATAAAAAAATACTCAACATGCCTATTGTTATTTCCCGTCATTTAACAGAAATATCTAGGCAACAAAATTTTAGTAAGCTGAGGATAGGTTATTAAAGTCGCCTGTAAATCAAAATATCTAACCATAATATTCCTAAAAAAAAAAGAATAAATACCTTTTATTTATGATAAAACTTTACACACACTTTTCATAATTTTATACCCTTGCCGTCTAGAGAGCTTCTAGAAAGCTTTTCGTCTGTTAGCTAATGAAAATTGAATTGAAAATTTGCAGACAAAAAGCAATAAATTAATCGTAATATAACGTAAAATTTTTAACTGATTTATATTGATTATAGATATAGAAAATATAGACTTGTCTGTAAAATACAAAGAATCAATGAAAAATTAGAAGTGATTCAGTTTTTTTTATAAAAAGACCTTGGCTTTTCACTTAAGATAGGTAAAATACAAATCCTGAAACCCGCCACTTAAAAAAAGTTTTTTGTATTAATGATAAACTGCATAGTGACAACCCTAGTTCTGAATTATGTATTGCTTTTATCCATTAATGGGATTGATTAATGAAAAAAATTGTCTATTTCCGTCTAGGGTTGTCACTTTGAAGTTATAAAACAAAAAAATATGGGTAATTATGAAACACCCGTTATAGCAAAGAACGTTTTACAATAATTTACATATTATTATGATGTTTAAATTTTCCAGTCTAGCTGAAAGTCTTTATTAGATATTACCTACACTTACAAGCGAGGTAGGTTGTATCTATGCCACAGAATTAGTTTAGTACTGATATATCTATGCTAAAGAAAAAAAATACGTTCGTACTTTGGGATGAGTTTATACTTGATATAAATGACTACATGTGAGGCGTTTCTTATGGAATTTCGGATATGATTCGCTGACCCATAAAAAATATTTTTAAATTTGAGATTTTTGCATTTACAATGCTATTTTTAAACATATAAATATTTATAATCATTGCAATATTCAGATCAGAACACATATTTTGACAATAACGTAAAAATTTTCTATGTTTTCAATTTGAGTCCTGTTAAGATAAACCGAAAAAGCATAGAGAAAGTAATATTAACAACAAAGTTTCTTTGTATGTTATTATCATTTTGCCAAAATACTTCTCAAATATTTCATCTTTTCACTAATTTTTTCACTTTACACTAAAGGAATAAAAGCTTTTGTAGTGAGAAAAAAATAATTTTATTGCTTTTGCAACGAACGCATTGAATAACTGCTCTATTACTTATTGGCAAGAATATAAATGAGTTTTTCAGTACAAATGTAGGTCACGAAGTCAATTGGATCTCGACCTATACCTACCGTTTGTTATTCATCATTGCTTTATACATAATATAAAAGCAATTCGGAATAAAACAGGCTATGATAAAAAAAAAACATTTATAACTAGCTTACAGTCATCTACACGTATTAAAGAAAGATTATAAAAGCCTAGCAGATGCCCGCGCCTTTATCCATGTGAAACTTTGTTCCCCGTTTAATATTCTTAAGCGATAAAAAGTAGCCTATATTGTTCTCCGTGGTGAAATCTATCTCTACACTATAATTCATCAAATTGGTTCAGTAGTTTAGGCGTAAAAAATTATTCCGTGATCACGGCCTCTGAAAATGTGCAGAAACGTGAGGAAGATAAGAAACCAAACATAATAAGCCAAACATAAATCCGAGCGGCAGATAAGAAAATCCCTATGTTCAGTGACGAAGGGTCCATACAAGCCGATTCCCATCGGCTTACCTTTTGGAAATCCCACCTCACTGATCCACTATGAAAATCACAACATTTTTCATCATTTTTGTAGAGCGGCTTACCTTCGCCATAATTTCACCCCTCGCCACTGCCTATGTTTATTACGAATGTTCATTTGTTGACGACAGAAAATGATATAATTAAACATATTTATAATAAAACTCAGGAAACTGTATCTTTAGAGCGAATAAATATGAAATCTGAAAGGGGACATAAAGCATACAAGTTCCTTATATCGGAGGTTAATATACCGATGTACATGGACGAAACCTTATGGCCTGCGGGTGTCATATTTAGACGGTTTGTAAACTTCAAACATAGAAAAACGAACAGCACAGATGTTACTGCCGCTGACGGCTCACACAAACCAAGCAATGGATAGTGCCCAAATTAGATTTGCTACGTACAACTGTAAAAGTATAAAGCGCTCCATTGATGACGTCAGGGATTTGTGCCGTGTATGCGACGTGGTTTGTCTACAAGAAACCTGGTTGTTACCCCACGACATACCATTTATGAGACGATCGACACCGGGTTCGGTTATACTGCGACGTCTGCGGTCGACACGTCTGCGGGCATTCTGCGCGGGCGTCCCTATGGCGGCGTAGCGTTATTATGGAGATACAGTGCGTTTCAACAGGTGTCGGCATTACAGTGTAACAGTGCTCGTATTTGTACAATTAAAATAACAACAAGCAATAGACCTGTGATCATAATGAGTGTCTATCTGCCAACAAATTGTGCCGATAATTTAACGGATTTTACAGATTGTTTGAGTGCAATAAGTGCTATAATTGATGATTATGGAATCGAATCTGTATTTATTCTTGGCGACTTTAATGCGGATCCTGGTGAGTTGTTTTATAGTGAACTTTTAAATTTCTGTAATGAGGAACAATGGTCATGCATAGACGTTGACATATTGGGGGTGAACTCAGGTACTTTTACTTTTTTAAGTGATGCGCACGGGACCACCAGCTGGCTTGATCACTGTATAGCAATTCACTCGGCTAAGCAGGCCGTTGTTAATGTGTTTGTCGAGTATGACACACTCTGGTCGGATCATTTCCCACTTATCATTACGTGTAATTTTAAACTACTAATACCTAAGATCACACCTAAACTAATTAATGCTAACAATGATGTAATATGGGGTACAAGAAGTGAGAAACAAATATCTATTTATGCTAGAGAGTGTCATAATCGATTAAAAATGATTGATTTTCCTCCCGAGTGTGTAAAATGTGCTGATAGCTTTTGTAGTGACCATAGTCATAGGCATGTTCTGGATAGGCTTTACTCCGACATTGTGACCGCCATGCGTGAAGCGGCAGTGGCGAGTCGGGGAAGTTCGAGGAAGGGTAATGGTGGCTCGTACATTGCGGGGTGGAACAAACACGTCAGCGACGCTCATAGGATGGCCAAATCTAAGTTTATGGAGTGGCTGCTGAGTGGTAGGCCCAGGTCAGGGTGTCTATACAAAGAGATGTGTGATAGCAGAAGAGTGTTCAAGTCTAGGCTAAAATGGTGCCAAAATAATCAAGATCAAATTAAAATGGACGCTCTAGTTGTGAAACACTGCAAAGGGGATTTCCGTGGCTTCTGGAAAAATATAAATAAAGCAAATTTACAACCTGGCCTTCCTGTGAGTGTTGATGGTGCAAGCGACCCGAAGGAGATTGCAAATCTCTTCAAGGACCACTTTTCTGTGAAGTCTTCGTTGTTGCGCTCGGGGTTGGGGGTGCTCAGTGGTGACACAAATACTCAAACGGTCGGGGCTACCTTCCTAGCTAATGATGTGGTCAAAACCTTGAGGCTAATGTCGAGAGGCAAGTCCCCAGACCATGATGGTCTCAGCATTGAGCACCTGCAACACGCTGGACCACACATTGCTAGAGTTTTAGCTATGTTTTACTCGTTGTGTGTAAGTCATTCTTACTTGCCACCGGACTTCATGAAGACAGTGGTAGTGCCTGTAGTGAAGAACAAATTTGGAGACGTTTCCGATAAGAGTAACTACAGGCCAATTTATCTTGCCACTATTATTGCTAAGGTATTTGACGGTTTGCTAAACACACAGTTCAATAAATACGTAACATTGCATGATAACCAGTTCGGGTTTCGACCTCGGCTGTCCACTGAAAGTGCTATACTGTGTTTAAAGCATACCGTGAAATACTGTACAGATCGCAAAACGCCCGTGTACGCTTGCTTCCTCGACTTGTCCAAAGCCTTTGACCTTGTAGTGTATGACCTGCTGTGGGACAAGCTTAGGAATATAAATTTGCCACAAGAATTCATTAATATCTTCCAGTATTGGTATTCACACCAATCCAACAGAGTCAAGTGGGCGGGATCAATCTCGGATCCTTATCAGCTCGAGTGTGGAGTTAGACAAGGCGGTTTAACATCTCCAACGCTTTTTAATTTATATATTAATGGCCTTATCGGTGCGCTCAGCTCATTGCATGTCGGCTGTCACATTGACGGTATATGCGTAAATAATCTAAACTACGCAGATGATATGGTGCTGATGAGCGCGTTAGTATGCGGTTTGCGTAAGTTGTTGAGGGTCTGCGAGGAATATGCGTGTGGCCATGGATTATTATATAATGCAAAAAACCGGCCAAGTGCGTGTCGGGCCACGCGCCATAGGGTTCCGTAGTTACCTTATACCATACCATATTTAATACCACCTATATTTTTTCGTCTGTAAAAATAACTTTGTTTTTCACAGTGTTGGTATGAATGACAAAGTTATATTTGCGGTTTTGGAAAATGTGCTTTATCTCAAAAACTAATTACTATATCTCGTTCAAACCAATTTTCGTTGAAAGTGTTTATTAAGATCTATGGCATATATTTTTTTTAGATTTTTCACTCTCTTATTTCAAAAGTTAAAGGGGGGGGGGGGGGGACACACATTTTACCACTTTGGCGGTGAATATCTTTCAAACGGTTGACTTTGAGAAAAAGTTGTCTTAGAAACCTTAATGTCATTTTTAAAGACCTATCTATAAACGCCCAACACGTGTTGGTTTGAAAAAAAAATTTTTTTTCAGTTTCAGTTCCATGTATGGAGAGCCCCCCCTTAATCTTTTATTTTTCTTATTTTTGTATTAAATTCGTTGAGCGGTTAACAGAATACATCTACCTACCAAGTTTTAACTGTGTAGTCTTAATACTTTCGGAATAAAGTGGCTGTGACATACGGACAGACAGACAGACAGACAGACATGACGAATCTATAAGGGTTCCGTTTTTTGCCATTTAGGCTACGGAACCCTAAAAAGAGTCAATGCATGGTCTTTGAGGGCGCTCGTGCGAAATGTCCAGTCAATATACCACTGGTTAAACTTAATGATGTTCCGCTAGAAAGAGTTGAGCAATTTAAATACCTGGGGCATGTTCTAACCGTCGACCTTAAGGACCATGCAGACATGGATCGGGAGTGGAGGGCGTTGTCGGTAAGAGCAAATATGATCGCCCGTAGATTTGCACGATACTCAAAAGAGGTAAAGGTTACGCTCTTCAGAGCATACTGTACTTCACTCTACACGTATAACTTGTGGGCTGATTATAGTGCAAAAAGTTAAAACGCCATCCGTGTCCAAAATAATAACGCTTTTAGGGCAGTGTTGGGGCTTCCCCGTTACTGCAGTGCGTCGGGTATGTTTGCGCAGGCGAACACCGACTGCTTTCACGCAACTATGCGCAAGCGCGCCGCATCGCTGGTACGAAGGGTGCGGGCCAGTACCAACACTGTCCTGGCGATGATTGCTAGTAGGTTCGACTGTCCTTACATCTGGCATTGTTCAAAGAGGCATGTCTCCAAGCCAATGCCGGACAGGAAGTACTGACGGCTGTCGTCTGTTATTTTTTGATTGTATTGCTGTTTTGTTTTAAATTTAAATCTTTCGTTTATTCTTATATTATTATTCTATATGACATTCTTAATTCAATGCACAAAATTTTAATTTCTATTTTATTTACCTAATTAATTTTGACATTTAAATATTACGCAATTTTATTATAATATCAATTTATTCATTTATTGTTATTTATATTTAGATCTAATATTGTTTCAAATTTTTAATAATTATTTTTAATTCAATTTCCTCAATGTGACATTCTGTTTAATTCTCATGATTATTCATTGGATTACCTTTTTTAAAATGTTAAAATCAATGCAATTTGTAGCTAAATTAAAATTTTAAATGTATTTTTGTAAATGGGTGTAATTTGCCTGAATAAATGGATATTCTATTCTATAATAATAAATAAAAACCGTCAAGAGCGAGTCGGACTCGTGCACCGAGGGTTCCGTACCATCATAATTGCACCATTAAACCACACTGCAGAGTAGAATAATAAAATTAGTATTGCAGTTTTAGGTCAGCGCCATCTCTTGACCGATAGTGGAACTAATGTTAACTTTTTTAGAAATTTGATAATTTCTAAAAAAGTGTGCTATATTGAGACATCGTTTTATTTTTCCTGTAATCTTTATATAAACTGCTATAACATAGAATTATTTCAGATTTTTCTCATTGCAAACTTCGGAGATAAGGGGAAGGAACGGTATTTTTTTTACATTTTTTATTATAAATAAAAAACTATACGGCCTAAAACAAAAAGAAAAAATGATTGAAAACGTGCAAATTTTTTTTTTCTCTTTCATATGATACCCCACATGCTCTAGTAGCTCCACTTCAAATTTTTAAGACCCCTTTTCAGTCCCTGTTATAAAAAGATATTTATTTTGTATTTATTTCTTATTTGCAAAATAGTTGGGCAAATGACATCTCAAACTATTCTAAATTTCAAGTTGATACCATTAGTAGTTCTCGAGATATCCAGCTGTGACAGAAAGACAGACAGACTGAGTCACACTAGGGTTCCTTTTTTACCATTTTGGTACGGAACTAAAAACGTGTTGTTATCCATTTAACTGTTTTATTTCAACGGTTACATCCGAAGCAAATATTATTTCTAAGTGTTTTTCCTAGCCAACATCCCTCAGGGTGAGAGCAGGTAAGTCGCGCGACCTTGACCTTCGATCAATATGAGGCTAAATTGTCTGACGATTGGCCGATATACTATAGGCGTACGTACAATAAGTGTGCGTTGTTGTCTAAGGTTGTTGTGTTGTTCTCATTTTCAGGATTTCCATACATTTTAATGCTATTTTCGCGGTTTTTCTAAACATTTCCTTTTATCTTTTAAAATGCTGATCAGATTAGTATTTGTATAGCGATCTGAATCTCCTCCATTCACTCCCTGGATAGCCATAACCAGATAACATAATCAGCACGGTACATCCCTGGCAGAAAACCAAGGCTAAAGCTAAAGCTAGAAAAAGTTGATATCGGCGTAAAGTAGATAGGTATTACGCAATTTATGAAAAATTAAATACTACTTTTCAGAAATTGCTTATCAAACCCATAGTTTTTATTCCAAATGTCTACAATTAAATTACTAACGTACTTTTCTACGTATATACTGGTCCAGAAAGTGTCCTATATTGGATTTTCTATTAACTTGAATAGCATTGAGTGATCCCTCAGCCAGCGTATGGTAAAATACCATTTCTCTGAAGTATACCATTACAAACATAAATGCTTATTTTCAATTGGTATATCCTGCTAGCCGACTCTGAGCGGAAGCGACGGGCTCGTTCATATAATTCAATTAAATCTCGCGCCACGCCGACTGTCTCTGTTCACTCACAACTGCAGATGAAACTAGTGATGCCAACACGAAACGATATTTTTTAACGATAAATTCCCTGAATAATAACAATAAAAAAATCGATCTCAGATATTTTGCACTTACCTTTTTACTTAATTTTTTGGTTAGGTACAACCTTTTCGATTCTTCTTATTTTATATTATATTATTTTGTGAGTTTTTGTGAATTTATGTACTTATACACTGAAGTTGTATTCGCCAAATACTACTGGCGATTAATGAGATAATTTTGCTTTGATAAGATAGTTCACAGTGAACCATTTGCCGTTAGTTGTTGGAACACACTTTTTGTGCTTACAATAGCGAGTCACGTGATTTAATGTTTAACCTTAAGGAAAGAAAGTCAACTCTAACGTTGCGTCGTCAGAAAAGGTAAGAACACGTGATAGAAAGAGAGGCAACTACTAGGTGAATATAACTGTGGGGCATTAGCGCTGCGCGACCTGAATTGCACTTTATTGTGTCGGAGCAAAAGTCGCTATTTATTAAAATGACTTTGCGGAGTGCTGCTTCTGTACTTGTACGTACTATTAGTTATTCTGTGCTTAGGGTTCAAAATAATTTTCTGATTTTGGACAGTTTTGTATAACCTGACGTGCGACTGTACTTCTGGTTATGATCGCGTAAAAAAGTTATTTGAAAATGTTTGTTTATTGACTAAAGGTACTATATTCTGTAGTCCCCGACAGTCATTAAGCCTGTCACAGAATGGATCTACCAATAAAGTTGGTTACCTTTATTGCCCATTAGGTAATTCAATCGTAACTGTTCTTTTGTCGATAAACAATAAAACGGAACATTTCATTTTATTAGAAGGTGCTTTCAGAATTATGACAACTCGCACAGTTTCTGTAATGATTTGATAAAGTATTATGTTTATGATTTGCACTTATAATATTTATTATACCTAGTCGAATAACATTTAATGCAAATAAATACTTACTTTTCCGTGTCAAGTTACCACTTAGTTTACGGTATGTTATTAAGGAAAGAATGGAAAATAATTGATTAGTCTAAAGGCCTAACTTACAAATTCCGATAAAACTTCATTCAACTAACTTGACTGAAGAATTCACAGACAATTGTTGCATTTTTAATTGACTTCAAAAAAAAGTAGAAGGTTCTCAGTTCGTCAGAATCTTTGTTTTTTTAATTAAACCAGAAGTTATGTAATGCCTAAAACTTTGAAAAAGTTAAGTACTTAGATGTTCTTATATAAAGCAGGTCATACACGCTAGGTTATGCATGACGGTTTTGACCACAGGCATAACCGAACTGCATGGTTGTATGAACAGGCATGGATAACTGCACAGATTTGTCGCATACACGCTAAGTTATGCATGACGGTTTTGACCTTACAGGCATAACTATTATGCATAACCTAGCGAGTATGGCCTGCTTAAGTAGGAAAATAAAAATATCGATATAATCCCATTACAAACGTAACCCATCTTTAGTTGTTTAAAATCTAGATTGTGAGCTCAATAATAGAATTACACATTACTAACACTTCGCTGAGAAAGCTACTTGGTGCATTATTTTATAAACTAAACTTTTTAACTTTGTTTTTTAAATAACATCATTTGTTTTTTTTATCTGAAAATGAGCTCTGTGCGCGTTGATATAAATTTTTTATAGGTTGCACGGGCATATTATCGATATAATTTATAATATCGATGATATGTGAATTAATAAGTTCATTGGATTTTTTTTAACATTTGATTAACTTAATTTTCAACACACTTGCTCGTAAAGTGAGCCCTAATACATCACTTTTAGGGCCATAAACCGAGCTATAACAAACGCGTGCAATAATATATAAAACACTAGGTTGTTACAGAATTATCCCTACAAAGTTAAATTAGTACCTTACTGCAAGTTCTATGCGAGTAAACAGAGTATTCCCAATTTAACCGGGTAATACAGTTATTTTTTTTAGTGACAACAAAGAGGTTTAAAGTCGCTGAAAATTCATATTCATTTTTGAAATAAATAAATGTGTAAGTCCTTAAGGGGCGGTAATAGGAAAACATGGTTTGCGCGGGCCATATCTTTATATAGAAAACGTAAACTTGTAGCCACCAAAAAAATCATACGACAAGCTAAAGAGTTTATCTAGTTGTTACAAACATTAAATTGCGTACAAACCTCACAGATGATTGTAAAAAAAATCAGAATATCATCAAAAGCGCTTGTCGCAGGCCATAATTTTGGCGTAAATAATAGCATAGCATAGCATAGTATTGAATTCTACATCAAAATACACTTTGACGTACTGTGCAGTTGCTCCAATAACTTTTTTTCAAGAAAGATAATTGTGCTTAAGATAATGATGAAAAAACAACGAAAAACATCGAAAAAGTGCAGAAATAAGACTATTTTCCATACTCTTTACACGTATAGAAAAAGACAGAGACAAATGATTTCGCATAACGGAGCCTTAATTAAGTCAAACAAATTTATATTAATATCAAATTATTCATAATTCACAATATTTTGTTATAAAATATTGAAATATTTGCACTTTATCACTTAAAATTATAATTTTGAAGTAGGCTGTATGCTCACTCGCAACTTTGTTCGCAAAATATTCTTGCATTGGGCGTGTGAAGAAAACAAAAAAAAACCTACGCGCCTTTTCCCATAATTATCATATTTTGTTTTTGTCGTATTTGTTGCTGTGTGGTAAATTACTTTGTATTTTTCTCGCAAATGTGTTGAAAAACGTCGTATGAAACTCGTGAGCTCTTGCTTATTGCACTCTCGGTAGAGTTACGCCCTCACCTGCGTCTGGGGCTGCAACCCACAGCCTTGTGTGCAATGAGCAACCTAAGATCACTTGTCTCATAATGTACTATAGTTTATCGATTGATGAAGACAGTGCAAAGTCACAGTAAATTAAATTACCTTGCATTGTTCCTATAAGCGTAATTTTGAATTCATTTTTAACCTCTTATGTAAACAAAAAGCCCAAATGAGTGCAACATAAGCTAGATTAAGCACGGAGCTTTTCACCTGCGAACCAAGTTAGCAAGAATGGATAAGCCGCTTTAGCTGCTGTTAATTAAAATGTCCGTGAATAATTATCTCTCAAGTTCTTGAGGTCTTCGTGTTTAAGTTGAAAAAGCTTATGAAAATTAATTATGCAACTTTAACAGAAGGATTTTTCTTTATAAAAGCTAATTTGATTGGAGATATCCTTTGAGTGGTACAAGAATGTAAATCTGAAATGCGTTTCACTTATCTAGGTACCTTTATCTTCATCATATTCTTAAGATATCTGTATATTGTAGAGTTACGTGTCAAATCCATGAAACACCTTGAGGCGGAAGGCACTCAGAAACCCAACTCTACACTTTTAGCATAATAAATGTTTTTTACTTCCAGTGAATATCACATATCTAATGCTCGGTATTACTTAGCTTTGCCCTCGCTTTCGCAGAAATCTTATGCAAATATTTCAAGGACTGCATTAAGTATAAACAATAAAGTATGCTTGTCACAGAAGCCGGGAAACAAAATACTTATTGAAACGTGGAAGTGAATATTTTAGTAATGTTATTTCTACTTAAATAAACTTGAAATAATTGAGGTATACATAACCCAATATCGATTGCTTATAACTTTAATACTTAGGGCTCATATATTATTCAAAACATTTATGATCAAAGTGCAATAAATAATGACAGGACTGGCTGAATTTCCCAACTAAAACTGCAATATAATTTTTTCCTTCCATAGGTGATATAAAGTCGCAAATCCTACCGAAGGAGTGTAAGGCTGAACTTATCCAATACATACTACAGACGCTTTCGATCGATGATCACTTAGAAGGCCGAATAAAGGACCTTTATTAGAATCACGTACCTTTTAGTTCGGCTACCTAATATTTTCTTAGAAATGCTTTTAAGCCATTATGTATCCTTTGTGGACATTTCACACACGGCGAGATTGCTTGGCGTACAATGGGTAAAAACTAATAGATGTGTATGTAATTCACTTAACAGTTTGACTGCAGACGAGGACTGTTACGTAGCATTTGAGAAAACGATAAGATCTTTTTCAAAAGAACGGTTCTGCCTAACAAAGAAGAAAAGCAGTCATCGAGCTACGTGAGGAGTGGTGCTCAAACAACGGCAGCTAGCTTACTATCTTATATCAGATTAATGTTGGTGTATAAGTCGTATTTTAAACAGCTACTAAGCCCACTTTGAAGATGTATCAATATTTTGGTAGATGTGATTCATAACGTTTAAAATCCACATTTTCTGCCCTGCGGTTGGGAATTCATATTTTATTATCTCGTTAGGGTACGTAAATTTGTATGTTTAGATAAAAATTGTGTTTTTATAGGTATGTTGTAGGTTCTGTGCGTATATGTAGTAATGAAAGTTCATCATATAAGTTCAAGTTTTTATTGTTCTGATTCATGGATGTGCATTTTAAGTAGGAATGTTTTCTTTTCGTTGTTTAGTCTCCATACAATCTCTGTCTAATTTGAGACTAAATTGGTGTTTGTTGTAGTTGGTTTTCCGAAAGTAAGCTCGATAAAAGATACTAGCGGCCACCTTCGCTTTGCTTCGGTGTATGTAGACTTAGTTTTTACACAAAGATCAATCTTTAAAATGTTTTTTGTTCCTTCCTTTAAAAAACCAATACCCTTTAAGTATGTACATAATTTACCATCCTGTTTCCCTCCACAAACGTAAATATCCAAAAATGCCTGAAACGAGTCATTACCAATCTTGATCAACGAAAATTTTGCGCCTTATTTTAGGAGTCAGTTTCCAATAACTTAACCTCTAAACATTAATTTAACAGGAAAAGTGGCACCATCGCTTCAGTCTCATCATTCGTTGATCACACTCTAGCTTTGGTTAAAATTTATATGTTTCTTACTTCAAACAACATAGACACGAAATACTCCAAACAGATTCCCCAGGTTTCCTTTTTCCATTTCGATTTCCAACCCTTAAAGATGAAATTTCTAAAAAATCCTTTCTTAAGCTAGGATTTTCTAGGATAATACGGCGCGCCGTACTGCTAACATAGACAACGTTCTACGTCCCTAAATTACGGCCGTAATTATGACGGCACCGTCATCCTAGGAAACCCTAGCTTTAGCGGATACTTCCTTTACAAATCTAACCTAAATTCCAATCTACTACTCTGTGTAAAAAGTATCGGGAATATGTCAATAAAAAGACCCGCGTAAAAGAGGTCGTTCTAATTTTTTTACTGCATGTTGGTAGCACTGTACTCATTAAGCGCGCAAAATTTGAGCGGGATCTGTCATTTAATTTGTTTTAAACTACACTTTTTGTCGGTGATAGTTTTGAGTCCTCGGCGATTTTTACAATAGAAAATGATGATGCACCATCACACACAGCAGCCATTATAGTGAAAGAGTTTTTAGCGAAAAATTCAACAAAAGTTCTCGACCAAGCACCGTATTCACCTGATATGGCTCCGTCTGACTTTTTTTTTATTTCCCAAGTTAAAATTACCACTTCGAGGAAAACGTTTTGAGTCGATAGAAGCCTTAAAAGAAAATTCGCTGAATGAGCTAAAAGCCATACCGCAAATAGCCTATGAAAAATGTATGGAAGACTGGGTGAAGCGGTGGAGATGTTGTATTGCAAGCGACGGGGCCTAACTTTGAAGGCGATAAAATAAATTTAGATGAATAATTTGTATTTTTTGTTTTATTGACAAATTCCCGATACTTAGTACACAGAATGTAGGTACTTTCTATATTTACTACTAGCTGATGCCCGCGACTTCTTTTTGAAAAAAGTTTTTTTGCTATTCTTCGGGAACAGTACTTTTTTTGGGGATGAAATGTACCCTATGTCCTTCTTTGTACCCTTGGCAACGTGTATGTACAATTTCATGAGGATCGGTTCAGTAGTTAAGACGTGAAGGCGTAACAAACAAACAAACATATAAACAAACAAACGGACTTTCGCATTTATAATATTAAGTAAGTTTTGGTTGTACGCTGAAAGTTAGTCAGGACAAACGGTTTTAAAAGTAGGTATAGATTAATAGTGACTTAAAAGAAAACAGTGATGAATGTGTGTAGTTCTGGGAATTAAATGTGTGACCTGCGCTTGCGCCGCGAGCGACGGACCCCACGCGGAACTCGGCATAACTCTACCCCCCGGCCGGAAAGTACAGTTACACTAACAATTGTGTTTGATTGATCATGGTCTATTACATGTTTTACTCGTTGATAAATAAAAAACAAAAAAAAGCTCAATAAACATAACGTCCGTTTTTTAACCGACTTCAAAAAAGGAGGAGGTTCTTTGTTCGTCTGTATATTTGTTTTTTTTGTGTCTGTCCACCGATTACTCGAAAACGGCTGGACCGATTGAAATGATTTAAACGTTACTTCATCAGGTTTAATCCCAAGTTGGTCCCATTTTTCGAAAATTTGAAATCGGTTCAGTAGTTTTTGAGTAATCCTGAAAATACTAGTAAATATTGCTCGAGTTTTTACGGATCTACAGACATAACTTCTTTTTTTATGAACCGATTTAGATGATTCTTATTTTGTTGGAAAGGAAATATTTTAAGGATGGTGTCATGTTAATTTCATTGGTATCGGACCTTGGACTTCGAAGATACACATGAGAACTCTTCAAAATCAAATAGGATGGTGTAGTAGTGATTACATTAAAGTATTTAAAGGTTTCGCATTAGCCATTTTTATTGGGATTCAAGCTTTACTTACGGATTAATGAGGAGGATGGGCCATAACCCACCGCGCGGGCCTAATGCGGATTGGTGGGTATTAATAAGTGCAAATGCAGCTGGAACTAACGGCTTAACGTGCTTTATGAAGCACGAAGGAAATTGAGATAATACACTTTGGTCACCCATCCCACGACTGACCCTTGCCAAAGTTGCTTAACTTCGACAATTGCCGGACTTGATTCCACAAAGGTCGCGGATTTGATTTCTGCCTGAGAATATGATTTGGTGCGAGTCGAATTTTTCTACTATATTATTTAGTAGGTATTATGTAAAAATAGCTATGTGAATGCTAAAATCACAAAATTTAAATATTTTAAAGCTGCTTCTACTTATTCAATTGTCAAAATATCTTCTAACATACCTACACAAAAAAGTTTAAAATAAAAAAGCTTTAAAAAAAAAGAAAAACCTCCTTCAAAAAACCTTAAAACAAAAACGAAACCGCATTAAAATTGTGTTTAAAAAGCAAGAAACAATATTAAAATCATTTGATATGAGATACGCATATCAATTTTAATAAAACACGTCTTATGAAGTCGGGTGGGGCTTTTAAACAAAAAAAGTGGTCCTCCAGTGTTTTATTAAAATTGATATGCGTATCTCGTATCAAATGATTTGAATATTATTTCTTGCTTTTTAGAGACAATTTTAATTCGGTTTTTGTTTTTGTTTTAAGGTTTCTTAGGAGGTTTTTCTTTTTTTAAAAAGCTTTATTACTTGGTCCTATTTTAGTCCAACCCAATTCTTTATTGTAACTATGTTTTTATAAAATACAATAAAATGTGAGGTGGATATTACGTAAAACAAATACAAAAGATCATTTACTTGTGATAACATAACATTATAACTACTTAACGCTAAAAAATAAGAACTTAATTGCTAAGTGGTTGATTTTTCACTAAAATATATCTAACATAAACATTATAACGAAATTCGACGATTTTCCTTTTGGTCCACGTCCTTAACTATTTTTTTAACCTTCTATGAAAGAAGATTTTCACTTTTTCCTAACTGGTTAATAGACAAGAATATTTTATCCATTTCTAGCTAAGAAAACGGATGAAAAGGTGCAGCTTCAGTAAGCTTATGTTTACAAAGCTCTACTAGACCAAAAGTTAGTACCTATTCTAAGTACCAAGTACCTATATGTAAGTACCAAGTCCAAGTAATTGAACTAACCTCGCATTGACCTAGTCGTATATTGATTTTTATATTAGGTTATTTTGTACTACCTTGTTTTACTATAATAGACTTATTATCTGTTGATGAGCTATCTATAAGTATTTTGTGCCAAAGTGGATATTAACTTTAAAATTTTTGTATTGTTTATAACTTTATAAGCTCTTTACGTTAGGATTTAATGATTAATGCCTCGTATTCACTAGGGGACATTTGTCCGGCGACCTTGTCGCCCGACATGAAGTTTACGTGTTGGGCGACGTCGCGGGAGACATCGCCCGACATCGCCGGCGACATCTACGTGTCGCGGGACATGTCGCGTGTCGACGCTAGGCGAGCGTCGACCTTGCGCGACTTCGTGTCCTTCGACAGTCGCTCAACGGCATTTCCGTATTAAAGTCGCGTGTCGCTCTGTGTTCCTCGACATCCGCGACTTTGGCAGTAGTGTACTTACATCGCGACCACAACTTCGGTATGGGGACGATCAAAATGTCGACGGACATTGTCGCCAGACAGTCTCACGTAAATGTCCCGCAACTGCTCGCGACATGTCGAGCGACTTTGTCCCCTAGTGAATACGAGTCATAAGCCACGTATTCACTAGGGGACATTTTGTCCCGCGACCTGGTCGCCCGACACGAAATTAACGTGTGGGGCGACGTCGCGGGAGACATCGCCCAACATCGCTGGCGACATCTACGTGTCGCGAGACATGTCGCGTGTCGACGCTCGGTGAGCGTCGACCTTCCGCGACTTCGTATCTCTCGCCTGTCGCCCGACGGCATTTCCGTTGTGAAGACGCGTGTCGCTCTGTGTTCCTCGACATCTACGACTATGGCAGTAGTGTACTTACATCGCGACCACAACTTCTGTATGTGGACAAGCAAAATGTCGACGGACATTGCCGCAGGACAGTCGCACGTAAATGTCCCACGACTGCTCGCGACATGTCGAGCGACTTTGTCCCTTAGTGAAAGGTATAAAAGTTGCTCCTGATAAAAAAAAACAAATAAAAACTACATTTAAAAGCTTTTACTGAAAGAACCTATGTTTTTTTAACCTTAATAAAGCAATAGAATTAGAATTAGTAGTCTTCGTTGTAGTTTCGTTTAAATTTCAAATTCTATTTGTCTTTTTAAATAGTGATAACAACTTTTTCTAAAGATTTTTCACAATGTTTATATAGCACATGTCGTGACTGCCTTTAATTAAGACAGCACTTAGCTTTTAGATTTACTTGTATTTTTTAAATTGTCAAAGTGTATGTTTTGTTGGCGGTCCTTACAAATAAAATTAAATAAAACCTTACGCCGAGGGGATGGGATGACACGACCCATGAACATGAGTCTCTTAGGTTTGTTTTTAATCTTCAAAGTGAGTCTTTTGGTCTTGTTTGTTGGATTATGATTTCAATACTTACCTACTACTAAGTATACCTTAGCTTCTCTTTATATTCCGAATGCTTGACCATGTCGTACGAAATTGTGTACCTACAGGGTATGAGTTTTTCTTACAAGTAAGTTGAAAAATTAAAGCTTCAATAATTTATCCCCAGTAAGAAATAGGTCTTAAAGATTAATCTGTTAAATTATGGGAAATGCAAGTTGCCTAGTATAGCTGTGTATGTTGACCTATATTACTTAATGAGGAAATGTTACAGGGAACGATAATAAGTAAAAAAAATATATATATGTGATATTGTTAAGAACTGAGGTTTATTGTTTGTTCGATAAAAATTGCAAAAAAAGTTGTAGCGTTTTTAACTTCCTTTACCTTCTTATAAAATAAAAAATCTTTTTAGTCCCTTTTGGTTGTTAATTGTACCAATTCTCCTCGAAATTTAGTGAAAGCTGGAGTCAATTGCTGGAATCTTACTATCTCTGAGTAGGCGTTTAGTTTATTTGACCTTCCTCCATGCACCCACTCGGCCTAAAAAAACTCTGTGGAAGATCGGCCTACTCACTTTAAACTTTATTTATCAATTAAAGCTAACAATACTACCCACTGACATGACAGAAACTTAAATAAGTTATTGATCAGATTTTAGATACTTAAAGCGTCGAGTTTTCAAAGTATTCTCAGAACTTCATTTAACTTCTTTTTTTGTTGCTTACCAATTGACTTACCTACTTGCCTTATGTCCCCTAGATAGGGTAAAGTACATCTATCGCAACAGTAGTTGCCGATTGCCATCGGTATTACCGTTACCACTTTAAGATTATCCTAATAAAATACTCACAAATACCTATATGTATTATTGAAAATTTTGATTGGTTATTTTATTTCACAATACAAGGTAAGCTGAGCAAGTAGCTTTTGGTTGTCAAAAGTAGACGAGAGAAAACAATAGAAAAATGAAAACAATCTATTGCCAAGTGTAGAGTTTCTACTGTGTCTGGCTCAAATTATAGTGGATGTGTTAATATACAGAAATCAATACTCCCAAATCAGTAAACATTTACCAAAGGTCCTTTTCATTACATTTACGTTGTTATTAATCGTCAGTCGTACCGGCCGTACCGTACCATCGGCACGCGACTGTGATAATAATTAGTGGTACAAGATTAAGTCGTTCCTGCCTACACATTAATGTTTATTGCTTGAATTAGGGTCACTAAGTTCATGGTCATTCTAGGATAGGATCAAATAGTTCACGACCTACTTAGACATAATAGTTGGAAACATTAAATCATATTGATCATTATTTGTCAGGTGTATGTCGTTAAACAATGGCTATAAGATTGATTATTTGTATTTTTAGGCAGACAACATTAATTAAAATAACATTAAAGACCTACCTACCTATCTCATTTATATTACAAATCTTGAAAGTTGCTTGTATTGTATTTGATGGATATGCTATAAAATGAAAACGAATAAAGGCAAACAATTTGTGAAGAGAAAAGATCGTAGAAATCGGAACAATTTCTAGGGTATTTTCTCTGATAGGGCCGGATCTCTCGCTGCCTGGCATCGTTAGCCGGATGCTAGACAGTGACAGATGCTGGCAAGCGGCAGTCTCTTTTTGCGAGGATGTGATCCTCCAAAAAGAGACAGCGGAGAGGGTGCGCGAAGAGGACGCTCGGGCGGCCCTCATCCGCCGCAGACGGCTGGGGAGAAGAAGGCGTCGATACGACCGCCTCATTCCGTAGTGTTACCGGTCGGCGATGAAGCGTTCTGTCGTTGGCATTGCACGGTGCACGCCGTCTGGGGAGACGATTACACTTGCTCGGTCGTCTCTCGCCGTGTAGGGGCCCGGATAGCCAGGCCACCCGTCTAGTCAAAGGGGTGACTGTCACCACATCCCCCGTGACTGATTGACGGAGAGAGAGCAAGTAGTGAGGGGTTTAGCTGGTAGTGGTGCCTGCTCTCGATCATCCCATCTGGTCAGCCCACATGAGTGGGTAACCTTATGGGGAGATCGGGAGGAGGCTCTCTCCCTTTTCCCCCCTTGGGGAGAGGTTAGAACCCCCCGGATCCGCCGCTGAGCCTACTATTAAGGCAGGACGGGGGACCCGGGGCGGCGAGAGACAGACCTGGAGTGGCTTCCTGCTCACTGACCGAGTCCAGCATACCAGGTATGGTATACTTAAAGAGTGTATTTGCCCTCACTATAATAAAAAAGGGTATTTTCTCTGCTAATATCAGAATATCCGTAATTTAAGATATGGTGTAGAAATATATACGACATCTTTTCACTAATACTTACCGTCTCTAAAGGACAATTGAAAATACAAATTGAATTCCAAACGCTACCAACAAAAACAATTACAAAGTGATTTATGGTAACTCCGTAATGGGTACAGATCAATCATTCCAACTGCTTCAAATATATAGCTGGTGTACATAGTAGCTTTGTTTACAGAGTCGAAGCTATCACAGTATGTAAAGTGGCGAATAAACATTCAGCGCACGGCGCGGACGAGTGGCGGAGAGCTGAATTAACCCTGATTTATGAGTTTTATGAGCACTCCACGAGGGCCCGCCTGCTTATCCGATGGCTAGTTCACACTTTATTGTGACTGATGGCTTTTGAATTTTTCCAACTAAGTTCTTGGAAAAGTATCGCTGTTAAAGCTGAGCATTTCGTATCATGCACAGTAGAGTATTATGGTCAATAATATTGATTATGGATAAAATGTTCATTTTAACGTAGGTATTCCATCAGATTTTCTGTTTTTTGTTTGTATAGGTTACCCAACTATATTAAATTTCCTAAACCGTTTTTAGAAGTGTATTAAAATATCAAGGTATACTTGCCTGTTATTAAAAATTATTCAAGGACACAAACTTGATCAAGTCATCGTTTTGTTTCGATTTCTCAACCCTGCAACCCTCCCTCGTTATGCATACAATAAAATTTTAATATTTTTCGTATTTCGTAACCGCTCGCAAAGTGGTATCAAAGTTCAATTACGTAATGCGTTTCGTCTACAGGGTGAGTCGGAAACTTTGCGGCTCGATTTGAGTGTTTGCCGACGAAATAATTTCCCGCCATTTATTAGCAGTGAAATCCGTAGCGTGCAATTACAAACTTCAGTTATTTGATACGGAATCAAAATTCTGCCGAATTTGCATAAAGCAACTGTGTACGGTGAAATTACTGGATTGGTTTTGGAATCTGATTGTTTTCCATCGGGCTGGCACGTCATTCATCGTAGTCCTCGACGGCCTTGCTGTAATTGTAATGATCACGCGACCTGACGAATTAGTAAAGCGGAGCGATGACAGTTTATAGCACTTCCTTTGCGTGCAAATTATTGTTATACATATGATGCGATAATCAGGTTTGTAATGTTACATTTGACTTGTGTGGTGAATTCCTAAATTAAATAAAACAATAAAGTCAAACAGTTTGTTTAAAAATATATGTTAGATTTTTTTTATTCATAACGGGATAATGCTTCTTCTTCTTCACCTCCAGTGACGATAAGGCCGAAAGTGTAAGGCTTACATACGCACACTACACCCCAGAATCTTCTTCACTGAGGAACTGGCTATCTTACTTCTAACTGCCGGAACACAATTTTTTTTTTATTGTTGTTATGGCATTAGATTTAGGTAATATGGTGGTAGCTATAGCTAGCCAGGCGGACTTGAAATAAGCCCTACTATAAATCAAACCGAATAAAAATGTACCCCCCTCCTGGGAATAGAACCTAGGACATAAGAATAAATAAAACTTACTAGAACGGACTCTTCTTTATCCAAGTCCCAAATGCCACCATTTATATAACTAATTCCCCCTTCACGTCGCTACGCCCCGCTGTCGTCCAAGCGTGTTCCCAGGGTTGCTTACTGTTAAATATTGCTTACGTTTAAAGATAATATCGCTAAAATTTGAGTTTTTCTTTAGTTTTAAATCATTATTTTAGTCTAGTTAGTAGATACAAAAATAAAATAAGCACTTTTTCTGGGTAAGTACTTGTTAAGTACAGATGTCACCACGTAATCCATGACCATGCACGACCTCGATTGCACACCACAAACATCGACGCTGAGGGAACACGAGGCGCCGAGTCAGCTTAACGTGACCAACGTGACCCTGCGCGTCACACTGCAGTTTTTCGTTCACTTTTGTTTCCTACGCATCGGGCAATTGTCGCGTTAAATAATCATAATTCATTATTGTAATTTTTATACTTTATTAAATTTGTATTTAAAATTTTGGTTTTTTTTGTATCCTCGGCTGCAGCCTATCGTAATTGGCGCAGTCGGTAGGATACTCGCGGGTTCGGTTCGCGTTCATAAAGGAAGATTTCCGTTTTCGTATCCGAGCCGCCCGTGTGGCTATCAAGTCGCGTCCAGAGTATCCAGAATCTACACGTCGTGTTGCAGCCGGGTGATCCAGAAATCGATCGCGCAAAAGGAGCCAAAATTATGTTCAAGTAAGTGCATTAGAATCATCTAGTGGTCGCTTATCCTTTTTCTTATATCCTTTGTTTAAGTAATTTTCCAAGATTTTCCATCCGAGACAATCTAGGGACAGTAGGATAGTCAGGAACGAATATTTAGACGCAAATAGAGATTTAAATATAAGTAGCGATAGTGAAGGTTTAGATTTACCTTTTAACTCGTCCGGGGTGTCAGGTGAAACGCCGAACCCTGAAATAAATAGCAATATGTGCGATTTCGATAAAATCTCTAAAGCTTTGCGCTTGGTTCCCGACTTTGATGGGAATCCAAACATTTTGACGAGATTTATAAATCTGTGCGATCAATTGGTACAAGAATTTACTATTGAGGATAACCATCTTAATAACCTTGCATTGTTAAATGGGATTTTAAACAAAGTAATCGGCCCCGCCGCCCGTTTCATTAATACTAATGGGATACCTAATACTTGGTCCGGCATTCGTAATACTCTTATCAATAATTTCGCGGACCAACGGGATGAGACCGCTTTATACAACGATTTGGCTTTATTGACCCAGGGCAATGGCACCCCCCAAGAATTTTATGAGAGGTGCCAGAATTTATTTAGTACCATAATGACCTATGTTTCGCTACACGAACCTCTCCGTACTACTATCGATGCGAAACGTGATTTATATCAAAGGTTAACCCTTCAGGCGTACTTGCGCGGCTTAAAGGATCCTTTAGGGTCCCGCATTAGATGTATGCGTCCAGTAACGATCGAAAAGGCCTTGGAATTTGTACACGAGGAAATGAACACCCTTTACTTACAGCATCGAAATGAACATATTTCGGATAAAAAAGGTCCGTCTCAATTAATGACTGGTTCAAATCAAGGATTTAGATTACCGCCTAACCCTTCTTTGAGCAGCATGATGTTTAGGCCACCTCCTAATTTTAATGCTCCAGGTCCATCTCGGCAACAAGTTATGCCACAGGGTGCTCCTCAATGGAAACCTAATTTTAATAATAATACTTACCAGGCTGGCCCCTCGCGTACCCAGCAGATGTTCAGAGCAATGCCTCCAAATTACAACCCTCAAAATAATTCCTTCCGAATGCCCCCGCGAAACCCACCAGCGAATTTTGGAGTAAATTCACAACCCCGTCCTATGAGTGGTGTAAGTCATTTTGTACCCCGAAACTTACCCCTTACTAATCAAATAGCTGGTCACGACTGGAGGAGGTCGGGAAATCCAACCCCCAGCAACTACTTTAAAACCAGGGAAATGAATTTTAATGATTGCTATCCCTCTGAATTTTATTATGAGGATTATTATCCAGATCAATATCAGGACTACGACACCCCCGAGTACTTTCAATATTATCAGGAGCCTGACCAGCAATATTATCCCCAAAATTATTTAGAAAACCAACCAGCGATGGCTACTACCCCCGAAATAGATCAAGATCCCTGCCAGGCCAACCCCCTTGAGGATTTTCAGAAAGATCAGAAGTTAAAAAAATTAAAATAGAAATTAATTTACACACCCAGCGCCAGCTTCCCTATATCCAGATCGGGTGTCCTCCCATCAAGCTTCTTATAGACACAGGAGCCAATCAGTCATTCTTGAGTCCAGACACAGTAAAAAAATATTTCAGTAATGTTCCTTTGAATTATGATCCGTTTGAAATACACAATGTCCATGCTGTGAGTAGAAGTGATCACTCTATAACAATCCCGAACTTTACCGAATTTAATGATAATACTGAAATAACATTTTTTGTATATAGATTCCATGATTTTTTCGATGGCCTTATAGGTTCTGATTTATTAGATAAATGGGAAGCGACAATAGACTATAAGAATAAATTGTTTAACACACGTCATGCTTCTAATAAAATACACGTTTATGATTCCCGAAACGCTAATCTGTACGAAGACATTATTCCTGCAGGTTCATCGAAGCTCGTGAGAATACCAATTAATATTCATGATTGTGAAGCGATAATAAGCGAACAAAATCTTTCTAATTGTATTGTTGGAGAATGTCTAACTACAGTTAAGCAAAATCGTGGCATTGTAGAAATATTTAACCCTACCAATAGTGACGTCATTTTCTCAATGGATCATGCTTTAACTGCCGAAGTGTATAATGTTGAGTGCACGCGCACTAGACAATATTCACCTCGCGCTAAAGAGGTGCTCTCTCGCTTACGTACCGAACATTTAAACCCAGAGGAAAAAGCTAACTTAGAATCTCTTTGTGCACAGTACGCAGACGTATTCTATATTGAAGGCGAAGCTCTTACATTTACAAATAAAATTAAACATAAAATCAAAACTACAGATGAGTTGCCGGTTTACACTAAAAGCTACCGATACCCTTTTGTCCATCGCGAAGAAGTCCAAAGTCAAATTCATAAAATGTTAGAACAGGGTATTATAAGACCGTCCGATTCAGCTTGGAGCTCCCCTATCTGGGTAGTTCCCAAAAAAACCGATGCCTCAGGTAAAGCTAAATGGAGAATAGTTGTCGATTTTCGTAAACTTAATGATAAAACCATAGATGATAAATACCCGATTCCTAATATAGCTGATGTCTTAGATAAACTGGGTAATTGTCATTATTTCACTACTCTTGACCTGGCCAGCGGATTCTATCAAGTAGAGATGGACCCCGCTGATATCCCGAAAACAGCTTTTAATGTGGAGCATGGGCACTTTGAGTTTTTACGTATGCCCATGGGTTTAAAGAATAGCCCATCCACTTTCCAAAGAGTGATGGACAATGTCCTCAGGGAACTCCAAAACACCATCTGCCTGGTTTACCTTGATGATATTATCGTCTTTAGTACTTCACTCCAAGAACATATAGTAAATTTAGAGAAAGTATTTCAGAAATTGCAAGAATCCAACTTCAAAATCCAAATGGATAAGTCGGAGTTCTTAAAACTTGAAACAGCCTATTTAGGACATATTATTAGTAAAGACGGTATCAAACCCAACCCAGATAAGATATCAGCCATACAAAATTATCCTTTACCTAAGACATCAACCGAGATAAAACGCTTTTTGGGACTTCTAGGATACTATCGAAGGTTTATTCCGAATTTCGCCAAAGTAGCAAAACCAATGACTCAATGTTTAAAAAAAGGATCGAAAATTGAATTAAATCAAGATTATATTGAATGCTTTGAAAAATGTAAGGCTTTGTTAATCAATGACCCTATACTACAGTACCCAGATTTTAGTAAAGAGTTTGTACTAACCACGGATGCTTCTAAGTTAGCTATCGGTGCAGTTTTATCGCAAGGGCCTATAGGCTCCGACAAGCCTATAGCCTATGCATCACGTACTCTCAACTCCAGCGAGATAAACTATTGTACCATCGAAAAGGAGCTTTTGGCTATCGTTTGGGCGACGAAATACTTTCGTCCTTATCTTTTCGGCCGAAAATTTAAGATCGTGACGGACCACCGTCCTTTACAATGGGTAATGAACATCAAAGAACCCAATTCACGTTTAACTCGATGGAGATTGAGACTAAGTGAATATGATTACACCGTAATATATAAACCAGGTAAGGCCAACACTAATGCCGACGCTTTATCTCGACTCGAAATTCACAATGAAGAGACGAGCTCAATGATCGTAAACGCGTCTGAAAAGCCGCCTACCATATCAGCATCCAGAACCGATACCGTACATACAGATGCAGAGAACCCTATACTCGAAGTCCCGATTTCAGATGACCCGCTTAACAAATTTAACAGACAAATTCATTTCACTGTTGTAGGCGATATTAAAGGTAGGACCACAGCCTCTAAGCCATTTGAAACTCACACTAGAACGGCAGTTCAACTGTCTAAAAATAACCTCGAAAACGATGTAGTAAATGCGATTAAAGAATATGTAAATCCAAAGGTAAAGACAGCTATTTTAATAGAACCCCCAATAGAAATGTATTCGATCATACCAATAATTCAATCAAACTTTAAAAGCTCTTCTATGAATTTAGTACTGACAAAGAAAGAATTAGAAAACGTTAAAGATTATTTAAAACAACAAGAAATTTTAAAAAACTATCATGAAGGCAAGACTAATCACCGCGGAATAAATGAGTGTTATCTTGCACTATCCCGTAAATATTACTGGCCTAAAATGAAGGATAGCGTCACTAAATATATTAATGAGTGCAGCGTTTGTGGTCAAGCAAAATACGACCGCAACCCTATCAGACAACAATTTCAGATAGTTCCTCCACCATCTCGACCTTTTGAAATAGTTCATCTAGATCTTTTTAGCGCAGACACTCAAAAGTACTTAACTATCGTCGACGCCTTTTCAAAATACGCGCAAGCTTATTTTCTTAGAGACGCAACGGCGATAAGCGTCATTCAAGCTTTGCTCAAATTTAGTTCACACCATGGGCTTCCCTTGACCATAGTGACGGATAGGGGTCCAGAATTCACAAACCAGCTTTTCTTGGAATTTTTACGCCTTCATAACATCCAACACCATAAAATCTTGGCCTACTCCCCTAATGAAAACGGGATCGTGGAACGATTTCACTCAACCCTCTTAGAACATTTGAGAATATTAAAAATAGGACAGAAAAGCGAATCCGTTATAAACCTCATGTCATATGCTGTGTTAGGGTACAATAGTTCTATTCACAGTTTTACTAAGTGCCGTCCAATAGACATTATCACGGGTCACTTTGACCCTCGGGACCCTCTTGACATTAACTTATCAGAGCATTTATTGCAACAATATACTCAGGAACACCGGAGCCGAATGATCAAAGTATACGAAATGATCAACGAAACATCACTTCATTCTCGTACACAGATCACAGAAAATATTAATAAAGATCGAGAACCCGAAAGTAGCTATTCTCCAGAACAGCAAGTGTTTATAAAAAATCCCGCAGCAAACCGACAGAAATTAGCATCTAGATTTACTTCAGATAAGGTTTTAGCCGATCTCCCAATTCATATTTATACGAAAAAGAAACAAGGCCCAGTAGCTAAGTCACGCCTTAAAAGGGTCCCTAAAAGTGCTCGGTTGTTACAGGATACTGATGTCGATCCTGTTAGCAAGCCTGGTACGAGCGGAGGAAATTACGGTTGACAGCTTAAAGGATGGACCTGGTATACTACCCTTCGATTTAGGACCAACCAGGATAATTTCCCATTACCATTCCTTTATTCAAACCATAAATCTTAAAAGCATTAGGTTAGACATAGAAATAACTAAGGATCGGTTAAATAAGTTTGCTCCCGATTTATATAATCAAACATCATCTCTATACGAGCCTCATCTTCAATATCTTTTATCTAAATTGGACAAGATTACTAAGCAATTAGAATCTCTTGAGCCCAATCGTGTAAAAAGAGCTCTCATCGATAGTTTGGGGTCCGTAATAAAAAGTATTTCAGGCAATCTAGATTCAACAGATGCCTTGCGTTACGATAATGCCATAAAAATGTTACAAAATAATGAGAACAAAATTGTAAATGAGATCAATAATCACATGAGTATTAATAAGCAATGGGTGTCACAAAATTCTGCAGTTATAGCTAAACTAGTCGAAAATCAAGGCAAGCTTGAGAGTGTTATAAATTCTGTTTTAGAAGGCGAAACTAATTTAATTAAGTCCGCACATTTAGCTCAGTTATTTCTTATTATAAGTGATAACGTAGATAATCTTTCCCAGGAGCTCGGTAATTTAGAGATTTTTCTTGCTTTCATTCGCGCTAAAAGTATGCATAATTCTATGATAGAATATGAAGTGTTAATGGACATGATAAATAAACTAAGGATTCTGTACAATAGAGATGAAATATTAAATATAAGCTATAGAGAATATTTTGATATAATAAAACCCGGTTACTATTATAATGATAAAGATTTAAATTTAGTATATAAAGTCCCGATTGTCTATCCTCAGACCTACAACCTTTTTAAACTTTCATTAACTCCGAACAAAGATAACAAAATCCTTATTCCTACTCATCCTTACATAGCTGTCCACGAAGATGATTTTATGTACATGGAGACTGAATGTCCGAAGGCAAATCGCTGGCGCCTTTGCGAAGATCAACCCAATCATCACTCTAGAAGACATCTGGACTGCGTGCAGCATCTGATCATTAATCAAGAGATCGACAGTACGTGCCAGTTTACCACCGTCACACTATCCACCGAAGCCATGGAAGGACTCGACGATAAAAACTACGTAGTAAGCTTCCCTAATGCGACCCGAGTTCGTTTATCCTGCGCACAGGAACAATACAAGATGATGAACGGAAGTTACCTGATCACCATTCCCAAGGGCTGTCTGCTGCAGACTCCAGAATTCACAATCAGCAACACACACGACAGAATAAAGGGCCACACAGTCAAGATAATAGATCTACCAACGGTGACGTCACAAACATATAACGTCACGACTAGAGCTTTGAAACTGAACTCCATTGACCTCAGTAACTTACACTCCAGTAGCTCGAAGATAATCATGCAGCATCCCATCGAATTACCAGGACCACAGATCGACAGCTTATACCACACAACTATACCCATGTATCTGCTACTGCTCATCCTCATCGTAACTGCAGTCATCTTAGTAACCAAACGTCTTATGAGCCGAAACCGCCGAAAACAAGATAAAGATACAGCATCCGAATTGAGAGAAGTCACCTTCAGCAGACCAGATCCTATGTACAGCGAAATCCAAGGAAGAACTACCCCAACTACCATTCCACGCCCAACGATATTTTCGA
This sequence comes from Agriphila geniculea, assembly GCA_943789525.1. Classification (NCBI taxonomy): domain Eukaryota; kingdom Metazoa; phylum Arthropoda; class Insecta; order Lepidoptera; family Crambidae; genus Agriphila; species Agriphila geniculea. The sequence goes on along the minus strand of OX038882.1, from coordinate 14,413,671 downwards.
CCATGGTCTCCAAATAATCGTTGATCCTGCGGAGGGAGGTGTTAAGTACAGATGTCACCACGTAATCCATGACCATGCACGACCTCGATTGCACACCACAAACATCGACGCTGAGGGAACACGAGGCGCCGAGTCAGCTTAACGTGACCAACGTGACCCTGCGCGTCACACTGCAGTTTTTCGTTCACTTTTGTTTCCTACGCATCGGGCAATTGTCGCGTTAAATAATCATAATTCATTATTGTAATTTTTATACTTTATTAAATTTGTATTTAAAATTTTGGTTTTTTTTGTATCCTCGGCTGCAGCCTATCGTAATTTACTTATCTACTCCTGAGTTTGTGTAAATAAAGTAAATAAACATTTAGTATGGATTTTAATTTAATTTAAACAAAAATGAACCTACCTTCTTCTAAAACATTTTTAGGTTTTAATCCTCTTACATTTCAACTTTTTTTTTCAACTTTCATCATGTAACGAAATCACAGAATAGATACGAAATAGTATTGTATAAATCTGGGTATGACTGATGATACTCTATTTATTATACTTTAAGGCGGTTGTTTGACCAAACACATCACAATAACTTGACGCCATTGTAATTTCTTTCCAAGATCGTACGGAACGCACAAACAGGCAAACGCGTGTGCGGCAACGCGCCGGCCGTGGCAGCCCGACTGAGTTTCTTGTTTAACAAGTAGGCTAATATCGTGACCTTGAGCCCGTTCGGGGCGGGAGTGTCCGTTCTAGAAAGTTTAATTTATACTTATGCCTAGGACCCCTGTGTCTTACACGTGTGGGCGAAACACTAGATCACAAGCTTAGAGAGTAGCTTAACAAAAATGTTAAACAAAACAACGACAAAGTTCAAAAAAGTTGTTAAAATCATACTCGTAATATATAAAAACGGCCAAGTGCGATTCGGACTCGCGCACGAAGAGTTCCGTACCAAAAAACGGCAAAAAAATTACGTTTGTTATATGGGAGCCCCCCTTAAATATTAATTTTATTCTGTTTTTAGTATTTGTTGTTATAGCGGAAATAAAAATACATCATCTGTGAAAATTTCAACTGTCTAACTGTTGTCGTTATTAATATCGAGCAAAAAACGGCAAAAAAATCACGTTTGTTGTATGGGAGCCCCCCTTAAATATTTATTTTGTTCTGTTTTTAGTATTTGTTGTTATAGCGGCAATAAAAATACATCATCTGTGAAAATTTCAACTGTCTAGCTATCACGGTTCATGAGATACAGCCTTGTGACAGAGAGACAGACGACAGACAGACGGACAGCGGAGTCTTAGGAATAGGGTCCCGTTTTTACCCTTTGGGTACGGAACCCTAAAAACGAGAAAAAGAGTACATCTACCAATGATTTAAACCGTAAAACTTCATAATTACCGTTATGTACCTATGAAGAATTTGAAAGAATTTGCATTTTCCATACTAACATCGTCTTAATTTATTTAACAACCATGAACACTAATGTTTTAAAACACCAAATGTTTAAACACGCAGCTAACTAATGCCACTGTGTTAAGTGAAAAAATAAGTATTGTCTAAGTTACAACGAAATAAGTAGTCATTTCTATTAACGAAAAAAGGAGTAAGTAGGTACTTTTAAGATAATGATGACTAGAAATCAGAAATAATTTTATTGCTTACCAGGCCGTCATGATCATAATTTGAAAAAATAATAAGTAACTGCAGCATCTTTATCATCATAGAAGATATGAAAGACTCGCGTGTCAGAAAAAATCGCCAATTTTTTTTCTCATCATTACAAAGCTAACAAAAAACTTTGAAACAGTAGTGCAGTGCAGAATGCTTACAAAAGAACTTTAAACTGTCAATGTCACATAAAAAGTTAACTTCGTAAAAAAGTTTAATGTAAACATGAAAACATTCTAATGCAATTATTTACCTTTCTTATCCGTATATCAATTTTATATTTACCAAGGACTTGTTTAAAATTTTAATACACTTCAAAGGTCAAAGGCATACGACCTCTGATAATATCGTGCAATACAAATGAAATGCAAAGTGCCTGACTTGCAAGTTGAGACCTAATCGCTATAAGGGCCAATTTGAATATATTTGATATTTATTCGACTCAAACGTTTTTGACGAATAGTATGCTCTCTTTGAATATTTCCTTACTTATTAGTACATGTAGAAACAAAGGCCTGAAACTCTTCTGGAAAAATGCTTTCTTTATTTAGATTCGTTTCAAAATTTACCTTCTAGCACGTCTTTCAGTTAGCAACTGAATTGAAATACACACATCAACTTTGTCTAGGGATACAGGTTCATTTTCATACAAATGAGGTAACTTTGAAGCCTTGGTTTCCTGCCAGGGATGTACTGTGCTGTGATCTGATGACCGCTATCCAGGGAGTGAATGGAGGAGATTCAGATCGCCATACACACCCAACTGATCTGACCAACATTCTTAAAACGTAAAGGCCATGTTTAAAAAAACCGCGAAAATAGCATGAAAATGTATGGAAATCCTCAAACTGAGAACTCGGACCCATTAATCTTTTAGAATGCTGATCAGATCAGTTGGGTGTGTATTACGATCTAAATCTCCTTTATTCACTCCCTGGATGGCCATCATTAGATCCAGCACGGTACATCCCTGGCAGGAAACCAAGGCTTCAAAGTTACCTCGTTTGTATGAAAATAACACCTGTATCCCTAGACAAAGTTGATGTGTATACTAAGTCAGACGTTTGTTAATAATGTAAGGGAATATAATAAGAGGAGGATCTTATGGCGCACTGGTGACAATTGCGGAGGTTACGCACACTAGCTTTAATATTTTACTAACATATTTGTATGGATTTATAATCTGGAATAAATTAATAATAATAATAAGCAACTTTCGCAAGGGTCGGTCATGGGATGGGTGACCAAAAATGTATTATCTTGAGCTCCTCCGTGCTGCGGAAGGCACGTTAAGCCGTTGGTCCCAGCTGCATTTGCATTAGTTAATACTCACCAATCTTATTGGGCCCGCCTGGTGGGTTAAGGCCCATCTTCCTTATCCATCCATAAGGAAGGACTGTACTCCTGATCTGTCTATCCTTACTTGTCTTATTTAGTAAACAGTTTTTGACAGTTGTCATACGCCTTTTATACTTAAATCGTTATTTAAAAATATGTTAGTAACTTTATGAAATTGTTATTAATTTTTTAACAATTTATTTCGTAATCTATGTGTAGAAAACCATTTGTTGTATTTTATAAATGATTATTTCAATAAAGAGTTGGGTGAAGATTATTTACCATATAAGACGAGTAAGGATAGACAGACTTTAGTAAATATATTTAAAAATGGCTGATGGTCATAATAAGGTACACGTGTTTCACAGTAATTACAGATATGTATAAACATTGCAAAACGAGTTTAATAAATCACCTTATCGTCTAATCGCAGTTAAACTCAGCGAACCTTGAAACAGCAAACATTGCGTGACCGCCTGTCACCACTCATTGGTGGTAGCGTACGTTACTTCTTCTATTAGCTACTGAGCTTTCAAAGCTAATATGTTTATTAGGTAACAACTGTAACAAGTTTTTTTTTATACACAACGGGATAGTGCTTGTCCTTCATCTCACCTGATGTTAAATGACGATAAGGCCGAAGGTGGAAGCGCACTACACCCGGAATACTGGCTATCTTACCTCTAACTGCCGGAACACAACAATTTTTAAATTGTTATTATGGCGTCAGACTTAGGTAAGATGATGGTAGCTAGTCAGGCGGACTTGAAGTAAGCCCTACCACCAACCAAACCGTGTACAAATTGTACCCCCCCTGGGAATCGAACCCGGGACCTCTGCGTCTTACACGGGTGGGTGAACCACTAGACCACAGAGGCGGTTAAAGTAAAAATTATTCAAAGTCAAAGTCAAAAATAGCTTTATTCAAATAAACTTAATGATTAAGTAGGTACTTTTTTGATCGTCTATATTTTCCTCCCACCCTTTCCAGAATATTTTATCTGACAAGAAGAAAGGATGCAAGAAACTTTTAACTATTTCAAGATTGTGTAAAATATCGAAACTGAACAACAAACTATACATAAAAAAACCTTTAATAAAACCGCACTTAAAAGTGATTTAAATATTCCCATCTGAGTAGGTATCTATCTAGGTTAGAGGCGAGTTGATGTTCTAGAATTCAATTTAGAAAATAAAACATTTAAAGTTACATAATTTTTGCATCGATCATTTTCTGTTAGATGAAGGAAAGCTAGAGCCGTGCTCTTATTTTGAAATAAGCATTGTTTACAATGCTTATAGGTTGTAGTACTGTACTTGTATACAGTTCATAGGTTCCTGATATTTTCCAGGTGTACTGTACCTACCTGACAATTCTTATTTTGTTTGTATGATTTTTTGGATTTAAGAGCGATACACACCGGATGCGTAAGCGTATGCGTAAGCGTGCACGTAGACGCAATGTGACGTTGTAATGCCTGAAACTTTATGAGACATGGCACACCGCTTGCGTAACGTACGCGTGCACGTAGATCGATGCGTAACCCTACGCATTGCAGCTCCCATGAGACAAACAGGCTGCGTACCTACGCAGAGCGGAACGCATTGATGACGTTGTAGTCAATGGCATTCCCTATTGGACGTCACACCGAACAAATTCGAACTTTGCTGCGCGTCACTACGCGCGTAACCACGCGCGTGACTACGCATTCATTTGTATTTGTTTACAAATAGTACCGGTTCTACCGGTAGTTAGTGGTGTTTTATTTTGTTTTTAAATAATGAATAACGATATTAAAGAAAAACTAATTGAATTAGTGCGAAAAAATTAGTCCATTTACTCAATCTTCGTCTGACATCGCGCACTAGATGGCTGCCGCAGCGGGCGGCTGGGAACGCAAGGGACAGGTTGCGTTGCGTGCCGCGTAGACGTATGCGTAACCCAATGTGTCAGGGGGTTACGCGCGTAACTACGCGCGTGTCAACGCAGCCGGTGTGCCCAGGCCTTTATATTTTCAACCGCTAAGTAATGAATTTTATAACATATTTGCTCGTAAAGGGTCTCTTATTACACCAATTTCAATATCGTATTGCATCTCATTACGAACTTGTGCGGTAATGTAAAGTAAAACGCACGGTTTCCTTGATAAACCGTGCGTTTTACTTTACATTACCGCACGGTTTGATGCTTCGTCTAAAACGAACGGTACTTTTTTAAATCTTAGCAAAGAGTTTTTATGTCAGAAAAGAGGTCAACATTTTATGAATAAAATTAACTTTGGGAGATAAAATATAATAAATAAACATTTAATTATTTAATTTAATTAATTTTAACAATAAATTACAATTATTTATCTGTAACAAAAACACTAAAATATTAATTTACTTTATTAGTAATACTGGCTGTTTTTTATGCCTTTGCCTTAAAAAAAGCGCTGATGAGCATAGCTAATTTAAACAAGTAAAAATTATTCCACGCGCTTTTTTTGCTTTATTGTTTTTATTTGAAAATGTCGTCAAGTAGTGATGAATTTATTAATTCGACACCGCCAGAAGTCTCCGAGGCAGCGAAAAAGGCTACTCTAAGCCTCTACCGATAGATACTTACAAGCGTATCAAAATTTCATAATTTGATATGGAAGACAAGCAAAGGTGCAAAGTCCGAGTTTTATTTATTTCCTCGCAAATATGTTATAAAACGTCGTATGACATACGTGCGCTTTGATAATTACAGCCTCTGCTTTCTTGTAACCCTCGCCTACGGCTCGGGCTAGCAATATCGCCTCGGCTGTAATTTTCAACTTACCGCACTTATATCATAATGTACTATTACATAAGATACTAGGTATGCTACCGTACGACATTATGAAAATAATCATTGACTTTGGTTATCATTAAAAAAAAAACTTATTACGAAAATTATTTTATTGACTGTGGTTCTCATTAAAAAAAACTACTTTTTAGGGTTCCGTACTCAAAGGATAAAAACGGGACCCTAACCCTATTACTAAGTCTCCGCTGTCCGTCTGTCTGTCTGTCGGTCTGTCACCAGGCTGTAACTTATGAACCGTGATAGCCAGACAGATGAAATTTTCACAGATGATGTATTTTTGTTGCCGCTATAATAACAAATACTAAAAACAGAATAAAATAAATATTTAATGGGGGCTCCCATACAACAAACGTGAATTTATTACCGTTTTTTGCTCGATTTTAATAACGACAACAGGTAGACAGTTGAAATTTTCACAGATGATGTATTTCTGTTGCGACTATAATAATAAATACTAAAAACAGAGTAAAATAAATACTTAAGGGGGTTTCCATACAACAAACGTGATTTTTTTCCCGTTTTTGGTACGGAACCCTCCGTGCGTGAGTCGGACTCGCACTTGGCCGGTTTTTTTTTTTTTTTAAGAAACTTATTGACTTTACAGTTTTATTTTTTACTCGTTGAGTAAAAATTCACGTAAAGCATTGTAGAAGTAGTTCTGCTAGGTAGGTACGAATTTGATGTAATCGGATAAACAAGCGACCTAGTTTATTATTCGGGCTACATTTTCTCTAAGTCTGTTATAGTATTAAGATAAGCAGTTGGATTCATAAGGTTCGTGATAGGAATCTAATATTCCAGAACGAGTCAGAATTACAAAGCAGGACTTCCAAGTGAAAAATAAAAGTTATTGGCGATAATCTTGATTTTTTTTACAATATATAATTTACTGATCCACAATATTTTTACGATGTAATCATAATCATCATACCCATTATCTGTAATGGGACTTATTGTCTACTACAGGAATTTTTATCAAAAATGTTAAAGCAAATTTTACAATATACCTAAGAATTGGAAATATTGGTCTAAAGCTTTGTCCAGACTAGTCCATTTTGGCGTATCAGATCACCGTATCTTTAACATACATCGCTAGTTTGGTTGGGCATGCGTTGAAGTAATATCAACGCACGCCCAACCAAACTAGCGATGTATGGTAAAGATACGGTGATCTGATACGCCAAAATGATACAAGTCTGCACAAAGCTTAAAACAAGCGCAAGTTTAACTCTCGCGCCGAAGGTTCCGTACTAATATTGTTAGTTTAATTATTCTAACAAATATTAGTAACTATTTTAACTATTTAAACTATTTTTAACTTTTCTCCTTATGTTTTACCTCCTGCTTTTTTATCTTTCTAAGTCAAAGTCAAATACTCTTCCACCTGTGTCTATCTATGTGAAATAAATAACCGTATCATTTATGTCGCATATTTCGTTTGGTTGTGATTGCTAAAAAGCTTGGTATTTTTACAGTTTACATAAATTGTATTTGACTTATCAATTTTAACTTAATACCTCAATGCGCTCCTGAGAAGAAGGGTCTTGATGACAGACACATACAGACGAAATGATCGTGTAAAGATTTATTTTTCCCTTTTTGCCAAACGGAACCTTAAAAATAGCTTCCCCACTTATTTTATTGGCTCCCTCTAGTGACATGCGTCAACACGGAGCCCCTTGCAAATTCAATTCGCGTTTTGAGATAAGTCGATTGCGTTCCCAAAAATAAATAAAAAAATTGTAGACTGCTATCGACAACTTTTAATTCTATTTTCGATTTGGAATATAAGTTGAGGTTGGATTATGACCAGATTTGATTAAGAAAAGAAATATAATATTTTATCACAGTATTTGATTAACATAAAATATTAATGAAAAAAAAAAAAAACAACAATAAAAGGACGATAGCCGCGCCAAATCAAATATTTTATAGAACTAAAATACAAAATCAAACAATATGCAAAAATGAAACCTAAGAGTAATTATTTTTTATTATTACCAAATACAAAAATAATCTCAAATAAGTATTCACATAGTTAGCCACAACTTAAAAAAATAATTTGTCACGTAGTTTCCACACTATGATATATGGACACAAGTATCCTTACGTGAAGGGATGGTTTATACACAGGCATAAGAACCTATTATAGCAAACCATAAACGATAGAGGCCTCGTGCCCAGCCATCCGGCCTCATTTCTATTTCTATACAAGGCCCAAAAGGACATTTTTAGCTCATAACACGCTGATCTATATGCAAATTGAGTTATTTTCACTTGTGCAGATTATTATCGTTGTTACCTCTATAATAGTTCAAGCGGGCTGATGGAAAATGACCTTTAGTCACTTTAGTGCTAGAGTGTTAAAATAATTGTTCAGAAAGTAGGCCATCCACTGAAATAGGAAAAAATATGAGCTTTACATTCACAAAGCAGTTTCAGTGACAACTGTTGGCTATATTGGATTTGATTTCCGCAGTTTTTTATTTAAAGTTAACATTTTCAGTGACATAATGTGTTAGGGCAACTTTTGAACGAAAATTAGGCGTAAAATACGACTTGGAAACTAAAATTGATAGTTCTTTTGTCGTTAGGCATGGGAAAATGCCATGTTTTTTCACTGTGGAAAACGCGAACTCTTTATTCAAAAGTAATTTATTCTTCTTTTAAGTTACCTATTATGTTCTGCATTTATTGTATGAACATAATATTGGTTAGAGCAGTTATTTCTAACACTTCTTTAACGCGCTTCTTTCAACTGTCTACCAAATTCTTATTTTTTTGTTTTTTTACAAAACATAAAATAAAAAGTTTTATTGTGAAGTCAAAAACCTTTAATGGTATAGTATCCGGAATTAACATTTTTTTTTTTTTTTTTCACTCTCAGCCTGAGGGGCTCGGAGCACCTTCCCGGACACCGAGGGGAAGGGGGCGGAAATCCTCATTGGATACCACATAGCCGCCGATGCTATGCTGGTTATGTCAGACTCGACTGACTAAAACCGCCGCATATTGGTTTCGACCGTAGCTATTGTAAGCCATAAAAACCTTCATCGAAAGCGACCACCCCCCGAGGGGAGGGTGGCGCGGCGCGTCACTCACCTAGGTGAGCATACGCTTAGAGGACGACCGCCAACCAGAGGGGTCAACGGCCGTTTAGCAAATACTAATTGAATATGAAATATTCTGACTAACACGACTGATTACCGGATGGGCGGTCAGTCGCAGAGACGGGCTGGCCTGAGGGGCCGGGTGTGACCAGAGGGGTCGGGGGTGAAGGGGCGGGTACAGCCTTCTGGGCCTCCAATAGGAGGTCCAGATCGGCCGAGAGTTGGTTGGGGGGGTCCGTTAGGACGGATTTGGGTTTCCGGGAAAGTTGGTTGGAAGTGGAAGCGGGGGGGTCATACCCCGCCGCGCTTCGGATTAACGGATTGGAGTGATTCTCGGCTGATTCAAAGAATCGCTCAGAGATCGAAAGGAAAAATTGTTGTAGTGTTTGGAGTTCGAGATCCCTGTGCAAGTCCGCGTTGCGGACGTAATATGGGGCATTGACCGCTCTGCGGCAGAAAAGATTTTGCACGACTTGCAATTTGTGAAGGACTTTGGGTGGGGCGTGAGCGAACACCGGGGACGCGTACGCCAACACCGGCCGCACGCAAACCTTGTAGAGCGTTCGCTTGTTGCGAAGGGACATTCTACTGTGCCGCCCCAACATAGCGTTGAGGCGGCCCATATAAAAACGCGCATTGCGGGACACCCTTTTGACGTGAGGCTCAAAGGTGAGCCTCTGGTCCAGGGTGACACCGAGGTATTTGGCGGTTTTTTGCCAGGGGATGGATTTACCTAGCAAATAGGGGGGGCGTTCTTTAGGGGGTAGGGAGTGGCGCTTTGTATCGAAGTAAACCGCGGAAGATTTTTCCGGGTTAACTTCGATGCGCCACTTGCGGAACCATTCACCTAATGCATTGATGGAGGCTTGGAGCCTCGGAAGGATGGTGCGGCCAAGCGACCGGCCTTTTAAGTATAGAGCCGTATCGTCAGCGAAAAGGGACAGTTCAACCCCGTTGGTTGGAACTGGGATATCATTGGTGTACGCTAGGTACAGCAATGGAGCGAGGACTGAGCCCTGCGGCACGCCCGCTGTGATTGATCGGGGGGAAGAAAGCGTACCTTCGTGTTTAAAACGAAAAGTACGATCATGAAGGAATGATGCTACCAGCCGGACCAACCGAACTGACAGTTCGAGCCTGTACAGTTTGACGATTAGTCCGGTGTGCCAAACTTTATCGAAAGCTTTGGCTACATCAAAAAAGACTGCTACAGTCTTATCTTTACGCGGATAGAAACCGCTCGAGATGTACTCGACTATGCGGTGGACCTGTTGGGGACATGAGTGTTTGGCTCTAAAGCCGAATTGGTGGGGAATTATTAAATCTTCTTCACCGAATAAGTGCTCTCTCATACGAGTGAGTATGCACTTTTCGAGAAGCTTAGCTAACGCCTTGAGGAGGCTTATGGGGCGGTGACTGGTGGGGTTATTAATGGGCTTACCCGGCTTAGGGATGCCTATTACGATTGCTTCCTTCCAGGCGGCTGGAAAGTAGCATAAATCGAAACAGGCATTAAAAATAAGGGAGAGAAAGGTCAGTACTTCCACGGGGAAGTACTTAAGGGCCATGTTTGAGATACGATCGGCGCCGGGCGCCTTTTTGACTTTGAGCTCTTTAATAAAAGATTTGATTTCGTCAGTAGAAATCGAAATGGGGTCAGTATCGGGGGTCAAAGGAGTGGAGTTCAGAGTGCTCAGCTCCTCCTCGACTGCCCTGATATGGGTCGGATCACATTCCTGTGTGCTGACTGAGCATTGTGAGGCAATACTGTCAGCGAAGCATTCCGCCTTCTCGTCGTCGTCGAAGGCCATAGAGCCATCGGGACGGAGGAGGGGGGGAATATGAGTAGTAGCATCGCTACGGAGGGCTTTGGCCACTTTGTAGTAGGCCTGGTGGGAGGGAGAGATTTCAGCCATGAGGTCGCCAAAACGGTCGTTCCTCAGGTCTGAAAGTCGAGAGCTAAGTTCGCGCCTAAGGCGATTCGCCGCGGCTCTATACTCGGGGGTCGGATACTTGGCCGCCCTTCTATGGGCTGCCCGCTTGGCCCTAACCAGATTACGAACGTCCGCTGGAAGCGGCCTGCCTTTTTTGACAGGCACCTCCTTCGCGTTATCCGTAAGAGCTGATTGGACTAATTGGGTTAATGAGCTCACCGCACTATCTACCTTCTCCGTACTATCGAAATAGTCGGGTCCGATAGCGTACGGTGAGTTGTCGGCACTCATGGCCGTCGAAAGGGAAGATTCAAATCCGTCCCAGTTGGTGACGGTTTTGAAAAGAGGGGCGGGTGGGTGTTGGTCACCCATGACAAGGGAGACCGGGCGGTGGTCAGAGCCAAGATCGTCGAGAGTCTCGATCGACCTTAGTTGTAGCGAAACCCCCTTCACTAGCGCAAAGTCTAGTACATCGGGAGCTTGCTGTATATTGTCGGGATAGTGGGTGGGCTCATAGGGTGAAATTACATCTAAATCAAGGGATTTAGTGATTTCAAGTAACCTACGGCCACTAGTGTTAGTGCTAAAGCACGTCCAGTCTGTATGTTTGGAGTTGAAATCTCCGAAAAGAATGACAGAGTCCCCTAGGGAGAGAAGCGTTTCAAAATCGCTTTTGAGTGGCTTTGTCTTGGCCGGTATGTAGATTGACGCTATGATTAGGGTTCGGTGACCCGACATAGCCAATCTACATATCGTCGCTTCCATATTGGTAAGCGCGGGAGTGGGAATAGGCGAACAATGAAGCGCCTTTCTGAAATAAATGGCGCAACCGCCACTGGCCTTTTTAGAATGGTCCGCAGGGGGAGGGTTGGGCGGGGCCTTATCGTTACGCACGAGCGCATACGATTTGATAGATAGCCCTTTTAGGATTGTGGGTTTGAGCCACGTTTCCTGAAGGAGTAAGAGGTCAACGCTCCTTTCGCGCATGAATTCCCTTATTTCAGGTAAATTCGCGCGCAAGGAGCGACAATTAAAAGAGACAAGCGAAACGCCCGCGGGTTTGGTACGGCCGGCCGTGGCGACCGCGCCCGCGCCGCTCGGCGCGCCGACAGGTGGTTTAAGGAGAGACGTACTTATATTGTACGTAGAAGCGAGTCATGCTCGCAGAGTGCTACTAAGCGATCGGTAGCGGTGCGCGCATTGCGCAATTTACCCGCCAAAACCGATATCTCCTGTACGTTGATACCGCGAATCGCATCACGGATGAGATTCACGTCATCAGCCAAGGAGGGCGACGTTGGCGGGGAAAGAGGATGGGCGTGATTAGAGGCAGGAACCGTCGGCGGTTTTGCCTTAGGAGGGCCCCAGGCCGGCAAAGGAGCCGGGGCTGGGCCCACTCCGCCCGACTTCGGAAGTGCGGGGAAGTCAGCGGGGGTGGGGGGAAAAGGCCCAGTAGGTGCCTTTTTGAAATAGGATTTAGCCTTTTTGGATGGCTTAAGGGCGCGCGGAGCGCGAGGGCAGCCTCTATAATTGGCCGTGTGCCCGAGCTGGCCGCACAAGACGCAGGCGGGGGGGTTTGGAGTGTCACGTGTACGTGAACACTCGCTAGTCGGGTGTTGGAGGAGGCACTTAACGCACCTAGGCGTGGCCGAGCAATTGGCTGCCGCATGCCCGTACAGTTGGCAGCGGTGGCACTGCCCGGGAGTGCCGCGCCGATGGGGCTTTTCTGCATTGCAGTTTGATAGGCCGCAGACCTTGAGGTCTTTGGCCGAAAAGATGTCGCGGGAGGACTGCGAATTAGTCATTATGACTAAGAAAAGGGGTAGGGGTCTCCTGCCTCGGCCGTACATTTTGTGTACTGCCTCGGCCGGGAATCCCTGATCGACGAGATCTTTGTGGATCTCGTCGGTCGAGATTTCGTGTGGGACTCCGCGGAGCACCACACGAACCTTGCGCTCCTCGGGGAGGGCGTATGTGTGGTAACCCACTTTGTGGGCTGTGAGAAGCTTCACTAGCGCACGGAAATCGTCGCTAGTGGGGGTGTCAACACGGACCGCTACGCCCGTGTTGTGCGCACGTGTGTAGCGGACCTTGTTCGCGTTACAAAGACGCGAGACTTCGGGCCACGCGTCCTTGTCCCGCAAAAAGACAGGGGGCGGGGCTTTGGCTCTAGCGAGCGTGGGCTGGCACCTATTGTGCGGCCGAGAGGGAGGAGACGCTGATTGAGCGTGAGAGAGAGAGGCGGGAGGGCTGATGTCGAGAGACATCAGCGGAACCGGGCCTTGAGAGGTGGCGCGCGCCACGTCTTGTGCGGCGGGACTAAGATCCGCGACCTCTGAGGGCGTGTCCTGCGCGAGCGGGATAGCCGTCTCAGGGCTCGCGGGTGGGACGGGACTAGCGCGTTGCTGCTTGCGCTTAAAGGATTTGGACTTCTTCTTCCTCCCCTCACAGAGGGTGAACCCATCTACGAGGGTAGAGGAAGATTCGTCCGAAGATGTCGCGGACCGCTGAGAAGCGGACCGCTTGACGGGGGTTGGAGTCGGGAACTCGAACTCCATCACTGTCGGACTCGGGTCCGGAGACGCCGGGGAGGAGAGGATAAGCGGCTGAGAAGCCGGGATTGGCTGCGAAGCCGGGATTGGCTGTGAAGCCGGGACGGGAATTTGGCGAGACGCCAGGTTGCTCTGTAGAAATTGGGCCAACGCGGCCACAACTTCTACAGGGGCAGCACTCAGCTGCGCGATTAAATCGGCAAGCATGTCTCCGGAGGCGGAGGCCATGGCCGATTCGAAAATTAAAAAAGACACCCTCTGCCCGGGGGCAGAGGGGAGGGGGGACGAAGAGTGAGCAGGTATCCCTAGCGGATAGCCGCTCGTACCTTCACCCTTGGGACTAGGCCCAAGTGCAGTGGGATCGGGTCTTCGGTATTGCTAGAGCCTGGAGGCCCTAGCGAGCGTACCGGGATCGCTCCCAGCTGGCTTAGTTGGCACCGTTAAGTTTCCACCAGCTCAACGCGTGCGAGGATCGACAAATTCTTATTTTGAATCAAACCAGAATTTGCCAAAACACTCGCCAACGAGCGTGTTGTCGAAAATCCGTTCAACACGCAACTAGCTGCAATGAAAATTGCGGCTAGTTAGCGTACCTTACGGCAGAGGGCGCAGCAGTGCAGAGCAGAGGCGCGGAGACACGAAGCGACCGCGCAGGACGGACGCCGAAACTGGAATGCGCGCGGAATTAACAGTATTGTAGACCTTTATATATCAAAATAATTTCAGTAGAAATAAAAAAAGTTTTACGGATTATAGCGCGTATTTTATCAATTCAGGTGTTATTTTATAATTATTTACTTAGGATTTATTGTTTTTTTTTATTTTCGGCGTTTTGAGACCCTTCGTGGGATAATTCTGAGTCTTATTTATGTGTTTTATTTCTAATGAACTGTACGCGCGGAAATCTTAGAAGTGTATAAATATCATTTCAGTAGCTTATTTTAAACACTTGTGAATGACAAACGCTGATATTTGATAACATGCATAACATTTTCAATTAAATAATTTTACTCTACAGTAACTCGTAATTAAATAATAAGTATCAAAGTGAATTCAATAAGTGACCGATTCTATTTTAAGGCAAAACTCAATAATTAAATCTAAAAAAGCATTTAAAATAAATCTCTTTCAGTACCTATGACGTAAAAGCTGGACCAAGTCGTCTATCGAAATAAATGTGGAATCTATAAAGTAATCCCTGATTTGGAGGTTTCTATTGCGACCAATAAAGAAGAAGCAATTATCCCACACCTTTACTTTCCTGTAAAAGGAAGGCTAATTTATCACAGTTGGAAGAAATAATGACCGAAACAACAAGTTGCTAATCAAGTTAATGTTCGTGCACTTTTGGCAGAATCGAGCGAATTACTACATTTTCTTCTCTTATGATTAGGTTTTGCAGCACAATGATATAAAAGAAGACATCCGTACTGTTTTCTTAACTATTTCTGACAATAAATTTACTTTGATTGTACCATGGGCAACAGCGTCGCTTAACCACCGCTAAGGTTAAAATCGCTTGCACGCCGCGCCCGCTGTCACATACGTTTAGTTCGTGCAGGGGCGATACGCACGCACACGAATTTTGTTGCAAACTGGTTAAGCGACGCTGTTGCCCATAGTACATGATTAGGGACTCTAATTCGAGCCTGGGAACAACCAAATCTCGGCTTACACTTATTATTTTGTTTAAATAATGACTTTAAGTTTATAACTAAAGGTAGAAAGAGATAGAGAGTAGATATTTTAATCTTACGATAAAATATCAGTATTTTTTTATAATGATGTGATGAAGTGCAGTGACCAGAAAAAATAGCTAATGTTTAATCGAAAATGCTAATCTTTTTATGCAAGTCGAGATATTATGCTTGGCCTATATAGTCCTAGGTCAAGTATTATGCTGAGTAGGGACCGATTTGGGATAAAACTAAGCCAGCCCATATTTTATTTCTCATTTCATCTTATGTATTTTAAAAATAGTTGTTTTGTCTCAAAAAAATATTGTTCTATTTTATTTTATATTTACGGGTACTTACTTGAATGGAAATTCATAGTCTTACTGATGAATCTATCGTCATGTAATTAAAAAAATCATGAAAATCTATATTTTTGCTTTGCTGCTTAATACATCTGAAAAAAATATTTCAGTTTAAACCAAAATAAGCAGTTACATTTATCATTGAGAAGAACATCAAACATAACTATAAAATCATATGATAAAACTGCTAACTTAATGAAAATCAAAAACTACCTTATAAAGTTTGAATGCCTGAGTAAACAAGTACACACAATGTGTTAAAAATAATTTGGTTTGCGGTCCCTGAGCTTTTCATGCAGCAAATACAACTTTACGTTCAATATTCATAGCATCCAAGTAAAATAGAGAGATTTTGCTCGTAGGTACTAAGCTAAGTTATCTGGACTAAGATGATGAAGATTTTAGAGCTAGCTAGTAATTAGTTATGGCATCCAAGAAAATAGGGAAATTTTGCTCGTACTCAGCTGAACTATCTGGACTAAGATGATGAAGAATTTAGGGCTTGCTAGTAATTGGTTTATAGAATAAGGTATCCGTTACCACTAAGCAATTCGTAGTGATTGTTGTTCGAAAAATCTGTCTAGATACGAAACGTTAAGATACCTAATAAAATAATAAAGATTACGTGTCGTAAACACTTCATATTCTCGGCAGAATAATGTATAAAAAGCTGCTAGACATAAGTTATAATTTCTAGGTTATTGCGAGTTGGCAGTTTAAAGATTAATCAAAGTCGTCGCAAATTATGTGTATTGTTCCACCCTTGAACTTTGTCGGTAATGTACGTAACATTAGATCCCATTGATATTTAGCTTGCGTGTCCGTAAATGCCATAAACAGCGACGTGGTAGTATTATGTCGAATAGCAAATAACTAGTTCACAATTTCACAAATTTATTCCGTGTATAAACTTTATCACAAAGTATTTGATTTGCCGTTAGTATTATGTAATCTATGCGCTAAGCAAGGTTTTTTTATTAATTACTAGCGGCTGCACGCTGTTTCACCCGCGTTTTCGTGGGAATATCGAAATAACAAGTATTCTATATTTTAATCTAGGCTATCTACTATCTGTGTGTCAAATTTCAACCAAATCCGTTCAGTAGTTTTTGCGTGATTGAGGAACACTATCCAAACCCACAAATTTTCACATTTATAATATAAATTGGATTAAATAATTGTTTTTTTAAATTAAAAGGTGGAAGAAAATTATTCAACAATACTGAAAGAGGTGAAAATATTGCTAAGTGTTGAACGACTTTCTTCAAGGAACATAACATAGGTCGAAAAACGAAAAAAATCATACTCTCATCAAAATTTATTGGTCAGCTGATCGATTTACTATGGAAACGCAAAAAAAATATCATTTTTTCACCTACGTACCTTGGAGAAAGTTGTTCACTTTAAGCAACACTATCTATCTATCAGTATTTTTAAATAATACTACAACACTATCAGTATTTTTAAATAATTTGGTTCCACCAATTAATACTTTTGTGCAGAGGTTGTATTGTGTCCTGCAAAAAAAATCTTTTCAAAACAATGTTTACTTTTTCTATAGAAACTAAACATTGTTTTGAAAAGTATTTTATATTCTACCGAGTAGAATAATTTATGAGATTTTTTTAGTTATAGTTCTGAAATCATTATTTTACACTGTCTGAAAAATACATTTAATTTTTACCTTCACTTATACATAATAGGTACGTTAAATGTCAAAGAAATAAGTTACTCGACACAAATACGAAAAGGTAAAGTACCTATATCCTAACCGTGTAGGAGGAGCGCTATTTCCGAAAGTGATCGGAGATTTGAGGCATCAACCTTTTTCGGGATTGCTTCTATTTTTACAAAGCTTTGCCCCATAAGTTAGAGGAAATTTCAAATTGAATATTGCACATACTAGTGGCTCCGTGAGCTGTAGACCTCGCGAAAAAATAAAATAAAATGTCGCCATGAAGTTTTCAAAACACACAGTAGGTACGTGAGTATTCGCAGCTAGATGGTGCTTCTAATTTTGATAATTTTTCACAGTGGGTGAATATTTTTTTATAAATTTGGAAAAATTGGCTTGACTAAACAGTTTTATATAATTTCTACTCACAAAATTTCACCAGAATCGGTTGAGAAATGCGACCTGTAGAGGAGAAACAGCCGGAAAGCTGGACTGAAATATGTTTTTTTACATATCTCCGTCATTTTAATAAATTTCGAAAAATTGCATCGACAAAAAAATTCTACATATTTATCAAATCTGCTCACAAAATTTCACTGGGATTAGTTGAGAAATGCGACCTGTAGAGGAAAACAGACAGCACTGGAAAGCCGGACTGAAATATGTATTTTTAACATTTCTCCGTCATTTTGAAAAATTTAAAAAAACTTGTTTGCAAAAAAATTCTACATCATTTTTAAACCAACTTACAAAATTATACTAGAATCGGTTGAAAAATGCGACCTGTAGGTAGAGGAAAACAGGCAAAGCTGGAAAACGGACTGAAATCTGTTTTGTTAACATATCTCCCCCATTTTGAAAAATTTCAAAAAACAGGCTCGATAAAAAAAAATTATATAATTTTTGAACCTGCTCACAAAATTTCACAAGAATCGGTTGAGAAATGCGACCTCTGGGCTGGAACAGACAGCCGGACATACGACATACGAAATAATTTTAGCCCAAGCTGAAGCAGAGACGCTTCGCTCGCACTTCGTGCTCGCTCGGTCAATAAGTTTTCGATATTTGGATTCACAATACTATTTTTATAATATATTATTTTTTTTTTACTAGAAAAAAAAACTCAGTACCCCTGACAATGTGTAAGTAATACAAAATTTTATGATGATTGGTTGAGTAGCGTAACAAACAAACTCACTTTCGCACCTATTAGTTAGGGTTCAAAATCTTTTTAATTAGCTATCAATTAGTTACTCCTACAAAAAAAAACATTAGGTAGTTAAAAACGGAAATAGTCATTACCAATTTCATGTTTTTTTTAAATTTAAAATTGTGTATGCGTAATCAAATACTGTATTATTACTTATTTATTCATTTTTCGTTTATCTATATAAAGCGTAAATAGGTAATATCAAATTCAAAACGACGTTAGGTAACTAGGTACCTATATAATATATACCCATTCCCCACAGAAACCCTTTAAGAAGTAAAAACATCTCACTTCACCTCTAACACAGAGTTGAAAATCGTTAAAAATATACTTTCCTTTCAGAATCTTCACACAAAACTTTTAATAACAAACCAAAATCTAATTTATGGAATCCATTAAAGTTAGTGAAAGTAACTTTTCAAATATTTTTTTCTTCTGTACACCTGCGCTGCGAGTCAATATCGTGTTTGTTTTGTGCAAAGTCAATTGAACTTTTTGAGACTTAAGGTTGCCAATGAACTTGAGAGTAGGGGGTGTGTCTTGGTGCATCCAAGGTCAGTCCGCCGCATAGCATTGTATTACCCACATCGATTTATCGAGCGGCGCGCGCCGTTGGGTAAAAGGCTGTAGGGGGAGGTTACCCACCCTACCAGCCGCTTCTTGTTCCTACCGTCTTTTCGATGATGTAAGGTTGACTTCGACCGGTGAAAAGCTAGACAAACAATTAAGAGGATTTGGGTTGGACTGAAACTATTATTTTGGTTGTCCTAAAAAACTTTTCATCGCTCTTCTACTATCTAATAAGATTCCTTGTGAATACTCAGTGTATTTAGTTTGAAATAAGTACAAAAAATACGGAAAGTAAGAATCTATTTAATTATGAGTGAACTAATAACATTGATTAATGAGGACAATTGTAAACACAGCCGCGCTTACTACTTATAAAAGTTTTTTTTATAATGTTTAAAATTAATGTTAGATAGATAAAAAGTAACCATTTTCTATAACTATATTCTGTACTTTATATTTGTATTATAATTTGGGAAACACCTATACAGTTAAGTAAGATTAAAACGTAGACTGTCTATTAAAGAAATTCTTTTCTTCTGTCCAAACCCAAGTTTAATATCTTTTTATGGGTCTTGAAATGGGAAAATATGAGATCCGTCTGGAAATCGACTCTTAGTATTCCAGAAACGACTCTATAGAGGGGGTGACCGCTTCTCCTCAGGACGCTATAGAACAAACTTATGACTATACGTGTATGTTATACCTTCTTATTTTTTATACTTCCACTATAATAATGTCATAATTTCAAATATCCGCTTTCTTACTTCATTGCGATCGACCTTTTAATCATTTATTCAATTTCAATTACCTTATAATGTATGAGGATGCCACCATGAAAAAAGAAAAAGGTGTCCCGAAGGTCGCAATTAAAAAGTTAAATGTTTTTTTACATTGGAGCCGTTTGGGTACCTACTTTAAAGTATTTGATCAATCGATATTATAGGTGTATACGGGAATTGAGTAAGTAAAAATGAAGACATACATGTAAAGTACGTCTTGATGTCGCGGTTAACAATTTTGTTTTTTTTGTACTCGGACTTGACTGCTCGTACCAATTACAGTTTTAATTAGATTCCTAACTACCCAAGTATAAGATTCAAGGCGCTAGCTAGACATCAATACTGGCGTCGCGCTTATCATTAGGCAAAAAGCTATTTGAAAAAAATCTTTGATTCGTGACAGTTGCGAATTGATTCCCAATGATATCGATTGTCAGCTTATTGTTAGTGAAAGGTATCAATCGCAGTTATCGGTCGCGCTTAAGTAGTCAGCTCACGCGACCGCCGCCACCCGCCGCCGCCGCGCCGCCCGCCCGCCGCACAGGTGTTCGGTTTCGTTCGATCACTCGGTGTCACGGGAACTCTACGTATTCAAGAACAGAACGGTAGGTTAGCAATATTTAACCGCTCCTGTGGTCTAGGATAGGCCCACCCGTGTAAGATGCAGGGGTCCGGGTTCGATCGATTTGTACTTGGTTTGGTGGTAGGGCTTATTTCAAGTCCGCCTGGCTAGCTACCATCATCTTACCTAAGTCTGACGCCATGACAACAATTAAAAAAAATGGCCTTCAGCCAAGCACTATCTCGTTGTGCATAAAAAAATATTAAAAAATATTACCGCATACAAAATGTATATTAGTAAAAGTTGCTTGTTTGATGAATGAGTGGAACCATCCTTTTGCGGGAACCAAATGTTCAAAATTTCAGCGTGTTTATACACGCATACATTTTTTTTACTTTGTTGTCAATAAGTGCTAGAGGTAGGTACCTATTAATACCTATACATGGTGATTTTTGTGGGTTTTGCAGTTTATTATTAAATATATATTTAAACACACACTTATAAAAAGGATGATTCAGAAAATTATAATTAGCTTAAGATCGGCAATCATTTGCAGCGATTTGTCAATAATTTATTTATTCGACATCTCATATAGTTATCTACTTACCTACAGGGCACAAAACACAGGTTAATACTACAACCAAAACTAAAAAGTCTTTCAACTTCTTATTACTCATGAGTTGAGTATCTAAAGGTGGCCCAAAAGTTTATCAGTTACTTAGAAATAGTGTTTCTTTTGAAACGTACAAAAGTAAGAAGGAAGATTGAGCACTTTAATATTACCGAAATGTCTTCATAAAAACTGTCCTGAATGTCATTAGTCGCATAGCTAATAAGTTTTGGCTTAGATATATTTAAATAATCACCATACTAACCTAACCTAACCCAGAATTAGTAAATGCACGCACACCAAATCTTTTTTGGCGGTATATTTTATGTATGCTAAAGTATTGATTCCCAAGTTTTTACATGCATGAAAAAACGAACCTTCTGCACTAACACAACTTGTTTAGTGTGATGAAGTCTCAATACGTATTGTATAAGGTTTCATGATGTTTTGTTGCCGGTGATTGACTGTCGGCAAATCCATCGTACTAATAATGAGATTATTCTGATTTCGCACGAGTAAGACTGTTTTATAAAAAATAGTATTTTTTTTTATTGTCTGAGGAGTTATGAATTTGTGTATATCAGAGGTGCCCATACGGTCGAACGAAAGGTTTTAAGGTCAATTGCCAAGGATAGCTAAAATTATTATAGTGATAAATATTTGGTGGGTTAAATGGTCAAAATCTCGTAGTCATACATTCATTTTTGCTAGGTCGATCTCCATGAGAAAAAGTATGGTCACCCCTGGTATATGTACAGATTTACAGTCAGCGCCAAAATGATCTGAGCATTCAAACTTACCTAAATAGCTAATCATTTGACAAAAATCAATCTTAGCTTAGTATATTAAGGACCTGCAAAACGTAGCATCAATGAAAACATATAAAGTTTTGTCGCATAGTTAGAAGAATCCACAAATTTTGAAAGGTAGAAAAAAATATTGTTGTATTTGACATATCCTGAATTAAAGACTTAGCTATAAATAATTTCAAGTAAAAGCTTAGTTAGTGAAAAAAAAAATTTTTTCTAAAAAGTTTTTTCGTCGCACAATACTCGAAATTTTCAGCGGCAACTAGTATATTTTTTTCAAATTACAAATCGAACATAAGGTGAATTAAAGACTTATCGAAAAAAAAAGAATGTAAATGTTATGGATCACTATTAAAATCAAAATAAACAGGTTTTTTAGCGCCTGATAAATGTAAAGAGCAACGCACTTAGAAAAATATTTGCTAGTTTTCGGCATACACTGAGAGATTTGGCGCGGGAGGGCGGGGTGAACGCCCGGGGGCTTGCATCGGGTGATATCGAGAATGTGGCCGTACTTTTCATTTCATAATTCATATCGTAGCGTGTCGGTCAAGTCGGTCTCATCTTTTTCTTTTGGATTTTTTAAAGTTTTGTAAACTTTGTTTGTTTTAAATAAATAAAGGAAAATCGGGTTGCACTCCGGGAGTGCCGGCAGAAGTGAAAACTTGAATATTAACGTTGTGCATTTTTGATATTTTGGAATGGTTAGAGAATAATTTTGCACGAATTGCCGTCTTACGAATTTACTCTGCATTTGAATTTACGAATACAGAACAGTTTTGTACGAAAGTCTTATCCATAGCTTGACAGAAAATCTAGAGTTTTGACCAAAGAGAATGTAAAAAAACTAGCCTTTTAGTTTGGCATTAAATTAAAAAATTAGCGCCTTGCTATGGTGACACAAGTGTTTACGTCTTGAAATAACGCGCCGCTATTTTCGCCGCGCCCCGTAGAAAGAGAGGGGGATACTTCCGCCGCCGGCTGTCTAAACTCCATCCGTCACATCCGTCTTACGAATTTTCGATCAGGGTCACGTGATCCTGACTGACTGACGCGAGTTCAACATTTTTTCCCCATTACAAAAAAGCGTACAACGCCGCTAAAGAAGCTTTCACTTCAATAATTTTATTTAGTGTTAAGTAATAGTTTTAGGTGTTTGTTTTATAGTTTTAGGTTTTAGTAATAAATTAAATAGTGTTAGTATTAGAAGCACTGTAGTAGGTAAACGCCCGCCTCGTCGCGCTGCGTCTAGCAAGACTTGATGTCGATGACGCGTCGTCATCGACATCATAGTCTTAGAGGTCACGGAATTTTTGGTAACGGTCGAGGAAAAGGTTAGATTCGTTTTTATAGGTTGTAGAGTGGTCCCCTAATGTGAATGATGTCGGTCTGCTTGATCTCAGTGGTTGCCACTTCCAGTAATAGCGCTTATAAGAGGCTTCATTGTTACGAGAAAGTAACGATCAGAGAAATTGTCAGTATTAATACCTATTTAAAGTATGTAGTGCTCAGTGGTTTCATTTCAGAGCTATGACGCGCGCAAGTTACGACTATTTTTTTTGAATAGTATTTTTTTTAAATACTAATCGATAGAACTCTTTATTATAGAAGAAATTTCTTAAGATATTTTTGTCTAAAATGAATAGTTTGGCTGGATAAAAATATTTTATGGTTTTTTTTTGTATGGAGTGAGACATTCAATGTGCTCTTACGGCTAATTCCTAATATTTCCCGCCTCAAAACTAATTCTGCGTCAATATTTCACACGTTTACAATAATCCTATACTATTAACGCGCGACTTAAATTGTCCAATCCAATCAATACATATTGGATTTTGAAACAGTTTAAAATCGTAATTTTTAAGGAAGAACTAATTGTTTTGTGATTCTTTTTTACTTTCTCATCAATTTTAACATAAGGAAAGCCAACAAAACTTTCAGTCACTATATTACTATGGATAAGTTTTTTTACCTAATGAATATAATGCAACCGAAATAACAAAATGTAGCGGGACAAGGCCTATGGCTAAAGGCTAGTGCTCCTGTGTATCGATTTATACTAGTTTTTTTAGCAGAAAAATATTTTTTTTAGGTAAAATCATGTTTCCTTCTACTTCACGAATGCTGTGACCGTTCTGCTTTGTCAGGGTATCTAACAATGTTTACTCTTGGTATTATGCTAAATATAGAGATGCAGTAGCGTCGAAACATGAGTTATATCTTACTTGGGTTGATGCTCGATCCTATAAAGCTAGAAATACACGTGAAAAGAGGAAAGCCTTTAACAAAGCCGCCAAGTCCTGCATAGGGAAAACTTGCTTCTTGAAAAATTCTGGTATAATCTGTGGAGGTCATCTTCTGCCGTTCCTCAATGCCTCCTCTGCGGAAACCAGCACATTGCCGAGTGTTCTCGTTTAGATTCTTTAGATCCTGGCAATGTTGTACCATCGGTCTTACCAAGTTGTGAGATTTCAATGTCGGAAATCCGCATCAGAGAGACCGAATTTAAAAAAAGCATTGCTTGATCTGGACGTGAATAAAGCCAGTAGTCTGGATAGTATACCAGCCATTGTTCTCAGGACTTGCGCCCCTGAGTTAGCCCTGGTATTAACACGCCTGTACCGATTGTCTATTGCAGTGTTTCCCAATCAGTGGTACGCGTACCCTAAAGGGTACGCGAGGTTGCATCAAAGGGGTACGCGGAGCAATCACTTACTGCTCACTAGTTCCAGTGGATATAGTTCCATGGAACTACTGATACTAATTATTCTCACTAGTTCCATTGGCAATGGAACTAGTGAGAATGAATATGTGGAACTACAGAACAAAAAGTATCAGTAGTTACATGGAACTGTATCCAATGGAACTATTGAGAATGATTGGAACTAAAATATTATATTAGTAACCTTTTTTATTTTTATTTTTTAAGATAATAATTTAATTAAAAAGTTGTTTTTTATTGTTCTTTTGCTTTAAATATATTTTATATCATGTTACTTAACAAAAGTAACATGATATAAAATAATTTTTTTCTTTCATTTAGAGTCGATATACTACAACGACTATACCGTGGAGGAGTGAGTTAAAACAATATTTATTACGAATTTTTTCCTACTTTACAAACTGATGATGACAAGATTAGTATCAGTCTTGCCAATTAAACCCACTACATTGCACTGACAGTGAAAAAGGTATCTAGACTGTAACCATGACCCAAGTGTATATAATTGGCACTTTGCTTGGCGTTCGTTGACTATGAGAAAGCCTTTGATCGAGACCTGGGTGGTGCTGCAGTAGTCTACCAGAGGTGCCATGTGGAGCCATGTAAACTACAGGTATATCAAGATGCTAAGCTACTTCGTAAATGCCACCATGTTATTCCGATTGCAGAACCAAAGCATAAATCCCATCTAACTGCAGCGAGGAGTGAGACGAAACTGTTTGCCGCTTTTACCTTCTTCACTGCCAGTTTCAATGTTGTGGGACTTATTGGCCAGATTGACACTAATCTGGTCATCCTCTGTTTGTGTAATAGATATCGTCTTAACCCTCCACTTCTTAAAAGTATTGTCGTCGTTGATTCTAAATAAAGAAGAAACATATTTGATATCATAGAGTTAACACAGCCAATACTTCAGTGGTTGAGGATTCCGGATTCCGGATGCAGACCTAATGTTAAGTGAGATCATCAAGAGAACATCAGGTGAGATAAAGGCCAAGCACTGACCCGTTGTGGAATTTAAAAAAAGAAAGAGAATAATAAAATTAATTGGTGCGTGTAAGCATAGGCGCTTGACAAGATTTTCGTCTAATCAAGTTTCATCCTGATTTCTACTCTTTGGGAGACACATGGAGATCAGATCATCAATCATTGTATTCAGGTCTTTCCAGCTAGAACTACATCATCGGAAAAACGAAGGTGTCTTATGATAGTCGCCATTGATATTTATGCCGAATCCTTTCCAGTCCAGGAGCTTAAAAATATCCTTCAACGCAGCCTTGAAACAATCCCTACCAACAACACAACCGAGTATAAATGTACACCTTTCTGGGAATTGAACCAAGACCCTTGCGGCTTAAACGGGTGGGTGAACCACTAGACCACAGAGGCCTAAAGTTATTGTTAGGAACACTACACTCGAAGTTTTTGCTCACTACCAACGTACACCTAGAACAGACACATGAAGTCCAAATAAGGAAGGAATCTTTGAGACGGAAGACCCTCATCGAATACAGATAGGAGGAACCCAAGAATAGGGAATGCTTCGGAAAATTATCGTGACCATCTTACCTATGGAGAGACCCGTGCTCGGCATTTCCTTATGTTTGATTTGGGAACCTATTTCTGACCTATTTCTGTTTTACGATTCCACTATTATAGCTCATTCAATTAACAAAAAAGTAACGAAAGTGTTAAATATACACGCTGAAATTTTAATCATTTGGTTCCCGCCGTGTGGTGGTTCCACTCATGATTACAAGCAACTTTTACTATGGGGCCAACTCTCCTGCTCACAAAAAAAAAATCAGCTGTTCCATACATTAAGGACGAGTAGGTACTGCACTTTTGTATGGAACAGCTGATTTTTTTTTGCGAGCAGGAGAGTTGGCCCCATAGTAAAAGTTGCTTGTAATCATGAGTGGAACCACCCCACGGCGGGAACCAAATGATTAAAATTTCAGCGTGTATAGCTATTTCTTAATAAATTATCATAGAATATTATCGAATCTGCCACTTTCGATAAAATTCCAGATTTCAAAAGCATTGAATACTATTGAATCAGCCACATTCGATGAAATTCCTGATTTTAAAAGCATGGAATATTATCGAATGTGAAATATCTTGAAAAATATAAATATAACATTATAATAAAATTGTTATTAGGCACAAAAAAAGAGACAAAAATAAGCTATTATTTAGTAAAGATACTTTACTGATACAATTCAAAATTACGATTTTATGTTAAATTTTGTGTAAAAAAAACTTTAAACTGCTCTACTGTAAAGAACGTGATTTGCAGTTTCAATACTATGCGTTGTGGCAGTCGATATTTTTGTTTTTTCGTTGGGAATATTAAAGCTTTATATAATTAAAACAATTACTAATAGACTTTAACTGTGTGACTGGACGTTTTTTTGCCTTTTCTAGTGTTAAAATTGATGAGAAAGTAAAAAAAAATGACATAATAAACAGGTAAGACCTGTTAAATAAATGTCATTTCCGCAATCAAATCACAAAATATAATGTGTATGCCTATTTATTTTAAGACATGCTCCTAGACATTACAACTTAAAGCACGAAGCTTTAAGTTGTAATGTCTTTTTTATTCTTTTTCCATACAAAATTTTAACCCCATTTTCACCCTTTTTAGGGTTAAATCATGTCCACCGTGTTGGACTTCAAAATAAATGTCATTTTTGCAATCGTCAGAAAACCACAATAACGACATCCATATCTATTTTTAGGTTTTTTACCCCATTTCATCCCCATTATAATTCCCATACATGTCATAATTCGAAATACTAACAATAATAATGTACGTTGCGTTAAATTTGCATCCATAAGCTTAAATAATTAATTTAGCGATTTTCACTTCGAAAATTAAGGATCTTTATTATTTCTATACACAACTTCATCCCCCTTTTCACTCTTTAGAGAGTGGAATTTTCAAAAAAAATGCAATCTTAACATTTTAGATTTTTTGCATTCACAATGCTATTTTTTTAATACCGAGCTCGGTAGCATAACTGGTAGTGCATTGGGCCGGAATCCTAAGGGTGCGGGTTCGAGTCCCGTCTGAGTTGCTACGGGTGAGCCGATTTTTCTAATATTTTCATTATATTAATCATCTTAAAAATACAATCGTCAGTCTAAATACAAAATTTGAAGATCCTCGCTTTCAAACGGAAGGAACTTCATACAAACTTTGGACACCCGTTTCACCCCCTTAGGGGGTGAGTATTGAAAAAAATCCTTTCTTATTGCACCCTTGCTCAGGAAGCCGGAAAGCCGGAAGTGGACCTGGATGAGCCCAGACGGGAAAGTTAGAAATGAGATAGATTTTATCATGTCGACGAAAAAGCAAATATTCAATGATGTCACTGTGATCAACGCCGTCAAGACGGGGAGCGATCACCGATTGGTACGTGGCACATTGAATATCAACCCAAAGCTGGAAAGAAGTCGACTGATAAAATCTACGCTCCGACCATTACCGGCCCATACTCAAAACCCCGAAAGCTTTCAACTCGAACTCCAAAACCGCTTCGAAGCCCTTGAGAACAGCATAGATGTGGACGATTTAAACAACATGGTGGTGGATACTGTCCGTACGGTAGGGTCCAAGCTCTTTAAGACCCGCCGTCCCAAGCTAAAGAAACTCTCCGACCACACACTCCTACTCATGGATCAGAGACGAGAAATGAGGCTCCAGAGTTCAGCGGATGCTCATCGTTATCGGCAGCTTAATAGACAGATATCTAAGTCTTTGACGAGCGACCTTCGCCAATTTAATACGAATCGTATTAAAGAGGCCACCGAGCGGAATAAAGGCTCCAAAGTGTTCGCGAGAGATCTGTCTATTGGGCAAAGCCAGATGACGAAGCTGAAAACTGACGACGGACGCATCATCTCATCGAAACCTGAAATCCTGCGGGAGATCGAGGGTTTCTATGGGCAGTTATATTCCACGCAGACACCCGTTGAAAGCAAGGCTAAAGACCTCAGAGCCAAGCTTACCCGACACTATACCCAAGATATCCCGGACATCAGCATGTACGAGATTAGTATGGCTCTCAAACAGCTAAAAAAAACAAGGTGGCGGGTGACGACGGAATCACTACAGAACTTCTGAGAGCGGGCGGTAAGCCGATACTTAAAGTCCTCCAGAAGCTTTTCAATTCCGTCATTGTCGAGGGCAGAACGCCAAAGGCATGGAACATAAGTGAGGTGATTTTGTTCTTTAAAAAGGGTGATAAGTTCCTCTTAAAGAACTACAGACCCATCTCACTTCTGAGCCATGTCTATAAGTTGTTTTCGAGAGTCCTTACGAATCGTCTCGCTCGCAAGTTCGACGACTTCCAACCTTCCGAACAAGCCGGATTTCGAAAAGGCTTTAGCACCATAGACCACATCCATACGCTGCGGCAGGTTATACAGAAGACCGAAGAGTATAATCTGCCACTATGCTTGGCGTTCGTGGATTATGAGAAAGCCTTTGATTCGATTGAAACCTGGGCGGTGCTGCAGTCTCTCCAAGTGGACTATATGTATATCGAGGTGTTGAGGTACTTATACAAGAATGCCACCATGTCGATCCGAGTACAGAACCAGAGTACAAATCCTATCCAACTGCAGCGTGGTGTGAGACAGGGAGACGTTATTTCTCCGAAACTGTTCACAGCTGCGTTGGAGGACATCTTTAAGCTCTTGGACTGGAAAGGACTCGGCATCAACATTAATGGCCAGTACCTAACACACCTTCGTTTTGCCGACGATATAGTCCTTATGGCTGAGACCATGGAAGACCTGAACACAATGCTCGAAGATCTCCTTAGTGCTTCCAAAAGAGTGGGTCTCAAGATGAACATGGATAAGACGAAAATTATGTCAAATGGCCATGTTGTACCCTCTCCAGTTCATGTTGGGAACACTACACTTGAAGTTGTTGACCACTACGTATACCTAGGACAGGCAGTCCAGTTAGGTAAGTCCAACTTTGAGAAAGAGATCTCTCGTCGAATCCAACTCGGGTGGGCAGCATTCGGGAAGCTTCGAAAAATCTTCGCATCCGACTTACCTCAGTGTCTCAAGACGAAAGTCTATGAACAGTGTGTGTTGCCAGTGATGACTTACGGCAGTGAGACGTGGTCGCTAACTATGGGTC
Source organism: Agriphila geniculea (assembly GCA_943789525.1). Lineage (NCBI taxonomy): Eukaryota > Metazoa > Arthropoda > Insecta > Lepidoptera > Crambidae > Agriphila > Agriphila geniculea. The sequence goes on along the minus strand of OX038882.1, from coordinate 14,384,094 downwards.
TCATAAGGAGGCTCAAGGTCAGCCAGCGTGCAATGGAGAGAGCCATGCTCGGCGTTTCCCTGCGTGATCGAATCAGAAACGAGGAAATCCGCAGGAGAACTAAAGTAACCGACATCGCTCGAAGGATTGCTCAGCTGAAGTGTCAATGGGCAAGACACATAGCGAGAAGAACTGATGGCCGTTGGGGTGGAAAGGTTCTGGAATGGCAACCGCGCACCGGACGACGCTCCGTGGGTAGGCCCCCGACAAGGTGGACCGACGATCTGGTGAAGGTCGCGGGAAACCACTGGATGCGGAGAGCGCAGGACCGATCGTCGTGGAGATCCTTAGGGGAGGCCTATACCCAGCAGTGGGTGTCGTGCGGCTGATATGATATTGCACCCTTAGACCTTATAAGGAACCTATGTACTAAATTTGGAGTCTCTAGACCTAGCGGTTTGGGCTGTGCGTTGATATGTGAGTCACCAATCAGTTTCTTCTTTTATACACGGTTAATTTTTAAGTATATCTAAAACTGAAATGGGGATTTCAGACCACGTAAATGAACGGGTACGTATCAGAATGTCTAAAGTTAGAATGTCTAAACTTGAAATGGCAAAGTTCAAAATGTCAAAAATTAAAATTCAAATGGTTTAAAATGTCAAAAATCATTATGTCTAACTTCAAAATAGCAAAATTCAAAGTATCAAATGTATCAAATACTTTAGTAGTTAAAATATCAATGGTCATTAAGTCTAAGTTCACAATGATTTATTTGAATTGGGTTGCATCTTAAAACGAATCGCCTTCTTTGAGGTTAATTGAGTCTGTGGAGGTATCTTTGGGCTTCGCCTGAAATGCTTCATAGCAAATTTAGCTGCCTGAAATGAGTCTAAACTAGTCTACTGGGACTTAGAAACCGTAGACCGTAGGTCACGAGATAGGTGCGAGGAGCGTAGCAACGAGCATGTTAGGTTGACATGAATCCAGCGCGCGATCCGAGCGAGCGAAGCGAGCGTGCCGCGGCAGCGGCCGGCGAAGCGCCAGAAAAAATCTATTTCAAACTCAATTGTTGGTTTTTGTTTGCTGGCTACTGAATCAGTGACTGGCATCGGCTACCGAATCAGGGAGCGGCGTGGCTATGGTGATGTGCGGCGGAGGCACAGAGGTTAACACGCAATTATTTAACCTGATTAATTAGGTACCTAAATGAAAGAAAGGTATAAGTAAATTCTATGCGTCATTATAATTATGTATTTAGACTATTAGACATTTTAAGTTTTGATCATTTGAACTTAGACATTTTTATTTAGGACTATCTGACCGTTTGACATTTTCGTTTTTGACATTTTGAACTTTCGACATTTTAATCGTTAGACATTCAAATTTTTTACATTGTGAACTTTGCCATTTTAAGTTTAGACATTCTAACTTTAGACATTCTGATACGTACCCAAATGAACAGCTTTTACTATGGGACCAACCACCACATCGCGAAAAAAATCAGCTGTTCCATACATTATAGTCGAGTCGATGTTGTACTTTTCTATGGAACAGCTGACTTTTTTTTCGCGATTTCGTGGTAGGTCCCATAGTAAAAGTTGTTCATTTACGTGGTCTGAAATCCCTATTTTATTGTTAGATATACTTAAAAATTAACCGTGTATATTTAGATCACTCGAAGTTGCAACCACTGAGATCAGGCGAACCGCTACCGACATCATTCACATTAGGGGACCACTCTACAACCCATAAAAACGAGTCTAACCTTTTCCTCGATCGTTACCAAAAATCTCGTTACCTCTCAGTCTATCAAGTCTCGCTAGGAGTCGCGCAACTCACATTTTTAGAGTTTCGTCAACGAAACAGCCCAAGATACACCAGAAATGCAAAATAGTAAAATTATTACGTGCCAATAATGAGCTTAGCAAAAAGGCAACACAGTGCACGAATTGGAAATAATAATCATGTAAATAATTTCACAAGAACCAAGGGATAGTGAAAGGATAGTAGGTACCCCAAAGACAATTTTTCTTATAAAAATAGACCATCACTCACTGTGGGAAAAATTTTCTAAGAAACTTTCTTGGAAATCGAGTTTTTTTTTATGACACTTTAAGCTCGTTTACGTGATTAAAAGTATACTTTTTCTGTAATATCTCAAAATTAAATTCAAATTTTTGTTCACCCTGATCAGAGAACATGACATTTATTCACAACAGCAAATAATTTAAAAACAAACAAAAATTTTCTAAATGCGGCCCAGTCTACACCGCTACACTCGCAGCGCAGGGGAGGTGCGGCGCGGGAGGGGCGCCGCTGCACGTGCACGCCGCGCTTCGTCTGCCGCACCCCCTCAAAAACCTAAAAATTCGATTAAGCAGCGCCTTAAGGTGCATTTTTATTTGTTGTGTGAGAACAAACGAAAGTGCACCATAATGTCTTGAGATAGGGTTGATTTTTAGCCATTAGCTAGGTTTGAGTGTTCAAAAATTTTTGGCACTGACTGTACATTTTTTAAAAACATTACAAAGCATGAAATTACTTATTATTTTTTGTTTTACAATCAAAACTTACCTCTATAATTTGTTAGGGTCATCAAATTCTCAAATAAACAAAAACATTTAAGCTACAAACCTGATAGATATTGAGCAGTGACGAAGTGTTTAAGGCGAAGGTAAGCCATTCTACAAAAATGTTATGATCTGCATAGTGGATCGGTGGGGTTGAATTTCTAAAACGTAAGCCGATGGAAATTGGCTTGTATACATGGACCCTTCACCACTGAAAATTAGTGATAAATTTTGTGATTTTTACAGCACTACTTGTTTAATCAATTTAATGTCTAATTTGTTGAAAATTAGTAGTTTAAGGTAAAAAACAATTGTTAAATTTGTAATCACTTATTTACGTAGTGGTCAAACCAAAATTGGCTGAAAAGGAGTAGGTTTTAGTTTGAAACTTTCAACTTTATCCGTTCATTTTCACATCAAAGTTTTAAGGGCCATTATCGTCCCGTATTCAAGAATGTAAGCGGATAATGAAGGTTCGATCAAACAATACTGTTTAGTTAAACTTTGAAACTAAATTGCAAACTTCAGCTAAGATACTAAATCCTTTCGATAGGGTGGGATACATTGGAAGCCTTAAATAATGTCATACTATGAGAGAATTATTCGATTAATCTAGTCGGCACATTTCTAGCTGCTGCCATGGTCCCGTTCCGAAAGGTCGGGAAAGCCAAAATGAAATAAAAAAATAAGTTTGTTGTCGAGGAAACCTCAAAATTCACCTTAGTTTCAGTACAATTAATAATTTTCACTCGAAGAAAATCAACTGAAAGATTATAACAAAAAAAGCTTAAACGAGCTGCCATAAGCTAGTACGTTAGAATGCTACAAAAAAACCCGTGATAACAATAGAAAGCAGAACGCCAGTCATCTGGTTAATCTATTATGAAATGGAAGTTTCTTTAGGACTTGTTTGTTTGAAAAAAGTGATACTTTTGTTTATCCACCATCTTTTGTTCTAACAAATGATAAGAATTTTCTTCGGAGACGAATCGCGTTATCATCTCCCTTTTTTGAAATAAGTAATAAGATTTGAAATGTAAAGGTATACCTACCTACCTATCTAACCACAGAACATAGAAAAATGTTTTCTTTGTTCTGTGTATCTAACATTATTAGAGCAAAAGGTTTCATCAGAATAAATAACACATAAATGTTATTATGTGCATTTTATAGTCCGACTCATAATTCAATGCAGTAAATTGACAGCGCAAGTGTGACCACTTATGGAGAAAATAAAAATAGTGACGAGACAAAATAATCGTTCATTCAATTAACATTCAGTTTAAAATCGGGTATTCACTATGAAATAAAATGAAAGTGTCATAGGTTTTGTATTTAAGGGTCCATGATAGGAAAACATGGTTTACGCGGGCCATATTTTTATATAGAAAACGTAAAGTTGTAGCCACAAAAACATACGAAAAGCTAAAGAGATTATCTAGCAGCTACAATTATTAAATTGCGTATAAACCTAACAGATGATTGTAAAAAAACAGAATATCATCAAAAGCGCTTGTCGCGTGTCATATTTTTGGCGTAAATAATAGCGGAAACGTTTTAAATTCTACATCTAAATACACTTTAACGTACTGTGAAGTTGCTCCAATAACTTTTTTTTCAAGAAAGATAATTGTGCTAAAGATAATGATGAAAAAACAACGAAAAACGTTGAAAAAGTGCAGAAGTGAGGTTATTTTCCATAATCTTTACAGTAAATAAAAAGACAGAGACAAATGTTTCCGCATAACCGAGCCTTAAGCCGGTTCATAAAACTGCCAAATATTATGAATACTGTGACAATACTACGTGCACAAGTTTTTTAAACACTAATCGAATATAACTGAATTTAAATTGCAGTGGTGTTTCTTTAATAAAAGTGAGCTATTTTAGTAACAACAGAGCTCGTGCTTTTCTAATGAAGTGGATAAAAAATATAATTATTTATACATATAATAAAGCTATAGAAAAGTTATATGTATATCCTTTTTGGCAAACGATTGGCACGTAACAGATAGTGTGATAAAACTGTTTCTTATAATAAGTTAAAGAACAACAAGACGTCGCATTCATTGTTCATTATTCAAAAACAACAAAACGCAACTGTCATCAATGTAAAAGAGAATAATTAACAAGACAGATAATATTTATTTTTACACGTCCTGTCTCTTAATCATTATTTGAATCGTAGGTACTTTGTTTAGAATACTAATTTGATATTTTTTGTCAGAACACAAAATCGAAATAAAACATGGATATTTATTATTCGTATAGGTATGTGTTGGAACAAAATGATGTAACAATACTAAAACAGGTGATAGTTTAGCTTAAACTGGACAAATTAAATAATGAAAAAATGTTCACACTCTCATACAAAACGTATTTGGTCAGCTGACTGGCTTACTATGGACAGGACAGGCGTAAAAAAATCGTTTTTCGACCTATGTACCTTGGAGAAAGTTGTTCAGTTTAGGCAACACTATCACCTGTTTCAGAATAGGCTATTTGACTAATTTTGGAAAACCATTTTAAATTATTCCTTATTACGTAATAAGCGCACCACATTGATATTTCAGGAAAAATCAATGTATTTCATTAAATAAAACAGTGTTAAAATTTTAAATTTTAAAACCGCGCCAAAAACGCAATGGCGCTGGACACGTGACTAGTTGACGTCACTAGCCTGTAAACATTGTAATATCCTTAGCCATTTGACAGCCATCAATCGCGGATCCTTAGTCTGTGGTCGTGTCAAACGCCTGAAGCCATATTTATTTACAGGCAAGTGACGTCATCAGTCATCTTAGAGCGTTCTCACCACAAAAAAAATTCAAAAATTATAGCATTTTTATAGGTGAAATTAATCAATTAATAGACTTAATTTAGTCTATATAATAGTTAAATATGTTTTTTACGCCAATATCTGTTAGGATGACCACAATTTGTAGTATTTTTTCAATGTTGTCAAATACCCTATTGCTACATTATTTTGTTCCACCCTGTATACTCGAAAACAAATGATTCATCAGATAAACATTACCCCTACCAGTATTTGAATCCGAGTCTCTTGGCGCAGGAGCAGTGATGACAGTTTATTCCCCCTGAAAAACGAGAAAAACCCCCCACTTTGGGGGGATTCCCCACAATCTGGCAACACTGGCAGGGTGCAGGATGATTATAGAAAACCCAGTGCCGTTAACAACCTCTACAAAAAAAGCAGGAAAATTACCTATACTAAACTGTCCCGAAACTTCTGATACTTACATGAACAAACACACTCGTATATTATACCCAAAGTAGAATTCGAATCCTAGACCTTTTTGTTCGGAAGGTAGGATTGCTAACGTTGTACGAAAAAGTCGTTAAAATACGAGTATTGTTTTATAATAACACGAATTTTAAGTTTTCCATGAAATACTATACGTAATTCTTGAACTCTGTTTAGAGTCCAAACCCTGACTTTAATGATCACGGAACGTGCCGCATTCTTGGACCCAGGTGTTTACGTGCACGCACGTGTTAGGTCATCTCAACGTGGTATATTAGATTTGCTGAGCAAAATAAGAGTCATTTTATACAAGATTTGACAGTATCTAACGTGGATTTTCGAAAGACTTTAGATAATTCGACGAAAGAGGAGAGAAAAAAGGAACGACAATACAGAATTGCAGTGGCGAAGGGTCCATACAAGCCGATTCCCATCGGCTTACCTTTTAGAATTCCCACCCCACTGATCCACTATGCAGATCATAACTTTTTGTAGAACGGCTTACCTTCGCCATAATTTCACCCCTCGCCACTGCAGAATTGACTATACTATAAAGGTATATTTATTTTCAAAGTCACATGTAAAAATAAAAAATAGTTACTATTTGCCTCACGAGATGGCGTTGATGGAAAGAGAAGTGTAAAAATTGGCTTTTAAAAATAAACGGCCCCAAAGAGGAAAGTAAGCGCGCGCTGGCTGACATTTGCCCAAAGAGAAACATTTTCAGGTAACATCTAGCCTGCCTATCTGAGTACTCTTTGAAGCTGAGTAAAAAAAAAATACATTGACCCATACATTTTTACCAACGCCATCTATCGAGCCTACAGTTTTTTGTCATTTTTAAAAGCTCTCATTATATTAGGTCTTGTCAAATATTAAAAAGAAAAGAGAACAAAAACATATCATCTACTAAAAAAGGGGACCAATTAAATTAGGCAGCTGTTATTTTTCTATTTCATCAAATACAATGAGTTTTTCCTATATAATTTCTATTGTAAAATTTAAATAAACCAAATTATTTTGTAGCAAAAATTTAACTGTATAATCCCCGTCAATTGGTAATGCGCTGGAACCTTGTCACATTAACATCCACGTTGACGTGATCCACTAATAAAAATGTCATGAAACAAGAAAATTATAATACAAAGGTAATCTAATATATCAATTATTGAATTATTATTTTCAATAAGATAGGTGTCTGGGTATATAAAAAGTTTACAATTGTTTTTCGTTTTTGAGGTTACAATCATGGCCGCCAGGCGCATTACCAATTGACGAGGACAGTACTGATTTTATTAGCACAATCATCTTAAAGTGTTGTCAAAATTCTAAAGAACCTCTAATCCCTACTCTAGTAGGGATTTTATTTATTTTATCTCTAGAATTGTGTTATTTTATCTCTAGATAAAATGCAAGAGTTTGTGTTAGAATAACACAATTCAGAAAGAGACTAGCAAACGTTAACAAAAAGGAAATAAAAGAAAATAAATTGTGTGGCACGTTCGTTTCAAGACGTTTTCATTGCTAACAATGTCCATCTTGGGCACTATATGTTGTGAGAATTGAAGTTATGTTGCAGCATAGCGTTTTACTTGCCACATGACGTCATAACTATGGAACGTTCTGGAGATTTCTGACATTGCATTTTCATGTAACTGCTGCTCCGAGATTTTCAACTACTAACTATTTTTCAACAGTAGGTAAACAAAGCCCGATTCACACATATCAGTGCAGTTCCGGCACAGTACCGCCACCCGTGATAATGAGGGCTTTTCAAAATGACATAAAACTGTAGGTTCGATAGATGGCGTTGGTAAAAATTTATGTGTCAATGTGATTTTTTTGTATCATCATCATCATCATCAAACTTCCAAGAGTACTCAGGTAGGCAGGCAGATGTAACCCTAAAATGTTTCTCTTTAAGCAGATGTCAGCCAGCGAGTGCTTACTTGCCTCTTTGGTACAGTCCGTTTATTTTTAGAAGCCAATTTTGACACTTCTCTTTCCACCAACGCCATCTAGTGAGGCAAATAGTTACTATTCTTATTTTTTAAATGTTACTTTGAAAAACTTTCATTAATAATTCATAATATATTCTCTATAAACACGCGTCCACATACTGACACTGAGAGCACTGCTCTGAAAAAAGGAAACCTATGGAAGTGGCTAAACTGCAATAACAAAGCATTTGTGACATCAGGCGCGTGCTGTGTCCGCCATATTGTGTTGCGTTTACATGTTACGATTTCGACTCTATGCTGTTTACATAAGGTGTATGTACACTAAGCTAAGCCGCCATGTTTAGTTGCGTTTAAATGGAGAACAAGAAAGGAGTGTATATCTGTTTAGGGTTCATGTATGTTTGTGGGTATGTGAGTTTTTTTATTTCACCATAACTCCTAAATGCCTCAACTGATTTGGGTGTATGGAATATCGTTAGAATCCTTACATCATCCCGAGTGACACTGGCTATATTTTTTTGAAAAAAATATGGCGACTTTGCGATGCCACTTTCAAATGTGAAAAAAAAAATATTTTTTTCTTCTATTATTACAATATGGGCATCAAATGAAAGGCTTTGATGAGCTCATTCCAAAACTATATAATTTGTTACTAAAATCTGTGAAATAAAAATAAATAAAGCTTTATAAAATAAAGCTTCTATACAAAATCCGCAATAACCTAGATAAACAGCTGAGAGTTAGATTGTGTGAGGCCCTAATTATGTCTTAATTAAATTACTGTTATCCTGTGATTGGACGTTGTCTGTTGTCTAGAACGAAACGACTTCTACAGCGCGTCCAAAATACATGTGTTAGACTTTGTTTTGGGGTACCCCCTAGAACACATGTCACCCCGTACATAAACGCAGCGAATATGCTCAACATGAATGCTCGATATGATTTGCAGTTTGCTTCTTTACTCTTTGATGTCATTAAAACTGAGGCACCCAAATATTTGTATGCGAAACTGGAATGGGCGAATCTTTCAAAATCTGTATATAACACACGTGGCGCGTCATGGAAACTGCTTACCCTCCGGCATAAAACTGCAGCCTTTCGGGGCAGCTTTAGGTATTTGGCAACGAAATGTTGGAATAATCTCCCGCCACCCATCAGGCAACTTAAATCAAATTATTCTTTTAAGCATAAACTAAAGCAACATCTGCTATTGTACCAAAAAATGACTACTTAGGATTGCCAGTACCATTGCCACAAAATAACTATTTGACATTTTTTTTAATTATTTATTTTTCATGATTTCAATTAATTTTATTCCACATAATATCATGTTGATTTTTGAGCTTTAACTTAATAATATATTTAATGAATTCTTGTCATTGATTCTTTTTAGATTCCTTCAAAATTCTTTTAAGTTTTAACATAAATATTTTAACAAATCAAATTTTAGTTTATTTCCAGCTTTTTACATTATTATTTACAACTCAATGGATTTTAATATAATTATAATATAAATACCCCTATTGTTTTAGCATATACTTTTATTTGTTTTACTATGATTTAATTTTAATTTCATATTTATGCTACCTTCTCCGGAATTGGTGACCACTGAAAATCAGCGTCATGGTGCTCCTCTAGGGTGCCGTGGCATAATGCTGAGTGGGAGCCATTTTAGCACTGTTAGTTTTAAAATAATATGTTGTAATTATTTGTGTTTGCTAAATAAAGTTATTTTCTTTCTTTTCTTTCAAATAAATTAGAAAATATTAAACGCCACTGCCCTGCCACAAACGAACTAAAAAGTAAAATAACAAGTGTCATTACAGTCGGGGGACCTCTTTGATCAAAAATTGTTCCATAAAACTGTCACCCGACTGCAATAACACTTGTTATTTAACTTTTTAGTTCGTTTTTGGCAGTGCAGTCATGTTTTTTTTTATTTTATTTTTTCGTCGGTATAGCAGGTCCATCTTATTCCTTCGTCATTGGAACACTGTCTCATCTCTAACTCTGACAGTTGACAGATGTGTGTAATGAGTAATGAGCTACAACTTAGGTGTGTCACACGTTTTAGTTTGAGTTATCCAAGTTAACCAGTTTTTACACTGACATGAAAAAATTTTTTTCTTATAAACTGGACTGGCTGTCTGTATGACTTGACAGCAAAGTTCTTGTGCCTATTTGAAACGCCACTAGCGTGAGTCAAAAGAACTAATTTTGACGTGTACAATGAAAATGGTTGCCGTGATGGTATCTCCAGACTTCAGACTTTAGTACCATGTCCCTCGCGCTATGCTCACGCTACGTCCTACAGCGCCAAAATGGCGGAAATCAAATAGGCACAAGAGCAGTTTGACAGAAGCCAGTCCATTGTAATAATATAGAGGTCAATGAGTTTTTAGCTAAAGCCAGGTCAGCAGGATACAGTTTCTGATGTTCAAGCAATAGTTTTCAGTCGTATTATCGCAGAATTTGCAAAAAAACACATAAAAACATTTACTAACGCACGAAACGAAATTACACCTAATATCATTGTAATATTAAATGACATTGTAAGAATTACCTAAAGAGTATATGAATATTAAAGATTCATTATTACATTGTTTACATTGTTGCACAGTGGTCCATTGCAAATGAGTAGGTTATGGTACATAGCAAATATATTTTTTTATTACAATATACCTATTGAATTTTTAGATTTTAGTCATTTCATCATCATCATCATCATCGCTCACTGCTGAACATAGGCCTCTCCGAGTGCACGCCACTGAGTACGATCCACGGCTACACTCATCCAGTTTTTGCCAGCCACCTTGCGAAGATGTCGCTTCACCTTGTCTGAGGGCGTCCCACACTACGTTCGCCGATACGCGGTCTCCACTCAAAAACTCGTCTGCCCCAGCTAGTGATGGGACTCGAATCACAATTGATTCGAATCAAGTCAATCCAAGTTCGATTCGAATGAGTATTTAGGCTGATTCGAATCATCACCTGATTCGAATTGGTTGGGTGATTCGAATCATCACTTGATCATGATCAGTTGGCTGATTCGAATTGGTTGGCTGATTCAAATCATCACCTGATTCGAGTTGGTTGGCTGATTTGAATCAGCGTTGGAATTCAAATCAGTTTTTGAATTCGAATCTTTGATGGCGTAACAAGATTACCTTACGGGTTGAGAAGGTAGTTTAATATTCATTTTTCTAAGTTCTTTAAACATTATTTAGTATTTTCGCTCACGTGAATTTAATTATTTTCCTTAGGTTAATAATTAATTTTACGATATTGTTATTGATACGAATCATCACATTTATTCGAATCATTCGAATCATCACCTGATTCGAATCATTCGACTCATCACCCAATTCAAATCATTCGACTCATCCCCCCATTCGAATTGGTTAGCTGATTCGAATCATCATGTAGATTCGAATCATCGTCAAATTCGAATCGACGATTCTAACCACTTACGGGTGATTCGAATCGATTCAAATACATTTTTTTGATTCGAATCCTATCACTAGCTAGCCCCAGCGGCCATCGGTTCTACGGCTAATATGGCCGGCCCACTGCCACGTTGCCACTGCCACATTAGCCGTAGAACCGATGGCAGCTGTCTTAGTCATTTACAATGCTTTTTTTTTATTAAGATAATTTATACTTATAATAGAAAAAAATACTAAAAAGATCGACTTACCCGTAGCACCTCAGACAACATACCTACGTGTTTGTCCTGAGAAACATAACGGTACAGTAACAGAACAGACTGTGTTTGTTTGGATTTAAAGCAAAATATCTATTGAAAAGTTTATTAAAAGATTTAACTGATTATGATTAGGTTATCTATTATAAAACACTATTATTTCTTCATTATGCCATTGCAGATGAGGCTAAAGTTTTTAGGGAACAATAGAAAAAACAGAACTTTTTTTGGTAAGTATCTATGTATACACGCCCCAAACATGTGTCTAGAAGTAAGTAAGTAATTATAAGTCTATGCATGTGTCAGCAATTTTGTTTTAGCTTTAAATATAAAGAAAACGTTTGCCATATTCAAAATAACAAATGTGGAGTATTTAAAAGTTAATTAGAGCTTATACCTAAGCATAATATACGTATGTCGTTAAGATATCATTAGAATAAGGAACAATTATACTTAGATTTTCAATAAATATTGTAACAAGATACGTAAGTATAAAGAATATTAATGCAGTGTATGAGAATCGTATGAGAATCGTATGAGAAAGGAAAAATAATTTGATTTTCGGAAGACTCCAAGAGCCTCATAAGTCATTTTAACTTAATATAAACTTTCTTGGAGGCCGTCGATGGAATTTAAATGAAAAAATTCACGGAAGAAAATATCGTTTAAATGGATTACGCAAAGTTCTTCAGAGAAATCAACACTGAAACATTTGAATAATTGTTTGAAATAATATTTGTTTTCTTCAAATTATTCTTTTCTCGTGACAAAGTGACAAAATCTTGACAAAAAGAATCTTTAAAAATTTAAACAATTCGAGTAGGTAATTGTTTTTTTTTTAATTTCATTTATTGATACAATTATATGACACACAATGTATTTACACAGTACAACATAAGTTACATTCGAACTTTACAGGGTACTGGAGTTAGCTAAAAATAAAAAAAACCGGCCAGGTGCGATTCGGACTCGCGCACGAAGGGTTCCGTGCCAAAAAACGGCAAAAAAACACGTTTGTTGAATGAAAGTCCCCCTTAAATATTTATTTTATTCGGTTTTTAGTATTTGTTGTTGTAGCGGTAACAGAAATACATTATCTCTGAAAATTTCAACTGTCTAGCTATCACGGTTCATGAGATACAGCCTGGTGACAGACAGACAGATGGACAGCGGAGTCTTAAAATTCAAAATTCAAATTCATTTATTCAGTCTAGGCTATTACAAGCACTTGTGAATGTCATAGAAGCTACGCCATCGGTTCGCAAATTCTAAGCGGGAGACCTTGTGACGAGAAGAACCGGCAACAGGGTCTTCTTCGATCTTAGTAATAGAGTCTCGTTTTTACCCTTTGGGTACGGAACCCTCAAAAGATAAATAAAAAGGTTTTAGCGGGTACTTATCAACATTTGCACTGTTTATGCAAATCATCATGCATCGGCCACGTGCCACAATAGCGAGCTTACTGAAAAGTAAAATGTTTAAGTATATCAGTATATTACTGTAGTGCATCAGGGATGTTTGCAGAAGCACGGGTAGACTGCTTTTACGCTACTATGCGGAAGCGATGCGCCTCCCTGGTGCGCAGGGTGAGGGGCAGCGCCAACAGCATCCTGAGCATGATTGCAAGCAGGCTGGACTGCCCGTACGTGAGTCATTGCTGCGCAACATCTGCCGGGGTGGTGCATCGGTGATTCGCGTATGGACTGGTGGCACCAGTATTAATAATACAAATTATAAAAAAAAACAAAATTATTCTACTAACATAGGTTAAGTAAAAACTCTGTTACTAACAAAAATGAGTCTTTGTCACTTGAATTTAATAAATAATAATAATATAGGTAATAACCTTTCGTATTGAGAATTATGCCAGTGTTTCCGCGTTGGCATAAACTACCTTACTCTATTTCAATAATGTTATTTTCAAGCAATAAAATAATTGTGGTAAAGTAACAGTCATAAAAATACTTGAACAAACTATTTTGCTATGTCTGCTATATGCAAAGTCATAATTACTACCTCCATTGTTTATGTAGTAGTTCTAATCCACAAAGTTGTAGTTGCATAAGCAAAGCTCTATGGGTCTCGGACGTCGTTAGAGGAGCGACAGTCTGCATACAGAATAACCGTAAGTTAATTTACAAGAGACTGCTCCAGGGGGACCGGGTAACTGATCTCGACAAACTGTTCCATCATACATGAATGGAATATATTTGGAACTTGATTAAAGTTTGCTTTTTATTCAAGAGGAAAACGATTTCTTATAAATTATGTTTTGTTACCTACTGTCATCATCATAACCCATTTTTATCACCGGGGCTATCCTACTTTAAAATTATAAATGTGAAAGCTTAGATGTCTGGATGTTTGTTACTCAATCACGCAAAATGGCTAAACGGATATAGATGAAACTTGGCACACAGGTTATATAGCCTGAGTTAAAACATACGAGTAGGATATTTTTTATACCGGCCAAAGAGTCCCAAGGGACATTCCAGATGTCCACGCGGACGAAGTCGCGGGTGGAAGCTAGTGGTAAATAAGTTAGACGGGCCAATTCCCATCTCGCGGGCACTATGCAGATTGGTGGGTGCTTACAACTGCACGTGCACAGCAGCAGGACTCGTGTATTGTCAACCACACCACTGGACCACACCACTCGACAACACCACTTGGGTGTCGTTAACAATTTTTTAGGAAACCACACCACCGTAGTGAAGTTATAATATTAAACTTGCATTTATCAATATCAATTATCATCTGTAAGATCACGACATGACACGTTCCACATCACTAGTCGGTAGTGGTGTGATTACCTAAAAAAATGTAAAGGACATCCAAGTGGTATGGCCCAGTGGTGTGTTTGACAATACACGGCAGTACCAATGGCTTTTCATTCGAAATCTTCAGACCATCATACATCCAAAGACCAACAGAAGCTATGGCCACATGCGCTAATCCAATATTCCTAATCTTTAGTTAATCAACATTGGGATGAAGGCTCATTGACACCGCTGAAAGACAAATAGAGGTTGGATTAGGATGTTGAGCTTCTGTAGTAGTATCACTTTATTAGATCGATCTGAACAGACCACGGTGACTACTTAGTCCCTGATTACACTGATTAAATTACGGCATACTCAGTTACACTGATCCACTGATCAATTCTATTAAAATCTTGTTAGGGACCTACTTTTCATTATTCATCGTAGTTCTTTCATTCTATAATCGCTACAAATGTGAAATAGGTTGGTAGAAAAAATAGCATGATATTATTATATGCAAATATATCAATGATAAATGAGTCAAAGAAGGCTTATCGGTCACGCGTGAGCGGTCGTGAGGTGCGCACACGTCAGTTGCATAGCAGACGCGCTCGTGTTATTATTGCACTCGTTCTCGACCTACCCGCGAAATGGACGAGGATAACGCTGCGGAGGGAAGTGATAAAAGCGATACAGAAATAATAAAGGAATGTGAGTTCGAGTTAAATCAAATCTTAGAGAGAAGAGTAAGCCAGATTTCCGACTTAGAGAATGAATGTATGGATTTATCGTCTCAGAATCCTGATTTTAGACGAGAAAAAAGGAAGGAGCGCGAAGATGAGTCAAATAGTGGGGATGGATTTGTGGAAGTAAGAAGGAAAAATAAACGACTTTTAAGAAGTAATTCTACAATTCTTCAACAACATGAAAAACATGTTCCCAGGTCGGAAGAGGCGCCCAAATTTGAGATTTCCGTAACTTCCAAAAAAGAATTACCCAAACAAATGGCGTTGGCAAGGTTATTAAGAAGTGAAAATATTTCCAATATTAACAAAATTAAGTGTAAATCACCTTTCAAGGTTCTGATTTGTTTTGACATCGATGCTGATGCCATGAAGTTAGTGGAAAACGAAAAATTTAAGGAAATGGATATTAGCTGCCGCAAAACTTTAGAAACGACTACAACATATGGATTAATACGGGGTGTTGATTTAGAATTTACTGAAGAGGACATTCTTTCCATTTTAAAATGCGATATTAAGATTTTAGCAGTAAAAAGACTAAAACGTTTGGACTTTAATGGCAAATGGGTTGAAAGTGAAAGTGTGAGGATTTGTTTTGAGGGGAAAACATTACCAAGTTTTGTATTTGCATATGAATGCAGATTCACTGTAGAAAATTATACTTTTCCGGTGACGCAATGTTCAGGATGCTGGAAATATGGTCATATACTCAAAGTATGTCCCACAAAGAAAATTTTGTGTCCAAAATGTGGAAGTAGTGAGCATAATAACTGTGACTTAAAAACATTTAGATGCCTTAACTGCAAAGGACCCCACTTTGTTTTAGACAGATCTTGTCCAATGTACCGCAAAGAGAAAGAAATACGCAATATCATGAGTAAGGAGAACACCCCCTATAAGATTGCACTCCAGTTGTTGTTAGGTGAAAATCAGAAAGAAGATCTGACTCAAAAAGCTGTGTTTCAGCCCTTAAGAAAAATGGAAGAACGATCACAAGGGAATAATTATGTGAGCCGCCCTACGTACAGTCAAGTTGTTGCGAGTGCCGAGATTCATAGGGAAGCCAGTCCAGAAAGAAATACCGAGGTGTTGAGGAGTCAAACAGATAAAAAAAGAGAAAAAAAGAAGAAAACAAGGAAAAACAATAATTCCAAATTTGATTGGGGGGAAGGAAATATAACGGAAAGTGAAGAAACAGAAGTAGAACCAAAGAGTCTGACAGATAATGAAGCAGGTAAAGAAAGAAGATTTGAGCTAAAGAAGTTATTGTCAAAAGTCTACTTTATTTTGATCTCCAAAAAGACACTAGAAGAGAAAATAAGTGCAGTGTTTGTGATGGTATTTCAGGAAATTAAAATACTAGTGAGCAAATTAATATCAGGTCGGAAAATCTTTGAGATAATAATGGACGTTATTAACATCAATAATGGCTAATACGGTCTCTAATAATATTCGCATCAATATTTTGCAATGGAATGCGCAAAGTTTGAAACCTAAGTTGTTATGTTTTGGAGAGCTTCTAATAAAAGAAAATATCCATGTGGCTATATTGAGTGAGACTTGGTTGGATGCCGAGGATAGGATAAATATTAATGGATATAACATATATAGAAATGATAGACATGATTCATATGGTGGTATAGCAGTAATCATTCATAAGTCTATTCGAAGTGAACCAAAAGCCGTACAACTACAACAGTCGGGTATACAGGTAATGCATGTAGTTTTATATAACTGTCATTTTGTACAAAATATTATAGCAATTTATTGTCCATCCTCAGTTAGAACACAAGCATCAGACTGGGACGAACTATTTGCACTTTACCCAAATAATATAATAATAGGGGGGGATTTTAACGGTCACCATAGTAACTGGTCTACTAGGTCAGATGCAAGAGGAGGTCAGCTCTCTGATTCTTCTTCAGAAAATGGTTATATTTACCTTAACGACGGAACGCCTACTAGAGTAAAATTAGTAAATGGAGTGCTCCAAAAATCAGCGCCAGATATTACGTTTGTTTCAAATGACATAGCTGTGAACTTTGAATGGCAGGTTATGAACGAGAATCTAGGTAGTGACCACTTGATCGTTAAATTAAACACAGATATCCCCAAGAGCAGCAATCGTTTACAAATACGGAATTTTAAGAAAATCAACTGGTCATTATTTAATGATAGCATGGTTGGATCATTTAGTGAAGAAAAAATTGCTAACCTTGATCTAAATGACGAGTCACATACTATACAGAAAATGTATGATTATTTATTATATCAACTTAATATTGCTGCTGCCGCCAGTGTTCCCTTGATAAGAATATGTCTTGATCCAGAATCTAAATTTAAACCTCAGAGGTACTGGAACCAGTCTTTGTCATTGGCAGTAGCTCAGAGAAGGTTGGCTCTTAGTTCATTCCGGCGTAACCCGACACCCGATAACTTGACGGCTCTAGAGTTAAAAACTCAAGAGGCTTATAAAAGCATTAGAGAAGCCAAATCATTGAACTGGCAAAATTTTTGTGACACACTAGATGAAAACGCTACAGCATCGGAAATGTGGCAGCGTATGCGGTGGATGAAAGGTATTAATAAACGTAGACACTTTGTACCATTAGATAAACAGGAAAAATTATTATCCTCTCTTACTCCAGATTCAGCAACAAATAAAACTCCAACCTTTACGTCTAAAAATCATATATTAGAATCAGAGTTTACAATTGAAGAGCTCGAAAGCTGTTTAAAAAAGAAGGATACTGCACCTGGGGATGATGAAATCACATACAGTATGATATGTAATCTTCCGGACGACGCAAAAAGATTTCTATTAAAGCTATACAACCTAATTTTTCTTTCCGGCAAAATACCAGAACAGTGGCGTTCTGTACTCGTACTACCTATACCAAAGACATCCGATTCTGGACTGACAGATCCTAAACTTAGACCTATATCTTTGATCTCATGTATTTGTAAAGTTTTCCATAATATGATGCTAAAAAGGTTGGAATGGTATGCGGAAAAGAATCAAATGTTGTCTCCATGCACAGTAGGCTTTAGAAAATCTCAGTCATGTATGGACTGCTTGACTCGCTTGGTAACGTACATTCAAATAGGTTTCACACAAAACACACCAACACTGGCTTGCTTCTTGGATATTGAGAATGCATATAACAATGTGTCTGTTGAGAGTGTTTTAAAAATTCTGGATGAATTGCAAGTCGGTAGTAAGTATTGTAAATACCTATGGTCATTCCTTAGTGAAAGATATTTAAAGGTGCGATCTGAGGATGGACATACAATTGCTACAAGACGAACTGATAGAGGATTGGCACAGGGTGATCCAATCTCACCATTTCTTTTCAATATAGCGACATTTAAAATCTGCCGATCTTTAATACAAAATGTCTGTATAGCTCAATATGCCGATGATTTTGTTGTTTACACAAAAGATAAAGATATTGCAGTAAGTGCTTCGTATATCCAGACTGCGTTAAATGATATTGTGCATATGTTGGATGAATTAGGGCTCCAATTATCTAGTAACAAAACGAAATTGTGTCTATTTAGTCGAGGAAGAAAAAGATTTTCACCTAGTATAACTGTTAATGGATCTTCATTAACTCTATCGCATTGTGTTAGGTATCTCGGTGTATGGTTGGACAGAAGTCTCCTGTGGTCCAAACATATCAATGAGATAGCGCAAAATTGTACCAAATTTCTTAACCTACTTAAAGTTCTGGCTGGGTCATCTTGGGGTGTACATCCTAAACATATTCGTCGGTTATATTTATCATTGATACGAAGTAGGATGGATTATGGTTCTTATTTATTCGATAACAGTGCTGGATGCCATGTATCGAAACTGGATAAAGTACAGAATCAGGCATTACGTATTATAGGTGGTTTTATTAAAAGCTCTCCAATTCATGTAATGGAAGCCGAGTTATGTGTACCTCCATTATTTATTAGAAGATTATATTTAGGTTATAAATATATTTTAAAAGCTCGCTCATGGACTGATAATGCTACAGTGAAGTTACTACAAGAACTTAGCAATCTATGTGGAACTAGATACTGGCTGAACAAAAAGAAACCACTATTAGTGGAGGCGTGTAATAAAACAGATGACATTGAGGTTTATTCTTCTCCGGTTCTAGATATGTTTACGGCTGGTACATGGTTTTCTCGATTGGATATTAAAAATATAGCGTTATGTGAATTAGACTGTCTCAAAAAACCCAAAAAATATTATACAGAATACATGTTGCACTGTTTAGTGATTGAGGAACTTCATGTAAAATACCATGACTGGCATATGATATTTACGGATGGGTCAAAGAGCAAAGAGAAGCAAGGAGTAGCTTTTCATGTTCCATCGGTAAATGAACATGGTAGCTATAAAGTTAAAAATAGTGTTTGTATAATGACGCTGGAGCTCATTGCAATCTCCAAAGCACTGACATATGCTGAAAACCATAACTGGGAAAAGGTCGTCATCTGCTCCGATAGTAAGAGTGCGATACAACACTTGGCTCGATGCGCCTCTGGATACAGAGGTGTACCGACAGCCTTTAGTGTACTCAGGCAGATAGTACAGCTTGAATCACGCGGCATTAAAGTAAGATTGCAATGGGTTCCTGCGCATTGTGGTATAAGGGGTAACGAGGAGGCTGACAAATTAGCGAATGCTGCTTGTTCAGATGGAATTGATTGCGACATTATTCCGTGTAGCTCAGAAGTTTTCTCCAATTTCAAAGTAGTTTGCCAAAAAGAGTGGTCGGAATATTTTAATGAAAGATCGAAAACAAAAGGCATCTGGTACAAAACAATGCAAAGTGAGCCTCCTCGTATACCATGGTTCATAAGCTGTAATATAGGTAGGAAAAATCTAAAACTAATACTAAGAATTAGGTCCGGTCATATTCCATCAAGGAAGTTTGCACATATGATGAAAAAAGTAAGTACACCTAATTGCGAAATGTGTGAACGAATTGAGGATGTGTATCACCTTTTGATGGAATGTGAGCGGAACAGAACTCAAAGAGAAATATTTATAAGTAAATTTAATATAAACAGGCTGGATATTGGGATTGCTCAGAGTATTCTGAGCAACCCTGATTCTGAGGCCGCACTATACTTGTGTAGTTTGGTGGAGTACTGCCAACAAGCTACACAACTTAGTTTTTAAGTAGGTGTAGTAGGCACCTATTACTATTGTTAAGCGTAAACTGGTGATTTGGCTCGATGGAGCTGCCATGTCTCAAGACAAAAGCTCCAAAACAAATAAAGATATAAAAAAAAAAAAAAAAAAAAGGCTTATCGGCCTTATCGCTATCGAAACATCAATTTACAAGAAAGCAAAAAGTGCTTTTGTTGTATGATATAAGACTATGATATAAATAACCCCTCGTGTTACTCGAATTGATATACGCATTTTATGCGATAGAAAACATATTTTGTAACTGATACTGCCTTTGTATCTTTTTGTTACTTATATAGCACAACTTTATGTCAATATAAACCTGCACATGTGTGCCTTATAAGGTTTCATCTTTTGTTGTTATTACTCGGAGCTCGGTGACGTGATTTCGGCCTTCGGTTAGCTACGGTCGGCCATGGGATGGGTGATCAAAAATTTACTTCCTCACTTCGTAGGGCACGTAAAGTCCTTGCTGCATCTGCAGATGTTAGTAGCACCCACAAAGGCCAGTGCCCCGGCCGTGAGGACATTAAAAATGCTTGGTGATTTGTTTTCCTAATTTAGTGGAATCACACAATTCTTGTTAATTAAAAATCTAACTTTATGTATGACACTGAGATCCAGCGATGAAATAATACGCAAATACAACTTACCATGAAATCGTTTTATCCCACGACACATAGCAGTTTGAATTTCATTAGCATGATAAGTAATTGATTTACAATTACTTACTCCTTACAATGGGGAATGTCCGAAAAAAATCAAATAGGCTGAATAATTTTTCATAGGTAGGAATAAGCTCCTTTAGTTATAGAAAAAAATTTCAGAATTTTCGGTTGCGTGAAAAAATTAAAAAAAATGAAAGTCTCTTCGACTTCACAAATGTAAGAAAGTAACAGCAGAATGGAGGTTATACCTTTGCCAACACCTGCCACTACCACTATGACAACAAGAATAAAAAAAAAAAACAATTTTGACATTTTGTGTTGCAATTTTTTTTAATACCATGTTGTGGTTGTAGCACGTGATGGCAAAGGTATTAATCTCCATTCTGCTGTTACTTTCCTATATTTGTAAAGTCGAAGAAACTTTCATTTTTTAAAATTTTTTCACGCAACCGAAAATTCTGTTTTTTTTTTCTATAACTAAGGGAGCTTATTCCTACCTATGAAAAAATATTCAGCTAATTTGATTTTTTCGGACATTCCCCATTACCAGGTATCGTAATGAGCTTCCTTGATTATTATCAATTTCAAGGTCGAATAAATGCATTATATTATAACCCAGTTCAAGTAAAGTGTTAAACTTTTGATTCTATTTCTGTTTAAACGCTAACGACAACTTATAAATTGAGGCGCGTATCCCGAATTGTTAGTTGCGAAAGGTCCTAGATCCGGAATCCTCAAACAAGGGTATATAATAAAACCGAATTACTCGCGGAAGAAGTCGCGGGCATGGCTAGTAAGCAATAAAGTAGGTACCTATACAGTATACAATGGAAAATAACGAATGCTTGTTGATATTATACAAGGCATTTTGACTATAATTATTTTTAAGTTTAAAGTTCACGTTAGCATTTAGACGACTACAAAGCTTGCCACAAGAGTAAAAGTATCATTTTAGAACTTATCTGGCAATGACACTAGTTTGGAAAAAAAGCTAAAAGTGTTCACTTAGAATAGTTTGAGTCGCCTGCACGAAATCGTTATGTGTCCCGAGCGGCCAACCCCGACATTCGATGAAATAATGATCACGGGAATCGGGATCTGCGGACCTACTATGGAACGTTGATAGCTCTGGATCGACTATCTGTTGAATGTGTGCCCAAATTTAGTAAGAGAAGCACGTTTAGTTACCTATTGTACCTAAAGTGCAGAGGTATTTTACCTATGCCGTAGATATTTTGAATTATTCAGTTGAAAAGTTTTCTTATTTACTCTTTTTAGACACCGCTATATTTCAGCTGGGTACCGAATAACTGAATGAAAAAAGATACTTTACATCTTTTATTAGCGCCACCACACAGTTCTAAAATGTTTTAACATACCTTCCTGAACATTCTTGTTAGAAAAAAATTGTTGCAATTTGTATTACAATTATTTAAGTTTTGTTAGAAAAACATTTTATTGCTGCACGTGTGACCATCATCAAAATCCAATTTCAATGAAAGATTGGAAAGTAATGGTCTTCTGCTTGTTATATTATCTTTTAGAACTGTCAAATAATATCAGTCACGCTAGTTCGTGGTAGGTATCCACTACCGTAAAAGGGCCGAAGCAATCCCATATAAAACCGAATTCGAACTGCCAGCTGCGACCTTAATAGGCGAGTGAATTCATGAGGCCTGTCGGCTGACAATCTGTTGAACGTGCTCTGAAATATTTTTCAATCCATATTCATCATTTCCCAGCGCTTGTCAGCTAACTCAATACCTGTAAAACTTATCTACTTGAAGCACTCGGCGCTGAACAAAGTTCTCACTCCTAGAAATATTTTTTGTAGAATCGTCAACAACAAAAGCAATAACTATAAAGATTTTTGTAAAAATGAATGTAGCTAGGATAAAAAAGATTATTTGCTTTATCATCAAAATCGAGTTAATTAAAAGAGATCAATAAGTTATACGTGTAAATACTACACGTAATAACTGTGAAAAGCCGAACACGTTGGAACTCACTCACTCTACTACGAGTATATATAGCAAATCAATCCACTCACGACGTTTGATTGTGATTGATTTACGTTTTCACGCCGGTAAAACTATTCTGTTTAAATTCAAGATCGTAGTGGATTTCGTTACGTAATATTTGATGGAACGTTCGTTTCGTTCGTTTGGTCGTTTTTCACACTTTGTGAAACCTATATTTTAAGTTAACAATTTGAATACCTATCAAAATGATAAATCATAAGTTTGAATATTTTCCGAAGTTTTTATTATACATTTTAGTACAAAACGTCTAAAATGTGATGAATACACGATGATCTCAAAGAGTATGTTAGTTTTAGGATTATCATTATTTTCATTTTACCCATAAGAGAAAGATTTTAGTTTTTACATTATAAATGAGCGACTTATACATGAGAGGGGACTGATTTCCATTATGGCTCTATTGTATGATAAACATCAAAGCAATCAGGAATCAATAATACTTATAATAATTTAATTTTAATATGATCAAAGCATGGCCCGAAAAGTATCTACTAAAAGGTTTTTTTTTCATTGCAGGTACTTCAACGATAAATGTGATCAGAAATGTGTATCAACAAGAATTCAGTAAAATTGGCGGACTACCCTCGATTACACTCACGCAAATTTCGTTAAAGCAAAAGTAATAATATAATTCGAAATGAGCCGCAACATTAAAATTGTGTTTACAAAACTTTTGTTGTGCTTTTTTGTGTCTGGTGCTTTTGGGCGATCATGGGCGAACCATCACGACACGACGACGTCCACTACACAAACTACGCCCACAACAAGTCCAGTTCCTAAAAACATCCATAGTGACCCTCTTATTGTGGAAACAAAAAGTGGTCTCGTTAAAGGTTACGCCAAGACGGTAATGGGACGTGAAGTTCATATATTCACAGGAATACCGTTTGCCAAACCTCCGCTTGGGCCTCTCAGATTTCGCAAACCAGTGCCAATAGATCCCTGGCATGGAGTTCTAGAAGCTATGGCTATGCCAAATAGTTGTTATCAAGAAAGATATGAATATTTCCCTGGATTTGAGGGAGAAGAAATGTGGAATCCGAATACAAACATATCAGAAGACTGTTTATACCTAAATATTTGGGTTCCACAACATTTGAGAGTACGCCATCATCAAGAAAAGCCTCTGGCAGAAAAGCCTAAAGTTCCGATATTGGTATGGATATACGGCGGTGGGTATATGAGTGGTACGGCAACACTTGACTTATATAAAGCTGATATAATGGCGTCATCTAGTGATGTGATCGTCGCTTCCATGCAGTATAGGGTAGGAGCGTTCGGATTTTTATATCTCAATAAGTACTTTTCGGCTGGGAGCGAAGAAACGCCTGGCAATATGGGTCTATGGGATCAACAGTTGGCTATTCGTTGGATAAAAGATAATGCTCGTGCTTTTGGAGGTGATCCAGAATTGATTACTTTATTTGGAGAATCGGCGGGTGGTGGTAGTGTCAGCCTGCACATGCTGTCACCTGAAATGAAGGGGTTATTTAAAAGAGGTATCTTACAGTCTGGAACTTTGAATGCTCCTTGGAGCTGGATGACGGGCGAAAGAGCACAAGATATCGGAAAGGTTTTAGTTGATGACTGTAACTGCAACAGTTCTCTACTGTCATCTGACCCTAGCCTAGTTATGGACTGCATGCGTGGTGTAGATGCCAAGACTATTTCTGTACAACAATGGAATTCATATACTGGTATATTAGGATTTCCATCAGCACCGACTGTTGATGGGGTGTTTTTGCCAAAGGATCCCGATACCATGATGAAAGAAGGCAATTTCCATAACACCGAAGTACTTCTCGGAAGTAATCAAGACGAAGGTGAGTTCTTTGTAGTAATGATCTTGCAAAAACATGAATGTGCTAGCATACTTATTTACCTTTTGAAACGTTACTAACTTATCATTGGGGGCTTAATTTAGTATTAACGATGTGATTGTAATTTCACAGGTTCAAGATGAGTTCCATATTTACTTGACAGATAATTTCTTAGAAATCTAATTGCATTTTTAAAGTACCTAAACCAGAAAATTGTAATATCTATCTAGAACCTATGAAATGAGATAACTTTCATGCCAATACTGTCAATACCAACAAGAGGTTAAACTCCAGTAATATTAAAATTATTTTAATTGGATACATAAATTAGCTTCCAAATATCTATAAAACTGTAAGTAAGTCGATAACCCGAGAATTAAGAAGAAAGATATTCGAAAAAAATGCTTAAGTAAATTAAACTTGAAATCTACTTAATGTAACTCCCAAGACCGCGTAACGGCTTAAGGTTTATCAATATCATCGGGTATAGAGTTCGAGGTCGTGGTCTAGGCGCGACACCTAGCGGCGGGTAGGGGCCGCGCCTGCGCAGACAGACACAACAAGAGCACGCCGTAGATTTTTGTTGTACTACTATATACTACAGACTCGCCCACGTAGCTGGGGTCTCCCTGCTCCTCACCCTACACGCTGTTGCCACGCATTCCTTGGTACAGCTCGAGTAATGCGAAAACTAGGTTTGCGTTGCTCTCTAGCTTACAGCTTTAAGGGATAAATACATTTGGCTAAATTAAAATTAAAAGATACATATCAATAGAATAAGTACTTTATATTCCTGTTTAATTGCATTTGATTGCACGCTTAGCATTTATCAAATCTAGTGTGTGAATATGCAATAGGTTTGGAACCTGAAAGAATTTAGGAATAGGAAATTCTTCTTCGCTACACTCAGAAGCACTTGCTCTTCATCTCAACTAGAATTAAGTGATGATAAGAAAGAAAATCACAGGATCTCGTTGGCTCAGTAGTATAGCGCCTGGCCCAACGATTGCGGAGGTTAAGCAACTTTCGCAACGGTCGGTCATGGGATGGGTGACCAAAAATTTATTATCTCGAGCTCCTCCGTGCTTCGGAAGGCACGTTAAGCCGTTAGTCCCGGTTCCATTTGCAGTCGTTAACACCCACTAATCTGCATTGGGCCCGTGTGGTGGATTATGGCCCATCCTCCTAATCCACCCATAAGGAAGACCTGTGCCCCAGCAGTGGGGACATTAAAGAATTACTGATGGTCAAGAAAGAAAATTTAAATATGCTTTAAGCGAAATCTGCAACTAAATAATAAACCAAAAGAAGAAAAAAACTTACATTGTAATGTTTAGTTGTAATGTTGGTTGTAACCAATGAGCTTTGATTTTGACACCGGTTCAGTAGACACAGGAGGTTAAAATTGGTAAAAAAAGCTTAAAAATCAATATTGGACCTTGATGTAGCCTAGTGGCCACATCACATAGTGTAGGAAAGGTTAGTTGTGGACAACCACAATAAATCCTCAGTAGACAAAACTTACAATATGATAAAGTATCATAAATGAAACATATAATTTTAGTCAACAATCACGATAATTTTGACTAATTTGTATTCTAGGTCAAAGTAAACTTAACAGTTCAAAATCCATTTCAAATCAAGTTCTGAAACCATAAAACAATTAGTCGATTTCATTACGAAGTATTAATTATGACAATTAACTTTGACGACATAATAAAATTTTAACTTCATTACCTTGCTCGAACGAAAAGCGGTTTCAATCCGTTGTTTTGACGGCACGGCACGGCGCGGGGTGGCGTCACGCAAAAACAGTTGAAATATTAAACCTATTGCTAACACGACATCGTGAAATATTTAGTTTTGCAATCGTAAAACTGAAGAAATTTTTTACTTATAACCGGTATACTTGGACTTCATCACTCCAGCGGGCGTAGCATTACTAACACGAATAAATGATTGTTGACATCTCAATTACATGTTTGAAGGTAGATTTAAACAAAGGTTTGCCTACATTGGGTTGGCACATTTAAACCACTCTCGAGCTCTTACGGCCGTTTACACTAAACATAAGAATCGCCTAAGTCTTTTCCTAACTACAACTCGATTAAATTGAAACGGTGTCACAAACTTAGCTATTATGCAGCTGTCAAGGGCCTAGTTATCTTGGTCGAGTTGTACTTAGGAAAAGATTTAGGCGATTCTTAAGTTTAGTTCAAACAGCCGTTAGTGTTATATTGGGCTGCTGATAAATGACGATGATGCTGAAGGTAGAATCAAGTTTCACCCAGAGTCTCAACAACTGACGAACTAGCTATCCAGACCAGGGTTGCTAGATAGGAATTTCAAAATTTCCCATACCTCATTTTATTTTCCCCTAAAAAAAATAAGTTTTGTATGAAAATGTGTGAAGAGTTATTGAAATTTCCCCAAACACGATTTTTTTCTCTAAAATTATACGTTATGTATGAGAATGAGATTTTATTTTTCCCCAAAACATAAAATTTTCTCCAAAATTGCGAAAACTCCCCAATCTACTATCCTACCTCTAACTGTCGGAACACAACAATGTTAAATAGTTTGTTATAGTCAGAGTTATGTAAGGCGATGATAAGACGTTTGTGGCTAACAAGCTATTTTAAATGATCACGGGCGGGTTCTTTGTTGAAAAATTGAAAGCCATTGTTAAGCGCCTCCCCTACCGTAGCTTCGGACAAAACATCATTTATCGTTTTCATTTGACTAATAAAACACGCAACGCATTAAGCAAATAAAAGTGGACTTCGTAGAGAACCCCCGCAACTGAGATTCACTCTTATTTTAGTAAAGTAGCAGAAAATTCGGTAAATAGCTTATGTTAAAATATAATATTCATGAAAAGTGCATGAAAAATGCTTTTCTTTAGTAAATATCAAATTCTGTGATTGCTACTCTAGTCTGGTCTACTCTAGTCCGTCTGGTAACAATTTATTTTATTTTATGCATAAAATAATGAATAAATCAATGCGTACTTTCTGTGCACTCAGTTTTATATCAATATCATGTCAAAATAAGAAGTGAAATCGTAATTTTTGAACTGAAAACTTCTTTAGCGGCGTTGTACGCTTTTTTGTAATGGGGAAAAAATGTTAAACTCGAGTCAGTCAGGATCACGTGACCCTGATCGAAAATTCGTAAGACGGATGTGACGGATGGAGAGTAGACAGCCGGCGGCGGAAGTATCCCCCTCTCTTTCTACGAAGTGGGTTGAATATGGTGGCGTGTCATTTCAAGACGTAAACACTTATGTCACCATAGCAACGTGCTAATTTTTTAATTCAATGTCAAAACTCTAGATTTTCTGTCAAGCTATGGATAAGACCTTCGTACAATACTGTTCTGTATTCGTAATGCAGAGTAAATTCGTAAGACGGCAATTCGTGCAAAATTATTCCCTAACCATTCCAAAATATCAAAAATGCACAACGTTAATATTCAAGTTTTCACTTCTGCCGGCACTCCCGGAGTGCAACCCGAATTTGTTTAATGTTCGTACCCACAAAGCAAACTCCTAACTTATTAAGAAGTAAAAATATATGTGACATAAAAGATCTCTACGTCGCGAATCCTGTTTGACCTTGACCGCCATACGTTGTACGCGAACGGCTTTGTTGGGCAGAGACGGACTGCGAAATTACTTTGTGGAATATGGATCGAATGTACCCATGTAGCTTTACATACACATGCTAAGTAAGTTAAAGTACAATTAAATATTTAATTTTGTTTATAGTCTTTTCGGCAAAGTTAACAGCGATAAAATATGTTAGTTATATAACTTAAAGTGGCGCCCTCGTCATAATAAAATTAATTTCTCGCAAAGTACATAATGTATTGAAAATGTACATGTGCAGGTTCTATAGTTTATTTACAAACTAAGCTCAATAAATATAGTTCGTTGTAGTAGTAGTTAGAAAAAGAGCAAAGGTGGCCAAACGTTTTTTTTAAACATAATATGATTTTTCCGAAGTTAACGTCGATATGTCTATATACGAGGGTGGTTTGATAAGTCCGTGACTTTGTGAAGAAGAAAAATTTTTTTAAATAATATTTTGTAGGCTTCTGTTTTAGCTATCACTTCTTCATTGGATGAAAATCTTTGTCCACCAAGCCATTTCTTCATGTTTGGGAAGAGGAAAAAGTCACACGGGGCCAAATCTGGTGAATACGGGGGGTGTGGCAATAGGTCGTATCGCAATTCCACAAGTTTTGATGTTGCGATTGCCGACGAGTGGGCCGGAGCCCACAATTTCAAAAATGGAACAGCATAAGCTCAGCAAGGAGTTCTGAATTAAGACAGGAAAATTGAATTATGAAAAAATATTGTATTCAACCTCAAAGTCACGGACTTATCAAACTACCCTCGTATAACTAAAAATACTAATGACCACCAAACTTTTAATGTTGCAGTAATTACTGTAATGTTCTTATTCAAAAAAACTAAGTAAATCTTTGAACCAAAAGTGGCTATACTGTCCTTTTAATGCAGTTTTAAAATCAATGGAAAGAATGATAAGTATTGAAGAGAGAATGTTAAGTTAAATATGCGCCAGAGCACTTTACAGATCAAACAGCAGGTTTATTACATTGAAACAATCGCGATAAGCGAACGATTTTCGTCACACTTCGTGACACTATTAACTCACTAATAAGGTTCAATATCAAGTAAATTGAACGACAAATTGTGTCCGATTATTGCGTTTCTTTTTATTTAATAGGCCTGCAGGTAGGGGTCACACAGATGCTGTACTTGCATTGAGTAGTATTCTAATGAAACAAAGTAAGGGTAAACTAGCCAATTATTGGCCCTTTATTATGCCATACGTTACAAAAAGGCTCCTAAAATGTAAAATATTTCCTACGTTTATTATTGATTTATCCGTTCAAATAAATAACCATGTTGTAATGATATTTCCAGTATTTTCAGTCGTTTAAAATCATTACACTCTTTTTTACAAAAATAGACCCATAGTCCATTTATTGGCCCTTTGACAAATTATTAGTATCTATGTACTGCGCTAATTATTAGCCATGCCTATGTTTATACATAGCAGTGGCGAGGGGTGAAATTATGGCGAAGGTAAGTCGATCCTTAAAAATGATGAAAAATGTAGTGATCTGCATAGTAGATCAGTGGGGTGGGAATTTATAAAAGGTAAGCCGATGGGAATCGGTTTGTATGGACCCTTCGCCACTGTATCGCATTCATTCCTATACAAATTGATACAAAACGTAATAATTAAAATTTAAATGTAAAATTTTATGGTCTTCCTTTTTTTTAAGATGCTGTCCTAATGATCTTTATCGTAAAATAAAAATAAAAGATAGTTTTTTTTTTCTAATTTGGAGGCATATTTTTCGAAAATGTTTGAATGCAGTTCCAATTATTTTAAAAATCAAAATGAAGTCTTCTTTCACTGAAATTTCCTATCTTCAATATTTGGTACTTTCCCTCCGTGTGGCAATGTTTTGGGACACCTGTATTAATATCTACCCTATATGATACCACCTATATAAGTACATAGGCATGGAAAAATGCCTATCTATAAAGATAGGCATTAATAAATCATAATATTATCAGTAGATATGTTACAGTCAAAACTCATATCCGGTCAAAACCACTATTGACTGTAAAATCAGGCAAAATCAGGCAGGTTTTGACTAATGCTCTTAGTCAAAAACAGTTTTGACAGATTTTCGCAGTGAAAAGTGGTTTGACCAACGTTTTTAGTCAAAAGTGGTTTTACCTGATTTCAAGTTGACTATTGGACTAAAATGTATGAATTATTATTTATTTTATACTTTACCTAGGTATTGTATCCAATACCAAATGCGCAGCCGGTATATAATGTGTGTAAAAGACGGGAGCAGGGAAGTTTCATGTTAATTTTATTGTAATTTTACTTTAGTTATAGAAAGAAAGTGTCTATTTATCTGTGCACCCTGACGAATATTTTTTTTTATATTGAGCGGTGCGGTATTAATCATCAAAAGACCACTATTGATAGTGTACAAAAACTTTATTTTCGGTGCTTCGCCAGCCGCTGCCGCCGCGACGCATTCGCTCCGCTCACTCTGCTCGCGCGTTTTTGGTCGCGGTTCTAACAAAACCTAATTAACTTTTTGAGATTTTTCTATAGCTTTGCCCCCCAAATAGATTTGACCAATGTCCTTAGTTAAAACCACTTTTGACTGAAAAGCAGATAAAAATGGTTTTGCCCAACGTCCTTAGTCAAAACCTCTTTTGCCTGACTTTTGCAGTCAATCGTGATTTTGACCGATTATGAGTTTTGACTGTAACAGATAGGTACAAAGGCCATCCATGATGGATCATGAAAAACTATTTTCCCATAGAACATGAAGGTCTCTTATCTGTCAACAGAGGGGCGAGTTACCCCTACTTTACAACTGAATATTTAAGTCGCTGCTTCAAATAATCGTACGTATTAAAATCTTTTTACTATAATAATTTCCAAAATGCAAACATTTATTGTTAACGTCTTGGCATTTTTTTCTAACAATTTATTAGGTGTCACTAATAGACAAGATACGTAAGTATATTTCTCAGAAGGTACAATATTTTCCAGTAAATTTTACGTGCGTGAAATTTATTCTTGAGCCGTTTTGCTAGCTTTTTTAATGTATTTTTTAATTTTACTCTTTAACAATCGGAGCAATTACTGGCCTTATGTCAATACAAGGAATAATTTTCTAAGACGAAATTGCCGATGTAAAATATGATAACAATAATAAGATTTCTCCAAATTCCGACACTCGGCCGACCTTGGTCGTTACACGAGAGACGTCGGAGCTGAACTTTGCCAGGGGTGACCTGAATGTCGTTTAATTTTTCATTGTAAGTAAGTATAATATTTATTACGCTGTTAACACACTAAATTTGTTTAAGTTTAGGCTGCATTAAATCTTAATAAAAGACGTTTGTATAAAAAAAATATTATCAGAGATTCTGCCTTTATTTTATTTTATAATATTTTGGGGGATAACAGCTAACGTTACATAGTAGATACTTAAATATACTATATGAAGTCAATTACAAGCCTCCACGTTATTAAACAGCTGATTGTAATCTACAAAGTTAAATAAAACATTAAACACTAATTGCCTGTTTCGTAATCAATGATTAGGTAATAATATTGATTATTTTACTGACTACTGCTTTCGAGTATATTTATTTGAACTTTAACGGACAATATGGAACAGGTTTCTAATGTACTAAAAACTATCACAAAATAGGTCAAGACTCAAGAGCAAAGATATCCCGCTTATTAATGCTGTTGAACAAATTACAAGAACAAATTTGCCTGCCTAATAAGAAATGCCTTTAGTAATTAAACTTTCAAATACAACCCCTTATAGCGACCTTGATTAGAACCTACAAATTAGCTTGTTCAAATTACTACTGGTCGAGTGTAGTTTAATCGTTCACTGTAAGTACGTAATATCCTTTTAACAACTTTGTTATTAGTTCAACCTTTTGTTGAAATTATTGTGTTGTGTAACTGTTAATCTTTGACCTCAGAAAACTAATTTATCTCCCAGATACAGAGATTTTTACTATATACAACGTTTTACTTACCAAAGAACCCTTAATTCCGAATATTGTAGATAGGGACCATCAAACTGAACAACTTTTTCTATAGGATCAACTCTGAAATCATGAAAAAAATCTGCTGTTTCATACAAAAATTAATAAAGAAAATATGAAAATATATGAAACAGCAGATTTTTTTTCGCAATTTCAGAGTTGGTCCCATAGTAAAAGTTATTCAGTTTGATGGTACCTACGGCATTAGATGTTTTTTGTAACACCGTTGTAGATAGAAAAACCTTTATTTATTCGCACCAAGCATGCACATTGCGCACGTTAAGTATGAAATTTGATTTTCTTATGAAGTAAAGATTATTCTGATATAAATTTTACGTAATAAATAATTATGTATTCAGGAGAAATTCACAGTTAATTCTTAGGGTTTTTAGTAGTTTTATGGTTTTTGATTGGAATTTTTTTTACATATACATAATTTCAAAATTCCGAGACCGCTATGAACTATTCGACTTTATAAGAGATAATATCCATTTTTTTATTTCATTTGTTAAGCACAGTAGATCAATCCATGAGCTCAAAAAAGTGCCTTCGCGCATTTTATGAAAATCTTTCTCTGCAATTTCGGGTTTAATTATAAAGTTAAGCAAATTTTCAAAAAGCGAGGCCGCTCTGAACTATTCCAATAGCTATTCTACACTATTCAATAAGTCAAAATTGTTAATGTATTTTTGTTTCTGAGATCGAGAACCCCAAAATTTACCATTTTACGTAAAAATCACAGTCGAAACGAAATATGCCTCTTAAGCACCATCTGCATTTTCTATCAATTTTGTCCATATCCATCTTGTCCATCAATGTATTATAAAACGATACAAAAAACAGAATTCAATAATTTGGCGATGCCCACTTCATAGTTTGGAGTGTATTATTTGACGAATATTAGGATATGTGCGTTTGATCAAATAGTGTGCGATTGGAACATGAAAATAATGCTTTTTATTCAATGAAGTACAAATTTATAAGTGTTGATTTTGCTAAAGCTTCACAATTTGAACACGTTGAATGTTTTCGTAAATTTTTTTTTACTATTTTCAACAAAGTTTACATGTTCAATAATGTAAAATATTAGATGTAAGAAATGAAATGAACTTGCAAGGTTTGTTATTCGTCCTTTGTATAAAGGTCAAAGAAGAAACGAAACAAATAAAATTCAATTCGAAGTGTACACACCAATCTAATCTTCTGAATGTCAGGCCGGAAAGGAAGTTTGAACACTTGAAAAATAACGAGCAATAAAATTCTTAAGTGACGGGATAGATCGGGATAAAGTTATTCTACCTGGTACTTACGTCATAATGGACGTAAAAAAATTATATTAGGCAAAATCCTTCTTAAAAATATACAGGGTCATTTTGAACTTACCATCCAAATTTTGAAGATGTGCTCAGTCCATGAAACTGAACAACTTTCTCTAAGGAACACATGGTCTAATTTGTAAAATAAAAATCGACTTTCCATACAAATCAAAGAGATCACTTTAGTATGAGATGACCAAAAATTTCTGGCGAAATTTGACACATGTTTCTTAGAGAAAGTTGTTTAGTCTCATGGACTGGACACATCCTTAAAATTTGGATGGTAAGTTCAAAATGACCCGATATAGGTCAGTAGAATTAAACCAAAATGAACCATGTACCTAATTAAATCGGGTTTTACTACCATGAAATTTTATAAATTCTATTGTTTTTGTCGCTCAAAATATAAAAGAAAAAATTATAAGCTTTACAAAATTTATTGTTATTGTTGGTATTGGCACGTATTGTTCCTTCTTTGATTATTTTGATGTCCCTAGAAAGCCGACAAAGGTTTCAATTTTCCGTTTTATTTTTTACAGGAACCTATTTCTTACTCTACGACTTCCTCGACTATTTCGAAAAAGATGGACCTAGTTTTCTACAACGTGAAAAATTTTTGGAAATAGTTGATACTATTTTCAAGGATTTTTCTAGAATCAAGAGGGAAGCTATTGTTTTTCAAGTAAGTGTCTCAATATTATGTTTTGTTATTTTTAGGTAGAATATAATATTGGTAATATAGGTTCTTACCTTACATTGATGTTTAATAGACCGGTTTAAATAACTCACCGTTTACTTACCCAAATAACCTCTGGACAGCTAATTAAAATCCCTGAATTCCAATTAAATTAAAACAGTATAGACAGTGGGTATAAAAATGTTAAGAAAAGGAGTAATTTGATGATAGAAAATTCAATCATTACCTTATTCAATTAATGAAAGTTAAAATCCAATTGTGGCTTTGGAATAATCTTGGAAACTTTTTTTACTTTCGTAAACGACAATAAATCAATACTGAGATAATCTGCTACATTATTCAATTTATTGTATTTCGATTTTAAGAACATTCGCTATGCACGTCCATCTGTCCGTCCCATCCGATTCCGTGGCTTCGCTCAGAGGCCCTTCGTAGTTTCGTACTATGTAGATCTATAGCAAACTGTGATTTGGCTCACATCAAAAAAGGTAGAATAAAATCCTTTCCGTACTTGACCGGCAGGCTGATTATCTAAATAGAAACTATTTAGCGACCGGTTTCATTTGACATACATTGCTACTTTTCTTTGGTATGTTTTTTTTCACCCCAAAACGAAGTAGCAATGTATCACATTTATCTGTCAAATGAGATCGGTCGCTAGGTGGTTTCTAATTAGATAATCAGCCCGCGGTTTTATTTATATCGGATTTATTACTCATTATAACTTAGCGTAACCGCTCACGGGTGACTTTTTGTAGCTGCGATAATCACGGCGTTAATCGCGGCGATAATCGCCTATGTGAAATGACACGACAAAGGTTTTACTCAGCCAGCGACAAAAAAGCGCCGCGATTATCGCCGCGATTAACGCCACGTTTGTCGTAGCTACAAAAAGTAGCTCGTGGGCGTTAACGTATAGAACTCCGTATGTTCTACTCTCAGCGACAAAAAATAGCCCAGCGATTAATTGCCCGTCAGCGGAGACATTTAGCGTAACCGCTCACGGGCGACTTTTCGTAGTTGCGATAATCACGGCGTTAATCGCGGCGATAATCGCCTATGTGGAAAGTGCGAGAAGAAAAATTGCGAGAACTGGTATAAAAGAGTAGCTGCGAATATAGACTCCAACCATATGCTGGAGGTATAAGATGTAAAAAAAAATCGCCTATGTGAAATGACACGACAAAGGTTTTACTCAGCCAGCAACAAAAAAGCGCCGCAAGTAACGCCGCGTTTATCGCAGCTACAAAAAAGTAGCTCGTAGGCGTTTACATATAGAACTCCGTATGTTCTATTCCCAGCGACAAAAAATAGCTCAGCGATTAATCGCCCGTCCCGTCAGCGGATATATAGGAAATAGTAGTATGGAATGGTAGCCACTTATAGGAATACCAAATGGAAGATCTTCCTCCGGGCTGGGTAATATTAGCCTAGGGATCGCGGTCCGACCAATGATGGTTGGATGTTTTAGCTATATATTATACATATAGTTCGGCAGTTGAGAAAACTCCGTAAGCGAGATGTAAGTTTTCCATAGTACGAGGTGCTATTCCATATTAATCTTCGTTTCTTTTGACATCAGGGTCAGTGAAGATGGTGATGAATCTTACGTTATTTTCAGATATTTATTATACTTAGGTAATTACATAATAGGTACTTACAGCCACAGCTAGGTCATCCATGCCGTAAATTATAATACTTACTTGTAAAAAATTAGCTCAAAGCCAGACTAATGCCCTGATTACTTTGGCCTGAAAGGTAATTAGTTTAAATTTATGGCTATAGAGAGAATTTCAGTTTTAACGACTTCAGTAGTAGACCTAGATAAGGTCTGAATTTTGGTAAATGTGAAAAAGTTTTGATATTGTTTCGAGTGCTTATAAGAGCTCATAAAAACAGCCCATTATTTGAAAATAAGTAAGATGTATTTTAGGATAAACAAACGAACTTAATTTCAAGATCAATGCACTTCTAATTAATTATTAAGTTTTTGCCTTACTATACATACATTTTTAACATTTTTGGGTTTTCTCAAAGGTCGGTCTTGGGCATCCCAAGTCATCAGTGAGTCCTTTTAGTCCTGCATATGCATTTTAAACGTTAATACCCAACAATCTGTATCAGACCAGCGCGTGGTGGGTTATTTATAGTCCATCTTTTTTGACCATCCCTATAGAAGAAATGTGCTCCAGAAGCAGAAACAATAAAAATCACTGTTGATGATGATAATTAAATTTTAATGTGATGTATTTCAGTATACGGACTGGGAGGAGATCACAGACGGATACCTCAACCAGAAGATGATAGCAGACGTGGTGGGAGACTACTTCTTCGTGTGCCCAACCAACTACTTCGCAGAGATCCTGGCTGATGCTGGAGTGGACGTGTATTATTATTATTTCACTCACGTAAGTGCTTAAACAAAAATTGACTAGATAATTTCCCCATATTCTACAACGTGGACTGTTTGAAAGAAA
The DNA here is from genome assembly GCA_943789525.1 of Agriphila geniculea. NCBI lineage: Eukaryota > Metazoa > Arthropoda > Insecta > Lepidoptera > Crambidae > Agriphila > Agriphila geniculea. The sequence goes on along the minus strand of OX038882.1, from coordinate 14,347,252 downwards.
TACTGGATATTTTTTTGAAAAAGTGAAGATATAGGTAAATTAAAAAAGTTTTAAAGCTGTTTCATTTTTAGTTAAGGGGGTTCAGTGTCTAGGATTATTGAGGTCACTTTCCATATTTTATTTGACTAACGCATGATAAAAAATATTATTATAATATTCCCATTTCACCCTTTACGTAATCTTGAGTTCATTCCTGACGACAAAATAATACATATCATACGAGCAATCCTGGAAGTCGTACTTCAGCCGTTCCCAGGCTAACACGTTAATTTGGTTAACGAAGCAAACGGGAGGGTACTCCGGCCTGCCACCAACATTCGCTTTCTGCCCAAAGCCAGGTCTCAAAGAGAAAATTCTCATGTACACCGTGAAAACTGTTTTACCTTTTACGGATTGGAAGTAGAAACGAAATTAGCAAAGCTGTGTGGCAAGAGCTAGTTTTTGCAATAAAATTTTCAGACAACTAAGCCGACCGACGAAACTGCAGTTTCGAAAAAGTGTTTTTAATAGAAAGACGTAAAAAGTGAGAAGAATAAAGTGACTTCAAACTGTCGTGAATCCTTTCGAGTTTTTTAGGCATTCTAAAAGGCTTTGAACATTTTGGCATAGTGGTAACCATTATATCTCGGAAATAATAGTGGCGCACGATGAAACCTATGTATATCGATAGAGGACCTATAGACGAACAAAAATGTCTCATGATATTATCATAAAGTCCTAAAGCGCAACGTTTTCGAGATAAATCGGGGAATAAGTTTGGATTTTTAACTATACATGATGTTTAACATGGATTATCACGGAAACGTAGAGCTTTAGGACTTTATATCATATTATGACATTGTTCATCTATAGATCCTCTATCGATATACACAGGTTTCAAAGTGCGCCGCGATTTTTCTGCAATCCACGTCAAAAATAAAAAAATATGGTTCCACTATACCAGCCTCTCATACTAAGAGGCTCAAACCCCTATCTCGTAAAATAGTCCCAGTTTATTTTTAGCTAAGATAAATTTTTCCACTTTTGGAATCAAAAAGTTTTTGAGAAAATATCTACATTTTTATCAGATTTCTTTCTTTGTACGACGACAAGACGCAAGTATCAAGACCAAAAACGGAGTGGAGTGGGTCACAACCAGAAATAGCAAGCTGTTAATCTGTGACCTTTGCCTCGCAGCCGGCTGACCCGCGGCTAATTTATTAAAGATGCGATCGCTTCCACTTTGCGAGAACTATGATAGGTGACGACGGACGGGGTGTTGAGCGTTCATTGATAGCTTTCAGAATCAGGAAGGTTTTATTCGATTGAATCAGTCATAATTATTGAAACGTTTACACGCAAACACAAAACACACTTGACCTGTATGATGACTAGTTACAATCAGATTAATTACAGAGAGAGTGAGCTAGACTTAGTACATAGTCTTTTTTTAAATTTGAGATTTTTGCATTTACAATGCAATTTTTAAACAATACTAAATAATATACTAGAAAAAATACGACTCGCACCAGATCAATACTCAGACGGGAATCGAACCCGCGACCTTTGGATATCCGGTCCAATGCTCTGACCGCTGAGCTACCGAGTCACTAGTGACATCGTCGAATTTTTCCTAGTATATCCTAAACTCTTACGCTGTAAGCCAGCGTTATTTCACCAATGTGAGGAATTACCTCGACATTCAATTGAAATATCTTTCCAGATATTTTAACAATTGATTAAGATGAAATAGCTATATAATTTTTAAATTTGAGATTTTTGCATTTACAATGCTATTTTTAAACAATACTAAATAATATACTAGAAAAAATACGACTCGCACCAGATCAATACTCAGACGGGAATCGAACCCGCGACCTTTGGATATCCGGTCCAATGCTCTGACCGCTGAGCTACCGAGTCACTAGTGACATCGTCGAATTTTTCCTAGTATATCCTAAACTCTTACGCTGTAAGCCAGCGTTATTTCACCAATGTGAGGAATTACCTCGACATTCAATTGAAATATCTTTCCAGATATTTTAACAATTGATTAAAATGAAATAGCTATATAATTTTTAAATTTGAGATTTTTGCATTTACAATGCTATTTTTAAACAATACTAAATAATATACTAGAAAAAATACGACTCGCACCAGATCAATACTCAGACGGGAATCGAACCCGCGACCTTTGGATATCCGGTCCAATGCTCTGACCGCTGAGCTACCGAGTCACTAGTGACATCGTCGAATTTTTCCTAGTATATCCTAAACTCTTACGCTGTAAGCCAGCGTTATTTCACCAATGTGAGGAATTACCTCGACATTCAATTGAAATATCTTTCCAGATATTTTAACAATTGATTAAGATGAAATAGCTATATAATTTTTAAATTTGAGATTTTTGCATTTACAATGCTATTTTTAAACAATACTAAATAATATACTAGAAAAAATACGACTCGCACCAGATCAATACTCAGACGGGAATCGAACCCGCGACCTTTGGATATCCGGTCCAATGCTCTGACCGCTGAGCTACCGAGTCACTAGTGACATCGTCGAATTTTTCCTAGTATATCCTAAACTCTTACGCTGTAAGCCAGCGTTATTTCACCAATGTGAGGAATTACCTCGACATTCAATTGAAATATCTTTCCAGATATTTTAACAATTGATTAAGATGAAATAGCTATATAATTTTTAAATTTGAGATTTTTGCATTTACAATGCTATTTTTAAACAATACTATCTGGTGCGAGTCGTATTTTTTCTAGTATATTATTTAGTATTAGTACATAGTCATTAAAATATTATTATGAATCTAATAGGTATTAAAAAGTTACTGCAAATGCTACATACATTTTAAGAAATAATGTTTTTTTTTCTAGACGTATGTTAGAAGGGTTTTGTTCATGTGTAGTATTTCAGAAAGTAACGACGAACACAACTGAGCAAGTGAAAAATTCACAGTTACGTTTTATTATTCAATAGTGATGAGAAAAATAGCCTTCCTCGGCTTGCTTTGGTGCCTCGTGACTCGACTCGTGACCCATAAAGGAATCTAGGGTTGGGAAAAAGACATCAAATCGGTGTAGACATTCCCTTTGTTGTTATGAAGTTCATGAAAATTGAAGTAGGACGCATAACGATGCTTAAATGATTAATTCTTGCTGTGAAATGTTGATAGCTTCTACAAAGTGATTGCTTGTTTAAATTATAATTGATTAGTGCTTCAATTAATCTGACAAAATTCTGGAATTTACTTGCAAATTTTGAAATGATAATATAATTTGTAAATCATTGATAACCATGAATAGTGTTATTGCAAACAGTTCAATAAAAATAATCTAAAACTGATAACAAGGAAACATTTTAATCAACGTTTGTCAAAATCAATAATAGAAACAAAGGAGGACGGTCTGGACAAGTTTTGTTTAGGATAAAGTAAGAGATGCAATAACTGTATTTCGATAATGAGGGCTTTTCAAAGTGATATTTAAAAATAAAAATAGTTACTATTCGCCTCACTAGATGGTGTTGATACTCTTCGAATCTTAGTAAAAAAATCACATTGACACCCATTTTTAGAGTTCCGTATCCGTACCCAAAGGGTAAAAACCGGCCAAGTGCGTGTCGGGCCACGCGCAGTAGGGTCCCGTAGGTACATTATACCATACCATATTTTAATACCGCTATCATTTTTCGTCTGAAAAAATAACTTTGTTTTTCACAGTGTTTGTATGAATGACAAAGTTATATTTGCGGTTTTGGAAAATGTACTATATCTCGAAAACTAATTACTGTATCTCGTTCAAAACAATTTTCGTTGAAAGTGTTTATTAAGATCTATAGTTTATATTTTTTTTAGATTTTTCACCCTCTTACTTTAAAAGTTAAAGGGAGGGGGGGGGCACACATTTTATCACTTTGGCGGCATATATTTTTCAAACGGTTGACTTTAATAAAAAATAGTCTTAGGAACCTCAATGTCATTTTTAAAGACCTATCTATAGACACCCCACAAGTATTGGTTTGATGAAAAAAAATATTTTTAGTTTCAGTTCCATGTATGGGGAGCCCCCCCTTAATAATTATTAAAATTTTTATATTTGTATAAAAATCGTAAAGCGGTTCACAGAATACACCTGCCTACTAAGTTTCAACTATGTAGTCCTAATACTTTTGGAATAAAGTGGCTGTGACATACGGACGGACAGACAGACAGACAGACAGACAGACAGACAGACAGACATGACGAATCTATAAGGGTTCCGTTTTTTGCCATTTTGGCTACGGAACCCTAAAAACGGGACCCTATTACTAAGACTCCGCTGTCCGTCTGTCTGTCTGTCACCAGGTTGTATCTGATGAACCGTGAAAGATAGAAAGTTGAAATTTTCACAGATGATGTATTTCTGTTGCCGCTTTAACAACACATACTAAAAACAGAATAAAATTAATAGTTAAGGGGGGCTCCCATACAACAAACGTGATTTTTTTGCCGTTTTTTGCTCGATATTAATAACGACAACAGGTAGACAGTTGAAATTTTTACAGATGATGTATTTTTGTTGCCGCTACAACAACAAATACTAAAAACAGAATAAAATTAATATTTAAGGGGGTTCCCATACAACAAACGTATTTTTTTTGCCGTTTTTTGTTACGGAACCCTTCGTGCGCGAGTCCGACTCGCACTTGGCCGGTTTTCATCAATGCCATCTATCAAGCCTACAGATGCTTGTCTTTGTGAAAAGCCCTCATTAGCCTCTGCTAAGTCGATAGACTAGTATCATTGCCTTCTATTTTAAAATCAATCGATTTTAGTTAAGTTCTGATATAAATAAAGCGTTGGTAGCTCCGCCCTAGGCGTCGGCGGTCGTCTGTCAAATCGTTATGTCGTCGACAAATCGCGGACGCCCCAGCTAACTTCCTGATTTATTGTCCGCCATTTATCCCATTTTTACAACATCGAGGTCGTTTGTGACACTTTTTTCGCATTAACGCGAATTTGCCTCACTTCATTCCATTAGGTAGAGATCAAACTGTTATACTTAATTTATGGCGTTGTTTAACGGGCGATTTGTACTTTGTTACTTTAAAAACTAGAATTTTAAATTATGTTTTAGGCTTGCGTTTTCTTATTATGTTATTTGATATTTTTTTTATATTTTTACTACAAAATATAAAGATTCTTAACCAATATCTGCTCCAAAACCGAAGATGTTGTTCACTATGGTGGTAAGGTCAATCAATAAAATTATATTAACTTAAAATATTCGTATCTATGGTGACTGTTACTTTGCACAATATAAATAGTTAACAATAAATAACTGGACTTTTTATCAAGTAAAAATGAACTATAAATTATTTTTTATCAAGTCTTTAATTGCCAACGAAATAAGTTATACCTAATTAGTCAACTTTAAAGATATCACAGTAAAATGTCGTAGCTGGAAAATAAAATAGACGTCCCAAATTATAAAATAGCAGGAAACTTGGAAAGCTAATTAGTTGTGCCAATCAGAACCTGCGCCAATTCACCCCAACCGATACAATATGAATTAAAATTAGATCGAGCTCCGGCCGTCGTTGGCGTTGGAATCCTCATACAATGTATTGAATAAAAGATAAATTTTAACGTCGATTTACTGTCAAGAACCAATATATTCCAGACTAAAATTTGCTCTCTGAAAGGTTATTTTTTGCATAATGTTTGCATAATTCTAAGGCCCAATGATACGATATTGTTAGGTGTCGACAAGTATAAATTTACTAAATATGATTATAAATTGCGTTAGTTACCAACCAAGATTTTTCTCTTTAATCATAACAATAAAATACTTAACTTTATTTTTAACTAGAATAAAAGTTTTTTTTTAATATTTTTACTTTTTATTTTAAATAATAATAATAAAATACACTTTATTGCACACATAAAAGGAATTACAGAAAGAAGGACAGTTACAAAGAAAAAGCATATAAGAGGTGGCCTTATTGATAAGCAGCGATTTCTTCCAGGCAACCCTTGGGTGAAAAACAAATAAATAAATAATCACGCGATATAAATCGGTTATGCTAGGCAGGCAGGTTTTAAAAGCTAAAATGCCATAAAAGCTATTTCCACGCGAACGAAGTCGCGGGCAAAAGTTAGTTGCCTATAAAGTATTGATATAAGTTTTTTGGTTTATTGTGTTTATTGAGGTACAGAAAGACTAACGCTGGAAAAAGCCGAAATGATCGCTAAAAAATAAGCTTCTTACTTAATATACCTTAACTTATTGACTAAATAACTTAAATTAAGGAATAAATACAGTAGTAGTTATTCCTTAAAAAAAATGAATGATTTACAATATTGCTCTTTTGTTATCAACGAGGTTGACCTTTGAATATTTTTCCTTCCAAGTTCCGGATTCTCTTAGGAATTAATTTTATAATTTCCCCAAGGAAATTTTCGATATAATGCCTGGGACACTTGAGGACGATAAAGCAAACTTGAGTAACTTTCAAAGGAATTGAACTACAATAGCCATGAAAACATATTTAGGAGTAGACTTGACAATGGCTGAATGGATGTGCAGTTACAGTAACTTAGATTAGGTATTAACATAACTACGTAGTTTTGCTATTAGTGTTATAATAAGAAAAAGAAAGGCTAAATATCATCTTCGTCAAAAACAGGATAACTCATAGACATAGAAAAATTTTCGCTGCGCTCAAGAAGACATCATACGAACACGGTCTATGTAAAAAAGAGACAAATAGGATCAAGTGACATGTGCCAATATTTTTTACAGTAAGAGGCCCTAGCGGTCCGCCTTGCAAAAGAGCAATCACGATTTGCTTAAAATATTTGATAATCTTAATTAGAATTTAAAATAAAGGTATCGTAGAGCCATGGTGTCTTGTGCTCTAAGTAATTGTGATGTGACAAAAAGAATTTATCCAAGTAATCACACTTTTCACAGGTAAATAACATATTGGCACACATTTCTCTAAAACCAAATTGCGCTACATTTATTCGTTTATCGACGAAGATAACAGTATGGAACATAGTTTATTAATTTCCTTTGCCATATATAGTCATATTTTATGTACTTATCTAATTACGTATCTCATATAAAATGTATGCATTCATTTTTCGGATCACCTGTTTATTGACATTGTTGTTCTTTGACATTCTATTTGGGATAACTTGTTTTGAGGGTGATGTGTCAAAATAAATTGACGCAATAAGCAAAGTAGGTATTTGACTTTGAATTAAATTTTACATTCAGTAAACGGATTTTTTAATTTATGGGTCGACCTACCATCTTTACTAAATGTAGTTTTTGAACTCCCTAAGTTTGACAACCCTCTAAACACACATTTCCTTTCTCTCATACATTAACTTGAAATCAGTTTTCTCTTTGTAACGGGTTTTAATAAAAATGAGACTTTAACTTGAGAAATTAAATAGTATAACTGGAATTTTAATTTGAATGAACTAGTTCTAGTAAATGGGATTTAAGCCATATAATTATCTGTTTTTTTAAGTACGAAACAATGAAGTGATTTTACTCGGTAAATGAAGAAAAATGAGTGTGACTTACATAAGATTTAACACGTTTTTAGGGTTCAGTACCCAAAGGGTAAAAATGGGACCCTATTTCTAAGACTCCGCTGTCCGTCTGTCTGTCTCTCACCAGGCTGTATCTCAAAAACCGTGATAGCTAGACAGTTGCAATTTTCACAGATGATGTATTTCTGTTGCCGCTATAACAACAAATACTAAAAACAGAATAAAATAAATATTTAGGTGGGGCTCCCATACAACATTTTTTGCCGTTTTTTGGCACGGAACCCTTCGTGCGCGATTCCGACTCGCACTTGGCCGGTTTTTATGTAGTTGCGTTACTGCTCTAGCTATATTTATTCTGTGAAGCTACCGCACATACTTATAACGTGCATGACAACGCATGCGTTGGCCTGCTCCGTGCATTATTAAAAGGACGGCGCGTATGTAAAGACGGCCTGTTTTAATTCAATGTTCCATTTAAAACCGTTACTAAATATGTTAGTACCGTTGCTAAGGTATCATGTTTACAATTAGTACTAGCTGTAGATAACTAGGTTTTTTTTAGCTGACTGCACTGTAAAATTTCTGTTATGTTAATAATTTAGTTCCTTTACTGACACTTAAGTAAAAGTCATACCTTTATTTTGAATTTTCTTAACTTACCTACCCATTTTTCATTAAATGTACTGATTTACGTCATCGCTTTTCAATACAATTACAAAAATAAGTATCTTTTCTTAAATTAGCTTTGGCTTTCTTAGAAAATCTCTTAGCAGGTTTTCTGATTCCAGTTGACTTAATAACACCAAACTTTTCGGTGCGTAGGTGTTAAAGATAGCAAATAACAATCGGCAATTCAATTTGAAGAGTGAAAAGTTTTTATGAATTAAGCGTGGCCCGAAGGCGTCTTTCAATATCAGAGTTCTATGAAATTGATAACAAAAAGTAAAATGATCGGGTGGTCAGAGTAAATTAGAAACGCCTACGAAACGAATTTGGTTCCCCTAATTTTTCCGGTTAACTGACAAATCAAATCAAATCAAATGTTTATTTGCAACTAAGTGTACAGAGGTGTTACAATAATAAAGTGCATGACTTAGTGACCATTTAAGTAAAGCAAATTTTTTACAGTACTATTAATTAACATTTATGAATAGGCACTAAAAATATGTATCTTTGGGCAGATGCTAATATTATTAAAATATTTTATGTATTTATAAACTATTTTACAGAGTAGTAATATTTTTGTATTAGCAAGAAAGAAAGAAAGAAGAAAGAAAATACATTTATTTGGGACCACACAACGATACACAATTTTTACAAAAAGCTACGGAAAACAAGAAGAAACTAAAATACTAAACTAAGATGCCAAAATGTGCCAAGCTCAGTATAAGCAGCAAGCGGGGGGCCTGCTGCACTGGTATTCTGCTTGACACATTTGTGACATCAAACACGACAAAACAACAAAAAAGAACAGAAGAAGCAAAAAAGATAATAATAAAGTTACAAAAACAACAACAGTAATAAAAATAAAAAAATAAAGAACACGCATCAAAAATAAGAAAAAAAAAAGACACGCATCATCTAAAATCAAGACTGAGTGTATAAGTAGATAGACAAAAACTATAATCAGGGCCCTATTGCACAACAAATCACAAGCTAATATTATTAGTGAATTTCTATGGAAAATCACTAATAACATCAGCCCTATGCAATAGACCCCCTATTAACAGAGTCCTCTATCTAATCTGTGCTTGTTTATCTATCTACCTAATCTCGGAACTAACTTGACAGTTATGTTAGTGTCAGTGTCAGCGAAAACTCTCAAAACTTACTAGTGATCAACTTTTTTATTTCTACAGTAATTAGTAGTTTCTACAGTAATTAAGTAAGATTTCAATGACTTAGAGAATAATTTGAGGTTTTCTTCATTTTTGATGGGAAAATCGGGCATAAATGCCCGTACAAAGGTCTCCAGCAACAGTAGCGCCACCAAGCGGGATATATTTTGTGACATCCCGCCATTATAATTACAGCGTACCAGCACCAGCCTATGGGGTGAATGGATGGGAGTGATGCACGGAGACGAGATGGAGTACGTGTTCGGGCACCCGCTCAACATGTCCCTCCAGTACCACACGCGCGAGCGAGACCTGGCCGCTCACATCATGCAGTCATTCACCAGATTCGCTCTTACTGGGTGAGTCACAGCTGCACCATAGAACCACAAAATTCCTCTATAAACTAGACTAAAACAACTCGAAACGAATCACGATTTTCTGAGTACGCACAAATACACATTTCGTAGAGGCAAACTCCGGCCACAGATTCTTGCAAGTGTAACAAAACAAATGACGGTAGTTTATCTTTGACAGCTTTGGTGTTACATACAACTACAACTGAGTTTTGTAGGTCACCGAGCTCGGTGAACAACACCCGGGCGGTCTTCTGTCTTGGACACATTACGACACAAACTCAGAACATTGTCACTTTTTATTATTACTACTAGCTTCCGCCCGCGTCTTCGTCCGCAAGGACATTTCGCCAACCCTCAGAGATAAAAAGTATTCTTTCTTTTAATTTCATCAAAATCCGATTAGCTGTTATAGAAGTGAAACTGTTATAGAAGAAAAAGTCACAGCATGTGTGTTAAATTATGTAATTTTCTACCAGATCATGTTCAAAGTCTTCCGATCGTATGTTTCAAAAAAATGTTTAGAGTTTTGGTTGATCATTGTTTTTATGACTTGAATGAATTCACAATTTTTTGTCGTAATGGGAATTTAAATAAAATTAAGCTTATTAAATTGAATTTTACATTGTTTTTTGTATGATATTGATGTGTAATTGACATTTTGAGATATAGTATTCCACATTTTGTAATTTGCTATTCTAATTATTGACTTTCGAGCTTTTTTTTGGCATAAGTACAATAAGTGTACAGCGTGTACAGTTATATTGTCCCTCAGCATAAACAGCTGTCGAGACGACGATAGGAACGCACCTAAAAGTACTCGATAGAGTATTCTCTATGGGAAACTTGATTTCACTTTACGGCGTTAGATGGCGGTGTACAAATTTTCCATACAAAATTACTCAATCGAATTTTTTACGTGCGTTATTTTTTTCGATAGCTGTTCATGCTAAGGGTTCTGATTCTTTCATGGAAAAACTACCTAGGTAGTTTTGTGGAAACCATTCCACACACATTTTCGTGGAATAGGGGTTGCTGGGAAGATGCTTTTCAGCCACCCCAACATTCAGACTACCTACTTTACATTCTGACCATCAGAGCACAACTTTTTGATTATGTACTAATTCGGTACTCAATCTAAACAATTTCACCTTGTATTTACCTACAAATAGATTTTTTTTATACTGGGATGGCTGGGGAGCATAACGTCAAATAACCTCAAAATTTGTATGGCACGAGGTTGACGCAAGACGAATTGAAAGTTATAGACGAAAAGGTGTGTCTTCATACGATTGCTTTCCCGTTCCCTTTCACTTTAATCTGACGCATTCCTCAAAGCATTCAACATCGCACTGTTATCGTACGTTTTTGCTTCCTTCTTGCGGCAACAGAGGCATACCTCAGGGCATGCAATAGCGCATGCCCTATCTTTTCAAAAAACGTCTGTATAGCAGAAAGTTGAACGTAAAAGCGCACAGTATGGAAGCAGTCAATATGCATGCGTTTGACGCATTTTGTCTTGAAAGTTGAAGCGACTCGGTGAAGACAGATCAAAAGGGAAAGGGAACGGGAAAGCGAATCGGTGAAGACACTCCCATAGACTGCCATGGTAACGGCAAAGGGCCTTACATAACCTGCGTATTATGGACAAACAATAATTGTATACTGACATAGCTGTTACCTTTTTCCAGCAAACCACACAAGCCAGACGAAAAATGGCCTCTGTACTCGCGGTCGTCACCACATTACTACACATACACGGCTGACGGCCCCAGCGGCCCCGCTGGCCCACGGGGGCCCAGAGCATCCGCCTGCGCCTTCTGGAACGACTTCTTGAACAAGCTCAATGGTTTGTTAAATCATTATTATTCCAGACCTTAACAGACTAGCCTCTATATTAACGGTCGTCGCTACATTACTTCACGTCCACGGCTGTTGGCATCAGCGCCGGCTTGGCTAGACTGCAAGGGCCCGGAACTTCCGACTGCACCTTCTGGAATGACTTCTTGAACCGGCTCAATAGTTTGAGCTGATTGAACATGCCTGACTTTAGCTAAGGCTTCACAGCACTCACGGTCCACATCATGCATAATAAGGTACCTACATGGCCGACGGCACTAGCCCCCTGACCGGTTTAGTAACCGTATGTTTTACCTGAGGCCTACCAGATATAATTTAAAACACAGGATGAACTTAAAATTTTGGTTTAGTGGACAATTTGATATCTGAAAAAACTAAACAACGAAGCGGGAATAAAAGCTTTCTCGTTCCTATTTCTGTAGTTGATTGTTTGTAACATTTTCTTTCCAGAATTGGAACATGTGCCGTGTGACCGAGCTGTCACCGGACCGTACAGCAGCGTTGCAGGCACAACACTGCCAATATTGCTTCTGACAACCCTGGCTACTACTGTCGCTTTGTAAATCACGAGTAGCACGGTTGTGACACGGTGCAGTGAACGCCAATGTGGACCCTATGAGCATAGACATAGATAGGCAAATGAGGTTGAAATATTTTCTACGTAACTTTTCAGTTTTAAACGTTATAGGGATTAGAATTTACTAGCGTAGATATGTGTACTGCGTGGATTTGTTTAAATTATAGATAATACGGAAGAGAGTGGGGTGACTTTGTTGAGACTGTTTTAATGAGTTTGTACGGTATGAAAAATGAGATGAGTAAATAGATGATATAATAGTATTTTCTTAAAACGAAATCTTGTAAAACGCGACGTGGGTCATGTTAGTAACAATAAGTATCGGTTTATTGTTTTTAAATTTTTATTTATTACGTCGACATGATGTAAAATTAGAACATTTTACAAGCTTGACAATCGTTGGTAATGTTCTAAAATGATTTTGATTAATGAATCAAAAGAATAGTGTTAATCGCATAATGTGAATAAAACTGTTGCACGTTACAAAATTAGTTAAATTAATGTGAGCTTTTTGAATTCGTGTCATTGCGAAGTATGATGATTGATATGAAGATGAACAATTCTTGAAACTATAAATGGAGACTTGCTTGAGTGTTCGATGTTCATCGGAATGACTGTATCTACACTTAGGATAATGTTAAATGTGATAAGTTAAATAGTTTCAGAATGTTCCTCTTCCTAGTTGACTCATGTTTAATGTTTTGTGTTTAGTTTTAATGACGTTATTTGTAACTGTAACTGTAAGAGAACTAACAGCAGTAGAATTGTGTGTAAAGTGTTAAAATAAGGAAGTTAAATGTCAGCTTTTATCGTCAAAGCGTTGCTTATTCACGACAGTGATCTATCATCATACATATCAAAGTGTGCCTGTGCTTAAAACAAATGATACATATCCTTAACTTAGCGAAATTTTAGAATTTTATATAAATTAAAGTAAATATTTAAAATATATAAAGTCGAGCGTATACTGTGAGACGAATTTTACAATATACCCATATATTTGTATATTTACTACTATTAGGATGCTATGAAATTCGTACCACTTGAAAATCTTATGAACTTCAAATTCTTATGACTTCGAACAGATAATATTATATTTTGTAAATAAATCCTTCTTATGAATAGAACGCAATACTTTGAACACATATTCGTATAGGCTTACTATGTACCTACGTATTATGAATATGCAAAACAAATAAGTTAATAGCACATGAACCTCATCATCATATATAAGCTAAGATTACATTGAGATTGAAGTTTGACTTCATATCATAGCTTAGGTGATATTTACACGGGTTGGCTTAGCCTCCTGCCTATTTTAGACAATTTGCGCTTTTTATCGACAATCGCTTGTAAAATTTTATCGCAAACCTAATTTCAATGAGGTGGCGATTCGATTTTACAAGCGATAAAATCACAACTTGACTAAAATCGAGCAGCAAATCGCCTGCAAAGTCGACTCGTGTGAATACCACATTAACAATACTTTTAACTGTATTTATATTATTATATTTTTTTAATTATATTCTACGGTCGAAATTTCATTTCAGAATTTGATATTCAATTGTACTGTATATAATATCAAATAAAAACAAAGAACAAATAAAAATGGATGCTTTAATTCTTTGTTTTGTATTGATTTTGAATGAAATAATAATATAACGTTTGAATGAAATGCAATTTTTGAAGCCAATGAAACACTATCAAATTTAAGTAGAATATTGAATCTATCCGAGATATCAGTTAACTATTAATCCTTTATAAGGCAGAAAAAATGTGTTTTCAGAGGATATTGTGCTTCATTTTTGTTGAAATTCAATGTCAATGGTTAGAATTTAATACCTAGCCAACAATCACAATAAAAACTTTTATTGTCAACCCTCAAAGCTTCGACATTAACTCCATTCCGTTGATCGATTCTATAATATTGTATCTCTATATGCATTGCCTTATATAGGGTGTAAAGGAAACGCTTCCGAAAAAAGGTTGGTAATAACTGGTTCTAAATAAGATAGCATTAAAAATATTTTTTACCTACCACTTTTTTCAATTGCAATGGTGTGGAATACTCATATTATTACAACGACTTATATATTTTTTATCAGCACATTTATTTAAATACATTAGTGTGATTAAAAAACAAGTTTTTATTTTATTTTATTTAAAAGTCGTTGTAAAAAGGGGCGTTTCCTCTAGCTCCTACTCTACCTACTCTCCTACTGGTAGAAGCACGAGGACATTCCTCGCTCTCCTATTGTTTTTCTATAGTCAGTTTTTTTTTAACTCTTTGTACTTCTACTAAGGAGCACAAAGAGTTAAAAAACTGATTATAGAAAAACCTGTTCCATTTTCTTAAGAAAAAAAACAGCCTACTATGTTTTAATCTGACTAAAGCGGAATCTGTTTACAGCATTACAGTTGAAAAAATGGAATAAAAAAAAAATCTTATCCAGAACCTGCCTTTTTGCGGAAGCGTTCCCCTTACAGCCTGTATGCCAAATTCTGGAATGAAGTGTCGTTCTGGTGGTGGCTTGGTCTAGCCTTGTGCCTACTCTGAGCTGTTAATTCAATATTAAGTAGGTAAAGTTACTAAGTGAGATGGTGGTCTGCTGTACACTGCATTTAGCGCCATTTTACATTACTTCGATTTTATTCATATTGCTCTAACAGCTAAGATTATAAGGCCTCGCAAGTATTCACATATTTCCACCGTAGTTTTAACACCTGACAATATCTTTATAGCAAACACAGAATAGGTGTCAAAGGAGAATAAGTGCACAGATACACCTACCAGATACCTCACCTAGTTAACAATATTCACAGAAATCTCGTTAACTCTTCAAAATCTTACAGGATATTCAGCACACTATATTTTTTCACTTTGCTGTTACTCCCACTTTTTGATTGAATAGCAAAACTATGAATTATACACCATTAATTTTTAAGTACCTATATCTAAAAATGAAATAGGGATTTCAGACCAAGTGAATAAACATTTTTTACTATGGAGGTTGGCCCCATAGTAAAAAAATGTACATTCACGTGGTCTGAAATTCCCTTTTCATTTTAGATATAGGTACTTAAAAATTAACGGTTTATACAAAAGAATAATAATAAGCCAATTAAATAGGTAACGTGGGAATAAGTGAAAATAATAGACATATAAGTAAACATGATTACAGAATTTCGACACTTTGTCATTAAATGTGGCAGACGCTATTATTTAGTACAATCGACATACACAATTTTAATGGCAGTATTAAATATTAAATAAGGAAATATCAATAATGTATCTACACACTACACCTTACAAATAACATTCAGTATGTAGCTTACTAATGCTTTAAGTGAAATATATCTTATGAATGTAAAAATTTTATACTTACATAAATAACATTTGTATTAAATGACACTAGTGCTATATTTGAATATGCTATTGTCAATTAGAATCTTGAACGTATTTTGGGACGAATCGGGAACATACTGGAAAATGATGGTTAGTCTTAAGTAAGTGAAAAATAATGGAAATAGCAAAAATATCAATATTGTAATCTTAATCTATAGTCGTGGTACAATATTAAGTATTTTTTGCGAATCATTGTGATGTCTTAGTTTTATACTGGGAGTCATTTTTAGTATTGGAAAGACTGAGGAGTTTATTTCTACGAAAATGAAACTTCATTTAGTTGAAATTAATTACAGTGCCAGAGCCTTTATCCACAAGTCCACAAATGAAAATAAGAGAAACCATGCTTGATTTTATCGTCGGGAAAACATACAAAAAATATTTTTTTTAATGTTTTTTTTTTAAGTTCTTGTTTGCTACTTGTAAACAAAACATTGTAACTTTTGAACTGAACGATCTATCACTATAAAACAAACTGAATAGTGATTGGAAATAATAGGTTATCTTAATAAAAAAAATTATAATGAAAACCCACAATAAGCTGAATTTTATCAAAAATTATGATATTTATTAAATCTTGTATAAAAAAAAAAATTATAAAATAAAAGAATTAAGTATTTTTTTTACATATTTTTCCCATCATTAAAATAATACATACTTTGACACATTTTCATTTGTGCACTTTATAAAGACTCACACTGTATAAAATATTTTGTTTAAATCTTCTCACTCCAACTTGGTCTAAATGATTGCATATACGAAATTTTGAAACATTTGCGTAATAAATATGGCTTGTGTAGAAATTACTTACTTACTTACTGCTGTGGCTCAGGGATCCGAAGTGGATCATGGCCTCCGACAATAAAGCACGCTATTCCTTCATATACACGCTGAAATTTTAATCATTTGGTTCTCGCCGTGGGGTGGTTCCACTCATGATTACAAGCAACTCTTACTATAGGGCCAACTCTTCTACTCGCAAAAAAAACAGCTGTTTCATACAAAAGTGCAGTACCTACTCGACGTTAATGTATGGAACAGCTGATTTTTTTTGTGAGTAGAAGAGTTGGCCCCATAGTAAGAGTTGCTTGTAATCATGAGTGAAACCACCCCACGGCGGGAACCAAATGATTAAAATTTCAGCGTGTGTAGTGCCAGCTATCTGTAGCTTCTAACTAGGCGAGGTCTTTGGTGACCTGATCTGCCCAGCGATATCTGGGTCTGCCAATCGGGCGGCACCCCGTTGGGACTTCCATGTACGCTTTTTTTACAGCTCGATCCGTCCCCATTCGAATGACGTGCCCTAGCCAACGTAGTCGCGCTGATTTTATTTCTCCCAAGATCTTAGGGGTGGATACTAGGTCTTTCTATGTCCTTGTTTTTCCTCACGCTCTAGGTTCCATCGTTCCTTTCAGCAGGCTTTCGAATCCTACGTAAAATCTTTCTTTCTGCCACTAACATCATGATATTTTCTTTCTGCCACTAACATCATGATATCTTCTTTAAGGTTAGCGTCTAAGCCTCACATCCGTACATTAAGATTAGTCTGATGATTGTTTTATAGACACAAATCTTAGTTTGCCTGCTGATGAGTTTGGACGCTTGGACCTTATGTAGAGCCGCTGAGCATCTTAGGGCGTTTTGTATTCGGATGTTAATCTCTTCTTCGCGTTAGTTAGAGTCCGTAATAGTGCAACCAAGGTATTTGAATTTGTCAACACCTTTAGTACGTGGTGACGTACCTTTGTGTAGAAATTAATCAAAAAAATTAAAATGGCAAGTATCCATCCATCACCCCACATCAAAAATGGCTCTCACTATAAACAACTCTCGCGGAAATTCTGCGAAAAATTGCACTTTGTAGTTGTGGATCACATCAATGTTTAAGCTGTCGTTTTTATCTGGAAATAGTTTCTTTACAATACTGTCAACGTATTATTCAAGCAGCCTACCAGTAGTTAGGATATAAGTTGATTTCATTTGAGATAATAATTCATACAAGCTTCGATACTAAAATATGAATTTTAATTTCGTTTCTTTTTGCATTTAAGTCGGTAACTATGGAACTATCAGATTAAAATCAAATTTTATTTACTTTCATTTTTTGTTGTTTTCAATTTACGTACCTAACTTACATAGAATTATGTCACTTAACAAAGGGAAAATAATTTAGTTTAATTAATTAAAGTTCACTTTAATTAATTAATTTTCTTGGGATTTTATCAATGTGTTATCAAGAAATAACTTATGAAATACGTTACTACTTATATTTTATATTATAATTTACAACGTTATTTATTGTAAGAACAAACTTTTAAACTATACCATATCGCAAAAAAAGTTAAAGCTGTTTCATACATTTTACCTGAGTTAAAAAAAACATATGTTTAACTTTTTTCTCGTTTTCATGTTTGTTTTCAGGTTTTGTGTTAACAAAACATTGGTTGTATGGAGACAGAAAATATAGTTTCCATACAAAAAGTTTGATCAACTTCAACATTCGTCATTTTGTAGTAATTGCTACTCTACCGATGAAACTAAACATTTTTTGTCAAAGAAACGTAGGTCAAAAATCGACAAAAAAGATTTAATTTCCCATACCAATATGATGTCTCTCAATGTCCTCTTAATTAGCCTACTTTTGTGCTTTTCATTTTATTTATTTTTATTTATTGTTCAAGACATACATAAATGCAGATTATATTATACATTACTCATTAGCAAAAACCACTAGGGTTTGTGTGCCCTGAGAGTTCGCAAGTTTTAAGCATACTATTCTTTATTTAGCACAGAACATGAAAATGGTACTAAAAAGGTACTGTTCTGTTGGTGTCACAATGACAAAGACGTAAGATAAAACAAGTGAAATGACAGAATAGATATTATGATGGACCGCCGGCCAACCATGGTCATTTTCAATCTATTGCATATTGGGACCAGACCAAATTGGCAAGATAGCCATTAGCTTGGAGCTATCAAATATCATCGTCTGGGTTGCGAAGTAGAAAGCTTCTGGGAGACATGCCACCCTGAACATGGTCACCCATCGCTAAAAAAATATCGATCGCATATTTATATAAATGGTGAACAGGGTCGTGGGTGGCATCATTACCTGAACTATTTTTTGTGTTCTCATATTGATTGAATAAGGAACAAGGATCACAAGAGCATAATATGTGAAATGTACTTACCTGCCCTGACCTTCTAGATGCTTCCTGGAAGTGACGCAAGACTATGGTTGTATATAGGCCTAGGACCTGCCTCACCCCTTAAATGTAATTACATACCAATATGTAGTCGATTATTTTTTTGAAAAAAGTCTCTATGTTTTTACCCTGGCCGCGCGCATATGATTCCTGAAATCTAACCAAACCGATATCTTACATGTTTGTAATGATGCCACCTACGTCCCTGTTTACCATTTATATCAATATTCGATCAATTATTTTTTTTCGATTGGAGATCATTGTATCGGAGGCCATATGTTCAGGGTAGCATATCTCCCAGAAGCTTCCTACTTCGCAACCTAGATGACGATATTTGATAACACCAAACTAATGGCTATCTTGTCAATGTAGTCTGGTCCCAATAGGCGATAGATTGAAAATTAGCCTCTTGGCCGACGGTTTCTGACAAACATCTGTGTTAGTATGGGACGACCAGTTTTTTTTTCGATTCATGTTTCTTTGTCAAAAATGTGTAGTTTCATTTGTAGATCATCCCCATCGACTACAAAATGTCGTTGCATTATAGTTTTCGGATTTAGTGTTAGCAAAAAATAACACAGTAGGTTTCAACAAAGTTTGCTTGGAAATGCTGTTGGCAGTATTCTGAGATGTAATGGCAAAAGTTGCACCTCTGTCGCTTTCACCTCGAATAAAAGCACGATTTGAAATGTTGATGGGATAGCTTTAATTAGTTCCAAGTAAGATTGTAAAGTAAACATTAAGATGATTACATGTAAGTAGTAAAATTTAATTAAGCCATTTGTATAACTTAATATTTTTGAATTTAGTCTTATGTTCTACTTTGAATTTAAAAATTGTTTTATAAAATTTGCTTCAACATATTGTGTGGATGTAAGTATTTTGCATTTTGTAGATTATTGTTATAGTTTAAATTGTTCTAGTAAGGTAATCATAAGCTTAAACGTCTCATATTTCTATTACTTCATTTCATAATTTTATTTTACTGGCCTAATAATTTATTTTATTTT
Organism: Agriphila geniculea; assembly: GCA_943789525.1. Lineage (NCBI taxonomy): Eukaryota > Metazoa > Arthropoda > Insecta > Lepidoptera > Crambidae > Agriphila > Agriphila geniculea. The sequence continues at coordinate 14,327,456 of OX038882.1, read as the reverse complement.
AGTAAGTACCCTTATTATAATCATACTTTTCTCGCATTCAAAATACATATTTATTAACTGTGAATAAAACAATTATTAGTAGAGATTAGAACGTATATTAAAGTACGACTAGATATTGATCGTGATTGCCATTAGTATTTTTATGTACAATATTACTTACTTAAATATTTCTGATAGTTTTCTGATGAACAAATTAGAAATATAGATACGTAAGATCGCACGCCACAAACAAATTATAATGTCCCTGTCTTAACAGTTTTAAGTATGTGGTTAGTTTATATTTGTGTACTATGAAAAGGTTATATCGGTTCTGTGTGTAGTTCCCTAGAAAAGGTTATTAGGTACGATTAGACGAAATAAATGTTCAATGTTTTGTGTAACGACGCTTGTACGTATATCTGTTATGTAAACGATTAGGTACTGCTTTACAAATTAGGTGCTAATTTAACTGTGTGTATACATAATTGATGTGCACTTATTCATTTTGTACTGTAAACAACAAATGAATGCGAATGACGTCGACAATATCTATTTTATATTTTGAATTTTAACGCTGTAGTGCTTTTTATGAGGATTTTGTTCCATAATAGAGTATTTACATGATGCGACTTAGCAGGCGAATTTAGTCAATTACCGCTTTTTATCGACAATCGCTTGTAAAATCTAGTCACAAAATTAATTTCAATGAGGTGGCGATTCGATTTTACAACCGATTGTCGATAAAAAGCGCCAATTGACTAAATGTAATTGCCAAGTCGACTTGTGTAAATACCCCGTAATCTTCACATGTTAATCCCTCACTGATCTGTATACATTCCATTACTTGTTTAGTTTAAAAATCAACATTATTAATTATGTAATGAGCATAAAAAGTTAGGCGTTTGTAAGAATCTTGTGGATATAAAAATTTGTTTGTACAGTTGCATGGAATTTATTTCACTGTAGTGAGACTAAATATTTTTATCTGATACTTTTAGACAATAGTGATAATAATATAATTGCTTTGAATTATTAATTATCATTATCCAGAACAATACTCAATAAAATTTCTTTAAATTATGCTTTTTTATTTAATCTTCTTTTAGATAAGATAATTATTAAGATAATTATAATTTATAACAATTAATAATTATTATCCCATAGATGCTGGTCATTACTGAATTTTTAAATGATAATTCGAAGCCAATTTATAGGACATTGCCAGTTTTGCGTTCGAGAATATGTCAAAAAGCTATGCAATAATCAACCATATTGAAAAGAGGGAGACTAGTAAAAAAGTAGATTTCCTGAACTGGCCTCCTTCCTGGAGGTCAAGTCTGCTAATGTTAACGTCAAAATCGTGTTTCAATGGTGTTTGAATGGTAATTTTGACACAGTTCTTGTTTCCTAAACCCAAAATCGAGACACAACGTGTTTCCGTTTTGGGTTTAAGAAACAAGAACTGTGTCAAAAATCATTACCATTCAAACACAATTTTGACGTTAACTAAAAACTAACGTTGACTAAAAATCAAAATGACTATGAAACAAAATGCCTAAATTCATGTCTAAAGAGTAAAATGTCTACTAAATAAATTGTTTAAAATGCAGGATAACTAAACAGTAGTTCGCTTAAGGATTAAATAGGTGTTAATTGCAAAACGTAAGTATGTATGTATGTTCATGATTTTTGATCAAATTGGCAATCTGAAAAGAAGTTATTTAGTCCTTCTTTATTTTAGTCATTTTGCATTCTAGTCATTTTGCATTTTAGTAATTTTTCATTTTAGTAATTTTAGGTTTTAGTCATTCTGCATTATAGTCATTCAGCGTTTTAGTTATTTTACCTTTTAGGCAACGTGATCAGGAAGAGTTCTCTCATTTGAACGGATTTGGATCTTCTAATTATTTCGCTTCATCTACTCTCATCTAGTTAATTGTATTAAATTGTATGGGGTCACAAAAATAATAAAAGCCAGACTCATAAATTAACTTTATTCAAAGACATTCCGTTGTATCGCATATTTCGAAAATTTATGCTCGAAGTATGACTAGATATAATATAAACACATACTAATAGCTACTTACAAAATTACGTTTAAGAACCTTAATAATAAGTATATTATGGCGGTACTTGATATTCATAACTTAACTGACAACATTATAGTTTACTTCTAACATTTACAATGATAAATTTATGAAAATTCAATCAGCAAAGAAATTAAGTTACATTAAATTATGCAGAAAATTAAATAAGTGCAATGAAAATTTTTCTTTTATGACAAAAACCAAATAAAAACCTTATCAAAATAACAAAATATTTCAAAGTAGCGGTTAAAATCACATATGTAAGTACAAGTTATTAAAATGTTGTGTAGTTTTTAAATATAAATAAATCTTTTGAACTATTTTCAATTTCTACTTAACTTTATGTTGATTTCAAATAATTTATTTTCTCTATTAATTAATAGCTACACTTCGGGAATGAACATTAAAAATTATGTTTCACCTTATTTATTGCTTAATACTGTAAGTTAAATATCCATACCAATAACTGAAAGTTGAAGTTATTGGATCAGTTAGAAATGGCGGCCTCACACACACAGGCGCGGCCTTAGAGGTTTAGACGTAAGGGTGCTTCTACACGGTGCATGTAGCTTGCGTATGTTGAGGCGTGGGTCATTTGCGCGGGCGTACAATGCTATGAAGCTGGACCCGCTTTACGTGTTTCCACGGAGCATGTAACCTGCGCAAGTGCTGAACTTGCGCGGGCTACTTACACCGTGTACAAGCACCCTAAAGCGTGCACTTCAGGCCGGATCTCACGTGTGTAGAGAGAGGCGCCGACTAAAGAATCAGCACCTTATGCTACACACGTGACGTGAAATTTGGCCGGAAGGCCGCGCGTCTCCGTCTGGGCCTGCGGGCCATGCCTTTGCATATGTAACCCTATAAGATTTTTGATGGTGTCTACTGAAGTCGTTATATTCATATTGTCGTGTGATCCTGGGTCTTACAAGGCGTCGAGTCCACAGATGAGATCCGAATGTTCGATATCTTCCATTGGCAGGGGAGCAAACGCTAGAGTGATGGAATTGTGGTACCGCCCACTTGACACCAGTCTTACTACGGTATCTTCGCAGGCTATGTAGGCTGGACGACGACCTGAGAAAAATAGGGCAAATCTTTGTAAAAAGCAATTTTATACTTGTAAAATTTACTGGCATAGGTGGCACAGAAATATTGACTTTCGCAATAAAAACTGTTAAGCTGCGTATGCACCGACGACAAATGGCCAAATTAGGCGCGTAGATACATCTGGTTACTTGCTAGGATACACGGTGACCGCACTGGAATTGTGGGTCGCATGGATAGGAACATTGGTCTCATGATCTTTGGTTGTAAGCCTCGCGCCTACATTGCGAACATTTCTGAACGTTTTACTAAGATCTAGGCGCTGATCTAGCCACCTGTCGGTGGTGCCTAGGCAGTCTTGAAGATTGAGCGAATGTAATAATTAAATCATCATAGCCATTGCTACACTAAACTCGAACCAGTGATCAATCAATAACAGAGGGCGAATACACAATAAAGACCATAGAAATAGAATGTCCGTATGATGGTAACTTTTTGTTGATTTTCTTGAGCGCAGCGAAAATTTTTCTATGTATAGACATAGAAAAATTTTCGTGTCTTCTTTATCATAGTCGTCTTTATCATAGGATAAAGACACATTATTACAATTTAGGTAATAAAATTATCGTGAGTATACAAATTTTCATCTTCTGAAATAAGCTACCTAGTAAAAAAATTAAGGAAAATTAAATATGCTTGAGGTTATAATAATTTATTATGCGAGGTTTACAGGGCGAGGACTTATGAAAACTCAAATAATGAAAAGATAAAATGGAAGTTACCTAATAATATGTACGAGCAATATTTTAAATGTTATTTTTTATTCAAGATTTAATATTCATTCTTTCTATAAGTAAGTAATTTTAATTCATAAGCTTATTTTGTTTTGATCCTGAAATTGTATTTATGGAATATAATATTGCCTCCTGGCATTTTACCGTCGTCATTCTGCCATATTGGAGGGTGGCAAAGGAAGATAAACTTGTTATTTTTCCAAACTAGGCATTCAAATCATTCGATTCGTGACTAGCAGCCGCCCGTAACATCGTTATCCGTAGACATTTTTTTCTATCCTTCGGGAACATTTTTCTGGATGTAAGTACACTAGGTGTGTCCTTTTTTGTACCTGACATACCCTGACCCTGACATGTTGATTGATTGAGTAGTTATGACGTTAAAACGTAAGAAATAAACTAATCTAATCAGCCCAGGTACCCTTAACCCGTCCGGAAAATGAGACACCATAGATTTTCTGTTATTGTCCGAATGCCGGCGTCCGCGCGGGAATAAAGGCTTATTAAAATGACAAAAAACTGTAGGCTCGATAGATGGCGTTGATAAAAATGTAATGTCTCAATGTAATTTTTTTTACTAAGCTTCGAAGACTACTCAGGAAGACAGGCAGATGTAACCCTAAAATGGCAAATGTCAGCCAGCGAGCGCTTACTTTCCTCTTTGGTACAGGCCGTTTATTTTTAAAAGCCAATTTTGACACTTCTCTTTTCATCAATGCCATCTAGTGAGGCAAATAGTTACTATTATTTTTTAAAGTCACTTTGAAAAGCCATCATTGATGAATAAAAAATTAAAAAAAAACTTTTTATTATTATTCATCCTTTTGTTTTATTCTATATTTATTCTATAACGCCACATAGTATAATCCGCGTGCGATGAGAATGGGATGGAATCTTGTGAAAGTAAATCAAAATTTGACTATTCATTAATTTTAATTTCCTTGTTTAATTTACTTGAAGTTGCTGCAGTAAAAGTTCCCTCACCTCGGATGCGTGACGTCGTATCGTGCGCGTTTCAGTTTAACAAAGTTCCACCCCATTCTCATCCCTCGCGGATAATAATATTTAGAACTCACTCCAGACAAACTGTGTTAATTATTGAACTCATTATTATATGTCTTCTTACAACTGATCAGCTCATTTATATATTACGTCTATTATACGTATACTAATATTATTATATGTGCTATTATTATAACTCATTAATGTAATTTTCTTGAATGGCGACCGCGCACCGGACGACGCTCCGTGGGTAGGCCCCCCACAAGGTGGACCGACGATCTGGTGAAGGTTGCCGGAAGCCACTGGATGTGGGAAGCGCGGGACCGATCGTCGTGGAAATCCTTGGGGGAGGCCTATACCCAGCAGTGGGTATCATGCGGCTGATATGATGATGATGATGATGATGAGTGTAATTTTAATTACCTTCATTAGAGTCCAAGCCACACACGCTATCAAGCACCTCCATTTTGGTGTGGTCGAGACCACTAGCACCCCCTATTTCTGCGTAGTCGGGGAGTCCACGCTTCATACACTGTGCGAAAAATAATTATTGATTTTATTATTGACTATTTCACCTTCATTACTTTTGTAAATAATCTATTTATTTGTGTTTTTATTAGTAAGTACAACTGCTTGGCTACTTTCATACTAACTGTGGCCACCCGCGACTTCATCCACGTGAACTTGGTTTGAACTTTCATCCACTATTTCCATTCAATACTAATTTTCATGACAATATAGCCCCTATGTCAAATAAATTAATCAAAACTGCTTCGTTAAACAGCATACCTACAGGCATGAAACGGTAACAGACTGAGTTACTTTTACAGTGATTTTTATATTTGACATTTTTTTTTTTTGAAAGAACAAAAAATAATCAATGGCTCCATAATAAGCGAGTTTTGACAGATAACATTCATTTGTGATTAAAATAATCTGACTTTTCACTTGCGCGTAATATTATATTAAGTACTTATCTTCAAAATATTAATATTAAGAAAAATAAAACGTAAGTATGTCACTAAGTAACAAAGAATTCCAACTACAACAAGAAAATAAGTCATAACCATCGGATTACTCCCCCAAAAATTTTATGAATCTTATATGCAAACAAATTCTGAACGAAAGTAAAGAACTTATTGGTTAAAGTAATGTCCTTGAAATGGATTGGTGATAACAATGACTTATCTGTGAATGAAACGTTATTATTATAATTATAATATACAAATATTAATAATTTAATTAATATCAGTATTTAGACTGAAACTTCAAACAACTACCTCCAATCTTACTATTAAACTCGTGTTTAATTAAACATAGTTACTAAGCTTTTGATTATAACATCAAAATGTTTAGCTAATGAATATTATTAAATTTGGCATCAAATGTATCACAACAAACTGTGTTAATATGTGAACAAAGCAAGAAATAGGTATCTGTCTGGTGTCTGTAGTTTACATAATATTGTAATAACCGCTAGCTAAACCAAATCGAAAATTGAAACAATAAATAAACTTCGCTGTCTAAATATAACATTTTAACAGTATATTTACTATACCTAATTATATTCATTATTATATTTGTGCCGTTACATAAGTATGTACATAGGACTGCCGTTACAGAAGTATGTGCATATTTACTTCTTTGAAGCGCAATAAGCATTAAATATATTTGATTATAATAGTTATATTGAACTTGGAAAATCCCTGAACATTTGATCGGGATTCCAAACTTCCAAATCCGTTCAGCCGTTTTTGTGATTGAGTAAGAAACATCCAACCTCACATTTATAATAATGATAATAATAGAATAATAAATGTTTTTTTATATTAATTATTAATATACCAAAAATTACAAAAACAGTTATGTAAAATGTATCTTAATTACAAAAATGTGGAGACGGTATTTCCAGTAATTTCAGGAAGTGTACCGAACATTATTAAAGTAGTACCTACTGAAGTGTATCATTTTAATTATTTTAGTAGTTTAAAATACGTTGAGATAAAATATACGTAAATATTCAGCAATATTCGAAGTATATTAATCAAATTTAAAATTTTACCAGCATCGGAAATTATTTTAACAGTTCGTTGCCTCACTTGGCCCAAATGAATTTGTTTGAGCTAAAGTAATGTGGTTATTTTACATAGAATAATAGAACGAGTTTGGCTTTCAGGTTACCAAAAGGTCGCACAAGGATTGAAAAGGTTTTATTTCGGACTAGCTTCTGCCCGCGACTTCGTCCGCGTGGATGTTAGAGAAAATCCTTAGAGAACCTTCAACCAGGATCTGACCAGTCATTTTTACGTTTCCGGTTCCCGTTCCCGTTTCCGTTCCCGTTCCCGTTCCCGTTCCCGTTCCCGTTCCCGTTCCCGTTCCCGTTCCCGTTCCCGTTCCCGTTCCCGTTCCCGTTCCCGTTGCCGTTCCCGTTCCCGTTCCCGATCCCGTCCCGTCCCCGTCCCGCCTCGTTCCCGTTCCCGTCCGGTTCCCGGTCCCGTGCCGGCCCCGTCCCATTTCCGTTCCCGTTCCCGTATCGTTCCCGTTCCGTTCCCGATCCTTTCCCCTCCGTTCCCGTGCCGTTCCTTTACCGTTCCCGTCCCGTTTTCGTTCCCGTTCCGGTCCTGTATCGTACCCGTTTCGTTCCCGTTCCATTCCCATTCCGTTCCGTCCCTTTCCGTTCCCGTTCGCGTCCCGTTCCCGTCCCGTACTCCTTCCGTTCCTTTTCCCGGTACCGTTCCCGTCCCGTTCCTGTCCCTTTCTCTTTCCCGTTCCATTCCCGTTCAGTTCCCGTTTCGTTCCCGTTCCCAATCCCTTCCCGTTCCCTTCCCGTTCCGTTTTCGTTCCGGCCCGTTCCGTTCTCGTCCCGTTCTCGTCCTGTTCCCGTTCCTGTACCCGTGCCCGTTCCCGTGCCTGTTCTCGTTCCCGTTACCTGGATGTGCATGTCCAGGTACAGGTCCATGATGTGTCATGTCCACCGTGTTGGACTTCAAAATAAATGTCATTTTCGCAATCACCATCCCATGAAACCTCAAGAACGACATCCACATCGATTTTCATGTTTACTTACCCCATTTACACCCTAAGGGATGATTTTTAAAATAACATAAAAAACAAAAAACCGACTTCAAAACCAACTTAGTGATTTCAATATTATTTATTGCTTTTTAGAGGCAGAGTGGGGTTTTGAAGTCGGTTTTTTGTTTTTTAAAACAATTTTTTTATTTTTTCTTTTTAGTGTATGTTCCTCCTACTGTATTAGATATAATTTATCACGGTAGATAGAAAAATCGGTTAGGCCAAACGTGAGATAATCGTTGACAACCATGCATACGGGTCAAACTGAGAAAAGAACCTCCTTTTTTGAAGTCGGTTAAAATACCAAAACCTTGTCCCTTAGTTACACTTATGTAATAAATACTTTTCTGAAAACCGCATCAAAATTGGTTCAGGTAAACGCGAGATAATCGCGGACAAACATACATTCATACGAGTCAAACTCAGAACCTTCTTTTTTTGAAGTCGGTTAAATCACTAAAACCTTCTCCTAAGTATAACAAATACTTTTCTGAAAACCGTATCAAAATCGGTTCAGCCAAACGCGAGATAATCACGGACAAACATACCTACATAATATGAGTGAAACTCAGAACCTTCTTTTTTTTCGAAGTCGGTTAAAATACTAAAACCTTTTCATAAATGTAACAAATACTTTTTTGAAAACCGCATCAAAATCGGTTCAGCCAAACGCGAGATAATCGCGGACAAACATACATACATACATACAGGTCAAACCGAGAACCTCCTTTTTTTGAAGTCGGTTAAAAATGTGTGTTTGCCTATTTCTTTTAAGACATGCTCCTACGAATTTTAAATTTGTAATGTCTATTTTATATTCTATTTCCATACATTTGAACCTCATTTTCACATGTTAAATCCTGTCCACCGTGTTGGACTTCAAAATAAATCTCATTTTCGTAATCACCATCCCATAAAACCTCAAGAACGACCTCCACATCGATTTTTATGTTTACTCACCCCATTTACCCCCTAAGAGGTTGATTTTCAAAATCACAAAATATATGTTTGCTTATTTATTTTTAGACGTGCTCCTACGAAGTTTAAAGTTGTAATGGCCATTTAATATTTTTTTCCATACAAAATTTGAACCCCATTTTCACCCCTTGAGGATTAGATCATGTCCACCGTGTTGGACTTCAAAATAAATGTAATTTTTGCAATCGTCATCCAAGAAAACCCCAATAACGACATCCGTATCTATTTTTAGGTTTACTCACCCCATTTACCCCCTAAGGGGTTTATTTTCAAAATCACAAAATATTTGTTTGCTTATTTATTTTTAGACGTGCTCCTTCGAAGTTTAAAGTTGTAATGTCCATTTAACATTATTTTTCCATACAAAATTCGAACCCCATTTTCACCCCTTGAGGGGTCAAATTATCTCCACCGTGTTGGACTTCAAAATAAATGTCATTTTTGCAATCGTCATCCCAGAAAACCCCAATAACGACATCCATATCTATTTTTAGGTTTATTTACCCCTTTTCACCCCCATTTAATCCCCTAGGGGTTGAAATACTAACAATAACAATATACGCTGCGTTAGATTTCCATCCATAAGCCTAAATTATATATTTAGTAATTTTGACTTCGAAAATAAAGGATTTTCTTCATTACACAACTTCATCCCCCTTTTGACCCCTTCGGGGGTAGAATTTTGAAAAACGCTGAGACCCGTATTTATTTATTTTCAATCGTCAGCCTAAACACAAAATTTGACGATCCTAGCTTCAAAACTGAGGGACTTTCATACAAACTTTCATCCCTTATTTCATCCCCTTAGGGATAGAATTTTCAAAAATCCTTCCTTAGTGGATGCCTACACTGTATAAGGTATCTGTGTGCAAAATTTCAAGTCTCTAGGTCCAGCGGTTTGGGCTGTGCGTTGATAGATCAGTCAGTCATTCAGTTTACGATTTTATATATTAAGAAGATTGTATTCGTGGCAAATTAAATACCCCTAATCCCTTGTGTGCTGTATGTAAACGAACGGGAAATCTCTCTTGAGGAAAATTGATGTTGTAAGAAAACAAAATGTTTTGTTCTTTGTGATAAAATTTTGCATAGAAAAATCTTAATTGTTAAAAATCACTATAATTTGGCTATTGGACCGCGTAAAGAGTGAATGTACGATGGCACACTTGATAAACCTGAAGCAACGCTTATCAAAATCTAGAGCCACAAATTCGGTTCAACTCAATCTTTTGCATTATTGTCACCCAAAATGGTTATTACATAAGTCAACTTGTAGAAAACTTTAGCAGGAAAGAAAAAACCCAAAACCCCTACCCAATGGCCAACATTCTATCCGTTTGAGCGCTAGGCTAACTATTAAACCTTAACCATGAGCAGTAGACAATAATCGCAAACTTATGTGCCTAACTACGCAAATATATTGTACGCTCTATACTAACGGCTATTCAATTATGACGTCACGCTTGAGTACTTTGTATGCAACGCCTAGGAAATTTACTCGGCAGCTATATTAAATACTAGCTTCTGCCCGCGACTTCGTCCGCGTGGATGTTAGAGAAAATCCTTAGAGAACCTTCAACCAGGATCTGACCAGTCATTTTTACGTTTCCGGTTCCCGTTCCCGTTTCCGTTCCCGTTCCCGTTCCCGTTCCCGTTCCCGTTCCCGTTCCCGTTCCCGTTCCCGTTCCCGTTCCCGTTCCCGTTGCCGTTCCCGTTCCCGTTCCCGATCCCGTCCCGTCCCCGTCCCGCCTCGTTCCCGTTCCCGTCCGGTTCCCGGTCCCGTGCCGGCCCCGTCCCATTTCCGTTCCCGTTCCCGTATCGTTCCCGTTCCGTTCCCGATCCTTTCCCCTCCGTTCCCGTGCCGTTCCTTTACCGTTCCCGTCCCGTTTTCGTTCCCGTTCCGGTCCTGTATCGTACCCGTTTCGTTCCCGTTCCATTCCCATTCCGTTCCGTCCCTTTCCGTTCCCGTTCGCGTCCCGTTCCCGTCCCGTACTCCTTCCGTTCCTTTTCCCGGTACCGTTCCCGTCCCGTTCCTGTCCCTTTCTCTTTCCCGTTCCATTCCCGTTCAGTTCCCGTTTCGTTCCCGTTCCCAATCCCTTCCCGTTCCCTTCCCGTTCCGTTTTCGTTCCGGCCCGTTCCGTTCTCGTCCCGTTCTCGTCCTGTTCCCGTTCCTGTACCCGTGCCCGTTCCCGTGCCTGTTCTCGTTCCCGTTACCTGGATGTGCATGTCCAGGTACAGGTCCATGATGTGTCATGTCCACCGTGTTGGACTTCAAAATAAATGTCATTTTCGCAATCACCATCCCATGAAACCTCAAGAACGACATCCACATCGATTTTCATGTTTACTTACCCCATTTACACCCTAAGGGATGATTTTTAAAATAACATAAAAAACAAAAAACCGACTTCAAAACCAACTTAGTGATTTCAATATTATTTATTGCTTTTTAGAGGCAGAGTGGGGTTTTGAAGTCGGTTTTTTGTTTTTTAAAACAATTTTTTTATTTTTTCTTTTTAGTGTAAGTTCCTACTGTATTAGATATAATTTATCACGGTAGATAGAAAAATCGGTTAGGCCAAACGTGAGATAATCGTTGACAACCATGCATACGGGTCAAACTGAGAAAAGAACCTCCTTTTTTGAAGTCGGTTAAAATACCAAAACCTTGTCCCTTAGTTACACTTATGTAATAAATACTTTTCTGAAAACCGCATCAAAATTGGTTCAGGTAAACGCGAGATAATCGCGGACAAACATACATTCATACGAGTCAAACTCAGAACCTTCTTTTTTTGAAGTCGGTTAAATCACTAAAACCTTCTCCTAAGTATAACAAATACTTTTCTGAAAACCGTATCAAAATCGGTTCAGCCAAACGCGAGATAATCACGGACAAACATACCTACATAATATGAGTGAAACTCAGAACCTTCTTTTTTTTCGAAGTCGGTTAAAATACTAAAACCTTTTCATAAATGTAACAAATACTTTTTTGAAAACCGCATCAAAATCGGTTCAGCCAAACGCGAGATAATCGCGGACAAACATACATACATACATACAGGTCAAACCGAGAACCTCCTTTTTTTGAAGTCGGTTAAAAATGTGTGTTTGCCTATTTATTTTAAGACATGCTCCTACGAATTTTAAATTTGTAATGTCTATTTTATATTCTATTTCCATACATTTGAACCTCATTTTCACATGTTAAATCCTGTCCACCGTGTTGGACTTCAAAATAAATCTCATTTTCGTAATCACCATCCCATAAAACCTCAAGAACGACCTCCACATCGATTTTTATGTTTACTCACCCCATTTACCCCCTAAGAGGTTGATTTTCAAAATCACAAAATATATGTTTGCTTATTTATTTTTAGACGTGCTCCTACGAAGTTTAAAGTTGTAATGGCCATTTAATATTTTTTTCCATACAAAATTTGAACCCCATTTTCACCCCTTGAGGATTAAATCATGTCCACCGTGTTGGACTTCAAAATAAATGTAATTTTTGCAATCGTCATCCAAGAAAACCCCAATAACGACATCCGTATCTATTTTTAGGTTTACTCACCCCATTTACCCCCTAAGGGGTTTATTTTCAAAATCACAAAATATTTGTTTGCTTATTTATTTTTAGACGTGCTCCTTCGAAGTTTAAAGTTGTAATGTCCATTTAACATTATTTTTCCATACAAAATTCGAACCCCATTTTCACCCCTTGAGGGGTCAAATTATCTCCACCGTGTTGGACTTCAAAATAAATGTCATTTTTGCAATCGTCATCCCAGAAAACCCCAATAACGACATCCATATCTATTTTTAGGTTTATTTACCCCTTTTCACCCCCATTTAATCCCCGTAGGGGTTGAAATACTAACAATAACAATATACGCTGCGTTAGATTTCCATCCATAAGCCTAAATTATATATTTAGTAATTTTGACTTCGAAAATAAAGTATTTTCTTCATTACACAACTTCATCCCCCTTTTGACCCCTTCGGGGGTAGAATTTTGAAAAACGCTAAGACCCGTATTTATTTATTTTCAATCGTCAGCCTAAACACAAAATTTGACGATCCTAGCTTCAAAACTGAGGGACTTTCATACAAACTTTCATCCCTTATTTCATCCCCTTAGGGATAGAATTTTCAAAAATCCTTCCTTAGTGGATGCCTACACTGTATAAGGTTCAATTTCAAAAGGCAAAATTTCAAGTCTCTAGGTCCAGCGGTTTGGGCTGTGCGTTGATAGATCAGTCAGTCATTCAGTTTACGATTTTATATATTAAGATTGTATTTATCAAAATGGTTTCTTAGACAAATTTGCTATACATTTTACGGATTAATTAAAGGTATTATTTATTTTAATAAATTTTATACTTTTTAAATGAATTTGTCCACCCAACTTTGAAGGATCATAAAACAAATAATACGCAATATATAAAACCAACAGGTATACAAGCTACTCTAAAAGTTTAATATGTTTACGATTTTTATTAGTATTTCGTTATTTTATTCATTAGTCATCATCCCAATTTTATAGTTCACTGCTTATTGTAGAATTTCAATAGTTAGCGTAGCGTTCAAACGGATAGAATGTTAGCTATTTCAGTAGGGGGGCAAGTACTTAACTTGATTATGTAAAAAACATTAACTTACGCGATGAATAGTCCCAGTTTCCATATCAACAATGTCCCTCTTCATGGACTGTCCCACGTTGAGGTCTAAGATGCGCACGATCGCGGGAGATACAGCGATCACGGAGCAGTTGCCTGTCACGCCGTGGTTCCTCAACGTGTATACTCCTTCAGATCCAAACAGCATCACATTGCAAGCTAAGGGAGTAAAAAAACTTAGAAAAGGTGTGGAAATGCATGATTAGAACTCAAATCCTGCTCCTCACGCATTTTGAATGACAACTCTGCCAACACAATTACTGCGATTTTCTATTGTCACTAGTCAATACACGATTTAAAGCTTTGATCAATAGTCAATACCTTTGATCGAAGGTCAATACTCGTATCTTTCCTTTCGACGCATAGTGCCAGAAACGCAAATTGTTTGTATTTTCATTATCATCTTTGTGCTCTCGAAAGAAATGCCATTAACAAAAACATAATTTAGAACGATAGCAGAAATCGTTCTAAAAAATGTTTTTGCTGCAAAAAAGGTATTTAATATTAGAACAATAAAAATATTTTGAATGTAAAAGTAATAAATTAGAATTCGGTTTTAATACAATCAAAGATAGTTTATTTTGCTAGCACATACATTTACGGATCCCCTTCGGCTTTCAATTGTTTCTAACATCACCGATAGGTACCTATACACACATATAGATAGGTACAAGTACAAATATGTACCTAGTTTCACTAGATAAAAACGCTTAGATAAATAGTCACTCGAAGAGAGCCAATAAAGTGCAAACAAAACAGCTCCATTGGGTACACGTGGCCCTGCATAGGAGAATGCACCGAATCATAAAGCGCGAGAGTTTCTTTCCCTCTGGAGGTCTTAAAATGTTTCTATCTTATTTCGCATAGGCATTTCAAGGGGTTGTATGACTGCAAGCTGTAGCAAGATTTTCATACTATAGTTTTCTTCAGTACCAATGAGATCGGTTCTTAAAATGTTAAAGCTATTAGGGGTATTCTGACCACAGAACAAAGATTTTTTTTTTTCCCCCCAGTACAAGTCGCAAGTAGGTGGCAACTACTTCTATGTTCTGTGATTCTGACCATCAGCCTATTTAATGTCCCCACTACTGAGGCACAGGCCTACTTTATGGGTGGATAAGGAGGATGGGCCATAACCCACAACGCGGGCCCAATGCGGGTTGGTGGGTGTTAACGACTGCAAATGCAGCTGGGACCAACGGCATAACGTGCCTTCCGGAGCACGGAGGAGCTCGAGATAATAATTTTTCGGTCACTATTCCATGACCGACCCTTGTGAAATTGCTGGGCCAGGCACTAAACCATGGGTATTATACAAGTGTTCTTTCTAACGAGTTCCTTCTTTAGAGATTATTTAAGTTGGAAGCTTCAATTAATTACTTACGTCTAGCATTCTTTAAATGCCTGATGGTGACCGCAAATCCTTTTCCTCGAGCAGGGACCCGGTACTGTATTAAGGCAGCGTTTTGCTGCGATACTAGCTTGCGTTGCGGTCGCCGGTCGCACGACTCCACCACACGGTCATCTTCCCACGCGTCAGCTGGCCAAACCTGGCCGTTGAGTTCCCATCCATCTACCCACTGCAAAAAAGGAGAGAGAAAAGATTTACATTTACAAAAGAATCTATCTGTTGGCAAGAGCACTGAAATTCAAAACTTTATTGAAAAAAAAATTTTTGGAAAACTGCATAGTGGCAACCCTAGACTAAAATTGTGTTTTGCTTGCCCATTCATTATTTATATTCATTAATGGGCAAGCAATTTGTACTTTTTTTAATAAAACTGTCAATAAGGTCGAAGTAGTAGGGTCTAATCTTGAGGGTCAAATGGGCACCAGGCGAATTAAAATAAGGGTTCCGTTTTTTGCCATTTTGGCTACGGAACCCTAAAAAGAGGTCCAACGGGCGCATTTAATATTATTATTTTAAGAAGTTCGACTTTACAGAGATCCAACGGGCACTTTTTGCTTTTGGGTCCAAACTTGGAGGTCCAATGGGTACTCAAGCAAAACACAATTTTAGTATACATTGTATTGATTATATTATCGAATACAATAATCTATTTGCGTTTAGGGTTGTCACTTCGCAGATTTCCATACAAATAAGAAAACAAAATTTCTTAGCCATGTGGTTGTTTTCAGGGTTTAAGTGCTATTATATACTCTGTGGTTTAAGTAGTATAATTTTCTGGGGTTGTGTGCATGGTTCCTATCTACCATAGTCAACTTTATAAGACTTTTACCAAACAGCTTGTATAGACTGCTCTGCTGTTCGCTGAGAAATCATAAATATTATTAAGAAACGTCTCGCAGTACCGTTTGTCGGAATTAGTGTGAGGGGTGACACCTTATCACCGATCGCACTGCGTTTTGTGGTACGGTCAGCAATGAAAGTTGTTTAACACTTTAGTTCTTTGTCATAGTAACTTTTTTGACTAGCGTTTCAAACCGTGAGACATCTGTAAAAAAGTTGCTAAGACAAAGTTCCAAAGCGTTAAGCGACTTTCATTGCCAACTGTACAAAGCACGCAGCTGTTCTCACTCAAGCGCTAGGTGGCTGGGACCTAGCCCAGAGACAATTGTAAGGAAACAGTAAACTAAAATCTATGGAACAAGCAGTCCGCTTACAAAATGGCACTACGTCACGTATAATTACAACCGAGTGGGTGGAGCTAAAAATGCTGACATTTGCATAATATACTCATAGAATAGAATACTCATAGATATTTTCTATACTTAAGAAAAAATATTTAATACTTATAATACGTTATCTCTGCATCTTTTTACTGCCTTCTTTGCGTATTTAACACCAATTGACTACACAGGACGCTATTTCTAATAAATTATCTCTTTCTCAAACTGCAATTACTGTAAATTTTATTTTATTATTTATTAGGACCGTCAGAGAAAATTACATTGAGTCTTATACAATAGGTGTTTACATTATAACATGGAGAATGAAAAATTCTATTGAAGGCGGCTACATTATTCCTTATGGTACGGACGGATAGGTACTTAACTAAGGGACTGTCTCACAAAGTCCGGCCAAGCTCAAACTAACACACCTGACGAGCAATTTCAAAAAAAATATGCTATATTCCCCGATTAAATCATAAGTCAGTGCCCAAACAGAAGTTATGAGACAGGAACCCAAATGAAATATACTGTAAAGAATACTATCACCACTAAATGTTAATGTTATGTAATTTTTTGGTCCAATGTTTTAAGCATTGTTTGCAAATTAGTCTTCCATAGATTTTATTTCGTTGTATGAAAATAATTACCGGACCGCAATTTGTAGAGATTTAAGAAACCTTCATTTTTATTCCGTACCCAAAGGGTAAAAACGGGACCCTATTACTAAGACTGCACTATTCGTCTGTCTGTCTGTCTGTCACCAGGCTGTATCACATGAACCGTGATAGCTCGGCTCCCATACAACAAACGTGATTTTTTGACGGAACCCTTCGTGCGCGAGTCTGACTCGCACTTTTTTTATTTTTTATCAACGCATCGTGAGATAACACGGCGTGCAGGCAATCCTAAAAAGGTAATGGTACTAATTTTACAGAACACAGTAGAAGCGCACGCAAGACCAGTTCTCTAATTTTCTCATGTCGCTAAACCATGTCAATCAAGTGACTAATGGCAAACTAAAAGCATGAACCACCCCCGGCACACGTGTATTCCTTCCACAACAAGGTGATAATAATATGGAGAAGAGGGATAAACTATATCATATAACTGGATCCACCGTTTCTAATCTGACTTTGTTAAATTCTTTTATATCTGATGCCATGGATTCTGGAGCTCAGGCAGATGTCGTATACACTGATTATAGTAAGGCTTTTGACAGAATTCACCATAAAGTCCTAATTTCCAAGCTCTTACGAATTGGTGTTTGCGGTGACCTCCTAAGATGGTTCACATCATACATCGAAAATCGATCTCAGGCAGTGGTAGTCAATAATTATATATCTAGTTGGGTTACTGTTCCTAGTGGGGTACCTCAGGGTTCACTTCTGGGCCCTCTGCTCTTCGTAATTTTTATCGCTGACATTGGTTCATGTTTTCATCATTCTAAGTTGCTCTGCTTTGCTGATGACATGAAGATTTTTGCTAAAATTCGAACACGGGATGATGCGATGGCCCTAAACGCAGATTTGGCTCGGCTTGAGAGTTACTGTTCGGCTAATGAGCTAGATCTTAACCCTTCTAAATGTTATTTTATTTCCTTTAGTCGCAAACACAGTCCGGTTCTTTTTGATTACACTCTCAAGGGTGCTCTGCTGCAGCGTCAGTTAGTTGTGCGCGATCTGGGTGTATTGCACGATTCCAAATTGTTATTCGACTCTCATATCGATAGTGTTGCGACTAAAGCATCAAGGTCACTTGGGTTTCTTATGCGCTGCGCTAAGGAATTCTCCCTTATTAAAACTTTAAAAATCTTGTTCTGTTCTTTTGTTCGGAGCATCTTGGAATACACCAGTGAGGTTTGGAATCCTAGGTACAATATCTACATAGCGAGTCTAGAACAAATACAGAAAAAGTTTATACGATTTTTATGCTACCGAACAAAGGTTCCTTATTCTTCCACTGATTACCATGACATGTGTAGAAAGCACCACTTGAATTACGTCGTACTATTTCTGACTTAGTATTTTTGCTAAAAATTGCATCATGCTCTATCGACTGTCCCGAATTGCTGTCTCAGATATCACTTAGAGTCCCCTCAAAATCCCTTAGAAATAACTCCCTCTTGTTTTTGCCCTCAGTCCATACTAATTACAGGCAAAACGAGTTTATGTGGCGTGCCAGCAACAAATTCAATGAACTGTGCAGAGCATTTGATTTTGATCTTTTCAACACAAGTGTGACCAGTGCGAGGAATGCGATCAGTAGGCATTTTTTCAACACTTAATTTTATGATACCTATCAATTTTGTTATTTCATTGAGCAACTATGGTTTATCAAATGAGATGTGTAATCTTAGTTCGTAAGTATTAATTTATCATTTTTAATTACTATTTGTGAGGACCTTTAAGTGGCTATCCACTGCTATACTTATTACCTATTATTGTTTGTTGCTGTTGGTCTTCCTTGAAATAAAAATAAAAATAAAATAAAAATAAAAATAGTGTATGAAATGAAGCGATTTTTTGTATGGAGATCCCAACATTAAATCCTCAGTCGATGAAACTTTGCAGGGATGTAATATAGTATGAACCAAAGCCTACGTAACGAATATCCAAAAAAAAAACTAGAAGAACCGTTCTAATAATAATGATGATGATAATCGTATATTTGCATGCTATCTTTTATGGCTAACATAGGTTAAAGCACTAAACAAATGACGAACGATTTTATTGTACAATACCCTTTTTACTTCAAAAAAAAATCTATTCTATTCTATACATGAAAGGACCGGAAAGAAAAAATCAAGTTTAACGGCTTCTATTATGAAATTTTAAACTTTTCATGTAAAAATATACTGCCTAAGTAAATACCGGTGGAACAATTGCCCGCTCCGCATTGAATGAGAAATATCTAACCCGAACATACAAAGCTTTTTAAAAAAGCAAAACCTCTTTCAAAAACCTTAATAAAACAGTTTTAAAAATATACAACTCTAAAAAGCAAGAATTAATATTAAAATTTGCATATTCATTATTATAAAGTACCGCATATCTGATGTTACTAAACGTCCAAACCACCTCTGTTGTCTAGTGATTTGCCCACACGTATAAAGATAGGTTTACGCTTGTTCAACAATTGACATGTTTTCATTTTTTAACCGACTTCAACAAAAGGAGGAGGTTCTCAATTCGATTGTATGTTTTTTTTTTATAGTTGTTCGCGCGTATCTTCGACATTTATGGACCGATTTTGATGATTCTTTTTTTGTTCGATTGAGTTTGCTTGCGAGATGGTCCCATTTAATTTTTTTTCAAATCAGTCGAGTAGTTTTCAAGTAATCCTGAAAATACTATGATTTTGCATCAACTACCTTGACGACTTTGTTATTTATGAACCGAATTAGATGAAGTTTTTTGTGTTGGAAAGGGGATACCTTTAGTGTAGTCATTTTAACCGACTACAAAAAAAATAAGGTTCTCAGTTTGACCTGTATATAGTATGTTTCTCCGCGATTAACTCACGTTTGGCTGAGCCGATTTTTCTACCTAAATAATAAACTTACCTACACTATCTAATACAGAAGGCACTGACACTAAAAATAAACAAATAAAAAATTGTTTAAAAACAAAAAAACCGACTTCAAAAAAACCTGCCTCTAAAAAGCAAGAAATAATATTCAAAACATTAGATACGCATTATAACGTCTATTGAAGTCGGGTGGGGATTTAAGAATAATAAAAAAAACCGGTCAAGAGCGAGTCGGACTCGCGCACCGAGGGTTCCGTACAATCATAAATATATTTGGATATGTTATTTTAGGACAGTCTTTAAAAAAGTAGGATAAACGGCAGACAGGTGGAAGGGCGAACAGGCGGACAGTTAATTTACAAATGCTGCTTATGGTGACTGAAAAACGTTTCAGCCACTCCACATTGCAAAATGTTTATATTACTAGTCCATCAGCCATTTTAATGTTCCCACTGCTGGGGCACAGGCCTTCCTTATGGGTGGATAAGGAGGACGGGCCATAACCCACCACGCGGGCCCAATGCGGATTGGTGGGTGTTAACGACTACAAATGCAGCCGGGACCAACGGCTTAACGTGCCTTCCGAAGCACGTAGGAGCTCGAGATAATAAATTTTTGGTCACCCATCCCATGACCGAACCTTGCGAAAGTTGCTTAACACCCGCAATCGCTGGTCCAGGCGCTAAACCACTGCGCCACCGAGCTCCTCGTTATTATTATATTACTATATAGTAATATATATAATTACTTAGTAAAGTATGAACTTATTCTTCGTTTATTCGTACGGCAAATAGTAGGTAATTATATTTGAACCAGCCACCAATTTAGTATTGTAGTGTTAGGTTGCGCCATCTCTTGACCCATAGTGGAACTACTTTTTGCCCTTAGGTTAGCATGCTTAGGACAGCGCCATCTGTTGACTGGTAGTGAAACTAAAAAAAAATTGTTTGTTTTTTGAATTTCTAAAAAAGTGTGTTATATTGAGACATCGTTTTATTTTTCCTGTAATCTTTACATAAACTACTATCACATAGAATTATTTCAGATTTTTCTCTTTGCAAACTTCGGAGATAAGGGGGGGGGAACGGTATTTTTTTTTACATTTTTCATCATAAGTCGAAAACTATGCGGCCTAAGAAAAAAGAAAAAATTGTTTTAAAATGTGCAAACAGCGCTCTTTCATATGATACCCCACATGCCTTAATCACCTCACTTAAAATTTTTAAGACCCCTTTTCAGTCCCTGTTGTAAAAAAAATATTAATTTTATTATTTTTTTCTTATTTGCAAAATAGTTGGGCAAATGTCATCTAAAACTATTCCAAATTTCAAGTTGATACCATTAGTAGTTCTCGAGATATCCAGCTGTGACAGACAGACAGACAGACTGAGTCACACCATAAGGGTTCCTTTTTTACCATTTTGGTACGGAACCCTAAAAAGAAGTTGTACTTCCCGTATGTACGTACGGTACGTTCGTACCCCACCCAACTTCAATAGACAAGTCGGTTTTTTTGTTTTTAAACAATTTTTTTACCCTTGTAAAAAATCACCAATTAAAACACAGAACAAAAATTTTGAAATGTTGTCAATTAGTTGAAGCAATGGATTGTCTTAAGCAACAGTTTTCAACAGTGTAGTACAGTCAACAATGATCAACGTCTGTTGCAGCAACAGATCCGACAGTTTCATTTCACATACGTTCTACAGTTGTGTACAGTCATGTCTACCGAATCGTTGCTGCTGCAGCTGTCTTTTTTTTAAGTATTGGGAAAGAAATGAGAAAAGAAAACGCTGGTGAAAACGGGCAATATTTAGAAGTAGATGCCGAATCGTTATAACTAAGGGACATACTATCAATCTTAGAATAATTACACCTAGAAGGCGAGTCCGCGTCCGTATGGTGAGGCAATTCAAACTAAGCCAGAATGGCTTGGTATGACTATTCGGCCCGTTAGTGCTCAAGTGATATTCGTGTCGAAAACAACTCCCGAAAATTTCATTAAAAATGAGGGTTTGCGCAATAAACGGATGTCACAATCAGTTCACATTACATCGGAACAATACACGAAAGATTGTAGATTACATTTCACGTATTATTAATGCGTTTAAACTTAATTTTTTACGTAAAACATTCATCAAAATAAACCATAACTTGACACTTCACATTTTATGAAAATGTTGCCAGTACGGGGAAAAAAATCTCCCGCATTTACTTAGAAGTCCAAGACCATAGCGGTAGCGGATGGCGGCCAACTTTTTTGTTTGTGACCTGATTTCGATGAAACTCGGTTCAGGGTACTATTTTAACAAAAAAAAAACAGTAACGCAATGTTAAAAATGTAAAAAATCCAAGATGGCGGCCAACTTTGTTGTTTGTGGGCCGATTTCGATGAAACTCGGTTCGGGATACTATTTTAACAAGAAAACAGCGACGCAATGTTAAAAATATAAAAAATCCAAGATGGCGGCCAACTTTTTTGTTTGTGGGCCGATTTCGATGAAACTCGGTTCGGGATACTATTTTAACAAGAAAACAGCAACGCAATGTTAAAAATATAAAAAATCCAAGATGGCAGCCAACTTTTTTATTTGTGGGCCGATTTCGATGATACTCGGTTCGGGATATTATTTTAACAATAAAACAGCAACGCAATGTTATTTTTTTTTTAATCCAAGATGGCGGCCAACTTTTTTGTTTGTGGGCCGATTTCGATGAAACTCGGTTCAGGGTACTATTTTAACAAGAAAACAGCAACGCAATGTTAAAAATATAAAAAATCCAAGATGGCGGCCAAGTTTTTTGTTTGTGGGCCGATTTTGATGAAATTCGGTTCGGGATACTATTATGACAAGAAAACAGCAACGCAATGTTAAAAATAAAACAAAAGCAAAGATGGCGGCCAACTTTTTTGTTTGTAGGCCGATTTCGATGAAACTCGGTTCGGGATACTATTTTAACAAGAAAACAGCAACGCAAAGTTAAAAATTAAAAAAATCCAAGATGGCGGGCAATTTTTTTTGTGGGCCGATTTCGATGAAACTCGGTTCGGGGTACTATTATAACAAGAAAACAGCAACGCAATGTTAAAAATATAACAAAATCAAAGATGGCAGCCAAATCTTTTGTTTGTGGCCTGATTTCAATGAAATCCGGTTTTAGGTACTATTTATTATTAGGTTTTTCAAAAAAAACAGCAACGCAATGTTTCAAAACATAAAAAATCCAAGATGGCGTCCACACTTTTTCTTTGTGGGCTGATATCGATGATACCCGGTTTCGGATACTTTATTTTAAAATAACAGCAACGCAAAGTAAAAACAAAATCCAAAATGGCATCCGATTTCTTTATTTGTTTTTTATTTTCAAGCAAGTTACATTGAAATAAATCCAATAACAAATCAAATCAAATCAGTCGTTTATTTGCAAACATGTGGTTAACAAAGGTCTTAAACATAAAATGTGCCGTTACATGCTGCCGTATGCAAACGGCGTGCAAATATTTGAAATATTAACTATGATTAATAGCTATTTGATAGCAAATAAAAAAGTAAATGGCAAGTATCATTCATTACAAATTTCAGCTACGTCATAATTGTAATTATATAATGGCAAAAAAAAAACATTTAGTTTTATAAAAAAAACCACTCTTACTACAAATATTGAATTAATTGAATACCGCAGAATATAATTATTAACTTAATTGTTTTGTCACTTAAAAAGTCAGACACAGTAATAATTTTTCGTCAATAATAATTGCCTTAATTTATCTTTAAATTTAAATAGCGTTAAACTTGTCAATTCAGATAGGAGTTTGTTGTACATACATATAAATGGCCATGCAATATGAATTTTTAGAATATAATTTCAGACTTTGGTATGGAATATGTAATTTATCACCATCATCTCGACCTTTTGTCATTTTTAACATAACATTGCTGTTTACTTGTCAAAATAGTGCCCCAAACCGAGTTTCATCGAAATCGGCCCACAAACAAAAAAGTTAGCCGCCATCTTGGATTTTTTATTTTTAACATTGCGTTGCTGTTTTCTTGTTAAAATAGTATCCCGAACCGACTATCATCAAAATAGGATCACAAACAAAAAAGTTGGCCGCCATCTTTGATTTTGTTTTATTTTTAACATTGCGTTGCTGTTTTCTTGTTATAATAGTATCCCGAACCGAGTTTCATTGAAATCGGCCCACAAACAAAAAAGTTGGCCGCCATCTTTGATTTTTTTATATTTTTAACATTGCGTTGCTGTTTTCTTGTTAAAATAGTGCTCCGAACCGAGTTTCATCGAAATCGGCCCACAAACAAAAAAGTTGGCCGCCATCTTGGATTTTTTAAAAATTTTAACATTGCGTTGCTGTTTTATTGTTAAAATAATATCCCGAACCGAGTATCATCGAAATCGGCCCACAAACAAAAAAGTTGGCCGCCATCTTGGTTTTTTATATTTTTAACATTGTGTTGCGTTTTTCTTGTTAAAATGGTACCCTGAACCGAGTTTCATCGAAATTGGCCCACAAAAAAAAAGTTGGCCGCCATCTTGGATTTTTATATTTTTAACATTGCGTTGCTGTTTTTTTGTTAAGATAGTGCCCGAAATTGAGTTTCATCAAGATCCGCCCACAAACAAAAAAAGTTGGCCACCATCTTTAATTTTTGACATTTTTAACATTGTACACTCACATCTTATTTAAAAAATATTTTATAGGTATTATATACTTTGGTTGGACTTAAACCCTTGCCAATCTCTAGTTTTGACAAGCAAAATGGTGAAATTTACACAATCGCAACTATAAGTACGACGATAGTTTCAACTTCCCTACTTTTAGGGGAAAATTTCATGTAATGGTAACATTATTTTTTTGCTGTGTGCGTTTCGTCGAGCGTAAACACAAGCACCTTACGCACACATAAATTTCATTTGTGCCTCACTTTTGACGGACCGCTTTCTGGGAAACTATCGTTCTAGGTGTAATTATTCTAAGCTATCAATGATCATTGGCGTAGGAAAAAGACCCCCCCCCCCTGATATATTGCTTCTAAACTGACTAGGAGACCCCCCCCCCCGCTAGCTTTGCCTCGGAACTGAGGCCCTGGAAAAAATCTCTAGATACGCCAATGTCAATGATGCCATGTTATGCAACAATGTTAAGTGACGAACTTTTATTTTTTATTGTCTTTATATTCACGTCTGACGCCTTAAAAACAATTTAAAAATTATTGTGTTCCAGTAGAGGTAAGATAGCCAGTTCCTCAGTGATGAGGATTCCAAGAGTAATGCGCTTCCACCTTCGGCCTCATCGTCACTTAATTTCAGGTGGGCACCAAGCACTATCTCTTTGTGCATAAAAAAACGTGGTTAAGCTTTCTCAATTTTATTTGTAACTAGCGGCCGCCCGCGACTTCGTCTGCGTGGACAGTTTTTTGCTATCCCTCGGGAACTATACGTTTTTTCTGAATGAAAAGTACCCTATGTCCTTTTCTGCACCCCTGACAACGTGTATGCAAAATTTCATGATGATCGGTTCAGTAGTTACGACGTGAAGGCATAACAAACAAATAAACAAACAAACGGACTTTCGCATTTATAATATTAGTAAGGATTCTTAATGCCTTCTCTATTTATACATGATTTATATGAAAAGGAGTTATTGGTATGAAAAAGCTTCCTTATTTAATTTTTATTAACTCTTAAATATTTTTAACTTTTCAATGTATTTTGTATAAGGGTACCTAAGTATATACATATTCATTTTATTATATGGCACAACATCAAATAATTATATTTGTTGTTCTAACTAATCCCTAATTTTATTATTGTTTACATGTTTTCTCGCATTTTTATAGAAAAAAATCTTTTTTGGTTTGATTTATATCGTTTGATAATATTTTTTTCAAAGAATATATAAGAATAAGTAATATGTGACGATTATAAAACAACTATCATATCAATATCTTATTTTTTAAAGTAGATTTATGAATGCAAGCATTTAGTCAGCTATTCCGTAGTTTTGAACTGAAGCCTGTAAGGAAAAAAGTATACCTAATCACATTAGATTGACATAGGTACTATTAAGCATTGGGCAAACCACAATTATTGTGCGAAAGATCACGTTAGTACAAAAGATCGATAGTGCGATTCACGTTCATGCGAAATGTCGATAGAGCAAATCACTTTCGTGCGAAAGATCGTTTGTACGAAAGATCGTTTTACGATCCACGTTTGTACGAAATATCGATTGCGAGATTGTTTTCAAATAGCTTTCATAGCTTTTCAAAGCTATCATAGCTTTTGACGTACACATCGAGTTAAAAGAGCAATAAAATCTCCCAGAACACTGGGGCCATGTTTACATGATGAAATAATAATAGACGTAGGTTCATAGTGCTGTAAAAATAAAAATAAAATAAAAATAAAAATAGCCTTTATTCTTACCACAATACTTAGCATGCTTTACAAAGTAACAATAATTATAAATAGAAAATTTGATTTATAAAATTTCCATTGATTTAAATTAAAATATAAAAATAATTGTTAAATATAAAAATGGCATTGATTTTAATTGTAATTGTAATTCTTAAATATTAATAAAATTTTAATTTGTGGAAGTCGCCTCCTTGGCGTAGGCCTCCCCCAGCCTCCTCTAGTTCTCTCGGTCTTTCGCCTTCCTCCTCCAGTTTGGTCCAACTCTTTCCTTAAACACGTCCTCCCATCTTTTCTTCGGTCTACCTCTACCTCGTTGTCCTTCTCTTGGTACCCATTCTGTCAATTTAATGGTCCATCTATCACTTTCTAATCTACATACATGACCTGCCCATCTCCATTTCAAACTTCTTATTCTTTCCAGTACATCAGTTACCTGTGTTTCTTTTCTTATGATGTCGTTTTTAATTTTATCTGATAATTTTATACCTAACATGCTTCTTTCCATTTTCCGCTGGTGTATAGCTAATTTGCTTTCGTTTTTTTTTCGCAATGACCATGTTTGGCAGCAGTAGGTTAAGCTTGGTAAAATTACCGTATTAAAAAGTTTGCCTTTAATTTTTATGTTTATATCTCTATTTTTCATGACTTCTTTTAAGCTCCAATATTTCTTCCAAGCGATTGCAATCCTTCTATTTATTTCTTTTTCTGTCTGATCTTCAAACGCAATCGATTGACCCAGGTAAATATATTCTGTAACATACTCTATTTCTTCTCCGTTAACTCTTATACTCTTTTCTTCACCATTAGTGATTATTTTGGTTTTTGATGTGTTTAACAACAGACCAACCTTTCTACTCTCACTCGCTAACTCGTTCACCATGCTCTCTAACTGTGTACTTTCTACTGCAAATATGGCAATATCATCCGCAAATCGCAAATGACTTAGGTACTCTCCATCTATTTTTATCCCTTGGTTTTCCCATGCGATGTTTCTGAAAACCATCTCAAGAACAGCTGAAAATATTTTAGGTGAGAGTGGGTCACCCTGTCTTACACCTTTTTCGATACGAAATTCAGGTCCGTCTCTTTCCAGTCGAATTTTTGTAGAGCACTTCGAGTATATGCTGTGTAAAAGGTTTATATACTCTACATCTACATTTTGCTGTACTAGAGCCTCCCAGATAGCGAAATGTTCCAAAGAGTCAAAAGCTTTAGTGAAGTCTATAAAACATATGTATAGAGTCATTCCGTATTCCATACATTTTTCTTTCAATTGTGTCACAACATGAATATGATCAATAGTTGAAAAATCTTTTCGAAATCCAGCTTGTTCCCGAGGCTGATTTTCATCTAAGATTTTGGAGATTCTTTTCAGTATGATTTTTGCGAAAATTTTATAAACATTGGTCATTATACTTATTGGTCTGTAATTGTTTAAATTAGCTCTATCTCCCTTTTTATGTAGTAGAGTTGTTGTAGACTTAGACCACTGATTTGGAGTTGTTTTTTCTTGCAGTATGTTATTAAACATAATTTGTAGAGGTCTCTGAATCGGATCTGATAAGGATTTTAAAAGCTCGTTTGTAATTTTGTCTTCTCCAGGTGATTTGTCTTTTTTTTGTGTCTTGATTGCTAGTTCTATCTCAGAAAGTAGTACTGTAGGCACTGTCTCATCACTTTCAGATTTTTTCGAAACATATTCTGTAGAATTCCGTACTGTTTGTGTAGAGTATAAATCTTGATAGAATCCTGTAGCTTCTTTTAGTATATCAAGTCTGTTGGTTATCTTACCTCCTGCTCTATCTGTTACATTTGAGGTCCATTTCGAAGATGTCTGAAGCTCTTTGTAGGCTTTTTTCATAGCACCAGTTTTACTTATAAATTGCTCGAATATGCTTTTCCTGTGGGCTTTCCTTTTATCTGAAATCTGTCTGTTTATTTTCTTACTAATTTCTGTGATCTTTTTTCTAACTTCTTTGGTTCGCTTTAGGCTGTATAGTTGTTTTCTATCTTCCAGCAATGTTTTTAAATAGGTTTTACCTTCCTCTTTTTGGGCCCTCTCTGTTTTCGACATTTGCAAAATAATGTTCTTCATTTCCTCCTCAAAATTATTGTATTGTGTTTGTATGTCAGATGTCTTAAGTATAGCAGCAATAAATTTCTCTTCCCATTTTTTTCCACTTTCTCTTGTCAGTATTGGTAGCTCTTTAAGTACTTGTTTGACAGGTTTCATACATTTCCCTTTCCTCTTAGTCTTTATGAACACTTTGCATCGTATCATTCTGTGGTCGGTATTAAAATTTAAGTTTTGAATTATATTAAAGTTATGTACTACCAAGCTGTGATCGGTAAGTATGTAATCGATTTCATTGCGATATAAACCATTTGGTGACTGCCAGGTCCATTTTCTAGTTTCTCTTATTTTGAACATACTGTTTGTAAATTTCAAGTTCTTCTCTAAAGCAAACTCTACTAAGTTTTGTCCATGTTTTGACCTTTTACCACCCGCGTATTTGCCGAATGCTAGTTCTTCTCCTTGCAGTGCCTTTCCAATTTGCGCGTTGAAATCGCCCATTAATATAAGTTTTTTTGTATTTGCTGTTTCTATAGCTATCTCGAGCGTTCTGTAAAATTTATCTAACTCATCGTCCTTGCATTTTTCGGTGGGCGCATAGGCCTGAATAATGGATAACACATTTTTGTTAGGCAAGTTTATTTGTAGAGTCGCTACTCTATCAGAATAACTTTTGAAGGAAACTATGCTTTTTTTTAAATATTTCTTAATTATAAATCCAACTCCATATTGACCATGCGTACTTTCAGTGTGATAAAGTATGTATTCTGGGTACTCTTGTATTTCTTCGTTTTTCCTCCTGATTTCACATAAACCAATTATGTCCCATTTTAATTTTTGTATAGCATAATCTAGTTCTTCGATCCTCGAATCAGACATTAATGTTCTCACATTCAGACTTGCAATGTACAGATATTGTGACGGGTATCTCTTTTTGTTTTTATTTTTATTTGGGGGATTTATTTGCTGTAAAAAGTTATGTGAAAAAGACAGAAAAAAGTTACAAAATAAAGACGATAAGAATTATGGTTTGAGAGCATTGTTTTTTGCTTTTAATTTGTTTTGCCGCATTTGTTTATAACTAAAATCGTTTTTCTTATTGTTTTTACAATTCTGCACCAAATCGTAAAGTTACACTTGTAAAACAAATTGTACCTAGTCACACTTCTTGTTTAAAATAAAAGCTAAATCTTACTTTCAAAAATTTAAAACGTTTAATATCGTAAATATCAAAAGCGAGTTAGTTTACAAGTATTAGCAACAGTTATTACACGATTTTCCCAAACAACTTTACGAAAGTGTGATATTTGCGGTCTGACTAATGCAGATGCTACCAGCTAATTAACTTCCTGCCTGGAACCGACTAATCTGCAGATTACCGGGCGTATACCGAAGTGCGAAATTTACTTTAAGCACTGGGTAATTCCACTTTACACCGATAAGCTTACATTAATTACCACATTTTACATCGGGGCGGTGCCGTTTTCATTACTATCACATCACAAACTAAGTGAAGTAGCTTCGTCAGTTTAATAGTTAGATTATCACTTATATGAAGCCGTTCAACTTGTAGAATCTTCAGTTTTACGTATTTCGGAAATAATGTTCTAGATAAATGGATTAACTAGTGTCTCCTATTGTCTTTGGTTGGATTGTAGCTAACTTTGAAATTTTTAACATATTTTTCAGTGTTAATATTCAATTAAGTACCTAGTCAAAACAGTATTAGTCTCCCAATAGGCCAGTAAAATCTTTAAAAAATACCTAAAACCCAAAGGCAATGAAAAGCTGCATTTTTATATCTTTTTGGACCCTATAGTACCTATAGGGGAATGTAAAACTACGTTTTTTTTCTTGCAAAACGTAGTTTTACTCTCCCCGAAGGGGTCCAAATAATATACCAAAAATGCTGCTTTACATCGCGTTTTGCGTTTTTAATGTAGTATTTTACTGGGCTACAAGTTGATGACGTGCTTTTGAGTATGAAAAAAAATGCAAAACAACGATTTAGCGCTCACAGATACTACTTAGTTAGCCCGATATTCATTTATTTGCTAATAAAAAAAAATTTTAGGTAAAACTAACAAAAATAAACCCATAAGAACAAAGAAACAATTTCAACAAACCAATCGTAGAGCAACGCGGCTTCCGTTTTGGACGAAAGCCGCGTTGCTCTAAAGCCCACAGTAACGATCAATTACGATTGTCAATTTTTTCGTCAATGCCATTGTTGGAGGCATTGACAATCGCTTCAATTGCACGTATAAACGATCAATTTTCAACAACAATCGCAAATGATCGTTACCGGAGCCCTTAAGAAACCAATAAACTTAGAATTAAAAAAAAAACTTACCGCGACAATGCCACCATTTTCGCATGGCACATTGACGTAGTTAAACGTCACTTGAATCCGTTTGTCTGGATCAGCTATCATGTATATACCGCACACCGACGGCTCATCGGACGGTGACTTGAAGAACAGCTCACCTTCCTCCGAAGTGACAAGAAAACAATCTATGAGAAAAGCAAAAATCGACAATATATTCCAGTTTTAGTCATCATCATCATTTACATTAAATTAAGTCAAATATTAGCCTTTTCGTTGCCCCACTGCTGGGGCACAAACAAGCCTTATTTATGGATAGATAAGGAGGATAGGCCATATTCCACCATATGGGCTCAATGCGGATTCGTGGGTGATAACAACTAGGACCAACGGCTATTATCGATTCTGTGCCAACGGCGCTCGAGATACTTTTTTGATTACCCATCCAATGACCGACTCTAGCGATACTTGCTTAACCGCCGCAATCGCAGGCACAATGCACTATACAAATGCAACAGCGCCATCGAGCTCCTCATTTCCAGTTCGAAAGGAGGAAAATTTCCAATAATAATACCAATGAGGTATTATGCACAGTATACATATAGTACATAATACTTCAATGGTCTTACATACTTAACTAAAAATAAACTCCGTTCTTCTTTATTTACATTATTTTTAAAAGACAACAGTATCCTGTAATACTGTTGTCTTTTAAAAATAATGTATGAAATGAAATGAAATAATGAAAAATTTGGTTCATTACGTTTTCTTTTACCAGTTTATTATCTTACATATGTATTGTTTATCCCTACTTCAATACGGATCTTAGCAAAAATATTCAAATGAAGGTAAAAAGGAATAAATTAACCGTAACAAGATGAAACCGCAAAATGCGGTTCGTAAAGCTACTCAAATATGGGCAAGTAATATGGGGCAAGTTACATATGAAAAGGATTTATTTCGTATCTAACGTAACTGAAACGTACCTAACTAAGGTATCACTAAGTTTTGCCTTTTTCCGTCAATGCGGCACACAGTTTAGTTTTATATATTTTTTATCGTAATCACTTATCATCTGTGTAAGTGCTTTATGTGATGAAATTAACAATTTATCTATCTATCGATCAAAAATACAGTTCAGTAGTAAATATAGTCTGAGCCAAGTGGAGTTGAGTTGTGGAAACTTAATTGGTAGCTACAAATAAAATGCAGCATATTTATTCATAATTAACCGGAGTTACAGTGAGAGCAAATTAGTTTTAAAACGAGCAATATACGGTTTAATCAAACATCGTTATTCAATGTTACGAAGATTTATTCTTCACTATACTATGTTTTTTAATAAATTACAAACAATGCATGTTTTCTTCATTTACAGGTGGATGAAAAAGATTGAGATACTTACTATGCAGTCATTGTTTCAAGCAAAATTCAGGATTCAATAAAAAGTCAATTCACAAAAAAATATATACTATGTTTTAGATTAATATACCTACTTACTCGTAAGTACTTTAAAGTTACTATAAAACTTGTGCAGTAAAATATCCCAATCTACTTATTAGTACCAAAAATGAGTTGTTTATTTCTTCATAATTTCAAACTAGCACGGAGATGCTAAGAGTAAAATGTTCCCAGACAAACACAATTTTTAGTGAAAGAAATGTGCACTACACGGAATTTTACTGTCCGCAATCGGAATGTGCATATTACATTTCCTACATAGTGCATAAACTGAGTACATTCTACATTAGACCGTGAAAAATCAGATGTATTCCTAATGGAATCTCTAACTCTAATGAGCAACTTTAAATATTTCCGCAAGTTGCTTTACGTATTTAAATAATATTTGATTAGTGGACGGACGGTAAAATTCTATGTAGTGCAGAAACACCCTTTGTGAATTCTATAGGGTAAATAGCCTTATAAAGCCGAATATGGTTAATAGGGAACCATGGATACAACCTCGCAAACACTTTTTGCGAAAAAAAAAAAAGAAATTTTCTTTTAATAATAAACTGCATAGTAGCAACCCTAGACCTTAAATTGTGTTTTGCTTTTGCCCACTAATGGGATTGATTATCGAACACAATAGTCTGCGCCTAGGGTTGTCACTTTGCATTTTTCATACAAATGAAAAAACAAAATTTCTCAACTATGTGTCGGTTTTCAGGGTTCATAATAATTTTCCGGAGTTGTTTACATGGTACCATATCTACCATAATCGGCTTTAAGGCATTTATCAAACAACCTCTCTATCAGTTAAAATACTGTACCTTCCACAGGATCTATGATACGGTGTGTGGGTATCGGCTGGCGGCGCGCCCTCGTGAATATATGCGAGAACGAAGAGGGAGAGCTCTTCAGTCGACCGTACTCTTTCCCCTGAAACAAGATAGCAATTAATAGTTTGTTACAAGCACCATCATAGACTGAAACACTTTATTAATTAACGGTAGGTACAGGGCGATGCAAACTTGATGGTGGTTATAAAGTTAGCTGCTATGCGCGTATCTGGGGGTCTATTACGAAAAGTTTAATGCGATACACGCAGATGCATCCGTGCTTCGTTTCGATTGTTTCCTATTACAAATCACTTTCGTATGCGATATTGCGAAGTGATTGCGTGAGTCTGACAGTTTCTCTCTTGCGTATCCGACATCGTTCGTTTAGTAGTCTATGGACTACGATAGAAAAATTCTGAATGTTTAATAAATCTACAACCAAAGAACTGCGAACGACTATCGTGGCTAAGTGACTGCGTTACGCAATTGTGTACGCTATTTTCGTAATAAGCCCCCTGTGCCCCGCAGCCTCACCTCTTCAACCCGCATACATCTAATGGGGAATGCCTGAAAAAAATCAAATTGGCTAAATATTTTTTTAATAGGTAGCAATAAGCTCCCTTATAATAGAAAACGTTTTTGAATTTTTAAAAGCGTGAAATATAAAAAAAATAAGTCTTTTTGTCTTCACAAATATACGGAAGTAACAGCAAAATGGACATTTTAAGCAGACTTCAGCCACGACTGGCCACAACCACAACACATTTAAAAATAAGTTTTGACATTTTGTAACAAAACTTTTTTTAAATATCATGTTGTGGTTGTGGCTAAGGTATTAGGTATGTACATTCTGTTGTTACTTTCGTATATATGTGAAGACGAAATTCCTTGTTTTTTCACGCAACAGACAATAGGCTATTTTACACCATGTAAGATAAAGTATAAAAATGCATATTTAAGATAGATTTCATAAATAGTAAACGAGAAACGTCGATATTTATTCATAAAAATGCAATATAAATTTTATAATTCAATTTTAAAAATCGTCTTTTTTAATCTATTCATCAAATGTTAAAAACGCCCTTCGCCATATTGGATTACGATGTGACGTCACTCCGATAGTAAACAAACATGACAGCTCTCTTCTCTCTGTGATTGTGATATTAAACAAATTAGATTTTCATCGATTTATTTTGAAATCTTATAAGTGATTACTACATCTGTGGACTATTATCCTTTATTTTATTAAATAGCATCATGAAATACAGTTTTGTTAAAGCAGAAAGTACAAATCTACCAAGGATAAATACATTCATTCATGGTGGCGAAATTTTTTGCGTCCAATCCAATCCCGATTTCTGTTCTGCAGAGTTGAGAAATGTTAAAACAGCAATGTAAGTACTTAGCATATATCAAGTTTTGTCTCACAATAATCACAATAACAATACAACACGATGATACCCTGTGTTATCTATAATAATCTAACATAACCAATTTTTTTTTGTTATCAGGTCCTGGGAGCACGGAGAAAGTCAACTTTAGCGCTGTATCACCTAATAACTAAAATAATGATGAAGACTAATTAATGTTTTATAAGTAAGATCTCCCATCTTTTCAATCAAAAAACCATATCATTCCTAGAAATTAAAACTAGAGATCAACAATAAAAGTGGCTTTTGTTTGTGGCATTAACTAAAATTATGGCAGAATCACAGCCTCGAAATGCTAGTGAGCCAGTGCAAAACAGTGGATGGTACCAGATGCGACCAGAGAGTCGCTATGATTTTTGTGCAAAAATTCCAGGAACTTCAGCAATATGAAGAGGTAAGAAACTGGAGGAAGTCAGGAAAACAGTGGAAAAGAAAATGGAATGAAGATAGAAAAATGCAGTCTATATATTATTTCTGAGGCATTAACATTTACAAATTAATAACAACCCTACTTTTGAAATTAAGTGTCCGTCTAGTGAAAAAAAAGCACAGGACTATTTTTCCAACTTTAAAGTTTGTAAACTACTGAAAATACACTTTTCATGTTATAAAAATAACAGTTTTTTTTATAATTTAGGCCTACCTACTCTACTCCTATCCTACCACAGATCAAAGAAATGAGTTTTGCTTCTGAGTATCCTACCGTACCCTACCTTATGTCTAGTATAGATAGTGCATATTATGTAGGTACTTTTTCACATATTTTGCACTCATGCACATGAGATAAATACACATCTATTACATTCTTTAAATCAACTCGGCTATGTGTTCACCAACATCATCTTTTATACAGTGCGCAATGGAAATAAAAAAAAACTGTACATAATATTTGATATATTTATTTGACCGCTATATTAATAATAACTATATTTTATAAAATCAATGTTTTGATATTTTCACTATAATGTGTGTGTAGATAGCTGGTCTAGTTTCTAACTTTGCAAGCGTACACACACACATATTTAAAAATATCAACAAAAAGAAACACAATTTCTACTATAAATAAGTCACCAGATCACTGAACGCATCTTTGAAACATGGCAAACTCTCTCAATATTCGAATGACCCTCTACAACAAAACTGGCTATTTGTTTCGTCTGCCGCCTGCCGCACTTCAGCTTTGTACTACTTGGACCGCTCTATCATCACACTTCTTAATTTCAGGTGTCAAAAAAATCTAGAAAAAATAGTACAATATGATTAGTATAATATCTGTCCTAGCCTAGTGATAATGTTAATAATTTATTACAACTGCATAAAATACTAAAAATAAATTACCTTGATTACAAGATGGTACTTTGATTTACCATAATTTTCATTTTTTATGGTCTCTTCAATCTCCTTAATTGTATTGTAGACATTCTTTGCCTTTCAATAAAGGCTGGGCAATCAAATCTGGATGGTATGCAGTTTGGTTTCATCTGAGTTAAGCAGAACCCACTACTTTATACTGTGTATAATTCTTCACATCATTTTTTTAGCTAAAATATAGAAACTAATAAGTATTTATGAAATTTTCAAATCACAATATAGCAAAACATAACCTATAAATACATAGGTCACAAAATATGACGATTGTTTTGTAATACTAACATGAAGTTTTATTTTGTTTATTCCATAGTTAATTTACCATTTCTAGCGCTTAGGTACTTACATCAAAGTGGTCTTCACAGAAATACATTCTAGTCTAGTTTTTGGGGACAATGATTTTGGATACTATTATCTCTCTTGCCAGTTTAGTGTTTCTCATTTTATTATCACTTGGCACTTGAATCCACAATTTTGTGGCGTTTTTACACTTGTATTATTGGATTCAGACACAAGACACCAAAGATTTACATTTTATAACTCATTAATTCTTGACTACTTTATACTTGGTCTTTCGCACTATTGTTTGTTTACTAACGGAGTGACGTCACGAGCCTAAACAGCATGGCGGCTAGTGTTTCCGCGCGAAAATTCAAAATCACAAATTAAAAACGTGTTTTAGGGCATTTAATGATTTTATAAAATTACATTAAAAATTCTGCTGGCTTATTTAGACCTCAGGATTAATTTGAAACAGTTTTCAAAAAATGGTGTAATTCCCTATTCTGAAACTTTTTTCTATTAATATGGGAGTTATTCCTACATTATAAAGTAATATTCAGCTAATTTGATTTTTCAGACATTCCCCATTGTACCTATATATTGCGCAGCGACTTGCACTCCTTGCGCTTCTTCATAGCTGCCATTATGTTTGCATCGTACTGTCTAGTTTAATGTAGATAGGTAACTGAGAAAAAGTTGTTCCTCTACCCAAAGTCACATTAGAAAAAGCCATAATTAATTCGAAAGGTTGAAATAAGTTTTCGTTACCATCGATTTAAAAAAATTTGACAGTGAAGTACGTTTTAAATTATGGTGGGGAACCTGGGGGCCTATTACGAAAATAACGTACGCAATTGCGTAACGCAGTCACTTGGCCACGATAGTCGTCTGCAGTTCGTTGGTTGTAGTTTTATCAAACATTTTGAATTCTTCTATCGTAGTCGATAGACTACTAAACAAACGATGTCGGATACGTAAGAGAGAAACTGTCAAACTCACGCAATCACTTCGCAATATCGCATACGAAAGTGATTTGTAATAGGAAACAATCAAAACGAAGCACGGACGCATCTGCGTGTATCGCATTAAACTTTTCGTAATAGACCCCCTGTACAGAACACAAAGCTTAAGCGCCCCCGCTGACGGGCGATTAATCGCTGAGCGAATTTTTGTCGCCGAGAATAGAAAACACGGAGTTCACGAGTAAACGCCCACGAGCTACTTTTTGTAGCTGCGATAAACGCGGCGTTAATCGCGGCGATTTTTGCGGCGCTTTTTTGTCGCTGGCTAAGTGAAACCTTTGCCGTGTCATTTCGTGGGCGATTATCGCCGTGATTAACGCCGCGATTATCGCAGCTACAAAAAATCATCCGTGTGCGGTTATTAATTTCGAATAGTTGTTATCAAACGTCAAGGATGATACCACAATACCCACTCTGAGTGTATTTTGTCGTAATACCATCTTTATATGAAGAACGTGTCTATGTGAATGAGACGTCCAATGTCTATTTTATTCCGGTAATAAAAAGTCATTAAAATAAAAGCTTTTAGTACTTCCATAATACTAATCTTATTTTTGAATGCATTCAGTGCTTTGTTTATTTACTTTTTCATTTGATACATATAACAATGAAACAATTGATTTGAAGACAGCTAAGTTGCGAAACACACGATCTCAGGTACGAATAATTAAGCTACTCGTACGTTTAACTGAATTCGGGTGTATATTGAATTCAGAGTAGAAGGTATACAGGCTGTTTGGTAAAACCTTACAAAGCCGAATATGGTACCTACCAAGCATTCAACTCCGGAAAATTATTATAATACCTGAAAACCACCACATGCCTCAGTTTTTTTTATTTGTGTGGAAAAATGCAAAATGACAACCTGACTTACCTATTTGATAAATCAATCCAATTAATGGACAAAAGCAAAACACAATTTTGGTCTAGCTAGAGTTGCCACTATGCAGTTTAAAATAAAGAGATAAAATTTTTTTTTTTCAAAATAAGTGGCGGTTTTTAATAATTATCCGGGATTATATGTATGGTACGCTATTTACCATATCGGCTTTATAATGCTGTTACAAGCAGAAGACCACGACGTTCAGTCTACGCTGCATAAATCTTTTGCAGTTTCCTGCGACCACCACCACAACGTTGTCCGTTGCGTGGTTCTTCAGGTGAATTCGCTTTCTTTCGTGTAAATTATTAATAATAATAAATAAATATATTTTTAAAACATTTTAAATTCAAACGGCTTCGTGCTTGTTAGATCTGATTTCAGGTCTGCCACAGTAAATTAATAGTACCTACTCGAATCTGTCTTACTTACCACATTCAGTTAGTTACCTGAAAGTGGGTATACGACCTAACGTTACTTCATTTGTGTGATGGTCTGAAACTTCTTTATCAGATTTCTATCAGATTTAACGAAAAGGACGAGGAGGAGATTACTGGTTAATGTATATTTCGTTTCATAATAAAATATTTAGAAAATCGTTTATCTAATATTTTTATTGCAAGCGGAGCTAACCTGTAAGTTATTGTTTCAATTAAATAGGATAGGAAATAATATCTTAATAAAAAATATCTATTACTATAAATGTGTATATTTTTCCTGACTAGAAAAGCTCTGTTAATAGTAGCTCCATGTATCATTTCATTATCTCACTTGTGAGCACTAATAGAAGGCAAATCTCCGGTTTTGAACGGCCATTTTGCGATATTATTGCTCATAAAATCTCAGAG
This sequence comes from Agriphila geniculea, assembly GCA_943789525.1. Lineage (NCBI taxonomy): Eukaryota > Metazoa > Arthropoda > Insecta > Lepidoptera > Crambidae > Agriphila > Agriphila geniculea. Next base: position 14,288,697 of record OX038882.1, on the reverse strand, counting down.
ACACTGCACTACGCATTCCGAGAATTAGCTAAGCAGCCTGTATTCTACGATAAGCTGGATTTAGGTTCTTGAAATATTATCTTAGTTCGACACTTCTCTGGATTATAAGCTGTGTGGAATAACAAATTGACGCCGAATTTCATGAACGTCTTAATTGCACGTTTACCAGCTTAAGCGTCGCAGACACATCAAAATATTATACACTCGTATTCTACATTATTATAGTGTTGTTCACCTATCACAGCGTTTTACAAAAGTAATTAAATGTTATTGCTCTAATAATAATATGATAATTTACGCCCTCGTTTAGCTTCGGTGTAGTGTGGAATTTGATACCATGTATTTTACATATAAACCTTCCTCTTGAATCACTCTACCTATTAAAAAAAACCGCATCAAAATCCGTTGCCTTTTAAAGATTTAAGCATACGAGGGTGGTTTGATAAGTCCGTGACTTTGTGAAGTAGAAAAAATTTTTTAAAGAATATTTTGTTTTATTTTTCTACATAATCTCCTTTCAGCTCTATACACTTCGACCAACGATGTTCCAACTTCTTCAACCCATCCAAAAAATAGTTTTTATCAAACCCTGAAAAATAGGCTCCTGTTTTAGCTATCACTTCTTCATTGGATGAAAATCTTTATCCACCAAGCCATTTCTTCATGTTTGGGAAGAGGAAAAAGTCACACGGGGCCAAATCTGGTGAAAACGGGGGGTGTGGCAATAGGTCGTATCGCAATTCCACAAGTTTTGATGTTGCGGTTGACGACGAGTAGGCCAGAGCATTGTCGTGATGAAATAAAACTTTTTTCTTTGCTAGATGCGGTCTTTTCTTCAGCAGCTTTATATTGAATCTATCCAACAAAGCAACATGGTAAGCTCCGGTAATTGTCTTGCCTTTCTCCAAAAAATCGATGTAAACTGTGACCTTTGCTGTCCTAAAAGACAGTGGCCGTCTCTTTTCCAGCCGAACAAACAGTTTTTGCCTTCTCCGTGGCACGTTCACTGGTAGAAGTCCACTGTTTTGACTGTTGCTTCGTCTTTGGCGTATATGGTGGACCCACGTTTCGTCAAGTGTTACGTACCGACGAAAAAAATCACTTGGATTGCGGTTATACAAACCTAGCATTGTTTAGAAGTTGTTACACGAGTTCGTTTTTGGCCGACTGTCAGCAAACGCGGCACCCATCTTGCAAAAAGGTTTTTCATGCCGAGAATATCGAGCAAAATATGAAAAATTCGTTCGGTAGAGATGTGAATAGCATCAGCTATCTCGCGTATCTTCACTTGTCGGTCTGCCATAACAATGTCGTGGATTTGCTAACAATATCTTCAGTGGTGACCTCAATCGGCCTTCCTGGGCCGTCGGCGACAGTTGTGGTAGTACGACCACAACGAAATTCAGTAAACCACTTATGAACCATTCCATGAGATGGAGCAGAGTCCCCATAATATTTTTTCAGTTTATCCTCCGTCTGCTTAATGGTTTTACCACGTAAAAAGTAGTATTTTATCAAAACGCAAAATTCGTTTTTCTCCGTTATAAAAGAATATCCCGACCTCACTTGCATAAATCCTTCCATTTTTTTTTAATTTCGCGCCAATTTAAAAAATGCAACAGCATAAGCTCAGCAAAGAGTTCTAAATTAAGACAGGAAAATTGAATTATGAAAAAATATTGTATTCAACCCATAAACATAATATTCCACTGGAATAGACGAACAGAGTTCGCTTGCCTGCAACACCAAAAGTGACATGAGCCAGTGTGTGAAAATTGTAAACGTGTGCGTGAATTTTAGAGATACCTTGAAGTCCATTTTAGGTTGTCGATAACCTTAATGTATTATTGCTATAATAAGTAAAACACAAACAAAATTTTGAACAATTTTATTTAAAAAAAATCTTAAAGTCTCCTTTAAGGGCTCCCAGTCTATTCTATTTATGACATTTATCCAGTAACTTAATCACTGGATTTACAGGAAACCTGGAAATATTGTTAAATTAGTACTTAAGTAGGTATAATTTACCAATTGAAAACTGTCGGTTAAAAGCAGCTTTAGATAAAACTATCAGTGTTCACAAAGACAAACAAAGTTATATTGGAAATCATCGACATGAGTATCGATATCAATAATTTTTGATCAATCTCTACGCCTTATTTTGTCAAGTTCACGGACATAATATCTTTTTATCTAACACGTAATGTTTACAAATCAGCCTTTATTTAGAAAATAGGCGGTTAATAGCATGATATTAGTGTATTACTTAGTGTGTTTGGGAATATATTCAACTAAAATATGAAATATGAAAATGGTACTTGTACAATCTTATTTACCTGTGAAATGAGTGTTTATTTGGGTTTTTGTTGTAAATAACATTACAATTTAACACAGAACACGACACCATTATAGATTTATGTAGTTATAAGAGCCAAATCGACCCGATCGCGATCAAAATCACATAATAATCGAACGGACGCTTTTCCCCAAGATGATAAAAGATGATAAATGAAGTCAAACTAGGTTCTGCTGTCATTTTCTTTTAACTCTTTCTCACACATCGCCGTAAGAATCGGTTTCTCACTCGCACCATAGTCCGTCTACTTGAGCGTAGCGAAAAATTTTCTATGTCTATGATTCAACCTTAAAGTCACGGACATATCAAAATGCCCTCGTACATAGGGATATGGGGATAGAGAAAGTGACTTTGTTTTATACTAAGTAGTGATTATAATCTACTAGCGGCTACCCGCGACTTCGTCTGCGTGGACATTTATTTTTCTATCCCTAGAAGTACCTAGGGACCAGTACTTTTTTTCTTTTTTTGTACCCTTGAGAACGTGTACCATGGGCAACAGAGTCGCTTAACCACTCAGGTTAAAATCGCTTGCACGCCGCGCCGTCACAACACTCGTTCGTGGAAGGATAATACGCGCGCACTCGAATTTTGTTGCTAACTGGTTTTTTATGATGAAATTTTGCATGTACTATGGGCAACAGCGACGTTGTTGCCCATAGTACATGGACCGTCGGCCAACCAGGGTCATTTACGATCTATCGCATATTAGCATCGGACCAACCTTGGCCGACGGTCCAACATGCAAAAATTCATTATGATCTTTTGAGTACCTACTTAAGATGTGAAAGCGTAACGAACAAACTTACTTTCCCATTTATAATTATAGTAAGGATCTCATTCGTAAATAGATCCTTGACTTTAACATAACATTATTATTGATAAAAGAAAACGATAAAATTAGTGAAGCTTTTTTTTTTTTATTTTGTTCTAAACTTTAAAGTAAAAAAAAACTTTAAAATAAAGTAGGCTTATTACATTTTGACAAATGGCCCGAGATTTATTTTGCGGCATTTCCAGTACAATTATGATGAAAAAACTCAATAGAACGAGATTGTACAGGTGCCAGAAAAATAATAAAAATATTACCTCCCACGCGGTATTTGAACGCCCCCGCTTTGGCTATAGGCTAAAGGCACTTGTGTCCTATCGTCAATCTTATAAAATTACAAGACGTTGGCATCGCCGTCAATCAAGCGGTGACTGCCCCTATTTTATTTATTATTGGATACTGTTAAGTAGGACAGATGACAACAAGGAAGCAGGATTACAAGATCTAAACAATGGGAAGACTGCTATTTGAGACGAGCACTTGAAATTAATCAAGTTTTTTTAACCACTATAGTAGTTCACCCACCCGTATAATAGGCGCAGGGAACCCGGGTTCGATTCCCAGGAGGGGGGTCATTTGTAATCGGGTTGGTTGGTGGTAAGGCTTTCAAGTCCACCTGGCTAGTTACCACCATTACCTGAGTCTGACGCCATAACAACCATTAAAAAAATAAAATTAATAATTTTAAAAACCCCCCGACGCAAAAAATAAACTCTAGTCAGAGGTAAGATAGCAAGTTCTTCAGTGATGAGGATTCCGGGTGTATTGCACTTCCACCTTCGACCTTTTGTCACTTAACATCAGGTGAAGTGAAAGCCAAGCACAATCCCGTTGAGCATAAAAAAGTTACAAAAATGCTTTTGCTGGCTGCAGACACTGATTGATAATTTTAATTCTGTGGTAATGCATAAATTTTTTCTTACTTTGCAGGGAATAAAGTAATTGTCACGATAATCCCCTACTTGGTGACATGCTGCAAATGATCGATTTCGGATCAGCCTGTCGATTCTGTAACCAAACTCGCGTCTCACTTCGAACCTCACTTCACTTCGCGTGAATTTGTTATTAAAAATTAGCTGAATATAAGCTATTTTACCGATTGCAAAAGGTTCTAGGCAGCTATCTAAAATCTTTTGTGATTAGATAATATCATTATCTCATTAATGATTTAAAATTTCCGCTAAGTGAAGTGAGGTTCGAAGTGACATGCGAGTTTGTTACAGAATCAACAGGCAGGATTGAATGCGTTTTCAAAAAAATTAAGTCCTATTAAGCTTAACTCCTAGAAGAAATTCGACGATTAGTGACTCTGTAGCTCAGTGGTAAGAACATTAGACTGGACTTCCAAGATTCCAATATAATCAGTAGGCTGATTATGTAAAATTGTTGCAATCAACTCTGACAGAAATCACAGTGACATTGCTGCTTTAGGTAGAACCAAAATGACAACTATCTTACTTAAAGCAGCAATGTAACTGCGATTTCAATTGAGAATTGTTAGCAACAGAGTTACGTAATTCGGGGTCTGGTGCGAGTCGTATTTTTTCTAGTATATTATTTATTATTGTATAAAAATAGCATTGTGATTGTGTGACTATAGTCAATTTCATTCTTTAGTTACAGCTTAAGTATATTATTTATAAAGTACATAAGTAAAGACAAATTCGCTATTCGTCCAGATAAATCTCTTTCTTATTTAATTATCCGTATTCTGAAGAGATTATCCGGCAAGTTCCGGATGTTTGTATCTTCTACGAAAAGTCTACTTGATTACAGAGTCTTTAATTATGTAGGTACTAAAAACATGTATTACCTACGTGTCTACTGTTTTATTATAGTTCAATAGATATATTGTCGCCACGTCACTCAGCCTACCTAGCAAATAATAGTGTTGATTAGTTCCACGAAAAACAACACTGTTTATAAAAAAAACCGGTCAAGAGCGAGTCGGACTCGCGCACCGAGGGTTCCGTACAATCATAAATATATTTGGATATGTTACTTTAGTACAGTCTTTAAAAAAGTAGGATAAACGGCAGACAGGTGGAAGGGCGAACAGGCGGACAGTTAATTTACAAATCTTAACCACAGCTGCTTATGGTGACTGAAAAACGTTTCAGCCACTCCACATTGCAAACCGTTTATATTACTAAGTAGGAACTTATTCTTCGTTTATTCGTACGGCAAATAGTAGGTAATTATATTAGAACCAGCCACTAATTTATTATTGTAGTATTAGGTTGCGCCATCTCTTGACCGATAGTGGAACTATTTTTCTTTTCTTAGGTTAGCATTCTTAGGACAGCACCATCTGTTGACTGGTAGTGAAACTAAAGAATTTTTGTTTGTTTTTTGAATTTCTAAAAAAGTGTGTAATATTGAGACATCGTTTTATTTTTCCTGTAATCTTTACATAAACTACTATCACATAGAATTATTTCAGATTTTTCTCTTTGCAAACTTCGGAGATAAGGGGGGGGAACGGTATTTTTTTTTACATTTTTCATCATAAGTCGAAAACTATGCGGCCTAAGAAAAAAGAAAAAAATGTTTTAAAATGTGCAAACCGCGTTCTTTCATATGATACCCCACATGCCCTAGTCACCTCACTTCAAATTTATATAATTTTTTTATATAATTTATATAAAAATATTATTTTTTTATTTCTTTCTTATTTGCAAAATAGTTGGGCAAATGTCATCTTAAACTATTCCAAATTTCAAGTTGATACCATTAGTAGTTCTCGAGATATCCAGCTGTGACAGACAGACAGACAGACAGACTGAGTCACACCATAAGGGTTCCTTTTTTACCATTTTGGTACGGAACCCTAAAAACAGTAGTCAGTTCAAGCTGTTTTATCGACGGTAGATATTTTATTTGAGTCTTAGGTTTACTTTATATTTCAGGACAATAATATACTAGTGGCTCTGTGAGTAGACCTCGCGTTTGTGCGTTAAAATTCGAGACTAGATCACAGAATACATAATAGTCCAAGTGCAAGATAGCGCTTAATTTGAACATATTTCGAAATGGATTTTTTAAAACTGGCCCGATAAAAATCTGTATAATTATCGAACCTGCTCACAAAATTTCACGAGAATCGGTTGAAATAGATGAAAACGAAACGGACATTCATAAGAGTACCTACGAAAACATTTTTGCCCAAGCTGAAGAAGAGGCGCTTTGCGCTCGCTTGGTCAATGAACACACGTTTTAATATAAGGATATAATGACCAAAATACTTTTATACAAAATTTTCTTAGAGCAGCATGTGGAGTAGTTTTCGGTTTGAAACAAGTCCGAGGGAATATGTATCTATTTAAAGTGTAGGAATTATAGCAAAGATGATTTGAAATGACCTCACTCAATGCTAAGAGCCATATTACATCTCAACTGTGATTTTTGCGTGAAATGGGCAATTTTGGATTGGATTTTTTATTTCAGAACCAAAAATACATTAACAATTTTGAGTTATAAAATAGTGCGGAATATCTACTGGCATAGTTTGTAGCGGCCACGCTTTTTAAAAATTTTGCTTAACTTTTTAAATAGACCCAAAATTGCAGAGAAAATTTGTCATAAAATGCGCGATGCCAGTTTTTGAGCTCCTGGATTGAACTATTGTTGAAAACAAAAAAAATAGAATGTTATCTCTTTTATAGTCGAATAGCTCGTAGCGACCTCGGAATTTTGAAATATGTAAGCTTCGAGCAACAAAGGCTTTGTTTCGTCACAAAGGGAGAAGCCTTAGCGATTATTACTCTATTCAAATTATTCTGGCATTTTTTGCGGGGGGAGGGAAATGCACACAAGTGCAGTTCCGCATACCCACATACAAAAACAACACTGTAATGACGACGCTCACACATAAAAAATAAAACAAAATAGCAAAAATTTGTGTACGGATGAGTCACACATCAAAATATGACACGTTATTGACATAAAGGGCTGGGCTCAACTGTCGATGCAGCAATATCGATACGGAAAAAGGAATAAAGGTTACAAACTCAATCATTTTACGATGGGGTGAATAACAACAATTGGGTTGGGATTAATGTATACCCAGGGAAGTTGGGCTCAGGCTGCTGACACTGAACATCGCTCCATGACAGTACTGCTATCTGCACACCCAACAATTTGAATTTGAAAGATACCGACCGACTGTTGAATAAAAAAATAGCAAACTGATTTTGATAATGTCGTCAATATAGTAAAATATATCATTATTTTTTTAAGAAACTGTACATTCAATGTCTCAAAAATGGCTTCATCATCCCTGATTTATCATAATATGATACCTCATTCGAGGTGGTAGGTATATTGAAGGAGATATGATTTTTTTCTGAAGTGCGGCGGCGCGAAACTTTGAATGCCACCCCTCCTTACCTACCAAGGGGGGGTACCTACCATCCATCTCTCTTAGCGTGGTTGTTTTATGTCATTGGAAAACTTCTAATTTCACGCATGGGTCGGTCATGGGATGGGTGACCAAAAATGTATTATCTCGAGCTCCTCCGTGCCTCGGAAGGCACGTTAAGCCGTTGGTCCCGGCTGCATTTGCAGTCGTTAACACCCATCAATCCGCATTGGGCCCGCGTGGTAGGTTATCGCCCATCTTCCCACCTATAAGGAAGGCCTGTGCCCCAGTAGTGGGGACATTAAAAATGGCTGATGGTCAACTATAAATACTAAGTATAAAGTACTGTTAGGTACCTATTTGCTTTCTCGCAGTCAATGGTAAAAAGTAGAGTACACAACACAACTCGTGAAAAAAAATTTCATCTCGGTTCTTTGTATACCTCGAACTAAATTCCCTTTTTATTCACTTGTTGTATAATCTACTATTTCGAAATTTATTTCGCGATATCTGTCGCGTCGCGCTCACATCAGTGCAAAGCAAATCATGCAAACATCTCGCAAATGTATTTGACGCATAATCAGGGCCAGATTGACCAACACTTTATCGACAAACATTATTTAACGGTAACATCACTAAGTTGCCCATCGGCGAGAACTCGGATTTATCTAGCGACAGATCTGAAATTTGTACGGACGAGCCATGGACTAGCAGACCCGATGTCACTGAACAAATTTGACAACTAATCAAGAATAAAATATACGTATTTAATGTTTAAATGTAAACAAATAGCAATAATACGATAAAAATTTACTTTTATGTGAAATGTAACACCGTCTTTTTGTATACTTGATGTTCAAGACCTCTTTTAACAGCAAAAAACTCATAAATTCGACATTTTAAACACAGCAGCGTTCACATGCGCGACTGGACTCGGTCTAGAAAGAAATCCGGGCGCAACTGGTTTTACTAATGCGTATGCCCATTTGGGCTTGTACTTCGGCAGAGGGGAACGCTTCGTATGGCTTCTCTTTCTTTAGAAGCCCGTCTTACTCTAAGTATGTAAGTATGGAATGTGTAAAAAAATCCCAATCAAAAATCATAAAACTACTAAAACGCTCAGAATTATCTCTAAATTTCTCTTAGATACATTAATATGATAACGTAAAATTTATATCAGAATAATCTTTACTTCATAAGGAAATCAAATTTCATACTTTCAGTTGTTGTTTGTACTTGTTTGTCTTTCTGTGTATGTTCAAAGTTAACTCTGAGAAAGCGTCCACTAACTTTCATTTTCATTTCAAAACCCTATAACTTTCGAGTGAATCATCATATAAATTTTTGTCGTGGACATATATAAATATATTTAGTAGACCTAAAGATTTCTCTAGGTTGTATCGCTAAATATGTGCTAAAATTTTTTTTGTCCAAATTTCGATTTTGACGGGAAAATCGAAATATCGACAAAAAAAATTATAGGGCTATTAATTTTATTTTCAAATTGAAGCATAACAACATATTTTCAGTTTTTGTAAACATTGTAGCAAAATGTACTTTATTTTATCTTAATGAATTTATTTATTTTGTTACAAAGATTAAAATACGATTTTAATATAAAAAGAGATGAAATGGCGAATAAGAGTTACGGTGGATAAAGTAATAAAATATAGCTTGTTCCATTAAAACGTAGCGGTAGGCACCCCGCTAGCTTTTTATGGCTATATAATGTGTCTGAAACGCGGCTGACCACATATTAATCACCAAACGGTCTGCCAATATCCTGAATTGGCAATATCGATAAAAACTATACACTTTGACACTTGTGTTACTAGCTTCCGCATGCGACTTCGCTCATATGGACATAAAAACAATTACCATCATAATAGTCTGTACTCTGAATCCGGGTTATAAACTTTCTGTGTGCCAAACAACCAAATCCATCCAACCGTTATAGCTTGACTGAGTAAAGCTATGGTTTCCTAAGAAAGCGGTGCCGTCACATATCGGCCGTAATTTTACGCACGTAAAAAGACGGCCGTCTTTACGGTGGAGTCACGTGGAAAGTTACAACACCGTACAACACTGTTGGCCGTCTTTTTTCCAGAAACGTACCTTTCTGAGAAGTAAATGGACGATCTTGATTTAGCTTTTATTATACATATATAATATTTGGATCATGATCAATCATCAGGAGAGGAAAATAATTGTATATGGAGGAAGATGATTTATTCCATGTTCGTGGTACAGATGCAAAAAACTCAAATGTATTGTATTTGAGATTTTTTGGCAACGCTATCTACTGTGAATGCTCCCTAGGAAACCGCGCCCTACTGTTTACATAGACAACATTCTACGCCGCTAAATTACGGCCGTAATATGACGGCACCGTCATTCTAGAAAACCCTAGCTTAACAATATAACAAGTACCTAGTGAAATTTCCTGTATTAATATTGTTTAACAATTTTAATCTTACAGCAAAAGTACTGTGAAATGGCCAGCGCATAACTAATCAAGAATATGGTATCGTTATTAATTTTAGGAATCGATCGGATATGATAGTCAAATGCAAATGCTACCCATTTTTAACACCAAATTAACCAAAATAACTTATTTTGATGTCAATAGGGTATTACAACATAATAAAGAAGTAGTTTTAACTAAACAATGTGATCATTTACCAAATCTTCATTTAACTAAAAAATATATTTTGAAACTCTGGTACGAGAAAAAAATACACAAAGCCGACTTCAATATTGTAAGACCTTTGCTGGCTCCAATTAGTGCTGTGACAAAACTCTTGGCATAGAAATACGCTCCCTGTTGCATTCAGATTTTTTTCTTAATATTTTATTCGGTCAGTCAACAGAACATACTTACTTACCTAAAGTCCTAAACGCATATCAGTTGCAGAAAAAGTTCCATTTCTTAGTTGCCTTACTTACAAAATTCAAATATAACTTTTATTTCAGTAGGTACTTAATGTTCTATTTCTTACAACAATCATGAAGAGAAAAATACTGTCCATTTACTACATTTATAAACGTTTGCGTTTATAGCTTTTTATCATGCCAATAATAAGGTTGTGATTTTCATAATAGTAAAAAGAATAAAAATAAGTTATATTGGTAACGTAAGCGACCATCTTGATGAGTTTAGGCAATGGCACATTCAGACCGCAATCGCAGCGGATAAGCAACTTTCACTATGGTCAGTCATGGGATGGGTAACCAAATAGATTACCTCGGGACCATCTGTGCTACAGAAAACACGCTATATATAATAATAATAATAATAATAATAATAAAAAGTTCTTTATTGCACCAAATCACAAAATAATTTCAACAGGAATTACATACAAGAAATTGTGCACTTCAGATTTATAGTATAGTTATATCAGACATCAAGCAGAGGTCCCCAAACTAGGCAAACCTGTATCTTGGGAAACCAACTGTTTATTATAAATAGAGAGAAGCTACTTTTATATTTAGAATTATATATTTAAACATGCAAGCAATTTTGAAAGGAAAATATCAGGATCAAATCAAAATTAGGTAAGCTTGTGTAGATTACAAACAATTAACAATAAGTACTCACAGATAACATTAACTTTGAAACATCAACCAACGAGGTCTTCTGTAGAGCGATAGCCAATAGAAAGCAACCACTTGAATAAAACCGACCTAGCCTCCGCTACTGAGGCGTTTTTAATATCACAATATTTTAGTACAGAATTATAAACATGTGCCCTTATTGAATCACCAAATCTTCTAGCAAATCGCGAGTTAACAGTGTGTGGAGGGATTTTGAAAACACGCTTTTTTAGTAATGTTTTATGTATATCAGAATTTAGCAGGAGTTTGTGTGTTTTAAGACAAGTTTTCAGGATAAAGAGCTGGCGAACCGTCAAAACCTCCACTTCCTTATAAAGATCAGTAGTTGGATATCTATATGGCTTTTTCATCATAATCTTAAGAAGCGACCGGTTGGCACGTTCTGCTATCAGCAATGCTGTTTTCCCCGCAGAACCCCAGATCGAAATGCAGTAGCTAGTTACTGACTCACAAAGAGCTTTGTATATGACTTTCAGTAGGTCTATGCCAGCCGAGTCTCTCAGTTTTCTGAACATACCGGAAATCTTTCTGATTCTTTTGGCCAAACACTGGATGTGTGATTTGAAGTTAAGATTTTCGTCAACCATAATTCCCAGGTATTTAGTGACGTTTGTGCGTTGAATAAAGTCAAAGGTGCAAGGTAATGATGAGGGAATGCAGGTATATATTTTAATTTTGTCATAAGAAGAAGGGTTTGTAGCCGCTGTTTTGTGAAAGCATATGAAATTAGTCTTTTTTAAATTAAGAGTGAGTAAATTATTATTTAGCCAGTCACATATAGCTGCCATTCCATCTTCTGCAGCCTTAAAAGCATCCTCCCAACCCTTGCCCTTAAAAAGAACTACTGTGTCATCAGCGTAACAAATAATTTCTGCATGTGGCAACAGATTGAGTATATTGTTCATATAAATTATGAAGAGGGTAGGGCCTAGTATGCTTCCCTGAGGTACTCCAAACATAACCGGTAGAGGGTCGCTTTTAAACTCTCCAACTCTTACCAACTGTTTTCTGTCCGACAAATAACTCCTGAACCATTCCAGCGCAAGGCCCCTTACACCTAAACTTTCTAGCTTGATACAGAGTAATTTAGTAGAAACGGTGTCAAAGGCCTTGGCTAAGTCCAGGAAGACCCCAATACAGTTGTAATCATTATCAATGGTATCGGAGATAATCTCAGTCAAGAGTGCGACAGCGTCTTCAGTGGATTTGTTATGTCTGAAACCAAATTGTTCGGGAGATAATAAATTGTATTTTTCAAGATACTTGATCAGGCGGTTGTTGACAATTTTCTCTAGTATTTTGGAAAAAATACTTAGCAGAGATATAGGTCTGTAATTTTCAGGTAGGTTTTTGGGCCCATCCTTGTACACAGGAACTACAATAGCAGTTTTCCAGAGTCTCGGGAAGCAACCAGAGCCCAAACTCAAATTTAATATATGGACTAGAGGATGACATAGTATATGTTTAGAGCTTTTAATAAGAGCACAGTTGATTCCATCTAGGCCAGGCGAACTGTCTGTTTTGAGTTGGCGTATGATAGTTAGAACTTCTTCCGGATCAGTCGGTTCCATAAAAAAGGAAAATTGAAACGAGCTATTGGTGTTGTTCCTAGAAGCCAAGTCATTTTCCGTTTTATTACATTTAGATAAAATGTTTTTGGCTAATTTTTCACCTACAGTTGAGAAGAAAGCATTGCAGTTATTTAAGGAACCTTTTGGACTGCAATTTGCTGAGATTAAATCTAGAGGTTGGTTATTTTTGGTGTTGTTATTACAAATTCTCTTAATAGTTTTCCATAGTTTCTTAGTCTCTTTCCTATTTTCTTCCAATTCCTTTTGATCATGCGCTGTTTTTACCTTTTTAATTAAATCAAAATAGAAGTTTCTATATTCATTCGTATGCGTTAATACCCACTAATCTGCATTGGAACTGGCTGATGATGAAGAAGCCAAAAGAGTGGAGAAATCACTGTGTCATGTAAAACTTGAGCCGTAATTAATATTTACTTTACTGAAAACTTGCACGGAATCGTAAGGTACTTACTTAGGAACTTACCGAGTACTGAACAGCCTTAAGTTTCAACACAATGTAGGAAACTTATCGAACAAGATCATTATATCAATTTTATTATTAGAGCCTCAAGTTATAAGAGAAATGTGCAGTAAACCTCGTATGAAAAGTTTTTACATAATTTTGTTAACTCCTACTTACATTGTGTTTAATTACAACTTTGTAAACTTTATAGCAAAAGGTTACTAGCTAAAGGCTACTTTAAAATTTACCCGCGTTTTATATTAGGTCCGTGTCAGTTAAAGTTTGAAAACTTTTGCATGGTTAAATAGTTTGTTCTTCACAAGTAATTAGCTATTTGTAAAGATGTGTATATCGTACAAAGACAGACATTTATAAATAGAACTAGCTTCCGCCCGCGTGGACATTCGGAAAATCATTAGGGACCTTTGACTGGGATAGAAGTGTCATATCCAGGCTATAAAACTATATGTGTGGCAAATTTCATCCATATTTGTTTAGCCGTTTTTGCGTGATTGAGTAACAAACATCTAAACTTTCACATTTATAATACATTTTTAGACTGCGACTTCATCTGGGTGAGCTTTCGTAAAATCCCTAGGGAACCGTTGACCAGGATAAAAAGTACTTATCCTATATTTTAATCTAGACTACAAACTATCTGTGTACTAAATTTCATTAAAATAATAAATTAAAAAAATATCAAAAACACGACTGCCCTGCCAAAAACGAACTAAAAAGTTAAATAACAAGTGTTATTGCAGTCGGGGGACTGTTTTGTGGAACAATTTTTAATCAAAGAGGTCCCCCGACTGCAATGACACTTGTTATTTAACTTTTTAGGTCGTTTTTGGCAGGGCAGTTGTGTTTTTGGTATTTTTTTTTATTTTATTATTTTTATTTCACACATTTTAGTGGCAAATTATATAGTTTTTTAAATGTAGTCATCAGGGCCTTTCATTTGATGCCCATATTGTAATAATTTAAGAAAAAATTTTTTTGCATATTTAAAAGTGGCGCCGTACAGTCGCCATATTGACATTTCTCAAAAAAATTATAGCCAATGTCACTCGGAACGATGTAAGGATTCTAACGATACCCCATACATCCAAATCCGTCAAGCCATTTAGAAGTTATAGTAACTCACATACCCACAAACATACATGAACCCTGAACACATATACACTCCTTTTTGGGCAGTCGTGTAAAAATCCATTCAGCCGTTTTTGCGTGATTGAGTAACAAACATCCAAACTTTCACATCTTTCTACCTATTGTTTTCAGATGGGAACACGATTACAGTGTCATTTTTTATTGAACGTCTTATAAACCAATATTGACGGACGCCAAATCACATTATGTTAGCAACTACAACATCATGTAGAAAATTAGACATACACGCTCAACACACAAAAGTCAATTTACTTAAAAGCTTTTATGTGCAAGTTTTGCTCCCCTTTTCAATTCTTTTCTAGCATATACTGTCAGACCGTATTGGATAAACAGAAAATTTTATTACGTCATAAGACACAAATTTAATACGAAACCCTCTTCGCTGTAAATGCGCCCTCCATTCTTTCGTACAAAATCTTTAAGTGATTTTCGATTGACGGGACCTCGGTTTGGCTCCAGTAGGTACCTATATTGTACGACAAAATGGGTCGAATGATTTAAATTTGATGGTACATTCAAGATGTTGACCTTTTCACCCGTCATATAAAGTATTTTGCACTTGAGAGTAAAATATAGCTCAATTGTTTGAAGAAAACATAAACAAATATAACTAGAATATTTGTTTATGTTTGTACGTGTTTTATAGTCTTTTTTAAGAGTTCTATCTTCAATTGAGTCTTGCTTGATTGCTAATCAAATAAATAGTAACGAAAAGCTTAAAAAGTGCAAGTGTTTCTAATATTAGTGAAATGAACCTTTGAATTGATTCATTCCATAAGGCTGTTCAGTTGAATAATATTCTTAAAACTTTAAATCAAACGATCATTTTTATAAAAGGTTTGCTATCAAAACGAATGACGCGTCATTCATCATCAATCAAACATCGTATCGTATTTAAACCAGACGAATGAACATAAATTGCAAATGCTTCGTAGACATAAAAAACGCCAACCATTTATGAATTTTACTCATTCCATAGCGGAGGAATTTGGTACTCGTGATTGCTCATGATTCGCACATTTCGTAGAATTATTTGATTTAATTTATGTAAGCTATTTGGTATTTTTTCAGAACACCAGTTAGTCATATTAAGGAGAAAAAAGCTACACTTTAAGTGCATTTAAACTCGATTTTTATTCGAAAGAACTCGAAAACAAACTTTATCAAAACATTTAATTCCAAAACTTTTTTTTTTGCATATTAATATGTTAGTAAACTGTGTAGGTATAAGCATAATCCTATAAAATAATTATATAATATTATCAAAATAATGGGCAAACAATTTTTTACACGACTACCTCTATCTCGGCTCGACGTCATGAACATGATGTTCAAGCAAATTTTTCATAATACAAAGTACTAAAATAACTTGGATTCACCAAAAAAATGAATGCTAACTTTAAATGGAAAAACATTGTCAAATGAAAGTACTTGAACATACAGGGTGGATTTTTGAGACGGTACATTAAGGGCAGGTACCTTAACCGTCATAGTTACAGGAAAACGTTCCTAGGAGACCATCCATAACTTTTTAAGATATTATGAACTGCATTCACAGATTTTAGAAAAAAATTACGGTTAGCAAAAAAATAACTAAAATACCAAAAAAAATTTTTTATGCCAATCGATCCTATTTCGTGTGGGGATCAAAATACTCTATGGGACCATGTAAGTTATGAGTACTAGAAACGACAGAATTGACCAAAAACGTTTCCCATACATTTTGTACTGAAAAACGATAAATCAACTCGAAATATTTTTTATTGCCAAACGATCCTATTTCTTACTGTGATCAAAATACTCTTTAAGGATAACTGAAATTTGAGTACAGAAACTGTTTTTTTTAGATCTAATGTTGTAGAAGTTTGTGCCTGCGTGTGAAGTGTGAAGCCGGTGTTGAGACTTAGTGTAGTTTCTGTACTCAAATTTCAGTTGGCCTTGAAGAGCATTTTGATCACAGTAAGAAATAGGATCATTTGGCAACAAAAATATTTCGAGTTGATTTCTCGTTTTTCAGTACAAAATGTATGGGAAAAGTTTTTGGTGATTTCAGTCGTTTCTAGTACTCATACCTTCAATGGTCCCATAGAGTATTTTGATACCCACACGAAATAGGATCGATTGGCATTAAAAATTTTTTTTTGGTATTTTAGCATTTTTTTTTGCTATCCGTAATTTTTTTCCAAAATATGTGAATGCAGTTTATAATATCTTAAAAAGTTATGGATGGTCTCCAAGGAACGTTTTCCTGTAACTATATCGGAGAAGGTACCTGCCCTTAATGTACCGTCTTAAAAATCCACCCTGTATTGATATGTTTAATTGATACTTTGACAGGTGTAGTTATAGGAACTAACACCGTTAATTTATCTACTCTACGGCCGCATATGCTAGTGACACTTTAGTAAATTCATATTATGAGCCTACAAAGGTTTCCTGACAAATTCATTCACACAGACTCATTATTAAATGAATTCGGTGAAACATGACAAACACGGGCCGTGTTTACCTGCCACTGCTGTTATCGAGCTACACGTTTCACTAGTTGTTCACTAAAGCTTTTGATTTTTTTCTTAAATTTTATTCGTTCTTAAGTATTGTTATGGTATGTGAAAGCGATATAGCGCGAGATCAATTCAGATATCAATTATCGGCATGCTTTTTTAGGGTTCCGTACCCAAAGGGGAAAAACGGGACCCTATTACTAAGACTCCGCTGTCCGTCTGTCTGTCTGTCTGTCGTCAGGCTGTATCTCAAGAACCGTGATAGCTAGAAACTTGTAATTTTGACAGATGATGTATTTCTGTTGCTGCCATAACAGCAAATACTAAAAACAGAATAAAATTAATATTTAAGGGGGGCTCCCATACAACAAACGTGATTTTTTGCCGTTTTTTTGCTCGATATTAATAACGACAGCAGGTAGACAGTTGAAATTTTCACAGATGATGTATTTTTGTTGCCGCTATAACAACAAATACTATAAACAGAATAAAATTAATATTTGAGGGGGGCTCCTATACAACAAACTTATTCTTTTTGCCGTTTTTTGGTACGGAACCCTTCGTGCGCGAGTCCAACTCGCACTTGGCCGGTTTTTTTTTATTTTCTTTTATTTAGCTGTACTTAGTTATCTATTAATTTAGAGGTGTACACCATAGTCAATTAACGGTCTGTACAAATACTATGACTTAGGTAGGTAGTATATTCCGTCATTTAGCTTATGCTTACCTATTACTGAAATCAGACACAATAGGTATTGACAATAAAGTTAAGAGAATGAAACGATCAAATTATGTTTAAAATTCGATTGACCAAGCGACATTATGGTTTATTATTACACAAGAGTTGATCTACAATTCCGTCTGATAGTATAGAAAATAAGCAAAATAATCTGAAAAAGTTCTACTTAATAATTATTTAATTTATGAAACTTTTGGAGGAAAACATCAATACAGAAAAAGTATCTGCCAAATAATTTGTATAATTTCTCCTGAAATTAATATTAAATGTGGTATAGTCAGGAGAATAAAGCTAAATAATGGTTGCCGGCGAGCGTTTGCCGGACGAAATCCATTCTAATTGACGCTATTATCGCAATGAACGTTATTAATGCCGTAATCACCTCTATTCATCGTTGTTATACGCTTAATACATTTCAGTTAACATCTAATTTATCAGAGATAAAATATGAACTCTGAATTTAGGCTCCTAGTACACCGACAACTTCAGATGCGGCAACAAATCAACGAATTTGTCGGTTGATACAGCCTGAAATTATAATCATTTGGTTCCCGCAGTGGGGTGGTTCCATTCATGATTACAAGCAACTTTTACTATGTGGCCAATTCTGATATCGCGAAAAATAATCAGCTGTTCCATACATTAAGGTCGAGTAGGTATTGCGATTTTGTATGGAACAGTAGTTTTTTTTCGCGATATATATCAGAGTTGGTCCCATACTAAAAGTTGCTCGTAATTATGAGTGGAACCTCCCCACTGCGGGAACAAAATGTTTAAAATTTCAGCGTGTATAGATAGCAGAGTTTCGCGTAATGATAAATTATGCTTTATCGCACTGTAGTATTAGCGAGATGACATTGTTACGTCCCTTTTCGGTACTGTTTCGCGAGTATATGCGAAATGGTCGTTACACCTATGCGACGCTCACATTGTCACATTTCGCAAATGTTTCGCTATACCGCAAGTGATTCGCTTCGCAACCCAATAGTGCTTGGCCTTCAAGTCACTCGATGTTAGGTGACGATAAGGCCGAAGGTAGAAGCGCACTACTCCCGGAATCCTTATCACTGAGGAACTAGCTGTCCATCAGCCATTTTTCATGTCCCCACTGCTGGGGCACAGGCCTTCCTTATGGGTGGATAAGGAGGAAGGGCCATAACCCACCACGCGGGCCCAATGCGGATTGGTGGGTATTAACGACTGCAAATGCGGCCGGGACCAACGGCTTAACGTGCCTTCCGAAGCACGGAGGAGTTCGCGATAGTACTTTTTGGTCACCCATCCCATGACCAACCCTTGCGAACGTTGCTTAAATTACGCAATCGCTGGGCCAGGCGCTAAACCACTACGCCACCGAGCTCTAACTGCCTCTAACTGCCGGAACACAATTTTTTTTAAATTGTTGTTACGGCGTCAAACTTAGGTTGATGGAAGCTAGCCAAGCGAACTTTAAAGCCCTTCGACCAACCAAACCGAGTACAAATTGGACCCCTCGTGGGAATTGAACCCGGGGCCTCTGCGTCTTACACGGGTGGGCAAACCACTAGACCACAGAGGCGCTATATATAGCAGTCAATGCCTTACATTAAGCTAATAATAAACTTTGGTAATACTTACGAATCCGATTTGAAACTTCAATTTTCTTATTAGAATAAACTATGTACGAGCGAGCCTGGTACTTTCTTTCGTTCCGCATAGGCTCCATACATACAATAGGAATTCATTATTTATGGTAGTGACGATAAAGTTAACAGAACGCAGACGGAACCCCAATAAAATAGTTTCTTTGGCCACTCCACTTCAGTGACAAAATAATAATAAGTCCCAGGTGGTGTTTTGCGTTTATGGGATTATACGTAGTTGGTATTTTACGTATTTTTTTTTACAAATCCGTAAAACAGCCCAAAATATCGAGTTGGTATTTTGCGTATGTGGTATTATGCATCTAAAGGCACCATTTACCTGTTTATATTTGAGATTCCGATATTAAATTTTCTTTTCCATATCATTCTGTAGTTGATTGAACTTTTAGCATGAATATCCATATTCAATGTTAGTTTCTATTATTATGAACAAAGTAAATTTTGATGAACTAATCAATTACTAGTCTTTAGTATTACTGGCGTGTCCCAGAAGTAGAGTTACAAAATAAATTATTATTTTCTGTACAAAAAATTAAATGAAAACTGTTCAGTTTAATATACAAATTAACGTTTAATATACGAATTTTATCAATTTAATTAAATTTGCTCGATCGATGACTTTGCAGCCGATTTTTCAAAATTAATCTTGCTCATCTCGTGACTGCTTTCCAGCTTTTCTTGAAGCTGCGGCTACCTTTACCGATCTATGTTTGAAAGTCGTCAATGTTTTTGGTTTTTCTGCATACTTTTCATTACTTTTTAGACAATGCACAAAACTTATTGATACCTAGAGCTAAAAGGAACATAAGCATTGTTTTGTTAGATTATGATAAATTCGACATTCAAAAATTGCAAAGAGTGCACGTGATTGTAAACTTGTCTTTTGACGCGCTTCTTGATTTTTAACTTATTTGGCGGTGGTTAATTTCACAAAGCTTTTTTATATTGCAATTTTTTTTTTAATTTAGTGATTTGATAAATATTGACATTATGTAATAAAATTGTATTATCTAGATAAATCTAAGTATTTGCACGTTGAAACATTCGACAGAATATGCTGGAAATATAATGATAACATCTTGTATGTATCATATTTTGCAAATAAATGAATTATGAATTATGAAAGGTTTTCAAGCCTAACTATCGAACAATAATTTACATCCACATTTGATTAAGATATTTTTCCTATATCCACCGTAATCCTCACTGATGTTGAAGGTGCCTCCACTACAACCTTTTTTCCCATATTCATATTTCGATTAGTTGTTATTGTACATCACCCTTCTGAAATCTTTTTAAAATAGTCTCACTCGTTTCTACATAAGGTATTATGATTCTGTAGATACTTATTATTGAAACTTCTTATTGAATAAAATTATGAACTGTCGCCGATTTTCCAATGTCGATAGTTATAAATAACATCTTTGAGCAAACTATTCTTGATTGTCTCGTTTCAGTTTCGAAAGATAAGCAGACATTTTTAAAACCCCACTATTTGGACAAATTATTTACCCGTGGTTAAGATGGCAACTGTTTTTCCCTCTTTCTTAACTTTTTTTGTAACTAGTATAAATATTGAATATTGTCTCTTTACTTCTGGGACACCCATTATAAGCTGTATTAAAAAGTAAGAATTTTTGTATTCTGAAGATGTAAGAAGAGCGGCATTCAATAAAAAGCTTCCTTTTCAGTTCCGATGTTTCTATTAAAAAAGCAATCAGAAAAAAACTAAATATTATATTAAAAGGTGTATTCTTTTGAACGTAAAAAGTTTTTATTAAAAGTGTTCCGCTTCTGAGTTGCTGAAAGACGCCATTGCAGAAACGTGCCGCGACTTGATCATATTAAACAGACTTATCTACTTGTGAGTACCTATTCCTTGCTTTCCTAAGTATTTTATTATTTAATAATGAATTTTTCAACACACTTGCTCGTAAAGTGAGTCCTAATACATCGCTTTTAGGGCCATAAACCGAGCTATAAAACACTCGTTTGTTATATAATTATCCCTACACCTTTATTTACCTTATTGCTGCACCAAATTAGTGCCTTACTGCGAGTAAACAGAGCATTCCCAATTTAACCGGGTAATACTAATACAGTTATTTTTTTTAGTAACAACAAAGAGGTGTTATGCCGCTGAAACTTCATATACATTTTTGGAACAAATAAGTGTGTAAGTCTTTAGTTAAGTCAAACAAATATTAATTATTATCAAATTTTTCATTATTCACAATATTTTGTTATAGACTATTAAAATGTTTGCATTTTATCACTTAAAATTACAATTTTGAAGTAGGCTGTATGCTCACTCACCCCTTTGTTCGCAAAATATTCTTGCATTTTGCGGGCGTGTGGAAACTGGAAAAAAAAATACCTGCGTGCCTTTTCCCATAGTTTTCATATTTTGTTTTTGTCGTATTTGTTGCTGTGTGGTAAATAATTTTGTTTTTTTTTCTCTCAAATGTGTTGAAAAACGTCGTATGAAACTCGTGAGCTCTTGCTTATTGCACACTCGGCCTCGTGTGCAATGACCAACCGAAGTTAATTTGTCTCATTATGTACTATTACATAATATTGTAGAGTCTGTCTAAAAAGTCTGTTTACATGAGAAATTATTAAATTATTTATAAAAACTTATACTGGTAACACTGTTGGTGCTGTCTAAATTCTAATCGTATACATATTTATTTATTTAGATGGGTATTGGTGGGGTGGTTGGGGATTTAGGTGGGTAATAATAATAAAATTACCTTTGAAATTACCCATGTCTACAGACTTTTTAGACAGACTCTATTTCATTTTTAACTGTGTGAAAATATTAAGGATTTAATTCAAATATAAACTGGAAGAACATAATTATCAACAATTAT
Source organism: Agriphila geniculea (assembly GCA_943789525.1). Taxonomy (NCBI): domain Eukaryota; kingdom Metazoa; phylum Arthropoda; class Insecta; order Lepidoptera; family Crambidae; genus Agriphila; species Agriphila geniculea. The sequence continues at coordinate 14,266,571 of OX038882.1, read as the reverse complement.
GTGGGGCGGGTCGTTACGTTCCTTAAAATTTTAATATGGTTGCATTTCAGGTATTCCTGTAGAAATGGCACTACAGAACTGCTATTAGATCATAGTCTACTATATAGTCTACTATATGAACATACATGTCATACAATATAGAGATAACAAACTTTACATGTTCTTATTAATAAACACAAAAGCCGGTTGCTGGCTACAGAAACATAGACCGTAACCAACCATAACCATAGGTCATAGAACTAAGCAAAACTGAACTGTTTTGTTTTGTTTTGCCTATGTAAATATAGGTTAAATATTACATAAGTATTAATTTAATATTTATTACTATTTAAAATTAATCTTTTATTTTTCACTGACGATTTTACATTCTGTGTCTATACAAAAACTTGGAAGGATTCTTAAAAGAAGGGTAAACTTTTAAATTAGAAAAGTGTAACCCAATAAGTGTTTTTGTCTATCTTAAAGACTTCAATATCGGTTTCATTACATAAAATAAATAGCTAAAAACTCGGCGGTGTTTGATATTCAACAACTTTTTTTATAAACAAACAACTTCTTATGGTGTTTCTGAAGGCGATATTTTTTTTATAATGTTGATAGTCTTTAATAACGTGATCGTAAGGATTAAAAAAATATTTTTATCCTGTATTCATCGCTAAGGGTAGTAGCATGAAATGCTTGGTCAGTAAACTGTAGATCTCACTCAAACAAATTGTATGTTGTTTAAAAATTATTTTAATAGATGCCGCCACGAGGTTGACACTGCTTTTGAAAAGCAGTACTGTGCTGTTTGGTAGGTTAGGTATTCTTTTAATAAACATATATAATCTAAGCTAGATGGCGCTTCTTTTTTTTCGAAATGGGTGATATTTTCGATAAATTTCGAAAAACTGGCTCGCCAAATTTTTTTTTAAATTATCGAACCTTCTCACAAAATTTCCCGAGAATCGGTTGAGAAATGCGACCTGTAGAGGCAAACAGACGGACAGCTGGAAAGCGGACAGACATGCGAAAACATTTTGGTCCAAGCTGAAACGGAGTCGCTTCGCGTTCGCTCGGTCAAATCCGTAATTTTTTTTTGCAGACAGAGCGTCGCAGATTTAATGATTTTGATTATGTTTTAAACCCAAATTTACCTAACCACAAATGAAATAATTCATTGAATAGTAATTGCGGATTACTGTGATTTGATCCGATTATAAGTGTCTTTTTAACTATTCAGTAGTCACATTGGTTTTATTTCCATAATATTTGAAGATATTTCGGTTATTTATTTATTAAATTTCGATCACTCATTGTATATTTTGTAACGATTTTCAAGATTATTTCATTATTTTATATGTTTTTATAACACATTGAGAAAAAGCAAAAAAATATTGCTTTAAATTACAAATGATGAGACGGTTGTCTAAATACAATTAGAATGCAATAATAGTCACATCGCTAAGTTCATGTCCCATATTTTACTCCCTTGGCAAATTAATACCAGCTAAAGTTCAATACAAAGAGTGCCCAAAGGGAATCAATAAGGGTTTTTTCAGTGCCAAATTACGGTTCGGTGGATTGACTGGTTAACAGGTGTTAGAAGTCCACTAATTTGATGGAGAGAATAAAAAGTATTGGTATAAAAGACACAAAGGTTTACTCTTAACAGATTTTAGTCAGATTACTTTGGGAAAATTCGTTAAAATTTGGGTATGAGTAGGTAATTGAAGTGGTTGAATCTCCTTAACCCTTTCGGTATAGAAGTGGTTAAGTTAGGTACTGTTAAACCCGCTATAATTAATTCTATTATATACCAAAGTTGCTTTTTCTCTACATTTGGAAGTCGTAACGATGAAGGATACTTTACCGGGTAAAGGCACAAATAGACTACAGAAAAAAGTATTAGCTTATTATGTTTATCAACTAGGTATTCATAAGAGAGTAGAGTTATTAATGTGTACTTTACCTATTACGAATTTGATGAACCTATGTGACACTTTGTTCTTTTTTTAATGAAATGATCTGAAATTTATAGACATAAATCAAAACTAACGCAATGACACATAGGATAAGAAGTTTAACAATATTAATTAACTCAAGTCAAATAAGTTATTGTAAACAACGAAGATGAAATCAAATCCAAGAGAATAAAAATGAACAATTAAAAAGGAATACTATCTTTTTACTTTGATAGATGTTGATAGAAAAATATTTTAACTCGTATGTAACTAGAGATAGTTGTACAATACAGTTTCACTAGTTGAGCCAATAAGAAATATAACTTTTTACTGTTACAATTTAAAAGTTTTGGTAACAATATAACTTACAGGTAACAGCAAGCCACTGATGCCCTCGCTCATCAAGACAACAACAGCAACGCAGAAGAATGCTTTCATATTGTCACAGTACACTTCGCGAAGAGTTGAAACTAAACTGGTGCCAATGCTGACCTGCGGACTACGTGGTGTTCGAGAAACTTGTGAATGGGTACACTCTACCATCCCTTTATAAGGGTGCAAAACGACACTGCGCACCCTGTTCTGCGCTTAAATTCACACCCACTTGGACCCACTTCCGTAATGGAAATGCTATATAAAAGCACTTTAATCACTATCGTCACATTTTCTCCGATAATAACTTTTCATTCACTTCGCCGAAGTTGTAAGAAAAAAACTTAGTGAACGCTTTCGAAAATACACTTGTGAAAAATAATTTAAATTGTTACTTTTTTAATGAAGTATGTTATTTAATTGGGGTTATTAAGATACTAAGTATAATTTCACGAGAATACTAGTATTATCATTTTGTTTGTAGCACGAGCGATTGTTATCACTATCTCTTTAACTATTGTTTGCTCTACAAATATTTTCTACGTCTCACTGACATATTATTAATAGGTGAATGATTAAATTTACACGTAGTATTTGCTTCCGAGAAAAGAACGCAGTTTATAAATAAACAATATTAAAAAACACTAATGATTGTAAAAATGTGACAAAGCATCTCAAAAGTTTTTTTTAAGGGTTAAACTATAACTATAAACAATGAAAAATATTACATCTTTTTTTATAAATTCTTATTTTTTTTATTTAACTTATTTGAAATAACTCTTTTGGATCATTTTCTACCAACAACCTACTACTAACATGTATAATTTTGACCTGAATAAATCAGTATTTCTACACAATATTATCTTGCCATTTTCTTCTATAAGCCTTACGTATACTTATCACTCCTGATTATGACATTTTATTTGCAGATTCTTATTTTTTGACATACTAACCTATGCTTGCTTATCAACTTATTTTATGTTTCTATTATCTTGTGGGTATTTCAATTTTTAGATTTTTTAATTTCTGAGTTACTTTTTTAATGCTCAATTAGCCCACTTTCCGAAAAAGTTAAGTGCCTTGACATTAAGTCTCAAAAGAAACAGTGACAGAAACAGATGAAGGTAGAAGGTAATTAGGCCTCAAATAGGTAGTTAGGTCGTTAGAAGAAATGTCCATTTTTGCTATCATATCTCATACTAGAAATGGATAAACATGAGTGTTTGGTATTACTTCCGCAAAATTCCGAATATGTCAGATAGGGTACATGCCTTGGAAAATTATTAAAAAACTCTGATGAACCAGCACATGACTGTAAAGTATTTGTTTATTTTTATAAGAAGTGCATTGTGGTAACCCTAGTCGAAATGGTTTTTAGCTTTTGCCATCTAGCGCCGCCAATCAAGAAAAATCATAATAACGACATAACTAGGTATGTTTAGTAAAATGCTCAAAAATATAAATACTAGTATTAGTTTTAAACTTTTAAATTTCCATGCTTATTAACGTTATTAGAAACTATATCGGGATTTACACCATGTATCTGTTTATTTTTGAGACTCCGATATTTCGGCGCAGTTGCATGCGCCATGATCACGGAAGTTTTTTGATTGCGCTTTTTCCTGGTTTAAATGTGTTAGTGTATTTACAGTCTGGATTAACGCTTAAAGTGGCCACTTTAAGCGTTAATCCAGATTGTAACTGCACGATCACATTTAAATTTAGAATTAATGCATACAAAAATAGTTTATAACTAATACTGGTTTTTATATTTTTCAGAATTTTATTAAACATAGTTATTCCGTTGTATTTTTTTTTTGATTAGTGGAGTTAGTGGACGCACGATTACAGTACAATAGTCTGGGTTGTCAATTTGCAGTTTCCGATAAAACCATCCAGCATCCAGCCCATGTTATGGCTATTAATTACTAATTATTTTGCTGGTTTTTAGGGTTTATAATTTCAGTTTCTTGTATGCATGGTACCTATCAATTATATTCGGGATTATGTGGGTATCTAAACGATTTAAAACGGATAAGCATGTTGTAGTACTTAAGGCATTGAGCAATCCCCAAATAAATATAAATACTTAAGCTAGGGTACATCTAAAAAAGAGTATTCTAATAGTTTCGATAGGGACGCAAATAAGCAATACTGTGTTAACCCACAAAAATCGAAAAACGAATTTTTTACACATTTGTTTAGTAACAGGCTAAAGAACATTTTTCAATATCATTTTAACTGATTTAACCCTTAATTCTTGGAAAATTTCACTTTTTATAATCGTGTTTTTATGTTTATTTTATTTTTATTTATTGCAAAAGATTCACCAACAACATATCATTACACATTACAATAAATATACAAAAGGCCCGAACTAAAAGATGTATCGTGTTAATGCGCTATGGATGAAAAATCATTTAGTTATAATATGCTAAGTTCCTTGACTTACACTTTAAAGGTCCTAACGCCACCTGTTATTTTTCTATAGACACTCAATACTCATAACACGATATTGCAAAATTTACGTCACTATGTGTTTTGGTTTGGAGTCGTTGAGTGTCGGTTACAAGAAAAATCGTTATTTTAATAATAAACATAAATTTAACTTAGTTTTTTGAATGTATTTATGTAACTTAACGATAAAAGTATCAAAAAACATCGTTTGTTATGCAAGGTAAGTGTTTAATTCAATATTATCAGTCATTTCTAATTATGAGGTTAGAGTAAACTATCAATTTTTGAGTCATAAAGAATCAAATATGCATATTCTGTATATGAAAATCAAAGTAGATTATCTACTGGCAATAGTTTATCAATTAGAAAGTAAATTAGTAATAAATTCAAGTTTTAAACATGAAATTTTGATACAAAAGTTACTTAAATTACTATTACAAAATATTAAATCCGTAATAGCCATTCGTTTTCCTAATGCTTATCTTACTTAGCCCATTATTGTAAAAAATATTATATAACAGGTTTAAATTCTTACTTTTGTTTTATGTTATGTATGATCCTTGGAATACTTTAAAAAAATTTATAAAAAAAAACCATTGGAATTTAGTTTTTTATTGTATGTAACTGAGTTTATTGAGTTCAAATGAATATTTTAACCTATCCATATCACTACACTGTCTTTACTAATGTTTTGTAGCATTTGTTTTGTAAGTAGGTAGGTAGGTATTATAAACCAAGAAATAAATTGAAGATTCGATGTGAATTAGGTACTTAAATTATTTACTTTTTTTTTGTCGCAAGTCAACTTAAACGAGCAATAAATCAGGTCAATTCTTGTTTAAAAGATGATACTAATAAGCGAAACAAATTTTCTGAGACCAAACAAGACAAAAATGTACACAGCAAAGGCTCCAAAGTGTTCGCGAGAGATCTGTCTATTGGGAAAAGCCAGATGATGAAGCTGAAAACTGACGACGGATGCATCATCTCATCGAAGCCTGAAATCCTGAGGGAGATCTACAGTTTCTATGGGCAGTTATATTCTACGCAAACACCTGTTGGAAGCAAGGCTAATGACCCCAGAGCCAAGCTTACCCGACACTATATCCAAGATATCCGGACGTCAGCCTGTACGAGATTAGCATAGCTCTCAAACAACTAAAAAACAACAAGGCGGCTGGTGACGATGGAACCACTACAGAACTTCTGAGAGCGGGCGGTAAGCCGATACTTAAAGTCCTCCAGAAGCTTTTCAATTCCGTCATCGTTGAGGGCAGAATGCCGAAAGCATGGAACATAAGTGAGGTGATTTTGTTCTTTCACTTCTGAGTCTGAGCCATATCTATATGTTTTTTCGAGAGTCCTTACAAATCGTCTCGCTCGCAGGTTTGACAACTTCCAATCCAACCTCTCGAACAAGCCGGGTTCCGAAAATGTTTTAGCAGCATAGACCGCATCCGTACGTTGCGGCAGGTTATACAGAAGACCGAGGAGTATGATCTGCCACTTTGCTTGGCGTTCATGGACTATGAGAAAGCCTTTGATTCAATCGAAACCTGGGCGGTGCTGAAGTCTCTCCAGAGGTGCTAAGTAGACTACAGGTATATCGAGGTGTTGAGATACTTATACGAAAATGCCACCATATCGGTCCGAGTACAGAACCAGAGCACAAATCCTATCCAACTGCAGCGAGGTGTGAGACAGGGAGGTGTTATTTCTTCGAAACTGTTGACAGCTGCGTTGGAGGACATATTTAAACTCTTAAGATTGAAAATGACTCGGCATCAACTTTAATGGCCAGTACCTAACATACCTTCGTTTTGACAATGATATAGTTCATGGCTGAGACCTTGGAAGATCTGAACACAATGTTCGAAGATCTCCGTAGTGCTTCTCAAATAGTAAGTCGCAGGATGAACATAGATAAGATGAAAATCATGTCGAATGCCCATGTTGTGCCCGCTCCAGTTCATGTTGGGTAAACTACACTTGAAGTTGTTGACCATCACGTATACCTAGGACAGGCAGTCCAGTTTGGTAAGTCCAACTTCGAGAAACAGATCTCTCGTCGAATCCAACTCGGATGCGCAGCATTCGGGAAGCTTCGAAAATCTGTGCGTCCGATTTACCTCAGTGTCTTAAGACGAAACTAACAATGGGTCCCATAAGGAAGCGCAAGGCCACCCAGCGTTGGAGAGAGTCATGCTCGTCGTTTCCAGAATTTCAGTTGCAGAAATGAGGATATCCGCAGGAGAACTAAAGTAACCGACATCGCTCGAAGGATTGCTCAGCTGAAGTGGCATTGGGCTGGATACATAGCGAGAAGAACCGATCGCCGTTGGGGCGGAAAGGTTCTGGAATGGCAACCACGCACTGGACGACGCTCAGTGGGTAGATCTCCCACAAGGTGGACCGACGATCTGGTCTGTACGAAGTTCGCGCGCGAGCAGCGCAGGACCGATCGTCGTGGAGATCCTTGGGGGAGGCCTATACCCAGTAGTGGGTGTGGTGCTGTTGATAATATGATGATGATATTATTACAAGCAATGATTTTGAAGACATAGATTAAATTTCATTAGATTAAGAATCTGATAACACAGATCAAACAGAGGACCTAAAAGAAATACACTTTATATCGGGTCATTTTGAACTTACCATCCAAATTTTAAGGATGTGTCCAGTCCATGAAACTAAACAACTTTCTCTAAGAAACATGTGTCAAATTTCACCAAAAAAATTTGGTCATCCCATACTAAATTGATCACGTGATCTCTTTGATTTGTATGGAAAGTCAATTTTTATTTTACATATTTGACCATGTGTTCCTTAGAGAAAGTTGTTCAGTTTCATGAACTGAACACATCCTCAAAATTTGAATGGTAAGTTCAAAATGACCCTGTATATACTAAGGAAAATTTTGAGACTGGTAATTTACTTAGGTAAGTAAAGTAATGATACCTATCCAATGATAATTAATAAGTTTTTAATGTTTATTTTTTTACAACATTACAATAAATTTGATTTTCTTTAAAATTGTGTATCAATTTTCTGTAAGGTAACTCCAGCTTAAAAATATTCAATAACAATTTAAGTAACTTAAAATTCAATTCTAAAACCCTCATTAAACCTTTTTTTATTTTTCAAAAACATTTCAAAGCACTCAATGTATTTTCAAAAGAATTGATGTGACCGATCTCCTATTTGACAATAAGATTTTAAATCTCTTGAATTGTTTATGAAAACGTCAATTAGTTATTAAACATTATGCTATAATATTTTTGTGGTTTTTCTCTTAATCACATTAATATAGAGTTGTTTATTACATGCAAATTTGTAAAAAAAGAAATATAACTTTGAAATAACCAAAAACATGGCTAATATTCGGAAAGTTTCCATACAAAGTATTTAAAAATTGTTGTGAATTTTCGAACGCGTTTTTCTCAAAATGACATGCATGTGGGTTGACACAGTATTGCTTATTTGCGTCCAGATATAATTAGTATTTTTAAATAATTTGCCATAAAATAGTTAAACTAAAATGATCTCATTTAGGTAAATTATTCGACTTCGCCAGACTTACCAGTGCCAACATTTTTTTATCATCAGAAATTGTTAGGTTAAGTCTATTTGCCTGCAGTTTAACGTCTCAATATTGACTTAAGGTAAGAAATAGCAAGGCAATTTTCTCTTATAATTTATTAACAAAATGAATAAAGCGGTTAAAGTGAAATAAACTCATCAAATAGTGGCACTATTTTACACTACACCACTTTCCAAATCGATCTTGTAAACTACGATGAATAGTTTATACCTAATTAACTATTATATGTTTTTAACGAGTGCTATCCTTAAAACATTTATTTGCACAGATTAAGGAATCTAGTGAAATTTTAAGAGACTGTAAAACTTAATTTACTGTAGTTACTTTTTAAATTGGTAACGAAATGGATTTGCCCCTAATTGAAAAATAGCTTAACAGTGAAGAAGAATGCTTAGATTTTTATTTCTGTACGGCAACGCATTTTTCTGCTTATTGCGCGTGATACGACCGTGTAAGACACACTCGAGGAAATTTAATGTTGGACTGAAAAATAATCTTTGCGGATGATAGAATCACATAGAATACTAAAGCCCGTATTTATAAATCGCTCTCAACAGATCATGCTGTTCCTATAAAAGAACATCTCAAGTTTGATCTCAAGATAGCTCTCATCGATGAGAGCAGTTTATAAATACGGACCTAAATCAAGCTCGTATCTCTAGGACTTTGGAAGAATAAGTTCAATTTTAAAATTTTCATTGATATGTTATGTGTATGCATCGACCTATTATAAAAACATTTTTTATGACTGTCTCGATAACAGATTCATCATCGCACAGCTAAAACCACTATACGGACCCTTATTCCTCGGATATAACTATGGCCAGATAACTGGTTATCTGTGAAGAATTTTTTTCCTCCCATATAACCAGTTATCTCTTAGGAATATATTTTCCTCGCAGATAACTATTAAAATAATTAGTTATCTGTAAGGAAAATCTATTCCTTAGAGATAACTGGTTATCTCCGAAGAATACATTTTCCTACAGATAACCAGTTATCTTGCCATGGTTATCTCCGAGGAACAAGGGTCTACGGATAGGACTGAATTTTGCCATAAAAAAATGTAAAGGAAATGTCCACGTGATCCAAGTCGTAGGCTGAAGCTAGTATCCTATAAACTATAAGGTTGGATAGAATGAAGTTTTAACCCCTGTTTATGTATTCAAGAAACTTAATTTGCCCAGCACAGTGGGAAACACTAATAATGTCTATATTAAAGCTTCGGTTGTCTGAGCTCATAAGACTGAGGCAATATGCAATGTGCCTACCTAATATTAAATTGGTATCACAATTTCCTTTAGATAGAATATCCTCTAGGCAAAGTATAGTAATTAAAATGTAGGGATGAAATATCTGCTTAAAATCACAAAAATAGATCTTAAATCCAACAACAATAATTGTGCTGATTAGTTCTATCCATTGTAAATAACAAACTACAAGTAGAACGATTTTATCAACTTAGTTTGAAATCATTTAGTAAATCGAAGAAAGATTGTATTTCTCTGTTGTGAAATATTTCCTGTCCTTATTTGGCATATTTTTTTTTCTCCGTATACCTAAGTCAAATGCCATTCTTTGTACTATTTAAAGAAGGGTAGAAAGTTCGGAAAAATGTATATTTATTTATTATTAATAACAAATAACTTTCGATAATTCACCAGACTCTATCAATAGATGAACTTCCGTAGTTAGTTATTAGTTATCACCTTCACTATCATCGTCTTATTTAAATTCAAACGTACTTTTATTAATTTTCCATTTGATTGCCCTTCATTTTTGTAGGACGATGCTGTTTTTCTTTTCATTAACTCCTTTTAATCATTATTCAAACATTACAGTATCTTCAACCGAGATAATATTATTACTAATTATTCCATATCAAAAATAAAAACAACTAGAAAATACTTTAACATGGCCATTAGATAAATAAGTAGAATAATAAAACTTTATTACTCTTGACATAGATGACACACATATAACAGTATTTTTCTCATTAGAAAACCTACAGAACTTAATGGCTACTTTTCAATTACAAATGACTATAAAATGTTAGGAAACAGCCATAACAACCCAGCGTGATAGAATTATTTCAAAAGATTTTCAATTTACTACCATTGGGCCAGACAAAGTAGAAGTACAAATTGTAGATCAATTATCTGTTAGTGATAAATATAAAAAAATATGTTAGGCTCAAAGGCCGAAATCGCTCACTGAGCAAATAAAACCGCTTACAACGCGTTGTGGTCACTGCCAAAACTTCACAACGTGAAATTTATATTGTGGCTCTTCTAAAAACGCCCATGACGCGTTATGGTAATCACAGAAAGACCACAAAGTGAAATTCGCGTTGTGGTCATGATCAAATGACTACAATACGTTGTGGCAATAAAGTAAAGCCATGACGCGTTCTGAGCACTAGTTGTTGCAACCATAACACGACGAAAAAGTAGTTGTAGTTTCCAATTACTAATATTTGTGTTCAACTATAAGTAGCCTTATGTTGATTTTAAAAATCTTTTCATTACTAGTGCTCAGATTGCGTAGGGTTTTTCTTCATTGTCACGATGACGCATTGTGGTCATTGGGTATGATATCCACGATACAAATTTCTAGTTGTGGATTTTTGGCAGTGACCACAACGCGTTGTGAGTGGTGTTTTCGCTCAATGAGCGATTTCGGTCTTTGAGTCTAACATATTTATAAGATTTTTTAGTAATTTTTCATTGCATGTAAAACAATTTGTATGCTGACACCAATTGTTATTAACTGTAATCACCTATTTATTTTCAATGTTGCTTTTAAATTAAAATGTTCGTAATCTATATTATGGAGATTTAAAATAAAACTCAATGAACAATCATTTTATTTATTAACTAGAATCAATAAATAGAATAAATAACATGCCTCTGCGGATATAGCACTTGAGATACATATGAATATATTTGAACGATTACATTAAACAGGGATCTGAGGAGTTGTGCGAAAATATCAAGCTGAAACGACAGTAGTGGGACTTTGAAAACGGAGTCCATTGTACGGTAGCTCTAGAGCATAATCGGCTTGAACTTCTCCAGGTGTCGTGGTGAGGTCAGCGAGCGATGAGGGTGCGTCGATAGAAGTGAAGATCGATGATGTTCCTTCCGGGCCTGCGTATACTGGATAGACCCTAGCTTCGGCTTCTTGTTTTACAGCTTTGGGCAGTTGAGGTCTCCAAGTAACTGGTTGGATGTGTTTACCATCTTTCGCTTCTTCGTTAGCTATGGTGATCCTGTCTATCTTGACGACTTCAGCTGGCCAATTCTGGACTGACAAAGATGGCGGAGGAGTCGCGGGCATCGTCGCTGGTGGCGGCCAGTCTTCTCGGCTCCTTTTCTCGTAATAGTCATATGGGGAGGAATGATAAAAACCGTAGTTTACCGGACTTGTAGCAATCTGGAACAGAACATCTGTTAACGGGTTACCGAGGGAAATTTTATATAGGGTGCTGTAAGCCTACTCGTGAGGTAAATAAGCATTAGTTTTACAATTATTAATGAGTTTGTTATTGCTTTCACCAAACCATATGCGTTAGCAACAACAACTTTTAAAAATACAAGAGACGTAAAAACTTAAAAGAAATAGAGAAATATAGAATGAGTTTGGTTACGTAAAATCATACCTTCCCCCTGTCATGATACCCTTCATAACTATGATCTACCTAAAAGAGAATGTTACCTTATAAAGTTAGTATATTAACATTACCAGACAGTTATTTGCAAATTAATTTAATTTAGGAATAGTGAATTTATTTCATAAGCTACCTTTGTTATTGTAATGTATTCTTCACTTCATACTTTGTAAAACTTTTTGCGACTCAATAATACTTACAATGGATAAAGCACTCCAATAAAAAAGAACAAAAGTATGAAATGTAGAGTTTCAAAGTGCTCGTGGGATTTTGAATATTTCATGAGCATTTATTTATACCAGTCCACAAGAAAATGTGAAACTGTTTGATATTCCATACATTCCGTCGCATTCTTGATAAGTAAGGAATTATAAACAAGATTCATGAGCTTGAAAACTTAAATTCTATTAAGATTCTTACCTTCCTGAGGCCCTGTATAGAGGCTAGTATGAGAGCCATTTTGGCTAAGAGTAGTGCCTTTCCGCCGAGTACGGCGAGAAATTGGAAGCCCATTGGTATTAATACCATGCCGATGGACACTATTCCGAACATCATCATCGTCATCATTTGATGTCGGCGCCGTCCTCGATACTCCACTAAAAATAAATTAATCGTAAAATTATTAAATTGCTTTCTCGTTTTAACAAAAATCACAAGACCTAGACATGGTACACAGCACAACACAGATTAAAATGGTTTCAAGCTAAACACACATTTACAATAGGTATAAAAAATACAAAATGTTAATCGAAATAAAGTTAAATTAGGACACGTCATGTCAACATGTGGTTTTTTTCTGGTGTTGTTGACAAAACAAAATGGAAAATAATTTCATCCAAACAATTTGTTGGCAGAAATTACCTAGCTCAGATTTTAAATTAAATCGATCACAAACTAAAAGAAAGTATAAGAACTGTCAAGACGCATTTCAGATTTCGCTTAAGTGCCAAAGGAAATCGGGATTACCTTTTGACAATAACAGGTTTTTGAGAATAGGATAAGTTGTTAATTTATTGAAAATCCGAAAGTGATTTTAAGGGCTTAATCGTATTTTCTATCTTTTGATCTTTTTTCTTTACATTTTTTCTTTTCTTTAATGTCGTTTTCTAATCAGTTATACCTTTATCCATATTCTTTGCTTCTTCAAAATCAAATTTGATGACATGAGTCCGCAGTACTTTTGCCATCCGCTGTAACGCGAGAGTTCGCCAATCACCTTCTTCAAGTTCTTTTTCCGTCCAGGGACTAAAAAAAGATAAAGAATTTGGTATTTGCTAAAAAAATAATCACATAAAGTGAACGCACAAAGCTCTAAAGACAATCATAGAGAACATCCATACTTCACATGAAGGCATTTCTATTTTTATAAAAAAAAAGTTTTCTATACCAATCTGTTTTTACACGACTGCAGAAAAAAGGTGTGTAATAAAATGATTGTAGGTAATCGATGGTGAGTATTATTAAAAACTCCCATCACATCACAAAAGTTAAAGAAAATATCACATATTAAAGGAGATTTATTTCGGGATTACGTATAAATAAGACACCCTCGAATATGTAACAAAAAGCTAAAGCAAAAGCCGTTCTGAAAAGATATTGCATCTCTTTTTTTATGATCGCCTTTCGGTTTACACCTACACAATATTGAGAATGACGCAATTGTGACGTTAATATTTATTACTTGGTTGAGTATTATATTTCATACCTTTTCAATACACATTGTTAGTTACAATAAGGCTCATCCACACTAAGGCACAAATTTATCGCAATATATGGTCGCGGCACATTACAAGGCATCTCTACAAGTTGCGAATTTTATGTGTCTATATTGTCCTTACTACATATTAAGCTGTACTTACAGCCATGACTTCTTCCGCGATTTCGTCCGCGTGGACTTTTATGAAATCCCTAGGAAATTTTTGACCGGGATAAGAGGTATCCTATGTTTTAATCCACGCTAAACCACCTGTGCATTAAACATCCAAATCCGTTCAGTTATTTTTGCATGATTGGGTAGCAAACATCCAACGTTCACTTAATATTAGAAGAAAATAGAATTGAATCATATCGCAAACATTTCGTAAGTCACTTACTGCAAATTGTGCCTAAATGCAGAATCAAATAGGCAGCGTTGCATCCATTCAGAATTAAGGCCTACTCAAATCTGAGCGGTATCCGCTACCGGTGCCGGTAACGATATCCCAATGGGTATGCGGATAACGCGCTGTTTAAACCATACAGTTTTACAGCTACCGCCGCTGGTAGCGGTACAGGCGCGCAAGCACTGCAGGCGGACCGAGCGGCGCGGAATTGCGTACGCGGTAAAAGCGGTAAAAGTTTTGCCAAACACGCGGTACGTATTACGCACCCATCTGGTATGCGGTTCCGATTTCGCGACAGCTGCGAAAATGCCATACCAAATACCCAGCAGGATATCGTTCGGGTAAAATCGCTACCCATGGCGGTAGCGGATACCGCTCTGGTTTGAGTAGGCCTTTAAATTGGTATTCGTTTTTACCTTAGTCAAAAATATGAGAATGTGAAGTTATTTTATCATGTAACTTAATATGCTTTAAATTATAGTAGGGAATACTTCTAAAGTAATTTAGGTCTACAGTAGGAAAACGCAAACCAAATCTTTGTCACAAACATTTTCTCTGAAAATCCGCAGCTGCAAGTCTGTTGTTTCTTAATTGAAGTAATTATAACAGAGTCTTTGGTGTGGCAAATGACAAAGGTGGAACGAGAGTTTTTGATTCGGGAATTGAAGTAAAGCAAATATTTTAAAACTCTTATTTTATAATTAAAACAGGTATACTTTTGTGAGTAACTAAACATATCTTTTTTGAAGTGAAAACTTCTTTAGCAGCGTTGTACACTTTTTTTGTAATGGGGAAAAAATGTTAAACTCGCGTCAGTCAGGGTCACGTGACCCTGATCGAAAAATCGTAAGATGGATGTAGCGTAGACAGCCGGCGGCGGAAGTATCCCCCTCTCTTTCTACGCGGCGCGGTGAAAATGGCGGCACGTCGTTTTGGCGTTCGGCGGGTTGATTTTTCTGAGAGATAAACTTTTTAATGTAATATAAATTGTCATGTTTGTGTACGATAGCGCAATCAATAAATATTGTATTCTACCTCATAAATGATAGTACTTTTATACTGATAATTAAAGTAATTCGTGCAAAATTATTCCCTAACCATTCCAAAATATCAAAAATGCACAATGTTAATATTCAAGTTTTCACTTCTGCCGGCACTCCCGGAATACAACCCGAATTTTTTTTGTTCTGCGGTTGGCCTTATGTCTTATCCATCGTATAGATAGACAAACTTTAAGCCGTCTAAATAAAAAAAATATCCGTAGATATACTCCTTAAGGAATAAAATATTATCTGAAATTTTTACTTTAATAAAATTACGACGAAAATAATTAATCATTATTTCAGCACTATTTTCGGCCTCGATACCCACGGGAAATTCGTTCAGAAAAGGATGTAAATAATTGAGTCTGATAAATACTGATGGAGAACAATAGTTACACTAACAGATTTTAATTTACTTGATGGCCTTTCAACGCCCTAATAAACTTATTTTCTTTTGCGACCGTTTGTTTATCCCAAACTATTCATAGGTAAGTCAAAGGAAAATACGGATATTTTACCCAAAACTATCTAAATGTATCACAGGAAGTCCACAGAGGTTTTTGAACGAAAGCGATGAATAGTCTCTTGTTTAGAATTAAATGAAATAAAATAACGAGAATTTTCTGAATGATCAATCATACAGAAAGTGACAAATTATACCATTTTACTATTAATACAGCGAACTATATTTTACTGAGTTTTTGGTTTCAAATCTGATATTTGAAAAAAATATAGGATAGATCATTATATGCGGTTAGAGCGTGAATTATTTTTAAAATATGCGTGGCGAGACGCCACTTTCAAATCTAAATTTTATTCATTGTATTTAATGGCATTATATATATAGTTCAAAATCGAATCTTTAAAATGTTCAACTTTTTTTAAAGGTGTGAAATTTCACATCACTTGCAACTGCACATTTTTTGGGAAAAAAAAGATACAAAATTATTATACTGTGACGTGCTTGAAAACGAAGTTACGGTCGCAACGACCGAAGTAGAGCTCACTCGTCAAAGACTCCACTTCACATATCTCAGCCACTGATCTGTTTGACAAGCCCCTTCGGAGTAAGTGTTATAATCTGCGACGTCATCCTACCTTCGGATCCGTATCGATAACTCCGAAAATAACTAAAAAATCCTAAAAATATCCGATATAATCTTAAATGACGAAATATACTTCGTTAATCTCTGGACTGGCTTAAGTTTCAAATTAATTGGTCGTAAAGAAACTGATTGCGATGCATAGGAAACCAGAGATTTGACCTAATTTGACATTTTCTGTATAGAAATTCAACTACTAGACGATAATTCTCGAACAAATAAATTGGGAGACATTTTTCTTTTAGATTACGCGGTAGCGATAGCGATCTCCACATTTACGCCCTAGATCCATATTGAATAGTTACACAGTTCCATGTCCATGACAGTGTTTTGTCACTTTTAGTTTGACAGAGAGTGCATGGTGTACGACTATACAAAGCTATACAATTATCGCAACTTCCACCTCAATAGTAGATTAATTTATTTCCTTTGTCTAAACTTTTATGTGTCAAAAAATATAAAATTGTTAAAAATGTTTTGATAATAGAATAGATTCGTTATGTATTTTAAGAAAATGTAATAACGTAACATACGTTAACTAAGTGATCAAGCTCATTAAATAAAGATTAAAAAAAAACTTTTATGACATAGTCTTTTACGAAGTGTTTGAATTATTTCGGTTCAATTGAAAATAATGTTCAGCTTCAGTCTTACGGGAATAGCTTAAAAGGAACTTTCACGATTACACAAAACTATCACGTTCACTAGTAAATAATAAATGTTATTGTGAAAGAATTATTATTATACCTCTATATAAGCAACATCCAAAATTAGACGGATAATTCGTATTTAGCAGATGAAAGTAAGTGGGTGCCTGAATTAAGATTATTTTTCTTACCTGGTATCATTTTCCGGTACAATATTTCCTGATCGGTCAACCAACTCGAACCGTACCAAGTTGACCCCGTCTGCCACCGGCACGACGTCAGGGCTGAGCGACCGGTCGAGTGCCCTTAGGGTCTTACGCTTCATGCATCGCACAAACTTCGGAAAATACTCCTTGTGGTCGATAACATCCTTCACGTCCACTAACTGGAAAACAAGTTTTGACACGTAATGAATAATGCAATTACAGTTTCTTGCAAAGTTTAATTGAATCTTCGGAAGTGTCCGATGTTATCGGTTTAAGATAGTGCTTTTTAAGTCTTTGCTAGTGCTAGTGCAATCTATTGAGATTATTAAAACATAAACGATATTATGTTTCCCGAATGTAATAGATAAAAATTGCAATGATTTCTAAATTACGCCTCTTTGAACGGATAAAGTTTTCAGTACCATCCAGTACCATCCAGAGATTCTCATGGATGGTACCGGATACCCAACTAACAATTTTACGTCGTACAATGGTCGTACAAACGTTATCTTATTACCACTGGTCGCAAAAGATAGGTCACACTTACGTTATAATAACGTTTGCTCAACGCGAAAAGGGACCCATTTATACGACCTACACTGTCGTTTAATGGTCATACAAAAGTCACAAGATTACCACTTTCATCGTACAGTAGTCGCATCAAAACTTTACAACGACTCTTTCGTTATATTTTGGTCATACAGATGTTTTTTAATGACGAAAACGTTGTATATGAGTCAAGTAACAACACTTGTAAGACTGATTTTTAATTTTTGTCAGCGACTCGTGTTTGTGGTTATGTTTCGAGATCTGAGTGCAAAATAAATCTATTACAAGGAAATAAAAGGTGAGTATTACATAACTTTCATATCTTGCTAACTGTGTCTGTCTCTTATACCGTTTAGTTCGTCTGGGAATTAAAGTTTTATGATAATATACCTATGTAAATACAATTCATATTTTCATGCCCCTTCGTAGTTTTGCGTTTGAAACTTTATTTTTTTATTAATAAAATTTTGTTTTTTTATTTAAATGTCAGCTATGTTAATTTTGTCGCACACTAATCTCTATATGACGTTTTATAGACAAAAAAGTCATTTTAAGGTTATCTGAAGACTAAGTTAAGCCGCCATTTTGTTAAACGTCGTTTAAAAGTCGAAACTTGACTCCAATGCGACTACAAGTCGTACAGACGTTTTGGCTAAAACTTTAATATAACGTCGTATAGTTTAAGTCGAGCCGACGTTACTATGACCAGTTTATTACGACATATTAGTCGCACGACTAAAAAGTTAGATTTAAGACGTCTATATGACCTAGCAGTCATCTCATTACTATTGTAAGACTGCTATCCGACTTAAAGTCGTACAAGTCAGAACTTATACGACGTTTTTGCTTGTTGGGTACTTACTGCGGATTATGTATGGTGCATAACTACGGTTTTTTTTTATTGTGACTATGGTCTATCTAGGTTCTAGAGTGCGAAACCATTCAAAAACTGTAGGTTCTTGCTGAAAAAAAACCAACACAGGGTAAAGACTTTTTTTGGTATAGGCAAGATAAACAATAGACTATTTTGTGTAAATACTTTTCCGTGTTTGGACGGGTACCTACTCTATTTTGATAAGATTTTATTTTCGACTTTTAAAATATCATGCCAAAAACTATGTATTTAGACTATATTGACTTATTAAGCCAACATTTATGTTGATGTCAATTATAAACATTGTCAGACTGCTTTGATATTTAAAACATTGATAATTTATTGACTGGTGGAAAAGCACGGTAAAATAGTTTAAGTTTGCAGCCATTTTACTCACTTTCTTCGAGCAGTCTCTCCATATGATTTTAATGATGTCAGCACCTTCTAACCAGAGATCGGCGATGAAGCGACTTAAATACGCATCGGTGTCATCTTTCTGGTTGCCATGGCAACCGGATATTAAGGTCAGGACGAAAAATGAGAGCACCGCAGTGTTCATGACTTGTGAGCGCATTAAGACTCTCATGTCTTTTTGATATCTCCCATCTCTTGAACCGTGTGAAACCTGAAACAGGGATTCCCGAGAATCTCAAGCACATATAAGTGTCAATGATCACTAACGTATCGCATTTCAATGCGATACCTACTATGATTTACTATATACACTAAATGAAACTAACTTTTGTGCACACATATTTTTTTTACTTAGATTACCTACCTACCAAAAAATTATGAAGCCATAATATTGATAAAGCGCAGTCTTTGGTTTATTATGATTTTCCACGAAAAAGGAGGTAAGTGCAATTCATTAGGTGGAGCAACTATAAGAATGCATAGTCAAACATATTTCAGTGTTTTCAAATTGCTAAAGATACGCATATTTTTTTGTCTAATGGTCTAATTTTGTATTTACAGGGAGCGGCTTGGCAGATGACTTTAGTCATTTAGCTCTTTTTGTCGACAATCACTTGAAAAATCTAATTGCAAACGTAATTTCAATGAGGTGTCGATTCAACTTTACAAGAGATTGTCGATAAAAAGCGCTAAAAAAGCTAATTGACTAAAGTTGCCTGTTAAGTTGCCTGCCAAGTCGACTCGTGTAAATACCACATAACGGTGACCAACCTCCATTTGTTTTAGCGTAACCGCTCACGGGCGACTTTTTGTAGCTGCGATAATCGCGGCGTTAATCGCGGCGATAATCGCCCGCGAAATAACACAACAAAGGTTTTACTTAGCAAGCGACAAAAAAGCGCGGCGATTATTGCCGAGATTAACGTCGCGTTTATCGCAGCTACAAAAAAGTGCTCGTGGGCGTTTACGTATAGAACTCCGTATGTTCTATTCTCAGTGACAAAAAATCGCTCAGCGATTAATCGCCCGTCAGCGGGGACGCTAAAGGTACCTAATTTCTTTTTAATAATTTTGATCGGTATTTATTGTGTGCCGCGATCCGCTCCTAATTTTTAGCACGTAACTATCTACTTAACTTGAAATTTGGGCGCGATTTTGGTGATTTTTCTAACACCGAATAGATATAAATTAATTGTTAAATTCGGTCAATGATCACATGAGCCATTACCCATTTCTTAACGAAAAAAAATCGAAGTTACGAGGCATCATCCTCACCTACCAGGCCTAATTCAGAACAAAACCTTTTTTGTAGAAGTACAAATGAAAAACATTTTTTAAACTTTTAATTAAACGAAATAGTAAACTTTATACTTAAACTGAAAAAAGAAACTGTCCAAAACTTCTGGTTCAAGATTCTAAATTAAGAAACTAATAATGTGCTTGAAATTTTTTGTTACGGGAAGCAATTTGTCTTTTACACAAATGTACCCTGAATATGTCTATAAAACAAAAACAATGCTCTTGAACACCCGGATTTGATGTTATTATAGAAAAGTTTATTTGTAAATTGTCTCAGCCGGGCATCGAACCCGGGACCTCAGAGTCGCTGAAAATATAAAAAACCTTTGTACAAACCACTCGATAGCGGCAGGCGCGGTCCGAGGGGGGGGTCACAAGGGACATGACCCCCCCCCCCCAAATCGTACACGTCACATAGAAAAAGCTTCTAAAAATCTATAGAAAAGCAATTATTATTATTAGTGACCCCCCCCCCCCCCAAAATTTCAGGCTGCGACCGCGCCTGGATAGCGGTCACAAGAAGTGGGAAAGTCCCTGTTTTATTTAACTTAACAGAATAGGTTATTAAGGTGGTACCCTGAGCGAAAGTGGCGCCGCGGTGAATTTTATTTAATATTATAATTCTAATACACAATTTTAATAATGTTTATCGTGGAGATTTTAGGGCCTACAGTCTAGTATTTTTAGACGGTATCGTTACATTCCCTAGTAGTCACTGCTAGAAGTAGATAGAAAAACTGCTAAAAGTGGCCGTTTTTGACACATTTGCTATCTACTTCTACGAATGACTACGAGGGCATGTAGTGATACCTTCTAAAAATACTAGACCATGGGCCCTAAAATCTCCACGAAAAACATTATTAAAATCTTTTTCTATTAATAACTTATTAAATAAAAACCTCTGAGGGCGCCACTTTCGGTTATACAACCGCCTTAACGTAAAAGCTATTCAGTTGTGTAAACAATTTGTTTCCTTTCCATTTTTCGTTACACAGCAATAAAACGAGTAAGACACACAAGACGATGTAGAGTAATTTATATTCTTGTTTTGTACTAATGGGCGCATAGTCAAGGCGTAATGTAATTCACAATTTTCGCCAACACACAAAAAGTCACATAAAATAAATTTAAATAACATAACTTAGTTTTGGACATAATATACCTAACTTTATGGTTTTGGAACAGTAGCGGTAGTCAAATAAATTAAGAAAATGTAAATATGGAAAATGAAATCCATTATTTCATATTTAATAAACCTTTACTACTTTATGTTCCTTTCTAAATTATAAATATCACACATCGATCCAAGTTGAGTTGATTAATATTTGTGAAGCTACAGTGCAAGATAATTGCATGAACAGATTTGAAACGAAGTTAAAAGCTACCTATGATGTGAATGTTTTCTCACCTGTTAAATAAACTACAATTCACTTATTTGTATTTTACACTCTTTTAGAAATCAGTTATTGTTAATATTAGTATAATAATGTGTACACACTCAAGGTCACAGCAAGAATGGAAAATTCTGATGTCCTCCTTACATTTTATCGTATTGCTTATGGAAAGCGAACGATTTTCTATGGATTCACAAACCAAATCATGTTAATGAATAGCTGTATGCACTTTTGTGCATAACCGTGACGCAGATTGCACATGGTATTTTGTGCCGTTGCGATACTTGGACAGTAATTTTTAAAATAAAATATTGTCATTACGCATTGTCTGTCTGATAAATACGGTTTCTGCAATCCTCAGTACTTCATAATTTTTATTTTTATTTATTTATAAATCTTTATTGCACAAATACATAAAGCAAGGTACAAATAGCGGACTTAATGCTTAATGTGGGTAATTTGATAACGAAAACTCGATGGACGTAGAAATAAGAATGAAATAAGTAGGATTATGAATTAGTCCAAAAGCTTAATATTTCCAGCAGCCAGCTGAATCTGTGAACAAGTACGCGTAGGTATCTTATTCTATAGCACAAAAGACCGCCCCACCGTGGTCATATTTATTTTTCGGTGGTAAAGCGTGAGTGATACCCCTGGTGGTGCCATAAAAGGCTGCACCGCCCCAGCTTTGTTGTAAAAGTAGTCATCTTAGCTCTTAAAGTAATAAATTCCGTCAAAATCATGTCTCTAGAACTTTGAGCAGTGTGTAAGCGCAAGAGTAATTCTTCGGTGTTTTTTCCTTGAATGAAGTGAACAAAACTCTGTATCACTAAGTTTAAAAAATATAACTGGAAATATAATAATAATTTGGGACATAGTAGGGATTACTGCCGCTGCACCCAACAGCCACCAAGGTAGAATATGGATATCTCCTTATAATATCGATTCTCGTTTTAAATCCTGTTTAGCAAAAAAGTAACGAATATTTTAAAAGACAGTCTTCTCTCTATTTCTAAACCACGCCTTGTAAAAAGCTAAAATTTCATTTACCTTTTTATAAACATTTTCACGATCATTGAATGGCAAATCTTCTGTCTGAAACGTTAGCTAACGATTCAAATATGGGCACGTTCGTTACACAAACTGACTGACCTATGAGCTGCTTTGTTATGTAAATCGCTTCAAAGTACTTATCGCCCTGTACCGATTTTAGCCCGTCCGTGTCTACCTTTGACAGTAACGTTTGATCCACCTTTTTCTCGTTCGTATTTTTAATAAAAGTAAGAGAATCGGCATATTGTCACAGTCAAGTTAATATATTTTTTTTTATGTATTCAAGGGGAATCATATAGGTACAATCTAAAATACCACTCGAAAATTGTTGGCTTAAATTTTGACTTCAGTTTGTTATTTATAAAATTACTAGCGGCCCGCCCTGGCTTCGCACGGGTGCAGTGCAATGTAGTTACTAATGTAAAACTGTGCTAATGTGGTGTCAGTGTGAAGTTATTTGATTATACTACAGGATATCTACATATATACGACGTACGCAAGGGGTGTTAAAATATAATTGAAGTGTGTGTGTGTCTGTCTGAGGACTCTGAGGCAACTTAGCTCCCAAACTTAAAGATCGATTTTATTGCGATTTTTATGTATAGTTTAAGAGAAGCGTACAGACGGCGGGAAGCGACTTTGTTTTATACTGTGTTTAGCTTTTGCCCGTGGCTCCGCCCGCGTGGGAGTCGATAATCGTTGTAAGTCTTCCCTTGGAAACCAATGATCGGCATGAAAAGAAGCCTGTGTTAAGTATTCAAGACTAAAATCTATCCCTGTGCCAAATTTCGTCTAAATCCGTTCACCCGTTCAGACGCGATTGAGTAACAAAATGAACAACATCCAAACATCAAAACTTTCACATTCTTACAATTTTGTGATATATAGGTAATAGCTGCACCAAGGCTGCACCCCGCGGTTTTATCTGCGCAATCTGTTGATTCTGTAACCAAACGCGCATCTCACTACACTTCACTTCGCGTGAATTAGTTATTAGAAATTAGCTAACTTATGAGCAATTTTACCGATTACAAAAATTTTAGGTAGCTATCTAAAATATTTTGTGATGGAAAAAAAAAATCTTATCATTATCTTATTTATGATTTAAAGTTCCCGTCCCGTGCAGTGAAGTGAGATTCGAAGTGGGGTTCGAGTTTGGTTACAGAACCGAGACGCCGTACTGTTCACGATTTTGTATTAGGTAGGTAGGTAGGTACTTAATAAAATTTCTTAGCAGTAATATAACAAAATAAGTATAATAATATTATGTAACATTTAATACTCATACTTAATAGTTTGGTAGGTATCTTCTTTTTAAATAAAAATCTATGTATGTTTATTATTTTGTTTCCTATGCACTCCTAAACCATTCACATCCGATTATGATGAAACTTTGGTACGCTTATAATCTTCTTATAATAAATATTTGTTGAATTTCTGCTTATGACTGAAAAGGTTCCCGTGGAAAAAGGGTAACGTGACATTGCAAATTATGTCGGGTCACTGACATGAAAAAAATTTTTTTATGTGTCGGGTGCAACTAATGTTGTGCGATGCGTTGTAATTATCCGGCTCTCAATTTCAACACTTTACACCACATTCCTTGTCACGTTAGATATCTGATATTTGCCAGATTTTCCACATTTTATAAGAAGACTAATATTTCGTAAAATAGTGAAAATCAGGATAAAATCTTATACAACATGAAATGTCAGCTCGTGCGTGACATAATTACAGTCTCAGGGGAGGTGACAACCTGAGAACTGACATTTATTTTTCTTAATCATTCAAATGCACTAAGAAGTTTTGATTCCGATATCAATCAATCACCCTAAAAATAGCTTTCTACCCTTTTTCAACCCTGTTAGGGGATACATTTCAAAAAAATGCGAAACACGTGTTCAATTAATTTTGTGATAAAATGTCTATGCCAAATTTCAAGTCAATCGGGCCAAGGAATCGCATTCTCCCATACAAACTTTGCCACCCTGTTTCACCCCCTTAGGGATTGAATTTCGCAAAATCCCGTCTTAGTGAGCACCTACACCCTAAAAGAAAACCTTATGCAAAATTTGAGACTCCTAGCACTTGTAGTTTCTGAGATTTCGTGATGAGTCAGTGAGTGATTTTCCCTTTTACATATATAGATAAAAAGTAGTGTCCCTTGCTCAGCTGTGGCGTGGGTATGACTAAATGACTAATGATTTTAGGGTCTGTTGTGTCGCAGGGGAACAATATTTCCCTTAGCACTACTCGTGTTTAGATAATAGTGTCACAGCAGAGAAAATTCACCCAAAGCACTACTGGTAGTGCCAAACAGTAGTGTCTAGGGCGAAAAAGCAATTATTTTTGCGTAAAAGTATTAAGGCTCCGTTATGCGAAATCATTTATCTCTGTCTTTTTCTTTACGTGTAAAGAGTGGAATGTAACCGATGGAAAATAACCACACTTCTGCACTTTTTCGATGTTTTTCGTTGTTTTTTCACCATTATCTTAAGCACAATTATCTTTCTTGAAAAAAAAGTTATTGGAACAACTGCAAAGTAGGTTAAAGTGTATTTTGATGTAGAATTCAATACGCTTCCGCTATTATTTACGTCAAAAATATGACCCGCGACAAGCGCTTTTGATGATATACTGATTTTTTTTACAATCATATGTGAGGTTTATACGCAATTTAATACTTGTAGCAACTAGATAATCTCTTTAGCTTGTCGTATGTTTTTTTGTGGCTACAACTTAACGTTTTCTATATAAAAATATGGCCCGCGCAAACCATGTTTTCCTATTATGGCCCCTTAAATATAGTTTTTTTTTGTTACGAATAAAGACATGGAAACAAAAGAATAACCAAAGGTAGCTTTTGTATTAGACAATATTCTTTCTAATAAATTTTCTTCATAGTATCGCCCCCATTTAGCTCGTCCGTGAATACCTTAGACAGGGACGTTTCCGCCTATTTCTTGTTCGTATATTTTTTAATAAAAGTAAGATAATCGGGATATTGTGACAGAACAAATTTAGTTATTTAAAAAAATATTTAAAAGTAAGAGAATCGAGATAGTAGCTGACCCGACAGACGTTGTCTTGTCTTAGTTATGATTTATGAATATTGAATTCGAATTTTAAACGACATTCAGTTTTTTGCAGCCCGCATTCTGTCAATTCTATGTCAAACGTCTGAAGGTTACATTAAAAAAGTTTAAAGTCCGAATTAAATTTTATATGGTGGCTTAGTATTCTTAAATTTTCTTATTTTCCGCGCAATTTTCTTTATTTTTTCTTCCATAAGAACCTTCTCCTAATAATAACAAACGCAACAAAAAAAAGAATTAGCGAAATCGGTTCAGCTGATCTCGAGATTTGCGCTTAGCAAGACATTCAGCGATTCATTTATTATATTATAGATTTTTGCTTTAAGGTATTAATAGTACATTACTGACGCGGTCAATAATGACTGCATTGCTGGCAGCGCGATGATGATGGCCGATAGCGTAGCTTAACGCAGGTCCAGGCCGTCACAGCGCGGTCATCGTTGCAGCCCTTGATGGCCAAGCTGGAATAAAGGCCGAGACCGGAGGTCGAGGCCTTTATAGCGCGGACAGCAAGGGCAGCAATGATGACCAAGCTTGAAGGCCGAGACCGTAGTTAAGCTCAGCTTGAGGCCATCATAGCGTGGCCAGCAGTGCAGTCATTGTGGACCAAGTCTTGTATAGTGCTTTACTCAAAAATGTCAAATAAGTAAAAAATGACAAAAATGACAAAAATGACAAAATTACCAAAAATACCAAAATGACCAATTTTGACATTTTGTCATTATTTACTTTTGACTTTTTTGATTTTTTTGACAAATTTGAGAAATTTGTCATTTTTGACAATTTTGACATTTTTGTCATTTTTTGACAATTTTGACATTTTTGACATTTTTTGACAATTTTGACATTTTTGTCATTTTTTGACATTTTTTGTCATTTTTGACATTTTTGACATTTTTGTCATTTTTGACATTTTTGACATTATTGACATTTTTGACATTTTGGAGCAAAGCACTATACAAGACTTGGTCCAAAATTACGAAAATGATTAAAATGACAAAAAAAGGGTAAAAAGTCAAAAAAGTCAAAAAGTAAAAAAATATCAAAAAGGAAAAATAGTAAAAAAGTTAAAAAAAAGTACAAAAACATCATTTTCAACAATCACCCGCGCAAATAAAGAATGGGATTGAAAATGGCGGCTCACGGCGCTTACCACAACGAGTGTGACTGAGAGAGCGATAGGTGTGGCGTTTCATGTGTGAGCGAGAAGTGAATATGAACGCGCCACTTTTAATCCCATACTTTATCTGCGCGGGTTGTACAATGTACTTTTTTCACCTAACTAAGTTTGAAACAAAACTCGACAATAATGGATTCTCAAAGGAAATTGCTGGTGGCTAAAACTCGACAATAATGAAATCCCATACAACTTTGTTGCGTCACCATCGGAGAAGCGCGGCAACCTTGACTTTGTTCAAAGAAGGTTGTCGAAATAATGATCATATTACAAGCATTTTTGAGTAAATGTATTTTTTTTAAAAGAAGACAAAGAAACAAAAGACAAACCAAAGATAGTTTTTTAGCCTGCCGACTAACAGAGTAAACAATATTCTTTACAATAAATCTCCTTCACAGAAAAAATAATTTAATGGTATGTTTCACAGAACTAAAAGCTACTCCAACTCTAACTCTTTATTAACCTACAACATTCAAGAACTAAAATAGCCTATCATGAATAGTTCATAGCTAAATTGAGACCCTTTTGTAGAAACCACAGTGTGTACAAGAGGGATGTACAAAGATTAAAACCAATTAACTAATGGCCCTGAAGCTTCATGAAACAGCTGTTGAATCTTAATCGATTCGTTCTATGCAACCGCGCCTCTTGTTTAAAAACGGTTTATTGTAGGTACAGTTAATTACTAGAAAACTGCCAAAGAGAAAATTTTAAAATGAAATTTTAACCGCATCTGGTGGCTAGAGTCTAGTGGTTCGCAGAGGTCCAAGTTCGATTCCCAGGAGCCCTTTTGTACTCAGTTTGATTGGTAGTTGAGGTAAGATGCTGGTAACTACCAGCATCTTACATCAATTCGACGCCATAACTTATTTCTGTGCAAAAACAATATTTTTTACATTGTTGTGTTCCGGCAGTTAGAGGTAAGATAGCTATTATTTCCTTAGTGGTTAAGGATTCCGGGTGAAGTGCCTTATCGTCACTTTACATCAAGTGAGATTAGGGCCAAGCACCGACCCGTTGTGGGTAAAAAAACAACACATAGGTATATAACTCGGCCAGGGAAAAGTAGTGACTAAATTTAGTTGGTAACACGTAGATAATTATATGTAAGTATAACTTACCATGGAAAAGTAGTAACTAAGCTTCATGATAATAAAATAGGTAAGGTTGTATTCCAGAAAGAGCTTTTATTCTAAATCAGTCTAGTTAGGTTTCAACTATCAGCTCAATAGCAATTTATCCAATCCCGTTTTATTTTTATAAAGGAAGGATCAGTCAGACTCATTTTGAAGGATTACAGAAGAAACATCAGAATACCGATAGCTCTACCATAAGTTGATGCAAACTGTTTTCGCTACCGTAAGCTATCGGATATACTGCTCACAGTCAATACGAGTGAAAGAGAGAAAACGATAGTTTACGGTAGCGAAAACACTTTGCACCAACATGCTAGGGCCAGAGTGTGTCTTCACCGAATCGCTCTCCCGTTCCCTTTCCCTTTCGTCTTCAACTTTCAATTCGTCTTGTGGCGCATGCCATGTAAATTTTGACGTTTTTTTGAGCAGATACCTAGGGCATGTGCTATTGAATACCCTCAGGCAAGCCTCTGAGGGCCAGTACAAAAAAGAATCACGATAGTCGGGCGCAATTCGTTGTTAAATTTACTTGATATTGAACCTTATTGGTGAGTTAATAGTGCCACGGAGTGGGACGAACTTTTTCGTAATAGGCCCTCTGTTGAAAGCGCATAAGGGGTTCAATATCGGGTTTTTTATCTTCAATGGATTACACAGCTACAGAGGAGTTATTGATATAGTATGAGGTACGTGCAAGATACACATTAATATATAAAATAGTTAAATATATATAATATATAAAATAAAATACTTAAATATATAAAATCAACACAATTATTTATATATACATGATAATAAAAACTAAAAATGTACTTTTTTTATTAACACACTTACGAGTAAATACTACACATGTAATTATACAGGGTCACTGGAAATATGACGTATTCCTGCTAAAGGGTTATAGATGAGGTTAAAACAAATATTTTTTGTCATATAACTTTTTCTCAAAAAATTAATAGTTTTTGAGTTAAATGAAATTAAGTATTTTTTTACCAAAAGTATGTTTTCAGACACAAAAATTTGAAATAAAAGATAACTACTCATTCGATTCCGGATTTTTTATCATTTTGGGATAGAAAACAATCTGAGTGTTGATAATGAATAAAAAATATTTCATAAAATACAGGTGTTTATAAAAAAATCAATCCTTAAATGCATTTAATTTTTTTATTTTTTCAGATTTTTTAGAAATAGCATCAAATATCTTTAAAAAAATCCTTGTAACTAAGCGTGCATAATATTTTAAAAACATCACCATCTATTCAGCTTTCAGTTAAGGTATAAAACTTAATAATAACTTAAATATAAAATAAGAAATTAAGACTTAACTAAATTGCAGTCCCATTTCATGTAGCAAAAATTTTCTACTTCAAGCGCTTCGGAGGTGGCCGTATTATCCTACTTATTCCATAAATGTGAAAATTTGCTTGTTTGGATGATTGTTAATCAATCACGCAAAACGGCTGAACGGAATTGGATGAAATTTGGCACACAGATAGTTTGTGCGCCGGATTAAAACATAGGAGGATACTATTATCTTGGTTAAAGGTTCCCGAGGGATTTTTTTGAATGTAAATGCGGGTGAAGTCGCGGGTGTAAGCGAGTTTGCCATAAATGTGCTTACTAAAAATACTTTCGTCCGAGTGAGTTTGAAACAGGATTATTTTCCGCCGATGAGTCAAAATTTTATACAGACAGCATCAAAAATAACCATGCATATCAGCCATTTTTGATGACCCGCTGCTGGGGAACTGGCCTTCCTTTCCTTTTGGGATAAAGCGGACGGGCCATAACCCACCACGTGGGCCTAATGCGGATTGGTCGGTGTTAACTTAATGTACCTTACATTGAGCCCTTGGTTCTGGCTGCATTTACAGTCATTAACGCTGATAATCCACATCGGGCCCACGTGGTGGGTATGGCCCGTCCGTTTTATCCATCCACAAGCCAAAAGGAAGGCCAGTTCCCCAGCAGTGGGGCATTAAAAATAGCTGATATGCATGGTTATTTGTGATACAGTTTGTATAAAATTTTTACTCATCCGCGGAAAATAATCCTGTCTCAAACTCACTCGGACGAAAGTATTTTTAGTAAGTACGACCATTTATGGCAAACTAGCTTCCGCCCGCGACTTCATTCGCATTTACATTCGAGAAAATCTCTAGGGAACCTTTAACCAAGATAATAGTATCCTCCTATGTTTTAATCCGGCTTATAAACCATCTGTGTGCCAAATTTCATCCAAATCCGTTCAGCCGTTTTGCGTGATTGATTAACAATCATTCAAACAAGCAAACTTTTACATTTATGGAATAAGTAGGATAATACGACCACCTCCGAAGCGCTTGAAGTAGGAAATTTTTGCTACATGAAATAAGACTGCTATGTAGTTAAGTCTTAATTTCTCATTTTTTATTTAAGTTATTATTAGGTTTTATACCTCAACTGAAAGCTGAATAGATGGTGATGTTTTTAAAATATTATGCACGCTTAGTTACTAGGTTTTTTTTTAAGATTTTTGATGCTATTTCTAAAAAATATGAAAAAATAAAAAAATTAAATGCATTTAAGGATTGAAATTTTTATAAACACCTGTATTTTATGAAATATTTTTTATTCATTATCAACACTCAGATTGTTTTCTATCCCAAAATGATAAAAAATCCGAAATCGAATGAGTAGTTATCTTTTATTTCCAATTTTTGTGTCTGAAAACGTACTTTCGGTAAAAAAATACTTAATTTCATTTAACTCAAAAACTATTAATTTTTTGAGAAAAAGTTATATCACAAAAAATATTTGTTTTGACCTCATCTATAACCCCTTAGTAGGAATACGTCATATTTCCAGTGACCCTGTATATTTCTACAAATTATGTGGGTTTAATAAATACATTGTTTTTAATATGTATTTGGTATATAATAATACACATTGTGTGTGCATATCATAATATAAACAAATAATATATATATATATACATATTTATATATAAATACCTAACCAAAATATATAAAACAAACTTATTATCTAAACATTTAAAAATAAAACTAAATAATGGTATAAAGTTGACACATTAATATTAGTAAGTTGAGTTTAGTTTAGCTAAGTTAATTTGATCTGTTCACCTTGCGTATACTGTAAACTTATGTTGGCTACTAGTACCTAGAGGACGATACTACTCTGCCGCAACACAGTTTTTAACTAGTGTGGAGGGTAGCTTTCATTATCTGCTACCACTGTTACTATTCTATCTTCATTGTTAATGAAAATAATATCATTGTGAATGGACAAATAAAGTTATTATTATTATTTATTATTTATTATAAGAAACGGGAAAGCGACTGTGGAAAGTGTTGCGCTTTACAGAGATTTTTTTTATTTTATTAAAACTTTTTGAATAAAATGTCTTCTTTGATCTCAATGCTCGCCATAAAGTGATTATTTCGTCAATCACTTTTAGAAAAATATTGCTGGCACAGGTTATGTGGCATCTGCGAGTATAATACTATCTACAAACTCATTTTACCTTCATTTTAGGAATAATCGAGTCCGGAGTTGCTTGTGATATAAATTAAATTTTCGCGCAAAGTACTGGCAACTTTAAAGTCCATTAATGTACAAAACAACTGTTTTCCGTCTCAATAATTTGAACTGTGTGAACCTCCTAATTTGAATTGGGACCTCGTAGTGTCTAAAAATATACTCTTTGAATAATAAAACCAAAACTTAAATAAATTAAGAATAAGTTTATACCTATAGAGGAGGGGCCAGGCCTTCAAAATTGAAATCCCGTCGGACAAGCGAGTGCTCTACCGACAACTGGTATCATTGTCTTCAGCATGATATCTTGAACAATAATATAGCGGTTGTCGCATTATAAAGTGGTGGAGGGGGGAGGGGGGGAGGAAAAAGGTGCAAAACTCGGTTATCAGAGTTTGGCTAATTTCTCAATAACCACATGTTCGATTTAAACAAATAAACTGTCATATGGTAGGTAATATTCTTAACAACAGATTTTATCAAACAATGGTTTTTGTAGATACTATAGTTTATGAAATAATTAGATAAAATATGAATATCAAATAAAAATTTTTTTTGTTTTGTAGAATTGAAGCAGTAAATTGAAATAAACTACTATGTAATTAAAACTATGAAGATTTGCTCCAGAAAAAAAATATCGGTGAATAGCCCAGTTATTCCCTTATATAGAATAATAAACTTGTTAGACATTTTTGTCTAGTAACTAGCTAAAAAATTTTTTTTGTGTCGTGTGGCGAAATTTTTTCTTCCATTTTTTTTCTCTTAAATCCTCTACAGAATTAAAAGTATGAAGATTTGCCTCAGGAAAAAAATAACGGTAAATAGCCCAGTTATTCCATTATATAGAATGATAAACTTATCAAACATCTTTGTCTGGTAATTATGTTAAAAAAAATGTTTTTATTGCGTGGCGAATTTTCTTTATCTCTTTTTTTTCGAAAATCCTCTACAGAATTAAGACTATCAAAATTTGCCCCATAAAAAAATAATAGTGAATAGTCCAGTTATTTTTCTATATAGAATAATAAATTTGTAAAACATTTTTGTCTAATAACTGTGTTACAAAATATTTTGTGGTGCGTGGCGAAATTTTCTTTACAATTTTTTTTTCCAAAATCCTCTACAAAATTAAATCTATGATGATTTGCCTCAGAAAAAAATGCTGGTGAATAGCTTAGTTATTGCACTATACAGAAAAATAAACTTATTAAACATTTTTGTCTAGAAATTATGTTAAAAAAAAATATTTCTGTCACGCAGCGAAATTTTCTCTAACATATAATTTTTCCAAAAATATTCTACAGAATTAAAACTATGAGGATTTTCTCCAGAAAAAAATACAGTAAATAGATCAATTATCCCACTATATAGATTAATAAACTTATCAAACATTTTGGTCTAGTAACTCTGTTAAAAATTGTTTTGTGTCATATAACACGGTGGACCTGCAAAGTTATGTTTAAATGAGTTTGCACGGCACAAAATATTTTTTAACACAGTTACTAGACAAAAATATTTGACAAGTTTATTATTCTATATAGTGAAATAACTGGGCTATTCACAATTATTTTTTTTCTGGGGCAAATCGTCATAGTTTTAATTCTGTAGAGGATTTTCAAACAAATGGTAGAAAAAATTTCACCTCGTGAACAAATAAACCTTTTTTTTAACATAGTTACTAGACAAAAATGTTTATCATGTTTATTATTTTATATATAGTGGAATAACTGGGCTTTTCACCAGTATTTTTTTTTCCGAGGATAATCTTTATAGTTTTAATTCTGTAGAGGATTTTCGAAAAAAATGGTAGAAAACATTTCGCCACACGACCCTTTATTTTTTTAAGCATAGTTTCTAGATAAAAATGTTTAACAAGTTTATTACTCCATATAGTGAAACAACTGTGATATGTACAAATATTTTTTTTCTAGGGCAAATCCTCATAGTTTTAATTTCATAATACTTTCTTTTAATTTACTGCTTCAATTCTGCAAAACTAAGAAACCCTTTGTTTGGAATTCATCTTTTTTCAATTTTTGTAATAAACTTTAGTATTTACAAAAACCATTGTTAGATAAAATTTATTGTTACGGGTATTATCTACCATATGACACCTTATTTGTTTTAATCGGACAAGCGGTTACTGAAAAATTATCCAAACCCTGATACCCGATTTCCGCATCTTTTCCCTCCCCTCCACCACTCCCCTCAACCACTTTATAATGCGACAACCACTATATTCTTGTTCCAGAGATCATGCTGAAGACAATGATACCAGTTGTCGGTAGAGAACTCGCTGGTTCGACGGGAATCGTCACTAGACGACTTTCGTTAAAGCGGTTTCCATATTATTCGGACAGTGACCTCCCGCACTATATCGATGATAAATTTGCTGTCTTCCAGCCAAATTTCAGAACTAAAAAACAAACAGCAAGCTAATGACTGTGGCAATTTTACGTAGTACTTTATACTATATGTACATCTGTACTTTATTTTAATTTACTGCTTCAAATCTACAAAATAAAAAATGAATTTGTTTGAAATTCGACTTTTTTCTAATTATTTAATAAACTATAGCATTTACAAAAACCATTGCTAAATAAAATATGTTGTCAAGGATATTACCTACCCTAAGACACCTTATTTGTTTAAATCGGACAAGTGGTTGTTGAGAAAATTAACCAATTTCCGATACTCGACTTCCGCATCTTTTCCCTCCCCCCCTCTCCCCTCCACCACTTTATAATGCGACAACCGCTGTATTCTTGTTCAGGAGATCATGCTGAAGACAATGATACCGGTTGTCGGTGGAGCACTCTCTTGTCCAGCCGGAATCGTAATTAGACGACTTTCGTAAATGTGGCATCTCCTCTACTAGTTTAACCAAAAATATTGCTCAGCAATATTACTCCTAATTTTTTTGACGTTTGACGTCTCAAAGCGTCATATTTCGAAAAGAACTTTTTTTTGTGTTATTCTTAGTATAAGAATAAACTTATTCTTCATTTATTAGAACGGAAGGTTTAGAAATTTTATTTTGTACGTTTACTTACTGAAAAAGTAGCTAAAACAAAAAAAAACCTTTTGAACCTATGATATAAGTAATTAAATTCTTCCAATACTATCCCTACTAAACAAAAAGTAGAAAATATACTTTTTTTCAATTATTTAAATACATATTTACTTTTTTATGTTAGAGTGGGTTATAAAATGTATGTCATTACAAATTAAAATTAATATTCGGATTTACATTGAAAAATAATATCATCATCAATAGTTTACTTTTACAAAAACATGTAAATATTACACACATGACACAGGTGTCGGGTATCGTCTAGCAAAAGTCTCTTTGACTTTAATTGTAGAAAAAATACTTATTTCATTATATTTTTTATGAGTAACAAAGGATAGTAAACTTGTATGTAATAATCAGTAATTTTTACGTATTTTTTGGTTCTTATTCTCCTTTATTGCGGTCTTACATCTGACTTTATGTAAAACAAAAACCAGGATGTACTTTCTGGACCTCTACTATTTGGGAATGAACTAATATTACCTAATTAATATTAGTTCATCCCCAAATAGTTAAGTGTTGAAAAACTGCAGTAAGTATGTAATAACATACTGCAGTTTTTAGGGTTCCGGGTAAAAAGGGGCCCTATTACTAGGACTCCGCTTTCTGTCTGTCTGTCTGTCACCAGGCTGTATCTCATGAACCGTGATAGCTAGAAAGTTGAAATTTTCATAGATGATGTATTGCTGTTGCCACTATAACAAAAAATACTAAAAACAGAATAAAATAAATATTTGAGTGGGGCTCCGATACAACAAACGTGATTTTTTACTGATTTTTGTTACGGAACCCTTCGTGCGCGAGTACGACCTGCACTTGGCCGGTTTTTTTAATAACCTTTTATTATGAAACGATTTTTTTAATTAAAATGTGACTTTGCTATAAAAGGCGAATCAGTTTTCTACTCCAAATGTATATGTCAATTGTTTAGAAATCAGAATTTTCCTGATAAGTACCCTTGTTAGCGCTATCGCACACGTGCAACTTTTGTCTCCGCAACTTTTTTGTCTTACGTGATTTGTATGAAAAGTTGCAGACGACCGTGTCGCTTCGTGTGCGCGCTTCCATATAAACCCGTGGACTTGATGTGAGAGACAAAACAGTTGCTGAGAGACTAAGTTGCCTGTGTGCGATAGCGCTTATTCTTAATTTAAATTCCCTAATTTAGAAACCGGTTTTAATAATAATAGCACAGTATTAAATTAGTTTGTTTAATAGGTAGTCAAAGGCATGATTTTACCTGTTATTGGTATTTACACGAGTCTACTTGACAGGCAACTTGGCAGCCGATTGTCAATGAGGTGGTGATTCGATTTTTCAAGCGATTGTCGATAAAAAACGCTAGTTGACTAAAATCGCATGCCAAATCGCGTCGACCCCTGTAAAACTGTCTTATATTTCTGACAATAATAAACTTAGGCGGGAACCTAATATATTATTTGACAACTGACTTTCTAGTAATAGCGGAAAATTAAAACAATTTGATAATTTCTTGTCTTGCTTTTTCACATTTTCAATAACTTTTATTAGCTACGTTTTGCTAATTTTTTTTTCGATTAGGGTTCAGATCCTTAATTAAAAAAAAAATCTGGTTGCACTCCGGGAGTGCCGGCAGAAGTAAAAACTTGAATATTAACGTTGTGCATTTTTGATATTTTGGAATGGTTAGGGAATAATTTTGCACGAATTGCTGTCTTACGAATTTACTCTGCATTTGAATTTACGAATACAGAACAGTATTGTACGAAAGTCTTATCCATAGCTTGACAGAAAATCTAGAGTTTTGACATTGAATTAAAAAATTAGCGCGATGGTGACACAAGTGTTTTCGTCTTGAAATGACGCGCCACCATTTTCACCGCGCCCCGTAGAAAGAGAGGGGGATACTTCCGCCGCCAGCTGTCTACTCTCCATCTGTCACATCCGTCTTACGAATTTTCGATCAAGGTCATGTGATTCTTACTAACGCGAGTTTAGCATTTTTTCCCCATTACAAAAAAGCGTACAACGCCGCTAAAGAAGTTTTCACTTCAAAAAAATTAATGCTCCTAGTGCTCAAAGATTTGAAATGTTAATGGAGAAGATGTTTTGTCGAATACTACTGGAAAAAATGGTTCAGCAGCTTCAGATCTGGTAATATTTAATCTGATGTTCCTCCCTGTTATATTAGTACAAAAAGGCCGCAAGCTTTTCCGACTAGGTATATAAACACGAAAATCTAACAGTTCCAATATGTTTAAAAAAAACCTTTAATTGCATTGGTTGACATAAATAGAATTAAATAAAGGCTAAAATGTGGTTTGTAAGCATTCGTGAGGAACAATACTTATTTGCTGCCGTTTAAACAATCAGTTTATGTTTCGAAATTCGTACCAGGTCATCGACGCATAACTTTTTGATGACTTAGATAGAGACTTGTTCATAATAAAGATATTATGAAAATATCATAATATAATGATGCGAATTATTTTGTGACAACAATACGTGAAATAATACAGAAGAAATTAGAACCCTTAAAAATTAATCTTAGAAGATGTTGCGTGTGTGTGTAAATTATTACAAATTGTCAGAATAGTTTCTCCTAATGTTTAGTAAGCACGCAGTCGTTTACAGGGGAGAAAGGAACTCGTTTACAGGGAGATAATCATTGTTTGGAGATAACTTTTCAGCTAAAAAATTGTCTTAGGTAGTTTCGAAGTGTATCTTAATGTTTTTGTAGGGAATATTTTAGATCCTTAAAAGAAAACAGAATTATCATTACCATTAATGTTAAAGTAGGTAGCTTTAAAATACTTTAGTAGCTTGTTAATGATACAAATTAACAAAACAAAAAAATACAATTCACTTATTAATTTGAAATACTTCCGTTCCCTAGAAAAAGATCCGAAGAAATCATATCTCGTTTTAGAATACTTTCTTTTAGTGGAACAAAAGTTAACTACAAGAAAATATAAATTGTTGAACTAAATTATTACTAAAATAAATACGTTTGTACACAACACAATGTAAGTTATTTTAAAATAAAGTATTTATAAGAACCTTATATCCTTCTTTTCTTGATAAGAATTTCTTTTTTAGGAACAGTCAATGGGGCGCACCGATTTCCATGCCGCCGCCGCCCGCCATTGCCGAAAATATTCTACATAATCACTGTTGCGTACAAAATTCACAGAAATATTGACTTGATATCGTCTTAATAAAAAAAATCACGAGGAATGTTTAATATAACCATAGCTTTACATTTACAATCAACTGACCAATTATTTTAAACCTGATACATTGATGGTCAGCAAAATTAGTAAGAATTGAGTCAGTGCTCCGAAGTCAGTGGCTTTGTAAACAGTACCTAAAGTTCAGTAAAGTGAATTAGGTAAATAAAAATAATGTTTTTCTGTTGAAGTCATCGATGAAATAAAAAGCACTACGTAAGTTATAACTTTTTTAAGTTTTACCGGACTGTGAAATATAAGAGCAGCTTCTTTTGTTTGGTCTACAATTAGTTGCCAAAACTTAGTTGAACTTGGTCAATTTAGACTCTACATTGACCAAGATTCAATAAAAAAATACGCGTTTTTTTTTTCATTTTCGGTTAAAATGCACTTAACAGTCAGATAGAATCACGAGAAAAAAACGCAAGAGAAAAGTTTTAATATTACAGTTGATTTTCTCAAGCATTATACTTTTGATACAAAAAAAACGATGCATATTCCCTATTGACATGGCGACATGTTATTGTTCAATCGAGTTTACCCAGTTAGTGGCGGAGACAGAAAAAACCGGCCAAGTGCGAGTCGGACTCACGCACGAAGGGTTCCGTACCAAAAAAACGGTAAAAACAATCACGTTTGTTGTATGGGAGCCACCCTTAAATATTTATTTTATTCTGATTTTAGTATTTATTATTATAGCGGCATCAGAAATACATCATCTGTGAAAATTTTAACTGTCTACCTGTTGTCGTTATTAATATCGAGCAAAAAACGGCAAAAGAAAACACGTTTGTTGTATGGGAGCCCCCCTTAAATATTTATTTTATTTTGTTTTTAGTATTTGTTGTTGTAGCGGCAACAGAAATACATCATCTGTGAAAATTTCAGCTGTCTAGCTGTCACGGTTCATGAGATACAGCCTGGTGACAGACAGACAGACAGACAGACAGACAGACAGACAGACAGACAGACAGACAGACAGACAGACAGACGGACAGACAGACAGACAGACAGACGGACAGCGGAGGCTTAGTAATAGGGTCCCGTTTTAACCCTTTGGGTACGGAACCCTAAAAAAACATGAGGGAGCAGAAAAAAACAATACGGGAACATAAAATACTAGAAATATTTTTAAATGTATCCTTACTATAATAATATTCTTACTAATATTATAAATGCTAAAGTCCGTTTGATTGTTTGTTTGTTACGCCTTCACATCTTAACTACTGAACCAATCATCATTTGACATACACGTTGTCAAGGGTATAGAGAAGGAAGGGATGAAAGGTACGAAAAAAAGTATTGTTTCTGAGCGATACCAAAAATCTTTCCACGCAGGTGAAGTCACGGGCGGCCGCTAGTAATCCTTACTTATATTATAAATGGGAAAGTCCGTTTGTTTGTTTGTTTATTTGTTACGTCTTTACGTCTTAACTACCTACTGAAGCGATAACCATGAAATTTTGCATACACGTTGTCAGGGGTACAGAGAAGGACATAGGGTACCTTTCATCCCGAAAAAAGTACTGTTTTCGAGGGATAGCAAAAAAAGGCAGACAAAGTCGCGGGCAGCCACTGGTACCTACCTATTATAAATGCGAAACTTATGCGAAAGTAAGTTTGTTTGCTACGCCTTCACGCCTTAACTACTGAACCGATCATCATGAAATTTTGCATACATGTTGTCAGGGGTACAGAGAAGGACAAAGGGTACCTTTCATCTCTAAAAAAGTACTGTTCTCAAGGGTTAGAGAAATAAGTGCTCACGCCACTGACATGAAAATATTTTTTCTTATTAACTGGACTGGCTATCTGTATGATTTAACAGCAAAGTTTTTGTGCCTATTTGAAACGCCACTAGCGCTAGCGTGAGTCTAAAGAACTAATTTTGACGTGTACAATAAAAATGGTTGCCGTGATGGTCTCTCCAGACTTCATACTGTAGTACTATGTCCCTCACGCTATGTTTACGCTACGTCCTACAGCGCCAAAATGGCGGAAATCAAATAGGCACAAGAGCAGTTTGACAGCAGCCTGTCCAGTGTAATAATATAGAGATCAATGGCTCACGCCGATGAAGTTGCGGGTGGCCATTAATTGAATATAAAAACTAAACATCTCGCGTCAAGGGGTCGAGTGCGCATCCCCCAATTATGTATCTATCAAAATGTGTTAATGAAATGAATGAACCCAAAATGGGAAAACCGGTTCTTCGGACCATCAAACTAAACAACTTTTACTACGGGACCAACTCTGAAATCTCGAAAAAAAATCTGCTGTTTCATACAATTTATAAAGAAAAAACGATTTTCCCAGTTCATTCATTAACACGTTATATAACAAGGAACGTCCGTGTAAGTAACTTACATATTTATAACATAATATTTATAAAACTACAACATAATTATATTACACAACTTATATCTAATTTATATACAAAACACTTAAAACTATCTTAAATTATTTATATATAACTACAGTCCGTGTTGCATTTTTTCTCGTCTTCAATTGGTATCTTGGAACTTCAGAAAGAACTTATTCTGTATTTATTTATAACAAAGTTTGAATTGTTCCCTTGGGTATCGCGATAAAATGCTTGCCAAAGTTGTAACATATTCAAAAAGAATTTGAATAAAAAAGCAATAATATTGTAAAAATGCAGAAAAAGCCTTTACGTCTCTTAAGATGAGAGGTGTAATATTTTACGATTAACAATGCTTTGTATTTTTGAACAATTTATAAAAATAAAAAAGGCTTCGTTATCTTTGAAAATGGTACTACCAAGTAATCTATGATTTTGCCTCTCAGACCATTATTTTTACTTTTTAGGGTTCCGTACCAAAATGGTAAAAAAGGAACCCTTATGGTGTGACTCAGTCTGTCTGTCTGTCACAGCTGAATATCTCGAGAACTACTAATGGTATCAACTTGAAATTTAGAATAGTTTAAGATGACATTTGCTCAACTATTTTGCAAATAAGAAATAAATAAAACAATAAATACCTTTTTTACTTAGAAATTCAAAAAACAAACAAAACATCATTAGTCCCACTACCGGTCAACAGATGGCGCTGATTAAATTAGTTCCACTATCAGTCAAGAGATGGCGCGACTATAATAATTGGTGTATGGTTCTAATATAATTAACTACAATTTGCCGTATGAATAAACGAAGAATAAGTTTTTACTTAGTAATATAAACAGTTTGCAATGTAGAGTGGCTGAAACGTTTTTTAGTCACCGTAAGCAGCTGTGGTTATAATTTGTAAACTAACTGTCCGCCTGTTCACCCTTCCACCTGTCCAATGTCCGCCGTTTATCCTATTTTTTTTAAAACTTTACTTAAGTAACATATCCACATATATTTATGATTGTACGGAACCCTCGGTGCGCGAGTCCGACTCGCTCTTGACCGGTTTTATTTTTGTTAATATGTGGAAATAAGTATTCAACCAAAATAAATATCGTGTTAAACGTTAGAGCCAGTAACATTTTTCGGAAATGTAAATAGGTGTACCTACCTCTAAAGTTGCCTTAAATAAAATATAGGCAATGAAAGCCAAACGCCGCCCGTAGGTTTTGCCTGGAGCCAATATCCGGATTAATTTGGACAAGTGACGAGTATAGAGACTATCGTTGTCAGCTGACGCTGTGGTAAACGACAAATCGTTATCGTTAATGCTTTACCGCAGGGATTCCATTTTTACTATCTTTTTTTAATTCTCGCAGTAAGAAAATTCCTGAAATTAAATAAATAATATGTCAATTGCAGTTTAACATGAATTTGACATTGAGTTACTATTCATATGTAAATGATTAGAAAATAATAAGCCATTAATTAATAAACTCAGAAAGTAGGTAACGATATTGTTTTTATGTGCGTGTTAATATTTCAACAAAAACCAGTACTGTAGTTCTATATTCAGTAGAATTAGCAAAATTAGGTAAAATACTTAATAATATTTTTATGAGTTCGCCGTATAACATAAAATTTCGCCATATTTTATTGGCAATACCTACCTTTTTTCTTACTTGTGCGTACGTCGCCGATCTAGTTTACTCATCTTTCGCTATAATATTGTATTAGGGTTGCAATAATTTATATTCTATTACCCATATTGGGTGAGGCTCATTTTCGGAGACGACCGTTTTGATGTATAACCCAAATAACTTCGGTAACTG
Source organism: Agriphila geniculea (assembly GCA_943789525.1). Taxonomy (NCBI): domain Eukaryota; kingdom Metazoa; phylum Arthropoda; class Insecta; order Lepidoptera; family Crambidae; genus Agriphila; species Agriphila geniculea. The sequence continues at coordinate 14,224,432 of OX038882.1, read as the reverse complement.
AATTAACTACATGTATGATACCCGCAGAATAATTTTGCTTGCCAGACGGACGTAATTTTTTATCTCTCACGAAATACTAATTATATTACGGCTTCCATTTTGCATGTACCTCTTTAGCTGGCGTATGAATGAATTGACCTGACTGATATAGATAATACACAGCAGAAAATTATGGATAATACACAAATAGATAAAGGCATAAGCCAACTCGGACTTCCCCCAATGACACTGGCTGAATGTAAAGGTAAGATTTTGAAATAATTTTAATGATGAATGGTACCACCTATAGTACTAATCACAAAAAAGAACTGTTAATAAGTAAACATAGTAAGAAATATGACGCATGGTTTTTATTTTCCAGAAAACAGTAAACAGCGAAGGAATATCCTTGTTTACAATGTTGTGAGAAAAATATGTATATTTATACTTCTGTTTACAATCTTCGGAGGAGCATTTTTATTTTTGACCAAGATTCTCGACAACATAGGTAAAGAGTACTTGTATGTTAAAAATAGTTATCTCATTTAAAAATATTTCAATATAAATAATAATAATTGAATGTATTAAAACTTTTCAGACACCTTCCGTACTACAGAAATTTTACTCGTCACGAGTGTAAGTGAAATATCAAATGACGTTCAACCTAACGATGCAGAACAAATATTTTTACAGCTGGAAAATGAATCATCGACCGAAATTAATCCTTATTTCAAAAGAAAAAGAAGAGAAATTGAAAATAATTTTGAAAACACTGAAGAGACAATAGCAAAATTTAAAGATGTAGATTATGAAAAAGCTAGAGAAGTTATTTTAAATCATAATGTTTTATGCAACAATGAAAACAAAAATGAAATATGCAAGAACATTGTTAAGAAACTGAAATCAATTACGGAAGAAAAGCACAGCTCTGAAGATAATGATAAAGACAAAGAATTTGCCCCAAAAACGAATGTTGGTGACATTCATAGAAATAAGAATATCGAAGTAACCAAAAGAGATGCTTTCGTAATATCTGATATTGAAAGAATGTATGAAAGCCGGGACGCTTATGGCCCTTCGTATCCACACGAATCATATCCATCTTGGATTCCATATTCAGCTCCTCACCCAAACCAAGGTTTTGCACATCCCCCTCAAGACACTAATTGCTTTCTCGCACGACTTATAAAACCACACCACCCGCACCCACAAGGTTAAAATTTTGCTAAAAGTTTAAGATTTTATCCAGTTATCATGTTTTTAAATGATATCATGTTTTAAATGATTATTATTTTTTCTATAGGTGCATATGGACCAAGACCTGAATACGTACAACATCAACCATACGGGTATCATTTGCCAGAGCAAAACCATTAGTATGTTTCAATTTCTAGATTTCCTACAGTTAATTTATATTCATACTAACTCTTTCAAATTGTTACTTTTCATATTAGTTACCGAACTCCTCTGGAACAAGACGTTGAACCAATAAGAAGACCACCGCATCCTCAAGACATCGAAATATTTATGAAATTTTTAACTCCTAAGTAAGTGACAACAATTTAAAACTAAAAACCGCTTTTCAGTTTAATTTTAATTAATTTCCTGGAAATTTATAGATTTATTTATTTAATCGTATGGCGGTTATATGAATAGGCGGATACATGAGTTATAGATATTTGCTAAGCACACTTAATCAGTATTATATCGGTACAAAAGTAACTCTGATGAAATCCACTTTATTTATTTGCTTCTACATATTAGTTTCAAGAGTCGGTTCGCAATTTCAAATTATTTCTGGCATTGTACACATGAGCAGACCTAATCCCACTAAATTATAACCACGGATTTTGGTTTTGTTGTTTAAATAACGTTTCTTGTTTCCGTTTAATATTTCCATGAATGTTAGCCTTTTATGACTGACAGTGGCACGTTGCTAAAGAAGATCTCAATTTATACTGTACTAAGAGGATCGAGGTTATGCTATACCTATTCGTTAGAAGTTGGAGTGTGTTTAAGATACCTACATCAAATTAGATTAAAACTTATAGTTTTGCCTTGACTTTTAGGCCAGATGCAACCACCACAAGAAAGTCAACAAATTCATCAGCACGTGATGCTCAATGTTCAGAAGGCTCATTACCATGTGACAACGGTGAAAGCTGTATTTCGGAAAATCAATGGTGCAACGGGCAAGTGGATTGTGCAGATGTAAGCGACGAAGCAAATTGCAACTGCAAATCTAGAGTGGACAAATTCAGGTTGTGTGATGGGTACTACGATTGTCCGTTTGGAGAAGATGAAATGGGATGCTATGGTAATGATTCAGCTCTTTTGTTTTAATTTATGAAATCTGTAAACTTCTAAAAACACTACATAAAACCATTTTTTGAGAGGATAAATATTCAAATACTAAAAATATAACAGTTCCAAAACAACCTTAGGTATAGTAAAAATAATGTGGAAATAGATTTAGGAAATGGTGAACTTTTTACAGGTTGCAACGAAAACGCATTCAGTTGTGAGGATTTGGATGTGAATTCAAAAAGCTCGTGCTTTACTAAAGAACAAAGATGCAACAATATTATGGACTGTCCCAATAACAGAGACGAAATAGACTGCAACATGCTATCGCCTAGTCTTTTGAGAAAACCGGTAATTGTACATTTGAATAATCTGTCAAAAAAATAATTTTTGGTTCAAGTTTTATTGCCGACTGCAATTTTGTCTGCCATATTGGATTTAGAGTGACATCACTTTATTTTTCAAGTTATTCTCAGCGAGCCCTTTCATTTGATTTCCATATTGTAGGAGTGCATTAAAAAGAACTTTTTCGACATTTTGGGTGTTCTGCAATGTTGGATTTAAAATAACGTCACACAACTAACCATGCATTGTCTTCCAAACTACACAAGTTATACAAAATTTCAACTCAATCGGTCAAAGATATCTGCTTAAAAATAGAGTTGCAAGATTCCAACCGAACATACATACAAACATTGCAAGTTAAAAAGTAATTTTTGCTTTTACTTGACATTGTAATAAAAAGACATCAACATTATATTCTGGAGTTTTAAATAGCCTTTGATTTCCAACAAAAGATAGCAAGTTATAAAAATAGATTCAGCACAATGTTAAAACACCGAGGGAAATGCTTGAGAGCGAAGTCATGTCTGAAGTTTTAAGAAGTAAAACACATTTGTGGTTGTTCCAACAGACGACCTCCGCACCTTTTTAACTTTACGAAGAATCGGGAATGCTTAATGTCACTTCGATCTATTATTGCATAATATTGCTCTATAATTTTAGATGGTTTCTCACATAAAAATAATGATTAAACGAACTTACCTGTAAGTAAAGATCCATCATAATTTTATACAATGGATTCGTCCTAAGATGTTAGTCATTATTACTAGCTACATGTGGTATCACTCGCACTTATCACCACTTTGCACGTTGTTTTAGAACAGGTATTCCCAAAGTGGTTGATATCGACCCCGTGGATTAAAATCAGTTTCCCAGGGGTCGACATAAACGAATAATTATAATAATCTTTATTAATTACACTTGATATTTGATAGGATTTTTAAAGTAATTTGGCTATAGGGGGTCTAAAGTATCAATTCATTTTGGAAAATGGGTCTCTTGCCCAAAATAGTTTGGAAATCCCTGTTTTGGAGTAATAACATAAAAAGATAAGGTTTTGACTTTGACACTACTTTACCTTTCAGCTATTTGCGATATCCAACACTGAAGGATTTTTACAGCGTAATTTTAGAGGAGATTGGTATGCTGTCTGTAAGAATCCTTACATGTGGGCTCATGACGTCTGCCGCCGAGAAACAGGACTCATAATACGGTACAAACTAAAAGCAAATGAATAATAATTAGGTTACAACAACTAGAACAACAAAATAATTTCACAAAAGTTCGATTCGCAACCTTGTCAAAGTTTGCTTATGAAATTTTCACACACTGATGAGCAAGCACTCACTTTATGACGCTACAATATGAATCAGATTAGTGTGTTCTCGACTTCAGCCATTTTGAATGTCGCCACTGCTGGGGCACAGACCTTCCTTATGGATGGATAAGGGGGATGGGCCATAACCCACCACGCGGGCCCAATGCGGATTGGTGGGTGTTAACGACTGCAAATGCATCCGGGACCAACTTCTTAACGTGCCTTCCGAAGCATGGAGGAGCTTGAGATAGTAAAGTTTTGGTCACCCATCCTATGACCGACCCTTGCAAAAGTTGCTTAACCTCCGCAATCGCTGGGCCAGGTGCTAAACCACTCCGCCATCGTGCTTTCCAGCAGTGTGTTCTCAGAGTAAATTAATTATTAATAGGTACTGCAATATAATGTAGTAAAACATTTTTTATATTAATGATAAAGATATTTTTAATCCTTATTGTTGGTATGGTGTTAGTAACAAAAAGGATAAAAAATAAAAAAAGGTTTTAAAACTTCATAAAGAGTAAACGCTTATGTTTTTTTGTTTTTTTTATTAGCCCACCCTACATCCAAGTCATACCAGTAGACCCTCTGCTGCGAGTTAACTATTTAAACACCGGACCAGGAGGAACTCTACATACCAGTGATATGTGCTATAACTCCTCTGCAATTTATGTCACCTGCCCTGAACTACTGTGTGGAACTCGAATATTAACTACATCACAGCTGCTAAAAGAGGTGTGATATTTTATTTAATAATATGATTATAATAAATGAGACTCATTATTACCTATATTGATTTTTGTTATTAACCCCCGACGCAAAAAGAGAGGGGTGTTATAAGTTTAACGTGTCTGTGTATCTGTGTATCTGTCTGTGGTATCGTAGTTCCTAAACAAATGAACCGATTTACGTATATTTTTTTTGTGTCATAGATAATTTTATCTCGAGTGTTCTTAGCCATTTTTCATGAAAATCCGTTCAACCGTTTGAAGATCATCAGCTCTTTCCTAGTTGATGAGGGGATCTGACCAACTTCCTTATGTCCGATCGATTCGAAATTTGGTACCGTGTTACTTCAATAATATTGGAAGTATATGGTAAAGACCTGATCAGCTGTTTGAAGATCATCAGCTCTTTAATAGTTGATGAGGGGATCTGACTACCTTCCGTATGTCCTTTCGATTTGAAATTTAGTACCGTGTGTCGGGGGATTTTTAAAATTTGTAATTTTAGTTATATTTCTATTTATTTACAGAATGCAGCTATTGAAAACCATCTTTACGGCAGAAATAAACGTTTTGATCCCTTGCACTTTAACTATCAACTTTCATCGATGACAAATGAAGACTACCCAATAAGAAAGACTAGTAAGAAACAATCTGCCGATTTAAGAAAGAGAAGAGCTGAATATAGAGTAGTCGGTGGTAGGCCAAGTAAGCCTGCGGCCTGGCCGTGGGTGGCTGCTATGTACCGGAATGGCATGTTCCATTGTGGAGGAGTAATTTTGACACAGCAGTGGGTGTTATCAGCCGCCCATTGTGTTCATGAGTAAGTTATCGCAGTGATAAATAACGATGTTACTAAGGAATAATGCTCCGAGATATTATAGTTCCTCCTATACGCAATGAAGTGTTAATTTCACAGATAACACAATATTACGAGATAATGTACTTTATGATTTCGAATTACGCTACGTTCAAACGGAGACATGATTTCCCGGATCGGATTTTTACCGTGTACGGCAGAACCAAATACTGTGTTCAAACGGCATTCGGTTTTGCTTTACTGCAAAAACCGAATGATATGTCATTGTATGAATACGCGGCATCCGATAAAAAACCGGATCGGCGCTCATGTGAACGCATATACTAAAGTGCTATTGCCACTGAACCGTATACGGTATTTTGTCGTGTGTCGTAATCCGATTGTAGTCGCCAAATCGGATGTTTTTGACGGACTATGAAACCATTCGGTTTCGTACGTGTGAACTCGTATATTTAAATTATATTGTGACTAAACCGTTCCTGCAAAAATCCGATCCAGTTTGTCTACTTGTGAACGTAGCGTTAATCGCCAAGGTTATCTTAGTTCATGTTGAAGGCAAAAAATAAAAAATTAACTTATTTCAGATTTTGGAAACACTATTACGAGGTACAAGTCGGTATGCTCCGTAGATTTTCATTCTCACCACAAGAACAGAACCATCGCATCACCCACATAATAGTTAATCATAAATACGATCAGAAAGACATGAAAAATGATCTTTCTTTACTTCGAGTTGAATCTTCGATTCAGTTCAGCCGTTGGGTGCGGCCTATTTGTTTGCCGAGTCCAAATACAGCAGGACAGGATTGGATGTGGGGACCCTCACCTGGTACCGTGTGCACAGCAGTTGGATGGGGTGCTACTGTGGAGCATGGCCCTGATCGTAAGTCTACGATCTAGTATTCAACCTGTTTTAACCCAAAAACCCTATACACTATAAAAAACTTCGACATTTCTCTATCGAAAAAATATACCGCATTGTGGACACGAAAACCTAAATCTTAAATATTTACTAAAACTTTTTAGTTATGATGGTAGACGTGCATAAAGCGCACTTCATCCATACTTTCATAATTCCTTTATTTTTAATCTTCAGCTGACCACATGCGTGACGTTGAATTACCAATTTGGGCAAACTGTAAGCACTCAGAGGATCAACAAGGCAAAGAGATGTGTGCAGGCTTAATGGAAGGCGGCAAAGATGCTTGTCAGGTTAGTTTATATTAGTGATCTATCTTCATAAACAATAGATATATTTCCCTCTGGTCTCTATCATTTTTTGAAATGATAGAGACCAGAGGGATTCATATCATAATTTTCCACGCTGTGTTAATATTTCATCAAATTTGTAAACAGTTTACTCGTAATAACTAGGTTTCATCCTCATTACATCCTTTTCGAGTAAGGAGCACCTTCAGCGTTATACTAATTCTGTGACTTTGTGTCCAGTAAACACACGTACTACCCGGTCTAGTTAACTCGGCACCTGAAGCGCGATAGACCCCCTTCGTTTTCTCCCTCCGCTTGCAAATGTACTAACACTACTGGCATGATGACAGTGGCGTGAGACAAGGAGAAAACGAAGGGGTCTATCGCGCTTCAGGTGCCGAGTTAACTTGACCGGGATATACCTGCCTACGATTTTATGTTTTTTTTTTCAGGGTGATAGCGGTGGACCACTTCTCTGCAGAAATCCAATGAATCCTCAACAATGGTATGTGGCGGGCATCGTAAGTCACGGAGATGGGTGTGCGCGTAAAGGCGAACCGGGAGTTTACACACGAGTCAGTCTGTTTGTGAAATGGATAAAATATAATATCGGTAAGTAGAGGATTAATTAACATAACAACATCTAAAAGGGACTTCCTGTCCTGATACCTACAACTTATTGAAAAACAAACATAATCGTCAACAGGTTTTTAAATCTTGTCAAAACGACGAATATAAACCGTATGCCATTTAATCAGAGGTAGATGAGAAGTATTGAACTTCTTAAGAAATTTTTGATAAGATTTCTATAAGTTTATATCTAGTTAGTTAGAATTTTATTTCTTTTCAGGTTCAAAAACACTGCCTTCAATACAACCATTACAAAAATGTCCGGGATTTAAATGTTCCACAGGGATATTGAAATGTCTTTCTGAAAAGCGAGTTTGTGATAGAATTATTGATTGTCTTAACGGTGAAGATGAAATGAATTGTAACTCAATGCGGTCATTCCAAAATATATTTTTGTCTCGAACGCCAGAGGTACAAAATCACGAAAAAACAGATACTACTGCTACATACACAACGCATTCTTCTAAAGACAGCATGCACGATATAAACACAAATACAAATTTCAAAACATCTGATTCAACTTCGAGTAGTGAAAAAAAGAGTACTGTTATAGAAAGTTCTAAAGACAGAAGTGAAGCATCGTTTAACGACAAACATAATTATGATTTCCAGCATGCATCTACTCTTGAACTATCAATATCAAAAAGCGAAGAAAATGCTAGAACTAGTTCAGAAGAAGCTACTACAGACCCAACTACAGTAAATGACAATGTTTCGGATTCTTCCGATCATGATCAAATTAACTCTTTTACAATGACTAGTTCTAGAATAGCTTTGGAATCTAGATCGTCAGTTTCTGAAAACGTTGACAAAGAAGATCATCTTTATGATGACCAAATTGCTAGAGCTAGTGATATAGAAGAAAATTGGACTAATTTTGAGCTGTCAACGACAACGGTTTCTAGTAACACAGATAATATTTCGTCATCTGATTCAACAACATCGCCAGGAATAAGCACTACTATTTCAACTATAATTACTACTACAGGGTTGCACCAAGACTCAAAATCTTTAAGTGAAAGTGAAACACTTAAACTAGAATTGTTACCTACAACTGAAAACGCAACACAAGATGACAAAGATATTGATATCATCAATTTACCAGAAAACAGAGAGCTTTCTGACACGAAGACACCAAATATGGATATATCTCCAGCAAAAACATTTACTAGCTTTGAAGATAAACTGGACGTAATACATAAAATTGAAGATATTGTTTTATCTGAATTGCAGCCTGCAAAAATAAGAAGGAAACATTTAACACCAAAACAATTTGAATGTCGACGGTAAGTATTTTATGATGAATTAGAAGAAAGTATTTTTGACCAACAAAATCATTATTAATCTATTATGAGTCTTTTTTTGTAGTATATTACAGGTAATATCGTACAACCATCGATGCGATCACAAAGCCGACTGTGAAGACGGAACAGATGAATTAGCCTGCACTTGTGTCGATTATTTATTTTCATTCGACAAATCACTTCTATGTGACGGCGTTTTTGACTGTGCTGATGGACAAGATGAAATTGATTGCTGTAAGTAATATACATAAATAATACTAAAGAAATCTCTTGAACTCATAAAATCGTTTGTATTTTGATTATAAAGATACTATAAAATTGTTATTATACCTACCTATTACAGTCAGCTGTCCAGAAGATCGCTTTCTTTGTCGCAAGAGTCAAATTTGTGTGCCAAAGAAACATGTTTGTGATGGGAAATCACATTGTCCTCAAGGCGAAGATGAATTAGACTGTTGTAAGTATCTTAGACAAAAATAATGTTAAATGCTTTGTTTACTTGTCCATCAGCCATCTTAATTTGTATACTTTATAAGTTTTTTTTTCTGTTAGCATAATTTAACAACTAGTTTTTAAAACCGTTTATTTTTTAGTTGCTTTGACTAATGGAAAAGAAATTGGTTTTGATTTTAATGAAAGACCCAAAACTTTGTTAGAAGGCTATGTTACTAGAAAAGCTAAAAATCAATGGCATGTCGTTTGCGAAGACAACTTATCAACAGAACAACAAGAACAAGCTGCTGCTCATATTTGTCACTATTTAGGTTTTAGGTAACTATGAGTATTATTTGTGTAATGTAATTTAAGAATACTTTTTGAAGCAGTAATTTTCATAAATTTTCCAAAGCAGACATAATAATTTACTTTTTTATTTACAGCTCAGCAAATAGATACCGCTTAAAACATTTAAACGTTAATGAAGAAGTGCTTAAATCATTTACTGATGGTAGACTGAGAAGAGACATTAGAACTGGTGCGCCAGTTCATTTCACATATCGAGAATCCAATGATAACGAAAACGCTAGGAGTGTTGTTATCAAGGAGCCGCAAGTTCTCAAGGAATCATGTGTTCCTAATGTTACAAAAACTTGTATGACATTGTATGTTTACTGTGATAACAGTTTATTCACCGATTTTGATATAACCCAGAATTTGTTATATGGACGGGCTGCGGATACTAGCGTTGAACATATGTGGCCTTGGATTGCAAAAATATTCGTTGAGGGAACATATAAATGCACTGGCGTTTTAGTAGATGACAACTTAGTTTTGGTGCCACACACATGTCTCTGGGATACATTGTAAGTCTTTTTAACTATCAAAAAATATCTGATAATTCCTTGATTTTGACTTGTAAGTAACATTAATACCATGATTACTATTTACGATCAACAGCCTAACCCAACATCACATAACTGCAGTTCTTGGATCTCACAGAACTGTAAACTCTACTAGCGGTCCGTTTGAACAAATCCTTATAGTAAACGGAAAAAAAGAATTGTATCGCAGCAATGTCATCCTACTCCATTTGAATGGATCAGCCCAATATTCGGCTATGGTAAAACCAATGGCTATTCAATCTTCGTAAGTATTACTGGTACCTAAGTATAGTCAAACATGTATTTAATAAATACATGCACCATATCATATTACAACAATTTGACGATAAAACTTTTTCAGAATCGTCCCAGAAGATAAACCGACCATGTGTGTAGCAGTCGGTCAAGATGAGAATAACAAAACTGTTAGCGTGTTTGTAGAAGAAACTGATGAAAACTGTTATTCACATAACAAGTGTTTCAAAATAAATTCTGAAGCTAAACTTTGCCCAGTAAGTATAATATATAGTATTAATGTAGATACAAACATTGAATTGACCATGTAATAATCCACTATCACACCATGTGTGGTACTATCCACTATCGAATTCCATTGTCGAGTGGTTTGCTCGCCAGTTTTCAAGGCTTCACCATCTCTTGAGTTCCCGGGTTCGATCCCCGGCTGGGTTAGTGTAGAAAAAAAACTTGCTTACTGCTTACAAAGGCTTACAAGCAGAAAAGTAAGGGCGTCATATAATTTTTTTCTGTTTAATATTATCAATATGTATGGCACTTCTTACTCAAAACATAAAATAATAACTAAACCTTGTTTTGATTTCTCATTTTTTTATTGCAATCATTTTACTTTTAATAGTCAGTAGTTTTGCAGGTAAAGGCCTATGAAAGCTTTTGGACATTAGTTTTCAATTCAGTGCCTTAGGATGGGTAGCCTAAGTATGTCATGCTCTCTTTAATCATTTCTGCGGTGGTGTCGTGTGGTGCGGGTCGTTACGTTCCCTCAAATATGGTTGAGCGAAGCGATGGCTGGTTCATGCGTCATGCTCGTGAACGGTGCTGCCATTGGTAATGGGTCTGCTTCTGAGTACCTATCTTAACGCATATTAAATTGTAAGAATTGCGTTTTTAATTTTTATTTTTTATATCTTGTATCAAGTGTTTTTGGTAAACATAAGTTAGGAATCTAAGATAGGGAACCAATTCCATTGTGAGACTTAATTTATTGTTGTTATAAATTATAATTTTAGCCTAAAATGGTATCCAGTCGTCAGTGGTCTGGGATTATTAGCTGTCACACAGAGCAGGGATGGTATCCAACCGCTTCATTTATCGACAGTAGAGGCGAATGTGGACCAATTAACCATATAATAGGCACTAATATTGAAAATCTCAAGTTGGAAATAAAACATGCTGGTGAGCTATCTGAAACAAATCTAACCAATATAATAATTAACAATAAGGACAATCAAAATAATCATGATAAATAATTTCAATATTTTTACTCAGGTAAAGATGGTGATTTTTATATCAAACATTTAGTAGCTGATGACCAATGTGAAGGTATAAGATGTGGCCGAGGAAAATGTGTCAAAATGCGTAACGTTTGCAATGGCATTAGAGAATGTGAAGATGGTAATGATGAATCAGAACATGCATGTGAAAAGAAAAGTCATGTCTGTAATAAACATCCACATAGCAAAGACTGCGGTAAGTTTAACAAAATATTCCCGTCAGAGTCCGTCATTTTAAATTTTAATCTGTGTTATTTTAAACATTGTGGTCAAAGATGATTTAAATCTTCTTCTTCTTATTTTTGTTTTGGCAATCTACATTCCCCTTGGAAGTAATTTTTGCCAGTGTCAAGTGTTGAATAGTTCAGTGGTAGATTGTTTCAGTTTACATTAAAATGCGGGTGCATGGATTGCATTCCAATGCTGCATGGAGCATTTGGCACCAAGTATATCAAGACAGTTTACTTGGTAAGTTCTGCCGAGGTAGCCACCACTACAGTAAAAGTCTCGGCTTCACACAACCAAGATCGCGCCTATTTCAATTATCCCACATATTGTTCAGTTGCGTAGACACTTGTACCACAAAACTGCACCAATTTTAAGACATATTATCCACTATGAATCAATTTGCAAATAATTAAAATAGACACTGAACCGAACTTGACTAATGGCGCCAAAAAACTCAATGATTTAAATCTTTAATTGTGGGTGCAATAAATGAGAAATTATTGAAAACATTAACTTTGTTTAGGGCCTAAATGTGATTATTAATTTTCAATCGAATGTTTACTAATTTTATTGAATATTTTCTTTGGTTGATTGGTGCACTAGAGATTGGTTATTATTTTTCAGAATGTTCAATAGATCAATTCAGATGTCATAATGGTCGTTGTATTCTTAAGGAGATGTTCAATGATGGTCATGACGATTGTGGTGATCGGACTGACGAGCCAGATGAGTCGACCTGTTCTAAATATCTTGCCAGGGTTATGCCTTCTGGACTCTGCGATGGTATACTCAATTGCAAAGATAGGAGTGATGAAGACCCAATGTTCTGTAAATGTTTCGCAAAGCGAACACACCCGTAAGTAATCAATTTACAATAAAATATGAATTTTCCAAATGTTTAAACAAAACCTTATGATATAGACATAGCGATGGCGATTATTTTCTCTTCTCATAACCTCAATCTCGAGGTAGTAGAATAAGAAAAGGGATACTCATCGATTACACTTACTTATCGAATTAATAAACATCCCGTCTAGAGTAATGAGGATCAATTCGAAAAATGAATTTATAATTTTTGTATATCACACCAAATATAATATAAATACCTGAGTAAATTCCTTTGTAAATTACTCAAATCTCTCAAGAAATGAAAAAGTTATTAAAGTTTAAAAAAGGGAGTTTAAAAAACACGGCCGACCTTTGCGGAACATGCAATGACGTCACGTGCCACGATCGCACGAACAAACACCCGCCGCGCTGCTGAGCAGCGAATGTGGCTGATGTCGTCATCAGAGCGAATTGTGTAATTGGGGAGCGTTTTTGAGAATGCGGCTCGAAAATCGCTCTATTTTCGTCATTTTTTGTCAAATTTCAATAATTCTTTCACTGAAATAATTAATTTTGATGTGACTGTTACTCTACATAATTTAAATTAATGCCTCGTTGATCCTCATTGTGAAAATAACTTTCTTTTTCAGGTGTGGCAGACTCAATGACGTAGAGCACTGCGTGGCTCCGGATATGGTTTGTGATGGCATAGCAGACTGCCCTAACGGCGAGGACGAGCAAGCTTGCATGGGTCTTAGCGCACCAAAGGGAACACCGTATGTATTGACTTTTCACATTTTAAAAAGACAATATTTTCATTGAAACTATGTAAATGTTCTTGCAATATTTCCTTATTCTTGCAATTCCGCTGTTTATAAACTGCATAATTATATTCAAAAGTGATGAGACCTTTTATCACACCCCTGGCACTCCATACAAACGCCGCGTTTCAACTACCTACTACACAGACGCTACACAGTTACGTTTTTGCACACGCGCAACTGTGTGCGTGCTATTGAATGAGCCTACATGTCTATGGAGCCTACGAACTGACCTACGAACTGGCGGCATATGAGTAGATAAACGGAACAGAGTACAAGCTCTCACAACTTATACCGATTCTCAAAGGGTTGACACCTGTCGCAAGTTAAAAATAGGTAGTAGGGAGAAAAATAAAATAAGGTAAGTCCATAATAAAATGTGTATTTGAACGAAACGAACGAAAATGAATACTTACTGCACTTGGATTTTTCCGTACGAAAAAAATAAATATCCTGTTTTCCCCGAATTATTCATACACACACGGTACAGGAGTTGGGCATATTTAATTTATTAAACACTAATGTATATAAAATTTGTTTTATTTTACACACTGAAACATGGTAGAATCTAATTATTAATTTTTCAATAAAATCTTTATCACGACTCGTATTTACTTCGAGTCAGTAATTTGACAAATCAAATTGTCATTGTTCACATTAGTGTATTCTCTAAGAAAAAATTGAACGTGGTATAGCACTTAGCGGCCGTGTCGGTTATACCGCAACTGAGCCGGTGCAAACCAGTTTTTACCCCGGCGGCGTGTCTGTTACACTGTCGGTGAGAGGTCATGCACACATCGCCGCGTATGCATGAGTGAACCTACAGCGGACCGTTTGTAGGCAGCTTGGACTCTGTTCAGTTTACGTTTTTTTACTCATGTGCTGGCGGGGCGCGGTGAGGTAATTGATTGCGGGGCGGGGCAGAGAGTTTCCTTTGTGTACGGTAGTACTTATATCTATTCTGTGCTTATATTATAGAGGAAAAGTAAATTATCATACTAAGCACATTATCTTCTATTAAGCATCATAATTAATATTTCTAGCTGTAGGCTATTACATTTGAATTTGCCATTAGGAAGTACATAAGTATAATTTATAAACAATTCGTGAACTAAGAATTTATTGCGGCACTATTCGTTTTCCCCAAACTTTCAAAATTAATATTAGAATGTTAGGGCTTATAATAACTGCCCAGTTTATTATTAGGGTAGCGAAATATTACCGGTGAAAATTGTAGTTATAATCCTAATGATTTTTTTCAGGTACGGTAAAGGTCAAGTAATAGTCAGGTCACACGGTGTCTGGCATTCAAAATGTTATTCCAGTGCCAATCATACGAAATCTGAGCTCGAAGCTATTTGTAGAGAATTGGGATTCATTAGCGGACACGCGAAGGAATTGGACCCCTCCGACAACCTGAGTCCTCATCCACACAACAACTTGCTACTGGACCCTTTCAGCGACGTCATCTTAAATAATAATACTCGGATTAAGCTGAGGAACACACGTGACCCATTAGCCAGAGCTATTTTTGATGACACATTGACAAATTGTCACCCCGTTTTTATAGAATGCTTGTAATGATAAAGGAAGTACTAGATAAATATTTTTCTGCCAGTAGTTATTTAAAAATCAATGCAAATTAAAGGTTTTCTATTTTAATAACTATATGTTTGTTTGTAAACAAAACATTGAACTTTACTATAATTGGAAAATGTTGGCGTATGTTTAGAAAAGTTGAAGAGTTGTTTATTACCCAGTTGTATAGAGCGTTAAAGCGTAGTTTAATTAAATTTTGTTTGTAATTATTTTATTTATTCACTAAAATTATTTGTATTCACAAACTTATCGTTGTAGTATTATTTTTCCATCCATAATCCTAATAAAAATACGAGTAGGTACCTATAGTAAATAAATAATTTAACTAAAAACCTTCGGAGTAGAACTAAAAAAACTGGGTGCGCCCAATAAGGATACGTTTCTTGTACCTAGTTCGAATATCTGATATTTGAATTTAAAAGTACTCAAAGATGGTAATCGATTTAAAAATAAAAAACGCCATCTGTGTTGTAATTTGGTATTAAATAAAAATACAAGCATTATGAACCCAGGCCTTTTTGCTTCACCTGCGAAGCGAAAGTGTGAATGAAGTTACGAATACGATAGAGTTGGGGCTGTGATATCTAGATGGCGCTGACTTGTATTATGTATTCCAAAGGCTCAGTGAGCTGTAGACCACTAAACTTTAGAGCGTGTTCCTCAGTGGCCGGACCACATTTAAGTACTCAGATGGTTTAGTTCCACATAGATGCTACCTGAAGTCTACCTTCACAGGAATATATCATAATTAATAGTACCTCAACAAATAAGGAAATATTTAACAAATAAAGTGGTCCGGCCGCAGAGCAATGCTCTCTGGCCGCACCAACTCAAATTTTAAAAAGTGTGATACATTTTCGCTTTTGAAAAGTACTATGTAAGGTTTGGTAGGTTAAGCATTATTTTATTACTTTAGATGTAATAAAATAATTATAACCTTACATAGTACTTTTCAAGATGGCGATTCTAATTTTAAACGTTTTTTGAATGGGATATTTAATTTTATTTCAAAAAATTGGCGCGAAAAAAAACACGAGAATCGGTTGAGAAATGCGACCTCTATAGGAGAACAGACAGTCGGACAGACATACAAATATCATGAAATCACAATAGTGGCACTTTTGCGCTAAATAATCAAACCTTAGATGATGTAAGTTCCTGGTTTAGCAAAATCATATATAAAGTTTTAAAGGGTATCTTCATCTACTTGAAATATTGTATCTACATCTCACAGAAGTTATACCAGATATAGGTATGCAGTTTGTATTGTATGGTCATTATTACTATTGTCTTAACATAATGCAATAGATTTTAAACTAATTTGTTACGAAATTCAAAGTAAACTATAGAAATTTCGACATAGAGTAAAACAACGTGCTGATGTGTGCTACACTGATTTATTTTTAATTTTTCGTGCTTTTCTTTAAATTTTTTGGGTCTATACGGGAACCGAGGCCACGGAAAATTGCGTTATCCCCTTGCGATCCGCGGTTTAATTTCAATATTCTAGCGTGATCCATCACTATTATAATTCTTTCATACAATATTATCGGCATTACATATTTTTTTACGCACTTACGCCTATACAGCTACTGTGATTTTTGTACTATTATATCAGATATTCCATTGAATAAAAATTTACAAATCAATTTTCAACTTAGCTAGTTACGTGCAACTTATTTTGTGATCTTTCTACGCACATTTAATTTGAGAAATGAAATTCAGTTTCACAATGAAGTAAAAGTAACTATTTTGTAAATATTAGGAATAGTATCAGATGCTTAATAAAAAGGCCTTAGTGTAAATAATTCTAAGTTAAAAAATTGATGACAGTAACGGTAGCATAACCAAAAATAAAGCTATAAATATCAAACAGTCTTGGGTCAAGTATTTCACCCAGAGGGATATTAATTTAATAGAGAAACTACTTGTAGTCATAAAAATCATTATGATTCATACATTTATTTAAAAAAATAAGAATTATTGGCATAAAAAGGGGAGTGATAAATTTACATAGTCTGTTAGAAACCTGAATTTGGAATTGCATATAAAATTATGAAATTTTTGTTGTGAAATATCTAACATATATACATCAAGGGTTGAATAACGATCACGTAATTTAATTTACGACTTTTTAAATGAAGAAAATTATTTTAATTAAGTGTTATAACAGTTACTTACGGCAACTGAAGAAATTGACGAGATGAGACTAATAGAGCCATTAAAATTATTTATGCGATATGGTAATAAAACTTTTCGACGATTCGTTTCTTAGAATTAGACACTCTTATGTTTTATGGGTCGGTCAAATTTATAACATCGTTTTTATATCAGCAAGCGAACCATATTAACGATCTAATTCTAATTAATATTAATCAGCAAAGAAGGAGTCGGAGTTAGGTATCATGAGTATCGTATGTACCTTATCAAATTATTAACATATTTTTCAAATATTATCTACCTGTAACTGGCCAATCAATAAGAGTGTTCAGTTAATCCAATTTTTTTCTGATCGGAAGACAAGTGAACTTCTCGAATGACAACAGGGAACTGAGTACTACCATATCACACCGTCTTTGCGTAAAAATAATATTAGATATCTGGCTCAGTGAAGGATCTCAGGAGCTCGATGACGCAGTGGTTTAGAGCCTGGCCCGGCGATTGCGGAGGTCAAGCAACTTTCTCAAGGGTCGGTCATGGGATGGGCGACCAAAAAATCGTTAACACTCACCAATTCTCATTGGGCCCGCGTGCTGGTGGGATATGGCCTATCCTCCTTATTCACCTACAAAGTCGGCCTATGCCCCAGCAGTGGCGACAATTAAAATGGCTGATGGATGACATATCTGGCACCGTTGGCACTATTTATCGATTACTATTAGCTCCAAAAAATATGATAATATACTCGTAATTCTGACTTCTCTAGAGTCTTACTTTCTTTTCTTACCTTTTCCCCTGGTTCAGAAGACTCTAAAACACATCTTCTTGCGTCATCATTATAAAATCAATCATCTTATGAATAAGGAGGAACGTAAATAAATATTTAAAAATATGTTTTTTTTCTCATGTCTGAATAAATTAGGATAATATTGGTTTTAGGCATTTTGTTATTAAGGTTTAGTGCGAAAATCATAACAAACATAAATATTGTCAGGATGACATATAGATTTGCAAAACTTAATATTAATTCCTTAGTATAATAAAAAAAATCTTTCAACCATGTCGCCATGGTGTCTACCTGTGAGATACTTAATTTTTCAAATTAATGAAGCCCGTTATGCTAATTTAAATTAAACTAAATTAATCAACGGAGTCAGAATATAGTTTTTTGATCTTTGATATAAAATTTTGGCTTTTCCCGTTATCTTATAGACTTGCTAATTAGTAAATTAACACTTTTAATAAAACGTATATATTCAATACCAAAATCGAGATTGTTTAAGATATTTTATATTTAATTAAATATAAAATCTTAATACAAAATTTATAAGTTTTATTCAGATTTTATAACTAAAACTTGGGACCCGGCCATTTTTTTCATGAGTTTTATGTTCCAGTATTCATTACTGACAGATAATGTCTATGATTTTCTGTTTCATTTGAAATTAAACCAAAATATTATTGAATTTTGAGATTTTAGGTATTCACGATGGTATTTTTATATTATGATAATTAATAAATTTGAAAAAATACTATAAAATATCGACTCACCCGTAGCACCTCACACGGGACTACGTTTTCTATATATGAATTGTCTTAATCTTAATAATCTATATATATAAAAGAGTAAATCACTCACTGACTCATCACGAAATCTCAGAAACTACAAGTGCTAGGAGTCTCAAATTTTGCATAAAGTTTCCTTTTAGGATGTAGGTGCTCACTAAGACGGGATTTTGCGAAATTCAATCCCTAAGGGGGTGAAACAGGGTGGCAAAGTTTGTATGGGAGAATGCGATTCCTTGGCCTTGGCCTCGCATTTTTTTGAAATGTATCCCCTAACAGGATTGAAAAGGCGTAGAAAGCTATTTTTAGGGTGATTGATTTCGATATCGGAATCAAAACTTCTTAGTGCATTTGAATGATTAAGAAAAATAAATGTCAGTTGTTAGGTTGTCACCTCCCCTGAGACTGTAATTATGTCACCGCACGAGCTGACATTTCATGTTGTATAAGATTTTATCCTTAGATTTTATCCTGATTTTCACTATTTTACGAAATATTAGTCTACTTATAAAATGTGAAAAAATCTGGCAAATATCAGATATCTAACGTGACAAGGAATGTGGTGTAAAGTGTTGAAATTGAGAGCCGGATAATAATGCACAACATTAGTTGCACCCGACATAATTTGCATTGTCACGTTATTTTAGCCAGGAACCTGAAAAGGTTGTTGAATTTCTGCTTATGACTGAAAAGTCATAAGCAGAAATTCAACAAATATTTATTATAAGAAGATTATAAGCGTACCAAAGT
The DNA here is from genome assembly GCA_943789525.1 of Agriphila geniculea. Lineage (NCBI taxonomy): Eukaryota > Metazoa > Arthropoda > Insecta > Lepidoptera > Crambidae > Agriphila > Agriphila geniculea. Next base: position 14,205,004 of record OX038882.1, on the reverse strand, counting down.
TTCATCATAATCGGATGTAAATGGTTTAGGAGTACATAGGAAACAAAATAATAAACATACATAGATTTTTATTTAAAAAGAAGATACCTACCAAACTATTAAGTATGAGTATTAAATGTTACATAATATTATTATACTTATTTTGTTATATTACTGCTAATAAAATTTTATTAAGTACCTACCTAATACAAAATCGTGAACAGTAGGGCGTCTCGGTTCTGTAACCAAACCCGAACCCTACTTCGAATCTCACTTCACTGCACGGGACGGGAACTTTAAATCATAAATAAGATAATGATAAGATTTTTTTTTCATCACAAAATATTTTAGATAGCTACCAAAAATTTTTGTAATCGGTAAAATTGCTCATTAAGTTAGCTAATTTCTAATAACTAATTCACGCGAAGTGAAGTGAAGTGTAGTGAGATGCGCGTTTGGTTACAGAATCAACAGATTGCGCAGGTAAAACCGCGGGGTGCAGCTATTACCTATATATCACAAAATTGTCAGAATGTGAAAGTTTTGATGTTTGGATGTTGTTCATTTTGTTACTCAATCACGTCTGAACGGGTGAACGGATTTAGACGAAATTTGGCACAGGGATAGATTATAGTCTGGAATACTTAACACAGGCTTCTTTTCATGCCGATCATTGGTTTCCAAGGGAAGACTTACAACGATTAGCGATTCCCACGCGGGCGGAGCCACGGGCAAAAGCTAAACATAGGATAAAACAAAGTCGCCTCCCGCCGTCTGTACGCTTCTCTTAAACTTTACATAAGAATCGCAATAAAATCGATCTTTAAGCTTGGGAGCTAGGTTGCCTCAGAGTCCTCAGACATGAAGGGTTGTGGCAATGAGACCAGGAGACTTTTGTATACACGTTTATTGAGCAGTAGCTCACACTCTTATACCTTACATAATGTTACACTTCAACAGATAGCTTTCCTAATATAACTCTAAGACAACCTTTCGATACCACGGCTTTACAATGACTACGTCAAACTACATGTGCAGCCAGATTGACATAATCAAACTCACTTGAATTCCGAATGTGCCATAGAGCAGAGCATATAGGTTAGGAACCTCCCTCAACACACCCCCTCAATCTGCTGCACATGCTGACCATACTGACTAAAACAGTTTTCTACCTACCAGTGCAACATCATGATAAATTTCTAATCACCTGCCAAACTTATGAACGTCTTAAATCCTACCAAGTTACATTAACCTTTAACCCAACCCAGGAACCTAACTTTACCTAACCCAGACGACAAAATTTCTAAACATACAATAATCCAAACCAAAGACCTAACTAACTAAACCTCAAACTCAACCAAAGAATTATCAAAATACACTTGGATATCAAAAATATTTCATTTTAAATGATGATTCATTTACTTTCTAATCCCACACCCCCTTAAATGAATCATTATTTAACGCACCCCCTTAACGAACACAAGCACCCCCTTAATTCTATATTCTAACTTCTACTAAACTTCTTCATAAATATCTCTATCTTCTTCTCATAAAATTATTCTTCTCAAAACTATCTCGCTCCTACTCAACTTCTTCAATATTATAAAATTACTTCTCCTCTACCTCTTCTATATTAAAACTCCTTCTCGACATCTTCTATTTAAAAACCTCTCCTTCTCGACATCTTCTGTATAAAACCTCTCCTTCTCAACATCTTCATTAAATTCTCCTACTCGACATCTTCTTCATAAAACCTCTTCTATTTTTCTCCCACTGGATTCATCATCCTTAAAAAACTTCTTCCTTCTTCATCATCATTACATTTGATTATAAAAACCTCTTCTTCTCAACTTCATCATCAATCATCATAATAACTCCTGCTCGATCTCCTCATACAATCACCTTCAAAAAATAAACTTATTCCCAAAAAAGAGTTCTTCACAAAATAATAAAATTTTCCCTACACCTTCCCTACACATAGAAATCTTTGAATTTTCCATGACTTTCTTCACCTTCATTTGTTTCACCGTCACTTGTTCTACCTTCGTTTGTTTGATTGTCATTTGTTCTACCATCTCTTGTTTCTCTAAAACTTCTATTTCTCCTTTCTCCATCTCCTCGAAATCCTTCATTGCTATCTGTTGAATTATGACTTGTTTCCTCCTGTTGTTTGTTTATCTCTTCATTATACTTTCCACGGCCAAAAGTGTAATTTCAAATTCAATTTTAAAATTCAGATAAAATTCACCAGCCAAAGATTTTCACCAGCTTTATCTTATCACAATTTAAGTCTAGCTTCATTCCTCATAAACAAACTCACTTGAATTCCGAATGTGCCATAGAGCAGAGCATATAGGTTAGGAACCTCCCTCAACAAGACAGATAGACACACTTAAATTATATTTTAACACCCCTTGCGTACGTCGTATATATGTAGATATCCTGTAGTATTATCAAATAACTTCACACTGACACCACATTAGCACAGTTTTACATTAGTAAATACATTGCACTGCACCCGTGCGAAGCCGGGGCGGGCCGCTAGTATTAATATATTAGAAAACGCCATATTTTGGTTTAAGACAAGAACCTCGGACTCGATAAATCCAAAGGTACCAGTGATACCATCTTTATCACTCTGAATCTAATCTTAAAATCTAAAAAAAATCATTGTTTTTTAGTTAAGTACTTATATTTATTGCTTCAAGTTTATTGTTAAAAAAAAACAAAGTTCAGTTAGGTATATAACCACAAGATAAGTCAAATGAAATATTCTTACTCATATACTAGTTAATTACATAAATTATATATTTTAAACTGAATGTGATTTTACATTTATTTATTATCTAAATGAGGCTAGATAATAACTTAATAAATTTATGATAACTAGTATTTTTTTAAACTAGTTGCTCCGTGAGCTATCTACGAGAGGTCTACCTCACATTAAAAAGTAACTCAAAATGTAAGCTGTTAAAAAATAATATACTAAGATGCCCTCGCTACGAGGTTTTCAAAGTACATAGTAGGTACGTGCTGTTATATTCGGAGCTAGATGGTGCTTCCAATTTTGAATTTTCTTCGAAATGTGTGAAACTTAGAGCAACGCCGGCTTCCTACGGAAGAAGCCGAAGCCGTCGTTGCTCAAAGTTGTGAAAGGAGAACAAACGGAAAGCGGACATAGGTACGAAATAATTTTTGCCTAAGCTGAAGCCTCATGCTTCGCGCTCGCTTAGTCAATAACAAACAACATGCCTTTTGAAAAAAATCCACACACAAGGTGTCAAAACAATATATCAAAACAATATTTTTTTACTAAAATCGCTGTTGAAGCAGCCAATTATTGAATGTAAATAATTATATTTACCAGAATGCTCAGAAAAACATTTCGTGCGAAACATTGCCAATAACATATTACTCGTCCTTGCATATAGTACAATGTAGGCGAAGAGCTATGAGAACATTATTTTTGTAAAATGAACCTTAAAAAGTGTAAAGATGAAACAGAAAATTATCAGGTTTGTGTAAACTTTACGTTTGGAACTTACATGGTACTTACGGACAGACGGGGTGCTATATAACAAAAATGTATGACTCTTATAAACTACAAAATGTAACCGTCGTCAGACGTGCAGCCACTGAGTCATACATTATTATTTAAAAGGAAATAAATTATAGTGGCGCGCTTAGTTAAAAAAAATCTCGCTTAGAACATAATAAATCAAAAATCATATTGATTCTGATTAAACTAAAGGTAATTTAGGAAGTTTATTTAGTTTCGTTTAACAGATACTGATATGAAAAAAGTGCTTAATGTAACACTTTTTACTGAATTAAAAAACAAACATTACTCATTTTTAAGGTTCCGTACCCAAAGGGTAAAAACGGGACCCTATTACTAAGACTCCACTGTCCATCTGTCTGTCTGCCTGTCTGTAACCAGGCTAGCTAGAAAGTTGAAATTTTCACAGAAGATGTATTTCTGTTGCCGCTATAACAAAAAATACTAAAAACAGAATAAAATTAATATTTAATAGGGGCTCCTATACAACAAACGTAATTTTTTACCGTTTTTTGGTACGGAACCCTTCGTGCGCGAGTCCGACTCGCACTTGGCCGGTTTTTTAATTACTGGTTGCTATTTCAAAGTTGTATTGTTTTACGTATTTTTTTAAGGGTAGGTATGATTTTATCAATTACCTAATAATTGCATTTTCAGTGACCTAATAAATAATATTTGTTCCCAAAATAGTAGATCTGTCACCTAAATTGAATCACCAATTAATATTAAAACGCTTACCTAAATATTAATTAAGAATTACTTGTAAATGATATCAATCATCAAATAATTATATTGGGTTTCAAAATAATTAAAGTGTCACTAAAATTGAATCGCCAATTAATATAAAAATGTTTACCAAAAAATATTTTTAATCTTTAAATAATTTTATTACTGCACTATTAGTGCTGGTTTTGATTAGTGATGGACTTGAATCAAAAAAATGTATTTGAATCGCTTTGTAAGTGGTTCGAATCGTAGATTTGAATTAGATGATGATTCGAATCGATATGATGATTCGAATAAATGTGATGATTCGAATCAGCTAGCCAATTCGAATCAGGTGACGAGTTAAATGATTCGAATCGGGTGATGAGTCGAATATTTCAAATCAGGTGATGATTCGAATGATTCGAATCAATGTGATGATTCAAATCAACCTAAGGAAAATTAATTCCGTGGGCGAAAATACTAAATAATGGTTAAAGAACTTAATATTAAACTACCTTCCCAGTCCCTAAGGTAAGTTTGTTACGCCATCAAAGATTCGAATACAAAAAACTGATTCGAATTCTAACGGTGATTCGAATCAGCCAACCAATACAAATCAGGTGATGATTCGAATCAGCATAAATACTCATTCGAATCGAGCTTGGATTGACTTGATTCGAATCATTCGAATCAATTGTGATCCGAGTCCCATTACTAGTTTTGATTTAAAGCAGGGATTCCCAACCTTATACCCTATGCCCCCTCCGCCCTGAAGCTACCTTCCAAAACTGAATTTTGTATTCGTTGAAGTCGGTCCAAGGATTGTCAAAGTACGCCAATTCGACTCCGCCCCTGTTAGGTAATTTTTCTTTGAATTAAGGAACTGATCTATTTAATAAGTGACAGACCTATTATTTTGATAATTAAACGAATTAAATGGTTTGTTGATTAGATTTTAGAGGACAGATCTTATATTCAGGCTATAGAAAAAAGTGATCAAACTATTATTTAACATACATATTTATATTAATCTGATGATTTATACTTAGGGACAGTTTTGATATATCGATGACTAATATATTTCTTGGGGATAGAAATTATTATTAGGATATTGCAGATTAGTGACACATCTAAACTTAGGTGACAGAAAATATTGTTCCCTTTTTTAAATTGTAATAATTTGTTTTAAACACTGCATAATGCAACAGAATTATATAAAAATCGAACAAGCAACCATAAGCAATTTTATTATAATTACTTCTTTTGCAAAAACTGATCCAGGGGGCTTATTGTCTAATTTCAAAATCCATCGCAATTGCTTTCGGGGTGTGATATATTGATGCTTCCTTTTATTTGGCACAAATAAAAACTTAGATGTGTCACATCTATCTGTCAAATGAAAGCAATTGCGATAGATTTTGAAAAATAGACAATACGTAGGCTGAAGCAACTTGTATCAGCTTCTAAAAACCTACATGAAAAGGATTTGAACAAAAATATTAAAAGTTTTTTTAAATGTAGTCCATCTCCTGGACTACAACGTAAGCGGTACAAAACGAGCGATGTAAAAGAGTTTAAGTGATTTTCAAAGTGTCGTCGTTAAATAACAACGGTTATTTGCGCTCCACCCAAAAAGGAGGAAATGAATATTATTTGCTGTCGAAAACACACGGAATGTACATTTCGGGTTACTGCAAAATGTCGAATGCGATTGTGCACACACTTTTTTATCGATAAAATTCAATATTACTACATTGTATCAAGCTACATTGTATCTTTCAAAGTTTTTTTTACACCGCCATAAAAGCATCGCTTAAGGGGCGGTAATAGGAAAACATGGTTTGCTCGGGCCATATCTTTATATAGAAAACGTAAACTAGTAGCCATCAAAAAAATCATAAGACAATCTAAAGAGTTTATCTAGTTGCTACAAACATTAAATTGCGTATAAATTTCACAGATGATTGTAAAAAAATCAGAATATCATCAAAAGCGCTTGTCGCGGGCCATATTTTTGGCGTAAATAACAACGTAAACGTATTGAATTCTACATCAAAATACTTTAACGTACTGTGCAGTTGCTCCAATAACTTTTTTTCAAGAAAGATAACCGTGCTAAAAATAATGATGAAAAAACAACGAAAAACATCGAAAAAGTGCAGAAGTGAGGTTATTTTCCATACTCTTTACACGTAAAAAAAAAGACAGAGACAAATGATTTTGCATAACGGAGCCTTAATTTGATAAAAAGACTCGGAAGAGTAAAATAAATTTAACTATTTATACCTCTAGTAATTTTAAGTAAGGAAAAAATACAATACTTGAACAATGAAATAATAGTTAATCTATTAATAATAATAATTCGATCCATATTTCTGTAGCAAAATTATTAAAATTTAGTTTCATTGGTAGGTATGACACTCCCTTAAGTTTATTAAAACGACTATAATGACGGTACATTAAACCGAAAAATCAACCTAAGAAACATGGGTCGAAAAATGACAAAAAATGTTTTTCCATACTAACACATTGTTTTAGCTGTCTATAGTTAGTATATGGAAGGACCATGTATCTATATTCTATTGATATAAATAAACAAACGCTAGCAATCTAGTTCTCATTATTTTTTATATTTAGTATTAGTGATAATTAAGGACACCAGTCGATTTTCATACAAACGAGTAACTTAAGAAGAACATAAACAGAGAAAAGAAAGTACTGTCTATCTTCCTCGATCTAAAAAAGGCGTTCGATACCGTCTTCATTCCAGAACTAATAAGTAAACTAGAGACACTTGGAATTCGTAATAAATCACTTCACATCTTCAAGGACTATCTACATAACAGAACCACAGAATAACTAATGCTACAAATACAGAACTCAGTGCATCAAAATTCAAAATTACCTTAGTATCGATTTGCCAGTGCCAGTTTATATAAATCAGCTCTGTGATTTAAATATGGAACACGGAAAAATTACTGCATTTGCTGATGATACTGTCACATGAGTAAAAAAACGTGGTGCTAGTGTCGCCAAATTTTTATTTTGTATCCGTTTGTGTCAAATCTGTGCTATGTTTGTATCATAAAGTTAATATTCCAGTAGCGAAATTTTTCTATGTCTATGGTTTGTATTAACATGTGAAGTACTTTTATGGATATAATTAGTATTATTATTAATTATTATTAACTTTGAAGCCTTGGTTCTTCGCCAAAGATTGAGCAAGCTTATCCATGATGGTCATCCACGGAGTGAATAGAGGAGATTCAAATTGCCACACACACTCAACTGATCTGATGAACATTCTACAAGATATAAAGATATGTTTAAAAAACCGCGAAACTATCGTACAAAAATATATGGATTTGAACAAAAATCTTGGAACTGAAAACTCTGGTCCTTATATCTCTTAGAATCTTGATCAGATCAGTTGTGAAACTACTCCATTCATTAATCTTTAGATCACAGCTAGGTCAATCCTTGGCGGAGAACCTAGGCTTCAAAATTACCTAGTTTGTATGAAATCGATTGTTGTCCTTAATTATCTGGCCACCCCGCAACTGTTTATAACTCAATCAAGTTAATACAACTAAAAATTCGTTTTTAAGGTTCCGTAACAAAATGGTAAAAAAGGAACCCTTATGGTGTGACTCAGTCTGTCTGTCTATCTGTCACAGCTGGATATCTCGAGAACTACTAATGGTATCAACTTGAAATTTGGAATGGTTTAAGATGACATTTGCTCAACTATTTTGCAAATCCTTACTAATATTATAAATGCGAAAGTCCGTTTGTTTGTTTGTTGGTTACGCCTTCATGTCTTAACTACTGAACCGATCATCATGAAATTTTGCATACACATTCTTAGGGGTACAGAGAAAGACATAGGGTACCTTTCATCCCGAAAAAAAATATTGTTCCCGAGGGATAGCAAAAAATCTTTCCGCGCAGACGAAGTCGCGGGCGGTCGCTAGTAAGAAAAAAAAATATATATCTTTTTTACAACAGGGACTGAAAAAGGATCTTAAAATTTTGAAGTGGGGCTACTAGGACATGTGGGGTATCATGTGAAAGAACTCCGTTTGCACGTTTTTAATCATTTTTTCTTTTTTCTTTAGGCCGCATAGTTTTCGACTTATGATGAAAAATGTAAAAAAATACCGTTACCCCCCTTATCTCCGAAGTTTGCAAAGAAAAAATCTGAAATAATTCTATGTGATAGCAGTTTATATAAAGATTACAGGAAAAATAAAAGAATGTCTCAATATAGATTTTTAGAAATCAACAAATTTCTAAAAAAGTTAATATTAGTTCCACTATCGATCGAGAGATGGCGCTGACCTAAAACTGCAATACTAATTTTATTATTCTACTCTGCAGTGTGGTTTGATCGTGCAAATATGTTGGTACAGAACCCTAGGTGCGTGAGTCCAACTCGCTCTTGACCGGTTTTATTTAAGTATGAATTTCATTAATTATTGTAAGCTCTGCTCTTAATAAAATCCTTGAAAGAATAATAGGATGAATTTTATCAAAAATATTATTCGATAAAATTCGTCTATATATATTATAATAAATGTCCAATCATCGATTCATTATCAATCACTTTTGTATAATTGAATAAAATGCAACAAAAACTTTATTTAATTAACACTGTCTAAAGATGGGCTCACTAGTAGCAAGCTAAATTAGATAATATTAATCTATTCGGAAAAAAACAACTGTTTGGTTTTTTTGTGTCGAGGATCACAGACATCTTACACTAAAAGTATAACTGTTCAAAATGTTATAGATAAGTACTACAAATCTCAGATTGTAAGCAGCACTTATAAAATAATATGGGTAACTGCATATTTCACCGTCACTTTACATGACACGACATGAGTATTTGCAAAAAAAACAGAAAAATAATAATTTTCGATTTTCATATTAAAAATATTCACGACTTCTTGAAAGAGGATAAAATTGATCGTTTGTTGTGGTGTCACTTGCATGGGTGAATTTATTCGGGTATCGATCTGTTTCCCTTTTACTCTTTGAATACACCGAATTACAAGTTACTATAACACTATGCTGCTATGAATAAGGTTTATTTTAAGTACGTAGTTTAAAATTTCGTTTGCTGCCTTCTGTACAAAACCTTGACTTGAAAGCTTCGCTCTTGACCATACAATTTATTGGCCGATGTATCATCGTGAGAACTCTTCCGAGAAAGAAGAACTAAAGAGTTATAATGGTACTAAGAAACGTTTACATGCTATTTGTTTTTAATCAAAAACATACGCAGCTAATATCATCAATATCATCAGAAACAAGTAGCTCTACCATGAGTTGGTATAGTAAACTACAATAGTTTACTATACTCGCTAGCGAGCATCGAGTAACGTTTTGGCCTTTTTCATAGCAATTCGGTACCATGAGTTACTAATTGACAGATGGTATCGAGAAATACCGTAACGATAGTAGTAAAGTTACTCACTTGCGTTTTGACGCGTGAGATCAATGAGTATACCTTTTACTATCCTCTATGGCATAGAGGAATGTAAAAAATAGGTACAACAAAAGAGAATGTAATCAAACCGCGGTACAACATAGTCATTGGCGTGAATACTTCTATTTTAATTTAATTTAGTATTTTTTGTGTCTAAAATAGTCTAAATAATGTCTTTCAGGGCTTATTTAGCATAAAATATGTGCGCCACAGCTGCATAATGCGACGAAATCAAGGGCAAATTATAAACCGATAAATATGAAAACCCGTGTTAGAAATCCTCTAGTCAGGGGGTGGGTCAGGTTGTGCCCAACGCTGAATAGTGGCCCTTCTAGGTGGGCCCTCCATTCAGTGGGCTTACTAAGGTCACCATTCAAATACGCCGTAACGTAATGCATTCCTCCACTTTGAAACTAATATAAAAAAGTTTAATTAAGTACTTTCCTATCAAGCATATTACAAAATTAGAAAATATTGTGTTAAATCTAAATAATAATCTACTTAATTGCAAATATGTTAATTCCATCCGTATCAAGGCCTATTTACTTTTAAGTCTTTAAATATTATTTAATTTATTATTTAACAGTAGGAATATAAGAAAACAGTTCTAACTAAATGTAATTTTCCGAAAACTTGACTTTGGCCGTAATAAATCGATTACACTTATTAAATTAAGGCCTATAACTTTTTTATGTTAAATTGAGGTTAAGAAACCATATTAAATAAAAACATCTTATCAATAAATTTGAATATTTATTATAACAAAGTAAAGATTCATGTTATAATATATTCTAAAAAAAAGATCTCACTTTAACTCATAGATTTGTATCATTTTGGGCCTTATTTGTTTATTTAATATCATATTTGAATAAGGCACAAAAAAACGTAGTTATCTGCCGCATGTCGCTCTGCCAGGTTGTATTTCGTCCAATTTGTATGTTTTTATTAATTTGGAAGGAAAATTGGATATTTTGTCGATTGTTGGATGATACACACATTATCTGTAATGAAATAAGTAAACCATAAGTTGTATAAGTTGCGGGGTTCTCATTAAGCTCTACCGTGTTGAAATAAGACCTAGGCTATTATCGTAATCACGCTCTGTCCCCCTACTCAAATGGCCAACATTCTATGCGTTTGAACGCTACGTTATTACGTGCCGTAAGCTTGTCACACAATATCAAAGTCTGAGATTTACATAAGCTTGCGACACGTTATTTAATCGTCTATTGCTCATATTTTAAGCTTTAAAAGTAAGGTTGGCAATTGGAGCATGGGGGCAGGTCGTCTTTAAAAAATTGAAATAAATGCATCTATAGCCAATAGTAAAAACAAATCAAGGTCATGGATAGCTAATCATAAATATTAAGAAACAATTATTAAGAGAAGCTTAAACTAAAACAGCGTAAGTTTTATAAAAAATTCATAAATATATTTTCCTGGTTGGATTTAGGTTTATCTGAGTTTTCTAATGATTTGTACTTGGACGAATCGTCCAAGGATTTGTATCAAGTACCAACCTTTTATTTCACCTTTAAACTATATAAACTCCTCTAATCGACTGCTTCTAATTTTATTCTTATCAATCTTAACAAACTAGCTATTGCACAACAAAATACGCAAAGAAAACACAAAATAAATAATTATTAAAACGTGAAAATTACATTTGACATCTTCGATTTGACATAAATAGTAACCATAGAGGAAAGTAAAAAGATAGTAACCAACATAAATTCAAAATTCACTTACATTCGGTATACACGCACTAACTAGTGTTTTTTTACTTAGTCGGATTATAATTGCAAAGTACACTTACTAAGGTAAACGACCAATATTTCGGGTTAGTACGTTATTTCGTTTAGTTTTTTTTCTGTCGCAAATTATTAATTATACTTCATGATTCTTCCTCAATATTAGTACTATTAACTAGGGAATGCAAAACCGAAGTGAAATGAAAACCGGTTTTTTTTCCGGTTTTGAATCCAAAACCGGTTAAAACCGGTTTTTAACCGGTTTTCAAGAAAATATTGGAAAATGTGCAATACTACATTTTTATTGATTTAGTTAACATGTTTAAAATTTTAAGAGTATCCCTATTCACGATTTATCAAAAAATGCACAGAAATATTATCTAAAAAACGACATCAAAATTATTGCTCTGAAATGCATCTTTCAGGAGTTATTGTTGTTTGAATAGGAGTTGTGGCTGGCAAATGCACATCAGACACAATTCAAGCCATAAGAATCCTCATCGAAAAGGCAAAAGCTAATAGCACGAACCTACCTTATGGTGTTTATAGAACTGGAAAAGGCGTTTGACCACGTGCCTCGTGATCTGATCTGGAAAGCCCTCCACGCGCATTCAGTCCCGGAGTCACACATCGCACTTATCATCGACATGTCACAAATGTCTCAATCTTAACACAAGTGGTCTGCTCTGCAGGCACGAGTGAAGGCTTTGACTTGATGGTAGGGGTACATCAAGAGTCTACTCTGAGTCCACTTGTATTTAACGTCACAATGGATTATCTAACTAAAAGTGTCAACAGGAGGTGCCTTGGAATCTTTTCTATGCCGACGACCGACGTGGCCCTCATATTATCTAACAATGCGATAGATCTCCAGCGTGATTTAAACGGCTACGGCTGGGTGGAGTTGCTGGAAGAAAATGACCCCAAAATCAGCCGAAAGAAAACGGAGCACATGTCATGTATTTTCGATAGCACATCACCCCGATGACTTTAGTTTCTATGTGGGAATTGACCACCTACCAACAGTCAACCAGTTCAAATACCTACATTGGCTCCGTGAAATGAAATGAAAATATATTTATTTAAAATGTGAGCTCACATAATAAGCATTTTTAAATGGTCAAATCTTTTACCCTACCACCCATTATAACGTGCTAAGCTATGACGGAAAGATTGACAGCGACGTCCTCCATATAGCTCAAACGGGCTGGATGAAATGGCGACTGCTCACAGGCGTCATGTGCGATAGTCAAATGCCTCTCTTTACAGGCATAGCCATCTCATAGAGATCTGCGAAGGGACAAGTTTACGAAACAGCCATTAGACCTGCCATGCTGTTTGGATCCGAATGTTGGGCCACAAATAAACAACACTTAAACAAAATCCATACGTCAGAGAGAAGCTGGTTAGCGGGCGTCATTATGCTGGATGAAATCAGAAACACATACATACGGGAGGTAGCACCCATAACAAAAAAGCTGAAAGAGACGTCTACGGTGGTACGGGCATGTACCGAAGGCACTCGACGATCACATGGTGAAAACAGCCCTAAACATCCCAACGACGACGCGTAGGAGCGATAGACCCCCTGCCACTTGGCTGATGACGGTTCAGCGCGACCTAAAAGAAGCCGACATCGACCCCAACCTGGCACTCAACCCTGCACAGTGGAAGAGAAGGACAGGGAAGGCCGACCCCAAGTAAATGGAAAAAGGCCCAGCAAGATGATGATGATGAATAATTAATTTCCATATTTTATTTACTTACTCGCTATAAACACCTTTAACCCGTTCAGCCGCACAAGTAGGTCACTGAACTGAACTACTTGAAGCAGTCAATCAAAATTAGGCGGTGCATTTTCGTTTTGTATGTATTGCAAAGCATGTAATTTTAATCAGAAAAAACCGGAACAAAACCGGTTTTTCGTTTAAAAAACCGGTTTTTATTTTGCCTGTGAAATCGACCGAAAAACCGGTTTTTTCGGTTTTGGTGAAACCGGTTTGCATTCCCTACTATTAACACATGCAAGCGATACTAGATGTGTTAATAGTACTAATATCTTCGGAAGAATCCTTCGTATAATTATGATAGAACTTCACTAACAGGTAAGTTCGTTTAATCATTAATTATTACACCTACATTAGTACAAAATCTATACCACATAAACTGTCTAAAAATCAAGCACCAACATTTTGGTAACTGAACTGAGACACGGTTACGGTATCTATCCATTACCGTGACTGAGGGCAATGCGACGTTCAAAACTCTCAGTCGTCGGCACAGACAGCTTTATGGCGTGTATTCCTTGTCACCACCATAAGATTAGCGCTCGTATTGTACCTACTTCTTAAGCTCACAGAAAGTCAATTTGAATAAAATTTTAAATAGTTAAATAGTACAACTGATCCCGTATGCCCGTAGTAACTTCCAAACGAAAGGTCCGATTAGAATAATTTAAATAAGAATTGACATGTAAATAATCAACCTTGATTATTAAATTATATAGTTGGATAAGGATTAATATCATGAAACAAAATATGTAATCATTTTTCGATTCTACTCCAGTTTTCATTGACTAATTTGAACAAAAAGTGGTCATTGCGACTACACTATAAAAATTAGATATACAGGGTGTCCCAAAACTTTGCCACATAGAGGGAAAGTACCTTAAATATGTAAGATAGGAAAATTTATTGAAAGAAACTTTGAACAACCCTCGAGTAAGGGTTGCAGCCAAGGCCTGATTTCGAGGGTGTACTATTCAATAAAAATCCACTTAGTACACGACAGGTGTATTGGAATAATTAATTTTAACAAAATTGTCTCATGCCTTATACTTCTAACAATACAACTCAATAGCACGATTAATCTAACAGTGCCATCTTGCCATTTTGTTTTTAAAAAGAAACCGAACTGCATTCAAAGATTTTTTAAAATCGCTTACGTTTCGATACAAATTGATATAAATTTGTAATAATGATAATTTAAATGTTAAATTTCATGGTTTTTTAAGATTAAGATGCTGTCTCACTTAAGAAAAAATAATCCTTATGAGTAACCCTTTTGATTTGTATCGTTAAAATAAATTTTAAAAAAAGTTTTTGTTGGGTTCGATTCCTGGTTAAGGCAGGTGATTTTCCAAAAATCTTTGAATGCAGTTCCAATTATTTTTAAAAATAAAATGAAGTCTTCTTTCATTTAAATTTCCCATCTTCAATATTAACGTACTTCCCTCCGTGTGGCAAAGTTTTGGGATACCCTGTATAGCCGCGCGGATTTTTTTGTGGATAATAATAAAACTATATTGGGGAATTCTCGATCCAAGTCGGCGAAAAGAATTTGCAATTTTCGAAAATTTTGGAAAATCTCAAAAAGTTACTGACCTATTTTAGGAATTCAAATTCCACTTTGAAGCCCTCTGGCAGACGTACAATTTGATATATAGCCCATCCGCGTACCTTTTATATCAGCGAAACTAGAGGCAAATGTCACAATTTCATAAATCGGGGCACAATACTCGATCACGTAAACATAGACCTAACCTAAGATGGCATTTTTTAAATCAAAAATTAATTCTACGTTATTGATTTTTCCGAAAATGATACCAAACTTGGCTTAGTACTATACTTAGGCAGTTATTAACATCAGACTTCATGAAGGCTGAACTCTCCCCTCCCCCCCACCTACATGAAAAATCCAGGTGGCTCCACTTCGTAAACCCATCTTAGGAACACAAAGATCAATCCTGGAGAAGGAAACCTTTGGTTAAGCAATAGCTGAATTTTTATTATTTTTGTCGTGTACAGTCACTACCATAAACTTTGACACACCATAGCTTGGAAACTATAACTTGTATCAAAATGAATAATTATACTTATTTGTAGGTAATTTATCAGTAAATAATTGAATTATTGACCATTTTGTCCTAGCTTGTATGGTTTTCCTGAAAATTTAGAAAATCTGTAAAACGGGTCAAATTTCTAGGGGGGAGGGGTGACGTGGTAGAGGGGAGAGGGGGAGAGTTATTTTTATAATGTACTCACCTAAAGGTATAACATAGCCACATTAAAACTTAACTATTAATTTCGCCATCTTCTCCATACATTTAGAATGAATATCCTAAGTCTTAACATGCCGAAATATGGGACATTTACCCCGTATTGAGTTCACATTAGCGAGGATAGTAAATTCGTGGATGGTGAGCACATTTACTATAGATTTTAGTTCTTCGCGTATCCGATAGAGGCTCTGCTTCAATTTCCCATACAAATTGCTAACGCGGTCGATATCGAGAATGGTTTTTGTAAACTCATGGTAGTGCTAAAGTTGTGTTTATCACAAATCACACTCGCACATTGAAATACCTACTTTAAATTTTTACTTTCCTCAATTCGGTTATACTCGTAGCTTATAGTATCATGATGAGTCGTATTATAGATTATACATCGTGTTAAAAAAAGCCTTAAAATCGAATATGGTAGGATGGGATTATCAAACTGAATAACTTTTACTATCGGACCAACTATGAAATCGCGAAAAAATCAGCAGTTTCATACGTTTTCATAATTTTCGTTATTAATTTTTATATGAAACAACTGGTTTTTTTTCACTATTTCAGAGTTGGTTCCACATTAAATGTTGTCCAGTTTGATACCTAGTTCCTATTTACCATATAATACGGCTTAAGAATTTTTTTTATAACACGTTGTATAGAAGCAAAGGCAGCAACGTCCAGTTTTTCCGAAATTTGGTTTGGAAGCAGTGCAGATACTACAGGATATTGCTTAAGTTGTTGCTATTTATACTGCAAACTTATTAAGTCAAATATTTAAGCATATATCAGATTAGCAGACTTTATTTAAAGTTGCTCTTATTGATAAATAGAATGTTGCTGCATTTTTGCTTAAACATGGTTGTGTCAAATTGTTGAGAAGATTTCGTCTGATCTTACGTAATTTGACAGACAATCTATAGCAGATTAGGTACTGATATCTATGTACCCTTATCTTATGGCTCAAATTTAAAAATAGAATATAATTTCTAAGGTTTTTGGATTTTGTACATAACCATAAAAAACTGGCACTATAAGCACAAAATCATAATGTCTTCTCATACTGAAACCTGAAACTAAATCATTATATAAGAATTTATAATTTTCTAAGAATTTTTCAATTTCTTGTAAGGGCAAGACCAATGACTGAATAATTACTATTTCATAATATAAGTATTATAATTGCTGTAATGTACTTACAGCAATTATAAATTAGTAATCATGAATTATAAAATCATCTTGTCTTGAATTTTTTCACCTACTTGATATTGAACCGGCGGGTTTATTTCTACTCAATTACCGATATTAATTAAGTAGCTTTCGTGGAAACAAATAAGATTAATGACGAACAAACTCTGATATACCTACCTACTTCATAACTTCTATGAATTTTTAAGTAAAATTAAACTTTCCACTGAGTTCTCAGCTACTTTTAACTAAAAGTACTATACGAATGTTGACTTTTCTCGTTCGAAGGCCCTTCATCCCAAGGTCTGCTGGAGACCATCGGCTTTTTATTTCACGCACGTAGGTAACTGTTTTACTGATGGTTATCGCCAAAAATAACCTTTAATTACCGTGTAGTTTGAGCTGCCCTGACCTTTCACACACACTCGCAGTTTCTGCCTCCTTGTAAAGAATTACAAATTGTTTAGAATACCCGTATCGCCTGAGGGTATCATCTGACGTCTACACAATTATGATATATCCGAGACATCGACTTGTTTTCAATGCCGTAAAATTCCAAACAGATAATTTATAGTTTAAATTAAAAATACATAAGCAAAAAATCGCATCTTCGATTAATCAACACCAATATTCAACACACCTGCGATGTTTTTACAAGATGCTTTAATTTATATAAAAAATCTATCAAACAAAAAATCAATTACTCTCTTAAATTATGTCCCTTTTATGTATATTATAATCCAATATTGATTTTATTTTTCTCTTTTATAAGTTGAACAAAATGTTTTGGGTATTGATTTATGTTGTTACAACTTGTTCAATTTTTTTAGCAGAAACAAATTTATTTTAGCATGACATCGGTGATGTCATTTTACTTTTCTAAAATTAAATTGTGTGAGTGACTTAGTATATAACACTATAATAAGCGTTAATTTTTTTTATGTAATATTATAATAGCAAATTATTGCGTAAATATAATTAAATAAATGTTAGAGAGCCCATTGTAAATCGGTTCAATAATATGCAGCTTATATGATAAGGAGAATGATATTAAAACAATGTCATCCGATATTTTCAGTGTCATTTCTGCAAGTTTCTTATGTCTTCGTCTGGCCACCTCATGAATTATGCGACACATCGATTACAAAACGGAACACAGTATCAATTCGGTGGCGGTCTCCTTTTTACTGAGTGCAGCAAATTTATCGTACGAAACAAAATAATTATCGGAATATCGAGTATACGGTAAAACCCATTTACAAACACCTTGGACTTTTCTACTAAGCGTTTGACCGCTGTTTACATACACATAAAATTACATACAAATAAGAAAATGGAACTGTTCTTAATTAAGTATTGTACACTTAAATTTTTTTGAGGTTAGAGAGAAAAGCACATTTGAATCTAATAACAACTATAGGTGCAATTATATATTTTGCAATATCCATTGTTTAAAATCTTGGATTGATAAAATTTATCAATAATTCTGCCTGAAAAACTTAACAAGATATTGAAAAAATTATAATAAATACTACATCAAAACTTATCAAAACAATAGTGGGTAAAAAACGCATTTTTATTAATTACATGATAATTAAGTTTTACAAATCCAATACCTTTTGATATCGACACCATAGTTTAATGAACACGGAATAAAAACCAGTTTAAAACAGTAATTTGATTTTTTATTGTTGTCCGTTAATACAAGGTATAGAAACAATAACTTCTATATTTTATTGCTTCCTAGTTATTCGAAGTCCCACAACACTAAGTACCTACTTTTCGTATCAGTAATATCACGCCAATATAATATCAACATTTTATGTCAGTAAGTAATACACACATCACATGTTTTTCATTTTGCCCGTCAGATTAAGAGGGACAGCAACCCAGATTAACTAATTCATGGTTTAAATATTTTTATATGGAGGTTAAAGTTTAAAAAAAGTACTTTTTTTATATCCCAAGTACCTACTTTATTTATTTGTTGGCTGTACTTTTCAGTTTAAGTAATGTGGGGCGAAACAAGACTTTACATTGATATGGGGCGAACCAGGAAAATTTTGAAATGTGGGGCGAACCTTTGGGGCGAACGAGGAACAAATCGTCAAATTCGTAATTTTATTTTGGAGTTCATTTCTCGAGTTACTTATAATGAACAGTGCCAAGACAGACATTTCATACAACTTAAATACGTACTTTTGTATACTTACATACTAAATAAACACAATATTCATAAATACACAATTGAATCCTGATAAACCACGAGCTAAGCTTAGACTAGCTAAAGCTCTTATCAGGAAATTCGGAAACAAAAATATGGAAACTTATTAGAAAATTGCTTAGCAAGCCCAAAATGCTACCATTTCATAAAATTTCAAAACAGTTTTTTGTCATAATAGTAAAACTATGCTTACTTAACATCCAAAAGGCCATTTTACCAAGCGTAAGTAACTAACGCCGCGTATATTTTAAGGGGTATTGACTGCTGGCATCCCACACATATATCACTTAAGATAACAATCGATCTCAAAACAGATTAATGGAAAGCAAACACAAACGATTCAACAAATTTTGCTTACAAGGGAGATTAAATTCATCATCTTCATCATATTTAGCTATTTTAATGTCTTCTCTGCTGGACAGAAGCCTTCATTGTGTATGGGTTAAGAAGATAGACCATAATCAAAAAGAGGTTTTTTGCATAACGCAACGGAATAGAGTTAAGTGACGATAAGGCTGAAAGTGGAAGCACACTTCTCCCAGAATCCTTATCACCGAGGAACTGGCTATCTTACCTGTAACTGCCGGAACAATTTACCAACGAAATCGAGTACAAATTATCCCCCCAGATAATCGAACACAGAACCCCTCCGTCTTACACGGGCTGGCGAACCACTAGACGGTGTCACGGCTGGGCTTGAGATAAATTGTTGGTCACCCATCTGATGACCGCTTCTAGCGATAGTTGTTTTAAGTGATGTGCCAAATGTGATGTATCACTGCGCCATCGAGAGTAAATTAAAATTAGATACCTAGGTAACATTTGAAAAGATTAAAAAAGGGCTACAGTTAAACACTCCAAGCAAAACAGAGTTTTTTAGAATAAGAAACCATGATATTATAACCCATACTTGTGACTAAAAAAGATATGAACAGTGCTTAGGTATAAGGATAAAAATATACAACACGGTTATATGCAATCTATTGGAAATAAATTAATTTTAGTCTAAAATTAGACGCAACTTCATGATTTTTTTTTATCGAAAAATATTGTTTTTGTGTTTTTGCTTAAACTATGTAATATTTATATATTTTTTGGGATATGACATTTTATACGAGTATAACTATCGTAAAAATGAAACTTGGACGAATCAACATGAAACTAAGATTGGCGATTTGATTTATACCCACCCTCTTAACTAATCACCGTAATGATTTCCCCTATGTTACAGTTAGATGAGGCGCTTACGTAGCATTACAATCAACTCACATAATCAATTGTACCCCTGACGCAATTAGGCGATGCACAAAATACCACCACCAGGAAGATACAAAATCATTTCCTTATACAAGTAATAAATCTGTCACCTGGCGAGAATCAGAGATCTCGTCGATAACGAGCCAATAAAGAGGCATCTAATTAATGATTGTTCAAACTTAAAAAAAACCGCCTCGACACTTCCGACAATCAGTATTTATATACTTCTTGACCCATCAAAGTGTTGCGCCAAACTTAAAAGGAAAAACACAGACTTTTTGCTTTTAGTTTAGCACGCGTTTCCATTTATCTATTTTAATCAATCATCTGAGTGCTTTACGAGTTTTTACAAATATTTATTGTTATCTATTCGCGCCAACATTTCCTGAAACGTCATTATTTTGCTTAATTTTAGCTAATAATCGTCGGGATACTCAAACGTGACGACGGTATGCAAAAGAGTTAATTTATGACTTGCAATAAATAACAATGGCTGTGTTTACACTAAGGTGTCTAATATTTATGTTTTCATACTTGTTTTGAATTTTATGTAAATTTGATGCAAAAAAGCTCAATGATTTAAGTTCTTATTTCATAATGAGATTGTCCTACTGACTCTCTTATTTTATATTTTAGGACGCCATAACAAATGGAGATAGAAACTTATTCATAATGTCCGTTTGTCACTCGAATTCGTACCTATTTAAATCTAGATATGAATCTATTTAGATTTCAAGATGAATAAAATAAATAACTTCCAAATTAATATAAACACTGGCCTGCCGAAAACGAACTAAAAAGTTAAATAGTAAAACGTGTCATTGCAGTCGAAAGACCATTCTGTGAAACAATATTTAATCAAAGAGGTCTCCCGACTGCAATGACACTTGTAATTTTTCAACTACTTTATTGACAATGCAGTATCATGTTATTAATAATTTTAAATTATTTATTTTTATTTCATACATTTTAGTGACAAATTATATAGTTTTGAAATGTGCTCAATCAAGGCCTTTCATTAGAAAGGTACCCATATTTTAATAATTAAAGATTATTTTCACATTACAAAATAGCTTCACGCAGCACGCAGCCGACATATTATTGACTTTTTTTTTAATCTATAGCCAGTGTCTCGGCGTGTGGATTCTAATGATACTTCACACATCCAAATCAGACACAGACCACACAACAAGTACATTTGAACTCACATACATACAAACATACATGAACCCTGAACACAATACAGTCTTTCTTTTTTGGGAAGTCGTGTAAAAATAAATAAGAGCTATTTCTAAACAATTTAAAGTATAATACTATATAATGTACTAGAAAAAAAAAATATGCAAGACTTGTCACCAGGTAATTTTCTCGTGTTTACTTTATTTACCTGAGTTACACTAAGGTCGGCTAGTAGAAAATACCTTTATTTCCGCCTTTTTATATATAAGTAATTATGTTCATTAAGTCCAATTTAATAAATTGCCCTTGCAAGTTTTGCAATGCTGTTTACTGTAGGTTGAATAAAACTGTAAAACGTAATTTAATAACTTAGTAATGGATGTAGGTAGTTATTCACTCACATTCTCACATTGTAATTAAAAAGTTGAAGATGACATCTGAACAATCTTAGTGACTCGATAGCACAATTTTGTCCAATTTTCGAATAGAATATAAATTGCGATGTTATTCCCCATTGATTCATCTCATCCCTTTAAAATTCACACAAGAGTATCAATTTACATATTCAGCATTGTACCACTTTCGGTTAGAAAAGTGCCTTTACTTAGACTTTGACGTTAATACTTTTTATGTTAATAGTTTAATCGCTACAGGTGAGCCCTCAATCCTCTATGTGAGAACTGTGAGCCCAACTTTTTAACTAGTAACTCAGTGAAAATGTCTTTCACAAAATGGATTTCAAGTTTCACAATTATTTTATAATGCACATTAAAGTATGAGTATACTTTTATTGATTTTTTATCAAAATGGGGCTCACACCACACGCACACGATATAGTTAATACATTTTAGTCATCAGTTGGCTTTTACCCCGTAGTGTAAAAAAAACTGGAAAAAAAATCGGTTGGCACAATTAAGAAAAGTTCTAAAGATTTCGCGCCAGTGGCCTTTTTAATTTCTACATGCACGCATTCTACGACTTAAACTTATAGTCACAGAGTATAAAATTCTATGATTTCACCGAAGAGATCGCTGCTATTAGTTATTTTCAAAATTAGCGCGTTGCTGGTGACACAAGTGTTTACATGACGTCTTAAATTGATGCGCCGCCATTTTCAACGCGCCCCGTAGAAAGAGAGGGGGATACTTCCGCCGTCAATTGTCTTCTCTCCATCCGTCACATCCGTCTTACGCATTTTCGATCAGCCACGTGATTCCTGACTCGAGTTTAGCATTTTTTCCCTATACAAAAAAGCGCACAACGCCGTTAAAGAAGTTTTCACTTCAAAAACTCTTGACTACGGAAATGTGTACAACCTACCTGAACTACGTTGCTTATTCAAAGTTACATCAGCTTTACGGTATACGCTATTAATTTTGATGCTACCTATTTGTATATAATTTTAACTAAATAATGGCTTAGGAATAAATTTAGTTCGCTTAGGCGGAAAAGTAAAACTGTAATATGAATTAAATATAAATGAAAAGCTAACATACTTTCCAATAGAATAACCTTATAGCTGATAGTTTCATAAATGGTGAGTTAGAGTCATCTTTTCGAAATGACCATGAGGTGTCAATTTTGTTATTGTTTCAAAAACCTGCTAAAACATCACAATTTAATTCATTCGGCCACGCCCGCTTTTCAACATCATTATTTTGGAAACAAAACGTAGTCACATTTAACTAGGACCTACTCGTTCGCAGATAAGCGGTTTATTGTCAAAACTTGTTAATGTATTTTTATTTAAATAAGACATGACTCAGATTGGCCGTGACATCATTTTCTGTTTTACTTTAATATATGCTAAATATTAAAAAGTGGAATAAAATATTGTACTGCGCTTGAACTGTGACCTGAAACTAGGCACGTCTTCTAATAAAATGACTCATTTTGATTTGATAGTTCAAATTATTCAATGCCAATGACTCATAGTCGTAGACCCTTTGAAATAATTATATTCCACTTGACATTATGTCATTGAATTATGACGGTCACTCTCTATTATTGTCACTTCTGTAAGTACTAACGTAATTCATCGGGATATATTTTTAAGTTTTATAATAGAAAATAGCCTCAAAGTAAGATAAGGTATCCTTACGTAAACTGAACACTTATTGTTAGGTATCAATAATCAAAATATAAATATATCAAACGAATCGAAACATTATCCAAAATTGTCCAAGCATTTATTATTATTATTTATTATTATTATTATTATCATAAAAATAGTAACCCTTCAACTACAGGGCCATCGGCTACAACGAGCCCACCTCCGACCCATATTATATGGTATTCAGTCCATCAAACTGAACAACTTTTCTTTCTCTGAAATCATGAAAAAAAAATCAGTTGTTTCAAGCAAAAAATTAATAACAAAAATTTCAAAAAAAAAAAATGGAACAGTTGATTTTTTTTTCGCGATTTCAGAGTTGGTCCCATAGTAAAAGCTGTTCAGTTTGATGGTCCCTATCTACAATATTCAGCTTTAGGGGTCATTTTGTAACACGTTGTATAGGTCAGTGACAATAATTATGTCTATTCACATAAAAACTAATATCGAAAAAACAAAAAACCGGGCAAGTGCGAGTCGGACTCGCGTACGTAGGGTTCCGTACCAAAAAACGGCAAATAAAACACGATTGTTGTATGGGAGCCCCCCTTAAATATTTATTTTATTCTGTCTTTAGTATTTGTTGTTGTAACGGCAACAGAAATGCATCATCTGTGAAAACTTCAACTGTCTAGCTATCACGGTTCATGAGATACAGCCTGGTGACAGACAGACAGACATACAGACGGACGGCGGAGTCTCAGTAATAGGGTCCCGTTTTTACCCTTTGGGTACGGAACCCTAAAAAGGCATAAGTTGAATAAAGTGTTTACCCCCGTTTTGGGCATACTTCTCCTCCACTCTTCCCATAATATTTAGTAAATACGAGAAAGACGTTACTCAGCATATTAAGTATGCCTGCGGTAGGTACGGCAATCGAGTGATGGCTCGAGACGAGGCAAGTTGAAGGCTAACAAGGTGCTAAAGTAAACACTACTTCGATGTCATAAAAAATTAACGACCGAAATGTTTAACATCCCAAATGCATTGGGAGTATGGAAATATCTTCACTATTATTAAGCGTATTGGAAAAGACAGTCGATATCAAAACTCAAATCTCAATATTAATCGAAATAACGAAATACTTGTTTCTAAAGTTAAACGTAAACTTAAGCTTTTTGTGATGAAAAAGTCCCGTTGTCTTAGTGGACCAACTGCATTGCATAACTAGATATGCTAAAGGTGCATATTTCAAATACTTTGTTCCCCTGATACAAACAATTATGTCAATTTACAAAAAAAAAAATGGTTTTGGCTTCCCATGAGTCCGTGTCCGTCCGTGAAGAGTGTGAAAACTTTACTACTGGCTTACTCCTTAAATTATTAACAAAATCGTTGCAGCAATTAAACTACAAGAAGCTACCAACATTTAATGTTAATAAATACTCGAGACATTGTTCGATCCTGGCTGCCAAACTGTCTGCGGCCTCTTAGCTGAATATTTGCATAATATGAGGACAACGTGACCGATCCAATACATATTCAAGTTGAATCATAAATTTCCGATGCCAAATAAAAAGGAGACAAGACAGTATGGCCACCTGACCATTATAAGTATATATTTTTTTTTATAACTCGACATCGTGAGATAAAAATCGGCCAAGAGATTTATTTCACGTGGCGTGTACCAGTAATCGGGAAATATTAATTAGCAGCATTCAGGTCGCTGAACCTTTTATTGATATTAACGATCGTTCTAGAAAAGGTTAGTTAGAGGAAATGTCATTCAATTTAATTAGATTTTTTTCAAAAGTTGATGTTTGTAGGAAATTTTATGTAAATTTTTCAAGACTTCTCGATATAGCTTTTGACCCACCGGGGGAGCCTTGTAAGTGGATTGTAGTGAAAAGAGGCAAACTATTTCTGGTATAAGCAGCATAAAGGTACCTATCTAAAGCTTATAATTGTCAGATGTCTTCAAAGTTATTTTCTAAAAAAGTCGTAGAAAATGGTATTTACAATAATACTAACAAATTTCTTTAAGGCGGTTGTATGACCGAAAGTGGCGCCCTCAGAGGTTTTTATTTAATAAGTTATTAATAGAAAAAGATTTCAATAATGTTTATCGTGGAGATTTTAGGGCCCATGGTCTAGTATTTTTAGAAAGTATCACTACTTGCCCTCGTAGTTATTCGTAGAAGTAGATAGGATATGTGTCAAAAACGGCCACTTTTAGCAGTTTTTCTATCTACTTCTAGCAGTGACTACTAGGGAATATAACGATACCGTCTAAAAATACTAGACTGTGGGCCCTAAAATCTCCACGATAAACATTATTAAAATTGTGTATTAGAATTATAATATTAAATAAAATTCACCGCGGTGCCACTTTCGCTCAGGGTACCACCTTAAAATAAAACAATAAACTGATATTATTTAAAACAAAAATAGTTAAATGTATGTTGATTACTGCACAATATTTAATGGGCTTTATGGCCATTTTAAGTAGCTACCACTTTATGCATTTAATTCTCAATAAAAAGGCGACACCAGTCATCCTAAATGTGTAAAAGATTAGTATAAATACGCACTCTGAATCAGTAAAAAGTGCTTAAATTCAATATTAATGTCTGTTTCTTAAAACATTCAAAATGTTATCCGAAATTTAAATAATCCATTTTTAAGCTAAACTGAGCGGAGAAAGACCTCCCAAATTAAGCAAATCCCAAATTTATGGCTACGATTTGTGACAGTTTGGCTAACGGTAACAGGGGCGACGAATTTGTTGCTAAATGAAAAAGTTATTTATAAGTTTAGCCTAGACAGTTCATATTAATATTCACCTTAACTTGTTATTTATTGGTCTCCATGAGATATTACTGCAATATTCTCATTATGATGAACATCTTTTTACTGTTTTGATAGTGTCTTTGACAGACTTTGAACTTCAAAAGATCGAGTGCCTTCTTGATCTCCTTATTAGCAGTATTTACAGTGTGTTCGACAAGAACGTGACCGACATGTTTTTAAATTATGGAATGCAGTTTATAAAGGCTGAATAGAACAATTATTTTCCAAAAAAAATTTGTATTAAAAGACATAATAAAGAGGAAAATGACCCTAAACACTGAAGTGGACTTTGCACTACTTGGAAAGCGGAGCGTGTTGGATTGACCCTCATAGTCCACTAATGCCAATTTATTTAAAAATATTTGAGCGTTGATGAAGCTTAGACTAAGGGCAAAAAATGCAGTAACCGTCGTTGAAATGAATTCCGTGGTCTTTACTAAAAAATTGGCGGAAAGTTTGCCGCAAAGTTGCCAAGAGATTATGGTCAATATTGCCTAGTGGATAACAGCAATAAAAGACCCAATTTATTACATTGTATCGTTTGATGTGCATAAGGTATTCATTCACGCTCTTTTCGTACATAGTGTACTTGTTTAATGATTGATCTAAATATACGCCTCTACGCTGCCACAGTATTGTGTATTATCACACTGTTTTTATAATCACACACTAACATCCCACGCGTGTCTATTTCACACTAATTTTGTGTAACTAAAACAGGACTTGGCTGTTAAAAATATTTGTACAGCACTTGCGTCTTTGGAAAATGCAACCTTTCCGTGAGAATTCTCGCAAATCAGTTTGACGTAAATTACACTACCTACCTACTTGTGCAAATAAACAGCTAAATTAGAAGACCAACAATAACATGACTTTTCTCCGTAAATCTACGCAGTATAGTAGACAATGTTTGTTTATCATTACACGAAAAATTATATGCACACTGTGAACAAATAATACATAATTTTTTGCGAATGCTTAATTTTTGGAACTACATACAGATTCTGTTTTAAAGGTGTGAGTTATATAATTCTGGATTACAACTTTAAACACTATTATTTTTCTTAAGTTTAATTTGCGAATAAAATTAATGTAAAAATCTGTGATCAGCAGCCATCGTATTGTGGAATGAGCTTTCACTGACTAATGTATCCATCGTGATTGTCCGTGCGAACTACTCCTTTACATCACACGATGATCGTCATAAGTGCTGCAAATCATTCATTCATTTAGTTCGCATCCATGCGTAGCCATGCGCGCATGATTGACCCTTATAAAGCAATGTCAGATTCTGCGCTGTTCCTTATTGGGTAAATATCACCCGTAAATGGAGTGTCCATTTCATTCACTGGACGTGACGTCATCGGCGCAAATTTCAAAAATATTTCGTGAAGGCTTCAATAATACACGTTCGAGTCAATACGGAAATTATTACATTCATGATTCCAATATGGTATTTTTCGTTTTGTAATTTTACACAAAAAGATCGCATCATTGCATGTTTTCATTGTTATTCTTTCGTTTATTATTATTATTTGTAATCATTTCATTTGCCATAATGATCGTAGGTTATAAGATTTATTTCTAATATTGTCATTTACTAACAACGTATGTATATATAATAACAATCTATTAGCCATGTCTTTCATTCGCCATTTAATTAGGTGCCATAATAACAAGTGCCATAATTATTAGTTCTAATAAATATTATTTTACATAATCAATAATTGACATAAATAACATAACTTTTAACGAAGGTATATCTTCATCTAAACGTAATAATACGAAGATTACAAATAAAATTATTCAAAACGAATGTTTAGAACCGAACTCTGAACTCCACATAGTCTTATCTGCCCTATCCCTAGATTGCTATTTATAATCCATCTCCAACCAAGTGCGTCGCCAGCCCATGGCCCAGGGGGGGCAAGTTAATATTAAGTAGGATGAGAAAAATATGAATTGTAGGTACATGCAAGAGCACCTAGTGAATTTATTCAAGTTTCATTGCACTGCCTTATGGCTTTGATTACTTTGCAGTCGGCTACATTTTTTTAAGGGGGGGAAGGGCGGTTGCCCCTCCCTGCCCACCTCAGCGCCTTGGGACCGCCCCAGAGCCCTGCAGAAGCGCCAGGGCCGTGACAGAAGCCGTGCTTGCTGCATATTTGCTTACTTTAGTTTTTGTTTTTTTTTGACTCAATTATGCGACATTTCATGTTTTTCGATCGAGTCGACATTGCGTCGCAAATGTAGCTTGATTTTTTTTTAGCTTCAATAAAATAAAGGCTTAAGTTAAGTATTTGATAATTTTTGTTTTTACAGACAGACAGACAGCCAAAATGTTCAAATAAAAGCGTTAGAGGTATTAGTAATAAAAAAATAAAAAAAAATAAGGCTTTTGATGTACCATTAAGAAGTGTTTTGAAGCAAAAGTTACCAAAAGTCATTCATTGTTACAAACACTGATGTAATCTTTGGGTGCTTTCCATGTATCTTATTTACACATTATGCTAGTCAAATAACTCAGTAGTAAATATCCTATTAGCATATTTGAATATATTCCTACGAAAAGAAGCCACTAGGTTCTCATAAATTTGAATTTATAATGTCTTTAAAAAGAAAAAAGGCACTTAATGAGCAACGGATGGTAAAGCCAATATGCCATGGTAACAGCAACTCATAGGGACGACTGTGACATAAGATCTCATTTTCACACAGCCTTTCGTTGTACGACGGCATGTTTGACCTTCAACTCTTCTTATACAATCTCTGCCCGTGATTTCGTTCACGTATCTGGGATTCTGGGGGGTATACAACGTGTTACGAAAAACCCCTAATATAGTAGACAGGGACCATCAAACTGAACAACTTTTACTATGGGACCAACTCTGAAATTGCGAAAAAAAACAGTTGTTTCATACATTTTAATATTTTTGTTATTAACTTTTATATGAAACAGCTGTTTTTTTCTTGCGATTTCAGAGTTGGTCCCATAGTAAAAGTTGTTTGATTTGATGGTCCTTTTCTGCCATATTTGGCACTAGGGTTTTTTTGTGACACGTTGTATAAGCTCTTAAAACTTGCCAGGTTTATGAATTGTTATAAGTAGTTACATCTCTTTCTCGCTGTATATCAAAGAGACTTAGAGAGATTAATAGCAGTTCAGAAAAATGACACTTTTTAAGAGATTGTGATACGGGGACTGGAGGCTGATGCTTTTTTAACCGACTTCAAAAAAAGGAGGAGGTTCTCAATTCGTCGGAATCTTTTTTTTTTTTTATGTATGTTACTCGATTACTCGAAGACGGCTGGACCGATTTGAAAAATTCTTTTTTTGTTTGAAAGTATATACTTTCAAATTGGTCCCATTGTCATGAAATCAGGATCTGATGATGGGATCCTGGAGAAATCGAGGGAACTCTTCAAATATTATAGGCACATCTATAGCGATTTTAGTATTTTCTTAAGTAACTTGTGCATTTGCTTTCGAAAAGTACCATTTCGGTGAAGTAGAACTGATGATGAAGACCAGCATAGATGATCATCGGAACTATTCAATACTAAGTAGTTCACTGGTACAATACGATTACTTTAATATGGTTGCTAGGCTATTTATGCTCATCATAATTCATATGGTGAAGAAGAGCTGATAGTGAAGTACCAGGAGAACTCCTCAACAATAAACGCCCCTGCGTCGGGAAAACAGTACTATGTAAAAGGTGATGAGCCGTTGACACAAGGCTATTGTAACTTAGATAATATCATCACCAAATATACTTACCACAAAAAAGTTTAAAATAAAAAAGGTTTTAATAAAAACAAAACCTCCTTCAAAAACCTTGAAAATAATCTAACAAAAAACAGTTTCAAAAATAAATTAATGGCTCTAAAAAGCAAGAAATAAAATATTGAAATCTGTATAATAACTAACTCGAAAGTTTGTATGCATATCTTATATTAAACAACGTCTTATGAAGTCGGGTGGGGTTTAAACCCATGATTAAAGTTTAGATAATATAATATATTAGTTTAGATAAAAAATATCGTTCGTCCCCTCCCCCCCACCCGACTTCAAAAGGCGTTGTTTAATATAAGATATGCATACAAACTTTCGAGTTAGTTATTATACAGATTTCAATATTTTATTTCTTGCTTTTTAGAGCCATTAATTTATTTTTGAAACTGTTTTATGTTAGATTATTTTCAAGGTTTTTGAAGGAGGTTTTGTTTTTAACTAAAAATGTAGTACTAACTTTAACCAATACTTATTTACATTTCTAGTGTTAGTATCATTTGAGAACAATGTTAGCTACTTTGCAATGTTAACTTTAGTCTTCAGGTGTTGTTGTAAAGTTATTTTAGATTTGTTTAAAGTTAGCGTATTGGAACTTGCGGATGTTTTATATTTGACTTTGAATAAAGTTTGTAAATGGCTCCTAAGTCTCAAACAATGTTATGAAGAATGTTATCAAACAATGATATTTGAAGTTTTAAAAATGAAAAACGACTACAAAGACTGCAGTCGAACAAGTTCAATCAATTTTGTTGTCGTTTTAATACCCTTAAGGAAGTGTTCTACCATTGTCATTTTTGTCAAAGAAACATGGGTCAAAAAATGTATAAAAGAAAAACAGACTACATACATACCGTTCACACACGATTTTTTTATATGTATAGATTTGAACTTGATCCGTCACTCTGTATAGTCCTGAGGCCATTAAGATATATGTTTTTAAAATAAAATACATTTTATTATACGTACAAACCATGGAATACATATTTATATGTAAAGGTTTAATTGAGCAAAGGTCATATTAAATTACCGTGACATTTGCGCTAGTGACATCATATATATTCGTAATTTTTATGAACAGTGTCAGAAATAATATTAAACAAGTGTAAATTATAAAATACTGCATTTAAGTTTTTTTTAAGTTTTACATGATTACTAATACTACCGCTTATTTATTAACTCGATCATATACCTTTGTCATGGATTATTGTCAAATACATCCTACCAAAATCATTTCATGAATACTGTCGCCAAAACCTCTAACTATCAAAAAGTTATCAGACCTAATGTAGAGCCAAGCTTCTAACTCTACGCGCCCTAACTCTGCAAGCCCTAACTTCAAAAACTCTGTCACTACACCTTAGTCAAAATTTGTGATTTGGCCATTTCGCTACATGTAAACCTTTCTAATAAACAATAGTTATTGTAGTAACGAAACGGCCAAGCCACATATATTGACTAAGGTGTAGAGTTTTTGAATTTAGGGCTTGCAGAGTTATGGCGCGTAGAGTTAGAAACTTGGCTCTACATGAGGTCTGATAACTTTTTGACAGTTAGAGGTCTTGGCAACAGTATTCATGAAATGATTGTGGTAAGATTTCACTTCCTTTGTAAGTAACTATCCATAAACCGATAAAGCAAGGTGGGGTCAGAATTGTCTAAAATCGTGTAAAATTCGATCACCATCAACCAGCGTACTTGTACTGTTATTTATTTTATTCTGTGGTAGAACTAATTCATTTATGTTGTGATATTATTTTACTCTTTAACGCAGAACGTGACAGTGCAAAGAACAAAATAGAGTCTGCACGAGTTTTGCGCCATGAAAGAAGTAGTTTCACTGACATGAAAAAAATGTTTTGTGAGTAGTTTTGAAATGAACACAATATCTTTTTTATGACTACTTTTTTCCCATTACTTTAACAGTGATTTACTAAGGCTTAAAAAATAATTACTAAATATTTAAAGATTTTTGAGATTCATATGTCTCATTTTTTCAGACCTCCAGCATCAAAATTTGCGGAAGTAGCATACAAACTTCCATCCCCTAGTTTAAGGGGTTAGGGGGTAAAAGTTTCAAGTTTTATAATTTTTTTGCAGTTTGTGTACTAGTACTAGCTTACATACCAAAATTCAGCTATCTAGGACTTCCTGAAGTCCTAGATAGCTTCCTTTCGTTCCTTTCCTAGAAAATTCCTAGGGTACTTCCTGAAGTACCCTAGGAATTTTGATGATTATTAGTAAGTTTTGATAAAATCGAGGTTTTTTAGATATCAATAAAATCTATATTATAAAAGCTATACAATTGAAACTTTATATATTTAATAAATCTACTACTGACATCACATACAAAGAATTTTGTTCATCTAGTATACTCCAAACCCAAGATACGAGGGTTCAAAAAAACGACGAAGCGCTTCGAGAAAAGGTAGGTAGTGCCCTTGCGCTTCGTTTCCTCGTCTTGGCGGGGGCACTACCGTACCCCCAGATTTTTGAACAACAATTTGACGGTCCCAAAAAATAATGTAAAAAGAAGAGTATAGTTCCCACTCAGTTGTGATTGACAGAAACATTACAATCATCAGTCATTTTAGCATCTTAGTCCTATCGCTCCGGAGAGTTGAAAAGTATGTGTACCTTCATCATAATAAAATTATCATAAAATTATATGCTATATAATTTCGCAAGGGTTCGCAAGGGTTCGCAAGGGTCGGTCATGGGATGGGTGACCAAAAATTTACTATCGCGAACTCCTCCGTGCTTCGGAAGGCACGTTAATCCGTTGGTCCCGGCTGCATTTGCAGTCGTTAATACCCACCAATCCGCATTGGGCCCGCGTGGTGGGTTATGGCCCGTCCTCCTTATTCACCCATAAGGAAGGCCTGTGCCCCACCAGTGGGGACATCAAAAATGGCTGATGGACATAATTTTATGATAATTTTTTAATTAAAATAAAATTTTACTACTTTTTAACATGGCTATCGAAAGTTTTATCTATTTAATAATTTAGCAATTTAAAGTGTGAAACCAAACTTCAGGTATTATACGTATATGAACGAAATGTTAGAATCTGTTACTGTGTTTTCATTTTATTATGAAGTTGGTGTTAATTATTACATGCCATCGAATATAAAGTTTATTTTGAATTTGCTTAACTTCATTTTTAGGGTTCCGTACCCAAAGGGTAAAAACGGGACCCTATTACTAAGACTCCGCTGTCCGTCTGTCTGTCTGTCTGTCACCAGGCTGTATCTCATGAACCATGACAGCTATAAAGTTGAAATTTTCACAGATGATGTATTTCTGTTGCCGCTGTAACAACAAATACTAAAAACAGAATAAAATTAATATTTAAGGGGGGCTCCCATACAACAAACGTGATTTATTTGCTGTTTTTTGCTCGATATTAATAACGACGACAGGTAGACAGTTGAAATTATCACAGATGATGTATTTATGTTGCCGCTATAACAACAAATACTAAAAACAGAATAAAATTAATATTGAAGGGGGGCTCTCATACAACAAACGTAATATTTTTTGCCGTTTTTTGGTACGGAACCCTTCGTGCGCGAGTTCGACTCGCACTTGGTCGGTTTTTTTTAGTAAATGTTTCGCATAACTAAAGTAATGAGTAGCTATGTGTCTTATTCATAGAAATAGAATGTTAAAGAACAACAAAGTCAATAAACAGGTGATCCGAAAACGAATGCATACATTTTATATGGAATACATAAAATATGACTTAGATTCATAAAATATGACTATATATGGCAAATGAAATTAATAAACTATATTCCATACTGTTTTCTTTGTCGATAAACAAATAAATGTAGCGAAATTTGGTTTTAGAGAAATGTGTGGCAATATCTTATTTACCTGTGAAAAGTGTGATTACTTGGATTGTTTCTTTTTGTCACATCACAATTACTTAGAGCACAAGACACCATGGCTCCACGATACCTTTATTTTAAACTAGCAGCCGCCCGCGACTTCGTCTGCGTGGAAAGTTTTTTGCTATCCCTCGGGAATAATATTTTTTTTTCGGGATGAAAGGTACCCTATGTCCTTCTCCGTACCCCTGACAACGTGTATGCAAAATTTCATGATGATCAGTTCAATAGTTAAGACGTGAAGGCGTAACAAACAAACAAACAAATAAACAAACAAACGGACTTTCGCATTTATAATATTAGTAAGGAAGTAAGGATTCTAATTAAGATTAACAAATATTTTAAACAAACTGTGATTGCTCATTTGCTAGGCGGGACGCTAGGGGCTCTTACTGTAAAAAATGTTGGCACATGTCACTTGCTCCTTTGTCTCTTTTTTACATAGACCGTGTCCGTATGATGTTAACTTCTCTTTTCCACACTTTGTTGGTCTTCTTGAGCGCAGCGAAAATTTTTCTATGTCTATGGTCTTATTAGTTCAACTGCATTGAGTCTTAAGTCTAGTTTGAATAATTTACGTTTTTTTACTCAAGTGGTTGTGTTCTCACTATCTTTTTAAATTTGAGATTTTTGCATTTACAATGCTATTTTTAAACAATACTAAATAATATACTAGAAAAAATACGACTCGCACCAGATCAATACTCAGACGGGAATCGAACCCGCGACCTTTGGATATCCGGTCCAATGCTCTGACCGCTGAGCTACCGAGTCACTAGTGACATCGTCGAATTTTTCCTAGTATATCCTAAACTCTTACGCTGTAAGCCAGCGTTATTTCACCAATGTGAGGAATTACCTCGACATTCAATTGAAATATCTTTCCAGATATTTTAACAATTGATTAAGATGAAATAGCTATATAATTTTTAAATTTGAGATTTTTGCATTTACAATGCTATTTTTAAACAATACTAAATAATATACTAGAAAAAATACGACTCGCACCAGATCAATACTCAGACGGGAATCGAACCCGCGACCTTTGGATATCCGGTCCAATGCTCTGACCGCTGAGCTACCGAGTCACTAGTGACATCGTCGAATTTTTCCTAGTATATCCTAAACTCTTACGCTGTAAGCCAGCGTTATTTCACCAATGTGAGGAATTACCTCGACATTCAATTGAAATATCTTTCCAGATATTTTAACAATTGATTAAGATGAAATAGCTATATAATTTTTAAATTTGAGAGTTTTGCATTTACAATGCTATTTTTAAACAATACTAAATAATATACTAGAAAAAATACGACTCGCACCAGATCAATACTCAGACGGGAATCGAACCCGCGACCTTTGGATATCCGGTCCAATGCTCTGACCGCTGAGCTACCGAGTCACTAGTGACATCGTCGAATTTTTCCTAGTATATCCTAAACTCTTACGCTGTAAGCCAGCGTTATTTCACCAATGTGAGGAATTACCTCGACATTCAATTGAATTATCTTTCCAGATATTTTAACAATTGATTAAGATGAAATAGCTATATAATTTTTAAATTTGAGATTTTTGCATTTACAATGCTATTTTTAAACAATACTAAATAATATACTAGAAAAAATACGACTCGCACCAGATCAATACTCAGACGGGAATCGAACCCGCGACCTTTGGATATCCGGTCCAATGCTCTGACCGCTGAGCTACCGAGTTACTAGTGACATCGTCGAATTTTTCCTAGTATATCCTAAACTCTTACGCTGTAAGCCAGCGTTATTTCACCAATGTGAGGAATTACCTCGACATTCAATTGAAATATCTTTCCAGATATTTTAACAATTGATTAAGATGAAATAGCTATATAATTTTTAAATTTGAGATTTTTGCATTTACAATGCTATTTTTAAACAATACTAAATAATATACTAGAAAAAATACGACTCGCACCAGATCAATACTCAGACGGGAATCGAACCCGCGACCTTTGGATATCTGGTCCAATGCTCTGACCGCTGAGCTACCGAGTCACTAGTGACATCGTCGAATTTTTCCTAGTATATCCTAAACTCTTACGCTGTAAGCCAGCGTTATTTCACCAATGTGAGGAATTACCTCGACATTCAATTGAAATATCTTTCCAGATATTTTAACAATTGATTAAGATGAAATAGCTATATAATTTTTAAATTTGAGATTTTTGCATTTACAATGCTATTTTTAAACAATACTAAATAATATACTAGAAAAAATACGACTCGCACCAGATCAATACTCAGGCGGGAATCGAACCCGCGACCTTTGGATATCCGGTCCAATGCTCTGACCGCTGAGCTACCGAGTCACTAGTGACCGCTGAGCTACCGAGTCACTACTACAATACTAAATAATATACTAGAAAAAATACGACTCGCACCAGTCACTAGTGACTCGGTAGCTCAGCGGTCAGAGCATTGGACCGGATATCCAAAGGTCGCGGGTTCGATTCCCGCCTGAGTATTGATCTGGTGCGAGTCGTATTTTTTCTAGTATATTATTTAGTATTGTTTAAAAATAGCATTGTAAATGCAAAAATCTCAAATTTAAAAATTATATAGCTATTTCATCTTAATCAATTGTTAAAATATCTGGAAAGATATTTCAATTGAATGTCGAGGTAATTCCTCACATTGGTGAAATAACGCTGGCTTACAGCGTAAGAGTTTAGGATATACTAGGAAAAATTCGACGATGTCACTAGTGACTCGGTAGCTCAGCGGTCAGAGCATTGGACCGGATATCCAAAGGTCGCGGGTTCGATTCCCGTCTGAGTATTGATCTGGTGCGAGTCGTATTTTTTCTAGTATATTATTTAGTATTGTTTAAAAATAGCATTGTAAATGCAAAACTCTCAAATTTAAAAATTATATAGCTATTTCATCTTAATCAATTGTTAAAATATCTGGAAAGATATTTCAATTGAATGTCGAGGTAATTCCTCACATTGGTGAAATAACGCTGGCTTACAGCGTAAGAGTTTAGGATATACTAGGAAAAATTCGACGATGTCACTAGTGACTCGGTAGCTCAGCGGTCAGAGCATTGGACCGGATATCCAAAGGTCGCGGGTTCGATTCCCGTCTGAGTATTGATCTGGTGCGAGTCGTATTTTTTCTAGTATATTATTTAGTATTGTTTAAAAATAGCATTGTAAATGCAAAACTCTCAAATTTAAAAATTATATAGCTATTTCATCTTAATCAATTGTTAAAATATCTGGAAAGATATTTCAATTGAATGTCGAGGTAATTCCTCACATTGGTGAAATAACGCTGGCTTACAGCGTAAGAGTTTAGGATATACTAGGAAAAATTCGACGATGTCACTAGTGACTCGGTAGCTCAGCGGTCAGAGCATTGGACCGGATATCCAAAGGTCGCGGGTTCGATTCCCGTCTGAGTATTGATCTGGTGCGAGTCGTATTTTTTCTAGTATATTATTTAGTATTCTCACTATCTGTCAAAAGTTTCATTTTTTGTTAATTAACTAGCGGAATCGCACGGTAATATAAACATTGATTAGGGTTATCAATATTTTACTTTTAGAGTTCCGTACCTCAAAGGAAAAAATGGAACCTTTATAAGATCACTTTGTTGTTCGTCTGTCTGACTGTCTGTGTGTCAACAACCTTTATTTTATTTTATGATTACCTTGAACAGATTGTTCGTTGAACCTATTGCTATATCTAAACCTTGACATGGTTGTATTTATATCCCCATGAGTATTTTACACGCGAAATCCCTTATCCCTTAATAACTGACCTAATTTCTTAAAAAAATAATGTTTGTGCTGAAATAATTTCATTTCGCCAAGACATAGCTACAGCCAAGCTTCTTATTAGCCGTGACCAAAGCCAGTGCAACTTGGCCGAAACGTCGCGTTTATTTAAAACCTACCTATAATTTTAATTAAGATTGTTATGAATCTTATTGGAACTAAAAATGGTTTAAAAGCGTTCAAGTTTTGAATTTGAGTTAGAATTTTGGTAATCAAAACTCAAGTTTCAGTCGCAATTTTTTAAAGTTGTCTATCTCTTAGAGTCGAAACTGATCCAATTGATCGACCCTACCGGTTGAAAATTCATGTGGCTCATCTCACCGAATGCGAATTATCATATTAATTGACAAATCTCAAAGTTGTAGAGGCAACAAATCGGATGACATAATATGCGAACAGAGTTAAGTGATAAAACTTAAATCGGTAGGTAGCAATTAACTTGTAACTAATCAAGTTCTAACAACATGTGGAACACTCACGGGCGGCGTGTTAGATGTTAGGTGAAATGTTAATCATATTCATAATTTTTAATTATGCGTTGATACACCTATAACTAAATTAAATAATATAATTTTACTTGACCTCTTATAATACGTCTCTATCGTGTTTGGTCCCAGATTTAATTCTTGGTGGAAGGACGTATTGTAATTTTCATTTCATTTTTCCTTCCTTTCGGCTTCCGCTTCCACTGACCCTTACCGTCACCGTAATTTTAAATTTTCACTTTTCCCTCTTCACTCGTCACTCGTTACTCGCCACTCGCCACTCATCCCTCGTTGTCACTCACTCGTCGCTCGGCGCTTGGCAATTTGGCAATTTGGCACTTGGCACTTTTCACTTGTCAGTAGTCACGTAGTCACTTTTCCCTTTTCACTTCACTCTTTTGCTTCCGCTTTTATTGACACTTACCGTCACCGTAACGGTCAAACTTTATATCTATCTACCACTGTCCGTAAAAAGGGGAAAGGGGAGGGGGGGGGGGGCTCCCTTCACCCCTCCCCTTTCCCCTTTTCAAATTTCCAAGCATATTTGAGAAAAAGATTTTTATACACAAGTGGCCTTGGTGAGATCTTCATTTCAGATTACAGCTGTCAAAGTTAAAACAGCAATATCTCAGAAAGTACTAATCTTAGACTGATGGGTCTTTAAAGAAATGAAAGGCCTTGATAAGATACTTTGCTGACCAATTAGATATTTTGCTCTCTAACTGTTTATTAAATTGCTAACGATTTTGGGATTGTTTGCAGATCTAGGTTTGCTGACCAATTTTTTTTGCTGGCCAAATTATTAAATTGCTGTTTTTTTTCTAACAATTTAGATTAATTTGCATTGCAGATCAAAAAAAATACTTCCTGTTATAATATCTCAAGTGAGTTCGTAAACCCTGCACACTTCAATAATACTCGGGAGTTAGGAAGTGTTGAAACTCCTCCAAATCAAGTAAAATCGTTTGGGGGCTCGACGAAAAAATATATACATAAATTCACCAGTGGATCGAAGAGGAAAAAAAATATCCTTCGATCCCGGTGAAACCACGTCGGTGGTTCGTAGTGCTTGAAATAAAAAAAACAAGTTAGGAACTTCCGATAGGCATTAAAAAGAAAAAATCTTCACGCTCCACACTTTCAGAAACTAATTATATCTCTCTCCTTTTTAAGAAGCTGATTTTGATATTAAACTCAATTTGTTTTGTAACTAAAGAGGCAACTTGAAGTAAGTATTTAATTCCCTTTTATGGTAAAAATAATTTTTGTGGGTTTTGAAATTATACCTCTAATTAGGTATATGTTTCTAACTGTGTGTGTATACATAATATTTTATTGAACTTGACTACGCTTGACCTAGCTATTGAACTCGCGACCTTTTGCTACTAAACTAGGCATTTGAGTCACTAGACCACACTAACTTTCTAAGTTAATTTATGTAGGACTCATATACTTTGCATTATTTATTAGGTATGTATCTGTAAATCAACAACAATTTCACACTTTTTTCTTAGTAATAAATAATATAATAATCATTAATTTTAGATGTTCCCTTTGTTTGATGTTATTTTTTTATTTTAACTTTTTAGTTCGTTTTTGGTTGGGCAGTCGCGTTTTTTTTTAATTAAGTAGGTATTTATGTTTTAGCCTATTTAATATTGAAAAAAAAATATTTAAAATAAGAAAGAAAACTATTAAAAAAAATCAAAGTACTTTTTAAATTATGAATACACAATTTGCTTAAAGTTTGAATGACACTTCAAAAGTACAGATAATGAACAAAATACTAAAATGTTGTTTTCATACAAGGTCGAAATATTCCATAAGATTTAAATAACGTTGTTTAGATATGATATTTTTGGTGTCAGGCATCAAATTACGGGTAAACAAACATTTTAACATATTAATTATTGCAGTATACCTACATACATGACGTGTTTCGATTATAAATAACCAAGATTTTTACAAAATTATATGGGTAGTGTATTTAGCTAATTAGAAAACTTCAGTTCGGAACAGCATAATAAGCTAATTATTATTTTCATTCATGGTTAACAATCTTGAACCGTACACCCCAAATTGTTAAATCTTTAATCCTTTTAGTTACATCTTAATACAGCTACTTAGTCTTGGAAAGCATTTGTATCAAACTTAATCAATTAGATAGCAAATGTGTGTCATTATTAACTACAGCAATAAATCTATATTGCAATAAAGCAACTAAGACATTATATTTGGTAGGACATTAATAGCATAGCCGTATTGTTATTTATTACCATATTTTTCGCTTCATTAAGAAAAGAAACAATTAATAAGATTTATGATTATTAAATTGAGAATTTTTGCATTCACAGTGCTATTTTTATATTAAAATAAATAATATTTTAGAAAAATACTAGAAAAATCAACTCACCCGAGGCACTTCAGACGGGACTCGAACCCGCACCCTTGGGATTCCGGCCCAATGCACTAGCCAATAATGCTACCGACTCGCCGAGTGTACCGACTCGGTAGCATTATTGGTCAGTGCATTTGGCTGGAATCTTACGGACCCGGGTTTGAGTACCGTCTGAGGTGCTACTTTTTAGGGTCTTTAAAAATGACATTGAGGTTTCGAGGACTGTTTTTTTTCAAAGTCAACCGTTTGAAAGATATATGCCGCCAAAGTGGTAAAATGTGTGTCCCCTCCCTTTAACTTTTAAAGTAAGAGGGTGAAAAATCTAAAAAAATAGATGCTATAGATCTTAATAAACACTTTCAACGAAAATTGGTTTGAACGAGATATAGTAATTAGTTTTTGAGATATAGTACATTTTCCAAAACCGCAAATATAACTTTGTCATTCATACAAACACTGTGAAAAACAAAGTTATTTTTCAGACGAAAAATGATAGCGTACCTACGGAACCCTACTGCGCGTGGCCCGACACGCACTTGGCCGGTTTTTTTAACTATGTTTATTTTTTCAGTAATCAGGAAAATGTACAAAAGGGATCAATACAACGAAGAGTTTTGCGACGTTGTGTAATTGTATTTTTCTCGAAAAAGCTGTGCACATTTTTTTTAATCGTTGGCGCTTTCCCAAATTGAAATGTGACATAACCCTTCACTTTGAAAGTTGTATAAGTTTATCAATTTATCAACTAACATGAATGGTTAATATAATAACAGTTAATTTTAAGGATAAGAAAATAAATTAGTCTACAGTTTAGACTCTACCTACACTATCACATTAGGTAAAGATTCTGTAATGATAGTTGCAAGTTGGAAAATAAATAATAATAATGAACGAATGGGTTGAACATTCTTATCAACGTTGGGCTTTTTAGCCAACTTCAAAAAATAGGTAGTATTCAATTTTATTCGTATCGCGCTTTTGATATTTTGAAATAGAGTATAAGAGTCAATTTATGACTGCTTCGATTTTTTTTTCCGAAAACTCATTTCGCTGGATTTTTCCGTATACGAAGGATCACTTATTTTAATCCAGATTACATATTATCTATCAGTTCAGAGTAGGTATTTTATTTTTCCGTAGGTAACAAAATCTTTCACCTCCTAAGTATTAATGTTTATTCAACGTATCAACTACCACTTCTTGTATATTGCTATATGCGCAAATTATGTGTGTTTATAATAGGTGTTAGTAATTTGCTTGGAGACTGATTTGTTCCTTATGTTCATATTGACTTTGACAACGCCATAAAGTCCATGACCTGACCATTCGACAAAAGTAAACAAAATCGTGATATTATGTTATTTATGAGTTGTAAGGAAACATTGATTTACAACCAGTTATGTCATATTAGTTGCTAGTTTCCTTCACTTTAACAAAGATGGATTGTTTGATCGGAAGTGATGATATTTATAATGCCAAATGATGCATATTATCAGGCTTTAGAATTTTACTAATGGTAATTAAGCATATTGTTTATTTTCATATAACTTACCATCGTACAGCCTTGTTATTGATAAATCTATAATCACAAACTTTATAGCTTGTGATCATACATTGCCACATGAGAATTCTGTTATATTTATCGTTCGATTATCATTAAGGAAATTTTTATAAAGAAAATCAACCAAATCGGCAATTTCAGTACCTAAGCTACTAATATGTATATCAAATATTAACAGTCACTATGATATGTTATGGAAACCTCGTGTAGTTACGATAATGTTTCTGATTACAAATGCAACGGAACCGAGTCAAATTCAGTCATCATCGTGGAACGCTCTATCAAGTTATTTGACCTCACTTTCTTCTAAGTGCTCTTTGAATAATAAAGATGAGTCATTGTAATACCTACTTGTATGAAAGTTTGAATTATTCTAGTCTAATTCTGACACCTTAATATGTATTCTGTATCATGTCTTATTTAGTAATAAAAAATATAAAGGTTGGTACGTTTTCTTCGAAGTCACAAACACACCGATAAAATAATGTTATAAAACTACGTCACACACACTCTATAAATCATCGTTAACCTCCTTTAACAAAATAAATGCAGATTTATTAGTTCATGATCGGCTTGTAATTTAAATTATTAATTTGACACCTTATTTTATATTATTCCACTATATTAAAAATGTCTAAAATTTGTATTTCACAGCTAAACTGATTTGGGTGAAGTTTGGCACTTAGTTTATTACCTGGATTGACTGATACCTACTCTTTATCCTAGTCAAAGGTGTCTCAGGGATTTATCAAATGTCCACGCGGACGAAGTTGCAGGCGGCTGCTGGAGTATGATAAATGTGAACGGTGACAGAGAAGATAAACTGAGGTCGTACCACAACAACCTGGTCAAAAGTTCAGTGTGTCGAAAAATATTCTGT
The DNA here is from genome assembly GCA_943789525.1 of Agriphila geniculea. Taxonomy (NCBI): domain Eukaryota; kingdom Metazoa; phylum Arthropoda; class Insecta; order Lepidoptera; family Crambidae; genus Agriphila; species Agriphila geniculea. Next base: position 14,161,888 of record OX038882.1, on the reverse strand, counting down.
ATCTGACATGCAGCGGCTATTAATCTCAGCGGCATCGTCCGTAAAGGAAAAAGAACTACTTACTGCATAATTAATTGTTATTATTAAAGTGTGAAACGTTGACAAATCGTTGCAGTTGATCCCAAATTAACTAAACTGTGTCGAGTTACACTTATTAAAATTTATTGTCTCGAAATGAATTTCTACATATTTGGTTCAATAGTGAAATAGTCCTCTTTCTTCTAGTTTTGGTTGTTTTCCCTCAAGTTGCATACAATTTGAGGTTTTCTAAAAGTAAATAAATAAACATTTATTGCTTATACTGATCACAACACAAGTCAACAATTGTATTTTATCTGAACGTTAAGGATAGGGATTTTCAGATAGGGATTTTAAGCTTGATATACTCGCAAAAGGTCAGGAACAACCTGATGTTACGAATTAACTCAAAATTAATCTGCTGATTTATTTATACAAAAAGATTATGTAGGAAATCAAATACACTACTGGCATGCTTATAACACCATATTACAAAAAATGTATCAAAATATTGTAAATAAATTTACAAGAAGAACAACCGTACAATTAGTTTTTGAAGTTCCGTGATAAATAATAAATAGATGGATCATTTTGATAGTCAGAATATCAATGAAATCTGGTTTTAAATACTAATCAATTACCACTAATTAATATAATTAATATGACGGCAAAAAGAGGCCTCAGACTTAGTTACAAGCAATGTACTTGTAAATAAATAAGGAACATAATAATTAAATGGCATAAACACGATGTTATGTTGATAATACTAAGTACCTCAATATTTCACACTAGAATGAGTTTTATTTGATTATCCATTAGCATTAAGATACGGTAACTGCAAATAATAGTATTGTTAAACGATTTCCAATAGTACTACCGGACAAATCGCTTTGAATAATAAGTAAGGGTCAGCAGATAAAATGGAAAAATCTAATATTGAAAACAAAATGTTTCCGCGGGCATGTAATATGTAAATGTATCTCAACAGGATATAAATGTCGGATGAGTTTTTTTCACTTATTGTGATAATCGACTAAATATAAAAAGGGACCCGAAGCAGCTAGCATGAAAATCTATTAAAAATGGCAAAAAAATTGTATTGGATAGTTCGGCTAAAGGAAATGCTTGACGAATTAAAACCCATAAGAAAAAATCCGGTCAAGAGCGAGTCGGACTCGCGCACGAAGGGTTCCGTACCAAAAACGGCAAAAAATCACGTTTGTTGTATGGGAGCCCCCCTTAAATATTTATTTTATTCTGTTTTTAGTATTTGTGGTTATGGCGGCAATAAAAATACATCATCTGTGAAAATTTCAACTGTCTTCCTGTTGTCGTTAATTATATCAAGCAAAATTGTGTATTAGAATTATAATATTAAATAAAATTTACCGCGGCGCCACTTTCGCTCAGGGTACCACCTTAAGGGCGGCTCCCATACAACAAACGTGATTTTTTTTGCCGTTTTTTGCTTGATATTAATAACGACAACAGGAAGACAGTTGAAATTTTCACAGATGATGTATTTTTATTGCCGCTGCGAAAGTCCGTTTGTTTGTTTGTTTGTTACGCCTTCACGTCTCAACTACTGAACCGATCATCATGAAATTTTGCATACACGTTGTCAGGGGTACAGAGAAGGACATAGTACCATTCATCCCGACAAAAAAATTATTGTTCCCGAGGGATAGCAAAAAAAATAAACTTCACGCATTCGCGGGCGGCAGCTAGTTAATCACATACTTGTTACCATGTTACTTTGGCTAGGGCTAGGGGGTGCTCATACGTAAGTTACGTGTTCAACTGCCTCTGTGATCTAGTGGGTTGCCCACCCGTGTAAGACGCAGAGGTCCTGGGTTCGATTATCGGGAGAGCGGTACATTTGTATTCTAATTTGGTAAGGCTTATTTCAAGTCAGGCGGACTTGCGGCTAGCTACCACCATCTTACCTAAGACTGAGGCCATAACAACAATTAAAAAACATGTTGTGTTCCGGCAGTTATAGGTAAGATAGCCATAGTTCCTCAGTCATGAGGATTCCGGGTGTAGTAGTGAAGTCCAACACGGTGGACATGGTTCATTCAACATAGGGGTGAAGTTGGGGTTAAAAATTTTGTATGGAAAAAGAATATAAAATAAACATTACAACTTTAAACTTCGTAGGAGCATATCTAAAAATAAATAGGCAAACATATATTTGTGATTTTGAAAGTCAACCTTTTAGGGGGTCAATGGGGTAAGGAAACATAAAAATCGATATGGATGTCATTCCTCAAGTTTTATGGGATGGTGATTCCGAAAATGACATTTATTTTGAAGTCCAACAAAGTGGACATGATTTAAGCCTTAAAGGGGTGAAAATGGGGTTCAAATGGGGGGGGCACGGGACCCTTGAATGGGTAAAGAAATGGGAACGGGATATTTACATCTCTGGACCCAATTCTGATTATTGTAATAAAGTAACTTCCGAACGCGACTTCGTCCGCGTGGATATTACAGAAAATCATCAGTGTTACCAACGCATTTTTTTGCAATTTTTATCATAAAAAAGTAGCAGTATCGTACCCACGTTTCAACACAAAGTCGTAAACACTAGTAATATAATAAGTCTATGCGTAAACATCAAATATATGTTAACTAGCTTCGTCGCTTCGTTAACGTCTTGCCTCGCGAGGCAGTGCGCTTGGTGGGGACCTGCCTAATCGGATCCTGGTTGAAGGTTCCCTAAGGATTTTATCTTATATCCACGCGGACGAAGTCGCGGGCGGAAGCTAGTAAAAAGTATTTAAAAAGTATAAAATAATTTCTCCCGATGTTTTTTTTTCTACACAAAGGAATAGAGCTTGGCCTTCACCGCACCTGATGTATAGTGACGATAAGGCCGAAGATGGAAGCGCACTACACCCGGAATCCTCATCACTGAGGATTTATAAACCTATAAACGTGAGGAGCATGCAAATGTACATAATGCACCGCACGTTTTTAGGTTTGAAACTTCTGTGTATTTCTATATAGGGTTATAAATCTTTTTGGGAGAAATAATTTTACAGTCTGTGTTTTTTCTAATGCGTTTTTATTTTTATTTAACTTTTCTTTAAGTTTTAAAACTTAAGATTTTCGTAAATAATTATTTTCTATTTTTTTGCCTTATCCGTGTTGTCATGTATGAATAATATATAAATCGTGCACTGATGTATTTAGTTAATTAGTAATAAAGTACTCTAAACGGACAACGGTCGTTTCACTCCCGATAGTGTTATTTTTTTACCGAGTTCCTGTAGTCTTTTTCCGGCTCCATCATCATACCCTGGACCTAGTCTCCCATCAGAGTACTTGTCAAGATGAATCAATTGAGCTCAAACTCGATAGAGTTGTATTGGTTTTATTACAGAGTTCCTGTGGCAAACAACTGTGAGTTACTGTGACATACAAATAAACCAACAAGAAAGCGCCCTAATAAAAAAAATGCGAAAATTGTACTTGTACATTTCATTAAAAAATTAAAAAAAATAGTTATAACTTATTATTACTATCTCGGAACTAACTTCCACGTTCTTGTTTGATATAAATCTTCAATAGGTACTAATTAAGTTATCTCTTAACACTTTATTGAGTGGCTTTTATTAATTAGACTCATCGAGTATCGCCAACGTATCATGTTTCAGGGTCTTCAATAACAGGTAAACAATATCTCAGAAACACCAAGGATTACGATAATAAAATTATTTTTACGATGTCTCAGACTCCACAGTGTGCTAAAAATGGATCTAGTACCTACTGCACCTTCAAGATTCGACCCAAAAGCAAAAAGTGCCCATAGGACCTCATTTACATGGCCCATTCGATCTCTCTTTTCAGGTACACTTTTAATATTTTTGTTTGGTGAGCTGATGATGTTACCGAGCCAAGAAAACAAGGCAAACCATTTTTCCGGAAACTTATTTGTTTTTACAACTTTCGTAAGATGTTTATTATGAAACTATATATAAAATCTGGTTTCTTTTGAAATGCATTCGTTTTTATTAGTTGTCCGAACTAGATTTTAAAACAACCAAATTCTAAAATCGAATTTTCTTGTTCCAGAAGTATAGAAGGCAAATTTTTGTAGAACATATTTTTGTTCAAATATATATACAAGATATATTACGTTTTTTTTTTAAATTTTGGTGAGCTCTAATTACAGACCGTCATGATCATTACAACATTTTTATTATTTTTCTGCAGTTTAACAAATCGCTCACTGTGCGCGCAAGATGATGCATTTACTAAAAGCGCAAATAATTACTTGAGTACCTAACATTAAACTTTACGAGCAATAACAAACAGGCATCATTGTAACTAGTTGACACTGTGAGTAACCCCACAGGAATAACTTAAATATTAAAGCAATATCACGTATTTATTTTTTTATCGTGTACTAAGCTGGTCATATAGTGTCCGTTATTGCAATCGAATGGTTCTAAGTTAACTGTGTTTAATTTAATTATCGATATAATTATTATATTGGCTCATAAATTCTCAACTAATTATTTGATCAGTAGGTGTTAATGTGCACGTTTGTAAGATTTAGTCATAAGATAACATAAGGTAAGTTAATGACTTTTATGGAAAATAATGATGCTCTCAGGTGATTTTTAACGGTTAACCCAATGCAAGTTAGATATCAGCTAACTATATTTTTGTAAGTTACGTTTTATAAGTAGGTGATATTTGTTAAAATTATTGATACCATAAGCAGAGGTAGGTTGTCTGAAATCAATTCAAAACAATGAAAACAAAAAAATACAAATCGAATGCTGATGTCTACCCCTGATTACATAACTTTGTTGCTAAAAATTCTCGTTTGAAATCAATTGAAACCATTTGAAATCTTTTGGAATTAATGTTACAGTTTCAATTATTATCTAAGTGCATAGCATGCAAGTATATAGCACTCTGTTATCAACTGAAACTGTTAAATTTCGTTAATTTCAAAATATTTCAAACATTTTCAAACGTTTTCAAACGAGAATTGTTAGCAACAGAGTTACGTAATCAGGGGGCTGATTTCATGTTGTACTTACTATCTACAAAGTTGATAGTTAACGATCTGATGAAAAGATTGATGTTTGAGCTTCAATGTGAAAAAAATATACAAAATAAAAATACTGACTGAAAAAGAAACAAAGTAACACAATAACCTAACAGAATTTTGAACAATGGCTTAGTAATTATGTAAAAAAAAACTGAATCCTTACTAATATTATAAATGCGAAAGTCCGTTTGTTTATTTGTTTGTTACGCCTTAACGTCTTAGGTACAGAACCGATCATCATGAAATTTTGCATACATGTTGTCAGGGCTACAGACAGAGAAGGACATAGGGTACCTTTCATCCCAAAAAAAGTATTATTCCCGAGAGATACCAAAAAATCATTCCACGCAGACGAAGTCGCGGGCGGCCGCTAGTATCAGTATAAAAATAAACTTCCAATCGTCAGATTTTGTAAGTTTCAACGACAGTGATAAGTTATCTTTTTTGGAAAAAGGATAGCCTCTTTAATTTCTATGTTCTAACAACCATTTTGACTTTTTGACCGAGCGAGCACGAAGTGAAAGCGAAGCGTCTCTGCTTCAGCTTGGGCAAAAATTCTTTCGTATTGGCTGTATTCTTCAGTTTGGCTGTCTGTTCTCACCTACAGGTCTCATTTTTCAACCGATTCTCGTGAAATTTTGTGAGCAGGTTCGAAAATTATATATAATTTTTTTTGTCGAGCCAGTTTTTCTAAATTTTTCAAAATGGCAGAGATATGTCAAAAAAAAACATATTTCAGTCCGACATTCCAGCTCTCCTGTTCTCCTCTAAAGGTTCTATTTCTCAACCGATTCTCGTGAAATTTTGTAAACAGGTTTGAAAATTATGTAACATTTTTTTGAAATTTTTCAAAATGGCATTATGTTAAAAAAAACATATTTCAGTCCGGCTTTCCAGCGCTGTCTCTTTTCCTCTATAGGTTGCATTTCTCAACCGATTCTCGTGAAATTTTGTGAGCAGGTTTGAAAATAATGTAGAATTTTTTTGTCACGCTAATTTTATGAAATTTTTCAAAATGACGGAGTAATGTTAAAAGAACATATTTCAGTTCGGCTTTCCAGTGCTGTCTGTTCTCCTCTACAGGTCGCATTTTTCAACCGATTCTCGTAAAATTTTGTAAGCAGATTTGAAAATAGTATAGAATTTTTATATCAAGCCAGTTTTTAATATTTTTTTAAATGGCGTAGATATGTAAAACAGAACCGGTCCAGAGCGAGTCGGACTCGCGCACCGAGGGTTCCATACCATAATAATAAATAAACTGCAGAGTAAAATAATAAAATTATTATTGCAGTTTTAGGTCAGCGCCATATCTTGACCGATAGTGGAAAAAAAGTGTGCTATATTGAGACATCGTTTTATTTTTCCTGTAATCTTTATATAAATTGCTATCACATAGAATTATTTCAGATTTTTCTCTTTGCAAACTTCGGAGATAAGGGGGGAACGGTACTTTTACATTTTTCATCATAAGTTGAAAACTATGCGGCCTAAAAAAAAAAAGAAAAAATAATTGAGAACGTACAAACGGCGCTCTATCATATGATATCCTACATGCCCTAGTAGCCTCACTTCAACATTTTAAGACCCCTTTTCAATCCCTGTTGTAAAAAAAGGTTTTTATTTTTTTATTTCTTTTTATTTGCATAATAGTTGGGCAAATGTCATCTTAAACTATTCCAAATTTCAAATTGATATCATTAGTAGTTCTCGAGATATCCAGCTGTGACAGACAGACAGACAAACAGACTGAGTCACACCATAAGGGTTCCTTTTTTACCATTTTGTTACGGAACCCTAAAAAACCTATTTCAGTCCAGCTTCCCGGCTCTGTCTGTTCTCCTCTACAGGTCGCATTTCTTAACCGATCCTGGTGAAATTTTGTGAGCAGGTTTGATAGATAACAGTTTTTTGAAATTTATTAAAATGTCGGAGATATGAAAAATTCATATCTTCATTCAGTTCGGCTTTCCGGCTGTTTGTTCTTCTCTACTGGTCGCATTTAGTTTTGGTGAAATTATGTGAGCAGGTTCGATAATTTTATATAACTGTTTAGTCAAACCAGTTTTTCAAAATTTGTCTAAAAAAAATATTTACCCATTTCGAAAAATGATCAAAATTAGAAGCACCTCCTACTTAGCTGCGAATACTCACGTACTGTGTGCTTTGAAAACGTCATGGAGACATTTTATTTTTGTACAATTTGAGCCACTTTTTATCGCGAGGTCTACAGCTCACGGAGCCACTAGTAATATATGGTCCAGTATTTCAAAAATTCTTTAAAATGTCCTTAATTTCTCTAATATAATCTACAATACAGTAAAGAGACAATGAAAGAGTGAGTATCGTGAACTGCCTCGTCAAAATTATTATAAAATTCCAATAATGAGTGAGCGTCAAATAGGTACTCATAAAGTGCTTTCCCATTGAATTTTAATGAAAATATGTTTACAACTTTAAATAGAGCCACTTTCTCGTTTGCTTAGGTGGTATGGTGTTAATAGCCAGAGGCTTTAAAAAATAGTTTGAATTAATATCTTTACTATTATTTTATGACCTAAACTGTTTTTTTTGCGTCGGATTTCCTTGGAACAATAAAGTTGTTTTTATTAGCAAAGTTTTATGGTTTTTCAATGAAATACTATAAAGACTTTACACATATATCTACATCCTACTAATATTACAAATGTGAATGTTTAGATGTTTGGATGTTTGTTACTCAATCACGCAAAAACGGTTAAAATGATTTGAATGAAATTTGGCACAATTATTTTATGACCTAAACTTTTTTTTGCGTCGGATTTCCTGGGAATAATAAAGTTGTTTTTATTAGCAAAGTTTTATGGTTTTTCAATGGAATACTAAAAAGACTTTACAATAAATAATACATCCTACTAATATTTCAAATGTATATGTTTATATGTTTGGGTGTTTGTAATTCAATCACGCAAAAACGGTAGAAAGGATTTGGATGAAATTTGGCACACAGATAGACCTGGATTACCTACTTTTTATCCTTGCCAAAGGTTCCCTGGGGTCCACGCGGATGAAGTCACGGGCGGTAGCTAGTAGCTCCATGAAAAACATAATTATTTGTTCTAATAGTACCTACTTACTATTAAGTATTCTACACTATTATAAAATTCCTTGTGAAATAGGTTCCATCTAATCCATATCAGATTAATATTCATGAAAGTTACTTAATCATCAATAAAACGGCATAACGTATTGTATAAATATAAAATAGTGTATTTTTAGATATTACATAATTTGTATGTCGATAACCGATAATAAAGGCAAAGATACTATAAATATGTCTCTATAATCGCCTCATTAAAATCTTTAGTAGAAGACATTTTGCGTGCCGCCTATTTTAAACACTTTAGCAGGATGTGTGTGTTGGCGTGGAACAAACTTTACTTCTGAGAACAAATACTGGCTATGTTTGCTTGCGCTGAGTAGTGTAGACGCTTTAAAAAAGGTATTGCTAATATTGTATGCTGGAACGTTATGTTGTCAGTAGGTGCAAACGGACACTCACGCTTTACCACTTTAGATAAAAGTTCGCGTGCGCGCGCATCTTGTCATGCTTGTCGCACGCCGCGCCACCCGCGCCACTACGCCACGCCACGCCCGCCGTGGCGTAGTGGCGCGATTGGCGTGTAAGTTCATGGTTACAATGGTTGCAGTCACATCGTTTCACAAATAAACAAGTGACTCTGTGAGCCTTAGAGTAAGACGGGCTTCTACAGAAAGAGAAGCCATACGAAGCGTTCCCCTCTGCCGAAGTACAAGCCCAAATGGGCATACGCATTAGTAAAACCAGTTGCGCCCGGATTTCTTTCTAGACCGAAACAAAGCCTTTGTTGCTCGAAGCTGTGGGCTGTACACCTGGCGTTTGTGACATTTTGAATATTTTTCAAAATGACTGAAGTACTTGTTTGTCATTCTTTATGACGTGACAACGTCTTATAACGCTCGGTGTTTCCCTGCGTGATCGAATCAGAAACGAGGAGATCCGCAGGAGAACTAAAGTAACCGACATCGCTCGAAGGATTGCTCAGCTGAAGTGGCAATGGGCAGAACACATAGCGAGAAGAACTGATGGCTGTTGGGGCGGAACGGTTCTGGAATGGCGACCGCGCATCGGACGACGCTCCGTGGGTAGCTCCGTGGGTATGCCCCCGACAAGGTGGACCCACGATCTGGTGAAGGTCGCGGGAAGCCGCTGGATGCGGGCAGCGCAGGACCGATCGTCGTGGAGATCCTTAGGGGAGGCCTATACCCAGCAGTGGGTGTTGTGCGGCTGATATGATGATGATGATCATGATGATGATGAACGTTTTATAAATCGATGAACGCTGGCTGCATCCACGAAAAATTGTCACGTTCCGCTGTCATGTTCCGCAAGTAGGAGCGCTTGCGTTGTTTATAAAGTGAAGTGAATATTTAATGTGAATACCAATGTTTTCTTATGACGTTATCACAAAAAATAATTATCGTCCGTATCGGACTTTACAGACAACCAATTTTTTCGGAAATTTCAATAATTTAATTGACAAACCTGCCTCACTATCACGATAATCGGTTGAGAAATGCAACCTGTAGAAGAGAACAGCCGGACAGCTAAACAGACAGACATGAAAGCATATGAAAAAATAATCGCTCAGTTAAGTAGGTATATTGAACTTTGATGCGAGTGTTCATACTTTTTTGAAGTCGACGGTCACCTCAAACATGGCATGTGTTTATTTAACTGAAATTAAATCTTGATTAAGAACTTCACCATGATAGAATTCACCAAGGCCTACTAGATAGACTAAGTAGTCCACCGCCGTAACAGTTCTAAATAAAATAAATAGAATAGAATAGAAATCTATTCCAATATTAGGACTATAGTCCTAGAAAATAGAATTATTTTCTTCCTCTCCATTGTTATACAGTTTCTCCATCGTTATTTCTGTGTATAACAGTGTCAAAACATATAAAGTGAGGATTATTGTAAATAAAAAAATCGGTCAAGAGTGAGTCGGACCTGCGCACCGAGGGTTCCCGTATCATCGTAATAAATACACTGCAAAGTAGAATAACAAAATTATTATTAATGCAGTTTTAGGTCAGCGCCATCTCATGACCTATAGTGGAACTAATGTATTTTTTCTTAGGTCAGCGCCATCTGTTCACTGGTAGTGGAACTAATGTATTTTTTATTGAACGAATGAATTTCTAAGAAAAGTGTGCTATATTGAGGACATCGTCTTATTTTTCCTGTAATTTTGATGTAAACTACTATCACATAGAATGATTTCAGATTTTTTTCTTTGCAAACTTCGGAGATAAAGGCGGGGGTGGGCGGTATTTTTTTACATTTTTCAACATAATTCGAAACCTATGCGGCTTAAAAAAAATTCGCTCTTTCATATGATACCCCACATGCCCTAGTAGCCCCACTTAAAATTTTTAAGACCCCTTTTCAGGCCCTGTTGTAAAAAAATATTTATTATATATTTATTTTTTTAAATATTTATTAATTGTAAATGATTATTACCTAATAATAAAATTCAGTTATTTGTTAATTTTGTTTTTTGACATCAATTTAAATTCTATAGTTTCTTTGTTCAAACACATTAACTAATATTAATATCAAATATGACCAGTAACAAATCAAGAAATAAACAATAAGTAATAATAATAACTTATAAAACTACATCTAAAACAATAAGTAATAATTACTTCTAAAAAAATAAGTAATGATTACTTATAAATTATTTATAAAACTTTTTTTATATTAATACACTAATCTTTACGAAGCTCAAACTTCTCTTCCTGAATTCCGTTTGCAGTAATGATCAAAATATAGATACAATCACTAGTAAAAACATCTCTCTCAGCTGCACCAATGAAAACATCTTTCAGGAGAGATAATGCTTTTTCTCTTGGCAATGGTGCTTCTTTTACATTTTGCATGTTCTTTAATCCTATTTGGTTGTCAAGCAAGGGCTGCAGTTGTATCCCAGCAGAGCCTCCTGCATGATAGTTAGACCTTTCACAGTGACCAAGACAGTCGTAACTGTACACGCAGCCCTTACCATCGGCGTCTAGTCCCGCCAGGGCGTTACATACGCCGTAGGGGAAAAATCTCTTGTAATACAGCATAGTACACAACATCTGAGCAACTGCAGGTGTCGACATCGTTTTGTTGTGCTCGTATTCATACATTTTCATTCGTGCTTGAAGCCGGGAGGTAAGAGTCAACGCGTCACACCAGCATCCTGTTGCCCCGAGAACGGTACGCTCTGAGAGCTTGAATAGTTTCTTCTGTTCCCTCGTGTAGATAGTTATTCCTTTGACGAGTCGTGTATCAGCTCCAATCATCGCATAGTCTTCGCCGGCGATTGCAACAACGCTGCCTTTATTGTCCTCATATATTTTGAAATGACCTAGAGCTCCAGGCTCGGCATACCCAGGTAAATTATACCCGAAACTCATTAGTGGCAAGAAAAAAATCCTAAAAAAAACTGGAATTAATTCTGAGTTCTTCAGTCTTCGGTGTTTGGTTGGATGACGAGCAAATTCAATAAAACGTCACTGTCATCTTTTTTTCTCTTATATTTTAAAATCTACTCTATACCTGTCACACAAATTACATAGATACCAGCCAGACTAGCAGCCCCCTAAGTGCTCGTTTACGGAGACGCGGGGCGTCGCGCGTCGCGTGCGGCGGCGCGGCCCGCACTAAATTCAAACGATAAAGTTAATATTCCACTGGAATAGAGGAACAGAGTTCGCTTGGCTGCAACACCAAAAGTGACATGAGCCAGTGTGTGAAAATTTGTAAACGTGTGCGTGAACTTTAGGGAATTTTCTTTTAACTCTTTCTCGGTTTCTCACTCGTATCATTGTCCGTCTACTTGAGCGTAGCGAAATTTTTCTATGTCTATGATTCAAACATATGGCGTTGTATGAGTGTGTTTACGGAGAGGCGATTTTACACGCGTTTGCTTGAAATGGGGCGGCGCCCGCGACGGCGCCCGCGGCGGTGCCCGTGACGGCGCTCGCGACGGCAACTCTCGATGAAGCGATTCCCGCGGCCGGCGGAACCTTCTGTCTCTCGCTAAACTAAAACTAAAATTAGTCGATTTGATTGAGCGCCGCCCCCGCCCGCCGCAGCGGGGCCCGTCGCGTGCATCGCTAGCCGTTTGAAGATTCACCGCGGGCAACGTTGCGGGCGACGCCACGCCGCACGCGACGCGTCTCTATAAACAGCATCATATAGTGCCATATGTTTGTGTTTACGCGTGCGATGCTAAGTGCCGCTTCACGCGCCGCCTCTCCGTAAAAACAAAAAACGTCCGACGCGCCGCGAGAGGCCCCGTCGCACGCGCCGCCTGACGCCCCGCGTCTCCGTAAACGAGCACTTAGAGTAAGACGCGCTTCTGAAGTCGCGGTGCTCTAAGAGCAGCCCCCATTCGATTAAATTTTAAAAAAGGTACTATCGACAACACTACCGCTTAAGGTTAAAATCGCTTGCTCGTCGCGCTATCAATAATATGCGTTTAGTTCGTGCAGGGGTATACGCGCGCAATAGATTTTTGCTGCAAAGACTTTGCAGAAACCACTTAGTGGTAAAGCACGTTAGTTGCCGATTGTATACATCCGTGCCACGAAAAAAGCCCCACGGAGTTTTTTATTGGAATGGATATAAAATCTCTATTTTCTATTACTAGCAAACAATTGAAACTGTTTAAAAATACACTGAAAAATAAATTACGTAAAATGGATGGACATGCATATAAAAAAAATCACTTGGTAGAACGAACATAATATGTATTGAAATGGAGAGCACTTTTCCAACAGTCACTTATTCACATCATATTACTAATATTATTTAGGTTCCTCAAATGCTTCATTAATGGGTATTCGATCCTCAACCCATTACGAAGAAACCAGAATCTATGTAGAAAGGTATATCGATTTATCGTATGATATTTATTTTATCTATTATTTAAGCGGTGTCAAATTTCAACACCTATCTTGTTGAATAAAAAGATGAAAACTTAAATTCCAATGTAATTTTATATTATTAAAATAGTCTAACTATACTTTTATTAAAGATTCTGAGTATGAATGTTCATTTCATTGATTTCGCACATTCAAAAACTGTAAAAGTTTACGAAGTTCCTTATTGAATAAAACGGTGTTTATCTCTTTTACTTTAATGAATAACCCATAAACGATTCAATTTTAAGCTTATTATCCTTTGCTTGTATTCAGGAGTAACTTGTATCGGGTACTGCTGCCGTCGCTTTGTCTGGCGGTAAAATGTTCCAATGTTTTTAAATCATCAGTGACATACCAATGAACTTGCTTCATCATGCGACAAGAATATGGGAACAGGTTTCGAGCCAGTTTACTTGGTGGTAAAAATATTTGCAGATGCATATTGAAATAATCCCCAGTACCTAATAAAATTAAAACTGTTGAATATATTAAATTATTATTTAGGTTGCCACTTATGATAAGGATGGTGGACATCTCAATTTGAGGTATTAATATAATTTTATCGCAAAACTTTTCGTTTTTGTCTATTAGAGCTAAGCTAATGTTTTTACTCTAACAATAAAAATGATTCACCAAAATTGTTGATAGAATTTAGATAATACTAGTGATTAATAGATGTACTTACCTATTTACTTTAGTGCACGATTAATAAAAGAAGAATTCTCAGGGGTGTGAAAAGAGTCAAATTAGTATGAGAAATATTTGATTGATATTGTCTTGCCTTTGTTAAAAGTTTCATTTCTAACTTTTTCCTTTCCATATTCACTCACTTCTCATACGTATTCACTCACTCAGTTTCAAGAATAAAAGAACGTGTATCTTAACTTGGATTTTGGTATAATTTTGAGAACAATATTTTTTATAAGTAATAATAATTGAATATTTTTATAAGCTTCTACTACGAACCATAAGGTATTAATTTTTACTAAATGTTTCACTTACATCTACCAAACATTGGGTTTTTATGTTAAATATATTTTAAACGTTACTTTTAAAATTACACAACATTAATCAATTGCACATTTATTTTTATTTGAATTTATAATAATTTTGTTGATCACACCATCATTAAATTATGTAGGTACCCTTGATATTGATCTTGTTAAAAACTGGAATTAAACGTGAACATAAAAAAGATGGTCGCAAAATATTAATCAGTAGTTTGTAAGCGATTGATATCGTTCTGATAACCACGTTTACCTTCAAACTTTCCTACGAAGGTCGGATTTTATTTTTAAACTCTAGATAGAGTAGGTGATGTGCTAACCCTTTAGAGCACTTGGTTGAATGCTCTAAGGCTAGCCATAATAAGGGAAAAAAGTTAGTTGACTTTAAACCTTAAATACTTTATTGAACTATTAAATATAATGATAATAGTTCTAAACAAGTTTTTATATAGATTAAGTACCCAATGCACTTATTTGTGTACTTTAATTATATAAAAACTTGCTAGTAAAAGACGCACAAACTTTTTTTGTATCGGACACTAGGAAAATTTTACTTCCCGTAGGAAACTCGGTCAAAATATATTGTCTTTATATCACTCAGGAATTTGTATCTTTTTATCGATGATTTTTTTTAAATCGGATGAGTACCTAGTTTCGGAGATCACTTCCTACATCTAAAGGGGAAGGAAAAGGGGAAGGTCAAGGGCAAGGGTAGAAGGAAGGGGAAGGAGCAGGGAAAGGGGAAGGGGAGGGGGGATGTGGAAGGGGAGGGGGATGGGGAAGGGGAGGGGGATGGGGACGGTGACGATGACGGTGACGTTGACGGTAAGTGTACGATAAGGAACGGAAACAGGATACTAATATTTTTGGACTCAATTCTGATCCGGGACGGGGGTTACAGCATTTTGAAAATTCTAAAGATTTTCTATGTACCTATGTCCACGCGAACGAAGTCGGGGGCAAAATCTAGTTAAGATAAAATAAATATCATTCGATAAATAAACGATATACCTTTCTACATAGATTCTGGTTTCTTCGTTATGGGTTGAAAATCGAGTACTTACCTATTAATGTATCTTTAATGTGGTACCCATCACTGTATCTTTTAATTTTTCATATTAAGTATACCTTTGATCATTTATGATCGAAGAAGCACATTGAACAGTATTAATTGTCTAACAAAACTGTATCGTTTAATCGGTGATTAATAAAAAGTAAATTCCAATAATGTCACGTAAAATAAAAAGTCAGTGAAATATATGTCATTAATATGGAGATTTGGTCGCGAACTTCACCTCAGGTGGTGGACCGGATCGGGTAGCAACAGACAGGTTGTCACCTCTAAAACTTTTGACCAAAATTAAATCTGTACTAACGACTTTCCGAGAGATTTCATTATAATAAAATATTTTATTACTTTCTTTAGGTCCAGAAAATTATGTTTTAGATTGAAATTTAAATGTTTGATTAAAAGTTATTAACTTGGATCGCTAATGTTCTTTCATCATGCTATTTTATGACGTTTATGGCTTTTATAATCTTAAGATAGCTTTTGATCGCGCTCTAGTGTACTGTTCAAATACTAATTGATAACTGAAAAAAACCGGCCAAGTGCGAGTAGGACTCGCGCACGAAGGGTTCTGTACCAAAAAACGGCAAAAAAAAATACGTTTGTTGTATGGGAGCCCCCCTTAAATATTAATTTTATTCTGTTTTTAGTATTTGTTGTTATAGCGGCAACAAAAATACATCATCTGTGAAAATTTCAACTTTCTAGCTATCACGGTTCATGAGATACAGCCTGGTGACAGACAGACAGACAGACAGACAGACACACAGACAGATAGACAGACAGACAGACGGACAGACAGACAGACGGACAGACAGACAGACAGACGGACAGCGGAGTCTTAGTAATAGGGTCCCGTTTTTACCCTTTGGGTACGGAACCCTAAAAAGTACTGAAACGTCGAGAAATTCAAAAGATAAATAAAAACATCAATAAGTTTTAAATCAAATTGCATTAGTATCGGTAATAACATTGAGAGGGAATCTTAGAAATTAATCATTACCTTAGCTCAGTAACCAATTTCATTCCACAAAAATACACAGCATCAATCACAACTTTTTGCTGAAACGATAGATGGAGACGGTGCGACGCCGGCAACCCGTTGCGTACGCGCATCACCTTGTCCACTTAGTGGAGTAGTCTAACAGTCTAGTAGTCTAACAGTATTTCTACCTACAGGCAACTAGTACTTACATATATCTATACTGTGACTATGTCCGACTTGTTCTCTACAGAACGCGTTTCTCAACAGATTAGCGTGAAATTCTGTGAGCACTTTAAAAATTTATAAAATGATCGAAATTTTGAAAATCTAAAATAAATCCATAAGTCTAACCATAAGTATAAAATGGCCGGTACATTAAAATGCACTCAGGATTTCCTGTGTCTCATTAAATCACAAGAGAATTTCATTTCAGATGAACATTTATTTAGTTTAAAGCTATCGCGAGGTCTACAGCTCACAGAGTCACTAGTACGATAAATTTAAACTAGATATACCATGGTATACTATACTATAACTACTACTATACTATACTACTATACTATATAAATATTTTAACAGCTAACAAGTTCCTATTTTCCAGCTAACATATTTTGGGCCAGAAAAATAAATGAAAATTCGCAGTCTAGAATATTCTCTGTAAACCTTAAAATGAAGTAGCTCTGACCGTATGAACTGGTGATTGCATTTATTCTTTCCTTGTTTTTGTGCTGCCTATAATTTCGCTTAAAGACCACTTCCGTTCCGACCAATATCTGTCAACATATTTCCACGTCGGGTTTAAAAACATCACAAGAACTTGATTTCATTGACAGCCACAGGGTAGAGTATAATGAGTTTTAAATTATTACTGGAGATAAAAAGTAGTCACACAGTGTGCATTTAACCTTTCTTTATTTCGTAACTGAAGATACTACACGGTATGCGAAGACTAAAAGAGACTGTTTTGGTTAAAATATTTGCATGTAAGAAAAAGGAGGAATGTGTAATTTGTGTCCTTATTGAGAGAATGTGCCTGTAGGTAGAGATACTGTTAGTGGACAAGGCGATGCGCGTACGCAACGGGTTGCCGGCGTCGCACCGTCTCCATAGTAACGCGACCGTGGCTACTTAAGCGAACGCCCGGTGTCTGACCACACAGACCGTTGAATCCTGTAGAGCGCGCTGCACGTAGTGCTGCGGATCACAGGCGAATCAATCAAACAAGTTTGAAGTTTCGTAAATAAGTGACAATTTTTTAGTTGCGAATCTCAACTTAAACGTGCATTGAATTTCAGTTTCAAGTGTTGTGAATAAGACTTTTGCATCAAAATGTTGGCCTTAGTGTTGTTTGTTACGGGGGGTCTGCTCCTGACAACTACAGAGGGTTGTGGCGCTGGAAAACAATTACTAAGTAAGTACTTTAAAAAACTTATTTCCTATTAAAGACTTGACAAAATTAGATCAAACAGTACAATTATTTTTTTGAATTTTAACTTTTTTATTTAATTTATAAGTTTACTTTTAATATTAGTTTCATAAAAAACTAATTTACTTTAAAAAATATACAGTACCAATTCGAGTATTACGAATTGGTTTATGATTTCGAATTTTGTAACAGATTTGGTTCTATATCATGTCTTAATTTAAACCTTACATCTCATTTAGTTACCATAACAATGTAATAAATGAAAGAACATAATGGGAAATTGTAGAAGTGGGTAATAAATGGCTGCCATCTAGTCTACGATTTGGTTAAAAGTTATCTAAAAGATGCTCCATTTGCATACCGGTATGGATCGAGATCGTAAAATTTTATCGACATAGACACCTGTGTTAGCATTAGCAAGCATCGGTCTAATAAATCAGATAAATTCAATAGATTATGAAATCATTTTACCTTGACACTTGATCTTGGGTGACATTTTGCAGAAAATCTTTAAAAAATATCATATCATCCTTTAAAATTGTATGATAGCAATGAATAGATTAGTAATATGTTGTTTTCTTCTACAGAAACTGGAGGATTGACTGCGTTCGAGAAGCAAGCGATCGTCGATGCCCACAATCGGCTCAGACAATCAGTGGCTTTAGGACAAGTTTCCAGTCAGCCTCCGGCAGCGAACATGATGGAAATGGTATGTTTTTCTCTTGTATTCGTTAAATTCTCAATATTATTAGCAAAACTCTTCTTATTTTTTATTTCAATTGAAGCAATCTAAATCTTATTGCACCTAATTTGATTAATGTAGTAAATCAAATTAGGTGATGATAAATATATCATTATCAGCGATTTATACGTAACTTCGAAATTCTCTAATTGTATGTTATCCTTCATTGTTACAGGTGTGGGATGATGAGTTAGCAGCAACCGCACAGAGTTGGGCTAACCAATGCACTCCCGCGCACGATCGCGCCGCGCAACGCGACGTCGGCCGCTTCCCCGTCGGGCAGAACCTCGCCGCGACCTGGACCACGCGCCCCCCATCCGACCCCACCGACTCCACACCCGACTTCATGAAGCAGATCAACGCCTGGTTCGACGAAGTCAAGATCTACGGATTTAAACCCATCAGCGGTGGGCACGGCACTGGACATTACTCACAGGTGGGTGTTGTTAAGATTATAATGCTAATTTTATGTCTCATTTACAATGCTTATCAGTACAATTTTATAATCTTTAAAAGTCATCATGTGCTCGCGTTTCAAATGACATTTTATTTGTTTTAACATTTCTGTTTTCTTATCTATCATCACTATTAAATTTGAATATGCTCAATAAGCTTATAATTATGTAATTTTTCATTTCCTTTAGTTGGTCTGGGGCGAAACTTCTCAAGTCGGTTGCGGCTACACGTTCTACTACGACCCTACTCGAGGCTACACCAAGCTGTATGTCTGCAACTACGGACCTGGAGGCAATGTCATCGGCGTCAAACCATACGAGAAGGGCTACCCGTCTTGCAGTAGCTACGGCCTCTCTGACTCGAGAAAATATTCTGGACTTTGTTGTGAGTACCGATTTACTAATAATACCGCTTATATTGTTATTATTCAGACGTCTGTCATATGCCAATGCTTACTGTTCATATGACACTCCTTATTATGACATAAACGTAGAATAGTTTCAAGTGGGTCCTTAACTAACGTTTTATTATCTTTGTTACAGCGGGCAGCTTTACGGCCTCATCCAGTTTCCAGACCATCGACAACACGAACAGCTACATCTCGAACGTCATTCCTGAGAGCACCGGAGACTCACAAGCTTACAACTACCAGTACAGCAATCAGTACAGCAACCAATTCAACAACCAGTATTACAATCAGTACCAATATCAGTATCAGCGACCTGAGACTTACCACACCTATCACGCAGAGACTTCTACTTTCAGACCTTTCATTAGCATCTTCAAAACTGCATCAAATCTCCTAACGAAATCGAAACCACAAGTCAGATTTGGAACATTTTACCTATAAACCACGTCTCTCGTGTTGTAACTTATGCAGTATTTTATAAATTATAGTTGTGACAGTTGTGTTACTCGACTGATAATTCGGACCCCGGCTCGAACGGGATCTCGGAGCTTTTGTAGATAATTTGTTATTCCTTGGTTTTACAAGGAAATTAAATAAGATTTTTCTACTTTACTACATCGATGATAAATGTGAAGGTCTCTGTAATTTTATGTTAAAATTGCAATGCTGTTGAGAATGGCCTTCTAGTATTAGCGAAGAGTGTTGTTATATAAAGACTTTTATTTATGTTTAGTATTAAATTAATAATCATAACTGTTCCTCTTTTATTTTTGATCCTTGCATCAATTTTTCTGACTAGCAATATAACTTACAATAACACCTTTATATACATGTGACTGTGCCTTGCTATTTACAAACAATGGCAGAATATTTTTTACAACATTACTGTCAAATTGAAGGTCCTTTGAGAAAATACCGACTGAAATAAAAATATTAAATATGAAACTTAGCATTGATTGGCCAACTGCCATTTATTTACTGCCAAAAGTGCTATTGATTTTCCATCACAAATGATAATTATTTGTTGATAAAATAATACTTTATTCTTGATATCCATTAATTAAAGTTTTACAACATTAGTTAAATATTGCACAGATGATTGATCATTGTTCTTTCTCCACGTTTCTATTGAAAAATTCCCACATTATCAGACACGTGATGTCTATGTTAGTATTAACTTGTCAATAACAGCATAGGCATGTGAAGTACGCAATGGCTTCCATTCATTCACCTTTTCAAACATTGCTTACAAGATGCTCTTGTCGTTATAATATATATTGTCCATCAGCCATTTTAATGTCCCCACTGCTGGGGCACAGGCCTTCCTTATGGGTGGATAAGGAGGACGGGCCATAACCCACCACGCGGGCCCAATGCGGATTGGTGGGTGTTAACGACTGCAAATGCAGCCGGGACCAACGGCTTAACGTGCCTTCCGAAGCACGGAGGAGCCCGAGATAATAAATTTTTGGTCACCCATCCCATGACCGACCCTTGCGAACGTTGCTTAACCTCCGCAATCGCAGGGCCAGGTGCTAAACCACTGCGCCACCGAGTTCCTCCGAGTTATAATGTATATTACGTTATCAATAATTATGGCAGACGAATGTTCCCTACTTTCGCAGATCATCTTCCATTTCAAATACGATATCTTTATATTTTTTTTCTATAAATTAACATAATGATAATTATAATTTATCATTATGTTCATTTATAAAAAAAATGTCTCCAAATAGTAACGGAAAGTAATCATCAATACTTCCATAATTTTTTGCACCGTTTTTCGGCGGCATAATTTGCATGTTACTGTCATACTTAATAGACAAATTGTAACCATGAACTTGTAACTTTGAGATAAGTTAAAAATATTACGTAAAACGTAGTTCAAATAAAGTGGGAGGCGAAAACCAACTAAGCGATTTACACCTACTGAAGGATCATTGATAATTTATAATTTAAATTTACTATTCAGTACCATTAAACGAAAAGTTATTTGCAGTAAGAGATTTTTCACTACGCTCCTGACCTGAGGGACTGCTTTTTGACCCGGTTTCTAAACATTGTATGAAATAAATAAATGTTTTGTTCATGTCAATTGAATAACATTATGAAATAACTTTAAAATAATTCTGTTTATGAAAACGGGGGCTACTAAAGATTGCTTAGACCAACTATTATTAATTTACTATGAAATGGTTACCTATCACTTGTGAGATTTAAAAAAATCAAGATGACATATTTTGTTGGTTTAAGTGTTGTATCATTATATTTATAACATCACCCTTGGCAACATAATATTTTTAAAACAAGTCTTGTAAATGCACTTTTTAAAGTTAACATAAGTATGCTAATAAAGTTATTGCTAAACCTTTTAAATTCAATACAAATTAGCATCGAATGCTTCCGACGGATGGACCAAGCCATACAAAAAAAAATCAATTACCTTTTATAAAGTCAAATATTTATACAGGCTGTAGTGGCCGTGATTCGAGGCTAAATTTGCGTAAACGTATGTCAATACTTCGAACTTTACCTTTTTATCATTAATACAAATATAAAAAAAATACAAAAAGTTGATAAGTATTTGTGCTCGATATGAATTCAATCCACACTGGATAGTTTTTCATATTACAGCAACAAACAATAGTAGTTTATAATACAAGGTTGGTAAGGATTTTAAAACTAGGGCTTATAATCGTCACGAGTTTTAAAAAACCTTAACAACCGTGTACCATACGACGTTTTTCAATACATTTGCGAGAAAACATTATAGGTAGTACCTACTGGAATAAAATAGAAATAAAAAAACCGGAAATAAAAACGCAAGGCATGCCGTAAAATCAACTTTCCGCGTGCTGTACTAAACCATAAACAAAAACGCACGGCGGCGTGCGGTAAAATCAACTTTCCGCACGCTGTACTGAACATGAGCGTAAGGAAGTATGTAGTTATTTTACATCATCAACATCATAATGTTTCATCATTATTAAACTAACAAGCACGAGTGTTGATAAAATTTCAGTTGTGTTTCTGAAAACAACAAAATAATGAAACAGATTTCATCCTGTTAAAATAAACAGGAAACTAAAAAAAAAACTTTTTATACAGGCTAAGTATTGAATTAAAAAAACGTTTATTTTTTGTTTTTTGGTTAAGGAGTGGAGGTGGTGTTAAAAAACCGGCCAAGTGCGAGTTGGACTAGCGCACAAAGGGTTCCGTACAAAAAATACGTTTACGTATCAGAGCCCCACTTAAATTTTTTTTTTTTAATCTTTAGTATTTGTTGTTACCTAGCGGCAAAATAATATATTCATCATTAGTGAAAATTTCAACTGTCTAGCTATTACGGTTCATGAGATACAGTCTGGTGACAGACAGACAGTGGAGTCTTATTAATAGAGTCCCGTTTTTTACCCTTTGAGTATGGAGTACGTAACCTTAAAAATAACTAGGTATAACCTGTGAATAAACATCATACGTTTTTTCGGTAGGATAAGCTGTGGGCTGGGTCTGGAATAGTCCGATAATAATCAGAGTCTGGGCAATAATACAGTCAATCCACGGTATAAATAATCAAAACCAAGCTCTGTGAACATAGCGATCATATTGAGTGATGGCTCTTAATTAGTGTTTATGTGTAAAATACAAAGTGATAAGTGGTAGTGCCATAGCAACCGATCTTGTTTGCGAAGCTCGAGTAAAGTGACTGAGCACTTTGTCACAACAATTGAAACAATATTATGTAATCTGTGGTAAGACGTAAAGTTTTCAGCGATTTTGTAGGGGCTGCCCTAAACCAAATCCAAGTATCTCATTCCAGACTAACTTTACAGGAGAGCTTAAAAACGTTATTTAGTGTTTTTATTGAAAAAAATAGATATTTGACGAACGAAAATAGTGTTCTGCGTAGAAATATGTATTGATTCTAGGTGATATGGGTAACAATACACGCTGAAATTTTAATCATTTGGTTCCCGCCGTGTGGTGGTTCCACTCATGATAACAAGCAACTTTTACTATGGGGCCAACTCTCCTGCTCGCAAAAAAAAAAATCAGCTGTTCCATACAAAAGTGCAGTACCTACTCGACCTTAATGTATGAAACAGCTGATTTTTTTTTGCGAGCAGGAGAGTTGGCCCCATAGTAAAAGTTGCTTGTAATCATGAGTGGAACCACCACACGGCGGGAACCAAATGATTAAAATTTCAGCGTCTATAGAAAAGGTTAGGAACCACTGCTCTACATAAAGGAAGCTGGTATAAGCAGAAGCTTGCTGGCAGTCTCTCTGAATTGTGTTTGACATATCGAGCTCACGGGCGAAGATATTTTTCTGTTAAAAAATGTGTTTTTCAAAACGCGAAATCAAAGTGTACACTCCATAAACAAAAAAAGAAAAATCTTCAGAGAACATCACCATACACCGTCATTTTGTAGTCGTTTTAATTAACGAAAAACGACAAAGAATGTTGGTCCTCCCATACTAATAAGACAGCTAAAACATTGTATTAGTATGGGAAAGTCAAAATTTTTTGTCGTTTTTCGACCCACGTTTCTTTGGCAAAAATGTTTAGTTTGATTAGTAGAACACTCCCTTAAATGAATTAAAACGACTACAAAATGAAGGTGTATATTTCAAGACATAAAAGAGGACAAACAAAGATTTTATAGTACCCACTTAGTATTTCAGTACGCTATATTTACTATTTTTGAAACCCAAAATGGGTATTTATTTATTGTTACCCAATTAAATACTACCCAAATAAAATTATGAATGATAGCTTCACTACACAGACCATACAACAAATACTTACGTTTAAAGTCTGAGCTTCACTCACGATGACCGTTGCAGACTTTGGACTATCTCACGAATGCTGCAACTGGCCTGACTATTGTACTCGTAACTGGTAGTAACTGGTTAGATTTGCGGTTTCACATCTTGCTGATAAAATCTGGTTCCAGGATACAGATTCAAATCATAGTGTAAAACCTTATCTTCACCTAGTAAGGAAACTCCACTGTCTCGCCTCAAATGCAAACAAATAACGACTACCTAGTATAGTGGTGCACTTTCAGTTGGGAAAAGTTAGGTTCAGCTCGCCTGCGCGGTATAGGGGTACGTTATCGTCACCCTATCCCGCACCCCCCTCATCGTTACCCTGTCAACACAACACGACTGAGTCAACTGCACTGACCTGCATATATTTACACTGGACAGGCTTATGTCAAACTGTTTTTGTGCTTATTTGATTTCTTCCATTTTGGCGCTGTAGGACGTAGCGTGAGCATAGCGTGCGGGACATGGTACTAAAGTTTGAAGTCTGTGGAGAGACCATCACGACAACCATTTTCATATTGTACGTCAAAATTAGTTCTTTAGACGCACGCTAGTGGCGTTTCAAATAGGCACAAAAACTTAGCTGTCAAATCATACAGACAGCCAGTCCAGTTAAATAAAAAAAAAATCATGTCAGTGGTCAACTGAGTTACCCTTACTTTAAGGGCCCTCCATATGCACAGGCCAAATCTCAGCATGTGTAGGAGGCACGGTCTTTCAGTCCTTTGGAGGCTAAAAGGGCTCCGCCTCTTCCTACAAACGTAGAGATTTGCCTGGAAGGCCGCGGGAGGCCACGCCTCTCCGTACGATCCGGCAGGCCATGACGGTGCATGTGAAGAGCCCATTAGCATGACCGCCGAAACACGATAATTTATGTTTATAATTATACGATTAATTAACACCTAACTGTAAAAATCTTTCAAAAGACAATGGATTTGATTGCTACTGGGGCTGGATGGCATCAACATGTCTACAACAGGGTATGTGATAAAAACATGCGATATGTTACCCTTACTTTAAGGGCCCTCCACATGCACAGGCCAAATCCCAGCATGTGTAGGAGGCACGGTCTTTCAGTCCTTTGGAGGCTAAAAGGACTCCTCCTCTCCGTACAAACGTAGAGATTTGGCCAGAAGGCCGCGGGAGGCCACGCCTCGACGTACGATCCGGCAGGCCAGGACGGTGCATGTGAAGAGCCCATTAGCATGACCGCCGAAACACGATAATTTATGTTTATAATTATACGATTAATTAACACCTAACTGTAAAAATCTGTCAAAAGACAATGGATTTGATTGCTACTGGGGCTGGATGGCATCAACTGTCTACGACAGGGTATGTGATAAAAACATGCGATTATTCAATTGAATCAAGTTTTTTGCGCTAAAAATTCTCAGTCTTTTTGCATTACTGCAACTATAAGCTAACCTTATCATAGATAATTAATAGTGTCTATATAAACTTAAGTATTTTTATTACAATGGTATGAAGCGTATTTTTTTTCTGTCTGCTGCACATTATTCCAGTGAATAAGTAGTCCAGTCCAGTGGTCAAATCCAGCGCTTATTTATTTATTTATTTAAACTTTATTGCATAAGAAAATACTATTGGCGGACTTAATGCCTTAGGGCATTCTCTAACAGTCGCCGGAAAGGGTGTTAAAGAAAGAAATCGTGTCGGCAAAAAAATGGAGCGCTTGTCAATCAAAGTCTTTGGAAACTGTGAACTAGCAAAAGTGCTAAAGTCGGTACTTGCTTGAAGATTTTTCAATTTATTTTGTACTAATTGCTGCCCACGAATACGTGGGTAGTTATTTTTATATCCGTCGGGAACTTTACTGTAGGTATTTTTTTTCTAGATGATAAGTACCCTTTGCCTTTTTTACCACTGACCTGACAACGTGTATGCAAAATTTCATGATGATCGGTTGATTAGTTAAGGCGTGAAGGCGTAACCAACAAACAAATTGACTTTCACATTTATAATAGTAAAAATATATAATTATATATGCTTAGAGCAACGCCGGCTTCGTCTTGCTCTAAGTATAGTTCTACACGATTGGAAAACCTATGCTGCCATCTAACAACTGGAGTTCAAAACTGTCTCTTGCTAAAGGTGCCTTCCCACCGGTGCGTCTTGAGACGCACGAGAGCGCACCAGACCGAACCGACACACCGTGGGAAACGACCGTGCGCCGCGGTGCGTCGTCGTGCGTACAATCCATCGAGCGTCGGTAACTTCAAAGGATCGGTGCATGACGGTGCGTAGCGCTGTGCGTCCGCGTTCGTGGCGGCTCGTCGCCTTTGTCAATATGCCGCGCGTCATAGTATGATATCTATCAGTAGTCAATCGGCCCTGGCATTTAAATAATTACCTACAGTATTTTAATTTCATCTAAGTACTTTCGTATCTTTCTAGTTTTGTGATTGTACGTATTACGTAAATTGCTTTTTAGCAATAAGGCCGCTTTTTGTATGCTTTGCTGTTTTTCTTTGTATATGTCCTGTCATAGTGTGCAATTAAGTGTTTTTATTATTATTACAAAACTAATAGTGAAAACAAAAAACAAAAAATTGCGTAAAACCTATATAGGGTTTTTAGTTAGCCTAATAAAGCCGAATATGGTAGATAGGGACCATCAAACTGAACAACTTTTACTATGGGACCAACTCTGAAATGCGAAAAAAATCAGCTGTTTCATACAAAAATTTATAACGAAAATGTATAGAATAAGAAACCCTAGGCGCGTAGGTATGGCTCGCTTTTCGACTATTTGTACTGTGCCATCATCACTCGTGCGTCGTTTCACGGACGCGGGCGCACCATGGGAACGGTACAGCGGGCCGTGCGCCGAACATGGCCGAACGACGCACGGCCCGTGCCAGCGTTTCCCACGGTGCGCCAGTGCTCGCCCTCGTGCGGCTCGGTGCGGTGCGTGGTAGCACGCACCGTGGGAAGGCACCTTAATATAAATAGTAACCATAAATTATATTATTTCTTCAAAGTTATAAAAGGTATAAATAATGAATAAACGTAGCGCTAAAATCAGTATAAATAAAATAAGTAAAATTGTTATATTATGTTTTAAAAGCAGCAGTTAATTTCTTTTGATTTAATATTATCAAAAAGTGACATCTTTATAGAGATCGTTAAATAAAATGCTTGGCTTCTGAAGCATAGCACAAAAGCACAATTTGTAACAGGCTTCATGTGATTTGGTATAAAGATTATAGATGGCAGTAAAACAAGAACTCATACCGAAAGTGGCGCTCTCTGAAGTTTTTATAAAACTTTTCGTGGAATTTTTAAGACCCATTAGGTAGCCTAGTATTTTTATATTACCTTGTAGTCATTTCTACTACTGGAAGTAGATAGCAAAACTCCAAAATGTAGCCGGTTTTGACACATTTGCTATTTTAGTCATCTTGCAAATGACTACGAAGGAAAGTAATGATACCTTCTAAAAATTCTAGATTATGGGTCTTAAAAATCCAAGTTTTATTAAAATCCCTATTTTAATAAAACTTGAATTTTTTTTAGACATTTTTAAAAAAATAAAATTGGCTAAACATTTTTGAAGTGAAAAGTTCTTTAGCGGCGTTGTACACTTTTTTTGTAATGGGGAAAAATGTTAAACGCGTCTGTCAGGGTCACGTGACCCTGATCGAAAATTCGTAAGACGGATGGAGCGTAGACAGCCGGCGGCGGAAGTATCCCCCTCTCTTTCTACGGCGCGGTGAAAATGGCTGCGCGTCGTTTTGGCGTTCGGCGGGGTTGATTTTTCTGAGAGATAAACTTTTTAATGTAACATAAATTGTCATGTTTGTGTACGATAGCGCAATAAATAAATATTGTATTGTACCTCATAAATGATAGTACTTTTATACTGATAATTAAAAGTAATTCGTGCAAAATTATTCCCTAATTATTATTCCAAAATATCAAAAATGCACAACGTTAATATTCAAGTTTTCACTTCTGCCAGCACTCCCGGAGTGCAACCCGATTTTTTTTATAGGTTTTAATAAGCTCCCTTAGTAATAGAAAAAAGTATCAGAATTTAAATTAACGTGATTTTTTTTTTTAAATAAAGTCCATTCGTCTTCTTAAATGTACGGAAGTAACAGCAGAATGGAGATAATGGAAATATGGAATAGTTGTGGCCGTTGGTAGCTGAGGAGCCACCACCGGCCACAACCACAACATTATGAAAAAAAAAAGTTTGTGTTGAAAATTATTTTTCAACACACTTGCTCGTAAAGTAAGTTATGCCCTAATAAACGCGTACACTGATATATAAACCACTAGTTGGTTATAGAATAATCCCTACAAAGTTAAATTAGTACCTTACTGCAAGTTCTATGCGAACAGAGCATTCCCAATTTAACCGGGTAATTAACAGTTATTTTTTTAGTGACAACAAAGAGGTTTTATGCCGCTGAAAATTTATATACCTTTTTGGAACAAATAAATGTGTAAGTCCTTAATTAAGTCAAACAAATATTTATTATTATAAAATTATTCATAAGTCACAATATTTTATTTATTATAAAATATTAAAATATTTGCATTTTATCATTTGAAATTATAATTTTGAAGTAGGCTGTATGCTCACCCACCCCTTTGTTCGCAAAATATACTTGCATTGGGCGTGTGAAAAAAAAACAAAAAAATACCTGTGCGCATTTTCCCATCATAATTATCATATTTTGTTTTTGTCGTATTTGTTGCTGTGTGGTAAATTACATTGTTTTTTCCTCGCAAATGTGTTGAAAAACGTCGTATGAAACTCGTGAGCTCTTGCTTATTGCACACTTGGCTGGCTGAGTTACGCCCTCGCCTACGGCTGCCTAGTGTGCAATGAGCAATCAAAGCTAACTTGTCTCATAATGTACTATTTTAATACCATGCTGTGGTTGGTGGCAGGTAGTGGCTAAAGAATAATCTCAATTCTACTGTTACTTCCGTACTTTTTCGAAGGCGAAGTAATTTTTTTTTCACGCAACCATAAATTTTGAAACTGTTTCCTAGTAATAAGGGAGCCTATTCCTACCATTAAAAAAAATCAGCCACATTGATTTTTTTCAGACATTCCCCATTGTGGAGGTGTCGTAGGTATTATAATTACAATATTGCAAGGTGGCACCTTGAGCGAAAGTGGCGCCGCGGTGAATTTTATAATACTAGCTGACCCAGCAGATGTTATCCTGTCTTAGTTATGATTATGATTTATGAATATTGAATTCGAATTTTAAACGACTTTCAGTTTTTTTA
Organism: Agriphila geniculea; assembly: GCA_943789525.1. Classification (NCBI taxonomy): domain Eukaryota; kingdom Metazoa; phylum Arthropoda; class Insecta; order Lepidoptera; family Crambidae; genus Agriphila; species Agriphila geniculea. Next base: position 14,132,596 of record OX038882.1, on the reverse strand, counting down.
CATCCTCTTTGACGATGTTTCTGCCGTGTCACACAAGTCTCACTTATCTTGAGATAGGTGAGTTACGCGTAACAAAGCTAAATCGAATTATTAAGGTATCATTTATAATGGTACACTATCATTTTTATTTTTTTAATGCTTTTTCATAATAATATTGGATATGGCATATACACAATGACTTGCTGCAAACGTACATCTTTCGCAACTTTAGTTACGTGAGATAGGAGATAGGCATTATACGTTTTCTACTGGTTGTGAGATTTTTTTTCGATTATACGTTAATTTTTATTTTGTACTAGAAATGATATTGATCGATGACGTTTTCTGCTGATCGCTACTTTTATATGTTAATTTTTAATTTGTACTAGAAACGAAGACTAGAAATTATTTTTTATTTGATCTTTGACATCTAATCTTGAGTTCTTGTTTATGTTGATTTTTATTCTGTACCTACTAGAAATGTGATGGATGATTATGTTTTCAAAAATTATTATGCTATGTGCAAGTTTTTTTTGTACGTCGTAGTATTTTGTATGAAACAGCAGATTGTTTTTTTCGCGATTTCGTAGTTGGTCCCATAGTAAAGGTTGTTCAGTTTGATGGTCACTATCTACCATATTCGGCTTTATAAGGCTTTTACCAAACACATATAACTGTATTAAGTACTGACTTAACAATGTTTCTAAATCCTAATCAAAAACTTCATTATTTATTATAATTAAAAGTTGATTGTTTACTTATTAATAGTGATTTATTTCCATTTTTAAATTAGTAGTACCTACATTTAGTACTTTGATAATCACCTAGGTCTCTAAAGATAAATAAATACTACTATATTTTTTAAAACAATATAGCAATTCTCTAGTCTGCTTAGTAAAGTCAATTTTCCGTATTTAAAGATACACGAAATGGTGGAATTACAATAAATTATTTCCTTCTATAAAGCTAGTAACGGGCAAGCTCTCTTATCTCAAGATACGCACAGTGCGTTACATAATTTGCATGGTATCCTGAGCCACATTAAAACAAAAACAAGTTATAAATAGGATAAAATTAATGTTAACATTAACAAAAAAAAACCTTTTTTTAGAGATGGATATCAACAACGACTATATAAAAAAATAAATACAAAATTCTGTTAATTTTATCCAATATGAAAGAAACTAGGAAAAATACTTGTCTTCTAAGCCATTTTCCCAAAAGTAGTCTTTTTTCAGATAGGTGAGATCGGTGTGACACGGCAGATTTGCAGCCCGCATTCTGTCAATTCTATGTCAAACGTCATAAGGTTACATTAAAAAAGTTTATACTGTCCAAATTAAATTTTATTATGGTGCTTAAGTATTCATATTTTTTTTAATTTTCCGCGCAATTTTCTTTATTTTTTTCTTTCATAAGAACCTTGTCCTGATAATAACAAACACTACAAAAAAAGGATTAGAGAAATCGGTTCAGCTGCTCTCGAGATTTGGGCTTATAGAAACACATTTAGCGATTCATTTTTATATTATAGATTATAATTCTAATACACAATTTAAATAATGATTTACGTGGAATTTTTAGGGTCCAGAGTCTAGTATTTTTAGACGGTATCATTACATTCCCTCGTAGTCACTGCTATAAGTAGATAGCAAAACTGCTAAAAGTGGCCGTTTTTGACACATTTGCTATCTACTTCTATGAATGACTACGAGGACATGTAGTGATACCTTCTAAAAATACTAGACCATGGGCGTTAAAAACTCCACGTAAAAAATTAATAAAATCTTTTTCTATTAATAACTTATTAAATAAAAACCTCTGAGGGCGCCACTTTTGGTCATAGAACAGCGGCGCCACTTTCGATCTGGGTAGCCAAACCCAATCTAAGTTTTTTAAAATGAAGGATATTTATGAGTTAGGTTAAATGATCCGTTTCACAAAAAAAAACTATTTTGTATCTAGGTAATAAAATCACCGTCAAAAAAGTCTCCACTACGTCAATGAGTTCGTCATAAATACTCAAGTCACAATAATATCGGTGATATTATTAGATTTGTTTGATAAATAGTCAATAATTATAGCACTAGCAATTTCGAGATGCCTTCCTAATGTTTCGGTAGTTTATGTCTCAGTCTCATTAGTTTACTCGTATTTCACTTTATTTTAATATCAATGGTAAAATGATGTTCGGTAAGGGGTAAAAAACCTTTTGTTTTTAAATTTTGGTTTTGTTTTGGTTTTGCCTTTCAAGATTTCATAATTTTCCAAGCTAAAATAAAAAAAAACTCATTTCAGAAATCATTATTTCTCTTTTTCATAAATTAATAATAATTTATGAAAAATAATTAATACGATTTTTTAGAAAAATAATAAATATATAATAATTAACAATTTAGCCTCTCTCTTTCCAGTAAATTTTTTGCGGAGCCTTTTATAGAGCGGCGCGGCGGTAATCTTAAAAAAGACGCTTAGAAAACACTTTCCGTACAAGTCATCTCGGAAATATGAAAATTTGGTATCGATGCATTCAGTACGATGCCCTGATCATAAATATATAAGATGACAAGTACGAAAGTGGTGGGGGTAGAAACTGTGACGTCATAAAGTTTTCAGTACAAAGAAATTTTTTTTTCATACCTTATGGTATATCAAATGAAAGGGCTTTGTGAGTAGATTGCGAATATATAACACACTATAACAATCTCACTACTTGGTCTAACAAATTATTAGCAAACGTCGAAAAATTTCGCAATTCAGAATCGCCATTGAACAGGTCTAGATTGAAAACGACTGAATTGATTTTTACAAAATACATAACAAATAACTCTGCACATACTCTTTTCGAATGTCTAAAGGTAATTGACCAAAGATATTTAAAAATAAGAAAAGTACATCAGTTTTAATAACAGCATAATTTTCTGCTTTTTCTAAATTCTCAGATTCCTTTAATAATTAATAAAAAATAAATAAATAAACTTTTGTATGTTTATCCTTACTTTTTCTATTTAGTAAACAGTATTTGACAGTTTCCAGGCTTCTTTTAAATTTAAAACACTATAAAAAAATGTGTTAACAATTTCTTTAGTATTCAATGCGTGGAAAACCATTTGTTGAATTTTATACATGATTATTTCAAAAAAGAATTGAGTATAGTTTGTTTACCAAATAGGACAAGTAAGGATAACTAAAAGTAATGACAAGTACACATGGAAAACACACACAGTTGCTCGGAGACCTAAATAACGTGACGAAACTCAATAGGCAAAAGTTATTTACAAAAAATCAAAACAATACACAAAAATCACAGTCTTTCTAATGGGTATAAAAGGGGCTTAACGGGTGTAAATAATCATTCATAAAATACAACAAATGTTTTACCACGCATAGAATACCAAAAATATTGTAAATTGTTAATAATATTCGATTTAATAAGACAACATATTTTAAAATAGTGATTAAGTTTAAAAGAAGTATCTAAAGTGTCAAAATTTGGTTATTTAAACCTTCGTCTGTTTATCCTTACTTGTCCTAGTAAGGATAAACATACGAAAGTTTATTTATTTATTTTTTATTAATTATTAAAGGAATCTGAGAATTTAGAAAAAGCAGAAAATTATGCTGTTATTAAAACTGATGTACTTTTCTTATTTTTAAATATCTTTGGTCAATTACCTTTAGACATTCGAAAAGAGTATGTGCAGAGTTATTTGTTATGTATTTTGTAAAAATCAATTCAGTCGTTTTCAATCTAGACCTGATCAATGGCGACTCTGAATGGCGAAATTTCCCGACGTTTGCTAATAATTTGTTAGACCAAGTAGTGAGATTGTTATAGTGTGTTATATATTCGCAATCTACTCACAAAGCCCTTTCATTTGATATACCACATGGTATGAAAAAAAATATCTTTGTACTGAAAACTTTATGACGTCACAGTTTCTACCCCCACCATTTTCGCGCTTGTCATCTTATATATTTGTGATCAGGGCATCTTACTGAATGCATCGATACCACAATTTTGTATTTCCGTGATGACTTGTGCGAAAACTAACCTCAAACCTTGTTTTACCGCCCTACTATTACACAGCATATATATTCGAATATATTATGCTGTATAAAAGGTTCATGTACTCTATCTACATCTACATTTTGCTGTGCTAAAGCTTTCCAAATAGCGAAACCTTTTTTACTGAAAGACATTTTAAACTCATTTGGGTTTAAAAAATAATTAGCCCTGCATTCAAAGATTTTTGAAAAATCGTATTTCCTAACCGATAAACTCAAATAGTTGAGCTGTTGAGAAGTAAAATAGTTGTTCAGTTTCCAGTTGATCGGTTCAGTTGATCGGAATGGAAAAAGGGCTTTTTTCTTGATCTTCCTAGTTCTATCTCAGAAAGAAGTAAGTACTGTAAGCAATGTCTCATGTCATCACTTTCAGATTTTTTTGAAATGTATATTCTATAAAATTTGGTTCGGTTTGTGTAGAGTAGAGATCCTCTTATAATTTTGTAAATTAAAGAATCTATCTTAAAGAAGTATATCAAGTCGTTTTGATATTTTATTTCCTGCTTTATCCTTTATATCCGAAGTCCATTTGGAAGGTAAGTATATTAGGTCGGAAGAATGGCCAAATGGGATAAGTTAAGAACAGAATTAGGATCAGTCAGGAATCTAAGCCCTTGTAGGATGAGATGTCATGGGATGACTAAGGAACAACTCTACGCGCGAGCGAAGCGTCCCCGTTTTGGCTTGGGCAAAAATGCTTTCGTATGTCTGTCCCGCTGTCCGTCTGTTTTCCTCTACAAATCGTCTCAACTGATTCTTATGTAACACGTGTAGTCTTTTGTGAACAGGTTCGATATTGAAAAAGAATGTTTTATCGATTCAGTTTCTCAAAATTTTTAGAAAAAAAACATATTTCATCCATTTCGATAAATGTCACAAACGCGAGGTCTACAGCTCACAGACCCAATAGTAACTACTAGCGATCCCCCCTCGCTTCGCTTCGGTGTAGTGTGGAGTATGACACCATGTATTATAAATACAAACCTTCCTCTTGAATCACTCTATGTATTAAAAAAACCGCATCAAAATCCGTTTCGTAGTTTTAAAGATCTATGCATACATAGGGACAGACAGCGGGAAGCGACTTTGTTTTATACTATTTAGTGAAGTAGGTACCTATATTGTTTATTGACCGAGCGAGCGCTAAGCGCGAACGAAGCGTGTCCGTTTCAGCTTGGGCAAAAATGCTTTCGTATGTCTGTCCGGCTGTCTGTCTGTTCTCCTCTATAAGTAAGTCACTTTTCTCAACAGATTCTCGTGAAAATTTGTGAGCGGGGTTCGATAATAATTATAAGTAATCGATTTTTTATCGACTCAGTTTTGCGAAATTTTGCGGAAAACAAATATATTTCAGCCATTTCACACAGCCACTTAAAAATACTACCTATTTGATGATTACAACCTCGACGTTTACATTTTCATCTCGAGTTCAAACCGTTCCCTCAAAACCAATAAAATGTATACAATTGAATGTTATATTTATTTCCCAGTTAAAGTACATTTTATAGGTTTCGCCTATATTGGTTCTTTGAATTTCAATGATTTCCTTGAATGAAGAGTGAATTTGAAAGTGTAAAATGAACTCTCACCCGTTTAATATAAGAATGTAAATGTTTATACCTAACGCAAGTAAGTACATTGTAAAATATAAACTCATCGTTTGTTTTGTATTTAAATGTTTGTTTTCCTGTTTAGAGAAAAAGTTTTTGCACTCCTTTACAGGTATTTTATTAACAAAATACATCGTGTGTGACTCAGTCTGTCTGTCTGTCTGTCTGTCACAGCTGGATATCTCGAGAACTACTAATGGTATCAACTTGAAATTTGGAATAGTTTAAGATGACATTTGCCCAACTATTTTGCAAATAAGAAAGAAATAATAAAATTAATATTTTTTTTACAACAGGGACTGAAAAGGGGTCTTAAAAATTTTAAGTGAGGTGACTAGGGCATGTGGGGTATCATATGAAAGAACGCTGTTTGCACATTTTGAAACAATTTTTCCTTTTTTCTTAGGCCACATAGTTTTCGACTTATAATGAAAAATGTAAAAAAATACCGTTCCCCCCCTTATCTCCGAAGTTTGCTAAGAGAAAAATCTGAAATAATTCTATGTGATAGTAGATTATGTAAAGATTACAGGAAAAATAAAACGATGTCTCAATATAACACACTTTTTTAGAAATTCAAAAAACAAACAATTTTTTTTAGTTTCACTACCAGTCAACAGATGGCGCTGTCCTAAGCATGCTAACCTAAGGGACAAAAATAGTTCCACTATCGGTCAAGAGATGGCGCAACCTAACACTACAATTATAAATTGGTGGCTGGTTCTAATATAATTACCTACTATTTGCCGTACGAATAAACGAAGAATAAGTTCCTACTTAGTAATATAGTAATATAATAATAACGAGGAGCTCGGTGGCGCAGTGGTTTAGCGCCTGGACCAGCGATTGCGGAGATTAAGCAACGTTCGCAAGGTTCGGTCATGGGATGGGTGACCAAAAATTTATTATCTCGAGCTCCTCCGTGCTTCGGAAGGCACGTTAAGCCGTTGGTCCCAGCTGCATTTGCAGTCGTTAACACCCAACAATCCGCATTGGGCCCGCGTGGTGGGTTATGGCCCGTCCTCCTTATCCACCCATAAGGAAGGCCTGTGCCCCAGCAGTGGGGACATTAAAATGGCTGATGGACTAGTAATATAAACATTTTGCAATGTGGAGTGGCTGAAACGTTTTTCAGTCACCATAAGCAGCATTTGTAAATTAACTGTCCGCCTGTTCGCCCTTCCACCTGTCTGCCGTTTATCCTATTTTTTTAAAGACTGTCCTAAAATAACATATCCAAATATATTTATGATTGTACGGAACCCTCGGTGCGCGAGTCTGACTCGCTCTTGACCGGTTTTTATTTCAATTAACTTAGAGTAAAAGTAACAACAAAGTGTCACACGTTCAACCGTTTTTGAGTGATTGAGTAACAAACAAACATACAAACATCACCAACATCAGAATTTTCAATTTTCACATTTACTTTAGTAGAAGAAAGGATTAAAACAATTTTCAGATATATTAAAACATAGGATAGGTACTTTCATTCTGTTCAAAGGTTCCCTAGGGATTTTTAGTTTGTTTGTTAGACGATAGAATATAGACGAACATACATCTATGTATTTGTAAATAAAATGCCTGTAAAGGAGTGAAAATTACTTCAAGTCTGGTGGTATTAGTTAGTAGAGAGGTAAGATCAAATAATATTGGAATAATCAGTGGATGCTTTGTAGATTGAAATTCCAAAATCGAAAGGTTTTAATTTTCCATTAATGATCCTTAGTAAATCGCTAATTTAAATGATAAAATATCACCGACGTTCGTTTGCATAATTTTCATTCACCTTTGATCATTTGATATCCAACAAAAACCTTACCATAAAGTATAATGAATTTTGAAGAATAAAATATTATTTTCTCCCAAAGATGATCAGAAACAGAAAAGGTAAATAATTTCCGTCTTTTTCAAAGAACTGACTAAAATAGATAACTTGGTAATTTACATTTAAACCGAATTATACGAATTCGTTTCAGAAGTATTTTTTTACCCTGTGATCTTTAGTATCAAACGATTACTGAGAACCACCTACCACTAGCAAGTGGTGTCGGATGACTTCGTCCTTTAGACTTATACCTAGGAAATATATATTATTTATAATTATTTACTAAACAAAAGTACAAAAGAGCAGCCCTTGACGAGCCTTTTGCTGGTTCTTCTCGTTGCAAATACTGAATTAATGTGTCCCTAGTAAAATAATAATAAAAATAAAATGCTTGGACAATTTCACACAGCGCTATCTAGCCCCAAACTAAGCAAAGCTTGTAATATGGGTGCTAAACAACTGACATACTACTAATATACTTTTTAAATTTAATATACTTATTATACATAGTAACGCCCAGACCGTCACAGAAATTAAAATTCATCATTTCAATTTCTGCCCGGCCGGGAATCGTACCCGGGACCTTTTGCGTGGTAGGCGGCATGTTGACCACTGCACCACTCAGGTCGTCAATTTTATATGCATCAATAATTGGCCCACAGTTAGCTGTATTACACATTACTTAGCTTTATATAGATCACCTGTTAGATCACAGTTGGAATATGGAGCAATAGTATGGAATCCATTTTACCTAAAATATAAGTAATGACCAACTCGAAAGAGTTTGAAATTTGTAAATTTTCTCTGCTTTCTCTAAGATCGCGTAGAATAGCGTAGAATGCTTATGAGTCAAACATTTCTATACAAAGTCATAAAGAATCAGTTTGATTGCACTCATTTAATCAATTTTTCCTTAAGCATACCAAGTAAATCTTAACTTATAAATAGTATTACCGTGACGCAACTCTAGAGCACATGCTTTAAAAATGTGTAAAACGAATGTTGGCAAACGTACACCCCTGCATCACGTTATGCAAAATTATAATGATCATTTTGTTAACATCGATTGGCTTAAGCTCTCTCCTGGGCAGTTCAGGACGAAAGTCCTGCTGCATCTTCAAAATCTAGATTCTATGATATAAGATCTAAAATTGTATGTAACTATAGAAACTATACAAATAATTTTGTTCCTAAGTCCTTATGTGTGTATGTATGTATAACTCTCTTGCATTCATTTTGTAACCTTTTATTGTTCCTAATAAAATAAAATAACAACCGAATGCTCTAATTTATAAATAAAAAGCCGGCCAAGTGCAAGTCAGACTCGCTCACGAAAGTTTACGTTTTTTTACTCATGTGACGAAAGTTTCCATACAAAAATACGTAAAAATCACGTTTTTGTATGGGAGCCTCACTTAAATATTTAATTGATTCTGTTTTTAGTATTTGTTGTTATAGCAGTAACAGAAACTGTTTGGCTACCATGGTTCATGGGATACAGCCTGGTGACAGACAGACAGACGGCCAGTGGAGTTTTAGTAATAGGGTCCCGTTTTTACCCATTGGGTAAGGAATCCTAATAACCCGAGGGGCCGCCGCCGCCGCGCCCCGTCATATTAACGCCAATGTTGAATACTAGACAGTGTCCGGCAACTTTCCTGCTTTGGTGTGGACCTCCGAAACCAACATTGTATGAATAGAATAGCCTCATAAACCTTCATATCACGCATTTCCCCACTCGGAACATTCACAGTCCAAAGTCTCATATCTAATTTTAACCGTAGGTAGGTAGGTAAGTACGTACTTTGAAATTACAACTCTGCTTAGAGCTGACAAAGTTAGAAGACTTTGGCAGACGCGATACTTTTAGTATCGACAACTGAGACTTTTTGCGATGGTATCGATATTACATTGCGTTTTGGAAACTTTTTCAGCAGACACCACATAGACGTAGCCAGGCCAGTTTTTCGGGAGGATTGAGGCCAGTTTTTGGAGGGATCAGTCGGTATGTTAAAAAGAACGCTTGACAGTAAAAAGGATTTTACTATATCTTATGCTGCAACGCTTTACGTGTGATTTAGCGATTATGGCTATATGTGACTAGATATAGAAGCGACTGGAATATTTTGCGGGTTGTAACGTTCAATCGTTTAGAGATACTTCCGATGAGTAGCTAAAGCTGAGTTCAGACGATACCACACGACCCGAGTTCAACTCAAACGCAGCCCGTGCCCAGCCCGCGCCTTGAACTTAATCGCTTACAAATTTTGAGTCTTAGGGCGTCCTCTGCGTTAAGCGGGGTCTCGGCGCAGGAATATGGATTGCTGGTTTTCTGGCGCACAGATGCTTGCAGTGCATGAGTAAGCTCTAATCTATGTCGATCCGCGCGCGTGTCCTGTTAACGCAGCGGAGGCCCTTATGACACTTTAATCAATTCCGTTATATATTGTCGATGCAGCTGCACCCGCCCACGCGCTCAGCCAGCTCATGCTCAACCCGAACTCAACTAAAACGCAGCCCGCGCCCAACCACTGCGCGCTCACTCGTTTCATCCGCGCTTCGGCTAGTGTGGTGGTGACAAGTAATTCACGCTCGAAAATGGCGCCACGAAAAATATTTCTTCCTAGTATTATTTTTGTTTTTAACTTTACTTCTATTCATACTTTTTAAGAACATTGCTTCCCGCGGCCACTATACAGGCTGTCCCAAAACTTTGCCACACGGAGGGAAAGTACCTTACATATTGAAGATAGGAAATTTTACTGAAAGAAGACTTCATTTTGATTTTTAAAATAATTGGAAATGCATTCAAAGATTTTTGAAAAATCGCATGCCTTAACCAGGAATCGAACCCACCAAATTAGAAAAAAAAAACTATCTTTTATTTTTACGATACCGATCGAAAGGGTTAGGTACTCATTAGAATTGTTTTTTGTTGAGTAACACAGCATCTTAAACAAAAGGAAGACCATGAAATTTAACATTTCAATTTTAATTATTACGTATTGTATGAATTTGTATACGAATGAATGCGCTTTTAAAAAAATCTTTGAATGCAGTTCGCATTATTTTTAAAACAAAACGAAGTCTTCTTTCAGTAAAATTTCCTATCTTCAATATTTAAGGTACTTTCCCTCCATGTGGCAAAGTTTTGGGACATCCTGTATATCTTCTTCTTTTTCGTGTTCTGCTCCTATCGGAGGTTGGACAACATCATGGCCATCTTGACCTTTGAGGCCGCTGCCCGGAATAGGGACGTAGAACTGCGACCAAATAAATCCGGCAGGTTCTTCAGCCATCGAATATCGTCTTCTCCAGCGCTGCGTTTACCCATAATGTTGCCCTGTATAAATTAGTTGTAGATATTACACTATGTATAGCGACCTTTGGTTGTTGGTGTCAAATAAATGAAAATAAACCTAGAAAAAAGTTATTCAATTAAAATTCCCACAAATGCCATTTTCTCGTTTAGCAATATACGCTTTCCACCGTCGATATGCTCAGTGGCAACTACATACTAGCATAGCATTATTGAAGCGGGCTAGAGTGGGGTCTGAGCGGGCGCAGATTGGGCACGGGCTGCGTTTGAATTGAGTTCGGGTTGAGCTCGGGCCGTGTGCAATCGTCTGAACTCAGCCGAATCGTCAATCGCCGCTGCTAAAAGTATCATGTGTGCTGAGGTCCAAAGTACCTACGGCAAAGCATTGTTACTAACCACTCTCTGCAACGCCCGACGAATAATAAATTTGATAAAGCTTCGAATTGAACTTCTGTGCTCACAATAGAATTCAGCTAACGGAAGGACTTATCTGGAATATTAATTTTCAATATTAATTGCTATATTTTGGCTTGCTTAATACTTTGAATTGAAATATTTTTAACGGATAATAGCGCGGTTTTATGTATTATAATAATAAAAATTAAGTCCAACCCAATCATGGGTAAACTTGGAAACTTTGAACTGCGTAAATAATAACCCACAAAGGTATAAATGTCAAAATAAGGAAAAAATTCATAATAAGAAAACGGTACTTATAATAGATTTTTCCTTGAACAAAAATGAATCTTGTGCTTCGGTTAAAACCCACAATATTTAATATTAAAAATATCATCTAAATATAAACAAGGGTTCAACGGGTTTATTGTATGCAACAAAACTGGTTTCGGAGGCATAGCAGGAAAATATGAAACTGGATTATGAGACATGTCAACATCTCGAATAGTTCCGCTGTTGATTTCAATCTGATGGCACGTTATATAGGAGTTATATTTTATTCAACTTTTTTTGAACACAATAATAAGTATCTTTTTATTTACAAACCTCTCCTAAAAATTACTATAACAAAATGAAGCGTTTAATAAGTTCAACATTGTTTCTTCTATCAGCATTATCGGCGAATGGAGGTAAGCTGTTTACACTAATAAATAGGTTATAAAATTATATATGTTTAATAAGTTTATTTATTTTTACACTCACGTTTATGAACAACAAGTAAGGATAAACGGACTATATAGCCTATGTTTCTCGTCGTCCATAATTATATGTCTCATCTCTCTGAGATGCATTTTTACACCATCTATTGATTCTTTTTTTTACCATTTTTTGTGCTTTTTAACTTTTCTAATCCTTCAACAAAAGAGAATGTCTCGTTTATAGACTTAGCCCGGCCACATACAGATGGAATGAAAATCATACATAATCGAAATTCCGTACGGGATTCCGAAACGGGATTTAGTTTGTATGTGGCCGGCTTTAAGAACTATTTTTGCTACCGTGGGTTTCATTATTGTAATTTCCGTAGGGATCTCTACTATTCTTTAAATAAAATACAGCCTATGTTACACGCTGATAATGAAGCTTTCGAAGAAACTTGATGAAGGTGAAAGAATTTTAAAATAGTATCAGCAATTTTTGAGTTTATTCATTACAAGGAAACACAAACAAACAAACATAAAAAACGAATCTTTCCTCTCTATAATATTAGTATAGATTTAGAAGTATCTACTAATCTACCAGTCGTGTTTATGTTAATGAAACTTATGTTTACAAGGTAGTATCATTTTCCGTTTGGTTTCCAGAGTCTTGTGTAACTCCTAATGGCAGCGTAGGAAACTGCGTACAAGTATTCAGCTGCCCCGTTCTTTCAAATATACTTCGTGGCAAGCAGCAGACGCCGGAACAAATCGCATTGCTGAGGAAGTCTGCTTGCGGATTCGAAGCAACTATTCCGAAGGTAATAATGCGCACAGCAATAGAGTGAAATCAAGGGCGCTCTGGCAGCAGGGTGCCAGGAGTTGTACTGGTGGCACCCCCCTGTCAGGAAAGTATACATAGAAAAAATTACATTACATTCATTAAGTTACTGTTTGAATAAAAACTGAAGGCGTCTAGGTTCCTGTCCTTGACCACCTTGTCAATAAATTCAGTATTCTCCTCTATTAAATAGTATAATGTGTGTAGACGCAGATGCACCTCCCTGAAAATATCCTGGCGGCACCTTTGAGTGAAACTCCCTTCCTGCGTCAACCAAGAAAAAAAATCCCCTAAGATTAGAGTTGGTTAAAGTATGAAATTGCCGATTTTTTCTCTTTCACCTCTGTGAAAATCTCTACTCTCATATTATTTCGAACTAGCGACCCGCCCTCGCTTCGCTTCGGTGTAGTGTGGAATTTGATACCATGTATTTATACATATAAACCTTCCTCTTGAATCTCTTTATCTATTAAAAAAACCGGATCAAAATCCGTTGCGTAGTTTTAAAGATTTAAGCATACAAAGGGATATAGGGACAGAGAAAGCGACTTTGTTTTATACTAAGTAGTGATTATGATCATGATGGCCAACTATCATCAATAAAAATATTTCTGATTTTCTTTCCAGTAACATTAAATAAAGTATCTTCTAAGTGACTCCTTTCTTTTCGTTAGCAGAGATGACCACTTGATTCGTTGTAACTTAGCCGATACGAATTTTTTCACTTATCAATTATGGCCATAGATGTGCATAGTTTTATTTAATTTTATTTGTTTAAAACACACCAACAGCATAAACATACACATTGGAACAATAATCAAAATTCACTTCTGATGTGTAGGCTAATAACAGAGGTGTTCAGCATTCAAATATGAGTAAGGTCACAGTCAACAAATTATGAGTTAATAAACATTACGCACCATATCGATTCACAATATTTTTAGCGAAATTTCCGTAATGTTCAAACAAAACAATAGCGTTCATGGTTGTTAAATAAATTAAGAAAAATTTAGTATGGAAAATGCTTACAAAGCGGTAACTTCATACTTAAACCCTTCATATTTCTGATATTAACTTAATTTATTTTTAAAGCCGGAGTACCTTTTGAGTGAGCTGTCTCTTTTGTAGATCCTGTCTTGACCCTCGGATTGAGATCAAGAGTAAACCCAATAAAAATAATAAAAAAACCGGCCAAGTGCGAGTCGGACTCGCGCACGAAGGGTTCCGTACCAAAAAACGGCAAAAAAATACGTTGTTGTATGGGAGCCCCCTTAAATAATATTCTTATTCTATTTTTAGTATTTGTTGTTATAGCGGCAACAGAAATACATCATCTGTGAAAATTTCTACTTTCTAGCTATGATGGTTCATGAGCACTAAAATTATCATTTCATATTCATCATTAGCATCCTAGGGCACTAAAATTGTCTATTGTCAAACCTCTTTTTAAGAAGGGTGATAAAGATGATCCTAATAATTATCGCCCAATTAGTCTCATTACAATTTTTGCAAAGGTGTTTGAGAAATGTATGCTCAAGAGATTATTGGCCTTCTGTCAGAAATATAATATTATACAAAGTGAACAATACGGTTTCCAAAAGAATAAATCGACTGGTTTAGCTATTTACGATCTTGTTAAACATATACTGACCAATTTAAATAATAACCGTTTGACGACAGGCTTGTTTGTTGATCTGTCCGAAGCCTTTGACTGTGTTTCTCATGACATTTTATTAAAAAAATTAGAATTACTTGGACTAAGGGGTATCTCACTACAATGGTTCAGTTCATATTTAAAAAACCGCAAGCAGTGTGTTTCTGTGAGTAATGTAATAAACCAAGAATTTGTGACGTTTACATCTGACTATTGTGGAAATAAACTTGGTGTTCCACAAGGAAGCATTTTAGGTCCCGTTTTATTTCTTCTCTACATAAATGACATGAGTGAATGTATTGACCATAGATGTATTCTTTATGCAGATGACATTTCAATTATAGTGACCACTGATAAATATAAATATAATAATCCAATTACTCAACATGAAACTGACATTAATAATACAATTGACTCTTTATGCATTTGGCTTGATGACAATAACTTGAAAATTAATCTTACCAAATCTGTTCTTATGCAATTTAATAAATCGAAGCATACTAAGTACAACTTTAAACTAAATATAAGTAAAGTACAGGAAGTTTCTAATACCAAATTTCTGGGTGTCACTATTGATGATAATGTAAATTGGTCTTCACATGTGAATGATCTCTGTAAACGAATCAATAGATTTTCGTATGCGATTAATCAGGTTAAAAAGGTAACCAATAAAAATACTGCCATTCTCACATACTATGCGTATGTAGACTCTATCCTGCGTTATGGACTTGTCATTTGGGGAAACTGTACAGAATGGGAAAGAGTCTTTATTTCACAAAAGAAATGCATCAGAGCCATAGGTGGTATTAGACGGGATGAATCCTGCAGACCACTTTTCAAGAGTTTTGGTCTGTTACCGCTTCCCTGTCTTTATGTTTTGGAGGTATGTGTTTTTGTATATAAACATAAGCATCTATTTAAAAGGCCTTCTGATCGCAGACAACGTAGAGACCCACACGGAATTGTATTTGATACTGTACCTAGTTCACGCAAATATGGTAGGAGCTGTCTCGCAATGTGCGTCAAGGTTTATAACAAAATCCCAAATGAACTAAAGGCCATTAATAATATTGGATTATTTAAGAAAAAACTTAATAAATGGCTTACCTCTCACAACTTCTATAGTGTAAAGGAATTTTTTGAGTGTAAGAAATCATGAATTTTTATTCTTTGCTTGACATTTCAATATTGTGATGGACATGAATATTATTAGTTTGTTAAGAGATTTGTGTATTTAAGGCTATTATCATTATTACGAGTATTCTTATTATTGACATAATTTATTGACATTAATTATTGACATTATTTATTGACATTTTTTATATTTGATTATTGATGTATTAATTTTTGACAACATGAATTCGATAATTTTTTTTTTTTTTACTTCGATAATTTATATTTTAACTTGCCTTTTTTTGCCTATCGCCTGCAAAGGTGGAAGCCAGTGGAACTGTATTTAGTTATAAGATCTGACTTAAATGTACTTACCTGTGTTTCGTGTGCAATAAATGATTATGATTATGAGATACAGCCTGGTGACAGACAGACAGACAGACGGACAGCGGAGTCTTAGTAATAGGGTCCCGTTGTTACCCTTTGGGTACGTGTACCGTTTTGCGACCTTCGGTACTAAGGTTTGATGACTGTCGTGGTCTAATTTCGGAAATTACTTCAGGACTTGGAAATAAAAGATACTCTTGCGTTGAAAACCATTTGGCGTCTATATTATTTGAATTTTGAATAGGTACAACGATCGAGGAGAGAAGGGTGAGGAACAATGTATTGCTACCAATGGCAGCGCCGGTTCGATTCCCGCGTCATGTAGCGCGACGGTGATTGGGTGAAGACGATTTGCGTTCCGTTCCTCGCTTCTAAGCCTCAACATGCCCCCGGCCTTGAAAGCAGTCGCTTTCGAAGTCTTCTAACGCGTAGGCTCCTCCTCGTGAATGAGAGGGCAGATCTTGGCGAATGCATGTCAAACATCGCCCGAAGTCGTCTGTCTCGCATTCTTGAAACGCCATCCTTGCCCGGGATGGTTCTGTGCACTCGCCCCAAGCTCCACTTCAGAGGTGACAGGTTGTTCTCCATCTCATGTCGTCTCAAACGATGAGCTGGAACATCAGTAAGGTCGTCGCAAGTTGGCGCTGCTAGTGATCGACCAACCAGAAAGTGGAATGGAGTTAAATGAGAAAGGATTTTAGAATCTATGGATAGTGGAGGCGGTCTGGAGCTTAGGACAGTTTCAATTTGTGATAGCAATGTGCTAAACTCTTCAAATATAAGTTGCGCTTTACCTACAACACGACATGTAGGTTGCAAGAATTTACTCCTGCCTCCCACAGACCACCAAAGTGAAGCGAATAGTATAAAAGAAAAAAGTAGTATAAACGAAAATTTAATATTATTGTTAGTGGCAAATTCTTCAATGTCGTAATTACATGCGTAGATATATGAAAAACTATTAATCAACGATAGCGCCAGTAAATATGCCTCAGTAGTGAGGTCAGTGTCTAATTCTAAATAAGCCGCGCGAGTAACAAAGCACACAAACAAACAAACGTATGCCTTTGAAGATCGAACCCCCTTACCTTTACGGTTAAGTATGAGCACTGGCCCGCACCGCAATCCACTCCGCATCGAATAAAATAGGGAAAAACTAGGCGACAAGTTGCCCATCAGAGGCGTTAGTGTTTTACACGTTATAAAATTAGCAACAACCTTCCTAGCGTAGCTTCCACCACCAAGAGGCCACCAGGTTTCGCGTAAACCATATAAAGCCTGGGGTCCAACGTGGAGAAGCCGAAGGTGCCCAACGCGAAACAACAACAACAAGGAAAAGTAATGTTTACAAGATATTGAAATTGCGTGTATTTTATTATAGGAAAATTCATTTGATTTTCTACGAATGATTTTATCGGCATCGATTAAACAAATTTTATTTGTAATATGCGAACCATTGAGTAGTAGCGTATATTCGGTAGGAAAACCTTCCATCCGAGACCAACGAATTAAAGATGTTTCTATTTTATCCACACCAATAACGCCTATGCCTGTCCGCCTGCCATTTATGTTTCGTTCTTCATTTATAGTGCGTAAATAAATCGACGCGCTCTGCGATGCATCGCTCATAACATGCAGCTGAATAGGCGTAGTGATAACATGGCCCGGCACACGAATCGTACCGAGGAGCGCTTGCAAAGAAACAACAAACCGGTTTCGCGTCCGCGCGACGCTCGCCGGCGGGACAACGTCGTCCCAACAGATTTTCATAAGCAATTGTTGCAGTAATACTTTAGCGTTATTTATTATAGTAGGGCTCAACAAACCACGAGGGTCAAAGATTTGCTCTAAATTAAATAGAATTGATCTCTTAGTAACTGGCGTATCGTCAGTATGGACCTGCGTTTTGAAATGAAAATTATTAAAGTTATTCCTGGAACTATGCTCACTAAGAATGCCGCCGTAATGCGTCAGGGAATGACAAGGATGGTCATAGCTAGCTATCGGACTTATGTGACTCAAACCCAGGTATTCCCGCATAAAATTCCCGTATGATAATTTATAATCATCAGGCGAGCGCTGCAACCGTTTATCTAAAGCGTAAAGTTGGCGCTCGGCTCGCATAAGAGAAGATTCGCCTAAGAAATCAGGTGACTGTTTAAACGGAATGCGTTTAGTAAACCTTCCTTCACTATTGCGCCTTGTAGTATGAAGGAAACGTTCCTCGCATGAACGCTCTTCCTTAGTCCGCGTATCGCTGACCTTAGGTTCTTCGTGCTCCCGTGCGCGTAGTCGAGAGTCTAAACAAATACTATAATTGCAATAGATTTGCTTTGTATTTCGCGTATTATTAAGAACTGGACCGGAAATGATCCACCCTAAACAAGTATTCTGTAAGTAAGGGCCGTTGGGAAGTCGCATTTTCCCTTCGCGTAACAGGTCCCAAAACTTATCAGCGCCTATTAATATGTCTATGGTTTCCGCGTCTAGAAATTGCGGATCTGCCAGCACTATGTTGTCTGGAATAAAGAACTGTGCGCTTGATTGACATAAAGCAGGCAGCGCAGACGATATTTGTGACAAAACAAAACAAGAAATTCGCGTGGTGTAGGTTTTATCAACGCGCGATTTTATTTCAATGTTACATGTTTCCGAACATTGTATCACTGAATCACCTACCCCTCTAACTTCGTGAGTGGACTGTATCATTGGAATTTGTAAAAGATTGCAAAAAGATTTTGTTATGAAAGATCGCTGGCTTCCATTGTCCAGCAGTATGCGCGCCGGGTGATAAGCACCGTGGATATCGGCTACCTGTACAATAGCTGTTGACAATAGAACAGTGTGCGTGTCAGTATCTATTGATTGAGCGCATCGTAATTGCATGTGTGCATTGTTAACGTGAATTGGGAACGAGTTCGCGGCGGCCGAGGTGGAGGGGTCACCTGCCGATGGCTGTGGCGGCGCTGCGTCTGCACTCACCTCGGAGCTCCCGGGAGCGACACTTGAATGAAGTGCAACTAAACTATCCGCGTTATCATTATGGATTAATGAGTTGTGTTTGCGGTTACACTTCTTACAAGGCCCAAACCTACAATCGTCTAGTGCGTGACCCGAACGTAAACAATTCTCGCATAGTTTGTGCTCGCGAATTAACTTTAATTTCGATTCCAAGTTACTATCGATAAATTTTTGGCATGAATAAAGTGGATGATTACCGTCGCATTTAACGCAAGATTTAGTGACGCGAGGTTGGCGGTCGGTTGGCATTTGTGTGGAAACATTGCAGTGGGGCGTGTAATGTGACTGTGAACTAAGTTTTTTAGTCTCAGTTTGCGGAGTGAACCCTTTATGCGACAGTTGCAATGTTTCGAGCATATCCGCCCGGTTTTTCAAGAAGCCAATCAATTCATCCACCTTAATTATGTGCTTAGAATTGTTATCGTTCGGAATCGACGTACACTTGTAGGTTTCCCATTCGCGTTCGGTCGTTTTGTCTAATTTAGACACTATAATATAATTAATTAGCGTGTCCCAAGAATCGGTGGGTTCGCCTAGCATTTTTAAAGCGCGTAAATTCTTTAAAATAGTGTCAATAAGGTTTCTAATGTGCGCGGGTGACTCTTTAGACAACGAATTAATAGTAAACAAAGCTTTAACGTGATTGTGCACTAAAAGTCTGTTGTTATTGTATCGGTTGAGCAATAATTCCCAAGCGACGTTATAATTATCGGTTGAGAATTCTACCGAGTTCACTACTAGTTCCGCGTTACCTTTAAGCGAAGATTTTAAATAGTGGAACTTTTGTATGTTGCTGATTCGCTTAGAGTTGTGTACCAAAGATATAAACGTGTCTCTGAATTCAAGCCAGTGCTCATAACGACCGCTGAAGGTCGGAAGCGAAATAATGGGAAGCTTAACTGACTGTGCTTGTTCGCTACAGCAATGCTTATCACCAGAATCATCACTGACCTCGAAACTGGTCAAAATGTGCTCCGCGCGCGCTAATGTGCTATAATAGGAGTTTTCGAACGATTCTCTATTATCTAACTGCTCAGATATATCAGATTCGGAAACACATTCTTCGATTTTACTCTGTATATCGTTGAATTCGGTATATAAACTAGCGGCTCCCTTAATGCGTAATTTTAAGTCGATACGATTTCGAGATAAATTTAAGAGGGTATCGCTCTCCTCTAATGAAAGTAAATAAGATGCAAATTTAGTAAGTCTGCCTTTAATGACTCCGCGCTTTTTTACAAGGTCGCGGATAAAAATAGAACCTGTACTTTGATCGACGGGAGATCTATCGCGAGATTTCGAACTAGCGCTAGTGGTAGTCAGTAAGGCGGGAGATTTATCGTGAGATTTAACACTTTCAGTAGTTTCTGTAGACATTTTGGTGGTCAGTGAGAACAGGAGTACTTACAGTTTGGATGCTCGAACACAGGTCAGCAGTGATAGCAACGTCACAAGCTGGACAATTTGTCGATTGCGCACTATCCAATATGCTCCTACGCGTACTTCTCACTGAAATTAGTTTAACACAGGTATCACAAAGAGAACTAGGAGATGATAGGGAAAAGAAAGGATGGTTGGTCCCACCAGATGCGTATGATGATCAGCAGAATGCCACTCCAGCTTCAATTCCTTTATGCGCTTAGCCTCCCAGTAGTCCTCCAGGTCCAAAGTATACGTTTCTTCCAGGATTTTCAGTACCAGGAACCAAGACAGCGTACTCCACAGGATGCTGAATTTGATATTTGGCGTAGAAGGGCCACATGTACCGTTTTGCGACCTTCGGTACTAAGGTTTGATGACTGTCGTGGTCTAATTTCGGAAATTACTTCAGGACTTGGAAATAAAAGATACTCTTGCGTTGAAAACCATTTGGCGTCTATATTATTTGAATTTTGAATAGGTACAACGATCGAGGAGAGAAGGGTGAGGAACAATGTATTGCTACCAATGGCAGCGCCGGTTCGATTCCCGCGTCATGTAGCGCGACGGTGATTGGGTGAAGACGATTTGCGTTCCGTTCCTCGCTTCTAAGCCTCAACAGTACGGAACCCTAAAAAATGGATTTACTTACTCATATTCGTTCATTTGCGGCTAATTATACACAAATTAAATTAAATAATAATGAGAAATTAATAAACTCTTTTTAATTTTTTTGTGAGACTGCTTTGCAAATATGAAAGTACTTTGTTTCTTGTGACATTTTCACGCCTGGACCTGTTTGATTTATTTTGGTAGGAAAATAGAGATAGGTTGGACCTTGACAAAGGATATAGGCTACTTACAATTATTTTTAAAATTCTAACGGAAAACAGAATGAGTTAATTTAATATAAGTTAAAAAAAATTAATAGGTGTGCTGCCCAAGGGTATGTGTGACATCGGATGGGGAACAAGGCTCGTGCGTCGCTAGAGGCTCTTGTCCTCATCTCCCCAAGACCTCAGAAGCAAAGAGGTAAGCCTCCTTCTTACCCACCCATAGTAAAAACCTGTGCCCCAGCAGTGGGGCAACAAATTAAAAATGGCTGACCTGCAATCCAAAAACCTGACATTCGCATGAATGCAGTCTATGTGCTAGCTCGTTATAAAATGGGTAAGTAGTATTTAATCGAGTCACAATAAATTCCCATTTTGGTTATCAAAAATACTGAATATACTGAAATACTAAGTGGGAGACGGACTGAGGGCGACTACAAATATTGAAAATAGGTGACTTTAAAATTGTTTGGCTTATTTGGGTGACAACCTTAGGGCACACAAAACACTTAAAAATTTGGCATAAGTATATTTTATTAAAAAAAGCAACTATTAACCTAATCGAGGTGGCAAATATTACTATGTTGGGCAACTTAAATCAGTTATAGTTACTTACTTGGTATAATAGTCACCCACTCAGTATTTCTGTAAGTCATTAAAATTATTCATCTTCCAAATGTTAATCTTGTTACTTACGTACTTTTCGTAATCAACAGTTAGTCGCCCGTTTAGTTATTTTGTCGCCAACAAAATAAACCGCTGCCGGGTTAAGTATTTAAGTATCCCATTAAAGGTCCCCCCAGACCTACCGGTTTCCGTTCTTTGCTTTGCTGTTCGGCAATGGACCACCGGCCAAGAGGCTCATTTTCAATCTATCGCATATTTTCAATCTAAGTACATTTCACATATAAGAATGTTCTTGTGAGCTTTGTTCCTTAAACGATCGTTATTAAACCACAAAAAAATTGTTCAGATAGGTAATGATGACACCCACAACCCTGTTCACAATTTATATAAATATGCGATCGATTTATTTTTAGCAATCGGAGACCATGTTCAGGGTGGCATATCTCCCAGAAGCTTCCTACTTCGCAACCCAGACGATGATATTTGATATCACCAAGCTAATGGCTATCTTGCCAATTTGGTCTGGTCCAAATATGCGATAGATTGAAAATGACCCTGGTTGGCCGGCGGTCTAGACAGCAAGTAGAACAGCAAAGCAAAGAAACGAAACCGGTAGGTCTGGGGGGACCCTAACAGTCGACTTTATTATTTTCCAGTCACCTAATTAAAAATATCACCTAATATTAAAATTACAAATTTATTTCTGTTTCAGTTGCATGGGTTCAGAAAATATTTGCTGTCCTCCTACAAATACTGAAGTACCAATAGGAAATTGTGAGAAAACTCTAAGCGCATTTCCATTTCCCAAAAAGTCTTATTGCTGTGGAACAGATAGCGTGACAGATATAAAAATATCCTACGGTAAGTACATTATTAATTTAATTAATTGCGTGCGTAGCATGCATAGACATAAACAATTATTTGTTTGTTCATTTGTTTATTTGTTAGGAAAACCAACAGCTTCAATATAACTTTAACCTACAATATAGTAAACAGCTAGTCAATGACAGGTTTTCACTTATAGCAACAATATAATACAATAGGAGTGTGAACAATATGTACCCATGTAACAGCGTAACTGTGTAGTTGTTAGCACCAGAAAGAATCAAGAATCAAAATCTATTCGAAAAAAATCATAGCTAGCTGGAAGACTACTACGTTTTAGCCAAGATTACGACAGATATACGATTGCAAAGTAAAACATTTTATAGAACCAAGAAAACCGAAGTTACGTTTCTCTGTCAATATTATGATTATTTTTTAATAAAATTTTAACATCTAATTAATTTCAGCTGGTGGACATAAACTTGATATTGACCAATACCCGTGGTTAGCATTGATAGAGTATCAGGCTGGAAATAAAACCAAACTTTCGTGCGGTGGTACGCTTATCAGTGGAAAGTACGTTTTGACAGCGGCTCATTGTATCTCTGGATCTGCACTCAATTACGGAACACCGTAAGTTTTTTAGAAGATTTTTTATTTTATTTGTATATAAGAATGATTTCCGGTAGATTTCAAAACACACGACTAGTCCACTTTTGACAAATGATTGTTTCTGACAAATGGCTGAGAACAAAGACTTCTATGTGTATACAACACTAGACATGCTGGTCAAAATACAAATTTTCTCACAACGCAGACGTGCGCGGGCTGAGGTATTGGGAGGCGGGAGAGGGGAAATGTGCAAAGAATAGTTCAGTGTTGACGCAGATGCGACACTAACGTATTCTTTGCCTTTTTCTTGTTGGACTCTGAGAGTACTTAGGTATAAAACTTTTAATAATAAAATTTAATTATTATGTAGGTACTCATTTATTGTATTGTAATAATATTGTGTCTACCTAAATTCCTCAAGATACAAAAATTAAATGAATAACAGATTATCTTCTACTGTTATTTTTTTATAAGAGTATGAGAAAATCATACCAAAAAACCGGCCAAGTGCGAGTCGGACTCGCGCACGAAGGGTTCCGTACCAAAAAACAGCAAAAAAAATCACGTTTTTTGTATGGGAGCCCCCTTTAAATTTTATTCTGTTTTTAGTATGTGTTGTTATAGCGGCAACAGAAATACATCATCTGTGAAAATTTCAACTATCCAGCTATCACGGTTCATGAGATACAGCCTGGTGACAGACAGACAGACAGACAGACCGACGGACAGCGGAGTCTTAGTAATAGGGTCCCGTTTTTACCCTTTGGGTACGGAACCCTAAAAAGATAAATAATTATTATTGAATTTTTAGATTTAAGGCATTCACAATGCTATTTTTATATTAGCAGAGCGGTAATATAGGGTTTGAGGTTAGTTTTCGCACAAGTGATCACGAAAATACGAAAATGTGGTATCGATGCATTCAAATGGTGGGGGTAGAAACAGTGACGTCATAAAGTTTTCAGTACAACGAAAACTTTTTTTACATACTGTTGCAGCCTAAAATCAATACCTCATCCTTTTGTCCTCCCACTACTAATATCCGCATGTACCTCTGACGTCGGCTGTCACGTCACGTGGCTATCATGTGAAGTTTTGTGAGTCGCTAGCAAAAACCAGCATTACAACTGAGCGCTCCGTGAGCACGTTAAATCGTCGGTCCCGGCTGTTGTCATCTGATATTAGAGGCCTTACAGGCGGCTTGATAAACTCTATCACCAGAGGTGGCCACTAATCCTCATTAGATAAGAGGATTATGAAAGCTGTTTTTTATTTTTATATTAACGACCTAGTAATTTATCATTACAAGGGAAAAATGCTCATTGTCAATTTTACCTTATTTCGAGAAAATAAGATTCTTAAGTTCCAACCATTTTTTTGCAGTTTTCACCGTTGTTTTAAAGGACATTCCTCGTCTTTAGCCTGTCCCTCAAATTTTAACAACTAATAACTTGGAGACTAAAAGCGTTCATTGCGTGTATTCTGATGAAAACGAAAATATTTTCGATGGACTTTCAAATGATACCCATATCAAAAACATAAAAAATGATATCCATCATTATTCCCTTGTGGAGTGGAACAAATTGAATCAATTCCTTGTATTTTTAAGTAAAATAATTACTAAAACTGTTGTTCATTTTCGAATTACTCCAAGTCCATCTGACTTCATGACATCTAATCACATAAAATAACATTGAGCCAATCAGAGCTACGCAACTATTCAAATTAGCAGTCAGTTGTGTCTTAATTGTTGCTTCAAACCGCACCAAGTCCAGCTTTGTATTAGTGCAAAGTAAGCCAAGTCAGATGGACTTGGTTCGTTGTGATGAAACAAGCCTTAATTCATTTTTCTCGTAATCTACTAACATTACATAAAGTCACAGTGGGAGAAAGATGGTGAGCTGTTTAAATGTCCAGAAAGTTATTTTTTTTTTTATTTTGTTCAGGACTGGAGTTCGTCTTGGAGAATATGATACTACCAACGAAATGGACTGTGCAGAAACACGTCATGGCTTTTTAGACTGTTCTCCTGCTACTGTTACTATACCAGTGGAGAGTGTCATTCCTCACCCGCTTTATGATACTCACACAATGAGAAACGATATAGGTCTAATAAGACTTAAAGAACTCGCCCCTTACACAGGTAATTTGATGCAGGAAAACCAATATGATAGTAGAACATACTGATATTACAAGTCTTTGAGCGCATGACTTATATTTAGTTTAGACCAATTATTTCCATAATGCCGGCTCCACATGTTGGCCACAACATTGGCAAATATTGGTTTTGTAACAAATGCTTCAAAGAGGTTCTCTCAAAAGCATCAACGAACGATACATTGGCCAAGGTTTGGGCCAGCATGAGAAGCATGCTGGCCAATCTGTTGGTCGATTCTAAGTTCAGGAAACTATTGCAACGTGTGCTTAGTTGTTTTGGTGGTGATATCTGAGTATCGAGTCTGTGAACGGCTTTTTTACAGTTTTTATCACTCAGAAATGTATTTTCAGATTTTATTAAGCCCATTTGTCTGCCAAACAAAGATTATACGGTAGAAAAGTTACCGGTTTTCGACTTGTTTGTTGCTGGGTGGGGTTCATCTTCACATACAAGCGTGGTAAAACAAGACATCTCATTGAAGTTCGTCGAACAAAAGGTAAATGAATTAATACTAAATAATATACTAAAAAAATACGACTCGCACCAGATCAATTCTCTGACGGGAATCGAACCCGCGACCTTTGGATGTCCGGTCCAATGCTCTGACCTCTGAGCTGCCGAGTCACTAGTGGCAACGTCGAATTTCTTCTAGTATATTCCACTCTTACGCTGCAAGCCAGAGTTATTTCACCAATATGTGACGAATCACCTGAATGCAAAAATCTCAAATTTAAAAAGTAAATTAAGTAATTGATACGTTCTAGTATATCCAGTATATCTTTAATCAGAGTTTTGAAATTAAATAATTATTACTAAGAGAATATTCATGACGCCTATTATCACATGCTATTAACAGCCACAAAATTTAAGTAAAAGTGTTTGTTTTTCTATAGCAAGGTAATTTTTGTTAGACAATATTGGTGTATAGTAAGTATAAATTTTACAACTAGAAAGAAAGAAAGGACCTATCTTTCATTTTATCCATCCATCCTATCATTTTAGGACTGCCAAAAATTATTTAGCACTGACGGGCGTAACGTGACGCTATGGAGTGGGCAAGTTTGTGCCGGGGGTGAAAAAGGCAAGAATGCATGCAGGGGCAGCCCTGGAGGAGCGCTCATGCACCACAGCAGGGAAAACTTCGAAGCTATTGGTGTCATAAGCTTTGGTGCTCTGTGCAGACACGAGGAATTGCCGACAGTTTTTACAAAAGTCTACGAGTATATCGACTGGATATATAGTGTTATTGAACATTAGTATATTTACTTCCA
The DNA here is from genome assembly GCA_943789525.1 of Agriphila geniculea. Classification (NCBI taxonomy): domain Eukaryota; kingdom Metazoa; phylum Arthropoda; class Insecta; order Lepidoptera; family Crambidae; genus Agriphila; species Agriphila geniculea. The sequence continues at coordinate 14,105,940 of OX038882.1, read as the reverse complement.
GAAATGTAATAAATCCTATAATGTAATGATACCTTCTAAATATATTAGACTATGGGTCTTAAAAATTCCACGCCTAGCAAAAACTTCTATGTTTGTATAGAAATTAATTTAATGCAATTAATTTCAAAACCCAGATACTAGAAACGGATGGACGTAACGAAAAAGCCCTTAACCGGCGCTTCTTAAGTTAAAGGCCTGTTTCACAAAGGCCGATTAAGTTGACTGAATCCAAAATGGCTCTATTTAAATAAACCTAATAATTTTGAATCGTTTATATTTTCCTACCACCCTAATAATTAAATTAATAATTTCAGATTATTAATATAATTGAAAAAATATTAGAAAAAGTCGACTCACCCGTAGCAGCTCAGACGGGACTCGAACCCGCACCCTTAGGAATCCGGCCCTATGCACTAACCAATTATGCTACCGAGTCGCTAGTGGGAGTGACGAAATCTTCTAATACTTATTACGTTTTTCCGCTGTAAGCCAGCGTTATCTCATCAATGTGAAGAATTAACTTCGACATTCGAAAGCAACACCTTTGCAGATGACAGACAATCGATTAAATGTATTATGAAATAGCTACATAATTTTTTAAACTTTTAAATTTTACGCATTCACAATGATATTTTTATATTAAGATTACTAATTTTATAATTATAATATTATATTAAGATAATCTTAATATAAAAATAGCATTGTGAATGCATAAAATCTAAAAGTTTAAAAAATAATAATTTCATATAAATTCTGTTCCATTTATAGGGTTCCGTAGTTAAGCCAACAAGGAACCCTTATAGTTTTGCATGTCCATCTGTCCTCCACGGCTTAGATCAGAGGCCCTTAGTACTAGAAAGCTGTAATTTGGAATGAGTTGAGTATGTATATAAATAACCACTTTTTTGGCGTTATACAAAAAAGTGGTATAATATTTTTTTATATTTTGTTTTAGTGTACCTACCCTACATGTAAAGACTTTTAATGAATTTAAAAGAAAAACTGAATTGATTCGATACACGGCAAAATTTTCGTAGTTACACATTTTATTGAATAGTTACGTATTATACTTAGTTAATGTAGTCGTAAGTATTGTAAAACAGGGAGTAAATTTAAGTTTATAGCCATATTAGCCATATACGGAACCCTATATGTACTGCGCGTTGCCCTACACGCACTTGGCCGCTTTTTTTCAAACTAAATTAGAAGTAAGTGTTCTTATAGTCATTAATATTTTATTATGCTATAAATACGAGAGGCATGCCAAAAAACTTTTTAAATAGCTGTACTCTTTACTCAATAAAGAGGGGTTTTCTTAATATTCTTTACTACTCTTGACTTAATATTATTTAGGTGCAAAAGCACTAAACTTAAGAATCGCCTAAGTCTTATCTTATCTATAAGTCGACCAAGATAACTAGGCGAATGACAGCTGCATGACGGCTAAGTTTATGACACCGTTTTAAGGTGAGACCCTGAGCGAAAGTGGCGCCGCGGTGAATTTTATTTAATATTATAATTCTAATACACAATTTTAATAGTGTTTATCGTGGAGATTTTAGGGCCTACAGTCTAGTATTTTTAGACGGTATCGTTACATTCCCTAGTAGTCACTGCTAGAAGTAGATAGAAAAACTGCTAAAAGTGGCCGTTTTTGACACATTTGCTATCTACTTCTTCGAATGACTACGAGGGCATGTAGTGATACCTTCTGAAAATACTAGACCATGGGCCCTAAAATCTCCACGATAAACATTATTAAAATATTTTTCTATTAATAACTTATTAAATAAAAACCTCTGAGGGCTCCACTTTCGGTCATACAACCGTCTTAATTTCGTCGTGTTGTAGTTAGGAAAAGACTAAGGCGATCCTTAAGTTTAGTGCAATCGGGCGTTAGTGTATTTGAACATGGCACATACATTGCGATTAAATTGACAATAGACAGTGATCCGCCGCAACTTCACTCGAGAATGTATGACAAAGAGACAATTTTACAGATTTTACAATTTGGAGCCTTATTTTTTTAATTCATCACTAAATAACCACTGTTTATGATGGTGTATAACTTGCAAGTACCAAATTGTTCAGTAAAGTGTACCTATCTAAAAACTTTTGGCATGCCGCCCCTCTTAATAGTAAATAATAAGAAAATCGTCAATTGAAAGGTAAGTATCACAAAAATGTAAGTACAAGCTAACACTTGCGTGTTGTAAAATTTCAACTTACAGTCAGTGTGTTTGCAATCCGAGTCAGTTCAAATAATAATTCAATATAAATAAGGAAAACTGAATCAAACCTAATGAACATTGACTTGTGATATTCATATAAATTGTACACATAGTTCTCAATCTTATGCAATCAGCGCACATAGGGGTATTTTGCGTTTCTAGCCGGTAAAAAATATTTTTGAATTTTTTGATGATGTACTAGGATCTATATTGTGATTTGAATTGAAACAAGCTATTTTCAACATACAGTGACATAATTTATTTTATTTTTATTTTAGTAAAAAAAAATATCCAAAAAATTATGAATATACGATTTTATGTCATTTTTATATGGTTTGCAGATCATATCCTGCATTAATCATATGATAGCAAGGTGCCCCTACAACAAAATAGCAATACTGTTAATAACTAATTGACGAAAGTTAAAAAAACAATATTTATTACTGTCACTACTAATGTGTAGGTAGGTTGAAAAGGGGCAAGAAGTGGCACCTAATTTCTATAACAGCATAATGTTGATGGACTTATTCTATAAAACACAATAAAAAATTTTGCTCCGAAATAGCTCGAAGTATAACTAATAGACTCGTTAACATAGAAATATGATAAAAAATATTCAAAAATAGTGAATGATTCAAGGCGCAATTAATAGTGATAATCAAACAGAAAACAATATAAAATTATGACACAGATACGTGATCTTACCTGAACTAGAACAATCCATAGCTTTTTTTTCTCCTTAGACTTCACCAAATAACGTATTATTAACTTATGTATCTGCGTAAAATTTTTCACAAATAAGTCAAACGAACAGGAAAAAACGGTTAACTTTAGACAAGTTTTGCGAGACGAACGACTGACGCAGCAGAGTGGGAAGAGTTGCCTATTGCTCACTAATTTCTTGGCTGGTAGCAGGTATGTGATTTTTCTCTCTGTGATAGTTTTGAGGAATTGGACTTTTTACCGGCTAGAAACGCGAAATACCCCTATGTGCAGCGGACTATTTGATTAAACTAGATTTGTGATACCAACCTCTTTTATTTGCCAATATTTTCCCAATATATTTTCGAACGTATGACTGTACTCGTATTCAACTTATTTGTGTTATTACCATAAACAACTGAGATAAACAACATATACTTTTAAAGCTTCCGCGCGTAAAGGTAAAAAACTTGAATAGAGAGTGATAACGAATAGTTAGGATTAAATTATAAATGGAAGATATATTATATATTGAAATCATTACTGCCCTGCCAAAACGGAATAAAAAGTTAAATAACAAGTGTTACTGCAGTTGGGGGACCGTTTTGTGGAACAATTTTTTTTTTTAAATTAAAGATGTCCCCCGACTGCAATGAAACTTGTTATTTAACTTTTAGTTCGTTTTGGCAGGGCTGTCGTGTTTTTTTATTATTTTTTTCACAGATTTTAGTGATAAATCAACAGTTTTGGTATGTGCTCATCACGGCCTTTTATTTGATGCCCATATTGTAATAATTTAAGAAAAAAAATGTTTTTTCGCTTTCGAAAGTGGCATCGTATAGTCGTCAATTTTTTTTTTAATCTAGCCAGTGAACCCTGAACACATTACACTCTCGGTTTTTTGGGCAGTCGTGTAATAAATAAAAAAGCTATTATAAATTATAAGTATCAGTATAAATAAGTAGGTATACAACCTAAGCATAATTTGTAGGCATGAACTTCCCTACAAAGCTCGTGAAATTATGTTATTTCAAAAAAAAACCAGTGGAAAGAACAATATTTTACCATGGCCCATATATGTTGCCTGTGTTAAACAGTAAAGTAAACATAATAAAAACGATGATTTCCATTATAAGTATTTCCTACACTGTGGTGCCATGCTCTACTGATGGTCATGCAGAGGGTGCGATATCCATTTTTTATTGATGCAAAAAAAAAATACAAATCACCATTGCTTTAATGACCTTTCTTCATTTCGATAGGACAGGAAAGTGTTTAGGTAGGGAGAAAACTGCAAAAAGTTAAGAGGTTTGCCAAACTACTGAATAAAACCTATCAACTGCCGGTAGTATAAGACGGTTCAGTTCAGAAAATAAATCATCATTTTTCACTGCAAAATAATTATAATATAGATAGACAATATGAAAAAACAAGAAGATATTTATCTACGATTCTTTATTTTTAACACGTTTTTAAATATTTACATTAGAATCCTTTACTTCCTTACTAATATTATAAATGCGAAAGTCCGTTTGTTTGTTTGTTTGTTTGTTACGCCTTCGCGTCTTAACTACTAAACCGATCAACATTAAATTTTGCATACACGTTTTCAGGGATACAAAAAAGGACATAGGGTACTTTTTATCCCGAAAAGTATTATTCTTGAGGGATAGTAAAAAAACCTTTCCACGCAGACGAAGTCGCGAGCGGCCGCTAGTTTATAATAAACTAAAACAAAACTTTCTTCACTCGATCAATTTGTGTTCTGGAATTCAGGCTAACGTCATTTTATAGTAATAGAATAATAATTTCGGTATAACTCACGTTTAATTACGTCTCTAACTACATAATAATGAGGAATGCTTGCGTGCACAATAGTAATTCACGCTTGGTCAAGTACCTAATTATTTTTAGCCCTCAGATTTCATGACTTCCATGCTTAAGGGCAAACTTTGCGGGGGGTAATTTTAGTTATGCCTATCATATATGTTTGTGTTTCCATAGCTCTAATAATCGGGTATAAAAATTAAGTGCTTTCAATACCATAAATTACATCTCCTTAGTATAGTTAGTAGACTGGAGTTCGTGTTTAATGTGTTAGAAATTATATAAGGCTATTGTATGATAGTTCAACATCTTGTAAACATCGTTTTTTTGTGAAATAAATCTCCTTCATACAGAATACAAGAAACAAGACTTTTTGAAAAAAGAAAGAAGCAACAAATCCCAGAGCAACCATTTAATATCTGAACTGTTTCCATTGTGACTTTGCAATTTCCTTTACGACTTGAAAAAACCTACTGGTCAAAGCATAAACCATTGAGTAAATGTTGACGAAGATCAAAGAATCAAGTGTTACGATCTGATATCGATGTTAATAAGTCAATAAAACGTCGCCGAAGTGGAACCAATCTCTTTTTATGAGTCCCGGGACTATAACTGCTTCAATCCAGCCTTTTGAATGGACATATATCGTATTTACGGACCTACTTATAAAACGGCATTTCACCAAAGTCTTAATTTACTTATTAATCAAAAAACATGTCAAGTGCGAGTCGGACTCGTGCATGTAGGGTTCCGTACCAAAAAACGGCAAAAAAACACGTTTGTTGTATGGGAGCCCCCCTTAAATATTTTTTTTTTACTGTTTTTAGTATTTGTTGTTATAGCGGCAACAGAAATACATCATCTGTGAAAATTTCAAATGTCTAGCAATCACGATTCATGAGATACAGCCTGGTGACAGACAGACAGACGGACAGCATAGTCTTAGTAATAGGGTCCCGTTTTTACCCTTTGGGTACGGAACCCTAAAATGTAATGAATAGAGCATCTGAAACATATTTACTGATTCGCCAGTCGCCTCAATACAAAGACCTATGTTTGTATAATGCCTCAATATCGTTACGGACGCGGGGTACGGAATTGGAAGGAAAACGACTTGGTAGCAGAGACGATGCTTTATTACTAAAAACCAGTCTCTCTGAGTGCCGCAGTCTTTCCGTTCGACGTGGTCTTCCTCTGAGTGACGTGGTAAACCTCCAAATGTCGCGGTCCGGTCTTCTAAGTCTTCTTCCGAGCGACGTAGCCAGTAGTCGTAGTCAATTAATTAGTCAATAAATCACACTATATTCTCAGTGCTAGATGTAACTCTAAAAAGATTCTATGGTAACTGTGTTCTTAAATACTCAATTGATATGTACTCGGATCCGTGGATCCATGCTTTTGTACATAAAAGAAATGTTAAACAGTGAATTTATATTTAAAATAATTTCAAAGTTAGGTACCTCGAGAAAAAAATAATAGAAATTTTGAGAAATGTGTGTTATGAAAAAATATGATTATAATATTTTCTCTAATACTGAAGAGTTCAGAACGAAATAATGTAGGTTCAACTGTAGTAGTAGGTAGTTTCAGGACTACTGGAGATTTACTTGACTTATCTCTACATTTTCATTTAGCTTTAACGTTTTAACAAGACAGAAGTTATCGAACAAATCAAACGAAACAATAACAAAAGTTTCTCATAAAGTTTCTCTTTCGATTGACATTTAAGGTTTTTACACTTTGATTCAAGTTATTGCAAAATCATATCTATCCCTTGGTTTCCGATATGATGATGATGAATCAAACACTAATCTTTTTATAAATTCTTAAATACTATGTTATAGTGATTGTCTTATAATAAAATGTTATTATGTTATTGACTAGTCACTCACTCTTATAAAGCTCTACAAATATTATTTTAGAGCTCTATAGGTTTCGAATAGAAACGATTCATGAAACTAAACTATTGAAACAAAATTCTCTGAAAATTCTGTTGAAAATATTTTCTACTCAGTTGAAGATTTTGTTACAGTTATATATTTTGTTATTTTAATTGAGATAGATTTCACAATTCATGGTGTCCGGAAAAATAGCGCCCGAAGAGAAAATCATTTTTACTGATTCTACAAAGACAATATTGATTGATGTACGATTATTCGCAACCCACACTTAGCCACTTTCTTGTAATCAAATCCTCCGATACAGCGAAGGAAAGAAATTGTATGCAAAACAGGCAAGCAGGCAATTCAGGACGTTTCGTGAAAATATGTGGAAAGATTGTGAACCGTCGTCGTGTATGTATTTCTGTTCTTATACGTACGTTTGTTATGTTTTGCATAATTTGGCATTCATCATATTGTGACGCGATGGAATAACTTAGGACGTATATACTGTGATACAAGTAAAATTTCTTCAGATATTACCTATGTTAATGTTAAAACACTTTAACAAGTAACTTGCCTCCGCCCGCGACTTTGCCCACGTGGAATCCCACTTCCCGTGACAACTTCGATAGTGCGTAATAATTACCATCCGTTTGCCAAGTTTCATCCTAATCCGTTGAGTGGTTTAACATGTGCAATGATAATCAATCGGTATGTCAGACAGACGGGACGTATTAATTTTGAAAAATATATATAAAAAACACGACTGCCCCGCCTAAAATACTAAACACTGTGCTAAAACGAACTAAAGGTTAAATAAATAACAAGTGTCATTGCAGTCGGAGAAACGTTCTATGAAGACACTTTTTAGTTCGTTTTCGGCAGGGCAGTCGTGTTTTATTTAAATAATAATAATAATTTGTTTATTTCAGGCATAGACCCATTTCAAAAAAACAATACAGAAAAGCTTATAGTACATGGTTACTTTTAAATAATTATTACAATATTATATAAAAATTAAGTAGATATTTGACCAATATATATATATATATATAGGTGACCAAAAATATATTACTCCCAGCTCCTTCGTGCTTCGGAAAGCACGTTAAGCGGTTATTCCCGGCTGCATTTGCAGTCGTTAAGATCCACCAATCCACCTTGGACTCGCGTGGTGGGTTATGGCCTATCCTCCTTATCCATCCATAAGGAAGGCCTGTACCCCAGCAGTAAAAATAAAAGGGACGGAGATTAAAAATGGCTGATGGATAAGCCGATGGAAATCGGCTTGTTTGGACCCTTCGCCACTGATATGATAGGTAGCGAAATCAACACTAAGGAATATTTAATATTCGTATCTAATGTTAGATAATTTATTCTCTCGTTCGCTCTTTTTCATAGAGTGATATAGAAACGAACAAAGAAAAAAATTTGTGGTGCCAACCTGCCAACCCGCCTATTTTCAGAAAACCTAATTGGACTAAACAGACAACGACGTTGGGACATTCAAATGGAATACGGAATAGCTATTTAAGCTTTATCTAATTACATTTCTACTATTCCAGGCGCCTGCTGTAAATGTTGTGACTTTATTTTTAGTTGGAGCTGGTATTGGCTTAACGATAAAATAAACATAATAGTTGGTAGTTGTTTAGGGTTAAATAAAACCGGTCAAGAGCGAGTTGAACTCGCGCACCGAGGGTTCCGTACCATCATAATTGCACCATTTAACCACACTGCAGAGTAGAATAAATAAAATTAGTATTGCAGTTTTAGGTCAGCGACATCTCTTGACCGATAGTGGAACTAATGTTAACTTTTTTAGAAATTTTATAATTTCTAAAGAAGTGTGCTATATTGAGACATCGTTTTATTTTTCCTGTAATTTTTATTTAAACTTATGTCACATAGAATTATTTCAGATTTTTCTCTTTGCAAACTTCGGAGATAAGGGGGAGAACGGTATTTTTTTACATTTTTCATCATAAGTTGAAAACTATGCAGTCAAAAAAAAAAGAAAATTTTTTTGAAAACGTGCAAACGGCGCTCTTTTATATGATACTCTTTTATTATGATCTTTTATATGATATATACGATACATGCCCTAGTAGCCCCACTTCAAATTTTTAAGACCCCTTTTCAGGCCCTGTTGTAAAAAAGATACATATTTTTATTTATTTCTTATTTGCAAAATAGTTGGGCAAATGTCATCTTAAACTATTCCAAATTTCAAGTTGATACCATTAGTAGTTCTCGAGATATCCAGCTGTGACAGACAGACAGACAGACTGAGTCACACCATAAGGGTTCTTTTTTTACCATTTTAGTACGGAACCCTAAAAAGGATGATTAAAAAAAGTCATTTCTTATTCTCTACACCTTGTATTTACAACAGTAGCATGTATATATAAAAGTATGTATATATATAAAAATAGTACAGCAAGTATTATTTTTATATATTTTTTTATAATTTCAGTGTTGATTTGTTAGTTCCATAATAAAATTGCAATAAAAAAAATTTGGATTGAAAAAATATTCAATTTTATTGGATCATTTTTTGTTTATTTGCCGCCGAACTCTTTCGCCTTGCCAAGGACAAGACCAAGTATGCTGAACTGACTGCCAACCTGACTGCCAACCTTCACTAGTTGGAGAGGCGCCATAAGAAGAAGACATTTTGTTGAGGCACATGGTCTAAAAAGGTTGTACCTACATTATTAATGGTACTCATTGTCCTTTAGGAAGCAAGATCTCACAGCACATATAGAAGGAATCTCATGTGGAAATCGAATATTTTCAAATAAGCACTAAATATCAACGTTTGGGCATACATTGGGTGTCACATAATGCTGAGTGTGAGCCTTTTTTTGTGTACCACATTTAGATTAAGCCGATAAATTAGCCGGTATTAAGAAGATAAATTGTATTTTTATTTAATTTGGTTCTCAAAATATATTATTTTTCTCTCTTTCTTTCATAAAAAATAGCACAAAACCCTCCCTCACGCGATTCATACTCGCATTGTGTTTTTTTCCATTGTAATTGCTGATACAATTCACCACAAAAACAAAGAGCTTCAAAAATATACCGTCTTCAAAGTTATCAATGACGAATTTATCTACGAACGGCGCATGTCAATAAAAATCAACAATTTCATCACAAGTTTGTAATGGTTTTGAATTGTATCTAGATAATTGTCTAAAAAAGATTCGCAGGTAAAGAAATTAAAGGAATCATGAAATTTTTTGCTTGTCGTGGCTAAAACTAATTTCTATTTTCACAATATCAAGGTACACACGACAGCACATCTAATTTAATAGCTGATCTGCGAAACAGCTTTTATTGTGTAAGGCATAAAGACGGTCTCAAGGTGAACATGTTACGTATGATTTCCTGTCGTCAGTACCCCAAATTAGGTTTGTACAGAAATGAGTTTAAGTTATTTTTGCAGATACGATTATCTTTAACTCGATTTGCTTCAGGATTTATAAAGTTCTCAAAAGATTAAAGGAGCCTGCTTACAGAAGGATGGGTCAAATAAGATTAATGTTTACCTAAATGCTTCATAATAAAGTTGAATTCTTACATTGATAACAGTCATGTTAAATAAACGTCAAATTATATTGTATATTTTATAATCAGTAGATTTTTCAACGTTTCTGGTTTCATGTTTGAGATATTTTTCTAGGATAAAGAGAACTTTAACGAATTTACTTTCATAACTACTAATCACGGAGCACGACAGATTTTAGCACTAATTTATTTAACTATAAAGAATTTTTTTAATAAAAATTAAGCAGTCCGTCATCATTGAAAAGTCTACGAAATGTTGTTAAGGTCAAATATAAGGTTTAATATTTAAATATTATTCATTTGGATATATGAATTTCAGCAGGAGAGAACAAGTAACTCTTTGTAGAAAGTTAGTCGGACGGTAGTCGGTTCCGACCGCGAGTATATGATAGGGCAATTCGGCCTTTCCATAATAATAATAGCGTTTCTAAAGCTCAAATGGTTAGCAAACTAGATGAATATCAAATGATTTTACATAACTGCGGCAAGAATATTTCTTCTTTTTCTTTCTTTATTAGATAAAATGGGAAAATCTTAATTTTTAAGGTCTAGCTAGTACGTAAACTAACTTAACGGAGGGAGGGCAATGTAAGCTGAAATACAGTTTCGATTGGTCCGACTTCAGATACCACTGAGTACTTTGTAAAAACTTAGTTATATTTTTTCGTATAATTTCACGTTTGTTTTTATAGTCCATTTAGTTCACCTTCAAATTATGTGAAATTCATGCAAACTTGCAAACCGAAATAATGCTTCATGTAGCGCAGTTACTTCAAGAGTGCGACATAATGCAGTAATTAAATAGCAATTTTTACTTATATTTAAAACATATTTTTCTTATCAATAATTATAGGAGTACATGTTTCAATTCAATTTTAATTTATTAAATTATTTCACATGTTATCATGTTTAAAAACATTACTTAATATTGATTTATTAAAAAAAACTTAATTACAAGTTTTTTACCCCTTTTAAATTATAAAAGTGTGTATGTTAGTGGTTCTCTGCTTTTTACGAGTTTTGTACAATTTTAAGGGTAGGTCGTTAACTGTTAGTTGTGAGGGTAACATCGTAAAATTATTTATTTATACGACCCAATTTCGCCGGTATAGTGGTCGACAAAGTATTTTCGGGTCTTATCGAGACCGAATCAAGGGTCAACGCTTCAGCGCACACTTGCTTTCGAATGGTGTTCGACAATATGGATTAATGACTTAATACATGCAAGAATATACATTTTATTGATCCCGTTAAGGCCTATTCAAATCTGAGCGGTATCCATTACCGATGCCGATAGCGACATCGCAATAGGTACGCGGTACGTATCACGTACTTACCCACGACAGCTGCGAAAATGCCATAAGTACCAGATACCTGGCGGTATATCGCTCGGGTATTACCGCTACCCACAGCGGTGGGTACCCACATCGGCCTTTAGGACGTGAGTCCATCGCCACCGTCACCGAGAACGAGATGACGACGGCGCTGAAGTAAACATACTACAGACGAGACGTCTCTTAATAAAAAAAACAGATTTAAAACTTATTAATAGAATTTCTGATTAACAAATTCAGAATATTTATTTCAATAGAAATGTTTCCCACTGGGTTTAATTATGTTTTTTTTTTTAAGATTTAATTCATCATATTTATTATTCAGATCAAACTATTAACGAATTTAAGGGTTGCAAAAGTAATCCTCGAAATGTATGTATTTTAAATAAGACTACCTACCCCATTTATATGGCCTTATTTAGCCCTCGTTGGCAGTTGACCGCAGGGGCGGCTGTCCGCGCGGCTAGCCGTTTTATCCATTTTAATATAAAATAAAATAAAAAAAATAAAAGACATTTATTTCATCACACACAATAACAACATAACAAACAACATAAACATTATAAACTGCTTGGAGTGTGTGATCTGGAGCCTAAACTAGGGCGACCCTGTATTTCAGGTCTCCAGGTCCTCACCCGCGGATCACCTAAGTATATTTGATTAATATAGTAGGAGGTAGTCTTAATAATAATAGTTTATTTAAGTGTGTGTGCATGTGTGTGTGTGTGTGTGTGTGTGTGTGTGTGTGTGTGTGTGTGTGTGTGTGTGTGTGTGTGTGTGTGTGTGTGTGTGTGTGTGTGTGTGTGTGCGAGAGGGAATAATTGTGTGTAGGGATGGGTCCAGTGAAAATTTCAATGAAATGAAAATTAAATTTATATGAAATTTATGAAATCTTTCAAAACAGTTTGAAATATTTCAGTTTTGAGTGAAATTTATTTAGTACTAGAAATCCCTTATTTTCTGAATAAGTTTACTATTTGTATGTATTAAATGAAAATTAAAGACATAATTTAGATTTTATTGTTGAGCAAATTCATCAAACTTTTTATCGAGCTAAATCTTTAGATATTTTAACTTAGCTATTTAGTAATATCACAAGAATTATGATTTACACGTAGCTATTTTGTAATGTCATGAGACGTATGTTATGAATGAGATAAAAATACACTTTACTATTGTTGTTTTGCGGTCGGGATTCCTCAAAAGCACCCTTGTACACGAGGCTGTACTTACTTTTCTTTATAATTTTAAAGGTGATGGTCCGTTATTGTTCAAATTTGAGTCAAAGTACAGTTTAATTGTTGAAGATAATAATGTTGATTGTTTGTTTCTCGAACTTCACTGAATATTTTGGTATTTAAAGTTGTAAAATTGCCAAAGTTATTCATAATTTAAGTCAACTTACTTGTTTATTGTTTTATTCTATTATTATGTTGATTATATTGACCTTAGGCCAGTTGAAATTCAAAAATAAATTTCACTCTAAAGTGAAATATTTCAAACCAAAAATTGTTTAAAAAAACAAAAAACCGACTTCAAAAAACCTACCTCTAAAAAGCACGAAATAATATTCGTAATAATAAAAACACGTCTATTGAAGTCGGGTGGGGTTGGGGTACAAATTCCTTGTTTTTTTATTCTAAAAGCCCCACCCGACTTCAATAGACGTGTTTTTATTATTACGAATATTATTTCGTGCTTTTTAGAGGTAGGTTTTTTGAAGTCGGTTTTTTGTTTTTTTAAACAATTTTTATTTTTTTATTTTTTAAGTGTAGAATTACCCTTTGTATTAGGTAGTGTAGGTATATTATTTAGGTAGAAAAATCGGCTCAGCCAAACGTGAGTTAATCGCGGAGAAACATACATACATGCGGGTCAAACTGAGAACCTCCTTTTTTAAGTCGGCTAAAGAACTACACTTAAGATATCCCTTTTCCAACAAAAAATAATTATCTTATTCAGTTCACAAACAAAGAAGTTTACGACTGATCATCGAGGTAGTTCACACAAAATCATACTTTTTTCGTGCTTTTTTTCAAGTTTACTTAAAAAGTACTGAACCGATTTCAAAATTTTAAAAAATGGGACCACCTTGGGAGTTTTCCTTATCGAATAACGTTTGAATCATTTCAATCGGTTCAGCCGTCTTCGAGTAATCGGTGTACATACAAAAAACAAAAAAAAAAAAAAAAAAACGGGTCGTATTGAGTACCTCCCTCCTTTTGAAGTCGGTAAAAATCATACTATTTTCGTGCTTTTTTCAAGATTACTTGAAAAGTACTGAACCGATTTCAAAATTTAAAAAAATGGGACCAACTTGGGAGTTAACTTAATGTAATAACGTTTGAATCATTTCAATCGGTCCAGCCGTCTTTGAGTAATCGGTGTACATACAAAAAACAAAAAAAAAAACAAAAAAAAAAACGGGTCGAATTGAGTACCTCCCTCCTTTTGAAGTCGGTAAAAATGAAACTTATTCTAAATATTTCACAGACTGAAATTTTTCGTGAAATTTACCCAACCCTAATTGTGTGAGCTAGTATTTTATTAAGTTAAGTAAATTGTTGTATGAAGTAATTTTAACAAGTTGCCTGATGTAGAAGTAGACTATTGCAGGATTTCTAGTAAAGATTCTGTTTCATTGTAGTTAATTTTTAGCAGCCAATTGCGAATAACAGCTTTACACTCATATCTTGTTTTACTGTATATTTTAAATGTTTATTAAGTTTATTGTACAAATAAGGTGCTAGGAATTCGTAGTGCCTACGGAAGAAAGCTGTATTGTGTGTTAGTGTTTTGCATACGTTGTCTGATCTGCGTTTAGAATGGATGAATGACGCATCATAACTAAGGGTACAATGTTTGTGAAGTGTGACATTGATTGAGTATGAATAATTGCCTAATAGTAAGAACTTCACAGTCCTGGTACAATTTTTCAGTTGGGTATAGGAACGGTTTCTTCGTCATAACCTTAAGAACCGATCTTTGTACACGTTCGATTTTAATCATCTTTGTTTTGCATGCACCGCCCCATGCAGAAATGCAGTAACTGAGTGTTGATTGTGCCAGTGCTACATAAACGGACTTAATCAGTTTTGGTTCAAGAACATTACGAAGCATTTTAAAGATCCATATTAACTTGCGTGTGCGAGATGACAATTAAGCAATTTGCTCATTCCACGAAAGGGTTTCGTCAATTTGAACACCTAGGTATGTTATGTGACTCACTTTATCCAAGCTCAGGCAGCTACAAGTGTACAAATCCGCACAAGAATTAGAGGTGTGAAGTTTTAAAGTAAAATCGGAAGTTGGTAAGTATTCCTTTTTAGGGTTCCGTACCAAAATGGTAAAAAAGGAACCCTTATGGTGTGACTCAGTCTGTCTGTCTGTCTGTCACAGCTGGATATCTCGAGAACTACTAATGGTATCAACTTGAAATTTGGAATAGTTTAAGATGACATTTGCCCAACTATTTTGCAAATAAGAAATAAATAAAAAAATAAATATCTTTTTTACAGCAGGGCCTGAAAAGGGGTCTTAAAAATTTGAAGTGAGGCTACTAGGGCATGTGGGGTATCATATGAAAGAGCGCCATTTGCACGTTTTCAATCATTTTTTCTTTTTTTTCTAGACCGTATAGTTTTCGACTTATGATGAAAAATGTAAAAAAAATGACCGTTCCCCCCCCCCCCCCTTATCTCCGAAGTTTGCAAAGAGAAAAATCTGAAATAATTCTATGTGATAGCAGTTTATATAAAGATTACAGGAAAAATAAAACGATGTCTCAATATAGCACACTTTTTTAGAAATTATCAAATTTCTAAAAAGTTAACATTAGTTCCACTATCGGTCAAGAGATGGCGCTGACCTAAAACTGCAATACTAATTTTATTATTCTACTCTTCAGTGTGGTTTAATGGTGCAATTATGATGGTATGGAACCCTCGGTGCGCGAGTCCGACTCGCTCTTGACCGGTTTTATTTATACTGAAGGCTACGTATTTTGACTTTTGGACATTGAGAGTTAAAAGATTTGTGTGTAACCATGAGGATACGTGAGCCAAGCCTGTTTCTGCATATTTTTTCACTTCACCCCAAGTCTTTCCTTTGAATATAAGAGCGGTGTCATACCGGCGATATAGATACGGCGGTATACAACCGCTCGTGATCGTATGCACTTGCGGTTGAGTAACCGCCACAAAATTTAATATTAAAATGGAACCACATAACAAGGTTTAAGTATACTGGAAAAAAAGCTGTCAATTTTTTTAAATATTAGGTAATCAAAGTATAGACACTTAAACTTTAGAATTACATTGTATTAAATTAAAATTTGAATCACAGATATTAAACGAGGATGATGACCTAATTAAAAGCCTTTACAATTTACAAATGTGATTTAACTTTAATTAATTATAGTAGTTTTCAAATTCTCAGAAACGTCATGTTTATGCATAAAGCCGTCCACATAACAAGCCTTATAATGAGCCGTAACGCTCGATCGCTAACTTCAAAATGGTTAGGTAAGCTTTCGTGTAACAATATTTTCTCCGTATTTGTGTTTTCCATATTTCCACTCTCACGTGAAATCCATCTGTTAGAAATAAATTAAACTTGTTTGGGCCGTTAACTTATATGAATTATAACTTCAGCTGGACCGTATTCATGTTATGAATTGAAATAAAATGTATACACTTCCACAGACATTGTTTACTTAAATGAAACATTTATCGTTTCAGGAAAACTTTAGTCACCACGCTCCTGGAAAGGGAACCAAATCAAAACTAAGAATAAATAAATAATGTTTGGGAAAGTTTTGAAATTATGTAGAACTTCAAACGAAACGTTGATCACCAAGAAAACTTTACCTGTTAAAATAATGACAGTGGTGTAAACTTATATCTGACTCAATGAAGCTTCAAAATAAACATTTACAAACAAATAAATGCTGACAATACACAATTTATTGGTCACTTCGTTGATCAACTAAGTGTCCAATAAAAATTGTCTATTAATAAAGTAATGGCAAAAAAATAAGTATTAATGATAGTTATACTTTTTTTGCCATTAACGACTGCTAACCAGACGCGAAATTGGTGCAATGCAATAGACATCGAGTCGAGATGCGGAAACTGCTCGTATTGTAAAGAAGGTCCCGGCTGCTGTAATCACAGGTCTTCCTCATGGATGGATAAGGAGAGTACACCATAACCTTGGTTAAGTCACGTGGTCGTGGGCCCAGTGCAGTGCAAATTAGTGGGTGTAAACGACTGTAAAGCTAGGGTTCTCTAAAAAATCGGTGCCGTCATATAGCAGCCATAATTTTACGGGCGTAAAAAGACTATTTGACTTGACGGTGTCCAGCACCGCTCTCTAGGAAACCGAGCCGTATTGCTTACATAGACAACGTTCTTCGCCGCTTAATTACGGCCGTAAATGATGGCACCGTTATCCTAAAAACACTAGCTTAAATGAAGCCGGGACCAACAACGGCTAAACGCAGGGAGTAGCTTGAGAGATTCAATTATTGGTCACCCATCCGATGACCGATCTTAGCGAACGTTGTTGGTTGGTTTGGCGTAGTGGTTTACCGCAAGCCGAATGCTGCGCCATTGCTTTCCTAAGTTTACTATTAATGGATCATTAATTTAGTCTTCATAAGTAACTCTAAACTGAATGGAACAATAATCTTTACGGAAAACAAGCTAAATCAAAACTTTAAGCTTAATAAATAAAACAAACGTTGAATAAAAGATACGGGACTTTACTCAGAGATATTTATTCAATACGCGTGTTGCATTTGAGATTTATGGCTCGATGCTTAGTTTTTCATGCATGTTGAGTCCATTCGATATTTTGATGTGTTTTAAGAATTGTATAAAAAGTAACGTGACCATATTAGAGTAATCAACTATCTTTACTGATCATAGTTAATTATAAAATACCCAAAAATTTCATTAAACTTGAATAGGCTGTAAACTTTCATAATTTTTGAGAATTGTTTACTAATTGCAAATACATTGAACTACGGATGACAACCTGCTTTGTGAACTTGATTCCCTTTCTCTGCGTAAAATAATTAAAACTCATATACAAAGTACATAATTAGTTTGATTACTTCATCAAAATAAGAATATTAATCTACAGATCTAAGATAATCCAATTAAGAGATCTCGTGAGATGATGCTCACAGTCACTAATACATCAATCCATTGATGTCATCCAATCACAAGTGCATACGCAAATCATTTGCAGTTATATTACATTCCCAAAAAAAAACACTTTATGACATATTGCATCGGAAACTCGGAAAAATCATCCACTAGCTAGAGCAAGACTACCACGAGAGAACCAGAAAGTAATAGCTTTCACAAGAACGCATGCTAATTAAAAGTATCTCTATAGATAAGGAAATATTTAAAAAATATCTGGTCGCTCGGCCTCAAATCCAAAAGAGTGTGATAAATTAAAAAAGTAATAAGTACTTACGTACTTACTTACCGTGTGTTTACACAACTCCGTTTCTATTACGTTTTTAATGGATCTAAGCGATGTAAAGAGACAGTGCTAGGAAAAATGTGAAGCCAAGACAGCTTATCCTTCACATATTTATTCATTCTCATCAAGCACTTAATTTTTATCATCTTTATGTTTCTGTTGTAATACAAATTTCAATTCTAAGTCATCGCGTCGCTGGCACAGCTAGTTATAAATTTGCAAACTGAACTGAAATGAGGCCGCGTTCGCCATGAGACGCATCAGTGATGTATGGTTGTTCTTTAAGCAAATGAAGCAATGAATATTCATTAAACAAAAGCCTATATTAGAAACTTCGAAAGCATCGCTTTTCGGTTACCTTCACTTATACAAATAGCTTTGAAGAGACACACTTCCTCTTCGAAGATATTTCACGGCAAATGTCTGTTAATGGATCCTATAATATTATGATGTAGGTGTATTACGAAGGCTTAGCGAAACCGGATTATTTAGTAAAACAAACAATAATGTTGAGTTAAGTAAATAAAGCTAGCTGAGAAAATCTGATGTTTGTAAGTAGTTTTGCTAAAATAATCCTTTAAAGGTCCCTTAGTAGGGACTACTATAATGCGGGATAATATATTAACCCTCCAAGAGAAATGTCAATTCTTAGAATTTCCTTTTCAAAATTACACTGAAATTATTATTAATCGCCATTTTCGTAGATTACTCAAATATTATTTCATAAACCAGTTTTGATTCTAGTTTTTGCAGGTAAAATGATATAATAAATACAAAATTATATTTGCTAAAAGTTTAGTAGGTATTTTATAAAGTCTTTGACCATTTTTACCGACTTCAAAAGGAGGGAGGTACTCAATTCGACCCGTTTTTTTTTTTTTTTTTTTTGTTTTTTGTATGTACACCGATTACTCGAAGACGGCTGGACCGAATGAAATGATTCAAACGTTATTACATTAGGTAAACTCCCAAGTTTGTAACATATCATTTTGATATGTTACATTCATAATAAACTTTGACGGTACCAACCTTTACTTATGCTTTTCTTTTGATCCAATATTGTACATCATTACACAACATTTTTATACATCCCACATTGCAAGGTACATACATTTTCATTAACTCAATTCCACGCAATAATTGCTAGTTTCTTTTTAATATTTTATATAGACTTATATTCGTCAACAAACAACAGTTCAATCTGACGTTTGACATTTTAATTTTATCAGGACAAACATCGTAATTTCGGACTATTGGCTCAATCTGGCGAGGAATAGCGGAACTATTACCACGAGCAAGCATCCAAACATATACGCCTTCTCATTCTGGCAGGGATGTCTAGCTGTTTGTGTCTCCTTTTTTCATAAAGCCACCTAGTGTTGGGATTCCACACTTCATCAAAACTTTAGCGCTATCTAGTGTCAAGTAGTGGCAGTCTGTCGCGCGTATATTACCATCTCTCTCACACCTAAATGCATAACCATCCTGTCATCTCGTTCATACAATAGCACTCAAAACTGACATCTCGCGTGAAGTAGCTTCCTGCTTTCACGGCTGGATTCACAGATTAAGAATTTGGATTATCTATGGTTCCTAAAAACTTTTAATAAATAACTTCACGAATATCTAATGTACAATGGGAGTAATTAGTGATTTAGATTCTACAAATCTTCCTTTATTTGATTTCATATAATCCTTCATTTATCTTTAACTAATTTTCTTAACCATAGACTATAATCTGAACATTCTAGAAGTGTGCAAGTCGGTATGGTTCATTCTGGCTGTTTCGAGAAAGTGGTAGATGAGTCGTGAGATTGAACGGATGAAAAGAAAACAGATAAATAGGGCCCGACCCTCTCTCCAGGATTCTTTTTCGTCTTTCTCTTAACTTCTACATAACTTGCTGTGAGTGCGCGATTGTGGACTGTGATTGAAAGTATTTTTCGTACGCTGCGTGTGTAATCTGTCCGTGGTAAACCACACTAATTGCGTCCTAAGCTACATCACCGTGAGCACCGCAAATTTCTTACATTGGTCCTCGAATTCTCGGCGTCCGGTTCTTTTAATTCTGACGGGATCACCCATCCGAAACGAGTGCTGCTGAGCAGACGACAACATCGTCAAGCCCTCGTTCGCTGACCTTTGGCTTTGAGTGACTGGCGATCCAGAAGCCCTCAGCGGAACACGAATCTCAGGTGTAACCGTTCCTATATTTTATCTTGCTACGCTTTCCTCTATTATTCACGTTTGTGAGTTACCCACAAGCGTGTGGCGCCCAATAATCATCTCTACTCTTCTTTTCTGTCATCAGTTTAGCCTAGCTATATGTATATAAGCACCGCATAACTTACTTTTGATTTGTAAACTACCAGCTCGATCTAAAGTGTACTTGTATGTTCGTCAAATGGTTTTCTATTGATTAATAGCGTATATCCGATCTGTTACATTGTAAACCTACTGTAAGAATAGCGACAAGCAAGAGCTTCTATTTGTTCAGATTTCTCTTACAAACACCACTTCTTTGATTTTAGTTTAATTACTCATATACGCGAACTCTCAACTCAGTGAGAGTACTGTAACTTAAGGCCTTCCGCCAGTGCAACAAGTGAGCTGCAATAAGTACCGCATAACTTGCTTTTGATTTGTAATTCACCAGCTCAATCCGAAGTGCACTTGTATGTTTGTCAAATGGTTTTCTATTGATTAATAGCCCACACTTGGTCTGTATATATTGTAAACCTACTTTAAGGATAGCGATAAGCTAGAGCTTTTATTTATTCACATTTCTCTTACAAACCCTACTTGTCTGATTTCACTTTTATTACTCATATAAGCAAACTCTCAACTCAGTGAGAACACTGTAATTTAAGGCCTTCCGCCAGTACAACAAGTGAGCTGCAAAGTTTTGTTACACCCACGCCCTGTTCTTTTAACTTTCTCACAATCTTTTAACATTTTGCTCTTTTGTTTTTTTTGGGGTATCAATAAAATTTCACTTTTGATCAAACTTAAATCTTTTATTTTCATATTTATACCAGTCCCATAAATCTAGGTTACATTTAGCGCCCAACGTAGTTTGCACTCAATTCTTTGTTGGCAGTTTCTCACTGGGTTGTAGGTAGTAAGCAGTAACTTATTTTCTTCTCAAATTGTACCTATATCAATTCCAGTAATGGAGCGTGCTGCGTTCGCCGGTCTACTCAAAGACGAGGTCAGCTATGAGCTCAACCTGCGGGGAGTGGAACACGAGCGTGGTGACACAGCGGAGACGTTGGCTGCCCTGCTGGAGAAGGCTGAACCGGCCGCTGCAGAGTTTGAGGACAAATTTATTGGTTCCCTCAATATGGGAACAGAACTAGAGGTATGTGCACGGAAGTTGGCTGAACTAAGCGCTCTTATCCCCAAATATTCGACGACTTCACACTACCAAAAATGCCGGGCAAGGTTGACACACGTCATACAACGACTGGACAGACTGACCGGGCAGACCAGGGAGCAAAGGCGGTACAAATCTTCTTTACTGGAGGAATTATACAGACTCCGCTTTTCGATATCTAATAACCCTCCGCGCAGTAGAGATCCCTCCCCGTCAAAACAACACCTACATCCAACTGCTTCCCGTGATGAAGAAAACCACATCACAGACGTTCGGAAGAACGGTGCCGATGGGGATGTACACTCTGAGGGAGCATCTATCCCTGTCCCTCCTTCTTATCCTTCTCACTCCTCTCCCAGAAATTCTCCAATATTAAAATGGGGTGTAACTTTTAACGGACACACCTGTGTCTTAGAATTTATAACTAAAATTAAAGAATTAGCTGCCTCCTGCTCTGCCCAAGACCATGAACTGCTCTCAAACTTCTCACATCTGCTTACTGGCGATGCATTGATATGGTTCCGCGGTTACAGGGACAATATAAATTCTATTTCTCAACTTTTTGATTATTTAAAAGAGGAATTTCTACCTGTTGATTATGACAGACGACTTCTACTGCAAATAAAAGGCAGATTACAAGAAAAATCTGAAGACATAAAAATTTATATTAATCTCATGCTCTATGAATTGTCTAAATTATCTAAACCACTCTCTGAAGCTGAGAAGTTGGAAATAATATTATCAAATATGAACACTTTTTATATTGCAAAATTAGCTCTCCATAATTTTTCTTCGATTGCGGAACTCAAATCAGTGTGCTCCAGGCTAGACATAGCAAAGTACAGATGTGAGAATAGAGGTGCCTTAAATTCCGGCAATACTGCTATTGTTCCCGGTTTCACAGTGAAACCTAATCTCACTAAATCGGTAAATCAACCATTTATTAAACAAAAATCTTCATCGGGAAATGTTGCTACCATCTCCCATAATGCTAACAATTCCGCTATGCTACAAAAAGATGCTGTCACTTGTTTAAAATGTAGTGGCGAACATCACTATTCAAAATGTAATGTATACAATACACCTATATGTTTTAAATGTAAAAAACCTAATGTACTTACTCGCGACTGTACTTGTTCAAAAAACTGAATAAGCGGTCAGTAGCATGCTCTCTCTCTCTTAAACCTGAACACTCCAAACAAACTAAACATACTACTGACCAGGAATGGCAGGAATATCTAATTTTTTTTAAAAACTTTTTCTCCTCTCAGAAGATAGCTCCGCTTTTTGAGTCAAACTTGCCTGACAACCGAGCGTTTATCAAAGTCAACATTTTGGGAACAGAGTGCTTGGCCTTGGCCGATTCTGGTGCATCAACTTCAATACTCAGCGGTGATGCACTAGGGACGCTTAGGGAATTAGGTCTACAGACTCATCTTCAGCCATCTTCTAAAACTCTTAAAGTTGGCAATAACGCCAATCTTAATATTTTAGGATCCATTACGATACCTATTGCTTACAAGTCGAATCTAAGGCTAATTACTCTCAATGTGTGCACAGATATTAATAGTCCTCTTATTTTAGGTGTAGATTTTCTTAGGGCATTTAACCTATGTCAGGATATTCTGGAATATACGACTGACTCACAGTGTCCTTCTACTTATAACTCTTTACTTGAGACAAACACACACTTACATGCTTATGAGGATCTGTCGGTTGAACAAAAATCTCAGATTGATAACATTATCGCTGATTTTAAAAGTATTTCTGCTGATTCTAACAACTTAGGTCTCACTGATCTTGAAGAACATGTCATTGATACTGGTGATCATTCCCCAGTGAAACAAAAATACTACCCTATACCAGTTCACTATAAACAGCGAGTCGAGGCTGAAATTAATGACATGTTAAGAATGGGTATTATCGAAAAAAGTAATTCACCTTGGAATTCCCCTCTCTTAGTAGTACCCAAACCTAACGGAGACTTAAGGATCTGCCTAGACAGTAGAAAGCTGAATAGTGTTACCAAAATAGATTCATATCCTATGCCACGGATCCAAGACATACTTGATTCTCTTAATAATGCTAAATTTCTAAGCTCTATTGACCTGAAAAGCGCATTTTTTCAGATTAATTTACACCCAGACTCCCGGGAAAAGACTAGTTTCTCTATTCCTGGAGTTGGGGCTTTCCAATTTTGCCGCATGCCCTTCGGACTTGTAAATGCATCTGCTAGAATGATGAGACTTATGGATAAAGTCTTTGGACCTGAGTTTGCTGGCCGTCTTTTCACCTATATTGATGACATAATCCTAGTGAGTAACTCATATGACGAACACGTCGATTTATTGAAGCGCGTCTGTCAACGTTTAAAAGATGTAGGTCTCACCATCAATTTTGAAAAGTCAGTTTTCTGCAGATCTTCCCTTAAGTTTCTAGGGTTCATCGTCGACCGACACGGACTACGCACTGACAGTGACAAGGTCAAGGCCATTTTAGAATACCCTGTCCCGACTAACCAAAAAGAAGTCAGACGTTTCCTAGGCATGGCATCATGGTATAGGCGTTTTATCCAAAATTTCTCTTTAGTAACTGCTCCTATAAATAACTTAATAAAAAAACAGCCCAAGGGCAAAGCTTTTAGTTTTCCGCAAGAAGCCCTCCTTGCCTTCAACGAGGTTAAGCAACATTTGGTATCTGCACCCATCCTCTCTATACCTAATTTTGATAAACCTTTTATCATCTCTACCGACGCCTCTGATTTAGGTCTCGGTTGTGTCCTCTCTCAAAAGGATGACGAGGGTAAGGAACATCCTGTCGCCTTCGCTAGCCGTTCTCTTACTAAACCAGAAAGAAACCATGCCGCAACTGAAAAGGAACTCAATGCTTTAATCTTTGCTCTAGAAAAATTTAGGGGTTATATTGAAGGCTCTCCCTTCCCCACTACGGTCTATACTGATCACAGTAGTCTGAAATGGCTTGTTAGTCTTAAATCTCCTACGGGAAGATTGGCGAGATGGGCGGTCCGGCTTTCTCAATTTAATCTTAAAATTGAGTATCGTAGGGGCTCTGATAATGCCTTGGCCGACGCTCTTTCTCGTTCATTTCCCGTAAATGCCACTTCTGATGACGATCCGTCTCAAAACTCCCCTACTTCTTTTTCTACTACTAAAGACTCTTGGTACCTCAAGAAAGTACAAGACGTCAAATCTTCACCCCACAAATTCTCTGATTGGAAACTGATTTCTGATCGTCTTTATAAAAGGATGAAAAATTCCAACCCTCTCTCTGCTGACTGTGAGTGGAAACTCGTGGTTCCTTTTGAATCGCGGCATGACGTCATAGCTAAATGTCATGACCACCCGAGTGCAGCCCATTTAGGTATCTTTAAGACTTTGAAGCGTCTTACTCAATCTTACTATTGGCCATCGCTACATAGAGATGTCAAGAAATATATCAAAAATTGTCAAGTTTGCTTGGCTTATAAAAGCACGAATGAAGGTCCCCCAGGCATCATGAAAAATCCCAAACAGGTCCAACGTCCCTACCAGATGATCTCAACAGACATAATGGGCCCCTTACCTCGATCTTATCAGGGTTACAAATTCATTCTAGTAGTTACCGACGTTTTCACTAAGTATACATGCATATTTCCTATGAGGAACTCGCTTGCCAAGACAGTAGTTTCTATTATTGAAAATAATATATTTATGAAGTATGGGATTCCTCAAACAATTGTCATGGACAACGGACCCCAATATATCTCCAATGCCATGAAGGATTTAATTGCGAAATATAAAGTTCCCAATTCTTTTTATAACTGTAGGTTCCTGCCACAAAACAACCCTTCTGAAAGGACTAATCGTGTCATTGTCACGGCCATATCTTCCTATGTAGGTACAGACCACAGAAAATGGGCCGAAGAATTACCAAAAATTGAATTTGCTATCAACACAGCCGTTAGTGAATCCACTGGTTTTAGCCCGTACTTTCTAAATCATGGCCGCGAAGCTGTACTCTCTGGTGACTGGTATCCCAACTCTCCACTCAAAGAAAAAGATATTTTGTTTACCGATAGGACCTCATACGCATCTACTCTACCTCATCTTAAAGACATTTTTATTAAAGTAAACTCCAACATGTCCAAAGCCTACTCCAAATATAAAATTAATTACAACAAAAATAGGCGTGATATTGAATATCAGGAGGGCCAGACTGTATGGAAGAAAGAGTATCCACTTTCTGATGCTAATAAATTTTTCACTGCAAAACTTGCTCCTAAATTCACTAAATGTATTGTGAAAAAGAAGATCTCTCCTCTTACATACATTCTGAAGGACTTTCACACATCCAAGGATTTAGGCACTTGGCACATTAAGGACATTTTAAAATCTGTACCTATATAACTACACATATTTTTTCTTATTTCATTTCACTTATGTATTTGATTATATACGAGTATTTTTCTCTTTTCTATCTCTAGCTCTGCCTCTACATACCATCTCCTCTCATCCTTATCCGTATGGTTGCCGGAGAAAGAATAGTGCCATCGTTATACCCTTGCGTGTCGTAAGAGCCGACTAAAAGTCCCATCTCCATATCCCACATTTCCCCTCATCACCCCCTCGCCATCACCATACCCATTACCTAACCCTATTATATATTCTTTTATGTACTCTATTTTTCTGTATGGTTTTTATTAAATATATATATTTAGTTTATAGTATCTAGTTTATTCTATGGGACGGCTGGTAATCCCATAAATGAAAAACCAAAAGCCTTACTACTCAGAGCGGATTGTAACTCTGTAAAAATAAGCCCTAACGACAACAGATTATTCTTATTACACTAGTATATTATACTCATCTATATATCAGAGCGGATGCGAATCTCAAAATAGGCCATCGGCACTCCATTTATTTAAGTATATCCATATTTATCTAGTATACGCACACTTTAAACTTTCGGCAAGGGCGCATGGCATATAGGCCAGAAGTAAGACCCACCGTCGATATCAATTATCTATATTGTTTATGTATTCCGTTTATTTAAATAACTTATTTGTTTACGCCAACAGCTGGCATGTAGTCTATGTATTTTTTTGTTTTTGTTTCCTTTTGCCCTTTCCTTTCCTTACTTGATTCCCAACCCACAATTTTTTTTTACTTTCCTACTCTACTATACCGTGCTATCCATCTTCTTTCTCTACAAAACCTTTTCTTTCTCTACACAACTTTCCTTTCTCTACAATTTTTCTCCTCTTGCTCCTTCGTTCTATTCCTTGCGTTCTATCTGTTTCCTTCAGGTTTCCTCACGTTTTTGCTTTGTTTTCTTTGCTGTGTGGGGATAGTGAACTGTCCTTCACTCACCTCATCCCAGTCCTTTTTTTTATTTTTTTTTCTCTCAACTAATGAGGTACTGTAACATATCATTTTGATATGTTACATTCATAATAAACTTTGACGGTACCAACCTTTACTTATGCTTTTCTTTTGATCCAATATTGTACATCATTACACAACATTTTTATACATCCCACATTGCAAGGTACATACATTTTCATTAACTCAATTCCACGCAATAATTGCTAGTTTCTTTTTAATATTTTATATAGACTTATATTCGTCAACAAACAACAGTTCAATCTGACGTTTGACATTTTAATTTTATCAGGACAAACATCGTAATTTCGGACTATTGGCTCAATCTGGCGAGGAATAGCGGAACTATTACCACGAGCAAGCATCCAAACATATACGCCTTCTCATTCTGGCAGGGATGTCTAGCTGTTTGTGTCTCCTTTTTTCATAAAGCCACCTAGTGTTGGGATTCCACACTTCATCAAAACTTTAGCGCTATCTAGTGTCAAGTAGTGGCAGTCTGTCGCGCGTATATTACCATCTCTCTCACACCTAAATGCATAACCATCCTGTCATCTCGTTCATACAATAGCACTCAAAACTGACATCTCGCGTGAAGTAGCTTCCTGCTTTCACGGCTGGATTCACAGATTAAGAATTTGGATTATCTATGGTTCCTAAAAACTTTTAATAAATAACTTCACGAATATCTAATGTACAATGGGAGTAATTAGTGATTTAGATTCTACAAATCTTCCTTTATTTGATTTCATATAATCCTTCATTTATCTTTAACTAATTTTCTTAACCATAGACTATAATCTGAACATTCTAGAAGTGTGCAAGTCGGTATGGTTCATTCTGGCTGTTTCGAGAAAGTGGTAGATGAGTCGTGAGATTGAACGGATGAAAAGAAAACAGATAAATAGGGCCCGACCCTCTCTCCAGGATTCTTTTTCGTCTTTCTCTTAACTTCTACATAACTTGCTGTGAGTGCGCGATTGTGGACTGTGATTGAAAGTATTTTTCGTACGCTGCGTGTGTAATCTGTCCGTGGTAAACCACACTAATTGCGTCCTAAGCTACATCACCGTGAGCACCGCAAATTTCTTACATTGGTCCTCGAATTCTCGGCGTCCGGTTCTTTTAATTCTGACGGGATCACCCATCCGAAACGAGTGCTGCTGAGCAGACGACAACATCGTCAAGCCCTCGTTCGCTGACCTTTGGCTTTGAGTGACTGGCGATCCAGAAGCCCTCAGCGGAACACGAATCTCAGGTGTAACCGTTCCTATATTTTATCTTGCTACGCTTTCCTCTATTATTCACGTTTGTGAGTTACCCACAAGCGTGTGGCGCCCAATAATCATCTCTACTCTTCTTTTCTGTCATCAGTTTAGCCTAGCTATATGTATATAAGCACCGCATAACTTACTTTTGATTTGTAAACTACCAGCTCGATCTAAAGTGTACTTGTATGTTCGTCAAATGGTTTTCTATTGATTAATAGCGTATATCCGATCTGTTACATTGTAAACCTACTGTAAGAATAGCGACAAGCAAGAGCTTCTATTTGTTCAGATTTCTCTTACAAACACCACTTCTTTGATTTTAGTTTAATTACTCATATACGCGAACTCTCAACTCAGTGAGAGTACTGTAACTTAAGGCCTTCCGCCAGTGCAACAAGTGAGCTGCAATAAGTACCGCATAACTTGCTTTTGATTTGTAATTCACCAGCTCAATCCGAAGTGCACTTGTATGTTTGTCAAATGGTTTTCTATTGATTAATAGCCCACATTTGGTCTGTATATATTGTAAACCTACTTTAAGGATAGCGATAAGCTAGAGCTTTTATTTATTCACATTTCTCTTACAAACCCTACTTGTCTGATTTCACTTTTATTACTCATATAAGCAAACTCTCAACTCAGTGAGAACACTGTAATTTAAGGCCTTCCGCCAGTACAACAAGTGAGCTGCAAAGTTTTGTTACACCCACGCCCTGTTCTTTTAACTTTCTCACAATCTTTTAACATTTTGCTCTTTTGTTTTTTTTGGGGTATCAATAAAATTTCACTTTTGATCAAACTTAAATCTTTTATTTTCATATTTATACCAGTCCCATAAATCTAGGTTACAAGTTGGTCCCATTTTTTAAAATTTTGAAATCGGTTCAGTACTTTTCAAGTAATCTTGAAAAAAGCACGAAAATAGTATGATTTTGTGTGAACTACCTCGATGATCAGTCGTATAACTTCTTTGTTTATGAACTGAATAAGATAATTATTTTTTTGTTGGAAAAGGGATATCTTAAGTGTAGTTCTTTAACCGACTTAAAAAAGGAGGTTCTCAGTTTGACCCGCATGTATGTATGTTTCTCCGCGATTAACTCACGTTGGCTGAGCCGATTTTAATTTCTACCTAAATAATATACCTACACTACCTAATACAAAAGGTACCTACACTAAAAATAAAAAAATAAAAAATTGTTTAAAAAAACAAAAAACCGACTTCAAAAAACCTACCTCTAAAAAGCAAGAAATAATATTCGTAATAATAAAACACGTCTATTGAAGTCGGGTGGGGCTTTTAGAATAAAAAAAAGGGATTTGTACTCCAGTCCCACCCGACTTCAATAGACGTGTTTTATTATTACGAATATTATTTCTTGCTTTTTAGAGGTAGGTTTTTTGAAGTCGGTTTTTTGTTTTTTTAAACAATTTTTACAGTATCTAAGCAACCTTGCGATCAAAGACGTAAAATTATGTGAAGTTACTCTTGAAAAGAGATTCCTTTTCTCTCCAGATATTGGATAATCAGAAACACATTACAGCTAAATTATTATCATTCCGATTCGTCTAAGGATGATACGTAAAAACTGTTTCCCCGGTAAATGTGATGATTCCTGTTCCATTAAGCATCGGTTACGAGGTTTTCGTTCTCGGTCACGCGATACCAGCATTATCATGGCCACGTTTGTTTTTTTTTTGTTTGAGAAATTGGGCATGACTAGCCCTTATGTTGAGTTCTATTATGAATGCATTTTCCGGCTCCAAATATAACAATGGTATTGTTTCTGTGAGATTATTATTTGGTAAGAGTGTGAAGTGGTTTCAGATAATGCATTATGAAGTTTATTTATTCCTTCAGGCAAGTGTGGGCAACATCAAAGCCTATAAAAAATAAAGGTAATCTTACCACCACCGTTAATTAAAATCGTAATCGTAATATACACACATAACCAACCTTAAAACATGAGAGACTAAAGTCAAGCAAAGTAAAAACTTAATTCCCATTAAGCTCACTTAAAATTTATTTCCTTTAAGTTATTCTTGAAGTTATTGCTTGTAGCAATCAAAGATAGGTACACTCTTGGATTTCAGTAGCGAAGTAAAATTTATGGAACAAGCATTCCGCTCAAAAAATGCTACCACACCATACAAAAATCACAACCATGTGGGCGGGCGGGGCCAAAAATCCTTCCTGATCACATTGCCTGAAAAGCAAAAAGACCGTAGTCTTTTTGCTTTTTGGTCATTGGATCACCAAAACGCAGAATGACTAAATTGTATGCTGGCATTTAGTAATAGATATTAGCTATACTTAAATGAAAAAATATTTAATACTTATGAAACGTTATCTCTGTATCTTTTTGCCTTTTTTGCATATTTTACACCATTTGACTATAAAATAAGGTCTCTTTTCTTTAAATATATATGCCTTCGATACAGTTTCCATTCCACTACTCTTGTCTAAGCTCGAGAACATGGGTATACGCGGTCCTGCGTTGGAATGGCTAGCTGACTATCTGACAGACAGGAGCCAAATAGTTAGAGTGGAAAATGTCTGTAGCACTAGTTCACTAATCACATATGGTATTCCACAAGGAAGCACTCTTGGCCCTACACTGTTCCTGGCCTGCGTCAATGATCTCTGCAGCATAAAACTCGATAATGGAAGTGTATTGGCTTTTGCCGACGACTGCACTAATTTTTAAGAATAAAACATGGGCATTAGTTGAGAAATCTGCAGAAAATGGACTCAGGAAAGTCATAAAATGGCTAGACGACAATCTTCTTACCATCAACGTCCAAAAAACAAAATATATCTGCTTCAGGATCTCTGCTGCTACGAATCCGCCAGAAGACTTTACTCATTCCTCTCTTTGTGGCTCAGTAGGTGACTGTGATTGCGACACCTTAGAGCAAACTGACAACCACAAATATCTGGGAATAGTAGTTGACAAGAACCTAAACTGGCATCCGCAAATATTGGCGTTGAGTAAACGGATTAAAAAACTCCTACCTATTTTTAGGAACCTGAAGGCTGGTTTACATTATCTTAGTCTTTAGTAGAGTGCTTTAGGAGAGTAGAAGTTCATTACGTGGTGTGTTTGACGTTCCTTTAAAATCGACGAACATGCCAAGCAATGTATTTCTACTCGCTACTCGACTCGGTCGTCTACATGACTAATGTAAACCAGGCCTTAGAGTTGCCGCAGAGCCTAAACTTGTCGTCAAAATTTATCTTGCCTTATGTCAGTCACTTTTGACTTACTGTGTCACTGTTTGGGGCGGAGCCGCTAATTCCTATCTTTTGCAATTGGAAAGAGCGCAAAGAGCCGTGATTAAAGTAATGTGCTTTAAGCCCAGAAGATACCCGACTAAAAAGCTGTACGAGGAAGCGGAGCTGCTCACCGTTCGGCAGTTGTATATATATAACTCGGTTCTCCGCTACCACAAAAACATAGATCCTACCCAACTGCCTCAAGGTAAACGGCGAGTTCGAACTCCTGTTCCAGACTTTAATAAAATGTTTACTAGACGTCAAATATATTATATGAGCCCTTATTTATACAGATATTTTAATGATATACACAAAATCACTAAATTAAATAGAAATCGTCTTAAATTAATTCTTAAAACTAGTTTAATTGTACTAGATTATGATGAAACGGAAAATATTCTTAAAATAATACAATAAACATGCTTATAGCTACGCAAAAACAAACTCATAGTCATGTTTACATACACACACACGCACGTACGCGCACCACACACACACGCACACCCACACATACACACACACACACACACACACACACACACACACACACACACACACACACACACACACACACACACAACACACACATACACAAACTATCTTACTGTTCCCCTTTTTAAAATGTTAATGTATAATATATATTTTTATGTCCTTGAAACATTTGTGGGGTGGAGGGTTGACTACCTGAGACACAGGATCCGTCCTAGTTTAGGTGGCAGCTCGCCATAGTCATTTTTTTTTCTTCAATAGATAAATAAGTATTAGATAACTTTTTCACATTGTAACAAAAAAAAACTGTTGCATTACATACTACTTACATTTTGTAAATTTTAAGATTATGGTGAGAAATAAAGGTTATTATTATTATTATTATTATTATGTACGCTTAAGAATTCACGGGTCAAAAGTGACCCGGTCCTTTAAGGCTTGCGTGGGGATAAGGATCCAACACGTAGAGGCCATTTTTAGCGACTTTAATATAATTTGCATGTGGTACACCTGCTGGATCTAATCTCTGACCACATCAGTTTAATATACTCAGAGACTATCCCCAGCAAATGTACAGGAACTATGGAATCTGCTGGTAAATGACTAGTGGGCTATTGGTTTGGGATTTGGATGAACTAGGATTTGGACTATGGAAAGAGACCTACCGGACACCTGCCTTATCATAGTCTCTGGACTGAAAAATTGGCAGGCGGTGACTAGCCAAGGACTAAATGGGCTCTCCAAATTAGCCGCTATGGCAAGAGAGCAACATCGGTGTCCTCGGCTGCAGGGTGTAGAGAGGTGTGCACCGCTTTCTACCCACTGTACAAGCGACAGAGTGCCAACTCGCGTCTTACGCATATTTCACTTCCACCCTGCGAGCGTATAGCTCTAACGACTCCACCCTGGACGGCCGTTGAAGGCGAGCCAGGGGCGGGAGTCCGCAGGCCCCCTTGGGGTCCACCCCTGCAGCGGGGACGAGGGCCTGGATCGACTCCCGGGAGCACTCGGGTCCGTGGTGTCGCTACTCACCAACAGCTTGCCACAATGTGTTTAGAAACCTAGGATGGTCTACAGGCACGCAACAAGGGTCTGGTATATTTGGATGGTGACCAGCAGTTTCATATATAGGTTGACCAGTCCTTAATGTGTACGTATGAAGGTTAGTATTCGTACTACAAATTGCTTGATAGTCGGACTCAAACTGATCGTTGCTAGACCCAGTAGTACAAGGGAACAACCCGAGACCGGGTATTTTGTTACCATCTGCCTTTTCATGCTGCAAAGACGTCACTAATTTCAAACTTGTGACCCAAGAAATAAGAGCTATATTATTATTATTATTATTATTATTATTATAAAGAACGCTAACGACATACGTTACAGACCGGGCGCGTGGCTAGCCCGACTAAATGCTGTGCGGGTTGTAATTTTTTAGCCCCGTAGTGCTATTTTTTATGCAATATTTAATTACACTTCCATAGATTTTAGTTCATTGAATTTCAGGGTTAATGTTACATATACAATGCGATTAATTTAACAATGTACAAATGAAGTGACTAACTTCAGAGCGTTTGCGGTACAAAACAACGTAGGTATTTTGATCTGTAAAATTTTCTCTTTGTAATACTTTCTCGAGTGAAATTACAGAACACCTGTCCATTGTCAACTTAATCACATTCTACTTATTGGAAATTTTTTACACTTACATGTCACTTCATTTCATACGTCTGTTGATTTTCGGCGGTAGATGTGCTGTACAAAGGATCATGCCGCATTCTGGGCCATGATGCGCATTAACCATACATATTTGTGACAGACTCATGTCATGTCAAAAAGAGTTAGATAACAAAATGTCATATAATAGGAAAATGTAACCCCAAACGGCTCCTTGAGATTGAGATTTCTCTTTTTTCCCGCATTATATTTTAATGATATTCTTCCCACGCAATCACTATAAAATTACTATAGTATTTTGGTAATTTCATCAAAGCGCATCATGGCCTAGCTTGTATAGTAAAATCGGCATAATCCTTTGCCATACAAAATTACTCTACAGTCTGAACAAACCAAATTTTTAACGAAACCGGCATTCCAGTGGCCAATTAGGAAAGAATTTGTTACGCCAATTTACACCGAACTATAACGGGGCTCCCACAAGTTGGTTCCCTGGGCACTCCAATTGTTTTTCCCGGAACATCACGGGCCAAAAGTTCAGCAGACAGTGCCCGCCGTAATATGTTTAAGTGAACGATGTTGCCCATGCGAATTCACCCAGTTCCACAACTCAGCGGTGTAAGTGAAGCGATTATTATGACTTTGTTTTATTTTTGATTCATATTTTTTATAGTAGCTGTTATAAAATCGTTCTCTCTCACACAATTCAAATGATTACTTTTGAACTATGAGATCCACTTTATACTACTTACTGTCAACTTGTAAAATATCAACTGCTTAAAATATTCGAATATAGATCGGCTGCCCTAAACCCAATTCAAGTATCTCATTCCAGACAAATGTTACAGGAGAGCTTAAAAACGTTATTTAGTGTTTTTATTGAAAATAAAATGAGATATTCTGAACACTCAAATGTTAAAATATCATTGGTATAAAGTAAAAACATATGTCTTAAAAAGTTCTCATACCTGCCCACATTTTGACGAACGAAAATAGTGTTCTACGTAGAAATATGTATTGATTTGTCAATAATATTCTACGCTATAAACAAGTAACTTGAGATTCTGTATTGTACTGTTTTTGTTATTGTTTAGTAGATACTTGTTTTCAGCTTTGTAATATCACTATAAAATGAATACATAGAAATCAAGTATAATTGCTAATCTATTTCAAATACAAGTATCTTGATAAGACTTGGTTGTTTTTAAGTTGGAAACGGGAAATATACTTTGTTTTAGTGTAGATTTTGCAAACAGAAAAAGATACTTGAAAAAAATTATTTGCTATGATATTTTCCGAATTAAACCGAGTTTTATTAAAATAAATAAATGGTAAATGCGATTTTCTTTGCTTAAACAGAAAACGATATTTTTTTTTGGAAACTGAGTTACTTGACTTCTGCGTAGGGCAGCTGAGATGGTCAAAGATAAGGCCTTTTATAATTTAAGGAGTCGGTAATTAAACAATATTCTTCTTGTAAGTTAAAAAAAAGTCTAGAACGGGTGGTAGGAAAATATAATATATAATATATTCAAAAGTGCTTAATTATCAAGTTTATTTGAATAAAGACACTTTGACTTTGAAAAAGCCAGTAAATCCCAACGTGCAATCAAAATTAATAACGAGAGTTGAAGCACCTAAAATTACTGCTGAAACAATTGAAATCAGTCATCCTTAAAACCATGTAAACATTATTAATAAATATTTATTTCAACGAAACGTACTCAGAAACGCGAGTAAAATTAATGAGGAAAGTAATCCAGGCTTAATTAATATTTATTTGACGTCATGACAATTGTTTGTCTCGATTATTAAAAGTACTCACGTCAATCAGTCATAAATAATACGAGTCCAGATTCCGCGACGCGACGCTCTAAGATCTGGCTATCAATCAAGCTGGCAGCTGACGGAATACTTACATTTATCTTCTGTAAAGAAGAGCCCGGATATCGCAGTTAGCTTTCAGTTAATTTGGACGAATAGCAATCTTGACCTGTAAATAAATGATAATTTTCAGTTTATATACTTTTTTATGAATAAATAAAGACAACATCTTGGCATTGCTCCGATTCTAAAGTAAGTAGCTAAAACACTTGTATTATGGAAATCAAGGACAAGCATGAAACTACAACATTCAGACCTAAGCCAATATAGAAAAAAAAATCGGGTTGCACTCCGGCAGTGCCGGCAGAAGTGAAAACTTGAATATTAACGTTGCGCATTTTTTATACTTTGGAATATTTACTCTGCATTTGAATTTACGAATACAGAACAGAAATTTACGAAATTCACCCCAGCCGTCAATTTAGAAAACCTTGAAAACCGGCGTACAAGCCACTTGATCATTAAATTTACAATGTGTTGTCTTTTCTTCTCAAAATATGTCATGATTGCATTGTACCGCTAAACGACTATCAGAAGCGAAACGTGACATTTAGTCGCAATTCCCAGTTAATTATCATGTCTCAGAGCTGAAAGAACAACTACAAATTTGTATATGAATCTCCAGATCTGGAATGAACGAAGTAATCTTCGTGACTGATATCGGCCTCGTGTACAGTCATATAAGTAAGTAGCTCGAAAACTCTCTTAGTCAGCGCAATATGATGCTTGACGCTCGAGTTGTCGCCCCGTCCCGGGCACGGACTCAGTCAGTTTGGACTGTAACAATAAAGTTTTATTAAACTATCTTTTCATTAAATATACTCGAAACAAGAGGTAATACTGTATTCGATATATCGAGAATACGAGAAAAACAAGTTAAATTTTATTTCATCAATGTGGGGAGACTCCCTAGACACTCAGAATAAACATTTATCCGCATCTGTGGTCAAGTTTGGTCTAGCTAGTGGTTTGCCCATACGTGTAAGGCGCCAGGGTCCCGGGTTCGATTCCCAGGAGGAAGGTACAATTTTTACTAGGTTCGGTTGGTGGTAGGGCTTATTTCATGGCTAGCTACCACCATCTTACTTAAATCTGACGCCATAACAACAATTTTGTACAACAAAATTGTTGTATTCCGGCAGTTAGAGATAAGATAGCCAGTTCCCCAGTGGTGAGGATTCCGGGCGTAGTGCACTTACACTTTTGGCCTTATCGTCACAGGTAAGGTGAAGGCCATGCACTATCCCGTTGTGGTTAAAAAAAACCATCCAAAATTAAATGACTATTCAACAATTTGACGTTAAATAAATAAATAAATAGGTCAACATTAAACAACACCACATAGGTTGATCTGATCCCAACGTGATGTAACTGGCCAAGAATTTTAACATGGACACGGCGGGAATTCAACAGAAACACTTAAATCATACATAACACTTACTTTGGGATTAGAGCAACATAAATATGGCGTTTTTAATCTAAAATTTATATTCCGAGGCG
The DNA here is from genome assembly GCA_943789525.1 of Agriphila geniculea. Classification (NCBI taxonomy): domain Eukaryota; kingdom Metazoa; phylum Arthropoda; class Insecta; order Lepidoptera; family Crambidae; genus Agriphila; species Agriphila geniculea. The sequence continues at coordinate 14,069,040 of OX038882.1, read as the reverse complement.
TAAGTAAAAATCTTTTAGTTAATATATGTCAATCATCACGATATTAAGTGAGCCAATCTTCAGGTTACAATCACAAAAGGGACTTTTACTTAAAATCGACGCTAAAATTTCATCAAACATTTCTAACTTAAATTACCTCTTCGGGAGAGTTATAATAACAGTGTAGAAAGATCTTTATGAAGTCAAACTAATTATTTAACTATTCATTTATTCACAGGATACTGAAGATGATTGACACAATTTAATTAAGCACTCTTAAACCTTTCAGTTCTCGTACACGAGTACGGAACTCGTTTATCAATTAAAACGCTTGTACATTCAAATAAACTGTATCAATTTTCGACATTAATTTTGAAACAAATACCTTTGCTTTACTTGAATATTTCGTTTGTTATCAATCACAATTATTAAGATTAATTTAATTTAAATTGTTAATTAGATTTGCCTCAGTCAGCCCCTGTTCCTCAGATATTTGTATTTCAACTGCGATATTAAATACGAGAGCTGCACCTGAGACGACGCGTACTAGAAGTACCTAGATAAATCTATAACACAATTGATACAAATAAGCAGTAGGTTATGTTACTTAATGTGAGATTAAATGAGGTGGCGATTCTATTTTACTAGCGATTGTCGATAAAAAGCGCTAGTCGACTAAAATTGATCAGAAAATCGACCGAAAAACGTAATCCTAAACCGGAAAAAGTTTAATGTCGACGTAGACGTAGTAAATGCTCTCTGTAGTTCACGTGGTGGTTCGAAGAAGTACCAAATCAAATTCATCGTAATTTATGCCTGAAATCTAATCTTTTTTAAATTACGCAGTTTATGGCATAATTACTATGAATTTGATTTGGTACTTCTTTGAACTACCACGTGAACTTCAGAGAACATTTACTTACATCAATTCCCTAATTGATTTTCATATAACTTAATTAATAAACTTTTCTTTACTTAACTGTTCAAAGACAACAAAGCTACAAAATTATAAAAAATCTAGAACGTGCTTATATCATCTTCCAAAAGAGGGCTTTCCAATCAATCAACACGGGAAGGCATCGGCACTTATTGGCTGCGAAACTGATTGTGATAGCATCATCATAATCAGCCAACAGGATACCTATATTGTGTGGCTATGGGTATGGTCATTGATGATTGATGATCATTGTAGAGAACACAGGCAGTGGCCTACCATTTTATCAAATAAAGAAAGACTGTTTAACATGAAATCGAATTATTAAACACCAGCAGTTTTATTTCTATGAGACCGCTGACTGCTAAAGTTAGCTCACCGCAGCCAGAAATGCCCGAAGCCTTAATTCGGAAAAGAATTATACGCAGCACTTGGATAATAGCCAGATACGTTTACAAAATGTATTGCATTGGGCAGTGGAGTGCTATAGAAAAAAATCAGGTCAGGTTGCTTATTTTTCTGCTAATAACAATGTTGTATTAGCTTACTTTAACTTACAAGAATTAGTACATGTGCCGTATTGAAATTAACCACTAGAAGTAGTCGTAGTTATAGTCAACAGTGCTGCAATAAAAATACATACTTCCCAACTCTAGTGCAGTGGGTCGAACCGGAAACGCAATTTCCCGTTCGACCCACCAGTGGGTAATGCCAGTGGGTCCACGGGTCATTACAGCTTCTAGCACTCTCGTTGACAGTCATTTAATCATTGACATTTTGTTTTATGTGTTTTAACAGTATTGTCAGTACTTTTTACTAACTTAGGAAGAGAGTTTTTTTGATGTGTTGATGAAAAATAAATACTTAGTTACAAAATATGAACACACGTTTTTGAAAATTAATGTTCAAAATTCATACAAAAATATTGTTAAATCATAAAAATTACATAAATTAAATTGCACATTACATGCTGTTCTGTATTCTGTGTTGGTTTAATCGCAACTACAAGCATGTGTCTTTAGAGTGCTCGATGTAAGAGTCCTAGTCGTGTTACATTACAACTATGAAGGGAACGCTTGAACTCTCTTGTCTCGTTATTAAATTGACTAAATACGATTAAATCTATTATTGGGAAACGCGTTGACCTGCTCTCTTAGACAAGGTCACATTAAGGCGATAGTCTCCTCACAGTGGCGCCCACATTAAATTAAGTTTATTGCACGCCAAGTATATAATGTATCGAAAATTCAAACGTACAAATTTATGCTAAGGTTCTATAGTTTATATAGGTACAATAACCTCTGTTAATTTTAATTAGTTGTACTAGTAGTAGGCAAATGTGCCAAAAGTGACCACTTTTTGCTCTTTTGCCTATTACTACAACGAACTATATTTTACCGAGGTTATTGTTTGTAAATAAACTATGGAACCTTAGTTTAAATCGGAAGGTACGTTTTAATTTTCGATACATTATGTACTTAGCGAGCAATAAATGTAATTAAGTTGAGGGCGCCACTGTGAGGGCACTAACGATAAAGAACTTCCCTTCCGTAGGATGTATGGATTTATTAAATTTTAGGGTTTACGCGCGTACGACATTGAAATACAACACTTTTTCCGTCGTCTCGTCAATAGCATGTCCAATAGAACTACGGGAAAGTCTGTCGATTTTGTAACCAAACTCGAATCTCACTTCACTCCACAGGAATTTTAAATCATAAAATAAGATAATAGTAGGCTGCTTTTTTAATCACAAAAGATATTAATAGCTACGGTAGCTACCTTAAACCTTTTGCCATTGTATAAAGAATTCAGCTTATTTCTAATATAAAAAAATCACGCGAAGTGAACGAGGTTCGAAGTGAGATGCGAGTTTGGTTACAGAATCACTCCCAAGAACTCCCTTTTCATACCAACAAAAAACTACGAAAAAAACACTCTTGAGTAACTTTTACACATAAGAATTTACTGCAAAAGATTTTTCACCTTTTTATCTGAAACATTAATAATTTGTTTGACAATTTCATTTTCAAATTGCAGGCAATTTACGCGCGACCCTAATTTCAGAAGCATAATTAAACTGATCGACGCATATCGCGATTTGAGCCGACATGATTACGCCACAGGATTTGACCGAGTTTCGTCCAATAGATGGACAATTTCAAAAATAAAGCTTTATTTTTAGTTCGATACTACCTAACATTATTACGTGAAGGAATTTTCGATTTTAGGGTTCCGGCCCTTATTGCTGTCACTCATGTGTCCGTCTGTCTGTCGTCTGTCACTAAACTCTAGCAGCTAAACCGTTTAAGCTACAGTCTTCATATTTGCATCAAAGGTGTATCATGTTGACCCAAAGTCAAGTAAAGTATAAAAAAATATTCTAGAGGGGGCTCCCATACACGTCAAAGGAGCGTGAATATTTTTTGTTGTCCAAGCGTGTGGAGTATCATTGCTTAGAACTTGTTATGTAGATTGTAGACAAAAATGTTTTTATGTTTTTTTTTATCTTAGAAAACAAAAAACAGCACATTAGGCATGTCGAGCCGCCAAAGTCAGCTTTTATTCAAAATTTCAATCCAAAGTAGGTATTTTTTAATTTCCCATTGACTTGTGAACTTAAAATTTGGTTATAATATTTATTATAATGTATATTTTAACAACGAACACCAATATATTGATGGATCTTATTTTTTCTTTTAAATTCCCTTATTTTCCTATTACAAACCAATTTAATTTTGCAGTCAAACGCGTAGCATAGATAAGCGCCGCGTCCGGCCATTATCCTTATTTAGTATGGAATCCTAAATGTGCGAAGTCCGACACGCACTTGGCCGGTTTTTCGTTGTACACTGTGCTAAACGATAGCGATATGAAAATAGCTGCTGATTTTACAAATAGATTAACGCTTGCAATACATTATCTTTTGTCGCTGTGCTTTCACTAGAAAGTTATCCCCTCATATACTTATTATGTAGTATGTAAATTATATGCTGTGAGCTTCCCAAAGGAAATAAACAAAATTTAAAATTTAATTCATCACTTATTACATCGCATATTTAAAGTATTTTTTATTTAAAAGTCTTATTTTACAAACAAACGTAATTCGTTTGTCATATTATGAAGTTAGAATACATTTGTCTATTTGGTTAATTTTTGACATCTAAAATGACGCCATTTTAGCTTACAACTTATTATTATTACAACTTATCACTTAGAAGGCCATATGAGTATATTGGAATTTGCAATATGTTAAAGTGTTATTAAAATAAATAAAAAGATTTGGATTTTTAGGCTGCGTTCAAACGATAACGCACGACTCGCCCTCAACCCGAACTCAACTCAAACTCACCTCAACTGCAGCCCACCTTGAAATACATCGCTTACAATTTTGAGTCTTATGACACATTAATAAGCTCTTGTGTAATGTTCAGGTGAGTTTGAGGTCAGTTCGGGTTGAGTTTGAGTTGAGTTTGAGTTGAGCTCGGGTTGTGTTCGGGTTGAGTTTGAGTTGAGTTCGGGTTGAGCGCGAGGCGTGTGCAGTTGCTACGACAAAATATAACGGAGCTTATTAATGTGTTATAAAACTCAAAATTGTAAGCGCTGTATTTCAAGGAGTGAGCTCCGGTTGAGTGGAGTTCAAGTTGAGTTTGAGTTGAGTTCGGGTTGAAGGCAAGTCGTGCGTTATTGTGAACGCAGCCTTAAAGTGATATATAATACCTATCTTGTAACTTTTAACACACTGGATCTGAGCGATGATGATGTCGTAGTTAGGCTTAAAATGTCGGTTCATTTAGGATGGATCTGCAAAATAATTGCTTAAATAATAACATTTATACAGTCAAAAGCAGGACAGGACTAAAACTAAAATGTTTTCCAAGCATTAAGTACAAAAACTTATAGGTAGTGCCTCGTGGGACATATTCAGAAAAGTTTTACAAAATCTTGTTAGTCAAATTTTCACAAATCCATCATCACCTTTTACAATAAAATTAGTAACATTTTAGTTAAGATACTTCAGTAATTTGCAAATTGAACTTGCGAGGATTCTAATGTCACTCTTTGCCTTATGATCTAATTTAACACAGTACTAAAGTGCTCAACATTTTCATGGCCAACTGTACATCAATGGCAAATTGAATTTTAATTTATAACTCACAAATGCCTAATAGCATAAAACCCAGGACAAAAAACTGGCCAAGTGCGTGACGGGCCACGCGTAGTTTGCGATTCTCACATTGGCTCCGCGTTCCGCGACGGGGCGGCAAACATCAAACATTTCTCCTGTATGAGGTGCGGAGCCAGTGTGTGGTGCCGCGCGTGTTTTCCATACAAACTGACGTACTTGCATACAACATTAAAATGTGCCGCCCCACGTCACGTCGCGGACCGCGGAGCAGTGTGTGATCTGTCTTACCTTATACTATTACCATTTTACTCGTAGCTATAAACGTATATTTACTCCCTGTTTTACACAACTAACGACTATAACTAAATAAGTATAGTAGGTACCTAAAAGCTATTCAATGAAATTTGTTCTACGAAAACTTTTCCAATATAAACTAATTCTGTAAGTTAATTTTGTAAGATCGACATTACTCGCTAACTTGTAAAGCCTACCTAGCAGTGATAGTTTTTCTTTCAAGTTCATTATATGTAGGTACTACTGTCCCGAATTTTTTTACGTTTCAAAAGCAACGGAGGGATACTTGACTCTAACAAAATTTTGCACTCTAAAGCTTAATATATTGCAAACGGATCCCTGAATCAAAAATTTGTTTTCACAAACCTACAATATTATTGAAAGACCTATCCAACGACACCCCACAATATGAGATTGAGGAGAAAAAAAAACATCCCCACTTTTTATACTATCACTTTTTTGCCGTAATTAATATACACTTGTTAAGTTACAGCTTTCTAGTACTTAGGGCCTCTAAACTAAGTCGCGGGCGGATAGACAGACGGACATGCTGAAACAATAAGCGTTCCTTGTTCACTCGACTACGGAAATCTAAAAAGGTAGCAATTACTAAAAAAGAAAATTCCTTAACACAGACCAAAAGGAGAAATCGAAATGTTTACGAGGATGTTTCCACTATCTTGACCGCTTATTTCAAGAGCTTTCTATTTAATTGAATATAAAAGTTGAACCTGCCGAGTCACTCGGTTTTCCAGTGAATATTTGCAAAGTCCATTTACTCTGAAAGTAAGCATTAAGAGGCAGCGTTTCCCTTTCTTAATTAGTTTTAAATTACGTGACGATAGCTTCGTTGATTTACAAATTTAACGCGCCGAAATTTAAATTGATCATAAAATACATTATTTTATTTCGTTTAAACATTGAATTACTTATTGAGCAATTTTCTTAGTCTTTATGTAACGTTAGGGAACGAATCATACAGGTATACTACCCAGTATACCTGAGGGTCAAGTCTGCTAATGTTATCGTCAAAATCGTGGTTCAATGGTATTTGAATGGTAATGCTTTTTGACACAGTTCTTGTTTCTTAAACCTAAATTTAAGAGACATTGTGTTTACTTTTTGGATTTAAGAAACGCAATGTATTTCGGTTTTGAGTTTAAGAAACAAGAACTGTGTCAAAAATCATTACCATTCAAACACCATTGAATCACGATTTCGACATTAAGACTAGCTGAATTGACCCCCTGTATGATTGTTGGACTTTGACGCCTGTAGCACATATCCGCCCGTGGAACACCGCAGTAGGTTCCACCATGAGTTCGACAACTGAAACAATTCCGAACAGCCTATTCTAATGCATAGATTTTATGCGATTCCACACGATCGGCTCCGACCGTTGACACACGCGAAAGCAATGATGCAAACCCGTTACGTAGATGAGACCCTAATTTTGTCTTGGTTATTGTCAACTCATAGCGGAACTATGGCGGAACTACTGCGGTGCCGCTAGTACGGTTTCGCGGCACTACAGGCGATAGCCAACATTAATAGTTAGATGGTTAGGATTTTTTTACAACAATGTACTTATCAACGAACGTAGAAACAAGATGACAACTGGAATACGTCGAATCTGGAATACAGCGAATCTGGAATACGACGAGTCAGGAACATGACGAATCCAGACCAAATCTTAAATTCGGAAATGCCCATCTTCTTTCCTTACACGACTGCCTAAAAAAAGAAGAATGTATTGTGTTCACGGTTCACGGTTCACGGTTCACGTATGTTTGTATATATGTGAGTTTCGATAGTCCACTATAACTTCTATTTAATTTTGGAATGACACTGGCTAAATATAAAAAAAAGTCAATATGTTGGTTGCATGACGCCATTTCGTAATGTCTATAATAAAAAAACTTTTTTTATAATTAACTATAATGTAGGTATTATTAGGTATAAGTACTTGTTGTATGGTCTGTGATTAGGTATTAACACAGATAATATAATACTATGTATTAAACACAGACCAGTATTAAATGAAAGGTCCTAATGAGCACATCTCAAAACCCACATAGGCAATTTTCTATTCGTTTGAACGCTACGCTTACTTTTAAAGTTTAAATATGTGCAATAGATGATTAAATCACATGTCGCAAATTTATGTAAATCACAGACTTCGATGTATGGTATAGAATTGTCAAGCTTGCGGCACTTAATTTTATAGTTTACTGCTTATTTTAAAGTTTTAATAGTAAGCGTAGCGTTCAAACGAATAGAATGTTGGCCATTTGAGTAGGGGGGAAGGTTGTAAAATACCAACAACTTCGCCGGAGTAGATTACTAACATCATAAACAACAACATTTGTTCGATGACGAAAACGGTTTCCACAGTTTATGGTGTACGGTTTTTTACTTAGTACATACTTAATGGTACATTCATTTACAAAAAGGTTTATATGTCATTAGATAGGAGTGAATGGATTGGAGGAAAGTATTGTTAATCAAAAATGATGCGGGCGGGAAAAGCCTGATTGATGTTGGCTTAACTCTATTTAACAAGGATCCGCGAGGAGCAGTGGTTTGAGGTTGTTTTTCAGAGATACAACGCTTATTTCTTGAAAATCCTAGCTTTAGTATTGTGTATCCATACAAATCGGTTGTAATAATATAGAGTATTATTATAACAATTTGATGAAATAGTATACAACGTGTTACAAAGACCACTAAAGCCGAATATGGTAGATAGGGACCATCAAACTGAACAATACAAAATTAATACCGAAAATATCAAAATGAATGAAAAGCTGTTTTTTTTTCGAGAGTTCAGAGTTGGTTCCAGCATAGCAAAAGTTGTTCAGTTTGATGGTCTCTGTCTACCATATTCGGCATTACTCGTATTTTAGTAACACATTGTATACTGATGAGTTCTACTGTTTTGAATTTGGAATACTACTTCCCGTACTAATACGGGAAGTAAAGTATTGAAATACATTTCCGCACAGAATTCAAAATTTAGAACGTGATAAACCAGACCACCACCTAAATGTCACCACGTCACCTCTCGCATTTTTTAATCTAATGTAATGATAATATTTTGTCGAGTTCAGTTCGGCGACTATTTTAATTATTCGCAAATTAATTCATAGTGGATATTGTGTCTTAAAATTGGTGCAGTTTTGTGGTACAAGTGTCCACGCAACTGAACAATATGTGGGATAATCGAAATAGGCACGATCTTGGTTGTGTGAAGCTGAGACTTTTATTGTAGTGGTCGCTACCTCGGCAAAACTTACCGAGTAAACTGTCTTGATATACTTGCTGCCAAATGCTCCAAGCAGCAATGGAATGTGATGCACCCGCATTTTAATGTAAACTGAAACAATCTACTAGAAAATCTAGAAATACTGAACTATTCAAAACATGACACTGGCAAAAATTACTTCCAAGAGGAAAGTAGATTGCCATAACAAAAATAAGAAGAAGAAGAAAGTCTTCTGATCACATGAGTAAAAAAACGTTGTGCTTCTGATAGAGCTATGCGAATAATATGGCATTCTATGACGTCACGTCGAAAGTTCAATAAGTTTTTTTTTATTTTATTAATTAATTTGTATCTATCTAATTATACTAGTGACCATGTGTAATAACACAAACAAACAAGTGACCAAAAAAGCATTTCTCGTTTTTGATAACGTCAATAAATTATTGTTCATAATATATAATTATACATCATGGAAATTCTTCGCCAATAGTTTGTATTTCACTTTTCTTTCTGCCAATAATTAACAGAACCAATTATCTTTCCTGAGAAAAAGAATTGTGAATACAAATACCCTAGTTGTACAGGGTGATTGGTAATGGCCTTACAAAGCCGAATATTGAGCACCATTGTATACAACCCGGAAAATTATTATAAACCCTGAAAACCATCACATGGCTAAGAAGCTTTTTTATTTGTTAAGAAAAATGAAAAATGACAACCCTAGATGCAAGAAAAGTATTATGATTATTTCCTCTGCGGTATTATATTCCATAAATCAAAAAACAATTTTGGTCTTGTTTTACCACTTTGCAGTTTAACGTAATATGAAAAAACATTTTTTTTCTAAAGGCTCCAGCACACCGGATGCGTAAGCGTATGCGTAAGCGTACACGTAGACGTACTATGACGTTGTAATGTCTGAAACTTTATAAGACATGGCACACCGCTTGCGTAACGTACGCGTGCACGTAGACCGATGCGTAACCCTACGCATTGCAGCTCTCATGAGACAACCAGGCTGCGTACTTACGCAGAGCGGTACGCAGAACGTATTGATGACGTTATACTCAATGGCATTCCCTATTAGTACCCTATTAGTATTAGTATTAGACGATTCAAAAGTACTTAAGTTTATTACTTAATTAAGTTTATTTGAATAAAGCTCGTACGTATCTTTCCTGCGCGTCACTACGCGCGTAACCACGCGCGTGACTATGCATTCAGTTGTATTTGTTTACAAATAGAACCGGTACTACTGGTAGTAAGTGGTGTTGTATTTTGTTTTTAAGTAATGATAAAGATATTAAAGAAAAACGAATTCAATTAGTGCGAAAAAATTAGTCCATTTACTCAATCTTCGTCTGACATCGCGCACTAGAATCGCAAACATGGCTGCCACAGTGGCTGGGTACGCAAGGGACAGGTTGCGTTGCGTGCCGCGTAGACGTATGCGTAACCCGGTGTGTAAGGGGGTTACGCGCGTTACTACGCGCGTGTCTACGCACGCGTGACCACTCGCGTGTCTACGCAGCCGGTGTGCCCAGGCCTTAAGTGTTGATTTTCAGGTTTTATAATAATTCGGAATTGTATGCATGGAACCCTATCTACCATATTCAGCTTTTTAAGGCTATATACCATACACCTTGTATAATAACATATTTACCTATAATTTTGATTTTGAGGAGCTAGATAGCTTAGCGCCCGGCTCGACGATTGTGGAAATTAAGCAACTTTAGCCAAGGGTCAGTCATGGGATGGATGACCAAAAATTTATTATATCGAGCTCCTCCGTGCTTCAGAAGTCCCGGCAGCATTTGCAGTGGTTAACACCCACCATCCGCATTTATTTTATTTTTATTTAACCATTTATTTCAGGCATTGATGGCCCATACAATAAATACCTTATAGACTAACATACATACATTGGGCACGCGTGGTAGAATTTGGCCCATCGTCCTTATCCACCCATAAAGAAGGCCTGTGCCTCAACAGTGGGGACATTAAAAATGGCTGATGGTCATAATTTCGATAATAACAAAAACAAATAGGCTATATTCGACCGTATAGGTCAACATAAATAACGTTTAATGTTCTATTCAAAATGTTTAATTTCCGCTTTTTAGTGGGACCAGTGACGTACGGTGTGAGCGACGCCGCCGTGAAATGATTTACTTTGAAAACCCCTTTATTTGTGTGATAACAACACTCACACCATTTATTTATTAAAATAGATAATTCATACAACAACTATTTACAAAAATACGAGTAATGCCGAATATGGTAGATAGAGACCTTCAAACTGAACAACCTTTACTATGGGAACAACTATGAAATCGCGAAAAAAAAAAAATACAGTTGTTTCATACATTTTGATATTTTTATTATTAATGTTTGTGTGAAACAGCAGATTTTTTTCGCGATTTCAGAGTTGGTCCATTGTAAAAGTTATTCAGTTTGATGGTCCCTATCTACCATATTCGGAATATTTTTCCTAAATCAACATGTTTTATTACTCTCAACTGATACTGAAAAAAAAAATACTTATACTATTAAAACACGACTGCCCTGCCCAAAACATACCAAAAAGTAAAAAAATACAAGTGTCGTCACGGGGGACCGTTCTGTGGAATAATTTATATTCTAAGAGGTCCCCGTCAGTTTTTTATTTTATTTTTTAAATTATTTATTTTTATTTAATACATTATAGGAAAGAAAATCTTTCATTTGATACTCATATTTTAATTGTTTTTTTTTACATTAAAAAGGTGTCATGCAGCCGATGTTGAATTTTACCGAAGGGATGTACTAAATCCATGGAATTTTCTCAAAAAAATATAAAAAGCGAATGTCACTCGGGGTGATGAAGGATTCTGACGATACCCCACACATCCGAATCTGTTCAGACATTTAGACGTTATGGTGGAATAAGAAACCCACAAACACACATAAACCAATGATTGGCATGAACCCTGGATACAATACACTCCTTTTTTGGGCAGTCGAGTAAAAATCTTCAATTTTTTGTTAACTTAAAAACGTACCTAAGGAGTATTTTTTTATAACTCATCATGACAGACACAATAACATTAAGGAATTAAACAATAACATTAAGGAAGGAAGGAATTTATTGATTGCAAAATTTAAATACTATCAAACCATTTTTTTTTCAATCTATTATTATGTATTAGGTATTATATTTATTATGATAATTCAATTCGATTACTATTTGTACATGTTTTAATTAATTTTATTTAATTTTATTTATGATTATTTTTCGACATTGTTAATTTTATTATTTATTAGTCTTGACCTATCTCTAATTTGCATACTAAAGTTATTTGGTTAAATGTGAGAAACAAAACTGATAAATGTTATAATCTAGTACTGACCACATTTACAGCAATAAAGAATTATTTCATTTCATTTCAAACAAAAAAATTGCTTGCTTGTACTTATTGCTTACATGTAACCGAGTAATCCCATAATTTTGAGATATGTATTGGATTTTACTTATTAGAACATTCGTAACGTCTGAACCAAATAAAACTCTATTGACACATTCTAGAAAATTGCTGTTAAAAATAAACCACTCAACACCCAAGCCATAATAATCAAAAAACGAGAAGAATCACAGTTGCAACGGTAGTCGCAGTTCTTCGTCCAAATTATCCGTACTTTAGTGCCAAAATGCTAATTAACATAGCGACAACGACGGCCAGGGAAATGAGCACTTGCCTTCGCCAGCCGTCGAGAGGCGGTTCCATTAACTTTTATTATATCTCGTTTTAGGGTTAAGCATGTCAGAGCTTTGAATCATATATATTTAAATAAAGTGCAATTACGTAGAATATTGCAAAGTTCTAGTATTTATTTGTAATACTTACATCAAATATGCTATTTTTATTTTATGTTTTTTAACGATAATATAACCGGCATATGACGATCAAGTTTTAATTTTATTGTTTTGCGATAAAATTATTTTGCAAAAAATATCACGCAGCACCCTAATTTTTGCCATCGTTGCCTAAACTGGCCTTTTTCTAGTTACGAGAACTGAATTCAAAATTCGGAAAAGTATTATCAAATATGTATAATATCATAAAGCTTTAATTGAACTTCGTTGTAGGCTTGTCTACGTACTGCAGATAATGCTAAAAGGATAAAAAAGTAACGCTCCCACTCACCCCTCGTGTTTGCCCTTCATGCCTAAAGTGACCACTCGCCCCTTTATGGCTTATTAGTCCTTTGGCAAGATTTTTTAAATACGACTCAAATTGAAAAAAAGGGAGTGTGGGCAGCAATCAACATATAAATCAATTATTAATTAACGACCTGAGTTGTGCTGTGGTCTACCACGAGGTCTCGGGTTCGATTCGCGATTGGGCAAAAATTTAAATGATAATTTTTCATTTCTGTGACGGGTCTGGGTGTTACTAAGTAGTACACAAGGTAATTTTGTTTTCACCATCCAAATTTTGAGAATGTGTTCAGTCCATGAAACTGAACAACTTTCTCTAAGGAACACATGGTCAAATATGTAAAATAAAAATCGACTCTCCATACAAATCAAAGAGATCACGTGATCAATTTAGTATGGGATAACCAAAATTTTGTGGCAAAATTTGACACATGTTTTTTAGAGAAAGTTGTTTCGTTTCATGGACTGGACACATCCTGAAAATTTGGATGGTAAGTTCAAAATGACCCGATATAATAAGTATATTTTTATAATATAAAAAATTTGTATTTAAAAAGTACCTATATAAATAATAAGTACCTAGTATATCAGTTGTCTAGCATCCATATTACAAGCTGTACCTTCAAAACAACCAAAAGGTACAAGCTACAAACTCAAAAAAATCATGCATAACGTTATCAGGGGTACAAAAAAGGACGATACCTTTCATCTAGAAGTACTGTTCCCGAGGGCTAGAAAAATAACTGTCAAAGCAGACGAAGTCACGTGAGACAGCTAGTTTTATCTTAAAAGTCGGTAAGAAAAAGACTAAAAGAGATAAAAATAAAACACATTTTTATAATTATTATTTAATGATATAATTGTTTTGCCGCAGTGGGGTGGTTCCACTTATCGAAAACGCGAAAACTAAATCAGCTGTTCCATACAAAAGCGCAAGACCTACTCGCAATATCAGAGTTGGCCCCATACTAAAAGTTGCTTGTAAATATGAGGGGGACTACCCCACTGCGGGAAAACAATCATTAAACATAAAATATTTTTATAAGTTCTTTTAAAAAATGTTATTTGTCTGTAAATCTTCCATGAAAAAAATATAAAATAAATAAAACAATAAAATATTTTCGAGACTCGATCCCACAGTCAAATTATCCTTAATAGTTTAGTGGGACTGATGTTACCGGAATGTCGTATTCCTCGTTTAATAAATAATAAAAAAAAGCAAAGAAAAGCTCGCATAACCGATGTGAGTGAACTACGGAACCTTCAGTGGTTTATTACAAGGTACACCTGCCTGATTTTAAGGCGCGTCGTCCAAATTAGTTGGCCCTATTCGCGGACATCTTGCCTCTCGTACCCCTCATTATTACAATGACACTCGAAATGAATTTATTTGTTTATTTAGAAACCTGTAGAATTTTTATTCTTGATGACGTAATTATATAAAAAATCCAATTTAAATACAGTGTGTAAAATGACCTTCAACGAAGCCGAGGATGTTCCTTCGTACAAAAATTAGCAATAACACATAAAATTAGTGTTCTTAAAAATCTTGAAATATTTTTTACTTTGACCTTCAATAACTTCATAGCTATCTTAGAATAATAATACCTAGAACGATAGTTCTCTACAAAGCGCACTGTCAAAAGTGAGGCAACTAAAATAGCCAAAATGGCGCCGTTTTCAGATTATTAATCGACATTATTACCTAATCATACTGATTAAGTATACAAAACAGTTTCAATTTTCCCACATTTATAAGACTAGTTACTATATTATTGGGTTTCAGTTACGATTAGTTAACGTATGAGGGATATAAATTAGAAAACTAAGCCATTCTGGCTTGGTATTAGTTGCCTCACTTTGCATACGAGGACACGGCTTCTAGGTGTTATTATTCTAAGATAGCTATTGATTTCACAGGAAAATGATCTCAATGATGGGTGGAATGCGTGGACTTCGCTTCGTTGCGGGTACCCTTTATATTTATTTTAAACTGTGGACTAACTGTCAATAAGCTTTTTACCGATCGATTTAAACTATCATCGCTTGGTGGATGTTCAGCAAAGTGATCGAGTTCTGACATAGTCGATGTTGCTTTCAAGATTGCAGCCTGCGTTCATAGGCATCGCAGCACAAAATATTTAAAAGCACACAATGTGCTTTGAAATGTTTTTTATTTTGTGATCAAATGCACTTATTTATTGTTTATTATCTTACATTCTAATAGATACCAATCCACTATCTACACTACAATTTTAAAACATTATTAAAATATAGCACACGTACGTTTTCTATCCAAACTTTTTAAGTACCTAAAAATACCGTTTTCTCGCATCGTTACGTCCAAAAATTATCAAAAGACGTTCTCCGTCAGCTAATAGAGGTCAAATGAAATCGCTTATTGAAGGTTTGAGCCTTTGAGTTGAGTCCCACTTTGAGTAGGTCCTCAATACCGAGCCTGGTTGAAGTGGTTTTCAACAACGAATTAACATTTTCTCCTTAATGGTGTAGGTGTAGGCTTACTTGTACATAAATAGTATATCATAATAACACTAAAACACGTTATTTATTTATCGATGAAAGTAAAAATAGATCTCTGAACTAACTGAAGGGAAAATATCTTGAAAGGTAAATAAAAAACATCTTTATCTTACGAAAGAGCCTTTGTTCCATTTATTACCAACATGTGTTGAAAGAAAACATGTTTCGAACAACAGAACGAAACCAATCAAGTTTTAGACAGCGAATATCATGTGGAAAAGCAAATAATTGGTGTTTCGTATCACGAGTATATTTGCTAAGAAAATAAATTTCAGTAAAGTAAGTATAATTTTTAGACTACCATCGCCTGTTTTTAGGATTTCGGTAAATTTCAGCTTCAATTGATTCAATAAGTCATAATGAGTTAAAAGTTATAAGAGATCAAAATCGAATCAAATCTTACAATATTTAAATTAATTAATTGGCGGATTAAACGAAAGTAAATTAATTAGATAGTACCAAATTATTAACTCAATCAGAATAAGTGATTGATTCATTCAACATTGTACAATAAATTTGTGTATTTTTAGAAGAAATACTGTAAATTTCGTCTTCTTCCCCACATTATTATAGGTACGTACAACGTACATAGTGCCTACTTCGGAAGGATATGTATTTTATTTTATTTTATTTTATATTCACAGGTGAATCAACAGTTATTATGTTAACTATAGCAATCTCAGTATACATCAAAAAACCATTTACAGATTCACACAAATAAAAAGTAAGTTAACAATAATGCGCATTTGAGCCACAAATACAGCGATCGCTAAGAGTTATACAAAAAATAATATACCTATCTAAAGTTTTTTTTTTGAGACCGATAACATAAATTAATATTATGGATACAAATAAAAAAAAAACTTAAATACCTATCAGAATAATATATCCTAATAAATAGATTTAATAATAAGATCACGCCCACTTCAATATTCAGAGAGTAAAAATGCAAGATTACGCCTTACAGCTTCACAACTAGTGTTAAACATATCAATATCAATTTTACTGCACATCTCATTGAAACACTTGCCTGCACGAAGAAAGAAAGAATTTCGTCTATAATTGGTATGTGTCATATGTTTTTTTGTTATTTTCAAAAATATTAAAGCACGTGCCTGATATTAAGATATTTTCAGGCGCAAACATGCGTGATATGGATCACGTATGTTAGTTCGACTAATTACACGGTCTAATTGGTTTGTCCGTCCATCTGTAACTGTGGCACCGTGGGACGTTCTAGTTAATTAGTCTCCTAACCGAACCCGATGTAATTTATTTAACGTTTGAAAAGTGCACTTTTTCTTGTGTGTGCTACAGTTGCAATGCAATCGCTTTTATACCGGATTTCCAACGAGAACTAAATAGCAAACCATTATTAACTTCTTGAGAAATCAACCACTACTATGAGTAGATTAGTCTTTATTTCTATGTTTATAACTTTACGGCAATCGTTGATGGTGATCTAACATATACCTAGGTATTATTGAAAAAATAAAATTCGAATTAGCCATTTTATTTATGTAAGCCGGATCACTGCGCAGAGAGAAGTTTTTGAACATGAATAAATTTTAATTGAATGTATGATCAACAAAAAAACAAAGTACCCGCTAAATGTTTGTTTTTTTCTGTTTTTTTTTTTTTGTAAAAACCTCAAAATTTTCTCACTTTAAAAATTCATTATATTGGCGACAAAGTTAATCATCAACTTCTTTTGTTTTTTTAGTCTATTTACGCCAAGGTTATGACAGTGCTTTTTGCACATTTTTGCTTATTTACCTTGATAAACAGGGTTTATCTTCAATTCGATTGTATTATTAACTAGTCAAACTCTTTAGGTAGCCAGATGTCTTTTTCGTTACGTTTGCGTTAGGTACGTTTTCTATATAAAGTTACGACAATCCCAGAACCCGTTTGCCTATTTTTATATTATTAAATTTAAGTTACCCAATATTAATAGTAGGTCAAAAACATAACGATCAAATAATTTTAAGCGTAAATGGAATCCAGTAAGAGTCATTGATGTACAAAATGTTTCATATCTTTCCCGACATGGATAATGAAAATCACAAATGATATCGTTACGTTCCTGTACTTCAAACGCAATACTCCTGCCAAAATCGTGAAAAGAAAAATCAATTTTTCCTTTTTTATTTAGCATATTAAGCCAAATGTAGAATTATATCACAGTGAAAGACCTATGAAATAAAGACAACGTAGATTTTCTGTCAGCATTTGTAATTTTTTGTATGTTTTCGATTATGTAAAAATGATATCAAACTTCGATCATCTATGATCGAAGACAACAACATAAAAGGGATTGGTTAGTAGTGTTGGTACTACCATAGTATAGATATAAGACTAATATCCATACATTGATAATTTATATAAATAATCAAAGGTAACAACTTACATTCAACTGCAACCCCACGCTTATATTGCAATTTTCCACAATATTTAATTTAAAAAATAGATAAGGTTTTGTAGTAGTAATTTAGACTTTGTAATCCCATAGGGCGTTGGCACTGATTTTTCAAATATATTATGCATGATAAAACATATGTACAAAAACAAACGAGAAAGCAACCTAATAAAAACCTGTTAAAAATAGATAAAGTACTTAGACATCCAACAAAAATGTACCTACTAAACGAATAAGCCAGTTTAAGTTAAACGTAACATAGCACCACTGCATAGCACATTCGCAATAGTTTAGTTTCCATTACCCGTGCTATACCCGTATACCTCGCCACGCTACATCGGGTCACGCGATGTTCACATTACACCGTACAAAGATTTCGTTTCCACTTACAAAATCACTTAGTATCTGAATCTCATGCTCTTTGCTTTCTCGTTTCAAATACCTGTGAAGTTTAAGTGCTTTTTATTGAGATTCTTCTTTTATCTTTTATTAGTTGAATACAAATAGATTAAAGAAAACTAGTTACATTAGAACTACGATCCCCGACCTTTTAGAACAATAAGATTCACTCACTTAATAGCATGCATTCTTACATTTTCATGTGATTAAGGTCTTAAGTAAGGATAGTACACACTACTGTAAAATCATTATTTGAGAGGTACCTGTCCCCGTAAGAACCACGAATCTTACAAAAATATCGGTAGGCCGACTGCAAAAAGTTAATGCAATTGTATTAGTATCGTATAGATATCCTATCAAAAACCTAACAGAAATTCTGTTATAGTAAACAACACCTGTTAATGTGAAGACTTATAATGTGTTTATTTCGTAAATAGAATTTTGTAGAGACAGAAAATTATAAAACAATTAACATACACCTACAGCTTCCTTTGGTTTATTATGAATAACGTACCAACTTCGTGATAATTATGAATTTTACGGCTAATAAACTTTCTAATTATAACGTTAGAATCCTTGCTTAATTTTTAATAGAAACAACAGGCTTACGAACCTTTCCATTAATGTTTAGAGGAACAATGCTGTAAGTACCTGATAATTAACAATCTTCTTTTAAATTATTATTTTCAACTTGTTAACTTGCAAAATGCACTTTTCTTTGCCAGCCAGCTAACCACGCGGTTATAAAGAAAGACAATTTGTTAAAAACGAAACAAAACCCCAGAGATATTTTTACATAACTTTATTTCTCACTAGGTTTCAGGGTATGCTATAACTCCGAAGTTTAATTTCGGAATATTTCAGAACTTATGACGTCTGTCCAATGGAAGTATTTCAGCGTCAGCTTGACGGCTGCAAGCTGGATACAATTTCACGCTGTGCCAACTTGCAGAATTCGTTGGGGAATTCTAATTTCATAGTGAATACGGGTGACAGGATCCGGTGTCGTGGGTGTTCATAGAGAGTTTAACGCGACCCGCTCTACTTACCCTTTCAATTAATAACAACAATAATAAAAGACATCATCCATTTTGGTCCAAATGTGAAAGTGCCAGCCAAAAAGCAAAAGTGCTTTATTGTGATAGATTTTGTCCTCCTAAGCATTTCTTATTATGGCACCGAAGCTGTATCACCGCTATACTTGATTTTAAATAAGTTCAAAAAGTCTGTCTTTTAAAACATTTTGGCACAAATGTAATAAAGTCGACCAAAAAGCAAATTCTGATAAATTTTGTCCGCCTAAGCATTTCTTATTATGGTACTTTCAATTCAAACAATTCAACTAGCGCTTTTTATCGATAATCGCTTATAAAATCGATTTGCCACCTTATTGAAACTAGGTTTGCTCTTATATTTTACATGAGATTGCCTGCCAAGTCGACCCGTGTAAATACCACATTAACTAATAGTGTTTTATCTGTGTCAAAAATTAAAGTCACTGATTTTGCAAAGATTGTGATAAAATGTTTAAGATATTAATGATAAAAATATCCAAGAATCACTAAAAGGAAATGTCTCCTCTAAGAATAGGTATTTTTCTACCTATCACAACTAAAGACATTTTAGCTAAACAAACATAAATTAATTAGTACTAAGATATAATAATAGTATCCCCCGTGACCACGGCAGCTGCAAAGGTGCCGAAACGTCGGGAAAACCAAAAATCAAACCAAATACCAACTAAATACCAAAGTACATTCAATAAAACCGCGCTAGTATCCGTTAAAAGTGTTTCATTTCATGTATAATAATAGTTTCAAATACCCACCTGTAAAAAAATTACCGTGCTATAAGGATTTAAGTACCGACAAACCCAGGTATATACCTATAGTACCTACTTATCTCGAGCGTCGTAAAATCTCATACAAACTGTCTCATTAAAAATGCTAAAGCTGAGCGAGAAGTGGATAATCTGTTTACTGCAAACAATTATTATAGAATCAGAAAGATCCTTTGTTGAGATCAAAGCTGTAGGTAAACTAATTGACCTTTGCATATCAAATTTGGAATATGAAATTCACTTTTACAATGATTTAAAGGCATAATTATGTGAAGATTTAACGCGCGAGTGTTTGTAGTTAAGCTCAATACCAGGCGCGGTCCCAAGGGGGGGGGGGTCACGGGGGACATGACCCCCCCCCAAAATCGTACACGTCAAATAGAAATATCTTCTATATGCAAGCGGTGCGACTGCACTGGGCGTCCTCGTGTGTGGGGCGCCGAAAACGCCCGACCACCAGTCGACTATCAATCGTATTGTTGCCTGGTGATGAGCGACGAAGCGACGAATGAATCTGACTAAAAATAGCACTGCGCGGCCATTTTTTTAACCGACTTCACAAAAAAGAGGGTTCTCTCTCAGTTTGACCTGTATAAATGTATGTTTCTCCGCGAATATCTCACGTTTGACTGAGCCAATTTTTATACGAAATAATATACCTACACTACCTAATAGAGAAGGTACTTACACTAAAAATGAAAAAATAAAACATTGTTTTAAAAAACAAAAAACCGACTTCAAAAAACCTGCCTCTAAAAAGCAAGAAATAATATTCAAATCATTAGATACGCATTATCATTGTTATAATGATAATGCGTATCTAATGACTTGAATATTATTTCTTGCTTTTTAGAGGCAGGTTTTTTGAAGTCGGTTTTTTAATATAAACAAGCAGGATTAGTCGATGAAACTGACTAAAAATCGCGCTGAATGCCTATTTTTTTCTAAAAACAAGCGAGATTACAAGATTAGTAGATGAAACTGACTAAAAATCGTGCTGCGCGGTAGTTTTTTTTCTGTAATAAGCAAAATTAGAAGATTAGCAGATGAAACTGACTAAAAACTGCGAAGCGCGGCCGTTTTTCTTTACTATAAACAAGCAAGATTACAAGATTAGTAGATGAAACTGACTAAAAATCACACTGCGCGGCGGTTTTTTACTGTTATAAGCAAAATTAGAAGATTAGCAGATAAAACTGACTAAAAACTGCGCTGCGCGGCATTTTTTTTATTGCTCTAAATAAGCAAGTTTATAAGATTAGTGGTAGAAACTGACTAAAAAGTGCGCTGCGCGGCCATTTTTTTTACCATAATCAAGCAAGATTACAAGATTAGTAGGTAAAACTGACTAAAAAATCGCGCAGCGCGGCCGTTTTTTGACTAACAGGCAAAATTGAAAATCTTGGAATCGCATAAGTAGGGGGCGGCCCGTAGAAATATCGCCCAGGGCGCTGGTAGTGCTTAAACCGGCACTGCTTCTATAAATTTACAAAATAAAAAAAAAAAGCAATTGTATTATTGTGTGTATAGTGACCCCCTCCAAAATTTCAGCCTGCGACCGCGCCTGCTCATTACAAGAGCTTATTCCTAAATATTATTATTATACCACCAGCCAAAGGTAAGACAGATTTTTTTTCAAACTATGGGGATCTATGCTGAGTCCCACGTAACCGTGGAAATAAAGACAACATCGAATCACGAAAAACGTGAAAGCTTAGTTAAATTGATACGAGTAACATGGCATGGCACATGCAAGGTGCAATGCCACAAACTAACGAGCACACTACGCACGTCATTTTTCCACCTAGAATCTTCAATGTTTACAATGTTCTAACAAGTAAAGAGTTCCTTGAAATAAATCTAACCCCCTTATTAATAAACGAAGAGTATGTTTACACCTATTTAAAGCAAAAACTTTGCTGGAAATGAACGTAAGGAGTAATATTGCTTAGAAATATTTTTGCGTTACCAGGTGTTCTCTTTGTTTATTAATAAGGCCAATTAGGTTTATATACTACAAAGAACTACCTGAATAAGAAAAACAAAACATTATTTTTATATTATTAAGATTTTGAACTATTATTATGTTAGTATATAGGTATATATTTTTTAATACACACATCAACTTTGTCTAGGGATACCAGGTGCTATTTTCATACTAACGAGGTAACTTTGAAGCCTTGGTTTCCTGTCAGGGATGTACTGTGCTGTGATCTGATGACGGCTATCCAGGGAGTGAATGGAGGAGATTCAGATCGCTATACACACCCAACTGATCTGACCAGCATTCTAAAAACGTAATGGACATGTTTAAAAAAACCACGAAAATAGCAGGAAAATGTATGGAAATCCTGAAACTGAGAACTCTGACCCATTAATCTTTTAGAATGCTGATCAGATCAGTTGGGTGTGTATAGCAATCTGAATCTACTCCATTCAGTCCCTGGATGGCCATCATCAGATTACAGCACGGTACATCCCTGGCAGAAAACCATAGCTTCAAAGCTACCTCGTTTGTATGAAAATAACACCTGTATCCTTAGACAAAGTTGATGTGTATATTTGCAGGAATGTTCCTCTTTCTTTTCTTGTTCATTTTAATATTTTATCTTCGCCTTTGATTAATATTTTCCTTTTCAACTTACAGGTTCACTGGTTTTAATACCTTAAGGCATGAAGTCTGTTATTTGTATTCTTTCTTTCTGTGCCAAGTAAATAAAAAAAACTTAGGAGCTTTAAATTATAACAACTAGAAGCCGAGTAAAGCGTAAGCGTAGCCGTGCAAGCATTGTATGTAAAGTGGGGCAAAAAAAAACTGAGCCACAATGGCTCAGTTTTCAGATTTTAATCCTTCATACAGTACCTATTATTTATTCTGTGACCTAATCGTAACTAAAATCCAATAAAATACTAACTAATCCCCTAAAGGTAGCCTAACATAGGAAAATTGAACCTTTTTCGTTCTTATAAGTACGATTACGTAACGTATGAAGAATAAAAATCTGAGAAGTGAGCCTTTTTGGCTCAGTTTTATTTGCCTCACTTTTGAGAGTGCGCTTAAGCTAGGGTTTCCTAGGATGACGGTGCCGTCATATTACGGCCGTAATTTAGCCATAGAACGTTGTCTATGTAAACAATACGGCGCGGTTTCCTAGAAGCGGCGCTGGACACCGTAAAGTCAAATAGTCTTTTTCATCCGTAAAATTATGCTATCGTATCGATGCCGTATCCGCTATGTGACGGCACCGCTTTCTTAGGAAACCCTAGCTTTAGTTGGGAAGTGTCGTTCTAGGTGGTTATTATTCTAAACTTAAGAGTAACCAAAACCATCATAAACTTTCATCCCCTATTTACTCCTTTATTCGCGATAAAAGATACCTAGCATAAATCGTACAATCTATCTCTATTCTAAAATTTATCATACTTGGTTCGGTCGTGAAAAGGTAACAGGCTGAGCTTCTTTCATAAATTAGTTTGCATGGATTTAATTAATGATACATCATTATTTATGACATATTAAAAGCATTCAAACATAGTGTTTAAACTCTTTTTCATATTATTAAGCCCGGACTTGTGTCTAAACGTCGCATAAAAGTGCATTTTCTGGAGGATTACAAAAACTGCGGCTGACAAACGACGCGAAACAATGGAAGTTTGCATAAGTTTGCTCTTTTGTAGGAATAATTCAGGGCCACATCCCGTAGAACTAAGATGTTTATTTGCCTTCTACTGAAAGGACTTGAACAGAAAATCGCTTTATTGCTAAAGCTTTGTTCACAATTTAGTTTGCGTGCGTTTTTATTTGTAAAAGTGATCAAAATTTTCACATACAATGAGGTCATGTTTACGTTTCACAGAGTAATGTTAATGACTTATAGGGTTCAGAAATAAAAGAAGTTCTTCGATATAAAAGGCGGACTGTACTCAATGTTTAAACAATAAATTGTGTGCAAAGGGAGCGTGCGTCGTCATCGGTGGCAGTGGTAGTAGAGAGAAAGAGGCAAGCGCCGGCTGGCGCTGGTGTCGCGCGGTCGTGTTCATTCGGCTCCGGCCGCCGTCCATCGAGGTTTCCCCCCGCGCCCGCGGGTGGCGTGGACATACTCCCCCGCATTGAAGAGTACTCTTCAATCAAGCAGCTGCAGACTGGACTGGGAGAGGGCAGATGTTATTGTACGCCCGTCGTAGTACGCCCTTCCTAGTTTGTATGTCGGCCACTCTAGGGATGCCGTCAGGGCCAGGGATGATGTTCGTGATTCGACCCAAAAGCCACATCAGTGGTGGTGACATCTTGTCTTTGATGACGACCATGGCTCCAACATGTAGGTGACCAGAAGTGGACTTCCATTTATGTTTCTGCTGGAGGAGAGACACATACTCGTTAGAAAATCTTTTCCAAAAATGCTGCTTCAGCTTTTCAACTCGCTGAAACCGCTGAAGTGTCGTTATGTTGGTGTCTGTCAAGTCAGGGTATAAGACCGATGTATGAGACCGTCCAATGAGGAAGTGGGAGGGCGTCAGGAAGGTAAGGTCAGACGGGTCTGTAGACATAGGAGTTAGGGGTCTAGAATTTAAAATAGATTCTATTTGTGCTAAACACGTTATCATTTCCTCGTAAACTAGATGTGATTGTCCTAAAATTCTAACTAAATGAAACTTGACTGATTTTACTGCGTCCTCCCACAAGCCGCCGAAGTGTGGAGAATAGGCAGGAATGAATTTAAAATCGATACCTTGACCCAGAACGTCATTCATACAATTAGTAATCATATGATTGAAGGCTCCCACGAACGTGGTCCCGTTATCGCAGTATATTGTCTGCGGCAGGCCCCGTCGAGCGATGAATCTGTTTAGAGCACTCAGAAAACATTCTTTAGTAAGATCTGAGACGAGTTCCAGGTGTATGGCTTTGACTGCGAAACAAATAAAAACACAAATATAAGATTTGATTAGTCTGCTGCCACGCCCCCTACGATTGAGTATCATCACTGGTCCAGCATTATCGAGACCGGTTTTTAGGAAGGGAAACTCTAAACTTAATCGCTCACTAGGTAAGTTACTCATTATAGGTTGTGTAGTTTTTGCTCTTAATCTAACACAACGAATGCATGAATGTACTACACGTTTGGCTAAGTTTCTTCCTCCGAGTACCCAATACCTTTGGCGTATCTGAGAAAGTAATAAAAGAGGACTTGCGTGTAACGATGTTATGTGCTGATTTTCAAAGATCAATTTTGTGACTGTATGCTTACTGCACAAAAGAATTGGATGTTTTACGTTGTAAGTATAGTTAGTGTTTTGAAGACGACCTCCGACACGTATGATGCCGTCTGAGTCGATAAAAGGTGTAAGTGATAATAGTCTATTTTTAGATGGCAAAGTTTGATTGGATTTCAGAATGTTATACTCTTCAGGAAACATAAGACATTGCTGACTAAAACGAATAATTGTATTATGTGCTGCTAATAACTCTGATAATGTTAATTTCTTGTTTTTGTTATCTAAATTTTTATTTTTTAAACAATTAATAAATTTCTTGATGTATGCTACTATTCTTATTAATTTTGAAAAATTTGAAATTTTATTTATTAAATTGATTATTGAGTTATCTGTGTTGTCAACAAAGAATGACATTTCCGGAAGAGGAACGTTAGTTTGAGTGTAGGTATTAGGTTTGTTTGGTAGATGTATGTGTAAGGAATGCAAAAAAGAAGGCCCAGTCCACCACAGACTGGACGAGCCGAGTGAGTCAGCCCTCACCCCACGAGAAACCAGGTCAGCTGGGTTCTCCTTGGATGGCACATAGTGCCATACTGCGCTGTCAGTATTTTCTTGGATTTCGTTCACACGATTACGAACAAATGATTTTAAACGATTAGACGAAGTGGCTAACCAGCCCAATACAATAGAAGAATCAGTATAAAAGAAAGATTTATCGATTGATTTTGTCAGTGATTTTTTTACTTTTTTATAAAGCTTTGCCCCGATCAGAGCCCCACTTAATTCGAGACGAGGGATTGTGCTTGCTTTAATGGGTGCAATTTTATTTTTGGAAGTTAGTAGGCGCACACGAATGCTGCCAGTGCGTGTAACTGTTCTGATATAACAGCATGCTCCGTATGCTCGCTCGGATGCATCTGTAAATATGTGTATCTCAGTAGTAATAGTATCGTCCTCGTTGAATGACCAGCGAGGAATGTTTACATTATTTAAAAATGAAAGTGAATTAATTAAATTAATATAAGACTGTTTTAAATCATTTGGAACATCATCGTCCCAATCAGATTTAAGTTTCCATAATTCTTGTAATATTATTTTTGCTACTACAATACAAGGGCCTACGAGGCCTAACGGATCAAAGATTTGACTTATAGCGGATAAAATTGTGCGTTTAGTAATCTTGTAATTTGGATTAAGGTCAAATTCAAAAAATAAGCAATCTGTTTCAGAATTCCAAAATAAACCAAGAGTTTTACATGGCGA
The DNA here is from genome assembly GCA_943789525.1 of Agriphila geniculea. NCBI lineage: Eukaryota > Metazoa > Arthropoda > Insecta > Lepidoptera > Crambidae > Agriphila > Agriphila geniculea. Next base: position 14,042,562 of record OX038882.1, on the reverse strand, counting down.
AGGATTATTTAAATTTAATGTTTTATCCTTGTCGCCTTTTATTTTTGAAATACTTTGCAAAATTTCAGGACTATTTGACTGCCACTTACGTAAATTAAATTTGGCGGTTTCTAAAACACTAATGACGTTATGACAAAGGTTAGTAAGCGCTTTAATTGAATCTTCACCTAATAATAAATCGTCAATGTAAAATCCATGACTAATGGCACGTTTAGTGTCAGCATTAGTACATGTCTCAGCGAGGGCGAGCAAGCACCTAGTGGCTAAGTACGGGGCTGAAGAAGTACCAAAACTTAGTGTGTTTAAAGTATACGTTTGAAGTGTTTCTGAAGAATCAAACCTGAATATAATTTGCTGCAGTGGGCGTTGTGAAGGCTCCACGTTGATGGCTCTGTACATTTTTTCAATGTCGCTGGTAACGACGTACTTGTGCTGTCTGAAGCGGAGTAAGATCGAAAGGATGTCATCTTGTACGGTCGGTCCCACTCTTTGTATGTCATTGTAAGATTTACCTGAAGAAGTAGCTGCTGACGCATCGAAGACCACCCTCAGTTTCGTTGTTGTACTGGACTCCCGCATTACTGCATGATGAGGTAAGTAGTTGTTTACAATTTTATTATGTTTAGATGTACTTGAATGAGTAGATGTAGGTTTAGATGTATGCTGATGTTTATGTATAGATGTATGTGTAGGTGATGTGTATGAGGATGAAGATGTCGCGTTTGATGAGTGTACAAGTGATGTTGTACTAGATGTGTTGTTTGAAGTTGATGACTTTAAGTTTTGTTTTTTGTATTTTGTAATGTTTGTGTTAAGTGTCATGTGTCCAAGCGATAAATACTCACGCATAAACTGATGGTAATCGTTTTTTAGCTGTTCGTCACGTTCTAGTTTTCTTTCCATGGAAAGAAATCTGTTTTTTGCCATTAAGTACGAATCTCCTAATGCTTGTGGCGGTTCTTTCAGGGGTAATGTGACTATAAACTTACCGTCGTTGTCACGCCTTGTTGTCTGTTGAAATAGTTGCTCGCATGCTTGCTCCTCTTTGGACAATGCAGGGCTGGCGCTGACAGAGTCTAATTCCCAAAAGCGACCAAGTTGTGATTCTATTGTTTGAGAGAAATGACAATTATTGGCACGAGTACTATTAGATACACTAGGAATACTACCTGACACTATCCATCCTAGCTTTGTCTCACGTAGTGATGGTTGATGATTACCTAGGTTGATGAAGTTGGTTCCTAGGATGCTCCAAAATATTTCAGCTCCAACTAAAATATCTATTGATGCCGGAACATTGAAAGAGGGATCGGCTAATTCAATCCCGGTGGGTATGGGTATGTGTCTTTTGTAGATGAATGTAGAAGGTAATGATGTAGTGATGTGCGGTAAGATGTAGCATTCGATGTTTGCCTCATAACTTCCAAAACAAGATTGTATTTTAAATGAACATGATTTTGTAATAGATGAAACAGAATTGTTTATGCCTACCACTGTGGATCCCGAGTTGAACCTGGGCAGACCTAGCTTCTCGCAGAGTGCAGAGGTGACGAAGTTGGATGTGCTGCCGTTGTCCAGCAAGACTCGAGCGGTGTGAGGAACACCTTTCGTGTCCCTCACCTTCACCAGTGCTGTGGAAAGCAAGACATGATTGTGAGATGCATGCAATGAAGATGAATGAGTATGTGCTGAAAGTGACACAGTTTCTGTGTTAGTTTTGATGTCAGTGTCTTTGTGAAGAAGAGTGTTGTGCTTAGACTTGCAATATTTACAATGTGTAAGTCTACATGATGTATGTAAGTGTCCAGTACGTAAACAATTTTTGCAAAAAATTTTAAAAGATAAAACGTGTTTGATGCGTGTATCGACATCTAATTCTCTAAATGAACTACAATTGAAAAGAAAATGTTCTTGTTTACATAATGGGCAAGAAGGTTGGTTAATGTTTTGTTTATTTTCTGTGACTACGGCAAATGATTTAGGTTTTGATGTTTGTGCGACTGTGTGAGAGGGTTTGTAAGGTTGTTTGCTATTGTTCAATGTTTCTAACAATTCTGCTCTGTTATTTAAAAATGTAAGAAATTGTTTTAAAGTAGGTTGATCAGATAATGTATTTTTAAATTCCTCCCACTGTCTAGTAGTTACAAAATCTAATTTTTTACTCATCATAAAAATAATCAATATGTCCCAATGGTCTGTGGGCTGGCCTAAGGTACTAAGGGCACGTAAGTTTTTGTTAGTAGTATCAATTAAATTACGAATCGATTTACAAGAATCCTTTTGTACAGGATCAACATAAAATAACGACTGAATATGGTTGTTAATTAATATTTTAGGGTTATCGTACCTTTCTGTAAGAAGCTGCCAAGCTATTATGTAATTACTTGAAGTGAATTCTAGACTTTGAATTACTAAAGATGCGTTCCCTTTGAGGGACGCACGTAAATAATGAAATTTGCTAATGTCATTTATGCGAGGATTGTTATGAATTAGTGAAATATACGTATCTCTAAACTCGAGCCAGTGATGATATTCGCCATCAAAAAACGGCGGGGTGATGTCAGGCAGACGAAAAAAATCCTTTTTCTCCCCGGAACCCGCCTCAGACTTTCTCCTCTCGAGCGCATCGCTTGACGGGGACTCCAGCATGCTTCGCGCGAGAGCAATGTTCGCGAAGAACACGCTTTCGAATTGTTCCCGCTCGGAGAACTCCCTCTGGGCGTCCTCGGTCAGGGCTTCGATTTCCGTCTGTAATTTATTAAAATCTTTATAAGCTGTTTCTATGAATTTGATCCTGGTTTCGAGTTCTATCTTGTGGGCAGTGCTCATTGCAGAGTAGCTTTTGGCAACATTTAAGTAATTCACAAACTGTGTTAGCTTTGCTTTAAGGCTGCTTCGTGCTTTAAACAGGCGTTTTAGGTTAGCTTCGTCAGTTTTTACGTCAGTCATTATGCCTTATTGAAATAAAAGAAACAGGAATTTGCAAAAAAAAAAAAAAAAATATTGAATAATGCTTTAAATTGTTGGAAGGCGTTAAACAAGTAATGGTATAATGCTTTAGACGTGCTTTAAACAAGATGCAAAAGAAATTTGATGAGGAAAAAACACGTGCTCTGAAAAAAAATTGCCGAGAAAATGCACAGAATCTATTTTAATTTCTGCGGAAAGATGGAAATAATAAAGAAGGATATGGAACGGACTCACTCGGTTGTTAATTCTCCCTTTCCTTGATGTAGATGACACTTTTTGTTTGCTTGCTTGAAGTGGCAAACTGTGGCAAAATGGACGACGCCACGTTTCGGTGCCGCACGGCCGGGTTTTTTAATCGAAGTCCGAGTGCCTTTTTGACGCTTTTGAATACGCTTCCCTTTGCTTTTTGAGGACCAATATGTTAATGACTTATAGGGTTCAGAAATAAAAGAAGTTCTTCGATATAAAAGGCGGACTGTACTCAATGTTTAAACAATAAATTGTGTGCAAAGGGAGCGTGCGTCGTCATCGGTGGCAGTGGTAGTAGAGAGAAAGAGGCAAGCGCCGGCTGGCGCTGGTGTCGCGCGGTCGTGTTCATTCGGCTCCGGCCGCCGTCCATCGAGGTTTCCCCCCGCGCCCGCGGGTGGCGTGGACAGTAATGTTACCCGGGATAAATCTCATTAATTAAATCTTATAAGGTTCTTGTTTGTTTACGAATACCTACCTTACCTATATATGCAAATATTTGGTTTCTTCGCTTTACCATTAATTAATGGAACCTACCTTCAGAGTTAATTTACAAAGTTATTTTTGCTTTAAAATAAACTCGATTTTTTTTCTCTTTATTTATAGTTTGCTTAAGTTGTAAATTATAATTAAACTAGCTTTCGCCCGCGACTTCGTCCGCGTCGATTAGAGAAAATCTTTAGGGAACCTTCAACCAGGATCCGACCAGCCGTTTTTACGCGATTAGGCGGGTCACCACCAAGCGCGCTGCCTCGCGAGGCAAGACGTTTGCCAAGACGCAAGGCGTTTGTCGCACGAGGCTCGCTCGCTCGGTGGGGACCCGCCTAATCGCGTAAAAACGACTGGTCGTTCCCATTCCCGTTCCCGTTTCGTCCCGCTCCCGTTCTCGTTCCCGTTACCGTCCCGTTCCGTTGCCGTCCCATCCCGTTGCCGTCTCGTCGCGTTGCCATCCCGTCCCGTTCCCGCCCTGACCCGTCCCGTTCCCGTTCCCATCCCGTTCCGTTCCCGTCCCGTCCCGTTTCGTTCTCGTCCCCGCTCTCATTCCGTTCCCGTCCCATCCCATCCCGTTCCGTTCCCGTTCTCGCTCCCGCTCCCGTTGCCGTCCCGTCCCCGTCCCGTCCCCGTTCCCATTCCCGTTACTGTTCCCGTTCCCATCCCCATCCCTGTTCCCGTTCCCATCCCCATCCCGTCCCGTTCCCGTCCCGTCCGGTTCCCGTTCCCGTCCCGCTCCCGTTCCCGCCCCGTCCCATTCCCGTTCTCTTCCGCTCCGTCCAGTTCCCGTTCCCGTTCCCTTTCTCCCCGTCCCCTGGGGCTGAATCAGGCATGTCCACCGAGTTGGACTTCAAAATGAATGTAATTTTCGCAATCACCATCCCATAAAACCTCAAGAACGTCATCCATATATAGTATTTTATGATTACTTTTACCCCATTCACCACATAAGGAGTTGATTTTCAAAATCACAAAATATATGTTTGCCTATTTGTTTTAAGACGTGCTCCTACGAAGTTTAAAGTTATAACGTAGACGTTATAACTTTAAACTTCGTAGGAGCAGGAGGAGGAAATAGATTTTATATTATTTTTCCATAAGTTTTCCATACAAAATTTAAACCCCATTTTCACCCTTTTAGGGGTAAAATCATGTTCATCGTGTTGGACTTTAAAATAAATGTAATTTTCGCAATCACCATCCCATAAAACCTCAAGAACGACATCCATATCGATTTTTATGTTTACTTACCCTATTTACCCCTAAGGGGTTGATTTTCAAAACCACAAAATATATGTTTGACTATTTATTTTTAGACGTACTCCTACGAAGTTTAAAGTTGTAATGTCTATTTTATATTCTTTTTCCATACAAAATTTGAAACCCATTTTCACCCCTTTAGGGGGTTAAATCATGTCCACCGTGTTGGACTTCAAAATAAATGTCATTTTCGCAATCGTCATACCAGCAAACCCCAATAACGACATCCATCTCTATTTTTAGGTTTATTTACACATTTCACCCCTATTTCATCGCCATAGGGGTTGAAGTACTAATAATATCAATATAAGTTGCGTTAAATTTTCTTCCATAAGCCTTTACTATAAATTAAGATTTTTACTTCGAAAATGAAGGATTTTTTCTATACACAACTTCATACCCCTTCGGGGGTAGAATTTTGAAAAACTCTGAGACCCGTGTTTATTAATTTTCGATCTTCAGCCTAAACACAAAATTTGAAAATCCTAGTTTCAAAACTGAGGGACTTTCATACAAACATTCATCCCTTATTTCACCCCCTTAGGGATGGAATTTTCAAAAATCCTTCCTTAGTGGATGCCTACACTGTATGAGGTATCTGTGTGCAAAATTTCAAGTCTCTAGGTCCAGCGGTTTGGGCTGTGCGTTGATAGATCAGTCAGTCATTCAGTTTACGATTTTATATATTAAGATTGTGACTTATTTGGCTAAACTCTATCATTTAAATAAATCAAAAAATACTTAGTTATTTACCAAAAGCGTATAATTTTATAATGAAATGCATCAGTGTACGTTGTTCATATAATTAACATACGCTAAAAGTATACACAACTACAGTTGGTTGTTTCCAAAAACTGGACTGGACAAACGGAATGGAACAGCGAAACTTTGCATAAGTTTACTCTAGGGTGCGAATAATTCAGAGCAAGAGACAATATGACGATTAGAGGATATGCACCAGCAACCATTTTTATGCCGTTTTACCTTTTGCCTTTTGACTCGGACGGAAACAAAAGAAATTCTAGTGTTTTTAATCGGGTAATAATAAATTCCCATTTTTACCGACTTCAAAAGGAGGGAAGTACTCAATTCGACCCGTTTTTTTTTTGTTTTTTGTATGTACACCAAGTCGGGTGGGGCTTGTAGAATAAAAAAAAGGAATTTGTACTCCAGCCCCACCCGACTTCAATAGACGTGTTTTTATTATTACGAATATTATTTCTTGCTTTTTAGCGGTAGGGTTTTTGAAGTCGGTTTTTGGGTATCAAAAATACGGAATATAGAAAGCGTACTGAAATACTTAGTGGGCAACGGACTGAGGGCGACTAAAAATATTGAATATTGACTTTAAAATACAAATTGAGTAGCTATTTATTAAGAATGGGCAGTACTTAAATTAATAAGCGACCAAATTTATATTTGGGCAACAATCTTAGGGCATAAGAAACATTAAAAATTTGACATTTATTTTATTTAAAAAAGGCGACTATTTAACCTAATCGAGATGACAAAAATACCATGTCGGGCAATACTTGGTACAATAGTTGCCCAATCAGTATTTTTGTCTGCCATTTAGATTTTTCACTGTTAACTTAAATTATATATCTCCCACATTAGCTGCTCATTGTACGTATTTTCTGTAATTCACAGTTAGTCGCCCGTTAAGTTATTTTGTCGCAAACAAAATAAACCGCTGCTGGGTTTAGTATTTAAGTATCCCACTTACAGTCGTCTTTATTATTTCCAGTCACCCAATTAAAAATATCCCAATATACCTAATATAGAATAAACTGGGGACATAAGCTTTTTTACGTCTAGTAGTTATAACATAAATAGCACTATTATTTTTTCTGGCAAGTTATTTAATGTAGAGTCAAATAAATGAGGTTCATAATTACTTTGGAAAGAAATCTGTTCGCCACTTATTTGGTAAAGGTTGCATGCTCCAACACCGAATGTTTACCCGGATCATAATAAATTAGCACGCAAACTATTAATGTGGCAGCTATGTCGACTTTATTGAGGTGCAAAATTAAAACTAATCTCTTCATAACTGGTTTCTCTATTACGGAACTCAGCGAACTAAAATCTATGGAAGTGTATTGCTTAAAAAATGGCACCACGGGCACAGAATAGATATAAGTATTACCGTACGGAAAGGAAACTCTCCGCCCTGCCCCACAATCAATTACCTCACCTCACCGGCGCCCACCGCGCGAGTTCCGTATGCCGATCCGTGTGCTCATTCAATAGCTCGCACACAGTTGCGCGTGTGCAAAAACGTCACTGTGTAGCGTCTGTGAAATAGGTAGTGGAAACGCGACGCTTGTATGGAATGCCCGGGGTGTGCCACGGGGCCGAAAAAGTACAACCCGCTCAGCTTTAAACGGGCCAGCCACGCACCCGATGACTGACGTTAACGTTCTTTAAAATAACTGCAGTTTGTATTGTAGAGAAAAGAGAGAAACAGAAAGTTTATTAGAAATGATGTTCCGTGGTAGTCAAATGGTGTAAAAGACGGAAAGAAGGCAATAAAAATATGCAATGATAACGTATCAATTTTTTTCGTTAAGTATAGAAAATATCTATGAGTAGATACAAATTATGGTCGCTAATAAGCAACCCTAGCTCAGACGGTTTGTGCTGCATAATTAAATGCCAGCATTTTTAGCTCCATCCACTTAGTTGTACTTTTCGTGTGGTGCCATTTTTTGAGCGCAATGCTTGTTCCATAGATTTTAGTTCGCTGACGGAACTACTATGAATATGATGAATTATTTCATACTAGCTTAAGTTTAGTTGGAGTAGTGCAATATATGAGTTCTAATTGCATGGTTAGTTTTGACGTCAATTTGATTTACCTAATACTTGAGACTGCTGTTAGGTGTTTTGAAAGTATTTGAGACTGATATAAGGTATTTTGAAAGTACCTAACTAGTGTATAAATGCGATCAATCATTGTATCTCAAAAATTTAAGCAGCACTGGCTGATTCAAGCGTAAAATTTCACAACTTCAATTGTTTTATATAACTGATTCAATGTTATCGACAATTTCAAATCTTATTTCCTTTCAAAGAATCCTGAAAGAAAAAGTAAAATAATGGCGTTTGAATGTTGAAAATCTTTTTTCATAAGAAAACAAAGTGAGTGAACTCTGTTGCATTACTGTTCTTGTTTAATGCGAAGTTGAACTGAAGAATTTCTCGCTTTGGACGATATCCATTGCAGACTTTATAGGACGTAGAAGTATATTGCTTAGTTACGCGCCGTCGATGGATGAAGTGTTTAGATGTTCCACTGTAGAATTTTTGTAAGGGGTTGGATATCGTGTGACGGCTTGCAGGACACGCCTCCCGCCGGTTAGGCACCACGGCTGTTCTTGGAAGTTAAACTAATAGTTTCCGCGAGTTCGTTGCACGGAACGAGTTGACTCGCATAATGCTTTTTAGGGTTCCGTACCAAAATGGTAAAAAAGGAACCCTTATGGTGTGACTCAGTCTGTCTGTCTGTCTGTCACAGCTGGATATCCGAGAACTACTAATGGTATCAACTTGAAATTAGGAATAGTTTAAGATGACATTTGCCCAACTATTTTGCAAATAAGAAAGAAATAAAAAAAAAAATATTTTTTCTACAAAAGGGACTGAAAAGGGGTCTTAAAAATTTGAAGTGAGGTGACTAGGGCATGTGGGGTATCATATGAAAGAACGCTGTTTGCACATTTTAAAACATTATTTCCTTTTTTCTTAAGCCGCATAGTTTTCGACTTATGATGAAAAATGTAAAAAAAATACCGTTCCCCCCCCCCCCCCCCCCCCTTATCTCCGAAGTTTGCAAAGAGAAAAATCTGAAATAATTCTATGTGATAGTAGTTTATGTAAAGATTACAGGAAAAATAAAACGACGTCTCAATATAACACACTTTTTAAGAAATTCAAAAACAGAATAAATTCTTTAGTTTCACTACCAGTCAACAGATGGCGCTGTCCTAAGCATGCTAACCTAAGAAGAAAATTTATAGTTCCACTATCGGTTAAGAGATGGCGCAACCTAACTCTACAATAATAAATTGGTGGCTGGTTCTAGTATAATTACCTATATTTGCCGTATGAATAAACGAAGAATAAGTTCCTACTTAGGTAATATAAACAGTTTGCAATGTGGAGTGGCTGAAACGTTTTTCAGTCACCAAAAAGCAAACTGTCCGCCTGTTCGCCCTTCCACCTTGTTACGGAACGTATCTATGGTTTTAAAAATGTATGCGTCGTCTAGGATTGTCTCTGGCTGTACCTACCTATCTACTGAAATACACGCTCGTCCAAGAAGTCTTTTTATATTTTATTGAAGCTGTCCCTGCACCTGCCATACCTGCCTTCCACTTCAGCCACCACCACATGGTGACAGCGGTGCGTCGACAAGAAGACCCAACCAAATTACGGAAAGGAAAGGTAAATTTATACAAAATTCATGCCCGACGAGACCGAGGCGACGAAATCCAAAATGCCGGACGACTCGCTTGCAACGCGTCATGCACATGCACCGAGTGCCCCGCCAGCAAAATTCTCATTGAATTTGAATTCTTCAAACATGCCACTGGAGTGGAAGAATTTTTCAATGGCTCTAAAAATTTACATGACGGCCAATAACCTCGACAATGAGCCAGACGCCAGGAAAGTAGCCATCTTGTTGAACACTATCGGCACCGAAGCGCTACACATTTTCTACTCATTCGATGTTGATATGTCTGCAATTACATTCAAGGCACTACTACAAAGGTTCGAGACATATTTTTTACCGAAAGTCAACATTTCCATAGAGCGCCACAAACTTTTCAATAGAAAACAAATGCCTAGTGAAGACATCGAAACATACGCGACCGACATCAAGAACATTAGCCTGCAGTGCAACTTTGGCCAGATCACAGACGACCTTCTCAAGGATATTTTCTCCTGGAACCTGGATTCGAAATTCGCCTACATCAAAGAACGTATTCTGATCGAAAAGCCTAGAACTTTTGACGACGCAGTAGCACTTGCAATCACAATTAGAAACAGCAAGATCGACACACAAACATTATCCAAAGACCAAGGACACGACCAAGTCAACGTAGTCAAGCAATCAAGACCATCGCGCTCAAGAACGCCAGGAACGTCAGACATCAAGCCGAGATCAAGTAGTCTAGCAAGAAGACCCATTAGTCAAAACCGCAATCCAATGAGGCAAGCCAGCGAGACATGCACAAGGTGTGGACAAGTCCATCGTATAAGATGCCCAGCACAAGGAGTCACCTATAGGAAATGCGGCCGTAAGGATCACTTCGCTAAAGTATGTCGTTCCCGACAAATTAATTATGTAAATTCCGACCTTAGTAGTAATTTTCAAATAAGCAACAATGACACATATTTTTTGGGATCTTTATTTATTGCAAACATACATAATGACAATAATAATTACCAAACCTATCTTAATATTAACTCGACAGACACAAAATTTCTTTTAGACACAGGCGCTGACACTAATATCTTATCTTTCAGTACTTACAAAAAACTTAATCTACCTTTGTCACTTATAAAAAAGAGTTCACACAAGTTATCCACATTTAGTGGTGAGATTTTACCAACAGTTGGTCAGTGTCAGGTAAGTACCTTTCATAATAACACAAACTACTTACTCAACTTCCACATTATAGATCTTAACTGTCAAGACATCATAGGCCGTAGAAGTTGTGAGGAACTAAAATTAATCAAAAGAATTCATAATGTTCATTTCAATAATAACCAGCATATTGACTTATTATCAGATTATGCACAATTGTTTGAACGTATAGGTTGCCTTAATGACTTCGAATGTCATCTTACCTTAAAGCCGGACGCAGTCCCATCAGTCGATGCTTGCCGTAGAGTCCCATTCGCCTTACTTGATGACTTGAAAAATGAACTTGAGTTGTTAGAAAAAGACAATATCATAGCCAAAGTTGACGAACCGACTGACTGGGTTAACTCAATAGTGCTAACCTCTAAGAAAAATGGCAAACTAAGACTGTGTATCGACCCAAGAAAACTTAATACTAATTTAATGAGAGCTCATTACCAATTTCCCACTATTGATGAAATTAAAACTAGTCTGTCAGGAGCCCAATTTTTCTCTACGTTAGATGCCAACCGAGGCTTTTACATGTTAAAATTAGACGAAGCTTCCTCAAAACTTTGTACTTTCATAACACCTCAAGGAAGGTATAGATTTCTTCGACTTCCTTTTGGTATCAATGCCGCTCCTGAGATTTTTCACTCTGTAATGACTAAAAGGTTCAGTGACCTCGAAGGGGTCAAGGTCATGATGGATGATCTGTTGATTTATGGCTCGACCAAGCAGGAACATGATATTAGGCTTAAAAAAGTACTTCAAAGAGCACAAAACCTAGGAATTAAATTCAACAAAGAAAAATCCAACATTTGTCAAAGTCAGGTTAAATATTTAGGTCACATATTCAGTAAGGATGGTGTAAAGATAGACCCAGCGAAAGTGCAAGCCATATGCCAAATGCCACCTCCTACGTGTCTCTCAGAATTACAAAGATTTTTGGGAATGATTAATTACCTAGGCTCCTATATTGAAAATCTATCCCAAAAGACTACCAATCTGAGGCGTCTTTTATCTAAAAATACAGAATGGATCTGGTCAGAAATTCATGACGATGAATTTAACAATTTAAAAAGTCTTATTACAAATGCCCCAATCTTAACCTATTATGATCATAATAAAAATATAATTCTTTCAGTCGACTCATCAAAAGATGCTATGGGTGCTGTAATTAGTCACGACAAACAGCCAATAGCCTATGCATCTGCGTCTCTAAGTCAAACTCAGCAAGCCTACTCTCAAATTGAGAAAGAACTTTTAGCCATACTCTTCGGTTGTACGAAATTTCATCAGTATGTGTATGGTCATCACATCACTGTTGAAACGGACCACAAACCTATCGTCTCACTCGTTAAAAAACCTATTTATAGCATTCCGGCACGATTACAAAGAATAATGCTCAGACTACAACCCTATGATTTAGACATTATATACAAACCTGGTAAATACTTATATGTCGCAGATACACTCTCTAGATGTGCCCTGCCTGAACATGCTTTAACTGACCTTGAAGAAGATATTGACCTTCATGTCAATTTAGTCATTCGTTCTTTGTCCCTTAGCCCGCATAAATTGAAAGAATTTCAAGAACACACTACCAAAGACTTAGATTTACTTACCATTATAAAGTTTTGTAAAGAAGGATGGCCAGAACATAAAAAGTCAGTGCCAGAAAACATTAGGTCTTAATTTTCCCTAAAAAATGAACTTCAAGTCATAGATGGTATTCTTTTAAAAAATAATAGTATTGTTGTCCCGAAGTCACTTAGAAAGGATACTTTGAAACTCATTCATGAAGGACATCAGGGTATTAAAAGTTGTCAAAACCTAGCTAGAAACTCAGTCTATTGGCCAAATATCAATACAGATATTGAGACTTTTATCATGACATGCCATATTTGTTTGACACACAGACGGAACAACACTAAAGAACCACTTTGTCACCAAGACATAGAATTCATACCTTGGTATAAAGTAGGTGTTGATTTATTCGATTTTAATTCACAAAAATACTTGCTAATCGTCGACTATTTTTCTAAATATGTAGAAATGGCTTTGTTGAAAAACAATTCTACTGCCAGCAACGTCATTGCTCACTTAAAATCCATTTTTGCCAGACATGGCATACCTAAATATTTGCAGTCAGATAATGGCCCACCTTTTAACGCTTTAGACTTCAAGTCATTTTGTTCGGAATGGCAGATAAATCACATAACTTCAAGTCCCTACCATAGCCGTTCGAATGGCATGGTTGAGAGAGCAATCGGTACTATTAAAAATATTCTAAAGAGATGTTATATGGATAAAACCGACCCCTATTTAGCTATTTTACAATATAGAAATACTCCCAAACAAGGTTTATGTTCACCTGCTCAACTTCTTATGTCCAGGACTCTTAGGTCCAAATTGCCCATTTCAAATCATTACTTACAGCCCAAAGTCCCAAACTATAAATTGATAAAGGAAAAAATGAAAGAAAACAATGAATATTCAAAACTTTACTACAACGCACACTCAAAACAATTACCTGCTTTGAACAAGGGTGATAGGGTATATTTTAAAAAGCAACCACATAGTACTTGGACACCAGGTATCATAACAGATATAAATTCACAGCCTAGATCATACACTGTAGACACAGATGAAGGTTCTTTTCGTCGTAACCGGGTTCACATTTTTAAACCAAAATCACCGCCACACACGCACAGATCTTCTAGTTTACCGCCAAAGACTCCGTCCCCTGCTCCTCCTCCGTCGAATACTTCTGCAGTTCCACACCTGAAACATCAAACAAACATTAGTAACACAACATCACAATCACAACATAGTAAAAACACAACACAAGGTAATGTCAAATACTCATCTTTTGGTCGTGAAATTAAAATCCCAAGTAGATATCATGAATATCATTAATTTCTTGTATTTACGTCATAGTATTACATTTTACAATATTTCTTGCTTTGTAAACAGTGATAACAAACGTCATTCATTTATGCTATCTGTCATAGCTGTCACTTGTCATTTTAAATGTGTTTCTTTTCGCACAGTGCGTTTGTTATCAACATGTCCACGTTCGAATATTGTACAATATAGACTTAAGATTATTTTCTTTTTTAAGAAGGGAAGATGTTACGGAACGTATCTATGGTTTTAAAAATGTATGCGTCGTCTAGGATTGTCTCTGGCTGTACCTACCTATCTACTGAAATACACGCTCGTCCAAGAAGTCTTTTTATATTTTATTGAAGCTGTCCCTGCACCTGCCATATCTGCCTTCCACTCCAGCCACCACCACACACCTGTCTGCCGTTTATCCTACTTTTTTAAAGACTGTACTAAAGTAACATATCCAAATATATTTATGATTGTACGGAACCCTCGGTGAGCGAGTCCGACTCGCTCTTGACCGGTTTTTTTATTTCTTCGACTGGAAATTTACATTTCTTATAAAATTGTATAGAAATAATAATAATAAAATGATATGAGAAAAATTAAAAGAGTAGTAAGAGATTACTCAGCTAACATAACTTTGGTTGTGTTGCTCATCGGCCAATTTGTTAAAACACTAGGAATGTCCCAATGGAGGGACATTAGTCCCCCCAATGAGGCACCTGCAGCCTTCCTTATGAGTGAATGAGGATGGGCTACAGCATAACCCACCACGTAGGCCCTATACGGATTAGTTGATGTTATCGTACGCAAATGCAGTTGGGACCAACTTACTCGTAACAACTTTCCAAAGTTCGCAAATAAAAAAAATTTGGTCACCAATCCCATGAACAAAATGAAAGTTGATTAACTGCCACTAACGCAGGGTGAATACTCTAACCCGCTGCGCCATCGAGCTTGTTTGTCTACATTATTTTATTTTCACATGAGTACAATTTTGTGACGTACCATTAGGTTCCTGAAAATGTTTGATAAACACCGTTAAGCTTTTTCATATATGAAAATTTTTGCCGCAAAATATTTTTTAACGAAATCAACGTTATCATATTTAATTTATATCTTCTGCTCCTTGTTTATCCGCTTGTGTGTTTATGATAAATTTAGAATTGAATACTTCTAACAACAATAAATTGCGTTAGCAATAACACACTTATTTTTTTCATAATATAAGAATATAATGATTGAGAAATAATAAAATGTCTTCAATCAGAAAGTTAAGTTAACAACTTAAAAATAAATAGATTGTTCAATTAAGTATATTGTATGCATTAGGTACTTAAACTTCAAGCTAGAAATTCAATAAATATTAAAAAAAAAAATTACTAATAATATCATTAATGGACTTTCAACACAACATCCAGAAAGACATCGACTGAGTTCGAATAATAGATTGGCCATAGTTGTTAGTCAAAATCAGCCTGGCGCAACTAGGAACAAAAAAAATCTTTGTATGGAGTTTAGTCTAAAAATAATGGCGGATATTGCCGTCTCATTCTCTCCGTTTTCCATCCTACTTCAACTCACAGTTGTCATAGTTGACATAATTCAAGATTATTTCTGTTTGTTTTGGAATTAAATTAATTAAATTTAAGTGGTTTGATTCGTGTAAAATTGAATTTACTGTAACGTACGTGTTTTTTTAATCATGTCACCAAGAACAAATTATAAAACTTGTGTAGTTTGTGGTGTTCGTGCCTTTCGAAACAAAAATGAGACTAGGAAGTTTATAGCTAGATTTTCTTTGGATCCTGACCGGTAAGCAATAAATTGTATAATATTTAGTCCCGTATACCACAGCAGGTTCCATGCAAGCACAATTTTATGCTTATTTTGTAATAAATGTTTTGTTCATAATAACACTAGTGCTGCTCCTGATAACTATCGATAACTAGGTACTAACAATATTTTTCAGTTGCAGACAATGGGATCAAATAATGGGCAATGAGGACCTAGCCTGTATTCTTATTAAGAAATTATGAAAAATAAATTTGTTTGTGGTGACCACTTTCAACCCAATTGTTTCAACCGAAAGAAAAGTCGTTTAAAGAAAAGGTTAGTAAAAAATATTCACAATATATCGACGTTACCTACCTATCGTGTTTTTTTACCTTCGTAGGGAAAAAAAGTGGTGTTCTGCCTAACCAAGATCAAGTGCTAATTGATCTGACTAATCTTACAGAGCTACAGAATGTAGAAATAGGCGGTAATTTGAGTCTTGGTAAAACTTTTTATAGATCATTAACTAATTAAGTGACGTCACTCTAAAGGTGAGGGCACATTTGTCTGACGCCACGTGTTAACACGCCGTATTTATATGGACGTGTTATAAGATAAGTGTGAACCTAGTGCATACATTTACTATGAAAACCGATGTCATCTGACGGCGTGTCAACACGTGTTAACGCGTGGCGTCAGACAAATGTGCCCGCACCTTTAATCTAATATGGCGGACAAGAGTGCAGTCGACAATAAAAGCTTGTACCAAAAATTATTTTTCTGACAAACTTATTATTTTAACAGTTTATACAAATTAGTTTGACCCATAATTTCTGTTTTTGTTACAGATGTCACAATTAGTCTCCGAAAAAAGAAACTTCTGCAAAAAATACATAATAATAAAATATAAAAATAAAGACTCTTCACAAAAATCTTGGACTTCATCATAGAGTCATCAGTATTAAAAACACTTATTACTTCTACGGCCAAAAATCAAAAAAAAGAAAACAACAGGCTAAGGCCTAAGCGCTAAAATATTTTATTTTTTAATTTTCATACTAATATTAAATGTTTTATTATGATGAAAATGCTTGTTTTATTTTTTGTATTTTTATCGATAAATCATCAGAGAGGTAGCACAGAACCACAAATAATTATCGATAAACGCAGGGAACGCGTGCGTGCAGCACTATCCGGTTCGCTATGTTGGCACTTCTGTTATTTGACGCAATTTTGACTTTTGTGCTGGAAATGTGGTACTAGATTTAGACTAAATTGATCCCATTTTGCTTGTACTGAGTCCCGTCTCTTAAAACGTAGTGATTATTTCCTCTATGGTCAAAATGTCAAAGTCAAAGTTTAGCAAGTCAAAAAGTTAAATCGTAAGCCAAACTAATTAAATAATTTAGAATTTGTAAGTACTCGTATATTGGAACCAATAATTATTTATCAGATAATATCTATTGTCATAAGGAGATAGGTAAATTAAAAATGAAACCGGTCAAGAGCGAGTCGGACTCGCGCACCGAGGGTTCCGTACCATCATAATTGCACCATTAAACCATTGGTTTTAGGTCAGCGCCATCTCTTGACCGATAGTGGAACTAATGTTAACTTTTTTAGAAATTTGATAATTTCTAAAAAAGTGTGCTATATTGAGACATCGTTTTGTTTTTCCTGTAATCTTTATATAAACTGCTATCACATAGAATCATTTCAGATTTTTCTCTTTGCAAACTTCGGAGATAAGGGGGGGAACGGTATTTTTTTTTTAATTTTTCATCATAAGTAGAAAACTATGCGGTCTAGAAAAAAAAAAGGAAAAATGATTGAAAACGTGCAAACAGCGCTCTGCACATGCATGTCCTAGTAGCCCCACTTCAAATTTTTAAGACCCCTTTTCAGGCCCTGCTGTAAAAAAGATATTTTTTTTTATTTCTTATTTGTAAAATAGTTGGGCAAATGTCATCTCAAACTATTCCAAATTTCAAGTTGATACCATTAGTAGTTCTCGAGATATCCAGCTGTGACAGACAGACAGACTGAGTCACACCATAAGGGTTCCTTTTTTACCATTTCGGTACGGAACCCTAATAACCACTACAAAGGGGTTGGTAAAAGTTACAGCGAACATTAATTTTGAGATATACGTTCATTAAATACGTAGGTACTTCAAAATTCTTTATATAAAACAAAATTTATCTCGTCAAAGGTAAACTTCATTATAAAGTCTTAATGAGGTTTAAATTAGGTATATTATCTTTCACTTAAGGTTTTTTTGCAATCAACTTAAGGGTCAGAAATTATGCCCATAAGACGTTTTTTTTCTATTTAACGAAAAATCAGCAATAATCCATACTAATATTATAAATGCGAAAGTACCTCTGTCTGTCTGTCTGTTATGCCTTCACGCCTAAACTACTGGACCGATTTGGATGAAATAAGGAATAGAGGGGTTGAAATAAGGGATGAAAGTTTGATTGTACTACAGAATAGAGAGACTACTGAAGTTATGCCACTGTCGTATTTATTAGGTACCAGTGGCGAAGGGTCCATACAAGCCGATTCCCATCGGCTTGCCTTTTAGAAATCCCACCCCACCGATCCACTATGCAGATCATAACATTTTTGTAGAACGGCTTACCTTTGCCATAATTTCACCCCTCGCCACTGTTAGGTACCCACTTACATACTTTTACACCACGATATTATGTTGTTTAATCGATTACCATAAGTTAAATTGACAGAACAAAAATCAAAATCAATAATACAAAATCCATACAATACATATCCATACTTCCATTCTAATATTATAAATGCAAAAGTAACTCTGTTTGTCTGTCTGTCTGTTACGCCTTTACGCCTAAACTACTGAACCGATTTGGATGAAATTTGGTACAGTGGACACAAGCTACCAAGATAAAATAGGGGATGCAAGTTTGTATGAAAGTCAGAAGGGGTTAAAATAGGGGATGAAATTGTATGAGAGGAAAAAGCGGGGTAGCGCGCTTGGTGGGGACCTGCCTAATCACGTGAAAACGGCTGATCTGATTTTGATGAAATTAAAACATTGAATACTAATTATCCTTGTTAAAGGTTCCCATAGGATTTTCTCGAATATCCACGCGGACGAATTCGCGGGCAAAAGCTTATAAGTAATAAACCAGCTTTTAAAATAAAAGTTATTTCATTGTTCAGGTTTTCAGTACTTTCACAAATAATTATATGATACTAATTCAACTATAACGAATAGGTATGAATACACTAATAACTTTAAAATATGTAGATTTTAAATATAATAAATTTGTAACTTTAAGTTGCAAGACATATAGCAAAAATTTTTAATTAAAAAAGATTACATTACTGTTTGCGGTTGTTATGCCATCAGAAAGAAAGTTTCCCTTATAGCTTTCGATTCAAATCTTAAAAATAGTTAATCCTATCCCGACATATTTGATTCGGAAATCAATCAGCAGTAGCATCACCACACCTTTTTTTTTTACTTTAAAATCCTCTGAAATTCTTGAGCATAACAGACAATACAACAAAGGATAGTATTTAATTGGGTAACACTAAATTCCCATTTTGGGTTGCAAAAATACTGAATATAGCGTACTGAAATACTAAGTGGGCGAAGAACCGAGGGCGACTACAGATATTGAAAATGGGTGACTTTAAAATACAAACTGAGTAACTAGTTATTCAGAACGGGCGACCAAATTACTATTTGGGCGACATCCTTAGGGCACACAAAACATTTAATATTTGGCATATATTTTATTAAGAAAAGGTGACTATTATCCTAATCGAGGTGACAAAAAACAAACAAACAAACGAGAAAGCAACCTAATAAAAAAGGTGTTAAAAATACCATGTTGTGCAGCTTAATCAGTTATATAGTTCCTACTTGGTATAATAGTTGCCCACTCAGTATTCTTGTCACCCATTTAGATTTTTTACTGCCAACTTAAATTATTTATCACCCATGTAGTCGCCCGTTTTCCACTGTTAGTACAGTGTACAGTGTAATCCACTGTTAGTCGCCCGTTTAGTTATTTCGTCACCCAAATAATAAACTGCTACCCGGTTTAGTATTTAAGTATCCATTAACAGTCGCCTTTAATTATTTCCAGTCACCCAATTTATTAATTCCCTACAACAAATACTACGTATCAGTAGAATGCTTCAAAATGAAACCCAACGAAGTCCATAGACTTATTATATTATTGGCGAAGTCTTAAAAAGTTAGTTTTATTTGAAACTAAAGACAAAACAAATGTACAGGAATATTCATAGGGTTTTTGTTTTACTATGTACTCTGTATATCAGAAAAGAACAATCTGTATCGTACTCAAGGTACTAAAATATTAATAAAATACCACAAGGTACAAGTGTATGTTTTATTCACGAGCATGGACGTAGATTGATCTTAATTGTAGTAGAAAAAGATTTGTAAGGATCGAAGTAAAGAATAATGGGCGAAATAACACTTTCATTGGGCATCCCATTTTTAAAATAGGGTAGCGGAATATATTGAAATCACTTGGACGTTTTCCTGTGATAAAGTGGTGTTTTTCACTTTTGTATCGGTATCAAGTGTTTATAAAATATTTTTTATATTTTCGTGTGCTTTGTTTCTGTCGGTTTCAGGTATAGTTTGAATACATTTTTTTTGTTTATTGTAACAAGTTTTCTACCTTAAATCTATTTCACATCGACGTCCTGCTTCCACTTCAGATATTTTCCTTATAAATATTGTCAAATTAAAAAATACTGATTTAAATAATAGACTTAGAAAAATCACCATAGAGTCTATGGTGATTTTTCATTTGTATCTCCTACCTATTGGCTCCGTGCACGCTTTTAGCGCCACCTAGCGTGTTGCAACTTTGTTGACTATCTGACCCGACCGTTTTGACGTTTTGATATGTAATGGCGGCATTGTGACAAAATGTTGAAAAATACTATACATATTGTGTTATTAATGTAAATTTCAAAATTATTGTGATTTAGGTGGACAAAGTGTTGTAAAATCATTTTTGGTCATTTAAATTAAATATGGCAAGTAAGATCTATTCAAAAAGAGTGTTTTATTTTGGTTATATCAGGGTGTGTTTACTTCTTTTTTAGTTGTAGATTTTGTAAAACGAGAGGATAAAGCTACTTTAATAATTTTACTGAATGATAATAAACATATATAATTATTCCTGTATCGCTAGTAATAAATTAAATATCGTTTTCAAACAGATTACAGAGCCTTCATTATTTCTACTTTTTGCCACCATGAGCGCTGCGATCGATTATTATACCTTCGCACCCTCCCAATATGGCATAGATAGGACAATGGCGCAAAGTCATGCTATGAAAAAAATATTAAAAACACGAGTGCCCTGCCCAAAAACATTTTTTTTTTATTTTAAAGAAAAACAAGTGTAATTGCAGTCGGGGGACCGTTCTGTGGAACAATTTTTAAGCTTAGAGGTAATCCAATCCGACTGCAATGACACTTGTTTTTTTCTGTTCATTTTTGGGCAGGGTTTTTAATATTTTTTAAATTATTTATTTTTATTTCATACATTTTAGTGACAACTAAATAGTTTTGGGATGTATTTATCTAGGCTTTTTATTTGATAACCATATTGTAGAAATATTGAATTTTCCAAATATCTATACCTACTCGGCAGTGGCGAGGGGTGAAATTATGGCGAAGGTAAGGCGTTCTACATAAATGTTGCGATCTGCATAGTGGATTTGTGGTGTAGGATTTCTAAAAGGTAAGCCGATGGGAATCGGCTTGTATGGACCCTTCACCACTGACTCGGGATGATGATACCTTACACGTCCAAGTCTTTTCAGGCATTTGGAAGTTATGGTGGAATAAAGAACTACATGAACCCTGAACTTGTGTTGCAACACTTTCTTTTGGGCAGTCGTATAAAAATGAAGTCGTCAATTATTAACTAATATTTTGCCCGCGACTTCGTCCATCGTGAATTTTAATTTCTCATAGAGGCATTTCGGTAATAATATAAATAAAATTCGGAGCATCGAGATTCTGCCAAATAGAGGTAACCCACGCATGCCAACTGACGTAGTGAACGCGTAACAGGACGTTTATGCACTTGGGCGGGTTAAAGGGCGTGTGTGTACGTGTCTATGAAGTATTTTCCCTGTTGGATTTATTTATCTACGTTTTCTAGCACATAGGCCTTATTAAAATGTAAGCCTTATTTGCATCAAGTACCTTATGTGTTACAAATTCTAGAAAAGGGGATAATGTTAATACGGATATTAACATGTAAAACCGACACAGCAAAGTGTTGCAAAGTTGCACATGAAAATAATGCATAGATAACAATCTATAAAAGAGTAAAAGCTAGTCTTTCTTAAAAAATTCTATCAAACGTCGCTCTAGGTCTAGACCATCTTATCTGACCAGACTTAAACATTATTCAAAGTCTCGAATTTCGTCTCAATTTGGGACAAACTTGTCGTTAAAGCTAATAATCTTATGCAAGTACTTTAACTATTGAGTTTAAGACGGCTAATCTCTAATGCTAACATTTTAAGCAAGGCTTGACGTTGATCTTTGGTAACACTCACTACAAGAAATATTTACTTAAGTATAGGGTTCTAATGACCGAGCGAGCGCGAAGCGTCACCGTTTTATTCAGTTTGGGCAAAAATGCTTTCATATGCCGGCTGTCCCGCTGTCCGGTTGTCCATCTGTTCTCCTCTATAGGTCGCACTTCTCAACCGATTCTCGTGAAAATTTTGTGAACAGGTTCGATCAATAAATAGATTTTTTGTCGATTCAGTTTTTCTATTTTTTTTTAAAATGGCGGTGATGTGTGGCCATTTCAAAAAACCGGACAAGTGCGAGTCGGGCTCGCCCACCGAGGGTTCCGTACAGACCTTACATCTATACATAAAATAAAGCTATAGAAAAGTTGTGTCGGTACAAAGGAAATATTTTGAAAAAAAAGTGGTTGGTAGTTATTAGTTTTTTATATGAAAACTGTACTACGGAGAGTTCAAGCTTTATCCCAGGTTCTACCTACAGAAATTATGTGAAAAATTGCTTAGATTATAAGTTGGACTCCAAGCTACCAAACTGTAAAAAAATACCATCAAAATTCGTTCAGCAGACTGCTATATATAGATAACCATTTGAAATCCTTTGTCGCCACGTAGAAAATAACCCTTCCAGGGATTACGACAAAGAATTGACCACGGGCGAAGTTTGAAATGGAATAGTACATTACTGCAGCGGCACTCAAGACAGGCATTGAAGAACATACGTGAGTCCATCAATGCCTAGTTGCGGCCAAGGCTTGTGTAGTACTTTTAAACTTTTAACTTTTTAGTTTTAAAAGTTTTAAGCTTTTTATTTTAATTTTAATTTACTTTCAGTAATTGATAAAAGAAAATGGAAAGTGGAATGTGCACATAAAGGCCTTTCGTTTGATACACATATTGAAAAAAAAAACCGGTTTTTTTTCCTTTATTTCCAGTTTTTCATTTTTTTTCCAGTTTTTTGGAAAGTGCTCATCAAGGCCTTTCCTTTGATACCAATATTGCAAAAAAAAAAATATTTTTTTTGTTTTTTTTTTCAGTTTTTTGGAATGTGCTCATCAAGGCCTTTCATTTGATACCCATATTGCAAAAAAAAATTACCTTTCGTTTTTATTTTTTTTTCAGTTTTTTGGAATATGCTCCTTGATGAGCATATTCCAAAAAACTTACATTTGATACCCATAGGTAATGTAAAAAAAAATTTTTTCGCGTTTAATTTTTTTTTATCTTTTTGGAATGCGCTCATCAAGGCCTTTCATTTGATACCCATATTGCACCAAAACAGTTTGTTTTCGTTTTTATTTTTTTTTTCAATTTTTTGGAATGTGCTCATCAAGGCCTTTCACGTGATACCAGTACTCTTAGCACGAACAGCTATCGAGAAAAAAAAAACGCGCGTAAAATTACTCGATAGAGATTAAAAATAATGTTCGAATTTCCAAGCATTTTTGAGAAAAAATAAAATAATTACAAACCCACCGCACCTGTTTATACAGGTGTGTACAATACAAGTACTGTTGATTGTCAACAGATGGCGCTGTATATCAATAGTACACTGTATAATGTTCTGTGAAATGGTTTTATCTATCGCAATGTTATTAGAGAAAATGGGTGTATTCCGACAGGACCCTTTGGTTGTGTGAAGCCGAGACTTTTATTGTAGTGGTGGCTACCTCGGCTGACCTTACCGAGTAAACTGTCTTGATTATACTTGGTGCCAAATGCTCCAAGCAACATTGGAATGCGATGCACCCGCATTTTAATGTAAACTGAATCAATCTACCACTGAACTATTCAACACTTGACACTGGCAAAAATTACTTCCAAGAAGAAAGTAGATTGCCAAAACAAAAATAAGAAGAAGAAGACCCCCGTCATACAGCGTGACATACCGCCATGTTGCGAAAATATTTAGAGCCAAATTTATTACTTATTAATTTTATTTTTAAAAGTAATTAACTATATCAATATTTGAAAGGATCTGAATAATTAATAATAATAAATATTGATATTTTAAAAAGAATTAGTGGCGCGATTAATCCAAAAGTAATTAGAAGTTAAACTATGACCGCGCATACCGTTGTTTCACCAAGATGATTAATAATTACGTATTTTAATGACCATATTTTATTATGATTTAAATACAAATATACAGTTTTCAGATTTATTCCTGTAAGTGTAGTATAAGACGCTATTACTTGCCAAATTTCATAGTTCTAGGTCAACGGGAAGTACCCTATGAATTTTGATTCCTTTGAGAGTATCGAAAATGCGTTTTTTGCGCCCTAAACGGCAGTATCTTTTTTTTACGTTAACTTAGAAGTTTGATTTTTTTACAGCTTCAAGGGCCCGTAGACCTTAGTGTATGGTTTAAATTTCAATTCGATACCTCCACGCGTTTCCGAGATAAAGGGTCTTGACAGACAGACGGACGGACAGACAGACAGACGGACAACAAAGTGATCCGTGATATAAGGGTTCCGTTTTTTCCTCTTGAGGTACGGAACCCTAAAAATGACACAAAAGGAATGTCTCGAGCTTACAGAGCAGCTAGTAATAATTATTAGCATATATTATCATGCAAAATGAGCTCATTGGTCTATGGTCGACATTTGGAGTAAAAGTCTGGATAAATTCTGAGATAGGTATCTCATTGCTTCTTTATATATGACGCTGTTACGGGCAATGAAAGGCCGTAATCCAGTATCCTGTCGGAAATAAACAATTTCAATAACCCAGGTCAAGTATTTATTTGGAAACAGATAAATAAGAGATTTTATATTGTTGACAAATTGAAAAATCAAGTTTCAGACAGCGAACACTCCATTTTGAAGTATCTTTCGGAACAAAAATTAAAATTTTACATAATTTTAAATTTGCAAATAATGAATTTTTACTCTGGGGAAAGAGGTCGCACGGCACCGTTACAACGTTTATGATAAAATAACGTCAAACATTTTTCAAAGATCATAAAGTTCTTCTGTTAAATGCCAACAAGTTTCTTCTCTTGTACCTATTTATTTATGTTCTGAAAAAAGATTGGACCTTAGAGTAAGACGGGCTTCGCTGGTCGAAGGATTGGACGATTCAATTATTGAAGTCTCATTTGCTACGATATCTTTTTGACTTAATCCTTACATTTGAAACCAATTAGCTCAAAAATTTTAAAAAAATATTAAAAAACACGACTGCCCTGCCAAAAACGAACTAAAAAGTTAAATAACTAGTGTCGTTGCAGTCGGGGGACCGTTTTGTGGATGATTTTTTAAGTCCCTCGACTGCAATGACACTTGTTATTTAACTTTATAGTTCGTTTTTGGCAGGGCAGTCGTGTTATTAATATTTTTATTTATTTATTTATTTTTATTTCACACATTTTAGTGACAAATTATATAGTTTTGAAATGTGCTCATTAGGGCCTTTCATGCCCATATTGTAATAATAGAAGAAAAACAATACTTTTCACATGTGAAAATGGCGTCTTACAATCGCCACATTGATTTTTTCAAAAAAATTATAGCCAGTGTCACTTGGAATGACGTAAGAATTCTAACGATACCCCATACATCCAAATCCGTTGAACCATTTAGAAGTTATGGTGGAATAAAGAAACTCACATACCCACAAACATACACGAACCCTGACCACATTATACCTACACTCCTTTTTGGGAAGTCGTGTAATAAAGTAAGTACTAAATTTTTTTATGATATCCAATAATGTTCACGTCTTATTGGTTTAAAACAAACTATTTTATAACTATACATGGATAACTCTCCATAACTCCATTTCTATTCCCATCTGTGTAATACCTTTTTTTTATTACAAACCTTGTCCTGATACCTAAAAACAAACACAAAAAAAAAAAAACCGGCCAAGTGCGTGTCAGGCCACGCGCCATAGGGTTCCGTAGTTACCTTATACCATACCATATTTAATACCACCTATAATTTTTCGTCTGTAAAAATAACTTTGTTTTTCACAGTGTTGGTATGAATGACAAAGTTATATTTGCGGTTTTGGAAAATGTGCTATATCTCAAAAACTAATTACTTTATCTCGTTCAAACCAATTTTGGTTGAAAGTGTTTATTAAGATCTACAGCATATATTTTTTTTTTGATTTTTCACTATCTTATTTCAAAAGTTAAAGGGGGGGGGGACACACATTTTACCACTTTGGCGGTGAATATCTTTCAAACGGTTGACTTTGAGAAAAAGTTGTCTTAGAAACCTTAATGTCATTTTTAAAGACCTATCTATAGACACACAACACGTGTTAGTTTGAAGAAAAAAATTTTTTTCAGTTTCAGTTCCATGTATGGGGAGCCCCCCCTTAATCTTTTATTTTTCCTATTTTTGTATTAAATTCGTTAAGCGGTTAACAGAATACATCAACCTACCAAGTTTCAACTTTGTAGTCTTAATACTTTCGGAATAAAGTGGCTGTGACATATGGACAGACAGACAGACAGACAGACAGACAGACAGACAGACATGACGAATCTATAAGGGTTCCGTTTTTTGCCATTTAGGCTACGGAACCCTAAAAATTGATGCCGTTGTTCTGTAGTTATGTGCTTACATAATATTTCGGCGATTCAATTTTGTTTATATAGTGCGTTTTTTGAACTTAATCAGATTAAAAAAATGTTCAGCTGTTCCATAGAAAACATCAATATCTACTCGACCAATATTTATTGAACAGCTGTTGTTTTTTTGCTCTGATTAAGTTGGTCCCATAGACAAAGTTGTTTAGTTTGATGGTCTAAGCCACACCACAAAATTTGATCACTGTTCAAAAAAACACACTGTATATATTATTGTTACGCCTTTACAAAAAGATGGCAATGTGAGAAAAAATTACGGGCAAGGTTATCAGTTGACAAAAATTAGCAAATCATATGAATAAGTTAAAAGTTGGCAAACTGGTAAAGATGGCGACACGTAACTAATAGACAGTTGAAAAAGTAGTCAAAATGAAAATGGTTAGACTAACTCTTCGAAATGTAAGTGAAATGAGAACGTTGGCAACCATATAACAGATGTTTGTGGATACCTGAAATGCGTGACACAGAAAGGACTGCGCGGGTATAAACAAGCTACAGGCCGGCGCCACAAATACGAACCGTTAACATTAAAAGACAAGACTACTAATTTAAAAAAGCCTTAAAGTAAGTAGTTTTCTAGTTCTGCCTGAAGTCCGTTGAATTGATTATTAACTAACACTATAGACAGATAAAAAAGTAGTCAAAATGAACGTGGTTAGACTAACTCTTCGAAATGTAGGCGAAATGAGAACGTTGGCAACCATGTAACAGATGTGTGTGATACCTGTAATGTGTGACACAGAAAGCACTGCGCGGGTATAAACAAACTACAGGCCGGTGCCACAAATACGAACCGTTAACATTAAAAGACAAGACTACTAATTTAAGCAAGCCTTAAAGTGAGTAGTTTTCCTAGTTCTGCCTGAAGTCCGTTGAATTGATAATTACATAGCACAAGTTTTCCACTTAGCGCCTCCGAGTAGTCTTATCTGATGCTGCCAGGATTTATGCCATTCTCACTTTAAGTCGAGACGAAAAAGCTTTATAAACCCAACATATACAAGAAAAATAAAAATAATATAAAAAATTATAGAAAATTACTTCGAACTTTAGAAAGATTGATAAATATGAAATTAATTATATTCTGTTAAATTAATGATTTTTCAATTTTTTTGGCATAAAATCTGGCAGTCAAGGTGTGATTTATCAATTAACTAGCGACCACTCGCGACTTCATCTGTGTGGATAGTATTTTGTTTTTCGGGACGTGATACCTTATAATATATCCTTCTCTGTACCCCTAAGAACGTGAAATGCAAAAATTCATATTGATCGGTTAACGCGTAACAAACAAACATACAAATGGACTTTCGCATTTTCGCTTACGTCACTATCCAGTTTCGAGACTTTATAGTAACAAGTAAAGAATGAAGGGTTTTTTTTCGGTCACACTCATTACAAAATTATCATACTTTGTGCATTCTAATTTTGATTTCTTTCTCATAATAAACAAGACAGTTAAAATCTAAGACGAATGAACGTTATTTTCAATAACGATAGCGGAAATGATGTTGGTGATTAACAATTGCTTGTTAATTTGTTACCCACGTGACTTCCTCTGTCTCGGAATGCTATGCCCGGCGCAGTATATTATTCTCTGCATTTTTCGTAGCTCTTTTGCTACGGCTACGAACTATTCAAATATTACTTTAAATACAAGTGTTCCAAAAATACCCCTAATGCTGAATATGGTAGACAGAGACCATCAAACTGAACAACTTTTACTATGGGACCAACTCTGAAATCGAGAAAAAAAATCTGCTGTTTCATACAAATATTATAACGAAAATATAAAATGTATGAAAGAGCCGATTTTATGCGATTTCAGAACTGGTCCCATAGTAAAAGTTGTTCAGTTTGATGGTCCCTATCTACCTATCTATATTCGGCATTAGGGGTATTTTTGTAACACGTTGTATATGTCGTGGGCTAATCGTTGAACTGGGCCGATCGAGATCTGCCTGGCCAGATCACGATGTGCCGGCATTTCATAATTTCATGATGTGCCCAATAAAAAATTAGGCAGATCGATAAAAGCAACCTATTCGTCGATTTTCCCTACAGTACTTGGCCACATCGAGATATGGCTGGGCACAACGTAATATAGTTTCGTTTCGCGACGCTTGTGGCGCTGTAACGCTGTTTACGCTCTCTGTGTGTTTACGTGCGAGCAAGATGGCGGCGTCACAAAAAATCGAAAATTGTGATGATAAAAACTAACAGTGACTTAGTTGAAGAAAAAAGTGCTTTCCGAGTGAATTACGAACGTCAGTTAAATGATTTTTATGCGAGTCACGCAAAATCAACGCACAATGTAAAATAATGAGAATGTTAAGATGAGAATGATGATTTATAATAAACAAAATTAAATAATTATACATTCTTTTCATTTTACCTAATACTTTGGTCACCTTACAGAATATTTATCCCAGCATAGCTGGTTATCATTTTATTTGTTTGTACTTTGGCCACCCTACAGAATCGATTTGCCCAAGCATGGCCGGGCAAATCGTCAAACGTTATGCTTTAAACGATATGGCGGGTTTTGAAAAGGCAAATCAAGAAATGCCGGCGTATCGTGATCTGCCCAGGCAGATCTCGATCGGCTCAGTTCAACGATTGGCCCACGACATATGCATTACAAAAAAATACTCTAAACAGGAATTTAACCTTTTATCACTGAAATAAAACAATTTTTAACGGATACTAGCGCGGTTTTATTGAAAGCACTTTGGTAAATAATTGGTATTTGGTTTGATTTTTGGTTTTCCCGACGTTTCGGCAACTTTAATTACTTACCAATTATTTATTTACCAAAGTGCTTTCAATAAAACCGCGCTAGTATCCGTTAAAAATTGTTTTATTTCATGTCTAGTGAGCGCGTAAGCTTGAGAAGTGAATACTTTTATCACTGGTTAAATTCCTGTTTGAAGTAAATATTTTCATATCAGGATAGTTAATATATTATAAAAAATACTAGAAAAAACTACTCACCCGTAGCACCTCAGGCGGGACTCGAACACGCACCTTTGGGATTCCGACCCAATGTACTAACCAATTATGGTACCAAGTCGCTCGACGCAGTAGCATAATAATTCTAAATTGATTATCCTAATATAAAAATAGGATTGTGAATGCCTAAAATAAAAAAGTTCAATAAATATTTTCATTTTTCATTTTACTTATTATACTCACTATGAAATTTCAACTATTCTATTTATTAGTAGTGACACATTGTAAAATAATATCGCTTTTATCTAACACGAGATATTATTATGAACTCTGCTACGTTGAACCAACCCTAATACAAAAAGTTTTCCCACCTGAAATGTCTACAACTCCGAAAATGTGGTTGCGGCTAACCATTTGTTCATTATTATTCATTTAATTAAGAAACTCCTACCTCAAACGTGCTAAAAATACACTGACATTTATTTACAATTCGTTTTTTATTTATATTAAAAATAAAGAAGAAAATTTCTGAATTCTTTCTGCGAATCTTTGTATTAGGTGCTTCTTTTGCGGACTTGTATTAATGATTCTACAGAAGTTGCATTTTCCTAATTTATTTTACAACCGCGATTAGGTATCTGAATAGATAATTGTAATTGTATTTGTAAATTGTTGTTGATATTCCAACCATCCGCACAAAGCTATTCTAATAATGCCTAAGCTAACACTTATAATGCCTGCCGATGGGTTTCCTAATAGCACAAGTTATAACTTGGTCCTTTTTAGGGTTCCGTACCTAAAGGGTAAAAACGGGACCCTATTACTAAGACTCCTCTGTCCGTCTGTCTGTCTGACTGTCTGTCTGTCTGTCACCAGGCTGTATCTCATGAACCGTGATAGCTAGAAAGTTGAAATTTTCATAGATGATGTATTTCTGTTGCCGCTATAACAACAAATACTGAAAACAGAATTAAATTTATATATAAGGGGGGCTCCCATACAACAAACGTGATTTTTTTGCCGTTTTTTGCTCGATATTAATAACGACAACAGGTAGATAGTTGAAATTTTCACGGATGATGTATTTTTGTTGCCGCTATAACAACACATACTAAAAACAGAATAAAATTGATATTTAAGGGGGGCTCCCATACAACAAACGTAATTTTTTTTTGCCGGTTTTGGTACGGAACCCATCGTGCGCGAGTCCGACTCGCACTTGGCCGGTTTTTTAGGGTTCCGTACCCAAAGGATAAAAACGGGACCCTATTACTAAGACTCCGCTGTCCGTCTGTCTGTCTGTCTGTCTGTCACCAGGCTGTATTTCATGAACCGTGATAACTAGACAGTTGAAATTTTCACAGATGATGTATTTTTGTTGCCGCTATAACAACAAATACTATAAACAGAATCAAATTAATATTTAAGGGGGGCTCCCATACTACAAACGTAATTTTTTTGCCGTCTTTTGGTACGGAACCCTTCGTGCGCGAGTCCAACTCGCACTTGGGTGGTTTTTTATTTAAGGCTAGAGTGAATAGACTGTATCTAAGTGAGGAGCATGCTCCATCGTAGTCCGCATCATCACTTAATACTAGGTGTGATTGTGGACAAATGCTCACTTATTTTCAATAAAAAAATAGAACTTGTAAGTACATACGTATGAATACAACTTACTAATGCAGTATGTTTAAAGAAATAAAAATTGTGCTTAATAATTATTATAAGTAAACATTTTTTGTCTCCCTCTACATGGAGAAAAGTTCAACCGCTTGGGCATAATATAATGAGGTTCGCTGTGTATGTAAAAAAAATATCGACATTTTCATAGGTGAAGGACCAAACACTTCCTCCTCAAAAATTAATAAACTCCCGATTTAGCGGGTTATTCCAATGATTTTTTTTTTTTTTTTTAAATGTTTCGGCTTGATGCTGTTCACTAATTTGCTATGGGCACTTCACATTCACAAACAGATATGAGTTTTGGGTGGTTTCTCATGAATAGGCCATTTATTTCCAATATTTATTGCGACAGTAAACTGAAAAGACTCGTTTGCGAGTCTTTTCAACAACTGCGATGCATCATTACGTTGTAATTTGCCACCAATAGATGTGCCAGCAGTGACAATCTCGCTCTTCCTATGCGAAACAAGGTAGGTAATGTGTGAAAGGAAAATGGAAAAGGGCGGGTAAAACTTTGAAAAGCGGCAATGCGATAGTGCGGGCCATTTGAATGCTATACCTACCGGGCGGCGCGCGGCGGAGTAACCAGCGCCTAACGGCTAAAGTACCATATCACTCGTTGTTCTTTTGCATAATCATGGATGAAAGTTAAAATAAGTTAATAAAGTTTGACAATCAATGACATGTAAATCTTTGAAAATAAATGTTTATTTGCATCTCATTCAGTTAGTTTCTGAAAATAGCACTATTTCTAGAAATTATACGGTACCATAGCCGTAAATTCATTACGATGTTTACCCGAATTCGGGTAGGTAACTGAAATGAATACGACCACAGCTTAGATAATAGTAGTAGCGTAGAAGTTGCACTCTGCAAAATCGTTTAAATAAATTGCAACTCTTGCCCCGACGCAGTAAAGTGCAATTCAGGTCGCACAGCGCTCCCTTCGTTCGCTCCAAAACATTCACTTAGTAGTTGCCTCTCTTTCTATCGCGCAGGTCTTATCTTTTCAGATGTATGAAATTTATTCTCTTAGAGGACGCCGACCGGTTCAGACTCGCGCGCGGAGTGACAGAGCCCTGATACGACACACCAGTGGCTCAGTGAGCTGTAGCTGTAGTAGACCTCGCGCAGTGGCTCAAATTGTATGTTGTTTAAAAATGTATCTCATAGATGTCGCCACGAGGTTTTCAAAGATCGGCGGCTTCGTGCGTCGTACAAAATCGTACGAAAACGGGCGAGTTCGATTTCAGCTTTTACACCTTTGAATTCAGTAATCTTTCATTTTTTTCTCGCAAAAAGTTTCGAAGGGTAAACGACCTGTAAGCGTGCTTTAATAAAGTTATACTTTTTGAGTATGGAAACAACTAAACTCCGCTTTTGTTAGAAACTTTCACTGGTACCTACAAAACAATTTTGACTTAACTTATATTATTAGAAAGATTAAGTATGATTTAGTATCAGCTATCAGTCTAGGCTAGGTACGTTGTATATTTTGATAGATAGAATACTCACTTAAAACTATCTAGAGTAAGTTTAACATATGAAATATGAGGAAAATTTTCTAATTCTTCATTTTTCAATAAATCTTTAAAATTTACTTACGCCAACAGTGTTTTCTATAAACGCTGTTTGACTCTAAGACTGGACATTAAAGTTTTATGAAAATAGTTGTTAAAAACATCATGCAGAACAGATGCAACAGTTATTGAAAAAGTGCATAGTAAAGTCGCTACAGCCTCTAAGCCACTACAATGCTATAAATTGACTATACAGGGTCATTTTGAACTTACCATCCAAATTTTGAGGATGTGTTCAGTCCATGAAACTGAACAACTTTCTCTAAGGAACACATGGTCAAATATGTAAAATAAAAATCGACTTTCCATACAAATCAAAGAGATCACGTGATCAATTTAGTATGGGATGACCAACATTTTCTGGCGAAATTTAACACATGTTTCTTAGAGAAAGTTGTTTAGTTTCTAGGACTGGAAACATCTTTAAAATTTGGATGGTAAGTTCAAAATGACTCGATATATAATTGGCTATAAATTTGGGAGCGCTTGCGGTATAAAACGACGAATTTTAATCCGTAAAAATTACTCTTTGCCCTACATTCTCGAGAGAAGTTGCAGCGGGTCACTGTCTATTGTCAATTTAATCGCATACACGTTCTAATTACCCGTTTGTCATACAAATCATATTCATCATATCAGCCGTATGATACTACTGCGAATGGCTTCCCTCAAGCATCGCCACGACGATCGGTCCACTTCCCGCGACCTTCACCATAATATCGTCAGTCCACTTTGTCGGGGGCTTACCCAAGATTTTTTTAACGCACAACGGAATAGTGCTTGGCCTTCACCTCACCTGATGTTAAGTGACGATAAGGCCGAAGGTGAAAGCGCACTACACCCGGAATCCTCATCACTGAGGAACTGGCTATCTTACCTCTAACTGCCGGAACACATATATTTTTTTAATTGTTGTTATGGCGTCAGACTTAGGTAAGATGGTGGTAGCTAGTCAGGCGAATTTGAAGTAAGCCCTCATCATATCAGCCGCACGACACCCACTGCTGGGTATAGGCCTCCCCCAATGATTTCCACGACGATCGGTCCTGCGCTTCCCACATCCAGTGGCTTCCGGCAACCTTCACCAGATCGTCGGTCCACCTTGATCGTCGGTCCACCCACGCACGGAGCGTCGTCCGGTGCGCGGTCGCCATTCAAGAACCTTTCCGCCCCAACGGCCATCGGTTCTTCTCGCTATGTGTCCAGCCCACTGCCACTTTAGCTGAGCAATCCTTCGAGCGATGTCGGTTACTTTAGTTCGCCTGCGGATCTCCTCATTTCTGATTCGATCACGCAGGGAAACGCCGAGCATGGCTCTCTCCATTGCACGCTGGGTGACCTTGAGCCTCCTTATGAGACCCATAGTTAGCGACCACGTTTCACTGCCGTAAGTCATCACTGGCAACACACACTGGTCATAGACTTTCGTCTTGAGACACTGAGGTAAATCGGACACGAAGATTTTTCGGAGCTTCCCGAATGCTGCCCATCCGAGTTGGATTCGACGAGAACTAAGTCCTACCACCAACCATACCGAGCACAAAATGTACTCGCCTCCTAGGATTCGAACCCGGGAGCCCTGCGTCTTACACGGGTGGGCGAACCACCTAGACCACATAAGCGGTTCGTCCGGTGCGCGATCGCCATTCCAGAACCTTTCCACCCCAACCGGCCATTGGTTTTATTGGTTATATGGGTTCTACCCATTGCCACTGCACAGCTGAGCAATCCTTCGAGTTTCGTTAGTTTATTCTACAAAAATACGCCTTCAGAACATTGTGCACAACAAAAAAGTATTTATTTAACTAATTGAGAAGTAAACAAAATAACAATTTTATGAAAAATGGAAAACAACTTTTAGAACGACCTTTTCATTTACAGTGTTCGTTATTTTGGATATTTAGTGGGTTGCTAATTAGACAAGTTTTCATCTTTTCCATGGATGCTCGAACATTGTAGAGTGCTGTGGCTCCACTCTGAATAAAATAGGCATGGCTGTCAGTGCTGCCGTGTCTGCCGTGAAATAGGTGAAATATAATAAAGTTTCCCTGAAAAAATCATGAAAAAGATGCATTTATTTCGTCCAGTTTGTATATTTCCTAAAATAAAATGGCGGAATCTGGACAAGATCATAAGCAACTATCATGTAGGTATTCACTTGAATTTGTTTGACTATTCGGTACAGTTTGATGCATGGGATGCAGTTCTGGTAAATAAAATGTGTCTGGCATTAAAATCGTCTTGTTCCTTTATATGTGTAAAGATTAAGTAAGGTTGGTATTTGATGCGAGATGTTTGGAAGATTAAAAAACCGGCCACGTGCGTGTCGGGCCACGCGCAGTAGGGTTCCGTAGTTACCATATACCGTACCTTACTTAATACCACTATCATATTTCATCTGCAAAAATTACTGTTTTTTCATAGTGTTTGTATAAATGACAAAGTTATATTTGCGGTTTTGGAAAATGTGCTTTATCTCTAAAACTACTAAATATATGTCATTCAAACAAATTTTTATTGAAAGTGTTCATTATGATCTACAGTATATATATTTTTTTAATTTTTCACTTTCTTATTTTGAAAGTTAGAGGGGGGGACACACATTTTGGCAATGGAAGTGTATATCTTTCAAACGGTTGACTTTGAGAAAAAGTAGTTTTAGGAACCTCAGTGTCATTTGTAAAGACCTACTTATCTATAGTAACCCCGTGTGTATAGGATTGATGAAAAAAAAAATTCAGTTACAGTTCCACGTATGGGGAGCCCCCCCTTAATCTTTTATTTTTTTATTTTTGTATAAAAATCATAAAGCGGTTTACAGAATATATCTACGTACTAAGTTTTAAAGATTACACATCTTAATAGTTTCGGAATAAATTGGCTGTGACATACGGACGGACGGACAGACAGACATAACGAATCTATAAGGGTTCCGTTTTTTGCCATTAGGCTACGGAACCCTAAAAAGTTCTTTTTCTATTGGTACTAATTTTATACGGTGATAATATCCGTCTGCAATGCAAACCCAATCAAACTCAGCAAATTCAAACAGTGAAGGTGCCCCGTAAACGAGTAATGGAGTGTTCAATTGAGCAAGATCTCGATTATCCAGAAATTGAAATCAAATGCGGCCGGCGAATTGAAAACGAATCTTTAGTATAATATATTTCTGTTAAAAGCTGCAAGAAAGTCGTTTAAACTAGTCTTTTGTTCGAGAGACATCAATTAATCAAGACATTAATTGATTTACTTTGAAACTTGGTTTGCTAAAGCACGTTGGATGAGAATCGATTCAGATAAGGTCATAGATCGTAACCTTTTGTACTTACATTAGTTAGGGCGTGCTTCATGTAAAACAAAAAGGAGACGTCTGTGACGGTATGACGTCACTTCTTTATAAAGCGTTTGCTCATTATCGCTAAACATTACACAGTCATTATTAAAAGTTTCAATAAAAAACCGGCCAAGTGCAAGTCGGACTCGCGCACGAAGGGTTCCGTACCACAAAACGGCAAAGAAACAAGTTTTTTGTATGGGAGGCCCCTTTAAGTATTAATTTGATTCTGTTTTTAGTACTTGTTGTTATAGCGGCAACAAAAATACATCATCTGTGAAAATTTCAAGTGTCTACCTGTTGTCTTTATTAATATCGAGCTAAAAACGGCAAATATTCATGTTCGTTGTATGGGAGCTCTCATTAAATATTTATTTTATTCTGTTTTTAGTATTTGTTATTATAGCGGCAACAGAAATACATCATCTGTGAAAATTTCAACTGTCTAGCTATCACGGTTCATGAGATACAGCCTGGTGACAGTCAGACAGACAGACGGACAGCGGAGCCTTAGTAATAGGGTCCCGTTTTTACCCTTTGGGTACGGAACCCTAAAAACGACCAAATCAACTGCGATGAATGAACCAATCTCAACTACGAAATGTAATTGATAAAATGTGTTGTTTCAACAAAACTATCTGTATTATGAGCTTATTCTCTTTACTCCTGATCACTATTTGTTGTATGGTCAGTGCTCCCGAAGTAGCTAATTAATTGTATCAAATTACCTGAAACGCAAATAATACCATGTATATTAGTGATTGTTATTAAGTAATCCGATATTAATTATCTTATTGCAATGTAGTTAAATAGGTTGATTGGTACCAAACAAAACAAATGAAACATTATTCAATGACCGACGCGCCAGGTAAGAGTTGTAGCCACGATGTTTCATTTGTAGGACACCTGCCAACTTGTAAAAAGATATGAGGTAGGTAATAAAGAATTACATACAAACATTATGGCCGTTGGGGCGGAAAAGTTCTTGAATGGCGACCGCGCACCGGACGACGCTCCGTGGGTAGGCCCCCGACAAGGTGGACCGACGATCAGCCCGTTGATTACGTAGGTCTGTCAAAGTCAAGTCAAAGTCAAATAAGCTTTATTCAAATAAACTTAATTATTAAGCACTTTTGAATCGTCTATATTTTCCTACCACCCGTTCCAGACTTTTTCAGCTGACAAGAAGAACGGGCCCAAGAAACTTATCAGCTGTAACAGCCTTAAGTAACGATATTTACAAACTTTAATATATCGTTACCAGATAATTACTGTTGATAACAATTCTCGATTGAAAGCGCAGTTACATTGCTGCTTTAAGTAAGATAGTTGTCACATTGGTTCTTAACAAATGCAGCAATATAACTGCGATTTCTGTCAGAGTTGGTTGCAACAAAGTTACATAATCAGCACTCTGGTGAAGGTCGCAGAAAGCCGCTGGATGCAGGCAGTGCAGGAACGATCGTCGTGGAGATCCTTGGGGGAGGCCTATACCTAGCAGTGGTTGTCGTGCGGCTGATGTGATGATGATAACATTCAAACATACAAGATACGCGCGAAAAACATAACCTCTTCTTGAAGTCGGGTAAATAGGCACTAAGAAGAACTAAGAAGCTATGAAAGAACAAGAGGAAGTCGCAAGCGTCTGCCGCTGCTGATTTCACCTCTTTGCGATGACAACGTGACATTTCCAAAACCGCAATCTTTCAGGAGGCTACTTCCAAATAATAAAAAAACGTTTTCAACAAGATCACAGAATACATAATAGTACAAAGTCACGTTGTCATCGCATCGCATAAAAAACATTGTGACATCTCGTTGAAAACGTTTTTATTTTGGAAGTAGCTTCCTGGAAGTTTACGGTTTTGGAAATATCACGATAGTCGGACGCATGTCATCGTTAAATTTACTTGATATTAAACCTTATTCGTGAGTCAATAGTGCCACGGAGTGTGACGAACATCGTACCTACGCTTATCACGATGCTTTTTTAACCGACTTAAAAAAAGAATGTTCTCATTTTGACCTGTATGTATGTATGTATTATTTAAAAAATAACGACACCAAAAAACCTACTTCTATAAAGCAAGAAATAATATCCAATTCACTAGATACGCATTATCATTGTAATAATAAAA
This sequence comes from Agriphila geniculea, assembly GCA_943789525.1. Taxonomy (NCBI): domain Eukaryota; kingdom Metazoa; phylum Arthropoda; class Insecta; order Lepidoptera; family Crambidae; genus Agriphila; species Agriphila geniculea. The sequence goes on along the minus strand of OX038882.1, from coordinate 14,004,416 downwards.
ACTCGTCTATTGAAGTTGGGTGGGGCTATTACAATTAAAAAACCGTCCAAGTGCGTGTCGGGCCACGCGCCATAGGGTTCCGTAGTTACCTTATACCATACCATATTTAATACCACCTATATCATTTTTCGTCTGCAAAAATAACTTTGTTTTTCACAGTGTTGGTATTAATGACTAAGTTATATTTGCGGTTTTGGAAAATGTGCTATATCTCAAAAACAAATAACTATATCTCGTTCAAACTAATTTTGGTTGAAATTGTTTAATAAGATCTACAGCATATATTTTTTTTAGATTTTTCACTCTCTTATTTCAAAAGTTAAAGGGGGGGGGACACACATTTTACCACTTTGGCGGTGTATATCTTTCAAACGGTTGACTTTGAGAAAAAGTTGTCTTAAAAACTTCAATGTCATTTTTAAAGACCTATCTATAAACACCCAACACGTGTTGGTTTGAAAAAACATTTTTTTTTCAGTTTCAGTTCCATGTATGGAGAGCCCCCCCTTAATCTTTTATTTTTCTTATTTTTGTATTAAATTCGGTAAGCGGTTAACAGAATACATCTACCTACCAAGTTTCAACTGTGTAGTTTTAATACTTTCGGAATAAAGTGGCTGTGACATACAGACAGACAGACAGACATGACGAATCTATAAGGGTTCCGTTTTTTGCCATTTAGGCTACGGAACCCTGAAAAGGAAGTTGTACTCCAGCCCCAACCGACTTCAATAGAGGTGTTTTTATTATTACAATCATAATGCGTATCAGAATCGTCGTCAATTGAATATTATTTCTTGCTTTTTAGAGGCAGGTGTTTGTAGTCGGTTTTTTGTTTTTTAATATATATTTTTTTTCTAATAGAATATGAAACTGAGTTACTTTAAATTACTGTAAATTCACCTACAGCAGGGTAGTGTTCCCCAAATACTAAATTAAATAATACAAGCAACTAGCTTCCGCCCACAACTTCGTCCGCATAGACATTCGAAAAATCCCGCGGGAACCTTTTACCAGGATAAAGAGTATCCTATGTTTTAATCCAGGCTGTAAACTATCTGTGTATCAAATTTCATCCAAATCTGCTCAGCCGTTTTTGCGTGATTGAGGAACAAACATCCAAACAAACAAACTTTCACATTTATAATATTAGTAGGATGGTTCAATCAGTCATTTTTATTAGCTTCACATTAAAATTTAGCAAGTACCAGCCAGTCCTCGCTAGTCAGTCTCGCATCCTCGAATATTTACGAATACACTAACAAAGTACATATCTATAATGGCTACATTATTTGTTATTATAAACAAATTATTAAGAAAAGATTATAACACTGCTGTGTAGGTACTTAATCCATTCAGACCCTGAACAAATTCTCAAACAAATCTCACGCACTTCCTAATAAGCCTAAAAGGCAGATAATTTCGCTTCGCCATGGTTAACAGTTTCGTTTTCTCATTGTGTTTCGCTCGAATGTTTGTTGAAGATATAATTACCCTGTCGACGTTTCATATCAAAGCGAAGAAATAATAAAGCGAACACAAACACTGGAGCACAGAATACATAATACTGGAGCGTGGAAGAAGTAAAGCGCTTCACTCGATTTACCTCATTTTGAGATTGAAAGAGATTGTTAAGAAAATTATAATTGAATATTTGGCAGCCATCATGACGACATACAGTGTATTCTTGGATAGGTTTTCACTGAATGCACACTTTGAGAATAATAAGAGGTCGGGCAACAGAAACATTTACTTACAATAGCTAGTAGTAGTCCAATAAAACTAGCTTTATCTGGACATAATTAATAAACTCGTTGTTTTTATTAGTTTATCGGATATTGATATTAAGTGTCAAATATTAATTAGATATGTGATGTAAAAAATCCGGGGTGGTAAACGTTTCATATAAAAATCATGAGATTTCGTACATTACCTAGCTTTTTCCTAAAAGCAAAATAGTTAACCAAATACCTTGTTAGTATAATTTTATGGTGCATTAAAATGCTATCACCTAATAGCAAAATTAAACTGAATCCAAATTCGCATGTTCGTTTTTTTTTCACAGTATTCATCTGATCTCAATATCTAGATAAGCCAAAATGGTAACTATGACGCTTGTATTTAAGCTATGATGCGTTTTTTTAGACATTTTAGACAAAAATTAAACATTTTTTTTTACGTTTTAATAATATTGTATTTCTCAGTAGTTAATTTTTTTTTAGTTTTATGCGAAGTTCCTAAATGTTTAATTCCTTTTCTTTTAACTATAACTAACACTAATTTATGACATAGAAAAAGAAAATTTCAGTTATCAGCAGGAATAAGAACTTTTAGAATATAAGGATAGACCAGACGCAGACTTTAAACGTGTAATTTTACATAGGTAAGTACAGCAAGAAATAATGGAAAGGTAGTACCAACTTTAATAAATTTAGCATAAAATTAATTGATGTAATGTAAGTACCTTGATTGTGGCTGTTTGTTATAATATAATATAACGACTGTGTGATTCACTTTATAATAATACCTATGGATGTTGTGCTCACATCCAGAAGGTTAAAAGGTTATAATCTAATACGTATTTTTAACTATTATAATAGTGTAAGTTCCCAGCTTTTAACCAGTCTTGTGAGCCAATAAAAAAAAAGAATATGACGTGCGTAGAAATAATAAAAAAATAATGTTATCATATCAGTTACAAATTATTTGCTTACATTTATTTTACAAATCTTCCTTTATGATCACATAAATATGAAGAAGTACAGTTATACAATACATACCTACTCGAATTCCCGTTATTCATCTAATTAGCCAATAAAAATAATATCAATGTATTAACTTACTCCAATTAGTTCAATGTTGGGTGTGCAGTGGATGTGCATATCACATTATCTTTGGCATCTGAAAATATACTCTACACTTATTTTACTAATATTTACATCTATTCGTATACGTTAAATCTTTAAGTTTTTGAAAAAAATAACATTGATTGATTTCTGAAGGCGATGTTTCTCGTTGGTGTTAGCAAATGCTTTTGGGTACCTACCTTACCTACCTATATTTTTTTTGTACTGACCCTTAAAGAATATACCCAAAATACAAAACAAGTGGTAGCGATTCGATTGTACAAGCGATTGCCGATAAAAGTCCTAATAGACTAAAGTCGCCTGAAAAATCGACCCGTGTATGCCTCAATAGGTACCTTAATTTATTCAAAGGTATGTTCATATTCTTCTGCATATGAAACAAATGAATGCCACATCTGATACATAGAAGATATAGCACATTTCGGTTCATGTCAAGCGGTAACAATGTTTCCGCACTTCGAGTACCTACTCATAACTAGGGTTAGCAGATCTAATAATGAGATTTCCTGACCTTTTCCCTGACTTTTCAGTAAATTTCCTGACACTGTACACCTACATCCACATTCTTAATTAAGTTGACGTTTGATATTTTTTGACATTGAAAATGTCTTTTCGTTCGCTCCACTGTAGGTTCCGATTTCACGAAAAAGTGCTATCCCCTTATATATCGAAGACTTGTGAAGATATGATATTCAAAAAAGCTCAAAAGACGCGTATTTACGAGAGCTGTAAAGTGCAAAAAGAATTATTCGAGAAAGTCGAAAACGAAAAAAAAATATCCAAAATATGTTCATAGCTTTGCTGTGATTTCAAAGTATTGTATTGTACTAATTCTTTAAAATATTAATGTTTATAACAATGGAATATATTTTTATAAAATTCAATAAATTCATTTTCAATGTACCAGAAGGTCGTGAAAGGCACGAGATTTGTGTTTTTATTCTCATCAAAATGATATCAAATTATGTGTTTTCGTTAAGTACTTACACTTTTTGGGGTTTCAAAAATCCCTGACAACTACAGTTTTTCCCTGTTTTCCTGACGGATGCCTTAAATTCCTGACATGTCAGGAAAATTCCTGTCATCTGGTAACCCTACTCGTAACTGAAAGCCCGAAGCTTCTTCACTTGTATTGTTTGGTCGCGTTCCTTTTGTTTGTTGATTGAATAATGTGATTTTGTTTCGATGAATAAATGTGTATAATAATGTAATGTATGACTACTCATATCGATGATCGATGAAGACTAACGTTACGGTTAAGAAATAAATAAATTACTTTTAGATTAAAAGAATAGTGAATTAAATTAAATAGTGTTCTAGACAGTCAAGACGGAATAATTTTAACCGCCTTTGTGGTCTAGTGATTCGCCCAGTCGAGTAAGACGCAGGGCTCCCGGGTTCGATTCCCAGGGGGGTTACAATTTATACCTACTCGGTTTGATTGGTGGTAGGCTTATTTAAAATTCACCTGGCTAGCTACCACCACCTTACCTAAGTCTGACGCCATAAAAACAATTTAAAAATTGTTGTGTTCTGGCAGTTAAGGGTAAAACAGCCAGTTCCTCAGTGATGAGGATTCAGGGAGTAGTGCGCTTCCATCTCCGCCAAGCACCAATTTAAGGGAAATGTAAGTACGTTAACACTCATTAAATTACATAACAATGCAGCTACTTTTACACGACTGCCCACAGAAGGAGTGTAGGATCATGTTTATACAAGGTGTTTGGTAAAAGCCTTATAAAGCCGAATATGGTACATGGGGACCATAAAACTGAACAACTTTTACTATGGGAACAACTCTAAAATCGCGAAAAAAGTCTGCTGTTTCATTTTGATATTTTCGTTATTAATACATAACTTGTATGTATTAATTACGAAAAATGAATACATTTTGATATTTTCGTTATTAATTATTGTATGAAACAGCTTATTTTTTTCGCGATTTCAGAATTGGTCCCATAGTAAAATTTGTACAGTTTGATGGTCCCTATCTACCATATTCGGCTTTGTAAGGCTATTACCAAACACTCTGTATAAGTATGAAAGAATCTGGTTTTTTTTTAACTTAATAATAGTACATTATGATACAAGTTAGCTTAGGTTGCTTATTGCACACAAGGCTGTGGGTTGCAGCCCGAGCCGTAGGCGAGGGCGTAACTCAGCCGAGTGTGCAATAAGTAAGAGCTCACGAGTTTCATACGACGTTTTTCAACACATTTGCGAGGAAAAAACAATGTAATTTACTACACAGCAACAAATACGACAAAAACAAAATGATAATCATGATGAGAAAAAGCGCGCAGGTTTTGTTTTTTGTTTTTTTTCACACGCCCAATGCAAGAATATTTTGCGAACAAAGGGAATAGTGAGCATACAGCCTACTTCAAAATTATAAATTTAGGTGATAAAATGCTAATATTTTAATATTTTATAACAAAATATTGTAAATTAGGAATAATTTGATGATAGTAAATATTTGTTTGACTTAATTAAGGACCTACACATTTATTTATTCCAAAAATGCAAATGAATTTTCAGCGGCATAAAACCTCTTTGTTGTTACTAAAAAAATAACTGTATTACCCGGTTAAATTGAAAATGCTCTGTTTACTCGCATAGAACTTGCAGTAAGGTACCTATTTAACTTTGTAGGGATAATTCTATAACCAACTAGTGTTTTATATATTATTGCACGCGTTTGTTATAGTTCAGTTTACGGCCCTAAAAGCGATGTATTAGGGCTCACTTTACGAGCAAGTGTGTTGAAAATATCATTATTTTGAGATTATCTTATTCATGTTTTGTAACATCCTGTAATGTAATGTGGTATTTACACGAGTCGACTTGGCTAGCGACTTTAGTCAATAAGAGCTTTATGTCGACAATCGCTTTTAAAATCGACTCGCCACCTCCTTGGAATTGGGTTTGCGATTAGCTTTTATAAGCGATTGTCGATATAAAGCACTAATTGACTAAAATCGCCAAGTCGCTCCATGTAAAATACGCCCTTAGTACCTTAACTATTAAACTTTACAAACAGCCCAATCAAAGGAACTGCATACAAGTCATAATAAAATAAAGAACAATAGCGTAAGTGCCAAGTGTATTCGGTTTCGTGAAGTCGTTTCCGCACTTTGCCCCAAATATCTGTCTCAGGCACGACTGCTTTTGTTTACATTGAACTCCTTCAACCGCTGCCACCGCAAACATTATTTCTCTCAATCTCTCTTTTGTAATATCTTATCGGAAATACTGAAAAATATTTCCTGTTCAAGTCACATTATGCGAGTGTAGTATTTAGATATAAAGTTCACCTGTCATTTTATTATATCTATAGTATTAACATGAAAGAACTGAATTTTCTTCACGAGTTACAAAAGACTCGTATTAGAAAGTCACCACGATCCAGATCCGAACTTGTGGGCTAGTCATCCATGACAGTTGATCATTAGATGATGTCTCTGGCAAAAATTAAATAAGTAGATAGTGTTACTAAAATTCATAATTCATACGAAATGTGGAGATCCACAGGATAACTAAAATAACCGACATCGCTCGAAGGATCGCTCAGCTGAAGTGGCAGTGGGCTGGACACATAGCGAGAGAGAACCGATGGCCGTTGGGGCAGAAAGGTTCTTGAATGGCGACCGCGCACCAGACGACGCTCCGTGGGTAGGCCCCCGACAAGGTGGACCGACGATCTGGTGAAGGTCGCGGGAAGCAGCTGGATGCGGGCAGCGCAGGACCGATCGTCGTGGAGATTCTTGGGGAAGGCCTATACCCAACAGTGGGTGTCGTGCGGCTGATATGATGAAAATTCATAAAAAAAAATATTATTTCCTACATCATTGGTCACCAGTGGTTATTCACACAGTAACATAGTGACAGACAGCCGAAAGACATACAATAAACATTATTAGTTACAGTATTACAGATATAACCCCCTCCCTTTTTTAATCATTCGTCAGAGAACCTCCAATCAAAATAAATGTCGCCAGAGTTCCGCAAAAAAGCTCCCTCTCAGATTAATGAAATAATTTCCGATCTCTAATTATACAGAATGCGAACATAAATCTCTGCATCCAAATTTATGCAAATAAAATGTGCCATTACGCTTCGTTACACGGTATCGAGCATTTGAAAAGGATTGGAGAAAGTTCTACGGATCTTTAATGGCTGATTTAATTTTTCATTTTTGCATTTAAATAAAATTTGTAGAATTTTTCTACGGCTGCCAGGTTTTTAACCGCCCTGAGTGTTTCGGATTTGCATTGAAAATGTCTTTGTTTCATTCGAACCATTTTCTGCCGTTTACTTTGATTCAACATTCGCTGGATTACATTTTAATAATAAGATCAGGTAACATAAAAAAAAATGGCAGATGTTGTAACTAATTGTTGTAAGTAGTTATTATTTGTGCTACTTTTTACCTACGCCATATCGAATACCAAATGATCGAAAATCAAAATATCAAACACTATTCATCGAGCGGTCAAAAAATCGAACGGTCATAAAATCGAACGTTCAAAATATCGAATTTACAAATAATCGAACGTTTAAAATATCGAATGGTTAATATATCAAACGCTCGTTAAATCAAATGATTAATATATCCAAAAGTAATACTTTGCATAGTTTTTTTACATCATGAACAACCAGTAGATATTTTAATGAAATTTGATAAAGCTTTATTAAAAAAAAAACAATATTGTTTTTGTAAAAGAGCAAGCTCTTATAAATAGAAATATTGAAAGAGCCAATGCGAGTTTGGAAATACCTAAGAAAAAAGAAAAAGAGATTGCATGGAATTAAATGTTTTTGTTCATGATATAAAAAAACTACTTATGCAAAATATTGATTTTCGATAAATTAATCACTCGATTTATTGAGCGTTCGATATATTAACCATTCTATATTTTGATTGTTCGATTATTTGTAAATTCGATATTTCGAACGTTCGATTTTTTGACTGCCCGTTAATTAAATAATGTTCGATATTTTGATTTTCGATCGTTTGGTATTCGATATGGCGTAGGTAACCCACTTTTTAAACCCTGGGGGCCTATTACGAAAATAAGGTACGCAATTGCGTAACGCAGTCAGTTGGCCACGATAGTCGTCCGCAGTTCGTTGGTTGTAGTTATAACAAACATTTTGTATTTGGCTATTGTAGTCCATATAGACTACTAAACGAACGATATCTGATACGCTAGAGAGAAACTGACAAACTCACGCAATCCCTTCGCAATATCGCATACGAAAGTGATTTGTAATAGGAAACAATCAAAACGAAGCACGGACGCAGCTGCGTATATCGCACGAAACTTTTCGTAATAGACCCCCTGTATTGTGATCTTCAAGGCTTAGCTAAACCGACTGCTTCCCCAGTCACGTTCAGGATATTTCGCTTAAGGTCCAGCTTTTCTATTATTCAATCAAATAAACGTTTCCTTTCATGTTTATCGCCCCTCCACTAAATGATGAGTAACTTGTGCCTAATGGATCAATAGACATGTAGGGGAAAACCGGAAGTCGTCATTATTGTGAAACTCGATTAAAGTGTGCACCTAACAATATTGTGTGCAATACTAACGGCGGTAATCATATTCAATCAAATAAATTGATTTTTACAGAGGTAGCGATGGGTGAATAAAGAAAAAAATTAGAAAATATTAAAAACACGACTGCCCTGCCAAAAACGAACTAAAAGTTAAATAACAAGTGTAATTTGCAGTCGGGGGACCGTTTTATGGAACAATTTTTAATTAAAAAGGTCCCCCGACTGCAAATTACACTTGTTATTTAACTTTTAGTTCGTTTTTGGCAGTGCAGTCGTGTTTTTAATATTTTTTAATTTTATTTATTTTATTTCACACATTTTAGTGACAAATTTTAAAGTTTTAGAATGTGCTCATCAAGGCCTTTCATTTGCCGCCCATATTGTAATAATTGAAGAAAAATTTTTTTTTTTCACATTTGAATATGGTCGCCATATTGATTTTTTTCAAAAAAAATATAGTCAATGTCACTCGGGATACTGCAAGAATCCTAACGATACCCTATACATCCAAATCAGTTCAGGCATTTAGAAGTTATGGTGGAATAAAGAAACTCACATACCCACAAACATACATGAACCCTAAACACATATACACTCCTTTTTGGGCAGTCGTGTAAAAAAATATTGTCGGAACCTACAATATGTAGTAGGTAACTTTTGTTTTTATTTATGTTAGTGGCAGAATAGGACAATTCTGACGATAGACACTGCACTGCTCTCACAGAATATGATATCAGCTACGATTGTCCAACGGCCATTTTTAATGTCCCCACTGCTGGGGCACAGGCCTTCCTTATAGGTGAATAATGAGGACGGACCATAACCCACCACGCGGGCCCAATGCGGATTGGTGTGTGTTAACGGCTGCAAATGCAGCCGGGACCAACGGCTTAACGTGCCTTCCGAAGCACGGAGGAGCTCGAGATAATAAATTTTTGGTCACCCATCCCATGACCGACCCTTGCAAACGTTGCTTAACCTCCGCAATCGCTGGGCCAGCGCTAAACCACTGCGCCACCGAGCTCCTCTGCGTAACCGAGCTCCTCAGCTACGATTAGTACAGTAAAATTATACATCAGACATTGCGTTAAATCCAGTAGTTCTGATTTTTTGCAGACTTGTTTATGATGTTAACCCAATGAATAATCCAAGTTTGTGACCTTGAGCGCCAAATGCAGCTAAGTCTAAAATCGAAAAAACTGTGTAAACTAATGTTTGATATTACTTTTTAAAGTAGACTAAATTTGCTACAATATGAGACTTTAATTGTCTCTATAGACTTTTTGACACAAAATTTATCATTTTTTCGAAGCTCGAAATTTTTTGTAATATCAGTTTTAAAAAGGTACTATCAAAAACTAGTCCTTCAGGGTTATAATCGCCAAAATCCGATATTTACGCGGCTTTTTCGATTTTTGACAAAGTTGCGTTCGGGTCTCGAGGTCACAAATTCATTCGGCTAACATCATAAACAAGTCTGCAAAAAATCAGAACTATTGGATTTGACGCAAGGTACCCCGTACTTTCAGACGACAATTTTATTGGACTAGATAGTTACTGACATATTAATTGATAATTTTGACATTGTTGAAAAGTTTGTTCTATAAATATGCAGTATTTGAGCGTAACTATTAATTTAATGTGCATTAATGTTTAAAACGCCCGTTATGCACTTGCGTTCATTTTATCATAATATCATGTTTGACTCGTACTGTTTCCGCCTGCACTGAAAACTTAATGGGCAAAGCCACGCAATTGAATACTTGATCGTTGTATTAACACGCGCGGACTCGACAAGGCCTATCATATATAAATATTTTTTTCTTTTTTTACTAAGCAAATTACTTAAGCAAATTACGTTTTCTGTCACTAACATAAGTTATTTACTTCGTTATTTAATAATAAAAAGAAGAAAGAGAAATACGATTACTTATTTTTTTAAGAAAGTGGCCTAATATTAGCACAGATAAAAACATTATCAATGATAGTATCTTCAGTTTTAGAGATACTACAGAACCTTGGGTGGTTAATTCGTCCAAGTACCTACAGAACAGAACGTAAATAAAAAGTGAACTTATAAGAGTAAAGGTTACAATCTAGGAACACCGTCAGGAATACACTACTAACGACAGTACAAGTCCTATGGAAAGTTGAATTTACATCTTCCACATTTATATTTACTTTCGTTAGACAAACGCTACCAAAAATATTCTGAAGTAATATTAATTGGAATGAAATCGTAAACCTAGTGAAAGTGGTAAACTTTTTAAAAAATCTGGTCTAAAAGACCTATTCCTTCGTATTTAATTTGATTTTAAACGGATGATGACATGACATGTTTCTAAAGGATACGGATTTAAACTGGTGTCAAAACCAGTTTAAATCCGTATCCTTTAGGAACATGATGTTTCCTAAGCGCTTCATACTCCGGGCATACTAAGAAATCAATTTCTGAATCCCGGCAGTTTGCAGAGCTGTTGAAGAGGGAGCACTAACCGCAATGTACATTGTGATCGTCCCAGTGCAGTTTCTGACAACATAGACAAACCAATCCGAAGGTTTTCCATAGGAAATTCTCACTAAACCACATTCTGGAATCAGATAAAGCATTTCTATACGCACGCTTTTGTTTTTGTTAAAATGAAATACAAGTTAATTGCTTAATTATTAATTAGTAATGTTTATTTACATTTTGCAAGAAACTAACTAGAAAAAAAATAGTTTTCCACCCTTATAGAAGAATTATCAAGAAACCCTTTAGTGTAAGCTTATAATTTTATAATCATAATTCAACTTGAAATAAAATAAATTGTAGTAAAAGATTTGTGATCCAATCATCGTGGTACACACCCATGATCGAACGTAAGTAATATTACGTATGTAAGTATAAATAATATAATATTGCCGCTTGTTTATTTTTCACTTACTCGAGCAAGCGGTTACAAAAACGTTTCAATCAATTTGAAAATATCAACAAAAATAAAATTTTGGTTTTCCGTGAATTAAAAATTCTGGGAGAGCACAAAATGTTTTATGCTTGCCTTAAACACTGGCATGTTCTTGTTAGACCGTTACCCGCGCAATAATTCCGAGAGGATTTCAAAACTGTTCCTTAAGGGAATCCTTCGATATTCATCGGCGAAATATTGCGGAACACCCGCTTCAAAATGTTATAATGGCCCAACTTATTCCCACGAATCTAGTTCCGAGTGGCCAATCGCGAATATTAAAACAGAATGAAATCGCTTCGACTTGGATGAAACAGCCCCGTTATTAAAGTATAAACTCCGTCGCAATTTAAATAAAACTAGAACGCAATAAAACAACTAGCTCCTCATGATTGAGATGTAAAAAAACGCCTCGCAGAGAACAGCCCCGAGAAAATTGTCTATAGGAGAAAGAAATAAAGATGTCGCATTGTGATTTATGTTAATCTCGCTCTGAAACAATACTAGACTTAGTTGTCTTACCCTCATCCCCCATATAATATGTTAATTCTGCGGGCAGGTGTATGAGCGAGCACTCGTTCGCGCAAAGAAGACTCAAAAGCCAAAAGCTGGATTAGTCTGAAGGCCTTTAAGAAATCTACCGAAATAAAGACATTCTCAACAAATGTTACAGAATGGTGAATTTATTTGCATAATTCAGCAAACCTAAATCCTTTGTCCGCGGCTCGCTTCTGAAATAATAAATTTACTCCATGTTCTACACTCCAAATGTTCTATCTGAACAAAATTATTTGCCTATTTAAAAGCTCCCTCTTTTGAAGCCTCCTTTCACATTTATTTAAACTTTCCGGTGATTCACAGCTTCTGTTTATTTTGTACTGTTGGTAAGCAATGTTGTTGTGTTATTATAGGGAGTTACATAGTTTTGATATTTTCTCCCACCCTACATTTAGTATTCTGATCGTACACGACTCGAGCGATTTTACCGCGAGCACAATATGTGTAAATTTAGAGAACGTTTTCGGCACATTATTACGTTTAGGGATTTCGAAGAAAATTGCCTTATTACCTTTCTTGAGTTCGATTCTGAGCTTGGATTTAGTTGGATTTGGAGATCCCGCACGACAAATAATATTTAGTTTAACCGCCACGTCGTCGCATTAGTTAATATTTAACCGAATAATGCTAAGTCTTATTTTCGACCTTTCTACATTTATTCTACCTACCTAAATACAATCTATCCATTAAACACTATACTTTATATTTATTTAGTATGAATTGAGTGATAGAGTGTTTATCTATCTAAAATATATTAGCAAGTAAATTTTTAACATAGGTATTCTTCGGTAAATTAAACACAAAGTTCCTCTGCGTTATGTTAATATGAAAGTTCAAAATTTCTGAAGATGTTGTAAAACAGTAATTCTAAAGCTATTACATACGTAACAGCTAAAGTAAGTTGAGCTGTAAAGTGAAACGTTGCAGTCTTCTGTTGAAACTGTAATAACGTTATTGTTTTAAGCCAGTCAAAGGCATTCAAACTTTATACGCAGTTTCAATTCAAAATAAACAAAGTCCCTTCAGCTTATGATAGCTTGAGGTGGTTTGCTGGGGATATCTTTGCCGAACCAACAAATTCAGGGATTTATAATTAAACATAATAACTTCGAATATTTGTGATTATGTTACGTATTTTTTGAAGAAGCATAAGTAAATCAATACAGTATTAAATCAGATACGTAAAAATTGACAAATGATTATGGGAAACCAATATTTTCCATCAGATCTTAACCATGTATTCGTCAATTAGTGGAAAGTTTAAAGTTCTTTTTTTCATCAAAACATAAACAATAAAAACACATTGTGAAATTCAATTTCGAGAGCCAGCACAAATATTGCTACGCACGGCGTCGAATTTTGGAATTTTACCAGCGGACGCGAAATACGCGGGAAATGAAAAATGCATACACAACAACAGAACAAAAACGACCATGCGATGGAAATCTTTTTAGCCACAGTACAGTTATAAAAGCTGTTTTAATCTGTGGGCATTAATAATATAATATAGTTAACTTAAGAGCAAGAAAACCGACTATGTATAGGTGATTTGTGTTTAGCAATCTGTAAAAGTATTGAATTGAATCAAGTTTGACAAACGGATCAAAATGGTTTGAAGCTCAAACATTTTACAGGTGGAAAACAATGTGGACTGTTTTGTTTTTAAAGTTACTATGTCTGGGACTATTCAGGTGTATGTTCTTTAGGTAGCATTTTACAAAGCTCTATCTCTTTTCGTAACATAGAACATTATTCACAGAAAATTACTGCCTCTCCTAGCTTGACTACCAAAACGCAATATGATATAGCTATTAATCGCTTTTAAGGTGGTCATGCTACAGGCGTGGGCCGTTTCAGCACGCTTCTCGCTTTAGCGAACTTAGGTTTCTGAAAGGTGAAAAGAGTTGTTTTCTTTGAATATAATTTGATATCTACATTCAATGCTCCCCTATTGATTTGAGACACCTGGTATAAGGAAAAAAGATGTTCATTTGTAGTTACAAATAATTTAATAGCTAATAACACTAGGCTATTTAGTGTATGATGATGATTCCCATCTATTTACTATACCCTTTTTAACTTAATCTGAAACAATCAAGAACAAAATGGTGAAAACAACATGAGTGCTCTTTCGTGATCGAACGTACAAAGAAACCATAATGATATCTCAACATTAACACAATATCTGCGGATGAAAATACAATGAAGACGTATAAAATCGCGATACAACAGGAGTTACAGGCAATACGGTACAGTCATCGCATCATAAACCAACCACGGCGGGATTCGCGGCACGTATGAGCTGGTATATTGAACAAACTAAACAGTTGTAAGAATACCTCACCCCGGCTCGTAGGTAAATTGTTTCGGCTGTTATTTATGTTCCACAGCTTGCTAATACGTGCGCGCCTTACAAAGTGGCGGAATGTTTGCGTTCCGTCAGAGTTTTTAGTGCTTGATTGTATTATTTTGCGTTATAAAATGTTTTTTGTTTCAGTTAAAAACACTGTTTAGAAATGCAGACACGTTTTGGCGCTCTTCGGTGTTACATGTATCGTATACGTGTTTATGCTTGTTTATGTTAAATAGCTGAAAGTTGGCCCAAAAAATGGACAACATCAAATAATATATTGCTCCGATTCCAAAGTACACGTATTAGTCCAATCAATGAGCATATTTGTTGTATGGAGACTTCCGAATAATTCTCCCGTCTATGAAATTTGGCATGTGATGAAGTTAGGTAATACAGATTACAAATAAACAAGCCAATTAATTTTGTTCCGAGAAGTTAGGTATTTTTACCTAAACATGAAAATCGCTTATATCTCTCTGTGAATATTTCCTCGGGCTAAAATACTTTCTGTGTATGTACTTAAGTACTAGTTAGAATAAGTATGTAAAGGAATCCAATCTTTTTTCAATTTCAGAGATACCTCGAATTTAACTTTTATCATTTTTCAATATTATCTTCTATTGAAAAAATGATCTGCTGATTATTATTTTTAATATGTTTTTATATTCTTAAATATATAGCTTTGTACAGTAAGCCAATAAATTTTCTTTTTTAATCATATTTTTTTATTTTTTGGTCTTAAGAAGTAATGTGAAAAAATAGTCGGTCTATTTTTATATGTTTATGTATAAATATGATTAAAGAAGAAAAATTATTGGCCTACTGAACAAAGCTTTCATTAAGGGTATAAAAAATATTAAAAAATAATAATCAGCAAATAAATTTTTCAACAGAAGATATATTGAAAAATATGAAAATTTAAATTTGGGGTATGTTGAAATCGAAAAAATATTGGATTACTTTACGTACTTATTTTAATTAATACATAAATACGTACAAAGAAAGTATTTTAACCCAAGGAAATATTTACAGAGAGATATAAGCGATTTTCATGTTTAGGTAAAAATACCTAACTTCTCGTAAAAAAATTATTGGATTATTGTTCATCTGTAATCTGCATTACCTAACTTCATCACATGCCAAATTTCATAGACGGGAGAATTATTCGGGTTGCATAAGCCCCGTTGATTGGACTATATATTATGTAGTCAAAGCTTATAAAAGCTTATCAGAAACAATGATTGTATTATACGTGTTACAAAAAACCCCTAAATGCGAATATGGTAGATAGGGATTATCAATCTGAGCAACTTTTACTATGGGACCAACTCTGAAATCGCGAAAAAAATCTGTTTTTACAAAAATTTATAACGAAAATATCAAAATATACGAAACAGCTGATTTTTTTCGTGATTTCAGAGTTAGTCCCAGAGTAAAATTTGCTCAGATTGATGATACCATATTTGGCTTTAGAGGTTTTTGTTAAAATACTTTTTATAAATAAGATCTGTACCACAAACATCCAAACCTTAGACAATATGAAAACCGGTGCAATAACCACTCGTCCACCTAGTTCGTCGTCGTCGTAAAATATGAGAGATATAGAATCCGTAAGTAAGTTATTTTTTATTAAATTCAATAAAAAAGAAACATTCCACAACTGTACTCATAAGGTTTGTCACACCGCCCCTAAGGATGTTGTGACAGTAAGAATGATCTGTCATGCCATTCTGATAATTTTCTGCATTACTTTGTAAATATTACAAATACTATTTTATGCAGTAACTGAATTTATTGTTCTTGCCATCTATCATGAAAATGATATTTATTTATTTCAAATTGACAAGCGACGAACAACCAAAAAATCATCAAAATAACACTGCATCCTAGCTTAGTGCTTCCATTCCATCAAATCACTTTTATGGGTACTTGGATGAACTTACGACTAAAATCTGGTACTTTTGAATTGACTATAGTAATATAATAACTTTAGTTGGTGAAGTGAATATCTGTGCGGTGTGGATTGGCGACTTTCAAGTCCCCGACATGGTAGACTGTCGATCTAGTGAAGGTCACGGGAAGTCGCTGAATGTCCAATAATCAATTGTCGTGGATCCTTCAGGGTCAGGCCTATGCCTATGAGACCTATTGCCCAGCAGTTGGTGTCGTGTCAATAGTATCTATTCTGTGGTCGTGTGGCGGATATGATGATAATAATGTCCATCAGCCATGTTTAATGTCCCCACTGCAGGGGCACAGGCCTTCCTTATGGGTGGATAAGGAGGACGGCCATAACCCACCACGCGGGCCCAATGCGGATTGGTGGGTGTTAACGACTGCAAATGCAGCCGGGACCAACGGGTTGTCGTGCCTTCCAAAGCACGGAGGAGCTCAAGATAATAAATTTTTGGTCACCCATGACCGACTCTCGCGAAAAATGCTTAACTTCCGCAATCGCTGGGCTAGGCGCTAAACCACTGCGCCTTCGATCTCCTCACGAACAAACGAAGAGAATATCTGGATAATTCAACTGACTTCAAGTCGGCATTGTAGTTTCTTTCGTTATACATTGTTGCAACGTCGTAATCGTAGTTATTGTAGTCGTAAGTTATAACACAAAATACGATCGTAAATACTTCCTTCAGTTTATAACACGGAAAACGTGCAGTAGTTTTAGTTCGACGGTAGACTTTTGACATTAATTTTGTCACACGAAAGCCATTGAGCGGTTAATCAAACTACCACGGCACAAAGTATTATAAACTTTTTAGCACCTCGTAAACTATATTTTGCTGTTTTGGTGAATAAACTACATTTTTGGTACCATTCCTGTATAATGTTGCAAAAATATTTTTTTAATCAGATATATTATATTAACTTTTAAACAGATGTGTACGCAGGTATTATCCCCGTCAATTGGTAATGCGCTGGAACCTTGTCACATTAACATCCACGTCGACGTGATCCGCAACAAAAAATGTAATGAAACAAGAAAATTCTAATAGGTAATCTAATATGTTAATTATTGAATTATTATTTTCAATAAGATAGGGTGTAAGTATATAAAAAAATTACAATAGTTTTTCGTTTTTGAGGTTAAAATCATGGCCGCCAGGCGCATTACCAATTGACGGGGATAGTAGGTAAGTATAGAGTATTTGATAGAAAATACCTCAACACTTTTTTTGCATCATAAAAAGTTTTGTTTACCAAACACTATAGTGTCACGGCTGTTTGTATCGACAACACAGTTAAGCAGCGTAATTAATCGAGGTAGCGCTATAATTTGTCTTCGTCAAGTAGCAAATAGCTAATTCCCACACATTAGGGACACAATGGCCCGCCCGGTCGCTCTTATTGATTACCATCTATTGTTCGGTCGGGACTCCTTAAATGATACACTTGCCACGATTTACGAAGACCAATATCGCTTATTGGTAAATTAATGACCTAATGACGGCCGCTTAAAAAGGTATGATTAATATAAATAATATCGCACACATTTTTTTCCCATATTGCGGGTATTTTCCTTACAATGTTTCCTCACAATACAATTTATCAATTCTTTCTTCACTATGGGGTTGTATACATGGATATCCTTACACCCGTATACCTGCCGATCAATTTAACCGACCTGTCGATACTTACATTTATTGTAAAACTCAACATTTTGCTGTAGTAGGTACTTAGAGCAGCTTTATCAGGTAGGTATGATTAAAAGTGATAACCAATACTTGCCTGTGCAACACTGTCGAAACGTCGGGGAAAGGTGGTGTTTAAACACCTATGTTTAGTTTAAACTCGTTTAATAGTCCTGTGTTCTTAATCTAATACAATACTTAGTTGTCTAATTTACAGTTTCCAGACAGTTCGATTTTTTGTCAGTGAAAATCAGGTAGCTCCTTATACCTAATAATAAAAAATATACCTACGAGTACCTACATGTGTCTTTCAAATCTTCATATTTAATAAGTATTTCTACTCTACAGAAGTATATAGTTCATAATATGATTAAACAACCTTATCTAGAAAAAGTCAGAAATTCACGTTGTAAATAACAAAACACCGGCCAAGTGCGAGTCGGACTCGCGCACGCCGGGTTCCGTACCAAAAAACGGCAAAAAAACACGTTTGTTGTATGGGAGCCCCCTTAAATATTTATTTTATTCTATTTTTAGTATTTGTTGTTATAGCGGCAAAAGAAATACATCATCTGTGAAAATTTCAACTGTCTAGCTATCACGGTTCATGAGATACAGCCTGGTGACAGACAGACAGACAGATAGACAGACGGACAGCGGAGTCTTAGTAATAGGGTCCCGTTTTTACCCTTTGGGTACGGAACCCTAAAAACTAGAATAACATAATCTTAATAAGATGCTAACTAACATGATAGCTTATATAGATTTATTAAACAAAGATACGAAATACAATACCGAATTATATTTTCAGAGGTACTATAAAACTCGTACATAAAGCTACGTGTTGAATTGAATCAAGACGACATGTAGACATCATTCATAATAATGTCGACGCTACTTTGGAATCCACGCCACAAAAGCTTTCTTATTATCTTTTACCCAAATTAATTAATGAATAAGACGCGTTACAAAGGCGTATGAAGCAATTATTTGATGCAAACGTGACACTTATTACTTCGCAATAAAAGTAAAAAAGCTATTTTTATTTAGTACTTACTTTTACTCATTGTCAATTTAACGGTAATCAAGCCAGCCCAGATTTTTTTCGAATTTGTACTATCGAACACATTGTGTTATGCTTTGCCGAAAAATTTGTTTCAAGAAATAAAAATTCAACAACCAAGTTTTTTAAAATTAAAATAGTGGATAACCAAGTTTTTTTTATTTTCGGTAAACTTCCTGTATTTCACACTTGCTTTATTACCGCTCTTAGAAAACCATTCTACTACTACCAGTACAGTATAAAGATAAATAGTAAAACTTGAGTCTAAACTTTTATAAATTAATGGGCTCCAAACGTGCACTGACATAATGGGTTCATAATGTTTCCATTGCATATTTTAAATACCGATTTTTAAGTAAAGTTTATTAATCATCATTTTATATTAAAAATTAATGGATATAATATAGAAGTCATAGCACTTAGTTTTGTAGATTTTGAACGATTTTTATGTGACTTGAAAATGGTGTCATGCAAGTAACTTTCCTCAGGAGCCCAGTTTTTACCTTTTCACCGTAAAATTTATGACCTCTTGCTATGTGCTGGAATAAGTTATTCAATGAATGATGAATGCCTTTTGTAATAAGATGTTTAAATTGAGACTTCCCAGTTTAAATGTTCACTTTAGCATAATATTATTATGATGATTATTACGTGTGTTTGGGGATCTTAAGGCACCTCAAAGTATTATTAATTGTAGCTTTATTAGGATAATTATCTTAATTTTAAGATCTTATGAAGATCTAATTTGTCTGTCTAAAGGTTTCCACAGACAAATTAGAATTTTATTGAAAAATAAATATATTTTTTTGCATACCACCAATCTTATTATTTTTACTATTCCTAATGTAAATTTTGATGTTTGAAATCTAATTGAATCGCATATTGCTGAAAGGGCATAAGTCCAACAAAATATAAAAACAAACTTTAATAAACTGAACGTAGCCGAAACAAATTATGCTTAAACGGCATGTCCGAACACTCCGGTACAATCGTTTAAACATCAAACTGAACAGTTTGTGCAGTAAGGACACAAAGTTTTATTCTCTCCCCTTTTTAGGGTTCCGTAGCCTTAATGGCAAAAAACGGAACCCTTATAGATTCGTCATGTCTGTCTGTCTGTCTGTCTGTCTGTCTGTCTGTCCGTATGTCACAGCCACTTTATTCCGAAAGTATTAAGACTACACAGTTAAAACTTGGTAGGTAGATGTATTCTGTTAACCGCTTAGCGAATTTAATACAAAAATAAGAAAAATAAAATATTAAGGGCCTCCCCACACATGGAACTGAAACTGAAAAAAAATTTTTTCTTCAAACCAACACGTGTTGGGTGTTTATAGATAGGTCTTCAAAAATGACATTGAGGTTTCTAAGACAACTTTTTCTCAAAGTCAACCGTTTGAAAGATATTCACCGCCAAAGTGGTAAAATGTGTGTCCCCCCCCCCCCCCCTTTAACTTTTGAAATAAGAGAGTGAAAAATCAAAAAAAAATATATGCTGTAGATCTTAATAAACACTTTCAACCAAAATTGGTTTGAACGAGATATAGTAATTAGTTTTTGAAATATAGCACATTTTCCAAAACCGCAAATATAACTTTGTCATTCATACCAACACTGTGAAAAACAAAGTACGAAAAATGATAGATGGTATTAAATATGGTATGGTATACTCGTAAGGTAACTACGGAACCCTATGGCGCGTGGCCCGACACGCACTTGGCCGGTTTTTTCAGTTAATTAAGTAAATTTAAAATGGGCTAAGGCCCTTTTTGCAATACGAGTAATGCGATTCAATTATTTTGTGATGAATTGGCGACTACATACAAAGAGAGGTAAGACACAGTGCATTTTTCTACCACAATTGGAAAATAATGTTAGAAAAGATTTGAATAAAAAACTTACATTCCGAGGATTATGGTACGTGTAACATGTGTAACATGTTTATTTTTATGCCTTTTGTTGGTGAAAATCACCTTCATGCTTCACGCATAACTGGTGAACATAATATTGTAAATCTGTCTTCTATATTCCATTTAATGGTAGCAGTCTAAAGATTTATGATTTGCTAAGTACTTGTTTGTAGCTTGTGTACCTAATTCATACAATATTTTCTGATGCCTTTGTCACACTTTGTAAGTAATGGGGAATGTCCGAATAAAGTCAAATTGGCTGAATATTTTTATAGGTAGACCTATAAAAAAATATTTAGCCAATTTGATTTTTTTGGACATTCCCTATTATTTCCAAACACAGTTTATTATCCTCACTTCCTCAATATTTTCACTGCCAATTATAACAGATTCCGAATTTTTTTTATTCAGTAGTAGGCACTTTTGCTGTGAGTCTTTGTGTCTAATTTTATGATTTTAAGCCAACATGTTTTTTTTGTGCCAATCAATATTATTAAAATTCAACCAATAACACAACAATTTCTTACGAACAGTTGTTTCAATGCGTCACAATAGTATGAAAAAACCGGACAAGTGCGAGTCGGGCTCGCCCACTGAGGGTTCCGTAATCCTTCCGTTGGTACTTATATAAAGTCTATATTTTTTATGATTTAATTTTTTCCATTTGTAGTATAAGACTATATTACTTGCCAAATTTCATAGTTCTAGAATCTAGTTCAACGGGAAGTACCCTATGCTATGAATTTTGATTCCCTTGAGAGTGTCGAAATATGTGTTTTTTGTGGCATAAACAGCCGTTTCTTTTTTTTACGTAAACTTAGAATTTTTGTTTTTTCTCAGCTTCAAGGGACTATAGACTTGAGTATATTTTTTTTTTTTTTTTTATACACAACGGGGTAGTGCTTGGCCTTCATCTCACCTGATGTTGAATGACGATAAGGCCGAAGGTGGAAGCGCACTACACCCGGAATACTGGCTATCTTACCTCTAACTGCCGGAACACAACAATTTTTAAATTGTTGTTATGGCGTCAGACTTAGGTAAGATGGTGGTAGCTAGCCAGGCGGACTTTAAATAAGCCCTACCACCAACCAAACCGAGTACAAATTGTACCCCCCCTGGTTTTAATTTCGATTTAAATCTTTGATTTCAACTCGATACCTCCACGTGCTTCTGAAATAAAGGGTTTTGACAGACCGATTGACAGACATACAGACAGTTTATGAATTAATTACAATTGTATAGTTTTCAGATTTTATCCTATATTTGTAGTATAAGACAATATTACTTGCCAAATTTTATAGTTCTAGATCAACTTTATAGGGTACTTT
The DNA here is from genome assembly GCA_943789525.1 of Agriphila geniculea. NCBI lineage: Eukaryota > Metazoa > Arthropoda > Insecta > Lepidoptera > Crambidae > Agriphila > Agriphila geniculea. The sequence continues at coordinate 13,982,185 of OX038882.1, read as the reverse complement.
ACCCTATAAATGTTGATTCCCTTGAGAATGTAGAAAGCGATTTTTGTGGCGTATACGACCGCATCTTTTTTTTATGTAAACTTAGAAGTTTGGTTTTTTCACAGCTTAAAAAAACCGTAAATTTGAGTATATGGTATCAGTTTCAAAATGATTTATTTACGCGTTCTCGAGATAGAGGGTTTGACAGAGCGACGGACAGACATACAGACAGTTCATGATTTAAGTACAAAATAGTTTTCAGATTTTTTTCCTGTACTTGTATAAGACAATATCACTTGCCCATAGTTCTAGGTCAACGGGAAGTACAGTATTAATTTTTATTCCATTGAGAGTGAAACTTAGAAATTTGTTTTATTCATAGCTTCAAGGGACCGTAGACTTGAGTATATTATTATGGTTTTAATTTGAATTCTTTGACAGACAGATAGACAGACGGAAAAATAAGCCTTATATATATGTATAAGAGTTCCGTTTTTTCCTTTTGAGGTACGGAACCCTAAAAAATTTAACATTTAATGATTGATGTCAATAGTGACATAATTTAATTAAGTGCCAGCTTAGTTCTTAGCTTAAAGAAATACAAAGTGGAGAGCATAGACATAGAAAAATTTTCATTGGTGGAGAGAGACTATCTAAATTCAAATACAAAACACCAAAACAGGCACCTGACGCACACTTATAATTAAAATCGCCGTTACACGGTAATCGCCCTGCGATAGTCATTTAGCACAAAAGTGGGCGGAAGTGAAAAGAGACGAGGTTAAACGGCCACACCATGCGAGCACCGGCTAATCCCGGCAGGATAACATTTGGCTCATTAAACCAAACCCTGGATTATCAACTTGGAATTGGCTCACTGAGCAATGTGAATATTATGAGGTAAAAAGTAATGAAAACTGCTTTAACCCTCATGTTTCACTTGCCATAAAAACTTGGGATTCCGTGAAATATATCGGGAATAGCGGTTTATACGATCTCGGTTAACGGTGAATTGCCTGCTTTGTACGTGTTGATGTTTGACGGTAAAATTTGTTTTTACTTAATAACTGTATTCTTTTTCATAACTTTTTTGTATTCTTTGCGCTTGTTGGTTATATCTGTAGTGTTTGCGCAAACTTAAATTATTAAATAAAATACTAGTTCTTTTACTATCTCCAACTTGGCCCACAAACCATTCCTTTGCTATGTGTTTTTTTTTTATAAACTTTTCTTCATTTTATCAATACTATTAGTATGTTTTTTTTATTATAATTATTTAGAAAAAAGTAAAAATTACTTTATGTATATACTTTCAAAATCCAATTGTTTATTAATTAGACTACCCTGTCTTTACCTGCAATATGTACTCTAACTATTGAGTATATCTCGGCATCAACGCTCGGCTAAGGCATAGTCCTTATGCAGCCACTCGTGCTATTAATGCCCATTGTAATGATCCATGAAATAGAGCAAGGTGCTGTACGGTGTATAAACAAACATAATGTTATTATCTTCTTTGGATATAAAGAAGATAATGATGGGTTCCTCGCTGCTTTTTGGCAATACTTTATATGCATTTTTTTTGTTTTTTCTCTTTTACAACTTCCTCTTTTTTTGCTATATTTTCTTTTTTTCACTAATATCAACAATTTAGTTAATATCTAATTCATTGGAATGTTTTTCTACTTTTCCTTCTGGTTTCTTACTTTCACAGTTTTCTTTCTTGATAATAATGGGTTTACTTGTATGCGCTTGTTTCTTATTACTAATTTTAGTATGCTCAAACTTTAGTCAGCTTCTCTTTTTAACTTTAATGTTCCTTCATATTGAGAAACTTACCTACTTGCTCTATATTTTTATCTTTGACAAGAGACAAGAAAATATTTACCTAACCTACTCTTTATCCCCATGATTGTTTTATTACACTATTTCCAACAGAAAATTATGCCTGATTCTTTGACTTACTAAGAACCAAAGGTAGGTCAAAAAGAATTACTCATCGACCTTTTAAAACATTTCATCTTTGTACAGTGCTAAGCTAACGGCACTATCGGGATATTCACGACAACAGATAATAATACTTCTTATATTTATAGCAACGAGAAGTTATCCAACTCAACACCACTAGGTGAGTGATGGACCCCTCGGGAGTACCCAACATCAAAACTTCATTTCGACAATTTGTTAGAATAAGTACGTTTCCTCGTTGCCGCTCTATTCATAATTCAAAGTATTATAATGAAATGAAAAAAGAACGAAAGACATTAGTGTCTTCAAAAATTAAAAAAAAAAGTTTTAGTAACTTTCGTACTTAAGGTGTTTTTAGGTTGTAGAAAACCAAAAACTGTGTTTCATCCTAATCACTGTAAAATATATGATCTAGAATTTCTTCAGCCCCAGAGCGGAATAGCAGTGCTATTGAGCGGGCTTGCATTCTGGGCACATTGCCACACGAAGGCGAATTTTCTAAGTTAAATTTTACCCGTTTGTACGGACACGCATAGATTTCCTTTATTTCTTGGCTTGTTCAGCTAATGTATTACAAATTACTTTCGTGGTTTAAGTTTTAATGAAAAATCTGATGACTAGTGCTTATTCTGCAATAACATTAGCTGGTCAAGCCATTCTTAAAAAATTCAAGACAAAGTTTCTAAGAAAATTCCATTAATAAAAGATTCTATAAAAGGTAGGTAATCTATTAGATCTTTATGAGTAACTTTTGTATTTTTCTTTTATTAAATCCAAATCTAGATGTCCAGAATTCCAGATCACAAGTGCTTAATTATGGAAGCAAAGGACTTTATCAAACTCAAATTCCAAATTATTTATTCAGTCCAGGCTGTTACAAGAACTTGTGGGATGCAAAGCAGCTACTGGAGATCTTGCAAGGAAAAACGGCTAGGCACTGGTTTTCCACTCCGTGTTATTGTTATACACAATATTGAAATTTAAAAGTGGCTCCAGCAAAATAAGGGTAAAGTCACAACACAACCATTACCAAAATTTCCCCTTCAGGGATGAATCGAACCTGGGTAGGGTTGCCAGATGGTATCCAAAAGGATGTCCTCCTTTTCCACGTTTTGTCCTCCCGTCCTCCTTTACCTACTGTAAGTCTTTTTTTATTTGAGAGAGTTTTTTCACTCTTTAAGGGTGCACCGTGCGTCTTCTACCACCGCCAATCAAGAAAAAAACATTACAAAGAAACAACTATGTTTAATACAATTCTGAAAAATATAAAAAGTAGTATTAGTTGTAAACTATTTTTGAATGCGTTAACGCCTAGTTTAAATTTGTTTGTGTAGTTAAGATGTAGTTAAGATGATTGATGTAGTTAAGATTAACGCTCAAAGTGGCCACTTTAAGCGTTAATCCAGATTTTAACTACACAAACACATTTAGAGCAGGAAAAAACGCATTCAAAAATAGTTCACAACAAATACTAGTTTTTATATTTTACAGAATTGTTTTAAACATAGTTATTTCGTCGTAATTATTTTTTCTTGATTGGTGGCGCTAGTGGTGGCTCGGTGTGCCCTTAATACTCGGTGAAGCAAAAAGAGGAACAGACGACTTGTGCAGTGCAGTCAGTTAAATTTTTAATTCTTACTCAATACTTACAACAACTTCAAAGACATGACATGTGATGATTTTCATTATTATTTGTTGAAAAACCAAGAACCAGTAAGCTGCAAAAGTTGGCAGCCTAGCTAAATATGATTAAAATAAAGTAAAATAATATAAAATAAATCATTTAATTGTGAATATCCTCTTTTTTAAGGAAAATCCTCCTTTTTAGACCCATCTGTCCTCCTTTATCAAATTATCAACTGGCAACCCTAAACCGGGGGCCGAATCGCGCTAATTTTCATTTATGAAACCCATTATGCTAGGGTTTCCTAGAATCTAGGACCTAGATGACGGTCGGTGCCGTCATATTACCGCCGTAATTTAGCGGCAATACTGTTTACAAAGACAACGTTCTACGCCGCTAAATTACGGCCGTAATAATTATGACGGCACCGTCATCCTAGGAAACCTTAGCTTTTCTGTTTCAGTTTCGTTTTCAGAAATATATTCACGTTTGTTTTGTAAACTTCTAAGGAGACTAGGATGCCAGTCTTGGACAGTTGAAATGATAATTCTAAAGCTAAACCAACGATTTTTAGGTAAATATAACCTAAATTAGAACGGTTTTGATTTTATATCGTTCAAAATTTGCGCGATTGAGCCCCTGTACTCTTTATAAAGTCACACATTAAATCTAGTCTTCAATTCAGGTCGTTCAGTAAAAAACAAGTTTGAAAAAAATAATTTATTTTTCACGGAAAGCGATAGTGGTCCGCATTTACAACTGATTTTTGCGAAAGAATTTTCAATTACAAAAGCTTTTACTAATTAATAAATTCTGTTATATTTAAAATTAGTGAAACTGACAGTCCAAAAATACTTAGTTATTTGCTTCTTAGTAAAAAGCGTTGATTTCGATAAACATCAAGAGGATATAAAATAAAATTAATACACAGGTACTTCTAGACACTTGATGTTCAACACTCTTCACTTTATTGAAATAATAATAGAATTTTGCGAATGTTCAACGGATTATAATAAAATTGCGTTTACTAAGAAGTTCTTTACCGTTAATAATTTCGCTACTAAATTAATTTCAACATTGACTACTACTACCTTACTCGGAACCAATTAATTTTAATCGGGAATGGTGAACTGTATATAATATAATAGTATTCTATGTATTTATATTTCACAAACATCGCCTACCAAATCAAATATTGCTCGTTAATTGACAAACCTCAGAACATCGAGTTATTAATACTACGTACTTGAGAAGGCACAGCACGAATTCAACTACCTACTTATAAAAGTTACAAAATGTATTTATGTGGGAATCGGATCGGCTTCGAAAACTTTTATCTGCAACAGTATTTATTTAGCTTAGGTATTTACTTCTCGAAACATACACTCCATTTGATCATCATCGTTCAACAGATTTTTGCGAATCGGCTATTTTGCGTTTCTGATATTATGCGCCTAAAGGCTCTGCATTTTCCATCTTCCTTCATTATCTCTTAATTCATCTCTTAGCGCTCCTACGCACTATCCGGATAGCCGCATTGCGGCTGTCCGTCCGGCTGACCGCAGGATGCGGTTGCAGTTGCGGTTAACCGGGCAGTGGCTAGACGTAACCACAACCGGAAAGTGCGGATAGGATAACGTTGCGGTTCCATGGAACCATTTCCAATATGGACGCTGAAGAAGTTTTAGCTGTTTATTGGATTTACATGCGATATATTTCAGAATTTCAATTATAAACCGTTCTACATCGAAATCCATGGCTGAGAATTATGTTATCTGTCGCGAGCGAAGGTATATGGGCACCTTCAATAGCGAGCAACCGCAAACTAGTAAACCGCAGTGCATCCGCGTAGTGCGTATAGCGACCGTCCGGATAGCCGTCAGCCGGACCGCAGCATTGCGAGCGACCGGTGCGGTTGGGCGGCAGCCGTATCACAGTGCGAATAAAAACTATTTTCCTACATATTTTTGATTGCGGTACACCGGACGGCTGACCGCATTCCGGCTAACCGCATAGTGCGTAGGAGCGCTTACTCTTCCTTTTCATCTATCTCTTTCTCTCAACACGTTCGTATGCATTCCTGTATCACATAGATACACATCCATTCTACATTTAAATACAATATTATTCAGCCAGAGATATTCCGAAAAAAAAAAGTTGCAGATAAAAACTGTTAATTTGGGTTTACATAAGTTAAAAATAACATATAATCGAGCTTACGGCCGTAACCGTATGCTTTCGACGACTACAATGACAAAGGCATCCCATGAAATTAGTGGTTATTAACAGTGGTTATTTGTGTAAAAATTATAAAATGCCTCAAATAATTGTCATTCGGCTTGTGATGTTGCTAAGTACCTACGTAGTATTAACAAAACAATCGTAACTCAATGACGCAAAGACTTGGGTTGGAAATGTTGGAATTCGTGTACCTAGTCCACGGAACTCGACCCTGAGAATAAATAAAACTGGGCGATACCGGCCGTGACAGCCCGACTAAGTATCCCGTTTAACGGTGTAGGCTAATATCGTGACATCCGGAGCGGGAGTGTCCGTTCTACCCAGTTTTATTTATTCTTATGCTGTGAGCTCGATTTCGGTGCGGCTCCGGTCCGCATCCAGTTGAGTTCCTGTGCCATCTACATGAAACCTTATTCTTTTAAGCTTTCAATAATTTAATTTACACTATTTTAGCTTAAGTATTTACAAGCTTATTCACCGAACTCAGTCTATTTTATCAAATACTTGTTATATTCTTTAATAGTTACTTCGATATCAACTACGCTTTGATTTATTAAACTAACAGATATGTCGCATCAAATATTATTACAAAATTTTCAATTAAACAATGTTAGTCTTATTTAACTAGATCTACATACTTACGATTTATTTAGTCAAATAACAACGTTTTTTTATAACATGATCGCTTTTCCAACAGTTTCTCTATGTACCACATTATTATTTTCTTTGTGATCCCATGCAACATAACGTCCAATTCGGATACTATTAATGTGTATTTTGATTCAATTTCCATCTGTGTGACCTATTTGTTGGTCATCAAATGAAATTTAAAATTGTTTGAAAAGGCAATTATTTTATTTCTGGCATAAAATCAAAGTTTTTGCTTGAGTAACATGAAGTTGACATAAAATTTGTAAGTGTCAAATCAATTAGCGCTTCGGAACTAAACCCGTAACGTTGTTTACTTAAATATTATTTTCATTTGTTGCTAATAAGATACTAATTAGGTACTACTTCATCTGGCCTGATAACACCCACAAAAGTCTACAAATACTGATATGACAAATATAATACTTTCTTGTTAATTAGCTAGCAGCATTTGATTCATTTACAAAATATTTATTTAGAAAATGAAACAAATATTTTAATCTAATATACATTTTGTTGTAATGAGACTTTTTAAGCTATTTAGTCACAAAGACCGACATCAAAGCGGCATTTTCCAGGTGATTGTAAGGAAAGGTATAATTAATTCATTTTCTTAGTTGCTCGGAGTGAAACATCAGCCCCGAGATGCTATCTTGATTAAAATTACTAATGAGTACAAAAAACCGTAGCAGAACCGACCCTTCGAGACCGCCCTGTTGTAATCTTGTAACCTGAAATCTGAAAACGTTAGCAAATTAGATCTCAAATAAAATATATTTTTAAAACTTTGTTGACTTTTACAAAAGCGTAAATCTTAATACATTTTTTGGCTTAATAATCATTTTAGACGTACTAGTTAATTTTAAAATTTCATAAACATTTCAAGTCCAATTAAAATCCGATCTCCTTTTTCATTAATTTTTTAGAAAAATATACTTAGTAAAACGATTAAAAAATATTTTTTCAAAATATAGAGCTCCAAAAACTCGATTACCCTTGCGAAATAACCTTGTTTGCTTTACGGCTTTGTAAAATATGGTTATTATAATCTCGTCTCAATAAGTTGGCAGCGCAAAACGTAACGTACGTGATCCATTTATGAGGAAATAGCCTTAAAGCTTACGCACCTTGTGTACCAAATGGAGTGCTTTCCGATGATTTGTCAGCCATCACGTTTAGCCTCTGAACAACTGCCAAGGACACATTCTTATTGAATAATGAGCAGATTAAAAAGACTTACAAAAAAGTTTACTTTTCGTTGTTTGTTACGTGACTCACAAAGAGGTATAAAAACTGTTAATAGCTTGAGAAATATTCGCCAGTTCATATTTTTTTAGGAAAATACCAAAATCCGATACATTTGCTAGAACTCACCGTTTTTGTTTTCCAAGGCTGGAGGCGACATAGCTGGAAAAAATAAAACAAATGAGAAAGCATTTTCTTGTGCTTCCACTGCATTTGCAGCGAGACAATGCAAATTATATAAAAACCTTTCTAGCATTATTTTCCTAGCTTCAAATTAAAAATCCACTTTGGTCACAACTACAAAAAATATTCAGTGTTGTGAGTTGATTATAGAAGTCCGGAGGGTCGCTTTTACTGATCTTTTTATGTTTCATGTTGACTTGTTTCTTAAATGGGTGTTTAATAGCTCTTTATACAACTTAAAACTTCCATTCAAACTTGAAAAAAATGTATACTTATTCTATAGAATTATTTATGGATAGTAAAAAAATATTATTATTATTTAATTTATAAAACTGTTATGTCTGAGTCCATGGTTTTCGTCTTCGGAAAGCTGCCCCTTATACCATGGAATAATGAGTAAGTAACTATCAAAAAGTAAATAAGACACATTTCGCTACTTATGAGAATTATTTATTATGTAACAAGGGATGGGAAGCCAGAAATAAACTAATATCGCGAAAAAACACGTGTTAATTTTAACAATCGATAATGAAACTATCGATATGACTAGATGCCATCACTAGTGTAAAATTCTTAATAAAGCAAGTCTTTATTTGGACCTTATTCTTAATCGAATCTCATTATTATTGATGTTAAAAAGTACAAAATATTACAATTTACAATAGTAAAGGGAATTATGATTACATTCTAAAGATTATGTACAAGTATACTACCAATTTCGAGTAAATACAAAGACTACCTGTGGAATCATGTTGCACTTTTTTTGTAGCGCCGCTTACAATAAATACGCTAGTAAATTTTGGTTTGGTTAACTAATTCCAGTTATTACTTAAATGTTTTATTTATTTTGATCATAAAACACCTGACGTAATCAAAACACTGTATTACTTAATTTATTTGGAAGAGGGATGAAGTTTGATTTTGGAACTTGATATCATGGCGTGTGATTTATTACCATTAGCGCCGTTGGTCCATTTTTGATGTTGATATACGATTTCCGTGACATTTGTTGGTAATTTTGTGATTTAAAAATAAATAATTTAATTATCTTTGTTAATGTGTTTTTGCAAAACAAGTATGATACTCAAAATAATGTGTTTTTTTATTGAAATCACAAAAAATAAATAATATCTGACGTTACACGTTTTTAGAATAACAATTATTGTAATTTTAATGTTATTCCAATTACAATACTCTATGAAAATAGCCCAAAATTGGTCGAACATCCTACGTATCTTATGCATAAAGTTATTCCAAACAACGGAAATCTGGTTTTAGATCAAGAAGCGTTCAACTTATCATAACAGCTTCGACTAACTTCACCTGTTGATATTACGGACTCGTAGTAAAAAAAATATACAATATCTTAAATAAATCTTAAATTATGCATATTCCATTAAACTGGATAAAGTGTTAAATCGATTCGATTACCTACTATGTTCAGATTTCTATCAAAATTGTAAGTTAAAAATTGACGAGATACAGAGTAGACAGCATAGAAATCTACATAAGGCTTAAATAAAAACTACATTGACTGAACTTTGACTTGAAGAGTAGTTAAAATTCCTGTAAGTAGTGAACTTCCTAAGATGATTAATTCTTAAAAAATGCTAGGCATATGGTCATAAACTTATTAAACTTTGTGAGTTTAACGAAATTAAAGCTCGCGAAAAGTTCTTGGATGATGAAGCTTCGAAGAAAAAAGAGATTTTTCACTTACGATATACTTTAATAGTGCCTTCTGTGTCTCCTAATGAGTTCTTGGAGACGCACTTGTAGGCCCCGTAGTCGGTGCTGGTGATCCTGCGTATTGCAAGCCTCAGCACAGAACGGTATGAGCTTTCGACCTTCTGTGGCTCGAGACCTCCTCCTGTACAGAACAACATATTATTAGGCATTATTCCTTTTAGTAAGCTAGTAAGAACTGTGCTACCATAAAGGCTGGTTTACATTATCTTAGTATTTAGTAGAGTGCTTAATAGCGTGCGAGTAGATTCGAATGCGAGTGCTTTAGTAGTTTTGGTGCCTTTCCAGTGACCGTTTACACGCTTCCAGTAGAGTGTCATTTTCGCCATACCTAATACCTATTATTTAATTCAATTACACGTCACGCGTTCACCGGCAAATGCACTCTACTAAAGACGCTACTAAAATGTCGATTTACATGCTTCCAGTGCGAGTGCGAGTAAAATATCGCGCGGGGGGTGAGCGGGCGCGCAGGGGGTGCTACTGAATAGCGAGTAGAAAGGCTACTAGAACGTTACTCTCTTTAGTCTTAAGACGACCGTTTACATGTTTCCACTAAAGCACTCTCCTAAAGCACTATACTAAAGACTAAGATAATGTAAACCAGCCTTTACAGTCAAAGCAAAATAACCGCCTCTGCGGTCTAGTGGTTCGCCCACCCGTGTAAGACGCAGAGGGTCCCGGGTTCGATTCCCAAGTGGACCCCCCACTTGTACTTGCTTTGGTTGGTGGTAGGGCTTATTTCAAATCCGCCTAGCAAGCTACCACCATCTTACCTAAGTCTGCGTCGCCATAACAACAGTTAAAAAATTGTTGTCTTCCGGCAGTTAGAGGTAAGACAGCCATTTCGTCAGTGATGAAGATTCCGGGTTTAGTGCGCTTCCACCTGCGGCCTTATCGTCACTTAACATCAGGTGAGATGAAGGCCAAGCAATATCCCGTTGTGCATAAAAAATGTTATTTTACCCAAAACGACTCAGTCTTGGTCTTCTTGGTCTGCTTGGTCTTCACATCACCTGATTTTAAGGCCAAAGGTGCATTCAAAGATGAAGAACTGGCTACCTCCAAATGCCAGAACAACGCGTCAGACTACAATATTCATTAATAAGAGGGATTATACCTAGATACAGCTCTTGAATTTTGTAGTCATGCATTCCTTTATGATTGCCTTATTTTTAGTGAAATGTTTTCCCTGAAGTACGAAATCAAATTTATGTTCAAAGATATTAATTATCAAGTTGAATATAATATTGAGAATTTGGTAAATCATATAGCTTTTTATTCCGCCTTCATGCTTTTTTACAATTAAGCATTGACCTGTTCATTTGGTTTGTACAATTCAAATGTGGATATACCTACCTACGTAGGTATCTCTACAGGTTATACGAGCAACGTTGATAAATTCTAAGATAATAATCAACCCGCATACGCTCATGAACATTGGCCTTTTCAGCTATATACAGGGTGTCCCAAAACTTTGCCACATGGAGGGAAAGTACCATTGAAGATTTTATTGAAAGAAGACTTCGTTTTGTTTTAATAAAATAATGCGAACTGCATTCAAAGATATTTTTTAAATTGCATTTATTCCTATACAAATTGATCCTTTGTTGCCCGTGTTACTACCAATCTTACTACCAGTAGTAATACCGTATACCTACTATATACCGTATACCTACGATATCTGGATTATCCCCTGGACATTCGAATATAATATTTCATGGAATAAACGTAAATTGATTAAGTTTCAGGTTCTCAGTTTCTCAGTGTGAATCAATATGACAAATGCAGTTACATTCTTCACAATTTGCTAGAGCTACTGTTACAATTAAATATACTACTTTTGTCAAAATATGCTTGTTGCGTACAATTTTTTATGAAAGCCATACTACTATTCCCGGCTGGGTAGCATGGCGAAATCTATCTGAGAACCCAGGCACAGTGCATTACTCTTCCATAAGAGAGGGAAATTTCATTCTACCTCTTCGCCACTATGAAGTATGCATGTGCATTTTCCATTAATTTAAGGGAAAAGGGACTTACCCACTGGGACTATCTCCCCAGTCTCCCTACTCCAGTAGCTGACTGGCTTGGGATATGCTTCCGTTTCACACTCCAATACTAGATCCGAGCCCAGTGTGGCACCCACCAGTTGATTCCGTATCGTTATCACTGGAGGAACTGTGTGACGAAATATTTATTTCTTATTAAGTGAAACTAATGCTTAAAGTTTTTAACACTAAACTCTACTTTAATAAAGAATACAAAGCCATTAACAAATTAACATCGTACGCCAATCTCTTGTTGCAGTTGCAGATTTTCTCATCGAAATCCACATTAATTTTATAAAAAAAATGCATTTGTCTTATGAAGTTTACTTCATAGGCTTTAGCCTATTTAATTATTTTTTACAAAGAATTCAAAAATGTACATAATATCGAAATGCAGAGATTGTGTACCGGAATTCAACCTATGTTAAATAATAATGTACACCTCACCGAGTTGGCTAGTCAAACGTTGTCAGTCACGTCGCCAGAAAAATATGGTAATTTGCGTCGCCAACCGTTACAATGTGATTTATTTGCCCTAAGTCTAAATATTAATGATAATTATTGGCTGCCTAGTGAGGTACAATCGCGGTGGTTGGCGCTCTGCCATTTTGCAAAGAAAATCCCTTGAACGTCTTTCGTTTGGTCGCGCGCGCGTCGGTTACTTTACTACGCTACGTTGTTAGCACATAACTGAACATTGCAACTCACATTCTACAGTTAACATGATCCTCTTGCTGACAGTCGGCGGAACTCCGTTGGACGCAATGCAAAGATATGCTCCTGCGTGCTGCCTGCTCACCCGGCTGATATTGAGAACAGCGCCCTCCAATGACGATACTGCCGAAAAGCACCAAAATAAGTCTTTTCACTTCTCATGCTCGTAAAGTTCGTCTTTATGTTGGGTATAGGCTGCATAAAATCGCTTTTTATGCTCTAGCTAAAATAGTGCTTAAAGTAAAATCTTCGTCAAAGTCTCAGACTCTAAGACACAGGTCGTCATCATGACCACGTGACCCTGAGGGGTCAGGCCACACACGCAATAATCTTCGTTAAATAAACTCGTTATTTCTTTCTGTTTCTTCATTTTATACATAGTTTTCTAGTCCATGATATTTATTTTTCAATATTGCTGTTTAATTTCCTTACAATCGAAGTGCAAAGCAGAGTGTATAATGCGTACACAAAACGCATTTTATCCACTTGATCAATTACTTTAATACAAAGGCTTTTTGCGACCAAAAATGTATTAGATTATTAAATAACATCGGTATGTTTTTTTGCCAATTAGAATCAAATATCAGACGTATGTGATTATAGGTCAACCTTATTTTTTTACTAAACATTCTTTAATTGGAAATAAACATTATCAAATTACAATCGTTGCTTGACAAACAAATCACAAGGCTTTTTTAATTTGCTTTGATTTCTCAACACCTACGTTACCGCCTCTTTGGTTACACCTACGTTACCGCCTCTTTGGTCTAGTAGTTTGCCCACCCGTGTAAAACGCAGGGGTCCTGGGTTCAATTTCCAGGGGGGTACAATTAGTAGGGGAGAGGTGGTATGAAAGGGACATTTTTGATTTTGAGGCCCTAGTAAGTGATTGAGAAAATATTTGGAACAAGTTGGAGTCACATAGGAAGCGTTTAATATTAAACTATTGAAATAAAATGCAATCATTGTCATTAATCAAGTTTTAGTTGTTTATTTTCACATTTTTAAAAAAAATGTATTTTGTCCCTTTCATAAATAGACTGTATTGAAAGGGACGCCGTAATTTATGAAAGGGACAGTACCTAATTTGGAGGTAGTATGTATACAATAATTACTTAGTATGTTATAATAATATTATAATGTGACTGGGATTATTTTCATTATTAAACGTTACTGTTTTCATCTTACAGTTTGATATAATTAAGCAGTTTTATAGACCTAGAACAGAAATCAACAATATTTGATATTGAGTGTTTTTCTCAGATATAATGAACTTAAAAATATTATAGATAGCTTTTCTTAATACACTTATAATCAACAGTCTCCTTATAATGAACTAGAAATGAAACACTAACATAAAATTAAAAGTCATATCAACAATTCAACAACTCAATGTCCCATTCATAACCGTATGTTGTGTCCCTTTCATAATTATCATACAAAAATTGAAAACATAACCACAAAATCTACAATTTCAAATTAAAGTTCACTGATCTTTTGTTCTCGTGCCTGTGGATGTCCAACCTATCTTAAACAGTGATTCAAACATAAATAATTAACTTGCAGCATTCGATAAAACATTTCACAATTATAACAGAAAAAATACTATTCAATCCCAATATCAACACTCGCACGAATCCGCCATGTTTGAAATGACAGGAGCATGAAGTTAGCCGCGAACGAACTTGTGTCAAGGTTGCCATTCGACAAAAAAAGTGTTGTCTAGAAATTGTTTTTATTTTACGGGTTATTTGAATTGTCCCTTTCAATACGTGTCCCTTTCATGCCACCTCTCCCCTACTCGGTTTGGTTGATGGCAGGGCTTATTTCAAGTCCGCCTGGCTAGCTACCACCATCTTACCTAAGTCTGACGCCATAACAACAATTTAAAAATTGTAATGTCCGCCAGTTAACGGTAAGATAGCCAGTTCCTCAGTGATAAGGATCCCGAGTGTAGTGCGCTACTTTGCCCTTGCCGTCACTTAACATCAGATGAGGTGAAGTCCAAGCACTATCCCGTTGTGAATAAAAAAAGGTATTGAGAAATCAAAGATGATTATCTACTTGAATACAGTTACCGGCACATAACTTGGCAAGGCAAAGATGAGACAAAAGATGCGCCGAGTCTACACTCGGGGTGCGTCTGGACCGTGACGGACGCCGACCGGCCGTCGGACGGTATCAATCACGAATCGCGCACGCGTCTTCGGCGCGTCCGGCCCGACGCAAGGTATCGTCGTCACGGGGTCCTGCCCGAGTGCGGACTTTAGTGCGGCGCGCCTGTCGTCGCAGCCGTGCTGTCTCGGGCTGTGCGTGCGCGTCTCTGTCTGCGATGATTCAGTTTCGGGCACTCGCAGGACCCGTCTTGAAAACCACTACTGGTTCTAGCTGCTGTGCATCTTTTGTCTCATCTTTATCTTGCCAACTTACGTGCCGGGCGGTATAGATATCTTATCAGAGCTGAAATTTCTGTTTCCTTACATCGAGTCCTAAAACATTTTTTACCTTGTATTCCATCAGATATCGTAATGGGCCTGGAATGTTCTCGCCGCCAAGTGATTTGTGGATGGGGAGATCCAGTGGCGGCACATGTGAGACTTATGGAAGCACCTTCACGGACCGTCTGATCCGTGCTCGTCCCGCGGTCCAATATATCAGGTGGGACTGCCAGAAAAATATTCAAAATTATTCAAAGAGATCCGCGTTCACAATAAAGAAATTGCTCAGCAATAATATATTGCAGTGCCTTTATATCGCAGTTTCATGTTTGTTTCATGCCAGAAAAAAGTTAGAAAAATAATCATTTTATAAGTAAACTAGCGACAATCCTCGCTTTGCTTTGATGTAAACTATAGATAGTTTTAGGGTTCCGTACCCAAAGGGTAAAAACGGGACCCTATTACTAAGACTCCGCTGTCCGTCTGTCTGTCTGTCTGTCTGTCACCAGGCTGTATCTCATGAACCGTGATAGCTAGAAAGTTGAAATTTTTACAGATGATGTATTTCTGTTGCCGCTATGTTATAGCGGTTATATATGTTATATACAAATACTAAAAACAGAATAAAATTAATATTTAAGGGCGGCTCCCATACAACAAACGTGATTTTTTTGCCGTTTTTTGCTCGATATTAATAACGACAGCAGGTAGACAGTTGAAATTTTCACAGATGATGTATTTTTGTTGCTGCTATAACAACAAATACTATAAACAGAATAAAATTAATATTTAAGGGGGGCTCCCATACAACAAACGTATTTTTTTTTGCCGTTTTTGGTACGGAACCCTTCGGGCGCGAGTCCAACTCGCACTTGGCCGGTTTTTTGTTTCTACCACCTATTGTAAAACAAAACAAATACAAAAAGATCATTTATTTGTCAATAGAATTTGTGTATTCTAACCCTATCATTGCGTACAAATACATTATTTCAGTTAATTCTTCAACGCCCGCCCGGACGCGTCAACGCCCGCGCGGACGCATGAGGCCGGCGTAGATACGTTATCGATTAACGGTTATTTTTTCATAGATATCGGCTTTTCCTGTATGGGCAACTTTACTTTATTGACAAGCCTAATTAATTTGTAATAATCTGTGACTGATTACTAAATTATCGGTATTTTCGTGAAAAACGGCATTTTATTTACTATATTGCCAGCCAGTGGGCCCCCCACCCCACTGGGTGGTTCACTTTTTTTTATACAATGCGGCAGGCATAGAAAAGTTAAAGTTGAAAATGACAGAAATACTCGTAATTAAGATCAAAAAGTTAGAAGTAAATCTGAAATTGATAGTCCATCATCTCCTGCACCTGGATTTCTGGGGTGATCTGTGATACTCACGCGTCGATATAGGTTTTAGAGATCGTTTGAGAGTTAAATTAATGTGTTACTTACCCACAACATCCAAATACCCTAATTGGCTCTTCATGGGGTCCGTGTTGATCTGGCACATGTACCATCCTCGGTCCGTCTCCCGCAGTTCCCTGATGTGGAGGAACCACACGCGATGATCACTGTGGGTAACGCCAACGCGTCGGCTCCGAGATATCACGTGCGTGTGGATTGTGAGGATTGTTTGAGTGTCCACTCGAAGCCATGCCACCTACGACAATGTTACGTAGTTTAAGTCAAAAATTTGAAGCGCTCATGCTAGAACTTTACAGACTCGATCAAGTTTGTTTTAGCAACGCTCGGTCCGACCAGGTTTCGGATGGGTGACCGTTAAAGTAGCATTACAACTGAGCGTTTCCATGCTTCGGAGGGCACGTTAAACCGTCGGTCCCGGCTGTTGTCATCTGATAACAGTCGTTAAGTCAAGTTAGAGACCTTTCAGGCGGCTTGATTAACTCTAACACCAGGGGTGGCCACTAATCCTCATTCGATAAGAAAAAGAAGTCAAAAAATTTAATTTAATTTAAAATATTTGCTTTAGGAGGGTCTTGCAACCTACCCAATCCATCTAAGATGGAAGATGGAGTTAGTGTGCAAAAACTCGTGCTAAGCTAAAGAGATTATAAAAAAATAATTATTACGAAATGAATGGAGGTAATGAAATTTTTTTACCTATTTATTTATTTATTTAATCCTTATTGCTTATGTATAAAATACAGCAAATGGCGGACTTAATGCTAAAAAGGCATTCTCTCCCAGTCAACCAGAGAGGATGTTACAGTGAAAAATGTACAGGCAATAAAGCCTATCACTTTTGCAATGTGACATTGGCTACAATACAAGATCAGAACCCACCTACGTACTTTGTGTCAGAACATACATAACGAAAATCGAATTCAGTTCATATAATATTATCAAACTATGCACAGGTGTGTTAACTCCAACCAATAGATTCAATATTATGACTATAAAGTTCATACTGCATTATTATGCAATCGGTTTTATTCGCATTGGTAACGCATAGGTGTAACTTAGCATGTAACGTTCAATACAACCTAAGAGTTGGGTATTACCTTATACAGATCCACGTCAAACTTTAACTAACAAAAGTAAGTACATAAGTATACACAGGTATTGGTACAGTCACGTCTATAAATAATGTATTCATTTTAGATCTTTGTCAACTCCTTTTTTGAACAGAAATTAATGACTTATGTATGTAGGTATAGCGATATACTCAACCAGAGATTTGAGTTTGATTCTATAATACAAGCCTTATTCTTTATTGAACAATAATAAAATGAATACACACTTGAACCAATAATTCAAAAGAAATAAATGTACCTAAGCGTTCTATACTCGTTTTCTATAACACGAGCATCAGTACCTTACTGTAACGTAACTACCAGTACTATTATATATTCTGTGTAACTACTTTGTATTCGCTTAAACAGCTTAATCTCACACTCTTGCCTCCCAGCATGTTGTTTAAAACCTGGCTGCAAGTGATCTCCAGAATTTTCAAACAACTTTAGCGTGGAAGCACGTTAAGTTGTTTTATTGAGCAAAATTGTTAGTCTCTTAACTGAAGAAGATTTTGTGCTTGCTGAAGTAAAATTTGTAATTCCGTCGAAAACTAGTTAGAAGCACTTTATTATTAAATTTTAGATGTTTGCATTCACAATGCTATTTATATATATATATTACTAGTGGCTACGTGAGCTGTAGACCTCGCGATAAAAAGTGGCTCAAATTGTACAAAAATAAATAAAATGTCGCCGTGAAGTTTTCAAAGCACACAGTACGTGAGTATTCGCAGCTAAGTAGATGGTGCTTCTAATTTTAAACATATTTCGAAATGGGTGATTTTTTTTAAATATATTTGTAAAAACTGGCTTGAATAAACAGTTATATAATATCGAACCTGCTCACAAAATTTCACAAGAATCGGTTGAGAAATGTGAACTGTGGAGGAGAACGGATGGACAGGCGGACAGCCGGACCGACATGCGAAAGCATTTTTGCCCAAACTGAAACAGAGACGTTTCGCTCACGCTTCGCGCTCGCTCGGTCATTTTAGATAAAAATAACTCATCTCCAACTCACTCCTCGGTAGCTCAGAAAGAAAAGCATATGGATTTACTGGATTTACTGCGAATTACCAAAACACAATAAAGTCTGTCCATCCTTACTTGTCTTATTTAGTAAACAGTTTTTGACAGTTATCATACGTCTTTTAAACTTAAATTGTTGTTTAAAAATATGTTAGTAACTTTATGAAATTGTTGTTAATTTATTAACAATTTATTTCGTAATCTATGTGTGGAAAACCATTTGTTGTATTTTATAAATGATTATTTAAATAAAGAGTTGGGTGAAGATTGTAACCATATAAGACAAGTAAGGATGGACAGACTTTAGATATAAGTACTACCGTAACCAAAGGACCACCTCTAGGTTCGTGTTCCATCTGAATGGTTGGAGATAAGTTGTTTTTTCCTTGTCTATAATTCAACATATTAGTCTTTTTAGGGTTCCGTACCCAAAGGGTAAAAACGGGACCCTATTACTAAGACTCCGCTGTCCGTCTGTCTGTCTGTCTGTCTGTCTGTCACCAGGCTGTATCTCATGAACCGTGATAGCTAGAAAGTTGAAATCTCTGTTGCCGCTATAACAACAAATACTAAAAACAGAAAAAAAAAATATTTAAGGGGTGCTCCCATACAACAAACGTGTTTTTAATGCCATTTTATACTCTATTTTAACAACGACAACCGGTAGATAGTTGAGATTTTCACAGTTGATGTATTTCTGTTGCCACTATAACAATAAATACTAAAAACAGAAAAAAAAAATATTTAAGGGGGGCTCCCATACAACAAACGTGATTTTTTTGTATGGGAGCCCCCCTACGAAACCCTTCGTGCGCGAGTCCGACTCGCACTTGGCCGGTTTTTTCTATTTATTCATAACCTGGATACCGAGTCTCAGACCTTTTAATGTTGCCAATTTTTACCATAATATCTCACCCACTTAGGTTACCTCAAGTTTAAAAAGCTAGCGCAGACATCGTTTCATTTTATTAAACCAAAATCTACGATAGAATGTAATTAGTTTAAATGTTAAAAGCAAAAATGTCACATGTTGCCCACAGGCGAATTGTCAACGCTTGGATATTTTCGCTTAGGTTGTAAATTCTTACACAAAAAAATACGAAATTGTAATTCTCAACGTTTCTTGATAATAACAATTTATTAAATGTCCTTTGAATGTAATCAAATCTTCATGCATTGAATTGAGATTTTATTTCTTTTACAAAATACCGACTCAGGATTGGCAGTCAGATGTGATGAGAAGGTAATAAATATTTACTAACTAACATTAATAAAATAAGCATGAAGCAAATCGTAAACGAACTCCACGAAACTCCACGAACAAACAAAGTGTTAAAAATAATTTGCCTGATTGTTACCAAAAAAAGAGAAAATCGTTCTAAATCGATCCTTACTGGCTGCTGCACTCAACCTTTAGGCACCTAGATGAAATGCTAGAATAAGCTCCTGCAAAGTCATGCCTAACCTACTTATTAATAATTGCATTCAACCATTCGCTCGCTAGCTGTACCAAAGCTGTTATTTTCACTACGTCCCTGCGATTTACATAGAAATCCCTGCATTATTATTTCGCCACTCGTTGTACTTTATGGGACCGAATCACCATTTACTACACCACATCACGAAGCATTTTGTCGCGGCTCATTTCCTCCACTACTTCTGACTAAATTGACGTCAACTCGTGACCTCCAGTTGATGACAACAGTTCCCCTAATACTTTTGTTTCGTAGCTAACGTGGACTGTAATGATATGATTGTACAATTATTACGTAGATAATCTTCGGTTTATTTATAATCGAATATTTGAACTTTGTTTATACAAAAGAGAAGACGGAGTATTGATAGACGACTTTTCCTCAATTGATTAATTAAAGCAAACATTAAAAATAGATTCTCTGTATAATGAATTAATGAATAAAAGATTTATCATATTTATGTAGATTTATCATTGTTTATAAAGAAATACGAGTGTTTGTTTCAATTATTTAATACTAGCGGCCGCCTGCGACTTCATCTGCGTGGAAAGGTTTTTTGCTATCCCTCGGAAACAATACTTTTTTCGGGATGTGATGTATCCTATGTCCTTGTCTGTACCCCTGACAACGTGTATGCAAAATTTAATGATGACCGGTTCAGTAGTTAAGACGTGAAGGTGTAACAAACAAACAAACGGACTTTCGCATTTATAATATTAGTAAGGATTTTCACTTTTTCTAAAATCTTTTTTAATTTCTGTCAAATGAGTCAGTTCATTAGAACTCATATTACATAAATTAGTCTCACATATATTATTAATTGCACCATATTTTATTTAACTTAATCCTTGAACTTAAAACTAAAAAATTTATAGCCAAAAGCTTATTTGTATTGTAACCTTGCGACTGAAAGCTACTAGTATAATATGCTCGCGCTAAATACTCGCACTGACACGGGCGTCACATCACATTCCAAGGAACTGAGCTTGAATATACAAACTCAACTCAGAGCAGTACATCAAGCATTAGACTTTAAGTAAACAACTGTTCCTTATTCCGTATCCGTAGTCACTGATTCATATTTGTAAAGCAAATATAGTTAGAGGTGCGTCTGTCTTTCATTTGTTGCTGAACCGAAATGTTAAATATTCGCTTCAATAAAGTTAGTGTCATTATTTTGAGTAAGTTTAAGTTTTTTGTTAGATATTCATACTTTATTTGTTAGAAGTACGAATTTATTCAAACATTAATCGTGTAAACTTGCTAAAGCGATTAAAGCCTTTATATTGACTGAAAGTTCTTTACCATATTCAATCTAAGTGTAACTAAAATGCCATTGCCCACTATAAATCCTACTACGTATGCAACGAAGTAACCGACGTCGCTCGAAGGATTGCTCGGCTGAAGTGGCAGTGGGCGGGACATAGCGAAAACCGATGGCCGTTGAGACGAAAAGGTTCTGGAATGGCGACCGCACACCGGACGACGCTCCGTAGGTGTGTAGGCCCCAACAAGGTGGACCGACGATCTGGTGAAGGTCGTGGGAAGCCGCTGCCTAGATGCGGGCAGCACAGGACCGATTGTTGTGGAGATCCTTTGGGGGAGGCCTATCTATGCCCAGTAGTGGGTGTCGTGCGGCTAATATGATCATGAAGATGATGCAACGTAGTGGCATTTACTTTAAACAGAACCATTATACGTCTACTTTTGCAACAACCAACCAAAAATTGTGCATGACTGGCATGACAAAAATATTTATGAACCGATGCTCGAAGTACGTAAGGTATGCGGCATAGTGTACCGTGTATTGCTTTTCTATCCTGTTATTCTTTCAGTTAAAAGTTTTGAACGTGTGGTAGGAAAATATAGACGATACTCAATAATATACTAGAAAAATACGACTCACACCAGACCAATCAGACGGGATTCTCGTCTAAGTATTGATCTGGTGCGAGTATATTATTTAGTATTGTCACAGAATAACTAATAGTACGATTGTATTGTTTTAAAAAAAAAGCATTGTGAATGCAAAAATCGCAAATTTAAAAATATAGATTCAAAAGCGCTTAAATTTTAAGTTTATTTGAATAAAGATTCGATCCCATGCCTGGCCTACCTAAGAACCCCAATATTATACTTATTTTAGAAACTAGGTTCATCGATCCCGACTGAATATATTCTTATTATTGTACGCGCAGTATCATTACGCGACGGGAATTCTTATTTTACCATTGTTTACAGCCAATCCATATAAAACATGAAGAACTCAATCAAAACTTTTTATCCGAGGATCATACAAGCCCGCAAAGGAGTTACAAAGAAGACTTAGGTTTTTCTATGAACACTTAAACCATTTAGTTTGGATTTGTATTTAAATAGAATGAAGGATTTTATATAAAAGCCTCCTGTACTGTCTCTCATATATCATAAATCATTGAAATTTACACACAATAGAACTATTTCACATTATAATATTTAATTACTTCTTTGATATAACACTCTTGCAGCAAGATATTAATCGAATATGACATGGTTCAATATTGTACTTATACATAATTAAGTATTTCTTATAAACGGCTACAAGATAACACAAGACTTTATAATTTCTGGAACGTCTGAAAGTCTGGTTTTAACTTTTTACTTAATAACTGATTGCTCAAGCATTCTTTGTTAATAAACTATTTAGTATTACTTATACAATTTATTTTAATAAAAAAAATGTTTGCGTTAAGTTTTTATATCAGAAAAGTTATGTAGGTACCTATTGCTTTTAACCAGTTAGCCAGACAGGCCTTCGTCAACCATAGCTAGAATTCAGATCTTCGTTTTCTAAAAAAAATGCATTGATATCGGTCCATCCGTTTGGGAGCCACGAAGCCACAGACAGACAGGCGTCAAACCCATGTTTTGGAATGTCAAGTGTTAAAAAGATTTTTGTATTTGTTGCTAACGGTCCCTAACTGTTTTTGATCTTTCTTTTCATTCAGAATTTTTGTGACGGTCAGAATGTTATAGCTTTCAATTTTATTTTTCATTGTATTTCAGAGAGGGCAGGCTCTAGGTTGTAACGATCTGATCTGGTAAAGGTCACAGGAAGGCGATGGATGTGGATAGCGCAGGACCGATTCTTGTGGTAATCATTGGTGGAGGACTATACCCAGCAGTGGGGGTGATGCGGCTGATAAATGATGACGATGATGATATGGCAAGATTAAAAAAATCGAGGTTTATATAAAAGTTTACCTTGTAAGTGGAGAGGTTGTGAACAGTACATGCCAGGATTGCTTCGCGACCAAGAGGAGCTGTTACGTTAGCAATAGGACCAGTAAACCCTGGTTCATCTGCAACAAATAATAAGAATTGTTTAATAATGATTGATCAACATTCGGTATTTACCTTTTTTAACTAAAAACCTGTGACCAAGGCAGCTACAAAGGTGCTGAAATGTCGGGAAATACAAACATAAAATAAAATAAAAACTAAATAGTCTAACCGTTTTATATTCTGTAGTAAAACATTAATAAAACCATGAATATAAACTGAATGCATAAAAAGTGTTATTTTTGCCCTATACCCAGCAGTGGGTATCGTGCAGATGATATGATGAAAGGCGGAAATCTTTTTAATTAAACAAAAATTTAGGATTTCCGTGCTTCATCATATCAGCCGCACGATACGCACTGCTGGGTACAGAGTAACCTATAGGGTAAATTGAAACACATTAGTTTTCAAATACTCAAAGAAAAAGTCTAGATCAAAAAAATGTATGTTGCTATAAATATCCTTTTAATTGAATAGTTTGACCCAAAATTAAGTTGATGTATTTACGATACTATCTTTACGCATATTTCAATGATTGACTTTTAATAATACAGGTACATTTATTCTGTGTTGGTGAAGGAATTGTGATTGCGATTGAACGTAGATAATATCGTGAAGGGGTGCTACACATAGTTTTCATGTTATCTCAAATAATTTGATATACATTTAAATATCAGATAAGGGTAGTGCTACATGTTTCCATTTATGAATATTTAAAGAACAGAAACGCTTGGTATTTAATACCTACGGATTTAACAAATAACTACAATATCAAATACATTACTCTGAAAATCGATAAACCACTTGTGTTTTTCAAATCGGTTACTGTAATGCTCGTAGTTACAAGTGGCCTCAGAATAAGCTCAACACGTTTTGTCACACCGAATAAGCTGCAACCGTTGGTACACAATGGTTGATGGTACCAAAATAGTTAATTCTGTGGCTGACCACAACCATCGTTAACATTAAAATATCTTTTTTCTATAGAAATTGAATAAGACCAGCCCGAAATTTCACCAAAGTGCTAAAATTTCACCAACGTATGTTATTTTTTAACATAAAAAATTACAAAATTCGGAAAATACTTAGGTAATTATCAGATTCCCTTGCGCAAACTCTTTTATTATCAAAATGATCTCAAAATCGATTTACGAAATTAAGGCACTGCTGAGCTGAAATGCTGCAGTTAGGCAGTGCACATAAAGTATAGGTTGTGTCCTTCGCTCTTCTATGGCTAAGCTACCTATACCGTCATCATTCGATCATCATAGGTACCTATGATGATCGAAGGTTGTGTCACGAACTCACGACTTACAAGTGTCTCTAAATTACCACTAACAATCAAAATAGCAAGAAAAATCCAAACGAGACAAAAATGCAAGTTCATCTTTTTTTTGAGACAACCTCCCTTTGCTAAGGTAGCAAGGTAATTGACCGCTATACAGCCAACCCAATGTTTCACTGTTATGTATGTGTAGATATTAATTTGTGTTTTTTGTAATTATTTTAGTATTTTGTACGTCCAATGTCGCCACTGATTAGGCCCCTCCAAAACACTAGCGCTGAGACGGCCTTGTGTCGTTGTAGCATTAGCTGAGGCTGGGGCCTAGTTGGCTGCACACTTTGTTTTCGTATTTTGTTAATTTCATAATTTCTTCTGATTGTTTGTGTTTCTTTTTAATTCTTAATTGTAATAACTAATTGTGTGGCCAATAAACAATTTACTTACTTACTAGCACTGCCTCTTCAATACCTCACAATTTATCAAAAACTATACTTACATTAAAAACGCTATGAACAATATCGAAATAACCATTTTACTAAATCATTTTTATTCGTCTCTGTAATATAAAGAAAATACTCGTAAAACGTTTCCTCCAATATCACAAACTACTGAACGTATTTTGAATCGATCTCCGTCGCTTTGTGCCTGTGAAAATATTCGCTATCCAACTTGACGGCACTGCGAACCAAAGTTGTTTCGTTAAGTTGTTATAAACTCGTGACCGTGGACTTTGACGTACAATTTAAGATGAAAATATAAAATTTTATTATAGAAAAAATATTTTATGTAAAAACAGGTAATAAATCTGGGAAATTATCAATCTGGGATAGTATTCGCGAAGTTGAAAAAAGTTGACTTGCGTTATCCATGATATCAATATTTCAAGGCATCTATTTTTACAAAAATATAATTATCTTAATATATAAAATCGTAAACTGAATGACTGAATGACT
Source organism: Agriphila geniculea (assembly GCA_943789525.1). Classification (NCBI taxonomy): domain Eukaryota; kingdom Metazoa; phylum Arthropoda; class Insecta; order Lepidoptera; family Crambidae; genus Agriphila; species Agriphila geniculea. The sequence continues at coordinate 13,956,748 of OX038882.1, read as the reverse complement.
GACTGACTGACTGACTGACTGACTGACTGACTGATCTATCAACGCACAGCCCAAACCGCTGGACCTAGAGACTTGAAATTTTGCACACAGATACCTCATACAGTGTAGGCATCCACTAAGGAAGGATTTTTGAAAATTCCCTCCCTAAGGGGGTGAAATAAGGGATGAAAGTTTGTATGAAAGTCCCTCAGTTTTGAAGCTAGGATTTTCAAATTTTGTGTTTAGGCTGACGATTGAAAATTAATAAATACGGGTCTCAGCGTTTTTCAAAATTCTACCCCCAAAGGGGTGAAAGGGGGTATGAAGTTGTGTATGGATAAAAATTCTTCATTTTCGAAGTAAAAAATCACTTAATTTATAGTAAAGGCTTATGGAATAAAATCTAACGCAACGTATATTGATATTGTTAGTACTTCAACCCCTATGGCGATGAAATAGGGGTGAAATGTGTAAATAAACCTAAAAATAGAGATAGATATCGTTATTGGGGTTTTCTGGTATGACGATTGCAAAAATGACATTTATTTTGAAGTCTAACACGGTGGACATGATTTAACCCCCTAAAGGGGTGAAAAAGGGTTTCAAATTTTGTATGGAAAAAGAATATAAAATAGACATTACAACTTTAAACTTCGTAGGAGCACGTCTAAAAATAAATTGGCAAACATATTTTTGGTAATTTTGAAAATCAACCCCTTAGAGGGTAAATGGGGTATGTAAACATAAAAATCGATATGGATATCGTTCTTGAGGTTTTATGGGATGGTGATTGCGAAAATGACATTTATTTTAAAGTCCAATACGATGTACATGATTTTACCCCTAAAAGGGTGAAAATGGGGTTCAAATTTTGTATGGAAATAGAATATAAAATAGACATTACAAATTTTAAACTTCGTAGGAGTACGTCTAAAAATAAATAGTCAAACATATATTTTGTGGTTTTGAAAATCAACCCCTTAGGGGGTAAATGGGGTAAGTAAACATAAAAATCGATATGGATGTCGTTCTTGAGGTTTTATGGGATGGTGATTGCGAAAATGACATTCATTTTGAAGTCCAACTCGGTGGACATGCATGATTCAGCCCCAGGGGACGGGGAGAAAGGGAACGGGAACGGGAACTAGACGGAGCGGAAGAGAACGGGAACGGGAATGGGACGGGGCGGGAACGGGAACGGGAACGGGAACGGGAACGGGAACGGGAACGGGAACGGGAACGGGAACGGGAACGGGAACGGGAACGGGAACGGGAACGGGAACGGGAACGGGAACGGGAACGGGAACGGGAACGGGAACGGGAACGGGAACGGGAACGGGAACGGGAACGGGAACGGGAACGGGAACGGGAACGGGAACGGGAACGGGAACGGGAACGGGAACGGGAACGGGAACGGGAACGGGAACGGGAACGGGAACGGGAACGGGAACGGGAACGGGAACGGGAACGGGAACGGGAACGGGAACGGGAACGGGAACGGGAACGGGAACGGGAACGGGAACGGGAACGGGAACGGGAACGGGAACGGGAACGGGAACGGGAACGGGAACGGGAACGGGAACGGGAACGGGAACGGGAACGGGAACGGGAACGGGAACGGGAACGGGAACGGGAACGGGAACGGGAACGGGAACGGGAACGGGAACGGGAACGGGAACGGGAACGGGAACGGGAACGGGAACGGGAACGGGAACGGGAACGGGAACGGGAACGGGAACGGGAACGGGAACGGGAACGGGAACGGGAACGGGAACGGGAACGGGAACGGGAACGGGAACGGGAACGGGAACGGGAACGGGAACGGGAACGGGAACGGGAACGGGAACGGGAACGGGAACGGGAACGGGAACGGGAACGGGAACGGGAACGGGAACGGGAACGGGAACGGGAACGGGAACGGGAACGGGAACGGGAACCAGACGGGACGGGACGGGACGGCGATGGGAACGGGAACGGGAACGGGAACAACGGGAATGGGAACGGGAACGGGGACGGGACGGGAACGGGACGAGACGGCAACGGAGGCGAGAACGAGAGCGGGAACGGGAACGGAACGGGATGGGATGGAACGGGAACGGAATGAGAGCGGGGACAAGAACGAAACAGAATGGGACGGGACGGGAACGGAACGGGATGGAACGGGACGGGAACGGGACGGGAACGGGACGGGAACGGGACGGGAATGGGACGGGAACGGGACGGGAACGGGACGGGACGGGGATGGGAACGGGAATGGTAATGGGACGGATCGGGACGGGAACGGGACGGGATGGCAACGGGACGGGACGGCAACGGGATGGGACGGCAACGGAACGGGACGGTAACGGGAACGAGAACAGGAGCGGGACGAAACGGGAACGGGAATGACCAGTCGTTTTTACGCGATTAGGCGGGTCCCCACCGAGTGAACGAGCCTCGTGCGACAAACGCCTTGCGTCTTGCGTCTTGGGTCTTGGCAAACGTCTTGCCTCGCGAGGCAGCGCGCTTGGTGGTGACCCGCCTAATCGCGTAAAAACGGCTGGTCGGATCCTGGTTCAAGGTTCCCTAAAGATTTTCTCTAATATCCACGCGGACGAAGTCGCGGGCGGAAGCTAGTCTAATATAAAAAGCTAAAGGATGTGGCGATGCGCGAGCGAAGCGCCTCCGTTTCAACTTGGACAAAATGCTTTAGCATGTCTGTCTTTTCTCCTCTAGAAGTCGCATTCTCAACCGATTCTCGTTAAATTTTGTGAGCGAGTTTGATAATTATATAGAATTTACAATCATTTTTTTTTTTAAATCATAATTCAGACATATCGAAAATTTTTCAAAAATTTAATAAACGCGAGTTTTTCGCGTCATAGAGCTACTAGTTTAGCTTTATTATTAAGTTTATAGAAATATTGTCGCGGGGTCGTTTACATTCTCAATGAGCCATTGAGCGAACACGCAAGCCTTAAAGCCGCAAGGGTGTTTGAACACACCAGCTTAACAATATCGAATCAATTTTATCGGAATCAAAGTACCTATATATAGAGCTTTAACAGTGGCGGCAAATCTGTTTTCACTATCGTTAGTTTATTCATTTATACATAAATACGCCCTTCTAATAGTTAATGTATTTGTATGGCGGTGAAACTGTTGTGTCAATTTACCTACTAAAAATATGAGTCTAAACACAGTTTTGTAAACACTGTATAACTATAATCATCAATCAATCATCTGCAATAAAACCTTATAGTAAGCACAGCAGTATACTAAAATAACTTAATAATTTACCCCTATAGTGAGAATTACTCCATCATAAGGTTATACTAAAATAACTTAATAATTTACCCCTATAGTGAGAATTCGTGTCCGATTCGCGTGGAATGTAAAGAAAAGTTTACGATATCTCAACTTCCACATCAGGTTTCGACATAAAATCTACCTTGGTTCCTTGCGAGCTCCATATTTTACGACACTGGAAATCTCATTTCAATTCATTCTGCGCTTTGGCGTGATACGTATACCAAGGGGCATGAAGGCGGAAACTCTTTAAAGACTGCATATGCAGGTTGGTATTTTAAAATAACTTTACATTTCTTTATAATAAAAACCGGCTAAGTGCATGTCGGACTTCGCATCAAATAGTGCTAAGAGGCGACTTATCTGTGCTACGCGTTCAACCGCAAAACTAAGTTGGATTATAATAAAAAAAACCGGCCAAGTGCATGTCGGGCCACGCGCCATAGGGTTCCGTAGTTACCTTATACCATACCATATTTAATACCACCTATAATAATTTTTCGTCTGTAAAAATAACTTTGTTTTTCATAGTGTTGGTATGAATAACAAAGTTATATTTGCGGTTTTGGAAAATGTGCTATATCTCAAAAACTAATTACTATATCTCGTTCAAACCAATTTTGGTTGAAAGTGTTTATTAAGATCTACAGCATATATTTTTTTTTAGATTTTTCACTCTTATTTCAAAAGTTAAAGGGGGGGGGGGACACACATTTTACCACTTTGGCGTTGAATATCTTTCAAACGGTTGACTTTGAGAAAAAGTTGTTTGAGGAACCTCAATGTCATTTTTAAAGACCTATCTATAGACATCCAACACGTGTTGGTTTGAAGAAAAAATTTTTTTCAGTTCCATGTATGGGGAGCCCCCCCTTAATCTTTTATTTTTCTTATTTTTGTATTAAATTCGTTAAGCGGTTAACAGAATACATCTACCTACCAAGTTTCAACTGTGTAGTCTTAATACTTTCGGAATAAAGTGGCTGTGACATACGGACAGACAGACAGACAGACATGACGAATCTATAAGGGTTCCGTTTTTTGCCATTTAGGCTACGGAACCCTAAAAAAGGTAATTTAAAAGTATAATTAAAGTGTATAGGTATTTGTTGGTAAAGTATACGTAATAATAAATATTATCACCTTTCAAGTACAACTGGAAGTTAAAAAATACTTCTTAACAATTTTCTTGTAAAAAAGCTGACTTTGGCGGTTTGTCGTGCCTTTGTTTCGAAATATTTTTTTTAGTTAAATAAAACCGGTCAAGAGCGAGTCGGACTCGCGCACCGAGGGTTCCGTACAATCATAAATATATTTTGATTTGTTACTTAAGTACAGTCTTTAAAAAAGTAGGATAAACGGCGGACAGATGGAAGGGCGAACAGGCGGACAGTTAATTACAAATCTTAACCACAGCTCAGGCGCGGTCCGAGGGGGGGGGTCACAGGGGACATAACCCCCCCCAAAAACGTACATGTCACATAGAAAAAGCATCTAAAAATTTACAAAAAAGCAATTATTATTATTAGTGACCCCCCCCCCAAAATTTCAGGCTGCGACCGCGCCTGCCACAGCTGCTTATGGTGACTGAAAAACGTTTCAGCTACTCCACATTGCAAACTGTTTATATTATAAAGTAGGAACTTATTCTTCGTTTATTCGAACAGCAAATAGTAGGTATTAGAAATTAGAACCAGCCACCAATTTTATTATTATTGTAGTAGTAGGTCAGCGCCATCTCTTGACCGATAGTGGGACTATTTTTTTTTTCTTTGGTCAGCACCATCTCTTGGCCGATAGTGGAGCTAATTTAATCAACGCCATCTGTTGACTGGTAGTGGAACTAATGATTTTTTGTTTGTTTTTAATTTGTAAAAAAGTGTGTTATATTGAGACAACGTTTTATTTTTCCTGTAATCTTTACATAAACTACTATCACATAGAACATCATAAGTCGAAAACTATGCGGCCTGAACAAAAACAAAAAATGTTTTAAAATGTGCAAACAGCGCTCTTTCATATGATACCTTACATGCCCTAGTCACCTCACTTCAAATTTTTAAGACCCCTTTTCAGTCCCTGTTGTAAAAAAATATTATTTTTTTATTTTTTTCTTATTTGCAAAATAGTTGGGCAAACATCATCTTTAACTATTCCAAATTTCAAGGTGATACCATTAGTAGTTTTTGAGATATCCAGCTGTGACAGACAGACAGACTGAGTCACACCATAAAGGTTCTTTTTTACCATTTTGGTACGGAACCCTAAAAAATACACACTTTCTCGACATAATGAGCTCTAAATATGATATTCCTCACTTTTGGGTAAAAAAAATTCACTGGGAGAGCTCCCAGTGAATGGAAGCTAAAATATTTTAAAATATTTTTTAAACTTTACCTGGGTAGGCAAGATACATATTTGGTGCAACTGCTATAGAGTTTTGTGACAGATGGACGGACACGTGACTCCGTTTGGTCCCTTCGGATACGGAACCCTAAAAACTAATACTGCTTTTATTAATCGTTAGAAAAGCCTGGGCCCTTTTAATAAACGTGACAATTATTGTAAATTACAATGACAATTTGGTTTAATTTGTGGTGTTTATGACTAGTTTGATCAGTATATTTTTTTTTATATTCATAGTTAGTTACCTAATTTGCATGTTTTTTCCTTCACATTGTTGGCACACTAGTTTTATTCATTGGTAATTAAAACAAATGAACACACGAAGGCAAAAATATTTTTACTGTCTAGTATTAAAACCGCTATTCGAAACTCCGGCAATGGGTGAAACAACCAATTTCGCGGTGTGCCGGTGGCACGCTACGGGAAGTGAACGTATGAACTTGTTTGTATTGTGAATTTCGTTCCATCGATCTATCGTCAGGGAACGTTACAACAACACAAGTACATACAGAAAATGGTTGATGATTATTCAGGAAACCATAAGGAAAAATATCGGATTGTTATTTTTGCAGCTGCCATTACAGTCATGTTTTACTTCCCTTCCTACAATGACAACCAAAGGTTTTATTGAATTTGACCAAGGACGTATGAATATGTGTAATTTTAGAAGAATCTTCATCTCCCTCTTCCAATGAGACTATTGGACAACAATTTCTCAAATGCTTAATAAGTACTAGACTAGACGAGATAATACCTAATTAGTACTACTACTAATTAGTAATACTTAATAAGTACTAGACTAGACGAGATAATTCAATTTTCTCTGTGGTCTAGTGTGTAAGACGCAGGGGTCCCGGGTTCAATTCCCAGGAAGGGGCGGAACGATTTGTACACGGTTTGGTTGGTGAGGACTTATTTCAAGTCCGCCCGGCTAGCTACCACCATCTTACCTAAGTCTGACGCCATAACAACAATTTAAAAATAGTTCTATTCCGGCAGTTATACAGCTTGTTCCTCAGTGATGATGATTCCGGGTGTAGTGCATGCGTTTCCACCTTCGGCCTTATCCTCACTTAACATCAGGTGAGGTGAAGGCCAAGCACTATCCCGTGAATAAAAAAATGATTAATTTCGAAACAGCTTATACCTACCTGATAGCTCTAATTAACAATTCCTAAATACATAGTTGGCTACTTTGAGTGGATGGAGTGATTGGAACTACTCTACCAAGAGCGTTTATTCCTCTCTTTGCTGAGACTGCGACATGTGGATCTTTGTGGCGAATTTAATTAACGGACATGAAAGGACTAGAAACTGAATGCAAACTCATACTTTTATGTTGCAAAATTAAATTCAACTTATACGGAAATGTAAACTAAATTAGTTACTCTAGTAATTTATTTTCTTTTTTTTTGTAGATTTTATAATAATGAAAACTAAGTAAAGTAAAGAAAACACGGTAGAAACAGATCCACAAAAACAACAAGTTCACAATAACCTATGAGCGTATTAAAAGAAATATTATACTGTAAATGTCATGCTCTTCGTGTTTTAATAATAACAAACTTTTCAATTTACTTACTACCTGCATAGAGCCTTTTTCCCAGTTTCCTAACTGGTTTAGATTAACGATCAAACAGAATTCCTATGAATTGATCTTTCAAGTAAGTGAATTTTAACACACATCCGAAAAGTTTGAAATGGTAAAAACTACTTCACAAGTAGGCTAACTGTAAAATTATTTACAGTTTGAACCTTAAGTAATAAAAAGCAAAAATAAAGTTTCATTATTAAAACTAAAACCTTTTTTGTTTATAAATAACCTAAAATACCAACATAAATATGTTTCAAGAATTCCAATTAGGCTTATATTTTTTCGAACAATCATTATTCTTATTAATTAAGTCGATAAGGTACTTAACCTTAGGACGTCAGCGAGCCCGAGTCGGGGCGTTAATGCCAAAATACCCTTTAACATACCGTGTTTTTATTAAATTAGTTCAGTGGCACGCGACTCACGAAACTAAGTATACGGACAAATCCAGGTCAAACTGACACGGCTTGAAAATAATAACATTTACCTCAGAACTTGGGCGAAACTGATTAGGTTTTGTATATTTGTATCTAAAATAAATGCTTCTTAGTGGCCCAATATATATACAAATCAATGAACACTGTCGTAGATCAAGATGTCCATCAGCCATTTTTAATGTACTCCCTGCTGGGAACAGGCTTTTCTAATGGGTGGATAAGGAGCACGGGCCATAACCCACCACGCGGGCCCAATGCGGATTGGTGGGTGGGTGATAATGACTGTAAATGCAGCCGGGACCAACAGCTTACGTGCCTTTCGAAGCACGGAGGAGCTCGAGATAATAAATTTTTGGTCACCAATCCCATGACCGACCCTTGCGAAAGTTGCTTAGCCTCCGCAATCGCTAAGCCAGGTGCTAAACCACTGCGCCGCCGAGCTCCTCAATCAAAATGAGGCCACTAATTATCCGGTATATAGAGTTCCTAAACTCCTTGAGTGCCAATGGTCTTCCTGCTCATCAAATAAAATTAAGGGTTGGTGTTCCGATTATGCTTTTACGCAATTTAAGCCCCCAAGATTGTGCAATGGAACTCGATTGAAAGTTACGGCGGCGGTACAAAGAAATGTGATTGAGGCAGAAATTTTGAAGGCGCGGGAGAAACAGTGTTCGTACCACGTATACTTTAATTACACTTACTAATTACATCCTACTAAAAGGTATTATAAATGTGAAAGTTTGTGGGTTTGGATGTTTGGATGTTTGTTCCTCAATCACGCAAAAACTACTGAACGGATTTGGTTGAAAATCGGCACACAGATAGTAGATAGCCTAGATTAAAACATAGAATACTTTTTATCCCGATATTCCCTCGGGAACGGGCACCACGCGGGTGAAACCGCGGGCGGCCGCTAGTTCCCAATAATTTTCCAATTCAAACGAGTCCAATTTCCAAAGAGTGTTTATTTTGCAATTACTACAGGGTCATTTTTTAACACCATCCAAATTTATATATTATAATCTTTGAAAAAAATTATGAAACACGTATTTTTAGGGTTCCGTACCCAAAGGGTAAAAACGGGACCCTATTACTAAGACTCCGCTGTCCGTCTGTCTGTCTGTCTGTCTGTCTGTCTGTCTGTCACCAGGCTGTATCTCATGTACCGTGATAGCTAGAAAGTTGAAATTTTCACAGATGATGTATTTCTGTTGCCGCTATAACAACAAATACTAAAAACAGAATAAATTTAATATTTAAGGGGGGCTCCCATACAACAAACGTGATTTTTTTTCCATTTTTTGCTCGATATTAATAACAACAACAGGTAGACAGTTGAATTTTTCACAGATGATGTATTTTTGTTGCCGCTATAACAACAAATACTAAAAACAGAATAAAATTAATATTTATGGGGGGCTCCCATACAACAAACATATTTTTTTGCCGTTTTTTGGTACGGAACCCTTCGTGCGCGAGTCCGACTCGCACTTGGCCGGTTTTTTCTTTTAATATCGCCCAGTACTAAAATATTAAGTTAAGGCTATACAAAGTTATCCAAAATAAAACTACATTTGCTGACACAATACACCGTTCCGCACGTCTGATGCGAGAACGAGACAGTCGGGTTGTTCGTCAGTTGCCGTAGGCGTGAAATACACAGAAAAGATGCGGCGGAGATAACGCGCAGATACGGCGGCGATGCCGGCGATACGTGTATCTGATTGGCCGAAAGCATCCGAAAGTCTCACATCTGCACCGTATCGCCGCCGTATCCGCGCCGCGTCGCTTCTGTGTATTTCACGCCGTACAGCTCTCGGCACCACCGCCCCGCGAACCTCTCCTTGTTGCCTCTCATTCAAAACATGTAGGACGATAGTGTTTGACTAGTAACCATGCTGTTGTCATAATTCACTCGGACAAATTTTTTTTTTGCAAAAAATTACCTACCTATTTTTTTTTTCAAAATTGAAGAGTTTTAATGATACCTAATGCCTAGAAAAAATTTGGATGGTGTTAAAAAAATGACCCTGTATAAATAAATCGCAGGGGCAAAGGCTCAAAGCCGCAGGAGTTGACCTCAGCCTGTCTAGCATGACCGATTTATATCGCGTGATATAGCGTTTTATCACGTTTAACTGTCAAAAATACAAAGGAATCTGACAGTTGAGTGTCGATAAAATGCTATATCACACGATATAAATCGGTCATGTTAGGCAGGCTGGACTGGTGGTTTCTCACACGGCCAAAAAATTTTAGCCACATTAGAAATATAATATATATGTCGGAGATACAGATTCCTCAAGGGATTAGCAGAATGCAAGCGACGTACATTTGCGAAGCTTGGATACGGCTGTGCGAGGCGGGAGACGGGAAGTTAGTCCTGATCGGCAACCGCGCGCAGACGCATCTATTCTGCGAATGCCTAGAAATTATTTTATTGTGTAGTGCCTCTAAGGAAAGTGTAACTAAGATAGTATTGTTTAGCCAATGACTTTTAGTATCATTGTGTTTAGCTATTAAATTGAGTACTTTATAGTGATCGTTTTCATTAATTCTCGAGAAACCCACATATAAAAAGGACTGAACCCTATTTCAATGCCCACTGATGTTCCTCTGAGTCCTTCTTCGACATATATTTTTCTGTAACTATTTTTATTTGGCAGGTAATTACAATAAAAATACCCTCGGTGAAAATCAATGCCCAACTCTGTGTGGTTTTTTTTAAATATATTTTTTAAGTTAATCTGTCGCTGTCGTTTTCTTTGCAACAAATGGTCGTCTTGCGAGAAGCTTTTCGTGCAATGATTTACCATACTCAAAACATAGGCTAACCTTTAAGGAATCTTACGAAAATTTACACACTGCTTTTTGTAAGTCTTCTCCTTCGTTAGCAACAATTTTTTTTAAACGTGGTTGAAAGAACTTTATCGATGTTTCGAGACCCGGACGACCATGGACTGCAGTAATTTATGAACTTCATCAAGGTAGAGTGGCTTTTAAAGGAACGTGGGCAAATTATATATCGAGAGATTCGGGCTGAACTAAAGATTGAATCACGGACAGTTTCCACTATCTGGCATGAATAACTTAAAATCTAGAAGGTTGCCTCTAGACAGGTACCTCATTAACTCAGAAATCAGCAGAAATACTTAAGTATGTAGTATAAGTGTAGTATAAGTATAGATTAATATTGGAAAATATTTTGAATGCTGTTTAACCTGAATGTATTTTTATGCGCAATGAGTTAAGAGAGAAAAGCTCTAAAAAGTTGTAAATAATGTTTTTTTAATATTCTTGCTATTTTTTGTTTCACTAAAAACTTTCGAAGCGCTCATGGCGGAACTTGACAGACTGATCGTACTCGATCACGTTTGTTAAGCAACGCTCGGTCTGGTCAGGTGGCGGATGGGTGACCGTTAAGTGGCATTACAACTGAGCGCTTCCGTGCTTCGGAGGGCACGTTAAACCGTCGTTCCCGGCTGTTGTCATCTGATAATAGTCGTTAAGCCAAGTTAGAGGCCTTAAGGCGGCTTGATAAACTCTAACACCAGAGGTGGCCACTAATCCTCATTCGATAAGAAGAAGAAGACTAAAAACTTTTGGAACCGCCTATGTATGTTGCGTCTCATCTTTGTATTTTAGCACCGAAAACATAGTAACAGAGAAATATTATGATACAATAAAATAATGCTGGCGGAGGGAACGTACTTTAATTTATGATTTTATTAAAAGTTAACTATGTAGGTATTTTATTTTTTTATTGTCGTGTAAGAAAATAACTGTTTTCTGCAAAATTCTCTAAATATTGTGATTGTGAATATTTTCCATGGAAAATTACAAATACAGGTGTCCCTTTTATATGAACATTGTTATGTTTTAAAACCACAACGCGAACGAAGTCGCGGGCAGCAGCTAGTACCAAATATAACGTTTCTTTAGTTTTAACGTAAAATAAATACTTCATAATTTTCATATTTAGGGCTCCGTGCCCAAAGGGTAAAAACGGGACCCTATTACTAAGACTCCACTGTCCGTCTGTCTGTGACCAGGCTTTATCTCATGAACCATGATGGCTAGACAGTTGAAAATTTCACAGAATATATGATGTATTTCTGTTGCCACTATTAACAACAAATACTAAAAACAGAATAAATACAACTAACGTTTCTTGCCTTTTTTGTACGGAACTCTTCTTGCACGAGTCCTCTACTGATTTTTTTCATATATATTACTTGACTTGTATTGGAACATCCCACAAAAAAATGTGTGTGAAAGCGTAATTAGCTTCCTTTTCCAAGTCTTTTTATGCTCCCACCAAATTTTATAAATAGAGCCTGTTTCACAAAGTCCGATCCAAGTCCAAATAGCTTTTTGTACAATTATTGGTGAAGTACTTATGCTATTTTTTATGCATAACGAGATAGTGCATGGCCTTCATCTCACCTGATGTAAAATGACGATAAGGCCGAAAATGGAAGCGCACTACACCTGGAATCCTCATCACTGAGCAACTGGCTATCTTATCTCTAACAAAACAATTTTTAAATTGTTGTAACACCAACTAAACCGAGTACAAGTTGTATCCCTGCGTCTTACACGGGTACCCCTGCATCTTACACGGGTATCCCTGCGTCTTACACGGGTACCCCTGCGTCTTACACGGGTATCCCTGCATCTTACACGGGTGGGCGAACCACTAGACCACGGAGACGGCTACAAATTTCATTTAAATTATGTTTCCATATTTGTAATTACATTAACCAGGAGTCCCATAGCACGGGGTTTACCTAGATTGTACTCCTGTCTCCTATCATTTATATATGTTGAATGAAACTATAAATGAAACAAACTATACTATTATTGGTAAAATTAAATCATTATTTGGAAGTTTCCTTTATTTTGTTGGCATAGTTAGTCTAAAGATTATGACCCCGACTGTTAACGCGTCGAGTCGCGAGGTCGATTCCGACTAAACGCAAACGTTTGAATGACAATTTGGAGTCATAAAATTATTTGTTCATAATATATCAAAACCTGAGTCACGGTTTATATATAGACTTTTCTTTAACTAATGAAAGTAATGATGGATGAAAGTTATCTGGTAATTATTTATTTTAATAGCTACCTACTTCTGCTACACAAGTCATCTAATTTGTAAACATGCAAACGACGAGTATCTAACAAGAAAAGGAGCCGAAATCTGAACGTATTCTAACTTATTATTAGCGCATAGAGAAAGTAACCACTCCACAGAGTACTCTTATATCACTCACGCACAGACCAGAAACGAAATGACACAGAAGTTCTTAATTCTACAGTGTAAATAAAAATATTATTTTCCCTCTCTTTTCCGTTACTTAATTTGTTATTATGTGTACTTATGCCAGATACCAGTATACATTTTCTACTAATTTACCTATTGTAATATTTGGTTGAATGCTAGAGCAGCGGTTCCCGAATAGAATTCCGCGGAACCCTGGGGTTCCGTGAGAGGCTCTCAGGGGTTCCGCGAAAATTCAAGAGTTTATAAATTCAAGATCCTACTTATCTTTTTGTTCTAACTATATTAATATTTTATATCTTAAAAGTCCTTCTTTTAAAGTCAGACTATATCATAATATCAGTGTCTAGTGTCAGAAACCGTTGTTCTGTAGATTTTATGAAAGCAGAATTGCAAAAGACATGTCTTGCAAAAATGACGCGGAATTAACGAGTGATCAAAAGTCTCTTTTTCCCTTTACCTAAGTACCTAGTTATCCTTTTTTTTTATTACACTCTTACTTTGCTGACCCGCCCGTTTGTTTTCATTGATTTCGAGTATTTTAATTACAAACATTCACATACATTCAACATGTCTGGGTAACTGGTAAATGATACATTCAACATGTCTGGGTAACTGGTAAATGAAGGATTTACCAGTTACCAGACTCTACAGTAGTTTTACTGCTAGTTTTAATGATTTCAACGTACATTTAGAAAATAGATCCAAAAAATTTTTTTTGCGCACCCTTGTATTTGTCCTATTTTCTGTTCCTAAAAGCGCCAACCCTAGTTAGTTCTTACTAGAGCTAGGGTTCCGCCGAAAATCGGTTAACCAAAAAAGGGTTCCGAAGCCAAAAGAATTTGGGAACCGCTGTGCTAGAGCATCTATCTTAGAAGATATAACCACAGTATTTATCTATAGTTGTGTTAGGTGCGTCACTGACCCTGTCAGAAAAACAGCGCCTCTATGCCTGTCAACCGGTCACAGAGGCATATATGCTGAGGCAGGTTTTTATTGGCCTTACACGCACATCTTAGGTTTAATTTTTGTATTATTTTTGAATTTTATTAGTTTAAGTTTTTTTACAAAACCCCGCTGTATTTTTTTTCATTACCTTGTTTGTACATTTTTGTTGTATTCTTCGTTTTATGTCTTCTGTAAATATGTGTGAGTGTCAATAAATGTTTATTCTATTCTATTCTATTCTTATTCACTTCTCAAGCTTACGCGCTCACTAGACATGAAATAAAACACTTTTTAACGGATATTTAGTTGGTATTTGGTTTGATTTTTGATTTTCCCGACGTTTCGGCACCTATGCACATGCCGTGGTCACTATCGTGGTTATTATTATTTATTACTTGTTTAAGTATATTAGGTTTGCTTATTAAACTCTACCTTCAACGTCTGCATAAAGTTGACGTCCTAGCGGGTTGCAGCAGAAGTTATCAAAAATGAGAAAAAAAATGAGAGCCAGTAGCAAATTGATAAGTAAAGTAGCAAAACGTTAGGCTTTATTACTGCACTATGCTCATAAAAGGTACTTTATTCATAAAGTATTCCCTTCCAGTGCCGTCCACTTAGACCACTTAAGGCGGTTGTATGACCGAAAGTGGCGCCCTCAGAGGTTTTTATTGAATAAGTTATTAATAGAAAAAGATTTTAATAATGTTTATCGTGGAGATTTTAGGGCCCATAGTCTAGTATTTTTAGAAGGTCACTACATGTCCTCGTAGTCATTCGTAGAAGTAGATAGCAAATGTGTCGAAAACGGCCACTTTTAGCAGTTATTCTATCTACTTCTAGCAGTGGCTACTAGGGAAAGTAACGATACCGTCTAAAAATACTAGACTGTGGGCCCTAAAATCATCACAATAAATTAGGAAAACCTTAAAAGGAAACACCACGGTCGAGAGAACTGAAAAATTCCTATAGAAAGTTGACAAAAGCAGTTTCGTAGTCTCCTGTTTCCTCCTCCAAAACTTGACCGATATAAAATATATCGGACAGATATTCTTTTCATTAAAATTTAAAGAAAGGATTTGGCTGTGTTCCTATGTTTTCCTTTTTTATCTTCAGATAAAAAAAATGCCATTGTTTCGACATCCAGCAATCAAATTTGACGAAATTATATAAAAAAAGCAAAACATTTAAACACAGCCAAAGCATGAAATAAAACACTTTTTAACGGATACTAGCGCGGTTTTATTGAATGTACTTTGGTATTTAGTTGGTCCCCCGTGACCACGGCAGCTGCAAAGGTGCCGAAACGTCGGGAAAAACCAAAAATCAAACCAAATACCAACTAAATACCAAAGTACATTCAATAAAACCGCGCTAGTATCCGTTAAAAAGTGTTTTATTTCATGTCTAGTGAGCGCGTAAGCTTGAGAAGTGAATACAGCCAAAGCATTTCTTTATTTTTTTTATTAAAAAAGTATTAAAATCAATCTAGTTTTGGAGGAGGAAACAGGGGCTATGAAACGTTAATTTTGTCAACTTTATATAGGATTTTTTTAATTCTTTCGACCGTAGTGTTTTCTCTTAAGGCCTCAGTGCTAATGAATTCCATTAATGATAAATAAAAAATAAAAGAAATATTCGGTTTTTGTTACTGTTTAATACACGCACAGCTTTGTAGTATATCTGAAGTGGAACGGATCACTTAGCTACCTCGCACATCTCTAGTGGAACCGCACCCTTATTCTGAATACTCAAATACTCAGAAATAATAACACGGAGAATGCAGAAAAAATCTTCGTTAGTTAATGTAATAGACAAACTATTTTTTCCTGAAGCCGACTCACATATAACTAAAAGCCAACAACACGTTTTTATAAATCCGCCATTTATAAAGAGTGAATTGAGTGCGAATTTCGAAAAGCATTGAATACTAATTGTGCCGTTTCAAAAGTATCGTTTTACTTGATTAAAATTTCCAAATCTCTATTACGAATTCCTATTCATGTACGTTTAATTAAAACTTTGTTAGCAAGTAAAACTATAAAAGCTGAATTATTTTTACAATACATATTCATTTCACATTTGACCTCAGTTTTAGTAGTACTATTAATAGTCTAGTTATTTCTTCTAAATTCATCCTATGCATTCTCTAAAGTAGGTATATTTATTAACGGAAGTTTCACAATAATAAATTGTTATTGTCTTTTGAAGCCAATTTTGACAGACTTTAAAAACAGACCTATGAATTTCAATTTTACATTTTTGGTGGTACGTGGTGGGCGACACGCTGAAACAATTTTCTCCAATTCTGTTGGGTTGTACCGAACTTTAAATAATATAAGAATATGTGTTGGTTTGAAAATAATGCGTCGATCTGTTGTAAACATAATAACATCGTTCACATGACACTATTCCTTTGACACTTAACCACTGGCATTATCATTTGAGCTTCTCTGTCGCTCTTAACTGAACATTCATATTCAAGATCATGAAGGAAATCAAAATAACTGAATGTGCTTATCAATAAACTTTTAAACATTGTGGTTTTATTAAAATACACAATAAAATAAAATGAAATACTGACCTTAAAACTTAAAAAGATAAATCGAATCAGAATTATTTCTTAAACATAATGTTTTTCTATTTCCGTATCTAAAATGAGATTGGTAAATAAACTTCAAAATTAGCAGTAAAGCTTTCGAGAAAATAGGTTACTGCAACTGGACCAGAATATTTTATTAGGTTTTCAACTAATGAACGCAAGTACTGTTAATTTTATTCTATTTAATTTTCTTCCATCGCAATCGTTTAGGCCAATTGCATTGTATTTTTTTTTTCAATGCCATTGTTGGAGGAATTGATAGTCCCTTCAAGCGCACGCCAATTTTTTTGTAAAAAAATTGACAATCGCAAATTATCCTTACCAAACTGCTTTTACGGTGGCACCCTAGCGAAAGTGGCGCCACGGTGAATTTTATTTAATATTATAATTTTAATACACAATTTTAATAATGTTTTACGTGGAATTTTTAGGGCCCACAGTCTAGTATTTTTAGACGGTATCGTTACATTCCCTCGTAGTCACTGCTAGAAGTAGATAGCAAAACTGCTAAAAGTGGCCGTTTATGACACATTTGCTATCTACTTTTATGAATGACTACGAGGGCATGTAGTGATACCTTCTAAAAATACTAGACAATGGGCCCTAAAAACTCCACGTAAAACATTATTAAAGTATTTTTCTATTAATAACTCATTAAATAAAAACCTCTGAGGGCGTCACTTTCGGTCATACAACCGCCTTAAGATTTATCTTTGTGGAACGATTTTTCGCCAGAATGAATAGAAAAGATGACACATTAAAAATAAAATATTTACTGCCGGCCGTAACATCCGTGGGCTAGCAGCACATTTTGACACGACAAATAAAATAATCTTGTTTAAATTAATGATTGGAAGTTGTGGCTGGATTTAAATTTAGACGGGACTGGATTTAAATTAAGACGGGCCTAACTTTCTTCTTCTCATCTTCACACACGCATTAAAAACATTAATAATGACGACGATGATGATGTAAAAACAGTAAAAAAATATTCATTACTAGCGGCCGCCCGCGACTTCGTCTGCGTGGAAAGTTTCTTTGCTATCCCTCGAGAACAATACTTGTTTTCGGGATAAAAGGTACCCTATGTCCTTCTCTGTACCCTTGGCAACGTGTATGTAAAATTTCATGATGATTGGTTCAGTAGTTAAGACGTGAAGGCGTAACAAACAAAGAAAGAAACAAACGGACTTTCGCATTTATAATATTACTAGCGGCCGCTCGCGACTTCGTCTGCGTGAAAACGTTTTTTGCTATCCCTCGGGAAAAATACTTTTTTCGGGATAAAAGGTACCCTATGTCCTTCTCTGTACCCCTGGCAACGTGTATGCAAAATTTCATGAGGATCGGTTCAGTAGTTAAGACGTGAAGGCGTAACAAACAAACAAACAAACGGACTTTCGGATTTATAATAATTTCAATAATAATAATTAAAATAATAATAATTAAGTAAGGATTTCAACGAGGACATTTCGTTATAAAGTTTTATCGCTAAATGGTATGTAGCTATCTTTGTTGAAACTCTTGTCAGTGTTAAAACTGGTCTTGTTGAAGTTCCGGTGTTGTCACTGACAAATGCCTGGCCTCGCCTTGCCCCACTAATTGACTGCACGTCAAATTTAACCGTAGTGCCGCAAATATACGGACGTTGATCCTTCACGGGGTTTGTTAAGTGAATTTAAGGTGAGACATCATGGGAATGAGAGGGAAAACTCTTATCAGATTGCTACGATCGACTTTTCAGTGTTTAGTGCTTTGTGTTTTTTCAGATTTGCTGTAAAACAACTTCACAGGACTCATTTTTGGGTCATGTCTTGAAGGAATCAAAAATTTTAATAATTAACAGGAAAACAATTAAACAAAATGTATACTCGAAAGGCATGGAAAATAGGAGTTCAGATTCATTCTTACCTTTTATTAGCTTAATGTAAGTAGGTATTGAATCAATAATCAGTTGTATCAGTCACAATGGTAACTGTTTATTTTATTTATTTTCACACTAATCTTGTAGGTTTTTTAATATATTTTGTTTCGTGAATAGAAAGATTATGCAAATAAATGTTTAAGAACCGATTTTTCAATTCCATTATTTTAATAAACAACATAAAGAATAAAAATGGAGTATCTAATAACAAAATTCAACTTATTTGAAAGCAGACCTCATTTATATTATTTGCCTTACTTTAGTACTAAATTAAGTTTCGTATTTACGCAAACAAAAGCGTTTTCGCAAACAAAAGAAAACTAAAAGGGAATGCACAGACATCATCGCGTAACTAGAGTTGGTTCATTTACAGTAAAA
Source organism: Agriphila geniculea (assembly GCA_943789525.1). Lineage (NCBI taxonomy): Eukaryota > Metazoa > Arthropoda > Insecta > Lepidoptera > Crambidae > Agriphila > Agriphila geniculea. The sequence goes on along the minus strand of OX038882.1, from coordinate 13,937,911 downwards.
TACTTCGGGTCGTATTTCGCAAGAGGTAAACACTGAAGGTCTACGTAATACAAAGATAACAAACTATAATTGCCCTAGAAGAAACTTAAGGTATAGCAAAGGGCTTAAAAATACCAATTTTTTTTTTATATCATCATTCCCGTTTATAGTATGTATTTGTTATTTGAATGTTAAATATTTTCATAGTTTCAAACATTAAAAATAGGATGTGAAAACATAAATCTAATTCTAAGCAATAACGATAGCGTACAGCTAAAATAAGAATTTAAAACAACCCTGTAGCTTACGCCTGGCATGCGTGATCGTGAATTCGATTTGGCCTGCTTGGCTAACAGATAAGTAGTTTTGTATTTTTTTCTACTAGACAGTTTAAATTATAATGTGGTAATTTAAGCGAGTCAACTTGGCAGGCAACTTTGCGCTTTTTATCGACAATCGCTTGTTAAAACTAATCGCCACCTCATTGAAATTAGTGCGATTAAATTTTACAAGCGATTGTCATTAAAAACCGCTAATTGACTAAAGTCGTCTGCCAAGTTGCCTGCCAAGTTGCTCCATGTAAATAAAATTATTATTTTTGTAGTGAAATATTTACATGCGCCAACATTACATTTGTTTTTGGCGCCATTTAGTCGAGTTCGGTTTGGTGACTATTTTAATTATTTGCAAATTGATTCATAGTGGATATTGTGTCTTAAAATTGATGCAGTTTTGTGGTACAAGTGTCTACGCAACTGAACAATATGTGGGATAATTGAAATAGGCGCGATCTTGGTTGTGTGAAGCCGAGACTTTTACTGTGGTGGTGGCTACCTCGGCAGAATTTACCGAGTAAACTGTATTGATATACTTGGTGCCAAAGCTCCAAGCAGCATTGGAATGAAAAACACCCGCATTCTAATATAAACTGAAACAATCTACCACTGAACTATTCAACATTTGACACTGGCAAAAATTACTTCCAAGAGGAAAGTAGATTGCCATTACAAAAATAAGAGGAAGAAGAAGAACATTACATTTACCTATTTGCAAATAAATGTGTATTATTACCCTCCCGACCCGTCCACCCACTGGACTTTCCCATCAGTGGGTATTAGGCCCGTAACCGAAAATATTTCGCCGTCACTTGTTTTCTTATGTACTGTAGTATACTGCTATAGCCCGGTTTGGTGTGAGATTGCCTGTAATTTCTATGTTTGTGAGAACGAAAAACTGCTTTGTTCCGAGCGACTCTTCTACTTATCTACTTTATGTTTTGTTGTATTTAGTTCGTTTGGGTTTTATATTATTCGCAGAATGGAAATTAAAAAATATATATGTTTAATAGATTCTTTGATAAAAAAAACCCTTTTCGATATGCATTACTATCAAAGCATCATGAGAATACAAGATATCGTACCTAGATCAAAATCGAAAGGATTTCGGTTACATAGCATTTGTGTCATACACTTAGAATGTACTTTACCCAACTTTTTTCCTTTAGAATCGCGTATATTTGTATTTCCTGATGTCCTTTACTTCTCGTTTTTTTAGGAGTAAACAGTTGTTTATAGAAATGTTTGCACACTTGATGAAATTGCTTAATGAAGATTTTTTAGAAATTTCTAATAATCATTATAATGCAAGGTTTCATTCATCATAATATTATGCACGAATACATACACCAAGTACAAATTTCACAAAATAAAATTTACATATTATTTTACAAAAAAATAGTTTCATAAACTGAATAGCTTTAATATACTTACGAGTCGTCGCATCAGTAGAAGCCGCTAACAGCCAATCCAACACAAGTACTGCTAAAAGTCCTTTTAAGCTTTTTAAAATACTTAATTTATACTGATTATACATATTTATTTTATACTATTCACTATAGTTACAAAATAATTATCTAACTAACACATAATTCAATCAAACAATTTGGCTAACTATATAGCACCACGTTGGGCGCCATTACAACTTCTACTGTTTTCACGAATATTAACCACAAAACTTTGAAGTAATTGCTTTACAGGGAATTTCTAATACATTCAAAAATATAGTATCTTATACGAACTGCATCAAAAACACGCAAGTAAGTGATTAAGGAGTTCAACGGATTCGACGAAGTATAATGATACTTTCCAGGAACGCCGTGAAAAGTTTTACACGCGCAGTCCGCCGAAGGACTAACACGACCGTCTGTGACGACGATTCGCAGACAACTAGTGCAAGAGTCTTGCACCGGCCCACGATAGGACCACCCCTTTTCGCTATCCCTGTCTCTTTCACGTGAGCACGCGTACAAATTCATAAAACAACCCCCATGCCTTCTGGCTCTGGCATTTTCTTTCATATTACGTTAATAATGAGGGCTTTATTTGATTTCAACGCTTTTTAACTTAATAAAAAGGTGAAGTCATACTTTTTAATGTTTGCTTTTGACAGTAGCAATCAGCAACCAAAATAGTTAATTATTATCCACTACGCTTTCTTCTCTTGATAATTAAAAAATATAATTATGATTTTTTTATTTGTAATGATACTGCTCGTAGCTGGCAATATGAAATAACAATTTATTTGATTGTTTATCTAGTTAATTTAATATTATTTCAGTTTTATAAAGCATAAAGCGTTTTTCTTGTCACTAAGTTTCCTTTGTGATGGAGTGAGACGTGGGACAGAATAAACTTCTTATAACTTGACAAGGTTTCATTCTAACCTTTCACCTTTGTAATTTGAGCAGCAACTCTCGGTTTGTAACCAACTCAAATTGATTTTTATGATGGCTGCAACAAGAATACTTCAAATATTGGAGCATTCACACCAACCGGTAACCGCAACGTGTGGAAGCCATTTAAATGCTGACAATGCTCATATTATGGACATTGATTTTTCTACGATGTTTATTAATATTAGTTCAACAAAATAGTTCACAGTATTTTTTCCAAAAAGAGTTAGGATTTTTAATTACACCAATTGGGCATTAATATGTTGTTACGGGTAATAAATATTTAAGTTCTCAAAATATATATTTAATTATCTGTCATTAAAATAATGGCAAAATTTATCAATTGTTGTTATGAGAACAGCAATAAGAATAAATTCCAAATAAAATTTCAAAACAAAATTAGGCAAGAGAAAATAAATTGGAAATCAAAATAGAAACCAACATTGATCTTAGAAAATTGTTAAAATTATTTGTTCATTTTTCTTTGGACAATGTGGTAAAATGTTGGCACCCAAAATATTTAAATCAAAGTTAAATAAATCGACAATATATTTTCCTATACCCATTCAAGACTTTTTGCTAAAAATAAGGATTTGTGCATTTGGTTTTGTGCAGAGCTTTAAGTTTAACTTACAGCACGGACCATTATAGGTTCACTAATATGATAGCGATCTTGGGTAGCATATACCATTAGAGGGCTTGCAACTTGTTCCAAAGGCCACCTTAAACTGGAATCTAATAGAATTCTAAAAATCCACTTTAACATATAATTTATTTTGTTTCTCGGTAATAATAATGTCCGGCGAGTCGGCGCCACTGAATTGAGTTCCGCGAACGGACGGGGTATTTCCTTGCAACTCCCTAGGCCACCCTAGACGGCCTTAAGGTAAAGGTACCATTAATATTTATGCCTCCGTACGTCATTCGCTTTGCCTTTCCTTTATGCGTCATCTAACCGATGCAGTTAAGCTTACAAGTTACAAAACGTCTCTTGTCTTTGATAACTTTGAATATCGATGTCTTGGCTTCGTAACAGCCTCACTGATATTGAAGATGACTTTACATACTACATTACATGTTTTTACTTATACTAAAAACTGATATTGCCATAGATATATTTATTTAACCGCATATTTCAACCAGTCGGGCGCGTTTTCACTTGAACTTTTACGATTTTCCCATTGTTGTGATACATTGCTACTTTTCTTTGGTAAGTTTTTATTTATGCCAAATAGAAGTAGCAATGTCTCACATTCATCTATCAAATGAAAACGATTACGATAGCCATGTAACTTAGCCGGTACGGCTTCTGGATGGTCTGGCACACACCACACAATTTAACTAATTTCCCGAACTTTATATGACGCGCGACTGTACTGACCGTTACACTTATCACTATACTGTACTTCACTTCACTTCATAATTTCACAGGAATTTTTTCAGCATTGCGATGCCAGGAGAGCGCCTGAACTGCCCAGTCGAGACGGCGCTAAATTTTACAATCTGAAAGACGCAGAACAAAATCCGGTATTTCTGGGACACATTTTGATTTCCGGAACATCGAACATAATGCATAGAGCGCATCATAGATAACGGTTTATATTGTGACCACGGTCCAGCAGCAATGCATTAATCCCACAGCGCAAGATTACCAATGGTATATCATACACATTTCATTTATAAACCATAAAACAAAACCAAATATAATTAAAGTTCCTTATGTGCTTAACTAAGTTTGTTTCAATGATTATTTGATTGTATCAAATTATCTTATATTACCCATATATTATTATATTATAATATTACCTAATATCTGTAGGTACTTGTACGAAAAAACACTACGGTACTCTATTACTGAAAAACAGTGAAATAAGCTTTACAATATTTAAACTGTATTGAATATTTTATTAAATTTCGGGATTAAACTTTATTCCAGTTCAAAAGTTATCGAAAGCTTGTACTGAAGCCTGCGTGATTTCGATTCAACAATTTTGCCTGAGAACATGTAAACACAATTTTGTGGAGTTTTTGCGAAAAATTTAACGTATTTGTTTTATTAGAGCTTAATAAAACAAATACGTTTCCATCACTTCAATGAATGAATTACTAACTGCCTGTATAAAATTCCAAAACTCTAGTCTAACTAAAGAAAATACAAATATCTTAAATACAAATCGAAGTTAAAGTATATATAGGTACTAGCTTTTGCCCGCGACTTCGTCCGCGTGGACATTCGGAAAATCTCTATGGAATCTTTGACTGAGATAAAAAATAAGCTATAACTATCTTTGTGCTATTCCAAATCCGTTCAGCCGGTTTTTTTACGTGATAGTAAGATACATCCAAACATTAAACTTTATAATATTATTAGTTCCCGTTCCCGTTCTCATTCTCATTCCTGTACCCGTTCCCGTATTATTTTTCCATTAAAAATTTGAACCCCCATTTCACCCCTTTAGAGGTTGAATCATGGCTGGCCACCGTGTTGGACTTCAAATAACATACCGTTTTCGTAATCAACATCCCATGAAACCTCAATAACGACATCCATATCGAGTTATGAAAAAAAAGTATAAGTACTTGTTAATTTTAATTTAAAATAATGTTTGCATGCTATCGTTAATGGTAAAATAGGCATATCTTTTAAAGACCTCCGGTGAACGTTTATCAAATGCAAATAAATGATATTCTATTCTATCCTAATCCATGGGTCCATTTACCCCTAAGGGGTTAATTATCGGAAAATCACAAAATACATGTTTGCTTTAAAAAGTTGTTAGTTTTTAAAAGTACTCCTGTGAAGTTTCACGTCAAAATGTCTATTCAATATTATTTTTTCATACAAAACATGAACCCCATTTTACCACTTTAGGGGTTGAAACATAGCCACTATTTAAACTGTAACTGTGCCACTGTGTTGGACTTAAAAATAAATGCCATTTTCACAATCAACATCCCATAAAACCTCAATAACGACATCCATATCGATTTTAGGCTTATTATCCCACTTACCCCTTAATGGGTTGATTTTCAGAGATTTACGAAAAACATTTTTGATCATTTGTTTATAAAAGTACTCCTACGAAGTTTCAAGTCGTAATGTCTTTTATATTATTTTCATACAAAGTTTGAACCCCAATTGACCCCTTTAGGGGTTGAATAATGTCTACCACCTAAAAGTAAATGCCATTTTCGTAATCAATATCCCATAAAACCTCGATAACGACACCCATATCGATGGTGAGCTTTTTTTACCCCATTTACCCCCTAAAGGGTTGAGTTTCGTAAAACCACGAAACACTTGTTTGCTTATTTGTTTTTAGAAGTACTCCTACGAAATTTCAAGTTGAAATGTCTATTTAATATTTTTTTTTCATACAAACTTTGTACCCCCATTTCAACCCTTTAGGGGTAGAATTTCCAAAAATCCCTTCTTAGTGGGTGTTCAAACTGTATAAAGTATCTATGTACAAAATTTCAAGTCTCTAGGTTTAGTGGTTTGGGCTGGGCAATAGTCTGTCAGTCACCCCTTCACTTTTATATAAAGAACTAGCGGCCGCCCGCGTCTGCGTGGAAACGTTTTTTGCTATCCCTCGGGAACGATACTTTTTTTCGGGATGAAAGGTACCCTATGTCCTTCTCTGTACCCCTGCCAACGTGTATGCAAAATTTCATGATGATCGGTTTAGTAGTTAAGACGTGAAGGCGTAACAAACAAACAAACAAACAAACGGACTTTCGCATTTATAATATTAAGTAAGGATTAATAACTATCATTATTGTAACCTATGTATGTAGTTATTATTGCTTTGTATGATTATGTGGCTCTGCCTAAAACATTTTTTATGTAATTTATTATTAAATGTTTGTGACGTTGTTTTGCTTGTGTGTAGGTCGTTTGGTAAGCTACAAAAATTTTACCTAAAGATGCGTCTACGCTAAACAAGCCAAGCACGAGCGGAGCACAAACCGAATACGAATTCGTATACTATGGATTTACTTACGAGCCTGGAACAAGCGCGCCCTGAGGGTTTGGTTCGTGCTCGTCTGTGCTTCGCCAACTGTCAGTTTTATGACGGATACGAAGATATTTGCATCGTGGACAAGACAGTGACACACTTGGTACTGTGAATGACATGCGCAGAGCGGCTCCGCTCGTGCTCGTCTCATCTCCGCTTGTGCTCGACGCATCTAGCGTAGTCTGACGTCATAAAATCATATTTACATTCTTTTGTTCCAGTAGTAAGAGTAAAGATAGCCAGTTCTTCAGTGGTTGAAGATACCGGGTTAAGTGCGCTTCCACCTTCGGCGTTATCGTCACACAGCATTTAGTGAGATGAAGGCCAAGTGCCTTCGCCCGTTGTACATAAAAAAACTATAATTATTCAATTAATAAGTAAGTTCATAAGCGTCTCAGATATCGGCCTGGTGACCGCGCCCGCTTCACCTTCACAGAAGTAAGAAGCCGAAGCCGTACAAACGTCAAGACTACAATTACATTACTTCTGTTTAACCATTTGTATTTCACACGTATTTTCTATTGTCATTGTTTCTCCGACACATAAACTTTTAAAACGGGAAAAAGGAAATGTACCCGTGAGTTTCTGGACGTTTACAATTTGACTTGGATTTTGTTTTACTGAGTATTATTCTAAGAATAAAAACAACAGCTTTTCCAACAGATATCGTGTCAAATTGACATTATTAGCATCAGGAAATGGGACATTTCTTTGGTGGTAGTATGTATAATTATGTAAATAAATCTTAAACCTTTTTTTTGTAATATAAGCCTTGGTTACATAAAGATCTACGAGTATAATGCTTATGAGTGACTTTATATTTACTTCATATTTGTTACCTTTGATTCAGCTTTGATTAGCTCGTGATGTTAGAATATCTACTTTTGTATTTACATTTCTAATATTACAATTGCTAATTACAAATTATAGATACGTACCATTCTCCTGTGAAATCCTTCGAATACAGAGTCTTAGTAGTAATTCCATATAATGTAATTTTGCCTAAGTAGGTGTTGGTTCACCTACTTAGGTCACCACAGATTTTATAAGTACTCTGTGGTACCAAAATTATGGGCGTGTGTAATGTCATTATTCACTTAGTCACGTGCATAATGCAAAATCAATTGAGGGTACTGACCAAAACAAGGAATAGTCGCCCTCAACTCACCTCAAAACAATTCGAATTTCGTGCCGAACGGGCTGGAAGGCCAATTTTCGCGGAGGAAAGCATTCGAAAATCATCGCCTCTTTTCCCAGCGGACGTGGTCTCAAACAGAGCTATTTGGTATCTACAACTCTTACGCTGAAATTATTATGAAGTCCAAATATATTTGGTTTGCCTATCAATTACAAAAGTGAATTAAATAAAAAATCTCGTGGATTCGACACTTAGTTTTTTTTTTATTTCTTTACATAAGACCTAAATAAACTCTATTACGCCATGATATACAGGGTCACTGGAAATATGACGTATTCCTGCTAAGAGGTTATAGGTGAGGTCAAAACAAATATTTTTTGTCATATAACTTTTTCTCAAAAAATTAATAGTTTTTAAGTTAATTGAAATTAAGTATTTTTTTACCAAAAGTACGTTTTCAGACACAAAAATTTAAAATAAAAAATAACTACTCATTCGATTCTGGTTTTTTCATTATTTTGGGATAGAAAACAATCTAAGTGTTGATAATGAATAAAAAAAAATTACAAAAAATATAGGTTTTTATAAAAAAATCTATCCTTAAATGCATTTATTTTTTTATTTTTTTCAGATTTTTTGGAAATAGCATCAAATATCTTTAAAAAAATTCTAGTAACTAAGCGTGCATAATATTTTAAAAACATCACCATCTATTCACCTTTCAGTTGAGGTATAAAACTTAATAATAACTTAAAAAAAATGAGAAATTAAGACTTAACTAAATAGCAGTCCCATTTTATGCAGCAAAAATTTCCTACTTCAAGCGCTTCGAAGGTAGCCGTATTATCCTATTTATATCATAAATGTGAAAGTTTGCTTGTTTGGATGATTGTTAATCAATCACGCAAAACGACTGAACGGATTTGGATGAAATTTGGCACACAGACCGTTTATAAACAGGATTTAAATATATGAGGATACTATTATCTTGGTTAAAGGTTCCCTAGGGGTTTTCTCGAATGTAATTGCGGACAAAGTCGCGGGCGGAAGCTAGTTTGCCATAAATGATCGTGCTTACTAAAAATACTTTCGTCCGAGTGAGTTTGAAACAGAATTATTTTCCGCCGATGAGTCAAAATTTTATACAGACAGCATCAAAAATAACCATGCATATCAGCCATTTTTAATGACCCGCTGCTGGGGAACAGGCCTTCCTTTCCTTTTGGGATAAAGCGGACGTGCCATAACCCACCACGTGGGCCCAATGCGGATTGGTCGGTGTTAACTCAATGTACCTTACATTGAGCCCTTGGTTCTGGCTGCATTTACAGTCGTTAACACTGACCAATCCACATTGGGTCCACGTGGTGGGTATGGCCCGTCCGCTTTATCCATCCACAAGCCAAAAGGTAGGCCAGTTCCCCAGCAGCGGGGCATTAAAAATAGCTGATATGCATGGTTATTTCTGACACAGTTTGTATACAATTTTGACTCATCGGCGGAAAATAATCCTGTCTCAAACTCACTCGGACGAAAGTATTTTCAGTAAGTACGACCATTTATGGTAAACTAGTTTCCGCCCGCGACTGCATTTGCATTTACATTCGAGAAAATCCCTAGGGAACCCTTAACCAAGATAATAGTATCCTCATATGTTTTAATCCGGCTTATAACCTATCTGTGTGCCAAATTTCATCCAAATCCATTCAGCCGTTTTGCATGATTGATTAAGAATCATCCAAACAAGCAAACTTTTACATTTATGGAATAAGTAGGATAATACGGCCACCTCCGAAGCGCTTGAAGTAGGAAATTTTTGCTACATGAAATGGGACTGCTATTTAGTTAAGTCTTAATTTCTCATTTTTTATCTTAGTTATTATTAAGTTTTATACCTCAACTGAAAGCTGAATAGATGGTGATGTTTTCAAAATATTATGCACGCTTAGTTACTAGGATTTTTTTTAATATATTTGATGCTATTTCTAAAAAATATGAAAAAAAGTTAAAAAGTAAATGCATTTAAGGATTGATTTTTTTGTAAAAAACTGTATTTTATGATTTTTTTTTTAATTATTATCAACACTCAGATTGTTTTCTATCCTAAAATAGTAAAAAATCCAGAATCGAATGAGTAGTTATCTTTTATTTTAAATTTTTGTGTCTGAAAACGTACTTTTGGTAAAAATGTACTTAATTTCAATTAACTCAAAAACTATTAATTTTTTTAGAAAAAGTTATATAACAAAAAATATTTGTTTTGACCTCATCTATCACCCCTTAGCAGGAATACGTCATATTTCCAGTGACCCTGTATAGCTTTCTGATATTGTACAATAAGTCATACATAGCGTAAAGCAAAAATGTAAAAAAAACACCACTGTAGAAAGTAGGTATTCCACTTAATGAACCCAGTTGAATAAAGTTTTTGAATTTTTAGGGTTCCGTAGCCTAAATGGCAAAAAACGGAACCCTTATAGATTCGTCATGTCTGTCTGTTGTCTGTCTGTCTGTCTGTCTGTCCGTATGTCACAGCCACTTTATTCCGAAAGTATTAAGACTACACAGTTGAAACTTGGCAAGTAGATGTATTCTGTTAACCGCTTAACGAATTTAATACAAAAAAAACCGGCCAAGTGCGTGTCGGGCCACGCGCCATAGGGTTCCGTAGTTACCTTATACCATACCATATTTAATACCATCTATCATTTTTCGTTTGCAAAAATAACTTTGTTTTTCACAGTGTTGGTATGAATGACAAAGTTATATTTGCGGTTTCGGAAAATGTGCTATATCTCAAAAACTAATTACTATATCTCGTTCAAACCAATTTTGGTTGAAAGTGTTTATTAAGATCTACAGCATATATTTTTTTTAGATTTTTCACTCTCTTATTTCAAAAGTTAAAGGGGGGGGGACACACATTTTACCACTTTGGCGCTGAATATCTTTCAAACGGTTGACTTTGAGAAAAAGTTGTCTTAGGAACCTCAATGTCATTTTTAAAGACCTATCTATAGACACCCAATACGTGTTGGTTTGAAGAAAAAATTTTTTTTCAGTTTCAGTTCCATGTATGGGGAGCCCCCCTTAATCTTTTATTTTTCTTATTTTTGTATTAAATTCGTTAAGCGGTTAACAGAATACATCTACCTACCAAGTTTCAACTGTGTAGTCTTAATACTTTCGGAATAAAGTGGCTGTGACATACGGACAGACAGACAGACAGACAGACAGACAGACAGACAGACAGACATGACGAATCTATAAGGGTTCCGTTTTTTGCCATTTAGGCTACGGAACCCTAAAAACCGGCCAAGTGCGTGTCGGGCCATGCGCCATAGGGTTCCGTAGTTACCTTATACCATACCATATTTAATACCACCTATCATTTTTCGTTTGCAAAAATAACTTTGTTTTTCACAGTGTTGGTATGAATGACAAAGTTATATTTGCGGTTTTGGAAAATGTGCTATATCTCAAAAACTAATTACTATATCTCGTTCAAACTAATTTTGGTTGAAAGTGGTTACTAAGATCTACAGCATATATTTTTTTTAGATTTTTCACTCTCTTATTTCAAAAGTTAAAGGGGGGGGACACACATTTTACCACTTTGGCGGTGAATATCTTTCAAACGGTTGACTTTGAGAAAAAGAAAACTAAAACGTAAAAATATGGACATGTGCCTTTTCAGTAGGTATAGTGATTCACGTAGTTTCTAATTGAAAATTTGGTAAATTACTAATGATACTAGTAACCATTTAAAACCACTACAATAAAGTTATAAAATACTATTTATTATGTTCTTACTACAGTAAACAGAAAAGTAAGTAATTCTTTTATAACTATTTTTGCAATGCAATACTTTGGTCATACAATAGTGGTGTTAGAATATTTAAAGTATCGTCAATCTTAGAATAATAACACCCAGAAGCCGTATCCTCGTATGCAAAGTGAGGCAACTAATACCTACCAAAAAAAACTAACCCTAAGAATGGCTTAGTTTTCAAATTTATATCCTTCTTACGTTAACTAATCGTAACTGAAACCCAATAATATAGTAACTAGTCTTATAAATGTAAGAAAATTGAAACTGTTTTGTACTTAATCGGTATGATTAGGTAATAATGTAGAATAACAATCTGAAAACGGAGCCATTTTGGCTGTTTTAGTTGCCTCACTTTTGACAATGCGCTTTGTACAGAACTGTCGTTCTAGGTGTTATTATTCTAAGTCGTCAATTAAGTCTCCATTCATTCTAGATTTAGTTTTAATAAAAAGCCACAAGAGTCAAGGTATATATCTACACAAAGAAAATATGTATATTTTGATACAAAAAATAACTATTACAAACATTCTGATACGGAGAAGTAATAGTGACAACTAAACTCTCAACCACTAATTTTGGAGTATTCCCAAGAGAAGAGCTAATCTTGAATCCTTGGCTAACTAGTGGAGTTCTGCGGTGTATTGAGCTGAGAGAAAGCCACACAGAGTTTTCAAGCATTTATCAAATAAACCAGACAGATTACTAAAGCAAGACATTACTAAAGTAAGAGTAGGCAACAGAAATCACTTAAAATAACTTAATATATAAACGTAGCTATAGGGTGTTTGGTAAAAACCTTATAAATTTTATGATTAATCTGTATAATGACAAATTTAGACCAAAATTTTTGCCTTTGTTCATTAATGGGATTGATTATCGAATACAATAGTGTATTTGTGCCTAGGGTTGTCATATTGAATTTTTCCATACAAACAAAAAAACAGAATTTCTCAGACATTCGGCGGTTTTCAGGGTTTATAATAATTTTCCAGGGTTGTATGCATGGTACCCACTGACATGAAAAAATGTTTTTTTATTTAACTGGACTGGCTGTCTGTATGATTTGACAGCTAAGTTTTTGTGCCTATTTGAAACGCCACTAGCGTGCGTCTAAAGAACTAATTTTGACGTACAATATGAAAATGGTTGCCGTGATGGTCTCTCCAGACTTCAAACTTTAGTACCATGTCCCTCACGCTATGCTCACGCTACGTCCTACAGCGCCAAAATGGCGAAAGTCAAATAGGCACAAAAACAGTTTGACATAAGCCTGTCCAGTGTAAATATATGCAGGTCAGTGATGGTACCTTACCTGCCATTCGGCTTTATAAGGCTATTAACAAATAGCCTATACAGGATGTTTTTCTTTTCACTCTCCAAATTTTAAGCATGTGTTCAGTCCATGAAACTTAACAAATTTCTCTAAGAAACACATCATCAAATATTTAAAAAAAAATACTTTCCATACAATTCCAAGAGCGTAATCAGGTTCAGGTAATTCGTCAGTAAGGGATATGACGAATTTTTTTTTCGCTTATTTCGATAGATATTTCGTGGAGAAAGTTGTTCAGTTTCAGGACTGAACACATCCAAAAAATTTAAAGTGAATAAAGACCCTTTATAATTTAAAAACCTCTTATTTTTTTCTACTTAATGCAATATGAATCACACTCTATTATTACTAATAATATAATTACTAATCAATTCTTCGATTAAATGAGTTAAACTATTACCAGAGGACATCAACCTTCGCATTGTTTGACTGAAAAATAACTCAATCCTAACAGCTTCATAAAATCCATCGAAACTTTGTTTAATATATTATCAAAAATGTTAAAAACACTTGCTGTTTGTGGTTCGGGTAGTTTCAAACGCCATAACTTCGCTCGGCCACAAATGGAAAAACTACGTTCTATTAGCCGAAGTTTTTAAGTTGAACCTCTAGTTCTTTTTTTCGAACAGATCATAAAAAAGTATTGCCTACACCTGACTTTATAAATTATTGATTCCTGGATTATAGGTGGGTTGTCGTGAAAAGTCGACCAATTGATCCAACTGATGTAATAATAGTTTTAAATAAAACGGAACACAATATTTATAAACACCACTATATTTATATCTAACCCAAGAGCTAGCTAAGCTAAAGGATGCAATGATATTTATTGAAGTTATTATTACTCCACTTATAGCATTACCAGGTTATTATTATTATTAATGTTACAAATGGAGTATTTATCCCGATACAATAATACTGTAAATACCGGGAAATAACTTACGTGCAAATGAAAAATTAAAATAAATGTGATTCTATAGAAACAATACGGGTTTTGGTCTATTGTCTCATGAATAAATATATTTATAGTTTTCCACGTAAAGTACATACCGTAAAAGGTTTCTTCGCTAACCAGAATCTGGCCACAATATAGGCCCATGCTATAAAATCTGCATAATGTGGTCATACACGACCAGTACACAAAACGAGGGGTTCGCAATTGTTAGCGATGTAACAGAAAGAAATTTGGGGGTCTTTCATAAATGGCGAAGCAATTCGCAGTTTATTTGGCATTTAAGTAAATTTAGAGGATCCCCTTTGCTGGCATTTTGTTTTATGCGACCGCTCGTTACCGTCGGCGGCCGCGCGTGAAGTAACGGCCGCGCTGGGCTCGCGCGCCGTCCGCCTCGCCTTGCACTGGCCTTTTCAGACACCAATTGAACCTCCTTAGTATTTCTTTCATGACTTCATTGGTTGGTGGAAGAAATTATTGCTAAGGTTTTTCAGGTACCTACAGCGCTTATTCAACTCTACTGTTACTGTTTTTCTCTATTGCAAATAGAACACGTCTTTTATAATACTGAGTTGTTCCTGATCATAATATAAGTTATTCCTCTGGTCTGGACTTCTGAAAAACTGTCGACATTAGCATGATTCCTCGTTGCTATATAAGTCTAAAATAAATTATTAAAACCATGAAACTTCAAAATCATACATCGTTGCCTTCAAACATCAAAAATTGTCAATAACGATCAATTAGATTTACTAATGAGAAGTTTTATGACATCGCTAGAATACTGCTGTAAAATTGTTACATTTCAACAAACTACATTTCAAAAACATAATGCAAACAAGTTAATGTAATTAAATAATATGAGAGTCTACACGCAACCCCAGAAACTTGTATGTAAAGTGTTCCGTTCTACATTATACTCTTCACTTGTAAGGTATCTGTGATGCACTCCAAGAACCTAAACTTCCACGCCATTACTTTACTACGCGGGATCATAAAGCTTTACACTTTTATTACTTGCGGAATCTTATAAAAGGTTATTCGACAATTGCGTTATGAAACCTTCCCCGTGACATTTCTGAAGTTATGAGGGTCCTTTTAGTTGGCATTTTGTTTTACAGCCGATCATTACAGTTAAATGTACCTTTCTTGAGATTAGTCATGGATGACTTAACGTGCTCTTGTTTGCCAACTTTACGTTTGGCAACTTAAAGAAATGTAACATACATTTCTTCTACATGTTGATATCTATAATATGTTGTACGTTCATTACATCAGTTTTGCAGTGGTTTGGGCAAGAACAAAGTGGAAACTATATACAACAGAATATCAATGTACGTACATACGACAACACGGCATAGAAAAACATAAATAGACTAGATTCTTTCTTCTGCCCCTTACTGCAACAGCTGTAGTTTGCATGTGAAACAGGAAAAACGATCGACCAGTATTCGCGTGGTGCCAATAAAATATTGATGTAAGTATAAAACTAAAAAGTTTCCACGCAACATTCACAAACAGTTCATCAGTCCGTTCGAGTTCTGTTGGATACACAGAAATATTTCACGAAATAGGACAACCGCACGGGTCTCGAGAGTGTCCTGTGGGACGGCACGTCTGTAAACGACTCATATTAGTGAATCCTTATAAAGTTCCGAGAATTCAGATAGGGATGCGTGCGTTAGCGGTGCCCACGGGACGTATTGCACTGTCCCTCCAGATTTTACTCAGGAAAACTGATATAAGGCTTTGATTTTAATCATTATCAATTTGAGATAATTATAAGCTCTGTCTTAAATAGAACTTAGAAAATGTTTTGTTTGAAAGTTTACTTTACGTCTGAATTTATTCAATGTTCGTAATTAATAAAGTTCGCAACATAACTAAATAATTTGTTCTAATTTATTTATTTATAAACTTCACTGGAGAGATTACTAGCTTACACTTCCAAAAGAAAGTTTGCATCGAAAAAGAAACAGAGATTTTGGTTGGTATAGTCCTTATTTATCTGTCTACACACATTTACTTAAAAATATAATTTTTATTATTGATGAGCCAATTGCTTACTCTTTGTAGGTCTCTGAATGTAAATATCCATAGATATTTTAAAAAACTGGAACGGGGATTGTATGGTAATCAGAAAATTATTCATAAGCTCATACTTTTAGTAAATAAACAAGAAAAAGCAATAACGAATGGAAACTTACAACCACAAACGACCTTAAACTAAAACTTATAAACGAACCAGTAGATAGAATAAAATAAAGTAAGCTACTACTACCAAACTGTAACCCATCTAATATTTGAAAAATAAATACTCAATATAGGAGAATATAGCCTTTTACTTTTTTCCCCCTTTGCGAGAATCTTTTTAACCTATGCACTATGTTCACGTTGAACTCGCGGAAGCGGTCGCGGTTGCGGGCGCGGCGGACTTAAGTAGGGTTTCCTAGGATAGCGGTGCCGCTAATTATGGCCGTAATATAGCGGCGTTGAATGTTGTCTATGAAAACAATATGGCAGCTATGTAAACAATACGGCGCCGCCATACTGTTTACATTGACAACGTTCTACGCCGCTAAATTACGGCGGTAATATGACGGCACCGTCATCCTAGGAAACCCTAGCTTTAGCGAATTCGTGTTCATATTGGCCGCCAGGCATTTGCGCGAGTGTGACGTGTTGTCAGTTGTGAACTTGGATGACGATCTATTCTTATTTAAAGTGGGAGATGACAAAAAATTGAATTAGTGTGCATGATATTAATAAAGAAACCATTCAGCAATTTAAGAAAACTGTAGAGTTTATAAAATATGGAAGGCCATAGCTTATTAAGAACATTTTTTGTTCATATGATAACTGTGTTTGCTTTGCCAAATTGGAGTTCTAGCCTGAACAGCACTCATAAACTTTTAAATATTGAAAGACATGATGAAAACTTGCTATCTTTTCTAGCAACAAGTTCAAACTGTTTCATCCTACAAGACGGCGTAAATAAATCGCGCGCTCCGCCGCTAGTGTGACGTGAACACATAAAATGATAATAATTGACAATTTGATATTGTCGAGAGCGCGCCGCACGCGCATTGTCGCTAGCCCGCGACTTTCACCGCACCTGCGTTTTGTACGTGAACACTTTTACACCGTGACTGCGACCGCCACCGCGAATGCGAGTTAATGTGAACAAGCACATAATATAAGGTACTAAAGGGACCATTGTCAAATAAAAACTTCGAGCAATCTTATTAATTGGAATAAAAGTGACTTTACGTCTCAATTTTATCCCAACTTGGAATTTAACTTTAACTTGATTCTTTTGGGAAGTATTTCGTTTAAAATAAAGTAAATACTATTTAATAGTTCTATTTAGCGATCCTTATATAAAGAGACTGTTATGGACGTGCAAACAAAAATGAAAACGCGACAATCACCCAGAACATTAAGACCTAACACACAAAATAGATAAGTATAAAGATTTTCTATAGTGACTGAACCAGGGGTCAAACTAGAGTCTCAAGTCATAAAGACAGCTTAAATCACGGAAGTACGAATGTAGCCAGCCAGTGTCACAAATTATATTTTAATAGCAAATTAGTTTTTTTTTTGTTTTCATTAAATTACTTGGTTTTTGTATTTAACAAAAATATATTAATGTACTAAGCTAGGGTTTCCTAGGATGACGGTGCCGTCATATTACGGCCGTAATTTAGCGGCGTCGAACGTTGTCTATGTAAACAATACGGCGGCACCGTAACGTGAGAAACTGCGCCGTATTGTTTACATAGACAACGTTCGACGCCGCTAAATTACGGCCGTAATATGACGGCACCGTCATCCTAGGAAACCCTAGCTTTAGTGTTGACACATTCACACAAGATGGTTGTGTAAACATCTTATTATTTTTCACAGAACAATTGTACAAAGTGTCGTTAAACAAATGAATAAAAGCTTAAAAAAACAATTGACAATACTGTAAACAAATGAGTAAAACAAGAAAAAAAGTTTTGTTTGTTTAACAAACCTTTTCTTTAGGCAACTTACAATGATCCAGTGTAACACAGAAACTCTTCAACTTTTCCCAACCATTTTATTTGCATTTGTACGGTTGACTTCACTTACCTACTTTTTTTAACTTTTAAGCAATTCTGAACCTTATTTTCATATCCTAGGATGATATTTTTAGTAAAAAATATTATGTTGGAGATTTCAATGCGGTTTTATTCGCACTGAATAAAATATTAATTTGAGATCCGATTTCTGATAAAGCAAAAAAAATCAATATGTTACTATTTAACGAAAATAAATGCGATGGTATACCAAATATACCATCTTTGTAATCTGAATAACGAGATATATGAAAAAACAGCATGGATTTGGATGTACCTGATCTTTGTCCAATTTTCCTAAAGAGGGCTCTACACTCGCGCCGTGAACCGCGGCCGCGAATCACGGGCGCGGTTTGGGCATGAAAACGGTGCGAAAAATATAGCCCTCCAGACTCGCGCGTGAACCGCGGCCGCGAATCACGGCAGCATTAGTTCGGTACACAAGTTCTTTGACGCGGACCAAAAACCGCCACCGGACGGGGAACGCCGCGAAGCGCGAACGCGAAGCCGCGAAGCCGCGAAACCCTCCACACTCGCGGTTCGCGGCCTTCGCGGGCTTTCGCGGCGCGAGTGTGGAGCCCTCTTTACAACCTTCTAGATTTATATAGGATTACAGGTGTCAATAACACAAACAAAGTAGGTACTAACAACTAAATCATCACTTCTTATCATAACTTTATTAAGGAAAATAACTATCCTTCCTTCTTGCCTTCAAGACTCTCTATTT
This sequence comes from Agriphila geniculea, assembly GCA_943789525.1. NCBI lineage: Eukaryota > Metazoa > Arthropoda > Insecta > Lepidoptera > Crambidae > Agriphila > Agriphila geniculea. The sequence goes on along the minus strand of OX038882.1, from coordinate 13,919,094 downwards.
AATAAAATAAAACCTAATTTCCTTTTACATTATAAAATGTAATTGAATAAAACTGATCTCCTTAACACATTAAGTCACATTAGAAAGACATTTTTACTATAACAATAGCCTGTGATGGTTTAGTGCAGGCAGAGACACTTATTATCCCCATCAATTGGTAATGCGCTGGAACCTTGTCACATTAACATCCACGTTGACGTGATCCGCAACTAAAAATGTCATGAAACAAGAAAATTCTAATAAGTAATCTAATATATTAATTATTGAATTATTATTTTCAAGAAGATAGCGTGTAGGTATACTATTGTTTTTCGTTTTTAAGGTTAAAATCATGGCCACCAGGCTCATTACCAATTGACGGGATAGTACGTAAGTAATTAGCCCAATTGAAACTAATAAAATTCAAATAATAGCTCTTTTACAAAGGGTGGTTGTATGCAAATAATCCGATCATTAATGTTCAACATCAAAGCCATATTGCGGGTACTACATTTATACACTCGGCTGTCGGCTCGGATGCTGATTGCCTAAAACCAGAAGGCCTATTACAAAAAAAGATTCGTGATGATCGGACGATGTTCGTCGTTCGATTTACTTAATTTTTAACATTATAAATGAGTTAAGGGGCTATATAAAAATAAAGAGTAAAGCGAGAAAGCAATGAGAAAACGTCGCGCGCCAGGCGAGACAGATTTGGCAGATTTGGCGAAAAAATCACGAAATCGATTCGTAATAAATAACGATAGCAATTAAAAAGACATGCTTCTACACGATTGGGAATATTGATAATACACATTATCTAAAACAATTTCGACTTGAATATCTAACGTTGTTTCTAAGTAATTTCAAACTTAAGAATTTTTTAATGGTATTTTCGAAATATATCGAGCTTTTTAGCACGTCACTGAATCGTGTTTCTGGTTCAAAACGTGTCTGGAGAAAGATATAAAAAATATATAAGTATCTTAATTTCAGATCCGTAGGATCGTTCAGCGACTTATGGCATTTCATCAAAAAGTGACAATTTTTATACGTATCCCCTAATCCCCTTAATAGTGTCACGGAGTGGAACGGATATCGTCCGATTATCCTGATTCTTTGTATGCAGGTACCTAATAGACCCTCAAAGAGGAATCACCGAATCGAACCGGTATAGGTAGTCAGTAAGCATGACTGCACAATATTCAAGGAATTGTATTTGGTCAGTGCACTAAGTGCGTTGCAATTGCAAATAGCTGAAATCGAGATTATTGTTTAAGTAATAATTGTCCACGGTTGATACCTACATACTAATAAGACATTCGTTGGGCTATTAATTAAAGTATTTTTAAGTTTTTGACAAGGATAGAATATATTTTGTAAGGACGTATCTTTTGAAAAGCTGGTATAGAGCTTTATATGAAACATTATATTAGAGTATCAAAACAATTTTATAAGTATCAAGCACCGTATTGTATCATTTTAATTTTAAGCTGGATTCTTGTAGTTTTTATCAGGCAAAAAAATTAAAACCTCGCAAGCTTTTACAATACGAATTTGTTACAAATAATATAATACAAGAATATGAAGAATTTCAGTGAAGAATATATTTGTTTGACACTGCTTTCTTACGAATTACCGAAGAGGGACGAATTCATAAAGGTTCAGCTGTACCTCGCAAGCTGCTTCAAGAATCGTAAAATATCTCACGAACGACACACGCCCATAACAACGCTGTACCATCGCTAGACAGGACAGTTAAGTCATTTTGCTACGGTAACTAAAAGATAGTAATGATTGTAAGGAAGCACCTTCAATAATACAGCCACTTTCAAAATACTTAGATTTATTGATAAACAGTATAACCACACTGTACAATTTCTCCACCAAAAAAGCCCCTACAAATCACACACACTGCCTTTTATTTCCCTCTACCCCACTGCCATTGCTTCAATTAATCGACACTACCGGAACTTCCGGCAGACTGCTAGCTTTTAGCCTAATTTAACATAATTGTAAATTTATCCATTAAAGTATTATTGATTAATTGTAAAAACTAATTCTGAGTGTAATTTACATTTATTAAAAATCAGTAAAAATAATAATATCTATAAAAGTTGTAAAATTGGTCAAGGAACCCTTATAAAATCAGATTCTAGTCAGTTACGATACTTTTTTTTACTTACATATCAAAATACAACATTAAAATTAGATTTGTTCTCTACAATTACTATTGAAACTAATAATACCTTACATGATTATTAAAAAAAACATTTTTTTGATGTTTTCCAAATTTTAACACCAAAAAGATAAGATATTAAAAATTCGACGAAGATTCTGACGAACTGAAACCCTTTTTTTGAAGTCGGATAAAAATTATTGCAATTTGCAACTCAATTCATGCAATCCTTATAATCTATGTGAACTGATTTCGCTTTGTACGTATGATAATAAATGGAAAATATAGGTACTCTATATTTATTTATGAAATTCTGATGCGGAAGTTAAAATTCCGCTATCAACTCGGCAAAAAGTAATGTCAGTGCCTTATGGGAATTATAATTATGCAATTTTATGTTTGGGGGACTGCGGTGTAACTATTTAATATTTATTCTCGTTAATTCTGCTTTTCCCTCTATATTTTGCCATAAACTTATAGCAATACAGAAATGCAGTTACTAATTTTCCTAACTGCTTATTTACCTATATGACGTGGACCCTACAAAATAAACATGAAACAATAAATAAACCCACGCCAGAATATGAATAGATTAATACAAATTCACTTTGTGTGTGGTCCATGCTCAACAAATTAGCTTAAATCCACTCTCGGGCAAATTTCACATTGTCAATATTGAAACTACTGACATTGCGAGTTTGTACGAGTTTATGTTTTGCCACTTCTAGTTTGATACTTCGGTGTAACGCGAAGGAAAGTTACGTGTTGAAAACAAGAAGCTTCAAATTTGGTCGGTAACTGCGACTGAATGTTACCATATCCGCGAACAAGTGAAGATTGAACTGTAAACGGCTGGCTGCTCGTAAAATGCCTGTTTTGTTGTAGTATACGGGCTGATATTTTGTGAAAACGGTGCTGAGCATGCGTACCCAACAGTTGTTTTGAATGTTGGTTTATATTCGTTATAAAGTTTGTTATTATCTATTAGCTTAAATTAGGTAACATTCACTTTCAGGAAATTTATAAGATTAGTATAAATCTATGAAAAACAGTGGTTATTGTTGGTCTAATATCACTAATTCTTATAACGACATATTCTTAAATGTATTTTCCGTAAAACTTACATTTAAAGGATGAAATGGAAAATGCTGCTGGTACGGGTACCAGCAGCGTGAGAACGTTGTCACGACATTTTAGCATTCGCATAGGTACTACACCGAGGTGTCTTGGAGCGTGAATTTCCGACGTATCATAAATAGGTTCTTCAAATGTGTTTACCTGGGCTGAACTGCGAGTCTCGAGCAAGCCGGCCACATTTTATTTTGCCCCATGTTTATACGCAATACGGTTTTCCATTGCTTCGAAAATCTTGTAAGGTTAAGCAACCATAAGTTGGCTATACAAATCAACTGAGAAATATTTTCTTACCCCAAAAGGGGTATTCACTAGCACTTAAAATATAATAATGTTTCAAGAAAGATTTAAATTAGCATTAGTCAAAACCAATTATATAACATTGGTACATGATTGGTTTGGTTGGGGGAAGGATGGTAGTAAGGCTAGTTTCCCGCCTGGCTAGCTCCCACTAACTTCACTAGTCTGGCATTAACACAAAAGTGTCCTCATCACTGTCCTGTCACATCTAAACTCGGAAAAAGTGCGAATGAAGTTTAGTTTAACAATAATCCCTCTTTTCGAATATATTGGTGCGCATAAATCATGTTTTCAATATTCTCCGAAATTCTGTTGACGAATAAAGTGCTCTATTAAATTCTCACATTGAATGGAAATTGTTTTATCGTATTTGAATTTCCAAATAAACTTGGTTCTCTTTTTTGCGATTGATGAACAAGAGCCGGTAGAGTGCTTTTTATTTTGTTTGCCCCAATTGACGGCTATTTATTAATTAAAAAAAGGAATGTGCGTAAATGGATTACAGATAAACAGTACTGTTCGGTTTTTCATGGAAGGATAGGCACATAAGTATAAAATAAATTGTCGGTCCGAATTCATTGTTTATTGTTATTGTAAACAAGCAAAACCTTCTTTTTCTAATGGAAATCAGCTATTTATATTATAACATTCCAAGTATTTATACTATCAATTTAATTCTTCATATTTAATCTATAAAAAACTTTAGTAAAGCTGCGCAAAACACTCCACAGTACACACAAATGTCAGTATAGCAATCGAGACTACGAGTATTTCAACGTTATAATATTGGTGTACAATATTTTCAGACACAGACTGATGCACCAAATATAACCATAGTCTAGAAATGAATTTCTATAATCTATACATATATGCCGCCACAATAGGGAATGTCCGAAAAAAATAAAATAAGCTGAATATTTTTTATAGGTAGGAATAAGCTCCCTTAGTAATAGAAAAAAAATCAGTATTTTCGGTTGCGTAAAACTTAAAAAAAAAGTTTCTTCGCCTTCACAAATGTACGAAAGTAACAGCAGAATGGAAATTAATACCTTTACCACCCACCACCTGCCACAATTTGTATTTAAACTTTTTTTAATACTATGTTGTGGTTGTGACAAGTGGTGGCAAAGTTATAATTTCCATTCTGCTGTTACTTTCGTACATTTGTGAAGTCGAAGAGACTTTTTTTTTAAGTATTACGCAACCGAAAACTCTGAAACTTTTTTCTATTACTAAGGGAGCTTATTCCTACCCATAAAAAAATATTCAGTCAATTTGACTTTTTTCGGACATTCCCCATTTTCAAGAGCGTTATATGAAAACATTACTTGCACGTTAAGGCACGGCGCACAAGACACGGCGAGGCATGCATGAGCCAGCACAAATCCGTTCCGATTTCCCAGTCACCATGCGCATTACAACAAACTAGACAGTCTGCATTTTTCACCGGATAGTGTGGAAACTGTAATGGACGACCTTTGTCGACTCGGGGATTGTAATAGCCCCGCAAACCGCTCGGATGTTTTCGTCTTCGCGGCTACCGGCTGCAAAATGGAAAAGTGTATGACATAAAAGTGTAATTTAAACCACATTAGGGTTTAAATGAAATTAGTGTTATATATTTTTTTCAGAACCCTAATCTCAATTATTATTGAAATTATCTTTCTAATTCCGTACAAAAGATGAATACTACCTCTGAAAATATAAGTACGTAATAGTAGTTTATGATACAAGGTTGGTAAGGAGGTTTTTAAAACGAGTTGACGTTTTATAAGCCCGAGCCGCAGGCGAGGGTTTATAATCGTCACGAGTTTTAAAAAACCTTAACAACCGTGTGCCATACTACGTTTTTCAATACATTTGCAAGAAAACATTATAGGTACTACTGAAATTATAATCTATACATATAATAAAACAGTAAATTCTAAATATTTGTGCGCGAATTACGCAAAAACCGCTAAATGAATTTTGATGGATTTTCCATAATTTAGTAGATTGAGGTCCAACTTAAAATCTAAGCTATGTTTCATTAAATTCAGGTGGGTGGAACCAGGGTAATAGCTTGAACTCTCCGTAGTACTAGCTTTCATACACTAAAGGGGTCATTTTAAACTGGTTGCTATATTTTTCTACTGTCCACGCGGATGAAGTCGCGGGCGGAAGCTAGTAGAAATTAAAAAAAAACGTTCGTAAACAAAACGCACGGCGCCAGCGTGCGATAAAATCAACTTTCCGCACGCTGTACTAATCCGTAAACAAAAACGCACGGCGTGCGGTAAAATCAACTTACCGCACGCTCGACTGTCATCGTAAACTTACATTTTCGAGCAACTGTATTGAAAATAGGTATTTATCAGTGTCGAAAATCATTTTAAACTTCAAAACAATATTACTCTAAATAAAAGTACTTAGAATTCTACTTGTGCTTTGAAAATGTATGAAAGGCCGGCTTGTCGGAGCAACATCCAAGTGTAAAACATTTATGCTACTGCTTTACCGGACTCTTTATATCCTGTAGGTAAGTCTTGGGCGCAAAACTCGCGCGTAATCCTACACCGCCACACGAGTGTTGCTCCACGTTCTACGTTATTCAGAATGCAGCAGGAATACATCTTTAGAGAGAGTCATTGGGGGCTATCCGAGACGGTAGTTTTGTACGCCAACTCATATAATCTACATCAACAAACTAAGTTTATTTTAAGAAAGTTTAGTAACTTCTAGTATTCATACTGATGACCTGAAATGCCTAAATATTTTTCTTAAATATGCTAGTTATTTATATTTTACTTATTTTATGTATATTCTTAAATATTAGGTAGTTATTCTGATGTATGCTACAGCGTACATAACATTTTTTTTTTTTACCAAAAAAGATACAAAAAAATACAATTTAAAAATCACTCGCCAAACTTTAAAGTTTGATGGCGAGATGCGCTCTTTTTTTTAAACTATCTTAACCTACCCTTCTCCACAGTTCTTTTACAAGGAATTTGTAACAATAAATAATAATGTTAATCTAATCTATCGAGAAACACACCCTTCAATCTTGTCTTTAACAAATTTTTACTTAATTTATGATCCTGTCTCAGTAAATCTATCTTATTAAATAATTTTGGTACTTACTAAAAATTTTGACAATCTTTTTCCATAATAGTTATTAACCCTAGGAATAACGAACTATTTAGTTTAGTTTAATATTTTTTGCTAAGTTATAACACTTAGCAAAAAATATTAAACTAAATAAGTACTGTAATAAACATTAATGAAATAGGTCATTTCCATTATTTGTCCTCAAAACAATAATAAAGTAATAACTTTAGTCGTTAATTCGTAATCAAAATGCGTTTAATACATTAACGAATAATTAGGCCAGAACTATACAAGTTGAAAACTGAAACGAGGCATTTCACCTTTAGCCAACAATCGGTCAGTATAAATCATTTTATTGGTATAATTAGGCCAGCCTTACGCTCGCGACCAACAAACGTCGATAGTGTAGGGTCAACAACTGAAAAACAATAAGAAATAGAAGAAAACTCATTAGTCACGCAAACAAACCGCGCGGTGCGCGCGTTGCTGATTGGATATTGGATACTGCTATTCGAACTTTGTTCACCGCCTCGGAATATTACTTAAGTTGAGTTTTCTCTACCAGTATTCTGTTTCGTGTAAAAAAAGTCTTAATATTGTTAACTGTAGGAATTTTAAATCCAATATAAAAATTCTAAGAATGTTCATTGTAGGTACGTTTTCAGTGAAATGTAATACAGCTGGCCAGTATTAGAGTATTGTTTTATTCTGTCGCGTGTAATATTTAAGTATGAGGATTTTTATAACATCTGAACTAGAGTTAAAATGTTTTTTTATTTTCTTAAAATTTACATTATTTTTACTGCCCAAGCAAAATAACAAGATGATATAACACCTGAGAGTGTATTTCACAATATAGCTATATTTTTTCTCGCAAAAGTGAGAAAATACGCATACAATGCAAACGCATTAACCAGAGTAACATTTTACAGAAGGAAACATTAAACTTGGTAAATCTGGGGGTAACTTATTATATTAATATAGCCCTTATTTATGGCCGAAACTCCAGACTTATTTCAGATTAACTTCAAGATAAGAACAGCAGTGCACTTCATAAGAAACATATATACATGTAGGTTTCGATTTTAAGTAAAAGCACTTTAATTTTTATTGCTTATTAAGCTTCAAATTATGAACTGTGCTTACAAGTTTTCAATTTAAGTCCGCACGTTTGTAAAGGTTAAGTTTGCCATTTAATAATATACCTGAATAAGTAAATAGGAAAACTAACAAAGACCTAGCAATGCTTTTGACGCATTACATCTTTTGATCATTAATTATTATAATTAAATGAATAACAATACAATATCTAGATTTAGATCAAAATTAATAATGAAAATATTAAAATGTATGAAACAGCTGTTTTTTTTCGCGATTTCAGAGTTGATCCCATAGTGTTGTTCAGTTTGATGGTCCCTATCTACCATATCGAAGCGCTCATGGCGGAACTCGACAGACTGATCATACTCGATCACGTTTGTTAAGCAACGCTCGGTCCAGTCAGGTGTCGGATGGGTGACCGTTAAGTGGCATTACAACTGAGCGCTTCCGTGCTTCGGAGGGTACGTTAAACCGTCGGTCCCGGCTGTTGTCATCTGATAACAGTCGTTAAACCAAGTCAGAGGCCTTAAGGCGGCTTGATAAACTCTAACACCAGAGGTGACCACTAATCCTCATTCGATAAGAAGAAGAAGATCTACCATATCCGGCATTTGGGGGTTTTTTTTTGTTACACGTTGTATACAATCTTTCATCGCGTATTTCACAACCACGCAAGCCACACACAGCCACAAATGCTGTTGAATAAACCCTTAAAAGAATCTTTTGTTGTTCAGCCTTGTAAGTTTCATCTGTGTATAATAATATAAAAAAAAAAATCATTTCTCATAAAGGGTACATCAAAACAAATGTCGTAATCTAAAGGCTGGTTTACATTATCTTAGTCTTTAGTAAAGTGCTTTAGTGGAAACATGTAAACGGTCGTCTTATGACTAAAGAGAGCAACGTTCTAGTAGCCTTTCTACTCGCTTTCCAGTAGCACCCCCTGCGCGCCCGCTCACCCCCCGCGTGATATTTTACTCGCACTCGCACTGGAAGCATGTAAATCGATATTTTAGTAGCGTCTTTAGTAGAGTGCATTTGCCGGTGAACGCGTGACGTGTAATTGAATTAAATAATAGGTATTAGGTATGGCGAAAATGACACTCTACTGGAAGCGTGTAAACGGTCACTGGAAAGGCACCAAAACTACTAAAGCACTCGCATTCGAATCTACTCGCACGCTACTAAGCACTCTACTAAATACTAAGATAATGTAAACCAGCCTTTAACAATGACACTCTGTTGTTATGTTTTTTTTTATGCACAACGGGATAGTGCTTGGCCTTCACCTCACCTGATGTTAAGTGACGATAAGGCCGAAGGAGGAAACGCACTACACTCGGAATCCTCATCACTGAGGAACTGGCTGTCTTACCACTAACTGCCGGAACACAACCATTTCTAAATTGTTGTTATGGCGTCAGACTTAGGTAAGATGGTATGGCTCGCATAATCGAGCACTATCTACAAGATAGGGAGGTTGTATTCCTTGCCCCAGACGGGCAAGTCAAGATGCGTGGCATGGAGTGTGGTGTTCCACAGGGGTCGGTCTTGGGGCCACTCCTGTGGAATTTGGGCTACGACTGGGCGCTTCGCGGTGCCTTTCTCCCCCGGCATGATGTCATCTGTTATGCAGATGACACCCTCGTAACTGCCCGGGGTAGAGATCTCGCGGAGGCGAAGTACCTAGCAAAAATCGGAGCAGAGCACATGATCCGCCGAATTAGGAGGCTGGGCTTGGAGGTGGCTGTAGCGAAGACGCAAGCCATCGTCATAGTAGAACCAAATAAGTAAGTCATCTTACTCTTTATACGCATGAACGCGGTTTGTATGTGAGCGGGCCCGTACGTATGCGTCGTCGCACGCACACACTGACAAAATTTAAAGGTGATAAAGGTGCAACAGTCATGGCTGCACCGTACGTAATCCCGCCCGCGCTCACGCACGCTTCACGCCGCCGCGCCGTTCGTAATAATTTCAACGTGTACCTACCTACAGTACATACCATGCTTTCCAAAGATATTATTGCAAAAAGATTTGTGAGAATGAGGATATATTATACATTAACTTTAAATAATAAGGCATTTCGTACTTGTCGAAACAGACGAATTTTTTTTTATATCAATTGTGTAATATTGTTATAAAATCACAAATTCCTATAGAAAAAAGCCTATTATGCATGCCTATTATGGAAAGTAAACAATTTCCGAATTTAAAGATTATTATTTTAATAAGTGTAGGTAAATGAAAAAGTAAGAAACAGTTAATAGTGTAAAAAATAAAGGTCCATGCCCACGGGTCTATAGAAGTTCCGGCCCACGGCAGACCCCGGTGTACACAGAAAAATTGTGCATTAAATGAAAGCATGGCATGTCAAAAACTCAATAAACTGAAATTGGTTAAGAAAATAAGTCGCCTTTTTTAGATAAAACGATTTTTTTCCGTCAGTATGAGCTCAATTTATTTTAACAATTTTCATATCAGAGGCATTTGTTTTATCGTTTTAGTCACTCGAAGTCAATTTTAACTAAATGTAATGTTGTTTACTTTGAATAAACTAACCCGAGCTGCTTTCAGAATCCAAGGCATGCGAGAGTCAAGTGAGCAGTTTCCATTCCAGATTATCGTCATATAAAATAGCGGGGCCTTACTCCAAAGTTCGGGATAGGGTCTCGGAGTCCATTAGCGTAAAAAAATGGATTAAAAAGTAAAGGATGCACGAGAAAAAACACACTAACTGCAAAACACTTCCAATACAAAACAAAACAACAAAACACAAACAAACGAAACGACAATCAAACGTTGTGACGTCGCTGTCGTCGTACTGTCACTATACTGTCAAACTGACAGTAGACTAGCCGAGTACACAGTGCTGCCATTTTTCTATTGGAATCGATTACTAAATCGATATTAGTCTTGTTCAATACTGTTTATAATCTAAAAAATATTTTATCATATTACTAGTTTTAATAAAAACTATATTTTTTTAAGTTATACTCAGTCAAACAAGAATTGCCGTTACAAATAATGTTAGTAATTAATAATATATTTTGTTGGTATCGATTTTTATATCGAATCGATTGTTTACGAGATTTTTCCGTACCTAGAGCAACGTCACTCGGATAAAAATCTTTGAATTGTTATTAAAATGGTTTTGGTGATGGCGACTTTATTACATAACAATTCCAATTGCATTATTCATATTAAATTAAATAATGATTTTTAAATTTTATCGAAAGTTTGTACACGGTATTTTAAAGTTGGGCCGTAGATGGGCGTAAGCCTTTCATAATCATTTTATTTTATTTGAATAAATACATTATTTAGTAAAGCCACGTTTTAATTAATCCTATTTCGTTTGTAAGTTTTCAAATCACATAACATGACGTAGGTAATGAAAACATTGTAGTCAGTTCCTGAAAACAATGAATTTAATGTAAATTGTAATTTGACAGATAAATGTGATACATTGCTACTTTTCTTTAGTAAGTTTTTATTGGTGTCAAAACGAAAGAGCCAATGTATCACATACATCTGTCAAATTACAATTAACATTAACTTCATTATTTTAGTCGATAGACCCGCTGGTCTACGTACAAAAAAATATAAAAAAAAAACTTTGAATTATAGATCCCTGATGCTTACCCTATAAGAAAAAAATATTTTGTATAGAGATTGACTATGCATTTTTTGACGACTGAATAAACTAGCGATGTGACAGCCCTACGTGTTTAAGCTGTATCGCTCGCTCGAGGCTCGAGTTGGCCTACTTATTTGGTTCTACTATGCCATCGTCTTTCATGGACCGAGACAGGGACCGCCCCCTGGCGAAGATATGGTAGTGGATGGGGTCGTGATACCGTTGCCACCACATATGCGGTACCTGGGTCTTGTTTTGGATAGCCGCTGGAGCTTTAGTGAGCACTTCCGGCAGCTGGCTCCCAGGCTAGTGAGTGCCGCAGCGGCATTAGGGAGACTTCTGCCGAACGTAAGCGGCCCAAACCAGAGCTGCCGCAAATTGTTTGCAGGAGTCATACGGAGTATGGCCCTGTACGGGGCGCCAGTGTGGGCAGACTCTCTTAGCACGGAGAATAAAGCAGCTCTTCGCCGACCGCAAAGAGTCATCGCCTCCCGTATCATACGGGGATATCGCAAGGTGTCGGGGACAGCAGCATGTGCTCTTGCTGGTACACCACCATGGGAGCTAGAAGCTCAGGTGCTCTCTGAGGTGTACAGACGGAGGAGAGCAATTACAGAAAGGGGCGAAAGCCTGGCCCCTGAAGAAAGGTTGCGAGTCCGGCGCGATGCGGAGGAGCGGATGCTCCAAGATTGGGAGCTTCAATTACAAACCCCGATTGCGAGGCATAAGACTGTTCAGGCCATTCGCCCGGTCCTCAGGCAGTGGCGGGACAGGGAGCATGGCTCCCTGACATACAGGATGACACAGGTACTTACCGGGCACGGTTGCTTCGGTAAGTACCTGTGTCGAATACGGAGAGAGGCCGCTCCGGTGTGCCACGACTGCGGCGCACCGGTTGACACCACGGAGCAAACTCTCGCGGAGTGTCCGACGTGGTCGTCACAGCGGAGAGAATTAGTGGCAGTCATTGGAGGAGACCTCTCGCTTCCCAGCGTGGCAGGTGCCATGCTGAGTGGTGACAGGTCGTGGCAGGCGATGGTCTCCTTCTGTGAGGACGTGATGTCACAGAAGGAGGCCGCAGAGAGGGACCGAGAGGTGGATGCGGACGCAGACCCGCTCCGAAGGAGACGGCCAGGAGGAAGGAGGAGACGCTACGCGCACCTCGTTCCTCCCTAGTCCTCGACAGGGGACGAGTGCCACTCGGTGGTCCTCCAAGTGCGGGGCTCATTGGGGCATCAACACCAGGGCCACACGGTGCGTGATTTTACGGTCCCGTAGGTCTTGCGTGTTAGGTGGTGCGGGAAGCAGTAGGGGGTTTAGTGGGTAGCGCCTTGGCGAGTCCCACATACCTTCGGGATGCATAAACGCATTCCCCCTACTATAAAAAAAAAAAAAGGTAAGATGGTATGGAGGTACCACCAACCAAACCAAGTACAAATTGTTCCACCTGGAAATCGAACTCGGGACCCCTGCGTCTTACACGGGTGGGCGAAACACTATCTCGTTATTTTTACATTCTCTTTGCACTAAACCACAGAGGCGTTTAAAATGTAATAAAAAAAAGCATTCATATTAATAAAACTTAAACATGAAGGTCGTTTTCACATATGTAAAGCACTCAATTGCGCAGCGGTTTGAGGTTCGGTCATACTAACGAGGTTTTAATGCGGAGAAAGGCCAGCTTATCACTATCTCGGCCAGTGTAACTCACCGGCGGCGGGCGATAGAACGAGTCATCCTCGCTCGCTATGCAACCGGAAACTGCGATAGCTCAATTAGGTACAGTCAGCCAAAGTAGCTTACACTTTAGTACTAAAGGTAAGGTAAGTACTAAAGGCCATACGGGCGTAATTTTGAGAGTAGTAAGTTGCGTAATTTCGATCGGCGCAATTTCTGCTACATTCGTTTTCATACAAAAGCCCTGTTTTTCCACACGGCGGCGACGCAAAATGAGTTGGACTTTTGTATGAAGCCGAATGTACGTACGCGACTCACAACTTACAAAATTACGCCCGTCTTGTCTCACTCTAAGCCACACCAATATTGCGTTCTTGTAGTGTCTCGTTCTTGTAGGGTTAGAACTTGCTAAACAAGCGTTGTATTTAGTGTGACATGGTGTTAAAACGGTCAGGTCATTTCTGAGGTCATACTACACTAAGAAAGCAAAAATAATATAATTTATATCATTACAAATTGTCATCTTGTTCAGTCCCCCGTGACCACGGCAGCCGGTGCTGCTGTGCCGAACGTTTCGGCACCTACCATGCAAAGGTGCCGAAACGTCGGGAAAATAAAAAATCAAACCAAATACCAACTAAGTAAACACCAAAGTACTTTCAATAAAACCGCGCTATAGTATCAGTTAAAAAGGGTTTTATTTCATGTCCAGTGAGCGCGTAAACTTGAGAAGTGAATATGTCATGGTGTTCAATTTTCACCACTCAAATAAGTATGTTGAACTCAGTAGGTACCTACCTACTCTAAGAAGTAGATATTTTTACGTCAAACCCGCAACAATATTTACTACTTACTCAGATCTACAAACAGCAAGGGATAGGTGCTACTTAATAACGGATTTCACAAAAAACACACGTAGAAGAAGAGCAAAATCTCGGGTCCGACTATTTTACATACCTTATTTATTTACCTGATCCGCACCGATACTAACAATATTGAAATGTAAATACAATAATCGTTATCCTTTTTAAATGATAACTTTCGATAAATGTATCTCATAGCAATATCGAATATGGATCATTTTACTGCATATAAATAAAGCGAAAGTGAGGTTTTATAGGCCAATACGAAATTGTTACGGCAATAACTTAACGTTCTCAATCTCTCTGATATTGGAGTGGATGAGTTACGTCTAAAACATAGCCCATCACACTCCTCGGTAAGGGCAATCTCCGCGTTTGTGGTGAATACTAATACCTTTTATTAGGAACGTTCACATATTTCATCATAAAAACTACATAACGTACGGAACAATCGTAATATACGGGCGCGTTTATATCCGGGCGGCTTCGGGATCAGGATGTAGCTGTTATCATCCGTTTCTGATAATCGAGTTTTAAACGTCAAATTGTTGTTATATTCGGTATTTTAATAAATAAAAACAGATAAAATCGGAGTATTCCTGAATAAAAATATGATATCTGAACTTTGTGTTAAAATGTTCAAAATAAGTTATTTGATGTGTTTATTCTTAGAAATAAAAAAAAAATACCTTCTGAAATTTCCATGTTACAATAATTGTTCAAGTAAGTACTTGTTAATTAATCATATAGAACCGTAAAACCTCCCAACTATAGTCCTAAGGGGCAACTATAGTCCACTTCTCCTGCGTCGGTCAGACATTGTATTTTCTTAACCAAGGGCCATCTAGTGATCTGCAAATCACATTCACGATAACATCGTCACAGTTTTTACACGTAGTGAATTATTCCAAAATTTAAAACCTACCGGCTGTCTGTAATAATTAAAAAATATATTAAACTTGTCGTGTTTTATTATTTTTTTACATTATATAACATGTCGGTATTAAAAAGTTGCATAACCAGTCCCGAAATATAGTTAAATTTTTAGTTTTCGACTGATAAATGTGACATTTTATAAGCTGGACCAAAGTTGCGAGCTCCTCACAACAACTACAGTCCAAGTTTGAATTTAAAAAAATGCATTTCTACCTAAAAAAGCAAATCCAGTTTTTCAGATTTGAAAGTTCATATCATCATTTATTAAGAAAATTTTTAGATTTTTCCTTTTGAAATATATATTAAAAGTTTCAGGCAGAAACTTTAAAAATAGTTAATTTTGGACCAGTGATAGGAGGTTTTATGGAATTGAAAAGGTGAAACAATAAAGAAAATTAAAATGAGTTATCTTTATAACTCTGTAATGCATTTCGT
This sequence comes from Agriphila geniculea, assembly GCA_943789525.1. Lineage (NCBI taxonomy): Eukaryota > Metazoa > Arthropoda > Insecta > Lepidoptera > Crambidae > Agriphila > Agriphila geniculea. Next base: position 13,903,760 of record OX038882.1, on the reverse strand, counting down.
TTGTACTACATTTCCTATTCTTTCCACCATAAAGTGTCAAGGAATAACTACAAATTGTGTTTTATACCCGGCTTAGAATAATAATTGGGATACATTTGTAGCTCAATAACACCGGCACTAACCCTCAAATAAAAGGGTAAACAAACCAGCACAAAATAACGCGGGAAACCAATAGTAAAACAAAATCCTGGATATCTCTCAAATCCTCGAGGTGAGTCCCGAAAAAGTCTGTTACGGAAAATTTGTTTAACTTGACTTGAAAAGGGGTAGAATCCGCAGAGGAAAAGTAAAAGATTTGAAGGACACGTGTTAAAGAAACAAGGGATACATCTTGTTTAACAGCTGAAAATCACATGTAGAAATATTATACTTGACTAAACTAAAATAAATAATGTCACATTATACTTTATGTTTATGCTCATTGCACACAAGGCTGCGGGTTGCATCCCGAGCCGCAGGCGAGGGCGTAACTCAGCCGAGTGTGCAATGAGCAAAAGCTCACGAGTTTCATACGATGTTTTTCAACACATTTGCGAGTAAAATACAAAGTAATTTACCACACAGCAACAAATACGACAAAAACAAAAGCTGATAATTCTGGGAAAAGTCGCGAAGGTTTTTTTTTGTTATTTTTTTCACACGCCCAATGCAAGAATATATTGCGAACGTAGTGGTGAGTGAGCATACAGCCTACTTCAAAATTATAATTTTAAGTGATAAAATGCAAATATTTTAATATTTTATAACAAAATATTGTGAATTATGAATAATTTGATAATAATAAATATTTGTTTGACTTAATTAAGGACTTACACATTTATTTATTTCAAAAATGAATATGAATTTTCAGCGGCATAAAACCTCTTTGTTGTTACTAAAAAAAATAACTGTAGTACGCGGTTTAATTGGGAATGCTCTGTTTACTCACATAGAACTTGCAGTAAGATACTAATTTAACTTTGTAGGGATAGTTCTATAACAACCTAGTGTTTTATATATTACTAGCGGCCGCCCGCGACTTCGTCTGCGTGAAATGATTTTTTGCTATCCCTCGGGAACAATACTGTTTTTCGGGATGAAAAGTACCCTATGTCCTTCTCTGTACCCCTGACAACGTGTATGCAAAATTTCATGATGATCGGTTCAGTAGTTAAGACGTGAAGGCGTAACAAACAAACAAACAAACAAACAAACAAACAAACAAACGGACTTTCGCATTTATAATATTAGTAAGGATTGCACGCGTTTGTTATAGCTCGATTTATGGCCCTAAAAGCGATGTATTAGGACTCACTTTACGAGCAAGTGTGTTTAAAAATAATTCTTAAAACACCCACAGCTGGGTGAAGGCCTTCCCCAAAGATCTCCACATCGATCGGTTCTGCGCTGCCCGCATCCAGCGGCTCACCGCAATCTTCACCAGATCGTCGGTCCACCTTGTCGGGGGCCTACCCACGGAGCGTCGTCCGGTGCGCGGTTGCCATTCCAAAACCTTTCCGCCCCAAGGGCTATCAGTTCTTCTCGCTATGTGTCGCGCCCACTGCCACTTCAGCTGAACAATCCATCCTTCGAGTTAATTCTCCTACGGATCACCTCACTTTTAAAATTACACCGAAATCAATTCTAAAATAACTACAAAAAAATAAATTACAAGTTTCATAGCCCGAAAAAGTGTTTTATCTTAATGAACATAATACTGTCCATGTCTATTTTTCTTGAAGAACTTGGATCAATCTAGGCTTCGTCTATTTTATATCCCTTGGGAACCGTTTTTTTTTTTCTAGATGAAAGATACCTACCCTATGTCCTTTCTGCACCCCGAACCCCATTGAATGCAAAACTTTATGATGATCTGTTGAGTAGTTAATATGTGAAAGCATACCTAACAAACAAACAAATTGACTTTCGCGTTTATAATATCAGTAAGGATAAATAAAACTAGCCTTCTTAAAATATAATCCAATATTCGTGGACGGAAAATAACATTATTCACAGAGAATTGAGTATGCCGCAGATGCGCGCAAACATTGCGAAGTAACAAAGAAAGAGCTTTATTTTGCATGAATTATCTCAACCGGACGTCGCGATGGCCGAAGTAGGGAACTAGACCCTTATCAAAGGCAATATCTTGTAACAAAACTAAGGATAATACCGAAAATATCTTCCACTAACTAATTTTCCACTTTACGACAGCTACATCTTACAAGTTTATTACAGGTGCTAACAAAGTTGTCTCGCAATTACGAGGAGTTAGGTTTGGATTATTGCTGATACTTAACATTTATGCCCATAACCGCCTCTAACACGTGAGGACAGGCCTCCAGTCATGTAAATTTTTAGAGCTATCTGAATCAAGACTGATATAGATATCGCTGAAAAGCTGCTGGAAAAATATTTCAGCTAATCAACAAAAATAAGTTTATCAAGTCAATTTAAATACTTAATATATAAAGTATTTTCATTTCTGTAAACTCTATGTTCAACACAGATTTTATTTTGATAAAAAATAATAAGTTTGACATATTTATAAGCAAGTTATGTGTACATCTCCATCTCACAACCACAAATCCTTAAAAGTAACAACTCTAGAACTTTCATGGTAATGAAAACGTAGGATAGAAAAAATAAAAATGAGTTCGACATAAGCAAGCCATTTGCACTAAAGCATTCGGGGCAAAGAAAAATCTTTAATTTAGAGCTGCACGAAAGCACTTTTATACATAAAATAGTAATCAAATTTTTCCGTGCAGTATTCGTATTTGCAGCGTTTGTTAGTTTTTATTTGAGGCTCGTGCGATGTCCACTCGAGCTTAAATTAAGATGCGCGTTAAGCTAGAGTAGATGAAACAAGTCTAGGAAACAGCTTTAAGTGCACATAAAGTGGGTTAGCCGCCGTCGCTCGACCAACCGGCGTAATACCAGATCGTGTTCTTTTTAACGAGTCTCCAACCGGCCATAATTCATGAAGAAGAAATAAAAACTTGACTCGTGACTAGTACGCCGTGATGCAAGCTAAATTTTAGTTTGCCACAAACTACGTGTTTTTTGAGGTGATAAATAACTTAGGACGTCATTTTCTCAGCATTTTCTGGAGATGCTCGTTTTCTTTATGAAAGCGGATAATTAAGTTAAGCATTAGAGTAGGTACCTAACGTTTTCACATCAAATTGTGTGTTTTGATTCTACAAAGCGATGTCAAAACGTCAAATAATTCAATTAATTTAGGAATAAAAAAAACCGCTTCGGTGGTCTAGTGGTTCGCCCACCCGTTTAAGACGCGGGGGTCCCGGGTTCGATTCCCAGGGGGAGTACAATTTGTACTTGGTTTGGTTGGTGGTAGGACTTATTTCAATTTCGCCTGGCTAGCTACCACAGTCTTACCTAAGTCTGACGCCATAACAACAATTTATAAAAAAAGATTGTGTTCTAGCAGTTAGAGGTAAGATAGCCAGTTCCTCAGTGGTGAGGAGTCCGGCGGGCTGATTATCTAATTAGAAACCACCTAGCGACCGGTTGCAGTTCATAGATGATAGTGATCCATTGCTACTTCTTTTTGGATTAAAAAAAAACATACCAAAGAAAAGTAGCAATGTATGTAGAATGAAACCGGTCGCTAAATAGTTTCTTTTTAGATAATCAGGGTGCCGGTGTTAGTGTGTTTCCACCTTCGGCCTTATTGTCACTTAATATCGGGTGTGATAAAGGCCAAGCACTATCGCGTTGTACATAAAAAAATCTTTACACCTAGTACTAACTGTAGCACTAGTAAAACTATTCAAACTGCTCCTTATTTTTAGCTACACTGCTTCAGCAAGCAAGCAATAAGAATTATATTAAAAAAGCACAGCTGCTTTTTGAATATAATTCCTATCTATTTATTACTCCTTTTATTTACAAAGTTTCATTAGGTATTTACTTTAATTATATATAGTAACTAGCGGCCCGCCCCGGCTTCGCACGGGTGCAGTGCAATGTAGTTACTAATGTAAAACTGTGCTAATGTGGTGTCAGTGTGAAGTTATCTGATTATACTACAGGATATAGAATAGAATAGAATATCGTTTTATTGGCAGCACATATCACATACACAAAGCATAACAATAATTTATATATTTATATATACATATATACTTAAGTTACTAAAAATTAACAGAGTTACTATGTTACACTGTGCAGCGCTATGTGATGCCAAGAGTGACCTCAACTCAGTGTAAGCAGTAGACGTTAAAACATATCTACATATATACGACGTACGCAAGGGGTGTTAAAATATAATTGAAGTGTGTGTGTGTCTGTCTGAGGACTCTGAGGCAACCTAGTCCCAAACTTAAAGATCGATTTTATTGCGATTTTTATGTATAGTTTAAGAGAAGCGTACAGACGGCGGGAAGCGACTTTGTTTTATACTATGTTTAGCTTTTGCCCGTTGCTCCGCCCGCGTGGGAGTCGGTAATCGTTGTAAGTCTTCCCTTGGAAACCAATGATCGGCATGAAAAGAAGCCTGTGTTAAGTATTCCAGACTATAATCTATCCCTGTGCCAAATTTCGTCAAAATCCGTTCACCCGGGTTAGACGTGATTGAGTAACAAAATGAACAACATCCAAACATCAAAAATTTCACATTTTTACAGTTTTGTGATATGTAGGTAAAAGGTAATAGCTGCACCCGGCGGTTTTACCTGCGCAATCTGTTGATTCTGTAACCAAACTCGCATCTCACTTCGAACCTCACTTCACTTCGCGTGAATTGTTATTAGAAATTAGCTAACTAAATGAGCAATTTTACCGATTACAATAAATTTAGGTAGCTATCTAAAATATTTTGTGATGAAAAAAAAATCTTATCAATTATCTTATTTATGATTTAAAGTTCCCGTCCCGTGCAGTGAAGTGAGATTCGAAGTGGGGTTCGAGTTTGGTTACAGAACCGACGCCCTACTGTTCACGATTTTATATTAGGTAGGTAGGTAGGTACTTAATAAAATTTCTTAGCAGTAATATAACAAAGTAAGTATAATAATATTAAGTAACATTTAATACTCATACTTAATAGTTTGGTAGGTATCTTCTTTTTAAATAAAAATCTATGTATGTTTATTTGTTCCTGGTTCCTGGCTAAAATAACGTGACATTGCAAATTATATCTGGGTGCAACTTATGTTGTGCATTATTATCCGGCTCTCAATTTTAACACTTTACATCACATTCCTTGCCACGTTAGATATCTGATAGATTTTGCCACGTTTTATAAGTAGACTAATATTTCGTAAAATAGGTAGTGAAAATCAGGATAAAATCTTATACAACATGAAATGTCAGCTCGTGCGGTGACATAATTACAATCTCAGGGGAGGTGACAACCTGACAACTGACATTTATTTTTCTTAATCGTACAAATGCACTAAGAAGTTTTGATTCCGATATCGAAGTCAACCACCCTAAAAATAGCTTTCTACCCCTTTTCAACCCTGTTAGGGGATACATTTCAAGAAAATACGAAACACATATTCAATTAATTTTGTTAAAGAATGTCTATGCCAAATTTCAAGTCAATCGGGCCAAGGAATCGCTTTCTCCCATACAAACTTTGCCACCCTGTTTTACCCCCTTAGGGGTTGAATTTCGCAAAATCCCGTCTTAGTGAGCACCTTCATCCTAAAAGGAACCCCCATGCAAAATTTGAGACTTCTAGCACTTGTAGTTTCTGAGATTTCGTGATGAGTCAGTGAGTGATTTTCTCTTATATATATATATATAGATAATTTTCGTAGTTTTGCTTCCTTCACCCCTGACACTAATAATGGTCAAACATCATTGTATCATATTTGCTTAGAACAAACTTAAGAACAAGACATGTAAGCTTATAATCTTCGTTGGCCTAAATGGGGTAGGCTTGGCTCCAGCCCAGCACAGGCCGAGTCCAAAGACTAAAAGGTGAACAACATTATGCAAATAACCACACTCTTTGTTCTGCGCTAAAGCTATTTACATTTTATTTATTTGCAACAACATAATGGCCGCCATATTTGGGCCAAGTACACGCTATTGTTTAGACGGCGTTAAGTGGGTTTTGCTTTAAAACAGGCCTACAGCTTGATCTGTGGCCACCCGGATTTAAATCCGTTCTGTCCATATAAATTTCTAAGATAAATAAACGTTAAAATCATTACATAATCTGTTAAATTAAGCGTTATTATTAGAAAAAAATCTGCTGTTTAAATAACGATGAAGAAACTTTGCTAGGAATAAGGATCAATTAAGTTTTAGTTATTTCAAGTTATACATGAGCACCAAGAATCAATTTCCAAAGGGGTCATCAGGCTAGATAAAAAATCTCTGTAATTTTATCACGAAAATATATTGTTCATAAAATGAGGTAAGAATAAAAAATCTAACGGTTTGAAAATCGGCGAAGCCCTTAACAGCTATTGAATGAAACTCGTTTCTATGAATACTCTCCTAATAAATTCCGAAAATAAACGTACCAAATATCCGTCCATTCCTCAATTAACAGTCTCAAATTCTGCCTTTGAAGTATTAAGTAACAGGCTAGCGTTTGCCATATTATGTCTGCATTTAGATCTGATATTTCTGCGCAGCGGACTCATTGAAATTGGAAGCTTTGAAGACTTAGAATTTAGTTTTGTTACTGTTACTCTACCCCAAAGTTCTTGATACAATGAAACCAAAAAAAAGACAAGAAATAACAATTTAATCAGTATTTAGTTTAATAATAATAATTGCTTTTATATTGCCTTGTCATAGTGTTTTCATTATTTAGGAAAATCCACGCCCCAGTGCGAAAATTATTGTGATAATGACTAGATTAATTTAATTAGGTAACTGTCAGTTTCTATGTTTGAAACTTTAATTAAATCAAGACGCCCCATTTAGCCACACAAACAATATCACCGAGCGATCTTTCATTATCCATCATTAGTGTTAGCAAGTTTGTTAACATGGAATAGGGTAACGGCTTTCTGGACTCCAGGTCCCCAGGGATTGAGTTCCGTGCTCAATCTTACAGGAGCCGATCAATTTATCCACCCAATCTTCCGGCGTTTTAACGCCAAGCCCGGGACGGAGAATTAAATATGTACGCTGTTCTTGAGTTATCATTTATAGCTTTTTGTTACAAGAAAACTAACTGGTATCTGGATGTGCTTAGATGGTAATTGAATATGCAACTTAGGAAATCCGTAGATACTGAAGATCTGTCAAATTCTAGTCCTTTAAGGAAGAAGGTATCGTCAAAAATATCAGATGAATGAACATTACATAATTATTAATTTTATGTTGGAATTCACAATGTTTGCTTTCTCTGTTAGTTTATTGGCCGTAGGAAAGGAGATAAGTTCTAAATGTTGTAAATTTTTTAAATAATTTAAGTTCGAGTGTATGAAGCATAGTAGGTACTTACTATGCTTTATGGAAGGATCTCTATGTTTTATACCAGTTAAAAATTATATCTTTTTGCGCGGTACCTTGTGCTTGTTGTTTGTTTCCAGAAAGTTGTGTGTTACATACATGCAAAGAATTTAAAAGTATAGGCTACTCCTACTGCTCAATAAGCTTGGCACGTCCCACAGTGGATTTTTTTATAAAAGTGAAGAGCATAGCGCTTCCACTTAGTGGATTTGTTCAGAATTTCCAAAAAACATTTATCTATTTAATTTTCCATCATCATTATGGCTAGTCAACACACATTAACTTATATACTTGAGAGATTATTTCAAAGAACTATCTGAAAGCAAAGAATAAAATCTGATTTGACAGACTTTGATTGGACAGAAAAAAAGTTAGATAAAAATATGTATTCATGCTCTTGTTCAAAAATTTGTAATGAGTAATTTAGAATTGTACATTTTGCGAATTGCACATTTTGCGTATTGTACATTTCTCGAATGTACATTTTGCGTATTATAGTTTTCGCGAATGTACATTTTGCATATGTACGTTTTGCTAATTGTACATTTTGCGAATGTTCATTTTGCGTATTGTACATTTTGCAACAGATGTACATTTTGCGTATTGTACATTATGCGACGAAGGGTTTTTATGATTGTATTTCGTATACGAAATTATACAATATTTAATTTGTGGAGCAAGTTGTCCTTATACTTCTGTCTTTTTAATATAATAAGTAGCGATGGGTAAAATTAATGACTGAAAAAGGTTTAATTCATTTGTTTTAAGCTTTTTCATGCAAATACACAGTGTGATCTGTAATTAAAAATTATATTTTGCCACCAGAATACATAATAGTACGTTCCATTCTTGCATAATAGAAATTAGGAGGAAGGTATAGGTATAATAATGTTTCTGGTAAGCTGAACTATTTTACTTCTATCTTCTTTACCGGCCTTTGTTAGTTTCGCGTCGGAGCATAAAATGCAAATTGCATACTCCCGTATGCCAGTGCATTTAGAGAGAACATCTTGCCATTATAGTTATTTTTGAGAACTATAACTCTCTTCATGATGAAGAACCAACAATTACTAAGTTATCTCTAAAATAATTAATATTAACGCTTTTTGCACGCAAAAACAAAACACATATAAGGGAAAATTAAATATTTTGCAATTTATTTCCATTAATGTTTTTTATTATTTAGTTTCTAAAATATGAAAACTGAAAATCATATCATTTTAAAAGAACGCTAAACATGTTATGTGCTTGGGTGCCTCCACAAAAGCTCCTAGTTACAGAGTTGTGTAAGGTATCCAGATGTCACATGATTATTTCTGAGAACTCTAACGCTCCTACCACTGGCATTATGACTTCACGTGATACAGAAATCACCTTCGAAATATTTCGCATAACCTTTTCGTACATTGACTGTAACGAGCAAGGTTATTTTATTTTCAGTGAAGTCAACTTTCGGTACATTTAAGAAAATTCATGTTGAAACCTAATCTTTAATTTCGTTCTTTCGTTCATGTTCACTCGACAATCCGATCTACGTTTTACACGCGAAACAAAATTCCAGATTGTTCACATTTTAAATAATAAGTACCTACACCCAGTTTCGTATTAAAATACTGTAAAAGTGCATATCATGCACGCAATCTCGTATAATTTTAACCATAGAAAGCTTTTAATGTATCTAGATAAGTTCCATTATTCATTACCTACTTAAAAGATCATATTTTTATAAATGTTATGTTGCATTTTTAAATTAAACTGAATCAGTGCTATCTGAACTTTGTTAAAGCAAATTGCTGAGACTCCAGAGTGAATATATTTTTCATTCAATAAATCAAATAGCTAATTAATTAAATAAACGAACTTATTTTCCTCCTTCCAGTTAAATGTTTTTGCCGTCCGATTTTTGATTTATAGTAGAGGCCCAAATCAGCCCAATTCAACTAATTTAATCATTGTGAGTCTTTCGATTTTGATGCCATAGCGATGTCGATTATAAAACAAATGCAATCGTGAAAATAAATTTCCCGCTAATGAATTAATGGAATAGAATAAATTACGGATAATAGTAGTGGCCGTTCACTCTCCAGTTCACAAACGAGTGTAGAGACGCCCTCGCGTGGCACACTCAAGACGTACACAATTGCATAACAAAAGCATACAAAAGTGCAGAAAGCCTCGCCTTTGTCTGCAATCCATCTTGCCAGGTGAAGGAAGCTAAACAATGGTTTGCAGTCTAACGGAGGCTCAAGCCCCTAAAGAGACAATGCAGCCGCGAATATGGGCTCGGAAGAAACGTTCTCCTCTTGTTACCGCAAACAATATTGTTAGTTTTATGAAGGAAACCGGGAAAGCCTTTGTGCCCCCACATTTTTATAGCACACACGCCAACAACTTAAATATCATTCCACTAATAAGCGTACAACAATACGCAATAAAAAAATAATGCTGGAATACTGGCTCGATGAAGGCAATTCTTCGTTAATTTAATTAAAGCTCGTGGTGCATTGCACTTTAGAATATGCTTAACATTGTAGTTTTAAAATACAAAGAAACAATTTTATTGTCACGTTTTGAGGTTCGCTTCGGTTGCGTTGCAACTCAAGTATGGTCGCAAGATTCAAATCAAAAGAAGATGTGTGTTTTTTTCTGATGAACTGAACACAATAAAATGTACTTATAGGTATCCAGATCACCACTATCAGATTTTAGCAAGGTATGCGACTGTTTTCACTCAGACATAATTATAATAGTCGTGTCTACTAGACACGAACGTCAAACAAACTTATTTTGTAACAGAATTATAATCTACAAAGCGTGGTTTTCTTTTTTTATACAACGTGTTACAAAATAACCCCTAATGCCGAATAAGGTATCTACCTTATTTGCACAAATGCGGTAGATCAAACTAAACAACTTTTACTATGGGTCCAACTCTGGAATAGCGAAAACAAGTCAGCTGTTTCATACAAAAATTAATATCAAAATGTTTTTTTTTTGCGATTTCAGTTTTTCCCATGGTAAAAGTTGTTCAGTTTGATCTACCACATTTGGCAGTAGGGGTTATTATGTAACACATAGTATAATGATACTTTTAGCATATTACTACGCTCCACGTTTTTACAACTTGTGGGCTACATTATAAATTTCTTTGTGGCAACAATCCCGTATAGTTAAATCTTACAAATTCATTTGTTTAAACAAGAAGGACGAGAAATAAGGGACTGTATTTTTTGTACTTAAGTAAGTACTTATTTATTTTCCTTTCAGTCACAGATTATATCAAAGTTTTATTATTAACCGTTGACTGTCAATTGATAAACTAAAGCAAAATAAAACTAAGCTACTATCACCTATATGCCAAATTCACCGTCTTTTTAACACGTCTTTGTAAGGAACTAATATTCGTAAACAGTGTATCGGCATTACTTTAAACAAGCGTACTCGGTGGTGATCAAACGGCCCCATGATTGAAAGGGACGTTCAGCAAACACAGCTGGGGACAATGGGCGGATCGGCCGTTTGTGCAACCGGCCCGTGCCCACTCTTTTGTAATTAGCTAACATCGGGAAGCTCAAAACCCGACGTTTTTCAAGCAACTCGTCCATACAATTATCTTTAGTAGCTCAAAGCATTGTTTTAACAAAGTTTTTTCCTTAATTCGCATGCATTGCATGCTATAGTATCATTAAAGTCAAGCACTCTATAGTTATATACCTACAATACATTAGTTATATTTTTGAGATATTCAGGATGATCTAATTTACAGTTTAAATCTTACTGCTTAAAAAAATGTTTTTTTTTTATTTTGAACTTTATGAATTATTTAATTGCTTAAATTAATTGAAAAATCCTATTTAGTTAGCCATGTTGTATTTGTACACAAAAGTTCTTCACCGGTTTATTACCTACTATGGTTGCTAGGATTTTACTAGTTTTCACAACTTTATAGCTGAACTTTAAAGTTTAATTCAACACTTATCATATCGACACCATCACTATTCCACAGGCTAAAATTGGAAGCACCCAAAACGAAGGTATAGTTGGCAACAACTGATAGCGCAAAGTTGAGTTGTTACGTGGCTGTTAAAAACTTTGAGCCTGCAATCTGGCGCGAAGCACGCAATCTAACGAGCCTTGATCGCGCCCCTACTCCCAATAAGCGTGCGGCCTTGGTGGAAGCGGGTGTGGACAGCGGGGCGATCAGCGTGTTAGACAAACGCTCGCGCTCGTGTTGACAAACGGCAAAGCTTCTACGGGGACCACAGACCATAATACAACAACACTACGGGGACGCACCGCTGAGCAATTTAGCGCAGGAATAACTTTCAATTAAACTAAGTTATTCGAATAAAGAATATCGTACATACGACTATCAGTATTTTTCGCAAGAAGCCCGAAATAATATCAGAGAATTTGGCTCTGTTTTCTCATGTTCACTGTGGCGTTTGATCTAACTCGCATTAAATACCGTGAAATCAATCTCGTAAAATAGTTAAGAAAATGACAATAATCCTACTAAGTTACATCTTACAATGATAATATGCGAAGATAATTATGTGTATGGACGTTTTATAAATGCTAAGGAATCATTTTATCAAAACAGTCAAAGTGCTTTTACTCGATTTCAATACTGCTCAATTAGTTAAAAGTAGGTATTTGTTTTTGTAAATTATAAATCTTTGATTGGTTTGCAATATATCGCATAGTATCTTTTTTAAGAAATACATTATTAAACCTTTGGCGCCTTTGTTTACTTCTAATTTCATTGAATCCTGCCCGCTCCCGCTTCCACCCACATGATTGTTTTATAATAATTACTCGCTCTTCCAATTACGATAGGTTCATGTAGAAAAAAAATGATTTAATATTTTATATAGTTTTTTTCTATATTTCAAATATCAGGCAATAGGATTTTATCACATTCACTGTTTTTCTAAATATGAATTCGATTTACAATATCATGGAGAATAATTTTATTACGAATAGAAAATAATTTTCGTCATGAAAAAGTTAACTTGCTGTTTCAATGGAACTTTATTGAAACATATTTTACTATTGAAGCACGAACATCTATCGAGAAAAAAACGCGCGTAAACACAATCTTAGAAAATAGATAACTTCCGCCTGCGACTTCGTCTGCGTAGACATAGTAATTCTATCCCTCAAGAAACGTGCTTTTTTCTGGAAGAAAGGTGTACAGGGTACAGAAAAGAACCTGTACTGCATGTATGCCAAATTTCATGATGAACGGTTGAGTTAGTTAACTAAGACGTGAAAGCGTAAACTCACTTTCGCATTTATAATAGGTATTTATTAGTGGTTAGGATTAAGATGTTTTTGTTTGAAAAATTAAATATATGGTTGGTATTGATTTTGTAACACGACGACTATATCCCATACAAAAGAACTGCTTTTAAAAATCTGCAATATTCAGATAACAACATAACTGTAAACATTAATTAATTTCTGGACGGTAACTAAAACAACCTCGTCTACATTGCTAACTCGTGTTATTAAGGTGATTTCGCTTAATTATTTCAAACATAAATCTTGAGATATTTGCTTATTATGGTCTTTTAATTCTAGGTTGACTTTGCGCACTCGTCACGCCATGGGGATAAAAGTGGGTATAATTTTCAAACTGAATTACTCCGAAGAAATGAACAAAGCTATTTATATAGTGGAGTTATTTGATAATAAACTGCAAGCAAACTACTTGGGCATGCTTTAAGTTTCTATTTCAGAAAACGACTTATAAAACTAGTCGTTAAAAAAGCGACGTCGACGCTATCAGAATGCTCCGTTGAGCAAGTTAATCATAATCTCTTTGTTTTTAATCAATGCAGTTTATTCAAAAGTACTTTTCTATAATTGACCGAGCGAGCGCGAAGCGCGAGCGAAGCGTCTATGCTTCAGCTTGGGCAAAAATTCTTTCGTATGTCCTTCCGGTGGCTGTCCGTTTGTTCTCTTCTACATGTCGCATTTCTCAACCGATTCTCGTGAAATTTTGTGAGCAGATTCGAAAATTATATACTTAGAATTTTTTTGTCGAGCCAGTTTTTCGATTTTTTTCAAAATGGCGAAGATATGTATAAAAAGCATATCTCAGTCCGGCTTTTCGGCGCTGTTATTTTTCTTCTACAGGTCGCATTTCTCAACCGATTGTCGTGAAATTTTGTGAGCAGGTTTAAAATTAAATTGATTTTTTTTGGTAGAGCCAGTTTTTCGAAATCTTTCGAAATGGTGGAGGTATGTAGAAAAAACATATTTCAGCCCAGATTTCCGGCGCTGGCTGTTCTCCTCTACAGGTCGCATTTCTCAACCGATTCTCGTAAAATTTTGTGAACAGGTTTGATAATTATAAAGAATTTTTTAGTAGGGCCAGGTTTTCGAAATTTTTCGAAATGGCAAAGATATGATAAATACCGGTCAAGAGCGAGTCGGACTCGCGCACCGAGGGTTCCGTACCATAATAATTGCACCATCAAACCACACTGCAGAGTAGAATAATAAAATTAGTGTTGCAGTTTTAGATCAGCGCCATCTCTTGACCGATAGTGGAACTGATGTTAACTTTTTTAGAAATTTAATAATTCCTAAAAAAGTGTTGTGTATTGAGACATTGTTTTATTTTTTTTATATGTACTGCTATCACATTGAATTATTTCAGATTTTTCTCTTTGCAAACTTCGGAAATAAGGGGAAGGGGAACGGTATTTTTTTTACATTTTTCATAAATTCGAAATCTATGCGGCCTAAAACAAAAATAAAAAAATATTGAAAACGTGCAAACGGCGCTCTTTCATATGATACCCCACATGCCCTAGTAGCCCCACCTCAAATTTTTAAGACCCCTTAGTCCCTGTTGTAAAAAAGATATTTATTTTTTTATTTATTTCTTATTTGCAAAATAGTTGGGCAAATGTCATCTTAAACTACTTCAAATTTCAAGCTGATACCATTAGTAGTTCTCGAGATATCTAGCTGTGACAGACAGACAGACTGACTCACGGGTTCCTTTTTTACCATTTTGGTACGGAACCCTAAAAAGGACATATTTCAACAGTTTCGAAAAATCTTAGCGAAAAATGAACAAAAAAAACCGGTCAAGAGCGAGTCGGACTCGCGCACCGAGGGTTCCGTACAATCATAAATATATTTGGATATGTTACTTTAGTACAGTCTTTAAAAAAGTAGGATAAACGGCAGACAGGTGGAAGGGCGAACAGTTAATTTACAAATCTTAACCACCAGCTGCTTATGGTGACTGAAAAACGTTTCAGCCACTCCACATTGCAAACTGTTTATATTACTAAGTAGGAACTTATTCTTCGTTTATTTGTACGGCAAATAGTAGGTAATTTATATTAGAACCAGTCACCAATTATTACTGTAGTATTAGGTTGCGCCATCTCTTGACCGATAGTGGAACTATTTTTGTTCGCAAGTCAGCATTCTTAGGTCACTGCCATCTGTTGACGGGTAGTGAAACTAAAGAACTTTGGTTTGTTTTTTGAATTTCTAAAAAAGTGTGTTATATTGAGACTGTGGCCGAATACCACCTTTTTTAGAATATATTTGTTTTTAATAGTACTGTGTCGATCCAGATACGTTTTTGTTATTGATTGTCATTAAAAAACACTGTCATAAAAGAATTATGGTGTTTTTCTTCAAAATATAATAAAATTCAATGCATAGTTTTCATTGAAATAGTGGTCCTTCTGACAAAACAACCAGTGCTTGTGTGTATTTATTATTGTGCATACTTGTTTGTGTGTATTCTTGTGCATAGTGTTTATTCTTGTGCATAATTATTATGATGGTGAAAACACGATCCCAAACGGCACTCCAGGTCACGTCCACCAGCTCACAGGCACCGGAGCAACCGGGGCGTCCTGCCTCTGCCCGATGTATAAGCTCGCGCACAACAAGTTCTACCTCAGCAACCACGGTGGCAAGAATAGCGGCGGAAGCTGCACACGCTCGCCATCTTGCACAAATAGAGTTAGAGTTTAAGCGCAAGACAGTGGAAATTGATCTGCGTGCGGAGCTGGCCACTATCGAGGTAAAATCCAAAGGTAGCCGTTCAACCTGCAGTAGAAGTAAGGAGAGCGTGGAGAACTGGTTGCGAGACACCGACTGTCAAAACAAGACCGCCGAGTGCCCGCCTCTGAACCAACCCATCTTTGAAGACAAGAATGCCGCACCTATACAGTCCTCCCGGCCCGTTTGCGAGGATAACTCCGTAGCCCGCATTGCCGGAGCCATTGAAGCTCTGGCGGGCAAACATAGGCCACAGATGCCCACAAATCTTCCCAGTTTTGATGGTAAATCTGCCTTAGACTATTTAGCATTTAAACGTGCTTTCGATAGTACTCAAGCATCCTTTAGTACGATGGATAATATAGCTCGCTTGAGCCACTGTTTAAAGGGAGCAGCGCGTGAAGCTGTTGGCACAATGCTGGCAACCGCTTCGCATGCTACTCAAATAATGAACGTTCTAAACCGTAGTTTTGGTCGTCCCGAACTTATTATTATACAAGAGGTAAATTCAATACGCTCCTTCCCGAAGTTAGGAAACGACTTCAAAGATTTAAGCCTTTTCGCTACCCGTGTGCGTAACTGTGTGGAAGTCGCGAAATTATTAGATCATCATGATTATTTAAGATCACCAGAATTATTCGCGGCCTTGATAAACAAACTTCCACAGTTGTCACGCGCACGATGGCTCGATTATGCGAAGTTCAATTGGGAAGGCCAGCCTAAAGTAGAGTTGTTCTCTGATTTCCTGTCTCGAGAAGTCGATTTAGTTTTGCAGTTTGGTGCCGTCGCTGAAACTACAGGTGTACATCGTGAGCGATCGCATACTGTGACGGAGTCGGGAGCAGACCCGGAGGCCGATCCTACAAACATGCATCACGCGCAGGTGGAGCCCGTTCCCGGTCATCAGGCACATGCTGTGTCAGAATCTCGATTGGCTACTGCTAAACTGAAAAAAAGTTCCGGTACCAAACAAGAAAATAAAATTTCATTGTGCCCTTGTTGTCAATTAAATCATGATTTGTCATTGTCAAGTTGTGACAAATTCAAACATATGACCATAGATGACAGGTGGCTTTTTATTAAAGAGAGTAAAATATGTTACCGATGTCTTATACCAGGTGTTCATAGTTTTAAATATTGCAACAAAAATAAAAAATGTGAAATAAAAAATTGCAATCGTAAACATAATACGCTTTTACATAATCCCAACTTTAGCCGTGTCACATCTGAGGAAAATCGTCGTGTTGAACCGTCCACGTCCTCAGCTGAACGAGTAACCATCAGTACCACAGCCGAACATACAGAACCTTCGCTTCGACCTCTTCTTAAGGTAATTCCGGTTACTGTTTTTGGCCCAGCCGGAAACGCTGACATTTTTGCTCTGTTGGATGATGGATCCACAGCAACGTTTCTCGACATGGATATTGCTCAGAAGATAGGTGTAGAGGGTCCAGAAGGACAAGTCCACCTCGACTGCGTGGGGGGCTTGTCTCGGGACAGCGTCGTACGCTATGTTGACTTCAAAATTAAAGGCAAATTCTCACCTGACACCTACGAGATCCGTAAGGCAAGAGCTATTGATAATTTAGGATTGGAATTTAGGCAAACGGTAACGCGGGCCAATCTTAGCGCGTATTCTCACTTAACTGATCTAAAAGAGGAGTTATGTTATGTTGATGCGAAGCCTTCCTTAGTTATAGGTGTTGACCATTGGGAGTTGATTTTAGCTTTAGAACTTCGACAAGGTACAAAGACTCAACCCGTTGCCATTAGAACACGGTTAGGCTGGGTAGTATTTGGGTTTTCGTCTAGTAAAACAAAAATTGTTGACGTTGCGTTCCATGTTAGCCATCACGATACTCCTGACCCTCGAAGTGAATTAGAGCTTTTAGTGAAAGAGCAATATAAATTAGACGCGATTGGTATCATTAAGCATGAGACTCGAAGCACCGAGGATCAACGCGCAATTAAGATTCTGTCTGAAACTGCGCGTCGATTACCGAGTGGCCGTTTTGAAGTACGACTGTTATGGAAAGACGATGATCCTGTGGTTCCGAATAGTTTTCCATTGGCATTGGCAAGGTTCGAAAGTCTCGAAAAACAAATGGCCCGCGATCCTCAATACGCGGCACGATATCGGGACAACATTCATGACACCTTAAACAAGGGATACGCGGAGAAGTGCACAACTTTGAAGTCGAACTCGGTTTCTTGGTATCTCCCACATTTTGGCGTGGTAAACCCCAACAAGCCGGGCAAGCTCAGAGTCGTGCACGACGCCGCTGCAAAGACACGTGGCGTTTCTCTAAACTCTCTCTTGCTAAAGGGACCTGACTTCCTGCAGCCGTTACTTGGCATTCTGATGCGTTTTAGAGAAGGGAAAATAGCATTGACCGCAGATATCAAAGAAATGTTTCCACAAATTAAAATCTGGGAACAAGATAGGGATGCGCAACGTTTTCTTTGGCGCGACAACCCTTCATCTCCAATCGAGGCTTATAGAATGTCCTCTATGATTTTCGGAGCATGTTCTAGCCCTTCCACAGCCATATTTATAACGAACCTAAACGCATCGGAGTACCAAGACGAGTTTCCAGAGGCTACTCAAGCTATTAACAGAGACACCTACATGGATGACTATATTGGGAGCGTTGATGAACCCCAGAAAGCAGCTCGCTTGGCTTCAGAGATTGTGGAAGTCCACAAACGCGGCGGATTCACTATGCGTGGCTGGATATCAAACAATCCTTCTGCACTGAGCCTTTTGCCAAAGGAGCTGCTATCTGAAGTCACGTCGGGCAAATGTGATGTAGACCTGGGAGCTCCTGCCTTTACTAGAACCTTAGGCCTGATTTGGCAGCCTCACTCAGACGTTGTCGGGTTTCATATTGATTTTAAGAATCTGCCAAATCAAGCTACCAAACGTGATGTGTTGGCACATGTCATGCGCATCTACGACCCTTTAGGCATTCTTGGACCCCTAGTAGTAAAAGGTCGCATACTTTTCCAAAATTTATGGCGCAAGGGCCTCACGTGGGACGAGAGACTATCAGAGGCTGAACTGAGCACTTGGGTAGAGTGGTCTGAGGGTTTAAAATCCTCCGTGAATCTACAGATCCCTAGACGGTACCACCTATCGGAGAGACAAGTAATAGAACTTGAGCTTCATCTGTTTTGTGATGCTAGTGAGCTTGCTCAGTGCTCACGCCGCTGTTGCTTACTGGCGTTTTGTTTACGAAAACTCTCAAGTAAGTCTTGCTCTGATAGCCAGTAAAGCACGTGTCTCTCCACTTAAACCTACTTCAATCCCACGATTGGAACTCCAAGCTGCCCTGATAGCCTCTCGCCTGGCTGATACTATATGTAAAGCCCACCGGTACAAGCCTCACCGAAGATATTTCTGGTCCGACTCAATGACTGTGCTTGGGTGGTTAAGAAGTGACGCTAGGAATTTTAAGCCTTTCGTTTCACACCGCGTTGGCGAAATTATAGAAACAACTAATATCGATGAGTGGCATTGGGTGCCGACGGAGCTCAATGTAGCCGATGACGCTACAAGGGGGAAGTGCAAAGCACTGAACATTGAGTCGCGTTGGATAACAGGACCTAGTTTTTTGTTGTCTCCCCCCTCTGATTGGCCTGTTGAACCGCAGAACTTATCAAACCTTTCAGGGGTGGAAGAACTAAAACCTTCATGTCGCAGCTCATCATCCAACCCATCCCCGACATCGTTGCCATCGACATCTCCACCCAGTGTAGAAACCATCCTTTGCAGTCATACTCATCAGTTACCATCACCCGTAGTAGTTGAAGCCGCCAACCTCAGCTCATGGACTAAGCTCTTGAAAGCAACCGCGCATGTTCATATGTTTTTAGCAAAATTTTTCCGCAATAAAAGTCACCGTTGCTTTCAAAACCCTCTTATTGGTGACATCGTACATAACTTTTTTAGCGCGCAATCGCCAAGTCCTCCTGCCACACTGAGCCACGTTGATGCGTCAGCGATACAACGGGCAGAGTGTCATGTGCTTTTGAAAAGCCAGCTGGCCTCGTTCAAAGAGGAGATGCTTCACATGATTCGCCGCCAGTCCCTGCCTAAGAAAAGTCGTCTGGCCACTTTATCCCCACAATTTGATAGTAGGGGACTGATCTGCCTCTCTGGACGAATAACTGCAGCACCAGGCGTCGAGGAGGAATTGAAACGGCCAGTTATCCTTGATAGTAAAGACCCCGGAGTTAGACTACTGATCCAGCACTATCACGCCAAATTCGCTCATGCTAACACGGAAACTGTTCTTAACGAGCTTAGACAACGCTACTGGATCCTTGGTGTTAGAAGCGCAACCAGAGCCATCGTACGTCGTTGTCAGATGTGTGAGTTGCTACGGGCTCCCACCATGCAGCCACCAATGGGCGACCTGCCTGTAAATAGATTGGATCATCACAAGAAACCATTCACCAATACGGGTTTGGACTATTTTGGCCCTGTTCTAGTTTCTGTTGGCCGCAGGCGGGAAAAAAGATGGGTAGCACTCTTTACCTGTTTAGTAACGAGAGCGGTACATTTAGAAGTTGCGCATACCCTTTCGACTGACTCTGCAATCATGTGCCTGCGGAGATTTGTTGCACGCCGAGGAACTCCAGAAACTATTTTTTCGGACAATGGAACTGCTTTCAAGGGTGCCAGTCGACAATTGCGTGCGCTCTACGGCAAAGATGTCCACGATTTTGCAGCGACAAATGAGATAAGGTGGCACTTTATACCGCTCCCTCGGATGAAATTGTGAACACAATCTTGGCAGAAGCAGAGGCGATCGTCAATACGCGGCCACTGACCCATGTCTCCCCGGACCCAGATCACCCTGAAGCATTAACCCCTTTTTTTTTTTTTTTTTTTTTGCCGGGGAAAATGCTTTTACGCATCCCCCCCCGCAGGTGAACAGGGGTTCGAAATGTGGGACTCTCCAGGAGAGGACCGCAACATTCAGCGTTGCGGCTCCCTCCATGACCGCCTCCCGTGATCCCACCCAGCCAAAAGGCTCGGTGGGATCCCGGGAGGGGGGAACACCCACTAAAAACTCCGGCACTTGCCCTCCTGCCGCCGGTTGGCCCTGAGGGACCCTTGTAGGAATCTGCCTCATTAGACCCGGCGGCCGGCCCGGCTGTCCGGGCCTCTTCGCGGTTGGGAGATGGCCGGGCAAGTTTAGCCATCTCCCTAGACGGTTGGGACCGTGCAAGGCAGGCGATGGGTCACCCCCCACCGCCCGCTTGGCCCCGTTTAGGGGGCAATGAGATGCGCGTAGCGACGCCTCCTTACCCCCGTCCGTCTGCGGCGGAGAAGAGCCGCATGAGCATCCTCTTCGCGGACTCTCTCCGCCATCTCCTTCTGGAGGATGATATCCTCACAAAAGGAGACTACCGCCTGCCATGCTCTCTCACTGCTCAGCATCGCAAGGATGACGCTAGGCAGCGAGAGATCCCATCCCACCACCCCCACGAGATCCCGACGCTGCTCTGACCACGCAGAACACGCCTCTAGCGTGTGTTGCGCAGTGTCCAGCACAGCGTCGCACTCGTGGCACTTTGGAGACTCCTCCCTCTGTATCCGGCACAGGTACTTACCAAAGCATCCGTGCCCGGTAAGCACCTGTGTCAGCCTATACGTTAAAGACCCGTGGGCCCTCTCCTTCCACTCTTTAAGGACAGGGCGGATGGCCTCCACCGTCCTATGACCTGCTATTGGGGTCTCAAGTTGGTGCCCCCATTCCTCCAAACATCTCTCTTCTGCGACACGCCGGACAGTCTGCCGCTCTTCTGGGGCAAGGCGATCTCCGCTTGCCCTTTCCTCTTTACGCTGCCAATACACCTCCGATAGAACCTGGGCTTCTAGTTCCCATGGAGGCGTACCGGCAAGCGCGCATGCCGCTGACCATGATACGGTGCGGTAGCCCCTAATCATTCGTGAGGCCACTATTCTTTGGGGGCGCCGCAATGCAGCCCTGTTTTCAGCATTTAGGGCGTCTGCCCATACGGGGGCCCCATACAGGGCCATACTGCGTATGACCCCCGCGTACAGACGCCGACAACTCTTGTTTGGCCCTCCAACGTTAGGTAGCAATCTGCCGAGGGCTGCCGCTGCCTTCACCAATCTGGGAGCCAGTTGCTGGAAGTGGGTTTTGAAGTTCCACCGACTGTCCAGAACTAGCCCCAGATATTTCATGGTCGGACGGAGGGGAACCACTACCCCATCCAGGACCATGTCCTCGCCCGGCGGCGGACCTTGCCTCGGCCCATGGAATACCATGGCCTGTGTCTTGGCCACCGCTACTTCTAGGCCCAATCTTCTTATACGGGCAATCACCCCTTCTGCACCGATCTTGGCCAGGCGCTTCGCATCTGCGAAATCTCTACCCCGAGCAGTGACTAGAGTACTTGATAACGTAGAGCTTGTCGATGCTGACATGTGTGGCAGGAGTAATTGGCGCAAGGCCTTGCGTCTCGCAGACCATTTCTGGCGTCGTTGGGTGCGAGAATACTTGCCCTCTTTGGCGCCCCGTCGCGTACCGGGTTCACCTGTCTCTATCAAGGTCGGGGACCTGGTGCTCATCGGTGATGGGGACTTGCCGAGAGGCACCTGGCCCCGCGGCGTGGTGGAGGCGTTATACCCAGGCCGTGATGGGGTGACCAGGGTGGTAGAGGTCCGCACTCAAGCGGGCACCCTCCGAAGACCACTTAAAAAGTTGGTGCTCTTGTAAAAAGAGGGAGAATGTGGCCGAATACCACCTTTTTTAGAATATATTTGTTTTTAATAGTACTGTGTCGATCCAGATACGTTTTTGTTATTGATTGTCATTAAAAAACACTGTCTTAAAAGAATTATGGTGTTTTTCTTCAAAATATAATAAAATTCAATGCATAGTTTTCATTGAAAGAGACATCGTTTTATTTTTCCTGTAATCTTTACGTAAACTACTATCACATAGAATTATTTCAGATTTTTCTCTTTGCAAACTTCGGAGATAAGGGGGGGGAACGGTATTTTTTTTTACATTTTTCATCATAAGTCGAAAACTATACGGCCTAAGTAAAAAAAAAAAATGTTTTAAAATGTGCAAACAGCGTTCTTTCATATGATATCCCACACGCCTTAGTCACCTCACTTCAAATTTTTAAGACCCCTTTTCAGTCCCTGTTGTAAAAAATATATATTTTTTTTTATTTCTTTCTTATTTGCAAAATAGTTGGGCAAATGTCATCTTAAACTATTCCAAATTTCAAGTTGATACCATTAGTAGTTATCGAGATATCCAGCTGTGACAGACAGACAGACTGAGTCACACCATAAGGGTTCCTTTTTTACCATTTTGGTACGGAACCCTAAAAATGTAACAAAACTTTTTTGTTAGCGGTGCAAAGTAAATTTTGTTTTTTATTCTTAGAAAACTTAAAAATTCATCAATCAAAACATTTCTGAAGAATATTCGAAATTTGAAAATAAATAAAGTTGTGAATTTGTGACGTATTATAGATCTTATTAGTTAAAAGAACTAATATCTATTCTGTGTTATTTGTTTTTAATAAACACACAAATTGAGCTACTTTTTAACGCGAGGTCTTACAGCTCACGGAACCTCTAGTAATATAGGTTACAACCCTCTGAAAATATTCCTATTAAAGTTTTTACTTCTGTTTCTTTCTGCAGGTATAGCATAATGAACCCGTCAAAGATTTTATCTTCATCTAACTAAAGTCATTTTGACAGTTAAGGCATACTCAAATCTGAGCGGTATCCTGTACCGGTGGCAGTAACGATATCCCGATGGGTATTCGGTAACGCACTATTCAAATTTTTTTTAATTTATTTTTACGATACCAATCGAAAAGTTTACTAATATGGATTTTTTTTTTCAAGTGACACAGCATCTTAAACAAAAGAAAAACCAATTTAGCATTTAAATTCTAATTAGGCGATTTAAAAAAATGAATGAATTCAGTTCCGTTTCTTTTATAAACAAAATGAACTCTTTTTTCAGTAAAATTTCCTATCTTCAATATTTAAGGTACTTTTCCTCCATGTGGCAAAGTTTTGGGTTACCTCTACACAATACATATCCTAATTTACGAACTTGTTACTGCTATATAAGTACAGAATTAACTTATATTTAATCACTTACGTAGCGTCTACGATATAAAGCACTCTGCTCTGTAACCGCAGCGGAGGTAAAAATTTAAAATTTTCCTGTTCAAAGTTCCGTTTGAGCTCGCCAAAGCTGCGGGAGGATTGTTGTCAACATTACCCAGTTACATGAGTGTTCGTTATGCACGCTTCTACATAAAAATACTTTTTTGTATGTTACCGGCACAATTTATTTGCACAAACCCAGTTTGAATGCGAACCGGTTTCGCTATTCACAACCTTTTGTAGGTTTGTTACATAATGTGCGTATGTTTTTATTTCATTAACCTTTAGATTAGAATAACAACACAGGTATGTTGCTTATTAAGAATCTGCTTGTATAGCCGATGGGTTGTATACCTTTCCTTTAACATTTTTATTTTATTCAATCAGAAATTACCAAAATATACCAGTATTCCCTAATAGGATGAAGAGTATCCATCATTTTTTACATTTTTCGTTTCTTTTATAATTACATTCTAGTAATAAGTTACCTAATTATAAGTTTTAGGTAACAATAGACATTTTAACCGAACAAAAAATATGTATTATTATGATTTTGCTGTTTGAAAAAGCAATGTAACTTACTACCTATCTAACCACGTGCATGCCAACTATTTATAATCTCGGGAAATCATTTCAAATAATTGAGCATTGAAATCAAAAGAAACTAAAACTAAATCAAATAATTATGCGATGACATGCTCGTCTTCGAAACCCCAAAAGTTGTAATGTGGGCGTGCCTTTTATTAAATTACATGTTTTGTGTCACGCACGCATGTAGTTAGGGGCGTCATTCGTAACAGTCAACGACTGAACTTCGGAAATAAGGAATTTATAGACTAAATGGTTATGACGTCTTACGAAAAGATTTACACTAAATGCCAATGTCTAGTACATACTG
The DNA here is from genome assembly GCA_943789525.1 of Agriphila geniculea. NCBI lineage: Eukaryota > Metazoa > Arthropoda > Insecta > Lepidoptera > Crambidae > Agriphila > Agriphila geniculea. The sequence goes on along the minus strand of OX038882.1, from coordinate 13,879,209 downwards.
AGAATTCCTTATTTCCGAAAATCTGTTGTTAACGTTTATGAATGACGCTAACTTAAGTCTTACAGCCTACTCAAATATCTCATGTAGTCAAAATAGTGCTTAAGTAACTCTAATTCAATCAGTCTAGTATTCGTCACAAATCTAGTATAGCACTCAATACTAATAGTCTTAGGTAACGTTACTAATAATTAATATGTTATGCAACTTGTGATTTTTGCATCATAAAGAAATAAAATACGATGAACCATTGGCACCACTACCAGTGAATAAAGATAACAAGAGACTAGAGAATAGATAACAACAGATAACAACACAAACTATTGTAAAAATATTACTTAAACACTCAGAATATGCAAATATTTGTACCGAATTTTATATAGATTTTTTGTCGAATCAGTTTTCATTAAAAAAACCTATTTCATTTCAGCCATTTCGGAAAATGATCAAAAATGTCACAAACGCGTGGTCTACAGCTCACAGAGCCACTAGTAATATCACTATCTACTGTAATTTTTAATATAAATGGAAGCGCTCACTACCTGCCTACTACGATCCCTCTATTGAACAGATAGTGCTTATTAATTATTACCAAAGACGTGGCAATATTCTGAACATAATATGGCCATCACACAGAATAATTTAAATTATCTATTATATGTATATTCTCCTGCAATTTTTTTTTAACTAACACATTGGAAAATACTCCAGAAGTCAGCCTCAGCTTAGCTTAAAAAATACCATTCAGAGTATATCATTGTTTATTAATTTATTTATTATTTTATTTATAAATTTTGTACACACACAATTTTTAACATAAAAGAAGTGGACAAAATAGTAGTACAAGGGCACTGCTTATTTCATATTGAAATTTCTTCCAGCGGGCCCGGGACAGGAAAGAACATTGAAAAGGGCAGACGTGTGTAACTCAAGGTAAAAATATATATACCTGCATATTTAGACACAATTATATAGATACACATATACTTACTTCAATAAAAGATACATATATTATAATTTTAACTATTAAGACTATTTTCAATAAAACAACTTTTTATTTTATAGAATCTGAAAAAGTTAAAAGTATTTTCAACTTTACAATGAAACTAAAAACAAAATCATGGTATAACTCGTAGCAAAATAATTTGATGTGTTATTAGCTCCGGCACCACAGTGCGTTTAGCTATACAAAATCTGCGCCGGGACTTGACAGCATTTTAAATGACGTATTGGAGACATGGATGAATACAAAATGATTGAATGTCACCGAATGATCCAGAAGCCCGTTTGCGTCTTGAATAGTACAGGTGTAGAACCACGACGGACATACCTCATTCGTCGATCAAACAAGCCCTCAAAGAGATTCGCTGTGCACATTCGGCTTTGAGTGTTTGACTAAGCAACCGAAATAAGGACCGATGGGATACCCCTCACGGATGTGCAGAATAAATCCCAGAAGTTCCTTGAAATAATATCTCTAGAAGCAATAAACCAGTAAGTTGGAACACACTCCGGAGAAATATACCAAAGTTTTCAGTATGAGTCGTAACTTACGAGCACACAGAAGGCTGGGGTAATAATTTGTGTCTTACTTGTGGTGTTTCTAAATTTAAATGGTGAATCCATTGCTAAAATATTTTTAGGCTTAAGTGACTATAATAATGTTTAGTGGGTATCTACACATATAGGTTTTTACCTTTTATTTTGACATACATTTCATCTTTGATACGAGTACATTAATGCATGGTATAACTTTGATCACAGATGATCGAATCTTGGGAAGTTCTGTTCAATAGTATTCAAAATATTTTGACGGGTGAACACCCCTTAAAAATAAAGGAGATGTCCAAGCGTTGCCCCAGTTTCATTTTATTTAATTACTTTCATAATTAAAAAATGCTTATTACATTTTATTGGGGTATAGTATTAGTCATGAATTGTTTTATATTTAGAAAAACAATTACAAAAATATTAAGTTGTTTTCTGAAGTATTTTGTGAAAAAATATAAGTAAATAGTACTATCATGATAAAACATTGTGATTAAAAAGCGTTTTAACTTAAAAATCCCACTTTTTAATGCAGAAAATAATTATAAATCTGATTCTAGAGTGAAATACCTACTCTGACATACTATTTTGATTAAGACGCGTTAGACTTTCATTTTTTGAGAATGGTGAGGCTAATGACATAGGCGCGGTGGGACATGTCCTTTAATTAATAAAATTCTATTTTATGGTATTTAGTTATCGAAAAGAAAATCTCCATAGATTAACTGGCTGACATCACGCGGTCGTAGACATCACGCGGTCGTAGCACAGCAAGCTACGAAAGTAACGTAGCATGGTCTATCCGGGTGGGCGATATGCTGAACTGAACACACCGACTGCGCGTGCTACAGTGCTACGCAGGGTGCTACGCGATAATGGTGGTTGTGGTGCAAGGAAAATGTTAGTACTATCCCCGTCAATTGGTAATACGCCTGGCGGCCATGATTTTAACCTCAAAAACGAAAAACAATTGTAAAATTTTTGTAAACCTAGACCCTAATTTATTTACATGACTGCCCAAAAAGGAGTGTATATATGTGGCGACTGTACGACGCCACTTGCAATTGTGAAAAAAAAATTTTTTTCTTCTATTATTACAATAAATATTAGCATCAAATATTAGCATCAAATAAAAGGCCTTGATAAGCTCATTCCAAACTAACTAAAACATTCAAAACTATTTCATTTGTCACTAAAATGCGTGAAATAAAAATTAATAAATTAAAAAAATATTAAAAACACGACTGCCCTGTCAAAAACGAACTAAAAAGATAAATAACAAGTGTCATTGCAGTCGAGGTTAGGATTGCCACCCGTACTTTATAATAAAGTATTGTACGTTATTTCGGGACCTAATGGAACGCATAACTTTATTTGTCCTAAACATGAAACGCATACTGTTAAATGGCATAATCATCATTTAGCATAATATTTTATAGCACAATTTCAAAACGCATAATATCATAAGGCTTAATTTTGCTAAGCATAAATATTCAATGGCATATTTTCAAAAAGCATAAATATCAAAACGCATATTTTTTAATTGGCATATTGTCTAAAAAGCATAATCATCAAAAGACATAATCTTATTACGCATTGTAATAAGAGACCTAATTTCTTTAGGCATATTTTTTAGAACTCATAATTATTTTATGAATAAGTAATCATTAAAAATATGAGCACTTCTGCTCCCTGCACCTCCCGGCTAGCACTCTGCAAGCAAAAACCTAGCCTGCAGCATCCGTGCGAGCAAGCACCCAACACGCAAGCAAGCATGCAGACAAGCAGGCAATATGCAAACAAGCATGCAGCATGCAGGCAAGCATGCAGCATGCACGCAAGCATGCAGCATGCACGCAAGCATGCAGCATGCAGGCAAGCATGCAACAGGCAAGCATGCAGCATGCAGGAAAGCATGCAAAATGCAGCATGCATGCAAGCACTATAGAGCTCCGCTGCAAGTGGTCAAAATACTAACCTAACCTAACCTACCTAGTACACAAAAAGTTTTTCTTTATAGCGGGGGGCCCCCTGCACCCCCCGGCAAGCATTTTGCAAGCAAGCATGCATGCATGCAAGGAGGCACAGCATGCAAGCAAGCATGCAGCGTGCAACGTGCATACAAGCATTATTAAGCTCCACCTGCTTAGCTAAGAGTGGTCTAAACTCTAAACACTGACCTAACCTAACCCACCAATGGTGGTCACAATTAAAGTTTTTTTTATAAATTAGTTTTCAAATTAGTTATGTTTCCTTTTATATTATGCTATAAAACATTAGTAGTTATGTATATTAGACATAACAAAATTATGCCTTTCAAAATATGCTTACTGACAATATGCCAATTGAAATTAGGAATTGTAACTATTATGCTTTGAAATATTATGCTTTTTAAAAGTTATGCAATTCGATGGTTATGCGTATCGAAATTTATGCTAAATAAATAGTATGCTTTGTGATTATTATGCCAACCGAGTTATGCCAAGTGACTTTAGGACAATCGAAATTATGCGATGCAAAGGGCACCCGGCAATTGTACTCTGTACTTTATGAGAACAATAAAGTACACGAAAATACTTTATTTCGCATGATTTGAATTCTTTGTGATTTTGAAAAAGAAGATGTAGATATGGATGATCTTTATGGAGAAATTGCTTTATTAAACCAACTTTATAACCAGCAGATATGTACTTGTAAGGGTTTTGCAGAACTATCAACTGCACAAAAATGGCAGCAAGTATTTAATAAGGGTGATGATAATTTTTTAAACTTGTATAAAGTAGTTTCATTTTTATTGTCTATTCCCGCCACGTCAGCATTCACAGAAAGAGTTTTTTTCTGTAATGAATTGCAAATGGCGAGACGAAAGAAACAAAGCGTCTCTGAATTTGATAAAAAATTAATTACTTATTTATTTTAATTTAAATATATATTGTAAAGATGCTGTGTAATTGTTTAGTCGAGATACTAATTTGATAGAAACTGCAAAAAGCAATAAAAAAATGTTTTAAAATATAACAATAAAGAAAAATAAATTGTACTTTATTTTGATACTATGTCCTTTTTTTTCGTACCTATAATAACCAATGTACTTTATTTGCAACTAAAAAAGGTGGCAACCCCTTTGATCATACGGTCCCCCAACTGCAATGACACTTGTTATTTATCTTTTTAGTTCATTTTTGGCAGGGCAGTCGTGTTTTTAATATTTTTTTAATTTATTAATTTTTATTTCACGCATTTTAGTGACAAATTAAATAGTTTTGAATGTTTTAGTCAACTGCCCTGTCAAAAACGAACTAAAAAGATAAATAACAAGTGTCATTGCAGTCGATGGACCTCTTTGATCAAAAATTATTCCATAAAACGGTCCCCCAACTGCAATGACACTTGTTATTTAACTTTTTAGTTCGTTTTTGGCAGGGCAGTCGTATTATTAATATTTTTTTAATTTATTTTATATATATATATATTTATATAATAATATATTTTTAAATAATAATTCAATAATTAATATATTAATTACCTATTAGAATTTTCTTGTTTCATGACATTTTTAGTTGCGGGTCACGTCAACGTGGATGTTAATGTGACAAGGTTCCAGCGCATTACCAATTGACGGGGATAATATGTGGAGTAATCAGTACCTTTTTTTATGCATTTTTGCATAAGATTGCTGCAGAATCACTGACTAAGTTTTATTTTATTTGTCCAGTAGGACAAGTAAAACTGTACCTACGCTATATGTAGTATTTTGAAAACTTAATCTTGTTTTCATGTAAAAACTGGGTCGAAGCCAATTGATATACCCATCAATACCAAAACAATACACTACAGCTTTTTGATTGTAGTCCGATAGAACATATCATCAGTCAAGTCATATAGTAATTTGTAAACTGGGAAACAACTAACCACGCTGTGACAAATTGCGACCAGCCAGCTGATCGTATACCCAGTTACAAAACAACGTAACTTGATACTGTAGTAAAACGTTTTGTTTTGTAAATGCATTATAGATAATTTAGAGAAGTAATACCTATTCAAATGGCTGCTTTGAGACTGCTTGTTATAAAACTATAGTTTCTGACTAGTTTAATTCAGTTTTAATATCTTTAATCATCTTCAAAAAAAGGAAGAGGATATCAAGTAATCATTATTTTTAGGTTTCCGTACCCAAAGGGTAAAAACGGGACCCTATTACTAAGACTCCGCTGTCCGTCTATCTGTCTGTCTGTCACCAGGCTATATCTCATGAACCGTTATAGCTAGACAATTGAAATGTTTACAGATGATGTATTTCTGTTGCCGCTATAACAACAAATACTAAAAACAGAATAAAATAAATATTCAAGGGGGGCTCCCATACGACAAACGTGAATTTTATGCCGTTTTTTGCTCGATATTAATAACGACAGGTAGACAGTTGAAATTTCCATAGATGATGTATTTCTGTTGCCGCTATAACAACAAATGCTAAAAACAGTATAAAATAAATATTTAAGGGGGGCTTCTATACAACAAACGTGATTTTTTTGCCGTATTTTTTTTTCAGCATATTTTTACAGATTTTTTATTTCGATTTGAAGGGAAAGCAAGAATAGTATTACTTGGTAGAATTGTTAATCCGTTTTCGGTGCCAAAATAATGAAAGTTTTATTTTTATATTTTCTGTACCTGCCATTTAGGAAATATCATTTATAAACTATTGTAATTAATCAGTAAACAAATGGGTTTGCATAGTTTTGATCACAAGCAGACGCGGCGCGTGATATTCTCTACATCTACGCCATAGATTGGTGATAAGCGACCAATTTCAGGAGGCGCCACGACGGGTCGGAAGTCGTTATTAGAGTAGGCGGTGCGACCTGGCAAATTGCGCCCGGGCACGCCATCTGAACGTGACAGTGCTGTCGAACACATAGCTTATTTGAAACGTCTTATTTTGACACTTCACCTCTACCGGAATCGCAAATATTGGATTTACTACACTGGTTAAGTAAAATTTATATCGCGAGCGAGGATTTGTACTTTAGTTCGTTTCAACAGTTTGTTTCCCGGTGCTCCGGTTGCCGTGACAGTATTTTATTTACAAAAACTCTTAACGCTAATTTGTTTCTAAAACTCTTACAAAAATCAGCAGCACACTTATACCTAGTTTGAAATTAAATAATCCTAATTAAATCGTCTAAAATGAAAAGATTCAATAGAAGCGTTATATCGCTTAATGAAAATTCGTGAACAAGAATATTATAATATATGTTCACGTTATTCCTACGGCTGTTAACGAACTCGAATATTAGATATGAGACAGAACATGGGCCTAATTTGGCGATTGTCAGCCCCTTTGACTTGGTTGTTTGAATTTCGATAATTGAATCCAGATACATCAAGGCGTATGTGAACCTTTGTACGAACTAGAACATCAAACATATTATATTATTCAATAATCCTAATAAATCCATTCAAAAGAATCCAGTACAGTTAATTAATAATAACTCATTAGCCCTCCATGTTAAGTCAGGCAGAACTAATTTCTACTTATCACTTCAAGGCAGGAGGAAGAACCACTAAGAGCCATAATTCTATATGTGCTTAAAGTTTTACCCATGGCACTACCGGTAGAGTCATTGGAAAGAAAAAATCCCATGACACTACTGGTAGTGCCACGCCGTAGGGTCACGGGCAAAAAATGAATTATATAAATAAGTAAATATTGTAATCAGATAACTGAAGTACAAAATAGAATCTAATTTAAATGAATATAGTTAAATATTTGTTTACTAGAGACCAAAGTCAATTTGTGCTGCGAGTGTCGACTTTAAATCACGAACAAGCAAAGTAAGTATAGCGAGTGATTCTAATATAGACTACTGAGCACAGTGAGTGATTTAAAAGCCTGAGACATAACAAAAATATGGTCTCGTGTTGAACATACAACTTTTCACCTCTACCAGTGAGAAAAGTGTTATAGATAAGAATAGTTTTTTTTTATGTAACTTTCCTAGTTCCTAGTATAGAGCTAAATTCAGCATTAAAAACTTGTTCTCTCAACTCTTTTGGAGTTAGACGATTATCTTCATCTATTGTTATCGTAATATGTCCCAAAAATAGTTAAAAACCTACGCAATTTTTTTTATATAGGTTGGTAACGCCTACCAATGGAAAATAGCAACGTCTCGCCGTGTCACCGATTGCCTACGCTCATTCATTCATTCCATCTCACACGTCACTTGCGACAGCATCGAAAACTTTGTAATACTATAATTCATTAAAATCCATCAAAATTCAACCTGAGTTTATTTCTAAAAGTAAATTCCATCGCGCTACGAAGGCGTGAACATTGGCGTCCGAACAGAAACCAGAAAAAGTGGAAATTAAGGAACGAGCTACAAAACTTGCCTGCCGAACAGTGATTCAGCCAAAGATTCACTTCGAAGACAAAATTCAGTTAAGTGCCCTGTTTATTCCTTTTCCTAAACCTTTTTAATAACCAAATATCTACTAAATCCATAAAATCCATTACTTTTAAATCCATTTTGATATAGTTTTTACACTTGTACAAAATACGACTACACCTACCTTCACACAAAAATAAAAAATATTTTTTTTCTAAATCTTTATAATCTAGCTAAATAAATAAAAATTAATTAAATTAATTTAAATAAATATTGTCCCCCATCCATATCGCACCAGTTATTACTGGTTATTTAGCGAAATTTGCCGACAATTTCAGCTGTTCGAGCAATACCGGCCGGCTTACCGCGGGCCTAGGCTAGCGTTTGCTAACGGTACATCAGTTAACGGGACATCAGCTGATTCCTGCTCGTAAACAGCCGGTTCACGAGCGTCGCCCGCAGTGAGGAGTGTGAGATACGTATAAAAATTATTATTTACGTAGATTTTATGCTTTCCAATACGAGGCGTGCGTTGTAATTTTGTGTCCATAATTAACAATAAAACAAATCTATTAGTGAAATTGTATATAGGTACATTGTAGTAGTTCAATAATATATTTAACTTTCTATTTCTTTTGTTTGTTTGTAATTTAAAATAAAATGACTGGTGAAACGCCTAACGTTTCAACACCGGTTACACAGCCAACTAATCATAAACTTAAAGATTTAATCACTAAACGTAGTTCTGTTAAAGGCCAAATTACACGATTTAAAAACTATTTGGACAAAATTACAAGGCAACCTACATTGACGACTATTGAGGTTGCTGAATTATCTTTAAAACTCAGCAGGTTCGAAAGCCAGTCAGTTAAATATGACGAGCTGCAAACTCAGATCGAATTAATTAATTCTGATAATTTAGAGTCGGAGTTTGATGAAAGGGAGCGCATTGAGCAAGAATTTATTTTATGCATTGCAATAGCCAAAACCTGCTTAGACGAACAAAATGAAATAAAGACCACCGACCAAGACAAAAAAAGGCGTGAATCTTTATTTCATGAAGCTCAATGCAGTCTCAATCATTCTGATTTTGGTGTACGTTTGCCACAAATACAAATTGCGAAATTTGACGGATCTTTCTTTCGTTGGTTAGAATTCCGCGATACGTTCACTAACTTAATTCATAATAATGAACACATTTCTAGTATCCAAAAATTTCATTACCTAATTTCATATCTAGAGGGCGATGCAGCTCGTGTGATTTGCAATATTGAAGTCTCATCTGCTAATTACAATGATGCATGGCAGTTACTTTATGCGCGCTATAATAACAAACGATTACTTATAAATCATCACCTTAAATCTATATTTAACATACAGCCATTGACGCGCGAAACTGAGGGTTCTTTGCGTTACTTAGTGGACCATATCACCAAAAACTTACGTGCCCTAGCTAATTTAGGTCAACCCATTCAACACTGGGACACCCTTATTATCTATTTAGTTTCTTCTAAGCTCGATAGCCACACACTTGTGAAATGGGAGGAACAACGTAACAGCTTAGACGACTTTCCTAGTTTAGAACAATTTAAATCATTTTTAATTGATAGGGCACACATTATTGAGTCTACAAATCGTAACAAATTCATGAATAATTCCAATTCTTATATAAATAAAAGTAATTTTGCAAAACCTTATCAGCAGTCGCAGTCAAACAATAACAAACAAATATTTCAAACAAAATCCTATGCTACAATGCAACAAAACAAAAATCATAGTGTAAGTGTATGTCAGTGTATAATTTGTGACAAAGATCATAAAATATACGACTGTCCAAGTTTTAAATCTAAATCCTTAGAGCAAAAATTATCTGATGTTTCTAAATACAAATTATGTTCAAATTGTCTACGTCAAGGTCACCCGGTCAGCGAGTGTCGCATGGGCCCTTGTAGACAGTGCAATAAGCGTCACAATACATTACTGCATTCAGTTGAAGCCACTAAAGCCAACAATGCCCAAATCCAGGAATGTGATTCCATTGTCAATTTTTCTAAAGAAAATAACTTCTCTAAACATGTTATTTTGTCTACTGCTTTAATCGATGTATTGAATCCAATGACTAAAGAGGCAATAACCGTCCGTGCCTTATTGGATTCAGGCAGTCAGTCATCGTTCATTACAAAATCATTACAACAAAAACTATCATTACAGTCAAAACCCACTTCAATTAACGTTGTTGGAATTGGCAATAACTCAGTGAATAAAGTTAACGAAAGCTGTGTTATCCAATTAAATTCTAAAAATCATAATTATGAACAAAAACTAAATTGCTTTGTTCTAGAGAAACTTACAGGTGACCTTCCAAAGGCTCCAATAAGTTTATCTCAGTTGAATATACCATTACATTTTAATTTAGCAGACCCCAACTTTGACCAGCTCTGCCCTATTGATTTATTGATAGGCGCAGACCTATTCTGGAATATTTTATTATGCGAACAAAAATCATTGGGTAAAAATAAACCTATTCTACAAAATTCTAAATTTGGCTGGCTTATTGGAGGTTCTTTTAATTTTTCTAAAGACAACAAAATTCATTGTAATAGTTTATTACTTAACGAAGATTTTTCAAATAATTCTAAAATTGATCATTTACTTACTAAATTCTGGGAGTTAGAAGAAGTCCCATATAAACCAATATTAAGTGCGTCTGAAAAGGCATGTGAAAATCATTTTCTAACTCACACCACACGTTTAGATAACGGCAGATTCTGTGTGAAGTTACCGCTAAAGGCCTCGCCAGAATGTTTAGGTGACTCGTACACTCTTGCAAAAAATCGCTTTCTTAGTTTAGAAAAACGTTTTAGAACAAACCTTTCCCTAAAGAAAGACTATTCTCAATTCATAAAAGAGTATGAGGCTCTTGGACATCTTTCAGAGTCACCTGTTTTATTGCCAAATCCTTCATACTTCCTTTGTCATCACGCTGTATTTAAGACGCTCAGTGAATCCACTAAATTGAGAGTCGTCTTTGACGGCTCAGCACCATCATCTTCCGGTTTCTCCGTCAATGATTTGCAGATGGTAGGCCCAAATGTACAGGACTCTCTTTTCTCCATACTGATTCGTGCTCGGCTTTACCGGTATTTACTTACCGGTGACATTGAAAAAATGTACCGGCAAGTCGAAGTTCATCCCGACGACAGAAACCTGCAACTGATCTTATGGAGAGAGAATGAGTCCTTGCCTATCAAAACGTTACGTTTAAATACTGTCACTTACGGGACAGCAAGTGCCAGTTATTTAAGTACACGCTGCTTATGGCAGCTTGGAGAGGAGTGTGATGATGCTTTGATCAAAACAATAATTCAATGTGACCATTATGTAGATGACCTCATAACCGGTTCAAATGACAAAAAAGAACTACAGTATATTCAAAATTCAGTAGCTACACAATTAAAGCAAGGATGTTTCAATTTACGTAAATACAAAACAAATTTACCATCAATTTTTGATAACTCTCCTATCAATTCATTACAAGATAATTTAACAATAAGTGAATCTTCGAGCACTCTAGGTTTGGGGTGGAACCCAAACACAGACACTCTACATTTTCCTATAAATGTGACACCTACGCATGATGACATTATTGTAACCAAAAGGTACATCATGTCAAATGCCTTCAAGATTTTTGACCCCTTAGGTCTTCTTAGTCCTTTTGTTATGCAAGCTAAATTAATGCTCCAAAAATTGTGGCAATCTAAGATTGATTGGGATCAACCTGTGCCCAATGATGTCAAAAAAGATTGGATAGAGTTTTCTAAAGGCCTATCTGTCTTATTAACTTACCAAATTCCACGCCAAGTTCTTTGTGAAATTTCAGTTTTTATCGAAATACACACCTTTAGTGATGCCTCTCAAGTAGGTTATGGTGCCTGCATTTACTTAAAGTCCAAAGACTCAAACAATGGCACTGCTGTACGACTTTTGTGCTCCAAATCAAAGGTAGCGCCAATTAAACCAACGACAATACCTCGTTTGGAACTCTCTAGCGCGCTTCTTGCTGCTCGATTGTGCAAAACCGTGGTCGAGTCGCTAAGGTTTGTACCTGACCGTATCATTCACTGGTGTGACTCTAGTGTTGTTCTGGGCTGGCTAAAGAGTGACGCGTCTAAACTAAAAACTTTTGTTGCAAATAGGATAAGCGAAATACAAGATATCACGCACTCTTCTGCTTGGCGCTACATACCTACAGCTGATAACCCCGCCGACCTAATTTCGCGAGGTGTCGACGCTAGTTCATTGCAAAAATCAAGTTTGTGGTGGTATGGTCCAGAGTTATTACTTAAGGAAGAAGCTGATTGGCCAGTCTTAAAAATACAAAAACAAAACGACTTACCTGAAGTTAAAACAGTTGCTACAGTAATTATTTCAGAACCAATTATCGAATTTGAACGCTTTTCCAATTTTAGTAGACTACAAAGAACAATGGCTTATGTTAAAAGATTTTTAAATAATATTAGACATGCTAAAAATAAATTAACCGGCATTTTAACCGCCGAAGAATTAAACGATTCTTTAAATTCATTGTGTGTTATGGCTCAACAGCAATGTTTTCAAATTGAATATAAAATGTTATTGGTTAAAAAACAATTAAATGCAAAATCCAAAATTCTATCTTTATCCCCGTTTATGGACGAAAATAACTTAATTCGCGTGGGCGGTCGTATAGAAAAGTCAGATTGTTCTTACGACCAAAAGCACCCAATATTACTAAATTCATCGCATCATTTGTGCAAATTAATATTTAAATTTGAACATATTCGAAATTTACTACTTACTTACAGTTACTCCTTGCTACTGTTCGACAAACTTTTTGGCCTATTAAGGGCAGACTTATCGCTCGAAGCACTGTACGCGGTTGTGTGCGTTGTCGACGGGTGCAAGGAAAAACTTTATTCCCAAAAATGGGTGACCTGCCTTCACATCGTGTCAACCCTGATTTCCCATTCAAATCTGTGGGCTGCGATATGGCTGGACCATTTTACTGTATAAATCGTAAGGGTCGTGGCGCAAAATTATCCAAATGCTATCTGTGCTTATTCGTTTGCTTTAGATACAAATGTGTTCATTTGGAAGCGGTTACTGACCTATCGAAAAGTGCATTTTTGTTGGCACTACGCAGATTCGTCTCACGTCGAGGACGACCAGCGAATATTTTTTCCGACAATGGTCGCAATTTTGTAGGTGCGGCTAAAGAGCTTAAACTATTTCAAAATCAACAAGCAGAAATTTTGTCTGAATTCGCTGCTCATGAAGGCATAAAATTTTCATTTACACCATCTTATGCTCCCCACTTCGGTGGGACCTGGGAATCTTTAATTAAAAGTTCCAAAAGAATTTTAAGACGTGTCATTTAACTTTCGAGGAGATTTCGACTCTTTTTGCACAGGTGGAGGCTATATTAAACAGTCGTCCCTTGTGTCCCTTATCATCATCTCCCGACGATCTCCTGTTCCTCTCCCCAGGGCACTTCCTTATCGGAAGACCACTAAACTCGATGGCATCACCTGCTCTGGAAGCTGAGAACGAAAATCGAATGAATCGCTATGCTCGCCTGGAGAAGCTACGCCAGCATTTTTGGACAAGGTGGCACAATGAATACTTGTCAGAACTGCAAGTCCGAAGAAAATGGAAGCAAGACACTACTCAACTAAAGGTCGGAGACTTGGTCCTGCTCTGCGAAGACTCTCTACCACCTCTATGTTGGCGCACTGGTCGAGTCACAAATTTGCATCCAGGAGCTGATGGGATATCCCGCGTCGCAGACGTGAAAACAACTACCGGATGCTACCGACGTCCCTTGGTTCGCCTCTGCCCTCTTCTAAGCGACGATGACTCCTAAGAAGTTGAAGAACTGAAGTCTTCAACGGGGGGGAGTATGGTAACGCCTACCAATGGAAAATAGCAACGTCTCGCCGTGTCACCGATTGCCTACGCTCATTCATTCATTCCATCTCACACGTCACTTGCGACAGCATCGAAAACTTTGTAATACTATAATTCATTAAAATCCATCAAAATTCAACCTGAGTTTATTTCTAAAAGTAAATTCCATCGCGCTACGAAAGCGTGAACATAGGTAATAGTTTATATTTTTCAGTGCCGAGTATAAAATAGGTAATCCGATTCCGAAATGGCGATTACCATACTTTGTCAATATTTTCCATTATTTAGCTGTTCTTTTGAGTTTTTCTATTTTTGTTGTTTCTAAACCACCCGAGTACTCTGTAGAACAGAACAAAAAAAAATCCAATCGGTCAACCGGTTTTGAAGTTTTAGCCAGACTGAACAGCAATTCATATTTATATATAAGATAATGTGATATTTTTTATTATAAATTGACTATACTCACTCAGAGAACAAATATTGGCTTTTATTTCAAGCAACGATATACAACTATACAAGGAGTTGGAGTATTCAATCAACTTCAAAGAAAAGCAACGGGAAACTTAATTCTAAACTAAATAGTAACAACAAAACAAATTCATAAGCGTGGCGTAGCAAAGGAATTCAGTCCAAGAACGGCTAAGGGCACGCAACTGCGGCCTTGCCTGAAACGAGCCGTTCGCTTCCGAACGCGCTAATTACTTGCTCCAGACTGTAAGGTTAATTACCAGTCTCACTACGATCGGCTAAATCTGAACCTGATAATGACGTGATTTTTTTAAATTGGTGCTTGACTAGCACTAAGTACCTACATTACATGGGTACCTACGTAGGTATGAGAAATTTTGATTTTATACCATGGCTTTTGATAGATGTTTTAAATGTTGTGGATACCTTTAATTTAAACGCATATCTGCACTATTATTGTTTGTCTCTATAAATTATGAATGCCATATATGTGTTTAGTGGGTATAGGGAATTCGATCCCGGGATTTTAACATAGGCAATCCTGGGATTGCCTATGTAAAACCCCGGGATCGAATTCCCTAAGTGGGTAAGACTTATTTAAATAAAAAATATTACTATGACCTAGGTATAATAAAATAATTCGACCACCTATATTTTGTTCCTGATGTGAAATAATCTAATGTGTGATAGAGAGTCATAGAAGTGGGAACAAGCTTATGATTTGAAGTTAATATTTCTAAAATATAATTGTTCTGAGCTCATATCAATTCATGGAATATCAGATTTCATCTATGAAATCTGAAAAAAAGAAAAAGAAAAAAGTAGAGTTTACTTCTAAGTAAACTCTACTTTTTCTCTTTAAACTGTATTTTTAGTGTAGGTACTAACTGTATAATAGTGTGCAAAATAAAAAATATATAAGGTACCTACTTATTTATTATTTTTTATTTTTATTATTACTACTACTTACTTCGAAGTAGTATGGTGTTACAATTAAGTATTGCAGTGTACTTCAACAGTTTAAACAGGTAACCATTGTAATGGGCGTCCACCGCAACGCGACACCAAAATTGTTTTGTAATTAACTCACGATTGGGTTGCGTAGTTAAATACATCCGATATTCACATAAATCACAACAGAACGGTGCAACAGTACTCTACACTACAGAAATCCGAAAAACTAACTCACTACAAAATGTACATACCTAACCTAATTAGGTAAAGAACAGGATTAAAGCTGCGTTTAGTTAACAATAAAGTAATGCTTCACTTATAATTATAAATCACTGGCAAAATTTATTGTTATAAAAGGGCTTTTTCCTGGTAGACCGTTTCCAAAGTATGCAGATCTGTTTAATTCAAACGGAATTGTAGCAGGAAACTAGTTTCACTGTAATAATATGCTTCCCCTGAAAAGACCCTGGCCGACGGTAAGCAGCTTATTATACCTACACATCTCGTATGAAAAGCGTCTGAAAATTTAAATTGTACCGTTTAACGTAAAGTTAAGAGTTTAGTAATTATCTTAACATGTTTTGTATGAAAGTTTTATTCTGAGCACAATTAGAACCGTGCACTTTCCTGATGAGTTAAAGACTCGCGCACGAAGGGTTCCGTACCAAAAAACGGCAAAAAATCACGTTTGTTGTATGGGAGCCCCCCTTAAATATTTATTTTATTCTGATTTTAGTATTTATTGTTATAGCGGCATCAGAAATACATCATCTGTGAAAATTTTAACTGTCTACCTGTTGTCGTTATTAATATCGAGCAAAAAACGGCAAAAAAACACGTTTGTTGTATGGGAGCTCCCCTTATATATTTATTTTATTCTGTTTTTAGTATTTGTTGTTGAAGCGGCAACAAAAATACATCGTCTGTGAAAATTTCAGCTCTCTAGCTATCACGGTTCATGAGATACAGCCTGGTGACAGACAGACAGACAGACGGACAGCGGAGGCTTAGTAATAGGGTCCCCTTTGGGTACGGAACCCTAAAAAGTGCCTAAACCTATAGCATCAAATAAATGGGGCTTTAGTTACAGATTTTCACTTCGACTGTACCAGTTAATTACCTATATTGCAAACTACGTTAAAGAAGTCAACAATAAACAAATAATACAAAAAAATATCAATCTTTTAATTTATGAAATGTTCATGCCCTAAACTGAAAAAAAAATCGATGCACTCCGGGAGTGCCGGTAGAAGTGAAAACTTGAATATAAACGTTGTGTATTTTTGATATTTTGGAATGGTTAGGGAATAATTTTGCACGAATTGCCGTATTACGTTACGAATTTACTCTGCATTTGAATTTACGAATACAGAACAGTATGGTACGAAAGTCTTATCCATAGCTTTACAGAAAATCTAGAGTTTTGACATTGAATTAAAAAATTAGCGCGTTGCTATAGTGACACTAGTGTTTACGTCTTGAAATGACGCGCCATTTTCGCCACGCCCCGTAGAAAGAGAGGGGATACTTCCACCGCCGGCTGTCTACTCTCCATCCGTCACATCCGTCTTACGAATTTTCGATCAGGGTCACGTGATCCTGACTGACGCGAGTTTAACATTTTTTCCCCATACAAAAAAGCGTACAAAACCGCTAAAGAAGTTTTCACTTCAAAAATAAAATAGAATCCCGCAGTTGATTATTTCATTACTTCAATATTATTATCAGCAACCCCCACCACTTTTACTGGCTCCTAAGACGAGAACTAATAATGCGGGTAACGCGCCCATCTCCCGATTGCCTCGGACGTATAGTGATGTGTTTAGGGATATTGACGTCTTCATTGACAGCAAAGCAACATTAAAAACAAAGGCGATCGAAATACTTAACGGTTAAAGTATTGTCGCGACCAGACCGGGACCCTTTATAATCTCTCTCAGTGAACGACTTACATATTTATAATTAGTCAATATATAGTTTAGTAATTTATTATTATGGGGTGCTTCGCATTGTCATTAAGGTTATAAAGGGTATCCAGCGCGACACTGTGTAGACACATACCTTCAGGATGTCGTCCTCTCAACCAACCTTTCCATATTCTCCAGTCCCGGGGGCACTGAAGTGGTATACTTGTATTATCCGTTACTGTTTCCTTCTCTTCATCTTATTTATGTCCCACCTGTAAGTATAATGTCCCATATTTATCTGGGCTAAGCACACACCTACTTTCTCTAGTTTATCAAATACTAATAAGACAATTTACTTTATACTGTTAACTTTAATATGTATTATTAAATCATTCAACGCTGTTATGTCTTTTATTCTTTATGATATTACTTTATAAACATGTACTACTGCCAATCTTTCTTATCAAGCCTGGAAGATGGCTGCCTGTGACAGGCAGCCCCCTTCCAGCGCTGTTCTTTCATTGTTTCACTTTATCAAACTTTACTAATATGTTTATTACATCAAGGAGCTAATCGAATCAGGACCCTGCGTTCCTCATTCGCCTTAGCCTCCAGTATGCAGTTGTTCATTCCCTCTTAAGTGTCCGGACCTGGCCACCCGTCGGTGAACACATTTAGGTAAAGGCTTATTCTTGGGACTGCATACATCTCGCCGCCGATGGTTTCTGCTTGCCTAAGGCATCCACCACCGGCGAACTACGTGATCAGGCCTGGCCACGTTCAGTCGATCCTATCACGACCAGGATCGAACATTTGGCTCAGTAGTATTGCTTTCGATACTCTATAAATCTAGATTAAGTAAGTATGTGACTTAGCTGTGAAATCCTCGGTGCTACTGCAAACTCGGCCTCCTTTAACTACGATTACACTGGTGTTGAAGAAGATCATCACATTCATTTTATGAGGTTAGAATGACAGATTAGTTCAAGCGCATACGCGCTAGGGAAGGGCGAAAGTGGTGAGTTGTCTGTCTGATTTAGTGTTGCCATTTAATTGTTATTATGTTTAATCAATGTATTTACTTTGATAGTTAGAGACATCGCGATACCGTAATTCGCGACACTCCCGACGACGACAGAAGTTACATGTTCTCCATTAATCTACGCGTCCACTCGCGTATCTTTTCACGAGCCTTTAAAGACGCATCTCTTACTTCTCTCACTTCTTCGGGTTGTGTGTTTTCATTAATGTTGATGCTTTTAGGTGTGCTCTTATCATCACGTCCTTCATCATGTACTGATTGGATATCATCTTCTGTGGTAAGTATTCTATGAGGTATTTGGTCTACTGTTTCTATTATACTTGTTTGTCTGCTTTTTGTTTCAGGTTTGTCGACGAGTTCTTCTGTGGTTCTTGGAGCTGAAGAGATATCTTTGGTGAGACTAGTTATGTCTAATTCTTCTAACAGAGGTAAGTCGTCTAACGTTGCTGTTACGTCTTCTCTTTCGAATTCAAACATAACCTCTTCTCTTCCAGGTACTTCTTCATCAACTTCCAATGGGTAAAGATGAGCGATGGAGCGCGTGAATTCCGTGTCGTTCACCTTTATTCGTGCCACCCTGCATTGACCGTCTGCTCCCTTAAGCAGAGATGTGATCCTTCCAACTTTCCAGTTTTCTCTATTTTTCGTATCTCCTTTAATTTGTACTATGTCTCCTATTTTTGGGATTTCTGACTTAGTAATCCTTGGTTCTTTCAGAGCGTGACGATATCTTTCCCTTAAACTCGGCAGGTATTGCTCGATGAACATCCTTTTAAATTCCTTTAACATGTTTTGTCCTATTTTCCAACCGTCTACTAGGTTTTGTTTTGTCACCGTGCCTTCTTGTGGAAATTCAGCATCCGAAGGTGTTGTCGTGATGCATTTGTTCAAGGTTAGAAAATCTGAAGGCCTAAGAATGTCTTCCAGATCAGATCCTACACAAGTTAATGGTCTCGTATTTATCACCGCTTCTATTTCTTTTATAATGGTGTTAAGTTGATTATCTTTCAATAGATTCTTTGTGAGTGTTCTCTTGAGACAATGTTTAACTAGTCCAACTAGTCTTTCGTAGAATCCTCCATGCCAAGGAGCTAGTTGTGGAATAAATTTCCAGTCTATTTCGTTAGTGATGCAGTAATTGCTTGACAGTATTTCTGCAGTCAGTTTGAATTGTAGTGCATTATCTGAAACTATTCTATCCGGTACGCCTCTACAAGATATAAATCTTCGTAGTGCTAATAAGCATTCTTCTGCTGTAAGATCTTTGACAACTTCTAGGTGTACAGCGCGTACTACCAAACAAGTGTACAGGCATATCCATCGTTTTGCTGTTTTACCGTCGGTCCTTACTTGGAGAGGACCTAAGTAATCCATGCCGGTGTATGTAAATGGTGAGCTATAATTTACCCTTTCCTTTGGAAGCGCAGGAGGTGGTGGTAGTTTAAATGGACCTCCTCCATGCTTAACGCAATTTGTGCATTTTTTAAGTATTTTCTTAACTTGACTTCTTCCTTGAGGAATCCAATATAACAATCTGATCAGACTTAGAGTGTGGTTAACACCTACGTGATAGTTCTTTTTATGTGTTTCTAAGATCACGGTGTTAGTAAATTCACAGTCCTTTGGAATCAGTATTGGATATCTTTTGTCATAAGACCAGTCAGCATTTTGTAGTCTTCCTTTGCAACGTAGGATTCCGTCAACGTCAGTGAACACGTTTAAATTTCTCTTTAAATTTGTATCTTTACCTACTACTTCTTCAGGAAAATGTTTTGCTTGGATTCTTTTGATTTTTTGTACGTATGACAGTGTATCGTCCTCGCATTTCTCTGAGGGATTCTTTTGCAATTCTTCATTTAATTGTTGTCTCTGATTTTGTGAGCTTGGTTCTCCACTCGTGAGACCCTCCCCAATGGGAAAAGAAAATTGACGATCCACAGAGGAATGCGTGGCAATCAGTACACTTTCATCTTGAGTAAGCGGAGAAACTTCCCTCCTACGACTCTTTGGCCATTTCTTGCAGTCTTCTAGCAGGTAATCTGGTCCGGATAACCATTTGTGCTTGAATTTTTCAGAATCTGTGGGTCTAGTCGCTACATCAGCTGGATTTAGCTCTGTTGGTACATACCTTATCGTTGCTGACACATTTCCCTTTATTTCTTCTATTCTTTTCGCTACGAATGGTGGTAATAGCTTACCGCCGTAGTACCAATCGATTATTATTTGACTGTCCGTCCATATAGTATTCTTTTTGGATTCGAAATTCAGAAATTTGTTTACATACTTCAGTAGCCTGCTACCAATCAGAAGTCCTAATAATTCAAGTCTTGGAATTTTGAGATTGTCTTGATCTTTGATGGGTACCAGTCTTGATTTCCCTATCACGAAACTTAACTCTCTTCCGTTAGAAATGTATACTACAGCTGCGTATGCTTTGGTCGACGCATCTGTAAAGGCATGTAGCTGAATGTCTTCATTGCCCTTTTGTTTGAAATATCTTCTAGGTAAGACAATATTCTTTGTTCTTTCTAGTCGTTCTCTAATAATTTGCCATTCTTTAGTTATCTCTTCTGGTAAAGGAGTGTCCCATTTAAATTTGTTTACCCATAGATCTTGAAGTAGAAGTTTTGCTGGCAGCAGATCTGGCGCAGCATATCCGCATGGATCATATACTGAAGCTACGTTTTTTAATATTTCCCTTTTCGTATTAGCCTCTGTTATTTTCTTTGGCCTTAAACTGATAGTGTCCTCTTCTGTATTCCAATTCAGACCTAGTACTTTCACTTCTATGTCTTGGCAAACGTCAGTTGGATCTATTTCCTTTGAGAATTGTCTGGAGTTAGAACTCCATTCCCGAAGATTCATCGAAATTTCTTTGAACGCAAATTTGCATGACTCATACATTTCAATTGCTTCATGGATGGAGTCCGTTCCCGTAACTAAGTTATCCACATAAATGTCGTTCATTATCCTTTTCAGGATTTCTTCATTGGAACGCAGTAGATGGTGTTTCAAAGTAGCGTTTAACAGGAATGGGCTCGATATCACTCCGAACGGAACACGACAAAACCGTAAATGTAGAATATTATCTTCCGTGGCTGCCTTTTCTATGTCTTTTAGCCATAGGAATCTAGTCACGTCCTTGTCTTTTTTGTGTAACGCGATCTGCAAAAATGCCTTCTCTACGTCCGCGGTTATTCCCACTTGATGTGACCTAAATCTTAACAACATTCCTGTCAGGTCTCCCAACATGAGTGGACCACAGTGTAAGCATTCATTTAAACTTTTGCTGTTCTTTGTTTTCGCTGACGCGTCGTATACGATACGTGTAGGTTTTCCTGGATGACTTACTCCATGATGTGGCAGGTAATGGATAGGATGGTCTATACCAATATCACACCTTTCTTGATCGGGTACGCGTTCTATAATTTCTTTCTCTAACTGCTCTTGTAACGTGGCGTTATATGACTTTAATGCTTCTGAATCTAGTTTCTTCAATAAATTTACTAGTCTACCGATTGCAAGACCATAATTGGTTTCTAGTTCAGGTGGATAATCGATCCATGGCCAGCTGATCGTATATCGGTCATCTATTAATTCTATTGTTTCATTAAATTGATTGATGACTTCTTCGTCTCTAGTTAGATTTGGTGAATCGCATATCCCTATAGATTCCAATTCCCATAAACATTTGATGCTTCCATTGTATAATGGTAAGTCAGGCGGAGTTAATTTGTTCTCTACTCCTTGGAAGTACGTTATCACCGATAATGGGTCCACATCCTTAGCCGTGGTTCTTCCGGTCAATATGTAACCAAATCTTGATTCAATCAAGTATAAATTATTTTCCAGTTGGATTTTGTTTCCTAGTATGAATGAAAAATAGAAGTCGTTTCCAATTAGAATATCTACTTTCGGTGACAGTGAGCCGTCATCAGCCAAAATTAGATTTTCTTCTCTTCTGCTTAAGTCTATATTTGAATAAGGAACTCCATGTGATATGTGTGTGACAACGTTTGCTTCTATTTCCAGAATATCGTTTGTTCTGGTTTTCATTTGTAGCCTAACTATTGGACTTTCAATGATTTGAGGAGTTTTAGCACCGAATGTGAAAACTGATAGAGTATTTTCTTCTTCTATGGGCAGTTTTAGTTTAGAAGCTATTTCTTGTGTGATGTAGGTACGTTGGCTGCCAGAGTCTAACAAAACTCGACAAGTTTCTTCTTTGGTATCATCGTTTTCACGTCGGGCTTTGACTATTGCTGTTTGCAGTATAGTGGAGTTAATGGAATTGGCGTGAAGAGTTGTGACACTTTCAGAGTTAGATGTTTGTCCTTTTAAACAAAGTGCTCTATTGTGAAGATTAGTTTCTTTACAGTGAACGCAGAAAGTAGATCTCTTGCAATTATTTCCTTTATGGCCGAGGCCTAAGCAACGATAACATCTGTTCTTTAATCTTCCTTTCCTTTCTTTTATGGTTTTGAATTTATCGCATTGATCATTAAAATGTGATCCTTGACAGAAAACGCATTGCCCTCTCCTTTTCTTTCCCGGTGGAGCATCCCTATTATTTTCTCGTTCTTGAAGCTTCCTTTTCAATGGAAGTCTGTTGTAGTTATTGTATTTGTGAGATGATCCAGGTTCGTTGAATCTATCTTCCTTCTTAATATCTTGCCTTTGTTGTATAAATTTGTGTCTCTTGAAATCTCTTTGGCTTCGGTTGGGTTTTCCTGGTTTCCCTCCTTTTACGTACGTATTCACGTGTAGAGATTGAGTAGTGTACTCTTCTACATTTTCAGAAGTAATTCTCTGCGCATCTTCTCTTGCCGAAATGATCACTTCCAAATGTTGCCGGATCTCCTCAATAGATTCAGTATTCGCTCTCAACTTTAGCTCGTAGACTACGTCCGAAGGCATCTTCTCCAAGATGAGAAATCTCAGATGATCATGGTTGATATTTTGGTTTAATGAATTTAGAATTCTAAGGTGCTTCTCAACTTGGCTAAAGGTCTCCCTCAGGTCCTTTATGCTACCCTTAGAAGCCTTAGGAATCTTATGTAGAGCTGCGTAGTGTGCGTCCACTATGTGACTCTCCTTGCCGTACCTCCCCTTTAAAATAGATACAGCTACCTCGTAGTTCTTGTTGGTAATTTCAAGTCCATCGATGATCCTCTTCGCATCGCCTCTCAAAGAACCCTTGAGATAGGATAGTTTATCCACATCAGACAGATCTCGGTTCCCTATGTTGGAACTGAACTGATCCCAAAACTGGTACCATTCTAGTATATCTCCTGAGAATTCTGCTAATTGTAGTTTAGGTAACTTTCCGGTCAATGCGATACTTCTACCAGGCGTTGCTGCAGGTGTAGCACTTTCTTTTACTCTTTTCAGCTTGATATTTAATTCTGCGAAAGTTTCTTCGCCCCGTAGTTGTATCTCACTGAACGAAGTGATCTCTTCCACGAAGGATCCTAGTTCATTTATCGACAAACACTGATTTAATTCTGTACCAAACCTCTTTACCGCATTGTCTAGTTTTGTGAGCAATATTTCTACGTTTTCAGCATCTTTTAGGTTAATATTATCTTTGTACTCGAGAGCCTCTAAGGTAAGCTTTTCTATGGCGTTAGCTATAGACTCTAGCCTATTTAGAATAATTTTTTCCATGTTTCTGGAAATCAAAAAATTTTAAATTTATACCATATAATTTGATTTTCTAAAACCCTACACCCTATATAGTGTTAGTTTCAAATCGCCTAATACACGTAATGTAATATTTCTTAGAAAAAAAAAGTTTTTTATTTATCACCCTGTATGTTAAAAACACGAGTCGAAAGTTTGCACCTCAAAAATGAGCCGTCTGCCAACCGTCGACCAACCACACAAACAAATAACATTTCAACAATTGACACCCTGTATACACTGTGGCGTGTCAGCTGTCGGTACCCTCCCTAATAAGTAGCATACCAAAAACTGACACCCTGTATATTTTTTAATTTTCATCAAGATGTGAGAAATAAGTTATTTTCTATAAAGCGGTGTGTTCTCTGAGTCGAACACATCCATAAACTTGTAATTGTAATATAAATTCCTTCATTTAAAATTATTTCTATAATTGTTTTAGAATTCAATTGAATTCAGATTTTATTTCATCAGTTATCATCCTTATTGACGGATAAGCAGGCTCATTTCATCAGTTTAGTTTCAAAACTTTAAATTTCTAAAAGTGTTTCATGCTCTGCAATTTACCCCAGTATACCCTTTCAGATCATATGAAAATATTGGTATTATTTTTGTAACTCATACTTACACATGTGAAGAACCAACATTATTTGTGTATGCATCCACAAAGAATGCTACGTTCCCCATGTATTAACATAATATTTATCTAAACGAGTACCAAATCAGATTAGAGGTACTTTGGTCAAATGGGACTATTGTTTTGCATGAAATACAATCAAATTGAATATATTCATTTAGAAACATGTTTATCCGTTGGTTTAATTTTGTTTTGCAAATATTATTTAGTTTGTGTTTACTATACCTATCATGAACATAAGAAAATGTGTACCTTAGTTCTTTCTATTAGTTTATTATTTATGAATTTTAAGTACCTATGTAGTCATCAGCGACTTGATTTAATATTTATTCGATCACCTATTTAGAAATATCAACCTTTAGGTTAGTAATCTTTACATAAACTCAGATGATACAACCTTATTGTTAGGTATACATGAGTATCTCACCTCATGCCACAATCGCTTGCCTACAGAACCCTTAGAATAATTTTACTGTCAGACTTGACAGAATATGAGTTGACTTGGTAACTACCACAGCTTAAAATGTCAATAGTTTACCTTGCTATCTTCCTTGTCGATCCTGATCATCAATTCAATCAGACCTTTCATTCAATTTGGAAATATGCACTTAAAGGTAGGTAATTTTCTCATAGGAATCTTCTTACTTCTTTGCCACAACTGTGACCTTTCCAACGTCAACCTGTAATTTCCATACGTTTTGTGTGTTAGGAAAGCTATGAGCTACTTTCTTATAAGATTCATCGAATTTTCCTCACAATTGTGGGTGGATGATGCATTTTGTCATCCAACTATTTCTGTATAATATTTATTTATGCTCGTTAGTGAATTGTATTGTAGACATTAAAACTCAATCGCCTTACTTGCTTTTCTCACTAATGAGTCATATTTCACAAGAAACCTTAGTTACGTTTACTTATTAGATGTTTCCAAACAAAATGCCCTATGCAAATTTTGGCAAAGTAAATATTGCTTAAACTCACCAGTACTTAGTTATGTAGTCTACCTGAGACTAATTTGTCGTTTAATCACAATTTTATTACTGAATTATGACGCTCCTGTGGAAAATAAACAGTACTATTTAGGATTTTATCCTTTTCAGGCAGACTTCTCAACACCTTCCCAAGACGCCATCTTCAAAGTACGAAAGAACTTCCCTGTCTTCAAAGAGACCACGCGTAACTTGTTTACTTCAACCTATCCAGTGTAATTGTTTACAACATCATTAAGTAAATTAGTTGCCGAATTTTACATAGTTTATTTCTTAAATCAAATACAGTTTCCAATTGAAATCTATTAAGAGTGCGTTCATTTGCCCTCTTACATGACGGATGACGTCTTTTACATCACTTCCGGTTAAGGTTCATTTTCATTTGACAAATAAAGGCCGCGTTCCGAATCACGCTGACAGCGCTGTTAGCGCGAAGTCAAATACACACCAAACTACGAGGTGGACATTTCAATTAATTCCAAACGCTATACATTCTATGTGTACTCGTTTTATAATCTTTCAATTTAAGGTATCTTTAAGAAACTTTCAATTTAGCATTTATTTGTGCGCCGTACATGAATAATTATACCATGCTTTTACAATGATGGTATAATTTAACTTTGGCGCCTTTAAGTAGCTTTCATGTGGTTTTGCTTATAAGGAACCAGTACCAAAAATATCTCATAGATGTCACTACTATTCAGTTTTACAGAAATGGAATAGGATTTAATTGTTTCTGAGAATTTTACCAATGGAAAGTTTGGTTGAGATTTCGCTTTGGGTTGCTTGATCGGGATTCTTCTATATCCCAGCACCTCCACCATTGTCGCGACCAGACCGGGACCCTTTATAATCTCTCTCAGTGAACGACTTACATATTTATAATTAGTCAATATATAGTTTAGTAATTTATTATTATGGGGTGCTTCGCATTGTCATTAAGGTTATAAAGGGTATCCAGCGCGACACTGTGTAGACACATACCTTCAGGATGTCGTCCTCTCAACCAACCTTTCCATATTCTCCAGTCCCGGGGGCACTGAAGTGGTATACTTGTATTATCCGTTACTGTTTCCTTCTCTTCATCTTATTTATGTCCCACCTGTAAGTATAATGTCCCATATTTATCTGGGCTAAGCACACACCTACTTTCTCTAGTTTATCAAATACTAATAAGACAATTTACTTTATACTGTTAACTTTAATATGTATTATTAAATCATTCAACGCTGTTATGTCTTTTATTCTTTATGATATTACTTTATAAACATGTACTACTGCCAATCTTTCTTATCAAGCCTGGAAGATGGCTGCCTGTGACAGGCAGCCCCCTTCCAGCGCTGTTCTTTCATTGTTTCACTTTATCAAACTTTACTAATATGTTTATTACATCAAGGAGCTAATCGAATCAGGACCCTGCGTTCCTCATTCGCCTTAGCCTCCAGTATGCAGTTGTTCATTCCCTCTTAAGTGTCCGGACCTGGCCACCCGTCGGTGAACACATTTAGGTAAAGGCTTATTCTTGGGACTGCATACATCTCGCCGCCGATGGTTTCTGCTTGCCTAAGGCATCCACCACCGGCGAACTACGTGATCAGGCCTGGCCACGTTCAGTCGATCCTATCACGACCAGGATCGAACATTTGGCTCAGTAGTATTGCTTTCGATACTCTATAAATCTAGATTAAGTAAGTATGTGACTTAGCTGTGAAATCCTCGGTGCTACTGCAAACTCGGCCTCCTTTAACTACGATTACACTGGTGTTGAAGAAGATCATCACATTCATTTTATGAGGTTAGAATGACAGATTAGTTCAAGCGCATACGCGCTAGGGAAGGGCGAAAGTGGTGAGTTGTCTGTCTGATTTAGTGTTGCCATTTAATTGTTATTATGTTTAATCAATGTATTTACTTTGATAGTTAGAGACATCGCGATACCGTAATTCGCGACAAGTATCATTATATCTACTTATATATTAATATTTATATCTTTCTTTATGTATGGGCAAATAATATATTAAAGTTATCTTATTTATTTATTTATTTTATTTTACATTATTATTAACTACTTAGGCATCCTTCTTTTTTATTTTTATTTTTTAATCTTCTTTTAATGTTATTTCTAACTTTGTTTTTTTATTATTTTGTTTTTGTTCCTAATTTAAATCACATGCTTATTACAATGTTCATGTTAGCAAACATTCTTAACTTTAAAATATAAAGTGACTGTAATTTTTCCAATATACTCGTTAAATGTCCAATATTATTTGTAACTTCAAGGGAAACCTATAATTAGCCTTACTAGATTTATTTACTAATATGATTATTTTTTTCTGTAACACTGTTGGTTTTCTTACAAATAAATAAAAAAAACAAATAAATAAAAAAAAATTGATACAGCTACTTTACTTAATCTAGCTTTAAGCTCCCCAAAGATTGGTTAAATAAATGAATAAATTATTTATGTTTGTTTTTAGTTTTGAATAAAAACTCGTTTACACGAGCATTTCTAGCCACTGCTGGAATCAGTTAACAGTTTAACGAGTTTAAATTGTCTACGTAAATATTCCAATCAGCACAGAGTTTACGCCACAATTTTCACAGTGCTAACGTTTGCACTAATTATTTATGACTGATTCAATATTGGTATTGATAAGAAAACTTGATACTCATTATAAAACAAAAAAAACCATTAAAGTACTGTTAAATTAACTGCAATTGACCTTTCTTTGATTTTATAAGTAGCTTTAGCTAACTGAGAAAATGGACTGAAAAAGGATTTTAGTAAATTTTCTCAGTGACCCGGAAATGTTCTTAACAACATTCGAGAAACTGCAGTCGAACGTTCGATTTCGAATTGAAAAATTTCAGAATAGTCTGCACCACAATAACGGAGCACCGTTGTGGATTCTCTTTAACGTTGGTCACGTTGGTGCGGTACCATGTCTAAAGTGCAAGTTAAATCGACCGTCACATAGTTTTTCTCTAATATTTCCACCTTCACTACCTGCTAAAGCTTAGCAAATCTGCGTAAAAACTTCAAACAGTTGCACCCCATTCATAAGCATTGGGGAGCGTAAATAACGCAACTCGCCCTCATTACTGCGGCCGCCCACCCGTGCCTGATGCGGGGGCGAAGCCCTAACAGGCCCTAACTGTCTCTAGCTATAACCGTAACAAGTTTATGAGGGCTCCGCAAAGTGCATTCGACGTCAGCTATCTCCCCTATGCAGCATTCTGTTTTATTTTTAATTTTATTTATGCTCTCGGGATGGACATTTGATCTACTACCTTGACTCGGTACTATTTTATCCCTCAGACCAAATAAAAAAGTAAAGACGGAGTCTTCCGACAAAGCGGTGAAGCCGCAGTAAAACTACGCCTTGGCTGTGTACATACACAGTTTACGCACACATATGTAACGAAACTACGCCTTGGCTTTCGTTCGTCATTGGGCGAACCCTGCCGCCCGGCCCCCGCCCGCCCTCTAGTACGCACACATGTACCATCAAAAACCGGCTTCACTTAGTTGTTCGCAACCACTGCGCAACGCTCCATCTTCCTTTTTTATTTGATCTGAGTTTTATCCAATATATACATATATATATTACTAGAGCGGCCGCCGGTGACTTCTTCCGCATGGACCCTAGGACTTGTTCTATTATGTATTCTGTGCCCTAGGGAACCTTTGACCAGAATAAAGAGGATTAATCCAGGTCTTAAACTGTCTACCGACCAAATCCAAATTCGTCCAGGCTTTCTTGAGTTATAAATAAATAATGTAACTAAACCTAGTTAGTTTTATTTATTTTTTTATATTAAATGTCAACTTACTAAAGTGACATTGTGACATTTAATAAAAAAAAATCTGGGCGATCGAGCTTTGCTCGGTTATTACTATTTATTGTAATATGGTGGTGTTTAGGTGATAATCTACATTGTTATCTCAAACATTAACTACATTTTTTTAAACTTGACTAAAAACAATAAAAATAAAAAAAAATAAACTAGAACATATAAACAAAAACAAAAGCAATAGCAACCGAGCGGGATTCGAACCCGTAACACTCGTGTCTTGCCGTCCGCGTCTTAACCCGCTGGACCAGAAGGAGAGTGGTCGGCTGGTCGAAATTAGCGATCATATTCTGCGTCGAATGAAAAACGCATGAAAAGCGAATGAAAACTCGAAAACATGCGTTTTCCCAAACATAAGACTAATCTAGATCGATTGTTTACCCCCAAAAACCCCCATACACCAAATTTCAGCGAAATCGTTAGAGCCTTTTCCGAGATCACAGAAATAAATAAATATACAAGAGTTGCTCGTTTAAAAATCGAAATGGAAGACAACAATATTTCTGACGTAAAATAGTGAATAGTTAAATTGAAGATATTTCAATCAAACTTTGGATAATAGAGATAAGAAATAAATATTGACATACGTCTTATAAACTTAAATCGCTACTTAAAAAAAATAAGTTACTAACTTTACTATATTGTTATTAATTAATTATTATTTCTTACTAATAACAATTTCTTTCATGGTCTGTGTGGAAAATCATTTATTGTATTTTATAAATGATTATTTCAATAAAGAGTTGGGTGAAGATTGTTTACCAAATGAGACAAGTAAGGAAAATTATTTCGCATATGTAATCAGTAGGTACATGAAACATGAATGAGATAAAATAGCTACCTATACCTACCTATCCAATTATTTTATGGAATAGTGCGGCTTAAAGTTATCTTCATTTCACGTCCCTTGTGGGGCACATTTGTAGTTAGTTTTTACGCTAAAGTTGGCCAGTCATGATTTTATTTATACTCCAGAGCATCCTTTGTGAGTGTTTAAAAATTTTACGTCCAAAATCACATTATAACGTTAAAAGTGGTGGCGTTTCGTGCAGCGGTTAAGTGAGTTTTATTTACACTGCCAACGAAAATACAGAGCGTGCAGGGAGCCTTCTAATATGTTATTATGTGAAATAAAAGCCCCACCGAGAAACGACCGTGAGGCATCGGCTTTATCGATGACCGCATGAACACGCTTCTAATTAAAATATATAGACGCCATTTAAGAACACTTAGGATTCTTAATTTTCTTAGGTATCGCCGTACGTAAACGAAAATTTATTATTATGAAAATTTACGTGCCACGTTTGAGAAAAAAATAACTTAAGTTATATCAGATAACATTATTCCATATTCCCCAGATAAAGAACAATGTCATAATCATTTATTATTCAGAACGCTCCCTTAACTTCAAAGCAATTTGGGGTAGGTATGCAATAAAAATGAAATGTGTCAAAACAAGTTATCGTATATTTGTCGAAAGTTTCTTAGTAAAACAAATTAAAATTGGACCTACCTACATATCTTACGTAGAACATTCCCCCATACCTTGGGGTATTCTTCCACTTTATAACTGTATTTCTGTAGTCTGTTTATCCTTATTTGTCTTATTTAGTAAAGAGTTTTTGACAGTAACAGTTGTCATTATAAAACAATCTTGTCCTATTAGTTTAAACTGCATCTAATAAATTATCAACTTCTTTTGTAATCTGTCATCTTTTTTAATCTAAATTTTATCAATAACTCTTTGATTTTATGTCTTCTATAATAATTATTTTAAGGTCATAATTGAAAAAAAATTTACTCGCTGACTATCATAATAACATTTATTTTATCAAAGTAGGTATTATCAAAGTGGCTACTTTGATAACCAAAAAGTTATTTTGTATAAAAACTACAATAGAAGTAGTTTTTATTTAGGTAGTTATTATTTTAGGTACATGCTGGTGTCAAGCAGATTTTTGATAAATTTTCATCTAAGTCAGCAAGTAATATTTTTACAATTCGCCACTTAGAGTAACATAGCGTTTAGTGCCTTAAAATGAATGTTCTTAAATAACATTGAGAGGTAATAATTCTTAAATAACATTGAGAGGTAATAACCTCTATAGACTAAAAAGTTTTTTTTAAATATGTATGTAAAACTGCTAATTGACAATCCTAAACGCAGATGGTCTATTGCACTAGTTTTTTACATTCTCTTTGGTCTATTGTTTTTGATAATAGGGTTGCCTATGCAGTTTTTCATAGAATGAAACAAATTAAAATGTTCAGTCGAGTGATGGTTGTCAGGGTTTATAAAAACTTTCCGGGGTTGTAGGCATAAGTATTAAGTACGGTACAATCCTTATCCTTACTAATATTATAAATGCGAAAGTCCGTTTGTTTGTTTCTATAATATTTGATACTAAGCGGGACGGAATGAAACACGGGCACTCGTTTATAGCGTATATTGCGAACTGCCGGCGACGGCAGGCGCCGGACCAACCTACCTTACAATTGTTTATCGAGATACCTACATTACAGCCCTCCACCACAAATTAACAACAAAGCCAACTAAAATACTTAATTACAACAACATACTATAATGCTTAATTGTAACGACATAACCATACTTAATCACTATGACATAACATTTCAAAACTCAATACTAAATGAATACATTGTAGCAAACAACTGATCATTTTTTTTTTATACTACACAATGACCAATCTTCTTATCTAACAAGGTTAGGTACCTACATAACTAAATCTTATAAGTAACATCTTTCAACCTACATTTCCTAATGGGGCGAGACTGGGGCGGTACAGGCACGGAAGGTGGTGTCGAGAACTCATCTGTCGCTTTGTCTCGGACGGTTTGATGGTCTGCTTGAGTCGGTGGTGACGCAGGCTCCCGCGCAGGCGACGACGACGACACCGAGGCCTCCGGCCGCTCCGACCGGCCTTCGACGGGCGATGTTGGTACTGCATTAGGAGCTGAAGGCTCCGGGGAGCGGGACAACTCTGTGGGGACTACCAGCGAACTCCTCGTCCTACGCCTAAGCTGATCGATGTGCCTATGCACTTGTTTACCATTATTATCTAGTACCTTATAATCGCTTGGCCCTGACGAGTTGACTATAGTACCGGGCAACCATTTCTCCCCCTTTAGATATTGTCGGTACCAAATGTCGTCTCCTAACTCCACCCTCCTTTCCGTTCCTCCCGCACTTTCAACCTGCTTTTGCTGCGCTTTATGTACCCTACCTTCCCTATCAGGTTTTATCACGTCTAACTTGGTTCGCAACCGTCTCCCTATAAGTGCGACCGAAGGGCTCACTCCGGTAGTGCAGTGTTCCGTATTCCTATAGTATAACAAAAAAGTGTTTAAAGCCAGTTCTACATTTTTATTATCTAAATAAGCTTTTTTAATAACCCTTTTTAAAGTCTTTACCGCATTTTCCGCGGCTCCATTCGATGCTGGATGATAGGGAGCTGTGAATATGTGCTGGATACCGTCACTTTGCACGAATTGTGCAAATTCACTACTAGTAAACGGCGGTCCATTATCAGTGACAATCTGCCTAGGGACTCCCCACCTACTCCACAGCTCACGCAACCTGACCATCGTATGACTCGCTGCAGTACTCGGAACTTGAAAAACCTCCAGCCACTTGGAAGTTGCGTCCACTACTACTAAATAAGTTTTCCCCCCTATTGGCCCCATATAGTCTAGATGCAGCCGGGACCACGGCCTCGCGGGCCAGGGCCAAGGGCGGGGCGCGGCGCGCGGGGGGTCGTCCGCGTACGCGGCGCACACGGTGCATGCGCGGCACTCGCGCTCCACCGCCTCGTCGATGCCCGCCCACCATACGTAGCTGCGCGCCAACGCCTTGGATTTTACGATGCCCATGTGCGGCTCATGAATGATTTTTAAAATCTTGTCCCGGCATTTCTCCGGTATCACCACCCGGTGACCCCACATGACACATCCTAACTCCTCGTACAGTTCCGATTTCCTATTAAAATAAGGTTGTAAATTCACGATTTTACATTTATCTGGCCAACCGTCTCGCAGGTAGTTTAAAATTCTACTTAATAACGGATCCCTCTCTGTCTGTTTTTTAATTTCGTTATAATCAAGCAACAACCCGTCTTGTGCGAAGTGCAGGTATGTTTGCTCAGGAATAGATTCCTCCTTCACACTCTTAACGCTATTATTCCCTGGCAGACGTGATAAGCCGTCAGCACAATTTTCATTAGTGCGAATATACTCTATGTCGTAACTGTATGCCGATAATATCACTGCCCATCGTTGCATCCTACTAGCCGTCATTGTAGGTATTCCAGTTTGCGGGCCTAACATTGAAACTAAGGGTTTGTGATCAGTGCGTAAAATGAACTTCCTCCCATAAATATATTGGTGAAATTTCCGAACACAGAATATAATCGCAAGGGCTTCGCGATGTATTTGTGAGTAATTTTTCTCCGCGGTGGTGAGCGAACGTGACGCATAAGCTATCGGGCGCTCGCCCCTCGGCCCCGGCTGCGCCAGCACGCCCCCCACACCCCGCGCGCTCGCGTCGCACGTTACGATCAGAGGTTTGCTAGGATCGTAGTGCGCTAATACTTCGGTACTCATTAAAACTTGTTTTATCTGCGTAAATGCACGCTCACACTGTTCATCCCAGTTCCAGTCTACACCTTTTCGTAATAACCTATGTAATGGTACTAACATAGTACTAAAGTTCCTGATAAATTTAGAAAAGAAATTTACCATACCTATAAAGGAACGTAATTCACTAATATTATTTGGAGCTTCTAGTTTACTTATAGCTTTAATTTTTGATTTGTCCGCTTTGACCCCTTCTTTAGAAACAACATAGCCTAAATAAGTCACTTCATCAACCAAGAAAACACATTTTTCTTTCTTTAGCTTTAACCCACTCTCAGAAAGTCGCTGTAAGACCTGTTCGAGTGCATTTAAATGCTCGTTTTTATTTTTCCCGCCAATTATGACGTCATCGAGAAACACTTGCACATTCGGTATACTACCTAATAAATTCGTCATTATGCGTTGGAAAATACCTACACTAGACGACAACCCGTAAACTAACCTATTATACCGAAATAAACCTCGATGAGTATTAATAACTGTGTATTTTTTTGAATCGTCTAGTTCTACCTGGTTGTACGCTCGAGAGAGGTCAATTTTGCTAAAAAACTGTGCCCCGTTCAGGCCTACTAGCACATCTTCAATCTTAGGAAGCGGGTATCGATCGATCAGCAAGGTTGGATTTAGAGTCGCTTTATAATCCGCACAAATCCGCAACGTACCATCTGCCTTAGTCACCGGCACCAGAGGTGAGGCCCAGTCGGAGCAGTCGACGGGCTCGATGACGCCGTCGCGCAGCATAGCATCGAGCTCCGCGTCGATGCGCTCGCGCAGCGCGTACGGCACCGGCCGCGCGCGCTGGAACACCGGCGTCGCCCCCGGGCGCACTCGCAGCGTAGCCTTGCCGCCCTTGTACCGACCCAGTCCGTCGCTGAACAACTCCTTATGTCTGTCGAGAATATTTACAATTCCTTCATTAATTTGCACACAATTCATGTTACTTATTTTATTTTTATTACATGAAAGTAAAGGTATTTTTATTTGTAGCTCCGCTAGCCATTGCCTACCTATCAAAGTCGTAGTACCGTTATTGATAACAAACAATTCCAGCTGTTTTTCCTGCCCCTGGAATCGAACCCGTGGGCAAATTATACCTAATGGTTTTATTTTAGTACCATCATAAAATTTTAAAATTGTGTCGTCCTTTTTTAAACACAGATGTGAAAAATAACGTTCGTACGTGCAATTATTTATACATGAAATAGCAGTTCCTGTATCAATTTCCATATTTAATATGACATCGTCTACAAAAATAGGTAAACTTACTGGCTTATAATTATTGAGTCCAATAAGGTTCAAACTTTCCTCGATGTCTTCCACGTCAGATTCGCTCCCAGCCGGCCCGGCCTCCGCGAAATACATGTTACGCTGACCGCGGCGATATGATATTGCTCGCGACGACTGTTCCGCATTCGCCGGACACACTCGACGTAAGTGCCCCGTATGCTGGCATTTGCTGCACACGAACTCCCTGTAGCGACAGCTTGCCACACTATGGTTAGTGGCCCCGCAAGCTGTGCAGTTGTGGCTGCGTCCCGATGTGACAGCGCGGCTCCCGGCTGCTCCGCCGCCGCCCGGCCCGCGGCGCCCGCGCGGCCGCATGCTGCCACCGCTCCTGCCGCGACTCGCACCGCTGTCTCCCACATTCGATGTGACCGAATGTACCGCTTCCGCCTTAGTAATAGAGGAAAACGCTCCATCCACTACTGCCGCGTCTCTTTCCGCCGCCTCCAAAGCGTTCGCTAATTTCACGGCTTTTGAAAATGTTATTGCGTCATCCTCCGCAAACAGTCGTTGCCTGATGACGTCACTCTTGAGTCCGCATATAAACTGATCCCGCAAGTTCTCGTTTAAATTTGCAGCAAATTTACAGTGGCGAGCTAACCTTTTTAATTCTGTAACGTAGGTCGCCACATCTTCCTCTGCTCCTTGCCTTTTTAGACGAAAACGATATCTTTCTGCCAAGATGGCGTCGGCTGAAGGTGCTGACGCATAATACTAACGGCTTCATCGTAGGTTAACTCTGACGGTTTCTTCGGACTCGATAGGTTGACAAGTAACTCGTACGCTTCATCTCCGATTGTAGAAATCAAAGTGGGCAATTTCAATTCCACGGCCACTTTGTTTACAACAAAATACATGTCCAACCTATCCACATAGGATGACCACTGTCCCGTTTTCACGTCGAATTCGCTTAACTTTCCAATCGACATTCTGAATATTACTGTGTATGCACGCGATTCACGTAATTAACCAAAACGTCGCCACTATAATATTTG
Source organism: Agriphila geniculea (assembly GCA_943789525.1). Taxonomy (NCBI): domain Eukaryota; kingdom Metazoa; phylum Arthropoda; class Insecta; order Lepidoptera; family Crambidae; genus Agriphila; species Agriphila geniculea. The sequence goes on along the minus strand of OX038882.1, from coordinate 13,842,857 downwards.
ATACTAAGCGGGACGGAATGAAACACGGGCACTCGTTTATAGCGTATATTGCGAACTGCCGGCGACGGCAGGCGCCGGACCAACCTACCTTACAATTGTTTATCGAGATACCTACATTACAGTTTCTTTGTTTGTTTGTTACGCCTTCACGTCGTAACTACTGAACCGATGATCATGAAATTTTTCATACGCGATGTCAGGGATACAGAGAAGGACATAGGATACCTTTCATCCCGAGAAAAGGTACTGTTCCCGAGGGATAGAGAAATAACTGTCCACGCAGACGAAGTCGCGGGCGGCCGCTAGTTTACCATATTCGGTTTATAGGGGAAGGTGTAGATACCCAAATAAGCCGTATTTCCTACCATCATTAATGCAGGTTGTTCCTTTTTAGATAATTATTCATTTTGATAAAAAAACATTCGGAGTTAAACAATAAAAATTAGAGCAGTTTATTTCGTAATTGATCTCAGTCAGCAAGATGGCCATTAGCATAGTTTTCATATCATTCCCTCTTAATATCCGTCATTAGATGTTTTCAGACAAATCGGGGTTATAACGGCTAGCATTAAACTGTTACTTCCGCACTCACGGGCACATATCTACCGATCGTATCGTTATGAGTTATTAGGCCCACAACATATCCTGAGAAAAATCGCCGAGCTCTGGCTTTTGTCCGGAAAGGTAATTTTTTATTCAAATATGAATATTTGTAAAATAATGAGGTGATATTCTACAACGTGGTAGTATTATATTTTTTTTTCACTCGGTATGAATTAAAACACTCTTTAATTGATACTAGCATGGTTTTATTGATAGTACTTTAGTAATTAGTTGGTATTTGCTTTGATTTTTTATTTTAAAAATAAATAAATTAAAAAAAAATAAAAACACGACTGCCCTGCTAAAAACAAACTAAAAAGTTAAATAACGAGTGTCATTGCAGTTTTTAATTTTAATCGAAGAGGTCCCCCGACTGCAATGACACTTGTTTTTTAACTTTTTGTTTGTTTTTAGCAGGGCAGTCGTGTTTTTAATTTTTTTTTAATTTATTTATTTGTATTTCACACATTTTAGTGACAAATTATATATTTTTGAAATATGCTCATTAAGGCCTTTCATTTGATGCCCATATTGTAATAATTGAAGAAAAAAATAATTTTTTCACATTTGAAAATGGCGTCATACAGTCCGTGATATTAACTTTTTTCAAAAAAAATATAGCTAGTGTCAATCGGAATGATATAAGGATTCTTACAATACACCATACATCCAAATCCGTTGAGCCATTTGGAAGTTATGGTGGAATAAAGAAACTCACATACCCACAAACATACATGAACCCTGAACACATATACACTCTTTTTGCTTTGGGCAGTCGTGGTAAAAAAGTGTTTATATCATTTTTAGTGAGCGCGTAAGTTTGATAGGTGAAATATTCACTCGGTATGTAAAGAAATTCATGTTATTTATTATCGGAACATGTTATGAAAAGCAAGGGGGATAAAAATCTTATTTAAACTTACTCAGATATGATTGGATGACTTAGATTAAAACAAATACGAGAATGTTGAAAGAGGATAAAATAGCTTAAAGTAATGTTTTGATGTTCGGAGAAACCAATGGACAGGATTAGCAAAATAAGTAAGTACAGAGGCGTTCAGTATTCTTTTTTTTTATGGAAATATTTATATACAACAGAATAGTTCTACTTAGTTTAACATTGTTGTTATTTGACATTCCTTAATACTATTCAATTTGTACATACTTTAGGAACGAAATGGCAAACAGAACATAAACTTGCAGTTGCAACAAACAAATGGGGAATGTCCGAAAAAAAACAAATAGGCTGAATATTTTTATAGGTAGAAATAAACTCCCTTATTAATAGAAAAAAGTTGAAAAAAAATATACATTAAAAAAATCGGCTGTTCCATACATTAAGGTTAAGTAGGTATTGCGCTTTTGTATGGAACGGCTGATTTTTTTCGCGATATCGGAGTTGGCCCAATAGTAAAAGTTGCTTGTAATCGTTAGTGGAACCATCCCACTGCGGGAACCAAATGAATAAAATTTCAGCGTGTATACCGACTGGTACGAGACTGTACTATAACAACATTAGTTAGGTACTATAAAAAAAGTCACGTTCCTAAAATTATAACATCTTATTTATCGGGGAAATTTACAATTATGACAACAACAACTACACACAATTTGGCATACTTACTTAAAATACTTTACAAAGAAAAAAATAAAGCACGCAACTAAAACATCGTCTTTTTAGTCGCAATTAAACCTAATAGTTAAGTACAACAAAATAATACAAAAGTAACTATAATACAAAATATTTTTCTTTCGCCCACCCTATCTTAACTTTTTATAGTTTTATTACATAATATTTCATGAACAGTGTTGCGCGAGATAGCCGACCGAGCGCACGCGTCGTGTCTCTGCGTATCGCTACGCTAGCTACCTTTACTTTTTTTTAAAACTACCGCCAATTTTACAATAGTAAATAATGAGTGTGCAGAGTGAGGACGAAGATGATGACTTAGTAAACATCAGCAATAATGATAATAGTGACTCGGAAGTGGTAAGAATTTGTGAAAAACAATTGGAAAGTATGATGAATTGGGAAGATTTACCTACGGAGTTTACGGAGAACCAAGAGAGTTTGAGTAAACCTGAGAAAAGAATGCGTGAAAATAGTGAAGAAAGTGAACAGGGTTTCACATTAGTAACGAAAAGAAAACCTAAGCGCCGTATAATTAGTCAGTCGGACAATACAAGTCAAGTAAGACAAGGTTTTGAAGATTTAAAAAATAAACATGAAGTTTGCGTAACGTCATTAGAACCTTTGCCTAAACAAATTGCGTTAGCCAAGATGCTGCGAGCCGAAAAAATCGAAAACATCATGCGCATTAAATATAAAAGCCCTTATAAAGTGTTGATTTCTTTTGACAACCCTATAGAAGCCGAAAAGTTAATAAAGTGCGAAAAACTCAAGGGCATGGGCTACTTATGTCAAAAAACTTTTGAGGAAAATATGTCTTACGGAATTGTCAAAGGAGTCGACTTAGAAGTGGAAGAGAAGGAAATTTTAGAAAACCTCCAAACATCGTGTGAAGTTCTTTCTGTAAAAAGATTAAAGCGCCTGGACCACGAAGGAAAATGGGTAGACTGTGAAACTATCCGTTTATGTTTCAAGAGCCCAGTCGTGCCAACTTATGTCTATGAATACGGATGTCGTTTTAAAGTAGAAACCTACATTTTCCCAGTTACGCAGTGCGCAGGCTGCTGGAGATTCGGACATGTCGTTAAATTTTGCCCTTCAAAAAAGATTCTGTGTCCAAAGTGTGGTGGTCGACATAGTAATTGTGAAATCACAGAATTCAAGTGCTTAAACTGTAAGGGTTCTCATATGTCCTTGGACAAAGCTTGCCCCATATTTCAAAAAGAGAAAAATATCCGTAAAATAATGAGCACTGAAAATGCAACCTATAGAAGAGCGTTACAAATATACCTTCAGACAGAAAAAGAAAGAGACATTAACTCACCAGTTCTAAACTTCGCCCATCGTGTCAATAATAATCCTTTGAGTAGAGAAAGTCTCGAACGATCCAGTCATCAAGTCGTGACCACGAAGGCAACGATACATCAAGAAGAGTACGATAGTTCTAGCAGCAATAATTCAAGAATCAGCTTAACACGCACTACAAAGGACAGGAACAATCAGAAGAAAAAGAGATTGGAAAAAGAGAGAGAAAAACAGAAAGAAGAACGCCTACTTTACTCAGAGGTAGCCTCCCAGAAATCTCAGGAGAAACAAGCACGAACTACGACAGAGGAAGTTTTGAACAAAGAAATTAAAGAAAAGAAAAGATTTGAGCTTAGGAAATTGTTATCAAGATTAAAAGAAATACTCTTAGAAACTGGAAATTTTAAAAGTAAAGTTATGATGGTAATTAACACTATTCTCGAAGAATGTAAGTGTTTTATCGTAAGTTTTTTCACAGAAGGTCAGTTCTTATCCAATTTTTTTGATTTTTTCAATGGCTAATAATCCTAAAGACTTTGTTATTAATATATGTCAATGGAACGCGCAAAGTATTAAGCCAAAATTAAGCTGTTTTGAGTATATTTTAAATGTTGAAAAAATTCATATTGCTATTTTATCTGAGACATGGCTTGAACCAGAATCAAATCTTAACATTAGTGGATATAACGTATTTAGGCATGACCGATATGATGGTTACGGAGGAGTTGCTGTTATTGTTCACAAATCTATACAATGTCAACCATGTACTATTAATTGTAGTAATGCTGGGATAGAGTTACTTTTAGTTAAAATTTTGAACTGCAAATTTTTGCAAAACATTGTATCGGTCTACTGCCCATCTACTGTTCGCACCACCCAAAATGACTGGGATACAATTTTCGCAAAATTCTCTAAAAATACTTTAATTGCGGGTGATTTTAACGGTCACCATACCAATTGGTCATGTAAAACTGACAGCAGAGGTATACAGTTAATGGATGGTGCGATAGATCACGGATTTATTTCTTTGAACGACGGGAGTGCCACCAGGATTAAGCTTGTAAATGGTGTTCTGCAAAAAACATCGCCTGACATAACATTTGCCTCTTCTGACATAGCGATCCATTTTAAATGGCGTGTAAGCAATGATAATCTGGGTAGCGACCATCTTATAGTTAGGATGCAAACCAACTACAAAGACGATTTCCATTACTCACAAAAACGAAATTACAAAAAAGCTGACTGGAAAGGATATCAAGACTCACTATCCGAATCGCTTGACGCTCTAACTATTGACTTTACCACATTAAATGATAGCAATTTCGATAACCTATATAATCAATTTGAAAATGCTATAAACACATCTGCTGATAAATTCATTCCCATAACTCGTTATAACATGAACCCTCAACAAAAGTTTGTTCCTAAGCCTTACTGGCACTGCTCTCTATCCAAAGCTGTTGCTGAACGTAGACTATCTCTTGCCAAATTTCGGAAAAATCCCACACCTCAAAATCTGAACACCCTGGAAGAAAAAACACTTACATCAAAAAAGCTTATACTGTCAGCAAAATCACAGAACTGGCATAAGTTCTGTGATAGTGTTGACGAGTCAACCACGGTGTGTGACATGTGGCGTCGCATGAAATGGATGAAGGGCTATAGGCAGGCTAAATCGGTTATCTCAACTGAAAGTAAGGAACGGCTACTAAGATCTCTTACACCTGACTACGTATCAAACGTTCAACCCGTTTTTGTATCCTCAAATCAATTACTAGAAACTGACTTTACGATGCAAGAGCTACTTGCCTGTCTCAAAAAGAAAGATACTGCCCCTGGACACGATAACATATCTTATTCAATGATATATAACCTTCCCAATAATGGAAAAGAAATGTTACTTTTATTGTACAATTTTATTTTTCGTAACTGTCATATACCTACCCATTGGAGATATATTAAAATAATTGCCATACCTAAACATAACAACCAAAACCCTTCTGAAGAAAAACTTAGACCTATTTCCCTCATTTCATGTATCTGCAAAATATTTCATAGCATGCTAACTAAAAGACTCGAGTGGTTTATAGAAAAGGAAAAAGTAATTTCGAGTAATACTACGGGTTTCAGAAGATGTAAGTCTAGCTTAGACAGTTTGGCACGGCTGGTTACACACATACAAATAGGATATTCACAGAATATACCTACTTTAGCATGCTTCCTAGATATCGAAAACGCGTATAATAATGTATCAATAGAAAAAGCCATAGCCATTTTGGACTCCTTAAATGTTGGTTCAACCATTTGCAAATACTTGTGGTCATTTCTAAGTGAACGTCATCTCAATATGTCAGATGAGAACAATGACTTAACTATGACTAGATGGACTAATAGGGGACTGGCGCAAGGGGACCCCATTTCACCTCTTCTTTTTAATATCATCACATATAACATCAGCCGGCTAATACGAAATGTATTCATTTCGCAATATGCTGATGACTTCGTTTTTTATGTAAGCAACAAAAACATAAACTTTTGTAGCGAGGCCATTCAAACTGCATTGAACCATATGATCACTCTGCTCAATGAATTGGGGCTTGAACTATCTGCTTCTAAATCTACCTTTTGTACTTTCAGAAGAGGCCGCAAGCCACTAAATATTGTGCTTAAAATAAATAATCACACATTAAACTCTTCTGAATGTGTCAAATATCTTGGTCTATGGCTGGACAAAGGATTATTGTGGCGAAAACACATTAACGAAATATGCGAAAGGGTTACAAAATATTTAAATCTATTAAAAGTCTTAGCAGGAAGTGGATGGGGAATGCACCCCATGCATTTGAGGAGGCTGTATATTGCTTTGATTAGGAGTAGCATGGATTACGGCTGTTTCTTATATGGTAATTCTGCTAAAACACACACCTCAAAACTTGACAAAATTCAAAATCAAGCGCTCAGGATAATTGGAGGTTTCATCAAAAGTTCACCAATACATGTGATGGAAAGTGAACTAACTATCCCGCCACTATTTTTAAGAAGAGAACTTCTATCTGTCAAGTTTTGCCTAAGATCTTTGTCGTGGTCAGAAAATGAAACAAATTCATTAGTAAGTTCCCTATGTACACTCAGTCATGATGGCCGATACTGGCAAAAGAAAAATAAACCTGTACTTGTCAAAGCCTACAACGAAACTAAAAATGTAGATATAGTTTGCACTAATCCTTTAGAGATGTTTACATTAAACGTTTGGGTCTCGCGAATAACTCTGTACAACATTATTAAAACAAATTTGGAAACGGTTAAGATGGCTAAAAACAGTTACGAACCAAACACTCTTAAATACGCAATCATTGATGAAATAAATAAAAAATATTACAATTGGCACAAAATATATACAGATGGGTCTAAAGGCAATGATGGTCAAGGTTTCAGCTTTTATGACCCCAGTAGACCCACTAGAAAAATATTTAAATCAAATAATGAGATCTCCATCATGACGTTGGAATTAGCTGCGATATCGGAAGCGTTAACTTATACTTTGACATTGAACAAACAAAATGTCGTCATTCTCACGGATAGCAAAAGTGCTCTATTTCACCTGGCTCGGTGCACCTCTGGGAGCAGAGGGCATTCGATAGCCTATGTTATTCTGAAAAAAATTGACGACTGTAATAAGCGGAACATGAACTTAAGGCTGCAGTGGATCCCCTCGCACATAGGAATTAGAGGAAACGAAGAGGTAGATATGTTGGCTAGGGCGGCAACAACTAGTGGTGTTTTAGTAAGCATAAGACCAATGTTTTCTGAGGCGCTCCCGCGGTTCAAAAGTTTAAATTACAGGCAGTGGAAGGTATATTTTGACTGTAGATCCAAAGAAAAGGGCATTTGGTATAAAACCATACAAAGCGAGCCACCTCGAATTCCTTGGTTTATTAACTCTAAAGTCAACAGAAATACCGCTGTTATAGCTTTTAGATTACGTTCTGGCCATTTTCCTTCAAAAAAGTTTGCCTATCTTATGAAAAAGGTGGAGTCACCTAATTGTGATATATGTGGTACTGTGGACGACGTTCAGCATATTTTGTTGGAGTGCGAAAAGTATCGCATCGAAAGACAGAATGCGATAGACGCGATCCAGCTTAATATGTTGAATGTCGGTGTAGCACAAAGCATCCTCGCGGAACCGAACTCGGAGTCCGCCATGATGCTTTTTAACCTAGCCAGTAAGTACAAGCAATAAGGATACAATTATTATTATGCACTGACTCTGTAATGTTTGTATTGTTCTGGTTCGATGGAACTGACATGTTTTTAAAAAACAAAGTTCCTAAATTAAAATAAAGAAAAAAAAAAAAAAAAAAAAAAAAATTTCATGAAATACAAATCAACTACCTCTAATAAACACATCGTTCAGTTATATAATACTTATTTATTTATGTCTCTTGTTGCTACAGGTGCATTCACAGTTACATTTTACATGATCAAAGTGCTATTGTAATGAGATTACTAACGGTATGGCCATTGTTGATAAACAACTAATTGGTGACCATATTCCTATCTCTAATGTCTTAGTAAACATTAATGATAACAACTTTTTAATTACTTATATAAACTCTAGCGATGAAGATATATATAATTCCATTCCTTCTATTAATAATGTCGAACAATACTTCAAAGTATCCGATAGTTTTAAAATAAATTCATTTAACACGAGTAAAACACCAAATCAAAATACTTATGATAAAGTAAGCAAACTAATCAGACTGGATCATTTGAACTTAGAAGAATACGAATCTCTTGATAAAATCATATCAAATTACTCAGATATATTTTACACAGAAGACGGTCAACTAACAATCACTAACTACACAAAACATTATATCCCTACTATATCTGAAAACCTATCAACACTAAAACAAACAGTTTTCCTTACAAACACCAACAAGAAGTAAAAAATCAGGTTGATAAAATATTGAATGAAAATATTATACGGCCAAGCACATCACCATGGAGCAGTCTCATATGGGTAGTATCAAAAAGTAAGACGTTTTCGGTAAACAAAACTGGAGGGTCGTAATAGATTATCGGAAATTAAATGACATGACTGTTATGTCATTTAATTTTTCTTTACCTATATTACAGACATTTACTTGACAAACTAGGACATTCAGTTTATTTTACTACTATCGATCTCGCACCCGCTTTCTATCAGATAGTATTTAATTCCAAGGACATCCCTAAAACAGCATTCAACAGCCGAGAGAAGATTGAGTTGCGGTACCCGGTTGCAGAAACGCACCCGCTACCTTCCAACGTGCAATAAATTCGGCCGTTAGACTAGCGACGCGCGATTATGAATGATACTAACTGAATTAGTCGATTATTACAATCATTTGAATTACCAAAATAAATTAGAAATTGAAATTAATTAAATGAACTAACCAAACGAAGCAAAATGAACATTCATTCATAATGGTAGTATAACTAGCCTGCAAAAGAAGACCGCGCATTTCTATGAAACTAAAAAATGTATGAAATTTGACATTATCTATTATAAATTTCGTTGATACTAGCGCCACGGTAGAGTGCGTTTCATCGGATACTTACTTCCTATGCCGTAATGTTGGTTTTCCGAAAGTCTACTTAATTTTGAAGCTTAATCCATCGCCATAAGAGTACAATAACGGTACACAATGAGGCCCTATTGTTCAAGTTCCTTTAGAGATAAGTTAGTTATAATTCAGAACAAATATCTGTAACATCAAATTCTTGTCCTGTAAATATTTTTTTTTTAATTCCTTTATCCACCGAGCCCATAACAATTTAGCGCAGTCAGATCGCGACGCGGGTGCCGTAACGTAAGACAAAGTTAAACGTGTCAATTTGAACGTAGGACTAAAAACTCCGAAGTTAGAAAACGCACGCGGTTGCCGAAGGCTTTTAAAAGACTTTGCCGAACCTACAAAAATCGTAGTCATGAAGCTCAGCGCGATCTACATATTTATACTTAATATAAAAATAATATTTTATGTAAGTATAGGAGATAGAAAGGATTTAAGAATATGATTTGGGATTTAGGAAACAGAGCCAATAAGTTTAGCCACTAACCACAACAAACATAATATGTTTGTGAACAACTTTTTCTATGGGGCCAACCACGGAATCTCGAAAAAAAAAATCTGCTGTTCCATAGAAAAGTACAACATCGACTCGACTATAATGTAACGTAAAATTTATAAAAACAGCAGATTTTTTTTCGCGATTCCGTGGTTGGCCCCATAGTAAAAGTTGTTAATTCACGTGGACTGAAATCCCCTTTTCATTTTAGATATACTTAAAAATTTACGGTGTGTTGTATACATAGATACATTCGTTCATGTGAATCGGCTTTCGGTCTTGCAAGTGTTTCTCAGCAAGAAATGTTATTAGTCTATGCCCTAAACAAAATAACAGAGCCTGTAGCCAATGTCACATTTACAAATTTTCGCTATCGCTTCGCTCCGAAAAATGTATGGATTTGACGTTTTAAAATTCGATAGTTAAGGAAACCTTATGACAATCCCATACATATTCAAAAGCGAAGCGATAACGAAGATTTGCAAATGTTACTTTAGCTAGGGGGTCTGGTCCCTCTTCGTCAGACGTGCATAGTAAATTTCCTTATACAAAAGTTTTCATATACGAAAGCACACGCACATTTGAATTTAAAACTTCAAGAAATGTTCCAAAAACCAAGCGAGTCTGTTACTGAATATTTTCATAGGGTTAGAGCTTTGTCAAAATAAAATATTAGAAAATCTATCAACCGAGATTAAAGATAATCATTGTCCGGTCGTAGAATTACAACAGAAGAGACCGCATTAAACGTTTACATTAATGGATTGAGCTCAGACATAGCCATTTTATGTTACGAACTAAAGAGTTCAATAATCTCTCCGATGCCGGTTATTTCGCAACGCAGGAGGATAAAATCCGAAAAATGGATAATGCTAGGCAAACTCTATATGTCAATTCAAGGCCCACACAAAAGCCGACTATCAGGCCGCCGCTCATTTCAAGACCAAACACTGTCCAATCTAAAACAGTCACCGCAGAAAGTGTATAATTATTGTAAAAACATCGATCAGTATTATGTAGTGTCAGCATTAGAATAGCACTAACGCTTTATCCAAGCGTGTCGTAGAAGGCGACCAAGAATTTGTAGGTAAATCTTAAATATTAAGCTTTAGATAAAAATTCAATATCACATATTCAAACTTCTATTTCATAGGTAATTCAAAATCTTAATTTTACATTTCTATTTCGTTTTTTACATTTTATTTTATTAATAAACACTAGGTTTTAAGTCACTTTTATTTTTATTTTTAACCTTAACTTCATACATTTTACAGGGTCAGCTCTACAGCTGTTAAAACTCCTAACCCTAATCCTAATATTTTTAACAAACTTTCACAAAATCCTTATATTAGTTTTATTATTTGTTCAGTTTTAAAATTAATCTTATGCATAATAATATACAAACTCTATATCTATTTAAGAGACTATGTTAAGGCAAAATGTATATTTTAGTTTATATTGTATTATCTTACCGTATCGTAATTCATATATTTTTTTTTAATTCCTTTATCCACCGAGCCCATAACAATTTAGCGCAGTCAGATCGCGACGCGAGTGCCGTAACGTAAGACAAAGTTAAACGTGTCAATTCGAACGTAGGACTAAAAACTCCGAAGTTAGAAAACGCACGCGGTTGCCGAAGGCTTTTAAAAGACTTTGCCGAACCTACAATAATCGTAGTGATGAAGCTCGGCGCGATTTACATATTTACACTTAATAAACAAATAATATTTTATGTATAGGAGATGGAAAGGATTTAAGAATATGATTTGGGATTTAGGAAACAGAGCGAATAAGTTTAGCCACTAACCAGAACAAACATAAAATGTTTGTGAACAACTTTTTCTATGGGGCCAACCACGGAATCTCGAAAAAAAAATCTGCTGTTCCATAGAAAAGTACAACATCGACTCGACTATAATGTAACGTAAAATGTACATATAAAAACAGATGATTTTTTTCGCGATTCCGTGGTTTGCCCCATAGTAAAAGTTGTTAATTCACGTGGTCTGAAATCCCCTTTTAATTTTTAGATATACTTAAAAATTAACGGTGTGTTGTATACATAGATACATTCGTTCATGTGAATCGTCTTTCGGTCTTGCAAGTGTTTCTCAGCAAGAAATGTTATTAGTCTATGCCCTAAACAAAATAACAGAGCCTGTAGCCAATGTCACATTTACAAATTTTCGCTATCGCTTCGCTCCGAAAAATGTATGGATTTGACGTTTTAAAATTCGATAGTTAACGAAACCTTATGGCAATCCCATACATATTCAAAAGCGAAGCGATAACGAAGATTTGCAAATGTTACTTTGGCTAGGGGGTCTGGTCCCTATTCGTCAGACGTGCATAGTAAATTTCCTTATTCAAAAGTTTTCATAAACGAAAGCACTCGCACATTTGAATTTAGAACTTCAAGCAATGTTCCGAAAACCAAGCGAGTCTGTTACTGAATATTTTCATAAGGTAGAGCTTGTTGTCAAAATAAAATATTAGAAAAACTATCAACCGAGATTAAAGATAATCATTGTCCGGTCGTAGAATTACAACAGAAGAGACCGCATTAAACGTTTTAATTAATGGATTGAGCTCAGACATAGCCATTTTATGTTACGAACTAAAGAGTTCAATAATCTCTCCGATGCCGGTTATTTCACAACGCAGGAGGATAAAATCCGAAAAATTAATAATGCTAGGCAAACCCTATATGAATTCAAGTCCCACACAAAAGGTGACTATCAAACCGCCGTTCATTTCAAGACCAAACACTGTCTCATCTGAAACAGTCACCGCAGAAAGTGTATAATTATTGTAAAAACATCGATCAGTATTTATGTAGTGTCAGCATTAGAATAGCACTAACGCTTTATCCAAGCGTGTCGTAGAAGGCGACTAAGAATTTGTAGGTAAATCTTAAATATTAAGCTTTAGATAAGAATTCAATATCACATATTCAAACTTCTATTTCACAGGTAATTTAAAATCTTAATTTTACGTTTCTATTTCTTTTTTTACATTTTATTTTATTAATAAACACTAGGTTTTAAGTCACTTTTATTTTTATTTTTAACCTTAACTTCATACATTTTACAGGGTCAGCTCTACAGCGGCTCAAACTCCTAACCCTAATCCTAATATTTTTAACAAACTTTTACAAAATCCTTATATTAGTTTTATTATTTGTTCAGATTTAAAATTAATCTTATGCATAATAATATACAAACTCTATATCTATTTAAGAGACTATGTTAAGGCAATACGTATATTTTAGTTTATATTGTATATCTAACCGAATCGTAATTCAAACTTTATTTCTTTCAGGGCAACTGCAAGAATCGTTGCCAATTTAATCGAATCGCTGCCCTCTCATGCTGGACTATTCTATAAATAAGAAGGAGATGAGATGAGATGGAGATCTCTATTTCCGATAATTCATGGAAACTCATAAACTACCGTGATCTTAAACCACTATTTATCGCTCACAAATCCCTGTTACGTCTATCAAATAAATTCGATGTATTTGATACAAAATATCCCACCTTTTCTAATGTATAATCCTAATAAATCTTATTTAAAAGTCAATCTTGATAAAATCGATTACAGACTCTCAGAATCAAATATATATCTTGATAGAAACTCTAGACAGAAAAGGGAACCTGTTAAACGGACTAAGTTCATAACTGAAATAACTCATTGGTACTCCCGATGCCAAAGACGCAAATCGTTACATATAATGTATTGATATGTTCGAGAAACGCGAACTCGATTTAACTTCTTTAATGCAAGATCAAATTCAAATAACTTCCAGTACATTGAAAAACTACAATGAAACGATTTTTTAAATTTCTTACGATGAACAAATCACTAACGATAATATTGATAAATTAAACGAACAGAAGAAATCAAAGTAACAGAAGATATTTCTACTATTTCAATTCAAATTCTAGAATTAGTCACTAATCTTGAAAATGATATACTTAAATGATTGCTTAGCAAGCATTCTTTTCACTAAATCTAACATTGTCCATCCTTCTATAATATAATTAAATAAATTGCATCAAAATCTTCTTCTATCTAACCATGCTAGGTCAAACAAATAATTAGTATGTCCCGTAACTATTGAAAATATTAATAACAATTTAAATTAATTCCAGTAGGTTAGTATATATATTGTGTTAGTTTTTTTTTAACTTTTAGTAAAACCTGAATCCTTAAAACTATATCATATTTATTATATTCCTATCCAACATCCGAACTCCTCATTTTATACAACCATCCTGCCAGAGCATAAGTACCTAGGCACGAACCTAATGCGAGCTACAATGTCCTGTTCAGCATTTCCAATAAAATCCGGAGAACCTGCACAAGTTCAACATTTACTGCCCAGATAAATATTCTTTCCAACCTTTAGAAGACAACAAATGGCTGTATATTCTTAGCAACGTAAAGCAATGCATACTCCAATGTAACAATCGAGTTACTCATCACAACATCCAAGGATCAGGAATCATCACCCTCAAAGAAAACTGAAAACTCTTTACTGATTACAGTACTCTATCTGCATACCAAGAAAAAGAAGAAAATTACACTTTCCCAATCATAATCCCTGACATCAGAATAGATGATTGCTTTGAAGAAAATAAGAATCTACATGCTGGAACATGTCTGGTAGTAGTAGATTGTCCTGACAATCTACTTCCTTTTAGACTTTTTTTTCGACTTTCGACGAAACACCTTTGGACTCGCTTCACAACCTGAAACATCAACTGGACAAAATACAACGAAGAAATCCAGAAAGTCAAGAATAAACCATTTATTTTATTCGGCGACATCAGACTTCATTCTCATTATTCTATTTCACGACCGCAACCTTGATGTTATTTTTCATTCTCTACAAACTATTTCGAAGATATCACCGAGTCACAATCAATTTTAACAATTATAGACGCAACAACGAAGGAAGTTCCTATATTCAAATCGTCAACAACTGCTTCTGCCCATCATCAAGTAGACAAAAACATAACACACATGTCTGCAACGCAATCCCGTTGTCAATATTAAATCATATTATAACATTATGCATATTCGACGACGAAAGCGATGACTCTTTGACCACACTAAAAAGATCGGGCACTAACGCCCAATTTTTATTCTAAGGGGGAGGTGTTAATTATACCCCTATTTACAATAATACAATATCTATTGTTTAGTATAACTATTTACTGTAATCATTTATTTTATTAAGTTCCCATATTATTTATTGTATTATATCGAATCATCCAAACTTTCCAAGAGTCCTTTGAACCTTTGTATAGTTAGTAATTAAGTAATAGTTTGTTTGCCATTCTCAGGGACTCATTCACTATAACATTTTTTTAGAGATAAGTTACTTAGTTATGATTCAAACCAAATCTATGTAACACCTGATTCTTGTCAAATAAGTAAATACTATATTTTGATAAATTCGTTTTCCACCGAGCCATATAACAGTACTCTATCTGCATACCAAGACAAATGCATTTCACAATGAGGTAATTTCTACTATTTCTTGCAAGAATGAAGAACGTATTGACTTAAAATTAGGAGAAGTAAGTAAAGCAAGACTAAAGGCAATAAATTCCACAGACAAGACAGTAAGAATGCATAAAGTACAAGTTACTTAGAGACATTTACTAATTACAGTGAATTAGAATCAGTAAATATTCAATTAGTAAAACAAAGAAAAGATAATGACTTCGCTAAAAGCCGTTTAAATAAGTTAGAACACATTTAAATGAAGAGGATAGAAGTAGTAAGTATTGTTAAATTATGTAAAAATAAAAATTTCATTTAAAAGGAGATTACAGTTGTGAATGAAATACCAACGAGCAACGACATCGCAGAAATCTAATAATATTAAATCTAATAAGCCCATGATCTAAGTTGACAATCAAATAAACTTTAAAGAGATGGAATAATTAAATCATCTTTTAGTCCATGGAACTCGCCAGTTTGGACAACGCCTAAAAAAACCGGCCAAGTGCGAGTTGGACTCGCGCACGAAGGGTTCCGTACCAAAAAACGGCAAAAAAAACACGTTTGTTGTATGGGAGCCCCCCTTAAATATGTATTTTAGTATTTATTGTTACAGCGGCAACAGAAATACATCATCTGTGAAAATTTCAACTGTCTAGCTGTCACGGTTCATGAGATACAGCCTGGTAACAGAGAGACAGGCAGACAGACGGACAGCGGAGTCTCAGTAATAGGGTCCCGTTTTTACCCTTTGGGTACGGAACCCTAAAAAGGAATAGATACTAGTTATTGATTTTGGAAAGTTAATTAAAATATTAATTGATAAGAAGTGGAGAATAATGCTTGACTTGGGAAAGTTATATAATTGAAATAAGGTGATGTATGTATGACATCTATAATATCACTAACCTGAGGTAATGGATAACTATTACCTCAGATTAATGATTTTCTAGACTTGATTTAGCATTAAATTGAGACCTAAGGATTAAGCAAAAACAGTTTAAATGCTCCATTAAGACACAACGAATTTACAAGACTGTCTTTTTTAATTTAAACATACTCCGACTACGTTCCATCGGTAAATTAAGAAGGTATATAAAGCTTTGTATATTTAAATTACACTATTATTTATGGAAGCTCATTAGAAGATCAGAATTTGAAACTAAAAAATATATTGAATAGAGTTTCACAACAGAATTTAAATATACAGCCCGAAAATAATGCGTGTTCTTGAAAAAACAGAAGCTATCAATATAGGTCATGTTTTTAATCTGATCCAAAAAAGATTGAAGCGATAAAGAATGCAGCAGTAAAGAATTTCTTAATACCAGAAATATTAGAGCTTTCTTGGATAAGCAGGATATTATCGAAGATTTATAGAAAATTTCAGTCAACTTACACAACCTTTAACTAAGCTTTTGAAGAGATTAACCATTTAATAGGAAGAGTCTGCAACAGAACTCTTTTGAAGTGTTAAAAAAACCGGCCAAGTGCGTGTCGGGCCACGCGCAGTAGGGTTCCGTAGGTACATTATACCATACCATATTTTAATACCGCTATCATTTTTCGTCTGAAAAAATAACTTTGTTTTTTACAGTGTTTGTATGAATGACAAAGTTATATTTGCGGTTTTGGAAAATGTACTATATCTTGAAAACTTATTACTATATCTCGTTCAAACCAATTTTCGTTGAAAGTGTTTATTAAGATCTATAGCTTATATTTTTTTTAGATTTTTCACCCTCTTACTTTAAAAGTTAAAGGGGGGGGGACACACATTTTACCACTTTGGCGGCATATATCTTTAAGACGGTTGACTTTGAAAAAAAATAGTCTTAGGAACCTCAATGTCATTTTTAAAGACCTATCTATAGACACCCCACAAGTATTGGTTTGATGAAAAAAAATATTTTCAGTTTCAGTTCCATGTATGGGGAGCCCCCCCTTAATCTTTTATTTTTTTTACTTTTGTGTAAAAATCCTAAACAGGTTCACAGAATACATCTACCTACCAAGTTTCAACTATGTAGTGCTAATACTTTTGGAATAAAGTGGCTGTGACATACGGACGGACAGACAGACAGACAGACAGACAGACAGACAGACAGACAGACAGACAGACAGACAGACAGACAGACAGACAGACAGACAGACAGACAGACAGACAGACAGACAGACAGACAGACAGACATGACGAATCTATAAGGGTTCCGTTTTTTGCCATTTTGGCTACGGAACCCTAAAAACTTTTTAAAAACGAATATTATAATATCCAAATTTTTCCGAAACGACTGATGCAAGCAACTTTGCCATAAGGAGTGTTAATAGAAAGGACAAGTGCCACCTTCAAAAGATCTTACTATAGCTTACGCTAGTCGTACATTGAATAAATCTGAAATTAATGCACATCTGCACCACGTAAGTACACGTAATAAAAAAGTGTTTAAACAAGTAAAATTCATTCATATGCAGACGCTTTAACTAATATCAAATTCAGGTGATGTTGAGAAGAATAAAGTAGAGATATAATTACTCATTTTTCCTGGACGAGATAAAAAGGAAGCCTATTTTGTTTAATCGATTTGAGAAATTTTGATTAAAATAACCCAAACTGTACGATATCTCGACAATACAAGAAAAATAAAGATTCCTATTGTTTTCTTTTATAAAATTGAAAATTAAACTATTGGAATCCAATTTCTGGATATATACGATTCCATAAAACCTTTACGAAATAAAGGAAATTAAGTCCTCATTCAAATAGTATGAAGAAAGATATTAAAAAATGTAAATCTTGTCAGGAAAATATATTAAACAGAAGTAAAAAGAAAAAAAATGATAATAAATATAATATCTAATAAAATATAAACACAAGTGCTTATCACTTTCAATCTAATGGACCTATAGAAAAGAGTCATAGTACATTAGCTGAATCCAAAGGATACCAATAATTATTTTGAAAATATATACAAAAGATAAATAATTTCGATAGTGAATGGAATTTAATTACCCACTTCAGTTAATTCAGTTAACTGGAATGCACCTGAGCTGACATTTATTTTTAATGTAATATTTTATATTTGTATCTTAAAAATTCTTTTAATTACCTACTCATAAAGATTAAAAATTTATTCTATGTAGATCCAGTACCAATGAAAAATAACATGCAAGTGGTAAATTCCGAACTTCCTTACAAAAACAGAAATCTTATGAGTCTTATTAAAAATCTGATAATAGGAGCTTTCACTTCTTTGATCCGATGATGAAAAACACAGTACAACTCACGTGGTGATTTACTTGCGGAATCTCGTTCTTGGTGTAAGTGTAGACGTTGTCTTGTTCTCAGAGGCAGCAAGCGCATAGTATTTAAAATTAGCGCTAAGAAATGGGCATCTTCTTGAATCATCTTGAAATCTTGAAGTAGTAGATTAGGCATAGACCAGAGGTTTCCAGCCACAACTAGGACGACGCGTCATCAGTACTTGCATCTGCGCGAAAAGCGATTGACGGTGAACCGACGAACTGAAGTTCTACACTTCCGTGTCCTCTATGTTCTGTTTGAAGCGGACACCTCTTAGTATACCGGATATATCTCACTCCAGACACCAAAAGTATGTGAAGTGCGTGTGTGATGGTGTCAGAGAGTCAGAAAAAAGCCGGACGAAAATATTTAAAAGTCACTTTTAGTCTCTATGAACAATGTTCATTGTAATACACAGAGATTAACTTTCAAACTGTGCTTAACTTTACAAAAGTCTGTCGAAAGACAGTGGGTGACTACGATTACTTGAAGCTGAAGACTAACCTGTAGTGTTGTGATGTACCGATCTTAAATACTCTTCAACTGTCCCTTCACTCATTTAGGGGAACTGGTAAACAAAATAATTAGTGATCCAAACAAACATATTACTTAATTATTGACGACAAAGAGCACAAGATATCAATGAGAAAGGTAAACAATACATTAATTAAAAATTAGATGCACATGTCACTATACTTACTGGCACTTACATGTATATGTTTTTCCAAAACAATCAAATAAATAAACCAACATACACGACCTAAGTTTAACGTGACTAAATAAAATTAACAAATTAATGCTTCTGGAAATATCTTGTTGTGGATGCACACACAACTTGTTCACTTCAGTGTTGCAAAATTGTAAAATTTCTTTTGCCATACCAAAAATTTTGTCGACATAATAACGACACAACGTCGTTATTTTGTCGACAAAATTTTTGGTATGAAAACAGGGTGTAACTACGTTTTTACTAGCTGCTTAAATCTAATTTGATGTGTATAAGAAAAAAGGTCCATTTATATTTCTTATGTACTTATATAACAAATGTAAGAAAGAAAAGAAAATTAATTAATTAATTGTAATAAAAAAAATAGTTACTTTAATACTCTGAAGAAAAATAATCGTTCGCCGTAAGTAAATGTTACGTCTTGAGTGATTGTTGTCATACATTGAAAAAAAAATAAAAAAAATACACCGAAAGATACTTTTTTCAGAAGAAGTTCTAGTAAGCTTCCTCTGAAAAAGTATCTCCTACATTATCCAACAATATACCAACTCGGAACTTGATCCGGCCATGAATAAGCGACTTAACCCCGCGTTCCGATTGACACGAAAGATCCTAACTCAGGAGGCATCAGGTTATATTTTACCGATCGAACGCTTCCGTACCTCATCCACATCGCATAGACGTACACCCTTCTCATTTGTCAAATCAACAGAAATATATGCGTGAGAACTCACAGATTGATGGGGTGGCCTAGATTGAATTACATCTCGGCATAACCTGACGAGGGTCTACATTACATGCGGCCTATACGAACAAGAATAATATGAGAATCGGATATCCGACGTTCAGCACTCACATTTCGCATATTCCAACATCATTTATATAAGCTAGTGCAGGCACAATCATTCCCAAGTTCCCAACCTTCTGCTTAAAGGGGCTACTAAACTTTGATCCACGAAGGCTGAACAACAACGCACTGTTTTTCATTCGATACGAAACTTATGATAACATAGGTATTTTTCACACAACTTTCAATAGTATGGTCATTCAGCTTTCAAGCTGCAAAATTTTCAAAATTAACAGTGTGTAGAAAATATTTAATTTCATTCAAATAAATAACATAATTATACCATCCTGATACATTTATACTAACTATAATCTGTTTTCGATAATACGATACGAGATTGAAGAGGAGAGTACTCACTAATATAACCAATTACTGTAGTATTCAATAACTGAATTTCCCCTTCGCATTAGTTAAGCTAATTTGGAATGGATGCGGCTCACATTAATTGAAACTTCACACCTACTGTGGTCAATTAACAAACAATTTGTACGAGGAGATAACCGGTGTTAGCAATCTTCAACAAGTAAATATATGGAGCTTATCTGGAGTGTAGTTTAATCGGATGTTTATCCAACTAATTGGATTTTCCTTAACGCTCCCTCCTCTCGAACTCTGTGCTCCCGTCCCTTTCTGAAACTGCACTCAACACATATACCTACATAGTAGGTATCTATAGCGAAGCAGTGGAAGTTCAATCAAGTTTCTGGGATATTAATTTTGTTTCACTTTGGAAACACATTATCTATACAATAACACGGGTTATCACAGGTCTTCAACGAATCATCAAAACACTATAAACTCGTGAAAAATTTCTAAAAGTGGTTTAACTTTATTTAAATGTACCTATTTTGATAAAATTCAATTTTAATAAAATTTTACTTTCTTCACTTTCAAAATCAGATTTAATATTGAAAATGTTGGCCACAAAAATTATTTAAATTAGCCTAAAACCCAAACAAGAAAGGAACAATATCAATTACTTAAGATGCTAATCCGGTGTAAGAAGATTATCTTAAAGTTCCTCATAAAATGTAAACAACCCACAATCGATATTGTAGGGATTACGGGGGGATGAAAATAAAGTGATTCTAAACCGAGACGTAGGAACTTAATAGGCTAAGCATGTGCTTACTGAGCTCCTAAACTAATCGTTGCATATTCATTGAGTGATTTGCGTAGGCAAGCAATCGCTTATGTGCATAACTTGATAATATTATCGTAGTCAAGACAAGACTTAAGGAACTACCATTTACAATTTACATACTATTTATTATTTTTCTTATTATATACTGAGCTTGGGGAGCTCAGTGGCGCAGTGGTTTAGCGCCTGGCCCAGCGATTGCGGAGGTTAAGCAACGTTCGCAAGGGTCGGTCATGGGATGGGTGACCAAAAATTTATCATCTCGAACTCCTCCGTGCTTCGGAAGGCACGTTAAGCTGTTGATCCCGGCTGCATTTGCAGTCAAGGAATACCTGGGCCCCAGCAGTGGGGACATTTTAATGTCTGTGATGATGATGATGATGATGATACTGAGCTTATGTTTTTTTTTTAGGTTTAGGTAAGCTTAACGATTATAACATAGTTATGTACAAACTACATATTTTGGATGTGCAAACCAGCCTGAAAATACGCTTTGAAGCAAGAAGTAATTAATTTGAATGGTTTAACTTTATACTTTGCGATCTTACTTCCAATTGGGAGGCTAAAATGAAAACAGTCCGCAAACTTTATTTTATAAAGATCACATTGTTAAAAATATTCAGATTGATTAGCTTTAACTTTGCCTGCTTTAAATATTGTAGACTTATTTTCATTGATGATGGCTGCGGTTCCTCAGGTACCTACCTACCTATCTATTTCAATTAATTTTTCTCTCTTGATCGATCGGTGAACGCGAGAACAAAGCAATTACGACACTGGAACGTAACCAATAGCAATTAATTTGTTTTCGCCTCAACGAACGACGTCCGAATGCGCCCTTTGTACGCGTCAATTCGACGCCTTTTATATTAAATTGTTGTTTCGTACCTATCCAAATGTATAGACAACGAATTCCTCGCATCGGAGACTTTGCTTCGGATAACACATGTTAAATGTTACAGTAAATATCACAAGACCTTGGAAAGATTTCGTAGACAAAATCAGTATACCTATACATTGGGTATATGATTTTATTTTCTCACTAACTTAAGGATTCTGGAACACAACATACTTTTAAAATTCCTATCTACCTCTAGTATTAAATGTAGTTTTATGTTATTGTTTCATATTTTTTCTTCTTCTCAATTTAAGAAAAAACGTTGCATCCTACTGTCTGCTAATTGTTATCATGTTACGTGAAGGTGTTGCACAACAAGCAGCTCAAAGGAAGTCTGCATGCATGACAATTTAATGCACTTTTGGTTACTAGTGCAACAGTGGAAAATATTTTTTACATATTCCAACAGCTATATCTATATTTCATATTTTACTCGTGCTTACCAGTTACAGTTGGTTCTCCCGTAATCAGCCATAGAATTGACAGATGACAGACATTTCACACTCCCTGTTTATTTTTCTTCTTTTCGTTGAAACATGTGTGCGTAAAATGAATTAAATTGCAACACCGCAATCCCTGGCTGTGAAAACAAATAGTAGTCACCATGGGACATAAAAGTACACAATAAAACGTTTAACAATTCAGAGCGCTATATTTCCCTGAAGTAATTCTCCTGTTAGGTGATGTATGGGGAAAAAAGCTTCCGTCAAGTAAATCAGGACACAATATTCAAAACAGCTTTCAGGCAAGCTTTACTTTAAAATCATCAAGGTTGCGTATTATGCATCCGCATGTATTTAAATTTTAAGATAAATTGTGAAAACTAGGATCGTCCTGAGATCATTAATTTATTGTTTTTGACTCTTTTTCGTAGCATCAGCCAGTAGACACAAGTATTATATTTGTCATCAATCAGGGTATTTTACATTCCAATAAAGTTAAGATTATTTAATAAAAAATCAAAATACTTACATCATATCTATAATGTGCCCTTATATTATTGAGATAATATTTTATAGAAATATTGGACAACATCACAATTTAATTGCCACAAACCCCACAGACCAGATAAAATTATTGAAATGAAAGTTAGCTATGAAAGTTAAATAAAATAAATAAATAAACTCTGAATGTAAATCAATTGACCAATCTATATCACGTAGTCGCCAGCCTTTATGCGAACATACATAGCCGTCATTACCTGGTCAATCGGCCTCGGACACGTATCCTGGACCGGGTCACGGTAAGACACGAAACGAACCTGTAATAAACCGAAGACGTGATATTCACCAAGCTTTTTCCTGAATATTTGTATTGGTACAGAAAATTTATTTCGAATCGCCCGTCCATTGAACTAGGAATAATAAATAAAGCCCGCACGACTCAAACGGTTATTTAGTGCGCACTAACACTAACTTTTACAGTTAACACTTGGATGAATTAACCACTGGATGCGAAATGACAGCCATATTCGCCTTTATCCCTCTGCCACTTACTGTGACCGATAGCCTCAGTAAACGATATCGCGTTGTCAGTGTGATGCTAGAGCTCGTAGCGAAACATTGGTACAAAAATGGGCAAAATGCTTCGTATTGTTCAGCAAAAAAATAGCGGGAAATCAAGAAATGTTGTTTTTCACACGTAAGCACAATTTCAACCTATTATAGTAGCTATTTTTCGCAAAATAAATAAAATTTGGTATGTTAACAAAGTAGGGTGACTTAGCCGGTTTGCCGGCCCCCTTTGGTTTTCGGCCATTACGGAAAATGTAAGAATGTATGAAAGACATTTTTCGTAAAATTTCTTTTTCGCGGTATTATTAAAAGTTGCCAATACACTTATTTATTACGTATACAAAATATAATTAGAAACAAATTACGAGACGTACTGCCCCCAGGAGCTGACGTTTTCGAAAAACTTTCTAAATATTAATATTTTCATAATATAATTTTAAACAAAATATATCACATTTTTTTAATAGTTAATATTATTAAGAGATACTTATACACAAAAGCCAATAATAATCAACAAAAAGCAAAATTTTTCTTACAAAACGTTTTCAAAATCATGTTTGACTTCTGTTAATTTTCGTCTTGAAAGTCATTACGCGAGGGACTGCTGTTAACACTGGTAATAGAGCTGGAATCATCAAACTGCTTGAAAACAAGCTGCAACGTCCTCTTCAATGGCTTATGTACCTGATCGAACTCGGACTTGTGCGCAACACTTAACCACCATGACTGTGAAAGAATTTCCACAGAATGTAACTACTCGACATCATGATTTCAATGCTCGCAGCTTCAGGGACATGGTAAAAATCTACACGTATTCACTTGAAAGAAGGGTATCATTGAATTTTGACGATATTAATGAAATATCACCGGAAGACCTACAATGTCGGACTGGTCTAAACCATGAAAAATTCAGGCAACTTCAGGGACCAAATGCCATCTTTAACAAGACGGTCTAATACACCAGACTTAGATTTAGGTGTATATTTGACGAAAATAAGAACAGGAGAGCCGAGCGATAGGCTAGGATCAGCTTTTTGCTTATCGAGAATATGCATTGACAGTAAAATCCATTTGACTCGGGAATGTATACTGGCCGATTTTGTGCCATTGCATATAGGCCTTGATCACATATCCCGGAGCGAGATAATAGAAAAAAATAGAATTCTTCCGAACTACATTTTCGGAAGTGATGAATCTCCTAAAGCAGTCATTATATTAGATGGCATTTACCTTTTCATTGAGAAAAGCTCCAACTTTCTGTATCAGCGACGCACATACAGCTCACATAAATATCGAAATCTTATTAAAACATTTATTATAGTTAGTGCCGATGGTCATATAATAGATATAAAATGACCATACGCCGCAACAACCACAGATGCGGACATTATGAAAAATATAATAGAAAATGATGACCAGCCGATTGAAGACTGCACATTTCACTATTTGTTTGAAGAGGATGATGTTCTGGTTTTAGACAGAGGATTTAGAGATGCAGTACCAGTCATAGAATCCTATGGATATTCTGCACATATGCCGCTGACGAAACGGCGAAACGAAAGTCAACTGACGACTACAGAAGCTAACAAGTCAAGACTAGTTACAATCAGCAGATGGGTCATTGAGGCCGTAAACGGTAAGTTCAAAAGAGATTTTAAAATCTGCAGGCACAGAATTTTCAACCGCGCCTCGCCAAACAGCTTTAATGATTTTAAAATAGCGGGAGCTCTAATCAACTGCTTCCAAGAGCCTTATGAGGATAGCCAATACACAGCTGAATTCATAGAATCAATCCGGTTGAATTTAAATAAACCAAATCTTCTGGCGGATAATATTGAAGAAAATAATATTAATCGCCAAAGAGTCACATTTTAAAGATTAAATGCTAATGACCAACATATTATAGATTTTCCCGAGCTCACAAACGAACAATTAATTTTAATCGCAATAGGAACGTACCACCTAAAGTTGGCGCGCGCGTTCTTATTGCAGTGAGCATATGAAAAGGACAGGAGTATATGAAATTGAATACTATCGACATCCAGAAAGAATTCATATCAATAATGAACAAAATGTTCTAATAAGATGTAAAATTCAATCGAGGCATGTGCGGAGCAAAACATATTATACCTACATTTTGTATAATCATGAAGCACATGGTCGCAGTGCTATAAATGAATATTATTGCTCGTGCATTCATGGCCGCCGAACGCTTGGATGTTGCGCTCATGTTATGAGCATTTTGTACTTTCTTGGTTGAGCTCGACATAACCTAGAAGAATTTGCGCATCCAGGTTCATTTTTGGATAATCTTTTAATAGATTTGTAGGTCTTGTGACTTGTATGTGGATAATATAAAACCATAAATAAAAAAATATGTTATGACGTTATTCTAATTTTATTTTTATTATATTATTATCAGACGTGATTGCACATCAGCTATTTTTATAATGTCCCCGCTGCTGTGGCACAGGTTTTTCTTATGGATGGATAAACAGGACTGACCATAACTAAGATAAAAAATTAGAAACGAGTTCATGTGTGCGGAATCCACACGAAGCGAAATATAAGGTAATGGTCAAAAAGTACAAAAGGTCTTGAGTTATCTATACAAGAGGGTGTTCGGCTATTACCCATTTCTATTTATCTTAAAGTAAGTTAACTATGTTAGTTATGTAATTGGGCACCTCCCGTTAACTAATAATAATAATAAATAAATAATAAGGGGCCCCAATGCGGATTGGTGGGGTGTTAACGACTGAAAATGCAGCCAAAAACAATGATATATCATAAGCCATAAATAACGGCTTAGCGTGCCTCTCAAAGCCACGGAGGAGCTTGAGGTCATTTTTGGTCACCCATCCCATGACCAAACCTTTGGAAAAGTTGCTTAACTGTCGCAATCACTGGGTGATGCGCTTACTTACTGCGCTATCTAGCTGGTCCGTCGTGATTATTACCTAATATTTTTTTGAAAATATACCTTTAGCTACGCAAAATATTAACGCCTGAAAAAAAATATTGCAGTTTTTTTTATGTTAGTCACCGATCACAGAGGTCCCATATTTTTTTGTTATACACATAAAAGGTACTTAAACCTGAGATAGATTTAATTTGCGCCGGGGCTCGGGTAATTTTGTATGTAGCCTGCGCATTCACCTTTGATGGGCTGGTAACTAAATGCGTTTTTGGGAGGTCATTTGCTTTTCGGCCACCTGGCCGAAAACTAATGTATGAGTTTCACAATCCATAATATTTGGCCGGCAATTATGGCCGAAAACCGGCTAAATCACCCTATAACATTGACATTATTTGACAAGTGAAATCTCCCCTCACCCCGCAAAAATTGGTTGATCGTGATTTCATACATTTTTCTTACGTTACGTATCCAGTGGTTAATTCATCCAAGAGTTAACAGTAAGAACCGATACTATCTTTGATCTATAGCTGGTGCAGCCAGCGACAAAATTAAGTGATATAAGCTTGCAACGAAATATGCAATGTAAAGGATTATGGACCTAATTTCTGATAATAAATGTATTTAACAAAGTATTGCCATTGAGGTCGAAATACACCTAGAGGTTGCATTTTGCATTGTACTGTAGGTACTAACTCAGTGGTACATTTTCATAATTGCATTGTCCCATCCCTATACGTCACCGCTACAGAACGATAAACAATAATTAGTGAAATTAGAATGAGAGAACGGAAATGTTTGATTATAGCATTTCTCTTAAAATATTTCAAGGTGATATAGATTCTCCCGAATGTTTAGGTAAATTTTATATTAAATACACCAAAAAAATTAACGCGGCACACAAAGTTATATGTGCCCCCCTTAAAAAACTAACAATTTAAAGAACAGGGCGCCTAGGTCTTTCAATTCTGCTAATAATAACATGACTTTGACATATTTAATACAAACATACCTGGATTCAAAAAGTTGTATATCAATAGATTTTTTTCATAATCTTTATAGCTTTTTGTAACACTTACATTACACGATATCGACTTGCGTTTAAATTTAGTTATTGTTTTTTCTATATGTGATAACTTGTAATTTATTAGCTTCACTGTAATATTACTGTACATACTAAACTCTGTAGTAGCTGTAATTTTTACTCAAAAGCTTAAAATAAAATAAAATATAATTAAAAAAAACAAAAAAAAACACTGAAACAATTTTTTTTAAATATTTTAATAAGATATTTTGCCATTACTAGCAATTAAAAGAAAAAAGTTTTTAATAAAAACAAAACCTCCTTCAAAAACCTTGAAAATAATCTAACATAAAACAGTTTCAAAAATAAATTAATGGCTCTAAAAAGGAAGAAATAAAATATTGAAATGTGTATAATAACTAACTCGAAAGTTTGTATGCATTTTTGAAGTCGGGTGGGGGGGGGGGACGAACGATATTTTTTATCTAAACTTTAATCATGGGTTTAAACCCCACCCGACTTCATAAGACGTTGTTTAATATAAGATATGCATACAAACTTTCGAGTTAGTTATTATACACATTTCAATATTTTATTTCTTCCTTTTTAGAGCCATTAATTAATTTTTGAAACTGTTTTATGTTAGATTATTTTCAAGGTTTTTGAAGGAGGTTTTGTTTTTATTAAAAACTTTTTTATTTTAAACTTTTTTGTGGTAAGTATATTTGGTGATTGTTAGGTAAGTAGCTAGTTAGGCTGTGGTTTTCAATATATGTTTATGCTATGACATGAAGTATATTAGCTTATGGTTTGGTTGTCATGTAAAGTCATTATAATAAAATGTCTCTTGATTTGCATACCAACTCGTATTATTTAACAGTGATGATATTATCTAAGTTACAATAGCCTTTTGTCAACGGCTCATCACCTTTTACATAGTACTGCTTTTCCCGACGCAGGGGCGTTTATTGTTGAGGAGTTCTCCTGGTACTTCACTATCAGCTCTTCTTCACCATATGAATTATGATGAGCATAAATAGCCTAGCAACCATATTAAAGTAATCGTATTGTACCAGTGAACTACTTAGTATTAAATCATCATCAGTTCTACTTCACCGAAATGGTACTTTTCAAAAGCAAATGCACAAGTTACTTAAGAAAATACTAAAATCGCTATAGATGTGCCTATTATATTTGAAGAGTTCCCTCGATTTCTCCAGGATCCCATCATCAGATCCTGATTTCATGACAATGGGACCAATTTGGAAGTATATACTTTCAAACAAAAAAAGAATTTTTCAAATCGGTCCAGCCGTCTTCGAGTAATCGAGTAACATACATAAAAAAAAAAAAAAAAAAAAGATTCCGACGAATTGAGAACCTCCTCCTTTTTTGAAGTCGGTTAAAAATAAGTCATCTTAATTAAAATATTGCGCATCGCAGTATCTAATATCTAATCTACTTACCCGCCCCGCTACCGCTTGTTATCCTGATATATATCTGAAAGATCACCTTAAATAAGAAAAATCACAGGAAGTAAACGGCCTCAATTAGTTTAACGTAAGTGATTCGCTTAACTAAGTATATCAGTAAGTTACAGTTCTAAGCACTAAAATCGACTTACCCCGGTTTCTGAGACACTAATCGGAGGTTATCGGAGGTTTCACTTTATCAGAGGGGTCTACATTATCTAGTTTTAAGTTAATTTTATTACTTTAGACTAGATAATGTTGACCCCTCCGTTACGTTAAACCTCTGATAAAATACCTCAGAATCCGGGGGTTAGCTGGCTCCTCAGAGACATCAATTAATTAAAAAAAAATACAGGTAAGGTCTTAATTTAATTTTTAGAATCTTACGGAGAGGTAAGCAAAATTAATTACACATTTCCATCTCCTCTCAAATCTATTTCAATAATTTTCTGTCATATCTATAAGTATTTCGTAATACGAATATCACAATAATATGTCGATGCTTTTAGTGATTAAAAAACCAAAACCGAATCATTATTTTAGAACAACGAATAATAAAAGACTATTATGATTATCAAAATCACTTTCGTACAAGAAGTTATCGTTGTAAGTTCGTAAATACTTATTAACTTTTTACTTTTTATGACAAATGTAATGTTTTTTGTAATAATAATCGTCGCATATTTTTGTGTAATACTGAATATTGAGCATGATTGTTTAAAAAGTGAACGGTCGACTGCTTTTAATACCACTTTGTTCTTATCTTTTTCAATCAGCCCGGTTTGTTTTCGTGTAAAACGTTTGTATTTAAACTGAAAATTCAGGATTGGTATTATGATAATTGATAGTATAGTTACAGCGTCAGCTTATTTTTTTTATTAACAGCGGGTCAGTGCTTGTCCTTCATCACACCTGCCCCCTGATTACATAACTCTGTTGTTATCAATTTTCGATTGAAATCGATTGAAACCATTTAAAATCGTTTGAAATTAATAGTCAGTTCTAGTTGCTAAAAGAGTACTTAGCACTCTGTCAGCACCTAAAATTGTCTAATTACATTAATTTCAAACGTTTTCAATCGATTTCAATCGAAAAATGGTAGCAACAGAGTTATGTAATCGGGGGCTGATGTTAAGGTGACGATAAGGCTGAAATGAGGAAGCGCACTCTGCGCACTGCAATCGGAATCCTCAACCACTGAGGATTTTAATTGTAGTTGAACTAAAAATTATTTTAATAATTTCGCCTCGAGTAATACCTTTTTACCGTACCTATTTAGGGCTCTCTTCAGAGGTTCGGTATGTTTTAGCATCTGGTTCTACTTTAATAATGTAAGTAAGTAACAGATTTTCTTCAAAATTTACTTCTCAAATAAGTTAATTGGAACTTAACTTTAACCTTAGAAAACAGACCCTTAAGGTTGTTTATTCTCCAACAACCACGTCTAAAAACCACAAATATGGTAAAAAATCAAATTGTGTGACACTACTGAAACTGATAAATTTGTAAGTAACACATAACTTCTAAAAGATTTCCCGATGTTAAATAAAATGATTTGATTTAGTTACTATGTATCTACAGACAAGGCAAACCTATGAAAAGTAACTACCTAAACCAGAAAAGATAAATCAAACGAAACAAAATTAAACCGAGTGATAAAGGCCAATGCTAAAGCACATAATTTATAAAATGAACACGAATAGTACCATAAAGCGGAATCGTGAAAGTTTATAACCTGTTTTAGTTAAGGGCGAGAGGACCATTCAATCGTAACGTAAAAAATTTACGATCACACGTCAAGAGAAACACCAATGAGGCTGTAAACAGTCCCCTTTCGATACTTAAGCACTTGTAAAGGTTCATTAGCAATTACTGCTATCTGAGAAGATTGCGTCGTTTGTTACACAAACAAAAAGTTTTACGTTACTTGAACAATCTTGTAAACAACTACGTGAAAAAGTAAAGCTAAAAATTTAAATATTACCACCATAATCTGCTGGCACCAGTGATACCACCATACCATGGCCGCGGTTTCGACGCATAAACTACAACTACAAATATGAATATTTTAGACCCCAGCGACCTGCTACGAAATCAGAATCACGACAATCGGATTTTTCTGTCGTTGGAATACTAAATAAAAAACACTCAAAAAGGTCTTAATTTTTGACATTGATATTAAATACAAACTTACTGTAATAGTAAAGGAGCTCGATATCGCAGTGGTTTAGCGCCTGGTCCTGCAATTTCGCAAGGGTCGTTCATGGGATGGGTGACCAAAAATATATTAACTCGAGTTCCTTCGTGCTTCTGAAGGTACGTTAAGCCGTTGGTCCCGTTGGCACCGCGTGGCGGGTTTATTGCCCATCGTCGTTATCCACGCATAAGGGTAAGGTCTGTGCCGTAGCAACATTAGGTTAGAATTAAGATTAGGTCTTGATTTTAAGAACAGTGGACTTCTAATAGCTATATAGATATATAAAACGTAGTGGATCTTTGATTTCTAACTAAAACCCAAATCACATAAATCGTTACCTACTGTGTTTTATTTCTTATCAACGCCGTGCGCCGTTTTAACTTTTATCAAGACATGTCGAATATTGTCAGCCCCAAAACTATTTGATTAATTTATTTATAGAGTATCCTATCGATTCCTATCTCAGCGTCCTCTTTACTTGCTCTTTGATTGACATCCTTTCCAAACTTTAGTGCGACCCGTAAAAATTCTGCTGGTTAAAAATGCATCAATCGTTTACAAAAGTTTGGGTCGACACTGGTTGTTATGTCTGTCTGTGCGAAACGTTTCCAATTCAACACTCCATTGACTTTACTCTCATAGCCGATTTAAAAAGTTTTGTTTTTGTTTTCTTTTTTTCTGAGTAATTTCTACGTCGTAGGTAAGGGTTTTAGCTGGTAAACATTTCAAAATATGATGGACGCTTTATTTTTTGCTAGTTGGTATCATTAACCACCTTTTTACTTCCGCGCGTACGTACAATTCATTAGAAATAAAACTCTTGACAGGTCAGAAAAATAAAATTGGTTTATCTTCTTCGGCAGCTTGAAGTAGGTCTTGATAGTCGCAAGCTTCAGAATACCTCCAATCTTGTCAGTGACACCTTTCATGTAAGGTAGAATGGCAGGTGGTCGTTCTACTGTGGCTGGCTTGACACGATTTCTGTGACAGAGGCGTGGTACTGGCAGTTTGTTACTTCACATCAGTGTTGCCAACTTAGTGGATTTTCCACTAAAACTGGTGGATTAGACCCTCCCTTTAGTGGCGAAAAATTGCATTTAGTGGTTAGTGGATTTGTCTAGTGGAATTTGAGAATTTTAAAGCTTATATTTCTTAACTGGAACGACGATCCTAAAATCGACTTACACATTTTAATCATGTTTTATCGAGTATAATTTTACTGTGCAGGCTACACTTTTCCATTTTCTAAGTCAATAACACTTTATTCGCAGGGATTTCTCTTATAAAACAATTATATTATTTTAGGGCCTAAAATATATTATATTTTACGCTGAGTAAAATGTAAATATTTTAATATTACGTGATGGGATTGAATCAGAAAAAACTCAAACTTCAAAACACCCGCAAATAATTCGAATCAACTGATGTGATTCGAAATTACGATTCAAATTCTTCAAATCCATTAATTTCATTATAAAAATATTAAAAAGTTTGTAGCCAAGTTTAAATTATATCTAATTAACCTACAACAAAACCATACCTACCTTTATTTTTGTACAAAATTTTTTGAAGTCGGTTAAAAATCAAAGAGAGTTTGATTCGAATCAACATAAAAATCTTATTCAAACACAGAATACGTAATAGTGTACAAGATGAAGCTCCCCAAAAGTAAATTTAGTGGTAAATTTAGCGGATTTTAGCGATTTTGAAAGTTGGCGCGATTTTTTTAGTGGTTTTCTGGTGGATTTAGGAGTTGATTCTGGTGGAGAGCTTGTAAAGTCGTTGGCAACACTGCTTCACATTCGCAGTACGTGCTTGACATTTCACTTGGTATCATGTTCACACATCGTCATAAAGAAGTAAAGCCATAGTGTTGATATTTCAAACACGCATTACCTATTTTAAATTACTTACGCATTCGCCTATTGACAGCACCGGTAAAACCTATCGGGTTACTAGATTGGCGAACAGTTTTTAGAACCAAAAACTCGTTTGAAAGCGGATATTGCATTCGATAGCACTCCCGCTAGAACGGTATATACAGTGCAGCCATTCTATAGTCTTACTTCTATGATTATGCTAACTTAATCAATAAATAATATAAAGTCTTAATTAGGTTTATTTTTTATTTTGTGTAGGTACCTTTCCAAAGGCATTATGGTGTATTTCTTTTTACTAAGTTACTTCATTTATACAAGTATATTTTCCTTTCTAATAAAATTAAATATATTAGTATCGGTATTCATTTTATCTGTGGAGGCACATGCTCACGAAGGTAATACGAGCTATAAATTCCAAGAACAAAGGTTAATCAAGATCAAACCCAATTCAACAAAAGAATACTATAATATTGACGACTTGAGTGGTGCAGTGGTCAACATGCCGGTCTACCACGCAACGAGAGTGGTGCAGTGGTCAACGCAACGAATCCCGGTTTCGATTCCCGGCCGGGCAGAAATTGAAATGATAAATTTTAATTTCTGTAACGGGTCTGGATGTTACTATGTAAAATAATTATATTTAAAAAGTATATAAGTAAGTAGTAATAAGCTGTCTAGCACCCATATTCAAGCTTTGTTTAGTTTATTGGCGGGATGGCACAAATTTATCACGCTTTGGAGATCTTTGTACGGGCATTTACCCCCGATTTTCCCATTTGTTTTAAAGTATGTCTCTGGAGGAGCTCGGTGGCGCAGTGGTTTAGCGCCTGGCCCAGCGATTGCGGAGGTTAAGCAACTTTCGCAAGGGTCGGTAATGGGATGGATGACCAAAAAATTATTATTTCGAGCTCCTTTGTGCTTCGGAAGGCACGTTAAGCCGTTAGTCCCGGCTGCATTTGCAGTCATTAACACCCACCAATCCGCATTGGGCCCGCGTGGTGGGTTATGGCCCGTCCTCCTTATCCTGTGCTCCTGTAGTGGGGACATTAAAAATGGCTGATGGACACATGTCTCAAAATGGTTGATACTAATAAATTTTTGTTGTGTAAACGGACAGTAAACTAATTAAAGATTGAAAAAAAATCGGCCAAGTGCGTGTCGGGCCACGCGCCGTAGGGTTCCGTAGTTACCTTATACCATACCATATTTAATACCACCTATCATTTTTAGTCTGCAAAAATAACTTTGTTTTTCACAGTGTTGGTATGAATGACAAAGTTATATTTGCGGTTTTGGAAAATGTGCTATATCTCAAAAACTTATTACAATATATCGTTCAAACCACAGCATATATTTTTTTTAGATTTTTCACTCTCTTATTTCAAAAGTTAAAGGGGGGGACACACATTTTACCACTTTGGCGGTGTATATCTTTCACACGGTTGACATAGAGAAAAAATTGATTTAAAAACCTCAATGTCATTTTTAAAGACCTATCTATAGACATCCCACACGTATTGCTTTGAAGAAAAAAAAATTTTTCAGTTTCAGTTCCATGTATGGGGAGCCCCCCCTAAAAAAAATATTATTTTTATTTTTGTGTTAAATTCGTTAAACGGTTAACAGAGTACATCTACCTACCAAGTTTCAACTATGTAATCTTAATACTTTCGGAATAAAGTGGCTGTGACATACGGACGGACAGACAGACAGACAGACAGACAGACGGACAGACAGACAGACATGACGAATCTATAAGGGTTCCGTTTTTTGCCATTTACTACGGCTACGGAACCCTAAAAAACCAACATTTGTTGGAAGAAAAATTGATGTTTACGAAAATTTGCTTCCAAGAATCCAAAAATTTATTGCTATACGAAAACTACAAAATGACAGGTCTACATCTACACTAGCGCCAAGTTGGCGGTAGTGTAGCGACTGGTGGACGATTTGTGAATCAGTAAAATTATCCTGCCATTACAAAAAAATATCTTTAGAAAGCTTTACTAAAAGTCGAAATCTTTCAATAAACATTTCGTATGAGATTACCTAAATAATTAGCTTATCCCTCAAATTGTGGGCTGATACAGGCGAGAGTTTAAAAAAACGAGTTATCGTTCGGGTAAACGTTGAAAACGACGAAATATGGGGAATTAAGTGGGGATTAAGGCTCAAGCGGTTGGGTGATCCTGCACTCAGGTGAAATATTAAACGTTTGGGCAGACGGTAATTAATAATGCGCCGCCACAGCCGTGGTCGTCCCCGCCGGATATAACAGAAAAATTGCCGGATCAGGTAAACCCGATTAAAATTCTGCAAGCAGTTTAAAGCTACTCCACTAGCTTATTTGCCTTTTAAGCTAACGGGCGATAGAGCCGGATGGCCACTAATTTTAAATGAAGCTTCAATATAGGTAACGTTTTCTCTTACCAACATTTTCACGATGATGTACATATGACTAACCTCTTTAAAATTAAATTTCGTTTCTATTTTATTTAAATGTGCCATTTCAGTTATTATCATTTTTATTTCATTATAAAAGTATACTTTGTACTTCAGAGCTAGCATATTTTTCCTTTATTTTTCCCCTGAGATAGCACTACAAATATTATTTTTTATTTTTTTGCAACACAACTCCTGTCGATTTTCTTTATCAATTCTCGGTACAATAACTCCCAAAAAGTTGTACTACCATATTGTCATGCATGGCAATACCATTGCTAATCAATAAGTGCATCAATTTATATAACAGTTTCAAACGAATAAATCTAATATACTTTTCCCAAATCTTCCAATTCATTTAGCTTGTATCCGAATTGAATTAGCCACAAAGCAAGTTACTAAACGTTCGAGCAGAAAAGCGCTTTCGTGGAAACGTCCCGCGGGCATGTAGCGTTGTGGCGCTGCAGTTTATAAACAAAATTGAAATCCCCCCACACGACTCGTGGCGAATATTGGACTCAAATATCGATTTAATAAGTCAATAAACCGTCGCCGATTGAACCAATCTCACTTTACGAGTCCCTCGACTGCACGATCAGACGTACTATAAAAAAGTTACCAACACTCCGCCAATCTCCAGTAAGAAGAATAACTTATAGTAAGATAGGCTGTAAAATTTACTCCGCCTTGATTTTATTTTATTAGCTCAGTCAATTGTTAAATAAAAAAGTGAAATGAATAAGAAGTAGAAAGTTTAAGTGTTGTTTTTTTTTAATTTCATCTTAATATGATACATTGTACCTTCTAATACTGAAATTAAATAATTAGTCAGTACTGGTATCTAGAGTCTGTCTAAAAAGTCAGTTTACATGAGAAATTATTAATTAAAACCCTGCTGGTGCTGTCCAAATTCTAATTGTAAATATAGCTTTATTCAATTTTATTTAGATGGGTATTGGTGGGGTGGTTGGGGATTTAGGTGGGTATTAAAATTATTTTTGAAATTACCCATGTAAACTGACTTTTTAGATAGACTCTAGTAAATTTTTTCATTAAAATGATTTAAATTTAACTCTCATATAAAAATAAAGTATTTTTTAAATAATAAACAAAAATGCACAGTAAATATTGAAATAGTGTTAATTTTATACACATAGCAAAAGGTAAGAAACTTGCAATTCCTCGGAATGGACACTCAGCTAAGCTAGTAAACTAAACTAGAATCTCAAATTGATCATTTCAGCTGACTGACTCAACGCTTCTTTAAAAAACTGCCCTTAGAGCACTTTAAAATTATTTTCCTTATCTTTGCGGCTGTCATCCTCATCATTTCTCAGAGGTGTAAAATATGAAAATGAAATGCCTTAATTTGATAAGATAATTTAACTTTGAATTTTGTGCTACGGTTGTATGCTACGGTGACTGCTACGAGCTACGAGTAATGCTACGAAAGCGGTTTTATTAGAAACTCGCCAAACTATTATTTGTGAATAATGACTTTAATAGTTCTAAGATGGTTCTAAGTATTACATGATAGATTAACTCTAAAATAAAAAGTTTGCCTGAGTAAAATAATAATAATAATATAAAGTATAGTTTATAAAAACTATACTTAATTCCAGCTAAAAACCTTCAACTTGTAATTTAATTGTGTTATCATCTCCTCCACCATTTGGATTGGAGAGGATATGATAACACAACACACACCTACACACACAACACAACACACACCTACACACACAACACAACACCCTAAGCAACACACAACACACAGAACAACACAACACCCTAAGCAAATAATTTTAGCTTTTTAAAGCTATTGCAATCAGTTTATTTTATTTTTATTTCAACGGATTTATTTGTTTCAACGGATTCCACTAATCTGCTCCAATGCCGTATTTGGGCTTGGATCTCGAATAAAATTAGCAAAAAAGTTTCTTACTCATATATAATTATGTTAAACCAATGTTTTGAATTGGATTGAATAGGTATATCCAGAGTTTCTTCAATGATTAATATTGTTTCCCAAATCAACAATCTACGCGAATGAAACCCTAACCCGCGCTTTTTACAAGTGTGGAAAACAGGCATTCGTATGGCATGACCCGCCCTACTATCATCGAACACTGGAAAATATAATAATCCCCGTAAATTGCTAATGCGTTGGAACCTTGTCACATACATCCACTTTACGCCATCCGCAACTAAAATGAGAAATGCAAGAAAATTCTAATTGGTAATTTAATATACTTCAGCATTAATTTATTGGATCATTATTTTTCAATAGGATTGGTTCTAGGTAAATAAAAAATTTACATTTACCCTTTTGGGTTAAAAAAAATGGCCGCCAGGCGCATTAGCAATTTGCGGGTATAGTAAAACTTACTAAAGTTACAAACTAGGGTATCACCAGGGCAATGTTATCTTTAATCTAATCCCTGTCTGTCTAGCAACCTCGTCGATAGACTTATTGGATTGCGGTCTTTCTACGTCACTACTTGGTCATATGCGTCAATCCCCTCTATTTTGCTTGCGAAATCATGCGCAATCAACTGTTTCCTTGGCTGTAACGACCATCAAAGGAAACATACACTTGGGTTTACCTTAGATATAATACAGACAGACATGTATTGTTAACTATCTAATGTTATTTCTTATGAATAACGGCCGTAATTACAATCATACGAAACAACACAAAAATACAAAAGATTGGTATCTGTAAATGAACAACACTTTTAAAGGTTCAGCTACCACACTTTGTAATAAAATCTGGCGTTCATCTAACTTTACAATTACGTGTATAAATAAATGTGTATGTCTACAAAGTGGATTTTTTAGACGGTACATTAAGGGCAGGTACCTTAACCGTTTTAGTTACAGGAAAACGTTCCTAGGAGACCATCCATAACTTTTTAAGATATTTTGAACTGTCTTCACAGATTTTGGAAAAAAAATTTTATGCCAATCAATCCTATTTCGTGTGGGGATCAAAAGACTCTATGGGATCAGTTAAGGTATGAGTACTAGAAACGACAGAAATCGCCAAAAACTTTTCCCATACATTTTGTACTGAAAAACGATAAATCAACTCGAAATATTTTTTATTGCCAAACGATCCTATTTCTTACTGTGATCAAAATACTCTTTAAGGATAACTGAATTTTGAGTACCTGCCCTTAATGTACCGTCTCTAAAATCCACCCTGTATATTCTAAAGTAGTCAAATGGGTTCTACTCACTCTAATTCATCATAATGATTATCTTATAATTCATCATAACTATATTAACATTGAAAGATAAATTAAGCCCCAAGATACAGAATGAGGCATATTAGATAATTTAGTGATAAAACAATGTGAATACAGTCTTTGACCGTTAAGAGAAAGTCATAAAGCTCAAATCAAGTATTTAGCTAACATAAAGTTTTTTTTAATTCAACAAAAAAAGATAATCGTCATAAATGGGCAGCTAGGGTAGATTTTCAAAAGAAGGATACCTAAAGGTTAAATTCAATAATGTATTAAAATAATCAAATTTGCCGTTTCTTAAGTCAAAATTGCTAAAAAAGAGGCAAAGCAGGTGGTCTCAGGCAGGGCTGTAACGAGCACTCGAGGTGAGTGCGGCTTCACGTGAGCATCCCTTTGATCCAGCAGTCGTGCGACAGCCCTATCGCTTAATGAGATCAGGATGGTATGGTAGCCATTTTTGAGAAACCGTTTTGTAAGACTGTTTATTGA
Source organism: Agriphila geniculea (assembly GCA_943789525.1). Classification (NCBI taxonomy): domain Eukaryota; kingdom Metazoa; phylum Arthropoda; class Insecta; order Lepidoptera; family Crambidae; genus Agriphila; species Agriphila geniculea. The sequence continues at coordinate 13,803,585 of OX038882.1, read as the reverse complement.
CTGTTTGATGAAAGGCTAGCAAATCGACAACAAAGCACAGTAATAGTAAGTCTAGGATTTGCACTATAAAATATGTAACCATTTATACACAGATAACATATTAAGGTAATTAACGGGTCTGACGTGCTACGGGTGAGTCGATTTTTTCTACTATATATTAACTATCTTAATTACTTAATAGAAAAATAGCATTGAGAATGCCTAAAATCTTAAAATTCTATAACAGATACTTAACATATACTAGATTAGATATAGCATATTACGCAAGTAAGTAGGTAGATACCTATGCTACCTTATTCACATGAAGCATTTTTAAAAGTTTTCAGAGATAAATCCCAACAAATATGTTATCAAGCAAGAGTCAATGCATTGTACAGTCTCTATTTAATATTACTCATCTATTTTCATAGTTAATTTAGTGGATATTAAAGGATACTTAATCCTTTGCGAAACAAAGATCTCCGTTTTGCAGTAATAAAACTCTACCTAGCCTATGACAAAATCAGTAAACAATGTAACGTAAACTTCGTTTCAGCCTAACATTCCAACGTTTACATTATGAACTGAAAATACAACCCAATTATTATAATGGTTACGACGCTACGGAAAGTACCAAATATAAAGTGTACAATGAACATAAAGTGTACTAGGTATGAAATTTCCTCTCCCACTTTAATTCACCGCAACAATTTAGTTAAACGACGACATAAAACTCATTCAAAAACTTTGTCAAATTGTATATACAAATAGCTATATTTTAAAGATTAAACTTAACTTAGTAATTTGTACAAGACTCAGATTACGATAAATAATATATTACAAAAATACATAAAAATCGACTCAACCGTAACACCTCAGACGGGACTCGAACCTCGAACTCAGAAATTACGTTTTAAAGGAATGAATCCTTACTAATATTATAAATGCGAAAGTCTTCATGAAATTTTGCATACACGATGTCAGCAACAACTTACACCTTTAGGGTAGGCAGATCATTTTTCCACTTTCTACGGTCCTTACATATTTCTCTCGCTTCATCTGCTCTTCAGTAATCTTCTAAATTAAGAGGGTATAAAAACCAAGAACCAACTGCCAGTACCTGCTGTTAATGCAAATGTCATTAAATTATAAACTACTAATGTAAGATGCATGAAAACTTTAAATATCTAAGATTCAAAATGTCAATTAAATGTAGAAGAAAAATGTTATTTAAACGATGTAAAATGTCAATGCAAAATGAGTGCCGATAAGAAGCCAAATAAAACTACTGAGAGATGAGTGGTATCACCGATGTTTTATTGAACACTAAATTATATTACAAAAATCATGCAAAACGTTAAGGCGGTGGTCTGCAACAAACGCCGGTAGTGACGCCGGAAGCCGCGTCCAGCGTCCCAGACGCCGGACGCGGCTTCCAGCGTCACTGCGATGGTCGCTCGGAACTGTTTTCAGTTTCTCGCATGTGCTCAATGTAAACGGACGATTAGTAATCTGTGAACAGACGTGAGCGATTAAAATATGGATGACCTGCATAATACCCACTTTAGGTACATACCAAAGTGAAGATAGTCATGAATGTCAGTAGGTACTTAAATATTAAGTTGATTTTTATCGCATGGTACCTAAATAAATACAAAACCTTAAAACAAAGTACCAAGGTACCTCCACAATACAAAAATAAAATAGGTTAAGTACCTACGCAAGTCAAGAAAACGGATTCTCACCTAGTTGACCAACAACCAAGCTTATTTCTTCCCAACGTTTGTGTTTCAACACATTGTTATTATTGCTGGCATCATAATAATATGAAACTATGTTTCATTTAACTAATTCTATTAGTACTCCGTTTTTTTCCTACCTAAATTGCCTAAATTTCACCATTTCCAGAGTGACGCGCGACAAAAACGAGGCGTCCGTTTACGCCCGAATGCTCCGAAATGACTGCGTAGGCGGCGTACGACCTACGGACGCGGCGCACGGCGTTCGTGCGCCGCGTCAGGCGTGTGAGAGAGACCACTCTAGTACACTTCCATAGTAAGCATTCGTAGGCCGCGTACAGCGTTACGCCGGACGCGACCTACGGCGTTTGTTGCAGACCACCGCCTAACAGGCTGTGCGCACTGACATAAAAAAAACCTAATATATGCAGGTCAATGGGCTGTGCGTCAGTGCATTGTAAAATTGAAGGTCGCTGTCAAGATGAAATCAGCATTTACGTACCTTAGAAAAAACATAGTTATTGATCAGGAAGTCAGGATACAATCAGTATTTACGTGACTTATATAAAACAATTCTTTAACAGGATGTAATCAGCATTCGTGATTTATAGTAAACAAATAATTATACAATTATTATAAAAATGTGCTTTGTACACCTGCCATAAAAACAACTTTTACTTTATAATAGGTACTTCTACTTTTCTACTCGAAAAAGCATCCTTCATACTTACAATTAGGTCAATTGTAAGAGCAGCTGGTTTTTTTCAGTTGGAGTTGCTATCCAACTGAAAAAAAACGTGTTTATTAGTACTATTGCTGGCTTTCGGCTCCGTGTAATACTTCATATAATTTAATCCAGTTTCACTAATGATTGTTAAAGTCCTGGGGCCCTATTTTTGAATCGCTCGACTCCAGTCGAGCGCTCGTTTCTACTGATTTTCGTCCGACATCTCATTGTTTTGAGTCATATGTCGAACGAAAATCAGTCGAAAAGAGCGCTCGACGCCTGCCGAGCGATTCAAAAATAGGGCCCCTGCTAGCTTGTTCACGTGCATCAAATATAGTAGGTAACAGCAGTAGATCTTCGTGTGATCGCAGAGTAACTATGTTGTAAACTTTAGTTAATTAACCCGGTGTACGCGTCTGCAGCAACCCAGGTAGGTACTGGTAGTAAACACCTACCGAATACTCGTCACGTAATTCACTTATGTACTTAACGAAAACCTACCATTAATTTGTATTTACAAACAAAATAATATATTGAAATTTAGGCGCCATCAAACAATTGCCCTGTCTAGAATATTACCGTGCTATAAGAAACCTACGATTGGTTAAATGATAATAACAAATCGTATACGTACTACCTAAGCTGTTATAATATTCTGTGGTTTAAGTATGAAATTGCCGTTTTGTATGGAGAATTTAGAAGAATTTGCATTTTCCATACTAACATTGTCTTCATTTATTTAACAACCATGAACGCTAATGTTTTAAAACTTGTATACACAAATGTTTACACTCAGCTAACAATGCCACATGTATTGATTGAAAAAAAATTTAATCACTTAAGTTACAACGAAACGTAATAAGTGGTTATTTCTGCTAACAAAAAAAGGAGTAGCTTTTAAGATACTTTTTTTAACGTTCAGGAAAAAACATAAATATTTTTATTGCTGATAGTGGGCCGTTACAATAGTAATTCTAAATAATAACAAGTAACATAATAACAAGCATTTGAAGAATTTTTAGCATGATAAAAGATATGAGAGCCTCTCTGTGTGTGAGAAAAAATCGGCAATCATACTTTAACCCCTATATTATTATAAATGTGAAAGTTTAATTGTTTGTTACTCAATCACGCAAAAATGGCTCAACGGATTTGGATGGAATTTGGCACAAAGATTCCCTAAAGGGTTTTTCAAATGTCCACGCGGACAACGTTGCTGGCGTAAGCTTAGTAATAAATAAATGTGACAAAACACTACAAATATTGCTCTGATTCCAAAGTAAGTATAAAGTAGCTAAAGCACTTGTGTTACAGAAATCAGAGACAACGGTGGAACTACAAACACTCAGACCTGAGCCAATATAGGAAAGTTCGTTTCGTTTTCTAGATGGACCCAGCCGGGGATTAAACCCGGGACCTCAGTGATAGCGCCACCTTGAAAACCGGTGTACAAACCACTCGACCACGGAGGTCGTCATTGTTCGACCGACTAGGTACAGGGGCTCTATTTTTGAATCGCTCGAAACCAGTCGAGCGCTCGTTTCTACTGAATTTCGTTCGACATCTCATTGTTTTGAGTCATATGTCGAACGAAAATCAGTCGAAAAGAGCGCTCGACGCCTGCCGAGCGATTCAAAAATAGGGCCCCTGGGGCTGTATTTTGAATCACTCGACTGACGTCGAGCGCTCGTTTTTACTGATTTTCGTTCGACATCTCATACATTTGTGTCATATGTCGAACGAAAATCAGTCGAAAAGAGCGCTCGACGCCAGCCGAGCCATTCAAAAATAAGGCCCCAGAGCTTTCATTTATTTTTTAGTAGGTAAGTAAATGAAATATTTATTAAGTCAAGATCAAAATTAATTTCAAATGATGTATAAAAAATATACAATAGAAAGATAAACAAGGTTTAACCAATGATAGTAGGTTTAACAGAAAATTTGAAATAAACCCATAGGCTAAAGGTGCTCCCTCACTGGGAGCATTCACGTGTAATGTAACGTTACAGATTTGAGCATTACATCAGTGAAGGAGGAGAACCGAGCATTACAATGCGCACCTTGTAATGATACAAAACGGGCATACATCAGTGAAGCTCGCGAATGCTCGTCAGTCAGGGAGGTATTATTGTAATGTAATGCTCAAAGACGAATCTATAATGTTACAGTACACGTGAATGCTCCCGGTGAGGGAGCACCTTAATGTACAAAAGATATGACTGCAAAACATTAAAAACCGTCTACATCCACCCTTATGAGTTATTAGTGAAGTTGTGGCTACTAAGTGCTAACCATTCATATTGTTAAATTGATTTATGCCGAAGCATTCGAAAAGAAAACAAATAGGTACGTTGAAGCTGGTTGTTTAAACATTAACGAGAGGAACAATGGTCATTAGAGCTCTCATTGCTGCCATTAGAAGGAGCGTAAACTCACCCCTGGCTAGAGTTACCATACGTCAGGATTTGTCCTGACATGTCAGGATTTTTGGTTCCTGTCAGGATTCAGGCTGGAGTTGAAATGATTTTTCGGATTATTTACATAATAATAGCCTGGCAAAAGGACCGGGCTTCGTCCCGAGAATTTCCAGCTAAGATACAATAATAATAATCCTTACTAATATCCTTACTAATATTATAAATGCGAAAGTCCGTTTGTTTGTTTGTTTGTTTGTTTGTTACGCCTTCACGTCTCAACTACTGAACCGATCATCATGAAATTTTGCATACACGTTGTCAGGGGTACAGAGAAGGACATAGGGTACCTTTTATCCCGAAAAAAAGTATAGTTCCCGAGGAATAGCAAAAAACATTTCCACGTAGACGAAGTCGCGGGCGGCCGCTAGTTATAATAATAAAACGCTTTATTGCACACTAAAAAACTACAAAGAAGTAAACAATAAAAGGGTACACAAAAGAGCGGCCTTATTACTATGTAGCCAATCTCTTCCAGGCAACAACACTAATACATGTTTGATAAATATATGATTAGCATTGATATCTTATCTATGTTGTCCAATGTCCAAGAGGTATTTTAGGTGTTAATTTGCTGAAACTTAACGTACTTATTTGTGGAATAATTAAAACAATGCTCAAAGTTTAGTTTACAAACATTATTTCCGTAAGATGGCTGGAGTTTAAGTATAGGTACATTTGCATAAATAATCAACACAACTAAAAGTTATATAAAGAAAAACTAAAACTTTCTTTTTGACTACCTACCTAAAATTTTAATTTTGTCAGGACTTTTGTCAGGATTTTATCGGTATACCTACCAGATGGTAACCCTACTCCTGGCGATTATTCAAACGCCCGAGACATAGTTAATGAGTGAATATTGCCCCGCCTCACGTGTAATTGCTTGCCTGTTTTTGCCGATTCTCTTTAAAAAGTCAGCAGATAGGCAGGTAGGTATATTTTCATCATAGAGTCCTAGGACTTGGTAATAATAAATTTAGTTTCAAGAGCTACTATCCCCGTCAATTGGTAATGCACCTGGCGGCCATGATTTTAACCTCAAAAAGGAAAAACAATTGTAATTTTTTTATATACCGACCGACCCTATCTTATTAAAAATAATAATTCAATAATTAGTATATTAGATTACCTATTAGAATTTTCTTGTTTCATGATATTTTTAGTAGCGGATCAGGTAAACGTGGATGTTAATATGACAAGGTTCCAGCGCATTACCAGCAATTGACGGGGATAATACGCTACTATAATTTTATCTTTTTAACTATCTAATAAGTACTTCAAAGTGGATAATTTGGTTGTGGGTCGGGGTTGGTTGGGTCGGGTCGGGTCATATTTGCTTGAAAATTTTGAAAATTGAAAATATTCTTAGGTCGATGAAAAAACAGACTTATAGATATTTCCAAAATACAAAATACTCCAGAGCGCCAAAAAAAAACAAAATTTCTTTGTTTTTCTTGTAACATTAAAATACACAATGTTTAATATTAATCGTTGCTTTCCCTTATTTATTTCCCAAGTTACACCTTGTTAACTTTGTAAAAGGTCGCCAGGGAAATACACTTTCTTGCTCTGAATTTGTTTCTCGGTTGGACATGCGAAAAGTTCACACTTTTATTCATATTTCATAAGAAAACACGTTTTTCTGAAGTAGGTACCATGTCTCTTGAAAGCAAATAAGTTATAAAATTTCTAGTTTGGTCAACAAGATCACGCAGACGTTTTTTATGAGTAAATAATTTATATTTGCCTACGATAAGCTAATTAGTCAAATTAACTAAGTAGATAGGTAAACATCTCGTCACTGTTTGAACTATCTATCTAGCTACAAAAACATCCACAATGCACATTCTAACAAGAATCTTTGATAGGTTTAAGTAAGTATGTCAATCCAAATAAAGAGTTATGGTCTGCGACTGCGACGCTCTGACTTGTTCATGACTTGGACTACCTACGAAGACATAAGGGAACTCCTCATAAACAAACAGTGGGAATTTGGAAATTGAGTTATGGGCATTGTACCTACAATTGCTTGTAAATATTACAAAAAAATACAAGATTATTTTTAGTATAGGTATATGATACCTGCAAACTGTTTGTTCAGAATCAGTAATAGAATCGATTGCAATATTTTTTATATCATGCTATATTTTGACAAAATAATATATACAAAACCATAATTAACGCAAAAAGCTTGTTATTTCGTTAGTTTTTAAGGTATCAATATATATTTTTTTATACTGATTCTGAAAATGAAAAAATGTGACCCGTGTTTCAGCTTTCGTTTATACCAGGGGTCTCCAAACTACGGCCCGCGGGCCAGATCCGGCCCGCGAGCACCAACAATCCGGCCCGCGAAAGCAAGCCGGATCGTCCAACAATACTGTAATTTACAGTATGTTGGTACAATGAGCTAGCTAGATCCTGGCCCTTGGGACTTTGTGGAGGAGTTAGTCTGGCCCTTAGGTTAAAAAGTTTGGAGACCCATGGTTTATACAAAAAATAATGTTGTAGGTATAAAGTTAAAAAAATATTTACCCGCTACCTACACCTACTACTAATAAACAAGCTTTTAAAAAAAAACTTCCTTATAAAAACCTGAAAACAAAAACAGCTGTAAAATTAAATATCTCTAGAGAAACTCTCTCTCTTAACAAATAATATTCAAATTATTAGTTACGGATATCAATATTAATAAAACACGTCTAATGAAGTCTAGGGGCTTTTAGAATTAAAAAACAAGAAGTTGTCCTCCAGCCCCACCCGACTCCAATAGACGTGTTTTATTAATATTGATTGATACAAAATTATTGATCAGGAAGTCAGGATGCAATCAGCATTTACGTGACTTTTATAAAACAATTCTTTATCAGGATGTAATCAGCATACGTGATTTCTTATAAACAAATACTTATACAATTATTTTAAAAATGTACTTTGTACAATATTGATATGCGTAACCAATGATTTGATTTTGCTTTCTTGCTTTTTTATGTACCTATCAGTACCTACAAGCATCGGAGGAATTAATACTTTAATAGGTACTTCATTATTAACCATTCAAAGAATGTGTGCCGCGGTGACTTTTTAGGGTTCCGTACCAAAATGGTAAAAAAGGAACCCTTATGGTGTGACTCAGTCTGTCTGTCTGTCACAGCTGGATATCTCGAGAACTACTAATGGTATCAACTTGAAATTTGGAATAGTTTAAGATGACATTTGCCCAACTATTTTGCAAATAAGAAAGAAATAAAAAAAATAATATTTTTTTTACAACAGGGACTGAAAAGGGGTCTTAAAAATTTTAAGTGAGGTGACTAGGGCGTGTGGGGTATCATATGAAAGAGCGCTGTTTGCACATTTTAAAACAATTTTTTCTTTTTTCTTAGGCCGCATAGTTTTCGACTTATGATGAAAAATGTAAAAAAAAATACCGTTCCCCCCCCCTTATCTCCGAAGTTTGCAAAGAGAAAAATCTGAAATAATTCTATGTGATAGTAGTTTACGTAAAGATTACAGGAAAAATAAAACGACGTCTCAATATAACACACTTTTTTAGAAATTCAAAAAACAAACAAGAATTCTTTAGTTTCACTACCCGTCAACAGATGGCGGTGACCTAAGAATGCTGACTTGCGAATTAAAATAGTTCCACTATCGGTCAAGAGATGGCGCAACCTAATACTACAATAATAATTGGTGACTGGTTCTTATATAAATTACCTACTATTTGCCGTACGAATAAACGAAGAATAAGTTCTTACTTAGTAATATAAACAGTTTGCAATGTGGAGCAGCTGAAACGTTTTTCAGTCACCATAAGCAACTGTGGTTAAGATTTGTAAATTAACTGTCCGCCTGTTCGCCCTTCCACCTGTCTGCCGTTTATCCTACTTTTTTAAAGACTGTACTAAAGTAACATATCCAAATATATTTATGATTGTACGGAACCCTCGGTGCGCGAGTCCGACTCGCTCTTGACCGGTTTTTTAAAACTCGGGAAACTCCAGTCCAGTCACCCCAAATGAAAAGTGGCAGGTGGCAAGCAATAAATGTTGAGTTTGAAAAAAGCAAAAGGACGCGAATAGCGGTAGATCATCGCTGATCCATGAACTCAGTTTTAAGCTCCCTACCATAGGAATAATTACTAAAATTATCGACTTAGATTTATTAATAGTAAATCTTTTTTTTTCATTAGATCGGCTGTAGAATATAATAAAATTGTAGACTTTACTGATTTAGATCTATTTCATTCTAGCTCGCGAAGTATTCAAAATCTTATGGTACAGAAGTGGTTCGATTGTTCTCTGACTGACCATTCTTGATTTGTCTTAATTTGTGTTGTATCTGTGCTTATGTTTAACTAATCTTTTTTGCTTATTTGCTTTATGATTGTTAAGTATTTAGTGTGTGAATGCATGTTTTTTCATATTAATTAGCAAGCATTAGATGCAGTACCGGCGTTAGGGGGGGGCGAGCACGGGCGACCGCCCGGGGCGCCGGATATGAAGGGGCGCCGCAAGCGCCCCTTCATATTCGCAGCCGCAGGTGTCCCTTTATACACATTCGCTCATTGATCGAGTCCTATTACTATCGAAAATTCCTTTTTAGCGACAAAATCGTTATGGTGGCAACACATAATCAGAACAACTTGGCAATATCTCGCCGAAATTTCATCGCTCGCTGCCATGTGCCGATTAAGATTTAGCCATTGTAAAATCCAGGAGCAGCCCTAGGGCGGCGGTGCAAGCAATGCGACTGCACTGGGCGCCCTCGAGTGTGGGGCGCTGAAAATGCCCGACCACCGATCTTATTGTTGCCTGGTGACGAGCGACGACACGACGAATGAAATTGACCAAAAATCGTACTGCGTGGCCATTTTTTAGTATAAATAAACAAGATTAGTGGATTAATTAACTAAAAATCGCGTGGCGCGGCTGTTTTTTTACTATAAACAAGAGAGATTACAAGATTAGTAGATGAAACTGACTAAAAATCGCGCTGCGCGGCCGTTTTTTTTACTATAAACAAGCAAAATTACAAGATTAGTAGATGAAACTGACTAAAAAACTCGCTGCGCGGCGATTTATTTTTTCTATAAAAAGCAAGGTTACAAGATTAGTAAACGAAACTGACTAAAAATCGCGCTGCGCGGCCGTTTTTTTACTGTAAGAAGCATAATTAGAAGATTAGTAGATGAAACTGACCAAAAATCGCGCTGCGCGGCCGCTTTTTGCTATAAACAAGCAAGGTTACAAGATTAGTAGATGAAACTGACTAAAAATCGCGCTGCGTGGCCTTTTTTAACTGACAGGCAAAATTGAAAATTTTGGAATCGCAGATAGGGGGCGCCCCGTAGAAATGACGCCCAGGGGCGCTGGTAGTGCTAAAACCGGCTCTGATTAGATGTTATATGCGAAAACTTATAATGGTGCATAGACTCCTACACGCATTATTATCAAAGCTATTAAGACACTGTATGTTTTCCTATGAAATAAAATTAAATAAAAATAAAATAAATAACTTCAGTGATAATACCTACCATTATATAAAACCAATGTGCTTAGGGTTGCCAGGCGTCCGGCTAAAGCCGGACATAGGTAGGCTTTTTGATTCAGTGTCCGGCCAAATTTAACAGTATCCTGCTTTTGTTAGGCTTTTTACATTTACCACTCACGCACGTGGTCGTTCGAGCGAGTGGCGCGACGCGAGGAGCATTTTTTTTTTTTTTTTTTGGGGCTCTCCACCTTAGGGGCTTTGAGCCACCCTCCCCCACGGGGGGGAAGGAGGCGGGAAATCCTCATTGGATACCACCTAGCCGGTTGCTACCGGACTAATCTGGTTATGTCAGACTCGTACTGACTAAAAACCGCCTTAATCTGGTTACGTGACCGGAAAGTCAACGAACCTTCATCCGGAAGCGACTGCCCTCCCTCAGGGGAGAGGACAGCGCAGACGTCACATTTCACCTAGGTGATTGTGCGTCGAGAGACGAGTAACAATTAAGCTGACTCCCTGAGGGGGATCGATCAGCCAGAGAGGGCAGGGGGTGACCTGAAGGGTCGGGCTTGATGGGTTTAATCGTCCTCCATCGCCTCCAGGAGGAGGTTCAGGTCAGACGAAAGCTTGTTGGGAGGGTCCGTTAGGACCGATTTAGGTCGGCGGGAAAACGGGGTGGAGGAGGTAGGCGGGTCATAGACCGCTGCGGAACGGATAAGGGGGTTAGGATGGTCTCCTGCTGCTTTAAAAAAGCGTTCAGAGGCCTTACAGGTCCATTGCTGGAGGGTGGGAAGGTCTAGGTCCCTATGCAAGTCCGCATTGCGAACGTAGTAAGGAGCGTTTGCCGCTCTGCGGCAGAAAATATTTTGGACTACTTGTAATTTATTAAGTGTATTTGGGGCGGCGTGAGCGAATACGGCAGAGGCGTATGTCATCACCGGTCGTATGCAAACCTTGTAGAGTGTTCGCTTGTTTCGGAGGGACATTTTACTATGGCGACCTAACATGGAATTAAGTCGGTGAAGATAGAGACGGGCATTACGGGTCACTCTTTTGACGTGAGGCTCGAAAGTGAGTCTCTGGTCCAGAGTGACGCCGAGATATTTGGCAGACTTCTGCCAGGGGATGGATTTACCTATCATAGTGGGAGGGTGGTGATTGGGGGGCATGATATGGCGCTTAGTATCGAAGAAAACTGCAGCGGATTTCTCCGGGTTTACTTCGATACGCCATTTACGAAACCATTGGCCTAACTTATTGATAGAGGACTGTAGCCTCGGAAGGATTAAGTTGACGTTTTGGCCTTTGCGATAAAGAGCCGTGTCGTCAGCAAAAAGGGATAGTTGAACGCCGTCGTTCGGAATGGGTATGTCATTTGTGTAGACTATGTACAGCAGGGGAGCGAGGACTGAGCCTTGAGGCACACCTGCTGTAATAGGGCGGGGGGAGGAGAGGGTACCTTCGTATTTGAAACGGAAGGTACGGTGATGAAGGAAAGATGCCACTAACCGGACCAAACGCAAGGACAGATTTAGTCTGTGTAACTTGACGATTAGTCCGGTGTGCCAAACCTTGTCAAAAGCTTTGGCGACATCGAAAAAGACTGCTACTGTTTTAAGTCTTTTAGGATAGAAACCGCTGGAGATAAACTCGACTATGCGGTGAACCTGTTGGGGACATGAGTGCTTTGGCCTAAAGCCGAATTGGTGGGGGATGATCAAGTTTTCCCCGAAGAGGTGCTCTCTCATACGAGCGAGTACGCACCTCTCGAGGAGCTTGCCTAACGCCTTGAGGAGGCTAATGGGACGGTGACTGGTGGGGAGATTCGGGGGTTTACCCGGTTTAGGAATGCCTATTACGATAGCATCTTTCCAGGCGGCTGGAAAGTAGCAATGATCGAAACAGGCGTTGAAAATGAGTGTGAGATAGGTTAGCACTTGGATGGGAAAGTGCTTAAGGGCCATGTTAGAGATACCGTCGGCACCGGGCGCCTTTTTGGGTCTGAGATCTTTAATAAGAAGTCCGAGTTCGTCAGTCGAAACTGTCATACGGTCAGTATCGGAAGGCAGAGGTATGGAGTTAAAGGTGTTGAACTCCTCGTCTACCTTCCTTATGTGGGAGGGGTCGCACTCTTGGGTGCTAACAGAGCATTGGGCAGCAATACTGTCTGCGAAACATTCCGCCTTCTCATCGTCTTCGAAGGCTGTAGAGCCATCGGGACGGAGAAGGGGGGGGACATGGGTGATAGCATCACTACGGAGAGACCTAGCCACTTGGTAGTATGCTTGGTGAGAGGGAGTGATATCGGCCATAAGATCGGCAAAACTATCGTTCCTAAACTCTGCGAGTTTGGTGGTATAAGTTTTTTGGAGTTGGTTGGCTTTACGCCTAAACTCAGGGGTGGGGTACTTTGCCGCTCTCCGGAGAGCGGCGTTTTTGGCCCTTCTCAGGTTGCGCAGAGCCGGAGAGATGGCACTGTGGTTTTTCACAGGTACCTCTCTCGCGTTCTCAGCAACGGCTGATTGGGCTTCCCATGATAAGGGAGACAGGGCGATGGTCTGAACCGAGATCGTCGAGCGAGTCAATCGAGTTCAGAAGGAGGGAGATAGATAGATAGATAGATAGATGCATCGTTTATTGCTGCTTTTTAACACACATAAAACATAATTTACAGTATAATTAAAAAATACAAATAAAAACAAAACATGAACTTATATATTATGTGTGCAGCAGCAACGGGCCAAGGCTCAGCGTAGTATTCGCTAAAAGCAAAAAACGCTGATTTTCAGCCATCACCCAATGGCGATACGCGGGTAGCAGAAAAGAGAAAATGAAAAATAAACTGATTTAGGAAAAATAAATATAAATGCATCGTAATTTAAATATAGTATGATAAAAAGTAATATATGGTATCCACTATAATATTATCTACCTTATAAAAGTTGTATTAAAGAAAATAAATCATATAATAAACATAATATGGAAACAGAAACGAAACTTTTGTAACAGCAGTAAGACAACATACACAAATACCAAATAACCAAATAACCGTCCCGGCGGTCCCGGGTCAGCTCTTCAATCCGAAGCAGCTCGTATATATATATATATATATATCGGGAGACACCTTTCACTATGGCAAAGTCAAGTATGTCGGGGTCGTTGTCAGCATTATAGGGATAATGAGTAGGGGCGTAAGGAGAGATGACATCTACGTCAAGAGCTTTGACTATTTCGAGAAGGCGGCGGCCGCCATTATTGGTTTTAAAGCACGTCCAATCCGTGTGTTTACTATTGAAATCTCCAAAAAGAATAACAGAGTCGCCTAAAGAAAAGAGCGATTCGAAATCACTTTTGACGGGGAGCGTGCCTGACTGTATGTAGACGGAGGCTATGATAAGAGTGCGGTGACCCGTCATAGACAGTCTACATATAGTGGCCTCCATATTCGCGAGTGGTGGAGTAGGAATATTAGAGCAATGAATTGATCTCTTGAAGTAGATGGCAGTACCTCCTGCAGTTGCAAAACTTCTGAAAGATTCCGAATAATTCTGGAATACTTCTCGGAATGTTTCTTTCAATCAGAAGTTTTCAAAATAAAGATATTTTTTATTATTAATAGGCTCAGATCAATTTTAGTCTTAGATCATAGGATTCATATATCAATCTTGCTAGTAAATATACCCGCCGACCGACCGAGGCGACGACTAACGGACGAACACGGTACGAACGAACAACTCGTGCGTGGTGCGTGGTGCCATCTAGTGGCGGGTGGCGGCAGCGCGAGCGCGGCGAGCGGGGAGTGGCGGGCGGCGCGGCTCCCCCCGGGGAAGTATTCGCCCGCTCACCGCGCCCCGCAGAGAAGTTTTCAGAATATTTCGGAATAATTCGCGCTCGGAGGGAATATTTCAATCTGGTTGATTTTAAAAAGTAATTAAGTATGTTTTAAGTGAATCATTGATGGTGATGGTGAATTGTTTTTTATTAAGGGTAAGTATAGTTTAAATGTTTATTTTATTACCTATGTAAAGCAAAATTATAACCAATATTCTATTTTTCAAGGTTTTTCTAGGTAGGTACTCAATTTGTTAGTAATGATTTAAAAATAAAATGCTGAAGAGTAGTTACCTAGTCTTTCTACCTTAATAGGTACATTATAAATAAAATAAAGTAGGTACCTACCTACCTACACTTTATAAAAAAAGACATTAAAAACTATGATAGGTAGGTATCTAAAAGTAAATTTTTAGAGTTCCGTACCCAAAGGGTAAAAACGGAACCCCATTACTAAGACTCCGCTATCCGTCTGTCTGTCCGTCTGCCTGTCACCAGGCTTTAGGTATATCATGAACCGTGGTGATAGCTAGACAGTTGAAAATTTCACAGATGATGTATTTCTGTTGCCGCTATAACAACAAATGCTAAAAACAGAATAAAATACGTATTTAGGGGCGCCTTCCATACAGCAAACGTGTTTTTTTGCCATTTTTGGTACTCTTCGTGCGCGAGACCGACTCATACTTGGCCGGTTTTTAAAATTATCATAGATTAAGAAAACACTTACCTACATAAGTTGACATCCGTTCCAAGACTTTCAAGCAATTCAAGAACATTAAAAATTCGCTAAAATACTTAGTTTAGTAGGTACTTCTTAGGTAGGTACCTACTTACGTACTCAGAAATTGTATTTAAGAGCTAGATATTACGATATCTATCCATACCTACTTTACTACTTTTACTATGATCAGAGAATGATTGAGTTTTTTCTTGCTAGGAAGGCTAGGTAGGTATTTAAAAATGTGTCAACTAATTTCTGCTGCTTTTTAGGGTTCCGTACCCAAAGAGTAAAAACGGGACCCTATTACTAAGACTCCGCTGTCCGTCTGTCTGTCGGTCTGTCTGTCTGTCTGTCACCAGGCTGTATCTCATGAACCGTGATAGCTAGACAGTTGAAATTTTTACAGATGATGTACTTCTGTTGCCGATTTAAACGGCAAATACTAAAAACAGAATAAAATAAATATTTAAGGGGGGCTTCAATACAACAAACGTGAATTTTTTGCCGTTTTTTGCTCGATATTATTAACGATAACAGGTAGACCGTTCAAATTTTCGCAATGATGTATTTCTGTTGCCGCTATATTAACAAATACTAAAAACAGTATAAAATAAATATTTAAGGGGGGCTCCCATACAACAAACGTGATTTTTTTGCCGTTTTTTGGTACGGAACCCTTTGTGCGCGAGTCCGACTCGCACTTGGCCGGTTTTTTTACCGATCTTGCTTTTTTTTATCGTTACTCCTGTTTTTCGATAATCGAAATATTCCGAATGTTTCCGAATAATTCAGAATATTTCCGAAGTATTCCAAGGGAATTATTCGGAATGTTTCCCGCCAGCAACTGTACTCCTGAGGCGTCCTTAGTGGACGAATGGTTGGGGAGATCGGCACGGTCATTGCGTACCATTGAGTATTTAGGAATCGTGAACCCTCTCCGGTCAGAGGGTTTGAGCCACGTTTCCTGAATAAGAAGGAGGTCATCATCTCTATCGCGGACAAATTCCCTTAGTTCGGGTACTTTGTTGCGCAGAGAGTGGGCATTGAATGAAACAAGCGAGATACCCTTTGGTTTAATACGACCGGTGGTGAGAGCCACGTTCGTATTAGTGGGACCCGTTTGAGTAGTGGGAATAGAGGGCGTACTCATAATGAGCGAAGAAGTGATTCGTGCCGCGAGGCGCAGCGGTGCGTCGTCGTTTCTGCCCCACACCGCACTTCGCACCTCGTTAGCTTGACGCGACTCGTGCGTGCGTGAGAGCGAGACAAGCGAGCAAAAGCCTAGATTTACGTAAAAAAATTGTTTTACTACACAAAATCCTTAATAGTTTAGGTGTCCGGCTTTTTTACCCAAATGTCCGGCCAAACTGCCTGGTTTGTCCGGCTATTAGGTTATACGACCTGGCAACCCTAAATGTGCTTATGTAGGTAAACGGATGAAAAATCATGCTCCTACTTTTCCTAGCAATATTATTTGAAAAATACCTGTAAAATATCGCAAAGGCAGACCAATACGGACAATGGCCAATTTTATAGTCGAACAATAAAGTAAATTTAACTTTGGCTACGTTTGCCAAAAGTCTCATATGTGATAGGGGGTGGGAATTGGGATTCAGCGCACAGTCCCCGTATGCAATCGTAAATATACAAAAAAAACTTGCTGCTGCCAAACATAAACTGCATTTGTTTATGAAAACTGGTCTCGCCTAGAGACCTTAGTGTCGACACTGAGAAAAAAGTGTTCATGGCTCCGATTACAAGATAGAGTGAATGCAAATAGATTTCTTTCATATCATGACGAGTAAGTATGACTTGAGTAAAACTTGCAATTTTCAAATGCTACTAATATTATATTCACATGCAATTTATAGTATAAATCAATTTTAAAATAAATAAATAAAATAAAAAAATAAATGAACCAAAACTGCACTAAGGCTCGTATTACAGAACGAGACTCAAGCACTGCTTGTTGCTTGAGTACAGTTAGAAAGAGATGGTGCTATTCATCGCATATAGCGCCATTCCTTTCTAACTGTACTCAAGCAGAGATTTGAGTCTGAGATTGATTCTATAATACCAGCCTTAGACTTCATTTAAGATTAATTATACTATGAATTGCATGTGAATATAATATTAGAAGCGTTTGAAAATTGCAAGTTTTACTCATGTCATTAGAATAATATACGAGGGTAAGTTAAGTATAATAAATTACAAAAAAAAACTTTTCTTTTTAATAAATAACTAAGTATTTGATAACCACCCCTGCCCCCCTTACCTTAGCATATGACCACCGAAACCTTCGGAATGCGTAAAATTAAGCATTCCTAGCATATAGGTACCTAAGCAAAATCTAACTCCAGCCTGCCTAGCATGACCGATTTATATCGCGTGATATAGCATTTTATCGACACTCAACTGTCAAATTCCTTTGTCTTTTTGACAGTTAAACGTGATAAAACGCTATATCACGCGATATAAATCGATCATGCTAGGCAGGCTGTTAGAGTTAGATTTTGCTTATACCTATATGCTTCCCCATACTATAAAAAAAAACCGGTCAAGAGCGAGTCGGACTCGCGCACCGAGGGTTCCGTACAATCATAAATATATTTGGATATGTTACTTTAGTACAGTCTTTAAAAAAGTAGCATAAACGGTAGACAGTTGGAAGGGCGAACAGGCGGACAGTTAATTTACAAATCTTAACCACAGCTGCTTATGGTGACTGAAAAACGTTTCAGCCACTCCACATTGCAAACTGTTTATATTACTAAGTAGGAACTTATTCTTCGTTTATTCGTACGGCAAATAGTAGGTAATTATTTTAGAACCAGCCACCAATTTATTATTGTAGTGTTAGGTTGCGCCATCTCTTGACCGATAGTGGAACTATATTTTTCCTTAGGTTAGCATGCTTAGGACAGCGCCATCTGTTGACTGGTAGTAAAACTAAATTTTTTTTTGTTTTTTGAATTTCTTAAAAAGTGTGTTATATTGAGACATCGTTTTATTTTTCCTGTAATCTTTACATAAACTACTATCACATAGAATTATTTCAGATTTTTCTCTCTGCAAACTTCGGAGATAAGGGGGGGGGAACGGTATTTTTTTTTACAATTTTCACCATAAGTCGAAAACTATGCGGCCTAAAAAAAAAGAAAAAATGTTTAAAAACGTGCAAACGACGCTCTTTCATATGATACCCCACATGCCCTAGTTGCCCCACTTCAAATTTTTAAGACCCCTTTTCAGTCCCTGTTGTAAAAAAGATATTTATTTTTTTATTTATTTCTTATTCGCGAAATAGTAGGACAAATGTCATCTTAAACTATTCCAAATTTCAAGTTGATACCATTAGTAGTTCTCGAGATATCCAGCTGTGACAGACAGACAGACAGACAGACTGAGTCACACCATAAGGGTTCCTTTTTTACCATTTTGGTACGGAACCCTAAAAACATGACCCCCGAAATCGCGTGATATACTTAGCGTTTTATCATGTTTAATGGCCATCAGCCACGTCTGAAAATATGTAGGTACCTATACAAGGTGCATTTGTAACCGCTCTCCGAATTTTAAGGATGTGTTCAGTCCATGAAACTGAAAAACTTTCTCCATGAAACATGTGTCGAAATACCCCAAAAAAATTTGGTCATCCCATACTAAACTGATCACGTAATCTCTTTGATTTGTATGAAAAGTCATTTTTTTACATATTTGACCCTATGTTTCTCAGAGAAAGTTGTTCAGTTTCATGGACATGGACATCCTTAAAATTTGGAGAGTGGTTACAAATGCACCTTGTATACATTTTAGAACTTTGTCACATTGTTGTAGATGTCATATTTTGTCATTGATTTCTGTTCAAAAAATTAGTAGGTGTTTAGTATGGTGACAAAGTTCTAAACTGTAAATAGGTACCTATTACATATTTAAAGACGTGACTGTAGGTACCATATTGCCACAGCCGCATTCCAAAGATCAAAATATCTGTAGGTATCCAAAAATGAGGGGAGTTAGAGCATAAATTATTCCACGCGATTATTAATGTTGGTGTTCAGCAATATTGACACCTGCCTAGCTGCCCCCAACCGGAAATACTTCGATCTCCCTACCAAAATATTAATCTCGAAACGTTCTTATCCTATTCGATTTATAATAATTATGCTTTTGCTACATAACATACCTAGTACCTACCTACCTCTACATATACATACACACCGAATGCACTTTTTTCTTCTTACATTATCATATAAATGTATGTACCTATCAAAAATATTATAAGTATCTATCTATAGGTAAGTAAGGTAAGGTAATTAGGTAGCTAGGACTAACTAGGTAACACCATTATTTTTTTTCATAACTTTGAGCCGTATTGTCTACTTGTCTACATACTTAGTAAAAAAATCAATTAACACGTCGGGTAGGCTATTGATATCTAAATTGATACCAAACATTTAAAATTGTTGTGTGGGCATAAATAATAAATTAATGAATGTTTGACCGAGCTCTGTTCAAGAACGATAAACATTGAAACTGATAGAAATCAAGTTTCGGCCAGTTGTTTGTGGGGAAAATTGGTTTCATGGATTTTTCCCCTGTATTGAAGCTTGCCCACCAGAAGTTGTGAATCCCAACAACTTCAATAAATATTATGTTGTTTTACTGTTGTGCCGAGTTATAGAGATTTAAGACAGGGTCAAAACTTAGATAAGCTTACCTACTAATCAATCTAAAGTTATTTTTTTTATTAACAGGTAAAGTAATTAAAGCAGTAGAATAGAATATATTATAGGTAATAGCAGCAGCAGGAAGCACCAAAGTCGAAAAAAATGTGCGTAACTAATAAGTAGATTTGTGTGCCTGCTCCGCGCAGACAGGAAAGCGTTTGGCGTTCAGCGTTCAACTCGCGTTAGTTCGGTCGGTCAGAGTTCTAGGAGTTGTCAGTTCAGTTTACGTTTTTTTTTAAGAAAAAACAATTTTTTTTAAGTAAAAGTCCTTTGTTTTTATAGCTCTCGTGGAACAAGCGTACGCAGCGCCATTTTGACAGTTGCCTTCCCCATTAGCAGCAAAAGTTGTATTATGAAATATCATGACAGTATAATTTCCGAAGGCGAGGCGTTAGGTACTTTTATACATATATGAAGTCTGAAAGAGTCCAATAAAAATAACACTGCATCCAATCTCTCGTACAAGAAATCAAAACTTTTGAATTATTTCCAGGCAAAATTATCTGACTTAAGTTGTACTATTAGTAATTCTGTGACTTAAGTACCTACTGAGCTACTTACCTAACAAGACTTTTATAATTGGCTTTGATAACTTTTTGAACATGACTGGAAATCTCAAAACCATTTCGAGGAATAAGCTTTCGGTACAGTGTCTACTAATTAAATTTAAAAATAAGTCTATATTTTTAAAGATATTTATAATATTCAATAAAAAGCGTTAACCTTCAAATGACCTTCATATGACGTCATCACATACAGATCTCCCAGCCATAATAAAAAAAAGAAAAAAGTGCAAAGACAATTTTGACAATGAACTTGGCATTAGGGATGGTGGAAGGTGGAAGTGAAAAAATATCGATATAGGTAATATTTCTCAGAAAAAAATGGGATGAAATGGGACGATGACTAAGTAATGGATTCTAATTTTAAGGTATTGTAAAACATAAAAAATAGCAAAATAAACCCCTACGCGAAATTTTGGCTCGATTTGACGAATTTTACGATGATTTTTAAGACTCAAAGTTGGAAAAAATCAAAATGCTCCAGTGACAAAATAGTGTCGACTATTAGAATCCATACGTAATTATCAAAAAAATGTTTTGGAAAAATTATTGTAAAAACATCTAACGATATATCAGAGTATTTAATATCGCCCGAAAAATATCGATGAACTTATCTCGTAATTTTTTCCACATCCCTACTATTAAATGTTTGTAAATAGAAATAAAGTATGCACATATTTTCACAATGTTTATTATGTTATCCTGCAAATTTATCAGTCCACAAGCAATCGTTACAATTTCATCCATGTAGCCTACATCCAAAATAGACACAATACATACAATACATTTCGCAATTTGGGTAGATTGGGCGTGTCAGTTTTTACAAAGTTTTTCAGCAGAGTTTCCACTGGTAAGCATTTTTATTATAATTTTACCACCTCAAAAATTATTGCGGCAAATTAAGAAGGTAGGCTAGAACCGTCACAACTGGATTAAATGAATAAAATAGAAAAAATATTAACTATAACTTATTTGTTTACAAACAACCATAAAGTCATTATGACAGTTAATGACACTTGGCCTTTCTTTTTCTATAAGTAGATGGCAAAGGTTTTCTTCTTAAACTTTCATGCCACTAATGACGTCATTCCGGTTGAACATATCCGCTCGACAAATATATTTATAAAAAAATAAATACGGGACCAAATGTTAAAATATTCAAATTAGTTTCTTAAATTGGCCTAATCTGTAGTAAAAAAATATAAAAAAAATACCTTTTATTTTTTAACCAAAGCCAATTCAACCAAGTTATGAAAAGATTTATAGTCCTCAAACCTTACCCTGACATTTTGCAGAACCTTGTGACTGGTAATGTTACGGACGAACGGTAGATAATTCGAATCATTCGAGGACTTGCTAAATCATCATCTGCCACTTATTTTTTCTGCGATTCATCACTTTTGCACTTAGATACCTTTTTTCCCATGAAAGCGATGTCTTAGATAAGTTAATAAGTAATCCTTGCCTCAATAAAATTATGAAAATGACACACAAAAGTGATTTTATTAGTTTGCATGGCAGAGTTAAAATAACTGTGAAACGGACATTTTAAAACATTAAATACACCTACACAAAGCGAAGCGATACCTACCTAGCGAAGCGAAGATTTGCAATGCTGTCTAGGGAAAGAATTCGTATAGCCTATAACGAACAAGATAGAATAAAAAGTCTCATCTCTCACGCCACGCCACGCGTGTCGTCAAAGTTGCAAAGAACTTAGTTTCCACAAACCTTCGATAGAGACGCTGTTTTTTTTTATTTGTTCTGTGGTGCGGTATATGCGGCAAAGTCACTAAAAGCTTTACTGAGATTTTACAAGTTTTGGAAAAAATGCGATTATTTTACAGAACATAGTATCATCTTCATAACCACCAATCCGCTGACCGACCAAGCTATAGCACTTGTACTATTATATATTCTGTGCTATAGCATAACCGCTTGGACTGGAAGCTGAATACGCCAAGCCACTACTAGCGATTACGATTAAATTTTATAACACTATGCGTTTTACACAAACACTAGTGGTCACTACAGGGCACAGGTTTTACAGAGCCACAAACTCTGTAAACACGACTATGTAGGAAATAAACACACGGTTAATTTTTTTTTGATAATAACAAAGTATGTAATGGGCGTATCTCTTCCCTTTTCTAATCAAGTATGTGCAATGAGAGACTTTCCAGGCAACGTTCCTTAAAAATCTACTAGATGGCGCTGTCCAATTCCCAACAACCTTAATTTGATACTATGGTATATGAATGTAGAATATGAATATAAGGTTCTTGGTGCTATCTATAGTAATAAAGAGTACCATCGTAAAAACCAATGACAGTTTGTTTTCATTGTAATCTTTCTGTAATATTGTTGTGAATTTTTAAACTTTTAGATTTTATGCATTCACAATGCTATTTTAATATTAAGATTATTAATATAATTGAAAAATATTAGAAAAAATCGACTCACCCGTAGCAGTAGCCCGTCTGAGCTGCTACGGGTGAGTCGATTTTTTCTAATATTTTTCAATTATATTAATAATCTTAATTGTTGTGAATATTGAAAATGAGAAATATTATTTTATTATAATATTATTCACTAGTACCTAAGTATATTTTGCTTTGAGGTATCTAAGTATTACTACTATGCGTGAAGACCTTGTAACTTCCTTGGACTCCGATAACCATCGAACAATGAATCAAGACTACGGTTCTTGGACTCTAGCAGCGCTATAATGTAGGTACCCCTTAAACGGTCAAGCATGGCTTTTAGCATGTACTTACACGTAATTACCACTACCACTACTATTTGGGGGCGTGGCCTACCTTTGATACAGTAGCCGGCAAACATCTTGAAATCGGGTAAGGGTTGCGCAGAACACGTGTTTTGGGTATGCGTAGCGGTGAGGTACGTGGGCGGTGGGCGCGCGCGCGCTATGGGCCGTTCGTAAGTGCACATACGCGAACTCATCCCCACTCCGTCGAAAGAGCGTCAAGATGTTTGCCGGAATCTAGGCCACAGTAATCACGTGATACCTACGTGCTTGATGTCAAGCCATCAAGCATCGCCCCTAGACGATCAAAATTTGATTGAACTGCCGAAAAATTTACGTGTTTGACAAGCTATGCCTGACCGTCGCGTACATGCAGGAAGGAGGCTCCGTCGCAGAATATCCCTTTCGCAAAATGGCCCCTGGTCGCAGAACGTCCCTTTCGCAAATAGCCCCTTTCACAAAACGTCTCTTTCTCAAAATGTCTTTTTCGCAGAGTATCCCTTTCGCAAAATGTCCCTTTCGCAGAATGTTCCCCTTGTACCCCTCTGAAAATCGCATAAAAGACAACTTTTTGATGTGATATATTTTTTAATTACCAGCCATAGACTTATTATATTACTAGCGTAAGGACACGGTCAACGTCGCTACGAAATGACGCCAGTTGGTTGGCCCTAAAATTACAGTTTTAGGGCCAACGCGATTCAGTCATTCGCGGAAGACTATGGTAGACAGACGGTGATTGACGTGACATAAAAATGCCGAATTGTGCATTTGTAGATTGCAAAAATTATGCTGCAAAAGTTAAAAAGTTGCATGGAATATTGAATCATCCGTAAGTAGCTTTACATTATTTTTATTGCATGTCTAACAATTTTAATTGAGTTTGAAATATTGCTATTACTAGTTATTGTTCGAGGCACTAGAGATGGGTCATCCATCATGATTCAAATGTACTACTTCACTTGAGTCCATATTAAATCTTTAGTTCATTTAGTTCTATAGCTAATTAACTCGAAGAACGAAAATAAAGGGAAAGGATAGATTACGAACACTGCGTACAGAAATTTCTCTCATATACATATGCTATTATTAACGTCTCCTATGAAACATATTCGCTGCAAAATTATTATGTACATTACGTTTCAATTAATCACAGATTTCCTAATGATCCAGTGCGTAAAGAAATATGTAGTCACATAATTCCAAAACACCGAAAAGAGCCCTATTTCAAGCCTCCATGCTCTGCTCAATAACACAGATGTTGATATTTCAAGAGCTGGACTACGAAGGCTGAAAGCAATGGCAATACCGCGAATTGAGATTGAACTATTTACCGCATCTCATCATATCAGCCGCACGACACCTACTGCTGGGTATAGGCCTAGGCTAGACCGCATCTACGCATAACAAAATAACCCAACTCAGAAAACGAAGCACATGCCTTCCATATTATGCAGTATAGTGACCGGCCGCAGCTTTGCTTTAAGGTTTATTATTTGAGTAAAAACCTAGGATAAAATAATCTCTGATGTGTTGTATTTATTAAATTACATTGACTTAAATTTCATTTTTATTAACAAACTTGCGCAAACGCAGAAGTTTGTGTAAATAGGTAAAGTCTGTTCAATAAGTCAGTTTACGTATTACTTCTGATTTCTGATAAAGCTGATTTTTCTTGCGCCCGCTTTTCTTATCAGCAAAAAAATCAGCAAACGGGTGGTAGAAAAAATTAAAACAACTCAAAAGCATTTAATTTCTAAAAGTTTATTTGAATAAAGTTTTTTTTATTTTGATTTGATTTAGATGTTGGTGATTTACAAAATAATAAAAAAATATTTTGATCACAACACCAAAAGATAATTTTGATAATTTTAGTACAAAAAATTATGCACAAATAACTCAAAAATTTTGATTAAATGGACGATTGATCGGTAACTTTAATAAATTTACTCATGTAAAGTGACATATTGAACAGATTATATTTATAAAATCAACTAGCGACCCGCCCTCGCTTCACTTCGGTGTAAACTATAGATTTTGTACATAAAAATTAATTGATAATAAGTTTATATTATATTACCTTTAAAAACTTTAGGTTAATTAATACTTATATTTTTGGGGTAATTTGCCAGCTAAGTGCGATAGTAGGCGTACCCTTGACAAAGTATAAATAATATACTTTGTCAAGGGGCGCCTACTATCCATATGATATGATATTAATCCTTGTCCAAGACAAGGATTAATGTCATGATACGAAATGTCTTCTGATCAATAATCACTTTTATAGAAAAAAATATGATACTGTGGGTTTCATTATTCCAATTTTCATAGGGATCTCTATTTTTTTTTAAATAAAATACAGCTAATGCTTAGATTATCTAAAAGCTAATGGTAGTCGCTGATGAAGGTGAAAGAATTTTAAAGTCAGATCAGTTAGTTTTTGAGTTTATTCATTACAAACAATCAAACCAACAAACAAAGCTTTTTTCTTTATATTTAATAATACACTAGTTAATAGATTATAATATTAGTATCAAAAATATCTAATTTGAAATAAACCTGATTGAGATTTTATTATGATTGACGTTTTATTTATGACCATCGAAAAACTGTTATAATAACCATAATAAAATTTTGCTAGCGACCCAATTGAACTAGATGAGTGAACTAGTTTTTAACTCCAATTGAACTAAAGTACACTTCAGTAATCTTTTTTGCCCACCTCTAATACCGTAGTAGTTCGAGTAGGTTCTAACAGATGTCGCTGATTTTGATAGTATGAAGGAATTGTAAGGCAAAATACTCAAATGGGCGCATCCTTACTTTTGAAATCATTGTTACCAGCCTGCCTAGCATGACCGTACTGGGGCCCTACCGCCCAAGTGTCGTCGACTTCGCCGTCGGCTTCATTTGACAGATGGATGATATACATTGCTACTTCTTTTTGGTACAAATAAAAACTTACCAAAAAAAGTAGCAATGTATTACATCCATCTGTCAAATGAAGCCGACGGCGAAGTCGACGTCATTTGGGCGGTAGGGCCCCTGTTCATTAATACGTACTAATTAGGTTTATTGAGCTGTATTTTCCCTTATCCAATAAAATAAAGACAGACAGGGACTGACAGACGGACGGATGGACTGAACGATCTTATAGGTAATCGTATAAGTTACATGGGTTCCTTTTTTTTACTACGGAACCCTAAAAAAGCGGTCATTCAAAGGCAAGTACAACTGCACAATACACTACATATTATAAGCTAAGCTTACATTTATTAATATTATCTTCAACATCATTTTTGTCGCCGCAAAACCAAGAACCTTATATACGGACTCAAACGATTATAAAGAAAAAACAGTTGATACTGTCAAAATCCTAGACGTATTTTTTTTACGATGCTTCTCTTTGGTTAGACTATTTGTACCACGTTCATTCATACTATACTCAACTGCCAGGAATTGGACAGCGCCATCTAGTAAATTTTTAAGGAACGCTGCCTGGAAAATCCCTCATTAAGTTTCAATATTTAATAATTAGTAAAGATCATAGACATAGAAAAATTTTCGCTATGGTAAAGATATTGAGGGTTATTTTGTCCCAAAATTTTACTGATTTCTAGATTTACAGCTCATTCATAGACCAAAACAGACTATCTTATTTACGCAAATCATGAAAAGAATCAAAGCGTCTTGCTATCTTTGGGAGTTTGCCGATTGATGATTTTTTTTCAAAATTTTCTAAAGGTGCGGACACATTTGTCTGACTGACGCCACGCGTTAACACGTGTTAACACGCCGTCAGATGACATCTGTTGTCATAGAAATGTATGCACTAGGATCACACTTATCTTATAACACGTCCATATAAATACGGCTTGTTAACACGTGGCGTCAGACAAATGT
Source organism: Agriphila geniculea (assembly GCA_943789525.1). Classification (NCBI taxonomy): domain Eukaryota; kingdom Metazoa; phylum Arthropoda; class Insecta; order Lepidoptera; family Crambidae; genus Agriphila; species Agriphila geniculea. The sequence continues at coordinate 13,776,649 of OX038882.1, read as the reverse complement.
GCCCGCACCTTAAGTCATATCTGGGCCCTATTTCACCAAGTCGACATTTGTCAGTGACATATGACTGCTAATTTTACAATTGTCGTAACTTTTATTAGGGACAAGTATGTTGTGAAACAGGGATATTTTTTACAAGTCTACAAATTTGTAGATTTGTCAGTGATTCTTGACATGAGATTGGAACTGAGTCAAGTTTGCGTGACAATTGTCGACTTGTAAAAATTATCCACTGTTTCACAACATAATTGTACCTTATTAAAGTAAAAAAGACTGTAAAAATTGTATCACTGACAAATGTCAATTTGGTGAAATAGGGGCCAGATGTAACCCCACCGATTTCATTTTTAGATATATAAGTACTTTAAAAATTAAGGTTGTAGAAGTTTGTCAAAAATGTCTTAAAACAGAATAGCAATGCATCTTTTATTGCATACAAAGCAAGTAGTCATACTAATAGAAGGTGTTTAGTAAAAGCCTTATAAAGCCGAATATGGTAGATAGGGACCGTCAAACTGAACAACTTTTACTATGGGACCAACTCTGAAATCGCGAAAAAAATTCCCTATCTGCCATATTCGACTTTATAAGGCTTTTACCAAACACCTTGTACCTATATGTAACATCAACACAATACCACAGAATAACTAATAGTACAAGTACAGAAGCAGCACTCGACAAAGTCATTTAAATAAATAGCGACCTTTGCTCCGACACAATAACGTGTAATTCAGGTCGCGCAGTTCACCTAGTAGTTGCCTCTCTTTCTATCGCGTGCTCTTACCTTTTCTGACGACGCAATGGGGTTTGTCTTCTTTACTTCGTCTTTTTGTCTTCTCAAATTAGGGTTGTCTTCTCTTAAATGAACTGCGTAGCATATATCATAATATGAAAAACGACAATTGTTTATTGGTTTTTTGATTTTGACATCCGTACACGGCACAGTAATGTCGATTCGACATTGTTACTATTATAAAGAGGCAATATCTACGCAGGCAGTAAGATGCCGCGCGAGTACACAGGCAGGCGTGTGGCGGCCCTCTGCTCACTTGTTCGTTCGAACGAACGGCTAGCGGTAGGTCACTGACCTGCATATATTTACACTGGACAGGCTTATGTCAAACTGTTTTTGGGCCTATTTGATTTCCGCCATTTTGGCGCTGTACGACGTAGCGTGAGCATAGCGTGCGTACGTGGTACTAAAGTTTGAAGTCTGGAGAGACCATCACGGCAACTATTTTCATATTGTACGTCAAAATTAGTTCTTTAGACGCACGCTAGTGGCGTTTCAAATAGACACAAAAACTTAGCTGTCAAATCATACAGACAGCCAGTCCAGTTAAATAAAAAAAAAATGTCAGTGCGGTAGGTGCTTATCGCGCGACCTTGAGCGAGTGCAGGTGGCCTGACAATACAAAGAAAGTTGCTCCCTATTATTTTGTACACTTTTTTTTGCCAGACTGTAGCCACAGTAATTTTACTGAATTAATTGATCAACCATTTACATTACAATCTATCTTTAAACTAACTATTCTTTGTGATTGACTGCAATTTATAGATTTGTTCCGGATTCGTCATGTTCCTGATTTGTCATATTTCAGATTCGCCGTATTCCAGATTGGACGTATTCCAGATTCGTCGGAATACAGTCGATGATATATTTTTTAATTTATTTTTTAAGTACTTATATAATTATAAGGTACACAAACAGCATAATATACATTACATTTTAGTTCAAATATTAATTAATCTGAAGCAAGTTCGTAATAAAAAAAAACAAATACAAAATTGACACTTACTTTAATTATAATTTTAATAATAATTTGTCAAATTAAGCAGTTTTTTTATTGTGAGACCATTTCTGACATGCGCATCGTTATATTCGTGATGGCGCAGCCTGTAAGCAATTTCAATCTTAGAAATGGTAAAGCGCCAGTGTTATCGATTGTACGTATTACACGAGTCGGGAAATCGGCGAATCTGGAATTCGGCGAATCTGGAATACGACGAGTCAGGAACATGACGAATCCGGAACAAATCAATTTATACAATCAATAGAACAGTGACAGTAAGTTACAAGAGATAAATAAAGGTAAAGTATTTATTAAAGTAGAGAGAACTCCATTTAATCATAAAATTACATCCAAAGAACCGATGACATTCTTACTAGCTTAAATTATCATCAACAACACTTCAAATGAGATAAGGCTGTCACTCGCGATGAACTAACACGTAAATTGCCAAACACGCTAAAACAGCAAACTGAAACAGAAAAAAAACAATACTATATTTAGGTACTTTAATATAATTTGATAGAATACAATGTTCTTTAAATAATAATCACAATGAGGATCAAGACGACAATCAATTTTGTATATCACATCAAATACAATATCATTATCTGACTCAAATCCATCAAGAAATGACAAAATTATTCAAGTTTTAAAAAGTGAGTTTAAAAAACACGGGCGGCCCTTGCGGAACATGCATTGACATCACGTGCCATGATCGCCCGAACAACACCCGCCGCGCCGCTGAGCGGCGAACATTGCTGATGACGTCATCAGCGAATCGTGTAATTGGTGAGCGTTTTTGAGAATGCGACACGAAAATCGCTCTATCTTCGTAATTTTTGGTCCAATTTTAATAATTCTTTCACTGAAATAATTGATTTTGATGTGACTGTAACTCTACATATTTATCTAAAAACCTCGTTGATCCTCATTATGGTTTGTTAGAGTTACTTTCACATTGATAATATTATACTAATATTATAAATGCGAAAGTAACTCTATCTGTCTGTCACGTTTTTACGCATAGACCTCTGGACCAATATTGATGAAATTTGGTGTGGATATAGAAAGGACCTTGGGGAAGGACATAGGCTTCTTTTTATCCCACTGCTGGGTACGAGGCTCAGACTGCATGATATAACCTGTAGTCCACGTGGGCGAAGTTGCTGGCGAAACGCTAGTAATGAAATAAAATACTTATAACATACTAGCGTGGTTTCAATGAAAGTAATTACTTGGTATTTAGTTTATGTATTTAAATACTAACTAAATACCAGAGTACTTCCAATAACACTATGCTGTATCCGATAAAAGTGTTTTATTTAATGTCTAGTGCGAGGTGAACATGTCATATTAGATTAGTCTGAGATTATTTCTGTCATAATAGCAGTCATTTTGTCTTATTCTGACAAAAATAATCTTAGACTAATAAAAATTAAGGAAAATGATAATTACCATTCTTAACATTTTATTTATTTGTACCCTAGGTACAGTACGAGGCATGTATCTTGAAATTTCTTTGATGGAGTGGGGATAAGTTCGCGCATGTGCGCTTGTGAGCGACCACCCCTCTCCCATTGCCCGCGCCCTTCACCGCTACGCATGCCTAAAATAAGTGTTCCGTGCAATCCACATCCAATTTCAAGATATATGCCTCGTACTGTAGTACGTGAGATGTAAAAACTATCTCTATTGTTTTCAATTATGTGTACGACTAATAAGAAGATGCTCTTAAAATAAATATCACCTTATACAATATTTTACCTTAAACTTAGGGTATTCATTCATGTAAATTGTAACCATTCCAACATAAGGTAGAAATCCTCTTGCTCGTCCCACAACATCCTTCTTGGTGAGCCATAACTGACCTTGTGCATATAAGCCTCTATCATCAACACTGTTGTTATCACCTTTTGTTAAGAATTTTACTGTTCCATTGTTCCTGAAATTTAATACACAATATGTTAGATACTATTTTTGAAATAATCTATAAAGCTTGATGTATAGATTACTTCCAAATTTTCAAATGAAGTCTTAACTATCAACATTATTTTCTTCCAACATAAAGTATGTTGGCGTGACTGACTTAACCTTCTGATAGGCATTAACCTATAACCAAATTGATACACAACAGATTTTCTATTGTAGTCTGAACACCAGTGTCTGTGCAGGCATTGATGAATCAAGCATAATTTGCTTTACAGCTCGCGCAGTGAGTTGAGAGTGGAGGAGGTATGCGACGTAGTAATTTGTTACTACAAAATAATAACTGCACATATCCCTCCACACTGCTGAGAGCTCTTAGCCTACTCAGAGCAGACTACAGACTTTCTATCGGCCGATAGTTGGTTTTATATGAAGAGTCGGCCAATACCAAATCGGTGTAATGTGCGCACTTGCATACTTCTTCATACTGATTAAAGGCCCAACACAACTATCGGCCAACAGTTTGGTCTGTAGTTTGCGGGGACTCTTAACAGGCTGCGCAAGCTGTAGGTAGTACTTTCAGTGGTTCAGATTATATCTATTGTTATAAAATAACAAGGTGTATGTGTCTTATACTTACTTCTCATGAAGCTTCAATACTCTGTGTACTATAGGAATATCCCGTCCCTCAACTTTAAACACAACGATTTCTCCAACACGTACTGGCTCCTCTGGATAATTCGTTAAAAATAGGAGATCACCTCTGTGAAATGCTGGTTCCATACTACCTGATAGAACCACTACAATTGGACTTTCACTGCCAGTTACCACCATCAGACCTTTCCATATCATCAATGCTGATGACACTATCATTCCAAAACTTAAAACTTGATAGATGAACTGAAAATTTGAGACGAAAACGTAAGGAAACAACCGGTAAGTTCATTTTAGCAAAAATAAGGTTATCTCAGTAAATTATACCTGACGCTTGTTCATGCGCTTTACATCATCAAATAAACTGTCCAACATTTTTGCTTTTATTAAATTGTATCCGTAATTACAAATTAAAGGCAGTTGCTTTGATCTTGTTGAAAAATGAAAATCTTGAATCTATTTGACATAAGTACACCGTCGTCGATTCGACATTTCACCACGTCAGATTTTTTTTAGTGATGTGGCATGATATGAGTGAAGTGAATATCGACTACAAATACAGAACTTGTTCAGATATAATATACAATGAGCGATCGTTGGTACGAGCGCTTTTTCAAAGTTTTAACGTGCGATTTTTCTAGCACTTCGAATGGAACATAGTATATCAGCGGTTCCCGAATAGGGTTCCGCGGAACCCTGGGTTCCGTGAGATGCTCTCAGGGGTTCCGCGAAAATTCAAGAGTTTATAAATTCAAGATCCTACTTATCTTTTTGTTCTAACTAAATTTCTATTTTATATCTTTAAAGTTCTCCTTTTAAAGTAAATCAGAATCTATATCATATATAATAAATTAAAATTAAAATGACGCTTATATGTTCTAATGTCAGAAACCGGTGATCTGTAGATTTTATGAAAGCAGAATTGCAAAAGACATGTCTTGTTCGGAATTCATTAATATAAAAATGACGCGGAAGTAACGAGATAGGCCCGTAGCAAAACACAATATGCATGAAATGGAAACAGTAAAAAAAATACCTAAAACATTAAATCAAAAGTATCTTTTTCCCCTTTACCTAGGTACCTAGTTATCCTTTTTTTTTTTATTACACTCTTACTTTGCTGACCCGCCCGTTTGTATTCATTGATTTTGAGTATTTTAATAACAAACATTCACATACATTCAACATGTCTGAGTAACTGGTAAATGAAGGATTTACCAGTTACCAGACTCTACAGTAGTTTTATTGCTAGTTTTAATGATTTCAACGTACATTTAGAAAATAGACCCAGAAATTTTTTGTACCCTTGTATTTGTCCTATTTTCTGTGCCAACCCTATTAGTTTTCTTCTTACTAGAGCTAGGGTTCCGCCGAAAATCGGTTAACCAAAAAGGGTTCCAAAGCCAAAGGAATTCGGGAACCGCTGTACTATATGACTACAGCTTGTGACCATAAAGAGTTGACAAAAATTGAGGGCGCCACTTTCTATGTAAACACTTAGAGAAAATCACGAATAATTTGGCAACACTGACTACATTTTGTACTAAAAATATTAGTTCCATTTTATTTTATTTCAACTCTTTATGGCCAAGCTGTATATGACTTCTCTACTGTGTGTTCGCCAACGATTTTTCTAATATGCGTTTTTTTTATCCCGAACGAAAAACGCAACAAAGGGCAAACATACGAGATGATGATCATACGAGCGATTTTTCAACGCACCATTCTCCCGAAGTGTGTCCAGTGTGGGCAGATTAGGCGATGTATCGCAAATTAAACTATACTTTTCAAAAGATTTTAGACAATCCACACAATTACATATTATACTAGAGTACATTCTGAATACTTTTTAGGATCAATATCCTGAACCAAAGACTTCTATGTGTATACCATAGAAATCTTTGTCCTGAACATCTTAATTCTTCATATAGCGTCACAATTTTAGTGGCCTTTTAGTAACCGTCTATTTTTATTATTTTTAATTCAACTTTGTTTTTTTTTGCCTTCTTACAACCTAATTTGCGAAAAATCTGGCCACACTGGACGCACTTCAAGAGAATCATGCATTAAAAAACGGGCCAAGTGCATGTCGGGCCACGCGCCGTAGGGTTCCGTAGTTACCTTATACCATACCATATTTAATACCACCTATCATTTTTCGTCTGCAAAAATAACTTTGTTTTTCACAGTGTTGGTATGAATGACAAAGTTATATTTGCGGTTTTGGAAAATGTGCTATATCTCGAAAACTAATTGCTATATCTCGTTCAAACCAATTATTGTTGAAAGTGTTTAATAAGATCTACAGCATATATTTTTTTTAGATTTTTCACTCTCTTATTTCAAATGTTAAAGGGGGGGGACACACATTTTACCACTTTGGCGGTGTATATCTTTTAAACGGTTGACTTTGAGAAAAAGTTGTCTTTGAAACCTCAATGTCATTTTTAAAGACCTATCTATAGACACCCAACACGTGTTGGTTTGAAGAAAAAAAATTTGTTCAGTTTCAGTTCCATGTATGGGGAGTCCTTAATCTTTTATTTTTCTTATTTTTGTATTAAATTCGTTAAGCGGTTAACAGAATACATCTACCTACCAAGTTACAACTGTGTAGTCTTTATACTTTCGGAATAAAGTGGCTGTGACATACGGACAGACAGACAGACAGACAGATAGACAGACATAAAGAATCTATAAGGGTTCCGTTTTTTTGCCATTTAGGCTACGAAACCCTAAAAACACTCTTGTGAATACCGTCGAAATAAGGCGATACTAAAATCGCGCGTCAAAAAATCACCCGTGCGTACAGAGCCTGACGGGGCATGGCATGGTACAGCAATGGGGGATCCACACAATAAGCAAATCGCAGATGGAATAAGCGGCCTCCGTGGCGTGGTGGCGGGCGGTGGCGGTTTTAATTGGTTAAAATTGATAAGCTCAAGTCAAAAACAGACCAAGTACAAATTGTAAAATTTTGGGAATTCAAAAAAACTCTCTAGTTTAAAAAAATTTAGCAAACATCGGCAATAAAAAATATAATAAAGTAATTTCATTCTTTAGTCACACTTTTACGTTATCAAAATAAACAAAGATAATCTCTTTATATTTAAAAAAAAAAATACTAAATTATTTATATGGTCTGTTTTTGACTTGAGGTCTAGTTTGGCTTAGTGACTTAGAAACTTTAGAAGCTTGGCTTAGAAACTTAATGATAAAAAAGCTCTATCCATATTTATTCGAAAATATCTTTTTTGAAATTTTATTAAATAAATATAAGACCAGCCTGCCGATTGTCTAACTTTCTTGCATTCAACTTTGACAGAAATCGCAGTGACATTGCTGCTTTAGTAAGAACCAATGTGACAACTATCTTACTTAAAGCGGCAATGTAACTGCGCTTTCAATCGATTTCAATCGAGAATTGTTAGCAACTGACTTACGTAATCAAGGTACTGATGATACTGAAAATAATTAAGAGTCAGATGAAAATGATGGGAATGAGACTGGCTATGAATAAATATTAAATGTATATTAAAATTTGTATCATTATACAAATATACATTTAATATTTATTCATAGCCAGTCTCATACGTTACTCTTCTTTCATGCGCACATTTAATCGATTCATGTATATTAATCTGTTTTTTCCGGATTAAGGTGGGTTACCGGCGGGCTGATTATCTAATTAGAAACCACCTAGCGACCGGTTGCAGTTCATAGATGATAGTGATCCATTGCTACTTATTATGGATTAAAAAAAACATACCAAAGAAAAGTAGCAATGTATGTGGAATTAAACCGGTTGCTTAATAGTTTCTTTTAAGATAATCAGGGTGCCGGATTTATTCTTTATTCTTCAACAGAATTCAAGGCAAAAACCGCCCATCTAACCGAAACATGGTCTGTTTTTGACTTTAGTCTAATTTTCGGTCATGTGTTTTGACCGTTTAAAGTGAGTATTTGATCGGTTTTATATATTAGGCCTGTAGATTTCATAAAATACTACCGATCTGCATCATTAACTCTACTTCGCCAAAATTGCTACTTGGTCTGTTTTTGATTTGAGCGTATCAATTATGGATCTAGTACAAATTACCCTTGGTAATAAAGTTCCTTAGTTACCCAGTACCCCCCTAAACGGACAAGCATGGCTTGTCAAGTACGGATTTTTTTCAGCTTGTCAATCACATTTTGACCGTATAAGAGAAATGCTTGACGGCTTGACATCAAGCACGTAAGTATCACGTGATTACCGTGACCTATCAAAGGTAGGCCACGCCCCTAGCAGCAAAGGTGCAAGCAAACCAACGCGTTCAGCCTGCATTCACGGTGGCGTGCTCGGTGGCGATCTTCTCGCGTGCAAAACCCGTTCACACCAAACGCGATCTACGCATTTAGTTCAGTCAGCGTCTGTCTTCCGAACATAATCCTTTTGAATTTTGTGATAAAATATTGGAAGATACTGAAAATGATATCGAATATTAAATTATTTTACTCCAATAGCAGCGCTTATTAAATACGAAGAAAAGCAAAAGGAGTAGGTACCAGTTTATTCGAAATTGACACGCAATATACATTTTTATCAACGCCATCTATCGCGCCTACAGTTTTTGTCATTTTGAAAAGTCCTCAATACGTGCTTGAGGCCTTGAGAAGCCATGCTTGATCGAGCTAGAGGCTACATTTAAATATGAATATTGTAACACCGGCAGCTCTGGCAACACCAGCTGTACCGAGTCGATCCAGCGACCGTGCTTCTCCCGTTTCTCCTTAGCTCTCCACCTCCGTAGGGGGCGCCACGCGCCATAGTCGCTGACCAATCCGGCTGCCCGCGCACTACCGGCACATTGATTATCTAAAAAGAAACTATTTAGCGACCGGTTTCATTCCACATACATTGCTACTTTTCTTTGGTATGTTTTTTTTAAATCCAAAAAGAAGTAGCAATGGATCACTATCATCTGTGAACTGCAACCGGTCGCTAGGTGGTTTCTAATTACATAATCAGCCCGCGGGTGTGACGTACGAAAGCGCGCGGTGGCTAAATCAATCGCCACCAATACGTGATAAAGTGTAATATATCGCACCTACGGTGCTAAAGCGTCACTTCTGCAAATGATGTAATTTTTCAGGAGGAGCGTTGTGTGATACTCTGCCGCGGAGCCACCTCTTTAGAAATCGATCATTTATATCTTAAAATAATGTATGTTAAACGTACAATACGTACGTATGCCGTTTATAGATGTACGTGCATTATGTAATAATAAAATAAACATTGTTTGTGGCTCCGCTGCGGAGCATACTCTCTAGCGGAGCCACTAAGAACATGTACACCGGAAAGATAAACGCTACTGTTTTTTGATGAAAACTGATGTACGAATCGTGTTTATTGCGTACGTGTCGAAAAATATCATTTAAAGACAGTGGTTTTATTTATTTTAACTTGACTAGAATTTTCATAGAAAGCGCCTGGTTATTTTTTGTCAGCAAAATGTTTTGTAGCCGTTAATAAACACGTTTTTATTAGGTTGCTTTCTCGTTTGTGTGTTCCTTCGTTCGTTTGTTTGTTTCTTCGCGAAATGTTTGTGAACGATTTTGTACTAGCTTCCCGATGAGCTAAAAACTTGAAACTTTGAACATAGGTCAGAACTGGACCATATTATTTCATTGAATATTATGGTGTCATTGAACTGATCTGATGATGGATCCGAAGAAGTCCATAGGATCTCTATGATGAAACCATACAACCCCATCGTGTTTGGGCTCGTTTGAATCGTCTTGACGAGTGCGAGTACGAGAGTAGGAGATGGTATATTTTTTTAGTCTTAGCTCGTTAACTAAAAAGCAGAAAATAATAATTTACTGAAAAAATAACTTTTTTAAAACACGTTTTAAAACATTAAAACGGACTAGTATAAACAGACTAAAAAGTAAAAAATTAATTCTTCTGTAAATATTTATGCATGCTAAAGACAATATGGATGATAAATTTTACAAAATGCGCCCCACGTTTTTAGGTTTAAAATTTCTGTAGTTATATCTACAGAAATTTTAAACCTAAAAACGTTATAAATATTTACAGTATAAATATTTACAGAAGAATTTATTTTTTAATTTTTAGTCTGTTTTTACTAGTCCGTTTTAATGTTTTTAGTCCGATTTTTTTTTGTAATAATTTAGTCCGTTTTAAAAACGTGTTTTTAAAAACAGATTTTTTTTATGATTAAGTGCATAAATATAAATATTATTACTGAAGAAAATTAGCGTTCTTTTTAACTATGCTATTCATTATTTATTTTGTTAAATATAAAGGAAAGTGTCCATGGATCGAAACAAACAATAAATCAATCACTAGTTTTCACATCAACCAACGTTTTATTGTATAAACACAATGTTGGTATCTCACCATACAAGTTTTACTTTTAAATAAAAGCTTTATTCTATGAACACACTGTGGGTAATAGTATTACACACTATTAATTACTTCAATAAAGGGGTGTTTTATTTATTACAAAGGTGTTTCACTTAAAAACAAAAACTAAGTAGGTTAAAAAAAATATACATACTGTTTAATTCTTGCATTCTTGTTTAATTACAACCTAGATCAGAATAAAGGGTAAAGTAGACTGCAATGTTTAACTTAACTTATGTTCAGTTAATCATTCACGAGTAGAACCACAGAATATACAGGGTGTTTGGTAATAGCCTTATAATGCTGAATATGGTAGATAGAGACCACCAAACTGAAACTACTTTTACTATGGGACCAACTCTGAAATCGCGAAAAAGCTGTTTCATACATTTTGATATTTGTGTCATAAATTTTGTATGAAACAGCTGGTTTTTTTCGCGATTTGAGAGTTGGTCCCATAGTAAAAGTTATATACCTATATATTTATAAGTCTATTACCAAACACTCCGTATAATAGTACTAACGTAGAACTAGAGAACTTCAACAAACCTAAAACAATATGTTTCTGTCCCAAGACAGCAAGTATTACGCCATAAAAGTTAGACATGTACCATGGGCAACAGCGTCGCTTAACCACTGCTAAGGTTAAAATCGCTTGCACGCCGCGCCCGCTGTCACATACGTTTAGTTCGTGCAGGGGCGATACGCGCGCACACGAATTTTGTTGCAAACTGGTTAAGCGACGCTATTGCCCATAGTACCTGTACGCTATTGCATCAATACACTAAAAATGTGTTTACACATTTGTTATTTAACATAACTGACAAAAAGCAAATACATAAATTATCTGTTTATTTTGAACACTTTCCAAACTATTAAGTAGTTACCTCGTTTAAATTTGGCTAAAGTCAGTGCTCTATATTTAGACACGCTTAATTCAAAACAAGCAGTCGGACTGAAACGAAGTGATTGAAAATATTACTTCTTCATATTAACTAAAATGTGGCATTTGTTGAAGTCGGCATTTGAAGAAGGTGGCATTTGTAGAATGTGGCATTTGCAGAAGTTGACATTTGTAGAATGTGGTATTTGTAGAATGAGAGATAGTTAAATAACCCGCTAATTTTCTTCGGTAATAATACCTATTTATAGTTATTCGCCTAATCTTAAAATAAGGTAACGGCTACAGAAAATTTTGCTTACATTAAATAATCAGGCGCTTTTTATGAAAATTTTAGTCTAGTTAAATTTAATAAAACCACTGTCTTTTAATGATATTTTTCGACACGTACGCAATAAACACGATTCGTACATCAGTTTTCATCAAAAAACAGTAGCGTTTATCTTTCCGGTGTACATGTTCTTAGTGACTCCGCTAGAGAGTATGCTCCGCAGCGGAGCCACAAACAATGTTTATTTTATTATTACATAATGCACGTACATCTATAAACGGCATACGTACGTATTGTACGTTTAACATACATTATTTTAAAATATAAATGATCGATTTCTAAAGAGGTGGCTCCGCGGCAGAGTATCACACGGAGCGTTTGAAAATTGGGTATGTCTGTCATATAGTTCTTCTTAACTTAAAAAAAATTCTAGATTCGCGCCAAAACCATAACGACACAACCGCCCTCACGCGGAAAGTATACGCACTACACAAGCGACAATTATCCACCAAGTACAGCTTGACCATAAAGAGATGAAATTAAATAAAATGATGTTCAGTACTAAATGTAGTCAGTGTTGCCAAATTATTCGTGATTTTGACGTATTTACATAGAAAGTGACGTCCTCAATTTATGTCAACTCTTTATGGTCAAGCTATAAGGGTCCCCCAGACCTACCGGTTTCCGTTCTTTGCTTTGCTGTTCTACAATGGACCGCCGGCCAAGAGGCTCATTTTCAATCTATCGGATATTTTCAATCTAAGTACATTTCACATATAAGAATGTTCTTGTGAGCTTTGTTCCTTAAACGATCGTTATGAAAACACAAAAAATAGTTCAGATAGGTAATGATGACACCCACAACCCTGTTCACAATTTATATAAATATGCGATCGATTTATTTTTAGCAATCGGAGACCATGTTCAGGGTGGCAGAAGCAGTGGATCCTAGAAGCTTCCTACTTCGCAACCCAGGCAATGATATTTGATAACACCAAGCTAATGGCTATCTTGCCAATTTGGTCTAGTCCAAATATGCGATAGATTGAAAATGACCCTGGTTGCCGGCGGCGGTCTAAACAGCAAGTAGAACAGCAAAGCAAAGAAACGAAACCGGTAGGTCTGGGGGGACCCTAAAGTGGTACATTAGTGACTTTATCTCATACTCAGTTCAATTTTGACAAAAATTGCATAAGTGACGTTGTAGCACCGTAGGTGCGATGTTAAGATTGTTTTAAATTATGTATGTATGTTAGTCTATAAGGTATTTATAGTATGGGCCATTGATGCCTGAAATAAATGGTTAAATAAAATAAAATAAATGGGCCAATCGGGTTCAAGTGTTCGAGTTGTTGTTGGCCATACTTATAATTCGTTTTGTATTGTTTGCTAACCTGTCAATTGTAATATTTGTGCTTAGAGCATAAAGTATTTGTGCAAATGAAGTAATAAAGTTGTTGTTGTTAATCTGTCGCCGTATTGAGTAGTTCTCATTTTGTACAATTCCCTGTTTTCCCCTAAAAGTTAGTAAATCTGGACGGATCTCATCACCAAGAAGCTCATCTCAGATCCTCGCCTCGGTGGCACATAGGAATCGCCACCGCCACCCAAACTGAGCTAGCCAGGCGAAAATATATATTTATTCTTCTTGGTTAATACAAATACGGTCGATAATATAGATTAAAATATCAGCCCTGCATGCCTGATAAATTTTTCTATGTCTATGGTTATTTCTTACTTCCTGCGTCATTGTCGATACTCGAAAATCTTAGAAATCCAATGCATCACAAATCACAAGGAATAATTCAAAAATATGCCATCGTTTAGGTGACAATAATAAATTGTAGTTTTTTAATTTATTTATTGCGATGCATTCAGGGTTACCATATCTCAGGATTTGTCCGGAGATCTCAGGATTTTTGGACTTTGCTCAGGATTGCGGGCGGATTTTGAAAATCTGTGGAAATCTCAGGATTTTTAGAATTTTCAATAAAATTCAGTACATTTAATAAAGAGTACATTTAATACAAGGATAAATAAGCTTTATATTATTTAATCAGTATTCGCGAAGTTGCTGACTTTGCGAATGAATTTCTGACAGCCACTCACATGCGTGCAAAGGTTCGTACAATGTACGAACCTTTGCGCGCATGTGTGATGTGAGTGACTGGGGTTAGATAATCAGCCCGCGGTCTCATTTGACAGATAAATGAGATACATTGCTATTTCTTTTTGGGGTGAAAAAAAACATACAATAGAAAAGTAGTAATGTATGCCAAATGAAACCGGTCGCTAAATAGTTTCTATTTAGATAATCAGCCTGCCGCCGGTTGCACTCGGAGCGTAGGTGAACGCAACCCTGCACGCGGGCGTTCGAAAATTGTTCGAAGAACCAGTCTGTACTGTACGCTGCATAAATTGAGCACCAACAACGAAACAGAACGAACGGAACGCTCTGTTGGCCAATAAAAAAAAATACGATATTCATTTGTTGAAAATGGAGGCGTGATGGAATTGTGCGATTGTTGGAAAAGCTAGATTTTCATGTTGCTGATTGTGGATATTCAGAAGTAAGTAGAAGATATTTTAGAGTTGTGTCGTTTTTTAGATATAAGAAATTAGATGTCTGGCATATTTTTAAACTCTGATCCTTTGAAACATGGACGAAAATTGAGGGAGAGACGGCGAGCTTATTGATAGGTATATTTACCATGCTGGATTCAAAAATAAATATTTCCGCCTTATTATCTTGTGTGTAATTAGAGCTAGATTAAGTTCGTTAATCAGATATCATCTTGAAAATTGAATGAAAAGGAGAGACAAAAATAGTGCAGACATCATGACAAAATATGACAATGGTACTGATTAGTAGGTACCTACTTGTTATTGTACCTATTGATAACATAACAACTTTTTATAAGGTGACTAAAATGATGGTCTATAAATGTTATTATCTTATTGCTTTCAATCAGGTGTCAGAACTACCATGTCTGGAAATAAAATTAACGCCAAAACGAAAGGTAAAGAAGAGAAATCCAAAACAAATAAAGGCATAGTTCAAAATAATGAAGATGAGGATGTTGACTTTTCTATCCTTAGAAAACCCATATTCACTAGCATTACTGGTTTTGCTCAAGCAAGAAAAATCTTTGATTTGGCTACTGAAGAAGTAAGTACTTGCCTACCTAGGCTATAATGCATGTTACATAATCTTAGGTTAATGTTGTATTCAATAGTACCTTGTACTTACCTACCTAATACTCATTTTGGCTTTTCAGCTTAGGGGATTAATTTCCAATGAATGTGATTTACTATATGAATGCAAAGTATGCCGTAATATTTTCAGAAGTCTGGCAAATTTCATATCTCACAAACGTGTGTATTGCACTGAACAATTTAATAGATCTTTACATGGCCAGTTTTTCAAAATGAATTCAACTGTAAGTAATATCACTTTCATGAATCATCATCACTTACCATCCTCAGTGTCAATGATTTAATTACTTACAATTAATGTTTCATTCTAGGCAAATGAAATGATGAAGATTAAAAGACTGGAAGAAAGTTATTTTGAATCCCTGAAAGATAGAGACAAAATAGAAACGGTTGATACCAGTGAAGCAGACAATCGAATACCATTGACAAAGGACTTGACGACTGTAATCGAAAAAATAGTGAAGAGCAGAGGGGCTCATGAGAATGTATCTGATGAACAGCAAATAGTTTTCCAAAAGATACCCAATAGCTCCGTTGCAGTTTTTCAAAATATTGATAATTCTGATGAAAGTCACGACAAAATGGGAACTCAAGTATGTATTGTATACTTAATAGCATAGCATTAGATTGAGAGTTATAAATAAAAATAATGTTTTTTTTAAACAGACCCGTCTAAGACGAAGGGTCCTGGGTTTGACTCCCAGAAGGGGGGTCCATTTTTGACTCGAATTGGTTGGTGGTAGGGCTTATTTCAAGTCCGCCTAGATGGGCGGTCGGCGGTGGCGATGGGGATCCGGAGTGGTAGCTACCACCATCTTACCTAAGTCTGAAGATGCAGGGGTCCCAGGTTCGATTCCCAAGAGGGGGCACATCTTTGACTCGAATTGGTCAGTGGTTGGGCTTATTTCAAGTCCGCCTGGATAGCTACCACCATCTTACCTAAGTCTGACGCCATAACAACAATTTAAAAATTGTTGTGATCCCGGAGACAGAGATAAGATAGCCAGTTCCTCAGTGATGAGAATTCTGTATATAGTGCGCTTCCACCTTCGGCCTTATCCTCACTTAACATCAGGTGAAGTGGAGGCCAAGCACTACCCCGTTGTTGTGTATAAAAAATATATAATTCATAAGTGCCAACTGTTCTTTGTCAAACCTTTATAAACATACTTTTAGCTAATAATTTCTCAACAATAATTAGTGGCTTTATGATAATTAAGATAAAAGAGTATAGATTGTAGTATGCTATCTGTGTGCCAAAATTCATCCAAATTCATTCAGCCGTTTTTGTGTGATTGAGTAACAAACATCCAAACATCCAAGGTATACCTTAATCCCTATAGTACTGATTCAAGTGTAATATAATTGTCATATATCTAACCTAGTGAGAATCATAATAACATTAATGTTTGTATTTACAGGTAAAAGAGCTTGACACTATTTTGTCTCGAGATAAAGCGGTATTACAAAGTGATGGAAAGTTCAAAATTCAAAGTTGTGTCCCTTGTGATACAGATAATGTTATACAAATAAGTGATGATGAGGAAAACGATGGCACTCATACCCTCCAATGCAAAATATGTTAGTTTTTTGTAACACTATTCAAAATAAGTAATAGAACCTATTGACGGAATTCAAAAACAATATTACTATGTAATAATTGTTTACAGGTGACCTTAATTTCTCTACCTTAAAGACACTCAAGTTCCACATGAAGCACAAACATCTGGAAAGCCGTTTAGTCTACTCATGTCCGGACTGCTTAGAAATTTTTTCAACATCATGGAGCGTATACAGACACCTTTTCAAAGTGCATCGGTGAGATATGCTTTTATATTTAAATTATCTTAATGATTACCTTCTTATCAGTTTTAAACAAGGATAATAAACAAACAAGAACACATAGACACCTCTCACCTAAGGAATCTACTATGCTCAAAACAGTTTGAACGCTTGAGATGTCATTGATCGATGAGACACAGTCTTGACACAGTATAATATATATATTTTCTATAATATGTATAAATCGGGTCATTCTGAACTCACCATCCAAATTTCGAGTATGTCGTCCATAAAACTAAACAACTTTCTCTAAGAAACGTATCGAATTTCGCCACAAAATTTTGGTCATCCCATACTTAATTGATCACGTGATCTCTTTGATTTGTATGGATAGTCGATTTTTTTTACATTTTTGGCCATGTGTTCCTTGGAGAAAGTTGTTCAGTTTCATGGACTGAACACATCCTCAAAGTTTTGGATGGTGAATACAAAATGACCCTGTATATACTGTGGTGAGAGCTGTTTATGTGAGTGTGCGTTGCCTCTATCCTCTCTCTATTTTATGCTATCAATCATATTACATGAGATAGAAATAGGTAGTTTCTATAATGTAAACATACAAGTGCTATGATTAAACCTTTACAAATAATTCTCGTGTTCTTTACCGAAGCAAAAATTTATTTTTATTTTTATAGCAAAACCGCTGCTCAAATAAGAAGACTAAGGGAATCGATACAATCAAAAGCATTTAAGATGAATAACCCACCGGCGTTTTACGAAAGACGCAAAAATATTAAACCACCGACAACACAAAAAATTAGTGAAGAGGAAAGATTAGATCAAGAGAATCAGGTTAGTTAGGTACTAGCAACAAAAGTTTCTTAATACTTTAGTACTTTGTCATAGCAACTTTTTTGACTAAATGCTTCAAACTGTGAGACATCTGTCAAAGAATTTATACCTATGACAAAGTACTAAAATGTTAAATGACTTTCCTTGCTGACCGTACACACAGTCAATAACAGCACTTTACTTTGGGTTACCACGACACGCGATGTGACGTGTCTGTTTAATCTATTTAATTTTTAGTTTTTTTCTAATTTGTTTAATTTTGAACTAAGCGTCACCAGCGTCAAACATCGTTATTACTGTCTTAGCTGTGACTGTACCATAAATAATGTGTGTGCACTTGTATCATTATGATGCTTAGATTACAAATACTTCTGAAACCTGGTCTCTTGTATTGTGCACATACTGAGTGTACAAACAAACACTATACCTAGCTAAGCTAGTGTATTTTATGAGAGAAGTCAAGTTCAAACGTTAACCAAACTAGGTATTAGCATATTATTTAGAATTAAAATAATGTTTTCACTCGTCCTTGTGTCCGCCACTAGAGGTTAGCCTCAACTCTCGCTGTCGCTGCCTTCGTCCGCCACTAGTGGTTAGCCTAAACACTCGCTGTCGCTGCCTTCGTCCGCCACTAGTGGTTAGCCTCAACTCCTGCTGTCGCCGCCTTCGTCCGCCACTAGTGATTAGTCTCAACTGTCGCTGTCGCCGCCTTCGTGCGCCACTAGTGGTTAGGTTCAACTCTCGCTGTCGCCGCCACCAGTGGTTAGCCTCAACTCCTGCTGTCGCCGCCTTCGTCCGCCACTAGTGATTAGCCTCAACTGTCGCTGTCGCCGCCTTCGTGCGCCACTAGTGGTTAACCTCAACTCTTGCTTTCTCCGCCTTTGTTGCATGCGCTTATCACTATCAATCGAGCTCTTTAGCATAGACGACTGTCTTTAGGCACGATACTTACTTAGGTGAAAACAAGATCGAAGAAAATAAGGTCTGGCATTCCGGGAGAAACACAACACAGGTTTACGTCACTATCCAGTTGCGCGACTTTATCGTAACGCGCAAAGAACGAAGGATTTTTTCTGTCACACTCATTACAAAATTATTATACTTAAGTAGTGTATTTTAATTATAATTTGTTTCTCTTAGCAAACAAAACAGTTCAAGTTAAGATGAATGAACGGAGATGACGTTAGATTGTGTGACCCACGAGACTTCCTCTGTCTCGGAATGCTATACCTGCCCCCTAGCATAACCAACAAAACTGTATGAAATAGTGATTTAATTTATCACGTTTAACTGTCAATGTCAAATGGATGGAAGACAATGCATTTTAACAGTTGAGTGTCGATAAAACGCTATGTCACGTGATATTTATATCGTGTTTCCGCGGTCGTTCTAATTGTACAGTACGAAGCAAACATCTTGACAGTTTTTCGACGGTGTGTGGATAAGTTCGCGCATGTGGACTTGCGAGTAGGGCATGGAACCGATTTTAACCGATTCCAAAATAACCGGGAAAAACCGATTCTTTTTTGTCCTGTGAGAATCGATTCTTAAATTAATAAGAATCGATTCTCGATTCTTTTCGATTCTCGTTAAAAAAATACCAAATTCCCAATCTTACTGCTTAGGTTGTGATGATGAACATAAATGGTTAACTACTCAAGAGGCAGAAAATGATGTGACACATGTTATAAGGCCTTATTTTATATAAATCCTTCCTGATGCTGAAATTAAGTCGAAATAAAATTAGTTATTTTTCGATACAAATATCACTTCAATACAGACTGACGGAACAAAAATGGTTAAAAACGATTTTTTCTTAAGTATTTTAACAAAACTAGTTAATTTCTATACAAAGTATGCATCTTGATATTAGCACTACGTACCTACTACCGTACGTACCTATTAAACAAACACCGTGTTTGTTCGTAACAAAATTAGTTAATTACTTTGGGGTTGCATCAAAATTGGTAAACTGTATTAGAGTTGGGTCAAAATTAGTTAACTGCATTAAAAAAACCTATATCTCCTGATTTAAAAGGCTATTTTTTTGGGAGAGTATCTCATACAATTATTTTTTCTATTATTTTTCCTATCAAAAAGAAAAAAAATATTGTGGTAGGTACGTAATACTTTTTTTGCTTTTTTTCCTTGATTCCTTCCTTTTATGTTTGACTGCTATTGTTCCTATCGTTAAATTCTGTGCAATTTATTGTTACTTTATTTATTGTAAGAGAAGACTAGAAGAAATAAAACAGTACTAGTAACACACTGTAGGTAGGAGTCCTACTCCTGCCCATTGGCGGATCCAGGGGGAGGGGCCAAGGGGGCCATGGCCCCCCCCACGAAGCCTTTGCGGAGATTACCTTTGCGGATAACATTGAACTTGCAATATTATTTTTTTAATTCTTATTGTTTTATGTAGGTAGTGTCAGTGTCTCTATCTTTATTTTTTTTAATCATAAAACGTGGCCCGAGTAGGTTTACCATCTGACAGACATTTGGCGCATTTGACAAGCATTTTACGGTTTCAAGGCTTGCGGCTGGGGCAAATAAAAAATAAAAAAAATAAATAAAAAAAGATTAGTGGATCAAAAAGGCGCAGCGCGGGCTCCGTTTTTTGCTGTAAACAGACAAGATTAATTGATGAAACTAACTAAAAATCGCGCTGCGCGGCCGTATTTTTTACTAAAGACAGTCAATAGTACAAGATTAACGGATGAAACTGACTAAAAATGGCGCCGCACGACCGTTTTTTTTTACTAAATACAGACAAGATTAGTGCATGAAACTGACTAAAAATCGCGCTGCGCGGCCGCTTTTTTACTATATACAAGCAAGAGTACAAGTATAAAAGTTGTAACTGACTAAAAATGGTGCTCCGCGGCCGTTTTTTTACTAAAGACAGACAAGATTGGTGAATGATACTGACTAAAAGTGGAGCTGCGCGGCTGTATCTTTTACTATATAGGTAGATAGACAGACAAGATTAGTGGATAAAACGGATTAAAAATTGCGCTGCGCGGCTGCTTTTTTTTTTTACTACGGACTAGTGATGCAACATGAAAAAAAAACAAATTGTTTTTTTTCACAATGTTGAAAAAAAACAGCACCATTGTTTTTTTTTCTAAATTTGTTTTTTTTTTCAAGAACACAATCTTTGGAAAAAAATATGTTTTATTTAATCAAATCAATGATTATATATATGATTTTTATTCTTCGTCAGTGTCTCCAGATATGAATTTAAATTTTTTCCCAGATCTCATTTTATTTTTCCCATAAATGGTACATTTTTATGAAGAGAAAATTTAAAAAAATTCCCCCAACGCGAATTATTGTTCCCTTAAATGTTACGTTTTGTATAAAGAACAAATTTTATTTTTTCTCCAATAATAAAATTTACCACACAATGGGGAAACCCCCCCAAACCGGAGACACTGTTCTTCGTTCTTACTAAGTTCATAGGTACTTCAAAGAAAAACATAAACCGAATGAAGTTTTACCGTGCGAGTCTTCAAATGCTGCCAACTGTTGAAAACTTGATACTTTTCAACCAAGGAAGTAATGTAGATTCAAAAATGATCAGAAAACTTTAATGTGAACTCATTAGTATTAATCTTTAACGGAAACTTTCTTAATAATTTTAATTTCTGTACTCTTGACAAAAAACATGTACCAGAAAAAAAACTCATTTTTTTCATGTTTTCTTTCGCATTTTTTTTACGTTAGAAAAAAAAACTGTTTTTTTTACAACACTACTACGGACAGTCAAGAGTACAAGTATAACGGTTGAAACTAACTAAAAATGGCGCTGCGCGGTCGTTTTTTACTAAAGACAGATAAGATTATTGAATGAAACTGTCTAAAAATTGAGCTGCGCGGCCTTTTTTTTACTATAGACAGGCAAGAGTACAAGACTAGTGGATAAAACTGACTAAAAATCGCGCTGCGCGGTCGCTTATTTCCTATAGACAAGCATTTTTTTGAAAAATCAGGTGTTTTGTGCATCCTAAGGCATCCTTCTTTACATAGATATCTATGTAAGGTAACCCTAGACCCGAGGCTCCGAGGGTCCCCCCAAACTTGAATCCTGGATCCGCCCCTGCTCCTGCCTATCCTACTATAGACCTTGTAAGAATTAAGTAGCTGTTTCTTTTGTTTTCGTGTTTTATTTTAAGTAAATAATTTGATTTTAATAAGAAAATATTGAAAAAAGCGTTTTTTCTTTACTTAACATGAAACAAAATTGTAAACAAAAAACCCAAAAAAGAATCGAAAAGAATCGAAAAAACCGGGTACCCGATTCCGACCAAGGAATCGGAATCGAAATTTTCGATTCTTCAAAGAGGTCCGATTCTGCATGCCCTACTTGCGAGTGACCAATATAGCGCGCGCCCTTCTCCCGCCGCCCGCGTATCTCACCGCTACGCATACCCAAAATACGCGTTCCACGCAATCCCCCCCATTTTAAAATGTTTGCCTCGTACTCGTACCACAGAATAGATGTAAGTACTACCGTACAAAAAGAAAACTCCGCCCCGCCCCACAATCAATTACCTCACCCCACCGGCGCTCATCTAAGTTGCTACGATGGCAGTATCATCTGCAAATGTAGCCACAGTTGTTCCCGGAGTTTCAGGTAGGTCTGATGTGAAGATAGTGTATAAAATAGGTCCAAGTACTGAACCTTGTGGTACTCCCGCAAGAATTTCATGAAAAGTGGAGGTGCAATCATTTTCCTTAACTTGGAAGAGTCTATTTTTGAGATATGATGACAGTATTGGATAGAAAGTGTGTGGAAGGAGCGTTTTGATTTTGTACATGAGACCCTTGTGCCATACTTTGTCAAACGCTTGCTGCACGTCCAAGAAAACTGCAGAGCAATATTCTTTACGTTCAAAGGTGTCTCTAATGAATTTGCATACCCTGTGGACTTGTTCTATGGTTCCGTGTTCTTTCCTGAATCCATCCAAACTGATGATCTGGAATTATAGCTTTTTCTGAGAGTATTTGAAGTATTCTTATCAGCAGCATTTTTTCAAACAGTTTAGATATAAGCGGTAATAAGCTAATTGGACGGTACGACGTCACGCCATGCGGTGATTTGCCATCTTTTGCTATCATAATGATTTGCGATATCTTCCATGCAGCTGGAAAATATCCTGTTCTCAAGACACTGTTAAACAGTATAGTGAGAAATACTATTCCTTTTCGTGGCAGTTCATTTAGCACCTTTTTATCTATTAGGTCAAAACCTGACGCTTTTTTTTCTCCATGTTTTTTATTACAGATTTGATTTCTCTGGGCGTTGTCGGTCTTACTGGTAGGTCTAGTTGAAAATCTTGTTGGAGAACTTCGTTCATGGATGGGTCGTCCGTTTCTTCATCACCATCATTGGGTTTGAATACTGAAGCAAGATGATTTGCGAATGCATCCGCTTTTTCTTGTTGAGTACGAGCCTATGTACTGTGTTCTTGCAAGCGAATTGGAGGTTTAGGTGTGATCGGAGTTTTACATACTCTCCAAAATGAATAATTCGTTGCTTTAGTGGCTGTTAAGTTTTCAATTTGGGATTGTGTGGTAACATTCTCTGTTTCCTGGATGAGATCTCGCAATTCTCTTAATGCCTTGTTAAATGCAGTTTTATCGGACGGATGTCTACTCGTATGCCATACTCGACGAAGTCTCCTCTTTTCCAGGATTTTGTGACGTATATCCATAGGAACGGTTTTGTGCCTGGGGGTAGTCTGCCTTGATTCTGAAGTACTGGTCCATGATGCTTTTTGGATTGTTTGAGTAAGACTATAAAAATAGTAGCATTTTCAATATCATCATTAGTTTTTTAAGAAATTTTCAAATCTAGTTTTTCTTGTATAATTTCACGGAATCGATTCCAGTCCGTACCTTTATTGTACAGTTTTGGAGATGTTTTTTCCAAAACATGGACACTGATAGTTAAAATAACTGGAGTGTGATTCGACGATCCATCTAAGCATGATTCTATTTTGAAAAAAAGTCTGGATACTCCTTTTGTTATGAAAAAGTCTAAAAGGTCCGGAAGCTTATTTGGATCTGTACGCCAGTGTGTTGGCTCAGATATCGCAATAGGAGTAAGGTGGTTTGTATCAACACTTTTTTTAAGTTCTCTGCCTCTGGTCGAGATCAATCTCGATCCCCACATGGTGTGCTTACAATTCCAATCTCCACCGGCTATGAACCTATTTCCCAATGAATTCAGGTATGTTGTGAACTGGGCTTCAGATATTCTGTGCTTTGGTGGACAGTAAACGGAAGAGATGTTGATATCACCGTGTTTGTCATGAACTGTGACCGTTGTTGCCTGTATGGCTTTAGTTTTGAAGTGAAGCGATTCATGATGTTTTATAGAAGATTTGATAATTACTGCGGTGCCACCATGCGCAGTGCCGTCAGGGTGATTGGTACTATAAATAGAGTAGTATTTTATCCTGATAAGTAAGACTATTGCAAGTAAAATGTGTTTCCGATATAAGCAGAATGTCAAGGTCATGTAAATGTAGTAGGGCCTCGACTTCGCTTTTGTTGGGTGTGGAATGGCCTCATGCAATAATTCTTTGAGTGACCATACTGCTGACAGCGCTGGCACTGAACTATTGTTTTGATTTTTTTGGGATCTTCTATTGTAACCCTGTCGTGGTAGATATATTTGATTTCTTTTGCAGCTTTGTTGTTTGGTCCCGCTACTAGGTTTATAAAGAATGTTTTGGTTGGTCTTTTCTCTGGGCCAGATCTTGCGTTGATGATTTCTCCGACTATTTGGTTTCCTGTCTCTTCAAATGCTTCCTTGATTTCCAGGTGTAGAGTTGTGTGATGTAGATTTCTGATCACCAGCCTGTAATGTCTGTTATCTTTCCTGTTGAACGTGTGACCTGAGACCATTTTCTCTTACTATTGTAATAAGTTTTTTGTATATTTATACATTTTCACTATTTATACGGAGTTGATTTTTATTAACAATTTTGTATGTGAATTGTGAACTGGTTTCTATCAATTTCTTCTTCTAGGAGAGCGGTCAACTTATTTATGTCTTCGACACTATATAATATGATTGGTGCAGGTTTACTGACTTTCCGCATCTTTGTTTGCTCATCTGCATTGATTTGATCTGTGTGTGTGCTCCTAGCCGATTTCGACTACGGCGACTGCAAATGATTCCGCCGTTCTTGGCGTTCGTGCGCTTTGATATGGCTTATATAGCCAATTTTACTTGAGAACGTGCGCGAGCAATTAGGACACGTCAAAACACCATTCTCATAGTTGTAATTGAGGACCGCTGGTGGTCGGGCCTTCAATTCCTCGCGCTTGGCATCAAGCTCGGAACGTCGGAGTGTCTCAAAATCTGAAACCTTGTCTCTGACAAGTGGGTCTCCACGTTTGGCGTTTGGATGCCTGCTCTTCCCATAGCGCGGGATAAATATCACACCGTTTCATGTGGCGTTTCAGCACATCTTTATATCGGAGAAGCTGCCCACCATGCTTACGCTTGCCCTCCTCAAGCTCGGAATAAAAGATGCGTTTTGCCATTCGCTCCTCCGCCATTCGAGACACGTGACCGCACCACCGAAGCTGTCGTCGCATAAGATAAGCTTCAATTCCATCTACGTTGGCCCTTCTCAATACATCAGTGTTACGAACACGATCAGACCATCTGATCTTCAAGATTTTCCTAAGACATTTTAGGTGGAATCTGTCCAACATAAGTATGTGCCGGCGGTACACAGTCCACGTCTCAGCAGAATATAAGATATTCGGCAATACTATCGCCATATAAACTGATATCTTTGTAGTCAGCTTCAAGTTATGTGAGCTAAAGACTTTTGAATAAAGTTTGCCAAAAGCAGTGGCAGCCGCACAGATTCTGCTATTAATTTCAGCGTCAAGATCACATTTAGATGTTATTGTGCTCCCCAAATATCGAAATTTGTCAACCTGCTTCAGAGCGTCCTCATCGAGTTTGATATTCAGCATCTGTTGGCCATGAGTGTCAAGACACATTACCTCCGTCTTCTTCACGCTGATCTTTAACCCGAACTTACAGCAGACCTCGTGAAAAACAGACATCTGCTGATGCAGGTCATCAGGGGACTCTGCTACGAAGCACAAGTCATTCGCATACATAATCTCAGAGATCAGTGCATGTGATACTTTTGTACGAGCCTTCAATCTCGCCAAGTTAAAGATGTTGCCGTCAGTGCGAAAACGGATGCGGATACCTGCAGAGACAATCTGCAAAACCTCCTGGACCACGACTGCAAAGTACAATGCGAATTTGATCTACTGGTAATCCATATCTGTTCTCTATTTGTATAGATTCGGGTGAATGAGTATTGGATAACTTCCTCTTCTTTTGTGGATTCCTTATAGTGGGTACTTTTTGCCAGTCAGGAGGTCCTGCTTTTTCTTGTACTTCCATACTATCTTCAGTTAGGACTGCTGGATCACTAGTAGTTTTATGAACAGTAATGTTTCCTAGTGAAGCCTAGCTAGTGTTTAGCCTTCCTGTGTTCCCTAGCGCGTCTTGGTCGAGTTATAAATAAGCTTGGATGAAAAGCTTGCTGAACTAATTTCTTATTTCCAGTAGCATTAACAGCTACGGGGGCCTGATCCACCCTCGCAGTGTCTTCGGTAACAGATTTCACATTCTTCGGCCCGAGTACCGGAGAGGTGCCATTCAGTATCAGAGTTGACTTCTCCTAGATCAATTACTGTACTGCAGTTAACGAGGTTGATCTCCCCGTGTCCGAGCTTAGATTTAAGTGGCGGCCCATACTCGCCACTATCATCCGTTGTCATTGAGTTTAGTGCTATTTTATAGATAATGTTCAGCCATGAGCCTTCCCAGCACCCCTCCAACCGGATTGCCCTATTGTCCGCGACTTCCGTAGTAGCTAGCTTCCATATCTGGAAGCCGTTTCGCTATCCGCAACCTGCGACGCGGTGGGTGGCACAGGGCCGTGCCCCTGGGAAGGATCACCCAGAACTAGGGTTGCCAGACGCCCGGGATTTCTGGGATTGTCCTGGAATTACGTGCCTTGTCCCGTGTCCAGGAATTACACCTTACTGTCCCGGATTTCAAATACCTACCACTTTTTTTTCATTATTTTACGAGTAGGTTACGCTTCGTGCATAGCGTAAGGTATGCATAGCAGTGCGTACCGAGTAGGGCTTCCACTCTCGGACCTATTTCACAATCTCGGGATCGAGACGAGACTATATGGCTGACTCTCGGGACTCTCGAAATTTCGAGACTCTCGAAATGATTATACCTATGACGCATTTTTTTATGATAGATAGGCAAGCGCTTGCCCGATATCACGCCTGATGGTAAGCGATGACGTGATTTACGATGGAACGCGCTTGCCTAGAAGATACCTAATCATTCGCGACTTGAAGGTCCCCAGATTGTACCTGTCGGGAAACACAGACTTATGCAAAGAGTCCACTCTCTGGCGGAACGGATGATAAAATTTGAAGCAAATTGCTAATTCGTATCTCTGGTCGTCCGATGGAAGAAAGGAGATGCGGAATTAGGTTGTGCACTACCACTTTACACTCGCCGAAATGTACCCGATAAAAACCTTGCGACCTTGCGTCTATGCTCGAGACTTCGGAGCTTATTACAGAAAAGATTATCGTTGCCGATGAGCTTCCTGGGGCCGTATTATGACCTCTTATTTCCTGGCAGTTTTCTGACTGGTTATCAATCTATCTCTTTTATTTGCTATACAGCGAGAAAGAGATGTAACTATAGCAATTCATAAACCTGGCAAGTTTTAAGCGGTTGTAATACCCCCCTCCGCTCAAAAGATTCAAGCGTCTGGAGCTCGTATTTGGCGGAGCCATCCCAATGATGACAGCAGTACTCCATACATGATCGAACTTGCGCTTGGTATAGAATGAGCAGCTGTTCCGGCGTGAAGTAAAGTATTTTCTCACCTTTGCGAAAATGCTAAGCTTTTTAGATGCCAATTGTACTTTATTCCAATTACTTGCGACCCGCCCTCGCTTCGCTTCGGTGTAGTGTGGAATTTGACACCATGTATTATACATATAAACCTTCCTAATGAATCACTATCTATTTAAAAAAACCGCATCAAAATCCGTTGCGGAGAAAGATTTAATAATACATAGGGACAGAGGGACAGGGAAAGCGACTTTGTTTTTTACTATGTAGTGTAGTGATACTGATACTTTATTCTCGATGAAAGAGCCAAAATTGAGTGTTAGAGTCAATGATATGCCGAGAAGGTTTAGTTGTTCAGCTATCGGCAATTCGGCACGGATACACCTCGGAAAGTGACTCAGGTCGAAACTACTCCCTTTAGCAGAGAACAGACACTCCTGGGTTTTTGATGGATTGAACCTGCCTGACCTGATTGGCATCGCCCCATTCGGAGACTGCCTGCAGTGACAGGTTCGTGTTCTGACCATCGCCTTCCTATGACACTGGGCTTGTTTTGCACTGACTCGAGCATCAGATATGTAGCTCTCTACAACGGTGTTGTCATCTGCGTACCCCAAAATACCGGATATTAGCAGGTCATTAATATGCAGCAGGTGTTCCTGTTTAGTCCACCCCTGATGGACCAATCCCTGACTCCGGCATTGATAGTCAACTGGTCGGATGAGTAGCCATCAATGACAACTCGAATCGACCGACCCTCTGGAAGTTCGATATCCAGACACAAAACCGGTGGGAAGTCCGTATGAAAAAAACTTTCAATAAGACTATCATGCCTCACCCTGTCAAAAGCCTTCGAGTTATCAAGAGTAACAGCGAGCGCTTCTCCATACCTCTCGATGGCTTCTCTCCATTTGCAAGTGGTGTACTTATGCTAGAAGATCTCCAGTGGACCGGTTTCAGCGAAACCCGTATTAATGGTCACTGAGGAGGTCGTTTGCTTCTGGATACGACAGGAGCTTATGGTTTAGTACACGTTCCTTTATCTGACAGGAAAATATATCAGAATTGAATTAAATTGAAGGACGATGAAAACAAAAAATCTGATCTTAGATGTAAGATCGTATTGTGTTTGTTTGTTTGTTCTGTTTATCTTAAAAAGGACACGTTATAATATAACTACTTATTAACACGCGCAACACGCAACTTTATATGAAATATATGTAGTCTACCTAGCATTTGAATAAGTCTCGAAAATCTCGAAAATCCCGAGACTGGAAACTAAAACTCTCGGGACCTAATATCATTCGAGACTCTCGGGAAATCGAGACTCTCGAATCCCGGGATGGAAGCCCTAGTACCGAGTCTGTCTAAAAAGTCAGTTTACATGGGAAATTTCAAGAGTAATATAAATTAGTTTTAAATCAGCCCCCCCCCCCCCGGCTATCGTTGTCCCGGAATTGATGCCAGCCAATCTGGCAACCCTACCCAGAACCCACAACTGCTGTTTCATACATTTAGATATTTTCGTTATTAATTTTTTATTAAACAGCTGATTTTTTTTCGCGATTTCAGAGTTGGTCCCGTAATACAAGTTGTTTAGTTTGATGGTCCCTATCTACCATATTCGGCTTTATAAGGCTATAACCAAACACCTTGTATATTGACAATAGGTAGTTTTTCTACGGTAATGTGTGTTTATGTACAATATGATTATAAGTTTTGTAATGATTATACTACAATGTAGTAGATACAATCAGCAATGCAATGAAAGTCACTTTGTACCTTAGAACTTTGACAAAGCAACTTTTTTGAGAGTTTTCTCACAGTTTGAAGCACTAGTCAATAAACGTTGCTGTGACAAAATACGAAAATGTTAAGCAACTTTCGTTGCTGACCCTATTTACTCAAATGATAAAAAAATCTTTTTAATATCAAAAAAATACGTAGGTTTTAACTAAGACGTAGGTACTTGTAGCTGCTTTTCATTACGTACCTACTTACCAAGATAGGAGGTACCTACAGAACACATTATTTAATTAAGTAGGTAACTAGCTACTTAAGTAATATCTAGGTAATTATTTGTTGAGATAGGTAACGATATTTAACTTTGGTAAGTACCTACCTTTCCGATCAGTACCGAAATAACAGTCGGTCGGAATTTTACCTATTCGTTGAATTTTGATGTTGTTTGTTTCCACAATCATACATACTATCATAGGTACCACACCACCAACACATTATCGATATTACCCCAATATTCTGGTAATGCCCTTTATACACGCTGTACCTATATATTCTTTTCTCTACACTCACACTAACACATGAATCCTTGTAGCTACGCACTACATCGTAAAAGTTCGATGGCAGCGTAGGATGTGGCCGGCACGGCAAACCGTTGCCGTTGAGGAAATATAAAAGCGTCTCCATATAATTCCATACATTTCACTTCCCTGTTGTGCCGTCGGACGGCTGCAGGGCCGTGTCGTGCCGGGCCGCATAAAAGCGCACGTTAGCTCTAAACCCTGTTCGCTGAATCAAGCTAGCAAAGCGCTGTCTCTTTCTCACATTTGCATACAAACGATAAGGACAACAAATGATCTAGCGCCGCCCACGAGCGCCCGCGACAGGTATAAAATCGTCGTATCCCCTCGTTTTCACCAAGGTATAATACATGTATAATACATGTTTTATGCAATTGTTTTGATTTTTGTTCTCATTCATATACATGTATAAAACATGTTGTATACAAAACTTGTTATGTACTTGTAATTCCCTACTTTCATTTCGTTCAATCACACACACACGATCGTAACAGTGTGAACGAGAAGAATGTTTGAGACTGTTGCAATACATGTATAAATCAAATACTTGTTTACAACAAGTTTACAACAAGTATTCTACAAGTTTTGTATGAGACTAGTATTTAACATGTTTCTTGGTGAAAACGAGGGGTTAGGCGTGTTCTCATACTGCTAATACAGGGTTAATACCTTTTCTCTTGTTCTGTGGTTTATACGGAATTTTAGATTGGGATTGGATTTTTCAATTAAACATTAATTTGATGTTTAATAGTAGGTACATTATGATACAAGTTAGCTTAGGTTGCTTATTGCACACAAGGCTGTGGGTTGCAGCCCGAGCCGTAGGCGAGGGCGTAACTCAGCCGAGTGTGCAATAAGTAAGAGCTCACGAGTTTCATACGACGTTTATCAACACATTTGCGAGGAAAAAACAAAGTAATTTACCACACAGCAACAAATACGATAAAAACAAAATAATAATCATGATGAGAAAAGGCACGCAGGTTTTTTTTTGTTTTTTTCACACTCCCAATGCAAGAATATTTTGCGAACAAAGGGGTTAGTGAGCATACAGCCTACTTCAAAATTATAAATTTAAGTGATAAAATGCAAATATTTTAATATTTTATAACAAAATATTGTAAATTAGGAATAATTTGATAATAATTAATATTTGTTTGACTTAATTAAGGACCTACTCATTTATTAATTCCAAAAATGCAAATGAATTTTCAGCGGCATAAAACCTCTTTGTTGTTATTAAAAAAATAACTGTATTACCCGGTTAAATTGAAAATGCTCTGTTTACTCGCATAAAACTTGCAGTAAGGTACCTATTTAACTTTGTAGGGATCATTCTATAACCAACTAGTGTTTTATATATTATTGCACGCGTTTGTTATAGTTCGGTTTATGGCCCTAAAAGCGATGTATTAGGGCTCACTTTACGAGCAAGTGTGTTGAAAATAATATAATAACATTAATCAAAGTTATAATAAAAAAAATATTAGGTTTAGAACATAAAAAATATGTTGAAAACACAATGACTGCAACGAACAAGGTAAGCGGTAAACGTCTAGAGACTCTAGAGCAACAACAGACTAATTGTGACTTGCATTGTGAACGCAGTCTTAACCTCTTATCCGCGTCCAATCGTGTGTAAGCGCATCTTTTCCGTACTAGCTTCATTCGGCGAACAAGGTATAGACTTCACGCACACAGTTGCGCGTGTGCAAAAACGTCACTGTGTAGCGTCTGTGTAATAGGTAGTTGAAACGCAGCGCTTGTATGGAGTGTCCGGGGTGTGCTCGTACTGTACCATGGGTGAAATAATTTCCAGGTATGGATGGACAACGTAGAAGGAGACAGCGAGGTGCCTCGTTGCTTCGGGTGCGGGCGCACGTTCGAGCGGCGCGCCGCCCTGGCCGCGCACACTCACACCTGCCAACCGCGGTCGCGCGTGCTCGCACGGAGGCCGACGGAAACTAAGAAGATCGAAATACAAATCCGCAAGGACTATAATAAGGGACCCGCTGCGAGCTTGAATGTGCCACTTAAAACTGCCGAATCTAATGGTGAGCATTTCCTCAATGTACCCATTTAAGCAAACTTAGTGGTTATAAAAATTTAAGTCATCATCAGCAACATTTTTAAGTAGGTAGCTTTGATCATCTATACCTGGTATAGATGATCGAAGGTAGGTAACATAAAAAATAATATCTGAGTAAGTAAAGTATATTAAATTGTTTTTAATTTGTTTGCAGATAACAAAGCTTCCAGTGAAGATATTCCAAGTGCAACAAAATCAGATCAAGATACGGATGAACTAAAGAATACCAAAGAACCAAAAAAGCTACCAGAAAATGATGTCTCCAAAGAAATGCCTATGGATATTTCTGAAACATTAGAAAAACCTGACGATTCCCCTGAAAAACCATCCGAGAGTCAAACACAAATTTTGTCTGAAG
Organism: Agriphila geniculea; assembly: GCA_943789525.1. Classification (NCBI taxonomy): domain Eukaryota; kingdom Metazoa; phylum Arthropoda; class Insecta; order Lepidoptera; family Crambidae; genus Agriphila; species Agriphila geniculea. Next base: position 13,744,134 of record OX038882.1, on the reverse strand, counting down.
CATCTAAACCAGTTTTTAAGTTACCATTTTCTCAACACATCGAAAAGAATAACTTGACTACTTTTCGACAGAAAATACAACCAGATATAGAAGTGAGTAAACTTCTATGTAAGAAATGTGACATTCAACATGATACAGTGCAAGACCTGTACGCCCATATGGCCAGTCATTACAAGTGGATGCGTTACGCTTGCAAATTATGTAACTTCAAACACTATGACCTAGAAAAACTTCCAGAACATGTGAAGGTAGTTCACAAACTTAAAGGCGATAGTGATTTCTACTATAGCACTGTGAAAGCCATTGATGGTAATGAAGCTCTAGAATTATCAGAGGGCTTGGACGAAAGTACTGATATAAATGGGGTGAGTCCCGATTCTCGACGGCCGAGTCGGTGTTCTAGTGATTCAAGTCGGCTGTCTGATGACAGCTCGTCAAGCAGCACTCGCGTGGAGTCAGGGACACGAAAGAGAAAGATATATCAGATTAAAGGATCCGCAAAGAGGAAAAGAGAAATTTTGGCGAATGGTATGTTATTTTATGAAACCTAAGTATTTTGTCAAATTACTAATTTTACTTTTTTAACTGATTCTGTCTAATACAATCGTTGTATGTTAGTTAAAACTGAAAAGTTGGTGATTTACCGAATAAATACTAATATATTTGTACATTTTGATATTATAATAATCTACGACTATATCTTCAACAAAATTATTTTCTTTCAGACGATGATGAAGATCAAAAGTCAGGGGACTTAGAAAAAGAATCAAATAGTATGGTGGAAAATGACTCCTCTTCGACAATGAAAACATTTGATGATAATTCCTCTGACATGGATGAGGTTGAAGAAAAAAATTCTAAGAGATCTTCAACTGAACATTTCTCATCAGTAGCTTCGCGTAGACCCGTTCGTAAAAAGACTAAACCTAAAAATGAAGATTTTGAATATGACTTATCTAATTTGCTTAAAATGGAAGCTCAGGGTTACAGGGATTCTCAAACTGTAACCACGAAATCCACTCAAACTAAGAAAAAAACTACTGTGTCAGATAATTCGAATAACTACGAAATTATCAATCGTGATTGTAGTGGAGCTCTAGCCACGTTATCGAAAAAGGCAGTTGAAAAGTTTACAGCGCATATTAAAACTAATTTCATTCTAAGTAACATACAGAAAGAATCAAAACCGTCTAATATATTTGTAAGACCTATGTTGCCAAAAATTTTATTGAGAGGAGATAAAAGTTCCCCTAAAAAAGATGCAATGAAGGACACTGAAGATAATTCAAGTTTACAAAAAGAAGGAAAGGTTAATAAAACAAGTGATGATACTACCGACAAATTATCAGAAAATGGTACAAAAACGTGCCCAACAGGAAGTTCTGATAGCATACCTAAGTGTGAAACAATCAATAAGGGTGAAACAACCAATAAGGGTGAACCTACCAATAAAGGTGAAACAACCAATAAAGATGAAACTACCAATAAAGGTGAAACAATCGATAAGGATGAAACAATCAATAAGAATGAAACAATCAATAAGGGTGAAGCAGTCAACTCTAAAACTACTACGAAACCAAATCCAAACATCCCATCAGTCGTCCCTCTAAAATTTCGTCGTCAAAGCTTAGAATTAATAAAAAATCCTCTTATAAATAAAAACATAAGTGATTTCAAAAAAGCTGGTATGAAGACAAAGATATTAGTTATTAAACCAATAAATAGAAACAAAGATGGCACTGCAATATCAAAACCGTTGAAATTCCAAACAATCAAACTGAAAGACCCTTCCAAAAGCTTAACATCAAGCGAGGAAAGTTCATCTGATCAAGTGATGGTAGTTAAAATGCCTAAAGTTGACTGTACAATATCACTACCGATTTCTGATAAAAAAACTGTTGATAGTGAAAAAATCACTTCATCAGTTAATGAAACTACTAGCAGTACTGAGACTTCTACAGTGTTGCTATCAAATTCAAAAGTAGTAAATAATAACGCTGATAAAGATAAAGTCGCAGATGAGATAGTCAGTAAAAAGAAAGTCAAAATTCCAGATCGTGATGAAGATGACGGTAATAAAAGTGCTAGTAATGATGGTGAAGTAGTTAGTGCAACAGAACAGAACTCGAAACCATTTAGTGACACTAAATTTAAAAAAATGGACAGTGAAATAATTGAAACTGCGACATAAACAGTACATTACGCATACAGTGTGTGTAGGCAATACTTGTTATAATGTAACACATTTAAAGCGTGTCTGGCCGCGAGAGAAACACAAAGGATAATTTTACGACCCCTTTTTAAAATGAAATATGTAAAAAAATGAAAGATTTATTTTTAAATTCTCAGTTTGCAGCCACTTTTTTATATCCTAAAAATCCTGGCGCGCACCTTCGCGTACAGCGCGCGAGCGGGGCAAGGGCACGTCAAGGGGTTTGCGCGTGTCGGCGATGCCTAAACAGTGGCAACAATTTCAATTTAAGTACGGAAGAGCTTGGGAAAAAATGAAAAAAAAAATGATATTGGTGGGTGTTACAAAATGACTTGACAATTTTTGAAAAAGGGTCCAAAAATTACCCTCTTGGTACATTTTTCGTGATGCGTATGGAGAGCGAGACGTTGAGGCCGGTGCCGGCGCGGGATTGACGTCTCTCTTCATTCTCTTCACAGACATTCCACAAGCGCAATAAGAGCCAAAACACTGTCGACCGATCGGTCGCCGAACGACTGTCAACAGCGACAGCGACATTTCTACTAGTTTATATGGACTTATGGACGCGTGTGCACTTGGTCGGAGCGAGCGACTCACAGACGCTTCTTATTCATTTATCTGTTTTTGCAACAAAGGACGTGCCTTTATTTTTCCTCGACTGTTTGTCTTTAAGGGTGCTTCTACAGGGTGCAAGTTGCCCGCGCAAGTTGAGCACTTGCGCAGGTTACATGCTCCGTGGAAACACGTGAACGGGTCCAGATCCATAACATTTTCCCCCGTACAAGTAACCCGCGCCTCAACGTGCGCAAGCTACATGCACCATGTTGAAGCAGCCTAATTAGTAACGATAATTATTAGTTATTCTGTGATGTGATAATATTGCAACTTCCATGCACGAATGTACAAAAAACACTACCCATATTCAAGTCGCTTGCTCGGTCGCCGCCGGCCAAGTTGTTTTTGTCGACGGGAGACCGAGTGTCCTCGTCGACCGGTAGACAGTGCGTTTTGGCTCTTAAGCGAATGTACCGTAGTGCCTACATACGCTTGCTTTAGACTTTAGATCATGTTTCGCCAAACTTTTTAGCCTAAGGGCCAGACTAACTCCTCCACGAAGACCCAAGGGCCAGGACCTAGCTAGCTACACCAACATACTGTGATTACAGTATGTTGGTACGATCCGGCTGCTTTCGCGGGCCGGATAGTTGGTGCTCGCGTGCCGGAAGCTGGCCCGCGGGTCGTAGTTTGGAGACCCCTGCTTTAGATAACGGAACTGAGTGAGAACTTTTCATTCGTGAGGTGAACTCGTCATGACATTAGGGTGCTTCTACACGGTGCAAGTAGCCCGCGCAAGTTGAGGCGCTTGCGCAGGTTACATGCTCCGTGGAAACACGTGACCGGGTCCAGCTCAATAGCATCGTACCCCCGCGCAAGTAACCCGCGCCTCGACGTGCGCAAGTTACATGCACCGTATAGAAGCACCCTTAACCGCACGGATAAAGAAACAATCTACAAATGGCGGCCGGTCATGTTATCTCGCTCACACATACCGTCATGCATGCTGCTTGCTATACACGTGGTCATGGGTAGGGTTACCATCTGACCGGATAAATCCGGTCTTGACCGGATTTTACGAGCTCAGACCGGACTCCGCCCGGATTTCATTCGAGACCGGATTTTTCAATCGTGCTTGGTCAAAATCATTACACCGTCATTGATTGTAATGATTTTGTCTAAACCATTATCACTGCACAGCTCGGAGCGCGCGGCGCGCTACGCACGCCGCGACTAGGCTCTATGAAAAATGCCCATAATTTTACTTATAAGAAACCACCTACTTGTGTAAAATTTTACAAAAAAAAAAGATAACTTTAAAGCTTTTAAATTTGAAATTTTTGCATTCACAATGCTATTTTTATACAATTACTAAATAATATAAGTACTTGAAAAAATTCGACTGGCACCAGATCAATTCTCGGACGGGAATTAATCTGGTGCGAGTCGATTTTTTTCTAGTATATTATTTAGCAACTTTAAAGCTGTTGCCAGCAGATAATAATAGAAGTTGTGCCTTGTGTAAATGGCCTACTTTTTTTTATTTGAGTCTAAGACCGGACTTTTGTCCATAAATCAGGATTTACAACCTCTTGCGACCGGATTTCCGAATTTTGGTCCTGGTAACCCTAGTCATGGGTGGGTCATGCGCTCACACTTTATGTACGGTCGCCAATTACAGATTGTTTCTTTATCCATACAAGTTATAATGGAAAATTTTGTGATCTTGATAATTTATCTCTATGATCGTCCACCCAGCTAGTTACTATGTCTATGTAGTAATAAAATATGTAACGTTCATAAATATCTACGAGATTTGTTGCTTGTTATCTGTCTAGCAAAGCAAGTATCGATAGCTAGACCGATAACGAGCAACTGGCTGATTGCATTGATGAATAAATGCATGCTTCTATTTTTGCCGTAGGTGACAACCAAGAAGCGTGACCAGAGATGTGCAAAATACTTTATTAAAAGTATTTAAATATAAAATACAAATACTTGGCTATTTCTTGTATTTCAAATAAAAATACAAAATGGTTTTCAAAAAAAGTATTTAAATACAAAATACAAAATACGTATTTTCAAAATACTTTTTTCAAATAAAATACCTTTTTTCGTAATTTATTTTTTATTATTGATATTATTTTTATTAACAGTTACAAGTGTACTACCACAGTAGGTACTACACAGTCCATAATAATTAATTAGAAGACGTTATCTTTATCTTTTGCAATAAACAAAAAAAAACTGGCCAAGTGCAAGTCGGAGTCGTGCACGAAGGGTTCCGTACCAAAAAAACGGCAAAAAAATCACGTATGGGAGCCATCCTCAAATATGTATTTTATTATGTTTTTATAGAAAAGTACATCGACTCGACTATAATGTATGGAACAGCTGTTTTTTTTTCGCGATTTCGTGGTTGGCCCCATAGTAAAGTTTTTTAAAAAATAAGAAAAAACCTTTAAAAACCTAAAAATAAAAACAAAAACAGCTTCAAATAACTCTAAAAGGCAAGAAGTAATATTAAAATCACCAATACGCATATCAATTTTAATTAAAAAAAAGGTCTAATGAAGTTGGGTGGGGATTTTAGAATAAAAAAAAGTTGTCCTCCATCGATCCCAACCGACTTCAATAGACGTTTTTTTATTAAAATTTATATGCGTATTTGTGATTACAATATTATTTCTTGGTTTTTGGAGCTATTTGAAGCTGTTTTTGTTTTTATTTTTAGGTTTTTGAAGGAGGTTTTTCTTTTTTTAAAAGCTTTTTTTACTATGGCACCAAAAATGTATCCTGGTAAAAAACAAGTTATAATGTACTATGGGCAACAGCGTCACTAAACCAGTTTGCAACAAAATTCGTGTGCGCGCGTATCGCCCCTGCACGAACTAAACGTATATGACAGCGGGTGCGGCGTGCAAGGGATTTTAACCTTAGCAGTGGTTAAGCGACGCTTGCCCATGGTACAACGAAATTTTCTCACTTTAGTGCATCATAACTTTTTTTAATGGGATAGATTTTTTTGGTGCCGAATTATAAGTCAACCCTAATGATAATAATATCTAGAGAAAGAAAATTTTAAATTTGTCGCGGGTTTGAGATGACACGACTCGTTGGCCAGACTCTATACTTGGAAACAAGTTTCGTTTCTGTACCACTTTTTTTAAAAATTGGACCAAAAAACTGCAGTCTAATTTATTACAAACGCTCTAACTTGGGATCTTTGAAGCTTTTAACAAATATTAGTGTTAAAACCGGTCAAATAAATAAAATATAGTATAAAATAACTTCATATTATTTCACAGATTTTTAACACTGGCATTTGTTCAAAGAGATCATCCTTAATATTATACGCAGATCGGCATACGTGGCCCACGACTGCCTAGTGTACAGCTCTTTAGCAATTAGTCTACTAAAATTCACCCATTAGAACCCGAATTAGATAGAAAATAAGCGAAATGTCATGACCTCATGACAAATTACCGAGCTCTGTGATTGGTTGTTTTGTTTTGTTTGACATTGACATGACATACCTATACCACAGAATACATAGAGATAAGTAATTTGTATTTTAAAAATACTAAATACTTCATAAAAAGTATTTCAAATAAAATACAAAATACATTTTGAAAAAAAGTATTTCAAATACAAAATACAAATACGTATTTTGTATTTTGTATTTGTATTTTATTGTGTTTACTTGTGTTTTAAATACATGTATTTCAAATAATTCACATCTCTGAGCGTGACAACCTAAAATTAGGAAATTACCTCTTTACTATACCTACGTAAGCCAATTTTATGAATTCTCCATAACAGTCATATCGCATGTGCCGGTTATTTTCCAACGATATGTTAATGTGAAGAAGTGCTTTTATAGAAAAAAATATATTTTAACTAGGTTTACTACCTACCTATTTAGTGTTTATTTAGTACAGCCAATGCTGTTTATCTGAACCCAAAATGTATTTTTTCATCCATTTCAGTGCCTGTTTACGAAATGAGTATTTTTATTATTTTGTACTGATAAAGTTACGATATGTTACATTATGTATGTTTTAAGTTTACCCTTTGCGGATTTCGTTTATGTATTGAGTATCAATACGTTAGGTAGAAGAAATAAACAATTCTGAATTTATGACGTCTGTTTTATTTTGTAGATCCTACTAATATTATATTATAAATGTGAAAGTTTGGATGCAGGAAACGGGAAAATCTCCTAGAAAACCTTTGACCGGGACAAAAAGCCTGTAATGGGACCAAGAGGAACAGTTCAAAAAAACAGGGATAAAAAGTATTTGTCAGTAAAACAGGGTTATTCCGTGGTCGTATTATGTAATCTGTGTCGTGGTCATCATACCAGTGTCACAGAATTAATAATAATAGTAGGGAATAGGGATAAGATACAATGTACCATGGGCAACAGCCACTCCTAAGGTTAAATCGCTCGCACGCCGCGCCGTCATATCATAATATACCTACCTACCTGCGTTACGTTTAGTACGTGCAGGGGCGATACGCGCGCACACGAATTTTGTTGCTAACTGGAAAGATCGAAATCGCTCATTGAGCGAAAAAAATCGCTCACAACGCGTTGTGGTTGTGGTCACTGCCAAAAATCCAAAACGCTCATGCCCATGTTGTGGTAGGTAATCACAGAAAATGTGCAGGACTACAGCTGCGTGCGTCACAAAAAATATTGGAAAGACTATGCCATGAATGAAGTCGAGAATTTGTTGCACAAAAACCAGAATTCGTCGGTCTTGCTTGCGTTTAGGAAATACGTGTGGCGCACGCAGCTGTTGCGACGTCTCTAGGTACAGCTGCACCACACAGATCTCGAAAACGTAGTAGCGAAAATTCACAATAAGAGCCACACGTATTTCCTAAACGCAAGACCGATAAATTATGGTTTTTGTGCGACAAATTCAGACTTCATCATGGCATAGTCAAAAAGTCAGATTTCCAACTTTTTTTGTGGCTCAGCTGTAAGTAGTCCGGCATATTCACAGAAAGACCACAAAGCGAAAATAGTCATGGTCATCATACTAAACGACCACAACACAACGCGTTGTGGTAATGAAGAAAGTCATGACGCGTTCTGAGCACTAGTAGGGTAGGGTACCGTGCCACGATGGACAGGTACCTATTGTAGTTTCCAGTGACTCTAAAAGTTGTGTTTAACAACTTTATTGTGTTGATTTGAAAAAAAAACTATTGTAGGTACGTGCCGGACTACAGCTGCGCCACAAAAAAAAGTTGGAAATCTGACTTTTTGACTATGCCATGATGAAGACGATAGTTTGTCGGAATTTGTCGAACAAAACCCGAATTTGTCGGGCTTGCGTTTAGGAGATACGTGTGGCGCAGCTGTAGAGACATCTCTACAGCTGAGCCACATAGTGGAGACCTTTTTACCTGGATCTCGAGAACGAAAGGTCGTAAGCGAATCCTCACATATCTCCTAAACGCAAGATCGACAAACTCTGATTCTTGGTGATAAATTCCGACAAACTAACGGCTACACACTCGAGTTATCAGATTTTCGCTACGACCTTCCTTTCTCAAGATCCAGGTAGAAAAGTCTCCACAGCGTATCTTAACATATCTCCTAAACGCAAGACCGACAAACTCTGGTTTTTGTGCAACAAATTCCGACAAATTAACGGCTGCACACACGAGTAATCAGATTTTCGCTACGACCTTCCGTTTTCGAGATCTGTGTGGCTCAGCTGTATAGACGTCTCTACAGCTGCGTCACACGTATCTCCTAAACGCAAGCCCGACAAATTCTGGTTTTTGTGCGACAAATTCCGACAAACTATCGTCTTCATCATGGCATAGTCAAAAAGTCAGATTTCTAACTTTTTTTTTGTGGCGCAGCTGTAGTCCGGCACGTATCTATTGTCATAAAAAAAAACTTGATTTCCAAATTAATGTAAGTAAATTGTAGAATTATTATTTTATGTCATTTTTTTCCAAAACATAACTTAAAGATAAAAGCTATTGTACGAATTGTTAACAACAGTCATTGGAATTTACAATCACCTGTCCATCGTCAAATTTTATTACTTTAATGCTCAGAACGCGTATGATGGCTTTTCTTCATTTCCACAACGCGTTTTGCGGTGTGGTCATTTGGTATGTTGATAAGTTGCCAGTTAGTTGAGCAGTGGGGAAAAAAGGATGATGACCACGACGCGAATTTCGCTTTGTGATCTTTCTGTGATTACCCCACCAGTATACCACAACACGTCATGGGCGTTTTTAGAAGAGCCATATACCTAACCTATATCACGAATTTCGCGTTGTGGATTTTTTGCAGTGACCACAACGCATTGTGTGCGGTTTTTTCGCTCAATTAGCGATTTCGATCTTTTAAGTCTAACATATAAAAGAGAAATACATACACTTAAATTCAATATTTTCTAAGGTGAAAAATGAAGAAAACCACTGATAATAATTACTATATTTATTAAGACATACAATTAACTTCTCATCCTTTCACATCAATGACAATTTAAGCATTCTTGGCAAGAGTGTCAGCCTTTGCAATAACTTCTTCAATGGGTCCCACCATATAGAATGCAACCTCGGGTAAATGGTCATACTCTCCCTGAAGGATTTTAGAGAAGCCCTTGATGGTCTCTTCAAGGGGAACCAGCTTGCCAGCATGTCCAGTGAACACTTCAGCTACCTGGAAGGGCTGTGACAGGAATCTTTGGATTTTGCGCGCGCGAGCTACTGTCAACTTGTCTTCTTCAGACAACTCATCCATACCCAGGATAGCAATGATGTCCTGAAGAGATTTGTAGTCCTGTAGAATTTTTTGAACGCCACGGGCAATATTGTAGTGCTCGGCACCGATGACATTGGGATCCATGATACGTGAAGTGGAATCCAGGGGGTCCACAGCTGGGTAGATACCTAGCTCAGCGATGGCACGCGACAACACAGTGGTGGCGTCCAAGTGAGCAAACGTGGTGGCTGGAGCAGGGTCAGTCAAGTCATCAGCGGGCACGTAGATAGCCTGCACAGAGGTGATGGAACCCTTCCTGGTGGTGGTGATACGCTCCTGCATGGTACCCATGTCAGTGGCGAGGGTGGGTTGGTAACCGACAGCTGAGGGGATACGACCCAACAGGGCAGATACTTCTGAACCAGCTTGGGTGAAACGGAAAATGTTATCAATGAAGAGCAGTACATCCTGGCCCTCCTGGTCACGGAAATACTCGGCCACTGTCAATCCTGTGAGAGCTACACGGGCACGGGCGCCTGGGGGCTCGTTCATTTGCCCATAAACAAGTGCGACTTTGGAAGTCTTGTCCTTCAGGGAGATGACTCCAGATTCAATCATTTCATTGTACAAGTCGTTGCCTTCACGGGTACGTTCACCTACTCCAGCAAATACAGAGTAACCACCGTGAGCCTTGGCTACATTGTTGATAAGTTCCATAATCAACACAGTCTTGCCTACACCGGCGCCCCCGAAGAGACCGATCTTACCTCCTTTGACATAGGGGGCCAGCAGGTCGACGACCTTGATGCCGGTGACCAGGATCTCCTGCTCCACGGACATGTCCACGAACTCCGGGGCCTCGGCGTGGATCGCGGCCTTCTTGTCGGACGCGATGGGGCCGCGTTCGTCGATGGGTTCACCGATCACATTCATGATGCGGCCGAGGGTCTCCACGCCCACGGGGATGCGAATGGGCGATCCGGAGTCGAACACGGGCTGGCCGCGGACCAAACCTTCGGTACCATCCATGGCGATGGTGCGGACGGTGTTTTCTCCCAAGTGCTGCGCCACTTCCAAGACCAGCCTCGGTGTACGGTTTTGTACCTCGAGGGCATTAAGAATAGACGGAAGTTCGTTTTCAAACTGTACATCTACGACGGCACCAATGACTGCAACCACCTTACCATCGGCTTTGGGCACTGCGCCTTTGGCTGCGTAATCTCTCTTGGAGCTGGCTGTCACGGCGGCGACTTTTCCACATTCTGTCAAGGTTTTCTCGGCAACTGTTTTAGCGGCTAAGAAACCGCTTCCGATCCTACTTACTGCCCCGAACATTTTTAGTTTTCTGGAGCACTTAGGTAATGAAAAATTCGAGGCCGCCCTAAATTATGTAATCCAGTAACCTAAAATTACTAAAGAGCAAAGATAGATTTTTTTTTACATGCTATAGAGAATAGACCAGCGGGTCTATCGGCTAAAAACATTGAAGTTCATGTGAACTGTAATTTGACAGATGAATGTAATACATTGCTACTTCATATTGGCACAAATAAAAATTTACCAAAGAAAAGTAGCAATGTATCACATTCATCTGTCAAATTACAGTTAACATGAACTTCATTGTTTTAGCCGATAGACCCCACAGATGACCACAAAGAATAAAAGTTTAAGCCGTGTTGACGGTATCAAGTATACTTGGACAAAAGGGACAAAGTAGTTTGGATGACTACTTGGACGCTACTTAAGCTGCGTTGACATGATCAAAGTACAATTGTTCCAAGTAGTTTGGATGACTACTTGGATCATGTAAACGAGCAATCAAAGCGCACTTGGGTTGAAATTCTAATCAAAGAAAACTTGTACGGCTTGGACCATGCTCTACTTTCATCCAAGTCTGCTTGGACCAAGTAGTTTTGACGACTACTTGGACGCTACTTGGATCATGTAAACGAGCAATCTAAGCAAGGGCGTCGCCAGGTGTGGGCCGCTGCCCCCCCTCCCCCCCCCCTAGAAGTTAAAAAATGTAGCCAACTGCAAATAACCAAAGTCCTAAGGCCGTGCAATTGACTTGCTTTTCCGACAAATCCTGCCCTATCTCAAAGTTTGAATAAATTCACTAGGTGCTCTTGACTGTACCTCAGGGTTGCCACCTTTAGGAACATAAAAGTCGGGATAAGGGAGCGGTGGGGGGGGGGGGGGGTGGTTCTTGCAATTCAGTTTTCATTAAATCTACAGAGCAACGTTTCTGACATTAGATCATTTAAGCGTCATATGGGAAAATACTCCTCAACATCGAAGGCGGTATACCGGTATACTTAACGATATATAAAGCGATATAAAAAGACCTCCAATATATAAAAAAGAATATTAGTCCAGTACTTGCATTATTTATAAATTTATGCCTTACTCAGGGTATGTATCCAGACGACTTAAAGAAGTCGATCATACGTCCTATATTTAAACAGGGAAGTCATTATGAGTATACTAATTATAGGCCCATAGCAATTCTTTCAGTGATAAACAAGTTGGTGGAAAAAGTCATAGTCGACCAGGTGAGCTCTTTCCTAGAAAAAAATGACACATTAACGAATGCGCAGCATGGCTTTAGACAGGGGCGCGGCACCTCCACGGCGCTGGCGGCCTTTACGGATGACGTTAACACCTACCTGGACAGCGGTAAGCAAGTTATATGTGTTTTTATCGACTATAAAAAGGCGTTCGATACGTTAGACCACGAAATATTATTGCAATCCATGGACGAATGTGGCATACGCGGTCCGACTAATAAATGATTTCGAAATTATCTTAGCAATAGAACTATTCGTACGGTGGTCAGCGGCGTGGAGGGTGCCGAGCGCAATGTCGTGCTAGGTGTTCCCACTGGCTCAGTTTACGGGCCGATCGGCTATATTATGCACGTCAATAGCGTGCCTGGAGTAGTTCAGTATTGCCGGGTGTATATGTATGCGAATGATATCATTCGCATACATATACACCCGGCAACACATATGTGTTTACTTTATTCATCTAAGAACGTTTCGGAAATAATAAGCTGTTTGCAAGCTGACTTGGATAACATAACCAAATGGGTGCATGATAATGGTATCATAATCAACCAGACTAAAACAAAATGCATACATATACACTCGCCTTACAACCGGTCTGCGACGTCACTGAATCTCGACGATATTAACTTAGTGTGTCACAATTACGAGTGCCTGCATGGTGGCGCGAGCGCCTGCCGCTGCGCCCGCCTGGGGTTTGTTGACTCGTTTAAATATCTAGGCTTACATGTAGACCGTAAGTTTAACTGGAAGGTACACGTCGGAGAGGTATGTACGAAGTACGAAGCTAAGGGTATTGTTGGGAAAATTCTATCATCTGAAATCAGTGTTAAATAGACGTAGTTTGCGAATGATTTATCATGCATTAATTGATTCGTTGCTTAGCTACGGATTGAGCTGTTATGGACGAACCTTTGATACATACCTCAAAGATGTTAAAAACTTACAAATAAGATTTCTTAAATATTTATTATGTAATAATACAAAAACGAAATGTAATGGAGACTATGATAAATTGTTTACCTACTGTAAAATACTACCAGTTAATGCCAAATTTGAATATTTAGTAATAATGGAAAATTATCACAATAATACTTTTATGAACCGAGTAATGAATAAATATAATACAAGAAGGGTAATAGGCGAATTTTGACACATGTTTCTTAGTGAAAGTAATTGTTTGGTTTCATGGACTGGATACATCCTTAAAATTTGGATGCTAAGTTCAAAATGACCCGATATATATCGCGTGATATGGCGTTTTATCAACACCCCTGTCAAAACCCATTGTCTTTTGACAGTTAAACGTGATAAATCACTACATCATCATATTCATATAGTGTTTCGGTGGTCATGCTAGGGGGGTTGCTTGGACCAAGTAGTTTTGATGACTGCTTGGCTTGGACGCTACGGATCATGTAAACGAGCAATCCAAGTGCACTTTGACGTAGCCGTATTGAAAAAGCTACTATGTCCAAGTTCCATGATCTTGATCATGTCAACGCGCTTTATGTTAAAATGACACCTGTCGGCTCATGGCTGTCAATCTCCTATCAATCCTTCTTCTTCTTCTTATTTTTGTTATGGCAATCTACTTTTTTCTTGGAAGTAATTTTTGCCAGTGTCATGTTTTGAATAGTTCAGTATTTCTAGATTTGCCACCCCCTAAGGCCGCCACTGAAAGCAGCAATGTCACTGTTGCAATCAACTTTGACAGAAATGTCAAAGTTGATTGCAACCAAATTGCAACAAAGTTAGACAATCAGTCAGCCTTCGGATCGGACGCGCATCCCTAAGTGAGTGTCACTGTCACTGTCAATGTCAAGCAAGTGTTCTCGTCGTTCGTTGTATTGAATGTCTCTCTCGTAATAATTAGTAATTTAATTAATTACAATACAAAATAAAAATATTTATTTTATATGGTTAAAGAAATCCAGTTTACCATCAACATAAATTGAGCTTTAAATTGAAAGTTTGAACTAAACCAAGTTGAAGTTATGTACCGGCGTCGTATTACAGCACCTTGTGTACGTCGTTAAATTATTCGTTAATTTCAGAAAATCATTTTCTCTACCTTATAAACCCTATAAATTAATAGCTACTGTACAACTATACTTTATCTATAGGTTTTACTACCTTTTTCCAGATCATATGGCTGCAACGCTGTTCATTTCAAGGCGATTATGCAAGTCGTGCAGGTATTACTGTTCCTCAAGTCCAAATCAATGATATTCGTTTGCAAAGCACTGTAACTATAGAAGACAGCTATGTTAAAAAGTTTATGAAAGCTGTTGGCTGGATGGACCAGTCTCGTACTGTAAGTATAGTATAAGTATATCAGTTAGTTGATATCGAGTTTAGTCAACAAAGAGATTTAGTTGGAAATGGAACTGATTTTGTGCCGTATTTTAAGGTTCAGTTTCAAATAACTTGACCTCTAAACGTTAATTTAACAGAGAAAGTGGCCCATCTTTCGATGATCAGACTTTACAGCCAAAGAGAAAAAAAAATAATAGGGTTATATACAGCTACTTATTGGGTTTGTTAAGATTCTGTAACTTAGAGGTGATCGCACATTTGTATTCACCATACGCACCACATTTAGAATTTGCTGAGAGAAATGGTGTGGGCTTTCATACATCAAATTATAAATGTTGCACGGACAATGCTGACAAATGTGCAATTATCTTTATCAAATCTATTATTAGTAGTTTTTATTTTAGAATTCATCTTATTTGGTGTGTATTACAAACCTTTAGACACATAATACCACATATGCAAAATGCCACCTTTACGCAATACACCATAAACGCAAAATACCACATACGCAAAATATCAACTTAGCAAAACACTAACTTTGATTTACGCAAAATCCCAACTTTGATTTACCTTGCAAAACACCAACTTTTTTGTAATTGACTGATTGAAAAAAAAAAACTTTCTGTACTTTGATTTGCTACCAGTAAAGTCAAAGTCTCCAGTAGTAAGGACTCCCGTTGACGGCTGTGGAAAATATGCTGACTGAATCTGATGAACAGGTATGATAAGACCACCTACCTTTACATTCATGCTAGCCTGGTACTTTTCAATAGACTGATTGCCCTGTTAGACCAACTCTCCAGCAGTTAGCACTCAGGAGTTCTAACCTCCAGCAGTTAGCACTCAGGAGTGCTAACAACGCAGGCGTTGAAAGAGAGCTGTGGGGGGAAAATGCTGACCGGATCTGATGAACAGGTACTTTGATTATTGGTATTGGTATTGGTGATGGGCTCTTTTCTCCGCATTTAGACTCTAGGTACTTTGATTAGCTCCTTTACATTCTTGATAGCTTGGTACTTTTAGTTTTAAGCATAGT
The DNA here is from genome assembly GCA_943789525.1 of Agriphila geniculea. Taxonomy (NCBI): domain Eukaryota; kingdom Metazoa; phylum Arthropoda; class Insecta; order Lepidoptera; family Crambidae; genus Agriphila; species Agriphila geniculea. Next base: position 13,728,706 of record OX038882.1, on the reverse strand, counting down.
CACAGAATAGATATAATATAACCTAGCTAGGATAGCCGAGTATTATGCGTCTAAAGGGCTGAGTAACCTTAGCGAAATAGTTTCTTCAGCCACTCCACTTCAGTGACAAAATAATTCTAAGTCCCAGGTGGTGTTTTGCGTTTATGGGATTATATGTAGTTGGTATTTTACATATTTTTTCTACAAATCCGCAAAACATCACAAAATCTCGAGTTGGTATTTTGCGTTTGTGGTATTATGCGTCTAAAGGATTACAAAAATGTATAGTTTTTGAAAAAATCTTCATGAATGATGCCTTTAATATTTCAGAGATTAAAACTAACTGGATACTTCCTCTACGAATCAGTACCAGATAAAGTGGCTTATAGAGAATGGTTTGAAAAATTGGAACTTCCCGACACATTTGTTTCTTGGTTCACTGTCACTGAGTTACATGTTTGGATGCTAATGGTTCGTTACATGGCAGAAGATATTACTACTGCAATCAAAGACAAAAAACAATATGTCAAGGGAGATGGACACTTTGTGAGGAATTGCCTTATAGAAGCATTGTGGGCAGATGTAGGAAATAAAATAAAATTATTAGAGGTAAGCTAACAACTATACCAGTGCTTCCCAATCAGTGGTATGCCAGGTTGCATAAGAGGGTATGCAGAATAATCACTTACTAAGATATTCTTTTAGCAACTTTTTTATACATCACTCCTGAGAAGGGAGAGCAAGGACCGGAACCGCTTACCGTTAAAAGGGTTTTGATTGGGTACTTCATAGAATTGTTTTCAAAAACCCAGTTGCAGTTTGAGGTCTTTCTTAGACCCCTCTAATGTACAGAAACAATTGGTAACCACTAATCTATAGGTTAGGTACCAATGTTTTTCAACCTTTAAATATGCAACCCCTATTCAAGTAAAAAAGCGACCCTCTGGGACGATCAACAAATATAAAATATTAGTTATTTGAAGACAAGACTATTACCACTACAATGGTGTCAATTTGGTTGACACGTAATTACTAAATTGACAGGACTTAACCAAAATTTAGCATTCTGTCCTTGTCTTTTCGATACAGAAAGAAAAGGATGGAAAACTAAGTTTAGTTTAGTCCTATCAATTTAGTAAAGTTGTCACCAAGTGAATCGGCACCAATGTAATAATTTTTCAAAATGCCACATGATGTTTGTAAATTGTTAAAAATATAAACAGTTCCAGCCTTCTCATTATTTCTAACCTTGTGTAGGACCTTGCCTTTTTCTTTTACCTGTGACCCCCCCTAAGTAAGGAGGGATCACGTCGCGACCCACAGGTTGGAAAACAGTGATCTATAGGTAATTATAAACTAAAAAAGCTGTGTCTGTACAATACTGTACTTTGAATATATTTCAGAATAACTGTTTTATTAGGGTATGTCCCAGACATTAATCTTCCATAAAATGGGGAATGTCCGAAAAAAATCAAATTAGCTGAATATTTTTTTATAGGTAGGAATAAGCTCCCTTATTAATAGAAAAAAGTTTCAGAATTTTCAGTTGCGTAAAAAATCTTTAAAAAATGAAAGTCTCTTCGACTTCACAAATGTACGAAAGTAACAGCAGAATGGAGATTATACCTTTGCCACCACCTGCCACAACAACAACAAGTATTAAGAAAAAAAAGTATTGACATTTCTTTTTTTTAATACCGTGTTGTGGTTGTGGCAGGTGGTAGCAAAGGTATAAATTCCATTCTGCTGTTACTTTCGTACATTTGTGAAGTCGAAGAGACTTTCATTTTTTTAAATTTTTTTACTGAACTGAAAATTCTGAAACTTTTTTCTATTACTAAGGAAGCTTATTCCTACTTATAAAAAAATATTCAGCTAATTTGTTTTTTATGGGACATTCCCCATTGTTATTAAATACCTATCCCCATTGTTAATAAGTAGTAATTCTTAAGTATTTGAAATAATTAAATAACTATTTATTAATAAGTCCTTATTCTTATTTTTTAAACATTACGTTCCAGGGTGCCAATCCAGCAATTGCCAGAAAACAAGTTTCTGAATTATCAGAACAGTTTCAAGCTGCGCTCGTTGCATATGATGAAGGTCTTAGTGATGACAAAATTCTGGCTGCTGCAATCTGGAGGCGATTTTACTCATTATCTGAAGATGCCAAAGCAGAGAATATTGAAAGAATAGTCCATTATATTAGACATCAAGTAAGTTATAATTGTGAATGTAGACCAACGCTACCTGTTTAAAAAAATATATAAATACTTGATTATTTATTTAATTCTTTTTTCTTTTGTTTCAGATGTCCCTTCTGGATAAAATACCCAGTGAAGATTTAAAATTCAAACCAAATATTGAGTGGTTAAGTATAATGGATCATTAGTTCAGTAAGTTATTCTATAATTTTTGTTATTGTTAAATAATTGTTATTTAAAGCATTAACATATCGTTATTTATTTATTCATATACAATAACAAATAAATTACATTATTTAGTAGAAAAAAACAGATGTCTCAGTTCGTCACAGCGTTGTCGCTCCCATAAAACAGTTACAACAGTTTTACATAAATTATTAATTTTACAATCATCATTACAACGGGGCCAACGGTAATCACTCACTTTTGAGTAAAATGCAGAGTACAATTCCAGTAATTTGGGCTGGTCTGTAACCATGGAATATACTAAATTGTTCATTGTCTTGGCAGTTAGGTCGTTTAGCTCAAAACTGTTCTTCATATCGTAGAGCAGGAACCAATTAGGTCTCCGTTCTGGTGTCAAGTTGGCTTCAGTGAGATTGTAGGCATAATTCACGATATTGATGGGTATCTGCAAAGTTATGATTGGTCTATTTTATAGGTAGTTCTTTAGTCTCTCAGTCAATATTGCTGCGGCCAGACTACCGCGCTGTCGCGAATCTTTTCGTTGTCGTGTAAAGCTTCGTACAGACTGAGGCGAATTCTGCGCGAAATTCGCGAGTGCGATCACGTAACTCAAAGCGATAGCCATAGCAATAGCCATTGTCAAAGAAATTGCTATGGCAATGGCTATGGCTATGGCAATTGCTTTGAGTTACGTGATCAAAATCTGTCAAAATGAGCGACGCGCGCGATTCGCTCGCGTCAGTCTGTACGAAGCTTTACACAATGGCAGGATAGTTTTGCTGATCCATAAATCGTCCACCAGTCGGCGCACTACCACTAACTTGGCGCTAGTGTAGATACTCAATTTTTGGATGTTGGAAGCGATTTTACGTAAATATTAATTTTTCTTTCAACACATTTTAGTTTTCTTCAATCATTAATTCGTTTACTGTCTAACTTCTATAATAATTATTAATTAGTATCAATCATTTTTACATATAATTTAAAATAAATAGGAAAATCGGGGTTAAATAAAATAAATAAATCCTTACTAATATTATAAATGCGAAAGTCCGTTTGTTTGTTTATTTGTTTGTTTGTTTGTTACGCCTTCACGTCTTAACTATTTTTAGTCTTAGCGATTTTTTAGTCAGTTTCACCTACTAATATTGTATTCTTGCTTGTTTATAGTAAAAGAAACGGCCGCGCAGCGCGATTTTTAGTCAGTTACATCTACTAATCTTATTATTTTGCTTATTACAGTAAAAAAACGGTCGCGCAGCGCGATTTTTAGTCAGTTTCACCTACTAATCTTGTAATCTTGACGCCTGCGGCGCCCCTTTATCTCCGGCGCCCCGGGCGGTCCCCCGTGCTCGCCCCCCCCCCCCTCCTAACGCCGGTACTGTATTATACATAGTAACACCCAGACCCGTCACAGAATTTAAAATTCATCATTTCAATTTCTGCCCGGCCGGGAATCGAACCCGGGACTTCTAGCGTAGTAGGCGGCATGTTGACCACTGCACCACTTAGGTCGTCAAATGTCCGTACAAAGGTTTCCAGCAGCAGTAGCGCCACCAAGCGGGATAATTTTTGTGACATCCCGCCATTACAAACTATGAGTCAAGGGATTAACGTTTATTTTCATGAAATACCTTTTAATTTATTTCTTTTAAGGCGCAGTAGTTAGTACTACTAGCGCCGCCAATACATTTATTTTTATTCCTCTTAAACCAAGTTAATATTTAAAAGAAGCTCGTGTAATAAATCTCTTAAATTGTCTCTAATATTTTTTGAATAACTCTTCAACAGTTTTCATTCTTTCTGTAAGTTTTGAAATCCATTTTAGCTCAAAGTGGATACTTTTGGATAAAATGGATTTTAAAACTTACAGTTCTTTTTTTAAATATTGACTTGGTTTATTACGAGTAATAAGCATAAATGTATTGGCGGCGCTAGTAGTACGTACTACCTACAGCGCCTTGAGTGAAATTAAACTCTAGTTCCCTGATTCAAAGTTTCTATTGTACAACACGACAGCGAAAAGCGTCCAGACAGCGCGATAATCTGGCTGCAGCATATAGAAATAATATTGACTTATTTCTTGTATACTATAGTGATTGAATAAATAGTAGTCCGTCGTAATAATATAATCCGAATATTGAAACTTACCAAGGTCTCGGTGTTGAATGTGATAATTTTGTAGTTGAGATTATAAAAAGTGTAGGTCGTAATACTACCGCCACCCCAAGCCACATTGATGGGAGTATCGTCGGGGCTGTAGAATACCTTGAACTCGTCGGAATGTGTGTGACCATTGAATTCAGCAGCTATTGTTGCCGAGAACCTGAAACATTAACATCATTCTCAATGCTAAGTCTTTAATGGTCCATGCTCCATATTAACCCATAAGGGGAGGAAAGCCTGCCTGCATGCAGTAGGGACATTAAAATGGCTGATGTGCAAACAATAAGATAAAAACGCGTCTAATTTGAATCTTTAGATCTTCAAACGTTTCGTTGTATTGTCGTAGCGTACGTTTAAACGAAATTTTGATTGAAACTATAGTTATTAATTTCGTGAAATGAAAGTAGGCTTCGTTGTAAACAAAAAAAAAATCACCTGTTAACGATTCTGTTGTACTCTCTAGTCCAAGTGTATATGAGGTCGTGGACGCCAGGCGGGATATGAGCGATAATGTGCACTTTCTCTCCCTGGGACTCTGCTTTGTACAACTCTTCAACTAACCAATCCAAGTGGCGTTTAGGGTCGACAGGGTCGTACACCAACCACCTGGAGATAAAAGATTGTTCAGTAGGTACAATTAGCAGATTTGTACCTACACTTACTACTTAGGCAGCCATTACACAATCAATTCAAATCGTTATCCAATCAAGATCCGTTGATCGTGATCAGTGATTTTAATCCAGATTGACTGTGTTGAGAAGTGTGTTCGCGATCTGTCAATGTCATACAATCTGAGTAATCTGACTGATCACGATCTGGATTGACTGTGTAATGGCTGACTTAGGTATACAACATCCCTAAATCACAAAATATAAAGTCTAGGGCGCGCCGGGCGACGCTCGACGAAAAAACCCTTAATTCTTTACTTGTTACTTTATAGTCACGCAACTGGAAAGAAACGTAAGCAAGTGTTACTCTCAGAACGCCAGACCTTGTTTTCTTCGACCATGGTTTGACCTAAGATGGCCTGTTCGTCGTGTCTGTGCGTGCACAGAAAACAGCGAATTGTTTCAAGTAGAGCGGCTCTTTTGTTCTGTCACGTTGTCTACATTATACTGTGTGTGTGCCTATAAATGCAAAAAGTACGTAAGTGGCAGCGCGCTGCAAATGGTTGTTAAATGCTTTGGTATCATTGAATACGTAGAAGATCTAGAAGTATCCTAGTTACAACTTCTCAATGTGTGTGTAAAGCTATGATGCCTTACCAGTAACAACACGAGCCCAGACCATCGTTGACCTTACTTTAGCGAGTGAACACGCGTCTTATCAGATTTCCGATTGGCATGTGTCTGACGAGGCGTCGTGCTCCGATCATCGCTGGGTCAAGTACAAGCTAAATATGACTATCACACCGCCTAATCCCCGACGTAATCCACGTAAGATGAGCTTCTGTCCGCAGAGAAGCTAAGGTGTCTCTAGACACACCTACAACTCACGCGGTAAAAGCGGATATTGATAACCACGTTGATCGCATAACAACAACATTAACCACCAGCTTTGAAGAAACATGCCCACTTTCTACTCCCAGCTCCCAGCCAGGCAACAAGTATCACTGATGGGGACTTGATCTGGAGAAATTACGCCGCAAGGTAAGAAAGTTGTTCAACAAAGCAAAGAACTCTCGAGAAGCGCATGACTGGGACGCCTATAAACAAGCCCAATACAACTACAGGAAGCGTATTCGCCTCAGGAAAAGAGAATGCTGGAGACGCTACTGCACCAATATTGAAACCAACAACGAGGCTAACAGAGTGAAAAACATCGTGTGCAGCGAACCAATCCACAATCTTGGTTTCCTGAAAAAGCCTGACGGAACATACACCAAAACAGATTAAGATACCTCAGAACTGTGAATGACCACTCACTTCCCAGGATGCCGCATAACGGAAAGTCGCATATGGGAAGAAAAAGATGAGAATTTAACTGCAGAAACCGGCTGGAACATCGTCCACAAGGTTGTCAACCCGGAGAAAGTAAGATTGGCAATCAACAGCTTCCTCCCATTCAAATCAGCGGGACGAGATGAAATTTTTCCAGGGCTGATGAGGTGGAGGGACGGAGGTCTTATTGACCACCTCGTAGCCATCTACAGAAGCTGCCTAGCACACCGCTATATTCCTATGAAATGGAGGGAAGTCAAAGTAGTCTTTATCCCTAAACCTGGCAAAGGTAAGGTTGAGTGTACTCAACCTAAATCATTCAGACCAATTAGCCTCACATCATTCCTTTTAAAGGCAATCCAAACCAACATGCCTACTCTGCGGGCAAATCAACAGAGTCTGCCATACATAAGGTGGTTTCTTATATAGAAGGCAATCTCAAACACAAACTATCAACACTAGTCACCTTCATCGACATCGAAGAAGCCTTTGACAAAACCAACCTTACCAGCATAAGCCAGGCCCTCTCCAAACCTGGTGTCGATCCCACTATTGCCGGGTGGATTGACAGCATGTTAAGAGAAAGAGCTATACAATTTACTGTGAATGGTACCACCAGAGGGGTAGTAGATAAAGGATGTCCCCAAGGGGGTGTCCTCTCACCTCTCTTGTAGAACATTGTGGTCAATGAGCTGATTAGTTGGCTCAACGACCGCAACTTCCTCAGAGTAGGCTATGCAGATGACCAGACCATACTTATCAGCGGACGAGTTGAGAGTGTGACATGTGACCAAATGAGGTCTGCATTGAAGGTCGTCGAACTGTGGTGCACTAAACACAATCTAATAATGAAACCAAACAAAGACGGAATTAATCATGTTCACAAAGCAATCTTAAACTTCCTAAACTTTTCAATACCAGTCTGTCCCTAAGCAAGGAAGTCAAGTATCTAGGAGTGATACTAGACAACGAACTCCTCTGAAATAGACATCTCGAAGGAAAACTAAACAAAGCCACCATCATCTTTTGCCAATGTAAAAGACTACTCGACAAAAACAGGGGGCTAACACCGAAAATAACCATGTGGCTGTATAAAACTGTTATACGTCCCATAATCACATACAGAGCCGTTGCCTGGTGGTCCTAAACAGAGCAAAGCACCGTAATCAACAAGCTGCAGAAATTCCAAAGATTGGCATGCTCTGCGATAACCGGCTGCATGCGAACTACCCCCACAGTCGCTCTAGAAGTAGCTCTGGATCGAACACCCCTGGACCTGTTTATACAACAGGAAGCCTCCATGGCTGCTATAAGGCTGAAACACTAATCGCTGAGTCACTAATCGCTGACCCATGCGACTGGATTCCCAAACATTACGATTAGTGGTTTAATCTGACTAAAAATCACGATATTAAACCACTTGACCGTTATTAGAAGCTTATTTTATAATGAGATAGGCGTATCCGCTTCCGTTGCATTTTGCGTCTCTTTCTACCCTACGCAGCTATCCCTTTCGCACATCCCTGCTTTTCACCAGAGGAGGTGGGGGAGCGTGCTTGGTCGGCAGCGCACCCCTGTTCCACATTGGCGTGAAAATTTCCGTTGAGTGAACTTGTGCTCCAAAAGTGCTTAACCTTGCTACTCAAAGTAGCTACTTATACCTAGGTTCCTGCATAACTACCGCACGTGAGTTGCACAAACATTATTCGTGTTCATATTTTGCTTTTGTTGTAACGGTGCTACCGTTCGTAAAGTTTAAATTTTTACAGAATTTTTCTACCCTCACAGTTTTTATAAAATTGAAAAATGTTATAATTAGTTTTTACCGAGTTCAATTGATAAATTGCTAAGTGTTTTACGTAATTTTAGTTTAGTTTGAGCTATCCATTTAAGATTTAGCAATAATTTTTTTTTGAAATTGAATCGACATAAGAAGTACGTTTTCACTTTTTACTTAGTTATTTACTGCTACGAAATTAATTTTTACAGTATATTTTGAGATCTAGCTATCTACTCACTTTTTAGCGAGGTAAATTTGCGTAACTATGGACAAAGTCGATTTTTCTAACGAATCCACCGCGAGAATTTCCGGTGTAAAGTCACGACAACGCAAACCCTCAGTTGAGGGTGGTCGACGGTCGAAGTCGACTGGTAGCAGTAGCGATAGTAGTTCCAGTACCTCGTCCAGCTCTTCCGAATCTTCGCGAGATTCGAGGAAAAGAAAAAGGAAATCGTCTCGCCGCCGCCATCGTTCTAAAAAGCAAAAGCGTGAGCGTCGCCTTTTAGAGAAATTGTCAAAAGAAGTGGGTGAATTGCGGAAAAGTGTCGTTTACAACGAAACCAATCGGTGTGATAATGATAATGAATCTTTTATATCCGACGCTAGTCGAGAACTTTATAATGATTGTTGTGCCTCGCAGGCCTTGTCACCCCCGTCTAATTTGAATCTAGATTCTTTACCTAATTTAACATTTGATTTTGAAACGAAAACGAAAGATCCCGCGGTACCCCCAACTCCTAAAGAATTTTTGACATTTTTAAATGAGGTTCAACGTTTTGGAGACAAAACGTGGTCCGATGTACGTTATTTTGAGACTGAAAAATTATATAATCATTCGCCCGGATTTACTGATCTTGAAACTAATGAAGAGGTGAAAGCGTTTGATAAAATACGCCACCTATCTTACTCTGATAAATCTTATGCCGCGATTACTTTTGCAATTTTAAAGCAAAAAGAAGTTTTCCTTAGTAGCTGTCGTAACCTATTAGCTTGGTCGAAGTCTTCTGACGCTTCACTTAATAATCTTGATGAAAAAATTGAGGAGTTTTTTCTAAAAGGCGATTTCCATAAAGTGTCCAATGACCTGTTACAAATGACTTGCGGTCATAGAGCTGAAACTATAGAGATGAGAAGGGATGGCATCCTCAAGTGTGTTCGCGACCCACTGGTTAAAAATAAAATAAATAAAATCCCTCCATCTAATACTCATCTTTTCGACCATGAGGCTCTCACAGCTGCGTTAGAGAGTGCGGGAGGTATAAGGAAAGTGTTCTGGCCGATAAATCAGTCTAGCAGCGGAAATGCTTCGCGAGCAAAATCCAATAATGCTGCACGGCACCCCTCGCAGGGGCTTGCCTGTCACAAGGTACCACCGCGTGGTACTTCTGAACACTGCTGTAACATGGCGCTCAGTGCACCTACTAGCTACCATTGCCATTATACTCCGCCCTCGCAGGGCGTTCATCATTCTAATAGCCCTACAAATGGGCATAATAATATGGGGCATGACCACCGTTACCATCATGGCTACCATGCCAACAATAGAGGCGCGTCCTTTCGATCTCGCAGATCAGGACCAAGACAACCGGCACAAAGAGGCCAGAAACGTCCCTACTCGCCTTCAGGCAATAGGGGCAATAAAAGACGCAGACAATGACTCGAACAGGCCTTTCCAAGCCGGTCGATTAGCACAGTTTGTCAGTCATTGGAAGGCAATGGGGGCGCCAGATTTTATTCTGCGAATAATAACGGGGTATCGTATACCTTTTCAGAGGAAGCCGCCGCTGAAAACACCAGATCTAAAAAATTGTTACCGTCGTACCTTGGTATCAGACGAAATGACAATGGTTATTCAAAAGATGAAACAGCAAGGTGTTCTAAGAGGAGCGATTCTCTCACCGAGCTTTATTTCACCCCTGTTTCTGGTTCCAAAGGCCGACGGCTCGTGTCGTCCGGTCTTCAACCTGAAATTACTAAATCAGTATGTGCTGACAGACCGTTTTCGGCTTATAAACATGCACCGTGTCCCGGACTTCCTCCAGCCCCACGACTGGATGTGCAAGGTGGATTTGTCGCAGGCATACTTCAACCTACCAATAGCACAATCTCACAGGCAGTTCTTACGCCTTGTTTACATGGACGAATTGCTCGAAATGACTTGCCTTCCATTCGGCCTGAGTACAGCGCCGAAAGTTTTTGCTTGTCTAACGAACTGGATTGCGCAAACTCTTCGAGAAAAAGGTGTAAGAATTATTGTCTACCTCGACGATTACCTCCTTGCACATCAAGATCGAAACATTTTATTAGATCATGTAAACATGCTATTGGAAACTCTCGAATATCTCGGTTTCCATGTCAATTACGAGAAATCTGTTCTTGTTCCACAAAAGAGCATTTCTTACCTAGGAATAGTCTGGGACCCCTGGCTAAACCAGAAGTATCTAAAGCCAGAAAAAACTGCCACTGTCGTCTCAAATATCAGTCAGTTTTTAAAAAAGGGCAAAATATCACTCAAAGAGCTCCAAAGCCTAGTAGGTTTAATGAATTTTGCCAGTTTTGCAGTCCCTCGGGGAAGGCTAAATCATCGAGCGACCCTAAAGTTTTTGAATTCTTTGCCCAAAAATGTGAGCAGAACAAAATACACCCTCCCTTGTCAGGTGATAGAGGAAATGCGCTGGTGGGTTCGCAATTGTTATTTGACTACACAAATTCACGTCCCTCCACCAACACATTTTTTGGCCACCGATGCTTCCGACATAGCATGGGGTGCTCAAGTGAACAATCTCACAATATCCGGCATATGGAGCCCAGAGGAAAGACTTCTACATTGCAATCAGAAAGAACTGTTAGCGATTTACAAAACTCTGGAGGCTCATGCGCTAGATATGGCACAAAGTACAATCATTATTCAGTCCGACAACCGAACTGCAGTAGCGTATCTTCGCAACGAAGGGGGGACAAAGTCACAATATCTGATGAACCTAGCTCGGTCGATTTTTCGCATTCTGGACGATCATCAGATTCATCTCAAAATCCAGCACATTCCCGGCAGGTTCAACAATCAGGCAGACTGCTTGTCGAGGCACCGCCGACCCCCGGAATGGCATTTACTTCCGAATTGCACAGAGATGATCTTTGCAAAAATGGGTGTCCCAATGATAGACCTGTTTGCGTCCAAAACAGCCAAAGTAGTGTCCAACTATGCAACGCTGGATCTCAACGATCACGAGGCAATGTTCCACGACGCATTCAGCGTGATATGGAATTTTCAGCTCGCTTGGATTTTTCCACCACCTTTTCTAATTCCCAAAGTACTAATGCACCTCAATCAAGCCACGGGGACATATCTGGTTGTGGTTCCACGATGGGAAAAAGTTTTTTGGAGGGCAGACCTGAAGTCTCGGGCCATTGCAGCCCCGTTTACACTGACGAACCTGCGACGGTTTCTAGTAGACACGACAACGGGTCTACCGCCTCCCAAAGTCCAAGACATTGTACTAGGAATCTGGAAATGTGGGGGTGGGCAGAGACAATAAAGTCGTGGAATTCCAGCCAAACGGATTTGCTCAAATCTTCTTGGCGTCCTTCCACATGGAAAACATATAAAGTAGCTTGGAATCGTTGGATAGCATGGGCAAATGAACATGAGGTAAATCCAACAAATCCAAAGGGGTCAGAATTAGCTCAGTTTTTAGCAGACCTGTTTTTAAAAAATAATTTATCCTATAACACGATACTCCTCCATAAATCTGTTATTTCCGCGCTCTGTAATGCAGAGTCGTCTGGTAAATTAAGTGAAGACACGTTAGTCAAACATATTCTGAAATCTATTTCCCTCAAGAAGCCTAAAGCTTCGAAGCCACCTATTTGGGACATTAAAGTTCTTACAGACTACCTAAGTCATTACTCTGTTGATGACAACAATATTTTCCAAACTGTTCGACATACAGCAGCTCTGTTAGTTCTGTGCTCAGGTCGCAGAATTCACGACCTAACCCTTTTAAGTGTAGACAAAGACCATTTTACTTTACAAGATAATTTCATCATCTTATGGCCACAGTTTGGTTCAAAAACAGATTGTAATGAATATCGTCAATCGGGTTGGAAGCTTATGTACAACCCACAAAACCAAAACTTAGACCCTTTGTTCTGGATTAAAAAATCTATAGCAGTTTTAAATGAAAGACGTGGTGAGTCTGGTTCAACCAATTTATTTATTACATTACGTGGGCCACCATCCCCTGCGTCCCGCACAGTCATAGCAGGATGGATCAAATCGCTCATGACTCAGGCCGGTATTACTGCAACCCCAGGCAGTGTGCGTTCTGCAGTAGCATCTAGTAACTGGATCAATAATTTTCCTCTTGATGATATCTTGGCCAGAGGAAATTGGAAATCCGTTAAAACTTTTCAAAATTACTATCGTCGTGAAGTGATGATTACTCCAAGCGAACAATCTTCTATAACTTCCCTTTTTAACCCTGTGCGTTAATATCGTCTGCCAATAATTTAATTAGGCTACCTAATGATTCCTTTTCATTATCACTTTTTTATTTGAAACAAATGCTTTTGTTTATTTTTACTTACATAAGTATACCAAATTTGATTAAAATACCTGATGATTTTTGTTTTTGAATGATTTATTTTCATTACTTATCAGTTTTTGTTCGGAACAAATGTTTTTGGTTTATATGTATCATCATATATTTACTTTACCAAATTATACTAGGATAATATAGCCAATCCTACATCATTATTTTTGTTTTTGGTCATTCTTGAATTATAATGAATGTAATAAAGAAAATTGAATTTATTTATTACTTTTTCTTTTTCTCGCACATAACTTGCTTTACATTTTATTTATATAATATGTAGCTTTTCACCAGGCGATAACAAACAGGTCTCATTATAAAATAAGCTTCTAATAACGGTCAAGTGGTTTAATAGACGCGTTTTACCTGAAATAAAACGCATATTAAACTACTTACCTTATTAGAAGCTTAGTTTTTACCTCTGCCTGGTGATATTTCGACCCAATGAGGAACAGGGGTGCGCTGCCGACCAAGCACGCTCCCCCACCTCCTCTGGTGAAAAGCAGGGATGTGCGAAAGGGATAGCTGCGTAGGGTAGAAAGAGACGCAAAATGCAACGGAAGCGGATACGCCTATCTCATTATAAAATAAGCTTCTAATAAGGTAAGTAGTTTAATATGCGTTTTATTTCAGGTAAAACGCGTCTATTTTCTTGCTATATGTATAGGCAATTAAGTTTAATTTTTATTTTAAATATTTATTTTTCCCGACAACAACCGCAAAATCCCGACATTTTCAAATTTTCTCCAGAAATTTGGACTTCCGATCTGGCAACCCTAATAGAAGGAGATATGAGTTTTTTTCTGAAGTGCGGCGGCGTGAAACTTTGAATGCCACCCCCCACTACCTGCCAAGGGGGGGCGGATGGCTACCGGGCTAAATCAGCTCAGTTTCACTTAAGCTACATATGTGTCAAGTGAATTCATCTAATGACAAATTGACCTCTTGCCACTAATTCCTAGGCTATATGTAGAGGATGCCTGGAAGCAGAGGAAACAGCCGCCCACGTGATCCTGGTGTGCGTGGGTTTGGCCGCACAACGGGCAGAAATCCTCACAGGGGTGAGGTCGCTCTTAGAAGCCTGTGAACGCCCCAGGAGGCTTCTGCGCTTCTGCAAGGAGCTAGAATGGCTTGACTAGCCATACCGATGCTATATTCATGCATAACGGACCAAATGGGAGACTAAATGCGGAGAAAAAAGCCCATCACCAATACCAATATGCCTTACCAGTTATATCTATAAGCGACGTTGTTATTAAGTGAAATGACCCTCAATCCGGGCCTGACCACGACCGAGAAGTCGCCACGGTCAAGCAATGTAACCTTTGCTTCCTCTGTCAGGTAATGACTCCATTTCTCTGCAAGAGCCTTGTAGAGCCATGTCGTATTCAACTTAGGGGCAGTAATGGTCGATGGCGCAAATCTAAAAAATATATAATATTTAATACAAAACTAAAGGTCGCGGTTTCATAGGAGTAGATAGAGATCACTTCTTTCCACTTACAAGGTCCTTATATATATCTTTTGCTTCATACTCTCTTATCTGGATCTATCATAAAGGAAGACCTTTCCCACTCATTTCAGATGGGTAGGTTGGTACTCTTGACCAGTGGTGCAGGCAGACCATACGTCTTTTTCTAGTGAAATTGAAAATAGTAAAATTTATAAATAAAGTACTTACTGATTTGTGGGCTGAGATTCATGATTGCCAATAGTTGGCACCACCGTGACGCCGTCTCCAAAGGTTTTGCGAATCTTGTCAATCATATAACGATTCATGTCATTTATCAGTTCGTACGAGGTCTCCCAAACTCCGTGATCTATTGTGTCTCCCATATAATACACCATATCTACATCCTAGTGAAACAAAATCAAAAGAAGTTAGGAAAATGGTGTTCAATTCAAACTAATATACGGAACTGGTAAAAAGTATATTATCTAGTTTCAAAGAACTCACATTATGATTCTCCTTAATAGTGGCAATGGCGTCATCATATGCCCAAATTGGAGAGTCACAATTTCTATAGTCTCCCCAATACCCAGCCGGTGCTGAATTACGCGATTTAGGGAATCTCGTGCGAGACGACTTCTTGTGTTCTCGAATCTTCTCCACAATGGAAAGGTCCAATTTCTTTTCGCCATTGTCTTCGATTATGCTTTCTTCCACCAATGATTCATCAACATTGGGCTCGTAAGAGAACGTTCTGGCTTGTGATTGGCCCTTTCTGCAGCACGTGGGCTCATCGCAGTCTGCTACTCCGAACGCTTCATACAGAGGGTCAATGTGAGCGTCTGTTATTATCGCTACTTTTAAAGGCTTACCGTCATATACTGGAGCCTGAAAAGACCAAATTATTTTCATTAACTATATTGTATTAATAGAAAAATACTGGATAGTGAATTGGATACTCATGGAAGGAAATTAATTCGAAATATTTTCTACAACTTACCGGGATATTGTCCCTTTTCGCTGGTAAATCTACTTGCCATTCAAATCGTGGATCTTGATGCGAGCAAACATCGGAATCACCAGCAGTTTGCATTACAATGCTACAAAATATTGTGGTGTAGCTTCTGGTGTACTCCTTATGATGTGTGTTAAAATTGGCTAGGAAATAAAGAAAGAGCAGTAGAGTCGCCTGTATACAGAGTGTAGCTAAGCTAGCAACCAAAAAAGGTTGAACTGTTCAACTAAATTTCCTGTCTCAGTAAAATGTAATTTGGTTCAGTTATGAGTGAACTTTAGTAATATATCTTACCATATTCAGACTAATGGCGCCACTACACACATTATAGCTTGCAATACCCAAATTTGTGCATATAGTTGTAATCGAGCTTGACAACTGTTCGTTTGTGTGGCCATTTTTCACCCCTTGGAAAAGTGCAGAGGAGGCACTTCTGCAGATTAGGCAATCGATTGCCTGTAAAAAAATATGGGTATCGGGTAACAATAAATTCCCATTTTGGGTATTGAGTAACTAGTTATTCAGAACGGGCGATTAAATTACTATTTGGGCGACAATCTTAGGGCACACAAAACATTTAAAATTTGGCATATATTTTACTTAAAGAAGGCGACTATTAACCTAATCGAGATGACAAAAATACCATGTTGGGCTGCTTAAATCAGTTATACAGTTAACTTCTTGGTATTATAGTCGCCCACTCAGCATTTTTGTCACTCATTAAAATTATTTGTCTCCCACATGTAGTCGCCCGTTTTACGTATTTTTAGTAATCCACAGTTTGTCGCCCGTTTATTTATTTTGTCGCCCAATAAATAAACCGCTGCCAGGTTTAGTATTAAAGTATCCCATCGACAGTCACCCAATGAATTAATTCCCAAAAAATATCTTTTACAGTGCGAGGCAAACATCTTGAAATAGGGTAGGGATTACACGACACGAACGCGTATTTTGGTTATGCGTAGCGGAGAGGTAGTGGCGGGAGAGGGGCGCGCGCTAGCTATTGGTCGCTCGAAAGAGCACATGCGCGAACTATCCCCACTCCGTCGAAAATGGTATGGATAGCCTTTCAGAACGACAGGAATAAGCAATTTTGTAATTACTACTTGTAGGTACTTATATTCATAAGACGATTAGAAGATTTATGATAATAATTAGACGAGAAGTTTCATAACTTATGAATCGTCTACCTACTTTAAAGAAGCGATAATGCGTCTGGATTAGTTAAAAATGAAAAGAGATACACTGATAGAGAGGTCAATAAATAAGTCAAGTTGAATCAAGTAAGAGCACGCAATGAGCGACCCTTTCTTTGGTTTGGAAAATAATTGCCAGACCCACATACCACTCTAAATTGACTAGTGTTTTCTAGCCATTTTGCAGAGATAGGTTCAGGTCTTCGTAGGATTTCCAATGCATCAGTAAAGGTTGATTTCTCATCTTCGGATAACTCTCCCAATACGAACTCGGTGAATAGTGTTTCTATGTCATCTGAAACAATTAAATAATACAGACTCCTTTCCTTTATGTTCTTTAAAAGGGATAAGTATTACAGATGTTTTGATATTAGTATTAAATTCATGTATTCAAATGATAAGAGTTGTTATCGCATGCTGCAAACCACCCATCGTCCACCTGATGATAAGGCGGTGTTGTTATTTGCGATATTGCGATACACTTGGATGACTACGTTAAGCCTAATCTCATAAGAGGCAAAATTATAGGTAGATATCGGACACCTTTGGTGGGTATTGGTTACGTAGGTACTCAAAACTCACTGAATATACATACATACAATCGGCCTCTGAAATACTGAACACTATAAGTATCTTTATCGCACCAATGGATTCGAAGATGTAATGTAACTATAAGAACGCAAACGCAAAAATATGCGCAACATTGTTCTACCTCTAAGTTTTTACCACTTGAACTATTAAGTTTCCTTGATTCAAACATTAGAAGCATAAGTATATTTTAAGGAACAAATAGAAATAACAAAACTTCTTAGATGAGACTATCTATAATTTATCGAAAATATCAAAGTAGGTAGGTATGTATTTACTTACTGAAAGTGACGAATTGCCTTGCTGCACTGAAACCTATCAACATAAACACGCACACCAGCAGTCTCATCGTCCCCGCTCAAATGATCGCCGATAACTGATAAAAATTAAATCACCTTTTTTATAAATACCTATCTGTCACACGCACTCAACACACCAACATTCCTGATCCAATCAAATTAGACATTGATCGTTGTAATAAATCAGGTATTTTTGGTTTTTGGATATATTGTTGGTAATGTGGAGGCAATGTTAAATCCAAGTTTTCGACCTCGGCAGACGACTTGGTCATTCTCAAAAAAAAGTTTCCTTTATTTAGTATTTGACGATTTTGACCCGGAAGGACTGGTTTATCATCAAGATTGTGTAAGAACGTTTTAAAGTAGGCTAAATTTGCAACAATTTTAGGGTAAAACTGTTTTGATATGACCGATAGTTTCGGCGACACAGCTTTTCAACATTTGGTCAATTTTTAAAAATACAATTTCTTTACCAAAATTTCCTGTTTTTCAGAAGTATTTATGTTTCTGAAGCTTTATTTCTTACTAACCTCCGCCCGCGACTTCGTCCACGTGGACAGTAGAAAAATCCCCAATAGGTATCCTATTTTCCCATTTAATAAGTCGACTAGTTTAAATTATCTCCTTAGTGTATGAAAGCTAGTACTACGGAGAGTTCAAGCTGGTTCCCAGGTTCCACCCACCTGAGTTAGATAAAACATGGCTAAGATTTTAAATTGAAACCCAAGCTACCAAACTGAAAATCCCATCAAAATCCGTTCTGCGGTTTTTGCGTGATTTGCGCACAAACATTACAGTTTTATTATATGTATATAGATAATCGCTAATTCGTCATTCGTCGAGTTAGGTTTTCCTACTGGCGTTTTCATCGTTTATTATTTTCCGATTTTTGGAACCCAAGTGACCCAACCAAACAAGAAGTTAGGTAGAATATCTATATATATAAAATATATATATATATATATAAAATATATATATATATAATATATATGATATAATATATCAACGCACAGCCCAAACCACTGAACCTAGAGACTTGAAATTTTGCACATATAGATACCTTATACAGTGTAAGCATCTAAGAAAGGATTTTTGGAAATTCCACCCCTGAGGGGGTAAAATAGGGGATGAAAGTTTGTATGAAAGTCTGTCAGTTTCGAAGTTAGGATCTTCAAATTTTGTATTTAGATTTCAATCTTCAGATTGAAAATTAATGTTAACGTGTGCCAGCGTTTTTCATAATTCCACAATCGAAGGGGTAAAAAGGGGTATGAAATTGTACATGGAAAGTCCTTCATTTTCAAAGATAGGGTGGCCAAATTTTGAAAAGCTGTGTCTCTGAAACTATCGGTCGTATCAAAACCGTTTTACCTTCAAATTGTTGAAAATTAAACCTACTTTAAAACTTTCTTAAACAATCTTGAAGACAAACCGGCCCTTCCGGATCAATATCAAAACTGAAAAAAGGTATTCTTTTTTTTGAGAATGACCCGGTCGCCTGGCGAGGTCGAAAACTTGGATTTAACATTGCCTCCACATTACCAACAATATATCCAAAAAACCAAAAAGAAAATACCTGATTTGATGCAACCATTACCCCTTTTCATGTCTAATTTAACTGTAGTATCCAGGCAAATTCTTGAAATGTTTCACCGGCATTGAAGTTCAATAACACGGGTACCTACTTTTTAATTACTCGCCCGATATCTCAATGTATTATTATAAACTATGTAGATAAGCAAATTGATATGAAGTTAAAAACTACGAACAATAGTAGAGACAGCTGTTCCTATACCTAGTAATGTTTCATTGATAGGAACTTTCATAAAAAATCAGTAAAGAAATTATATAAGTAAGTATTACCCCAACGCAATCACTTGTCAAGATTATTATCTAGAAAATGGATATGATTCAGTGGACGTCATAATAACTAAATAGATACCTACCTACCTAATAAATAATCAAATTGTTGATACTGAAATTAAAATCAGTTTGGTGTAAAGTTTGCTGTTTTAATTTGGTTTTAATATAAGTAGGTACATACAATCTAATCTACGAAAAGCAGGTATTATATTATCTACCAAACGCACATTTACCTAGTAGATACTTGATCATTCTCAATCGATCGTTCACAACCAACTATACTCCTTTCTCTCCTCCTATGATCTTTTGTGTCCTTACCAATCTGGTTTTCGCCCTTCCCACAGCACGGTTAGTGCACTGCTGAACATTACCGAGGACATACGCAATGCAATGGATAACACTAAGCTCACGGCAATGGTTCTGCTGGACTTTAGCAGTGCATTTAACTGTGTTGACTTTGATCTCCTCCTTGGTACTCTGCGTTCTCTTAACGTCTCCGCCCCTGTCATTGAATGGTTCCAGTGCTATCTTTCTGACCGTTTCCAATGCGTAGTTTATGATGACACTTCATCTGATTGGTCGCGCTTATCAGCAGGTGTGCCGCAAGGCGGTGTTCTCTCCCCTTTATTATTTTCTATATTTATTAACAACATCCCCTGTGCTATATCCTCCCCTTTCCACCTTTATGCTGATGACCTGCAAATATACAGACATTTCTCCGTTGCCGAGGCTGCTGAAGCGATGGACTCTCTGAATAAGGATCTAGTTTCTATCCGGGACTGGGCCACCTCGTTTGGTCTTATTGTTAACCCTACCAAATGTCAGGCTATGGTTGTCGGCAGCAGCCGGTTAAGGAGCAAAGTTGACTGGAAAGCTGTTCCAGCAATTATCTATAATAACCTGACAATACCATTCACAGACAAAGTTAAAAACCTTGGACTAATAATGGACTGCACTTTGTCTTGGTCTCCGCATATTGCTGAAATCAGCAAACGCATTCACTATTCTTCCCACTCCCTCAAGCGACTTCAATACTTCCTTCCCTTCAAAACTAAAATTATGCTGGCCCAATCGCTGCTCCTCCCACTTCTCGACTACGCTGACGTTTGCTTTCTGGATGTGACCGAGGAACAACTGAACAAGCTGGAACGTCTACAAAATTTGGCCATACGTTTCATATTCGGTTTACGTAAATACGATCATGTGTCTCAATTTCGCTGCCAGCTTAAATGGCTTCCTATACGCCTTCGCCGTGATATGCACATCCTTTCTGCCCTCTTCAAAATCCTCAAGGATCCCAAATCACCTAAGTACCTCGTTTCCCGGTTCCAGCTGCTTCCTCCTCCCTCTCGCCCTAGGCGGACTTGCATCACTATGATGCTGGAGCTACCTAGAAGCAACACCAGTTTCCTCCGTAACTCCTTTTCTGTTAGAGCTGTACAGCTTTGGAATAAACTCCCGTTGAACATCCAGGATTGCCCCAACGTCAAGACCTTTAAATCAAAAGTTAAATCGCACTTTCTAGCACAATTATCGCACCCTGAGTCATAAATAACATTATCTCATAATCACTTACATATTTATTTATATGTATGTATTGAGTATGTATTTAGTGTATGTAGGTATATTATATATTATTTATATATGCATATGTATTTTATATATTATGAACAAGTATAGGTTTTGTATTATTATCTTATTATTTAGTTATTATTATTTAATGTCTTGCACTTTATGTACCCGCTTGCTGTAAATCTCTGACACCTCATAGGTTGGCTGGAAGAGATCTCTTTAGAGATAAGTCCACCTTTGCTTACAATTATCTTAATGACTTATGTAACAATTATTATCAGTGCAATAAAGAATATATAATAATCTCTGCATTTTTTAAAGAGTGACGAATTTACTTTTAATGTATGAAACTGTTCAAAACGTGACGAGTTTACTTATGTGGCGAGTTTACAATAACCTGAATCATAAAATTTGATCAGCTCATTACATTTTTGTCTATCCCATAGTACGGGCGTAGCTGTTGTGCAGACTAGATCAAGTTTACATGTTTTCTTACATTTAGGCCATAATACATCACTATAATTATTTCGAATTAAATTTTGCATACAAATCTAGTAATTGCCGTCGATCGGTCACCATTGAGTGCAGTAAATCGTTCATAATTCTGATGAAAGATCAGCTATTCCAAAGCGACTGCTCATGTTGTATCGTAAAAACCAGCGGGGTCTCACGTGGGGAGTCAAGTTTGCCTCAGTGAGATTGTAGATGTAGTTATGCATGCTAATCGGCACCTGTAAAATGATTAAAATCAAATTGATCAAGTTTACTTTCATCGAGTTCCATGCTGCAATGCCTCTAGTGAATCGAGGGGATTTACTTCATAAACGGTCCGGTAGTTCTAAATGTTTGATGTGTTACTTACTTGTAAGTTGTTTTCGAAAGTCCTTAAGAATCGTCACGCTCGCAGGTTCGACGACTTCCAACTTCCAACCTCCCGAACAAGCCGGGTTCCGAAATAGCTTTAGCACCATATTATTATACCACATCCATACGCTGCGGCAGGTTATACAAAAGACCGAGAAGTATAATCAGCCACTTTGCTTGGCGTTCGTGGACTATGAGAAAGCCTTCAATTCGATAGAGACCTGGGCGGTGTTGTAATCTCTCTAGACGTGCCAAGTGGACTAGGTAGGTACAGGTACCTATATCGAGGTGCTAAGGTACTTGTACGAAAATCCCACCATTTCGGTCCGAGTACAGAACCAGAGCAACAAATCCCATCCAACTGCAGCGAGGTGTAAGGCAGGGAGACGTTATTTTTCCGAAACTGTTCAAAGCTGCGTTGGAGGACATCTTTAAACTCTTGGACTGGAAAGGACTCGGCATCAACATTAATGGTCAGTACCTAACACACCTGCTTCGTTTTGCCGATGACACAGTTCTTATGGCTGAGACCTTGAACACAATGCTCGAAGATCTCCGTAGTGCTTCCCAAAGAGTAGGTCTCAGGATAAACATGGATAAGACGAAAATCATGTCGAATGCACATGTTGTACCCGCTCTAGTACATGTTGGGAACACTACACTCGAAGTTGTTGACCATTACGTATGCCTTGGACAAGCAGTGCAATTAGGTAAGTCCAAGTTCGAGAAAGAGGCCTCTGGTCGAATCCAACTCAGATGGGCAGCATTCGGGAAGCTTCGAAAAATCTTGGCATTCGACTTACCCTTACCTCAGTGTCTCAAGACGAAAGTCTATGTCCAGTGTGTGTTGCCAGTGATGCCTTATGGCGGTGAAACGTGGTCGCTAACTATGGGTCTTATTAAGAAGGCTCAAGGTCACCCAGCGTGCAATGGAAAGCGCCATGCTTGGTGTTTCCCTGCGTGATTGAATCAGAAATGAGGAGATCCGTAGGAAAACTAAAGTAACTGACATTTTCGAAGGATTGCACAGTTTAAGTGACTGTGAGCGGGACATATAGCGAGAAAAACCGATGGCCGTTAGGACATAATTTTTCTAGAATAGCGACCGCGCACCGGACGACGCTCCGTGGGTAGGCCCATGACAAGGTGGACCGACGATCTGGTGAAGGTCGCGGAAAGCCGCTGGTTGCGGGCAACGCAGGACCGATCGTCGTGAATATCCTTGGGGGAGGATTTAGGATTGACACGAAGTATAGATTCCGTAACACAGCGTTGTAAAAACGCATATACATACATCCTACTGTTCAACGCGGAATTTCAAATTATGTCAAATTTTTATTTTTGTTCGGAAAGACAGACTTCAAACCTGTCTGTTCGCTGTCTTCACTCGACTTTCCATTTTATCAGAATTTAATTGTCTAATTTAATAAAAAGCCGTTTATGATGGAAATATAATTGGAATTATTATATTTATTGTTCAACGTCACAACAGTTTTATATTTACTGCGCACGTGACACCATTAATGATTATCAAGGATACTTCGAGGAATTCCTTAAGGAGACGTCAAGAATTGGCTGAGTCGAGGAGCTTTTGAGGAAACTGTAGTGTTTAGGTACCCAGTTTAACAATTCCTGAGGCCGCCGCCGACTGACCTGACCATAATTATTCTTATTATTGCGACGGTTTTACCGCTTCATGTAAATAATTAATTAGTAATTTTGCAGTCGTTAAACCTCCATGGGTCGAGCAGCGTATGTATGGGTAGGTGTGAGTATGAGTAAACGTCGCGTGCGATCAAGTTCTAAGGAAGTGTACGATATAGAAACGCTATTTTGGGGGCAGGGATGCCCGACTCCGTGGGTGCTCGGGTGCTCCAGCACCCAAGAGAGAATATAAATAACTAAAAATATAAGTAGCTATTAGACGTGTGCGCCAATCGGCGTGGCGCACGCCGCCGGTCATTTTAGCCACGCCACCACCGCCGAATATTTCGTCGGCGTTATTGGCGTCAAAATCAAAGTGTAACATGTGTAAGAAACAAGTACAAAAGCTAAAATAACTTGCATCTACATATCTCATAAAATTTAAATCTTTTCCTCTCTTTTTAGGGTTCCGTAGCCAAAATGGCAAAAAACGGAACCCTTATAGATTCGTCATGTCTGTCTGTCTGTCTGTCTGTCTGTCTGTCTGTCTGTCTGTCCGTCCGTATGTCACAGCCACTTTATTCCAAAAGTATTAGGACTACATAGTTGAAACTTAGTAGGCAGGTGTATTCTGTGAACCGCTTTACGATTTTTATACAAAAATAAAAAAAACAAAAGATTAAGGGGGGGCTCCCCATACATGGAACTGAAACTGAAAATATTTTTTTTCATCAAACCAATACTTGTGGGTTGTCTATAGATAGGTCTTTAAAAATGACGTTGAGGTTCCTAAGACAATTTTTTTTTAAAGTCAACCGTTTGAAAAATATATGCTGCCAAAGTGGTAAAATGTGTGTCCCCCCCCCCTTTAACTTTTAAAGTAAGAGGGTGAAAAATCTAAAAAAAATATAAAGTATAGATCTTAATAAACACTTTCAACGAAAATTGTTTTGAACGAGATACAGTAATTAGTTTTCGAGATATAGTACATTTTCCAAAACCGCAAATATAACTTTGTCATTCATATAAACACTGTGAAAAACAAAGTTATTTTTTCAGACGAAAAATGATAGCGGTATTAAAATATGGTATGGTATAATGTACCTACGGAACCCTACTGCGCGTGGCCCGACACGCACTTGGCCGGTTTTTTGTATTACTTTGATTGTTGCCATAGAGTTTTTTTTTCATTGTGATTTTATAAAATAATCATTATCATATCAGCCGCACGACATCCACTGCTGGGTATAGGCCTCCCCCAAAGATCTCCACGACGATCGGTCCTGCGTTTTATTATAAGTATTTAATTTATGTATTAGATTGCTCCAAATAGCTAGTTCTGACAATCCGTACAATTTTATATGGCCGGCACTTTCAGAAAAGGCCATGAATGAATGAACTACTTTGGCGATTAACAATCTTGTTGTATTCTATAGTCCAGGGTGAAGGTAAGATCAAACCAAATATTAAGTGGTTAAATTTAATGGATCATTAGTTCTGTAAGTTATAATATAATTTTTGTTTTGTCGTTATTTATTTATTAATATACAATAATAGTTAAATTACATTATTTAGTAGAAAAAAACAGATGTCTTAGTTCGTCACAGCGTTGACGCTCCCATAAAACAGTTACAACAGTTTTACATAAATTATTAATTTTACAATCATCGTTACAACGGGGCCAACGGTAATCACTCAGTTTTGAGTAAAATGCAGAGTACAATTCTAGTAATTTGGGCTGGTCTGTAACCATGGAATATACTAAATCGCTCATTGTCTTGGCAGTTAGGTCGTTTAGCTCAAAACTGGTCTTCATATCATAGAGCAGGAACCAATTAGGTCTCCGATCTGGTGTCAAGTTGGCTTCAGTAAGGTTGTAGACATAATTCACGATATTGGTGGGTATCTGCAAAGTTAATAGTATTTAACTACAATGATTGGTCTATTTTATAGGTAGTTCTTTAGTCTCTCAGTCAATATTGCTGCGGCCAGACTACCGCGCTGTCGAACCTTTTCGTTGTTGTGTTTAACAATTAGAAACTATGAGTCAAGGGATTAAATTTTATTTACATGAAATCCCTTTAGTTTATTTCCTTTAAGTAAAATTAAATTCATTGATTCAAAATTTCTAATTGTATAACACGACAACGAAAAGCTTTCCGACATCGCGATAGTCTGGCCGCAGCAGTATCTAAAAGAGATTGACTTATTTCTTGTACACTATTAGTGATTGAATAAATATAGTAGTCCGTCGTAATAATATAATCCGTAGGTATATTGAAACTTACCAAGGTCTCGGTGTTGAAAGTGATAATTTTGTAGTTGAGATTATAAAAACTATAGGTCGTTATGCTGCCGCCACCCCAAGCCACATTGATGGGAGTGTCATCGGGGCTGTAGAATACCTTAAACTCGTCAGAATGTGTGTGACCATTGAATTCAGCAGCTATTGTTGCAGAGAACCTGTAATATTGATATCACTTTCAAAATCATATTATATGTATTTCATTGGTACCTACTTAACAAACTTATATGTATGTCAAAACTCTATAGGTATAGAAAATTGGCTCGCAAGGGATTTTATTTACCTGCCGAACCGAGGCAATATCTAGCAAACAGAGTGAAGTTTTTTAGAATTTCAAGACTAGACAATCTATAGATATTATGAAGAATCTTTCCATATTTGACCTCTCAAATCACCTGTTAACGATTCTGTTGTACTCTCTAGTCCAAGTAAAAATGAGGTCGTGGACGCCAGGCGGGATATGAGCGATGATGTGGACTTTCTCTCCCTGAGACTCTGCTTTGTACAACTCTTCAACTAACCAATCCAAGTGGCGTTTAGGGTCGACAGGGTCGTACACCAACCACCTGGAAATAAAAAATTGTTGAGTTGAGCTGAAATTAAAAAAAACCGGCCAAGTGCGTGTCGGACTTCGCACATTTAGGGCTCCGTGAAGCTGTTCGTCTGTGCAATCCTAAATTAAATATTGGCAGCCTTCTTAAAGAACTGTTTAAGATAGACGATACCGCAATTCACAACTGCACAGTGCGTCACCATCTACTAATAACTTTAGGAACTATAATATTAGAAAGAATGTTACGCTAATATTATGCCTTTGTTTACTAGTATTTAAAAAAAAAAAATTACAATATTTGTCTATATAACGAGCACTTAACAGCGATACT
This sequence comes from Agriphila geniculea, assembly GCA_943789525.1. Classification (NCBI taxonomy): domain Eukaryota; kingdom Metazoa; phylum Arthropoda; class Insecta; order Lepidoptera; family Crambidae; genus Agriphila; species Agriphila geniculea. Next base: position 13,702,179 of record OX038882.1, on the reverse strand, counting down.
CCACACGTTTGGTTAAAAAAAAATGTTTTATTCGCGCCCCCTTTACTTGTATGAGATGGGAGTATACAAGCCCCCTTCTAAAATATTTTTAAATATTTTTTATACTTTATCTGGCTTTGGGTCGGCAAAACACTTCTTAAGTGCAAAAATGAAGACTGTAGCTTTAACGGTTAGCTGTTAGAGCTTTGTGACAGACGACGTACGAACAGACAGATGGACTCATAAGTGACAGCAATAGGGCTCCGTTTGGCCTCTTCGGGAACCCTAAAAACTGTAAAAGAAACTTCCAGTTAGGTACTTCCAAAAATGTTGCAACTTCTTAAAGCTATACCTTACCAGTTGTCTCTATAAGCGACATTGTTATTGAGTGAAATGACCCTCAGTCCTGGCCTGACAACAACCGAGAAATCGCCACGTTCAAGCAACGTAGCCTTTGCTTCTTCTGTCAAATAATGACCCCATTTCTCTGCAAGAGCCTTGTATAGCCATGTCGTATTCAACTTAGGGGCAGTAACGGTCGATGGCGCAAATCTAAAAAAAATAATGTTAAATATAAGTACTTGGATACGTTGATACGTTACTTTTGTATGTTTACAAAAGTGACCTTTTATAAAAAGTGAGGACTACATAGGCCAGCCCTAGGTAGATTGATAAGATGGAAATCGCTAATTCTTTCGACTTGTAATTGCAACGGTCCTTACATATTTAATGGGCTTCATCTACTCTTATCCAAGTCCTCATAGTTTTCCGCTCATTTCGGGTATGTTAGGTAGGTATTAGGTACACTACACAGTACTCTTGACCATTTGTGCAAACAGACCACACAGATTTTCTATAAGCGAAATTGAACATAGTATTTTTTAAATACCTATCTATAGCAAATGGTTACTTACTGATTTGTGGGCTGAGATTCATGATTGCCAATAGTTGGCACCACCATGACGTCATCTCCAAAGGTTTTGCGAATCTTGTCAATCATATAACGATTCATGTCATTTATCAGTTCGTACGAGGTCTCCCAAACTCCGTGATCTATTGTGTCTCCCATATAATACACCAAATCTACATCCTAGTGAAACAAAATCAAAAGAAGTTAGGAAAATGGTGTTCAATTCTAACTAATATACGGAACTGGTAAAAAGTATATTATCTAGTTTCAAAGAACTCACATTATGATTCTCCTTAATAGTGTCAATGGCGTCATCATATGCCCAAATTGGAGAGTCACAATTTCTATAGTCTCCCCAATACCCAGCCGGTGCTGAATTACGCGATTTAGGGAATCTCGTGCGAGATGACTTCTTGTGTTCTCGAATCTTCTCCACAATGGAAAGGTCCAATTTCTTTTCGCCATTGTCTTCTATTATGCTTTCTTCCACCAATGATTCATCAACATTGGGCTCGTAAGAGAAGATTCTGGCTTGTGATTGGCCCTTTCTGCAGCACGTGGGCTCATCGCAGTCTGCTACTCCGAACGCTTCATACAGAGGGTCAATGTGAGCGTCTGTTATTATCGCTACTTTTAAAGGCTTACCGTCATATACTGGAGCCTGAAAAGACCAAATTATTTTCATTAACTATATTGTATTAATAAAAAAATATTGGATAGTGAATTGGATACTCATGAAAGGAAATTAGTTCGAAATACTTTCTACAACTTACCGGGATATTGTCCCTTTTCGCTGGTAAATCTACTTGCCATTCAAATCGTGGATCTTGATGCGAGCAAACATCGGAATCACCAGCAGTTTGCATTAAAAGGCTACAAAATGTTTGCGGTGAAGCTTCTGGTGTATTCCTTATGATGTGTGTTAAAATGGGCTAGGAAATAAAGAAAGAACTATTAAAGTCGCGTGTATTCAAAGTGTAGCTAGCAGCCAAAAAAGGTTGAACCGATCAACTAGGTTTCCTGTCTCAGTAAGATGTAATTTAGTACCTTCAGTTCTGAGTGAACTAGCTAGTGATATAACTTACCATATTCAGCCCAATGGCGCCACTGCACACATTATAGTTTTCAATACCCAAATTTATGCATAATGTTGTAATCGAGCTTGAAATCTGTTCGTTTGTCTGGCCATTTTTCACCCCTTGGAAAAGTGCAGAGAAGGCACTTCTGCAGATTAGGCAATCGATTGCCTGTAAAATAAAAAAAATATCCTTTAATTACTAGTTATGATGAATCATGAAAGGCTCGAATAAATTAAAATAATGGTGTGGAAAGCCTTTTAGAACGACAGGAATAAGCAATTTTGTGATTCCTTATTATGATTTATAAGGCGATGAGAAGATATGATAATAATTAGATGAGAAGTTTCATAACTTATGAATCGTCTACTTTAACGAAGCTATAGTGCCTTTGGATTGGTATAAAATGAAAAGAGATACACTGATAGAGAGGTCAATGAGTCAAGCTGAATCAAGTAAGAGAAAGCAATGAGCGACCCTTTCTAGGGTTTGGAAATTAATTTGGAAAGTAATTGCCAGACCCACATACCACTCTAAATTGACTAGTGTTTTCTAGCCATCTTGCAGAGATAGGTTCAGGTCTTCGTAGAATTTCCAATGCATCAGTAAAGGTTGATTTCTCATCTTCGGATAACTCTCCCAATAAGAACTTGGTGAACAATGTTTCTACGTCATCTGAAACAATTAATTAATAAGACTCCTTTATGTTCTTTAAAGGGGATAAGTATTACAGATGTTTTGATATTAGTATTAAATTAATTTATCCAAATGATAAGAGTTGTTATCGCATGCTGCAAACCACCCATCGTCCACCTGATGATAAGGCCGTGTTGTTATTTGCGATACACTTGGATGAGTATCTGCTAACCCTAATCTCATAAGAGGCAAAATTATAGATAGATATCGGACACCTTTGGTTGGTACTGGTTAGGTACCTAGGTACTCAAAACTCACTGCATATATTACTGAACACTATAAGTCTTTATCGCAGCAATGGATTCGAAGACGTAATGTAACTATAAGAACGCAAAAAAAATTACTACTTGAACTCTTGAGTTTACTTAATTCAAACATTAGAAACATAAGTATATTTTAAGGAACAAATAGAAATAATAAAAACTTCCTAGATGAGACTAAAATATATCGAAAATGTCAAAGTAGGTAGGTATGTATTTACTTACTGAAAGTGACAAATTGCCTTGCTGCACTAAAACCTATCAACATAAACACACACACCAGCAGTCTCATCTTCCCCGCTCAAATGATCACCGAAGACTGATAAAAATTAAATCACCTTTTTTATAAATACCTATCTGTCACACCGACTCAACACACCAACACAACATTCCAGGCAAATTCTTGAAATGTTTCATCGGCATTGAAGTTTAATAATACGGGTACTTATTTAATACTCGCCCGATATCTAGATGTAAATGAAAGAATTATAAACTATGTAGATAAGTAAATTGATACGAGGTTAAAAACTACGAACGATAGTAGAGACAGCTGTTTCTATACCTAGTAATGTTTCATTGATAGGAACTTTCATAAAAAATCAGTAAAGAATATAAGTATAAGTAAGTATTACCCTAACGCAATCTCTAGTCAAGATTACTATCTAGAAAATGGATATGATTCGATGGGCGTCATTACGCCGTCATGATAACTAAATAGATACCTACCTAATAAATAATCAAATTTTTGACACTGAAATTAAAATCAGTTTGGTGTAAAAGTTTTAATATAAGTAGGTAACATACAATCTAATCTACGAAACGAAGGTATTACCAAGTAGATACCTGATCAATTCTCAATCTATGCATTTTTGTGTGCACGAATTTACTTTCAATGTATGAAACTCTTCAAAATGTGACGAGTTTACTTATATGGCGAGTTTACAATAACCCGAATCATACAATTTGATCAGCTCATTACATTTCCGTCTATCCCATAGTACCGTCGTAGCAGTTGTGCAGACTAGATCAAGTTTACATGTTTTCTTACATTTAGGCCATAAGACATCGCTATATTTCGAATTAAATTTTGCATACAAATCTAGTAATTGCCGTCGATCGGTCACCATTGAGTACAGTAAATCGTTCATTGATTCTGATGAAAGATCATCTACTCCAAAGCTACTGGTCATGTTGTATAGTAAAAACCAACGGGGTCTCACGTGGGGAGTCAAGTTTGCCTCGGTGAGATTGTAGATGTAGTTGCGCATGCTAATCGGCACCTGTAAAATGATAATAATAATATGATAATAATAATAAAACACTTTATTGCACGCTTAAGACAGGACATATTACAAGGGAATAAAAAAAAAACAGAGAAAGCACACAAAAGGCGGCCTTATTGCTTAATAGCAATTTCTTCCAGGCAACCTTGAGTTATAAAGTGAAAGAAGAGAGAACAGTGGGGAGTGGGTGCAAATATGAGGAGGAAAACAGATATAGATATTAGATGTATGTACATATACAATAATATTAAGAAAGAGATTAAGTTTTCTAGATTATAGTGATAATAAGGAAAGGATATAAATTATATACTTAGAGGACAGGAAATCAGTTGAGTGGCGTGGGATGTCAAGAGTAAGATTAGAAGAAGAGCGCAATGTGCATTGTGAGGCGGAAGGAGAAAATTTCTTTGAGATAGGCTGGGGTAGCTGGATAGAATAAAGAAGCGTAAGAGTATGTAATAAAATGATTAAAATCAAGTTGATCAAGTTGACTTTCATCGAGTTCCATGCTGCAATGCATCCAGTGAATAGAGGGGAATTACTTTACAAACGGTCCGGTAGTTCTAAATGTTTGTTGTGTTACTTATAAGTGGTTTTCGAGAGTCCTTACGAATCGTCTCGCTCGCAGGTTCGACGACTTTCAGCCTCCTGAACAAGCCGGGTTCCGAAAATCCATACGCTGCGGCAGGTTATACAGAAGACCGAGGAGTATAATATGCTACTTTGCTTGGCCGTCCATTAATCACGTGATGTTTTTTAGCAACTTTTTTCTACATTGAAAGTTCTGAATTAGCAGTTTAATAAACGATGAAAATGCTTCTGAGAGCCTGAACACTATGAAACTACGTGACTTGACTGTGGTCCTGGCATGAGTTGCAAACTATTTTCGCTACCGTAAACTATCGTTTTCTCTCTTTCACTCGCATTGACTGTGAGCAGTATATCCGATAGTTTTCGGTAAAACAGTTCGCATCAACTCATGGTAGAGCTACTTATGTCTTAATAACTTACGTAAGTCTGGGGATGGAGGTTAACTATTTTATAATTAATGTTGTAGAAGTTGTAGGTAGAGAGGCCGCCCCCTCCCCAGGCCACATTGATGGGGTTACCCTCCGGACTGTAGAAGATTCTGAATTCGTCCGTATGTGTATGTCCGTTAAATTCAGCAGCAATTGTCGAAGAAAACCTAAAATTTAATTCATTATTTATAAATCCAAACAAAATACGCAACCCTTAAACACAGAATAGATAATAGAACTAGCGCACAGAAGTTTCACTCCGCAAAATCGTTAAAAAAATTGCGACTCTTGTTCAGACACAATAAAGTGCAATTCAGGTCGCACAGCGCTCTCTTCGCTCCAAAACATTCACTTTTGCCTCTCTTTCTATCGCGTAGGTCTTATCTTTTCTGACGTATGAAATTTGTCCTCTCAGAGGACGCTGAGCGCTTCATACTCACGTGCGGAGTGACTGAGCCCTGCCTTAAATTAAAATTGTTTATACGGCGCGTCTGTTTAGGACTTTAGGTGTTTGTACTGGTGGGATTTTCTTTATTGCTACAACGCGTTGTAGTCGTTTGGTATGCTGACCACGACGCAAATTTTACTCTTTGGTCTTTCTGAGATTACCACATCGCGTCATGGGCGTTTTTATAAGAGCCATGACACGAAAGTCGCGTTCTGGATTTTTTTCAGTGACCACAACACAACGCGTTGTAAGCGTTTTATTCAGTCAGTTTTCGGTTTTTGAACCTAACAGATAAAAAACATTAGTAATTGGAAACTACAACTTACTTTCTTAAAATAAGGAACTACGAATTTCTATTTATAACTCTCCGAAATTGAAAAGAACCGATGTTTTTTATGCATCGCTGTACGCGTTCCGACAATTTACGACCTGTCCGTCGTGTTATTGTTGCACCAACTAGTGCTCAGAACGCGTCATGGCTTCTCTTCATTTCCACAACGCGTTAGACCACAACTAATTTCGCGGTATTTCTATGATTACCACAACGCATTCTGGGCGTTTTTATAAGAGCCATTACACGAATTTCGCGTTGTGGCATTTTGGCAGTGGCTAGGATAGGACGCGTTGTGAGCGTTTTTTTAGCTCAAAGTCCCAGAATGAATGAACTACTTTACCGATTAACAATCCTGTTGTATTCTCTAGTCCAGGTGAAAGTAAGATCCGCAGTCCCAGGCGGTATGTGAGCCAAAATGTGGACCTTCTCACCCTTTTGTTCAGCACTGTATAGCTCCTGCACAAGCCAGTCCAAGTGTTTTTTCGCATCAGATGGATCGTACATCAGCCACCTGTAACAATTAGGCATTTTTTAATTCACCACCTTTGGAAACTGATTAACAATTTAGTATTTCTAGTTCTGCGTAGAGGTATTTGTAATAAATAACTGGCTATGGTTTTATTGCTATTGTGTCGTACCGATGTCTCCACCGGTTATAAACTCGTTCGGTATCTAGCGAAATCAACGATTTTGGTTTATGCAGATTTAAAGTAGTGTTATTGAAATAGGTCTTATAAAAACTGATTTCTGGACCTATAATTACTAAGCTTCCTTACCAGTTTAATCTATAAGCAACTATGTTATTGAGCGATATAATTCGCAGCCCTGGCTTAACTACCAGTGAGAAGTCGCCGCCTGCGCGTAAAGTTTCCCGAGCTTCCTCCGTTAGATAGTACTTCCATTTATCAGCCAATGAGTGGTAAAGCCATGTTGTGTTTAGTTTGGGTCTAGTAACTGATGCTGGAGCAAATCTGTAACGCAATTCGAATCTACAAATCCTACTTACAACATTGTCGTTACATCAGTTATTTTTTTAAGACGTTGCAGTTTCTGATTAACTTAAGGTTTGCACAAGGCACATTTGTCTGACGCCACGTGTTAACACGCCGTATTTATATGGGCGTGTTATAAGATAAGTGTGATCCTAGTGCATACATTTACTTTGAAAACCGATGTCATCTGACAGCGTGTTAACACGTGTTAATTGGATAAAATTCTTATCACCCTTGAATATTTAAATGAAGTTTCACTTACTGATTTATTGGTTGAGACTCATGATTTCCAATCACGGGTACCACCTGTACTTTATCACCAAACGTACGTCTGATTTTATTGATCAAATATTTGTGCATCTTATTAATAGATTCATAAGAAGTCGCCCAAATTCCGTGGTCAATTGTATCACCAATGTAATACAAAAGATCTATGTCCTAGTTGAAAGTAGTTAACACAAATTAGTTAAAGAACCCAAATTAAGGAATTCATTTAGAATAAACCTCAACTCACTCATGGTTTTCTTTGATGGTGTCAATGTCGTCATCAAATGTCCAAATGGGAGAATCACAATTTCTGTAATCCCCCCAATAACCGGCTGGTTCGGGTCTTTGGAATAACTTTGCTGACAAATCCCAAACACTTGCGTCCACATTTAGAGATTGTTTCGCCTTATTTATATCCAGCATCAGCATGTCATTAACGACAAAAAGGCTTTTCTCTAGTACGGAATCGTTAACAGTGGAAATATAAGGATTTTTATCAGCCGGTGTTTGGCCTTTCCTACAACAAGTGGGTTCATTGCATTCGGCTACACCGAACGGTTCATAGAGTGGGTCCATGTGGACATCTGTAATTATAGCCACTTTTAATGGTTTCTCGTCGGTGAATCTAACCTGTAATTACAATATAAGAATAGAATAGAATAGAATATAGAATAGAATAGAATAGAATATACTTTATTATTGGCAACACACAGCACATATACAATAGGCGCAATAATAATAATAATAAAAAAAACAATGAAATACTTATACCTAATAAACAACGTGCTATGTGATGCCAATACTGACCTCAGCTCAGTATAAGCAGCAGACAACGTCTACTACACTGGTATTCTGCTGAGACCAGTAGTGACATCACGGAAACAGAGACGAAAACAATACTAACATTACAAAACAAACCAAGATATTGAAACAAAGAAACAGAATAAAAATAAAATAAAATCCAAGCATAAAATGGCTAGCAGTGGGGACAGCACAGCATTCCTTTGCCTTACAGAAAACTTGGTACGCAAATAATAATTAAAAAAAAGAACTCTTTGGCTCATTGACACACACACACACACACACATAATTTTCGTGCAAGTCATGTCACAGATCAAATCACATTTCATGCGCTAAACTAACCTAACTTATAGTAAAAAAATGTTATAAAATACAGATATACAGAAGAATAAAAAATTAAAAGCAGGAAGCACTTTATAAGCCAAAAAAATCATTCCTCGTGTTAAAACACATAATATGAAACTAAAATATCACTGAATGAAGCACAATTACTAAAGCTATGGCTTAAACAAAAAGCCGACCTCAAAAACAGCACAAAGACAAAGTAAGTATATACAGTTATGTTATGTTATTAAACAGTTATGTAGTTATTTTATCTGTAGTGCTAACAAGTAACACTTATAGTGTTTAACAAATGTGCCACGGGTTTTTGCAGCGCGGATGGGAGGCGGCAGATTGTTCCAACACTTGGAAGCCGAATATTTAAAGGAACCTCGAAAAGCGGCTGTTTTGTGTAAAGGCGTAAGTATCATGTAGGAGGAGGCTCGCGACCGGCATGCGCTATTGTCTCTAGCCCATTTGAGCTTGTTGAAGAGATATTGTGGTACTTTGGTGTGGATTATATCGAATAGCAAAGAAGCAAAGTGCAGCCCACGACGAGCCTCCATCTTCATTAGATTTGAGTTGTTTAAATAAGGTGTAATATGAGCCCTTGGGGGAACTGAGAAGCAGAAACGTGCACAGGCATTCTGCACGCGTTGGATTAAACGCTCAGTGCGAGCAAGCAAACATGGACCAATAACTGTATCTGCGTAGTTTAATTTGGATAGGACTAGAGTTTCACAGAGTCTGATTCTGATTTCTTCACTTAAAAAGGGGCGTATTCTATATAAGACCTTGAGGCGATAGAAGCAGTTACGAACTGCTTCAGATATGTGCCTCTCGAAGTGCAGGTTTGAGTCAAGTATTACCCCCAAGCTACGGGCCTCTGAGACTGACTCAATAGGATTGTTAGTTATCTGAATTTGAGGGCAATACTCTCCTATGGTAGCGACCTGCTTCCTTGATCCCAATAACATGTACTTGGACTTAGCAGGATTCAGGATCAAACAGTTGGAGTGAGACCATCCTGAAATACTGTCAAGATCCTCGTTTATCTTTTTCACTGCATTAATGGTATCACTCGGGTGAAAACTGAGATAAAGTTGAATATCGTCTGCGTAAATATGATACTGACAGTGCTTTATACATTGAGTTATGTCGGAACTGTAGAGGATGAAGAGGAGTGGGCCCAAAATAGATCCTTGAGGCACTCCTCTTGACAAGGCCATGGGTAGGGAACGAGACAGAGTACCATCCTCTCTCTTAAGCTCAACCATCTGTGAACGACCAAGCAAGTAATTATGGAACCAGCGCACAGCAGCTATATCAAAGCCATAATAAGCCAGTTTAGACAGTAATAGTGGTACATTTAAAGAATCGAAGGCACGTGAAAAATCAAGGAGCACCAGCAAAGTACCCATACCCTCATCCTGAGCTGATAAAACATCATCCACAATATTAAGAAGTGCGGTAGAAGTGCTATGCCTTTTGCGAAAGCCCGATTGAAGCTGGGGTAGCACAGAGTTGTGTTCAAGATATTTTACCATCTGATCATAGACTACTCTTTCAACTATCTTGGACACGCATGGCAAGATGCTGATGGGACGAAGATCATTAACATCGCTCGGGTTTGACTTTTTAGGGATCGGTTTAATAAGAGCTGACTTCCACAAAGTAGGAAAATCAGAGTCGCCTATAGACTTGTTCACAATGGCTGTAATAGTAGAGAGTGACTGAGGCAAAGTCATAAGTAACATTTGAAGAGATATGCCATCAACACCTACAGCATTAGAGTGCAGGCTCTTTATAACATTCGCCACAGTTTCTTCAGACACAGGAGTAAGGGAAAAAGTTTGATTGCCATATCGATGATGTTCAAAAAATGTAAGCTCAGATAGAGAAATTGAATCAGTACCAGGGACATTTAAAAAATGTGAGTTAATGGAGTCAGGATCTGAATATTGAATTATATGTTCAGTTTTGCTTTTTATATTAATATTATCCTTTAGATTTTTCCATAAAATTTTGGGATTGTTGATTTGCTTGTTAACATTGTGTTGGAAGTAGCATTTTGTTTCCTGAATTACTGCGTTGGAAACTAAGGATTTCATTTCCTTATAATACATTTTGTGGGATTCACATTTGGTTTTTTCCACTTGGTGTGAGCCTCATCCCTAATGTGCATCATCTGCTTTACTGTATCCGTAATCCAAGGGTATGAATGTTCCCTAACACGAACTGTTTTAAATGGCGCATGCAAATCAAACAAAAGTTCTATACTAAAATTAAATGCAGATATCATTGCGTCGAGATCAGTTTGACTCTGAATAAAGTTCCAATCTATGTCATCCAGGTCCTTGTCAAATAAATTAACCATTATGTCTTTTAAAGGTCTATATGTTACATAAAAGGGACTAGGTTTAGGTTTTCTGATGCACAGCTCAACAGCAACAACGGCGTGCCTGCCAAGTTCAGGGATATGGAAAACATTTACCTTAAGCGCCCCGATGTTCGTGCATACCAGATCTATTAATGTTTCACTGCTCTCTGTGAAATGAGTAGGTGACTCCACCAGCTGGGTAAGTTTAAAAGTTTCTAAGCAACAGTCTTGTCTTATTTTCATTTGGCTTACTTATGTCAACATTGAAATCTCCCAACAGAATAATGTGATCATGGTGAGCAAGTGCACATAACGACTGAGACAGAGCATCAATGAATACATTGAGGTCCATCCAGGGTGGCCTATAAGCTGTGCCTACAGCAACTCGTAAGGAGTTTAATTTAATACTCAGCCACATCTGCTCAACATTTGGGGAGTCAGGATGAGCGCAGGTACGAGCATAGATTCCCTTTCTAATATAAAATCCTACCCCACCGCCACGACCGCCACATATCGCCACTGGACGCGGGCAATGCCGCAGGCGGTAGCCTGGCACGCAGGGGGCGCGTCCTTCCTCACCATCTCTCATCCAGGTCTCATTGATGGCCATAATATCTACCGATAATCTACTCATCATCGAAACGAATTCATCGTGCCCTGTGCCAAGGGAGCCTGCATTAAACAATCCAACTTTGAAACATTTACCATTTAGCATTCGGTTATTTTAATAGTATGTATTTTAATACAAATTTATTTGTAACTTTATTAGATTTGTAATAATACATAAATAAGAGTAAATATATGATGCATGTATAGAAAAGGCTGTATAGGATATTGGTATAAATAATAATAATGGACAGGCAGCACTTTAAAGTATATAAAATTGCTGAAAAGCTATGAACTAACAACCCAATTAAAAACATTCCAAATGTCACTTGCAACACTACAGATAACTCAAACTCACCGAGCGATGACAAAAGATAGCTATGAGCCAAACAAAAACAGCAATATAATATTAATAGTAACAAATTACTTTGTAGGTTCAGTGGACTGACCGCCGAAAACTCGAATAATGTCCTCCTCCGAATGCAACTGAAAAGCTGGCTTTCCGTCACCGTGACGAGCAAAAATACGGCCGCGTCGCGTCCACGCGTAGCGCCACTGCAACCTGCGACACTCTTCGCGGACACGCTGAAAAAGCTGGCGGTTCGTGCGGGTCAGGCGCTCGTTAATGAAAACACGTGGGCCCCCAGCTGACGCCAGGCCAGCGCGGCGCACGCGTGCAGCCTGCAGCAGCTCGTCGTATAATGAATCAAAACCTTTTTACCACCAAGTATTAAGTAAAATCATTGGATTAGTTCAAGTCTAAGAGACTTGAAGTAACATAATCAACTGTACTGTATTTGTAGTTTATAGAAAGGTAATAAAAATAATGTCACATATATTTACCGGGATTACTTTCAACGGTTTTTCTGGTAACTGCACTTCCCATTCAAATCTGGGGTCATCATAGGGACAAGCTCGAGGGTCACTATCTATCTGTAAAACCAATCCGCAAAAAGTTCTAGCTGATGCCTCTGGAGTAGTTCTGATAATGTATGCAAGTATTGGCTGGAAATCAAATACATAAATATATTGAAATTTGTTCTTGCAGTGATTTTTGTAACCTGTGCAAATGAATTCAGAAGCAATCAAGAAAAAATAAAACTCCGTTGTTCGCTAGGTACTAACGATTAAAAATATTTTATCCCAATGGCTTTCTCATGTAGCGCTCTCTCATCCATACAAGTAATTCTTAGGAAGGTATGATGTTACCTAGATAAGTAAAGTAATGCTTATTCTTATTCAAATTCTTTTCCCAAATGTACGCACGACAGCACGTTCGGTTAAACAGTTGAACTACGAAAACAGCTTTATTCACGTACGGCATAAAGGCGGTCTCAAGGTCAACATGTACCCTTGTTCCTCGGAGATAACCATGGCCAGATAACTGGTTATCTGTGAAGAATTTTTTTCCTCCCACATAACCAGTTATCTCTTAGGAATATATTTTCCTTGCAGATAACTGTTAAAATAATCTGTGAGGAAAATCTATTCCCAAGAGATAACTGGTTATATCCGAAGAATAAATTTTCATCGCAGATAACTGTTATAAAAAAAGTTCGTCGATAACTAGTACCTATAATGGAAAAAAAAATGATATATGAGTTTATTGATAAAAGAACTCTCTACAACGTGTTACAAAATAACCCCTAATGCCGAACATGTTCTAATCATGAAATATTTAATTATCACAGTTATCTGAGAGGAAAATATATTCTTCGGAGATAACCAGTTATATCTTAGGAATAAATTTTCCTCACGGATAACTAATTATTTTAACAGTTATCTGCGAGGAAATTATATTCCTAAGAGATAACCGGTTATATGGGAAGAAAAAATTTCTTCACAGATAACCAGTTATCTGGCCATGGTTATCTCCCAGGAACAAGGGAACATGTATAGTCTGACGTGCTGCTGACTGTACCTCTATACTTGGTTTGGTTTAGTGTAAGGCCGCGTACACACCGACAAATGGCTTGCTTAGCGCCAACTCCTATATATATATCGAAACACAAGAAACGTTTCAGAGGTTATCTTCACAACCGGTCGCACTGCGCGCTTGGCGTCTTGCTAGGCTAGTCGCCTACTAAATACATAGCTAAGCGCTAAGCATGCCACCTGTAGGTGCGTATACTTACGTAGTAGGCCAGTCATTATCAATATCAAACATCGCAAACGCGCATGTATCTACGATTTTTTTAAATATATTGTTAACCTAACAATATATAAAAAAAAATCGTAGATACGTGCGTGTAGAGTAGTTTATATAAAAAAATGCAACCCTGAAAACCTTGTGCTGCTACCATGATGCTCAAAAAACTGCGAGATTCTGGCTCTTCATTCAGTTTTTTTAAGTACATTAAAGAAGCGTTTGTCAAGTATATTTGTCTTACATTTTTGTCAAGCAAACTAAATTTACTACAATTTGAGCCCAAATTGAGCTCTCTAGGTCAGTTAGTTGCGGAGATAAAGCTAGTCAAAGATGGACAATTTTTTCCATAAAGTGGAAAATTGGGATGTTGACAACTTTTTTTATTTTATATTACATAAATTACCTCTCAAAAAAAAGAAACATTGTTAAAATAATTATTTTGCTAGCTTGAAAACTGTCCGAGATATCACAGTGGGAAATGCACACAGATGGACTCGCCCAAAAACGCTCCATACTAACGGCTACTGAATTATGACGTCACGCCTCAGTAGTTTGTATGCAACGCGTAGGAAATTTGTTCGGCAGCTATATTGAATATTGTGTTTATCAAAATGGTTTCTTAGACAAATTTGCTATACATTTTACGAACTAATTAAAGGTATCATTTATTTTAATAAATTTTATACTTTTTAAATGGACTTGTACACCCAACTTTGAAGGGTCATAAAACAAATAATATGCAATATATATATATAAAACCAAGAGGTATACAAGCTACTCTAAAAGTTTGATATGTTTACGATTTTTATTAGTACATATTTCGTTATTTTATTCATTAGTCAACATCCCAATTGACGGTAGGATTGTTTGTCAAAACATTATTGTTCAACTAATGGTCCTAGAGAAAGGCCTTGAGAAAATAATATATTTTCGTGCTAATGAGTCACGTGCTAATGTTTAATCTTAACAAAAGTATAGAACAAACCTGAAAAAAGCTTCCTTAAGGTACTTTTTTTACAAAAAAAAACTGAAACAAGAGCCAGAATTTCGCAGTTTTTCTAGCGCCGTAGTAGCAGCACAAAGTTTTCAGGATTCCAATTTTTGGTATAAACTACTCTCGAAGGACCTACACTACGACATATAAAAAATCGTAGATGCGCGTGTGCGGTGTTTGCTTTATTTGTGTCGATAATGACAGGGTAATGTGTAGTGTGTGTGCAGTGTAGGTAGGTATAAAGAAAGACTGTAAAGTGCGCTACCACTTTCTGAAAAAAATGTTTCTATTTATCACAATCAAAATCACATTAAGTATATTGTAGGTAGGTAGGTAGTTAGTTACCAAATTGAGTGTCACGGTTCCACGACAAACACTATAGGTGAAAAGACCCAAACCTGTGCAGAGCACAGTAAGAGAATTGCTGATTTCTTCATCAGTGTGGCCATCTAACACCCTTACGATGAATGCGGAAGCTACGATCCGACAAAGTATGCATTCAATATACTGAAATTTAAAACAAAATTATGATGATGACAAGATTTTGAATAATATTTCCCATAAATATGAAATAGATTGCTGGAAAGAGTCCACAAAATCCTGATCGGTAGGTAGCTATTAATAACATTCTGTATTCACTTCTCAAGCTTACGCGCTCACTAGACATGAAATAAAACACTTTTTAACGGATACTAGCGCGGTTTTATTGAATGTACTTTGGTATTTAGTTGGTATTTGGTTTGATTTTTGGTTTTCCCGACGTTTCGGCACCTTTGCAGCTGCCGTGGTCACGGGGGACTGAAGCTACCCGTGAGCCTACCCTCAAGCGATGAATTTTTTTAGACGTTCAGAAATTAAAATTTAACAAATTTTTTTAATTATTTTATGTTGATTTATAATTTAATTTTATGAATTATTTAATGCTAAAAAGAGAGAGAATTTACTGAAACTACCACCATTTCCAATTTTATGAAATGGTGGTAGTTTCAGTAAATTCTAAAAACGTCGGGAAAACCAAAAATCAAACCAAATACCAACTAAATACCAAAGTACATTCAATAAAACCGCGCTAGTATCCGTTAAAAAGTGTTTTATTTCAATAACATTCTGTCCTTAGAACATAGTAGGGATTTGGTGTATTATCTTGGCCCAGATTATGTCCTCAGATCTATATATGTTTTGGTATTAAGATCTTATGATCCAGTAGGTAATCATCCGCTAATTAATTTACACGGCCGTGTTGGTAAATATCCAGACGGAATTAGAAATCCAAAGCAAGGTTTACCTCGAACTAAAGGATTTTGATCTCTCGTTCACCATCAAAAATTTGAGCCTAAATATCACGCCGCCGCCCTGGTGTTTTTCTGACTGTATAAATTTCGAACCTAGTCGTTTCGCTGATGATCATTTTGACGAGCATTCATTTGGCCAATTATTATTTCTACGAAAACTCATCTTGACGATGGTCATGTATTCGAACCTCTGTTTTATTGATCGATATTTCTACGACTTGTTTTGCCGATGATTATGTAATCGAAACTTCTTTTTATATTTCTACGACCACTTGTTTTGCCAATGAAAAACTGTCTTTTCTTCATTACCACAACGCGTTGTGGTCGTTTGGTATGATGACCACGATGCGAATTTCACTCTGTGGTTTTTCTGTGATTTGATACCACAACGCGTTATGGGCGTTTTATAAGAGCCATAACACGAATTACGCGTTGCAGATTTATAGCATCACTGCTTTTTATCCGTAACGCGTAGAATGCTCGCAATCGCAACGCATTGTGAGCGTTTTTTTCGCTCATTGAGCGATTTCGGCCTTCCTACAATGTATGTATATGTTAGGCTTAAGGTATACAAATACATTTACCCCCTTACTAATAAAGATTGAATAGCAGATGTATAGTTACACAATGGTTACTCTCTGTCAAACTATTTGAATTTGACATTAAAAAGAAAGTGACAAAACACTGTGTAACTATGCAGCTACTATACAATCTTTATTAGTAAGGGGGATACAGTATATAGGTATACGTATGTTAGCTTAAGGTCCTACATGTAGGTACATACATATGTATAATGTATGTTTTTCCATCCAAGAGAATATTTTTAAAATTAAATAGGTACCTAGAAAAGCTGTTCACATTTTTCACGTGCTGATTTGAAGAAATTTAATGCATTTGCTTATAATAATGGTAAGTAAGAATAAATATAATTAATGGTAAGTTACCCGTCTAAAAGGCCCACTGCGTGGTTCAACGGAAATGGGTTCTGGTCGACGAAAAATTTCAAATACATCTTGTAGTGTAGCATTATCCTTTGGAGTTAGTTGGTTTCGGAAAAAAATTGTAAACAGCGTTTCAATTTCATCTGAAAATAGATAGATCTTTTTTGAGAAGAACAAATAGGTTGCTTTTGTAAGTGCCAAGTCTAGAACGGGTGGTAGAAAAATATACTTTGAGGACGACACCTTTTTCTCTTCAATAAAACTATGTAAAATATTTCGTAATTACTTGTATTTTTTTCATAAAACCAATACAATTTTGACACACGACCAGAAGGGTCCCGAGCCGTAGCAAGAATGCCCCGACAAAAGAAACACGGTTGGGAACTGTTTTGCATTCGAAACAAAATATTTTAAACCATTATTTTTCTTTCATGAACTTTGACCATAAAGCTACCAAAAAAGCCGAATATGATGTCGCTACATCACATTCCCCCGGTACCGTTAAAATTTATTTCTTCGCGAGAAAAGAAATAAATTTTGCAACAGTTCCCTACCGTCACAAAATTTTCCTAATCCAGCACAACCCTACCTAAAGTGGGAGTTTTCACACAGTCATGCCGGCCTTTACTACAGGCGAACCTGCACACGGGTCATTGTCTATTCCCTTAGTCGGCACTAGCCTTCATCATACCCGTGTGTTGGTTTTATGTTGGCAAAAACCCACCAAAAAAGCCAAACACACAGCACATCCCTAGCCTTAATACACAGACAAAAAAAAACAATTCACCTACCTACCTATCTTCCTAGACGACCATAGTCAAGTAGAGACCATAGCCAAGTAGAGTGTCAGGACTGATGGATGCTACTCTCTTACCTTTGACCATAAACAGCCGACCATAAATTGATCATAGAGCAATTTATGAACAGAATGCTACTCATTATCTATTCTGTAACTTGACAAACCATAAAGTCGGCCAAACCACAAAACAGCAATGTAACTCTTGCCTAATGTCAAAATGAATCTGTCTATGCTCTGGTTTATGATTCATGTTGACACTTGACAGAAGCGTCAACCTGACAGTCTACGAATGTACACATCAGAAAACCACGAATGTTCAGTCTCCAGGAGGAAAATAAACAATCGTTTCGTCCGGCATACATTCCCTACGGGACTTACGGACTTGGGACCAGGAATTGGAGGTGTCTTGCAGCAAGCAAGACAGAACCCATTCCTATGGAATTTTCAGGGCTCCCCCATACGGTCCCAGCTTCGTACGTCACGTCCCCCCATTCTATACCCCAGGGTAATAAGTAGACCCTAACAAATTCTTTATTTTCTCCTAACTCTTCACATGCCGGAACACTTCTCATCCTGGATTTGACTGATCATCCTGGCACGTTGGTCTCCAATTTGCTGATCCAGATGGCAGCCATGTCACGTAGTACAGTACATGAAAAAAAACACAAGCATTAGCACACCTATTCACTATCCTAGTGCCACTACCT
This sequence comes from Agriphila geniculea, assembly GCA_943789525.1. Classification (NCBI taxonomy): domain Eukaryota; kingdom Metazoa; phylum Arthropoda; class Insecta; order Lepidoptera; family Crambidae; genus Agriphila; species Agriphila geniculea. The sequence continues at coordinate 13,683,925 of OX038882.1, read as the reverse complement.
ACAGTAAAGTTAATACCTAACTAACTTATTCCTAGCACACATTCGTACCGGATACTTCCAACTAATTAATTCCAACTAATTCTATCATTTTACACAACTCCCATTAAATCCAGTTATTATTTACAAACATATTACTAAACAGAATTACAACACCTAAACCTTCTCATCTCACCTTAAACAACTTCAACCTATTAGCATGAACCTTCCTTCGCCTATTCGAATCAACTCTACGAACAATATAATTGTTATTTTCAAGGGATTGAACAATTCTATAAGGTCCTTTATACGACCTACTTAACTTCCTACTAACTCCAGCAATTGGCTTTGATAACTTTTTGAACATGACTGGAAATCTCAAAACCATTTCGAGGAATAAGCTTTCGGTACAGTGTCTACTAATTAAATTTAAAAATAATTCTATATTTTTAAAGATATTTATAATATTCAATAAAAAGCTTTAACCTTCAAATGACCTTCAAATGACGTCATCACATACAGATCCCCCAGCCATAATAAATAAAAAGAAAAAAGGGCAAAGACAATTTTGACAATGAACTTGGCACTAGGGATGGTGGAAGTTGGAAGTGAAAAAATATCGATATAGGTAATATTTCTCAGAAAAAAATGGGATGAAATGAGATGATGACTAAGTAATGGATTCTAATTTTAAGGTATTGTAAAACATAAAAAATAGCAAAATAAACCCCTACGCGAAATTTTGGCTCGATTTGACGAATTTTACGATGATTTTTAAGACTCAAAAGTAGGAAAAAACAAAATGCTCCAGTGACAAAATAGTGTCGACTATTAGAAACCATACGTAATTACAAAAAAAAAATGTTTTGGAAAAATTATTGTAAAAACTATTAAACTCCTATATCAGAGTATTTAATATCGCCCGAAAAATATCGATGAACTTATCTCGTAATTTTTTCCACATCCCTACTATTAAATGTTTGTAAATAGAAATAAAGTATGCACATATTTTCACAATGTTTATTATGTTATCCTGCAAATTTATCAGTCCACAAGCAATCGTTACAATTTTATCCATGTAGCCTACATCCAAAATAGACACAATACATACAATACATTTCGCAATTTGGGTAAATTGGGCGTGTCAGTTTTTACAAAGTTTTTCAGCTGAGTTTCCACTGGTAAGCATTTTTATTATAATTTTACCACCTCAAAAATCATTGCGGCAAATTAAGAAGGTAGGTTAGAACCGTCACAACTGGATTAAATGAATAAAATAGAAGAAATATTAACTATAACTTATTTGTTTACAAACAACCATAAAGTCATTATGACAGGTAATGACACTTGGCCGTTCTTTTTCTATAAGTAGATGGCAAAGGTTTTCCTTCTTAAACTTTCATGCCACTAATGACGTCATTCCGGTTGACCATATCCGCTCGGCAAATATATTTATAAAAAAATAAATACGGGACCAAATGTTAAAATATTCAAATTAGTTTCTTAAATTGGCCTAATCTGTAGAAAAAAAATATAAAAAAATACCTTTTATTTTTTAACCAAAGCCAATTCTTTTAGGACTATACAATAACACTAACCTTCCTACTGGGAATCTTATAGGCTTCGCTTTCCTATCATAATAAAACTTTTGTACCAAACGTGCTTTCCTCAGATTTTCTCTCACTCTATTCATACAATGCTCTCTTATGCGGATTCTTCGTCTGACACTGACTTCAGGCAACATGTTAAAATTCCCATCAGAAATCAACGCTGGCTCCCTTGCAAACATAATGAAATATGGAGAAAACCTCGTGGAAGCCTGTTTGGAACAATTATACGCATGGGTGACCATCGGGACATGTACACACCAGTTCCTCTGATGAGGATCACTGTATTTCGCTAACATCTGTAATAAAGTTTGATTAAACCTTTCTATCAACCCTACCGTCTGAGGATGCATAGTCGTAGCGAACACCTGCTGCGCCCCAAACCTCCGTATCGTCTCTCTAACTCTATCCGAAGTAAAAATAGAACCCCTATCCGACATGATCGTTCGAACAGCACCAAACCTACAAAATATCTCTTGTGTCAAAAAGTCACTGATGGCTCGTGCAGTAGCTCTCCGAACAGGTTTACAAATAGCATACTTTGACAGACCTTCTATACTCGAAATGATATACCTATTCCCAAACCTGGACCTATTTAAGGGCCCAATCACGTCCAGCTCTACCACCTGGAACATCCTCTCCACCACTATGGGCTGCAAAGGTACTACCGTCGTCACTTTCTTTCTCTCCTGACATGGCACACAACTCTTTACATACCGTTCGATTCTTTCTTCTGCATTTGGAATAAAATACCTTGCCCTAAATTTCGCTAGAGTCTTCATTAACCCTAAGTGTCCACCTGCAAAACTGTCATCATGCAACTCCGACATTACTTCATTAAATAATACACTAGGCACTACAATTAAGTTTTTATTTACACCATTCACATTTGTCTTTTTACATAGCATACGGTCCATCATAACAAATCCCTTGTACTGTCCCCTTCGCCTGGCCCGGATCTCTTCTTCCTGCCGGTGACAGAACTCATCCTGGCGCTGTGCTTCCGTCATCTGGGACGCATCGATGCTGTACAAGTGCAGCCCATCATCCACTTGCTCAGCCCTCTCCTGATCTCCTGTCGTCTCCTCCTCCTTCAATGGGTTCCTGCTCAGGAAATCCGCGACGACGTTCTGCTTGCCCGAACAATGGACAACTTCAAAATCATGCTCCTGAAGTGCCAACGCCCATCTCGCCAGTCTGCCATTCATATCCTTTCGTCCCTTGAGCCAGCAGAGTGCCTTATGGTCTGTCACAACCTGGAACTTTATCCCATATAGATATGGTCTGAAATAATTGATGGACCATACTAGGGATAGGCACTCCTTCTCCGTTACCGCATACTTCCTTTCAGCGTCCGACAACTTCCGTGACGCGAACGCCACCGGTAACATTTTATTCCCATCTTGTTGCATTAAACAGGCACCCAAAGCAAAATCACTCGCGTCGATATAAAGTCTCGTTATGACATTTTCAGAATTGTCAAAATGCTTCAACAACGGAGGGTTTTGGATCATAGACAAAATCTTGTCAAACGCCCTCTGTTGTAAATCGGTCCATTCAAACTTCACATTTTTTCGTAACAATTTATTTAAAGGTACAGTCACGTGTTATCAATAAATTTTCTATAATATGAAAATAAACCAAGCACAGATTTTAGTTCACGGGTGTTCTTAGGTATCTTGACGGTCTTCATTTTCTTGATTTTTTCGGCATCCGGTAATATCCCACACCCGGATATTTTGTGGCCCAGCACCGTTATCTCTTCATACGCAAAACTGCACTTCGACGGCTTTAACGTCAAGTTCGCTTCTTCTAACCGCTTCAAAACTTGATCCAGTGCCCCATAGAATTCGTCAAACGTTTTTCCGTAGACTATGATATTGTCTACATATATGACAGCATTCTTGTACTTCAACCCGGCCAGCGCCTTATCCATTGTCCTCTGAAAAATGGCCCCACTAGTCTTCAATCCAAAGGCTAGAACGTTGAATTCGTACAGCCCCGACGGTGTGATGAAAGCAGTCTTATGTTTATCCGACTCCTCTATCTCTAACTGCCAATATCCCGAATTACAGTCCAGATCCGCAAAATAGTTGGCCCCGTTCAAATGCGCAATCAAATCTTCAATTATCGGCAATGGATACGAATCCGTTATCACTTTTTTATTCAACACTCTAAAATCTACACAAAACCGCCAAGAATTGTCCGGTTTTTTCACTAACACCACTGGCGATGCATAGGGACTTCTCGACTCCCGAATTATTCCATCTTCTAACATTTCTTCTATCTGTTCCCTAATAACCCTATGTTGTTCCCTAGAGACCCTGTACGGAGGACTATGCACGGGAACTTCATCCGTCGTATCAATCTTCACCTTCATAAAGTCACACTTCCCCAATTCACCTTTGTCAAACGCGAAACGCAACCGATATCTGGTAAGTAAGCCGATCAAACGATCACGTCGTTCCTCGGATAACGAACTCGCGATATTAAATGCAGGAGTATTCTCAACGGCCATACATCCCTCGTACGTATACCTATCCTTATTTTCAACTTCCCTACAAAAATACACATAGTCATTTTTCGATAAGACTTTTGTCCGCGATTGTACCCAATCTACGTTCCCAGTAGAAATTTCATTTTCTAAATAAAATTTACAACTAAATCTATTAAATATGAATTGCGCACTTCTAAAATCGATAATTACACCGTTATTACACAAAAAATCGCACCCCAGAATCAATTTCTGACATATGTCTTTCACTATCAGAAATTCTTGCCTAAATAAAACGTCCTGAATTATAAGATTTAACCTAGCTTTCCCCACTACGGATAAAGTTTTTCCACTGATATTCTTTACACAAAACTCGTCGTTCCTATCATAGTCTATCTCTAAAGTCTTTATAAATTCACTCGACAACACGGACACGGACGCGCCTGTATCAACCAACGCGGCTATTTCCACTCCCTTACACAACACTTTAATATGCGGGTTTTGCTTACTTGTCTGGTGGATGTCCTGGATTCGTGGCGACCGATTTCCACCAATTACGTCAGCCGCCTCCTCTCGTTTGGGTTGTCCTCGATGGTCCTCCTCGTCCCATTTAATTGGGTTGGCTGGTTCCCTTGGTTTGCAGGAGGCATCCTGGCAACTGGGTGAGCTGGTGCCTCTTGTCGTCGTGGTCTAAAATTATAAAGCGGACGCGAGTAAATTGGTCGCGGGGGGGAATTTTCCTGTGGCGTGCGAGAGGCATATCGGTCCGGGTTCCTCGACGTATTCTCGGATGCTGCCTGGTTGCGGCTTCCTGTGGGATTAAACGTTATTTTCACAGGAAAATTGTGCTGCGTACTGTCCAACTGCCCAGTTGAAGTCCCTGCTTCGAGGTCGCTCATCTGTCGAATCACGGCTCGCAGATGCGCCTTATCTGCGTATATCTGGGAAGAAAGTTTAGATCTCGAACCCACGTCTATCGTCTTCAAAAATTGCTGTATGAAGATTTCGTCCGTGACGACCGGTCCCGCTCGGGTTGCCATCATATCTAAAGTATAAAAATATGTTAGCGTGTCTTCGTCTGGGTTCTGCTTCCTGTTGAAGAAATCTGCAATAGGATTTGATAAGGTGCTAAATTCTTTAATGAACAATAGTCTTAGCTCTGTATAATCCTTTGCGATGGCGACGATCTTTTTATAGAACATCAATGCGGGGCCCGTGCAAAAGGCTCCGACGGCGAGCTTTTTGGTTTTTTCGTCGTAATTCTGAATCGCTGCCGCCAGCTCGAACTCGCTGAGGAATTCTTCCACGTCGCCTCTTACCCCATCAAACTTCTTGACTTCCATCTCGTACCTAAAACAGACTTCAAAACGCGCGGAACTAACGATCGCGACGGCGCCTCCACTTTGAGGACGACACCTTTTTCTCTTCAATAAAACTATGTAAAATATTTCGTAATTACTTGTATTTTTTTCATAAAACCAATACAATTTTGACACACGACCAGAAGGGTCCCGAGCCGTAGCAAGAATGCCCCGACAAAAGAAACACGGTTGGGAACTGTTTTGCATTCGAAACAAAATATTTTAAACCATTATTTTTCTTTCATGAACTTTGACCATAAAGCTACCAAAAAAGCCGAATATGATGTCGCTACATCACAATACCTAGGTAGGTACGATTAAAAAGTGCTTAATTATTAAGTTTATTTGTATAGGTTAGGTACCTACCTACCTAAAGAAATTTTGACTAAGACACCATTTTAAGCCACCGAATTTACGTTTATTATTTATTTATTATTTAATTTATATACGATAATAGGTGAAAATTGGTTGAAAATGAGAATTTTTCACAACTTATATAATTTTAGGGTGCATTTACATGTAGCGAATGCGTCGCACGCATGCGTTCGTTACGCCTATTTAGTGCACCTCATGCAAGGCGCTCTCTTAACGACAATTTACACATCCATCCATAGGTAAGTAAGCTCAACTGTCCCTCACTTACTTAATCGGAAAATGGCAAGCAACGTCCAAACGGTGAATTAACTTCGGTAAGTAGGAGAGTTTAGATGTCAAACCACGCGCGTCGGATGGCGACGATATTGCAGCCAACCATTATGTCTCTTGCGTTTGTAACTCTTCATCCATTCCCAAGGTTCGGAATTATTAAGATTTTAAGCCTTTAGTTTCTGTACTATAACATAACTAGCCGACCACTGGTCTGGTTGATATCCCTACTATTCCTAGCTAGGCTGAGAAATGACTGCCTAGTCTAGCCGCAATGCCAGAGTTAACAATAGGCAGGTCATTAAAGTAAACTAATATAATAATTAAATGAAACTTACCGAATAGCAATAATTATAATAATAATCATAATACTTATGACATCTGTCTCAACACTCAAATCTAGAAATTCACCCGTATCTACAAAACGTACACCCAGTTCCATGACCTCACTTGCAGTCCCGAGCCAAACCACGCCTTCGCCCGTGCACCCTCACCATCCCTCCTTTCCATTATTTTTATCAATCGCTTTTTGTTTCCCACAGTCCCAAAGAAATTAGGAATGTTAAACTTGCACTCTACATGCCTATCCGATAAAGGCCCTCCGCTGATACAAGGGTTCTGTTACTTAATAAATGTTTGAAAAAACCGTTAATCTCAATGTTGCTGTTGTTATTTATTAATGTTTTTAATAACACTTCTCTATATATTTCGCATAAGTTTACAAGTGGTGTCAATGTTTAATGATTTATGAAACCCTTAAAATATTTTGTTGATGCAGCCATAAGTTAACAGTAATGTACATTATATGTATAATAAACAGTACCTATACCTAATGCAGTAAAACAAACATGAAATATTTTCATTATATTTACAAAATAGGTACCTAATCACTGCATTGAAATAGGTAGGTCTGTCTGTTCTATTCCTACCTACCTAGTTTCTCCACAGAATACATAATAATTACTGGTAATAATAATCGTAGTTCGATTAATATTTTACAATACTTACCTAGGTATTAGGTAATATACCTAGTATACCTACCTACCTATTGCCTATAACAGTAGTCATATTCTAGTACTTATTCATATTTAGATTCTACATAAAAATAACTCGTAAATCGTAATAAAAAACTTAAAAAGTTTACTTACTAAAACTTATAAGGTTGTCCGTGGAACTGAAACTGATTAAAGCAAACACGAAAACTAACACTTTCATCCTTCTGGAGTTAATGTAGGTATGACAGAGCATGATAAAAATTATACCTATTTTGAAAACGTACCGTACCTAACGTCTGTAGCTCACCTCCTCCGCCGCGAACACAGTAGATTCCGCCATGACTTCGACAAGCGAAACAAATGCGAACAGCCTTTCTAATTAAAATCATAGGTTCTTTCCTTATCTACGGTCAGCAGTACATCAAGCTACAAAACTGTCTAAAATCTCCAATGAATTTTGAACCTTAAATAGCTTGTTTTTAAGTTTAAATATGATTGAGAAAATTGGACACTTTGTGAAAGCCCAGCGCGTAGTACTTTAGATTTTTTACGCGCGATTCCGCCCGTTTTCGGCTCCGACCGTTGCGTAATGCGTTGGTACACGCGAAACCGCTACGTAGATGTGATCATGTGATCGTCATGTCGTCGATAGAAGTCAACTCATGGCTGAACTAGGTACCGCGGTTTCGCTGGCACTGTCTCGCGGCGGATATTGCTACAGGCGTGAACATAATTAATGCCAGATGGTTTTCGTCTCATTCTTCGTTCAGTCTGGCGACGGACCGATCAAGAAAACCTTTTGCAAAAAGCAGCTATAGATGTTACGATGTGGTAACAAAATTAAATAAAAGAAGATGAATTTTAAATAAAACAAACATTTAATTTGCTGTGTTGTCCAAAATTAAAGCCTTACTCAGCAGCACCATTTAATTTCACATTCAATTTGTTGATTCCACTTGTTGATCAATTGGACGTAGTTCGCAGAAAGGATCCAATCCAGATACACACGGGCGCCGCGCCGGCAGGGGGGTGCAGGGTAGTGCAGTTGCACTCCTTGGAAATCTCGGGAACAACACCTAAGGATATTTAAATGAAAACCCTGTGAACCCCACATAAAGACTAAAAGCTGCCATCCCCTGGGAATTATTTCTGTCGGTGCCCTTGCACATAGAATTCTATGTGGATTGGATCCTTTCTGCGTAACTACGTTCAATTGGTTGAAGTCGAGATAGTAGACCGTACATGCGATTAATGTTTTATCTCTCAATACTTACATATTGAATTGAATATGAAATTGAAGGGTAGGTTAGTAGGTAGGGGCTTTTATATTTTACTAACGATATGTACTGTACGTATTTAGGTACTTTGATGACATACATTTTCTACGAACCAAACAATTTTTTTAGCTCATCACATTTTCGTCTATCCCATAGTACGGTCGTAGCAGTTACGCATACTAGATCAAGTTTACATGTTTTATCACATTTAGGCCATAATACATCACTGTTTTTTGAGTTGAATTGCGCGTACAAATCTAGTAATTGCCGTCGGTCGGTCACCATTGAGTACAGTAAATCATCCATTGATTTTGGCGAAAGATCAGCGACTCCAAAGCTACTGCTCATGTCGTATAGTAAAAACCAGCGGGGTCTCTCGTTGGGGGTCAAGTTTGCTTCGGTGAGATTGTAGATGTAGCTATGCATGCTAACCGGCACCTGTAATAATAAATAATATGTAGATGGTTAAAATTAAGTTATTGTTAAGTTAATGCATCTAGGTGAATTAACTAAACTACAGGGATTTTTTGTAGAGGCATAAATACATTTTGCAAGATAGGTACCTAAGTTAGAGCATATTAGTTATACTGTGGTTAGCAGGTCGGCGTACGTAGCTGTGCTTCTCTTAGCACTATTCTATACTTTGCGACTTGTGCGTAACATTTTTCATATTAGCAATAATAATTATTTCGTCCGACTCTAAAAATGTCTTTAAATAAGACTTTTATCATGGACCAAGCAAGGACACTTCCTTGATCCATGCTATCGTAGGTAGGTAGGTATACGGAGTGTGCCAGTGTTCGGTTCGTCACATAATCCTGCGCGTTCTCCGAACGTGGCGCGCGTGAGCACACACGTGTTTGTTTACGGGTGGCACTTTAGTACTTTTCTCACTAATAAAACGGTTTTCATTGAGTAGCAATCCTACTATAGAAATGAACGGAATAGCATAACGTGAGCAAGGTTCTGATAGCAGGAACATTTAAATGTTGTCTTACTTAATAACTTACGTAAGTCTGGGGATGGAAGTTAACAATTTTATAATTAATGTTGTAGAAGCTGTAGGTAGATAGGCCGCCCCCTCCCCAGGCCACATTGATGGGGCTACCCTCCGGACTGTAGAAGATCCTGAATTCGTCAGTATGTGTGTGTGCGTTAAATTCAGCTGCAATTGTTGACGAAAACCTGAAATGCCAGTCATTACCTTTATACAAGGTCATTTTGTATTCAGAATCCAAATTTTAAGGATGTGTTCAGTCCATGACTGAAACTGAACAACTTTCTCTAAGGAACACATGGTCAAATATGTAAAATAAAAATCGACTTTCCATACAAATCAAATCACGTGGTCAATTTAGTATGAGATAACCAAAAATTTTTGGCGAAATTTGACACATGTTTCTTAGAGAAACTTGTTTAGTTTCATGGACTGGACACATCCTTAAAATTTGGATGGTAAGTTCAAAATGACCCGATATAAACAAGTACTAATGCCTCATTTCGATTATCGGCGAACATACTCGCCGAGAAACCGGCACGAATACAGACTACCCGAATATGGTGTTTACATATTCGTCTTCGTGCCTATTCGTCTGTTCTCGGCGAGTATCTAAACTAGGCATAAAGTATACCAAAAGCAAATCTCGATCGCTTGCATGGGCGTATCTAGGGATATTTAACAGGGGGCCTGGCCCCCAATTCCGGGGCAAAGCTGAAGGGTCCTATAACTAGAACCGCGTTGGAGTTTTGGAGGGCAATACAAAAATATATCAGGTTTTTTCTGGGGTAGGCACCAGACTGTTCTGGGGTGGGCACCGCCCATCCTACCCCCCTCTTCTTACGCCATAATGATTTCTTGTGGTAAATTGTGTTAAAAATAGAACCTTTCTTCTGTCTTATAACTCATCATGAGATGGCAATCCTTTCTACTGATTTATTTTACTGTCGGTACTTATTTTGTATCCAATAAATCAATTTACCGATTAACAATCCTGTTGTATTCTCTAGTCCAGGTGAAGGTAAGATCTACTGTTCCAGGTGGTACGTGAGCCAAAATGTGGACTTTTTCACCCTTTTGTTCAGCACTGTATAGCTCCTGCACTAGCCAGTCCAAGTGCTTTTTTCCATCAGATGGATCGTAGTTTATCCACCTGTAAAATAGACCTTTTAATTAACTATCAACCGCTGTTACTTTTAAAATTCTATAAATAAAATTTAAAAGTATTAAACAACTATCTACTTAGCGCCATCGCACACAGGCAACTTAGTCTCCCAGCAACTGTTTTGTCTCTCACATCAAGTCCACGGGTTTATATGGAAGCGCGCACACGAAGCGACACGGTCGTCTGCAACTTTTCATACAAATCACGTGAGAGACAAAAAAGTTGCGGAGACAAAAGTTTCCCGTGTGCGATAGCGCTTAATGTTTCATTGCTTTCACTGTCACTGGTATTGTGAACGCCTGTGCCGATAGTAAACTGCATCTAAATAATAATGAGTTTGGTTCCAATTCCTAGATAAATAAAGATAAAGATGTGACGCAAAATGAAATGGGTCGAACTTAAGCTATTTTCTCGACCAGTGTACAGATAAATTTTAATATAGTATACGTGAGTTTCCTTACCAGTTAAATCTACTTGCAACATTGTTATTGAGCGATATAATTCGCAGCCCTGGCTTGGCCAGCAGGGAGAAATCGCCGCCTGCCCTTAAAGTTGCCTGAGCATCGTCTGTTAGATAGTTATCCCACTTATCAGCTAAAGAATTGTAAAGCCATGTTGTGTTTAGTTTGGGTGCGGTAATTGATGCTGGAGCAAATCTGTAACGCAATTTGAGGGAACATCAGTTTTCATTACATCAGTCAGTGGACTTGCTTTCAAGACCTAAAGCTGCAGCTAGAACCTTTAAAATTCTGATGAATTGAACAACATTAGATAAAGGTCGTGTTAATGAAAAGTTATTCAAATGAGGATTTAACTTACTGATTCACTGGTTGAGACTCATGGTTCCCAATTACTGGTACCACCTGTACTTTATCACCAAACGTAAGTCTGATTTTATCGATCAAATATTTGTGCATCTTATTATTAGATTCATATGTAGTCGCCCAAATTCCGTGGTCAATTGTGTCACCAAGGTAATACAGAAGATCTATGTCCTAGTTGACATTGGATAAAACAAATTAGATAGAGAAACAAATATTTAGATAAGAAAAATGGTTGAATAAACCTAAACTCACCCCATGGTTTTCTTTGATAGTGTCAATGACATCGTCAAATGCCCTAATGGGAGAGTCGCAATTTCTATAATCCCCCCAATAACCGGCTGGTTTGGGTCTATGAAATAATTTTGTTGACAAATCCCAAACATTCAAAGTTTTTGGAACCTCTTTCGCCTTGTTAATATCCACCATCAGCGTATCGTTGGCGTTAAAAACGCTTTTCTCTAGTACGGAATCACTAACAGCGGACTTAAAAGGAAATTGTTTAGCCGGAGTTTGCCCTTTTCTACAACAAGTGGGCTCATTGCATTCAGCTACGCCAGATGCTTCATAGAGCGGCTCAATATGGGCATCTGTAATTATAGCCACTTTTAACGGCTTCTCACCATTATAAGTAACCTGTAATTTGAAGAACATTAATAATAATTTCAAAAATTATTTTGAAACTATATTACTTACTTACAATAAGTACCTAGCAAAGATAAGATTTAAATCTTTGGTACCTAGTAATTAAAGCTCCAAGAAGAAAGTAGGACCTACTTGAGGTAACATAATCAGTAGGAATACTTCCAGTATTCCTACTAATACAAATAATCACAATTAATTACCGGTATTTCTTTTGACGGTTTTTCTGGTAATTGCACTTCATATTCAAATCTGGGGTCATCATCATAAGGACAAGCTCGAGGGTCACTCTCTGTTTGTAAAACCAATCCACAGAAAGTATGAGCCGATACCTCTGGAGTAGTTCTGACTATGTACGCAAGTATTGGCTGGAACAGGAAAATGCACAAATTACCTATATCTGTAATGGCAGTGATTTCTATAACCTGTGTAAGTAAATGAATGTAGAAACCGATGTAGAGACCGAAGAAATAAACGCACGTTGCCTACTCTCGATAAAAAAAGATTCCTTTGGTATGGCTTTCTTTCTCATTAAGTTTCATTACTTTTTCATGGTCCAAGTAGTGGCTAGGTCGCATCTATCGCTATCCATCCCGATTCTGTTCCCAAATGTATACCTACTTGGATCTCTTTAAGTCTAGCTGATTACGCTAGGTAGGTACCTAATGAATAACATACTTTTATTTGTTGTAAGTATTATAGTCGTCATCAGTCATTTTCAAGTTCTCACTACTAACTACTGGGTCACACAAAAGCCTTCCTTATGGACGAATAAAGAGTATGAGCCATAACGCCCATAACCCACCGCGCTGGCCCAATGTGGATTGGATGATGAATGCGGATTTTAATTTCTGGCACTAGAGAAAAAGTGCGTCTTTGCTTTCGGCCTTATCGCCACTTTAAGTTCCCCTCTTAAACAAAGTAGTTAATTTTGATCACAAACAGCTTTTAGCACAGAATACAAAATAGTACTAAACGTCTTTTTAGGGTTCCGTAGCCAAAATGGCAAAAAACGGAACCCTTATAGATTCGTCATGTCTGTCTGTCTGTCTGTCTGTCTGTCTGTCTGTCTGTCTGTCTGTCTGTCTGTCTGTCTGTCTGTCTGTCTGTCTGTCTGTCTGTCCGTCCGTATGTCACAGCCACTTTATTCCAAAAGTATTAGGACTACATAGTTGAAACTTAGTAGGTAGGTGTATTCTGTGAACCGCTTTACGATTTTTATACAAAAATAAAAAAAATAAAAGATTAAGGGGGGGCTCCCCATACATGGAACCGAAACTGAAAATATTTTTTTTCATCAAACCAATACTTGTGGGGTGTCTATAGATAGGTCTTTAAAAATGACATTGAGGTTCTTAAGACTATTTTTTTTTAAAGTCAACCGTTTCAAAAATATATGCCGCCAAAGTGGTAAAATGTGTGTCCCCCCCCCTTTAACTTTTAAAGTAAGAGGGTGAAAAATCTAAAAAAAATATAAACTATAGATCTTAATAAACACTTTCAACGAAAATTGTTTTGAACGAGATACAGTAATTAGTTTTTGAGATATAGTACATTTTCCAAAACCGCAAATATAACTTTGTCATTCATACAAACACTGTGAAAAACAAAGTTATTTTTTCAGACGAAAAATGATAGCGGTATTAAAATATGGTATGGTATAATGTACCTACGGAACCCTACTGCGCGTGGCCCGACACGCACTTGGCCGGTTTTTTTCTATAGGTAGTTGGTAACCTACCACATTGAGTGCAACGGCTCCACGGCAAACCTCGTAGCTAAAAAGACCCAATCCTGTGCAGAGCACAGTAAGGGTAATGCCGATTTCTTCATCAGTACGGCCACTTGATACACTTGTGATGAATGCCGAAAATACGCCCTGACAAAGTAGGCATTCAATTTTCTGAAATATAAAACAATATTATGATGAAACAAAAAATATAGAAGGGCAAAAAAATCTGAGCATCGTACTAGGCATTCAATACAATATTGAACATTGATAAAGTGCATATTTAATTCATTTAATATTTTTTTAATTGATATGTATGTTGCTTGCATTGAACCGTCTAGTCCATGGGTCGCCAAACTTTTTAGCCTAAGGGCCAGATTTACTCCTCCACGAAGTGCCAAGGGCCAGGACCTAGCTGACTTAATGTATCAAAATAGTGTATATTACAGTATGTTGCTACACTCCGGCTCGCTTTCGCGGGCCGGAGTGTTGGTACTCGCGGGCCGGACCTGGCCCGCGGGCCGTAGTTTGGAGACCCCTGGTCTAGTCTGTTTGATCTAGATTAGATGAGAAAGACATTAAATAATGCAGAACGTGTACTGCAACTAGCGTGCTACGGTCAGGGTTGAAAGGAAAAAGTCCATAGAAATTGACATCAGAAGACGGGAGTGCGACAGCCCGACAGGGCTGCATTTTATCACCGACCCTTTATAACACCTCCGAAGCGATAGGTAATAACGGAAGCTTTAGCTAGAAGATATTAAAATGAACTGCCGCCTCATGAACAACTAAAAGTATGCCGGTGACACCTATCTCATAGCAATATAGCATCTACAGAAGCCGAGTGAAAAGCTAGTTTAAAAATGAAAGTTACCAAAACAAAGTTTGTGGTCATCTCCAATTAGCCCAATACTTATCTAACTTTGAAGCAAATTTGTGGCGTACCAAAAACTGGAACAAACGGGACCAAATCCGTTCCGTTAACATCTGACTTATAGTTCTGTACAGATGTGAGGCTTGGTCTATTAACCAGGGAGGAAGTTCTGCGAAGCGAAGAGTTTGCATGCAAGCTTTTACAAACAGAGAAAAATTGCATATCTAAGACACGGCAGACACGACAGATCGAGCCAAGTCTTGCAACTGATTCTGCTGGGTTAACGAGTGCCGCCCCGGCTGGACTCTTCCGTCTTGCCAAGAACAAGTCCAAATTTGCTAAGGATGCATCTTCAACCTTCATTAGTTGGAGATGCATCCTTCACGTGCTGATTTGAAGAAATTAAATTCCTTACCCGTCTGAAATGCCCACTTCGATCTGATTGTTCAACGGAATTAGGCTCAGGTCGACGAAAAATCTCAAATACATCTTGTAGTGTAGCATTATCTTTTGGAGTTAGTTGGTGTTGCATAAGTTTTGTAAACAGCGTTTCGATTTCATCTGAAAAATAGATAGATATTTTATCAGAAATGAGGAGATCCGCAGGCGAACTAAAGTAACCGACATCGCTCGAAGGATTGCTCCGCTAAAGTGGCAGTGGGCTGGACACATAGCGAGAAGAACTGATGGCCGTTGGGGCGGAAAGGTTCTTGAATGGCGACCGCGCACCGGACGACGCTCCGTGGGTAGGGCCCCGACGAAAGTCGCGGGAATCCACTGGATGCGGGCAGCGCAGGACCGATCGTCGTGGAGATCCTTATATAGGTACAAATACAAAATATTTATTCAAAACTAGAAAATACATTTACACTGCCATTTATGAGGCCCTCTTTTAGATATAAAAATATCTGTGCCAGAAGACCCCGCTCCTCCATAGCCATACAATTACAATTTCTAGTTTAGGACTAAACAAAATATAGAATTACCTAAATAGAAAGAAAAATATGTTGTTAAGCTAGTAAGGTAATATTTAATTTTATTAACCACTCAGTAACTTACTTGGGGGAGGCCTATACCCAGCAGTGGGTGTAGTGAGGTTCAGACGAAAAAGGAATCTGACGAAAGTGTCCTAGATCAATGATGATGATGATGATAAAAGGATAAACCACATCAGATTTGACTCCCCCATCGCCTGTTGTCGCTATTTAGGTGCCTACTTATGTGTCAATTCAATTACAGTTCAGTACCTACCTACCTACTTGTACTAGCAAGTAGGTGTAAGTATAGGTACAGCTCTGGATTTTTTAATATTAACATTCCACTTTGTGTGTTTGTTTGAATTCTGAGTTATTAAAGGTACATTATCGACGTCGTCACCCGATAGCAACAGCACCGTGACAGCACCGTCTCGTCCACAGAATTTTTTTCTTGTTCTATGGTCTCGTACGTGACCCGACATCGCATCGGTCCGATCCGGTCGGTCGGTCGCCTGCCGCGACGAGGCAGAGGCATAAGAATAAATAGCGGAGGGTGTGAAAGCTGAATTACATCGCTCAAATTAGAAAAATACTTACTGTGGGTTCAAAGAAGTTTGTAGAGGAACCCTTTTGTGCAAGAGTTATTACCCGCCTCTGGTTTGGTGGTTCGCCCACACGTGTAAGACGCAGGGGACACGGGTTCGATTTCCAGGAGGGGGGGGTACATTTGTACTCGGTTTGGTTGGTGGTAGGGCTTATTCAAGTCCGCCTGACTAACTACCACCATCTTACCTAGATCTGACGCCATAAGCCATAACATGTGTTCCGGCTAGAGGTAAGGCCGGGTCTCCTGCGCCGTGTTTTTGTGTTTTCAAACATCAAAACAATGTTTTCTCAACATGTTTGGGGCGTGGCCTATGAGTTTTGTTTTGCAAAAACACAAAACATGTTTGCCGCGACGAACGGAAAACATCCCCCGCTCTCGCCTGCGGGGAGGGGAAGTAACTCATTTTGTGTTAGCGCTCACTAGATGCAGACGTCTCGCCTGCGTTCGTGTGCCACTGTGTGATTCGTGTAATTGTAGTGATGGAGTGGAATAAGGAGAGTACTTTATTTTTATTTGAGTTACTCAGAGAAAGACCGCTACTTTGGGATGTTACGGTGGCAAAGTATAAGGTAGCCATTACACGGTAGGTTTTACGGGCTGTGACTGACGACGTCTTCTTCGTCGGAACTCATTTTCGAGACTGAGCCGTGATTGGCCGAAAATTTTCTAACAAAACATGTTTTCAAAACAAAACCTAGGCGCAGCGGACGTGCGGTTTTGAAAACAATGTTTTGAAAACAATGTTTTTTCAACATGTTTTGTTGAAAATTAAGCGCAGGAGACACGCCTTAAGATAACCTGTTCCTCAATGGTGAGGATTCCTGGTGTAGTGTGTTTACACTTTCGGCCTTATCGTCACTTAACATCAGGTGATATGAAGCACGGTCTCCCGTTGTGCTAAATATTCAAACATCCCAACTAACAATTTTACGTCGTACAATGGTCGTACAAACGTTATCTTATTACCACTGGTCGCAAAAGATAGGTCACACTTACGTTATAATAACGTTTGCTCAACGCGAAAAGGGCCCCATTTATACGACCTACATTGTCGTTTAATGGTCATACAAAAGTCACAAGATTACCACTTTCATCGTACAGTAGTCGCATCAAAACTTTACAACGACTCTATCGTTATATTGTGGTCATACAGATGTTTTTTAATGACGAAAACGTTGTATATGAGTTAAGTAACAACACTTGTACGACTGATTTTTAATGTTTGTCAGTGACTCGTGTTTGTGGTTATGTTTCGAGATCTGAGTGCAAAATAAATTTATTACAAGGAAATAAAAGGTGAGTATTACGTAACTTTCATATCTTACTGTGTCTGTCTCTTATACCGTTTAGTTCGTCTGGGAATTAAAGTTTTATGATAATATACCTATGTAAATACAATTCATATTTTCATGCCCCTTCGTGGTTTTGCGTTTGAAACATATTTTTTTTATTAATAAAATGTCGTCTTTTTATTTAAATGTCAGCCATGTTAATTTTGTCGCACACTAATCTCTATATGACGTTTTAAAGACAAAAAGTCATTTTAAGGTTATTTGAAGACCAAGTTAAGCCGCCATTTTGTTAAACGTTGTTTAAAAGTCGAAACTTGACTCCAATGCGACTACAAGTCGTACAGACGTTTTGGTTAAAACTTTAATATAACGTCGTATAGTTTAAGTCGTGCTGACGTTACTGTGACCAGTTTATTATGACATATTTGTCGCACGACTAAAAAGTTAGATTTAAAACGTCTATATGACCTAGCAGTCATCTCATTACTATTGTAAGACTCCTATCCGACTTAAAGTCGTACAAGTCAGAACTTATATGACGTTTTTGCTTGTTGGGATACTTGCCTAAATATTCAAACTACAAAAAAGAGAAGTCCAAACATGTGGGTAATGACGTTACATCTACAAAATAGGTATTATATATCCAAAATATTATTATCTTTACCGTACCTACGTAAATAGCATAGAGTAAAAACACCTACTGATGTCATTGTTGGTCAATAATTTAACTTTATTGTAGGTTTGACTTATTAGGGTTCCGTACCAAAATGGTAAAAAAGGAACCCTTATGGTGTGACTCAGTCTGTCTGTCTGTCACAGCTGGATATCTCGAGAACTACTAATGATATCAACTTCAAATTTGGAACAGTTTGAGATGACATTTGCCCAACTATTTTGCAAATAAGAAAGAATTAAAAAATTAAATATTTTATTTACAACAGGGACTGAAAAGGGATCTTAAAAATCTGAAGTGGGGCTACTAGGGCATGTGGGGTATCATATGAAAGAGCGCCATTTGCACGTTTTTATTCTTTTTTTCTGAAACCGCATAGTTTTCGACTTATGATGAAAAATGTAAAAAAAAATACCGTTCCCCCCCTATCTCCGAAGTTTACAAAGCGAAAAATAATTCTATGTGATAGCAGTTTATATAAAGATTACAGGAAAAATAAAACGATGTCTCAATATAGCTAACTTTTAAAGAAATTATCAATTTCTAAAAAGTTTATTTTAGTTCCACTATCGGTCAAAAGATGGCGCTGACCTAAAACTGCAATAATCATTTTATTATTCTACTCTGCAGTGTATTTATTATGATGGTACGGAACCCTCGGTGCGCGAGTCCGACTCGCTCTTGACCGGTTTTTTTATAGTTTAAATAGATGCTTTCTTTCAATCGCTCAAATGGGTATGTAAGTACATAAAGGTAGGTACAGGATAATTATTATAATGAATGATAATGATAATATAAAGCTCTCTTTAGTTTATTTAACCACGTATAAGACAGTGCAGTGCAATAGTTAGTGTAGTGACGCTTACGCTTATTTGCGAGACCACGGCCATGTATTCAAATCTCAGAATGAGCTAAAATTGTATTGTTCTACAATTCTACATCATTTGTGGTCTAAAAAACTTTAAACTGCCTTATAGTTTAGGAGGTCGCAACAAATCTGGTAAAACGATAACGTAAGTGTCTGAATCACGGGATGGAGAGAGCGGTCAGCTGACCAATAAATACATTTTGTATGGGAGTCTGAACATTTTTTTTCGATTTCGACCTATGTTCCATGTAGAATGTTGTTGACTTTTAGCAAAACTATCACCCGTTTCAGGATCTGACAGGGTTTTTTGATACATGATGTAGAAAGGTTATTAATATAACTGAAAAATATTAGAAAAAATCGACTCACCCGTAGCAGCTCAGACGGGACTCGAACCCGCACCCGATCCCGCGCAGGATTCCGGCCCAATGCACTAACCAATTATGCTACCGAGTCGCTGTTATATCGCGACTCGGTAGCATAATTGAGAGCGCGAGTGTCGATATTTGGTTAGTGCATTGGGCCGGAATCCTAAGGGTTCGGGTTCGAGTCCCGTCTGAGCTGCTACGGGTGAGTCGATTTTTTCTAATAGGTATTTTTCAATTATTTTAATAACCTTTATATGAAAAAAAAATAGCATTGTGAATGCATAAAAAAATTAAAAAGTTTAAAACATGATGTAGAGTTTACACTAACATGTTAGGTACCTATAATAGCATTTCGAATGCCTATTTTTCGTAAAAATATTAATAAAAAGTTCACTTACTGAAACTTATAAGGTTCTCCGCGTTACTGAAACTAATTAACGTCACCAGAAAGACTAACATTTGTGCTAACACTTTCATCCTTCTCGAGTTATTGTACGACAATGAATGATAAAAATTTAACCTGTTTCGAAAACGTATCTAAACATAATTAATGATTAGGGCTGCCTCTCAGATATAGAACAAAACAAATACATGCATCCCACGTCTTCGCGTTTCTTATTTCGTTTAATCGTGGTTTAATCGAACCAATAAAGGGATCTAACGATTACAGAAAACTTGTCGGCTGCTTCTACGGATACCTATATTCGGCGATCGGCCTCGGGCTTCGTTGGCCCCAGAAATCTCAGGTTCATTTCTAAAAGAGGGAAAAGGGTTTTTTTCATCGCGAGTCATGCGTGTCCTCGTGACCATTCGGCTCTGGTCACAGTAGGGTTGACCAAAATAATTACAAAAATTGGACGGGACGGACGCGACTCTGGCAATGGCAACCCTATGTCTTAACAAACCGTTACTTTGCTGGTGACGATGACGTTCCATATTTAACCTGGGCCTACACATTACACAACCTGATTAATAACGAATCGGCTATTAGGTACCGGCCGAACTTAAAATGGTATGTCGGAACGGAACAGCCAGCCTTTGCCGATAGAATGTTTCACCTAATAAAACACCGAAATCACTCTTTAGTCGATGGTCGGTTTTACGAAAAAATCATTTGCCGGTGGACTTTGCACCGAAAGCACTCTTGTTGGCCCAATGCTAGTCAGGGCCGGATTTAAGAACTATGGACCCCTAGGCTCAATCTGTGGTGCGGGCCAGTCTAGTAGTAAAGCACAGTTGTAGAGCAGTGTCAATGCACACACGACAGGGGCGGATCCAAAATTTAAATTTGGGGGAGAGGGGGTAACATCTAAAAGTCTGTCTATCCTTACTTGTCTTATTTGGTAAACAATCTTAACCCAACTCTTTTTTGAAATAATCATTTATAAAATACCACAAGTGGTTTTCCACGCATAGATTACGAAATTAATTGTTAATTATTATTAAAAAAATTCATAAAGTTAAGTACTAACATATTTTTAAATAACGCTTTAATTATAAAAGACGTATGACAACTGTCAAAAACTTATTTAGTAATAAGACAATTAAGGATAGACAGACTTTATGTATGGGATGGGAGCACTGACGCCCATTATACAGGTACGCTGCCTGGTCAGGCGAACGTCACCAGTCGTTTGTTCCGATTTGAAAACCTGGAACTAATTAGTTCCAAGTACACTCACTACTGCCATAGTATAGAATCTACTGCTCTCAGCGCCAATATGGCGATTTTCAAATCGGAACAAAAAATGCTTGCATTTCCTGGCATTAGCCTGTCCAGCGTACTTTTTATAATGGACGTCAGTGGATGGGAGGATGTCTGACGAGGATGCACGATTTTTCAGAGAAATGCCTGTCTATAGTTTTAAAAAAATGGCCGCGCAGCAGTATTTTTAGTCAGTTTTATCCACTAATCTTGTAATTTTGCCTGTCTATGTCTATTAATCGTATAATAATGCCTATCTTTAGGAAAAATAAACGGCCGCATCATCTGAAATTACTATTTTATCACTTAACTATCTTAATATATAAAAAATAGCATTGTCTGTAGGTCCCTACCTACCGGCCGTACACCCACTCTTACATTCACCCGTAGCGTAGCACCTCAAGGGCCCTCCCCCGAGGTGCTACGGGTGAATCGATTTTTTTTTCACTATTATTCAAGTTGGTATTGGTATGATACTCGTTTTTTGCAAAAAAAAGAGATTCGCCAGTGACTGACCACGACCTTAGTAGCTTGCTACATATTAGTAATCTGTAACCTTAGTTATCTACATTGTTATTTTTATCTACCTGCGAAACCTGCGCTGCGGCTTCGTATGAGCCAACAAAACAACAACCAACAACTTTGAGCCAAAGTCACCTTTTACGCGATCTCAATAATGGCCACACCACACCTGTTTACACTTAGATAGCATTGAAGGTTGTAAATAGTTTATTATGATGACGTTTATTAATAATAGATGGATGTTTAGGTACGGTACGGACGGACAGCGAAGTCGCTGTCGCTTTTTAGCGCTTGGTCATATTTATTTACATCATACTTGCTCGGTAACTAGGATTTACTTATATAGTATGAGGCTGTGTAAGTTGGCATGTGCAACACAGTGCATTGTTTAGATAGAACGTTCTATTTTCAAATCACTTTACAATTCAAGGATGGTGAATGCTTTAACTGTAATAGTAGTTTGTTACACAAGGGATGTAAGTGAGCTATTACAGAACAAGATCCAATTTGGCGCCCGTGCGAGCGCAGCTCGCAAAGGGCGCTAATGGATCGAGTGCACCCGAGATATTTAGACGCCCGAGCGAGCGTAGCGAGCGAGGGCGAATATAGTTCGAGGGTGTAATAGCTACTTACAACCGAGGTAAGCATACTATTTTACATCATTCATGCGAGGTAAATTTAATAAAAATAAAAATAAAACGTTAAAGGGTTATTTCATTGAAAACTCGTGGGGTTGATCAGACCATTAAACTGAACAACTTTCATTATGGGACCAACCTCAAAATCACGAAAAAAAATGCATTTGCATTGCAGAATTTTGCATACCTAGCATGAACTGAAATTAAATGCCGCCATTTTCATTGTTTTTTTTCAGCCAAAAGTTTCGTCAGTTTATTTTAAAAGAAAAGAGATTGGTTCACTAAGGAGTTTTAAATGCTTGAATTGTAAAGTAACTTTACAGTTAAAGCATTCACCATCCTTGAATTGTAAAGTGATTTGAAAATGGAACGTTCTATCTAAACAATGCACTGTGTTGCACATGCCAACTTACACAGCCTCATACTATATAAGTAAATCCTAGTTACCGAGCAAGTATGATGTAAAGTTACTTTACAATTCAAGCATTTAAAACTCCTTAGTGAACCAATCTCTTTTCTTTTATTATAAACTGACGAAACTTTTGGCTGAAAAAAAAAACAATGAAAATGGCGGCATTTAATTTCAGTTCAAGCTAGGTATGCAAAATTCTGCAATGCAAAAACAGCTGTTTTTTTTTCGTGATTTCGAGGTTGGTCCCATAATGAAAGTTGTTCAGTTTAATGGTCTGATCAACCCCACGAGTTTTCAATGAAATAACCCTTTTTACGTTTTATTTTTATTTTTGTTTTAATGTTTTTGTTTTTATTTTTATTACCTCGCATGAATGATGTAAAATAGTATGCTTACCTCGGTTGTAAGTAGCTATTACACCCTCGAAATATCTCGGGTGCACTCGATCCATTAGCGCCCTTTGCGAGCTGCGCTCGCACGGGCGCCAAATTGGATCTTGTTCTGTAATAGCTCACTTACATCCCTTGTGTAACAAACTACTATTTTCGTCCAATATTTCAAACTCTGAGACCTCAATCAAATACTTGCTATGCTATGACAAAGAACCTACTAACTTAAGTACAGTACAGTAATTTTAGTTGCTGACTATACCACCGGCACTACAGCAACGGCGGGCGGCAAACTAGGCGGAAGAGTGAGTCCCTGTCGGACTCCTCCATGGAATCACATCACATGGAATCAAGATTAGAAGTGCACCCAGTCAATAAATAAAACCGGTCAAGAGCGAGTCGGACTCGCGCACCGAGGGTTCCGTACCATCATAATTGCACCATTAAACCACACTGCAGAGTAGAATAATAAAATTAGTATTGCAGTTTTAGGTCAGCGCCATCTCTTGACCGATAGTGGAACTAATGTTAACTTTTTAGAAATTAGATAATTTCTAAAAAAGTGTGCTATATTGAGACATCGTTTTATAAACTGCTATCACATAGAATTATTTCAGAATTTTCTCTTTGCAAACTTCGGAGATAAGGGGGAACGGTATTTTTACAGTTTTCATCATAAGTCGAAAACTACGCGGCCTAAAAAAATGATTAAAAACGTGCAAACGGCGCTCTTTCATATGATACCCCACATGCCTAGTAGCCCCACTTCAAATTTTTAAGACCCCTTTTCAGTCCCTGTTGTAAAAAATATATTGATATCTTTATTTATTTTTAATTTGCAAAATAGTTGTAAGTAAGTAAGTAAGTAAGTTTATTTGCAAGAATACGGTTACAAAAGTGTTCTTAAACTAAGTTATTTCCAACATATTCTATCGTTATACTATCGATGTGCAAATATTTTAAAATTTAAAAATTGATGTAAGTATGACTGATATCTATATATATAAAAGGGTAAATCACTCACTGACTCATCACGAAATCTCAGAAACTACAAGTGCTAGGAGTCTCAAATTTTGCATAAGGTTTCCTTTTAGGGCGTAGGTGCTCACTAAGACGGGATTTTGCGAAATTCAATCCCTAAGGGGGTGAAACAGGGTGGCAAAGTTTGTATGGGAGAATGCGATTCCTTGGCCCGATTGACTTGAAATTTGGCATAGACATTTTATCACAAAATTAATTGAACACGTGTTTCGCATTTTTTTGAAATGTATCCCCTAACAGGGTTGAAAAGGGGTAGAAAGCTATTTTTAGGGTGATTGATTTCGATATCGGAATCAAAACTTCTTAGTGCATTTGAATGATTAAGAAAAATAAATGTCAGTTGTCAGGTTATCACCTCCCCTGAGACTGTAATTATGTCACCGCACGAGCTGACATTTCATGTTGTCTAAGATTTATCCTGATTTTCACTATTTTACGAAATATTAGTCTACTTATAAAATGTGGAAAAATCTGGCAAATATCAGATATCTAACGTGACAAGGAATGTGGTGTAAAGTGTTGAAATTGAGAGCCGGATAATAATGCACAACATTAGTTGCACCCGACATAATTTGCAATGTCACGTTATTTTAGCCAGGAACCTTTTCAGTCATAAGCAGAAATTCAACAAATATTTATTATAAGAAGATTATAAGCGTACCAAAGTTTCATCAAAATCGGATGTGAATGGTTTAGGAGTGCATAGGAAACAAAATAATAAACATACATAGATTTTTATTTAAAAAGAAGATACCTACCAAACTATTAAGTATGAGTATTAAATGTTACATAATATTATTATACTTATTTTGTTATATTACTGCTAAGAAATTTTATTAAGTACCTACCTACCTACCTAATACAAAATCGTGAACAGTAGGGCGTCTGTAACCAAACTCGAACCCCACTAATCTCACTTCACTGCACGGGACGGGAACTTTAAATCATAAATAAGATAATGATAAGATTTTTTTTCATCACAAAATATTTAAGATAGCTACCTAAAATTTTTGTAATCGGTAAAATTGCTCATTAAGTTAGCTAATTTCTAATAACTAATTCACGCAAAGTGAAGTGAAGTATAGTGAGATGCGCGTTTGGTTACAGAATCAACAGATTGCGCAGGTAAAACCGCGGGGTGCAGCTATTACCTACATATCACAAAATTGTAAGAATGTGAAAGTTTTGATGTTTGGATGTTGTTCATTTTGTTACTCAATCACGTCTGAACGGGTGAACGGATTTAGACGAAATTTGGCACAGGGATAGATTTTAGTCTGGAATACTTAACACAGGCTTCTTTTCATGCCGATCATTAGTTTCCAAGGGAAGACTTACAACGATTACCGACTCCCACGCGGGCGGAGCCACGGGCAAAAGCTAAACATAGTATAAAACAAAGTCGCTTACCGCCGTCTGTACGCTTCTCTTAAACTATACATAAAAATCGCAATAAAATCGATCTTTAAGTTTGGGAGCTAGGTTGCCTCAGAGTCCTCACACAGACACACACACACTTCAATTATATTTTAACACCCCTTGCGTACGTCGTATATATGTAGATATCCTGTAGTATAATCAAATAACTTCACACTGACACCACATTAGCACAGTTTTACATTAGTAACTACATTGCACTGCACCCGTGCGAAGCCGGGGCGGGCCGCTAGTTTAATATAAATGTAAAGTATACTGTATAACTGTAAGTGAATGTCCATTATTTACAAATTGTCATTTAAATCAAATTAAAAAAGAAAATACATGTCAAATTTTATCATTCAAATAGTCAGATATACTATAATACATTTTGTTCATTAAAAAAATAAATAATATTTGTTTAAATTTGTAAAATATCAATGTTTTATAATCGTCAGGTAGCCTATTAAACAAGCGAACAGCCATACAGTATACATTCTTGGAATACAACACCATGGCGATTCTCACACTGCCGGCGCGCGCCGTCGCGGGGCGCGGTTTGGCGTTTCACGCGCGCGGCGACGGCTCAGCGCGCCGCCTATTCGGGCGGTTTGCGACTATAGTTGTAAAACAGCGGTTGTTATCGGGTAGTTATCCAAAGCAGCCGATAATAACGATTAGACAGCGGCTGACAAGCAGCTGGTTATCCGACTCAATACCAAAAGGTCTTTCAATTTTTACAGTTCCTGAGTAGAAATTGTTATAATTTACGAGCCGTTATATACAAATAGGTATTTATACTAAATTAATTACCTACTCTGTCATGATTTAAAACATAAAATGTTAAATATTATGACTTAGGTATTTTGCAATGTCCTCCAACAAGATAGATAATTAACTAATGTACCTAACGACCTACTTATTTAAACGGTATATAATTAGTATTTAATCTGTAGATAATAATGAAACTCCGCTTCGCCACTTAATGCAAGACTCGCAAAGTTTGGCGTTTCACAAAGTTTCACATGTGTACCTACGACGTTCGTTTTGTGTTTTTGGTATTATGTTATTAGCCCGAGTAAGATGAAACATTAAATTCAAAAGTTAAGTATTTCAAAATAACATCGACGCAACTAAGAAATATAAAATAGCCCTTACCCGAATTATTAAATCTGAAGTAACGTATGCGTAAGTAGGTAGTATGTAGATAAACAAAAATAATCACTTAGGACATAAAACGGATTCAATATTACATTCAATCGTAGCCAGCCGCTGTTTATGGGTGATCACCGTAGTCAGCGAAAAAAGCGGCTGGTAACCGGCTGGCTGACCAAGATAACAACCGCCTTCACATCTATATTTGCGACGCGCCTCCGCGCCGATCGGCGTCAGACGACGGCCCCGCGCTTACGTACAAAAACCGGCACGATACTATGGAGCTCAGTGTGTGGTACCCCGCGATTTCCGCGCCTGCTGGCGCGCGACGCCGCGTGCCGCCGGCGGCACGCGGCGTCACGCGCTCCCGCGCCTCGGCGCGGCTTCGGTGTGTGGGACCAAGCGGTTTTCTATACAAATTGATGTAGTTGCATACAAAGAAAAAGACGCGCGCGGCAGCCTCGCGACCGCGCGCGTCGCCAGTGTGAGAACCGTCTAAATGGCCTGGTACACATAAATTTTCTCTTTTTCTGCTTCTATAACTAGACTAGACTTTTCTACCTGGATCTCGAGAAAGGAAGGTCGTAGCGAAAATCTGATAACTCGAGTGTGTAGCCGTTAGTTTGTCGGAATTTGTCACCAAGAATCAGAGTTTGTCGATCTTGCGTTTAGGAGATATGTGAGGATACGCTGTGGAGACCTTTTTACCTGAATCTCGAGAACGAAAGGTCGTAAGCGAAGCCTCACATATCTCCTAAATGCAAGATCGACAAACTGATTCTTGGTGACAAATTCCGACAAACTAACGGCTACACACTCGAGTTATCAGATTTTCGCTACGACCTTCCTTTCTCAAGATCCAGGTAGAAAAGTCTCCACAGCGTATCTTCACATATCTCCTAAACGCAAGACCGACAAAATCTGGTTTTTGTGCGTTTTTGTGCGAAATTTCGACAAATTAACGGCTCCACACACGAGTAATCAGATTTTCGTTACGACCTTCCGTTTTCGAGATCTGTGTGGCTCAGCTGTAGAGACGTCTCTACAGCTGCGCCACACAGATCTCCTAAACGCAAGACCGACAAACTCTAGTTTTTGTGCGACAAATTCCGACAAATTGACGGCTGCACACACGAGTAATCAGATTTTCGCTACGACCTTCCGTTTTCGAGATCTGTGTGGCTCAGCTGTAGAGACGTCTCTACAGCTGCGCCACACGTATCTCTTAAACGCAAGCCCGACAAATTCTGGTTTTTATGCGACAAATTCCGACAAACTATCGTCTTCATCATGGCATAGTCAAAAAGTCAGATTTCCAACTTTTTTTTTGTGGCGCAGCTGTAGTCCGGCACGTTTTCTTTTGCGCTCTAAAATCTCTGGGCATATCGACAGAATTTCCCCATAAAATTAGACCATACCTTAGTATTGATGATACATAGCCGTGATAAGCCATTAGCGCTGCTTCTTTAGATATAACATTTGTTAGTCTTCTAAGGACAAAAACATATCTTTCTAATTTTGTAACTAGTGTGTCAATATGAGATTTCCATTTACACATTTCATCAATCATTAGACCTAGAAATTTGGTTTCTTTTACTTTTTCAATTTTTCCACTATCACATTTAATTTCAATATTTAAGTTAGTCATATTATGTGTTTTAAATTTAATCTATTTTGTTTTTTGTATGTTAATTTTCAAGTTATTATTTTTGAGCCATGTAAATATTTTTTCCAAATTATTATTAGCAATTGTCTCTATTTCCTGTTTGTTTCTGCTTTTTATTATAAGTGTTGTATCGTCTGCAAATAATATGCACTTTTGGTCTGTAACATCAGGCATATCATTTATATACAGCAAAACAATAGAGGACCAAGGACGCTCCCTTGAGGGACACCACAACGGTTGTATATATATTTTGGGCAAATGTCATCTTAAACCATTTCAAGTTGATACCATTAGTAGTTCTCGAGATATCCAGCTGTGACAGACAGACAGACTGAGTCACACCATAAGGGTACCTTTTTTACCATTTTGGTACGGAACCCTAAAAACGCTTCGTCGTCTGCCGCCGCCGCTCCACTCGCGCATTTTTATTGCTCGCAGTTCTAACCTAACCAAATGAACTCAAAACTTTTAGGGGCAGTAGGCTTAACCCGCCGAGCCTCCCTTATGGGGACTTGCGTCCTACTGTCCTCCTGTTTTTGTGTATTTTATTACCAAATTTTGGGAGGAGTAGGGGGTCCCCATCATTCCCATACCCCTCCCCTTTTCTCCGTACCCCATCCAGTTATGGACGCAACGCTCGTCAGGAAACTCAAAAACTTGCGGTGTTTCCGTCATTTGTGGTTCCCGACCCTTGTTTCACTACCTACATCATCATCATCAATCGATATATTATTGTAACCGCTTAGGGTTGCGAACCGATGGCGTAGCTTCTATGACATTCACAAGTGCTTGCAACAGCCTAGACTGAATAATTTTGAGTTTATTCAGTTCATTTTTAAATTTGCCTGGAATATATTTATCTTTCTTTCCTGCAACATTGCTTTCTGTTTGTCACTCCTCGCAGCCCAATTCGGAAAATTCTGAAATTAAGACTATTTGTATGTGTTACCGGCAATGTATGAAATGCAGGCATTGTATACAATGCCTAGGCATTGTATACAATGCCTGGCCCTTTTAGGCAATGTATGAAATATAATGAATATTGATATCTATTTCACACATTACCTAGGCAGTGTATACAATGACTAGGCATTGTATAGAATGCCTGCTGGTCCACCGGCAATGTGTATAATAAAAAGATTTTCGAGAATAGATTCGAGGGGGGATCGAGGGGGGCTTGGGGAAAGCTCGAGGGGGGGGGGGGGGTTTGAGGAAAGCTCGAGGGGGGGGCTCGGGGAAAGCTCGAGGAGGGTTCGATGGGGGGCTCGAGGGGGGCTCGAGGGGGCTCGAGGGGGGCTCTTTGGAATCGAACCTGTTTTACTCCTGTAGGTCCCGCGTATAGGTTAGAAATTTAAGGCGAGCGCGGAGCGCAGCGGAGCGTGAGCCTTAAATTTCGAGGTTATTTTTTTATAACAGACAACAGAAATTTGAGTTTGGAATCGAACCTGCTTCACTCCTGTAGGTCCCGCGTATAGGTTAGAAATTTAAGGCGAGCGCGAAGCGCAGCGGAGCGTGAGCCTTAAATTTCGAGGTTATTTTTTTATAACAGACAACAGAAATATACTTATTTTACACATTGCCGGTGGACCAGCAGGCATTGTATACAATGCCTAGGCAAAGTATAAAATGAATTATATTTCATACATTGCCGTATCGTTTTAGGCATTGTATACAATGCCTAGGCATTGTATACAATGCCGGATTATACACATTGCCGGTAACATATGCATAATGCATGGTATGGTACAGTACACTATCTGCCATTACCTTTCTACACACCCTGTCTAAGCTGATTGTATACGCACTGTACCATGGACTGACTGTACGAACCTTTTTGAGCTGTAGCGCTGCAGCTGCTGTATGTACCATTTCCAATAATAACGAGTACCTACCTACCTATACAACTACTTGGTATAAAATTTCTGGCAAATAAAATTATTGTCTGCTTCATACTTATTTGGGTATGAATGCCAGCTCATGCTGATGTCCAAAAAACGCATTAAAAAAAAGATTGAGAAAGATGTGTTCAAGAGGAAAAATCAACAAAATAATATAAAAAAGTAATTAATACAAGACATAAGTAACCAAAAATAAAATTTATTGATTCTTAAAATAAACCCCACTTAATAAATAAGTTCAGTCAGCGGCACATCAAGTTATACAAAACTGTCTAATCTCTAAAGAATTTTGAATCTTAAAAGCATGGGTTCCCAACCAATGGGACGCGTCCTACTAGGGGGCGTGGAGCTATCCAAAGGGGGGCCCAGCGAGTGGCTCCAAATAAACTGTACATAGTTTGTACTGATTTAAATTCATATTTTCGCACGGCGCGGTCGTGTACAGTCACGAGCAATAAAATGTACACACTTAAGAACTATGTCACATTCAATCAATATCGGGTCATTCTGAACTTACCATTTCGTCACAAATTTTGGTCATCTCACACACTTAATTGATCACGTGATCTCTTTGATTTGTATGGATAGCCGATTTTTTATTTTACATATTTGGCCGTGTTCCTTAAAGAAAGTTGTTCAGTTTCATGGACTGAACACATCCTCAAAATTTGGATGATGAATATAAAATGACCCTGTATATCTCAGTATGATAATGTTATACCTAAAATAGGTTATTCAAAACGTAATGTGACAAAGTTCTATGGTGTGTACATCTTATTGCTTTGTGACTGTACGCGGATGCTTAGTGCACCACTTGTATTTTATTGCTGATAACCTACTCAAAAATAAACACACCCATTTGTATTTTTATAGTTTGTTGTCATCGGAGGGGACGGCGTAAGGATATTACCATAAACTTGAGTGAGGCGCATAGGGTAAAAAAAGGTTGGGAACCCCTACTTTAAAGTATTAAAATTGATTGAAGGAATTTAACAGTAAGCTCAGCCCAACGCGCCGCGTTGACTGTGCGTTAATTAAAATTAAACTTCCGTCATTTCAACATCATCGATGTTTAGGTCGTCCAACATTTCCGCGAGGGTGATGCGAGGCAACGTCGGGTCTATCTCATCCGTATCCACAGGAATCTTATCTTTGTCCATGAATATATTGATGTTTTGCCTGAACGCGGGGTCCTCCTCCAAATCATCAAGGAACTCGTTGTAGTCTCTGTAAATGAAAAGACAGAAGATAAGTTTATAAATAACAATCAAAAATTAAGGTCTCTTACTTAACTGATGATTTGACATATTTTTCATATCACAACTGTCAAACCTGTCAATTAAGCTGCTCGGAAGAACTTGCTTTTTTATTGTGAACCAGACCCTTAATGTAATAAAATGCCACTGGTTTAGTACAGTATTCGTAAAATAACTTGGCGGCTGGGAAGTTAAGTGCAAGTGATATTATTTCGCGCAGGGTACATGGAGTTCCATAGTTTCGAGTGCTTCCGCCCGCGCACGCCTGTATTCGTCTACTGCGCAGCGTTCCGCTCGGAGTTCAGAGCCGACAAGTCATTTTGCGCATACCGCACTGAAAACAACTTTTGTCGGTGATTTATCTGTTTGATAAGGCCAAGGAGTACATTCAAATTAAACAAGTCAATATAAAAAAGAAAAAACCAAAGTTTGTAAAAAAACATGTATTGGCGGCATTTATCGAATAGAAACCAGTGACAAAAATACCTTAGAAACTGGTCATTTTTTTTATTTATTCTTTAGGACTTAAAGACACCATTCTTTAGGACATTATCACCCAATTGCACTAAACTTAAGAATCGCCTAAGTCTTTTCTTAACTACAACTCGACCAAGTTAACTAGGCGAATGACAGCTACATGACCGCTAAGTTTGACACCGTTTTAATTTGGTCGTGTTGTAGTTAGGAACAGACTTAGGCGATCCTTAAGTTTAGTGCAATCGGCTGTAAGGCTGGTTACAGTGCTCGACCGACCGTCGGTGCGTACGTCAGTCGCGCTTGTCATTTATATGAAAATTCTAAAATCGTACAGTGCTAGACCGACCGCACGCACGCGTCTATTGCTACGCAGTGCGTTACGGGGACCATCGGTCGAGCGCGTCCGCATGCGTACCGACGGTCGACCGACGCGCTATGGAAACATATAAACGCGTTCAATGCTGCACCGACCGGTGGACCGACCGTGCGGATATGTGTATAGAGATTTTGTACGCTGCACATAGGGGTATCAGTATGGGGAAAGCTGAGCAAAACTCAAATTTATTAATTTTAAAATCGGATGATTGTAATGACTTTTGGGGATAGTACAATAAATGGCGCATCAAACGGCAGTCATTTTGAGATGCTATTATAAGCGGTTGATACACAGCTTCAGTTGGAATCTCGTCTTCGTTTACATCTACGTTTCAGTTCTTGGCACTTTGAAAAATACACACTTTTAATCTACCTCTATGTTATTGATACTTTGATTAAGTAAAGATTTTTAATATGGATATTGAAAATGAAGGTATGTAGTCTATTATTAACTAAAAGCCGTAACTTAATGACACAATTTTAAAGCTTTTGTTTTGTGATTGATTAAAGTTTGTAGTAATTTTTTTTTCGTATATTTTTTTACAAAATAGTGAAAAAGTTATACTTCCGAGTTCGTCCGAGTAAAAATTTAAAAAGAATATTAATGCAGACAATCTCAAGAAGTAATTTAAAAAGAAAAATGTGGCGGAAGTTTGGCGTTTTATTTACATTTTTTTTTAAATTAGGTCGCTAATTGTGGGCTTTATCATTGTTAAGTGTTTATTGTTTTGTTTTCCAAAGAAACCGTCGATCTTCTTCTGCCACCAAGATCTGCAACAACTTCAAATCAAGAAAGTCCCAAGAGTAACTATAAAGACGATGCGTCAACTGAGGAAGGCTCGTGCGACGAATCAGACTAAATTTTGTACTGTGGCATCATATTATTTTTTAATAAAAATCTCGTGTTGTTTTAATTTCTAGTTTTATTTAAGTTTTTTATGGTAAAAATTGCTAATGTAACGATTTTACTGACATATAAATATAAAAAGAGTTTTGATCAACTTTTGATATCAAATACCCCTATGTGCGCTGACCGGACGGTCAGTTTGTTGGTCACTTAGGTCAGGAGAGCACTGAATGATACAAACTGACGGTCGGTTAATGCGTATCGTCAGGACCGACCGTACGCACCGACGGTCGGTCGAGCACTGTAACCAGCCTAAAGTCTGCTAAATCAGTGTTTCCCCAATAAAAGTGAAAAGATCGTTATGGTTTCAGATGAAAGCCAAGCACAAGACACTTACTCATTCGTAGAGCTGAGTCCTTCGTGAAGTTCTACAGCCATGTGTTTGAGTTTCCAGTTGCGCGCGCGCCGCCGCGCCGCCCTCTCGCCGTAGAACTTCTTCACTAGAAACACGTCGGGCACCACGCTCTGGTCCAGTTTGTCGAAGTTGTCGTCATTTACGTTCGAGTTACTGATGTTGTATCTGTTTGTTGTTATTTTAAACATAAATTAATTATAACAATCATACAAATCTAAAACATGGAGTATTAGGAGGCAGTAGAGGCCAATAAGTAAAAAGTAGTTTAATTACCAAGTTCATAGGAGTGAAAAGGTTGGACCTACCGACAAATTATTCAGGTATTCAGAGTTGGATTCAGCGTAGTTTACTAATCATCAAATCGCTTTTTATTTTACCCACGAAGACGCCGACCGACGGACGGAACGGAATGGAGGTACCTATATGCGTTTGAGGTTATTTGTTTGTATGTGTCTGTTGCCATTTTTTCCTCGAAAACTACTGTGGTACAGTATTATTATTTTAAAAATATAAGTGCACTGCATTCTTCCATAAAAATTGTGATAATTTTTGGTTTCCAGAGTCAAGTCAACAGGGGACCCTTAATTTCGTCATGACCGTTTGTCTGTCTGTCCGTCCGAGGCATAGCTGAGAGGCCCTGACAACCAGAAAGCGTGATTTGGCATCAATATGTATATTTATCACGCTGAAAAATGGTAAAATAAAATCTTTTTTTGTATTCCTCTCTCAAATATTACAAAGTGGGGATAAAAAAATTTCTTCTTTAGTCTCATCTCATAGTGTAAGGCACAAAGATTTACGATTTAAATCTTTGGTGAGGTGTCATTGGATAGTCATTAGTTGTGTCAAACAGGGAGTAAATATAAGTTTATAGCCATAATGCTAATGGTATAAATAAGGTAACTACGGCACCTTTTAGTGCGCACAGCCCGACTATAATTTGATCATTTTTTTAATTCCCCAAACCTGTTGTTCTGTTCTCCTTAACTCTTTAAAAAATTTGCTCATGTGTCATACTGATCTATCACAAAATCGTGAATTTTATTGTGCTGTTTTAGTAATGTTACAACATCAGGGCCATTCACTCTCATAGATTATTATGTGAGCTTATTTGAATAAAGACTTTAAAAATTTTCAATTTTGGAAACAACAACACAGCTAAACAATTTTATAAGATTGTTTAAAGAAGTTCTTACCCAAGGACTGTGTCACCAGGCTTCAGTAAGTGCCCAAGATGTGTTTTTGTGTGTACTGGATTCACATCTAGACCTAGTTCACTGGCTTTCACGACCCATACATCAGCCACCACATGCTTATTGGACACCATACCTTGTCCAGGGAATGACTTCTTTTCCTAAACAGAGAAATATTTAATTAACACTAAAACATGTGCTTGGCAAATACCTGCCAGGGATATGATTAAGGGCTGAAAAACCCCTTTGTTTGTTTGGTATTTTTGTTTTGAAATTAAAAAGCATACTGGTTTAATAGATTCTTTGATATAGAAACCTCAGATCAAATAAAAAAGGAAGATGGAGCGTTGCGCAGTGGTTGCGAACAACTAAGTGAAGCCGGTTTTTGATGGTACTTGTGTGCGTACTAGAGGGTGGGCGGGGGCCGGGCGGCAGGGTTCGCCCAATGACGAACGAAAGCCAAGGCGTAGTTTCGTTACATATGTGTGCGTAAACTGTGTATGTACACAGCCAAGGCGTAGTTTTACTGGCTTCACCGCTTTGTCGGAAGACTCCGTCTTTACTTTTTTATTTGGTCTGAGATAGAAACCTAATTTGATAATGCAAACATAAAAATCATAGCATCACAACTTCGATTAAGAATACCCTAGCTAGAAGTCCGGTCAGAGTCTCAAAAATGGCACCTCATATAGTGTTCCACTTCCAACTGGGTGCTTATTTTGCACAAGTAAGTGATAAACGATGTATTTTTGTACAAAATAAGTTATATAAAATATGAGTTTGTACAAATTAAGAGGCGATTATGTACAAAATAAACGCAAAGTTTGTAAGTGGGATGCTATTTGAGGTGCCATTTTTGCTTACTGTTTTAGTTTGTGAAGCGTTATCTAGGATATTCATGATCGAAGCATCACAAGAATACTAAATATTATAGGTCGAAACAGGCAACTAAACACATTAATAAAGAGAACTAATCAGGTATAAATAACTTACATGATCTTTTAAAATATCTATGTCCATCACAATGTATTCAACCAATTGTTTTGGGTTACAGATTGGTGTAAAAGGATATCGCCAGTAAAGAGTAGAAGAAAGATCACATACTGAAATACAAAAAAAACATGTAGGTAGTCACATACTTGGACATTCACAACATTAGATGAGGATTTCCATAGATATTGTATTATGATGATTAAGTACCTTGGCCAGTAGTGGCATCAATCAAGTGAATTGTGCTGGTCACTCTATTTACAAGGCAAATTGGAGATATGGAGCCCAATTGATGTGTTAACTTTTTAGGTAGACAAACAAGACTGTCCTTTGATAACGGCACAATTTCAATACTGAAGGTGAATTTGTAATTATAAATATTACTGTGAATGTCGTGCGAAATAAGTTTCTTAGAATGTTGATGTTTGATAGGCAAGACTGATTGTATAAAATCTACCATTTTACGGGCATGGCTTTCAGTACAATAATAGAAGTCCAGGCCATCTGCAAACATTGGAATAATAATTAATAAAACAATTCTAGTTCAAGTTCTTTAAACATTTGATGTGTAAATAAAAAAAAACTTACCATGCTTGGGTTTAATACCCAAAGTACTTTCATGAGCTTTGTGCTTTAAAATCATTTGTTCCAGATAGTAAAATGTCTTTCTGTTATTTGCTCTTTGTCTCACTTGAACTAAGGCTCTCCAATAATCCTGTGCTTCAGTGCGATGACAAGCGTCACACATCTGATGTTGTATGGTGTACTCCACAATAAATGTTTGCTGAAGCACGGCCCCTCCCATCACTTCTCCTTGAACAGTTAGTTTAACCTGAAATAGTGATTTACGTAATGCTCTAAAATACTTTTGAGGTATTAATATTATAACTCATAACGGGTTCTCTCATCTCATCTAAGTGATGTTGTAATAGAGACAGAGCTACATCGCATATAGAGTCATCTCAATCACAACATCGCTTCGATATTACTTTAGACAGTCATTGTAGGGGGGCAGGCCTCGGCACTGATCATGAGATGAGCATTGACATTTAATACGCAGAAGTCATTTTTAGGTCTCATTGACTAGAGACATGGTGCGACAACTGCAAACATTATGCAGTAATCTAATTTCTCTCACTGCTCATGATTCTTGCCGGCACATATAATTAAAGATAGTTTAATTTGTAAATAAAGTCGTTTTTAAAACCTTTATTCTTTTCGAATGAGGTTCAGTCCAGGCAAAGCCAGCATCAATCAACTTCACTCTATTCAACCCCTTCAATCTTTTCAGACATAATGCGAGCAGTTCTCTGGACTCAAGAGCACACACCAACCATTCTGCTGGTGGTTGTAAATATCTGTAAAATAGTAAACAAAGCCCAACTTGGTAAAAATCTTAAAACATGCCCACTTAATTGGGTTTTTTGAGGGGGGTGAGGCGAGGGTGTCCCCTCTCTTCAAACCACACCTTCCAGAGTTGCGTAGTTTTCGAGTTATGAGCATTAGAAGTTAAGTATGAATTGAATATTTATTGAAATTTCTCAATAAAATGTTTTTAATGCTTGTTTTGGTCAGATAAGACTTAAATAAACCCTTTTTACTCTTTTGTGTTTCTGCTAAAGTTAATAACCACATCTTCCTGCACAGGATGGTTGTTTGATTTCTCAAAGAATTTATTCTGCCAAACCACACGAGTTGAACTTGCCTTTCGCATCCTCTACAGAAAAATAAAGTTGCTTGTTTAGGAATACCATCGGTGATGTCCACGTGAGCTCGTAAACACGCAACACACATGTTGGACGGGTTAGCTTCAATAGGAACAGCACATTGGCAACATAATCTGTAAATAAAAAAAATATCAAACTATAGTGAGCGACAAAGTGAGCGACCAAGCATTCGTCATATCATTAGACACGTGCCTAAATTTGAATACCTATTATTTATTTGGAGAACCGTGTTAAAGGAGTTTTATGCTATTAGGTATTCAAACTACTTTACTTGTCACATGTCTCTTTGAAAAAGGATTTATGTCAGATATGCTGTAATGTCATGTCATGTCACTTGTCTCGATCCGAAAATAAAACTGTGATTTAAATGTGCTATATTTTAATCAATTTTCTCGAAAGCTATTTCATTCTCCAAGACTGTGTCCTAAGGCGGACACCACTGAGGCTCTGCTTTGTCAAACAACATCAGGTTAGCGACGGAACGCCTAAGGTCTGGAAACTTAACCGAAGCTTATACGGCTTAAAGCAGGCTCCAAGATGTTGGAACTCGTGTTTTGAAAGCATTTTACTTGATATGGGCTTTAAACAAAGCGAGGCTGACTGTTGTCTATACAGAAAAGAAACAGATGGCAAGAAGCTATTGATCACACTGTACGTAGATGACGGATTAGTAGCTGCGAGCGATGAAGACTTAGTGCAATCATTTCTTAATGATTTACGAAAACGTTTGAAGATAACGTCGAAACCCGCTTCATATTACCTAGGGCTACAAATCGAAAGAGAGAAGGATGGCTCTGTCTTCATTAGTCAAGAAGCCTATGCAAAGAAAATTTTGGAGCGTTTTGGAATGACAGACTGTAACCCTGTCACAACACCCATCGAGAAGGAAGCTACTCAATCAGGGAAAGTCGAATCCGAAACCGTAAAATATCCATATAGAGAAGCCGTCGGTGCTTTAGCATATTTAATGGTCGGAACACGTCCTGACATTGCATTTGCAGTGGGTGTTGCCTCCCGAAAATTAGAATCCCCCTCCAAGGAAGACTGGCTTGGTGTAAAAAGGATATTGCGTTACATCAAAGGAACGTCTGCCTATGGAATTAGGTATGAACAGCATAAACCAGCAATACTCGAAGCATTCAGCGATGCTGACCATGGAGGTGATCGAGAGACCAGCCGATCTACCACAGGCGTAGCCTGTCGCTATGCAGGAGGTGTGATATCTTGGCTCAGTCAACGGCAAGCGTCTGTTGCTATCTCCACAACCGAAGCAGAGCTGGTAGCAGCCAGTGAAGCTGCTAGAGAGTTGGTTTGGCTAACCAGAATAATGCAGGATTTAACAGAACTCGAGCATATTCCTGCACTATATGTTGACAACGAAGCCGCAGTTCGCTTGGCACATAACCCCGAATTTCACAAGCGAACAAAGCACATTCGAATACGACATTTCTACGTTCGAGAGCAAGTTGCTGAAGGTGCAATGGAAGTCAAGAGAATTGGCACTGCAGATCAGTTAGCTGATATCTTAACCAAAGGACTACCGCGGCCAAGATTCTCTTTCCTTTGCCATGCCCTTGGAATAGTATTGAATAAGGGAAAGTGTTAAAGGAGTTTTATGCTATTAGGTATTCAAACTACTTTACTTGTCACATGTCTCTTTGAAAAAGGATATATGTCAGATATGCTGTAATGTCATGTCATGTCACTTGTCTCGATCCGAAAATAAAACTGTGATTTAAATGTGCTATATTTTAATCAATTTTCTCGAAAGCTATTTCATTCTCCAAGACTGTGTCCTAAGGCGGACACCACTGAGGCTCTGCTTTGTCAAACAACATCAGGTTATCGGTCCCACCTACAAATATGGAGAATATTGCTAAACTACAAATTGGGTTGTTGGAAGGAAAATCGAATTGGGATACTTGGAAATATAAGGCCACCAGTCTGCTACGCACCGTCCCGCACGCGCTGGAAGTAGTGGAAGGCTCGTTCAAAAAACCCACAGAACCCGTTCTTCTAACAGATACAGCTGCAGTGACCACGTACAAGACAGAACTAGACCGTTTTGTAAAAGCTGACGCAACTGCCCTGCTTATCGTAACCACCAATATGAAAGAAGAGACACTTCGAAAGGTCATGAGATACACGAATGCAAGAGACGTATGGCTTGAGCTACATAGACTATTCGACGGCACGGACGAAGATAAGTCCTACAATCTATGTATGAGCTTCTTTGGCTTTAGAAAAGATCCGGCAGATGACATAGCCACAAACATGTCAAAATTGAAAAATATTTGGACGCAGCTTAATCAGGAGTTAAGTAAAGACAAAACCGGTGAGCTACCAGAACTGCTACTCCTTTGCAAGATTCTCGATACGCTCGACGAAACCTACTTTTCCTTCAGAAGCAGCTGGCTATTATTACCTAAATCTGAACGAACCATTGAAAGCCTTACAAGCCATTTATGTGCATTTGAACGAGCTCTGCAGAGTAATAACGTACTTCAACAGGAAGCTCTCGTTTCAAATTCCGGCACTACGTCTACTGCAGAGAAGAAAGATAGAAAGTTGAAATGCAATTACTGCCAAGCTATCGGCCATCGAGTGAGAAACTGTCAGAAGTGGATCAAAGACGGCAAGCCACCGAAAAGCAGCAATCCGCGAGCAACACCTTCTACTTCTAAATCTGCAAACATGATCCTGTTGTCTATCGATAGCACAGAAGTATTTTCAGTCGTTCCTGACATCGAAAACTGGTACGTGGATAACGGCGCCACGAGCCACGTGACAAACCGGGCTGATTTATTCCAAACTTTCAAATGCTTTGACTATATCCATACTGTAACAACGGCTGATGGAAAACCGATTCGTGCTAAGGGCAAAGGTTCGGTAATTATCGAAGCAAATGTAAGAGGAAAGCTACAACGAGCGACCCTTCAAGATGTTTGGTACGTTCCAGCCATTTCGAAGAATTTATTCTCAGTACTAGCACTTCACGACAGGATTCCGAACAGCAAATTCGTATCAACGACAAAAGAATGCAACGTCTATGTCAATGAAGAAGCGTGCTTAATAGGAAGACGTAAGAAAGAAGGTGGATTGTACAAATTAGACTTAAAAGTTGTACATCCTGAGAATCCCGCTGAAGTCTTTGCAACGTTCAATACTATGCAAC
The DNA here is from genome assembly GCA_943789525.1 of Agriphila geniculea. Lineage (NCBI taxonomy): Eukaryota > Metazoa > Arthropoda > Insecta > Lepidoptera > Crambidae > Agriphila > Agriphila geniculea. The sequence goes on along the minus strand of OX038882.1, from coordinate 13,643,260 downwards.
TATACCATGAGAGGTTCGCACACCAGAACAAGAGGCACGTGAAAGCTACAGTTAAACGCGAACTGGACTTAGATCTTCCTCTTGATAAGGAGCTATGCGAAGGCTGCATATATGGAAAAGCTCATAGACTCAAATTCGGTACGAGGACTCGAGCTACCGCGCCAGGAGAACTCGTTCACACCGACGTTTGTGGACCATTTCAACCAAGTTTTTCAAAATTCCAGTACTACGTGTTGTTCAAAGACGACTATACAGGCTATCGTATGGTATACTTCCTAAGATACAAGTCAGAGGTTAAGGATAAGCTCGCCTTAATGCTAGCTCAGACGAAGAATCAAGGATATGCTGTAAAATGCCTGCTAAGCGACAACGGTGGCGAGTTTGACAACAAGTCCATTAGAAATATACTAGACTCTCATGGAATTCGACAAAGACTGGTAATGCCTTACACACCAGAGCAGAACGGTGTAAGCGAACGTGAAAATCGCACCTTGGTTGAAACAGCAAGATCTATGATGTACGCGCACGAACCTATGCCACAAGAACTTTGGGCAGAACTGATAAATACCGCCGCATACATTCTCAACAGAACAGGTCCGACAAACAACAAAGACAAGTCACCGTACGAACTTTGGACTGGAAAAAATCCGACCATCAAACATCTGCGTATCATAGGATGCAATGCCTACGTCCACGTTCCAAAGCAGAAACGGAAAAAAATGAACAAAAAAGCCATAAAAGGACGACTTGTCGGTTACGATGAAGATGGCTACCGGGTATGGATTACTGACGGAAAAAGTAACAAGCTCGTCCGCTCACGTGATGTCACTTTCGATGAAAGACCGCTTCCTAACAAAGATGTTCACCCAGCTTGTGTAAACAACGACGCAAATACGAGGGAGTACATAATACAGCTGCCGATGGATAACCCCAACAGCAACGAGGAACCGGCTTCACTTCCTGAAGTACATCAAGATCCATTACCAGATGAATCTGAGGGAGACTTCGAAGATGCTGAAGATAATGTCTTTAGTGATCATGAACTTGACCTTGAGGGAGAAACTTTGGAACCCGAACCAGTCCAAGAAGATCAAGTATATGAACCCGAACCGGTCCAAGAAGACCATAGACATGAACCCGAACTCGAACCACATCACGATGATCCTGAAGCAGTCGACTATGACGCCGAACAGCTGCGTTACAATTTGCGCAATCGCAACGAAATACGACGACCTGAAAGACTTAATGACTACGTATGTATTACAGAGACGTAGAGGTCGAATTTAGCTGATGCAATGAATCGTGACGACAGTGAAGAATTGAAATAGTATTGAATAAGGGAAAGTGTTAAAGGAGTTTTATGCTATTAGGTATTCAAACTACTTTACTTGTCACATGTCTCTTTGAAAAAGGATTTATGTCAGATATGCTGTAATGTCATGTCATGTCACTTGTCTCGATCCGAAAATAAAACTGTGATTTAAATGTGCTATATTTTAATCAATTTTCTCGAAAGCTATTTCATTCTCCAAGACTGTGTCCTAAGGCGGACACCACTGAGGCTCTGCTTTGTCAAACAACATCAAACCGAACCTGACTCTCCGTCTGAACCATATTATAATAAAGTACGTAATCTAGAAGTAAGCAAAAGAATCAAATTTATTTAACATAACCTAAAATACTTACACTCTTGTACTGTTTGAGTCAAGGACATCATCAGGTGAAATATATTCCATTTTCGCGGGTGCACCTATTATTTATATTCTATAACAAAACACCACACTACACACAACTTTTTAGTTTCTACGAGAATTTTTAATCAATCAAAACTCAATACACGCAACTGTAAACACATGCTTAATTAGCGATGCGCGACTTCGAATAATACTAATACTAATCATTCGACTCCTTGAATCATTCGACTAAGTCGACTGGCGCGTAGATTATTCGACTGGAGTCGACGAACGCACGATACGTCAGTCGATACATTCGGTTCGACTCGGGCTTGGTCGAAATCGTCGCGCCCCGATACATTTTGGAGTTAGTAGATAGAAAATACAGTCGATATATTCGTTCGGTAATTCGGTATGATTCGGTTCGACTCGGGTTTGGTCGGGATCGCTGTACATTTTGACATTAGTAGTTACTAATTAGTAGTCGTTATTCGAACATAGAGATTAGTATACTACTAATTTGCTATTCGAATAACCACATTAGTAGTTACGAATTAGTCGAAAAGTAAAATCATTCGAAGTCGCGCATCGCTATGCTTAATTAATTTCAAAGAGTAAATTATAGTATAGGGATGCGCCGTCCGATCCGATCTTTTGAAATATCGGATCGGCGGGCATACGATCCGGCGATTTTCGGATCGGATCGAGGCCATACGATTTTTTGCCGGATCGATACAAAACTTGGAAGATCGGCACCCTGATTATCTAAAAAGAAACTATTTAGCGACCGGTTGCATTCCACATACATTGCTACTTTTCTTTAGTATGTTTTTTTTAAATCCAAAAAGAAGTAGCAATGGATCACTATCATCTGTGAACTGCAACCGGTCGCTAGGTGGTTTCTAATTAGATAATCAGCCCGCCGATCGCTTGGATCGTATGAACGAAAATGCGGTTTGTTTACGAAAAAATGCGCACTTTGGTTTATTTGTTACGAAATTTATCTTTGTCTACATTTAGAACCTGGCCGAAAACTGGCGCCTATAAAAATTGTACTTAACTGTTAGTAGTTAGGCGCGTCTTCAAGTATAAACTTTTGAGAGAAATTCGTCTTTAAGTTCTCTGAGTACAATATTACTATTCCACATTATTTTATACATTGTTTTGCATGGGTTTACTAAATAAAGATATAAAATTAATTGTGTCTTACTTATTTGCATCCGATCCGGATCGATTTCCTGAAAATCGGATCGAAGGTATTCGATCCGATCCGCGGATCGGATAGTAGAATTACGATCCATTACGATCCGAAAAATCGGATCGACAACCCCGGATCGCGCATCCCTAGTAAATTAAAATAAAAAAAAACTTATTGGGAAAAGAGCGCCCAGTCGTCGCAATTTTTTAAAACACTAATTTGAAAGGCCATCAGCGCCTCTGGAAATTAGTGCGGAACTACTGACGTGAAATTATAATAGCTGGAAAAGGGGTTTTTTGTTTTTTATTATATATTTTTTCTGACTTTTTTGTAATATTCTTTATTAAGAACAAATAAAAAAGAATAAATCTAAGCAAAAAATAAAAATGCGACCTTCGCTAGCTTTGAACTCGGTATTCGTCGAACGACAGTAGTGCTATGTATACGGTGGAGGTGTGGTAATCGGCTTTGCTACTGGGACATTACTAACGAGTGTCGAATTTTATCATTAAATTGTAATTTGCTCAATGACCGTACTAAAGAAAATATTTTCCATATCATCTTTTAAAAATAATCGTCACTTGGCGGAATTTCCAAACCATTTTGGGAAAGAAATATTATGTAGCTTACTTCCGCAAACAACTTACTTGTTAAGGAAGTAAGCTACATTTTTTTTTTTTCAAAATTTAATTGATCTAAATTTTATTTTGAACTAGCGGCCGCCCGCGGTTTCACCCGCGTGGTTCCCGTTCCCGTGGGAATATCGGGATAAAAAGTATTCTATGTTTTAATCCAAGCTATCTACTATCTGTGTGCCAAATTTCAACCAAATCCGTTCAGTAGTTTTTGCGTGATTGAGGAACAAACATCCAAACCCACAAACTTTCACATTTATAATATTAGTAGGATATTTTATATCATAAGTACGACAGCAGAGACATCTTTTGGCATAATTGAAGACTTCGTTGTAAAATTTGATGGTTAAAATTTAGAGATGACGCTACCTTTTTCTTCCATTTGGGTTGTTCTAAGTGTGCCCCCCCTGCTTCATTTGGTAATCTGTGACAGGTCTGTGATTCAAAGACACACGAAAAGAAGTAGCAATGTATCACATTCATCTGTCAAATGAGACCGGTCGCTAAGTGGTTTCTAATTAGATAATCAGCCTGCCGAACGCAGCAACTGCATACAAAATCTATGGGCCTGCCACACATATGTGGGATTTTTCCGTACGGAATCTTCATACATTGTCGAAATTCCGTTCGGAATTTTGAATCGGGAATCCGTCTGTATGTGGCCGACAGGCCGGCCTTATATTGATTTGATACTATCACGTCACGGTAATATACTGCAATACTTTGGCGTAAAAGGAAGCAACTGCCCTTTTTTTATGAAATTTCATACAAAAAATGGTGCAGTTGGCAGTATTGCATCAGTCTCCCGTCAGTCTGCATGATTGTGTTTAATCTCCTCTTAGGGCCTAGTACGAATTGGTTTTTTGTTCTCACTTCACTTTGCGAATAGTTAACTATCGTTTTCTCTCTTTCACTCACTCGCAAGGTTTCCTCTCTTTCGCTCGATACTATTCGCAAAGTGATTTAATGTAAACTGAAACAATCTACTAGAAAATCTAGAAATACCGAACTATTCAAAACATGACACTGGCAAAAATTACTTCCAAGAGGAAAGTAGATTGCCATAACAAAAATAAGAAGAAGAGAAACACAACTCATTACGCCATATAGAGCGGCGGTAATCTGAGAAAAGACGCTTAGAAAACACTTTTCGCACAAGTCATCACGGAAATACGAAAATTTGGTATCGATGCATTCAGTACGATGCCCTGATTACAAATATATAAGATGACAAGCGCGAAAATGGTGGGGGTAGAAACTGTGACTTCATAAAGTTTTCAGTACCAAGAAATAGCAAAAACATATCATGTGGTATACCAAATGAAAGGGCTTTGTGAGTAGATTACGAATATATAACACACTATAACATTTTCACTACTTGGTCTAACAAATTATGAGAAAACGTCGAAAGATTTCACGATTCCGGGTTGCCGTTGAACAGCTCTGGACTGAAAACGACTGAATGGATTTCTGCAAAATACTTATCAAATTACTCTAAATATCCTCTATTCTGGTGTCCAAAGGTAATTGACCAAAGATATTTAAAAATAAGAAAGTTACATCAATTTTACTAACAGCATAATTTTCTGTTATTTCTAAGTTCTGATTCCTATAATAGTCCAGTAGTCAAGTCGGTAAAATTCACTCTATTTGGAAATAATACGAGGAGTTTTGAATTTTTGTGCATCAGATGAGCTATTAATAGATTAAAATTGCGACCTCGAAAACTGTGTGGAAGTTTATTTTGTATAAAATCGGAACATTAAAAAATAAATGTCCTAAAAATTAAAATAAATGTCAGGAAAGCAAAGGAGACTACATTTGCAATAATTTATTATACGTACTAGGTACAACATTTTGATAGTAATATAATCTATACCTTCAATAAAATCGTAAACGCAAAAAAGTCTGTAAATTGAATATATTCGAAAAAAAAAACAACCAGAGCGATTTAAAATCGGTACGTTAACTGAACATGTTAGAACCGTTAAAAAATGTCTTGTCTGTCTGTCTGACTGAATTCTCATCACGCAAAAACACTGAACGGATTTTGACGAAACGAAACTTTAAATAGTGGCAGTGTATATCTCGGAATACAATATTAAATAAAAAAAATTCGAAAGTGACCAACAAATAGTAAACCAGCAACAAAGACCTTTAGTACAGTACAAAATTAGTATGCTTCAGAGATCCATTGAAACCAGCGAGGTTGAACTTTGTCACAGTATATTTTTCTTGTCATAAGGAGATCAACCTATTTTCGCATTCAGAGATCCACAAAAACTACCAGGGTTGACCTTTGTCACAGCACAGTACATTCTTCATATCATAGAGAGCTCTACTACAGTGACACACGGCGCCGGCATCACTGTCGTCTATGTAATCGACGGCGTAACCTAGGTAACAATATAATCATGGCCTGCGCTCACTGACGGCATGGCGCAGCATGGGGTGGCACGGCACGCTTAGGGCGTACCGAATCATCGTGTGGTATCCTGCGGCCACAACAGCATGGCCTGACACGACGCGACATAGCACGTCGTAACATACTAAAGGGTCCTGCGGCATCCCGCGGCATACTGCATGATCACGGGTTTGGGTGTTGTTCTTTAATACGGGTGTAAGTATCCGAGATTCATAGATGACAACTTTGAAGAAATAAAATTCATGTTGAGATCTTCATTCCAGATGACAGCTGTCAAATTCAAAACGGCAATATCTCGGAAAGTACTTATACTAGACTGCTGGTGTCTTTGAAGAAACTAAACGTCTTAGTAGGATCTTCATTTCAGATGACTGCTGTCAAATTTAAAACGGCAATATCTCGGAAAGTGCTCATCCTAGACGGATGGTGTCATTGAAGAAAAGGAAGGTCTTGGTGAGATCTTCATTTCAGATGACAGCTGTCAAACCTAAAGCAGTAATATCTCGGAAAGTGCTCATCGTAGACTGATAGTGCCTAGAAGAAAGAAAGGTCTTAGTAAGATTCCCTTCAGATGATAGCTGTCAAACTTAAAACTGCAATATCTCGGAAAGTACTTATCCTAGACTGATGGTATCTTTGAAGAAAAGAAAGATCTTGGTGAGATCTTCATTTCATATGACAGCTGTTAAACTTAAAATAACAATATCAGAAAGTACTCATCCTAGACTGATGGTGTCTTTAAAGAAATGAAAGGCCTTATTATCTTCATTTCAGACAACAGCTGTCAAACTTGAAATTGCAATGGGTGCATTCTGCCAGACAAATCTCTGAGTTATCGATCGCCGTAGAGTACATTTCAACAATGGAAAGTAAAATATTGAACAATCCATACAAATTACTTTCCATGGTTAAAATTTACTCTATGGCGAACCGCGATCAATGACTCAGAGATTAATCTGGCAGAATGCACCCACTATCTCGAAAAATACACATCCTAGAATGATGGGGTCTTTGAAGCAATGAAAGTTCTTACTGAGATCTTCATTATAAATGACCGCTGTCAAATTTAAAACAGCCATTCTCGGAAAGTACTCATCCTAGACTGATGGTGTCTTTAAAGCAATGAAAGTTCTTACTGAGATCTTCATTATAAATGACAGCTGTCAAATTTAAAACAGAAATATCTCGGAAAGTACTCACCCTAGACTGATGGTGTCTTTGAAGCAATGAAAGTTCTTACTGAGATCTTCATTATAAATGACAGCTGTCAAATTTAAATCAGCAAAATCTCGGAAAGTATTCATCCTAGACTGATGGTTTGCTGAAATGAAAGGTCTTAATGAGATTTTCATTTACTTATTTGTTCACCGGTTGTTTCTAGATTTTAATCGGAAATGAATTCAAAAAATTCAAAATTCAAAAATAATTTATTCAGTCTAGGCTGTTACAAGCACTTGTGAATGTCACAGAAGCTACGCCATCGGTTCGCAAACCCTAAGCGGGAGACCTTGTAACGAGAAGAACCGGCAAGAAACTCGTCAAGGGCTGCTTTTTTCTCCCTGTATATTTCATACAGAGTCGTCAACATTGAAAAATGAGCTCCACGTTATAAAACAATAAATCAATAAAATGCATTTATTTCAAGCTCAATTTAACTTTCATTAAACTTAACATTTAAGTTTAAAGTGAGGTCATTTTCCATCACAATAATTAACAAAAGTTTGCACACAATGGGTAGGTAGGTTAAAATTAAATATCTACTACATTCAGATAGGTAAATGTGAGAGTAAATAACTTTCAACTAATTGAGAAATCACTCTGTCTGCTTCTCGAACCAAAAAACACTTGATGCAAGACATAAAAAAAACGCAATTCTTACAATTCAATACGCCTTAAGATAGGTACTCAGAAGCAGACCCATTCCCACTGGCAGCACCCATTCACGAGCATGACGCATGGACCAGCCATCGCTTCGCTCAACCATATTTGAGGGAACGTAACGACCCGCCCCACACGTCACCACTGCAGAAATGATTAAAGAGAGCATGACATACTTAGGCTACCCATCCTAAGGCAGTGAATTGAAATCTAATATCCAAAAGCTTTTCATAGGCCTTTACTTACAAAACTATAGACGAAAAAATACGAAAAAATATTACGAAAGAAAAATAATGATTTTAGTCATTAGCAATAAAAAAAAGTGAGAAACCAAAACAAGGATTAGTTATTAATTTTATGTTTTGAGTAAGAAGTGCCATACAGATTGATAATATTAAACATGAAGAAAAAAATAATATGCGACGCCCTTATTACAAGCAGACAGAAGCAGACCCATTCCCACTGGCAGCACCCGTTCACGAGCATGACACATGAACCAGCCATCGTTTCGCTCAACCATATTTGAGGGAACGTAACGACCCGCCTCACACGACACCACCGCAGAAATGTTTAAAGTGAGCATGACATACTAAAGCTACCCGCATTAAGGCGTCGAGTCAAAAAGCTTACAATACATTTTAAATAGGTAAGACAATGGGGTTGCAACGCAAAGCTAATTGTAGATGTCGCTGCGTACGCTTGTTCCTAAGACAGTAGACGTTCAGAACAAAGTGTATGGGAAAATAGGTATTTATTTTGTGGTATTTATTTACCGAAAAAGACCCATTGACCCAAAATTGATATAAAAGACTATTCTACATTGCAAGTGCCGTAATTGGAAGCCAAATTAAGACGTTTTTATTCTTACAGAATTTATAATTTTTTTCTATATACAGATTTTTCGGAAATATGTAAGTGCCAACATTGTTAAAGCCTATTACACAGAATTTGATAATTTTAAGCCGGTTATATATAATTCTATTAAAATGTAATCTGCTAAGAACCCAGATAATATTAGAATTTACTTACAATATCTTTTTTTATAGTATTTTTGCTTATAGGTATATTTATTATCTTAATATAAAAATATAAAAAAATAGCATTGTGAATGCCTAAAATCTAAATATTCAATAATAAATGTTTGTAGTAAAAAACTGGGACAAGTATGTAACCCTATAAGAGGATAATATTTGTAATTGATGTAAAATAGGAAATTACACTGTTTTTAATATTTATGTAATTTTCTTATTTTTAAATACCTTTTATCAACTAAAGTGTCAGCTAGAGTGGAGTACCGTACCATCAAGGTACATTAGCCCTAGGGTGCTACTTTAGCCCAAAGCCTAAAAAAAGTTTAAACTTCATGCCACTCTGTCACAGTGAGAGCTATCGAAGCAATTCGCAATTATAACTAATAAATGGCGTATTGTGCCGTCGGTAAAACAGCAGAATCGGCGGTTATAGTGCGTCTACGTAGTGAATTACTTGCTCAGTGGTGCATCTGGGTATTATGTCAAAAACGAAATCAGATATGTGAGACTGCAAAAATTAAAATATTATAAACTGCAAACTTTCTCACTAGACGAAGATATTATGTAAGTTTATAACAGATGTGGAGTGTACCTGAGATCCTAACGCGATGTAAAACAAACAGATGTACCATGGGCAACAGCGTCGCTTAACCACTGCTAAGGTTAAAATCGCTTGCACGCCGCGCAAGCTGTCACATACGTTTAATTCGTGCAAGGGCGATACGCGCGCACACGAATTTTATTGCAAACTGGTTAAGCGACGTTGTTGCCCATGGTACCTAGGTTCTTTTCTTTTGTAGTAATTATGTGAGAATTAAGTATATACCGGGTGTAACAAGACCTTCAACGAAGCCGAGGTCTACGTATTCTGCCCATCATCATGACCATTTCTGTTCAAAATTATTCCTGGGAAACGATTTTCATTTTTGGTGTTAAAAAGTATTGCATACTTTATCACGCAATGTAACGCGTACAACAGACCGCGCCTACGAGTATATGCTACACAATTGCGTGCAGCCAAGTTGAAAGACAGCGTTTATGTGCATGCTTATGAGATACATCTAGTGACGTCGTTTTGAAGCCATCGTTTGTTACGAAATACATACAATTTTGATAATGTTTCATTAAACAAAAAGTAGGCAATAACGAATAAATTAAGATTACATAAAAGTTTAAAAAAAAATTTTTGACCTTGACCTTCAATAACTTCTTAGCTATTAGTTTCCCAGGTATAGTCTAAAAGGCAAAAATGATCCTGATGATGGGCGGAATACGTGGACTTCGGCTTCGTTGAAGGTCTTGTTACACCCGTTATATATAAAACGACATTATAATTTGCCCCGCATTTTCAGGTATCTTTGACCTATGGGCTGAAGTAGATGTTTTTTTGTACTATTGTGCCCTATGAATTTCTTGAATTTGCCTTGCATTGCCCTATGAATTATTCCTTCCTACTCCGAGCTCTCTGAGGTAAGAGGCGCTGTATGCTGAAAAACAGGTTTTTTAGTACAAATATTAATTAGGACCCACCTAAACACGTAAAAACGGCTGATCGGATTTTGATGAAATATGTATATAATACTATTTATTCTAGTTAAAGGTTCCCTAAGGATTTTCTCGAATATCCACGTGGACAAAGTTGCGGCTGGAAGCTAGTTTATAATATTCAGAATAGGGTTCAGAGATATTAGTATCCCATTTCTATCCCCGCCCCCATCCATATCACAGAATAGATATGTTCAAGTCCCCGTTCCTGTCCCCAATCCATCCCCCTCCTCCGTCTCCATCCCCCTCCCCGTCCCTCTCCCCGACCCTATCCCCTTCCCGTCCCCGTCCCATTTTAGAAGTATATACTCCTACGAAGTTTCAAGTCGACATGTCTATTTTACAAACATTACTTTTCCATATGAAATTTCAACCCTTAACAAGTTGAATCATGTCCACCGTGTTGAACTTCAAAATAAATGTCATCTTTGCAATCGTCATCCCATTAAATCTCAATGACGACATCCATCGATTTTTAGGTTTATTCATCTCATATTTATTTTATTTATAAACTTTAACCCCTTTGATTTTCAATAAAATATGAAATGTGTGTTGGCATATTTATTTTTACTTTCCAACCCTAAGCCTAAATAATAAATTTAGTGAGTTTTACTTTGAAAATGAAGGACTTTTCAGATACAATTTCGTCCACCTTTTCACCGCTTCGGGGATGCAATCGTCAAAAACGCAGGCACACATAAATATTAATTTTCAATTGTCAGCCTAAATACAAAATTTGAAGATCCTAACTTCGAAACTGACGGACTTTCATACAAACTTTCATCCCTTATTTTACCCCCCTTTTGGGATGGAATTTCCAAAATCCATACTTAGTAAATGCCTTTACTGTATAAGGTATTTATGTGCAAAATTTAAGTCTCCAAGTCAGCGGTTTGGGCTGTGTGTTGATATATCAGACAATCAGTCAGTCAGGACTTTGAATTATATATATATATAGATAAAGATAACATATACCTATTACAAGAGCAAAGCTATCCTATGACCCCGGAAAAAAATAAGAAAAAATAAAAAAATGATAGCAAAACCGATTTTACTACCGAAGCTACTGGACTATTATAGGAAACGGAAAACTTAGAAAATTATGCTGTTAGTAAAATTGATGTAACTTTCTTATTTTTAAATATCTTTGGTCAATTACCTTTGGACACCAGAATAGAGGATATTTAGAGTAATTTGATAAGTATTTTGCAGAAATCCATTCAGTTGTTTTCAGTCCAGAGCTGTTCAACGGCAACCCGGAATCGTGATATCTTTCGACGTTTTCTCATAATTTGTTAGACCAAGTAGTGAAAATGTTATAGTGTGTTATATATTCGTAATCTACTCACAAAGCCCTTTCATTTGGTATACCACATGATATGTTTTTATTATTTCTTGGTACTGAAAACTTTATGACGTCACAGTTTCTACCCCCACCATTTTCGCGCTTGTCATCTTATATATTTGTGATCAGGGCATCGTACTGAATGCATCGATACCAAATTTTCGTATTTCTGTGATGACTTGTGCGAAAACTAACCTCAAACCTTGTTTTACCGCCCTACTAATAGGTAATAACCGATAAAACGCACTCTAGTTCCATTTTATTTAATTTCAACTCTTCAAGGTCAAGCTGTACAAGTTACAACCCAAAATCACCTAATCTGGCCACACTGGATGTTAAAAAAAACGCTCGTGTCATAGTAGAACCAAATAAGTAGGCTGTAGAGTACTCCCTGTAACAGGCGGCACACTGGCTCGTTCTTACGCCAGCGGTGCAGGTAGGATCACACAGACACAGTCTGCTCTTGCCCATGGCTCGCACGTGACTGCCCACCCCACCGCCCGCGCAACCGAGGCAGTGTGTGACATCTGTCAATGATATTGACAGTACGCTGTGCATACACTACATCCCTTCCTTATTAAAAACTTCAATAATCGTTTCAAGGTACAAATCACGATTACCTATATTATTAAAATGTCCATCATCGCACTTCTCGAATCTCAACACAATACACCCTGATGAATGGAGTATACAATCACCCATATAATTTATTACAATGCCTTGGTGTTCATCCGACCTTGTCGACATCTACCTCATCACCATTATTTTTCTTCCTTTTCCTTCTTGTTTGAGTTACTCCCACTTCCCCTTCTCTTTTGACACAATTTTTTTTGCGTTTGCCCCCGCTTATATATCAGCTTGGAACTTTTTAGCAGCTCAAGTTTAAAAAGTAATTTCGCTATCTTTTCTTGCATCTTTACATTTTATTATTATTATAGAATGATTTTCTTTTCCAATTATAGGTGAAACCTTGTACCAAATTTTTAAATTTAATAGATGCTTTATAGCTTTATATCAAAACTAAGCACCAAATTTCCTCTATTTAATAAAGGTAATTGGCAAACAAACATTTCCCACTTAATGGAACTTTGTATCAAAACTAACAAATTTTCCCAATTTTATGGAAGTAATTGGCAACCAAACATTCCAATTTAATAGATGGTACCTTTGTACCAAAACTACAATTTTTTCCAATTTTATAATTTATTTACTCAAGAAATAGTCGAATAGTAGGAGCACAATTTTCTCTTGCTTATATTTTGTTTATTTAGTTAAGAAATAGTACAACTATGACATACTATGATACATCTAAAACATAACCTCAACATAACTTTGGTATAATGCCAACCTTTTTGCCAAAGTTTAGTTAGCTATTTAACCAGTAGTTCGAATGCCTTTTCCTTATGTTACAAAATATTATTATTATAGTTTAATAAGACTTATAGAAGTATCCATCAGGGATCAATAAATCTTTCGACAAAATCGCAATATTAAAACGTTAAGGCAAAACCTCTGGGGGTCGACATAGATAAAATAATTTGGACATCATTGTATTAGTTAGATCATACTTAAAAGTTTTTTAACCCTATCTAGTAATCTACTTGTTATGGCTGTTCATGCACTAGAAACTTTCAGCAGTTATTCTGTTTGTACAGACATTGAACTTTACGAAATAGCCGTATTTACTATTCAATATCCTTTTCCTATTCACGAATGTTCATTAATAATGGATATAAGCTTAAAATATTTGTGCAATCTAAAACCAAAACACTAGTATCACTCAGCGCCATCCAGCCCCAAACCAAGCAAAGCCCGTAATATGGGTGCTAGACAACTGATATACTACTTAAATACTTTTTATACATAGTAACACCCAGACCCGGCACAGAAATTAAAATTCATCATTTCAATTTCTGCCCAGCCGGGAATCGAACCCGGGACCTCTTGCATAGTAGGTGGCATATGTTGACCACTGCCCCACTCAGGTCGTCAACTATGTAGGTACGATTTACAATTCAAAGAAGACTCATACTGCCTTTTGTCACAATGACGCATGTTTCACAATTTCATGTAGGCCCATACTGCCAGACACAGACACCTTTACATATGGTTCACGATTTCACGTAGGCCCATACTGCCAGAAACACATATTCACGTATGGTTTACAATTTCATGAAGGCCCATACGACCTGACACACACATTTACGTATGGTTTACAATTTCATGAAGGCCCATACGGCCTGACACACATTTACGTATGGTTTACAATTTCATGAAGGCCCATACGGCCTGATACACTCATTTACGTATGGTTTACAATTTCATGAAGGCCCATACGGCCTGACACACATTTACGTATGGTTTACAATTGCATGAAGGCCCATACGGCCTGACACACTCATTTACGTATGGTTTACAATTTCATGAAGGCCCATACGGCCTGACACACACTTACGTATGGTTTACAATTTCATGAAGGCCCATACTGCCTGTCACACACTTACGTATGGTTTACAATTTCATGAAGGCCCATACGGCCTGACACACACTTACGTATGGTTTACAATTTCATGAAGGCCCATACTGCCTGTCACACACTTACGTATGGTTTACAATTTCATGAAGGCCCATACTGCCTGTCAACCTTACACGCACGGTTTACAATTTCATGAAGGCCCGTACTGCCTGTCAACCTTACACGCACGGTTTACAATTTCATGAAGGCCCGTACTGCCTGTCTCAGACGACATAACTAAATGTTTCCTATTTATTTTATCATAAGGATTATATGAGTATATCATTTTAATATTGTTAGTTTTCATTTATGTACTTCAAGCAATAAATATTAAGTTATTATTTAGCATATTTTTCGTTCAGTTGCCAATAAACTCTGTGGTAATAAAATGTATATTAATTACTTACCAATAAATACTGATCAGATAAAGTTTCTAGTTTTATTAGTTTAAACTAAGATAGGAGATCATTTATTGACCAGCAAAATGATAAACTTCACAACTGTTTTCATCACATTTACCTAATCATAAGTTAATTATGAATAATTGCTAATTATTACCTTAACCATTTCAATAATACTGACCAAAATCTAAAAACATCAAGCATTATTTTGTAGGTTTTGTTCAATTTTATCACAGACAATATAATACTATATACTAGTACAGATTATACCTCATCATATGAATATAAGATTCTTGACCTCATCCCATTGACCTGTTTTTTTTTTAATTATTAATAGAGGTCAATGCCTTATCCCAAACAAAGAAATGGCCCGTCGTAAGGCGATTAGCGGGGCTACTTAAAATGTTTTTTTTTGTAAAGCGCTAGATGGCGCCGCTATCGTCGCAGCACGCCTAGCAATTATAGCACAACTTTACCAAACTTTCAAACGTCAAAATCTTCGAAAAGCAAAAGCAAAATAATCTTATTAGTTCAAATTATTGGCGATAGGTGTTACTCATTTTTTTATTGAAATTTGTTAAAAACCCTTAATCTACTATTTCACTCCAATTTTGCATTTGGTAATTTTATTAAAGAAACAATTTAAAAGTTTCCTGCTTTTTTTTGTACCTATTTGAATATTACAAAACATCAAAACAAATCTAAGCAGGTACCACTATCTAGTGAGGTAAATTTAAATAATGTTGGAAAGCCACATCTGATGTTCCTAGTGGACCCCATGATTTTATGAATCTTTATCTCTTATTTAATAATAACTATGACGCAGAACTACCTTGGTACTTGATTAAGTTGGGTATTTCCATAGGTGTCCTCCAAACACCTTCCTCTGCTTTGTAGCAAAAGCAAATTGCAATAATTGTATTACAATTAATTTAATAATACTTTTTAACCAGAGATCCATAAAACACCCCCAATTATGTAAATCCCTTTTAAGTAAAATCACAATTGCCCTTCCCCAAGCATTAAGTAAGACATAATGTGACTTTGCAAAATATTTAATTAATCAATTTATTGATCTTGATATTCTTGATCTGTAATTTTTAATATCATTTCACGTCGATCAATTTAATGATCAGAACCTTACCTGCTTAAATCTGTCAATCCCATAATCATGTGGTGTTTTTAATATGAAACATAATGCTCTAATTTAAATAAAATCTGACTTTGTCATTAACTTTACTATTTTGACACAATAACTTCTATAGAGATCTGATCAGACAAGTTGTTCTGAGCAGGCAGCTACTTAAACCAGCTATCTAATGATCAAAGCTTTGTTTGCTTAAATGAATTCATTTAACAAACACAAACCATAAGTATATTATTCTTATGCACAAACCTTGTTTGCAAAACAACATATTTTATAATCAGAACTCTGCATATCTATCAATTTAATGATTAGATCCATGTCTGTAGCATTTTGTTTTGCACCTGCTGTTGTACATGTTACAAAACTACCTAACCTAATAGTTGGATGTGAATGAACCAAGATTGCAAACAAATGAAAAGAGCAAAGTAAACTTTCTTATTTTAATAATGTTATTCATATTATAATTATTATTACTCATATTATTTCACCATGTAATATGATCAAACTTTGTTGAAAATTAAAGTTCTTATTCACAATGTGTGGATAAAGATTATTGTGTATAATGTCGACACAAAGACGACACAAAGTTACAGATATTTAGTTTTTCGTAACCCCGTTACTGAACTGTTTCATAACCTTTAATTTAAACTCCACTCAGTCGCAATGTATCGTATCGGTTATGTTACGAAACTGCTACGACTTTTTACAAATGGGCGGTTACTTAGGAATAACGATTTCTTCTCAACACAACACGATACTATTTACTTTTCTTTTGTTTTTTTTTTTAGAATAATTTATTCCTGACCTTTTATCTCGTCGCCATTTGTAGAGTACTCCCTGTAACAGGCGGCACACTGGCTCGTTCTTACGCCAGCGGTGCAGGTAGGATCACACAGACACAGTCTGCTCTTGCCCATGGCTCGCACGTGACTGCCCACCCCACCGCCCGCGCAACCGAGGCAGTGTGTGACATCTGTCAATGATATTGACAGTACGCTGTGCATACACTACATAGGCCAACTCGAGCCTCGAGCGAGCAATACAGCTTAAAGCTTCGTACAGACTGAGGCGAATTCCGCGCGAAATTCGCGAGTGCGATCACGTAACTCAAAGCGATAGCCATAGCAATAGCCATTGTCAAAGAAATTGCTATGGCAATGGCTATGGCTATGGCAATTGCTTTGAGTTACGTGATCAAAATCTGTCAAAATGAGCGACGCGCGCGATTCGCTCGCCTCAGTCTGTACGAAGCTTAAACACGAAGGGCTGTCACATCGCTAGTTTATTCGGTCGTCAAAAAATGCATAGTCAATCTCTATACAAAATATTTTTTCCTTGTAGGGTTAACATCACGGATCTATAATACAAAGTTATTTAAATATTTTTTTGTAGGTCTATCGACTAAAATAGTGAAGTTAATGTTAATTGTAATTTGACTGATGTATGTGATGATACATTGGCACTTTCGTTTTGACACCAATAAAAACTTACTAAAGAAAAGTAGCAATGTATCACATCTATCTGTCAAATTACAGTTTACATTAACCTAACTGTTTTCAGGAATTGACTACAATTTTTTGATTGCGTACGTCATGTTATGTGATTTTAAAACTTACGGTCGAAATAGGATTAATTAAAACGTGGCTTTAGTAAATAATGTATTTATTCAAATTTTTTTTTATAAAAATCATAAAATTCAAAAATCAAACCAAATACCAACTAAATACCAACAGTTAAAAAGTGTTTTATTTCATATTGTTAAAAAATATATTTTACACTATAAACTGTTTTTTTTTCTTTTTTATTTACCTACACTTCTCAAAATAATAATCTTTAAATTCTGAAATTGAATACTTTCCATAACCTTAAATAATAGGCATTATAAGTACCTTTTCCTGTAGGAATTTGTGATTTTTTAACGAAATTACACAACTGACTTAAAAAAAATCTCTGTTTCGACATGTACGAAATGCCTTATTATTTAAAGTTAATGTAAAATATATCCTCATTCTTACAAATCTTTTTTGCAATAATATCTCTGGAAAGCATGGTGTCGTCACCCTGATTCTTTGATCATCTCACATTAATGTCCAGCATGAATTAAACCAATACAAACCAAAGTATGAATACATAATTCTCCATATATTTACATACAGAAGTATCTGCTTCGCATAAAGTTGTCATAGCTGGCTATTTGGAACAAAGTGATATTACCTTCAGTTGCCAACTATTAGTCATTTACCAAGGTGACGAAAATCATGGGGTCTAAAGGCACCTCCCATCTCCCCTTATAGTGCCCCCAAGCCCTGCATAGCTAAAGTCCGTGACTTTCCACAGAACCCCCTTTTTCATCAACTTAGTTTATGGCTGTTATAGTAAGTTAAATCAGACAAGTAAAACTTACATGAATACATCGTGTGTGCATCTTCCGAGTCCTGTTAAATTCACTCTCATCACACCACGAGCCCATTTCCACTTCAGCCCTTAGATTCATAAAAATAATCTAAGCTTCAATTCAGCCATCTACAATTTTCATCATAACAATGGTGACACCTAATGTCACCGTCAGTCCACAGATACAGACTCTGCATACTACTTGGTGTTGCCATCCCTATAGTGTGCGGTTTTACTACAACTCAGTTTCGCCTTTGGCGACACTCCCAACACAAGGCTGGAGTCTAAACTTAATTAATATTGCTAGGCTATAAGCCATGCAGTCCATATTTTAAATAACTGCTTAGCCACTTTCAGCAGATCGTCCTTAAAAAGCCACTTTCAGCAAATCGTCAAATTACTAGGTATATCAACTTCGGCACAGTCTACCTCATCTAACTGCTGGTCATTATTAACTAGCCGTGACTGGTCGTTATTGCTGCTCTGTAACAGATTTACCTTAGTTAAAATCCTTGATATCAAATACCCTAGAACCTTCCAGTTCTAGTAGACAAAGGTAAGATATTGACCTGATGGCAACCCTTGTTACCATCAGCTGTGCCGACTATTAAATCCTTGATTTTCCCAACTTTCCACGTGGCTTTATTTTCTTCAGCTTTGATTTGTACTAAATTTTCTACTTTTAGGATCACATTTCACATGTGGTTCCTTACGTACTGATTGAGTGCTTTTCCCTCAGCTGGGTAATTATTATCCTGCAAACATCCTTATACATTCTTGTAATATTACTTGACCCCTGTCCAACATTCTATTAATTTTTATTTTGTTTCTTTACAGGCTGCTGAACTTCAACATCGGAGGCGTTCATCGCCAACGGAACACCTAGATGATGAAAGTCTACAGGCGTCAAAACATGCTCCAGCTCACTATCTACTTAGGTTAATGGGCACATATTTAAAACACATTTTATTTCCTTCGTTACTGTAATAAGTTGTTGATAATGATAATTTAATAAATGCTTTTCTAATGTTCCTTTCATGCAGTGTTTTATTAATCGCATAAGTTGATCATAAAAACCACCGAACTATGGCGCCAATTCGGGTATAACTTCCACTTTGTTGTATTGTCAATACAATATTTGCTTTGCATTACCTCAGCTAATAATTTAAAATAAAGAGCATTATCAGACATCATTTGAATCGAACAAAAAATTCTTGACACAAATCTTCTTAGAGTTAAAATAAACTCTTCTGTAGCTAGTTAGGTTATATACCACCTCTAAGTGAACTGCTCTAACTGATAAAAAAAAATACAAAGCTACAACGCTTCTCTCTCTTCTAATGTTATGTTTTCTTTCTTTCATATATTCTCTATTTCCATCATCACTATCTTCCGAATTATTATATTCCTTTAGTATATTTCTGTTCACCAACTCCGTATGTTCCTCATTATTCGGAAGACCCTCCACACTAGCAGCGTTAGTCGTGGTGGTGACTTCATTCTCTTCTAGGAACATGGGTTTTGATATTCAAATGGTATCTTTAAATTTTACCCTCCATGGCCCCTACATCGACCGGATCAAGTTCAGAAGATAGGTACATATTTAATTTTCAAACATTTATTTTAACTTACTTCACCCATTTTGTCTACTCACAAATAGCGGTAGTAACCTGTCAGTTTTCATCCAACTACACACAACTTGGCTGATCTTCCATCATCATCAGCCTATCATCGTCCACTACTGAACGTAAGCCTCTGCGAGTGCACGCCATTGAGCACGATCCGCGGCTATACTTATCCAGTTTATGTCAGTCACCTTGCGAAGATAGTCGCTCCACCTTGTCTGAGAGCGTCCTTCACAATGTTTGCCAATACGCGGTCTCCAGTCAAGAGCTCGTCTGCCCCAGCGGCCATCGGTTCCATGGCTAATATGGCCGGCCCACTGCCACTTCAGCTTGCTAACCTCTATATATATATATTTCAAGTTCTTCCATAGTACTTGCCACTCAATATTAATTTGTAAGATTTTACTAGAATTTAGTGACATGTTTTCATTGCTTTCAACCATAAGATCCAACAGCTTTTGTATATCTCTGTTTTAATATTATAATGTGTTACTCGTAAGATTTCAATTAATACCCAATACACCGTCTTAGTAGGGACCTCCTTCTGTAGTCCCCTCCACTGTCATAAATGGACTCAATATTATACCAATTGAAAGTGATTTTCGCTTTGTAGAACAACTTGTAGAAAAGCCTTTTCAACATCTAGTCACACCATACTTGCACTTACAGCGCTTAAGTCTCAATAGCATTCTGTTAATAGTCAGTGGTAAGACTTCTTCGACAATGCCTAATGTTATGCTTAAATTAAGCTCCCACAGCTTTCTTACATTATCATCCCTTAACAGTGGATCTGAATTTACATAATTACACATTTGTAAATGTGTCACTTATTCTGCATAACTAATAAAACAAACTGTTTCTTCACTTTGTGTTCATTTCCATGTTCAAATATACAGCCAAGGTCAGTATTTTCTATGTGTAAATTATCATGTAATTGCTTTTCATTGTGTACAAAAGAATAATAATAATCATTATGTACCTATTAATAAGTCTATTCTGTTTCCTAAACTATTATCATCTGTAATAATTATCTTCTCACTTACTGAAATCAGCCGCAGGATGGAATTCTGTATTACTGTTACTCCCTCTGTAGTAATATCGATAACATTAGCTTGAATACGTTTGTTCGTTTGTCTTTGTCTCTATATATAAATCAACAACTGTGGTATGGAATTCTCTCAGAGAATTGTCCCCAAATGTTTAAGCTATTAAATGATTGTCCTCAACACTAGGTAAATTTAACAGTTTTTTTTTTAATTCTAGTAATTGAAACATAGCGTTTTGGCTCTCGCAGTCCAAAAGGGTTCCACAGGTAACATGATTAAAATCAGTTTTGTTTCCACGGACTAGCTATGACTGTTTGTAACAATTATTGGTTGCCTATTTGGACTTATCGTGGAAATAACAGTAATTTCAGTGAACGTAGTAACAGACGCAGGAACGTCATTTGAAATTTTCTTTAAATTTTTCTTATAATATGGTGTGCACATTACTCTATTATGCATTTCCCCCAATGTATACATTTTTTCTTAATTCAACAATATTTAAGCTTATTGTCCTTTTCTTGTTAGGTACTGAGTATTTGTTACTTGGTGTGTATGTGTTCGGCCTCTTGAATAGTTCTCTACTTTTATGTGTTACGTTACATAAAGTTTCAACTGTAAATTTCCTTCCCTTTAACTGTCAGATATCAAACGGCTAGATGATTCTTTTGCATTAATTATGGTATGGTTTTTTCTAATTGTTTCTACAGATTCTGCAGTGGCATTCATTTTGGT
The DNA here is from genome assembly GCA_943789525.1 of Agriphila geniculea. Classification (NCBI taxonomy): domain Eukaryota; kingdom Metazoa; phylum Arthropoda; class Insecta; order Lepidoptera; family Crambidae; genus Agriphila; species Agriphila geniculea. Next base: position 13,621,670 of record OX038882.1, on the reverse strand, counting down.
ATCAGTCTTCATTCACCGTAGACATAAAAATCTCGGATGTGGATAAATTAATTTATCTCCAATCGGTGTTGAAGGGGAGGCCAGGAAGCAATTAACGGCTTAGATACTTCCAATAAAAATTACAAAATAGTCTGAACCACATGAAAGGTATGGCAAACTTAACATAGTTATATATGCTCACTGTATGGTTTTGTAACGGCGGCACAAGAGTTTTAATCTCATCCACTTTTATTTGTAATAATGTGAATAACCTTCTCTGGCGAGGCAGACATCACTAATTGAAAATAATTATAGGTTTCACTTTCATAAATGAATCTGTCATTCATGTTCTTTAGTTTGGAGGCTACTATTACATACTATACATTTTAAAAGGGTGCCTTCTTTCTTAAGGCCCTTTACAGCGTTTTGCCCCCTTGGCAATTAATGATTTCATTGAGTTACTTATCAAGTTTATTCGGATTTATATAGCTTTCTCCATTGTAATGGTATATATGAAAGTTTACAATTATGTAAAGTAGGTATGTGTGATGAGAAACATTGCTTTTGACTAACTCTGACTTGCAGTTAATTAATTAGCGTCAAATCCAATAAAGATAAATCATGATTTATCAAACGATATCAAATTCGTACAATGTGCACGTTTACCAAAAAAATACTAAAATAATACTCACATTACATCTAATTGCTGTTTGTACTTAAGTACACAATAACTTAACATTGCACTCAAGATAGGTAATAATAGAACTATATAATTTAGTGCAATATTTCTTAATTTTTCACAATATTTATTTACCAACGTAAAAAGCCACCATCAAAAATAATAACAAAGGAAGAAACTTTTGACGTTTTATTTACAAGCAAAATCTATATTCATACAGTCTTGTGTAAACGATTGTCTTGCTTGATCGATCAGTCCGCTTAGTATCAAACCATCCGTACCGTCATCGTTTCGTGGGACATCCGGACCATCCGGTAGGTAACTAATATTGAACTCTTTTCTTCCCAAGCAAGCTCCGCCTGCACTAAGGCAATACTATTTAATAAATCAGCCCACAACAACCAAACATGCCGTACTTAACCCAAGACGGTTCACACACTGGCTCTGCGCGGTTTTAACATTGTACAGTCAGCAGCACTTCAGGTCATACAAAAATGTCAAAAATCTGCAATATGTTTTGAACCTTATCATATTTGCCTTCAAGTAAAAAATTGATTGAATATGATTATTCTGTCGTGGAAGTCCAGCGTGTCGTTAACTGTGCCTAAGCAAGTATATCAATTAGTACAGAAAATCACCTCATCCAACTCACCGAAAAGGCGACGCGGCGCGGTAGCGCTTGCCGCCGCGCTTCGTAAGCAGATCCCGTTAGTAGGTGCGGAAACCGCGGGGTACGACACACTAAGCTCCGTAGTATCGTGCAGGTTCCTGTACGTGAGCGCGAGGTCGTCGTACAAGTACAACGCCGACCGCCGCGAAGGCGCGTAGAAAACTTCTCAAATAGGCGGATCCGCCGCCGTTCCGTCACCGCGCGCGATATCCGCCACTCCGCGCCCCGCGTAATGCAATATTTATCAGCATAAAGGACAGAGATACCTATTCATACAACTTTCAACAAAAAAATTCAAAGGACTACAAAAGTATCACTCTTTTTACAAAATATTATCATACAGCTGACAGCTCGCGCAATACAACCTGAAGCAAACCATAGATAGTATGGCTTGCGCACTAAACACATTTGTACCTAGATAGAATTGCTACTGAGCAAGTCACGCGGTACCTACCAAGATCTGGGCCAAACTGTTCCGCGTGAACTGTACCTTTAATACTTCCACTTGCCGCGACGTGACGTCGCACGTCCGGCCGCCGCGCCGCCGCAAGCGTCAGTGCACGGGCTACACACTACTATATGGATGGCAACGTCAAAATACCTTACTGCTTACCTTTTTATTGTGAAATGTACCAAATAAATAACCTTTGCCTATGGTATGGTAATTTCAAATGCTAGAATGCAGTAATTGTATCGAAATACGGCAATTTTTGCTATTTTCCGCCGATATAAGTACGGTATTTCACTGACAAAACGCGGCAACTGCCAAATTTACATTAGCCACACTGATAACAATGTATTCTTAATGATTACTTAATTGCTCAGTGAAATACCATGCGATTCAATTGATAACAGACAGTGACTCACTTGGTCACTTTCTGTTGCAAACTGTCAAATCAATCGCACCTTTATTGAACTGCATGCACAAGTTGCAATGCCTTCATACTTATTCAAGAGTCTCGGGACACTAAACAGAACAAAAATAATCAAAAATATTTTGATAGATGACACGGTCACAAATCACAAATACACTTAATGATTTAATGCTATTTATTCCCCTTTCCTTACCAAATTGTAGGTAATCATTCAACAATCTCATTATCCTTGTAACTGACTGAGATTTATAACTCACCTCATGCACGATACTGGCAAGCAAACTTCTTTGCTTCATCATACACTTCTATCTACTATATAGAATATTATAACTCACATGTTCACCAGATGGGCATACACTTATATTGAATTTATAAATCAAAAATACTGTATTATATCATGGGGTTACTACTCTATTGATAAACTGAAACAGTACCTAGGTACCCCAACAAGGAATATTATCAACTTTCTTCATTACAAGTGGAAGTCTACACTGTCATCTTCCTTGGTCAAATAACCCAACACATTGGCCTTAATGCCATAAGGATATTTCTGTATGCCATAGTAAAAGGGAATTTATTTCATCTCATCAGTGTTTTAATTTATATAACATCTCAAAGTTTAACTGCTTAAAAAAACTAAAATCATTGCTGTGAGGCTACTTACTGCGTCCCAGGTAAAGGGACCATACTCACTGGTTCAAAAAAACTCACTGCGTCCCACTTAAGGAACCAAACTAGTGGTGTAGAACACCTTACTGCGTCCCACTTTAAGGAACTAAACTAGTGGTGTAGGACACCTCACTGCGTCCCGTATAAGGAACTAAACTATAGGTGCAGAACACCTCACTGCGTTCCAATAAAGAAACCTCTAGGCAGGTGCGAAGCACCTCACTGCGTCCCAGCTAAGGGACTTCTATGCAGGTGTCAAACACCTCACTGCGTTCCAATAAAGAAACCTCTAGGCAGGTGCGAAGCACCTCACTGCGTCCCAGCTAAGGGACTTCTATGCAGGTGTGAAACACCTCACTGCGTTCCAATAAAGGAACCTCTAGGCAGGTGCGAAGCACCTCACTGCGTCCCAGCTAAGGGACTTCTATGCAGGTGTGAAACACCTCACTGCGTTCCAATAAAGGAACTTCTAGGCAGGTGCGTAGCACCTCACTGCGTCCCACCTAAGGGACTTCTATGCAGGTGTGAAACACCTCACTGCGTTCCAATAAAGGAACTTCTAGGCAGGTGCATGGCACCTCACTGCGTCCCAACTAGGGGACTTCTATGCAGGTGTTAAACACCTCACTGCGTTCCACTAAAAGGAACTTCTAGGCAGGTGCATGGCACCTCACTGCGTCCCAACTAGGGGACTTCTATGCAGGTGTTAAACACCTCACTGCGTTCCACTAAAAGGAACTTCTAGGCAGGTGCATGGCACCTCACTGCGTCCCAACTAGGGGACTTCTATGCAGGTGTTAAACACCTCACTGCGTTCCACTAAAAGGAACTTCTAGGCAGGTGCATGGCACCTCACTGCGTCCCAACTAGGGGACTTCTATGCAGGTGTGAAACACCTCACTGCGTTCCACTAAAGGAACTTTTCATCGCTACAACACACTTAAAGAGTAAACATGAACTTAAGTCCAATCACTAACTCACTGGAGCAAACCAACAGTTTCTAATGTCATATTGTAAAATAATATTGCCTTCATTTATTGTAGGCCTACCAATGCTGCGTTTCTTTAATTGTGATTCAATTCACTCACACAAAGTCAGTACCGTTCATGTTTATGACTGGGTCATTTTTAAACAAGCTTTAAACGGTCTTGGTTACAAAAATAAAGGCAATTAGTAACAATCGCTGATCAGTGGGATAAACACAAATAAAGTACACAACACTTTTTATTTATATCAAAGATTAACTTTATCAGATCGTATTATTTTATGATCATCAAAACTTTAGTAGCAATGAACAAGAAGAAAGAAAAATATTAGTATTTCTATAGAACTATTGTATACCTAGGATTCTTAGAATCCCAGCACCTCCACCATGTCGTCACCCTGATTCTTTGATCATCTCACATTAATGTCCAGCATGAATTAAACCAATACAAACCAAAGTATGAATACATAATTCTCCATATATTTACATACAGAAGTATCTGCTTCGCATAAAGTTGTCATAGCTGGCTATTTGGAACAAAGTGATATTACCTTCAGTTGCCAACTATTAGTCATTTACCAAGGTGACGAAAATCATGGGGTCTAAAGGCACCTCCCATCTCCCCTTATAGTGCCCCCAAGCCCTGCATAGCTAAAGTCCGTGACTTTCCACAGAACCCCCTTTTTCATCAACTTAGTTTATGGCTGTTATAGTAAGTTAAATCAGACAAGTAAAACTTACATGAATTCATCGTGTGTGCATCTTCCGAGTCCTGTTAAATTCACTCTCATCACACCACGAGCCCATTTCCACTTCAGCCCTTAGATTCATAAAAATAATCTAAGCTTCAATTCAGCCATCTACAATTTTCATCATAACAATGGTGACACCTAATGTCACCGTCAGTCCACAGATACAGACTCTGCATACTACTTGGTGTTGCCATCCCTATAGTGTGCGGTTTTACTACAACTCAGTTTCGCCTTTGGCGACACATGGTATGTACTATTAGGTAGGTAAACGTTCAAATTATTACGAGCGGCAGCACAGCCGCGTGAAGCGTGCGTGAGCGCGGGCGGGATTACGTACGGCGCAGCCACGACTGGCGCACCTTTATCACCTTTAAATTTTGTCAGTGTGTGCGTGCGACGACGCATACGTACGGGCGCGCTCACATACAAACCGCGTTCGTGCGTATAATGAGTAAGATGACTTACTTATTTGGTTCTACTATGCTCGTGTGAACACCGTCGAAACCGTGCGGTAAAAAAATTGCTTATAGAGGACACACACGACACGGTCCTTCTATCGCGCCAAATGGATGGACGTACGTCCAAAATTTAATCGTGTGTGTCGAATCTGTCATCCTTTCCAATCACGGATTCCGTAAAACTACGGCCCACATCCAAAAGTTTGACCGTGTGTGTGCATACCGTTTGATTTAAATCAAATGGACGACGCCATTTGATAATTTCATTAGTTCAAATAGTGATGTAGTGATTATACAAAAACATCGAAAGCATTAAATAAAACGACCATAAAATCACAAGATTTTTAATTAATAAACTGGATAAAAAAAGAGATTAAAAAAGAAAAGTCTTTGAAGAAATTAAAGATCCTAGTGAGATCTTCATTTAAGATGACAGCTGTCAAAGGAGGACACCATCAGTCTTGGATAGGGTTACCATCTGACCGGATAAATCTGGTCTTGACCGGATTTTATGAGCTAAGACCGGACTCCGCCCGGATTTCATTCGAGACCGGATTTTCAATCGAACTTGGTCAAAATCATTACAGCATCATTGATTGTAATGATTTTGTGTAAACCATCACCGCATAGATAGCTCAGATCAGAGCGCGACTATTCATAGACTAGGCTCTATGAATGGGTGGTTTCCTGAAAGATGCCCATAATTTTCTTCTAAGAAACCACCCACTTGTGAACAATTTAACAAAAAAACGATTTTAAAGCTGTTGCCAGCAGATAATAATATAAGTTGTTCCTGTAAATAGCCCACATTTTTTTTATTCGGGTCTAAGACCGGGCTTTTGTCCGAAATCAGGATTTTCAACCTCTTACGACCGGATTTCCGAATTTTGGTCCTGGTAATGGTAACCCTTATCTTGGATGAGTACTTTTTGAGATATTGCTGTTTTAAGTTTGACAAATGACAGCTGTCAAACCTAAAACAGCTATATCTCGAAAAAGACTCATCCTAGACTGGACTGGTGGTGTCTTTGAAGAATTGAGAGGTCTTGGTAAGATCTTAATTTTAGGTGACAGCTGGCAAATTTAAGTTTGTCATCTCTAAAATTAAGATCTCACCAAGACCTTTCATTTCTTCAAAGACACCATCAATCTAGGATTACTATTTTTCGAGATATTGCAGTTTTAAGTTTGACAGATGACAGCTGTCAATACGTAAGTATGCATTACGAACTCAGTTATGCATACAAAATCGTTTATTCTAACATAATGATAATTGTTTTAAGCTCCTATAAGTAGGTACAGATGCCGGCATATATTGGCAAGAGAAAGTAAGAGACAAAAGATGCGCAGTAGCCATAAACACTAAGTTTATGGCTACTGCGCATCTTTTGTCTCTTTTATTCTCTTGCCAATATATATGCCGGGCAGTATACCTATTTATTTATTAACAAAAAATATCGATGGTACAGTACGAGATATGTATTTTGAAATTTTTTCGACGGAGTGGGAAGGACCGTGTGCACTGACATGATTTTTTTTTATTTAACTGGACTGGCTGTCTGTATGATTTGAAAGCTAAAAGTTTTTGTGCCTATTTGAAACGCCACTAGCATGCGTCTAAAGAACTAATTTTGACGTACAATATGTAAATGGTTGCCGTGATGGTCTCTCCAGACTTCAAACTTTAGTACCATGTACGCACGCCAAGAACCTTATATTCATTAAGGTTCTTGACGCACGCTATGCTCACGCTACGTCCTACAGCGCCAAAATGGCGAAAATCAAATAGGCACAAAAACAGTTTGACATAAACCTGTCCAGTGTAAATATATGCAGGTCAGTGACCGTGTGTGTGTTACGGGCGAACGATCGCTTAACATTATTAAAAAAAAAATTGACAAACGCGTGTTTGACATTGACGTTGAGTTTTTGGCGGGATTTTGTCGAGTTCAGTTCGGTGACTATTTTTATTATTCGCAAATTGATTCATAGTGGATATTGTGTCTTAAAATTGGTGCAGTTTTGTGGTATAAGTGTCTACGCAACTGAACAATATGTGGGATAATGAAAATAGGCGCGATCTTGGTTGTGTAAAGCTGAGACTTTTATTGTAGTGGTCGCTACCTCGGCAAAACTAACCGAGTAAACTGTCTTGATATACTTGCTGCCAAATGCTCCAAGCAGCATTGGAATGTGATGTACCCGCATTTTAATGTAAACTGAAACAATCTACTAGAAAATCTAGAAATACTGAACTATTCATAACATGACACTGGCAAAAATTACTTCCAAGAAGAAAGTAGATTGCCATAACAAAAATAAGAAGAAGAAGACATTCACGTTTACGTTGTACCTAGTCTGTGCTCTTTGACGTATCGTGTATTTCATCTGTGTCATCACATCACCGGTCGGTCACCCTCTTTACGTAAAGATTTTTGCATTTACTTTGTTCGATCGATTTTTTCTTCGAAAATGTTTTCTACCGTCTGTAAAGTTGGCCGTGTGGCCACGAGGGCGGTAGTTAACAATACATCTGATAAAACACCTCTGGTCGCCAGTGCTCTTGTGAACAACCGAGAATATGCTGCTAAAGCTGCAGGGAAACCGGAAGGTAAGGTGGTTGCAGTCATTGGTGCCGTCGTAGATGTACAGTTTGAAGGTGATCTTCCGTCTATTCTTAATGCCCTCGAGGTACAAAACCGTACACCAAGGCTGGTCTTGGAAGTGGCGCAGCACTTGGGAGAAAACACCGTCCGCACCATCGCCATGGACGGTACCGAAGGTTTGGTCCGCGGCCAGCCCGTGTTCGACTCCGGATCGCCCATTCGCATCCCCGTGGGCGTGGAGACCCTCGGCCGCATCATGAATGTGATTGGTGAACCCATCGACGAGCGCGGCCCCATCGCGTCCGACAAGAAGGCCGCGATTCACGCCGAGGCCCCGGAGTTCGTGGACATGTCCGTGGAGCAGGAGATCCTGGTCACCGGCATCAAGGTCGTCGACCTGCTGGCCCCCTACGTCAAGGGAGGTAAGATCGGTCTCTTCGGGGGCGCCGGTGTAGGCAAGACTGTGTTGATCATGGAACTTATCAACAATGTAGCTAAGGCTCACGGTGGTTACTCTGTATTTGCTGGAGTAGGTGAACGTACCCGTGAAGGCAATGACTTGTACAATGAAATGATTGAATCTGGAGTCATCTCCCTGAAGGACAAGACTTCCAAAGTCGCACTTGTTTACGGGCAAATGAACGAGCCCCCAGGCGCCCGTGCTCGTGTGGCTCTCACAGGATTGACAGTGGCCGAGTATTTCCGTGACCAGGAGGGCCAGGATGTACTACTCTTCATTGATAACATTTTCCGTTTCACCCAAGCTGGTTCAGAAGTATCTGCCCTGTTGGGTCGTATCCCCTCAGCTGTCGGTTACCAACCCACCCTCGCCACTGACATGGGTACCATGCAGGAGCGTATCACCACCACCAAGAAAGGTTCCATCACCTCTGTGCAGGCTATCTATGTGCCCGCTGATGACTTGACTGACCCTGCTCCAGCCACCACGTTTGCTCACTTGGACGCCACCACTGTGTTGTCCCGTGCCATCGCTGAGCTAGGTATCTACCCAGCTGTGGACCCCCTGGATTCCACTTCACGTATCATGGATCCTAATGTCATCGGTGCCGAGCACTACAATATTGCCCGTGGAGTTCAGAAAATTCTACAGGACTACAAATCTCTTCAGGACATCATTGCTATCCTGGGTATGGATGAGTTGTCTGAAGAAGACAAGTTGACAGTAGCTCGCGCGCGCAAAATCCAAAGATTCCTGTCACAGCCCTTCCAGGTGGCTGAAGTGTTCACTGGACATGCTGGCAAGCTGGTTCCCCTTGAAGAGACCATCAAGGGCTTCTCTAAAATCCTTCAAGGAGAGTATGACCATTTACCCGAGGTTGCATTCTATATGGTGGGACCCATTGAAGAAGTTATTGCAAAGGCTGACACTCTAGCAAAAGGTTCTTAAGTGATGTGGGACTGTTGTTTACTGTCGTGATAGAAAATAATTGTATCTCATCAAGTTAATTTTTAAAGTATGAGATATTATCATAGATAATACATTTATAGATACATATTAAACTGTTAAAGATTATAATTTATTAGTTGATATTAGTTATTGCATTTCCTTTCCTTAATTTCCCTGTATACTCAAGGTTACGTATTAAAATCTCTAAATTTGAATGGCCTAAGGTCATAACACCTATGAACGAAAGACCTAATTTTAAAACACCTAATCGTCGTAAAACCTTAGAATAATAATGCCTAGAACGATAGTTCTCTACAAAGCGCACTGTCAAAAGTGAGGCAACTAAAACAGCCAAAATGGCGCCGTTTTCAGATTGTTATTCTACATTATTACCTAATCATACCGATTAAGTACAAAACAGTTTCAATTTTCCCACATTTATAAGACTAGTTACTTTATTATTGGGTTCAGTTACGATTAGTTAACGTATGAAGAATATAAATTTGAAAACTAAGCCATTCTGGCTTGGTATAAGTTGCCTCACTTTGCATACGAGGACACGGCTTCAGGTATTATTATTCTAAGCGTAAAACATAATCGTTGTTGTTAGATCTAAGTATTTAATGCCTATGTTGTATAATACCTAATGGACGAAAGACCTAATTTTTAAAACGCCTAATCATCGTAAAATCTAACTATTGTTAGACCTAAGTTTAAAATGCCAAGTTAATTAAATAACCTAACGATGGAATAGCACTTCAATTGAGGTATAGATATAGATAACATAAACTCCGGCGTATTAATATAAATACTAAAATGTAGTTACATAAGAAAATACTTGTAGCAGTGTTAGATGTTAAAAGTCAATAAATTATTTTTATTTTATTTTTTATATTTAAAATAGTAGTTTTAGCCAGAGCCGGATTAACCATAAGGCAGAGTAGGCAATTGCCTAAGGGCCCCGACTCCACCAGGGGCCCCGTGCACCAAGAAAAAAAAGTTTTCTTCGAACGAATATACCCTTTCTCAATAACAAATATTGCTTATTTCGACGCATGGATACTTTATACATTACAGAACATTATCGAGTACCTAATATAATAATTCAGACGGAACACAGCCGGCGGTCGGTTACTGGAATTCATTCACGTTGGGGGAATCCCCGATTTGTTGGGTGCGTTCCTTTCTGTAGCGTATTTGTATGGTATAGTCCAGTCCCGTACAACATACGGCACCCGGGCCACCTTGCGGCCCGCATAAGTACTTCATCCGGCCCGCGACGGTCACTCACTAAACTTAGACCACATCAATAGAATATATTGCGCAAATACTTTGTTAGCGACGAATAAAACTGACTAAAAATCAATCTGCGCGGCCGTTTTATTTATACAGTGTAGGCATCCACTAAGGAAGGATTTTTGAAAATTCCATCTCTAAGGGGATGAAATAAGGGATGAAAGTTTGTATGAAAATCCCTCAGTTTTGAAGCTAGGATCTTCGAATTTTTTGTTTAGGCTGACGATTAAAAATTAATAAATACGGGTCTCAGCGTTTTTCAAAATTCTCACTCCCAAGGGGTTAAAAGGGGCATGAAGTTGTATATATAAAATCGCTAAATTTATAATTTAGGCTTATGGGTGGAAATTTAACGCAACTTATATTGTTATTGTTAGTATTTCAACCCCTATGGGGATGAAATGGGGTAAATAAACCTAAAAATAGATATGGATGTCGTTATTGGGGTTTTCCAGAAAACCCCAATGGTTTTCTGGGATGACGATTGCGAAAATGACATTTATTTTGAAGTCCTAAACGGTGGACATGATTTAACCCCAAAGGGGTAAAAAGTGGTTAAAATTTTGTATGGAAAAATAATATAAAATAGACATTACAACTTTAAACTTCGTAGGAGCACGTTTAAAAATAAAAAGGCAAACTTCTTCTTATTTTGAAAATCATCCCTTAGGGGGTTAGTGGGGTAAGTAAACATGAAAATCGATGTGGATGTCGTTCTTGAGGTTAAATAGGATGGTGATTGCGAAAATGACATTTATTTTGAAGTCCAACACGGTGGACATGTTACAGCCCCAGAGGACGGGGACAGGGACGGAGACGAGGACAAGGACGGAAACGGGAACAGGAAAGGGAAAGGAAACGGGAACGGGATACTATAGCCTCGCGAAGCAGCGCGCTTAGTGGGGACTCGCCTAATCAAGTAAAAACGGCTGGTAGAATCATGGTTGAAGGTTCCTTAAGGAGATTCTCCAATAACCACGCGGACGAAGTCGCGGGCGGAAGCTAGTTTTACTATAAACAAGCAAGATTTAACTAGTGGATGAAACTAAAAATCACGCTGCGCGGCCGTTTTTTTACTATAAACAGACAAGATGACAGGCATAGGAACTTTACTAAAAATCGTGCTGCGCAGTCTTTTTTTTACTATAAACAGGGGATAATTTCAAGACTAGTGGACGAAACTGAATAAAAATCGCGCTGCGCGGCTTTTTTTTTACGATAAACAAGCAAGATTACAAGATAAGTGGATGAAACTGACTAGAAATCGCGCTGTGCGGCTGTTTATTTAACTATAAACAAACAAGATTAACTAGTGGATGTAACTAATAAAAACCGGCCAAGTGCGTGTCGGGCCACGCGCAGTAGGGTTCCGTAGGTACATTATACCATACCATATTTTAATACCGCTATCATTTTTCGTCTGAAAAAATAACTTTGTTTTTCACAGTGTTTGTATGAATGACAAAGTTATATTTGCGGTTTTGGAAAATGTACTATATCTCGAAAACTAATTACTGTATCTCATTCAAAACAATTTTCGTTGAAAGTGTTTATTAAGATCTATACTTTATATTTTTTTTAGATTTTTCACCCTCTTACTTTAAAAGTTAAAGGGGGGGGGACACACATTTTACCACTTTGGCGGCATATATTTTTCAAACGGTTGACTTTAAAAAAAAATAGTCTTAGGAACCTCAACGTCATTTTTAAAGACCTATCTATAGACACCCCACAAGTATTGGTTTGATGAAAAAAAATATTTTCAGTTTCAGTTCCATGTATGGGGAGCCCCCCCTTAATCTTTTATTTTTTTTATTTTTGTATAAAAATCGTAAAGCGGTTCACAGAATACACCTGCCTATTAAGTTTCAACTATGTAGTCCTAATACTTTTGGAATAAAGTGGCTGTGACATACGGACGGACAGACAGACAGACAGACAGACAGACAGACAGACAGACAGACAGACAGACATGACGAATCTATAAGGGTTCCGTTTTTTGCCATTTTGGCTACGGAACCCTAAAAATCGCGCTACGCGGCCGTTTTTTTCCTATAAACAGGCAAGATTACAAGGTTAGTGGATGAAACTGACTAAAAATCGCGCGTCCGTGAAAAAAGGGTTATAGCATAGGGGCCCTGAGAATTACATTGCCTAGGGCCCCTGACAGGGTTGATATAAAAAAATTAGGCCCAAATTGTTACCGCCTTCACCACGTGGAGGTACTCCCAGCTTATCTGGTCTACCGGTAACATAGATATAAAATTCAAAGTCTTTGACTGACTGACTGATATAATCAACGCACAGCCCAAACCGCTTCGTTAAGCGGTGGGTAGAGACTTGAAATTTTGCACGTAGCTCCTTATACAGTGTAGGCATCCCCTAAGAATGGATTTTTGGACATTCCACCCCTTAAAAGGGATGGAAGTTTGTATGAAAGTCCGTCAATTTCGATGTTAGGATCTTCAAATTTTGTATTTAAAAATAATATTTACAAGTGTCAGCGTTTTTGATAATTCCACCCCGAAGGATATTCGTTTATATATAGGGTCCGTCCGTCAGTTTCGATGTTAGGATCTCCAAATTTTGTATTTAAGCTGACGATCAAAAAAATAATATTTACAAGTGTCAGCGTTTATGATAATTCCACCGCGAAGGAATTTCGTTTATACAGGGTCACTGGAAATATGACGTATTCCTGCTAAGGGGTTATAGATGAGGTCAAAACAAATATTTTTTGTTAGATAACTTTTTCTCAAAAAGTTAGTAGTTTTTGAGTTAATTGAAATTAAGTATTTTTTTACAAAAAGTACGGTTTCAGACACAAAAATTTAAAATAAAAGATAACTACTCATTCGATTCCGGATTTTTTATTATTTTGGGATAGAAAACACTCTAAGTGTTGATAATGAATTAAAAAAATTACAAAAAGTACAGGTGTTTATAAAAACTTCAATCCTTAAATGCATTTTTTATTTTTATTTTTTCAGCGTTTTTAGAAACGGCAGCAAATATCTTTAAAGAATTCCTAGTAACTAAGCGTGCATAATATTTTAAAAACATCACCATCTATTCAGCTTTCAGTTGAGGTAAAAAACTTAATAATCACTTAAATAAAAAATGAGAAATTAAGACTTAAGTAAATGGCAGTCCCATTTCATGTAGCAAAAATTTCCTACTTCGAGCGCTTCGAAGGTATCTTACTTATATCATAAATGTGAAAATTTGCTTGTTTGGATGATTGTTAATCAATCATGCAAAACGGCTGAATGGATTTGGATGAAATATGGCACACAGATAGTTTAAAATCCGTATTAAAGCATAGGAGGATACTATTATCTTGGTTAAAGGTTCCCTAGGGATTTTCTCGAATGTAAATGCGGATGGAGTCGCGGGCGGAAGCTAGTTTGCCATAAATGGTCGTGCTTACTAAAAATACTTTCGCCAGAATGAGTTGCACGACAGGATTTTTTTCTGCCGATGAGTCAAAATTTTATACAGACGGCATCAAAAATAACCAAGCATATCAGCCATTTTTAATGCCTTTATGCCAGGCCTTCCTTTTGGCTTGTGGATGAATAAAGCGGACGGGCCACAACCCACCACGTGGGTCCAATGCGGATTGGTCGGTGTTAACTCAATGTACCTTACATTGAGCCGTTGGTCCTGGCTACATTTACAGTTAACACTGACCAATCCACATTGGGCCCACGTGGTGGGTTATGGTCCTTCCGCTCTATACATCCACAAGCCAAAAGGAAGGACTGTTCCCCAGCAGCTTGGCATTAAAAATTGCTGATAATGCATGGTTATTTTTGATGCCGTCTGTAAAAATTTTGACTCATCGGCGGAAAATAATCCTGTCCCGAAACTTACTCGGACGAAAGTATTTTTAGTAAGCACGACCATTTATGGCAAACTAGCTTCCGCCCGCGACTTCATCCGCATTTACATTCGAGAAAATCCCTTCGGAACCTTTAACCAAGATAATAGTATCCTCCTATGTTTTAATCCGGTTTTTAAACTATCTGTGTGTCATATTTCATTCAAATCCGTTCAGCCGTTTTGCGTGATTTATTAACAATCATCCAAACATGCAAACATTCACATTTATGATATAAGTGGGATAATAAGACCACCACCGAAGCGCTCGAAGTAGGAAATTTTTGCTACATGAAATGGGACTGCCATTTACTTAAGTCTTAAATTCTCATTTTTTATTCAAGTTATTATTTAGTTTTATACCTTAACTGAAAGCTGAATAAATGGTGATGTTTTTAAAATATTATGCACGCTTAGTTACTAGGAATTCTTTAAAGATATTTGCTGCCGTTTCTAAAAACGCTGAAAAAATAAAAATAAAAAATGCATTTAAGGATTGAAGTTTTTATAAACACCTGTACTTTTTGTATTTTTTTTTTATTTATTATCAACACTTAGAGTGTTTTCTATCCCAAAGTAATAAAAAATCCGGAATCGAATGAGTAGTTATCTTTTATTTTAAATTATTGTGTCTGAAAACGTACTTTTGGTAAAAAAATACTTAATTTCAATTAACTCAAAAACCACTAACTTTTTGAGAAAAAGTTATCTAACAAAAAATATTTGTTTTGACCTCATCTATAACCCCTTAGCAGGAATACGTCATATTTCCAGTGACCCTGTATATAGGGTCCTTCTATTTAAGAAGGACCCTATGTGCACGAAATTTTAAGGGGTCAATGTACTCATGCATACAAACAACTTTTAATAAAGGACCAACATTGAAATCGCGAAAAAAAAATCAGCTGTTCCATACATTTTGATCAATACGATTTTAAATTTTCTATGGAACAGCTTCTTTTTTTTCATGATTTCAATGTTGGTACCATAGTAAAAGTTGTTTGTATGCATGAGTACATTGATCCCTTAAAATTATGTGCACTATTTAGTTTTTGATAATTCCACCCCGAAGGAATTTCGTTTATACAGGGTTATTTGTAAAACACCAACAACCTCACAGGAGTTGATATCTATGGATGGCGGCGGGGCAAGCAGGCGGAGCGGGCGAGTCGCCCGCGCTAGGCGCTTTGCGCGCCACGCGTAGAGTTATGAACCATACGAACGGTAAATTAAAATGACATTTTTTTGTATGAAAGTAAAATCTAACGAATATCAAAAATCGTAGAACAAATGTTGTTTATGATGTTGGTAATTTACTCCTGCGAGGTTGTTGGTGTATTACAAATAACCCTGTATATAGGGTCCTTCTTAAATAGTTCACGACATTTTAAGGGGTCAATGTAAAAAGCTAACAAAAAAACAGCTTCAAAAATAAATTAATGGCTCTAAAAAGCAAGAAATAAAATATTGAAATCTGCATAATAACTAACTCGAAAGTTTGTATGCATATCTTATATTAAACAACGCCTTTTGAAGTCGGGTGGGGGGAGGGGGGAAGAAGGATATTTTTTATCTAAACTAATATATCTAAACTTTAATCATGGGTTTAAACCCCACCCGACTTCATAAGACGTTGTTTAATATAAGATATGCATACAAACTTTCGAGTTAGTTATTATGCAGATTTCAATATTTAATTTCTTGCTTTTTAGAGCCATTAATTTATTTTTGAAGCTGTTTTTTTGTTAGATTTTTCAAGATTTTTAAAGGAGGTTTTGTTTTTATTAAAAACTTTTTATTTTAAACTTTTTTGTGGTAAGTATATTTGGCAGTGGCGAAGGGTCCATACAAGCCGATTCCCATCGGCTTACCTTTTGGAAATCCCACCCCACTGATCCACTATGCAGATCACTACATTTTTCATCATTTTTGTAGAGTGGCTTACCTTCGCCATAATTTCACCCCTCGCCACTGATATTTGGTAATGATATTATCTAAGTTACAATAGCCTTATGTCAACGGTTCATCACCTTTTACATTAAGAAAATACTAAAATCGCTATAGATCTGCATATAATTTTTGAAGAGTTCCCTCGATTTGTCCAGGATTCCATCATCAGATCCTGATTTCATGACAATGGGACCAACTTGGAAGTATATACTTTCAAACAAAAAAAGAATTTTTCAAATCGGTCCAGCCGTCTTCGAGTAATCGAGTAACATACATAAAAAAAAAAAAAAAAAAAAAAAGATTCCGACGAACTGAGAACCTCCTAAAAGCAAGACAAGACTGACAAACTCTGGTTCTTGGTGACAAACTCCGATGAACTACCGGCTACACACACGAGTAGTAATCAGATTTTCACTACGACCTTCCGTTCTCAAGATCCAGGTAGAAAGGTCTCCACAGCGTATCCTCGCATATCTCCTAAACGCAAGACCGACAAACTCTGGGTCTCGGTGACAAACTCCGACAAACTACCGGCTACACACACAAGAAATCAGATTTTCGCTACGACCTTCCGTTTTCGAGATCTGTGTGGCACAGCTGTAGAGACGTCTCTACAGCTGAGCCACACGTATCTCCTTAACGGAAGACCGACAAACTCTGGTTTTTGGCGACAAACTCCGACAAACTATAGACTTCATCATGGCATAGTCAAAAAGTCAGATTTCCAACTTTTTTTAGGTTTAGGTTTAAAGACATTTATTCTCATACAAACATTAATGTTCATTTATAATGAGATACAAAAGATACTTAATACTAACATCGTGCCTCTGGCGCGTCGGCATCAAACAAAACATAAAATTCGTAATATAAGTAGCAATAAGTAGGTAGTTACAATGTGCACACGTATTCTTTTAGCTTGGATTTGAATGAGTTAATGTGATTACATTCTTTTATTTTGTTAGCTAATTTATTGTAGTATTGGACACCTTCAAATAATATTGTTTTCTTACCGTAATTTGTTCGTGTCTTAGGTAAAAGTAGTTGATGTTTATTTTTTAAATTGTGTTTGTAATTGTATATTGGATCGGACAGAGTTACTAATAATAAGAACACAAGTGGAGTTTTTTTGTACAATTCTTTAATAGACATTAAATAATTAAAACTGCAAAAAAGTAAAACATTGTGTTTTTTTTGTGGCGCAGCTGTAGTCCGGCACGTAGATTTCACCGTGCGCGTCTTTAAATGCTGCCAACTGTTGAAAACTTGGTAGGTACTATTCAACCAAAAAAGTAATGAAGGTTCAAAAAACCGGCCAAGTGCGAGTCGGACTCGCGCACGAAGGGTTCCGTACCAAAAACTGCAAAAAAAACCGGCCAAGTGCGAGTCGGACTCGCGCACGAAGGGTTCCGTACCAAAAAACGGCAAAAAAAAAATACGTTTGTTGTATGGGAGCCTCTCTCAAATATTAATTTTATTCTGTTTTTAGTATTTGTTGTTATAGCGGCAATAAAAATACATCATCTGTGAAAATTTCAACTGTCTACCTGTTATCGTTATTAATATCGAGCAAAAAACGGCAAAAAAATCACGTTTGTTGTATGGGAGCCCCCCTTAAATATTAATTTTATTCTGTTTTTAGTATTTGTTGTTATAGCGGCAACAGAAATACATCATCTGTGAAAATTTCAACTTTCTCGCTATCACAGTTCATGAGATACAGCCTGGTGACAGACAGACAGACGGACAGCGGAGTCTTAGTAATAGGGTCCCGTTTTTACCCTTTGGGTACGGAACCCTAAAAATGAACAGAAAACCATAATATGAACTCATTAAGGGGCCATAATAGGAAAACATGGTTTAAAGTTGTAGCCACAAAAAAAACATACGACAAGCTAAAGATATTATCTAGTTCCTAAAAGTATTAAATTGCTATAAACCTCACAGATTATTGTAAAAAAAAATCAGAATATCATCAAAATATTATTATTTAGGCCATATTTTTGGCGTAAATAATAGCGGAAACGTATTGAATTCTACATCAAAATACTTACACTTTAACTTAGCTCCAATAACTTTTTTTGAAGAAACATAATAGGCTATTTGACTGATTTTGGAAAACCATTTTAAATTATTCCCTATTACGTAATAAGCGCACCACATATTTATATTTCAGGAAAAATCAATGTATTTTATTAAAAAATCAATGTTAAAGTTTAAAATTTTAAAACCGCGCCAAAAACACGTGCCGGACTACAGCTGCGCCACAAAAAAATGTTGGAAATCTGACTTTTTGACTATGCCATGATGAAGTCGATAATTTGTCGGAATTTGTCGCACAAAAACCAGAACTTGTCGGTCTTGCGTTTAGGAGATACGTGTGGCCCAGCTGTAGAGACGTCTCTACAGCTGCGCCATACAGATCTCGAAAACGGAAGGTCGTAGCGAAAATCTGATTACTCGTGTGTGCAGCCGTTAATTTGTCGGAATTTGTCGCACAAAAACCAGAGTTTGTCGGTCTTGCGTTTAGGAGATCTGTGTGGCGCAGCTGTAGAGACGTCTCTACAGCTGAGCCACACAGATCTCGAAAACGGAAGGTCGTAGCGAAAATCTGATTACTCGTGTGTGCAGCCGTTAATTTGTCGAAATTTGTCGCACAAAAACCAGATTTTGTCGGTCTTGCGTTTAGGAGATATGTGAGGATACGCTGTGGAGACTTTTCTACCTGGATCTTGAAAAAGGAAGGTCGAAGCGACCTTTCGTTCTCGAGATCCAGGTAAAAAGGACTCCACAGCGTATCCTCTTTTTTCAACTTTTTTTTTTTGTGGCGCAGCTGTAGTCCGGCAAGTTAGTTGAATATGTTTTTTACGCCATTATCTGTTAGGATGGCCACAATTTGCAGTATATTTTTAATGTTGTCAAATACCCTCTGTCATAGAATATGAATATAAGGTTCTTGCCTATTGTGCTAAAGATAATGATGAAAAAACAATGTAAATCTAAGTGTATGGTAAATCATCGAAAAAGTGCAGAAGTCATTGATTTCAAAAGGAAGGATGCGCCCATCCGAATGTTTTGCTTTATAATTTCTTCATACCAGCAAAATCAGCGACATCTTTTAGAACCTACTCGAACTACTGCCGTATTAGAGGTGGGCAAAAAAGATTACTGAAGTAAACGATTTAGTTCAATTGGAGTTAAGAACTAGATCACCATCTTGGGTGCCCTTTGCATCGCATAATTTCGATTGTCCTAAAGTCACTTGGCATAACTCGATTGGCATAATAATCACAAAGCATACTATTTATTTAGCATAAATTTCGATACGCATAACCATCGAATTGCATAACTTTTAAAAAGCATAATATTTCAAAGCATAATAGTTACAATTCCTAATTTCAATTGGCATATTGTCAGTAAGCATATTTTGAAAGGCATAATTTTGTTATGTCTTATATACATAACTACTAATGTTTTATAGCATAATATAAAAGGAAACATAACTAATTTGAATACTAATTTATAAAAAAAAACTTTAATTGTGACCACCATTGGTGGGTTAGGCAGTGTTTAGAGTTTAGACCACTCTTAGCTAACCAGGTGGAGCTTAATAATGCTTGTATGCATGTTGCACGCTGCATGCTTGCTTGCATGCTGTGCCTCCTTGCATGCATGCATGCTTGCTTGCAAAATGCTTGCCGGGGGGTGCAGGGGGGCTGGCCCCCCTGCTCGGGGGGGTCGGGGGGCCTGAGGCCCCCGCTATAAAGAAAAACTTTTTGTGTACTAGGTAGGTTAGGTTAGGTTAGTGTTTTGACCACTTGCTCTATAGTGCTTGCATGCATGCTGCATTTTGCATGCTTTCCTGCATGCTGCATGATTGCCTGCATGCTGCATACTTGCCTGCTGCATGCTTGCCTGCATGCTTGCTTGCCTGCATGCTGCATGCTTGCGTGCATGCTGTATGCTTGCTTGTATGCTGCATGCTTGCTTGCATATTGCCTGCATATTGCCTGCTTGTCTGCATGCTTGCTTGCGTGTTGGGTGCTTGCTCGCACGGATGCTGCAGGCTAGGTTTTTGCTTGCAGAGTGCTAGCCGGGAGGTGCAGGGAGCAGAAGTGCTCATATTTTTAATGATTACTTATTCATAAAATAATTATGAGTTTTAAAAAATATGCCTAAAGAAATTAGGTCTCTTATTACAATGCGTAATAAGATTATGTCTTTTAATGATTATGCTTTTTAGACAATATGCCAATTAAAAAATATGCGTTTTGATATTTATGCTTTTTGAAAATATGCCATTGAATATTTATGCTTAACAAAATTAAGATTTATGATATTATGCGTTTTGAAATTGTGCTATAAAATATTATGCTAAATGATGATTATGCCATTTAACAGTATGCGTTTCATGTTTAGGACAAATAAAGTTATGCGTTCCATTAGGTAATCCACCATCTTTAGGTCGCTAGAACTTTTAACTTTTTTTTAAATATTTTTATTATGTTAATTATATCAGTTTTTCGATGGTATTAAGGCCATAAATAAAAAGTAAACATAACAAAATCTCAATCATGTTTATTTCAAATTAGATGTTTTTGTGCTTTTTCTCAGCTATACTAAACTAATATTATAAACTATAAATAATTAATTATAAAGAGATATATTATTAAATATAAAGAGGAAAGATTTGTCTATTATTTTGATTGTTTGTAATGCATAAACTTAAAACTGATCAGATTTTAAAATTCTTTCACATATTATAAGCTTTTATCAGCGAGTAACATTAGCAGTATTTTATTTAAAAAAATCAGGGAATGTTAACGTTATTTTTAAAAATAACGTTAATTTTTACTCTTTTTACCGTTAATTTTAACATTTACGTTATGTCAATAAATAACGTTAATTTTAACGGTAATTTGAGGAATAACGTTAAATTTAACGTTATTTACTGAAATAACGTTTTTTTTAACGTTATTTCAATCCCTGAAAAAAATAGAGATCCTTATGAAAATTGGAATAATGAAACGAACCCACAGTATATATTTTTTTTTCTATAAAAGTAATATTTATTGATTGGAAGATGATGACATTCGTATCACAATCCTTATCCAACTAAATAATGACATTGTCAAAATTGATTATTTACATGCAAATTTCTCTTAAAATTTAAGCATCAATATAGGTATTAGGTACCTACCTAAGGTTTTTGAAAGGTATGTATCAAAAACTTATTATTGATTAATCTTTATGTATAAAATCTATAAAATACACCGAAGCGAAGCGAGGGCGGGTCGCTAGTTGATTATATAAATATAGTCTGTTTAATATGTCAGAGATACAACAGTGATTATTTTATCCTAGGTTTTTACACAAGGAATAAATCTTAAAGCAAAGCTGCGGCCGGTCAATATACTGCATATCCTTACTATAATATTATAAATGTGAAAGTCTGTTTGTTTGTTTGTTACGCCTCCACGCCTTAACTACTGAACCGATCATCATAAAATTTTACATACACATTGTCAGGGGTATAGAGAAAGACGGTACATTTCATTCCAAAAAAAGTATTTTTCCCGAGGGAAAGAATCTTTCCACGCAGACGGATTCTCGGGCGGCTGCTAGTACTGCATAGTTATGGGAGGCAGGAGTTTCGTTTTCTGAGTTTAGTTATTTTGTTATACGCGTGAATGCAGTAAATATTTCAATCTCAATTCGCGGTATTGCCATTGCTTTCAGCTTCCGTAGTCCCGCTTTTGACATCTGTGTCATAAAAATTAGCAGAGCATGTTCTTGCGTTTTTAGGAGGCTTGAAATAGGGCTCTTTTCGTTATTTTGGAATAATGCCACTCCATATTTCTTTACACACTAGATCATTAGGCCATCTGTAATTATTTGAATTGAAATGTAATGTAGTGTAGATACTTAATAAAAATATTTTTGCAGCGAATATGTTTCATAGGAGACATTTCTGTACGTAGTGTTCGTAATCTATCCTTACCGTTTACTCTCGTTCTTGAAGTTAATTAGCTATGGAACTAAATGAACTAAAGATCTTATATGGACTCAAGTGAATTAGTTCATTTGAGTCATGATGACCCATCTCTAGTGCCTCGAACAATAACTAGTAATAGTGAAATCTTTTATACTTTATTAAAATTGTTAGACACGTAATAAAAATAATGTAAAGCTACTAACCGATGAAACGATATTCCATGAAACTTTTTAACCTTTGCATCATGTTTTTTGCAATCTACAAATGCACAATTCGGCATTTTTATGTCACGTCAATCACCATCTGTCTACCATAGTCTCCCGCGGATGACTGAAACGCGTTGGCCCTAAAACTGTATTTTTAGGGCCAACCAACTGGCGTCATTTCATAGTGACTTTGACCGGGTCCTTACGATAGTAATATAATAAGTCTATGGCAGAAGTGAGGTTATTTTCCATACTCTTTACACGTAAAGAAAAAGACAGAGACAAATGATTTCGCATAACGGAGCCTTAAGAGCTTATTACACCTTCCTGAATAACGGATCCGGAATTCAGAGTCCGATTTAGGACGAGAAATTCAGTCGCCAATTAGACCATCCTGAATAACGTATCCGATATCACAGCTTTACAATCATACAGTCATACTCAAAGTGGATTGAGATTGTTTTGAGACATAAGTACATGAGTCGGGCGACTGTGTTACGATCATACAGTTATTAAACGTACTCAAAGTGGTTTGAGATTGTTTTGAGACATGAGTACATGAGTCGGACGACTGTGTAGTATTAAAGACTGTGCTACCACAGCCTAAAGAGTATTTAGTTCATACAGTCAGTACAAGTAAAAGTACTCATCCTAGACTGATGGTGACCTTGAAGAAATGATAGGTCTTAGTGAGATCTTCATTAATTTAGATGACAAACAGATTTGATAGCTGTCATCTAAAATGAAGATCTCACTAAGACCTATCATTTCTTAGCTAGGATGAGTACTTTCCAAGATATTGCTATTTTAAATTTAATATGTTTACGATTTTTATTAGTATTTCGTTATTTTATTCATTAGTCATCATCGCAATTACTTATCTTTATTGTTTTTGCAATTCAAAAAAGCAAATCACATAGTGACAGCCCTTACAATTTTAGTCGTTGCGCCAACTGTTTAGGCGAATGGCGGCTTTGTTTTCGCCAACATAAAAGGCGTTGACTGACTGTAGTACAAACTAAATACTGTGGTACTACTGTGTCGGAGCCGAGCGTCCTGAATGCGATTAAACTGTCCTAATTGCTTCCGATTTAGCATCCGTTACGTCGGAGACCATTTCTATCCTAACTAGGATCCTAAATCGGACACTACCTTCCTTAATGCAATTACACTTCTCTGAATTTAGGACAGACTTCATATCGGATCCGATATTCAGGATGATCTAATAAGCTCTTTAAGCATTTATCTTTAACGGAAATTTCCTTAATAATTTTGATATCTGCTACTCTTGAAAAAAAACATGCTCCAGAAAAAAATTAGTTATTTGTTATACAAGAGAGCAAAGTCATTTTTTGCTGCGAGTGCTGACTTTTAAATCACGAACTAGCGAAGTAGTCTAGAACTCAGACCAAATAAAAAAGGGAAGACGTAGTCCTCTGAACAATGCAGTGAAGCCAATAAAACTACGCCTTGGCGTGTACACACACAGTTACACGCACACACATGTAACGAAACTACGCCTTTTGTTAACAGCCAGCGTGCGAAGCGGACGTACCAGGACGTACTAATAAATTATTATTTCACCAAAGAAAATGCCGAATTGTGTAGTGAAAAGGTGTAAAAACCAATATTCGACACATAAAAAGCAGGATGGAGTCACATTTCACACGAAAGTAAAATTGGAAACTAATATTTTCACTAATTCAAAATAAACATTAAGGTATTACTTGAAACACAAAACGTCAACACAAGTGTTGCCATGCCAAACGTTCTTTTTTAAACCTGTTATTGGGTAACATGGAAAGTAACGTAACGTTATTTGTTTCTTGTTAAAAATAACGCGTTAATTATTTGTTTCTGGACTGTTTTTACCCACGACGGACGGAACGGAATGGAGGTGGTATATGCGTTTGGGGTTAGAATACTGTGATCCATCAGTATTTAATTAGGGGTCTATTTCATAAAATATTAGTAACTTTACTATAACAATTTAC
This sequence comes from Agriphila geniculea, assembly GCA_943789525.1. Classification (NCBI taxonomy): domain Eukaryota; kingdom Metazoa; phylum Arthropoda; class Insecta; order Lepidoptera; family Crambidae; genus Agriphila; species Agriphila geniculea. The sequence goes on along the minus strand of OX038882.1, from coordinate 13,597,269 downwards.
CATTGTTGTTATTGGGGTAGAACTGTTTCTTAATAATTATAAAACATAATCTCTACCCCAATAAACTACTACAATGGTAAATTACTGTACTTTTTCATACTTTTATGAAATAGACCTCTGATTAAATACTGATGATCTCAGTATTTACCACGCGTGTAGCCATCGCCTCAGAGGTTGTTTGTCTGTCTGTTACCATTTTCTTCGGAAACTACCTTCTGGGCCGATTTCAATGCAGTTTTTGTCGTTTTTCAAAAATTACTAAACCGATTTCGCTATGGCTTTCTGTAATAGTTTTCGGCGATGCTTCTTAGATAAGTGTTATAGTATTTAGCCGCTAGGGAGTGCTGCAGCATCATGTTTTCATTTATCTCCATAACGGTTTGACCGATTTAGATGCTGTTTTTACCTGACTGCAAGAGGGTTATGTTTTTTCGCGCGTATCTTCTATCTTGTATGTATGTAATATTCTTTATTACCTCATATCTTTTAAACGACTGAACGGATTTCTATGATTAAGATATCGTTAGATTCGTCTTGTCAGCCCAATTGTTTTTAAGAAGATGGCGTTCTAAAAAACTTCTTAAGAAGGTGGCGTTCTAAAAAACCAACATGGCGGCTATACGGTGCTATTATACGTAGTGGAAAAATATTTTTTTTTAGAATACTGCTATATGGATATCAAATTAAAGGGCTTATTATGAAGATTTCGAAAAGGTATATCATGACCGTAATATATGATAACTAAAAAGATATAAATAAAAAAATAAATTATATAATTAAAAAACCCCTGCCTGCCGCAGAAAAGACAATAAAAAGACAAGTCAACTGAAAAGATGGAAACAAGACTAAATATTAAAGGTAACATAATAACATGCAGTCGGAGGTATATAATTCAAATAATTCATAATGTCACTTTCTTTATGCATGCCTCTGACAGCATGTTATTATGTTGCCTTTAATATTTATCTTGTTTCCATCTTTTCAGTAGACTTGTCTTTTTATGCAGGCGGGTTTTTTAAAACTAGATAAAGAATGAATTCTTTAAAAAAATTAAAATGAAAAGCAACATTTAAAACTTTGAAAAAACCTACGTCACCTAAAATAGTTATTTTTAATCCTGCAATCCCTGATGGAAATGGAATATTGTGTCTCATTTTCCGGGCTTAAAGGATTAAGTGAAAAAATAGGTATTCCTAACAAAGGTAAAATAAGTGGTTTTACGAAAATATCTCCCAATTTAAATTAATTTAGGTAGGGTACTATACATACATATTGAAGGAAGGATGTTATGAGTTTGACTGATTGACTGATGGAAAGAACAAATCACATCATGCAACCATCAGTCACTACATTACACGGTAGGTTAATCATCAGTCACAGCCCGTGACTGTGGTTAAACTGACAGCAAAACCTACCGTGTAATGGATGCCTAACATGTCAGAACAAACATCTTGCCTTAAATACACGAAACTTTAGTATTCGTTAGTTTTATTTTTTACATTATTCCTATTTCCTTCCTACTTCCGCCACTACTTTTAAAGCGAGCTACTCACAGCCCTGCATGCAGGGCTTTGAGAAGCTCACTTTTTCTATCTATCATTAGGCGACGGCTACACGTGTGGTAAATACTGTGATCCATCAGTATTATTTATCAGGGATCTATTTAATAAAAGAATAAAAAAGTACAGTAATTTACCATAGTAATAGTTTATTGGGATAGAATTATGTTTTATAATTAATAAGAAACATAATTCTACCCCAATAATAACTGTGGTAAATTATTATAGTAAATTCACTAATCTTTTATGAAATAGGCCCCTGATTAAATACTGATGGATCACAGTACCAGGCGTGTAGCCGTCGCCTCACACCCGAGTCAGAATAGCTGAATGCCTATCATAGTCTGCGTCTCTTTCATCAGTAATAAATAAAAGAGACGCTTTGATAGCCATTCAGAAAACTGACAAGTTTTAAGAGCTTGTAATACCCCCCTTGGGACCGTATTATGATCTCTTGAATCCAGGCAGTTTTTTGTTTTGATTCTGATATGTGATAAATATAACGTTATTATTTCATAACGCGTTATTTTTATAACATTGGGGTAATATGAATTACTATGGCAACACCGGCTCACACACTAATGCATGAAAAAATTGGCTTCAGTCCCTTGCTTGGAAGACTCCGTCTTCCCTTTTTATTTGGTCTGAGGTCTAGAATTGAATCACGAGCGTAGCGAGTGATTCTAATATAGACTACTGAGCACAGTGAGTGATTTAAAGGCACGAGACATCAAAAAATTTTTGCTCTCGTGTTAAACATACAACTTTTCACCTCTACCAGCGAGAAAAGGTGTTAGAAATTAAAAAAGCACTTTGCCTCACGCTCGCAGCAAAAGTCGATTTTGCTGCGAGTTTTTGGTTAAAAAGCACTTTGCCTCACGCTCGCAGCAAAAGTCGATTTTGCTGCGAGTTTTTGGTTAAAAAGCACTTTGTCTCACGCTCGCAGCAAGCGTCGATTTTGCTGCGAGTTTTTACGCTCCAAAAGCACCCTTTTTGTGCTGGAGAGGTGAAAAAAGTTTTTTTCATGTTCCTTTTTACAACACTACAAGAGTACATGCGCGAATTTATCCCCACTCCGTCGTAAAAACTTCAAAATATATGCCTCGTACTCTTCGATCAAGAATATCCTAGATAACGCTTCACAAACTAAAACAGTAAGCAAAAATGGCACCTCAAATAGCATCCCACTTACAAACTTGGCCCTTATTTTGTACATAAGTCACCTCTTATGGTCAAACAGCACTACAGCGAGCGGCGCGGCGCGGCACACGCGGCCAAATATTTTGTATATAAAACGCATTTTTGCAGCGCCGCGCCGCGCCGCTATAGTGCGGTTTGCATCTTTGCAATCAATAGAAATAATATTTGGCCGCGTTGGTCCGCGCCGCGCCGCTCCGTTGTAGTGCGGTTTGACCTTTATTTTGTACAAACTCACATTTTTTATCACTTATTTTGTACAAAATAAGCTTATTTTGTACAAAAATACATCGTTTAGCACTTACTTTGTGCAAAATAAGCGCCCAGTTTGTAAGTGGGACGCAAATTGAGGTGCCATTTTTGAGACTGGCCAGACGTCTAGGGTATTCTTGATCGAAGCTCGTACTGTATTTCAAACTTTATTTCTCAGGTGAAGCAAATAAAAGAAAGGCATAGTTTTAAAGGCTTATATTAAAGGGTCTTATCGTTTGCCTCCAACACGAGGCGCCGACTTTTGGCTCACTTTAGCCGCTTTGGCCTTGGGTGCGGCCTTCGCCTTCGTTGGAGGAGCGGCAGCTTTCTTGGCGGCTTTTGTGGACTTTTTCTGTTCCTTTGCAGCCCTAGAAACAATACATTCACAAATAAATAAATTAATAAAAAAAAAGGAGAACACAAAAGATAATATTATTGAACAAATATATCTGTCACCAAAATTCGCTTATTCTCACAAATTTTTTGTCATCATTTAATGAAAACGGTATCTGTATATATTATTAAATTAATGCAAATTAGTATCTAAAATGATAATTACTTTATTTATGAATGAACGAACCTGAATATAGGATCAGTCTCCAAAATAAAAGATATGTCGACAAATAAAGATCTGTCCCCACTAGAGGTGAAAACTTCGTAGTTTCCGAAACTTCGGAATGTTTCAGGAAAACTTCCGAAAACATTCCAAATAACTTCTAAAATTACAGCAACTTTGGAAGTTTTTAAAATAGCCATAGATGCAGTTAAAAAGGTTGTAATATGGACTTCTTAAATAGATTATTTATTACTAGTGGCTCCGTGAGTTGTAGACTTGTAGACCTCGCGTTAAAAAATAACTCAAAATGTAAGTTTAAAAAGAAAATATAGACGTCGCCCTCTCGGCTCGAGGTTTTCAAGCATATAGTAGGGTTCGTGCTGTTTGGTATATTAAGTATTTGGTATATTCGCAGCTAGACGGCGCTTCTAATTTTTAAAAATTTTCGAAATCTGTGAATTATTTAATCGGCCTTTAATCGTCGTGTTTTCAAGTGCCTACATACAACGTGTTACAAAACTATGGGTAATGTAATGCCGAGTATGGCATACATATTATAGAAACCATTAAAACTGAACAACTTTTACTATGTTGTATGTACAAAAATTAATAGTTATCTAATATATCAAAATGTATGAAACAGCTGTTTTTTTTTCGCGATTTCAGAGTTGGTACTTTAGTAAAAGTTGTAGGGAGTGTCTAAAACAACATACTCATAGTACTATAGTACTATCCCCCATCCTATCCTATAGGTTGGGGGTGGAACTAACGGGGGGATGGGGTGTAAGGTCCCTTTTTTAGTTTTTCGTAAATAACTCGCAAACCTCAATCGGAAACGGTGGCCCATAGCAAAAAATGTTCTTATAACTATGTAATCCACATAAAAAATTCTACAAAAAAGATACCATATTTTTTTTTTTATTTTTTCGATGATATCTAATGAGATGATCAATATCTATCTTATACTATACCCAGGGACCGGAAAACCCCTTTTTTTGGTTAACCCAATTGATAAGGAAACCTTATTAAAAAGCTTACCAAATGATAGGGTTTCCCTTTCGTTAGGGTTAGTCGACGTCATGCTTACCGTATTGATAGGGTTTTTGAAAATAAGTCTATGAAATACCCAATCAAAAACCCTTTTAACGGTTAGCGGTTCATGAAATACCCAATGAAAACCCTTTTAACGGTAAGCGGCCTAGGCTGAACTACGTATAAATTGCTTGAACACGTTTTAAAACTCCTTCATAAAGCCTTCATAGGGTTTCCCTGATAGGGTTTTCGTATTGGGTAAGTCCTTACTTGGGTTACCCTTTTGATAGGGTTACCATATTGATAGGGATTGTGAAAACAAGTCTATGAAATACCCATTCAAAAACTCCTTTAACGGTAAGCGGTTCCGGTCCTTAACTATACCATACTTAATACCACTATCATTTTACGTCTGCAAAAATAACTTTGTTTTTCAGTGTTGGTATGAATGACAAAGTTATATTTGCGGTTTTGGAAAATGTGCTATATCTCGAAAACGAATTACTATATCTCGTTCAAACCAATTTTCGTTGAAAGTGTTTATTAAGATCTACAGCATATATTTTTTTTAGATTTTTCACTCTCTTATTTCAAAAGTTAAAGGGGGGACACACATTTTACCACTTTGGCGGGGTATATCTTTCAAACGGTTTTTGGGAAAAAATTGTCTTAGAAACTTCAATGTCATTTTCAAAGACCTATCATATATGTAAAGGTTTGTAGAAAAAACATATTTTCAGTTTCAATTCCATGTATGGGGGCCCCCGTTTTAATCTTTTTTTTTTATTGTGTTAAAATCGTTAAGCGGTTCACAGAATACATCTACCTAACCTACCAAGTTTCAACTGTATAATTCTAATACTTCCGGAATAAAGTGGCTGTGACATACGGACAGACAGACAGACAGACATGACGAATCTATAAGGGTTCCGTTTTTTGCCATTTAGGCTACGGAACCCTAAAAAGGGACCTTTAAACCCCCTCCCCCCGTTAACTTTACCCCCATCCATCAGTAGGAACTTTGAGTATGTTATTTTAAACACCATTCCCTACAACTATGCCAAAATCGTTTATACACGAATTATTTCCCCTATTTTTCCTTCGTTCAGTGGGCTAATATGTTATATTCGCCATTACCCGCATTTTTGTAACACTTTGTATACCATATAAAGTATTATTTATCTCAATGTAATGAAATTATTGTACGAATTGTAAGCAGAAAAAAACTTCCAAAGTTACTGGAAGTTTTGGAAGTTTTCAGGAAAACTTTCTTAGAAATGGAAACTTTCCTGGAAGTTTTCACCTTAGTCCCCACATATCCAGGCCGTGGTCGAGCCGGGACGTGTCAGATGCCTAAGTTATGTTGGTTGTTAAGACTTTGTATGTAAAACAAGTATACGTTGAGCTGTCATCAGCGGCTTCGTTCAGGTTCCAGAGTTCAAACTATGTTGGTCTTTATGTAGAACAGAGACGCCCAACTTGGAACCCGGATACGGCACTGCCCGGATATGTGAGGAGGAGATCGACCTTAACAGGACTATGGACAAAATGGTAGATCTGTCATCAAATAAACTTTTGTTTTTAAATTATATGAAACAGATCTTTTCATTTAATAGACTGGTAATTTTTAAGGTTAAGGCACGAACAAATAGTTTTTTTACTCATGTGGTTAAGGACTACCAACAACATTTTAGTTGACTGAAACAGACAACACGAAATCTTTTTTAAACTGTAACTTACTTGATAGCCTGTTCCCTTTGTGCTTTGCGTACTTCTGGCTTCATATTACGTTTGGCCATGATGTCACTGAGGGAAGCCCCTACAATAGCACGCTGGAACTTTTGAGCTCTCCTAGTTCGCTTCTTGGCCTGCTCTTCCTCTTGGCCCTTCTTAAACTTGCGCCTATAAAATAGATAGTAATTATTCAAGAGGCTTGAACTTCAGTATTATATTAGAGTACTGTGTCCCGGAGATTGCAAAACAGCGCGAATGTTCACACGTTATCGCCATAGTGTGGCCGCAGCAAGGTACGGGTAATTAATATTGAACCAGAGTCACACCTTGGGCACTCCATACAAGCGCTGCGTTTCTACTACCTATTACACAGACGCTACAGTGACGTTTTGACAAACCACCTGTTGTTTCGTTTATTTTCCGCCTACTTAACATGGGTCTATATTAGAATCCATAATTGCAAATGCCTAGTGAAAATGTAGGCATTAAACATTAAAATTAGAGATGCACCGACTAGTCGGCCACATTTGTAGTCGGCGACTAGTCAGCAAAAAGCACCGACTAGTCGGCCTATTACTTTATTCATATTTAAAGTAATTAAAGTAATTTCAATGTTTTAATATGGGTGATCAAAATAAAATCCATTATACACTTTTCGTAATATAATAAAGGAATATGAATGTTTACTTGTGCAATCATGAATGGAATCAGTAACCGTGTGTTCCTAGTGTAGGTACGGGTATCAATTATTTAAAAGTGCTAAACAAAAATATTTAGTTAGATGAGAGCATGTTAAATAATTAATATTTTTAATACGGGACATGTTATGGTGTAAAAAGACAAAATTCTCTGCCCCATCTGGCAGAAATCGCTTAATTTTTGTTTCATACCTACACGTTTCCAGCTTTAGAGAAAAGTCGCTCACTGTAAACAGAACTTGCTGGACCACAAGGGTACACTAAAGTGTGTAGTTGCTAAAGCAAGACACAAAATTTCGGGATATCTAGTCTGTTATGGCTCCACCACACAAACTGGTCACTTTTGACTTATTTGTCACTGGTATTATTACCGTGGTCTTCACGAGAAATAATTAATTGGAATTCACTACACTTTACAGGAATCATCCTGAAATTCGTCGAAGAAAGTCAATATACCTACGCGATTTCTTTTTCGACATGTGGGTGGAACGAAAGCTGCAAATGAACTTCGAACATTTACTAATGTTCCTCGGCATTAAGACCTCAAAACTAAAAACTATAAAACTTTACAACTAATAACAAACAAAAAGAGGAAATAAAATGTAGGTATACAAGATAATAGGCGCTCGGAAGTAAAAATTTTAAGCTAACATTTGTTTGGTCAATAAGTAAACAAGGATAAAAAGTACTGTTTGCACAATGACTGTTAAGTTGTAAAACAGATGTTTATAAAGATTTGGGAGATGCCCATCATTTAAGACGTAGCTGTGCGTAAGAACTTTCAACTAAAAAGCAAGTAAAAAATCTTCCGAAAACAATGATCGGCTTAGCCAAGTAGTCGGCCTTTTTGCAGCCAACTAGTCGGCTAGTCGGCCAAAGTAATAGTTGGCCCATCTCTAATTAAAATCCATAATTTTAAAATGTATTTATTTAAAAAGAATATCTTTATTATGGATAATGTCAATATGCATAACAATTAAAAAACATAAAATTATCACATATAATTTTAATACTCATAAAAGTTAAAACCCATACAATATGAATACTCATAACAGTTACCCAAAATGGCATATTTGCTGTACAGTACATAACAAAACTTTAAAAGCAATAAAAGCTTGCTCAAATTGTGTATGGAAGGATATTAAATAATAAATCTTTATTTCTTCACAAATAGTAGGTAGATAACAAGTAACAGTAAATAATATAATACAATTTACTATGGATATGTCACAGTTAGATGGTTGAAGCGATATAATGTAATTATATTCCTCAGGGTATGTAATGTACTGTAAAATAGTTATCTTATAAGACTAATTTAGTGAAATTAATTTATTAAAGACCTCTATTGATAGTAATTTTTACTAAAACGTGGTTGCTGTTGCTGCCGCAGTACGCTCGCTCTGCTCTCTCTGCTTGCACATGGTTTTGGTCACAGTTCTAACCTAAACCAAATTAAGAGGCCATCTCCACGAGCGAGAGACTGCTTTTGTGTCTGTCCTCAATTTTACAATTTACCATCATTTCAGATTAATTCATATCTATTGAACTAATATCTTTAAACGCTATGTATTTTACAATTATGGGTTTTTGTAGTTATGGCTTTTCATGTTATAAATTTTAAAATTATGGATTTAAATTGTTATGCTAAATAATATTACTTATATATTTTTATCTACACCCATGCTTTAAATCCTCTGTAAGAGGATCTGAAACAGCTTACTGCCATCATTACAATATCCCGAGCGAGAGCTGGGGCCGTACCGGCTAACGAATCAAGCTTCGAAAAGTCTGCCGGGTTTCAAATTAAAACAGATAAATCGAGCCCCAATTGGGCCAAAATGGCGAACCCTAATTCATGAGGTCACACAAACATCCATATCTTCCAAATAACTTCAACAAATAGTACAATACGAAATTCCTTACTTCAATTTATCTTTTTTAATTTGAAACTGCAAATTTTTCGAAGCTCGATTCGTTAGCCGGTACGGCCCCAGGTCCTGCAGCGCCGCGCGCCCACGCGCGAGCGTTGCATTATGAAATTCAGTACAACATTATAACACTCTTGCGGAAGAGTGAAAGACAAAGTTAAAGTCAAAACCTTTATAGAGGATACATATCATGGGTTTAGATAAATATCATGGGTGTTTTTAATCCATATGTATTAAAATATTGTTTGTTTCCCTAATGAAAATAAGAAAAAAATGGGTGTAAATAAAGTCTTGTATGTAACTGTACATAATTAGGTATTAAAACACTCATGTGATATTATTATCACACTTGGCTTCGCCTCGTGTGATAAACCCACGTTCGTGTTTTAATACCCCTCGTTATAGTACAGTTGCATAAATAACTAATATATTATTCATTCTTATTGTTATGCAAATCAATTTTATAGCAAGTCTGTTATAGATTTTCAAAATAGGATTATTAATGTTATGCAATTTAAGAGACCCCCACTAACAGCTCGCGCAACATAACTGGCCCCAATGGGGAATGTCCGAAAAAAATAAAATTTGCTGAATATTTTTTTATAGATAGGAATAAGATCCCTTAGTAATACAAAAAAGTTTCAGAATTTTCAGTTGCGTGAAAAAATTTAAAAAAATTAAAGTCTCTTCGACTTCACAAATGTAGGAAAGTAACAGCAGAATGGAGATTATACCTTTTCCAACACCTGCCACTATGACAAGAATTAAAAAAAAAAAGTTTTGACATTTTGGTGTTGAAAGTTTTTTTTTAATACCATGATGTCGTTGTGGCAGGTGATGGCAAAGGAATAATCTCCATTCTGCTGTTACTTTCATATATCTGCGAAGTCAAAGACTTTAATTTCTTTAAATTTTTTCACGCAACCGAAAATTCTGAAACTTTTTTCTATTACTAATGGAGCTTATTCCTACCTATAAAAAAATATTCAGCCAATTTAATTTTTTTCGGACATTCCCCATTTTTAGTACAATGTGACCTGTGCACTACAATTTTTGTACTGAAAATTGCTACTGTGCAATGTGCAAGCTTCATTGTCTATGGTTTGGTTCAATTTATGTTGCGCGAGCTGTAACATATTATATTGTATAATAATATAGGAAATATAATAATTCAAGCAATACCTGTAGAGAACAGTCCATGTTACTTTGCGAGGATTCCTCCTCATGAGATGTGCAGCTTCACATTTTGAGTTTAAGAATGTAAAACTCTGAAAGAGACAAATAATAGTGTTTATAAGCATGATAGGTACACACAACAGCACAGCAAGTTAAATAATCTCAAGGCACACCCCGGGCACTCCATACAAGGGTCGCTTTTCAACTACCTATTACACAGACACTACACAGTGACGTTTTTGCACACGCGCAACTGTATGCGTGAAGTCTAGAGCTATTGAATGAGCACACGGATCGGCACACGATCGATGCATGCGAGGATGCATGAAGTTTCTTGAAGTGCCTCTACATTCTCGTCTTCGCCCAACTTCGATCAAATTCACAAGTATTGTAGAGCACACAAAACATTTTAATGGTATAATCATAATCTCTTTGCACTTAAAATCTAAAACGAGATTAAAGGTGGTCAGTGGAATATAATATATCCCACGGAACACCCAAACACTTTCCACATTTTACCCAGGTGGCCACAAAACGGTGGGAAAATAGGGAGTTAGTAATGAACATCTTGAAAACCACTTCAACAATGACCAATGTCAATAATAATTAAACAATTGGTTGTATGTAAGGTCAATGTAAAATTTAAATGTTTGGAAATGTAACTATAAATTCTAGTAAAATGTTTAATGATGCAATATTAGAGTTTTAGTGGATACTTTAGGTGACGTAAAGAATACTTTAAACCTAATTTTATTCAGACCTTACTTGCTTTTATAGGTTATTGTCATCATATTTATAAGTAGGTAGGTATCTGTCGCAAAATCGTAAATATTATATCGATGAAAGAGGCAAAAAGACGAGTCAAATTAAGGTTTTATGGGAGTATTTTATTTTTATATATTATATATTTATTTACCTTGCCATCGACTTTAACCATGGTTTTCCCATGGCCGGGATAAATCTTATAACCACTGTACGCACAAAGTCCGATCCTGAAAATACACCACAGATATTAAATGTAAGCTCATTCTATATTATTTACAACAAATATTAAACATGAATCAATCGGATCACACTGATAAACAAAGATCTAAATAATAATTTAAACGTACTTCATTTTGACTTGACAAACTTGTACAAAAAGAAAGAGGTTAGAATAAGGATGTTCGATCCAGTGGTCTCGAACGTCAAAATGCGAAATCGGTAGATATGCCAAAAAATTTCGGTAGATTCATGCCCAAAATGTTGGTGAAACAAAACAAGAGTTTTTTGGCGCCATTTGTCATGTTCGGTTCGGTGTCTATTTTAATTATTTGCAAATTGATTCATAGTGGATATTGTGTCTTAAAATTGGTGCAGTTTTGTGGTACAAGTGTCTACGCAACTCAACTGAACAATATGTGGGATAATTGAAATAGGCGCGATCTTGGTTGTGTGAAGCCGAGACTTTTACTGTAGTGGTGGCTACCTCGGCAGAACTTACCAAGTAAACTGTCTTGATATACTTGGTGCCAAATGCTCCAAGCAGCATTGGAATGCGATGCACCCGCATTTTAATGTAAACTAAAACAATCTATCACTGAAATATTCAACACTTGACACTGGCAAAAATTACTTCCAAGAGGAAAGTAGATTGCCAAAACAAAAATAAGAAGAAGAAGAAACAAAACAATTGGCTTTGGTTAAAAAATAAAAGGTATTTTTTTATATTTTTTTACTACAGATTAGGCCAATTTAAGAAACTAATTTGAATATTTTAACATTTGGTCCCGTATTTATTTTTTTATAAATATATTTGTCGAGCGGATATGGTCAACCGGAATGACGTCATTAGTGGCATGAAAGTTTAAGAAGAAAACCTTTGCCATCTACTTATAGAAAAAGAAAGGCCAAGTGTCATTAACTGTCATAATGACTTTATGGTTGTTTGTAAACAAATAAGTTATAGTTAATATTTCTTCTATTTTATTCATTTAATCCAGTTGTGAGGGTTCTAGCCTACCTTCTTAATTTGCCGCAATAATTTTTGAGGTGGTAAAATTATAATAAAAATGCTTACCAGTGGAAACTCTGCTGAAAAACTTTGTAAAAACTGACACGCCCAATCTACCCAAATTGCGAAATGTATTGTATGTATTGTGTCTATTTTGGATGTAGGCTACATGGATGAAATTGTAACGATTGCTTGTGGACTGATAAATTTGCAGGATAACATAATAAACATTGTGAAAATATGTGCATACTTTATTTCTATTTACAAACATTTAATAGTAGGGATGTGGAAAAAATTACGAGATAAGTTCATCGATATTTTTCGGGCGATATTAAATACTCTGATATATCGTTAGATGTTTTTACAATAATTTTTCCAAAACATTTTTTTGAATATTACGTATGGATTCTAATAGTCGACACTATTTTGTCACTGGAGCATTTTGATTTTTTCCAACTTTGAGTCTTAAAAATCATCGTAAAATTCGTCAAATCGAGCCAAAATTTCGCGTAGGGGTTTATTTTGCTATTTTTTATGTTTTACAATACCTTAAAATTAGAATCCATTACTTAGTCATCGTCCCATTTCATCCCATTTTTTTCTGAGAAATATTACCTATATCGATATTTTTTCACTTCCACCTTCCACCATCCCTAATGCCAAGTTCATTGTCAAAATTGTCTTTGCACTTTTTTCTTTTTTTTATTATGGCTGGGAGATCTGTATGTGATGACGTCATATGAAGGTCATTTGAAGGTTAAAGCTTTTTATTGAATATTATAAATATCTTTAAAAATATAGACTTATTTTTAAATTTAATTAGTAGACACTGTACCGAAAGCTTATTCCTCGAAATGGTTTTGAGATTTCCAGTCATGTTCAAAAAGTTATCAAAGCCAATTATACCCACTACTAAAAAAAAAAATAAGGGCTACAATATGGTTTTCCATACAAACGAGCTAAGTTCCGAATTGGGAAATGATACATTTCGCGTGTTTTTGTATGAAAATTCAATTCATTTTGATTCCAACTGACACACGGCAAATAGGAGAAATTATACAGTAAATTCGACAGTAAAGTCCGCAAGTTAACTATTACAGCTTTCAAACAATATAAAATTCAAGTAAGCACTTTAATGTTCCTAAATGAAGAAAAGTGTACTTGTAAAAGTCGAAAATAAATGAAATATTAAGTCTGAATTATCGCTTTGCAGAATGCAGAGTCGTAGAGGATTCCCCTGTAAACAAACGAATCGAAACAAGGGGCTATTGCATAACAAATTATAAGCTAATATTATTAGCGATTTTCCATACAAATTCACTAATAATATTAGCTTGTAATTGGGTATGCAATAGGCCCCAGCACGCGTAGCATGACCAACATCGAGATAAGATTCGACTCAGAGAACAAAGGCTTGTCTACACCGAAATGTCACTTTTGTCGGGTTGAGATCGAGATACTCATGCTCGCATTTACAACTAGTAGACTCGTATTGTTCTTTGTCGTGGCCTAATGTCAAAAGTCGACAAACACGAGCTTTTCTCTTCAACTGACATTAATTTGACAGTTGAATCAGAGAAACTTGTCTACCACCCTTTGAGTAGTCGAGAGAGAATCACAGACTAATAAGAAGATTCGAAATAGTTTTCTACGTATTTTATTTTATATGAATCTAAATTTCGCAATAAAAATAAATCTAAATTATCCGTGCTTATATTTTATTCCTTAAAAACTTAAATTAAAATTATTTTCATACGTTGATTTTAATATTTCGTAATTTTCTCGTCATTTTACAAAGATTACTAAATTAACAATTTCGTTAGTAGTCTGTGTTATCTTTTCTAAATAAGACATTAAAAGGTTTCGAAATTCTGAGAACGAGTCCCACCTGTCTGTCAAACTGTGCTCAGCAATCGAGAAGGTCGAGACGACAAGTCTTCGTAGACAAGAGTCTCGTTTGCTCATGCTACGCGTGCTGGTTGCTAGTTCGATTCGGTAAAAAAATCTGGCGCCTTATAATATGATCTCTTGTAACAGGACTTATATTGAACTGCCTTACTTTTTCGTACTATGACCTCAATGTCGTCACCCTGATTCTTTGATCATCTCACATTAATGTCCAACATGAATTGAACCAATACAAACCAAAGTATGAATACATACTTCTCCATAAACTATCTGCTTCGCATAAAGTTGTCATAGCTGGCTATTTGGAACAAAGTGATATTACCTTCAGTTGCCAACTATTAGTCATTTACCAAGGTGACGAAAATCATGGGGTCTAAAGGCACCTCCCAACTCCCCTTATAGTGCCCCCAAAGCCCAGCATAGCTAAAGTCCGTGACTTTCCACAGAACCCCCTTTTCATCAACTTAGTTTATGGCTGTTATAGTAAGTTAAATCAGACAAGTAAAACTTACATGAATCCATCGTGTGTGCATCTCCCGAGTCCTGCTAAACTCTCTCTCATCACACCACGAGCCCATTTCCACTTCAGCCCTTAGATTCATAAAAATAATCTAAACTTCAATTCAGCCATCTACAATTTTCATTATAACAATGGTGACACCTAATGTCACCGTCAGTCCACAGATACAGACTCTACATACTACTTGGTGTTGCCATCCCTATAGTGTGCGGTTTTACTACAACTCAGTTTCGCCTTTGGCGACACTCCCAACACAAGGCTGGAGTCTAAACTTAATTAATATTGCTTGGCTATAAGCCATGCAGTCCATATTTTAAATAAATGCTTAGCCACTTTCAGCAGATCTTCCTTAAAAAGCCACTTTCAGCAAATCGTCAAATTACTAGGTATATCTACTTCGGCACTGTCTACCTCATCTAACTGCTGGTCATTATTAACTAGCCGTGACTGGTCGTTATTGCTGCTCTGTAACAGATTTACCTTAGTTAAAATCCTTGATATCATCAAATACCCTAGAACTTTCCAGTTCTAGTAGACAAAGGTAAGATATTGACCTGATGGCAACCCTTGTTACCATCAGCTGTGCCGACTATTAAATCCTTGATTTTCCCAACTTTCCACGTGGCTTTATTTTCTTCAGCTTTGATTTGTACTAAATTTTCTACTTTTAGGATTCTTTCACATTTCACATGTGGTTCCTTACGTACTGACTGAGTGCTTTTCCCTCAGCTGGGTAAGTATTATCCTGCAAACATCCTTATACATTCTTGTAATATTACTTGACCCCTGTCCAACATTCTATTAATTTTTATTTTGTTTCTTTACAGGTTGCTGAACTTCAACATCGGAGGCGTTCATCACCAACGGAACACCTAGATGATGAAAGTCTACAGGCGTCAAAACATGCTCCAGCTCACTATCTACTTAGGTTAATGGGCACATATTTAATACACATTTTATTTCCTTCGTTACTGTAATAAGTTGTTGATAATGATAATTTAATAAATGCTTTTCTAATGTTCCTTTCATGCAGTGTTTTATTAATCGCATAAGTTGATCATAAAAACCACCGAACTATGGCGCCAATTCGGGTATAACTTCCACTTTGTTGTATTGTCAATACAATATTTGCTTTGCATTACCTCAACTAATAATTTAAAATAAAGAGCATTATCAGACATCATTTGAATCGAACAAAAAATTCTTGACACAAATCTTCTTAGAGTTAAAATAAACTCTTCTGTAGCTAGTTAGGTTATATACCACCTCTAAGTGAACTGCTCTAACTGATAAAAAAAAAATACAAAGCTACAACGCTTCTCTCTCTTCTAATGTTATGTTTTCTTTCTTTCATATATTCTCTATTTCCATCATCACTATCTTCCGAATTATTATATTCCTTTAGTATATTTCTGTTCACCAACTCCGTATGTTCCTCATTATTCGGAAGACCCTCCACACTAGCAGCGTTAGTCGTGGTGGTGACTTCATTCTCTTCTAGGAACATGGGTTTTGATATTCAAATGGTATCTTTAAATTTTACCCTCCATGGCCCCTACATCGACCGGATCAAGTTCAGAAGATAGGTACATATTTAATTTTCAAACATTTATTTTAACTTACTTCACCCATTTTGTCTACTCACAAATAGCGGTAGTAACCTGTCAGTTTTCATCCAACTACACACAACTTGGCTGATCTTCCATCATCATCAGCCTATCATCGTCCACTACTGAACGTAGGCCTCTGCGAGTGCACGCCACTGTGCACGATCCGCGGCTATACTCATCCAGTTTATGTCAGTCACCTTGCGAAGATAGTCGCTTCACCTTGTCTGAGAGCGTCCTTCATAATGTTTGCCAATACGCGGTCTCCAGTCAAGAGCTCGTCTGCCCCAGCGGCCATCGGTTCCATGGCTAATATGGCCGGCCCACTGCCACTTCAGCTTGCTAACCTCTATATATATATATATATTTCAAGTTCTTCCATAGTACTTGCCTCTCAATATTAATTTGTAAGATTTTACTAGAATTTAGTGACATGTTTTCATTGCTTTCAACCATAAGAGCCAACAGCTTTTGTATATCTCTGTTTTAATATAATATATAATGTGTTACTCGTAAGATTTCAATTAATACCCAATACACCGTCTTAGTAGGGACCTCCTTCTGTAGTCCCCTCCACTGTCATAAATGGACTCAATATTATACCAATTGAAAGTGATTTTCGCTTTGTAGAACAACTTGTAGAAAAGCCTTTTCAACATCTAGTCACACCATACTTGCACTTACAGCGTTTAAGTCTCAATAACATTCTGTTAATAATCAGTGGTAAGACTTCTTCAACAATGCCTAATGTTATGCTTAAATTAAGCTCCCACAGCTTTCTTACATTATCATCCCTTAACAGTGGATCTGAATTTACATTATTGTAAATGTGTCACTTGTTCTACATAAGTAATAAAACAAACTGTTTCATTTCCATGTTCAAATATACAGCCAAGGTCAGTATTTTCTATATGTAAATTATCATGTAATTGCTTTTCATTGTGTACAAAAGAATAATAATAATCATTATGTATCTATTAATAAGTCTATTCTGTTTCCTAAACTATTATCATCTGTAATAATTATCTTCTCACTTACTGAAATCAGCCGCAGGATGGAATTCTGTATTACTGTTACTCCCTCTGTAGTAATATCAATAACATTAGCTTGAATACGTTTGTTCTTTTGTCTTTGTCTCTATATATAAATCAACAACTGTGGTATGGAATTCTCTCAGAGAATTGTCCCCAAATGTTTAAGCTATTAAATAATTGTCTTCAACACTAGGTAAATTTAACAGTTTTTTAATTCTAGTAATTGAAACATAGCCTTTTTGGCTCTCGCAGTCCAAAAGGGTTCCACATGTAACATGATTAAAATCAGTTTTGTTTCCACGGACTAGCTATGACTGTTTGTAACAATTATTGGTTGCCTATTTGGACTTATCGTGGAAATAACAGTAATTTCAGTGAATGTAGTAACAGACGCAGGAACGTCATTTGAAATTTTCTTTAAATTTTTCTTATAATATGGTGTGCACATTACTCTATTATGCATTTCCCCTAATGTATAAATTTTTTCTTAATTCAACAATATTTAAGCTTATTTTCCTTTTCTTGTTAGGTACTGAGTATTTGTTACTTGGTGTGTATGAGTTCGGTCTCTTGAATAGTTCTCTCCTTTTATGTGTTACGTTACATAAAGTTTCAACTGTAAATTTCCTCCCCTTTAACTTTCAGATATCAAACGGCTAGATGATTCTTTTGCATTAATTATGGTATGGTTTTTTCTAATTGTTTCTACAGATTCTGCAGTGGCATTCATTTTGGTATCAGTCTTCATCCACCGTAGACATAAAATCTCGGATGTGGATAAATTAATTTATCTCCAATCGGTGTTGAGGGGGGAGGCCAGGAAGCAATAAACGGCTATAAAAATTACAAAATAGTCTGAACCATAAGAAAGGTATGGCAAGCTTAGCATAGTTATAGATGCTCACTGTATGGTTTTGTACCGGCGGCACAAGAGTTTTAATCTCATCCACTTTTATTTGTAATAATATGAATAACCTCCTCTGGTGAGGCAGACATCACTAATTGAAAATAATTATAGGTTTCACTTTCATAAATGAATCTGTCATTCATGTTCTTTAGTTTGGAGGCTACTATTACATACTATACATTTTAAAAGGGTGCCTTCTTTCTTAAGGCCCTTTACAGCGTTTTGCCCCCTTGGCAATTAATGATTTCATTGAGTTACTTATCAAGTTTATTCGGATTTATATAGCTTTCTCCATTGTAATGGTATATATGAAAGTTTACAATTATGTAAAGTAGGTATGTGTGATGAGAAACATTGCTTTTGACTAACTCTGACTTGCAGTTAATTAATTAGCGTCAAATCCAATAAAGATTAATCATGATTTATCAAACGATATCACATTCGTACAATGTGCACGTTTACCAAAAAAAAATACTAAAATAATACTCACATTACATCTAATTGCTGTTTGTACTTAAGTACACAATAACTTAACATTGCACTCAATATAGGCAATAATAGAACTCCATATATAATTTAGTGCAATATTTCTTAATTTTTCACAATATTTATTTACCAACGTAAAAAGCTAACATCAAAAATAATAACAAAGGAAGAAACTTTTGACGTTTTATTTACAAGCAAAATCTATATTCATACAGTCTTGTGTAAACGATCGTCTTGCTTGATCGATCAGTCCGCTTAGTATCAAACCATCCGTACCGTCATCGTTTCGTGGGACATCCGGTAGGTAACTAATATTGAACTCTTTTCTTCCCATGCAAGCTCCGCCTGCGCTAAGGCAATACTATTTAATAAATCAGCCCACAACAACCAAACATGCCGAACTTAACCCAAGACGGTTCACACACTGGCTCTGCGCGGTTTTAACATTGTACAGTCAGCAGCACTTCAGGTCATACAAAAATGTTTTGAACCTTTATCATATTTGCCTTCAAGTAAAAAAAATTATTGAATATGAATATTCTGTTGTGGAAGTCCAGCGTGTCATTAACTGTACCTAAGCAAGTATATCAATTAGCATAGAAAATCGCCTCATCCAACTCACCGAAAAGGCGACGCGGCGCGGTAGCGCGTGCCGCCGCGCTTCGTAAGCAGATTCCGTTAGTAGGTGCGGAAACCGCGGGGTACGACACACTAAGCTCCGTAGTATCGTGCCGGTTCCTGTACGTGAGCGCGAGGTCGTCGTACAAGTACAACGCCGTCCGCCGCGAAGGCGCGCAGAAAACTTCTCGAATAAGCGGATCCGCCGCCGTTCCGTCACCGCGCGCGATATCCGCCACTCCGCGCCCCGCGACGGGGCGCAGAGATACGTAAGAATCGCCATAAAACGCTCCCATATGCAATATTTATCAGCAGAAAGGACAGAGATACCTATTCATACAACTTTCAACAAAAAAATTCAAAGGACTACAAAAGTATCACTCTTTTTACAAAATATTATCATACAGCTGACAGCTCGCGCAATACAACCTGAAGCAAACCATAGATAGTATGGCTTGCGCACTAAACACATTTGTACCTAGATAGAATTGCTACTGAGCAAGTCACGCGGTACCTACCAAGATCTGGGCCAAACTGTTCCGCGTAAACTGTACCTTTAATACTTCCACTTGCCGCGACGTGACGTCGCACGTCCCGCCGCCGCCGCAAGCGTCAGTGCACGGGCTACACACTACTATATGGATGGCAACGTCAAAATACCTTACTGCTTACCTTTTTATTGTGAAATGTACTAAATAAATAACCTTTGCCTTTGGTATGATAATTTCAAATGCTAGAATGCAGTAATTGTATCGAAATACGGCAATTTTTGCTATTTTCCACCGATATAAGTACGGTATTTCCCCGACAAAACGCGGCAACTGCCAAATTTACATTAGCCACACTGATAACAATGTATTCTTAATTATTACTTAATTGCTCAGTGAAATATCATGCGATTCAATTGATAACAGACAGTGACTCACTTGGTCACTTTCTGTTGCCAACTGTCAAATCAATCGCACCTTTATTGCACCGCATGCACAAGTTGCATTGCCTTCATACTTACTCAAGAGTCTCGGGACACTAAACAGAACAAAAATAATCAAAAATATTTTGATAGATGACACGGTCACAAATCACAAATACACTTAATGATTTAATGCTATTTATTTCCCTTTCCTTACCAAATTGTAGGTAATTATTCAACAATCTAATTATCCTTGTAACTGACTGAGATTTATAACTCACCTAATGCACGATACTGGCAAGCAAACTTCTTTGCTTCATCATACACTTCTATCTACTATATAGAATATTATAACTCACATGTTCACCAGATGGGCATAAACTTATATTGAATTTATAAATCAAAAATACTGTATTATATCATGGGGTTAATACACTGTTGATAAACTGAAACAGTACCTAGGTACCCCAACAAGGAATATTATCAACTTTCTTCATTACAAGTGGAAGTCTACACTGTCATCTTCCTTGGTCAAATAACCCAACACATTGGCCTTAATGCCATAAGGATATTTCTGTATGCCATAGTAAAAGGGAATTTATTTCATCTCATCAGTGTTTTAATTTATATAACATCTCAAAGTTTAACTGCTTAAAAAAACTAAAATCATTGCTGTGAGGCTACTTACTGCGTCCCAGGTAAAGGGACCATACTCACTGGTTCAAAAAACTCACTTAAGGAACCAAACTAGTGGTGTAGAACACCTTACTGTGTCCCACTTTAAGGAACTAAACTAGTGGTGTAGGACACCTCACTGCGTCCCGTATAAGGAACTTAACTATAGGTGCAGAACACTTTTAAGGAACTAAACTAGTGGTGTAGAACACCTTACTGCGTCCCACTTTAAGGAACTAAACTAGTGGTGTAGGACACCTCACTGCGTCCCGTATAAGGAACTTAACTATAGGTGCAGAACACTTTACTGCGTCCCACTTAAGTAACTAAACTAGTGGTGTAGAACACCTTACTGCGTCCCACTTTAAGGAACTAAACTAGTGGTGTAGGACACCTCACTGCGTCCCGTATAAGGAACTTAACTATAGGTGCAGAACACTTTACTGCGTCCCACTTAAGTAACTAAACTAGTGGTGTAGAACACCTTACTGCGTCCCACTTTAAGGAACTAAACTAGTGGTGTAGGACACCTCACTGCGTCCCGTATAAGGAACTTAACTATAGGTGCAGAACACTTTACTGCGTCCCACTTAAGTAACTAAACTAGTGGTGTAGAACACCTTACTGCGTCCCACTTTAAGGAACTAAACTAGTGGTGTAGGACACCTCACTGCGTCCCGTATAAGGAACTTAACTATAGGTGCAGAACACTTTACTGCGTCCCACTTAAGTAACTAAACTAGTGGTGTAGAACACCTTACTGCGTTCCAATAAAGAAACCTCTAGGCAGGTGCGAAGCACCTCACTGCGTCCCAGCTAAGGGACTTCTATGCAGGTGTCAAACACCTCACTGCGTTCCAATAAAGGAACTTCTAGGCAGGTGCGTAGCACCTCACTGCGTCCCGACTAAGGGACTTCTATGCAGGTATTAAACACCTCACTGCGTTCCACTAAAAGGAACTTCTAGGCAGGTGCATGGCACCTCACTGCGTCCCAACTAGGGGACTTCTATGCAGGTGTTAAACACCTCACTGCGTTCCACTAAAAGGAACTTCTAGGCAGGTGCATGGCACCTCACTGCGTCCCAACTAGGGGACTTCTATGCAGGTGTTAAACACCTCACTGCGTTCCACTAAAAGGAACTTCTAGGCAGGTGCATGGCACCTCACTGCGTCCCAACTAGGGGACTTCTATGCAGGTGTTAAACACCTCACTGCGTTCCACTAAAGGAACTTCTAGGCAGGTGCATGGCACCTCACTGCGTCCCAACTAGGGGACTTCTATGCAGGTGTTAAACACCTCACTGCGTTCCACTAAAGGAACTTCTAGGCAGGTGCATGGCACCTCACTGCGTCCCAACTAGGGGACTTCTATGCAGGTGTTAAACACCTCACTGCGTTCCACTAAAGGAACTTCTAGGCAGGTGCATGGCACCTCACTGCGTCCCAACTAGGGGACTTCTATGCAGGTGTTAAACACCTCACTGCGTTCCAATAAAGGAACTTCTAGGCAGGTGCATGGCACCTCACTGCGTCCCAACTAGGGGACTTCTATGCAGGTGTTAAACACCTCACTGCGTTCCACTAAAAGGAACTTCTAGGCAGGTGCATGGCACCTCACTGCGTCCCAACTAGGGGACTTCTATGCAGGTGTTAAACACCTCACTGCGTTCCACTAAAGGAACTTCTAGGCAGGTGCATGGCACCTCACTGCGTCCCAACTAGGGGACTTCTATGCAGGTGTTAAACACCTCACTGCGTTCCACTAAAGGAACTTCTAGGCAGGTGCATGGCACCTCACTGCGTCCCAACTAGGGGACTTCTATGCAGGTGTTAAACACCTCACTGCGTTCCACTAAAGGAACTTCTAGGCAGGTGCATGGCACCTCACTGCGTCCCAACTAGGGGACTTCTATGCAGGTGTTAAACACCTCACTGCGTTCCAATAAAGGAACTTCTAGGCAGGTGCGTGGCACCTCACTGCGTCCCAACTAGGGGACTTCTATGCAGGTGTTAAACACCTCACTGCGTTCCACTAAAAGGAACTTTTCATCGCTACAACACACTTAAAGAGTAAACATGAACTTAAGTATTGGACTTAAGCGCACTAACTCACCGGAGCAAACCAACAGATTCTAATGTCATATTGTAAAATAACATTGCCTTCATTTATTGTAGGCCTACCAATGCTGCGTTTCTTTAATTGTGATTCAATTCACTCACACAAAGTCAGTACCGTTCATGTTTATAACTGGGTCATATTTAAACAAGCTTTAAACGGTCTTGGTTACAAAAATATAGGCAATTAGTAACAATCGCTAATCAGTGGGATAAACACAAATAAAGTACACAACACTTTTTATTTATTTTATTTATATCAAAGATTAACTTTATCAGATCTTATTCTTTTATGATCATCAGAACTTTAGTAGCAATGAACAAGAAGAAAGAAAAATATAAGTATTTCTTTAGAACTATTGTATACCTAGGATTCTTAGAATCCCAGCACAACTCCACCATGTCGTCACCCTGATTCTTTGATCATCTCACATTAATGTCCAACATGAATTGAACCAATACAAACCAAAGTATGAATACATACTTCTCCATAAACTATCTGCTTCGCATAAAGTTGTCATAGCTGGCTATTTGGAACAAAGTGATATTACCTTCAGTTGCCAACTATTAGTCATTTACCAAGGTGACGAAAATCATGGGGTCTAAAGGCACCTCCCAACTCCCCTTATAGTGCCCCCAAAGCCCAGCATAGCTAAAGTCCGTGACTTTCCACAGAACCCCCTTTTCATCAACTTAGTTTATGGCTGTTATAGTAAGTTAAATCAGACAAGTAAAACTTACATGAATCCATCGTGTGTGCATCTCCCGAGTCCTGCTAAACTCTCTCTCATCACACCACGAGCCCATTTCCACTTCAGCCCTTAGATTCATAAAAATAATCTAAACTTCAATTCAGCCATCTACAATTTTCATCATAACAATGGTGACACCTAATGTCACCGTCAGTCCACAGATACAGACTCTACATACTACTTGGTGTTGCCATCCCTATAGTGTGCGGTTTTACTACAACTCAGTTTCGCCTTTGGCGACACTCAAAGGTTAGTTCAAAAGCAGGCCTTAAGCAGTCCTGTTTAAGGCCTGCTTTTGTACTGAATGGTTCAAGTATGGTTTCTTATTTGTTAATGGTAAGCCCCCTGGAGAATTTTTATATATTCTCAGAAATCGTGAAAATATCTTAACATTTCGGTACTTTGCTAGGAGAGGCTCCATATCGGTAGAAATACCAAAAAATCGGTAGATTCGAGACCACTGGTTCGATCTGCCCCCTAATTACGTAACTTTGTTGCAATCAACACTGACAGAAATCTCAGTAACATTGCTGCTTTAGTGAGAACCATTGTGACAACTATCTTACTTAAAGCAGCAATGCAACTGCGATTTCAATGGATTTCAATCGAGAATTGTTAGCAACAGAGTAAAGAGTTACGTAATTCGCGGTCGGATCCGATACTTGCGTGGATCGTTGTTGTACAATGCGATACGATCCAATCGATTTTTGTATCTGTTACCGGTTACCGGCAGTAGGTCCGCTCTTAATTAGGAGTTGCATCAGGATGTACATCCAGCTCTGGTGATGTATATCTAGGTCCCGTGTCCGTCGGACCCATATGGGTCCAGCAGGCAGACTAACCGTCGTGAATCGCGATCTGCGGAGTCGAGACACGTGTTGCGCTTGAGTTGCGTGCGGAACGGAACTAGGAATGGAATCGAATCGACTGCGCCAACAAACGATGCATATCCCCACGCGTGGGTCCCATTCCGACTTCAGTCCACCGCCGCCGCACCGTACCTCCCGCCGCGGGCTGATTATCTAATTAGAAACCACCTAGCGACCGGTCGCAGTTCATAGATGATAGTGATCCATTGCTACTTCTTTTTGGATTAAAAAAAACATACCAAAGAAAAGTAGCAATGTATGTGGAATGAAACCGGTCGCTAAATAGTTTCTTTTTAGATAATCAGGGTGCCGGTCCGTTATCCAGTGATTCAGTTCCACAAACGCTGTGCGATCCGCTCCAGGGGACCGGTACCCAACTGGTCGTTGGATGTACATTCCAGGTCCACTGATGCGTATCCAGTCGGACCTACCCATCTCTACAATGTATATAATCCGGCATTGTATACAATGTCTAGGCATTGTAAACAATGCCTGCAACGATCAGGCAATGTATGAAACATTTTGTAATTTGCCTACGCATTATACAGGGTGCTTAAAATTTGGAGAGTGATTACAAAATCACTCTCCAAATTTTAAGGATGTGTTCAGTCCATGAAACTGAACAACTTTCTCTATGAAACATGTGTCGAAATACGCCAAAAAATTTTGGTCATCCCATACTAAACTGATCACGTGATCTCTTTGTTTTATATGAAAAGTCAATTTTTTTTACATATTTGACCCTAACATCCGATTGCACTAAACTTAAGGATCGCCTAAGTCTGTTCCTAACTACAACACGACCAAATTAAAACGGTGTCTAACTTAGCGGTCATGTAGCTGTCATTCGCCTAGTTAACTTGGTCGAGTTGTAGTTAAGAAAAGACTTAGGCGATTCTTAAGTTTAGTGCAATTGGGTGTATGTTTCTTAGAGAAAGTTGTTCAGTTTCATGGACTGAACACATCCTTAAAATTTAGAGAGTGATTTCAAATGCACCCTGTATACAATACCTGATGCGCAGCCAGCAATGTGGGAACCCTCCTTACGGGGGGCTGCACCTCCCCTGTCCCCCTCTTTTGTGTCTACCCCTTTTTATGTGATAGATAACACTTTTTGAGCTCCCCTCGAGCACACTTCGAGCCTCCTAGATCACTCGAGTCCCCCTTTAGCCCACTCCGAGCTTACTTAGAACCCACCCGCACCCCCGCGAGTCCTCCATCAGTCCCCTCCCTCGAGCCCCCCTCGATCCCACCCCGATCTCACCCTGAGCCCCTATTTAGCCCACCTCGAGCTCACCCCAAAACCCCCTTAGGCGTATTGATGTTCTAGTTGATTGTGTAGAGAAAAACATGCTATATGGACCCAGCATTTGAGTTGCAACCAAACCACGAACGATCAAGTTGTTATTACGAGTATAACCTCTTTAGGTACAAAGTTTTCGTTTTCCATTTGGAATACAGATAATTTAAACTTTCCTATAAACTAAATCAAATAAAAATCTGTTTTTTGAGGAGAAACCATGAACTTTTTGAAACTTAGACACAAAAACATCAAAATACAAAATAATGTCAAAATGACAATGACAATATTTTGTAAGGATTCGTCACAGCGTTTTTCAACCATCTATTTAGTAGAATTAAGCACGTTCCAGACGGATTAAATCACGCCTCCCAACCAAGGTCACCTTGGTGGAAGCTTGATGGGGGCGTGGTTTCCATCCGTGGATTGTGTTGCGGCTACACGAGTTTACATCCAAGCGCCGAAACTAGGGCTGCCAACCATACTATAATAATATGTAGTATTATACTATGTTTCGGGTCTGCGTGCTATATACTGTTGAAGAAATATATAGCACGCAAAAATACTATATTTTCAACATCGATCGCTAAGAAACAAATGTTTCTTTTTTTTTTTATTTGTGAGCGTGCATTTTGACTGATTCGATAGCGTGTAGTGTATAGTCAGTCACACCATATAACAAATACTATGTGTATAGTGTATTGTATCTGAATTCTGAACGTATCTATCTGTCTTAATGCGTTCCAAACTTGTCAATATAAAATTGACAACTTAATTAAATCTTAATCCATGGTCGAAATATATCTTAATCTTAACTATGGACGAATTTCTTTCATGTCTTAACTTAATCAGTAATACTGATACAATCGTAAGTAAGTTAAAAATGAGTTTTTAATTTACTTATATTTAATTAATATTGATTGTAGAAAATAATATGAGACTTTTATTTTGATTCATGATTGTTTTATTTATGGTTTATGATTTTGACCAAAACATTGTTGAAAAATGCAAAATGTTCAAAAAATATAGTTTTTATAAAAATTAAAAAGTAAAATATAATAATATATTTGCCTAATTTTTGCCTTTTCCATAAAATACTATATTATTTTAAAGTGTACAATTTTTTTTAGCCTTATTTGAAAAATACTATATTTCGCCTTAGACATGTTGGCAACCCTAGCGCCGACACTCTTTCCCATTCCACGGTAATGATATCTATCAGTACTGTAACTCGGCCCTGTCCTTGAAATAATTACCTAAATAAACCCGCGCTGGTTCAATCAATTAATTTCAAGGCAATAATATAACTAGATTAACAAAACTAATGGTAAAATAAAAATAAAAAAAAAATACATTATTGATGGGAGAAACAAGTTATTTAATAATCCTTAGTACAATACCTACGTATTATATAATATTTTAAGTATACTTAATCTTAGTTTTCGGACTTTCCAGGTATTTAAAAATGTTATCTCTGGATTATTAGTTGATTATATTAATAATAAAAACAGCACAATCTGCACTTTGCAATAGTAAGAACTTGTATTTCAATCAATAGTACCTATTGAATTTTTAGACTTTTGGCATTCAGAATGTTATTTCTATATTAAGGTAATAAATATAATAGAAAAAACCCGGCCAAGTGCGTTTTGGGCAACGCGCCGTACGGTTCCGTAGATACCTTATACCACACCATATTTAATACCATTATCATTTTTCGTCTGCAAAAATAACTTTGTTTTTCACAGTGTTGGTATGAATGACAAAGTAATATTTGCGGTTATGGAAAATGTGCTATATCTCGAAAACTAATTACTATATCTCGTTCAAACCAATTTTCATTGAAAGTAATTATTAAGATCTACATGTTACATATTATATGTTATATAATATATGTTATCTACATGTTACATATACATATATGTTTTTTAGATTTTTCACTTTTTTATTTCAAAAGTTAAAGGGGGGGGGGGGGGAGGATAAACATTTTACCACTTTGGCGGAGTATATCTTTCAAACGGTAGACTTTGAGAAAAAATTGTCTTAAAAACCTCAATGTCAATTTTAAAGACCTATCTATTGACACCTCACACGTTCGCAGTTTCAGTTCCAGGTATGGAGAGCCCCCCCTTAATCTTTATTTTTGTTATTTTTGTGTTAAAATCGTTGAGCGGTTAACAGAATACATCTACCAACCAAGTTTCAATTGTGTAATTTTAATACGTTTGGAATAAAATGGCATACGGACGGATAGACAGACGGACAGACAGACAGACAGACATGACGAATCTATAAGGGTTCCGTTTTTTGCCATTTAGGCTACGGAACCCTAAAAATACTAGAAAAAATCGACTCACCCGTAACCCTTAGCAGCCGAGCCATTTGAGCCCGTCTGAACTGCGACGGCTGAGTCGATATTTTATAGTATTTTTTCTATTATATTTATTACCTCAATAGTACCTGACCTACGTACATCTT
Organism: Agriphila geniculea; assembly: GCA_943789525.1. Classification (NCBI taxonomy): domain Eukaryota; kingdom Metazoa; phylum Arthropoda; class Insecta; order Lepidoptera; family Crambidae; genus Agriphila; species Agriphila geniculea. The sequence continues at coordinate 13,568,963 of OX038882.1, read as the reverse complement.
TCGTTCATCACTGCGGTGCATTCGCGACTGTTTGTGTACCGAGTGCAGACTGCAGACTGAACTCGAGGGCCGAGGCGCGTAGGTACGTACGACTCGCTTTTCGACTATTTGTACAGATGCTGGCATATAAATTGGCAAGAGAAAGATGAGACAAAAGATGCGCAATAGCCACAAACACTAAAATTTGTGACGCTGCACATCTTTTGTCTCGTTTTTATCTTGCCAATATAAATGCCGGGCAGTATATGAAGTTGGAGTACTGATAAATATCATTACCGTGCCTGTGTTGGAACTCGCGCCCTTCCACCAAGGACGTTGAAGGTCATTTGGATTGGTTGGAGAAATTTGGATTAAATCTGCCGTCTAGATGGATTAAATCAAGCAAGGTCACCTCTGTTGGGAGGCGTGATTTAATCCGTCTGGAACATGCTTTATGTTTCTTATTATTTAAAAAATATAATTGGGTAGAATTATATTTTTTTAAAACTACCAATATGATAAATTACTGTACTTTTTCATTCTTTTATAAAATAGAACCCCGATTTAATACTGATGCATCACAGGTATAATAGAATATTACTTCCTGGGAGGTTATTGTTATTATTTTTCTTAACTATAGTCAATCTAGCGAATTATCCGCTCAGGCGATGGCACCGCGCGATAACTAGTGTCAAGTTTCACCAAAATCCGCACCCTGATTATCTAAAAAGAAACTATTTAGCGACCGGTTTCATTCCACATACATTGCTACTTTTCTTTGGTATGTTTTTTTTAATCCAAAAGAAGTAGCAATGGATCACTATCATCTATGAACTGCAACCGGTCGCTAGGTGGTTTCTAATTAGATAATCAGCCCGCTGTTCACCTTACATCACAATAGGAATTTTTGCAGGACTGACGGAAAATTATTATCTACTAAGAAATGACATAATATCGATATGAATTTAGACATTCCTAACGAATGAACGAGCAATCATGTTAATTTCCTGTACACTCACTGGCGGCGCGGCGGCGCCACAGCGGCGCTTCAAATCGGCACAAAAAAAAAATTGCTGTCATTTCATGACAAGACAATGGGGAATGTCCGAAAAAATTCAATTTGCCTGAATATTTTTTTAATAGGTAGGAATAAGCTCCCTTAGTAATAGAAAAAAGTTTCAGAATTTTTGGTTGCGTATAAATAAAAAAAAAGTCACTTCGACTTCACAAATTTACGAAAGTAACAGCAGAATGGAGATTATACCTTTGCCACCACCTGTCATAACCACAACATGCTATTAAAAACTTTAATTTTTAATACTTGCTATTGTTGTGGCAGGTGGTGGCAAAGGTATAATCGCCATTCTGCTGTTACTTTTGTACATTTGTGACGTCGAAGAGACTTTAATTTATTAAAAAATTTTGACGCAACCGAAAATTCTGAAACTTTTTTTTAAAACTAAGGGAGCTTATTCCTACCTATAAAAAAATATTCAGCCATTTTTATTTTTTTCGGACATTCCCCATTTATAGCCTGTCCTAGACTAGTAATTTGAATTAAAGTTTTCAAGTTCAACGGCATTTTGTGAACCATTTTGGCAACATGACTTTTCAGTTTTCCGAAGTAAAAAATTCTGCTGAAATCGGTTCCGAATGTTGCCAGGCCCAATTTTGGTCCTTTGCCCAAAATTCAAGATGGCGGCCAAAATGGAGCCTTTTCTTATTAGAACTCGATTCTGGTCATGTGAGATGTCCTGGCATAGGTTTTGGGAGTCGCTGAACCAATTTTGATAACCGGAAGTCCCTCCGGGTACCGGAAGTATGAGCTGTGGCTCGAGGAGAGAAAATTCCGTCACGCGACACTTATATTTTTTTTAACACAGGTACTAGACAAACAAGTTTATTATTCTATATAGTGATATAACTGGGCTATTTGCCAGTATTTTTTTTCTGAGGCAAATCCTCATAGTTCTAAATCTGTAGAGGATTTTCGAAAAAAACATAGACATAGAAAAATTTTCGCTGTGCTCAAGAAGACCAACAAAGCGTGGAAAAGAGAAGTTAACATCATACGGACACGGTCTATGTAAAAAAGAGACAAAAGATTCAAGTGACATGTGCCAATATTTTTTACAGTAAGAGCCCCTAGCGTCCCGCCTAGCAAATGAGCAATCACAGTTTGTTTAAAATATTTGTTAATCTTAATTATAATTTTAAAAAAAGGTATCGTGGAGCCATGGTGTCTTGTGCTCTAAGTAATTGTGATGCGACAAAAAGAAATAATCCAAGTAATCACACTTTTCACAGGTAAATAAGATATTGCCACACATTTATTTAAAACCAAATTTCTCTACATTTATTCGTTTATCGACGAAGAAAACAGTATGGAACATGGTTTATTAATTTCCTTTGCCGTATATAGTCATATTTTATGAATCTAAGTCATATTTTACGTATCTCATATAAAATGTATGCATTCGTTTTCGGATCACCTGTTTATTGACATTGTTGTTCTTTGACATTCTATTTCTATGGAAAAAAACAATTTGAGAAAATTCCGCCGTGCGACACAAAATATTTTTTTAACACAGTTACTAGACAAAAATGTTTAACAAGTTTATTACTTTATACAGTAGGATAACTGGTATATTTACCAGTATTTTTTTTCTTGAGCAAATCTTCATAGTTTTAATTCTGTAGAGGATTTACGAAAAAAAAAATATAGAAGATTCCACCGCGCGAAACAAAATATTTTTTAACACAGTTACTGTACAAAAATGTTTAACAAGTTTATTATATAATATATTAAAATAACTTGGCTATTCACCAGTATTTTTTTCTGGGGTAAGTTTTAGTAGTTTTAATTCTGTAGAGGATTTTTGAAAAAAAAAATGGCTGAGAAAATTCCGCCGCATGATGCAAATTAGTTTTTTAACACACGTAAAAATAAAATAAAATTCGGCTTGGCAACATACAGAAACGAATTCAGCAGCCTTTTTTACATTGGAAAAGTCATGTTGCCCAAATGGCTCACAAAATGCCGTTGAAACGGTAAAGGAAGCGGATATTTAGGATTTGCGTCTAGTCTATGTGTACTTAGAAAACCATATTGTAGCCATTATTGTTTTGAGTAGCAATTACTATGGTTTTTTTTCTCAATATACCGATTTTTGGTACGAATCTACCGATAATTGTTGGCAACTACCGATTTCGCATTTTGACGTTCGACTTCGAGACCACTGATTGAAACCTAACCTAATTTTTATTGCATTTTGAAAGATCACTGATCTTGATTTCATAATCTTAGTTCATAACTTTATTAATATTGACAGAATTTATATAAAATTCTAAATGATTTGTCCAGACTTTTTAGAATTTCAGGTAGGTACATACTTTATGGTATTATTCATCGAACATTGTTAAAGATTAATTATTAAAACTACAAAAAAATTACAGGATAATCTGAAGAAGATGCGGATCTTGGATGACAAGATTGTTTACGCTCTAAATACTTCTTTACCTACAGAATCATTTCATAAAAAAGTGGATGCCACAGCTGCGTGCCAAGACTTGTATTCCCAAATACAAAAAGGCCATTCTGAAAGGGAAATCGTTATCAAAAATTGTATTGTTGCGACTGCTGAAACTGTAAAAAAACTTAAAACCGCTAAAGAACTAACACCAGATGACTTTGAATTGTTAAAGAACTTAAAAACAGAACAAAAAAAGGTGTGTAAAGTAATGTGTATTATAGTAAAAGTTGAAATTATTTGTATCTTCTAACCATTGTTGATACTGGTGATGGTGAGGGTCCACACACTATAAAAGTTTATCAAGTGGCGTTGTAGAAAAAAGTATGAAGTAACTAGGTATCTTGTGATTCGAGCAAAGTTGTACCTATTTTAATTCCTAATTTTATAAAAGCGAAAGTAAGTTTGTTTATTTTTTACATCTTCATGTCTTAACTACTAAACCTGATCATTATGAAATTTTACATACAAGTTATCAGGGGTACAGAAAAGAACATGGTACCTTTCATCTAGAAAAAAATATAGTTCCCGAGGGATAGATAAACTGTCCATGTAGACAAAGTCGCGGGTGGTCGCTAGTGATCACTAAAATTACAAAATTAAATCTAGTTGAATAACATAGTAATTAATAATTTGTTATCTGTTAAAAAAATCACTGCTTTTTATTTCAGTTACGTTTATTGCAGACAGAACTAAGTGTTGAAGAAGTTATAAAGGAAAAAACAACTAAGTTGTTTATTGAAAAATGCCGAACTTACTACAAGCCAAATAATTTATGAAGACTGATCATGTTACAAGGATTTGCTAGTTATTTGTATATATTATAAATAGTAGTAGCTAAACTGTTTTTTAATCATTCTAAATAAATCCCTTTAAAACACACTAATGACTTCATGCCACACTTATTTATTTATACAAACATAGGAAAGGATTGTAGTTGGGGGTGTTAGGTATTCTGTATAATAATTAATTAAAAAAAAATTGTTGAGATAAACTCAGGGTAGGGTGTTGTGTTGTGTCCCAAGTATTTGATCCACTTGGGACAACACCCTACCCTGAGTTTGTCTTAATATTTTTTCTTATTAGATTAATCGGAATACCTAATACAGTCCCCTCCCCCCCCCCGTGAAAGGATAGCACATACCTATCAAATGTTACAAGAATCAGGATAAATAAATTTTTATTTAATTTTGTACAGTATTTCTACATAATATACAGGCTACATGCATTTGCAATTTTGTTGATTTACCAATCTATTTAGAAAAAACAGCAGCAGCTGCCTCTTTCTCTTTGTGCTCTTCTTGGTATTTTTTGTGCCACTCCAAATTCATTTTATGAACAGATTCACCTCTTTTTGCCGCAGCTTTTCCAGCTAATATAGCTCCAAAACTTGCCAGTGCTGTTAGTACCATCAGAATATTTGACAGTTTTATCCTGGCCTCACTTCGGGACCGATCTATCAGTTCAGCTCTGAAATGAAATTAATAGAATTAATTTTCAAGTATGTACAAGTCAAACAAAGTTGTAGATTTTTTAAAATAAATATTTAAAAAATGGGATAATATATTATTAATCAGGTGACTAAATAAACTACTGGCGATTATTAATATGATATGTAATTACTTAAACATTAAACCTGTTATAATTATAGTGCAACTAGCAGTATCGATAGTCCAGTTAGGGGAGGGGGGAATTATGAGACCACTCTTAATCCTGTTTGATGTGCAGCGCTCTGAAGTTAGTCACTTCACTTGTACATTGTTAAATTAATTACACTGTAATGTGTATCAAACCGATTGTTCTGAATAACTAGTGACTTAGATTTGTACTTTCAAGTTGCCCATTTTTAATATATGGCCCATTCCACGGTAATCGATACCAGGAAGAAAAAAAAATAACTTTCGAATATGTATACTAAAATAGGAAATAAACAGGCTTTATGTTTTCAATTTTCATAATAAAAAACAAAAACATTAATATTATCGCAGATTTTCGTAATATTTTGTGTAAACTCAAGAGGGTTCCAAAGTCGATGTAGTAGTGAAAATATAATGATAAAATGGCATCACATTTTTTACGTCAATTACATTGATAGCCCGCCATTTTCATTTGCTTTCGATGCTGCGACTCGTAATTATTTATTGTAGAAAAAATGGAATTATTCAGGTAAGTAGTAATAATTTTACTGATAATTTTATACTTGTAAGTATTTCTGTAACACCCGTCACAATATGCATGGAAAAGTTAATCCTATATAAGCTACTCTAACTTTTAGTTAGTATTGACGTTGCGAAAGTAAGGTTATGTGCTCAAACGACGCTTGGAAAGTATTGGTGTGCCTTAAAAAAGACTTCCCGCTAAAATATAGGCTGGTTTATTAATGTAACACCCGTCACACGTAATACCCGTCACAATTTTATTTTGTAATGTTCTACTGTTTTTGGTGTACAATCACTGTTATAATATCCAGCAGTGGATAACCTTGCTATAACAATGCATTACTTTATTTTGAAGCGCTAATAGCTGTTTGTAAAATGGATTTGGAGTGCTTGTTTGGCTTAGCTATCAATAAATTTATTTTTGCAGTATGGATGCGGCTGCAAGAAAAAGGAGAAGTTGAAATATATTTTTAATGTTTATATTTAGAAAGAAAAAATATATTTTATTATATTTTTATAAAAAATTTTTGTTTTCTAAATTTGAGTGATTTTGACCAAAAGTCATGTCTTAAATAATTATAATTCATGTCTTTAAATTAATAGATAAAGTCTCAAAAACGCCACCTAATAAAAACGTGTTATAATGTTCTTATTATTGATTAAATTCCACTCGTAACACCCGTCACAAATCTTGTAACACCCGTCACAAACTTTTCTTGTAAAAAAAATCATAAAAGTAATATATATCCACCGTAAAATTAATGTTATCAGAAAGGAAGATTTCTTAACTATGTAATTAGATATTTATTTTGTAACAAACATTTCTAATTTAGCTGAACTCTGATGATTGGTCAACAAGGTAGCATAATTTATAAGAGTACTCGTAACACCCGTCACAGGGCATTAATCCGTTATTACATTTTAACGCTTGAATAATGTTTAAATGTTTTTGTTTTATTTTATAAAAATCATTGAAATAAATTGAATTTCATTCAAAACACAGACATAGTTGTTCTTATTTAGGGATTATTGCAGTTAGAATGCGTACAAATGTAACACCCGTCACCGTGGAATGGCCCATATGTAGTTGCCTACATAGTTTTTTGGTTAGCCATCTTCAGTATTTTTGATACCTTTAATTTGAATTTTATTATCGCTTAGTTAAGTTACCCTTTATTTAAAAATACATTTACAACCCCGTCGAGTTAACTCGGCACCTGAAGCTCGACAGACCCCCCTCTCGTTTTCTCCTTTCCTCACGCCACCGTCGTCAATTTTTTGCAAGTTTTCAATAGATTATCGATAAATGATCGCTAACAAATGTACTAACGCTACTGGCACGACGACAGTGGCGTGACGAAAGGAGAAAACGAAGGGGGTCTATCGCGCTTCAGGTGCCGAGTTAACTCAACCGGGTTATATTAAAGTTGTTTCAGTTTTTTTATAAGTAAATACTAAATACTTACATCATAAAAAAGATTTTAGAAAAAAAAAACTAAAATATGTTGTTTTCTAGTTGTGCAATTAATTCTTAGCTTATATAATAGAAGAGAACAACCAGAGTAGGTATGCCTTGCCTATAAACTAGGATATTATTATACTTACGACACATATTTTGGAATTTCTTCCTTACTTTTAAACTTCTTCGTCCAAACCAAAATAAACTTTTGTAAGTCCGAGGGTTTATATCTATTAGACAATGAAGACACTGAAGGTCCTTTGACTTCATCGGGTGGTCCTTTACACATATTTCTTTTTATTATTAAAGCCAACCAGTTAGGGCGAAAGTATTGTCGATACATGGTGATAATACGAATGAACGTATCTTCTCGCTCTCTTGTAACTTTATTTTGTCGAACAAACAAAACTTGGTTTCAAAAAAGCAAATCAACAAAAAAACAGGATCTGTCTGTCTGTCACTGTCTCACTCATAGAATAAATCACAGACGAATAAGAAGATAGTGAATAAATAGAACCATAGGTACTCTAGCGAGCTGTCACTGACTTACACCCATGGAAATAGTACTATAAACCGGAATGAGCGCTTCGCCCCAAAACGAGCCGACAGAGAGGTCAAGTAGATGTATGTGTCCTTTTCTTCATTAGGGTGACCAAACCGTATGGTTGGCCGGAGACATACTTTAAATAAATTATAATACTTTAAACTGTTTAATATAAACTTAAATACCTAGGTAGTTCTTTATTTATAATTAACACTTTTTACCGCGTTTTTATTAGGTTGCTTGCTCTTTTGTTTGTTTGAGCACAAATTTTGCAAACGATTTTAGACTGAATTCCCGATGAGCTAGAAACTTTGAACACAGGTCAGAAATGGAAGGAAATGCAATATTACAATGCCGTCAAAACTAGTTTTGTCCGTCAGCTACCGGCAAACCTAGTTCTGACCTACAGCTACCGGCTAAACTAGTTTTGTCCAACAGCTACAGGCAAACCTAGTTTTGACAAACAGCTACCGGCAAAACTAGTTTTGCGCAATAGCTACAGGCAAAACTAGTTTTTTCCAACCGCTGCCGTCAAAACTAGTTTTGTGCAATAGCAACAGGCAAAACTAGGTTTGTCCAACCGCTGCCGTCAAAACTAGTTTTGTCCATCAGCTACCGGCAAACCTAGTTCTGACCTACAGCTACAGGCAAATCTAGTTTTGTCCAACCGCTGCCGTCAAAACTAGTTTTGTCGATGGACAAAACTAGTTTTGCCGGAAGTTTTAAGTTTGCCGGAAGCTGATGAGCTTCCGGCAAACTTAGTTTAACCTAAAGCTACCGGCAAAACTAGTTTTGTCCAACAGCTACCGGCAAAACTAGTTTTGTGCAATAGCTACAGGCAAAACTAGTTTTGTCCAACCGCTGCCGTCAAAACTAGTTTTGTGCAATAGCTACAGGCAAAACTAGTTTATCCAACCGCTGCCGTCAAAACTAGTTTTGTCCATCAGCTACCGGCAAACCTAGTTCTGACCTACAGCTACCGGTAAAACTAGTTTTGTCCAACAGCTACTGGCAAAACTAGTTTTGTCCAACAACTACCGGCAAAACTAGTTTTGACCAACCGCTGCCGTCAAAACTAGTTTTGTCCAACAGCTACAGGCAAAACTAGTTTTGTCCAACCGCTGCCGACAAAACTAGTTTTGTCCATCAGCTACCGGCAAAACTAGTTTTGTCCAACAGCTAACGGCAAAACTAGTCTTGTCCAACAGCTACCGGCAAAACTAGTTTTGTGCAATAGCTACAGGCAGAACTAGTTTTGTCCAACCGCTGCCGTCAAAACTAGTTCTGTCCGTCAGCTACGTGCAAACCTAGTTCTGACCTACTAGTAGGCAAAACTAGTTTTGTCCATCAGCTTCCGGCAAACTTAGTTTAACCTAAAGCTACCGGCAAAACTAGTTTTGTCCAACAGCTACCGGCTACACCTACTTTTGTCCTACAGCTTTCGACAAAACTAGTTTTGTGCAATAGCTACAGGCAAAACTAGTTTTGTCCAACCGCTGCCGTCAAAACTAGTTTTGACCGTCAGCTACGGGCAAACTTAGTACTGACCTACAGCTACCGGCAAAACTAGTTTTGTGCAATAGCTACAGGCAAAACTAGTTTTGTCCAACCGCTGCCGTCAAAACTAGTTTTGTCCGTCAGCTGACGGGCAAACCTAGTTCTGACCTACAGGTACCGGCAAATCTAGTTTTGTGCAAAAGCTACAGGCAATACTAGTTTTGTCCAACCGCTGCCGTCAAAAATAAATTTTGTCCATCAGCTACCGGCAAACCTAGTTCTGACCTACAGCTACCGGCAAAACTAGTTTTGTCTAGCAGCTACCGGAAAAACTAGTTTTGTCCAACAGCTACCGGCAAAACTAGTTTTGTCTAGCAGCTACCGGCAAAACTAGTTTTGTCCACCAGCTTCCGGCAAACTTAGTTTAACCTAAAGCTACCGGCAAAACTAGTTTTGTCCAACAGCTACCGGCTACACCTAGTTTTGTCCAACAGCTTTCGACAAACCGAAATTAATAATAATAATCAAATTCATGTTTGTGCGCCTATTTCGATGAAACTCGGTTTCTGGTACTATTTCAACATGAAAATAACAACGCAATGTTGAAAATTTTAAAAATCCAAGATGGCGGCCTACTTTTTTGTTTTTGGGCCGATTTCGATGAAACTCGGTTTTTGGAACTATTTTGACAAGAAAATAACAACGCAATTTTTAAAAAACTAAAAATCCAAGATGGCGGCCAACTTTTTTGTTTATGGGCCGATTTCGATGAAACTCGGTTTTCGGTACTATTTTGACAAGAAAATAACAACGCAATTTTGAAAATTAAAAAATCCAAGATGGCGGCCAACTTTTTTGTTTTTGGGCCGATTTCAATAAAACTCGGTTTTTGGAACTATTTTGACAAGAAAATAACAACGCAATTTAAAAAAAACTAAAAATCCAAGATGGCGGCCAACTTTTTTGTTTTTGGGCCGATTTTGATGGAACTCGGTTTTTGGAACTATTTTGACAAGAAAATAACAACGCAATTTTAAAAAAACTAAAAATTCAAGATGGCGGCCAACTTTTTTGTTTTAGGGCCGATTTTGATGAAACTCTGTTTTTGGTACGATTTTGACAAGAAAATAACAACGCAATGTTGAAAACTTACAAAATTCAAGATGGTGGCCAACTTTTTTGTTCTTGGGCCGATTTCAAAAACAAATTAGCAGCCATTTTGATCTTTTTTTTATTTTTCCATCAGTTTACATTGAGTTGTTTTTTCTTGTCAAAATAGTACCAAAAACCGAGTTTCATCGAAATCGGCCCAAAAAACAAAAAAGTTGGCTGCCGCCTAAGATTTTTAGTATTTTAAAAAATTGCGTTGTTATTATTTTGTCAAAATATTACCAAAAACCGAGTTTCATCGAAATCGGCCCAAAAACAAAAAAGTTGGCTGCCATCTTGGATTTTTATTTTTTTCAATATTGTGTTATTATTTTCTTGTCAAATTAGTCCTGAAACCGAGTTTCATTAAAATCAGCCCCAATCACAAATAAAAGAGCTGGTTGCCATATTTGTTTATATTTTTAACATTTCGTTGTTATTTTTTATCAAAATAGTAGCAAAATCGAGTTTCATCAAAATCGGCCCACGAACAATATAGTTGGCCGCCATCTTGGTTTCTTTTTATATTTTTAACATTGTGTCGTCGTAAATCTCATGCACCCATTTTATTAACTTCACAAGTAAAGAAATTGGTGCAAGAATTTTAGACCTTATTGACATATTTACCAAAATAACAGTTTTTAATGAAACAGCAAAGTAAATGAACAAGTATAATTATGGGAAAAAGCAACCGAATTTCAAAGGTCAATAAAGTCGAAAATCGTTTGCATCTTTTTTTGACTACAGATCACTAGACAATGTTTTCCTACTTTTACTTGTTTTTCCAACATTCATTTGTTTTTCCGAAGTTCACGCACATTGTATTTTTATAAAAAAAAATGGAATAAACTTTAAAGTTGCGTAATTATTTACACTTGAACTTAAATTGAATTGAATAAACTAGATTTTGTATTGGTTGAATTACCATATTTAAAAAATAAAAACAAAAAAGCAATTTAATAAAAACGTGATAAATAAATTGTTCCAAATTTTTTTTAAATAAATAATTATTTTCTGTTTTTTAGTTAACGAGCTAAATTAAAAATATACCACCGCCTATCAGAGTACTCGTCAAGACCATTCAAACGAGTCCAAACTCGATGGGGTTGAAAGGTTTTATTACAAAGTTCCTGTGGCCTTCTTCCGGCTTCCTTCATCAGACTCTTGGATACTATTACCCAACAGAGCACTCGTTAAGACGATTCAAACGAGCACAAACTCGATGGGGTTGCATGATTTCAATATTGAGTTCCTATGGCATGGCCTCCAGACTTCATCATCCAACCCTGAACCTCGTCTCCCATCAGAGTACTTGTCAAGACAATTCTAACAAGCCCAAACACGATGGGGTTGTATAGTTTCATTCATCATAGAGTTCCTGTGGCGTTCTTCCGGCTCCATCATCAGATCAGCTCAATGACATTGTAATATTGCATTTCCTTCCATTTCTGACCTGTGTTCAAAGTTTCAAGTCTCTAGCTCATCGGGAATTCAGTATAAAATCGTTTGCAAAATTTGTGCTCAAACAAACAAAAGAGCAAGCAACCTAATAAAAACGCGGTAAAAAGTGTTAATTATAAATAAAGAACTACCTAGGTATTTAAGTTTATATTAAACAGTTTAAAGTATTATGTATGTCTCCGGCCAACCATACGGTTTGGTCACCCTAATGAAGAAAAGGACACATACATCTACTTGACCTCTCTGTCGGCTCGTTTTGGGGCGAAGCGCTCATTCCGGTTTATAGTACTACTTCCATGGGACCAGTCTACGCTCTACGCCTACGCTACGAGTAGTGAAGCCATGTGTTCGAACTTTACGAGGACACAAGTTTTTCACAATTGTACTTATTATTAGAGGTGCATCCGATAGTTCCGATACCGATACCGATATCAATATATCGGCGACACTTCGGGTTTTCCGATATATCGGCAATATTTTAAGTGTCGAAAACTTAGCTTAAACTTAGCTTAGCAAAGGCGCAGGTTTTTTTTGTCAATTTCATTGCAAACGAGATTCGAACCGAATTTCGGTTTGTCGAAAGCTGTTGGACAAAACTAGGTGTAGCCGGTAGCTGTTGGACAAAACTAGTATTGCCGGTAGCTTTAGGTTAAACTAAGTTTGCCGGAAGCTGGTGGACAAAACTAGTTTTGCCGGTAGCTACCGGCAAAACTAGTTTTGTCTAGCAGCTACCGGCAAAACTAGTTTTGTCCACCAGCTTCCGGCAAACTTAGTTTAACCTAAAGCTACCGGCAATACTAGTTTTGTCCAACAGCTACCGGCTACACCTAGTTTTGTCCAACAGCTTTCGACAAACCGAAATTCGGTTCGAATCTCGTTTGCAATGAAATTGACAAAAAAAACCTGCGCCTTTGCTAAGCTAAGTTTAAGCTAAGTTTTCGACACTTAAAATATTGCCGATATATCGGAAAACCCGAAGTGTCGCCGATATATTGATATCGGTATCGGTATCGGAACTATCGGATGCACCTCTAATAATAAGTACAATTGTGAAAAACTTGTGTCCTCGTAAAGTTCGAACACATGGCTTCACTACTCGTAGCGTAGGCGTAGAGCGTAGACTGGTCCCATGGAAATAGTACTATAAACCGGAATGAGCGCTTCGCCCCAAAACGAGCCGACAGAGAGGTCAAGTAGATGTATGTGTCCTTTTCTTCATTAGGGTGACCAAACCGTATGGTTGGCCGGAGACATACATAATACTTTAAACTGTTTAATATAAACTTAAATACCTAGGTAGTTCTTTATTTATAATTAACACTTTTTACCGCGTTTTTATTAGGTTGCTTGCTCTTTTGTTTGTTTGAGCACAAATTTTGCGAACGATTTTATACTGAATTCCCGATGAGCTAGAGACTTGAAACTTTGAACACAGGTCAGAAATGGAAGGAAATGCAATATTACAATGTCATTGAGCTGATCTGATGATGGAGCCGGAAGAACGCCACAGGAACTCTATGATGAATGAAACTATACAACCCCATCGTGTTTGGGCTTGTTAGAATTGTCTTGACAAGTACTCTGATGGGAGACGAGGTTCAGGGTTGGATGATGAAGTCTGGAGGCCATGCCATAGGAACTCAATATTGAAATCATGCAACCCCATCGAGTTTGTGCTCGTTTGAATCGTCTTAACGAGTGCTCTGTTGGGTAATAGTATCCAAGAGTCTGATGAAGGAAGCCGGAAGAAGGCCACAGGAACTTTGTAATAAAACCTTTCAACCCCATCGAGTTTGGACTCGTTTGAATGGTCTTGACGAGTACTCTGATAGGCGGTGGTATATTTTTAATTTAGCTCGTTAACTAAAAAACAGAAAATAATTATTTATTTAAAAAAAATTTGGAACAATTTATTTATCACGTTTTTATTAAATTGCTTTTTTGTTTTTATTTTTTAAATATGGTAATTCAACCAATACAAAATCTAGTTTATTCAATTCAATTTAAGTTCAAGTGTAAATAATTACGCAACTTTAAAGTTTATTCCATTTTTTTTTATAAAAATACAATGTGCGTGAACTTCGGAAAAACAAATGAATGTTGGAAAAACAAGTAAAAGTAGGAAAACATTGTCTAGTGATCTGTAGTCAAAAAAAGATGCAAACGATTTTCGACTTTATTGACCTTTGAAATTCGGTTGCTTTTTCCCATAATTATACTTGTTCATTTACTTTGCTGTTTCATTAAAAACTGTTATTTTGGTAAATATGTCAATAAGGTCTAAAATTCTTGCACCAATTTCTTTACTTGTGAAGTTAATAAAATGGGTGCATGAGATTTACGACGACACAATGTTAAAAATATAAAAAGAAACCAAGATGGCGGCCAACTATATTGTTCGTGGGCCGATTTTGATGAAACTCGATTTTGCTACTATTTTGATAAAAAATAACAACGAAATGTTAAAAATATAAACAAATATGGCAACCAGCTCTTTTATTTGTGATTGGGGCTGATTTTAATGAAACTCGGTTTCAGGACTAATTTGACAAGAAAATAATAACACAATATTGAAAAAAATAAAAATCCAAGATGGCAGCCAACTTTTTTGTTTTTGGGCCGATTTCGATGAAACTCGGTTTTTGGTAATATTTTGACAAAATAATAACAACGCAATTTTTTAAAATACTAAAAATCTTAGGCGGCAGCCAACTTTTTTGTTTTTTGGGCCGATTTCGATGAAACTCGGTTTTTGGTACTATTTTGACAAGAAAAAACAACTCAATGTAAACTGATGGAAAAATAAAAAAAAGATCAAAATGGCTGCTAATTTGTTTTTGAAATCGGCCCAAGAACAAAAAAGTTGGCCACCATCTTGAATTTTGTAAGTTTTCAACATTGCGTTGTTATTTTCTTGTCAAAATCGTACCAAAAACAGAGTTTCATCAAAATCGGCCCTAAAACAAAAAAGTTGGCCGCCATCTTGAATTTTTAGTTTTTTTAAAATTGCGTTGTTATTTTCTTGTCAAAATAGTTCCAAAAACCGAGTTCCATCAAAATCGGCCCAAAAACAAAAAAGTTGGCCGCCATCTTGGATTTTTAGTTTTTTTTAAATTGCGTTGTTATTTTCTTGTCAAAATAGTTCCAAAAACCGAGTTTTATTGAAATCGGCCCAAAAACAAAAAAGTTGGCCGCCATCTTGGATTTTTTAAAATTGCGTTGTTATTTTCTTGTCAAAATAGTACCGAAAACCGAGTTTCATCGAAATAGGCGCACAAACATGAATTTGATTATTATTATTAATTTTACCGTCTCGCCTGCGACCTCTAGCCATTTCAATAGAACAATTTCGTTTTTTTTGGAAATCTGAAATGGTGAAGTATTTATGGTCACACTTGTTTTGTAAAGTTACATTTCCTATAGATTCTTAAATTGAAATTCAAGGTCAAAATCGGAGTTGCCAGGATTGACACTTCTATTTATTACCACCTCACCGATGATTGCTGATTAGCATTATTGTAGATATCTAATTAAATCAAAAAAGTTCTGTTTTATATTACAATTATTATGTGTCATTCTAAAATTAATATTTAAATAGTATATATTCGACTTCCCACTCCGAATCATTAATTTTGATACACTACTTGATTGGTAACGTACATATTTTTAGTCCTACTATCGTAGTATTATTGTTTAGTAATGGCAATTGTGCGAACGAGACACCGACCTCCACCTGGTGTTGTCTCATTCACACCGTAGTGCCTTCAGTCAATGTCGTCGATAGAATTTCAACTCTATGAGCAATGCAATAAAGTTGAATTTCTTTTAAACGATAGGTGAAAATTTTTGAAGTGTACTCACTCCCTATTATAAACTTCCTTGCTTACACCCCAAACTTCTTCTTCTTCTTATTTTTGTTTTGGCAATCTACTTTCTTCTTGGAAGTAATTTTTGCCAGTGTCAAGTGTTGAATAGTTCAGTATTTCTAGTAGATTGTTTCAGTTTACATTAAAATGCGGGTGCATCACATTCCAATGCTGCTTGGAGCATTTGGCAGCAAGTATATCAAGACAGTTTACTCGGTAAGTTCTGCCGAGGTAGCGACCACTACAATAAAAGTCTCAGCTTCACACAACCAAGATCGCGCCTATTTCCATTATCCCACATATTGTTCAGTTGCGTAGACACTTATACCACAAAACTGCACCAATTTTAAGACACAATATCCACTATGAATCAATTTGCGAATAATTAAAATAGTCACCGAACTGAACTCGACAAAATCCCGCCAAAAACTCGACACCCAAACTGCCGTGAGCATGCGAATCTCCGTGCCACTGAATAATTCCATTCTAAAACTACCTAGAAGTAATGTACCGATGATATACGTTCTTATTTCAGATATCAAATCGATTGTACCGGCTTCCCGGCAGAATGATTGACAAAAGCATGTGGCACGGAGATTCGCATGGTTTGAGGTTATGTTTTTTGTTAAATCGTCGAATTCCAGATCAATCGGAGCCTGTACCGCTGGGTTGATGTATTTGTAGCCGTTACATATTCATTGTAACAGCTACAAACACTTTCGTTGCTCATGTAACGCAACAGGGTCAAAGATATCGCGATCTAAAGTTTTAAAAGCATGCGACTCTCCGGCCCACACACTTAAGTCTAAAATATTGATGAAAATTGCATTAAGATTAAAAATAAGCAGGTTTTTGTAATCGTTTGATCACGATAAACGACCCGAAAACATATTTTCAGAATATCTTTACTCGTTTTAGAGAAATTTGCAAATTTATTTACTATGAACAATCACAGTGTAGGGTTACCATATCGTCGGTCGGTCAGAATCATTAGGCTGTTTCTAGAAAATAGACCGATCGGAATACGTTATTTTGAGGGTATAACCTTCAAGAATTCTAAAGTTTATGAATTCTTGCCTGTCGATACATTGGCATATAATTAGTTTATTTTTGCGTTTTGTGTCACATCTAGCCGATGCATCTTGAGAAATTCGATTATTTGTGGTGGTTATAAATAATTGGACTCTAAGGCGATTCTCCCACTGCCAACGCGCGCCGTCGTCGCGGGTCGTCGGTCGCGGTTTGGCGTTTCACGCGCGCGGTGACGGCGCAGCGCAACGCCTGTTCGGGCGGTTTTCTCCGCGCCCCCGCGCCATTCGGCGTCTGACGCGTCCCCCGCCGCTTGTTTTTTAGAGGCATTAAATTTTGAAGTTGTTTTGTTTTAATTTCCAGGTTTTTAGGGTTCCGTACCTCAAAAGGAAAAAAAACTGAACACATATAAAATCACTCATGAGATTAAAACGTCCAGACAAATAATTTAGATTTGCCATCTCGATATTAATGACGGAATTTTAATAACATACGAGTAGGTAGGTACGGTCAACGGCACGCTGGGCTTCCACGACAGCGTAATGATATTCAATCAAATAAATAACAGATTTTTTACAGTTTTGTATAACCTCATGTGCTGCATAATGTACCTACCAAATGGCACTAAAATGGGCGTATATCCAAGCCACGAAACATTTGAAAACCAGAGGAAATCCCGCCATCGTAACGAAACGATCATCGAAAACCAGCCGCGGGGCGCGTCGCAGTGTGTTGTACCCCGCGGTAACGCGCCTGCTGGCGAAACTGCTCGCGGATCGCCGGCGGCACGCGGCGGTGCGCGCTCACGCGCCGTGGCGCGCCTTGGTGTGTTGGACGAGGCGGTTTTCTGTACAAATTAATGTACTTGCATACAACGTAAAAGACGCGCGTGGGTGCGCCGCGACCGCGCGCGTCGCCAGTGTGAGAACCGTCTAAACTGTCAAAATTGTTTTAAAGTAAAAAGAAACAATAGTATTGTATTTAAGATAGCCTGCGTAGTGTACAAACCTAATTTGTGTCATTTTCGTCCATGGAAACGGACGTGGGACCCGTACATTAATAACACCGTCAAAAAAATATTACAATTTGAAAAACAAGTACCATATACCTCAGATCACTTAAAAATCCCTATGAAATAAATTTGTGCCAAATTAAGGCATGGACTTTTAATATTTTCAATTTTTTTGTTTGTCCGAGCCATTGATGCTTATAAAAAATATTAGTATTATTAGAGTTTACATATTTAATATCTTAAATACATGAGTGATGGACAGAATGAATTTGTGTCATTTTCATGCATGGATAATACCTAGGTAGGTAGGTATTCAAAAAGTTTGCGGTCGAAGCGAGTAGGCGCGGGCGCGTGGCGAGGGACGGCGAAGCTCGTCCGTTTCGGTTGGATACTAAGTACGTACATACCTATAAGTCTCACGTCACGATACGAACGAACACGCACCTTTCGTTTGGTTAAGTAGGTACTCTATAGAATTACATCTCCTGTTTTAGAAATTCATACAGATGTACTATGGACAACAACGTCACTTAACCACAACTCTTAAGGTTAAAATCGGTTGCACGCCGCGCCGCCGCCGTCATAACATAATATATTTAGTTCGTGCAGGGGGATACATGCGCACACAATTTTTTTGCTAACTTTTTAAGCGAAGCTGTTGCCCATAGTACATACATATCTGTTCTGTTTCCATTCTAAAACAACCTAGAAGTAATGTACCGACGATATACATTCTTATTTCAGATATCAAATCGATTGTACCGGCTTCCCGGCAGAATGATTGACAAAAACATGTGGGCCGGAGAGTCGCATGCTTTGAGGTTATGTTTTTTGTTAAATCGTCGAATTCCAGATCAATCGGAGCCTGTAGCGGTGGGTTGATGTATTTGTAGCCGTTACATATTTAAGCATGTTCCAGACGGATTAAATCACGCCTCCCAACAGAGGTGACCTTGCTTGATTTAATCCATCTAGACGGCAGATTTAATCCAAATTTCTCCAACCAATCCAAATGACCTTCAACGTCCTTGGTGGAAGGGCGCGAGTTCCAACACAGGCACGGTAATGATATTTATCAGTACTCCAACTTCATATACTGCCCGGCATTTTATTGGCAAGATAAAAACGAGACAAAAGATGTGCAGCGCCACAAATTTTAGTGTTTGTGGCTATTGCGCATCTTTTGTCTCATCTTTCTCTTGCCAATTTATATGCAAGTGTCATCTGTACAAATAGTCGAAAAGCGAGTCGTACCTACGCGCCTCGGCCCTCGAGTTCAGTCTGCAGTCTGCACTCGGTACACAAACAGTCGCGAACGCGCCGCAGTGATGAACGAAAGATGTACGTAGGTCAGGTAATATTGAGGTAATAAATATAATAGAAAAAATACTATAAAATATCGACTCAGCCCTCGCAGTTCAGACGGGCTCAAATGGCTCGGCTGCTACGGGTTACGGGTGAGTCAATTTTTTCTAGTATTTTTAGGGTTCCGTAGCCTAAATGGCAAAAAACGGAACCCTTATAGATTCGTCATGTCTGTCTGTCTATCTGTCCTTCTGTCACAGCCATTTTATTCCAAAAGTATTAATATTACACAATTGAACCTTGGTTGGTAGATGTATTCTGTTAACCGCTTAACGATTTTAACACAAAAATAAAGATTAAGGGGGGGCTCTCCATACATGGAACTGAAACTGCGAACGTGTGAGGTGTCAATAGATAGGTCTTTAAAATTGACATTGAAGTTTTTAAGACATTTTTTTCTCAAAGTCTAAGGTTTGAAAGATATACTCCTCCAAAGTGGTAAAATGTTTATCCTCCCCCCCCCTTTAACTTTTGAAATAAGAAAGTGAAAAATCTAAAAAACATATATGCTGCATGTAGGTCTTAATAATTACTTTCAATAAAAATTGGTTTAAATGAGATATAGTAATTAGTTTTTCAGATATAGCACATTTTCCATAACCGCAAATATAACTTTGTCATTCATAACAACACTGAAAAACAAAGTTATTTTTGCAGACGAAAAATTATAATGGTATTAAATATGGTGTGGTATAAGGTATCTACGGAACCGTACGGCGTGTTGCCCAAAACGCACTTGGCCGGGTTTTTTTCTATTATATTTATTACCTTAATATAGAAATAACATTCTGAATGCCAAAAGTCTAAAAATTCAATAGGTACTATTGATTGAAATATAAGTTCTTACTATTGCAAAGTGCAGATTGTGCTGTTTTTATTATAAATATAATTAACCAATAATCCAGAGATACCTTACATTTTTAAATACCTGGAAAGTCCGAAAGCTAAGATTAAGTATACTTAAAATATTATATAATACGTAGGTATTGTACTAAGGATTATTAAATAATTTGTTTTTCCCATCAATAATGTATTTTTTTTTATTTTTATTTTACCATTAGTTTTGTTAATCTAGTTATATTATTGCCTTAAAATTAATTGATTGAACCAGCGCGGGTTTATTTAGGTAATTATTTCAAGGACAGGGCCGAGTTACAGTACTGATAGATATCTTTACCGTGGAATGGGAAAGAGTGTCGGCGCTAGGGTTGCCAACATGTCTAAGGCGAAATACAGTATTTTTCAAATAAGGCTAAAAAAATTAGTACACTTTAAAATAATATAGTAGTTTATGGAAAAGGCAAAAATTAGGCAAATATATTATTATATTTTACTTTTTATAAAAACTATATTTTTTGAACTTTTTGCATTTTTGAACAATGTTTTGGTCAAAATCATAAACCATAAATAAAACAATCATGAATCAAAATAAAAGTCTCATATTATTTTCTACAATCAATATTAATTAAATATAAGTAAATTAAAAACTCGTTTTTAACTTACTTACGATTGTATCAGTATTACTGATTAAGTTAAGACATGAAAGAAATTCGTCCATGGTTAAGATTAAGATATATTTCGTCCGTGGATTAAGATTTAATTAAGTTGTCAATTTTATATTGACAAGTTTGGAACGCAATGAGACAGATAGATACGTTCAGAATTCAGATACAATACACTATACACATAGTATTTGTTATATGGTGTGACTATACACTACACGCTATAGAATCAGTCAAAATTCACGATCACAAATTAAAAAAAAAGAAACATTTGTTTATAAGCGATCGATGTTGAAAATATAGTACTTTTGCGTACTATATATTTCTTCAATAGTATATAGCACGCAGACCCGAAACATAGTATAATACGACATATTATTATAGTATGGTTGGCAGCCCTAGTTGGCGGCGCTTGGATGTAAGTAAACTCGTGTAGCCGCAACACAATCCACGGATGGAAACCACGCCCCCATCAAGCTTCCACCAAGGTGACCTTGGTTGGGAGGCGTGATTAAATCCGTCTGGAACGTGCTTTATTGTAACAGCTACAAACACATTCGTTGCTCATGTAACGCAATAGCGACCTAAAGTTTTAAAAGCATGCGACTCTCCGGCCCACACGCTTAAGTCTAAAATATTGGTGAAAATTGTATTATGATTAAAAATAAGCAGGTTTTCGTAACCGTATATAATAAGGTCTTTACCTATGAAATTGCCGATTTGTATGGAGAATTTTCAAGAAGTTGCATTTTTCATACTAGCATTTTCTTTGTTCATTTAACAACCGTTAACACTCTTGTAACAAAACTTTTATGTACTAATGTTTGAACACTATGCTAACCTATTCCATTTACGATAAGCGAAAAAAATAAGTTTTGGCTAAGTTACAACCCCTCCGGTCACCCTTTTTTGGCTCACAAAAAAAAGAGTAACTTTCAAGATCTTTTTTTAATGCTATGAAAGCTTAAAAAAAGGACTTTATTTTTACTGATAGTTGACTATCATGGTCATAATTCGACATACGTAAATCAAGATATTGTTAAACGTTTTAAAACATAGAAGTTATTATTTTCTCTGTATGTGACAAAATATCGGCAAGTTCATAAGTAAAGACCTAATATTTATAGATATATATTGCGAACGATTTTATCCTAGCTTTCCGATGACCTAGAGACTTGAAACTTTGAAAATAGGTCAGAACTGGAAGGCAATGCAATATTATGGTGTCATTGAGCTGATCTGATGATGAAACCGGAAGAAGCCCACAGGAATTCTATGATAAAACCTACAACCCCATCGTGTTTGGGCTCGTTAGAATAGGCATGACGAAATTTTTTTTTATTTTATGTTACATAAATTACCTCTCAAAAAAAGAAACATTGGTAAAATAATTATTTCGCTAGCGTGAAAACTGCCCGAGATATCACAGTTTAAAATGCACACAAAATTGGACTCACCCGAAAACGCTCCATACTAACGGCTACCCTAGTTATGACGTCACGCCTAGGTGTTTGTATGCAACGCGTAGGAAAGTTTGGCAGCTATATTAAATATTGTGTTTATCAAAATTGTTTCTTATACAAATTTGCTATAAATTTTATGGATTAATTAAATGTATTATTTATTTTAATATATTTTAAACTTTTTAAATGGACTTGTCCGCCCAACTTTGAAGGGTAATAAAACAAATAATACGCAATATATAAAACCAAGAGGTATACAAGCTACTCTAAAAGTTCAATATGTTTACGGTTTTTATTAGTATTTTGTTATTTTATTCAGTAGTCGTCATACCTATTGTTTTGACGAGTACTCTAATGGGAGACGAAGTCCAGGGTCTGATGATGAAGCTGACAGACAGAGTATGTTCATTACTTTTAGTCGGAGGATTTTTGTAAAAATATTAACTAAACTGTTTTTCAATTAGGGTTTTTCAAAATGACAAAAAACTGTATGCTCGATAGATAAGATGGCGTTGATAAAAATGTATGTGTCAATGTGATTTTTTTACTCAGCTTCGAAGAGTACTCAGGTAGGCAGGCAAATCTGATGTTACCCTAAAATGTTTCTCTTTGGCCAGATGTCAGCCAGCGAACGCTTATTTGCCTCTTTGGTACAGGCCGTTCATTTTTAAAAGCCAATTTTTACACTTCTCTTTCCATCAACGCCATCTAGAGGCAAATAGTTACTATTTTTTTAAAATGTCACTTTGTAAAGCCTTCATTAAGAATAATTGTCCTAAGTCGTGGGCTTTTAAAAAAAATGCTTTTTTGACAGTTGCCTTGCTCATCGAATGTGTTTTTTATTCAATATATTTGTACATGTATCATAGATTCACGTGGACTACATTACCACAGAATAACTTTGATACTACCTAATAAATTGTTCGATTTTGGTAGATTATTTTTTGATGTTATTCTAAAATACCCCAGGTGTCCAAGAATGTCACAGCTCAAGGGTGGACACAATGTAACAGTGTTTCCACTACTACTACCTAATATTTGTGATTTTCAGACTCATTAATCTTTTAGTATGTAGAATTTTACCTGAGAGATTAATGCCTATTATAAGTAATTGTTGATTTTAAATCGTTATTGCCTATAAAAGGTACATAACTACGATTTAAAAAAAATTAGACTCATTTATCTTTAAGTCACACACAAATCATTGTACCTGAGATAAACCTATAGGTACTTTTAAAGTCTGAATAATTATGCAATACCTTGAGAAAACCTTTATCGGTTGGAATTCAACAGATTTTGTCATTTACTTGTTCCACTAAATATGAAAATGTCAAAATTAATAACAGTGTTTCATTGTTGGACAGAGGATGTTTCATTGTGTACACCTAGGTGGACACAATGAAACAATTCCCATTTTCTTTTAAAAGTCTTCTTATTGGTTTATGTATCTATTTATTAATGAAACTATAACTGCCATTTTATACCTAATTAAGTAGATTCCGTTCCTCTAAAAACGGAATTCATATCTTTAAAAATTAAAGAGAAATATGAGACTCAGAGCTTTTGGTGTTGCATTGTTCCACACTGCTCTACGTTTGTATGTATGTGAGTTTTTGTATTGTTACTTGGGACAAGTTTCAATGGTTGTAAAGTAATTTATGCTTACTACATAAGTCAAAACTTGAAATATTAAACTTTAGTATTTACTTACCTTTTAAAAAAAACTAAAAACCGACTTCAAAAAACCTGCCTCTAAAAAGCAAGAAATAATATTCAAATCATTAGATATGCATTATCATTGTTATATAATAACAACACGTCTATTGAAGTCGGGTGGGGCTGGAGTACAACTTCGTTTTTTTATTCTAAAAGCCCTACCCGACTTCAATATACGTGTTGTTATTATATAACAATGATAATGCATATCTAATGATTTGAATATTATTTCTTGCTTTTTAGAGGCAGGTTATTTGAAGTTGGTTTTTTGTTTTTTAAAACATTTTTTTTTATTTTTAAAACAATTTTTATTTTTTTGTTTTTAGTGTAAGTACCTTCTCTATTAGGTAGTGTAGTGTAAGTATATTATTTGGTAGAAAAATCGGCTCAGTCAAACGTGAGATATTCGCGGAGAAACATACATTCATACAGGTCAAACTGAAAGAGAACCTTCTTTTTTTTGAAGTCGGTTAAAAAGACTAAAAGTACCTCTTACCCAACAAAAAGAATCATCTTATTCGGTTCATAAATAACAAAATAGTCAAGTTAGTTGATGCAAAATCATAGTGTTTTCAGGATACCTTGAAAACTACTGAACCGATTTGAAAAAAAATAAATGGGACCATTTCGCAAAAAAATTGAATCGAACAAAAAAAGAATCATCAAAATCGGTCCATAAATGTCGAAGATACGCGCGAACAACGATAAAAAAAAACATACAATTAAGGATGTAATAAAACAGATGCTTCGTTCGGAGTTATTTTATTAATAAAATACATGTAAAATAATTTTTTTTTTCTTACAAAGAGGTTATAAGAAAACTGAATTTCTTAGTGCTCATCACGGTTAGTTCAGAGCTATCACGCCTTATTAGTAAGTTTGAATAGACTAACATACACGTTACTAACATAACAAGTGATGTATAGGTACTTGGTTATTTATAAAGCTGTTGGGTTTTAAAGTAAATGGGAACGGGAACGAGAACGAAAACGGAAACGGGAACGGTACCTACTAATCTCTGAACTAAACTTTTCAATAATTTATACCAATTCGAATTTAATATTTATAACTAAGACAGGACAACGTCTGTCGGGTCAGCTAGTAAAATAAATATTTGAGGGGGCTCCCATACAACAAACGTGATTTTTTAGCCGTTTTTTGGTACGGAACCCTTTGTGTGCGAGTCCGACTCGCACTTGACCGGTTTTTATTTCCTTACCCTCAAAAAATATTTTGTTACAGTAGGTAGGTAATCCTTTCTTTTTAAACTTTGCAAGAGGTAGAGTACAAGAATGTTAATGATGTCATCTCATCAATGAGACTGTAATTGACAATAATAACACATGCCTACTTCCAAATCACGCCAACAGCACTGTTAGCCTATAATCCATTAAATGAAGTAGGTACACAAATACCCTATCTGTGTAATATTTTGTGACTATTTAATTTGGTCGGATACGCGCTAACAGCGCTGTGAGCGTGATTCGGAACGCGGCCACAGTATCATCAAATGTATTTATATTCGTTCGTATACTTCTTACCTACCTACCTACTCGTTACTTCAAATGTGTCACCGAACTTCAGTACCTATGCTTAGGCGTCACTTAAGTCACTTACTTACTTTAAATTAGGCGAATTAATTTGAAGTGGGATATTGTGCTGGCTCAATACGAAGTAGAGGCTACTTTTTACAAATTCTTTTACCCAAAGTCGCTCGAACGGCAAAGTACGTAGCAGCGGTGCTCGAAGTACGCAGCAAACAGCGGTGCCCCGGCTCCCACCCCCCCACCCCCCCCCCCCCATTTTCTTTTGTGACTTTTACAGGGTGTTGAAAAGAAAAAAATAAAAAGCTGAAAATTCCATTGATGAATTTAGCACAAAACATTATGTACAACAGATACTATTGATCTAAAACATTTAACACTTATTTAACCAATTGTAATATTCTTTTGGAGTTACTAAGGTAACGCTTTAGGTAATAGTCAAATAACAGTATTCCCGTGGACAAAGATGACACAAAAAGCTCAAGTAAGTACATCGGTTACAACTTCATAATCATCATGAAAGTAAAATTTTCAACTTTAATTTTCTTTTCGTCCGATAGCGTTAAAAAAGACAAAAACCTAAATTGTTACTTATGCATCAAACCAAAATGACACAATTTCATGTATTAGGCTAAGTGAATGGTGCAGAAACTATATACGAAAAAAACAAACTTTAATATTTTTAATAGCTAAAAACTTATCCCGATCGGTCTAAAATGCAAGTTGAAGTGTTTTTAGATACCTATTTTGAAAGACTAATACTTCAAAAAACGAAGGAAGTTCTCAGTTCGGTTGCATTCAACCGAGACCTAAATTAATGGGTGACTGATACTGATGATGATGGGTGACTGGTACTGAGTGGGCAATTATTATACCAATTATGACGTTCACATTTTTAACACGTTTTTATAAGGTTACCTACTTTCTCATTTGTTTGTTTGTATTTTGTCATCTCGATTAGGATAAAAGTCACCTTTTTACGTCCCCTAAAAAATATTGCAATATTGCATAGTCAGTAACAGTATGATAGTAGGTACGATACGTACGAGTATGTAGGCAAATCAACCCTCAACATTATGTAGTTCAACTTGAATTTTATTAGAAACAGCCTAATGATTCCTACGGACCGACGATATGGTCACCCTACACACTGATTATTCATAATAAATCATAGTAAATAAATTTACTTATTTCTCTAAAACGAATGAAGATATAGTGAAAATATGTTTTCGGGCCGTTTATCGTGATCAAACGGTTACGTAAACTTGCTTATTTTTAATCTTAATACGATTTTCACCAGTATTTTAGACTTAAGCGTGTGGGCCGGAGAGTCGCATGCTTTTAAAACTTTAGATCGCCATATCTTTGTCCCTGTTGCGTTACATGAGCAACAAATGTGTTTGTAGCTGTTACAATGAATATGTAACGGCTACAAATACATCAACCCAGCGGTACAGGCTCCGATTGATCTGGAATTCGACGATTTAACAAAAAACATAACCTCAAACCATGCGAATCTCCGTGCCACATGCTTTTGTCAATCATTCTGCCGGGAAGCCGGTACAATCGATTTGATATCTGAAATAAGAACGTATATCATCGGTACATTACTTCTAGGTAGTTTTAGAATGGAATTATTCAGTGGCACGGAGATTCGCATGCTCACAAACTGCCAAAGAGAAAATGAGACAAATATCTGAGTCATCGATCGTCATAGAGTAAATTTTATCCAATGGAAAATAATTTGTATCATAAGTGGGGTGAAAAACAACAATTTTTTGGATTAAAAAAAAATTTCAGGTCAGTGGATTCAATGCTACCTATATTTGTAATTTTTTATTGCATGTTGAAAGTAACTTATGAAATAAATGAGTTACTATTGCCTTTATTATTGTTGTTCATCCTAAAAGGAATAAAATTGAAATAAACAAGATAGAAGTCTGTCTCAAAAGTTTGTTTACATGAGAAAAATACTTTTACTGGTAGCCCTGTTGGTGTTGCCAAAATTCTAATAATGTAGTTCTAGTAAAAAGTCAGTTTAAGCCGCGATTACATATCCCGATTTAGTATCCTAGTTAGGAATAGGAACCAATTTTGGGCTGCCACCCGCACTTGACACTACAATATTGAATAATAAGTTCGATTTTAAAAGTGAATTTACACTATAACGGAAAGGTAAACAATATTTTAAGATTGGAGATGAGAATCGAAAATAAAAAAGCATAAACAATGGTGACCTTTCCGTTATTTGTGCAAATTCACTGTTAAAATAAATTGAACTTATTATACTGGTGGCAACTCTAACTTGGTTCCTAACTAGGATGCTAGCGGGATATGTAATCGCGGCTTTACATGGGTAATTTTAAAGGAAATTTTAATACCCACCTAAATCCCCAACCACCCCACAAATTTATTTTGTTTATTTAAAAACAAACGGTCGTACACATATATTGACAAAAATTATAAATGACAAGTTACACAAAACCTATAGTTTCCTCAATGAAAAAAAATACCCATGTAAATAAAATTGAATAAAGCTATGTATATAATGAGCGATTTTCTGACAGCTGATAATTATAGTATAATTTTATGTCGATAGATGGCGCTACTTCAACTAGGTAGATTTTTTTTTTTAAAATTCTACTTAAATGTGCTAAGGGTCAGAGAAAAGTTCTTCGGAACACACCAAAGGACAATCAACGCACAACCCAACAAACCACATAATCAACAAACGTATGTTAAAAAAGTAATTACGTTTCATCCTGTGCCTTTTTCTTAAAAACCTACCTACTTAGTTGAACAACGACATCTAGTTTGTTTTATAAATAATTTCATAATTTGTCATGTAAACTGACTTTTTAGACAGACTCTACTATGCGAGCCAAATAGTACTGTCAGACAGCAATCTTGATCTTTATTTCTTTTCTTGCCCTACTTGCACCCTGAAGTTGAAGCGAAATGCAAACAAATATGGCTATTTTGACAGTAAGTTCTATTCTTATTTGGCTCACATAGTACCTACATTACATCAGCTTGCTTGTCACATTTCTGCCGTGTCACACCGATCTCACCTATCTCAAAAAAGACTACTTTTGGGAAAACGTCATAGAAGTATTTTTCCTAGTTTCTTTCATATTGGATGAAATTAACAGAATTTTGTATTTATTTTTTTATATAGTCGTTGTTGATATTCATCTCTACTTTTTCTCTTCTTTTGAAGTGAAAACTTCTTTAGCGGCGTTGTACGCTTTTTTGTAATGGGGAAAAAATGTTAAACTCGCGTCAGTCAGTATCACGTGACCCTGATCGAAAATTCGTAAGACGGATGTGACGGATGGATAGTAGACACAGCCGGTGGCGGAAGTATCCCCCTCTCTTTCTACGGGGCGCGGCGAAAATGGCGGCGCGTCATTTCAAGACGTAAACACTAGTGTCACCATAGCAATTCGCAAATTTTTTAATTCAATGTCAAAACTTTAGATTTTCTGTCAAGCTATGGATAAGACTTTCGTACAATACTGTTCTGTATTCGTAAATTCAAATGCAGAGTAAATTCGTAAGACGGCAATTCGTGCAAAATTATTCCCTAACCATTCCAAAATATCAAAAATGCACAACATTAATATTCAAGTTTTCACTTGTGCTTAGTTTTGCAGTTTTTACAGGCACGGAACATTTATATTTAAAAGATAATATGAGAGATAAAATAGCACAACTTTACGAGAAAGAAATAAAAGGCGGCTTACTTGACATTGACAAATGAATTATGGCGGCACTTGATAAGTGTTGCCACCTCAAACATCGCGACTGGTGTTGCCGTCGCGACACCTTGGGGGGGGGGGGGGGGGGAGACGCACCCCTCTGCTTGGTAATCCATGGTGTAGGACAGAATAGATAGATTCCCGTGGCCTATCAAAAGTAGACCGCGCCCCCAAATTATAGTGGTGGTGGTAATGCAATGTATTTTACCCGGGCCAGACGGTTGCAAACAAGCTTTCCACAGGGGTGACCTTGGTGGGAGGGTTGTGGAGCCAACGGTTGGTGTTTGCGTCCACACTGTTTACAACAAGGCTCCCACCTCAGTGTGTTGTCGACTCATCGCCGTCGTTACAAACGGCGGCGGCGCCGGCGTCCCGTCCACAGAGGTTGTGGAAGGTCAAACCAATTTTGGTTACAAACAAGTGCTTACACTGTTGTAAACCGCCGGTGGAGACCGCGGGCTGATTATCTAATTAGAAACTAGCGACCGGTCAAATTTGACAGATGAATGTGATACATTGCTACTTCTTTTAGGGGTAAAAAAAAACATACCAAAGAAAAGTAGCAATGTATATCAAATGAAACGGTCAACAAATAGTTTCTATTTAGATAATCAGCCTGCCGATGTGGAGGGCTTGCAACGAAATAAGAACTATGGAAATGTAATTCTGCTCAAAAAATAGCACCACGCAAACTACAAGCGAGTGGGCGGGGCTAAAAAGTACAACCGAAGCACTATTTAGTCATGTCTGCCAAGCGCTCGGTGACAGTCATTAGCGTTCTTACAAAAAAATTAGCATAAAAGTGGTAAAAAATGACGTCATGTGTGATCAAGTGGTGTAAAAGACCAACAGAAGGCAGCAAAAAAAAATACGGACATATCATATCATTGGCAAGTAAAATATTTTTCGTTATTTAGAAATATGTATGAGCGTATAAATTTTGTATTTATACGCTCATACATATGGTCGCTATAATGCAACAAGTGTTCAGTCGCTTTGTGGGGCAGCCAATCTTCACATTCACTGCTATCACACATTTTTAAACAAGTATAAAACTCTCCCATTAAAAATCGCCATATCATATCGTGTTTCAGTGGTCATGCTAGGGGCACACAGGCCGCGTTCCGATTCACGCCAATAGTGCTCACGATAGGTACTAGGCATTGATTCGGACCGCTTGTGAGAGTACTAACGCCGCTAACGTTGGATGATTTTTGACAACGTTATTACGTTACCTCAAAAAGGGGTAATCTCGGTAAAGTAAATTTTTATGAATCAAGTTCCTACACTCTGACCAATTATTTACCTACCTACCAATTTATAAACCATCAAAGCTTAAAAATAGGTAGATTCAAATTTTTTATTGTTTTTATAAGTGAAAAATAAAAATAAAACGACTTATTAATACGTTGTTCTTTATCAGTCACACGGTCACACCACACCTCTAGAAGACATATTAAGACGTTGCTCGTACAAATATGTTAATTATCTACATAATATGATATGTAGGTAGGTACTTACATGTTTGAAACAATATCTATCTAGAATACATTGTCTTTTATTAAGCTTACCTATTTTATTTCAATAGCTTACCTAATTTAAATCCTTCTTGAAATGAAGTATCTTATCTATTTGTGACAAAATATATGATCATCATTCATCAATATCATCATTTTATATTTTTTTATAAAATAATATACCTTACAATAAAATCATCACAGCCGAAAGACGTCTACTGCTGACATAGGTCTCCTTTAGTTTTCCAGAGCGACTAATTACAGACGACTTGCAGCCAGCGTATTCGATCGGTCTTTACCAAGTTGTCTGTCAACCTAATAAAACAAACATTATACCTTACTAATAATAATGTACTAGCCATCAAATTTCATAAAATAATTAAATGATGCCACCCTCCGCCGGCCGTAGTGCCCGTAGTAGGTTCGGTGTACTGACTGGATTCTACATTACACCGTCCTTGCTTCAATGACAAAGGCACGACAACGGTCCAATGAGTGACACAACGTGAGCCAAATATCCAATCATGTTTGATCTGCGTACAAACCCCAGCCAATAGAAAACAGTATATGCGTCAGAATACAACCAGTGGGGCTACCGCCCAAGTAGCGTCGACTTCGCCGTCGGCTTCATTTGACATATGGTTGTAATACATTGCTACTTTTCTTTGGTATGTTTTTATTATATTATTTTATTACTAAAAAGAAGTAGCAATGTATCTCATCCTTCTGTCAAATGAAGCCGACGGCGAAGTCGACGACACTTGGGCGGTAGGGCCCCTGGTACCGCGTGCATTGTAATAAGGTTTGTTTTTACTCGTTTATTTTTGAGTTTGCTGCCTTTTGTGTTACAGAGTATGGTGAAGGTGCCATTTTTTAAGCAATATTTGTTAGGAGTTAGGCTTCCTTAGTTCTTATTTCGTTGAGGGCTTGTTTGCAACAGTCTGGCCCGGCTTTTTTAATTGACAAGACATACTTGACCGTCAAAGAGCTACTTAATGATCTCAAATCTCAACAGTCAGCCTGACAGCTTAAAAAATCTACTCTACTCTTGACATAACAGTTGACAGTGACATTTACTAGTAGGGACTAGTCTGCTGTGGTGGGTTTTGTAAGAAATAAAATTAATAAAATCTAAGTTTTAACATTTTGATGGTGGATTGACTTTTATTATTCAGTAGAAGCTTCTTTCAGTTCCACTCCACGCTCATTTTTCATATAAACGTGAGTATAAATTGTTAAGCATTATCAATTCTACTAAGTAGTAATAATCTAAGGTAGTAGGTAACAATGATTTCATTTCAACGATTCCGAATTGTATTTCTGAAAATTTTGCCCTATCTACCTACGAAGTGTGATGGAAGTGTGTTTTTGCAGTATAACATTAGTTTTATTTCGTGGTAGTATCTTAAATCTGGATAAAAGATAAGTAAAGAATAAAATGAAATATTGTGATTTTGTTGATTCAACTAACACTACTACCTGTAAGTAATGATTACAACTAAACCATAAGGGATCTATTATAGTACCTATATGTTGATTTGTTGTTTGTAGGTATTAAGGTAATGGCCCCTCCACATGCTCAGGTGGGCAGAGAGGCTGAGAGGGACTGAGCAATACAAAGAATAAGGACATACTGATAAAATTCTCTTGTTTGGGGTCAGGGAAACTAGGAGGATTCTCACACATAGATTCTTTATTTATATTAAACTCTCCATTATGTCTCAAGGTGAAGTCTCATGTTGTAGTCTAGACACCTATTGTCATGTGCAGCATAATTGTCACATTTGAATTTTGAACTTCCAAAGAAAAGCTTTGACTCTTCGCATCGGCTCTCACAAGCTTCCTCCAACACATTCCGTTTTCTTTGTATTGCTCCGTCCTTCTCACCCTCTCCATGTGTAAGGCCTGTAAGTCTTACTAATTACAGGTATTGGATGTAATGGTTTGATTTTATTATAATCTGAATATCTTTCACACTGTTTTTAAAGTTGCTAACCTATCAATAATATTCAATCTCCAGGAGAGATTTCTAAATACTAATGATATAGTAAACAGCCCCACTATCTTACTGTTTTTGGTTCTTGTAAAGTTAAATGTGGTCATTCCTTTGACTTTTCAAGGATATTCAGCTTTACCATAAGCAACTGTAAGTTTCTACAAATAAGTATAGACTTTGAAAGCCACAAAGCCTCGAACCTGACTCTCCAACCTCTTTATGTCTAAAACACGATTTGGTTCTAAGGAGTGTTACAGATGCCGGCATAAATATTGGCAAGAGAAAGAAAGAGACAAAAGATGCGCAGTAGCCATAAACTAAGTGTTTATGGCTACTGCGCATCTTTTGTCTCTTTCTTTCTCTTGCCAATGTATATGCCGGGCAGTATACGCATCTAGTTTCATATTCAAATAGAATTTTGACTAAGTTTCTAATTGTTGTTATTAAACCAAACAACAAATAAAAATATAAATCCAAGGACGCACAATCCTCAACCATGAGGAAACAACTGAGGAGGAGGATGAAAGCAATGATGGTACTAAATATACACTTCTCAGATTTTAAGATTCATGTGATATGTCATAGTCGCTATATAAGACACTATACTCCAGCTAACTCACGGAAAGAATTTTTACAAACAAACCGTACTTAACCTTCAAAGTACCTTTTTATTACATGTTCTATAAATATCATTAATAACTTACCTATGTTGTCCAAGTTTTATTTATGGTGTTAATTTACTGAAACTTAACGTATTTGTGGAATAATTACGAAAAATGTGCAAAGTTTTGTTTACAAACATTTTTTCCGCAAGATGGCTGGAGTATAGGTGTGAAAGATTGGTGCAATTCTACTTAGTGATTCTTCTCTGCCTCTGCATGATCCGCTGTGCAATTGATTTTTTATTTACGTCCCACTTTCATAGAAATACATCGAGCAAGCATGTTACATATTTCTGTATTTTGTTTAGATGTCTGGTGGTCACAAACATCGATATAAGAATGCTGGCTTGAGCGCTGACGAACTCCGACGTCGTCGTGAAGAAGAGGGTGTTCAACTTCGAAAACAGAAGAGGGAACAACAGTTGTTCAAACGTAGGAATGTGAATCTCCCTGCACCAAATGCCCCTGATATTGCTTTGCAGGTATTAGCGAATTTGGGTACACACAATATTGGTTTCATGTGAATTTTTTTAATTCAAAATAGATGTGCAAAAATAGCAACCTTTAACCTTTGAACTGCTGAAGCGTATATCAACACGCACCCCTCCTTTAGTCGTATTATGTCCACTTCGCATTCGGTCCTTTTTGCATTTGGTCCATTTCATATTTATTTTAGTCTACTTTCTAAACCAGTAAATCCTTGTCGAAAAAAACAAAAATATATTAAATATTGAAGTTAACATTCTCTGTATACAATTTACCTATTTATGTAAAAATAATAAAAAAAAACCTCCCATATTTGTGAAAGCACAGAATAGAAAATAGTACTAGCGTGTAGCGAAAGTTGATGTTATTAGTCTGGTCAGTCAGACCAACAGAAAGCTCATTTTGTCTACTTTACCCATAGAAATAGAATGTCAAAGAACAACAATGTCAATAAACAGGTGATCCGAAAACGAATGCATACATTTTATATGAGATACGTAAAATATGACTTAGATTAATAAAATATGACTATATATGGCAAAGGAAATTAATAAATTATGTTCCATCCTGTTTTCTTCGTCGATAAACGAATAAATGTAGCGAAATTTGGTTTGAGAGAAATGTGTGGCAATATCTTATTTACCTGTGAAAAGTATGATTACTTGGATTATTTCTTTTTGTTACATCACAATTACTTAGAGCACAAGACACCATGGCTCCTCGATACCTTTATTTTAAATTCTAATTAAGATTAACAAATATTTTAAACAAACTGTGATTGCTCATTTACTAGGCGGGACGCTAGGGGCTCTTGCTGTAAAAAATGTTGGCACATGTCACTTGATCTTTTGTCTCTTTTTTATATAGACTGTGTCCTTATGATGTTAACTTCTCTTTTCCACGCTTTGTTGGTCTTCTTGAGCGCAGCGAAAATTTTTCTATGTCTATGACTTTACCCACTGAAATGAAAACAATTTTTTTATGCAGGTCAGTGACTTTACCAGTTTTATTTCCATAGATAGAGCGTAGAACATTAGAAAATTCGAATTTTAGCTAGGTAAAAGGCTTGTCAAATCGGGTACTCAGTATTTGCTAAAAAAATAGATTTCATTCATTAGAGGAAAAAGTTGGGTTTGAAGTTTGAATCCATAGAAAAAAATTACTCTTAACAGAGAAGAATAGTAACTCCCTAATAAAAAAAAGCAAACACAGCTTTATTCATGGATACACTAGCGCTGTTGCGGCCTCGCTGCAGAAACAATGAGAGCGGGAAAATTCGAATCGTCCCTGTTCGAATTTTGTAGGGGATATTTTTAATTGGGTGACTGGAAACAATATAAGCGACTAAATACTAAACCAGGCAGCGGTTTATTTTGTCTTGCGACAAAATAACTAAACGGGCGACATACTGTAGGTTTCAAAAAATACGTAAAACGAGCAACTACATGTGGGGATAGTCGCCTTTTTTTTAATAAAATATTATGCCAAATTTATGTTTTGTGTGCCCTAAGGTTCTCGCCCGTTCTGATCAATTTGTATTTTAAAGTCACCAATTTTCAATATTTGTAGTCGCCCACTTAGTATTTCAGTACGCTAGATTCAGTATTTTTGGGACCCAAAATAGGAATTTATTGTTACGCGATTAAATACTACCATTTTCTAATAAAAATATTGAAATAATCCTCACAAAAAGTATGCTAATGTTAAGATTAGGTTAGATAGCAATTTTTTGTTGTACTATTTTTTCGAGGATCATTTACCTAAATATAGATAACTAAAATATGAATAAATTAATAGTGAAATTTCATGAAAAGATATGCACTTATAGATTTAAGGAACGTATTGATTTGTTTTCATTCCTTTCACTTTCATCGGTGGTAATCAATAAAAATAAAACTAATTATGTAATAGTAAGGTTAATTATTTATTAGTCGATACAACGATACTTTTTAAATTTAGCGCTTCAAAAAGGTACTCAATGAAAAAGT
Organism: Agriphila geniculea; assembly: GCA_943789525.1. Classification (NCBI taxonomy): domain Eukaryota; kingdom Metazoa; phylum Arthropoda; class Insecta; order Lepidoptera; family Crambidae; genus Agriphila; species Agriphila geniculea. Next base: position 13,533,278 of record OX038882.1, on the reverse strand, counting down.
GCGCTGTTTTTCGTATATTTCATTGCAAACCAGTTTCAAACGAGGCACGAAATGCTGGTGGAAATGCCGAACTTTTCAGGGTATTGTCTCGCTTAGTTTTAGCCTTGCATATCCCTTTTCTCTACACTGAGAGAGAATTCTGAAAATAGAATGATAATATTTAATGTATTGTTCCTATTACCATGGATTGTATGTAGGCAACCAAATATGGATCAACCTTTTTATTATAGAGCAAGAGCAAGAGCTCTGAAAAAAGCACTCAGCTATTTAGAAGGATACAGTATTAATCCTTATCAACATAAATACGTTAGTAGTTAAGCATGAATATCTTAGGAGTTGTAGGAAAAAATAACGCGCGCAAATATAAATTCAAGTGCGTTTCTTACACCAATGACGGGACGGGACTCGAACGGAACGGAAACAGACTTTTGGAGTGAATGGGTGACGACTGTAAGGTATTTGTTTTCGTTTTGGATGTTGTTGGAAGGTTGCATTTGGCAAAAAAAGAAAGGAACCAAAGCGAAGCGAGGGCGGGTCGCTAGTAATAATATGTTAGGTACACCATCGCACGATCAAACTATAAATTATATGGTTTAACTAGAGATATATAACTCAGTTATTTATGGCGAATAGAATGCAGTAAACTAACTTCGTAATATTATTTATTCCTGGATATGGAAACCGATGATAAGTTACCAGTTTATCTTCTGCACCCGTTTTACCGCATTTGGCACATTTTCGATAGTAATAACTAGACATTATAGAAAAGCGGCATATAACACAGTAATAAAAATATTGAATTAAAACCCTAAAACATATTTTATCGAATTAAATTGTTATCTCAGCAATTCAAAGATAACAGAAAATTTGCAATAGAGTTGACATTGACATGACAGGAAAAGCAGTGTAACCAGTTGTGCAAAGGTAAATTAAAAATAATTTTTTTCACTGGTATTCATGCGCAACACACACATACGAATGTATACCTGTGTGCAAGAGCGCAATCTCTTGAACAAAGATAATAGACCCTGTTTGAATCAGTGCACTTGTCAAATTTTTTGCAAAGATGTGTGATTTTCAAATAAGTATATTTCCAATTTTTTTATTTATTTTTTTATTTTTAAATGAATTTCTAAGTAAATTTTATCTAGGGGCACTGTGTTTTTCATATCCATTAATTGCTTCTTTAGTTTATTATACGGTATAGTAAATCAACCATATACTTAATTATATTACTAGAAATCAACACAAAATTAACTTTAAAATATACTTGAAATATCTTATCGTTTTACAGTTACTATGGTACGATTGGTAAGTTGTGTGTGTAGTCCAATTACATGTTGAAATAAAATAATAAGAAATGTTTTAGCCACAGATATAACATAACAGAATATTACATTGGTTATTCAACTTTTAAAATAAATTCAATTTATTTTAAAAGTTGAATACACTCACTTTCAAAGAATTTCCCGGAAATATTAATAAATTCCGCACCCTATTCCTACGGCCAGACTGTCGCGCTGTCGCGAAGCTTTTCGTTGTCGTGTTGTACAATTAGAAACTATAAGTCAAGGGATTAAAGTTTATTTTCATGAAATCCCTTCAATTATTTCCTTTAAGTTATATTAAACTCTGATTCCTTGATTTAACAACAATACGACAACGAAAAGTTTCGCGACACCGATACTATCGATACCCCTGGGCCAGACTATTGAGTCTGGCCCAGGCGTATCGAATGCGCTCTCTAATCACGCCATAACTCGGTAGTTTCCGCAGACGTGTACAGATTCGCGCGCCCTTTTGCATATCAAAGATGTTGATTGACATTTCCTTTTCAGGATGACATCAATATATCTTCATCGGATGATATCACTCCAGCTATGGTGGCTGCACTGTACGGGGACAATCCTCAAGAACAAGTCATGGCCACACAAAAATTTCGAAAACTTCTTAGTAGAGAGCCCAATCCACCTATTGATGAAGTGATACGAACAGGAATAGTCCCAAAATTTGTTGAATTTCTCACTAATAGTTCGAATCCTACATTACAGGTACTTAATACATTATTGCTTGATATTTTTAACTTTCATGTTAAAATCATTTAGGTTGATTTATCTTCGCTCGATACAATAAGGGATGAAAGTGTCAACTTAGTTCAAATCTAACTGAAGGAAGACTTAAGAGCTTCCTTAAATAACGTGTAGACCCATCCAGATTGTGGCATGCCAACACTATCACCTGTCAAGCGCAGTGTATAGAACTGAATAATAATAACTAATTGCTACCAGAATGTACTTATACACGGTTAATTTTAAAGTATATCTAAAATTGAAATGGGGTTTTCAGACCACGTAAATGAACAACTTTTACTATGGGGCCAACCACGAAATCGCAAAAGTACAACATCGACTCGACTATAATGTATGGAACAGCTGATTTTTTTTTCGTGATTTCGTGGTTGGCTCCATAGTAAAAGTTGTTCATATACGTGGTCTGAAAACCCCATTTCATTTTTAGATATACTTAAAAATTAACCGTGTATACGTTTGTGGATTGCGAATCGCCATCTCGTAGGGAGGTGTAGTTAACCTTAATCTTAACGACATGACGACGAATTATTTTAAAAACTAAGTTAATTGTTTGTTCGATTTAGTTCGAAGCAGCGTGGGCGTTGACGAACATAGCGTCCGGTTCGTCGGAGCAGACGCAGGTGGTGGTGGAATGTGGGGCAGTGCAGGTGCTAGTGGGATTGGTGGCGAGCGGCGCCAGCGACGACGTGCGCGAGCAGGCGGTGTGGGCGCTCGGCAACGTCGCCGGCGACTCGCCGCGCTGCAGGGACACCGTGCTCGCCGCGGGCGTGCTCCCGCCACTAATAGAGTGAGTCACTCACATGACTGTATGCGGCGCCAGCGACGACGTGCGCGAGCAGGCGGTGTGGGCGCTCGGCAACGTCGCCGGCGACTCGCCGCGCTGCAGGGACACCGTGCTCGCCGCGGGCGTGCTCCCGCCACTAATAGAGTGAGTCACTCACATGACTGTATGCGGCGCCAGCGACGACGTGCGCGAGCAGGCGGTGTGGGCGCTCGGCAACGTCGCCGGCGACTCGCCGCGCTGCAGGGACACCGTGCTCGCCGCGGGCGTGCTCCCGCCACTAATAGAGTGAGTCACTCACATGACTGTATGCGGCGCCAGCGACGACGTGCGCGAGCAGGCGGTGTGGGCGCTCGGCAACGTCGCCGGCGACTCGCCGCGCTGCAGGGACACCGTGCTCGCCGCGGGCGTGCTCCCGCCACTAATAGAGTGAGTCACTCACATGACTGTATGCGGCGCCAGCGACGACGTGCGCGAGCAGGCGGTGTGGGCGCTCGGCAACGTCGCCGGCGACTCGCCGCGCTGCAGGGACACCGTGCTCGCCGCGGGCGTGCTCCCGCCACTAATAGAGTGAGTCACTCACATGACTGTATGCGGCGCCAGCGACGACGTGCGCGAGCAGGCGGTGTGGGCGCTCGGCAACGTCGCCGGCGACTCGCCGCGCTGCAGGGACACCGTGCTCGCCGCGGGCGTGCTCCCGCCACTAATAGAGTGAGTCACTCACATGACTGTATGCGGCGCCAGCGACGACGTGCGCGAGCAGGCGGTGTGGGCGCTCGGCAACGTCGCCGGCGACTCGCCGCGCTGCAGGGACACCGTGCTCGCCGCGGGCGTGCTCCCGCCACTAATAGAGTGAGTCACTCACATGACTGTATGAGATCGGAGCGGTTTCGTCAGCGTCGAAATGTTAAAAATGGCATACCGAACTGAGTTACAATATTTACCATTAAGTCGGGGACTGACCTGATCATTTTGCCGTAATGTAACATTCGAGGCGAGCGTGTTACGTTACGGCAATGCTTGACTGACCTGTAACCTTGCTTGTGGCGAGCACTGCGCTCGATTGCGCTCCGCAACGGAGCATAGTCAGAATCGAAATGTCGGATAACGAAGTCTTGTTTCTGGATTCTATGATTTTTTAATTATTACTAATATATAACTACCGTCAATGACAAAATTCGAAACTTAAATACACATTTAGATGCCCGATTTATTTGCGCTCGCGACGACGGACGCTTGGGGTTGCACTGACCTTAAATTAAGGCGTAACGTAACACAAAAAGGGATTCGCCAAAATACCGACAGTCGGGTGGAACACGTGGCGCTCGCAGCGAGCGGCTCGGCTCGCTGTACTGACTCTATTTTACACATTACCTAGGCAGTGTATAGAATGACTAGGCATTGTATAGAATGCCTGCTGGTCCACCGGCAATGTGTAAAATAATAGGTTCGAGGGGGGCTCGGGGAAAGCTCGAGGAGGGGGGACTTGAGGGAGGCTCGAGGGGGCTCATTGAGTTTGGAATCGAACCTGCTTTACTTCTGTAGGTACCAGTGGCGAAGGGTTCATACGCAGTGGCGAAGGGTTCATACAAGCCGATTCCCATCGGCTTACCTTTAAGAAATCCCACCATTCCCACCCCACCGATCCTCTATGCAGATCACATAATTTTTGTAGAGCGGCTTACCTTCCCCATAATTTCACCCCTCGCCACTGGTAGGTACCACGTATAGGTTAGAAACTTAAGGCGAGCGTGAAGCGCAGCGGAGCGTGAGCCTTAAATTTCGAGGTTATTTTTTTATAACAGACAACAGAAATATAATTGAGTTTGGAATCGAACCTACTTCACGCCTGGTAGGTCCCGCGTATAGGTTAGAAATTTAAGGCGAGCGCGAAGCGCTGCGGAGCGTGAGCCTTAAATTTCGAGGTTATTTTTTTTAACAGACAACAGAAATATATTTATTTTACACATTGCCGGTGTACCAGCAGGCATTGTATACAATGCCTAGGCAAAGTATAAAATGAATAATATTTCATACATTGCCTGATCGTTTCAGGCATTGTATACAATACCGGGTTATATACATTGCCGGTAACATATCTAATAATAACCTAGATGTCTGATGGGATTTTCCTGTTACGTGAAGTTGCAAAAAGTGTGCAATTTTAAAAACTTATCATTTCCCAAATCCACACCGCAGTACATCAGGTTACCACAAAAAAATCAATTCTTTACTTATTTTAAACAACGTCTACAATTTTACTTTAACGGGTGTAACAAGACCCTCGACGAAGCCGAAGTTCACGTATTCCGCCCATCATCAGGATAATTTATGTCTTTTAGAATATACCTGGGAAACCAGTAGCTACGAAGTTATTGAAGGTCAAATAAAAAAAATGTTTTTATGAAATCTTATTTCGTTATTTTCTAAGTTTTGTCCAAAGAAACATTATCAAAATGTTTAGTATTTCGTAACAAACAATGGCTTCAAAACATCACTTCAACTCAATGTATCTCATGAGCACGCACATAAACGCTGCCTTTCAACTCGGCCGCACGCAGCTGCGTAGCATGCACTCGCAGACGCGGTCTGTTGTACGCGTTACATTGAATGGTAATGTATGCAGTGCTTTTTAACACCAAAAATTAAAATCGTTTCCCAGCAATAATTTTGAACAGAAATGGTCCTGATGATGGGCAGAATACATAGACCTCGGCTTCGTTGAGGGTCTTTTACACCCGGTATTAAAATTTATTATTCAATTTTTTTTATATATTTTTTTTCAGGATCCTTAATAAATATACAAGGTTATCCATGACAAGAAATGCTGTGTGGACGTTGTCAAACTTATGTAGGGGAAAGAATCCACCTACGAACTTCGAAGCTGTCGCACCAGGCAAGTTTGTAAAGTAGATGTGGGTACATTATACATTTACTTTTATATTGTATCAAATTCACTAAAACCTAATAACATTGATTTAATCAAAAAATACAATCATATGAAACCAATGGCCAATGTAGGCCGGATTGCTACTATTGCGTGGTTTCATTTTACTTCTAGTTTATGTCAAAATGCCCTGAAAAAAAATCTACTTATATTATAAATGTGAAAAATATGTTTATTAATCAGTCATGCAAAACAGCTTAACGGATTTGGATGAAATTTCGTACACAGATTGTTTATCCTGCCCCCTGATTACGATACTCTGTTACTGACAGTTCTTGTTTTGAAATTAATGAATTGTTACTTTTGTTATATTGGATGTACAATTATACAGTTTCTTAGCAACTGAAACTGTCAAATGTTGAATTCCTGAAAAAAACAAATTGGTTGAATTTGTTTATAGGTAGGAATAAGCTCCCTTATAAATAGAAAAAAGATTCAGAATTTAAATATTAATCCTTAATAATAAAATCACTTTGTCTTTGAAAAAGGATGGGAGTAACAGCAGAATGGAGATGATTCCTTTGTCACCACCGGCCACAACCACAACATGGTATTAAAAAAAGTTTCAATACAAAATGTCAAAACTTTTTCTAGTAGATGTTGTGGTTATGGCCGGTGGTGGCTAAGGTATAATCTCCATTCTGCTGTCATTTCCGTACATTTGTGAAAACTTACTGCCGTACAAATAAACGAAGAATAAGTTTATACCTAGGGGAACGTACCCATACTACGTGACGTGACCAATTTATTTTACAATTTTTTACTCCCCTCCCTCCCCCTTGGTGATCACCCGTAGTATGAAAGCGACATTTTGCGCCGGGCGAAATTCTGCGATGTAAACGTTTTGCGAATAAGCCATGCCAAAACCCCCCCTCCCCATCTAGTTTTCGCATAGTCACTCATAGATATGGATTTATATCATTTTTCACAGAAACTAAAAAAAGAATCGCTCATATTTGTCTTTTTATTAATACGCTGCGCTGTATGCATAATTTTACCTACAAAAACAAGTGATGTTTTTTATCAAGAAGAAAAAACTTAAGTAAATACCTACATATTGTAACAGGAACTTAATTTTACAATACCAAGTCCTAAAAAGGACATAAAAAGCGCTAAGCCATATTTGAATACAGCTCGAAAAAGCGCGAGATTTCGATTGATTACGTGACGAAATCTAAGCCCCCCTCCCCCGCCCCTGTGACCATGCGTGGTATTTTAAAGGACCCCCTCCCCCCCTTAACGGGTCATGTAGTATGAGTACGTTCCCTAGTTCAACCAATAATATTGCTTAGCAATATTACTCCTTACGTCTAACGTCTCAAAGCATCATATTCCTAAACAGAATTTTTGATTATTCTAAGTATAAACCTATTCTTCGTTTATTTGTACGGCAGTAAAGGTTCCCTAGGCATTTTACGAATGTTCACGCAGACTAAGTCGCGGGCGGAAGCTAGTTAAGTTAGAATAGTATTTACATATTTTTAAATAATGCTCAATTTTAAATAATTTATTTGGCACAGGTATTCCCGTACTAGCCAGATTGTTGCATCACACCGATGCCGATGTGTTGAGTGACGCTTGCTGGGCTCTCTCCTACTTATCTGACGGACCAAATGAGAAAATACAAGCCGTTATCGACGCTGGTGTCTGTAGAAGGCTTGTGGAATTGCTAATGTAAGTTAACTCACACCCGCCTCTGTGGTCTAGCCACTAGACTCTAGTGATTCGCCCACCCGTGTAAGACGTAGGGGTCTCGGGTTCGATTCCCAGGGGGGGTTACAATTTGTTCTCTGTTTGGTTGGTGGTAGGGCTTATTTCAAGTCCGCCTGGCTAGCTACCACCATCTTATAGTGCGTTACATCGGTTATTACCTCTGGCGTTATGTTGGTATCCCTTAAATTTATTTAATTTTGAACCTTATTCCATCGCAATAAGATAACAATGACGGTAATGCCGACATAACGCCATAAGAAGTATCCGATGAAACGCATTCTAGTTAAGTCTGACGCCATAACAACAATTTAAAAATTGTTGTGTTCCGGCAGTTAGAGGTAAGATAGCTAGTTCTTCAGTGATGAGGATTCCGGGCGTAGTGCGCTTCCATCTTCGGCATTATTGTCATTTAACATCAGGTGAGGTGAAGGCCATGCACTGTCCGGTTGTGCATAAAAAACCCGTATTCATAAACAACAATCAAACGACCCTTGGCTACGCTAACTCACTGCATTGAAATTGAAATGCTCTGTGGTTTTGTTTTACGTAAAATCGTGCGTTCACACGGCGATACTTTTTACAGGATATTTTTCTCATTTTTCTGTACAAAAAAAAAAGAAATATCCATTTTCCCCCAAATTATTCATACACACAGGGTGCAGGAGTTGGGCATATTTAATTTATCAAACACTAATGTATGTAAAATTTGTTTTATTTTACACACTGAAAAATTTTAGAATCTAATAGGTAATTAATTTTTCAACAAAATCTTTGTCACATGACTCGTTGAAAGCACGACCCGTATTTTTTCTTCAAGTCAGTAATTTGACAAATCGAACTGTCATTTGTCATATTAGTGTATTCTCGAAGAAAAAATTGAAGGTGGTATAGCACTTAGCGGCTGTGTCGGTTATACCGCAACTGAGCCGGTGCAAACCAGTTTTTACCCCGACTGCGTGTTAGTTAACCCGTCGGTGAGAGGTACGCACACATCGCCGCGCTATGTATGAGTGCATCTACAGCGGACCGCCTGTTAGTGCAGTATTTAGTGGCATCAACCTTGCAAATCGTCAACAAAGGAAGCCGCTTGGCACAGGCGTACTTTGTGGTCATTTGAGCTGATTTAGCCCTGTACCAACGTGGTACCACGCTGGTGGTAGCCTGGGGTGGGGGGGAGAGGTGCCTTCTACCACGCTGCACTTTTACATCCATACCTCCATAGTTTTATGACTCATATATGTAGGTTGAGGGTAGGCATGAGAGATGAATAAAACAGTCTAAGCTCGACCACCGTGTTTGATTGCCGTGCCTCCGAACATGACATGGCGCCGCCGGATATAGTTGAAAGTCGAACAATGGAAGCGGTATTGCAACCGCCGCGGCCGTTCAATTTTGAAAATAATTTAACCAACATTACTTCGGGAAATTTGTGCACGGAGTGGGAAAAATGGAAAAAAGCATTTATTGTGTACTATGAAGCATGTGAATTGTCAAAAAAGGATCCCAAAGTGCAAATAAATATTTTATTACACGTGATTGGAGATAAATGTCGCGAAGTATACGACCAGTTTCAAGAAAATTTTACGGATGTGAAGCAATTATTGAACAAATTTGATGGATTTTTTGTACCTAAAAAGAATTTGGCGGTGGAAAGACAAAAATTCTTTAAAAGAGATCAACGAGAAGTCGAGTCTGTGGAACAATACGTTTTTGAATTGAACAAAATTGCTGCAAAATGTGATTTTAAGGATTTGAAGGATGATCTCGTGTGCAGTAGATTGATATGTGGTATCAAAGATGTGGCACTATCGGAACGATTATTACGTGAACCAGACATCAAATTATCGAAAGCTTTAGACATCTGCAGTTTGGCCGAAATGTCACATATGCAAGCATTAAACATCAAATCAGAAAATTACAATCAGCATATTCACGAGATAAATCGAACTTCGGAGCATTCGGAAGAAAACGTAAATGACCTACATTTGATCAAACGACGTTATACAAACGAGCGAGCGTCGATGTCACGGCGAAGGTCAAGCGCCGCCCCGCCCGCCGCGCCCCGGGACTACCAACAAGCGGGCAGTTCGCGCGGGATGCGCGCGAGTCATGCGACACCAACGAATTCATCGGACCGCCGTATTGTTTACCAAAACTCGAATGCATTTAATCATTATCGTAAGCCAGAGCAGCGCGTTGTGGACAATACATCATGTAGAAATTGTGGTTATGTTCATAGGAGGTATGAATGCACGGCATATGGACAAAGGTGTAACAAGTGCAATCGTTTCAACCATTTTGCGCGGATGTGTAGATCGGGCCGTGTGTATGCGGTAGAGGAGGATTCCACCGATCAGGTAATACATCAAATTAATAATCATAGTTCAAAGGATGATTGGCTAGTTGAATTATGCATAAATAATGTTAATGTCAGTTTTAAGCTGGATACTGGAGCTGATGTAAATGTATTACCAAAAAATTTTTTACATAAAATCGGTTTATTAGAAAAAGATCTTACGTGTTCATCGGTAAAACTACGGGGCTATCCAGGTAATAGCATTCCAGTTATAGGGAAGTGTTATTTGAAAACGTCATACAAAAATAATATATACTTTATTAAATTTATCGTTGTTGATGTATCATCACAACCAGTATTGGGTAGGCAATCTTGTGAAGAGTTGCAATTAATAAAAAGAATTATGACAGTTAGTGCAAAAAATAGTAGCGATACAATTTTGGATGAGTTTTCAGACGTATTTACAGGCATGGGCTGCCTTCCCGGTGAGTACAAAATACAGTTAAGGGAGGATGCACAGCCAGTTATTCACGCACCTAGAAAGTTACCTATAGCTTTAAGAGATCAAGTAAAAAATAAATTATTAGAAATGCAGCGTGATGGTATAATTGCAAAGGTCGAGGGCCCAACAGATTGGGTAAATAGTATGTTAGTAGTAAAGAAACCTAATGGAGATTTACGTATTTGCCTTGATCCCCGTGACCTCAACAAAGCTATTAAGCGAGAACATTTTAAATTACCTTCTTTTGAGGAAATTACAGCTAATCTTTCAGGATCCAAATATTTCAGCACTTTAGATGCTAAACAAGGGTTTTGGCAGGTTAAGTTACATTCTACTGACTTGTGTACATTTAATACAGTTTTTGGCCGATTTAAATTTTTACGAATGCCATACGGTATAACTTCAGCATCTGAAATTTTTCATAAACGTCTATACGAACATTTTGATGATATAGAAGGGGTAGTTTTATTTGTAGATGATTTATTAATTCACGGTCCTACTAAGAAAATACACGACGAGCGATTAAGGTTGGTATTAAATAGATGTCGAGAAATAAATATAAAACTTAATAGGGAAAAGTGCAAGATCGGTCTGACTGAAATAAAGTGTCTGGGCCATAAAATAACAAAAAATGGTATTTATCCAGATGACTCACATTTATTAGCTATAAAAAACATTCCAAGCCCGCAATGTGTTAAAGACGTTGAAAGGTTTCTAGGTATGGTAACATATGTTAGTACGTTTATACCTAATTTATCGGATAAAACATTTTTATTGCGTGAATTACTTAAAAAAGACGTGGAATGGCATTGGAACGAAAACCACGAACGATGTTTTAATAGTATCAAACAGTTTTTAATAAGCCCGCCAATATTACAATATTATGATTTAAATAAACCTATTATTATATCTGTCGACGCAAGCAAAAACGGGTTGGGCGCGTGTCTAATGCAAAATAATTTACCGGTTTGTTATGCATCAAAGTCATTCACAAAGACAGAACAATCGTACGCGCAAATTGAGAAGGAACTGTATGCGTGCGTATTTGCTTGTGAGAGGTTCTATACTTATATATACGGCCGTTCGGATATAATGATCGAAACCGATCATAAGCCATTAGTCAGTATTATAAACAAACCTTTAGCGAACGCACCCGCGCGATTACAACGATTGTTAATGCGATTGCAACCTTACTCTTTTAAACTCGTATACAAACCGGGTAAGTATTTGTACATTGCAGATACTTTGTCACGTGCGGTCGCCCCCGGTGTGTGTGTAAATAACCAACCGCGCGATCATCTCGATGCGCAGGCGCAGGTATGTGCGCTAACGGCAGCGAATCCATTGTCTGATTCGCATTTTGTTGAAATACAAAAATATACTAAACAGGATGATGAACTACAGGAGTTAATGAAGGTAATAAAACAGGGTTGGCCTATTGAAAAGTCAAAAGTAAAGGATAAAATTAAGTGTTATTGGGACAGTCGAGATGAACTGACGGTTAATTTTGGTATTATTTGGAAAGGTAATAGGGTTGTTATTCCAAAATGTATGCGAAAAGAAATGTTAAAAAATATTCACATAGGACATCTCGGTATAGAAAAATGCAAATTAAGAGCCCGTGAGATAATGTTTTGGCCAAATATGAGTTCACAGTTACAGGATTATTTGTCCCAATGTCAAGCGTGTTTAACATATAAAAAACAAAACACAAAAGAGACGTTAATACCTCATGATATTCCAAATAGGGCCTGGTCTAAGGTGGGAGTAGATATTTTTCACTTTGGAAACAAATCTTTTTTAATAGTGATAGATTATTTTAGTAAATATATTGAAATTTCCAAATTAAATTCGTTAACATCTCAAAATGTAATTAAAAAACTTAAACTTATTTTTAGTCGGCAGGGAATCCCTGAAATTATTATCTCTGATAATGGTCCAGAATTTTCTTCTAACAGTTTTTATGAATTCTCCCAGCAGTGGAAGTTTCAGCATGTGACGTCATCTCCTAGGTACCCCCAATCAAATGGTCAGGTGGAACGGGCGGTACAAATCATAAAAAACATGATGAAAAAAACAACCTATGATAACTCCGATTTTGATATGGCTATGTTAGAATATTTAAATACTCCAATCAGTAACGATATAGGTTCCCCGGCGGAATTATTATATAATAGGAAATTGCGTAGTATACTTCCCTGCAAACCTTCTTTGTTTACGCCTAAAATTAAACAAAATACCAAACATAAGTTAAATGTTCGCCAACAGCAGGTCAAATATTATTATAATAAAGGGGCGAAAAATTTAAGACCTTTATGTAAGGGCCAAAAAGTCAGGGTCAGAATAAACAATGATTGGATACCAGGAAAAGTAGTTGGTTTTAAAGGCCCTCGTTCTTATTTGGTTACAATCTATCATACAGGAAACACTCTTAGGCGCAATAGGAGGCATTTGTTAATAGACAATAGCCCCGGGGAGCCACCGATGCACAGCTATAATGACGAATTGGTCCAGAATGAAACCATCAGCTCCAGCATTCCTGCACAACAGCCACGTAATGACACCACTAGTGGTTCTAATTATTATTGTACTCGTTTTGGCAGGACAGTTCGACCTCCTGATCGGTGGGGTTACCCCACTACTGCGGCGGCCGATCCGACGCAGTGAGTTATATAAAAAAAAAGAGTTAGATTTAGGTATAAGTAAAATAATAATAAAAAAAAAAGTGTAAATTAGATTTATAAATGAGTTTAATAATAAAATAAAATTATATAAAAAATGCATGTTTAAATGAGATTTATAAATAAAACAATAATTATAAGTTATTAAATTATATATAACAAATTAATTAATAAATAACAATAATGATTTCTTAATTCTAATAATTGGTATGTTTACTATTGTCGAATAGTGAAACAAAATATTAGATAAATAAAATAAATATGGCAAATTGTAATGTTATTAAAATGTAGCTCTGTACGTACTTCTACCTAAGCCATCCTAATTTATTTCACGCATAAATAAAATAAAATAATTGTACATTGTGATTGTGATAAACGCATAAATAAAATAAAATAATTACCTATATGAAATATGTAAAAAAAAAAAAAAAAATGTGTTTTATGTTATAATAATAATAATGCATGCAGGTTAGTAATTTTTGTAAGTATTCAGTTTTTAATTCTGTTTTTGTTTTGTAAAAGGGGATTGTCATATATGTAGGTTGAGGGTAGGCATGAGAGATGAATAAAACAGTCTAAGCTCGACCACCGTGTTTGATTGCCGTGCCTCCGAACATGACAGCAAATAGGTCGTGTTTGGTATCATTTTCATATAATTCAAGGACGAGGAATTCATTTCTGGAACAATTTTTACACTCGTTCATATAAAAAATAACAGTTCTGCGCAAAAACAGAAAAGTAAAAAAACAAAAATCTTACAAAATCTATGCCTACAAATAAACCACGAGATTGTGCTTTATAAAAAAAATGATTAAACAGCCCTGTTTATATAAAATATATAAACATCAACTTTCTCATACAAATTATATTTATAAATGTGTCAAAAAAAACATTTCCGCCGCGCGGCGGTATTTTGGTGCAGTATATTTGGATAGGATTTATCACTTATTATTTAATAATGACACAAATAGGTTGTGTTTGGTATCGTTTTCATGTAATTCAAGGAGCCCCCTCCTTTCATTCATCATTTCTGCAACAGCATTTTCTCGTTCATAGAAAAAAAAAATAAGTTCAGTGCAAAAAAAAAAAAAAAAAAAACTTACATAATGCCGAAACTCTATGCCTACAATTAAACCACGAGATTATGCTTTATAAAAAAATATGTTTAAACAGCCCTATTTATCTTAAATATATGAACATAAACTTTTCTAAAGAAATTATATTGATAAATATGTAAAAAAATTCAGTTGCGACGCGAGGCGGTATTTTGGTGCAGTATTTTTTGATTTGGACTTATCACTTATTGTTTAATAATGACACGGATAAGGATTGGTAGTCCCATAATTTTACTTCAAAAGAGAGTTAAAGTTATAATTATTTTATTTACCTCGTTATAACAAATTTTATTGGCAGTTTCCGTTGCATCCACTTTATTTATCTTTTTAAACAATTGCACCTTCCTGCGCATTTTTGCTTACACTTACACCTTATTTACTCCATGCAATCTGTGGTTGCTGGCAGAAGGTCGGTCCACATAGGCTCCCATAAGCCATTATTTTTAGCGCGACCCTAATCTGTAGGCCATGGCAAGTTTTGGATTGGTTTTAAAAGTTGATCCCATACATTCCTCCCTGGTAAATCACTCGCAAAATTTGGTTGCACAGGGCGTCTCTGGTTGGTGGAGATTCTCCAGCTGCTTGTCCTTTTTCGTGAATAGCTCTTATCTGCATTGATTAATATCAAGGAGATTCGTTCCAACATTTCCAGCAATAACTTAAATCACAAAAGCCTTATTGCCAAGCCAACTTATTGGCAAAGCCTGCTCCACATTTCCTTTTTTAGCGCATTATATCCTTCCGTTGCAATTGGATAAGCACCCCAAGCTTTAAAAGCGCTTTTTTCCCATTACCAGCAAAAGTCGATACGATATTCATCCACACCCGGAAAAGGAGTTGAACAGTGGCCGTGGCAATACTTCTGCTTTTTCCGGTCCTAAAAGAAGATAAACTGTATTAATTGCTTGAGGAATTGTGGGTTCTCATATTGGCACGGGTAAAAATCGTCAGTTCCTGCCTTGCCATGCAATTGCAGCTTCATTAGTAACCCAAATAAGTATAGTATTTTCACACTTTAAAATCTAAAAAGAATTCAGTTTCAATTATCTTTTAGGACCGGAAAAAACAGAAGTATTGCCACTCTGTTCCACGCCTTTTCCGGGTGTGATACCGTATCGTCTTTTGCTGGTAAAGGGAAAAAGCGCTTTCGAAGCTTGGGGCGCTTGAAGGATTTAAATACCCTAAGGAAGGAAATGTGGAGCAGGCTTTGCCAATAAGTATTAGAAACAATTGTCATTGCTTTGTATGACAAGTAAGTTACTGGTGATTGACTTTTGTGATTTAAGTTATTGTTGGACATGTCCGAATGCATCTCCTTGATATTAAGCCCGCCGGTAACGATCAATTGCGATTGTCAATTTTTCTGTCAATTCCATTGTTGGAGCAATTGACAATCGCTTCAATTGCACGCGTAAACGATATTTTTTTCCGTCAATGGGCGTCAATTGCGGAAAAATTGACAATCGCAATTGATCGTTAACGGTGGGCTTTGATCAATGCAGAAAAGTGCTATTCACGAAAAAGGACAAGCAGCTGGAGAATCTCCACCAACCAGAGACGCCCTGTGCAACCAAATATTGCGAGCGATTTATCAGGGAGGAATGTATGGGGTCAACATTTAAAACCAATCCAAAACCTGCCATGTTCTACAGACTGGGGTTGGGCTAAAAGTAATGGCTTGTGGGAGCCTATGTGGACTGCTTTATCGCCAGCAGCCACAGCTTGCATGGAGTAAATACGGTGTAAGTGTAAGCAAAAATTCGCAGGAAGGTGCAATTGTTTAAAAAGATAAATAAAGTGCACCGAACTATGTGGATGCAGCGAAACTGCCATAAAATTCGTTATAACTAGGTAAAGAAAAAGGTTTTCTTAAATATTACTACAACTCTCTTTTAAAGTATAACTATGGGACTACCAATACTAATCCGTGTTATTATTAAACAATAAGTGATAAGTCCAAATCAAAAAATACTGCACCAAAATACCGCAGCGCGACGCAACTGATTTTTTGAGACATTTGTAAATATAATTTCTATAGAAAAGTTTATGTGTATATATTTAAGATAAATAAGGCTGCTTAAACATATTTTTTTATAAAGCATAATCTCGTGGGTTAATTGTGGGCATAGATTTTGTAAGTTTTTTTTCTTATTTTTCTTGTTTTGCACTGAACTTATTTTTTTTTCTATGAAGGAGTAAAAATGTTGTTGCAGAAATGAATTTCCCGTCCTTGAATTACATGAAAACGATACCAAACACAACCTATTTGTGTCATTATTAAACAATAAGTGATAAATCCTATCCAAATATACTGCACCAAAATACCGCCGCGCGGCGGAAATGTTTTTTTGACACATTTATAAATATAATTTGTATGAGAAAGTTGATGTTTATATATTCTATATAAACAGGGCTGTTTAATCATATTTTTTTTATAAAGCACAATCTCGTGGTTTATTTGTAGGCATAGATTTTGTAAGATTTTTGTTTTTTTACTTTTCTGTTTTTGCGCAGAACTGTTATTTTTTATATGAACGAGTGTAAAAATTGTTCCAGAAATGAATTCTTCGTCCTTGAATTATATGAAAATGATACCAAACACGACCTATTTGCTAAAACTATGGAGGTATGGATGTAAAAGTGCAGCGTGGTAGAAGGCACCTCTCCCCCCCACCCCTGGCTACCACCAGCGTGGTACCACGTGGGTACAGGGCTAAATCAGCTCAAATGACCACAAAGTACGCCTGTGCCAAGCGGCTTCCTTTGTTGACGATTTGCAAGGTCCCCATACAAATGATGCCACTAAATACTGCACTATGTAGGCAGCTTGTTAGTTTACGTTTATTTTCTCATGTGCTTTTACCCTGATTTTTGTACGTATTATAAAATTTGGGTTTTTTATATCTAACATATTTTTTGCCAATACCCTAGGCATGGTAAATCGACAGTTGTATCGGCCGCGTTGCGAGCGGTGGGCAACATAGTGACGGGCAACGACGCTCAGACGCAGGCGGTGCTGAACTGCCAACCGCTGTCGAACTTACATGCGTTGCTCAGGTCCAATACTGAGGCGCTCAAGAAGGAGGCGTGTTGGACTCTGTCCAATATCACGGCGGGCAACGCTAACCAGATACAGGTAATTTAAGATTACATCCTACCGCTTTTAGCAAATTTTTAGCAAATTCACAGCTTAGGAACAGACAAGGCGGTATTAAACTGTCAGCCGTTGTCGAACTTACATGCGTTGTACAGGTCCAATACTGAGGCGCTCAAGAAGGAGGCGTGTTGGACTCTGTCCAATATCACGGCGGGCAACGCTAACCAGATACAGGTAATTTAAGATTACATCCTACCGCTTTTAGCAAATTCACAGCTTAGGAACAGACAAGGCAGTATTAAACTGTCAGCCGCTGTCGAACTTACATGCGTTGTTCAGGTCCAATACTGAGGCGCTCAAGAAGGAGGCGTGTTGGACTCTGTCCAATATCACGGCGGGCAACGCTAACCAGATACAGGTAATTTAAGATTACATCCTACCGCTTTTAGCAAATTCACAGCTTAGGAACAGACAAGGCAGTATTAAACTGTCAGCCGCTGTCGAACTTACATGCGTTGTTCAGGTCCAATACTGAGGCGCTCAAGAAGGAGGCGTGTTGGACTCTGTCCAATATCACGGCGGGCAACGCTAACCAGATACAGGTAATTTAAGATTACATCCTACCGCTTTTAGCAAATTCACAGCTTAGGAACAGACAAGGCGGTATTAAACTGTCAGCCGTTGTCGAACTTACATGCGTTGTACAGGTCCAATACTGAGGCGCTCAAGAAGGAGGCGTGTTGGACTCTGTCCAATATCACGGTGGGCAACGCTAACCAGATACAGGTAATTTAAGATTACATCCTACCGCTTTTAGCAAATTCACAGCTTAGGAACAGACAAGGCAGTATTAAACTGTCAGCCGCTGTCGAACTTACATGCGTTGTTCAGGTCCAATACTGAGGCGCTCAAGAAAGAGGCGTTGGACTCTATCCAATATCATGGCAGGGAACGCTAACCAGATACAGGTAATTTAAGATTACATCCTACCGCTTTAAGCAAATTCACAGCTTAGGAACAGACAAGGCAGTATTAAACTGTCAGCCGCTGTCGAACTTACCCCTCGTTTTCACCAAGGTATAATACAAGTATAATACATATTTTATGCAATTGTTTTGATTTTTGTTCTCATTCATATACACGTATAAAACATGTTGTATACAAAACTTGTTATGTACTTGTAATTGCCTACTTTCATTTCGTTCAAACACACACACGTTCGTAACAGTGTGAACGAGAAGAATGTTTGAGACTGTTGCAATACATGTATAAAACAAATACTTGTTTACAACAAGTTTACAACAAGTATTCTACAAGTTTTATATGAGACTCGTATTTAACATGTTTCTTGGTGAAAACGAGGGGTTACATGCGTTGCTCAGGTCCAATACTGAGGCGCTCAAGAAAGAGGCGTGTTGGACTCTGTCCAATATCACGGCGGGCAACGCTAACCAGATACAGGTAATTTAAGATTAAATCCTACCGATATTAGGTTAAACATTAGCACGTGACTCTCAATTGTAGGTACAGTACGAGGCTATATCTTGAAATCGGGTGGAGATTGCGCGGAACGCGTATTTTGGGCATGCGTGGCGGTGAGGGGCGCGGGCGGCGGGAGGGGCGGGCGCTATTGGTCGCTCACAAGAGCACATGCGCGACCTTAACCCACTCCGTGGAAAAAAATACAAGATATATGCCTTGTACTGTACATAACATGATTTTCCAGGATTTTAGCTTTAACACAAATTATTTTAACGTGTTCCGACAACTAACGGCAATTTACTAAGAAATATGTTATCAAAGCAAAATTATCTGATTAAATGCAATATGTTTGTAGTATTTGCAAATACAACTTTAGTGACACTCTGTGTCTATCGGTCTGTATGAAAACCCTTTATCTCGGGAACATGTGGAAGTATTGAGTTGAAATTAAAACCATATATACGGTTTTTTGAAGCTGTAAAAAAAATCAAACATCTAAGTTAACTTAAAAAAAAGATACGGCCTTTTATGCAGCAAAAAATGCATATTTCGACACTCAACGGTATCAAAATTCATAGAGTACTTCCCGTTGACCGAAAACTATGAAATTTGGAAAGTAATATCGTCTTTACTACAAGTACACAGAAAAATCTATAGATTTGTAATTGAATCTGAAAAAATATGGAGTTTATTTAAGTACCAACAAAGTACGGAACCCCTGGGTGGGCGAGTCCGACTCGCACTTGTCCGGTTTTTTGGTGTTTTAATGTGCTTGTAATTTATTATAAACAAGTTTCAGTAAAAGTATCATTTCGCATTACAGGCAGTCATTGATGCAAATATATTTCCCACATTAATTGAAATTTTAAAAGAAGCCGAATTTAAAACGAGGAAAGAAGCCGCTTGGGCTATCACAAACGCCACGAGCGGCGGTAACCACGCGCAAATTAGGTAAGAAAATTCAACAAAATTAAAATATTAAATTGATCAGTATACTTAATAGTTATTTATAGTCCAATCAATGAGCATATTTGTTGTATGGAGACTTCCGAATAATTCTCCCGTCTATGAAATTTGGCATGTGATGAAGTTAGGTAATACAGATTGCAGATGAACAATAATCCAATAAATTTTGTTACGAGAAGTTAGGTATTTTTACCTAAACATATAAATCGCTTATATCTCTCTGTGAATATTTCCTCGGGCTAAAATACTTTCTGTATACGTATTATAGTACTAGTTAGAATAAGTATGTAAAGGAATCCAATATTTTTTCGGTTTCAGAGATACCCCAATTTTAAATTTCAACATTTTTCAATAAATCTTCTATTGAAAAAATTATCTGCTGATTATTATTTTTAACATGTTTTTATATCCTTAAATATATAGCTTTGTTTAGTAAGCCAATAAATTTTCTTCTTTAATCATATTTTTTATTTTTTGGTCTTAATAGGTAATGTGAAAAACAGTCGGTCCATTTTTATACATTTATGTATAAATATGATTAAAGAATAAAATTTATTGGCTTACTGAACAAAGCTTTATATTAAGGGTATAAAAACATATAAAAAAAAAATAATCAGCAGATAATTTTTTCAACAGAAGATTTATTAAAAAATATTAACATTTAAATTTGGGGTATCTCTTAAATCGAAAAAATATTGGATTCCTTTACATACTTATTCTAACTAATACATAAGTACGTATACAGAAATTATTTTAGCCCGAGGAAATATTCACAGAGAGTTATAAGCGATTTTCATGTTTAGGTAAAAATAACTAACTTCTCGTAACAAAATTTATAGGATTATTGTTCATCTGTAATCTGTATTACCTAACTTTATCACATGCCAAATTTCATAGACAGGAGAATTATTCGGGTTGCATAAGCCCCGTTGATTGGACTATTATGCAACTGTAGTACAATGAGGGGTAATTAAACATGAAGGTATGTTTATCACATGAGTATACCTAATTATCCTTCAGGTTCAAAGTGTACACTTTCCATAATGTACACCGGTCTAAAAAGGTACATTTCCCGAAATGTCCACTTCCCAAAAAGTACATTTGCCAAAGAGGAACATTTCCCAAAATGTCCACTTCCCAAAAATGTACACACTTAGAACAGATGGAATAACCGATTGGATACATTTTTAAGTACCAGGATCACATAAATATCGAAGGTAAACTTCTATTATTTCGAAAAATATCTTACTTTTTATATATTATATATTTTTTATCTAGTCAGTTATTCCTATCTGTTCTAAAGGTGTCGATTTTGGGAAAGATACATTTTGGAAAATGTATACACATCTACTTTGTCTAGGGATACAGGTGTTATTTTCATACAAACGTGGTAACTTTGAAGCCTTGGTTTTCTGCAGGAGGATGTACCGTGCTGTAATCAGGTGATGGCCATCCAGGGAGTGAATGGAGTAGATTCAGATAGTATACACACCCAACTGATCTGGGGCCGTACCGGCTAACGAATCGATTATCGAAAAGTCTGCTGGGTTTCAACTTAAAACAGAAAAATCAAAGTAAGGAATTTCGTCTTGTACTTTCTGTTGACGTAATTTGGAAGATAACGATGTTCGTGTGACATCATGAATTGGGGTTCGCCATTTTGGCTAAATTGGGGCTCGATTTATCTGTTTTAATTTGAAACCCAGCGGACTTTTCGATAATCGATTCGTTAGCCGGTACGGCCCCTGATCAGCATTCTAAAAGATTAATGGGTCAGAGTTCTGTTTGAGGATTTCCATAGATTTTCATGCTATTTTCGCGGTTTTTTTAAACATGTCCATTACGTTTTTAGAATGCTGGTCAGATCAGTTGGGTGTGTATAGCTATCTGAATCTCCTCCATTCACTCCCTGGATAGCCGTCATCAGATCACAGCACTACATCCCTGGCAGGAAACCAAGGCTTCAGAGTTACCTCGTTTGTATGAAAATAGCACCTGTATCCCTAGACAAAGTTGATGTGTGTACTTTACGGGAAGTGGACATTTTGGGAAATGTACTTTTTGGGAAGTAAATATATCGGGAAATGTACCTTTTGGGAAGTGGACATTTCGGGAAATCTACATTTTGAGACAGGTGTACATTATGGGAAGTGTACATTTTGAAGCTGAAGGCTAATTATGTACAGTTGCATACAAGATTTATCTATACCCATGATATGAATTATATTGAAACAACCAGTGTCATGGTAGCCGTGATATCTGAGCGAGTGGCTGGTCGCGCCTTTCGCGCTCGATTCCGTCATTAAAACATCCAAACGAGTGTTTTAATGTTGTATTGAATTTCATAATGTAACTCCTTCGGGCGTGGGTGCGAGGAGCGCGTCCGTCTTTTGTTCGGATATTGTGGTTACTATGACACTGGTTGTTGCTATAAGCTGTTTCGGAACCTTTTATAGAGGATTTAAAGCGAGGCTGTAGAGAAAATTAATTAACAAAACAATTTCAGGTACCTAGTTGAACAAGGTTGTATCCCACCATTATGTGACTTATTAACATTAACAGACGTTAAAACTATTCAAGTTGCCTTGAACGGGCTAGACAATATTCTTAAATCTGGTCAGCAATCGGACCAACGGGACAATCCATATGCTGCACTAATCGAAGAGTGTTTTGGTAAGTATTGTAATGTATTAATTGATCTATCACTTTCATACTGTATTTGACTGTCTACTTACCTTCAAATTCAATAAGTAGCATATGGAAAAAGTTATATTGAGCCATTTTAGGACGAACATCGTAACCGCCATTTTGCATATATTAGAGGAGAACGCTGTTTTAAAAATATTTTTTAAAATTATTGCAAGCGACAAGTATTTAACTATTGTAAGCACCAAGTAGGAAGCTTGCTATAAAGTTTATAGCAAGCTTTTTACTTGGCGCGAAGTATAAACTAAGTAATCTAGTATTATATCGTAAGCGGCAGTAGTATTTTATTGAGCGACAGGTACTTACTATTTTTACGATATATCAGTCGATGCAGCCTGCCTAGCATGACCACCGAAACACGATATGATAAGGTGATTTATCACGTGTAACTGTCAAAAGACAATGGATTTTGACAAATTGGGTGTCGATAAAACGCTATATCACGCGATATATATCTTTCGTCGGTCATGCTAGGGGGGCAGGTTGCGATATAAACTGTTGGGTTGTAATGTAAGTAACTTACGATAAAAACTTTAAAATTTAATAAAATTGAATTATATTCTGCTGTGATGTGACCTCTAAAGTCAGTGCTGTAAGGTGCAAAATCAGCTGATATGGCGGTTACACGGTACTACACGGTAAATTTTTAACTATATCTAAAAATGAAATGGGGATTTCAGGCCACGTAAATGAACAACTCTTACTATGGGGCCAACTACGAAATCGCGAAAAAAAAGCGGCCAAGTGCGAGTCGGACTCGCGCACGAAGGGTTGCGTACCAAAAAACGGCAAAAAAATTACGTTTGTTGTATGGGAGCCCCCCTTAAATATTAATTTTATTCTGTTTTTAGTATTTGTTGTTATAGCGGCAACAGAAATACATCATCTGTGAAAAGAAGATCGGCGAACTTCTATGTAATTTCAGACCTCTACTTAAAGAGTCCCGTTCATGAAAGGAATTGACTGATATTTATAGATCTACGCTAGACTAACAAAAGAGTTAATCGTTTTAACTATTTCAAAGTTGGGATTAAAAAGATATTAAATACGCACGATGATACGAAAACAAACACAGAAATTCAAATGTGCGTGAGTGTTGGCTTGCTAGTAGTCGTTTCTAAAAAAGTACGCCCAGGCTCCTAGAATAGTACGAAAATGGCAAAAAGGGCACGCAAACCTATAAATCAAGGTATAACATTCTTTTTTTTTACTGTGTTTTGAGAAACATACGCCTATTTTTACATTTTGGGGTTCAATCGTTAAAAAGTATTAAATACTGTGATGTGAACCACAGTACGACACACGCTCAAATAGTACGTAAATCGTACCAAAAGGTACGATCTGGCAACCCCGAACGTCAATGTCAGTGATAGATTTGACCAATGATGAAGGAATAATATGGACCTGACATACCTACGAGAAAAGCGTGCATACCTATTTCATTGTTCTCCATTCAAACGCAACTAAACATGGCGGCTTAGCTTAGTGTATCCCTTAAGTAAACAGCACAGAGTCGAAATTGTAACATGTAAACGCAAAACAATATGGCGGACACGGTATACGCCTGACGTCACGAGTCACAAATGGTTTGTTATTGCAGTTTATGCCACTTCCATAGGTTTCCTTTTTCAGAGGATTTGACATTGACTGATATTGTTGAAACAACACACTTTTATTAATGGGAAGGCAAAGAAGTCTATGTTCATACAGCCACATTCTTCAGTATTTTTTTTCTCTTTGCAGTAGAATACATTCAAAATACAGATGTTTCGGCTTGTTCAGGCTTTCTAATGTCTCCTAGAGTATTGCTTGATTTTTGATAGATCAAAACATTTTAAATATACTTCAACATTATGCATATTGAAAATAGAATTGATTACTTTAGTATTAAAACTTCTGCGTTGATTGGAACATACTCTTACAAGAATAAATCGTTTAGTTTTTGCATTATAGAAACGTTTTGTTACAATATAATTGATAGTTATTTATCTTTTGACTCCCTTCTTTTAAAATCATGATTTTGTGGAATTAAATTCTACGAATTTAACTCTATTTAATTAACATGTTTCCGATTGTGAACGTCCTTGTAAAATATGAAGTCGAGTTTCGCCGATCTTCTTTCAACTTTCTAGCTATCACGGTTCATGAGATACAGCCTGGTGACAGACAGACAGACAGACGGACAGCGGAGTCTTAGTAATAGGGTCCTGTTTTTACCCTTTGGGTACGGAACCCTAAAAATCAGCTGTTCCATAGAAAAGTACAACGTCGACTCGACTATAATGTATGGAACAGCTGATTTTTTTTTCGCGATTTCGTGGTTGGCCCCATAGTAAAAGTTGTTCATTTACATGGTCCTAAAACCCCCTTTTCATTTTTACTTATACTTAAAAATTAACCGTGTATAAACACATTTTTTTGCGAATTTCGGGGCTTACGATGTTCGTATGCTATTTTTTATGCTCGTTATGGTTTCTTAAATTAATATCAATTTTCGCTTGAGCACATTATTTATTGCAAGTTATCACTTGTTTTATATCTAAAACACAGGTCTGTATAAGAATTTTGGCTTATCAATATCAGTAATCTTTCAAAAAGAACTGTGATATATTCAGTGCAAATATAAAAATATAATGCAACTTATTGCCCCAATTTTTTGAAAAGTATGGTACAGGAATGAAACTTTTTTCCAATTCAAGTAAGTATAGATTGATTTTTTTGGCTTTAGTGTATCATAAAATCATAACTTTTCTTCACCGGGACAGATTTTTTGGTGCCATAATAGTAAAAGTCAACCCTTATGATGATATCTAACAGGTGTATCAAGACACTCAACGAAGCCGAAGTCCACGCATTCCGCCCATCATCGGAATCATTTTTGTCTTCTAGACTATATCTGGGAAACCAATAGCTATGAAGTTGTTGAAGGTCAAAGTCAAGAATGTTTTTTAAACATTTTTATTAAATCTTATTTTATTCGTTATTTTCTAACTTTTGTCTACAGAAACATTATCAAAATTGTATGTATTTCGTAACGAACAATGGCTTCAAAACGTCATTACTCAATGTATTTAATGAGCATGCACATAAACGTTGCCTTTCAACTCGGCCGCACGCAGCTATATAGCATTCACTCGCAGGCGCGGTCTTTTGTATGCAATGCTTTTTAACACCAAAAATTAAAATCGTTTCCCAGCAATAATTATGAACAGAAATGGTCGTGATGATGGGCAGATTACGTAGACCTCGGCTTCGTTGAGTGTCTTGTTACACCTGGTATACTCGGAAACTAGTTTCATTCCTGCACTATTCTTTTCAAAAAATTTGCCCACAAAAGTCAACGGAAAAGTTGCATTTTCTTTTAACTTACATTTCAGGTTTGGACAAAATAGAATTCTTACAATCGCACCAAAACCTCGATATATACCAGAAGTCGTTCGAGATAATCGAGAACTTCTTCGGGTCAGAGGAGGAAGACAGCCGGCTGGCGCCCGCCGTGTCGGCCAGCACCGACCACTTCCAGTTTAGCGCCGACCAGGCCGTGCCCATGGGCGGCTTCCAGTTCTAGCCTGGCCCACACACACGGGACCACTGCAGTGAGTGTTCATATCTAAGGCGCTCTCCTGACCGATAGTGGCGCCGTGTCGGCCAGCACCGACCACTTCCAGTTCAGCGCCGACCAGGCCGTGCCCATGGGCGGCTTCCAGTTCTAGCCTGGCCCACACACACGGGACCACTGCAGTGAGTGTTCATATCTAAGGCGCTCTCCTGACCGATAGTGGCGCCGTGTCGGCCAGCACCGACCACTTCCAGTTCAGCGCCGACCAGGCCGTGCCCATGGGCGGCTTCCAGTTCTAGCCTGGCCCACACACACGGGACCACTGCAGTGAGTGTTCATATCTAAGGCGCTCTCCTGACCGATAGTGGCGCCGTGTCGGCCAGCACCGACCACTTCCAGTTCAGCGCCGACCAGGCCGTGCCCATGGGCGGCTTCCAGTTCTAGCCTGGCCCACACACACGGGACCACTGCAGTGAGTGTTCATATCTAAGGCGCTCTCCTGACCGATAGTGGCGCCGTGTCGGCCAGCACCGACCACTTCCAGTTCAGCGCCGACCAGGCCGTGCCCATGGGCGGCTTCCAGTTCTAGCCTGGCCCACACACACGGGACCACTGCAGTGAGTGTTCATATCTAAGGCGCTCTCCTGACCGATAGTGGCGCCGTGTCGGCCAGCACCGACCACTTCCAGTTCAGCGCCGACCAGGCCGTGCCCATGGGCGGCTTCCAGTTCTAGCCTGGCCCACACACACGGGACCACTGCAGTGAGTGTTCATATCTAAGGCGCTCTCCTGACCGATAGTGGCGCCGTGTCGGCCAGCACCGACCACTTCCAGTTCAGCGCCGACCAGGCCGTGCCCATGGGCGGCTTCCAGTTCTAGCCTGGCCCACACACACGGGACCACTGCAGTGAGTGTTCATATCTAAGGCGCTCTCCTGACCGATAGTGGCGCCGTGTCGGCCAGCACCGACCACTTCCAGTTCAGCGCCGACCAGGCCGTGCCCATGGGCGGCTTCCAGTTCTAGCCTGGCCCACACACACGGGACCACTGCAGTGAGTGTTCATATCTAAGGCGCTCTCCTGACCGATAGTGGCGCCGTGTCGGCCAGCACCGACCACTTCCAGTTCAGCGCCGACCAGGCCGTGCCCATGGGCGGCTTCCAGTTCTAGCCTGGCCCACACACACGGGACCACTGCAGTGACTGTTCATATCTAAGGCGCTATAGGGAACATGCATCAATTTTTTTTTTGTATCAAAATCAAAAGTATAATGCGTGAGCAAATCAACTGTAATATTAAAACTTTTCTCTTGTGTTTTTTTCTCGTGATATAGTTACTTGAAGTTAGCACGCAGCAGCACCCGCCGAAAACGCTCTTTACAAAAAGGTTAACATTTGTGACGTCACTCATGTCACGTTTCAGTGCATTAGTATGGAGTTAGCCAAGAATTTTCAAATATCTCCCTAAATATTGCGTTTAAGTACATATGTGTCATACAAAATATTATTTCTTATTTGATGTTCTATCCGACTGTTAAGTGCATTATATCCGAAAACGAAAAAAAAATCGTTATTTTCCCTTGTGTGATAAAACTAAAGTAATACATTTTATTATTTATTTTTCTGTTCCATCATGTTTTTATACGTGTCCGCAGCGATCAAGCTCAAATTTATCAAAATCACTTATGCATGTTCCCTATTCTGACCGAAAGTGGCGCCGCGGTCAATTCTATTTAATATTGTAATTCTCACAAAGACCTGAAAGTTGAGTCTGTCAAGGAAGGATTAAGTTGATTGTGTAGGGCAAAACATGTGCTATGGACCCGGCCTTACTTACACCCTATTTTGGCTTTGGTGAACAATTTTCATTGCTGAAACATTACATTAGGGTGAGCTTACAATTGTTCAAAAATTGTGTTCTTGGGCTCTTTTTGAGCAAAGCTGTAATAGCAGACATCTCTCATAATTAATTTTAATAGCAGTATTATTATTTTTTGTTATGGTTTTTCCCGCTCATTTTCATTTCGGATCCATTCCATTATAGCAGGGCCTAGTAACTCAAACTAGTTCAACTTGCTTATAATAATCTTTTTTATTTTACTATCCTCAAGACATTTTTTTTTATTTTTCAGATGTCTGTAATGTACTGGAGTATGGACTTCACTTAGGCAATCAATTTTGCGAACAAAACTTACACCTGAGTGTATGATATATTTTGCACCTTTTATGTATATGTCATTTTATCATAATTTATGGTTGAAATTATTAACAAAAGAAAATGCGCCTTATATTTTGCTAAATATTGTAGATAACGGCATTATCTAGTTCATTTATGTTGTAATTAAAAATATTTTTTGTTGGCCTCCCTGTCTGTATTTGTTACTTATAAAATAAAACTTGTATATTGTTATGTGAAAAGGAATATTTTTTATTGCTCAGAACTAATACATAATTAATACACCATGACTGTTTTGCTTCCTAGACCCCACTATAATAAGTGCATGAATAATCTTTATAATGAATACTCTTGGATCTATTTCCTCATAGAGACAATATGCTATGCTCTAGCTAGAGTCTAGACAATTTTATATAATAAGTTTTTTTAATTTTCTTCAGAAAATAAGTTTGATTTATAGTATTAGGCATAAATATTAAGACACTTTCAGTAGGCTAACTAGGGCAGACTGCAATAATTTGCCCTACACTCACGACAAAATGTATAGTTGTTGTTGATTAAAAATACTTTTGATAATAAGATTTATAACAGTTATATTTCAAAATTCTTACAAATAAATAACATTTGTGGTATGCATAGCTTAGCTTAGCACCAACTACAGTCTTAAAAGTTCCGATTTTGGATTATGCTGGCTGGAGGAAATATATTTTTTTAGTGTTTCAAGACTGATAAATCGGGTTTGTTACCAATATACTCCCAATTCATTGAAATATATAGACATCATAACAAAAGAGTTTTCTTTATGAAGGTCTTCCCAAAATCGCATTCTTTCATGGAAGGGATTTCTACCTTTAGTTAGTTCTGTTCCTATACTAAGATAATTTAATTTGTCCTTGTTTTCTATGCAGTCCCATTTAATTTGTAGTAGAGGATCATCTTCTTCTGGAGTAGGATTGCTAAAAAAATATAAATATTATTTATTATAATTAGAAAAAGCAACATACTATAGGCTAGACTGATAGACTGCTTAAATTAAGGACTTTCGAAGTGCATACTTGGAACACAGATAACAATGTAGATAAATAAAATAAGTAGGTGATAATGATTGATTCAGTAACAAATTTTAATATTGTTTCTTCCAAACTTAATTAAGGAATTAAGTCTTTGGCAGAGTAAGCAAGCTCTTGCTTGCTTACTCTGCCTGTTGTATCACTGACTGTTGTACCAAACAAAAAATATATTTTGATATTTATATTTATGTAATCATACTAAGTAATTGTGTGCATTGATGGGAGTGCTTGAAAAAATTTGATTTCATTTTGGTATTCTGAAGAGTATTTTGATAAGTGGTACAAATAAGACGAAGTTGTTTGTTACATAATAGTTTACATACCCAAATTTCGCAAAATTAGTCCACATTTTTACAACTCTGCTTCTAGTAACAACGGAGTCTCTTGAGCCCTTACATATTTGAGGATTATTTGAAGAATTTGTCAACTTTATTCCGTAAATGAATGTAATTTCTGCAGTATGTCCAAGGCTACACAAACATGCAAGGTTCTTCGGGACAGACCAATCGCCTGCACAGTTAATTATGTAATAAAATACAGGACATTCTGAGGCAAACTCACTGTGTAACCTCACAGTTTTGTTTATGTAATATAAGAAATAATAGTCACTTATCAATTGTAAATACTGTGATTTAGTATTTTCATGGAATGTACAGTCTTCTCCTAAATAAAATTTTAATAATTTGTGACCAATATCTTTCGTTACTTTTGCATCTGATGAAAGTGACTTTGGCACAATGCGGCAAACATCTTCATTAAACTTCTGAAAATCACCATAGAAATCATCTGTTACGAATTCTAAAACTGATCCTTCTATATTATTGGATCCAATAATTAATGGTACTTTGTTGAAATTACCACTTTTTAATAGTAACAATGGGCTTTTTGTAAGGAAAGCTGGTAAACCTTCGAGATCGTCTTCTATACATGGCTTGAAAATAGAATAAAAAATGTTGCACTCATCCAAATTGTTAAATTCCTCCTGTAATTCATAAGAAGCTTTTAAAATATCTTCTGCAGAGAATGTTCTCAATTCTTCAACAATTTCTATGACATTTTGTTTGTCGATACCAAGCTTTTTAGCTAAATCCATTACTGCTAATGATGGATTTTTTGTTAAACACCAGTTATTTAAGGCACTGCAGCTTTGAATAATAGCCTTGTGGAACAATCCTGATGCCATAGGGGACAGCATTAGTAAATGCACTGCTGTGCCTCCTGTGCTGTTGCCAAATATGGTGACATTGTTGGGGTCTCCACCAAACTTTGCTATATTATTTTGGACCCATTTTAATGCCATAACTAAATCTTTCAAGCCACAGTTCCCAGGAGCTGTAAATTCATTAATTGACAAGAAACCAAATGGTCCAAGCCTAAATCCACATCTTACAAATACAACACCCTGATCATTTAGCAGTGAAGGATCCAAATACATGTCTAAAGTGTTTGTAAACAGGTATGTTCCAATCCAGAACATTACTGGTAGAGGTTTATCATGATTTATACTTTTTGTAGAAATTTCAATGTAAAGACAATCTTCCGATCCCTGAATTTTTTTATCTTCTATACATATGGGCAGGTCTGCAGCTTGTGTGCAATCACATACTTCTGTCCACGGTGTGACGGGAGCTGGTGGCTAAAATAGATAAGTAAACACCATGAATAGCACCTATACAGTAAGATAGTACGTATACAAGTTTTTCGAGGAGCTCGATGACACAGTGGTTTAGCGTCTGACCCAGCGATTGCGTAAGTTAAGCAACGTTCGCAAGGGTTGGTCATGGGATGGGTGACCAAAAATTTACTATCGCGAACTCCTCCAGGCACGTTAAGCCGTTGGTCCCAGCTGCATTTGCAGTTGTTAATACCCACCAATCCGCATTGGGCCCGCATGGTGGGTAATGGCCCATCCTCCTTATCCACCCATAAGGAAGGCTTGTGCCTCATCACTGGGGACGTTAAAAATGGCTGATGGTCAAATCTTTTAAGTAAACCTTTCTTTTACAAGTGTTTTCACATTTTGCAGCTCGGGTAGGTTATGAAAATAATAATTACTTAATTTATTATAGGTGAATGTTTTCAATTTCAAACAGTTGTTATACGTCTTTTAATCTTAAATTGCTATTTAAAAAAATGTTGTCAATCAAATTGTCAATATGATAACAATATCTTTCATTATTCTATGTGTGGAAAACCATTTGTTGTATTTTATAAATGATTAATTCAAAGTTGGGTGAAGATTGTTTACCAAATAAGACAAGTAAGGATAAACAGACTATCTATATCTATTATACATTATGTTTCTCTTCTATCATATTAGTGTCATCAGTCAATCCAACGCTTGCTTATGGGGTTACATAGGGTTACAAAAACATAATGTTCGTCAAATTATTAAAATTGTGATGCAACAATTTGATAAGAACTAACTTACTCTAAATCTTAATGCTCCAAGAGGAGGTTTTGCATAAGGTATTTTCTTGAAATTATAATAAGTCCCATCGTTTCTTTTATCAATATATCCATTAACAGGACCATCTGTGGTAATAATTAAATATTTTTGTATTTCCTTCGATGAAGAGTTTTCCATTGTTCCCAATCCATATAATTAAAAACAACACAACTAAAATAGAAGAAGGAAGGAATCACAACACAATATTCACTTTTACATTCAAAAAAATAAACTCCATTCATAGAAGTACTTCCACACGTTTGAGTTGTCTGCAGTGTTGCCAGATATTTATAATGAAAATCTGTACCATGACGACATCAAAAAATCTGTATAAAAATATTATTTCTATGGCAATTATAAAATAAAAATCTGTATTCTTACAAAATTCATACTAAATTTAAACAAGGAAAATCTGTATAAGATTAAAATTTGTATAAAAAGCTATAAATAGCAATCTGTATACTTTAATGAAAATCTGTATAAATACAGATAAATCTGTATATATGGCAACACTGGTTGACTGTCATGTCAGTTTTGCTGTCATTTATGTCAGTCAATGGATGCATTCCAGACTAATCGCCAAGTCATCAATTGCGAATTCTGCTGAATGCTCACAAAAAATCCGATGACTTTTAGCGGTTAATGGCAATCCAATGGCAATCAGACGCCATTTTTGCATCGCTCTTGATTTTTGATGAGAAACTTGCAGGTTGCTGTCAGTAACAGTTGTTGTCTGTCAAAAACTTTCGCAAGTTATAGTACAGTCGCCCATGGTAATTTAAATCACGAAAGAGGTTACCGTTTGCCTTTGTTATTTATTATTTATTTATTTTTTCTTTATTTTTTATGGAAAACCGACAGCACATCACATGAGACATTATTAATGTTAATTATAAGTAGTGGATTTCCAATTACAGGTCTTCACTTTTAGAAATCAAGTAATAGTACGTGTGGGTGGACACGATTTTTCTACCTTTATAATATACCTACTCTACCTAATACAGAAGGTAACTACTTACACTTAAAATAAAAATAATTGTTCAAAAACAAAAAAACTGACTTCAAAACACCTAAGTACCTCTAATGCTACGGCTCCACCTGCGTTAACGTTAACGTTAGTGATAATGTCCGTTAAAAATGCGTGTTGGCTACATTGAGGTTTTAACGCCGCTAAAGTTAATTTCTAGTGAAGTATCGCTTAACGCTTAGTGACATTTGTAATGTCGTTTGTAAATTAACGACGTTAAGTCTTGGCCACATCTGCATCACGCCTAGATTAAGGCCGTGTGAGCTCTTTGGACGCGTTTTCTTACGAATTTTACTCGTGCGAATATGTACGTACACGCAGGAAAGATCCCGACCTTTGAATTAGGTACTATGGGAGTGCGCACACTGGGTGCGAGTTAGTCGTACGTATACTTCCGACACGTCCGAATACAATCCGAACATGTTGGGATTTTAAAAATTCGTGCGATAAAAAGGTAAAAATAGATGTAGAAAAGTTTATTAACTTAATTTACGAACATAAATGTTTGTGAGATCAGAGTCCTTCAAGCTACCATTATTTTTCTTCCATAAAATGATGGAATTTACCGAAATCAAGTCTTTTTTATATATTATATTTCACGCATCCATTTGGTTCTATGACAGGCAGTGATACGCCGCCACAGTCTCCAAGTAATAACAGAATTATCTTGAAGGTACAGATTTAGATTTTTCATCGTGCTCCGACCAAAGATGACTTCATGAATACGATATCTGTACCTATTTGACGGAGAAAAGCGTATTTAGTGTGCGCACTCAATTCGTACGACCAGGGGCCTATTGCATAACATTACTAATAATATTAGAAAATAATATAAGTTACAAGTTAAAAACTCACAAGTTGTTGTAATTTCTGTTGCATAATAAATTTCGTTTTAGGGTTCCGTTTCAAAATGGTAAAAATATCACCCTTATGGTGTGACTCAGTCTGTCTGTCTGTCTGTCTGTCACAGCTGGATATCTCGAGAACTACTAATGGTATCAACTTGAAATTTGGAACAGTTTAAGATGACATTTGCCCAACTATTTTGCAAATAAGAAAGAAATAATAAAATTAATATTTTTTTTACAACAGGGACTGAAAAGGGGTCTTAAAAATTTTAAGTGAGGTGACTAGGGCATGTGGGGTATCATATGAAAGAGCGCTGTTTGCACATTTAAAAAAAAATCCTTATTTCTTAGGCCGCATAGTTTTCGACTTATGATGAAAAATGTAAAAAAAATTCCGTTCCCCCCCTTATCTCCGAAGTTTGCAAAGAGAAAAATCTGAAATAATTCTATGTGATAGTAGTTTATGTAAATATTACAGGAAAAATAAAACGATGTCTCAATATAACACAATTTTTTAGAAATTCAAAAAACAAACAAATTTTTTTTAGTTTCACTACCAGTCAACAGATGGCGCTGTCCTAAGCATGCTAACCTAAGGGACAAAAATAGTTCCACTATCGGTCAAGAGATGGCGCAACCTAACACTACAATAATAAATTGGTGGCTGGTTCTAATATAATTACCTACTATTTGCCGTACGAATAAACGAAGAATAAGTTCCTACTTAGTAATATAGTAATATAATAATAACGAGGAGCTCGGTGGCGCAGTAGTTTAGCGCCTGGACCAGCGATTGCGGAGGTTAAGCAACGTTCGCAAGGTTCGGTCATGGGATGGGTGACCAAAAATTTATTATCTCGAGCTCCTCCGTGCTTCGGAAGGCACGTTAAGCCATTGGTCCCGGCTGCATTTGCAGTCGTTAACACCCACCAATCCGCATTGGGCCCGCGTGGTGGGTTATGGCCCGTCCTCTTTATCCATAAGGTCCATCCATAAGGAAGGCCTGTGCCCCAGCAGTGGGGACATTAAAATGGCTGATGGACTAGTAATATAAACATTTTGCAATGTGGAGTGGCTGAAACGTTTTTCAGTCACCATAAGCAGCATTTGTAAATTAACTGTCCGCCTGTTCGCCCTTCCACCTGTCTGCCGTTTATCCTACTTTTTTAAAGACTGTCCTAAAATAACATATCCAAATATATTTATGATTGTACGGAACCCTCGGTGCGCGAGTCCGACTCGCTCTTGACCGGTTTTTTATTATTAGTATGAAAATATTGCGTTGCATAAATTGCTAATAATATTATAAAATCTACAAGCTATTTTTACAAGTACTAGTTGTGAGAGAAAATAAAAGAAAGGATGGCAATGTGAGATATTTATTCATTTATTTCAATATCGTGGTTATGACTAAGTTACCGAATAAGTTATTGATTCTAAATTTATCACATGTCTTAGATTTATTAGCTTTAACATTACATTAAATATTGTAATTTTATTACACTATTATTACTGTCTTAGAAGGAGTAATACTTAACTACATTACCAAATAGTTCAGAGCACCGATCCGACAGAGTGCCGTGTCCGACAGTTGAACAACATCTGAGCTATCGACACCCGCGCAAGCCGCTTTTATACACGTGCGCAAACAAGCTCGGTGGCGTGATGTGGCGTGATGGCGCAGTGGGGAGGCGCACGTGCACACAGTTGTTTTACGAGTCGTTTAGTGACTTTTATTTATAAATTACATTGAATAAACTAATTATTTGTAACAATTATATTAATTGTAATAAAAATCTACTATTTGCATTGTTTTTTATTTATTTACTAAGAAAAGACGTGCATTCTCCCACACGGCCATTCTGACGAGCAGCCACTTGGCTCGCGAACGAAACAATTTACACTTTATTTTTCACAAATCACCAATCATTAAAATGTTTATTCGAAACTACATTAACTACAAATTGTGGAATAGCAATAAAGCACCAAATTGAATTGAAACTTCCAGTATAGGAAATGTAACGTTTCGTCAACGGATGAATAATTAAATTTAATGCCTTAATTAATCAGTCTACTCGCTTCAAGTAATATCAATCTGCATTTATATAAATATTCTAATATTGCATTATTTTTATTGAATTTATTGGATTAAAATTGTTTTAACTACTGAATCTACCAGCAGTTCGTAAAGGAGGCCTCTCGAGAAAGAACTGCCGAAAGAAAACTCTGAGAGGTTATGCCGACCTCCAATGACAATGTTAAATAGATCAATCAAACAATATTATGTACATTTTTTTTCAAACATAAATAAAAACATAGTTAATTAACTCTCAAAGTAACAAACATGGATATTTGTTATCTGAAAAATAAATCATTATTATTGAATCACACAACATCATCATCATCAAATCGCCAAATTACATGACTCTAACGCTAAATAATATAGCAACTAATCATGGTCAAATTACATGACCGTAAAGCTAAATAACATAGCAACTAACTATGGTCAAATCACATGACCGTAAAGCTAAATCATCTAGCAACTAACTATGGTCAAATCACATGACCGTGAAGCTAACTCACATAGCAACTGATTATGGTCAAATCACATGACCGACAAGCTAAATCACATAGCTTCTAATTATGGTCAAATCACATGACCACCAAGCTAAATCACATAGCCTCTAATTATGGTCAAATCACATGACCCAATTCACTTTTATCACAGTGAAACCTTCAATGGGAGATAACCCTTTTTTTATAAAAAAAAACTACATAACAATAATCTCCCTTGGTAAACAAAACAACAAATTTTAAAAACCTTAAATGTATAGTAAGGACTTATTACAAATCACTCGTATTTATAATAAGAATCTTTGTAATCGTAGATGTTACATTGTACTGGTGCAGACCAGTGTCCGAGACACGCAAACGCCTACAATTCAGGATCATCAGAGCCCCAGGTGTACGTCATCTGAATAATCATGGACATCAATCAGCAGACACTGTAACAATTGAACATCTTAGGGAGTCTTATAAAAAAACAAACTTTTATTTTTCAAATAGTGTGTGTAGGGGTGTGTTGTTGTATGTGAGTAAGTGCATGTGTCGTGTAGGTATTATAATATAAAATAGTAACATAGAGCTTTGGTCATACTACCATGAATGCATGGATAACTTTCGATCCAATATTTTATATTGCTCAGATGTAATTGCCTCGGTAAAAATAAACCATGAGGGCACGGCAAACTTGCAATATTATTCATTGCACATAAATTATATAGTACTACCTCGGTAATAAGCCACATGGGCACGGCGAACTTGAAAATATTATTTATTTATTACTTAGTAGTACCTAGGTAAAAAGCCATTATAAAGTTTATATGGCACGGCATTTACCAGAATCTTGCGGCTTCGGTAAAAATCGCCTCAGTGGCACGGCCAACTGGTAATATTCTTTATTGCTCAGTATACAGTGAACATCTGGCCAGGAGTCAGTGCATAAAGAGAAATAAGATAACCAGGTTAAGGAGATCAGTCTGTCTCCAACGATTTTGTCACCTCGCCTTCTATTACAGGGGAGTGACCTAAAATTATCACGAACCACAGTTCGCAACACATCCGACATATCTGATTATTATTTTACGTTATAGTTTATTCATAAAAATAAATATCATAGTGGTCTTTGAAGAGTAACGAAACATCAATATAGTCAAAAACACTACTGCCACGAATGGGCAACATTCTCAAAACATTACAACATCTAAAACTCGTAGAAAATTAGTGAAAACTAAGTTTGAGTAATTCGCAAACTAAAACATCCGACAACCCTTATCTGATTGTAACCTGCATCTTTGTGTCAAATAATGACAAAACGAGTTCAGAAAAAGATATTCAGGAATACTATCACCAATTTCATTTTATATGAATGTAAAACACCTTTTTGTACAGCATAAAAACAACTAGTATTAATTTTAATTTTATCTTGTTTACGAACACTTAAACATCAACGTAAAACATAAATTATTCACGAAATCTTTAAGTATCATGACATCACTTAGAAAATCATACTCACTTTTCTTTTTAATTAGAATCACTAGCTATTT
Organism: Agriphila geniculea; assembly: GCA_943789525.1. Classification (NCBI taxonomy): domain Eukaryota; kingdom Metazoa; phylum Arthropoda; class Insecta; order Lepidoptera; family Crambidae; genus Agriphila; species Agriphila geniculea. Next base: position 13,495,669 of record OX038882.1, on the reverse strand, counting down.
GGTAGGATCTGCTGCCACAATAGTACAGTAAAGTACAATTGCACAGTAAAAGTACAGTAAAGCACAGTAAAATGTTTAAATCTTAATAATTTACTACTATGTTTAATGAGAAGCGATTACGAATGTTGAGGGTTTTTTTTTGTCTACCCTCATCCTATCAATACAATACCAGAAATAAAATTGTGAATATGATTTAAGATATTCTTGTACGAAATTGAATCGAACCGAATGAATCGAAAAACATATTTCTGCATCATAATTTAAATTAACTTTCTTTTGAATATTGGACTTAACATAGGAAGACTGTTGTTACAAGTTCTTGTAAATTTCAACTGTATATTGTATGTACACAGTTTTCTGCAATAATGTTTTATTGCAGAAATTCTATTGAAAACTATCCCTATTAAAATAGTTTGTATCCACCAGGGATCAAAATAAATACAGTGCAGTAAATAAGGCATCAACCAGTGATGAACTAAAACAATAATTGTTTATTCTACAATTATTGTTAAAAAGATCTAGTAAAATCTAGGGATTGGAAGTGATCCTACCCTTGTTTGGATCATTTTAAGCACAGGATAACGCTCCACACCAGCTCCAACACGAACAATTTCTGCACAAGAAGAGAACCCTTGTTTCCAAAGACCAAAAGAGTTCCTGTTTTGAAGAGGAAATTTATTTAAATAAAAATTGCCTTCAAAAACATTTTGCTAATTTACTCCACACAATGTTTAAGGCAAAATTTGATATCTGCAATCAGAAATTGTTTTAATGATCAATTCAAGTTAAATAGGTAATAATCATTTCAAGTTATCTCTGTTGTAAAAAAAATATAAATATCAGTAAGTTATTTGTCAGACTTTCATTTATTTTATTATAGGTTCTGTACACACAATTTTAACCAGAAAAGAATCCCACTAGTTCTACTGAGCATGAGCAGTTCTACCAAAGAAGTAATAAGACTTTTTCTCATTAGTGCAATGATTTGATACGAAGAATAAAATTGTGAACTGTAATTGTAAAGGTCACAGCTTATTTCACATTAAAATTTCTCTCAGCAGGGCGGTCTTTCTTTCTTTTCTCAAAAATATTTTTTGTGACTTAAAACTGACTGACTTTTCTGTATTGTTTTATTATTAAACCCTTCAAGTTTTGAAGTACAATACAACTGTTATGATGTAACAATATGCACATAATATCTTAAAATTGTCTTTTCACTGATCAAAGGGGAAAGAAGGGGTAAGACCAAATTCAAGTTGAGCATTTTTTCTACGGAAGACTAAAATTCTTTCTCATACCAAAATGGTATTATTAAATGTTACGTTTTGAATCTAACTATTAAATACCATAATTCGAACATCAGCAAGTAGATATTCCATGTAAGTAATCCGTAGTCACAGTTGCAAAATAAAGAGCGCATGGCGGAACTTGACAGACTGATCGTACTCGATCACGTTTGTTAAGCAACGCTCGGTCCGGCCAGGTGTCGGATGGGTGACCGTTAAGTGGCATTACAACTGAGCGCTTCCGTGCTTCGGAGGGCACGCTAAATCGTCGGTCCCGGCTGTTGTCATCTGATAACAGTTGTTAAGCCAAGTTAGAGGCCTTACGGGCGGCTTGATAAACTCTAACACCAGAGGTGGCCACTAATCCTCATTCGATAAGAAGAAGCTGCAAAATCACGGCCACTTGGTGGTACACTCGCACACTCGTGCAAGGCACATGGAAAATTATATATTCTAGTCTAGGCAATTCACACCAATCATTTAGTTCCAGTTCCAAGCTATGCAAAACTTGTACTGTGGTTACTAAATAACGGGTAAAAATAAAGAAGAATTTAAAAATCTGTGACTAACTACGCATCACAAAATTATGTATACCAGGATTCGAACCCAGAATCTTTGTATAAATCAACCTCCACGAAAGTACACTTATTTTACGAAACATATAGCACTCTTTGCGCAGCATTTGCATCATCATTTTCTACGCCAAATTCTACTTGATTTTTTTATAATATCACAAGGAACGTCATTCTTTTTGACTTTGAAAAATATAGTTGTGGATTGACCATACATACATAAACTCACGCCTGTTTCCCATGGGGGTAGGCAGAGACTATGGATCGCCACGCCACCTGCTACGATCCTTGCACACTTGGATTGACCAAATGATAATAATTTAGTAAAATCTACGGATATCTTACAAAAATGTAAAATCTATGGGTACTTATCAGCAATTCGTCGATCAAACGGGAACTGTCGCACTTTTTCATGCTTCATTCCACTGTTCAGATATTTGCAACCACCCAGGGTAGATGACTCAGATCCACAATTGGTTACGCGACTTGATCTTCAACACAAAGTCGCCAACGTGGCGGATTCTACAGCAAGCATTTTGATATTCCTGAAACGTAAAAATTCGAAGGCAGAGTATATGTAATCTAACTAGGTTAGATCCCACTTCTGATGTGAGAGAAAATAAAAGAAAGGATGGCAATGTGAGATATTTATTCATTTATTTCAATATCGTGGTTATGACTAAGTTACCGAATAAGTTATTGATTCTAAATTTATCACATGTCTTAGATTTATTAGCTTTAACATTACATTAAATATTGTAATTTTATTACACTATTATTACTGTCTTAGAAGGAGTAATACTTAACTACATTACCAAATAGTTCAGAGCACCGATCCGACAGAGTGCCGTGTCCGACAGTTGAACAACATCTGAGCTATCGACACCCGCGCAAGCCGCTTTTATACACGTGCGCAAACAAGCTCGGTGGCGTGATGTGGCGTGATGGCGCAGTGGGGAGGCGCACGTGCACACAGTTGTTTTACGAGTCGTTTAGTGACTTTTATTTATAAATTACATTGAATAAACTAATTATTTGTAACAATTATATTAATTGTAATAAAAATCTACTATTTGCATTGTTTTTTATTTATTTACTAAGAAAAGACGTGCATTCTCCCACATAGTATATTGTGTTGCATAACATACTTTACCGAGCTTGTAATAAAGGCGCTAATAATATTAGCAAAATATACAAATTACAAGTAACTTTCCTTGGCTGAATACGTAAAACCTTTATCCGTCTATTTTTAAATGACATTTTGGCGATATTTTTAATGTCAATCAAACTCCAACCATTGGCATAAAAAAGACAGAAAAAAGACTATTGGCGGGAATTAATGATTAATCAATAAGTATAAATAGAGTACCTATTTTTACCATATTGATTAATATTACTTACTTACTTTACTTATTGATTATAGGTACTATCACAGTACTTAAATTATATAGGTATTGTGTAGGTAGTATAAAGGCTATATGTATATGCTTTGAAAAAGCTAATGTATATTAGCTTTTTCAAAGCCAAAAAAATATACCTATAAAAATGTGTAGCTAATTTAATTTTTCCACGATTTCAGAGCTGATCCCATAGTGAAATATGCATGTGTGGAATATCTTGTTAAAATTTAGCTAAACATTTTATTAACCCCGTATAATAATGTTTGGTTTTTGTATGCATTTTGGTTGCACGTTATTTGAAATGTTTCATCTTCATCATCTGATGAATATAATAAAATATATTTTTTAAGTTGTGATTAAAGGTGTATATTATTTTAGGTCAACGATAAATGTACAATACAGTTAATTTGACAATGTACCAGAGATTAACATCTCCCCGGTATATTATTAGATTAATCACACTATAAATACATCTAATAATTTAAAAATACGGTGCTCCTTAGGTTAGTAGAAATAAATACAAGTTTTTACTAATAATTTGTAATTTCGGCTTGATATTGCAACACAAGCTTGTAATATTAGCTAATTATATTAGTTATTTGGACTTATATTATTGGCACTTGTAGTTTATTACTCATACTTTATTAAGCAACAGAAATCTACAAGTTACAGTTAAGTTTCAGTTAAAATATTAATATTATTAGCTTGTAATTATCGACTGGTATATTTGTGACTTATATTTTCTTATGCAACACAAAAATACAAGTTACAACCAAAATCACTAATAATATTAGCTTGTAATTTGTTATGCAATAGGCCCCTGGGGGCTATTGCATAACCAATTACAAGCTAATATTATTAGTGAATTTGTATGGAAAATCGCTAATAATACTAGCTTGTAATTTGTTATGCAATAGCCCCCTGGAGCCTATTGCATAACAAAATACAAGCTAATATTAGTTTGTAATTTGTTATGCAATAGGCCCCATACGTTTACGTACGTTGTAAATTCGTGTCCAAAGTGCTCAGCTCACGGCCTAACGCTTTAAGCTATGCCGTAGTTAAGAGTTGAGCCGTAGCATTAAAAGCAAGAAATAATATTTAAATCACTAGATACGCACTATCATTGTAATAATAAACACGTCTATTGAAGTCGGGTGGGGCTTTTAGAATAAAAAAAAGGAAATTGTACTCCAGCCCCTCCCGACTTCAATAGACGTGTTTTTATTATTAAAATGATAATGCGTATCTAGTGATTAGAATATTATTTCTTGCTTTTTAGAGGTAGGTTTTTTTGAAGTCGTTTTTTTGTTTTTAAACATTTATTTTTTATTTTTTAGGTTTACCACATTGTTTAGCTATTGTCGTGTTCCACAGCTTTGTTTGATTGCTACTGAATAGTAAGACTATGGAAAGTAGCCATACACAGATTTATGACCAGATATTAAATCAAACAAAGCTGTAGAACACGACAACAGCTAAACTATGTGGTAAACCTCGAAAAGTAAAAAAATATCACTTTTGGAGCGCGGTATTTTCACGTAGGTATGTATGCTCTGAAATATTAACATTATATTAAAAAAATAACGTGGTGTATCGAAAAAATAATAGTGTAATAACGTAAAAGGGGATTCCCCTTTACGTTATTACACCATTATTTCATTAGACTAAGTTAGGTTAGTGTTACGTTACGACCAAAAACGCGCGATCCGAGCAAGTCCAGTGAGCGGGTTGCGGTGGCCAGCGGCCAGCGGCCAGCGAAGCGCGAAACGACGTTTTTGTATACTGCCCGGCATGTAACTTGGCAAGATAAGTATTGTACAGAATAACTAGGTAAAGTATAAAATGAATAATATTTCATACATTAAATTAACTGAAAGTTTCAGGCATTGTATACAATACCTAAGTATTGTATTGTATACAATGCCGGATTATACACATTGCCGGTAACATTATGTATTTTATTAAGTAATAAAAGTAGGTATACCTATATCTAACAAAATTTATTGCTTTCTTTCCTCTAACACACTTATCTACTTATATAGATTTTAATACCATTCCGAGTTTTACGTTATATTTTACGATTCGTGCAAAATACATTATACTGAAAATGTTTAGTACTATATTTATTTTGATCACATTTTGTACGTTGAAATTCGTACAGTGCGACACAGTTAACGCCACCGTCATCGCCTTAATTAAGTAATACTATTTCAGTTTTTGTTATTATATTGTATTGTTATGTTGTAGGTGTGCCTAAAGTGGCTGTTGCTAAGTTGCTAACTTCAATCAAGAATACCCTAGATGTGGCGGCCTGAATCTCAAAAATGGCACCTCAAAATAGCGTCCCTCTTAGAAACTGGGCGCTTATTTTGTACAAAGTAAGTTATAAAAGACGTAAGTTTGTACAAAATACATAATGTACAAAATAAGCGCCCAGTTTGTAAGTGGGACGCTATTGCGAGGTGCCGTTTTTGCGTGCTGTATTAGTTCATGAATCGTTATCTAGGATATTTTTGATAGATGGTTGCTAATCATGCTATATATAGATGAACACGCGTTTTCCGAGTATCCACCTCAGGGTGGCTGTTTCAGGGTGGATAAACGGAATAAGCCGTTATTTTACTTACCTACTTCTGGTTGCAATTAAAATTGGTATTTTTTGCTTTAAGGGCTCAGGAAGCAAATGATATTGCAGTTGTTGTGTGTAATTATTTTTACCAAAACTTTTTGAGCTGTTTAACAATGACTGCCACAGGCCAAAAGTATGTACTAACTTGTCTATTAAACTGTGGTTTCAAGAAAAAATGTGATGAGTCAATAAAGAAGAATGAATTCTTTCAAAGTCAAAGTCAAAGTCAAATAAGCTTTATTCAAATAAACTTAATTATTAAGTACTTTTGAATCGTCTATATTTTCCTTTGAAAATATTTGTTCAAAACATTAATAATGTGCCAACTTTTTGACTTATCTCCTTTTTCCTTGTCACCACAGTCTATGGAATAAATCAAGGAAAAAGGAGATGAGTCAATAAATTTTAAAAATGCTATTTTTTAATATTTGTTCAAAACATTAATAATGTGTCAATTTCTTGATTCATCTCCTTTTTCCTAGTCACCACAGTCTATGTCAATCAAGGTAAAAGGAGACAAGTCAATAAATTATTTTAAAAATGAATTCTTTGAAAATATTTGTTCAAAACATTAATGGATGTGCCAATTTTTTGACTACTTATCTCCTTTTTCTTTGTCACCACTAGTTAGCGGAGAAAGCTTCGCGAAAGATGCGATATAAATATTGTTACATGCCGCTGGACGTCCCCGATAAAGGCGTAGGTACTCAAATCTGATCGGTATCCTGTACCGGTGGCGGTAACGATATCCCGATGGGTATGCGGATAACGCGCTGTTCAAACCATAGCGGAACCTTACCGCCACCGGAAGCGGTAACGGTAATGGCGCGCGACGCGAACACTGCGGTCGGGCGGCGCGGGATGCGTCCGCAGGGAGGAGTAAAAGTTACGCCGAACACGCGGTACGTACTACGTAGGTACCCATCCTGTAGGCGGTTCCGGTTTCGCAACAGCTAATGCTATACTATACAAAATACCGGTCGGAATATCGGTCGGGTATACCGTTACCGACGGCGGTAGCGGATACCGATCCGGTCAACTTCACTCGAGCGAGAATGTATGGCAAAGAGAACATTTTACAGATTAAATTAAGTCGTTTTGTACCGCAAGCGCTATGTAGTTAGCCACTTCAGTAACAGTATTATTTAAAACTGTGCTTCAGTTGTATATGGTTAAATGACCTAATCGCATTGTACATGCTCCAGATCACAAAACCTTTGTTCGCAAAAAATTACCGTCGCAAAATATTATATTCGCAAAATATTATTCTCAAAATATTCTAAATACAATCAAACACGAATGTAATTAATGTTGTGTTTTCCGGATGGGATTAAACTCTGGTTTAAAGTAAACTGGACTTAACCAGGAAGGTTTAGGGTTCCACACCTCAAAAGGTAAATCGGAATCCGTATAGGATCACTTTGTAGTCCGTCTGTCTGTCTGTCTGTCAAGACCCTTTATCACAGAATAAATAATAGTAGGTACAGTCCTTTATCTCTGGAGCGCGTGGAGGTATCGAATTGAAATTAAAACCATATATACTCAGGTCATATAATATAGTAATATAATAATAACGAGGAGCTCGGTGGCGCAGTGGTTTAGCGCCTGGCCCAGCGATTGCGTAAGTTAAGCAACGTTCGCAAGGGTCGGTCATGGGATGGGTGACCAAAAATTTACTATCGCGAACTCCTCCGTGCTTCGGAAGGCACGTTAAGCCATTGGTCCCGGCTGCATTTGCAGTCGTTAATACCCACCAATCCGCATTGGGCCCGCGTGGTGGGTTATGGCCAGTCCTCCTTATCCACCCATAAGGAAGGCCTGTGCCCCAGCAGTGGGGACATCAAAAATGGCTGATGGACTGGATACTCAGGTCTACAGTCCCTGGAAGCTGTGGAAAAAATCAAACTTCTAGTTTACGTGAAATAAAGATAGATCAGATAGATAGACCAGTGTAGTGTAGGGGAAGGTGGGCACAGTGTAACTAAAAAGATATAAACCCTTGTGGTAAGCAAATTATTAATTAATTGGCACTTTTAAAGTCTTTCAATATAATTTCAGTCTTTAGTCTTTCATTTGGAATCTAAATATCGCGTTAATTAACCTTACAAACTATCCAAATAATCGTATGAAAAAAAGCGGTCATTTGTTACATTGAACCCCAGGGTAGGGGCTCATTGTAACATACCCTAGGGTACTATATAACATGAAGGAGTTCTATGTAACAGTACTGCAAAATTTGTGTACCAAAACATTTATAATCTCAAAATTAACATAGGAATTCTAAAAAATCAACAAAATTTTTCAAAATGCGGAATAATCAAAATAAACAATAATTATTTCAAAATTAACATAAAAATTTAAAAAAATAAACAAAGAATATTAAAATATACAGTTATTAAAATAAACAATAATTATTTTAAAATTAACATATAAATTCTAAAAATCAAGAAATAAAAAAATGAACAATATTGTTGTATTTCGTACAAAATGTTTTATTATTAAATTATATCTTTTTAAAGTTTTATGAGGAAATTTTGACGTTTGTTTTATTTGTCAAAGTAATATATGTAAAAACGATAAAAAATATATATAACTTACCTATATATAACCTTTGAAAACGAAAAGATATTACAGAAGGGGCACATTATAACTTGTTACACTGTACCCGTTACACTGTCTGTACCCCATGGTATCAAAGTTTAAAAACAAACCTGCTCAAAATTTATAAGTTATAATTTCAGCCAAAATATCTAATATTAAAACGTGTCATAATATAGCGGTAAAATACAAAATTAACTTATTCACTAAAGCTGCAATAATTTAGGTTAAAACACAAATATACTCTTGCTATTTTAAAGTTTCAAAATACATAAAATATAACAGTCGTTTAAAATTACGTACCCAGAGACAACTGTCAAAAATGACAACTGGCCTAAGATGGCGACAGGTATGTTTGACAATTCAGTTCAGAAACAATAGTAAAATATTAGAAAGCCACAGAGTAATAGCCATTTTTATACTGTGCCCCTTGTTATACTGAGCCCCACCTTCCCCTACCTATGCCGCAAGAAACATATATTCCGATACGCACAAGGGAATCAACATTCACCCGTTGACCTAGAACTATGAAATTTTGCAACTAATATCGTTTTATACTACAAGTACAGGGAAAAATCTGCAAACTATATATGTAATTAAATCATAAAAAATATAGTCTTTATTATTTGAGTAGGCACACCAACAGTACGAAACTCTCTGTGGGTGAGTCCGACTGACACCTTGTCCGGTTTTTTTTATTAAGACCAAGGTTTTTTTATCCTTTGATGTTGTTGCAGGTTTATAACAGATAATCTTCAGCGTTATGTTAATCATCCATCTAAAACTACAGTTGGTTATGCCCCGAAATTTACAAGTAACCGGAAATTTTTCGCAAACCTACTGGGAACTACAGCTTTTAAGGAAATGCTAGCAAATGACGAAGAGGAATTAAAAAAAGATATCTTGAGAAAAATGAAATACTGCGATGTAATCACCATGGACCAATCTATATTGCAAGATTTATATGACCGCGAAGTTGATCAAGGAAAGTTATAGATCATTCAATGTTCCTTGAAATTTATGACATGCACAACGACACTTTTTATATGCAGAGTACTAGGCACGTATCTTGAAATTTTTTTGATGGAGTGGGGATAACTTCGCGCATGTGCTCTTGTGAGCGACCAATAACGCGCGCCCCTCTCCCGCCGCCCGCGCCCCTCACCGCTACGCATACCCAAAATACGCGTTTCGCTTGTACTATTATGTATTCTGTGGTTTCGCGCAATCCCCACCCGATTTCAAGTTATGTATATGCCTCGTACTGTATACGGAATAGAAAAAAAGGCGGTAGTTTGAGAGAAAGTACCCTAAACATTGATGATGGAAAATTTTACTAAAAGGATGTTTCCTTTCAGTAAAATAATAATAAAGGAATGTTTCCTTTATTTTTAAAAATAAGAAAAACTGCATTCAAAGATTTTTGAAAAAATTGTACAACAAAATATACTTACATATGAATTACTAAACTACGTGGCCACTTATTTATACTCATTCGATAACGACGAAAGACGATTAGGATATTGGTTAATTAGAAAAAATAGTGCCTTATCATTGACTCTATCGATTGGTATCATAAAAGTACAGAATTTTATTTTATTAAAAATATTCTGATTCCAGTTTTACATAATTTTAAAAATATAGCAATGTTTCCTTTCAGTGTAATTTGCCATCAGGGCACTATCCTACCCATAAAAAATCTTAGTCTATGATTGTACCTATATGTAAGTAACTATGGTATTACTTACTTTTAGTAACAAAACGGTTTCGCATGTTGTAATAAAATTAAAATTATTATGTAGGTAAGTATAATGAACACTGATATGTTTTATTTGTATACCTACCTAACTAAATTATAAAGAACGTTTTAATAAATGGGTAGTATTTAATCGGGTAACAATAAATTCCCATTTTGGGTATCAAAAATACTGAATATAGCGTACTGAAATACTAAGTGGGCGACGCCGGACTGAGGGTGACTACAAAATATGTTGAAAATGGGTGACTTTAAAATCTTACAGCCTTAGGGTATACAAAATATTTCAACTATTATCCTAATCGAGATGACAAAAATACCATGTTAGGCAGCTTAAATAGTTACTTTCTTGGTATAACAGATGCCCACTCAGTGTTTTTGTCACTCTTTTAGAATTTTTACTGGTAACTTAAATTATTTATCTCCCACATGTAGTCGCCCGTTTCACATATTTTTTGTAATCCACAGTTTGAAGAAGAAAGAAGAAAGAAAGAAAAATAATTTATTTGAGACAGACAAATTTATACAGCAATACTTAAAACCACTATTTGCCCCAAAACGGTCCCAACTCAGCATAAAGCATGGTCTGCGACCAGCGCTGGTCTTCCGTCGGGACCGGTTTGTTGACGCTGCGATTCGTTACACAAATATACAAAAAAAAGCACAAAAATAGTCTGTGACTCTGATTGTCAGTTTGTCACCCGTTTAGTTATTTTGTCGCCCAAAAAACAAACCGCTGCCAGGTTTAGTATTTAAGTATCCCATTAACAGTCGCCTTTAATTATTTCCAGTCACCCAAATAATTATCTTAATAAATTGTAATTTTCAAGAACATTCCAACAATCCTAGAAAAATCCGTGTAAAGAAATCGAGAGGGCGGCATCCTGAGAAATTCAACAATATGTATGACTGTGATAACAGTGTTTCTATTTTGTTGCGTTTCTTCGTATACAGAGACAGCGGAGGTGTGAAGGCAAGGAAATTATCATTTTTCTCTGATTCCGTCCGCGATGCGGGAGGTTTGCATTTTGAAATGACATTTGAAATGAATTTCCGCTGAGGCGGCGCGCGGCGTTCGTCGCCGGGGGCGTTCGATTGGAACATTGGCCCGATAATAATTAATTCCCTCAAACCGCATCCGGTTTTCGAGTTTCTAGCGCTCCACTTGCTTATATACAATCTGTTTCTTTATTTCCGTTTGTAGAAACGTTCAGGCTTGTTACGAAGTTTTATATCCGATATAGGAATGTATTTTTATAGGGCTGCGTTTTGCTATACAAAGTATTATTATGAGGGTAAGGGCCAATTTTATTTATTCTTATGGTAAGGGCGAAGAAGCAGCGAGTCGAAAAATGTAAACTTACGTTAAATCACAATGTAAAGAAAATGAAAACTATCATTTTGAGTATGCACGCTGAAATTTTAATCATTTAGGTCCCGCAGTGGGGTGGTTCCACTCATGATTACAAGCAACTTTTACTATGGGGCCAACTCTGATATCGCAAAAAAAAAAACCAGCTGTTCCATACATTAAGGTCGAGTACTTAGGTATTGCACTTTTGTATGTAACAGCTGATTTTTTTTCGCATTATCAGAGTTGGCCCCATAGTAAAAGTTGCTTTTAATCATGAGTGGAACCACCCCACTACGGGATCCAAATGATTAAAATTTCACGTATTAATAAAAATAAATATTACCTAATAATAAATTAAGCTTTTAATAAGAGTCAAATAACTTATCATCGGTTGGGAAACCGTTATTGAAAACGAATAAAAATATTTAGACAGCTAGAAACTTCTTTATTTAGCTCAGTCCAGTCATAGTCACCCTAGTCGTGGACTCGTGACAATACATTTTTTTCAGTAAATGAGGATAATGGCCGTGACGTGTCGACATTCGGCACACGAGTAAATAAATTGGTATCGACAGTCGATACTAATTACCGGGCTGACGAATCATGCGCGTCGCGTCTGCCAGTGACAGCCGGTCGCCGAGCGCAGCACTGGCAATTATTCTGTCAATATACTAGTCTTATAAGTTTATAACATACTACTTATTAATATGAAACAATTACACTAATGTCACTCTTATAAGGCAGATAAAATATATTAAAAATACTTTTTGTCCTCTTTTTCGACCTAAGTATGTTCCATAGAGAATATTGTTCAATTCAGCAACACTTTCACCTGTTTCAGGATCTGACAGGGTTTTTTGTTTTGATGTAGAATGTTGGCCATTTGAATAGGGGAGCAGTTCTTCTCCGCTATTTTGGTGATGTCATCCGACCATCCTGGCTTTATTGTGGCCAACGCTTCTGATGCCTGACCTTGGTCTCCATTTCAGCACCTTTCCATTGGGTCAAGCTTTATACCTTTATGCATTTTAAATTTCTAGATCAACTGGAAATACCTACTTATCTGGCGTGGCGTCATTAAAGTTGTTATGTAATGACATTTCATATTTAAACGCTATTTTGATCAACCAATTAACTAGATTAGCTAAATATTTGTTCATATCTTAAGTCATGTTTGATAACCTTGTTTGATAAAAAACTTACTGCCGTACAAATAAACTAATTATAAGTTTATACCTAGTTTAACCAAAAATATTGCTAAACCAAATTTTACGTTTCTAAACAAACTTTTTTAGTTACTTAGGTATTTTATTTGTTAGACACTTTACGGCAGTAACTGTGCTGCCACATAACTGTCGGTAAGTTAGCATGGATAAAAAACTTCATAAAAATATGAAAAAAAAATACCCCCTATGTAAAAAATAAAGTATAAAGCGAGATAGCAATGAAAAAACATCGAGCGAGACCGATTTGGCAGATTAGTCGAAAAAATCACGAAATCAATAACGATAAAGAGAAATGCTTCTACACGACTGTGAATATTGATGATACACAACTATTTAAAACAATTTCGATTTGAATACATAGTGTTGTTTCTAAGTAATTTCAGTCTTAAGAATTTTTAAGAGGTATTTTCGAAATTAAAATGTATCGAGCCAAAATCCCTGAATCGTATTTCTGGTTAAATACGTTAAGATCTTTCAGCGACCTATGGCATGGCATTACATCAAAAAGTGTTTTTTTTAACCCTCGCCTTAATTTAAATAGGAAACGATAAGTAAGTACTGTAGATTTGAGGATACTTTGGTCACTTTTGGAATTCAAATGGCCGTATTTTCTCAAAAACAAACGAAAATCGGCTTTTTATATATATATTTTTTTTTGTGTAAAAAAGTTGTTTAACCATCCGATTCTCAGAAAAAAAATTCAGCTGATCAACTTTAAACCGATTTTGGGTCTTCTTTGATCACCATATATTTAATAAAAAGATTCGAAAGTAAACCCTTAAATAAGCATAAGAATAAAAAAAAAACGGCCCACAGGTTTTCACGCTAAAGCTATTTATATATATTGGGGTTATTTTGATCAATGATACAAATTGGTTATTGAATAGAGTATTGGTAGAAACTAAAACTTAAGCAGTTATTACAAATCAGTCTATCTTTAGTCTTCGTTTTTTATTACAAAAATGATCATACTTAATCAACATTACAACAACAACATGATCAATGTCACCCCGCATTGATCATTGATCAAAGTAAACCCGTCCTCTGATAAAAGACAAGCCTGATTGTTTTTAAACGTTACAATAGGCAAGTACAAAATAAACAAAAACACTTGTTCAACCGTGTTTCACATTCCTGAAAGTGCATACTTTTAGATAAAACAAACAACAGTAATCAAAATATGACAAATTTCTAAGTGTTTTAAGAGTTTTCTTACCTGAAAAAATAAAAATTGTTTAAAAAAACAAAAAACCGACTTCAAAAAACCTACCTCTAAAAAGCAAGAAATAATATTTGTAATAATAAAAACACGTCTATTGAAGTCGGGTGGGGCTGGAGTACAAATTCCTTGTTTTTTAATTCTAAAAGCCCCACCCGACTTCAATAGACGTGTTTTTATTATTACGAATATTATTTCTTGCTTTTTAGAGGTAGGTTTTTTGAAGTCGGTTTTTTGTTTTTTTTAAACAATTTTTATTTTTTTAATTTTTAGTGTAGTTACCCTTTGTATTAGGTAGTATAGGTATATTATTTAGGTAGAAAAATCGGCTCAGCCAAACGTGAGTTAATCGCGGAGAAACATACATACATGCGGATCAAACTGAGAACCTCCTTTTTTAAGTCGGTTAAAGAACTACACTTAAGATATCCCTTTTCCAACAAAAAATAATTATCTTATTTAATTCATAAACAAAGAAGTTTACGACTGATCATCGAGATAGTTCACACAAAATCATACTTTTTTCGTGCTTTTTTTAAAGTTTACTTGAAAAGTACTGAACCGATTTCAAAATTTTAAAAAATGGGACCAATATGGGAGTTTACCTAATGTACATACAAAAAACAAAAAAAAAAAAAAACGGGTGAATTGAGTACCTCTCTCCTTTTGAAGTCGGTAAAAATAGCTTATCACCAGTGCACTTCTAAAAAAAATTATTTTGACACAAATACCTGCAGACAGTATCCTTAGCACGAACAGCTATCGATAAAAAAAACGCACGTAAAATTACTCGATAGAGAATTATCTATGGAAATTTTAATTTCGCTATTCGGCGGTAGATGGCGTTGTACAAACTTCCAATACAAAATTGCACTATCGAATGATTTTACGCGCGTTATTTTTTTCGATAGCTGTTCGTGCTAAGGGTACTGAAACCAAGAAATATGAGTTTAAAAAAATAAGTTGCTATCAATGTAGCCCCGTTATGTCAAAGTAAGTACATACCCCCAATCCACGGTAGGTGTACTTATTTTTATCGATTAAGTTATTCTAGAGGCATTTAAGTCTTTTACTAATGATTTTCAGGACAGTTTTAGAGGTCTTCACCTTCAGGGATATTATTGACGTATTTAACGTTGTTGGTTGGTACGGCTGGTATTTTAGACCTTATCAAGGGTAGGGTTCGGAATGCACGGCCAGACGGACGATTATATTGCATTCTTCCTTTTGCCCACATAACAATAACGAAACTATTTTTTTTAATATCTCGGAAAGTGCCTTTGCCATTTTTATTTCTTATTAATAAAATTGCTGTCTAATTACATAATTATATTCTTTTAAGTATCGAGATAAATAATTAGACGGCTTTCCCGGAATGAATTAAGTAAGACATATTAGTTGCATAGAATAGTAAAAATTTTTAGGCATAAGGTACCTACTTAAATCGAAAATATGGCTAAATTCTCACTAAGAAATATATTTGTGAGCATCAATATTTCTTTTTTACTATTTAAGTAAACAAAATAGCGTACAATTTTATCAGTGAAAATTTACACAGCAATGGCGCGTTTTTGTGACCAAAATTACGATCGTTAAAATCCACGAGTTTGCATTAACCGTCGTTAATTTATATGATACGGGGCGTAGCGGCTAAATTGTGATGTATGCCACAAATGGTACACTGATACCAGTGATACCATTCGATGTTTGTCCCCACCTCAATACCTCCCTGGAGTAGAAGAGATGGGAATTTTTAATGGTAATTAATATGTTGAGTATTAAAATTATACCAACAAGAAAAAATGCTTAAACATTATAATTTGGTCTGCGCTAAGAAGGTAAAAAATTTGATTCGTTTAGTTTACTTGGATGAACAGCATCAACATGCTGGTTTAATTTTTAAGTGTTTTAAACTATAGTTTTAGGTAAGCGATGTACTTACTTTGCAAGTATAATTTGACATTAAATTTAGTAGGCAGGTTTTAGATTTTAAAACAATATAAATAAAACTTACTTACCTTTAACCAATACTAATGAATGACCAATTTGTAATTGTTACGATGTATCGTAAGTACAATACAACGATTTGCCTTAATGTAACACATTGTTTCTCAACGGAATACATAGGTCTGGATACTTTCTCGTTTCAAATTTCGCAATTTGTTTCCTGCTTCTTGCTCCCCCACAATTAAATTTAAAGAGAACCGCTAGAGACTTTGGCGTAACGTTGTTTTGATTTAAGGGAATTAATTAAAGTAACTTCCTTGTACGTTTACTTCAATGATAAATTTTAACTTGTGCTTAATCTTTACTCGGAATAAGATGCTCTTTTGTAATTTTAATGTATTTTTGTAGTGATTAAGAAACGAAAGTACCTGCGGCACTTACGCACCTCAACAGCTGAATGAATTTATATCATAAAACACGTCATATCCTGCAAATATTATTAGGCAATATAATATTTATTTTTAAATATATAGAAAAAGAGATTTAAAATAACTGCGAAATAAGTAATAGAGTTTATTGGTAAAAGGGCGCACGAGCGAGATTAATGATTAATGATAAACTTAAATAATAAGTACTTACTGTATAGTTTTAATTTCTATAATAAAAACTTTATTGCACACGTCAAGAACATGATAAAAACCGTAACACAAAAGAGAAAAGAAAACATACAATAGGTGGCCTTACTGCTACATAGCAATAATGTCTTCCAGGCAACCTTGGGTGAAAGAAAATAAACAAATAGGACAAAGGACGTAAAAGATTGATAATGAATAAATGCTAAAAGATAATACAGATAGATCAAAGAATTAGGTTATGTTATAGTTTTATAATAAGAGGAAGAAAAGAAATTATTTCAGACTTGATCGCCAAAGGACCTCAGTGTCTATATTAAAATATCTTTTGTCTGTATGGAGGATTAACTTATTGTTTTAATACACAAATATAAACAAATAAATGCACAAATAAACATTAATCAAGTTCAGTATTCAGTTAGCAATCACGGTTAATTAAGCCACGGTTTGGAAGTCGCGGCGTAAAGGCTTAAACACGCCTTGAATTAGTTAAACATAGGGCAGCATAGCTGAAATATTTATAGGGCCTGCCAATTACGGATTCGTACGGCAGCTGCGTTCTAATGGAGTATTTCGTAGTCGCTCTAGCTTCAAATGAAAGGGCCAAGTAGCAGATGTGGCGCCACGCGCCAACGCGCGGTGATCCAGCCCCGTCACGTAAGAGGGAGCGATTCGATATCCAAGTAACTAAGTACTGCTGAAAGGTATGTTAAGTAGTTAACTATGAAAAAAACACGTCTGAAAAAACTGGCAGATAAGTCATTTTATCACAAAAGAATAGTTTTAAGGCCTACTCAAACCTGAGCGGTATCCGCTACCGCCGTAGGTAACGGTACCCGAGCGATATTTGATATGGTATTTTCGCAGCTGTCGCGGTACGGCAATACGTCCCGCGTAGCCACACTGAAAGAAATGTTTTGTATACAGTTACAAAAACTTTGGTTACTACTTACACAAAAAAAGTGACTTGCAAACTATGTTTTACTAGCTACAAAACAGAGTTTTGCTGTTTGAGTTGAGGTACTAGTTGCTAAAGTTATTTTGTTGCAATTAAATCAACGGGCTACAAAACACTTTGTCAACGGATTACTTTTTTTTATTGTTACTGATATGTGAACAGTGTGGTTTTTATTAAGATATCATGGTGTGTTAGTAGTTACCAAACTGTTTAGTAACAAGTAACAAAATTAGTTGAGTAATCGTAGGGAAACGGTTCAGTAATAAATAAGAAACCCAGTTGAGTAATGGTATGGTTCATGAAATCTAGCTTATAGCATTGAAATACTTATTTATAAGTAGTAGATATAATTTGTAAGCTAAAATATAAATATACCAGTAATGTTTCTGTTTGTACAAAAACCAACTAACACATCAGTAGTATATTTACATTTAAGCAACAAACTACATCTGTTACAAAAAAATAAGTATAAATGCTACAAGCTAGATTTCATGAACCACACCATTTCTCAACTAGGTTTGTTACTTATTACTTGGTTAATAACTTTGGCTTATAATACTGATTTAAAATAAAATAATACATTACTTTTGCACTTATTTATTTTTTCTCTCACATAGGTCATATGAATCGAAATAGCAAAATTAAAAATACAAACATATGAAACTTACAAAGGTGAAACTATGATAATCATAGCTTTATATACTCATAAACATAGCTTTTACTGTGAGACCATTTTTCGATTTTGTCTAACATTCGCAGTGGTCACCAGAAGGGGAATGGCCATAAAAGCAGCTACGTCAATTACCTCGTCGCTAGCTGTAAGCAAACATAAGTACTTATTAGTTATACAGGATCTTCAGCACATAGTTATGATAAGGATGTTATTGACGAAGTATTTGATAATATTTACCATGATCGATGTCTTTCATAATATCTTTCAACGTTGTAAGTGTCATTATAGCATTACATTTTTGGCTAGCTCTATTTGGTCGTAATCCGGTTTTGTAGTCTATTAATAGCTGTAAGAAAAATCAACAGATTAATATTTACAAACAACTTGACAACAAAGTCATCGAAGAGAGTTCCTCATGGACCAGTCTACTCCTTTTCAAGCAGAAAAAATCATCGCGTGCATGATGCAACCACCATAAAACTACCTATTACCTACTTACATAAAAATGAAATACATACATACCTTTAAATTTCGGAGTGTACCAGCTCTCTAGGCCCCAAGACTTTAAATAATCTTCCATGATATCAGGCTCAGCCGGCTTTGTGCCTGAGCCTGACCCTGCCGCCGCGCCCCCGCGAAGTCGCCCATGTTCTGAAATATTCGGCCAGGCACTGTACGAATATATTTTTTTACGAAATCCATAAAGCACCTGTTGCGTAGAAACACTATTGGGTAAAACTAAACTAATCACGAGGTACTTCTTGTTCCTGGCACCAAATAAACACTGATCACGATGAAACACACGCGCCGGTGACCGTTGACGCCACTCGCTCGACGAACAGGAATCAACTTGAGCAGTTTGATTGATATTTTTGAAATTGTTAGTTTGTTTGTAATTAAAGTTTGACTATATTAATGCAACATTTAGTACGGTTGTTATTAGTCAAATAAATAGGGTATCATCTGTAAAACTTTTGTAGATAATAAATAAAGTATATGTTACTAACAAATTTATTAAGCTTTCTAATGCCTACAAAGGTTTGGTAATTTATTGAATGTGCACGTTTTGTAAAATATGATCAAAGGCTTTTATAAATAGTAAACAATTAGTTATGTTATGCATTAGAAATTGGTTATGTTGCTATGGAAAAACTAGTTGGTCTACGATGTTTCAGTAACTAGTAACCAAACGTTTTGTAACTTATTAACATAATAAGTTAAACCAACTGTCTTTGGGAACACACACACAAACTAGTTTTGTTTATTTAGTCAAAGTTTATTTATTAACAACTAAAGTTTGCTTAAAATTAAAGCTACAAAACTATTTTGGTTGATTCTTTTTTTCAGTGCATTTGGATATCGCTACTGGCACCGGTAGCGGATATCGCTCAGATTTGAGTAGGCCTTTACTTGGTTTTACCCTATTAGTAATGTCAGTTCAGCTGCCTTTAGTTACTTTTATCTAGTAGTTCTTATCTAATCGTAATTAAAATTGGAGTAATTTTTGCTCTCCAATGAAATATCGGCTGAGTAGTGCATAACTTTTCACAGCGTTGCTTTTATCTTTTTCTTGCAATTTTCTTTTTTAATGGAAAATCTATCAAAATGTTTTCAGAATTCTCAAAATATCGATTTGTAACTTATGTTCATTTGTATTTTTAGTGAATTATGAACCCTTCGTGGGTTTTTCCTCGCCTCAATTATGTCACCCGCCATTCCCTTATAATTTGTGCGTCAAATTACAAAGAACCGGAATCTCGGCCACCTAGTCATCGCCTTCAGGCGCTTTCTTGCATGTAATTTTAATTTTATTTGAGCTTAAATAAAATCCAGACGTAAATTTAGCCCTATTCCAATTGAAATTAGGAAAGGGGTGAAAGTAAACGCCACGTAATTTATGGCAGAGGAAAGGGAAAGTCAAAGAAATATGTATCACAGAATAATGGTCTTTCCGATAAAATATTTCGTTAGGTCATATTGAATAGGTATTAATAATACTAACGTGCGAAGGCATCAAAATAATTTATTTTTTCTGTAGTGTCATGCATATTTGTGATTTTGTAGTAGGCAAGTTAAATTTATGATCGTACTAGTTTTCACCCGCGTGGCTCCCGTTCCCGTGGAAATATCGGGATAAAAACTATTCTATGTTTTAATCTAGGCCCAAGGGTGGCCAACCCGCGGCCCGCCGTCTGTTACCTGGTGGCCCGCGGAGCCGTGCAAATTTTTTTAAAGTAAAAAAAAATAATACTAAACTTACCTTATCATACCTACTATAAAAAAAAACAAACACTTCTTCTCTCACATAGTAGTAGTGCGGCCCGGGGTAAAATTTTACTTCCCAATTTTGGCCCAAGTGTCGAAAAAGTTGGCCACCCTTGAATCTAGGCTATCTACTTTCTGTGTGCCAAATTCCAACCAAATCCGTTCAGTAGTTTTTGCGTGATTGAGGAACAAACATTCAAACCCACAAACTTTCATTAGTAGGATTTTCATGAACAACTTAAATCAATGCTATCATGCTTGGGTATAAATTTTAAAATATTTGATTTTCAATGGTATGTTGATGTACCATGGGCAACAGCGTCGCTTAACCACTGCTAAGGTTAAAATCGCTTGCACGCCGCGCCCGCTGTCACATAGGGTGGATGCTCCTATGTCCGGCCCCCACCCAAGAGTCGGCACTATATATTATTTCTGTCGATAACAGTGCCTTAGTACTATTTAGGCATAGTAGGTATTTTTTATTACAAAGTTTACACCGATGGGTAAATAAATTAAAAGTATGGCAACACTGCTCGGCACCGCTGGCAGTCAATTGTCACTTGAATGAGTGCGAGCGTGCATATCGACTAATTTTCTACAAAATTGATACTTTCCGAGCCTCAGTTGGTAAGTAATAATTTAAGTATCACAGTACTTAAGACTTGTTAATACAATGTAATAATATTTGACATAATTTTAAAGTAATTTATCACGATTTAATTGCATATTTTAAAAGAAAACAGGGGTGCCGGACTAAGGAAAATCGTTAGTATGGAGTACTTGAGGTCGGCAGGGGGGTGCCGACTTTTGAAATTCATTTATTCCTAAAGTCGGCAGGGGGTGCCGACTTTTGAAATTCATTTATTTCTAAAGTCGGCAGGGGTGCCGACTTTAGAAATTCGTGTATTCCTAAGTCGGCATTTTAAAAATAATGTAATAAAACAGTTTGATTTTAACTAAAATAATATATCTAAATAAAATAATTAAATTTGCAGACAAAATATGTGTTTTCCTTGACACATCATTTAAAAAAGGGAGGGCCGACTTTGCGAACACAAATACCGAAGACAGGCACATAGGTGCCGAGCTTAAGAAAAATGGCACTTTTTTTAATTATTATAAAATAAATACTTCTATAAACAAATGCACGTTTTATTTGTGAACCTAAAAAAAGAAAAACATAAGGTTTTTAAAAAAATATTATCGTACTGAAACTGCTCCATATGACGCGCCAACGAATTTTCAAAGGTGACCCAACCCTTAAAGTGCCGACTTATAGATCATCCACCCTACGTTTAGTTCGTGCAGGGGCGATACGCGCGCACACGAATTTTGTTGCTGTTGCCCATAGTACGTACTTGTACTGATATTCGTATCCAATCTTAAACTTAAATCAAATGGTACAGAAGTTTTTTGAAATACGAGGTAGGTTGTATTTCTGTGTGAAGTAGCGTCGTGTGCGATCGCATGGCTCTCTCATGCTCAGCAGTCTAAATGAACATGAATCGAAGCGCACCGCACGGCCCGTTGGCCGCTCATCAGACGATTCTGGCTCCAAGAGACGACTGTCGACTATTGGAGGTAGATAGCATATAATCAATTTAGAGATCAAAGGGGGCATCGGATAATCACCATTTATCGTTTCAGTACTTGTTAGTATCCTCAAAAAACTAATGGAAGTTTTGTAATTTTTATTCTTTGTTGCAAAGACATTATAGCACATAATATTTTTGTTTATAAGTACTCCATATTTTGAGGCAAAAAACCAGTTTTAATGAAACTTATCATAGATAATGTTATTTTTTAGTATGAGTGAATTCATAATTAAGATTGGACTTGGATTCTAGATAAATTACGCAGAAGAAGGCCTTTGCTATACACTAAGTATTATGTATTCTGTGCTATTATTCTAATGCTACGGCTCCACCTGCGTTAGCGTTAACGTTAATGGTAATATCCAAGTACGCGTTAGTTAAGGCATTATAAATGTTTAGTACTATCGTTTGTAAATTAACGCCGTTAAGTCTTGGCCACATCTGCGTCACGCCTAGGTTAAATCGTTAAGCTACGCGTTAAGACGCAAGAGCCGTAACAAAAGGGTAGAAATATCGATAGAATTCATGTGAATCTAGGTGATGGCATGTCAATAGGCTGTCATCTTGTACACAAGGCTTCCAGTGTGACGCAGATTACGTGTCAAATCAAAGCCGAGCCCGCGTCGATGAATTTGGGTTTGTTTGCTCAACTAAGAGCATGGGGGATGTGGGTCATCCCACACTCAGTCCTCTATGCTATGATATCTCTAGTACAGATATTCAGAAAATAATAATAATAAACATAGTGACTCAGTAGAGCTGCAGTCCTCGCGTTTGTGAACGTTTTCGAAATGGCTGAAATATGATATTTCCCCATACCTATCTACGCCATTTTGAAAAACTTCGAAAATCTGAATCGAAAAATCCATATAATTATAGAATCTGCTTACAAAATTTCACTAGAATCGGTTGAGAAATGCGACCTGGAGAGAGACCTGTAGAGAAATTATTGAAGTTTTTTTGGTCCTAGAAAAGTTAAAAATATCACAGTTAGGGGTTAATTGTCTAATTCAAAAATACTATTGCAATCGCTTTCGTTTGACAGGTGGATGTGTCACATTGCTGATTTCTTTGGTAAGTTTTTATTTGTGCCAAAAAGAAACTTCAATGTGTTGCATCCTGAAAGCGATTGCGATAGATTTTTAAATTAGACAATAGAAAGGCTGGTTCTTTAATAATGGAAATAACAAACTAGCACCTACCCTTAATTGTTAACATATTATGGTGTTATCAAATATTTAAAGTTGTAAAACTAACTTTGAAATTCGACATATTTTTTACGGACCTATTTGTATCCAAAATATTTTAGGTAGGTGTTTGCTTGTTATTGTAGGTATATGTTACGGTAAAAGCCCGTATATAGGTAAATCTTAGGGTTTTTTTTTTGAAAATCTTAAGATTTACCAACACGAGTTGGTGAATGTAAGGATTTTATAAAAGGGAGAAAAATTTTCGGGCTTTTACCATTAGATTTTGGCATGTTGGATTTTTGTTAAATTAAACAGTGAATCAGCTATCATAACTTAGTCATTTATTTCAAATTACCTATCAGTAAATTTTTAAAATATTTTTCAGTGTTATTTTGATTTATTCTTCACTATCATTACTATTTTTATTTATCTTAGGGGTATTTTAAGTCATACAGTCGAGTACAAAGAGATGTAGGTATGCCTCCTAGAGTTACAAATACATGTACTCATTTAAATAAGTGTACATAATTCGTTACAAATTATTGTGGACATGATACATGACGGATAAATTTATGTATTAATCTAATATCCCAAATTAATGCATACAGCAAGATGGACACTGTAATGTGTACGCTCTGGGACAAATAAAGGTTTTCAGACTTTGTTACAAAAATATGTATACAAGCCGTCATTCTAATTTCAGATTTCAGAAATTCTGTCTTAACTATTGAAAACTCTTTGGATGTTATAATTTACGTATTTTTTTGTTTTATGAGAGTACTCCTTCTTTTAGGGCAATCGCGCACTCACTCGGTTTTGATTCGAATCCGATAAGTGAAGGGATGGCCGAAAGAGAAATAAGACCACTTCCAACCCGCGCAGATAAAGAATGGTATTGAAAATGGCGCCTCACCGGATTATACAACGTGTAACAGAAAGGGGGTATCAACCCGAAAGGAGGTCAATGTACTCGTGAAATTAAATACATTCCAGCAGAAAAAAAAATTCAAATAAAAAAAATTTTTTTGAACTCTCTATACAAAACGTTGGCGGCAAATTCAAATTTTCTATGGAGAGACCAAAATTTTTTTTCAATTTTAATTTTTTTTTCTCATGGAAGGTGTTCAGATTCCCGAGTACATTGACCTCCTTTCGGGTTGATACCCCCTTTTTGTTACACGTTGTATATTCTGTGCACCTACTCACCGCGCTTACCACAACGAGAGTGAGTGAGAGATCGATATGTGTGCCGTTCAGTATGCGAGAGAGAAGTGAATATTAACAACGACATTTCTAATCCCAATTTATCTGCGCGGGTTGTATGGGATTGGGATAGGGATAGTGATCATTGTTCTTTTGCAGCCATCTTTTCACGTACTGAAATCGAACCGAAACCGAGTGAGTGCGCGATCGCCCTTACGAGTCGTCGGCTGAAAAATAATGTAAATAAGTGGCAAAAATCTTTGATAAACAAATGACACGCCAATAACGTCATGCACGAACTGAAGGAGAAAACAAGTATTCCCGCACTATTCTTAAATTTGAAAATAGAATATCAGACCTGTATACATATCTTTGTAACCAAAGACGAACACATTAATTCGATTCAGAGCGTACACATAACAGTGTAATTTTAACTGTATACATAAATTTGGTACATTTACATGAAACATAAATCTGGCATATATTATGTTTACAAGTATTTTTGTAACTTTCAAATGTATATGTTACGGCTAATGCCCGAAGTGCGGCTAAACCTAGCTTTAGCCGGCTAAAGCTAGGTTTAGCCGATAGCTGTTGGCTAAACCTAACTGTAGCCGATTTGCTCTTAAAAAAGTTATTTCTGTTGTTTGTTAAAAAAAAATAACCTCGAAATTTAAGGCTCACGCTACGCTGCGCTTCGCGCTCGCCTTAAATTTCTAACCTATATTCGGGACCTACAGGGGTAAAGCAAATCGTTTCACCTACTTTAGCCAACAGCTATCGGCTACACCTAGCTTTAGCCGGCTAAAGCTAGGTTTAGCCGCACTTCGGGCATTAGCCGTGACATATACACTGAAAAAAATAATCAACCAAAATAGTTTTGTTGCTTTAATTTTAAGCAAACTTTAGTTGTTAATAAATAAACTTTGACTAAATAAACATAACTAGTTTGTGTGTGTGTTTCCAAAGGCAGTTGGTTTAATTTATTATGTTAATAAGTTACAAAACGTTTGGTTACTAGTTACTGAAACATCGTAGACCAATTAGTTTTTCCATGGCAACAAAACCAATTTGTAATACATAACATAACTAATTGTTTACTATTTATAAAAGCCTTTGATCATGTTTTACAAAACGTGCACATTCAATAAATTACCAAACCCTTGTAGACATTAGAAAGCTTAATAAATTTGTTAGTAACTTAAACTTTATTTATTATCTACAAAAGTTTTACAGATGATACCCTATTTATTTGACTAATAACAACCGTACTAAATGTTGCATTAATATAGTCAAACTTTAATTACAAACAATCTAACAATTTCAAATATATCAATCAAACTTTGCTCAAGTTGATTCCTGTTCGTCGAGCGAGCGGCGTCAACGGTCACCGGCGCGTGTTGCATGCATCGTGATCAGTGTGTTTATTTGGTGCCAGGAACAAGAAGTACCTCGTGATTAGTTTAGTTTTACCCAATAGTGTTTCTACGCAACAGGTGCCTTATGGTTTTCGTAAAAAAATTATTCGTACAGTGCCTGGCCGAATATTTCAGAACATGGGCGACTTCGCGGAGGCGGCAGGGTCAGGCTCAGGCACAAAGCCAGCTGAGCCTTATATCATGGAAGATTATTTAAAGTCTTGGGGCCTAGAGAGGTACACTCCGAAATTTAAAGGTATGTACGCTGGTAGTCGGCAATTTCTTTTTTATGTAAATGTAATAGGTAGTTTTATGGTGGTTTCATCATGCACGCGATTTTTTTCTGCCTGAAAAGGAGTAGACTAGTCCATTGATGAGGAACTCTCTTCGATGACTTTGTTGTCGAGTTGTTTGTAAATATTAATCTGTTGATTTTTCTTACAGCTATTAAAAGACTACAAAACCGGGTTACGACCAAAATCGAGCTAGCCAAAAATGTAATGCTACTTACAACGTTGAAAGACACCGATCATGGTAAATATTATCAAATACTTCGTCAATAACATCCTTATCATTACTATGTGCTGAAGATCCTGTATAACTAATAAGTACTTATGTTTGCTTACAGCTAGCAACGAGGTAATGGACGTAGCTGCTTTTATGGCCATTCCCCTTCTGGTGACCACTGCGAATGTTAGACAAAATCAAAAAATGGTCTTATAGTAAAAGCTACGTTTATGAGTATAAAAAGATATGATTATCATAGTTTCATCTTTGTAAGTTTCATATGTTTGTATTTTTAATTTTGCTATTTCGATTCCTATGACCTTTGTGAGAGAAAAAATAAATAAGTGCAAAAGTAATGTATTATTTTATTTTAAATCAGTATTATTAGCCAAAATTATTAACCAAGTAATAAGTAACAAACCTAGTTGAGATATGGTATGGTTCATGAAATCTAGCTTGTCGCATTTATACTAATTTTTTTTGTAACAGATGTAGTTTGTTGCTAAAATGTAAATATACTGCTGATGTGTTAGTTGGTTTTTGCACAAACAGAAACAATACTGGTATATTTACATTTTAGCTTGCAAATTATATTTACTACTTAAAAATAAGTATTTCAATGCTATAAGCTAGATTTCATGAACCATACCATTACTCAACTGGGTTTCTTATTTATTACTGAACGGTTTCCCTACGATTACTCAACTAATTTTGTTACTTATTACTAAACAGTTTGGTAACTACTAACACACCATGATATCTTAATAACAACCACACTGTTCACATACCAGTAACAATAAAAAAGTAATCCGTTGACAAAGTGTTTTGTAGCGCGTTGATTTAATTGCAACAAAATAATTTTAGCAACTAGTACCTCAACTCAAACAGCAAAACTCTGTTTTGTAGCTAGTAAAACATAGTTTGCAAGTCACTTTTTTGTGTAAATAGTAACTAAAGTTTTTGTAACTGTTTACAAAACATTTCTCTCAGTGTACATATCTTTGTTCTCGACTGTAGATTACGATAAAATTACCAATCAATTATTATGATTTGGTTAATTTATTTGTCATAAGTAAAAAATAATTTTAAAACACTTTCAAATTCAACCTTTTTAAGCATTTACCGCGTTTCTGAGATAAAACCTATCGCAGGGTGGAGTCTAAAGCAGATTGTGAGCTTATTCAAAATGATTTAAATAGCTTGTGCCGGTGGTGTACTAATAATAGCATGACTCTTAATGTCAGTAAATGCAGTAGTATAGTGTTCACAAGAAAAAAACTTCCATGCGAATTTACTTACAAACTTAATGGCACAGACATAACAGCGGTAAGCGAGATTCGTGATTTGGGGGTACTGCTGGATAGTAAATTAAACTTCCACTCACACATCAATAATGTTGTGAAAAAATCCGCCCAAATGTTGGGATTCTTGAAACGGAATACCTCTTTTCTCCGTTCACCGGCTACAAAAATTATGCTCTTCAACTCCCTCGTTTGATGCAGGTTGGAATTTACGTGTCCAGTGTGGAATCCACAGTATGCTGTATCCTCCCAACGTTTAGAGTCTATCCAAAGGGCCTTTACTAGGCATCTGTCCTTCTTTGCCAGTGGTATTTCATCAAGATCTCCATACACTTTCAGACGGTCCTTTTTTAAGATGGAATCTCTTCGCGATCGCCGCACCAAACTAGACATGACATTCCTGCATGGTATTGTTAACAGTAGTATAGATTGCGCTGGTATTTTGGAACAGGTTGGTTTGACTGTGCCATATAATTACCCGCGGAAGGCTATAAGTTCAATATTTAGAGTTCCCTGTTGTCGGACTAATATCGGGCACCATTCGCCTCTGATGCGAATGTGCAAGACCTATAATGAATTATGTGCTAAATATACGGATCTTGATGTGTTTCATGACACTCTTTCCTCGTTTAAAAATAAGTTGTCTACCTGTTACCTGTTTACAATGACATATATTTTTAATTTTTTATTAACATTACTATTAATACCATTCTGATTTTTTTATCTCAAATGAATTATATTTATTGTAATTTTACCGATTTTATTTTATTTTATTGACTTGATTTTAATTTATTGATTTGATTTTATTTTATTGTCCAAATTTTAAACTATTGATTTGATTTGATTTTAATTTATTGATGTTTTTTTTATTTATTGATTTGATTCTATTTATTGATTTGATTTTAATTTATTGATTTGATTTAATTTTATGTTTGGATTGATTGTTTTTAATTTATTTTATTTCTCTGAACTTCTTTTTTGACAACAATGATTTTTACTTTTTTATAACATACGTACTAATTTTATGACTTAATTTTGTAATCTCTTTTGAATTGATTTTAAATTAATAATATTTCTTGATTTTTATTAGTATTCTACTTATTGTGATGTGTGAATAATAATTTCATTGAATTTATAGTGATGATGATCAATTATTGCATTTTTTCGACACTTATAATTGTTGTATTTACAGGTATATAGCATAAGTTTAGTCTATAGAACAGTTTATTGTTAATACAATGTTAGTGTTGCTTAAATAAACAAATAAAAACCTAAAACTTATCGAGTGAATGGTGCTAAAAGTTCGAAATGAACGATGATCACAGAACAGTTCGAACCATATTGAGGGTTGGTAAATCTTAAGTATTACTAGAAAATCTTAGGATTAACATAAGTTCGGGGTTTTACAGTAACATATACAATGAAAATAAGAGCTTTTAGAAGCTTTTCGTGGAGAAATCTAAGTAAGTAGTACAAACTTCTATTTCAGCTTCCTCTGCACGGACTTTGAGCGAGAATAATGTCCTATTCAATAAATAAGTAAAGTCCCATTATTGTCAGCGGTACGCGCAACTACTTCTAAAGCTAAATCTAGGATAAATAATCCAAGTTACAAAAATATATTTCTTATTAGTTTTTCTCAATAAATAAATAGTTTTTTTGTCATTTGCGGTAGTAAAATACCTACCATAGGGGGTCCAAGCGTATATAACAACAATTATTTGTGGATACCAAGGGGGTTCAAGTGTAATATTTAGTGACTTGCCATGAACATCCCAGGTGGTTCGAATGGGTGTATCAAGTGAAGAGAAGGTTAGTTGGAAAGTGATAATTGGCCAAAGAATTTTCAGCGAAAAGGCAGAGAAATGTTAGTTGGCAAGTGAAATTCGCCCAAAAATGGTTCGGCGAAAAGGCCTTACTCCCTGTACTAAGAGCAAGAATATTATATTAAAAGTTAAGTAAAAGCATGACATAGAATCTATTCTATGCCATAGATAGATAGATATCCTTGTCAGACGACAGGAGTTCTTTGGAGTTTGTTTTACCTGTTATGTCAAAACTATGGGAAATCTAAAACACCTTTAATTAGCTGGGGTCAAACCGAATGCGTGTGCGTTATAGCACACAGAGCGCGTAGCGTTGCGTAGCGTGACGGCAAAATGAAATGCTAGGCGGTACCTATACCTATGTCACACCGAAGCGAACGCGCGACTGATGTGCAGCAGCCACGCGGCATTCGGTGTGTAATATACAGGGTGTTTTAAAACTTTGCCACATGGAGGGAAAGTAGGTAGGTACCTTAAATAATGAAAATAGGAAATTTTACTGAAAGAAGACTTCATTTTGTTTTTAAAAATAATAGGAACTGCTTTCAAAGATTTTTTATAAATCGCATACGATACCATACAAATTCATATAATACGTATGTACCTAATAACTAAAATTTAAATATTAAAGGATTATGCCGATTTTACTTTACAAGCTAGGCCATGAACATGATGCGCTTTGATGAAATTACCAAAATACTATATGTAGTAATTTTATAGTGATTGCGTGGGAAGAATATCATTAAAATATAATGCGGGAAAAAGAGAAATCTCAATCTCAAGGAGCCGTTTGGGGTTACATTTTCCTATTATATGTCATTTTGTTATCTACCCCTTTTTGACATGACATGAGTCTGTCACAGATATGTATGGTTAATGCGCATCATGGCCCAGAATGCGGCATGTGATCCTTTCGCGGTCTTCTTTTTGTTTAAGATGATGTATTATTTAAGAAAAAATAAGCCTTACGAGTAACTCTTTCGATCGGTTTCAAAGAATAGAAATTTTTTTTTTTCATATTTGATTTGTTCGATCCCTGGTTAAGGCAAGCGATTTTTCAAAAATCTTTGAATGCAGTTCCAATTGTTTTTAAAATCGAAATGAACCTTTCAGTGAGAAATTTCAAATCTTCAATATTTAAGGTACTTTTCCTCCACGTGGAAAAGTTTTGGGACCCCTGTATACTGTCATATACCTACGAGCAGGGTTGCCAGGGCTTTTTCAAATAAATACCGAACAGTGAGCAAAAAAAAAAATATTGCCTACGCACCCATCTCTGAAAAAGATACCGAACCGCCCATACTTCGGTATTTTTGTCATACCGAACACCGAACACAGTGCTAAAATACCGAAACGGAACAGAACCAGGTGTTCGGTAACACCTGGCATGGCAATCCTGTACGAGTACCATAGCATTTCATGGCTGAAATAATGATTTCCTTTTCCGAAAAACTTCAAAAACCGAATCGACAGAAAATCAACATAATTATCGAACATGCTCACAAAATTCCACGAGGCTCGGTTGAGAAATGCAACCTGTAGAGGAGAACAGACGGAAAACCGGACATAGGTACGAAAGATTTTTGCCCAAGCAGAAGTGGGAGCGAAGAAAACGGAGACGCTTCTCTCGCGCTTCGCGTTCGCTCGGTCAATAACGCATTGCTTGCTGTGACTGTGAGGCGCTGCGTGGCTACGCACTGTGCTCTATCCGGTTTGACCGGGCTTATCTAAACAGTAAGCTAAAAGCTTTCTTATTGACTTTTATATTTAATAAAATATATTTGCTTGCTCTACATTAAACATTACATGAAATTAGTAACAAAATGTAATGGACGGATTCGAAATTCGTAATGAAATTTGTAAATACGTGTTTGACCTCTGCCTCAAGCTATCATGGCCTGCATTCTTTACATTTAATTATAAAAATAAAAGGCGTCACATTTGTTGGGTATAAAGGTAGTGGACTAATAGTGAGATAATTTATTTTCAGTGAACTGTAAAGTTAAATGAAACGTGAATTTTGTTGAGGTTTTAGGGGCCGGGCACAAAATTAAACGTAACCCTCGGTTTACGTAAAACCTGTCTTACCTTACACAAACAGCGGAAGTCTTATCTATAAGTAAGCAAAATCTCTGCCTTTAATATATGATTTCGCAAAATGATCGAAGAAAAAGTTGTACTTACTTAAAAACCCTACTTAGCATCATTACTCTATCTACAAAAATAACATCTTCGGCATAATAATATCTCATTTACAAATTCAGCAGTATGAAATGAGATATAGATTGTATTACACTGTCGTATATTTCATACTACACAGAACCTTAGAGAAATATTTATCTTCATATACATACTTATATAGGGTCGTGTTCACTCAAGCATTTTAGACCATCCCATAGGCAAGATGGAAACTATTTCTTTCAATATTTGTAAGTTACTCTCCTTTTTTTATACAGATAAAGTAAGTACAAGGTCTTTTATGCAAACTCAGTCGTCTGTCCCGATGGTACGGCTATAAAAGGTATCAATTTACACACCATTACTTTTCAGTTACGACTGTGATATTATTTCAACTAAAATAATTTATGATGATGTAGGTATGTAGAAGAAGTTATTCATTTTAGTGGTCTACTTTCTCAAGATTGGTATTGGCTAATCTACTTAATTATAATAATATGTTTTATTTGCTAACAAGACTGTAATGCTTTGTATGTGTTCTCTACGTTTGACCTAATTTTTTACACGACTGCCCAAAGAGGAGTGTACCTATATGTGTTTAGGGTTCATGTATGTTTGTGGGTATGTGAGTTTCTTTTCAACACACTTGCTCGTAAAGTGAGCCCTAATACATCGCTTTTAGGGCCATAAACCGAACTATAACAAACGCGTGCAATAATATATAAAACACTAGTTGGTTGTAGAATTATCCCTACAAAGTTAAATAGGTACCTTACTGCAAGTTCTATGCGAGTAAACAAAGCATTTTCAATTTAACCGGGTAATACAGTTATTTTTTTAGTAACACCAAAGAGGTTTTATGCCGCTGAAAATTCATTTGCATTTTTGGAATAAATAAATGTGTAGGTCCTTAATTAAGTCAAACAAATATTTATTATAATCAAATTATTCCTAATTTACAATATTTTGTTAAAAAATATTAAAATATTAGCATTTTATCACCTAAATTTATAATTTTGAAGTAGGCTGTATGCTCACTAACCCCTTTGTTCGCAAAATATTCTTGCATTGGGCGTGTGAAAAAAACAAAAAAAAACCTGCGCGCCTTTTCTCATCATGATTATCATTTTGTTTTTGTCGTATTTGTTGATGTGTGGTAAATTACTTTGTTTTTTCCTCGCAAATGTGTTGAAAAACGTCGTATGAAACTCGTGAGCTGAGTAAGGCTGTGGGTTGCAGCCCGAGCCGAAGGCGAGGGCGTAACTCAGCCGAGTGTGCAATAAGTAACCTAAGCTAACTTGTATCATAATGTACTATTATTCCACTATAACTTCTAAATGCCTTAACTGATTTGGATGTATTGGGTATCGTTAGAATTCTTACATCATCCCGAGTGACACTGGCTATATTTTTTTAGAAATAAATCAATATGGCGACTGTACGACGCCACTTTAAAATGTGAAAAAAAAATTTTTTTTTTCGTCTATATTACTATATGGACATCAAATGAAAGACCTTGATGAGCACATTCCAAAACTATATAATTTGTCACTAAAATGTGTGAAATAAAAATAAAAATATTAAAAACACGACTGCCCTGCCAAAAACGAACTAAAAAGTTAAACAACAAGTATCATTGCATTCGGGGGACCTCTTTGATCAAAAATTGTTCCATAAGACGGTCCCCCGACTGCAATGACACTTGTTGTTTAACTTTTTAGTTCGTTTTTGGCAGGGCAGTCGTGTTTTTAATATTTTTTAATTTATTTATTTTTAATTAGGTTGGGTTCAATATGTAGATGCGCTTTAATATGTAGGAAAAGTTATAAACCTATATCGATATAAACACAGGTCTTCTCTCTCACAAGTCCACTCTCACTAAGTTCGGCTATGAATTGCACATTTTTAAGTGTGCATCTAGTGTATGTGGACACTTAACAAAATTCATAGTCGAACTGACTTCATGAGATAGAACAACTATACACACAACTATAGACAACATTCGAGTCTTGGCTACGAATATATAATTTATTGATATCGCTGGCAGGTGCCCATAGAGAGGTACCTACTCCTAGTTTACGGCACGGCACGGTATTAAGATTTTACAGGGGACTCAAAGGTCAAACCGAGGATAAAATTTATTCTCAAGCACACTGTGGTTTTAATTCTAGTTGTTGGGATTTACAGCGTAATCCAATTTTACTGAAGCCCATTAAAATATTTAGGCACTGGTTTATTTATTTTTTCACAATTATATAGGTATGTTTTTAGATTGAAGAAATTTATTTCTTATGTTCTAAATACAATAACTATGAGGGAAATGCAATCTTACGTGTTATCTTTCAACCCATAACAATAATTTAATTGATAATTAGAATCAAATGTACTCCCAAATGTTAAGCTTAGTACTGTGTGTATTGCGTTTTGCTTTTATACCTCCTTACAAGACCTACAAGACGACGTCATACCACAGAATATATAAAAGTATTAAATAGGCATTGGTGAAAAATCCGATTGGCAAACTTCGACAAAAACTAAATATCCGTTGGCGAGCAATAATTCTTGCATCGTGCGTGATAATACTAATACCAAACTCTCTCGGATTTCGGAACGGGTAAGGTAAAGGTATACGTTGCGTGATACGTAACGTTCGCTTTTCTATCGGATTTCAGTTCAATCTAATCTCATAAAGGGAGGAGGCATCCGCTTCGAGACACAATATTTCACTTTTTATGATGTAGGTGGCATCCCGAGCGCCGTAAAAAATATAAAGAGAAAGAAAGTGCTGCGGCGTTTTTATGACGCCTTTAATAGTGTCGCAGGGCTAGTTGGGTGCTTTTTATAATGAAAAGTGTGTCACATCATATATTTTTATTTGTTCTAATAAGTTTTTTTATGTGTGTGTTTGGATTTACAAGCAACATAATGAATGTACTTAGATGTATTTTTTAGATTTACTCGTTGTAAGCTCAAGCTATGTAAGGATGAGTGACGCAGAAGATTACATCGGGCTTGCGCTTGACGTAACAGCTGCCGATGTAGATGCAGTATGGAGCGTGTGAGTAAGCACTTGGCCTACATCGTACGTCAGCGTGCTGTTTCAGCCACGCCAGCATGATTTACACAGCTACCAACGAGCATTTGTCCACGACAAACGCACGGCTCGTCGGAGTTCAACCAGTAATCCTCGTCTTAAACACGTAGATAGTAAATCTCTCCTTTAGTGTAGAATAGCCTGAAATAATGTTTGCCCTAATAAGGAGGCAAGCTATTTCTAAAGTGCCATTTCACTTTAGTCAGTGCTGAAGTTGAATAGTTAATCCCACCAAAATCATTTCATGAATAATGTTGCCAAGACCTCGAACTGTCAAAAAGTTATCAGACCTCATGTAGAGCCAAGCTTCTAACTCTACGCGCCCTAACTCTGCAAGCCCTAACTTCAAAAACTCTTCACCTTAGTTAAAATATATGGCTGAACCCAAGTTATGAGGGTTAAGCGGTTGAAGGTTAAAGTCCAATTTCATAATTTTTTGTTGTTTGTGTCCTAATACTAGCTTACATACCAAATTTCAGCTTTCTAGGACTTCTGGAAGTGGACTGGACTCTTTAAATTTTGATGATCATGAGTGAGTCAGTGCCGAAATCGGGGTTTTTTAGATATCATTAAAATCTATATTATAAAAGCTATACAATTCAAACTTTATATATTTAATAAGTCTACTACTGACATCTCATTCCGAGAATTTTGTTTATCTAGTATACTCCAAACCCAAGATATGAGGGTTCAAAAAAACGACGAAGCGCTTCGAGAAAAGGTAGGTAGTGCCCTTGGGCTTCGCTTCCTCGTCTTGGCGGGGGCACTCCCGTGCCCCCAGATTTTAATCACACGATTGCCCATAAAGGAGTGTAGGTATATGTGTTTATAAATATAGGGTTCATGCATGTTTGTGGGTATGTGAGTTTCTTTATTCCACCATAACTTCTCAATGCCTTAATTGATTTGGATGTACGGCGGGGTATCGTTAGAATTCTTACACCATCTCGAGTGACACTGGCTATACTTAAAAAAAAATCAATATGACGACTGTTCGACGCCATTTTCAAATATAAAAAAAAACTTCTTCTATTATTACAGTATGGGCATAAAACCTGAAAACAAAAACAGCTTCGAAATTAAATACCTCTAAAAAAGCAAAAAATAATATTCAAGTCATTACGCCATTAGTTACGCATAACATTATTAATAAAACACGTGGTACAATGAAGTCGGGTGGGGCTTTTAAAAATATAAAAAAATAGTTAAGTTGTCTTCCAGCCCCGAGGTATTTAATTTTGAAGCTGTTTTTATTTTCAGGTTTTGTGAAGGAGGTTTTTCTTTTTTTTTAAAAAGCATTTTTATTTTCAACTTTTTAGTGGTAGGTATGTAAGGGTGTAAATATTTTTTTTAACTTTATAAAATATTTTGAATGGTAAAAAACTTAATTTCCAAATTAACGCTGTTTGTTTTTGAGGAGTTCCGTTGTGTCTTCGTAGTCCAAGTCTAGTCCAAAACGTTGCATCGCAGTCTGGTTTGGTTTGTTTTCGATTGTCATAAACCTACCAAAATCGAAATCACTTTACATAATACTATTTGACATTGAGGAGTTCCCTTGTGTATCTTCGAAGTTCAAAGTCCAATACTTACCAATGAAATTAAAATGTGACCACTCTGAAGTATTTTCTTTCAAACATCATTTAAATCGGTTCATAAACAAAGATGTTATGACCGAAAATCCGTAAAAACATATGTGATGGCCAGCTAAATAATGAATATTTTTCAGGATTATGAAAAAACTATCAGCCAGATCGCTGTAAAATTTCTATGGAAACACACAAAGTATGTTCTTTGAAATAAAAAAAGAATTGTATAAATCAGTTAACGACTGACGAAGTAATGGTAAAACATAAATAAAAAAAAACAAAATAAAATAAAACATACAGTCGACTTGATAACCTCCTCCTTTTTTTGAAGTCGGTTAATAATGAAAGGCCTTGATGAGGACATTCTAAAACTATATAATTTCTTACTAAAATAAAAATAAATAAATAAAAATGTTAAAAACACGACTGCGATGATATAATGTTATTTAACTTTTTAGTTCGTTTTTGGTTGGGCAGTCGTGTTTTTAATATTTTTTAATTTTTATTTTGTAAGCTTTTTCTCGTCACTCAAATTCATTTTCATGAGTAGGCGTTAGCAAATTATTTTCAAGATATATTTGGAATTAAAAATGTTATTTGAATTTAATAAGGAAGTTAATTTCTCCTTCATTAATAACTACTTAATTAGTTTGTTATTTGAAAAGATAATTAATTATTAAGGCATTTTAGCATGTTATGAAAGATTTCATTTCATAATATATAATACAAAAGCTTCTGTCGTATTACATTTCTGTTCATTTCATTGATATAAGTACCTACCTAGTAGTATGGTATATTCAATGTGCTATTGCAAGATTGTTTCATGTGAAAATCGAAGTGTTTCGAGCTTTGTGTAGTCTTTTACATACCTAGTGCGGTCAAGAACCAGTCAGATATTTGGGGTATAATATTGTTTGTATATTGGTTTATTTTGGTAGGTATATAGTAGACGAGGCGCACAATCTGTCGGGCAATAAGTCACGACTGTCAATACAACGACAGAATATAAAACATTAGTTCCCCGGGGCGAGCTCTCATATTTCAAGGAGGCGTGTGCGTGCATTTTGAAACGGAACGGGGTGATTGATTAAAGCGCCGACCTTCAGAAATCCAGGCCCACTGACCAGTTTGACCCTTTAGATTGATGTGGGAAAACCTTTTATTTCAGAAGTGATTTCTATAACTTAAGCAATCGGAGCAGAAATATTATTAGCTTAGAAGAGTGGAATATAAAAATAGAGATTTAGGCATTTATTCAATGTGTTCCAATATTAATCCAGCGACTCATGTTTTGACCAAGTAGCATTATCTATTGATTACACCAAGCCCCTAAAAAATACAGTTTATAGTCTGACTAAAAGCAGAAAAAAGAAAATTGATTAACTAATGACGCTGTGATATCTTCGCTTACATAGGTACTAGGTACAACAGTTCTCCTCAAGGCTGTATATCCGCGTTTCAAAGAAATTAGCGTTTTTCCAAAGAAGTTATCTAAAGAATGAAAGTCACGTTAACATCACACATCGAAAAACTCACGTTTACATCAATTAATAGTAATGACTATTGATTGATGTAAACGTGAGTTTTAGAAAGCAAAATTCTTAAATTAGTGCCATATTGCGAGACAAACACATAATAAATTATCAGGTATTTTAAAACGAAGATAATCTGTTCAAGTGGAATTTCAAATTTGCTTGTCATAGGTATTTTTTTACAAAAGTTTTAGCTGTAACAAATAAGAATACGACTCATATTTATTTTTCCACTTATTGTTTGTATTGTCAAGGAGTGCACTATAGAGAGAAATTTAAAAAAATGATTTTAATCACAGAGAAAATAAAATATTTAATAATGCTTAAATCGGTACACTTTGCCATGTTTTTTTACTGGTATTTAAAGATTCTAAAGTCATTTTTTTAGGAATAATGAGGTATTTGTCTAATGTGTTGCGTGTTTTGTATATACATATATCTATTTAATAATTTAATAGGAATTTTCAAAGTTCGCCCTCATTACGGCACATGAGTAAAAAACGTAAACTGATTACGGCTCGCGCAGAGTTGTTTTGATAATTTGAATTAAAAATTTAAAAATGGAACGTGATCCGATATAGAGTCGTCATAACAGGTCCTGCCAATCTGGCCTGGCCAGCCTCCCATGACTATTACAGATTTCTGCCCACTACACCATTGATTCGTCCAAGACCATACCATACTATGGCCTTGCTAGGAACGTGTCGAAAATTCGTAAGACGGATGTGACGGATGGAGAGTAGACAGCTGGCGGCGGAAGTATCCCCCTCTCTTTCTACGCGGCGCGGTGAAAATGGTGGCGCGTTATTTCAAGACGAAAACACTTGTGTCACCAGCAACGCGCCAATTTTGACAATGGAACTAATAGCAGCGATCTCTTCGGTGAAATCATAGACTTATTTACACTCTGTGATTATAAGTTTAAATCGTAGAATTCGTGCATGTAGAAATTAATTTTTCTCTAATTACAAATTGATTGAATTGTGTGACTGTATAGTAATAGGAAAGAAATAATTTTAATCCTTTGCCGCTAATTTCAAAATATCAAAAATGCACCCCGAGTGCAACCCGATTTTTTTTTCTTTATTCACCCTAAATTAATAGTGTTCGCAACTATATCCTTACTAATATTATAAATGCGAAAGTCCGTTTGTTTGTTTATTTGTTTGTTTGTTTGTTACGCCTTCACGTCTTAACTACTAAACCGATCATCATGAAATTTTGCATACACGTTGTCAGGGGTACAGAAAAGGACATAGAGTACCTTTCATCCAGAAAAAAACGTATAGTTCCCGAGGGATAGCAAAAAAAAACTGTCCACGCGGACGAAGTCGCGGGCGGCCGCTAGTACAGTAATAAAACTCAAAAAAAGGAAAAAAAATCTCAACCGAAATGTATTCTTAACGCAAGATATTGTCTTGTTTAAAACGTTGTGGTTATACATAGTATAAGGGAACCAAGAATTTTATATTCATATTCGAACGCTTCTGTAAAAAGACAGATATGAAGACTTCCTGATTCAGCCCCCCTAGCATGACCAGCATAACACGATACATATCGCGTGATAAAGCGTTTTATCACGTTTAACTGTCAAAAAGACAAAGGATTTTGACAGTTGAGTGTCGATAAAATGCTATATCACGCGATATATATCGTGTTTCGTCGGTCATGCTAGCTCCCTAGCATGACCGACGAAACACGATATATATCGCGCTAGATAAGTTAGCATAAAAAATGTATTTTTTTATACAGTTTTTTTAACTGCAATGGTATGTATGAACGTCTTATGACAAAGACTTATTTTTTTACATAGGTAATGTATCCAAAATAAATCAGCTGGTCGGCTGCGGCGACCGACCGACGGTTACTGTACTGGCCCATATGGAACGGACGGACAGACTTATACGGAAGCGTTCCCCTTACACCCTGTATGCTCAGTGGTGCTATCAAAGGCTGCGGTCCGCATGGCGATTACATCGATTACGGCGTTTACAACGCTCACACGAGGTCCGCATTCGATATCGCGCTCAAATCGATAAAATCGACAAATGACATTTGGCGAATGCGAACTGCTCGTAAGCGCTACCGTTTTATTCTAACCTCAAATACAAGATGGAATAATTGCTAGATACTATTTTTGCTCTCTAAAGCCATGATAATGATGAAGAACGTTTGATTATTGAGTCGTGTGCACCCAACATCTTTTTTTTTTCAACTTTTTACATCAACCATTTTTTTGGATAAGCTCCAAATTAATATTAACAAAATATTAACCAATATAATGCTCTATCCTTTTGTTGTGAAATGTGGAAAAGATCCTTCTATAACGAAATCTCTCATTTTTTGATTTTTGACGAAATAAAATTCTGACACCTGTTTCGTTTGACAGTCACTTATAACTTTTGACAGAACGTTCACAGTGATTACGCTCCGAGGCATGGTCGCTGTAAGCCCAAGATGGCGCTGGTAATGACGTCATGAGTGACGTCACGCTAGATATTGTAAACGCGCTAACGTGCATGCGGACCGGCTGTTATCGCGATAATATCGATATTATCGCTATGGGTACCGCAGCCCTATTTATAGCATATATGTCAGTTGTCAGTTTTGAGGGCTTTTTAAAATGACAAAAATTGTAGGCTCGATTGTGTCAATGTGATTTTTTTACGAAGCTTCGAAGAGTACTCAGGTAGGCAGGCAGATGTAACCCTGGGTTTTGTCTGCCATCCGCCATCAACCTTTTGGTAGATGTCAGCCAGCGATCGCTTACTTGCCTTTTTGGTACAGGCTCTTTATTTTGAAAGCCAATTTTGACACTTCTCTTTCTATCAATGCCATCTAGTAACGCAAATAGTTACTATTTTTATTTTTTTAATGTCACTTTGAAAAGCCCTCAGAGACGTGATGCTAAAATAAAACACGTCACACGTGACTATTCAAAGTCTATGTAACTGTTATAAGAATATCAGCTATAGAAATCAGGAAAATCTTACAAAAAGCCACAAAGCAATCAAAATATAAAACTGCTTAATAAACGCACTCAGCTCCAGCGCAATTAAGACAAGCATCGCGCGTTACCGTTTGCGGAATAAAAACTGCGGCTTGTTACACAGAAACCGCAGCGGGGTTAATGAGGACGGGCGTTAGGAATCGCCTAGTGGCCGAGGCGAGATGAGGCTAGGGATGTGCGAGGGGTAAATGTTAATCCTCGAACAATACAAACCGGGGGTTAATTGTCTAATTTCAAAATCTATCGCAATCGTTTTCAGGATGTGATACGTTGATGCTTCTTTTTGGCACAAATAAAAATTTACCAAAGAAATGCAGCAATATGTCACATCCATCCATCACTCAAATAAAAGCAATTGCGATAGATAAAAATTAGACAATAAGTAGGCAGGTCAAGGTAACTCTGCACCTAAAGCGAAAGCGATCCCTCTCCTTTTCTCCTTGCCTCACGCGACCGTCAGCGTCATCAATTTTAAATTTTTTTTCAATAGATTTATCGATAAATTATTGCTAACAAATATACTAACGCTACTGGCATTAGGCATGATGACGGTGGCGTGAGGGAATGAGAGGGGTCGCTTTCGCTTCAGGTACCGAGTTAACTTGACCGGGAAAAGATTGCAATGTAATCTTTTCGGGTCTGTATCATGTATTATTATTGTATCTTATACTTTAAACGAGCAATTCTTGTATATTTATTTATTTATTTCTGTGATCTCGGAAACGGCTCTAACGATTTCGCTGAAATTTGGTATATAGGAGTTTTAGGGGATAAACAATCGATCTAGATTAATCTTATGTTTGGAAAAACACGTGTTTTAGAGTTTTCATGCGTTTTTCTTTCGACGCAGAATATGGTCGCTAATTTAGTCCATTTTTTTATATGTTCAAGTTTATATTTTTTTAATTTATATTGTTTTTAGTCAAGTTTAAAAAATGTAGTTAATGTTTCAGATAACAATGTAGATTATCACCTAAACACCACCATATTACAATAAACAGTAATAACCGAGCAAAGCTCGGTCGCCCAGATGTTGGGTCTAATGCGTATAAAGAATAAATAAGCATAATATAAGTAATATAAATTATTTATGACAAGCAAGTGATTTCTAATATCATGCTCGGGATTAATTCAGGAAAAATTACAAAGAGTAATACAGTAAACCAAAAGCAGACAAAAAAGCCTTTAAATATCAACTTGGCTGCTTTTATTTCACCCCGATATTATTAAAAGGTCAACTTTTAAAGAGGGCTTTACAAAGTGACATTTAAGAAATAAAAATAGTAACTATTTGCCTCACTAGATGGCAGATAGAAGCCAATTTTGACACTTCTCTTTCCATCAACTGGAAAGAGAAGTGTCAAAATTGGCTTTTAAAAATAAATGGCCAGTACCAAAGAGGCAAGTAAGTGCTTGCTGGCTGACATCTGCCCAAAGAGAAACATTTTATGGTTGCATCTGCCTGCCTATTTGAGTACTCTTGGAATCTTAGTAAAAAAACATTGACTCATACATTTTTATCAACGCCTTAGAGCCTACAGTTTTTTAGTCATTTTGAAAAGCCCTCATTGTAGATCCGAACAGATATTAGTCGACACAGCACATCACTACGCGGGCGCGTAATAAAGTTTTACGCCACGACCCTTATTACGGCGCACCATTCACCCGCTGCCGGACAGACCGATTAACAATGCGTAAACTGATTTAGCCGCTAGATTTGTGGCGCTTCGTACGCATTATACGGGATTACGTTACGTTTGATGACTAATTACGACTGTAGGTACCGCCGTTGTTTTGCGATTAGCGGTAGAGGTCATGTCAACATTTTAGTTTTTGTTAGAACATTGACGTGGAATTTGGTTTATATGATTATAAGTAAAATTTTGATATTTATCACTAGTTTAGCAACTGCGAGGCGTCTAATGAGGATTTCTTTACGTAGTGTAGTCTATCTATGTATTGTTAGTAGAGGTATTGTCTAAGTGCTAATTTGTTAGTTTGATAGTAGTCCACACGTATCCAGTCCACATTTAAAACAAAGTTTCATAAACGTTAAGAACTTAATTGGCTGACTGTTAATACTACATAAATATAATATTGTTTGTGTTGTTGTTGGTCTTCCAAAGACTAAATAAATAATTAAAATTACTTTGACTTTGGATTTCACTAATTTTTAAACCGAGTAGTCCTCATTTCCTTTAATTTCGTGAAATATTTGATGCTTTATTATAGAAAAAAATATGAATTTGAAATCTAATTTTTAGTTTGAAACCTCACTAAGTTTTGGTTTCAGTGGACAAAGTAATGAAAAAAAAAAATTGGCACAAATACGTTGAAGAGGGTTTCCTTTATATATTTTTTTTATTTATTTAATATTGTTGGACTTTAATTCAGTATTTTAACGTTACTGATTTAAAAGGTAGTTATTTGTGGTAGATCTTTTCATTTCACAACAGTAGAGACTTTTGTGGACGGGACGTTCATTTTGTCTATACAGATGCTTTTCTTTTTCCTCTAAGTTCGGTCTTTCGTGTACTATATTATTATACTTTCGGTTTTGACTTTTTCGGTTTGTCTCGTCTATATTCTTTTCTCTGAAATCTGATTTACAGGCGGGAGTCTCAAGTCAAGTTTGGTGACAGGATAAAAACATTTATAAAGAAATTACTACTTACGTAAATACTTAACAGTGGGGCCCTACCATGAGTTGATGCAAACTGTTTACGTTACAGTAAACTATCGGATATAGTGCTCACAGTCAATGCAAGTGAAAGAGACAAAACGATAGTTTACGGCTTAGAGCATACAGAGTTTACGGTAACGTAAACAGTTTGCATCAACTCATGGTAGGGCCAGGTCTCTCTCTCTTGATGCGATTTTGCTTGTTCGAAATATTGATTTTAACAATTTAACTTCAAAACCTCTCGTTTTGATGT
The DNA here is from genome assembly GCA_943789525.1 of Agriphila geniculea. Classification (NCBI taxonomy): domain Eukaryota; kingdom Metazoa; phylum Arthropoda; class Insecta; order Lepidoptera; family Crambidae; genus Agriphila; species Agriphila geniculea. Next base: position 13,451,775 of record OX038882.1, on the reverse strand, counting down.
TTTATTTTTAACTAGCGACCGCTCGCGACTTCGTTTAAGTGGAAAGTTTTTTTGCTTATAAAACGCAATAATTTTTCGGGATAAAAAGGGATAAAAAATCTCTGTACCCTGACAACGTGTATGCAAAATTTCATGATGATCGGTTCAATAGTTAAAACGTGAAGGCGTAACAAACAAACGAACAAACGGACTATCGCTTTTATAATATTAAGTAAGGATTCGAAAGATCGTCTTGCGGATGTCGAGAATAGACCCCGTCGGGATTAGTTGCTTCGTTAGTTATACAGCTTGCGCGATCTTAAAGTCAGGAATTATACGTCCTTGGCTCCTTGGAAAATTGTTATGTAACGAAAAACCACTTAGCTGCCCGTACAGAGGTTTCGCTTGGCAGACATCGCGACTAAACCCTTTTAATAAGAATCATATTCTTCAGGTCGTTGGAAGGAAATTTTCGAGTCCGCAGCATTTTTAAAAATAAATGTTTTTAGAGATTATTTTTACAATTTTTAACACGCAAAACAGCAGTAGGCATGTCATACTATCTGCGTGAAAATAGTGATTCGTGAAAATTCTACACGTTTTCCAAATAAATTCACCAAGTTTATGAGGTTTTCTTTTTATTATTTTAGTATCGAATGTTTTTGTAAAAGTATTTTTTTAAGAAAAATATTTATTTAAAGAAATATTATGTGAGTGCAGACTTTATGAGGCTGATTTTACGTGCGGTTGGTTGTTTATAATGAATTGATTTTTTATAAAAGGGTCGGATTAGGTACAGACAGTAAATTTTCAATACATGAAATTGCTTAGACATGTTCAAAACTTTTTGGACATAACATGGGATTTTTTTATGTATTGTCCAAAAACTTTAAAATGTACTAGTGACTATAGTCCGAGCGAGGCTCAGAACAAATGAGGGTGAAGCGTGTATTTATTGTGATTGGCTTTTTATTAGCTTTCATTTGAGGCCCATATTGTTATAACTAAAAACATTTTTTATTCTACCTATAATAGAAATTGACGGCGCGCGATGTTTCATATTTTTTTTTCGCTATTTATTGTTTGTAAAGCTACTTGAAAGTTAATTTTTTTTAAATTGCCTTTAAATGGGCTTTGTCAACATGTTTTTTGTTTGCAAAATAAAGCACTAGCTTAAGAATTACGATAACTTAAGACAAAAAATTTCATGTTTCTATAGATTGAATTTTCATAAAATTTAAAATATTTTCGGAACTATACTACTCAGCCGATTTTCTGTATTATAACATTATAGAACACTTGATTCCGTTTCATTAGACACCCCACACTTGTATATAGGGTTCATAAAATCAAAAAATTAGAAGTTTATCTAATAGCGGTAGCTTCTTGGCGTAATTATGCGTTTTTTACGAAACGCTCAAGGGTGTCAGCGCGACACCCTTTCTTATCTTGTTCAGTAGTGTCGAAACATTTAGAAAATAAAAAAAATCTTATGCGGACGCGAAAACACGGTACCACCCAAAATGCAGGTAGTGATAGAAGATTTGCTGCAATTTATCAATTACGTGTAGCAGTGGCGCAATGTGGGGCAGAGCGGCCTGCCAAGGGGCGGCCGGTTCATTAGGTCCTGCAGCTAAAGAGTTATCCACCTTGCCCCGTCAGCGTGCCTCGCTCGTTACCCTAATGACAGCGATTTTGTTCCGGGGGCACTTTTAGTTCCAGGTACAGTTTAGTGTTACTGCTCGCTAATGGTCCAATGCTACGGTTGGTTCTACTTGCTTCATTTTGTTACTTAATCACTGCCCGACCTGGGTTAAGGCAAATAGCAATTATGTTAGTAGAACATGGATAGCATAATATGTGGTAGTGGGGGTTTTTAAGGAAGGCCTTTATGGAGATTTGTGACTATAAAGTTTACGTAGCACAGAACATCTAAAATAGAAAAAGATCTGTTTTAAGTAAACCACCAACGCTTATTTTTTAATTACAAACTCGGCCAGGAAAGTTTTAATCAAAGTTGTACTATGAATATTTAAATTGATAATTAACGCTTAGCCTTTGCCTGTTTCAAGATTCGTATAATCGACAGTCAGGTTACAGTCGTAACCACTAATTGTAGGAACCAATTTTTTTAATATTCTCGTTTTATAATAGTACATTATTGCAAAGGCAGCGAAATAGGCAATTGCAGGACGAGTATTAGTTTGAAGGCCGAGCCGCAGGGAAGGACTTCAATGATACGAGACAGGCAATTGCCATTTCGGCCGAGGCATATATAGTGCTTTTCTTAAAAAAATGCAAGGAAATAAAAAGGGGCCTTTACATAATAAATTTAATTAATATTAAAATATATATTGCTCATGTTAGGTTTTAATATGAACTTTACATTTCAGCATAGAATAAATCGCCCATAATGTAGACGGCTTTTTAGTTTTAGCAATTTCATTGAAATACGCCAAAAACACTGTTTCGCAGGACAATTTTGTATTTTTCTCGTTTTTCCAGAACATGAAATTTTGACATACTTTCATATATTTTTCCATCGCTAATTTAGCTTCCGATCTTAAATCTGGTGGAGTGCAGTCAATGTTCATTTCATTTTCACTTTCAGAATCATCGGACCTCATTTTAATTATTTTTTATTAACAAAATAACAACAAACTCCGCTTTACCGCCAATTTTTTATTTTATTTTAGAGTTTGTGCCGAAAGGCAAACGCATCTGTGGCTATACAGCCACGAGAACGCAATGTGTAGGATAGATGAGTTCTAAATTCAAACAGCACACCGTTTCATACAACATTGCCGGCGCGCTCTTCGTTCCAAATTCAAAGAACGCGCCGGGAAGTGATTTAGGTTTTTCAGTCTACGTAAATATGGTACTTCGCGTGTTCTTTATTCAAAAGTAACGACAATATTTCTGCGCATGTTTAAGAAAATATATTTCTCTACATCATCATGTGGTTACATTATAATATTGTTATTGATGTTCGATTGAGATTTATGTGAACAAATACGAAATCTATTGGAGAAAAAGATTACTTTGAATGTTTCTCAGCAAAGCTCGGCTTTAACTGAATTTTTAAGCTCATTGATCTGCGATTTGGAACGAATCGGCTTTCTTGTTAGAAGGTTGGTACCTACTTATGTAAAGGCTTTTCCTTTTTATTCGGTTTACCGCGAAAACCCGCCATTTCCTGACTATGATTTATCTTGCGGTCTCTAAGCTGAGGGTCACTTTAATAAATGTATTCGGGAAAGGTGCTTCCAGAAATGGATGGCGAATGCTCTAGTTGCAATAACCTAATATACGAAAGATATATCCGGCTGCCCGGCTGTGAAGTATTTCTTAACTATCTAAATTGAATGCGGGAAAACATTGTTATTTATAGTTCTAATTACCCGACTGCAAGAGGGTTATGTTTTTCGCGCGTATCTTGTTTGTATGTAATATTCTTTATTACCTCTAAACGGCTGAACGGATTTCCATGATTAACATATCGTTAGATTTGTCTTGCCAGCCCAAGTGTTCTTAAGAAAGTGGCGTTTTAAAAAAATCAACATGGCGCCTGAACGGTGCTATTATACGTAGTGGAAAAAATTTTTTTTTTTAGAATACTGCAATATGGGTGTCAAATTAAAGGTCTCATTAAAAGGATTTTAAAAAGGTATATAATGATTGTAATAAATAATAACTAAAAAGAAATAAATAAAAAATAAATTTAAAAAAATTAAAAACCCTCCTGCATAAAAAGACAAGTCAACTGAAAAGATGGAAACAAGATTAAATATTAAAGGCAACATTATAATATGCAGTCGGAGGCATATAACTCAAATCATTCATAATGTCACTTTCTTTATGCATGCCTCCGACTGCATGTTATAATGTTGCCTTTAATATTTAATCTTGTTTCCATCTTTTTCCTTACTAATATTATAAATGCAAAAGTCCGTATGTTTGTTTGTTACGCCTTCACGTCTTAACTACTGAACCGATCATCATGAAATTTTGCATACACGTTCTCAGGGGTACAGAGAAGGACATAGGGCACCTTTCATCCCGAAAAAAGTATTGTTCCCGAGGGATAGCAAAAAATCTTTCCACGCAGACGAAGTCGCGGGCGGCCGCTAGTAGGTAATAAATGGATTGAGCGGATAGCGCACTCTCGACAGGATTTTATTTATAAGAGGATATCCAAGTATACCAAAACAGTATAGTTGAGAATCCTTTTCTAAACTGTAAGTATAATAAGAGAATTCTTGTGTTATTTTTTAGAATTATTGTTCTTGTGATGCAAAAAAGTGTTTTTAAGCATGGGTAAACTAAAAAAACACTGTTGTACGAGTAAAGTATCAAACTTTAGTTTATTAGTTGTTTAATAATAGAGTTAGCGAGACGTTAGCAGCGTTATAATTTAAGCTTTTAATATATATCAAAAGTAAACTGAGTATTTCATACAAAATGAAAGTTATGACCTAAGTTAAGGTGTAACCTTTTTTTCAATATGGGTCTATGATATTATGTGTGCGAATAGTAAGGAAAGTCGTAAATTAAGCATTAGAATGAAATACGCACGCAAGTAACATACGCAAGGTGGGCCTTATTTGTGAGGTTTCATCCTCATAACTAGTAATGGTGTAGTCATGTGTTAGGCCTGGTTTACATTAGTCAAGTAGACGACCGAGTCGAGTAGCGAGTAGAAATACATTGCTTGGCATGTTCGTCGATTTTAAAAGAACGTCAAACACACCACGTAATGAACTTCTACTCTCCTAAAGCACTCTACTAAAGACTAAGATAATGTAAACCAGCCTTTACGAAAGCAAAAGGTGATGGAGAAAACCCTTAAAAAACTTTTAATATGGTTTAATTTTTTGAAAAAAAAATCAAGGTGCAAAAAGGAAATTTTATGTAAAATTGTCAATACAAAGTTAAATAAAGTCAACAATCGGAATTAATTATGTACCAGTACATTGCATAATGTTGATAATTCCGTTTGTTGACTACCACCAATGTACACAAATTCAGTGCTTTTTAAGGTTCCGTACCTCAAAAGGAAAAAACGGAACCCTTATAGGATCACTTTGTTGTCCGTCTGTCTGTCTGTCAAGACCCTTTATCTCAACAACATGTGGAGGTACCGAATTGAAATTAAAACCATATACTAAAGTCTACGATCCCTTGAAGCTGTGAAAATATCAAACTTCTAAGTTTACGTAAAAAAAGATACGGTCCATTTATGCCGCACAAACACAAATATTTCGACACTCTCAAGGGAATCAAAATTCATAGGGTCCCGTTGATCTAGAACTATGAAATTTGGCAAGTAATATCGTCTTATACTACAAGTACAGGGAAAAAACTGAAAACTATACATTTGTAATTAAATCATATAAACAGTCTGTATGACTATCCGTCGATTGGTTATAACCCTTTATCATGGAAACGCGTGAAGGTATCGAGTTGAAATTAAAACCATATATAGGTACTCAAATCTACGGTTCTTTGAAGCTGTGAAAAAACGAAACTTCTAAGTTTACGTAAAAAAAGATACGGCCCGTTTATGCCGCAACAGACGCATATTTCGATACTCTCAAGGGATTAAAAATTCATAGGGTCCCGCCGTTGATCTAGAACTATGAAATTTGGCAAGTAATATAGTCTTATACTACAAGTACAGGGAAAAAGAGGAGCTCAGTGGTGCAGTGGTTTAGCGCCTGGCCCAGCGATTGTGTAAGTTAAGCAACGTTCGCAAGGGCCGGTCATGGGATGGGTGACCAAAAATTTACTATCGCGAACTCCTCTGTGCTTCGGAAGGCATGTTAAGCCGTTGGTCCCGCCTGCATTTGCAGTCGTTAATACCCAGGATGCCCACCAATCCGCATTGGGCCCGCGTGGTGGGTTATGGCCCGTCCTCCTTATCCACCCATAAGGAAGGCCTGTGCCCCAGCAGTGGGGACATCAAAAATGGCTGATGGACAGACAGGGAAAAATCTGAAAACTATACATTTGTAATTAAATCATAAATTGTCTTTATGTCTGTCCATTGGTCTAATAAAACCCTTTATATCGAGAACGCGTGGAGGTATCATTAGTTTTTTACATTCTCTTTGGTATCATGTTGGAACAATGTTGGAATTAAAACCATAGACTCAAGTTATGGTCCTTTGAAGCTGTGAAAAAAATCAAACCTATAGGTTTATGTTAAAAAAAAGATACGGCCGTCTATGCCGCAAAAAACGCATATTTCGATACTCTCAAGGGAATCTAAATTCATAGAATATTTCCCGTTGACTTAGAACTATGAAATTTGGCAAGTAATATCGTCATATACTACAAATATAGGTAAAAATCTGAAAACTATACATTTGTAAGTAAAGTATAAAAAATATAGTCTTTATTTAAATACCAACAAATTTTTACGGAACCCTCGGTGGGCAAGTCCGACTCGCACTTGCCCGGTTTTTTTATTTACACACTAATTTTAGCTAGTAGGTTATAACATAAAAACTTAATTTTAAAAAACTTACACAGAGTAGCTGTTTCTTCTGCGTCTTTCTTTTTAAATTTCCCACATCCCTACTTTGCAGATTCCAGGAAGGGACAAAAAAGTTCAAATAACCAGAATTAAGGATCGCAATAAAGTGACCCTTTGGAAAAACCATGTGGGGACAATTCATGAAGATGCTGTTGAACGTTTGAGTAAAGATGTTCGAAACAGTATAAAGAAAGGGTTGGACGAAGGCGGAGACGGGACTGACCTTTACTTTATTGCCTTCATTTTAGTGAACGTCCAAGTGAGTCTACAATGCAGCGCTAGATTTTCTGCTGTCTCTGTGCAAATTATTTGCACCCAGGGTTGCCAGCGCCCTTGTATAAATTTACGATTACAACAATATCGAAAACAGCTATCGAATATACAACATTATTTTTTGTATATACGCGAAAGCCGAAACACGGGTTACATATTTTCATTTTCAGAATCAGTATAAAAAAAATATAATGATACCTTAAAAACTCACGAAGTTACAAGCTTTCTGTGTTGTTGTCCCGTTAGTAGGGTGTGCGTTAATTATGGTCTTGTAAATATTATTTAGACAAAATATATCGATGACGAATGTAGTCTGCTAAACTGGTACTTATAGGTGGATAAGGAGGTGGGTATTAACGACTGCAAATGCAGCCGGAACCAACTGTTTAACGCGCCTTCCGAAGCACGGAGGATCTTGAGATAATAAATTTTTTGACGCTCATTCCCATGGACGTATCTATCTATAAATATTTTCCAGGGGGTGGCCTGGCCTCCAGTTCAGTGCTAGAGCCGCGTTGGAGTTTTAGGGCAATAGAATTATATATCGGGTTTTTTCTGGGGTGGGCACCAGATTGTTCAGGGGTGGGCACGGAACCTATGCCTATCCCCATGACTGACCCTCATGGAAGTTGCTTAACTTTCATTCGTGAATGTGAGTGTCTAGGGGTCATCAATTTACGCGAATTTCATACGTACGTATCATGGGAGCTATACACGCCCAGGACTGGCCTGCAGGCTTTGACTAGGCCTGTGCATGTGTAACGCTCATCAGGCGCATCCAAGCCGTCAGTGAACAAGTTCATACAATATGTATGTAAGCAATTTTTCCCCTAACGGAACCCTGACCCGAAAATGTATGCATAGCACTATAAACAGTCATTGTCCATGTACGGTACAGACATCAGACTTATTTATGCTGCTTAATTGCCGCTCGAAAGTTTACTGCAACAAAGCTATTTACTCACCTTTTCTAACTTTCGTTATAAGGCTTTTTGTTTCGAAGTGGCTTTTAAGGTTACAAGTTCAAGTAAACAATTTTACTTACATTGCTTTGCAAATGGAGTGGCCTGACTATATCAATTGATTCACCATTTAAAAAGTTGATAATTGTGTATTAACATCATTACGAGTAGGTATTTTAATAGCCCTGACTAGCCCTGTAATATATCGTAGAAAATTACTAGATATTGTGACAATAATAGTTAATTTGAATGACGATGAAGTCGAGTTCATTGAAAGTACAAAATTTCTAGGTATTACACTATTATCTCGATTGCAATGGGATCCACATATCGAAGCCTTGTCAAGTAGACTTAGTTCAGCGGCATTCGCTGTTAAGAAAATAAGGCTTTTAACTGATATTGAAACGGCAAGGTTAGTATATTTTAGTTATTTTCATTGTGTAATGTCTTATGGACTGCTATTGTGGGGCTCAGCTGCCAGTATTGAAAATATTTTTGTACTCCGAAAAAGAGCTGTTCGCGGCATATACAATCTTCGGCGGAGATATACCTTGAGAGAACTGTTTAAAGAAATAAATATTTTAACTTTGGCAGGCCAATACATATATGAAAATTTAGTTTATGTAAGAAAACACTATGATTCATTTGCTAAAAACAGCAAAAATCACCAGTTTAATACAAGAAATAAAGATAAACTTGCCGTTCCAAGATTTAGGCTTGCAAAAACTAGAGGTTCATTTATGGGGAAAGGCATAGCCTTTATTAATAAAGTTCCACAACAAGTAATTGATCTTCCTTTGCATGAATTTAAAAACCATGTTAAAAAAACGCTCATGGGTAAAGGTTATTATAAAGTAGACGATTATCTTAAAGATCAAAATACGTGGAAATGATGTAACACAAACTACTATAAGTACTTTGTTGCCAATGATAGTAATATAATAAGTCTATGTTTGTTGCCAATAATCCTGTCACCCTGTTGTAATTATTATATTTAAGTTTGTAAATATCGTTACTTATTGCTATTAAAGCTGATAAGTTTCTTGCGCCCGTTCTTCTTGTCAGTTAAAAAAGTCTTGAACGGGTGGTAGGAAAATATAGACGATTCAAAAGTACTTAATAATTAAGTTTATTTGAATAAAGCTATTTTTGACTTTGACTTTGACTTTGAATAACAATAATTTTATTCTTTTCGCAAAGTTATTATTGCGGTTTCATCATAATTCAGCCCATTGTTGTCTATTGAAATAACATAGGCCTCTATCATGGAAGAATGTTATTGAGGTTTACAAAATTGAAATACCTCAGCCATCATTTCAAACATCATCATCATATCAGCCGCACGACACCCACTGCTGGGTATAGGCCTCCATAGATCTCCACGACGATCGGTCCTGCTCTGCATTCAGTGGCTTTCCGCAACCTTCACCAGATCGTCGGTCCACCTTGTCGGGGGCCTACCCACGGAGCGTCGTCCGGTGCGCGGTCGCCATTCCAGAACCTTTCCGCCCCAACGGCCATCGGTTCTTCTCGCTATGTGTCCTGCCCATTGCCACTTCAGCTGAGCAATCCTTCCAGCGATGTCGGTTACTTTAGTTTTCCTGCGGACAAATTTCAAACATACGTGTCTGTAAATAAATATGCGACTACGGCACTGTAGCAACCGTAGCAAGTGTCGTAACGCTTGCTACGAAATATTTTCGTAGTATATAAATAATTTTAGATACCTACTACGAAAATGATGTTCCATCTAAATAAATTCGATATTATGCCTCATTAACTAATTATCAATAATTGTTACTTAGGAGTAAGAATTTGTAGCTTTTATTACTTAGAATAAAAATATATTGGTGCAGTTTTTCATAAAAGGTTAGATATGAAAACGTGATGTTCCATAAATATAATTTTATTATAAAGAAGTGTTCTAAGTCGAGTAAAAAAAAATCAGTTTTTTCTTTAGTAGAAAATAAATAACGACAATCGACACGTATCATTATATATACTTACGTGCAATAGTGTATCCCTTTTTCATATTAGTTTGCATATAAAGAGACTCCCGATCGAGTTAAACTCGGATTTCCCCCTTTGACTCATCTTTTTACTTCACTACTTTTATATTGAGTTCTGAAGAGGTTGTAAAGTTATAAAAATATGAAGGGAATACGCAACAATTTCCGTCTACTAGCTTTATGGTGTAATATAAAGTTAGTAGGTAAGCTATTCAGCAATAATAAGTTATCGTTTAAATCATGCTCGCCTGCCGGGAGGGCCCGACGGGGAGCGATCTATGCTACAGAGCAACCGAAAAATATTACGTACACTTACAAATACTTGCGTCCTCGAAATAACGTATTAGGGAGCGCCGAGTATGACATAAATAGTGGTGGTGTGGAAGTCACTAGACTATATAAAAATAGGGCTGAGGATGTAGCGGCGGCGGCAGGGCGCCGGCGCGGCGCTGGCACTCGCCGACGGGCCGTACAGTTCACCGCCAGACCCGCTGGCGCCCGCCGACTCGCCGCCCGTCCGTGCCCCACGCCGCGCGCCCGCCGACCTCACGTGTCGCTCCCGCCGCCTCCGACGCCACAGCTGACCGTGCGGAGCATGAGTGCCACTCCATCCACCAAGTGATAGTGCTCTGTGAAGTTACAATAATGCTTTATTCCCATGGAGTCCTTTACTCTTGTGATGTTGTGAAACACGACAGTTTATCCGAGTCATGTCGACTTCTGTACCATTTGGTTCTTAATCCAGCATAAAGAAGACGTGCGTAATTTTGTCAGACATGGCTTTAACTATCAAACAGTGCTTACTCGTGATTATACTATCGTCTTGGCAGGTAACAAATTTGGCTTCAACATGCCCAGAGACTTGTGAATGCAATAACAATGTAACATTATGCCTAAAATGTTCGTACAACTTAACATTGAAAGAAAATTTAAAAGTACATCACTTTTCCATATGCTGTAATGAAGATGTAACACTGTCAACGTGGCCTCAGAATTATGCGAATATTACGTTTGTGGAGGTTTCAGCCTATTACAGTCGCACATGTAATAAAAATGTCACAGTGCTTGATTTGCCTTTGTTGGATATGTATTCACTGACGTTACGAAATAATAATATAGTGAAAATAAAAATCAATGTTATGTCACGAAAACTCCAAGACATAGATATTTCTTCAAATCGCTTACAGCTGATATCAGAAGGTTTGTTTAACAAGTTTACGAACCTTCGGAAACTTGATTTGAGTAAAAACAGAATAGCTAACATATTTGAAGGAAGTTTCAGCGGGCTATCGAAACTGGAGTCGTTGGATTTATCTGAGAATAATTTAACATTACTGGCCAATGTTTTCACTCCATTGAAAAATCTGCAGCACTTAAACCTAAGTAGAAATAGCATAGAATTCATCCATGAAAATTATTTCAACAATTGGTTACTTCAACACTTAGATGTGTCTCATAATAATTTAAGAAAATTGGCTCCTGGAGCTTTGCAGCTACTACCAAACCTAGCTCGTCTATTGTTGACCGATAACCCGCATTTGGGGATCACACAATTAGACACACAACTACTAGTAGGCACTGGGCGAAGATTGCAGCAGATCGATGCATCGAGGACTGGGCTCTATCAAGTGCCAGAAGCATTTACTCATTCTGTAAGATTTCTATCATTAGCTGGAAACCGAATAACGTCAGTTCGTTGTGGTGATTTAGATAGCTACCCATTACTACAATCATTAGATTTTTCTGATAATAAAGTTGCTTCCGTAGAAGAGGATTCTTTGGGTAGATTGGAAATGCTTCTATTTTTAAACTTGAATAAGAACTTGTTAACGATAGTTCCGAAATCATTGCCAGATGAATTAAAATATTTATCTATCAATAATAACATGATCATGAACTTGACCACGACAGATTTTAAAAATTTACCGAATCTGAGAATACTGTTATTGCAAAATAATCAGATACGTTACATACAGGATCATGTTTTCGATGATTTGTTATCACTGGAGATGTTGGATTTATCTAATAATCCTATACAATCACTTTCATCGAGCACTTTTGACGGACCTTTATCATTGCGGGATTTGAGACTTTGCTATTTGAATTTGTCTGTGCCGGCGAAGGACGGCTCATTCCCGATGTCGTCGCCGGAGAGCGTGCAGATGCTCCACCTCCAGTCTAGCCCTGGATTAGCGCGGCAGCTACTTGCTGATTCAGCTGCTTTGGCTGCTTTTACACACTTACAGTACTTAGACTTGAGAATGAATAATCTTTCAGAAATTCGCAATGATCTGCTCTTTTATCTAGTTCAACTGAAAACTTTAAGGTTGCATGGAAATAAAGTTAATTGCAGCACGGAACTATGGCTGAAAGACTGGATGACTTGGAATAATAGTTTGTCGAATGGTGAAACTTGTTACTACTCCACATCGGAGTCTAAAGCAGATGTAACAAAGTATAATTGCACGTTTTCAGAAACTTTCACGATTAGTGAAAGCTTACCTCCTGTAAATCTGTATAGTACAGAGATGATTAATAAATTACTAAGGTACTACGGTTACTTGAATAATAAAACAGAAAGAGGCTCGAAACATGAAAACAACGTTCACTCTGATAAAAATAGCTCGGGTTTAACTAAATCACAAAAGATATTGGCTAAGTCAAAACAAAAAGGTCAAGTTTTATCTCAAGTGCTACAAAACGAGAATTTGTCACCACCAAAGTCGGAAAATAAAAATATTCTCATGGATTACTTCAACGAAACTGCCGTAGTGAAGGCGAGAGAATCTTCAAAAATATTGGATCAAAATAAACTACAAATGGATCAATTCAACATAGATCACAAGTTTTTAGATATCGAACCCTATCTGACTCAGCCAACAAAAACTAAAGAAAAGCTTGATCAGGATGATATTCTTGAAGTTCGCCACAAAAACAGATCTGGAAAGCGTTTGAATACACCCATCAATATAACAAAAGATACACCAGAAACATCATATAAAAATGTTTCAAGAATTAATGTTTTACCTAAATTTTCTCATGGCTTAGACAAAGACTCTAGTACAGCATATTCTGCGAATGTCAGTGAGAAAACTGAATTTTCGCCCTTCCAGTCTGCGCATTCCAACTATGCTCAATACATGGGGACAGTTGCGGTATCAAGTTTAATAGTGATGTCACTGATACTGTGGGCGAGTTTCCGCTTGCGGTATCGGAGGAGACGGGTGCCGGTTGTCAATGTGGAGTCCGAGGACCAAATAGAGGTGTCCAATATTTCTGGAGGGGTCCTGTGGTGACATCTGAGAGCAGCCGATCCTACACCCTTCGAATACGATTCATTATTGACGTAGCGCTAATGTGAGTATTTTGAAAATTAATTGTCCATCAGCCATTTTAATGTCCCCACTGCTGGGGCACAGGCCTTCCTTATGGGTGGATAAAGAGGATGGACCATAACCCACCACGCGGGCCCAATGCGGATTGGTGGGTGTTAACGACTGCAAACGAAGCCGGGACCAACGGCTTAACGTGCCTTCCGAAGCACGAAGGAGCTCGAGATAATAAATTATTGGTCACCCATCCCATGACCGACCCTTGCGAAAGTTGCTTAACCTCCTCAATCGCTGGGCCAGGCGTTAAACCACTACGCCACCGAGCTCCTCTTAATTAGCTCTTGTTAATTTAAATTGTGTTTTGTATAGCATTTGATTTAAGCATTTTTTGAACACAAATGTTTATTTTTAGTTTTAAATAGGTATGCTGCCTGTATCAAACTCGTCGAATTGAATTTAATCACTCTATTCAATGTAATCGTTTCACAAACCCAGTGCAGTCAATTATGACTATTGTGTAGTTTTATATCTAATATTCTGGTTAATCGTATGCTTGTTACGTTCTAAAACAAAATTGTCCAATATCTATATGATTCTATCCCTGTCGTAAAACAAAAATGTGTATCATTGTTTCGTATCGCTACGAAATTTCCTTTATAACTTTGAAAATTCAGGCTATGCTTGCATTTCAATTTTAGTTTGAAAATAGTGCCTAATAAAATGTATTTTTTTTTCAGTTTGAAGCGGTCGGCTGCTAGGCGTAGGGGAGGTGTTATGTGATATAATTGGACGTACGTATTTTTTTATGAATAAGTACAAATAGAGTGATTAGCTGGGCTGCGGCCACCGGCTACCCTTTCTGAACTGTAAATATAAATTGTTTCGTTATTTATCAAAGACCATAGAAATAGAAATATTTTTGTGCGAAGTCTTAGGTGCGTTATAATTATTACTACTAAAATTATATTTTTTATTTTGAAACGTCAATGTAGTTTCAATACGAGTGCCATTATTGCTGGCAATTGTGTCAGTTTTCATTACCTAATTTATATTGTTTTGAATTGGAATATTGATCTTCCTAAAATTACAACGTCAACTTTGCCAATTTTGGATGCAAAATATTGGCAGCAAGAATGGCCTATAAAATAAATAAAAAATGAGTGTGTATTGTAATAGCGATTATTATTATGGTACTATGTTGCCACGGGCACCGGCATCCTGATTATCTAAAAAGAAACTATTTAGCGACCGGTTTCATTCCACATACATTGCTACTTTTCTTTGGTATGTTTTTTTTAATCCATAAAGAAGTAGCAATGGATCACTATCATCTGTGAACTGCAACCGGTCGCTAGGTGGTTTCTAATTATATAATCAGCCCGCCGAATTACTCTCGAACGAACGCCAACAGAATTCCCATAATAATGGTAATGTAAGTTTACGGATGACTTAATCTTGATTAATCGGATCATTGATGTTTTGAGATAAGGGTTTGTTTAACAATGAGCACTGACAATTAAATGTTTGCATACTTACTTCTATATTCGTTAGTTTTGTTTCCCAAAAACACTCGCCAGTGTCTAGTTAGTAGGTGCTACGTTACTTATGAATTGCAATTGTTATATAAAGATGAAAAGTCATGTGGTTTTCTTACGGACTTGAGATAATGTGATGCTTTTTAAATAAGTGCCTGTAGTTGTCTTAAGCACTTGGATATAAATGTCTGCAGAAACTTAAAGCTCTTCCTTAAACACGCACACACACACAACGTTAATTTGAATTTAAGCACCACTTCTGCTCGGCTTTAAATGGGCTTGAATTATAATGTTTCGAGAGTAACCCCACAGATCAAGTCTTCCCTAATAACCCTTTGTAACTATTAACATAATGATATTGCTAATTATCGTGTATGCCTGATTCAAGTGCCAAATGTTTATTTAAATGCCAACAAATTGTCGAAACTATTGTATTCAGTTCGTTATAACAATTTAAAGAGCAATTTAATTTAAAAAATAAGTAATGAATTAGTTGAAATTTTTATATCGTCAGTTCGTTGTGTTTTATCAAATATACTGAACGGAAACGGTGTGTCTTCATACGATCACTTTCCCGTCCCCTTTACTTTCATCTAATGCATGCCTCAAAGCATTCTAATAGCGCACGCTGACCGTGCGCTTTTGCTTTCTTATTGCGCTTTCAACAGAAGCTTGCTTCAGGGCAAGCAATACCATAACTTTAAAAAATCCGTTGTATGACAGAAAGTTGAACGTGAAAGCGCCGCATGCGTTTGACGCAAGTTGACTTGAAAGTTGAAAGGAAAAGCGCACGGTTTGGAGGCAATATTGCATGAGTTTAACGCAAGACTTAAATAAACGCAAGATTTAAAATTGAAAGTTGAAGCAACTCGGTGAAGATAGACCAAATTTTTTACAAGGTAGTTAATAATATCGAAAACCATTTTGAGCCGTCAATTCTAATGATGCCAAAGCGATTGTACTAAGTTTTACTGGTTGAACTGAGCAGAATTGTAATAGTATTTGTAAAATAAATAAACATACTTACTTAAGTGTTCCGTGAAAGAAAACAATTGTTATCATAGTCTAAGTTTAAGTATCGCAGTTTGCAGCTTTCATTATTATTTACTTGGTACTTTATTGGTAAATGTTTATATTTTTATTTTAAAGATTTATTTAACTATAGATCGTTAAATAAATCTTTAAATAGATCTACTTTTTTCATACTGACTGTTTATAATTCCTTTTATTGGTATCAGAAAAATAGCATAAAGTTGTAACTGGTTTTACTATTCAATAGTTTGTATTTAAATGTTTCACGTATATTATCGATATACTTACATTATTTCATTCATCACTCTGAAACTAAGGTTGTAAACTTGATATATAACATTTTGAGAACAATGATGTGTAGATATATGTTTTTACGTGATTGTAGTCTATGATGTACAAATGGTTAGTCAAGATTTAATAAACAAATAGAATGAAAACGTATTTTGAATTTTATTACTAGATTTTTACCGCAATTTTTCATACATATATTCATGTTACTATTTGTGGTACTTATTACTCCTATTGCATATTACACTTGCGAAGCATTAACATAATTTTATGTTCTAAAACAAGAAAGGTAATTTATCAGGATGAAGAAAAAACATTTTCCTTGTAGCTGTGTTCACTTAAAAGAAAAGAAGTGAACATAAGATAATGATTTTTCAATATTTGTATTGACAGGAAAAATAAGAGGGCTCCTCCGTTTTTATATGCCTGTAGGGTATTTGATTGATTTGTTCAGCAAAATCGTCGAGTATGCCACATTATTAATATTTCGAAACCTCGGTTCTAAGGGAAATACAATATTTATTTTGAAGATGGATGAAATAATAACATTCCATTCTTTTTTTGTTGTTTAAAAAGATTTAAACGTCGCGTTGAGTTGATTTTTTATAAATCAACAAGCAGAATATCAAATTCCCGTCACAACTTTGGTTTACCCGGGATTACCTCGATTAAGTCTTCAACAGACTGTCGATTTCATCGCAGCGATTTTTCCACAGAGCTTATTGCAGCGCCTGCGTTGCACCTAAGCTGAGAGTTAGGCAGGGGTTCGAGGTAAGGCTACCTTTCAATATTTAAGACCGCTTACAGTGTCTGCAAGTTTGCGAAATAGCTAACATTACACTAGACTGTTAGCTCAAAACGGAAATATGAAATATTAACAGGGTTATTCGATACTCTATACAGGGTAATTTTGCGACCCCTTTATAAAATCAAATATATGTTCAAGGAAGTAATAAAAAAATTTGGTGCGATAATTATGAATTATTTCTTTTTAAATTCACAGTTTTCAGCCACTTTATTTTATATACTAAAAATTCAGGCGCGCACGCTCACCTTAAGACGCTCACCCTTGCGCACGAGACGAGAGTGGGGGAAGGTGAGTGGCGGGAGGGGGGTTCACGTGGGTAGTGACAATAATTTTAATTTGTGTAGGGAAAAGTTTAAGGTAAAAATGAAAAAAAAAAATTTTTTTACTTCGTAAATTGATTGTACTGCTGTTATAGAACGACTTGACTAAACTTGAAAAGGGGTCCCAAAATTACCCTGTATATTGAATCTTTAGCTACTAGCTAAGTTATTCGAGAAATCATCGCAAATAATATAAAAAGTGTACGGCTTACTTAAATTTTCTTTAGTATGTACTTACATGTTAGGCTCAGAGCCTAACATATACATCGTTAATTTTTAAGGGGAACAATATTTTCTGTTACCTAAGTTTAGATGTGTCACTAATCTGCAATACCCTAATAATAATATCTATCCCCAAGAAATATATTAGTGATCATATTTATCAAAACTGTCTCTAAGTATAATCATCGGATTAATTTAAATAAGTATCTTAAATTATAGTTTGATCACTTTTTTTCTTTAGCCTGAATATAAGATCTATGCTCTAAAAAGTAAGTCACGGGCAGGAATAATACATTTGTACCTAAAAATAGTAAATCTGTCACTATAAATCTAATCATCTAACTATTAGCATCATTTAATTCTTATCAAAATTATAGATCTGTTACCTAATGAATAGAAAAAATCCTAATAGGGGCGGAGTCTAATTGGCGGGCTATGTAAATTAACCATTTTTATATTGTTTGGTGTCTGATTCAGTTTTAGTGACACTTATATTATTTTGATAATTGATATTATTTCCAAGTAATTCTTAATTAATATTTAGGTAATCGTTTTAAAATTATTTGGTGATTCAATTTAGGTGACAGATCTACTATTTTAGGGACATATATTATTTATTAGGTCACTGAAAATGCATTTATTAGTGTAGATTAGTTCTTTTCATTATTTACCTAGGTAAATAAGATAAGATAGTATCTTTTGATTACGCGCGTGTAATTCTATGAATGAGCTCTAAATCCAGAAATCAGTAAAATTTTGGGACATATACAAACCTCAATATCGTAACCAATTATTAAATATTGAAACTTTTAACTATGCATACTCGATTAGAATATGGAATCGATAAACTCATTTCATTATTAGATATACTTAAAAATTAACCGTGTATTATAAGAATTGAAAGGTTCAGATGTTACCAAAGATAAAAGAAATCGATTAATAATGCAAAATAATAAAAATTGCTTTTTCTTTAATTGCTTGCTGTTGACTAAGTCACAAGATCAACATTCATGGGTAGTACGATTCGATCAAACCCTTCTGTAAATATTTCATGGAAATGTAAAGGGAACCCCGTGTACCTACTGTTTGTCTTGTGCACCACGATTCATAACAGCTTAGGGCTGTTTACACTTCACTATAGAATCTCGAGTAACCTTGTTAACATTTTCATATTCCCCTTTGGGTTAGGCGCCTGTTCGCTCTAAAGATAGGTATATTTGTAGTAATCTTCGAGGATAAATTGTGCTTAAAATTTAATTAATAACAAAATATAAGCCGGAGGGTCGTTTTAAGTAAAGGTATATCAAATTATTGTAGCGACAGTCGTCAATCCCGGTTGCTTTTAATAACCACTCCTTACATAACCCTGATTTCATTAAAGTGTGACCGCCATCTTTGGTATTATTGTCAAGCTAGGATTTCTGAATACAGGCAAAAGAACTTTTTTTAATAAAATCAACTACAATACGAGTACTGAAATCCTTACTTATATTATCAATGCGAAAGTCAGTTTGTTTGTTTATTTGTTACACCTTCACGTCTTAACTACTCAACCGATCGTCATGAAATTCTGCATAAACGTTGTCACGGGTACAGAGAATAGGACATAGAGTACCTTTCATCCAGAAAAAAGTACTGTTCTTGAGGGATAGCAAAAAAAACTATCCACGAAGTCTTGGGCGATCGCTAATGGTAAATAATCTTCTGTGCGAATATTAGGTAGTTTTTTCAAAAGGTGAGCATTGTTTGACAATACATATAATTTTGTATGTACTGGAAGCAGGTAAACCGCGTCAAGGTTAAAATTAGTTTACACAAGAGATTAATTTTATTTCGGGGACGAACAAAAACCTTTTTTAAAAAGCAGTGTAATGTTGTGTTGGCATAAAAGGGTTTCCTAGTTCGCAGCTAAAATTGTAAGAGCAGTCTTGATAAATCTGACACAGCACATCGTTGTCGGCACGGGTCGGTCAAAACCACTGAATTATTCATTTTTCTAACTATAGCAGTGGCGATTCACTCTGTTGCTTCTGTTAGTATAATTTTTATATCTTGTTATCTCTAAATTTATCCTCCATTCCTTTATTCTTGGGTTGGATGTTGTACAATGTTAGATTTCAGTTTATTAGGCTTCGATAGTTATTTTTAATAGTGATATTACTAACTAGCTAGTGTTGTTAAAAACTGTTAAGTCTACATTCGTATTTATTGTGTTTGATTGATCATTTTATGTAAGCTCTGTTGTCACTTAATCTAGGGATTCCTAAGAAAGCGGTGCCGTTACATAGCGGCTGTAATTTTACGGACGTAATAAGATTATTTGACTTTACGGTGTCCAGCACCGCTCTCTAGGAAACCGCGCCGTACCTACTGTTTGTTTACATAGACAACGTTCTACGCCGCTTAATTACGGCTGTAATATGACGGCACCGTTGTCCGTCATCCTAGGAAACCCTAGCTTTACTCTGCAACTCTTTGATAATAAAAATATTGTTCTCACTTATTGATAGTTATGGAAGAGAATAATAGAATAGAAACGCACTAATCCGATTCCTTTCATTTATACTAACATTAAATTTTACTTTATAAACCATTTATTAAAATATTTATCTACTCAAAATTAATTGTTGTTTGTCAATTTCAGGAGCACGAAAGGTTAGCATAGTCGGCATATTATAAGTATATAGCTAACATAACGATGCTACATACAGAAATGTTTTTGGTACGATATGAATTGTGATATAGGTCAAGAATAGCCGGTGTGGTATGGACGAGCAACGAGAAAGAGGTTCGCAATTGACTATCTTGAATAATTCATTCCGGCCCGCTCTGTCACTGCCTTACTTTAGCAGGATTTTTCCGATTGTATCTTATTCATTTTGTTTGTTTGTTCTTCGTCATATTTTATTTTATGACTAATATTCGGTGGCAGTTTGAAACAGCCTTTTTGTCGCTCGCTAATGAGCTTGAACAGTATAGTCTGGTAGAAAAATATTAACAATATTCTGGGATAGTGGCTTTCGGTCAAAGTTTGTAAAATCTACAAACGGGGAAGCAATTTAAAATCTCGAGCTTATCTACAGGCACTTTAAGCCTTATGGCCTGGCTATTAAAGTCATTAGCAGTCCCAAAAAGAAATATTTAAGAATTCAAAGTCGAATTAGGTCGTTTGAGTGTCGAAGTAAGCAAAAAAATTATCTTGCTAAGCTCGATGGAACGCTTGCACCGTCACTGCTAACGAGCGCTGTAATGAATAAACTGACTAGTGATTAATTGAAAGGCGTGTATATTGCAGCCTGTCGATTCTGTAACTCGCATCTCACTTCGAACCTCACTTCACTTCGCGTGATTCTTGTTTAGAAATTAGCTGAATATAAGCTACTTTACCGAGCCTCGATTCCGCTAAATGCAAAGTAGTTCAGTTGCACGTCGTCAGCATGGCAATAGCATAAAATGTCACTTTTGGTATTCTGCTCCTGTTATGAAAGTTGAATAGCCGGTCGCAAAAGGTTTTAGGTAGTTACCGTAGCTATCAAAAAGTTTGGTGAATATAAAAACAGGCCTACTTATATCATTATCTCATTTATGATTTAAAATTCCCGTAAGTGAGAGTCAAAGTGAGGTTCGAGTTTGGTTACAGAATCGACAGGCAGGACAACATTCTTGCATTTCACTTGTTACTGGGATCATCACGATGAATATTTTAGAAGTACAATACAATTTTCTTACGGAATTAATCTTACCTTACAACGAAGCCACATAGAAGCTTCATTTTACAGTGCGCGAATAGAAGCGTGTTTGCTCAAATCTCTTGAGAGGTTAAATCATTCATTATTCGGCACCGTTTCCATCTTGTTTCCTTTACGAATGTTCACATATTTTTCAGTCACATTTCACTTTGCTTTTATTTTACGTGCCCTTGGATCTTTATACGAAGGTATATTATTATATTTTATACGTATTACAAGACCGAAGCTATTTTTATGAGGAAGGGTTGATATATAGAATGCCTTATAAGGACGTCAAACAACGACCCTGTTTTATTAGGTTGAACAAATTATTGGGTCGTAACAGGTTTCCCAGGGACATTGGCTGATGATCATGATGGTAACCAGGATTGCCCTTTAAGCAAAGGGATTAAAACAGTTTTTAAGGTCCTTGTCTGATAAAAGCTATTTTCTACCTTAGAAATGTACACGCAATATGATACGATTGAAGAAAAATAAAGAGGCAAAGTGCAAAAAGTTAGTAACAATCATTATTAAAATCTGGAGTTACTACAGTTCAAAAGTTCAGTTTTATATTTATTAAACTTGTTTATAATGTAATGGACATTTATTATTTAATCTTCGTGGATGGATAAAAAACAATGTTTAAAGCTATATTTACACATACTATATTATAGTAATTTGCATTATGAAAAATATGTGCTTTTTATGGATTGTAAAACGGTTGGTCTGAATCGCCACTACATAGTATAAAACAAAGTCGCTTCCCGCTGTCTGTCCCTAATATGCTTAGATCTTTAAAACAACGCAACGGATTTTGATGCGGTTTTTTTTAATAGATGGAGTGATTTAAGATGAAGGTTTATATGTATAATACATGCTGTGAAATTCCACACTACACCGAAGCGAAGCGAGGGCGAGTCTCTAGTAAGATATAAAAACCAATCGAAAAAAATTTTTATCTTCCTGATAAGTATTTACCAAAACCATCGCTACGTAATTTTATTGACTATTGTTCCTGTTATTTATGATTCTGTGAATCCTATTTTGATCAGACAATGGATAAGGTCCCCCCTATCTTCGGTAATTGTATTAATAAATCAGATTTCTTTTGTGCCGCATTTTGTTACCCTTCTGTCGTTTATTAGCATCGTAAGATGGTTTAAGACGCTAGCTAAAGCCTACACAATACGCTACGAGAGGACATATTGAAATGACTTACACAACGATTTGGAAGCTTTAACTTTTCTAAGAGTATGTGGGTAACTACCTGCTTAAAATTTATTAATTTCAGATTTCAGCCGAAAAGATAACGTTTTCTTCGTTTTATTCAAGTGTAAAGTTCCTTAATTAGGTAAGTATGTTTAGAATTTTTATAAATCGAGTTGTAGAAGTCCTTAGGGGCTTTATAATCTTAACTATTAATAATATTCTTAACGGGTTTATAATATAAACTAATAAATAAGTTCGAAATTTTAAATTTAAATCAGGATAGTGACTTATCCATAAGTATTTGACACTGCAATACGATCGTATAGTTATATTATCACATTCGTTTAAACGAAAGGAAGAATACTCTCTACCTCATGTCTTTGATCTACACAAGGAAGATAAAACGTTTTTAGAAATGAAAGGACGAAACTTGCCAGATTAGGCCCGCACCCTTGCTTCCTGCGTCGGGATGACACGCTTATTTCACGTGAACTTCATAGAATAAAAAGTTTCTGAACGGAAATCTTTTTGTGCTCAAGTTAATGAACGCTTGAGCATTTTTGTTTAGAACTCAGAACTTCCGTTGAACGCAATATTTGTCATGTGCTTTTATTTTGTCTTCTTCAAAAGGAAAGTTCTTTATGTAGGTTGCTTTTATTTGCAAACTAAAATTAAATTTATTTCTAACCGACTTATTCTATAATTATTAGGTAAGTAAGTACCTCTACTGCAGTGCGTTTTTTACGAAGGATCTTTTTCTGACTCTTTAAACAGATAGAACAGTACCAGTAGCAAGAAAAACTATCGAAAAAAACTCGCGTAAAAGTACTCGAAAGAGCAATTCTTCGCTTTTCGGCGGTAGATGGCGCTGTACAATTAAAAATCACTCTATCGAATGATTTACGCGCACTGACGTTAATTTGTATAATCAAGTTTCGAAAAAGTTGTGCTGAGCGAGGATCAGAAGAAATCGCAAATAAAATTGGCCGGAAGCTTGAGAAAATCTTCCACTTCCGGTCAAAATTTTAAGATTATATTTACGTCATGTGACATCAGTAAGAGACCCGTGTCATCATTTAGTTTTCAATCGTAGAGAGAGTAAACATAAGTTCTGAAATGGCCGGAATAACTTAAACTTAAAATTTTTGTTTTTTAGTCATTTCAGAACTGACAGACTTATGTTTACTCTCTCTATGATTGAAAATTAAATGATGATACGGGTCTCTTACTGATGTCACATGACGTAAATATAATCTTAAAATTTTGACCGGAAGTGGAAGATTTTCTCAAGCTTCCGGCCAATTTTATTTTCGATAATCTTCTGATCCTCACTCAGCACAACTTTTCCGATCGTGTGCCATGCATTTCATCGTGATGTCATAATATGACGTAGGCAATACTGTCGCAGGCTCACGGACTATATCGTGTAAGAGCAAAAATAAACTGTTCGAAATGAAACGACCACTGCGCCATTTCCTTTCAAGTCAATATTGTCGCTTTAAACATTATCATTGTGTGTTCCTGGCGCAGAGCAAGTTGCTTTACTGCCGGTATTATTGTCCTCGTAATTTTACATCCCTTTATCTCCATTGACAGAACTTGCTGATGTATTTTGTCCGAATTTCCCAACTTCGGGCAGATAACGCGCTCGAATTGCCGTCGGCGCTTGAGTTTATAGTCCATTTTTACATAAAGCAGTGTCGTTACCAACATCTGACATAATAAATGTTATTGTATTTTATTTGTCATGCTTGCTTCTTACAAACAGTATTCTCACAAGTCGAAATAACAGGTATAAAACATTATCTCATTATGGTGTAGTAAATTTTACGTTATAAGCATAGGACGAAGATCTACTGTGAGATCCTTCATTCTGAATAATGTTTAATGTAGGTCCCTAGTACTTGCTGGACTGACTATAAGAACTTAATTGTTAATCGGTGGAAGCATGGTACACTGGTGTTAACAAATGCTAATGCAGTGGGACAAACGTGGTAGCTTTTTGCTCTTTTGCTTACTATTACTACAAATAAACTATATTTAACTGAGGTTTTTGTTTTTAAATAAACTATAGAACGTTAGCTTCAATCTGTACATGTGAAATTTCAAAACATTATGTACTTAGTGAGTAATAAAAATTAAGATGAGGGGATGTAGTAAAGTCGGTGAGATCCTAATCTACTTATTAAGTACTAATTTTGTCAAACATTATTACATTTGAACGCTACGATTGGAGCAATGTTTCCCCTTTTGCTCATTTCATAATTCATAAAGGCCTTCTCTCGCGTAAATGACCGAGCACTGTAAAATTAAAAACGGCACTGTAGAACAAGAGCTCTTGACAGACTTGTTCAAGAGTTGGAGTGTATAAAGAGGAATAAATAATTTATGGAACCGTCTCTATATTGGCGATTGGGTTCAGAAGCGGTAGTGTTATAACCCATCCATCATATAGAAAATTGTGTAAAATAAAAAGCATCTTACTTATTAACCAATCAAAATAATTTTTATATGCTTTTAACTTATCTCTGGGATAATAGTAGATTATTTCCCTTCGTCGCATAATGTACAATACGCAAAATTTTACAAGAGTCAAAATGAAGCAATTCCCATACGAGATATTTAGGCTATAGTTATAGTTCGAGTATGGAATTCACACACTTTACTTTACATTTCGAAAGTGAAAAGTGAAGTGAAAGTGAAGTGAAAGTGTTAAAGTAAAAAAGTCTTAGTTTTTCCAAAATGTTTATAACTTAATAAAAAATTGTACTTAGTAACTACATAGGTTAGGTAGACCTTATATTTATTATAACTTACCGACCTATTTAAATTTAATTGAAAAATTAGAACAATTTGTGTTTAAAGTTAAATTCTTGCTTGGAATATTTACACAGTTTCATATATTATGATGACAGATTGGGCTTTGTTAGGTGCCTGTAAAAGTTGGATTATTCTTTGGTCTTTGATTAGACGGTGAAGGAAGTCCATGGCAGAGACTCTCCTGAAGTAGTTGTTTGAGGCGAATTAGAGCGTAGTTTTATTGTTTCTTTTATTTTGTTTGAAATATTTTTGATTTATTTTTAAACTCCTTTTTAGTAGGTAAATACAAAACTTAGAGCATTAAATGCTCTAAGATACAAAATCAACTCAAAACTGTAATAAGCATAGAAAGCAAAAAATTTTCTATGTCTATGGTAATACGGCACACACAGCTCAAAGTCACAGAGTTAGGTATCCCGGCAATATTTTATAGATTTTCTTATTTAAATTTGGAACACGCCCCGGCGTCGCCGCTGGCCGCTACACCCATTGTTTTTAAATTTGCACTGGCTGTTTATACCATTGTTTTATTATTGTTTGTGTGTATGTGCCTTATTACAAAGATGCAACTTTTTTTAAACCATTTGACTTTTTTTATTGCCGATGAGGTAACTTTATGGTTGACTTTGACTATGTAACCAAATTCAGTTCTATGTTTTTTATTTATAAAAATTTTTGTATTATATTTATTTAGACGGCTATAGTTCGAGTATTTGTATATATTTTATTGTTTCTGTTATTTTGTTTGAAATTTTCGTTTTATTTTTATACAAATTTTTAGTAGGTACCTAAATACAAAATCAACTCAAAACTATATACGGCACACACAGCACAAAATCACAGATCCCACCAATATTTTTATTTTAAATTATGAACACGCCGCATGACGGCGCGTCGCGCGCCGCTCCACCCAATGTTTTTAATTTTGCACTGTCTGTTTATACCATGTTTTGTTGCTGTTCGTGTGAATGCGCCCAAATACAAGGGTGCAACTGTTTTTTCAAAACCATTATTGTAAACTTTTTAATTGCCGATGAGGTAACTCTATGGTTGACTTTGACTATGTAACCAAATTCAGTTCTATGTTTTTTTTTTATTCTTTTTCACCCTAGGGTGGAACGAAGACTTTATAACCCGCTGCTCAGTTTAAATAGTTTATTTTATTTTTTATTTTATTTTTATTTATTTTACACATACAAACTTATAACTGTCATTACAGGAAACATCTAACCCAATGCGATAGTTACAGCATTTTTGTTATGCCTATATGACTTATAACAAATTATCCACGCAGCTAATTTTGCGAATGCACTCTGAGAACAAATAAATAAATCCGTTTTTTCATCTATGAGGTTGATTGTGCGGAATGCGCGCGTCAGTGGAGATTTGCGCATCATCACTTTCCGAATGTGAGAAATGAAAAAGCTATTTTCTAGAATGTTTCAGGTACGGACGTGCAGCACTTAACTGAAGTAAATTCGAAAAAGATTTACTTAGTCTCAGTAGATCCGCCGACTCGCAACAGAAAACAATGACAATCGTTTATACATATATTTGTAGGAGAAAGAACCCGCTGCGAAGTTTTGCAAACTAATCCAATTAGGGAGGGGGTGGGGGGCGGGCAGACGTTGCCAATCCGTCCGTCCCGCTGGTAACCATGAGCCAGTCTTTTGGTATTTTTAAAAGGAAAATTCGTTCCGAAAATACCATGGGAATTTTAACTTAATGATTAAAATAAACATTCATTTATTAACTAAATCGCTTTAACAGGATTGCTGTCTAGATTGTGTTTGTATCATTTTGTATGTAACAGTTGCAATTTCTAGCGTATCATTGTGTATACCAATGTTCATACGTTATTGTAAATGAGAAGTTTGTAATACAAATAAATATTAAGGCTGTATATTTGCATTTCAACAAAATTAATGTTTTTCCAATGAAGTTATGTAAAGAATGAAAGCATTATTTTTGATGTAAACTTTAGTTCTAGGAAGCAAAATTCTTAAATTAGTGCCGTATAGAGAGAAAAACATAATAAATTATCAGGTATTTTAAAACGAAGACAATCTGTTCAAGTGGAATTTCAAATTTACTTGTCAGAGGTATTTTTCAAAAACGTTTCAGCTGTAACAAATAAGTAAGAAAAAATAAATATGAGAGTCGTATTCATATTTATTTTTTCACTTTTGTTTGTATTGTCAAGGAGTTCCCTATAGAGAGAAAATAAAAAAAAGATTTTAATCACAGAGAAATAAAATATTAAAAAATGCTCAAATTGGTACACTTTGACATGTTTATTTGTACTGGTATTTACAGAATCTAAAGTAATTTTTAATTTATCTTAGGAATAATGAGGTATTTGTCTAATGTATTGCGTGTTTTGTATATACGTATATCTATTTAATAATTTAATAGGAATTTTCAAAGTTCGCCCTCATTACGGCTCGCGCAGAGTTGTTTTGATCATTTGTATTGAACATTTAAAAAAATTGTTTAAAAAAACAAAAAACCGACTTCAAAAAACCTACCTCGAAAAAGCAAGAAATAATATTCGTAATAATAAAAACACGTCTATTGAAGTCGGGTGGGGCTGGAATACCTACAGATTCCTTTTTTTATTCTAAAAGCCCCACCCGACTTCAATAGACGTGTTTTTATTATTACGAATATTATTTCTTGCTTTTTCGAGGTAGGTTTTTTGAAGTCGGTTTTTTGTTTTTTAAACTATTTTTCATTTTTTTATTTTTAGTGTAGGTACCTTTTGTATTAGGTAGTGTAGGTATATTATTTAGGTAGAAAATTCGGCTCAGCCAAACGTGAGTTAATCGCGGAGAAAAATACATACATGCGGGTCGAACTGAGAACCTCCTTTTTTTAAGTCGGTTAAAGAACTACACTTAAGATATCCCGTTTCCAACAAAAAAATAATTATCTTATTCAGTTCATAAACAAAGAAGTTATACGACTGATCATCGAGGTAGTTCACACAAAATCATACTATTTTCGTACTTTTTTCAAGATTACTTGTAAAGTACCGAACCGATTTTAAAATTTCAAAAAATGGGACCAACTTGAAAGTTTACCTAATGTAATAACGTTTGAATCATTTCAATTGGTTCAGCCGTCTTCGAGTAATCGGTATACATACAAAAAACAAAAAAAAAATAACCGGGTCGAATTGAGTACCTCCCTCCTTTGAAGTCGGTAAAAATAGAACGTGATGCGACTCTGCAGCCTTAAAAGCTATGTATTTTGTAAAAATAATTGAGCTTACATTATCAGTACTTAAACATTACAGTCATATGAACAGACAAATAGTTATATTTGTTATACTCGCCAGAGCTGTAGGGCGCTTGCAGAGACGCAAGGCTCAAAATAAGAAGACTAGGTTACAACCTTGATTATGTTTTATAGTAGGTACCTAATGATATAATGTGGTATTCACAGAATAATTTATTTACCAGACTGGTAGTTTAACATTTCTTTTACATAAAAGTAATATTAAATTACCAGTCTGGTAAACAAAATTAGTTAGTGAATTGAATACCTAAGTATGTACTACGATGTATGTACCTACACGATGCTATTATCACACACGTCCTCAATTCTACTGGTTACGACTCATGGGGGACGATAAACAGCTAGATGAATACGAGTCTAGGTCATATAAATATTTGTTTTTCCTTGGCTCCTGATCAACTCGAAAAGAAAGAACGAGAGAAAAAAACAACAAAATAGTCATATTGTTATATAGCAGCTTTGATTAGTCGTATTTGCTTTCAGTATTTGGGTAAAAAGGTAAATAAGATGAGACTTTTTTTTCATTTAAATGAAAAATTATTGACTTTCTCTATTTAAACTACATGTGTGTAAAGTAGACGTGTCTGTGCCTGCGTAAGTAACACTGCAACAGTTGCTTTTGTGAAAATCTTTCCGAATCTTTTCCCTTTACCCCAAGTTTGAGGCACTTTATGCAAGCTATTGTCAAATGCCAACCGTTGAAGAATTGTTAGCTACAGGCATCACAATTGTCGTGAAAAGTTTACGACTTCATTGCCTACAAAGATTTGAATCTCTCTGTAAAATAATGTAGAATAGAAATTAACCTATAACCTACCTATAAATAGAAACAAGATACAAAAATCGTAACACGTAGGCAACTCTTCTTATTTGGGTCGTGTGATAAGGGTTTGTGTTGATGTCATTTTAAGGGTTTCTTGATAACGATAAATAATTAGCTTAAAAATATTATAATCCATTATTAGCACATTTCCAGAATGTGCTTTAATCTCCAGCCTCAGGAGTATTGTTGGTTAGCTATTAGCACACCCCGGGCACTCCATACAAGCGCCACGTTTCAACTACCTATTAAACAGACGCTACATAGTGACGTTTTTGCACACGCGCAACTGTGTGCGTGAAGTCTCACTGACATGAAAAAAATTTTTTTTATTTAACTGGACTGGCTGTCTGTATGATTAGATAGCTAAGTTTTTGTGCCTATTTGAAACGCCACTTAATAACTAATTTTGACGTACAATATGAAAATGGTTGCCGTGATGGTCTCTCCAGACTTCAAACTTTAGTACCATGTACGCACGCTATGCTCACGCTACGTCCTACAGCGCCAAAATGGCGGAAATCAAATAGGCACAATAACAGTTTGACATAAGCCTGTCCAGTGTAAATATATGCAGGTCAGTGGTGAAGTCTGGACTTGAATGAGCACACAATTCGGCACACGAACTCGCGCGGTGGGGTGAGGTAATTGATTGTGGGACGGGGCGGAGAGTTTCCTTGCTGTACGGTAGTACTTCTATCTATTCTGTGCTATTAGGTAGGTACTCGTATTGTTGGCCAAGGATACCCGATGCTATAGCTATCCGCCTATCTATTTGACAATACCAAAACAAGAAGCGAATCCAGGAAATTCCGTTAAGCCTCTTCTAATTAGATTAGTTGGCAAGTTCTGACCCAGGCCTGATAACTGGCCAAGACGCTCGCTTGCGGAAACCGCTTACAACTAACTATTCTCTGAACCTGTATCAAATATGTAACGAGACTTTGTTTGGACAATCTAAGCACATTATTATATAAATACAGACAGAAATACATATATTCGTTTAACTTAACTTTAGAATTATAAGAATGAAAAACGAAAACTATCTTAGTAAATAAACAAAATACTTAGGGATTTATTTTTTGCATATCGTTTAAGTGATATGATGACAAATAAATTTAATTTTGGTTAAAAATGAAGAAGCAATGTTTGTAACGTATACCTAAATAAATAATACCTACTTATGACACTGCGAAGTTTGAGTGAGTGAAATGATACAGACAGGACAGGTATAGGTAGGCAATTCATCCAAGTGACGTAATAGTACATTATGAGACAAGTTAGCTTTGGTTGCTCATTGCACACGAGGCTGTGGGTTGCAGCCCGAGCCGCAGGTGAGGGCGTAATTGCGAGGAAAAAACAAAATAATTTACCACACAGCAACAAATACGACAAAATCAAAATATGAAAATTATGGGAAAAGGCGTGCAGGTTTTTTTGTTTTTTTTTTCACACGCCCAATGCAAGAATATTTTGCGAACAAAGGGGTGAGCGAGCATACAGCCTACTTCAAAATTATAATTTTAAGTGATAAAATGCAAATATTTGAATGTTTTATAACAAAATATTGTGATAAATGCATAATTTGATAATAATAAATATTTGTTTGACTTAATTAAGGACTTACACATTTATTTATTCCAAAAATGTATATGAATTTTCAGTGGCATAAAACCTCTTTGTTGTTACTAAAAAAAAACTGTATTACCCGGTTAAATTGGAATTGCTATGTTACTCGCATAGAATTTGCAGTAAGGTACTAATTTAACTTTGTAGGGATAATTCTATAACAAACTAGTGTTTTATATATTATTGCACGCGTTTGTTATAGCTCGGTTTATGGCCCTAAAAGCGATGTATTAGGGCTCACTTTACGAGCAAGTGTGTTGAAAAATAAGGAAGACAACGATGACGTCAAATGCAGGTGCAGGTTCTTAAAGTAAAAAAAAACTTTATGAAATATTTTTGAATGCATTCAGAAATCTCTGAGACATAGAATAACCGAAACTAATTAAAACACTTCTTTCTTATGCCAGTCATGTTTCTTAAGCCTGGATTAGTTTATATTTTAAACATAACTCAATTTAGTAACCAAAGCGTACGGTTGTTTCTTTGAGTACGCATTACTTTGCTCATTCTATTTGGAGCCCTTTGTGAAAAAGGCAGCACCGCTGAATACGAAGCAGCTTGAACTTGAATAACTCAAGAACGTCACCTTCAAACGGATTTTATGTAAAAGAAAGTAGATTTATTAGTGTGTCAGGATTTCATTTACGACTGCAACAAAAAGGTTGAGTATGCATATAGAGTATAGGTAGGTATGTGAAGGATACGGTAAGAAATCCTTTAAGATATTTTTAGAGTTCCGTACCAAAATGGTAAAAATTGAACCCTTATGGTGTGACTCAGTCTGTCTGTCTGTCTGTCAAATAAATATCTTTTTGACGACAGGGACTGAAAAGGGGTCTTAAAAACTTGAAGTGGGGCTACTAGGGCATGTGAGGTATCAGATGAAAGAGCGTCGTTTGCACGTTTTCAATCATTTTTCATACCTACTTATAACGTAAAATTAAACTTCCAATATAATAATAATAAGGATGATAGTTTTGATGACGGTGATGATGACAATAAGATGTGATAGTCGACTAGACAAAAAAGTGCTTCGTCTGTGTTGGCCGCGTTGGCTCTTGCAAACCATTTCTAGGGTTCCGTACCCAAAGAGTAAAAACGGGACCCTGTTACTAAGTCTCCACTGTCCGTCTGTCTGTCACCAGGCTGTATCTTATGAACCGTGATAGCTAGACAGTTGAAATTTTCACAGATGATTTATTTCTTTTGCCGCTATAATAACAAATATCTACTAAAAACTGAATAAAATAAATATTTAAGTGGGGCTCCCATACAACAAACGTGATTTTTTTTGCCATTTTTTGGTACGGAACCCTTCGTGCGCGAGTCCGACTCGCACTTGGCTGGTTTTTTATAAGAATCGTAATACTGTACTTTGCTGTGGATGGTTTTTAATTTCTTTGCCTTTAGGACTGGGTATTTTACTGGGTTATGTAAACGAAAACACAAATGCTAATAGGAAGGAAAGGAAAATGTAATTTTCCATTATTAACCATAATTATCTGAATGTTTCATATTTGGCATCCTAATTTGCTGAACAGAGAATGAGTGGTAAGCAAGAAAATAATTTGCGTACACATGGTAGATTAGATGGCGCGCGTGAAGTACACTCCACTTCGAATAATTTAGGCAACATAATGAAAGTCACGCTTTAATTAATTGAGGTGAGTGTAATGGGCGCAAAGGGGGAAGGGGTGAGGGGTTCCACAGTGCCTCTAGTTTAAGTACTTATTCATACAACTGCTTCTCTATTAAAAAGTAGAGCTATTTTTCCAAACAGCATTTACTCCATTCTCATTTGCAGTAACTTAAGTCGTTATACTAGGAAAATTTTAAAACAACTTTATGCAAATGATTGTTCGTGGAATTAATATTAAGTTTTTTCATATTCTTTCTGTTTATTCGAGCATTATTTTTATTTAACTCATAAGATCTTAACAGCAATACTTATTTGGTTTATAAGCGATATGGATGATAGGTGATATGGATTTGATGTGTACACATGTATTAATACATTCTATTGCTGAGTATTCATGTCATGAAATATTAAAATGTTTGTAAGTACAGTAAAGATGTAAGCGTATGTAAGTTATTTGAAAATTAAAACAATTTCTTCATTGAGAGATAAATAAACATCTTCAACATAAATAGGATAAGGTATTCTGACGTTATTTAGGTCGAATTGTGCAGTCCAAAGTGTCCCCAAAGTTTGTTCGGTGATTGTTGCCCGTTGTAAAGTCGACCGAGGTGTCAACTGTCGGCGTGATGTTCCCAAGAAAGGCGCCAACTCCGATAAGTTCGACAACTCCCCTCAGCGAAACCTGGGAATTTTAAACAGGCACCAGGTGAACGAGTTTATTCCAAAATACTCAAATATTTAAGAAATAACTCGCTAAGATTTCTTATTACAAAGTTTTGCTCTGTTATTTCGAATACACCGTGAGCAGCGGAGACCGCATTACCTAAGTTTTGATTAGGTAAAGTGCTAAACAAATGTTTCGAGTTCGGGTTTCGCAGTTATACATAGTAAAAAAATTGTTATTTATAACATATTTGCTCGTAAAGGGTCTCTTATTACACCAATTTCAATATCGTATTGTATCTCATTACGAACTTGTGCGGTAATGTAAAGTAAAACGCACGGTTTCCTTGATAAGCCGTGCGTTTTACTTTACATTACCGCACGGTTTATCAAGATACTTCGTCTAAAACGAACGGTATTTTTTTAAATCTTAGCATAGAGTTTTTATGTCAGAAAAGAGGTCAACATTTTATGGATAAAATTTACTTTGGGAGATAAAATGTAAAAAATAAACATTTTTGGTTATCTGTAACAAAAACACAAAAATATTAATTTACTTTATTAGTAATACTGGCTGTTTTTATGCCTTTGCCTTAAAAAAAACGCTGATGCGCGCGCATTGCTAATTTAATATTTTTTTGCTGTATTGTTTTTATTTGAAAATGTCGTCAAGTACTGATGAATTTATTAATTCAACACCGCCATAAGTCTCAGAGGCAGCGAAAAAGGCTACTCTAAGCCTCTTGCCCGAAAAATTGACCGATAAGATACTTACAAGCGTATCCTAATTTAATCATATGGAAAACAAGCAAAGGTGCAAAGTCCGAGTTTTATTTATTTCCTCGCAAATATGTTATAAAACGTCGTATGACATACGTGCGCTTTGATAATTACAGCCTCTGCTTTCTTGTAGCCCTCGCCTGCGGCTCGGGCTAGCAATATCGCCTCGGCTGTAATTTTCAACGTACCGCACTTATATCATAATGTACTATTAACCAAGATCTTGAGAAAAACAGTCTTTGAGTTTGATGGTATAGTAACAAAATGATATTCAATGATAGTTTGTTATCAGTTTTCGTCTGCAACTGATACAATTTGAATATCAATATTATTCTAAGCGTCATGATTGGAATACATAACAGCTATTTTTCTATCAGTGTTAATTTCGTATTTGCATGAACAAGTAGGAGTAGTAGCGTATACACGACTCAATTAGCGTGAAACGAAATACAATCGTGGTTGCTTCTTTGTCGGAGGATGCGAGCCAAACAGCGGCATTAAATAACGCTGTATCTGTAGGGAAATGCGACGAGATAACATCGCCGCGCGTTGCCAAATTACACCCTTGTTGCGTTTTACAATAACCGCTGGGGCAACGCGTCGGCTCGCGCGTAAAATGTATGTGTAAAAAGCAACAACAAACTCAAACAACTGGGATGTCATACTTGATACGGGGAATAGTCACAACCATAAAAATTCGTTGGTTTGTAAAAAACAGTTATAGCTTTTTTATTTTTTTTTATTGTCGTTGACCAAGAACCGCAGTTGTATGAAATACGCAGGTCTTTCGCTGAAAAATACCGATGTTTGAAGTTTTTTTAGATAAGTGTAAAAGTATGACTTACTAATAATAATTGAAGGCAGCTTAGAGTAAGACGCGCTTCTGTTCGCGGAAGCCGCGAAAGCCGCGATGCTCTAAGGAAGGCAGCTTCTAGCATTTATTACACATTTTTTTATCATATTCTACATAGAGTGCTAAACTCTTTACTCTTATTCTCATCTGATATTAATGATTTCAAGCTTTCAAACTTGGAGACCGCTTGCCTATACCAAGCGGTTTTAAAAATATTTTTTGAAAGTAAAACTTGCTAAACTAAGCAATGTACTTGCAGACGAGCAATTTACTCGCGAAAGATAAGATAGTTTGTGTAAATCTTCATTACATTAAGCTCCCCTGTCTCGAAACATATTTTCAGAGCGGACGCTTTAACGTCCTTAGTGCTTGCACCAAACGGGTGTTATTTTCCCGAATAATTCAGTGGTGAAAAAATAACAGATATAAGTTTGGTGTCATCTCAAAAGATAGATTCGAATTTCACACGAAAAAACACACTTTACGTGGAAATACGTGTTTTCGGGAAATGTTTAAACAAAATTAATAACACAAAAACCGGCCAAGTGCAAGTCGGACTCGCGCACGAAGGGTTCCGTACCAAAAGCCGGCAAAATATCAC
This sequence comes from Agriphila geniculea, assembly GCA_943789525.1. Taxonomy (NCBI): domain Eukaryota; kingdom Metazoa; phylum Arthropoda; class Insecta; order Lepidoptera; family Crambidae; genus Agriphila; species Agriphila geniculea. The sequence goes on along the minus strand of OX038882.1, from coordinate 13,416,432 downwards.
GTTTGTGATTCAGCCTCACTTAAATATTTAGCTTTATTCTATTTTTAGTAGATATTTGTTGTTGATATATAGGCAACAGAAATACATCATTTGTGAAAATTACAATTGTCATCACGGTCAATGGGATACAGCCTGGTGACAGACAGACGGACACTGGAGTCTTAGTAATACTGTCCCGTTTTTACCCTTTGGGTACGTAACCCTAAAAATCGCGTATTCAAGTTCTAGTGTTTTATTTCTCTTCAAAATTAAGTCAGCTGCAGAGTATTTGCCACGATATCATCGCGCGCGCGTCCTGCTTCTACGCTTGTCGGCAACCGCTGCCACAGATTGCTAAATAGATCGTTGTCTCCTCAACGTTACTGAAAACCGCAGTCAAACCTTTGGGTAGTGTTAGGTGTCAGTGAGTAGGGTTACAAGAGCCATGGGAATGAGGTCAGGGAAAGTATTACAACCTCTTAAAACTTGCCAGGTTTATGAATTGCTATAGTGACATCTCTTTCTCCCTGTATAGCAAATAAAAGAGATAGATTGATAGCCAGTCAGAAAACTGACTGGAAATAAGAGGTCATAATGATAGTTGTAAGTTGGAAAATAAATAATAATAATAATACAGCCCCAGGGCTAGCAACACGCATGTTACATTTTCCATCTGCACTATAATTAAAATATTCTACACTAAATACGAAGTCAGTTATAATAGGAGGTGTGATAAAAAATATTATCTTGAACTTTTCTGTGCTTAGTAAACCGTTGGTCCTGGCTGCTTAAGTAATTATTAATACCCAATAAATTTGCATTTGGCCGTCGTGGTGGGTTATGGTCCATCTTCTCTGTCCATCCATAGTACAGTCTCAGTAGTGGGATGGGAACATTAAATTCGTTTAAGATGATTATATGAGTTTATTAGTTTGTATGTAGGGTGTAATCTCCGAACTACCTACTAATCCGACTTCATAAATTCATTAACAGAGCTATAGTATCCTTGACTGATATAGGGCGATATTTCGTGACCATTATTTCCACGGGAAGTTAAATTCTATACAGACAAAGTCACAGGTGGAAACTAGTTAGCTACTGGGTTTTAAACTATGTTGCAGGCAGAATCATCACTAGTATTTTTACTACAGCTACAGTTTTTAGTTTTAGTTCCCTTAAAACTTTAATGCCTGCCACATTTACGTTACGTCTATTAACTTGGAAACCTTTAATACACTTTGAATAAACTTGGAAGTCTTCATACAGATATTTAAACTTATATTCATAAGAGAATTTACATTTCACAACAATATGTAGCCAATTTCTCATATTTAGTACAACCTGTGTAATAGGCATGTTACTTTTTAGGGTTCCGTACTTGGGTAAAGAACCAAAGGGTAAAAACGGGACCCTATTACCAAGACTCCGCTGTCCATCTGTCTGTTTGTCACCAGGCTGTATCTCATGAACCGTGATAGCTAGACAGTTGAAATTTTCACAGATGATGTATTTCTGTTGCCGCTATAACAAAAAGTACTAAAAACAGAATAAGATAAATATTCCAGGGGGGCTCCCATACAATAAACGTGATTTTTTTGCCGTTTTTTGCTCAATATTAATAATGACAACAGGTAGGACAGTTGAAATATTCACAGATGATGTATTTCTGTTGTCGCTTTAACAACAAATACTAAAAACAGAATAAAATAAATATTTAAGGGGGGCACCCATACAACAAACGTGTTTTTTTTGCCGTTTTTGGTACGGAACACTTTGTGCGCGAGCCTGACTCGCACTTGGCCGGTTTTTTAATATGATACAACGGCATCACCTGATAATGAATGTGACAACCTTTAAAAGCTACATTGGATATTAAAGGCATTACCTACCGCCATTTAAAACTTTTGTGTGTGTACGGTATTGACACAATTTTTTAAATTTTGGACATTTTGTTTATGATAGCATCTACGAGTATAATTATTACGTACGATGTTTTTCGACGCTTTGACAAAATTTAATTAATGTTATTTAATTTCAAAACTCTAATGAGTCATAGCTGTAGTAATAACTTCGATAATGGATTCTCCGAGGAGTTTTATTACTTATACAAACATCTAATATTCTGGAATATAACTTCTCAGCTAAGTTTCTGATGAGAGTTAGCAACTTCAAAAAACTTGGCCCAAGTTTAAGTTAAGAGTTGTGAAAATGGCAATAAAATCAAGCTGGTTCATAGTCATTCGTTTCGTATCGTGGCATTTTCTTGTCAGTCTCTGTATAATGAGATTGTTCTAATTCGGCCGACTCCACCGCATCCTGTGGCGACCTTTTAACTTGCTAATCAGCTTATCCGGGCCCATGGATTTGTGTACTTTTAAAGAGACAGTTAAATTTGCCTTCGTCACACGCAGCCTTTTGTATTTATTGTTATTTATTAAAGCGAATGATTTAATCTTTAGGTATAATAGCACCGACGAGACACATATTTTTAGAAGTTAAACATTCATTTCCATAGGTTTCATTTCATTTTGATTGCTGCTCCAATCCAAAGGTTAGGGGGTGTAAAGTAATTAACGTCAATTTTCTTATGTTTTCATTAAATACCTAGGTCAAGTACTTATTTTAGCACTATTCTGTGATTTAATGACAAATGTAAAATAATAATTTCCAAATATTTTACGCATTCTTTATCAACCAAACCAAAATAAAATAAAAGTTCATTTGATTTCGCAATATCAATATTGTTGCATCTAGTTCTAGTCCCAAGTGGATTGTACAACTGTACAATTTTAATTTACTCTAAGACTAACGGTTTAAGCTAAGACTACGAGGATAAAACTGTTTCAAGTCAACTACAGTGTAAATTGCTTGAAAGCTTGAAATTTGCTTTATATTGAAATTTAATCTAGTAAAAACTTAGTAAAAGTAAGACCACTTTACATTTTCTTAATCATTTAAGATGGATTCTAGGTACTTATTCTGTTCCAGCCTGCCTTAGCATGACCACCGAAACACGATATGATATAGTGATTTATCACGTTTAACTGTCAAGAGACAATGGATTTTGACAGTTGGGTGTCGATAAAACGATATATATCGTGTTTTGTCGGTCATGCTAGGGGGGCTGATATTAGGTATAAACTATTGTACGTCATAACCATCTGTCATTTATAACGCCTGCTTGGGCACAGGTTTTCTTTATGGATGGATCAGTATGAGCCATAATCCACCACGTGCTCAACGTGGATTGGTGGGTTTAAATGTAAGTACTTCGATGGTCATGCATCAGATGACCGACTGACAACAGAGATATTTTTTAAACCTATGTCTCTGTTCTGCGGCCGCAATCGCAGGCCGAAAGTGCTATACCACTGCGCAATCAAGTTTCTAACATGATGTATGCTTAGGTAGTAATATTAAATAAAGTACTTGCATCCATTTACACCCAAGTGGCTTTTGCATCAAACTCCGAGGATACACTTAACGTTTGAAGGCGGCGCCTGCCTCTTTAGCCAACGGAGTTGTGTTGCAAGCTAGAAAATATTGTTTTGTGTTTGCAAGCCTCGACGCTTACAACGGGACTTTCACAATCACAAAGTAAGTTCTGAGTAGCTTGATGATTTGACATATTTTTCTTATTACAACTGTCAAATCATCTGTCAGGTAAGCTACTTATAACTTACTTACTTTTTAAGCAGAGCAAATATTTCAAAATTTATATTTATTTTCATTATGTTTTGTCGAAATTACTGTGCGTCGATAGTTCGCTGGTTATGGTTGTATTTTACTTTATTTCTGTAGGTTTTTTTAAATTTTGTTTTCGCAAAAAGTATAACTATATACTAGTTTCTAATATAATTTATGTTTTTAAATATAACTTGCGAGCATCCCGAGATTTCTATACAGTTTTCAGCATTACTTTAGCTCGAGGCGACATGAATGGTGATCATTTGGTGCGAAACTGGGACACGTTTCACGTAGTCCAGTGTCACATATCGAGTTAGCCAGTAGAGTATTTTCAACTCGAAGTCGAAGGTGCGAGAATCGATAAAGGCCCTTGGGACACTCGGAGGACTAAAACGAAAATTTATTAAAAAAAATCGGGTTGCACTCCGGGAGTGCCGGCAGAAGTGAAAACGTGAATAATAACGTTGTGCATTTTTGATATTTTGGAATGGTTAGGGAATAATTTTGCACGAATTGCCGTCTTACGAATTTACTCTGCATTTGAATTTACGAATACAGAACAGTATTGTACGAAGGTCTTATCCGTAGCTTGACAGAAAATATAGAGTTTTGACTTTGAATTAAAAATTTGCGCGTTGCTATGGTGACACAAGTGTTTACGTCTTGAAATGACGCGCCGCCATTTTCGCCGCGCCCCGTAGAAAGACAGGGGGATACTTCCGCCACCGGCTGTCTATGCTACATCCGTCTTACGAATTTTCGATCAGGGTCACGTGACCCTGACTGACGCGAGTTTAACATTTTTTCCCCATTACAAAAAAGTGCACAGCGCCGCTAAAGAAGTATTCACTTCAAAAAAAATAAGACCTTGTTCTTAAGATAATAACGACACAAAGTCGAACGAATGTCATCTGAAAGGTCCTCCAATTATATGGATTACTAATGCCTAAATGTTTGAAACTAGAGTTTGATTTATAATCCGTAACTTAAAAAAAGTCTTTTCATTAGATGGCACACCTTTTCCTCACTAATATTATAAATGCAAAGGTCTGTTTGTTTGTTAGTATGTGACGCCTTCACGTCTTAACTACTCAACCGATCATCATGAAATTTTACATACACATTGTCAGGGGTACAGAGAAGAACAACGAGTACCTTTCATCCAGAAAAAGTATTGTTCCTGAGGGATAGCCAAAAATCTTTCCACGCAAACGAAGTATAAAATAAAGCCGCTAGTATAAAATTAACTTTGCTCAGCTCTACTTTTCTTTCGATGCTTTTTTCCCAAGAGAAAAAACCCACAAAGGCATTAAAGCATATGCTTTTTTCCCAAGAGGAAAAGCCCACTAAGGCATTAAAACATATGCTTTTTCCCAAGAGGAAAAGCCCACAAAGACATTAAAACATATACTTTTTTCCCAAGAGGAAAAGCCCACTAAGGCATTAAAACATATGCTTTTTTCCCAAGAGGAAAAGCCCACTAAGGCATTAAAACATAGCGTAGATGACTAAGAAAAATCAAGCCAAATAACAAGAACTTAGTTGAATGAATGTAATAGTTTGCATAATTTATAATAGTTGGCCTTCGATACTGTAGAAATTCTGTGATACTCTGATACTCGAACGTTCGAATCGCATTTGTATAGAATCTTCAGCACTGAGGGTCGGTCACGTTTCGCAGGCGCTTCTTGCTTGTTATTAGGGATCTCTTGCTTTCCTCTACTCCAAAATCTAAGTATTTGTATTGTGAAAGGATTCAGGTGGTAACATTGTATGCAAGTATATGTATTTTATTTATAATACTTTTCAACTGTTCAATATGAAATTATATTTTATCATAAACCAAAACATAAATTTTGAATGCGTGTTCACTTTTAAATATATTTTGGGCAGAATGGCAATATACTCAAATAAAGTAGGAAATGAAGCGATCTTTTGTATGGAGACCCCAACATTAAATCCTCAGTTGATGAAACTTTGCAGGGAAGTAAAGTATGAACCTAAATCTATGTACAGATATCCAAAAACAAAAAAACCGGACAAGTGCGAGTCGGGCTCGCCCACCGAGGGTTCCGTACAGACCTACATCTATACATAAAATAAAGCTATAGAAAAGTTGTGTCGGTACAAAGGAAATATTATTTTGAAAAAAAGTGGTTGGTAGTTATTAGTTTTTTATATGAAAACTGTATCACGGAGAGTTCAAGCTTTATCCCAGGTTCTACCTACCGGAATTATGTTAAAAATTGCTTTGATTATAAGTTGGACTCCAAGCTACCAAACTGTAAAAAAATACCATCAAAATCCGTTCAGCAGACTGCTATAGATAACCATTTGAAATCCTTTGTCGCCACGTAGAAAATAACCCTTCCAGGGATTACGACAAAGAATTGACCACGGGCGAAGGTTTGAAATGGAATAGTACATTACTGCAGCGGCACTCAAGACAGGCATTGAAGAACATACGTGAGTCCATCAATGCCTAGTTGCGGCCAAGGCTTGTGTAGTGCTTTTAGGGTATACAATATATTTGTATTGTATACCCATAGGCAGGTTGTTGATTGAAAAAAATTTTTTTTTTTCGTTTTTAATTTTTTTTTATCTTTTTGGAATGCGCTCATCAAAGCCTTTCATTTGATACCCATATTGCACCAAAACAGTTTTTTTTTTCGTTTTTATTTTTTCTTTCAATTTTTTGGAATGTGCTCATCAAGGCCTTTCACGTGATACCAGTATACCGAATATAAAAAAAAATATTTGGAATGTGCTCGCTCATCAAGGCGACATTTGATGCCTATATTTGTGTTTTATTGAAAAGTTCGCTCCATTTCTGAATTACACGTGTGTAATGAGTTTTAATAGAAACATTGCTGGACAGACGCCGGCAATTTTTGTATGAAAATCCATTATTACACGTTAGTAATGGATTCTCATACAAATATTGAAGGCGCGGTTTAGGTCTGTCTGTAAACTCCGATTTAGCACGAAGAAGGTTGTCAAAATAATGTTCGAATTTCCAAGCATTTTTGAGAAAAAATAAAATAATTACAAACCCACCGCACCTGTATAAAAATTAATACAGCGCCATCTGTTGACAATGCGCTGTATATCAATAGTACACTGTATAATGTTCTGTGAAATGGTTTTATCTATCGCAATGTTATTAGAGAAAATGGGTGTATTCCAACAGGACCCTTGCTCCGAAAGTCTGTTTCCATCCCGTTCGAGTCACGTCATATTGTTAAAAACGCGCTGATTGTTATATACCTACTCTGTGGTGATAGCTATTGGTCTGCTGGAATGCACTCCGTTGATTGTTTTACTCTTTGACCCCCTGTTGGGAGTTTTTGGCACCATTTCGTCGAGTTCGGTTCAGTGACTATTTTAATTATTCGCAAATTGATTCATAGTGGATTGTGTCAAATTGGTGCAGTTTTGTGGTACAAGTGTCTACGCAACTGAACAATATGTGGGATAATGGAAATAGGCGCGATTTTGGTTGTGTGAAGCCGAGACTTTTATTGTAGTCGTGGCTACCTCGGCTGACCTTACCGAGTAAACTGTCTTGATTATACTTGGTGCCAAATGCTCCAAGCAACATTGGAATGCGATGCACCCGCATTTTAATGTAAACTGAAACAATCTACCACTGAACTATTCAACACTTGACACTGGCAAAAATTACTTCCAAGAAGAAAGTAGATTGCCAAAACAAAAATAAGAAGAAGAAAACCCCCTGTCATACAGCGTGACATACCGCCATGTTGCGAAAATATTTAGAGCCAAATTTATTACTTTTTAATTTTATTTTTAAAAGTAATTAACTATAACAATATTTGAAAGGATCTGAATAATTAATAATAATAAATATTGATATTTTAAAAAGAATTAGTGGCGCGATTAATCCAAAAGTAATTGGAAGTTAAACTATGACCGCGCATACCGTTGTTTCACCAAGATGATTAATAATTACGTATTTTAATGACCATATTTTATTATGATTTAATTACAAATATACAGTTTTCAGATTTATTCCTGTAAGTGTGGTATAAGACGCTATTACCTGCCAAATTTCATAGTTCTAGGTCAAGGGGAAGTACCCTATGAATTTTGATTCCTTTGAGAGTATCGAAAATGCGTTTTTTGCGCCCTAAACGGCAGTATCTTTTTTTTACGTTAACTTAGAAGTTTGAAATTTTTACAGCTTCAAGGGCCCGTAGACCCTAGTATATGGTTTAAATTTCAATTTGATACCTCCACGCGTTTCCAAGATAAAGGGTCTTGACAGACAGACGGACGGACAGACAGACAGACGGACAACAAAGTGATCCTATAAGGGTTCCGTTTTTTCCTTTTGAGGTACGGAACCCTAAAAAAAAGATTTGGATAATTTAAAAATAATCATTTATGATACTTTATCATACTGTAAAGTTTCGTCTACTGGGGATTTACTGTGGGGGTCCACTAACTTCCTTTCCTACACTAAAAGTATTATTTCCATGTAAAAAAGTACGATTGTCATACTGAATCACAAGATGATTTGAAGTCAGAGTAATCAATACCAAATTCTCTTTTTTGTATCATAAACGCAATTTATTTTCGATAGAGATTTACGAAAGCTATGTTCCATACGTGCCCTATTTCAATGATTTAGGCTTATGAGTTCCGTGATAGTCAGTATATAGTGAATAAAATAGATAATAATGTTAATATCTATGTAGTCACAAAGAAGATAAGATTTTCCGTTTTATTATAAATAAAACAGGCCCTCCGTTATTTTTCCTAAGCCTTTTAAAACTTGTGCTCTCCATTATCAATAAAAGATCTAATATCAATAATATTAAAGTTCTTTTTTAGTTTAGTAAAATTACGGATTCTCAAAACATTAAATGCTAATAACCTGTATTTTTGCATATCTGACTTTGATGTGATTATATAAAACACTATATTTACGGAACCAACTATATTTACGAAAAATTTTTTAAAAATTTAACAAAAAATACAGCGTACATATTACTTTTTTTTTGGATTTACATTCACAATCAAATTAGAGTTGCATATCAAGCAAAAAGTAAAGAAAGCATGTAATTAGCAATTTTGCTAAAGCAACCAAATAAATTAATATTTTGGTCAGTAAAGTAAAAAAAAAGTTAGTGAAAATTAGTTGGATTCATTTACAAAATAACGGCTAGATATTTTAATCTAATGATCAAAAGAAGAAAGAACGCTATTGCAAATTATTTTAATTTCATCATACTAGCTCCCGTAATTTTACTGAACTATTTAATTTATAAAACTCTAAGAAATATTTCTAAAGAGAAAGTCAGAAAGGGCATTGGATAACCGTATCGAATGCGTAACGATAACAATGTAACAACATCATGGCTTCCACTTTAAATGGTAATACGATATCACCTCTAGAGAATTATCTGTGTAGCTTTAAGAAAATACAAAATGACGTAAAGCTCTGAGCTTATTTTTTAAATGTCAACTTTGTTTTGCCGAACACTTTAATTTTTCACTTGGCTTATACCTAATTGTCTCTGAAAAATCTTGAAGTGTAATTTCTTTTGTATATTAAAATAACCTTTAATTTTCCTCTATAACGGTAAAGGTAGATACAATAAACCAGCCTGTATGTTACTCGTACAAACGATTAATGAATCAATATTCTATGTGAAAACAGCAATTAAGTTTCCATCAAGCGCGCTGACATTAAATTCTTCATGGCTATAAATCTGTATAAACAGGTAACAATAAATTTTCTATATAACTTTAAAATTGAGTGAAATTGCAGAGAGATGAATGTAAATCAAGTGATTGTATGAGCTATATTGAACAGAGTCCATTCAGCGCAGTCGGCGCGTGGTAAGCACAATGCTCCCTGAATGCACCCGTTATTGAATCAGAATGCGATTGTCCCAAAGTTTAACCTTTTTACATATATTTTGGAAGTAAATCGTTGCAGTTACCGATTGGATGGCTGCTGTGGAGTATTGTATTGTGTGATAGGAATATTTCTAGTGGTGAAAATTCTGCACAAGCTCGCTCTACCATCATTTACTTAGGCCTTTTCTTAGGATTCAAAATGTGGGCGAAAGTTTGACTGTAATGAAAAAACAAAAAAGCGTTTGACTTATTTCGTTGGTCTTTACTGCTGAAGTATTTGTGCTTTTGTAGCAGATAAATCGACAGCCGTAGCTTTTTTCGGCAGCATATTCATTCATCCATGTTTCTGGAACCTCTGCCAGATTTTTCGTGTTTCGTCAACACAAAACTGTCTGTGCCATTTTAAAAGCCAGCTTATGAATTAATATATTTTTAAGAAAGTAATTTTCTTAAAATGTATGTATGTTGCAATGCACAATAAAAGGTTCTTTTTTACTTTTATATTAAAGAAATTAATTTGCGTACTTATAGCATCCCACTAAATGTTTTATTATCGAAAAGAAATTCACGGATCCCTAAAAGTGCAAAAACCAGTAAGTACCTAAGTTATTATGGTAAAAGTTATGCATTGGGAGCTTGAAATTGAATAAGATGGCAAAGGCTATGAAATGCGACTGATCTTATTTAAATTGATACGAAAGGTAACAAAGTAAATTACATATCTACCATGGGAGCATGAAGTTATAACTTTTATGTAATAGATACGGTATATTTTAAAGGTCTGTCTGTCTACAGTCAGAATGTTACAGCAATATGAAAATGTTATTTTGTAAATGAATGGTCATTTGAAGTTAGTTATCTTGGTATATGTAAAAAAATTAAGGGCTTGTTTCACAAAGTCCGACTCAGCTCTATTTAATATATGACAATTAATCCTTACTATCCTTACTAATATTATAAATGCGAAAGTCCGTCTGTTTGTTACGCCTTCACGTCTTAACTACTACACAGAGGGGTACAGAGAAGGACATAGGGTACCTTTCATCTCGAAAAAACGTACTGTTCCCGAGGGATAGTAAAAATACTTTACACGCAGACGAAGTCGCGGGCGGCCGCTAGTTTAATATTTGTACATTCTGTTCCATTGGATTAATTATGGAACATGTCTTTTTCAAGTCAGTTGCCAATGTGTGCTAGGGAATTGGGATTAAGGTATATAAAACACAGACACCGTAACATAACAGACAAATAGTCAAAGCAGTCCCACATTATATAAATGACACGTGGTATTGACTTGTGATTATGTCGTTCGCCAAAGTATTCGAATAAGCGAGCGTAAGTAGTTTTAAGTAAGTTTCGCTGTTTCGAGACTGTCCTCCTATCTGTGGTTTCCATTCCATAAGGCTATTTGTCTTTGAAGACCAATTTCTAATCCTTCAAAGTAATGTAATTTAGACTTGAAAGATGTTCTCAAGTAAAGAGGATGTTTGTAAAAATATCAGGCACTTTTAGGCAGACAAAATATACTGTGTACGTGAGTGCGTAGCCTCAAAGAGAACGACTGAAAAACATTCACCGAAAGTGGAAATAAATCTTCATGATGTGTGGAGACTTAATAATTCGTAGCTCGCGGATGCCGGTGTCCGTTACACGGGCGCCTGCCGGACGTCTCCAGAATATTAACTCAGATGGGATAAAAATGGCGGCGGCCCCCGGCTCAGGTGACACTGGAATTTGACGGTGGTAATTTGACGCCTTTATCCGGGTCAGCTTCCCTACAAATAGCGGATACACGATGAAATGACGCTGAATGTACCCAGGCGAGTCACCAATGTATCTGGATAATGCGATTTCTAATCCAACTTTCTGTTTACGTGAACAACGAAATCCTGTACCTCTATTCTCTCTCTCTAAATACTTCTATTGTAATGAGACTCGTTCGTTCACATTCCCTTAATTTTTAATTAACTACAATGTAGACTGTAGAGGTAAATTAAAACGTACCTGTGTTGTGTAGCGGACATCTGCTTGTGATATATTTTAATTAAACTCAATTGGCATGCGCAATGCTGCGCCAATGTTTGTTTTATGCAGAGATCTTAGCGTATAACAAGTTTGCTTTAACGGTACGTTTTAATTAGTCAGTAAAGTTTAAAAGAGGGTGGCGTAAATTTTTTACGACGATGCAAAATTCTAGTAGGGAGGACAGCTATCTCATGAATGAATGCCGGAAGAAAGCAATAAAAGTAATTACGGAAGAACGAGTGAAACTTGGCCGCGGTCTCGAATTATGTGGACTTTGTGCCTGCTGCGCGAAAAGTTGTGCCAATTACGTGGGAATGTATCGGGACGGGAGGGCCGCCGCAACTGCGCTCGCACTGATAGCCGACAACGTTACATTTAATGTTTCAATTAATTAAAGCCAAAAGGAAATATAGTGATCGCAAAAGCTGTGTTTTTTACCAAAGCGTATAAGAAATGTAAAAGACGTATCGTGTGTGTGAAGCCTATTATAACATAGTCCCTCGTCGGTTTTATGATTGAGTTAAATAAATGAGCCTGTGACCTTTTAAAGCTGGACCAACGTACCATAATGTAGAGACTAATCATCAGACTCAAAATTAGGTAAATTCTCAAAATGATAAATTTAGGGCAGATAAAAACTTTCAATAAAAATTGTTTGCTGAAGAAATATATTTTATAGGTATGGTGGAGAAAAAATAGTGAATTTATATTGCTTTTTGAGCGGGAGCGTAAATTTCAAGTAATAAAAAAGAGATTAAGTCAAGTCAAGAAAATTAATGGGAATATCTCAAAGCGTATAAAATACTTGATCATTGAAAATTCAGCCCTTTGACAAATTGAATATTCTGGACGCGGTTTACAAACCTAATATTATTCGCTGAGTTTTAGGGACTTTCCTAAAATTTTGCTTATAAAATAACCATTCTATGTTTTATTCAACCAAGTAAATCCTTCTATTGACATGTTTTCATTATGGTTAGGTTATCAAAGTATTTAAGTATATTATTTACTAATAAACAAGTATGTATGATATTTTTTGCTTGAAAACAACTATTCCCACATATTTATATGGCTTGTTTTCTTCCAGCAAGCGTTGGAATAAATCCAAGTGCGTAAAGGAAACTTTTTCAGGGGCATTTAGAAAATTTTATTAGACTCGAGAGGCCTTCATCGTTTCGGATCAACGATAATCCCATTACATTTCCAGTTTCGGCAATTTCGGAGCTCTGCTCTATGGCAGTAAAAAGTTATTATGAAACGCAGGTGAGAACACACCCTCGGAAGACATCTACTGAACTTTACTCAATATCACGAATATTTTATGTTACTTGTTATTTATTCTGCTCCTTACTGTTACTTATGTTGATGCTTTCATGATGTTGAGTATTTTTTTGTTTTATGACATTATGTATATTGATGTGTATGATTATAACTTAGTATATGAGTTGGAAAATGTTTTAATATTAACTTTGTATTATGTAAATGTAAATACAATATTATCTTAAGGTCAAGCGCTCTACTTGGGTAACAATAATTGATCCTAGCTGGGTTTGAAAACAATATTAGAAGGTAAGGATACGAAAATAGTTCAAATGACTATCTAAAAGGCGTAGGTACAATAACATGTTTATTTATCACATTCTTTTGTATCTCAAATAAAAAATCTTACGTAAGTTTGACATGTTCGTATCCTTACCCTTTGCTGTTATTCAGTCGATTTCAACAACTATTTATTGAGAGAAATGTCGGATCGGACGATACAGTAAGAATAGGGGGCGAGATAGTCCAGGCGCCGACACCGAAATAAATCTAAAAGCTCTGACTCAGCAGCGGCGCTCGCGAGCATGCTGTGATACTGCGATCTTCGCAGATAAGCGCCTGGCTGTCCTCCCACCGTCTGATTTATCGAACATTAGCTCCAGGACGCCTATGAAACGTTAAACCCTCTTCATAAATTCTTTAGTAATAACATACCTATTATTATACTCTCGGTCCCATTCCGGCTTCGAGTCGAGGGACGATACTTTCCGAATTTGAGTTATCACTGACGTGTCTGGAATGGTTAATTTGTTTTTGAAAAGGTATAATTAATATTCGGAGCTATTACATGTTGTTATCTTGATCCGTTCAGGTGTTGTAATGAATGGTGTTTACAAAAAAAGCAACCGTTTAATAATCCACTTGAGTCATTAAGTCATTATCGACTCGAAGTTAGACGCGATAATTGAGTTAAAAGCTAATAATAAAACTTATTTTCGCAAATATTTGTTCTTCTATCTTTTGGATTTTTATTTCTATTGGAAAGCTAACACTGACTTACTAGATGAGAATAAAAATTCGCAATGAGTTACCCCTATTTCTCGTTGCAAATTTTTTTCTCATCCAGTCACAGTGAGACAAGTTCGTTGTCACTCGATGAGAATATAGTGTTACTAGATGAGAATAAAAATTCACATCGAGTCACACTGTTACCCGATGTGATTTTTTTCCGAACGAGTCACACTATACATGAACCAGTGTTACTAGATGAGAATTAAAATTCATATCAAGTCACACTGTTACCCGGTGCGACTTTTTTTCCGAACGAGTCACACTATACATGAACCAGTGTTACTAGATCAGAATAAAAATAAGCAACGAGTCTTTTTTTATTTTATTTTATTTATTTATTTGCAGAGATAACAAACAGTTGTACAATATTGTGTTAACAGCTATGCTTACAAACAATAATTAAGTACTAATTATACAACCAGCCACATTATCCACAGCTTACATTAAAGAGTAGTGTGCGATAAAATATTGAATTGAATTGAACTTAATAATCAAAATCAGTTGAACAAAAAGCAGTGTTTCAAAATCCATGATTAGTCATTAGCTTCCAATTTAATTTGAGAATAGAGTACTACCTAGGATTGAATTGATTGTAATCAGTTAAGTACATATAATAATCGAGGCACATGACAGCCTATTACGACAGCAGGTCAAGAGCCTTGGACTTGAATGAAGACGCAGAGAGTCACACTGTTACTCGTTGCAAATTTTTTTCTCAACCAGTCACAGTGTGTCTCGTTTCAGTGTGACTCGATGAGAATATAGGCATTTTTTAACCCCCGATGCAGCTCAAAGAGGGGTGTTATAAGTTTAAATCCTATGTCTGTCTGTCTGTCTGTACGTATATCATCCGTGCCTATAAACGGATCAAGCGATTTCAATGCGGTTATTTTAATTGAAAGCTAAATTAATCGAAATGGTTCTAGCCACGTTTGATGGAAATCCATCCAGCCATTTATGGACATGGTCAACTGCCTGCTGGAACGTTAAAAGATACAGAGGTGCTTTGACTAAAATAATGTAAATCGGCAAATTTAGATGTAATAAAAAAATATGGCGGAAAAAATATGGCCGCCAAAATTAAGTTTAAATGTTTTTAATAAACTTAAATTAAAAATTTTAAAAACCCTCAAAGCACAAAAGCTAACTCTTAAAAAGTTAAAAATAATAATTCATTAAGTCATAATATAGATAAATAAAAAAAAATTGACGTCGGGGTACCGCTAAGATTTACATCTGCTCATTACATGTCTATATTACGATACCTACCTAGCGGTCCCCCGATGTCTATTTTTTTCATAGATCTACAACATTTTTTTTTGTATATGTTAGGGCTAATACCCGAAGTGCGGCTAAAACTAGGTGTAGCCGATAGCTGTTGGCTAAAACTAGGTGTAGCCGATTTGCTTTTTTGAATTTTTAACCTATATTCGGGACCTACATGGGGTAAAGCAGATCGCTTCACCTAGTTTTAGCCAACAGCTATCGGCTACACCTAGTTTTAGCCGGCTAAAACTAGGTTTAGTCGCACTTCGGGTATTAGCCGTAACATATACACAAAAGCCGAAACACGGATCACAAATTTTCATTTTCGGAATCAGTATAAAAAAATGTAAATGAAACCTTAAAAACTCACGAAGTTACAAGCTTTTTGTGTAGTGCGCGCGAGACATTTTAGTAGGGTGTGCGTTAATTATGGTTTTGTAAATATTATTGTGTCAAAATATAACATGATATAAAAAATATTGCAATCGATTCTATTACTGATTCTGAAAAAAAGTTTTCAGGTTTTGTATATATTAAAAATAACCTTGTGACTTGATGATATTTTTTTTTACTTTTTAATAGTTAGCTTTTCTTTATCGGGGGTTTTTTATTTCCCCGACTTTGTGAAGCTGAATGGTAATATACTGTGGGTTGGTAACGACTAAATTCATTTCATTAATGTAAAACCACAGTATATATAGTAAACCATCTAATGTAAACCAGTGCAAACGAGAATAGGGTTGCCAGAACAGGCAAATAAGTAAAATTACTATTATACTGTAAAAATAATAATCATGTTTGTAGCTGGCAGACCGTTATCTTTTTATTAATGTTTCAATCAAATTATGTTTGAATTAAGAAGTAATATAGACATAGGTAATTTTAAATAATAATTATAATTTAACAAAAGTTAATAAGTAGGGTAGGTACCTACTAAAGTTAAAGATTAATAATAGGAATACTTGCGCTTTACGAATAATTTAACGTTTTTTTTCACAGTTCTATTTCACTTATAACTGGTGTAAAAAGACACCATTCCACGCATTCCGCCCATCATCAGGATCATTTTTGTCTTTGAGACTATACCTGGCGAAACTAACTGTTACGAAGTTATTGAAGGTCAAAATAAAAAATAATACTTTTTTTTATGAAATCTTATTTTATTCGTCATTTCCTAATTTTTGTCCAAAGAAACATTATCAAAATTTTAAGTATTTCGTAACAAACAATGGCATAAAACGTCATCACTTAATGTATCTCATGAACTCGCACATAAACGCTGCCTTTCAACTCGGCCGCAAGCAACTGTGCAGCATACACTCGCAGGCGCGGTCTGTCGTACGCGTTACATTGCGTGGTAATCTATGCAATGCTTTAACACCAAAAATTAGTATCTTTTCCCAGCAATAATTTTGAACAGAAATGGTCCTGATGATGGGCAGAATACGGTAGACTTCGACTTCGTTGAGGGTCTTGTTACAGCCGGTATATTAAGGGCAATAGCACAATTGTTCTCTTACCCTCAGTTAATGTTAAATACATGGAGGTAACATTTGTTCAGCCTAGAGAGTGCTAACCCTAAAAGATATCCTCGGCAGAAAAACTTCATCTAAAACTTTTCCTTTCCCTTTATTAGGTTTCCACACTTTACTACGATTCTCCTTTTTTTCTTAAAATTGTTTAAAAGAATTCAAAGCTTTCTTTGGTTTAAAATGTAGAATTATTTATGTTAGGCAAGTATGAAAATAAAAATATTTATTTTGCGAAAGTCAATTGTTTTTGCTGAGGTAATTGGTAATGAATAGCAGCTTCAACTTAATGACAGTGTGACATCTAATTAAGTGTCGTTCTCACTATGTATTAACACGTATCATAAATTGTAATATTACCTATCATAATATTACTGTGCTTCGAAAATACATGATGATAATGCCACATGCCACAATACCGTTAATACCTCAATACGAAAATACAATTTCGCGATATAGGATTATGATACCGCGTTTCGCGTGATAGAGTTTTACAAATCCTCAATGAATAACTTTCAAAACCCAGTTAATATATTGGTATAGCCTAAATTCAATCGATCTGAAATTGGTAATCGAGAATGTTTTATACAAAATGTTTTTGGAATTGTGTTTCAACTACACGACCTAGTCGAGTTAGTAGTTTATCTGCAGCTGGGGGTCAAGTCTGCTAATGTTTTCGTCAAAATCGTAGTTCAATGGTGTTTGAGTGGTAATGCTTTTTGACACAGTTCTTGTTTCTTAAACCCAAAACTGAAACACATTGTGTTTCTTAAACCCAAAGCGGAAACATATTGTGTCTTGAGTTTGGGTTTTAGAAACAAGAATTGTGTCAAAAAGCATTACCTACCGTTAGAACACCATTGAACTACGATTTTGACAAAAACATTAGCGGACTTGCCCCCATGAGAAGGGTTTATTATTTTTACATGTAAATTGAATGTTATTTTGTACTGGAACAAAAGTGGCAGAACACTGTCATGTACGAAATAATTATACACTATTTATGAATAAATACTTTACTCTTATAAACCTTTTTGATAATAAACTTACGTGGAAGATTACACATCGTGCCGTTACAAGTATGTGTACTTTATCTTCCTTTTACCGCGTACTGGAGAAAGTTGGGGAAGTAATAATAAACACGGTGCGGTTCCAAAACGGAGTTACTTCGTGGGGTGTAGAAAGTAATTAAATGTGAATTGAAAACAAGTCAGTTGTTGCTAGCACCCTCGGGAAAACTCCCAAAAGAACGGCAACAATGTATTTTCTCGTTACATTACGACTGTTTATTTTGGGCCCTTGGAAATATATTGGGAATAAAATGATAATACGATTCTTTATAAATATACGATTTTCATTGGTTGTTTGTTACTTTTGGGGGATGCGAATGAAAATTCCAATGAAATAAAACTATACTTATATTTATTATTTAGATTATACTTAGATATTACTTTTTCGGAAATGATGGGCTATTGAAATTAGATAAAAGGCGCTAAAATCAACAAAGAAATTTATTTTTCTTTTCCCTAACTTTAATGCGGCCACGTGTTTACAGGGAAGTCTATAACGACATTATAAATAACAACTCTTTTTTGGTGTTTTATTATGTAAATATTTTACCCAATGACGTACTTAAACGGTTTTTGTATCTCAGAAGCTAATTCCCTGGTTCGTTTCAAATGAACTTGATTAAATTTCACTATTCAGTGAGGACGAATTCAGAGTAATAATGTTTTTTTTATTCAAATTGTATTTTTAAGTAAGTACAAACAACTTTCTGACACATATTCCGTATTTCATTTCAGAATAAAATAATGTTTTTAACTTAGAATAATAACACCTAGAAGCCGTGTCCTCGTATGCAAAGTGATGCAACTAATACCAAGCCAGAATGGCTTAGTTTTCAAATTTATATCCTTCATACGTTAACTAATCGTAACTGAAACCCAATAATATAGTAACTAGTCTTATAAATGTGGGAAAATTGAAACTGTTTTGTACTTAATCAGTAAGACTAGGTAATAATGTCGATTAATAATCTGAAAACGGCGCCATTTTGGCTATTTTAGTTACCTCACTTTTGACGGTGCGATTTGTAGAGAACTATCGTTCTAGGTGTTATTATTCTAAGGTTTTTAAGAACACCTGTCTGATGCCTAAAGGGTGTAACAAGACCCTCAACGAAACTTAAGTCCATGCATTCCGCCCATCATCAGGATCATTTTCGTCCTTTAGACTATACCTGGGAAACCAATAGTAACGAAGTTATTGAAGGTCAACATAAAAAAAATGAAATCTTTTATTTTATTCGTGATTTCCTAATTTTTGTCCACAGAAACATTATCAAAATTTTAAGTATTTCGTAACAAACAATGACTTCAAAACTCATCACTCAATGTATCTCATGAGCACACACATAAACGCAGCCTTTCAACTCGGCTGCACGTAGCTGTGTAGCATACACTCGCAGGCGCCGTCTGTTGTACGCGTTACATTGCGTGGAAGTATGCAATGCTTTTTAACACCAATTATTAAAATCGTTTCCCAGCAATAATTTTGAACAGAAACCGTCCTGATGATGGGCAGAAAACATAGACTTTGGCTTAGTTGAGAAGTCTTGTTATAAGGTTCGTTTGTTGATGGCCGAAGATATTTTTTGTATGGGTTGTTAACATTGTATTATACCCAACGTAAAGATAACGAGCCGGCAGATCGTCGGTTGTTATTTTTATGTGGTTCCTGGCACTTGTTATGTTAGTCGATACGACTTACGTTTCGTTAAGGGAATTGTGTCTAGGACTGAGCGTTTTGTAGCATTTAATAAGGATTCATTACTGCTGCTTAGGGAATGTTAGAAAATTTTAAAATCTTCCTTTCCATCGTATCCTCATGACTAAGGTTCGTGACTACATAAGGTGATTTGAAAATCACTTAAGGCTGTAGACTCGCATCACGTTCCATTTTTAAATTTTTAATACAAATGATCAAAACAACTCTGCGCGAGCCGTAATGAGGGCGAACTTTAAAATATCCTATTAAATTATTAAATAGATATAAGTTTATACAAAACATGCAATACATTAGACAAATACCTCATTATTCCTAAGAAAAATTAAAAAATACTTTAGATTCTGTAAATACCAGTAAAAAAACATGTCAAAATGTAGGTACCAATTTGAGCATTTTTTAATATTTTATTTCTCTGTGATTAAAAGCATTTTTTTTTTAATTTTGTCTCTATAGAGAACTCCTTGACAATACAAACAATAAGTGAAAAAATAAATATGAGTCGTATTCTTATTTGTTACAGCTGAAACGTTTTTTGAAAAATACCTCTGACAAGCAAATTTGAAATTCCACTTTAACAGATTGTCTTCGTTTTAAAATACCTGACAATTTATTATGTTTTCTCTCTATGCGGCACTAATTTAAGAATTTTGCTTCCTAAAACTAAAGTTTATATCAATAATAATGCTTTCATTCTTTTGGATAACTTCATTGGAAAATTACTAACTTCGTTGAAATGTAAATATACAGCCTTAACTATTATTATTATTATCATCATTATTATCAGTTATAACTAGACTGATTTTCAGGATTGCTTCCATACAAAAAGTTGTTCGTAATTACGAGCTCTTGTAAACGTTAGTTAATGCGCTAAATACTGATGGATCATGAACGCGGTGTTTCTAGGTTGGCATTAACTCTCAAACACAAAGTGAGTTATATAGTGTAACGCCATATCGAATACCAAATGATCGAAAATCAAAATATCGAACACTACTAATCGAAATCGTTACACTAATTTATTATTTAATAAAGCGGTCAAACTATACGTTAAATAAGGGTAATGTAATGGTTGATTAATTTTGCTGCAATATGAGGTTGGACGAGTAATGTTTATGTATATTAATTGTGCACAATGGGGAGTGTAATGAGTATGAGGGCCTAAACAATGTATTGACAGGATACATAAAAGCTTTTGTGTTGTGCTTGCGTCCCGTTTATAGCTGTGACAAAGTTACACGAGGGTGGTAGGTATTGCATAATGTTATAGCACCACTTAGAGTCCCCGCAAACTACAGACCAAACTGTCGGCCGATAGTTGGGTCGGGCCTTTAATCAATATGAAGAAGTAGGTATGCAAGTGCGCACATTACAACGATTTGGTATCGGTCGACTCTTCATATAAAAACCAACTATCAGCCGAGAAAGTCTGTAGTCTGCGAGGACGCTTAAAGTTTTTCAGCTAACAAAATACCCGTAGCTTGTTTTCAGTTGCTCAAGTCATGGATGAAGAATTTGTAAGAGTTGTTTGGCGTCCTAATATAAGTTATTCGATGATTTGGAGTATTTTAGAGGATTTTTTTTGGGTTCGGTAATGCATATAACTGATGAATTTTCCGGGTTCGAATCCTACGGGTAATTCAATAAATAAATATAAATATTAGACAACATCACAGTAAGCAATCAATTTCATCAACCGTTTTTATATCTATAATAATTATGTCTCTATATTATTAAGATTTTTTAATATCTAAGAGATTTATAGTCAACAAGAATAAACAATAAAAAATAGGTTAGTAATGATTTTTTCATTGATTTATTCGCAAGAAATCAAACAAGTGAGCATCGTTATTTAAAACTAAAAACATTACGATGCATGTACTCGTTATTACAAGGTAACAGTCAGCGAACTAAAATCTATGGAATAAGCATTCTGCTCAAAAAATGGCACCACACGAAAAGTACAACTAAGTGGATAGAGCTAAAAATGCTGACATTTAATTATGCAGCACAAAGCGTCTGAACACTGGTTGCTATTAGCGACCATAATTTGTATACTCATAGTTATTTTCTATACATAAACGAAAAAATAAGATACGTTTTTTCTACTGCCTTCTTTGCATCTTTCACACCATTTGACTATAAAGGACGTCATTTCTAATAAACTCTCTCTTTCTATGGTTTCTCTACAATACAAACTGCAATTTATTGAAAAGAACGCTAACGTCAGTCACCGGGTGCGTTGCTGGCCCGACTAAAGCTAAGCGGGTTGTACTTTTTCGGCCCCGTGGTGCAATTTTTTAAGCAATATTTGTTTGCTTACACTTCCATAGATTTTAGTTCGCTGGTAGCAGCACACGGGCTCGCAACGGTTTACGGTAACGACACAGTCCAGTGTCCCTTATAGCTGGCATGAGTTCAAATAAAACGAAATGAAATCGCATCGCATTTGCCGTCTGTGCGTTGTGTGTATACCTCTTTATATAACGTTGTACCTACGCAGTCTAGTTAACTACTGTTGTGTGGGACCATTTAATATGCCAATACACGTAACCAATTAATTTTAACATGGATGTTTTTCCTTTTTTACCGATATAAATGTTGTTGACAAATATGCTTTTTTCTCGTTACGTATACAACGTAGTCGATTTACAAAACCTTTTATTCAATTAGGTGCTATTGAAAAACACGTAGTAAATAAGTAGGTTGTTATTGATAACATGATAGATAACTGTACATTTTTTTTAAATCATATTATATGGGCTATCGGCACAGTTTTAATACTACTAACAGTTGTCCGACTCATGTACTTGCGCGGGGCAACGGTGGAGGGTACGCGGGGAAGTGAGCGGCAGAGTCGGCGAGCGCAATCTCCTCCAGTTTGCGCTCTCTAACTTAAAGGGGTGTACGTTTTAAGAAGCGTTACGAAATTTCAAAACGTTATAATGCTTTACAGGATTTGTTTCGTTTTAAATTGTAAATCAACGTCATGGCTTGATAGGGACCATTAAACTGAACAACTTTTACTATGGAACAAACTTTCAAATCGCGAAAAAACAGGTTTGCTGTTTCTGTTTTGTGTGTTACGATGTTATTCTTGAAAAGGCCTTCTTGAATATTTTTATTCTTTCGTTATTACATATTGAAACTTTTATGTAAAATATTTGAGTAGTTTTTGTTGTGACAACCCTGACCCCTGACGGAGTTTCTGTGCGTATACCTACACAGTGGCGGCATGCGTTTATCAACAAAAGAGGCGGTTTACTGGTAGTACTTCTTTATACTGTGCTATAAGGGTACTTTACCACAACCACCCAGAGGTGGATTTTTTAAATACCTTGACGTTTCCCGGATTACGAAACAAAACCTCTGAAATTGATCATACCAATAATATAGGTAGGTTTTCCATGAATAAAAGTTGAATCATAGCGAAATATAAAATGGATTTCAATATTATAAGTACCAAGAATACTACCCCAGTTAATTACGTATCTCGGAGCAACTTCAGCGTTTTAACTTCTTATTGTTACGACTACGAGTGTGGTTCAGATTAAGTGCTTTCGGACTAACTTTAGACATTACTGCAATAGATTAAGATTTCAGTAACTTTTCGTGAGTTATAGTTATGTTAAACGTTTTATTATAAGGGGAATTATGGCGCAGATTCACCGCTTTTCTAAAGACAATAAGATTGCGAAGCAACAGATATTGAATTCAATGTTGTACCGACAAAGCATTTTAACGTTGTTTCGATTCGAAATAGCTTTTTTATTAATAAGACGTGCAAACATTGTTCGATGTCAATTATTTCCGATAGACAACGTTGTGATTAAAAAAATACTTAAGTAAAACGAGAGGAGCTCGGTGGCGCAGTAATAATCGCCTGGCCTTGTGATTGCGGAGGTTAAGCAACTTTCACAAGGGTCGGTTATGGGATGGGTGACCAAAAATGTATTATCTTAAGCTCCTCAGTGCTTCGGAAAGCACGTTAAGTGTTGTTCCCGGCTGCATTTGCAGTCGTTTATACCCACCAATCCGCATTGGGCCCGCGTGGTGGGTTATGGCCTATTCTCCTTCTTGTTTTGTTTTTTATAAAATAGCGAACCTACTGACTATCCCGTTATGAAAAGGCTTAGATGTATGTTGTTGGTGTTGGTTGGAGAGAATTGGAGAGGGATATAAAAGAAGTACAGGGTGGTACAGGCATGAATGAGGGTGAAACTCATTCTAATCCACTCACATAAAGCTAGTTCGAATGTTATCCGACCTTGCCGAAAAGTACAGTAGTGAGCAGAATCGGTTTAAGTTGAGCACTTTGAACGCGAAACTTGTTTCAAGTCCAATGTTGTTGAACAGCAAAGCTTTTGAATGTGTTTAGTTTGGAAGATCGTACGGTGGAAGCGACGAACGACGGTAATTAAAACTGTCGTGGTGTTCAATTATGGGACGCTGTTAAAGCTAGTTCATAGCTAAACCTTGCTAGTTTCATTAATCCGAGGCTAATAGTAAGTACGTCCAAATATAATGGCTGTTGAACCAGCTTGAACACTCTATAAAACTATAATGGCAGTACTTGACTGTTTTCGATTTTGGGAAATACAAATCATACCTACCCAATTTTTTTAATAAATTAGATGTATTTATTTATAAGTAAATAGGTATCCCCTTTTATACCCACAAAAAGTTGGTCATTTGTGGCAATTTTATAAAGTTCCGTGAAAAAACAAAATACCGTCTCTTTTTTTAACTTCATTGATAGCTAATAAATTTAATAGAAAAAATTCTAGAAAAAATCGATTCAACCGTAGCAGCTCAGACGGGATTGGAACCCGCACCCTTGGGATTCCAGCCCAATGCACTGACCAATTATTTTTTCTATTAAATGTATTAGCTTAATATAAAAATAGCATTGTGAATGCCTAAAATCCAAAATTTCAAAATTTATATAGCTATTTCATCTTAATCGATTGTCTGGCATCTGTAAAGGTGCCGCATTCGAATGTTGAAGTTAATTCTTCACATCGATGAGATAACGCTGGCTTACAGCGAAAACGTAAAAAGTACTAGAAAATTTCGCCACTCCCACTAGCGACTCGGTACCTCGGTAGCTTAATTGGTCAGTGCATTGGGCCGGAATCCCAAGGGTGCTGGTTCGAATCCCGTCTGAGCTGCTACGGGTGAGTTCGAACAAATAGTTGGTCATTTGTGGCAATTTTATAAAGATCCGTGAAAAACACAACACTGTCTCTTTTTTTTTAACTTCATTGATTGCTTATAAATTTAATAGAAAAAATACGAGACAAATTGGACTCACCCGTAGCAGCTCAGACGGGATTCGAACCCGCACCCTTGGGATTCCGGCCCAATGCACTGACCAATTATTTTTTCTATTAAATTTAGAAGCTTAATATAAAAATAGCATTGTGAATGCCTAAAATCTAAAATTTCAAAATTCATTGATAGCGTTAATAAAAAGTGTAAACCAATAAAAGTATTAAAAATACGTCATGTTTTTGCTAAGTAAACGATTATTTTCTATCCATTGTAATAAAACTACGGATTCCAGACACATTAATTCTGCAATGTATAATTTTTTTAATTTTAGCATTCCGTATTTTAAGGACTTTGCCTAGTATATACAACAATTAAACAACATGAGCAATTAAGGTAGATAGAATTCATCAAGGCAGTAATAGTAATTGCTTTCTAATAGACTATAGAGAGACTATTAGCTGGCATTATCGAGTCTTCTCCGCATTTTCTCTCAATTCCTGATCAGCTTTACTTTTTTTTATTTAATTTTATAGCTCATAGTTTTTCTGGTTCATTTAAAGATAAAAAAAAATTAAAATTTTAATGAGGTGAAAGCTAAGCTCTTGTTAGTGTAGATACGTACCAAAAATATGTCTGTTCGCCTTTTTTTGAACCGTTCGCCGTTTTGAACGTCTAAAAATTATAAAAGTCTAAGCTTGAAGTTCTTTAAGTCTTGTTCTCTTAAATAGCCTTAGCCCTCGAGACTTTTAATCTTATAGTCTGAAAATTACTGAAACTTTTCACGAAGCTTTCAATTTTTTCTAAAATAGTTTGAATGGATATTCTTTTAACCTTTTATTAGTCTATTTAAAATCAACAAAATTTTAACATGTAAAAAATGAGAGTCGTCGTCGTCACACACACACAAACACGTCGATTGAACTCTCTAAACTTCGACAGAGCGACATGGATACTGTTTTCATTTGTTTTTCGCGACATGGATGCTGTTTTCATTTGTTTTTCGATTTCATTATTTACGTGATTCATTAAACGAATCCCTTATTTTAATAAGAGACATGTCTTAACGCAAATGTTTTAACATGTGTGTTCAGTCATTTAATTGGAGACTGCACTGCGCATGGATGGATATTAAGTTACATTCATGGTTCATTATTCACGTGATTCATTAAATTAATCCCTTGTAATCCCTTTAAAGAGGGATTATAATAATAATAATAATAATAATAATAATTTATTTATTTCAGACACTAGTCCATATTTTGTTAGTAACATTACCTTAATCTATGTTAGTATTGTACATTTTAAATAATAAAATTGAAATAATATCTTCCTATGGGGAAATATCGCTACTGGCTATAGCACTATTTCTCCATATGAAGCGCCACCCAGTGCTGTAGTAAGGAGGAGCGCACAGGATGCTGTTGGAGCTGGTGCGCACGCGACTTAGAAGTGAGGCACATCGTTTACGGATTATGGCGTGGAAGCCGTCTGTCCTAGCCTCGGCGAACATGCCTGACGCGCTACAGTGGCGCGGCAGCCCCATCAGCACCCTGAACGCGTTGTTGTACTGAACACGGAGTGCGCTGTAGGCCCTCTGCGTGAAGCTGACCCAGAGAGCGCACGAGTAAAAAGACTGACAGTATGATTTAAATAATGTCTTTTTGACTTCAAATGTACTTTGAGCGAATCTCCGGGCCAACATGTTGCATCGAACCGCCAACGAACGCCGCTCCCTTTCAATGTCCATGTTATCACATAGATCCTCGGTGATCCAGTGACCCAGATATTTAAAGTTAGGTACTCGCTTTAGATCTTTCCCTCGGGTTTTAAAAACCATTAGCTCGCTTTTAGTGGTGTTATATCTGAGTCCATGGGTCACCGCATAGGACTCACATTTGTGTAGAAGCACCCTCAAGCCGTTCATCGAGGGGCTCAGCAGTACCATGTCATCAGCGTAGCTTATATTATTGACACTGATGCCACCCATATGACAACCGACCTTGGCACTACTGAGCTCAACGATAAGGCGGTTCATGTATAGGTTGAAAAGCAGAGGAGATGTGATACCCCCCTGTCTCACCCCACAATTCAACCCATAGCCATCCGAGAGGGCTCCTGACCATTTTACAAAATTTATTTGGTTGCTATACCAATATCTTAGGAGAAATATGATTTCTTTGGGTAAGGTGGTCTCACTCAGCAGCTTCCGCCATAGAATATCATAAGATACCAAATCGAAAGCTTTCGAAAGGTCTAAGAAGCAAGCATAAATTGGTGTTTTCCTTTCCGTATAGTACTTGACAGTTTCCTTGAGACACAGTATTGCACTTTCGGTAGATAGCCCTGGTCTAAAACCAAATTGTGCATCATGCAGATTCAGATGTTTCGTTAAGTGTGTCTCAAGCAAACTGTCCAGCACCTTAGCTATTATAGTAGCTAGGGATATTGGCCTATAATTACTCATGTCAGAAGCATCACCTGTTTTATTTTTAATAACCGGCACAACAGTAGTCTTCATCATTTCATTCGGAATAAATGAATGACTGATACAAAAAGAAAATATCATTGCTAATAGTCTAGGCAGGTGGACTCCGGCAGAACGCAGATGTTCGACACTGAGGGCATCATATCCAGGAGACTTGCCACTATGCATATTTTTTATAACATCTTTAACTTGTCTCGCAGTAAACATTATTTGAACCTCGGTCATACTTGGTTGTAGAATGGCCTCAGTATCGCCCATCTGCAACTGAGAATTCAATGGTGATTCAACCCTAAAATTATTTTTAAACAATTCGGCTATGTGCTTAGGCTCGTGAACACCAGCAACACTCATCGGTAAACCCGGCCTCGAATTCAATTTGTTAGTTTCTTTCCAAAATTTACTAAAGTTTTTATTACAGTGGTGAGATGCGATTATATCCATACGTATGCAGTCTTTATTATCCTGACACCACTTTAACTTTCTTTTAAAAACTTTTCTCGTCTGTGTCATTTTTTGAAAAATATATCCTTCTCTAGGTCTTCCATGAAGCACCCACAGTTGAAAGCCAAGCCGAGCATCCCCGTGAGCATCACTGACATACTTGTTCCACCCAGTAACATATTTACGTTTTTTATAATTCACTTTAGCCTTACAAGTATTTTTAGCAGCCTCGGAAAAAATATTAACAATATTTTTATACATATCGGTAATAATTTTCCTATGATTTAGATCATTCCAGATTTTATTATTACAATGTGCTAATTCTGCAGGAAAATCAATTTCTTTAAGCATACTATTGCAACAATTTTTATATAATTCAATTTGATTAGTGTCACGTTCCCCCCAACTTACATAATTATATTCTGTTTGGGTAACGGTTGTCTTTGGCCTAATAAGAGCGAAGTCACAAACAATTACTAGTGGCAAATGGTCGGACCAGTAAGTGTCATACAGAATACTAGCATTTAGGAATGAACGATTTGCTGCTTCGGTCATGACACAGTGATCAAGCCAGCGTTGGCAACCATGGGCCTCACTCACATATGTGTAACTATTAGGTGGTAAGTAATTCAAATCAACACAGGACCATCTTTGGTCAGAACAAAAATCTAACAATTCTTCACAAAATATTTCTCCAAGATGGGCATTAAAGTCACCTAGTATAATAACAGATTCTGTACTGTTACTCTCTACTACTGCATTAATAACACTAAGACACTCTGTAAAATCTAACAGGTTTTCATTCGAGTCTACAGGCATATAAACAGAGAAAAATAGCACTGACCTGTCCTGCAGAGCTACCTTTATATTATAAGGGATTTATTTAATTTAATTAAAAGACTAATCGCACATGGTTTAAAGTTTAAACCATGTGCGATTAGTCATTTAATTTGAGACTGCACTGCACATAGATGGATATTAAGTTACATTCATAGTTCATTATTCACGTGATTCATTAAATACATCCCTTATTAAACCATGTGCGTTTAGTCATTTAATTTGAAACTGCACTGCGCATGGATACTTCATGCACCGAGCTCTTGTAATCGGATTCCATGTATACCTTGTCGCGTTACGGAAGGTAACGGAGCAAAATTTGGAAGAAAGCTAAATAAAAAAATAAAGTTGAAGTTCAAGAGTTTATTAATGACACGTCCTAGCACAGAAATTTGGATAATTTAAAAACTAGGTAGGACTAACAAAGTATGACTAGGGTGGGACGTAGACGGGAACAGGACAGGCACGCAGAGACGTGGATCCAGGTAGCAGGGGTAACAGGAAGCAGGCACGAAGCAGGCAGGCAGATATGGAGTCCCGGCGGAACACAGGAGGGCACGTGGTTCAGCACGGACGTGGTTCAGCGTGACGGCGCAGGGGTGGCACGCAGTCAGACCCCCCGACGTAGCACCGTAGCGTAGTACCAGCGGGACGCGCTGATGGGCCCGGGCGCGTGTCCGTGTAGACCGACGTCGATGGTGGCGCGGATAGTGCAAGGGCCCAGGGGAGAGCTCCCTCTGCAGGTCAGGCGGAAAGGTGCACGACGTCCAGGTGGGTCGAGGACACGTCCGGGATTTATTGAAGTTGTTCGTGCCGAAGGTCGAAGGTCGAGGACCGTGCCCCGAAGAAGCCGCTATTTACAATTATAGAATAATAGGACGTATATTTTTTTTACAGTTATAGCACGGCAGCTATAATAAAAATTACTGGACAAGCTCGTGGAAAGACTGACTCACCTGAGCTGCCGACCGCGCTTTTATACCGTCGGTATTTATTTTTTTAAAATTCTACTCTACATTCAAATATGAGAACACAGAACAATATTGTACAAAGGTTCTTATCTATAGCTAGGCTGAAGACAAGCTGGAAATCTATGGCTTTGACATTGAATTAAAAAATTAGCGCGTTGCTATGGCAATTATAGTGACAGACATATGTTTACAAATAAATAATTTTCTCAGCAAAGAATAAAAATTCTGTTAAATACGATCCAAACCGACATAAGAATACAAAATGCAAAATACAAAATGTATGGGAAAAATCTCACGGCCCTACAATGGGCCGTTCCTATGATACAAGCCCTTTAAGGTACATATTCTTCCTCACACCGTTTCTTAGCTTTATTTACACTAGATTACCTATTTATCTTATTTATACATATGGTTTTATAGTTTCCTTCAGTTTACGTTCCTGGGAACGTTTGCAAAGGACCTCCTAAAAGTAATAACATTACAACCTAAGCCAACTTAAAAACACTATTAAGCATAGAAATAGAATGTCAAAGAACAACAAAGTCAATAAACAGGTGATCCGAAAACGAATGCATACATTTTATATGGGATACATAAAATTTGACTTAGATTCATAAAATATGACTATATATGGCAAAGGAAATTAATATACTATGTTCCATACTGTTTTCTTCGTCGATAAACGAATAAATGTAGCGAAATTGGGTTTTAAAGAAATGTGTGGCAATATCTTATTTACCTGTGAAAAGTGTGATTATTTGGATTGTTTCTTTTTGTCTCATCACAATCACTTAGAGCACAAGACACCATGGCTCCACAATACCTTTATTTTAAATTCTAATTAAGATTAACAAATATTTTAAACAAACTGTGATTGCTCATTTGCTAGGCGGGACGCTAGGGGCTCTTACTGTAAAAAATGTTGGCACATGTCACTTGCTCCTTTGTCTCTTTTTTACATAGACCGTGTCCGTATGATGTTAACTTCTCTTTTCCACGCTTTGTTGGTCTTCTTGAGCGCAGCGAAAATTTTTCTATGTCTATGCTATTAAGGGTCGGTTCAAGATAAGTTCTAATTAAAATGCATGACAGATAAATTGTATAGAATTTCAAATCCATTTTGTTATTAAACCAGATGATAATATTAGTTTTTAGGGAAAGTGTCCCTAAAAATCTATTAGATATACACTATGGCACAATAATAAGGAAATTACTAAGTTAGCACGTTTGTATTAAATCGAGGTTATGCCATTAGGTAGTCTGTGGTAATGCTATCCAGTGGTATTTACTCGAATAAGACGGCATTAGAGCCTTATATGATGGATGAGGCTCGGCTCTTGCTGTAAAGGCTTGATTGCCTCAGTGTAATATGGTTGCCATTTTGTTGTGTTGTATGGAATGTCTTACGGCTTTACAAATGTGTAAGCTCTGAGGTTATTCAGTATTCTTTTTAATTCAAACCGTGATGTATATGCACATAATATGTATTTAACTATATACAAACATTATTTTTAAGTATATCTAAAAATTAAATGAGTATATCTCTTCCCTATTCTAATCGAGTATGTACAGTTAAAAGTTTCAATATTTAATAATTGGTCGAAATATTGAGGTTTATTTATGTCCCAAAATTTTACTGATTTCTGGATTTAGAGCTCATTCATAGAATTACACGCGCGTAAACAAAAAATACTATCTTGTTTACCTACGTAAATAATGAAAAGAATGAATCTACGCACACGTCTTGCTATTTTTGTGAGTTTGCCGATTAATCAAGATTTTTTTCCGATATTTTCAAACTATTAATTTTTTACTTTTAACTGCACGTTCATATTCAAAAACGTGGTCTGATATCCCCATTTCATTTCTCGATATACTTAAAAAATTAATGTAATTAGTGTTCCATATTTCTTTTAAAGTGCTTTAAAAAAAAAATACAGTTAGTCAATAGATCTACTGCTTCAATAACTGCCATTAAAAATATCGCTAATACTTATAGTTTTTTTCAACACACTTGCTCGTAAAGTGAGCCCTAATACATCGCTTTTAGGGCCATAAACCGAACTATAACAAACGCGTGCAATAATATATAAAACACTAGTTGGTTATAGAATTATCCCTACAAAGTTTAATAGGTACCTTACTGCAAGTTCTATGCGAGTAAATAGAGCATTTCCAATTTATCCGGGTAATACAGTAATTTTTTTAGTAACAACAAAGAGGTTTTATGCTGCTGAAAATTCATTTGCATTTTTGGTATAAATAAATGTGTAGGTCCTTAATTAAGTCAAACAAATATTTATTAATATCAAATTATTTCTTATTTACAATATTTTGTTAAAAAATATTAAAATATTAACATTTTATCACCTAAATTTATAATTTTGAAGTTGGCTGTATGCTCACTAACCCCTTTGTTCGCAAAATATTCTTGCATTGGGCGTGTGAAAAAAACAAAAAAAAAACCTGCGCGCCTTTTTATCATGATTATCATTTTGTTTTTGTCGTATTTGTTGCTGTGTGGTAAATTACTTTGTTTTTTCCTCGCAAATGTGTTGAAAAACGTCGTATGAAACTCGTGAGCTCTTACTCATTGCACACTCGGCTGAGGTACGCTCTCGCCTGCGGCTCGGGCTGCAACACACAGCCTTGTGTGCAATAAGTAACCTAAGCTAACTTGTATCATAATGTACTATTATAACATGTTAATGCTAAAGTTAAACACAAATAGGTAGGTATAACTATTGATTTTTAACCGACTTCACAAAAAGGAGGAGGTTCTCAATTCGATTGTATACTTTTTTTTTATCGTTGTTCGCGCGTATCTTCGACATTTATGGACCGATTTTGATGATTATTTTTTTGTTCGATTGAGTTTTCTTGCGAGATGGTCCCATTTAATTTTTATTTCAATCGGTTTAGTAGTTTTCAAGAAATCCTGAAAATACTATGATTTTGCATCAACTACCTTGACGACTTTGTTATTAACAAATCGAATTAGATGTTTCTTTTTGTTGGGAAAGGGTACTTTTAGTGTAGTCTTTTTAACCGACTTCAAAAAAAAGAGGGTTCTCTTTCAGTTTGACCTGTATGAATGTATGTTTCTCCGTGAATATCTCACGTTTGACTGAGCCAATTTTTATAGGAAATAATATACCTACACTACCTAATAGAGAAGGTACTTACACTAAAAATGAAAAAATAAAAAATTGTTTTAAAAAACAAAAAACCAACTTCAAAAAACCTGCCTCTAAAAAGTAAGAAATAATATTCAAATCATTAGATACGCATTATCATTGTTATAATAACAAGACGTCTATTGAAGTCGGGTAGGGCTTTTAGAATAAAAAAACCGGTTAAGAGCGAGTCGGACTCGCGCACCGAGGGTTCCGTACAATCATAAATATATTTGGATATGTTACTTTCGTACAGTCTTTAAAAAAGTAGGATAAACAGCAGACAGGTGGAAGGGCGAACAGGCGGACAGTTAATTTACAAATGTTAACCACAGCTGCTTATGGTGACTGAAAAACGTTTCAGCCACTCCACATTGCAAACTGTTTATATTACTAAGTAGCAACTTATTCTTCGTTTATTCGTACGGCAAATAGTAGGTAATTATATTAGAACCAGCCACCAATTTATTATTGTAGCATTAGGTTGCGCCATCTCTTAGCCGATAGTGGAACTACTTTTTTCCTTAGGTTAGCATGCTTAGGACAGCGCCATCTGTTGACTGGTAGTGAAACAAAAGCATTTTTGTTTGTTTTTTGAATTTCTAAAAAAGTGTGTTATATTGAGACATTGTTTTATTATTCCTGTAATCTTTACATAAACTACTATCACATAGAATTATTTCAGATTTTTCTCTTTGCAAACTTCGGAGATAAGGGGGGGGAACGGTATTTTTTTTTACATTTTTCATCATAAGTCGAAAACTATGCAGCCTAAGAAAAAAGAAAAAAATGTTTTAAAATGTGCAAACAGCGCTCTTTCATATGATACCCTACATGCCCTAGTCACCTCATTTTAAATTTTTAAGATTCCTTTTCAGTCCCTGTTGTAAAAAAATATTTTTTTTTAATTTCTTTCTTATTTGCAAAATAGTTGGTCACATGTCATCTTAAACTATTCCAAATTTCAAGTTGATACCATTAGTAGTTCTCGAGATATCCAGCTGTGACAGACAGACAGACAGACAGACTGAGTCACGCCATAAGGGTTCCTTTTTTACCATTTTGGTACGGAACCCTAAAAAGGAAGTTGTACTCCAGCCCCACCCGACTTCAATAGACGTCTTGTTATTGTTACAATGGTAATGC
The DNA here is from genome assembly GCA_943789525.1 of Agriphila geniculea. Classification (NCBI taxonomy): domain Eukaryota; kingdom Metazoa; phylum Arthropoda; class Insecta; order Lepidoptera; family Crambidae; genus Agriphila; species Agriphila geniculea. Next base: position 13,382,609 of record OX038882.1, on the reverse strand, counting down.
GTATCTAATGATTTGAATATTATTTCTTACTTTTTAGAGGCAGGTTTTAATGAATTATTTCCGGTTGAAGTAACACACAACGAGTCATGTACAAACTAGAGTCCTTTATTATAATTTTATCATTACCTTGGATCTCCAGCGGCGCGTATAATGAAGTTTAGGAACTTGAAATTAGTTGGGCTCATAATCTCACCCACATTACATGAGCCACTACGCAAACTGAGCCTTTACTGATAGCTTCGATGCTTTTGCTTTATAATTAGCCTACCCAATATTATGATTCTGAACAAAGTTCAGCGTTATCTGGAAATCTGAGGGTAATTCATGGACAGCGTGAAAATAAATATAAATGCTCTTTGAGGTTGAATTAGATGAAAACAAATAAAAGACGTATGTTTTAAATTATTAAGATAAAAGCCGTTATTTCAATTCTATCGAATTAAAAGATAAGCGAAACAAACAACACAAAGATATTATCAAAAGTCAAGCGGAAATAACTTCCCGTACCGCTAGCGGAGCGCAGCAATCCTTTTTGACAATTGAGTTTCAGTTCCCCAAGAAACTAATTTACCTTCCCATTGTTCCTTCATATTTACCGAGTTATTACATCTGCCTTGATCAGATATTAAATTGCCTCACGGAACGACCCTCTCTATAAGATTTACGAACACATGCACACTGGGCGGAAGCAATCTTATTTGTAAATAATTCAACCAACAATCAGTTTTCGGCTGCCCTACACTTTATTAACGGTCGTACAGAAACTTACATTAATATTTTCTTCCTCCTTTCCACTTGATACGCTCATTTAAACCCCCTGGGGTGTCCATGGAAACTCAAAAACCTATAAGATACAACAGTTTGTAGCCTCATTGTTTTAATTGGCATGTTTGTAGCTTAGATGAAACATCTAAGGTTTGTAGTCAATTTCAAGTCAGCAAGTATAGTTGACCGAGCAAGCGCGAAGCACGAGCGAAGCATCTCGGCTCGGTTTCGGCTTGGGCAAAAAATATTTCGTATATGTCCATCTGTTCTCCTCTACTGGTCGCATTTTTTAACCGATTCTAATGAAATTTTGTGAGCAGGTTTGATAAATTATATATAAAATTTCTTTGTCGATTCAATTTTTCGAAATTTTTCCAAAAAAAATAGATTTCAGCTATTTCAAAAATGTCACAAACACAAACGCGAGGTCTACACCTAATATTTTTTAAAGTAAATAAGTAAGCTTTCAGAAGAAAATTTTAATGTAATTGATGTAATAACCAAGTAATAACCTACTAACTGTTTAGGTTGCTCAATTACTTAATACTTAGCTCATTGGAATTATTTCATAAACTAACAACACAATGTTGTGTATTCTGATCCAAAATAAGCAAGTTATTGATAGTTGCCATTAATATGCAATCAATTAATTAGTTTCAAATCAATAAATTCTCTATGATTCGAGTTTATATTTTAATTTCAGGTACACAAATGGCCGGTGGTTATGGAATGGTATGAAATTAATCAGTGCCTACACTTATCGGGGAGATGAATGCCGATAATTGAAAATCCAGTCGAGTGGCGACGATTTAAGCTGAGGACAGATGAGCGGACAGAGCGATAATTATTATTATCTCGCTGTGCCGGCCCTTTCGAACATTAAACTAATTTGTTGAGACAATGAGTAGCTTTGACAATGTTAAGAATTATAATTGGAGGGTTGAAATTTACGTTTACTTTGGATTCAGCAGTATTATTTCTGTAATATTTTATGCCTTTTGCTTGTTAAATTTTGTAGTTGCAAACTCGATTTGACTGTACTTATTTAGTGCACAAATAAAAAATAAGAAGACTTTTTCAAATAAACTGCTTTTTAAATTACTACAATGAACATTTTAATATGTGGGTAACCATTGTTCGGTTGAAATCACGTATTATCCGATAGCGTAGGTATAAGGGATTTAAATGAGACCACCACAAAATTTTGGGACACTCTTTCGGTAGCACTGCCGGCTGCGATCGCGGGGTTCTCACGACTACAATTAAAATGGCGGGCGTGCAAATCGCAATCGGCGCGCATACCTTCTTTATTTGAATTTTAATTAAATTTTACAAAATTACGTAATTACGGTTTAAATCAAAGTATTTATGACATGTATGTAGCTTATTTACTTATATTAAGATTAGGTTTAGCTATTTTATTTATATTTATAAAGTTTGTATTTAACTGAAGAGACTTTAGACTTTAGAGAATGTGTGAATGCGTCGCCTACAATATTCCCCCCCTAGTGTTGAAAACACTATCATCCCGTGGGTTAAGTAAGGCGACGCGAGTTACAGGACGGCGCAAGATACCGGTGCGCGTGCGGACATCAACTATACGGACGCGACCATCACTGCCTGCGTGAGCCGCAGCCACTACACCATGCCGCCAGCTGTTACGTTCCAAATTAGGTTCAATTAAAATTACGTAATCACCTACCTGCAAAGACCTATTCTCTTGCGTCCACTTTTGGCGAGGTATAAGAGTTGGTAGGTATTCCCTAGTCCAACGGGCCCAGAAAGAGTCCGCTAAACGTTGCGCTACACGCCATCGTTTCCTAAGGCAAAGATCTTGGTCATCGTATTTACCAAACGAGGGGTTATTCGATGAGGAGCCGATTAAAAAATGATTAGGCGTGAGTGCCTCCGGGTAATTAGGATCAGTGGATACGTGAGTTATGGGGCGACTGTTAACTATCGCTTCCACCTCCGCCAATAACGTGACTAACGTGTCAGGGTGTGGGGCACGTTCTTTTAAAATTACTTTTAGTGATGACTTAACAGTACGTATCATACGCTCCCATGAGCCGCCCATTTCCGGCGCTCCAGGTGGGATAAATCTCCACTCTATGCCACGAACTGTTCCGTCGTCACGCAATAAATCCGTGTTCATTTCGGCCAAGCTCCGTTTCAGTTCATTATCAGCGCCACGCAGGTTAGTACCATTATCTGAATAGATAACGGAAGGGAACCCTCGGCGCGCTCCCATTCGACGGAGCCCCATTATAGTGGAGTCAGCACTGAGATCTTCAGTGAGCTCAATATGTATGGCACGTATGGTTAGACAGGTAAACAACATTCCATAACGTTTTTGTCGTCTACGGCCAACGGTGACTTCTAAAGGCCCAAAATAGTCGATTCCGGAAAAACTAAAGGGCCGCCGGTAGTGTTCCAGTCTGGCTGCTGGTAAGTCAGCCATGCGTTGTGGCTTGGCCACCGCTCTCCTATAACGACAAAACAAGCAGTGAGCAGATACTGAGCGGACGGATGGTCTGAGTTGCAACACCCAGTATCGCTGTCTCAACTCATTAACTACGAGTTCGTTGGCGCCGTGAAGGGCGCGCCTGTGATAATGTTCTATCAAGAGTCGGGTGATTCTGTGTCGGCCATCTAGAATAGCTGGTCTCCGTACCGACTGCTCGACACCAATAACTTTGTCGATACGACCACTGACGCGAAGAACACCTGACTCATCACAATAAGGTGATAGCTGAAGCAAACGGCTGTTTGATGGCAGCGGCTTACCTTGCTCTAAACATGTAAGTTCAGCTTTAAATGTGAGCTGTTGACATTTTTTAATAATGAGTAGCTCTGCTTCCTTCATTAGAGGCACGTCAAGTTGGACGCTTTGACGCCTACATTTACGAATGAAGAGCAGGACTCTGGCGGTAGCCCGCAGAAGGATGATCCACTTCGAGACATTATCTTCATTTGGCAAAGATAAGTCCGAGTGTTCGACCACTGTGAGCACAGACCGTTCCTCACAAGTTACATCTTCAGACCGTTTGGAAAATTTTGTGTCCTTGGGCCATTCACATTCAGGTCGGCGTAAAAATGAAGGACCTTGAAACCAAATGTCTGAAAATGTCAGAGGAGGGGCGTCCTCTCGAGTTGCTACATCAGCAATATTAGTTGCTGACGGCACGTGACGCCATTCACAAACTTTAGTTAGTTCATCAATCTCACCGAGACGATGGGCCACATATGGCTTATAATTTCTCGGATCACTACGAAGCCATTGTAAAACAGTGCTGGAGTCGGTCCAGTAAAAGCGCTTAGCGACTTGCATATTTTTATGTTCACGACACACAGTGTCGGCGAGGCGTGCCCCCAAAAGCGCACCCTGTATCTCCAGCCTAGGAATTGAAATAGGACGTAAGGGACTTACTCTGCTTTTACTTGCAGCAAAACAAACTAATACGCGTCCATCCAACAAAGTAAAACGCCAATAAATGACCGCTGCGTACGCTTTCATCGACGCGTCGCAAAAAATGTGCATTTGTTTTTCGATAATATCCGAATCACTAACAAAATTAGACGAGTGTTGTTCACATACGCCTGCATAGCAAGGTGTCCATTCAGCTGTTTTTAAATAACAGCGAGGAATACGCAACGAACACAATAACTGCAACTCTTTCAACCAATCCATCCACTTAGCGTGCTCATCACTATGGATGCGGCAGTTCCATTCTACTCCGCTTCGATGAACAGATTGAAAAAGTATTTTGCCTTTTATAATAAAAGGAGAGAGAAAACCGTGTAAATCGTACACTGACATAATTACGCTAAGCATTTGCGACTTAGTAGGTGCTTGCGTACCATCCAGTACATCACTAGGTATGCGGTTGAGTGATAATTTAAATGCGAAAGAATCATCATTTGGGTACCACATTAAACCGAGTGTGCGCTCTGTGACATTCGTAGCTCCGTGACTAAATTCAATAGCTGTCTGTGCGAGCGATTCAGACGGAATAGTTCGTAACACTTTTTTACTATTGCTCGACCAACGAGCTATCTCAAAACCACCCTTGCTGTGGATGTATGTAATATCATACACTAATTGAATAGCTTGGCTTTCGCTATCACATGAGTGGATACAATCATCCATATAGTGATTATTAATAATCACATCTGCAGCATCAGGATACAAGTCTTGGTACTTTAAAGCGTTTTTATTTTTGATATATTGCGCTATAAACGGCGAACAGGTCGCACCAAAAATTAAACTTTGCATAACACATATTTTCAAAGGGCCATTAACGTTATCTTGCCACAAAAATCGCAAAACATGTTGATCTTCAACACGTATTTTTATTTTCAAAAACATATCTTTTATGTCGCCAACTATGACGAAGTTATGCTGACGAAACCGTAACATAATACCTAAAAGTGAATTATACAAATCGGGACCGGTCAACAAATAATCATTTAAACAAACACCGTTAACTTTACCTGCACCGTCAAAAACTAATCTTAATTTACCGGGTTTATTAGAATTTTGTACCCCAAAGTGAGATAAATACCAAATATGATTAGCCGATAGTTCAGAAATCGTAAGTTCCCGAGCGTAGCCGAGATCGAATAATTTTTGTATTTCTTTACGATACCTAACTGCATATGATTCATCACCTTGAAATTTTCTCATTAATCCCTTCAAACGCGACAGTGCATAGTTATAACTATCGGGCATAGAAAAATCGTCCTTATTGAACGGCAAACCTACTTCCCAATAATCGCCAATATTACGTGAACTTTCGTCTAAAATACGAACAGCTCTTAAATGTGCCGTATTCTCGCGGCGTACGGTCGAAATTCCTATGGAGTCTAATTCGTACGACTGTTTAATTAACTGGGTCAATTCGTCGTTAACACTCGCCAGTGGCTCGGGCTCAGAGTGAGCGAGATGAAACGTGTGCGCGTGGGCAGGTGTGTGACTGCGACCGACGCAGCCGTGAATGGTCCAACCCAACCTGCATTTGGTCGCGTAAGGTTCACGTTCATTTCCGTGCAAAACTTCTAAAGGAGCCATAAGAAAATAATTATCTTCCCCGATAAGTAGGCGAGGCACAACACACTCTTTACAAACAAATCGTTTTAAATGCGAAAAATGATCACATGACATAGTATTAATTAAAGACAAATTTTGTTTTGGTAACTGTAGTTTGTCAACTTGACGTAAAGTAATATCATACATTTTACTTTCGTTATGTATACCAGAAATCTTAGTACAAATTTTCGGCGCATCAGATTGAAATATTTCTAAGCCAAACGCATCTATAAATTTAATAGGACTAGGTTGAAAACATTTTAAGCCTAATTCGTTTACCAAAGTCTTATCGATCATCGAAATCGCGGCACCATCATCTAATAATGCAAATGTACTCACAGTACCGAGGGGTCCACTGACGTTCACTTTTACCACTTTGAGAAGGACGTGAGGCGCTGCGCCCTCGTGAGGCGGCGCAGGCGCGAGCGGCGCTGGCGGCGGCGGCAGGGGCCCAGACACATGGGCAACGGTGGCGCGCGCTTGCGCCGGGGCGGCGCCGGCGGGCGGCTGTGCGGACTCGGCGGTCGGAGTGGGCGGCCCCGCCGCAGTGCCGGCGCACGCGGCGGTTTCGGCGGCGCCGTTGACTAGCAGCGCGGTACCACCGCGCGACCTGTCCTGCGCGTCGGTGGCGGCAGTGGCCGTACCCGATGGCTCCTGTTCGTCTGATGTGACGTGGGACATCGTATGACTCGGCTGCGGTTTGTTGTAGTGCAACAAATGATGATGTGCGCGTCCACAGTTATTAATGTCACACGGCGGCGCTGGGCACTCATTTCGATCGTGTTTCGATAGACAACAGAAACATAAGTTGTTCGTCTTAACAAATCTCCAGCGCTCTTTTCTCATAGCTCGTTTGAATGAACGACAAGTCGGTAGTGCATGTGACGATTTATTACAGTAAATGCAATCATTTGCGTTTCCGTCACTTATAGAAGTTAATACCGGCTTGAATGTGTTGTAGCGTGGATCAGCTGTTTGCTTGCGAATATACGTCACGTGCTCTTTTCTGTTTTCTTTAGGCTGTGGCTGTGTCATGCCCACAATAGAAATCATATCAGCTTCTCGCTTTAGGAATGACGATAGTAACTCCAACTTAGTCACTTTTTCATCGAGATTTTGGTATACATAATCGGTCCATTTACCAATAAGAGTGCTTGGTAGCTTCGATGTGATGGACGAAAGCAATTCTGGACTACATAAATAGTCATTTTGATTAACGGCACGTAAGGTAGCTACACAGTTGGTTACTTTAATTGAAAAATTAAATATATCTTGCTGGTAATTATTAGGTAACGGGGTCAACTTCTTTACCTGGTTTAGTAGATGATGAAGTATAATATCAGGTCGACCAAACCGTAATTCCAAGGTGTCGAGTATCTGTGACGGCGACGTGTTCCCGATCAGGAGGTCAGTGACCGCCTCCTTGGCTTCGCCCTTGAGTGCACGACGAAGTCGCCACATATTCTCCGACTCGGTGAACTGGCACATCCGTGCTGTTTCTTCGTACGCACTCTTGAAGTGCAGCCATTCTATACAGTCCCCGCTGAAAATGGGTAGGTCACGAGGGGTGGACAGGCGTGTGAGGAGCCGTTCCTCGTGCTGTCGCGACGACGTGGTCATGAGGTCCTTGAGGGTGTGTGCCAGCTGGAGCATGCCGTCGACAGGCTGGGTGGAGGGCGTTGCACGGCGCGGTTCTACACATCGAGTGGCCGGCGCTGCCTCCGTGGCCGTCGCTGGTGCCTCAGGCTCCTGCCCGGGCAGGTGCATGCTGCTGCGGTCCAGCCATTCCTCTACTTGGGACCGTTTTGTGTCACTATTTTTGGTAAATTGTGAGCGACTATCAGACCTGTTCTCATCATCGATGAGAGCTAAATTAACTTCCAATTGTTTATCAATAAGATCCATTTGGACTTTTGCTTTCGCTTGAGCAGCCTCCAGTTCCAGCTGTTTGCGGCGTGCTTGCGATGACGTCGATCTCTTTGACGAAAGTACCGATTCGTTCTTAATTGATTTTGAAACCGTCAGTTTAGAGTGTCCTGGACACAGTTGCAATGACAAACTACCACTATTATGCACTGGCACTGCAATTTCACGGCTACTTTTCGTGAGCACATGTTCGGAAGCGCATTCCAAACGTTCCGATAACTTTAGCCGGTCTGACGTGATTTTATCGCGGGGTGGTGTTCTCGGCATCATTATGCACTATAATAGGCACTGGTGGTAAAGATCTGGGTCGAAGGATCAGATTATAAGGGATTTAAATGAGACCACCACAAAATTTTGGGACACTCTTTCGGTAGCACTGCCGGCTGCGATCGCGGGGTTCTCACGACTACAATTAAAATGGCGGGCGTGCAAATCGCAATCGGCGCGCATACCTTCTTTATTTGAATTTTAATTAAATTTTACAAAATTACGTAATTACGGTTTAAATCAAAGTATTTATGACATGTATGTAGCTTATTTACTTATATTAAGATTAGGTTTAGCTATTTTATTTATATTTATAAAGTTTGTATTTAACTGAAGAGACTTTAGACTTTAGAGAATGTGTGAATGCGTCGCCTACAGTAGGTAACATTTGGTGAAACATAATTATAGTTTTTCGCAATTAACGAGCGACAGTGATGTATTTGGGACGTAGTGTCGCTTCGGCATCCGCTAACGATGATAATTATTATGAAGAGCCGGTCTGCACTCACGCTAGTACCGTCAAAGGGGAAACTTTGCTAATTAGCAAATACGCCGAATTGAACTCACGTTCGCTAAACGTGAAAGTTCGCATCTCGGTAATGTCTTTCATGTTGCATTTTGGCTCTGTGCTCTAAACTAAGTAATAGAGATTGCCTTGCTCCTCTAACGCTTCGCAATGCAAAATTGATGACTGCTAACGTTGAATGCTGATCATAACATAGCTAATTATGTTTGCTCCTTGTTGGTATCGCCTCGGTTTAGAACGCTACCTAAGTTATGACACAAATGTCGACTTTGTGAAAGCAGTTTGATGAATAAATAACAGGAAATATGGCCCTACACACATTCATTCGCTTGAAAAAAGTGGAATGAAAAGTTTGAGTGCAACGCAGACGGCTTCATCATGCGTTGGCATAGTAACTATAAATAAATTGAAGTGCTGCTGTGTTTGGACCGGGTTCGGTGCCTCGGTCAACTTACCGAAAAAAGGACGTAAATATTTCATTCATCAAACTGTTTTAAACTTTCAGTTCACTATTATGAGTTAAATTTGAATTGAAAACACATGTTGCGGTGAGTTGACGTTGGAAGTTGGTAGACTACTCGTCATTGAATTATAAAGAACTTTTGTCATCATTTAATTTTCTGTCGTTAACCAAGATGTTTAAATGCGATTAATAATATTAATAACTCTGATTCCGAGATAATTTTGTGATTACAAATTGGAATCCGAAGAATTATTATTATTTAAATACTATTTATTACTGTTGCAATAAAAAATTACACAACCCATATATTATTATTAATTGTGTTTTTATTGAAAACTAGCGGCTGCCCGCGACTTCGTTTGAGTAGAAAGTTTTTTGCTATCCCTCGGGAACAATACTTTTCCGGGATGAAAGGTCCTTTTCTGTACCCTTGACATGTATGTAAAATTTCATGATGATCGGTTCAGTAGTTAAGACGTGACGGCTTAACAAACAAACGGACTTCCGCATTTATAATAAAGGATTAACAAGTGGTCTAATGGATGCGGTATAACTTACGGGAATTTACCTGCTTACCCTAATTCGATTACAACGCTAATAATAGAAGTAAAGCGTCATTTAGTGGAAGTTTGGCGGAGCGTCAAATTCTGCGAAGCGACCCACGGGGCGGCTGGACCACTGAAATCTGACCTGAAGTTTGGCGGAGCGTCAAATTCTACCTGGTGCGCCCGGAGACCGCGATTTGTTGCTTAATTCATTTAACTAATGAGTACTTACCTGTATTACTTATTATATCTAATTTTACAACCTATTTTTTACAATAATTTTACTATCTATAAGAATTTTACAACCTTTTTCTGATGCTATTAAATTACGATATTTACTGAAGAACAAACATATCCCATATTTTCTAATTATTTAATAAAAAAATATCTAATTTTAGTTCAAATAATAAAATTAGTAATTTTAAATAAATTAATAATTGGGAGAATTAATAACAGTTTTTGAAGTGAAAACTTCTTTAGCGGCGTTGTACACTTTTTTGTAATGGGAAAAAAATGTTAAACTTGCGTCAGTCAGGGTCACGTGACCATGATCGGAAATTCGTAAGACGGATGTAGCGTAGACAGCCGGCGGAGGGAGGAAATATCCCCCTCTCTTTCTACTGGGCGCGGCGAAAATGGCGGCGCGTCATTTTGGCGTTCGGCGGGTTGATTTTTCTGAGAGATAAACTTTTAAATAAATTGTCATGTTTGTGTACGATAGCGCAATAAATAAATATTGTATTCTACCTCATAAATGATAGTACTTTTATACTGATAATTAAAGCAATTCGTGCAAAATTATTCCCTAACCATTCCAAAATATCAAAAATGCACAACGTTAATATTCAAATTTTCACTTCTGCCAGCACTCCCGGAGTGCAACCCGATTTTTTTTCTATAGTAATACTAGTTCACTTGTTCAGTCACGTCTATAAATATATATACAGTTCAGAACTTTGTCACTCTAAAAGCTATTACTTTTCAGATCAGAAATCAATGCCAAGTGAATGACAACTACAACAAAGTGACAAAGTTCTAAACTGTTTACATATTTTAGACGTGACTGTACTACTCGTATAATATCAGAATTCCTTTAAAATGATAATTTACATAGGTAACTAAATACGAATTTGGGCCGCCGGTAGGCGTTTTAAAAAATTTATAAAATTATATAAAATATATTTATTAATAAAAATTACAATTAGGACTTATAGCTTGTCTGATTGGAGCGTCAAAGGCACCGGGCACAGTACAGAACAATCGAAATTAAAATTGGTTGCGAAATAACTATAGCACTGCACATTCCAAAGTCTTTCGGAGAAAATAATCTGAATGTTTATTGTGGTCACATATATTATTATGTATATGGTATAGTGAGACGCTCTGGACCCGTAACAAACTATTCAATATTTTGGTTGTGTTGTATTGTATTGTAATAACATGGATATCGTCGTAAAGAGTTGGCAATAATTACGCAAACCATTTTTGCGTAATCCTTGAGCTCAACATGCTTATAAAAACATCAAACATTGTTTTCCTTTACCAATTATACCTACATTGAACCAGTCAGTCCGCTAAAAATATTCGCTTAACGAAAGCGAAATATCAATGGGTACCTACGTAATATTTGGATCTGACTTGCCAGTAATTGGATTTGCTGATTTTTCCAGATCTTAATATAGACGAAGAAAACGAAAATCAATTTATAAAATATTCCTATATTTCGTTTACCTCGCTGCCAAAAAGTGTGTTTTAAAAAACAAGTATAACTCATTTACATAAAATACAATCGCAGAAACAGCTGCTTTGAGTCTCGACACAGCGGGTGCATTTGACACGCGATTTATGATTTTAATAAAATTCTTGAGTCGACGCGATAACAGTTACGAGTATTATATTATAACATTTCTTCAGTCCGCGTAATTACGGAGATCAAGAGTGAGCAGACGTTTCGTTTTAATTAAATCCATTATGCAATGTCAACATTCAAATATGTGTTTGTTTTAGCAGAAATGTTTCATGTATTCGTACACGTGTTAAATCTCACATAGAGTTTGTAACACGAATATTATTATAAGTACTTTAGAAATAAACACACCACTTTCATGTAGAATCACAATATTCAAAGACCAAAGAGACAAAAGTAACGAATTATGTGAAAAGTAATTAAGTATCCCCAATTTTACATTATTTTGTATGATGTGCATACCATTTATATAGGTATATTTTAGATTGGGAGAGTTACATAATAGCTTCTGGTTTGGAGGACAAGTTTGCAAATAACGTACCTACTACATTACTAAAAAATCATTAGCTCTGTTTTTGCACTTTTAAAAGATGATTTTCTACACGATTCACCTAATCTGGAAAAAGCTAATATAAGAAAAATACAAAATGAACAAACATTAACTTATAGTTATTTAATATTTGTTCGTTTTATATATTGCTATGGCTTAGAACACAAAATTCAGTGCAATGCTGGAACTTCAATAAATCACAGCGTATGTGCAGTTTCAGTTAGGTATTGAGTGCAGTTATGGAGATATGGGAGAATTATAGGCTTGAGGTGCTGCATTCATTCATTTAGTTGAATGTACAACTTATTTGCTAATCAAGAGCTTTCAGTGCAGCTAAATATAGCAAAACTTTTCAGTTCTCTGTATTTTATGCCTTTTGAACGCACATTCATTCATTAATATACGGATATCGGATACAACAATTTTTAAGTTAAGTACCTACCTACTGTGTTTAGCAGATTTCATTTTTTGATGTTTTAGGTTCGATATAAATAGTTAAGGACGAAATCAAATAATTTCGGTCTCTTTTATTTTTGATTTTTGATTACGTACTTTGTACGTAAGGTGTTGTTTAAAAGTATGTTAATTTCCTCTCCTAGTTCCCAAATAAGTCCTCCCGGATTTGGGCGTCGACAATGAAACATTCGGGAGTACGTGCGCAGTTTATTTACAGCGGCGTAGTTAATGTACCAGAAAAGCCTAATGTGTGTTATCCTTTTAATCCAGTTCCACAATAAACATGGGAGCGCGTAGAGCAACGTGATATGTTCGGATTACCGACTCTAAAGTTCCCCTCAAAAACGACCGGGTAATTTCGAGTGTAAATGGCCTTTAAATTCCAAATTTATGTTTGTTTGCCTAATGAACCAGAAGCTTGGTTATAGAATGGAATGATATTTTTATTAAAGTCAACTTTATAGCTCAATTTATGGTACGCTGATGACGGTACCTACCTTTTATTATGAAAAATTCCAAGTTACTTAAAGCTGAGCTTAGCGTAATTTAAAAGTTGGACAATTCATAGTAAATAAATGTTTTTGATATTAAAATACCTTTCAGGTTGTAATTGAAAAAAAGGCTTTCAGTTTTGACATAATTATGTGTTACATTACTTAGTACAACTAAGTAACATAGATTACAACGTATACAACTAAGTATAAAATGACAAAAACACAGTCTTTACATTAACATTTTTCATTGCAAAGGCTGTGACTTATAAGCGGTACTTATTTCTGCGAAATATGTATTGTCTGATGATAACTTTCTTTGAAGTTTCAGTTTCAATGGCTTGGATCTTGTTTCGCTAATATTTTATTTCTTGTTTCGATCTATTTCGAAAAATACTTTTACATCTAACACAATCTTACTGTACCTATCTAGAATCGTTTGATCAGGTTTGATCAGGCACGAAGCGTTTTTCATCTTCCTTCTTAATGCGCACAGCCAAGGAGTGGAATTCCCTGCCTGCGTCTGTATTCCCGAAAGAATATAACCCAGCGATATTTAAGGCACGAGTGAATAGGCTTCTTCTGGGCAAGCTCGCTTCATCTTCGGCCTCTTCTTAGCCTTATGGTTCTCGAATGTGGCCAAGAGTAAGCCCATTTAATGTAAAAAAAAAAAAAAAAAAGGTATATTGTGTTTAGTTATTTATTTTTAAGAAAAACAAACCTGCCTAGGAACTCGTTTCTTGGTGATTATAGGTACGCGACGTCGGGAAATAATCCACTTAACATATTTTTTGTAGTTAGGTACATACTTTTTTCATTTTCGTGTTATTTTACTGACTGCTTAACGTGAAGCAATATTTTACCGTCTTATAAATGAGGTACAAAATTTGATTATGAAAAGTTGAGTTGAAGAGAGTCCAATTTCACCTCGTTTTCTTTTTACTCCCACCTAGCAAAGTATCCAATGTAATTCCCACCCTAGGGATGAACAATGCCGGGTAATGAAATAACAACATTGTTGAGTATATGTAATGTATTTTTTAAGTTATTTATTTTAGCCTATCGATGAATTACAAAGTACTTTATGGCCAAGCTGTAATAATATTGTTCGTCAATGTTATTTTATTAAGTTTGAGTCGGTACCTAGGTAGGTATAGGTAATTAATTTGATGTCTTGAGGTGAAATGAGTCAATTTATACATAATTCATGAATAACTCACGATGTTTAATAAACTTCATGTCGTATCTTTCATAATATTATGTGGTATCTATTGTTCATGAATCCATTTCATTCTGACACTGACATTAATTACCTTATTAATTTAATATTCAGATGTTGCTCTAGAGAGCAACATATGTTTCAGATATAGCTAGAGCTATATCTGAATCATATTAAACAAAAACGATAAAGCTGCTAATCGTATAAATATCGAAAAACTGTAAACTCTTATTCATAAATTCATAAATCATAAAAATGCAAAGCGGAAAACGGTGAAAAGTTGGTTTCTTTAGTAAAACTAAGTAAGCTTAATAATATAGGTACTTATCGAAAAGTAACATAGGTGTACCTACATACTAAGATAGGCTACAGTGCAGGCTACTGTTTTGTTCGAAGCCCCGAGCCTGCAAATATTTATCCAACAGTTTAATGTTTGCTCTAAAGTGCTTAGCGTACGATGCTCTGTAACCTTGTTAAAAGATTCAATTTTCTAGATATTGCTTGTAGTGGCTGTAGTTAATTAATGCTTATTTAAAAATATTTCTATAGCGGTTGGAAGATTTGTGTCACCTGTGATGGTCGACTATTGGCTCCGTGCACGCTTTTAGCGCCACCTAGCGTGTTGCAACTTTGCTGGCTCTGACCTGACCGTTTTGACGTTTTGATATGTAATGGCGGCATTGTGACAAAATATTAAAAAATACTATACATTTGGTCATTTAAATTAAATATGGCAAGTAAGATCTATTCAAAAACAGTGTTTTATTTTGGTTATATTAGGGTTTGTTTACTTCTTTTTTAGTTGTAGATTTTGTAAAACAAGAGGATAAAGCTACTTTAATAATTTTACTTAGTGATAATAAACATTTACAATTATTCCTGTATCGCTAATAATAAATTAAATATCGTTTTCAAACAGATTACAGAGCCTTCATTATTTCTACTTTTTGCCACCATGAGCGCTGCGATCGATTATTATACCTTCGCACCCTCCCAATATTCGCTTGTAAAATTGAATCGCAGGTGACACATGATCGTCGCTGTCGTTTGTGTAGTATTGTAGTCGATAGCGTAACCTAGGGCTCGCGAAATATAACTGACCCAATTTTTAGTACTACGTGACCTGCGCACTACAATTTTTGTACTGAAAATTGTTACTGCGCAAGCCTCATTGTCTATGGTTTGGTTCAAGTTATGTTGCGCGAGCTGTAATAATATGTATAACACTTTAGTTCTAGTTCCACCGGATCAGATAAATTTGTTTGTTCAGCCACCTGCGGCCTAGGCCGAATTGCGATTTACACAGTTGATGCGGCAAAATTCGTGCTGCTTTAGTCACCCGTGTAAATACTACATAAACAACAAAATACCTAGTTAGAATGGCTTTGCCGTTGAGTGTTTGTTTGTTCAGGTAACCAATAAGCTTTACATTTGACAAATAGTAATGAACTGCAAGTTAGTATTCAACATTAGCATTAAATGTTAATTTTATCACATCAACTTTTTTAAATGTAGTTTGATGCGCTGATTTTGACAAGACTGTACATAAAATTAAATATAGTTTTTATCCCATCAATTTTTACAGATTTTTACGTAAGAATTTACTTATATGCATTTACATTATAACTTGCGGCCGCATGCGTCTTCGTCCGCGGGTCCTAAAGGGAACCTTTGACCAGGATAAAAAGTATCCTATGTTTTATTTAATCCGTTTAGGCGTGACGAGGTAACAAACACACACACACACACACACATCCTTTCGGACTTATAATATTAGTAGGATGAAATTAAAATAGCCTGGGCCTTTGTCACGTGCTTTATTTTACAGTCCCTCTTTACCATTAACATCTTAAGCCTATCAGCTTTGGACCCCTCGGGGCCCAGTGTCCACACACCCCTGGGACAATCAATATTTGTGCAACAGTTCACAGATTACCGTGCGAACTAAACTTTAGTCTCAATTTAATTAATTAAACAAAGATTAAAGCAGCTTTATGAAAAGGGTACATTTTGTGTCCGATATAAATAAAAAGGATGGGTTTTTCGAGGTACCATTCTAAGGTCTTTAATATTCTGTATAACCAACAAAAGCCGTTTTTAATACATTATTTGTACTTTATTTTATATAATATTTATGCAACAACCCATCTTAGTTGGATAGTTACTTTCTATAATGTTTATTTATAGGTATCATAGCTTTCTCAAGTAGGTAATATGTTGACATAATTTTAATATATCATGCACTGAATTTTACGTTATAATAGGAAACAGTATTATGAATACACGGTTATAATAAAGCTGATACAGTTCAGTCAAAAAATAAATCAATCGAAAATAATAAAAAAAATATTTACTTTAACATACAAAACATAAAGAGTACAGTTAAGTACGAGTCGGCATATATCTTGAAATCGGATGGGGACGGAACGCGTATTTTGGTCATGGGTAGCGGTGAGGGGCGCGGCGGGATAGGGCGAGCTATGGGTCGCTCACAAGAGCACATGCGCGAACTTATCCCCACTCCGTTGAAAAAATTTCAAGATATATGCCTCGTACTGTAGCTGGAATCCCCTTTTAAGCATGACAATAACTTCTAAGCATATCAGAGAGCCCCGCTCCTTTATTATTACGTGCTAATAATTTTAACAATCTATTAGTTTACTTACTTAAATACTTTTTTTTAGGTAATTTTGTATGTATTGCCGGTTTTTGATAGAGTATGTGCAATAACTTTTTGTTCACCGGCGGGCTGATTATCTAATTAGAAATAACCTAGCGACCGGTTGCAGTTCATAGATGATAGTGATCCATTGCTACTTCTTTTTGGATTAAAAAAAAACATACTAAAGAAAAGTAGCAATGTATGTGGAATGAAACCGGTCGCTAAATAGTTTCTTTTTAGATAATCAGGGTGCGGAGCTGTCGCCGCGTTCTTTGACCAAAGCCCCATGATTCGCGTCCATTCGATTCATAAAGCGAGCTTGTAATTTTTGCGTGGTCGCGGTTTCTCGGACAATATGGTGAGTGCGGCGATGCAGCGGCAACAATGCGCGGCACCCACAAAGCCCAGCCAGATAATGGATATTGCTTTTCTTGCGAGTTTCAAAGCAGCCTACTTCGGAACCTCTCATAATCCGCTTACTGCTTCTCGCAAGCACGTTATTGTGCTTCACTGGAAACATTTCAGTGGGCTGAAATTTGTGCCTCCTGTATCATACTGTTGGCTGGGCTCTTGGTACAGCTTTGTTACTAAAACACTGGCAAATAGGAGTAAGTATTAGTGTACTTTATACTTACATAAACAAAGTAGCAGACCTTACTGCGAACTCCTGATTCTGTTTCATATTTGTTACCTTGAGAGTGCATTTTCGGCAACAAAGCTTTAAGTAACGTTGATAGACTGTATTTATATTCGTATAATGAAGTAGTTTTATATACGGAGTAAGTGTAATACGGTTCACTGATTTAGAGCTCCAATCTCTCTACTTAAACGACAAACATTTTATTCGTTTAAACGCTACGCAAAATAAGATCTTTCAAACTGAGACTAGACTTTTTGAGATTATTTTGTTAAAATATTGATTTCTGGACGTCTTTAAAAATTCATCGCTTGAGGGTAGGTTCACGAGCAGCTTCAGTCCCCCGTGACCACGGCAGCTGCAAAGGTGCCGAAACGTCGGGAAAATCAAAAATCAAACCAAATACCAACTAAATACCAAAGTACTTTCAATAACATCGGGCTAGTATCCGTTAAAAAGTGTTTTATATCATGAGACTAGACTGTTTTCCTCGTGTACTATAACTATAAAGCAGTGCGTTCGGCAGGTGTCGCAAAGACCGCAAAGCGCCAAGTGACTCGACTCAATTACCCGCACTGAGTGCCATAAATTTTGTGTCCGCACGCCGACACGGCAATTACTGTCGCCGCTCATCCGCAAAACGATGTTAATAGCCCTCCGATTCCTACATTTATCTCGGTTACGCTGTATCTTTTATTATTCGTAGTGAATCGTGAACTTCGGCAGTAACGATTTCTACGACGCTGCGGCGCCCCTAATCGTTACGGTCGGTAGGGGTAAATGTGCCTGGCCATAATGACGCTAAAATGCCTTACGGGATTATACCCTTCATTCGGAGAGGATCACTGAATTCTCAGTTTGGACTGACAGAGATGGACTAAGGAATTAGAATTAATGAAAGTAATATCATGCATTACGCTATAAGACTCTTTTTTTTAAACGTTTTTGTAAACGAGGTGTAAAAATCTGTAGCAATATCAAAATTGATTAAAGTTTCTTCTTCAAAATAAGCAATAAACTTTTTGTAGTGAAAAATAAATCAGAAAAAGTTCATGTGTTATAATAACAAATATATTTAGTGAAAGGAAAAAAATGTTTAACTTTTCCGTACTTTGTTAAAAGGGGCCTCTTGGTAGTCAGTATGTGTAATAGACATTCGTTCCATCTTGTAGAACGTGATAAAACGTCACGTAGCCCTTCGCAGCAAGTAATAAACTAAACTCCGTATAACATTACAAACTAGATACATAAGTACCGTCTCTCGAATATTTGTCAGTAATGACATTAATGACTTGAGAATATTTTGATCTAGCTAGGAGATAGAAACAAATAAATTTTAGATTTATTTGAAAACTATTGCCTCAATTTGGTTAAGAGCTTTTAAATTGCTATTTATGCAATACTTTGTTATTCAAGTTAATATTAAGTGTAAACACTCAAAACGCGAATGCAAGTCAACAACGTAAGACCAGAAGAAAAGAAAGGTATGATCTTTATTACAAAATTACTAACATCATGTATCTCAGAGCGATACCTATCTATTATGATGTAGCTTTATCTCATCTCTAAAAAGTGTCGCAATCTTTAATGTTCGACATTTTTAATAAATCTTGTTTAAAACTATTGCTGGCATTAGGAAATAGGGAGTTAAGTTGATATTTTCTGGTTCGTAGTCAGCAGATAAAGTTTTAGTTTGGCAGCTAGGCTATCTTTCATCGCCTGGCCTGAGACGGCTTTCTACTGCAAGTGAAGGCACTTATTGAGATACTTCACTTAAAGGGAATAAAATAAAATTTGCAGATATAAGAGGCAACTTAAGCTGAGCTTTTCAATCGTAGTTTTTGAGTCTACAACGAAATCAGCGATCCAGAAACAAATGCTAGATGGAAGTTAATGCGCACATGATGAAAATTTGCATCTAAAGTAAAGTAGTTATGACATTGTAGTATATTGTACTATGTAGACTTTTGAGCTCATTAGTTCGAGAGCTATAGGCGAAAGATTTTGTCAGATAGGTCACCCTCCAGAATAAATTTTCAAAGGTCAAAAGATCGTTTTCTCAGAGGTCCGGTTCATGAGATCGAACGATCCCTTATTTGATCGTAATATCTTTTGATATCAGATTCGCATCATCGAAGGCTTTGCAAGGTGAATTCTAGAAATGACAACGTCACAAAGGTTGGGGACGTTTAATTAAGAACGTGGGCGATACACAGGTATTCAATTGGCGCTTTGTATGCGATTCCATTGATAGCTTAGGTATGATCGAGTTGGAGAATTCCATACATGTCCAAACTAATGCAGTAGATCAAATGTTCATAGAGGCTAATCCAAGGTAGAAGCTGTACAATCAACCCAGCTGTTCCGTTTATTTACTCATGTGCCAGCTGTAGGCACATCAGGTACGTTTGTATTTTACATTGGACTTAAACTCTTTTGGTTCGTCTTCGTCGTCGTTCGTCAAAGTAGAAAATATGTTTTTCGAGAAAATGAAATTCTAACAGTTGTTGCAATGCTAGTACAATAACATTGGTTCTAATAATTTTAATTAATTACAGAGGAAGGTAGAGGATGAATAAGATATTTATTTCTAGTTAGTTACACAATAATATAAAAGATTATGTAGGTGTATATCTATCAACATGCGGAGAAAAGCGTCAATACTGCCGTTGAAATTTTTCAGGGAACTTTTAAACTCGTTCGGCGTTACATCCGATGAGTTTAAGTTTCAGGATTAGCAGATAGCACACGTCGAGCAAGAATGTGCAAACGAGCTCTTTGAATAATGACGCAGATGCTCGAACCATTCGCACTTGATTAAGCGCCCCTTTGAAGCAAGTGACATGATGATTAATAACCGGTTATGACAACCGACTCAAACGTGGCCGATACAAAACAACCTAATAAGATTCTAAAACGTTTTTCAGGGAAAACTTTTATTTTTAACCTCTGTATTTATAGACTGAGTAAGTAATAACTTGAGTAAAACTAGCAATTTTCAAATGCTTCTCATATATTCACATGGAATTTATAGTTTAATTCAACAAACTGCATTTAAGAAATGCAGTTTTAGTGGAGTTTTGGTGCTTTTAAGATTAATTATACTATAAAATGCAAGTGAATATAAATAAATATTAGAAGCATTTGAAAATTGCAAGTTTTACTCAAGTCATTCTTACTCGTCTATAGATACGGGGGTTAGTGTTCCTTTATTCTGATGTCCTATTGTAAACAGTTTTTGTCAGTTCTCGCATGTCTTTAAACACAAACCATAACTGTAAAGAGGGCTCCTCACTTGCGCCGCGAAAGCCCGCGAAGGCCGCGAACCGCGAGTGTGGAGGGTTTCGCGGCTTCGCGTATGGGCTTCGCGTTCGCGCTTCGCGGCGTTCCCCATCCGGTGGCAGTTTTTTGGTCCGCGTCAAAGAACTTGTGTGCCGAACTAATGTTGCCGTGATTCGCGGCCGCGGTTCACGCGCGAGTCTGGAGGGCTATATTTTTCGCACCGTTGTCATGCGCAAACCGCGCCCGTGATTTGCGGCCGCGGTTCGCGGCGCGAGTGTGGAGCCATCTTTAAAAGTAGACTTTTTAAATCAAATTGTAATTAATAATTTACAATTACATCCGTATAGATTACGAAAAACAATTTGTATTATTTAAAAACAATCCATAAAAAGTTGAATGAATACTATTTTACCAAATAGGACAAGTAAGGATAATTCACTAGATAGATAGATATTTGTTTTTTCTTTCTTTTTGGCATCAAAAGTCTACTGTAATCATCAACCAGTTCTAAGTTTTGTATGAAGATTTGAATAGTTTGACGAGGGTTTTTAAATCTCTCGCCCGATCTGCTGTTGATGGGGTAAACTTTAAATCAACAGGGTTTAGATTCTATCCACAGTGAAAGGAAAAGGTCTGCGCCGTCCGCCGAGCACTCAGAAGGGTCAAGAAATGTTTTTACGATTATTATTGTAAGATAGAGATTGTTAAATATTGGCATAATGTAAGTTTCTACTTATTTAAATAACATAATACAAGAATGGGTTCAGTCAAAAATTATCAGTATTTTTTAACAAGATACAGTGATTTTAATATTTTCTTCTGTACACACGACAGTACAGTAGGTTCAACAGTTGAACTACGAAAACAGGTTTTATTACGTACGGCATTCCTAAACACGGTCTCAAGGTCACCATGTATAGTCTGACGTGCCGTTGACTGTACTTCAATAATTACTCCATTTTCTATTTTAAAACCAGACAATATATTATGAGGCTGGAGCATCAGCTTATTAATCAGCTAATTGTACTGACTAAGATAAGTTACAAGCTTCGAAAACCACAATTTTATTTCATGATTAAGTTTTTGAACTGATATTTTAATAGTTCGTACCAAGGTGAGCGCAAAAACGATTACTCATTCAAAAACAAACGAGCCCGTTTAGAACCCAGTAGCAAGGACGACAGCTCTCCAAACCGCGCCACTTTTGCCGATTGCTGTTTTTATTACACTTGCCGTTTCTTGTATTTTCTCATTTGATGTGGTCTAATTACTCGTTTTGCGGCGAAATTAGTTAGGAATTTCAGAATACGAGAAAATGTCAAGTTGATTTCCTTCAAATATTCTTGAAATAGCGCAGCAGAGTACCATACAATAACCAACATAGAGGTTTCTTATTAATTTGCTAATAAAGCTCCGCCTTGAGGAAGTTCTTTTCTGCAAAAATAGCTTAATAATATAGGAAAAGGATCCCAACACAATTTCTATATTATAAAAATGAGTGATGAAATGACGAGAAGTAATAGTGGTTCGAATATAAACATATTGTTCAATAAGAGTTGGCGGGGCCGGCGGGCGGTTGCGATGCCGGGCACGTGCGTATTATTGGCAGCCGGAATCAGAGGCTGCCGTCAACGCCTCGCTACGCTTCCCGCACCTCACACTCCACTGGAAGCTGAAAGCGATATATCGCAAGGCTTTTATCACAAAATGTTAAAAGTCTGTGTGTACTTTAGCGTATGGACAAGGAAATATAGGTACGAAGTATTTATAATTTCCTTGCGTATGAATCTAAATAAAAGAATAATCTCTACTTTTCTCAGTTGAGTTAATATCAAAAGTTCGTTTCGTTTGTTCCGTTATAATGTTATCGGTAATGTGCGTAAATCAGTTAGAATGCAGATTGACTGGTCGAGTCCGTTAAAGGGGGAAAAAATATTCAGTTCTTACATTAGTTATGTAAGAACTGATGATGATGCAAATTACCTAGTTAGGTAGTCTGTAGATTAAGGCTCGGTTATGCAAAATCATTTGTCTCTGTCTTTTTCTTTACGTGTAAAGAGTAAGGAAAATAACCTCACTTTTGCACTTTTTCGATGTTTTTCGTTGTTTTTTCAACATTATCTTTAGCACAATTATCTTTCTTGAAAAAAAATTATTGGAGCAACTGCACAGTACGTTAAAGTATAGTTTGATGTAGAATTTAATCCGTTTCCGCTATTATTGACGCCAAAATATGACTCACGATAAGAGCTTTTGATGATATTCAGTTTTTTTTTACAATCATCTGTGAGGTTTATACGCAAATTAATACTTGTAGCAACTAGATAATCTCTTTAGCTTGTCGTATGTTTTTTTGTGCCTACAACTTTACGTTTTCTATATAAAAATATGGCCCGCGCAAACCATGTTATCCTATTATGGACCCTTAACGACCAAGAATCAGTTTAAGTTGATAAAACACCCCCTCCCCCCCTGGCCAATATTAAATGTTGGCTGTGTGGGCAGGGGGGCTGCTGATTTTTTAATTGACAAAATAGTGTGATCAGTTTGATCATATAGAAGAGGGTAGACACAAAACCGAGGCGGCGCCATGAAAAAGATTTAAAGAGTTCATTAGATTAGGTTAGAACTGCGACCAAAAACACGCGAGCCGAGCGAGCGGAGCAAGCGTGCCGCGCCAAACGGTGTAGCATCCGTTAATATGCAGTTTAACTAGGTAAAGTGTAGAAATCTGCTACTTTAATAAACATTACGCACTTTAACGGATCGTACGGTAATCTGCAGATTTCCATTACCAATGCGCACATTAGCGTATTCCGTACTCTAGCGGTAACAGTAAAATTCATTCTGATTTTAGTTGCTTATTTTATACATTATACAGTTGGGGCGGAAAGGTTCTGGAATGGCGACCGCGCACCGGACGACGCTCCGTGGGTAGGCCCCCGACAAGGTGGACCGACGATCTGGTGAAGGTTGCGGGAAGCCACTGGATGCGGGCAGCGCAGGACCGATCGTCGTGGAGATCCTTAGGGGAGGCCTATACCCAGCAGTGGGTGTCGTGCGGCTGATATGATGATGATGATTTTATACATCGTCATACTATTTTTAAGAAAATACAAATGTAAAAAAACCGGCCAAGTGCGTGACGGGCCACGCGCCATAGGGTTCCGTAGTTACCTTATACCATACCGTATTTATGGTATATATATACCACCTATAATTTTTCGTCTGTAAAAATAACTTTGTTTTTCACAGTGTTGGTATGAATGACTAAGTTATATTTACGGTTTTGGAAAATGTGCTATATCTCAAAAACTAATTAATATATCTCATTCAAACCAATTTTGGTTGAAAGTGTTTATTAAGATCTACAGCATATATTTTTTTTAGATTTTTCACTCTCTTATTTCAAAAGTTAAAGGGGGGGGGGGGGGACACACATTTTACCACTTTGGCGGTGAATACCTTTCAAACGCTTGACTTTGAGAAAAAGTCGTCTTAGGAACCTCAATGTCATTTGTAAAGACCTATCTATAGACACCCAACACGTGTTGGATTGAAGAAAAAAAATTTTTTCAGTTTCAGTTCCATGTATGGGGAGCCCCCCCTTAATCTTTTATTTTTCTTATTTTTGTATTAAATTCGTTAAGCGGTTAACAGAATACATCTACCTACCAAGTTTCAACTGTGTAGTCTTAATACTTTCGGAATAAAGTGGCTGTGACATACGGACAGACAGACAGACAGACATGACGAATCTATAAGGGTTCCGTTTTTTGCCATTTAGGCTACGGAACCCTAAAAAGCAGATGTAACTAATAGGCAACACGCTTATTTCCATTACACAATATTCTTTATTTTTCTCAAATTCCAGCTTCACAAAGGTTTGTTATTAAAATACGTAAATACTTTACTATACTATGAGCTAAAGCTTACAAATAAAACCTTTGTGAGGACTGGAGGATTCCACACTAGGATGCCCGAGGGGCCTGAATTACAGATGTCCAGGCTCTCACCCCGTTTAAATTATATACTTTTAAGCATTTACACCTACGTACAGTTACATTTATGATGAGAGTATAATTTGTATTGATATCCATATCCTTAAAATTGTTAATATGGTAACAAAATAATGATCTGTAATGACTGCTACTAGCGCCACATGTAAACCTGTATGTCACTTCGTGTGCACAATATAGTCTGTTGAAAAGTTAAACTGCGAATTATTATTTAAAATTTCGTTTTTGAGCAAATACACAGGGTGTCCCAAAACATTGCCACACGAAGGGAAGTCATAAAATTTTACTGAAAGAAGACTTCATTTTGATTTTAAAAATAATTGGGAACTGCATTCAAAGATTTTTAAAAAGTCACCTGCCTTAACCAAGAATCGATCCCACCAAATATAAAAAAAAACTTTTATTTTATGATACCGATCGAAAGGATTATTTTCATTCATTAGGATTATTATTTTTGAGTCGTGCGTTCACACAGTGGATCCGAATTACCACCGTAGTACCAAAATGGTAAAAAAGGAACCCTTATGGTGTGACTCAGTCTGTCTGTCTGTCTGTCACAGCTGGATATCTCGAGAACTAGGGGAGACCGGGGATGGTTGACTAGTTTTTTACAAAATCATACATATTTTTTGTATTTTTATACATACAGACAATAAAACTGCATCAATGGATAGAAGAACTATTAAACTTATAAAAAAATATAAAAACTAATCCATTATTCAATATAATGATAATAATTTAACACATTTTACGGAACACCAACTCTTAGTCAATTTACCCCGGGTCCGGGGTAGATTGACTATATGCCTGGGGTAAGTAGACTTACGTATCAATAAGTGAAAAATTATGAGAAGAGTCAAGTAATAAAATCTTTTTTTTATAATTTTACAAAACTTTTTATTTAAAAACAATTTTAATCAGGTACAGACATTATCTTACAATAAGTCTTTAACAAAACTATTAACTCTTAGTTTTTATTTGAACATTTATTAGTTTTATTAATTAAACAGTTTAAAAATCAACTTTTCTTACTCTAGAAATTAAATACACATTTTTATTGCTATGTTGAAATTGGAGTAATTACTTAATATATTTTTTTAGTATTTAAACTTAATTATCTATATATTCGTTTTATCATCAAAAGTATAAATCATTTTGTTTAAACTAAACTCCTAATCAGTCTCATATTAATCTTTGTATTCTTAAAAAAACAGACAATTTATCAGTCTTCAATATCAGAAGTGCAATGTTTGCATTCAAAAAACATTAGATTACCTCTTACACATTTGGAATGAACCCATAACTTACAATTTTTAAACTTTTAGATTTTTTTTATGCATTCACAATGCTATTTTAATATTAAGATTATTAATACAATTGAAAAATATTAGAAAACATCGACTTACCCATAGCAGCTCAAACGGGACCGTCCCGTCTGAGCTGCAATGGGTGAGTCGATTTTTCTAATATTTTTCAATTGTATTAATAATCTTAACCATAACTTACAAGTTATGCACTGAATTCAGTGTTCGCCTGGAACTCTCTTGATGTAGGATCTGTGCACTCTAAACAAACCTTACTTTCGTCATCTGAATCTACAGCATTACCGTCATTTTCATCGACGTTATCATCAGCAATCTCATTAACTTTATCCGTTCCTTTTCCTTTACCCTTTTCTTTTCCTTTTCCCTTTCTTTTTCCTTTGCCCTTGCCTTTTCCTTTTTCTATTCTCTTCTTTGTATCTGTTTTTTCTCATTAAAAGTTTCTCATTTGTTTTTGAATTAAAAGATTTTGTTTTTCCGTCCTATTTGTCCTCATTGTACTGTAACAAAATAAATATTAAAATACGAATAAAAGGTTAATTTACGAGATATTTTAAACATTAAATCATATTGGGGTTAGTTAGCTAACTATTCCACCAGCCCCGAAAGAAATTAGTCTACCAACCCCAGAGGCCGTTTTAAGTTTCAATGGCATGGGTTACCTAAACACTGCCATCAACTTAAGAAATAATACATGAAATATGATTGATATGAACTCACGAAACACTCTGACTAATAGGCAAATGGTTAACATAAAATGTATAGGTGTCAGATGAAAAAATATGCAATAGGAAAATATTACTTACATGATACGAAAACAAATCACGTGTCACTGTTCGAAAACGGTGGGCATTCGCGGTGCGGCGCTCCGGATGACTGAGCGGGGGGCAGAGAGTAATACGTGGCTGGGCCAGGATGACGTAATACCATTGGCGGATCCAGGGGGGGGGGGCAAGGGGGCCATGGCCCCCCCCACGAGGCCGATTGCCTTTGCGGATAACATTGAACTTGCAATGAAAAGGACAGTTATTTTTTTTTTAATTCTTATTGTTTTATGTAGGTAGTGTCAGTGCCTCTATCTTTTTTTTAATCATAAAACGTGGCCCGAGTAGGGTTATCATCTGACAGACATTTGGCGCATTTGACAATCATTTTACGGTTTCAAGGCGTGCGGCTGGAACAAAGCAGAGACAGGCATTTTTTTAATTTAGTGAGTCTCGCTGTGAAATCTTGCGTACATGCTCCAATCACGCAAGCCTTGCTGCGCAAGCTACCCGGCTGCCCGGATGAAACCACATATTACAAGATTAGTGGATAAAAATGGCGCAGCGCGGGCCCCGTTTTTTTTACTATAAACAGACAAGATTAATTGACGAAACTAACTAAAAATCGCGCTGCGCAGCCGGATTTTTTACTAAAGACATCCAAAAGTACAAGATTAACGGATAAAAGTGAAAGGCGCTGTGCGACCTTTTTTTTTACTAAAGACAGACAAGATTAGTGGATGAAACTGACTCAAAATCGCGCTGCGCGGCCGCTTTTTTTCCTCTACACAAGCAAGAGTACAAGTATAACAGTTGTAACTGACTAAAAATGGCGCTGCGCGGCTGTTTTTTTACTAGAGACAGACAAGATTGGTGGATGATAATGACTAAAAGTGGCGCTGCGCGGCCGTATCTTTTACTATAGACAGACAAGATTAGAGGATGAAACCGACAAAAATCGCGGTGCGCGGCCGCTTTTTTTACTACAGAAAGGCAAGAGTACAAGTATAACGGATTAAACTAACTAAAAATGGCGCTGCGCGGCCGTTTTTTTACTAAAGACAGACAAGATTGGTGGATGATAATGACTAAAAGTGGCGCTCCGCGGTCGTATCTTATAGGTACTATAGAATAGACAGACAAGATTAGTGGATGAAACCGACAAAAATCGCGCTGCGCGGCCGCTTTTTTTTACTACAGACAGGCAAGAGTACAAGTATAACGGATGAAACTAACTAAAAATGGAGCTGCGCGGCCGTTTTTTTACTAAAAACAGATAAGATTAGTGTATGAAACTGACTAAGAATCGCTCTGCGCGGTCTTTTTTTTACTATAGACAGGCAAGAGTTCAAGATTAGATTAGTTGATAAAACTGACTAAAAATCACGCTGCGCGGCCATTTTTTTTTTACTATAGACAAGCATTTTTTCTGAAAATTCAGGCGTTTTGTGCATCCTTAGGCATTCTTCCTTAAATAGATATCTATGTAAGGTAAACCTAGACCCGAGGGTTGTTGGACGTCGAGGCTCCAAGGGCCCCCCCCAAGCTTGAATCCTGGATCCGCCCCTGCGTAATACTCATATCGTTGACGAGTTTTTGGCGGTTAGTCTACCTACCCCTATAGTCAACCATCCCCGGTCTCCCCTACTGATGATATCAACTACAAATTTGGAATAGTTTAAGATGACATTTGCCCAACTGTTTTGCAAATAAGAAAGAAATAAAAAAATAAATATCTTTTTTACAACAGGGACTGAAAAAAAGTCTAAAAAATTTGAAGTGGGGCTACTAGGGCATGTGGGGTATCATATAAAAGGGCGCCGTTTGCACGTTTTTAATCATTTTTCCTTTTTTTAGGCCGCATTGTTTTCGACTTATGATGTAAAATGTAAAAAAAATACCGTTCCCTCCCCTTTATCTCCGAAGTTTGCAAAGAGAAAATCTGAAATAATTCTATGCGATAGCAGTTTATATAAAGATTACAGGAAAAATAAAACGATGTCTCAATATAAAACACTTTTATAGAAACTATCAAATTTCTAAAAAAGTTAACATTAGTTCCACTATCGGTCAAGAGATGGCGCTGACCTAAAACTGCAATAATAATTTTATTATTCTAGTCTGCAGTGTATTTATTATGATGGTACGGAACCCTCGTTGCGCGAGTCCGACTCGCTCTTTATCGGTTTTATTTACGCATCCGTCGCTACTGGATGTGATTCACACCGCATTTACAGGACCGCTTTATCGGATCCGTTGCTATAGATACAGTACACATACGGATCCGATATACTGGATTGTGTGTGAACACTTTCATACATCTACATACGCCATCCCGAAAAATATCGGTTCCGATAAAACAGACCTGTAAAATGGATAGATATTTTTACTGGATCCGATAAACTGGGTTGTGTGTGAACAGGCTCATAGAACTACATACGCCATAGCCGAATAAAAACGGATTCGATAAAACGGTCCTCTATAACGGATCGCTGTGTGAACGGTAACACAGATTGTATCAATGAGTATCGAATCGAATCGAATCGAGTATTCGTAATCGAAAATCGATTTTTGAATGTAAACCTGTATATAGTTTAACCAGTAATAGGTATACATCTGCCACAGCGACAAAAAAGAACGTGTTAAAGAGCGAATAGCATAGCAGACTTAGAATAATAACACCTAGAACGATAGTTCTCTACAAAGCGCACTGTCAAAAGTGAGGCAACTAAAACAGCCAAAATGGCCCCGCTATCACATTTTTATTCTCCATTATTACCTAATCATACCGAATAAGTACAAAACAGTTTCAATTTTCCTTTATTTATTAGATTAGTTACTATATTATTGGGTTTTAATTACGATTAGGTAACGTATGAAGATAAATAAATCTGAATACTAAGCCATTCTGGCTTGGTTTTAGTTGCCTCACTTTGCATACAAGGACACGGTTTCTAATAGCAGATAAATATGTAATACTAGATTGTTTATTGCTAACTTATATGATATAAAATTTAAAAAACCGACCCATATTAAAGTCCCCCATGTACGTATACGTACCTACTCAACTTGCATAATTATTATAATGTATACGTTTTTATACATACAGTTATCAGCTATTGTTATCTTATTTAGTTCTTTTCCTCCTTCAGGAAATAAATACAAATAGGTACAAAACGGCATTTTTAAAAATATCCACATTTATTTCTTTCACCAAATCCACGGACTACTGACCCGTAATTTATTAAAAACCTATTTCAGGCACCGACCGGTCTCTCTCATAATGGCTTTTTAATGTTACGTTATTTATGTGTCTTCTGCTGCCTCCGAAAGCATTGTGATGGACAACGCTAAAACTGTTTTTGTTATTAAAAGCCACTATTAGACAAAAAATCGTAGATATCTTTCGTATCTTTTACAAAATTTTGTAAAGTCGATAGACCATAAACAGGTTTATTACGACACCTAAACATATAAAATTATTTAAGTGCTTTACTTCTGAGGATTATTTAGGGTCCTAGTTTACAGTAAAAACTTACTGTTAATTTCGTGGAATTCTTCTGTATTGTGTTACTTAAAGAATCGTTCTTATAGAGAAAACATGTCAACTCGACCAGTAAAATATTCGAATTTTACGTGTAAGATTTTGAATGATACTGTTTAAACAAACGCAGTTCGAATTCATTCGAACTACTTGTAGCTTCAAGTGGACGGTGGGTGTAATTCTCTGCGCGTTCCCTCGGCCGTTTCACAAAGACACACGTACAGAAGAGACGTCATTATCGGCTCTCCGATCGTGCATTATTGTGCTTCAGTGTGTTTAGGCGCTACCTACACATAAATATACTATTGCCCCCAGCGAACTAAAATCGATGGAAGTGCAATTGCAAACATTGCTTAAAAATGGCACCACAGGGGCAAAAAATTACAACCCGCACAGCTTTTAGTCGGGCCAGTCACGCGCTCGGTGACTGCAATGTTAGCGTTCTTTATAAACCTCAGATCGAATAAAAAAGGAAGATGGAGCGTTGCGCAGTGGTTGCGAACAACTAAGTGAGGCCGGTTTTTGATGGTACATGTGTGCGTACTAGAGGGCGGGCGGGGGCCGGACGGCAGGGTTCGATATGGAACGCCCAATGACGAACGAAAGCCAAGGCGTAGTTTCGTTACATATGTGTGCGTAAACTGTGTATGTACACAGCCAAGGCGTAGTTTTACTGGCTTCACCGCTTTGTCGTAAGACTCCGTTTTTACTTTTTTATTTGGTCTGAGTTATAAACAAACTGCAATTACAGTTTGTTTGTAAAGAAAAGAAAGAAAGAGTTTATTAGAAATGACGTTCTGCGTATCCAAATGGTGTAAGACACGCAAAGAAGGCAGTAAAAAGATGCAGAAATAACATATTTATCTTATTTTCTCGTTTAGGTATGGAAAGTATCTATGAGTATACAAATTTTGGTCGCTAATAAGCAACCAGTTTTTAGACGCTTTGTGCTGCATAATTAAATGCCAGCATTTTTAGCTCCATCCACTTAGTTCTAATTTTCATGTGGTGCCATTTTTTGAGCGGAGTGCTTGTTCCATAGATTCTAGTTCGCTGATTGCCCCAAATGTACGTGTAACCAACAACAAGTACGCAAAAAAACCTTGAATATTACGTTGGACAAATTTCACACGGAGCTTTTGTTTTGTTTTTATTATTTAAAAGAGAAGAGGAGATTCCCTAAATGTAAACATCATATTATCCTTGCGTGGAATAAAGCAACATATCCTTCGGGATTTGGTGTCGTGCATATCACGCGGCCTTGCCGGCTGCTCACTTAAACGAAATATTAATGTGAGTGGAAAAACAATTTGTATGTGAATCTGTTGAAACTGAAAGTGTTCGCAAATAACATTATTTTTGTTCATTAATAAACAAGTAAGCAGAAAATGATATTGCTACATAATTAATTCAATTTAGATAGGTTTTGTTTGCGTCACTTCCTATTGGATAAAGCATTTTTGGATTTATTAAAAAATATTATATGTTTTTGTAGTTTTTATTTTATGATTACCCTACAAAGAAAATAAGTTTTCGTAGGCGAAAACAACTATTTGCTTGTAAAAAAAAAACTGTAGAGTAACAAGGCAAAGTAGAATAGATTATCAATTTTAATTGAAACGTTTTTGTTATCACTCTGAACTATTCAGAGAGTTTCATTGTTACAAAAAAGCTGAAATTCTGGAGGAGTATCAAGTTGATAAATGAATGAACCATTACTGAGTTCGTTTCATTCTAGATCCGCACATAATGTTTGCCTGAAAATTGATTACTTAACTAAGTAACGTTTTAGGCAGCTCTTAGAAATCTAATTACAACTGAAATTATTTCAGGAGATATATAACAGATGAATTTAGAACAACAAGCTAAGGGCTTTGAACATTTTGGCATAGTGGTTAGCATATTTTTTTTTATTTTTGACGGGTTTAGTACTTTATATGATATAAAATTTTTTGTCTATCTATAGATCCTCTATCGATATACATACACAGGTTTCATCGTGCAACGCTATATTTCCGAAATCTCCGTCAAGAATAAATAAAAACCGGCCAAGTGCGAGTCGGACTCGCGCACGAAGGGTTCCGTGTTCCGTACCAAAAAAAGGCAAAAACAAAAAAACACGTTTGTTGTATGGGAGCCCCCCTTAAATATGTATATTATTATGTTTTTAGTATTTGTTGTTATAGGGGCAACAGAAATATATCATCTGTGAAAATTTCAACTGTCACGTGATAGCTATCACGGTTCATGAGAATCAGCCTGGTGACAGACAGACAGACAGACAGACAGACAGCGGAGTCTTAGTAATAGGGTCCCGTTTTTACCCTTTGGGTACGGAACCCTAAAAAACATGGTTGCCACTATGCCAGCCTCTCATACTAAGAGATTCAAACCCATTTATGATAATTTTACTGATTGTTAAATTTTGACAAATATTTTTTTAGTTATATTCAGTAAAAGGCGAAGATAAGTTCAAAGGAATCTGCAACCTACATCTCTGCTAACTCAGAACATGTCTAAATTGGTAACCTAATACAAGTTTGTTAAATTACTGCGGTAGTTAGTGAAGGGGCTAAGACGGGGGTGGATAACTCATGCTTTCCGATAAGAAAGTTGGGAACAAGAAACGGATGCGCTCCCCGCTTGTTCCTCAGACAATAGTAAAGATCATAATCTAATAAACCCGTTTTGTTCATTTAATTAACTTCACAAATTGCTATCCTAACATTGAAAGGCAAAATTCTGAATAATCAGAAGCAATCCCGCACGACGAAACGTAGCCTCGGCGCCCAACGGGAGCGGTTATTAAAGGCGCCGTACAAAATGATCGAGTATTGAACCTAATCAAAGAAACATAATCTGCGGCAGTGGGACTAGGTAAAATTTAATGTATGAATAATTGAAAACAGAGGTAAAAGGTTCAAGTAGGGTCGTTATCGCTGCCCCACGGGAAATGAACCAGCGGCAGATTTCGTTCGACCGGAAAAAATTTTCCTGTTCATTCGCCAACTTCGATAATAAATTATTTTATTGAGTTACAGTTATTCAATTTAACGTTGTCTTTGGATGTTCCTTAGGGTATTGTTGGTAGGTGACATTATTAAAATAAGCTTGAACTTTTCGTTTGAATTATTATAATCGACCCTTTTTGTGCAATGCAAGTTTTTGCGACAGAACACATAATTCTACGACACACGGGGTATGAATTATGAAAGTGATCCGTGCGGTGACGTTCCGACGTATCATTAAGGTGGTGACACTACTGAAGTTTTACGGTGGAGAAGTCAACATAAATTGCAGTTATAGGATTAGTCGTACTTTGATATCTAGATTCTAGATAATTATCGAACTTTTTCATTCATCACTTTTTTGTTTCATGAGCTGATAGCTACGTCAGGGGAAGACAATTAAACTAAAAAGTTAAAATCACCTAAGTGCCACATCTGGGACTATACGTAGGGACCGTCGTATTGTAGTATACCTGTATTGTGAGTTGCATTCACATTCCATTTTTCAGATTACAACTCGTAGTACAAAAGTTCATGGGAAAGCGTAGGTACGTTTTAAATTCTTCGTAGATCAACCATAGCCAACGTAGTTAAGCACTCTTAGAAAAATAATTGATGTAAGTTTGTAACCAACTTTTAGTTTAGATAGGTATAATAAAGTCATCCCTCATTCCTCTACGATCCACCGACGACGAGGCTCCACCGGTGGATCGAAGGATATTTTTTTCTCTTTGAATTATTAGTGGTGAAAGTATTTTAAAGTAAGAAAAAAAGGATAGTTTCCCGGCCAGAAAAGCACGTAGCACCACGACCATATAAACATTAAAGTTTTAAAGACATTACAGGCATGGAAATATTCAGGACGCGGTTTCGTGTCTTGAATGCAAATGAACTAGGTATTACATTAAACTTTATAGTAGCTGTTAAGAGATTAGCGGCCAACAGAGGTGCCGGATATACTGAGACGTTGTCGGATCACTTTAAGATCTTATAAAGTGGACACCTGATTATTTACTTAACGTATAAAAGTAATATCCTCATACAAAAGTATAACATTGCGTACTTGGTAATTTTTTTAATTAAGTCAATAAATACTAGGTATTGTCACACATGGGTGGCGTAGCTACTATAATTAAACACCGATTTTGTGTGATCTTGTGTATTTTTCAAATCTTTTCACGAATACACTTTTCGTTAAACCGACATGTTTTTCTCGGAACAAAAGCAGAATGAGCTTTCAAAGATAATAAAGAAACAACCGTTCTCTATTTGACTTACTTCTTGCGCAACGACTAAAAAGTTTGTAATGGATGCAATCGAGCATCACACTCCGCCGGTACCTCTTAAATTTATTTATTTGCGGTAAAGCAAAGAAATAAATTTCCCAAAGCTCATCCTTAAAACCTAAGAGACAGCCCTGCCTAGCGTGGGATTTCACAATTATGCTGGCCTTTACTACAGGCGAACCTGCACACAGGTCGTTGTTTTCTTTAGTCGGCACTAGCCTTCATCATACCCGTGTGTTGGTTTTATGTTGGCAAAAACCCACAAAAAAGCCAAACACACAGCACATCCCTAGCCTTAACTTTAACCACTTGCTCGAACCAAAACTTCAAAGCTAAACCTACTCTATTCACAATAGATAAGTGTCAGAATTTAAATAAACCTCAAAGTCAAATCTATTTTCAAAGACATTGACCTCATAAGAATCTAAATATTTTGACATTGCCCTATGTCAATTCTATTCTTCATGCTAGTTATTTCACTTTTGGACAATAACCTGTATCTAACGTTCTTTACTATAAATTGTTGATTGCAAAAATATATCATAGCATTATTGGCAAAGAGAAAATCTTGACCTATTATCATTTCTTGGCCAATATTCTCAACCACCAGGAAATCATTAATAAACAAAACATTGTCGATCAACAATTTTAAATTAACTTTACCTAAAATATTTAACCGATTACCGTTGATAGCTTTCAGTAATAAGTCACAGGGCACAATTTCTTTAGAAATCCTTTGTGCTAATTCACTTGACATGACAGAGACCGAAGCACCAGTATCTATCAGAGAAATAATTTTGTGATCACGACAAGTTACATGAATACATGGAGTTGACTCACGTTTATGCTGTTCTTCTTCGGATGTTTCCGCCGATTGAACATGTTCATCGATTGCCTTAATATTGTCCGTTTCCAAATCGTTTCTTATTGGTTTTCTTTGTCTGAAATTTAAAGGATGTGAGGAATCTTTGGAAAAAGTTGGGGTTTGTTGGGATTGGTTTGGGGTAGAGCACAGGATTTGGGATCGCGCCGGCTCGTAGTACGCGCGCACAGCTGGTGCTGGTGCAGTATCAACCACGGTATCGCCTACACTAGTCGACTGGACAGGCAGAATTAATTTAGTTTCTGGCTTTTCTCCAGACAATAGTTTTTTCATCTGCCACAAAACTTGTTTTAAATGATCCTTGCTGAAATAAATATGTGTAACCAGCTTCTGCTTTGTAACAAAATTAGCTTTTCTTAAATATTGTTGGACAAAACATTGGTCGTCTATGACCGACCCTACTTTTGAAGCTAAGCTATCTAAAGAATAAAAATAGTCAAGTGGGTCCTCATGTGGGCCCTGACAGCGTTCAAAGAAAGCTGCTAGTGGATTCGTAGTCGGAGCGAATTCCTCCGTTATCTTGTCCCGCAACTCCTTGTAGGAACTACAGCTCGAGACAATCTTCTTGTAGAAGTAGAGTGCTGCCCCATCCAGGTGAGCACTCAGAATAATCTTCTTTGCATCATCATCGTATTTGTTCACCGCCGCTGTGATCTCAAATTCGTCGAATAATTCATTAATATCTTGATCAATGCCGTTGAACTTCTTCATATTGTACAGCACCTAAAACATAGAAATCACACACACGCGCGTAACTTTACGGCCGTCGCGCCTCCACCATGTCACACATGGGTGGCGTAGCTACTATAATTAAACACCGATTTTGTGTGATCTTGTGTATTTTTCAAATCTTTTCACGAATACACTTTTCGTTAAACCGACATGTTTTTCTCGGAACAAAAGCAGAATGAGCTTTCAAAGATAATAAAGAAACAACCGTTCTCTATTTGACTTACTTCTTGCGCAACGACTAAAAAGTTTGTAATGGATGCAATCGAGCATCACAGTATTTCTATGAATCTGGCTCCCTGGTTAAAATCTAAGTTCATAAACAAATTTTCAATCCATTGTTATCCGACGAGGAAAAGAAACAATATGGAACGAGAAGAAAGGTGCAATCGGCTGGAACAATATTTACTTAAGTGGAAAGAATATTCGCTTCATAGCACTGGGACACATTTGCTACGTTGTGAAAAAGGTTAGTATGATTTAAAATAATATTTGACCGCAACAGGCCTTTTGACAAAAATAGACCTTAAACATTATTAAATGAATTTAAATTTATATTCTCAATATATGCATGACAGACTTACAGTAAGAAAATTAAACGGTATAGTAAAGTAAAAGTGGTTAATATCTAAATAAATAAAATAAATTATACAGAACATGTATGAAATCCTATCCTACATTGTATTGAATTCCTAGGACTCGATACACACGCTTGC
This sequence comes from Agriphila geniculea, assembly GCA_943789525.1. NCBI lineage: Eukaryota > Metazoa > Arthropoda > Insecta > Lepidoptera > Crambidae > Agriphila > Agriphila geniculea. Next base: position 13,345,713 of record OX038882.1, on the reverse strand, counting down.
CGTGATTATTAAATTTAATCGGTGGTATTTTATTGAGTCTTAGAGGTTTATTACTCCGTAGGTATTTCACTATGCGATTCTGCCGGTGCACCTGGCAAGTTTGCATACTAGCAACCACCACCTATAGTGCTCATTTGCATCTTCCAGTTTGTTGCCTAAGCTTGGCCCAGTAAATTTTGCCTACACGGCTATTAAGTACTGGTCTGACATTCTGCAGAACTTCCTAAGGCGCTGTTGCTTCATTAAAAGTTTGGTGGCAGGTATTTAGTTCCTTGTGCTCCAAATGAGTTCCAAAGTGAATAACTCTTACGCCATGAGAAAGCAAAGTAATTGTTACTGAGTTTTTATGAGGCAAACGCAGGAAAGTCAAAAGTTGTTTATAAAGGTTGTTGATACATTAAATAAATAAAAAATAAAAATAAAATAATATTTATTGACTGCAAAGATTAAATTACAATTTGAATTACTCCTGCCTCCTGAACTAGGTATTAGACCTGTATGTCAGGATGCAGTCGCTCCTCATAAATGACCTAGTACAGTAGCCAGTGCAGACATTAATAGGTACTTAAAAAAGAAAAACTTAAATTAAAAATTAAAAACTTATAAATAGAAAACTTAACACTGAAGCGCCTGTTGCTGTGAATGAGTTTGTGTGAATGAATGTGTGAGAGTGAATATTTGCGTGAATATGACTAGGTTTTTGTGATTGTGCGTGTGAATAGGTGTGTGAGAAAGGAAAGGGTAATAAAGAACAAATAGGGGGGAAGTTTGTAAATAGATGTATACGTGTGTAAGTGTAAAGAGTGTGCATGTGGACAGTGGACGGGAACAAAGTCAATATTGTATAATGTTATGTAGGTTAACAATTTAGGATAGTGTAGTTATAAGGTTCTCACAGTCTTGGTACTCAAGGTCTTGGTACTCAAGGTCCTTTAGCCATTTAATCATTTCTGACTTAGCTTTAAAGTTGTTGGCGCCACGAATCTTGACTATTTTGTTTAGTTTGTTGTAAAGACGAAGGACATTAAGGAGGATTGTCCTAGAGACAGCAATTACTTCTTTCGTAAATTATAGCTCTTTTTCGTAAGATCAAGAAGATAGTAATGTGTAAAGGAGGAGTGGAGAAGACGTCACCGACAAGAGCACGGCACTTAAAGAAGAAGAAAGTATGTTAACGGCAAAATAATCTTTTTAAATCCTTAAAGGTACTTAAAGCTTCAGCTATAAGTAATTTTTATTTGAAGTGAAGATTTCGGTTTCTTATCAATTTTTTTTTAAATAAAGCCACAGATTCTTTAAAATTTAATTACAAATGTTTGTGCGATTACAAACAAACAAAGTGCTCAATTCATAAATAAGCACAACGAATTTACATTTGAAGGATGCCAGAGTAATAAATTAATTACGTAAATTAACTAAGCAGAATTCTCGGGGAGGCCCTTTAAGTATACGAAGGAAACAATACGTTTGGCTCATTAATCAACGTCACGTCTTAACACGACCGGAATGACCGATTTCCGAGGCAGTTCCTATAAAAAATACATGAATCGAAACTCACTTGGGAAAATCTCGTATTCCACTATTACCATAATTTTGCACTTATGGAATAATTTAGAGAGGAATACAATTGTATCAGCGCTTGGATTTTGGGAATAACAATTCCCCTGGCGGTAATGGTAAATGATTTGAAATATCAATAGTCACAATACAACCATAAATAGTTACGCTCCATTACGAGTACGACTTTAAATATTACCTTAGCCATGTTATCGATCAAGGCGAAACAAATAAATAAATAAATGATTCCCAAAAATCCGCAAAGTAATTAGATTAATTAATTTTGATTTTGAAATTAAAGATTTGATTGGGACTGTTCTCCTTAAAGGTCAGTTTCATTATTGAGTAATTTATTATTACTAGAATAGGCACGCTAGTACTATTACTGTTTATTCTGTGCTATTTCTATTATTTTTATCTGTTGTATAGCATATTATTATTGTTTTATATATTCTCATACTACACAAATCCATAATCATCATCAGTTAATTTACCTCGCTTTTACAGTTTCTCGTCCTGCTGACGAAAAAATGTAAAATCAGACTTCCACCAGGCGTGCCGTGCTGAATGCCGAAGTTGATGATATAATCTTCCAATGTGAATGTTTATTCGATACCTTATACCTAATTATAAACTTTCAGGCAATTTTTAAACGAAAATACATTACTAAAGGAGACATTTGAATTTTATAGCAAAGTTAATAGGCATTTTCTACAAGTAAAAGCACACGAAACGTTAATCCACGGCGCTCCCGCCGCCATTGTCTCGCGGAGACAGGCGAAATTAAGGCAGAACGTTTTATTATTTTCATTTTTAATTCTCCCAGTTGAAAGCGAAGTTTAAAAAGCAGACAATAACCTTTACGCAGAACACAACGGCACGGTCAAAACAGTAAATGTGCGCTTTTATTGCCGCTTTAATTACATTCTTCGCGTTCGCACCGTTTCCTTCATTTTCGCGCATTACATTGTTATAAAGCGATCGACATTGTCATGTTTTTATTTTTGTGCCCGCGGACCGACAGTTTCCGGCTGCTGTATTGTTTTTTACCTTTGTATAGGAAGCTTTTATCATATTCTGCCCGTGTGTCCAATTTTCTGTAATAAAGGTTGTTGTGATTATGGAAAAGAACAGATTATTTTTTTAAATACACATCTTGCGTCAATTAATAATGGTAGTAAGTAAGTATGTAAATGAAGGAAACCCATGTAGAAACAGTTCATACTTTACTAGGTAATTAAACTAATAGTACCTAATCGAACTCAATATCGAACCGTTTGCGTTCTAGACATGCTACCAAATAATTCTAGACCCGGCGGACATAAGCACTTAAAAGTCGTTTTTTGCTGAAAAATTGAGTCGCAATACGCGTATTTTTGTTCAATTTCAACTGGAAAAAACACGTAAGTCACTGCGGCACATTACGTCTGTAACTCACGACTGTCCTAAATAAAATTTATGTTTAATCGACTCATTTCATCTTCGACAAAAACCACTTATGTCTGACTTAAGTGGTTTTGACTGCCACTTTGACTTAAGTTCTTATTCCTTCCGGGTCTAGAATTGTAAAAATGTGTGGTTATCACATAAATATTTGTTTATCGATAGTCAGTGTCATTAAATAAAGTTGTTTCATCGTTTATCTAAAAATGAAAGCCTCTAATTAATCGCTATGATAAAATTGTGCTCGAAACAAATACAACTATTTTATTTGGATCCCTAACACGTATAATCTGTTTAGCAATTAGTTAATGCTTGTTCCGTTCCAGATAAATATTATACAGAGAAGTTTCTCGTACTTATCCCGTCTTGAGAAACACAAATATTGATATAATTAATAACAACGGAACACGTTCACTGACTACTTGACTTGAATTATAACTAGCGTACACGTTTCGCTGTCTTGCGATTTGACAAGCCAGTTTTGGATAAGTGATTTTCATGATTTGGTTAAGAACGATATAATATTTGTCTTCCAAGATATCATTGAAGTCAACATAATAAATCTTTCAAAAGTGAAAAAATATTTTGCTTAGTAGAGAAGAGACATTTGAAATACACTACCGAAGTCAATGCATACACTCGGCGTCAGAAAAATCGCACCTTTTCTAAAATTTCTTCAAAGTTAATTTAATCCTATCTAATTTAATGGTAAGTGTTGTTATATACTTCTTCCCCTTCGGACATGCCAACAGTCTCTAGAAACCGTTGGAATACTCGTCGAACGGAAGCAATTACTGAGATTCAGTTTCCGAGCAACATTACATTGCCTCATTTTTTGCAATATTTGAGCAACTTCATGGGCGATAGTATATCCGTCTTGGGTATTCCTTTTTATACTTGAACTGTTAAAGTGCGTTTTCTCCATCATCTCGATAGCGAATTTACCCGCATTTCCTGAATTTACATCTTTTATTTCCCTTTCATGGCAGCGCAAGCAATAACGCTTTAAGCGCTTAATTATGGTAATTAATGTTATGTTAAAATTAAACAAACAATTATTAATTGAAAGCTCATTAAATGTACTTTCAATAGATATCAACATTTAAACAATAAAACGTTAGCTAGCAATAACAGGTGGCCAAGTCTAATTTACGAAGAAGTGCGATTTTTTTAACGTCGAGTGTATGTACGTAAATATGGTGAAATGTTTTATTTCTAATAGAAAATATTTTGGGAGTTTTCGGAAGCCAAAAGTGGCACACTTGACGATTTTCATCGGTATATTCCAGCAATTCTCGGTTACATCCTTTCTTCAATCTCTTGCACGCGCACATACTTGAATCGCACAATTTTATTGATCTTTTGCACTAACTTTCATCGCACGATCGATCTTTCGCCGTGAATCGCACAATCGATCTTTCGCACGAACGTGAATCGCACTATTGTGGTTGGCCCGATAATGGGGAATGTCCGAAAAAAATCTAATTGGCTGAATATTTTTTCATAGGTAGGAATAAGCTCCCCTAGTAATAGAAAAAAAATTCAGTATTTTCGGTTGCGTAAAAAAAATTAAAAAATTAAAGTCTTTTCGACTTCACAAATGTAGGAAAGTAAGAGCAGAATGGAGATTATACCTTTGCCAACACCTGCCACTATGACAACAAGAATTAAAAAAAAAGTTTTGACATTTTGTGTTGAAATATTTTTTTTAATACCATGTTGTGGCATGAATTTAGTACTATAAACCGGATTGAGCGCTTCTCCCCAAAACGAGCCGACAGAGAGGTCAAGTAGATGTATGTGTCCTTTTCTTCATTAGGGTGACCAAACCGTATACCGGAGACATACATAATACTTTAAACTGTTTTATATAAACTTAAATACCTAGGTAGCTCGTTATTTATAATTAACACTTTTTACCGCGTTTTTATTAGGTTGCTTGCTCGTTTGTTTGTTTGAGCACAAATTTTGCAAACGATTTTATACTAAATTCCCGATGAGCTAGAGGCTTGAAACTTTGAACATAGGTCAGAAATGGAAGGAAATGCAATATTACAGTGTCATTGAGCTGATCTGATGATGGAGCCGGAAGAACGCCACAGGAACTCTATGATGAATGAAACTATACAACCCCATCGTGTTTGGGCTTGTTAGAATTGTCTTGACAAGTACTCTGACGGGAGACGAGGTTCAGGGTCGGATGATGAAGTCTGGAGGCCATGCCATAGGAACTCAATATTGAAATCATGCAACCCCATCGAGTTTGGGCTCGTTTGAATCGTCTTGGCGAGTGCTCTGTTGGGTAATAGTATCCAAGAGTCTGATGATGGAGCCCGAAGAAGGCCACAGGAACTCTGCAATAAAACCTTTGAACCCCATCGAGTTTAGACTCATTTGAATGGTCTTGACGAGTACTCTGATAGGCGGTGGTATATTTTTAGTTTAGCTCGTTAACTAAAAAACAGAAAATAATTATTTATTAAAAAAAGATTTTTAAGAACAAGTTATTTACTTATCACATTTTTATTAAATTGCTTTTTTGTTTTTATTTTTTAAATATGATAATTCAACCAATACCTAAAAAATCTAGTTTATTCAATTCAAGTTCAAGTGTAAATAATTACGCAACTTAAAGTTTATTCCAATTTTTTATAAAAATACAATGTGCGTGAACTTCGGAAAAACAAATGAATGTTGGAAAAACAAGTAAAAGTAGGAAAACATTGTCTAGTGATCTGTAGTTAAAAAAAAGATGCAAACGATTTTTGACTTTATTGATTTTGAAATTCGATTGCTTTTTCCCATAATTATACTTGATCATTTACTTTGCTGTTTCATTAAAAACTGTTATTTTGGTAAATATGTCAATAAGGTCTAAAATACTTGCACCAATTTCTTTACTTGTGACGTTAATAAAATGGGTACAAGAGATTTACGACGACACAATGTTAAAAATATAAAAAAAACCAAGATGGTGGCCAACTATATTGTTCGTGGGCCGATTTTGATGAAACAAGATTTTGTTACTTGATAAAAAAATAACAAGGAAATGTTAAAAATATAAAAAACTATGGCAGCCAACTCTTTTATTTGTAGGCTGATTTTAATGAAACTCGGTTTTTAGTACTAATTTGACAAGAAAATTATAACACAATATTGAAAAAATTAAAATCCAAGATGGCAGCAAACTTTTTTGTTTTTGGGCCGATTTCGATAAAACTCGGTTTTTGGTAATATTTTAACAAGAAAATAACAACGCAATTTTTAAAATACTGAAAATCTGAAATGGCGGCAAACTTTTTTGTTTTTTTGGGCCAATTTCTTTGTATTTAAAAATTGCGTTGTTATTTTCTTGTCAAAATAGTACCAAAAACCAAGTTTCATTGAAATCGGCCCAAGAACAAAAAAGTTGGCTGCCATCTTGAATTTTTTATGTTTTCAACATTGCGTTGTTATTTTCTTGTCAAAATCGTACCAAAAACCGAGTTTCATCGAAATCGGCCCAAAAATAAAAAAGTTGGCCGCCATCGTAAATTTTTAAAATTTTCAAAATTGCGTTGTTATTTTCTTGTCAAAATCGTACCAAAAACCGAGTTTCATCAATATCGGTCCAAAAACAAAAAAGTTGGCCGCCATCTTGGATTTTTGGTTTTTTAAAAATTGCATTTTTATTTTCTTGTCAAAATAGTACCAAAAACCGAGTTTCATCGAAATCGGCCCAAAAACAAAAAAGTTGGCCGCCATCTTGAATTTTTTATGTTTTCAAAATTGCGTTGTTATTTTCTTGTCAAAATCGTACCAAAAACCGAGTTTCATCAATATCGGTCCAAAAACAAAAAAGTTGGCCGCCATCTTGGATTTTTGGTTTTTTAAAAATTGCATTTTTATTTTCTTGTCAAAATAGTACCAAAAACCGAGTTTCATCGAAATCGGCCCAAAAACAAAAAAGTTGGCCGCCATCTTGAATTTTTTATGTTTTCAACATTGCGTTGTTATTTTCTTGTCAAAATCGTACCAAAAACCGAGTTTCATCGAAATCGGTCCAAAAACAAAAAAGTTGGCCGCCATCTTGGATTTTTAAAATTTTCAACATTGCGTTTTTATTTTCTTGTCAAAATAGTACCGAAAACCGAGTTTCATCGAAATCGGCCCAAAAACAAAAAAGTTGGCCGCCATCTTGGATTTTTAAAATTTTCAACATTGCGTTGTTATTTTCTTGTAAAAATCGTACCAAAAACCGAGTTTCATCAATATCGGCCCAAAAACAAAAAAGTTGGCCGCCATCTTGGATTTTTAGTTTTTTAAAAATTGCATTTTTATTTTTCTTGTCATAATAGTTCCAAAAACCAAGTTTCATCGAAATCGGCCCAAAAACAAAAAAGTTAGCCGCCAACATGGATTTTTAGTTTTTTAAAAATTGTGTTGTTATTTTCTTGTCAAAATAGTTCCAAAAACCAAGTTTCATCGAAATCGGCCTAAAAACTAAAAAATTGGCCGCCATCTTGGATTTTTAGTTTTTTAAAAATTGTGTTGTTATTTTCTTGTCATAATAGTTCCAAAAACCAAGTATCATCGAAATCGGCCTAAAAACAATAAAGTTGGCCGCCATCTTGGATTTTTAGTTTTATAAAAATTGCACTTTTATTTTCTTGTCAAAATAGTTCCAATAACCGAGTTTCATCTAAATCGGCCCAAAAACAAAAAGTTGGCCGCCATCTTGGATTTTTGGTTTTTTAAAAATTGCGTTGTTATTTTCTTGTCAAAATAGTTCCAAAAACCGAGTTTCATCGAAATCGGCCCAAAAACAAAAAAAATGGCCGCCATCTTGGATTTTTAAAATTTTCAACATTGCGTTGTTATTTGCATGTTGAAATAGTACCAAAAACAGAGTTTCATCGAAATCAGCCCAAAATCGGCGCACAAACATGAATTTGATTATTATTATTAATTTTACCGTCTCGCCTGCGACCTCTAGCCATTTCAATAGAACAATTTCGTTTTTTTGGAAATCTGAAATGGTGCAGTATTTATGGTCACACTAGTTTTGTAAAGTAACATTTCCTATAGATTGAAATTCTTAAATTGAAATTCGGCGCCAACGTCAAAATCGGAGTTGCCAGGATTGACACTTCTATTTATTACCACCTCACCGATGATAGCTGATTAGCATTATTGTAGATATCTAATGAAATCAAAAGAGTAAGTTCTGTTTTATATTACAATTATTGTGTCATTCTAAATTAATATTTAAATTGTGTATATTCGAATTCCCACTCCGAATACTTAATTTTGATACACTACTTGATTGGTAACGTACATATTTTTTGTCCTACTATCGTGGTATTATTGTTTAGTAATGGCAGTTGTGCGAACGAGACACCGACCTCCACCTGGTGTTGTCTCATTCACACAGTAGTGCCTTCAGTCAATATCGTCGATAGAATTTCAACTCTATGACAAATACAATTAAGTTGAATTTCTTTTAAACGATAAGTGAAAATTTTTGTATAGTACTCACTCCCTATATAAACCTCCTTGTGTTGTGGTTGTGGCAGATGATGGCAAAGGTATAATCTCCATTCTGCTGTTACTTTCCTATATTATAGGTAGTTGTGAAGTCAAAGAGGCTTAAATTTTTTTTTAATTTTCACGCAACTGAAAATTCTGAATTTTTTTCCTATTACTAAGGGAGCTTAGGTATACCTACCTATAAAAAAATATTCAGCAAATTTGATTTTTTTCGGACATTCCCCATTGCACACTCGATATTTAAGATATTTTACTATAAACTAAGACACACAAAAAGATAATTTAAAGATACATTTTAAGTTAAGATAAGTTAAAAAAAACATACATGTATAACGATACTTATATAATATGTCTTAATTAGAATTCAATGACATACATTTTGTATCATTCTAAAAATGATGCTGTATTGCAGTGCGGTTTTTAGATCGGTAAATAGCAGTCTGTGCGTAGCAGTGTTTCTCTCATTTATTTTTGGCATTTGCGAAAGACCAGCGTCGTGGCGTTCTTGAATGCTGTGACATTATGGTGAGTAACTGCCTTTTCGGTGCCATTTCTTTTATATTTATTTTAATGTATCTTAATCATGTTGCCGAATAAATCATTCATTCATTCATGTTAAGGTAAATGCACCTAGATTTTAGATAAAATTACGGCGTTAGTTCATATAAATGAGAAATTCAAAGTACCAATTTTTAGGGGTTCCGTACCAAAATGGTAAAAATGGAACCCTTATGGTGTGACTCTGTCTGTCTGTCTATCTGTCACAGCTGGATATCTCGAGAACTACTAATGGTATCAACTTGAAATTTGGAATAGTTTAAGATGACATTTGCCCAACTATTTTGCAAATAAGAAATAATTAAAAAACAATTCTTTTTTACAACAGGGACTGAAAATAAGGGATCTTAAAAATTTGAAGTGGGGCTACTAGGGCATGTGGGGTATCATATGAAAGAGCGCCGTTTGCACGTCTATTGAAGACTAAAATATTGAATTTTATTTTTCTTTTAGTTTTAGGCCGCATAGTTTTCGACTTACGATGAAAAATGTAAAAAAAATACTTCCCCCCTCCCCCCCCCCCTTTTTTCCGAAGTTTGCAAAGCGAAAAATCTGAAATAATTCTATGTGATAGCAGTTTATATAAAGATTACAGGAAAAATAAAACGAAATCTCAATATAGCACACTTTTTTAGAAATGATCAAATTTCTAAAAAAAGTTAACATTAGTTCCACTATCGGTCAAGAGATGGCGATGACCTAAAACTGCAATAATAATTTTATTATTCTACTCTGCAGTGTGGTTTGATGGTGCAATTATGATGGTACGGAACCCTCGGTGCGCGAGTCCGACTCGCTCTTGACCAGTTTTTTTATGATAGTTAATTCTCTCATTGGCTATTTATTCCTCATGAACGCAACACTTTAAAATATTATTGGTGGATGGGAATTCAGAAACAACATTTTTACCTTTCTGCCGTAATTATCTATCTTTAAGAGCTTCAGTAAATGAAAAAAGTATTCCATCAAATACGCAAACCAATTCATGTGAGTGAGTGCGAATATAAAAAGCGAGAAAAATTATCAAAATGCGTCACTAAAAGGGAAAACGCGGCTTTATAAGCGGGATGGCAAAAATGTATCTCGGATTTAGTATAACGACTTTCGATTTACCAAATACAAGTGCCCTCGAGAAGGGTTGGAGAGGGGAGGTATCACTTCACATCGACTGAAGTACAGTCTGCCAAATAAGGCGTAACAAATTCCAGTCCGCGAGATTACTGCCTCTATGAAAGAAAATCAAATTGCTTCATTTCATTTTAAACTTTAAAATATTCATTGCACTGGAATTTGGAGTCCATTTCAACCTATTCGGCCAAAATAATGGCCGAATATTTATGAATGAGCTCCTAATTATAGTATTTTAATATATCCTTATTATAGTTATTTTTCGAGGAGCTCAGTGGCGCAGTGGTTTAGCGCCTGGCCCAGCGATTGCGGAGGTTGAGCAACTTTCGCAAGGGTCGGTCATGGGATGGGTGAACAAAAATTTATTATCTCGAGCTCCTCCGTGCTTCGGAAGGCACGTTAAGCCGTTGGTCCCGGCTGCATTTGCAGTCGTTAACACCCACCAATCCGCATTGGGCCCGTGTGGTTATGGCCCGTCCTCCTTATCCACCCATAAGGAAAGCCTGTGCCCCAGCAGTGGGGACATTAAAATGGCTAATGGACATATTTATTTTTATATGATTTTATCTATTAAGTAACGTATTCGGTACTGGAAAAAAACAAATAAAAATATCTCGTCATGTTGAGTTTTTTTTAACTTGATGTTTTTAATTAAAGTGTTTAGATTAAATTTTGGGAGAAAAATATACGTTACATTTTCCACTTAGGTTAAAGGTTAATTTAAACTGTTTGATATTTTATCGGTATTATCTCATATTTTAACAGTTTCGGGAAAAACAACCTCGCACATACTAGTAGTTTACTTTTTTTACCGATACCGGTTTAAAATTGAGGGAATAATGAAACGCGGGATATTGAGTTGTTTTATGATCCTGAATCTTAATACCCTATATTATTAAATATCTAAAAATGCTAATGTAATTAATCACATTATTATTGATTTAGTTTAATTCAGGTTATACGATGGTAGCTGGCCAGGCAAACTAAAAAAAGCTTTATATGCAATTCAACCAAATCGAGGACAAAAATCCTGGGATTCGACTTGGAAGCTTGACACTGCAGGCTGAACCAGTCGGTATTAAGTTTAGTTTATTCAATGAAGTTTAATCTTACTTTCTTAGAGCATCGCGGCTTCGTCTCGAAGGGAGCAGCCTTAGCGATTATTACTCTATTCAAATTATTCTTCTTCTTATTTTTGTTTTGGCAATCTACTTTCCTCTTGGAAGTAATTTTTGCCAGTGTCAAGTGTTGAATATTTCAGTGATAGATTGTTTCAGTTTAGTTGCGTAGACACTTGTACCACAAAACTGCACCAATTTTAAGACACAATATCCACTATGAATCAATTTGCAAATAATTAAAATAGACAACGAACCTAACATGACAAATGGCGCCAAAAAACTCCTATATTCAAATTATTCTGGCATTTTTGCGGTGGGGGGGGGGAGGGGGAATTTGCACACAAGTGCAATTCCGCATACTCACATACAAAAAAAAAACACTGTAATGACGACACTAACACATAAAAAAAATAAAACAAAACAGCAAAAATTTGTGTACGGATGAGTAACACATCAAAATATGACACGTTTTTGACATAAAGGACTGCACTCAACTGTCGATGCAGCAATATCGATACGGAAAAAGGAATTTACGATGGGGTGAATAACAACAAAGAGGTCATTTTTAATGTTTGTTTTTTTGTCTCGAAACTGTTGTTTAGGTAAAAAATGTTTAGTGCGCACGCCTTGTTGTCTATGGTTTGGTTCACCAGTGGTGCCGAATTTGAGCTCCAAAGTCAATCAGCGAAAATTCTGAAACTTTTTTTTATTATAAAGGGAGCTTATTCCAACCTATAAAAATATTCTGCCAATTTGATATTTTTCGGACATTCCCTATTAATTATGATTATGATTCATTTTTACAATAAGATGTATCAAAAAGATTATTTATTTTGTGAGAGAACCAATTAATTTATGCTGTGATATTATTTTACTCTTTGACGCAGAATGTGACAGTGCAAAACTGCAAAGACCAAATTGAGTCTGTCAGAAGTTAAAAGATATAATAAATATTTAAGGATTTTTCAGGTATATCTCATTTATGAGACTGCCTGGAGCAGGACCAGGCCATGTCCTTTATCGACAACATTGTGATACGGTAACATCACTAAGTTGTCCATCGGCGAGAACTCGGATTTATCTAGCGACAGATTTGAAATTTGTACGGACGAGCCATGGACGAGCAGACCCGATGTCACTGAACCAATTTGACAACTAATCAAGAATAAAATATACGAATTTAATGTTTAAATGTAAACAAATAGCAATAATACGACAAAATTTTACTTTCATGTGAAACGTAACACCGTCTTTTTGTAAACTTGATGTTCCAGACCTCTTTTAACAGCAATAAACGGCATTTTAAACACTGCAGCGTTCACCTGCGCGACTGGACTCGGTCTAGAAAGAAATCCGGGTGCAACTGGTTTTATTAACCGCGTATGCCTATTTGGGCTTGTACTTTGGCAGAGGGGAACGCTTCGTATGGCTTCTCTTTCTGGTACAGAAGCGCGTCTTACTCTAAGCTTACTTTAAAGAAAAAAACCAAACATAAAAAACCTTTAATATAACCGTTCTAGTATCCGTAAAAAGAGTTTTATTTCAGAGAGAGAATGAACCATAGAAATAGAATGTCAAAGAACAACAAAGTCAATAAACAGGTGATCCGAAAATGATTCAATACATTTTATATGAGATACGTAAAATATGTCTTAGATTCATAAAATATGACTATATTATGGCAAAGGAAGTTAATAAACTATGTTACATACTGTTTTCTTTGTCGATAAACGAATAAATGTAGCGAAATTTGGTTTTAGAGAAATGTGTGGCAATATCTTATTTACCTTTGAAAAGTGTGATTACTTGTATTGTTTCTTTTTGTCACATCACAATGACTAAGAGCAGAAGACACCATAGCTCCACGATACCTTTATTTTAAATTCTAATTAAGATTAAAAAATATTTTAAACAAACTGTGATTGCTCATTTGCTACAGGCGGGACGCTAGGGGCTCTTACTGTAAAAAATGTTGGCACATGTCACTTGCTCCTTTGTCTCTTTTTTACATAGACCGTGTCCGTATGATGTTAACTTCTCTTTTCCACGCTTTGTTGGTCTTCTTGAGCGCAGCGAAAATCTTTCTATGTCTATGGAATGAACAAAGTATCCGATGCGACAAAAGGCAAACAAAAAGTTTGTCACCCGTCTACGCCTCGCTTTTGTTGACAAGTCAAAAATTAACACTAACAGCTTCTATCTGCGAATGTGCTCCAACTCATTTTACTGGTGACTTTTCATTTCATCGCATTATTCAATAAGTATACGACGACAAAATCTGGGATTTAGTCCTTAGTTTTTAATAATAATACCTAAATAAAATGTATACAAACTTGAATGGAATTAATTTTGTGGGTCAAAAACAAAAGAAAAATACGATATCAATAATTTGAAAAAATATTGAAAACACACCCTGCCAAAAACAAACTTAAAGGTTAATTAACAAGTGTCATTGCAGTCGGGGGACAGTCCTGAGGAACATTTTTTAATCAAAAAGGGGACTGCAATTATTACACTTGTTATTACTTTTAAGTTCGTTTTGGCAGGGCAGTCGTGTTATAATTTTTTTTTTAATTACTTATTTATTTTTATTTCACACATTTTGGTGGCAAATCATATAATTTTGGAATGTAAGGCCTTTTATTTGTTTACCGATAGGGGATTGCATTTTTTTACATTACAAAAGGGCGTCATGCAGTCGACATAAATTTTTCAAAAAAACTATAGCCAGCTTCACTCGCGGTGATGTAAGAATAACGATACCTCACACATCCAAATATGTTCAGCCATTTAGAATTTATGGTGGATTAAAGAAAATCACTTACATACAAACATTGAACCATTGAACAATACACTCTTCTTTTTGGTCAGTCGTGTAAAAAGTAAATAAGCCTATAGGCTCATATAACTCCAATAAACATAAATTTGAACCCAAGGCAACATTTATTTCTCAAGTGTAGAGAAATCTATTGACTGTCTACTTTGAAATGCAGCCTCAAAGAATCACGATCATGAAGGTGAATAATTTATGAGAAAGGGCTCCAAGTATTGAACTCAATGAAGTATTTTTTACATTTAGACTTTTTACAGATTCTCGATATTTTATTTATTTTTAGATAGTATTAACCACAGAATGAGGTCTTACCAGCTTTACTATTCCTAGATAGGTACCTATAGTTTATTAAAATATAAATTATAGTAAAATGTACAGCGTATTTGTAAGTATTTGAGCATTTTTCCGTCTTATGCCGGCTTTACAGACCATAAAACAAAAAAGTATACATATATAGGCTTTTCGCTTTTCTGAAGAAAGAAAAGATATCTAGGAACTGATAACTAGTGGCTCCGTGAGCTGTAGACCTCGCGATAAAAAGTGGCTCAAATTGTACAAAAATAAAATGTCGCCATGAAGTTTTCAAAGGACAAGACAGTACCTGAGTTATTAGCAGCTAGATGGTGCTTCTAATTTTGATAATTTTTCGAAATAGGTGAATATTTTTAGATAAAATTGGAAAAACTGGCTTGACTAAACAGTTATTTATAATTATCGTACCTGCTCACAAAATTTTACCAGAATCGGTTGAGAAATGCGACCTGTAGAGGAGAACATACAGCGCCGGAAAGCCAGACTGAAATATGTTTTTTTTTACATATCTCCACCAATTTAGAAAAGATAAAAAAACTGTATTGACTTAAAAAACCTATACATTTTTCGAACCTGCTCACAAAATTTCACGAGAATCAGTTGAGAAATGCGACCTGTAGACTGGAACAGACAGCTGGACATACGAAAGAATTTTTGCCGAAGCTGAAGCAGAGACGCTTCGCTCGCACTTCGTGCTCGATCGGTCAATAATGTTTCTAACAGTAATATAAATATTTTATTTAATACATACTTCACTCACTGACAATGCAAGAGATACGATATTCAGTATCCTTCCAAACTTATTAAAAGACTTTTATCTGGATGAAAGGTACCGTCCTTATTTGTATGTACCCCTGACAACGTGTATGCACAATTTCATGATGATCGGTTGAGTGGTACCTAAAGAAGTGAAAGCGTAACAAATACCTAAATAAAAAGACTTACTTTCGTATTTATAATGTAAGTTACGATTCTCATAAGAATATCATGCAAAACAACATAATTATTAATTAAATTGATCGATTCCTTCAATTATAGTGATGGGCGGTACACATTTGAATAATTTAATTACTCACATTAAGAAGGGTTAGCCCCTTCTGATAATAATAGACATCGTGAATATGATATCAAGCAAATTGAACGGACGAATTGAGTTTCATAATTAATACATGTTTCATGTTTGCTAGATTAAACCGAATCACGCCAATATGGAGTGATATTATATTTATATTCTAATTCAGTGTAATATAATAAAGTGACGTCTAGCTGCTAATAACCTAACCCACCTAAATAATTGTTAGTTGCAGAGTTTCGCCACTAATTCTGGCCTAATTTTACTAGTGGTTTTGGGCGTTCCAATTCCAGACCTATTTCCGTAATCCCTAAATGGCATAGACGTCACCAATTGTATTAAGTAATCGAAGTATCAATTAAAGTAAGCAAATTCTATGAGGATAACATTCAATGCAATTCATTCATCGATATACGTTTCGTTTCTGATAAATATTGTAGAATTGATCCGTACAACTTCTTTGTTGTTAGTACTTTCTTACAATTACCTAGTAGGTATTGGTTTGTATTGTATCATACACCAACAACTACCTTTTATGCATTTTTAATAACAATTTACCTATAACCTATACTTTAATTTTAATAAAAATGTACTTTTGAACCACAGATTGATCTAATAGGTACCTACGTTCTTTTGATAACATAACGGGTGGCGCAAAAGTAAAGACCCTATTTGGTTCAGCTATAACATTTTTTCTAAATTAGAAAACTAGATTTAGGTTTTTTTAAATGTATATTTGTGCCATTAAATTTCGTACCATTAGGATTTAAAGATGATGTCTTTTAAATGGTGACCTCCAGAGTTGATACACATTTGAGCCCTATTTATGACATTTTGCATAACTTGCCGTAACACTTCCTGCGATATGTTCGTTATTTCTTGACGAATGTTTTCTTTTAGAGCTGCGAGAGTCTGTGGCTTGTTCACATACACCCGAGATTTCAAAAAACCCCAAAGAAAGAAGTCTGGACTGGTCAGTCCTGCCGGACGGTGGGGAAATCGTCGACGAAATTCACGTTGTGTTCTTATCACTGATGAATTATTCCGTAAGAACATTGACACAATTATTCCACGTTCTTGGGGAGTAAAACGGTCCATGTTTATTTTCAGTGTATTTTATATTTGTTCACTACACAATTTTCAACAACAGAATGACAGAAAATGTCATATAAAAAAAATAAAAGTATTTTCTTTAGTGCCAGTACTTTTGCGCCACCCGTTACAATGAGAAAAATGCCCACTGTATTCACGTCACGCATGGTTTGAAGAAATTTCGCTCGCTGAAACACTAATTACCTAACTTTTTGTTGGCTTTACATCCTCGGAATTTCGTTAGCGAAGTTTCTTGCTGTTATTATGTGACTCTTTGCCGTTAAGCGGTGACTAGGAGAAAATAACGTCGGTGCGCTTAGAAATTAAGGAGATTTGGTTTAAACCACGCATGGAATGTTTATCTTGTGATTAGTTCAGAAATTGGCAAGTTTCATATATTGTGTTTCTTTTTTTAATATATTTTTCAGTAACAATTTACAATGAAAAGTTATGATAATTAATTTAGTAGAAAAATAGATTTTTTCTAGTATTTTTTCTATTATATTAATTATCATAATATAAAAATAGTATTGTGAATGCCCAAAATCTAGAATTTCAATGAAAAGTTAATTCTAAATGCAAAACTGATTAATTCTCCTTGCGTGCGGCGCATAATGTCACGTTCGCAAAAAACTCGAAAAGTGTTTTTGAACACATTTGAATTAAAAAAATGCCTCTTTTTCTACTCCTCTTCACCTTGCATCCTTCGAATTATTCTAAGCTTAGATCACAAATAACGCACGCGCAGTCGATGTGTAGCATCGTTTGCCCGATTGGAGCGCGCGCACTACGACTTTCGTAGTGAGCGATTGTGCTACGATCGCTACGATCGAGCTATACCATGTCGGCCAGTCCATTTACGGAGCTTTTTGCATCCCTTTGCCGTGGTACCATTGATGGTTGGTACGGTGGCAATTATTTTTGCCGTGGTTCTGTGATAGAATTAATTTAATAATTTCCTAAATCATAGCGTTGGTTGAGTCAAATATGGTTAAGCGAAGCGATGGCTGGCTCATGCGTCATGCTCGTGAACGGGTGCTGCCAGTGGTAATGGGTCTGCTTTTGAGTACCTATCTTAACGCATATTAAATTGTAAGAATTGCTTTTTTTATTTTTATTTTTTATATCTTGTACCAAGTGTTTTTGGTAAATATTGCATACTGGGGTGCACTTTCGAGTAGCAGACAGAAGTGATTTCTCAACTAGTTAAAAGTTATTTACTCTCACAATTACCTATCCGATATGTATAGTAATAGAATAATTTTCAATCTACCCATTGCGTGTAAACTTTTGTTAATTATTGTGATGGAAAATGACCTCACTTTAAATGTGGAGGTCTTTTTTCAATGTTGACGACTCTGTATGAAATATACAGGGAGAAAAAGCAACCCTTGATGAGTTTCTTGCCGGTTCTTCTCGTTACAAGGTCTCCCGCTTAGGGTTTGCGAACCGATGGCGTAGCTTCTATGACATTCACAAGTGCTTGTAACGGCCTAGACAGAATAAAGGAATTTGAATTTTGAATTTTTTTGGAGAGAATCTATTGTTGTTGATAGGTGGCCTCCAGTTCCGGGTCAAATCTAGATGGGGGGAGGGTGCTAGAGCCGCGTTGGAGTTTTGAAGGGCAATAGAAAAATATATCAGGTTTTTCTGGGGTGGGCACCACACTGTTCTGAGGTAGACACGGCCAACTCAGCCCCCTTCCTTCCTACGACCATGATGCCCACGGTAAAAAAAGATGTACCACGGTAAAAACAATATTTGCCATGGTAACATCAATGAAATGGGACCACGGCAAAAAATTATTGCCACCTTACCATCAATGGTACATGAGAACTTTAATTACGTGAATTAATATTGGGTATTCGTTAATTTTTTAACACGTTTTTATTAGGTTGCTTTCTCGTTTGTTTGTTTGTTTGTTTCTCCGCAAAGTTAGTTAAAGTTTTTTTTTTAAATATCTTTCGATAAGTATACGCTGTAACTGCAGATCTCAACGAGATGTAACTTATTTTATATTCTTATTATTACATTATTTTCACAATTTATTAACATTATATTTAGATAACGAACCAATTTCAAGGTGGCACAGTTAATACAGGAATACGAATATCAATTTTATCGTAAACTTGAAGTGATGAATGTAAGCATTGTGACTTAAGTGACAGGTATGCTTTGTTTTGTTTGTTTTTAATGAAACAACGATGGAATATTAAGAAACACAATATCTTAAAATCCATTAAAAGAACTTTGGTTCAGCAATCCAGTCGTAGAGCTCAAGAGGATATTTACAATTTTCAGTCTAATGGATCAAAGCCGTCAGTCGTTATCATGTTTTTCAATTAGATTACAATATCAAAGAGATGGCTTATTCTTCAAACTTGAAATTCAGATAAAAGACTTTTATTTTTGATAATCCCGGCTGATTTAAATTGGTTAGAGCTTATAATTGTCCAGAAAAATGACAGAAACATTTATACGAAAGTTATTCAATTTTTGTTTCAAATCGCTTCATATAAACGCGTTGTTCCAGCACCCGAGATAAAGTCGTCTCAAGCGCACTATTATGTCAGTATTTTTCTCTTATACTATACACACGAGCACATTCCTTGTCAATTCCTCGGAGACCGCATTGCAGCATTTGAATTATTTATCAGTCTCCTTTGTGTTACTTCCAAAACCAACTAGTTCGAACCGCCTCGATTTCTGCTCCTTGTCCTTTATTTTATTGTGTCGCTGTGAATTCAACAAGCAATGCTGACATTGACATAATTTAATCAACATTCCGTGCGTCATATAATCAAACGTAGCCCTACGGCGCGGAGCCCTTGGCTCATTTGTCACACAGCCAATAAGCAACCAACCAATTAATTCCCCCACCTATCAAAAACACGTCCCTTGATAAAACTACGGCGTTAACCTTTATTGGTAATACACGGTGTACGAGTTCTACAAGTCCCTGAAAGAATACGATACGTGATACGTAACAAATGAACTGATTTCAGATACCACACATGTACTGCAACCTCACATTCTTTCCTAGTGCAATTTCGTTGTTATTCTGTACTGATACACCGAAAAATCTTTTCCCCGGACACTTTTAAAATACGTAACAACTACGTAGGTACGTTAGCGTAGTTTTGTTTTTATCGCGTCATGCAAGAGAGCATTTTAAACGGCCATGTTCCACTTTTGTTTCTATTCCAATTAGATATTTCTAAAGCGAGGTTGTTGTACACGCAAGATGATATTATTAAATTCGAAGCTCGACGACAATAGATGACACCGTAAAAAGTGGATCAGCAGGCGTAACAAGAACAGGGATGTCTTTATGAAATTATGTTTTGCCCCGGCAGCGTTGAGTGGCTGACGTTGACAAATGACACGAGGGCTGTTTTTCACTGTCAGATCGAAGTGACATGTTTTCCCCTGACTGTGAAGTGTGGAATCAGTAAAGTGAAATAAACGCCCGAAAAAACGCCGTACCCCAGACCTAATGGAGGCGAAAGAAATTAATATGGTTTTTCCGCCGCAAAAAATATATGGTATAATTCAGCGGTCCCAAACGTTTGTGAAAGAAATCACATCACAAAATTCACTTACTTCACTGCGTTACGCTGTTAGCACTCTACACGTGCTTATAGATTATTACATAACTGTTTATTTTCGACAGCAAACATTACCTTTGGGAGCTGCTACCTACACAAACTTAAGAACTTTGGTACCTAGCACATACAAGATATCAATTAAATGAGGTATGCTTTTGATATTCTATGGAAATTATTTCTTTACACACTTAAGTACAATTTTCGGAAAAACAAAACAAATTCAAGAGATCTTTTTATTTAAGACGTCATGCCCCAATCTGTAATGAATTGGGTCTGGAAAAACCTTCTGAAAGCCTCCTCTCAATCTTTGTAAACGATGGCCCCGCGGATATCAAAGCGCATCTGCACCCTCCAGCACAAACTAAATTGAATATTCCCCTAAATCTTGATAGTAGAAAACAACCCAAGCACAATCTTACTAACCAGTAAGAGCTTTGAAACTCGTCAAATAAGTTTTGAGCGTATTTGCTTTTGACTTGTCCAATTAATTTTTCTTTCTCTCTTAACTCAAGTCACTTTTGATCTTTAATCGAGAATTTCAAAACTATGTTAGCAAAGGAAAATAAAATATTCGCTTTTAAAATATCTTGATTTTACTTAGTAGAACTTTTCTGATTACAAAAAGGATAAAGTATTCCCTGTCATTTTCGATTTCTTTGAAGCTCGGTAAAACTCAAATAAATAACAAATAATTAAATGTTATTCAAGTTACATGTCTTTTTAGGGTTCCGTACCAAAATGGTAAAAAAGGAACCCTTATGGTGTGACTCAGTCTGTCTGTCTGTCACAGCTGGATATCTCGAGAACTACTAATGGTATCAACTTGAAATTTAGCATAGTTTGAGATGACATTTGCCCAACTATTTTGCAAATAAGAAATAAATAAAAAAATAAATATCTTTTTTACCACAGGGACTGAAAAGGGGTCTTAAAAATTTTAAGTGGAGCTACTAGGGCATGTGGGGTATCATAATGAAAGAACGTTTTTAATCATTTTTTATTTTTGTTTTAGGCCGCATAGTTTTTGATTTATAATGAAAAATGTAAAAAAAATACCGTTCCCCCCTTATCTCCGAAGTTTGCAAAGAGAAAAATCTGAAATAATTCTATGTGATAGCAGTTTGTATAAAGATTACAGGAAAAATAAAACGATTTCTCAATATAGCACACTTTTTTAGAAATTATCAAATTTCTAAAAAAGTTAACATTAGTTCCACTATCGGTCAAGAAATGGCGCTGACCTAAAACTGCAATACTAATTTTATTATTCTCTTCTGCAGTGTGGTTTAATGGTGCAATTATGATGGTACGGAACCCTCGGTGCGCGAGTCCGACTCGCTCTTGACCGGTTTTATTTTAGATTATTTCAAATGCAGAATTATAATGCAGACAAGTAATTTATTGTCTGTTATATACAGATAACTACTTTTAGTTACACGATATCTTTCGTACACAGTTATCTATTAATAGATACGCCTTTGTTCTGTATGATGTAAATGGAGTCGACAAAATTGTGCCCTCATTAGACAACACTTGCCCTCATTAGTATCAAAAGTATTAGCAGTTTCAGCTGTCGGTCGATATTCGAATTATAAATTGAATTATATATAAAAATAATGACTCTGTAAGCTTCAGACCTCGCGTTTTGACATTTTTGAACGAATTGCCCAAGCTGAAACAGAGACGCTTCTCTCTGGCTTCGCGCTCGCTCGGTAAACAAATTGAACATATTAAATATTTAAGGATTTACTTACAGATTCTTAATTTCTTTCTTTACCCAATACATTACCTTTCTTCCTTCATTTTATACCACTATCGCCATCAGTTTTTAACAAAATTCTACTCATGAAACTTTTGCCAAAGAACCACTTACCAAAATGAATTATGATTCGTCGTAGAAACCATTAGATAAGTTGACGTGATGCCTGCGAATAATCATGATCAGAATAGCTTTAGTGCGTAGGAGTTAATTCGCTAATATCTCATTAAGCCGTAGAACGTTATCTGACGGCTCCGCTACACCGGCCGCTGCGTAATCCCAGACTCCGGGATGCCGGGATCTCGATCCCGTGTCTCCCCGGGATTACTCGCGTCTGTGCAAGGACAACCTAGCAATATTTGCTGGAGACATACATTGTTCCCACACTTGATTTTATTCTATTTGTCAATTAGGTGTTTGTCTAACGAACGTATTTATTTATAGAATCTGTATCGAATACTTACTTAGCTGATGAAACCCAGACGACCTTAGACCACGCAATTGGTTTAGAGGTTCCATAAAAGTTAATAATCTTTTAAGTTGTAACATTATGTAAATTTATTGTCTCTTCGATGTGTCTAACTCGTATAACATATTTTTTACCTAGTATGATTAGGATATATTTAAAATAGATTTAAGTAATGGTAATGTAGTGTAATTTCTGTTTCTCGAAGTTAAGTTCAATAAGTACTAGATTAGACATCTAATTTATTATTTTTCAATAGAGCATGTTTACAAATATGTATAAAAAAATCGAGAAAGCTTATGTCACAACAAGCAAAATCCATAACATCTTCATGAATAGGTACGCACAAGGCACATAATGTAGGTAAGCATACCCTGCACGCGTCAAAATAAACTAACTCATGCCATAACTCATAGACGTCTGTGGCTCAGGTCAGAAGCGATTTACAAAACGTAGCAAACGAGTAACCTCGGAACTAATAAAGGCCCAGATAGATGGGCGCTGTCGCAGGCGCGCCGCAAGGGCTGCGTTTCCACCGTTCTGTGGAATTAGAGGAGCTTTCGGTTGTACAATTGTTTGCAACAGACGTATGTTTACGTGGAGATGCTTAAGTATTCTGACGTTTGAAAGATTTGCTTTCGAGCTTCTGGTTTGTATTTAAATAGTCTACCAGTTACTAACGTTCGAAGTTGTGTTATCAATGTTTAAACAAATTACAGCTAAATGCAACTTTCAAAAATTATAATGTTTACAACACAGCCAAGTTAAGGTGGGTGGGGTTTGCCCTGAGCAAAAGTGGCACCGCGATGAATTTTATTTAATATTAAAATTCTAATACACAATTTTAATAATGTTGTATCGTTACATTCCCTCCTAGTCACTGCTAGAAGTAGATAGCAAAACTGCTAAAAGTGGCCGTTTTTGACATATTTGCTACTTCTACGAATGACTACGAGGGCATGTAGTAATACATTCTAAAAATACTAGGTCAAAGTCAAAGTCAAAAATAGCTTTATTCATATAAACTTTATTATTAAGTAGGTACTTTTGAATCGTCTTTATTTTCCTACCACCCGTTCCAGACTAGACCACGGGCCCTAAAAACTCCACGTAAAACATTATTAAAATCTTTTTCTATTAATAACTTATTAAGTAAATAAAAACCTCCGAAGGCGCCACTTTCGGTTATACAACCGCCTTAAAAGAAAAATAATTTTCTCCTACCTGTTTCAGAAAGCACCATATCCTACTTTCTTTATTATGACTCACCAACATTTTACAAGTGCGGTTTCGCTTAACTGCTTACATTTATGGTGTTAGTTGGTTTCTTAAGCATGTCACGTGGTTTTATTCGAAAGCGAACGAGCAGGGGTGGATCACCATTCTCTACTTGATATTTCACAGGGGTGCTCTGTGACAATTTGAATGATACGACGTAACCGAAACTAAAGACCCGATCAATATTTTATTCACAAGTACCCCCAACAAATGGGCGTCATTCAGAGATGTGATAGTAAAGGGACTCTTGCGATACAATTTAAAAATAAATAAATGAGCAAGTAAAACTGAATGAATTTTCTCGCGTTAGTGTAAAATTATTTTTTCAAGTGGTATTTATCAATGAAGTTGAGGCTGGCGATAGATGTATAAAAATAAACTGTTTTTATATAAAAAGAATTACTTATCTTCTTCTATAAAATTTAATAAATTTTCCAACAGCTTTTCTTTGAAGAATGTATGTTACAATAAAAAATTGGATAATTAATGTCGTTATTACTATTAATTCAGTAACGAAGGATGTAATGTTCATTGAATATAAGAGTATAGGGTGAAGTAAAGAAGTGTGCAGTAAAACAAATCACACTACAAAGAGTCTCATTGAACCTAAATACATGAGACGCTTTTCAACCTATTTTCACTAAAAAATGCAAGTCTTTTCTGCAAAATAATACTTAATTAACTTA
The DNA here is from genome assembly GCA_943789525.1 of Agriphila geniculea. Lineage (NCBI taxonomy): Eukaryota > Metazoa > Arthropoda > Insecta > Lepidoptera > Crambidae > Agriphila > Agriphila geniculea. The sequence continues at coordinate 13,321,271 of OX038882.1, read as the reverse complement.
GTAAAAAAGAACAACCATAAAAGTTTGCTTCAATGATCTAGGTATTTAAAATAGTGAAATAGTATATATATATATATATATATATATATATATATATATATATATATATATATATATATATATATATATATATATATATATATATATATATATATATATATATATATATAGGTTTAATCGTTTGTTTTGTTACCAATAAGTTAAGGAATAGTTCAAATGTTTTGATGTACAAACGTCTCTTAGTTCTATTAATTATTCTAGTGCTATCGCTAGTGCTATTATTTATTCTATGGTATTATTTTCCCATTAATGTACATCAACGGACTTCAGTCTGTAACGCGCAAATGCAAGTCATGACGGACATTGAAATGAAATGGCAGTGCGAGTTTTTGCACGCTGAAGGCGTCAACCATTATCATATCCAGGTACCGATAATCGAAGCATTATTGCAGTGAGGGGAGGAAATACCAAAGACTCATACCAGGCCATTGTAGACTATGGCGGAGGCACGGCTTATCAGTATTCCAGTCAGACGCCGTTAGTTTGGTTAGGGTGTTCTCAAGAGTCTCGCAGGCGATTCCCTAAACAGGTTAGGTAACCGCATTTATATAGTCAGCGGAACACAAATATTAGCATAATTAGACTCGCACGCTCCTTAAATATAAATACGCCACCGATCTAATCAATTGTATAATTGAAGGTTAAACAAACTTACCTGAAGTGAAGTTTGACCGTAATTATACAAGTCGCTGCATCCGAAGAGATTTTCATATTCACCATGTAGTCCACTCCTAAATGTACCAGGCATCGAACAATTTTTAGAGCTAAATAAGAATAAAAATTAAAAAAAGAGTACAATATTTGACTAAATAGTTTGATAGCCGGCGGCGCCAGGGGGCGCGCGCGCAACCTGCCGCCAACCCGCCATTTTACTTGTCATTCCTTTAGAGATCGATTTCCCTAAAAACTTTGGGAAGTTCATGAGAAATGAACTTCGGGGAGAGGCGGGATCGAAAATCTCTTCGGATGCAGCGACTTGTATAATTACGGTCAAACTTCACTTCAGGTAAGTTTGTTTAACCTTCAATTATACTTCGTCGCTGCATCCTCGAGATTTTCATATTCACCATGTAGATGTTCAGAGTGTTAGGGAAATCGTAAATTGAGAAGAAATACCAATAAATAAAAAGAACTCAACTCAATTTCAATAAGTATATTAATTAACACAATCAGATATTGAATCAGCGTTATTCATAATAGCACAAGAAAAAGCGTTATTATTATTATTGTTCGCTTGAACAGGGCGATTATAGAATTTTCCAAAAACCAGTGAGTTCCCTGACCATCCGGCAGTTTTTCTAATGATCTCTATAGGGACACCTCTGCGATCAGCCGCTGAAGTCGCCGCATGTCGAGCGCTGTGCGCCGAGTAAACATTTGTGTCTACACCGCTTTCGCACAATACTTGTTTGATCCAGCGGCTGATAGTAGAGGTGGAGGCATTATGGTAGGGTTTCTTGGTCGTCAAAATTAGTCTTTCTGAATTCACGTTGGCCCTGAACAATTTGGTTTTTTCTATATACGATATTAAAGCGTGTGCTGGACAAATTTGGACTTTATCACTAAAGAAAGGGATTACTAGGTGCGGTTGTTGCCGTCCTGGGGTAGAAGTCTTAATTAAGTCATCTATTTTGATATCGATTCCAGTATTCGTTATTTTAATATTGGACAACTTAATAACCGATAGTGTCTGAACTCGTTGTGCAGTCGACAATGCGAGTAGAACTACCAGTTTTTTGGTAATCGTTAATAGAGGTAGACTATCGTTTGGGTGCCATTTACAAATAAAATCTAACACAACGTTGGTATCCCAAGTGTTTTGATATTTTGGAAAACATGGACGAATTTTGAATATTCCTTTTAATAATCTACTGACATTTGCATCTGAATTAAATCGTTTACCTAATATGAGTGAAAGTGCTGAACGAATTGTATTAATTGTTGAATAACTAGACCCTGTATTAAACTGAATAGTAAGGAACTCAAGAGCGACTGAGTTTGAAATAGACAAATAATCAACAATGTTTTTAGTTTTACAAAATTCCCATAGCTTTTTATATGCTGAATCATATTGTTTAAGTGTGTTTTGAGAAAGGGACGCAATCATAATCTTGATAGTTTCTTGTGTCAAGAGTTGCCGTGAAAACGCTTCCCTGATAAGCGGCATGACACCAGGGTAAGGCTTCGCCAGAGCGGGTGTTGAGTCCTGAAAGGAGAGTGTAATAAGTCTCTGCTCGGTGGGAAGTAAATTGGATCCGAGGATTGAAGTTCTAAGAATAGCGGGAACCACGCTTGGCTGGGCCAGTAAGGGACAACTATAATGCCTGAAGCTTGGTCGTCGATAATTTTACGTAAACATTTCAAAATCAATGAAAAAGGGGGAAAACAGTAGAAGAAATATTCTTTCCAATTCAAGGTAAATGCGTCGATATTGTAGGCATTTGGATCCCTTTTCCAAGAAACGTATAATGAGCATTTTGCATTTAGGCGAGATGCGAACAAATCAATATCCGGAATACCAAGTGTCTGCGAGATCTCATTAAACGCAACTTGTGAAAGTTCCCATTCTGTATCAATGTTAGTCCGCCTAGACTCACGATCTGCTTCGACATTATCTTTCGATTTTATATAAGACGCAAAAATGAAGATCTGGCGTTCCTCGCACCATTGCCAAATTTGGCGTGTAATATCATTCAGGTGCTCATACTGCACGCCTCCCATTCTATTAATATAAGCGATCGCGGTCATATTATCTATTCTCAAAAGAATTTCTTTATTATAAATATCGTTTGCAAAACATTTCAGTCCTATAAAAGCTGCTCGTAATTCTAATAAATTTATATGATCCTGTTTTTCTGCATTATTCCAAAACCCATTTGACGTTTCCCCATTACAGGCAATGCCCCAGCCAGTCAAAGATGCATCAGAAAATATTTCAAGGACATATTTGTTATTTCGGAATGGTTTGACTGACGTCATAATATGATCTCTCCACCAAAAAAAATCTGATTCTAGATTAGTGTTTACTTGCATTGATTTATCATAGTCATCATTTGCGTACTGTAAAGCTAAGTATTTCTCTCTCTCGAATCGCTTCGTATACAACCAGCCGTAATCTATAGCTGGACAGGAGGAGGTAAGTATACCTAAGAATTTGGCAAAGTCTCTAATGGTTATTGAAGATTTCTGAGAAATGTCATTAACTAATTTCCAGATTTTTTGACGCTTGGAATATGGAAGCTTAAGCGCCATTTCCATTGTGTCTATTTCAAATCCCAAGAAGGATTTCTTTTGGCTTGGTTGGAGATCACTTTTCGTATAATTTATTATAAAGCCTAAATTTTCTAAAAGGGTGATAATTTCATCAACATTTTTGGAGCAGCTTTCATAAGAGCTGTTTATAGATAGTAAATCATCCAAATATAGTACTAATAAGTGACCACGGTTTCTTAGGTACGTTGCAACTGGTCTCATAAGTTTTGTAAAAACGTAAGGCGCCGAACTCAAACCAAATGGTAGACATTGAAATTCATAAATACGATTTTGAAATTTAAATCTTAAGAATTTTTTACTAGTAGGATGAATGGGGACAATAAAATAGGCCTCTTTCAAATCAATGTTTGCCAAATAGTCATATTTAGATATAAGCTTTGACGCTGTTCTAATGTCTTCCATTTTAAAATGGTGTGTCACAACAAATTTATTGAGCTTTTTAAGGTTTAAAATAAATCTAAAGGAACCATCGCTTTTTGGTGTAAGGAAAACGTTTGATAAGAATTGACCAGGCACAGACTCACATTCAATAATCGCTCCCGATAGTAGTAGCTTATTTACTTCCTTAGAAATATGACAAATTTCGACTGCGGAAAAAGATGGCTCAACTGGTTCAAATTCTTGAATAACAGGGCCGTCAAATTGTATTTTATATCCTTTAACATAACCAAGTACAACTGGATCATTAGTTATAGATTTCCATGCGTCAAAAAAGTATTTTAGTCTACCAGCAAAAGGTGTTACCTCTATGGCTGCTGATTCGGCTTGTTGTTGGCAGCTTTTGGAGGGACTTTGTACCGGTCCGGAACTACAGGCTGGCGTCTGGGTAGGTGAGGGGAGGCTTGGTATCTCGGCCCACCGCGTTTGCCTCTCTGGACTTGAGTTCTGGGTAGGCCTCTCGAGTTTAACGGGCGCGCTGCATGTGCATAAGGCCGAGTCGAGTACGACGACGTTGACGATTGTGGTTCGAACGATCTCTTGATTTGCAATCCGGAACGCACTGCCGTCTGATTTGCTTTAATCTTATCCCCTAAGTTCTCACCAAATAAGAAAGAGTCCCGTTTTACCCCCTCCACTATATTTAAGAATTTTTTGTCTAGACTGAATGTTATTAATTTCCTTCTAGCTAAGGTATTTTGGCAGTGCAGGTCTAACAACACTTGTCCAACTTCTGAAAGTTTCTTTATGATATCATTTTTATCCATTTCACCATCGATTAGGGTTGACATCAAAATTGTAATAGCTGATATACCCTTTCCTAAGTGATTTTGAGCTTTTTCAAGACGGGAATCTCTTTTTTTGGTTGATTCCGCCAAAACAGAACCAATTTCTTGGTTAAGAACGGGAGCCTTAAGTAATTTGAAATTTTCAGGTATAAGAATATTTTCTATTAACTTTTGGATCGATTCCCTGCTCAACCCGTCGACAACGATCTTTCCCCATCGTTCAGATACTTCATCTCTAATTTTTGGACCAAATATCTCGGTTTTATTTTTCGGCTGACCTAAAGCCTCTAAAATATCGGCTGATATTGTCGCAACTTCCGGTAAAACATTACTGTTATCATTTGTCTGTACAGCCGGAGTATTTTCTAACGTACAAGGTTCCTCCGTCTCTACGATAGGTTCGGGTTCCATTGGAGGTAAGGATATAGTTGACTGGATGCCGCGATTGGTCGAAAAGTCGGATTCATAATCTGTAAGTACAACGATCTAGTTGCAACAAAAAAGACTAGCAAAGACCTTGCTATATTATAAGTAAAACGGTCGCAATCGCGTCGCGACTCTGATAAATGTAGGAAGGTAGACCACAATCGCGTCGTGGTTCTTTATTTTCCTAGTTGGTTAAGGAATACGGCCGTAATCGCGTCACGGCTCTAATAATTCCAAAATGAAATCAAATTGACGTTTATAATAATAGTAGCACACATGGCTTTGTGCAATAGACCGCAATCGCGTCGCGGTACTTCATAAAAGTATTCACACAAAAGCATTTTATCCCGTTGTGGTAAAGAAAGTACCTACTTTGAAAAGCTTAAAATAAAAAATCACAATCATTACATATTGCTAGGCCGCGCAAATTATAAGATTTATGGAAGAATTACTTATTAGTTCTTTGCAATATTTTCACCACAACGACTAAATGATGAATAAAAAACATACATCATTTTCATTATGAAATTAACGAAAAAAAAAAACACACACTAGTAAGTACGTATTTCCTGTTGATTTTTGCAAATAACTAGATTATCACAAAGTAAACGAATAGGTCCATAATATTAATCGGGATGTTGTGTATAGTAGGTAGGTACTTACCAAATTCTGCGTAGCTATCACTGCTATCATCACTTTGCACTAATAAACGTTCTAAACGTCGGATTTTTTTACGGATTTTCTCTGGATCTTTAGATTTATGCTTGCGTTTACCCATATTAATACACTTTTACGAGAAATAACGACTTCAAATAATAATAAAACGATCACTGAGATTGAGATGTTTCGATGCCCGAACAAAAGAAGTGAATGACAAGTAAAATGGCGGGTTGGCGGCAGGTTGCGCGCGCGCCCCCTGGCGCCGCCGGCTATCAAACTATTTAGTCAAATATTGTACTCTTTTTTTAATTTTTATTCTTATTTAGCTCTAAAAATTGTTCGATGCCTGGTACATTTAGGAGTGGACTACATGGTGAATATGAAAATCTCGAGGATGCAGCGACGAAGTATAACTGAAGTACGTACGCCTCCGGGCGCAACCGAGAATTCCTGGTATTTAATAAAGATCTCTATTACTTAACTTGGACCGAAAGCTATTGCGTAATTTTTGTATTGAAATATTTATTAAATTAGATATAATATTAATTCTTTTCATATGAAAATATAATAGGAAATACATCAGCCCCGAGTCCGACCGTACAAATATGAAAAAGTTCCTAAAATAATTATATTTTTTCTTCCTCCTACACTTGGTTTTTGGGATAAATAGACAAAAAACTTTAAAAAGTACCAAATAGCTACACAAATTCTCTCCTCAAAAAAATTCTGGCCCACGTTTTAAATTTAAATACAAAGCCTAAGAGCGGATTTTCTGGTAGTAAAATATTGGGAATTTATAGGTACAGGACCTATATAATTGACTTCAGTAGTTTTTAAATGTATTGTGTATTACGTTATTATTAACGTCATAGAACTGAACAATAGATCTATACGGATACAATGATTCATTCACGCATCAGAAATATTATGTGAAATCGAGTGTAGTCGAAAACAACATAAAAATTCAAATTACAGTTTACAGTCCAATAACTACGAAAAGCGACGGTTTTAAAAGTTGCGAACCATAACAATTGCAGTATTTTGACTAAAGTTTTGCCAGGCGGGAGCTCCACTGCAAAGTAGTTAAGTTCTGTTAATACAAAAACAATTTCACTTGCATACAAAACGGCCAAGTGCCTGCGAGCGGCTTAAAGTTTAACACGGAGTACAGCACGCGTATATTAATGTGTCTACGGCTTTAAATTGAAAGACTATTTTATAAATTAATGTTTATTCAACTGATAGATATATTGAGAAATGCTAGCCACTAAACCATTTTTGCGTAGTCTCTTTATTAGGGTTCCGTACCAAAATGGTAAAAAAGGAACCCTTATGGTGTGACTCAGTCTGTCTGTCTGTCTGTCACAGCTGGATATCTCGAGAACTACTAATAGTATCAACTTGAAATTTGGCTTTGTTTAAGATGATGACAATAAATATCTTTTTTACAACAAGGCCTGAAAAGGGGTCTTAAAAATTTGAAGTAGAGCTACTAGGGCATGGGGGTATCATATGAAAGAGCGCCGTTTGCACGTTATTAATCATTTTTTATTTTTTTTCTAAACTGCATAGTTTTCGACTTATGATGAAACCCCCCCCCCCCCCCCCCCCTCCTTATCTCCGAAGTTTGTAAAAAGAAAAATCTGAAATAATTCTAAGTGATAGCAGTTTATATAAAGATTACAGGAAAGATAAAACGATGACTCAATATAGCACACTTTTTTAGAAATTATCAAATTTCTAAAAAAGTTAACATTAGTACCACTATCGGTCAAGAGATGGCGCTGACCTAAAACTGCAATACTAATTTTATTATTCTACTCTGCAGTGTGGTTTGATGGTGCAATTATGATGGTACGGAACCCTCGGTGTGCGAGTTCGACTCGCTCTTGACCGGTTTTTATTTTTGTTTGAGCCGTGAAAATGGACAGATAGAGACAATTTCGTATTAAATTTCTTGTACGCTGATTCTTACGTCTCTGACAATCCAGGTCAATCTATAAAAGAACCAACTTTTGCAACTAAAGGTTTGAACTTCTGTTTCCCACATATACAAAAAAATGTAGTCAAATTCAGTAATATTAAAGTTATTAAAATGTAAAAGAGCTGTGGCCAGTGTTGTTAACAGTAGCATAATTTAGTAGATGGAGCGGACAGCGCATCGCGACAGTGCATCGAGATAGCATGCAACATGTTATGCTAATGAGCCGTTGACTCAGATAAAACTAATTTATGACGGCTGCCTACCGCTGATAATATTCTACTATCCTTCTAATATTATAAATGTGAAAGTTTGTGGGTTTGGATGTTTGGATGTTCGTTTCTCAATCACGCAAAAACTATTGAACGGATTTGGTTGAAATTTGGCACACAGATAGTAGATAGCCTAGATTAAAACATAGAATACTTTTTATCCCGATATTCCCACGGGAACTGGAACCACGCGGGTGAAACCGCGGGCGGCCGCTAGTAGAGAAATAAAAGTAATATTGTTAGGGTTCCGTAGCCTAAATGGCAAAAAACGGAACCCTTATAGATTCGTCATGTCTGTCTGTCTGTCTGTCCGTATGTCACAGCCACTTTATTCCGAAAGTATTAAGACTACACGAAACTGAAACTAAAAAAAAAATTTTTTCTTCAAACCAACACGTGTTGGGTGTCTATAGATAGGCCTTTAAAAATGATATTGAGGTTCCTAAGACAACTTTTTCTCAAAGTCAACCGTTTGAAAGATATACACCGCCAAAGTGGTAAAATGTGTGTCCCCCCCTTTAACTTTTGAAATAAGAGAGTGAAAAATCTAAAAAAAAAATATACTGTAGATCTAAATAAACACTTTCAACAAAAATTGGTTTGAATGAGATATAGTAATTAGTTTTTTAGATATAGCACATTTTCCAAAACCGCAAATATAACTTTGTCATTCATACCAACACTGTGAAAAACAAAGTTATTTTTGCATACGAAAAATGATAGGTGGTATTAAATATGGTATGGTATAAGGTAACTACGGAACCCTATGGCGCGTGGCCCGACACGCACTTGGCCGGTTTTTTTTTATATTTAGTTAGACAAAAACCTAATAATTGTGTATCGTATTTTCCATATTGATTTGTAAAGCCAATGAATGCAATATCCATTCACTGTAGTTCTTTGTATCTATATAATTGTAACTATTTGTCTTGTAATGAGAAACGTATGTACAGAGCATTACCTACTCTTTCATTATTGGTCGTAATCTTTACAGTGACCACAAATGATTCCATTTACATTTACCGTCGACTACACCACAGATGATTCTACCTACATTTACCCGGGGTTAAAGGCTATTACAGTTTGAACTTAGGTCTTGGCAAGAATGGAGAATGTTACTGGGTCTGTTAAATCACTTAAAACTTTATGATCATGTAGCTAAATGTCTAGTTATTAGTAATACATGTGTTTTTAGTAGTTTCGAAGTTTTAAGGGCTTGAAGGAAATGCCAAGCGCACTGAAATATGTGCTTATTACGTACGACCAATTAACCTGTGTGACCAATGACGTCATTGGTCACACAAAATAACAGGTATTCTAGACCATATAACTTTTCTGTTTTAAGAGATATCGCAAAAGTTTCTTCACAGTTGTTCATGTGGTCCCATATGCTATTGGATTATGTGATTTAACAGACCCAGTAACATTCTCCATTATGTAAGTAGCATTTTTTTACAATCTCTCTGGACACAGTATAATTCTTATTGATTTTGTGATTATGTACAATACAATGAGTTTATTATATGTATGCATGTGCATGTATTATGCACTTTTTCAACTGTACTGCTAATGAAGGAATTAAATCCGTTATTAGGTTGGTTAGGCACATACTTATTTTGACGAATAATATACGATAACAACTATAATAAAAAAAAAATATTCATGACTTTCGCAATTTAGGTACGTAAATCAGAGTGAACAATGTTTTTTCTTATCTTTTTTCGATTGATTTATCAATCCTATGTGAACAGTTTCATTAAAAGCCCAGCTAAATGGCGAGCTGTCTGAAAAGTTTAGTCTGCGAGGGCCTCGGTTGTAATTATGTAACATGTGATCCTACTCAAGTAACGAGCAATAAATCTAGATAAGATATTACATCAAAAGCTTAGTCATTTAGACTAGTATAAATTTATTACAGCCCCAATGCTAAAGAATCGTGAGATTAATTCACAATAAACTACGTAGGTAACTTAAATAAACCAATTGCAGTGCTTGCAAAGTCCTGAAATTATCAGAACATATTTTTCAACAAACTCAGTTCATTTGTTTTTGTAACGCCAAATGTAGCGACATTGAAATGTATTTTTTATGGCTCTTGAACACGTGTAAAATGCATTGCAACAGCTGGAGATCATAATGCAACAGGGGAAAATATTACTAGGAAATAAAGTAATAAAGCTCATATTACTTTATTAAAATTAACAACGATCTATAACAAGTTTAAATGGTCGAAATAAATTCAATGAAATTCAGTCCATTCTGTTGTTAATTAATTCAATATGCAAAACCATACAATTAAATTTCACCGCCTTTGTCTTTACATTACAAGTGTCAATATTAATCGAACTATTCAGGCACTTAAAATTGCTTCACTTACCCATATCGCACACCTCGCGGAGTATAAGTTGTAAAGCTTAAAACCCAAGCGAGTCGTTCATTGTAGAGAAATTTCGTGGTAAACGTACCATAAATTTTATGCTCAAGGCAAAGTTAGTGAATAAATTTCCGTGTCTCTGTTTATTATAAGCTGGGAAAGTTAGCTGGGAGTTGTTACGTAATCAACTTCACGAATGTGGTACCCTGGTTCACTGATTGCGAGGTAGCTAACATGCGTAGAGACACAAACAATGTTTGAGGGCTAACTTGCTCACTTCAAAACTTCTGCTTGATGATTTCAACAAAGGGGCTTGTGTTATTGTCTGTAACTGGAATGTATCAATCATCTCTTGTCAATGCGTTTTGTATAAAACTGTGATGTTTGGAATAAAAGGAAGTATTTCATAACTGAGCAATATCTGCTGAAATTAGATACTGGCAATAGAGGAAGGACTAAAAGTTATTGCGGAAAATGAATGTTTTCACACAACGCTTTATTGCGAGTACTCAAAAGTTACATAATAGACGTAGTACTTATATCTATTCTGTAATAATTGGGTTATACCTGAATGTAAGCTTTTCAGCATCACTATGCATTGGTAATATGGTAATAGGTAGTCGGAAAAGTTCACGGCCTTTTTGAAGCATGAATTTTGCGTGTTATATTTCTGGCAATACTAAAAAAGGCGGGAATGTAACATATTGTTTGACAGCTGACTTTCTGGTAATAGCGGTAATGGGGAGGAAAAGCGCAATTTTATCCCGATAGGTGGCGTCTTGTCTTTGGTACCCAGCCGCCTCAAAGAAACTGTTATTTGTCTTGCTTTTTCATATATTTTTTTATAATTTTTATTAGATACGATTGGCATTTTTTTAATGGTTTTTTTCTATTCAAAGAAAGATTTGACATGTTAATGGAGTAAGTGCGTTGTTGAATACAACTGCAAAAAAAATCGTTCAGCAGCTTCAGGCCTGGTAATTTTGATGATAAAGATGTCCCTCGCTGTGGTATCTTTATTATTTTTAGTACAAAAACTGGCCAAGTGCGTGTCGGGCCACGCGCGGTACGTTAGGGCGTGTTAGCTACCATACCATATTTAATACCACTACCATTTTTCGTCTACAAATGTAACTTTGTGTTTCATAGTGTTTGTATAAATGACAAAGTTATATTTGCGATTTTTAAAAATGTGCTATATCTCTAAAACTACTAATATCCCGTTCAAATTTAGTTCAAGTTAGAGTTCACGCATACATTTTTTTTCCTTTTCAATCTCTTATTTCAAAAGTTAGAGGGCCCGACACACATTTTACCATTTTGGAAGTGTATATATTTCAAACGGTTGACTTTGAGAAAAAAATAGTTATAAGAACCATTTTTAAAGACCTATCTATAGACACCCCACACGTTGCGGGGCTATAGATAGGATAGATAGGAATATATTTAGATAGGATATATATTTGCGTAAAAATAGTAAAGTGGTTTACAGAATACATCTACATACCAAGTTTCAACTGTGTAATCCTAATAGTTTCGGAATAAAGTGGCTGTGACATAAGGACGGACGGACAGACAGACAGACAGACATGACGAATCTATAAGGGTTCATTTTTTTGGAAAAAGGCTACGGAATACTAAATAATATACTAGAAAAAATACGACTCGCACCAGATCAATACTCAGACGGGAATCGAACCCGCGACCTTTGGATATCCGGTCCAATGCTCTGACCGCTGAGCTACCGAGTCACTAGTGACATCGTCGAATTTTTCCTAGTATATCCTAAACTCTTACGCTGTAAGCCAGCGTTATTTCACCAATGTGAGGAATTACCTCGACATTCAATTGAAATATCTTTCCAGATATTTAAACAATTGATTAAGATGAAATAGCTATATATATTTTTTAAATTTGAGATTTTTGCATTTACAATGCTATTTTTAAACAATACTAAATAATATACTAGAAAAAATACGACTCGCACCAGATCAATACTCAGACGGGAATCGAACCCGCGACCTTTGGATATCCGGTCCAATGCTCTGACCGCTGAGCTACCGAGTCACTAGTGACATCGTCGAATTTTTCCTAGTATATCCTAAACTCTTACGCTGTAAGCCAGCGTTATTTCACCAATGTGAGGAATTACCTCGACATTCAATTGAAATATCTTTCCAGATATTTAAACAATTGATTAAGATGAAATAGCTATATATATTTTTTAAATTTGAGATTTTTGCATTTACAATGCTATTTTTAAACAATACTAAATAATATACTAGAAAAAATACGACTCGCACCAGATCAATACTCAGACGGGAATCGAACCCGAAAAATCTCAAATTTAAAAAATATATATAGCTATTTCATCTTAATCAATTGTTTAAATATCTGGAAAGATATTTCAATTGAATGTCGAGGTAATTCCTCACATTGGTGAAATAACGCTGGCTTACAGCGTAAGAGTTTAGGATATACTAGGAAAAATTCGACGATGTCACTAGTGACTCGGTAGCTCAGCGGTCAGAGCATTGGACCGGATATCCAAAGGTCGCGGGTTCGATTCCCGTCTGAGTATTGATCTGGTGCGAGTCGTATTTTTTCTAGTATATTATTTAGTATTGTTTAAAAATAGCATTGTAAATGCAAAAATCTCAAATTTAAAAAATATATATAGCTATTTCATCTTAATCAATTGTTTAAATATCTGGAAAGATATTTCAATTGAATGTCGAGGTAATTCCTCACATTGGTGAAATAACGCTGGCTTACAGCGTAAGAGTTTAGGATATACTAGGAAAAATTCGACGATGTCACTAGTGACTCGGTAGCTCAGCGGTCAGAGCATTGGACCGGATATCCAAAGGTCGCGGGTTCGATTCCCGTCTGAGTATTGATCTGGTGCGAGTCGTATTTTTTCTAGTATATTATTTAGTATTGTTTAAAAATAGCATTGTAAATGCAAAAATCTCAAATTTAAAAAATATATATAGCTATTTCATCTTAATCAATTGTTTAAATATCTGGAAAGATATTTCAATTGAATGTCGAGGTAATTCCTCACATTGGTGAAATAACGCTGGCTTACAGCGTAAGAGTTTAGGATATACTAGGAAAAATTCGACGATGTCACTAGTGACTCGGTAGCTCAGCGGTCAGAGCATTGGACCGGATATCCAAAGGTCGCGGGTTCGATTCCCGTCTGAGTATTGATCTGGTGCGAGTCGTATTTTTTCTAGTATATTATTTAGTATTGTTTAAAAATAGCATTGTAAATGCAAAAATCTCAAATTTAAAAAATATATATAGCTATTTCATCTTAATCAATTGTTTAAATATCTGGAAAGATATTTCAATTGAATGTCGAGGTAATTCCTCACATTGGTGAAATAACGCTGGCTTACAGCGTAAGAGTTTAGGATATACTAGGAAAAATTCGACGATGTCACTAGTGACTCGGTAGCTCAGCGGTCAGAGCATTGGACCGGATATCCAAAGGTCGCGGGTTCGATTCCCGTCTGAGTATTGATCTGGTGCGAGTCGTATTTTTTCTAGTATATTATTTAGTATTGTTTAAAAATAGCATTGTAAATGCAAAAATCTCAAATTTAAAAAAGGCTACGGAACCCTAAAAAGGCTACCTAATATTTAGTTACACAACCCTTTCTTTGTAAAAAGTACCACCTGTTGCGCAAAAATTTGCATTACTAAAAAAGTAAGTACACATGCTTTGATATCAACTTCCTTGGTTGAGTAATTTAGACTGCTCTGAAACGCCGACAGCGCAGTAACTCAGTTTGAAGCAAGCTGTTGAAGTTTTTTCTTTTTGTCTTTTGAGGAAAGTTATTAGAGTTTTTAACTCAGCCAAGTGGTGTAATTTAAGAGGCTCAGTAAAAGGAAATTCAATGTCCCTTATAATAAACTCAGAATTTAGTCTTTTAGAGGTCCAAATTTTGTAAACTTATTAGATTGTTTAATTGACTCACATTAGGTACTTTTTACTTGAAAATTTTCAATAACTCTGACGTACTACCTATAATGAAAAAATAATAAAACCGGTCAAGAGCGAGTCGTACTCTCACACCGAGGGCTCCGTACAATCATAAATATATTTGGATATGTTACTTTAGTACAATTTTTAAAAAAAAATTAAAAACCTGCCTGCTTAAAAAGACAAGTCAACTGAAAAGATGGAAACAAGATTTATAACATGCAGTCGGAGGCATGCATAAAGAAAGTGACATTATGAATGATTTGAGTTATATGCCTCCGACTGCATGTTATAATGTTGCCTTTAATATTTAATCTTGTTTCCATCTTTTCAGTTGACTTGTCTTTTTAGGCAGGCGGGTTTTTTTTTTTTTAATTTATTTTTTTATTTATTTATTTTTAGTTATTATTTATATGATATACCTTTTTGAAATCCTTATAATAAGCCCTTTAATTTGACACACATATTGCAGTATTCTAAAAAAAATATTTTTTTCCGCTACGTATAATAGCACCGTACAGCCACCATGTTGGTTTTTTTATAACGCCACCTTCTTAAGAACACTTGGGCTGACGAGACAAATCTAACGAAATGCTAATCATGGAAATCTGTTCAGCCGTTTGAAAGATATGAGGTAATAAAGAATATTACATACAAACTTACAAGATACGCGCGAAAAACATAACCCTCTTGCAGTCGGGTAAAAAGTAGGATAAACGGCGGACAGGTGGAAGGGCGAACAGGCGGACAGTTAATTTACAAATTTTAACCACAGCTGCTTATGGTGAGTGAAAAACGTTTCAGCCACTCCACATTGCAAACTGTTTATATTACTAAGTAGGAACTTATTCTTCGTTTACTCGTATGGCAAATAGTAGGTAATTATATTAGGACCACCAACTATTATTATTGTAGTATTAGGTCAGCGCCATCTCTTGACCGATAGTGAAACTATTTTTTTTCTTAGGTCAGCACCATCTCTTTGCCGATAGTGGAACTAATTTAATTAGCGCCATCTGTTGACTGGTAGTAGAACTAATGATTTTATGTTTGTTTTTTGAATTTCTAAAAAAGTGTGTTACATTGAGACATCGTTTTATTTTTCCTGTAATCTTTACATAAACTACTATAACATAGAATTATTTCAGATTTTTCCCTTTTGCAAACTTCGGAGATAAGGGTGGGGAACGGTATTTTTTTTACATTTTTCATCATAAGTCGAAAACTAGCCTAAAAAAAAGCAAATGATGTTTTAAAATGTGCAAACAGCGCTCTTTCATATGGTACCTCACATGCCCTAGTCACCTCACTTTAAATTTTTAAGACCCCTTTTCAGTCGCTGTTGTAAAAAAAAATGTTTTTATTATTTCGATCATATTAACAAAATAGTTGGACAAACATCATCTTAAATCATTCCAAATTTCAAGTTGATACCATTAGTAGTTTTCGAGATATCCAGCTGTGACAGAGATACAGACAGACTGAGTCACACCATAAGGGCTCCTTTTTTACCATTTTGGAACGGAACCCTAAAAAATTAAGTTCTCAAACGATTTCAAGTATTATGCGGATTCAAAGGGATGCCCACTATTCTACTCTGAGGGTCAATACGAATAATAGTAGCCGTATTTTAGAAAAATACGGTTTTACAAAAATATTTAGCTCTAACAAAGTCATACCGTTTACGCGAGCGAAATGCGGATGATGCAAACGTGGTGTATCCTATTTTTTCAGGCTTTTTTATGAAAGCAGTAGAGGAAAAGTTTGATCGACTAATGGAAACATCTGTTAGGTAGGTTAGGTATATAGGGTTCTTTTTAGGGTTCCGTACCCAAAGGGTAAAAACGGGACCCTATTACTAAGCCTCTGCTGTCTGTCTGTCTGTCTGTCTGTCACCAGGCTGTATCTCATGAACCGTCATAGGTAGACAGCTGAAATTTTCACAGATGATGTATTTCTGTAGCCGCTATAACAATAAATACTAAAAATATAATAAAATAAATATTTAAGGGGGGCTCCTATACAACAAACGTGTTTTTTTGCCGTTTTTTACTCGATGTTAATAACGACAACAGGTAGACAGTTGAAATTTTCACAGATGATGTATTTTTGTTGCCGCTATAACAATAAATGCTGAAAACAGAATAAAATAAGTATTTAAGGGGGCCTCCCATACAACAAATGTGATTTTTTGCCGTTTTTTGGTATGGAACCCTTCGTGCGCGAGTCCGACTCGCACTTGGCCGGTTTTTTCTATTTAACAATGGTAAAGCATCGCAACGAACAGGATGATATTTGGATTGTCTTTCTTTGTCTATAATAGATAAATAGCAAGCTAGAATTATAAAAATTCGTTAATTCAAAGAACCAAACTTTTTAAGTAAAATTACTTTCAAAGACCTTTCATGTAACTATATTCCATAATCTAAGTAGTTTACTGATGCTCTCATTTAAAATAGCAGACCATTACTTTTACATTTTTAGGGTTCCTTACCCAAAGGGGCCAAACGAAGACCTATCCTATTACTGTCACTCATGTGTCCGTCTGTCCGTTGTCTGTCACAAAGCTTCAGCAGTTAAACTGTTGAAGCTATAGTCTTCATATTTGTTCAAAAGATGTGTCTTGCTGACTGTAAGCTAGATAAAATATACAAGTATTTGAAAAAAAAAAATTTTTACCCACACGTGTGGGGTATCACTGTTTAGAGCTCGATATGTCGACAAAGACTGTATTGTTTATTAAAAAAAATATTAGAAAACAAAGGCATGCGAAGCCGCCAAAGTCCGCTTTTTCAAAAATTTTGATTTGAATTATTTTTTAACATTCAATCGATCAAAGATTGTTTATTAATTACATATTATATTTTACCAAATAAAAAATACCAATATATTGATAAATCTGAATCTTTCTTTCAAATTACCTCATTTTTCTATTACAAACCAACCTAATTTTTCCCCTTAGCCTTATTTGGTACGGAATACTGAATGTGCGAAGTTCTACACGCACTTGGCTGGTATTTTTATTGAATGACAAATGGAAAATACCCAAATATTTTTAAGAATCGCTATAATGAAAGCTACAAAGTTATACAATGACATTGTCACAACCGTCGATAAAATGAAATGGTGCATTTCTTTACAAAATAATTAAAATGAATGGCAAAGGGAAATAGTGAGTTTCGCGTCGCTTGGTGCTCAGCGATGCGTGCGCGGCAGGCGGCAGGTGATACCGCGCGCAGTGGAAAACTAAGTTATTTGAATGAAAAAAATCACTGGTCTGTGGTGCTTTAATTATAAGGCTTAAACAGAATTTTACTGTTTGCAATAACATGTAAAAGTACGGTTTATTTTAAAATATTCATCAAAATACTCAATATAAAGGAAACAAATCCATATCATCGAAATCTAACATTTTCGGGCAACATTTAGTACTGTTAAAGAAAATATTCTAGAAAATATAAAAAGAAATACAATTTAAAGTGATTCTATACCGATTTGTTACAAAATCAAAATTTACGTTTCGTAGCGTCCTATTACGTTTCGTAGCTTGCACAAGGAAGCCGGAACATTTTCATTTGTGAGCCAACGAGGCCGTACCGTCATCACTAAGCAGATAGATTGACAAATAAGCTGGTAATCAGTCTTGCGCTAATACAAGGGCGGGTCTTATTACGATGACGCCATCCCTGCTCACCTGTCTAAATAGAATAAACGATTCTCCTCCTCGTATACACGCAGTCGCAACTATTTTGATAAGCTTTGTCGCAAGTTATGGTCGTAGTAGGGGACCATGTTTGACTGTGGGATAAACGTTATTGTAAATTACTCTTTACGCAAGCAAAGCTATTCGTAATGTGAGTTACGGCACTGCTTCTTAAGGATGACTATTTGGTAACCGTATGTAACTACATTATTTAAAGGGGTACTAATCAGTCTACTTTGTTCAACAATTTTTCTTAGTTTATAATATGTTACTTTCAGTAGGAACTCATTAGGAATGTAATAAAGTTTACACGACAGCAACATAAAAACACGTCGCCAACGGAGCCTCAAAACACTATTAGGGCACTTATTATTCAAACAGCACACGTCCTCGGCGGCAAACGGAAAAATCCAATTAACTTCATACGGAGAGTTCCAAACGCCCGCCGCTAACACTCGAGTCCTCTCTCGCTAACGACTACTTTTCAATAACATTAATGGAATAAACTCAGCCATATTAGTTCTGGCTAGTCACAACTCGGGCTTCAGACATTTGTAATAAATGAAATACTATTTTAGGAACGTAACATTTCTTACCCTTATATAGAATTCTGTGGTCACATAGAAAATAAAAAAACCGGCCAAGTGCGTGTCGGGCCACGCGCCGTAGGGTTCCGTAGTTACCTTATACCACACCATATTTAATACCTCTATAATTTTTCGTCTGCAAAAATAACTTTGTTTTTTACAGTGTTGGTATGAATGACTAAGTTATATTTGCAGTTATAGAAAATGTGCTATATCTCGAAAACTAATTACTATATCTCGTTCAAACCAATTTTCGTTGAAAGTGTTTATTAAGATCTACAGCATATTTTTTTTTTTAGATTTTTCACTTTCTTATTTCAAAAGTTAAAGGGGGGGGTCACACTTTTCCACTTTGGCAGGTATATCTTTCAAACCGTTAACTTTAAGAAAAAATTGTATGGGGAGCCCCCCCTGAATCTTTGTTTTTTTTTATTTTTGTGTTAAAATCGTTAAGCGGTTAACAGAATACATCTACCTACCAAGTTTCAATTGTGTAACATTAATACTTTCGGAATAAAATGTCTGTGACATACGGATGGACAGATGGACAGACAGACAGACATGACAAACCTATAAGGGTTCCGTTTTTTGCCATTTAGGCTACGGAACCCTAAAAAGCTACAGAACCTTCCAACATAAATATAGTTACAGCGTGCACGGTGAAAATGAATTTTTCACTTTCAAAATTAAATTATGGCATTACGAGAACAAAAACTACGATACAGTAACACTATTTAGTAAGTAGACAGTATTCAATTTGCGTTTAGGTAGTAAGTGCTATGTAATTACTTAGCATTGAAATGCAATCAGTTACAGGTTAACGCTGTAAGTATTAAAAAGTATTAAAAGCAAGATTAAACGAATCAGAGATTATTATTACAATTTTACAGTGCGCATAAAGGGTATTTTAGAAGTTTTTATTAAACACAGCGGAGTTTTAAAACTCAAATATGATGAGATTGCGGAGCGAACAGTTCACATGGGAGCCAGAAGCTACTTGAAGTTGCGATAGAAAACAAAAATACTTATAACGGAACTCTGTATACGGCACGCGGCTATGTTTGAAGTTACTAGAAGATCATATTCGTCCCATTCACAGTTTCTAAATTGATCTTTAAAAATAAAACTAGAAATATGTTATAGCCATAGAAATAGAATGTCAAAGAACAACAATGTCAATAAACAGATGAACCGAAAACGAATGCATACATTTTATATGAGATACATAAAATATGACTTAGATTCATAAAATATGACTATATTATGACAAAGGAAATTAATAAACTATGTTCCATACTGTTTTATTCGTCGATAAACGAATAAATGTAGCGAAATTTGGTTTTAGAGAAATGTGTAGCAATATCTTATTTACCTGTGAAAAGTGTGATTACTTGGATTGTTTCTTTTTGTCACATCACAATTATTTAGAGCACAAGACACCATAGCTCCACGATACCTTTATTTTAAATTCTAATTAAGATTAACAAATATTTTAAACAAACTGTGATTGCTCATTTGCTAAGCAGGACTCTAGGGGCTCTTACTGTAAAAAATGTTGGCGCATGTCACTTGATCCTTTGTCTCTTTTGTACATAGACCGTGTCCGTATGATGTTAACTTCTCTTTTCCACGCTTTGTTGGTCTTCTTGAGCGTAGCGAAATTTTTTCTATGCCTATGGTTATTGCTGTTTAAATACTTACCCCCTTACTAATAAAGATTGTATAGCAGCTGCATAGTTACACAGTGTTTTGTCACTTTCTTTTTAATGTCAAATTCAAATAGTTTGACAGAGAGTAACCATTGTGTAACTTTACATCTGCTATTCAATCTTTATTAGTAAGGGGGTTATAGTGTAGTGTACTATAAATCCTCTGTAAATATTTGTCCGGTATTCCACATTTAAAAAAAGTAATGAACTTAATATACACGTCAATGACGGAAAAACGACAAAACCAGTCATGTTATATTCGAAACTGAAACGGCGGCAGTGGCACCGGCAGGCATCGCCTTTAATGGCATGCAAATTATTGATTGCATCAACTGGCAGGCGGTCTTCGCTCCCGGCGGGGGTCATGCGACCTGTCGTTTGCCACGGGATTTACACCCTTTATCGTTTCACCTGTCAAATTTTCGGAGCGACCCCACGGTTCCTGGGCAAACAAACGAGCTCAATGATAACCACTTGCATATTTCATGCACGTCGGTTCTATTAGTTTGAGGGCGGTTTCATGTACCTGGACAAATATAATAGAGCCTTAGGTACTGTGCACTTACCAAACTTCATATACATACTCAGTAATTATTAATTAATTAATATTTCTTCGTGCAGTATTCCTTGTAATTAGTTAAATTCATGACGTCTTAATTAACGTGCCTCCTCGGATATAGTCCATGTTTTCAATCAACCTTTTGAAACAATATGTATTTTCAAATTCAAAAAAAAAAATAACGTAAAATTATATAAAAGCAACAAGGGCGCACTTTGATTTAAAAATAACTATAGAGTTAAGTTTTATAATTTAGAATTCTATTGTGCTTTCTAATTTACATGTAGTGTAATTGTTTAATTTGTTTATTATTTTGTATATTCATATCTAAAAAAAACGAATATTGACAAATCTTTTTCAAAAACCTGGGGGTCTATTAACAAAAGTTTAATGCGATACACGCAGCTGCGTTCGTGCTTCGTTTTGATTGTTTCCTATTACAAATCACTTTCGTATGCGATATTGCGAAGTGATTGCGTGACTTTTTAACAGTTTTTGTCTAGCGTATCTGACATCGTTCGTTTAGTAGTCTATGGACTACGATAACCAAATTCAAAATGTTTGTTATAACTAAAACCAACGAACTGCGGACGACTATCGTGGCCAAGTGACTGCGTTACGCAATTGCGTACGTTATTTTCGTAATAGGCCCCCTGATTCAAATGACTTTCCATACAATGCAACGACTTAATTGTCTTATGCTCATTTTTATGACCTTTAAGTTAAACCACAGATTACCTAATACTATAGTGCAGATACCTCATCCCAAACTAAAGAAATGGCCATCGTTAGGCGACTATCAGGGCGATTAAAAATGTTTTTCTTGTAGAATTCTAGATGGCGCCGCTATCGTCGCAGCATGCTTAGCACAGATAGCAACAAACATTACCGAATTTTCAAAGAAAGTGCAAATTATTGCCGATAGGTGTCACTCAATTTTTATTGAAATTTGTTTAAAAACCCCTCATTTTACTGTTTCATTGCAATTTTGTATTAGGTGATTTTTTTTAAAAGCAATTCAAAAGTTTCATAACTTTTTTTATCTGTATTTGAATATTACAAAAACAAATCGAAATAAAACACCTTTTAACGGATACTAGCGCGGTTTTATTGAATGTACTTTGGTATTTAGTTGGTATTTGGTTTGATTTTTGGTTTTCCGACGTTTCGGCACCTTTGCAGCTGCCGTGGTCACGGGGGACTCCCCCGCAGCTGCAAAGGTGCCGAAACGTCGGGAAAACCAAAAATCAAACCAAATACCAACTAAATACCAAAGTACATTCAATAAAACCGCGCTAGTATCCGTTAAAAGGTGTTTTATTTCATGTCTAGTGAGCGCGTAAGCTTGAGAAGTGAATAAAACAAATCGAAGTAGGTACCGCCAACTAGTGAGGTAAATTTAAACTTATTCCACATTAGTTTAAATTCACCTTACTAGATAACTAAGCCACATCTGATGTACTAAATGGGACCCCATGGTTAAACCGAATCGATAAAATAGGTCTTGGCCATTTATTTGAATAAGGGGGATGATTTTCTTTAGCATTTATACGGTTAGACCGTATAAATGTCACAGAAAACATACATCCAAGGAATATACCCACAATATTTTGAATAATATCAAAGAATAAATTGTGGATTCAGAGAACATTACGTGTAGCTGAGACAGCGGAAAGAGATTTTCGTTTGATACGAAAAATATGACAACGTAACAAATAGCATTGATTCGGCTATTCAAAGCAAATCGTTTCTCTCCGGGGAGATGGGAATAGTGAGGCGGTTTCAGGCCTAACGCTTGGACTTATCTGGAATTTCCGGTCGTTGAAGCGAGCTCAATGAGCCAGCTTTGGCGTTACGGACACTTTCGGTGCCCATTACCTTTTCTGCGGATGTCCCAACACTTTGGTCTTTGTTTCCCAAATTATCGCGTAATTGTCCATCGCTTTGATTTAGTAATCAAGGCTTTTATTATTATTCATTTTTACTGAATGGATCGTTTGTGATGAAAGAGTTTTTAACGAGACTTCGGTAATAATTCTAAGGTTGCCATGAGCGTGCATTCGATTTTCAACGTGAGTAATGGATTAAAATGCTTTTAAAAACGTATTCTGATTACTTTTCTTTCATCATTAAAAATAGAATACAAAAAATTAAAGCAGTAATACGTGGATCAGCTTCCATAGTGCTCCATACAATACTGCCGACCGTGCCTACAAACGGCGAAGAGGCACGGTCTCCATGTAAGGGGCGGCGCTGCGGCGCGGAAACGGTACATTTTTACGGCGCAAAACCATGTTTGGACATTTGCCCTCCACTAACAAATCATAAAATATTCTTAGATATCAAGAAGTGTATTTTACTAATCTGCGGTTTGCTGAAGGGTGATTCTAATTAGTTGGCACATAAGGGTGCAGTTACTAGGCTGATCGTGACACAAAGGGTATTCGTGCGATTGGGACGATTAGCGCGTGTGAGTCGGCTCGCAGTCACAGAGCCTTTTATCTCCACGCGGCAGCCTCCGGCGCCTCCACAAATATTATCGCTGCTCCAAATTAAATCAGAAATCGACGCCTTTTCACTGTTATTGATTTACTTACTCGTCTCGTACCCGAGAGCGGGCAAAATTGTAAATGAATAGGTGGGTACTACAAACGCGGATTATGTTTGTAGCAGCGATAATCCGCACGTTGGTGTTTTAGTTTTAGGGAAAATTACTCTTCTCCCTTGAGAATAAAACACCATTCTACATACCTTTTAATTATTTACCTAGTTCTTTGAAAGCAGCAATCATTATATTATTTGTAATAACTGAAGAATCAGTTAGGTATTACCGGTGAAATCTCTTAGGACATTTCCAGTTCCAGAGCAGTTACTAGAAGCCAATCAGTTCTGTACCTTTGGCCCCGGAAACCGTAATTTTCTGCTAGATTAACAACGCTATATATACAGGGTCACTGGAAATATGACGTATTCCTGCTAAGGGGTTATAGATGAGGTCAAAACAAATATTTTTTGTCATATAATTTTTTCTCAAAAAATTACTAGTTTTTGAGTTAATTGAAATTAAGTATTTTTTTACCAAAAGTACGTTTTCAGACACAAAAATTTAAAATAAAAAATAACTACTCATTCGATTCCGGATTTTTTATCATTTTGGGATAGAAAACAATCTGAGTGTTGATAATGAATAAAAAATTTTTCATAAAATACAGGTATTTATAAAAAATTCAATCATTAAAAGCATATTTTATTTTTATTTTTTTCAGATTTTTTTGAAATAGCATCAAATATCTTTTAAAAAATCCTAGTAACTAAGCGTGCATAATATTTTAAAAACATCACCATCTATTCAGCTTTCAGTTAAGGTATAAAACTTAATAATAACTTAAATAAAAAAATGAGAAATTAAGACTTAACTAAATAGCAGTCCCATTTCATGTAGAAAAATTTCCTACTTCAAGCGCTTCGGAGGTGGCCGTATTATCCTACTTATTACATAAATTTGAAAGTTTGCTTGTTTGGATGATTGTTAATCAATCACGCAAAACGGCTGAACAGATTTGGATGAAATTTGGCACACATATACTTTATAAGCCGGATTAAAACATAGGAGGATACTATTATCTTGGTTAAAGGTTCCCTAGGGATTTTCTCGAATGTAAATGAGGATGAAGTCGCGGGCGGAAGCTAGTTTGCCATAAATGATCAGGCTTACTAAAAATACTTTTGTCCGAGTGAGTTTGAAACAGGATTATTTTCCGCCGATGAGTCAAAATTTTGTACAGACAGCATCAAAAATAACCATGCATATCAGCCATTTTTAATGACCCGCTGCTGGGGAACAAGCCTTCCTTTCCTTTTGGGATAAAGCGGATGGGCCATAACTCACCACGTGGGCCCAATGCGGATCGGGCGGTCGGTGTTAACTCAATGTACCTTACATTGAGCCCTTGGTTCTGGCTGCATTTACAGTCGTTAACACTGACCAATCCACATTGGGCCCACGTGGTGGGTATGGCCCGTCCGCTTTATCCATCCACAAGCCAAAAGGAAAGCCTGGCTGATTTGCATGGTTATTTGTGATACAGTTTGTATAAAATTTTGACTCATCGGCGGAAAATAATCATGTCTTAAACTCACTTTGACGAAAGTATTTTTAGTAAGTACGACCATTTATGGCAAACTAGCTTCCGCCCGCGACTTTATCCGCATTTACATTCGAGAAAATCCCTAGGGAACCTTTAACCAAGATAATAGTATCCTCCTATGTTTTAATCCGGCTTATAAAGTATACGTGTGCCAAATTTCATCCAAATCCGTTTAACCGTTTTGCGTGATTGATTAACAATCATCCAAACAAGCAAACTTTCAAATTTATGTAATAAGTAGGATAATACGGCCACCTCCGAAGCGCTTGAAGTAGGAAATTTTTCTACATGAAATGGGACTGCTATTTAGTTAAGTCTTAATTTCTCATTTTTTATTTAAGTTATTATTAAGTTTTATACCTTAACTGAAAGCTGAATAGATGGTGATGTTTTTAAAATATTATGCACGCTTAGTTACTAGGATTTTTTTAAAGATATTTGATGCTATTTCAAAAAAATCTGAAAAAAATAAAAATAAAATACGCTTTTAAGGATTGAATTTTTTATAAATACCTGTATTTTATGAATTTTTTTTTATTTATTATCAACACTCAGATTGTTTTCTATCCCAAAATGATAAAAAATCCGGAATCGAATGAGTAGTTATTTTTTATTTTAAATTTTTGTGTCTGAAAACGTACTTTTGGTAAAAATATACTTAATTTCAATTAACTCAAAAACTGGTAATTTATTGAGAAAAAATTATATGACAAAAAATATTTGTTTTGACCTCATCTATAACCCCTTAGCAGGAATACGTCATATTTCCAGTGACCCTGTATATATATTTGATTCAATAAAACTGCCGCTATGACCTATCTTACTAAGATAGGTTTAACTGAAATCATTCAACCTAATTCATTCATTCTCAGTGTTATGATTGTAAATGTAGGTGCTTAACATTTATAAAATTAGCTGTGGTGTGTTGGTGTCAGCAAAACTCGAAAAGTATTATGTATAGATTGCAACGTTGCATCCCATCCATTTTATCCCGAAGTGGCAGAAAATAAAAATAGGGAAAATTGCATAATTGAAAGACAGTGTATTAAAAAATGTGTTTGTTTTTAATGGGCACAAAAAAAACGGCGTGACTTTGTTGAATTAAATTAAATAAAGCATAGGTGGCTGGGTACAGATAGTTTGATTCATATTTGGTAGGTAAGTTAGAATCAATTTATAATATAACTAGCGGCCGCCCGTTGTTTCACCCACGTGGTTCCCGTTCCCGTAAGAATATAGGAATAAAAAGTATTTTATGTTTTAATCCAGGCTATCTTCTATCTGTGTGCCAAATTTCTACCAAATCCGTTCAGTAGTTTTTGCGTGACTGAGGAACAAACATCCAAACATCTAAACCCACAAACTTTCACATTTATAACATTATATATATAGTAGGATCATCATAGTTCTCAAAATATGGGTGAAACAATATATCAAAATAGATTCCCATAAATAAAGTGACATAATAACTAACAGGCATCTAATATCCAATCGAGTAGTAATCTCTAGAATATAATATATCAACTGAGATAATCCAGTAAGTAGCGTTAATTACAGGCGAGCATATAGTCAAAGCCAACTAGACCTTAATGTGCTGTCTAGCCAAATCAGTTCAATCAGGCTGATTACACTACTGAAGGCACGAAAGCCAATTCACGAAAGTTCTATATGTAATTCTCACATCTAATTAGATTTTTAAGTAATTACAAATATTTGATGCTTAATTACATAAACTATTAAATTGTTACTTGAAGAGGTTACATATTATAATGTACGAATAAGGTCAACAGTTGCAATATGGCAAAAAATTCAGTACTTAAAGCAAAAAGCAAAGTTAAGTTAGACACATACTAAAGCAGAGAGGATTGCGCCCTGTTAAATAATTTATTTTGGCGGCAAAAATAAGCCGTAAAACATTGTTGCATCTTCCCCGCATCGGGGGAGCTTTGTTACGACTCGGGGAATCCACAATGACCTCTCTAAATGTCATCTGGAGCGGGAATGTTTGTTACGCTTATGTGTGTCCTGATTACACCAGGATTTTCTGAATTAATTTTACATAGCTTTTTAGTTATGGCTCTAATTCAAATAATTTGATATAGTGTTTACTGTGTGTACTATGTATTCCCTCACTACAAAGTAATAATAAAAAAAGAAACATAGCTACCTATCTTAATAACTTGAGAACAATAATATCACAACTGTGATAATATTGTATTGTAGCAAGTACGAGTTAAAGTTGATGTGGTTTGCTAATTTTTTTTAATGTAAACAGTAGAAATCAGAATTCAATGTGCCAACTTCCCATCCAGTTAAAAAATAATGTGAATTTTAAGTAAACTTGAAAATATCAAACTTTTTATAAATTCTATAAGTATATCACCAGTCTTTGTTTGAAACTGGTTGGGCGGCACGTGTAAATAATCTCCTGATTTGCATCCTTTCCCTGTACATTTTCGTTAAATCCTTGCTTTCCGGATGCTCAAAAATACTCTTAAAATGTTTAACATTTTTCATACTTAACAAGCATTTTTGACAAAAGGAAAATGTTGAGTAACGCTTAAAAATATATTTATTCTGTTATCTGTCATTTTTAAATGAAAATACTGTGCTATCAAGGTGAATAACGCAAAAAATGCTTGACGTTAAAATATTTTCAGTTGCACGTCCGTCGGAATTATTAAAATATTTTCATTTCGAAACTTAGACTCGTTCTTTCTTGCATCATTTCTGTGACTGCGGTTTTTAGTATGACCGGGCATTTGTAATAAAAGCTCCGCGTTGTATTAGAATGTGGAAAGTAACATTTTGAATATCCTCATAAAGAAGTTGCGAGATAAGCGAAGACTCTGACGTAAAACGGAGGATATGAATCTAAAAGTCATAAAAGCATCGTAAATTGCACTTGTCCCCGCTACGGGAACACTAATAATAAAAGAAGTTTAAAATTAGTTTCGTATTCATGCATTTAGTACCAAGACAGCGAGCTGCGAGCTTTATAATGAAAAAAAAAACAAATAATAATTTGTTTCTACTTCACTTTTTAATATAAATAAAACGTTGTAATGTGAATGTCGCAGCCAACTGGTTTAACCAGCTACTCAATGAACGGCCTAGTCATTTAATTAAACAGCGCCGTTAAATCACCGGCATAAATGACTTTTAGCTTTTAGCAAATGCGTCTAACACAACATTTACCTACTTAATTAACGTGCTGGTAGATGCTCGGGCCGTAAAAAACTAAAATCAAATTCATATTTAAACAATGTAACAGTATCAATGTATACTTATACTTACCCACATAGCGCCTAACAAAATTAAAAATTACATAAATAAACACCTTTACCTACATGCGATAAATAAATCGTGAGAAACAAAAAAAATTCACAGCTGGTTGACGCCATATTGGCAGCTCTGCTTACAGCCGTCTCAAGGTGACAGAAAACGGAATTATATTTCAATATCTTGGCTAGGCAAGTTATTAAACGTCATTGAACCAAGTCACTTGTCTAGCCATCTAATACGATAGCTAGTCAAAGTCAAAAATAGCTTTATTCAAATAAACTTAATTATTATGTACTTTTGAATCGTCTGCAAATTCGAATCAAAATCGACTTTTTTTAGCGGCTAGATATCATAGGCCGCTGACTGAACGGTGTTGTTAAATGAAAAGGCTAGGCCGTTAATTGAACGACTGATTAAGCTAGTTGGCTGCGACATCTACACTACACATAGTAATAAAAGTTAATCTGTAGTTTAAAATGTTGTTTATACTGGACAATTATGGTTGAATTGTTTAGAACAATCTGTTACACAACAATCATCTGAGCTACTCTCCGCCGACCATGTGCTGCTACCCAAAACAATTTCCTCGAATAATACCTGCCTCTGGGTACGTATAATTTATTATTCATACAATTCATTTTCATATTCGCTAGTAACAGAGTGTGAATTGATTAATGACGGTACGGGCTTGTTCTCGCCTTTACTCCTAATGAAAAGAGAAAAAAAAATCAGGAGCTAGCTGAACAAAGCCTATTGTAAAAATAAACAATGGACTCGGGAAAATTATTTTATTTCAAATGATCAAAACTTCCATTAGAATTAGTGCCACTCGAGAGAGGCTTTTCTAAGTGGGTTTGGGGATACCCTTTCGTTCTGTTGCAAAAACATTGTCGTAAATATAGATGGAATAAGCGGTCCCACGCCGATTGCGGGCATTAGGTTTGCATGTAATTAAAACTTGCACAATTAAACACAGTGAAGAAGGAAAACACGAGAAAATTGAGATAAGATTAATTTTCCTTCTAGTTTGGACGGAGTTTGCGGGATAAGTTCGTAGATACCCATGAAACGGCACTAATTTAAAATCACACAGTATGAATAAGAGATAATACATAAATACAGGCCACTTTTTACACGACTACTCAAAGCAAAAAGAGTGTATATGTGTTCAGGGTTCATGTATGTGGGTATGTGAGTTTCTTTATTCCACCATAACTTCTTAATGCCTGAACTGATTTGGATAAATGGAGTATCGTTAGAATCCTTACAGCATCCCGAGTGACACTGGCTATATTTTTTTAGAAAAAATCAATATGGCGACTGTACGACGCCATTTTCAAATAAGAAAAAAATATTTTTTCTTCTATTATTACAATATAGGCATCAAATGAAAGGACTTGATGAGCACATTCCAAAACTATATAGTAAATATGTCACTAAAATGTGTGAAATTAAAATAAATAAATTTAAAAAATATTAAAAACACGACTGTCCTGCCAAAAACGAACTAAAAAGTTAAACAACAAGTGTCATTGCAGTCGGGGGACCGCTTTCATCAAAAATTGTTCCATAATAAGGTCCCCCGACTGCAATGACACTTGTTGTTTAAGTTTTTAGTTCGATTTTGGTAGGGCAGTCGTGTTTTTAATATTTTTTAAATTTATTTATTTTTAATAAAATATTACCAAACTAACACTAATTACACTTGTAAATAAGTTTAATAAGTACACTTGTTGCGTCTCGAAATCTTGAAAAAAAATTATGAGTTATCTCTTCCGCCTCTTGTCATTTGTGATAACAATTCTGAAATCCTATATAATATAAACAGTTTTCTAGGGAAAATAATCACTTGTCCACAATTTATTATAGGGACAGGTCAAGTAATATAGTAGCCCTACACTGAATGGCTCGTTACACACAAAACGCGGTCAAAACGTGCTCTACATTTTATAGTATACTTTAAGTTGTTGTACTTGAACTTGTAGAGGACACATTGGCCGAGACTAGACAAAATTTAAAGATTCTCAACCTATAATAATAATGTAACGTGAATGTTACACCTATCTCTCGAAACTAGTAATGGGTTATAACAGCGAACTAAAATCTATAGAACAAGCATTCCGCTCAAAAAATGGCATCGCACGAAAATTACAACTAAGTGGATGGAGCTAAAATGCTGGCATTTAATTATGCAGCACAAAGCGTTTGAACACTGTTGCTTATTAGCGACCATAACTTGTATACTCATATACAGGGTTATTTGTAAAACACCAACAACGGACAAAAAAATCGACTCTCCATACAAAATGTCCGAACAGCTGATCGAGTTTTGTATGAAAAGTTGATTTTTTTTGGCTGTTTTTGAAAAAGTCGTAGAAAAAAATGTTGTTGTATATGATGTTACTAATCTACTCCTGCAAGGTTGTTGTTGTTGTACAAATAACCCTGTATATTTTCTAAACTTTAATAAAAAATTAAGATACACTTTTTCTGCATCTTTTTACTGCCTTCTTTGCGTCTTTTATACCATTTGACTACACAGGACGTCATTTCTGATTAACTCTCTCTTTCTTTCTTTTCTTTACAATACAAACAAACTGCAATTATTGTAAAGAACACTAACGTTAGTCCCCGAGCATGTGGCCAGCCCGAATAAAGCTGTGCGGTTTGTAATTTTTGGCCTCGTGGTGCCATTTTTTAAGTAATATTTGTTACGTGCCGGACTACAGCTGCGCCACAAAAAAAAAAGTTGGAAATCTGACTTTTTGACTATGCCATGATGAAGTCTTTAGTTTGTCGGAGTTTGTCGCCAAAAACCAGAGTTTGTCGGTCTTCCGTTTAGGAGATACATGTGGCTCAGCTGTAGAGACATCTCTACAGCTGCGCCACACAGATCTCGAAAACGGAAGGTCGTAGCGAAAATCTGATTACTTGTATGTATAGCCGTTAGTTTGTCGAAGTTTGTCGCACAAAAACCAGAGTTTGTCGGTCTAGCGTTTAGGAGATACGTGTGGCGCAGCTGTAGAGACCGTCTCTACAGCTGAGCCACACAGATCTCGAAAACGGAAGGTCGTAACAGAAATCTGATTACTCGTGTGTGTAGCCGGTAGTTTGTCGGAGTTTGTCACCAAGAACCAGAGTTTGTCGGTCTTGCGTTTAGGAGATATGTGAGGATACGCTGTGGAGACCTTTCTACCTGGATCTTGAGAACGGAAGGTCGTAGCAAAAATCTGATAACTCGAGTGTGTAGCCATTAGTTTGTCGGAGTTTGTCACCAAAAATCAGAGTTTGTCAATCTTACGTTTAGAAGATATGTGGGGATATGCTGTAGAGATATTTCTACCTGGATCCCGAGAACGGAAGGTCGTAGCGAAAATCTCACATATCTCCTAAACGCAAGACCGACAAACTCTGGTATTTGGCGACAAACTCGGTCGAACTACCGACTATAGATATGACTGATCAGATTATCGCTACGACCTTCCGTTCTCAAGATCCAGGTAGAAAGGTCTCCACAGCGTATCCTCACATATCTCCTAAACGCAAGACCGACAAACTCTGGTTCTTGGTGACAAACTCCGACAAACTACCGGCTACACACACAAGTAATCAGATTTCTGTTACGACCTTCCGTTTTCGAGATCTGTGTGGCTCAGCTGTAGAGACGTCTCTACAGCTGCGCCACACGTATCTCCTAAACGCAAGACCGACAAACTCTGGTTTTTGTGCGACAAACTCCGACAAACTAACGGCTAAACATACAAGTAATCAGATTTTCGCTACGATCTTCCGTTTTCGAGATCTGTGTGGCGCAGCTGTAGAGACGTCTCTACAGCTGAGCCACATGTATCTCCTAAACGGAAGACCGACAAACTCTGGTTTTTGGCGACAAACTCCGACAAACTATAGACTTCATCATGGCATAGTCAAAATGTCAGATTTCCAACTTTTTTTTTGTGGCGCAGCTGTAGTCCGGCACGTATATTTGTTTGCAATTACACTTCCATAGATTTCAGTTCGCTGGTTATAACGGATTTTTCGCGTACTGAACCGAAACCACAGAATATATAATAATACCACCGAAACCACATAATAGTACTAAACGTCCGAAACTAGGAAACTATGTATTGGTTTTCGATAATGGTTTTCAAAACTATTTATCGATTGCCTATACCGAAAACCTAAATAACTAGTCAAAGCAAATCGATCATGCCGAAGGTCTTAACTCTGCTATACAATAATTGTTTTTAGTTTAAAAAATTTAATAATAATACCAACACATAAAATCGTAAAATGGACGCACGGATATGGTAGTTATTGAGTTTTCTAAACGATATAGTATTGCAATAAGGTCTAGTATTAAAATATCAACGTTTGGTTGCTAATAACGTGTTTCTGTCGATAAATTTATAGTTTCACCGCAGACCATACATAATTTTCGGTATTGTACCGATACATATTTTAAACAACTACTTATGGTTTATAACGCCCATTTCTACTCAAAACACAAACATGCCTCCTTACATAAGTGATACACAATAAGTAAGTATTAAGTTAAAAATTGTTTTTCTAAAATGTTTTATTTTTATTTTGATAATATAGCACAGAGATTTTTATATTGTTACGGACGCGGGGTACGGGATTGGAAGGAAAACGCTGTGGTTGCAGAGACGACGCTTTATTACCAAAAACACATTCACAAACTCTGAATGTCGTGGTCCGCTCTTCTGTGTGGTGTAGTCTTCTTACGAACGACGTAGCCACCCAGCGCTGTTACTCGTTGACATTCCCACTTCTTAACCTTCGATATTGCGGTCCGCCCTTCCAAGTAGCATCACGTGCGAACGACGTAGCCTCTCGGCGCTGAACTCGACGACATCCTCTTCTACTCCTCCGTGCTAGCACCAACTATTGCTAGACCTCACCTCCAAACTTCTCTTCATCACCACTTCTTCATCTTCCTCTTCTACTAACTACTATACTTCTTCACTACCACTTTACAACTTCTTCATCTTCCTTCTTCTTGTTCCTTTCCCTTCTTCTTTATCCGACTAGTCCTTCTATTGAACTCCCACTACTGAACTACCACTTTTAACTACTACATCGATTGTGCGTTTCGCCGCTGCTTATATATCCCATAGAACCTTCTAGTTACTCTAATTTCGATAGTCATTTCGTTATTCTTTTCGTTTGTCTTTTGTAACCATTTCCTGTCCTTTTTCTTCTTTTCCATTATTTCCCGACGATACTAGAGTGTTCTATTTCTCTATCAAATATGTAAATAAAACATGTAAACATTCTAGAAATATCGTAAAAACCATACCATCAAAATGCTTTGGTCCGACAGAGGATCGAACCGCGGGCTCTCGTGTATAAGGCGAGAAGCCACACCACTATGCCACTGTGACTTGACAGCTAGCGGCAGAATTGGTGATCGTTTGATGCTCTATGTCTCCTCTACGTAATGTGACGTCACGGCCGTCACAATATTAAAAAAACTACAAAAGTACTTTTTTGCAGTTCGATCGCCAGCAACTAACTACATGTAAAAGAATATTGTACCACAATGCACAAGTACAAAATATTGTACTTCGCCTGTAACATAACTTGTATATTGCCTTGTGTCTATGTTTGGTGTTATCATTCAGTTTTTTTAAACTTAACACCAAACCTTCCTACCCATATAATATGAACTGATTTAATTAAACCAAAATTATTTAGGAAACGCGATATAGTTTAATATTTAAAATGTTCTAAGTAATTAAGCTTGATGGTAATGTCGAGAAGCCCCAAGAATGTTCATAGTTCACGCTTGATTAGATACCACGTGTAAGCTAAGCAACATCTAAACTAATAAAAAAATTGTGGTATAAGTATACAAAAGTGTTACTATTCGTTGTAAAATACACATGCTTTGAAATCTGTCGTTGAGAAACTGTCGCTCGTCTGAAAACTCCCTGCGTCCCCACTGACGGGCGATTAATCGCTGAGCGATATTTTGTCTCTGAGAATAGAATATACGGAGTTCTATAAGTAAACGCCCACGAGCTACTTTTTGTAGCTGCGATAAACGCGGCGTTAATTGCGGCGGTAATCGCGGCGCTTTTATGTCGCTGGCTAAATAAAACCTTTGTCGTGTCATTTCGTGGGCGATTAACGCCGCGATTATCGTAGCTACAAAAAGTCGCCCGTGAGCGGTTACGCTAAGCGCTATCGCAAACGGGCAACTTTTGTCTCCGCAACTTTTTTGTCTCTCACATCAAGTCCACAGTAAATCCTCAAAAGTAGACCCTTTGATTTTATTGGAAAAAAAATTAATTAATCTGATTGATAGAGTTTTAATATATTTATATCGATAGATAATTTTAGGGTGTTCTAAAGAAATTAATGGGACAAACGAAATGAACCAATTTTTTTTAACTTTGGAGTAACATTTAATAAATTTATAAAAAGTATTTTTTCCAAGACCACAGCAATAATATAATAATAATAAATACTCATAACTTTTTCGAGAAAGTCGTACGTCTAAACTAGTAAGTATAAACTGAAACTAAAATACTCCTTGTTTACGTTGAATGTTGAAACTCGACCACACAGATTACCACGAGAATTGGCCCATTAAGGCCCGTAAAAGTCAAAATTTATTGCTTGATGATCTATAACGTTATATTTACGAGACACGTCTCAGTAGTAACTTTCGGCTCCTTGTTATTACGATTATAGCTTAATCGTAGGCACACGTTATGTAAATAAAGCTGTTTTTATATCGATAAACTCTTGTTAAAGTAGTGATTTTTTGACAAAAAATATTGAGAAGAAATAGGTTGCAATAATATTTTTGGAAAACCTCATGCACTAACCTCTAACTCCATGATTTTTGCATTTTTTAAATACTGTATCATATTTTTACTTGCTATAAATAAATAAACATAAACATAATGAAATTTCTACTGATGTAAATATTTAGTCATCTTCGTTAAATCATTACCAAATTTAAAAAAGTCCATATTAACTACGTCAAAATATGAGAAAAAAACCTTTTTATATTAAGTTCTCATATCAGTTTCGGATGGACAAAGATACATTTTCAAAACAAATACGACTTGTTTCTAAGAGCTTAGGGTCACCATCACATAAACACGTTGCCTTTTGCGGGACTCGAAACCGCAACCATGGATCTCGGAGACCTTTTGGGAAGGCCCTTGATAACGAGGTCACTACCTTAGGTCACTAGGGTAGGTAAATCCTGTAATCCAGCTGTCAATAGGTCTCTATCTCATTACTAATGAAGTGACACCCTAACAATTTGATAAGTATTACGACCGAATCATCGTGAAGGGTGAGGGCTAAAGTTACTTTAAACACAGTCTAGTGTGTAAAGATTAAATAGCAATAAGTTAACATTCTCATAACACATATACACGGTTAATCTTTAAGTAGGTATCTAAAAAGTAATAGGTGTATCTCTACTCTTTACTAATGAAGTAACTAAGTATATTTAAAAATTAAGGGTGTATATTTTCAGCAATAACAACACTGACTTGCGAAGAGGCTAACATGATTAAAAATACTTTTGAAAATGTACCCTACCCTGTTAAACTTTTACAAACTTTAACTAACTTTTGAAATGTTTTTCTCGCTTTGCACGAGAGTATAACTTTAAGTTAAACTTCTTCCGTGTTATTACAAAAGATATTTAAACACTGTTTAACTAAACACCTGTTTAAAAGTGATACTGTCTTTTTCAAACAATATTGTCAAAAAAGTGACAGCATCACATTTAAACATGTGTTTAGTTAAACAGTGTTTAAAAATAATTTGTAATAACACGGCGTGTGTTTCGATTTCATTTACAAAAATGTAAAGAAAAACTTGAATTTATATTGTGCTCCACTTAAGTTAATACGAGATTAAATTCAACGTCCTTTATACAACTGTCGTAGTCTTAATTGTAACTTGTCCAAATGGGGTCCACTGATAGTAATAGCTGAGTAATTCTATGCATCAGAGACCTGTGTTGGTGTGATTGCGCGCCAGAGGGCGCCGGCGAGCTACTTGTTTATTTATCACTTTATTACCCCACTCAACGTCGAGTGGCGGGAGAAGCCACAATGTGACCCTGCACTGATTGAATATTAAACATTCCTGCCAGTCCTATTAAAACAAGAGTTTTCAGCTTTCACTTCAATGCAAAGAAACAAAAAAAAATGGGTGTTTTAAGTGCTCGTGGTTTTACAGAAATTGAAATTATTTGTACAGTTTTTTGTTTAAATTAAATTATAATCCTGAAATTACAGCAAAAACCTTTGCCTAGCTAATCCAGTAAATAAAAAAATCGAACTACACTTATATAAAGAAAAAGTCAAATAAATATATAAAATCATAGGATGTTTTAAAACTATAAATTACAAATTATGATATTTACTATACTTATTATAAATAATCATCTAAATAGTGTGTTACTTTATGGGGTAAAATAAAAAAGTGTGTTACTTTATGGGGTATTTACATGGAGTGACTTGAAAGGCGACTTAATCAAATAGCACTTTTTATCGACGATCGCTTGTAAAATCTAATCGCAAACCTAATTTCAAGGAGGTGGCGATTAGATTATACAAGCGATTGTTAATAAAAAGAGCTAATTGACTATAGTAGCTGGTTGCTACCAAGTCGACTCGTAAATACCCCGTTATTATTTTTATAAAAAAGCGCAGTGCTTAAACTCGGACGAATACGTAATAGGAGCGACCGAGTAATAAAAGTTTTGTAAAATAATATTTAAAGAAAAGGGTGCTTTAGAAATGTTTATCCCACGCATATCCTTAAAAAGGCTCTGATTGTCAAGCTGACGGGGAGCTGTATTCAGAAGGTCACGTCCCCAACTCTAATTTGTAACTTTTTCAGAAGGAAAAGTTGCAAAAGGGAGAGAGAAAGGTTTGCACACGGGCCGGATTAGGAAGGCTTCGTCGCCGCCACGGAGGAATAATGGAAATGAAAGTTCTAACAGTCTCGGCTTACTTAGATTGTGCGGCTCCCAGGAATCTCGGCTGCGGATTATACTAGACACGATCTAACCACAACATAAATTTCCTCTTAGCGCCAAATGTTTTTAGGAGCACAGCACACACCGTTATGTAGATTACACTAAGTTCTATTGCTTATGCTGTAGGTAGAGTGTAGAGATAGTAATTAAAACAATGCATTAATTTAATTGTACAGTTTCAGTTTACACGAATTAGATAGGTACCCGAAATACGAAGCTTCACTGGAATTATATGTTAGGAATACTGAGTCAGTTTAAAATTCGACTACGGAATAAACTATTTATTTCCGAGTAAGCCGTCTAAGATATTCTCTGCACAAATAGTTATTTAGAGAATCTTCCAAACGTTTAACGTTGAAATAAACGAAATTAGATTTCTTAGAAACAATATGAAACTATTTTATTAAAAGTATTATACTTAATGTAGGTATTTATAATCGCACAAGATCGAAAGTATAAAAAGTATCTTGCCTATCTATACATTTTTAAAAGTTGTGATTTCATAATAGACTCTATGTAACCGTCAACAGTATATTATATCATATCTGTAAAAATAAAGTTATTAGAAACATATAAAAAGCAATTTGTGCATGGTTCATTTATAAAATTGTTGAGCAATATCAAAATGGTTGGCATTTTAATGAGTCCATATAATTGCCAAGTCGGAATGTAATCGAAAGGAAACACAACACGCCGCTTGCGTTAAACGAGTAAATGAGTGGAGAACGTTTTAAAAGTAGCAATTGGTGTCTGTATCAGAACAAATTGTACATTCTGAGTTCCGCTAATGAGATCGGGGGAGGCTGAGTTGTGGTGCAGGCCATAGACTTAATAATATTGTTTGAAATCTGAAAAGAAATCGGAGACGATAAGACATGAATTATAGTGCCGCCGTTCTACTCTGGCGATCTACGTGGCGCACCGTATTGTTTACATAGACAACGTTCTACGCCGCTAAATTACGGACGTAATAGACGGCACCGTCATCCTAGGAAATCCTAGCTTTACTGTATTGATAAGACGCTTAATGGTTTATTATTATTTCAGTCGAGGTTTTGCTATTGTCTTTTTATCCACTTTCTAGGTGGGCCATAGGTAATCTAATCGTCATTATCTTTTAAGTTTACATCCATCATTTAATTAATTTTAAACTTAATACAAACTACTTACGAGTAGATTGTCATCTTTGTAGGTTTAAAAACTACGCTACGATTTTGTTTTATCATCGCTTATCTTCAAATATATAACAAACGTCTCTTGAACAGCGGTAAATACAATTTTTTTTTTAGATTAGGGAGTCAAAAGAATGTTAGCGATCTATTTTTTGTTAAAATGGGATGTTACTAATCGGGCGACTGAAAAATATACTGCTGACTGTTAATCGGATAATAAAATACTAAACCAAGCAACGGCTGATTATGTTTGCGACAAAATACCTTAACGTGTGACAAAGTGTGAATTATAAAGAATATGTAAACGAGCAGCTATATGTGGGAAATAATTAATCTCTAAATGAGTGACAAAAAATACTGAGTGGGCGACTATTATACCTAGTAGCACAGTTTATGTCGTTAAGCTGTGCTAGTAGGTTGGGTATTACACGGGTGTCCGGGAAGTCATGGATAACCTTTTACCTGCCGATGGGCCACATTGGGACCTACCAATAATAAAAAAAATACCTTAGTAAAAGTCTTATGGTTTTGAGTTTTTTGATGTTTTATGCAATTTTGGAAAATTTCTACCTTTGATCAGTTTTTTTCATGCCATTTCTACGAACGAAAACTTTTTCGATTATGGTTTTTTTTATTTTAATTTTGAATCATCCTGCTATCGATTGAATACAAGAAAGTTAGAGATATCCTCTTTTGAACACCTAAAATTTAGGTCAAACTTAAAATTTTCATCTACAATTTTTTTTATTAAATTTTAATACATAATTTATTTTGGAAAATACATTTATTTGCGTTTGATTGGGGTACATCATTTACAGGTCTCTGAATAATAATTATCACCTCCCATTTAGCCAACAACAGCAGCATGCAAATGACAACAAATTTAAAACTATTTATCATGCATTATCTTAAGTACACAAAGGAAAAATCAAACAAAAACAAAAAGAAATAACAATCACAATAATTCCAGTGCCCTATGATTCCAATCCCTTCGCCATACTTTACGAGCCCACAAATTCCAAATTTTGGCGGTAGCTTCATTTTGTTGCGACGACACGTTTACTGTTTTGCTCAAGATTTTCTAAACAAACTGACAATCGCCAGTGCTTTTAGACTTGTTTGGAAAGTGATTTGGATTTAGTGGACTCTGGTGTTAAAACTACTTTGCTTTTCTACGGACTATTGATTTTAAACATGCCCAGTTCATACACACCAGCTGAATATGCGCATATGCATTTCATTTACGGTGAATGCCAAGGCAACGCCAATGCTGCTACTCAATTGTATCGAGAGAGGTAAGTGTTCTGTTTACTACTAATTTCCTTTAAAGTTTAAAAACAATGAATTAATTTTATTTACATGTTATTTTGTTGTTATTTACCTCCACACACCTAAAAATAAACATGTTTTGCTATTACAACTCTATTTCAAACACTTGCCAAAAGTTACCCTTTTGGATTATAAATTGTAATAACAAGAGTTTAAAACAAAAAAGTATTAACTATTATACCATTTTAAAATCCTTATGATGTGAAGTATTTTTTAAAATAATTTTCACACTCCGTGTTGAAATTTTTTTTCACCAGGGCCGATCAAAAGTTGAGTAAAAAAAAAATTGTAGGTGAAAATTTTAAGTTTGTCCTAAATTTTAGGTGTTCAAAAGAGGATATCTGTAACTTTCTTGTATTCAATCGATAGCAGGATGATTCAAGATTAAAATAAAAAAAACCATAATCGAAAAGTTTTCAGTCGTAGAAATGGCATGAAAAAAACTGATCAAAGGTAGAAATTTTCCAAAATTGCATAAAACATAAAAAAAACTCGAAAACCATAAGACTTTTACTAAGGTAATTTTTTTATTATTGGTAAGTAGATCCCAATGTGGCCCATCGGCAGGTAAAGGGCTATCCATGACTTTCCGCACACCCTGTATAACGGATTTGTGCTAAAACAATAAGGTTAGGTTAGGTAATTGTTTTTAAATAAAATATATGCTACAATTTTAATATAAAGTCTGCCGTAAAGTTCTCACTAAAATAGAAAGACCGCTTAATAATTATTGTACTATTGTCAATATTTGTAGTCGCCCTCAGTCTGTTGCCCAATTAGTATTCCAGTACCCTGTATTCAGTATTTTTGATACCTTGAATTTTCAATTATGAGAGTCATTCGCCGAGACTGTCTATCAACGATAAAGTCTGTGGCTTGAAAGGAAGGCGCAGGGAGCGGGGAGCGCCCGGGCGCTACACTGTCTCCGAGGACTATATTTTACGTTTAATTGACGCACAGCTGTCAGTTAATGAGACGTACCTTTTTATAATTCCGACTCAAATTCATCCGGTTTCTTTCTACCGAGTAATTAAAAAGCAAGAACATCGGGGATTCACACTTTTCCAATTTTCTGTTTATGTTTATTTATGAAGCGTCATTGTTGCCTCAACAATTACTTATTTATGAAAAATCTCCATCTAAATAATCTTGCGAAGATAAAATCCGAGGAAAAATTTCTATTTCAGCATTGTGGGTACATTATTAAATTAAGTTACAAGGCACTGTTAGTCAAAAATGTTACACGTAAAATCTCGGTACGTAATAGTCAAAACTGCGAAAAGTTTTAATAGGAATCAGAAACATGGCATACGTTGAAAGTTTCTGGTTAGAAAGTTGCAAGCGGACGCATTGCAAACTACTTAGGAAATTCATACGTCGCGGACTCGCAAGTCGAAACTGATGTTGTGTCAAAAGAAAAGTATTGTAAAGTATTGCTCGCTTCCTTTCCAAAGAATTTAGAATTATTGCACTTCTCAACTCTGCTGCGCAATTTATATCGAAATGTTTCAACTAAACACGCGAACATATATTTTTGATAATATCTACTAATAAATACAAATATTTTCTTTTTAACACGTTTTTATTGGGTCGCTTTCTTGTTTAGTAGACTAGCGGCCGCCCGCGACTTCGTCTGCGTGGAAAGTTTTTTTGCTCTCCCTCGGGAACAATACTTTTTATCGGGATGAAAGGTACCCTATGTCCTTCTCTGTATCCCTGACAACGTGTATGCAAAATTTCATGATGATCGGTTCAGTAGTTAAGACGTGAAGGCGTAACAAACAAATAAACAAACAAACAAACGGACTTTCGCATTTATAATATTAGTAAGGATTATATAACTAAGGATTTCTGATGAGCTTAAAGACTTCACTGTATAGGGCGTAGTACAAATATCTATTCTGTGGTATAGGGTTATAATAATCTTGGAGATATTATTTTATACTTTTTAGTCTGTTTTTTCTAGTCCTTTTTATATGTGTTTAGTCTGATTTTTATACTTTTTAGTTCGTTTTAAAACCTACCTATAAAGGTAGTAGGTATTAGTTTCAAATTACTGACATATTTTTATGACTTTCTGATTGATCATCGCACAGCCGAAACCACTTGATGGTTCGGGCTGGAAGGCATAAAGATAGTTAATATGACGTAGGTTAAGAAAAGATATTTGAAAATTGCCAAGGGAAGTAAAATATCACGCGGACGAAGTCGCAAGCAGAAGGTAGGTAATAATATAGATGTTGAAAATTTATCACGTGAGGCTGCGTTCAAACGATAACACACGACCCGACCTCAACCCGAACTCAACTCAAACTCACCTCAACCGCAGCGCAGCCCACCTTGAAATAGGTCGCTTACAATTTTGAGTCTTATGACATATAAATAAGCTCCTGTGTAATCTTCAGGTGAGTTTGAGGTAAGTTCGGGTTGAGTTTGAGTTGAGTTTGAGTTGAGTTCGGGTTGTGTTCGGGTTGAGTTCGGGTTGAGGTCGGGTCGTGCGTTATAGTCTGAACGCAGCCTGATTCTCCTGACCAGTCGCAGCCAGTGACATAATATTTTGTTAAGGGTACCTATTAGGTATAACATTTCTATGAAAACTATATTGACAAAAAACGCTCTTACAGAGACATTATCTAAGTAAGAAATTCCTTTACTATTAAAAGGCGAATGTGTTTTTCTTCGTCTTTTTACAGACAGCTCAACTAACTTCAAAATGGTTAAAGTAAATTGATCCTTGAACAGGAGTTTTTTAAATATTCCAATAGGACATTAAAAATACTGTAGCACAGGGAAAATAACAATGGAAATGGAATCCAAATCATTTGTTATCACAATGTAGTACGTTTTCAATATAAACGCTTATTCTGTCCCCTCCCGCTCTACTTAGAACATTTCGGCCTACATTTGAGATTAATAATCCACTCTCGCCTCGGATTCAAAAGATTCCTCAGTTCAGCAGGTAAATTATTACAATAATCAATGTTTAATCTCCACCTGACATCGCTTTCCCTTACAATGAGTATAATTTTCCTGAAAGCAAAATTCCATCGCTTCGCTCCCGACTCGGAATAAAAATTACTTGATGATTTTTCAATAACTTTTTCATACTTGGCGTGTTAACACTCATATTGATTTTACTCGTGGCTTTTTTATTTTTGAAGTAAGGAGACGCTAGGAACGTGAAATCAAGAATTGATTGCAAGCTTTTAAAGAAGAATACTTCAACATCATGGCACAGACTGCTAAACACGATAATCCGCGGGCTGATTATCTAATTAGAAACCACCTAGCGACAAGATTGTATATCAAATAAAACCAGTCGCTAAATATTTTCTATTTAGATAATCAGGGTGCAGGCTTTTGTTAAAATAAGGCAACTTTACAATCACCAGTTAACGACGCATGATCTAAAGTAGCATCTTACTTAAAATATGAGCCATATACAATTTTGTATGGAGTAGTAAAAATCTTAATAGAAGCAGTTGGTTTTATTTGTACATTGTTGTGCTGTTTGTTGTAATATTATTCAGAGGAAGTCTGAGAAGGCTGCCAAGCAATTTGGCAGGGCGAGCGGCGGCGGCGAGGCTCCTCGCAGATACGGTGTTATTTACAGCGGCTATTGGGCCAGACTACGTCGTAACTTCTGCTTAAATACCTGGTAACGTCCCTCAACCCAGGCTACATATTCCTTACACACCAGTGCATGCAAAAAATCGTAAAGCAAGCTTTCTCCTGTTATCGATGACCCTGCAAAAGGCGTTATTTGTGAAGGTCGCCTGAATCCCGGTCTCATGAAAAAGCTAGGGTTGTGTAACGAATGTACCCATATACCTCTGTAATGCATGAAGTAAACCAAATAAAGGGGAGAATGTATTGGCATCTTAAATAGAAACCAGTAATTTGTCGTGTACAATGGGCGGCCGGTTCCGACGTCCATATATTTTATTCACTTTGACATCCAATTCTTTTCGCTATTGTTGTTTACCATTGTATGGGAACGCTATTGATATACAACACGACACACGTATGGGGTATATTGAATCTCGTATTCTTTTATGGTGGTTTAGTGATCGTTGTTTATTTTATGTATATATTAGTAAGAAAATATAAAATACACTTAAATAAAGTGCTATATAATTAAATAAGTTAAGAAAACGTGAGAGGCGATGTGTAAGTTAACCGATTAATAATAGGTATTTAATTGGCACGAAAGTGTAAGCCGCTTACACTTAATTGGGTTTGCGAGTGTTCAGGTTTACGATGCGATCACTTTAACACCACTATTAAGTAAGCACACCCTCCGGGGACTCCCCATGTTTGAATTCCACCGTTATTTGTATAGCTAATAAACACTCAGAACATATGCGGGCTAATGTCTCGTTATGTATTCATAACGAAGCCATTGTGTCGGTACAACATACAAGGTTGATTCTATTAAGTAGCG
Source organism: Agriphila geniculea (assembly GCA_943789525.1). NCBI lineage: Eukaryota > Metazoa > Arthropoda > Insecta > Lepidoptera > Crambidae > Agriphila > Agriphila geniculea. The sequence goes on along the minus strand of OX038882.1, from coordinate 13,277,026 downwards.
GAAACGAAGGCTTGTCGACGAAGGCGTGCTACCACGCTTGTTTTACGCTAAAGATAAGTAAGTTCACGGTTTTCTTGTTGGATTCTTGATCCATCGCGAAGTAAGAGTGAGTAAATGACCCTTTACGTAATATTAATTTACCTACATTTACCATTGAAACTAACTTATCGAACGAAAGACGTCATCGTTAGAAATTAGAATTCACGTTATTGTAATTTATTATTCTCAGGCTTTCACAAAAATATTACTCTGTAAATGGAGCAAAACATCGTTATTTGTAAAGCTTTAAATCCACAGAAACGCTATGAAAAGGAAAAAGTAATTTGTGAAAATTTCTCCATCCCTTAATCTGTTCAAAAAATTGAATCATTTCATCTAGTGTCGAAAATTCTCCACCAAACGCAGTTAATGAAACCTTTCGGTATTTTGGTACGCGGCACACGAAATAATGATTTTTTTATGATCAAAGAACGTAAGTAAATCTCTTACCCGTGCTTCAGCCGGGGATCTAGCTCCATAAACGTACGCGTGTCGGCAAATCTCATTACTTTGTGAGGATAAAGAAAATTCAATATCTATCGCTCTCTGTTCGACTAGCCACTTTTTTGATGGCTCTCTGCAGGGAAGCGTATACCTTCACCTAGTGCTATTGTGTAGCTGAAAGGCACTGTAATAAATTGGTCACTCATACATATTAGATACAACAAATGAAATGTTGTTCGTTTTTAACTTATACATACACCACGTGTAACAAAAAGGGGGTATCTACCCGAAAGGAGGTCAATGTACTCATGAATATGAACACCTTCCAAGAGAAAAAAAAATTCAAATCGAAAAAAAAATTTTGGACTACTCATAGAAAAGTTGAATTTGCCGCCAACATTTTGTCTGGAGAGTTCAATTTTTTTTTATTATTTGAATTTTTTTTTCTGTTGGAAAGTGTTCAATTTCTCGAGTACATTGACCTCCTTTCGGGTTGATACCCCCTTTCTGTTACACGTTGTATATAAGTTTATTATACTGTATAGGTATGTATATTCCCGCATTTTTACATAAATAGGTATACAACGTTTACAAAAATACCCCTAATGCCGAATATGGTAGATAGGGACCATCAAACTGAACAACTTTTAATATGGGACCAACTCCGATATGGTGAAAAAATCACCTGTTTCATCCATTTTGATATTTTCGTTATTATTTTTGTATGAAACAGCTGTTTTTTTCGCGATTTCAGAATTGGTTCCCTAGTAAAAGTTGTTTAGTTTAATAGTCCCTCTCTACCACATTCGGTATTAGGGGCATTTTTGTAACAGGTTGTGTAAGTATTTTTACATTTGCCCCAATAATTTTACTAATATAAAGTCGACAGTTTAATTAACCTACCAAATGATTTTTCTTTTAATTTTAATCATCATTGTGTATAAACTGAAATTTTTTCAGACTATTATATAGGTACTCTACTGGATTATTTTACTTAGATTATTAAACTTTACAATCTCGGATTTTGGATTGGATTATAAATTATTGACTGTATTGGTAGATACTATTTTGACTTTGTCATTGTATTTTAAATCCAATCTAAGTAGCTAGAAAAAAAATAAAAAATGATCACCAACACAAAATACCTCTAAAAAATAAAAACTAAAATGAGCCAATCAACACACACACACACACACACACACACACACACACACACACACACACGTGAAACTTATATTCACCCCTCTTTTTTCGTCGGGGGTTAAATTTTATTTAACTTAATATTTATCGTCTTAATAAACAATAGATATTCATTGATAAAAATAAACGTTAAGCCATTAATTAAGGCATACTTACCCATCAAACTGAGCATTACCTAAACCACTGAAGGAAGGAACGGTAAATTAATTTACAATAAAATAATAAATCAATTTCCGTTAAAAGGTACGAGAGGCAACCAAGTCATTTTCTGTCAATTTTCCGTTATTAAGCGCGTCTTCGCCGGTGTTATTGTTTAGGGCCCAACTCAATGTAAATTAGAAGGCGGGTGAGCTTCAGCTCAAATCCTATTAATTATTTCTTCAAACATTGTTGGCATGATATTGTAACGAAATATTCTCAAATGTTTAATTGAATAGATTATTTGTGAAGCTTTGATTGTTTATGTCTTAATTGTTATTAGACATCTTCCTATGTTAATAATTGAGAAAAATAAAACCCTTTTTTTTTCAAAATAACTAGCCTCAATCTTGCTATTTTTTAACAAAAGGGAATGTTTGATATCTATGATATAGGGAAGAAGAAACATAATTATCAGAAACAACCATACGAAAATACATTTTACATACAACATTAAGAATTTTCTTTAACGTTTTTTCAGACTGTATGTTCCAATATAAGCAGGGAACAGTTTAGAAATAAATCCGTTTTATCCAATTGAATTCTCCAGTAGATGCCGACTTTGCCCACATATTTTTGTTAAAGCGAAATGAGAAAAATACGTTAGGTACATTTACAAATGGATGCCCTCACTTGGCGGGTTTAAATCTCGTTTCCAGTTATCTGCAGGTAAATAACTAGGTGACTATAAGAACAGAAATTATTGTTTGATCTCACCCAACAAACAACTATTAGATACTCGTATTTATTTCATCTTTAGATTTCTTGAAATATCAAATTTATTTCGAAATACTTATATCTTAGTAAAAAAAAAACCGGCTAAGTGCGAGTCGGACTCGCGCACGAAGGGTTCCGTACCAAAAAACACCAAAAAAAATCATGTTTGTTGTATCCCTTAAAAAAATATTTTATTCTGTTTTTAGTAGTTGTTGTTATAGCGGCAACAGAAATACATCATCTGTGAAAATTTCAACTGTCTAGCTATAACAGTTCATGAGATACAGCCTGGTGACAGACAGACAGACAGACAGACAGATGGACAGCGGAGACTTAGTAATAGGGTCCCGTTTTTACCCTTTGGGTACGAAACCCTAAAAAGATAAGAATAGATACATATACTGAAATATTATGAAAATACTTTCCCTGTTAATAATGTAATGTATCTTTATGTGTACAAAGTAAAGTAAGTTCACAATTTATCAGTCCATTAAAATGGAAAAATGAAAGAAAACTTTGTGATTCTTTTCTCTCACTCACTGATGTGACTGAGATCATACGCGTATTGAATAGAAAAAGTTTCAATGGCCGCTGTTTCTGAGAAAGTTGACTTAGAGTGAATCCTTGCGTGAACCTGGAATGCGAGAACTTCCATCAAAAGAAAGTTCATTTTGACAAAGATATTGTTCCGTTTCCAAACATCAGGCGAGCCATAACTCAGTATTCCCACGGCATTAGTTATAAATTCAACGATATTTTCCTTACACAGTACAAGGAATCAGTTTGGCAGGTGATACATTAACTGACTACTCGAAACTTTTATTCCGTGGGCACTAGAAAGTATTGTAGTTGCGCACAGTGCTCAGCTGCAGCGATCGCCGTACATCTCAAAGACTCGATGTTAAAATCGCAGAAAAGTTTAGTTTCAAACTATTCATTTAATTACACTTTAATAAACCCGGTAAGTTGTGACCACTAACACGTTTATGTCACAACTTATCTCGGAAAATTAAAATTTTACTACGTGAAAGGCATATTTTCGAAGTTGAACGCAAATAAAAAGAGAAAACAAGTTATAAATAGGTACCCTCAACAAAACAGAAGCGCCGCCATCACCCTCGTCATGAAATTTGTTTTTGCTTAAATCATGACTACATTTAAACTGGACATTATTTGGTGCGCAAAGTCGTATCTTAAAATTATAATTCTTGGTTTATTTTCTAGTCTTGTTCATTCTTAGGATATTATTTAGATGCCCTCAAGTAACTCTAATCTCCAGGTAGGTAATGAGAGATTTCCCCTGCATGGCACGTAAATCTGTAGTGGAATGTGTAATTACGTAGCAGGTAACCTCTGCCAAATGGAACACAAACAGCGGATGAACCATTTGAGGTACGATGGCAATCTCAAAATAAACACTAAAGTGACCTCTTCGCTACTGTATTAGAACACTTACCAATGGCCAAGTTTAGTAAACTCTCATATTGTAGACCTTATTTAGAAAGCCGCAATGAGTAATGAGTTTAGAAGCCCATATTTTTTTACTGTTTTATTGTTGTTTTATAGTTGTAGTTTTACGTTAAATAAGTACAAAAGTTGTTTGGGCTATATTTAAATTTTTCGATCCCTAAGAGAAGTAACAACTGTTAATAATTCGGACTGGGATAATCCGTCTATTTGAGCACATTTTTCACTAAATTTCATAGCTAGGAATATGTTTTTATATTATACCAATAAAACTATAGGATTCAAACCTATTACTGATCCTCATTGTAATGTAAATACAAGTTTTTGTTTGTTATTCGTAATAAAAATAATCGATTACCAATAATTTTAGTTTTCTATTTGTTTAATATAATTTACCATTCCACAGCTTACAGAACTGACATGTCATACAGGTGTGGCAGGCCTGAAGGGTGCCAGACCGCCGCCGCGCGTTTGCATTGGCCGGCAGGCGCGCCACGCCACACCGCACCGCCCCGTTGCCCGCCGGCGCGCGGCGTCGCCTTTGACCGCATGTGTCACACAGACTCCGCTGCAACCACAGTCTTTATATAACTCAGTAAACACTGGCCATTCTGTCCACTCCATTATGAAATGAAAATCAAAATAAATCCTACCAGAACCTTTTATTAACATTTTGCAAAATACATTTCCATTATCATGAAGCCATGAAGCTTACTTTGGAAAAATATCTATTTCTCACAGTTTATTTACAATAATTTACAATATTCTTTTTATTCTATGTTACATAAATTACCTCTCAAAAAATGAAATATTGGTAAAATAATTATTTCGCTAGCATGAAAACTGCCCGAGATATCACAGTTTGAAATGCACACAAATTGTACTCACCCAAAAACGCTCCATACGAGCAACTCTATCAAAATGGTTTCTTAGACAAATTTGCTATACATTTTACGGTCTAATTAAAGTTATTAGTTATTTTAATAAATTTTATAATTTTTAATGGACTTGTCCACCCGACTTTGAAGGGTCATAAAACAAATACCTAATACGCAATATATAAAACCAAGAGGTATAAAAGCTACACTAAATGTTTAATATGTTTACGATTTTTATTAGTATTTCGTTATCACAACAAATAAAAAGACAAAAATATGCTTGTCACTGCAAATAGCGAGTCGATTGGAGAAGGGAAAATTTCAGTAATAATACAAAACTGATAAATAACGAACGGTCGGTAGTGTGGGCTCAAGAAAATGTTGCGGACTCATCTTCGTCCGCACCAATATAAGATAATGGAGCGGGGTCAGAATGCCTTTCGAAATCTGTACCTATTTATGATAATGGAGTTCGACAGCGATGACTGGCGGAACGGTTTGTTGATATACAAGTACAATTTGCAGTTACTCTGTTTTATGTACGTTTCGGCAAAACGTGTTGTTTAACGGCCCAAGGTAATTGGGCCAGATAAAATCGTAGTTAGAACATTTTATTGCTGTTTTGGATATGGATGTGTACCTGGATTTACGGCTTGAGTTCTAATACAAAGGATAGTTAATTGTTCGTTGCGCAATCTATTAAAAAGTAGTATTATGTTGTGCATATTATTGTATAATCAACCATTATGAATAATAACGTGCATACTTTCAGAAATGACAAAAGAAAAATACTTTGGTCAACATGGGCGTAGGAAGGGTGAGGGAGTGGGTCGTTCCCACCCCAGAATTCTTGCTAACAAAAAATTAAGGCTGAAAAAATAAAAAACACAAAAACAGACCACTGGAGATCAGACCCCCTAGAAAATATTTCTAGATACGCCCATGTTGGTAATTGTTAATAAACCAAATAATAATCCACCACAACCAAGCTTTATCTCTCGTGATAATAAACAAAATATCGACATCGGTTAACGAATTGAAATCATAAACTGTACATGTGTACAAGTCAATAAGTCCACCCTATCTTGTGTGCTTACAATCTGTCATCTACGTCGGAAAATGATTCGTTGTTCAAGCGATATCGTTTGCTTTTTTAGATACAAACGCCGACACGGTCGCAGACCTAATGCTAGAGAGCTCACTCCATTCGCCCCTTGTTTGTCTGTCAACACAAATATTGAAAATCCATTAGCAACCACCGCTCAAGCGAAAAAAAGTCGATATTAAAAATAACAAAGAAATGGGCTGTTCAAAGTTTCCCCTCGCGAGAACTTATTCAGCTGAGTTTGTATTAAGTACCGCTGTGGAATTTCATTCCCGAATTCGTACTGCTGGACGAGTTTGTTAGGACGAGCTTTTTAAAAACTGTTTTGGAAATGTTTAAATACCTATATTGAAAAGAAAATTCAAATATTTATAAGTTTGTTTTTACTTCTTACTTAGTGAGTAAGTTTTACTTCCGTAATTCACTTCCTACAAGCTGTAAATAATAATAAATGTTGTAATAAATGTTAATGTTATAGAAATAATAAAAACAAATGCGAAATAGAATTAAGTACCTATGTATTACATAGCTATTTAGTTATCGCATTAGACAAAATGTTTTATATCATTTCATTTAAGTTTCACTATGTACGATTTTCGAGTTGATTCAATGATTTCTGAATTTAATTTAGGAGTATAGTAATGCCTATTACAAAATCTCATTGTGTAGCGTATGCATCAAGCTTTCAATCCATATCTGATAAGTCTGTTAAGAATAAGTAATAATAAAACAGCCAAAAGTGGCCGTTTTTGACACATTTGCTATCTACTTCTACGAAGACTACGAGGGAATGTAGTGAGTGATACCTTCTAAAAATACTAGACTGTGAGCCCTAACAATTCCACGAAAGGTTTTTTAAATCCTTTTCTATTAAGAACCAGGAAAGCGCCTTAACCACAATCTATAAAATTATGTGCTGATTATCAATTTCTTCAATGACCACAACCACTTGGATGGTTGCGTCGGTCGTTCCCTCTGAGGCCGTTTGAAGATTAAAAACCGCACAAGGGCGAGTCGGACTCGCCCACCGAGGGTTCCGTTCAAAGTATGTACTATTTTTTATGATTTAAATACATTTGTATAGGTTTAAGACGCGAGATCACAAAAGCCTGTTGCTTTCGGCTAGGTACATGGACGAAGCGCTCTGGCTTTTGTACTAAAATTTTTTACTCCAAAAGCCAGAGCGTTTCGGCCAAGTACCTGGCCGAAATCAACCTGTTGAACTCGGCCAGTTACTTTGACCAGGTGCTTTGTCTACATAATGTAGACAGTGTATATTACAAATTACAAGTATCTACCTTGAATAGTTTATTAAAAAATATTTCGCCACTCACTCACTGACTCACTGATCATTAAAAAGATGGACTACTTCCAGGTGACTTAAAATAAAACACGTCATTGCCCTACCAAACTAAAAAGTAAAAATAACTAGTATCGTTACAAGCAGGGGACCGCTCGGAACATTGTTAATCAAAGTTCCCCCGACAGCAATGTTTTAATATGTTTCAAAATATTCATATTAATTTCATACATTATAGCTTTTTTAGAATATGCTTAACAAGGCCTTTCATTTGATAGTCATACATAATATTGTAATAATTAAAGAAAACAAAATTCACATTACAAAATGGTGTCATGACATGAAACCGTTCAAGCCATTTCAAAAACATTACTCTAATAATCTGTTGATTTCGGCTGACCGAAACGCTCTGGCTTTTGTAGTACAAAAATTCACTACAAAAGCCTGTTGATATTGTCCAAGTACCTGGCCAAGTACAACAGGGTTTTGTAGTCTAACTTTTTCAAAAAAAATTACTCCAATAACCTGTTGATTTCGATAACTGAGCCAGAGCGTTTCGTCCATGTTCCTGGCCGAAATCAACACGCTTTTGTAATCTCGCGTTTCAGACTTTTCCTTATACTTGTAGTATAAGGTATAAAACGATATTACTTGCCAAATTTCATAATTCTAGGTCAACGGGAAGTACTTGAATTTTGATTCTCTTGAGAGCGTCGAAATATGCATTTTGTGTCGCATAAACAGCGGTATCTTTTTTACGTCAACTTAGAAGTTTGATTTTTTCACAGCTTCAAGGGACCGTAGATTTGAGTATATGGTTTTAATTTCAATTCGATACCTCCACGAGTTCCCGAGATAAAGGATCATGACAGACAGACGGACAATAAAGTGATCCTATAAGGCTTCCGTTTTTTCCCTTTGCGGTACCCTAAAAAGTGTTTATTATAACTGATTTGATTTATGAGATCTCTTATCATCTATTTCTGTCTATTAAAGGTCTCGATATTCCACATCAAGATAAATTCTACGACATTCAGCGACAGATAGAGAATGATAAAATCTGACATCTTTCTATGAAGCTTACATTTCATTGCTCGTGACGTACAAGTACGAGTTTCGCCCATGTGAATATACTTAGATAGTTAGTACCTATGTAGGTACCTACTACAGGCACTATAGGTACGTGTACATACGCGACATGTCTGTCGCAATTAGCCGTCGTTGCACGCACCGACGCGAGCGCCATACACTCCACACGCGTGGCTTCATGTGAGCAATTTGGACCGATTGTCACACACGTCAAAAGCTCTGATTATAATAAGCAAGTTGAATGGAGAAAGACATATGAATATAATAAGGCTGGTTTACATTATCTTAGTATTTAGTAGAGTGCTTAGTAGCGTGCGAGTAGATTCAAATGCGGAGTGCTTTAGTAGTTTTGGTGCCTTTCCAGTGACCGTTTACACGCTTCCAGTAGAGTGCGAGTAAAATATCACGCGGGGGTGAGCGGGCGCGCAGGGGGTGCTACTGGAAAGCGAGTAGAAAGGCTACTAGAACGTTAAGGCTGGTTTACATTATCTTAGTCTTTAGTAGAGTGCTTTAGGAGAGTGCTTTAGTGAAAACATGTAAACGGTCGTCTTATGACTAAAGAGAGTAACGTTCTAGTAGCCTTTAAGGCTGGTTTACATTATCTTAGTATTTAGTAGAGTGCTTAGTAGCGTGCGCGTAGATTCGAATGCGAGTGCTTTAGTAGTTTTCACGCTTCCAGTAGAGTGTCATTTTCGCCATACCTCATACCTATTATTTAATTCAATTACACGTCACGCGTTCACCGGCAAATGCACTCTACTAAAGACGCTACTAAAATGTCGATTTACATGCTCCCAGTGCGAGTGCGAGTAAAATATCGCGCGGGGGGTGAGCGGGCGCGCAGGGGGTGCTACTGGAAAGCGAGTGGAAAGGCTACTAGAACGTTACTTTCTTTAGTCATAAGACGACCGTTTACATGTTTCCACTAAAGCACTCTCTTAAAGCACTCTACTAAAGACTAGGATAATGTAAACCAGCCTTTCTACTCGCTTTCCAGTAGCACCCCCTGCGCGCCCGCTCACCCCCCGCCCGATATTTTACTCGCATTCGCACTGGAAGCATGTAAATCGACATTTTAGTAGCGTCTTTAGTAGAGTGCATTTGCCGGTGAACGCGTGACGTGTAATTGAATTAAATAATAGGTATTAGGTATGGCGAAAATGACACTCTACTGGAAGCGTGTAAACGGTCACTGGAAAGGCACCAAAACTACTAAAGCACTCGCATTCGAATCTACTCGAACGCTACTAAGCACTCTACTAAATACTAAGATAATGTAAACCAGCCTTTACTCTCTTTAGTCATAAGACGACCGTTTACATGTTTCCACTAAAGCACTCTCCTAAAGCACTCTACTAAAGACTAAGATAATGTAAACCAGCCTATAGAGTTTTAGATATACTGCCTCTCAGTAAAACAGTGGATGCGATTGTTTATAGACCTATTCATCCAAGTTATAGACCAGAGCGATAACACTACTTTGCGATGATAGCTTATGTTATGACAAGTGTTAGTGCTTGATACATCATGTCTCTGTCGTTTTCTTGAATTCGAGGTGACCTGTGATAAAAAAACGTGTTTTTTTTATTTGTAAGAAGGCAAATAACTGTACTACTTACATACTACACTAAGCTACCATCACTTTGCCGGACTTTAGGTCTTTAGAATTCCATGACGATACCTGCTTCAGACTTAGAAAAATCGCAAGGTTCAGAAAAATGAAACTTTATGACATTGAAAAAATATAAATCATTGAAACTCTCTAAACGGTGTGACGGTGTTGTATCAAGAAACATTTGAAAATATCGTTACTTAATGCAAATCAAAATATAATTATCTTAATGAATTGATATTCCAATTTAACAAATAACCGATTGGTAGCTGAAATTAGTCAAAGGAAATCCACAGATTGTATGAGAAGCACGTCTATTATAATGAAATTAGTATTGCGTGCCTGTGTCGCCAGCCTTACGCAGCGCTATAATGACCGGGTATTCTCTGCGGATAGCCAACAATGTTGAAATTAGTTATGTGCCCACTGGCCGACGCCGTAATTCATGAAATTACTGAAGAATCAAAATAACAGAACCTTGACGACAGTGTCGTAAAACAATAAAACTAATTTCAACGAAACGTTTATTTATTTAGGTCGTAACACTGCATAGTATAAAACAAAGTCGCTTCCCGCTGTCTGTCCCTATGTATGCTTAGATATTTAAAACTACGCAATGGATTTTGATGCGATTTTTGATGCGATAGAGTGATTCAAGAGGAAGGTTTATATGTATAATACATGGTGTCAAATTCCACACAACACCGAAGCGAAGCGAGGGCGAGTCGCTAGTAGGGAATACTCAGCAAGTGAGTGAAGAGTGACTGTTGTTAATTTTCATATTCAAGCTAGAACGCTTTTGAATTACTAAGCATATTATTTATTTATTTTCTATACGAAGCCTCCAAGTCAATTAGCTCTCCGGTAACAAAATTGTAACTGAAAAAACCAAAAGAAGAGAACAATTGTTTTCGTTTTCATTTTTTTACTTGAATAAGTTTCTTCATCGATCGATAAATGGTTATTAATTTGGCGTTATCGAATTCTGCGTTATATAACCGTTTAATGTCCCTGAAAGATGTTTTCTGTATTAAATAGCTCTATACAAAATTGTGACATCATTTAGCTCTAGTGTATTAGAGTTTTATTGTTGTCATTAACGAAAGATTTCTTTGTCCGCCGTATAAAATGTCAGTATATTATATGCATGCTCAATCCCTAGGGTGAATTCACACACACCCCGAGACTAGATAGAATCGAGTTATGGCGGCGATTGGGCACACAACGCCTGGAAATGCAATTAGCAAAGGATCAATAGCTGCCTAACAGGAATAACATACACTCAAATGGATTATACTAGGACCGAGGATTGTTTATCCTACCTGGCTTTTATTTGGCTTTTCGGCTTTGCATTTTAGCACTTCCGCCTAATATAGGTTGCTTATTATGACTTATCAACATATTCGCATCTTTTTCGCACTTCCAATTACTTATTATACGGAAAACTCAATGCATACAAAAGACGTATGAATAAACGTAGTGGACATACATTTTATTGAATGTTGTAATAAAATTACTTATTTAAACAAAAAAAGAGAGTGATAATTGTCAGCGTCAGCTCAGCCCATTGTCAGTGAAAAATCAAAACAGTGTTTTTAAATAAATGTGCGTAAAGTTGGTTTTTGAAATTTCCTGAAAATCTTTTTAAAAGCAGTGTTTACGTGAAATTAAAATGGAGATTTATTTAAAAGTTTACTGAAGTAAGTATTAGCTCTGAAAATGTCGTAACGTATTTTATTGTAATACACAAAACTATTTTGTAATACGATACTCAATAGCTACTTTTAGAAAGTTCTATCCACTGATGTACAACGGTCATTGACCATCACAATATAATTTTTACGCCATAATTTCAGTAAATAGTTTTAAGAATAAGAAGTATTTATTTAAAAGTATTACTCAATCAATGCCATGGCTACATTATTCAAGGATCATGCATGTCGGATCACGTTAATAACAACGATACATGGAACGGCCATTACAGGAGCGTTCGAGACTGAAATATGTACTTACCTGTCAACCTGCTTCTGATAAATCAATGAAATTGACTCGTAGTTCAGTGAAAATACACACAATCATGTTTCAATTGTAACGGAATATTTTCGGACTATTGTAATTACTTATATCAATTTAGGTGTTTTACCTTCAAAGCAAATCAATCAATTCTAATAAACATAGTTCTCTGTAGTAAGTACTTAAATAGTTCTTCACACTAAATATTTGTTCCTAAACCACAGAATTGCCTAACTATGGAGAGCAAACAATTCCTAATATTACACCTATCAAAGTTAGAAATGTATTCTGATGGTTAATTATGGTTTACTATTATTTATTCTCTAAAATAAGGTACCTGAGCTTTTTCGATTGAAAATCAAATTACCTAAGATTTTCTATGCTGATCGAGCCGATCGCTACGATTGGAATCCTGGCTAAAGACTTAAATCCCATCAGGTAAATAATAAAGTGGAAATAAAACTTTAATGTCTTCCGTCTGAACACATTTACTTATACGTAGAAATAAGAGTTTTAATTAGAAAGTGTCCAAATTAAGCGAAGTTTCGTGGAAAATATAAGTCCAGTATTAGCTCAACATCATGCATGTTGAATGCTCGGGCAAACAGCACCAGCTTAACACAAAACGCCCATTAACCGAGCTCGGGCAGTACGGAAATATGCACTTGAGGCCAGACAATTTAATAAAGTCTAATTTACGGTTTGTACTGGCTTACGTTGGCTATAAGCGTTTGTTTCATTTGCAACGGTGCAGTTTATAGACTTTGTGTTTCATTCTAGGGTGAGTTCGCAAATCAAACACACACACACATCATCATCACTCAGTCTGAGAGTGAATGGACCGCGAACGATTTGATTCTATTAGATACAAACGCTCGGATTATTATCCCGTGCTAGTTCAAACCTTCCAATCTAAAATTTTTGTTGGTAAAATATTTTCGTCATTGATATCTAACCAACAGTACCGCACATATTAACGTCTTTATCTTTAACTAATCAGGAATCATATCAAAAAAATTCAAACAAATATTTAACAAATTTTAAATGCACAAAGCAAATAATTGAATTCTTGTTAGCGTACTATGTTGTACGCGATATTAGGTACTTATCTCCGAAAATTCAGAATTAATGGAACTCTACTTCAGTCAAGGACCAGCCCACTGCGCACAGGTAGAGTACTATTAAACACTAACGTAGTGGTTACATTCTCCTAAAGACGAAATGCTCACGACATCATTCTGAGGTTTGTAAGGGGCACAAAAGGGACACCTCTGCAAACACTTCAAGCGTCAATCGTGGAAGGTTATTTACCTATAGTGAAAACCCAAATCCTTAATTTATAGAGACAATTCAAAATTTGTCTATAGACATAAATATAGCCTCATTTGACAGGACAGCCTACAAACTAATTTGTTTAAAAACCACTTAACATTATGTCTATCCCCAGATTTAAACTAAGTATCTACACCGAAGGAGATACTTAGTTTACTCTCTAACGCGGAGAGTAAATTGAGGGAATTGTAGTTTAGACTGTAAAGGAGGAAAAAGCAAAGAAAGGTTTTGCAACGAGGGGTTCTCCTTGGAGAACAATTTTTCAAACTACCTTGGTTTCTTGGTTTCCGTCAGTGATTTACCTACCCCTAGACAGCCGGTTGACAAAAAACTTTTAGAGCTACACTGAAAAGGGATTTTGTTGCTTATTTGCGACGTTGAATAGACATTTTGTTAGAATGAAAAATAATCGTTATTCAGTTTATGTAGAGATAAAATACCTATTCTTATTTAAGAATTTATAACATACATTTGATTAACTAGTAATTGTAAAATTTAATGAACTAGTAATTGTCATGTCAGTGTTTATTTAAAATGCATACATGATTAAAACATTCACAAAATTAATGACCTCGCTTCCTCACAATTTTCACGGAAGTTACAGAACTATACGTAATTAAAGTGCAAACAATTACAAGCGCCAATTTCTTTATAATGCAATCAACTTATTTATCAATCACCGCACCGATTTTAATTTTCCAAAGAAAAAAAGGCGGTGTTTTACAGCCGCGTATTGGGATTTAAGGCAGTCGTTTCAAAGGAAGAGATAACGAATCAAGGCGTGGATGCGATGATTAGTTCCCAAGACCTGATCCGCAGGAGGGATCAACGCTGGCTATAAAAGTAAATTGAATTGTTCTACGGGACGCGCTCCGCCGCCGTATGAACCGATGGCCGCCGTCTTACATTGTACGTTTTTAACTTTATGCTTTTATATACTCGGTATGGCTTTAGTGTGATCGGAAAGTAGAGCCAATGGCCCGTTAAATTAGTGTTCGGACAGTTTCCATGCTAATTTCTTTTAGTTAAGACTCCTTTAGGATACATTAACTCCCAAGTAAGTATCGTTTTAAAGATATATTACTCACAGCTTAAAATAAAGGTTAATAAGCATTCTTAAAATAGTTGCCCTTTTTATAAGATTACGTTATAAGTTAATTTGTAGCGTTGTTGTTTAGTTTTGCATTTTATTCCTTATCACGTATGCTCAGAAGCAACTATAAGATTTCAGTCAGTATATCCCATATATTGTAACTAGAGCTTGGGTAGAAAGGTAAACTTAGACTATTTCTATGTTAGAAAGTTTATATTTTTATTATTATTTTAACAAATAGCACACTTATAAATTCCTATAAGATATCAGATACCTATTCCGATATTGCAATTATAGTAACAAGGTAGCTGCAATAAAACTTGGGCAGTTAAATGTAAATCAACTTTATTTAAATTTTATATTTTCTCCTTTCATTTCATTTCTTTCCAATAATAATATTACATGTTCAGAAACAAATAGCACACTAATAATCTCCTATAAAGATATCAGTTCCCTATTCCGATATTGCAATTAGAGTAGGTAGCCGGGTAGCTGCAATAAAACTTGGACAATTAAATGTAAGTCAGCGGCGGGCGAGATAAGACTGCCGGCGCCCTTTACGTACTTTCGCTATTAACAGGGTGCCCTCGCAAACCGGGCTTGCCTTTGTAACATCCTTATCAGTAAAACTAACTGTTTAGATCTAGTTAGGTTAAGACAATAGATTATTTAAAAGACGTTAAGGACTGCTTTCTCTCTTAAAAATACTGTTTGTATTAAAGGTGGGTAGGTACTTTAAGAATTAATTTTCAAATAGTTAATGATTTAATTAGATATATGCAGCCGGACAACAATGAAATATCTATTGTTATTTCCCTTACCTGAGAAGTTAAATCACAAATAGAGAAATTATTGTACTATTATTAATCTCAATAAAACATTTATTTTGTTTCAAACAGGTGTTCTTAAATTATTCATGAAGTCTTCGTAGTAGGTAAAACAAGGATGTTAAAAATAACATCACCTTTGTATCTCCCGCAGAACAAAATCTTTAATAATAGCACAAAACTTCTGTCTGGAGGGAAGTTTCAGAAAATTTTATGCATTATTCATTTCTTTAATGACTCTATTGTTTTCGTTGCAAATATTTCTTTAACAAATTACTGGTAAAATATACCTCAATCTTTCGTAGCGGAGAAGAGTTGGCCACAGTAGCGTCGTAGAGTTCGTAGCAAGTTTCGTAGGCCGCAGCGGCTGATAGCGCCACCAACTTTTACTTATTCCTTCTTAATTACTTTAATAATTTTAACATTATTAATTTCTTTAATGATTCTATTGTTTTCGTTGGAAATATTTCTTTAACAAATTACGGGTAAAGTAGTACCTCAATATTTCGTAGCGGGAAGAGTTGGCGACCGTAGCACCGTAGCGATCGTAGAGTTCATAGGCAGCAGTGGCTGCGATAGCACCACCAACTTTTACTTATTCCTTCTTAATTACTTTTATTATTTTGTGCATTACTAGCGACCGCCCGCGACTTCTGGAAAGTTATTTCTCTATCCCTTAGGAGCAGTACCTTTTTTCGGGATGCAAGGTATCCTATATCCTTCTCTGTACCCCTGATAATGTGTATGCAAATTTTCATGCTTACGGGTGAAGGCGTAACAAACAAATAAACAAACAAACAAACAAACGGACTTTCGCATTTATAATATTAGTATAGTAAGTATATACATTTCTTTAATGACTTTATCGTTTTCGTTGCAATTATTTCTTTAACAAATTACTGGTAAATTATACCTCAATCTTTCGTAGCGGGGAAGAGTTGACCACTGTAGCACCGTAGCGATTGTAGCGTTCGTAGTAAGTTTCGTAGGCCGCAGCGGCTGTTATAACGCTACCAACTTTTAGTTATTCCTTCTTAATTACTTTTATAATTTTAACATTATTCATTTCTTTAATGACTCTTTTGTTTTCGTTGCAAATATTTCTTTAACAAATTACTGGTAAAGTACATCTCAATCTTTGGTAGCCGGAAGAGTTGGCCACCGTAGCGTCGTAGAGTTCGTAGCAAGTTTCGTAGGCCGCAGCGGCTGATAGCGCCACCAACTTTTACTTATTCCTTCTTAATTACTTTTATTGCTTTTGCATTGCTTTTACGATTCAGAAACTTTGATCGGATTTATGATAATTATTTCATTACAATGACAGGTCTTTTGTAAGCATCTTAATAAAATAAAATAACTTGTATGAAGTTAAAATAAAACAGTTTTTAACTGATACTAGCGCGGTTTTATTGAAAGTACTTTGGTAATTGGTTAGTATTTGGTGTGATTGGAGAGTTTGGAGAGTTGAAAAACCTCATACAACGTCAGGAAAATAAAATTCCTGACGTTGTATGAGGTTTTTCAACTTTTAAAGAGATATATGAAAATATTTCTTATGAATCGTGGACAATTTGATTGCAGTCACCAATAATTAATATTATTATGCATCCTTTTAGTTTATATTTTCAATATCTAACTGCAACTTAGATAGGTAGAACCATATAAGTAATCAATTGAACAAAGTCATAAACAACTTGAATATATCACGATACAAATAAGTCGGGCAAACGTAAACAATAAATTTCGTTTAATACAGTGCCGTAAAATCCGAAACAGCAATCATCCGTCGTATTTATCATTTCGGTGCTTAAAGATCGTCGATAACTACCAATAACATTAGCCCATCCACCGGATTGCTCTACGAGATTGATGATCCTCGTGTCTTCATTTTATTTCCCCGCGGATAATCTCGTTGTCTCCGGCTTAAGGACATGTGAGCCGGAAATACGACAGCAATTTTCTTCCAACTATAGAAAAATGAGGAACGTTTAGCGGTCTGCATGGATACCCATGAGTATATGGTCCTACATATACCGTGGGAAAGAAACCACGGGTACCGGTTAACCCGAATACTTTACCAGTTTAGTAGGTACGGAGCGAACGAGCGTACACACGATAGCACATCAAGTTGAACTGCGAAAACAGCTTTTATAGGTAGGGCATAAAGACGATCTCAAGGTCAACCTGTTACGTCTGACGTGCAGTCGTGTGTACATAGCAAATATGTACTTTGTGTAGCTATGCCGGGATTACTGGGACGGAAAAATAAACTTATGCTTGAAAAGCTGCGACTTGTCATGTTGAAATTAGGCATACACTCTCGGCAAAGGAGATGGTGTATGTATTTTCGTTCAAAATAAAATTACAATTGAAATAACTCGCACGTTAAAATCTTACGCAAAAAAAAACGTTTGTGTGTTTAGATGTTAGATTTCAATGGATGATATTCATCAAAAAAATTTTAATACACAATCTTTGGCATTATTCAAGGAAAACCGATGTTACTTTATAACGCACACATATGCAGAGTAACAGCAGCGTGACAAAGCGTGCTCATTCGTTAGACGTAAAAATGTAATCATTCTTTCACAGTGTCTTAGCACGGTTTTTGGCAGTTTGAGTGATGGGTTCTTTGCCCTGTGACGGATGCCTTGATTACATTCCTGTGACTCGAGAGTGCGTCTGACGGATGACCACTTCTTTTATTGCCCGTTCCAACCGCGGGCAATAAATAAACCGGTATTACGTAGTACATAGCTCTGGTTGTGACAAAGCGAACCCTTGTTTCATAATCCCGCCGTGATTCCCAACAGGAGACGTCTCCGAAAAGTTATTGAATTTCTTGTTTATCTATCTATATGTTTATCTACGGTTGATATTTTTTATTTTATAGTATAATAGTAAAATTTTTAAATTTCATTAAAAACGAACATCAATAAAAATTTATTTAGGTAACTAACCCCAGAAACCAGTTTTCGAGAAAATGTAAATAAAATAAAGATCTTTACATAAACTGAATTGACGTAAAAGGAACATTATTCTTAAGTGTCATGTAAATGGAATTCATGAGAAATAAAAGGTTCGTAGAATTCTGAGTTTTCACAATTTAGATGACACTATGAGTGGTAGATGGTGGTAGTTAAGTGAGACGCCCCTGGGCGCGCATTCAAAACGTTCACTTACAATCGTTTTACACCTGATTTACGAGCGACATCCCCTAACGAGTTGCAATTCAAGTACTTTTTCGAACACACTCCGTAAACAACTCACATACTAAACTAATTAAAAATTCACAGCAAAAATCATTATATTCCACAGTTTCTAATACATTTTTTTTATGATTTCATTCCTTGTCAGCTTACGCGTTCGTCTAACGGAGTCCAATCAAATACTGGTATTTTAGTGCTTCGTAATCCGAATTTTCCCGATAAAACGAACTCGTTTGTTTCGACGTTGTTTAGTTATGTCCTTTCTGTCTTACACAATAGGTACCATAATAAACAAACCAGTGCGCCATTCTGTTCAATAAAGTACAAGTTATTAAATCATAAAATTTTCCAGCGACGGAAATAAGGACCAAAAGGGGTCGCGTATTTTAATTAATAATCAATATTGATCCTCAGGAGAGATTCTCGTAATTCGTAGCCTTTAAGGAGAGTCGATGAGCAATAAACGATTTATGGGAGTTGCTGCCGGCACAAGTTTCATTATGTTACGTTCATTGTGATCCCCGTCCCAAGAGTACGGAACCTTTTCGTCTCCAAACGGTTGGTAACCCCTTTATATTTCGAGGGGAAAGTTCTGGGACTGCAAAAAAATAGGTACTTAGTACGATAACACTTACAGAGAAAAATTTCAACTAAATAAATTTATCTTTTTTCGAAATCGACAATTGCATTATTATTCAATTTTCAGCTGCAAATGGAGTATTTTATGAACGTTCTTAGCATAGTAAGTAGCTACAGTTGTGATTGTCGGTAACACATACAATAGATAGCTGATACCAGCGTAAATATCCCTTGAAATATCTAAGGTAAACCAAATATAGGCTATAGATAGACCTCTACTCTTTTGCAACTTGAAGAAATAAAAAGCTTTAAATATGAAGTGATTCTGCAATTTAATCTGCCCGCGGTAAAGAACCTTTTATCTTTCAAAGTGATAACAAAGTTATTTTAGAAGGTGACTTTAATTACCTACTTGTTTTTTAAATATTTAATTTAAGTATGTATATTTAACTAGAAGCCGCCCACGTCTTCGTCTGCGTGGAAAGTTTTTTTGCTATCCCTCGGGAAAAATATTTTTCTCGGGATGAAAGGTACCCTGTGTCCTTCTCTGTACCTCTGGCAAAGTGTACGTAAAATTGAAGATGAATGGTTATTAGAATGGTTCATAGTTAAGATGTAAAGGCGTAACAAACAAACAAACAAACGAACTTTCGTATTTATTATTACCATACAAAAGCACATTTTGGTGGTACTCATAAAAGGTAATGTAGGTAATGCTGGCTGCACAAAACCTCTACCTACTTTGTAACACAACAATGTTTTCATTATTTAATGGCTCCATTAAGATCGATATCACAGATAAATATCATTCATGTTGCTATTTACAAAGGACCATTTCGAAATTGGAATTAAAAGGATCAAAGAGCACGCTGCTGGTGCGGCGGCAAAAAGATGGGTATGTTTACACAGGGCTCGGTGGAACAATTTTGTTTGAAGAAGATATAAACAGAGCAAAGCGATGACCAGCATTCAAACAACGCAAACCTTTTTAATTAAGTTACTCATTGCTTATGAACACAATGGCCAAAAATATTGTTCAAGAACGTTCGAGGGATGTCCTACCAAATGAGGTCGAAAGGTACTTTAGGATAAAGTAGAAGAGTTAGAAGTGAAAAAAAACTTTTACAGTCTAATTTTTAAGTTATTAGGTAGACGACACGTATACTTTGCAATATTGCAAGCCAGGTACTTATTATAGTAACTATAAAGTATCGCACAAAAACAGAATAAAAAACGTAGAATAGTACACCGTATGACACTGAAGATGTTAGAAGAAGAAAATTATTACTCAAAACAAAGGACGATAGAGATTTTGACATTGAACATGTTTTTTTGATCGCTTCTGTATAGCCCTAAATTTTGCTCAAAGTGCGACATCGCCCTGGTGTCGTGAGTTTTAGGGTTATGGTTAAGGTCTCAAAAGATGTATCTTGGCGAGAGCTACAAAGCATGGTAATACTTTCCGTATCTGATACGTCCAAGAAGTATCGGAAAATATACTCGAATATTGCGCAGCTCTGCGCGCTAGGAGAGTATACTTTCAATAAACGCATACTCGATCACGAAAACAAACATTTTCAATATGAAAATACCTACTTAATATTTTCAAAGCTGAAAACTTCACCAATCCTTGTTCGCTTTTGATTTCCCTTTAAATTTAAATGCTCAAGTATATTATGAAGTAAATTAGCAATACACCTACAGGCCTCCAATAGCTAATGGCGAATGTCCGAAAAAGTACTTTTGAATCGTCTATATTTTCTTACCACCCGTTCCAGACTTTTTTAGTTGACAAGAAGAACAAAGACAGGGAAGTTAGGTTAGGTTAGGTTAGGTTAGGTTTTTCGGACGTTCCCTATTCTACATGTCAATTGTACCTTTACCGAATTACACATGCGTCACATTACACACTATTATGGTATTTTGTGACCACATATACTTACGTTGTATTGAAATATTTGAAATGCCACATCAAATCTGCTGCTATAATTCTAGTGCAGTAGCGTAAATATGGATTAGTGTATGCCACTATGATTAGTGGTTAGTTTAAGCTCGGCAGTGAAGTGACCGCATTGATATGCGGTCCCGCCCGGCCTTCACTGGCGAGCTTTTGAACTGCTAGTTGGGTAATGAGGGCTTTTCAAAAAAACAAAAAACTGTAGGCTCGATAGATGGCGTTGATAAACATATTATTATGTATGAGTCAATGTATTTTTTTACTAAGCTTCGAAAAGTACTTATGTAGGCAGGCAGATGTAACCTTAAAATGTTTCATTATGGGCCGATGTCAGCCAGCGAGCGCTTACTTTCCTCTTTGGCATAGGCCGTTTATTTTTAAAAGCCATTTTTGACACTTCTCTTTCCATCAACGCCATCTAGTGAGGCAAATAGTTACTATTTTAATTTTTTAAATGTCACTTTGAAAATCCCTCATTCTAGGGCGCCATGTTACAGTGTTTAGTTCAAACAAACAAAAGCTTCTTCTTTCACTTAGCGCGGTCTCACTATGCTTTGTTTGTACCTTTGCAGTAAGACTGATCGGAACCGAACCGATACGATTGAATGGTAAATGCCTAAAAGGGTTTTAAGTCCGCTATAAGCTTTTTCTGTGTAGTAAGTACTTAATGAATAGTTTCTCTCTCTTAATCGTTCCCTCATAACTGAGGATCGTGATCACCGGCTGCTTTTACGATTTGTCTCCATCGGTCTCGGTCCATAGTTTCACTGCTTGATGGAATTTGCTTGAGGAGGTTGCTACTCTTACTTGGTCAGACCATCTGGTTGGCGAACGACCTCGGGCTCTCTTGCCTTCTATTCCACCAACCACGACCAGCTTTTCGAGACCTTCATCTCCTCTCCTCCAATGAATAGTTTAGTAGGACTATAAATACTGAAATAAATTTTAAGTAATTATTAATTACACAAGTGTTAATCATTTCAAAGTACCTATGCCGTGCTAACTGCTACCCAATTGTAATTTCAAATTAGATGAAAACGACAAAATAGCATCTTGTTTATTAGTAGGACGCCTTGAATTCAGTAAAGCAATTCTAAGCGTATGTAAATCCATCCAACTATCGCTTACGATTGAGCCTGGCCGGGCGCCAGCCGCCGTTGCTGGCGCTATACCAATCAGGAGGATTATGTCGTCCTGTGTAGGGGCCTTACTATCAACTACAGTACGAGGCATATTTTATCTTGAAATTTTTTCTACGGAGTGGGGATAAGTTCGCGCATGTGCTCTTGTGAGCGCCCCTCTCCCGCCGCCCGCGCCCCTCACCGCTACGCATGCCCAAAATACGCGTTCCGCGCAATCCCCATCCGATTTCAAGATATATGCCTCGTACTGTACTCAGGCCAGCGACGGTGACGACGATTTACTTTGCTGTCCCGCCCGTTTGCTTCCATTGATTTTTTACCGACTTCAAAAGGAGGGAGGTACTCAATTCGACCCGTTTTTTAGGGTTCCGTAACTCAAAAGGAAAAACCGGAACCCTTATAGGATCACTTTGTTGTCCGTCTGTCTGTCTGTCCGTCCGTCTGTCTGTCAAGACCCTTTATCTCGGGAACGCGTGGAGGTATCGAGTTGAAATTTAAACCATATACTAAAGTCTACGGGCCCTTGAAGCTGTAAAAAAATCAAACTTCTAAGTTAACGTAAAAAAAAGATACTGCCGTTTAGGGCGCAAAAAACGCATTTTCGATACTCTCAAAGGAATCAAAATTCATAGGGTACTTCCCGTTGACCTAGAACTATGAAATTTGGCAGGTAATAGCGTCTTATACTACACTTACAGGAATAAATCTGAAAACTGTATATTTGTAATTAAATCATAATAAAATATGGTCATTAAAATACGTAATTATTAATCATCTTGGTGAAACACATAGACATAGAAAAATTTCGCTACGCTCAAGTAGACGGACAATGGTGCGAGTGAGAAACCGATTCTTACGGCTTATGCGATGTGCGAGAAAGAGTTAAAAGAAAATGACAGCAGAACCTAGTTTGACTTCATTTATCGTCTGTTATCATCTTGGTGAAAAGCGTCCACACGATTATTTTGTAATTTTGACTGCGATCTGATCGGTTAGGCTCATAAAGCTATATAAATCAATAATGGTGTCGTGTTCTGTACTGAATTGTAATGTTATTTACGACAACAACCCAAATAAACACTCATTTCACAGGTAAATAAGATTGTACAAGTACCATTTTCATATTTCATATTTTAGTTGAATATATTCCTAAATACACTAAGTAATACACTAATATCATGCTATTAACCACCTATTTTCTAAATAAAGGCTGATTTCTAAACATTATGTGTTAGATAAAAAGATATTATGTCCGTGAACTTGAGAAAATAAGGCGTAGAGATTGATCAAAAATTATCATACTATCGATACTCATGTGGATGATTTCCAATATAAACTTATTTGTCTTTGTGAACACTGATAGCTTTATCTAAAGCTGCTTTTAACCGACAGTTTTCAAATGGTAAATTATACCTACTTAAGTACTAATTTAACAATATTTCCAGGTGTCCTGTAAATCCAGTGATTAAGTTACTGAATAAATGTCATAAATAGAATAGGCTGAGAGCCTCAAGGAGACTTGTAATAAATTATTTAAATAAAATTGTTCATAATCTTGTTTGTGTTTTATTTATTAGAGCAATATACATTATGGTTATCGACAATCTAAAATGGACTTCAGGGCATCCCTAAAGTTCACGCACACGTTTACAAATTTTCACACACTGGCTCATGTCACTTTTGGTGTCGCAGCCAAGCGAACTCTGTTCCTCTATTCCAGTGGAATATTAACTTTATGGTGAAACAACGGTATGCGCGGTCAAAGTTAAACTTCTAATTACTTTTGGATTAATCGCGCCACTAATTCTTTTAAAAATATCAATATTTATTATTATTAATTATTCAGATCCTTTCAAATATTGTTATAGTTAATTACTTTTAAAAATAAAATTAAAAAGTAATAAATTTGGCTCTAAATATTTTCGCAACATGGCGGTATGTCACGCTGTAGTCGCTGTATGACAGGGGGTCTTCTTCTTCTTATTTTTGTTTTGGCAATCTACTTTCTTCTTGGAAGTAATTTTTGCCAGTGTCAAGTGTTGAATAGTTCAGTGGTAGATTGATTCAGTTTACATTAAAATGCGGGTGCATCGCATTCCAATGTTGCTTGGAGCATTTGGCACCAAGTATAATCAAGACAGTTTACTGGGTAAGGTCAGCCGAGGTAGCCACCACTACAATAAAAGTCTCGGCTTCACACAACCAAAGGGTCCTGTTGGAATACACCCATTTTTAACCGACTTCAAAAAAAGGAGGAGGTTCTCAGTTCGTCGGAATCTTTTTTTTTATGTATGTTACTCGATTACTCGAAGACGGCTGGACCGATTTGAAAAATTCTTTTTTTGTTTGAAAGTATATACTTCCAAGTTGGTCCCATTGTCATAAAATCAGGATTTGATGATGGGATCCTGGAGAAATCGAGGGAACTCTTCAAATATTATAGGCACATCTATAGCGATTTTAGTATTTTCTTAAGTAACTTGTGCACTTGCTTTCGAAAAGTACCATTTTGGTGAAGTGGAACTGATGATGAAGACCAGCATAGATGATCATCGGAACTATTCAATACTAAGTAGTTCACTGGTACAATACGATTACTTTAATATGGTTGCTAGGCTATTTATGCTCATCATAATTCATATGGTGAAGTGGAGCTGATATTGAAGTACCTACCAGGAGAACTCCTCAACAATAAACGCCCCTGCGTCGGGAAAAACAGTACTATGTAAAAGGTGATGAACCTTTGACATAAGGCTATTGTAACTTAGATAATATCGTCACCAAATATACTTACTACAAAAAAGTTTAAAATAAAAAAGTTTTTAATAAAAACAAAACCTCCTTCAAAAACCTGAAAATAATCTAACAAAAAACAGCTTCAAAAATAAATTAATGGCTTAAAAAGCAAGAAATAAAATATTGAAATCTGCATAATAACTAACTCGAAAGTTTGTATGTATATCTTATATTAAACAACGTCTTATGAGGTCGGGTGGGGTTTAAACCCATGATTAAAGTTTAGATATATTAGTTTAGATAAAAAATATCCTTTGTTCCCCCCCCCCCCCCCCCCACCCGACTTCAAAAGGCGTTGTTTAATATAAGATATGCATACAAACTTTCGAGTTACTTATTATGCAGATTTCAATATTTTCTTTCTTGCTTTTTAAAGCCATTAATTTATTTTTGAAGCTGTTTTTTGTTAGATTATTTTCAGGTTTTTGAAGGAGGTTTTGTTTTTATTAAAAACTTTTTCTCTAATAACATTGCGATAGATAAAACCATATCACAGAACATTATACAGTGTACTATTGATATACAGCGCCATCTGTTGACAATCAACAGTACTTGTATTTTATACAGGTGCGGTGGGTTTGTAATTATTTTATTTTTTCTCAAAAATGCTTGGAAATTCGAACATTATTTTGACAACCTTCTTCGTGCTAAATCGGAGTTTACGGACAGACCTAAACCGCGCCGTCAATATTTGTATGAGAATCCATTACTAACGTGTAATAATGGATTTTCATACAAAATTGCCGGCGTCTGTCCAGCAATGTTTCTATTAAATTAAAACTCATTACACACGTGTAATTCAGAAATGGAGCGAACTTTTCAATGAAACACAAATATAGGTATCAAATTTCGCCTTGATGAGCGAGCACATTCCAAAAATTTTTTTTTTAATATTCGGTATACAGTACCCTTAGCACGAACAGCTATCGAAAAAAATAACGCGCGTAAAATCATTCGATAGTGCAATTTTGTATGGGAAATTTGTACAACGCCATCTACCGCCGAATAGCTAAATTAAAATTTCCATAGATAATTCTCTATCGAGTAATTTTACGCGCGTTTTTTTTTTTCGATAGCTGTTCGTGCTAAGGGTACTGGTATCACGTGAGAGGCCTTGATGAGCACATTCCAAAAAATTGAAAAAAAAATAAAAAACGAAAAAAAACTGTTTTGGTGCAATATCATATGGGTATCAAATGAAAGGCCTTGATGAGCGCATTCCAAAAAGATAAAAAGAAATTAAAAACGAAAAAAAAATATTTTTTTCAATACTATGGGTATCAAATGTAAGTTTTTTGAAAAGTTTTTTGGAATATGCTCATCAAGGAGCATATTCCAAAAAACTGAAAAAAAAAAAAAAACGAAAGGTATTTTTTTTTGCAATATGGGTATCAAATGAAAGGCCTTGATGAGCACATTCCAAAAAACTGAAAAAAAAAATTTTTTTTTTGCCATATGGGTATCAAATGAAAGGCCTTGATGAGCACTTTCCAAAAAACTGGAAAAAAAAATGAAAAACTGGAAATAAAGGAAAAAAAACCGGATTATTTTTTTCAATATGTGTATCAAACGAAAGGCTTTTATGTGCACATTCCACTTTCCATTTTCTTTTATCAATTACTGTAAGTAAATTAAAATTAAAATAAAAAGCTTAAAACTTTTAAAACTAAAAAGTTAAAAGTTTAAAAGTACTACACAAGCCTTGGCCGCAACTAGGCATCGATGGACTCACGTATGTTCTTCAATGTCTGTCTTGAGTGCCGCTGCAGTAATGTACTATTCCATTTCAAACTTCGCCCGTGGTCAATTCTTTGTCGTAATCCCTGGAAGGGTTATTTTCTACGTGGCGACAAAGGATTTCAAATGGTTATCTATATATATAGCAGTCTGCTGAACGGATTTTGATGGTATTTTTTTACAGTTTGGTAGCTTGGAGTCCAACTTATAATCTAAGCAATTTTTCACATAATTTCTGTAGGTAGAACCTGGGATAAAGCTTGAACTCTCCGTAGTACAGTTTTCATATAAAAAACTAATAACTACCAACCACTTTTTTTTCAAAATATTTCCTTTGTACCGACACAACTTTTCTATAGCTTTATTTTATGTATAGATGTAAGGTCTGTACGGAACCCTCGGTGGGCGAGCCCGACTCGCACTTGTCCGGTTTTTATTTATTTTGTATGTACACCGATTACTCGAAGACGGCTGAACTGATTCAAACGTTATTACATTAGGTAAAAATTCAAGTTGGTCCCATTTTTTCAACTTTTGAAATCGGTTCAGTACTTTTCAAGTAATCTTGAAAAAAGCACGAAAATAGTATGATTTTGTGTGAACTACCTCGATGATCATTCGTATTTGTTTATGAACTGAATAAGATAATTATTTTTTTGTTGGAAAAGGGATATCTTATGTGTAGTTCTTTAACCGACTTAAAAAAGTAGGTTCTCAGTCTGACCAAAAAAATTAAAAATTGTTTAAAAAAACAAAAAACCGACTTTAAAAAAACCTACCTCTAAAAAGCAAGAAATAATATTCGTAATAATAAAAACAAGTCTATTGAAGTCGGGTGTGGCTTTTAGAATAAAAAAAAAGGAATTTGTACTCCAGCCACAGCCTGCTAATTAGATAGCAATAAATCAGCCTACCTTACCTACGTTCAACAATGCGCGCTACATTTTACATAGGTAAGTACCCGGGAGATTGGCTGCCTTCCAGCGAAAGCTTTATTTTCCTTACCTACTTCAACGTTTACCAAACTACACTAGAGACAGAATACATAATACAAGTCTAGAGGTTCGATTCTTAGGCATAAGAATAAATGGTTTCACAGTTCACTATCAAAAGGGAATAATAAAAAGTGGAGTGTAGTGTAAGGTAATTCATCTTTTGCTCCTTGTGAGGTATCTACTGAAAAAAAAACTGAAAAAAATACTACATTATAGGTAGGTGCACCAGTGAATGAACCCTTAAGGCGATTTGAAACTATAAAAAAAATATTGTTTTAAAAAACAAAAAACCGACTTCAAAACCCACTCTACCAGTAATATAATAAGTCTATGACTCTACCTCTAAAAAGCAATAAGTAATATTGAAATCACTAGATACGCATTATCATTGTAATAAAACACGTCTATAATTGAAGTCGGGTGGGGCTGGAGGACAACTTTTTTTTATTCTAACAGCCCCACCGGGAAAATTCCGGGAAATTTCGGGACTTTTCGATACTGAGATTTTTTTTTACTGTATCGTAAATAAAATAAAATAAGTAACTCATAGGAACCTTACCTACGTTACGAATACGAACTTCTCCTTTTAACTCTTAAATTTCATTTTTTATAATTATTTGGTTTACAAACACAGTAAAGAATATGCCTATTCTTTTGATTTTACCAGAACAAAATAGTAGTAGGTAAATAAGTAACTACAAAAGCTTGAACAATCCTTTAATTTAAAGTATAATTGCCGCGGACACCAGACACTTCAGAGAAATATGGTATTTGACAACATTGAAAATATACTACAAATTGTGGTCATCCTAACAGATATTGGCGTAAAAAACATATTTAACTATTATATAGACTAAATTAAGTCCATTAATTGATTAATTTCACCTAGAAAATGCAACAATTTTTGTTTTTTTTTTCTGTGACGAAAACGCTCTAAGATTACTGATGACGTCACTTGCCTGTAAATAAATATGGCTTCAGGCGTTTGACACGACCATAGACTAAGGATCCGCGATTGATGGCTGTCAAATGGCTAAGGATATTACAATGTTTACAGGCTAGTGACGTCAACAAGTCACGTGTCCAGCGCCATAGCGTTTTTGGCGCGGTTTTAAAATTTTAAACTTTAACACTGTTTTATTTAATGAAATACATAGATTTTTCCTGAAATATCAATGTGGTGCGCTTATTACGTAATGAGGAATAATTTAAAATGGTTTTCCAAAATTAGTCAAATAGCCTATTCTATTGTTTGAGGGTTACTTAGCAACCAAATGCCTTAATGAGGTAATTAAAGGGTAATTATTGGTTGGATTATTGGACAGGCTTATGTCAAACTGTTTTTGTGCCTATTTGATTTCCGCCATTTTGGCGCTGTAGGACGTAGCGTGAGCATAGCGTGCGTACGTGGTACTAAAGTTTGAAGTCTGGAGAGACCATCACGGCAACTATTTTCATATTGTACGTCACAATTAGTTCTTTAGACGCACGCTAGTGGCGTTTCAAATAGGCACAAAAACTTAGCTGTCAAATCATACAGACAGCCAGTCCAGTTAAATAAAAAAAAAATTCATGTCAGTGCACTACCGACACGAGGCGATGAACATCAAACATTTCTCCCGCGAGGGGGCGTGGAGTCAGTGTGTAGTGCCGCGCATGTTTTATATACAAACTGACGTACTTGCATACTACGTTAAAATCTACCGCCCCATGCCCCGTCGCGGTACGCGGAGCAGTGTGAACCGTCTTAACGGGTAAATAAAATTACAGTTCAGGGTTAAAATGTTCTCTATGGGGATCAATGACTCAGCGGCTAGTCTGTTGGAATGGAATGCACCGACTGTCACTACACGACTGTCACTTTTTCGCGGGAACTTAGCTGTCAGTTTGACATAATAATAAGTATCCTGTTGTTGTGATGTGGGTGGTAAATGTGTTAATATTAATTAACTAATTAATTTAAAAAACGTATTTGTTGGTTATTTAAATCCATAAAATGTTGATCTAATTATCACAAAAATATAGTAATAATATTATAAATAAACACGTTTCAATAATGACTTCTCTACTATCAGCTGAACTTTCTGCTACTTGCAATGCTCTAGGAACTTTTGATAAAAAAACGGGAAAGTATTTAATTGATGAGTTTACTCTTAACACGGTTAAGGACCTCATAAGATATCTTCGTCGTGATGGAGAAGATCATGAAATTAGGCGACATTTCGGCCAGACCAAAGTGTTACAAACTGACTTGATTCCAATGCTGGTAAACCATTGGGAAAACGAAGAATTGTTTGATGTCACATTAAGGTAATTCGTCCCTTTTGTTTAAAATCCATAAGTCTCAATTTTCTACAGACTTTTTAGAACTCAGTGACACAGACTTCAGATACACCAGCTCCCAAATAATATATTTATTGAAATACTCATTTTGTTTTAGGCTTTTAGTTAATCTAACAAATCCAGCCCTACTGTTATACAGAGAAGAAGTACCCATTGAAAGAACTGCACGTCACAATTACTTGCAAATCTTAAGTCATTTGCAGTCATACAAAGAAGAGGCATTTACTAAAGTTGACACTTGGAATGTTTTTGCCAAAAAATTAGCAAAAGTGCTAGAAATTGTGAGTACTATAAGAACATTCCATAAAAGCTCAAACACAGGATGCGTTCCGGTCATCTGATCCGATTGCAGATCTGTGATCAATGTATGCCAGTGTTTCCCAATTAGTGGTATGGTACGCAAAATTGCTTCAAGGGTACATGAAGCAATCTCTTGACTAATATCATACATCTGGGGTGCAATTGCGTAAGTTAATTGTATTCATTTGACAGTTCATATTGTATTCTGCAATATATCATAGGCTGCAATTTGTATGGGATGATATATTATGATCCAATATGAACTGTCAAATGAGATTGACTTTACACAATCACCTAGCTGATATATTTTTTATTTTTCAATCCTGCAATGTGGTATGTGAGTTCCAGGTCTTTCTTGGAGGAAGTGTGTAGAAAAAGCTAATTGGGAACCACTGATCTATGTGATATAATTATGGGACCGGAACGTAACCAGTGTGGAAGGGATAAGAGAACTCCATACATTGCATGGATCGCAGCGATCTGTTAAAAAAGTGATATTCATTTATGAATTCAAATAGGATTGGACTGAACGAGATGAAGACACGGGCCTCATAATAGAAAGAATATTGATTCTTATTAGAAATGTATTGCATGTGCCTGCCGATCTTGACAAAGAAAAACGACCAGAAAATGATGCCAGTGTACATGATCAGGTAAGTCTTGAGTTTTATTTATTTGTTCTAAACGTTTATACAAGGTTATTTGTAATACACCAACAATCTCGCAGGAGTAGATTACATGATTACATATCATCAGAAACAACAACATATTTTGTTCTATTGCTTAACCGAACACAAACAAAAAAAACTACTTTCCATACAAATGTTAGAACAGCTGATCGAGTTTTGTATGAAAAGTAGTTTTTTTTGTCTGTTTTCAGAAAAGTCGTAGAACAAAATGTTTTTGTTTATGATGTTAGTTACAATACTTTTACAAGGTTGTTGGTGGTTTACAATTTTATTTGGTATGTATTTTTGGTTACAACTTAAATTATTTTAGGTACTTTGGGCACTCAATCAAGCTGGAATCCTTGATATTATAATATACATGTCATCTGAAAATGAAAAGCAATACTTTATGCATATCTTGGAGATAATTTCTCATTTGTTAAGAGAACAAAATCCAAGTAGCTTAGCTGATGCAGCATTACAAAGGAGCGTAGATGAAAAGCTCCGTGATGAACAAGAACTCTTATCAATAAGGATGTCGGAAAACAAAAGTAGAATGAATAAAATCAAACAATATTCAGCTTCAAGGTAGTTTGTTTAATATCAATCTAATTGTTACTGCTTCTTCTTGTTGATGCAAGCAGTTTCCACAACTTGACGTCTATTGTGCTTATTTTGCATCTGGAGGGTGTACGGTCAGATCACTCCAGCCAGCCCAGCTCAGCCAAGAACGCTCCAAGGGCTTTCACATACGTGACTGCTTCCTGGGCCCTATTTCACCATTGACATTGTCGTTGACATTTGTCAATGACATGTGTCGGTTAATTTTACAATTGTCATTATTTTAATTAGGGACAAGTATGTTGTGAAACAGGGATAGTTTTTATAAGTCGACATATTTGTAGATTTGTCAGTAATTCTTGATATGAGATTGGAGCTGAGTCAAGTTTGCTTGACAATTGTCGACTTGTAAAAAATATCCCCTGTTTCACAACATGAATTGTTTCTATTAAAATAAGAAAAGTACTGTAAAAATTGCCGACATTATGTGTCTGACAAATGTCAATTTGGTGAAATAGGGGCCTGGCTAGCCGAGCTACCTCGCCCGGTAAAGGGCCTTCCCTCTGCGTACATGTGTTAATATCAATCTAATTGTTACTGCTTTTAATTTCTCCATGTTCATGTTTGATAGTACTTACAATAGCAAATATTTTGTTTATTAGGCACTCACGTTTCGGTGGCACTTATGTTGTTCAAAACATGAAGTCTATATCGGAAAATGAAATCATATGCTTAAAGCCTTTAAACAAAATATCCAATTTGGACTTTAGTGGAAGCAAAAAGTCCCGACTTGTGAGACCAAAGAACAGGAGGCCTGTTGAAAGTGGTACAATGGAAAGGAGATCTGCATTTGCTATCAGGTATGTTATGTTAATTCCAAATTATTAGATGTAAAAATCATTGGTCGGCGCTCATTAGGTTCATCAAGGGGTACGCACAGCAATCTCTTAACTAAGATATTATATCAGTAAAAATCTTTTTTATTTATCATTCCTGCAATAAGAGGTACATGAGTTTGAGGTTACTCTTGGAGGGTAAGTAGATTATTGGGAGCCACTGGACTAACTTTTTAATTCTATGATTTATCTTAATTTTATTATGACTTTTGCAGATTAATGATGAATGTTACTATTTTTTGATAAATAAGAAAATATTAAATGTCATTTGTTTCAGATTATTTTTGAAAGAGTTTTGTATAGAATTTCTTAATAGTTCTTACAACCCATTAATGCACTATGTTAAAGATGTTCTAGTAAGAGCTAAAGCCCAGCAAAATGATGAATCTTATTATCTATGGGCTGTTAAATTCTTCATGGAGTTCAACAGAGGTCATGATTTTAAAGTGGGCTTAGTTAGGTACAGTATTATTACATCACTACATATTATAAATAAAGTTTTATGCCGCGTCTGTCTGTCTGTTCTCGATAAACTCAAAAACTATTGCACGGCACCCTGATTATCTAAAAAGAAACTATTTAGCGACCGGTTTCATTCCACATACATTGCTACTTTTCTTTGGTATGTTTTTTTTTAATCCAAAAAGAAGTAGCAGTGGATCACTATCATCTATGAACTGCGACCGGTCGCTAGGTGGTTTCTAATTAGATAATCAGCCCGCGGATTTTCATGCAGTTTTCACTAATAGATAGAGTGCTTTATGAGAAATTTGATTTTGTGTAAATCGGTTGAGATTAACATAAGCTGAGTAATAATAATAACCCACGTAGAATGAACAGACTTTTAGAGTGAATGGAGGTCCCTAGTGGAGGCGGTCGCTAGTATTCCATAAATCAATTAAGTTGTTTGCAGATTAATAATTTATTTTATTTCAGTGAGACTATGTCTGTTCCCATGTTTCATTATGTTCAACAACAAATGGAGAAGTATTATGATATGATTAAAATGGAAAAGAAAAAGTTTTCCCCATGGGTTAGGCGGCTTCATTTGGCCCTTAGAGCTTACAAAGAGCTTTTAAGCACATTGCTAGCAATGGATAAAAGCAATGACCCAACAGTCAAAGATTCTGCAAAAGTTTTAAAAAGTAACATATTTTATGTTCTTGAGTACAGAGAGTTCATACTCAATACAATTTTAAACTTTGATGATAATAAAATGCCTAGGTGAGTTTAAACTTATTTATTTGTGTCCATCAACATCAGACTTTTTTTATTGACCCAACTGCTGGGGCACTGGCCTTTGGGTGGATAAGGAGGATGGGCCATAACCCATCACGCAGGCCCAACGCGGATTATTGGGTGTTAACGACTGCAAATGCGGCCGGCGGCTTAACTTGCCATCCGAAACACAGAGAACTCTCTTGAGTTCTAATACAATTTTCGCCACCCATCCCACGACCGACCCTTGCGAAGGTTGCTTAACCTCCGCAATCGCTGGGCCAGGCGCTAAACCACTGCGCCACCGAGCACCTCTTTATTCGTATCCGTCAACCAATAATATTTATTATAAAATACCTTTTTATTTACTACCTATGTAAAAATACTATTGTTTTTATTTATTTTATTTTTTTTACTTTGTTTTGATTTATTTTAGATCTTATCTAGTTGATTTACTTGAAACAGTGCATTTATTTTTAAAAATGCTAGAATATTATTGCAAGAAAACAGGCTTGGTTGTTCAGAAAAAGGTTAGAAAGAAGAAAACTAAATCAAAGAGTAAGTTCTTATATTTTTTCTCAAGTTTATTAAACTTTAATTACGAATTAAATACTGTGTTTAACTATAAAAGATTTTAGACTTGAAACACTGCAATTCATTTTTAAAAGCTGATCTAGCTGATAAATTGATAATGAATTAATGTGAAGGGAAGGAGAGAAATAGATATTATTCACGTAGAATTGAATACCAATAATTTATTTACGCGCGTGCCAATCCCTAATAAATTGGAATAAATGATGAATAACTGACCAGCAATCATTATCAACTTTTTGTCTATTGTTTCAAACTGTGAATATGTTACGATACGACAAACACACCACAATTGATCTTCTGTTCTCAACCAGGGGCCCAAGTTTGCTATTGTTAACGTCATAATCGTGTTTCAATCGTGTTTGAATTGTAATGGTTTTTGACACAGTTCTTGTTTCTTAAACTCAAAATCGAAACACAATTGAAACACGATTATGAAGTTAACATTAGCAGACTTGAGCCCCAGACTGATACAAGGCTGCTAACTGTACTATATTTTGAAATGAAATTTCATAAAAGAACATAGTACAGTTGGCAGCCTTGCATCAGTCTGAACGATCGTGTAATCTCCCTTTGAGGAGGCGGGAATCCTCATTGGATACCACATTGCCGGCTATGATAGTTATGTCAGACTCTCACTAACTAAACACCGCCTTCGTAGGTTGGTTTCGACCCGACAGCTATGACAAGCCTCGAAACCCTCATCAAAAGCGCCCGCTAAGCTCTTACCACAGTGACTGACTAATGACTATCAGCCATTTTTAACGTCCCCACTGCTGGGACACAGGTCTTAAACCTTACAGGCCTTATCAGGTGGGTGTTAACGAATGCAAATGTACCCAGGTTCTTCAGGCCTTCCGAAGCATGGAGGAGCTCGATATAATGTTTTTTGGTCACTCATCCCATGACCGACCCTTGCAAAAGTTGCTTAACCTCCGCAATCGCTGGGCCAGGCGCTATACCACTGCGCCACGGAGCTCCACGTTCTTACCACAGTATTTTTTTTTTTTTTTTTTTTATTATGCAACTGCTCCCCGAACATAGGGTCCAGGTCTTACCACAGTATTGGATTGTAATACTGTGCTAATACTGGTCTGGTGTGCTCATACATTTTGCTCCATCTTCGTCCTCCTTGTCACTTTCCATCAGGTCAAAGTGAGGTCAAACGCGCAGACAGTCCATACATAAAAAAAAATACCAAAGAGTATTTATGTTTTTCCTCATTTGATCCCAGAACCGAAGCAGCCGGTTAATCGCGCCGTAGTGGAGCAGGAACTACCCTCGTGGGAGGAGGTGCGCGCCCAACTAGCCGTAGTCCTCAACGCGGGCGTGGAGGAACACCCGCCGCCCTTCGACGCTGCCTCTGACGTGCCTATAGACCAGCAAAAGTTAGTATTATTAATAACGGGTGTAACAAGACCTTCAACGAAGCCGAAGTCCACGTATTCCGCCCATCATCAGGATCAATTTTGTCTTTTAGACTATACCTGGGAAACCAATAGCTATGAAGTTATTGAAGGTAAAAGTTAAAAAATAAAACAAGATTTTTATGAAATCTTATTTAATTCGTTATTTCCTGCTTTTTGTCCATTGAAACATTATTAAAATTTTAAGTATTTCGTAACAAACAATGGCGCTGGCGCTGCCTTCAACTCGGCCGCACGCAGCTGTGTAGCATACACTCGCAGGCGCGGTCTGTTGTACGCGTTACATTGTGTGGTAAAGTATGTAATGCTTTTTTGCCTTGCAAGAGCTCTAGCCCAGGGGTGGCCAACTTGTCTAGGGCTGCGATCTACTTTAAAATTTCTTGGCCTATTGAGATCGAAATAAAGCATTTTCATTTTTGGGGTATTTTTCACTACAAAACCGTCGCACCCGTTTCCCGTACCGTTCCATTGCTACTTGCTTTGCTACCACAAGCAAAGCACTTTTTGTTATATCTCTCGCGATCGACTGCACTGTCTCCAGAGATCGACTGGTCGATCGCGATCGACTTGTTGGCCACCCCTGCTCTAGCCTACCCACCACGGGGCGACGTCGTCTGGTGTGCGGCCGCGAATTCAATATTTTAGCTTTTTTTAAGCCTACAATTTCTCGGAAAGCCTTCTTAATATTGTGAGCTTATGGCCTAGAATCTAGATTATTTAATGATAACTAAAATCAAATAACTCAGTATAACAACGATTTGTGCCGTTATTATTACATAACGTTTTGATATTATTTTATTTTATTAATCCTAAAAATATTTCGCGTATGTACATTTTGCAACAGGTGCACATTTTGCGTATTGTACATTATGCTACGAAGGGACCGGAAAGATGGTTTACTTCGCAAATATTTAACTTTAAAATCAATTTAGATAGTGATGAAAAAATAATCCATTTTTAAAAGCGCTGAATAAAATGAAATCGCTAAAATATGTAAAGTAAGCATCTCGTTTTTCCGCTGACAGCCTCGAGGGCTAATAGGCGCCAACATGAGTGTCGCCGTGTCTCGGGCGGGTGACTTGCAATGTTCAAGTGTGCACTTGCTACCCGCTATTGAGATGCAAACATTTAAAATTCTATGGCGTGCTGTTTTTAATATTCATTATTTTTAGGGTTCCGTACCAAAATGGTAAACAAGGAACCCTTATGGTGCGACTCAGTCTGTCTGTCTGTCTGTCACGGGTACGTATCAGAATGTCTAAAGTTAAAATGTCTAAAGTTAAAATGGCAAAGTTCAAAATGTCAAAAATCAAAATGCAAATGGTTTAAAATGTCAAAAATCATTATGTATAAATTCATAATAGCAAAATTCAAAATGTCAAACGGTTCAAACATCAAACTAGTTAAAATATCAATGGTCCATAAGTCAAAAGTTTACAATGATTTGAAAACAACAATTCACCTTTTTTTTCATTTATCGCCTTGCAAAATTTTGTGAGCAATTCTTTGTAGTTTCTAGTAATTGCGTTACAATTTTTAAATTGTAACATGGAGGAGGGTATAATTACGTTTTCGAAATTTGTGATTATTTACTTAAGATGTAACATTATTACACTATTGTGTAAAAAAAATATTTTTTTACTATTATAATATATTTAATGTGATTATTTAGGTACTCAGATGTAAAGCTTTTATATTATGATGTAAATATAAATGATGATTTTCCCACCTCTTTATCATATTTATTTTCTATTATTTTAAGGGCATGATTTTATCAATTACCTAATAAATGCGTTTTCAGTGACCTAGTTAATAATATTTGTTCCTAAAATAGTAGATCTCTCACTTAAATCGAATCACCAAATAATGTTAAAACGATTACGTAAATATTAATTAAAAATTACTTGGAAATAATATCAATTATCAAAATAATAAAAGTGTCACTGAAAATTGAATCACCAAACAATATCAAAATGGTTTTAAAAACTCCGTTATAAAAACTCCGCCCCTATTAGGAATTTTTCTATTAATTAGGTAACAGATCTATAATTTCGATAATTGAACGAATTAATCGATGCTAATAGTTAGATGATTAGATTTATAGTGACAGGTTTATTATTTTAGGTAGGTGTATTATTCCTTGCCCGTAACTTACTTTTTAGAGCATAATTCTTAGGTATATTCAGGCTATAGAAAAAAGTGATCAAACTGTA
Organism: Agriphila geniculea; assembly: GCA_943789525.1. Lineage (NCBI taxonomy): Eukaryota > Metazoa > Arthropoda > Insecta > Lepidoptera > Crambidae > Agriphila > Agriphila geniculea. The sequence continues at coordinate 13,239,080 of OX038882.1, read as the reverse complement.
ATTTAAGATACATATTTACATTAATCCGATGATTTATACTTTAGAGACAGTTTTGGTAAATATGATAACTAATTATTTCTTGGAGATAGATATTATTATTAGGGTATTGCAGATTAGTGACACATCTAAACTTAGGTGACAGAAAATTTTGTTCCCTTTTATTTTCACTTTTGCTATAGTATGTACCTGTGCGAATCAAGTTCGCATACGTACACACTATGGCAAACTATTTTCAGCACAGGATAATATTTTTTTCACCTCTCCAGCACGAAAAGGGTGCTTTTGGCGCGTAAAAACTCGCAGCAAAATCGACTTTTGCTGCGAGCGTGAGGCAAAGTGCTTTTTTACCAAAAACTCGCAGCAAAATCGACTTTTGCTGCGAGCGTGAGGCAAAGTGCTTTTTTAATTTCTAACACCTTTTCTCGCTGGTAGAGGTGAAAAGTTGTATGTTTAACACGAGAGCAAATTTTTTGATGTCTCGTGCCTTTAAATCACTCACTGTGCTCAGTAGTCTATATTAGAATCACTCGCTACGCTCGTGATTCAATTCTAGACTACTTCGCTAGTTCGTGATTTAAAAGTCAGCACTCGCAGCAAAAAATGACTTTGCTCTCTTGTATAACAAATAACTATTTTTGCTGCAGGTTCGCGAACCTAAGTGAGTACCCACCTTAACGTGCGCCTATTGTCCTCCAGTTTTTTGTGTGCATTTCTTTGATTTATTGCAATATATCAATTGGATGCACTCGCCGAGATCACCAGTCAAGATTAAGCCACCACGAGACGCGGAGAGCACGCCGCTCGACCAATGCACCGCGCCCGTGTTGTGCACGCGCTGACGTTGTCGTAATCAAGTTGTTATTATTTCTTAACTTATTCAAATCACACTTTGTCAACTTCAATGTTGGTAGACTGCTACACTTATCACCAAACATTAAAGCAGGAGAATAAGCGTTTCCCCCATGAAAAAAGACTCCGGATGGAATGGAAAGCTCACTGTTTAGCTTTCCATACAAACGTAATACATAATTATCTGTGGTAGGTAATACCAAAATGATTTGCGATTGGAACATATTTAATCCTCACCACTGAGGTACTGGCTTACCTCTTACTGCCGGAACACAACAACTTTCAAAGTCCCCCTAGACTATGGCTATGCTGAAACGTCAAGAAAATCCAAAATCAAACCAAATACTAACTAATTATCAAACTACTTTTAATAAAACCGCAAGAAAACCGCGCTAGTATCCGTTACTCCGGCGAACCGTGAGCTTCCCATACAAAGTATTAACATAACACCAAAATGATTCGCAATTTAATCATAATTAACTTTTTTTGTGATGTTATTAATTGGATAAAGAAAGACATTATTTATCTAGTAATATTTAACTAAATAAAAAATCCAAAATACCAAACCAAACAAAAATTATTGCGATTTACAGTTTTGTATGAAAAAATGTAATTGGAATTTATTATGAATTGGTAATTTGAATATTAGACATTTTAAGTTTTGATCATTTGAACTTAGACATTTTAATTTAGGACTATCTGACCGTTTGACATTTTCGTTTTTGACATTTTGAACGTTTTACATTTTAATCGTTAGACATTCAAATTTTTGACATTTTGAACTTTGCCATTTTAAGTTTAGACATTCTAACTTTAGACATTCTGATACGTACCCGTCTGTCACAGCTAGATATCTCGAGATCTACTAACGGTATGTACTTGAAATTTGGAACAGTTTAAGATGACATTTGCCCAACTATTTTGCAAAAAAGAAAGAATTAAAAAAAAAATGTTTTTTTTTACAACAGGGACTGAAAGGGGGTCTTAAAAATTTGAAGTGAGGTGACTAGGGCATGTGGGGTATCATATGAAAGAGCGCTCTTTGCACATTTTAAAACATTTTTTTCTTTTTGCTTAGGCCGCATAGTTTTCGACTTAAGATGAAAAATGTAAAAAAAAATACCGTTCCCCCTTATCTCCGAAGTTTGCGAAGAGAAAAATCTGAAATAATTCTATGTGATAGTAGTTTATGTAAAGATTACAGGAAAAATAAAACGATGTCTCAATATAACACAATTTTTTAGAAATTCAAAAAACAAACAAAAATTCTTTAGTTTCACTACCAGTCAACAGATGGCGCTCTTCTAAGAATGCTGAGCTAAGAAAAAAAATAGTTTCACTATCGGTCAGTAATATAAACAGTTTGCAATGTGGAGTGGCTGCAACGTTTTTCAGTCACCATAAGCAGCTGTGGTTAAGATTTGTAAATTAACTGTCCGCCTGTTCGCCCTTCCACCTGTCTGCCGTTTATCCTACTTTTTTAAAGACTGTACTAAAGTAACATATCCAAATATATTTATGATTGTACGGAACCCTCGGTGCGCGAGTCCGACTCGCTCTTGACCGGTTTTTTTTATATAACCAGTGTGTGTTGCCAGTGATGACTTTCGGCAGTGAAACGTGGTCGCTAACGGGTCTTATAAGCTCACCCAGCGTGCAATAGAGAGAGCCATGCTCGGCGTTACCCTGCGTGATCGAATCAGAAATTAGGAGATCCGCAGGCGAACTAAAGTAACCGACATGGTTCGAAGGATTGCTCAGCTGAAGTGGCAGTGGGCTGGACACAGCGAGAAGAACCGATCGCCGTTAGGGCGAAAAGGTTCTTGAATGACGACCGCGCACCGGACAACGCTCCGTGGATAGGCCCCTGACAAGGTGGACCGACGTGAGGGTGAAGGTCGCGGGAAGCCACTGGATGCGGGCAGTGCAGAACCGATAGTCGTGGAGATCCTTGGGGAGGCCTATACCCAGCAGTGGGTGTCCTGCGGCTGATATGATGATGATGTTGTTTTTCCTATACATCTACATGTATAGTTGGACAAAAATATGGTCTTCCACCCTTAGTTCATTTGCACGTCATAAAACAGTCATGAATGGGCAACTGATATAGGGAGCGTTCAAGTATTACGTATACGGGGGATCAAAAATCTCCAAAAATTGCGTTACGTAATACTTGAATGCTCCCATACGTAAATTAACTTCATTAATAACCTAATAAATAGATAAAAGTTCGGCACACAACTTGCCAAAAGTTGCCCATGCCTGTCATAAAACAATAAGGTTGATTTTCCCTTGCTAATATTCGGACAGAAAGTTTTATCAAAACTGGACTGCACATGACTAAATTATTCACTCATGTGCTGTGGACTGCTTGGCCGAACATGTCAAGTTAAACAGTGGAACTACAAAAACAACTTTTATTACTTAGAAGTCGGTCTCAAGGTCAACATATAGGTTGTTGTTAGTTATAGTTATTGTATTGATAATTTCCATTAACAATAAATCCTATTAAATGGCCACTCAAATAAAAGAATAGAAATCGTCGAAGAACTATGAGGCCCATCATAAAATCAGCAATTCCATTATTGTAAGCTCTCTAGGGCTTAAGCCTGTTGTCTAGAGAATTCTTAGAGAATTAATTGCTTTTATATTGCAAGACGTGCTGTAATATAATATGTTATGAGACAGTACTACATTTAACAATCACTTCACCTACTAAATAGATTTTAGTAGGTACTCAGGGTCTCAGGTCGTGATATTTGTTAAATTTAGTGACGAATAAGGAGTGCTTAAAAGTTAATTCCATAAAATATGTTATTATAAATTATTTGAAGCATATTCTGGCTGTACTTATTTCGCCGACTATTTCTTTTATTTATATTTATATTTGTGCTTAAATTCTTTAAAAGTTTGGTCCCTTTGTTATAAGTTTTAAAGCTTAGAATAATCCCATGATTCAACTACCTAACTGTGCATTTGCTTACAGGGAGGATTGTATGAAAAATATTCAAAAACGTATGCGAGAATATAAGTTTGAAGATGCTGTCGGGATGTTTAGAGCGGCACGGTAAGTGATTCTTGCAGTTTTAAATCTTCCTTGGGGAGAATCACGTTAAAGTTATATTTTTCACTTGTAGAGAAGTGTGGCCCGATGAAGGGATATTTGGTGAAATCGGTATTCAAGCTGATGAAGAACTTAACATGTTGGAAACGATATACAATGCAGATTTAGGCATAGAGATGACAGGTACGATACGTAAAGCCGGGTTCATAGCGAAATTTTTTCGAAAACATTCAACAAAAGCACATACACAAAACTTTCTTTCTGAAACATGTTTCTTTACACACGCCGTCCACAGCTATTGCGTGGCTTGTGTAGACAAAACTTCAGTGTTGCCATTTTAAAAATTTATGTTAGTAGATTTTTTTAAATTAGCATATTTAACAGCTCTTTGGCGCATTTCGTATTAACCTAGTTGGCAACGCTGCAAAACTTAGTTTTCCTTTGGTATATTTATCTTTCTTTAAGTTAGTTTCTTTAGCAAAAAACTTACTTGCTCAATGCTAGCAAACAAAATGAGTTCGGACGATTGTAGTTTCAATTTTAGTGATTTTAGCACAGACCTGGGGCCCGTTTCTACTGATTTTCGTTCGACATATGACTCAAAACAATGAGATGTCGAACGAAAATCAGTCGAAAAGAGCGTTCGACGTCTGCCGAGCGATTCAAAAATAGGGCCCCTGTCTGTGGATTTTATATATGATAAGAAGAAGAAAAAAGCGTCGCTTTAAAGTTAGACCAGTGATGAAATTTTAACATTTATTATCAAGAATACCTAAATTAAAAACAGAAGATCGATTTATTATATGTACCTTTTTTCTCTGCTTCGAATCAGATTTCGATGAATTATTTTCATTCAAACTTGGCGCTCAAAACGCTAGCAAACTGTCAAAATGACACATGATTATGATATTACCCTGCCCCTCGACCCCTGCAAAATGTTTTGTGTACGTATTTTCCACCGGGCATGGAAAGCAAAACATTGTTTTTCTACACAAAAATGTGTAGAGAAACAATGTTTTGTGTAGACGATTTTGTTGAATGTTGAGATGTTTTTGTTGATTGTGTATGTGTAGCAGCAAACTAAAATCTATGGAACAAGCATTGCGCTCAAAAAATGTCACCACACGAAAAGTACAACTAAGTGGATAAAGCTAAAAATGCTGGCATTTAATTATGCAGCACAAAGCGTCTGAGTCTAAGCACTGGTTGCTTATAAGCGAACCATAATTTGTATACTCATAGATATTTTCTATACTTAAACGTAAAATATGATACGTCATTTCTGCATATTTTTACTGCTTTTTGCGTCTTTTACACCATTTGACTACATAGGACGTCATTTCTAATAAACTTTCTCTTTCTCTCTTTTCTCTACAATACAAACTGCAATTATTGTAAAGAACGTTAACGTCATTCACCGGGTGCGTGGCTGGCCCGACTTAAGCTGAGCGGGTTATAGTTTTTCGGTCCCTCGGATAATGTTTTTAAGCAATATTTGTTTGCAATTACACTCCATAGATTACAGTTCGCTGATGTATAGGGCAAAACACGCGCTATGGACCCGACTTAATAATCACTTTTTTAAGTACTTACATTATTGTTGTTTGATATTAACCTTTCATTTTTTTAGAAGATGTAGCTAACGACCCCAACGAGACGCAGGAAAACTCTGACTATGACGATGAAGGTTGGTATATCTAAGAAAACAAGGTCTGGTATTCCGGGAGTTACACTTGCTTACGTCACTATCCACCTGCGCGACTTTATGATAACAAAAAGATTAAAGGAATTTTTTTCTGTCACTCTCATTACAACATTATTATAGTGCATTTTAATTGTGATTTGTCTCTTCGAAACAGTGTTAAAGATGAATAAACGTTTTTTCCAATATACTAAACATGGATGACGACAGAGATGACGTAAGCAAGTGTAGACCACGTGACTTTGTCTGTCTCGGGAGTGCTATACCTGGGGTGCATTCGTAAAGTTCGCACGTCGACGGACCTTCACTCCAAGGCGAGCGACGTTCGTCATCCGACGTTAACGAACGCCACTGCATAGCTGTCACTATCTTAATAGATTTGTTGATTTTGATATTAATGAAGCGCGAAATGCAACAAACAATAAAATGAAAACTAATGTTTATAAACAAAGGAGACGTGTCAGCTGTCAAATAAAACGTCAGAGCTAATTCGTGGGGTGATCAGTGCGTTCGCCGGGCGTCATTTACGAACGGCTATACCTAGTGATCGTCGGGCGATCGCCTCGGTGGTTTTAGAACCCGTGCATGTCATCGAGCGTCGTCGAGCGAACTTTACGAACGCACCCCTGTAATTTAATGTACAGTCAGCAGCACATGAGGTTATTCAAAACTGTTAAAAAATCTGTTATTTATTTTGAACCTTAATTGCTTTGCATTTAAGTATAAAATTGATTGAATATTATTAAGCTGTCGTGGAAGCCCAGCGTGCCGTTGACCGTACCATGGTATGCACCTATTTAATTAAGATAATTGAATATTCTGCAAATAAAGATGAACGATAAAAATATTTATATTCTAGAAGAGGAAGAAGAAGCAAGGAGTTCGGCTATTGTTGAAACTGATTTCGAATTCAACGATTTTGTAGCACGGTGAGCATCAAATTGCTGGATACCAAACATTTTCCTTTGATAGCACATTGAATGAACACTCATTTATTTCAATAGGTTTTGCAGTCCCCGAGTAGTCAGTGCATGTGTCTCCTTACTAGAGGGCTACGATAAAAATCTGCCACACACGAACCACTGTATATTGAAAATGCTGCATAGAATAGCCTGGGACTGCAAACTACCGTCTATGATGTTCCAAGCGAGTTTATTCCTGATATTCCAAAAAATACTCGACAATCCGATGCCGCAGTTCAAGGTACGTATAAAAGTCTTTTGTGGAAAGAAATGTTGGGTTTATAAAGATGACATTAAATTTCGCGTATCGCGTATATGAAAATAAAGTACCAGGTATATGGCATACAGGTTATTTTTTAAACTATTGTAAGTACTTTTTTATTTTCAAATTTTATCGATCGTTATACCTTTGTAAATTTTTCATTATATTGTAAGTAAATATGTTTTTCAGGAAATTGAAAAATTTGCTACTTTCATCTTAAGGAAATTTACCGAAATCGCCTCTAAAGAACCAAAAGTTTTCGTAGAATTGTTGTTTTGGAAGACCCCCAAAGATAGTGCTGAAATTGAACTCGGTTACGACCTCTACACGGATCAAAAGTAAGTAGTGAAATTATATTAGCATTGTTACAGAAAATACTCCTAGCTAGGACAAGCATATTCAATAATTTATGTCAAGACTTGATATTTTCGATACTCAAATTCGAAGAGCATAGCCTTATCTATAAATAGTGGAGTGTATTACGTAACATTAGTAAAGGCTCTCCAGAAGTAGATATAACTCCCAGCTAACACTATTTTAACGTTCTCTTTCAACTATCATCAATCTTTGCTGCGGCACCCCAAAGTTAACCTCTGAGAGCGCGCGTCTAATTTAGTCGTCATAAATGTTATACAATATGTAGGTCGCACACGCGCAGATTATATCCCGTAACAGAGAAGGAAATTGCTAGAGATTTGATGTTCGTGTATTATAAGAGATTTATTATTCCCTTTATAGAGTAACTTCCTTTAGAGATTTATGTTGCGAAATATCTTTAACATTAGATACCTACATGTAAGTTTCTCGGGATTCCGAAATATGAAGAAAGTTTAACTTTTGTCCAAAACTGTTCAGAGCCGAGCCTCTAGATTTGAGGCATCGAGTTGATCTAAATTAACTGTTCATTTGTCCTCGTAGAAGTACTCAAAGTCTGCTTTAAACTTCCATAGATGAATAAACAATACGCTCACGGCCTTATTAATGAACAAAGATTATATTTACACTTACACCTGGTTTAATCAAGCAATATAATGCAGATATTAAACGGTTCATCAAAAGTGCTTCATTTTCGATGAATAGTGACCAGTGAAAGACTTTTTGTATTTAGACACTAAATGTAAAATGAATGTAGTATTTCTCATTTCTTACAAAATTTCACAGCAACAGGTTGTGCGTGTTAATTTTGATTAAAGAATTAAGAGTTAATTAAGGAGAAAAAAAATGCTTGCATGCACTGCTTTTATGCATGTTACATGATGCGGGTTGAAAAAAGTCTAAAACGAAAAATAAAGGCGTTTTAAAATAAACACAAATAAGTTACTGACGACATGCCGTTCACTGCAGTAAATGGCACTGCTTCATTTATTGTTCATTGCCCATGCGATGACCGATGCCCGATGAAAGCGCACCGGCGTCTAGTGACTTTCATCAAAAAGGCGCATCACTGATGAAAGATGAATCACATAACTAGACACTTCATTTTCGATGCTTTACTGCGATGAAGCATCGAAAATGAACAAAAAATGAACCGTCTAATATCTGCATTACGTTTTGACGTTTGACATCTCAAAGCATCTTATTCCTAAGCAAACTTTTTGGTTAAACTAGGTCTAAACTTGCTCTTCGTTTATTAATAAGTGGGTTACTATTTATCTATTGACATTTAGTAAAAAGAGTCGGGTCTCTATACGATGTAAGTAACCTGTGTATCGAAACTATGATTAATTACAAAGGATGATACAAAGTTAGTGATGTCGCAGGGACAAGCACAACGCCGGCTCGTGGACTCTCGAGCAGGAAGGGGAACTAACCACACTTTACATGGAAAACCAGAAAAATCCTGAAACAAACCAAGGTGAGACGACAACATTTTTTTTATTATTTTTTTTTACTCTTTCTCTGAAGACAATGCCACAGTTTTATGATTCAATGCTTCCATTATAAAGACTAAACCAGACAGCTTTTTGTTCGAGTAGGTCAAAAGGTGACAATACAAACGACGAAAAAAATTTAACTGAATGTCACATACAATGACTGATTAGTCTAATTACTCTATCTAACAAATCGTTTCAGTTATAGATCGTTAACAAAAACTGGAAATTTCAGTCTGAACGTAAACTAATAAGAAACTAAATTTATGGCTTATATTTTGGGCTCATCTGTGGCTGTGGCTTGACAGGTTTAATTATAAGTATATTCCGAGTATCATTCTCACTCAAATTAAGATTGAGAATATCGTCTATCTATTATTGTATCGCCTTGGTAATTTCGTTAACTACCATCGTTGTTTGATTTAAAGAATCCTAATTTAGATTTGTTCCTTTGTTTTTTATAAATTGAACTTAGTACTAGAAAATATCCCGTCTGAGTAGTTACACGAGTTGCTTTTTTCCATGATCAATTTAATATTTCTATAGGTAACTATTCTTACGTCTGTCTAGACAACATTCACTATGATTGGCTTTAACCCTAAATCAACATTCATTATTTTCACATAGGTATATTTATTTTTACGCCAGACATGTTCGTTACTAAAATATGATTGATACATATTTTTTATTTATTTTTTTGTTTACGGCAGACGTGATCGATTGGATACTAGAGAATTTGATCGACCAGACGCGCACTCGTCGCGGGGTCATAAAAAAACTGAAGGAGCTCGGACTGATCTTCAAAGCGCCCACGAAGAAGAGCAATAAACAAACGCAAGAGAAAGCTCCAAAAGTGTTTAGCGAAGAAGAGGACGGCTTGTTGCGAGAGCTGTGGGAACAGTATGGCGACACGGCAGGTGAGAAAAACAATTTTTTAATTGGTCAAATTGTATTTATTTATTATGTCGAAAAACGCCAAAATAACTAATCTCAGATAGTAATATCCTTCTGAGGTTTTTGAAGATAGGTAGGTACTGATACTACTGATTGACAGAGTCGCCATACATTTTAGTCGACTAGGGCTTTTTATTGACGCCGTACTGGTACCATCTATGTCCGGAAGTCGGGGATTCGATTACCACTGCGTTAAAAAAGGGATTTAATTATCGACAATCGCTTGTAAAATCTAATCGCCACCTCATTAAAATTAGTTTTGATAATACTCAATTATACAAGCGATTGTTGATAAAAAGTAAATTCCTATTTCGACTAAAATCACCTAGCATGTCGCCCGGAAAATCCTAATCCTAATAACATCATTAAAATTAGGTTATTGTTACTCGATTTTACAAGCGATTGTCTATAAAAAGCCCTATTCGACTAAAATCGCCTAACATGTCCCGTGTAAATGCCCCATCATGCTTCGCGGGGCCCAACGACCCGTTAACACCTTTTTGTCATTCCAATTTTACAATTATTATTCAGAATCAATATTGTTTTAATTGTGTATTTTAACTGAAAGTGACTTTACTTGTCGTTTTATTAGTCCAAACATGTCCCGTAAATCGGTAAAGGACGCACTGTTGATATTCGCACCGTCCCATCGATTTATAGGCGGATTGTACCAAAGCAAAAGATTTACGACTGCACAATTCATCTCCTATTCTACGTATACAAGATACACTAACGTTTCGTTCAATACCAGCGGGTCCGAATATCAAAAGACATAGGTAGTCTTGATCGAAGTAGGTAGTTAATAATAAGAAAGTGGTTTGTCATTTGTTTTACTAGCCTATCATAAAAAGGAATCTAACTTTTTTAAATTTAAGGTAAATGTTTTGTACTTAAATTTTAAAATAATCTTTGTTTAATTCCAATGCCAGATAGACACTGGGGTGCTTATAGATTTCCAATATATATGTATACACACAAACAGAAACAATATCCGTATTTCAACTGTAACACGATGTGAATATTTTTTACATCGGTGAAAATTTCTCCCATAGGAGCTATTGAAGAATCAAACATTGAGCCTTTCCTTGCAATTGTTTCAATACAGTCGAGAATCCGAAAAATATAAGAAACAACAAAGATACAAGTAAAAAAAAAAGAGAATTATTGTTATTATAACCGTTAACAGTAAATCACAATATCTCGGTCATCTAAGAAAAGCGTAAAAATGTTAATAAAATTCGATAGCTTATGATTTTGTTTTTTATGATAATGTGAAGATAAAATAACTTTTACATCAGCTGTCATGTTATTTATTCGTTCGCCGCGTCTTGGGAATGAACAAAACACATTTTTATCTATAGCCAAAGCAATGGTCCACATTATTGAAAAAGTCGAAGACTTATGGAATATAATTTTCAGATCCAATGAGCGTAATAATAGCGCGTATGCCTCGTAAGCGTCAAAAGCGAAGCTATGTCGACAGAATGCTCGAGTTGGGCATTATAAAAGATAAGAAGGAATGCCGTAAAAAGAGGCAAAAGAAATCGAACGCTAAAAGCACCGAAACAGACGACGATAAATCCGACGGTAAGTTACTAAACAACGGTTGCTCTTTGTTCTAACGACGGAGCTCCAAGGACCGGCTCTTTGCCGTTTTAGTGCACGTATCGTATCGTAACAATAAAAATTTTACAGACAAAAGAACAGTGAGTATAAATCCAACCCAATATAAATATAGCAAGTACTGACCTGACGTCGACGTAGAATTATCCATCTAATCCCAGAAGAATATTAAACTTAAGTTTACGATATGAAAGCATGCTATTAATATTAATTATTTTTTATCCCTCGGTCTACTATTATTATTTTTGAGTAGCAAAAGTCATGCTGAGATGAAAATTAATATTAATATTACCTTTATGTTAATCGGTCCAAAGAGCTTTGACGTAGAGACGACCTTAAATTTGAACTTGTTATTTTTGCTGAATCATAACCTGAAAAACATTTGTAGAGATCTTTTAAATTAGGGACTATGCTAAAGCGAAGCTGTAAGAAAAAAAAAAGCTTATTTCAATAAAATGTAAGGCATAGAATAAAAAAAAACACCACCTATCATCCAACCAATTTGAGGTCAGCCAAACAGGCTATAAACAAACAAAGTTAGCTATATTAAAATAAAATCCGTTCGCTGTTATTCCTTTTTTTTTTTGTTTTATTGAAATCGTCACCCTGATTATCTAAATAGAAACTATTTAGAGACTGGTTTCATTTGATATAAATTGCTACTTTTCTTTGGTATGTTTTTTTTTCACTCCAAAAAGAAGTAGCAATGTATCACATTCATCTGTCAAATGAGACCGGTCGCTAGGTGGTTTCTAATTAGATAATCAGTCCGCGGGTTTATTTGATCGAAGAAAATAATTGTTGCAGGCTTCCATGCCACTTCCATTAACACTTTATATAGAACAGCTTGTACGCCCAGAAAATTAAAAGCTAGCAGAAATTACACACTCATCAAATGAAATTGTTCTCTTGTTGTGACTCTTGTAACGAATACAGAATATGATTCTATATGCATCTCTCAATTACTAAATAATTAAATTTATCTATTTTTAGAACTACCGTTAATCGACAGTTTTTTTTAACTTTCGGTGGTTTTACTATAAAAAACTACTACTATAAAAAGTTAACTATAAAAAAATCAATTTTTGTTTCTAGATAGTTCATCTGAATCAGAGGCAAATTCAGAGAGCGATGATGATACGAGATCTACATCTCCTCCTAAAATAAAACAGGCAACAAAATCGAAGAAGTCTAATCAAGCCAATAGAAATAAGAAAAAGGCTAATGTTGAACTAACTGCTAACGAAATCGCTAAACTATTAGTAAACGCAGTTGATAGCGGTAAGTCTATTTCGATGTGCTTAACGAATATGTCTAAGAAAATGTTAAATACTTTTGGACTTGCAAATTAAATGGGCATGGAAATCTTGTATAAACCACTCGAGATACTTTGTGTATTTCAAAGTATGTTTCTCATTTTCTCACGGCGACTGATGTTGACATTTTCTTAATCAAGATTATAGCAATATAACTTTTAATTAATACTTTATAAGGATTGACTGAGAGTCTAAAATGGCTGGCGGAAAGTTTGGAAGAAGTGGCATTGGATCAAGAAGCGGAGGGATATGATCCGACCGCAGAAGGGACGCCCCTTGTGCCTATTTCAAGTGAAGCCGTCGACGCAATGGAGACTGAATTATTCCACCGAGTTCTGAAAGGCGTGGGCGTCGTACCGCCTAGCGATGAACAAGTGAGATAACATTACTATTTGGGCAAACCATAAGTCATTAATATGCATACATTTTGGTAATTAAAGGTCACTATACAGTGGTATTGAAAACCAAAACGTTCGTGAGAGAATTCCATTTTAATCAGCAATTATACATAAATTAACGCTTTCCCTAAAATATTAGTATCTGATATTACTCTATTTCCGTTCACTTCTAGATCTCTGTAGTAAAATAACACACTTCATTAATTTTAAGTAGGTGTTTTATAACTTTTTTCTTTATTTCAATTCAGCGATATAATATTTGATATTACATTTTACGAATACTGAAACCAAGAACCGCATCTTTAAACGAGGAACGTCATAAACTTTACGATAGCATAAATTTCACAGTTTATGGATTTTCGCGCGGTTTTAGGACTTAATCTGTCTTTGATATAAACAAAAGTGGATGAAAATGGGCTCGTTTTTATCGTTACGCTTAATTAAATATGATACGGTTAATGAGATGCAGAGGAAGTTTTATACTTAGATTGCTTAGTAAAGGTCGCATTACGATAGACAGACATAATTACTAGCAGAAAATCGAAGACTATGCAAACGAAAATTTTTGCTGCTTCCGTTTAGGGTCGGAAGGTATTCTAACCTTAATGAAAAAATACCTTTATTTTTCGTGATCAATTTACTCCCATGTGAACTAATTGTATACTGGTTCTATTTTTGTGTAAATTGAAAGTTCTCCCTCGTATCCTAACCCTTGACACCCACGCACACATGCGTAGGTAGCTGTTTTCTCGTTATTGAATACTTTGTGCAATCTCTGCGTGTCTAATTAATATATTGCTCAATTAACTTTATTTTAGGAATCCTATTGGAGAATACCCAGTGAACTACACTTCGAAACTATAAGAAAAAGGAGAGAAATAATTGTCAAAGCAATAAACAAAGAACTAATAGTTGATACTTCGGATGATACGCGAACAGATGCTAATTCAGCTAAGCAAAGTGAAACGTATGTAAATGATGATTCAAGCAATGATGATGATTTGTTCGATAGCTTGCGTAAGCTCCGTGACTCTAACTCCGATGTTTCATACAATAAAAGCGATGGAAGTTTAACAAAAAGTATTGAAGTAAAACGTAATAGCAAACGGAGTCGTAGTGTTGAACCCGATGAGAATAACGGTAGAGAAAAAATGCAGAAAATAGATGAAGCTGAAGAAGTAAACAGTGATAAGGATGAAGATGAAGATATTATGTCGTTTGCAAGGAAGACTCCGTTTGTGAATGATGATTCAAGCAATGATAACGATTTGTTCGATAGCTTGCGCAAACTCCGTGACTCTCACTCCGATGTTTCGTACAATAAAAGCAATGGAAGTTTCACAAAAAGTATTGAAGGAAAACGTAATAGCAAACGCAGTCGTAGTGTTGAACCCGATGAAAAGAACGGTAGAGAAAAAATGCAGAAAATAGATGAAGCTGAAGAAATTAACAGTGATAAGGATAAAGATGAAGATATTCTGTCGTTTGCTAAGAAGACCCTACAGCACGAAGATTTGCCGGACACTGAAGACATATTGAGTAGCATCCCAAGACTTGCAGACGGTATGTAAAATGTAACTGATGTCTCATTAAAAGAACAGTGGGCCTACCATGAGTTGAAGCAAACTGTTAACGTTACCGTAAACTATCGGGTACACTGCTCACAGTCAATTCGAGTGAACGAAACAAAACGATATAGTACAGTAGCTCTTAGAACATTTAAATCACCAAAAAGGTTACCGTTTGCCGTTGTGATATAGTTATTTATTACAAAATTATAGATACTTTAACCCAAGTTTTACTGATCGCAAATTCGCAACCCGCCGTAACCTATATTTGTATATCTCCAAAAATGATTTTTTTTTATTTTTCAAGGTTTACCACATGATTTAGCTAATTGTCGTGTTCTACACTTTCTACAGCTTTGTTTGCCCTTGGTAATAGTAAGACTATGGAAAGTGATCATACACAGATTTAAGACCAGATAAAGTCCAACTATTTTTATCAGGTCGTTAAATCTGTGTATGGCTACTTTTCATAGTCTTACTTTTATCTCTGGCAATCAAACAAAGCTGTAGAACATGACAATAGCTAAACCATGTGGTAAACCTCGAAAAATAAAAAAATATCATTTTTGGAGATATACAAATATAGGTTACGGCGGGTAGCGATCTGTAAAACTTGGGTTAACGTATCTATAATTTCGTAATAAATAACTATATCACAACGGCAAAGGGTAACCTTTTTGGTGATTTAAATGTTCTACGGGCTACTGTACTAATAGTTTACTGTAACGTAAACAGTTTGCATCAACTCATGGTAGGGCCACAGGTACTAATATCTTTAACTGCAGTAGGTACACTCGTAATTTCAGTTCCCGATGGAATTTCGAAATCTGTCTATTGAGAAAGCCTTTTAACATACTTTTAGGTACTTACAATATAAACAAAAGAGAATGTTTAAATGAATTGAGTTAGCTCTTTGATTTTAGTACGTATTTTTATTAATTGAAGCGTAAATAGTATGGAAATATTTTGTTCATTGTCGTGGGCTACAAAAATAAATCGATAGAGAGAGGTTTTAATAGTAAATTTAGAATCGCGCTAAAAGAATTCAGCTTCAAGATCTCAGACTATTTTTATCTTAAAGAAGGAAAGCTTCCTTACATAATCACGTAATAATGTGTTTTGACATAAATCGAGACGAATTATTTTAAAGCTTATCATATTTTGGAGTAATGAGAAAAAGCATTGTAATTTTCTTTTCTTCCAGATGACAGTGATGAAGAAGACGAAGATATCGTTTTACCAGCGAAACGTGATAAGAGACGCCGAATTGTGATTGATGATGATTCCGATTAGTGTCCCGCCGATCCATCATATGGATATGTTAATAAATGTATTATTATACTTAATCTTAAATTACACATGTGGTATTTTTTCCCACCTTCTTGTCTCATAAATCAACATAATTTACTGTATTGTATGGTAAATTAAGTTAAATGAAGATATACTTTGCGAAAATAAAAAAGAACCAAAAATAATTTTGATTGCAGCTTTAAAATAACTAATTCGATGTGTAGAACAAAACAATAAACTGAATCTGCTGGAATAAAATTTGCAAAAATTGCAATAGGCATCAATTTAGTTTCTATTGTTTTAGTTACTTCTGGTACCCGAGGCTCAGTTATTTGAATAAATTGCGCCGTATTTCTTTATCTTATTACATCACGTAGATATAGGAATTCCAATATCATGCTGTTATCGGATAGCAATATACTCGTATACAGTGCGCTCAGTTGCTGGCATTTTCTATCCATTGCAGGGGACCGTGTGTTCTCACATCGGTATTGCAAATATTGTACAATATAACCAACAAGGAAACGAAAATAAGAAATTTCTCCGCGGCTATACTCTCAACAAACAGACTGGGTGGATGGAAAATTGCCGCATTCGGACAACAATACAAAAATTCAGTTGTTCGTAAAACAAATCTGTTTGGAAAAATAACGGGTTTGAAATAGGTAGTCCAATTTAAATCTATTCTGAAGTTAAATCACTAGTTCACAAGAAAATATTTCAATTGGATGATTTGTTTGTGAATGCAGGAGCACTTTCTAGTGCAGCGATTCTTAACCTCGGGTCGCGACCCAAATTCGGGTCGCGAGAGGTATTGGGTTGGGTCGCGGGCCCCCAAACGACTTTAAAAACTGATAAAATTTTTGTTGCCTAGTGATGAGCGACGACGCCACGAATAATACTGACTAAAAATAGCGCTGCGCGGCCATTTTTTTTTCTATAAACAAGCGGGATTACAAGATTAGTAGATGAAACTGACTAAAAATCGCGCTGCGCGGCCGTTTTTTGACCAACAGGCAAAATTGAAAATCTTGGAATCGCAGTTAGGGGGCACCCGTAGAAATGTCGCCCAGGGCGCTGGTAGTGCTAAAACTGATCATGAAATTTTGCATACATGTTGTCAGGGGTACAGAAAAAGGACATTCAGTTCCCGAGGGATAGCAAAAAAACTGTCCACGCAGACAAGTCGCGACTAGTAAAAAATAAATAACATGTCATTTTAGTACCTGTCACTGCAAAATAATAAAAAATATTAGGAATAGGGTCGCGGACTTCAAATATATTTCTACTTTGGGTCGCCAGCCAAAAAGGTTAAGAACCACTGTTCTAGTGTGTACAGTACACTCTATCCATTATTCTCGAACAAGTTGGTTGCATGTACCGCTATCTAGGTAGAGAGCATTTCCATGTTCTCTAAAGGAAGTCCTATTTCCGACCTTTCGCTTATCTAAAGCTTAAATTTTACTCAAGACAAGCCATAAAACTAATTAAATAAAATCCGCTTTATGCCTATAGCTACTTAGGCGCCGCCGTAGCTACGTATAACTGGTGAAGATTAATTTCGTAGGGCGTTCACTAAATCTTTTCACTCAGCATCAGATTAGCACCCTCGAACCTTCCCCTAAATGTATCGTTGTTTTTCTAACATTATCTTAACATTGTAAACAAGGCACCCGAAAATGGGGCGGAAATTCTACCTGAAATAACATTTTCTTGTAATGATTTACATACATTATTGGATTGTTATCGTATGAGCAACAAAAGCTTTTCCACAAGGGCTGGGAATGCTGTATGTAATGATTTTTTTTTTTAAATGAAACAGAAAAATAGACGCAATATATTTTTTAAAATATAAAGTTTCTTTATGTAACTCGCAGATAATAAAATAAGAAACAATCGACCTCTAAATAGAGAACTTATAATTAATATTCTTTGCATTAAAAGTGCATGAAATAGTAACGAATATTGAAGTCCAGATGTAATTTCATGAAAAGATGTTTTCCAGTGGCGAAGCCAGCAGAAAGTCTTAAAAGTAATACACACGATTTTCGCCGAGATGACTTCATCCTTTTGCCAATTTCAATGCATTTCGAAATTGACTTCTTTTACCAAATCCCGACTCAATATCCAATCCTGCTGAAGATCTCATTATTCGAATCTACCTTTTATAGGTTTCTTAGATTCGCATTATAACGCCCTCCAGCATTAAAACATCACTCGACAACTCCACGCCCCTCGGAACGTATTATTATTCACTCGCAGCCAAAAAAGCACAAACGATCGTTTCATCGCGCGTAATCCCGCGGGCAATCGAGTATTTCTTATTCAAATGTTCAGTCAGCTATTTTAATGTTCCAACACAGCACGTCATCAATCTTTGCCGAGGCCGAACGTGGCCCATTACGACCGCCCTCTTGCAATTATCCACTCGAATAAAAACGTTTTAAGTGTTAAATTAACGATATCTCAGCGGGACGAGAGCTTGTCTGACTAAGTGATTAATTCCAGTCTTTAAGAACTGATAGTGAAGCGCGCTTTGTGCAGATTTTAAAAAGGACGCCGTTTATTTTTCAGTCTGGAAAAGTTGTTTGAAATGCAAAATAACAGCTTTATTTTTTGTGCTGTCTTTCATGACGTGTCTTGCCTAACTGTTCATATTTTCAAGTGGTCCTATGAACAAACATAGTTCTTGAGCTCCCCAATCTTCAACCAAAACAAATATCTTGTTGAAACAGGAACAGGACATCCGCTCAAGTCATCCGTTCGTTAGAAGCAACTCCCAATAACTTTGTTATCGATGCCCCAACGCGATATGATGATATTTTAATCTGCCTTGCTGCCATTAAACGACAAAATGAAATTGTTATCTTGTATGATATGAAAATAAACTGATCCGGCCATGGCGCTGCAGGGTGAGTAAGAGTAGCTGTTAAAACTTTGATAGCTGCGTGCGTGCTTCTAATAGGTTCCTATAAAAACTTTTAAAGCTTGTTTATTTTAACATCAATGGATGGAAATTGATAGCTTTTAAATCCCCGTATTTTAAACTCGGTAAGGACATGAACACGGAAATCGCACCGGAGAAAACAGTAACATAATATATAGAACTTATTAAATTGCTGTGATTTTAAAATAATAAACCAGGTGAAATCGTAAACTTACTCGATTTCCGAGTGCTGATTTGATTGATAAATTCATTTAAACTTTCCACAACAAATGTTAGAAAAGTCTGGTAGCGCGAATGGTTCTTATTCTGCCTCTGCCAGTCACTTAGCTACGTAAATATAAACAACCGTCATTCTTCTTCTTTACGCGCGTCGGCGGAGAGAAAAGAATGACAAACGAGTTAAAGAATAATGGAAAGTAAATGAAAACAGCAAAATCGCTTTTGTCAGCTGCTTTCTTTCGTTGTCGCTGTTTGCGAATGATCATTTTAAAAAAACACATTATTATAAGTACAGTTCAGCCCAAAGTCATAACACTGTGCAAATATTTCCTTAAAATGTTTTTCTACTTTATGAAAGCAAGGCGTAGTAAATATTGAAATGTCCATTAAGAAAATTGATCTCTAGGGCGCTAGGCAGCTCTTAATCGACGTGGGTTTATCTTGTAAAGATTACGTTTAGATGTAAATGTATTTTTGGCTTAATTTAGATATGTGTATAGTATTGTACTTCCTACGTGCTATTTTTTGTTAAAACTACATACTTATCCACTTCGTCAGCAGCTATACTATTGTTAATTTTGAATTAAAAACCTCCAAAATAACAATCCCAAAAAAAGCGAATGCCAATTAGTCTCGATATCAGACCTTAAATCATGCTTCATTAATTCATCAATTAGTATTTCTGATTGAGTATGCAATTCGAGTTAACATTTCGAACTAAGAAAGCGGCAATATTAAATAGAGGATGCGAGGTTCGCACAGGGCGGGCGGCGCCCTCAGGTAAAAACCAAATTGAATTTTCCCTCGACCAAATAGAACGGTATCGCGTAGATAAATCTCAAGTCTGCCTCATCCCGTATCTACAGAAAACAAAGTTTAATAGAAAAGTAAATAGAAAAAGTGGAAGTGAAAACACTGAATGCTGGAAGTTTTAATTCGAGTCAGATATCCGCCGACCGAATTTCAAATCGCCATCCCTCTGGGAAATGTTGGATTAGGTACCTACTATCTAAACGTTTATCTTGTCATATTTCAGTTGAAAAGCTCAAAACGGTTGAATTTATTTTATTGAAATGTTTCAATATCGTACAAAAATGGTAACGTGGTAGATATGTTCTATTTATCAATCCTTTTACGTGACTAGTTTCAAAATTCAACTAAACAAATCTTCACGCTGGTTTGTTCTGCTATTTACCTACTTATATCTACAGGATGATTTTTTGAATAGTGTACAAATTTTGTGTGGTGTCGCATAGACCGTCAAACTTAACAACTTTGTATGTGTGACCAACTTAATCCAAATAAATCATCAGCTGGTCCATAGAAAACGTCAATATGTAGATAAAAAAAATAATCAGCTGTTACTATTAGTCGAGTAGTCGACTAATAGTAACAGCTGATTATTTTTTTTGCTCTGATGTAGTTGGTCCCATAGACATACAAAGTTGTTCAGTTTGACTGTCTAAGTAACACCACAAAATTTGTGCACTGTTCCAAAAATCATCCTGTACATAATTTATATCATTTAGAACCCGTAGCGGGGCTGCCGAGGATTGAGGGCCAATTTTTTTGGTTTGAGGTAATTTTAGGGGGGTTTGCCATAATCGCCAGGCTTGGCAGGCGGGTTGGCGATTGCAGTAGGACCGTACCGACTGTTTTGTAGGAGTCACTGCTGCCCGTCTCCTGATGGATCTACTCCCTTAGGCCTTTGGCTGTCTTCGCCTTTTACGACACCCAACGGGACCATGGGCGTATCTAGAGATATTTTCCAGGGGGGGCTTGGCCTCCAGTGCCGGGGCAAAGCTAGTAGATGGGGGATAGTATTAGTGCTAGAGCCGCGTTGGAGTTTTGAAGGGCAATGGAAAAATATATCAGGCTTTTTTCTGAGGTGGGCACGGCTCACCCGACCCCCTCCTACGCCGATGCACGAAACGAGAGGAGGTAGTACTATTCTAGGCCGGCACATTGAGAGCTGTGACTAGATGTAAGCAATACTAATGTGTCTTTTTACCCGACTGCAAGAGGGTTATGTTTTTCGCGCGTATCTTGTATGTAAGTATGTAAGTTTGTATGTAATATTCTTTATTACCTCATATCTTTCAAACGGCTGAACAGATTTCCATGATTAACATATCGTTAGATTTGTCTCGTCAGCCCAAGTGTTCTTAAGAAGGTGGCGTTATAAAAAAACCAACATGGCGGCTGTACGGTGCTATTATACGTAGTAGAAAAAAAAATTTTTTTTTAGAATACTGCAATATGGGTGTCAAATTAAAGGGTTTATTATAAGGATTTCAAAAAGGTATATCATATAAATAATAACTAAAAATAAATAAATAAAAAAATAAATTTAAAAAAATTAAAAACCCGCCTGCCTAAAAAGACAAGTCAACTGAAAAGATGGAAACAAGATTAAATATTAAAGGCAACATTATAACATGCAGTCGGAGGCATATAACTCAAATCTTTCATAATGTCACTTTCTTTAGGCATGCCTCCGACTGCATGTTATAATGTTGCCTTTAATATTTAATCTTGTTTCCATCTTTTCAGTTGACTTGTCTTTTTTTATCTAAGAAATGCATTGAAGTAAAAATAAGACAAACACATTATATCAACCATTTACATTATATATTATAACAACCATTATATTTCTGATGCCAAAGAATTTTAGAGTATTATTATGAAGTATCAAGATCATTTTTCGTGACATACAATGAGGATACCATATAGGTGCAATATTTTCTAAATCTCCTATCTTTATGCCACTGCAATGTTACCGTTTCCGACTCTACCGCATCTGATATTTTCGAAGATATTTGTCATTTGTGTCAAAATTTTACTTGTGGCAACCCTGATGTTCAGGCCACTTTCAGGGTCCAAATTATAAACCTTCCTGGCAATAACTGAAGCGTTAAATTTTAATAGACCAACCATTAAGCAAACTCCACGAAAATACTATTCAAGGACCCTCTGGTTATTAAAAACATTTGTCAAATGACACTCGCACTAGCTTCTGACGATTAACAGTTTAAGGGTCATGTTAAATTACTCCACTATTGTTCGCCGGAGCCCTCGCTGCAAATTCATTGCGAAGCTGTGCGGCGGGCATAAACCGATACGATGTTGAATGAGCTCGCTCGGGCGACGACGCCGTATTCTGTTAGATAATTATCATTATATGGCCCTTTTAATCGACTACCCCTAACCGCGCTATACGACATTATATGAAGATAATGTTATTTTATAACGGGGTCTAAGTAGGGTTGCCACCTCTCCCGGATTTCCGGGAGTCTCCCGGAATCGTGCCTTGAAAATAAATATCTCCCGTCTCCCGGAATTATTTCGAGAAAATCCAAATTATCCCGGAATTTCGAATTCGTCAACATTCGAATGGAATGTAGAGTTTTTCGATTTGTGCACTGCCGGATTTAAGCCCAGGCTACATAGGCTGCAGCCTAGGGGCCCGCTACACATCTAATTTTTTTGGTATTTTTGAATAACGCGGATGGAACCACAGATTAAAAAATGAGTGGATGAAACTTGACTAAATCGCGCTGCGCGGCCTTTTTTCACTCGTGCATCCTCGACAGGCATGCTCCCATTCCATACTTATCCCATTCCTTACTTATTTTTACGTTTTATATCTCCCGAGTTCAAACGGCCATGAGGTGGTAACCGTAGTGGTAACCCTAGGTTTAGACTAAGGCGTGCGTTTAATTTAAAAGGAGCCATGGTTTCGGCTCGGGCTGCCGCTTTAAGGGGCCACACAACGCCAAATACAGATTTTTGAACAAAGATTTCTCACAGTAAGTATTTCTTGATTTATCGGTCCCAAAAAATTATGTAGAAAGTAGATTATAGTAGGTACTTAGTTTTGTGATTGACAGAAACATGATAGCTATAACTTTTCGCGATAGAAAAAAAAACGTAAAGTGACCTCCAATTTTGTAGATTTTCACTGATGTGCCAACCAATAATAAACCTATAATCTTGAAACCTTAGTTAGAGCAACGCGGCTTTCGTGCCGGAACAGAAACCGCGTTGCTCTAAGCTCGAAACTATAATAAAAAGAAACCTTAACTAGTTCTCTAGTTTTTTGATTGACAGTTTTCCAAAATAAGAAATAGTTTAGTGGTTATTAATTAATAAAACCGGTCAAGAGCGAATAGGACTCGCGCACCGAGTGTTCCCTACCATCATAATAAATACACTGCAGAGTAGAATAATAAAATTATTATTTCAGTTTTAGGTCAGCGCCATTTCTTGACCGATACTGGAACTAATGTTAACTTTACTAAAAATTTGATAAATTCTAAAAAAGTGTGACATATTGAGACATCGTTTTATTGTTTTTCTGTAATCTTTATTTAAACTGCTATCACATAGAATTATTTCAGATTTTTCTCTTTGCAAACTTCGGAGATAAGGTGGGGGGACGGTTTTTTTTACGTTTTTCATCATAAGTCGAAAACTAAGCGGCCTAGAAAAAAAAATGATTGAAAACGTGTAAACGGCGCTCTTTCATATGATACCCCACATGCCTTAGTAGCTTCACTTCAAATTTTTAAGACCCCTTTTCAGTCCCTGTTGTCAAAAAGATATTTATTTTTTTATTTCTTTCTTATTTGAAAAATAGTTGGCCAAGTGTCACCTTTAACTATTCCAAATTTCAAGTTAATACCATCAGTAGTTCTCGAGATATCCAGCTGTGACAGACAGACAGAGTGAGTCACACCATAAGGGTTCCTTTTTTACCATTTTGGTACGGAACCCTAAAAACGATAAAATTGACAATAATTTCGATAATTTATACTAGAAAATTGCTTCCAGCGTTATATTGTACGGCCCCTTAAGTCGAACAAGGCTTGAGAGTCTAGCGGGGAAGTCCAACATTGTCGGGCTCACTACTACAAGCTGTAATTAATGCATTCTTTTTAAAATGGTTCAAGTCATGAAACTTCTGTTCTGTGAAAACAGAGATATAACGAATTTTGACCAACACGGTGCCTATACAATATATTTGGTTAGCGATGTCGGAGCTTTTAAAGGTAGATAATATGATCAATTTTATCGACAAAACCCCCCACATGTAGGGTCTATCCCCTCTCCTGTTGGAAGGACCGGCATTTTAAATTTCACTTTTTAGTTTAGATCGCCTTGCCGAATAATATTAATTTCTCCGGATAATATTACCTATCAAGTTAATAAAACAATTATGTAAACTTTAACTTTAATAAGTACGTCATAAAAAATTACTTAAGTAAATTTTTATCCGTAATTAGTTGCTTTTTTTGTTTTTCTCACATATCTCAAAACCTAGGACATTAATGTGTAATTTTCTTTTTATATTCATGTGCATTTTTATAATACACAAAAATATTATCTACAAAACGGCATCGAAATCATTCCTCTGAGTTGCATATTTCGAGAGTTATTGTTGTTTTAATATAATATGACCCTGACAAGCACTAAAAGTAAATTTTTGAATACGGTCAAAATTCAAAACTCGTAAATACTTGCTTTTATGGTTCAATCACATTTATTTTCAGATAAAATTATTAACTTAATTTAAAAACTGATAAGAATGTTTCCTAATTTGTCCATTTCCAAAAAAAAAATATTGGTTACGTAAGGTCATGTTCAAACAACAATAGCTCTCGAAATATGCAACTCAAAGCAATGATTTTGATGTCGTTATGTAGATAATATTCCTGTGTATTATAAAAATGTAAAAAAAATTGCACATTAATGTCCTAGTTTTTGAGATCTGTGAGAAAAACTAAAAATAAGCACACTAATTTCGGATTAAAATTTAATTTTGTATTTTTTTATTACATATTAAAGTAAAAAGTTTACATAAATGATATTTTATCTTGATAGGTGATATTATTAGCTTTCGAAACGTATTTTTTTATAAGTGTAGAACTTTTAAATCCAGAGAAATTAATATTTTTCGGCGGGGCCATCTAATATAAAAAGTCAAATTTAAAATGCCTGTCATTCTATCGGAGAGGCGATAGACCCCAACATGTGGGGGGTTTTGTCGATAAAATTGATCATATTATCTACCATTAAAAGCTCCGACATCGCTACCCAAACATATTGTATAATAATTATTTTATAAAGTTGCTAGGATGGCATAAGAAAATAAGTAGGTAGGTATTCAGGGGAATTCCTGAATACGGAAAAAAACAAATTGGCTGAATATTTTAATAGGTAGGAATAAGTTCCCTTATTAAAGAAAAAGTTTCAGAGTTTTGACTATATGAAAAAAATATAAAAAAATTGGTGTAATAAGATTAACAGGTAAGGGAGCTTATTCTTCCCAATAATAAAATATTCAGCCATTTTGGTTTTTTTTCAGACATTCATCCCCCATTGTAGAACCGGCATTACAAGTAGGTAGGCTAGGTACATACTAAAAATACTTATACTCAGATTTGCATTTAGTTATTGGAATGAGATGTACAAAACTATTTTTTTTGACCGAGCGATCGCGAAGCGTCTATGCTTCAGCTTGAGCAAAAAATTTTTCGTATGTCCTTCCGGATGTCTGTTCTCCTCTACCTACAGCCCAGGTCGCATTTCTCAACCGATTGTCGTGAAAATTTGTGAGCAGGTTCAAAAATTAAACAGATTTTTTTTAACGAGCCAGTTTTTTGAAATTTTACAAAATGGCGGAAATATGTTAAAAAGAAATATTTCCGACCGGCTTTCTACCATGAGTTGTTGCAAACTGTTTACGTTACAGTAAACTATCGTTTTCTCTCTTTCACTCGCATTGGCTGTGAGCAGTATATCCGACAGTTTACTGTAACGTAAACAGTTTGCATCAACTCATGGTAGGGCCACTGGTCGCATTTCTCAATCGATTCTCGTGAAATTTTGTGAACAGGTTTGATAATTATAAAGAATTTTTCAGTCGGGCCATTTTTCGAAATGGCGGAGATATATTAGGAAAAGACATATTTCAACAGTTTCGAAAAATATTCAAAAATGTAACAAAACCATAGAAATAGAATGTCAAAGAACAACAATGTCAATAAACAGGTGATCCGAAAACGAATGCATACATTTTATATGAGATACGTAAAATATGACTTGGATTCATAAAATATGACTATATCTGGCAAAGGAAACTAATAAACTATGTTCCATACTGTTTTCTTCGTCGATAAACGAATAAATGTAGAGAAATTTGGTTTTAGAGAAATGTGTGGCAATATCTTATTTACCTGTGAAAAGTGTGATTACTTGGGTTATTTCTTTTTGTTACATCACAATTACTTAGAGCACAAGACACCATGGCTTCACGATACCTTTATTTTAAATTCTAATTAAGATTAACAAATATTTTAAACAAACTGTGATTGCTCATTTGCTAGGCGGGACGCTAGGGGCTCTTACTGTAAAAAATGTTGGCACATGTCACTTGATCCTCTGTCTCTTTTTTACATAGACCGTGTCCGTATGATGTTGCCTTCTTTTTTCCGCGCTTTGTTGGTCTTCTTGAGCGCAGCGAAAATTTTTCTATGTCTATGAACAAAACTCTTTTGATAGCGGTGCTAAGTAAATTTTGTTTTTATTTTTTTATTTTTTAGTAGACTCAAAGTAGCTTAGAGCATTCGCGGCTTCGTCTCGAAGGGAGCAGCCTTAGCGATTATAACGCTATTCAAATTATTCTGGCATTTTTTGCGGGGGGGGAAAGTGCACACAAGTGCAGTTCCGCATACTCACATACAAAAACAACACTGTAAAGACGACACCAACACATAAAAAATAAAACAAAACAGCAAAAATTTGTGTACGGATGAGTCACACATCAAAATATGACACGTTTTTGACATAAAGGGCTGGGCTCAACTGTCGTTGCAGCAATATCGATACGGAAAAAGGAATAAAGGTAACAAACTCAAACATTTTACATGGGGTGAATAACAACAAAGAGCCCCTTCTCCTTATTTATATGATCCTGGTACTTTGGAGACGTAAGTAATTAAAAATATATAAAAAAACTGAAACTCCCTGTCAGCAGAAGTCAGATTTGAATATTTTATAAATATAATAATTTTTGGTTTGGTCACCACACCAGTGGTGAAATGGGAGTAAGATGGTGTTATTTGGTCACGGGTAGTCAGTTGAGAAATTGGAGTTCCAACCAACCACTGGTGGTAGGATTTGGTGGTCAGATGGTCTGGAAGGAGCAAAAAAGTCTCAGGATGCGCACGTTATTAGAGTGGTAGGCTTACAGGGCTCTTATAATTGTTTTGTGACATGTCATCGTTCTTAAATTAGTCTTAAACAAGTTAATACGGACTCAAGAACACTCAGTCTTATTGCCTAGTCTCATATACGTATGAAGAGCATTTTATGACGTTCTTCTTTTATAGGGATCTTATTCCATTCATTTTTATATAATAATATAATATGTATCAAAAAGATTATTTATTCTGTGAGATAACCAATTAATTTATGCTGTGATATTATTTTACTCTTTGACGCAGAATGTGACAGTGCAAAACTGCAAAGACCAAATTGAGTCTGTCAGAAGTTAAAAAGAATTAATAAATATTTAAGGATTTTTCAGGTATATTATATCACATTTATGAGACTGCCTGGAGCAAGACCAGGCCATGTCCTTTATCGACAAACATTGTGATACGGTAACATCACTAAGTTGCTCATCGGCGAGATCTCGGATTTATCTAGCGACAGATCTGAAATCTGTACGGTCGAGCCACATGAACGAGCAGACCCGATGTCACTGAACAAATTTGACAACTAATCAAGAATAAAATGTACGAATTTAATGTTTAAATGTAAACAAATAGCAATAATACGACAAAAAATTACTTTCATGTGAAATGTAATACCGTCTTTTTGTAAACATTGATGTTCCAGACCTCTGTTAACAGCAAAAAACTCATCAATTCGGCATTTTAAACACTGCAGCGTTCACATGCGCGACTGGACTCGGTCTAGAAAGAAATCCGGGCGCAACTGGTTTTATTAACCGCGTATGCCCATTTGGGCTTGTACTTCGGCAGAGGGGAAAGCTTCGTATGGCTTCTCTTTCTGTCGTCGTCTTACTCTAAGCAAAGTAGACTCGATAGTTCATCAGTCAAAACATTTATGGCCAGACTTTGTGACAGAACCTGCGTATATTATTTGCATAGTATAGATATTTATTAGTTAAAAAATCTAATATTATTATCTACTATGTATTATTTGTTTTTAAAAACATGCAATTTCACCTACTTTTTAACGCGAGGTCTACAGCTCACAGAGAGTATTTTATTTGAAATTATCAAATAAAAAACCGGTCAAGAGCGAGTCGGACTCGCGCACCGAGGGTTCCGTACAATCATAAATATATTTGGGTATGTTACTTTAGTACAGTCTTTAAAAAAGTGGGATAAACGGCAGACAGGTGGAAGAGCGAACAGGCGGACATTTAATTTACAAATCTTAACCACAGCTGCTTATGGTGACTGAAAAACGTTTCAGCCACTCCACATTGCAAACTGTTTATATTACTAAATAGGAACGTATTCTTCGTTTATTCGTACGTAACGGCGAATAGTAGGTATATAATTAAATATAATTATATTAGAACCAGCCACCTAATAGTATTAGGTTGCGCCATCTCTTGACCGATAGTGGATTTTTTTTCTTAGGTCAGCCTGCTTAGGACAGCGCCATCTGTTGACTGGTGAAATTAAATAATTTTTGTTTGTTTTTTGAATTTCTAAAAAAGTGTGTTATTTTGAGACATCGTTTTATTTTTCCTGTAATCTTTAGATAAACTACTATCACATAGAATTATTTCAGATTTTGCTCTTTGCACACTTCGGAGATAAGGGGGGGGGGGGGGGGGGGACGACGGTATTCTTTTTTACATTTTTCATCATAAGTCGAAAACTATGCGGCTTAGGAAAAAAATGTTTTAAAATGTGCAAACAGCGATCTTTCATATGATACCCCACATGCCCTAGTCACCTCACTTCAAATTTTAAGACCCCTTTTCAGTCCGTGTTGTGAAACTTTTTATTTCTTTCTTATTTGCAAAATAGTTGGGCAAATGTCATCTTAAACTGTTCCAAATTTCAAGTTGATACCATTAGTAGTTCTCGAGATATCCAGCTGTGACAGACAGACAGACTGAGTCACACCATAAGGATTCCTTTTTTACCATTTTGGTACGGAACCCTAAAAAGGTCACATACTTACATGAAATGGAAACTAGGTTTTTATTATTTTAAAGAGGTAGTTCAGCTTTTAGTCGCCGTGATCTATCAGTCGCGTCGGTTCGGTTACCGCTCCGTTGAATAGGCTATTTGACTAATTTTGGAAAACCATTTACGTAACCTTATTACGTAATAAGCGCACCACATTGATATTTCAGGAAAAATCAATTGTTAAAGTTTAAAATTTTAAAACCGCGCCAAAAACGCTATGGCGCTGGAAACGTCACTTGTTGACGTCACAAGCCTGTAAACATTGTAATATCCTAGCCATTTGACAGCCATCAATCGCGGATCCTAAGTCTATGGTCGTGTCAAACGCATGAAGCCATATTTATTTACAGGCAAGTGACGTCGTCAGTAATCTTCGAGCGTTTTCGCCTCAAAAAAAAATTCAAAAATGATTGCATTTTTCTATGTGAATGTAATAATCAATAGACTAAATGTAGTCTATATAATAGTTGAATATGTTTTTTACGCCATTATCTGTTAGGATGACCACAATTTGCAGTATATTTTCAATGTTGTCAAATACCCTATTACCTACCTAATAAATTTTGGTTATCGGTACGTAATACTCTTAGGTAGGGTTACCAGATGACAGGAATTTTCCTGACATGTCAGGAATTTTAGGCATCTGTCGGGAAAACAGGGAAAAACTGTAGTTGTCAGGGATTTTTGAAAAGTGTAAGTTCTTAATTAAAACACATATTTGATAATTATCATTTTGGCGAGAAAAAATTGTCAAACGTCAACTAAGTACATTAAGAATGTAGATGTAGGTGTACAAAATATCAGGAAATTTCCTCATCATTAGATCTGGTAACCCTTCTCTTAGGAATATATTATATGGTATCGGGCGTGATCTAGAACCTTATATAATATAAAGTTCTTGGGCATGGTACAAGCATGATATGAATATCATACACTTGATATGACTCATTATGTCTATGATATTCTGTTTCGGTACCTGTCACAAGTGATAAAGTAAGTATAATCCCCGCCAATTAGTAATGCGCCTGGCGGCCATGTTTTTAACCTCAAAAACGTAAAACAATTGTAAAATTGTTATATACCTAGACCCTATCTTATTGAAAATAATAATTCAATAATTAAATATTAGATTACCTACCTATTAAAATTTTCTTGTTTCATGACATTTTTAGTTGCGGATCACGTCAACGTGGATATTAATGTGACAAGGTTCCTGCGCTTTATAATACACTTGCTTACTTATCACTAGGGTATTCAGTTTAATTTCACAGAATCTAGTTAAGTGACAAATTACTTACTTTCAAATAATTTCCTTCGACCTACCACAGATAATAATTATACTATACTGGCCAACCTAGTGGTTCCATTTTAATTTTAATTAATTAATTAATTTTAATGTAAAACCAGACTTTCCACCTTGACCACGAATTTCTTTCAACTTTCCACGAATTCCATAACTAAGTATAAAGTTCCACCTAGTATATTTTCATTCTAGTTACTTACATTAAATCATATTTAATCAGCTTAAAATTATAAAACCCTTTTATTCAACGCGTTCGCTTGCAACTTGCACGAAGCCACCGAGACGATGGCTCGTAATCTGTACGATACGGGCTGCGTATTTCCTTAACCATATTGAATTCGTCCCCTCCTTGCGACCAATTCAGTACGTTTTTGGAAACCAAAATATGCCGTGTAAGCATATGGATTTCAGCTCCGTCAGTAGACAAAATCAACACGTTTTTATGTATTTGTTTGTATGAAAAGATATCTCCCAAAAACGTATCGATTATGTCAATCTGGGACTGGGTGTGATTAACAGTATACGTTTTGGTAATAATTATTGGGGTCAATCAACTTTTAATTGTCCTTCCAGTTTTTCTGTCCCCAAACATAAAAGTATAGGTCTGTAGGTATTTTCTTGAAAATAAATATCTACTAGGTACTTTAAAAATAATAGTTTGGGTTAATATTTGAAGTACTTATCATTTTGGTAACAGAAATAAATAATTATGCTGCTTTATAAAAAAATGTAATCAACATATTTATTTATGTTACCAAAATGATACTTTAATTTTAAGCTAAACATTTTTTTATATTTTTTCAAGACAATACACTTTTATGTTTGATCAAAATTATGTGCAATTAAAAGTTATTTGATTTAGGTATTAGATGACAAAAGCCGTATTACATTCATCCTGTTTTCATTTTTACTTTTAACAAATTCTATCTATTTTTTATAATACATAAAATTTGCTATGTTATTAAAAATACAGAATCTCTGGAAGATCATAAACGAAGCGCCGGCGCCGTAGCACTCTTTTCAGTATGTTTGCTGAAATTTTGTTATGTGAGGTCTTTTCTGTCGATGACGTTCAGCATTAAATGGCCACCAAGTCTGAATTTTGCCATAAATGCGTCTCATGCATACAATATGCATAAGAATCATATTGTTCTAATAAATCAACATCAACATCAGTCATCAACGCTAATAGGTAGTACCTAGTTAGTAATAATAGCGCAAAATAAATATGAATAGATATAATAAGGAGAGGAAACTATATTTTTAATGAGTAATAAAAAATAATATTTACCTGTTTCCACTAATATTCGAGAACTTTCTTTGCGTGACTTTGAAGTCGGCTGAACGACGAACTTTTAACCGTGGACAGAATTGATACGTCATTGCAACAATGAAAATATAAACAAAAGCTTTCGCTACATGTCTATGACGTGTAACTTTTACACTTTTAGCCACAATGAGATAAAGGTCATTTTCCTACAAGTAGCCGACTCAAGCTAGGAGGCGACGAAATCGATGTTTTTGGATAGCAAAACTGTATTATACCTAAACCTACCAACAAAGCCTATTTGACTTGTCCCCTCCAGTTGACGAAGTCATTACGGTTTTGGGGTATAAGGGCATAATATCTACGAAAAATGTCCAGCATAAATGTGTTGATTTAGTCTACTGATAGGGTTAAAGTTGGTACGCTTATGCGGCATATTTTGATTTTCAAAAACGTACCTACTAAACTGGTCACGAGGGGGGAGGGCATGAATTCAATACGGTTAAGTAAATACGCGTACGCGCTCAGCGAGTCGCCGCTAATCGCGCACACGACTCACAATTATATACGAATAAGTACGATGCATCGCCGTTCTCATCGCCGCCCGCCCGCCACGCTCGTACTCACATCGCAACGATTAAAATATACATCAGTTTTCTCCTGTTTAATAATGTTCGCATAATAAACTGTATTCACTTTGTTCCGGGCACGCGAAATAAAAACCATTTCTCTTTTCTAAAGCTCTCGTGAAGTTAGTGTGCTTATTCGCACGTATAAATTTCTCCCACGAGTTGGTACATAGAGTTATGAGCATTGCTCTCTCTCTGTACGAAAGGCAATCCGTTCACTTACGATCACTTACCTTGACATAAATTACTTTGAAAATCTTCCACAGATATTGTCTTGAATTCTAGATTGTATTATCCACTTGGATGATTAAAACGTTAATTAATTATTGTGTGTATGCTAGTCAAAAAACATTTCGAAACATGCTTTCAAGATTCAGAATACTTACTTAATTATATTTTTAATCAAATGCTATTACATCATATCCATCAATAAGTAACTAAAGTCATTTAATGCATTCGTTTTTAAATATCACGTCTAGTATGGCTTTATGTATGGAAAACTTTTAACACAGATATTCAGTACATAGGTATGTGCTGGTACAAAGACCAATACTAATTTTCTTCTGTGTTGGTATCTACGAGTATCCTACCCTTTCTATGTATGTAGGTACTATGGGCAACAGCGTCACTACCAGCAACAAAACTCGAGTGCGCGCGTATGCACCCCCCTGCTCCATAAGAATGCCTGTTGTGACGGGGCGCGGCGTGCATGCGATTTTAAACGCCTAATGCAGGCCATACACCATCAATTCGACCGTCCAATTGGCATGATACAGCCGATTGGATCCAATCGAATTGACCGTGTGTGGCCGTGGATCAAACGTCAATTCGATCCTATCCTGCCGATCCACGGCCACACACGGTCAATTCGATTGGATCCAATCGGCAGTATCATGCCGATTGGACGATCGAATTGATGGTGTATTTCCTGCATAAGGCATCCATTATACGGTAGGTTTTGTAGTAGGTATGAACCTCTATACTAAAAAAAGTTGGGAGTTACAAGTCGTGATAAAGTTTGGCCACATGATAGAAACTGATCTGTAGGCTGTTCCTAACTAATATTGAGCTGGGCCAAACTATCCTTACATACAGTTCCATACGGCGGCGGGTTGAATAGCGCACTTTTCCCGGCTTCATTCTAAAAACTATAACAATTCAGGTTTAGCTAATAAGTCAAATATGGTATCATTTTCGGATAAATCAATAACGTAGAACTTATTTCAGATATAAAAAAAATCAATTTATTAAGCAGTTTCTGAGAAATTTCACAATAACCAACATTTTTAAACTTCATTTTTTTAGTTTAGGTATTGGCACTTGTTTCAGTATTTTCAAAAAAACTACTTTAAAGAAGCGTTTTCAGGTTAATTTGTGATATGTTTTTGTTATGCTAACTATATTTTATACAATTTGCATCTAACCCAAGTAGTTGAGGTCCATTGTTTGCGGAGACACAGCTAGTCAAAAATATGCATTTTTTCACGAAATAAAAAAGGTTTCCGTTTCGTTCAGAAACATTTTTCAGGTTTTTTGTTTATGTTTCTGTAAAGTTAATTAAATTTTCTACAATTTCAGCTTAATTTGAGTAGTCTAGGTCTATTGGTTGCAGAGACATAGCTGGTTAAAAATGGGCTTTTTATTGAAATTAATTGAAAAAATCTTATCTTTGACTAGCTGTGTCTTTGCAACTAGTAAACCTAGACTACTCAAGTTAAGCTCAAATTGTAGAAAATTTAATTAAGTTTACAGAAATATGAACAAAAAAACTGAGAAATGCTTCCGAACGAAACGGAAACCCCTTTTATTTCGTAAAAAAATGCATATTTTTGACTAGCTGTGTCTCCGCAAACAATGGACCTCAACTACTTGGGTTAGGTGCAAATTGTATAAAATATAGTTAGCATAACAAAAACATATCACAAATTAACCTGAAAACGCTTCTTTAAAGTAGTTTTTTTGAAAATACTGAAACAAGTGCCAATACCTAAACTAAAAAAATGAAGTTTAAAAATGTTGGTTATTGTGTAATTTTTCAGAAACTGCGTAATAAATTGCATTTTTTTATACCAGAAATAAATTCTACGTTATTGATTTATCCGAAAATGATACCACATTTGACCTATTAGTTAAACCTGAATTGTTATAGTTTTTAGAATGGAGGTGGGAAAAGTGCGCTATTCAACCCGCCGCCGTATGGAACTGTATGTAAGGACTGTTTGGCCCAGCTCAATATTAGTTAGAAACAGCCTACAGATCAGTTTCTATCATGTGGCCAAACTTTATCACGACTTGTAACTCCCAACTTTTTTTTGTATAGAGGTTCATACCTACTATTGCTGTCAGTTTAACTACAGTCACGGCTGTGACTGACGATTAACCTACCGTGTAATGGGGTGACTGATGGTTGCATGAAGTTGATTTCTTCTTTCCATCAATCAGACAGTCAAACGTAATTCATGACTGATGGAACTTGACTGACGCTTGCATGAGGATGTAATGGCTGCCTTAGCGATGTTGCTCATGGTACCTCACCGGGTAGGTACCATGGGCAACAGCGTCGCTTAACCACTCCTCATGTTGTGCTGGAAACTTTTTCAGGCCATTGTCGAGGTCGTTACAAATAATTAAAAGTTAAGCCTCATCTCAGCGCAGCCAGGCACCCGGGAGGTCGAACACCGACCGTGCTTGTCAAACTTGTGCATTAACTTTTCATTTGCAAGTTTCGACCGAACCTAGCCAGCTATCACAACTTCGCTATTTCAACCCACTTACAATATAATACCTACGAACACCATTTAGATTTTTAATCTCTACCTATCTAGAATTTAGTTTTCATCTTGTTTCGTTAAAAATGCAGAACAGACAATAACTTAGAAAACTCTGAGTTTTCTTAGTTATTGTCTGTTCTGCATTTTTCATTTTCAAGTCTATGTTAGGTATAGCATCTGGAATTTGTTAGATTCAACATTATTTTATTGGTGAGCGGAACATTGTGGAATTAAAAATAGCTAAGTAACTCAGCAATTTCAAATATTTCTTACTATATATATTATCTCTCTGACTGGATACATAAGTGTCTATACAAATACGAAGGAGCAAGAGTAATCCCATTTGATCAGATAAAACTTGGTGATAAATTAATGTATGTCGGTCGAGATATTGGATTCTGTTGGAAGCGGTCTCAATCTAGTTACTTATTGGAAACTTTTTATAAGGAATCAAACGGGAATATTATATTAGTCTCAGACGTCTGCTGCGGTGAGCGACATTTCTCCCGTTTTAATAACTTCATTAAACTTTCGTAAATTAATTTCATTTGATCATTTCATTGGGAGTTATAATTGAAGGAGCGCGTCGCAATCGCTCGGGATCCACAAACGGAATAATGTCAAATCAATTAAAAGTTGAATTCGGCGGGCAGCGCGCCAGTCTCCGGCAAAGTTGATTCATTAGTATAGGATTGGCCGCCGCAGACTGTTGCCGGGACTGTACGCCATATTAAGAGTTATCTGCTCCTCGCAGCCCAGCGCCGGCTCGCATACGTTTAGATATAGGTACGCAAGAATATTTATGTTTCAAATCGAAAACTTATTCGGGGCTTATCGACGGTAACCATGATTTTGCTATAAAGCTTTTCTCATAATTCTGTTTCAAATCATAGCTCGCTTGAAATATCGTTCGAGTTTGGTAGTAACGTTCCAGCAAATTGCTGACTTCTGACTTTACAATATCACGACGATATTTTACATAAAAAGTCTAAAATCAATTCGCTGTAAGTCTTTATCTAACTTAGTTCATTTCATCCCTGCTTTTGTGAGACCGACAAGTTAATAAAAGTTTCATAACTTGGGCACTAATAATAGCATTGTAGTTATCTTACGCGTGAAATTGCAAATACTTAGATTATACTTTGCTTTTATCCAGACCCAGACCTTTGATGGACCTTTAATAAAGTTCAAAAGTCTCGTACTTGGCTGTCTTTCTAGCAATATCGAGTAAGATTGGATTCTCTATAAAAAAACTTCGTCTAACCCAGAAAGTGTATGAGCAATACATTATGTTGCGACTCAATATTTATCGTATGCATGATTTATCATCGTTTGAGGCGCCCGACCGAGGCGAGGTTGCCTAAACAGTAAACGCAATAACATTTGCATAGGCCCCGTCAACTGCTGGTGCGCTCATAAAAGTAATGCGAAAGGGATCGCGCTGCGCCCTAATAGTGGAACTTCGGTAGGGATCAGCGAAAGTAATTCCACATCCAACCCTCAGTAAGCAGGGCGCAACAATAATCAGGCCAGACCTATTCCGCGTCGTGTTTTATTGCCATCAGTTCAGGTTTCCCAACTTCGTTATTGTAAAGCAGAAAATTAGTTAGTTATAAGTTGGTATTATATTAACATTTTGTGATTGAATCAGGGAAATCAATTAGTAGGTACTGTTAAGTACTACTTGCTACAAATTATTTAATAGAGTTAAAAAGTTTTAATGACCCCACAATTAAAAATATCTTAAGAACTCTTACCTTTGTCATCTCCATTCCACGACAAAAAGAAAAACCGGCCAAGTGCGTGTCGGGCCACGCGCCATAGGGTTCCGTAGTTACCTTATACCATACCATATTTAATACCACCTATTATTTTTAGTTTGCAAAAATAACTTTGTTTTTCACAGTGTTGGTATGAATGACAAAGTTATATTTGCGGTTTTGGAAAATGTGCTATATCTCAAAAACTAATTACTATATCTCGTTCAAACCAATTTTGGTTGATAGTGTTTATTAAGATCTACAGCATATATGTTTTTTAGATTTTTCACTCTCTTATTTCAAAAGTTAAAGGGGGGGGGACACACATTTTACCACTTTGGCGGTGAATATCTTTCAAACGGTTGACTTTGAGAAAAAGTTGTCTTAGAAACCTCAATGTCATTTTTAAAGACCTATCTATAGACACCCAACACGTGTTGGATTGAAGAAAAAAAAATTTTTCAGTTTCAGTTCCATGTATGGGGAGCCCTCCTTAATCTTTTATTTTTCTTATTTTTGTATTAAATCCGTTAAGCGGTTAACAGAATACATCTACCTACCAAGTTTCAACTGTGTAGTCTTAATACTTTCGGAATAAAGTGGCTGTGACATACGGACAGACAGACAGACAGACAGACAGACAGACATGACGAATCTATAAGGGTTCCATTTTTTGCCATTTAGGCTACGGAACCCTAAAAATGATACTTATATTTATCTTAATATCGAGACTCATACATACTTAGTGATAAATACTTTGGGCACCAAAATTGGAATACGTATCCTAATATTATTTGTTTATTTTTACGACTAGGTACTTAATACCATTGCTTTAATGGATTTAGCTACTTACATAAATCAATTCGACAAATTTCAATATGAGAATCTTTTAATAACGCAGGGATTGGGACTTATACGAACCGCTTACAAATTGTAATATCGAAGAAATACGAATAGAATCATAAATTTTATCCCTGTCTACTTCATTTGATATTCGATAATCTTTCTTTGTTGTGGGTTCTTCTGGGGTGAATATTCGCCTAATATTATGTGAACCCCTACCAAGAAAGTCATTAAATTATTTCCATTTATGCTTGCTGTAATTAAGTAACTCAATAGAGGTATTCATTATGTTTTGCAAGTCCAATACTTACAGTCTACAGAAGAATAGGCATGTTGACAATTTTTTTATTTTATATTACTTAAATTACCCTTAAAATAAAAGAAACATTTGTATAAGAATTATTACGCTAGCATGAAAACTGCCCAAGATATCACAGTTTGAAATGCACAAAATTGGACTCACCCGAAAACGCTCCATACTAACGGCTCCCAAGTTATGACGTCACGCCTTCCTACGTTGTATGCAACGCGTAGGTTCGGCAGCTATATTAAATATTGTGTTTATCAAAATGGTTTCTTTGACAAATTTGCTATAAATTTTACGGACTAATTAAATGTATTATTTATTTTAACAAATTTTATACTTTTTAAATGGACTTGTCCACCCAACTTTGAAGGGTCATAAAACAAATAATACGCAATATATAAAACCAAGAGGTATACAAGCTACTCCAAAAGTTTGATAGGGTGGGTACTCACTTAGGTTCGCGAACCTCCGCGCTCCGCGAACCTAGAACAGTGATCCATAGCAAAAACAAATATTTTTACTTTGGCTACAGTGTGTGCCTGTGCGAACCAGCTTCGCATACGAGTTCCCTCACGTACACACCTCGGCGCCCTGTTCCAGCAGAAGATAAACGATATTTTCGGTGCAGGTTCGCGGAGCGCGGAGGTTCGCGAACCTAAGTGGGTACCCACCCATATGTTTACGATTTTTATTAGTATTTCGTTATTTTATTCATAAGTCAACATCCCTATTGAGGTGTAGAAGAAGCATGCGAACTAAGTCGGGGTAATGCTGAGTTTTACCTTGATGAGTAGGTATTCAGTCTGGGGCACTCTGGGGTTAAAAAACCGGCCAAGTGCGTGTCGGGCCACGCGCAGTAGGGTTCCGTTGGTACATTATACCATACCATATTTTAATACCGCTATCATTTTTCGTCTGAAAAAATAACTTTGTTTTTCACAGTGTTTGTATGAATGACAAAGTTATATTTGCGGTTTTGGAAAATGTACTATATCTTGAAAACTAATTACTATATCTCGTTCAAACCAATTTTCGTTGAAAGTGTTTATCAAGATCTATAGCTTATATTTTTTTTAGATTTTTCACCCTCTTACTTTAAAAGTTAAAGGGGGGGGGACACACATTTTACCACTTTGGCGGCAAATATCTTTCAAACGGTTGACTTTGAAAAAAAATAGTCTTCGGAACCTCAATGTCATTTTCAAAGACCTATCTATAGACACCCCACAAGTATTGGTTTGATGAAAAAAAATATTTTCAGTTTCAGTTCCATGTATGGGGAGCCCCCCCTTAATCTTTTATTTTTTTTATTTTTGTATAAAAATCGTAAAGCGGTTCACAGAATACACCTACCTACCAAGTTTCAACTATGTAGTCCTAATACTTTTGGAATAAAGTGGCTGTGACATACGGACGGACAGACAGACAGACAGACAGACAGACAGACAGACAGACAGACAGACAGACAGACAGACAGACAGACAGACAGACAGACAGACAGACATGACGAATCTATAAGGGTTCCGTTTTTTGCCATTTTGGCTACGGAACCCTAAAAAAAGCTAGGCCAAAGATAAAAATAAGCACACAAACTTACCTAATCTTTTAGTATGGCTGCCAGTACTTTTATATT
The DNA here is from genome assembly GCA_943789525.1 of Agriphila geniculea. Classification (NCBI taxonomy): domain Eukaryota; kingdom Metazoa; phylum Arthropoda; class Insecta; order Lepidoptera; family Crambidae; genus Agriphila; species Agriphila geniculea. The sequence goes on along the minus strand of OX038882.1, from coordinate 13,199,301 downwards.
TGCCTTTTCATTAGTTTGTAATGAGGGTATTGAGAAAAAATAAGAAAAAAAGAGATTTAACGCTTTATGATTAGATTATGATTGATTACCTACAAGAATTTTATCAAAATAAAATGTTTTTGATACGCACATGAACCGAGGAAAATACAAACTCGAATCACCCGATTGCATCTTAGTACTTTTCGTTTGTCGTGAATTAATTCAAAAAATTGGTCGAGATCACAGTACCCGTAGCACGAATAGTTACTAGATCAAAAAAATAACGCGCGTAAAAACAATCGATATAGTAATTTTGTATGAGAAATTTGTACAGCGCCATCTATCGCCGTAAAGCGAAATTAAATTTCTAATAGACATTATACTACTACTATCGAGTACTTTTACGCGAGTTTTTTCTCAATACATTTCATGCTAAGGTTAAAATTAGACTTTTTTAATTTACTCTCGAAAAACGTTCCGGCACGGCAGCCGCGTTGTTCTAAGGAAAAGCGCACGCTTGTTGAACGATTGTTCAAATGAATTATTTACTTACCTAAGTATAATACCTCGCTCGAGCTGTCGTTGGTAGTTTTGATTGACGATAATTTGAATAAACTATTTATAGAAAAATCATTATTCAAATCGTTAAACGTTTAAGATTAGTAACTAAAATGCTTTATAGTTTTTTTTATAAATTACTTAACTACTTATATTATAAAAAAATATATAGTTGCAAACTATTTTTTATAAAAGTTCAGTTTATATTATTTTTTTTATGTAAGAAATTAATTTATATAAAATATTTTTTTAAATAATATATTTTTAAATAATATATTTTTATAATAATGATATTTTTATGATAATTTATTTATATTAAAAATTGATTTATTATAAAAAAGCATATTTTTCCATAAAGAATTGGGACCTACTTATCTTAAACGATGAACCATAATTTGGTCGTAGCTTAATTGGCAATTGATTTTTAGCCCCGACCTTTGATTTCGGGATTATTAACGAGACCGCTCATTAAAACCATTTTGAAGGGAATATTTTTGAATCATCAATTCGGTAGCTTACTCTGGAAACAGTTTCAAAGGGCTACCCAAAAATTAGCGGTAGAAAAATGGATATAATACAAGTTAAAGGCTTATCCGCCGCGAGCGATTTATTCAAACGACCAATAAATATTCAAGAGTAATTAACCGGCGCGCAGACCCGATACGGAACTGAATATTTTTCGCTTCCGTCGATTTTGCGTTAATCCTTCAAAGGTAGATTACGGACTTTACTAGCTCACGAATGCTACTGAAAATACATATTTTGCAAGGTTTTTTTATTAAGTTAGTATTGGTAAAAAACATTTATAGGTATTGCTGCTGTCTTTCGAAGAAAAGGCTTACGTTACGTTAAAAAGAAATAAGGCACAACCAGAAAACAACTTTACTATAATGGGCTCATTATTACGTTGGTATGTAGAATTTTGTTTTAAACAATAGATTATTTTATCTCGATTTCAGTTGCGCTTCTACACAAAAATGCGCCCGTAGGTAAAATAAAGACATAAAAAATACTCCGCATATAAAAAAATGAAATTACAATTAATAAAATTCTAAAAAATATAAACACTATATTAGTTACAAACTATTTATGCGTTTCTTGGTTTAAATGTGTTTGCCCTTAGAGCATTTAACCAATTAAATGCTCTAAGTGTTTGCCTAATTACAATAAAGATTTCTGCCTAAAGTGTTTAAAGCTAGGGTTTCAGGACGACGGTGCCGTCATATTACGGCCGTCCTTTAGCGGCGTAGAACGTTGTCTATATAAACAATATGGCGGCGCCATACTGTTTACATACACAACGTTCTACGCCGCTAAATTACAGCCGTAATACGACGGCACCGTCATCCTAGGAAACCGTAGCTTAAGTGGCCACTTTTATTTCTATATTTTTCGGAATTTTATTAAACTTGGTAATTTTGTTGTACTTAATGATTTTTTCTTGATTGGCAGCGCTATGTATAATTATATAACTGCTGTGTATAATTATATAACACCTGAATTAGGATTCGAGCACTCGGAATAGAACACTCGCAACGCAGCCGAGTGACGTGAGCAGCTCAAAAGATCCTTGTTGCGCTCGGTTACGCTACATCACGTCCCCATTGTCCGTAGACAGCGAGCGTCTTCGTAGCAGCGTCGTAGCTCGTAACGATAACGCTACGGCGGCGTGCTACGAATAGCGCTTGCATGTAGCGGGGCGCGGTGGGTTCGGTCAGGTTGTATTTTATTTATATATCTTCGATAGCCTGTGGCCGATGCTACCCGTATTTTATGTAACGGCTATTTTAGCCTCATTGAAATGTATGACGTTCACCTAGTTTATGCTGCATCGTAAATTTCATTAGACAGTTTTATGATTTATCTTGTGAGCTGTAACTTTGCTTGAGAGCAATAAAATTCTTCAAATTTTGAAATTGAAGCACTCGTAAACCTTGAAATACAGCTTTGAGATATCACGGGTCGGTTGTAAACGTAGTATTAAAAAAAGGTGTTAGAATTTTAGAAATAAATGTGAAAACTAGATAGCGCTATAATTTAATAAGAAGTTAACTCATAGCACTTATAGTCGTACCTATAGTCCTTAAATATGCAATACTTACCTAAATCCTACTAAGTATAAATGTAAAATTGGTGATGTTTGGATGTTTGCTCCTTAATCACGCAACAACGGCTGAACGGGTTCGGATGAAATTTAATACACAGATAATTCATAGCCTGGAGTAAAACACAGGACTTTTTATCCCGGCCAAAGATTCCCTAGGGATTTTCCGAATATCCACGCGGACGAAGTCACGGGTGGAAGCTAGTGTAATATAAATCGCTGTCATCAAATTCTGACTTGCTAGATGGTATGATAGATTTTCTGAAAAACCATCTGCCAACATTCAAAGCCAGTTCCCTAGTTACATTATTTTCTGCTTTGCAAACCTACATATAAAATAAAACAATTTTTAACGGATACTAGCGCGGTTTTATTAAAAGTACTTTGGTAATTAGTTGGTATTTGGTTTGATTTTTTAAATTACCAAAGTAAAGTACAAAATCGAAACTCATACAAAATTACTCTATCGAATGTTTTTACGCGCGTAATTTTTTTGATCTAGTAGCTATTCGTGCTACGGGTAGGTACTGTGATTTTGACCAATTTTTTGAATTAATTCACGACAAACGAAAAGTACTATAGATGCAATCGGGTGATTCGAGTTTGTATTTTCTTCGGTTCATGTGCGTATCGAAAACATTTTATTTTGATAAAATTCTTGTAGGTAATCAATCATAATCTAATCATAAAGCGTTAAATCCCTTTTTTTTCTTAGTTTTTCTCAATACCCTCATTACCAACTAATGAAAAGGCAAATATAAAAATACTGGCAGCCATATTAAAAGATTAGGTAAGTTTGTGTGCTCATTTTTATCTTTGGCCTAGCTTTTTTTAACCCCAGAGTGCCCCAGACTGAATACCTACTCATCAAGGCAAAACTCAGCATTACCCCGACTTAGTTCGCATGCTTCTTCTACACCTCAATTAATAAAAAAAACAAACTAATTACCAAATTACTTTTAATAAAACCGCGCTAGTATCCGTTAAAAATTGTTTTTTACCGACTTCAAAAGGAGGGAGGTACTCAATTCGACCCGTTTTTTTTTGTATGTACACCGATTACTCGAAGACGGCTGAACCGATTGAAATAATTCAAACGTAATTACATTAGGCAAAAATTCAAGTTGGTCCCATTTTTAAAAATTTTGAAATTGGTTCAGTACTTTTCAAATAATCTTGAAAAAAGCACGAAAATAGTATGATTTTGTGTGAACTACCTCAATGATCAGTCGCATAACTTCTTTGTTTATGAACTGAATAAGATAATTATTTTTTTGTTGGAAAAGGATATCTTAAGTGTAGTTCTTTAACCGACTTAAAAAAAGAGGTTTTTTAGTTTGACCCGCATGTATACGTATGTTTCTCCGCGATTAACTCACGTTTGACTGAGCCGATTTTTCTACCTAAATAATATACCTACACTACCTATAATACAAAAGGTACCTACACTAAAAATAAAAAAAATAAAAAATTGTTTAAAAAAACAAAATACTGACTTCAAAAACCTACCTCTAAAAAGCAAGAAATAATATACGTAATAATAAAAACACGTCTATTGAAGTCGGGTGGGGCTTTTAGAATAAAAAAAAGGAATTTGTACTCCAGTCCCACCCGACTTCAATAGACGTGTTTTTATTATTACGAATATTATTTCTTGCTTTTTAGAGGTAGGTTTTTCAAGTCGGTATTTTGTTTTTTTAAACAATTTTTTATTTTATGTCTAGTGAGCGCGTAAGCTTGAGAAGAAAACCTACTTATGTTAAACATGTGATCGTTTACAAATTACGATGTATAATTAATTATTTTAAGTCACAATAATATTACGCAAATATTAGATAAAAAATAATTATTTTTGCATAAGCATACCAATTTTAAGGAGAAAGCACTAACAGTTTTGAAACAGTTAATTTTACTGTTGACCAGCTAACAACCAATTGTGCAAAAAAAAAACGTGACTATTATGCCTTGACTCAAAATAGGATAAAATCGGCATTCAATCTAGTAAATTCAAGTATGGCAGCTTTTAAATTGAATAATAGAAATTCCTGTCCAATACCTAAATCAATGTCGCAGTGCAGTACCGAGCCCAAGTAAAGCACTAACTTCATCATCATCACAATATCAGGCGCACGACACCCACTGCTGGGTATAGGCCTCCCCTAAGGATCTCCACTACGATTGGTCCTGCGCTGCCCGCATCCAGTGGCTTCCCGCGACCTTCACTCTCACGTCGGTCCACCTTGTCGGGGGCCTACCCACGGAGCGTCGTCCGGTGCGCGGTCGCCATTACAGAACCTCTCCGCCCCAACGGCCATCAGTTCTTCTCGCTATGTGTCCCGCCCATTGCCACTTCAGCTTAGTAGTGAGAGCTCAAGTAAAGCTTTGAATCAACTGATCTAATAACTGCTGTGATGAAAAACGGCTTTTTTTCTGTCCAAATTTTTTTATACAAATAATTTATAAGTGGGAACATGTAATTGGCTTTCGATAACTGTTTAAATTACTTACTTTATTTTAATCTAGCTGCAAGGTTTCCGAAGATTTGTGAAATAAAATAAATAGGGTAAATAAAAATAAAATAAGTCACCATTCGTTATTGACTCGAACTATAAAGGGACTGAGTTCTAATGTTAGTACTTTTTATGAAACTACTAATTAACAAAGTTAGGTTCCCTAGGGATTTTCCGAATGACCACGCGGACGGAGTCGTGGGCGAAACCAAGTCTTTACTACAAACACTCAAATTCTAATCGGCAGCCTTCGATGAAAACAAAGACGTTCGATAAAACTAAGTAGTTATACAAGAAACTCGATATCTACGTAAACTTAGAATATTCTCCGGTCTGTGTGCTTTAGAAATTGACCGCGCGTTTGCCCCAGATGCATTTTTACAAAGTAATATTGAAGTAATATTCCCGTAGAGCTTCTCTCTAGTTTCAATTCCCTCCAATTCTTTGCAACAACTGGCGAGTTAGTTTTGAATAGGTTCCACTGGAATGTAGTCTGCGTCTTATTATGAAATCATCATATTGTTCAGAGCTTCGTGTGACTTATAGTCTTTTTCGTTTATCATCACATAGTGTCGGTAACTGGGTATTTAATTTTCTCTGAACTATTTGCCTTCTTTATTCAAAAGATACTTTGTTATTAAGGTTATATAATATTTATGCCATGCTAATGCTCAGTGATGCAATCATGAAAGGAAAATATAATACGGACGCTGAGTTGTCACATAACTTTTCAGAAGTCCCGGTGGTCTATCTATGAAATAAAATGTACTGTAGAAACTATAGCCTATCGACTCTGTAAACTACAGTTCGCTGTATTTTGACATAGCAAAAGTGCAAAAAGTGACCATTTTAAATAGCCACTACTAATAAAAATAAAATTAAAATGCTATTTTGGCTACTATTAACCGTCAACTGAAAAGGCAATTTTGGCGTGTTAGTTTATTCCAAGTAACATTTTAGCTAACCTTTTCCAAACCTTCTAGAACCTAAAATGTTACTTGTAAGTGATTCCCGTTAGGAACTAGTTAGTGTGGTAAACACTGTTATTGTTTTTGTTTACGTTTTTACATTAAGTACTAACCGTTAGGGAATATGTATAATGCATCAAATAGTTACACTTCAGTTACCAGAGTCCGCTTTACCTACTAATTTAAAATTCATTAAATCTCGTAAACTAACAAACTATTGGCTCGGAAAATAGGAACATTGTTTGGGATAGTTGTCCAACAATTTCAATACAATGCCTTCTCATCGCGGTAGCAGCAACAATATTGTTTCATAAATTCTCTGCTATTGTTTATCCAGCAAATCATTTGTAACGTTTACGATATTAATTCTAAAGTACCTAACTCGATCGTTTTCAATTGTTAAAAAATATTATTATGTAGGCACTTCATCATGGCTGTAATAAATAAAGGACCTATATTATATTCTGATCAAAATTAATGTACCTAGGCCTACCTACCTACTATTTCATTATTATTCATAATTATTGATTTGTAAGACTTTAAATACATTGGAAACTGTAAATAATTATTGTCTGTAAACCAATTTGAGAACTTTTTAAGGTAGTCGTAAACAGTAGTCTTGTTACCTATTACTCATATCTATTCTGTACTATTAGTACTAAACGTGATATATTTTTGTAAGTTTTCTAACAACTGAATGAACACAATATATTCTAGACTAGACTTACTCCGAGCTAAAAGGATATTCCCATGACTCCATTTTAAAGACAAAGATATAGGTTTTGAACTCACACAGAATTTAATATTTGTTCTGCGACGTTCAAAGCGTAATCTTCACTTTAGTCTTTAACTGGTACATTTTTCTGTAATTTTAATAACATATTATGTTTCCACCATTTTCTAAGCAGAGCACGAGACTAGGTTTTTTTCAAAGACTTTATTTTCAATAAAACTTAACGAACGTGACATTACACGAAATCTTGTTTTATAATGTACAATACTTGCATGAATGAATACCTAGATAAGTACTCGTATTCTTAACAATCGGTCTGGAAAATTATAAAAACAGACAAGTAACCTTGGAATTAATCTACAAAGCTATTCAGAATAGATTAACTAATTTTAACTTTGTAAATTCAATCCAATATGCATAACTTCTGATATCCAATAGCAAATTGGTTATCGTTAAAGTCACGTCCAAATTCTTGCTAAAACCAAAAACTAATTCTTATTACGTATTCTGTGGTAGAACAAAACCTTTTAACATAAGTAACTAGTTAATTCACCGCCCTTCCTATCCCATATCTGGAACATCCCTACCCTAGTAAATGGTCTTGTATTGATTTGACCCATAGAGAAAATGACAGCTAAGTACAAGATTGTCACCAAAAGCTCCCAAACATTTTCTTGGTAACCATTATTCTAAGTGGTAACCCAGTTTTCCCTGTATTTGATTTAATATAATGTTGTGCTGATATAATTATATTAATGATTTTGTATTTTACAAGGTCTGAAATAATTACTTATTCCTGCTAAGATAAATAAATGAGTCAATGGCTAAGATGTGATAAATGAGGGTAAAATGTTTTTTTCCCAAAAAACGATAAACAAAAAAAGTATACTTGTATTAGTTATTTAATTACTTACGTGCTTGAATGCTAATGTACTTACAGAAAACTTCTAATAATCTATTGGTTATTTGGTTTAGTACTCTCCTGATGTAAGTTACTTTGAGCTGCAAAACTGTGATGGCCGAATTCTAGTTTAAATACAACGCAGTGTAACAAACATGACGCAAAATAATATTTTTTGAAGTGAAAACTTCTTTAGCGGCGTTGTACGCTTTTTTGTAATGGGGAAAAAATGCTAAACTCGCGTCAGTAAGAATCACGTGACCCTGATCGAAAATTCGTAAGATGGATGTGATGAATGGAGAGTAGACAGCCGGCGGCGGAAGTATTCCCCTCTCTTTCTACGGGGTGCGGTGAAAATGGCGGCGCATCATTTCAAGACGTAAACACTTGTGTCACCATAGCAACGCGCAATTTTTTTAATTCAATGTCAAAACTCTAGATTTTCTGTCAAGCTATGGATAAGACCTTCGTACAGTACAAAACTGTTCTGTTTTCGTAAATTCAAATGCAGAGTAAATTCGTGCAAAATTATACTCTAACCATTCCAAAATATCAAAAATATATTCAAGTTTCCACTTCTGCCGGCACTCCCGGAGTGCAGCCCGATTTTTTTTTATCCGGAATCTTATAAGAGTCAGTAGTAGCCCTAGAACAAAGCTTTGTATGTATATACAACCGGACGTAGTGGCGCGGGGCGTAATAGAGGACGCGACCGACGATGCTAACGTACGCATCAAAGGGACCGCCACCGCGTAATGACAGCCTTGCCGCGGGTAATATCGCCCTGCATATTCAGCGGACACCTTATTGCCTGTAATAAGTATGCCTCAACCTATCGACAAGCTTTTAGACATTTCCAAACATGGGTGAGAACTGTTACATGGGCAATATTGAACCTATAGGTCTTTTGTACGGAAACGACGGCGCCTTAAGAGATATTAGATATTATAACTAGCCGAATGCCAATAGACTAGTACGGGTTATTTTTTTTTTAATTTAAAGGATAATAAACTAGTGGCACCGTGAGCTGTAGACCTCGCGTTAAAAAGTAGCTCAAACTGTGTGTGTGTGTTTTTTTTAAACAAACAAAATATAGAGGGGATGCCACATTTACGAAAGTCGTCTATTTACGATTCCCGCTGGACAAGAGAGTGCTCCACCGACAACCGGTATCATTGTCTTCAGCATGATCTCCTGAACAAGAATACAGCGGTTGTCGCATTATAAAGTGGTGGAGGGGGGAGGGGTGGAAGGAAGAGATGCGGAAGTCGAGTATCGGAAATTGGTTGATTTTCTCAACAACCACTTGACCGATTTACACAAATAATGTGTCTTAGAGTAGGTAATATCTTTGACAACATATTTTTATTTGCAATAATTTTTGTAAATACTATAGTTTATTAAATAATTATAAAAAAGTCGAATTTCAAACAAAAACATTTTTAGTTTTGTAGATTTGAAGCAGTAAATTAAAATAAAGTACAGAAGTACATTTAGTATAAAGTTCTACGTAAAATTGCCACAATCATTGGCTTGCTGTCTGTTTTTTAGTTTTGAAATTTGGCTGGAAGACAACAAAATTATCATCGATATAGTGCGGGAGGTCACTGTCCGAATAATATGGAAACCGCTTTAACGAAAGTCGTCTAATGACGATTCCCGTCAGACCGAAGAGTTCTCTACCGACAACTGGTATCATTGTCTTCAACATGATCTCTTGAACAAGAATATAGCGGTTGTCGCATCATAAAGTGGTTGAGGGGGGAGGGAGGGGAGGGAAAAGATGCGGAAATCGGGTATCAGGGTTTGGATAATTTCTCAGTAACCACTTGTCCGATTAAAACAAATAACGTTTCATATGGTAGATAATACCTGTAACAACATATTTTATCTAACAATGTTTTTTGTAAATACTAAAGTTTATTACAAAAATAGAAAAAAGATGAATTTCAAACAAAGGCTTTTTTAGTTTTGTAGAATTGAAGCAGTAAATTAAAAGAAAGTACTATGAAATTAAAACTATGAGGATTTGCCCCAGAAAAAAAATATTTATACATAGCACAATTGTTCCACTATATGAAGTAATAAACTTGTTAAACATTTTTATCTAGTAACTATGCTAAAAAATTTTTTTGGGTTGCGTGGCGAAATGTTTTCTACCATTTTTTTCGAAAATCCTCCACAGAATTAAAACTATAAAGATTAACCTCGGAAAAAAATACTGATGAATAGCCCAGTTATTCCAATATATATAAAACAATAAACATGTTAAACATTTTTGTCTAGTAACTATGTTAAAAAAATGATTATTTTTTCACGAGGTGAAATTTTTTCCACCATTTGTTCGAAAATCCTCTACAGAATTAAAACTATGAAAATTTGCCCCAGAAAAAAAACAATAGTGAATAGCCCAGTTATTTCATTATATAGAATAATAAATTTGTCAAATATTTTTGTCACTAGACAAAAATATTTGACAAATTTATTATTCTATTCACGGCACAATTTTTTTTTAACAAATTTTAGTAAATGTGTTAAAAAAAATTTGTGCCGTGCAAACTCGTTTAACTTTGCAGGTCCACCGTGTTATGTGACACAAAACATTTTTTAACACAGTTACTAGACCAAAATGTTTGATAAGTTTATTAATCTTAATACCTTAATAACTAATCTATTTACTGTAATTTTTTTTTCTGGAGAAAATCCTCATAGTTTTAATTCTGTAGAAGATTTATGGAAAAATGATATGTTAGAGAAAATTTCACTGCGCGATAGAAATCATTTTTTTAACATTTTTTCTAGACAAAAATGTTTAACAAGTTCATTTTTCTATATAGTGCAATAACTAAGCTATTCACCAGCATTTTTTTCTAGGGCAAATCATCATAGTTTAAATTCTGTAGAGGACAAAAATATTTAACAAATTTATTATTCTACATAGAAAAATAACTGGACTATTCACTATTATTTTTTTATGGGGCAAATTTTGATAGTCTAAATTCAGTAAAGGATTTTCGAAAAAAAAAGATAAAGAAAATTCGCCACGCAATAAAAACATTTTTTTTAACATAATTACTAGACAAAGATGTTTGATAAGTTTATTATTCTATATAATAGGATAACTGGGCTATTTATGGTTATTTTTTTCTGAGGCAAATCTTCATACTTTTAATTCTGTGGAGGATTTAAGAAAAAAATGGAGGAGAAAATTTCGCCACGTGAAACAAAAAAATTTTTTTTAACTAGTTACTAGACAAAAATGTCTAACAAGTTTATTATTCTATATAGGGGAATGACTGGGCTATTCACCGATATTTTTTTTCTGGAGCAAATCTTCATAGTTTTAATGACATAGTAGTTTATTTCAATTTACTGCTTCAATTCTACAAAACAAAAAAAAAATTATTTGAAATTCGTAATTTTATCTAATTATTTCATAAACTATAGTATCTACAAAAACTATTGTTTGATAAAATCTGTTGTTAAGGATATTACCTACCATGTGACAGTTTATTTGTTTAAATCGAACAAGTGGTTATTGAGAAATTAGCCAAACTCTGATAACCAAGTTTTGCACCTTTTCCCTGCCCCCGCGTGACGTCATAACTAGGTAGCCGTTAGTATGGAGCGTTTTTGGGTGAGTCCAATTTGTGTGCATTTCAAACTAATATCTCGAGCACTTTTCATGCTAGCGAAATAATTCTTTTACCAATGTTTCTTTTTTTGAGAGGTAATTTAAGTAACATAAAATAAAAAAAATATTCGTCATGCCTATTCACAAAACAAACAGGAATTGCTTTGTTTCCGAATTTATCATGTATGTTCATTCTCATTTTCTATTATGTTGTTCACCATGTTTTCTTCAAAAAATAAGACAGCCACAAAAAGGGCTTTAATCCAATGCCTTAACCAACACATATTTCTGAAAAAAAAGTAACTATGATAAGATAAATAATGAATTTGCGGGGCAAAAAAACTATTGCATTGAAATTGTTACAAAAATCAAGCTTTATTAATTTTAATTAATATGATAACAAATTGTCTATACAAAGTGTAAAGATTTTAAATCTAAACACATAAAGTTGGTTAAAAATGGAGGTTCTCAGTCACAGGTTGGTTGGTTGACTGTTGAGCGGCTTGAAGTCGCTGTAGTGATCCTTCGTGGATCCTTCACTTGCTGCGTAGGTACGTGACGCGAATTCGCTGCCCGACTAGTGATGCTCCATTCCATCCACATCTAAACAAATTATCACAACTTTAAAATATTACTTTTACATAATTATCTATAGGTAAGTTACAGCTCTTACCTCAGTGTCTCAATACGAAAGTCTATGAACAGTGTGTGTCGCCAGTGATGACGGCAGTGGAACGTGGTCGCTAACTATAGGTCTCATAAGGAGGCTCAAGGTCACCCAGCGTGCAATGGAGAGAGCCATGCTCGGCGTTTCCCTGCGTGATCGAATCAGAAACGAGAAAATCTGCAGGAGAACTAAAGTAACCGACATCGCTCGAAGGATTACTCAGCTGAAGTGGCAGGACACATAGCAAGAAGAACTGATGGCCGTTGGGGCGGAAAGGTTCTGGAATGACGACCGCGCACCGGACGACGCTCCGTGGGTAGGCCCCCGACAATGTGGACCGACGATCTGGTGAAGGTCGCGGGAAGCCACTGGATGCGGGCAGCGCAGGACCGATCGTCGTGGAGATCCTTAGGGGAGGCCTATACCCAGCAGTGGGTGTCGTGCGGCTGATATGATGATGATGATGATGAAGTACAGCTCGTGCAACATGATGTGAATCAAACCATAGACAATGAAGCTTGCGCAGTAGCAATTTTCAGTACAAAAATTGTAGTGCGCAGGTCACGTGGTACTAAAAATTGGGTCAAGTTATGTTGCGCAAGCTGTACCTAACTTCATCTAATCTATGTAGAAGGTTGTATTTTATTAACACGTTTTTATTAAATCGCTTTCTTGTGCATTTGTTTCTTTGTTTGTTTGTCCACTTTAACAAATGATTTTATACTAGCTTCCCGATGAGCTGGAGTCTTGAATTTTTGAACATAGATCAGAACTGAAAGACAATGCAAAGTTATGGTGTCACTGAGCTGATCTGATGATGGAACCGTAAGAAGGCCATATTCCTGTGGCCACTGTAATAAAAACATACTACCCCATAGAATTTGGGCTCATTTGATTCGTTTTGACAAGTATTCTGATGAGAGACTAGATCCAGGGTCTGATGATGGAGCCGGAAGAAGGCCACAGGAACTCTGTAATAACAAATGCATGCAACCCCATCGAGTTAATCGTTTGATTCGTCTTGACAAGTACTCTGCCGGGAAATAGTGTTTAGGGTCTGATGATGGAGCCGGAAGAAGGCCACAGAAACTCTGCAATAAAAAACATGCAATCCCATCGAGTTTGAGATCGTTTGATTCGTCTTGACAAATACTCTGTTGGGAAATAGAATCAAGGGTCTGATGACGGAGCCGGAAGAAGGCCTCAGGAACTCTGTAATAAAACCATGCAATCCCATCGATTTTGGGCTCGTTTGGTGCATCTTGACAAGTACTCTGATAGAAAATTAGAATCCCCAAGGAAAGTGCAAATGCGGCCACCTCAAGCAAACATAGCGACACTGTAGCTGACGAGGCGGAAGGCATCAGGATAACTTGGAGTGAAGTGAAACGCGAAGCTCAAGACAGAACGCTATGGAGGTCCACTGTGGACTCCTTCTGCCCCATCTAGGGGTCACAGGATATTAAGTCACTTATCTAGCAGTGAAACTTCATACTCATGTTATGGTAGGTACCTACATCCTACTAATATTATAAATGTGAAAGTTTGTGGTTTTGGATGTTTGTTCCTCAATCACGCTAAAACTACTGAACGGATTTGGTTGAATTTGGCACACATATAGTAGATAGCCTAGATTAAAACGTAGGATACTTTTTATCCCGATATTCTTACGGGAACAGGAACCACGCGGGTGAAACCGCGGGGGGCCGCTAGTAGATACATGACTCATAACAATTTAAAATAAGTATTGTACGTAAGTAAGTACTACAATTTCAATGGAAGAATGGCACTGCCCTATAGGTGAGGTACCTATAAATCGCATACAGACCCCTGTCTTGTCTATCGATCACGCGTGAGTGCGACACGCTCGCTGTACCAACGGCAGCCGTCAATTTGCTGGGCCAATTTATCTTGAGAGATTCTGTTTACCGATAAATTACCAATAGCACTATCTCCCACTTATGTTGAACAGCTGAGGAATGGAACTGCATTTGTCACAGATGACTCAATTTGCTTCTTAGATAAATTAATTGCAGTTCAAACTATGTTCAAGGGATCGTTTGACTGTCAGCTTTTAAATCGCTTCGGTTTATTCTTTTAAAGTTCCGGCCGGCAGAGCAGCAGCAGAATACCTCACAAATTAACAATTGGAAAATATAATAATATCAAGGTTTCCATTGGGTGAGCGATGTCCACTTCCATTGTGTTGGCTGCTGACCTTCAGGCAGATAGTATGCAGTCTTGAATTAACCACGTAGTAAGAGCAGCAATTACCACGGGCCACCCTCAAACGGACACCCACTTACTCAGCCAGACCTACCTATTCCCTGCCTGAGCGTTATTGTTATTGAGCTAGGGCCATACGAGTGTAAAAATATATTTATAATACAATTTATGGATACTACCTAGGTACCATCTCTATACTATTAATTCAATACAATACCTATCAATCGTTTTCTCATTTTCTATTTCGGTGCATAAGTAGATATAAAATTTAGTGCATTGACTTATGAACCATATATTCTGTGATTGTACACTAAATAGAACCACTTTGATTTATCGGACATGCTAGAGTAGTATAGAAATCCAACACTTAATTAATAATTTTCTATGTTCAAACTGAGAATGATGTTTGAATAATATTCCAACATGCCGTTCGTATAAAATGAAATTAATTAATTTAATATCGAAATAACTAAAAGTTCAGTAACAAGTGCTACCTACACGATATTAACTTAGTCACGAAATAAATATAAATAAGGTATTAAGTGCAGAAAAAACGTAGAATAAAATCCAAATACTTGTTACTGCACTATATTTAGAGTAAAACGGAGCAACTAATGGATTTCTATTCTGGTAAAGTTAGCCAAGCCAATTAGTTTTGCGAAACTGCATTGGGAATTTTCCTGGCATCATTACTCAACTTTTGAATGAATGCAATCCTTAACTCAACTCTCTTGAGCTCTATCCCAATATTATTGCGTGGTTTTCCGATTATGGATTTCTGAGATTTTCTACAGTTTTATCAAAAACTGTAAGTGAAAAGTTCAATTACTACAGATTTTACATAGTAATTTTTGCACCAAAATACGTGCGAACGTGCAATGATATCATTCGAATCACTTTCCCTAGGGAAAGTACTTTAACTAGTTAAAAGTACGATATCATAAATTATGAAGGTGTAAAAAATATGCCCGGGATACGGGGTTAAGTTGCCACTTACCACGTTGTGATCATAAATTTCACAGCAAAAGGGGACTGCACAGAATGCGAAGTATTTGCCACAAATCGAATACCTATATCCCGACACCAGGATAACTCTTAACGGCGCAGTTAGGATGCATCGTGTGTCGAAGTTCAAAAAATTACTTATTTTAGGTACAAAAGGGCAATTCATAAACGAAGCTACTTATACAGGTTGTCGTAGCGGGTATAGTAGGTAATATGAAATAAAATAAACATCTGTTGAAATATTTTTGGTAATAGGGAATCTCATTTTCTTTGTCCCGTTTTGCTTAAACTCGCTATGGATGAATGTTTGTTTTTTTTTATTGATTCCCTTTTGACAATCAATCAGATTTTTACAATTCTTTGGTTTACAAATCAAGGCTTATAAAACCGAGTTTATATAGATTATACTGGTTTTTTGGCTAATATTTGGTGTAACGAAATACTACGTAAATTTCATTAATATTTAGCAAAAAACTTTACTTAATGTAAATTCTCAGATCTAAACAAAGTAGGTAACTAATAAGTATTTTTAAAAGTGAATGCTCATTTTGAATTAAATTAAAAGGCACAACGCCAAGTAACGTAAATATAAATGTAAGAATGCCAAGGTTTTACATTTCAAAACACTCTCCAAGGCGCTGTGTATAATACGGTTTTTTAGAAGGTTTCCCTGTGTCATTAGCAAGTGCCGGCCGCGCTCTTGCAGAGGCTCGTTTGCGGAGACGTGACGAGAAATAGGCCGTCCTCGACATACTCTGCGCAACATAACTCTTTTCTTCTGCAAACCTCGTTCCCAAATGAAGGATGCCTCGCAGATTCACAATGAAACGTACCTCAATACTTTCATGCAGTTCATTTCACTCATACATTTCACTTTAGGTTTCCTTTGCAGACGAAAAGTAAAAAAAAACTTTTTAAGCTCGCTAAGTTTACATTCTATTTGAACATAAATGACTACAATTATACAAAAAGTATTTTTTTAACTATAAAGTGTTTTACATTTTGCTTATCGTTATAGACACTAGTTAGGGTTCCGTAGCCAAAATGCCAAAAAACGGAACCCTTATAGATTCGTCATGTCTGTCTGTCTGTCTGTCTGTCCGTCCGTATGTCACAGCCACTTTATTCAAAAAGTATTAGGACTACATAGTTGAAACTTGGTAGGTAGGTGTATTCTGTAAACCGCTTTACGATTTTTACACAAAAATAAAAAAATAACAGATTAAGGGGGGGCTCCCCATACATGGAACTGAAACTGAAAATATTTTTTTTCATCAAACCAATACTTGTGGGGTGTCTATAGATAGGTCTTTAAAAATGACATTGAGGTTCATAAGACTATTTTTTTTCAAAGTCAACCGTTTGAAAGATATATGCCGCCAAAGTGGTCAAATGTGTGTCCCCCCCCCCTTTAACTTTTAAAGTAAGAGAGTGAAAAATCTAAAAAAAATATAAGCTATAGATCTTAATAAACACTTTCAACGAAAATTGGTTTGAACGAGATAAAGTAATTAGTTTTCAAAATATAGTACATTTTCCAAAACCGCAATTATAACTTTGTCATTCATACAAACACTGTGAAAAACAAAGTTATTTTTTCAGACGAAAAATGATAGCGGTATTAAAATATGGTATGGTATAATGTACCTACGGAACCCTACAGCGCGTGGCCCGACACGCACTTGGCCGGTTTTTTTTTTTTTTAAACAAGCCAGCTAGGAGCGTATCAAATACATACGAGTAACCTTTTCTTACACTTGCCGAGAGATAAACTGAAAATGTCCCCAAGACACAGAATAACTAATAGTCAAAGTAGGTACCTACGTAATTCTTGACTATTAGTTATTCTGTGACGTAATTCTGTGTTCTGAGATACGTAATGTACCAAAATATATTGTATGTGTCTCAAAGTGTGCTGAATCAGCACTACCCATGCTTGTAAATTCACTTGTAAATTGGAAAATAGTTGAGATGATTCACCAATGCTATCCAACTTACAGTAGACACTGAATCCTCTCGAACAAGATTGATATTTAAAACTTTATGTTGGTTGGATGGATTTTTACCATTGAAAATGGTTTTCAGAAGCAAATCGCCTGAGACCTATTTTTGGCCATATCTCCGAGGATTTTGGGAGGATCGAGATAGGAATAGTACCAAAAATTGAGGAATTTATCGAGACACGTGTGAATGTTTAAATTTTGAAAATCTACCGGTAACTTTTTTGTGTAATTTTGCGAAATTCGGGTTTTTTGGGGGGTTTAGGAGGGTGTTTCTTTACTAAATTGTAAATATTTCGGAAAAAAAAACTGACTTTGAAAAAATGAAATAAAAGTTCTAGGGTATTAGTTTAGCTACAAAATGGCAAAAATTAAAACCGGTCAAGAGCGAGTCGGACTCGCGCACCGAGGGTTCCGTACAATCATAAATATATTTGGATATGTTACTTTAGTACAGTCTTTAAAAAAGTAGGATAAACGGCAGACAGGTGGAAGGGCGAACAGGCGGACAGTTAATTTACAAATCTTAACCAGAGCTGCTTATGGTGACTGAAAAACGTTTCAGCCACTCCACATTGCAAACTGTTTATATTACTAAGTTGGAACTTATTCTTCGTTTATTCGTACGGCAAATAGTAGGTAATTATATTAGAACCAGCCACCAATTTATTATCGTAGTATTAGGTTGCGCCATCTCTTGACCGATAGTAGAACTATTTTTTTTCTTAGGTTAGCATTCTTAGGACAGCGCCATCTGTTGACTGGTAGTAAAACTAAAGAATTTTTGTTCGTTTTTTGAATTTCTAAAAAAGTGTGTTATATTGAGACATCGTTTTATTAGGGTTCCGTAGGCAAAATGGCAAAAAACGGAACCCTTATAGATTCGTCATGTCTGTCTGTCTGTCTGTCTGTCTGTCCATCTGTCTGTCTGTCTGTCTGTCCGTCCGTATGTCACAGCCACTTTATTCCGAAAGTATTAGGACTACATAATTGAAACTTGGTAGGTAGATGTATTCTGTAAACCGCTTTACGATTTCCTCACAAAAATAAAAAAAATAAAAGATTAAGGGGGGGCTCCCCATACATGGAACTGAAACAGAAAAGATTTTTTTTCATCAAACCAATACTTGCGGGGTGTTTATAGATAGGTCTTTAAAAATGATATTGAGGTTCCTAAGACAATTTTTTCACAAAGTCAACCGTTTGAAAGATATATACTGCCAAAGTGGTAAAATGTGTGTCCCCCCCCCCCCCCCCCCTTTAACTTTTAAAGTAAGAGAGTCAAAAATCTAAAAAAAATATGTGCTATAGATCTTAGTGAACACTTTCAACGAAAATTGGTTTGAACGAGATACAGTAAAAAGTTTTCGAAATACAGTACATTTTCTAAAACCGCTAATTTTTGTCGTTCGTACAATCACTGTGAAAAACAAAGTTATTTTTTCAGGTGAAAAATGATAGCGGTATTAAAATATGGTATGGTATAATGTAACTACTTAACCCTACTGCGCGTGGCCCGACACGCACTTGGCCGGTTTTTTTTCCTATAATCTTTACATAAACTACTATCACATAGAATTATTTCAGATTTTTCTCTTTGCAAACTTCGGAGATAAGGGGGGCGGGAACGGTATTTTTTTTTTACATTTTCATCATAAGTCGAAAACTATGCGGCCTAAGAAAAAAGGAAAAAATGATTTAAAATGTGCAAACAGCGCTCTTTCATATGATACCCCACATGCCCTAGTCCTCACTTCAAATTTTTAAGACCCCTTTTCAGTCCCTGTTGTAAAAAAAAAATATTTTTTTTTATTTCTTACTTATTTGCAAAATAGTTGGGCAAATGTCATCTTAAACTATTCCAAATTTCAAGTTGATACCATTAGTAGTTCTCGAGATATCCAGCTGTGACAGACAGACTGAGTCACACCATAAGGGTTCCTTTTTTACCCTTTTGGTACGGAACCCTAAAAATGAAAATCGGTTAAAAATTGTGAGCTGTAGTCGCTGTAGATGGTCCCTTTAGATTTGGAATTGTAGAAAAACGGGTGTTTCCGTACTTAAAAAGTGATGTAGCTTCTATGATTATTGACCGATTGTAATGGTAATAGTGTTAAAAGATGCAGAAGCAGACGAGAAGTGCGTTCGTTGGAATTTTGAAAATCGATTAATAATATTTCGGCTGCGTCGAGGCAGTCATCGGGCGCTTTTGTCACAATCGTAAAAATAAATAGGTAACTCTAAAAAAGTAATACGATAAAAGAATATTTATCGGAGCATGAAAATAATTTAAAAAAATACGAAAATCCAAAATCAAATGATTTGATTTTGGTTTTTCGATTTTTTTTATTTATTTTCAATGCTCCGATTCTTGCGGGGACTGCAAAATCTGTGAATTTTTTACTTGCATATTCAAAACAAACAATAATTTTAATTATACTTATTATTGATTCATATTCCAAATATAACTTACAATCAGTCCTTTATGTATGTACAACAAGGAGATTAGTATACTCTTATGAATATTTTTTTAATTAAAATGATTCATACAGTTATTATTCGATAGCTATATTAGTTACTAATAAATATTTTAATGAAACTCCGCGTCCTGTAGATGTAGTTTGGCTAAATAATCATTAATTTCAGGCAGCATGAAAGCGGTGATTCAGAGCCACAAATTAAAAATTGACGAGTCAGTGAAATTACGAGCTTTTAAACAGTCTAGGTTGCGGTATGGTATCTAACTACACTACGTATATTTTACTAATCGGAATAAATTTATTATGAAGGGAAATAATGTAAAGTAGATAGGCCGTGTGATTCGGGTAGATTATATGTGGTTAAAATTACTGCTTAATAATTGCGGGCCTGTGGAGCTCGATAGCGCAGTGGTTTAGCACCTGGCCCAGCGATTGCGGAGGTTAAGCAACTTTCGCAAGGGTCGGTCATGGGATGGGTGACCAAAAATTTATTATCTCGAGTTCATCACGTTAAGCCATTGGTCCCGGGTGCATTTGCAGTCGTTAATTCCCACCAATCCGCATCGGGCCCGCGTGGTCGGTTATGGCCCATCCTCCTTATCCACCCATAAGAAAGGCCTGCGCCCCAGCAGTTGGGGACGTTGAAAATAGCTGATAGTCAATTGTGGGCCTCCGCGCAGTCGCTGTGGGTGGTGGCACTTTACGGATTTTGAAAAAATAATATTAAATTAGTTATGTAAAAAAAATCGTATGAATTTAAAGAATGTCCGTTGTATCGAATTACGCAGCCATGAAGGTTTGTTTATCCACTAAACCCTACAAAGACGCATACTAAAGTAAAGATCTTCCCTAACCGCAGGTAAACAGTCCGAACGAACGAAATCATGCAACCACAATCCTCAAAGCAAATCAACCTTCGTCTATATTGGAGCTAGAAACTGAGTCCTTATTTCCGGCGTTTCCGCTTTGTTAGCCAAGGATCAACAGGCAAACCCGCGCACCATTTTTGTTTACCTGTCTCTCTGATCTCACACGCGAGATTGATTTGTTCCGTTCGGATTTCTCCTATCCCTTGGCTAAGACGAAGTTATCTGTCAGCTTAGCGGGCTACCTGAGGGGTGAATTTTTATCCGGTCCTCTTAGTATTCAAGGGCCGTAGGCTTATAATTCGCCCGAGGGCGCGACCGCAAGGGATAGGTGACAGCCCCGCCGCCGCGCCGGGGCTTCCTTAGGGCTTGTCTTGTCATCCCATGAAACTGTTGGCGGGCTTTCATTTAACAGTCGACGGAGAAAACACGGAATATTTACTCAACATAAATGGGCAGGTAGGTATGTAGAGTATACATTTGAATTTTCGGGAAGTCACTGAGTTTGGTTGGGAATCTGTTTTATTTTGATTAGTTTTCGCTGACGCTGAGTCATTGACAGGAGGCAGTGGTCTCTCCGATATAATAAATGTTTTTACGAGATAAATCTAACTTGGAACATTAGCACCCTCGCTCCAGCACGGCGATTACATAGCGAGTGCAATTTTTCACTGTTGCTCGCCCCTGTTGCTACAATTTATGACGCGCGGAATGATTTTTCAACATCCATAAGTTAGATTTATTTTTAACAGCCGAAAACTTGCCGCCGCTAAATCGGCGATGTAAGGGGAAATTGATGCCCTGGCAGGAAAAATAAAGATAAGCTGACTCATGTCTCTGCTTTTACCGATAACACCACCCCGATTTATAAATATCACTATACTTTCCTGCTTATTTAGCTCTACACATTTGTTCACAGTTGATTGTAAAGGGAGGAAATTGGATTTGCTATAAGTTTCATACAATATTCAATGAACCTGAAAAAGGGTAGCTAGATACACCTTCCGATGATGATCGAAACAAATGCGCCACAAAAAAGTATAGAACTGAAACGGGAGCTTAATTATTACTTTAACAGTTAAATTCTTATGAAGCGAAGGCTTTAATTAAAATGTAATATTGGGTTCGTCTTCTTATAACTTGAATTAAGTCGTGTGCCTATAAAGTTTTTATTTCCGAGCCTGCTTGAGCAAGATATCTTTCCGTGAAAATTGGCGTGGAAAAGTAACAAGCTGAGTGGAAAGTTCTGTATAAGTAAAAAAGCGGTGGCGAGTCTTCGATTCAAAACTCCAAGGTAGACACGTATTTCTTTAAAAGCGAGATTCCTTTAGTTGCTTTTCATTCTGTGTATTTATACAGATATGCTCCCAATAGCGCCCTACCACCGACCACACGGCCAATTAATTTGAACGGAATGAGATAAATGTAAGGTAATTTATTAGAATTCACAGCAACAGCCGCCCCATTACGTTTAAAATATAGGACATTCTTGCCACGAATTATGCACATCGGCAGAATTATTGCTGATTGGGTTACCGGGGCTAAATATATGGATAATTGGGTATTTTACCACTCGTGGAACATTTTGTAGTTTTTATAATACTGAATTAAATTTATTCGAGAGCCACTTAAATTAAACAATGTCACCATCAATAATAAACAATTTAACATTTAACAGTCCGATGTGTGGTCCTGAAGGAGACTCGCTATTTGATCTCGCATTAGCCGACGAGTTTCTTAAAATGCCCTCCACTAGGCTCCCATGACTTCGCTCCCATGGGATCCACATATAATTTTAAATGACGAATAGCCAGTAGAGAAGTTCCGTACGAGAGTAATGGGAACAAAGCAACAAAAATATTGTCAGAAATCAGAAATCAGAATATTTATTTGCACAATATTGTGTACATTACATTGAGATCGATGACAATGTTCCTAATAAAATTTCAACAATATTCTGCATGCAAATGTTAGTAAGTGTGTGTCATTATTACTACTAAGTATTACTGACGTCAATGGGGAATGTCCGAAAAAAATGAAAATGGCTGAATATTTTTTTATAGGTAGGAATAAGCTCCCTTAGTTTTAGAAAAAAGTTTCAGAATTTTCGGTTGCCTCAATTTTTTTAAATAAATTAAAGTCTCTTCGACGTCACAAATGTACGAAAGTAACAGCAGAATGGCGATTGTACCTTTGCCACCACCTGCCACAACAACAGCAAGTATTAAAAAAAAAAGTTTTGACATTTTGTGTTGAAACTTTTTTTAATAGCATGTTGTGGCATGGTTATGACAGGTGGTGGCAAAGGTATAATCTGCATTCTGCTGGTAACTTTATTTTTTATTTTTATTTATACGCAACCGAAAATTCTGAAACTTTTTTCTATTACTAAGGGAGCTTTTCTTACCTATAAAAAAATTTTCAGCCAAATTGTTTTTTTTTCGGACATTCCCCATTATAATTACAAAATTGTCAATAGAAATCTCATATTCAAAATTAAATGTCAGCTATGCAAAATTATCCTTAATACTATGTCAGATTGAGTAGAGATGTCATTGTTGTTCACGCTATCCCGATTCCCAAATTACTTCAGCAGAAACAAATAAATAAATAAATGCTTGGACAATTTCATACAGCGCCATCGAGCCCCAAACTAAGCAAAGCTTGTAAATATGGATGCTAGACAACTGATGTACTACTTATATCCTTTTTAAATAGTAACACCCAGACTCGTCACAGAAATTAAAATTCATCATTTCAATTTCTGCCCGGCCGGGAATCGAATATCTTGCGTGGTAGACGGCATGTTGACCACTGCACCACTCAGGTCGTCGATAAATAATGGTTTTGTAGTCAGTAAAATACCATCGAAAACGTGTCAAATATAAAATTAACATTTTCAGTTCGTAATCACAGATGAAGTATGTACTTATCAAAATTAATAGCGCCTTGGGAAGTCGTTAAATGTTTGATAACTATTTTATATATATCAGCTCCTTTAAATGTTTCTCATGATACCTACTCATTTTAATCAAGACGTCCTTAATTGTAACGTGAGCTGTGTGCCCACAGTTTTGTGACAGGACCGTACTTAAGTGCTTTTGCTGATATCACTGATATTGTTTGTTTATCGGAAACCTCGCACAGTATTAACTTAGGTTTCAACCAATATTCTAAAGTGTTGAGTAGACATACCTAAATAAACAAGCATTAAAGACAAAAATAGACAAACATTTTCTATAATAGAGGTAACGTATAAACTCTCAAGCTTGTTATTTTATAATTTATATAAAGTAATTTCTTAGGGTGGGTACCCACTTAGGTTCGCGAACCTCCGCGCTCCGCGAACCTCGAACAGTGATCCATAGCAAAAACAAATATTTTTACTTTGGCTACAGTGTGTACCTGTGCGAACCAAGTTCGCATACGTGTTCGCTCACGTACACACCTGGGCGCCCTGTTCCAGCAGAGGATAAACGATTTTTTCGGTGCATGTTCGCGGAGCGCGGAGGTTCGCGAACCTAAGTGAGTACCCACCCTTAGAATAATAAATCATCGTCTCATAAGTACTATTTCTATAACTATTTGAGTCTCTGGAGCTCTGGAACCGAATTCAAGTATTTCGGTCTACGTTCTTCAAACCACATTATTTTAGTCATTCAATCAATACTGTATCAAATTGCTCTTTAGTGCGCGGCTCAGTCAGACGCAGTCAGAGGGCAGAACTTCTAGAAATGTCTAGACGAGACTATATTTCCATCGCTTAGGGTAATTGATGGATACAATAGAACTGCACTTTCTACTTACCTCATTCATAAACTTTAAGCACAAAATAAATAATACGTTTAGGTTTCATCTGCACGATTAGCTGATGTCGCGAGAAAACTTGGAAAATATTGGCATATGTTTTATAGTTTTTAGGTAGGTGCATTTTGATTTAGGTAGTAGGTGCCTATGCCTACTGTATGTCTATTGATGATTCATGTTTAGCTTACGCAAGATAATATGGAGCAAGATTGGTTCACCAAATCTTGCTTTTTGGTACCTATACTTATTTAAGGGCAAAAAAACACCAAAGTAATGAAGACGCTATTTCAAATTCCAAGATATCTTTGAAACGTTGCTCTACCCAATAAAATAACTATAGTTCGAATAGAAAAGCTCATGTTACTTCCATTTGCACTTGAAAACAAACACGAAAATACATTTCCCGTTTGCGATGCAACGGCCATTGTTGCTCTTTTCCTTACAACTTTAAAATGTCAGAATAGCAGCTCTTTAGAATATATTTTCGTTGAATCTAAAAATCCTTAAATTTTGCTATTCAAGGATTAAAAATTTGTGAAATTAAATTCTTCCTTGCCTTGCAGCTGCCTGAGGTAGCGGACGATTACAATCTAGTTTTTTTAACAGACTTGATTTATACGCTGTTAAACTTTAAATATTGATTCTAGTAACTTAAATGAGTTTCTTTAGAGAAAATTGTAGTCGCTTATTATGGAGAAGAACACGTCAGTTATATTGGATGAAAAGTTACCTTACTGTCGCGATAGCATCCTAATAAAATAATAGTCCTTGGTATATCTATGTATTTTATTTTGTATACTTTTGAATGAATGAATGAATGAATGAATGAAAAAAATCTTTATTCAAATAAGCTCACATAATGAGCGTTTTTAAATCGTCAAATAATTTTTTTACCCTACCACCCATTATGCAGTCTTTTAGCTGACAAGAAAAACGGGCGCAAAAAACTTACCAGCTTTAACAAATGGAACGATATTTACAAATATGT
Source organism: Agriphila geniculea (assembly GCA_943789525.1). Lineage (NCBI taxonomy): Eukaryota > Metazoa > Arthropoda > Insecta > Lepidoptera > Crambidae > Agriphila > Agriphila geniculea. The sequence continues at coordinate 13,173,875 of OX038882.1, read as the reverse complement.
ATATCGTTTCCAGACTTTAACAAAGATTAACAAATAAATAAAATTATAATTAGATCATTACTTAATGAATGACCAATTTTCTTAATCAATTTACAGGGTTCAAGCTAAATTCAAAGTTTGAAGTTATTATTCAGTCTAGGCTGTTACAAGAGAGAAAAAAAACTTTACAATTCTATGCGTTAAGATAGGTAGTCAGAAGCAGACCCATTCCCACTGGCAGCATCCGTTCACGAGCATGACGCATGAACCAGCCATCGCTTCGCTCAACCATATTTGAGAGAACGTAACGACCCGCCTCACGCGACACCACCGCAGAAATGATTAAAGAGAGCATGACATAGGTACTAAGGCTACCCATGTTAAGGCATCGAATTGAAAACTAATATCCAAAAGCTTTTCATAGGCAATATTTATGTATTTTATATTTTACTTTCCATAGTCAGCACTTATGTATTTTATAATACACAAATACTGACCATAGAAAGCAAAAATATTGCAATTAAATAAATCAAAACAAGGTAAGTTATTATGATATATACGTTTCGACTAAGAAGATACATACAGACAATATAAAACAGATTTTTTATATGCGACGCCCTTAATACAAGCAGACAGAAGCAGACCCATTCCCACTGGCATCACCCGTTCACAAGCATGACGCATGTAATCCATGTCCGACAACATGAAGTTATCTATCTATCTATCCTTTTCTCATAAATCAATTTTACAAGTCTCATCATTGTCACTCTATTTCTTTTTTCTGAATTATTTAATAATGTATTAGAAATTAAAGAAGCACTTTGCCTCACGCGAGTTTTTACGCGCCAAAAACGCTCTTTTCGTGCTGGAGAGTTGAAAAAATAATTTTCCATTTTCTTTAAACAACTTTTGTTAGAGCATGAACAACAAAAAAATTTGTCCAGATTTTTGACTCATAAAAATCTCTGCTGCTCTCGTTTGTTGCTAGGATAATTCATTCGAGTCAGTGTGACTCGAATGTGTGAATCAGTGCGACTCGAATGTGTGAATCAGTGCTGACTAAATTGTATAGGATAGCATTGATCAGTGGTTTGACGTGAATAGGGAAAGTTTATGTAAAGGCCTGAAATGGATAGTTCATTGATTAGATTTCTGTACCTATATACTACAACGGTAAAATAAAAAAAAATTGTAAGTGCCAGTCTAACTTCCGTATCAGGGTTCTGTTTTCTAGATAAATAACATCTAGTTTTTTCAACTTTTTCTTTTTCCTTTAAATAATTACATGTGTTGTGTAGCACCAATCACCATGCTTCTTGACAAATGCTTGACGAATGCTTCATGAAGGTCAACGGGAATAGATTTATTAAAACTGACAAAATTCAACACGCATAGCCTTATTTTAAGCCCCGACGCAAAAAGAGGGGTTTTATATGACGTGCGTGCGTGCGTGCGTGTGTGTATGTGTGTGTGTGTGTGTGTATGTCTGTGTGTGTATGTCTGTGTGTGCGTGTTGGTTAGGCAACGTAGCTCCCAAACTAATGAACCGATTTTGATGCGATTTTGTTTGTTTGAAAGCTGATGTGATCGACATGAATTTAAGCTAATTTATAAAGATCTGCTTAGCCGTTTGTAGATCAACAGCTCATTTCCTACTTGACAAAAGGGTCTTACCAATTACTATCACACAATTTAAAAGGTGTACTGTTACTTCGGTGGTATTTCCATAAAGCTTAACCTTGAGCTGATGCTGCAGCATCCGAAACCCCCTCAGCAACTGACAGCAGAGATACCATGTTTGGGCTCATTGGAATGGTCTCAATGAGTAGGTGTTACATAGATGATGATCGAGGCCCTATGGTGGAAAATGTCTATCCCCACCTATTCGAAATTAGAGGATTTCAACAAGCAAGATTTTCTATTGATTTTGTCCCGAAAACTTTACGTGAAACCCGAGTTAGAGTATTGATCATAGCTTGTCTGGTCTACTAGTTAATTCAAGAAGTATGTAATTAAAATTACATACTTCTTAATGTAATGTAATTAAAATTACTAGGGCGGGTCAATAAGTCTGTGACTTTCTATATTTCCAGTGACTTTACTGAAAGGATAACACTGCTCCTGTCAACAGACATCTTTCAGTGGATTCCTATCAAAATTTGAGCAAGCTGCGTCATTTAGTTTGTATTTGATAGCCATTAATAGCAGACTAAACCGTGATTTGTGGAAAAAATGTAAAATAGTGAATTTCTTGTGCCAACTTCGCGGAGTGTTTGGCGTTGTTCAACCGCAATATGGACGAGTTTTTGCACTAGATCGTAACCGTGGATAAAACGTGGATTCACCACAACACACTAGAGACCAAAAAGTAGTCAAGTCAGTGAGTTTCTCAGGGTGAATTGGGTTTGTCAGCCAATAAAGTCATGGCGACCGTTTTTTGGGATTCACGCGGTAAAATCCAGATCGACTACCTTAAAAAGGGTAAAACAATCAATGGCGAAAATAAATGCTAACCTAATGGATCGATTCAATGAGAATTTGAAAAAAAAAACCGGCGCATTTTGCCAAGAAAACATATTTTTTCCACCATGACAATGCAAGGGTGCAAACATGTGCAGTTTCCATGGCAAAAATCCATGAATTAGGCTACGAGTTGTTCCCCCATCCACCCTATTCTCCGGATTCAGTCTCGAGTGACTATTTCTTGTTTCCAAAGCTGAAGAAACGGCTCGGCGGAAATAGATTTGACTCCAACGATGAAGTCATCTCACAAAAAATACCAATTTTGGCAAATCTTTTTTTTGGAAGGGGTAAAAAAAATTGAGAAACTTTTGGTCAAAGTGTATAGAGCTCAAAGGAGACTACGTCGAATAATGAAATATTGTTTTATCCGAAAACCTGCGTTTCATTCAAAAAGTCACGGACTTATTGACCCGCCTACATACTTCTTTTGATTGTCGTTCAGACAGTCTACCTTTTGAGTTGTTGGAACCCTAAAAAATAGCGACATCAATGGCGTGTAATCCAAATTAATCCGTTTTTTGCGACTTTGTTTGCATTGGTCAAATTCCCTGAAAACGGTATCGATTCAGTATATTTATTTCACGGAGAATGGGCTGTACTGTCAGTGGTACTATCTTTTACAATTCGCAAACAACTTTTATTGCTATGTTATATTTAATCAACTTGATAAAAAACTGAGTGTTACAACTTTTTATCTTTCATGTTACAGAAAGTTACAGAATGTTGAAGAAAATATTTTTATTGTTTTTTATCTCATGTTTTTATTATCATGGTCGATTCGTTCGGCATTTTATACACGCTGAAATTTTAATTATTTGGTTTCCGCCATGGGGTGGTTCCACTCATGATTACAAGCAACTTTTACTATAGGGCCAACTCTCCTACTCGCAAAAAAAAATTAGCTGTTCCATACATTAAGGTCGAGTAGGTACTGCACTTTTGTATGAAACAGCTGATTTTTTTTGCGAGTAGGAGAGTTGGCCCAACAGTAAAAGTTGCTTGAAATCATGAGTGGAACCACCCCACGGCGGGAACCAAATGATTAAAATTTCAGCGTGTATAAACAAGCCAAATCATAAAGAAATAAAATAAACTGCGGAAGTCGTTATTACCACGCATTCCCGCGCCACACCGCGCGATAACAACTGAGCCGCTGACTCAGCGTTATAGGTGAATTTAAAAAAATGAAAATTTATTAGTTAGAAAAATATCTTCACCAATGTATTCTACACACTTGGCCTGACCACCCCCTGAAATCTTGGCACATAATTTGATTCCACCTTCTTTAAAATATCATATTATATCAAAAAACCCTGTCAAATCCTGAAACAGGTGATAGTGTTGCTAAAACTAAACAACATTCTCCAAGGAACATAGGACGAAAAACTATTTTTTTCTTTCGCCTTTTCATAGTAAGTCGGTCAACAGACCAATACATTTTGTATGGGAGTATGTTTTTTTTTTGTTTTTTGACCTATGTTCCATTGAGAATGTTGTTCAGTTTCAACAACACTATCACCTTTTTGAGGATCTGACAGGGTTTTTTGATACATGATGTATACGTACACAGTTGTTTAATCTCACGAAGGCGTGTCGGCTGTGAATGCACATCCATGCACATGATGCACATTACTTTAGTGTGCGTAATACGAGAGCGTGCAGACGCACACTAAAACATGCATGTGCACGCCTAACAACATTCATAGCCGACCCGTCTTCGTGAGGTAAAACATCTATAATCCAACACACCAACCTACCACAGCCAACGGCCCTCCAAAGTAAGAAAGTTTAATTGACTCTTAAAAATAAAAAAATATCAAAGAGCCTCTTCAAGCTTCCGCATCGTTTTTAAATTAGCCCAGATACGATTTTGCAAACCACAGCACGAGTTTCATAAATAAAGTTTTTAAGCTGCGAACGTTAATTAAATATGTAAGTGACCTACTTAAAACTGGCCTAGTGCGAGTCAGACTCGCGCACGAAGGGTTCCGTACCAAAAAACGGCAAAAAAAAAAAAACACGTTTGTTGTATGGGAGCCCCCTTAAATATTTATTTTATTCTGTTTTTAGTATTTGTTGTTAAAGCGGCAACAGAAAAATATCATCTGTGAAAGTTTCAACTGTCTACCTGTTGTCGTTATTAATATCGAGCAAAAAAACGGCAAAAAATAACGTTTGTTGTATGGGAGCCCCCCTTAAATATTTATGTTATTATGTTTTTAGTATTTGTTGTTATAGCGGCAATAGAAATACATCATCTGTGAAAATTTCAACTGTCTAGCTATCACGGTTCATGAGATACAGCCTGGTGACAGACAGACAGACGGACAGCGGAGTCTTAGTAATAGGGTCCCGTTTTTACCCTTTGGGTACGGAACCCTAAAAAGGATAACCTTTTCAGTAAAACAGTACACGTGTTATCTAAATGCAGTGTCTAAACCTTAAACTATTCAATGCACTTCTTTACCAAGTATTGCTTGCTGAAGAAGTGCTTTTAGGTAAAGCTCTGTATGTTCAGGAAGACCTGAAACTAATCCACTTTCTCATAACTTATCGCATCTCATTCATTACTTAATCTTTCATTAGAGTCAGAAATAATACTTATGCAGGAGCGGATACTACCAGCAACTTAAACATTCGAGAGTGCAGTGCAGAGCAGAAATTCATTCGATCAAATTGCACGATACACACTGCTATGAAGAAGCGAAATCAATAAAGCATACCTGGTTGAACCTTCATTACGTATTGTAGTAGCCTGATTTTCTGCAGCAAGCTCGAAAAGCGAAATGCACCAATTGTGAAGCGAGTTGGAATATCGGCGCTTAATGATCCTCCCCACCCGAGTTTAAGTGTAAAGCCTTATTTACCTCTCGGCGATATGAAACCACAATGCAAATCGAATTTCCAATACAATGGGCTAAGCTATTCAAGTTTTCATTTGTGCATTTCCCTGCGTTCGTTTCGCTCTCATTAGCACGTTGCGATTCTGTTAAAACCTTTTGAAAAGATAATCGTATTCCTATGAGTGAATGTATGAAAAAATAAGTATTACACAGGTAGTATGTCCTAGATTAGAATAATTTGGTTTCGTTCGACGACAGAATAATATAAAAACAGTTTTCGAAAATCTCCTTATTAGGTACATACCTACGAGACCCATTAGACACTGTCTGACTTGTATCATGAATTTGATATCGCTATTCCAAGAAACTCACGCCCAAATTCTCTTTCATTTCACACAAGGTATCCCACTCAGTGTAAGGCTATTTCGGCATCGACTCAAAAAGTTTTTACTGTTTGAAAGTTGGTTTTTCTGTGCAAATATTTAAAAGTTCTCCTGAAAGTAACATTTAATCAAAACTGAGTTGAGCATAAATTAGGTATGTACCTACAATTTAACTTTCACTTGGCATAATTCAAATCTCTCCTCACGTAGACATAATTCTAAGTCGAGTCGTAAAATTGAGGCAGGTAGCTATTGGTGTAGGTACCTATATTGCACTTGAAGAGCGAAGGTGGCGGAGGCAAGAATCGTAAAATTTTGCATGTAAGTAGGTATACCTACGGTAGATCGCGCGGCCGCTCGACTAGAAAATTTCACTCGTACACGAGTACCTACGCAACATTTACGACTTTTTCATGACGTTATACAGGACCGGCTGCTTGGCACAGACAACCATAAAATTTTCCGGCTCCACTGGTTTTTTTCCTTAAATTTTGAAAGAGAGACCTTTGAGATGTAGTATAAGTTAAGGCTATCCGCATTTCAAAGAAATTAGCGTTTTTCCAATGAAGTTATCTAAAGAATGAAAGCATAACTATTGATGTAAACTTTAGTTTTAGGAAGCAACATTGTTATATTAGTGCCGTATAGAGAGAAAACATAATAAATTATAAGGTATTTTAAAACGAAGACAATCTGTTGAAGTGGAATTTCAATTTTGATTGTCAGAGGTATTCTTCACAAACGTTTCAGCTGTAACAAATAAGAACACGACTCATATTTATTTTTTTACTTATTGTTTGTATTGTCAAGGAGTTACCTATAGAGAGAAAATTAAAAAAAAAGATTTTAATCACAGAGAAATAAAATATTTAAAAATGCTCAAATCGGTACACTTTGACATGTTTTTACTGGTATTTATAGAATGTAAAGTCATTTTTTATTTTCTTAGGAATAATGAGGTATTTGTCTAATGTATTGCGTGTTTTGTATATATTTTATATCTATTTAAAAATTTAATAGTAATTTTCAAAGTTCGCCCTCATTACGGCTCGCGCAGAATTGTTTAGATCATTGTATTGAAAATTTAAATAAAAATGGAACGTGATGCGACTCTACAGCCTTAAGTTCTACGATCACGGGTTTATCACGGTTAGTTTTTTTTACTGACTTCAAAAAAGGAAGAGGTTCTCAATACAACATGAGGATATTTTTTTATTCTTGTTCCGCCACAACTTTCCAATTGTGAACCGATTTCGATAATTCTCTGGTGGTCTCATAAACAAAATATACGATTGCGATATCTACCTACCTAGTCATCTTTTTTATCTTAAAAATGTATTATACTTATAAAAGTAGGTACTCGTAGGTGTCTGCATGGTTCTTAACTCATATTATGGGATATCTTTGCCAGTTTTAAGCCGTGTATATCAGGATGTTGAGCAAGTATTTTTACATTTGCAGCGTTCGTATGACAGCTTTCCAAATTGCGTTTTCGACCACTTCGAAGTTACTGATCGAGGTGAATTCTTAAATAATTGGTAAGAAATTAATTTGTATGGTCAGTGGTCATTTTTAGTTTTTCCTAAAGGATATCATTTGACAAGGCCAGAGTAAACTGGCAATTCTGATTCCGACTGCAGAAATAAAAAGAACTTAAGAAGGTACGTACTCTAAAAATAACCAATAAATTATGCACTATATTCAAAACATCATAATGTTTTGTATCTCATTTGTAAACCAATTTTTTTATAAACGTTATTAAACACGGGTGGAGCTCTTAAAATTCAAAGTAAAATAGAAAACGAAAAATGCTAACGACCGACGTACGTAACTACACAATATTCGTCGACTTATACAACGTTTTACAAAATAACCCCTAATGCCGAATATGGTAGATAGGAAGAGGGACCATCAAACTGAACAGTTTCACTACGGGACCAACACTGTATCGCGAAGAAAAATCGGTTGTTCCGTACATTTTGATATTTTCCTTATTAATTTTTGTATGACACAGCTTATTTTTTTTTTCGTTATTTCTGAGTTGATCCCATAGTAAAAGTTGTTAATTTCCGTGGTCTGAATCCCCTTTTCATTTTTAGTTATACTTAAAAATTTATAGCGACTGAAATGACAACTCATTTGTATGACGTTACCGCCAAAGGTACTGTGCTTAGAGCAACGCGGCTACCGTACCGGATGGAAGCCGTGTTGCTCTAAGGCACTGTGCATAAAATTACATACATAATTGCTTACTACAGTCGCTATCCAGTATTAACTTAAGTAAACGTAACTGTACAAAGTAATATAATATAGTAATAATAATAAATATAGGGGAGGCCTATACCCAGCAGTGGGTGTCGTGCGGCTGATATGATGATGATGATGATAGTAATAATACAGGCACTGTTCTCCTAGAATTAATATCAGCATCTGTTAGTCCGAAGGTTTCCTTAAACAAGTGTAACTCTTTCTTCACTTCAGTGGGCCAAAAGCTGGCCGATAATATCCTAGACCAATTAAACAAATCAGAAGATGAACTAACTTCCAAACAATCCTAAACTGGAAACTACAGACCGATTTCGCTACTCAGTGTTTTTTCCAAAATACTGGAAAAAATTGTGAATAATCGCCTTACTAAGTTTCTAGAGTTAAATGGCATTCTGTCTCCACGGCAATTTGGTTTTAGGCGCAATAAATCTACAGAGGATGCAGTGACTCTTTTGACGGAGCTTGTGTCTGGATACCTTGATAATGGTCTAAAATGTGTAGGAGTGTTTCTAGATTTGGCTAAGGCCTTTGACACGATTTCCTCCAAAATTTTATGTCGAAAATTAGAGCTAGTGGGGGTTCGGGGTTGTGCGCTTGACTGGTTCACGAGTTACCTCTCTGAAAGACAACAACTAACAAAAGTAGACTGTCACAGAAGTGATCAGTTACCGATCAATTTTGGTGTCCCTCAGGGGAGCATCCTCGGACCTACACTCTTCATCGTTTATTTGAATGACATCCATAATTTACAGCTGGCCAATGCAGACGTTATTTGTTATGCTGATGATACTGCCCTTCTCTTTACTGGCTATAACTGGAACAACACCTTTCAAAAAGCAGAAGCTGGCCTGATGTCCGTCAATGGCTGGCTCAAAAACAATCTTCTTACTCTTAGTCCCTCAAAAACTCATTTTATATGTTTTCACAAAACGTGGATCTCTAAACCAACTTCTGAGCAAAAGATTAAAATACATTCATGTGACTTGGCTTCTTCTGTTCACTGTGATTGTGAGTCCATCTCCCGTGTCAATGTGGTGAGGTACCTTGGAATCATGATAGACGAGCATCTATCTTTCAAAACTCACATTCAGTGTCTCTCTAAACGCATTAGAAAAATTATTGGTGTTTTCAGAAAACTAAGAGACTCCGCTAACAAAGATCTGCTCATCATGATTTACAAGGTGCTTTGTCAATCTATAATTGGATACTGCATCTCGGTCTGGGGTAGTGCTGCCAAGACGACATTACTATTGTCTGAACGAGCTAACAGATCCCTACTTAAAGTTATGCTAAAAAGGCCTTACAGACACCCAACAACTGACTTGTACGAGGAAGCTCAGGTTCTGACGGTTCGCCAACTATTCCTGTTAAAAACCTGTTTGACAACACACAAGTGTATTATTAATTCAGATAACTATAAGACACTTCTAAATAAACGTAAATTTAAAATACCCACTTCCAGTACAAATTCACATTTTGCTAGCAGATTTGGTGATTCGATTAGAGCTCGGGTTTACAATGCAATAGTAAAGGTTTGTGATATTAAAAACTGTTCAGTGCCGGAAGCGAGGTCGGTTGTAACCAAGTGGTTACTTAGTAAATCCTATAAGGATACTGAAGCTCTTCTTAGTCGATGTTTCTAAGCCCTTGAACTCCATTAGTTATGATTGTAGTCTTAACGTTAATGAATGTAATAGTAAGACATAGTTCATTTTTAAAATAACAACCAATTAAACTAGTAGAAACTTTCTTCTAGGCTAAGTATAATAATTATTAACTAAGAACTATTTGTTATTCCTGTTTTTATAAATAAATTGTTTTTATTAATAGGTAGGTTTCACAGTAGCATCTCGGGTCGCTTGACCAAGTAAAAATAAATTGGTTTCCCAAGATACAGGCTCTGCCTAGTTTGGGGGCCTCTGTACACATTTGTAAAATTAATTTTCTGTGTAATAAATATTTATTTCATTATTTCATTTCCTACATAATCAGAGACACAAACTTTAAGTTTGGAACTTATCATCGGACTTCGAAAAGAGAAGGCCATTACATCACGAAACAAAAGAAAAATGCATGTCGATCCTTTTTCGAAATGAACTCTCGTCCCCTAACCGATAAATCTTGATGGCGGGACGTCGCCCGCCATTGACAGCCGAGTTGCGGCTGGACGCAATGACTAGCCATGCCGTGCACTGACCGGTGGCACAGAAAGTACCTACACATACATTCTTTTCAACTTAACCTGGACAACTATTTTTTCTTCTTCTAAGCATGAGCAAACACGAGACAGGCAAAAGTAAAATACATACCTAGTGTATAAGATACTTTTGACTACGGTACATAGTTACCCTAACAAATTATTAGCTTGGACGAATTAACTACAATAATAGCTAAGCTAATCCAGATAAAAAAAACATAGGAAATAGCAGCATATTCATTGCAGAATTTAAATCTTAATTTTGTGACAAAAATAAGTTAGTTTTAAACAATACTAAATAATATACTAGAAAAAATACGACTCGCACCAGATCAATACTCAGACGGGAATCGAACCCGCGACCTTTGGATATCCGGTCCAATGCTCTGACCGCTGAGCTACCGAGTCACTAGTGACATCGTCGAATTTTTCCTAGTATATCCTAAACTCTTACGCTGTAAGCCAGCGTTATTTCACCAATGTGAGGAATTACCTCGACATTCAATTGAAATATCTTTCCAGATATTTTAACAATTGATTAAGATGAAATAGCTATATAATTTTTAAATTTGAGAGGCTTACAGCGTAAGAGTTTAGGATATACTAGGAAAAATTCGACGATGTCACTAGTGACTCGGTAGCTCAGCGGTCAGAGCATTGGACCGGATATCCAAAGGTCGCGGGTTCGATTCCCGTCTGAGTATTGATCTGGCGCGAGTCGTATTTTTTCTAGTATATTATTTAGTATTGTTTAAAAATAGCATTGTAAATGCAAAAATCTCAAATTTAAAAATTATATAGCTATTTCATCTTAATCAATTGTTAAAATATCTGGAAAGATATTTCAATTGAATGTCGAGGTAATTCCTCACATTGGTGAAATAACGCTGGCTTACAGCGTAAGAGTTTAGGATATACTAGGAAAAATTCGACGATGTCACTAGTGACTCGGTAGCTCAGCGGTCAGAGCATTGGACCGGATATCCAAAGGTCGCGGGTTCGATTCCCGTCTGAGTATTGATCTGGTGCGAGTCGTATTTTTTCTAGTATATTATTTAGTATTGTTTGAAAATAGCATTGTAAATGCAAAAATCTCAAATTTAAAAATTATATAGCTATTTCATCTTAATCAATTGTTAAAATATCTGGAAAGATATTTCAATTGAATGTCGAGGTAATTCCTCACATTGGTGAAATAACGCTGGCTTACAGCGTAAGAGTTTAGGATATACTAGGAAAAATTCGACGATGTCACTAGTGATATCCAAAGGTCGCGGGTTCGATTCCCGTCTGAGTATTGATCTGGTGCGAGTCGTATTTTTTCTAGTATATTATTTAGTATTGTTTAAAAATAGCATTGTAAATGCAAAAATCTCAAATTTAAAAAGTTAGTTTTAGCTTAAAGAATAATACTATTCCCTGCGCTTAAAAACGACGTCACAATGAGTTGCCCCGCGCGCTACTCAGCAGATTTAACTGCAGACCTGCGACTGCGACCAATTACCCGGCAGGCTTATTAGCGAAATATAGCAACCGGTTGCTAATTGTACAATAGCAACGCGACTGAGACTAGTAGCGGTTGCTTTTTTGGTATTACGGAAACAAATCGCGAACTCATTGCTCGCCGAGTGCATTTGCGATTATTATGTATGGAAACTAGCGCCACTCGCAATTGAACGGCAACCAATGACAACTTTATGATTGCGTAGTTGCGATTGTCGAAAAACTTATTACAACTAATTCCAAATCAAACTTTATTCAAAACAAAGATATCTTTTATATAAATAAAAAATGTTTCTAATGAGAACGTAAGATGTTTAGAATGAAACTTAATCTGTAAAGTCGTTTAGGGTGATAGAAGTGGTTTCAAGTGGTACAAAGGAATTCTTGTGCAGTTTTTGTTTCGTCGAAAGCTGATAGAGCGCAACTTATTGAAATGTGTAGTTAACAAAAAAGGTAGGTAGGTACCTACCTATTTTGTTAACTACACATATTGTTAAGTTAAAGGAATATACAGTGTGTTTTTTTGAACAGTGATCAAATTTTGTTGTATGGCTTAGACCATCAAACTGAACAACTTTGTCTATGGGAACAACTTAATCAGATCAAAAAAAATATTCAGCTGTTCCATAGAAAATATTAATATCTACTCGACCAAAACGTATGGAACAGCTGATTTTTTTTGCTCTGATTAAGTCGGTCCCATAGACAAAGTTTGATGGTCTAAGCCACACCACAAAATTTGATCACTGTTCAAAAAAACACACTGTATATTTTTTTAATGGGTTTTGAAGATTCTACGAATTCGAGTGATACATTTTATGTTTAGTTTGGAAACATGGGAAAAAAGAAATAATAAGTATTTTTCGTAAAATAAAACTAATTTAATTCAGTATGAATGTTTACAATAATTTATTGTCTGTGCAGCTATGCCATTGCTTCGTAAATCCTACGATGGGAGACCTTGTACCAAGTAGAAGCAGCAATAAATTTGGCAAGGGCTAGTTTTTTCTCCCTTTTATTTTTTACCTATTTCTCCATGCCCTTTGACTTCGAGCAGCATTTAGCTCCGACTGAGAAAATTAGAAGATGAGAAGATTTGAAAATCTGAAATGAGACAAAACAATACCTAATTTACATAAATATTGTTTACAAATGTTCATAAAATTAATTACATTGTTCTATTTATACTTACTTATTGATTATTCCCATTCTTTCTGATACATTTTGTAGGAAAATTATGAAATATTAATATTCTAATGTATCTGTCATCTCTCTTATTATATTATAATACACTAGCAAGGCTGACTAATTCCATGTAAATAACTTAATGCTCACACAGGCTTTTGATAAGACCCAGTAGCATAAAAAGAGAGGGCAGTTAAAACCTGCAAAAAAATACTTATGTAAGTTTAAAGGTAGGTATTTAAATTGTATTATTAATTAATCTTTCTTTCTATGTTTACCTTAAACTCCACAGAGATTTTATTCCTCCTTCGCCGTCTAGGCAACAAAAAATAGTTCAGAACATAACCTTTTAAAAATATATTTGTATAATCTGTAGTGAGCTCTGAACTCGACATCTGAAATCTGTAGAAGAGAGTTTACAGCAGTTGTACGAACTCTTCTCCACAGTCGGACAGCGTTAGCCCTTCTTTCACTGGTTTCTTGATGTAAATAGTCCATTAGCATCAAAGCTTTTGCCATAGTGAATTATTACTTCACGTAATTAAAATATAACCACACAATTTATTATTAACACAATTTAAACACAAACCACTGGTTGAACATAGTAAAAAGGCCGAAACTTATTAAATAAAGACTAAGCAACTGCTAACAATCACAATATCACTAGTTGTTAAATCTCAATCGCCATTGCTCTCGCGTCACTGTCGAAAAACGTTTCGTAATACCAAAACAAACAATCGGTTGCTGTGTTCTAGGCGAGGTCATGCATTTTTAGTTCGTCCATCGCTCGCATGTAGCGCTACTGTGGAGTGGTCGCTAACTTTGCGTTCCGTAATACGAATTTGCGATTTGTTAGCAATAATTGTACAATTAAGCGATTGCGACTGTCATTCGAAGAACGCTAATAAGCCTGCGGTAAAGTTCCGACCGCTCGCTCTCAGAAAATGTAGCTTAACTTTATAGTTAATATTATTACTGAGCTGCTGCGATGTCAACTGTCAATGGCATAGTGTGGAGCCAGCATTAACGGCTAGCAGCTAAACCTTAGACTCGTCAGAACTTCAGGTAATTTCGTTACTGAAAACTGTCTTTGAATAAAAAATCGGGTTGCACTGTCATAGAAGTGAAAACTTGAATATTAACGTTGTGCATTTTTGAAATTTTGGAATGGTTAGGTAATAATTTTGCACGAATTGCCGTCTTACGAATTTACTCTGCATTTGAATTTACGAATACAGAACAGTATTGTACGAAAGTCTTATCCATAGCTTGACAGAAAATCTAGAGTTTTGACATTGAATTAAAAAATTAGCGCGTGTTTACGTCTTGAAATGACGCACCGCCATATTTACCGCGCCCCGTAGAAAAAGAGGGGGATACTTCCGCCGCCGACTGTCTACTCTCCATCCGTCACATCCGTCTTACGAATTTTCGATCAGGGTCACGTGATTCTTACTGACGCGAGTTTAGCGTTTTTTCCCCATTACAAAAAAGCGTACAACGCCGCTAAAGAAGTTTTCACTTAAAAAAAAACACACAACGTTCAGGTACCTTGGATATTTCGGATCTACTTTTAAAGATTAGTTGCGCTAAAGTATATAGGCAATTAAAGAAACATCGACAAGCAAACGCAGTGGTCTGATGCCGACAAAAAATGCCTGATGGCATGGGGGCAGGCAGGGGCAGGCAGACTAATGTGCATGTTGTACGTCCCACTCGCGGGTAATGGCGTACGAACAGAACCATTTGTAAGGGTACTACTAAGTATGTTTGAGACGTTAATGTTGCCTTGCAATGGGGGAGCGAAAAAAGCAAAACCGGGGGGGTATTACAACCTCTTAAATCCTGCCAGGTTTAAAAATTGCTGTAGTGACATCTCTTTCTAGCTGTATAGCAAATAAAAGAGATAGATTGATAGCCAGTCAGAAAACAGACTGGAAATAAGAGGTCATGATACAGCCCCTGGTGATACTTTACAATGGCGATTTTAGGAAACGTAAAAGTAACGTCGCTTTCTTTATCTTGTCAAATACTTACACTTTTTTCTAGTTCAGGATGTTTCTTAGAAGATACCTACTTACTTTACCTTCTATCAACCACCACTTGTTTAACAATGAAAATTAAAATCAACGAAATATACTATAATAGTCGAAAATAGTGTAGGTAATTTAAATACTGTGGTTATAGATATGTCTATAGTTCCGGTACGGAATTGATAACTTTCACCCGTGTTAAACACTTTACTTTTCATTTGTAATATAAGGAAAGTAAAAAAATATAGTTAAATGAAAAATTTAAAAATGAACTGGCACTCTACTCAAATGGCATTCTAGAAAAATTAACGCTAGTAGAATAGAATTACATTGTATGGGAATGACATAAAGCTAACGCTGCTCCTGTCAATCCCATACAATGTCAATCTTTTCTACTATAGCATTAATTTTAGTAGAATGGCCATTTGAATACTTAGGCCCTCTGTTCGGCACATCCAGCTCATTTTTTAATTTGCACTGGCTGTTTATATATATATATATACACACACACGCACACAAATATAACAAGGCCGCAACATTTTTTTTACCATATTGTTTAAAATTATGTAAACTTTTTCATTGCCGAAGTAATTCTATGGCCACTACGTAACCAAATTCAGTTCTATTTTTACTTTATTTTTCCACCCTAGGGTAGAAAGCAGTATTTTCCACCCTGCTGCTTAGTTTAAATATAAGATCACTTTCCGAGTATGAGAAATAATAAAGTGATTTATTTAAATGAATAGTTCGACTGGTATTTCACAGTACCTACTTATGTAAATTTATACAACTCGTTAATATTCTCTTGTAGACAGTCTTATAGCTCTTGATTATACAACAATTATTTAGCGATTGCCTTTGTCTTTGTTAATTGGTATCTATTTTGAGACTTGGTATTTAACTGTTATTTTGAAAACCTTCAATGTTAAACGATCAATAATCAATTCAGCTTAAGTACTTACTCAAAAGCAAGAGGCTAAGGAGAACTGTTTACCAACAAATCGGTAGGCAGACGTTTTGATAATTGATAGTTCACAATTATTATGAAAACATCCTATACTTAGTTCAGAATGCAATACTGTAAATGAGATTTTGCACCGACGACGGAGAATTCCCAAGCCAATTGAGAAATCGATCGATATTGAATACTTAGAGATGCTGCGAAATTAAGCTAATACTAAATGCAAAGCCTAACGACCTACAATCCGTACTCCCCAGGTGATATGCCCGCAGAACCTACGCCACTCACCGATATGCTGTTCAGCTGATATCCGTACGCACTGAATTACGGATTGGTGTGGTCTCGAACATCAAAATGCAAAATCGGTAGATTTGCCAAAAAAATTCGGTAGATTCATACCCAAAATCGGTATATTGTGAAAAAACCATTATAGGTACCTGCTACTAAAATAAAAAATAAGGGCTACAATATGGTTTTGCATACAAATGAGCTAAGTTCCGAATTGGGAAAAAAATAAATTTCGCGTGTCTTAGTATGAATATCCAATTCCTTATTATTCCAACTGACACACGGCGAATAGGAGAAATTACATAGTAAATTCGACAGTAAAGTCCGCAGGTTGACTATTACCACAGTTTAACTTAAGAATTCGTTAAACTGTGCTATTACAGCTTTCAAACAATATCAAATTCAAGTAAGCACTTTAATGTTCCTAAATGAAGAAAAGTGTACTTACTTGTAAAGTGAAGTGAAGTGAAAGTACAAGTCGAAAACAAATGAAAAATAAAGTCTGAATTATCGCTTTGCGAGTCGTAGAGGATTCCCTTGTAAACAAACGCATCGAAACGGGTTGCTAGTTCGATTCGGTAAAAAAATCTGGAGAATTTCCTAATATTCTCAGAACTTCTCAGAAATCGTGAAAATATCTTTACATTTCGGTATTGCGGAAGGAGAGGCTCCATATCGGTAAAAATACCGAAAAATCGGTAGGTTGGAGACCACTGTGATTTTATGCACGCCATTTTGTGCATTGTTTATGAATCCAAATCGTTTTGCTGTAGTTTTGCATTATGTGATCAGATCAATGAGATAATTTAATCCAGTACAGCGACAATACTGACAATAAACTACTTAATTCGTCGTTCTATTATTTATTTTATTTACCATTATATTTTCCTACACACTACATCATTGCATAATTTAGTTAGTACCTCGATGTGCATTGTAAGTTAAAACACAACTTTTTCAATAGAGATCAGTCCACGTCAGCAAGTATTTTCGTTCTCGCACAACTCACTAGTGCTGAAATCACCTAAGTTATCTAAACCAATACATAAAGCATGTACAGTAGGCAGTATCGTGCAATTTCCCGGATCGGAAATCTATCACGAGCTATTAGGCGGCAGTAAATCTTAACCGCGATTTACGACAATCCGATATAGGTTGTAGTTGTAGGCCTATCGACCGGTGACGTACTCGTATTTTACAGCAAATAACTACTTACTTGTCGTTTGATCCGCGGCTATAGTTGACGGTGGATGGCGCCCATCGGTTAGCCGCCCAACTCGGTGGATAACTTGACATGACAGTAACCACTAGGGTTGGCGATAGTCGTTAAAATTATTATTATATATTCTTTATTGCACTAATAATTATACTGTTACATAATTCATAATAATAATTGTGAGCAAAGGTGGACTTATCTCTAAAGAGATCTCTTCCAGCCAACTTAAGGGGTGTCAGAGATTTGTAGTAAGCGGGTACATAAAATGCATGACATATAAAAAATAACAACGCACTATATTATGCTTATTTTTATAATTTTGTTGGCCACTCATTTATTCCAAAAACTAAGACAAAGTTAAAAAGTAAGTATAAAGTTATTCTAAAATACGATTAAAATTATTGATTTAAGGCTCCGTTATGCGAAATCATTTGTCTCTGTCTTTTTCTTTACGTGTAAAGAGTATGGAAAATAACCTCACTTCTGCACTTTTTCGATGTTTTTCGTGCTTTTTTCATCATTATCTTTAGCACAATTATCTTTCTTGAAAAAAAGTTATTGGAGCAACTGCACAATACATTAAAGTGTATTTTGATGTAGAATTAAATACGTTTACGCTATTATTTAGGCCAAAAATATGGCCAGCGATAAGCGCTTTTGATGATATTCAGATTTTTTTTTACAATCATCTGTGAGGTTTATACGAAATTTAATGTTTGTAGCAACTAGTTAAACTCTTTAGCTTGTCGTATGATTTTTTGGTGGCTACAAGTTTACGTTTTCTATATAAAAATATGGCCCGCGCAAACCATGTTTTCCTATTACCGCCCCTTAATTATTCAATAGGAATAGTAATAAAAAGTTTTCAATTTATAAAGCTCCGATATTAATAGATTCTAAAATAACTATCTATTTAAGCCCCATAAAATCAACGGCCGCATTGAATAAACGTGCAAGAGAAAAAAGTTAACTTGGAAAAAATAAAAACATAAACAAAGAAACCTCTGTAACACAAGCTAAAAGTATTATTAAAATAGACATACATAATAATATAGGAAGAAAAGAAGAGATTTCTAACCTCCTTGTGTTTATCACTTAACTCTTAAAACTTTGTTTGTGTTACTTGTTAGAATAATTTGACAAAGAAGAATAAAATTATTAATAATAATAATATATTCTCAAAATTCACCAAAAATATATATGAGCATTATCAAATTTTGGGTGCAATAAAGTAAAAAAATGTGTTAGAGCTCTTGCACATTTATTTGTTTTGTAGCCGACGAAATGTGTGTCGTGATAACCCTGTCATATAGGCCATCATTGAAACATTCCATTCTATAGAACTAAAATACTACCCACCCATAATACCAACATGAGCATAAGTTATTGATGGGCCTACATAATGTGTAAGTACAACTTTTCTTATAAATTTTATCGAGAAGCGAGAGCTTTACTATTAACAGCATGTCACATAATAGAATAAGTTATATTACAAGCCAGACGCACAATATTCGTGTTAGTAGTTAAGTTACATAAGCTGCTAAGCCTCCGCAGCCTTTTCACAATTTGCGCCCTCGGGAGTTACTTAACTGTCAATTTTCATTTTCGCGAAAATGTCACAAACGAACAATATCTCTGGAGCATTTCGTATTATTTTTTACATTAGGTAAGCAAATGTGAAATAACAAAACATACAAAATATTATTTATTTAAAAAGGATCAATTTTATTCTCTGAAATAAAAAGTTGACCACCTAGTTTATCACGAAATACATTCATTTTCATTCTTAATACTTTTACCTATAATTCTATTATTAAATAATATACGAACTAGAAAATTATTGGTAAGTACTTTAGAAAAGCACTTTGTTTTAAAAATAAATCTAAAACGGCCTTGCACAGTTTTGTCTACCTCTACGCATTTATCTCACTAAGGTGCTGACTGCACAATACAAAAGAAACATTAAAATGTTAAATCCTCTAATTCTAGCTGTTCCCGTGGCGGTCCATTTTACTCAATTACTGTGGAGTAATGTGAGGAAGAACAAGGAACTTTAGAATGAGGCACTCGGGGCTGTTCTACTTTAACAAAACAAACGCCTTTTGTAACAGCAGTCGACAGGTTACAGTTGGGAAACGAAATAAAACGTCCGAGTGATATGTTCGCTCCATACGTCTTCATTTCAATGACCATTCATTTGCGATAGGCCACCACGGGTCCGTCCTCAGCTAGATTAATGTGGATTCGATTCCGCGCTAACCGTAACACGTATATAAACCTGACACCCACCGTTTTAAGGATAAAGATGTTTGTCCGTCAGACAAGGCTGAAGGAGCTTCCCACGAAAGTTAAATAATTGAACATAAAATGATAATTATGTTGTCATTGTCATAGCCAGTCATTGTCACTGCCTTAAAATATGCTGTAGTAGAGTAGGGGTACCTACTTAGCTATCAACTTAAAATAACAAAATTTTATAAACAAGATAAAAAGAAATCTTGACTTACTTCAAAATATAATTAAGTTAGGTAGGTTGTAATGTACTTAGCTACCGATTTTTTCTCACACACAGAGGCTCTCATAATGTTTTGGTTACTTGTTATTATTTCAAATTATGATTTTAACGGCCCACTATCGGCAATAAAAATAATCGTATTTTTTTTCCTGAACGTTAAAAAAAAATCTTTAAAAATGACTTCTTTTTTCGTTAGCAGAAATGACCACTTATTTCGTTGTATTGTAATGTAACTTAGTTAGCCGATACAATTTTTTTCCCACTTAATACATGTGGCATTAGTTAGCGGAGTCTTTAAACATTTGTGTATAAAAGTTTTAAAACATTATCATTCATGGTTGTTAAATAAATTAAGACAACGTTAGTATGGAAAATGCATATTCTTTAAAATTCTCCATAGGTACAAAACGGCAATTTCATATATAGTCTGTCTAAAAAAACAGTTTACATGAGAAATTATTAAATTATTTATAAAAACTAATACTGGTAACCCTGTTGGTGCTGTCAAAATTCCAATTGTAAACATAGATTTACTCAATTTTATTTAGATGGGTATTGATGGGGTGGTTGGGGATTTCGGTGGGTATTAAAATTACCTTTGAAATTACCCATGTAAACTAACTTTTTAGACAGACTCTACTTAAATCCTAATATTTCTCGTAAAAGTATGTCGTTGATAAAATAATACAATACTTGTTTGTGCTATTTTCTTACCAAAAATTCAAAGATACTTGTGTTTATTGTGAACTTTTTAGGAGTAAGTTAAATCAATAATACCAGCAACTGAAGTAACCATTTAGTATAAATTACAGCAATTACAGTTGAATTAACCACAACACAGAAACTTAACTAAGCTCAGTTTTCTTATTCATCACATGAAAATGTCTACGAAACCAAATTAGCAATGAACGAAGCGGTCTCAAAGACCTTCTTATGGACTTAAAACTTTATAAAGAAAGTATAAGTAGGTATTCTCGGTAGCAGAATATTCTTTTAACAAGAAAAGGTTTTTGACCAGCACTTAGAAGTCTTGATGAAATTTCCAGACATCAAACGAAGCAGATTCTAGCAAACATGACTTAAAGAATATAATCATTCTAAATACCTTAGCTAGGACCTATGTTATACAATGTTCCATTCCCTAATATCTACCTAGATAGAACCTTTTTTAAAAATATCTAAAATTGATAAGTAGGTAGTAAATTCATATAGAATTTTCATGAGAAGAAATACTAGACCTGGGGCCTATTGCATAACAAATTACAAGCTAATATTATTAGTGAATTTGTATGGAAAATCGCTAATAATATTAGCTTGTAATTTGTTATGCAATAGCCCCCTGATGAACAACTTTCATCGACCTGAATAATTCATAAAAAAGAATCGTTTGATGATACTTCCTTTGAAAATAAAATAGATTTCTAGGTATGTTACATTATAGGTAAGTTTAGCCAGCTTTGTAAATCAAAAACGGTTGCGTTTGAGCTGATATTATTAAATCACATAGATAAAGTATTCAAAATACGATTAGGAGCTCGGTCGCGTAGTGTTTTAGCACCTGGCCCTACGATTGCGGAGGTTAAGCCAGTTTCGCAATGGTTTGTCATGGGATGGGTGACCAAAAATGTATTATCTCGAGTTCCTGCGTGCTTCGGCATGTTAAGCCGTTGGTTCCGTCTGCATTAGTAGTTGTTGACACCCACCAATTTGCATTGGGCCCGAGTGGTGAGTAATGGCCCATCCTATCCTCCTTATCCACCCATAAGGAAGGCCTGTGGCCTGGAGACATTAATATGGCTGATGCCAATTCAAAAGAAGACTGTCCATTATTTCCATTATTACACGCCATTACTATATATCAAGCTGCTTTGAGATAGATAATAAAAGGATTCCTTTTTCTCGACGTTCCAGCCGGGTTACGTTGGCGTTGGCTATGAGTCGTCCTAGGGTTAATTTCATGCTCGGTGCCATCTCGGTGCATTTAGCCTTAGAGAGAAAAAGTTTTACTAATAATACGACGGTATGCAGATAGTTTGAAAAATACTTACTGCATTTTTTTTTAAATGCAGTAAATCATATGGTAGGTGTATCTTGAAAATTGGACCCCGATCACTTTCGAATACAATTGTAACTTAAATTAATATATATATATTTACTTATATAAAAATAAAGAGATATTAGATACAACAGAGAAGTCTATGGATATTAGGTATCCTTTCAGTACCTATTCAAATATTTAACTTAGGGCTTAACTTAAATATAGGCAGATCCGTGACACCAAAAATTTAATGATAAGATTCCCGCATTCTTAGTTTGATTTTATTGGATTATTAGATTAAATAGATTAAATTAGATTAATTATTAGATTAAAAAAAAATAAGCTAAAGCTTATTTTTTTTAATCTAATAATTCATTAGAAAATTAAATAAAAAAACAATATACATAATACCTACCTCCGTCCAATGATATTATCCTACATAGAAAAATATGCCACGTTTTAAATAAGGTTTAGAAAGTAATAATATCAATTTAATCAACTATCTCGTAACAGCTCTGCTAATTAGACGATTACAAAGTAAATAAACTCTCGTTAACAAATTGCTTTAGATTCATTATTCATGTCAACGATATAAAAAAAAATGTCTACGTTATAACGAACTGCTAGAACTCCAAAGTCACCTTGCGCAGAAGGCCAGTGAAATCTAATACAGATACCATTTCTTACCCTCTGGAATTAATGCCAGATCTAGTTTTGTTATTACATTTAGGTGGTTTATTTCGTGCTAAAATACATCTCTCTTTGAAGTTACATAAATGTTTCATTAGTAAATAGCCTTAAAGACCCAAATTCTACCCAATACTGATTGCTAATAATACTCTATTTATTATATCTAAAGGTGAGCAGAAAATAATCAGAGATAATATTATTCCTTGACTTCTCTTATGATGGAACGACACAGTCTTTGGAAATCTTATAACACTGAAAGAAAATATTGCCTATTAGGAAATTAATATAAACATGTAAGTAAGGAAATAAATTAATATAACACAGTAAGCTCGTCTTATCTAACTACAATAAATATTTAATCAATTTAAAAACCTTTGACTTTTTGTAAGTAAAATATATTGAAATGTTTTCTACAAAATTGTTATTATTTAGTTATTATAATTATTGATGCTTATAGTAGATTGTATTACAAGGGAGCAAAATAATATTTGTACGGCGAGGGCGTTTTTTTAATCCAGAGCGAAGTGAGGGATTCTAGAGTAGAATCCCGAGCGTAGCGAGGGATTCTTCAGTAGAATCCTGAACGTAGCGAGGGATTCAAAGTATGTCGCCCTCGCCAAAAAATATTTTGCGCCCGAGTCATATACTCTACTTTTCATCCCCTTTCTATGAGAAAATAAATAGAGACTGTGTTTATGTAATTAATGAAAATGTTCTTTATTTAAAAAAGACACGTGAAAAGTAAAAATAATTGTACAACGTTGTTAGCTTCTATAGTTATTGTTTCAGGAGTTAATACATTGTCACTTTCATAACTCGACGGAGAACTCATTATTTTAACAAAATAGAACAAACACAAAGTATGTACTAATTACAAGAACACAGACTTAATTCGCGCGCTTATGTTTTTTTTTCAGTTTGCGCGGGTTATCGCGCCGCGGCGACCTCGCCGCGCCGTCTATACAGCCAGTCAATACATACCAGCCGGCGGCGGCGTTCGAATTCTTTGAAGGCACTGACATGATTATTTATTTTTTTATTTAACTGGACTGGCTGTCTGTATGATTTGACAGCTAAGTTTTTGTGCCTATTTCAAACGCCACTAGCGTGCGTCTAAAGAACTAATTTTGACGTATGTACAATATGAAAATCCAGACTCTCCAGACTTCAAACTTTAGTACCATGTACGCATGCTATGCTCACGCTTTGCTCACGCTACGTCCTACAGCGCCAAAATGGCGGAAATCAAATAGGCACAAAAACAGTTTGACATAAGCCTGTCCAGTGTGAATATATGCAGGTCAATGTTTGAAGGATACATGTTCTAAATTCAAATCTCTTTTCCTCCCACTAAAAAGTTCTTACCAGAAAAGAGCTATTTTGGTCCCACTTACATAGGAACAAAGCATCATTTTTCTAATAGAAGGAATGAAAAAATATTAATTGAATGGCTGTAAAATGACTGCACATTTTTTAAAAGAAGTTAATCGTTTACCAATTTCATTTCAACTAACTAAGTATCGTGAATTATTCAAAAAATACTGCGCTATCAAAATATTCCCAACGATACTCTATCTATATATGTGAAAGCAAACAATTTTACGTCCAAACAAACAGGGCAATATTATTTTTTAATCCGAACATATTGCAGGCGCGACAAGTTGTACTAGGACGCGCTGGACCGTTTTCGTGTTTGTTTGTTTGTACACTAACGGATTAAAAGAGCACCACAGCTTGGCGATACGCAAATAGCGGCATGACATGTGGAAAACTCGCGCCATATTCCGTGAAAACATTGGTGGAAACATTTTATAAAAAAAATATCTCTTTTCATCATTTAAGTACTTAGAAATATTTTGACATTCAAAATGTCTTTTCGTTCGCTCCAGTATAGGCTCCGATTTCACGAAAAAGTGCGATCCCCTTATATCTCGGAGAGTTGTGAAGATATGATATTCAAAAATCTGGATATTGATACGATATGATATTCAATATTCAAAAGGCTCAAAAGACGTGTATTCCAAGAGCTATGTAAGGTGCAAAAAGAATTATTCGAGACAATCGAAAACGAAAAAAGTTATGGCCGAAATAGTGAAAAGGAAATATTTTATTTTCCGAAATTTTTGATTTTGGCGCTCGATATTTTGGAAACGAAGAATGATATCAATGAAATTATTTGTAGAAGTTGGCATTTGTAGAATTTGGCATATTTTGACAATTAACCGTCGTCGTCGTGAAAGGCACGAGATCTGTGAATTTTTTTGACTACCTTTAATAACTTTATTTAAATTCTGTTAATATGTAACATATATAAATAATTTCTGGATAAAACTTTAGAAAGTTGTCAGTTGAGAACGAAATATTGAAGCAATCGTAGTTGCTACGAGATTTGCTAGTCGTCGTAGCAACAATAATTCATGCTACAATAAATACTTGTGTTCTACGAGGGGTTTCTGCATCTCAGTTTTTAGGGTTCCGTACCAAAATAGTAAAAAAGGAACCCTTATGGTGTTACTCAGTCTGTCTGTCGTCACAGCTGGATATCTCGAGAACTACTAATGGCATCAGCATTTTATTTATTCTTATGGTATCAGCTTGAAATTTGGAATAGTTTAAGATGACATTTACCCAACTATCTTGCAAATAGGAAAGAAATAAAAAATACATATTTTTTTACAACAGGGACTGAAAAGGGGTCTTAAAAATTTGAAGTGGGGCTACTAGGCATGTGGGGTATCATATGAAAGAGCGCCGTTTGCATATTTTTAAACATTTTTTTCTTTTTTTTAGGCCGCAGAGAAAAATCTGAAATAAATCTATCTAATAGTAGTTTATAGGAAGATTACAGAAAAAAATAAAACGATGTCTAAATATAGCACACTTTTTTAGAAATTATGAAATTTCTAAAAAAGTTAGCATTAGTTCCGCACTATCGGTCAAGAGATGGCGCTAACCAAAAACTGTTATAATAATTTTATTAATCTACTCTACAGTGTATTTATTATGATGGTACGGAAACCCTCTGTGCGCGAGTCTGACTCGCTCTTGACCGGTTTTTATTTTATCTTTATGGCATCCGCTGCGTTAAGCGAGATCCCGGCGCGGGGCGACATAGATTAGAGCTTACTCGTGCACTGTAAGCATCTGTCCGTCAGAAAACCAGCAATCTATAAGGACCTATATCAAACCTATTCCAAACATCACTGCTGTAAGTGATCAATAGATCTGAATGCATCTGAATTGAATGTAACAAAACGAACTTTTTGTAAGTGTATAAAATGGTTACTTCTTAATGCTTTTTTGCGACTCATATCAATATTTTATTATTACAACTATACGCAATCTTTGCAGTCTAAATGCCAACAATAATATGTATAGTTAGGTATTCGAAAGATTACCGACAAGACTATAAGTACAATCTGTGGCAACTGGCAATACTCATATCATTGAATAATTTCTTCGTAACGTAGGTTTGTATAATTGTACACCATTAATAATAAATTAAGGTCATCTGTTTCATTTCATTAAAATACCTTTTTTGCCTTACCTGTTTCATCTTAACCAAAATAGCGTTGGAACAACCTCTTTGTACTTATTTTACCATACGAATTAATCAATATGGAAGGAATACCTAAATATTTGACTAACGAAACGTTAAAACTGCAAGCGAAACTATCATTGCGTCAATAAGTCGTGAAGGCAATAACTTCACGGAGGCACTAGGACGCGCCCGCCCGCGAGTTACGGCCAAGGAAATGTTTAAACTTGCCAACCGGAATTTGTTTACTGTAAGTACGACCACTATAAAAAGATCCTCTCGAGACATATTAAGCTTTGTCCAGACTTGTATCATTTTGGCGTATCAGATCACCGTATCTTTACCATACATCGCTAGTTTGGTTAGGCGTGCGTTGATATTACTTCAACGCACGCCCAACCAAACTAGGTGATCTGATACGCCAAAACTTAGAGCATCGCCAAAATGATACAAGTCTGGACAAAGCTTTAAACAGCCGTATCGAGGCAACATTCGATTCAAGAACGGGTCAAGTTTCTTTGGTTGTGTTGTATTCGTATCGTCTCTCGACGCTCGATGCGCTTCGTAACGCCAAATGTGGAAGTGGGCACGTCAAAACAAGCACATTATCGTTTATTTACAGGCATTATCGCTTCGAATAGGTGAAACCATTTGTGTAATATCTTACACTGATAGTGGCTATCCTCATAAAAGACTCATTTAGGCACAGAGTGGTTAACATCAGACCATTCTCGAAACCCTTATAATGTGTCTACTTATATGTACATACTGAGGAAACAATTAGTATTTGCCTGAGAACAGAGTATATTCGCACATCTTAATTAGAATAGTGGTAGGTAAGATAGCTAGGTACGGTAGGTACATTTTTATTTCGTTTTATTTTTTCGTTTTTTTTAGAAATCATTCAGATTTATACGGTCCCTGATTTTGCACTTTATACACATTGTAGGTATATTTGCCACTGATACTAAACGTGAAATTATAGGATTAAATTTTTTAAAAGAAACACCTTTAAAACGGAGCGTTTTTATTTTATTATCGTTTTTAGACAATACAAAAACAAAAAACGTATCCAAAATGTCAAAATGATAATAAACATAAACATTGGCATTTGGCCAATATATTCATTTCATAAATATTAATAAAGTTATTTGAAATAAAAATAATCATCAATTAAACCTATAATATAAAGAATATCCCACAGAAACCAGCTCCAGCTACCTATATGCCACCAAATAAGTGGTAGCGGTAGGGTTGCCAGATGGTCGGGATTCGCCGGGATTCTCCCGAAATTTCAAGTGATCTCCCGACTCCCGAAAAATCTAAAAATCTCCCGAAAAATCAGCTGTTCCGAAAGTTCTCTAGAAAGCAATAATTTTCACGGATGAAACCACAGAGTACAAGATTAGTGGATAAAATTGTCGAAAAATTGCGCTGCGCGGCCATTTTGTTTTACTATAGACAGGCAAGAGTACAATATTAGTGGATGAAACAGACCGAAAATCGCGCTGCGCGGCCGTTTTTTTTTAGAATTGACAGGCAAGATTAAAACTTACAAGATTAGTGGATTAAACCGACTAAAAATCGCGCTGCGCGGCCGTTTTCTTACTACTTATATATGTACAGGCATTTAAGTTACATTTTTATTTTAAATATTTATTTCTCCCGATAACAACCGCAAAATCCCGACATTTTCAAATTTTCTCCAGATATTTTGGACTTCCGATCTGGCAACCCTAGGTAGCGGTCTCAAATAATCAAAAACTTAAAAATACGAGGAAGAAGGAGAGTCAACATAGTGATGATAGATAACAGCTGTGATACCTATACCATGATACGTCTACGATTTGATTTGTAGAAACCTCCTTACCTTACTACAAAGCGAAATAAAACTGCTCCATAAATTCGAACACCTGACTTTGAGATGTTTTGTAAAGTTTACCTCTCTTCGGTCTTGCCCTACTTACGAGCTCGCCCAGACGCATCCCGGAAGAATTTACAAATAAACCACCGGGCTTTCTAAAATTGGCTGTCGCTAACAAAAATTTTATTTTTTGACAGCTCACAATAGTCACAATAATAAAGTATGATAAAATGTATGAACTGTAACACTTATTAACACAGATAATTTACTTATCAAATTGCCGTTTTCATAAGTTGCCCAGTAAAAAAAATGATATTCCCGTAGGACTGAAAAGGTTTATACTTACAGATGCCGGCATATATATTGGCAAGAGAATGAAAGAGACAAAAGATGCGCAGTAGCCATAAACACTAAGTTTATGGCTACTGCGCATCTTTTGTCTCTTTCATTTTCTTGCCAATATATATGCCGGGCTAGGGTTGGGTAAATTTCACGAAAAATTTCAGTCTGTGAAATATTTAGAATAAATTTCATTTTGGTTTGAAATATTTCAGTTTAGAGTGAAATTTATTTTTAAGTTTCATCTGACCTAAATAAAACAAAATTACATGCATTTTTTTAATATATCAACATAATTATAGAACAAAACAATAAACAAATAAGTTGGCTTAAATTACGTATAGCTTTGGCTATTTTACAACTTTTAATAACAAAATATTCAATGTCTGTTTCGATTTTTGGCCACGATGGCGTAGAAGAAAAACGACTTCATCAACATTACGAAGGAATATCTAGAAAACTAACAATAAAAGTCGCAAAGTATGACCAACATTCAGAAAATTGTAAGTTTACCCGTGGCCGCGCAGTCGAAACGTGGAGAACCGAGCGGCCACACAGTTCTCTTAAATGGAGCTTAGCAGGGTCCCATTCTTTTTGCTTAGAAAAATATAGAAAGTATAAAAAACCCTAATGTTTGGATTTCACGACCTACATAGCTTAAATACTATGGTCGCGCGCGCCATAGTCCGCGCGGTCACGCAGTTCTCTTAAACGGAGCTTAGTAGGGGTCCTATTATTTTTGCTAATCGCTGATACGATTATGTAGAAAATATAGACAGTATAAATAAAGCCCCAATGTTTGGACTTCACGACCTGCTACAGAAATTAAATGCTATGGCCGCGCGGTCGAAACGTGGAGAACCGCGCGGCCACGCAGTTCTCTCAAACGGAGC
Source organism: Agriphila geniculea (assembly GCA_943789525.1). Classification (NCBI taxonomy): domain Eukaryota; kingdom Metazoa; phylum Arthropoda; class Insecta; order Lepidoptera; family Crambidae; genus Agriphila; species Agriphila geniculea. The sequence goes on along the minus strand of OX038882.1, from coordinate 13,144,619 downwards.
TTAATAGAGGTCCCATTCTCTTTTATAATCCCTGATACGATTAGGTAAAAATAGTAGACAGTATAAATAAAGCCCTAAGGTTTGGATTTCACGACCTACAGAAAAACGTGGTCGTAAAGTCCAAACATTAGAGCTTTACTTATACTGTCTTAATCATCTACGAAATCGTATCTGCGATTAGCAAAAATAATGGAACCTCTACTAAGCTCCGTTTGAGAGAAACGGGCGCGACCTGCGTGGCCGCGAGGTCCTCCACGTTTCGACCGCGCGGTCATGGTTAAACATTCTGAATATTGAACCTACAAATTTGCGACTTTCATTGTTAGTTTTCTACATATTCGTTCGTAATATTGACGTAGTCGTTTTTCTTCTACGACACCGTGGCCGAGCAATCGAAACCCCTTTTTTCTCACTGCTCACGAGGTCTTTCAAAGCAGATAGTAGATTAGATATATTATTTGGTAGCTATGCGCAGCTAGATGGCGCTTCTAATTTTGAATACTTATTTTTAGAAATGGGTGATATTCTTGATAAATTTCAACTAGCTCGACTTAAGAAATCTACAATATTATCGAACTGCTCGCAAAATTTCACGAGAATCGGTTGAGAAATGGTACCTGTAGAGGAGAACAGACAGCTAGAAAGTCAGACTTAAATATGTTTATGTATACATCTCCGCCATTTTGAAGAATTAAAAAAACTGGCTCGACAGTAAAATTCTATATAATTTTCGGACCTGTCCACAAAATTTGACGAGAATCAGTTGAGAAATGCGCCTGTAGAGGAGAACAAACAGTGCTAGAATGGCGGACTGAAATGTTTCTTTTACATATCTCCGCCATAAAAAAATTCAAAAAACAGGCTCGATAATAAAATTCTAAATAGTTTTCGAACCTGCCCATAAAATTTCACGGGAATCGGTTGAAAAATGTGACTTGTAGAGGAGAACAAACAGCGCCGGAAAACTGGACTGAAATATGTTTCTTTTACATATCTCCACCATTTAGAAAAAAAATCGAAAAATAGGCTACAAAAAAAATGTTTATGTTATAGGTAAAGGCCGAAGTTCAGGCACTCCTAGCTTTGTCTAGTCAAACCTCAGGTTTGACAAGAAGCTTTAGTCAAAGCCCAAAATAAAATCGTGTTTCGGCTTAAAGCCCAAAATAAAATCGTGTATCGTCTTAAATTCCTAACCTATCACGTGTCCTATAGGAGTAACGCAGACTCTTTGACTAAACTTAACCTCAAGATTATGAAAAACATCATTCATTTCCGATGTGATATTTAGTCAAAGCTACCTTACTCCTGTAAGTCACGTGATAGATTAGAAATTTAAGACAATCGCGAAGCGCAGCGGAGCGTTCATCTTAAATTTCGTGGTTATTTTCTTTTAAACAGACAACAGATTTTTTTTTAAAGGAAGATTGTTAATTTAGTTAGTTTCGGCTTTCGACTGCCCAAGTTAGTCTCTCCGAGGTTTGGCCATAAATTCGTCAGTCAAAGGCCGAAATATGCCATTGGTTTTGGACTTTGACTAAGCCTTCTTGTCAAACTTGAGGTTTGACTAGGCAAACCTAGGAGCGCCGGGACTTCGGGGTTGGACTATAACATTTATATAATTTTCGACCCTGCTCACAAAATTTAACAAGAATCGGTTGAGAAATGCGACCTGCTGTACAGGAGAACAACAGTGCTGGAAAGCTGGACTGAAATATGTTCTTTTACACATCTCCGCACATTTTGAAAAATTTCCAAAAACTGGCTCGACGATAAAATTCTATATAATTTTCGAACCTGCTCACAAAATTTGACGAGAATCAGTTGAGAAATGCGACCTATAGAGGAGAACAAACGGACAGCAGGAAGGACATACGAAATAATTGTTGCACAAGCTGAAGCAGAGACGCTTCGCTCGCGCTTCGCGCTCGCTCGGTCTATTACCTAAGCCTTTAAATTTCATTTAATACGTTAAAATAGTAAACTAATTCAGAAAATAAGGGATTTCTAGTACTGGAAATAAATTTCACTCAAAAGTGAAATATTTCAACCCGTTTTGAAAGATTTCATAAATTTCATATAAATTTAATTTTCATTTCATTGAAATTTTCACTGGACCCATCCCTATACCGGGCAGTATACTGACTGACAATGATAATTGACAACACGACAAAAAATATTTTGTCAAAATAAAAAAACCGTTTCTAAATTTGGCCCTCAGGAGTGCGTAAAAAATAGTTTTAGAATTTTTAAAGCAATATTTATGGAGAAAATAAATAAAATGTAGAAAACCCTTAGTGACGTCACAGCTCGAAACGAACAAAAATATAGACCTTTGCTCACGGTGTAGGCGTCATAAAAAAAATAGGTCACTCAAAATGACACTTAGAAATGGGCAAATGTTTAAACCCGACCATTAGGCATTGGGTTTTGGCCCATAAATTCCCTCCCGTAGGTTCTCAATTCGGGCCGAAATTAGCTAAATAGATTTTATGCAATAAGTTGTATTTGAAATGAAGATTATTGAATTTACAACTCAAATTACAATAGTCATTTATCGTTTAGTCGCATTTCCATTGTATTTTGACCGAAAAATAAAATACTTTCACGGGTACTAGCCTTCTTTCAGCTACAGAATCCATATTACAGTATTACCTACACACCACATTACCTACTATCTCGATTTGTACTTAATTAAAACTTAATAAGCGCGAAAGCAGGTGCAATAAGCTTACGTTACGTAGTAGGCCACTTAAAAAATGGGTCACTCAAAATGTCACATCGTTTGACAGTGACAGCATTTATAAAATGTGTGATAAAAATAGATTTCTTCAACATGGTCAAAATAACGTAAAGTATGTTTATTCAACAAAATATTAATGAAAAAAGAATATACAGGGTCACTGGAAATATGACGTATTCCTGCTAAGGGGTTATAGATGAGGTCAAAACAAATATTTTTTGTCATATAACTTTTTCTCAAAAAATTAATAGTTTTTGAGTTAATTGAAATTAAGTATTTTTTTACCAAAAGTACGTTTTCAGACACAAAAATTTTAAATAAAAAAAACTACTCATTCGATTCCGGTTTTTTCATTATTTTGGGATAGAAAACAATCTATGTGTTGATAATGAATAAAAAAAATTACAAAAAGTACAGGTGTTTATAAAAAAATCAATCCTTAAATGCATTTATTTTTTTATTTTTTTCAGATTTTTTAGAAATAGCATCAAATATCTTTAAAAAAATCCTAGTAACTAAGCGTGCATAATATTTTAAAAACATCACCATCTATTCAGCTTTCAGTTGAGGTATAAAACTTAATAATAACTTAAATAAAAAATGAGAAATTAAGACTTAACTAAATAGCAGTCCCATTTTATGAAGCAAAAATTTCCTACTTCAAGCGCTTCGGAGGTGGCCGTATTATCCTACTTATATCATAAATGTGAAAGTTTGCTTGTTTGGATGATTGTTAATCAATCACGTAAAACGACTGAATGGATTTGGATGAAATTTGGCACACAGACAGTTTATAAACAGGATTTAAACATAGGAGGATACTATTATCTTGGTTAAAGGTTCCCTAGGGATTTTCTCGAATGTAATTGCGGACAAAGTCGCGGGCGGAAGCTAGTTTGCCATAAATGATCGTACTTACTAAAAATACTTTCGTCCGAGTGAGTTTGAAACAGAATTATTTTCCGCCGATGAGTCAAAATTTTATACAGACAGCATCAAAAATAACCATGCATATCAGCCATTTTTAATGACCCGCTGCTGGGGAACAGGCCTTTCTTTCCTTTTGGGATAAAGCGGACGGGCCATAACCCACTACGTGGGCCCAATGCGGATTGGTCGGTGTTAACTCAATGTACCTTACATTGAGCCCTTGGTTCTGGCTGCATTTACAGTCGTTAACACTGACCAATCCACATTGGGTCCACGTGGTGGGTATGACCCGTCCGCTTTATCCATCCACAAGCCAAAAGGTAGGCCAGTTCCCCAGCAGCGGGGCATTAAAAATAGCTGATATGCATGGTTATTTGTGACACAGTTTGTATAAAATTTTGACTCATCAGCGGAAAATAATCTTGTCTCAAACTCACTTGGACGAAAGTATTTTTAGTAAGTACGACCATTTATGGCAAACTAGTTTCAACCCGCAACTGCATTCGCATTTACATTCGAGAAAATCCCTAGGGAACCCTTAACCAAGATAATAGTATCCTCATATGTTTTAATCCGGCTTATAAACTATCTGTGTGCCAAATTTCATCCAAATCCGTTCAGCCGTTTTGCGTGATTGATTAACAATCATACAAACAAGCAAACTTTCAATTTATGGAATAAGTAGGAAAATACGGCCACCTCCGAAGCGCTTAAAGTAGGAAATTTTTGCTACATGAAATGGGACTGTTATTTAGTAAAGTCTTAATTTCTCATTTTTTATTTAAGTTATTATTAAGTTTTATACCTCAACTGAAAGCTGAATAGATGGTGATGTTTTTAAAATATTATGCACGCTTAGTTACTAGGATTTTTTTAAAGATATTTGATGCTATTTCTAAAAAATATGTAAAAAAATAAAAAATAAATGCATTTAAGGATTGATTTTTTTATAAACACCTGTATTTTATGAATTTTTTTTATTTGTTATCAACACTCAGATTGTTTTCTATCCCAAAATAGTAAAAAATCTGGAATCGAATAAGTACCTAGTTATTTTTTATTTTAAATTTTTGTGTCTGAAAACGTACTTTTGGTAAAAATGTACTTAATTTCAATTAACTCAAAAACTATTAATTTTTTGAGAAAAAGTTATATGACAAAAAATATTTGTTTTGACCTCATCTATAACCCCTTAGCAGGAATACGTCATATTTCCAGTGACCCTGTATATATATAAACAAAAAATTGCACTTAACTAGGTTTGATCTCGGTATTTCGCCGTGGTAGTGTTACGCTGCTGGGTCTTTACTACAAGTGTCGAATTTTATCATTATATTGATTCGCACCATTGCCATACTAAAAAGATTTTCGTAAAAATAGAATTTATTTGTATTATGAACACCACTGTGAACCAGGCGCGGTCCGAGGGGGGGGGTCACAGGGGACATGACCCCCCCAAAATCGTACATGTCACATAGAAAAAGCTTCTAAAAATTTACAGAAAAGCAATTATTATTATTAGTGACCCCCCCCCAAAATTTCAGGCTGCGACCGCGCCTGCTGTGAACCTGCTTTACCCTGCAGTTGCACTGATGACTCAATGCATTCTATAAAAAAAAGGTTTTTTAAAGTTCCCTTTGAGAACCGTAAAGCATGGTGTGTCTCTAGTCGCATTGTTTGACAGTTGTCACAGTCAGACAATGCGATGCGAATGCGTTTCCCGCGTATTTTCTGAATGAATCACTACAAAAAGCCTCAGAGCTACGTCACTTCCGGAAATGTTTTTAAACTTTAATTTATCACACAGCAACAAATACGACAAAAACAAAATATGTCAAATTATGGGAAAAGGCGCGTAGGTTTTTTTTTTGTTTTTTTTTTTCACACACCCAATGCAAGAATATTTTTGCGAACAAAGGGGTGAGTGAGCATACAGCTTACTTCAAAATTATAATTTTAAGTGATAAAATGCAAATATTTTAATATTTTATAACAAAATATTGTGAATTATGAATAATTTGATAATAATAATTATTTGATTGACTTAATTAAGGACTTACATTTATTTATTTCAAAAATGAATATGAATTGTCACCGGCATAAAACCTCTTTGTTGTTACTAAAAAAAATAACTGTATTACCCGGTCAAATTGGGAATGCTCTGTTTACTCGCATATAACTTGCAATAAGGTACTAATTTAACTTTGTAGGGATAATTCTATAACAACCTAGTGTTTTATATATTATTGCACGCGTTTGTTATAGCACGGTTTATGGCCCTAAAAGCGATGTATTAGGGCTCACTTTACGAGCAAGTGTGTTGAAAAAATATTTAACAAAAACTAAATTATATGGGTCATGTCTTTTTTCATTCTCATAATTTTTTTGTCGTGTTGTCAATTGGATTCAGCGTGGTTTACTGATTCTCTAATCACTTTTTGTCACTCTCTAAGGCTAGGAACTCACGGAGCAATTTTTTCCCGCGCCCCTATTTTTGAATTCGAGCGCTCGTTTCTACTGATTTTCTTTCGCCATATGACTCAAAACAATGAGATGTCGAACGTAAATCGGTAGAAAAGAAAAGAGCGCTCGAGGCCAGTCGAGTGATTCAAAAATAGAGCCCCAGCTCCTAAATTTATGAGAATGATTTATGATTAAAGCGCTTACAAATGCAGAGACAACAATTTATTTAAAAAAAGTATTAATCAATATACAAAGACTTAAATGCTCCAAAGTACTGCTTCTTACGTACCTACGTATAAATGGAGTTAAACTGTGGTATAACTGTCAATTATTATCGCAAAATACAACGAAAAAGTGAGTTTAATAGCGCTGAAGAAAAAACTCTTGAAAAATTTATACTAAAAATCCTGTATACAAGGTATAAAATAAATAAATAAAAATAAATACTTGGACAATTTCACACAGCGTCATCTAGCCCCAAACTAAGCAAAGCTTGTAATATGGGTGCTAGACAACTGATATACTACTTATATAGACTTTTTAAATATATACTTATTATACATAGAAACACCCAGACCCGTCACAGAAATTAAAATTCAACATTTCAATTTCTGCCCGGCCGGGAATCGAACCCAGGACCTCTTGCGTGGTAAGCGGCATGTTGACCACTGCACCACGCAGGTCGTATAGAAGAGGGACAGTGTGAACATTTTTGAAAGGTGGCGTTTATATCAATTTAATTTTGTATTACATGAATAAAACGTTTCATTGCAAATCTGTGTGTAATTAAGCGCTGAAGATACACTGGGAGTGACGTTGTTAGCTAAAAAATAGTTAAACTTATCTGTCCCCAGTAAGTCGATATAGGCCTGTCCGAAATATATGTATTTGTTGCTACTTATAAGTAGTCTAGATACCTTTTCTCTTTAACAAGAAATTATAATGCACAATAGTTTCATAATAGGTAACGGATCCAATAAAAGATCTTTCTCATATTGTGCTATACAGAGATTTATGTCATCGGAATTTGATATACACCTAATACCTAATTGGTTGAAATGTCTACTACGATGTTGGTGAATTGGGTTTCCGAAGGTCAAATCATTTCAATTCTGACAAAAATGTATCTGAGTGCTTAGTGCGAGTTTCTTAAATTCATCAGCGTAAATCGAAAACGAGCGAGTGCGAGATGACGTTACATGTTACCGCTCGATCCACGTTTACTCACCATGAATAGCGTTTAATTATCTTCTTATGTTAATAAGTTTACGTCCTGACATAATCCAACCGAATAAAGATTGGTCCTTTTATTATGTAAGTGATCAAAGGAAATCAGCTGCTTTGTGATTTGGCAGGGTTATATCTAAGTAGGAATATATTTATTTTAGACAACAACCAAAGTTTTGTTTCAAGAATTCAAGTTGGTTTAAGAGTCCCAAATTTCAAGTGGTTAATTTATTGCGGTAACATGCTTATGTTTACTTGTGGATTTGGTAATTTATTATACTTACTTAGCTTAGTATCGCACTTCAACTATATGCCGTCTAAGGTTGGGCTATTCTTGTACTCCTGTCCACTTGGCTAAAATTAGGGTTAGGGACTGTGACCTCACTGTGCGAATGCGGTCTATACGAGGGATCGATTGATCACATTTTTTCTGTTGTCCTAAATATCCTTCCTCCTTATATGATTCTCTCCCTCCCCCCATGCATCCCTAAACCCACTAACTTCAAAACTGTTCTTAAGTAGCTATACTAAATCCCCATGCATCGATATTCTATGTGACTATTTAATATGTTATATATAACCCCCTTACTAATAAAGATTGTATAGCAGCTGCATAGTTACACAGTGTTTTGTCACTTTCTTTTTAATGTCAAATTCAAATAGTTTGACAGAGAGTAACCATTGTGTAACTAAACATCTGCTATTCAATCTTTATTAGTAAGGGGTAAGACTATAACCTGTATGTAGCTTTTAGATATTTACTAACAGCTGTTTTATGTGTGGTGTGTATATCCTTATTCCAGATACTTCAACAGTCAGTACTACAGTCTCAAAATACTTACCACTCGTACTCTAAGACATTGTACTCTCACAATACGTCTCGTGAAGAAGCAGAGTCTGTAGGAACTAATAACTGAGCAAACAACTCTGGATACTGGCGAAATCCAAAAGGGAACCGGCAAAGTCCAAAAAGATAAATATTTGTTTTTAGAGTAGGTACCTAACTCCCCAACCTTAGAATTATTCTAAGTCCCCAACATGTAAAGTGGGTATGAAAATATTTTTTCTCGTCGAACTCTGATGTAGGATGTCGTGTGATAGGTCTAAAAAAGAAATTGTAGGCATGTAAAGACCACTTTTTGATTAAAGGATCCGTTAAGATAATCCACACATAATTAAAAAAAAATAAGAATGTAACGATATACCAAAATTTAACTGTGAGAGAGTAAGCATGACATTTTTCAATAAGGAGAAAATAAAAAACTAAATAAAACAGGTACATTTAATTGAAAAAAAATATGTACACAGCAAAACAAATAAATAATCTTATACTGTATATTAGTCTATAAAACATTAATTTCATTGAAATAAAATACTATACATAACTACATTAAGATTATGTACATAATACCATCTCACAGAAGTGCTATACGACTAATAATATATAATAAACAATATCCGTTTAACATTAAATACTATGTCGATATCTGGAGTCACATTTAATATTTAGGAAATTTTAAATGGAATCTCTAAGGTTAAAATACGATAATATAAAAACAGTAAGCTATTATACTTCCTTGATATTCACCAGACTTTCCAAAAACCACATAAATTAATTTTGCACAGAGATTAATCTAACAATGACTGTCGATAACAAATTATCTACCAAATGTACTCGAGTGTGACACATGTCCTTAACATTCTACCTACATTTTTAAAAATCTTTATGATTACCTATAATTGAAATATTGTATTTAAAAAGCATTTTCCAAATGTTATAAAATAATCTCCCTTGTACCACAAACCAAACACTTACCTATTAACGCGACACTTATAGTGAAGGAATACCTCAATTTCAATTAAAATATCGACAAGGTTAGATGTGATTCTGTTCATTGTGATGGTTACAAACGTTGTTCTGAACGAGTTGTCCAAAGGTTATGAATAAAATACAAATTAAAGTAGGCCTATTCTTGTAATGTACAAAATGTATAAAATTAGAAATTGAACTCTAAAAGTATCAATTATCTTGATCCTAGTTTCGTCCACCCCGTACACAGATTATTACAACACCGCATTTCAACTATTAAGTCTAGCATTATATTAATAACAAAATTATAAAATTATTAAATCAATGCAAACAATTATGTATTCACAATGTCTGAAAGTAATAATCCTGTACTTATTATTATGTAAACGAAACAAAATGTTGACATGAAATGTGCCACGCCAACAACCGCCAGGCCAGTTTTATTGTCAATTACCTTCTTTTATATCTACACCTTTAATATGCTCAATATTTTGACTAGAAATCATGTTATACTTATTACTCTCTAACAAAACACATAAAATTTACACGATATTAATCGTGGCATAATTTCTTATCAATTTACAGTTTTTCTATAATTGTACAATAGATCGATGACCGGTGTTGGAATTAATATTTTGATTATATTAAGAAATCTACAGAATGTTAGACACTACTTAATCTAGAATGTAACACAGAACAACAAGATTTTAAATCGTTGTTGTTACATCTTTAAATATTAACTATAATTTAAAGAGAACTTCAAATTTCCAATTTGCAGGTATTTGACAATGTCTTCTATGAGACCTACTACGCTAATAATTTCGCACGTGAATATTAGGAACCTCATTCGTCCAAAGGATTCTCCTAATTGTTAATTTAATAATATTGAAATATTAATTGTACAGTTTGGTTAAAAATATGAAATATAAGATTTTTAGAATACCCAAATAAATGAAACATAAATTATAAATTTCATAATCTCAATATTTCTCTAACTAATTATACTTTTAACGTATTTTAACGCCTTAAAACATTTTGTTGGATAGATATTTTTACAGGAATCGATAGAAAGCACTAACTCTCGCGTAATAATGTATGTACTTCTACTGTGTGATTGTTGCGTTTTGTGGTAGCACCCAGTCTCAGTATTTCTGTTAAAAATGTTTTGTGATTATAACGATCCAATGCTAAAAATATTTAAAATCTTCGTAAGGCGGACTGTGTTCCCGACGATGATGTACAGCCGTGCCAGCGCCACGTCCGTCATTGGGATACTGTTTTTCATTTGTCGGTGCAGCAGCGGTACGGCATCGCCTCGCTATAGTAAACAGGCGTGGTTGCCATGGTTACCGAGGCGAGTTACTGTGGGAAGGGGAACAAGGCGATGTCGTACCGGTGCTGCACAGACAATAAGAGGCCTTATAGCTAAAGAGCTCGCAAAAAATACTGCAAGAATTATCTCAAGGTTCTTCTCTCAATATGATATAGTGTTTAAGGTGTACATGAGTCAGCACCTACTCCCAGCGCCAGGAAGTGGAACACCTGGCGTCAGCACGCTTCCGAGTGTGTAGCATTTCGACATGCTCTACAAGAGTTATCTCAAGGTTCAAATTTGACAGTATAGTAGAGAATAGCACAAAAAAAAGATGGTAGTCAGACCGCAGTGTCATGGAACATGCCGAGTCAACACGCCACGTAAGTTGTAAGAATTTCGAGGTCGGTACAAGAGCTATCTCAAGGCTGAAAATTCGTATACTGCTCAATTATTATGCATAATTTATGAAAATAACAGTCAGACCACAGTGTCATAGAACATAAGCAGTCAGCAGTCGCTCAAAGGGTGGAGTCCAAACAAGCTGTTTGGAGCTATAACGCGTTACAAAACAGGATTACACAGTTGAAACTTGGTAAGAAGATGTATTCTGTAAACCGCTTTACGATTTTTACATAAAAATAAAAAATAAAAACATTAATGGGGGGCCCCCATACACGGAACTGAAACTGAAAAAATTTTTTTTCATCAAACCCATACTTGCGGGATGTCTTTAGATAGTACTTTAAATATGACATTGAGGTTCCTAAAACTATTTTTTCTCAAAGTGGTTAACTTTGAGAAAAAATAGTTTGGAAGAAATACACATCCAAAATGGTAAAATGCGTTTCCCCCCATTTAACTTTTAAAATAAGAAAGTGAATAATCTTTAAAAAATATATGCTGTAGATCTTAAAAAACACCAAAATTGGTTTGAACGAGATCTAGTTAGCAGTTTTAGAGATATAGCTCATTTTCCAAAACCGCAAATATAACTTTGTCATTTATACAAACACTATGAAAAACAAAGTTATTTTTGAAAACGTAAAATGTTAGTGGTATTAACAATGGTATGGTATAAGAGCATTAAAAGCGCATTGAAAATAATAATATCTTGGAAATAGCCAGAATATCACAAAATATTTCCCGACTCCGGGAACGATGTTTATAGGGAATTCTCATTTATCGGGTCCCGGTAATGAAACCCTTATTTTGATATTAATTAATAATAAATATACAACGTGTTACAAAAAAACCGGCCAAGTGCGTGTCGGGACTTGCGCAATAGGGTTCTATCTTATACTATAACATAGTGAATACCACTATCATTTTTTATTTTCAAAAATACTTTGTTTTTCATAGTGTTTGTATAAATGACAAAGTTATATTTGCGGTTTTGGAAAATGTGCTATATCTCTAAAACTGCTAACAAAATCTCGTTCAAACCAATTTTCGTTGAAGCTGTTTTTTTTAGGTCTACAGCATATATTTTTTTAAATTTTTCGTTGAAGCTGTTTTTTTAGGTCTACAGCATATATTTTTTTAAATTTTTCACTTTCTTATTTTAAAAGTTAAATGGGGGGGGGAACGCATTTTACCATTTTGGAAGTGTATATCTTCCAAACGGTTAACTTTGAGAAAAAATAGTTTTAAGAACATCAATGTCATTTTTAAAGTACTATCTAAAGACATCCCGCACGTATGGGTTTGATGAAAAAAATATTTTCCGTTTCAGTTCCGTGTATGGGGGCCCCCCATTAATGTTTTTATTTTTTATTTTTATGTAAAAATCGTAAAGCGGTTTACAGAATACATCTTCTTACCAAGTTTCAACTGTGTAATCCTGTTTTGTAACGCGTTGTAGCTCCAAATAGCTTGTTTGGACTCCACCCTTTGCGCGACTGCTGACTGCTTATGTTCCATGACACTGTGGTCTGACTGTTATTTTCATAAATTATGCATAATAATTGAACAGTTTACGAATTTTCAGCCTTGAGATAGCTCTTGTACCGACCTCGAAATTCATACAACTTACGTGGCGTGCTGATGCTGACTCGGTATGTTCCATGACACTGCGGTCTGACTACCATCTTTGTTTTTGTGCTATTCTCTACTACACTGCCAAATTTGAACCTTGAGATAACTCTTGTATAGCATCTCGAAATCCTACATGTTTGGAAGCGCGCTGACACCTGGTGTTCCACTTCATGGCACTGGGAGTAGGTGCTGACTCATGTAAAGTCTGTTCATCCTTACTTGTCTTATTTAGTAAACAGTTTTTGACAGTTGTCTTTTAAACTTAAATCGTTATTTAAAAATATGTTAGTAAGTTTATGAAATTATTGTTAATTTATTAACAATTTATTTCGTAATCTATGTGTGGAAAACCATTGTTTTATTTTATAAATGATTATTTCAATAAAGAGTTGGGTGAAGATTGTTTACCATATAAGACAAGTAAGGATGGACAGACTTTACACCCTAAACACTCTATCATATTGAGAGAAGGACCTTGAGATAACTCTTGCAGTATTTATTGCGAGCTCTCGTACTATTAGACTTAACTGATTTGTCAATGCAAAGTTATGCGAGTATCATCGAGAACTACGCAAACGCGTGTTATCTCCTGACTTTGTCAAATTCGGTGCCACTTTCGAAGGGATCCTCCTAGCTTTCTCTTTAGATTTCCCTTTGTCATGTTTCCTGTTTTTCCTAGGTGTTTCGATTATGGTCTCGCTGTCGGTCGCTTCCTCGGCGGTTGCCTCTTCTTCCTTATCCGCCCCCTCGCTTTCCTTATCAAGCTCTGCCATTGCCTCTTGAATTGCATTTTCGAGAAGGGTGTTCAGTTTTCTACTCCTGGTTAAAAGTGAAAAGAGATTTTATTAGTTCCATTCATTAATAACACATTAATTATTCACTTCCATCATCATCACTGGAAATTTCAGCTCAACATGTACGATAATTGATAATTCTTTGAGATTAATTTTGGTTGGGTTAATATTTTTGAAACCTTTGCAATATAAAACATACCTAAATATACAGATCGTATAAACAGCGTCTAAGATCGTATAATAATGTATAACATTTTGATTGCATGTTTAAGATTCAAAAGGCAAGTCATACTGACTTCATTGTTAGTTTCTCTAAGATCTGTCGTTGTAAGCTACCTTACTTAAGTACAGTCAACGGCACATCAAGTTATATTACACAAAACTGTGAATTTTCTCCTATTGATTTTGAATCTTTAAGTGTTTGTATTAAATTTTAAAATCCATAGTAACAATAACCACAAGCCACATTAAAAATCAGAAACCAAAACAATACAACACAACTTCGTGCAATTTGACAGGTTGTGTAGCCCAGCGTGCTGTAATATGTATTATTTAATTTTAGAGGTCTTTAATTTTAAAAATTAAAATACATTCGCTCAAGTATTGCATTAATAATTTTGATGAATGTTTGATCAACAAAACTTCAGCAAAGCTGTCAAATATGTCCAATTGATTTTTATTTTATTTTAAGTTCAAAATCAATTGAATAAATTATATATACATACATGGTGGTTGGCAAACCAGCTGCTGAGTGTACTAAACTAAGAATATTTATCAACTTTTACTACAGACCAAATTAGAAAAAAAATACTTGATTCAAAATGTATCACACTACTGATTCTTTTGGCCTGTTAATTGAGTTAAGTTAAAAACATTCATTTTCCATATTTTTCACCGATATCCCCAGCGAACTAAAATCTATGGAATAAGCATTCTGCTCGAAAAATGGCACCACACGAAAAGTACAACTAAGTTGATAGAGCTAAAATGCTGGCATTTAATTATGCAGCACAAAGCGTCTGAACACTGGTTGCTTATTAGCGACCATAATTTGTATCTCGTAGATATTTTCTTTACTTAAACGAAAAAATTAGATACGTTTTTTCTGCATCTTTTTACTGCCTTCTTTGCATCTTTTACATTATTAACTATAAAGGACGTCATTTCTAATAAACTCTCTCTTTCTATATTTTCTCTACAATACAAACTGCAATTTATTGAAAAGAACACTAATGTCAGTCACCGGGTGCAAGGCTGACACGACTAAAGCTGAGCGGGTTGTACTTTTTCGGCCACATGGTGCCATTTTTAGGGTTCCGTAGCCAAAATGGCAAAAAACGGAACCCTTATAGATTCGTCATGTCTGTCTGTCTGTCTGTCTGTCTGTCTGTCTGTCTGTCCGTATGTCACAGCCACTTTATTCCGAAAGTATTAAGACTACACAGTTGGAACTTAGTAGGTAGATGTATTTTGTTAACCGCTTAACGAATTTAATACAAAAATAAGAAAAATAAAAGATTAAGGGGGGCTCCCCATACATGGAACTGAAACTGAAAAAAATTTTTTTCTTCAAACCAACACGTGTTGGGTGTCTATAGATAGTCCTAAGACAACTTTTTCTCAAAGTCGACCGTTTGAAAGATATTCACCGCCAAAGTGGTAAAATGTGTGTCCCCCCCCCCTTAAACTTTTGAAATAAGAGAGTGAAAAATCTAAAAAAAATATATGCTGTAGATCTTAATAAACACTTTCAACCAAAATTGGTTTGAACGAGATATAATAATTAAATTAGTTTTTGAGATATAGCACATTTTCCAAAACCGCAAATATAACTTTGTCATTCATACCAACACTGTGAAAAACAAAGTTATTTTTGCAGACGAAAAATGATAGGTGGTATTAAATATGGTATGGTATAAGGTAACTACGGAACCCTATGGCGCGTGGCCCGACACGCACTTGGCCGGTTTTTTTAAGCAATATTTGTTTGCAATTACGCTTCCATAGATATTAGTTCGCTGGATATCCCCCAGTGGAGGACAAAGGGAATAGGCCATTCTTTTAAGTGTAAGTTCAATACATGTTTTAACAGAACTTTTTGGATTTAACTCGTTCAACTGTTGCTGTTGCCGGTTTGATACATAATACATTTTTATCCGTACAAAAACGAAGATCCGCAGTTTTCGTGTATCAATTACCTCGAGTAGGAGACAAGTTAATTGTGCTACTGCAGACCGCGTACATTGAAAGCTCATTCGATTTGCTCGACAAGCTAATAAATGTATTAAGAGCGTTGATTCATCACGACATTTCATACAAATTTTCAAGTCCTTATCTTTCGAAATGAATGAACCGATTTTAATGATACGGGACGTTTTACTTTCGGCGTTCGGAGACGGACTGCTGTCGTACGACAGTTGGGCTAAATTTGCTAGATTTCGGATGAAACATTTTACTATCATAAAATTATACATTTTATTTGCAATTCTTATATTACGAAACATTTAATTGAAAAAAATCTTTGTCACTGCCAGTGAGTTGACAAATATGATGAAGTCCGATGTAAGCACTATTCATAGACAAAACTTCCAATAAAAATACATAATTTTATTAAATATGTTAAATATGGACATTTAAGCTCACATTTTCATTTTATCAACGACAGTTATTATTTCAACGAAAACATTCAAAGTACGACTCGGAATTCAGATGTTTCATTTTAAAATATTTCATCAAATATCTAGCTAAATTAGTCCTGCTGAAAACGAATTGTTTACGCGTCTCTGTCCACCGGCAAATATATCTATGACGTGCTTCGGAGTACAGCACGAACTTCTTTCATATGAAAAACAAACACTATGATTTTCAGCCTGCTCTCCTGCGGCAGGAGTCCGTCGTACAAATCGAAAGAGCCTTAAGTCTGCGTACGCACCGATGGGACTGCTTAGCGTCTAAGTTAGCGTCTGCTTAGTATCAAAGTAAAAAGAGCGTTCACGAATGTTCACAACCAGCCGCACTACGCGCTCGG
Source organism: Agriphila geniculea (assembly GCA_943789525.1). Taxonomy (NCBI): domain Eukaryota; kingdom Metazoa; phylum Arthropoda; class Insecta; order Lepidoptera; family Crambidae; genus Agriphila; species Agriphila geniculea. Next base: position 13,128,278 of record OX038882.1, on the reverse strand, counting down.
CGCCTCGCTAGGCTAGTCAGCTACTAAATACATATCTACGCGTTAAGGTGCAAATTCGAAGCACGCTACCAACTGCAACTGCCGACAGCATGTGCAGCGGCTGCATGAAGTCGGCCACAGCTGCACTAATGGTTTGTATGTATTCATATGTCATGACTTTAGAGCGCCGAGACAGCGGCGCTCGAAAATCATTTCATATAAATACATTAATTTGAATATCAACATTGAAATTGCACCATTAGGCGCCGAGTGAGCCACCTTTCGGTGCGTACGCGGCCCGCGGCCTAAGTTCAATAATCACATGTTACACTCTCAGAGGCCCTAGTAGTCGGTACAGTGTAGTCGGTGTCGGGTGAATGTGTGGTGGAGACTCACTTCCTGCGGTTGGTGCGCGCGGCGTGGTGCGCCTCGAGCCCCTCGGACAGCGTGAGCAGGCGCGCCTGCGGCGTGCCCGCGCCCGCCCCCGCGCCCGCGCCCACCGCGCCGCCGAACCAGCGCACGCGCCAGCGGCCGCCCCCCGCGCGCCCCGTGAGCTTGCCGGGCCACGACGCGTGCCCCTTCACCGGGCCCCACACCAGGTCCCCCACCTCGAACACCCGCGCCCGCCCTCCCCTCTCCGCGCGGGCCTCTTCGGTTTCGGCTTCCGCTTCCGCGTCCTCCCCGATCTTCGTATCTACCGAGCACGCGACACGTCAGCGTCGACCCCGAATCGCTTCACCGAACAGCCATCGTCGGGTTGAGTAAAAGTTTGACCTCGTTTCGGGAGACCTACTCTCTCTCCAGATATCCTCGTAAACGAACGAAGTTTCCGATTTAAGAATCAGAAAGCGACCGAACCGAACGAATCGGCACGAGCCTTTAGGCACGTCCGTCCTAATGAATAGTTAATTAGTCCGACGATACGTGCTATATTGAGGAACCGTGCGACTTCGATCGGAAATAGGAGTTTGTTGCCAAAGAGCATCCCACTGACAGAGTAAAGTCGAAGCAATGGTCTAAAATCATTTTCGGCCGAACGATATCGACTCAACTCTGCGTTATGATGCATTAAAAACTAAAAGTCATCGCTCATATCGTCCCGGCCCCTGACTAGCACAGCCTCGCAGAATAGACGAATAGACGAATAGACAATAGACCATATGCTGGCCGTGATATCGTGTCATCCACCAAGTTATGCTGCATAAATAACTAATCGACTCGCTCTTACAAACATATTGCATGGTGAAATTTTTCGCAACTTGTATACTTTTGCGTTCGCATTATTGCCGAAATCGTGTTCGACTTCGGAACAAACGGATGTAGGTCAAACTTGTGTATCGTTTGACAATGGAAACGCGTTCCTAAACATTTCATTTTTTACCTACATGTTTCTGTAAATGTTTCATCAGTGCAACTCATGGTAAATTGATTAACTGGAATATGTAACCCACTCAGTATGATAACGATATCACAACGCTATTGTGATCTCTGATAATTTGTCTGGTGAATCACTCACAGGCAGTTCGTTAGGTTAGGAATAAGCGCGTAAACTGGTGTCCTTAATAAATAAATAAACTGTGGATTTTCTAGAATTCTTAAGTTCATATCTATTTGCATAGACTGATTTCATGTGTTTCATTCAAGCAAATGACGTAACGTCACGTTTTGAGTGTTCATGTACCAACCTCCCCTTGTATGACCACCGAAACACGATATGATATAGCGATTTATCCCTTCCTGATCACACTGCCTAAAAAGCAAAAAGACTAAGAGGGCAAAATGACCAAAACGCAGAATGACTAACTTACAGAATGACTAAAACGCAAAATGTCTAAAATGCAGAATGACTAACTTGCAGAATGACGAAAACGCAAAATGTCTAAATTCTCATTTTTTTTAGCCTAAATCAGTTATATAGTTACCCATTTAGTTTAATAGTCACCCACCCAGTATTTTTGTCACTCATTTAAAATTTTCACTGTCAATTTAAATTATTTGTTTCCCACATATCGTTGCCCATTTTTAATTTCTTTTGAAACCCACAGTTTGTCGCCCGTTTAGTTATTTTGTCGTTGTTTTAAGTATTTAAGTATCCCATTAACAGTCGCCTGTAATTATTTCCTGTCACCCATTTAATTAACTCCCTAAAAAAAATAACCTCGAAATTTAAGGCTCACGCTGCGCTTCGTGCTCGCCTTAAATTTCTAACCTATACGCGGGACCTACAAGAGTAAAGCAAGCAGCAACTCAATGAGCACCCCTCGAGCCTCCCTCAAGCCCCCCTCGAGCCACCTCTCGAGCCTTCTCGAGCCCCCTCGACGTATCATACATTGCCGGTAACATACATACTGTGTATGTATTTCGATTTTAAACAGACAATGAATTACTAGGACAATTTGCTTCATGGACGTTTTGCAACTTAGACCATTTCAATCCTTAGGCAAACTACTGCTTAGTCATTCTGCGTTTTAGACAATTTGATTAGTAGACGTTTTGCTCATTAGACATGAACATTAGGCATTTTGCTTCGTAGACATTTTGATTTTTAGGCAGCGTAATCAGGAAGGGATTTATCGACTTTAACTGTCGAAAGAGAGAATCATGTTGTGTTTCAGTGGTCATGCTAGGGGGACAAGTATAAAAGCACGTAACGTAATGAGGCAATACTGAGTGTGCGAGGTTGATATGAGCAACTACTTTAAGAGAGTAGATCTTCTGAACCAAATGATACTAATGGTAAAAAAGACTTAGCAACAAAAAAGAGCTATAACACATACGAGTAACATAACTTAAAATGGAGGTCAAACTTTTACTTTCAGCTGAATGTAACGGTAATAAAGTTTACTGATATGATTAAATATGTACATAAAACTAACAACAGAATTGTCGTAAATAAAATATTGAGGTTTGTGTGAGAAAAAGGTCTAAGCTCTCTTTGATAATACCTCTTTTCACAAGGATTTGAAACAGTTGGTCCCATTCGCAATTGGTCACGCAGACGCAAATCGTCCTTTTCGCATTTGGTTCCATTCGCAGTTGCTCCCATTAGGACTTATTCGCAGATGGTCACAGTCAGATGGGTTTTTTATATCCGATCCGAGTGTGACCATTTGCGAATGGGACCAAACGTGAATATGACCAATTGCATCCGCGTGACCAACTACGCCAAATCCATTCACAACACTTCAATCTAAAGCGAAGTAAAATACAATCTTGTAACAGACAGTAGGCAAAATAGTTAACAAAGATGCTTAGATCTGCCATCATCGAAACTTGTCAAAGACTACATCAGAAATCAAAATAAAATTCAATTCAGGAAATGTTTGCAGAAATACTCTAAGTAAGTACTTATATCAAAATGTTTAAAGTAAAATAAAAAAATAATAAAATCCAGACAAGTAACTGTGGACCAAACATCAAAACTCTAATGTAGAACTCAACAACTTAATGTGTCAGCTCAGACAGAGCAGCGAAATGCTAAAGCAGTTTTTAATATCAATCTTATCCAATCCAAATAAAGTCAACTTTTGTGTGCAAGAGCTAAGTTTTAAATACACTGTTGTATAGTTGTGATTTCACCTCTATGCTAATTATTTAAGGCTGATTTTGTTGCTTTATCTGAGCTGACCATACAACAGACAAGCGTCGCTGATGGCAAATACAATATAATGTTTAATTTTTAACCGATTTCACCCAATGTCCTTTACACAAATATTTACAATGAATATACAAGGTAGTCCAATCCAACTCTTTTATAGTTGATTAATGGACACCTATCAGGACCCGCTGAGAAAAAAACAGGTCTGTTCTGACCTAATATTTTTATTTTTTTGTAAGATTTCAAAATGTACTGTGAAACTTTAGATTTAGGTAAACGTCTGCAATCAAAAAATTCGAAAATTTTATTAGAACCAATCGAGTAACAACTGATGTTTTTCCCGGCAGGTCAATCCTTCAATCAATGATAAAAAAAATATATTCATTAGGGTTGGACCACCCTGTTATTAACAACATAAAAAAGTATTCTTTCAGTAAGCAAGAAATCACAATAGTAAATTGAAAAATTGTGCATTACTTACAATGATGAACAGATGGAATGATGACAATGATGCGTTAGTAATGTATTCCCAATTTGTGAGCCAATTTAGTAACTTTTGAGTGTGGTGCAATGGAAAGCGACAGAAAGCCGGGTGAGAACGTTCGAACGCTGCACAACACTTTTATTCTGATTAGTTTCCAGTACACCCTTTATAAACAGCTGTATCTTGTATTAACCCAACCAAAAGAAAACCAATGACCAATAGTATCGCATTATGTAGAAGCTGAAATATACCACAATACACGTCATTATGTATTTGTTTATTAAAAAACATACATGTAGTAGTATTACTTCAATTTTGTTTATCCGCTGGCGTAGCAACAATCCAAAACCAATACAAGACACAACATTTAAGGACAATTTTGAATTTTGTTAGCAGTGACTAAAGCGTGAAATGGTTCTGGATATTATTAGTAAGTATACTGTGGCCATAGTTAGAATTTCATTAAGAATAGTGAGTTGAAGCTTTTCTTTCTTTAGAGAAAACACATACAACCGATAATTTATATAAGAAGCCAATTTACATTTGAGAATATTATAGATCCGTGAAAAACATATATAACAATATACTAGATTTAAGTCAAAGTGATGAATTAAACAACTACAAATATTTTAGACCAAATAGTTTATCACTTTAAAATTTCCGGAATTTTGTTTTTGAACGCCGTGTTTACGTAATAAACAAGCCAACATCACAATTCTCATTAAGTAAATTGGTATTAAGTAGCAAGGAGTTCAAGCATAGAGGTTGAAAGAGTGAAAACTGTACATACCATCTCCTGAATTGTGTCTGTCGAACACTTTCTGCAAGGCAGAGCTATCGGAGCTCGATCCCGAAGCTGGGAATGATCTCGCTTGCGCTTTATCGGGCGAAGTCATTCCCATATTATCATAATCAGATTCCTTAGGAAGTCCGTGCACCATCCCATAATTTGTCCTCATCATTTTATCCGATCTGAAATTATTGCCATCAAAATCGCCCTTCCTTTTATAAGTATGTTTGCTAGTGAAAGTGCGTTCGTAGTAGTTTGATGACATGGGCATGATATTGTGCTGGTTGACAGCGGGTGCATTCATGTTTTGGTTATAATGTAGATCGGTAGATTCGACGGGGTTATGTGGACGATTTTGTCTCATTAGAGGCACATTGGACATCATATCTGAAAGAAAACAAGAAATCCGTTGGTGAAAACAGTATCGATATAACCTTTTTTGTTTCTTGTCAACTATGCTTTTATCGGAACAGAAATGGCATTTTTTTAACAAAATTATGTATGATACAAATAGTAAGTTTGTTATATGAAATCTCAGGCCTGGATCTGGATCGTTGGAACTATGTTTCTGATTTCTATAACATAAATTCAGAGTTTCCATCATCATAATGTAATGTTGTTTGACTGTTTCCAGAAACTAACGTCAAAACACTTTTTAAAAACAAAGCTTTGACTTACTTTGTGTATCATTATCGGCGCCGAAGTCATTTCTCGGTGTAGGCCAAGAGTGGTCTCTGGACTCTGCCATGTCTTGCTCGCTACTCGATACGCATTGTACCATCGCCTGAAACCAATATATGATACAAATTAGATTAAATAATTATGGTTTCAACGTTTGGTTCTCTACGAAAACACTTTGGTATCATTGTTATAGGAACACATAAGAAGAGCTACTATCACCATTCGTATTGCGCAGGATTTTTTTGTCTATTTATCCTCACTAGTCTTATTTGGTATACAATCTTCACCCAACTCTTTATTAAAATATTAATTTTCAAAATATAACAAATGGTTTTTCACACACAGATTGCGAAAAAAGTTGATAATTATTAATGACAATTTAATTTAATAGGATTTTTTGAATAATGATTAAAGTTTAGAAGACATTATGACAACTGGCAAAAACGGTTTACTAAATAGGACAAGTAGAATAACTGATTTTAGGAACGAATGAAGCAACCTGCACCCTCAATTTCAGCTGAAGATTCATCCAAAAATTAAAAACCTGTAGATTTAGATTTCTCAAGAATTCTCAATGGAGAATATGGAGATAAATGGAGGAACCCATACGTGCCGGACTACAGCTGCGCCACAAAAAAAAGTTGGAAATCTGACTTTTTGAGTATGCCATGATGAAGACGATAGTTTGTCGGAATTTGTCACCAAAAACCAGAATTTGTCGGTCTTGCATTTAGGAGATACGTGTGGCGCAGCTGTAGAGACGTCTCTATAGCTGGGCCACACAGATCTCGAAAACGGAAGGTCGTAGCGAAAATCTGATTACTCGTGTGTGCAGCCGTTAATTTGTCGGAATTTGTCGCAGAAAAACCAGAGTTTGTCGGTCTTGCGTTTAGGAGATATGTGAAGATACGCTGGGAGACCTTTCTACCTGGATCTTGAGAAAGGAAGGTCGTAGCGAAAATCTGATAACTCGAGTGTGTAGCCGTTAGTCTGTCGGAGTTTGTCACCAAGAATCAGAGTTTGTAGATCTTGCGTTTAGGAGATATGTGAGGATACGCTGTGGAGACCTTTCTACCTGGATCTCGAGAACGAAAGGTCGTAAGCGTATCCTCATATATCTCCTAAACGCAAGATCTACAAACTCTGATTCTTGGTGACAAACTCCGACAAACTAACGGCTACACACTCGAGTTATCAGATTTTCGCTACGACCTTCCTTTCTCAAGATCCAGGTAGAAAGGTCTCCCAGCGTATCTTCACATATCTCCTAAACGCAAGACCGACAAAATCTGGTTCTTGGTGACAAAATCCGACAAACTACCGGCTACACATACGAGTAATCAGATTTTCGCTACGACCTTCCGTTTGCAAGATCTGTGTGGCGCAGCTGTAGAGACGTCTCTACAGCTGCGCCACACAGATCTCCTAAACGCAAGACCGACAAACTCTGGTTTTTGGGGACAAATTCCGACAAACTATCGTCTTCATCATGGCCTAGTCAAAAAGTCAATTTCCAAATTTTTTTTGTGGCGCAGCTGTAGTCCGGCACGTGGAACCCATTAGTAACTTACTATACAATACTAATTTGATACTGACAAAAATAACTCGAAACTATCATTTAAAAGTTAAGAAGAAAACTGAACAGTGGAAGGATTCTTCGATCAAATGTTACTTGGTTAAGTAAACTAGTGGTCAAGTGTGTATATTAGGGTTTTGAAATTCCCGGGTTTTTCACGTTCCCGGGAGCCGGAATATAATATCAGCAATTCCTGGGAATTCGGAATTTTCGATATTTTTCTGAATACTTAGGGTTAGGTATACTTGAATTTTTAGTAAAATAAAATATGCAGGGTGTAAATATAAAAGACCCTTCACGAAACCGAAGTCTACGCATTCTACTCAAAACAAGAAATAAACAAAAAAATGCTGGGCAACGGTTTTAATTTTTTTATGTTTATAAGCGATTCGTTGGATATAAATTAAGAAATAAAGCTAGAAATATACTATTCTGTTGTGTTGTGTCGTGTCGCGACATGGTACGTATCGGTTACATTTAGTATGGTTAGAAACACATTATTACAGTGTGTCGTGTCGACACAACACAACACAATAATGTATTTCTAACCATACTAAATGTATGAAACCGATACGTACCGTGTCGCGACACGACACAACACAACAGTATATTTCTAGCGTAACTTAAGAAATTAATTAAAAAAAAAACTTGAAAAAAAATATATTTTGATCTTCAATAACTTCGTAGCTATCGATTTTCTAGTTGCAGTAAATGACAAAAAATATTTTAAAGATGAGGTCCAGCAGGCTGATTATCTAATTAGAAACCACCTAGTGAACGTTTTTATTTGGCAGATGAATGTGATACATTGCTACTTCTTTTTGGGGTAAAAAAAAACATACCAAAGAAAAGTAACAATATATAGTATGAGGCATATATCTTGAAATCGGGTGGGGATTGCGCGGAATGCGTTTTTTGGGCATGCGTAGCGGTGAGGGGCGCGGGCGGCAGGAAAGGGGCGCGCGCTATTGGTCGCACACTCTTGTGTGCGACCAATAGCGCGCGCCCCTTTCCTGCTCTTGCACATGCGTGAACTTATCCCCACTCTGTCGAAAACATTTCAAGATACATGCCTCGTACTGTACCACATTCATCTGTGAACTGCAACCGGTCGCTAGGTGGTTTTTAACTAATAATCAGCCTGCCGGCTTCGTCAAGGGTCTTTTTACACTAACTTGTCGTATGGTTGTCTCTAGAAAAGTTATTGTTATTCGCTCTTTAGTAGTGTATGTATACTCACCGAGGAGCTAGCGTCGGAGGGCTCGGGCTCGTCGGTGGTGGTGTCGGCGTAGTGCGGCACGGGCGCGCGGCGCGGGCTGCGCGCGGGCTCGTGCCCCAGCGGGCTGTGCGTGGTGGTGTCGGGCGGGCTGCTGGCCGCGCCCGCGCCCGGCGACTTGCGCGCCGCCGTCTGCGCCAGCGTCTGCGTCGACACTGAATGCCTCACGAACTCGCTCATCAATTTAGCGTAATCCCCCTCTCGCGCCTCGCTCTCCCCTCGACCGCCTCGCTTCTCTTCCTTTCCTTCTTCCGCTTCGACGTTTTCCGGTTCGGTGAAATTCCTCTTCGCCACACCCTGCTTATTGTGGGCGAGTAGCACGTTCGGATCTATGCTCAGTCTCGTCGGAGTCGGATGATTCGACGCCATCTGAGCGTTATGCGAATTGGAAACGAGCGTAGTTTGCTGTTGCACTATAGTCGTGTTCTGCACGAAGGTGGAGTTCCCTCGATTGTTGGTCGACGCGATCGAGACTCGCTTCGGCGACAGCGGAACCATCACCGACCCCATTTGATTGGTCTGTATGTATTCTTGAGCTTGAACGTTCCCGGAGCGAACTTGTGGGTTTGCATTGAAAGCGACATTTGTCGGACTCAAGTTGTGCAAGAGAGGGCTGAGCTGCCCGTTGAAATTTGGGCTGTTCATCATAACTTGATTGTTGGGAGACAGGAATTGAGCTCCGGGACTGTGCTGCGACTGAATTATCTTTCCTTGCTGATTTTGAGCTCTGAGTACGACGCCGCCGTTCGCTCCGGCGGCGAATACGCCCGGATTTTGTACAGGAGTTAAAACATTTTGACCGTTCACGGTTTGCAGTTGTAATTGCATCGGCATTCCTGTAGAGTTGTCTTGTATTATAGCCGTTCCGTCTGCGGTCATGACCATCCCACCGAGGTTAGGCACTATGAATTGCTGGAATGCTGGGAAGTTGGGCATTACGCTACTCGCATTATTAATCAGATTGACCGGTTGCAGTAAATTGATTTGCTGCGATGGTGACGTATTTGTAATTATTTGTTGTGACCCAAAATTATTTGTATTTCCTTGCCCATTCATCACTATGTGTGCTGGAGTTCCAGATTTTCCTGGAACTATAGTCAATGCTTGCAACATTGGTGTTGGCGAAATATTATTGTTGGGAGACAATTGGAAGCTTCGTGGAGAAAACTGTGGGCTTGTATTGTGCTGTGGTGATGAGTGATGAACCATGAGACTGTTAGGATTCTGTTGTGGTGCTGTTATTTGCAAAACATTTGTTATATTCGCGGATGGCGATTTCTTTTTCTTATTTCGTTTCTTTAAGCTTTCTGGAGATAGCATTGCGACTCCTTGCACAAAGCTTTGGGAACTCTTAACATCGATTTGTCTTGTGCTTTCGTTTGGCGATTGTCCAGGTACGATACCACCTGTGACGATCTGAGGTAAAACTGCATTTTGCTGTACTACTTGACCGTCGACTGCCATCATCGAAGGCTGAATAACAAACGGAGTCGGTAAAGTGTTTACAACGACTGTTGGTTGATTGACCATCGGCTGAACTCCCGTTGGTACAACATGGGCCGAGTTACTCGCACTAGTGACAGAACTCGAGCCTTGTATCGGAGATACAGCAGTAGTAACTTTAGGAGGCGGAGGTGGCATATTAGTATTCGAAACTATTATCTGTCCAGTAGACGATATAAGTATTTGTCCAGGAGTAGTATGACCTGGTCTTCGGGTAACCTGAGGTAACGTCGTCGTTTGTGTGGTATTCGGGTCAGATTTAGATGGTAAATTTCCGATTACATTTTGAACCATTTCAAGTGGTGACTTGGATATCATATTTTGGGCTGTTGTACCCGCTATATGCAAAGGATAGCTGGTAGGTAAGTTGACCGAGTTTAGGAAAGGATCTGGTTGGTTATTGGGTATCGCATAAGTTGTTGCCATGTTGACACTCGGCGGTGGAGGCGGCCGGATAAAGTTGGCTTGAGAAGCGTTAATGGACGTGGTCGCTGTATTAGCTTTTCCAGCCAAAACTGACGTTACTGTATCTCTTGTCACTGAGAATCCGCTGGCCATCGTGGTGACAAACGTCTGTACATAACATGCTTGTATCAACGAATGTGCCGGTCCACCTCCCAGATGTGGCGGTGGACAATACCCAGGCATAGAATTCTCCATTCGTCTTCTCATATCTATTCTATAAGTTTCATGGGGTTTCAAAGTCGGTTTTACTCCCACCATTGATATGTTATCCACTTCCATGAGGTTTTTATTCACATTGTGATTTGATATGAAATGCATCATCTGTGTTCCTATCGACTGACTATTGGGGGGTCCTGGAGAATTATATGGATATATTTGGCTACCAGGTGTCGACGGATTACTATTGAAGTTATCTTTACATGACCCTGTATTAGAAAATGCTGGACTGGAAATTGGAAATGAGCAGTTTGAATGCATTTGAGAATTATTACCGCCACTACTGTGCGGAGTGTCTGTACTTCTCGAACTGTTCGACAAGGTTGGCGATGGTTCCGGTGGTTGTAAAGTTTCCGTAGGAGATACGTTGCTGGTACTTACAATCCCAGCCTGTATCGGGCCACAGTTTTCATGCAACATAGGACTTCGATCCAGAAATGTGGAAGACGTTACAGGGTTATCATCGAAGCTATGTTTCGGACTAGATGTAGCATCTAATTCCATTTTATACGCATTTTGTTTCATATACTTAAGGCGCACTTGATTTTCTGTAAAATCGGAAGCATTTTTCATTGATACATTGCATCCTTTACAACAGTGAGATGATGTATTATCGATTCCTTTATCGCTACTGTCTGGAGTCGTATTTGGTGAAGGTGATGGATTTCCGACTACATCGTTCCTATAAGTGTTTGCAAGTTCACAAGATTGTTTGATATTTGATTTACATGTCTTTTCGGCTTGATTAAGTAAACCATAAGAATGATTTGAACCTTCATATTGACTAGCATCATATGAAGCATTGATTCCTACTTGTCTAGAGATAGTATTATTTAATAATACTGTCTGCTGTGCTAAGTACCCACTGGGATCATCCATAAACGACGGCACGTTGTTATTAGGAACATCATTTTTCAAGTCTGAGATAATTCTCATTCCGTTGTTACCGAACGTCATTACTTTATTTTCAACATGGCATGCTTTCTTTTTACTTCCCCTCGCCGAGTTTTTAGGCTTTTTCTTATTCATCTCCACATTGGGCCACTGCTGATTTATCATGTTGTAATGTTGCGGCAAGGGAGGGACACGAGAACACATGGCTGGGTTCATTGTGTGCTCGTTATTTTGAAAAGTATTATAAGAATTCATCGAATCTTCTGATATGTTTGCATTAGAATCATCATAATCTACACTTTCATGCTTGTGAGGTGTAAGGTTAGGACTAGATAGAGGATTTGTGCTCGAATCTGTTCTTTTAACTTGCCATGGAGGAGTTTTCGCAGGGTTTGTTTTAACCACAGCTCCATTTTGAATTACCAGTTGACCCTGTGGCACATATTGCTGGTTTTGAAGCTTATTTTGATTAACGTTTTCTGCTAATTGTGTCCTATAACCTTTCATAGCCATTTCTATCTGTTTTTGATTTTGTTGTATAAAAATCTGTTGTTGTTCGTTGATTTTTTGCATGACCTCCGGTGTCAAAGGTTGATTTAGTCCACAGAATATCTGCGATTCCTCCTCTTTGCCTGAATGCTTCATAGGTACATTATGATGTATAGCATTATCTTTCTTGTCGTCCTTAGGTTCCTGGTCTGTCATGTTTAGAGGCACATGGCCCATGGCGTTTTTGTAGTGAGCCGTGTGTTTATTGAACGACGTGTTAACACCGATGACCTGTCCATTAGTTCCCAAGACGGGCAGTCCGATATGTTGACTGCCAGGCGAGCCTGAAGGGGTCTGGTTAGGCTTTTGTGCGTCTAGGTTCTCTTGTTGCTGTGTTATCCAGCCGCTATTGACCGTGAGGTAGTGGGAACTCCTTTGTACGTGTGAGTCTTGTTTGACGTCATTGTCTTGTGGGACGTTTAGAATGTTTTGTGGACCGGAAGGGAAAGCGGGCAAGGCGGCCGGGCCCGCGCGCGGTTGCGCCGTGCCGGGCGACGCCGTCCTATTGTGGTCGCTGTCTTGCGGCTGCAAACCACCAATTTATACATTATAGTTATGGTGACAATGTGGCCTTTACAAAAATACTTCTTTTTACGCAGCGATACGAAGTCAAAATAAAAGCGGACCAGATACATAAACAAACTTTATTTATATGTTGTAAAAATTAATTAAACATTACCTTACTCAATGTTATGAGTACGTTTATTAAGTCCCGTTACTACCAACATAATGGATAAATAAGTTATTTATTGCGAACTTTTATGAATATTAAGTAAAGAATATAACCGCAAAGGCCGCTGGCAATGGTTCAAGTTTTATAGAGCAATGAATAAGTCTGAACGACTCGTTTAACAGCAGTACTTTTATATGATGTAATCCTTGTGCACGTCGTTAATAAAATCGTAATGAAACTAACCTTAAAATCGTTTAAAGGTCGTTCCCTCTGCACCATTAGTTGTGATACAGTCATGTTACACGGGAAACCGGGCCTCTTCTTCATTTTCTTTTTTACTACTGTGACTTCAGTTGTGGACACTGAAAACAAAAAGATAAAACACCATAATTTACGTAAAAGTAAAATACGCCCTTACTTTGATCAATTAACGACAAAGTATGTTGCTGTTGACCAAAATTACAGACTTGGGTGTCTTTTAAGGGTTCTGTGCCTAAAAAACACAACTTACTATGCCGTCAATATTTAATAAGCAGGCATCTTATAACTAACTTTAACTTAACCGCTCAACTTAATATGGGATGGCAAATAACTAACAAAACAATCGTGTCAAACGAAACAAAAAACCATAGGTTTCCAGTAACAAATATTTATTTACAATGCAGCAAACTTCCAAAAACCTAGATAAGATAATAATGTCTGTGACAATAGAATTCGTTGATTACGCACTTTGGTAAACAGTGTTAGAACAACAATGAAGAGGTCAGTTTGGCTAACAAGATAAACGAACCAGTGGGTAGTACAACAATGTACGCAACGACATTGAGACAGGCGCGGGGAGGGACCGACTGACTTTGCGCCGTTCTCCAGACGACCTATATTTAGTTAATACGATTTACGATTCACGATGCTATCAAATTCAAACCCTTTTCATTTTAATATTATTTACCTAAAGTAATTTTGATGAATAGATAAGTTGCAACAAAAAATATGAAGCAAGGACGGTATGAAATATTAAGTATCTGAAATCAAATGTACCATGAATTCGATTTCAAGCGATAATAAAATCTATTAAAACATTTCCCCTTATCGTGATAATTTCCGAGGGAAACTGCGAACGACCCGGATCGTAGGGAGGGAAATGGAAAATAAGCGGTTCCACAACAAATCGGAACAGAGAGAGCGCTCTGATGATCGACCCATTTATATGTAAAACGATAAAGAATCGCTCACCGATTCCGGCCGCGGACCCCACCGCGCGAGGGCGTCTAATCTGGTTGGACTCCCCCAACGGGACAAAACAATTAAACCTTCCTTAATCAAATAGACGAATTAAATACTAAAGGGTTGTTTTCGTGTAATGAATTACGAGCTCCAGCTACCATGTAATGTAACTAACAATATTTCAATATTGACGTTTACATCAACAAAATGTATCAAAAGTGAACCGGTCTCGTAATTCTATAACGCCTCATCATAATTAGTCAGCGAGCCGAGTATAATACCGTTATCTATTTGCACATTATCTGGCAGATTTGCAATTAAAATACGGGTTGTGTGCGAAACGAAGCGGGCGAGGCGAGGGTGGTCGCGGAGTAGGTGCGCGGGGGCGCGTGGGGCGGTGGGTGCGTCGTCAGATCAATAGTCGGCGGGGCGCGCGCCCACGCCACCGGCCGCTCTGCACCACCGCCGATTGTTTCGAATTACACCGCCTTTGTTTCCGCCGCTGATCGAGTCGGCTGCGTTTTTGTTTTCTCGAAACGGCCAACTTCCTTTACGGTAATTACACGACACTGTGGTTCGTCGTGTATACTTCCCGATTTGCGCCGGCCTCTCTTGGCCATTAATCTCATTAGGGGACGTTATCCCTCCCCTGCTTCTGTCAGATTTTTTTAAATGCCTATTAGAAAATTAATGATTTCCTTGACCTCATTTCGATTAAATGTCGTCCACCGCGTAGAATAGGATCAGCAATAATTTCAGCCACACTTGGTAATGAAGAATACTTGCGAAGGGCCAGATAGAGCGTAATGGGCGGCGGTAAATTAGTGGTGCGCAAACGGTACCCACGGGACCATTGATATAACTTTGTGGAAAAGGGTTTACTAAATCAAAGAAGATACTAAAGTAAATCGCTACGTTGGTTAAATTGTGTTACTCGAGGGGTTTCTCTGTTATTATTAGATGTTTATATTTGTTGAGAGAAGTCTTAAATGGAGCAACTAAGTGTTTAAGTTGAAGCGTGCAGGCAGATGGAGAAGGCTCATGGTGCTGCAAGGGGGTGTCGGGCGCACTGCAGGTTGTTACACCCGGACGGACGGCTGACGAAGTGCAGTTACCCGCTATTCATGCCGCGCACTAAACGCCCCGCACCCCCGCTCTGCCACTTAACAACAAAGAGACCGCTCTACCCTCTTTGTTACAAGAAACAACTCCGTCCTCTGACGTTGAACCACATTTTAGTATGGCTGTATTAGCCTCTTTTGATAGCAGTGGTTCGTGAGTGGAATGAGGAGATAAATAACAAAATGTTTAGATCTTTATAAGTTATACTTACTTATGGTCTTGCGACAATATGCCTATGTTGTAAATAAACAAAGAATATAGACCCAAATCAGGAACAACAAATGCAACAAATCGTTGAGATAAATGGTCGTTAGAACGTATGTACATACATACATTACAAATCAGGTGAAACCAATAGGTAAATGAAACTATGTATAGAGAGTCCTTTTACGACAGTATGCTGGAGAGGTTAATTTTCACTGAGACAGTCAGTTGCCGGTATCATGCGAGCCGGCATTCCGGCTAATCCCGTAGTTCACACTCGTGTAATTGGATGAAGGAACGGACGGCGGGCGGCGGCGCGGAGATTGCGCCCGGCCGGAGAGCCGGCACGGCTAATCGCATCATAATGCACCGGACGAATCCACACTCCCCTGATAGAACTCCGCTAAACCATTCTTCGTTCAAAAGCCATTCAAATTATAAAAACACTCGAATCCAGTGGCAACGAACAAAGGCCGCTTTAAAACCACTTGACTGGGAAACTTAGTTTATTCATAGTGAAGTTAGCGAGCTCCGCTGCAACACAAAGGCTTTTAATTTAAAGGTAAAGGCGGATAAGGGGTGGTACACTTTACGTAATGACGAGGTGCCCGCTTTACGCGACACTAAAAAAATTTCTAAACAAAAGGGGGCTAAGCGCGCAGAACGAAGCTAATAAAATTTAACATGATTAAGGCAACTCATTCATCGTTAATTATTTCCAAGTTTCAAGACGACCTTGCAACTGCGACGCCACCGCCCGCCAGACAGTCAGACAATTTCAATAACGTCTGACTTTCAATACGCGAATTTAATGTTGTTACCTCTGAGTTAAAAAGTGAATGTCAATGTCTAACTGGCATTAATGATTGTTTTACAGCCATTTCTATTATCGAACTCAATAAATGATTGAACGCTTGTGAGTTGTAAACTCGTTGTATGTAATACAGTGGGAAAAAATCATCAGCTACAATTGAATAAGAAGCATCCAATTCTTTATGATCTGTGGATACAGAAAAACAAATAAAAATATTTTCGGCTTTTTAAAATGCTTAATAGTCTTCATTATTAATAAAGCCTGAAGGAAATGAACATCAGCTACAATTGAATAAGAAGCATCCAATTCTTTATGATCTGTGGATACAGAAAAATAAATAAAAATATTTTAGGCGTTTTAAAATGCTTAATAGTCTTCATTATTAATAAAGCCTGAAGGAAATGAACTAAATTCCGGGAAGTAAGCGAGAAAAAGTAAAAATAAAGACATCCGCACAAGGCCTTCAAGTGAATGCCAAAGGTCCGACGATGCGACGAACGATCTCGTCTCACGAAACGTAAACTGCCCTTCTTCCTCCGTCAACAATTCGAGACCTCATTTCTCCCCTCGTTCTATGACATGAATAATAATTTGTTTATTGTTACTTTATTTCTCCTTGTTTACCCCAAAATTAACGATTCATCAAACCATGCCAGGTATTTAAACGAATATTTAAAGACAATTAGAGGGTTTTCGTGACTTTTACTATATCTCTATATTACTTGAATTTGAATAACTTGATTAAATTTCTATAAACAGAAACATACTTAATGTAATAAATAGACCTACCTAATAACACAATTTCTTTATTAGATATTGTATTGAAATCAGTCATAGAACTCATTGAGTCGCCATACATTTTTGAGCTATTTCTGAAAGTGCCGGCCAGCAAAAAAAATGGTTCGTATTGTTAGAACTAGCAATTTGGATCAAACTGTAATATGACACAAAACTTGAGGAATTGCTCTGCAAGTTATGCAAGTTCGAAGATTCGCCATTTTCATACAAGTGTTGGAAAACATGAAATAATCTCTTATATAAAAGTGAAGGGGTGACTGACAGACTATTGCCCAGCCCAAACCACTGAACCTAGAGACTTGAAATTATGTAGATAGATACTTTATATAGTGCAAACACCCACTAAGAAGGGATTTTTGGAAATCCACCCCTTAAGGGTTGAAAAGGGGGTACAAAGTTTGTATGGAAAAATATATTAAATAGACATTTCAACTTGAAATTTCGTAGGAGTACTTCTGAACACAAATGAGCAAACACGTGTTTCGTGGTTTTCTGAAACTCAACCCTTTAGGGGGTAAATGGGGTAAAAAAGCCCAACATCGATATGGATGTCGTTACTGAGGTTTTATGGGATGTTGATTGCGAAAATGGCATTTATTTTTAAGTCCTACACAGTAGCCATGTTTCAACTCACAAAGGGATCAAATGGGGTTAATGTTTTGTATAAAAAAAATATTAAATAGACATTTTGACGTGAAAGAAGTCCTTTTAAAAACTAACAACTTTTAATAGCAAACACGTATTTTGTGATTTTCCGATAATTAAATAAACCCATAGAATAGAATATCATTTATTTGCATTTGATTAGGGTACACTGGAGGTCTTTAAAAGATCTGCCTATTCAACCATTAACAATAGCATGCAAACACTATTTTAAATTAAAATTAACAATTAAGTACTAATACTTTATTTTGTTTCATAAATTGATACCTATGGATGTCGTTATTGAGGTTTATGTTGTTAACGAAAACGGTATTTATTTTGAAGTCTAACTAGGCGGCCATGTTTCAACCTTTCATTCAGAACATTCAGGGGTGAAAGGGGGCTTATTTTGTATGGATTTTTTACTAAAAGACATTTCGACTTGAAACTTCGTAACAGTACTTTTAAAAACTAAGCAAAACACGTATTTAGTGATTTTCAGAAAATATTTAGGTTTATTTACCCACTAACCCCCAACCCCTTGGAGGTTAATGGGTCAATTAACCTAAAAATCGATATGGATGTCGTTAAAAGGTTCTGTGGGATATTTATTGTGAAAATGACATTTATTTTGAAGTCCAACACGGTGCCATGATTCAACCCCTAAATGGGTGAATTAATGGGATTCATATTTTGTATGGAAAAATAATATTGAATAGACATTTCGACTTGAAACTTCGTACGAGTACTTCTAAAAACAAATAAGCAAACAAATCGATATGGATATGTCGATATTGAAGTTTTATTGGACGTTTATTGCGCATTTATTTTAGGGTCCAACACGACACGGTGAACATTATTCAACACCTAAAGAATTGAAACGGGCGGTGGTTCAATTTTTTTATGGAAAAATAATACGGGACGGTGTGATAGGAATGAGAACGAGAACGGGAACGGGAACTAATAATATTATAAATGTGAAGTTTAATGTTTGGATGTATGTTACTCAATCACGTAAAACCGGCTTAACGGATTTGGAATAGCACACAGTTAGTTATAGCCTGTGATAAAACATGGATACTTTTTATCTCAGCTATTTTCCGAATGTCCAAGCGGACGAAGTCGCGGGCAAAAGCTAGTGATTTCCGAATGTCCAAGCGGACGAAGTCGCGGGCAAAAGCTAGTGATAGATATTGTTAGAATTAATCATCTGATTCAATCGTCATTATGGCCTAAGAGCTGTGTGGGTGGGGTCAGTATCTGTGTTGTTATTACAAGTTAGAAAACCGAATATAAAGTAATGATAACTGATTATATGACATTGCTAAATTGTTTCGGATTATTAAACTAGCAATGTTTTTAAAACTTTTAGATTTTTTATGCATTCACAATGCTATTTTTATATTAAGATTATTAATATAATTGAAAAATATTAGAAAAAAACGACTCACCCGTAGCAGCTCAGACGGGACAGCTGCTACGGGTGAGTCGATTTTTTCTAATATTTTTCAATTATATTAATAATCTAGCAATATGTACCATTATTTTATGTTTCCAAGCACTTTCGGAATTCAATAAAATGAACAACCTTCGAACTTGGATAACTTGGTTCAAAACAATCATACAACTTTTATGCCATAATAACTATTGCTTCAAATGGCTAGTTCTAACAATCCTTACCTATTTTTTTTTCATTGGCCAGCACTTCAGAATAGGGATGTGGACTGTACTCAAATAAGTATAATTTTACCACGAAAATATAGTTTCCATAATAAAAAACACAATATTTTCTTCAATAAACAAGGGATTAATTTTTTATTTAATAAAATGTAATTAAATATTTCACCCTCAAGTCACGTGACAGTGAACACCAATCATAATGCGTGACGTCACTTGTTGGCAAACAAGAATTTTCGCTGTCAAGTACTATGGTGTTTGTTGATATTTGGATAATATTATAACTGATTCCCGTGAAATTTCTTCGAAATTTGCTCGATTATCTTTTTGAATCAATTTTTAAAGGTTTTCCCATAATGGAAAGTGGATACCTATATTAAGGCAGATAGTTCAAATTTGCCAAGAATTGATTGCTTTACGGTGGCTAATTTCTTCGCAACAAATAGTAACTTCTGCTCTGCTGAATTTAGAAATGTGAAGACCTCCATGTAAGTAATATACTCAGGATACATACATTATAATAGTAATCGTAGGTATTTATAAACTCGAAAAGTTAAATTGAATATAATTTACTAAAATAATATGATTTTCAAGTTATGTTTTATCTTTTTAACAAATTGTTTCATTTCTTTTTAGTTCCTCGAGGCAGTCATATGGAGACGTTGCTGTGGGATATGTCCAACTTCGTCGAGATGCAACTTACATCAAATGATCCTCACAGAAATACATTTTACTTTGTGTAGATACGAGTGCCGGATCCAGACGGGCTAGTTGAAGCCACATTTTCCGCATCGTTTTTGTACGTGGAACGTGAATAAATAGTTTTTCAGGTGTTTTAATAGTAGTACTTTCACATCTTATTAACACAAAACTATGAAATAACTTTCTATTACATACAACTTCGACAAATGTTTAGCAACAAGTGACGTCACAGCGGGCGTTTGACAGGTATCCACGTTTTGGCGCAAAATTTGAAATGGAATTTTAAATAACTTATTTTAAAGGTATTAGTTGTATTAAAAAACATAATAAATAGTTTGGGCTATATTTGGTACTTATGCATGGTTTTAAACACTTTCGCAAAAATAGTCTACATCCCTATTATCACAAAAAATATCCTTTTTTTGTTGTTTAATGTGAAAACTAATTATGAATTTGATATTTAAAAATCCGAATGGTTATGGCGCCGCCGGTTAAAGACCAAAAGCTTAGCTTAGCTCTCATTTTTCATACTTGTGTTTGTACATAGTTTGCAGTCTGCACATAATGTATGAAAATTTACCTATTTATTTAGCTAAGCTAAACTAATTTAGCTTAGCTTTTGGTCTGCAACCGGTATTAGGATATGGACACAGTTCAAATAAACTTAAAAAATAATATAAGTATGACACATACACTTTCATGCATGCCCATCACGACTAGATCACTTATAAACCGCGAAGATAAGGTATTTGAGATAGTGTGTATGTAACCTTATTTGAAAAGTGAAAAGAATCAAGTACCTTTCTTCTGCTCCATGTGTTGCGGCGGTGGCGTGGCGGGAGAGTGCGCCCGCGCTTGCAATGTAGCGAGCAGTTTCCTCTTGTGGTTGCACAGCTTCATCAATTCCGCACCAGAGCTCGCCTGGTACGGTTTACTCGCCACCTGAAAAATAAACGATCATCGATAAAGGAAGAACTTAAAATAAACTATAACCCTGCCATAAAATAATGGAAATCAAATACAAAAAGCACGCACTTTTACAATTCCCAAAAAAAACGGGTTTAATAGTTAAAGAACTAGTAATGTATCTTTTAAAACACATCAAGAGAGAATGCTACTATATAAATGTTAATACTAAAGTTGAAACTGCATTCAAAGTTTCAAAAGATATAAATCTAACAATTTATAGATTAACTATTTCAAATTAGATAGCTGGTTACACAATAGCTCCATCTTAGATTGCGCAATAAATAATGTCAGTGACAAACGGTTATTATTAGGTAACAAGTAACAAGCTCTGATCGATTCCTGCACGCCTACCAGTTATAACAGTACAGTTACGAGTTTAACCAATCGTGAAGCGATGAGTTTCCTGATATTGCGATTGCAACGCAGAGCCACTGCACCACTAGAGTTATACTAAGAGCTGGCTCCGGAAATAGGTGGCACACTAGGTAGTATGGCACACTAACAAGAGAGATTTCATCGCCCTGAAATTGTCCACCTATTTCCGGGGCTAGCTCTTAGTGCAAGTGCAAGTAGTGTAGCCCGATTTGATGAGCTCCCGATTATATTAATTTGTTCTTCTGTTTTACAATGTTTTAAAAATGTAGTCATATTTATTTCAAGAAAATAGTCATTCAACGAATTTAAAATTACAAGACGATGATTAAGCAGCTTGCCTTGTTTGCAAGAAAGAGAGTAAATTCATATCCCAGCTAGATGAAGCAAGTAAAACTACGAATTTGGGAATCTTTCCACGATTTTTCAACGGTCATTCATATAATAATTAATATCTGGGCGACCGAGCTTCGCTCGGTTATTACTATTTATTGTAATAAGGTGGTGTTATAAAACGTAGTAAGAGTAGTTATAATTTCTTTTTTATTTTCCAAAAACTAAAAAACTAATTGGTAATAGTCGGAGTATCGCCATCTTTGAAGTGCTGTGTACATTTTATTCTGTGGTGCTACTTTACTACATAGCCTCTGCTTGCCGCATAGCATGCTAGCCAAGCACCTATTTCAAAAGTCTTTGCTAGATGGTGTTAAACTACACAAAAATATACATATTCTGCGTCGAAAGAAAAACGCATGAAAACTCGAAAACATGCGTTTTCCCAAACATAAGACTAATCTAGATCGATTGTTTACACCCGAAAACCCCCATATACCAAATTTCAGTAAAATCGTTAGAGCCGTTTCCGAGATCACAGAAATAAATTTATTAGAAGATTAATATACGAGAATTGCTCGTTTAAAGGTATAAGATTTATATAGAATCCTGCCTACTTATTGCCTTATTTTCAAAATCTATCGCAATCGCTTTCATTTGATAGATGGATGTGACACATTGCTGCATTTCCTTGGTAGTTTTTTATTTGTGCTAAAAGAAGCATCAACGTAACTAAAAGAAGCAACACATCCTGAAACCGATTGCGATAGATTTTGAAATCAGACAATTAGCCCCCTGATTCCTGACGAATTATGAAACAGTACTCACAACATTGATTATTTAGGAAGATATATGTATAGTAAATAAACATCAAGCGGTTCCATCAGAACTAAATCGCAACACGTTCGCAGTTCTAATTAAAAGATGAATCAGATGGTTGTGTACGTACAGTAGCCGGTAACCGGGATGTTGTTGCGGCAAAGTACCTACGCGCGATAGTAATGCGCCCAATCTACAAACCCGTGTTTCCAACTTAACTGCTCTTTGCCCTAAATAAAACTACGATTGAGATGTTATTTTAAGAGGCTGCACATGCTTCTGAATGTCGTCTTTTACCTGTGGTTTTCATGTTTCATATTCATAAAAATAACATATGTTAGGTACTAGTGTTTACCATAGGCATCTAGGTTACTTATAGTGACAGTGAAATATTCTTTATTTAAATAAGCTCACATAATAAGCATTTTTAAGGCTCCGTTATGCGAAATCATTTGTCTCTGTCTTTTTCTTTACGTGTAAAGAGTATGGAAAATAACCTCACTTCTGCACTTTTTTTGATGTTTTTCGTTGTTAGGGTTCCGTAACAAAATGGTAAAAAAGGAACTCTTATGGTGTGACTCAGTCTGTCTGTCTGTCTGTCACAGCTGGATATCTCGAGAACTACTAATGGTATCAACTTGAAATTTGGAATAGTTTAAGATGACATTTGCCTAACTATTTTGCAAATAAGAAATAAATAAAAAATAAATATCTTTTTTACAACAGGGACTGAAAAGAGGTCTGAAACAATTTTAAGTGGGGCTACTAGGGCATGTAGGGTATCAAATGAAAGAGCGCCGTTTGCACGTTTTTAATAATTTTTCTTTTTTCTTTAGCCGCATAGTTTTCGACTTATGATTGTAAAAAAAAATACCGTTCCCCCCCCCTTATCTCCGAAGTTTGCAAAGAGAAAAATCTGAAATAATTCTATGTGATAGCAGTTAAAGATTACAGGAAAAATAAAACAATGTCTCAATATAGCACACTTTTTTAGAAATTTTTAAAATTTCTAAAAATGTTAACATTAGTTCCATTATCGGTCAAGAGATGGCGCTGACCTAAAACTGCAATACTAATTTTATTATTCTACTCTGCAGTGTGATTTGATGGTGCATTTATGATGGTACGGAACCCTCGGTGCGCGAGTCCGACTCGCTCTTGTCCGGTTTTATTTTTTCATCATCATCTTTAGCACAACTATCTTTCTTGAAAAAAAGTTATTGGAGCAACTGCACAGTACGTTAAAGTGTATATTATACGTCAAAAATATGGCCCGCGACAAGTGCTTTAGATGATATTCAGATTTTTTTTCACAATCATCTGTGAGGTTTATACGCAATTTAATACTTTTAGCTACTAGATAATCTCTTTAACTTGTCGTATGTTTTTTTTGTGGTTACAACTTTACGTTTTCTATATAAAAATATGGCCCGCGCAAACCATGTTTTCCTATTATGGCCCCTTAAATCGTCAATTGTTTTACCCTACCACCCTTTATGGCGTCTTGTAGCTGACAAGAAAAATGGGCGCAAAAAACTTGTCAGCTTTATCAGATGAAACGATATTTACAAATATGTATATCGTTTCCAGACTTTATATTAACAAAGATTAACAAATAAATATTATTATTTAATTAGATCATTACTTAATGAATTTTAAATTTCTTAATCAATTTACAGGGTTCAAGCTAAATTTAAAGTTTGAGTTATTATTCAGTCTAGGCTGTTACAAGAAAAAACATACAATTCAATATGCGTTAAGATAGGTAGTCAGAAGCAGACCCATTCCCACTGGCAGCACCCGTTCACGAGCATGACGCATGAACCAGCCATCGATCGTTTCGCTCAACCATATTTAAGGGAACTTAACGACCCGCCTCACACGACACCACCACCGCAGAAATGATTAAAAAGAGCAAAACCTACTAAAGCTACCCATGTTAAGGCATCGAATTGAAAATTAAAATCCAAAAAATTTTCATAGGCCTTTTACAAAATATATTCAAACAAGTGCCCTGCATTTTTTATGATTGCTCAAAAACCATAAACAGGCGGTATTGGTTAAAATAGAAACTATTGCTGGTCCTACTATGGACTTTTAAAGTGGATTTCCAAGATTTTGCCTTTTTTACTTTATCATAGGGTTAAATATTTTTGAGAGCTGGTAACACTGCAAGTCCGTTCATTATGCTTGGACGCCTACTGTGCGCCGCTGCACGAGCAAATTGCTCCACACTCCCGCTGACACAGCTGCATGCAAATCCCGAGCTTTTAATGCTTTTACAACAATGAAGCGTGTTTAACAATTTGCGATTATATCAAGGAAGCCAGGGGGCAAAACGGTAATTAAATTACACTGTGCCAACAAAGAATTTTACTTCTGCACTGATACAGTAAGAAAGATGGCTACTAGTACATATTTTATAATGCTATTGAACTGAATGTTTGGAAATATCGTATTTAAGCGTTTACACACACAATACGTCTGTCAATAGATTGTACAAATCATCGACTTATTTCTTAATTGAAACGTTATGCCGCCACGCCAGAACTGAGTGCCTTCACACACGCGGGAGGCCTCGCCAACGTCCTTGTACCAGTTACCGGACAATCACATTCACAACCAAACGTCAAATTACTGCCAACACCAATGCGACATGTAAACACTATTAGTACTGTACAGGCGGTCGGTCTTGAGACTTGATGCACAGGAATAATGAAGTCTACTTGATGGTTAGTTTAGAATTTCTTACAAGAAATGTGCTGCGAACTGCTGACTGACTATAAAGAGGCAACTTCATCTAACTAAAGTATTTAAATGGGTTTGCATACTTCTTCCAGCTTCTATTGTACGAATCCAGCAGAACACAATCGTTTAATTCGACATACTGATAAAACTTTGCCGATTTAGTTTAAATTTTAGTGAGTCTTTAATAATCTATATACAGTGGTGGACGGATAATTAGAAACACCAGTCGATTTTTATACAAACGAGGTAACTTTGAAGCCTTGGTTCTCCGCCAAGAATTAACCAAGCTGTGATCTGATGATGGCCAGGGAGTGAATGGAAAAGATTCAGATCGCCATACACACCCGATTGATCTGATCAGCATTCTATGAGCTGTAAGGATCAGAGTTATCAGTTTCAGCATTTTCATACATTTTAATGCTATTTTCGTAGTTTTTTTAAACATATCCAAATAACTCTTAGAATGCACATCAGATCAATTGAATGTGTGTAGCGATCTGAATTTTTCCATTAACTCCCTGGATGGCCATCATCATATCACAGATAGGTCAATCCTTGGCGGAGAACCAAGGCTTCAAAGTTACCTCGTTTGTATGAAAATCGACAGGTGTTTCTAATTATCCGTCCACCACTATATGTATAACTAGCGGCCCGCCCCGGCTTCGCACGGGTGCAATGTAGTTACTAAATGTAAAACTGTGCTAATGTGGTGTCAGTGTAAAGTTATTAGATTATACTACAGGATACATATACCTAGGAGGACGACATATACCTATACGACGTACGCAAGGGGTGTTATAATATAATTGACGTGTGTGTATGTCTGTCTGAGGCAACCAACCTAGCTCCCAAACTTATGGATCGATTTAAATGAGGTTTTTATGCATAGTTTATAGACGGCGGGAAGCGACTTTGTTTTATACTATGTATAGCTTTTGCCCGTGGCTCCGCCCGCGTGGCAGTCGGTAATCGTTGTAAGTCTTCCCTTGGAAACCAATGATCGGGATGAAAAGAAGCCTGTGTTAAGTATTCCAGACTTAATCTATTTCTGTGCCAAATTTCTCCTAAATCCGTTCACCCGTTCAGACGTGATTGAGTATGATATGATTGAGTAGGTAGGTACCTAACAGAACAACATCCAAACATCAAAACTTTCACATTTATACAATTTTGTGATTATATAGGTAATAGCTGCACCCCGCGGTTTTACCCGCGCAGTCTGTCGATTCTGTAACCAAACTCGCATCTCACTTTACTTCGCGTGAATTTGTTATTAGACATTTGTTTACTAAATGAGCTATTTAACTGATTGCAAAAAATTAGGTAGCCTGCGTAGCTATCTAAAAATCTTTTGTGGTAAAAAAAATTCTTATCATTATCTTATTTATGATTCAAAATTCCCGTGCAGTGAAGTGAGATTCGAAGTAGGGTTCGAGTTTGGTTACAGAATCGACGCCCTGTTAATGATTCTGTATTAGTTAGGTAAGGTACTTAATAAAATTTATTAGCGGTCATTTAACAAAATAAGTATAATAATATTATGTTACATATTTAATACTTACCTTATAGTTAAAAATTCTAATATCTTTGCTTAATAGTTATCTTCTTTATAAATAAAAATCGATGTATGTGTATTTGTTTCCTTTGCACTCCTAAACCATTCATCCACATCCGATTATGATGAAACTTTGGTGAATGTTTGGTGAATTGTTCTGCTTACTACTGAAAAGGTTTCTGGCTAAAAAAAAACGTGACATTGCAACGCATGCCGGGCAAAGATTTATGCCGGGTGTAACTAATGTTGTGCATTATTATCAGGCTCTCCATCGAAACACTTCTCTAAATACCACGTTCCTTGTCACGTTATCTGATGTTTGCCAGATGTTGCCGTTTTATTTGACTAATATTTCGTAAAGTAGTGAAAATAGGGATAAAATTTTATACAACATTATAAGAATCAAAGCTTGTCTTGAAAATCGGGAAAATTAGAGATTAAACGTCAGCCCGTGCAGTGACAACTGACATTTATTTTTCTTAATCATTCAAATGCACTAAGAAGTTTTAATTCCGATATCGAAGTCAACCACCCTAAAAATAGCTTTCTACCCCTTTTCAACCCTTTTAAGGGATACATTTCAAAAAAATACGAAACACGTGTTCAATTAATTTTGTAAAAGAATGTCTATGCCAAATTTCAAGTCAATCGGGCCAAGGAATCGCGTTCTCCCATACAAACTTTGCCACCCTGTTTCACCCTCTTAGGGATTGAATTTCGCAAAATCCCGTCTTAGTGAGCACCTACACCCTAAAAGGGACCCCCATGCAAAATTTGAGACTCCTAGCACTTGTAGTTTCTGAGATTTCGTGATGAGTCAGTGAGTGATTTCCGCTTTTATATATATAGATATAAATCAGATCTTGGATCCTTGTAAAGAATCTATAAAACTAAATCCCAGATCCAAGATCAGAACAGAAGGTAAGCTAAGAAAAGGCCATCGATAAATCCTCTTTAATGGTTGGCCTGTGTACTGATAGATAAGCCATTGCACAATACTGCAGGTCATTTCAATATGGCGCCAATCAACGTGATGGACGGCAGTCGGCAGGGCTGCGAGAGATGTCCCGGTGCGTCGAACATGTCATGCTAAGTAATGACTGCGCCCTAATTAATAGATACATTTCTCTGCTGAATTATTCAGTTATGCACACAATACTCATAAATAAGGCGCGTTGGTTGGGGCTGTTGTTAATGTTGGGTGGGGTTGTTAGTATTGGGTGGGTTCCAGTTTAAAGTACTTACTTTGCATTTACTTTAACTTTTAGCGTTGAATCTTTCCGAGTGGGCTAGAATGAATGATATTGAAAATATTTTGATTCTACTTCTTTGATTACGCGACTTTTGTAGCGAGCTGTTAGTGAGTAGCGACACCACGGACCCGAGTGCTCCCGGAAGTCGATCTAGGCCCTCGTCCCGCAGCAGGGGTGGACCTCAAGACAAGACGTAGACTACTTACACTTTTTGACAATCGAAAAATATTTTGATGTAGATTAGCCGTCTGACTTTTGTTTAAAGTGCATTTTATTGTTTGGGTAAAAAGTTGCTAAAAAAAATCCCTTCTAAATTCGGGTGCATAAATTGAATTCGTGCTAGTGACGTGGCGTGTGTGTATAGGTGCCGGCATATAACTTGGCAAGAGAAAGATGAGACAAAAGCTGCGCCGAGTTTAGTGTTTGTAGCTACTGCGCATCTTATCAGTTATAATCAAAATTACTTTCAGGCACTTTCATACAAATTCAGCCGTACTTGTGAAGAAGTTCGGCTTTGCCAGTGTACCTGGATTAACAGTTTTGAGCTCCATATCTATTCACGTTGACAAAGGACTTTTTTGAATGACCCAATAAACAAAGTTCTTTGAAAAATAAAAATACAACAATACTCTTTAAGTCCCTGAAATACGATACGAGCAAGCTAAGAACGGGCCGATCAATCGTGACAGGCAGCAAAGCAATACAAACGGTCGTTTTATTTGCGTGCGGCAACTGAATGTCGAGTAATTTGTCGGCGCATCGTCGTCGGGAGCCCGCCGCTAATTAACGGGGACATTTACGGCTGCCAAACTTGCCTGTGTCTGTACAACCTGCCGCCATTCCATCCCCGCCCACACCCACCGCCCTGCACTGTCACTGCACCACACTGCACTTTAAAGTTACTGCCTTGACTAGATAAGTACACTATTTAACGGATTATGAAAAACTTTGTTATTCAATTAAGTATATGAATGAATTATTTATTCGGTCACAAGACAATCTATTTTTGATACAAGTAGAGAAGTAAGTATACGTTTTCAAAAAGAACTAAAAAGTATAAAAATCTGACTAAAAACATAATAAACGGACTAAAAAGTAAAAAAAAACACCCGACTTCATAAGACGTTTTTTTTATAATAGATACCTATACCTTACGATTTCGTAACTATGCAGATTTGAAAATATTATTTCTTGCTTTCGAGAGCCGTTTTGAAGCTGTTTTTGGAAGGTTTTTTTTTTCTTATTTTCAACTTTTTTGTGACAGGCGTAAGCGATGATTTATCTAAGTTACAACAGCCTAATGTCAGTTGCTCATCACATTTTACAATACTGCTTTTCTCGATGCAAGGGCTTTAATTGTTGAGGAGTTCTCCTGGTATCTCATCATCAGCTCCACTTCATACATACATTGCTTAGCAACCATCTTAAAGTAATCGAGTCGTACCCGTGCAATACTTAGTATTGAATAGTTCTGATTACCATCTGTGGTGTTCATTA
Source organism: Agriphila geniculea (assembly GCA_943789525.1). Classification (NCBI taxonomy): domain Eukaryota; kingdom Metazoa; phylum Arthropoda; class Insecta; order Lepidoptera; family Crambidae; genus Agriphila; species Agriphila geniculea. Next base: position 13,098,865 of record OX038882.1, on the reverse strand, counting down.
TCAGTTCCACTTCACCATATGGTGCTTTTCAAAAGCATGAGCATGAGTTACTAAGCAAATACCGAAATCGCTATAAGTATGCCTGTTTTGAAGTTTCTTGTTTTCTCCAGGATCCCATCATATTTTGAAAGTATACTCTTTTAAACAAAAAAAAAATCCCTAAATCGGTCCAACTGTCTTCCAATAATTGAGTAACATAACTTAAACAAATTAATCCCGACCAACTGAGAAGAGAACCTCCTCCTTTTTTTGAAGTCGGTTAAAAATAACTGAAAAGAACTGAAAAGTTAGGGCGTGTAGAGTTAGAAGCTTGTCTCTACAGGAGGTTTGATAACTGTTTGACAGTGACAGGCCATATGAGAACATTTTACATGACAATATTGTTAGAGGGATCAATTTAGTATTTGACCATTTTGTCCTAGCTTGTATCGTTTCCCTGAAAATTGATGTGATCTGCGAAACAGGGCACTTTTATGGGTGGAGGGATGATCTACGAAACAGGGCACTTTTATGGGTGGAGGGGTAACACGGTTGCGGGAGTTGTGCGTTATAAATAATCATTTATATCCCAGGAGCATTATAATGCTCTCCCACTCTATAAATTTGTCGAATTTCCCATACATTAAAATCTAGAATGAATATACTGCAACGAAGCAAAACAAAAATGAATCAAATCTACAAACTCGTCCCAGCTTCCAGAGTAATTATCCCTCATTTAAAGGTCAGTGGCTGTTGGAGGGGATTGAGGTCCCCCTTCCATTATCTTATATAGGTCAAGCTTTAGGCAGAGGAAAACAAGCACAAACACAAGTAATTCTTAATAAGGAAGATAAATGAACAATATTGGAAATGGCAATATCGTTAAACATAATACTTTGGTACAATATTTTTTTTGAAAAGTGTGAAAGATGATTTTTGTTTTCTTTTATCACTAAGTGGGTAATCGTTTTGTTACCGCAAGGGCAGTTCTTTCTTTGTATGAATGTTTCAATGAATGAATGGTACCATCGGAAAGTGGATTAGGGAGAGGGTCGTATTGATATTGTCATATTGAATATCGATGGCCTTGACCTCGATGCAGAGCAGAGGGGTTGCTTGCTACGTATACACTTTTACATGGTCATACAATACAACAAGCCACTTTATAGTAATTTGTTTACTTTCCCTTCAACAATAATTGATAGAGATAGATACTAAGATTAGTACAAATATTTTGAATAACCCAAAGCCAAAATTAAAAGGATAAATCTAACCATCATTTAATATTGTAGTCAAAGGAACCTAATATACATGTCAAAGTGACTAACAGTGTTCGCGTCCAGGTAACACTTAAGACAATGATTGTATACGGCTCCATTCTACATCGGGAGCTGATCTCTAGTCACAATGGCCAATAAACAAAGCCGGTATAGATGGTAGACAAAGCCGCCCGGCAGTTGCCAGCTACATACCTATCTTCCATCGTCGGTGCGGCAGCGGCCAACCGTGTCGCTTACAACTGTCAGTAAATACGTTTTATTGTGCCATATGCACGCACGTTAACCAACATACGCTACCTACGATATGGGAATTTAGAATGGACGTTTTCCAATTAGAGTTGCATAATTAAAAAAATCAATTAGTGACTGAGATCTGATACTCTTATCGATTTCAAAGGCGTCAAACGGAAACAACTAGTATAATGCAAAAAGACCAGAAAATCAAGATAAGTAATAAATTGTTATATTGTGCTAGCACGATGCTACAAGAATCAGATAAAGCAACTCGTTTTTATTAGTTATTCATTTGACCATGACCACATAATATTGAATACAATAAAACTTTAAACAGTAACGTGAGTGTTATAAGCTAGTTTTATAAATTACCTACTTGAATTTTAAGTTCGAGTAGACCTCAAGCACTCAAGTACTACCTAAATTAAAATCAGACACAGTACAACACCATTTATTGCTATCTCGTCGAGATCGTGACTTATCCAAGCCAAAGTATGCACATGTTTTACTGGGTACAATACAAGGAAAGCTACTTAAACTTATTTAAGTAATTGCAAAAACTAGAAAATATTTACTACATTATAAGGGTCTGTTTTAGTGGTTCCATGCAGAATCCAGATATCGTCTATTCTATTTTCAGGGCAGTATTATATGAAATTAAGTATCTGTCAAATAAGGTTCCGGAATTTAACCACAAACTGTGAAATTGATGGCCTTTAACGTACCAACATCAAAGCTAAAAGTAAAGGCCGTCATTCATTAGAATTATTAGTGATCTTTAGTTGGTGACAGTTAAGTCATTATGGTATGATACTGCTCGTGGTTAGGTTACGTTCTAAACAAGGCCTGCGCTGCGCGGCGTACTCCGGAATGCAACACGCTGCCCTGCGCCCGCGCAGCCACTTTCACCACGCGCTGTGGGAAAGTCGAGGCATTAGAAATCATCTCGACGTTTAGTTTACACTAATAGTGAAATTTATTCACGCTTTATTTTATTTGCACACTTCATATTCACTTATTACATATTTCGAAATGAGCCTTTCTATTTCCAGTTAGTACGTAATAATGACTAAGCGTAATGAGAAATTACAAAATCTAAAAGATTTATGAAGTACTTAATTATTCACAACATTAATAAATAGGTAATAATAATAACAATATCGATAAACGATGATACCAAGTAATAATATAGCTTTACGTTGACGATGAGATGGCCATAATACCTCAATACCATAAGTTGAGAAGAATTATTGAAAACCGAATTATAATAAGTAAGCAACATCAAGATGTGATTGATATCAGACAAGAATGCCTATTGAAAACATGAATCACGGCCTCGATAGTAAATGTCACTTGCTCGCGGTCGCCACGCGGAAGAGCCATATTTCTTTGTTCTTGAGAAAGACAAGACAATGAGATTCCATCGAACCTTTCGAATAAATCGAGAGAACGTTTACTGACAGGCGAGGTGAAACAGGAGGTTTTATGATGCTTAAAATGTCATAGATAGAACCCTTTTTACAAGCAGACAAAAGCATCATCAAAGAACATAATTTCATCATAACATTACTTTTACATTCAAGTACTTATAGTTAGTTTTATTTATTCGCAAGGCAATTGATCCGCTAATCAATAGTTAGAATATTTAGGTAGACCATAAAATCGTGAATGCGTCTTCTTTACGAAAATATGAACGGCACGACATCAGTTTTTTAAATCATATATATCTTATCCCTACTGATCATAAAAACTCTCTTGATATCAGGATAATCTCATTGAGAAAGGATGTACGAGTAATCACAAACTATAATGTAAATGGAATCTCACACATCCTAACATCAAATGACGGCCGGCAGATCGACGAAATTAATAAGTAGGTATTCATAATATTGAAATAAATATTATTAAAAAGATTGTTTGAAATAAATATTATTAAAGAAATTGTATGTAGGGTCCACTTACGACTATTGCATTTTGTGCCATGGTTGATACAGTCATCAATTCGGTTAAATCTTTAGCTTTCTAAAGAAATAACAAAACATAAGGTAGGTTTAGTAAAAGACCGTACGTAAACGTAACCTATAATATAGTCTAGATAAGAAGGAAGTACCCCAGAACAGAAGAAGTGACGGTCGACATTTTGAACCGATTCAAAACAAGCTGAAATGTAACCAAATAGAGATAACAATGGTACCCAACTACCCAAACGACTAAAGTCCACAAACCACTTCGTTCAGTTTGAATGCCGAGGAGACAAGTATGGGAACCGTGTCGCGAATTTATGTGTAGTATCGTCCAACTCGTAAATAGAAGGTAATGGTCCATAAACGTCCAATCGGCAGCTGTATGTGAGGCTGCGACGGTATCGGCCCCGCGCCTGCGGGACTCCGGCCCAGAAGTAGACAGACAAGATTCAAGAGTCATCTTATCATAGAGTAGTACGAATATTATTATAATACAACTCCTTGATGTATCATAAAAAAATAGAATAATAACACCTAGAAGCCGAGTCCTCGTATGTAAAGTGAGGCAACTAAAACTGAGCCATAAAGGCTAAGTTTTCAGATTTATATCCTTTATACGTTACCTAATCGTAATTAAAATTCAATAAAATAGTAACCAATCCCCTAAGGCTAAGGGTAGGGAAATTTAAAATGTTTCTTACTTCTAGGAGTACAGCCATTATGGCTAAATCTCAGTTTGTCTGTTCTTTGCAAGTAGAGAAAACTATGAGAATTTGAGTGAATTATATAGTCGGCCAATATGTGATGTGAGTGAATAAAAATCTAATAAAACATTAATAAGCACAAATAAATAAAATGATTTCACAGTAATTGTTGTCATTGCTAGTACATATAATTTCGCGGTTCTGAAATACAAACCAATGCCAAAGATAATGACACAGTATAATCAAAGACAGATTTACACAATAAATTACAGACGCTTTATAAGCCCGCAAGGTATATTTAAAAGGTTTCCTCCACAATGTAAATACAGGCCATTTATCTTATTTATTGCATCATCACAGTACGTGATAAGTGTTAAGCACCTGCATTTTTTGCTACAACATGACCAACGAGCGTGGATACAATCTGAAACTGGTATCGAGCAAAAACATCTACTATACTTACTTACAAATATACTCACAATCGTCAACCTTGAAAGGAAAACTTGTTCAAATAAGCAGATAGAATCATTTATTTGTTTTACGTATTCGTATCCATCATTAAATAGCGTTGTTTACTGGTGCCTGCCTACCTAAATGAAAATAAACTGAATTTGGTATGATATAACAGCTACAGGACCTAAAACTGTATCAATAATATCGAAACAACTATCACTGCTCTTTGTAACTATTTCATTTGTTTTCTTTAGTGTAGTGTAGAAGGTACAGTTCAGTAATAGTACGAAAATGTAACGATGGTTCCTCCTACACAACTGCGACTGTGATGACGAATGGAATTACAGCATTGAATCAAATAACTACATTACATTACCTAAAAACGAATCAGAGAACATCACTTCCCAAAAAGTCACCTCTGCAGAGTGCAGATAGTACTATCCCCGTCAATTGGTAATGCGCCTGGCGGCCATGATTTTAACCTCAAAAACGAAAAACAATTGTAAATTTCTTATATACCTAGACCCTATCTTATTGAAAATAATTATTCAATAATTAATATATTAGATTACCTATTAGAATTTTCTTGTTTCATGACTTTTTTAGTTGCGGATCACGTCAACGTGGATGTTAATGTGACAAGGTTCCAGCGCATTACCAATTGACGGGGATAATAGTAATTTTTAAATCCAAGATCTGACACAGAATACATAAACAGTACAAGTGCTCTGACTGAACATCAAGCGCCATAACTGATGTCGAAAATAAAAGAGACTTTTGACTTTTTGTAGACGAGTGATAAAATAATGATAGATACCTATCATAAGAATATAGATAGATAGTGTAAATAATAATATCAATAAGTAATGGTAATGTTTGTTAATTGATAATAAATGGTTGTGAATATTGAAACGATGAACAGAACCCCAACACAACAATGCGTAGAAAGGATGCGCCTTGTTTAACCGGATCACTTTCAATCAATACATTGTTTGATTCTTACCTCAATCACGTTTAAAATATTTTTCTTAAAATATTTTACTAAATAAGAAAAAAATTACACAACCAGAAAAAGAACCAAATACAGAAATACCTTTCAATATTTAACTGCCATGCCATACCACCCACCACATGAATATCAACAAGTCAAAACAGATTGGGATTCGTGACACAAGATTACATCAAAATTTCTTCTTTTATTTTACCTTTATTTAATGCATAATTATGCTATTAAAACAAATCAATTATTTAAACAGAAAAGGACATGTTTAAAAGAAACTTAATTACTTATTGATACTAAGACCATAAGAGGAATGAAGTGAAAACTGCAATGCAAGTTTAAGTTAGTTGTTAGTTAACCTGAGGAAAGGATAATTTTACATCGTTTGTGGTGTGAAGCTTAGTAAAGAAATTAGTATAATGACAATTATTGTGCTGGCTTAGGACAACACTAAAATTATTAATTATTGAAATACTATCGACCAAAAACTAATGCTTTAAATTAATTCAGAGCAGCATTATTTTCTTTTAATAAAGATTTTGCGATAATAATGAGGAAAAATAATACTTAGTTACGCAGTCCACGCATTGAAATCTCTATAGTTAACAATCAAACTAAAACGATAAACTAGACTAGCATTCCTGAATTGAGTAGACGCAAACCACAATGACAACACTAAAGTATAGATACATCCATGGAATCTCATCAATCGCCGACAGCATGTAAAAGATACGAGTGGATCAATTCACGATTCACTATTCCAACTGAATGTGAAATCGAGATATCGCCGAGTGCATCTCAAGACGAATACTCGGGACAAAGAGGAATCGATGAGAGTTGGAGTGTGGGGATGGGAGGTGAGTGCAGCGACCTCCCCCCTACGGGTTGTGGTGCAATTTGTACATTTCAAGTGCACACAAAGGCGAGGCGAGGAGGTCGCAGCAAGCTTTGACAGAATTAACTTGTCCGTCGCACGGCTGCGATCGGGTCACCTTTATTGAAGAGGACAACGAAATGGAATTTTTAAATGCATTCTCCCGAGTTTCACATCTAACATCTCAAAAATTTAAAAACTATGTTCATTGACGAAATATCCATCGGAAGTAATCGAAAGTAATCGAACGTAATAATAGAAAGGAGACATCTAAAGATTAGGATGCGTAATTATAAATAAGACTGGAATTTTATATATCAGTAAACAAACAAACCAACTTTAATAATTCATAATACTATAACATAATATTTTATCAAATCTGTTAATTCGGTAGTTGGTTCGCCATAAGCTTTCATTAAATATTAAAAATGTAAACTGCGGAGAGCCAAACTAATACAATATAGGAAACTATAAATAATATCAGATAAACTCTCCGCAGATTCGCGGCGAGACTTTTGATTTCCAATTGTGGAATGAATCGCTATTGAAATCAAATCAGTAATGATAAAGTCAGATCGATAATTAAGTCCAGTTACACTGCACAACCCAATGCAGCTATTAATCGTATTTTATCTTCCCCGACATGTCAAGGTGACACTGACATAGTAATTGGCCTAATTATGAATGTCTTGACTCACCTTCTGCACGGAACAGCCCTTCACTCGATAATTTTGCAATAGCTGTACTTATTTATATAAAATGACAAATACAACATAATGAATAAAGCGGAGTCATAAAATTACTCGTAGATGTGAACCGCACCCTGATTATCTAAAAAGAAACTATTTAGCGACCGGTTTCATTCCACATACATTGCTACTTTTCTTTGGTATGTTTTTTTTTAATCCAAAAAGAAGTAGCAATGGATCACTATCATCTATGAACTGCAACCGGTCGATAGGTGGTTTCTAATTAGATAATCAGCCCGCCGGTTATGTCTGGTTATCTCTGGATGGTCAAGCACATCTGTGGTTTATAATTATTGCATTAATCGATTAATAAATAGCTTCGGATGTTTTCAGAGTATCTTCACGATAAAATTCGAAGCCACGATTGAGTAGATTTCCTGGATCAGCTCGCATGTCATCATAAACTGGCGCTGTAAGTGTACGACCGATCAGGAAATGGGCTGGACTTAAGAGTAGGAGACCATTAGGGTCTGAAGGTCTGAGGACATAGTTGAAAGTGGAATAGTATAGCTAAGCTAATCTAAACATTTTTATTAGCATCTTAGCAAGCCTTAAGAACATATTGTACTAGAGTAATGTAATCCATTAAATCCGCTTTATAACATATCATCGAAACTAAAGACTTCACAATCAGTATATCCTGAGTATCATTAACATAATAACTCCACAATATTGCCGTAAACAGATTACACTGGTTAATTCGCCTATTATTATAGTTATTAGCTAGTGAAATCACTCTTTAACGCGTTATTACTGTGTCAGTCAATCATAGATCATTTTATTAGATTTTCTCTTCCATAGCAGAAACGAGCATTTCGGTAAATAATATTATTACATACAAAATGGGCGCTCTTTTTGTTGGCACATTGCCATAAACGTTCATAAATGGATATTATAAATGGCACATTTGTGCTTGTCAACGATCAACGATACATAAAAAGATAGAAGCTGTAGCTGAGTATGGTGCGCGCAGAAAAAGTGGAACGACTCATTCGTTTTCGATGAATTGTTGCGACCGATCCTTTGTCCAGTAAAAACATGACTATAAACATGTATCATCAGTGCGCTGCAGAATGGCGCTTATGGTTAAAATTAATGGAATAGAATACGCAGTTTTAGCTTATTAGAACAGTAGTTAATTTATTTCCACTTTTAAATGGTTTACTGGATGTTTTAAACGTTGTGAATAATGATTTACCTTAGGATCAAAACTGAAAGTAGTCTCTGGTCTCAGAGGGCAGGGCAGCCCGCATTTACAGGTGCCAGCAGTCTGGAGATAGTCCCGCAGCTGTGGAAGAGTGCTCAACGCCGTGCCACTCGGACTGAAACAATGAAAACGTAATTGTTATTATGAGCTAGTGTGTTGAATTGAAATTAACATGTTAATCGCATTTTGCTTAAGTTGGCTGATTTTTTTTGTATTATCTTTTATTTCATTTTATTTCGCCATCGGAAGTAATGATTTCGTCTTTCGGTTTAATTACATATTTTCATATTTTGCTATCATAGGAGGTGTATCCTATTCCTACGTATAATCTAAATATTACTCTAAGTATAATCTGATACTCATTACCCTAACCTAACTAGAAACGTGAGAATGAGGAATGCAAGCAATTATGCTTGCATTCCTCATTCTCACTGCATTAGCAAAACTCATTCTTATTGCATTAGCAAAACTGAATACTTTACCAAGTCAATAATTAAGTATTCATTGACTAACAAAACAAACAATTGTGAGCAGTGATTCGTGTAAACTGGGGGGTGTGCGTTTGCTGAAAAGCGAGCGATGCAAAGGTTTTAGTCAAGCGTGAGCGAGGCGAGCTAATCACGCGGGAAACTGACTGCGCCGCTGTCAATCGATATTTAATTTCTAAACCCTACCCTATTAGCACACATCGTTGCATCTCAATAAGCCGTTCAAAGCAAATACAGTTTGACTCGGAAAATAGAGCCTGTCCCGGGGGCGTTTTCTCGAAATTGAAACCCATGTATTGCCTGACCAGGCTAACTTGGATGTCATGACATGATGGTGCTTGTTTATTATAAGGTTTCTCTTTTTATAGCAATTACATAACAATTCAATAACTATTAGTGTCCACGCCAGAAAAAAAAACAGTTTTGCTTGTTGTGCTAAATGCGAATGAGCCTAATTTCTTACTACACTCGCGATCGCGAGCAAAAGTATGGAATCATAGGCCTATTTTCATACAAACGAGGTAACTCTGAAGCCTTGGTTCTCCGCCAGGGATTGACCTAGCTGTGATCTGATGATGGCTATCCAGGGAGTTAATAGAGGAGATTCAGATCGCTATACACACCCAACAGATGTGATCAGCATTCTGTGAGATATTAGGATTTGTTTAAAAAAAACCAGGAAATTAGCATAAAAATGTATGAAAATCCTGAAACTGAGAACTCTGATCCTTATATCTCTTAGAATGCTGATCCGATCAGTAGGGTGTGTATAGCAATCTGAATCTTTTCCATTTACTCCCTGGATGGCCATCATTAGATCACAGCTAGGTTAATCCTTAGCGGAGAACCAAGGCTTCAAAGTTACCTCGTTTGTATGAAAATAGGCCTGTGATTCCATACTTTTGCTCGCGAGTGTAGTTTTCACCCGCGATGTTCGAGTGGAAAGCTAATAAGAAGTCCGTCGTGAAACGAAGAATTGGGAATAAAATCTTTATTTCACATATTTTAGTCTACAGTATGATAAATAATAAGCAAATTAAAGATAAACACTTCGTCGAAGATACTCATAGTCAAATAAGAACAGACAACACATTCAGTGACAAGGCAGCGTATGTCAACGGTATTATTACACCGCGATTCGTTTTACAAACAGGCTCTTTCATAAACGCTCCACATGATAATTCACGGCGATTGTTCACGGTCTGCTACACTCGGTAAAGGTAAACCGCGACCACAAAAAAGATTTTTGTTTACCAGCTTTTTATTGAAGCGCGGAGTCTGTGGCTTTGACCACTAGGTACACCTATACGGGGTGTTTGTGTGCGGTGAAATTCGCTTTTTTACAATCACGCGCAACGTTTGGGGGAGTTTACGTAGACAGCTGCCTGTAATTGCTGTGCTGGGCACGCAAACCTTTTCGCACCTTGCTTGCGATACTATCCTACATGATACGCTTATTGAATACAATTACTACATAAAACAAATATGTTATTATTATCTTAATTAAGTAGGTACATACCTATCAAAGTGACGGAGACTGATAGCATTTGTATTTGAACAATTAATATTATCAAAAATATCAACAAAATTAATAAACGTTGTAATCTATCATAACGTGAACGTCGACCGGCACAATTAACAACATTGTCTAAAGCTGTAAATTTTACATGAGTTGAAATCCCAATTAAGCTGCAAGGTTCGGGAAACAATGGGTCGGGACGTCGGGAGTGGATTGAGGATGACAGCCCCCTCAGCACGACACTTCGACGAAACGTGAATGTCGCCCGGCAACCTGCCTTGTGACGAATTATAGCGTCGTTATTGCAATAACGCGATTAAGTTATTGTATCGTGTTTTAGTAGCTTTAAATGCAATATTTTATTTAAATATTGATTAATAAAAGATATGAGCAGGAATTAGCAAGCTTCATTAAATTAAAACCAGTTCGAAACCAGCTAAGTATATCTTTTTTAAACAAAAAATAAAATCTGATGGTTAAATGAGTCTATTTCAGTAAGAATAAATATATATTTATTTAAATATCCCACTCACCTCATATCCACTAGTATTTTATTTTACTTTATTATATTACATATTTCGTCTAAAAACGGTTGTTCACGGATGTTATACTAAGTATTTACTTTTTCTGTAATTTCTATGGATTAATATTATTACAGTTATAAAAATAAATCTGGTAATAGGTAGGTACCCATTTAAAAGTAATTTTAAGTGTTAATTGAATGAAACATTTACTAAGAAAAACCAAGATCATAAATCTTATGAATAACGATATTAAATCTATTAGGAAGAATAAATGATTCTAAGAAACAAGCCACACAAGACACGGCTGAGTTGTTACACGAACTCTGTGCCTCAATGGCCTTGAAGAAAATGACTAATCGCCTCAGTCTACTTTATCCTCGTTGACAAACAAGTAAGTATAGTATAGGTTAGAATAGCTCCTTTTATTACAGGACAGCTGCACTCAAATAAAACTTGATTATATACTCGACAATCAAAGTAGCGCAAAATTTTACAACGTAGGTTACATTTACATACCTACGTAGATCTATGCAAATATAAAAGAGAAAACTATTGAGGAAAAAGGTCATTTGGAAAATATTTCACTCATTGCAGCTTAGGTTTAAAAAAACCGGCCAAGTGCGTGTCGGGCCACGCGCAGTAGGGTTCCGTAGGTACATTATACCATACCATATTTTAATACCGCTATCATTTTTCGTCTGAAAAAATAACTTTGTTTTTCACAGTGTTTGTATGAATGACAAAGTTATATTTGCGGTTTTGGAAAATGTACTATATCTCGAAAACTAATTACTGTATCTCGTTCAAAACAATTTTCGTTGAAAGTGTTTATTAAGATCTAAAGTTTATATTTTTTTTAGATTTTTCACCCTCTTACTTTAAAAGTTAAAGGGGGGGGGACACACATTTTACCACTTTGGCGGCATATATTTTTCAAACGGTTGACTTTAAAAAAAAATAGTCTTAGGAACCTCAATGTCATTTTTAAAGACCTATCTATAGACAGCCCACAAGTATTGGTTTGATGAAAAAAAATATTTTCAGTTTCAGTTCCATGTATGGGGAGCCCCCCCTTAATCTTTTATTTTTTTATTTTTGTATAAAAATCGTAAAGCGGTTCACAGAATACACCTGCCTACTAAGTTTCAACTATGTAGTCCTAATACTTTTGGAATAAAGTGGCTGTGACATACGGACGGACAGACAGACAGACAGACAGACAGACAGACAGACAGACAGACAGACAGACAGACATGACGAATCTATAAGGGTTCCGTTTTTTGCCATTTTGGCTACGGAACCCTAAAAACTTGCAAAAACGGATTGTATAAGTGATTTATGAACATTCATTAGCATTCTATCTAATCTAAACTATTTAAATATCCAACAGATTATTAAATTACTGAAAAAAGTAAATGATATTTAAATAATGTGTTTTTCCATTAACTATGCATGATCATACTCTGTTGAATTGTATAAGCGAGGTAAATTAACTAGGTTTAGTATGATTAGAAACAATAACTAAATTAAACACGCTCAGTTACTAATCTAACTGCACATCCACAATCCACAATATCAGATCTCCAGCGGTCGTGATTGATCTCATTCCCTTTGTAAACGAAGGCGGGGCACAATATAATGGGTGAAATATCCTGGCGTGGAGCCAATCGGTGCCGGCATACAACAACATCGACGACAGTTCGATTGAGAAATATGTCGCTCGTGAATATTTTGAACTCTTCGGAGTTCCTACTTCCTTCTCAGTTCATAGTAATTTGCACTATATCAATCGTTCAAATGAAGAAGAAAGAACATAATAGATTACGTTAACAGGCTTTATAGAATGTCGCTCATGAACTAGTTCCTACATCCTTCTCAGTTCATAGTATATTAATCGTTTTTACGAACATCTTTCATCGTTCAACGTGATGAAGTTCTGCGACGAGTCAGACAGAAACGCAAGCTTTTGCAAACCGTCAAACAGGAAAAGTTGTATATCTGGGGCACGTGCTTAGGCACGATAGATACGAGTGGTATACTCTTGTAACTAATGATAGGAAAAGTTGCAGGAAAAAGAAGACCTGGTCGCAGAAGAAAGTCTTGGTTGCGAATCATTCGGGAGTGGACGGACGGGAATAACAAGTGCCGCCGAACTCTTTCGCCTTGCCAAGGACAAGACCAAGTATACGGAACTGACTGCCAACCTTAACTAGTTGGAGAGGCACCATAAGAAGAAGACGAACATCTTTGCTAGATAGAATGTCATAATATCACGGAGTGAATATAGGGTAATGAAATGAATGAGAAAATAGTGAAACGGTGAATGGCATTTTCTATCCGAGGAGGAACTAAGACGGTTCCTTCAGTTAACACTTTACAGCTTTGTTTAAAATGTTGGTTCTAAGTTGGTTTTGGTACCTATAGCTTTGTATTGGTAGACCTTTTGATTCACCAATTTACATAACTTACGTATAGGTAGGTAGGAACGTTTTATGAAGACCTCATTTTGCACGTCGTCACGTTTGATAAGCAGGTTAACTAAAACCAAAGTTTTTTATTTATTAAGGAAACAAACGGTCATAATACAAATATTTTGCAATGTTAAATGGATCCAAAAAAGACCTATAGTTCCAAAAAAGAATAATACAAAAAACACATAGTTTTTTCAGAAAAAAACCACACCACAGTTTGCACAAAAACACGCAAAAGTAACCCTAGAGGGAACCACCCCTCTAGGGTTAGTTTACGTGTTATTTTGCCAAATATCCATATTTTGAATGGTATTCAAGACAATAAGCTATTTTAATTGACAATAAATAGTTGGCTAAAGGTCATGGCACGTCGAGTTATATGGTGGCAAGCGCGCTGCTTACTGCCTTCCTCGTTGGCGTTACTTATACATATTGACAATTATCGAAATGTATGACAATATGAATACACTCGCGAGCAAAAATAAGTAGTAGGTACAGAGGCCTATTTTCATGCAAACGAGGTAACTTTGAAGCTTGGTTCTCCGCTAAGGATTAAACAGGGTGTGATTTGATGATGGCCATTCAAAGAGTAAATGGAAGAGGCGCAGGTCGTTAAACAGGATTTAACTTAGAAAAATAACAAGCTAAAATTACATCAAAAGTATGGAAAATGTAACACTAAAAAGTCTGCTATATAAGGTCTCTGGTGTAAACAATTCTTCTAATCTATTGGGTTTCTTTAGCGATCAGGGCCTCCTCCATTTAATCTTTGAGTGGCCATCACCAAATCACACCCCGTTTAAGCCTGGGCGAAGACCCAAAGCTTCAAAGTTATTACATTAACCGCCTCTATGGTCTTGTGGTGCGCCTACCCGTGTAAGACACAGGGGTCCCGGGTTCGATTCCCAGCGGGGGTACAACTTGTACTCGGTTTGGTTGGTGGTAGGGCTTATTTCAAGTCCGCCTGGCTAGCTACCACCATCTTACCTAAGTCTAACGCCATAACAACAATTTAAAAATTGTTGTGCTCCGGCAGTTCTGCAAGATAGCCAGTTCCTCAGTGATGAGGATTCCGGGTGCAGTGCGCCTCCACCTTTGGCCTTATCGTCACTTAACATCAGTGAGGTGAAGGCCAAGCTCTATCCCGTTGTGCCTTAAAAAACTCGTTTGTATGAAAATAGGCCACTGTACAGTTATTTGTGTGTATACTTTGACAAATTAATTGCTGGGTTGAGTTTTGTCAGTTAACTTTTTCGTCCAGGCGCATTTGTATTTTTCTCGAAATGTCCTTTCTCATAATTAACATACTTTTCTCAAGACATTTTCTCACAACGTCCTTTTCTCAACATGTTCATTAATTATACAATTAAAGTTCATTGTCCCAAGTGTCATTTATTTGTACTATGGTAAGGACAACAGCGTTATCAATATCAACAGGCCAATATTCTGTTGAGTCATGGAAGGGTTTCCCTGCGTGAGTCATAATCAGATTCAGAACCTAGCTACTTGAGTGCAAACTGCAACCCTTTGGCACGATAAGCAACACGAGCGCCCCCCGCCCGAGCCGTCTCCTCGTTATTCCATTCTATTAAGGGTCCATCATAGGAAAATATGATTTGCGGGGGTAGAAAATGTAATGTTGTAGCCACAAAAAAAATAAGACAAGCTTGAAAGATTCTCTAGTAGTTACAAGTATTAAATTGCGTATAAACCTCACAGAGGATTGTAAAAAAAATCTGAATAATATCATCATAATTATTCTGATTTTTTTATTAGATTATGATTATGATGACCCTATGCAAGCGCATAGGGTCATCATAATCATCGGAACATGTCTTCTTTACAATCCAATAAAAATATCACAACTCTCTCAAAAATACGTGTTTTTATTTTAAAATTAAAAAGTGCACTCTTACTGAGACACCCGTTACATCAAAATATTCTTTTACGTACTGTGAAGGAGCTCCAATAACTTTTTTTTTAAAAGATGATTGTGCTAAAGATAATGATGAAAAACAACAAATAACATCGAAAAAGTGCAGAAATGAAGTTTTTTTTCCATACTCATTACACGTAAAGAAAAAGACAGAGGCAAATGTTTCCGCATAACCGAGCCTTTTATTTTATTTTATTTTATTTTATTTTAGCCTTAACGCTTTATAAAGTTAAAAAATATACACACATATTTTTTACTGCTTCGATCAATATTTGTTTCCGAAAAGCACGTTCGCTAAGTTTTCAAAAGATCAAATGAAATCAAATCAGACCATCATACATCAATTAAAAGTTATTCAAATTATATTCTATGATAATAAAAAAGTTATCATAGATTATTTCAGATTTATTAACATTACATACACCCCCCCCCCCCCCCCCCCCTATTTTATCTAATTCTAATGAATCTATTGAAATTACTCGCATTCATGTTTGTAGAATTAAACTCGTAATTAAGTTTTAGCACATAATATAATTTAACATCAATAAATAAAATATTTTTATATTGCAGCCAATAAGTTTGTATATCGTAAGATTCGTGTCGGTCGTCACAAAAGTTAGAGGACAAAACAAAACATGTTTTTATCTTTTAACATATCTTAACTTCTTATTTAAGTTTCTAAATATATTCTTCACACGAACTGTAATTTACGCGCATAATTTAATTTGAGTCAAGGTTACAAAGTTAGTTCTCAATTTACTTTTGCATTTATGCATAATGTGGTACTGACTGATATATTAACGGCGCCTTTATTTGTCCTAGTTTGACAGAATTTAAATATTAAGGGGCCGTACAACGTCAAGTAGATAGTGTAGATACATATAAATGAACAACCATTTCACACAAAATAATGTAGCAAATAATTTAGATTGTATTGTAGTGTAGAATTATATGATAGACAGAAAAATCTCGATAGAAGAAAAAGAAATTAAAATGACCACATTTTAGTAGTTTTTCAATGCTGTGCCACCATTTATAAACCTATAAGTTATCTATAAAAAAAACCCTAGCTCTCTAGTTTTGTGATTGGTAATAGTTTTTCAAAAGGAGAGATAGTTTATTAGTGTATTAATAATCAATTAAAAACGATATCCTTACTATATAATATTATAAATGCGAAAGTCCGTTTGTTTGTTTGTTTGAGTGTTATAAACTGATCATCATGAAATTTTGCATACACGTTGTCAGGGGTACAGAGATGTACATAGGGTACTTTTTATCCCGAAAAATGTTTCGTTCCCGAGGGATAAAAACCTTTCCACGCATACGAAGTCGCGGGCAGTCGCTAGTATTCAATAATTTCGACTATGAAAATTTCTTACAGAGCGTTGTACGCCCCCTTAAACGAATACCTCTTTACATAATGAATGAGCAACCTGCTGCCAACTATTGAGCAAGATGTTAGCCTGTGGTACTATTCTGAATACTGAATAATACTAAAATATTCTGAAGTAGGTCTCACATTAAAAACTAGTTTTACTAAAGTTATAAGTATAAGTATATGGTTTTTCATACAAACGAGCTAATTGCTGAAAGGTTTTTTTAATATAAATTGAATCTGATTTCTGATATTGGTCGAAAGCCGTAATAATCAACTTGCGAGCTTTACCACGGTGACTTTACTTTCGAATTTACTGTATAATTTCTCCTAATCGCCCGTGTATAAGTTTGAATAGAATGAAATTGGAGTTTCATACAAAAAAACGCTAACATTTTTCAATTTAACTGACACATTTTGAATACTTAGGAGAAATTAGACAGTAAATTTTACAGTGAAGTCCGCAAGTTGACTTTCGAACAATATCAAAGGTCATTTGGGCATATTTGACCTTATTGATGAAAGTTCGCGTACAGAAACCAAACCAGTTTTAAACTGAAGAATTCAATCACATTTTTCAAAATATGTATTATTGTTTTATGTACTTACCGACCGGCAGAAAAAAGTTATTTTACAATATGTGTATATATACAGGGTCATTTTGAACTTACCATCCAAATTTTTAAGATGTGTCCAGTCCATGAAACTAAACAACTTTCTCTAAGAAACATGTGTCAAATTTCGCCAAAAAATTTTGGTCATCCCATACTAAATTGATCACGTGATCTCTTTGATTTGTATGGAATCCAGGGATGTAGGGTGTTGCGTAGATTTTATAGTGATTAAATCATAACACTGACTTTTAAATATAAGGTATTTATTATAAAGTAAACTCTTACATGTTGACACTTAGCGAATGGTGTAAGTAATGCGTCATCTATCGATGCGCGATCGGTAATATTGAAGTAAAGTGCTTATTCTAACTTATTTTAATAAACTATTCTATAACACACACTACAGGAAAGTCGATTTTTATTTTACATATTTGACCATGTGTTCCTTAGAGAAAGTTGTTCAGTGTCATGGTCTGAACACATCCTCAAAATTTGGATGGTAAGTTTAAAATGACCCTGTATAGTTAAGGTTATTAAACTTTTGTTAATAAAACAGAAGTTTTTACCTTCAGCATTGTGAAAATGAGTGGTAGAAACATAATAAACGTTAATATTGTCTTTATTTATTTATTTTATTTTATTATTATTGAATTTTTTTATTTATTTTATTTTATTTATTTAGCTCACAAAACAAGTTACAATTACATAAAAAAATAAGTAAGTTACGCTAATATAAATCTAAATTGCAACTCTAAATATGTGGGCCTAGTATGATCTAAACAAAATGCTATGATATAATGATAAAAATTGAAACATGGCCTGCAAGAATGCGACTGATACATTTATCTACATATCTAGCCCTATTTCGTTTGTGTACCCCGTAGGTCAAACATGTGAACAAAATGCCCAGTGACCTTTAAATAAAATTTGATTGAATTAAAACCGTTCAGAAATTAGCTCATTTGTATAAATAAACCATAAAGTGGCCTCTATTTTTGTTTAGAGTATAAAAAACAAATTATAATTTAGTAGATAATTTTTCGGAATTTAATAATATTTAAGATTTAAGTATGCAAAAAAAATTGTTAACGAATTTATGAAATAGCCGAAGTTATCAATATCCATTATTCTGCCATCTTAAATTACATTAACCTACAACTCAACTTGTTAAACAATAAAAATATTAAATTTTAGATTTTTGCATTCACAAAACGCCATTAATATAAATTTACATTATTTATCATAGGTAATAAATAAATGACATAGTTCAGGTAAATAAATACTTTAAGTTCTTGTCTTGATCATATCATGTAAGATATCGTTTCACCTTGTTTGATTGGCTCGAACGTGTCTACACAATTTACGAAGCTTCCCCTTATTTTTCTAACACGTTCAACACAATTGCTTGTTTACCTAGCGTCGGCTCACGTCACTTATATCCCCCTCTGACTGGAACACAGTTCCAAATCCTGACTATAAGGGGCAAATACACACACACTGAAATTGGATATGTCATTGGACTACATTTACGCGATTCAATTTGAACCACTTTACATCATGTTGACTTGTCATTGTCAACATTAATCCCTATTAGTAGTCACTAATAGGGTATCTATGGATACAGTATGGATCTATGGATACATACTGATTCTAGATACAGTCGTATCTATGGATAACGCGATCTACTTACTTAATGATATGGTAATGAACAAGCTTTTATAACAGCTGTAAACAGATATATAGCTTGCTAAACAGGTCATTAATGATTTAGGTAATGTTTTAGAACAGAGGTGCCCATACGGTCGATCGCGAGAGGTTTTAAGGTCTATCGCCAAGGATAACAGATTTGACACTTTGTACCCAATGTAGCTTTACTTATGCATTTTTTTCTTGATAAAAATAGAAAAGGTGGATTAAACGGTCAAAATGTCGATTTTTTAGTCATACATTTTTGCTAGGTCGAGTATGGGCTGTGGGCACCCCTGTTTTAGAACGTACTTAACTCAAAATGTTTCTGTCAGTAATTAAATATTTCTAACCATAAGTTATTAAAACGCAGTCAGCGATGGTTTTCACACAACCAGCTGACAACGGATCCACTAGAAGTGACCCCTAGGGAAGCCATAATATGTTCCCTTTGCTCCGTTTAGTGAACTTGCGACGGCGGCAGGAGGGGCCATTCTAGACCGGAGGCTCTCATATCGATGCGCCGTTTAAACGCCAGGGCTACAAATTGAGCTTTTATTTATTCATGTTCCCCTCACGAGGTTGATATGGGTCGGGGTCGCTCGATAAAGGACACTCTTAAGCCCGCACCCGTCAAAGGATTGCGAATAACTTCTTTACGTTTCGCCAGCTGTCACTGTAGTTATTAGAAACCACATCAATCTTGTTAATTTGCTTGTTTTCATTGCGAATGTATTAAAATTTGAAATTATTTTTTTATATATATTTTTTGTCGACACATTGTTTAATATTTTTATTGACAAAAAGAAAACCTACTTAATTAAGGAATGTTTATAATATTCACTTCTCAAGTTTACGCGCTCACTAGACATGAAATAAAACACTTTTTAACGGATACTAGCGCGGTTTTATTGAATGTACTTTGGTATTTAGTTGGTATTTGGTTTGATTTTTGGTTTTTCCCGACGTTTCGGCACCTTTGCAGCTGCCGTGGTCACGGGGGACTGAAGCTACCCGTGAGCCTACCCTCCAATTCTTACGACCTGTCAAGTGTAATATCCCCCTTCAAGCTGCAGGCGTCTACAAACTAGATTGTGACTGTGGACTCTCCTACATCGGGCAAACAAAGAGAAGCATAGGGACCCGCGTCAAAGAGCATGTAGCTGACATGAAACATAGGCGCGATAACAAGTCTGCAGTGAGTGAACACGCCTTTGAGGGGCCCAACCATTATATTAGATTTGACAAACCCCAAATCCTTGCTAGGGAACGTAGATTTATCCCTAGAATGCTCCGCGAGGCTATCGAAATAAATAAATATCCTAATTTCAATAGAGATGATGGTTGGAAAATTCCACCAGCTTGGGACCCCATCATTCACAAGCTAAAGCCCCTCACACACACTGTAAGATCTAATGATACGGTTAGTTCCTTTTGCAAATAAATAAATTAATACAAAAGACGGAGGTCGGCTCCCTCTCCAAGTTTTCTTTCGCCATTTCTTTCTTGGAGGGGCCTCCCAATTTTATGAAATGGTGGTAGTTTCAGTAGATTTCTCTCTCTTTTTAGCATTAAATAATTCATAAAATTAAATTATAAATCAACATAAAATAATTAAAATTTTTGTTAAATTTTAATTTCTGAACGTATAAAAAAATTCATCGCTTGAGGGTAGGCTCACGGGTAGCTTCAGTCCCCCGTGACCACGAATGTTTATAAGTCACAGACAAGATATGTATTTTAATATACATTTAAAAAATCAACGATTAGTTGATTTTCTGAAAAACAGTTTACTCTCTAGTTATGAGGGGAAAATAAAAACTTTGATAAGAAAAAACACCAATGATTTATATTTTTCTCTAATATGCTGTCAGAACAGAATATACTTTACAAAAATATTCGTTTCTTTTATTTATTCTATTCAACAATTAAGCACGTTTAAGGTGCAAAATAGTAGGCCCAGGCTATTAATCAAGCACTAAGCTTTAAGCCATGAGTATTTCGAGATTAGATTAATAGCGTTAAGCACCTTAGTAGTTATAGGCTCAGGGGCTTCAAATCAGGGGCAGGTGAACGGCCGGCCTGAGCGGCCCGCGAACCGAGTGTTGCTTCACTGATCTGCGAGCATTCTTGTAGTTATAGCATTTAATACATACTTGTTAACTTTAGCTCTGAATTATCATTCTACTGTGAATTTTATCCATCGTATTGTGACAAAATATCAGATCGCCATTAACTGTGTAGGTATGTACGATATAAAGATAGGGCTTATGAGGAATAAGTAAAATTAAGTCAAATAGGCACATCACAGACTATTTCATATTTTGCGTTCTCACTTTATCGCTTTCAATGCGTATAATTATTTTCAAAGTAAATGAAATACGGAAATTCCCTCACCAGTTCCAAAATTCCTAGTTTCCTATAGTGAATGAAAAGTATGCCGCCTAGTGTAGTGATTGACCACATTTAGCAAAATTTTTTTTTTCTTATAATAGAATACTACTATAGGTACTAATTTTAATACCGTGATAAAAACAACGTCGTCGACAATGCTGTACAACAACTAACCACGCATCGCACAGCGGACGGCGCGTTTCATTAGCTTATCTCGAAACTGTGCCAGTTAGCGGTTTGCTTAGTTTGCCAGACGTACGTACACACCTTTCTTTAATATATTCTGTTATCGAAACACAAGCAACTAACCGCTATTAGTAGACAAAAGAACTGTAAAGAACTTGAGTCAATGATAAAACAAAACAATCTGTATGTGGACAGACATAATTTATAAGAGCATACATACCTAATCAATTAAATACAAAAATAAATACGATACCTGTCTCAACTCATTAACTACCCAGAGGAAACAAAACAAACTGACAGTAAGTATCAGTTGAAAGACGAATAAAATGTTGTCTAGTCAAGTTCAGGTCCGGCGCAACACCTGCCACATGCCGAGCGCAGTCGAGCGACGACGACGGCGCGGCGCATCGCAGAGGTAAATAAATTCACTTCAATACTGCAGAACATGTAACAACGCCTAGTTTTTGTTCAGCACATTTCAAGCCGTTTTTGTAAGATTCGCATGGTAACCTTGACTCGATCCCCTCGGCTGAGTTTCTGTGGGAACGATTGAGAGCACACGTTTTGTCTCGTCCGTCTGGAGCCCATGTGAGCAACGCATCCGGTGAGCTGCTTGCTACAGTGTTCTCGGATTGACAACTCGTCTGTTTATTTATCAGCGCTTGCAAGATTAATGTAGCCTCCCCATAAACATACGCTCTCTTACTTATCTACCAGCGAACTAAAGCTATGGAATAAGCATTCCGCTCAAAAAATGGCACCACACGAAAAGTACAACTAAGTGGATAGAGCTGAAAGAAAATGCTGGCATTTAATTATGCAGCATAAAGAGTCTGAACCTTTTTTTGTTGCTTATTAGCGACCATAATTTGTATACTTATAGATCTTTTATTACTTCGACGAAAAAATAAGATACGTTATTTCTGCATTTTTTACTGCCTTTGCACCTTTTACGCCATTTGACTATAAAGGACGTCATTTCTAATAAACTCTCCCTTTCTATCTTTTCTCTACAATATAAACTGCAATTTATTGAAAAGAACACAAACGTCAGTCACCGGGTGCGTGGTTGGCCCGACTAAAGCTGAGCGGGTTTACTTTTTCGGCCATTTTACCATTTTTTAAGTAATATTTGTTTGCAATTACACTTCCATAGATTTTAGTTCGCTGTTCTCTACAGAGAATTCCCTCTCCGGCAAGACGATGATATGCTAGAAATCCTATTAGCATTTTAATCGTCATTAATGCCCAAGCTCATAAATTTATTATTAGCATATAAATCTTTGTCAACATTTACACGTTCCAGTTTGAACATCCACTATTACCTAGCAGTAGTGTTAATGGCCGTTGGTATCATGGATATTAAATTTGTTTGCTGTCGAGACGCTCTCCACCCGACAGCGTGCCTCATTTAATGGAGCAATAAAAAATGTTCGACACGACTTACGTAATCCGTATTATTTCCGCATCGAAGCTGCCACAGAGGTCAACGCGTATGATCTAGCGAGCCTTTGATGGAGTAATTACAGGGAGTTTCAACATTGTATTTACTTACCAAAAAATAGAATGTAAGTAAGTACTTAATAATATGTAGATCATTTGGATATGTTCAAAAAACTAGATTGCGTACCTAGGTAATCTAGTTTTACTAGGTACCCTAGTGACTCGATTCAGAGAACCGAAAGAGAAGAAGAAGTAATATAATGTAGGGATGTAGTCGAAAAGCTTGATACATGTTTATAAGATGAGTAAATTTAACAAATATAAAAACTATCTGTTGTTCTTGTTTTGTAATGATATTTTATCATTTCTAAAATTAATTTAACCGAAACTTGTGTTACAGACCCTTTCTATGGTAGGCACAAAAATTCAGAAAAGAATACGTAATTCACAGTAAATTGAAAATAAATTATCAACTTATTTCGGTATTTTTTTTAATTCTTTATTCTCGCGTAATTTAAGAAGGCACGATCAGAAATCAAAAGAATAAAAATATTAATGTCTTTAAAGTTATTTAAAGACATTTGTTTTATCGTGAGCTGAATATTGTATTTCACAATAGCCATTCATCACTGAATGGGAGTGTAAATCTCAAATTAGGGACATTGTAAAGTTTTACGAACTGCCATCGACCCCAGGTAGAGTCTATAAATCTCCCTTTGAAATACAAAAACAGACTAAAGATAAAGTTCCTGAGACTGAGCTTCCCTGCAGAAGCTCATTGTGATAAAATATTAAGCATTGTATTATTATCAGCTGTTCTTAGTATGTATTTATCGTAGAATTTCCTCTTTGTTCCCCAACTACTCTTTGGGCAAGTTACATGGTAGCTACAAAACTTCTCAACATACGCCTTGTAAAAATTACATCTTTACCGTTTTTACAACATGTCACCCAAAGAATATTTACGATGTTACCAAATCCTGCCGGCCCGATATAAGTATTACCTGTAAAAAAATCCCTCACTGCGGGTGGCTACTAAAAGATTTGAAACTATGCATAGGAACCATTGTGTGACTTGTAAAGAAAGTCGGAACGAATTGTAAATCGGATCAGAACATTTGGGAGACGCCCATCGAATCTGTCGAAACAATCGAGAGCCGTATGGGTATTGAAGACGTACGGTCCCAACATTGTGCAACTCGTGACAAAGGAGGCCAGAGAAATCAAAGTGTTTATGCGACTTTCGAAAGGAAACAAGTTGACTTTGTTCCAGCTGGAGCCTTGCACATTTTGTGATCGTAAATCAATTGAGTAAGCTTATTGTCATAGCCGAAACTCAGGGTGACTGTTTGAAATCGAAAAAACTGTTGTATCTTGATTCTATGAATATTTGGGAAGTTAACTGACGAACCTCTCACAGATTGAATTCACAGCGTGATCTATCTAGCACCGCGTCCGTGCGAATCTGCGAGACTCAGTTAGCGAAATGTCAGTTAGTTTTAATCAATCCGATTAACATTTGCACAAAACTATTACTTTCATTTGAGTACTATGTTTTAGGACTGAATAAGGCGTGTGAATCACACATCACATCTCACACGCCTTATTGGCTTATAAACTGGCTCACACCGTGTGAGCCAGTTTATTGAGTTTGTATTTTTTGGAAATATATTTAACTATAATAGTATCGGTGATAACGTGAAACTAAACGACTAAAATATCGACCATTTAACACGAACGCAGTATAACGAGGCCTCGCCGCCCAAGGTGCGTCGTCACAGTATTGTTCGAGCTAGCAATTGTGCTGCCAATGACAGATAAGACCCGCGTAATAAGTACCAGCGAACCACAATGGAGTCTCCTCAAACCATCCTACGGTCATTTAAATGATATGATCAAGCACAAAACAAGTAACTTTCAAGGCATTTTGAACAACGTGTTAATAAGTAGTAATTTCTATTTTTGAATCTATAAGTACCAGATGCATTAAATGAACCGAATGATAATTCAATTCGTTGAATAAGGAGTCACCACACTACACGAGTTCTCAGCACCCCACTGCGAATCAATGTGTGTCAAATTGTCAATGTCTAGTCACAGAAGATTTGCTGTAGCACAGGGTAAACAAACAAAAAACTTCTCTAATAGTATTTTTATAATACTTTGATCGAGAATACGAGAAATCCACAATTCCTAAATGTCAACACAACACCCCTTCCCTTAATCAGGGTTCGTCAAGATAGTCTAAGGATAGTAGTATCGACGAGTAAATTATTCTACACAGGAAGTGTTTGCTTTTCTGGGAAGTATGGGATGGGATGCAGTATTGCGGATTTCGTTTTGTAGTGTAAGTACTACAATTAAGCAATCGTATGTAATGTAAATGAACATACTACAAAAGCAAAGGTATGTAGTAAATCATATTTTACTATATCTCTAAAATATATCATGCCGTTAAACGGCTGTAAATAATAGCTTTACGAACATTATATTGTAGCTGATTACATGGTCAAGTGACACAAAGATCAAACTAAAAACCCATCTCAAGGCTTTTATTGCTATTTAAAAAATTGGTGATTGCTTCATTGTTTAATTCAATACTTTTCTTTGTTTGTATTATTTGTATGCATGCATCTCACACTGACACACATCCCGCTTCGTCGTACCATACACACATGTGATTTCTGATAAACTTGCCACTTAACGTACAACTTTAAAATCTGCAGTCACGCACGATGTAGCGGGTTCTTTTCAGGGTTCCGTAGCCAAAATGGCAAAAAACGGAACCCTTATAGATTCGTCATGTCTGTCTGTCTGTCTGTCTGTCTGTCTGTCTGTCTGTCTGTCTGTCTGTCTGTCTGTCTGTCTGTCTGTCTGTCTGTCTGTCTGTCCGTCCGTATGTCACAGCCACTTTATTCCAAAAGTATTAAGACTACATAGTTGAAACTTGGTAAGTAGGTGTATTCTGTGAACCGCTTTACGATTTTTATACAAAAATAAATAAAATAAAAGATTAAGGGGGGGCTCCCCATACATGGAACTGAAACTGAAAATATTTTTTTTCATCAAACCAATACTTGTGGGGTGTCTATAGATAGGTCTTTAAAAATGACATTGAGGTTTCTAAGACTATTTTTTTTCAAAGTCAACCGTTTGAAAGATATCTTCCGCCAAAGTGGTAAAATGTGTGTCCCCCCCCCTTTAACTTTTAAAGTAAGAGGGTGAAAAATCTAAAAAAAATATATGCTATAGATCTTAATAAACACTTTCAACGAAAATTGGTTTGAACGAGATACAGTAATTAGTTTTTGAGATATAGTACATTTTCCAAAACCGCAAATATAACTTTGTCATTCATACAAACACTGTGAAAAACAAAGTTATTTTTTCAGACGAAAAATGATAGCGGTATTAAAATATGGTATGGTATATAATGTACCTACGGAACCCTACTGCGCGTGGCCCGACACGCACTTGGCCGGTTTTTTATTTACTCATGTGGTAGCGCCGTGGCATCATGTGAGATCCACCTTATCAATGCTACTATTCACCTAATAAAGTTGCTTGATCCGACTTATCACCTAGCGGGAAAAGTGTCTTTTAAACCTCTTGTATAGTTTTATTGTAAACATTTCGTAGGTCGTAGTCAATGAGAGAGGATTCGCGGCCACCGCAAGTATTATCAAAATTGTCTGACTTGTTGGTATCGTATAGTTTTGTGTGTTTCGTCACTTGCATTGCATCGAGTCCCGAGTGCACACAGCTGCCGGACTGGTTTGTCCGCTTGCGCGGGATTGAGTTAACGTATAGGCACTATCTGCAGGCATTGCTCATTGCGTTTAGGTTGTGCTTGTGCGTCTTTAGTGCACTCTTTCACGTTTATTACGAAAAAAAATATGTGCAAAATTGGCCGCACAGGCACTTTTCTACCTATCGGGTATAAACCATACTTAATACTTCATTTTATTATGTGGACGCATGTCTGTAGGTAGGTAATCAAATATAAAATATGAGCATTTAAAAAAAAATCTGATACGCTCGGGGTCTCCAAACTACGGCCCGCGAGCACTGACAATCCGACCCGCAAAAGCGGGCTGGATCATACCAACATACTGTTACAGTATGTGGCCCTTAGGCTAAAAAGTTTGGCAACCCACGCGCTATAACTATTGACACACGATTGTTTACATTAGTAGATTCGAGACCATATTTTCGACGGCGAAGTACCAATACCTCCTAACTGAAATTTTTTCGAGCAATTAATTTTCTTAAGGTTTTGAATTCAAAGGTATCATTCGCATTCAAAACTTTAGGAAAATTAATTGCTTGAAAAGATGACAGTTAGGAGGTATTGGTACTTCGCCGTCGTTTTAATACTTGCGACACAGAATATTATGTATACTAGTAGGTAGGTACTAAAACTTAATTAAATTATTAAACTAAAACGATTAGATTAATTACGGTAATTCATTCTTCGTTTTCAGTTAGTTAACTCATTCATAGACGATTGATGATGCTACAAATCCATTCTTTACAAAAGATATTACTTTATTAGCACATCATAAATGGAGTCTCGTGGCCTCCAATTTTTTTGTTTTGCATTTTTTGTTTTTAATATTTGCTACTTTTTTATGAAATCGAAGCTGAAACTGAATACCCTGGATAGTCTTTTTTTTATGCACAACTGGATAGTGCTTGGCGTTTACCTCACTCTTGATGTTAAGTGACGATAAGACCGAAGTTGGAAGCGCCCTACACGCGGAATCCTCATCACTGAGGATCTGGCTATCTTAACTGCCAGAACACAACAATTTTTAAATTGTTGTTATGACGTCAGACGTAGGTAAGATGGTGGTAGCTAGCCAGGTGGACTTGAATAAGCCTTACCACCAACCAAACCGAGTACACGGGTGGGCGAACCACTGCACCACAGAAGCGGCTAAGTCTCTTGAAGTCTATTATCTTAACATTACTGATTAAAAACTTGGACATGAAAAAAGGACATGAGTAAGTCAGGCTCGCGCTTCTAGTGTTCGGTACCTACACAGAATAAAAATTTTGTTTTAAAACAACCTCGTAATCCTGCTAATACTATCTAGTCCTAGTCCTACTAATCCTTCCCTAATAAAATAAGTTTGTTTGTTATGCTTTCACGTCTTAACTACTCAACCGATTATTATGAAATTTTGCATACACGTTTTCAGGGGTTAAGAAAAGGATATAGGGTACCTGTACCTTTCATCCAGAAACAAGTACAATTTCCGAGGGATCGAGAAATAACTGTCCACGTAGACGAAATTGCGGGCGGCCACTTATTAGTAATAACTAACGACCTTCCGCGATTTCGTTTTTCGTATTTTGTCTATCCCTCGGGAGGGAACAGTTAATTTTTTCGGGTTGAAAGGGATCCTTTTCTGCACCCCTGACAATATGTATGCATTTCAAGATGATGAGTTGAGTAATTAAGACGTGACAAACAAACAAAGAAACTGACTTTCGCATTTATAATATTAGTAAGAATAGATTTCTAAGGCACTTATCGGTGGTTTATCGAAGGTGTAACTTTATGGGAGGGGTCCTCATAATCTGGTTTAAAGTTAATCTTATTACTTTATTCCAGATAATGTGGACCTCTCCGATAAAGTTTCGTCTGATTAAGTACCTCAGAAACCAGGGGTTACTCAATCACGCACAAACAGCTGAAAGGATTTCCAAAAAATTTTGATTAAATCCATGTTATAAACTACCTGTGTATGTACCATAATTATACTTTTATTAACCGACTTCAAAAAACAAAAAAGGAGGTTCTCAGTTTGACCTGTATGTATGTATGTTTGTCCGCGAATATCTCGCGTTTGGCTGAACCGATTTTGATGCGGTTTTCAGAAAAGTATTTGTTGCACTTAGGAGAAGGTTTTAGTATTTTAACCGACTTCAAAAAAAAGAGGGTTCTGAGTTTGACTCGTATGTATGTACACATGTATGTTTGTCCGCGATTATCTCGCGTTTGGCTGAAACAATTTTGATACGTTTTTCAGAATAGTATTTGTTACACTTAGGAGAAGGTTTTGGTATTTTAACCGACTTCAAAAAAGGAGGTTCTCTTCTCAGTTTGACCCGTATGCATGTTTGTCCGCGATTATCTCACGTTTGGCCAAACCTACGATTTTTCTACCTCTAGATAATAATAATAAATAAACATATATTATATGTAATACAGAAGGTACTTACACTAAAAAGAAAAAACTGTTTTAAAAAACAAAAAACCGACATCAAAACCCCACTCTACCTCTAAAAAGCAAGAAATAATATTCAAATCACTAGATACGCATTCATCATCATCATCAGCCATTTTAATGTCCCCGCTGCTGGGGCACAGGCCTTCCTTATGGGTGGATAAGGAGGACGGGCCATAACCCACCACGCGGGCCCAATGCGGATTGGTGGGTGTTAACGACTGCAAATGCAGCCGGGACCAACGGCTTAACGTGCCTTCCGAAGCACGGAGGAGCTCGAGATAATAAATTTTTGGTCACCCATCCCATGACCGACCCTTGCGAACGTTGCTCAACCTCCGCAATCGCTGGGCCAGGCGCTAAACCACTGCGCCACCGAGCTCCCGAGAAATATTATTTCTTGCTTTTTAGAGGTAGAGTGGGGTCGGTTTTTTGTTTTTTAAAACAGTTTTTTTCCTGGATGACCAGGAAAAAAACTGTTTTAAAAAACAAAAATTTTATGACTGTCCACATGGACGAAGTCACAGTCAAAAGCTAGTTAATAAATAAATGAGATAAGCCCCCTAATTTTCTCTGTTGCAATCTGGCAGTTTCAATCAGAAGTTGCAACTTCTGATTGAAACTGACAGAAATCATAATTACATTGCTGCTTTAGTAAGAATCAATGTGACAACTACTTACTTAAAGCAGCTATGTAATTGTGATTTCTGGGAGTTTCAATCAGAAGTTGCAACTTCTGATTGAAACTGCCAGATTAACAGAGTTACATAATCGGGGGGAAGGTAATTAGTTTCAAATAGTTACGAAATGAGTAATCTTCAAGAAATTTGGTTGCTGAATTGTTATGATCCTTCATAGGTGACCAATAACAATTGTTTCTAACACCAACAGTAACATCAACTCATCCCCGGTGAGCTTTAGGAACATAAACAATGATGTGAGTGACATTGATTGATGAGAAACTTAGCTGTAGACCTTTATAGTTGATATACAGTTGTGGTCATGTCACATAATTAAAGACAACAGTCAACTTTCATACAAACGAGGTAACTTTGAAGCCTTGGTTCTCTGCCAAGGATTGACCTAGCTGTGATCTGATGATGGCCATCCAGGGAGTAAATGGAGGAGATTCAGATTGCTATACACACCCAATTGATCTGATCAGCATTCTAAGAGATTTAAGGATCAGAGTTTTCAGTTTCAGGATTTCCATACATTTTTATATGCTAATTTTG
This sequence comes from Agriphila geniculea, assembly GCA_943789525.1. Classification (NCBI taxonomy): domain Eukaryota; kingdom Metazoa; phylum Arthropoda; class Insecta; order Lepidoptera; family Crambidae; genus Agriphila; species Agriphila geniculea. Next base: position 13,068,311 of record OX038882.1, on the reverse strand, counting down.
CAGTTTTTTTAAACATATCCTTATTCCTTACATCTCAGTTGGGTTTTCCCTCCATTCACTCCTTGGATAGCTATCATGAAATCACAGCTAGTTCAATCCTTGGCCAAGAATCAAGGCTTCAAAGATACCTTGTATGTATGAAAATCAACTGGTGTTTATAACTATGTGATCGCCAGGAACTGTATGTATTCAACTTGATACCTCCACACCTACCTTTTATAAAGGGTCTTTCTTGACTGACAAGTAAGGATTTTTGAGATAATTATGTACTAAAAAAATTTTACAAATTAGATTTGGCTGTCACATGCATATTCACAGATTATTTACACATTAGTACTCGGCAGACTTAAGGCTCCCTTATGCAGAAACATTTGTCTGACTTTTTCTTTATGTGTAAAGAGTATGGAAAATAACCTCACTTCTGCACTTTTTTAATGTTTTTCGTTGTTTTCTCATCATTATCTTTATCACAATTATCTTTCTTGAATAAAAATTATTGGGAGCTACTACACAGTATGTTAAAGTGTATTTTGATGTAGAATTCAATATGTTTCCGCAATTTTTTACAGCAAAAATATGACCTTACACAAGCGCTTTTGATGATATTTTGATTTGTTTTTTAACAATCATCTGTGGGGTTTATACGCAATTTAATACATGTAGCTACTAGAGAATCTCTTTAGCTCGTCATATATTTTTTTGTGGCTACAACTTTACATTTTCTATATAAAAATATGGCCCCGCAAACCATGTTTTCCTATTATGGACCCTTAACAGTGCAAGTTTATAAGCACAGTAAGTAAATCGAAGTCCATAAGCATTACTAATATTAAAATGCAAATTAATTATGTGTGTCCTTTTGTTACATTCCTAAGCCTAAGCAGCAGATTCAATTTTGTAGAATTTTTGTTTAGAAATTGTGAAGAGCTGCTACTATTTTTCTCAAAATACCCACGGGAAATGATTTTTTGTGAATTTTTGTGAAAGTTGCAGGCAAAAGCGTTGTTTTTTGCTTTTTGCTCTGCATGCTTATTACATACTTTCTTACCATATGTTTTATTATAGAGATTAGCTTTCTAGATTAATTTTTGCTGTTTGCATATTATTATAAGCTAAATTTAAAACTTTACTCTAGAAGTCATTTATAATTGAGTGATAGATGATTCTTAATTGAACTGATAATGATTTTTTAGGGTTCCGTACCCAAAGGGTAAAAACGGGACCCTATTATTTTCTGTCTGTCTGTCTTTCTTCTGTCACCAGGCTGTATCTCATGAACCGTGATAGCTAGAAAGTTGAAATTTTCACAGATGATGTATTTCTATTGCCACTATAACAACAAACACTAAAAACAGAATAAAATTAATATTTGAGGGGGGCTCCCATACAACAAACGTGTTTTTTTTGCTGTTTTTTGCTCGAAATTAATAACGACAACAGGTAGACAGTTAAAATTTTCACAGTTATGATGTATTTGTGTTGCCGCTATAACAACAAATACTAAAAACAGAATAAAATTAATATTTAATGGGTGCTCCCATACAAAAAACTATTTTTTTGCTGCTTTTTGGTATGGAACCCTTCGTGCGCGAGTCCGACTCGCACTTGGCTGGTTTTTTTATGCAAAGTATGTATATCTGCCAAATTGTGAAAAATAAAACATCAAATGATACATACCTAATGTACAGAACTGATGATCCATTAATAATCCTTCTCCAACCTAACGGCACAACAATAGTTTGTGTGTTTTCACTCAAGGTTATTCTTGAAGCAAGTTCTACTCCTTCAGCTGTGGTAGGCACCACAGGTGACGGCAACACTGCTAACACAACACCATCTGCAGTTCTCACAAGCTGCGGTGCACTCCCATTCTCACCTTCACTAACAATACCTCGACCTACACCCACTTGCTGATTCAATATACTAATACTTTGATTCACTATTGACTGATGAGATACACTTTGTTCTAAAAACTGATAGTTCACATAGCTTCTGTCACTTGAATTTGAAAAATTACCACCATGTACCGTAACACTTTCACTGAACTGATTTTGGCCTTGCTGTAGTGCTACTGGATGCATAGGTGGCATAGCACCGTCAGGGCATGGGCCTGGACATCTTTGATATGTAGCAAGCTCACTCGCCTCTAACCTAGACTGAAATGTTTCAACCGGGTTAACCAAATTCCCAGGATCAAGTTTAGAGTTCAAGTTATTTGAATGATCATTCACTTTTATATCATCAACTTTTAAATTTGGGTCCTTTATAAATTGTTGGGAAACCGGTAAGTATTCAGAGTGATGTGGTAAGTTTTCTGTCGCACCAAAAACACTTAGTTTACCATCAGAGTCATTAACAGATTTAAAGAAAATGGTGCTCGATTGGTTTTTCTGTTCAGGACAGTCTCGGTAGAGTGTGTTTCTGGATAAAGCCACTTGGTGCAAGTTGTCTGGGAGGTAGAGTGCGTCGAGGTGCGAGGGCGGAGGCGCGGCGGGCGGCGGGTCAGGGACCACGGCGACGGGCTCTAGCTGGCGCGGGTCCGCCACGTACACCAGCACGCGCGGGGCGCCGGGCGCGCCTGCTCGTGACGCGCCCACACTGGCGCCCTTGCCGGACATCGCGCACGCACATCACACGCCGTCTTAACAGACTGCTTACTAGCTGAACACACCGAAACACGATCCTCGGACGGACCGGGCGAGTCTCCACCTGGCATCGCTTCCGACCCTCCGATCATAGCTCGACGTCCACCCGGCAGTCCGGGGATGTTGCAACATCCTCTTACCGATGTTTTTTATGTATTGATGTCATCAATATCTATTAGTTTTATGGTGACCCAGGCAAACCAGACACTAATAATTTTATGGCGGAGCCCTTTTTGGACCCATTGTAAAAGTTACAACCTGGTAATAAAAACATTAACTTGAGTTCCTTGTTCGACTACTGGTTTTTAGAGCTCGCTTTGAGACCAAATAGGCTTAATCAAAAGGTCACTATGAGACTAATGTTCGATTCATCTCTACATACAATTTTACAAGATTGCACAGCACTTCGTTTGAGTTGGTACAAAGCTTCGATGTGTATCACAAAACAACGATTCGATATTAAGCTTCACTATTTTACCAAAGACGATGCTTAGGAGTATTTGTATCACTGCTATTTACGAAACGAATGAAAGAAGAAATTGAAATAATGAAGCAATACGCGACGGATTTATGTACACAGCACAATAAAATGATTGGATTTGGCTTGAATACTTTTGAAAACACACCACACAATCCAAGGTGGAAAAGAGATGCAAGAACAGAACACAGATTAGAATCCAGACTAAAAAGAGAATGTATCAACTTTACTGCCATCTGCTGTCATGCTAAGAGAAACTAGAGGTACTGCTTTACCGACAAGGCTCAATGTCGCCAACACCACCAACCAAACACAAAACGTCAAAAAATACTTTCGGTAAACTGACAGGGGGTGAATAACAACATTGTTATGGACCGCGGTCCGCATCCGGATTACCGACCCATTTTGTGCGGACCGCGAGAACACAGGAACTTACATGCATCTATCGAGTCGAGCTTTAAGCGATCGTTCACACGAGCAATATTTCAACGCGCGATATTTTTACCGCCGACGACGTTCCACGAGAAAAGGTACTTTATGGCCAGGTTATAAAGTACCTTTTTCTGTGAGGAGCTTGGTGGCGCAGTGGTATAGTGCCTGGCCCAGCGATTGCGGCGGTTAAGTAACTTTCGCAAGGGTCGGTCATGGGATGGGTGACCAAAACTTTATTATCTCGAGCTCCTCCGTGCTTTGGAAGGCACGAGCCATTGGTCCCGGTTGCATTTGCAGTCGTTAACACCCACCAATCCGCACTGAATCCGCACCCGCTTGGTGGGTTATGCACATCCTCCTTTTCCACCCATAAGAAAGGCCTGTGCCCAGCAGTGAGGACATTAAAATGGCTGATGTTCGTTCTCTGTGGATGGCGTGTGTAGAGGAACAAGTTTTAGAAAGAAAGTTTGTGTGTGTTTTTGTTGAATTTTATTGAAAAAATATCGCTATGGACCCGCCTTTACTTTGCGCATCAGCAATTTATGCCGATTTACAAAGAAAATTATTGAACATAATTTTAAATCCGCGAAAATTTCTCTAAATACCTATATAGTACTCACAGCTTAAAAAGTTATGATTTGTTAAAACTCGCCTTGACGCGAACACATTGCGAATGTGGAGTTTAGTCGCGGCTTCACACGCGATTTCGCGCGTGAGTGTGGAGAAGCCTTCACAATAATGTCAAGGAACCTTATATATGACTCTGGACATTGCGTCACCTTTTGGGGCTTGAAGAACGAAAAAATAACCTTGAATGACGTCAACGATATTTTCCATCTCTTTCATTAGGGTGACAACAATGTTGTCCATTCGTAGGACAGTCACTACAAATAGGTACTTACTACAGACTATCAACTTATGCCTACGGCGTAAGTTTTTTGGACGACCAATCCAAACATTCAAAAGTGTTTAGATTCTAAACATTTGAATGTTTAGAATAGTTTAGATGTTAGTTAGTGCCAAAGTTTGTATGTTTGGGTATCTCTAAACGTACAAACATTCGCATTTAGAATATTACTGCATTTATAGGATTATTACTACTCTTGACCAACCATATTATAACCTTTCTATATATTCATTCAAACCCCCCTTTTGGCCAGCGGCGGCGCGCAACACAAAATATTTACTTAATGATTATTTTCGGTTGGCTCCTCTACGGATGGACGATACTGTTTTGGAATGGTGGTCACACTGGGGGTCAAGTCTGCTATTGTTAACATCATATAATCGTGTTTCAATGGTGTTTGAACGGTAATGCTTTTTAACACAGTTCTTGATTCTTAAACCCAAAACTGAGACACAGTGTCTTACGGGTTTGGATTTTTAGGAAAAACAATGTGTTTCAATTTTGGGTTTATAAAAACAAGAATTGTGTCAAAAAGCATTACCATCCAAACACCATTGAAACACGATTACGGCGTTAGTCACGATAATAGCAAACTTGACCCCTTGGTCCTATACGGTCCGGCTGGTTAAAAGTCAAAACTTGGAGATACGTGGTGAGGTTTAAGAGTTAGGTACAGATACCGGCATATATATTGGGCAGTTTTTTTTATACACACCTGCCCTTCCACCCTAAAGTCACGTGTATTTTTATTTTGTACAATGAGGAATGTCCAAAAAAACAAATTGGCTGAATATTTTTATAGGCAGGAATAAGCGCCCTTAGTAATAGAAAAAAGTTTTAGAATTTTCGGTTGTGTGAAAAAAAAAATTAAGTCTCATTATTAGTCATTGTATTAAAAAAAGTTGCAATATAAAATGTCAAAACTGCATTATTTTGGCCGTTGAAAATAATTTCCCTCTAACGGTAATTGGGATATACTATAAATGTTTCTTTTCCTCATCGTTTCGGAATCTGAAAAATAAAATAAGATTAATTTTTATTTTGTTACTACGAATAAACAATGGGTGTCAAAGACCATAATAACTAGTAAAGTAGTACGGTAGTAAGTTAGGTAGGTCCGATTCTTAGCTGAAACTGATCTAAATTGTTTAACTCAACTACGTAAGATAATATTTTAGTTTACATTACATTTTTTCTCTCTGTTAAGAATACAAAATAATTCCGCTCTCAAAGTTAAATGTGGCATAAAAACATAAAATGTAATATTAAATGTAAACGTAAATTTTTCATCCAAATCTTTCTTTCTTATTCAAAAGTTCTGCTGTGATTATGGTCACCCTGCGATATGCAGATAATATTTCTAAAGCTTCTTATGTGTCGAAAATGAATACAGATTTGTACATATTATATTTATTATATCGAAATAAAAAATACGTAATTAAGGTGGAATTATAATTAACTTCTATAATATTTCCGAATTAGATCGGAAACAATCTTTGAAATCTGCTAAAATTCAGATTTCTGAGAAGGAAAAATTGAATGCTGAAAATACTTTAAAAAACACTTACTTGTGAAATATAATGTTAGAATTTGGTTTTGAAACACTTTTGCAATTTTGCACAATGCAACACATGCTTTGTAACGCGAATTTTATTTAAATAATTTTATATTTTTGTACATAAACGTGAGATGCGGTGGAAAATCATTGACATTAGTGACATGTCAAATCAAAGACAATTCCATCAGTGATGCCACCTTATTTTTATTTGGTAACTTATGAAATATGGAGAAATTACTGTTAAACGTAAAATATTGTAATAACAAAGTGGACTCTTCTGTCCTCTAAATAATTACTTTGGCATGTACTAATAAATTTTAACATCATGTAACTAATTTAAAGTGTGCCGATATTTACATTTATTTAGAAAATCTTATTAACTTTTGTACATGACCTGGGTAAATTGACTATGGATTGGGATATTTTGTACTTAGCATGGCAATTTCAGTCACAGTGTGAGAGGGATAAAAGAAATCTGCAAAGGTGAATGACCTCATCCCCAACCATCCTTCAGTAGTAGAATGTCCAGTGTCATAGAATATGAATATAAGGTTCTTGTCAAGGAATGGGCTTGCTACAATTAGTAATCTGTGGATGGGGTCACGATCACAGATTAGACTACAAATTAGTAATCTGTGCTGTGCGTGCTGTCATGGAAATAGTACTATAAACCGGATTGAGTGCTTCGCCCCGAAACGAGCTGACAGAGAGGTCAAGTAGATGTAAGTGTCCTTTTCTTCATTAGGGTGACCAAACCGTATGGTTGGCCGGAGACATACATAATACTTTAAACTGTTTAATATAAACTTAAATACCTAGGTAGTTCGTTATTTATAATTAACACTTTTTACCGCGTTTTTATTAGGTTGCTTGCTCTTTTGTTTGTTTGAGCACAAATTTTGCAAACGATTTTATACTAAATTCCCGATGAGCTAGAGACTTGAAACTTTGAACACAGGTCAGAAATGGAAGGAAATGCAATATTACAGTGTCATTGAGGTGATCTGATAATGGAGCCGGAAGAACGCCACAGGAACTCTATGATGAATGAAACTATACAACCCCATCGTGTTTGGGCTTATTAGAATTGTCTTCACAAGTACTCTGACGGGAGACGAGGTTCAGGGTGGGATGATGAAGTCTGGATTCCATGCCATAGGAACTCAATATTGAAATTATGCAACCCCATCGAGTTTGGGCTCGTTTGAATCGTCTTAACGAGTGCTCTGTTGGGTAATAGTATCCAAGAGTCTGATGATGGAGCCAGAAGAAGGCCACAGGAACTCTGCAATAAAACCTTTCAACCCCATCGAGTATGGACTCGTTTGACTGGTCTTGACGAGTACTCTGATAGGCGGTGGTATATTTTTAGTTTAGCTCGTTAACTAAAAAAAAGAAAATTAATATTTATTTTAAAAAAATATTTTTAAAAACAAATTATTTATCACGTTTTCATTAAGTTGCTTTTTTGTTTTTATTTTTTTAATATGGTAATTCAACCAATTAAAATCTAGTTTATTCAATTCAATTTAATTTCAAGTGTAAATAATTACGCAACTTTAAAGTTTATTCCAATTTTTAATAAAAATGCAATGTGCGTGAACTTCGGAAAAACAAATAAATGTTGAAAAAACAAGTAAAAGTAGGAAAACATTGTCTAGTGATCTGTAGTTAAAAAAAGATGCAAACGATTTTCGACTTTATTGACGTTTGAAATTCGATTGCTTTTTCCCATAATTATACTTGTACATTTACTTTGCTGTTTCATTAAAAACTGTTATTTTGGTAAAGATGTCAATAAGGTCTAAAATACTTGCACCAATTTCTTTACTTGTGAAGTTAATAAAATGGGTGCAAGAGATTTACGACGACACAATGTTTAAAATATAAAAAAAACAAAATGGCGGCCAACTATATTGTTAGTGGGCTGATTTTATGAAACTCGATTTTGTTACTATTTTGATAAAAATATAACAAAGAAATGTTAAAAATATAAAAAAATATGGCAGCCAACCTTTTTTATTTGTGGGCTGATTTGAATGAAACTCGGTTTTTATTACTAATTTGACAAGAAAATAATAACACAATAATTATATATTGAAAAAATTGAAAAATCCAAGATGGCAGCCAACTTGTTTGTTTTTGGGCCGATTTCAATAAAACTCGGTTTTTGGTAATATTTTGACAAGAAAATAACAACGCAATTTCTAAATACTAAAAATCTAAGATGGCGGCCAACTTTTTTGTTTTTTGGGCCGATTTCGATGAATCTCGGTTTTTGGTACTAATTAGACAAGAAAATAACAATTCAATGTAAACTGATGGAAAAATCAAAAAATATCAAAATGGCTGCTATTTTGTTTTTGGGTTGATTTTGATGTGACTCGGTTGAAAAAACAAATAAATAATTTGGCTGCCATCTTAGAATTTTTTTATGACATTCCGTTGCTGTTTTCTTGTCAAAATAATACCAAAACCCGAATTTCATCAAAATCAGCCCACAAGCAAAACAGTTAGCCGCCATCTTGGATTTTTTGTATTTATAAAATTGCATTGTCATTTTCTTGTCAAAATAGTACCAAAAACCAAGTTTCATTAAAATCAGCCCAAAAACAAAAAAAGTTGGCCGCCATTTTGGAGTTTTAGATTTTTAAAAACTGCGTTGTTATTTTCTTGTCAAAATAGTTCCAAAAACCGAGTTTCATCGAAATCAGCCCAAAAACAAAAAAGTTGGCCGCCATCTTGGATTTTTAAAATTTTCAACATTGCGTTGTTATTTCTTGTCAAAATCGTACTAAAAACCGAGTTTCATCAAAATCGGCCCACAAACAAAAAAGTTGGCCGCCATCTTGGATTTTTAGTATTTTAAAAATTGCATTGAAATTTTCTTGTCAAAATAGTTCCGAAAACCAAGTTTCATCGAAATCGGCACAAAAACAAAAAAGTTGGCCGCCATCTTGGATTTTTTAAATTTTCAACATTGCGTTGTTATTTTCTTGTCAAAATCGTACTAAAAACCGAGTTTCATCAAAATCGGCCCAAAAACAAAAAAGTTGGCCGCCATCTTGGATTTTTAGTTTTTTAAAAATTGCGTTGTTATTTTCTTGTCACAATAGTTCCAAAAACCAAGTTTCATCGAAATCGGCCCAAAAACAAAAAAGTTGGCCGCCATCTTGGATTTTTAGTTTTATAAAAATTGCATTGATATTTTCTTGTCAAAATAGTTCCGAAAACCAAGTTTCATCGAAATCGGCCCAAAAACAAAAAAGTTGGCCGCCATCTTGGAGTTTTAGTTTTTTTAAAATTGCATTGTTATTTTCTTGTCAAAATAGTTCCAAAAACCGAGTTTCATCGAAATCGGCGCAAAAACAAAAAAGTTGGCCGCCATCTTGGCTTTTTTATATTTTCAACATTGCGTTGTTATTTTCATGTTGAAATAGTACCAAAAACCGAGTTTCATCGAAATAGGCGCACAAACATGAATTTGATTATTATTATTAATTTTACCGTCTCGCCTGCGACCTCTAGCCATTTCAATAGAACAATTTGGTTTTTTGGAAATCTGAAATGGTGCAGTATTTATGGTCACACTAGTTTTGTAAAGTAACATTTCCTATAGATTGAAATTCTTAAATTGAAATTCGGCGCCAAGGTCAAAATCGGAGTTGCCAAGATTGACAATTCTATTTATTACCACCTCACCGATGATAGCTGATTAGCATTATTTTAGATATCTAATTAAATCAAAAGAGTAAGTTCTGTTTTATAACGGGTGGCGCAAAAGTAAAGACCCTATTTGGTTCAGCTATAACATTTTTTCTAAATTAGAAAACTAGATTTAGGTTTTTTTAAATGTATATTTGTGCCATTAAATTTCGTACCATTAGGATTTAAAGATGATGTCTTTTAAATGGTGACCTCCAGAGTTGATACACATTTGAGCCCTATTTATGACATTTTGCATAACTTGCCGTAACACTTCCTGCGATATGTTCGTTATTTCTTGACGAATGTTTTCTTTTAGAGCTGCGAGAGTCTCCCAGACTTAGGTCTATCCAATGTTGAGCCAGTTGCTTCAAGGCGTGTGGCAAAGCGTCGAATTGTGCGACCAATCGGTGCCGGACGGTGGGGAAATCGTCGACGAAATTCACGTTGTGTTCTTATCACTGATGAATTATTCCGTAAGAACATTGACACAATTATTCCACGTTCTTGGAGAGTAAAACGGTCCATGTTTATTTTCAGTGTATTTTATATTTGTTCACTACACAATTTTCAACAACAGAATGACAGAAAATGTCATATAAAAAAAATAAAAGTATTTTCTTTAGTGCCAGTACTTTTGCGCCACCCGTTATTACAATTATTATGTGTCATTCTAAATTAATATTTAAATAGTATATATTCGACTTCCCATTCCGAATCCATAATTTTGATACACTACTTGATTGGTAACGTACATATTTTTAGTCCTACTATCGTGGTATTATTGTTTAGTAATGGCAATTGTGCGAACGAGACACCGACCTCCACCTGCACGCGTAGCATGAGCACACGGGACTCTTGTCTACGAAGACTTGTCGTCTCGACCTTCTCGATTGCTGAGCACAGTTTGACAGACAGGTGGGACTCGTTCTCAGAATTTCGAAACCTTTTAATGTCTCTTAATAAAAAAAGTGAATTTTAAAGGTAATCTTTTTATTTCAACACCAATAAACGTCAAAATTATCTAAAATGATCCGAAATAATTTAGTTTAAACATGATTCTCATTTTTTTTATATTTTCTAAGATAAAGAGGCACTCAAGAAAGCGTTCTCTTCCGTAGACAAGCTCTCTCGAGCTCGAGAAGAATAATATTGCCAGTAGAAAATAATTACTTTATTTCTCATAAAGCACCGTTCCTTTCTATAGATTTCACAACGCTAAACTCTAAAAACTAATTAAATATAGCTGTATGGATATAAATTCGTTTGCCTTTATTTTATTGAGAGTATTTTGAAAAGATAACACAGACTACTAACGAAATTGTTAATTTAGTAATCTGTGTAAAATGACGAGAAAATTACGAAATATTGAAATCAACGTATGAAAATAATTTTAATTTTAAGTTTTTAAGGAATACGATATAAGCACGGATAATTTAGATTTATTTTTATTGCGAAATTTAGTTTCATATAAAATAAAATACGTAGAAAACTATTTCGAATCTTCTTATTAGTCTGTGATTCTCTCTCGACCTTCTCGACTACTCAAACGGTGGTAGACAAGTTTCTCCGATTCAACTGTCAAATTAATGTCAGTTGAAGAGAAAAGCTCATGTTTGTCGACTTTTGACATTAGGCCACGACAAAGAACAATACGAGTCTACTAGTTGTAAATGCGAGCATGAGTATCTCGATCTCAACCCGACAAAAGTGACATTTCGGTGTAGACAAGCCATTGTTCTCTGAGTCGAATCCTATCTCGATGTTGGTCATGCTACGCGTGTGTTGTCTCATTCACACAGTAGTGCCTTCAGTCAATGTCGTCGATAGAATTTCAACTCTATGACAAATACAATAAAGTTGAATTTCTTTTAAACGATAAGTGAAAATTTTTGTAGAGTACTCACTCCCTATTATAAACCTCCTTGCGTGCTGTGCGATAAATTTTTTCTGTGTCTGTGGTCTGACGCATGCATGCATTTCGCACTCGCTATAATTTCATTTATTTTACCTTACTATATTTTACATTATTAATCAATCGTGATGAAGCGTAACTTATCCGAAATAGACAGTGAAGAAGCCAGGTAGGAAACTTATTTTTCATAAGATGAATAAACTCATTGAAGCCTAGGTGGTCAATGTATACAGGAAGTTAAAAAAGCGAACGTGTGTATTTAAAGATGATGATGAGCTGGCTTGGTCAGTGTCTGTAATTATTTTATTTGGTGCATGAGAATGATCCTTCGGAAGGCTACGCAATGGCCAAGTAAGATTATGGGTCTCCAAACTTTTGGTCGGAGAGTCAGGTTAGCATAAGGGCCAGACTAACTCTTCCATGATGTCTCAAGGGCCAGAATCTAGCAAGCTCATCGTACCAACCTAATAATAATAATAATAAGCCTTTTATTTCTGAACTACACTTTGGTTGTTACATAGTATATTAGTATTTAAATAACATCTCTCCGCTCAGTGTGCCTATTGGCAAAGGCCTCCTCCAACCCCCTCCAGTACTGCCTATCAGCAGCCACTCTCGTCCAGAATGGTCAAAGAGTCAACTTTAGGTCGTCTTCCCATCTTATGGGTCAACCTTTGCTTCGGTGCCCATCCCTTGGGTACCACAGTGTCACTCGTTTGCTCCATTATCTCATCGTACCAACATACTATAAATTAAATTACAGTATGTTGGTATGATCCGGCCTGTATCCCCGGGCCGGATTGTAGGTGCTCACGGGCCGGAGCTGGCCCACGGGTTGTAGTTTGGAGACCCCTGAGTTAGATGGTCTTTCTATGTATTGGTGCAGTAATTATTTTTCTTTATTTTTTTAGATTGTCCCAGTTACTCTTTAGCAAGACAAATGATCTTGTGGAAAAATTCAAACCTTTGGAGCATATTGATCAAGATCAGGATCTGAAACCTGTCTGGAAGGATGACGATGATGAACTTGTAATAAACAAAGTCAATTCAAGTGCCAACTATACAGAAAAATTAAAACAAAAATATGAGACACTATTAGGCACACCCACTTGGGCCAAAATAAATAGTACAAAAATCAAAAGTGAAGCAGATGATGAAAATAATGAAGTTTTAAGAACTGTTGGTCATATTCAAAGGAAGAGGGCTGTACATCTGCCAAAAGATTTTATTGAAATTAAAGCCTTGCCGCAAATCAATTTTGAAACACGTAATGAAGGGCCAATTATATCATGTGTTGAATTCCACCCAAAATTAAGTGTTGCCCTAGTTGGGGGCAGTTCTGGAATTGTATCTTTGTTTTCCATTGGTGGCTATGTAAACAACAAATTACATAGTTTTAAACTAAAAAAATGGAAAGTACATGCTGCCCAATTTTCTCCAAGTGGATCAGAGACATACCTCGCTTCAAAACTTAGTCAGAGTTACTGTGTTTATGACCTTGTAAAAGCACAACCAAAATTAATTCAATTACCGAAGGCAGTGAAAAGACCAAAAATCTTTCTACTGTCACCAGATGGATCCTATATTGCTACATCAGCTGGGTTTGATGAAATATTTTTGATTAGTGCAGCATCTAAGGAATTATTAAGGTGCCTGAAACATAATGCGAATGTAGAATCATTGGTGTTTAGTCACAACAGTGAACAATTATACTGCTATTGCATACAGGGCGAAATAACAATTTGGGATTTGAACACATTTAGACCTCTGAAGAAATTTTATGATAATGGATGTGTAAATGCATCCTGTATAACCACCAGCCCATGTGGAAGATTACTAGCTACAGGTAGCCGAGAAGGCATTATTAATTTATATGAAACTTCAAAACTAGACACAACTGTACCATTACCGATCAAAACAATTACAAATTTGACCACAAAAATTTCTAATCTGAAATTTAATGCAACTTCTGAAATACTTGCTGCGTCTTCAGAGTTGATGCCGAATGCAGTAAAGCTAGTGCACATCCCTTCATATCATGTATTTTCGAACTTTCCAACTCAATCTATAAATTTGTCAAAAATAGAAGCTATTAATTTCTCTCCTAATAGTGGATATATGGCTCTAGGAAATGATAGAGGTTATGCCAAATTGTACAGACTGAAGTATTTTAAAAATTATTAAACATAATAATATCACTAACAGGCTTATATTTTATTTTTACACACATTTTTCTATCAATTCATAGTCTCCCAGTGTCTTCCTACCCCTGTAGATTGATTTTGTATGTTTGGAATGAGATGATTCTTCGAGGGTGCCATTGACCACCAGGGTGGTGAACGCCACCTATTAGTGCCATGCCAACCACCACTCCGGTGGCGGAGCTCGAAGGGGGCAGATAGGATAAAGGGGCGCCACTGCAAGGATTTTGCACGCCAACGGCACCTGACCCCGAATTACGTAACTCTGTTGCTAACAATTCTCTATTGAAATCGCAGTTGCATTGCTGCTTTAAGAGGGCTTTCTGAAATTTACGCGCTCGGGTTTTAGGTATTTACGGCTAGACCGCCGCGCGAAGTAAGCGCGCGTGTGCGTGTGTGCGTTTTTCCACACGTACAGCACACAGTTGCTAGCATTCGCTACAACGACCGAACGATCTTGATCTGTACATATAGCCGCGTATAGGAGCTCAGTCGCGCTTATTTTCACCGATAAAACTGAAGCTAAATCGTTACCGTTTCAATTTAGTTTACACACAAATACTTGCTTTAGTTTTGTTGAAGGGAGTCTAATTATTTTATCCATTTATTGAGTCCCAATATATGGATAATGAGAGTTTTTATAGCTAGATAATTTAAAAAATCCACCTCCCGAGCTGCCATACTGAGGCAATGTATGCAACTCGGGAGCTATCCCGACAGGGTTTACGCTTTCGATTGGGTTTAAAATAGTATATATATATATATGTACTGTCCGTAATTTTTTGATTTTGTTACCATGACAGGGGCTTAAATTGTGCATAACACGATTTTGATGCAAGTTTCGGAATTCAAAATGGCAGCTGCACCTTGTATGTATTTTTGATAGTTGTCTAATTTAAAATATCTCGGAAAGTACTCATCCTAGAGGCTAATGGTGAAATTGAAGAAATTATAGGTCTTAGTGAGATCTTCATTTCAGATGAAAGCTGTCAAACTTAAAACGGCAATATCTCGAAAATAACTAATCCTAGATTGATGGTATCTTTGAAGAAATGAAAGGTCTTGGTGAGATCTTAATTTTATATGACAGCAGTCAAAGGACATCAGGCAGGGTCCCATAGAAAAAAACCAAAGAATGTATAACGTTTCTGTTTTTTTTTCAAAATGTAGGCATGTATTAGTAAGTCATAGAAAATATTTAGATTTTCACGAAGATTTATGTTTTAAGAGTTATTTACATTTGAAAGTTTTTTTTGGTAACCCCGACACTAAATAGCAACACCAGTTTCACGACAACACGTTTCGTTAGCTGCGTTAGTGATACAGATTAGCACCACAATGTACGAGTTGGAACCGATCAAACGGAAAATCTGTGCATATGTCGCACGAAACAAAACGCTTTTGACAGTTGAGTTGACTGACATCCGGCAGACTTTTTTTTAATGCGCAATCACTTGTGCCACAGAATTTGTTCTCAGGGGAGACTTGTGAAATCGCTAACATAGATGATTATTGATATGCTTTTGTTTTTTTCAATAATTAATTAACGCTAAATTAAGGAGTTCAAAAATAATGTTGCTACTGTTTTATGATTCTAGTAACATAAAGAGTTTATAGATAACAGAATTATGTTTATACACTTTTTTAAGTTTGTCATCAAAAATAAAGTTCTTACCAAGACCGTTCATTTCTTCAAAGACACCATCAATCTAGGATGAGTATTTTCCGAGATATTGCTGTTCTAAGTTTGACAGATGATTGTTGTCAAACTTAAAACTGCAATATCTCGAAAAGTACTCATCTCAGATTGATAGTGTCTTTAAAGAAATGAACGCTCTTGGTGAGATACTAATTTTAGATGTCAGCTGTCAAATATAAATTTGTCATCTAAAATGAAGATCACCAAGAACTTTCATTTCTTCAAAGACACCATCAATCTAGGATTAGTACTTTTCGAAATATTGCTGTTTTAAGTTTGACAGATGACAGCTGTCAAATTTAAGTTTGACAGCTGTTATCTAAAATGAAGATCTCACCAAGTCCTGAATTTTGTTATTAAATTCTTTGATCAGCCCCCTGACTGACCTGCATGACCAGCGAAACACGATTTATATCGTGTGATATAGTGTTTTATCCAGTTTTTTTACATTCCTTTGATTTATCGACACTCAACTGTCAAAATCCATTGTCTTTTGATAGTTAAACGTGATAAATCGCGATATCATATCGAGTTTCTGTAGTCATGCTAGCTAGGCATCCCTAATTACGTTAAAATGACAGTTGCCAAAACGGATCTATCATATCTGTCAAGACACCTATAATCGCCCGCCCAGCCGCCTCACGCGACGCGCAACGCCCCACTGAGAAAAAAATTGTCGTTGCGCCAACTTGTCTAGACTCTAGCTCTAGATGAACGGCGGCTTTTTTTCCAACAACAAACGCGATGACTGACTGACTCTCTAGGCCAGGGATGGCGAGCCAACGGCACGCGACGCAATGTTTTGGGCACGTCACCGCACCGGTCACAAAATTCGTTACGCGACGATTTGATGGCACGTAAAACTTAAAAATACTTAAATACGTCTATTTATGACCTAATTAAACATTTAGAAAAATGGCAAGTTGATACAAAAAGGTTCCCCTCCAGGATGTCTTGGCAAGTTCTTTCTAATAAAATAAAAAGATGGACATGACAAAAAAAATCCGTATGTACATTTATCACAAGGACTACTGACTACTACAATACAACTACTAATAGTGGAAACATTTTTTCAAATAAAAGAAAAAATTGTGGCGAGTCAGAATTTTTATTTTTATTGAGAATTTTTTCTCTAACTATATCATAGTTATAAAACGCAAATTTTTATATTGCAGTATATTGTATGTCGATAATAATCAAACAAAATCTATATATATAATAAAGAGATTTCCGTTCATGTTCAAAAAGTTAGGATGGCCAATTTGAATAAGAACTCTAAAGCTAAACCAAACGGATCAACATTATGTGTTCCAGATTTGGTCGCTCTACAACTTTTTTTATACAAAATTATTACGCGTGGCCTGCGGGTGGTCAACCGATATAGGTCCTACCTCGATGAGCGCCACAGCGCGACTGACTTTGAACTCTTGATGCGCCTGATTTTATACTTACTTTAAAAATTATTTTCACAAAAGATTGATGATGGATATTTTTATTTTTTTTACACATTTATAGTACAATCTTATTCTTACGTAAAAAATATTTATGTTGCCAAATAACTAATAGATTATGAGATATGCCGTGTTTTCTTGCCGTCAATTTCTCGATTTTTTACTTTCTTAGATGTGATAAAAATACACGTTAATGAACTTAAATTCGAGATTTTCTTAATAGAAGTTCTATTTCAGGATATGCCCCTTCAAATGAAAACTTATTACATTCTTGCCTAGTAATAATTATTGGTGTAAAACTACTTCAAAATTGAGCCTTCGCGCATCATCTGGAAATCGCGCTTTCGAAATCCGCTGTTTTCGTAGTCAATTATCCTATTAAAACGAGTTTTGGTTAATAGAGTTTCAATAAAAATGTATGATAATTATGATGATTGAAGTCAAAAAAAGCTAAAACGATAAATTATGTGACCAAAATCGCTTCAAAAACTCCCAAGTTCTTGATTTACGTATGAAAAAAACGAAAGGCCTCTTAAGTAAGATAGTTGTCACAATGGTTCTCACTAAAGCAGCAATGTTACTCCGATTTCTGTCAGTGTTGATTGAAACAAAGTTACGTAATTAGGGGGCTGTTCAACGTGCCGAACTACAGCTGCGCCACAAAAAAAAAGTTGGAAATCTGACTTTTGACTATGCCCAAAGATGTATTAAAAAAGTTTAGATGCGTTATAAGCCAACACCATGCAATTTAAAACAGCGACAGGTACTGCAGATACACACATTGACATATTCGTCAAGAGAGGGACAAAAATGAACGCCACCATACGGAACACTTGTCGTTAGACAGAGATAAACAGACATCATACGTTTCGTCTGATACGCTGCATGCTCATTGGCGCGATCATGGGAGTAACAGTCGCAATGACAGTAATGGGGGAGATGGGCAAAAGTTGGTATATGTTACTAGGTTTTTCGTTTCAAATTAAAATAATAAAACAAAAGTTCTTGAGACGCTGCAAGTTTTATTTACAAAATGTTAATAAAATAATAATTAAACTAAAGATTTCCCATACTGGACTGGGAGCGAAAGAAAAATTAAAAATGAAAGTAGTTTTACCCGTCTGCAAGGAAAGGGTTATTATACAACGAGTTACAAAATACTCCTAATGCCGAATATGGTAGATAGGGACCATCAAACTGAACAACTTTTACTACAGGAACAATTCTGAAATCGCGAAATATCAAAATGTATGAAACAGCTCTTTTTTAGGGTTCCGTAGCCTAAATGGCAAAAAACGGAACCCTTATAGATTCGTCATGTCTGTCTGTCTGTCTGTCTGTCTGTCTGTCTGTCTGTCTGTCTGTCTGTCCGTATGTCACAGCCACTTTATTCCGAAAGTATTAAGACTACACAGTTAAAACTTGGTAGGTAGATGTATTCTGTTAACCGCTTAACGAATTTAATACAAAAATAAGAAAAATAAAAGATTAAGGGGGGGGCTCCCCATACATGGAACTGAAACTGAAAAAAAAATTTTTCTTCAAACCAACACGTGTTGGGTGTCCATAGATTGGTCTTTAAAAATGACATTGAGGTTTCTAAGACAACTTTTTCTCAAAGTTAACCGTTTGAAAGATATTCACCGCCAAAGTGGTAAAATGTGTGTCCCCCCCCTTTAACTTTTGAAATAAGAGAGTGAAAAATCTAAAAAAAATATATGCTATAGATCTTAATAAACACTTTCAACCAAAATTTGTTTGAATGAGATATAGTGATCAGTTTTTGAGATATAGCACATTTTCCAAAACCGCAAATATAACTTTGTCATTCATACCAACACTGTAAAAAACAAAGTTATTTTTGCAAACGAAAAATGATAGGTGGTATTAAATATGGTATGGTATAAGGTAACTACGGAACCCTATGGCGCGTGGCCCGACACGCACTTGGCCGGTTTTTTTTCGCGCAAAAGTTTAAAGTTCAGAGATCCCAAAGTAAAAGTTGTTCAGTTTTATGGTTTCTATCTACCATATTCATTATTAGGAAAAATCGGCTCAGCTAAACGTGAGATAATCGCGGAGAAACATACATACATGCGGGTCAAACTGAGAACCTCCTTTTTTTTAAGTCGGTTAAAGAACTACACTTAAGATATCCCTTTTCCAACAAAAAAATTATCTTATTCAGTTCATAAACAAAGAAGTTATACGACTGGTCATCGAGGTAGTTTAATCATACTATTTTCGTGTTTTTTCAAGATTACTTGAATAGTACTGAACCGATTTCAAAATTTTAAAAAATGGGACCAACTTGGTAGTTTACCTAATGTAATGACGTTTGAATCATTTCAATCGGTTCAGCCGTCTTCGAGTAATCGGTGTACATACAAAAAAAACGGGTCGAATTGAGTACCTCCCTCCTTTTGAAGTCGGTAAAAAAGGGTGTAGGGCATTTAATCCTGCATACAGTTAGTCCTGATTCAAATTTTTTGGACTACCCATTCTTATGCTAATGCACATCAAAGTTGGATGTATTTTACATTTTATAAAAAAAATCGGGTTGCACTCCGGGAGTGCCGGCAGAAGTGAAAACTTGAATATTAACGTTGTGCATTTTTGATATTTTGGAATGGTTAGGGAATAATTTTGCACGAATTGCTTTAATTATCAGTATAAAAGTACTATCATTTTCGTATCATCTATCATCCATCATCTCTCATATTCTATCATCATCGTACACAAACATGTCAATTTATATTACATTAAAAAGTTTATCTCTAAGAAAAATCTACCTGCCGAACGACAAAATGACGAGCCGCCATTTTCGCCGCGCTCCGTGGAAAGAGGGGGGGATACTTTCGCCGCCGGTTGTCTACGCTACATCTGTCTTACGAATTTTCAAATTAGCGTATAGTTGGCAGCCTCACCATGGAATTAGAAGGTTTTGACTAGGTCAAAAAATTGTTAGTAAATAGTTATAAATAGTGAACTATAGCATATAAATAGTGATACTATGGTTCAAAAGATATTTGAGTATCTTGGTGAGGCTGCTATCTTGACGTCAAGCTAGCAGACACCTTAAGAAATACAGTTCGTATCAATGTGATTTATACGCCAAAAAATTGTTAGGAAATAGTGAATCGTATACGCAAAATTTCAATAATATTGCTTCAGTACAAGCCGAGATATTACGATCTCAAAGTGGGCTGCTAACTTGACGTTTCTGGCAATGGCGATTCCAGAGAAACGGGTACAAGTTATAAACAAATAAATATATCAAAAAATTGTTAGTGAAATTGTGATTCTTACGATATAAATAAAAAAAGAATTCTTCATTGCTATTTTCTAAAAATCGAATGTTAACTTCTACATAGTACTCTGAATATAGGCTGTCGATCAATATTGAACTTTGCTCCACAGTAATAAGGTTTAAACTTGATTGCAATCATGAGGTGAGTACTATCAAGCAAAGACACCTTAAGAAATACAGTTCGTATCAATGTGATTTATATGCCAAAAAATTGTTAGGAAATAGTGAATCGTATACGCAAAATTTCAATAATATTGCTTCAGTACAAGCCGAGATATTACGATCTCAAAGTGGGCTGCTAACTTGACGTTTCTGGCAATGGCGATTCCAGAGAAACGGGAACAAGTTATAAACAAATAAATATATCAAAAAATTGTTAGTGAAATTGTGATTCTTACGATATAAATAAAAAAAGAATTCTTCATTGCTATTTTCTAAAATTCGAATGTTAACTTCTACATAGTAATCTGAATATAGACTGTCGATCAATATTGAACTTTGCTCGACGGTAATAAGGTTTAAACTTGATTGCAATCATAAGGTGAGTACTATCAAGCAAAAAAGTGAAATTTATATTTTTTGACTGTGTCAATTCAATAGTCATATCCTCGGTTCAAGGCTATTGATTTGGTATAAGTAAACAAATATTTTTCTACTTACTTTTTTTAATTTATTTTTTATTAAATCTAACGACGAAACGACTAAAAGTGTAAGGGTTGGCACGATTTGCCTTTTCGAATTTTAAAAATATATAGGAAAAATAAGATAGACACTTCAAAATTCTTGTTTTATTCTTTAAATTATTTATTGTCATTTTTTTCTAGAAGGTAAGAATATTTTTTTCAAATTTGTCTCTTTTCCTTCTTTTAATGCTCTTAAAATAAGGAAAAGAAAAAGTTTTTCTTAATATTTTCTCTTTTTTTCTTCTTCTTGCATCATAAGTGCGAGGAATTATAGGAATTATGGAAAGGATATGGCAAGGATGTATGATAATCATAATTTTAATTGTAAATCATTACTAATTTAGGGCTAAATAAGTATAAAATAAATCTTATATTAGTACTCAATTAGGAAATAATAATGAAAAAATAAGTTCCAAGATGGCGGCTGACAACTTTTTTGTTTATGGGCCGATATCGATGAAACTCGGTTTTTGGTACCATTTTGACACAAAAATAACAACGCAAGGTAACGCAATGTGAATTTATTAAAAAATTCAAGATGGCGGCCAACTTTTTTGTTTGCGGGCCGATTTCGATGAAACTCGGTTTTTGGTAGTATTTTGACAAGAAAACAGCAACGCAATGTTAAAAATGTAAAAAATTCAAGATGGCGGCCAACTTTTTTGTTTGCGGACCGATTTCGATGAAACTCGGTTTTTGGTAGTATTTTGGCAAGAAAACAGCAACGCAATGTTAAAAAAAATAAAAATTCAAGATGGCGGCCAACTTTTTTGTTTGCGGACCGATTTCGATGAAACTCGGTTTTTGGTAATATTTTGACAAGAAAACAGCAACGCAATGTTAAAAAAAAAAATTCAAAATGGTGGCCAACTTTTTTGTTTGCGGACCGATTTCGATGAAACTCGTTTTTTCGTAGTATTTTGGTAAGAAAACAGCAACGCAATGTTAAAAATGTAAAAAATTCAAGATGGCGGCCAACTTTTTTGTTTGCGGGCCGATTTCGATGAAACTCGGCTTTTCGTAGTATTTTGGTAAGGAAACAGCAACGCAATGTTAAAAATAAAAAAATACAAGATGGCGGCCAACTTTTTTGTTTGCGGGCCGATTTCGATGAAACTCGGGTTTTCGTAGTATTTTGGCAAGAAAACAGCAACGCAATGTTAAAAATGTAAAAAATTCAAGATGGCGGCCAACTTTTTTGTTTGCGGACCGATTTCGATGAAACTCGGTTTTTGGTAGTATTTTGGTCAGAAAACAGCAACGCAACGTTAAAAAAATCAAAATTCAAGATGGCGGCCAACTTTTTTGTTTGCGGGCCGATTTCGATGAAACTCAGTTTTTGGTAGTATTTTGACAAGAAAACAGCAACGCAATGTTAAAATGTAAAAAAAATTCAAGATGGCGGCCAACTTTTTTGTTTGCGGGCTGATTTCGATGAAACTCGGTTTTTGGTAGTATTTTGGCAAGAAAACAGCAACGCAATGTTAAAAATGAAAAAAATTCAAGGTGGCGGCCAACTTTTTTGTTTGCGGGCCGATTTCGATGAAACTCGGTTTTTCGTAGTATTTTGGTAAGAAAACAGCAACGCAATGTTAAAAATGAAAAAAATTCAAGATGGCGGCCAACTTTTTGTTTGCGGGCCGATTTCGATGAAACTCGGTTTTTGGTACCTAGTATTTTGGCAAGAAAACAGCAACGCAATGTTAAAAAAAATAAAAATTCAAGATGGCGGTAATTTTTTTATTTGCGGGCCGATTTCGATGAATTTCAGTTTTTGGTAGTATTTAGACAAGAAAACAGCAACTCAATGTTAAAAATGAAAAAAATTCAAGATGGCGGCCAACTTTTTTGTTTGCGGGTCGATTTCGATGAAACTCGGTTTTTGGTAGTATTTTGACAAGAAAACAGCAACTTAATGTTAAAAATGTGATCTTGCTTTTTTTACATTTTTAACATTGCGTTGCTGTTTTCTTGCCAAAATACTACGAAAAACCGAGTTTCATCAAAATCGGTCCGCAAACAAAACAGTTGGCCGCCATCTTGAATTTTTTACATTTTTAACATTGCGTTGCTGTTTTCTTGTGAAAATACTACCAAAAACCGAGTTGCATCGAAATTGGCCCAATAATCAAACAAAAATACACAAATATCAACAAATACATCAATGTGCGGCTGCCATTTTGAATTCCAAATCTAATATCAAAATTGTGCCAAAAACACTTTTTCATGACACCAACATCAAAAAATTGCAAACACTACTTTCAATATAATATAATATAACCCAATCAGAAGCGTAAGCCCTGACGGGATAGGGCCCGAGATGCATACATTGCCAAAGTATGGGCTCTCGGGCCCTCCCACCCCGCTTCTATACCGCACCACCCCGCACGATTGCTCTGTCTAGACGCCTCCGATGGCCGACTGTATGAAGACTATCTCTCGGCTGTGGTAATACTACTCTCAGTTCATTTATTTAGTTATTTATTCGGGAAAAACTAGAAATATTTTCTACTTATATCATCTACTTCCTACCTACTTACCTACCTACTGATTACTAATTTCATTATAAATCTCACCAAATAGGTACCTAAGGGTGTGTCCCCACTTAGGTTTGCGAACCTCGCGCTCCGCGAACCTCTGTTGCAGGTTCGCGGGGCGCAATGTGGACGCGCGGAGCGCGGAGCGGACGTCCGCGCTCCGCGAACCACGCTCCGCGCTCCGATCCCATGGTCAAATCAGCTTTATTCATATAAACTTAATTATTATGTACCTTTGTCTCCACAGTACTATTATTATGTAATTAATAATGAGTGGCTAAGAAGGAGTAAAACTTTGAATAGACAATCATGCCTATGTACAGTCAGTAGCACATCAGGTTATACAAAGTGTCAAAAATTTTCAATTTATTTTGAACCTTGTCTTCGCAATGAGGGCTTTTCAAAATGACAAAAAACTGTAGGCTCGATAGATGGCGTTGATAAAAATGTGTGTCCGTCTGTCTGTCTGTCTGTCACCAGGCTGTATCTCATAGCTAGACAGTTGAAATTTACACAGATGAAATATTTCTGTTGCCGCCATAACAACAAATACAAAAACAGAATAAAATTAATATTTAAGGGGGGCTCCCATACAACAACCATGTTTTTTTTGCCGTTTTTTGGTACGGAACACTTCGTGCGCGAGTCCGACTCGCACTTGGCCGGTTTTTTAACTCACTCTAATGTTCGAAACGACCAAGAACTTAAATGTCATTAACAGTACAAAGTCTTCGTTTTCCATTTGGAATAGGAATAATTGAAACTTTCCTTTATTTTGAATCAAATAAAATCCGTTTTTTGAGGACCTACTATGATCATTTTAAAAATTAAAATTACGCTCTAATGTTTGGAACGCCGCCGCCGTTAGAGCGTTTGGTTGCACCCGGAGCGTAGGATAGGAACGCAACCCTGCGGCGCTCCGCGCTCCGCGCTCTGCGAACCGCGCTCCGCGAACCGCACTCCGCAGTGTGGCCAGATTGAATTTTACGAAAATAACGAAGCACCTCAAAAAAATACTAAAACATACCAAGTTGCACATGGAAAATATACCGATAAAAATACTGATTTTCAAAACAGGTTTTATTCATTTATCATCACAATTAATGTTTAAATTATATTTTAACATTCTATTCGAAGGCTTCTTATCTGTAACTTACACCCGATTGCACTAAACTTAAAGATCGCCTAAGTCTGTTCCTAACTACAACACGACCAAATTAAAACGGTGTCAAACTTATAGCGGTCATGTAGCTGTCATTCGCCTACTTAACTTGGTCGAGTTGTAGTTAAGAAAAGACTTAGGCGATTCTTAAGTTTAGTGCAATTGGGTGTTAGAGTCTGTTCGGAACTTTTTTGTTTGTGGGCCAATTTAGATAAAACTCGGTTTTGGGTACTATTTCGACAACAAAACAACAACGCAATGTTAAAAATATGAAAAATCCAAGATGGTGGCCAACTTTTTTGTTTGTGGGCTGATTTAGAAGAAATTCGGTTTTGGGTACTATTTCGACAACAAAACAGCAACGCAATGTTGAAAATATGAACAATCCAAGATGGCGACCAACTTTTTTGTTTGTGGGCAGATTTAGATGAAACTCGGTTTTGGGTACTATTTCGACAACAAAACAACAACGCAATGTTAAAAATAAAAAAAAATCCAAGATGGCGGCCAACTTTTTTGTTTGGTGGCCGATTTAGACGAAACTCGGTTTTGGGTACTATTTCGACAACAAAACAGCAACGCAATGTTAAAAATATAAAAAATCCAAGATTGCGGCCAACTTTTTGTTTATGGGCCGATTTAGATAAAACTCGGTTATGGGTACTATTTCGACAACAAAACAGCAACGCAATGTTAAAAATAGGAAAAATCCAAGATGGATTTAGATGAAACTCGGTTTTGGGTAGGGTGTAGTGTGGTACAATGAAACACCAAAAGTTCTGAGTCTCATATTTCTCTCGTTTTTGTAGATATGAATTCCATTTTTTACAGGAACGGAGTCTACTCAATTAGGTATATTATGGCATTATAGTTTCATTAATAAATAGATACATAACCAAGAACAAGACTTTTAAAAGAAAATGGGAATTGTTTCATTGTGTACACCTAGGTGGAAGAAACACCCCGTGTCCAACAATGAAACACTGTTATTAATTTTGCCTTTTTATATAAAGTGGAACAAGTAAATTACAAAATCTGTTGAATTACAATCAATTAAGGTTTTTTCAGAGTATTCCACAATTATTCAGACTTTAAAAGTACCTCTAGGTTTGTCTCCGGTACAATTATTTAGTGACTTAAAGATTAACGAGTCCTAATTTTTTAAATCTTAGTTAGGTACCTTTTTTTAGGCAAAAACTATTTAAAATCAACAGTTACTCATAATAGGCATTAATGTCTTAAGTAAAGTTTGAGCGTGGGCGGGGACTTTTATTGTCCATTTTAGCAAGTCTAGCGCTAAAATGAATGTTGCCTTCGTTGATTGATAGGACACTTTATAACCTTAGAAAGCTGCAGAACTGTATTAACCAAATTTTTCTGCTTGTTTTCTGGGACGCATTGTATTTCAATATTTGTTGAACGTGTCTGTAACTCAAGCTGTGCCAGTCTAGAAGAAAGGTTTTGATTAGCTGAACGTAGCGACTTATTTTCCTTGCGGACATCATTCAAAGTGGCCGACTGGGCGGCGTGTTGCGTTTTTATGCTATCCAGATCCTGGCTGAATGCCGAGAGAGATGATTCAAAGCCAACTATCATATTTTGCAAGGCAACAATTTTTGGATTAATAACATCCTCAAAAGCATTGCAAATCTCCTCTCTAATAATGTCCCTTAAATCATTGGCCGAAGGGCAGGAACAACTCGTTGGCGCAGGAAAACTTGACTTCAAGCGCTGGGTAACGAAGCTATCATTGGAGGCAGTGGGTAATTTAGCTCTCGTTGGTGTAATCGTGTTATTACCCTTTTTGGGCTCGCGAATGTGGCAGAAATCACAAATTCAGGCGTTTTTAGTATCAGCTGTCATCGCATTCTAATCTGCGAGTAAATATGCAGTGCACTGCAAATGATAATTGTCTTTGCAACGTTTACATTGCATGAATATTGCTCCATCCATGATATTAGGACATCCCGCGCACTCAGATGATCCTTTAGTCGACATTTTTTATTCTTATACAATTACTCTCAATAATCTTATACCTTACTACGGCTTTGGTGAATGAAGATGTTTTAGTAAATCAAAATTAATTGAAAAGTAATGTCCAAAAATATCTTCAATACAAATTAAAAAAAAATATCTTTAAAAATAAATAAAATGTCTCTAAAAAAAAATTTGGGAGAAAAAGTCTTTATAAGCGAGGATCGATCTTCGGGCCACTCACAGCTGAATTCAGTATGCAGCACTCACACCCGATTGCACTAAACTTAAGGATCGCCTAAGTCTGTTCCTAACTACAACACGACCAAATTAAAACAGTGTCAAACTTATCGGTCATGTAGCTGTCATTCGCCTACTTAACTTGGTCGAGTTGTAGTTAAGAAAAGACTTAGGTGATTCTTAAGTTTAGTGCAATTGGGTGTAAGTGTGCTAACGTATGCGCCAAAGTGACTTAAAGCGTTCAAAGTATTGATCAGTTAAGTAGGGTTTGAAACTTGATGTATGAGTTGGTTTGAGTATGAGGTCAAGACGAAAATAATAATTATTGTACTACCTCAACACTGATAATATCACTGATGATAATATTTAGTTTTAACACTGGAGATGAGATTTATTACGCAAATTAAAGCGCAGTTTTATCACTTTTCTGAGGATAATGCTCAGACTATATTCAGCAGTTTTTAATAATCCACTGATTAAAAAAGGCACTGAATATTTTTTGAGCACAAATACACACTTTTAAACTATAGGTATAGTTCTACAAACGATATCACTGGTGAATCACTAGACAAATTATTGATTTAACTTGATTCCAAATGTTAGAATTGTGATTTAAAATTATTCGGCAATATTTAACGTAGAGACTATGTTTACTACAAAGCGCCATCTGGCGGATTTAGATGAAACTCCGTACTATTTCTAACATTGCGTTGCTGTTTTGTTGTCAAAATAGTACCGAAAACCGAGTTTCATCTAAATCGGCCCACAAACAAAAAAGTTGGCCGCCATCTTGGGTTTTTTATATTTTAAACATTGGGTTGCTGTATTATTGTCAAAATAGTACCCAAAACCGAGTTTTATCTAAATCGGCCCATAAACAAAAAAGATGGCCGCCATCTTGGATTTTTTATATTTTTAACATTGCGTTGCTGTTTTGTTGTCAAAATAGTACCCAAAACCGAGTTTTATCTGAATCGGCCCACAAACAAAAAAGTTGGCAGCATCTTGGGATTTTTTTATTTTTAACATTGCGTTGCTGTTTTGTTGTCAAAATAGTACCCAAAACCGAGTTTCATTTAAAGTGGCCCACAAACAAAAAAGTTGGCCGCCATCTTGGATTTTTTTATATTTTTACATTACTTTGCTGTTTTGTTGTCGAAATAGTACCCAAAACAGAGTTTCATCTAAATCGGCCCACAAACAAAAAAGTTGGTCGCCATCTTGGATTATTTATATTTTTAACATTGCGTTGCTGTTTTGTTGTCAAAATAGTACCTAAAACCGAGTTTCATCTAAATCGGCCCACAAACAAAAAAGTTGGCCGCCATCTTAGATTTTTTATATTTTTAACTTTGCGTTGCTGTTTTGCTGTCGAATTAGTACCCAAAACCGAGTTTCATCGAAATCGGCCCCCAAACATAAAATTTGGCTGCTATCTTTTAGGGTGGGTACTCACTTAGGTTCGCGAACCTCCGCGCTCCGCGAACATGCACCGAAAAAATCGTTTATCCTCTGCTGGAACAGGGCGCCCAGGTGTGTGCGTGAGCGAACACGTATGCGAACTTGGTTCGCACAGGTACACACTGTAGCCAAAGTAAAAATATTTGTTTTTGCTATGGATCACTGTTCGAGGTTCGCGGAGCGCGGAGGTTCGCGAACCTAAGTGGGTACCCACCCTTAGATTTATTTATTTATTATTAGTTTAGATTTATTACTAAAATTGTAATAATAGGCACGATCTGGCAACATTACCATGTGGTAAATACTGAGCCTGTAGGCGTGCGTTTTCATTCCATCGTTGGAATTGGAATTATCAGTATTTACCACACAGTTGGACCACAGTAAATACTGTGTGTGTAGCCGTCGCCTTATACGTAATTATAGTGCGACTATCTTGAATTAATATTTATCTTGTTAATACAGTCGCACTAAAACGTAACAGTACCATCAACATTTCAAAAACGGTAATCAAGCATAAATCCCAAGTTTGTTCTTTTTCAAAACAGACTCTACTGATCTTTGCTTCTGAATGAAATATAGACTTAATCCGGGAAATTCCTTCAACATCAATGTTTGCGGGGACTTAACACCGTAGTTACCATAACTTTATAACCAAAATATACCGAAAATACTTACTTCCGCCAATATACCTACAAAAATACTGATGTTCGGTAAAGTCGATAAAATATACTGAAAAAGTATTAAAATACTGAATCTGGTCACACTGGCGCTCCGCGCTCCGTGTTCGCATCGGATCCCAAATATGGAGCGCGCTCCGAGGTTCGCGGAGCGCGGAGGTTCGCAAACCTGAGTGGGGACACACCCTAACTCTAAAGTTTCAGTTACTAAAAAAAAATACAAAATATTCATTTTCAAAAAATTACAGGTTAGGGTATTTTCATTAGACTCCTCCCTTTAAGTTATAGTTTTAACGTTAGGTACCTAATTGGTAGTAAAATATTTATAGTTTTTCCTAAACTAAATAAATGAACTGAGAGTAGAGTATTAAACGACCAAATTTTTTTTGATGAGATTTAATCAAAAAATTTTTGATTGTGTCAATACTCTAAAAAATAAAAAAGTGGGTAGAAAAATATTTGTTTACTTATACCAAATCAATAGCCTTGAACCGAGGATATGACTATTGACACAGTCAAAAAATTTAAATTTCACTTTTTTTGCTTGATAGTACTCACCTCATGATTGCAATCAAGTTTAAACCTTATTACTGTGGAGCAAAGTTCAATATTGATCGACAGCCTATATTCAGAGTACTATGTAGAAGTTAACATTCGATTTTTTGAAAATAGCAATGAAGAATTCTTTTTTTATTTATATCGTAAGAATCACAATTTCACTAACAATTTTTTGACATATTTATTTGTTTATAACTTGTACCCGTTTCTCTGGAATCGCCATTGCCAGAAACGTCAAGTTAGCAGCCCACTTTGAGATCGTAATATCTCGGCTTGTACTGAAGCAATATTATTGAAATTTTGCGTATACGATTCACTATTTCCTAACAATTTTTTGGCATATAAATCACATTGATACGAACTGTATTTCTTAAGGTGTCTGCTAGCTTGACGTCAAGATAGCAGCCTCACCAAGATACTCAAATATCTTTTGAACCATAGTATCACTATTTATATGCTATAGTTCACTATTTATAACTATTTACTAACAATTTTTTGACCTAGTCAAAACCTTCTAATTCCATGGTGAGGCTGCCAACTATACGCTAATATTTTCAATCAGGGTCACCCCACAAACATAATGAACCCTGAACACATTACACTCTCTGTTGAAGTGAAAACGTTGTTGTTGTCGTTGTTGAAGTGAAAAGTGAAAAAGTCTGACCCTTACTGACGCGAGCAAGTAATTTTTTTCCCATTACAAAAAAGTGTACAACGCCGCTAAAGAAGTTTTCACTTCAAAAATCGTTTCGACTTCTGGTCTCTAGCCTTATTCTATGCAGGATTAAATGCCCTACAACTTTTATAATGGACAGTTTTCAATATTGTAAGTCATTTACGAGATATAACCGAAAAACCGTAAAATACCCCTTTGAAGTACATTTTTACCCCCCACCACTTAATCACAACTCCGCCGGGGTAAAACCTACGATAGTCATATTTGGCAACAAATGAAACTATTGAAACAATAAAATCTTTTGTAGAAATTAAATCCGATTTCAATTATAACCCTAGGTCAGTAGTAACCTATAAGAGTGTCAAATAATAGCAAATAAACCGGTTTTGAATTAAATTATGGTTTAAAACCAGGACTATGTTTTCAGCACATTAATGAAATAAAAATACGTGGTCGTGATTTTGAACCATGTTCTGGTTTAAAACAAGTTAATTTGCGACTATAATCCCTGGTACAACATCTCCCCATCTTCCCTAGCATGTCCTTCCGCATGCGCGACCCGCGCTCTCCTTCACTCTCATACGCAAAACAGAGTACATCTCGCTCTTTGTAAAAATATGGCCGATTACAGTAATACTAAATACGATAGTAAATTTTACGGTTAAAAACAGTAATTACGTGTGAAATTAAACATTATTCCGATCTCTGACTGTTGCTGTATAATTTGCACATCGTTTATAGACACAGGAAGGCATTTTTGATTAGATTGTCACAGTTTTTTAGTGTCTGACTGACGAGAGTCGTGTGTGTTTCCGTGTCACGAGTCTGTGCCTGACTGATTGAAAGTCGGGCAATTACCTGACTTTTGTCTTGCCATTGTGGATTGCGGGTAACGTATCTAAACTTTTTTAATACATCTTTGACTATGCCATGATGAAGACGATAGTTTGTCGGAATTTATCGCCAAAAATCAGAATTTGTCGGTTTGCGTTTAGGAGATACGTGTGGCGCAGCTGTAGAGACGTCTTTACAGCTGAGCCACACATCTCGAAAACGGAAGGTCGTAGCGAAAATCTGATTACTCGTGTGTGCAGCCGTTAATTTATGTGCGTGTGGTGTGAGTGTTCCTGTCCTGGAAATTGATTTAACCATACGAAGATTTTAAGAAATAATTGTGCAAACTTGATGGTAAAAACGAAAAATTTGTGAAACCTATGTAGACTAAGTTATGGTCGATTATATAGAACACTCATACCGCCCGCCTCGCGAAAACGCCATACTTGGTATCATACAATATACAAGACGTATGTTAAAACTATATATATGGAAAAATTGTGCTGAATTTGTGTCAGCTATTCACAAAATAATCAATTCATTAGCATGGTTAATTTGGATTTTATAAGGGTTTTTTAGGAACACTCACACCACACGCTGTGTGGTGTGAGTGTTCCTAAAATCTCTAACTTTAACTGAATAATATTGAAATTTTATTATTTTTACTGTATATTATAATTCGGATTCAAAGTAAATTTGTGACACATAAATCTTGACACAAAACGTGCTAGATCAAGAGCAATTAAACATTTTGTTTATTTTTCAATGCTCGTGTGAGTATTCCATATTTTGGTATTTATTTAATTAACCAGATCTCGTATACAAGTGGAGGCTGCACCCAAAATTGTGAAAAGTTTGATCCTAAAATTTAAAACATCGTCCATTTCCGTAAGTGTTATACTTTAATAGTTATCATTTTTTTTACATTTTCAAAGGAATATATTATGTAGGGTGGGTATGCTTTTTTATTTCGTCGGACACAATTTTCGTCTACTCGTATTGGCTAACCTTTACTCGTAGTTGTAATAATTCTATTTTTATTGCAGTCTGTTGTTAAATTCTCCAGTGTTTCTGTTTACTAATAACATAATCATGTAAGTTATTATATCTTTCTGTACTTTATTTTTTTTATCGGGAGGCAGTTCAGTAGTCTACTGTGATTTGATTGTGTTAATGAATCCGTACTTTTTATTTGATTGTTAAATTCTTAATCACATTGTAAGTCGTAGCATCTGCAACTATGTAGAAAAAATCTTACCAGTTAAATTCCGGTTTCCGAATGAGCTGAAATTTTACATGCATGTAAATCGAATGACAATACAATATTATTGTTATGACATGAAGCTGGGGCCCTACCGGCTAACTTATCAAACTTCAGCGGGTCTGCCGGGGTTCAACTTAAAGCTCAAGTCAAACAGCCGGCGGCGTGGCGTGACGGGGCGCGGCGTGACGGGACGGCTGGCACGACGGTAGAGTTCATACTGCGGGCGTGATCATGCCTACGTCCCGCCCCGCCGCGCTTCCGATTTGTATTCACGCTCGGCGCGACGGAGGCGTGGCGGGACGGGACGCGACACGTCGCGCCACGCTGGCCTGTGTGACGTCGTCCATAGTATCTAGTACATTACAACTGCTCAGCGTCGCGTCGCCGTTCCGTCCCGTCACGCCACGCCGGCTGTGTGGCTTGGCCTTAAAACAGACAAATTAAAGTAAGGTATTTAGTATTGTACCATTTACCGAAGTTATTTGGAAGATATCGATGTTCGTGTAGTAGCGTAAGTAACAAAATAACCGTTACATAAAGATGCTGGTAACAATAAACGCAACTTTTAATTGCATGTTATCAACCATATAGTATTTTTTTTTTACTTTTCGTATTAATCTCTTTTTTTTGTAATAAAATGCTGAAACCAATGTTTTTTCCCGCTTTTTGTTCATATGCATGGTCACCCTACATACAACTTTCCTTTGAAAATGTAAAAAAAATGATAACTTTTAAAGTATAACACTTACGGAAATGGACGATGTTTTAAATTTTAGGATCAAACTTTTCACAATTTTGGGTGCAGCCTCCACTTGTTTACGAGATCTGGTTAATTAAATAAATACCAAAATATGGAACACTCACACGAGCATTGAAAAATAAACAAAATGTTTAATTGCTCTTGATCTAGCACGTTTTGTGTCAAGATTTATGTGTCACAAATTTACTTTGAATCCGAATTATAATATACAGTAAAAATAATAAAATTTCAATATTATTCAGTTAAAGTTAGAGATTTTAGGAACACTCACATCACACAGCGTGTGGTGTGAGTGTTCCTAAAAAACTCTTATAAAATCCAAATTAACCATGCTAATGAATTGATTATTTTGTGAATAGTTGACACAAATTCAGCACAATTTTTCCATATATATAGTTTTAACATACGTTTTGTATATTGTATGATACCAAGTATGGCGTTTTCGCGAGGCGGGCGGTGTGAGTGTTCTATATAATCGATCATAACTTAGTCTACATAGGTTTCACAAATTTTTCGTTTTTACCATCAGGTTCGCACAATTATTACTTAAAATCTTCGTATGGTTAAATCAATTTCTAAGACAGGAACACTCACACCACACGCACATGTTAATTTGTCGCACAAAAACCAGATTTTGTCGGTCTTGCGTTTAGGAGATATGTGAGCATACGCTGTGGAGACTTTTCTATCTGGATCTTGGGAAAGGAAAGTCGTAGCGAAAATCTGATAACTCGAGTGTGTAGCCGTTAGTTTGTCGGAATTTGTCACCAAGAATCAGAGTTTGTCGATCTTGCGTTTAGGAGATATCGGAGGATACGCTTACGACCTTTCGTTCTCGAGATCCAGGTAAAAAGGTCTCCACAGCGTATCCTCACATATCTCCTAACGGTCGAAATAAAAGTGAAAATAAGTGAGGCGTGCTTTATAATCATCATAGTAAAAAATAATTGTTAATACCAAGTTGCACTACACTTTGACGTCAATTTCCGTCGAGCGAGGATTAGCTATTTGTCCCTTGTCCAGTTGTCCCCTATGTATATGATAGGGTAAACAAGGAATAGGCACCTAGGTACTTGAATTGAATAGGTACAATATCTGGGCGACCGAGCTTTGCTCGGTTATTACTATTTACTGTAATATGGTGGTGTTTAGGTGATAATCTACATTGTTATCTCAAACATTAACTACATTTTTTTAAACTTGTCTAAAACAATAAAAAGTAAGTCACCGAGCGGGATTCGAAGCCGTAACACTCGTTTCTTGCCGTCGTCCGCGTCTTAATGAACCCGCTGGACCAGATGGACAGTGGCCGGCAGAATGAAATTAGCGACCATATTTTGCATCGAAAGAAAAACGCATGAAAACTCGATTTCCCAAACATAAGACTAATCTAGATCGATTGTTTACCCTCCAAAACCCCCATATAAACAAAATTTCAGCGAAATCGTTAGAACCGTTTCCGAGATCACAGAAATATACCTACATATAAATAAATATACAAGAATTGCTCGTTTAAAGGTATAAGATATAAAAATAAATAAAACTCAAATTCACGAGAAAAATGTGTATTTATTTAAGTATAAAGTATCGATTACTGCTTTTAAAATAAAACAGTTAAATATTAAACAAACCAATCCAGTTATCGAAAGTAATCTTGAAAAAATACTAAAGCAAGTAAATAAATAACTACTAACTGAATGGTGGGCCCTCAATCCACACGAATGCAGAAGATGGCGGAAGTTAGTAAATAAAATACATTTCACATAAATTTATTAAAATCACTAACTTTGTAAAAAATATGAACTACTTTATGTTACATGCCAAGCTATATGAAATGTGGATGACAAGTGCTATGGAAAATATAATATCAATGACACCTAAAATTTTTACTATGAAATAATAAATCACAGAAAATTATACCTACATGTTGCTGATGTCAATAGCTGCATACTCACTTAAAAATGTTAGCACGTAATGTAACTGATACTGTATCAAATGTGTACGTGTAGGTAGAAGTACAGCCTCGAGCCTACATAAAGTTCGTTCGCTTAGATAGTGTAGCCCTTTTATCGCGCCGCTTTTGCACGTGCCGCTTCTTGTCAAAGGGTGCCGCCGCATAAACAAAGGATACCGCGTGCGGCGTACACCCGCAACTGAATTTGGATTTTGGCAGTTTACATAGAAGTACCGTAGTGAAAGGTTGTGTTGTGTTTGTTACCGGTATTCCTGTCTCTGAACACAAGTTTTTGCGGGTGTACCGACACTATCTAAGCGAACGGACTATACAGATACCGGCACATAACTTGGCAAGAGAAAAATGAGACAAAAGATGCACAGCACCTACAAACACTAAACTCGGCACATCTTTTGTCTCATGTTTGTCTTGCTAGGTTCTGTGCCGGATCTGTACTCACTTGATAATACATTTAGTTACATTGCGTGCTACACCTTTAGGTGGGTACCCAGCAATGGACCAAAAACTGGTTTCCTAACGCAAATAAGTTACAATTTTCCTAAATTATTATTATTATTATGTTACCTATCATACATCATAACTTTACCATTTTCCTTCTTATGTATACATGACCCTTCAAAGATGGTAATGGATGGTAATCCCTAATCTGCTCAACGAAAGATGAGACTGAAATGATGGCGCCACTTTCCCTATTAAATTAACGTTTAGAGGTTAATTTATTGGAAACTGATCCCTAAAATAAGCCGCAAAATTATTTCTTTTTCCAAAAGAGTCCCATTTTCGTTGACCAGACTATAAAACCCTTAAACTGCTTATGGATGTTTTATGCTTTTGGTTTAAAATCAAATATGAGTAGATAAAAATCACGGATAAATATAATTGAAATACAAATTGTAAGAATGGTTCAACAGATCGGCATTCTAAAAGAACTGCATGCCTCATGAGCAGGTCACTACACTAATAGACAACAAAAACAGCAGTAAAGGCAACAATAAAACTAAGCCTGGATACCTATCTAGCGGGTCTTTTTAACTAACTAATTCATGTCATTTGTGAACATTTAATACAATACAGCCGAATATATCGTGTAGTAAAACTTTAGATTTATTTTCTATGCCGTCAAACCGTTTTTATGCTAAGCATAATGTATATATCTAAGTTATAATAATGGAACAGGTCCATCGGCGTTTTAGCGAGGCAGCGATCGCGCAGCGTCTAGCTGGTGGCGCATTGTACTCGGTTCATGCCGGGATGCTCGTCGTCCTCTTCGTACGCGTTGGCGTGGTTCGCGCGCCGTCTGCGGTTCTCTTGTTCTGGGTCTAAATCCATCAGTTGGCACTCCTCCGCCAACTCGGGGATCTCAATCTGATGACGATATTCATTTGGTAAGTGATTTGGTGCAACAAAATATATTAACTAGCGACCCACCCTCGTTTCGCTTCGATTCCTTCCTTTTTATATAATAATAATAGCCTTTTGTATCAGACATTATTTGTTATTATCCCCGCCAATTGCTAACGCGAAGGAACCTTGTCACATTAACATCCACGCTAACATTATCCGCAACAAAAAATGACATCAAACAAGAAAATTCTAATTTTTAATATAATAAAGTAATTATTGAATTATTATTTTAAATAAGATGGGGTCTAGGTATATAAAAATTTTACAATTGTTTTTCCTTTTTGAGGTTAAAAAAAATGGCCGCCAGGTGCATTACCAATTGGCGAGGATAGTAGTTAAGTATTTGGACTTGGTTTATTTTTTCCAGGTCTAATAGCCAGTCTGCAAAGATATCCTCCAAAATATAAGGTGGAACCATATTATTTAACAATACTGAAACATAGTGTTGCTTAAACTGGACAACTTTCTCCAAGGAACATAGGTCAAAATATTTTTTTTCGCTTTTCCATAGTATCAATCAGCTGACTAGTGATGGGCCGAGACCGCTATTTTTGGTATTTGTTAAAAAAAAATCGAATCAGTATTCGAGTGACGAGTCCAGGTACTCGCATTGGGTATTCGAGTACTGAGACTAGTATTCGAATACTCAATTTGATTCGAATACTGTTTTGGTACTTGTGAAACGTGAATTTACATTGTTCCACATAACAGTTCAAAAAGTAAGTATTACTACACAAAATGACACTGGTTTTATGTATTAATTCCTACAATAAACAATTAAATTTAGCGCTAAAACTGATTGTCTACCCGCTTGGGTATTCGCATAATTTTAATACTCGAATTCTCTATTCGAGTACTTATGTATCCGAATACTGTATTTTCGGTAATCGAGTATGCGAGTACCAGGAAGGTATTCGAATTAGTATTCGAATCGACCTTGTCTCGGCCCATCACTACAGCTGACCAATACATTTTCTAAGGGAGCATGATTTTTTTTTCAGTTTTCTACCTATGTTCCGTGGAGAAAGTTTAAGCAACGCAACACTATCACCTGTTTCGGTACTACAATGTGTATCAATCAATAAATAATTATATTACTGATTGTACCTACTTTAAATTTTACTCTTTTAGATTCTCAGATTAGATACTTACATACAAATTAATTAACATTGTAAGTAACATCTTTGTTCACTTTGTTATGAACTTGACCTTGAATACTTAACAATGTACTATTTATAAATAGTTGACTTGTATTCCCACATGTAAACATGAATTTAATTATCGAGTCACTTACCATGGGACGAGGTGGGAGACAGTTCTCTAGTGCTGGAATGACTTCAGGTGGAATGCGGTTGGGGAAATTAACTAAGAACTGAATGATGAGTTGACCTTTCTCAAATGGATTTTTGTACATTGGCATGCCTGAAAATTGAATTAAAACAAGGTTATAGAATTTTTATTATAATAATTGCAACGAGAAGACAATAAATATATTTTAAAAGTATGTTTTTTTTCCATTTTTTGACCAGTCTTTTCTAAAACTCACCTTCATTCAAAACACACTTGACTTCACCATGTTTGGTGACCTCTCCAGGCAACACAGTTATCACAATATCCCTGTCATCCAGAGTTCTGATCACTTTTTGGAAGCCACACAATGCTTCCACGAGCTCAATGTTTAATCTTAGAACGAGGTCATTGCCAGATCGTTTGAATATCTGCAAAGTTATTTTACATAAGTAAGAGTGAAAAGAAAATGCAACCTTATTAACCCAATTTTTTTAAAACCATGGTGCTGTGCTTCCTAACTTTAATTCTCTGGGA
The DNA here is from genome assembly GCA_943789525.1 of Agriphila geniculea. Classification (NCBI taxonomy): domain Eukaryota; kingdom Metazoa; phylum Arthropoda; class Insecta; order Lepidoptera; family Crambidae; genus Agriphila; species Agriphila geniculea. The sequence goes on along the minus strand of OX038882.1, from coordinate 13,029,981 downwards.
TAGATTTTTTGTTGCCAAAGTAAAAGTCGACTCTAATGATCATATCTATACTTGGAAACAAGTTTCATTCCTGTATCATACTTTAGAAAAATTGGGCCACAATCAAAGAAAAAGTTGCATTGTCTTTTGTAATCATGTAGTGTGGATTCTGATACATATAATGCAAAGTCATTCGAAATTTACTGGTAATACTTACATCATGCTCCTTTTCATCAAGAACAATAATCAGATCTCCAGGTTCAAGCTCCGGCTCCTGGTCACCTTCACCACTAAACACAATCTTTTGTCCATCAGTCATGCCTTTGTCAACATGTACTTCTAGAATTTTGCGATCTCTCACAGTTTTACGACCCTGTAATAATTAAAAAAGTCATTACCTGTTTGGATGAATCATAGAAGTAAAATTATTTCATTCATTTCTGTGTGGTATTTTCCCCCTTTTTCTTTTGTCATGCCCTGCGCGTCCCAACTGGTATATATTGGAATGCCTATTTTTTTTGTCCTAACTGTCTTTGGCACACTGATTATTGGCCTAAAAACTTTTTGCACAATTTTCATTTGACCTAAATTTGTTTGGCCTATTTTCACTTCGCCTAAAATTTTTTCGCCGCATGTTTACTTCCCAATTCATCATTAAGCATAACTATTCATAATCCCTAATGTTTAAAAGTACTAAATAACGATTCGCACAATTGTGTAACGCCTAATAATTTTTTCGCCGATTGTTCACTTCCCTTAATCATTATAGGAATAACCGTTCTTAATCTGTTTTGTTTACTATTTGTAAATTTCAAATTACTCAATTTAATTAAACACTTTTGAACGATTTTACCAACAATAATTAATAACAATATAATTGCACATGATTTAGAATATGAAACACCAAAAATTATGTTTTTGTTAATAAGAAATAAAAAACGAGCCCATAAACCTGTCGTTGTCTTTTTAATTGCCTATCTTATATTTTTCTTACACTCAAAAATGCAAGCATACAAGTGAGCAAGCATGCACGCATACAAGCAAGCAAGCAAGTATGCACACAAGCAAACATGACAATACAAATACAATCTAGATCAAATAGCATGCTGCATGGCACGCATGCATGCATGCAAACAAGGTCATGCATACTTGCATGCAAGCAAGAGCAAGAATGCATGCATGCATGTAAACAAAAGCATGGAATGCATGCATGTAAGCAAGCATGCAGCATGCAAGCAAGCATACAGCATGCAAGCAAGCATGCAGCATGCATGCAAGCATTAGGGAGTGGTCAAAACACTAACCTAACCTATTGGTCTTCGCATTAAGAGACTTTATAGCGGGGGCCTCGGGCCCCCGACCCCATCGAGCAGGGGGGCCAGCCCCCCTGCAAGCATTTTGCATGCAAACATGCAAGCAAGCATACAGGCATGCAAGCGAGCAAGCATGCATGCATACAAGTGAGCAAGCACGCAATAAAAAGCATGCATGCATGCATACAATCATGCAAGCATGCAACATGCATACAAGCATTATGGAAGTGTTCAAAACTCTAACCTAACCGGCTCTTTATAGCGGGGCCTCAGGCCCATTTTTTCACGATTTGTTTCTGTCACTTACTTGTATGCAATACAATATTATTATGCCAAAAATGATGTATGCAAGACAATATTAGGGTTAATAATACTTCGGCGTAGTCATTATTATGTCAAAAGATATGTATGCTAATAAATTTTAGGACAATTAACATTAGTGGTTTTGATAATTAGGTATTTTAATGTTTAGGCGAAACGACAAAAATGCGAAAAAAAACTATTAGGCCAAACAATAATTGTACCTAAGGAGTTTAAGCCAAAGAAATTCGGCCAAATGAAATTAGGGCCAATGACTTTAGGCGAGTCAAGGGACACCCGTGTCCCAACATCTGCATGCGTGAGGATCTTTATAAGGCCACTGATAATGCTGTATTGGTGGCCGAGTTCTGGTCCTCAAAATTATGATACCAGAGTTGATACGCGAAGAAGAAGATTATTGGCAATACATACTTGGCAAACTTTACAACGGTCTTTAGGATCAATGATTTCACGCTGTCCACGGCACTCGCTGCATACGGTCTGGATTTGTTGGATCATTCCAGGAGCTAGCTGCTGAATCTGCACTTGCATGCCAGTGCCTCGGCAAGTAGGACAAGTTTGTACCGAGCCCTGTAAGAAAATGTTTGTGTAAAGACACAAGTAACAACATTTTATTAATATACAATAACTGATTTTTAGGAATTTTAAAGAATTTCACCTTTTTACCACCACGGCCTTCACATTTCTCACAAATTACATTCTTCTGTAAAGCCAGTTTACGGACTGCACCTCTATACAGCTCCTCCAGAGTGACAGACAGTTGATGAATAACATCCTTGCCCTTGCGTTCTCTGCCTCGTCTGCGGCCACCACTGAAGCCACCACCAAAGAACATGTCAAACAAGTCCATTGGTGAAGAGAATCCACTAGCACCAACACCGCCTTCTTTCAAAGCTTGTTCACCTCCTAAAAAGTAATTATTATTTGTAATTACATAAATTATAAAATATCAATAATGCTTTCACTGTGAAATGAAACCCCCACAATAACAACATCACTTTAATTCTTCAATGCCCGCATGCGGCTGGACAACAATAGAAATCTATTGTGTCTCATTTCTGGGCATTGAAGTGGCTTTATATTAAATAATTATAGCTTTAAAATTATTATAAATTATTATGACACAAACAATGCTTGTTTTAAACAAATACAGAAGTGCAAAAATTACAAACCTTGGTCATAAATTCTTCTTTTCTCCGGGTTGGATAATACTTCATAAGCTTGCGAGATCTGTTTAAACCTTTCGCCCTCATTTGGGTTTTTGTCAGGGTGATACTTGAGAGCCAATTTCCTATACGCCTTTTTGAGTTCATCATTTGTGCAGCTGGTTTTAACTCCCAAAATGTCATAATATGTAGTTTCCTTCACCATTTTCACACCTAGTCACATTATTAAATGATTAGAGGTAGGTACATTTTCCAATAGGAAAGTTCTAACTTCTATCTCTTCTGGCTTAGTCACAGAAAGTTCTAGTATTCATAAAATCTACCTATAGGCTATACCTACTAAGAGTTCAACGTAAGTTGCTGCTTAAGAACAACTAAACAGTGACAGAAACTAAAAGAATGTACCTATACCACTGAAAAAAAAAAATATTTTTTTCAGCTGATTAACTCCACATTTTTAAGGGTTATTTAAAGTAGTCATCATGTCTTCGCCCTTTGATAGTCTGATGTAACTTGTTTTACTATGAAAAAAAAATCGATAGCTTTGCCTACCTACAATAGCAAGTTTTGTTAAATTGATATAATATTAATTATATTGCTGTGGATGAAGATAAAAGCTTGCCAAACGCACCATGCCTATCAAAGTCAACCGTGGTCATCATTGGTTGGATTGAAATGAATAAACACGATAATGGAATGGACTTACCTTAGTAATACTTCTTGTTTGATAAAAACCACACAATTTTCGTACAAATTATGATCGAAAATACGCACTTTTCAATTCGAGAACACACTTTGCTCGGGGCTTCCAATCAGACAGACACGTTCGAGAATGACGTCTATTTTCCAACTGATTGACAAAACTTCATGAAAATTCAACTGCATTCAACATAGCTGCAAAACAGAAAGTCGATTGACGATAGTTTCCAGAAACTTCCACAAAATAATTATAAGACGGATAAATTCAAAACGTAGTAAGACAAGACCATGAAACTTTATTTAGACTGGTAAAATACGTTTGACACTAGCGCCAAATAACCAATTCTTTGATAAAATTTAATTTGAATGCATTAATGATGGCTGTGTCACAGAAAACCATAAACAAAACAGACGAGAGTCTATTGGGTGCATTCCAGCAGGCAGAGTAGTTGCTAAAGGGCACACCGGTAAACTGGGGTGATTCGCAACTAGGTGGTGAACAACAACAAAAAAAAATTTTCATGTCAGTGCTATCAACAGTTTCGAGAAAAAATAAACAAACATTAAAAACTATCTTTTTTATTGTGAAATATTATATCTCTTTGTAAATAAAACAAAAAGAAGTATAATCACAGGCTTTTATTTATATTAAAGACACTTTTCATACAAAAAACCGGAAAAAATGCTTAATCCAATTTACCTACGAACTACAACTCATAAACATAACAGATAGAACTGCAAACAATGATCTTAGATTATTTACAATGATACATAGTTGAATAGCTTATTTATTAAAGATTCTAAAAACATATGATTTATGTAGTTTCTGTATGTCGTAGGATAATTGAACAAACAGGATTTTTACAAAAATCCTAGTATGGTTGTAAAATATCGGATGATTATAATCTAAGACAGATTTTTGCAATCATCCGAGTAATGTTTAGGATTTTTACAAAAATCCGGCGTATCTTAGGTAAATCGCGAATCACCATCATTGTGTTGCCTCGCCTTGTCCGGGGAGAAGGTGAGAGAGCCATTGCCGATTTTCTTGTTTTAACACGTTTTTGTCGTCTGGCAACACTGGATTCCCGCCTTTTTCCCTGCAACATAGACAATTCCCGCCAAGAATCATCCCTTCCACTAGGGCAAGCAAGCGCTGAGCGCTCACTTTTTCCTCATTTGCGTTGCTGAACTTCGCAGTGATAACACTTATTTGAGGAAGTCCTGTTGATACGAATAAAGTTCGCAATATGGACGCCTCAATGTCTGGTAGCACTGGGAGGCGAAGGCGACAGCGAAGGCACCGGGAGAAAAGCTGGAGATCACCACCAAACTCTTCTACAGCGAGAATTTCAAGTAGTTCAGTGCGACGTTCATCTAAAAAAGCTAAGTACCAACATTTTAATACTTTGCTAGATAATTTGCGTGCTGAAAAAGCTAAGAATCAACATTTTAATACTTTGCTATGTGTTTTGCGTAACCGAATGCTGGTGTTAACTGAGTTTTTGAAAAACATGTTCCAAAATAACATAAATCTAGTTACATCATATTTTCCAGTAAAAACGGATTAAATCAAATTCATAATGCACCCAACGGTTCACCAATGCCAAGTAACGAATTTTTACAAAGCACTTTGAATTTTGACTACGTAGACTTTAGGCTTTTAGCAAGACGGATTGATAGTATTATTAACTCTTTGCAATTATTTAAATATCCGGACTGGTTGAATAGAAGTATTAGTGAAACTCGTAAAACAGATTTAATTTAGTCCGGTTTTCCAAACGATCATTTAAAGCAGTACGATTGCAATCTTTTTCTACCCTCATATTGTGAACGTACATTAATAATGTTATCTACGGCTGTATTATCTTAAATATAATTTCAACAAAATTCTTACTTTGGGTTCATTTTAATGTTGATTAAAAGATTTACAATCTGTGTTTTATATGGTATTCTGTTCTAAAATTAAATAAATATTTTGCGAGGATAAAAGAACTAATGATACCTAATAATATTTCAAATAATATTAAGCAGATTATACAATGTGGAAAGTAAGCTGTTAAACAGAAATTGTTATTTTATTGTATTATTATTATTTTATTCACAAGATTTCCTGTTTTAAACAAACTTAAGATACCTTCTTGAAGAGTATCATCGTAAGAACTATTTTTAATTGAGAAGATATTGTTTGATTAGTTGCATTGCAATGTGTTTTTTTTTTCTGTCGCTTTTTAAATAGACCTAGGTCTATTTCTAATAATTCCACAATTGATAATTTAAATTGCTAGAAAATGCAACAAAATTCTCGTCTAGTATTTTTCCTAAAGTAGACTGATGGTCCTTCCCCTTTATACCATATTTTGTAATGGTACTAAAATAAAGATAAATAAATAAACGAGATTATAGTGGTGATGCCTAGATCGATATAGTTAACTAGAATTCGTTTTAGCCGTTTGAAACCTCTTAACGAAGCATAGAAAGCCACACAAACTTCATACTAATTCATAAGATGATAGATAATATATTATTATCATATCACACTTTCGAATTTTTTTCAAGATTACCTCCGAAATTCTAATATATCAGGTAGGTAATTGATATATTGACCAAATCTAATCTAAACACTTAATGTTACCCTAAGACTATCGTTCCATTTTTTTTAATCCCAAACTTCCTTGGCGATTAGTCCTGTTGACGAAGATGAACACATCTCAAGCGTACTTTTACGTGAGTATAGCAGCTAAAAGACCGATCCTTTTTAAGATAACTTTTCATCCAAAACCTTGACGTCATTGTCTTCATACGGAATTGCATGAAATTTCGAAAAACTAGAATGAGTCTAGTTCTTTGTTTAAATAGATTTTATGATGACGTTACTTACTTGCATCTGATCAGTTACAGTGCCTTGGATACGACACAACTTGTCCGAATAATGGGTGCTTCATCAGCAGCTCAGCAACAGTTAACGGCCACGTCTCCGACATGCGAATCTTCTGATTTAATCGCACAATGCACTAAGCATTGACTTATCTGCGAAATCAAACCAGACGAGATCTTCTATGCTCACGTCGCAAGGTATGACGTTTTATCCAGGACCTGAGTATAGTTGTAACATACCAACACCTTCCTATCCTAGATGCTTCAACGGGATCGCCGATCGCTTGGCACTGGGAGATGCCATTCTGGAATATGATTCCTGATCCTGGAGTGACATCTCTAACCAGAGCCATCTTCGGGGCTGTTTCGGGCATTCGGTGTGTTTACCACGGATAGATCTGTTCCCATCTGCTCAGGCTCACGTAGTTCAGCACTACGTATCGCTAAACCCGCTGTATGAGGGAGTAGATTTCCACAATGCCTTCAGCCGGCAGTGGAATTGGGTGTTTTTAGCTTCGTCCCTCATACCAGGGGTAGGTAAGTATTATTTTTCCTGAGTGGATGCGACGGTCTGTTTGTGGTGATTGCGCCTCAATGACTGAAATTGTTCTGGAGACCTGATCTTCAGGACAGAGCCTTCAGCGGGCCAGTTCAATTACAAAACCTGTCGCACAAAGCACAGGTCACACTCTCCCAAAAGTAGACTATTGTGTTGATTGGAGCTGGAAGTGTCTCCACCAATGTCGGAAAGTAGTAGAAAAAGCTTTTCTACTAAAGATTTGGCGTAAGTCTTTTATTCTATTAGGAACCCGCCTGGAACTAATGCTGGGTAAAATGGTGCGCAGACGACAAACGTTGCTGTTAGCAATCCCCATAGGCAAGAACCTAGCTTAGTGTCTACATCTAAAAATGCTAGCACCTGCTACAATTCACTTCCACAAATTGGTTGTTACAACTGTTTGAGCTACACGTGACGTGAGTAAGAAATTGAGTGAAGATAATTTTGCGAAACAGGTATTCATTCACATTCAGATCCCGATTTGTGATCCACAACTTGTTGATGGGATAGATGCTCCGTTCTCTGCGAAAGAACTCTGCCATATATCCACCATTATGTGACGTGACGTCACACTTCCACGGTCTATCACTAAACACTATATCAACGTTGTTGTGGAACTACCTACATTATTATTCGTTTTGGACAACAATAGACATGTTCATTTTTTTTCATGTTGTATTTGTATGTATGTGCTCGTCTTGAAGTCGATAGTATACCTCAGCCTGGCGCAACTCTCTCAGTAAAAAACGATCTATGAAACGGAAGCGAATTTTTAACCCGTCTAAGTTTGAAAGAACGTTGACAATCCACAAAGCAGTAGATAATTGACAAAATTCTAATTTAGGCGAATTATACTTCGCCCCATCAAAGAGTATTCTTCATCTTTGACCGTTTTACCGCCAATGCCGTTTAACGTTTCTCTTTTGTTTGCTTTCGTTGAATTCGCTTCCGTTTCATACTCACGCTTTTTGTATGACACTCCCGTCTCTTATAACGCTAGTTATTTTTACATTCACTTTGGTGTACCTAACCATTCTCCATTAGTCAAATTTTGACTCGTAAAGACACTACTTGGCACCACCAATGAGGTTGGAAGCTGATTACTCGCGAGGATCAAAATAATATTGAGCCGTTTATTGGATTCATAAAGTAGTAAAACTATCTGAATGGAGAATAGCTCACTTCAGCAACTTTTTATACAACACTGTGTAAAGCGAAGCCTGCTTGCTTCCAGAATGGTAATGGGTAAGAATAGTTTTTAAGTCTGCAGGATTTGATTGAACACAGTCGAAATCATTAGATCAGCAGCAATAACTTCATTGAATAGCTTTGCAACGGTCTGACTGTCATACATTTTTAAAAAGGTAACTGGAATCACGGTTCGACCTACCTGAAAAACTATTGGGTAAATTAAATTTAATATAAATTATTTTGCGTTTGATCTAAAACATAAACATGATTTATGTATTCTCATTGATAATTGAAAATAAAATTAAGAGTAAATACTTACCCCCTTACTAATAAAGATTGTATTGCAGCTGCATAGTTACACAGTGTTTTGTCACTTTCTTTTTAATGTCAAATTCAAATAGTTTGACAGAGAGTAACCATTGTGTAACTAACATCTGCTATTCAATCTTTATTAGTAAGGGGGTTAGATGATTGTTTTAAGTACTTACACGGAAAATAAATTATAGCTCACATTAAACGTATTGGCTTATTGATTTATTTTCTCAACATCCCTCACCAGGGCAATAACAAACATTTCTCACCTTGTCCCCGGACAAGGCGAGGCAACACAATGCAGAGGTTTTACCTTCCAATAAAACCGCCATTGTGTGCTGAGCCTTGTCCGGTGCATTTTACTGGCCCTGGTGAAAACAATGAGGAAAAAGTGAGCGCTCAACGCTTGCTTGCCCTAGTGGAAGGGATGATTCTTGGCGGGAATTGTCTATGTTGCAGGGAAAAAGGCGGGAATCCAGTGTTGCCAGACGACAAAAACGTGTTAAAACAAGAAAATCGGCAATGGCTCTCTCACCTTCTCCCCGGACAAGGCTCAGCACACAATGGCGGTTTTATTGGAAGGTAAAACCCAAAGAGAATGTAAAAATAACTAGCGTTATAAGTTAGTTATATTCTTAACCACAAAATTGACTGCCCCCAACTGCTTACTGAATTCAAACTACGCGCGCCGGCTAGATACCCGCGAAATAAATTAACTCCTCTCTGCCCACCGCTTCGGAAAACAAGATTTGGCTCCAATTCGCCTATCCCAAGACTGTGCAAATTGGTAAATGAATATAGCGACCTGTTCGATATTAACTCTGACCCGCTAGGTAAGCTACGTTCTTGTATACTTGGATCGAACAAAACGCAATGAAGCTACGAGTACCTACCTGTTGCTTTGTACATTTAAATAATTTTAAAACTAACAAATTTTAAACTCATACCTAATATACCTATAAGTGTTTGTTGCGCCTAGATATATTATAAGTTAAGCTAGTTATTGTTTAAAGGTATTGGTGTATACAAACGTTGGTGAATCAATAAATAAAATAAAATAAAAAAATAAGAGACGGGAGTGTCATACAAAAAGCGTGAGTATGAAACGGAAGCGAATTCAACGAAAACAAACAAAAGAGAAACGTTAAACGGCATTGGCGGTAAAACAGTCAAAGATGAAGAATACTCTTTGATGGGGCGAAGTATAATACGCCTAAATTAGAATGTTGTCAATTATCTACTGCTTTGTGGATTGTCAACGTTCTTTCAAACTTAGACGGGTTAAAAATTCGCTTCCGTTTCATAGATCGTTTTTTACTGAGAGAGTTGCGCCAGGCTGGTAAAACCTCTGCATTTTGCGCGCGCTGATTGGCTGACGTCACGTTATTGACTGACGGATGCTCTGATTGGCTATTTGTTATTGTTGTGATTATTGACAAATATTTCTCTAGTGTTTAGTATGAATTTTACTTTTTTTTTATTTAAAAAAAAATTGAGTGCTCACTTTAATCAAGAGACATTGAAGTGAGTGAATTGCATGTTATAGAAGTGCCAGGCTCGATCAGTGCAGACAATTTAGAGGTTATATCTAAAAAATTACATTTCTATACAGAGCTAAGAAAGTTCTATAGCACTTGTCAATATTGTTGTGCAAAACCTAAATGGACTTTTGAGTTAAGTAATTAGTGCTCTTAAAACTTCAATGAGAGACTTTCCAGGCAATGTTCCTCAAAAATCTACTAGATGGCGCTGTCCAATTTTCAACAACCTTACTTGATACTATGGTATAATATATGAATGTGGTATCTATAGTAATAAAGACTACCATAGTAAAAACATATAATTTTGACAATTTGTTTTTATTATAATCTTTCTGTAATATTGTTGTGAATATTGAAAATGACTAATATTAATTTATTATAACATTATTCACTAGTAGGTACCTATTTGCTTTGAGGTATCTATGTATTATTACTATGCGTGAAGACCTTGTAACTTTCTTGGATTCCGATAACCGTTGACCAATGAGTTAAAACTACGGTTCTTGGACTCTACCAGCGCTATAATGTACCCCTTAAACGGTCAAGCATGGCTTTTCAAGCATGTACACGTAATTACCACTACTAGTATTTGGGGGCGTGGCCTACCTTTGATACAGTAGCCGGCAAACATCTTGAAATCGGGTAGGAGTTGCGCAGAACACGTATTTTGGGTATGCGTAGCGGTGAAGTACGCGGGCGGTGGGCGCGCGCGCGCTATGGGTCGTTCACAAGTGCACATGCGCGTCTCATCCACTCCATCGAAAGAGCGTCAAGATGTTTGCCGGAATCTAGGCCACGGTAATCACGTGATACCTACGTGCTTGAGGTCAAGCCATCAAGCATCGCCTCCAGACGATCAAAATTTGATTGAACTGCCGAACTGCCGAAAACTTTACGTACTTGACAAGCCATGCCTGACCGTCGCGTACATGCAGTAAGGAGGCTCCGTCGCAGAATGTTCCTTTCGCAAAATGTCCCCAGCACGCGTAGCATGACCAACATCGAGATAAGATTCGACTCACAGAACAATGGCTTGTCTACACCGAACTGTCACTTTTGTCGGGTTAAGATCGAGATACTCATGCTCGCATTTACAACTAGTAGACTCGTATTGTTCTTTGTCGTGGCCTAATGTCAAAAGTCGACAAACACGAGCTTTTCTCTTCAACTGACATTAATTTGACAGTTGGATCAGAGAAACTTGTCTAACACCCTTTGAGTAGTCGAGAAGGTCGAGAGAGAGTTCACAGACTAATAAGAAGATTCGAAATAGTTTTCTACGTATTTTATTTTATATGAATCTAAATTTCGCAATAGAAATAAATCTAAATTGTCCGTGCTTATATTTTATTCCTTAAAAACTTAAATTAACATTATTTTCATACGTTGATTTCAATATTTCGTAATTTTCTCGTCATTTTACACAGACTACTAAATTAACAATTTCGTTACTAGTCTGTGTTATCTTTTCAAACTACTCTCAATAAAAGAAAGATAAACGAATTTATATCCATACAGCTATATTTAATTATTTTTAAGAGTTTAGCGTTGTGAAATCTATAGAAAGGAACGGTGCTTTATGAGAAATAAAGTAATTATTTTCTACTGGCAATATTATGCTTCTCGAGCTCGAGAGAGCTTGTCTACGGAAGAGAACGCTTTCTTGAGTGCCTCTTTATCTTAGAACTTATAAAAAAATGAGAATCATGTTTAAACTAAATTATTTCGGATCATTTTAGATAATTTTGACGTTTATTGGTGTTGAAATAAAAAGATTACCTCTAAAATTCACTTTTTTTTATTAAAAGACATTAAAAGGTTTCGAAATTCTGAGAACGAGTCCCACCTGTCTGTCAAACTGTGCTCAGCAATCGAGAAGGTCGAGACGACAAGTCTTCGTAGACAAGAGTCCCGTTTGCTCATGCTACGCGTGCTGCACGCGTAGCATGACCAACATCGAGATAAGATTCGACTCAGAGAACAATGGCTTGTCTACACCGAAATGTCACTTTTGTCGGGTTGAGATCGAGATACTCATGCTCGCATTTAGAACTAGTAGACTCGTATTGTTCTTTGTCGTGGCCTAATGTCAAAAGTCGACAAACACGAGCTTTTCTCTTCAACTGACATTAATTTGACAGTTGAATCAGAGAAACTTGTCTACCACCCTTTGAGTAGTCGAGAAGGTCGAGAAAGAATCACAGACTAATAAGAAGATTCGAAATAGTTTTCTACGTATTTTATTTTATATGAATCTAAATTTCGCAATAAAAATAAAACTAAATTATCCGTGTTTATATTTTATTGCTTAAAAACTTAAATCAAAATTATTTTTATACGTTGATTTTAATATTTCGTAATTTTCTCGTCATTTTACACAGATTACTAAATTAACAATTTCGTTAGTAGTCTGTGTTATCTTTTCAAAATACTCTCAATAAAAGAAAGGCAAACGAATTTATATCCATACAGCTATATTTAATTAGTTTTAAGAGTTTAGCGTTGTGAAATCTATAGAAAGGAACGGTGCTTTATGAGAAATAAAGTAATTATTTTCTATTGGCAATATTATTCTTCTCGAACTCGAGAGAGCTTGTCTACGGAAGAGAACGCTTTCTTGAGTGCCTCTTTATCTTAGAACTTATAAAAAAAATGAGAATCATGTTTAAACTAAATTATTTCGGATCAAATTAGATAATTTTGACGTTTATCGGTGTTGAAATAAAAAGATTACCTTTAAAATTAACTTCTTTTATTAAAAGACATTAAAAGGTTTCGAAATTCTGAGAACGAGTCCCACCTGTCTGTCAAACTGTGCTCAGCAATCGAGAAGGTCGAGACGACAAGTCTTCGTAGACAAGAGTCTCGTTTGCTCATGCTACGCGTGCTGGTCGCAGAACGTCCCTTTCGCAAAATGTCCCTTTCGCAGAATTTCCCCCTTGTACGCCTCTGAAAATCGTATAAAAGACAACTTTTTGATGTGATATTTTTTTTTCATAAAATATGACCCCCTAGCATGACCGACGAAACACGATATATATCGCGTGATATAGCGTTTTATCGACACCCAACTGTCAAAATCAATTGTCTTTTGACAGTTAAACGTGATAAATCACTATATCATATCGTGTTTCGGTGGTCATGCTAGGTAGGCAGGGGAACATTCTGCGAAAGGGACATTATGCGAAAGGGACGTTTTGTGAAAGGGACATTTTGCGAAAGGGACATTCTACAAAAGGGACGTTTTGCGACCTGGCAACATTTTGCAAAAGGGACATTCTGCGAAAGGGGCGTTTTGCGACCTGGCGACATATTGCGAAAGAGACATTCTGTGACGGAAGGAGTTGAAGAAGCGCAACGAACCGGAAAAAACCGGCCAACTGCATGTCGAGCCACGCATAGAGAATAAGGTTCCGTCCGTAGTCTCTGTCTCTGATCCAACTCAAAATGTTTCGGACAGACTGAGGCAAATTCGCCGCGCTATGTGGCATTTTGACCATCTAACTCAAAGCGATAGCCATAGCCAAAGCAATGCTCTAGCAATTGTTTTGGCTATGGCTATTGCTTTGAGTTAGGTGGTCAACATGCCGCATAGCGCGCGGAATACGACTCATCTGTACGAAGCTTTATAGATACTGTTCATTAATACGTACTTATTAGAATTATTGAGCTGTATTTTCTCTTATCCAATATAATAAAATAAAGACAGACAGGGACTGACGGATGGACGGATGGACTGAACGATCTTATGGGTAATCGTATAAGTTACATGGGTTCCTTGTTTTACTACGGAACCCTAAAAAAGCGGTCGTTCAAAGGCAAGTACATCTGCACAATACACTACAAAATGTTAATAAGCTAAGCTAACCAATCTAACCATATTACATTGATATTATCTTCAACATCATTTTTTTCGCCGCAAAACGATTATAAAGAAAAAACACAGTTGACACTGTCAAAATCATATACGTATTTTTACGATACTTCTCTTTGGTCAGACTATTTTGTACCACGTTCATTCATAATATACTCAACTGCCAGGAATTGGACAGCGCCATCTAGTATTTTTTTAAAGAACGTTGCCTGGAAAATTCCTCATTGAAGAATTAAATTCGGAAAAATTACGAATTAACCCCAAAACCCAACAGCAATATGTTCTGACCAATCAGACTGAAGTTGTTATAAACCGTCTCTTAGATTATCCATCAGCATTCAAGTTCACGATTTTCCTAAACATACTAGGATTTTTACAAAGATCCTAAAAATTACTCGGACGATTGTGAAAATTCATCTTAGATTTCAATTATCCGGTTCTTTAGAATCGTCCTAGGATTTTTGTAAAGATCCGCCCCTAATTACGTAACTTTGTTGCAATCAACTCTGACAGAAATCGCAGTAACATTGCTGCTTTAGTAAGAACCAATGTGAGAACTATCTTACTTAAAGCGGCAATGTAACTGCGCTTTCAATCGATTTCAATCGAGAATTGTTAGCAACAGACTTACGTAATCAAGGTTCCGGTTTATACGATTATCCTCCGACATATAAAGGGTTCTTAAGAAATCGCAGTTTAATGACACGCGGCGTTTATTAAGCGAAATTTTCAAAAACAGCGCGGCAGATGCGTCGAAAACGCGCGGTTTGCTTGCGGCAGCGGAAAGGTTATTGATAAAATGTTTTTATAAAAGTGCGGGCACATTTGTCTGACGCCACGTGCTAACATGTCGTATTTGTATGGACATGTCATCAGATAAGTGTGATCCTAGTGATTCATTTACTATGAAAACCGATGTCATCTGACGGCGTGTTAACACGTGTTAACGCGTGGCGTCAGACAAATGTGCCCACACCTTTAGTTATTAAATTAGCTTAATTTTTTCAAGTAGGTGACATTTCCTTGTGACAGTGTTTCCTATTTTCGCTGCAATTTCGTTTTCAAAGTCGACATGTGATAGTCAAAGATGTTACAAACTTTGCTATTTTCAACCACAGAAACTATGATAACCAGGGGGTTATCATAGGTTTTGACAGATGGATGTGACACATTGCTGCATTTCTTTGGTAAGTTTTTATTTGTCCCAATAAAGAAGCTTCAATGTGTTACAACATCCTGAAAGCGATTGCGATAGATTTTTAAATTAGACAATAGAAAGGCAGCTCGTTTATGTTAAAGCGCAGTTAATTTTTCTTTTTCTAAATGAACCAGCAAAAAAAGGAAACGTAATCTCTAGTAACTTTTTAGTAATAGGTAATTTAAAGTTTTATGGAGATTTTCAACTACTTATGGGGTCATTCGCAACAACCACTATACTGGGAAAACTCCGTCAACAGCTCCGGGATTGGGATCAAGCACAAATCCCAAGTCGGTTCTCTTTCCGAACTTCAGGAAAAGGGAAACCTATGGAAGTGGCACAAACTGCAATAACAAAGAATTTTTTGACGTAAGGCGCGTGCCGTGTCCGCCGTATTGTGTTGCGTTTACATGTTACAATTTCGACTCTATGCAGTTTGCATAAGGTGTATGTACACTAAGCTAAGCCGGCATGTTTAGTTGCGTTTGAATGGAGAATAATGAAGTAGGTATCCACGCTTTTTTCGTAGGTATGTCAGGTCCATGTTATCCTTCGTCATTGTTCCGAACAGGGGCCCTATTTTGAATCGCTCGGCAGGCGTCGAGCGCTCTTTTCGACTGATTTTCGTCTGACATATGACTCAAAACAATGAGATGTCGAACGAAAATCAGTAGAAACGAGCGCTCGGCTAGAGTAGAGCGATTCAAAAATAGGGCCCCAGACTCTAAAATAAATTTAAAAAATTTAAAAACACGACTGCCCTGCTAAAAACAAACTAAAAAGTTAAATAACAAGTGTCATTGCAGTCGGAGGACCGTTTTGTGGAACAATTTTAATCGAAGAGGTCATT
This sequence comes from Agriphila geniculea, assembly GCA_943789525.1. Lineage (NCBI taxonomy): Eukaryota > Metazoa > Arthropoda > Insecta > Lepidoptera > Crambidae > Agriphila > Agriphila geniculea. The sequence continues at coordinate 13,014,101 of OX038882.1, read as the reverse complement.
GCAGTCGGGGGCGACTGCAATGACACTTGTTATTTAACTTTTTAGATTGTTTTGAGCAGGGCAGTCGTGTTTTTAAATTTATTTATTTTTATTTCACACATTTGAGTGACAAATTATATATTTTTGAAATGTGCTCATCAAGGCCAAAGAGAATGTAAATCACTACATTTTAATTAAGGCCTTTTGATGCCCATATTGTAATAATTAAAGAAAAAAAAATTTTTTTTTTCACTTTTGAATATAGCGTCATCAAGGAGGTTTATAATAGGGAGTGAGTACTCTACAAAAATTTTCACTTATCGTTTAAAAGAAATTCAACTTTATTGCATTTATGATAGAGTTGAAATTCTATCGACGAAATTGACTGAAGGCACTACTGTGTGAATGAGACAACACCAGGTGGAGGTCGGTGTCTCGTTCGCACAATTGCCATTTATGTACGTTACCAATCAAGTAGTGTATCAAAATTAAGGATTCGGAATGGGAAGTCGAATATATACTATTTAAATATTAATTTAGAATGACACATAATAATTGTAATATAAAACAGAACTTACTCTTTTGATTTAATTAGATATCTAAAATAATGCTAATCAGCTATCATCGGTGAGCTGGTAATAAATAGAAGTGTCAATCTTGGCAACTCCGATTTTGACCTTGGCGCCGAATTTCAATTTAAGAATTTCAATCTATAGGAATTATGTTACTTTACAAAACTAGTGTGACCATAAATACTGCACCATTTCAGATTTCCAAAAAACCGAAATTGTTCTATTGATATGGCTAGAGGTCGCAGGCGAGACGGTGAAATTAATAATAATAATCAAATTCATGTTTGTGCGCCTATTTCGATGAAACTCGGTTTTTGGTACTATTTCAACATGAAAATAACAGCGCAATGTTGAAAATTTTAAAAATCCAAGATGGCGGTCAACTTTTTGTTTTTGGGCCGTTTTCGATGAAACTTGGTTTTTGGGATTTTGACAAGAAAATAACAACGCAATGTTGAAAATTTAAAAAATCCAAGATGGCGGCCAACTTTTTTGTTTTTGGGCCGATTTCGAAGAAACTTGGTTTTTGGTACTATTTTGACAAGAAAATAACAATGCAATTTTATAAATACAAAAAATAAGATTGCGGCCAACTGTTTTGCTTGTGGGCTGATTTTGATGAAACTCGGGTTTTGGTACTATTTTGACAAGAAAACAGCAACGGAATGTCATAAAAAAAATCTAAGATGGCAGCCAAATTATTTATTTGTTTTTTCAACCGAGTCACATCAAAATCAACCCAAAAACAAATTAGCAGCCATTTTGATCTTTTTTGATTTTTCCATCAGTTTACATTGAGTTGTTATTTTCTTGTCTAATTAGTACCAAAAACCGAGTTTCATCGAAATCGGCCATAAAAAACAAAAAAGATGGCCACTATCTTAGATTTTTAGTATTTTAAAAATTGCATTGTTATTTTCTTGTCAAAATATTACCAAAAACCGAGTTTCATCGAAATCGGCCCAAAAACAAACAAGTTGGCTGCCATCTTGGATTTTTTAATTTTTTCAATACATATTGTCTCATTATTTTTTTGTCAAATTAGTACTAAAAACCGAGTTTCATTCAAATCAGCCCACAAATAAAAGAGTTGGCTGCCATATTTTTTTATATTTTTAACATTTCTTTGTTATATTTTTATTAAAATAGTAACAAAATCGAGTTTCATAAAATCGGCCCACGAACAATATAGTTGGCCGCCATTTTGTTTTTTTTATATTTTAAACATTGTGTCGTCGTAAATCTCTTGCACCCATTTTATTAACTTCACAAGTAAAGAAATTGGTGCAAGTATTTTAGACCTTATTGACATCTTTACCAAAATAACAGTTTTTAATGAAACAGCAAAGTAAATGTACAAGTATAATTATGGGAAAAAGCAATCGAATTTCAAACGTCAATAAAGTCGAAAATCGTTTGCATCTTTTTTTAACTACAGATCACTAGACAATGTTTTCCTACTTTTACTTGTTTTTCCAACATTTATTTGTTTTTCCGAAGTTCACGCACATTGCATTTTTATAAAAAGTTGGAATAAACTTTAAAGTTGCGTAATTATTTACACTTGAAATTAAATTGAATTAAATAAACTAGATTTTAATTGGTTGAATTACCATATTTAAAAAATAAAAACAAAAAGCAACTTAATAAAAACGTGATAAATAATTTGTTCTTAAAAAAAATATTTTTTTAATAAATATTAATTTTCTTTTTTTTAGTTAACGAGCTAAACTAAAAATATACCACCGCCTATCAGAGTACTCGTCAAGACCATTCAAACGAGTCCAGACTCGATGGGGTTGAAAGGTTTTATTGCAGAGTTCCTGTGGTCTTCTTCCGGCTCCATCATCAGACTCTTGGATACTATTACCCAACAGAGCACTCGTCAAGACGATTCAAACGAGCCCAAACTCGATGGGGTTGCATGATTTCAATATTGAGTTCCTATGGCATGGAATCCAAACTTCATCATCCGACCCTGAACCTCGTCTCCCGTCAGAGTACTTGTCAAGACAATTCTAATAAGCCCAAACACGATGGGGTTGTATAGTTTCATTCATCATAGAGTTCCTGTGGCGTTCTTCCGGCTCCATTATCAGATCACCTCAATGACACTGTAATATTGCATTTCCTTCCATTTCTGACCTGTGTTCAAAGTTTCAAGTCTCTAGCTCATCGGGAATTTAGTATAAAATCGTTTGCAAAATTTGTGCTCAAACAAACTAAAGAGCAAGCAACCTAATAAAAACGCGGTAATAAGTGTTAATTATAAATAAAGAACTACCTAGGTATATTTAAGTTTATATTAAACAGTTTAAAGTATTATGTATGTCTCCGGCCAACCATACGGTTTGGTCACCCTAATGAAGAAAAGGACACATACATCTACTTGACCTCTCTGTCGGCTCGTTTTGGGGCGAAGCCACAGAATACATAATAGTACAAAGTACAGAACATTCACTCCGCATGGTCATTTAAATAAATAGCGACTCTTGCTCAGACACTATAAAGTGCAATTCAGGTCGCACACCGCTTCCTTGCGTACAGTTATATTCACCTACAGGTTGCCTCTCTTTCTATCGCGTAGCTCTTAGCTCTTCTAACAACTTTAGGGTTGTCTTCTTCTAATCCTTCAATGCTCGAGCGGACCCATCGGGCCGCACAACACAACAATGGAAAATCTATTGTCTCATTTTCTGTGCTTGAAGGATTAAATACTTTATTACAAGTTTTGTGTTGAAAATGTGTACCTACCTACCTACTTAAATGTGAAAAAATTACGTTTCAAATAAACCTAGGCTAGATGTACAGTTAACGCCACATTAGACTATGTGTTAAATTTGAGGCAGTCTTTATGCCACCGCCACCATACTGTTGCCGGTTACGGAATCCTTAAATCCAGAAATGTAGGTATTTAGTTAAGTAGGTATAATTCGCTCAAAAAAAAAGAATTAGGTAGGTGGGTACCTTAGGAAATTCGATCGAGAAAAAATAGTCACGACCCGCTTCTGAATATAAGTACCTATAACTACACGCTTTCCTACCTATAGTATAGGTTACACCTACTTATCAAAAATAGGTATGTACCTGCTCATAAAAATTACGAGAAAAATAAACAAAATATAATTTTTTCTTATACATTTTAGAATCTTTCGGTAAAGTGAATAAACCGGTCAAGATCGAGTCGGACTCGCGCACCGAGGGTTCCGTACCATCATAATTGCACCATCAAACCACACTGCAGAGTAGAATAATCAAATTAGTATTGCAGCTTTAGGTCAGCGCCATCTCTTGACCGATAGTGGAACTAATGTTAACTTTTTTAGAAATTTGATAATTTCTAAAAAAGTGTGCTACCTATATTGAGACATTGTTTTATTTTTCCTGTAATCTTTATAATTATAAACTGCTATCACATAGAATGATTTCTAATTTTTCTCTTTGCAAACTTCGGAGATAAGGGGGGGGGACGGTAATTTTTTTTATATTTTTCATCATAAGTTGAAAACTATGTGGCCTAAAACAAAAAGAAAAAATGATTAACAAGGTGCTAACGGCGTTCTATCATATGATATTCCACATGCCCTAGTAAAACCCACTTCAAATTTTTCAGACCCTTTTTCAGTCCCTGTTGTAAAAAAGATATTTATTTTTTATTAATTTCTTATTTACAAAATAGTTGGGCGAATGTCATCTAAAACTATTCCGAATTTCAAGTTGATACCATTAGTAGTTCTCGAGATATCCAGCTGTGACAGATAGACCGAGTCACACCATAAGGGTTCCTTTTTTACCATTTTGGTACGGAACCCTAAAAATGAAAACTTTGAATCCTTCTGTTTATTGCGACAGCCGTCCACGCAACAATAAAGTATTACGATTCTCCATCCTTACTAATATTATAAATGCGAAAGTCCGTTTGTTTGTTTGTTTGTTACGCCTTCACGTCTTAACTACTGAACCGATCATCATGAAATTTTGCATACACGTTCTTAGGGGTACAGAGAAGGACATAGGATACCTTTCATCCCGAAAAAAATATTATTCCCGAGGGATAGCAAAAAATATTTCCACGCAGACGAAGTCGCGGGCGGCCGCTAGTTATTTATAAATTATAATAGTGTACGGTACAGTGCTGGGAGCAATAAATAATGATCGATTGACCGTCATAGAGGCACAGAATAACGCGCTGTAGGTACTTATCGCGGTAGGTATGGGCGAGTGACGGATGCCTGGCGAAGCGCTCAATCCGGTTTATAGTACTATTTCCATGGGCGTTATACAGTCGCCATATTAACTTTTTTCAAAAAAAATATAGCCAGTGTCACTCAGAATGATGTAGGGATTCAAACATTACCCCATACATCCAAATCCGTTGAGCCATTTGGAAGTTATGGTGGAATAAAGAAACTCACATACCCACAAACATACATGAACCCTGAACACTTATACACTCTTTTTGCTTTGGGCAGTCGTGTAAAAAGCGCTGGTGTGAACAGCGTCGAAACAAGGCGGTAAAAAATTCACGTGGTAAAAAAAACACAGTTTAGTTCGCGCGCTCGTCGAGAATGGACGTCGAATTATGCACTGCTATCTTTGAATTTAGCATCCCATAAAATGGGTTTGGCATGATAACACTCAATCAACACCAGTTCCTGCTCGTTCGTCCAAGTGACGGTCATTTTGACGCACCGTACTCCGCAAATAAATAAAAAACCTCAAGGCACGGCACTGTTTTCACGCGCGAGTGTGGATGCGTTTGCGTTCACGGGAGATTCGCGGACCGCGAACCCTTTGAAGCGGGCGCAAATACCGACACGGAACGGGGAACAAGGCGTGAACAGGCGCGAAGCCCGTGAACGGGCGCGAAAACCATCCACATTCGCGCTTCACGCCTTTCACGGGCGTTCACGGCGCGAATGTGGAGCCCGCATTAGATAATTTAACTTAACGAAGTCCGAGGTTAATAAATGCCTAAGTTTAGATACTAAGCTAAGTTAGGTATCTTTTTCGGATAAATCAATGACGTAGAATTCATTGCTGGTATAAAAAATGCAATTTATTAAGAAGTTTCCTAAACATTACACAATAACCAATATTTTCAACTACATTTTTAGGGTTCCGTACCCAAAGGGTAAAATCGGAACCCTATTACTATAGTACAGTAGCCCGTAGAACATTTAAATCACCAAAAAGGTTACCGTTTGCCGTTGTAATATAGTTATTCATTACGAAATTATAGATACCTACTTTAACCCAAGTTTTACAGATCGCAACCCGCCGTACGTAACCTATATTTGTATATCTCCAAAAATGATATTTTTTTATTTTTCGAGGTTTACCACATAGTTTAGCTATTGTCGTGTTCTACAGCTTGGTTTGATTGCCACAGATAAAAGTAAGACTATAAAAAGTAGCCATACACAGATTTAAGACCTGATGAAAATGGTTGGACTTTATCTGGTCTTAAATCTGTGTATGATCACTTTCCATAGTCTTACTATTATCAGTGGCAATCAAACAAAGCTGTAGAACACGACAATAGCTAAATCATGTGGAAAACCTTGAAAAATAAAAAATATCATTTTTGGAGATATACAAATATAGGTTACGGCGGGTTGCGATCTGTAAAACTAGAGATAAAGTATCTATAATTTCCAAAGATGTATTAAAATAAGTTTAGATACGTTAAGTGCGCTGTACACATTGGCCCAACGCGTTGGCCGAGCGCGTTGGGCCAACGTGTAAAGACCTACTTGGCGGTACGTTGGGAGTTGGCGCCAACGTGTAAACAGCGACATGCCCTGGCCGGGCGTTGGCCCAATGTGTACTTCGGGCTTTACCCGCAATCCACAATGGCAAGACAAAAGTCAGGTAATTGCACGACTTTCAATCAGTCAGGCACAGACTCGTGAGACGGAAACACACACGACTCTCGCCAGTCAGACACTAAAAAACTGTGATAATCTAATCAAAAATGCCTTCCTGCGTTTATAAACGATGTGCAAATTATACAGCAACAGTCAGAGATCGGAATAATGTTTCATTTCACACGTAATTACTGTATTTAACTGTAAAATTTACTGTCGTATTTAGTAGTTCTCTAATCGGCCATATTTTTACAAAGAGCGAGATGTACTCTGTTTTGCGTATGAGAGTGAAGGAGAGCGCGTGTCGCGCATGCGGAAGGACATGCTAGGGAAGATGGGGAGATGTTGTACCAGGGATTATAGTCACAACGCAAATTAACTTGTTTTAAACTAGAACATGGTTTAAAATCACGACCACGTATTTTTATTTCATTAATGTGCTGAAAACATAGTCCTGGTTTTAAACCATAATTTAATTCAAAACCGGTTTATTTGCTATTATTTTACACTCTTATAGGTTACTACTGACCTTACTTTGGGAACTCTGAAATCGCGAAAAAAAAGAGCTGTTCCATACATTTTGATATTTTCGTTAATAATTTTTGTATGAAACAGCTGATATTTTTCTCGCGATTTCAGAATTGTTCCTGTAGTAAAAGTTGTTCAGTTTGATGGTCCCTATCTACCATATTCGGCATTAGGAGTATTTTGTAACACGTTGTATGATAACCCTTTCCTTGCAGTCGGGTAAAACTACTTTCATTTTTAATTTTTCTTTCGCTCCCAGTCCAGTATGGGAGATCTTTAGTTTAATCATTATTTTATTAACATTTGCTGCGTTTCAAGAACTTTTGTTTTATTATTTTAATATGAAACGAAAAACCTAGTAACATATACCAACTTTTGCCCATCTCCCCCATTACTGTCATTGCGACTGACACTCCCATGATCGCGCCAATGAGCATGCAGCGTATCAGACGAAATGTATAATGTCTGTTTATCTCTGTCTAACGACAAGTATTCCGTATGGTGGCGTTCATTTTTGTCCCTCTCTTGACGAATATGTCAATGTATGTGTGTATCTGCAGTACCTGTCGCTGTTTTAAATTGCATGGTGTTGGCTTATAATAACGCATCTAAAGCCCGAAGTACAATTGGGCCAACGCCTGGCCGCGCGCGTTGGGCCAACGCGCGCGGCCAGGGCATGTCACTGTTTACACGTTGGCGCCAACTCCCAACATACCGCCACAGTATAAAGATTCTTTCCTTCTTTATTCTGTGATACCGCCAAGTAGGTCTTTACACGTTGGCCCAACGCGCTCGGCCAACACGTTGGGCCAATGTGTACAGCGCACTTAAACTTTTTTAATACATCTTTGATAATTTCGTAATAAATAACTATATCACAACGGCAAACGGTAACCTTTTGGTGATTTAAATGTTCTACGGGCTACTGTACTACTAAGACTCCGCTGTCTGTCTGTCTGTCACCAGGCTGTATCTCATGAACTGTGATAAATAGACAGTTGAAATTTTCACAGATGATGTATTTCTGTTGCTGCTATAACAACAAATACTAAAAGTATAATAAAATAAATAATAAATTTAAGAGGATACATGCGCTAGACGAGCGTCGGACTCGAAATCACCGTTTTTTGCTGCTAGATTTATCGATGATTAATTTAGATTTTAAATAAGTTATTTAGGTCACTAAATTGGAAATTTCTTCTTCTAGTGCACTAGAAGACAACATTTTCGAATTTATGAGCAGTTTTCATAAGCTTAACCATAGACTTATTTTGAAATCATTGAGCTTAACATTGTTTCACCAACTAGTTTTTGAAATCAGAGGTTGAAGGTCTACCTTGATGAGAGATACACGTTAAAGTATCGGCAGAAATTTAACAAAAATAATGTTATGATAAACTCCATATATCTTTTAAGTACACTAGAAGAAAAAAAATTGAAAAACTATGAATATTCATTCATAAAAAAAATAAACAAAATTGCCAATTCAGTAGTTTTTGTGTTATCTTTTACTCGTTATTTTATTATGAAAATCAAGCTCAATATTAAAGAAAAAAATCGCACAACCAACATACGTTCAATTATATTTTAAAACATTGAAAAAAAAAACATTATAATGCATAATTATTTCATAGCAAATAATTTAAAAGTGATATATAAACTGCGTGGAATCAATTCCGCGCTCAGTCGCGGCCGAGGCCTCCTGGAGAGAAGACCTGTGTCGCTTGATTACGCGCCCGCCACGCTAAACGATAAAGCTAGTATATAGCGCGGCGAAGCAAATGAAGCGATTGATACTTTTGAAAATCAAAACAAAATTAATAGCTAATACCTTGTCTTGATTTATCTTTTTTATTGCAATCATTTTACTTTCTATAGTCAGTAGTTTTATAAGTAAAGGACTATGAAAAGCTTTTGGATACTAGTTTCAATTCAATTCGATGCCTTAGGATGGGTAGCTTAAGTATGTCATGCTCTCTTTAATCATTTCTGCGGTGGTGTCGTATGGGGCGGGTCGTTACATTCCCTCAAATATGGTTGAGCGAAGCGATGGCTGGTTCGTTCGTTCGAACATGCGTCATGTTCGTGAACGGGTGCTGCCAGTGAGAATAGGTCTGCTTCTGAGTGCCTATTGAATGGGTTAACGCATATTGAATGGGTCGGGGTATCACTCGTCAGTTTCCCCAATTCGTCAGTTTTTCAATCTGGTCAGTTTACTTGATTCGTCAGTTTTGCGAAATTCGTCAATTGGTCAGTTTCCTTTTTGGTCAGTTTCTATAACTCGTCTTACAAGAATTTTTTTTTTTCTCCTATCTTGTATCAAATGATTTTGGTAAAAAATTGCACACTTAGGTGCACTTTCGAGTAGCAGACAGTAGTGATTTATTAACTAGGTGAAAGTTATTTACTCTCACAATATTATTACCTGTCCGATATGTAGTAAGTAATTAATTTCAATATCTTCTACCCATTATGTGTAAAAATGATTGTGATGGAAAATGTGGAGATCTTTTTTCAATATTGACGACTCTGTATGAAATATACAGGGAGAAAAAAGCAGCCCTTGACGCTCTCTCGCTTAGGGTTTGCGAACCAATGGCATAGCTTATATGATATTCACAAGTGCTTGTAACAGTCTAGACTGATTAAGAGCCCGTAGTGATTTTGCCGCTGACTGCAGCTCTATCGCTCGCACATTTCATGTTTCTCAAGATTTCTTAAAACTGAGTGCGTCATTGAAAAATATGTCTTGGCCACTTTTTGCAATATAAGATTACAACATTTTAAAATATATTAAAGTTTTTTGTTGCTTAAGTACAAAAAGTTGTCGTTTCTCACAGTTATTTGATCTGGCAGATACGAAAACTTTTTGTAATTCAGCAACTCGAAACTGATTATGTGTTGAAGTGTCCGTAATCTTTTATTGCGAAAAGTGGCCGAGACATATTTTTCAATGACGCACTCAGTTTTAAGAAATCCTGAGAAGAATTTCAATTTTTTCCCAGATCTCATTTTATTTCTCCATAAATGATACATTTTTATGGAGAGAAGATTAATAATTTTGCCCTAACGCGATTTTTTATTCCCCAAAATGTTACGTTTTGTACGAAAAACAGATTTTCTTTTTTCCCCCCAATAATTAAAATTTACCACACAATGTGGTAAACACCCCAATCTGGAGACACTGTTCTTCGTTCTAGGTACTTAAAAAAAAACATAACCGAATGAAGATTTCACCGTGCGCGTGTTTAAATGCTGCCAACTGTTGAAAATTTGATACTATTTAGCCAAAAAAGTAATGTAGGTGCAAAAATGAACAGATAACTGTAATATGAACTCATAAGTATTAATCTTTAACGGAAACTTCATTAATGTTTTTTTTTTTTGTGCTCTTGAAAACATACTTCAGAAAAACACGTTTTTTCATGTTTTTTTCACGTTAGAAAAAAACTGTGTTTTTTACAACACTTCTAACCTAACCTTCAAGACGACGTGGCCGTTTTCGGTGATTCGTTTCTGTTACTGACTAGTATGCAATCCAATATTAGGGTTAGAAGGAAAATACACCCGAATTTTCTAAATTGATTACATATTATGAAACACGAAATTCTATCAAAGGTTCAGGACATCAGGCAGAGTCCCATAGAAAAAAACCAAACAATGTATAACGTTTCTGTTTTTTTTCAAAATGTAGGCATGTAATTAGTAAGTCATAGAAAATATTCAGATTTTAACGAAGATTTATGTTTTAAGAGTTATTTACGTTTGAAAGTTTTATTTTTTGGTAACCCCGACACTAAATAGCAACACCAGTTTCACGACAACACGTTTCGTTTGCTGCGTTAGTGATACAGATTAGCACCACAATGTACGAGTTGGAACCGATCAAACGGAAAATCTGTGCATATGTCGCACGTAACAAAACGCTTTTGACAGTTGAGTTGACTGACATCCGGCAGACTTTTTTTTAATGCGCAATCACTTGTGCCACAGAACAAATATACTCAGGGGAGACTTGTGAAATTGCTAACAAAGATGTCCGTTTCATTGATATGCTTTTGTTTTTTTCAATAATTAATTAACGCTAAATGAAGGAGTTAAAAAATAATGTTGCTACTTTTTTATGATTCTAGTAACATAAAGTGTTTATAGATAACAGAATTATGTTTATACACTTTTGGGTCTCATGTGCCTGATGTCCTTTGAGTTACTGTTTTTCTGGAAAATTAAACAGTTTATGTTCTAACAAATTTATGTAAAACAACCAATCTGGTATTTAAAACGTCGACGTACCGTTTTCGAAAAATTTAAATTCGAACAGAAAAGTTTCGAAAGTATGATAGGTACCGGCGCAACCTACCTACATACTTTACATAATAATATAAAGATGTGAATTAAATGAGGGATTTTCCAGGCAACGTTCCTTAAAAATTTACTAGATGGCGCTGTCCAATTCCTGGCAGTTGAGTATAGTATGAATGAACGTGGTACAAATCGTAATTTTTTTCTATGGTACAAATAGTCTAACCAAAGAGAAGCATCGTAAAAAAAATTACGTATATGATTTTGACAGCTGTATCAAGTATCAACTGTGTTTTTTCTTTAGAATCGTTTTGCGGCGACAAAAATGATGTTGAAGATAATATTAATGTAATATGGTTAGCTAAGCTTATATGCAGTGTATTGTGCAGTTGTACTTGTCTATGAATGACCGCTTTTTTAGGGTTCCGTAGTAAAACAAGGAACCCATGTAACTTATACCTACGATTACCCATAAGATCGTTCAGTCCATCCGTCCGTTCGTCAGTCCCTGTCTGTCTATTCTATTTTATTGGATAAGGGAAAATACAGCTCAATAAACCTAATAAATACGTATTAATGAACAGTACCTACCTATAAACCGAACATCTGTCGACCTTCTTGAAAGAAGATTTTTGGCCGAAAGGTGTTTTGTTCCGACGGTTTCGCGGTCGGATACCGGACACTGCATTGCGCAACACGCCGCCGTCATCAATGCGTGTAAAATAGTTTAAAAATGTAATTTAAGTATAATGTATGTATGTAAGTCTGTAAGGTATATATTGTATGGGCCTAGTTGCCTGAATTAAATAAATAAATAAAAAAAATAAAGCTTCGTAGAGATGAGGCGTACCGCGCGCGGTGCGGTATTTTGACGGATTTCGACCACCTAACTCAAAGCGATAGCCATAGCTAAAACAATTGCTAGAGCATTGCTTTGGCTATAGCTATGACTATCGCTTTGAGTTCGGTGGTCAAAATGCCGCATCGCGCGGCGAATTCGCCTCAGTCTGTCCGAAACATTCTGAGTTGGATCAGAGACAGGAGTGAGGAGACAACGGACCGAACCTTATTCTCTATACGTGGCTCGACATGCAGTTAGCCGGTTTTTTCCGGTTCGTTGTGCTCATAGACATAGAAACATTTTCGCTGCGCTCAATTTCTATGGTTGCGCTTCTTCAACTCCTTCCGTCGCAGAATGTCCCTTTCGCTAAATGTCCCCAGGTCACAAAACGTCCCTTTTGCAGAATGTCCCTTTCGCAAAATATCCCTTTCACAACATGTCCCTTTCGCAAAACGTCCCTTTCGCAAAATGTCCCTTTCGCAGAATGTCCCCCTGCCTAGCCTACCTAGCATGACCATCGAAACACGATATGATATAGTGATTTATCACGTTTGACTGCCAAAAGACAATGGATTTTGACAGTTGGGTGTCGAGTCCAAGAACCGTAGTCTTGATTCATTGGTCGACGGTTATCGGAGTCCAAGAAAGTTACAAGGTCTTCACGCATAGTAATAATATATAGATAGGTACCTCAAAGCAAAATATACTTAGGTACTAGTAAATAATAGTATAATAAATTAATATTAATCATTTTCAATATTCACAACAATATTACAGAAAGATTACAATGAAAACAAATTGTCAAATGTTTTTACGATGGTACTCTTTATTACTATAGATAGCACATTCATATACCATAGTATCAAGTAAGGTTGTTGGGAATTGGACAGCGCCATCTAGTAGATTTTTGAGGAACGTTGCCTGGAAAGTCTCTCATTGAAAACTATTAATTCTATCCCATTAAGTACTTGTTTATTCATTTTACAGATTTAATTTGAGTACCAAAAATGATCAAGATTTTTATTCCAAAGAGCGCATAGTCGGTTCGTCGCGATAGCAATGATTGCTGTGTGCGTGTTTACGTAAAGTTGTGTGAGTGAAATTTGTAGTTGGCCGCAGCGTATGAACGCTCTTAGGCCTGGTTTACATTAGTCAAGTAGACGACCGAGTCGAGTAGCGAGTAGAAATACATTGCTTGGCATGTTCGTCGATTTTAAAAGAACGTCAAACACACCACGTAATGAACTTCTACTCTCCTAAAGCACTCTACTAAAGACTAAGATAATGTAAACCAGCCTTTAAGAGGGGCTCCCATACAATACAACAAACGTGATTTATTTGCCGTTTTTTATTTTTATTTTAAGTCACCGTAAATATTAAACTGATGTTCATATTTGCAAACAAAAAATATGTTAACAAAGCTTATAGAATGAAGACTTGAAAAAATATTATTAACTTTCTTTATTTACAACAAGCGCCCGCCCGCGACTTTATCTGCGTGGACAATTTCTTTGTTATCCCTCGGGGACTGTATTTTCTGGATGAAAGGTACTCTATGTCCTTTTCTGGACCCCTGACAACGTGTATGCAAAATTTCATGATGATCGGTTCAGTAGTTAAGGCGTGAAGGCGTAACAAACAAACAAACAAACGGACTTTCGCATTTATAATATTAGTAAGGATAAATAGCGAAAAAAAATTTACTGTCGCGTGCCGTCAATTTCATATTATTTTTTATTATAACAACATGGGTACCTATCAAATGAAAGGTAATAAATAGCCTATTCCAAATATACAGGGTGGATTTTTGAGACGGTACATTAAGGGCAGGTACCTTATCCGTTATAGTTACAAAAAAACGTTCCTAGTAAACCATCCATAAGTTTTTAAGATATTATGAACTGCATTCACAGATTTTGGAAAAAAATTACGGTTAGCAAAAAAAACAATTTTGTGTAGGGATGAAAATACTCTATGGAATCATTTAAGGTATTATGGGTACTTACTAGAAACGACAGAAATCGCCAAAAACTTTTCCCATACATTTTGTGCTGAAAAACGATAAACCGATTTTTTTTATTGCCAAACGATTCTATTTCTTATTGTGATCAAAATACTCTTTAAGGCTAACTGAAATTTGAGTACGGAAACCAAAACTGTTTTTTAGATCTAATGTTGTAGAAGATTGTGCCTGCGTATAAAGTCGGTGTTGTGATTTAGGTACTGTAGTTTCTGTGTATATATATACATTGTAACACTTTTATGTAGTAATTGTTTTGAAAGAAACGCAGAAGTAAAAAATATTAGTAAATTATTAGAAAAACAAAAAATGCCAGTCAATATCGACAAAAAAAGGCAATTATATCACAAGCGCGCATGTAACTACGATTAGGCCGGGTCTCCTGCGCCGTGTTTTTGTGTTTTCAAACATCAAAACAATGTTTTCTCAACATGTTTGGGGCGTGGCCTATGAGTTTTGTTTTGCAAAAACACAAAACATGTTTGCCGCGACGAACGGAAAACATCCCCCGCTCTCGCCTGCGGGGAGGGGAAGTAACTCATTTTGTGTTAGCGCTCACTAGATGCAGACGTCTCGCCTGCGTTCGTGTGCCACTGTGTGATTCGTGTAATTGTAGTGATGGAGTGGAATAAGGAGAGTACTTTATTTTTATTTGAGTGACTCAGAGAAAGACCGCTACTTTGGGATGTTACGGTGGCAAAGTATAAGGTAGCCATTACACGGTAGGTTTTACGGGCTGTGACTGACGACGTCTTCTTCGTCGGAACTCATTTTCGAGACTGAGCCGTGATTGGCCGAAAATTTTCTAACAAAACATGTTTTCAAAACAAAACCTAGGCGCAGCGGACGTGCGGTTTTGAAAACAATGTTTTGAAAACAATGTTTTTTCAACATGTTTTGTTGAAAATTAAGCGCAGGAGACACGCCTGGTACCTAGAGAGTAGTTTTACCCAACAAGTTTTAACCCTTGGAAACCCTGTACTGCTGGAAAAGGAAAAACTTGGCACTTGTTTCAGTATTTTCGAAAAAACTACCTTAACCGTTTTTCAGGTATCTCTACTCTATACTTTTGTAAAGCTAACTAAATTTGCTACAATTTGAGCCTATAAAAATAAAATAAAAAATAAAATAAAGCAAAAATAAAAATTTAAAAATCATTTATTTCAGACTAGTACCCATAATCAGATTCAAATAACAGGAATGATAATAATAATAACACAATATCACCAAAATTAGATTGAAGACATAAAATTAATTAATTCATTATGCAATTTAATTAATTAAAACAAGATGATTAATATAATGAAAATATTAGAAAAAATCGGCTCACCCGTAGCAACTCAGACGGGAGCATTGTGAATGCAAAAAAATCTAAAAAGTTATAATTAAAACAATTCAATTTAAAATATTCAAATTAAAAAATCATCCTTAAAAATTGAAGTTGGACTAAAATAAACATACTTATTTAAAATAATAACAATTCATTACTAAAAAATTAAATTGGAAATTAAAAACAAGTTTTTATTCCAATTTAATTTTTTAGTAATGAATAACAAACAAGTTTCGATTTGATATTTAAAATTTTTATATGTAATAAAAATAGTAGATTATACAACAAGTGAAAAAAGAGGGAATTTAGTTCGAGGGACTAAGTTGGATCCCGAGAGCAGCGAAAAGTAGAATCCTGAGCGAAACGAGGGATACAAAGGACCGAGATGATTTTTTTTTTTCACGAGTTGTGTACTCTACTTTTTACCATTGACTGCGAGAAAACAAATAGAAGTACTTATACCTATAGTATTTATAGTTATTACATTTTAATTATTTAGGTAGGTAATCAGTAATATTTAAACATTAGAAAATAGTGAAACTATAAGTTTTCTAATGATATAAAACAACCACGCTAAGAGGTAAATTACATGATCGGTCTGGTCTGGCATCAGTCCATTTCATCAGACTTTGGATTTTTACAGTCTGAAGATCTTACCAGACGGAATGGGCTGATGCAATGCAAGACTGAACATCTAATCTCCTTCTATTATATAGAAAAGAACCCAAAGATAAGACACTAAAAAGAACCTAATTAATTTGGCGGGATATTTTTTTTTTAGCAAATAACCCAAAGATAAGACACTAAAAAGATCCTAAATAAAATTGGCGGGAGGCTTTATCTATGGAATAGCTCCATACTTTCAGCATCTTTTATTTTTTTTGTACATAATTCATACGATGCGCGCTTGTTCCAAATTCAAATTATTTTTATTCACTCGGTGAATAAAACAGCGTTTTATTCACTCTTATCGTTGAATTAAACGCACTTTTTCGAGTGGCGATGGTAAAAAAATAACTTCCTTACAAGCAACGGTAATGAAGTGTTTTTTTTAATTAGCAAAACAATAATATTTTCTTTTATTATTTTTCAAATACTCCAATTAGTGTTTCTAATGGATTTTTTTCTTTAATCAAGCGAGTATTTTTTTTATATGAATCCAAAAATGAATTCGACACCCTAAATTCATACGAATATGATATCAAACTGGGCATAGCAGCTTAACCAATACATCTATCGATTGCTCCACTTCTTATATCCATCCTTGGGTCCTAAGGACCAATCCTACCAAAGGAAATCTCTGGTTCACAAAACGCCGTATTTTTCAACCTAGAGACCCCACTAATAGTGATTATGTTATGGATAGTCTTCACCTACATTAAATCTGGTGTCCCTCAGGGCTCTCAGCTCGGTCCGTTATTTTTCGTCATTTACATAAATTATCTAAATTAGTAAATTATCCAGTCCATGTCGTCTGTATGTTGACACCTTGAAAATATAGCATAATTTGTGATTTATTTGAGTAGGAGTTGGTTTTTTCACTTCTCGCATAGTTAACTAGGTATTGGATATACTGCTCATAGTCAATACAAGTGAAAGTGAAAAAACGATAGTTAACTCGAATTCGAAAAGTGAAAACACCAAAGTCGTACTAGACCCTCTGATTGTAGTAGACAGGAGACTACAGAATGACAATGATACACACATGATACGGATCATGAGTAGTGTGAGCAGAACTATTTGCATTGCACCTCAATGTCAAACAATGATTTGTTATAGCTGTTACCAATAAAATACACTGGACTCTTCTAATCCGTTTGGTTTCTTTAGCATCTGGGCCTCCTCCATTTACTCTTTGAATGGCCATTATCAAATCACACCCCGTTTAATCCTGGACGGAGAACCAAAGCATCAAAGTTACCTCGTTTGTATGAAAATAGGCCTCTGTAGTACTTACTTTTGCAGGCCAGTGTATATTTACATTCTCAGTTACTATCAACTCAACAAACAGTAGCTAAGGACCTGGGTATGCTGTTTCGTGAGCATTATGAGTACATAAAGAAGATATCACTTTAATTATTAGGCTTTATAACTAGGTGCACTAAAGGTTTTACTTGTAACACGTGCTTGACAAGCCATGCTTGATCGTCTACCGCGGCCCGTGGCCCGTATTCGTAAGCAAATAATTTATGTTAATACCTATAGATAAATAGTATTCAACATAACTTGTCATAACGGCGGCGTTTGTCCACTTTTACGTATTCGGTTAGTATTCGTACTTTTTATGCCATATTCATTTTGTGATTGGTCAACGCCCATTCTATACCTAACTAAAATATGAAGTAAAACATATGAATACGGAGTGCCGGTTTTAGCACTACCAGTGCCCCTGGGCGACATTTCTACGGGGCGCCACCTATCTGCGATTCCATGATTTTCAGTTTAGCCCGTTAGTAAAAAAAAAAGATTATAAAATCTTGCTTGTTTAAAGTAAAAAAACGGCCGCGCAGCGCAATTTTTAGTCAGTTTCACCTACTAATCCTGTAATCTTGCTTGTTAACAGTAATTAAACGGCTGCGCAGCGCGATTTTTAGTCAGTTTCATCTACAAATCTTGTAAACCTGCTTGTTTATAGTAAAAAAAACGACCGCGCAGCGCGATTTTTAGTCAGTTGCATCTACTAATCTTCTAATTTTGCTTATGACAGTAAAAAATTCGGCCGTGCAGCGCAATTTTTAGTGAGTTTTACCTACTAATCCTGTAATCTTGCTTGTTTATAATAAAGGACAGCCGCCGCGCAGCGCGATTTTTAGTCAGTTTCATGGTCTAATCTTGCCTGTTTATACTAAAAAAACAGCGTGCAGCGCGATTTTTAGTCAGTTAATCCACTAATCTTGCTTGTTTTTACTAAAAATGGCCGCGCAGTGCGACTTTTGGTCAGTTTCATTCGTCGCGTCGTCGCTCCGTCCGCAGGCAACAATACGATTGATAGTCGACCGGTGATCGGGCGTTTTCAACGCCCCACACACGGGGGCGCCCAGTGCAGTCGCACCGCTTGCACCGCCCTAGGGCCGCTCCTGGATTTTACAATGACCAAATCTTACTTAAACGGCACATTGTAGCCAGCGATGAAATTTCCGCGAGATATTGCCAAGTTGTTCTAATTATGTGTTGCCACCATAACGATTTTGTCGCTAAAAGGGAATTTACGATAGTAATTGTAGGACTCGCTCAATGAGCGAGTGTGTATAAAGGGACGCCTGCGGCGCCCTGGGCTGTCGCCCGTGCTCGCCCCCCCCCTAACGCCGGTACTGTGACCGAAACGAACGCCCTTAGTGTCCGGCCCGGCAGGGATACCCATATTTCCTATGTGGCCCTTAGGCAAAAAAGTGTGACGACCGCTGCTCTAGACCTAGATAGATGGATGGCGAAGTTGCTGCTGTGGGTTCGGGATTACTTTGCGCATTGGCGATTTATTTATTAATATATTCAAATTAAAAAGTTTTGAAATACGCGGAAAACTGTCCTCAAAATTACAGTCACAGATTATAAAGTTATAATTTTGTTAATACTCGCCTTGACGCGAACACATTGCGAAGTGCGAGTGCGAATTTGGAGCCTATAATAAGCACGTGTGTTGCCGATCGTACTGAACTTATTGAGGGTAAAAAAACAGTTTTGCCAGTAACATATAATAAGTGCTAAAATTAAAAAGTATAATTCAGCTCATTTATTAAGTATATCAAATACAGCTATAGTACGAAATCCGATTCGGAAACGTACGTCCTCTTACGAAAACACTCCTCAAGCCATTCTTCAGAAACTATGTGTGCATGTTGTGTCTCCTTTAATTTGTTAACCTCTTCAGTATTCGTTCTTTTGCAAATAACTACATGCGTGAGGTTTGGCGCGTGAAGGTCGCATATTGCAGCGCCGAACATTTTAGCTTTGAGAGCGTGAAAACTGCTGTTGTTGGAAACGTGGATATAGCAGGGACGCAAAAAGAAGTATGAGTTGCTTGTTCCAAATAATTCACGGTCTAGATTCAGCATCTCTTGTTTCGTAAGGTAAATATTTTGTTCCTGTAATTAATAATATTTAAGGTTAGCTTTCCTATACCATATGGCACTGACACAATGATTTTGTAACTTTTTTGCAATCAACTCTGACAGAGATCGCAGTTACATTGCTGCTTTAATAAGAACCATTGTGACAACTATCTTATTTAAAGCAGCAATGAAACTGTGATTTCAATCGAGATTGTTAGCAACAGAATTAAGTAATCAGCCCCCTGGACTACAGTGTTAAAATCTTTTATGAACCTGCCGGTGACTACCTAACTACTGCCGTTATTTTGAATTTTGTAATTCTCATGAACAGGAAGTATTTTCAGTGATTATAGAAACCATCAAAGAGCCAGTGTAATAATCAATCAACTAATGGGATGCCATACGAAAATTTAACTATGCAGAGTACTCACACATTCGTCCATTTTCGTGAAACACTTTTTCAGCACGTCTATATTTGTTGGTTCTGTATAGCTATCACCAAATACGTCGTATTCTCTGCATATTAGTTGCCGGGTAGATTTCCTCATAGCGAGCATGTCTAACGGGTGGATAGTGCAAGTAGCCTCTGATGGCTCCAGACTGATAAGCCAAGAACTGGTTACTACATCCTGAGTCTGTGATTTGATAATTTCCCTTTCACGCTGATTTATCTTTCCAACCACGGCACACCAAGTATCTGGACCTGTTGGCAAATAAAGATCAGTATAGAAATTAGATACCTTGCCAGAAAATAAAAGGAGACCTGTCATTTAATGCTCAATTTTTTTTTTATCTGTGATTATATGTATCTGTCAACCAAATGACAGCTATCAATGCCAAATTAACATTTCATTTTCTTAATTTCGAAAAACGCAAAGTAATTGTAGTTTATGCAGTCATGTTTTCACATTTAATAGTGACATTTCTGCCCTTTGAAGATTTAGGATCAGTTGCACCAGCTTACTTTAACAATAACAAGCTTGTTAAAGTACCAGTTAAGCACAAATTAGCCAAAAAAGAGGTTGCCAGCCAGCATGATGTCCTTTGACAAGTTTGAGGTGACAAATAGGTAGCATTATCATTTGACGATAACTTTAACTTTTACAGCGTTTTGGTGCAACTCACACTTAATGTGGATAACGAAACGGTTTAGTTAGATGATCGTCGTTGTTTCCGTAGTGTTTCCATATCAAGAAATATTCATCATTGAATTAATATTTGTCTACATGAACTAAAAATAAGACAGAACTTGATTCATATAGCAAATATTATTGGCTATATTATTAGACCTATTTCAATAGTGTACAAGTAAAACATTTTTTCTATGGAATGTGCCGGTTCTCCTTTCAACCTGCCTATCTATTGTCTAATTTCAAAATTACATGTCTTTGTCAATGTCTTTGTTACTTGAAATAAATGCATTATTATTATTACTATTAAAATCTATCGCAATCGCTTTCAGGAAGTAACACATTGATGCTTCTTTTGGCAAAAATAAAAACTTACTAAAGAAAGGCAGCAATGTGTCACATCCATCTGTCAAATGAAAGCGATTGCGATAGATTTTGAAATTAGACAATTAGCCCCCTGATATGGGAGAACGCAGACCGACGGAGTGGCGGCGAAGAGACTGATTGGTTCATTTTTAATCGAAATTTTATTTATATACTTCGGTAATTTAGCACACTACTGTTCGCCAGAACTGTATGCTAATGTCACTAAAATACACTTTCGATTAGTAATTATAAAGCTCAATTTATACCGCGGGCAAAGTGAAGCCTATTGTGTAAAATGCAAACTAGACATGAACCAAAAAGAGTAACTTCAGTGGAATTTTCGCGCATTCCCGCACAGTACAGTACTTAAGATAAAGAATGGGCATCGGAAACATCGGAAACAATCATCTATTTACATTATATTATTACATAACATAGACAATTAACAAAAAGTAGTTTGGCCCCTAAACTCATTTACAATTTCAACTCTATTGCAATGAAATAAATGCCAACGTAATTTCTAAGAAAAGCAAAAACACGATGCCCATTTTTAGGGTTCCGTACCAAAATGGTAAAAAAGAAACCCTTATGGTGTGACTCAGTCTGTCTGTCTGTCTGTCTGTCACAGCTGGATATCTCGAGAACTACTAATGGTATCAACTTGAAATTTGGAATAGTTTAAGATGACATTTGCCCAACTATTTTGCAAATAAGAAATAAATAAAAAAATAAATATCTTTTTTACAGCAGGGCCTGAAAAGGGGTCTTAAAAATTTGAAGTGGGGCTACTAGGGCGTGTGGGGGTATCATATAAAAGAGCGCCGTTTGCAGGTTTTCAATAATTTTTTCATTTTTTTCTAGAC
The DNA here is from genome assembly GCA_943789525.1 of Agriphila geniculea. Taxonomy (NCBI): domain Eukaryota; kingdom Metazoa; phylum Arthropoda; class Insecta; order Lepidoptera; family Crambidae; genus Agriphila; species Agriphila geniculea. Next base: position 12,992,251 of record OX038882.1, on the reverse strand, counting down.
CGCATAGTTTTTGACTTATGATGAAAAATGTAAAAAAAATACCCTTATCTCCGAAGTCCGACTCGCTCTTGACCGGTTTTATTTTTGTTGACGTACTTCATGTAGTCGTACTATACTCTATCTACGGAGACAAGTTAATATAGGGCGCTCTCTGTCACGTAATCCCATATAAATGACAAAGACAGAATAGGGCAATGGGCGTTAACGATTTTGAGTGCACGTACACTCTTCTCTACTTTTTATTTACACTAAGAGTCTTGCCCGCGACTACACTCGAGTCTTATAAGTGAATAATTAGGATAGTAGAAGTTCCTAAAACCCTAAAATTTTAAAGATTATGTGTTTTATTAACTTATTATAATTAATGTCTAGTATCTATATTAAAATATTTATATAACAAAAGAGAAAAAAAAACAAGAAATAAAGTATTTGCATATTTTATTTGTGTAGGTATTACTAAATTATATAATTTTAAATATTTTAACCAGTATCCGAATCTGACGTATCATTGCTATCGTTTCCTACATTGATTATTAAGTTGTTAGTCAAGCAATCGATCGCAGAGTCCAATACACAAGCTAAGTCACAATGAATGCGCGGATAATGAGCGCGTCTGCACAGTGCAGGTAGCACGAATAGACTAAAATTTACACGTACTCTGTACACTGCGTTAGCTCTTATCGCTGACCAATCACAAACGAGCCTATTTTTTCCCCATTAACTTGTCTCCGTGGATAGAGTATAGTTTGCACTTTATTCATTATGCCATGAACAGTCATCGGCACGCTGGGCTTCCACGACATGGTAATAATATTCAATCTATTTTATACTTAAATGCGAAGATACTAAAGTTTAGAATAAATTGCAGGTTTTTGACAGTTTTGTATAAGCTGACACGCTGCTGACTGGTACCATAATATTAGCTTCGCAGACGCTTTCTTTCGCCCGCGGTGTAAATTGACCATAGATTTTGCCACCACTCCCGTCTGTCTACGCTGGCTGACCTTATGACTTACCAATGTTTGAAACAACATTCCCACTGTGTGAAAGAACAATCTTTATCAACTCCTGTCGCCTGCAGCTTTCGTCGTCAGAAAGAATACATATTTTCTTTCCTGCAAGAGCCTTCGATTTTACTTCGACTTCAGAGTCAGAGATTGTGGTGCGGAACTGTTCTGCCACTTGGATTTCTTTAGCTGGTCGCTTTCTCCGGATTTTTGGACCGGACTTGCCAAGTTGTTCTGGATTTACTAACGTTGAACTTAGTTTTGTCACTGGATCTTTTCCCTTGAAACAAGCAGAAATATTAATTAGAAACAATCGGTGTTGTTACAAAAGATTTTTAAACACCAGGAGCCGTACCGGCTAACGAATCGAGCTTCGAAATATCTGCCGGGTTTCAAATTAAAACAGATAAATCGAGCTCCAATTGGGCCAAAATGGCGAACCCTAATTCATGAGGTCACACAAACATCCATATCTTCCAAATAACTTCAACAAATAGTACTATACGAAATTCCTTACTTCAATTTATCTTTTTTAATTTGAAACTCGGCAAATTTTCCGAAACTCGATTCGTTAGCCGGTACGGCCCCTGTTTAACTTAGATACTGTTAAAAAGTTATGTTGTTACTTTTTTGACACTATTGTTTGACAGACACATCACATTTAAACTATGTCTAAGTAAAACAGGATGTCTAAGTTAAACAGGTGTTTAAAATTCTTTTTAAAAATATCCTTTTCTTTAAAATTAAAAAAAAGGATATTTTTGATTGAAAAGTGTCGATGATGTGGAAAGATAAGATGAGTCATTGAGATGATTTTCATATAATGCATTTTGTTATATATGTTAAGCCAATCCCAATCTGTCTACCACCCAAATACCGTTTAGGTGTGAAGAGGTAACAAACACACACATACACTCACGAACTTTCACATTTATTATTTTAGTAGGATATAGATTTCTGTAAATTATACATCGCCTAGAACAGTATTAGTCCACTCAATGAATGTCTCAAAAGTGGTAATAAATAAAACTTGGGCTATTTTCATCATTTATAACTTTCATCGTTTTGGAGATATCAGCGAAAAACCCAAAAGCGAGGCCTTCAAACCCTTTTCCCCACTCCTATTTGTACTTTACACTTTTAGTATGTTTACACCATAAGCACCGCCTCTGTGGTCTAGTGGTTCGCCCATCCGTATAAGACGCAGGGGTCCCAAATTCGATTCCCAACTACTCTGGTTGGTGGTAGGGCTTATTTCAAGTCCGCCTGGCTAACTACCACCATCTTACCTAAGTCTGGCGCCATAGCAACAATTTAAAATTGTTGTGTTCCGGCAGTTAGAGGTAAGATAGCCAGTTCCTCAGTGATGAGGATTCCGGGTGTAGTGCGCTTCCACCTTCGGCCTTATCGTCACTTAACATCAGGTGAGGTGAAGGCCAAGCACTATCCCGTTGTGCATAAAAAACCCTAAACAAGTGTCTGAAAAAAACCGTGTATGTATTTGTGGCGTAACTTTAGTTATTGTATTAGAATTGTATAATACTTAGCCACTTATTTTATTTAAATTTATGTTTTTGGTTATATAAAATAAATTAAATAATGTTCTTAAATATGTTTTAAAATATTTACTACATTGTTTATAAAATCTAAAACTAAATAGCTTTTATATTTGTTGTTTGTTTAGTGTAAACTTAAAATTTTGTTATTGTGTCTGTACAAATTTGTCCGTGCACATTTTTGTGCATATAGATAATTTTGTTGTGAGTGGTATGCGCGGGCGCTCGTTGCCGGCCGGCTGGACCGGTTGCATATAAGCAAAATCTAACTCTCGAGTTTTGATGGTGATCCCTGATTGGTCAAGAAACTCAGTAGTTAGGTTTTGCGCGCAAACTCTAACTCCCCAGTTTCGCGCTAGTTCGATAGTGATCTCTGATTGGTCAAAAAACTCAGTAGTTAGGGTTTGCCCGCTTTTTTTTCTTTATTTTTTTGTCAGTAGTAATGTATAGCGAGTAATTGTATAACTGATTTCAGGGACTTTGCTAGTTTAGTTATAACAAGAAGTTTTGCAATATATTTTCATCAGTAATTTAGTGCACTTAATAATGATTAGGAAAAAAATTAATAAAATTAAATATTAGTAGTACTACCAATCGATCCAGCTAGTACCACGGGGTACTAGCTGGATCGATTGGTAGTACTACGGGATTTTTTTTTTTACCCGTGGTACTACTGGTAGTAATACTGGTAGTACCACGGGCAATAAAGGAATAATTTCCGTTGCTGGCTGTACCTACTGAAATAAAAAGATGTTTACAGATAAACGATAAACCAAAAAAATTACGTTAATGTGTAAAGAAAGGCGAAAACCTTCAAACCATTTAGCCTTATCCTAGGTACTGTATTGAGATTAAGAATAAGAATGTTGAATTGGAGAAAAAATTATTAAGAATGTTTCTGTGCAAAAAATATTTATTTTGTTGTTTATTAAGTACCTATTGTTTTATTCTCAAAAGTTTTAACCCAAACACAGGAGAAGTCTTCTTCTTCATCGTGTCGATGATTCTGGCGTCCACCAAAGCGTGTTGTCAGGTAAAATTCACAACGGCGGCATAGCGCAATTAAATAGGACAAGTAATAATAAATGCATTTTAAGTAGATACTAACTTGCAATTATAATTCGTTGCGACGCAGGTTTGGTTTTCTGGACATTCCATTTGGTCAATTTTATTCAGCATTCTTGTATCCATATGGATACACTGGAGAACTTGGCATATGCCACAGTTCTCCAAACTATAATATTGGGTCCTTACCTATGAAATTGGCGTTTTTTTCTCACACACAGAGAACCATATAACTCCAGCGATTTAAATTATTTATCAGTTGGTTGCTGGATATTACGGCTATATAACTATCAAGTTGACGGCTATGCTTATAATTGGATGTAATTTGATTATCCTGATGAATAATTAAAGTCATCTAAAAATACATTGAAATTGACTTCTTTTTTTGGCAAAAATGACCACTTAATCTGTTGTAACGTAGCCTAAACTTATTTTTTTCGAGTAAGTTATGTTGCCTAGGTTATTTTAATTAATGTTCAAATATTTGTACTTACAAAAAAGTTTTGTTGCAATAGCGTTCACAGTTGTCAAATAAATTGTGAAAAATGTTAAAATAGAAACGTCAATTTCATAGGCAAGGAATATTTAGTTTAGCAGAAAAAAAAGCTTTTGCGTTCAGATCTGGGTATACTGGATTATATTCGCAAAAACTTTTAAGATTAGAAATAATTTTTAAAAAATAAAATATTTTACCACAGTTGTGTTCAAAGACAATTGACAACTGAATTTTGAAGCTCGCTCATTGGTGGATGCACACTCAGTAGTTAGAGTTTGCGGGCAAAACCTAACTACTGAGTTTTTTGACCAATCAGAGATCACTATCGAACTAGCGCGAAACTGGGGAGTTAGAGTTTGCGCGCAAAACCTAACTACTGAGTTTCTTTACCAATCAGAGATCACCATCAAAACTCGAGAGTTAGATTTTGCTTATATGCGGACCGGTTCGACAGCGGTCCCCCGCCGCACGCCTCACCCGCCGCGCACGCTTTCACTCGTTCTCGAGGCGCGGTGCGATACCACGTTCGCTAGCAATACCTAAACCTAACCTTTGCTTCCGCTTTTTCTTTTCAACTACTGTTTAGTGTTATCGTATTTTCATTCTTCTATTCGTGTTGTAATTCTATATTCTTCTCCTTCTACAACTGTGAACTGTCTTGCTTTTTATATGCTTTCGCGTGTGCTTGTGCAATAAATAAGTTTTGCACAATTGGACTACGTTTTTATTCACGAACGAAGACCTACAGCCAAGACGTACGTATTCATATATTCGCTCAGGCACACTTCAACCCCTGTATTGATTGGACTATATATTATCTCATAATAGGTATGACGATTATTGAATAAAAAAATGAAATACTAATAAAAATCGTAAACATATTAAACTTTTAGAGTAGCTTGTATACTGTTGTATACTCTTGGTAATATTGCGTATTATTTGTTTTATGACCTTTCAAAGTTGGGTGGACAAAACTGGACAAGTCCATTTAAAAAGTATAAAATTTATTAAAATAATTAATACTTTTAATTAGTCCGTAAAATGTATAGCAAAGTCTAAGAAACCATTTTGATAAACACAATATTTAATATAGCTGCCGAGCAAATTTCCTACGCGTTACATACAAACCACATACGAGTGACGTCATAAATAGGTAGCCGTTAATATGGAGCGTTTTTGGGTGAGTCTAATTCGTGTGCATTTCAAACTGTGATATCTCGGGCAGTTTTCAGGCAAGCGAAATAATTCTTTTACCAATGTTTCTTTTTTTGAGAGGTAGTTTATGTAACATAAAATAAAATAAATATTGGTCATGTCTATTCTCATACCGGTGTCAAGGCGTCGAAGTAGGCGAGCGTCATGACGTCCCCGACGGGCTTGTCGGCGCGCACGCGCACCACGCGCGGGAACCGCAGCGTGTACTGCGTGCCGTAGCTCGCGCTGCGAATCAGTTCCGTTGCACGTACCTTTAGATAATACACAAACCACAATATAAAGAGATTACAGTATACAGAGGCTGCGGTCCCCATGGCGATTACATCGATTACGGCGTTTACAACGCTCACACGAGGTCCGCATTCGATATCGCGCTCAAATCGACAAATGACAGTTGGCGAATGCGAACCGCTCGTAAGCGCGCTAACGTTTTATTCTAACCTCAAATACAAGATGGAATAATTTTATTGCTAGATACTATTTTTGCTCTCTAAAGCGATGATAATGATGAAGAACGTTTGATTATTGAGTGCACACGACTCAACATCTTTTTTTTTCGACTTTTTACATCAACCACCTTTTTGGATAAGCTCCAAATTAGTATTAACAAAATATTAACCAATATAATGCTCTATCCTTTTGTTGTGAAGTGAGGAAAAGATCCTTCTATAACGAACTCTCTCATTTTTTTATTTTTTACGAAATAAAATTCTGACACCTGTTTCGTTTGACAGTCACTTATAACTTTTGACAGAACGTTCACAGTGATTACGCTCCGAGGCATGGTCGCTGTAAGCCCAAGATGGCGCTGGTAATGACGTCATGAGTGACGTCACGCTAGATATTGTAAACGCGCTAACGTGCATGCGGACCGGCTGTTATCGCGATAATATCGATATTATCGCTATGGGGACCGCAGCCAGAGATATACACAATATACTAATACACAATACACCACAATATACAGAGAGCTTAGCACTTGCGCGCTCGAGCAACGCACACATAGACATCTCTCACCGATACTGTATGACTGCAATCTCATACCACTCTCAAAACAGTTCGAGTACGTGCGTGACGCAGCGGCGAGGGCTGTCTTTGTGTGTGCGATGCTCGAGCGCCCGTAGTACTAAGCTAAACTTCTATTAGTCTCTCTATTTTGTGCACAAACACACTAGTGTTATAAGTCTGTTTACCCTTACTTGTCCTATCAAATAAACAGCTTTTGACAGTTTAGACAGATTATACGTCTTTTAAGTTCTTCTTCTTATCTTATCGAATGAGGAATAGTGGCCGCCTTTGGTGTTAGAGTTTATCAAGCCGCCTGTAAGGCCTCTAACTTGGCTTAACCACTGTTATCAGATGACAACAGCCGGGACCGACGGTTTAATGTGCCCTCCGAAGCACGGAAGCGCTCAGTTGTATTGCCACTTTAACGGTCACCCATCCGACACCTGACTGGACCGAGCGTTGCTTAACAAACATGATCGAGTACGATCAATCTGTCTGTTTTTTAAGTTTAAATCGTTATTATATCGTTTACACCAGTCGATTTTCATACAAACGAAGTAACTTTGAGGCCTTGGTTCTCCGCCAAGGTAAGACCTAGCTGTGATCTGATGATGGCCATTCAGGAACTGAATGGAGGAAATTCAAATCGCTATACACACCTAACTGATCTGATCAGCATTCTGAGAGATATAAGGATCAGTGTTTTCAGTTTCAGGATTTCCATACATTTTTATGTTATATTCACGGTTTTTAAAACATATCTTTATCTCTTAGAATTTGAATTTGAATCTGAATTTCCTCCATTCACTCCCTAGATGGCCACCAGCAGATCATAGCCAGGTCAATTCTTAGCGGAGAACCAAGGCTTCAAAGTTATCTCTTCTGAATGAAAATCGAGTGCTGTCTTTTTATTATGTGACTGCCCTGCCACTGTAGTAAATAAAACCATACAATAAAAACTATAACTTTTAAGACTACAATGCAATACTTGATTACCTACTTGTAATACTGTGGAGTGTTCGGGCAGTATCCAGAAGTCCGGTTTCTCCTTGTTGAAGACTAGTTGCGGCGGCGGCGGAGCGGTTCGCGCCGGTCGCCAGTACTTCTCCAGCTCGGCGCATAACGCCTCTTTCTGTTCATGCGATAGCCCCGTTACCACGCGACCGACGCATAGCCAGCGAGTGCTTGAATCCATATCATCTTCATCTAATATAACAATAAGTTTTTGTTGCAAAAAAATATTTTTAACGACCTGTTTTTCAAGTTCCAGATACCACTTACTTTTGGTTTTATATTAAAAATAATAAGTTAATTGGAACCTAGCCGGAAACTTGTAAAACTGACCCTAAGACCCCGTTTACAATATTCCAGTAAAAACATTCCAGTAGTACTTCTACTGGGATGTTTTTATTGGAATAATGTAAACGGGGGTCACAGAATATATAAAGGCTGGATTTAGTGCAAGATCGACGGTCAGCGCTGACGTCGGTCGTACGTAACTATATTAAAACAACCTATAATTGAAATAGCACTCAATTATCAACGGAGAATGTATCACAGTATTGTATTGGTGTATATTTTGTTGGTTGTCCTCAAATATATAAATAAAAATAAATATTAATTAAAATCTATGAACAGCAGCTTCAGTGCAACGCGCGTACAGCTACTTCGCGCTAATGGGGAACATCGGCCGCGCTCGTCCGCCCGGCGTGTCGGTCGGATGACGCGGTATGGTGCGTTCAGTGCCACGCGAACGCACACATATACCGCCATAGCTGGCGAGCGGCACGTGCGTAGTATTGCGACGATAATTTTTTGCAACAAGTTCTGTGCAAGGGAAACTTCTTGTCCGCGTAACACTAAATACAAATTTCGATTAGCGCTCAGCGCTCACCGTCAGCATTGACGATACGCGCTCACAGTCGGTCGTGCACTAAATCCAGCCTAATACAGAACAGGGGCCCTATTTTTGAATCGCTCGTATGACTTAGTTTTGTCGCATGCGACTTAAGTCACACTCGTCTTCCAAGTCGCATGACGCCGATTTTCCGTATTTTTGAATCGTTCATTTCCAGTGCTGCTAATATAAACGAAATGATGGATTTTATCCATTTCACGCGGAATCTAGACAAAACGGTAATTACCGCAACGAAAACGAAACGTAATATCCATGTTTCTATTGGCTGTTACATAAATATCTTTCGTTTTTAGTAGAAAAGAATATCCCTCGACATGCCATATCGCTCGACTGCAAACGAGTGCCCTCACCCACTCGTTGCGGTCGAGCGATTCAAAAATACGGAAAGTCAAATGTCGAACGAAAATCAGTAGAAACCAATCGCTCGACGCCAGCCGAGCGATTCAAAAATAGGGCCCCTGATACAGAAGTCTGCGCGAGGACAATCAAATAATAAGCTACTCTCGCTGCACGGCAATAAAGTACATTTCAAATTGCATAGCGCTGCGTGCTTATTATTGTATGTACCTTCTCTTTCTGTCGGGTTAGTCGCGTAGTCCTGTCTCATCCCACACACGACATCCCTCGTGCGCTGGCTCGACTGAGTGAGTCGCGAGGAGAAGGCTAATATAAAGTTTAAGCGCGGAGTGAGCCCCCCTGAAGGGGTCTAAGAAATATTATTCCTGTCATTGCCCACCTATAATACTGTCCGATTTGGTGAGTCTCCAGCTGATAGGAGAATGAAGACTTACTAGGACCTTAGGATAACTGAAATACCATTGGTATTGATTGTTAGAAAAATGACTTTATAATTAGGTAAAAAAAAATATGTATGAAGCTCTCATTACCCCAAATTACAAGCAGAGCTATATTAATTATTATTTATGTTATGTAATTAACTTTGGACTTTACCTGGGCTGGCTTTATCAATGCAAGCAACATGGAAGCATTTGGCACGTCCTTGTTTCTTATTTGCAGCCTCATCAGCTCCTATTATGACTAGATCTAGGTCAGTCATTGTACTTTCGGTGTACTGAAACCAAAATGGCATACGATCCATAAAAGCACAAAATAAAAAGGGGACGGAAGTCAAGCTTAGTACGACGCGCGCTCGAGCAACGCACACAATGGCACACATAGCCGTATCTATAAACGAGAACGAGTAAGTAAATGACTTGAGTAAAACTTATAATTTTCAAATGCTTCTAATTAATATTAGAAATATAATTATTCACATGCAATTTATAATAGAAATTAATCTAAAATGCATCAAAACTGCACAAGCTCGGTATTTATTATCCAATTAGGTTCGTGTGGCCCAGTGTGGTTAAGAATCAGTCACATTTTATATACAATGTGAGTCCAAAACGTAACTGATTGCTACGTGTGGCATAACTCTAACATATAAAATTATACAGTAATATGTACCTCAGGTTTAATTTTGTACCACCCTGCATTACGTCGGCTGGGTATGTAATAGGAATTCATATCTTTCACAACAATACCTTCTTCTTGATTTTCTATAGCCTGATTCAGTTTATCCAGTATTTCGGTACTAAAACATAACATAATAATATGTTTAGCGTGGATAACATAAATATGTATAAAATGCTTGCTTGGTTGGAGTTGGACAGTTTCATAGCGCCATCTAATCCCAAACTACGCAAAGCTTGTAATATGGGTGCTGGGCAACTGTTATATACTACTACTAGCTTTTGCCCGCGACTTTGTCCGCGTGGAAATTCGGAGAATTGCTATGGAACCTTTGTCAAAGAAAAAAAGTATTTATGTTTTACCACAGGCTATAACTATCTGTGTGCTATTAAAATCCGTTCAGCCGGTTTTACGTAATTGAGTAAGAAACATCCAAACATTAAACTTTCACATTTATAATATTATTAGTTTCCCGTTCTCGTTCTCGTTCTCATTCCTGTTCCCGTTATTTTTTTAGGTGTTAAATGTCCACCGTGTCGTCTCGGATCCTAAAATAAATGCCATTTTCGCAATAAACATCCCATAAAACTTCTATATCGACATCCATTTATTCTACCCGGCCGGGAATCGAACCCGGGACTTCTTGCGCGGTAGATCGGCATGTTGACCACTGCACCATTCAGGTTGTTATAATTACGGACATAAAATAGTTTATTTACCTACCTATTTTTGACAGTCTCTCTTTCACTGTGCTGTATCACACCCGTCATATTTGTAAACATGGAGTCCAGTATCTTTAATCTCTCTTTTAACGTTATCCCCCCCTTTTCCTGTGCTCCGACAAGAGACCTACCATTATAGTATAGAACGTCGAATGCACAGAAACATGGACGATAACTTGAATAGTCTGTTATTTTTTTAATGTCGAAAGCCATGCCTGAAAGAATAGGAGTAGTTAAGATAGGAATAACTACTTACTTAATTATTAGAGTAGGCTGCAGGCATATATAACATAGAGAGATTAGCACTACGCGCGCTCGGGCAACGCACACACATTGACACTCTCGACCGACGACACTGCGACACGCGCACGAACTGCGGGTCAAGTCTGCTAATGTTTTCGTCAAAATCGTAGTTCAATGGTGTTCTAATGGTAATGCTTTTTGACACAGTTCTTGTTCCTTAAACCTAAAATCAAGACACATGTATCTGTCCGTTTTGGGTTTAAGAAACACAATGTATTTCAGTTTTGGGTTTAAGAAACACGAACTGTGTCAAAAAGCTTTACCATTTAAACACCATTGAACTACGATTTTGACGAATACGTTAGCAGACTTGCCCCCCTTCTTTTGAGCGTTAGAGATTTCGTATCGGTGAGAGGTGTCTATGTGTGCATTGCTCAAGCGCGCGTAATACCAAGCTTGACTTCCGTCTGTTGTCTCTCTATTTTGTGCTGCAGGTATAGCAGTGTATTTGTCACCGACAATGTATGAAATGCAGGCATTGTATACAATGCCGGATTATACACATTGCCGGTAACATATTGATTTAATGTCGAATACTGTAGGCGCCACCTTCTGACTGGCTCTGACTAACCGTGCGTTCACACAGCAGGGGGTCAAGTCTGCTAATGTTTTCGTCAAAATCGTTGTTCAATAGTGTTTGAATGGTAATGCTTTTTGACACAGTTCTTGTTTCTTACACCCAAAACTGAAACACATTGTGTTTCTTAAATCCAAAACGGAGACATATTGTGTCTTGATTTTGGGTTTATGAAACAAGAACTGTGTCAAAAAGCATTGCCATTAGAACACCATTGAACTACGATTTTGACGAAAACATTAGCAGACTTGACCCCCAAGTCTGTATTTACAGGACATATATTATAGTCAGAATCAGTCTGGCCCACGTCTGGCCTCAGTGAATCCTGGGACTTTTTCCGGTGGCCCGGTCCCTACGTGGGCCGACCGAACTGGCCCACAAAGGGAGCTGGAAAGATCCCGGTAGTTTTTTGGGTCCCAGACCGACGCTGTATAGTAATAATCTGTTTACAATAAATTCCCAAAATTCATGATGAAACATGTATTGAATTGAGTTGTGTTTGGTATTTCCATTGATCATTACCTTTACAACCAAAATGCTGATTTACTTTGTGCCAGCCCATCATTTCTCCATCCAATATAAAGCTTGTGACTTCTGAGTTGAAACAGCCTTTTAGATAGGGCGTTAGTAACCCCGACTCATATGTCTTTCCATAGTTATCTGAGTATTTGTGACCTTTTCTGGAAAAGTATTCAAAGTTCCCATTTTCCATGTGTATCTAAAAAAAAGGCTTATAAGTTAAAATTAAAACCATCTAAATTTTAATACCTACATAACATTTTGTAAAACTATAAGGAGATTTTCCTTCAAATTCTCAACACATTCAATCATCATCATCATCATCATATCAGCCGCACGACACCCACTGCTGGGTATAGGCCTCCCCTAAGGATCTCCACGACGATCGGTCCTGCGCTGTCCGCATCCAGTGGCTTCCCGCGACCTTCACCAGATCGTCGGTCCACCTTGTCGGGGGCCTACCCACGGAGCGTCGTCCGGTGCGCGGTCGCCATTCCAGAACCTTTCCGCCCCAACGGCCATCAGTTCTTCTCGCTATGTGTCCTGCCCATTGCCACTTCAGCTGAGCAATCCTTCGAGCGATGTCGGTTACTTTAGTTCTCCTGCGGATCTCCTCGTATCTGATTCGATCACGCAGGGAAACGCCGAGCATGGCTCTCTCCATTGCACGCTGGCTGACCTTGAGCCTCCTTATGAGGCCCATAGTTAGCGACCACGTTTCACTGCCATAAGTCATCACTGGCAACACACACTGTTCATAGACTTTCGTCTTGAGACACTGAGGTAAGTCGGACGCGAAGATTTTTCGAAGCTTCCCGAATGCTGCCCACCCGAGTTGGATTCGACGAGAGATCTCTTTCTCAAAGTTGGACTTACCTAACTGGACTGCCTGTCCTAGGTATACTTAGTGGTCAACAACTTCAAGTGTAGTGTTCCCAACATGAACTGGAGAGGGTACAACATGGCCATTTGACATAATTTTCGTCTTATCCATGTTCATCTTGAGACCCACTCTTTTGGAAGCACTACGGAGATCTTCGAGCATTGTGTTCAGGTCTTCCATGGTCTCAGCCATAAGGACTATATCATCGGCAAAACGAAGGTGTGTTAGGTACTGGCCATTAATGTTGATGCCGAGCCCTTTCCAGTCTAAGAGTTTAAAGATATCCTCCAACGCAGCTGTGAACAGTTTCAGAGAAATAACATCTCCCTGTCTCACACCTCGCTGCAGTTGGATAGGATTTGTTCTCTGGTTCTGTACTCGGACCGACATGGTGGCATTTTTGTATAAATACCTCAACACCTCGATATACCTGTAGTCCACTTGGCACCTTTGGAGAGACTGCAGCACCGCCCAGGTTTCAATCGAATCAAAGGCTTTCTCATAATCCACGAACGCCAAGCAAAGTGGCAGATTATACTCTTCGGTCTTCTGTATAACCTGCCGCAGCGTATGGATGTGGTCTATGGTGCTAAAGCCTTTTCGAAATCCGGCTTGTTCGGAAGGTTGGAAGTCGTCGAACTTGCGAGCGAGACGATTCGTAAGGACTCTCGAAAACAACTTATAGACATGGCTCAGAAGTGAGATGGGTCTGTAGTTCTTTAGGAGGGACTTATCACCCTTTTTAAAAAACAAAATCACCTCACTTATGTTCCATGCCTTCGGCGTTCTGCCCTCGACGATGACGGAATTGAAAAGCTTCTGGAGGACTTTAAGTATCGGCTTACCACCCGCTCTCAGAAGTTCTGTAGTGATTCCGTCGTCACCCGCCGCCTTGTTGTTTTTTAGCTGTTTGAGAGCCATACTAATCTCGTACATGCTGACGTCCGGGATATCTTGGGTATAGTGTCGGGTAAGCTTGGCTCTGGGGTCTTTAGCCTTGCTTTCAACAGGTGTCTGCGTGGAATATAACTGCCCATAGAAACTCTCGATCTCCCTCAGGATTTCAGGTTTCGATGAGATGATGCGTCCGTCGTCAGTTTTCAGCTTCGTCATCTGGCTTTGCCCAATAGACAGATCTCTCGCGAACACTTTGGAGCCTTTATTCCGCTCGATGGCCTCTTTAATACGGTTCGTATTAAATTGGCGAAGATCGCTCGTCAAAGACTTAGATATCTGTCTATTAAGCTGCCGATAACGATGAGCATCCGCTGAACTCTGGAGCCTCATTTCTCGTCTCTGATCCATGAGTAGGAGTGTGTGGTCGGAGAGTTTCTTTAGCTTGGGACGGCGGGTCTTAAAGAGCTTGGACCCTACCGTACGGACAGTATCCACCACCATGTTGTTTAGATCGTCCACATTTATGCTGTTCTCAAGGGCTTCGAAGCGGTTTTGGAGTTCGAGTTGAAAGCTTTCGGGGTTTTGAGTATGGGCCGGTAATGGTCGGAGCGTAGATTTTATCAGTCGACTTCTTTCCAGCTTTGGGTTGATATTCAATGTGCCACGTACCAATCGGTGATCGCTCCCCGTCTTGACGGTGTTGATCACAGTGACATCATTGAATATTTGCTTTTTCGTCGACATGATAAAATCTATCTCATTTCTGACTTTACCGTCTGAGCTCATCCAGGTCCACTTCCGGCTTTCCGGCTTCCTGAAGAAGGAGTTCATCAAAAAGAGGTTCTCCTTCTCCATAAAGTCGGCCAGCATCTGGCCTCTGGCATTCCGTTGCCCAACTCCAAATTGCCCCACTCTCAGCTCATCACCGCATCGTTTCCCCAACTTTGCATTGAAGTCCCCCATCACAACAGTGTAGTGGGTTTTGTAGCTATGCATGGCTTTAGAGATCTCCTCATACATAGCCTCCACTTCGTCATCTTGGTGCGTCGAGGTCGGTGCGTAAACCTGTATGACATTCAACGAATACCGTTTGGATATTCTGAGTATAAGGTACGCCACCCTGGTCGACACACTTCCGATGGTAATCACGTTGTTGACAAGGGACTTGTGGACGATGAACCCGACACCACCTAGGGACTGTTGGTCGCCCTCCCGGTAGTACAGCAAGTTACCGGAGTTAAGGATTATCGAGTCCTCTCCCTCTTTTCGGACTTCAGATAACCCGATAATGTCCCAGTGTAACTTGCTGATAACTTCTTCCAACTCGGTTAGCTTCGCGTCGGTCCCCAGTGTGCGCGTGTTATAAGTTGCCAGGTACAGTTGTCGTCGTTGTTGGTAGCCGAGCCGTACCCGGGGATTCTTAGCACCCCCTGCCCCGCCGTTACCGTAGCCGCTACCGTAGCTAGGAACAGCGGGGCTGCCGGGGACTGGGGGCCGAGTTTTCAATCCATTGTGCATGAGGGGGGGTTTGCCATAATCGCCACGCTTGGCAGGCGGGTTGGCGATCGCAGTAGGCCAAGGTTTTTTGGAGACGCTGCTGCCCGTCTCTTGAAGGCTATGCTCCCTTAGTCGCCTTTTACGACACCCACGGGATGATAGGGGGTAGTGCTATTCTAGGCCGGCACATACACGGCATACACACATTCAATAAGGGAAAAAAATTGATGAATTTTCTAAAAGTTAACATCATCAAAGCATACCTGAAATCTCTCTCCATCAAACTTGTTCTCAACAATGTATGAAGCTTTATCAAATGAGATATGTGCTTCCAATTGAGTTACGTCAAGTCGTTCAGAAAGCATCGGACTTATGGCGTAGAACACTTCGATACCCATCTCTAGAGGGCGAGTGTCACCGTCGTCAAGCTCTTCACACACCTTCCAAATCACAACAAAAGGATTAAAATTGTGCATAAATAAGTACCTAAGAATCCCGCTTTTCATTACAGCAGACCAGTGTTTCCCAATTAGTGTTATGCGTACCCCCAGAGTAAAAGGCGTAAAAGGCCCAGTACCACAGAATAACTAATAGTACAAGTCAGTACGTGCACTTAACTAAGATATCATACATCGGACTTAATTTTTTATTTCTCATTCCTGCAATAATATATAATAATAATAATAAGGGGTAGGCGGGTTTGAGGTCTCTATTGGAGCAGTACGTAGAAAAATTTAATTGGGAACCACTTCAGTAGACTGATAATGCTTGTTATTGAAGTTATGGAACACCTCCATAATACAAGTCTTCTTTTTCTGTGTTAAGGGTGTTAAGATTAAGATAACCTATCTATATTATGTTTCGCCGCCAACATTGACTGCTTTCAGTTCCGGCTGGATTCTGGCGACTAGTCAATTTGGCTGAATAATAATTTGGTTATTGAATGACAAGCTACTAACACTTCAAAGCCCGAAAATAAGACAATAGATTTTCTATTGTTGTCTGGCGTGGCGGCATCCACGCAGCATTGATGAACTAATAGGTGGTGTAGTAGTGTGCTAAAATATTAGTTCTTGTAGTGTGTGATTAAGATACCTACTTGCCTTTAAAAGACTGCCACAATTTTGAAAATGTTCCGGAGCATCAGGATGGAATGCGGCCAGAATACGGTTTGATCCAATCCCAAGTTTAAGATCTTTCAAAATAAGTCTCAGAAACCACTTCAACTGTTCTGCTGTTAGGTTTTTCATAACATAACCAAAAGCTTCATCTAAGGCAGCTGTAAATTCAAATATTTTCAGTGTGCGACTTGAGGTAAATGTACGGAAACTATGTACCAGCTACCATTTTAGGGATTTGTTCCGGATTCGTCATGTTCCTGACTCGCCGTATTCCAGATTCGCCGAATTCCAGATTCGCCGATTTCCTGATTCGTCGTAATACGTACAATCGATAACACTGGCGCTTTACCATTTTAAGTTTAAAATTGCTTGCAAGCCTCGCCATCACGTTGCGCATGTCAAAAAAGGTCTCACAATAAAATAAACTATTGAAATGGACAAATTATCAGTAAAATAAGTGGGAATTTTGTATTTGTTTTTTTTTATTTCGAACATGCTTCAGATTAACTCATTTATAAACTAAAATGCAATTTATGTTATGCTGTTTTTGTATCTTATAATTAAATAAATAATTGAATAAATGAATAAAAAAATATGTCATTGACTGTATTCCGACGAATCTGGAATACGTCGAATTTGGAACTCGGCGAATCTGGAATACGACGAATCAGGAACATGACGAATCCGGAACAAATCAATTTAGGTACTTTTCACCAATTATAATTATATTAACTGCAAAATTTATGTAAAAACTAGCTTACGCCTGCGACTTCGTCCGCATGGATATTTGAGAAAATCTCGAGTCCCTTTTTCCTCTCCCCCTCCCCCTTCACATCGCACCCTCCTCTCTCCCCCTCCCCATTTAATTGACAGCCTAAAAACAAAATTTGAAGATCCTAGCTTCAAAACCGAGGGACTTCTATACAAAATTTCATCCCTTATTTTAACCTCTTCAACCCTTATTTTACGATAAACGATAGTGTATAATTCTTTTTCAAGCTCTACTCTATCTCTGTACCAAATTTCATCAAAATCGGTTCAGAAGAAGTTATAATAATATTAAATTAATTATGGATAGTTAACATGCAACTACTTACATCCTTTATTTCCTACTTCTGCATTTGCAACTTTATCTAAGATTTCATTAATAGTGCCAACTGTGACTTTGCTGTCTTTTGTGCGAATATTATTTTTTAGAGCATAGTATGCCACTCCGGCAAAGTCACTCTCTTGTGAATTATTTACTGATCTGTAATTAAGTAGCTTCTTAGCCATATCTGATTGGTTACTAAGAGACAGTACTTTGACCAATAAAACACCTAGATTTTTTTCTTTTAAATTGTAAGGGCCTCTTTCTCTGTCTCGGTCTGGCAATAAAAGTCGCAAAACAGGGAAGAATGTTGCATTCTGAAAATATTATAATAACTATAACAATACCTATGTTTATTTTGAATTTAAAAAGAAAAATGTATCCAGCATGGTTGGAGAGTATAGCAAATTGTGTGCAAGCTTTTATCATGTTTTTTGAAAAGTTTTCTTATTACTTATATTATAGTGTTAGTATTTAGTTTTATTTTGTAATTACGTAGGTACTTAAGTTACTTTTCTTTATTGAAATTCTAGATTTTAGGCATTCACAATGCTATTTTTATATTAAGAGAATTAACTTAACCGTAGCAGCTGTTATCTCATCTAATCAACTCATCCCGTCCAAGTTGCTATGGGTGAATTAATTTTTTCTAGTATTTTTTCTATTAAATTAATTCTCTTACTCTTCTTGGTACGAGTTTCCATTACTTGACGTGGAATTGAAGGGTGGGAGGGGGGAGGGGGGTCTCCCCTAACCCCCCCCTTAAAATTTAGGAGTGCGTCAAATACATACTTTTTTTTTCAATGAATTTTCAATGTTTCAATTTTGCACAAAAAAGTAATGATAACAGCCAAATTTCTGTTATTTTTCGGCAATTAAAGGAGGAGGGGGGGCGGTGGAATCAACTCCCTCCTCCTCCTAAATTATAAGTTCTTTACACAAAAAAAATATGAACTCAAAACACCATGTCAACTAATATAATTAAGGCGCTGTAAGTAGTGAAACTAGCGCCACCACTACATTTATTTTTATTACTCGTAAACCAAGTCAATATTTAAAAAAAGCTCATGTAATAATCTCTTAAATTGTCTCTAATATTTTTTGAATAACTATTCAACAGTTTTCATTCTTTCTGTAAGTTTTAAAATCCATTTTAGCTCAAAGTGGCCACTTTTGGCAATTATGGATTGTAAAACTTACAGAATGAATGATTACTGTTGAAGAGTTATTCAAAAAATATTAGAGACAATTTAAGAGATTATTACATGAGCTTTTTTTAAATATTGACTTGGTTTACGAGTAATAAAAATAAATGTAGTGGCGGCGCTAGTTTCACTACCACCGCGCCTTAAGCCCTTTTCTTTCTTAGCAAAGATCACAATTGAAAAAAGTTACAAGTCTTAAAAATGCTACCTACTCCAACCAAACTAAGCACAGCTCGCGCAACATAACTTGAACCAAACCATAGACAATGAAGCTTGCGCAGTAGCAATTTTCAGTACAAAAATTGTAGTGTGCAGGTCACATGGTACTAAAAATTGGGTCAAGATATATTGCGCGAGTAAGAAAATAAGAACACAACACGATACCTTTTCTCCAGGAGTAGAAGCTACATCTATTTTAAAATTATTAATGAAAGTTTCTAAAATTCGGGATTGTTCCTGTTTTTGGTTCTTATTTGGATTGTGATATTTAGGTACTCTCTTTGTTTTTTGAAGTTGATCATAAACCACACAGAGATCATGAAATAATATCAAATTTGCAGGTGTAGTAACATTTGCGTTTGATGCCATTTTCCTTAATTTCTGTGATCTATTTGAACACAAAATAAGTTGCGTTAATAAATTACCAACATCATTGGTGGGCGCACCTGTTAATTGTGATAAAAATCAGCACCGTGGTACTAACTAATCAAGAGTATTTACAAACAAAACAATAATAAAAACAACCAACTAAAGAAATACCAGTAGGTAGCAGCAGAAGAGAACAGAAGAAAACTAGCGAGAAACTGAGAATGGAATTGATCTGAATCGAGAAGCACAGGTTTAAAATTATGCAATATCAATTATCTTAAAGTATACACCACAACAAAATAATATAATACTGTGAAACTGTGATACACAACACAACACAACAATAGTGAAAAGAGCGGCGAGCGCCCACTCGTGGCAATTTTTTGAAACACCAATTTGAAAGGCCATCAGCGCCTCTGGAAATTAGTGCGGAACTACTGACGTGAAATTATAATAAATTAAAAAAAAAATGTATTATTTTAGGAATGGGCGGTAAGACTGAGATTGGTTTATAATTATTAACACTGTCTCTATCACCAGCCTTGTACATTGGAGTTACGATTGATTGTTTCAGTGAAGATGGAAAAACCCCCTGATTAATGCAGAGATTTGCAATATGAGTAATGATAGGTACAATTTCTAATCTAGCAGATTTTAAAAAGCTGGTAGGAATATTATCCCAGCCTGGTGCACTATTTGATTTCAATGACATTATTATGCGATTAACCTCATCATGATCTGTTTCTAGCAGCACAAAAGAGTTAGCGTGGCGAGGTAAGATAATAGCTGTAAAAGGGGTTTTTGTTTCTTATTATATATTTTTACTAACTTTTTGTAAATAATATTCTTTATTTAGAACAAAAAATAATAATAAAAAGAATAAATATAAATAAAAAACACAAAAAATAAAAATGCGACCTTCGCTATCGCTAGGTTTGAAGTTTGAACTCGGTATTCGTCGAACAATAGTAGTGCTATGTATATGGTGGAGGTGTGATAATCCGCTGCGCTACTGGGTCATTACTTCGAATGACGAATTTTATCATTATATTGTAATTTGCTCAAAGACCATACTTAAAAATATTTACCATTTCATCTTTTAAAAATAATTTTGTTTTAAATCACTTTAAGAACTAAAGTGCCTGCGAATATACCTAGCTTGAAAAGTAACATCCTATGGGGTCGAGGCAACAGTGTCAAATTAAAGAATACTCAGAAATCTGTAACAATAAACTAAGAGATATACAGTTTCCTGACGAATTTAGACAATGTGCTGATAATTTTTGTAAAGACCCAAAACACAAAAAGTCGTTAAATAAGCTATATTATAACATTGTAAATAATTTGTGTACAGCAGCTGAACGAACACGAGGGGGTATGACCACTCCAAATAAGAAAAAGCGTGTAGTAGGGTGGAACAAACACGTCAGTAGCGCACATAGGGAGGCCAGGTTGAAATTTCAAGTATGGTTAGAATATAATAAACCTATAAATGGACCTATTTACAATGATATGGCAGAGAGTCGAAAATATTTTAAATCAAAATTAAGTTGGTGTCAAAACAATGAAGACAAAATTAAAATGGATAATAGAGCTTCACTGCATGCAAAACATAATTTTGGGAAATTTTGGAAGGAAACAAACAAATTAAGCCAGGCCTACCTATGAGCGTTGATGGTGTGAATGATCCGAAGGACATAGCTGATATGTTCAAAGAACATTTTAGTGTGGAATCCCCTCTCAGTTCTCTTTCAGCGCAGGTGCACTATGATGAACCGGACCAGAATGTACAGCCAACTAGATTTACCACCAATAGGGTCAAAGAAATCATTAAAAGTAAGACTAGGGGTAAATCTCCAGGGCACGACGGTCTCAGCATAGAGCACCTGCAACATGCTGGTGTTCACTTGCCCCGAGTCCTCTCCATGTTTTATTCATTCTGTGTAAGTCACGCATACCTGCCCTGCTGCATGATAAAAACGGTAGTGGTACCTATAGCGAAGAATAGAACGAGAGACATTGCAGATAGGAACAACTACAGGCCAATATCATTGGCAACTGTGATTGCAAAGGTCCTCGACAGGCTCCTAAGTGACGAACTTGATAAATGCCTCCTGCTCCATGATGCCCAGTTTGGTTTCCGGACTGGGTTATCCACAGAAAGTGCCATATTAGGGTTAAAACACACAGTTAGGTAATACACAGATCGCAAAACGCCTGTGTATGGATGCTTTTTGGACCTGTCGAGGGCGTTTGATCTAGTATCATACGAGATTCTTTGGAAAAAACTAGCAGAATGTAACTTATCACCTGATCTCCTGGCTATCTTTCGCTATTGGTACAAATATCAAACTAATCATGTAAAATGGGCAAACAAGTTTTCAGAGCCTTATAAGTTAAAATGCGGTGTACGACAAGTAGATATGAGCGCCGATGGGTAAAAGGCCGGCGGCGGCGCGCCGACTTTTTTGGGTCGGCGGCGGCGGCGCCGTCGGCGGCGTGACCTCCAAATGTTTTTTTTTTATTTATTGACAGGAAATAATAAAAATGCATAGTTTATCGATCAGAAATACTTGTTTTTATTATTAGAATTTAAAAAAACGTACATCATATCAGCCGCACGACACCCACTGCAGGGTATAAGCCTCCCCCAAGGATTTCCACGACGATCGGTCCAACTTGGTTCGCATCCAGAGGGTTCCCACGACTTTCACCAGATCGTCGGTTCACCTTGTCGTGGACCTTCCCACGGGGCGTCGTCCGGTGTGCGATCGCCATTCCAGAACCGCCTCGCCCCAATGTCCATCGATTTTTCTCACTATGTGTCCCGCCCACTGCCACTTAAGGCAAGCAATCCTTCGAGCGATGTAGGTTACACATTGGACATAGACTTTTATCTTTAGGCTCTGAGGTAAGTTGGACGCGAAGATTTTTCGAAGCTTCCCGAATACTGCCTATCCCAGTTGGATTTGATAGAGCGGCGGTAATCTGAGAAAAGACGCTTAGAAAACACTTTTCGCACAAGTCATCACAGAAATACGAAAATTTGGTATCGATGCATTCAGTACGATGCCCTGATCACAAATATATAAGATGACAAGCGCGAAAATGGTGGGGGTAGAAACTGTGACGTCATAAAGTTTTCAGTACCAAGAAATAATAAAAACATATCATGTGGTATACCAAATGAAAGGGCTTTGTGAGTAGATTACGAATATATAACACACTATAACATTTTCACTACTTGGTCTAACAAATTATGAGAAAACGTCGAAAGATTTCACGATTCCGGGTTGCCGTTGAACAGCTCTGGACTGAAAACGACTGAATGGATTTCTGCAAAATACTTATCAAATTACTCTAAACATCCTCTATTCTGGTGTCCAAAGGTAATTGACCAAAGATATTTAAAAATAAGAAAGTTACATCAATTTTACTAACAGCATAATTTTCTGTTATTTCTAAGTTCTGATTCCTATAATAGTCCAGTAGTCAAGTCGGTAAAATTCACTCTATTTGGAAATAATACGAGGAGTTTTGGATTTTTGTGCATCAGATGAGCTATTAATAATAGATTAAAATTGCGACCTCGAAAACTGTGTGGAAGTTTATTTTGGATAAAATCGGAACATTGAAAAACAAATAACCTAAAAATTAAAATAAATGTCAGGAAAGCAAAGGAGACTACATTTGCAATAATTTATTATACTTACTAGGTACAACATTTTGATAGTAATATAATCTATACCTTCAATAAAATCGTAAACGCAAAAAAGTCTGTAAATTGAATATATTCGAAAAAAAAACAACCAGAGCGATTTAAAATCGGTACAATAACTGAACATGTTAGAACCGTTAAAAAATGTCCTGTCTGTCTGTCCGACTGAATTCTCATCACGCAAAATCATCACGGATTTTGACGAAACGAAACTTTAAATAGTGGCAGTGTATATCTCGGAATACAATATTAAATAAAAAAAAATCGAAAGTGACCAACAAGTAGTAAACCAGCAACAAAGACCTTTAGTACAGTACAAAATTAGTATGCTTCAGAGATCCATTGAAACCAGCGAGGTTGAACTTTGTCACAGTATATTTTTCTTGTCATAAGGAGATCAACCTATTTTCGCATTCAGAGATCCACAAAAACCAGCAGGGTTGACCTTTGTCACAGTACATTCTTCATATCATAGAGAGCTCTACTACAGTGACACACGGCGCCGGCATCACTGTCGTCTATGTAATCGACGGCGTAACCTAAGTAACAATATAATCATGGCCTGCGCTCACTGACGGCATGGCGCAGCATGGGGTGGCACGGCACGCTTAGGGCGTACCGAATCATCATGTGGTATCCTGCGGCCACAACAGCATGGCCTGGCACGACGCGACATAGCACGTCGTAACATACTAAAGGGTCCTGCGGCATCCCGCGGCATACTGCATGATCACGGGTTTGGGTGTTGTTCTTTAATACGGGTGTAAGTATCGGAGATTCATAGATGACGACTTTAAAGAAATAAAATTCATGTTGAGATCTTCATTCCAGATGACAGCTGTCAAATATGGAAAACGGACATCGGCATATATTGTTTCAAATTTAATAAATAACTTGCCCATTGATACAATAAACAAAATTAATAGTAAAAATTTTAAAAACATACTTAAATCCTACTTTATAGATAAATTAAATAAACTTAACGATATAAAATAAAATAAGCACATTTAAATATAAGTAATACTTTGCCCATAAATATTCACGAAATGGAGCATCCCTGTACGCAGTATTGCAAACGTGTTTACTCTGAACTTAAAAAA
Source organism: Agriphila geniculea (assembly GCA_943789525.1). Lineage (NCBI taxonomy): Eukaryota > Metazoa > Arthropoda > Insecta > Lepidoptera > Crambidae > Agriphila > Agriphila geniculea. Next base: position 12,968,293 of record OX038882.1, on the reverse strand, counting down.
AGTATCTGACTCACCGCATCGTATAATAGCTGTGCTGACTGCCATCTTTTGTCGAATTGCACGTGTGTGCGTGTATGTGTGTATTTGTCCTGTTTCCGCGCACCACGCGCCAGCCTAACTTGTTTGTCGCATACTTTTATTTTTAGATGATGCTAGGAAATAATTTTAACTGAGATGACTTGTATTGTAACTGTCTATAAACTTACATTTATGATTGTCAGTGACGAATGTGTAGTGTACGAATAAACCTTTCTGGTTTTTGTTGCACTATTTAGATTAAGAAAAAAAATGTAAATTTGTTTATTTACCAAAATAAAAAAAAATAAAACGGCAATATCTCGGAAAGTACTTATACTAGACTGCTGGTGTCTTTGAAGAAACTAAACGTCTTAGTAGGATCTTCATTTCAGATGACTGCTGTCAAATTTAAAACGGCAATATCTCGGAAAGTGCTCATCCTAGACGGATGGTGTCTTTGAAGAAAAGGAAGGTCTTGGTGAGATCTTCATTTCAGATGACAGCTTTCAAACCTAAAGCAGTAATATCTCGGAAAGTACTTATCCTAGACTGATGGTATCTTTGAAGAAAAGAAAGATCTTGGTGAGATCTTCATTTCATATGACAGCTGTTAAACTTAAAACAACAATATCTCAGAAAGTACTCATCCTAGACTGATGGTGTCTTTAAAAAAATGAAAGGCCTTATATTATCTTCATTTCAGACAACAGCTGTCAAACTTGAAATTGCAATGGGTTTATTCTGCCAGACAAATCTCTGAGTTATCGATCGCCGTAGAATATATTTCAACCATGGAAAGTAAAATATTGAACAATCCATACAAATTACTTTCCATGGTTAAAATTTACTCTATGGCGAACCGCGATCGATGACTCAGAGATTAATCTGGCAGAATGCACCCACTATCTCGAAAAATACACATCCTAGAATGATGGGGTCTTTGCAGCAATGAAAGTTCTCACTGAGGTCTTCATTATAAATGACCGCTGTCAAATTTAAAACAGCAATATCTCGGAAAGTACTCATCCTAGACTGATGGTGTCTTTGAAGCAATGAAAGTTCTTACTGAGATCTTCATTATAAATGACAGCTGTCAAATTTAAAACAGAAATATCTCGGAAAGTACTCACCCTAGACTGATGGTGTCTTTGAAGCAATGAAAGTTCTTACTGAGATCTTCATTATAAATGACAGCTGTCAAATTTAAATCAGTAATATCTCGGAAAGTCTTCATCCTAGACTGATGGTTTGATGAAATGAAAAGTCTTAATGAGATCTTCATTTACTTATTTGTTCACCGGTTGTTTCTAGATTTATTCGGAAATGAATTCAAAAAATTCAAAATTCAAAAATAATTTATTCAGTCTAGGCTGTTACAAGCACTTGTGAATATCACAGAAGCTACGCCATCGGTTCGCAAATCCTAAGCGGGAGACCTTGTAACGAGAAGAACCGACAAGAAACTCATCAAGGGCTGCTTTTTTCTCCCTGTATATTTCATACAGAGTCGTCAACATTGAAAAATGAGCTCCACGTTTAAATAAATAAATAAAATGCATTTATTTCAGGCTCAATTACACCCATAGTTTTAAATTACATTAAATTTAACTTTCATTAAACTTAACATTTAAGTTTAAAGTGAGGTCATTTTCCATCACAATAATTAACAAAAGTTTGCACACAATGGGTAGGTAGGTTAAAATTAAATATCTACTACATTCAGATAGGTAAATGTGAGAGTAAATAACTTTCAACTAGTTGAGAAATCGCTCTGTCTGCTTCTCGAACCAAAAAACACTTGATGTAAGACATAAAAAAACGCAATTCTTACAATTCAATACGCGTTAAGATAGGTACTCAGAAGCAGACCCATTCCCACTGGCAGCACCCGTTCACGAGCATGACGCATGGACCAGCCATCACTTCGCTCAACCATATTTGAGGGAACGTAACGACCCGCCCCACACGACACCACCGCAGAAATGATTAAAGAGAGCATGACATACTTAGGCTACCCATCCTAAGGCACTGAATTGAAAACTAATATCCAAAAGCTTTTCATAGGCCTTTACTTACAAAACTATAGACGAAAAAATACGAAAAAATATTACGAAAGAAAAATAATGATTTTAGTCATTAGCAATAAAAAAAGTGAGAAACCAAAACAAGGATTAGTTATTAATTTTATGTTTTGAGTAAGGAGTGCCATACGGATTGATAATATTAAACATGAAGAAAAAAAAATATGCGACGCCCTTAGTACAAGCAGACAGAAGCAGACCCATTCCCACTGGCAGCACCCGTTCACGAGCATGACGCATGAACCAGCCATCGTTTCGCTCAACCATATTTGAGGGAATGTAACGACCCGCCTCACACGACACCACCGCAGAAATGTTTAAAGTGAGCATGACATACTAAAGCTACCCGCATTAAGGCGTCGAGTCAAAAAGCTTACAATACATTTTAAATAGGTAGGACAATGGGGTTGCATGCAACGCAAAGCTAATTGTAGATGTCGCTGCGTACGCTTGTTCCTAAGACAGTAGACGTTTAGAACAAAATGTATGGGAAAATATGTATTTATTTTGTGGTATTTATTTACCGAAAAAGACCCATTGACCCAAAATTGATATAAAAGACTATTCTACACTGCAAGTGCCGTAATTGGAAGCCAAATTAAGACGTTTTTATTCTTACAGAATTTAAATTTTTTTTCTATATCCAGATTTTTCGGAAATATGTAAGTGCCAACATTGTTAAAGCCTATTACACAGAATTTGATCATTTTAAGCCGGTTATACATAATTCTATTAAAATGTAGTCTGCTAAGAACCCAGATAATATTAGAATTTACTTACAATAACTTTTTTTATAGCATTTTTGCTTATAGGTATATTAATTATCTTAATATAAAAATAGCATTGTGAATGCCTAAAATCAAAATATTCAATAATAAATGTTTGTAGTAAAAAAAATGGGACAAGTATGTAACCCTATATGAGGATAATATTTGTAATTGATGTAAAATAGGAAATTACACTGTTTTTAATATTTATGTAATTTTCTTATTTTTAAATACCTTTTATCAACTAAAGTGTCAGCTAGAGTGGAGTACCGTACCATCAAGGTACATTAGCCCTAGGGTGCTACTTTAGCCCAAAACCTAAAAAAAGTTTAAACTTCATGCCACTCTGTCACAGTGAAAGCTATCGAAGCAATTTGCAATTATAACTAATAAATGGCGTATTGTGCCGTCGGTAAAACAGCAGAATCGGCGGTTATAGTGCGTCTACGTAGTGAATTACTTGCTCAGTGGTGCATCTGGGTATTATGTCAAAAACGAAATCGGATATGTGAGACTGCAAAAATTAAAATATTATAAACTGCAAACTTTCTCACTAGACGAAGATATTAGGTAAGTTTATAACAAATGTGGAGTGTACCTGAGATCCTAACGCGATGTAAAACAAACAGATGTACCATGGGCAACAGCGTCGCTTAACCACTGCTAAGGTTAAAATCGCTTGCACGCCGCGCAAGCTGTCACATACGTTTAGTTCGTGCAGGGGCGATACGCGCGCACACGAATTTTGTTGCAAACTGGTTAAGCGACGCTGTTGCCCACAGTACCATGGGCAACAGCGTCACTTAACTACTGCTAAGGTTAAAATCGCTTGCACGCCGCGCCCGCTGTCACATACGTTTAGTTCGTGCAAGGGCGATACGCGCGCACATGAATTTTATTGCAAACTGGTTAAGCGACGTTGTTGCCCATAGTACCTAGGTTCTTATCTTTTGTAGTAATTATGTGAGAATTAAGTATATACCGGGTGTAACAAGACCTTCAACGAAGCCGAGGTCTACGTATTCTGCCCATCATCATGATCATTTCTGTTCAAAATTATTGCTGTGAAACGATTTTCTTTTTTGTTGTTAAAAAGTATTGCATACTTTATCACGCAATGTAACGCGTACAACAGACCGCGCCTGCGAGTATATGCTACACAACTGCGTGCAGCCAAGTTGAAAGACAGCGTTTATGTGCATGCTTATGAGATACATCTAGTAACGTCGTTTTGAAGCCATTGTTTGTTACGAAATACATAAAATTTTCATAATGTTTCATTAAACAAAAAGTAGGCAATAACGAATAAAATAAGATTACAAAAAAAATTTGAAAAAACATTTTTGACCTTGACCTTCAATAACTTCTTAGCTATTGGTTTCCCAGGTATAGTCTAAAAGACAAAAATGATCCTGATGATGGGCGGAATACGTGGACTTCAGCTTCGTTGAAGGTCTTGTTACACCCGTTATATATAAAACGACATTATAATTTGCCCCGCATTTTCAGGTATCTTTGACCTATGGGCTGAAGTAGATGTTTTTTTGTACTATTGTGCCCTATGAATAATGTTTCCTTCCTACTCCGAGCTCTCTGAGGTAAGAGGCGCTGTATGCTGAAAAACAGGTTTTTTAGTACAAATATTAATTAGGACCCACCTAAACACGTAAAAACGGCTGATCGGATTTTGATGAAATATGTATATAATACTATTTATTCTAGTTAAAGGTTCCCTAAGGATTTTCTCGAATATCCACGTGGACAAAGTTGCGGCTGGAAGCTAGTTTATAATATTCAGAATAGGGTCCAGAGACATTAGTATCCTATTTCTATTCCCGCCCCCGTCCATATCACAGAATAGATATGTCCAAGTCCCCGTTCCTGTCCCCAATCCATCCCCCTCCTCCGTCTCCGTCCCCCTCTCCGTCCCCCTCCCCGTCCCCCTGCCCGTCCCCTATCCCCTTCCCGTCCCCGTCCCATTTTAGAAGTATATACTCCTACGAAGTTTCAAGTCGAAATGTCTATTTTACAAACATTACTTTTCCATATGAAATTTCAACCCTTAACAGGTTGAATCATGTCCACCGTGTTGAACTTCAAAATAAATGTCATCTTTGCAATCGTCATCCCATTAAATCTCAATGACGACATCCATCGATTTTTAGGTTTATTCATCTCATATTTATTTTATTTATAACCTTTAACCCCATTGATTTTCAATAAAATATGAAATGTGTGTTTGCATATTTATTTTTACTTTCCAACCCTAAGCCTAAATAATAAATTTAGTGAGTTTTACTTTGAAAATGAAGGACTTTTCAGATACAATTTCATCCACCTTTTCACCGCTTCGGGGATGCAATCGTCAAAAACGCAGGCACACATAAATATTAATTTTTAATTGTCAGCCTAAATACGAAATTTGAAGATCCTAACTTTGAAACTGACGGACTTTCATACAAACTTTCATCCCTTATTTTACCCCCCTTTAGGGATTGGATTTCCAAAATCCTTACTTAGTAGATGCCTTTACTGTATAAGGTATTTATGTGCAAAATTTAAGTCTCCAAGTCAGCGGTTTGGGCTGTGCGTTGATATATCAGTCAATCAGTCAGTCAGGACTTTGAATTTTATATATATAGATTAAGATAACATATACCTATTACAAGAGCAAAGCTATCCTATGACCCCGGAAAAAAATAAGAAAAAATAAAAAAATGATAGCAAAACCGATTTTACTACCGAAGCTACTGGACTATTACAGGAAATGGAAAACTTAGAAAATTATGCTGTTAGTAAAATTGATGTAACTTTCTTATTTTTAAATATCTTTGGTCAATTACCTTTGGACACCAGAATAGAGGATGTTTAGAGTAATTTGATAAGTATTTTGCAGAAATCCATTCAGTCGTTTTCAGTCCAGAGCTGTTCAACGGCAACCCGGAATCGTGAAATCTTTCGACGTTTTCTCATAATTTGTTAGACCAAGTAGTGAAAATGTTATAGCGTGTTATATATTCGTAATCTACTCACAAAGCCCTTTCATTTGGTATACCACATGATATGTTTTTATTATTTCTTGGTACTGAAAACTTTATGACGTCACAGTTTCTACCCCCACCATTTTCGCGCTTGTCATCTTATATATTTGTGATCAGGGCATCGTACTGAATGCATCGATACCAAATTTTCGTATTTCTGTGATGACTTGTGCGAAAACTAACCTCAAACCTTGTTTTACCGCCCTACTATGACGTGAGATCTCTTTTTCGAAGTTGGACTAACCTAATTGGACTGTCTGTCCTAGGTATACGTAATGGTCAACAACTTCGAGTGTAGTTGGTCCACAACTTTGGGATGGCTCCGCCAAATAACAGCTCCAGACGCTTGAATCCATTTAGCGAAGGGCCAGGAAGATCATCAGCAAATATAATCTTTTTTGTAGTAAGCTGAAAAACCTCGAGCATACACAACACACGGTTGAAGATTATTGGCTTTTTATCAGATAATTTTCGCCGAATGTGCAATAGAATTGCATAACCTAATTCCACCATCTTCCTTCTTCCATCAGACAACCAGACGTATGAATCAGCGCCACTGTTTTCTGGTGGATATTCCAAAGACTCGCACTAAGCGTTTTCCTTCATCACCGTATCATCCGTACCGCTAAAGAGTGGAACTCCTTGCCTGAGCCTGTGTTTCACGATAGGTAAAATCTGGGGGCCTTCAAGTTGCGAGTGAATAGGTATCTTCTAGGCAAGCGCGTTTCATCGTGAATCGCATCATCGCTTACCATTATCATTAAGGCAAGCGCTTGCGTATCTATCATAAAAAAGTGTTCCCAACATGAACTGCCCGCGGACCGCCTAACTCTCTCGCTTTGACTCTGGCTTTGGTTTATGACGTCAGTGCACTGTCCGTCCTTGTCATCGTGTTATGATATGACAAGGATGGATATAGTCTAGCTATCGCTCTGGCTAAAGCTTTGAGTTAGGCGGTAGGGCCCCTGGAGTGGGTGTACAACATGATTTTCGTCTTATCCATGTTCATTCTAAGACCTCTTTGGTAGGCACTACGGAGATCTTCGAGCATTGTGTTCAGGTCTTTCATGGTCTCAGCCATAAGAACTATATCATCGGCAAAACGGCGGTATGTTAGGTACTGGCCATTGATGTTGATACCGAATCCTTTCCAGTCCAAGAACTTCAAGATGACCACGCAGCTGTGAACAGTTTCGGAGAAATAAGGTCTCCCTGTCTCACACCTCGCTGCAGTTAGATGGGGTTTGTGCTCTGGTTCTGTAAGAGGACTGACATGGTGGCATTTTTGTAAAAGTACCTCAACACCTCGATATACTTGTAGTCCAGTTTGCACCTCTGGAGAGTCTGCAGCACCGCCCAGTCTCTATCGAATGTGTTTATTAGACTTCGATCATCTTATTAGACTTCAATTATGAAAGCGAAGAAACGGTAATTTTATCTAGTTTTGTTCTAAAAACGTCCACAATTTGTTCTTTTAATGACGACGACGACAAAGACGTGGCCATTTTGATGCAAACGTGTAACGCGTCCTATCCTACCATGAAAACGAGCTTTTTCACACTGATTCTTTAAATCTTTTCTATCGCTCGGCGCGCCGTTGTATTTTCGCGGCGGCGGCGGCGCGGTAGGATTGGCGGCGGCGGCGGCGCGCCGGCGCGGCGCTCATATCTAACGACAAGGTGGGCTTAGCTCACCTCACTCGTTCAATTTGTACATAAACGAGCTGATCGTGAGACTCAGCAGCACACAGGTTGGTTGTCATGTAGATGGAAAGTGTGTTAATAACCTAAGTTATGCAGACGACATGGTGCTGCTGAGTCCCTCGGTCAGTGCGCTTAGAAAACTGTTAGTTATATGTGAGGACTACGCCACCACACACGCACTTATTTATAATGTGGGAAAAAGCGAGTTTGTATTATTTAAGGCGGGAAATAAGAGCCCGAGCTTCATACCACCAATTAAGCTATTTAATACTGCTCTGGCGAGGGTCTCACATTTTAAGTACCTAGGGCATTTTGTTACGGATGATCTGTGTGATGAAATGGACATGGAGAGGGAGCGAAGAGCTTTGGCGACCAGGAGTAATATGCTGGTTAGGAGGTTTACACGATGTAGTAGTAACGTTAAGATAACTCTGTTCAAATCGTACTGTCAATCCTTCTACTCGTGCTCCCTTTGGGTCAGCTATACTCTGACGCGATAATGCGTAAAAAGGCTGCTTCACTCCTAGCAAGAACGAGGAGCAGCACCAACAGTATCCTAGGTGTAATAGCCCTAAAAAACTACTGCCCTATACTAAGACAGCTCGTGAAAACCTGTGGCTAGATTTTGAGATGATTTTTATATTTTATTTAAAATATGGACCTGTAATGTCTGAAATAAAGTTTTATTATTATTATTATACCCAGTTAAGAAGGCAACTTTTATTATACTGTCTTCTTAATTTATCTAAATTTTATTTTGAATATTTATATATTGTAAGTATACTGCAGAGACATCTTTTGGCAAACTTTGTTGTGAAATTTGATGGTTAAGATCCAGAGATGACGCTTCTTCTAAGTGTGCCCCCCTGCGTCACTGTTTCTGTTCTGTTTTTTGTAAGTTTGACATTGAACTTGACAGCACCTACGAGTTGACAGCTACGATTGAGTGTATTCCAGCAGACCAGTCGATAGGTCATGGATCACCACACCACAGTATAAAAACCATGGAATTTAATTTTTCCTCCATAGTAATATTATAAAATGTGAAAGTTCTCACCCGTAGCAGCTCAGATGGGACTTGAACCCGCATCCTTGGGATTCGGGACCAATGCACTGACCAATTATTCACATTCATGAAATAACGCTGGCTTACAGCGTGAACGTAAAAAGTACCTACTAGAAAATTTCGCCGCTCCCACTAGCGATTCGGTAGCATAATTGGTCAGTGCATTGGGCTGGAATCCCAAGGGTGCGGGTTCGAGTCCCATCTGAGTTGCTACGGGTGAGTCAATTTTTTCTAGTATTGTTTCTATTAAAATTATTATCTTAATATAAAAATAGCATTGTGAATGCCTAAAAGCTAAAAATTCAAAAAAAAATTGAAAGTTAGATTATTAGTTTAATATGTCTTCACGTCTTAACTACTGAACCAATCATCATGAAATTTCAGGTACATGTTGTCAAGGGTACAGAGAAGGGGTACCTTTTATTTCGAAAAAGGTTTTTGTTCCCGAGGGATATCATTAATTTGATAAGTTTAACGCTATTAAGGTCTTGTTTTGTTTATTTAAGCAAATTTTGATAAGCGTAAGGCATATCATTGTCGAATAAACTTACCGCACGGATACTTGTTCATTATTTTACATTCCATGGTTAAAATATATTCATGGTGATCAATGACTCAGCGATTAGCCTACTAGAATGCACCCAGTGCCACTCATGAATGAACTCTGTCATATATGTCATCATGTCCGTCCTGTCACTCCCATCCCGCCTCCGCAGTGGTCTCGAACCTACCGATTTTTTGGTATTTCTATCGATATGGAGCCACTCCTACCGAAATGTTAATATATTTTTACGATTTCTGAGAAGTTCTGAGAATATAAGGAAATTCTCCAGATTTTTTTACCAAATCGAACTAGCAACCCATTGCGATTGCTTTGTTTATTATATATATTATATTATACAACGTGTAACAAAAAGGGGGTATCAACCCGAAAGGAGGTCAATGTACTCGTGAATCTGAACAGATTCCCCGAGAAAAAAAAATTAAAATCGAAAAAAAAAATTTGGTCTCTCCATAGAAAATTTGAATTTGCCGCCAACATTTTGTATGGAGAGTTCAAAAAAAATTATTTTATTTGATTTTTTTTTCTGCTGGAATGTATTCAATTTCTCGAGTACATTGACCTCTTTTCGGGTTGATACCCCCTTTCTGTTACACGTTGTATATTCCAGTGGAATCCTCTACGAGTCTCTGCAAAGACTTTTTTTTCATTTGTTTTCGACTTGACCTTTTACAATTACAAGTAAGTACACTTTTTAAAGTGCTTACTTGAATTTGATATTGTTTGGAAGCTGTAATAGTCAACTTGCGGACCGTCGACTTTACTGTATAATTTCTCCTATGCGCCGTGTGTCAGTTGGAATAAAAAGGAATTGGATTTTCATACAAAAACACGCGAATTTTATCATTTCCCCATTCGGAACTTAGCTTGTTTGTATGGGAAACCATTAATTGTAGTAGCCCTTATTTTTTTTAGTAGCAGGTACGCAGGTATTATGATTTTTTCACAATATACCGATTTTGGGTATGAATCTACCGATTTTTTTGACAAATCTACCGATTTCGCATTTTGACGTTCGAGACCACTGCTGTGCCCCCGCCGCCTGGCCCGCCCGTCTGTTAACTCTGATAAAATAAAATTGATAACAGCACCAGCACAGCATCTTGACGTGCAGTGGAATAAAGTTTTCGTATAAATTAGCATATTTTTAGTTCTCTTGTGATCTTCACGATACTTGGTCGGACTAGACATAGAAATAAGAAGAGTGCATTTTTGTTAGTTTTCTCTAGATTTCAATTGTGCTACGATGGCAGAAAAACAACTGAAAAATAAAGTCTGTATTATTGGCTCAGGAAATTGGTAAGGCATCTAATTTTGACTCTTTTAACCCTCTCAAATTTTAGGTATTCATTGTATCAATAATGTATAGATTTGTTACTGTTTAAATCACATCAGTTGATGACATAATCATTGGTTTAAATCTGAGTACCTTCCTACTCATTAAAGCAGTGAATTAGAAGACAAGGACTACAGAATATTTTTGATTTTCCTTTTTCTTTTCGGTTTGCTTCATATACTGCTATTTCAGGGGATCTGCAATAGCCAAAATTGTAGGTAAAAATGCTGCGAGGCTGCCTAATTTTGAAGACCGTGTAACTATGTGGGTTTATGAAGAGATTATTGAAGGCAAGAAGTTAACAGAGATCATTAATGAGACACATGAAAATGTCAAATATTTGCCTGGACATAAACTACCAGAAAATGTTGTAAGTTTAGTATTATATCTTTTAATTTACCTTGTTCATGATAATTTAAATGTAAAGTAGTTTGTAATATCATAAAGACTGCTCTATTATTTTTTACTATCCTTGTACCTACAACAGTTTTGAAAGTACAATAAAATCATATTACTACAGAAATTCTTATGAAGGATGTATGAGAAAATTAATAAAAAGTAGTACTTATATTGAAGTAATTAGCATAATTTTTAAGTTATTGAATGTTAGAGTGGAACATACTCAATACTGTTATTGCAACTGTATCATAACTTTATGAAGGTGATATAATATAAAAATATGTGTTTTTTGAGGCATGACCATCTGCCATTTTTAATGTTCCCGTTGCTGGGGCACAGGCCTTACGGGTGGATAAGGAGGGTGGACCATAACCCACCACGCAGGCCGGATTGGTGGGTGTGAACGACTGCAAATCCAATCGGAACCACCTGCTTCCCAAGCATGATGGAGGAGCTTGAGTAAATAAATGTTTGGTCACCCATCCCATGACCGATCCTTACGAAAGTTGTTTAACCTCCTCAATCGCTGGGCCAGGTGCTAAACCACTGCATCATCAAGCTCCTCAGTTTGTTGTGTATAAACGGCCATCTTTTTTTATGTAAGGTAATAAGTGTGATTTTCACAGCTTCAAGGGACTGTAAACTTGAGTATATGGTTTTAATTTCAACTTGATACTTCCACACATTCCCGAGATAAAGGGTTTTGACAGACAGACGGACAACAAAGTGATCTTTTAAGGGTTTCTTTTTTTTTACTTTTGAGGTACGGAACCCTAAAAAGTACAAATTAGGCGCCCTCTCAGGCATTGCAATTTGAATTAATAAATTGAATGCAAAAAACATGTGTGTGTGTAAAATAACATTGTCTTGCCAAGACATTGGCAGTTACATGTGTGAGACAAAGTGTAGTATCTATTTTTATCTTACTTCCATAACAGAGCTGTTTCACTGCCAATGTCACAAGTGTGGCATGTTTAGTTACATAACTATTGTCAAGGAGATCTTTGAAGAAGGCTAAGTTATTGAAAGATTATTTTATACATTCTTCGGTCTCTAAAGACACAAACACATCAAAATATATTACAAAACCAATTTCTTTCAATATGCTCAATGTTTAAAATCATTTCCCCTTGAAAGACAGGTGCTCGATTGCATTTAGGATCATATATTTTGTAAGTAACTGGTTATTTTAACCGCCTCTGTGGTCTAGTGGTTCGCCCACCCGTGTAAGACGCAGCGGTCCCGGGTTCGATTCCCAGGGCGGGTACAATTTGTACTCGGTTTGGTTGGTGGTAGGACTTATTTCAAGTCCGCCTGGCTAGCTACCACCATCTTACCTAAGTCTGACGCCATAACAACAATTTAAAAATTGTTGTGTTCTGGCAGTTAGAGGTAAGATAGCCAGTATTCCGGGTGTAGTGCGCTTCCACCTTCGGCCTTATCGTCATTTAACATCAGGTGAGATGAAGGCCAAGCACTACCCCGTTGTGTATAAAAAAAAATATAGATTCCAACTCAAACTCAAATCTCTGCTTAAGTACAGTTAGTAAGGAATGGTCCTATTCGTCGCATATAGCAATATATATTCGTCGCACCATCTCTTTCTAACTGTATTCAAGAATAGGTATTTGATTTTGATTCTATAAATAATGCGAGCCTTAGTAACCTACTGCATTGGTCCGTAAATACTAACAGGTTGCTATCCCGGATGTGATGGAAGCTGCAAACGATTGCGATCTCCTTATCTTTGTCGTGCCTCACCAATTCGTGAGAACAATTTGCTCTACACTTCTGGGAAAAATAAAGCCTACAGCAGCTGCTCTTTCCTTGATAAAGGTACTAATATTTGAAGAAAATCATATTAGTTTATTTAATAAAGTTGAATACTCACTAAATAAAAAAACATAAAAATAGCTCCTCATTATATTTTGTAAGTAACTGGTGAGATGGTAGATAAAAGATTAGTGTGTTGTGCAATAGAAAAATATTAGTACTTACCAGGTTTTTTCTGGAGTGGGCACCAGACTGTTCTGGGGGGGTGACGACGCCAGTAGGTCAGAGAATCCGTCTGAATTGCGAAAGACGTGGGTTCGATTCCCGCCTAAAAAGTTGAAGACATGTTGTTGTTTCTATTATAAAATTTTAAATTTATGAGTTATTGATGCCTTTTTTTACAGTAAGTGCATCATAAATATAATTTTACATACATTGCATTTTTGGCAGGGTTTCGACATCGCCGAAGGCGGTGGTATTGACCTAATATCGCATATAATTACAAGGTGCCTTAAAATCCCTTGTGCTGTTCTAATGGGAGCTAATATTGCTTCAGAGGTAAGTTGAAAAATTGTAAGACTGTTTTTAGCTTGTCTTAAATAATAGACAGATCTGCAGTTTACTATAAATCATCATGAGCTGAGTAAATTGTTAAACAAGTTAAATTCTTAGATTATTTAGCGCAGACTGATACAATATGCTTATTACTGTGGCAGTTATCTGATCTTGGTTGGCATAAAGTTCTTAGATATAGAGTAGGTAGATATACCATACACGACTTATCTGGCGAGGTAAAGGCCAATCAGCGAGACTAATTGGAATAGACTTGAGTTGACTCAATTGTTCGGATGGACTATGAACTAGATAGTTATAATCCGCTAGTCTTATTTCATTGCACATAATGTAAAACAGAACGTATAGAGATACTTTATTTCTTACTAAGATTTATTATTTATTTAGTTATAAACGTGGCGTCCGCGCTTCCTTTCGCATTTTTTACTTCGCTACAGAATCATGTCTAACTTTACGTTAGTACATAATTTAAAATATTAGTGTGGGAGTTGAATAAATAACTTGAAATTTTGGATAATAATTAAAGTTTCGATTCCAAAATACTTATTTACGAAAGTTTTCCGTCAGCCTTTAATTTTTATCGAAAACTGGGTAATATCAAGGTCAGTTCTTACCCTCTCGACCTATGTGCCTTGGAGAAAGTTGTTCAGTTTAAGCAACACTATAACTTGTTTCAGTATTTTTAACTAATTTTATTCCACCTTATATGTTTGGATTCTCCTTTGATTGTAGGTGGCAGAAGAGAAGTTCTGTGAGACCACGATAGGCTGCCGCGACGTGATGCTGGCGCCGACCATGAGGGACATCATCCAGACCGAGTACTTCAGAGTGGTTGTGGTGGACGACGAAGACGCAGTTGAAATTTGTGGAGCGCTCAAGGTAACTATGCTTATCCATATCTGCACAGTATTAGTGGTAATTTAAAGTATAAGGTCATGCTATTATAATGCTAAAATGGCTGTGCAAAATATTTATTATTAGAGCTATAAAGATACTAAGCTTATAGTTCTATTATCACTCTTATTTTGTTCTTGGTTCTATTTTAATCGACTAAGTTTGTCTTTATAATGCGAGTGCGAGCTATATTCATTCGTTTTATTCACGTAAAATGAACCGTAGAAGCATAGGCGTAGCTAGGCCAGTTTTTCGCAAGGAGGGTGGAGGGATCGGTCCATGTAAAAAAGAACGCTTGAAAAAAAAAGGATTTTTCTTAGTACTTTATCTCGGGGGGTTGAACCCCTAAATCCCCCCCCTCGCTACGCCTCAACCGTACGTAGGTAGAAGTAATTGTAATGGCAATGTAAGTAGCATCAACTTGTACTTTGTATCTAGGACGCAAAGCCAGTGTGTGTTGTTTACAGCTGATACGCTATAAGCTCATTGGTTATACAGGTTATACTTAGTTTAACGTTTGCGTAAACAATGTCTGATTTTCATTGTTGCAGAAAATTTTTGTTAAGTAACTGTTTTTCATAATGACGTCAACATATTATTATGAACACATAGCAACAGTGTATATTTCCATGCGTAATAAGTAAATATTTTGCTATCCGAATTTCCCGACTAATATTTCCAAACATTGGACTTAGATCGTGTTGTTGTTAACATAACAAGTAAAACACACGAAGATATTGACCTCAAGGTTTTTGGACTTGCATAAATCCATGCATAACGATGCCAAGGTCATCAAACGCAGACAGGAAAGTCATTGTATCAAAAACTTGAAAACGCGGCTTCACGTTTTTTATTACTATTTGCAAAATAAAATTATTCCAAAACTTTTGACATCAGAAGTTGCTGACACCTTAGTCAGGCCATGCATGTTGCACTAAAATTGTGCACAATAAATAATAGCCTTTTCTGTGATTATAGTACTATTACAGTTGGTATAACAAAGTATGTACCTACTAAATTGTTCAGATATTTCTGAGGTTGACTATATCAAAATCATGACATGAATTTTAAGGTAGAAATATAAATCGCGTTATCATAGCCATAGCCTGTTAGGGAACATGATCGATCTGTACGTTTCTACCACATGTGACGTGACACAGACTGAGACATCACTTGACCGTTACATGCCATGTATCTTATTTTTAGTAGGTATGTGGATTCTGTAGAGAAGTGCACTAAACATTAGTTAGTATTCTATGGAGGGGAAAGGGGGATGTAGAGCCGCGTTAGAGTTTTGAAGGGCAATAAAAATATATCACTTTTCTGGGGTGGGCACCAGACTGTTCTGGAGTGGGCTCGACCCACCCAGCCCTTCCCTTCCTACGCCAATGCAAATAAGTAAAGGTTCTAAAGCCCGTATTTATAAACCGCTCTCAATGTTGAGAGCTATCTTGAGATCATGCCTATAAGAAGAACAGCTCAATTATGACCCAAGAAAGCTCTCAACCACAATTAACGCAAATAAATTTATTTCATTTCATTTATTTCATTTCATTTCATTTCAACGTTGAGAGCGGTTTATAAATACGGGCCTTCGCCAGTTTTCAAATCAGATTCGTGTTCGTAGAACATTGTAGCGGTGGGTGCCGGGTTCGTGGACGGGCTCGGGTACGGCGACAACACGAAGGCGGCCGTGATCCGGCTCGGTCTCATGGAGATGATCAAGTTCGTGGACGTGTTCTACCCGGGCAGCAAGCTCAGCACATTCTTCGAGTCGTGCGGCGTCGCCGACCTTGTCACCACATGCTACGGTTAGTTATTGATAATTTTAAGTCAATGTTAAAAAAAAGTCACCTTAGTTTATTCGCGCTAAGAATGCAGTAAGTCATACTTGTCCGCCAGCCTAGCCACGCCCCCTAACCAATCAAATTGTTCAAAATTATAAAGTCAAGTTCACAGAGCTCTGTTTACGCATACTTTCGAACGCAATGGTCGTGCCCTGTGCTTTGTGCACAGACTACTGTTTTTATTTATTATTTACTTAAAACAAAATATTAATGAAAAAATAATAAATATAGGGTCCTTCTTAAATAGTGCACGAAATTTTAAGGGCTCAGTGTACTCATGCATATAAACAACTCTTACTATAGGACTAACATTGAAATCGCGAAAAAAATCAGCTGTTCCATACATTTTGATCTATTCGAATTTTCTATGGAACAGCTGGTTTTTTATTCACGATTTCAATGTTGGTACCATAGTAAAAGTTGTTTGTATGCATGAGTACATTGACCCCTTAAAATTATGTGCTATTTAAGAATAGGACCTTATATAAGCAAAAAACAAAAATAATTGCACTTGACTAGGTTTGATCTCGGTATTTCGTCGTGGTAATGCTAATTGTATGATGTTGTATCCGTTACAATGCTGGGTCTTTATTACAAGTGTCGAATTTTATCATTATATTGATTAGCACCAAGACCATACTAAAAAGATTTTCATTTAAAAAAAATATATATTTGATAATTTTTAGACAGTTGTGTATTTTTATAAATCCACTAAAATTAATCTGTAAAAATTTAATTTGTTTGTATTATGAACACCACTGTGAATACACCTTTACCCTGCAGTGATGATTTACTGTATTCTTAACGCGAACGTACTATAATGTTCTCCGCCGCTGTTAATTCACCGAGTCGCTTCAACTTTCAAGTCAACTTGCGTCAAACGCATGCAATATTGCCTCCAAACCGTGCGCTTTCCCTTTCAACACTCAATTCAACTTGCGTCAAACGCACGATCAACTTTCTGAAATACTTTTTTTGAGAAGATAGGGCATGCGCTATTCCATGCTCTGAGGCATGACTCTGTTGATAGCGCAAGAGGAAAGCGAAAGCGCGCGATCAGTGCGCACTATTGAATGCACTTTATAATCGCTACGATCATCGTGCGAGCAAACAATAGCCCATGGCGCGTATTCTTTTGCTTGCATAATCATACTCGCTATTAGATAATCGTCTATCGACGGAAACTGAGACGACAATGCCCTTCTTTCACATAAACGTAAAAGTAGGAGTGCTGTAATGAAATATAGTCCTTATAAAGACGTAACTTTTTATAGCAATCAACAATATCTACAAGCGAAAATAGAAATAACAAACGAAACAATTTAGATAAGTGCTACTATTATAAAAATAAATAAGCACTTCTGTTAGGTAGTTCATTTGTGCACGCTGAAACAGTTGCTACCCACATCTCTGACTTTGCCTATATTAATTTCCTGATCAAAAGCATCCGGGGTAAACAGTACACTTGTGATATTATGCAATATCTATCTATTACACTTAGGTGCCGACTGACGCGACGACGTTTACAAACATAATTTGTGCAGATTAGATAGCGAGAGCTACTCGAAGCAAACATTAATAATGTTGAGCTCGTATATTTATTTCCTGAAATACTTACGAGCGGTTAAGTAAAATTTAAAATAATTGCATGGACTGGAATCGTTTATGTTTATAATTGAAATAACATAATATGCAAGTAATTACAGCTTGGCCGGAAAGAGAAGAAATTAAATAAAATGGAACAAATTTTTTTCAGTACAAAATATAGTCAGTGTTGCTAAGTTATTCGTGATTTTTACGTGTTTGCAATAAAAAGTGGCGCTCTCAATTCTTGTCAAATTTTTATAGTCAAGCTGTAAGGTCGTTTAACGATTTCATCGTAATAATCACTGTGCATCGTCAGAATTACATCATCTGTAAATTATCTTCATCCAACTTTAAATTGTAACCTACTGATTAAATAATTCTTTATGTGATTGTTTGTGTAACAAAACAACACTTCTACGATCTACGACGAATGCTCTGGAATGTTACCGACAGGGTTTGTAGTGTGTACTATGTATTCACTCACACACTCATCTCTTCCCAATATACAGGGTGCATTTGTAATCACTCTCCAAATTTTAAGGATGTGTTCAGTCCATGAAACTGAACAACTTTCTCCATGAAACATGTGTCGAAATACGCCAAAAAATTTTGGTCATCCCATACTAAACTGATCACGTGATCTCTTTGTTTTGTATGAAAAGTCATTTTTTTACATATTTGACCCTATGTTTCTTAGAAAAAGTTGTTCAGTTTCATGGACTGAACACATCCTTAAAATTTGGAGAGTGATTTCAAATGCACCCTGTATAAGGTGCTGTATGCCACAAAATAAAGGACACTATTTACTACAGAACATTGTTATCAGCCGTTGCAAATCGCAGGTAGACGAATCTTACCGGTGGGCTGTGGAGCCTCGTCTGCGGCAATCGGCGGATCGTAGTAGAATGAGGGTATTAATTAAGGGTAGGGAAAAAAAAGGAGATTTTTCTGATATTTAACATTATAGACACTCAGTAACATAATGTAATCCTGTAATCATTTGTAAAAGCTATAACGATTAAACGCGAGAAATCTATGACATTGACATAAGTTTTCGCTAAACATTTAGCGTTTTGAAATGTTAATACATGTTTACCTGCTTCTCGGAGTTCGTTATCGCTTTCACAAATGTTACTTTGTCTACCCACTGAGCTTTACCGATGTTCGTAGGTCGTTAAAGTAGGGGGGTTGGGGCGTAGAGCTATCCAAAGGCGCGACCAGCGGCTCCAGATAGTCCTACTTATAAAAACCCTAACAATCGTATTTTCTCACGGCGCAACGGTACCACCGAATTTTAATAAAAAGTTGGGTGTGGCGCACGGGGTAAAAGGTTGGGAAACCCTGGTTTAAAGAATGGTTCTAAATTGGCATGATGACTATTTTTTTTTTATTTTATGTTACATAAATTACCTCTCAAAAAAAAGAAACATTGGTAAAAGAATTATTTCGCTAGCATGAAAACTGCCCGAGATATCACAGTTTGAAATGCACACAAATTGGACTCACCCAAAAACGCTCCATACTAACGGATACTTAGTTATGACGTCACGCTTGAGTAGTTTGTTTGTACGTAGGAAATTTGTTCGGCAGCTAAATTAAATATTGTATTTATCAAAATGGTTTCTTAGACAAATTTGCTATAAATTTTATGGACTAATTGAAGGTATTATTTATTTTAATAAATTTTATATATTTTAAATAGACTTGTCCACCCAACTTTGAAAAGTCATAAAACTAATAAGACGCAATATATAAAACCAAGAGGTAAACAAGCTACTCTAAAAGTTTAATATGTTTACGACTTTTATTAGTATTTCGTTATTTTATTCATTAGTCATCATCCCAATTGCAGGCGGTAGGAACAGGCGAGTGGCGGAGGCGTTCGTGAAGACGGGCCGCTCCATCAAGGAGCTGGAGGACGAGATGCTCAACGGGCAGAAGCTGCAGGGGCCCATCACCGCCGAGGAGGTCAACCACATGCTCGCCAACAAAAATATGGAAAACAAGTCAGTAAAAAGAAATATATGTAGCTTACTTTCGCAAACAATACATGCAAGATGCACCGCCCGCCCGCCCGCAAAAATATGCACATGCACACACAAAATATCAGTGCACAAACCTGCATTTAGCAAGACAGCAACACACCTTGCACCTTCACTAATTAGACCACTCTACACGTGTTTCGCCCCAACCCGGAGCATCCTCAGGAGTTAGATCGTGCGTAAACCAACGTCCAACACCGAATTCGGTGTTGCTAAGTTATATAGCACGACATAATAGATATAAGTACTACCGTATAACACACAATTTTATCCCCAATAGGAAAATGTAGTAGTTCTTGATGTTTTTTTTGTTGTGTTTTTTAAATTTACAACGCCTAATCCACCGACTTTGAGTACTTGCTTGCGATGTCAAGGAGATGCGCTCAAATGTATAACTTTTTATCTTTTTCTCTAATTACAAACTGATTGAATTGTGTGACTGTATAGTAATAGGAAAGAAATAATTTTAATCCTTTGCCGCTAATTTCAAAATATCAAAAATGCACAACGTTAATATTCAAGTTTTCACTTCTGCCGGCACTCCCGGAGTGCAACCCGATTTTTTATCCTTATATTCATTTACTGATCATTGCAATACCAGCCAATTATATATAGCAGATTCCGTCGAGATTAAACGCTGTGCACTATTATTACAATTTTATCGTACTACAATTTAGTTTCCGCTATTATTTAATCGCGAGTGCGCTAAAATAGACTGTCTTGGCTGGTATCCACGCACTCAGAGGTCAGTGTGTACATTAAACGGTGTGCGAAATGAGATAACGCTATGTTACCTTCAGCTTTGCAAGCGTTTTAGTTTACCTTATAATATCATATTATAGGTTCTGTATGCTCTAAGTAGATAATAAATGTCTCTGTTGTTTTTTTTCGTATTATGGACTATGTGGCAATACAGCGTGAAATTTTAATCATTTGGTTCCCGCAGTGGAGTGGTTCCACTCATGATTACAACCAACTTTTACTATGGGGCCCTGCTGTTCCTTACAAAAGAGCAATACCTACTCCACTTAAGGTGGAACAGCATACGAGGAGGCCTACACTCAGCAGTCGGTAACTTAAGGCTGAAGAAGAAGAAGAATGGAATAGCTGATTTTTTCGCGATACAAGAGATGGCGCCATAATAAAAGTTGCTTGTAATAATGAGTGGAACCAGAACCACCCCACTGCGGGAACCAAAAGATTAAAATTTCAGCGTGTATAAAGAAATGAATTAATCAAGTCACCTTATAGCAATCAATAAAACCAATTGATAAAAATCAATCCCGCGATCAGCCTTTGGTACTTTGTCGCCGATCGTTTGAGCCTATAATACATGAGTGCCAAATTTATAAATAAGTAGTTGGTTCAATTTCCGTGTGAGTCATTGTAGAGAAATGCCTAAATTCTTTATCGTTTTGGGCCTGGGCGGTTGTGATAACGTAATTTTTTGGTGTTATAATTACCTTTGGGTTCAGAGCCGCATCTACTATCGACAACACTTCCGCTTGATCACTCCTAAGGTTAAAATCGTTTACTAACGTTACGTACGTTTACCTATACGTTTGGTTCGTGCAGGCGCGATACGCGCGCAAACGATTTTTTCTGCAAAGTGGTAAAACGTGGAGTTGCCGATCGTACCTATGTTTAGTAAACAATTAGGTTATCTAAAACAGACAAATTGCTTCAATTGATTTTGAATCATAAAGTTTTATACGTTAAGTTCAAGTTCAAGCGGTATCCCAGAGCAAACCCGACGTCTAGTAATCAGATTAGACTTTAAACTTGTTTATGATTAAGTAATCAATCACAGATGTTAATTGTCTGAAGCTATAGTTTGTTTATCCTTACTTGTCTTATTTGGTAAACAATCTTCACCCAACTCTTTATTGAAAAAATAAATTGTAAAATACAAGAAAAGGTTTTTCACATTATAGAAAACAAAAGACAACTAATTATTAGTGACAATTTGATTCGATGGTTCGCTCGCCCGTGTCAGTCGCAGGAGTACCATGTTCGATTCCCAGAAGAGGGGGTACATTTTTACTCGGTTTGGTTGGTGGTAGGACTTATTTCAAGTCCGCCTGGCTAGCTACCACCATCTTACCTAAGTCTGACGCCATAACAACAATTTAAAAATTGTTGTGTTCCGGCAGTTAGAGGTAAGATAGCCAGTATTCCGGGTGTAGTGCGCTTCCACCTTCGGCCTTATCGTCATTTAACATTATGTGAGATGAAGACCAAGCACTATCCCGTTGTGCATAAAAAAATATTCTTAAATAACGATTTAAATATAAAAGACAACTGTCAAAAGCTGTTTACTAAATAGGACAAGTAATGATAAACAGACTATAATACATAGTTAATTAGGGCTTTTCAAAATATAAAAAAAAACTGTAGGCTCGATAGATGGCGTCGATAAAAATGTATGAGTCAATGTATTTTTTTTACTAAGCTTCGAAGAGTACTCAGGTAGGCAGGCAGATGTAACCCTAAAATGTTTCTCTTTGGGCAGATGTCAGCCAGCCAGCGAGCGCTTCCTTTCCTCTTTGGTACAGGCCGTTTATGATTAAAAACCAATTTTGACACTTCTCTATCCATCAACGCCATCTAGTGAGGCTAATAGTTACTATTTTTATTGAAGTGAAAACTTCTTTAGCGGCTTTGTACGCTTTTTTGTATGGGGAAAAAATGCTAAACTCGCGTCAGTAAGAATCACGTGGCTGATCGAAAATACGTAAGACGGATGGAGAGTAGACAGCTGGCGGCGGAAGTATCCCCCTCTCTTTCTACGGGGTGCGTTGAAAATGGCGGCGCGTCATTTTAAGACGTAAACACTTGTGTCACCAGCAACGCGCTAATTTTGAAAATGGAACTAATAGCAGCGACTCTTCGGTGAAATCATAGACTTATTTATACTCTGTGACTATAAGTTTGAATCATAGAATTGTAGAAATTAAAAAGGCCCTGGGCGCGAAATCTTTAGAATTTTTTTCTAATTACAAACTGATTGAATTGTGTGACTGTATAGTAATAAGAAAGAAATAATTTTAATCCTCTGCCGCTAATTTCAAAATATCAAAAATGCACAACGTTAATATTCAAGTTTTTACTTCTGGCGGCACTCCCGGAGTGCAACCCGATTTTTTTTAAATGTCACTTTGAAAAGCCCTCATTGTGATAACGTTCCAGATTCCCCCTATTCACCGCCGTGTTCCGCATCTGCCGCGGCGAGCTGAAGCCCGGCGACTTCATCGACTGCATCCGCAGCCACCCCGAGCACATGTAAGCCCACCCTTAAATGCTTCCGACCTAGCTTACATTACTCCCTAGAGCCTACATACGTAGAATAGTGCAATAACATGTACATAACAATACTATTGTGTATGTTTATTTTACAGGGTGCTAGTACTTAGATAGTTATATCTATACGTATCTGATTTGAATACATGACTGCATTTATGTCGATAAGGATTTTATTACGAGGTTTATTGATTTCTAACTTTCCTTACGACATTGTTGTTGCCTCACTGCAGAATATTGAAAAAAAGACATTAAGATTAGTTTATCTATCATTTTAAATATTTTTCAAAAGTCTATGATACATTTTAACAGTTTACATGATTTGATCTTTTTGGGTTTATTTAAACACACTTACCATACGTACACAATTATACTACTGCAATCATTCCCTAATTTTATTTACTATTCTGCATCGAATAAGCAATTTTCTTATGGAAAGTTAAAAATAAGAGTTGTTGTTGAAGTTTAAATTTTATGATAGAAATTGTGTACAGAAAAGACAAATCAGGCTTTTAATGATGTGAATATGTGAAAATTGTATATATTATTAAGTCTACACTGCAGTCATGTTATTCGTAGCGTGTAGTAGTAAGTAAAGCATGTAAAACTGTTATTTAAGTTACTTACACCTGGGGCCTATTGCATAACAAATTACAAGCTAATATGATTTGTTCCGGATTCGTCATGTTCCTGACTCGCCGTATTCCAGATTCGCCGAATTCCAGATTCGCCGATTTCCTGATTCGTCGTAATACGTACAATCGATAACACTGGCGCTTTACCATTTTAAGTTTAAAATTGCTTGCAAGCCTCGCCATCACGTTGCGCATGTCAAAAAAGGTCTCACAATAAAATAAACTATTGAAATGGACAAATTATCAGTAAAATAAGTGGGAATTTTGTATTTGTTTTTTTTTTATTTCGAACATGCTTCAGATTACCTCATTTATAAACTAAAAGGCAATTTATGTTATGCTGTTTTTGTATCTTATAATTAAATAAATAATTGAATAAATGAATAAAAAAATATGTCATTGACTGTATTCCGACGAATCTGGAATACGTCGAATCTGGAACTCGGCGAATCTGGAATACGACGAATCAGGAACATGACGAATCCGGAACAAATCGCTAATATTAGTGAATTTCTATTATAAATCACTAATATTAGCTTGTATTTTGTTATGCACTACGCCCCTGCTTATGAATTTTGCCAGTTGTTGCTAATATTTAATAGGAGAGAGTAGTTTTATCTTTGTTGATGAATTATCTGTCATATAAGCTATCGAACTTGGCTAACTCGAGTTGTTATCTCGGTTGGGATAGTAGCTGCAGTGTAAATGAACATATTCAAGTGGTTGTTGAGATAATTTTTATTGATGTTGTCGAGTCCAAACTAGCAGATAAGTACAAACATTATTTATAGTTGATCATTCATAAGTAATCGACCCATGTTATTTCGTTAGTAATGACCTCTTTCTAAACTTCACTTGCCTTTTTCTTGTTTCACCTATATGTAATGTATGTGTATGAAACAAATTATTTATTTTAATAAAATTGAAAATCATAAGAGTCATATTTTTTTTACCCACTTTTGATATTAGTATTTACAATATTTAGAACTAATCGACGTTAAATTCTTTTTTATCTTCTATTAACTTTTACAGATTTGCTCCAAAGAATATTAGCATTTTCTAATCCCCAAGAGTGTATCTACAAAATATCTCACTAACATGCTGTTTGTATTTTATAGTGTATTTGTTGTTTGTTAATTGTTGTGCATGTTTTCCTATTTGTTATGATCGTGTGTTATTGTATTTTTATTTCTTACTATTTATAATAAAAATCATTTTCACGGGAACGGCTGTCTTTGTTTTATATCACACCATACTACATGCTTCCACTCACTCTTTCCATTAATCAAAATAACACTATATTAGAATATGTAATAAGTGTTATAATTGTGCGATAGGTGACTCTTGCGAGTGCGTGTCCATTCGTGAGTAGTAATGATGTGTGTTTCACTAATATTCTAGGAAACAGCCGGCGCCCAAATGCTCTCTGTGACGCAAGTGAAGTGCTTCCAGTGTTCTACTTGAGACTGTCGCATTCCTGTCTGCACTATTGCATTTTTGGCCACTTATCAAAGCCGCGTATTTATTATAAGATACTTAATTATGACTTAATTTTGTGGTTTTGTTATTAAGTTAAGGTTAAATGTTCACTATTTGGATAATAGGTATAAGACATAGTACGAAAATAATTTAATAAACACGTGGCTTAATGATGTTAAGGTTTGAGTTTTTGCTGCAACAAAACTTATTCTTTAACATCGCTGTTTAATTAATTGTATTTTCTAACAAGTGCAATGAGCAATATGATCAAAATGTACCTATCCAGTTTCAAACGGAATAATTTTCCATTGCAAATTGTTGGAAAAGATAATATAGCTGACATCAACAGCACGTTTCATTGTATGTGTGATCGTTGATCGTAGTTTGTGATGAAGTAGAGAAAATACATTATCCTTCTAGTCTTAAAAAGTCCCATTTTGATAGTCGATAATTTTAGAAACATTTTTATAATTGTTTTGTAAAGTTTAAGTATAGTAATACGTAAATAAGAGTGATTACCGATCGGTCCTGTATCAAAATACTGCAATATACCTTGGGCTTATCATTTAATACGATAGCCATGTTTTTGTTATCAATTGATATTTACAACGATGTCTAATACTACTAAAGTAAATAAACATCCTGGTTATTTGTCTTTTATCTCTCAATGTATCAGAATTGCAAAGACCGATCTTTGAAGTCGGATAGCTATAGCGTAACAGAGCAGTTCGCTATGAAATCTATTTACGTAGGTTGATATAGGTAGTGTAATATTGATAAGAATCGCCATAACTAAATATCAGAACAGATTAACAATCAGTCACCTTTCATTATGTAATTAATGTCACAATCATGTTTTTTGCA
This sequence comes from Agriphila geniculea, assembly GCA_943789525.1. Classification (NCBI taxonomy): domain Eukaryota; kingdom Metazoa; phylum Arthropoda; class Insecta; order Lepidoptera; family Crambidae; genus Agriphila; species Agriphila geniculea. The sequence goes on along the minus strand of OX038882.1, from coordinate 12,942,326 downwards.
CTGACTGACGCATTTTAAAAAAACAGAAGCCTTAAATGTGTTCATTGGGTTTATTTTTTTCAGGCTGAGGGTAGTTAGAAAATCACATTGCTGTATAAGCTAAATTTAGAATGAGGTAAGGTTTACAATTTTATTAGGCTTCTGTTTTATTGACATCGTAACAACATTTGCTTGTAATCATTCTGAACAACATTGTACACTGAAGTACTTATATAATGAATATAAAATACTTTTTTAAAATTTGTTTATTATTTTGTTTGTTATATAAGTAAGTACTTATCTTTAAGTGATCTCGGCTAGAAGCTCCTAATTAAATCCTGAAATAATTAATATATAATTAATTTTAAGTCTGTCCATTTTTTTCGTAAAAAACTATGACCGCATTTTGAACTGGACACAAATCTCGGTTAGCCTGCATAGTTCGAATTCTGCTTCAAGCGCTGAAATTCAGTGCATCAATTTTTGTGCTCGAAATATTGGCAGGTTCGAAGATACCAATTTTGTCATAAGTTTGAAAGAATTATTAGTAAAGTATTGCAATAATAATTTAGCTTCTTTGATTGAGCTGACTACCAATACCTATGTGCTAAAATACAATTTCAAATTACAAGATTAAAAAGAATTACAAAATTCGCGCAAAAAAGTTCAACCCTTATAATCTACTTGGCAAGACAAAGATGAGACAAAAGATGCGCAGCACCTACAAACACTAAATTTGGCGCATCTTTTGTCTCGCCAAGTTACGTGCCGGTATCCGTAATAAACGAAAACCATGGGGCTAATTGTCTAATTTCAAAATCTATCGCAATCGTTTTCAGGATGTGATACATTGATGCTTCTTTTTGGCACAAATAAAAACTCACCAAAGAAATGCAGCAATGTGTCACATCCATCTGTCAAATGAAAGCGATTACGATAGATTTTGAAAATTAGACAATAAGTCAGCCGGTTTGACCAATTTGCCTAGTAATGTTACACCTTACGTTTGCAGTCTCAAAGCCTAATTCTCAATTCCTAAGCAAACTTATTGTTTAAACTAGGTGTAAACTTACTCTTCGCGCTTAATAATAAGGGGGTAGGAGCATAGTACTTCATGGGCTAACCGGTTTCGGTCGCAGCCCGCAGCTGGCAGCGCAACTGAAACGGTTATTGGAGATGCGGCGTATCGATGTCCTTATCTGCTGATAAGCATAAGCACTCTGAGTAAGGAGACTTTCTTACTGACAGTGAGCGACCGCATTAAGTAAGGCTTCGTGTAGACTGTAGAGGGCACCGGCGTTCAACCGAAACTTAACCGGAGCCGGATCAGAGTTCGACCGGAAACCGAGAGACCGCGCTGGCCCCGTTGCCATAGTAACAAATACGTGTGAAAAGGATGAGATCACGGTGAGATGTGCTAACTGATTTTGTAACTTTGTTGCAATCAACTCTGACAAATAGCAGTTACATTTCTGTTTTAGTAAGAACCAATGTGACTTACTTAAAGCAGGAATGGAACTGCAGTTTCAATCGAGAATTGTTAGCAACAGAGAGAGTTACTTGATCAGCCCCCCGGTTAAGCTTGAGCAACGAACCCGCCATCTGCACGATCGTTTGCGCTTGACTTCTATAATATTTCTGCCCTCAAGGTATGTAAGTATACCTACAATCAAGCCCCTAAAGGTTAAAAAATGTAGCCAACTGCAAATCACCAAAGTCCTAAGGCCGTGCAATTGACTTGCTTTTCCGATAAATCCCGCCCCATCTCAAAACTTGAATAAATTCACTAGGTGCTATTGACTGTACCTACAATTCATATTTTTCTCATCCTCTTTAATATTAACTTGCCCCTCCCCCCTGGGCCATTGGCTGGCGACGCTCTTGCCTACAATGAATGTTATATGGAGACTTTTCATTATCATTTATCAATATTAGCGTTATCATAGCTTGGTGACTAAAAATATCAACGCAGTGAATACATTTAATATTCAGAGACAGCCGGATTTTCAATAACTTATTCCTACTAAATGATAGGCTTACTAAAGCTTAGTTGTCTTACTATGCTCAAAAGAAAATAAGGGTCACTATATGGTTTTCTATACAAAAGAATTAACTTCTGATAGGTATTTTTAATTATATTAAATACCTTTCAGTTTGCTCGTTTGTATGGAAAACCATACAAACGATATATAGTGGCCACTATTTTCTTTTAAGTAGTATTTATTCAAATTACAACAGTTGATCTGAATAAATGGAATGCATTGCTCCATGAAGTAATACCGCAAATATGGTGAGTACCTATATAATATAATGTACATTGCTTCTCTCTAAAACTATTTGTTTCCCATATAGGTACAACAGTATACAGGTAGATCCAATATTATACAGCAAGCAGCCGCTACTTAGACCAACTATTTGAAAACTCGGAATGTTTTTCTACAAAAGCATTTATCAGAAGCAGCGGGCTGATTATCTAATTAGAAACCACCTAGCGACCGGTTGCAGTTCACAGATGATAGTGATCCATTGCTACTTCTTTTTGGATCTAAAAAAAACATACCAAAGAAAAGTAGCAATGTATGTGGAATGAAACCGGTCGCTAAATAGTTTCTTTTTAGATAATCAGGGTGCAGGATTATCACTCGCGAGTTTCCTTCTTCCATTTCTATTTAGGTGTAGATATTATAGTCCTCGTAAAGATCCCCTTATGTCGTGCCATCAACTTGTGCCAGTGGTGGCATGAACAGGAATTTTCTTTCCTCACTATTACTAAGTACTATTATTTATTCTGTGGTACCACTGAATGACTGTTGCTCTACTAAGTAAATAAAATACACCTCTTACCAGGCGCTTGTTGTTTGTGGTGAAACGATAGCGATCCTGCCCCTCGACTGGAGTGTTGAGCTAATGGTTCTGGGTTCGAATCCTGGGTGAGGCATAATGCCTGTAATGAGCCTAAGGGTCCCCCCAGACCTACCGGTTTCCGTTCTTTGCTTTGCTGTTCGGCAATGGACCGCCGGCCAAGAGGCTCATTTTCAATCTATCGCATATTTTCAATCTAAGTACATTTCACATAGAAGAATGTTCTTGTGAGCTTTGTTCCTTAAACGATCGTTATTAAACCACAAAAAAATTGTTCAGATAGGTAATGATGACACCCACATCCCTGTTCACAATTTATATAAATATGCGATCGATTTATTTTTAGCAATCGGAGACCATGTTCAGGGTGGCATATCTCCCAGAAGCTTCCTACTTCGCAACCCAGACGATGATATTTGATATCACCAAGCTAATGGCTATCTTGCCAATTTGGTCTGGTCCAAATATGCGATAGATTGAAAATGACCCTGGTTGGCCGGCGGTCTAAACAGCAAGTAGAACAGCAAAGCAAAGAAACGAAACCGGTAGGTCTGGGAGGACTCTAAGCATCGGCGGTTTCTGAGCAGGGGCCGAAACCCTTTCGTTTTGATCTACGATATCTCGTATTCTCATGATGCTATGAATATTAAGCTTCGTACAGACTGAGGCGAGCGAATCGCGCGCGTCGCTCATTTTGACAGATTTTGATCGCGTAACTCAAAGCAATAGCCATAGCCATTGCCATAGCAATTTCTTTGACAATGGCTATGGCTATGGCTATCGCTTTGAGTTACGTGGTCGCACTCGCGAATTTCGCGCGGAATTCGCCTCAGTCTGTACGAAGCTTTATGTTTGCATATCGAATAAGGTTTCCCTATCAAGGAATCTGTTTATTGTATTTTTTTTAATTTTCATTCTGTAAATACTAAAAACCCAAACTAACGAAGGGGATTTTAAGGGTTTACTCCAGTCCCTGTTTCTGAGCAAAGGGTGTTTATATTCTTAGTTACAGTTTACAAGTGGGAATTCAACCTGCAATAAATATCAAAACTTTTGATTATTTTGGCTTTAATATTCAATAAACTAATACTTAGTTATTTTTAATTACAGGGTTAAAGTCAACAACTAATTTGACAAGAGTCAAGGATCTACTCTAGAAATTAAATATACCTAGGTGGTTTGTATTATACAATTGGTGTGGTGGTATAAAAATGGTATATAAATTGTATACTAAGTAGGAACACAATTTCAGCTTGGCAAGATAGTTTTTTCACGACTGTAACTGTAACCTATAAGGAATTATGACAAGGTATTGCTATTGAGCAAAGTAAAATAAGTAAATTGGGGTTTTTCACACTAATGCATATCTGGTCAATATCAAATATCTGGTCAAAGGTTCCTTAGGGTCCACGCAGACGATGTCGCTAGTTTTTTTAATCAAAATGACCCCAAAGATTTTAAAACACACCAGAACATATAAAATCCATCTCTAATAAAATCACTGCAATTATACCTATGCACCAGCCAAGCCGAGGCCAGGGTATTACTGAAAAACTGTCCACAAAAAATAATGTTGTCTGATAAGTTGTAGTCATCAAATTCAATTTAAAGTATACGGATTCAGTGTGGAAATAAAAGCTACCATGGCTGAAGTATTTATCAAACTCAAATTGCCAAGTGGTTTTAATAAAGACATTGCTAGTTTATAATGAAGGTTAGTTTGGAAGTGGCTGTGTTTGAAAGTTAAATTTAAAATATATTTGTAACTATTAATAGCTTAAGACTGTAAGTAGATGTTTATTTCTGTTCATTCTCATATTATATTATGTTTTTATATGTATGTATTATGTAATTACAATGTGGTATTTCATAAATAAATAAATAGGTATTGTATGTATTGTATTTATATTTTTATTACTTTATTTTAATGTTATTATAGGTATTTTATTGAAAGACTTAGTGATTTTCTTAAACATTATTTATTTAACAGACTAGACTACATCTTTGCTCTAATGTTGTATTTTTTATATAACCATTATAAAAATCTAAAGCAGTTATTTCTTTTTTTCCTACTATTCTAATTGATTTAAAATAAATATATCTCATGTCTTTACACAACACTTTGACTGCATTTGTTTTCTGACAATAGGATAAACTGCCTATTGGTAAAATATGATTTTCTATTTCATCCATGTCATTCAAAAATGCTCCAAATAATTTTAACTTCTTATCTCTAAATTTTGAAGTAAGTGGATATAACCCATATATTGCCCTATAGAGATTATATACTTCTACTGCAGTCATATCAGTCCATCTGACCTCACTTATAGACTTATTAATTTTTCTTGCTGTAAAGAAAAATAAACGTTTTAAATTACTCTTGAGAACTGTAATAAAATAGCTTATTACCCATGACAGCCTATTGAAAATAAATACTTCAAGCTAACAAAAATTATGGCTGTATAGTTTACCATTGTCTTGTAAAGAAAAGTACACATGTAAATAAGGATGACTAATACTTACCATAAGTGACACCATGTTGACTCTGTGGCTGAGCTTTAATCAAGCTGTCTGGCAATCTTCTGATGCATTCCACTAACATGTCTGCACCAATATCTGATAATTGCTCTGTCAACTCTGGTAGCTTGATGTCTTTGGAAACAGGAACTTTTTTCTGACTAATTATTTCACCTGTAAAAATTACAAAACAATCTTAAATTTTAATGTTCTTTACATATTCACCTGCCAGATTGGTAATTCGATAGACAATGTGTTTAACTGCACATTATAATCTATATCTATATATTATATAAAACTCTAAATTGATTGATTGATTGTTGGGATAGGTGTAGAGCCCTAACGGCTGAAGGTAGAGACACCATTTTTGGAGGGTAGATACCTTTCATGATGTAGATGAGCACCAAGAAAGGATTTTAGAAAATTCCCGTTATACAGGATGCTACAGGTTGTTCAAGTTTGTATGAGAATTTGTATAGGGTTGAAGGTAGAGACACCATTTTTGGAGGGTAGATACATTTCATGGTGTAGGTGAGCACTAAGAAAGGGTTTTGGAAAATTCCCGTTATACAGGGTGCTACAGCGTGTTCCAGTTTGTATGGAGATTTGTATAGGGCTGAAGGTAGAGACACCATTTTTGGAGGGTAGATACCTTTCATGGTGTAGGTGAGCACTAAGAAAGCGTTTTGGAAAATTCCCGTTATACAGGGTGCTACAGCGTGTTCCAGTTTGTATGGAGATTTGGATAGGGCTGAAGGTAGAGGCACCATTTTTGGAGGGTAGATACCTTTCATAGAGTAGGTGAGCACTAAGAAAGGGTTTTGGAAAATTCCCGTTATACAGGGTGCTACAGGGTGTTCCCGTTTGTATGGGAATTTGTATAAGGCTGGAGATAGAGACACCATTTTTGGAGGGTAGATAGATACCTTTCATGGTGTAGGTGAGCACTAAGAAAGGGATTTAGAAAATCCCTATATACAGGGTGCTACAGAGTGTTCCAGTTTGTGCATATTTTTTATGGGAAAATTTAAATGTGTGAAATTAGGTCTACTGATAAATACCTAGGTATACTTATTGGTAATCCGTGACTTTCAAAATAAATGCACATCTACCATAATCACGCGAACGAAGTTGCGGGTAAAAGCTAGTCATAGATATATTTTAGAGGGAACCTCGCATCCATCATCTGTCAAATGACAGCAATTAGATTTCAAAAATTAGACAATAAGTACCCTGATCTCTACAGTAAAGGCAATGCAAAAAAGACAGGCATCCCACATCATGAATGGTAAATCCTGAAGTATGTGATGTGCTTGCTACTGTCTGACAACAGGCCATGACTTAATATTGCAAATTACTTACCAACATCAAATACATTTGCTCTTATTCTCATGAGAGAAACGCCGGATTCTTCATCTCCATGCAGTAAAGTGTGGATGATTGGGGCTGCACCACGCCATCGGGGAAGAAGACTCGGGTGTACATTGACTATTCCTCTGTTGAATATACAAAAGTGCAAAATAACACACTCTTACTTATATAACTTAATATAAAAGCCACTGTGGTCTAGTGATTCGCCCACCCGTGTAAGACGCAGCGGTCCCGGGTTTGATTCCCAGGAGGGGGGTACATTTTGTACTCGGTTTGGTTGGTGGTAGGGTTTATTTGAAGTCCACCTGGCTAGCTACCACCATCATACGAGACTGACGCCAAACAACAATTTAAAAATTGTAGTGTTCCGGTAATTAGAGCTTAAGATAGCCAGTTATTCAGTGATGAGATTTCCAAGTGTATTGTGTTTGCACTTTCGGTGTTATCGTCACTTAACATCAGGTGAGGTGAAGGCCGAGCACTAATCTGTTGTGCATATAAAACAGAACACTTACTTTTTGCACAATATAGAGAAAAAATAACTATAAAATATAAAGATACTTACAAGGGAAACTTATTCAGTACATCATCTTTGATCAAGTGACCAAAGGCAACAATAAGCCCGATGTCATATTCTGCAGCTTGTATATTTTGTACAGGCCATGGGATAACTTTGAGGTTTTCTGTATGTGCATATTTTTCGATTTCTGTTCTTTTCTGTGTACTATTATTGGAAGTCACAAGGTCCAAACGTTTTATTAAGTTTTCCGATTTCCTGAGTATAATATGATAGAGCTATGATTAAACAGAGTTAAAACTTGATAGTGAAAGGTACAAATACAACGATAATGAATAATTTCACTGAGTTATACAGATTACAGAAGCATTTTATTTACCTGAATTCGTTTACTTTTTTAAAACTCTTTAAGGCTATCGAGTCAGATCCAAAGAAGAGGACTTTAAAGGACCGTTGATTTGTGAATCCTCTAACGAAAACATTATTATATTTTTTAATGAAAACCTTTTTAAAACAAAAAGTAAGGTTAATCGTCGTTGGTGACATTTCATTTCATTTCCATTCCATTTCCCCATTTTCCGCACTGACAGTGACAGTGACACGACAGGGGTGCGTTCGTAAAGCTCGCTCGACGACATGTCCGCGTTCTAAAACCACGGGCCTTCTAAGCCACGGGCGATCGCCCGACGATCACTAGGTATAGCCGTTCGTAAACGACGCCCGGCGAACGCACCGCATCCTGATTATCTAAAAAGAAACTATTTAGCGACCGGCCCCCTGATTATCTAAAAAGAAACTATTTAGCGACCGGTTTCATTCCACATACATTGCTACTTTTCTTTGGTATGTTTTTTTTAATTCAAAAAGAAGTAGCAATGGATCACTATCATCTGTGAACTGCAACCGGTCGCTAGGTGGTTTCTAATTAGATAATCAGCCCGCGGTTTCATTCCACATACATTGCTACTTTTCTTTGGTATGTTTTTTTTTAATCCAAAAAGAAGTAGCAATGGATCACTATCATCTAAGAACTGCAACCGGTCGCTAGGTGGTTTCTAATTAGATAATCAGCCCGCCGGTCACCCCACGAAATAGGTGGGTGAAATTCGCTCAAACGTTTTATTTGACAGCTGACGCGTCTTCTTTGTTTATAAACATTAATTTTCATTTTATTGTTTGTTGCATTTCGCGCTTCATTAATATCAAAATCAACAAATCTAATAGGACAGTGACAGCTATGCAGTGTCGTTCGTAAACGTCGGATGACGAACGTCGCACGCCTTGGAGTGATGGTCCGACTTCGAGCCTCGTTTACGAACGCACCCCAGCACGCGTAGCATGACCAACATCGAGATAAGATTCGACTCACAGAACAATGGCTTGTCTACACAGAAATGTCACTTTTGTCGGGTTGAGATCGAGATACTCATGCTCGCATTTAACAACTAGTAGACTCGTATTGTTCTTTGTCGTGGCCTAATGTCAAAAGTCGACAAACACGAGCTTTTCTCTTCAACTGACATTAATTTGACAGTTGAATCAGAGAAACTTGTCTACCACCCTTTGAGTAGTCGAGAAGATCGAGAGAGAGTTCACAGACTAATAAGAAGATTTGAAATAGTTTTCTACGTATTTTATTTTATATGAATCTAAACTTCGCAATAAAAATAAATCAAAATTGTCCGTGCTTATATTTTATTCCTTAAAAACTTAAATTAAAATTATTTTCATAAGTTGATTTCAATATTTCGTAATTTTCTCGTCATTTTACACAGACTACTAAATTAACAATTTCGTTAGTAGTCTGAGTTATCTTTTTAAAATACTCTAAATAAAAGAAAGGCAAACGAATTTATATCCATACAGCTATATTTAATTAGTTTTAAGAGTTTAGCGTGAATTATTTTAGCGAAAATATTTACTTTATTTCTCATAAAGCACCGTTCCTTTCTATAGATTTCACAACGCTAAACTCTTAAAACTAATTAAATATAGCTGTATGGATATAAATTCGTTTGCCTTTCTTTTATTTAGAGTATTTTAAAAAGATAACACAGACTACTAACGAAATTGTTAATTTAGTAGTCTGTGTAAAATGACGAGAAAATTACGAAATATTGAAATCAACGTATAAAAATAATTTTAATTTAAGTTTTTAAGGAATAAAATATAAGCACGGACAATTTAGATTTATTTTTATTGCGAAATTTAGATTCATATAAAATAAAATACGTAGAAAACTATTTCAAATCTTCTTATTAGTCTGTGAACTCTCTCTCGATCTTCTCGACTACTCAAAGGGTGGTAGACAAGTTTCTCTGATTCAACTGTCAAATTAATGTCAGTTGAAGAGAAAAGCTCGTGTTTGTCGACTTTTGACATTAGGCCACGACAAAGAACAATACGAGTCTACTAGTTGTTAAATGCGAGCATGAGTATCTCGATCTCAACCCGACAAAAGTGACATTTCGATGTAGACAAGCCATTGTTCTGTGAGTCGAATCTTATCTCGATGTTGGTCATGCTACGCGTGCAGGAGAGGAGACCATAGATTCTTATTTTTTTTATTTTTGTTTTGGCAATCTACTTTCCTCTTAGAAGTAATTTTTGCCAGTGTCAAGGGTTGAATAGTTCAGTATTTCTAGTAGATTGTTTCAGTTTACATTAAAATGCGGGTGCATCACATTCCAATGCTGCTTGGAGCATTTGGCAGCAAGTATATCAAGACAGTTTACTCGGTAAGTTCTGCCGAGGTAGCGACCACTACCAATAAAAGTCTCAGCTTCACACAACCAAGAACCCGCCCATTTCCATTATCCCACATATTGTTCAGTTGCGTAGACACTTGTACCATAAAACTGCACCAATTTTAAGACACAATATCCACTATGAATCAATTTGCGAATAATTAAAATAGTCACCGAACTGAACTCGACAAAATCCCGCCAAAAAACTCAGACCATAGATTAAAGTTATGAGGAGACAGCCCAAAGACAGCCTGAGGCACTAGTGTGGAAGAAGCTAATATAACGTATAGCTCTTAAAATAAAGGTTTTTTTTTAAATAACGTATAACGTCCGCTATATTCGAGCTCCCAAAGTATACGACTTTGTGGCTATTTGGCTAATTTTTTTGGAGCTATTCGCTACGTTAGTGCGTGAAGTGAATGAGTGATTTGAAAGGGTCTAAGTACTATTTAATTTTAACGTCAGTCGTGTGGGGTGTGTATTATAATGCCGAAAATTCATAACGCATACGACCGTAAGTAATATCGACGCATCATATCATATCATAAAACACCTATTTTCAAAATACCGAAAATTCTATAAGTATGTCGATATCCGATAGACTAAAACTTGAAAGATCGATTATCATATCATATGACCGATAGTTTGAAATCCCGAAAGTTAAAATGACCGATAGTTCGAAATCTCGAAAGTTAAAATATCGATACATACTTACTTTATTTACCTACGCAACGCATACATTCAGCAGGTCGATCCTGGCACTTCACCGGCCGCTGCCACGGCACTGGATTGTATTGTATTCGGCAAATACTACAAACATATTGCATGTAATGAGATAATTTTGCTTTGATAACATAGTTCATAGTGAAATATTTAGTGTCCGACCAAAACTGGAATTCTAGCCGAAACCGAAACCGAACTTTCGGCCTTGGTTCCAGTTTCGGCCGAAGCCGAAACTTTTTTCACACATTAAGTTGACGTTGGTTTTATACACATACATGGTTGGTGGTAGGGTTTGTTTCAAACCAAGTGGTGGAAGCATTGACCTGCATATATTTACAATTTTTTTTTCATGTCAGTGGGTGGAAGGATAATTAAGAAATAAGTAATAGACGATTTTTCATTCATAAAACGAGGTAACTTTGAAGCTTTGGTTCTCCGTCAGGGATTGGTCGACTGTGATTTGTATTTTGTACCCCTAGCAAGAACAGCTATCGAAAAAAATAACGCGCGTTAAACCAATCTAAAGAGTAGTTCTGAATGGGAAATTTGTACAGCGGCATCTACCGCCCAAGACGAAATGTAATTTTCCATAGATAATTATTCAATCGAGTAGTTTCACGCGCGTTTTTGTTTCACGATAGATGTTCGTGCTAATAGTACTGATGATGGCTATCCAGGGAGTAAATGGAGGAGATCCACAAATAAACGAGAAAGCAACCTAATGAAAACGTGTTATTATAATAGTTCTTTATTACTCAAAATCAATATGTTGAACTTACTTCTGTAAGTCAACTTTTTAATAATCAACGTTATTAGCTGTTAAATATACTCGTATGATTAGCTATTTGTTGTGTTTTATTACCGTAATATCCATTTGAATTGACTAAGCTTTGGACGCTCTCGCGCATTCGTTTGCCGTGTTGTGTTGTGTTGTGCTTTCTTTAACTGAAACAACAATACAGTCGGAATATATTTAAAATAAAATAATTACGTACCGTAAAATAAAAACCGAAGTGTTTTATCAAAGATTGAAAAACTAGTCCACAATTTGTAAATCCGATAACTTTAAAGTAGGTGAGTACTTACCCAACAAAAACGTCATATAAGTTCTGACTTGTACGACTTTAAGTCGGATAGCAGTCTTACAATAGTAATGAGATGACTGCTAGGTCATATAGACGTCTTAAATCTAACTTTTTAGTCGTGCGACAAATATGTCATAATAAACTGGTCATAGTAACGTCGGCACGACTTAAACTATACGACGTTATATTAAAGTTTTAGCCAAAACGTCTGTATGACTTGTAGTCGCATTGGAGTCAAGTTTCGACTTTTAAACGACGTTTAACAAAAAACAAAAAACTGACTTCAAAAAACCCACCTCTAAAAAGCAAGAAATAAAATTCGTAATATTAAAACACGTCTATTGAAGTCGGACTGGAGTAAAAAGGAATTTGCTTTTTTTATTCTAAAAGCCCCCACCCGACTTCAATAGACGTGTTTTTATTATTACGAATTTTATTTCTTGCTTTTTAGAGGTAGGTTTTTTGAAGTCGGTTTTTTGGTTTTTAAACAATTTTTTATTTTTTTATTTTTAGTGTAGGTACCTTTTGTGTTAGGTAGTGTAGGTATATTATATAGGTAGAAAAATCGGCTCAGCCAAACGTGAGTTAATCGCGGAGAAACATACATACCTGGGGGTCAAACTGAGAACCTTCTTTTTTAAGTCGGTTAAAGAACTACACTTAAGATATCCCTTTTCCAACAAAAAAATAATTATCATATTCAGGTTATAAACAAAGAAGTTATACGATTGATCATCGAGGTAGTTCACACAAAATCATACTATTTTCGTACTTTTTTCAAGATTACTTGAAAAGTACTGAACCGATTACAAAATTAAAAAAAAAATGGGACCAACTTGGGAGTTTACCTAATGTAATGTAATAACATTTGAATCATTTCAATCGGTTCAGCCGTCTTCGAGTAATCGGTGTACATACAAAAAACAAAAAAAAACGGGTCGAATTGAGTACCTCCCTCCTTTTGAAGTCGGTAAAAATGGCGCTGCTTTACTTGGTCTTCAAATAACCTTAAAATGACTTTTTGTCTTTAAAACGTCATATAGAGATTAGTGTGCGACAAAATTAACATGGCTGACATTTAAATATAAAAACAACATTTTATTAATAAAAAAAATATGTTTCAAACGCAAAACTATGAAAGGGCATGAAAATACGAATTGTATTTACATAGGTATATTATCATAAAACTTTAATTCCCAGACGAACTAAACGGTATAAGAGACAGACACTAAGCAAGATATGAAAATTATGTAATACTCACCTTTTATTTCCTTGTTGTAGATTTGTTTTGCACTCAGATCTCGAAACATATAACCACAAACACGAGTCACTGACAAACATTAAAAATCAGTCGTACAAGTGTTGTTACTTGACTCATATACAACGTTTTAGTCATTAAAAAACATCTGTATGACCACAATATAACGAAAGAGTCGTTGTAAAGTTTTGATGCGACTACTGTACGATGAATGTAGTAATCTTGTGACTTTTGTATGACCATTAAACGACAATGTAGGTCGTATAAATGGGGCCCTTTTCGCGTTGAGTAAACGTTACTATAACGTAAGTGTGACCTATCTTGTACGACCAGTGGTAATAAGATAACGTTTGTAGTTTGTTCGACCATTGTACGACGTAAAATTGTTAGTTGACTTAGTGAAAGAAATGTAAAGATCTTGTGCCGCGCCACACCACAGCCGCGCGGTGCCGCGCGGTTCAAGATCTACAAGCCTGCATTGACGCCGTTAGTACACCGACGCATTCGCATGCGGCGACGAATCTCTGCGAAACCAATGCGGTAGCGAAACCTTTGCGAAACGCTAGTACACTGCAGTTTTTTCGCAAAGAGATGTCATTGTAGATTTCGTCCATCCGAATAGACATAGGGCAGACATAGCGGCGTTTAATGTTAGAACACAAATTGTAAACTATTTTATGAAAAATTAAAACAAAAATAAGTAATAATCAGTAAGTAATAAAATCTACCCTCGTGTTTTCTTGAAATTTTTTCCATGCCACTTTTTTTGAAGACATTTTTGTAATCCTGATGTCCAACTGCATATATTTCGGGATAATTTCGAATAAACTTTAACATTAAATCTATATTTTCGGCATCCATGGTGCGAAAATCTGTCCTGCCGGACAGAACGCTTGCATTCGCATTGGGAAACGAAACACCACTTGCGAAAGGTCTGCGCAGGCGCGGTCGCAGCCTGAAATTTTGGAGGAGGTCACTATACACACAATAATACAATTGCTTTTTTTTTATTTTGTAAATTTATCGAAGCAGTGCCGGTGCGATATTTCGACGGGGCGCCCCCTACTTATGCGATTCCAAGATCTTAAATTTTGCTTGTTAGTCAAAAAACGGCCGCGCAGCGCGATTTTTAGTCAGTTTCTACCACTAATCTTATAAACTTACTTGTTTAGAGCAAAAAAAAATGCCGCGCAGCGCAGTTTTTAGTCAGTTTTATCTGCTAATCTTCTAATTTTGCTTATTACAGTAAAAAAACCGCCGCGCAGCGCGATTTTTAGTCAGTTTCATCTACTAATCTTGTAATCTTGCTTGTTTATAGTAAAGAAAAACGGCCGCGCAGTGCAATTTTTAGTCAGTTTCAACTATTAATCTTGTAACCTTGCTTGTTTATAGTAAGAAATGGCCGCGCAGCGCAGTTTTTAGTCAGTTTCATCTGCTAATCTTCTAATTTTGCTTATTACAGAAAAAAACTACCGCGCAGCACAATTTTTAGTCAGTTTCATCTACTAATCTTGTAATCTCGCTTGTTTTTAGAAAAAAAATAGCCGTGCAGCGCGATTTTTAGTCAGTTTCATTTGTCGCTTCGTCGCTCATCACCAGGCAACAATACGATTGATAGTCGACCGGTGGTCGGGCGTTTTCGGCTCCACACACACGAGGGCGCCAGTGCAGTCGCTTGCATATAGAAGATTTTTCTATTTGACGTGTACGATTTTGGGGGGGGTCATGTCCCCCGTGACCCCCCCCTTCGGACCGCGCCTGGGTCTGCGTCTGTGTAACGAGCATTTCGCAGTTATCTGCGGAACAGGAACGACAAGGACGCGACTATCTCATATCGCTAATAGTAGAGTGAGATATAAGCATATGCGAAACGCTGCCTACAACTTACAATTTTGTCGTTGTTTCGTCGCCGCATGCGAATGCGTCGGTGTACTAACCGCGTGACTCGTTCAGTTGAGCCGCGCGGCTTTAGACGAACGGATCTAGTTAGTTAGAAAAATAAGTATCGAAGACGAAATTTCTATCGATGTGCTTTATCGACGAAGTCGAAAAAAGAAATGCCATAAGGACTAGGTATTCAAATAAATTTTTAAAGAGGTCTTGGGAAGAATTAGTTTTAATTTTCACCTATAATAATGATTCTGAAAACAAAAGAATATCTTGGGTAAGTTTAATCTACAAATTAGTTTTATTTCTTTGTTAAATTAATCAAACAAAAAATATTAAACATATTTTGTTAAAATAACTTTTTATAAATAAACAGATCGATGAACAAATTGCTTCAGCCACGCCCATTCTCAGCGATGTTGATGCCAGACTGCCGCGCGCGCGTGCACGCACGCTATCATGTGAATGCTCCTACCGCGCGATGACGCGCGGCACCGCGCGTTCATATGAACTTAGCCTTAGAACATTTATTAATGATTTTAAGTAAATATTAAAGGGGAACACAAAAGTAAACACAGTAGATATCACCATTGATTTAATTTGCGTAGGTAAGTACTTACTTACCTATGGGTTTTTAAGATGAGTAGGCAGCCAAGTACAATATTATATACTTACCTACCTACTTACATTTAAATCACTGTCTACACATTGACTAAATAAAAATAAAAATCGAAAAGAGATGGAACTAAGTACCGTGCTATTTTGAAACAAAACTCTCAACTCACTTCGAAAGTCACTTTATTTCGCATGAGTTTGATATTGGAAATTAGATGATTGTAGGTTTATTTATCAATTGAAAATTAAAATTAGATAACTAAAGAAGCAACCCTGAAATCTATTATTATCATATTTCAAATATCAAGCTCGTGAGAAGAGGGGCGACTTTCGAAGTGAGTTGCGATGCGAGTTTCGTTTCAGAAAGCACGGCAGTTCTTTGTTTTATTTTTCATTTTGACACGAAACAAATATTTTTTTTATGGAAAACATTGAATTATACTCGTAATTCAGTGGGAAATAATGACTTACTTAGTCCCATCCAAAGGATGCTGCATCTACTAAAAATTCACCTTTACTTAAGGTGACACCCTGACTGAGCGAAAGTGGCGCCGCGCCGCGGTGAATTTTATTTAATATTATCATTCTAGTACACAATTTTAACAATGCTTTATTATCCCCGTCAATTGGTAATGTGCTGGAACCTTGTCACATTAACATACACATTGACGTGATTCGCAACTAAAAATGTCATGAAACAAGAAAATTCTAATAGGTAATCTAATATATTAATTATTGAATTATTATTTTCAATAAGATAGGGTCTAGGTATATAAAAATTTTACAATTGTTTTTCGTTTTTGAAGTTAAAATCATGGCCGCCAGGCACATTACCAATTGACGGGGATAGTACGTGAAATTTTTAGGGCCCGCAGTTTAGTATTTTTAGACGGTATCGTTACATTCCCTCGTAGTCACTGTAGATAGCAAAATTGCTAAAAGTGGCCGTTTTTGACACATTTGCTATCTACTTCTACGAATGACTCCGAGGGCATGTAGTGATACCTTCTAAAAATACTAGACCATGGGCCCTAGAAACTCCACGTAAACATTATTGAAATCTTTTTCTATTAACTAATAACTTATTAAATAAAAACCTCTGAGGACGCCACCCACTTTCGGTCATACAACCGCCTTAATTACCTATAAAACTATCGCAGAACACTTTTATTATTAGGTAAGTATATTTATTTTACAAATAACTGACTCGGAAAATATCGCATGATTTTAAAAGGTAGGAATAAACATAATTAACTGCTAATTACAATTCTTAAATGTTTTGACTGTGTTTTTTTTACATTATTCCTACTAACAACAATAAGATTGTTAAAGTACACAACGTCAACTTATCAACATAAGTGTAGAGCTATTTATGTATGTATGTGTTTTACACTACACATCCGCAATGTTCTTATCTTTTAATATTGTTTGCTCTTAGAATAATTACACCTAGAACGATAGTTCTATACAAAGCGCACTGTCAAAAGTGAGGCAACTAAAACAGACAAAATGGCTCCGTTTTCAGATTGTTATTCTACATTATTCCCTAATCATACCGATTAAGTACAAAACAGTTTCAATTTTCACACATTTATAAGACTAGTTACTATATTATTGGGTTTCAGTTACGATTAGTTAACGTATGAAGGATATAAATTTGAAAACTAAGCTATTCTGGCTTGGTATTAGTTGCCTCACTTTGCATACGCGGACACACCTTCTAGGTGTTATTATTCTAAGTGTTTGCTTAGATTTAATTAAAAATATTAAAAGCTTTCAAGTAGAATGGTGATGCATTTCTATATAGGGTTATTTGTAAATCACCAACAACCTCGTAGGAGTACTAACATCATAAACAACAACATTTGTTCCACAACTTTTCCAAAAAACAGACAAAAAAATTCCGACTTTTCATAAAGTCGTTTCGTAGGGAAAGTTGTTTTTTTTGTCTGTTTTCGGAAAAGTCTTAGAACAATAGTGTTGTTGTTTATAATGTTAGTACCTAATCTGCTGCTGCGTGGTTTTTGGTGTTACAAATGACCCTGTATAATGCATCAACAATGCACGCGTGGCCGCCCCGGGGCGTCTGGACAACAATAGGAAATCTATTGTACCTCACTACGTTGATGGGTTAATGTCATAATTTTTGGTAAACACTTTGTGACGTCACATTTATTTTTTTGCTGATAATAAATTGAGTTGCTCTATGATTGATTTAATTACTCGGATCAGTTTTTAAAGACACTATACTCTTAGTAGATCTTCTGTGAAAACTTTTCTTCTTTGTAAACTTCGGCTTGGCGTACCAGGAGGGCGGCGACACTACGTTGTTTTCCTCAAAGCTTTTCATACTAATACTTTGCAGGGAATCTGCGCGTTCCGACAGTTTCGATGATACGGTTTTTACATTTCCAATTTTTTGTGTGAGATCTTCGCTTTGGTATGGTATATCTCTCATCTCTACGATTTCTACGTCAGTATCGCTCAAATCTTTGCTGGGTCTATGCATCTTTGTAACCTCTGTTGTACTGTATCCGATAGTTTTCATAGTTCCTCCCATCCTTTTCGATTTATCTCTGTACAAGAGCTTTTTAAATTCTATGCGGAACTTCGGGTGTGTTATAATGTAAATAAAAGGATTTATGCAAGCGGCTGTTTTGCAAAACAACGCGGGTATCATAGAAGTTATGGGGGTAATAAGGTCTTTTTTACCGGCTACCCCCAGAAGAGCTACGACGGCGTAAGGGGTCCAAGATATGAAAAATAAAGCTATCACAGCTATAACGAGAAACGCAAGTTTTATTTCCGCCTTGCGTTTGGCTCTTTCTTTGACGTGTCTCGTGGAGAGGCGTTGCTCCTGACTAGAAGTGGCTATGTTTCTGTTGCAGACGACTACTCGGAATATTTTTAGGTAACAGAAGGTGATAGTGCAGAAGGGTGCGAGCCACGCGGCACAGAAGAAAACGAATATGAAGTAACGTGGTGGCATTTCTTCGGTGAGGTAATCGAAGCTGCAACTGGTGAGGTAGCCTTCGGGAACGTAGTGGCCGTAGCCGAAGTCGAAGGCGGGAATGGAGGCGAATATGGCTGCGTAGAGCCACGCCGAAACGGCGAGGAGGCGCGCGCGCACGGCGGTCAGAGCCCGCAACGGTTCAAGCGGTCGCACCACTGCCCAGTATCGGTCCAGCGCGATAGCCGACAGTGTAGCGATGGATGTCGTCCCAGTTAGTCCACCCAAGAAACCATAAACGATGCAACCTGAAATTGTACATAAGTCTGATCAGTATTTTAAAAAGTCAAATTAATTGTTGCAATCTACCAAAAAAGGTGCGAAATCTCACTAGAATTTAATAAGATCGAGTGTGTCATTAAATTAATTTTCAATCTAGTTTCAATTCAATTAAGAAAGTTTATTTATGCGATCTTCAGCATGAAACAAGTACTTACATAGAATCATTGACCATTTACTATTTTAATATTACCTTAATAATTAAGAGGGTCAAAATCTCAGTAAAATGAAGTTGGCATGCTTACCAGGTTTTCCCAGCGCGGGGCCGAGATAGAAGGAGTTGTAGATAAACACCGGGGTCTTGGCCAGCATCAGGAAGTCGCTTAGCGCCAGATTGGCCACCAGGATGTTCCCCGCGGTTCGCAGACTGCGGCATCTGAAACACATCATAGATTAACTCTTGATCGAGAAACCTTTATAGACGACGGACGAGATAAGTTTGAATTTTGAAATATTATGAATTTCTTTTGTAGGGAAGGTGAATTGGTGATGTGCGGGGGCCAAGGCGGTTGGGTTCGGGATTCGAAGCGCGGCCGGCCGTGGGGACGAGTGGGTGTAATTGGAGAGTAACCACTCACATGATCGGCGGTAATTTTTTGCCAAAACGTTGCGATCGAGACGTGATTCATGGATATAATTCATCCAAAACGACAGACCGACAAAATAGTGTTTGTCTCGTTTAAACGCATTAAACTGTGAGCTTATTTTAATGTTCCTGTCTCTCTCTTACTATCCGACGGTCATTTCGTTCATATATCACTCCTTTGTCCAGTTATTCGTGTACGATGTACCAGGTACGTACTGCTGACAGTTGAAAGTGGACTTCGTTGAGGACTTAGTCTAGGTACGATACACCTTTGGTCAACTTTTTTTTGTTATTTAGTGATATTTACCGTGTGTGTTTAACAAATATCTTTTGTGCTCGTCAAATTAATAAATAAACATAGTGAGGGTGGTGTAATTTTGCAAAAATCTAAGCATTTACGTGTTATGACTAAGGGAACTGCCTATAAAGCAATTTAAATTCAAACTACATGCATGGCTTGTGTCTAAAAGTCATTATAGCAGCTATAATGACTTTTAGACACGAGCCATGCATGCATAGCTTAATAGAGTTTTTCAGTAGATAGTTATTCACATTTATTTAAAAGACATAGATATTTGACAAATTTTTTTCATACTAGAACATTTAACATTTTTGGAATTGTTTTTATTACATAATTTTTTTAATTTGCATGTCGGGAATCCGGCAAAATATGTGTGCCTGATTAAATATTTTGTCATCTTTAAAAAACCGGCCAAGTGCGAGTCTGACTCGCGCTCGAAGGGTTCCGTACCAAAAAAACGGCAAAAAAAATCACATTTGTTGTATGGGAGCCCCCCTTAAATATTTATTTTATTTTGTTTTTAGTATTTGTTGTTAAAGCGGCAAAAATACATCATCTGTGAACATTTCAACTGTCTACCTGTTGTCGTTATTAAGATCAAGCAAAAAACGGCAAAAAAATCACATTTGTTGAATGGGATTGGGAGCCCCCCTCAAATATTTATTTTATTATATTTTTAGTATTTTTTGTTATAGCGGCAACAGAAATACACCATCTGTGAAAATTTCAACTGTCTAGCTATCACGGTTCATGAGATACAGCCTGGTGACAGACAGACAGACAGACGGATAGCGGAGTCTTAGTAATAGGGTTCCGTTTTTACCCTTTGGGTACGGAACCCTAAAAACCATGTTTCATGCAATAAATATCTTTATCTTTTTCAGTTATCAAAATCGAAGTGCCCGTCTGTGTCCCACTAGCTACGTCCCACAAGTAGTTTTGTTCGTAGTTTATGGACAATAAACTAAAACATAGTGTTTTAAATATTATTTTGTTATTTTAAGAATCCATTCCAAGCATAAAATCTGCCAAATTGCGGACGATTATTAAATTATTGCAGTTTTAAAAGTGAGATGAGGTTCGAATTGTAATGGTCGGATAAATGTCATGGTGTGTTTTTCTTAAGGGTAGGGTAGGTCGTCTCACGGATTACGAGGAGTGATTTGTTTTGTATAGAACACTAGCGGCCCGCCCCGGCTTCGCACGGGTGCAGTGCAATGTAGTTTAGTTACTAATGTAAAACTGTGCTCATGTGGTGTCAGTGTGAAGTTATTTGATTATACTACAGGATATCTACATATATACGACGTACGCAAGGGGTGTTCAAATATAATTGAAGTGTGTGTGTGTCTGTCTGAGGACTCTGAGGCAACCTAGCTCCCAAACTTAAAGATCGATTTTATTGCGATTTTTATGTATAGTTTAACAGAAGCGTACAGACGGCGGGAAGCGACTTTATTTTATACTATGTTTAGCTTTTGCCCGTGGCTCCGCCCGCGTGGGAGTCGGTAATCGTTGTAAGTCTTCCCTTGGAAACCAATGATCGGCATGAAAAGAAGCCTGTGTTAAGTATTCCAGACTAAAATCTATCCCTGTGCCAAATTTCGTCTAAATCCGTTCACCCGTTCAGACGCGATTGAGTAACAAAATGAACAACATCCAAACATCAAAACTTTCACATTCTTACAATTTTGTGATA
This sequence comes from Agriphila geniculea, assembly GCA_943789525.1. Lineage (NCBI taxonomy): Eukaryota > Metazoa > Arthropoda > Insecta > Lepidoptera > Crambidae > Agriphila > Agriphila geniculea. The sequence goes on along the minus strand of OX038882.1, from coordinate 12,920,890 downwards.
TATAGGTAATAGCTGCACCAAGGCTGCACCCCGCGATTTTACCTGCGCAATCTGTTGATTCTGTAACCAAACGCGCATCTCACTACACTTCACTTCACTTCGCGTGAATTAGTTATTAGAAATTAGCTAACTTATGAGCAATTTTACCGATTGCAAAAATTTTAGGTAGCTATCTAAAATATTTTGTAATGGAAAAAAAATCTTATCATTATCTTATTTATGATTTAAAGTTCCCGTCCCGTGCAGTGAAGTGAGATTCGAAGTGGGGTTCGAGTTTGGTTACAGAACCGAGACGCCGTACTGTTCACGATTTTGTATTAGGTAGGTAGGTAGGTACTTAATAAAATTTCTTAGCAGTAATATAACAAAATAAGTATAATAATATTATGTAACATTTAATACTCATACTTAATAGTTTGGTATGTATCTTCTTTTTAAATAAAAATCTATGTATGTTTATTATTTTGTTTCCTATGCACTCCTAAACCATTCACATCCGATTATGATGAAACTTTGGTACGCTTATAATCTTCTTATAATAAATATTTGTTGAATTTCTGCTTATGACTGAAAAGGTTCCCGGCTAAAATAACGTGACATTGCAAATTATGTCGGGTCACTGACATGAAAAAATTTTTTTTATGTGTCGGGTGCAACTAATGTTGTGCATTATTATCCGGCTCTCAATTTCAACACTTTACACCACATTCCTTGTCACGTTAGATATCTGATATTTGCCAGATTTTTCCACATATTATAAGAAGACTAATATTTCGTAAAATAGTGAAAATCAGGATAAAATCTTATACAACATGAAATGTCATGTCATAATTACAGTCTCAGGGGAGGTGACAACCTGACAACTGACATTTATTTTTCTTAATCATTCAAATGCACTAAGAAGTTTTGATTCCGATATCGAAATCAATCACCCTAAAAATAGCTTTCTACCCTTTTTCAACCCTGTTAGGGGATACATTTCAAAAAAATGCGAAACACGTGTTCAATTAATTTTGAGATAAAATGTCTATGCCAAATTTCAAGTCAATCGGGCCAAGGAATCGCATTCTCCCATACAAACTTTGCCACCCTGTTTCACCCCCTTAGGGATTGAATTTCGCAAATTCCCGTCTTAGTGAGCACCTACACCCTAAAAGAAAACCTTATGCAAAATTTGAGACTCCTAGCACTTGTAGTTTCTGAGATTTCGTGATGAGTCAGTGAGTGATTTTCCCTTTTATATATATAGATGTATGTATAGTACATGGATATCGTGTTGTTTTTAAATTCGCAATTTTGGAACAGGCTGATTTTGAAGAGTTTAAATTAGTTAGATGGCGGCTGTATGCGATATTTTCGGTGCTTACTAACCCCAAAATAAACACTTTTTTTTTAATACTTTATAATTAGCTTGAAGTGTAAAAGTACAAAATGTTTTTTAAATAATAAACGTTTCTTAAATAAATTGCTAATTTTTGTTTTCATTTAAATAGGGCAAGACTCGTACTAACAGTATTACGACCCTTAAGAAATCCCTTATTGATCCTGGTTTAAAAAATATCCGAAAATATTAAATTGACTTTCGGAGAAGATTTATCCGAGAGTGGATAGGGTTTAGTACACAATAGATACGCACGCACAATGCATATAGCTCGTCCTCCGGGCTTTTTTCTACATCTTTCAGTGTTCAGTATTATTAAAAATAAATATTTGATAACATTTTGTACTAGGATGCTATAAGTTGTTAGTTAAAATAAGTAACGACCAATTCTGAAGCAATATTTGATCAAGTGTTCGACACACAATACAGTTAAATACAAATAAGTGTAGTTAGTAATAAGTAATAATAATATATGACAAGTAAACATTATTCCTTTGTTAAAGTGTTAGTCATTAAATTGCCATCGACCCGTCTTGTTCTTTTCCAAAATGTTGCTAAAAGTTATTTTACTGTTTCTCTCATTTATGTACGTAGTTCAATGTACAGAGAACAGCGAGAATAACAATTTTCTTGAAAGTTTAGGCGATACGCTCATGAATTCTAATTCTATTAGTGGTGGTGATAAGAAGGACGATGTTGATGATTCAAAACAAAAGAAAGACTGTCCACCAGATGTCATCAAAGAGACTCTGAACACAACAATTTCGAACATCAAAAATTTCGTGAAAGGTAAACTTTTTATTTTTCAATAATTTACCTTATCTTCTATGATGTTCAGTTTAGTCCTGCAGATTTTGGGTCGTACCGTGTTTTCACGTCCGCATAAGATTTTTTTTTTATTTTCATGATATTTCGACATTACTGAACAAGATAAGAATGGGTGTCGCGCCGACACCCTTGAGCATTTCGTAAAAAACGTTTAATAATCCAAGAAGCTACCGCCATTATACAGGGTCATTTTGAACTTACCATCCAAATTTTGAGGATGTGTTCAATCCATGAAACTGAACAACTTTCTTTAAGGAACAAATGGTCAAATATGTAAAATAAAAATCAACTTTCCATACAAATCAAAGAGATTACGTGCTCAATTTAGTATGGGATGACCAAAATTTTCTGGTGAAATTTGACACAATATGTTTCTTAGAGAAAGTTGTTTAGTTTCATGGAATGGACACATCCTTAAAATTTGGATGGTAAGTTCAAAATAGACTCAAAAATTGAATTCCGACAAACTTTTATGCGACAAGATTAAACTCAGACGATTTGGAACTTCGATGTTACTCAACTCCGACAATACACTATGCCGATATGGCTTAATTTCGATACTACGGTACTCCGACAAAATATTTCTTCGACATGACTTAACTAGGAAACGACGCGTGTTCGGCAATATTCTACTCCGACAGTTATTCTACTCCGACATGAGTAAACTTCGACTTACGCTACTCATACATGCTTTGTATCGACACTGTGTTAAATCGACACTACACAATTTAGACACGAATATTAATTGAAAAATATTTTTAACCGACTTCAAATAAAGGAGGAGGTTCTCAGTTCGTCGGAATTTTTGTTTTTTTATGAATGTTACTTGATTACTCGAAGAACCGATTTGAAAAATATTTTTTTGTTTGAAAGTATATTATACAAGGTTATTTTTAGACCATCAAACTGAACAACTTTCATTATGGAACCAACCTCGAAAACACGAAAAAATATCAGCTTTTCCGTACAAAAGTACAATCCTACTCCATCGAAATGTATGAAACAGTTGTTTTTTTTTACGCGATTTCAAGGTTGGTCCTATAATGAAAGTTGTTCAGTTTGATGGTCTGATCAACGCAACCGAACCCCACGAGAGGTTTTGTATTAACTAAAAATAACCTTGTTTACTTCCAAGTTGGTAAGTTGGTCTCATTGTCATGAGGTCAGGATCTGATGATGGAATCCTTGAGCAATCAAAGGAACTCTTCAAATATTATAAAAAAGAAGGACAGAAAAGTTTTAGTAATACTTTTTACTTTTGGAGTTTATATTATTTCAAAATATACCTTTTCGAATGTAAAATGAGACTTAATAGATATAAGAATATTATTATCGATTTATTACAACACTTAAGTTGCCTGCTGTTTTAAGTTTGACAGATGACAGCTGATTGGCTTGTCGCCGATCACAAGAAGCTTCTTTTGAATTTTGCATTTACTTACTGTTGTTTCTGTTTATTTTGTGAGTTTTTTTTGGTATGTTGTTTTCTCAGTCATTAATTTAACGATTGTCATTTTATATTATTATTATTATTGACATTCTACTGTAATTATGACTGAACTCAATTTATCAATTTTAATCAATGTGACTACTTTAAATTATCTATAATCAGCCTTTTTTTCTGTTCTTTTTTTTACAAAATATTTGCATGCCTACATTAATAAGGCAAATACTGTACAACTGACAAAATAGTATTATTTTTGTACTTATGTAACAACTTGTATACTCAGTATTCGCAAATAAATGATTCTATTCTATTCAGCTTAAGTGTCCAATCGATATTTTTATACAATACTAAATAATATACTAGAAAAAATACGACTCGCACCAGATCAATACTCAGACGGGAATCGAACCCGCGACCTTTGGATATCCGGTCCAATGCTCTGACCGCTGAGCTACCGAGTCACTAGTGACATCGTCGAATTTTTCCTAGTATATCCTAAACTCTTACGCTGTAAGAGATATTTTTATGTCTATTAAGTCTTTTTAGGGTTCCGTACCCAAAGGGTAAAAACGGGACCCTATTACTAAGACTCCGCTGTCCGTCTGTCTGTCTGTCTGTCTGTCTGTCTGTCACCAGGCTGTATCTCATGAACCGTGATAGCGAGAAAGTTGAAATTTTCACAGATGATGTATTTCTGTTGCCGCTATAACAACAAATACTAGAAACAGAATAAAATTAATATTTAAGGGGGGCTCCCATACAACAAACGTGATTTTTTTGCCGTTTTTTGGTACGGAACCCTTCGTGCGCGAGTCCGACTCGCACTTGGCCGGTTTTTTTACATTCGAAAAGGTATATTTGGAAATAATATAAACTCCAAAAGTAAAAAATATTACTAAAATTTGTCTGTCCTTCGTTTCAAATATTATTTGTAGAGTTCCCTTGATTTCTCTAAGATTCCATCATCAGATTCTGACCTCATGACAATGGGACCTACTTAGAGTAAATAAGGTTATTTTTAGTTAATACAAAACCTCTCGTGGGGTTCGGTTGCGTTGATCAGACCATCAAACTGAACAACTTTCATTATAGGACCAACCTTGAAATCGCGTAAAAAAAAAACAACTGTTTCATACATTTCGATGGAGTAGGATTGTACTTTTGTACGGAAAAGCTGATATTTTTTCGTGTTTTCGAGGTTGGTTCCATAATGAAAGTTGTTCAGTTTGATGGTCTAAAAATAACCTTGTATAATATACTTTCAAACAAAAAAATATTTTTCAAATCGGTTCTTCGAGTAATCAAGTAACATTCATAAAAAAACAAAAATTCCGACGAACTGAGAACCTCCTCCTTTATTTGAAGTCGGTTAAAAATATTTTTCAATTAATATTCGTGTCTAAATTGTGTAGTGTCGATTTAACACAGTGTCGATACAAAGCATGTATGAGTAGCGTAAGTCGAAGTTTACTCATGTCGGAGTAGAATAACTGTCGGAGTAGAATATTGCCGAACACGCGTCGTTTCCTAGTTAAGTCATGTCGAAGAAATATTTTGTCGGAGTACCGTAGTATCGAAATTAAGCCATATCGGAATAGTGTACTGTCGGAGTTGAGTAACATCGAAGTTCCAAATCGTCTGAGTTTAATCTTGTCGCATAAAAGTTTGTCGGAATTCAATTTTTGAGTCCTAATAAAAAGGGAATTAAGTGTTCTATAATTTTATAATTCACAACATCAGAAGAGTAGTACAGTTCCGAAGATAATTCAAATTTTATGAAAATCTATAGAAACCCTGAATTTCTTGTTTTAAGTTACCGTAATTCTTAAACTGGTACTTTATTTCTCAGATAAAAAAACGTTAACAAAGCCCATTTAACCACAGAACAAAGAAAAATTTCTTCTATGTTCTGTGCATTTAACACAGATTTAATAAAATGTAACTTTCAAGTACCTTAACAAACAATAATAAGCGAAAAAAAAATTTGAATTTCGCATGCCGTAAAGGACATCAGGCAGAGTCCCATAGAAAAAAACCAAAGAATGTATAACTTTTCTATTTTTTTCAAAATGTAGGCATGTAATTAGCAAGTCATAGAAAATATTCAGATTTTTACGAATATTTATGTTTTAAGAGTTATTTACGTTTGAAAGTTTTTTTTTGGTGTCCCCGACACTAAATAGCAACACCAGTTTCACGACAATACGTTTCGTTAGCTGCGTTAGTGATACAGATTAGCAACACAATGTACGAGTTGGAACCAGATCAAACGGAAAATCTGTGCATATGTCGCACGTATCAAAACGCTTTTGACAGTTGAGTTGACTGACATCCAGCAGACTTTTTTTTTAATGCGCAATCACTTGTGCCACAGAACAAATATACTCAGGGGAGACTTGTGAAATTGTTAACAAAGATGTCCGTTTCATAGATATGCTTTTGTTTTTTTTCAATAATTAATTAAAGCTAAATGGAGGAGTTAAAAAATCATGTTGGTACTGTTTTATGATTCTAGTAACATAAAGTGTTTATAGATAACAGAATTATGTTTATACACTTTTGGGTCTCATGTGCCTGATGTCCTTTCTTCTATAGGTGGAATAAATAATTTTTTTTAGATGTAGCAATATGGGCATCAGGTGAAAGCTAATAGAAAGCCAATTTCAAATATATATGATCCAATATGATGAATCCGTTATGATACTTTTATATTATTGTTTTGACAGAAACTTCCAAAAACCATAACTCAGAAGTAGGTATGCAACAACATTAATAAATTATTAGAAAACAAAAAAAAAACTAGTCAATATCTACACAAAAAAGGCAAAAATCGCAAACGGGCATGTAACTACGATTTTTAAATATGTTGTTAGGTCTCTTGAGGGTCACTGACATGATTTTTTTTTATTTGAGAGTAGTTTATACTAAGTATGCAACCCTGAAATCCTGTGCTGCTCGAAAGATTTAGCATTTTTTTTCAATTTCTTCAAAAAAACTACTTTAAGGAAGCATTTTTTAGGTTTTAATCCAAACTGTTAAAATCTGTTGAAATTTATTAAAAACACAAGTTTTTTTAAATCTAATATGATTTTATTGCACCACAATCAATATTTAGAATTTGCTCTACCTCTTATTGAAATAAAAATCTATACTTTTTGTAAGAAAAAATGGGATATATTGTATTTTTTCCACCATTTTAGATTTTCCAAAAAAAAGTAACGAACCGTTTATCAAAAATTTGGTACCATACGGTGCCCCTCAAGCTCGCGTATCTTTTTACCCAACTGCAAGAGGGTTATGTTTTTACACAACTGTCTTTCGTTTATCTTTATAAATTTCGGAGATCTGATAAACATTTTCAATGAATCTTCTTACATTTTAATTTAGTAACTAATAATCAAAACTTAGTAATCAACTTATTGAAACAATAATCATTATGACGAGTGTACTTTAACGATAAGTATTAATAAATAGTGGAGTTACAATTAAAAAAAAAAAATTACGCTAACGACGTGAATAAAGTACTCTATTGACGAAGTTAGTACCTAACTTAACAAACAGTAGACAGATTTTTCAGTCTTATCAGTCAGTCAAACATAACATAGCATAGGTTTACTCATTAGTTTTGTTAAGATTATTATTTGCAAATCAAATCAGTTAATATGTTAACTATTCCTACCCTCGTATTGTATCTATCTATAGACGAGTATATAAGTAATGACTTGAGTAAAATTTGCATTTTCAAATGATTCTAATATTATATTTACATGCAATGTATAGTATGTTTTAATCTTTAATGCTGTGCAGTTTTGTTGTATCAAAATAATACTAAAAGCATTTGAAAAGCTTACTACATTTGCTATAATTTGAGTCTAAACCGAGCAGTCTAGCTCCATTGGTTGCGGAGACTCAGCTAGTCAAAGATGATTTTTTTTTCACTTTTGAAAGAAATGCCTATGTTTGACTAGCTGTGTTTCCGCAACCTACGGTTCTAGACTACGCAGATTATGCTTAAACTATAGTTAATTTAGTAGGCTTTATAAAAATACACATCCAAGTAACCCGAAAAACGCTTCCTTATGGAAGTTTTTTTGAGGAAACTGAACAAAATGCTAAGTTTTTCGAGTTTAGTTGTGGTTTTCTTAAGTTTCTGTCAAAACAGTAGAATAAAAGTATCATAATGTATATATATTTGAAATTGGCTTTCTATTAGCTTTCACCTGATGCCCATATTGCTATACCTAAAAATATTTTTTTTTATTCCACTAATAGAAGAAATCTACGGCACGCGATGTTTAAATTTTTTTTGCTATTTTTTGTTTGTAAAGGTACTTGTAAGTTACTTTTTTTAAATCTGCGTTAAATAGGCTTTGTTAACATGTTTTTTGTTTGAGAAAAGAAATACCAGTTTAAGAATTACGTTAACTTAAAACAAAAAAATGGGTTTCTATAGATATAATTTTCATAAAATTTAAAATATTTTTTGAACTGTACTACTCAGACGATGTTGTGTATTAAAATTTTAACATTATAGAACATTTAATTTCCTTTCATTAGACATCTAACACTTGTATATAGGGTTTATAAAATCTTTAAATTAGAGGTTTATCTAATGGCGATAGCTTCTTGGCATAATTATGCGTTTTTTACGAAACGCTCAAGGGTGTCAGCGCGACACCCTTTCTTATCTTGTTCAGTAGGGTCAAACAAAATATTATGAAAATAGAAAAAAAACTTATGCGGACGCGAAAACACGCTTCGCCCTCATTTGCTCTGAGCCTCGCTCGGACTAGTTAGGTACTTGTTATTATTACGAATCATGATCATGACAGCCCACTATCAGCAATAAAAATATTTCTGATTTTCTTTTCTGAACATTAAAAAAGTATCCTAAAATTTTTTTTGTTTCGTTAGCAGAAATGGACACTTATAATAACGTTGTAGCTTATCCGATACTTATTTTTTTCACTGAACACATGTGACATTAGTTAGTTGAATGTTTAAACATTTGCGCATATAAGTTTTCAAACATTGGCCTTTAACTATATGACTACTACAGCGTCTAAGTACGAGTATTTATTTCATAATTGTATTAGATGCTAAAAATTATGAAATTGCCGATTCATTCATTCTTGTAATGAACAAAAGAAGAACAAATAAAACCGGCCAAGAGCGAGTCGGACTCGCGCACCGAGGGTTCCGTACAATCATAAATATATTTGGATATGTTACTTTAGTACAGTCTTTAAAAAAGTAGGGTAAACGGCAGACAGGTGGAAGGGTGAACAGGCGGACAGTTAATTTACAAATCTTAACCACAGCTGCTTATGGTGACTGAAAAACGTTTCAGCCACTCCACATTGCAAACTGTTCATATTACTAAGTACGAACTCATTCTTCGTTTATTCGTACGGCAAATAGTAGGTAATTATATTAGAACCAGCCACCAATTATTATTGTAGTATTAGGTTACGCCATCTCTTGACCGATAGTAGAACTATTTTTTTTCTTAGGTCAGCATTCTTAGGACAGCGCCATCTGTTGACTGGTAGTGAAACTAAAGAGTTTTTGTTTGTTTTTTGAATTTTTAAAAAAGTGTGTTATATTGAGACATCGTTTTATTTTTCCTGTAATCTTTACATAAACTACTATCACATAGAATTATTTCAGATTTTTCTCTTTGCAAACCTCGGAGATAAGGGGGAGGAACGGTATTTCTTTTTACATTTTTCATCATAAGCCGAAAACTATGTGGCCTAAGAAAAAGAAAAAAATGTTTTAAAATGTGCAAACATCGCTCTTTTATATGATACCCCACATGACCTAGTCACCTCACTTCAAATTTTTAAGACCCCTTTTCAGTCCCTGTTGTAAAAAAAATATTTTTTTTTATTTCTTTCTTATTTGCAAAATAGTTGGTCAAATGTCAAATTGATACCATTAGTAGTTCTCGAGATATCCAGCTGTGACAGACAGACAGACAGACTGAGTCACACGGTGTGACTCACACCATGAGGGTTCCTTTTTTACCATTTTGGTACGGAACCCTAAAAATTGTTTAAAAAAAACAAAAAACCGACTTCAAAAAACCTACCTCTAAAAATCAAGAAATAATATTCGTAATAATAAAAACACGTCTATTGAAGTCGGGTGGGGCTGGAGTCCAAATTCCTTTTTTTTTATTCTAAAAGCCACACCCGACTTCAATAGACGTGTTTTTATTATTATGAATATTATTTCTTGATTTTTAGAGGTAGGTTTTTTGAAGTCGGTTTTTTGTTTTTTTTAAACAATTTTTTATTTTTTTTATTTTTAGTGTAGGTACCTTTTTTGTATTAGGTAGTGTAGGTATATTATTTAGGTAGAAAAATTCGGCTCGGCCAAACGTGAGTTAATCGCGGAGAAACATACATACATGCGGGTCAAACTAAGAACCTCCTTTTTTTAAGTCGGTTAAATAACTACACTTAAGATATCCCTATTCCAACAAAAAAATAATTATCTTATTCATCTTATTCAGTTCATAAACAAAGAAGTTATACGACTGATCATCGAGGTAGTTCACACGAAATCATACTATTTTTGTGCTTTTTTCAAGATTACTTGAAAAGTACTGAACCGATTTCAAAATTTTGAAAAATGGGACCAACTTGAAAGTTTACTTTATGTAATAACGTTTGAATCATTTCAATCGGTTCAGCCATCTTCGAGTAATCGCTGTACATACAAAAAACAAAAAAAAAAAAAAAAACGGGTCGAATTGAGTACCTCCCTCCTTTTGAAGTCGGTAAAAATGGAGTCACTTTCAGAAAATAAAATTACCGAAATAAAATTTCAGAAAAAAAAATAATGGAAACAAATATTTACCGACAGTTGGCTGCTAATGGTTTAATTTGAAATAAGTAATAACATAATTTTTATGATGAGTTAAAGAATCGTGAAAGAGTGGTGATGAAAGTTATGAGGCTCTTTGTGTTTGAGAAAAAAGATGAATATTATTATTGTCTCGTTTATAAATTTGGTGAAACATGGATGTGGGATTTACACGGGTCGACTTTTCAGCGACATGCTGGTCATTTTACGTCAATGGGGAATGTCCGAAAAAATTCGATTTGGCTGAATATTTTTTTATAGGTTAGGAATAAGCTCCCTTAGTAATAGAAAAAAGTTGCAGAATTTTCGGTTGCGTATAAATAAATATAAAAAATAAAGTCACTTCGACTTCACAAATATACGAAAGTAACAGCAGAATGGAGATTATACCTTTGCCACCACCTGTCATAACCACAACTTGCTATTAAAAAAAAGTTTCAACACAAAATGTCAAAACTTTTTTTTTAATACTTGCTGTGGTTGTGGCAGGTGGTGGCAAAGGTATAATCGCCATTCTACTGTTACTTTCGTACATTTGTGACGTCGAAGAGACTTTAATTTATTAAAAAAAATTGACGCAACCGAAAACTCTGAAACTTTTTTCTGAAACTAAGGGAGCTTATTCCTACCTATAAAAAAATATTCAGGCATTTTGATTTTTATCGGACATTCCCCCCCCCATTAGCGCATTTTCGACAATAGCTTATAAAATCTAATCGCCATCTAAAGTAAAGTCGACTTGTGGTCGTGTAAATCCCACAAATAGTCATAATGTAGCGAATCATAACGATATAGTTAATTACCTTTACTATTGTGCTACAGATACACCTGAGCTCGGTGGCTCAGTGCGGTTTAGCGCCTGGCCCAGCGATTGCGGAGGTTAAGCAACGTTTGCAAGGGTCGGTCATGGGATGGGTGACCAAAAATGTATTATCTCGAGCTCCTCCGTGCTTCGGAAGGCACGTTAAGCCGTTGGTCCCGGCTGCATTTGCAGTCGTTAACACCCACCAATCCGCATTGGGCCCGCGTGGTGGGTTATGGCCCGTCCTCCTTATCCACCCATAAGGAAGACCTGTGCCCCCGCAGTGGGGACATTAAAAATGGCTGATGCTAACACCTGTTGACTTGTACCTACAAGTAGGTGCACGCGGCACTAGGGTTGCCAACTTTTTTGCATCAAATATAGTAGTTTCAAGATAATTACGTGTAAAAATATAGTATATGGCGAAAAAGTAAAAAAAAATATAGTAGGTTATCGTTTTGTATGGAGGATTTTAAGGAAGCATTTTTCATAGGTACTAACATTTTGATTATTAATTCAACAACCATAAATACAAGTGTTTAAACACAAGTATTTAAACACAAACATTACTATGCAATTACTTATGTGCATAAGACTAAGTATAAGTAAATGTTTTTGCTGCTTTTGTTTAATTTTTTTTCACTTGAAAAAATATAATAGTTTTTTTTTAAATATATTTTTTCAAAAAATATAGTGGGTGAGCCCTCAATATAGTAGGATACTATATTATATAGTAGGGTTGGCAACCCTACGCGACACAAATGACATTACTATGCGTGCCAAATAAGAATAGTATCGACAACTTCACGTCACTGGTCAATTTTGTACTGCCAGCAAAAAATCCAATGATCGTTTGCCATGCTGATCGATGCCAGCAAAAATAAAAATCATATTTTTATATATTTTGTTTCTTTTTATGCACATCCTAACATTATGAAGTTATCAATTCTACCAAGCAATAACAAAATTGTACAGTGCCGTGAAGTTGTCGATAATATTCTTATTTGGCGCGCATAGTATTTCGAAATTTTTAAATCTATCAGTAATATATCGGTAATTTCGTAAACATGTTGTAGGTTTATTTTTTTGCAGCATTATTATGATTAATTTATCTTACTGTAAATACTTAAATATCTATACGAAATAAAAAAAAAATCTTTCCGAGCGTTTCCATTAATCCATTAACATTGTTTTAATCATTGTCTCGAAACTATCATAAATTATTAAGTATGTGAATAATTTAATATTTCAGATGTTGGAGACAAATGGGAGAAGTTTGTTAAATATTTGCACTGTTCCCATGGCAGTTCCAAATTTATTAAATGCACGGTGGATAAGGACAATGAGGACAATCCAGATACCTGGAAGACCAACGTCGGCCACGAGCCGTTCCCCGACAGTGACCCAGAAAGTAACCAGATTCCAACTAAGATTAACGAAAGCCTGTTCGATTGGCTCAAGCACTATCATCAGGTAATCGAAGAAGAAGAAGAGAAATGTAACAATACTAAAACATAATAAAGTTCTCGTATGTGCTGTGCTTGCAATATGATCTGCGTATTGAACACCTGCCACCATCTGTAATTTTTATGAATAATATATTTTTTTGTTTTTCACAAAGAGATATTTGTGACAAATATTAAATATTGTTTGTTACCCAAATTGAACCTTTGTCATTCGTTGGCATATGGCTTCGACTTTATTTTTGCCTTTCACATTTTTACCTTTACAGCCTTTTATATTCATTAATGTTTTGCAAATTGTATTTGATTTCCTATTGATAGGTATTTAATAATGCGACATTACTAGGTACTTTTACATTATTTGAATATGGAGGCATCTGTTTTATTTAATAATAATAATTTATTGAAACAAAAACAAATAGCCAAGTACATTATTACATTTTTACTTTACGGTAATTTACAATTTAGTTTTGTTGTGATGAAAGACTTTAATGAGTAAATTGAACTATTTTAAATTAATTTGAATGAGTAATAATAATAACTTTCAATTAAAAACTAATAAGTAAGTGAATGGTATTTACCTTCTACTGGTTTCAAGCGTGTCACTTGATAAAGATTTTTTAAGTCCCGTTGCGATCTGCGGGGTTAAAGTTGCGTAAGATTTTGGATGAAACATACAATGTTTTGGATTTGCAACACTTATAAAAAATATAATTAAAATATGCAACATCTGAATTCTGAACCGCGCTTTTAATGTTTTCGTTGAAAGAAATTGTCATTGATAAAACGAAAACGTCAGGCCTAAAAGGCCAGGTTTAATAAAGTTGCTTAAAAAAAAAACGATTTCTGTAGAAATATACAAAAAACATAGCTTAAAAGTAAGATACTTTGTAATTTTATTGGAAGTTTTTGTTTTCATCACATTTGTCAACTCACTGGCGCAGGGTTGCCACCTTTTTTTCAGACAAATAAAGTATTTTTTCATTTCGGTTGAACAAAAATTAGTACGCACTACGCAGCATAAATAAGGTAAGTGCATATTTATATTATACTTATTTATCTCTAAAAACCAGTTAATTTAGTCTCGTAAGTACTCATAATCACAACCATACACAAGCCAATAAATAACAGGCAAGAATAATCTACGTGAATAGAGTATATGAGCGTACTCTATTGCTGTCGCAGATTATAGAGTACCTACATCTACACGAAATAGAGGACAATACTCAATTTAACAGTACGGGTGGCAATGGCAACCCTATGACAAATTAGATGATTTGTCAATTAATGTTTCATACCTACTTAATATCGTGGGGTGACAAGTAAAACTCACTAAGTAAGAAAAATAGAAAAATCATATTTTTACACTAATTGCATTAAATTATCAACAACTTTCCCGGAAAAAAGTCATCAATTCCTAGAAGCAAAAATCACTAAAAACAAAACTATTTGTTGAACTCTGCAGGTAAAAGTTCACTTAGTCTTACTCCATTGTATACTTAGTGAATTTTTCCTGCCACTCGACAGGTAAAAACTAACTTTTGTTACTTAGTGTACTCAATCACTAAGTACATTTTATTAATCAATAATTCCTGATATATCTATAAAATTGGTTTATAGTTTCAGAACGTAGAATATTAAATAAGTATCATAAAATATTTTTTTTTCCAAAAAATAAATTTTGACATCAACAACACTATTAAAATGATAATTACTTACTCCATTGTTTATTTTCGTTACTTTAGTGAGTTTTACTTTGACAAGGACCCCACGATATGAAGCAATAAAATGTTTAATCCTAAACCTAAGAAGGCAACGGCCAGGAAGTTCTTCACCCGCGCCAGGGTAATGAGATAACTTTGCCGCTTCAATAACTTCTTGTTTGCAGTTTGTAATTGCATGTCAATAATAATAATAATAATACAAGAATTGCATGTAAATATAATACTTAATAATAATATATTCCAGCTATTTCAAGCTCAGACTACTTATTTCCGTCAATGACTGTGTACTAGAATTTATTTAGGTAAGTCATTGATTTCCGTTTCAATTATGTAGTATTTTGACGCACTTTTCGGTCAGCATTGACCCAACATTCTAAATTAATTCATGGCTTCTTATTAGTGCCCAAGGCGTGTAGATTAGTTTCTCTTTATATTCTATTTCATCTTCTGTCCATATAAACCTTGGATATAAATAAGTAACCAAATAAATAGAGAACCTCTATTACATTTTGCGTTAGTAGGTACATCTTTGTCAAACAGTGTGTGGGTGAGATAAGCTACTCTAATAAATATTCCTGTCCCGCCTCGCCTGCGCCTTAGATAGACCCGTTAATTACTGGTCTAAACAAACGAGAAAGCAACCTAATAAAAACGTGTTAAAAAGCATCTCATCGCTCTGAATATTTATTTATCGGGGATAGGAAATGTAGGGGTATCCAAAGGCTACTTTGGTAAGCTAAGGAGTGAACTTTAATTACCGCAGCTCTACCGTTTTTTTACTCATGTGCTCTATCTACGGAGTGTAGCATTTATGTTATAGGTATGATACTTTTCAGTGTTCAGCGATTTCCGAATATTTTGCTAATGAAAGTTTTTATATACTTATAGTAGGGCGGTAAAACAAGGTTTGAGGTTAGTTTTCGCACAAGTCATCACGGAAATACAAAAATGTGGTATCGATGCATTGAGTACGATGCCCTAATCACAAATATATAAGATGACAAGCGCGAAAATGGTGGGGGTAGAAACTGTGACGTCATAAATTTTTCAGTACAAAGAAATTTTTTTTACATACCATGTGGTATATCAAATGAAAGGGCTTTGTGAGTAGATTGCGAATATATAACACACTATAAAATTTTCACTACTTGGTCTAACAAATTATCAGCAAACGTCGAAAAATTTCGCAATTCAGAGTCGCCATTGAACAGGTCTAGATTGTAAACGACTGAATTGATTTTTACAAAATACATAACAAATAACTCTGCACATACTCTTTTCGAATGTCTAAAGGTTTGTAATTGACCAAAGATATTTCAAAATAAGAAAAGTACATCAGTTTTAATAACAGCATAATTTTCTGCTTTTTCTAAATTCTCAGATTCCTTTAATAATTAATAAAAAAAAATAAAAAAAAATAAACTTTCGTATGTTTATCCTTACTAGGACAAGTTAGGATAAACAGACGAAGGTTTAAATAACCAAATTTTTAAACTTTAGATACTTCTTTTAAATCTAATCACTATTTTTAAAATATGTTGTCTAATTAAATCAAATATTATTAACAATTTACAATATTTAATATTTGTTGTATTTTATGAATGATTTATTGATTTAATGATGAGCCATTGCTATAGCAATTGCTTTGGCAATGGCTATGGCTATCGCTATCGCTTTGAGTTAGGGAGTCAAAATTGTCGCGACGCGAGCGCATTCGCGTCAGTCTGTCTGTACAAAGCTTAAGGAGAGCCCATCGTGTATCAGTGATCTAATAAAAATTGAAAATATTATTTTCCATGTCTTTTTAGAATGCCCAGTCTTTTGCCCAAGAACGATTTAATACGCTAAACTTTGAAATTAAAAGCAGTGTAGTTTGAAATAGCAACTCTCCAACTTTCCAAGAAATAGGATTGTTAACAGTAAGTTGAATCGGAATATTCAGACAATTTTAGTAGCGGCCTCGGCCTTTATAGTGCGGACAGCAAGGGCTGCAATGATGACCAATCTTGAAGGCCGAGAGCGTAGTTAATCTTAGTCATTGCAGACTAAAGCTTTTATAGTACTTTACTCAAACAATGCGAGTACCTACTGCCTAAAAAAATACAAAATGCAAATATCTCAGAAACGGTGCGTTGGTGCCAATAAAAGGTTATTTTCGACCCCCTGTGGTACGCCGGAAGTAGTAGTAGTAGATAAGAGGTATTTAATGAAATGTCAAAAAAGTGGTCAAGTGCGAGTTTTTATCAAATTTCTATAAGTACCTACGTACAAAAGTAGTAATGCATGTACAAAAACGTTATCTGTGTAATAGGGCTTCGCCCCTCGATGTACAATGTACTATTTATTAAGTATACTAATCAGTATATTTAATTCGCCTATTCCCCTGGGTGAATTAAGTGTACCAATTAGTATACTTAATTCACCCAGGTAACTATTAGCTCATGTGAATTAAGTCTACGACGGGTATTTTTCACATAGCTGTTTGAAACAAGACTCGACAACAATGGATTTTCAAAGGAAATTGCTGGTGGTTGAAACTCACCAATATTAAAAGAATTAAATTCCAAAAAATTGTTTAAAAAAAACAAAAAATCTACTTCAAAAAACCTACCTCTAAAAAGCAAGAAATAATATTCGTAATAATAAAACACGTCTATTGAAGTCGGGTGAGGCTGGAGTACAAATCCCTTTTTTTATTCTAAAAGCCCCACCCTACACTAAAAATAAAATTATAAAATTAGGTAGTGTAGGTATATTATTTAGGTAGAAATTAAAATCGGCTCAGCCAAACGTGAGTTAATCGCGGTAATAAATTTTGAAGTCGGTAAATAATAATGACCACATTATAAGTATTTTTGAGTAAAAATTGTTTTGTATCCCTATCTGGGAAAACAAAATAATTATTGTATTGTATTGGGTTTAAACCTCTTTCATTGTTCTGTGATTGAATAGGCTAAATCTGTCTCATTTTACATCTTTTGGTGGTTGCTATTGTAAAGATTGTTGTTTTTTACTATTTTATTTTATATATTACAGCAAGGCAAACATAGCTTGTAATGAGATTAAGAGGGTTTTTATAAATAGAATGTTAAGATACAACGTAGATAGATATAACGTAGTGAGTGACATTAAGGTGTAGGTGCATCATACCACAGATCATACCTACCTACCACATATTGTCTGCCACCATCTAGGGAGCATGAAAATAGTCGTAATACTTAATTTTGAATTAGATTTTCTATTTTTTTGTACCCTCATATCTTGGGTTTGGAGTATACTAGATAAACAAAATTCTCGGAATATGATGTCAGTAGCAAACTTATTAAATATATAAGGCTTGAATTGTATAGCTTTTATAATATTGATTTTATTGATATCTAAAAAAAACCCGATTTCGTCACTGACTCACTCATGATCATCAAAATTCAAAGGGTACTTCCAGAAAGAAGTCCTAGAAAGCTGAAATTTGGTATGTAAGCTAGTATTAGGACACAAACAACAAAAAATTATGAAATTGGACTTTAACCCCCCAACCGCTTAACCCTCATAACTTGGGTTTAGATTATACCAGAAGCACAAAATTCTCAGGATATGATGTCTCTAGTAGATTTATTAAACATATAAAGTTTCAGTTGCATAGCTCTTAAACTTAAGATTTTATTGATATCTAAAACACCTCGATTTCGTCAAAACTTACTGATAATCATCAAAATTCCTAGGGTACTTCTTGAAGTCCTAGATAGCTGAAATTTGGTATGTAAGCTAGTATTAGTACACAAACTGCGAAAAAATTATAAAACTTAAAACTTTTACCCCCTAACCCCTTAAACTAGGGGATGGAAGTTTGTATGCGACTTCCGCAAATTTTGATGCTGGAGGTCTGAAAAAATGAGATTTATGAAAAGATTTAGTAATTATTTTTAAGCTTTAGTAAATCACTGTAAAGGTAATGTGAAAAAGTAGTCATAAAAAAGATATTGTGTTCATTTCAAAACTCGTGCAGACTCTATTTTGTTCTTTGCACTGTCACATTCTGCGTTAAAGAGTAAAATAATATCACAGCATAAGTGAATTAGTTCTACTACAGAATAAAATAAATAACAGTACAAGTACGCTGGTTGATGGTGATCGAATTTTACACGATTTTAGACCACAATTCTTACCCCACCTTGCTTTATCGGTTTATGGATAGGTAGTTACTTACAAAAATAAGTGAAATCCCACCAAAATCATTTCATGAATAATGTTGCCAAGACCTCGAACTGTCAAAAAGTTATCAGACCTTATGTAGAGCCAAGCTTCTAACTCTACGCGCCCTAACTCTGCAAGCCCTAACTTCAAAAACTCTACACCTTAGTTAAAATATGTGGCTTGGCCGTTTCGTTACTACAAGAACTATTGTTTATTAAATTAGAAAGGTGTCCATGTAGCGAAATAGCCAAGCCACATATTTTAACTAAGGTGTAGAGTTTTTGAAGTTAGGGCTTGCAGAGTTAGGGCGCGTAGAGTTAGAAGCTTGGCTCTACATGAGGTCTGATAACTTTTTGACAGTTCGAGGTTTTGGCAACATTATCATGAAATGATTTTGGTGGGATAGATTTATTTTTAAGAGTGTGTATCCGCATTTCAAAGAAATTTGCGTTTTTCCAAAGAAGTTATCTAAAGAATGAAAGCATTACTATTGATGTAAACTTTAGTTTAGGAATCAATATTCCTGATAATTTATTATGTTTTTCTTTCTATAGGATTAGTGTCGTATAGAAAGAAAAACATAATAAATTATCAGGTATTTCGTATTTTGTATATCAAGACAATCTGTTCAAGTGGAATTTCAAATTTGCTTGTCAGAGGTATTTTTCACAAACGTTTCAGCTATAACAAATAATAATACGACTCATATTAATTTTTTCACTTATTGTTTGTATTGTCAAGGAGTCATAGAGAGAAAAAATAATGTTAAAATAATGTTTTTAATCACAGAGAAATAAAATATGGAAAAATGCGCAAATGGGTACATTTTGACATGTTTTTACTGGTATTTACAGATTCTAAAGTATTTTTTATTTTTCTTAGGAATAATGAGGTATTTGTCTACTGTATTGCGTGTTTTGTATATACTTAAATCTATTTAATAATTTAATAGGAATTTTCAAAGTTCGCCCTCATCACGGCTCGCGTAGAGTTGTTTTGATCATTTGTATTGAAAATTTAAAAATGGAACGTGATGCGCGTCTACACCCTTAACTAGTTAGGTATTTTAATGACAATAGCAGGTCAATATAAGTTGTACCGAGATAAGCTAAATGATATATCAATTAAACATGACAATGAGTTTGTTTCGAGGTTGTAGCCTAATTTGATTGGCTAACTTAGTTGAATATATTTAGAAAACAAATTAATTAAGATATCATTAGACAGACGGAATTTATTATCACTATTTACATAAGTATTTCATTAAACATATTTTAAGACAAGTAAGATACATTCTGACTATATTTTGGCAGAAAACAAATCCCGACAGACAACCAACGTTTCATGCAAATGACTTTGCGCATTCTTGCCAAAATAAAGGAAATCGTGCTTTGTCAGCTCATTTTTTCATATACCGCGTAGAAGTTGTACAGTACGTACACCAAGGAAAAGTTTTTATGGCCTATCATGTGTGCCGGAAGGAGGCTGCATAAGGAGACGGGGGTATAATTTGTTGACATTCTAGCCGAATAACCTACATTGAGGTACACACGACGGCACCTCGCGGACTGTACATGTTGACCTTGAGTTGAGACCGCCTTTATACCCTATGTAATAAAAGCTGTTTTCGCGTGTAATTGTATAATCTAACGTGCTGTCGTGTGTACCTACAAGCCCATCAACTTAAATAAACCAAAGTCGTAGAAGATGTTTTACTTATTTATCGGTATCGAAGGAATTAGTTTTTTTGCGGTGTAGCTCTTACAGGAGATTTTATCCGTGACCTACCCTTGTTGACGCAACGTAGAGGGACTGCAGTTGAGCTGCAGTAATGTATCAGACATTTCAACAGCGTAATGAACAACCATGTCCGAGTAGTTCGAATGAATATTTCATAAGCTGATTCTGGAATGCCGCTTTGGGCTGAGGAAATCGCAAATCGATGTACCTACAGGATAGCCATAAAAAAATGTCTTGACTTCAGGATACGTTTGCCAAACAAGTACACTGAAGTCAGAACAATTTTTTTGAGCTCCATTTCTAAAAAAACCTTAGGTTAGGACAGGAGTTATGACGTCATCTTTTATGTAGGTATGGGAAAAAAATACGTTCTATCACCTATCGTGTCGAGTTCGTGTGTGGTGTGAGTGAATTTTTTGAGATGATTCTAAAATATACCACATCATTACTTGTTTAAAAATAAAACCATAGAATATTTTTTTAATCATAAGTTTGGGCTCTGCCAGATACGGTTGACTTATATTTTGTAAAATATATCTACCTCAAAATATTGTAATGTTCTAATTTCTATCCTCAAGAAAGCAATATTGAAAATTTGGCCAATGTTTCTAAAATTGGTAAAATATTCAGAGATAGATCGCAAAAACATCTTAATGTTTAATGACCTTAGTCAATTGTCGGAAAGTACACTTTTAGTAATTAGATGAGGATTGGAACATAATAAGGGTGAATCTTTAATGCAATGACTCATTATCTTGAACTGTATTTGTTCTTTGATCGTTGTTTTCCACCTTTCTGGAATACAAATTTCTAGTAAAAATCTTATGACCTTTTCCAATGACGTGTTTGTTTTCACGAAACAGAAGAACATTAAGCGTGACCTACATAGCTCGATAGAAAAGGGTGTTTTGCTGGATGCCAAAACAATCATTAATTCTAAGTGGATTGTTTGCTATTTGTGCATTAAGCTTGATTGAATGCCATCTAACCTTTCGAATAATTAAATATTTTTATTTTATTTTTTCGCATTTTTATGGTATCTAGAGCTAACGAGGTCACTTTGTATAGCATAACGTCGAAAATAAAGACGCCATTTCAGGCCTAAAACGGTCAGCTGTAAGGGAATCCCTACTCTTGAATAACAATGGAAAGTGATGATTGATGGTATGCATTGTCGGGCACATACAGATTTATGTCGTTGTCATGTATGAAATATAAAGGTAGAGTTAGAACCAAGAATTTTATAATTCTTGGTTAGAACAAAGGCTTTTTGTATAAATCCTTAGCACACACAGACTAACTATTTAGTGTCTTTGGTTGGTAGCGCCGACAATTCTTAAATTAAGTACACATAGATTGTTAAAGCATTCTGAAAGTTTTGCGTATCTGGGCCACTCACCACAAATATTTAAATAATATACCGTAAACGTGAATAACAACAATATTTTGGATTCAACGGGTCATACATTTTATAAATTGTTAAAAATAACTTATGATGACTTAAGATTAACTTATGAACTACATGAATTACGAGTGCTTTTATTGTTGTTGTTCATTCCAAAAGGAAATAGTTTGAAATAAACAAGATATTCGCTAAAATATGCCTTGCTGTGAATCATTGTGAGGTCATTTGGAACAATTCATTGTGGACGTTTAAAGAATCCCTAGTGAACCTTTAACTGGGATAAAAATAGTGATTTAGAATTACTTAAAATTTTAGGGAGATATACAACGACTGATGGAGTTATTAGCAACAACTAATTTACTGAAAAAAATAGACTCACCCGTAGCTTTTCAAACGGGACTTGAACCCGTACGCTTAGGAATACGACCCAACGTTACCGAGTTGCTATTGCTAGTAGGTTAATTTAAATTTTCTAGTACATTTTACTTTATGCGCTGCAAACCAGCGTTATTTCATTGATGTGAGGAAGTTCCCTTGACATTTCATTAAAACATAAATTATATTTAACAACCTCTCTTACAGGGTAGCAGTAGCTAAATAAGGTTAATTTTAGGCATGCCACTCCAATAAATATGAAAAAATATTCATGTTCAGACATTTCTTGGGCCAGGTATAGAAGATATCCCTACTAATATTATAAATGTGAAAGTTTGGATGAATTACGCAAAATCAACTGAACGGATTTGAATGAAATTTTACACACAGATGGCTTATAAACTGGATTATAATATGTGATTCTTTTTATCCCGGTCAAAGGTTCCCTAGGGATTTTCAACCGTCCATAATGAACTGTTTCAAATACCCCCTATGGCAGCTGAATCACAACAAGGCATATTTTAGCCAATTAGATATTGGCTTATTTCAATTTCATTCCTTTTGGTTTGAACAATAAAGGCGCTCGTAACTCGTAACTCATGTAGTCACTGACGTGCATTATACGTCTATATAATGGACGTCAGCGATGCATGTAGTTCATAAGTTATTTTTGACATGCAATAAAAATTGACAAAGAAATATGAAACGTTGAATCCAAAAATATTTTGTTATTCACCCCATTTTACGGTATTTTTAATTATAGGTATTCAAATATAGAATGTAATGTTTTTTTTTTAAACTTAAGATCTCATTCGAAAATTAAAACAAAAATTTACCGAAAGACGCGAGTCATTTCTTTTTTTTATCGAAGTTTATTACCCGTAGCAAAATGAAATTTATGCGAAATTATTTCAGGGTGTCGATTTTTTATGTTTTTGAAACTTTAGTTTCTTCGTAAGTTTTCACTGTTTCGCTTCTATGTTTTAGAAAAGCAAGCACCTTATTTGAGTATCGTGAAGCATTGGTATACAGAATGTATACCTAATCGTTTTATTGTCTCTCCTATGATGAAATTGTTGAAGGTCTGCATTTAAATGCGATCACTGTGCAAAAGATACTACTGTCACATGATTAATTGAAGAAAACCTATTGGAGGTTTCGGGGATACTTGGGAGATGAGTTTGGTATGACTCAAAATGAAAAAAAAAAACAGCATACAAAAGTTACGAAATTTTGTTGCCGCTGGATTCTTCGTGAACTCATCATGAAAATAACGTAAAATATTTTGTTTTTAAGTGCGAACACGATGCGATCGTTCAAAGCTGTGTATGATATTGTGATAGAAGATAAAACATAGATTTATTGTTCCGGAATCAGAAAGATAGCAAAGTCTTTTATATGAATGTGTGAAGTCGACTGTTAATCCACAAAATTAGACTGGCGAGAATCATGGGCAAGGATTTGACTGTACTATTTTTCTCCTAGACGGGTCCTATCTGAAATAAACTACTTGAAGAACAAATCACAAATATAACACATTAATGTTGAGTAGATCACTACCATTCGGTTCCCAACTGTCGTTGAAAAAGTTAAAGAAAACGACTAAGAAGTAACATCCTATCGCACGATGTCAATTTTCAGCGCACATCGCGATGAGAGCAAAGTAATTTTCGATTCTGAAAAGTTGGAGCTCGTGATCCATTCCGCATTAAGTTTAGTTAGATCTTACATCTTGCAACTTCTTCATTATCCTAGAAATTAAAGATACGATGAGACATTTTATGGGGCCCCATACAAGGCCGAGAAAGCGTATGAAAAACATGTCCTCAGACAAATGATGCTTACCTATGTTTAAAAAAATAATTTGAACGAATTAAAAACTTTTAAAAATGTGATGGAGAATACTGTGACACCCGTTGCATAAAACCACCTCCACATACTTATTTCAAAGTAAATGATATGTTATATAAATATTCAAATTGATACATTTCATTGATTTATTGGTATTGACACAAGATAAAATAGTCTATTGATCAAATAATGATAAAGTAACAAAACATAACAGTTTAAGTGCGAGTAATGAAAAAGTAATATCCTCCTCTAATGTTCCCAATTTATGATTGATATTATTATTTAGATTGCTTATTGATATTGAATACAGAGATAACGTACGTAACGTGAGGCGGACAAACAAAAAAAATTGGACACGAGCTTAACATTTTTGATTAATCATAAGCCTAAAATTAATAATTTGCAGGACTGGACCTCGCGACCATGCTTATGGATTGATATCTTGATTCCATCACTGAATTACCACCACCTGTCAAAAATATGATGATAACTTAAGCTGAAAATGTATACTAACTTGAGATACATTATGAGAACCAATGCGTTCCCTGAGCATCCAACGACCATCATGACAATGTAGATCCCTCCTAACAAGTAGTTGACTGCAGGGTTCGGCGGAGGGAAGTGCAACCAATGTGAGTTGATCAGCATTAAATATTCGTCCGTATATAAACCGTATTCCTTCCACAGATTCACTGGCCACTGTTGCTTAAATTTTGCAACCAGAGATAATGGAGTTGGCGATGAGCTCCTTCCTAAAATAGATTCTATCCCCTTACTATTGTCAATTTGTTCATCCATACCATATACGTTTCTTTTCTCTCTTATTGCAATTAACGTATCGGATTTTTCCGGCAATTTTAACACATGAATGAACATTCTTCGACGTCTTTTCCATTGGATCAAATTGTTTGTTCGTCGCCACAGAAAACAATTATAGCACTTAAACGGTTTTAACATCACTAATTGGTCACTGTGTCCGCTTTTATTTAAATTAAACACTTTTGTTGTCGACTTGCCGTCTTTTGTCGTCATGGTATTCACATTGAAGCACTGTACTATCGCAGAAATAAATATTAACGCTACTTTGATTGTTTTAGTCATGTTTTTGTTTGTGTCGATATGTCGAAAATAGCCGGTGCTAAAAACACATCCTCTCGCGGCGGTTTCGGATGCGGAATGTTCAATGTTGTCCGCTGTCAGAGTGTGACAACGATGCTAGTTCGCCTTTTCCTAGGATACGGCATTTAAGCTCATAGATGACAAATTAGTTAATAGTTTTATAAGTAGGTAAATGAAGTTTAATTAGACAATATACCTAACCTAAGCAAATAGGCTACTCGTTCTTTTTTCTAAGGATTTATCGATTAATGCGGCATTTATATTCGGTATAATGATTTCTAAACGTTGACAATTTGAATTTTTAAGATTTTACCAGTGTAAATCTGATTAATTCATATTAATTTTTTATTAAAATAAACATACTCTTGGTTTGACCCGTAAAATCGCACAAACAATCGGTTCATCGTTAATATTTTATTGATAGATCCTTGGGGTATACAATTTGGACACATCTAACTGCTTCGCTACTGATTTGTGGGCTATATATTATGACAAACTTGTCCCAGTCCAAAGAAAATTCCCTCTTCTTTATTGACCTGGTTTCTGAATTTATTATTTCCACCTACACAAATAAATCGGATTATACCTATATAATGAAGTTTTACCATAGAAATGTTTTGCCGATTGCTGTCGGAGGAAGGTATCTGTTCAATCGAAGAGAATAGTCTGAGTGCTTTTAGTATTTTATTGCTCATATGTATAAATTCTTTCAGATTTCGTGCATCAAAGTAAAGTGAAGAATTAATATATTTTTTTATTTCTTATATGCGTGTTTCTTCAGCGTGTGTTTTGCTAACTGTATTACTTGTTGAATGTCTCTGAACATAATTTTAAAACAAAGTTATTTTAAGTAATACCTAAAATTGTTATTCATGAAATACAGCTATTTAGATTTGGATACGGGGCAAATGACAAAAGTTTTACAATAAATCTAAAGATATGTCGTTACTTTCGTTGAAGCTAATAAGTTTTTTTGCGAACATTTTTTAACCTAAAAGCTATCCTAAACGAGCGGTAGGTTTCACAAATTCAAAGAGCTTTATTTAAATGATTGAATTGTATCTTTACAATATGAATATTATTTGATGTATTTATTTTGTTTATTTAAAAAATATATCAATATTTATGTTGTGTTTTAAATTAGCTCAAAATATTTTGTTCTTATTATTTCCATAGCCAACCCTGACGAAGTATGTGTATTGAAGGTATTGGATCTAAGCCAATTTCTGTCTCGGGACACTTTTAATCTATGGTTATTGATGATTCATGACAGCTGGATATGGGATCAGTTGAAGATTTTTTTATGCATTTGCTTATTTGTGGTGAGTCTCAGTAAGATTTTGCAGCATTTACTAATTTACCATAAGTATAGAAAGCTAACTTTTGTCTTAATACTTTTAAAAACCGGCCAAGTGCATGTCGGGCCACGCGCCGTAGGGTTCCGTAGTTACCATATACCATACCATATTTAATACCACCTATCATTTTTCGTCTGCAAAAATAACTTTGTTTTTCACAGTGTTGGTATGAATGACAAAGTTATATTTGCGGTTTTGGAAAATGTGCTATATCTCGAAAACTAATTACTATATCTCGTTCAAACTGATTCTGCTTGAAAGTGTTTATTAAGATCTACAGTATATTTTTTTTAGATTTTTCACTCTCTTATTTCAAAAGTTGAAGGGGGGGGGGGGGGGGGGGTAAACATTTTACATTTTACCACTTTGGCGGTGTATATCTTTTAAACGGTTGACTTTGAGAAAAAGTTGTCTTAGAAACCTTAATGTTATTTTTAAAGACCTATCTATAAACACCCAACACGTGTTGGTTTAAAGAAAAAAATTTTTTTCAGTTTCAGTTCCATGTATTGGGAGCCCCCCCTTAATCTTTTATTTTTCTTATTTTTGTATTAAATTCGTTAAGCGGTTAACAGAATACATCTACCTACCAAGTTTAAACTGTGTAGTCTTAATACTTTCGGAATAAAGTGGCTGTGACATATGGACAGACAGACAGACATGACGAATCTATAAGGGTTCCGTTTTTTGCCATTTAGGCTACGGAACCCTAAAAAGGAAATAACAGGTGCAAGTTAATTCAAATTTCGATAACTTTTCCTTTACGAAATCAAATTCAAAGTATTGAAATGAGTGTTAACTAAAGATTAAATCACTCTTTAAATACCTAAGTTCATTAAATGCTACAATGAATACAAACACATATTTCTCGTGTTGTAAAGAAATGGAACGAATTTGTTGGTAATTATAAGGTATATGGAAAAATAAAAATAGGTAAGTAAATAATATAGTGTTCTGTTCCTACATACTTACCTATTTATTAGAAGGAGATTGACATGAAGAGGATGAATTAATAACTCTTCAGAAGTCCTCACTCTTTGAGCATTTGATAAACAGGATACTTATTCATTAGTAATAAACTGTTAATTATTAATAACTTTGTATTGGTAAGAGAACATTGTGATTTCTAAATAATGTGTAAAAAAAATTAATATTAAAGCTTTTTAGTTCGTTTTTGGCAGGGCAGTTGTGTTTTTAATATTTTTTTTAAGTTTACTTAAGTATTATAATATTCTTTGGTTTAGTTTTAGAATATGCATGTGCTGATCAAGCTTTTTCATTTGTTACCCATATTGTAATAATCCTTACTTCCTTACTTAATATTATAAATGCGAAAGTCCGTTTGTTTGTTTATTTGTTTGTTTGTTTGTTACGCCTTCACGTCCTAACTACTCAACCGATCATCATGAAATTTTGCATACACGTTGTCAGGAGTACAGAGAGGACATAGGGTACCTTTCATCCCGAAAAAAAGTATTGTGCTCGAGGGATAGCAAAAAACCTTTCCACGCAGACGAAGTCGCGGGCGGCCGCTAGTTATGAATAATAGGTATTTTTTTTACACAATTGCCCAAAAAAATAAATGCTTAAATAGATTTTGATGTGTGAGGTATCGTTAGAATCCTTACTTAACCTCTAGTGACACTGGCTATAGATTTTTTGAAGAAAGTCAATATGTCGGCTGAATGACGCCATTTCGTTATGTAAGAATATTTTTTTTATTCAATTATTAAATTATGAATTGATAGACCTGCACATTCCACATTTCAAAACTATAATTGACCGAGCGAGCACGAAGTGCAAGCGAAGCGTCTCTGCTTCAGCTTGGGCAAAAATTCTTTCGTATGTCCTTCGGCGGCTGTTCGTTTGTTCTCCTCTACAGGTCGCATTTCTCAACCGATACTCGTGAAAATTTGTAAGCAGGTTTGAAAATTATATTTTTTTTTGTCGAGCCAGTTTTTCGAAATTTTTCAAAATGGCGGAGATATGTGAAAAAAAACCTGTTTCAATCCGACTTTCCGGCGCTGTTTTTTTCCCTCTACAGGTCGCATTTCTCAACTGATTCTCGTGAAAATTTGTGAGCAGCTTCAAAAATTATATATTTTTTTTATCAAGCCTATATTTCGAAATTTTTCAAAATGGTGAAGATATGTAAACAAAACTTATTTTAGTCTGGTTTTCCGGCGCTGACTGTTCTCCTCTACAGGTCGCATTTCTCAACCGATTCTCGTGAAATTTTCTGAGCAGGTTTGATAATTATATAGAATTTTTCAGTCGGGCCAGTTTTCCAAAATTTTTCGAAATGACGGAGATATGTAAAAAAAATACATATTCCAACAATTTCGAAAAATGATCAAAAGTGTAACAAAACTTTTTTGTTAGCGGTGCAAAGTCAATTTTGTTTTTAGGGTTCCGTACCAAAATGGTAAAAATTTGAAGTGGAGCTACTAGGGCATGTGGGGTATCATATGAAAGAACGCCATTTGCACATTATCAATAATTTTTTCTTTTTGTTTTACGCCGCATAGTTTTTGACTTATGAGGAACAATGTAAAAAAAAATACAGTTCCCCGCCTTATCTCCGAAGTTTGCAAAGAAAAAAATCTGAAATAATTCTAAGTGATAGCAGTTTATATAAAGATTACAGGAAAAATAAAACGATGTCTCAATATAGCACACTTTTTTAGAAATTATCAAATTTCTAAAAAAGTTAACATTAGTTTCACTATCGGTCAAGAGATGGCGCTGACCTAAAACTGCAATACTAATTTTATTATTCTACTCTGCAGTGTGGTTTGATGGTGCAAATGATGGTACGGAACCCTCGGTGCGCGAGTCCAACTCGCTCTTGACCGGTTTTATTTTCTTTCACGTTACAAAATGGCGTCACGCAGCCGACATATTGACTTTTGTCAAAAAATCTATAACTCACATACATACAAACATACATGAACCCTGAACACAATCTTCTTTTTTTGGGTTGTCGTGTAATAATTACTCGTTAGCTCTTAGGGATATTCTCAAAATAATTTATGCACTCCTTTAATGAATCTTTTTGCAGACACATGTAAATCAAAACGTATTTTTTAAATAATTTACCTGAAATACATGAACAGAACAGTGATATTGCCCCAGCAGCCGACTGTCGCGAAAAACAAGTAGAGTCCACCCAGAGTCCTCTGCAAGGCTTCAGAAGGTGGAGGGAACTGCAACCAGTGCTCATTGATCAGATCCAGGTAGTCATCCGAAAAAAACCCTTGCCGCCATCTCTCTACGGGCCACAATCGCTTGAAATTTTCGATTAATAAAGCATGTTTGTCTACGCTCGTAAAGTTGGTGGGTTCAGTTGTATTCTGCGTAAAGGTTGAGGGCACTTCCTCCCCTTCTTCTGCACTTATATTATTTGCCTCTTCAATGCTTCTCACCTCTCGTCCATAACTTAAATCGAAAGAATTCGAACATCCATTTAAAGCTCTGGTAAAATTTATTTCTTCCATAATGTCTTCAACTTTTGCGGAATTAGTAACTTTGGATTTTGTCGCGGCTTGGATTATAAATTCACTGTTGCATAAAGTGCTTAAAACAGTTGCGAATGACATGCAAGTGAACAGAATCATGTTTATAATGACGATTAAGTAAAATATGTAAGTTTTCTTTACAACAACACGTGCTTCCTCCTGGGAAACTTACTTTATTTTGTGAGGCATATTCTGTACGTCGTCGGTGACTTCAAATCTGCGGAATTACATCAATGATGCCCTGGAGACCTCTTTAGTTCTCATACTTAAGCTGATTAACGTTGGCAAACTTCGATAAAGTCTTAAATGGCATATTAGTCTGATTAGTTGGCCTTGATGCCACTACAAGTAAATTGCATAAGGAGTTTGAGTATCCATTTATTCATATAGTTACAATATAAAAGCAGATATTTATCCTTGAACCAACTTTGTGTTATATTGGCACTGCTGCATATAGTTCCTAAACTTTTCATTTTTTCCGGTATTGTGTCGTATTTTTTTTGTTCTTTTTAGGGTTCCGTACCAAAATGGTAAAAAAGGAACCCTTATGGTGTGACTCAGTCTGTCTGTCTGTCACAGCTGGATATCTCGAGAACTACTAATGGTATCAACTTGAAATTTAGAATAGTTTAAGATGACATTTGCCCAACTATTTTGCAAATAAGAAAGAAATAATAAAATTAATAATTTTTTTACAACAGGGACTGAAAAGGGGTCTTAAAATTTTTAGTGAGGTGACTAGGGCATGTGGGGTATCATATGAAAAAAGAGCGCTGTTTGCACATTTTAAAACAATTTTTTCTTTTTTCTTAGGCCGCATAGTTTTCGACTTATGATGAAAAATGTAAAAAAAAATACCGTTCCCCCCCCTTATCTCCGAAGTTTGCAAAGAGAAAAATCTGAAATAATTCTATGTGATATTAGTTTATGTAAAGATTACAGGAAAAATAAAACGATGTCTCAATATAACACACTTTTTTAGAAATTCAAAAAACAAACAAAAATTTTTTTGTTTCACTTCCAGTCAACAGATGGCGCTGTCCTAAGCATGCTAACCTAAGGGCAAAAAATAGTTCCACTATCGGTCAAGAGATGGCGCAACCTAACACTACAATAATAAATTGGTGGCTGGTTCTAATATAATTACCTACTATTTGCCGTACGAATAAACGAAGAATAAGTTCATACTTTACTAAGTAATTATATATATATATTACTATATAGTAATATAATAATAACGAGGAGCTCGGTGGCGCAGTGGTTTAGCGCCTGGACCAGCGATTGCGGAGGTTAAGCAACGTTCGCAAGGTTCGGTCATGGGATGGGTGACCAAAAATTTATTATCACGAGCTCCTTCGTGCTTCGGAAGGCACGTTAAGCCGTTGGTCCCGGCTGCATTTGCAGTCGTTAACACCCACCAATCCGCATTGGGCCCGCGTGGTGGGTTATGGCCCGTCCTCCTTATCCACCCATAAGGAAGGCCTGTGCCCCAGCAGTGGGGACATTAAAATGGCTGATGGACTAGTAATATAAACATTTTGCAATGTGGAGTGGCTGAAACGTTTTTCAGTCACCATAAGCAGCATTTGTAAATTAACTGTCCGGCTGTTCGCCCTTCCACCTGTCTGCCGTTTATCCTACTTTTTTAAAGACTGTCCTAAAATAACATATCCAAATATATTTATGATTGTACGGAACCCTCGGTGCGCGAGTCCGACTCGCTCTTGACCGGTTTTTTTTTTCTTGGGTTTCCACTTATCTTGGTGGCCAGAAAAACAATTAAAACTACACTGGGCCGCAAAGAAAACGGATCACCACGTTATTTCCATACGAATACGTAGTATATCAAAAAACATGCTCATTTCACAGTCTTATTGATAAAATAAAAAAAAAATACCATCTCTGTAATGATAAATTATACATATTATGTTGATGGATGATTTGAATGTTAAAGTGTAGATTAAGCATTTCAAAGAAATATACTGACTCCTCTTGATTTCCATAAAAAAGAATAAACGTAAACTTTAATTTTAATATGGAATTAATCTAATGATTATTTTACTGCATGTTTGAGGAATTTTAAAACTTTTTGCATAAGTTGAACATTTGGTCTAGCCATCGATTTATTATAAATTATTCATAGAGAATTAAAAAAAAACGCATTTTTTTATCAATAACATTGTGAAGTGAGCATGTTTCTTGATATTTGTATGAAAATAACGTGTTGACCAGTTTTCTTTATGTATGGGTAAAATGGTGGGATACTTTTTACTCTTGTCTTTTCTTTAGTGGTATATATCATAAAAAACGAAGCCAGATAAAAACAGAACAAACAAAGAGGTTTTACTACAACTTAATACATAAGTACCTACAAAATACGAAAATAATGTTTAGTTCATTATTACATAAACAAACAGAAATAATTTGGACATAAATTAATTCAATAAAATTATACCTCCGAAACAATGTAACAAGTAGGATATTAATGATGTCTCCGACATTATTCAGATTCTCTGTCAAATCAGTAGATACCGAGTAAATAGGCGGTCGTACTTATAAACTCAAAGTTATGTGATTCTAACACAAATTAACTAACTATTCGTAACAAAAGCTTACGGTTGGGTAACTAACTCCATATCCCCCTGGCTATATATCACTGCTTGAGATGTTTGTGTTCACTTCACTACCATAAGAGTAGTGCGCACGGAACTTTCGATCTTATAAGAGAGACAGAATAAAGTGTCGGTCCGTTTGACTGGCTACTTTTATTAAGCAAAAGTTATTGTAGGTAATTTGTTCTTTAGTTAAGACACGTCCGTGTAAACCAGGGTTGCCACCTTTAGGAACATAAAAGTCGGGACAAGTTCTGACATTGGATCATTTAAGCGTCATATGGGAAAATACTCGCTCAACATCGAAGGCGGTATACTTAACGAGATACAAAGCAAAATAAGGCATTTAACTTGCTGTCCTTTATGGTTTTAAATATGTCGACCCATTTTTATATCAACACTAATTTTGATTGCGTGTTCTCATCAAAAATCGGGACAAAACTGATGGATCGTCGTCGGGACGCGGGACTATTTCATTGAAATCGGGACTGTCCCGGCAAAATCGGGACGTGTGGCAACCCTGGTGTAAACATTGTACAAATAATATGTGTTAGGTTAGGACACAGTATTTTATTGGAATCTATTATTTATCGTTTGCTCAATCAGGAATTTAAAATAAACGCTTGATGTGACTGCTGATTTGAGCCGTAAGGAGTATCCAGACTTCTTTAGACTTCAATATTGTACTAAATTATACCTATTAAGGTGTAACTAAATTACATCAATTTAGAACGATATTGAACTCTAAAATGTGCTGTCGGATTGATCAGACTTTCTAAATCGGAAGGTGTGGATATTTTTTATTATTCGTTTTAGTATTTGCGCGTCAAAGATTATAAAATTTTGCTAAAGTAAAATTCATAAAAATAAATGCATATTTGTATGTTTGTCCTCTACGCGTTCTCATACATTCATCTTACTGATGAAACTTTGAAATTCTGCTTTCCCTAGGAGTTATCAAAAAAAATTCTTAGTGCTCGCATTAAAAAAAGGAATCCTTGTGCAATATTTTAAGTTCTTAGTCCCAATAAAAAAAATTGGATTAAAAGTGAAAAAAGCGAACAAATCGATGACAAACTTGAAAATTTACATCGCGTAGTTGTATCGAGCAACAAAGTACTCGTACCTACGTAGCGTATTTTGTGATCGAGCGTTCCTCGTGTTTACGAAAATTTTCCGGTAGACTGTTTCCCTGTGATATTACTTACATATTATTATCAAGCTGTAATGGAAATATTGTTTGTAAATAGGGAGACGGAAATCATATTGGAAATTATAATCAGAATTTTGATTATGACAGGACAGTAGGTAGTCGAGATCGCTACCCGTTACCATCGTTACCTATCTACCTCGTAAATAAAATAAAAATTAACCATGTTATTACAAAAGATTTTTAAACACTGTCTAACTAAACACCTGTTTAAATGTAATGCTGTCTCTGTCAAACAATATCATCAATATAAACCCTGAAATTTTCATCATTTGGTTCCCGCCGTGTGGTGGTTCCACTCATGATTACAAGCAACTTTTACTATGGGGCCAACTCTCCTGCTCGCAAAAAAAAATCAGCTGTTCCATACAAAAGTGCAGTACCTACTCGACCTTATTGTATGGAACAGCTGATTTTTTTTGCGAGCAGGAGAGTAGGCTCCATAGTAAAAGTTGCTTGTAATCATGAGTGGAACCACCCCACGGCGGGAACCAAATGATTAAAATTTCAGCGTGTATATAAATGTGATGCTATGATATAACAATATCATAGCATCACATTTAAACAGGTGTTTAGTTAAACAGTGTTTAAAAAGCTTTTGTAATAACACGGTAAGATTCTGTGGTTGTACCTAGTAGTGTAGGAAATAAAGCGATCTTTTGTATGGAGGGAGACCCCAACATTAAATCCTCAGTCCATGAAACTTTACAGGGATGTAATAGGTATAGTATGAACCAAAACCTATGTACAAAAATCCAAAAACAAAGAAAAATCGATTTAGATTATTTAAAAAATATGTTTTATTTATGATACTTTAACATACTGTAAAGTTTCGTCTACTGAGGATTTACTGTGGACCGTGGGGGTCCATCCTCAGTAGACGAAACCACTCAGTGGATCCCCACTACCTTCCTTTTCTAAACTATAGGAGCGAGCGGTTCTGTTATGAAGTAAACAAAATGACTTTCGACTGCATCATTACGTTTTAAGGGTTCCGTACCCAAAGGGTAAAAACGGGACCCTATTACTGAGACTCCGCTGTCCGTCTTTCTGTCTGTGTGTCTAGACAGACAGACGTCTGTCACCAGGCTGTATCTCATGAACCGTGATAGCTAGACAGTTGAAATTTTCACAGATGATGTATTTCTGTTGCCGCTATAACAACAAATACTAAAAACAGGATAAAATAAATATTTAAGGGGGGCTCCCATACAACAAACGTGATTTTTTGCCGTTTTTTGCTCGATATTAATAACGACAATAAGTAGACAGTTAAAATTTTAACAGATGATGTATTTCTGTTGCTACTATAACAACAAATACTAAAAACAATAAAATACTTATTTAAGGGGGGCTCCCATACAACATAAGTGTTTTTTTGCCGTTTTTTGGTACGGAACCCTTCGTGCGCGAGCCCAACTCGCACTTGGCCGATTTTTTTACTCATGTGGTTGACAATGCATGTGTTCATTGAGGACCTTCATATAATTGACTGCTATATGCAATGCATCTCCAGTGCATAGACGTGGCTTATCAGCCGCTCTGGTAATAGTAATTTAATTTATGATTTGATTGATTGCCACTTGATCCGGTTATTGTCTTGCTTTCAATCACTGGAATGCTTATCTAATATTGACATTGACTTAAGCGTTAGTAGCGAACGCCCGCGGTTTCGTCTGCGTGGATAGTATTTTGTCTATCCCTCGGGAACTGATATTTTTTTTGGGATGGAAGGTACTCTATATCCTTTTCTGCACCCCTGACGTTATGTATGCACAATTTCACGATGGTAAGACGTGAAGGCATAACAAACAATCAAACAAACTGACTTTCGAATTTATAATATTAAGTAAGGATTAAGTTCTTTACTTATGTCATAAAAAAATACCACCTCATTGTTTAGATCTGAAATAATAAATCTTGGGTAATATCAAAGACCATACAACAATACTAAATATACAAGGTGAAATCAAAGTCATTGATTTCAACTAAACTAACTGAAACTAACTGATAGCTAAAACTAACTGAAAGCGTTGGTCTGCGCCGTCGGCCAAAAATAAGCACAAGGATTAGCAGAGATAATGAATTTAAACGCACGGTTCTCAAAAGATCACAAAGCAAAAATCAGCTGCAAATTATAGACGTCGTCGTCTCAGTCGATAATTCCTTGCTTTTTTCCCGTTCCGTCTCTGTCAGTCATGCTGGCAGCGGTCGCGCTAGCCAGCGACTTTAGTCATCAAAAAATCTATAACACTAACCCTCGTATCTATAGACGAGTACCTAAGTATGTAATGACTTGAGTAAAACTTGCAATTTTCAAATGCTCCAAATATAATATTCACATGCAATTCAATGAATCCGAAAGTCCGTTTGTTTGTTACGCCTTAACTGCTGAACCGATTATCATGAAATTTTGCATACACGTTTTCAGGGGTATAGAAAAGGACATAGGGTACCTTTCATCCAGGAAAAAGTATTGTTTCCGAGGGATAGCAAAAAACATTTCCACGCAGACGAAGACGCGGGCGGCCGCTAGTAAACAGTTAAAAATATTATTACCATTTCTTTTTGTATATTATGATAAATGTTCCACTTGAGGAGCTGTGTCGATTTTTAACACGTTTTTATTAGGTTGCTTTCTCGTTTGTGTTCGTTTGTTTGTTTCTCCGCAAAGTTTGTGAACGATATTGTACTAGCTTCCCGATGAGCTAGAAACTTGAAACTTTGAACACAGGTCAAAACTGGAAGGCAATGCAATATTATGGTATCATTGAACTGATCTGATGATGGATCCGGAAGAAGGCCACAGGATATCTATGATGAAACCATACAACCCCATCGTGTTTGGGCTCGTTACAATCGTCTTGACGAGTACTCTAATGGAAGACAAGATCTAGGGTCTGATGATGAAGCTGAAAGGCCATGCCATAGGAACTCAATATTGAAACCGTGCAAACCCATCAAATTTGGGTTTGTTTAAATCGTCTTGACGAGTTCTTTGTTGGGAAATAGTTTCCAGGGTCTGATGATGGAGCCGGAAGAAGGACACAGGAACTCTTTAATAAAACCACGCTACCCCATCGAGATTGGTCTCGTTAAAATCGTCTTGACGAGTACTTTGTTGAAAAATAGTGTCCGAGGATGTTATGATGGAGCCGGAGGAAGGACGTAGAAACTTTATAATAAAAACCCTATACCTACAGAAATTTTAAACCTAAAAACGTGGGGCGCATACTAAAGACAATATGGATGATAAATTTTACAGAATGCGCCCCACGTTTTTAGGTTTATGATTTCTGTAGGTTATAAATATATACAGAAGAATTTATTTTTTTCTTTTTATTCTGTTTTTACTAGTCCGTTTTAAAATAATGAAAAGAGCTATTCAAAAAATACTATTAGATACTATTTTAGAGGGCAAGGTGTTTCCTTTTTTTTAAATATTGGCCTGGTGTAACTAAAAATATGTAAATGAATTGGAGGCGCTAGTGGATAGCTATAAGCGCCTAAAGAAACAAAATATTTTTTTGATTAATTTTTTAGTTGGGGTGTATGTTTTTCAACAGTGAATTTTTTTATAGGAACTCCAAAACGTTGTTAATGTCATATTTTATAAAAAAAAACGCAATTAATGGCTTATCTATATTTTAAAACCTAACTGAACCCCTAAACATTTTAACTTCAAAGGCGTACTTACTCATCCGACTTGATTTAGAATAATAGGTTTATTTCTCTGTATCCTTATCCTAAAAACTTTAATGTGAAAAAAGATGAAGGTAATCTGGAGATTTGCCGCAGACGTAATATGTTTATTCTTTTCGGCTCAGTGACATGAAAACCGTGTTTGCTTAGGATATTTATCTATGGAAAACTCTGCAGAATTTCAGCTGACGCGACGTGTTCATCGGGAGTAGACGGATTAAGTATTATGCTGTGATATGGGTTTGTCACATTATCGACATTTTTGTGACAGCTATTGAATAATATGTCGATAGAACACTGAAATAAGTATTTTTAAAGTTTAACTTCGTGAATAAGTAATATAACATAGGATCAAGTAGAGTTATTACATAAAATTTTTAAACACCTGTTTAACTTAGACATTGCTTGTCTGAGTCACTCATTCTGCCCATTTCAACATGGTTTCCTAAAGAGACGCTTGACTGTTTCGAACTCGGCGCTATTTAATAATTTCCTTACGAAGACGATGGACTCTGGGGGACAAGTAGATGTTATATAATTACCGACTACAGTAAAGCTTTTGACAGGATTAATCATAACACACTAATTGCTAAGCTTTTGCGCATCGGTATATTTGGCGATCTACTGAGGTGGTTTTCCTCTTACATTGAGTTCAGATTGCAGGCGATAGTAGTCAGTAACTTCACATCTAGCTGGACTACTGTCCTCAGTGGTGTTTCGCAAGGTTCACTGCTTGGGCCTTTGCTATTTGTTATTTTTATAGCTGACATTAATGTGTGCTTTAAACACTCACATTTACTATGTTTTGCAGACGATATGAAAATCTACGCTGATGTGAGATCCATAAGTGATGCAATAGCCTTGCAATCTGATTTAAATAAACTTCAGGCTTATTTTCGGGTGAACGATCTTGATTTAAACCCCTCTAAGTGTTGTTTGGTGACGTTTACACGCAAGAAAAATCAGATTTTATTTAATTACACTCTCAAGGATGCCGCTTTGGTAACTAAATCTACAGTGAAGGATTTGGGAGTTCTCCAAGACTCAAAACTTCTGTTTGAAGCCCACATCGATAGTATCGTATCTAAAGCTTCTAAGTCCTTGGATTTCGTTATGCGTTGTGCGAAGGAGTTCTCCCTTGTTAAAACATTTAAAATTATTTTCTGTTCATTCGTTCGAAGCTCTCTTGAATAAGCCAGTCAAATTTGGAATCCCCGCTACGATGTCTACATTTCGCGAATTGAAAATATACAAAAACAGTTTATTCGTTTTCTTTGCTACCGTACCAAGAATTAATACAATTCATCCAATTACTACGAGCTATGTAGAAAGCATCATCTATTTCCACTTGCTCTGCGTCGTGACATCAATGACATTATTTTTTTATTAAAAATTGCATCTAGCTCGATTGACTGTCCTGAGCTATTGGCGCAGATTTCGCTGAGGGTACCCTCAAAGACCCTAAGAAATAATTCAGTTTTATCCCTCCCCCTAGCTCATACGAACTACAGGCAAAACGAATTTATATGGCGTGCCAGCGATAGCTTTAACCGAATTAATATTGCTGTAGATTTCGATTTGTTTAATACTAGCGTCAATGCGGCGAGGAATGCGTTAAGTAAACAGTTTTTTGATGATCACTGTATCCATATTAGTTACTTAAGACCTTGGTTAAGACTTGTTACTGATGCAGTCTAGTTATTATTGATTTGTTCTGTTTTTGTGAGTTGGTTTAAGTTTAATCTTTTGTAAATTGCAAGTAATTAATCGGTTCCTTTTCTATGATTCTTATAAGGTGTAGGTATAATTTGATATTTATATAATTATTTGTGAGGACCTATAATTGGCCATCTGTTGCTATTTTCTTATCATATTTTATGTAATGTAGGCTGTCGGTCCTCCTAAGAAAAAAAAATTGTTATGCTTACTTTTTTGAGAATATTGCTTAAAAGAGACAGCATCACATTTAATTATTAATATTACAAAAAGTTAAATAGGTGTTTAAAAATCTTTTGTAATAACACCGAGGATGTTCTGCCATTTATTTGTTTTACCACTCAAGAGATTTGTTGGTTGGTCTGTATTATAATTTCATGTTAGAAAGATATTGTGTAAGTTAGTTTTTTGTTATTATTATTCCGACACATACGTGTTTATTAAAAGCTTACCTTCGCTTAATTTCACTGTATTTTTTCACGAATAAATTGCCAACAAAAACCTCCAAAGTGCTTTAATCGAGTTTCTTAATTTCTTTGTTATTATTCTCGTTCATTGTCGGTTACGTTTTCTAACTAAATTAAAAAAAACAACCCTTTGAGAAAACGCTATAGCAAGCAAGAAGAGGGACAAATTAACTCGTTAGGGCCGGAACAATGTACTTGGGATTTTTCTTCTTAAGGCAACTATAACCCTCAAGTGACACCCTCATCTTAATTAAATTTATTGCTCTTACGCACTTAGCGTTAGCGTACATAATGTATCGAAAATTTACATGTACAGATTGAAGTTAAGGCACAGAATGGATTTTTAACGAAAAAAATTCAAGATATATGCCTCGTACTCTAGTACATAAGTACTACTAGAGTGGGGATAAGTTCGCGCATGGGCTCTTGTGAGCGACCAATAGCACGCGCTCCTTTCCCGCCGCCCGCGCCCCTCACCGCTACCCATGCCCAAAATACGCGTCCCGCACAATCCCCACCCGATTTCAAGATATATGCCTCGTACTGTACCGTATAAAAAGGACACTATCCTCCCCGCCCCAGAATCATTTACCTCACCACACCTCGCGAGTTCGTATGCCGAATCGTATGCTCATTTAGTCGTGTTATCAACGTCAACCTAATTTGATATTCAAAGCAATGCATCGTAACTCTTTAGTCGTGTTTGTCAACTTATTTTGATATTCAATTTAAAAAGTTCGAATTATGAATTGAACGCCGTTCATGCAGTACAAACTGCACGGTAGCCCTAGAGTCTTTACGCGTGTCCAAAAACGTCATCTGACGCCATCTGTTGATAATGACGAGGTTGTATGGAGTTTCTGGGGAGTGGCTAAGGTTCTATAATTTATTTACAAATAAAAATCTCAGTAAAATATAGTTGTTTGTAGTAGTAGTTAGCAAAAGAGCAAAAAGTGGCCACTTAAGGGACTTTTGCTAACTACTACTACAACGAACTAAATTTTACTGAGGTTA
This sequence comes from Agriphila geniculea, assembly GCA_943789525.1. NCBI lineage: Eukaryota > Metazoa > Arthropoda > Insecta > Lepidoptera > Crambidae > Agriphila > Agriphila geniculea. Next base: position 12,880,094 of record OX038882.1, on the reverse strand, counting down.
TTGTTTGTAAATAAACTATAGAACCTTAGCTTCAATCTGAATATTTGAATTTACATTATGTACTTAGCGAACAATTAATTTAATTAAAATGAGGGTGCCACTTGAGGGTTATAGTCGCCTTAAATATTACGTCGTGACAGGGTAATGAAGGCAGTGAGGTTTGCGTGGCTGGCATGACAATAGCGTAACCCTTGAATCATTTTTTATTAAGATTAATATTTAACCTCTGCCCAGGAAAGCGATTTGGTTAACTTAAGGTTAGTGCGTGCTTTCGTGGAAATTATAAGTATTAGCTGGCAACCTTTTTAGTTTAGCCATATTATGAAATCCGTGATTGATCCGAGTTTGTTTGAACTTTAAACAAACTTAACTGGCAATCTTTTTTAGTAAAGCCATCATGGGCGTAGCCAGGCCAGTTTTTCGGGAGGGTCGGTCGGTATAGGTTAAAAAAAACGCTTGACAGAAAAAAGAATTTTACTAAGTATCTGTCTTTATTTCGGGATATGAACCCCCAAATCCCCCCTCGCTACGATTAACACTTTTTATTCTTTTTTTAGGGCTCCGTAGTCAAGTCAACAAGGAATATAGTTGCCCATCATGTTCGCCATGTCCGTCTGTCCATCCGTCCATTCGTCTGTCCGTCCGCGAGTGTTTGGTATGAATGTGTATATTAATCTCGCCATAAAAGTGATAGAATAAAATCTTGAAAAGTATTTTTTTTAGTGCAGCTTCCCTACATGTCCAGTGAGGATGATATTTTTTTCTCGGCAAGGCAATATCATATTGTGGTGTGTCGTTGCATAGGTTTTTTTTAGATTTGTGTGTGAATACCATTTTTCGATTTAGAGATCTGTTTACGGACGTAGTGGCGCTGTACTAATTTCCTACAAAATTATGAGATTCGAGTAATTTTACGCGCGTTATTTTTCTCGATAGCTGTTCGTGCTATGGGTACCGTTTGCGAAATTAATATTAAGCTTTAAAATACAAATTTTGTTAGAGTCAAGTGTCCCCTTCCCCTTTTACCATGAAAAGGGTTGCTATTGGATACGTCAAAAAATTCAGGACAGTCCTTACTAATATTACCTATAAATTCAAAAAGTTTGTTACAAAATACATGTTACCGAGACATATTTCCACGATAACAACGCGGGCCACTGACATGAAATTAATCCTTACTAATCCTTACTATATACTCCTAATACATAATATTTCAATACAAAAAGGAAAATGTGACACTTTCACATTTTCCTTTTTGTATTCGTCGAGAAAGCCTCCAAACAAGGAAACTGGCGTGAATAAAGTTGTCTACCTTTCTATGATATTGCGAGCAGGGTGTGGGTGTGGCTTAATAAACCCTGTGCTCACCTCAAAGACTAATAAGAGGATGTATTTCGCGTTAAGGCTCGGTTACCCTGGAACATTTGTCTCTGTCTTTTTTTTTACATGTAAAGAGTTAGGAAAATATCCTCACTTCTGCACTTTGGATGTTTTTCGTTGTGTGATGAAAAACATCATTATCATTATCACAATTATCTTTTTTGAATAAAAGTAATTAACAGTATATTAAAATGTATTTTGATGTAAAATTCAATACTTTTCCGCTGTTATTTACGGCAAATATATTTACCTACGCAAGCGCTTTTGATGATATTCTGTTTTTTTTTTCAATCATCTGTGAGGTTTATATTTTGTAGCAACTAGAGAATCCCTTTTATTACGCCGAAGGAACACCAAAAACTGGCACATAGAGGAAATAATTCGGGCATGAGCGAATTTTGGCATAGTTGTAGGGAATAGTGTCTAAAACAACATACTCAAAGTACTGACAGATGGGGGGGAGCTAACGGGGGGAGGGGGGTGTAAAGGTCCCCTTTTTTAGTTTTTCGTAAATAACTCGTAAACGGTGGCCCATAACAAAATGTGTTTAATTATTTAAATAATACTCACAAAATTTTCTACAAAAAATATTCCGTGCACTTTATCGCTAGGATTAATATTTATTGAGATATGGAGTAAGTTTACGTTTTTTTACTCATGTGATTTGGAGGGAAGAAGATGGAAAAACCATAAAAAACTTATAGTGGGGGAAATAAGCACCATGCCCTTGCACATCGTGATAAGAATGTAAAACTTGGCATAGGTGTTTATAAGATAAAACCAAGTTGATTTAGTTCGGTAACCTTCGGTCCCCCCCTCTGGGGGCCCGAAGCCCCCAGAGGGCCCTCCTCACGGCCGTGCTCCAAAAGCGCCCCCGCCGGTCGTCGAATCGAAGCAAGCTATTATGACAAGATTGGTATCAATTTAGAATAAATCAATAATGTTGAATTCGTTTTATGTATAAAAAATCAATTTATTAAGTGGTTTCTGAAAAATTACACAAGAAATGACTATAACAACATTTTTGTATTGTACTTTTAAATATTTTTTTTCGCTATTTACCCAGCGAACTAAAATATATGGAAGCGTAATTGCAAACAAATATTGCTTAAAAAATGGTACCACAGGGCCGAAAAAAGTACAACCCGCTCAGCTTTAGTCGGGCCAGCCACGAACCCGGTGTCTGACGTTAGTGTTCTTTTCAATAAATTGCAGTTTGTACTGTAGAGAAAAGATAGGAAGAGAAAGTTTATTAGAAATGACGTCCTTTATAGTCAAATGGTGTAAAAGATTCAAAGAAGGCAGTAAAAAGATGCAGAAAAAACGTATCTTATTTTTTCGTTTATGTATAGAAAATATCTATGAGTATACAAATTATGGTCGCGCTAATAAGCAACCAGTGTTTAGACGCTTTGTGCTGCATAATTAAATGTCAGCATTTTTAGCTCTATCCACTTAGTTGTACTTTTCATGTGGTGCCATTTTTTGAGCACAATGCTTATTCCATAGATTTTAGTTCGCTATATTTACCTATTGTTTATAAAAGTACTTGAAAGTTAAATTTTTTCAAATCTGCATTAAATGGGCTTTGTTAAAATATTTTTTGTTTGCAAATAAGAACATCAGTGTAATTCTACGGTGACTTAAATTGAAAAAATAATGTAAGTAGTAAAAAAATTAAGTTCTAGTCATTTATTGTGTAATTTTTCAGAAACAACTTTATAAATTGATTTTTTTTACGTAAAACGAATTTAACAATATTGATTTATTCGAAAATGATACCAATATTGTCATAGTAGCTTGCTTCGATCTTGTAGATTGTTTTATCCGACGACCGGCGGGAGCGCTTTTCGAGCACGGCTCTCCCCACACCAGAGGGGGGACCGAAGGTTACCGAACTAAATCAACTTGGTTTTATCTTATGAACACCTGTGCCAAGTTTCACATTCTTATCACGATGTGCAAGGGCATGGTGTTTATTTCCCCCACTAAAAGCTTTTTTATGATTTTTCCATCTTCTTCGCTTCATATCTCAATAAATATTAATCCTAACGATAAAATGCACGAAATATTTTTTGTAGACAATTTTGTGAGTATTATTTAAATAATTAAAGACATTTTGTTATGGGCCACCGTTTATGAGTTATTTACGATAAACTAAAAAAGGGGACCTTTACACCCCCCTCCCCCCGTTAGCTCCACCCCCATCCATCAGTACTTTTAGTATGTTATTTTAAACACCATTCCCTACAACTATGCCAAAATTCGCTCATGACCTAATTATTTCCCCTAATTTTCATTCGTTTGGCGGACTACGAGTATTAAGCTTGTCGTATGATTTTTTTGTGGCTACAACTTTACGTTTTTTATATAAAAAATTACCCCCAAAAAATTTTTTTCCTTTTATGGACCCTTAAGAGATAGTTCTATGTGGATTTGGTCACACTTTTCACTGTTTAATTAAACGCTTGTTGCATGAGGAAATTAAAGATAAAAGCATATCAAAGATTGTCATAGAAATTGAAGTACGCGTATAAATTAGATTTGTACATATATTTTCGTTAAGACAAAGAAACATGTTCTTTCTAAATATAATATTGAATGTTCGCATACATTGTTATACATGTGTTCTGTTTAATCCTTATCATAAATAAAGGTCAATAAATAAAATTAAGTAAGTACTTGAATAATTCATAACATAAGTTGCTATTTGTTGATATTTGATATATTAAGTAAATTTAAGTACCTTCACTATAGCCTCTGTGGTCTATTGGTTCGCCCACTCGTGTAAGATGCAGGGGTCCCGGGATCGATTCCCAGGGGGGTACAATTTGCACTCGGTTTGGTTGGTGGTAGGGCTTATTTTCAAGTCCGCCTGGCTAGCTAGTAGCTACCACTATCTTATCTAAGTATGACGCCATAACAACAACAATTTAAAAATTGTTGTGTTCCGGCAGTTAGAGGTAAGATAGCCAGTTCCTCAGTGATGAGGGTTCCGGATGTAGCACTTCCACCTTCGGCCTTATCGTCATTTAACATCAGGTGAGGTGAAGGCCAAGCATTATTCCGTTGTGCATAAAAAAAAGGAAATAATTTATAAAAAAAAAAAAAAGGTCTTGTAGATTTTAACCACTTGTTCCCATCAAATATTCTGCTGTTGTGTCGAGGGTCAACTAAATTATTCGTTCGTTAATACGAAGATCATCAAAATCCAGGTTAACGTTAATTGTTTCAGGGATTATCTTTATTGTGAGATTAAAATACGCATGTGTACTCGACGTGCTTTAGATTTTCACAAAATCATGTTTTTACCTTTAAAATTAATGAAAAAGGTACACTGATAAAAACAAAGTAATGTAAGTATTATGGGCGCTTTGTAAATTTTATTATGTTAGTTTCAGATAGATTCATTCGAACAAAGTAGTTTTTCCTGTTTTTGAATTAAAACTTTAAATTGTAATTTATTAGAATTACTTAATAAACTAGGTATTACCTAATTAGTTGGTTTGTTAGCGCTGTACCTATATAGAAAAAATAGTACCTAATTAGAAAAACTTAATTTTTTGATCATTTGTACATTTCGTATGCGTTTGATAATTTGTTAATTTTGATGAAATAACAAAATACTTAACTCCATTAACATACTTAATGTTGTAAATAAATTAGCTTAGAAAGGACAAAAACGCCTTGAATATGTTGGTGGTTGGTTTGAAGATGTTTTGTTGGAGCCCACAATGTCAAAGTGTCTATTTCTTGTTTAAGTATAAGTTACTTAGAACTTTTTCAATGTGGAGGGAGAAATGTGCGAAACGTAGATTTATGCTTGTTTTCTTTTCTTTCTATTTCAGAATTATAGACACTGTGATTCTGAAATAGATACCTATAATATAGATAATTTATAATATAGAGTACCTACCTATTATTTTAAATAATATCGTGAGCAATGCAAAGCTTTAAACCATAATAAGTGTTTAAAAAATTGAGCTCTTTCAATTTGTTTTGAAACAATAAAATATGTATGGTACTAAACTTATGAAGTACACAAGTTAACATTGTATAGTTTCTCCAATAATAACAGACAATTATATACTGCTAAAAAAAGGGGCCATCATATTATTTTCCATACAAAAGAGCTAAGTTAAGCCGAAACGGTAAACGGTATGTATGGATGGGATTATTATGTTCTCAAAAGAAAATAGGAGTAATACACGATTTTCTATACAAAAGAAAAGTTCTGAAAGATAAGATATTTTTCTGATAAATTCAATCTGGTTTTATTGAAATAAATAAAAAATCTTAACTTTCGCGTGTTTTTGTATGAAACTCCAATTTCTTTTTATTCTAACTGACACACGGTGAAAAGGTAAATTATACAGTTAATTCGATAGTAAAGTCGGCATAAGTTGACTACTACAGCTTTCGAACAATATCAAATTAAAATAAAATCAGATTGAATTTACTAGAAAAATACTTTTCAGAACTTTTATTTTGTATAGAAAATCATGTATTGCTCCTATTTTCTTTTGAGAAGATAATAATACCATCCATAAATACCGTTTACCGTTTTAAAAGTTATAAATCAAACCTTTTATTACTGAAATTTAGTATTTGTCGAAATGGAAGCTCGTGGACTTAACTTTAAATTCCAATCTCTTCCAAAGCCGAGGAAATGATGCGAAAGATTGTTTGAAGATATAATAAATTCTTTGTAAATTGGGATAACGCCCTAGAATCGGAGACCTCTCGGATCCGTTTATCATAAGACGGATACTTTTTATAAGAATATTGGGTGCGGCGCGAAAGTACCTTGTATCTAAATACCTACCTGTATCTTATACCTTTAAAAGAGCAATTCTTGTATATTTATTTATTTATAAATTTATTTATGTGATTTCGGAAACGGCTGTAACGATTTCGCTGAAATTTGGTATATTGGGGGTTTTCGGGGGTAAACAATCGATCAAGATTAGTCTTATGTCTGGGAAAACGCGTGATTTCGAGTTTTCATGCATTTTTCATGCGTTTTTCTTTCGACGCAGAATATGGATATTTTTGTGTAGTCTAACTCCATCTACTAGCAAAGACTTTTGAAATAGGTGCTTGGCTAGCATGCTATGCGGCAAGCAGAGGCTGTGTAGTAAAGTAGCGCCACAGAATAAAATGTACACAGCACTTCAAAGATGGCGATACTCCGACTATCAGTTTTTTAGTTTTTGGAAAATAAAAAAGAAATTACAACGACTTTTACCACATGAGTAAAAAACCCGTTTTATAACACCACCATATTATATAATAACCGCTCAGATATTTTTTTTAATTTACAATCTACATTGGGACGCTGTTTGTACTGAAATTCAATGGGCACCGATAAAGATATAAAAAGGGCACCAGATTTTTCTTATTTTTCTACATGCATACTTATATTATACTAAGTTTATCGTTAAAAGAAATAAAAATGTTCCTTGATGTTTCGAAATCCTTTAAAACGAAAGTTTAGTATCATCAAAGAAATTTTATTAGAATTTACAGAACTCTGAAACCACAGTTTCTTATTTCTTTTGTATTTTCGAAATCATTTCTGTGCCAAACCGAATTCTTATTTTCATAGTTTTCTAGGAGTTGGAATTGAAAATTATATAGCCCACCGGTAACGATCAATTGCGATTGTCAATTTTTCCGCAATTGACGCCCATTGACGGAAAAATTGATCGTTTACGCGTGCAATTGAAGCGATTGTCAATTGCTCCAACAATGGCATTGACGGAAAAATTGACAATCGCAATTGATCGTTACTGGCGGGCTTAAGAATATAAGTTTGACTTGAAAAGTAGAAAGTTATATTGTCTTTTGGATAAGGATCTTATTTACAAGACGTGTTTAATGTAGGTACCTACTTGCGACACATTTTCTAATGAAGTTCCAACTCGCCCAGTTTTGTTTTCTTTATCTGCGTAATAAACAATGCGAAGCAGCTATATCCATTAAAAGATAAGTTAGTGCATGGTACTAAATCCCAGTAATGGGCAATGACTGAGTGGAATCTAAAACATACGTTCAAAAACACTTGCTTTATACGAATCAAGCTGATGTCTTTATGATGACAACGGATATAAAATCGTCGCTGTCAGTTGCACGACGTGCACAGCTGGACGTAGGTATTTCTGGATCCCTCATCTACACGTTGTTTCATAATCTTACTTATTTATAACTTACTTTACTGAATTTAGGTCTGGACGGAATTGGAATCAACTTGGTAAGTACTCAGATTGTTTAAAATCTGTATTTTAATTTGAAAGATAATTTTTATCACAGTTGTATGTTCCCGTAGGTTATTCTATTCAAATTTAATGACAACAAGTCGTACGTGACATGAGTCTGATACAGCAAAAAAAGCCGTGATTCAAAATTACTTATTGTACTATTAAATCTATTAATAAGATCAATTAATCTGAATAAAAGGTAGTGATCGTGACACTAGAATTAGATTAATTATTCTACAAAAAAGGGGTCACTATCAAAATACCCACGTTGTAAAATGACAATATCGCCCAAACGTCTTGATATTAAAACACCATAGTTACTATATAGACATGAACGCTAAACCCCTTAGTAGCAAAACGTCTGGATATTTAAATGCAATAGTTACTAAATAGACATGAACACTAAATGCCCTTATAGATGCTTAGTTTATTGATATACATTTATTATTTGTTTGTGCCTATGACCATCAGCCATTTTTAATGTTCCCACTGCTGGGGCACAGGCCTTCCTTATGGGTGGATAAGGAGGATAGGGCATAACCCACCTCGCGAGTCCAATACGGATTGGTGGGTGTTAACGACTCCTTAACGTGCCTTTCTAAGCACGGAGGAGCTCGAGATAATACGTTTTGCTTCTATGTCATTCTGCGTTTATGTCGTCCGGCTGAGTTGACTCTCTGCTGACTGGGCACTCTGCTTTTATGTCGTGTAGCTGAATTGTCTTTCGGCTATCTAGGTATCTTGCTTTCATGTCATTCAACGTGAATGGTCGTTCAGCGAAAAGGTTATTCTGATAGAGAAGGCAAAAAAGTCGTGTCTCGAGACTTAACCAAGTAATGAGTCGTCGCACCTGATTGATCCGACAAAAATAATATTACGACATAGTCGGGTCGGGACACAAATCACAAGACCAAAATGTAACCATCAAAAAAATGTCTAACTCGAGACCTAGCCGTAATAAAAAAAGTCGTGACACTTGATTTATCTGACAAAATTGTCATAGCAACTATGTCGGTCACATAGTCGAGACACGAGACTGACTGGCGGAAAATCGTGAAATATATCTATAGCTCGCTATAATATAAAACTACAAATTATAAAACGGTGTTTGTGAAACTTATTAGAGTGCAGACTGACGCAAACAGCAACACGAACCACGAAGTTTTAATTAATGCCATTGCGGTGCGACACCAGGCCGGTGCTAGTTTTTGTCATTGCACACTTTGAAGGCGTTATAAAAAATAGTTAGCTGATATGAAATTAAATTATATAATGTAGTGGTTTGCATAGATGACCTTTGGTAGAATATATTACATAGCGCAGAAAACTAACCCGTAGTACGAACATCTATTGAGAAAAAAAAACGAGCACAAAAGTATTCGATAGAGTAATTATTATGAAAATTTAATTTCTCTTTTCGGCGGTTGATGGCGCTGTAAGTACAAATTTTCCATACAAAACTGCTCTATCGTTTTTTTTGTTTTTTTTTTTTTGATATACACGCTGAAATTTTAATCATTTGGTTCCCGCCGTGGGGTGGTTCCACTCATCAAAAAAAATCAGCTGTTCCCAAGCTGTTCCATACAATGCAGTACCTACTCAACCTTAATGTATGGAACAGCAGATTTTTTTTTGCGAGCAGGAGAGTTGGCCCCATAGTAAAAGTTCATTGTAATCATGAGTGGAACCACCACACGGCGGGAACCAAATGATTAAAATTTCAGCGTGTATAGAATATATTCATGCTAATGCAATGCAATTAATGCCAATAAGGGAAGATCGTTGAAAAAAATATAAGTACCACTCAATTTTAATGTAATATTTGTTTGGTTGTTTAAAAAAGTAGTTTATATAGATGCATGGTACACTTACTATCCACTGAAGTAATTCAGTTTTTCACAGTTGAACTATAAATAACAGCTTTGTAAATCTGGAGAATACCTACATTATTGACAAGACAACAATTAAACATGGTCGTGCGCGTGAACTTATCGGACAAATATCACTCTAGCCATGCAATGCAATGTTATTATTACCGTTCTAGAAAATGAATAAAATTATTTCTAGCTCCCTTAAAATTTTGCGCAAAAACTGAGATTGACAGTTTTCACAAAATTCCACGTATATTTTTGTGAAAAATTTCAACGGTTATCGGGCGGTTGTCATTGTGTACCTAAATACTGTAAACAAAAGCCTTCATTCTAAGCAATAACGTGCGACAAAGGCAAAAAATGCCGTGAATATAGTACGAAGTGGCCGGGCATAGCTCTTGATTTGACAAAAACGAGTGGAGCACCCTCGAGATTTGCCCTACGAGATTGCGTTCAGTTTATTGCTACGCCCTTACTATTTCTTTGTTTTATGATTTCATTTTATAATCTTAAAATAATAAGTGCTCAATCTCATGTGGAGACAGACCACTTAAAGTAAAACAATCAAATCTGGTAATATGCTGTTTTTATTTTCCAAAATTCATGCATAGTCTAGCTAGTTTATCCCTATTTTTAAACGAAAAATAACCAAATCGCAAAAATGGCGATGTAATATTCCAAAACCCTAAACAATATTACAAATATTTAGTATGATAGCTAAACACAGTATTCTTCATTGCCACAGTTAGCCACTTTGTTCCTTTGTCTGCTAAACAGTTCGAAACTTATCCTTCAGTCGTTCCTTCTTGGTTGCGGATCTTGACTCTTTGCAAGGAGGTTTCGTACGAGGTGTTTCCACCTGCTGCGGTCTCCGGCTTAATGCAGCGTGACGTTCACTGGCATCTCCAGATTTTCGGATACCTAGGTCTGATCAACGTTTTGGGCTTCTGTCTCTCGGTCTTTTTCTTCTTGCCTGTTTCTTACGATGAGACTTTCTATGTTATCTGTTTCTCTACGAGCGATGTGGCCAAAGTATCGTAGGATTCGTTGCAGGCAGACAGAGGAAAGGCAGTTTTGACTCTCGAGTTTTAATTCTTTCATTCATTGTTTCTTCGTGCTGTCGGAGATTCGGAGATTTGGAGAAGACGGCGTCGAAAGCGTCGATTTTTGTGTCCGCGGCTTTTATAGTCCAAGCCTTGGAGCCATACAGGAATATGGGCAGAACGAGAGTTCGTATAACGTGGACTTTGGTTTGTAACACCCTTTTTTTCATACCTCATAGGTATAACAAGCATTTGATTTTAAAGTACTTTTTATGGTGAAATTCTCGCTATAGTCATGTAGGTTGGACAAGCAACATTAGGTATAAGGTCTAGGTATAGGTTTAGATAGGTATTACAAAACACATCCAGTGTTTTCATGTAGTTTTTTGATATGTTTAGGGTTAGTTTATTGCATGCGGATTACTACCTTTGTTTGCGTTAGTTTCCAATGGCTTGGCGAATGTCGGCGATTGTACCACACATTCCGGCATTCGGGCATTCACTTAAATTCGTTTTAAAACATCATTCACTAAGAATTTTAGTACTTTTTTGATAATTAAAATAAATGGATTTTCTTGTTTACACATCTCACGGCTGACAGGCACTTTGACAATTGACAACTGTCAGATGTGACGTTTGGCGTTTCATTTGCTATGCCAGTCCCACAGACCAATAAACTTATACCTTGTCGATAAAATAAAATAAATAAATATGTCTTATTTGTTATTTTCAATAATTAAAGTAAATGTTAATGTCTGGCATGCTAGTTAAAGATTTTAATAATTGTTTTGCTATGAAGGGTAAATATGTTCATAGAAGGTAGTTTGTCTATGGCGTAGGTTTTTTGTCGATGGTATTCGAGATTTTTCTAGACATTTTCCAACAATGTCATGTCTCGGCGGAAGTTTTTACTTTCATTCTCTTATCTGCACCTTTATCGAAGAGTATTGTAGTAATGTGAAACCCCAGGTTTTTGTAGCTGCTTGTGGGTTTTTGTCATTAATTTCATGATGCGTTGAGCATCCTTTCAAGTGATGAGTGTGATTAAAAATGTGAATTTAATTATTTGTCTGTTTTTGCAAGTGGTGTCAACATTGTAATTCTGTGTCTTGTTCCAGGGCACGAGGCTCACTAATTTATCTTTCAACATGTCTCTTATGAGATAAAAACCTGTAATAATTCAAGCCCAATTTGGTAAGCAGGTCAACTTGGTTATAATATTTGTTGTAAAAAACCTTGTGTTCAATGTGACGACAATTGGGTGATTTTATCTTTTAATTACAGGGCTCCCATAGTTTACCTCAAAAGTTACGTCAAGACGATGGCTTAGCGCTCCATAGTTTGCCTCAAAATTTGCGTCAGGACTAAGGCTTAGCTTCGCTATAAAGCCCGCCGATGTCGCAGCACGTGGTATACATTACGTCTGCAATGAGTATTTCGACGATAACCGAGGTATTCTGAAGATTCCTTTCATTATTATCGTAGCTGCAGTGTTCCGTAACATGTATCTCGGGAATCAATCCACGTTCGGATGAACCTTTTTCACCCTAAGTACCTATAAACTTGCAAAGGTTACTCGAGGGCATGTTCAACTTAGTCCCGTGCAGTTCTACAGCCAATAAATGTCTTAGACATATTTTAAATTGATTTAAGTTCAGCGTAAACCCTGGTCATTAGCCAGAATGTATAAATAATTCTATTTTACTATGAATGTCTTGTGCTAAGATGATAAGTGATTTGTATTTTAGCATAAGTCCTGTCAGTAGGTACATATAGGTTCGTTTCTAGATAGACGGCAATTCATTCCGTCCGACTGGCTGGAAGCGAGCGAGTATGTCCTCACCTTAACTTTTAAGGGTTTCTAGTTATAAATCCCTCATTCTTTAGTGGTTTTAATTTTATAGTGAGTCCCAAGGGTATTATTATTGTGATAAATGTATGGTCTTACTTTAACCTGTTAAGGGCCCCTGTTATGCCATTTTGCCTACGTGTGGTTTTAACATTAGTATGGGTTCCCAAGGTAATATGTATTGAAATATAATGTGTGACCTCACTCTAACCCTTCGGATTGCTCGTTAAGGCCAGTATATTCGGGCGTCGTAGGCATTTAGCGCTACCTCCGTCCCCCCGGAGCGAGCCGCGCGAACGCATATTCAAGTGAACTCTCTGACCCCACGGACCAAACCACAGAATAGATATTTACTACGTACAGAAAGGACACTCCCCGCCCGCGATTTCATGTGCCGAATCGAGTGCTCTGTCAACTCTCATGCAAAACGTGAACGCGAGATATTTATTTTGATAATTCGAACTAAATAATTGTTTCTTTTTGTTTATGTATTGTTATTAATAATGACATAATAAGTCAATAAATAAGTATGGGTACGTACTAGGTAAATAGGTAAGTAATAATTTATTACACACAATAAAATTATAGGTAGTAGGTAGCTACGTACGTAGTTAATTCGAAGTTAATAATTGTTTGTTTTTTGGAATATTATTTCGAATAGGTACTTGTAATATGGTCTGTAAATTTGAATTAACTAATTAAATATGAATAAACACTGAATTCATTGATTAAATTCGTTAGTGGAGTGTTAACTTAACTGTCAGTATAATATTCTACAACTAAGTACCTAAACATATTTGAGCACTCACAACAAGCTTTTTTTTTGTGTAACCGATTTTTTATTTTAACTTTTTTTTATAATTTGCCGATTAAAAGGGACCCACAAAAACGAGTAATCAAATCACATATTAGGGTCAATTCATGCTGGAACTGGAACCGAATCGAAGCGCATTGAATTGTTTGATGCAAAGCAAATTCACTCTTTTTATCAATAACGTAACGTAAAGTTCAAATTTCTTCAGAGATAAAAAAATCGCGCGCTTTCGGTGACGAACATTTGTCGTCCGTCAGTCGCATCAGTGACACAGTCGCAACAGTTGCCAGAATGTTAACTTTTGTACATTTTACGTTACTTTTGACCCTCTTATGTCCAGTTACACGACTTAAAATATTATAAGTACCTACGTTACTTTTAGGACTCAATAAAAAATCTAATTTTCTAGCAAATTAGGGAAAAAATTATCGTGAAACGTAACACATTAAAAGAAGTTGTCGTTCGTAGGTAAAGTAGTGATTGGTTGACACTTGATTTTGAGCCGTGCATCCTCACCGGCTATCGTATATAATTCATTTTCTCCCTTCAGTCAAGGATTGAAATACCGTTAAAAAAATAACGTTAAAAATACAGTTAAAACATTTTATCGGTAAATTTACCGGTAAAAATAACGTTAAAAATATTTTACCGGTAAAATTAACGTTAAATATAGCGTTAAATTTAGTACCGGTAAAATTATCGGTAAAAAATTAAAGTTATTAATTGGAATAACGTTAATTTTAAAGTAACGGTAGAAAAAGGAAGTTAAATCAAAATTTAGAACTCAAATTAACGTTATTTATTGACAATTATATGTTATTATTATTATTATATTATTGTTAATGTTAAAATAAACGGTAAAAAAGTAAGAAATAACGTTGTATTAAAAAATAATGTTAACATTCCCTGCCTTCAGTAGATAGATTCACCCAGGTAATTTAAGTGTACTCTTAAGTAGATTAAAGCACCCAGTGACCCAGGTTAAAGCAACCTCATCATCACCAGCCTATTCATGTCTCAACTGCTGGGGCATAGGCAATAGGCCAGAAGAACAAATAATATCGGGGAAAAAGTGAAGTTCGCTAATATTTATAGTGATCACTAGTAAAAAAAAAACAGGTGCAAGCAATTTTCGACCTTATTAACATTTATCAAAATAACGGTTTTTAATGAAACAACAAAGTTAGTGAACGAAAATATGGAGAAAAAACAACCGAATTTCAAAGTTAATAAGGTCGAATATCACTTGCATCTGTTTTTAGTGACATATTACTAAACAATGTTTTTCTACCTTTGCTTGTTTTCTTGACATTCATTTTTTTCGTGCAATGTTGCAGCAGTCTACGGTACTTAGTTTTCTTCTTCAACTTCCGATATAAGTAAAGTCATTGCAAAATCTAAGTCAACCATTTTATTTCAAATTATACGATAGGTATATATTTTTTATTTTATACGAGTATTATCACAATTCTATTCAAGTGGCAACTGATGTTCAAAACGTAGCAAGGTAAACACGCACAAATGCGCGCGCATTCGCGCGACTCGTGCGCTGTATGGCTAAAAAATTATTTTAATATGATACGTCAATCCAAGTTGGCTCCGAATTGAAGCGCATCGAAGCGCTTCCATTCGGAGCTAAATTGAATTGACCCTTATGGTTCCGTTTTTTTCCGGATGTTTGAAACCCTAAAAATCACAATTGTTGGACATTAGACATTATTATCTTTAAATTCTCAATACTAACTCGGTAACTGGACTAGAAAAATAAAATTGATACAATTTATTGATGAGTATTTATTTCTTAAAAGTCATTAAAATTAATTACGCATTTGCTTGTACTCGATTGCTGTATCTAAACACCTACCTACCTACTCTATGCATTTACAACAGACTAAATTGATTATTTACACTAAATAAAATTTTACACTTAAATTACCTACTGCGTTTCCAAGTCTTACTCTTTGAGTATCTAAAAGAATCTCAATCAATTGGCGAGAGCGGGGGAACACAGCGCGGCAGCTAAAACGACACAGGTCCTACTCCGACGACGCCTCGCAGGCTACTAAACTACGACGCGGCGAGCGTTTTATTATATATTAATGTTTAAATAAACATAAAGACATTTTTTGAAAAAGTAACCGTTGAATGTTCTTCTATATTTCATTACCTTTTTTTCTATATATTATTTGTGCGTAAGAGATTAATAATCTTTAGGTACCATCCAAAAAACAATAAAATTTTTCAATGTCTTTGCATATTTTTATAGTCGAGTGAAGATAAAAAATCGAGTTTTTAACCGTAAATTAATCAAGTTCGTTTATTAAACTACAACATATATTTTTATCTGCTCAAAATAAATAATGTTTCATTGTTTACCATTGAATCAAAAATAGGTTAATTTTGGATATACTGGCCTGACACATTTCTTAACGAATAGTTGTTAACTTTGTGTTAGTTATTCGATACGTTAAATAAATGTTTGTTTCAACATAAATCTGGTTTGATTTATTAAACTCACTTTGTTTCGATCTGTGGACACTTTATTTTTTTTAATTTTTTACTTTTTTACATTAACGGCGCCCAAAATCATAGTTAGTCCATAGATGACTAAGCCACGCGAATCCAATGACCCCTTTGCTCTACCGACTAAAATTTTTCAGTGGGGTATAAATACCATCAATACCCCGGGGAAAAAAATTTTCATTACAGGTTGTTCAATGGATATTGCTGATGTACGAGCCAAAGTACATTGTATGTTAGTAGGTGAGAATATTGCTGCGTTGCATTTGTAGTGTTACGTTCTTGACCTAGATCACTTTACTTGTCATATAATTTTATTGCATTAAATCAGTGTCACAACAGCGCTCATTGGGTTTGGTAATTTCCTACGTCTTTACCCTTCCCTAACTATCAAAGCTCTAAAACTGTAGTCCACTACAGTTTATGGTCCTTCGAGCCGGATTCGAGCCATGTAGTCCACTACAGTTTTAGAGCTTTGATAGTTAGGGAAGGGTAAAGACGTAGGAAATTACCAAACCCAACTATCAAAGCTCTAAAACTGTAGTCCACTACAGCTGTCCTTCCAATCCTGCTAAGCTAAGCCATTGCCGCTTTGACCATTCCGATTCTCCTTCATATCTTTGGTTCACTATTCCCTTTATTGCTTATCAGGGACCCCAGACCAGATGGACAAATTGCTCTACCATTTCGTAGTCTTTCAGTGCTCCAGATAACCATTTTTTAATTAAATCTTAGCTAAACTGGATAAAAAGTACAACAGCATCATCTTGATCTTGTGTTTATTATTAGTTAGCCCAAGCTCTCCACTGTCATGGCCTAGTAACTCCACCATTTTTTACTTCTTGTTTTCATCCAAAACTTATATAGGCACTTAAATTGTTTGTAAAACAAAGTTGTTAAAACGAGTGGCTCCGTAAGCTGTAAACCTCGCGATAAAATAAAATAAAATGTCGCCATGAAGTTTTCAAAACACACAGTAGGTACGTGAGTATTCGCAGGTAGATGGTGCTTCTAATTTTGATAATTTTGAAAATGGGTGAATTGTTTTTTATAAATTTGGAAAAATTGGCTTGACTAAACAGTTATATATAATTATCGAACCTACTCACAAAATTTCACCAGAATCGGTTGAGAAATGCGACCTGTAGGGGAGATCAACAGCCGGAAAGCTGGACTGAAATATGGTTTTTTACATATCTCCGTTATTTTAATAAATTTCGAAAAATTGCCTCGACAAAAAATTCTATATATTTATCAAATCTGCTCACAAAATTTCACCGGGATCGGTTGAGAAATGCGACCTGTAGAGGAGAACAGACAGCGCCGGAAATCCGGACTGAAATATGACTTTTTACATTATCTCCGCCATTAAAAAAAAAAACATAAAACTGGCTTGACAAAAAAAATCTATTCAATTTTCAAACCTGCTTACAAAATTATGAAATATGTATTTTTAACAATTCTCCGTCATTTTGAAAAATTTCAAAAAACTGGCGTGACAAAAAAAATTTATATTATTTTCGAACCTGCTCATAAAAGTTCACGAGAATCGGTTGAGAAATGGGACACAGAGAACATATAGCGCTGGAAAACCGGACTGAAATAGGTTTTTTTAACATATCTACGCTATTTTGAAAAATTTCAAAAAACTAGTTTAACAAAAAAAATTCTACATCAATTTTAAACCTGCTTACAAAATTGTACTAGAATCGTTTGAAAAATGCGACCTGTAGAGGAAAACAGGCAGAGCTGGAAAACGGACTGAAATCTGTTTTTTTAACATATCTCCGCCATTTTGAAAAATTTCAAAAAACTGGCTTGACAAAAAAAAACTATATAATTTTCGAACCTGTTCACAAAATTTCACAAGAATCGGTTGAGAAATGCGACATGTAGGCTGGAACAGACATACGAAAGAATTTTTGCGCAAGCTGAAGCAGAGACGCTTCGCTCGCACTGCGTGGTCGCTCGGTCAAAAAATACCTAGAGATCTTAAGTTATCGTGAATACAATAGCCCAAAAATTTTTTTCATAATTTAAAGCTGATTTCATAATTTTACAAGATTTTTATGAAAACAAATTTTAATCGTTATTCAAAGAAACATTATAATTTTTTTTTAGTATTTTGTAACAAACAATGGCTTCAAAGCATCATCAGCACCACTCAATGTATCTCTTGCGCACGCACACAAACGCTGCCCTTCAACTAGGCTGTGCACGCACAATCACAGGCGCGATGATGCACGCGTTTGTTTGCAGTGCTTTTGTAACACCCAAAATGAAACTCGTTTCTCAGCAATAATTTTGAACAGAAATGGGCAGAATACTTAGACCTCGGCTTCGTTAAGGGTCTTTTCACACCCTGTATGTATTTTTTAACAATAGGTGCGTCACAAAGCAGAATACTTTATGATAATCAAGTTTGTTGGTCGTGGTCACTCTTTGTAATTATTGCATTCCATTATGACAAATACATAATTATATTATAATCCTTTGAATTACAGAAAAGTAATAAATGCCTAAGCAAAAGAACTCGGGAGCAAATAATTCGTCAGCAGCTTCCTATATTTTATGAAAGTTTTAATGAAGTTTATGAAATAGTAATATATTAACGCGTGATGTACGTTGCGGTGTCTGTGAGACGCCATGGATACCAAATTGTCATTATAATTTACAATTGTCACGTTTATGAATCGATTTCTTTAAGGCTCTAATGACCCTAACAGATATTGAAGGGACAACAATAGAGTGTTCCTAAACCGTCTTAAATAAGACATATTAATCAAAAGAGCTTAACGAAATATTGTTAATTTTCTGCTTGAGAAAACACGGTAAAATAACCGTTTAGTTTAGTTTAGTGCGTCGCTTTCACGGGGATAACGCAGTTTAAAAGAAAACGGATAAGAAGCATGTGTTTACTTTTGCAAGGTGGGGTTCATATACTTTTTCCTCTTGAACGGCATTAATTTTGTGTGTTTGTTTATTTCATTAATGACAAAGTACAAAGCACAAATGACAAAGTCACTAAAAGCTGATCTCAGGCAAAGTGAAAATTGCAAAAAGCAAAGACACCAAAATTAATACAGACCCTTTTTGGTCATAACTATAACCATTATACGAAAATGGCCAACGAACGATAATCGAGTAAATGACTCAATCTCCTCATGTAATCAGGGTGTCTGTTTGCCCACGAGATAATTTGCATGTTGTTTGTAAAGTACTAACAACCCAGTTGGCACAGATCATTGTTATAAACTTTGTGCAGTTTGTATTTAATGCAGGGAATTATTTACTAAACACTATAAAACATTACAATAACAAAGGAATACAAGTAAAGATTGTTCTAGAAGAAAAGAAGATGTTGATTAAAGGAAGAATCGCACGAGGAAACAATAATTGTTATTTATTCGATCAAGCTTGCTACGGCGTAGTGACTACGTCTGCTACGGAACTACGAATTACGATTTATTGTTAGTATGGAGTTGTAACGACGTTTATTGACTTTCACATTATTATTTAAAGCTACGTACTGGGAAAAGCTAATTTTCAGTTAGATGGTTTCTAATGTAGTTAAGATCACGGATTAGGATTATTCTTTGAAGCCGTTTACGTGACAGAGAAACACCTACGAATTAAGTACATAATTAAACCTTTTAAATAGCAGTAGAACCAATTACAATGACTAAATATTTTTTAACTTATTTCTTTCATAATTAGATATTTATATTATAATAATTACAGATGTGATATATTGTTAAAAATAACATTAAAGACGTGTGAATACAGGCGTCCGTGTGAGACATAATTTTTTTTAAGGTACCTACCTATTTTCATTTTCCAGTTAAAGTTCGACTTTGGTCTAACTTGACTTTTGATGATGACGTGTATCGGTGAGTTATGTTATTTTGGGCTTTGGAAGTTGGCAAAATCTAAAAGATGCCAACAGGTAGGTATATTAGAAAATTGTAAACTTATTAGTACATTAATTAAACAATAAGAAACATTTAAATTAAAACATTTAAATTAAATTAAGTAATTAAATTAAGTTGTTAAATTTAAATTTGCATATTATATATCTGGATCAATTGTATGGATATGGCTTAGTAACTCTTAGCACAACTCTGAGGCTAGTGGGCGCTGTATGTTGAAATACAGGATTTATTATCCTAGTTCAGCTGCAGATGCTACAATTTGTTGATTGTTATATTACTTTGTTTTAAGCTTATATTTACCTGTAAGTAATCCTTATGTAACATTTAAAGTGTGTGGTAATAAATAAATTATTATTATAAAAAAAAAATATTACGACTTATGCTATGGTTTCCTAAGATGACGGTGTCGTCATATTACGGCCGTAATTTAGCGGCGTAGAACGTTTTCTATGTAAATAATACGGCGTGCCATTTTGTTTTCATAGACAACGTTCTACGCCGCTAAAAATTACGGCCGTAATATGACGGCACCGTCATCCTAGGATACCCTAGCTTTACCTGCAAAATTGCCTTTGCTGATGTTGTCGAGATATAACATCAACAATGCAAAATTTTGCTTTCTAGACATTTTAACATAGTATACGTAACGCTGCTAAGGCAATTATTATTTTAGACGTTTTGCTTTTTAAACTTTTTACAACTCAGACATTGATTTTACTGCAAGTTAAGCTTTCTGATCAAAAAGGAAACATTTTTGATCTAACTAGCTCAATTTAGCTAAAATCTTTATAAGCCTCCTAAATAATACCGAAATAGCGATACTTATTTAGTTCGTACTCGTTTCTCAGCCGTTATTATAATTCCGTGACAAATAATAGAGTCGTTAACCACCGCGGTTAGTTCCCTAATGGCGCACAAATTGTTCGCTCGCGTCCATTTCTGTTTAAAATGGCACCAGTTTGCTGACTGCTCACAATTGTGTGTTAATAAAGTGAAGTGTTCTATTTTCATCTTCAAGGACTCACTTTTTGAGAGGTGTCTCACTTCTTTTAAAAGACAATGAAAAATTGCTTTAATAGTAGTTGGGTAGTTTCGTTTCAGGGATGGACTCTTAATTAATCCAAAACATGCCCAGTCTATTACTAAATAATTGTTATCTTTCAACACAAAGGAAAATCTCGAAAGGTTAACGTTTAATTACAAGCATGCAAAGGTTTTGACTTCATCACTCAACCAATTCCCTTTTATATCCCGTTTCGCCATTAAATAGGTAGTTATAGGGTCAAATAATAACCCTTGGGAGAGCACTGGCGTCGACACCGGCCTTTAAAGAAATCCTGTTCGAAGAAAAATTGAATAATTTGTTGAAAAGTATTCAGGAGAAAGAGGGACGCGTAGAGGCCACTAACTGTAATTTAGGGATATAAAGTAAACCTACAATCTTTTTCTTGCGCCGTTCTTAATGTCTTTGCATAAATTCTATCTATATTGTCCGTATCCGAACAGTAATTTGTAAACATTTAGAAGACAGATGAATGAATGGAGATGGATGTGCTGCCATGTTCTTTGTTTTGTACAACTACTAAACAGGCACTTTATTGTACCTTTTGTTCTAAGAGCACTTAGAAAATAGACAATAGCGGCTCTCCTAGTAAACCAATTTCAGCAGATAAAATAATAAATCTTGTAAATAAAAATTAATGAAATTGAGGAAGTATGTAATAATTGCTTTACGAATATCACAACTTGTTTTGTTATTATTTTAACTCATAAAAATATAATTTGTAACAGTCAGTCTGTTACATGTACTAATCCAGTTAAGCTACAATCGTTGCCTTGTTAGCTCAATCATTGATTAATGCTTATTCATATCTCGGTGGATTCTCAGTAGATTGAGCACATTACCGGATAACAAGAGGTCATCAGTCCTAGTATCTATCCCCAACAGCTTCAATTATATGTATTTACTAGCGGCCCGCCCCCGGCTTCGCACGGGTGCAATGTAGTTAGGTACTAAATGTAAAACTGTGCTAATGTGGTGTCAGTGTAAAGTAATTAGATTATTATACTACAGGATACATATACCTAGGAGGACGACATATACCTATACCACGTACATACGCAAGGGGTGTTATAATATAATTGACGTGTGTGTGTCTGTCTATCTGAGGCAACCTAGCTCCCAAACTTATGGATCGATTTTAATGCGGTTTTTATGCATAGTTTAAGAGAAGCGTACAGACGGCGGGAAGCGACTTTGTTTTAAACTATGTAGGTATAGCTTTTGCCCGTGGCTCCGCGTGCAAAAGCGGAGTCGGTAATCGTTGTAAGTCTTCCCCTGGAAACCAATGATCGGGATGAAAAGAAGCCTGTGTTAAGTATTCCAAACTTTAATCTAAATCTGTGCCAAATTTCTCCTAAATCCGTTCAGACGTGATTGAGTATAATATGATTGAGTAGGTAACAAATCATGAACAACATCCAAACATCAAAACTTTCACATTTATACAATTTTGTGATTATATAGGAAATAGCTTCACCCCGCGGTTTTGCCCGCGCACTCTGTCGATTCTGTAACCAAACTCGCATCTCACTTCGCGTGAATTTGTTATTAGACATTTGTTTACTAAATGAGCTATTTGACTGATTGCAAAAAATTTTGGTAGCCTGCGTAGCTATCTAAAATCTTTTGTGATAGAAAAAAATATTATCATTATCTTATTTATGATTTGAAATTCCCGTGCAGTGTGATTCGAAGTGGGGTTCGAGTTTGGTTACAGAATCGACGCCCTGTTAACGATTCTGTATTAGGTAGGTAGGTACTTAATAAAAAATTTTAGCGGTAAGTAATTTAACAAAATAAGTAAAATAATATTGTTACATTTAATACCTTATAGTTAAAAATTCTAATATCTTCGCTTATAGTTATCTTCTTTATAAATAAAAATGGATGTATGTTTATTTGTTTCCTTTGCACTCCTAAACCATTCATCCACATCTGATTATGATGTCTGCTTACTACTAAAAAGATTCCTGGCTAAAAAAACGTGACATTGCAATGCATGCCGGGCAAAGATTTATGCCGGGTGCAACTCGGTGCAACTAATGTTGTGCATTATTATAAGGCTCTCCATCGAAACACTTCTCTATATACCACATTCCTTGTCAGATATTTGCCAGATTTTGCCACGTTTTATTTGACTAATATTTCGTAAAGTAGTGAAAATAGGGATAAAATCTTATACAACATAAAACGTCAGCTCGTGCGATGACAACTTTTTGCTTTCTCCGTGGTGAACCAACGAACATAATAATTATACTCTCAGAGGAGGTGACAACCTGACAATTGACATTTATTTTTCTTAATCGTACAAATGCACTAAGAAGTTTTGATTCCGATATCGAAGTCAACCACCCTAAAAATAGCTTTCTACCCCTTTTCAACCCTGTTAGGGGATACATTTCAAGAAAATACGAAACACGTATTCAATTAATATTATGAAAGAATGTTTATGCCAAATTTCAAGTCAATCGGGACAAGGAATCGCTTTCTCCCATACAAACTTTGCCACCCTGTTTTACCCCCTTAGGGGTTGAATTTAGCAAAATCCCGTCTTAGTGAGCACCTACACCCTAAAAGGAACCCCCATGCAAAATTTGAGACTCCTAGCACTTGTAGTTTCTGAGATTTCGTGATGAGTCAGTGAGTGATTTACTCTTTTATATATATAGATCAAACATGCTCGCAAATTAGAACATTATTTTGACAACCTTCTTCGAGTCCAGTCGGTAACGTTTAGGATCAACTGGAAGTACATCCATTTGAATCCTATAGTTAACGGTTCCTTTTTGATGTATGGAGCTCTAAAATTTTTGGTCTGAAAACCATGCCTTCGATTTGATTAAGGTAAATACGAGCACTCACTCAGAGATATAAAGTTTATTTACGCGGTGTATCCAAAGATTTCGAGCCACGTGAAAATAAAGAATTTGTAGGGATCACTAGTCGTCGGCGTCGGTTGCTGTGAATTGTTCTACTCGTGATGTTACATCCTGTTTTAGTTTGCAAATCCTTCCATCTGTTTGAATCCATAACCAGCTGGAGAAATTTATAAAAACAAATAAATAAAAAAATATAAGTAACATATTCCTCTTGACTTAGCTGTTTAGGTTACTTTATTTACTTTGAAAATAGTGTTTACCAAGTAAAAAATGAAATAGGTATCTTCTATCTGACAACGACGTAACATTTATATTTAATTCTAGAGCTACAAATATTAAGGTGCGAGTTCCGACTATATCCGAGCCCTTCGCGGTCCATGAACAAATATGGGCTTGTTATGATTCCAATTGCAGACCCTATTGGATCGGCCGGTATCTCGCGGATATAAAAATAATCCAGGCGGGCGTTTGGGCAATATAAACTTACCGCGGCTATTCATAGATATTCATGGTAGATACTCAAACATTAGAAAAGTAAGTGTTTTTATCTCTAGCGGTTATTTGCAGCTTCTCTCGATGCTTGGTCACTAAAAGCACGGTTCATGTTGTGAAACTCTGTAGTAGCTTAAGTTTTTCTAATTAAGTATTTTTTGTAAAAGTTATTGTAAAAAAGCGGTTGAGTTTCGAAATAAATAAAAAAAATTTAAAAAAAATACCAGTATTCTAACTCGGCTCGGCTTGAGCCGCGCGGTAGGTACATCAACACGCGATAGGGCCGGCTACAGTATTTTAATTTCATCTAAGTACTTTCGTATCTTTCTTTCTAGTTTTGTGATTGTACGTAATATTTTACAATCCATATTATAGGGTCTGCCTTCGCCGAGAAATCAATTTCTAAGCAATAAAATACCTAAGTTAACAAAACGAATGGTGATAACAAAAAACAAAAAAAAGCGAAATACTGTAGGTATTTCGCTTTTAGGTAGAAATTAGTTTCAAATCCTCCTGGCCGTAGTTAGTAGGTAGGTAATACATAAGTATAATAAAAAAAATTAAGTATACTTTATTCTTATTTTTCCGACTATCCAGGTATTATAAATGTTGTCTGGATTAATTGGTTACTTAAATGTAATAAAAAACGTGTTAAGAATAATAAAAACAGCATAATCATCACTTTGCCATAGTAAATGTTTGTATTTCCATCAATGCTACGTAAATCTTTTGTTCGTCACTGCGGCGCATTCGCGTCTTCGCAACTGTTGTATACTGAGCGCAGACCGAAATCGAGGCGCTTAGGAATGGTTCGTTTTTCGACTATTTATAGGAATTTAGAATACTGGTAGATTTCTCTTCACCGTGCTAAAAGTCTTTAACGCTCTTTTTACAGTATAATCGTAACGTCTCTGTAATCTATTTATCAACTCTACTTGTATAGAAAATGCGAGGCATCAGCATTATGACGTGAAAAGCTAACAAATCTATCAGTTCATAATATTTACTTATTTTAGTTTAATGACTCGAAATAAGTAGGAACCTACACCGTTTGTATGTGTATGTACCCGCCGATTAGATAGAAAGGAATTTAAAGAATAAAACAACAAAAGAAACTCATTACTATTTAATACATTACAGGCGTGTTTTTATGTAATCTTAAATAAATGCTTGAACCAAATATAAATATTTAATATAATATAATACTATTACTTAATTAGATTTAGCAGGTATAAATCCTGACTAATATTATAAATGCGAAAGTCCGTTTCTTTGTTTATTTGTTTGTTTGTTTGTTACGCCTTCACGTCTCAACTACTGAACCGATCATCGTGAAATTTTGCATACACGTTGTTAGGGGTACAGAAAAGGATAGGGTACATTTCATCCCGAAAAAAAGTATTGTTCCCGAGGGATAGCAAAAAACCTTTCCACGCAGACGAAGTCGCGGGCGGCCGCTAGTTGTTGTATAATCCATCCTCGGAACCTGTTTCTTAGATATAATAGATATATAGTAGTTATAATTATGTCTTGTCTTCCAGTCGTTTAAGAGCAGGTAATAACATAAGCATAACCGTGAGGTTGCTGCCAGCGAGTGTAGAAGTGCCTTGTATAATTAGGACAGGTTTGTTCGCGTACCTTTGTACGCACGTGTAAATGTTGACAGAAAGAAAAATTACATGTCTGTTTAATATAACCCGTAAAATGAATATGTGAAACTTATGTTGGGTTCATATTACATATTAATATACACATATTATATAATATGAAAATATGATACAGATATCAATTTTATTGTTCTCGAAATGTTATACCTAGGTTGCGTAAAATATTTGCTTTTAGATAAATTAAATTTATTTTTCTAAGCAACATACCAATAATCAGGGAATAAATAACAAATATACTCAATCACATAAAGTCCGAAATAATGAGTGATATTGGGAACGTCAGCAAGTAGTTTCTAGGAACTAGGAAATTACAGTAACTTATCTCCCGCATTATACATACGCGTTCTTGTTTGAGTTTTTGTTTTTTTTTATATTTAGCATAGTCTGCCTTTGTTTATATTTACATAAATCAGATTCAGTTTATCGTTAATGGTAAAACATCACATAAGTATAAAAGACGACGAATGTCTTGTCAATATTGAAATATATGACTTAATGATTTACAAATGAAAACACTAATATTTATCCATCAAAAATAAATATGATGTGTACGATATAAGTAAAGTCAAATACTGTATGTTTACTACTTGTAATCACTATTGACTATATTGGGCGGGGTATAATTATATTCGGGTTCTACTCAAATCGAGAAACTTTGATATTTGCCACGTTGCCACAAACAACAACATAAATTAATCTAACTCGCGAGATTTTATTGTATTGATAACTTTGTGGCCTGTATTATCTCAATAGTAGAGACAAGTTGAAGAAGTTTCATCGTACGCTTCGCAAGTAATAATACTCCTTAGTTTATCTCATCCAAGTGTAAATACTGTATCTTCTGTTCTGTAAAAGTATTGTAAAATCGTTAGACTGATAAAAAAGTTTATAACGAAAAGTCGCTCAAGTTTGGTGTGCTCGTCGTACGCCAGTTTCTGTGGGGAGTAAAAGGGTCATCACTCAACGGAGACCCTTTCCATTTAGCGTCTCCCAAGCATAAATCAAAATTACACGAAAAACATCTTAGATGTCACTTTTACTCCGGAGGAGACATTGTGATCCCAAGTACCCATAAAGACCTTCGTTCAACCTTCGTCAATATCAGAATATGTTGTTGTTTTCCTTTACAACTTCCAAAGATAATCACAAACATTTATACTTGAATATTATGTAGTAGTAACTACTTTTTTTTAAAGACAGAAATAGTTACTCGTTACTCTACCTACATTACTAATACAAATTTTATTGTTTGATCATATTATATTTTTAACAACTGATGATTTCATATCAAATCAGTAAACTAAGAATATAAAATGTTATTAATTTATCTAGTTTACATTGTAAAAAATGCTGTACCGTATTTATAAAAATACTGCTGTGTAGTCAGTGCAAACTCCGAGAACAACGATTTATGATGCATATCATGAAACATTTAAAGTATAGGATCACGTAAGGATCACGTAGAAAATTACAGTCACAACTGTGTCCGTTAGGTATGGCTACTTGTTGTTTCACCATTTCAACAATTGAGTAACTTAGAAAAGTTGAAATGAAGATTTCAATTTAATGAGACAACGCTAATTGCATCGATTATACCACGGATCACCATTACACTTTGATTAATGCTTTTAATAATTAATCTGTTTGTCCTGTGGTCGATTGCCAGCTTAATTTATTAATCTGTCCGTTATATTACAACTGTAATTAATTTGCTTTTATTTGTGTTCTGAAATTAATTATAGTAACCGTTCCCTTTAATGGAATTCTCTTTTACCTTTTATTGGCCAATTAAAGGCAATCAGGGCTTTTGCTGTAGGCTCTTTCTTTATAGAAATTTGTGTTTCGTTGAGATTTATTTCACAATTAACAGTTTGTTACCATTTTATATAAGTATTATCTTGAATTTGTGCTTCACATGCGATTTAACGTATATTAATTATGCGATTTAATGTACATATATTATTTAGTATAGCTTTTAATTACGAATATTATGTAGTTGCCGCAGTATGTTGCTGTCATGCTCATATAAATAGGTTTCGATTTAATCATGCTAATTAATCACTGTAAATCTGTTTGCGAAAATTGAATGCAAAGATATATTTATTTATTTACTATGTAACAAACCGATTGTTATTCTCGCACTGGCAAAACCTACCTTTCGTTTGTATTAGCTTGATAAAATAAATATAGCGGAAAAAAATAACACTTGTGTGGTATTATTGTACTCACGGGCAGTATTTTCATGTTTGAATTCACACCTTTAGCATAGTGAAAACACAGTTCCACGTACATCTAACCTATTCCCTTTTACTCGCGACAAAAGGTTTTGCTATGTAGCGGTAGACACGGAGAAGTGTAGATTGCATTAAAACCTTCAAAAATGCAAATACTGACAAGACAAGACAAGATAATTGTCGAAAGACCAAAGCAAAGACAGGAATTTATTTAGCTAGTAGGCTAGCAGTCAGTAGGCGGTGAATTAGTAGTTATTAATGCATTTGATTTCTCGATATCCGTATGTCCCATTCTCCATTAAATGCTCATTTTTGTCAAGTCAAGTAAGATCTGATTTTACTATCTCGGTAAATGATAGGAGTTAATTTATGCACTTTAATCTGATTCAATCTTTTCCTTTATTCGTTAATCGGGTTTAAGCATCGTAGCGTTCAGATTGAAAAAAGTGTGAAAAGTAAATAAGGTACTGTAGATCCACTTTAATTAAGCTCAAAATGAGGTGCTTAGCTTGATTGAGGCATTTAGTAGATTCTAAGAGTACTTACATGGATAGGATAGGGTAGGAGGCGATAGGATACGAGCGATTGGATTCGGTTCGGATTCTGTTTGTAATGAAACTATATCAAGGCTATTTAATGGGTACTGTTTAATCTATATGACATAATAGGTTACCTCGTTTGAAGGTACTGATGTCCGTTAACTGTGGTTGTATTATATAATATAGTGATATAACTCTGGGAGTGTTGGCGCGCTTACACCTTGTCATTTATGGCGGGGAATTACTCGTTTATCATAACGCTTTGTAATCTGCCATCGCGCTACCTATCACGGTGTGAATATTATATTTTTGAGATAAAATTTCTCGGCTAACTGAAATTAAATTTTATCCACAATGTGATTCCTTGATTACGTACACTTAATTCAGCACATTTCGAGTGATGTTCATTGTTGTGATATGACAAACGTTTATCTCGGAGATTTGAAATATTGATATAATTTTTTTCTTTACACTGCAAATATCTTCGTACCTACAATAAATTTACAAAATATAAATTATTAAAAGGTTTTATCTTTACATCGTCGGTCGTCAGTTATGTTAACAAAAATATAAAAGTTTACGTATCTATCCAAGGTAATGAAAACAAACTACATTTCGTTTGCGATAGTATGGTGATATCAGTAAAGTTAAACTAATGGTGACAATTTCATAAAGTTGAATCACCCACTTCACGTAAAGATAACCCTTTATCTGAGTTTACGCCCTCGATAGCCGCGCGGCTTAGCCAAGGGTTAGCGCGGGGCGGCGGCGCTGAACGTGCGGCGCTTTCTCACGCACTTTAGCTGCTACCAAAAATATTGGATTAATGAAATGAAAGCTATCAAACTTAGGGCTAAAAAAATCAATAAAAATGTATTTGCCCTTATCTATAATAAGTATTTTCAACACACTTGCTCGTAAAGTGAGCCCTAATACATCGCTTTTAGGGCCATAAACCGAACTATAACAAACGCGTGCAATAATATATAAAACACTAGTTGGTTATAGAATTGTCCCTACAAAGTTAAATAGGTACCTTACTGCAAGTTCTATGCGAGTAAATAGAGCATTTTCAATTTAACTGGGTAATACAGTTATTTTTTTAGTAACAACAAAGAGGTTTTATGCCGCTGAAAATTCATTTGCATTTTTGGAATAAATAAATGTGTAGGTCCTTAATCAAGTCAAACAAATATTTATTATTATCAAATTATTTCTTATTTACAATATTTTGTTAAAAAATATTAAAATATTAGCATTTTATATCCTAAATTTATAATTTTGAAGTTGGCTGTATGCTCACTAACCCCTTTGTTCGCTAAATATTCTTGCATTGGGCGTGTGAAAAAAACAAAAAAAAAACCTGCGCGCCTTTTTCATCATGATTATCATTTTGTTTTTGTCGTATTTGTTGCTGTGTGGTAAATTACTTTGTTTTTTCCTCGCAAATGTGTTGAAAAACGTCGTATGAAACTCGTGAGCTCTTACTTATTGCACACTCGGCTGAGTTACGCCCTCGCCTGCGGCTCGGGCTGCAACCCACAGCCTTGTGTGCAATAAGTAACCTAAGCTAACTTGTATCATAATGTACTATTATTGTACTACGATAAATAAAGTACAGACAGTTAATATAATTATGAAATTGTATGAGAACTTTGGTGTAATCTTGTAGAAATTTACTTAAAATTTACTTAGAAATTAAGTATTTGTTACTTTGGAAAACTGTCAATCACAAAACTAGAGACCTAACTAAGGTTTTTTTTATTATAGTTTCAAGGATAAAGGACTTTTTTTATAGAGAAAAAGAATTGCTAAGTATCATGTTTCCGTCAATTATACAGGGTCACTGGAAATATGACGTATTCCTGCTAAGGGGTTATAGATGAGGTCAAAACTAATATTTTTTGTCATATAACTTTTTCTCAAAAAATTAATAGTTTTCGAGTTAATTGAAATTAAGTATTTTTTTACCAAAAGTACGTTTTCAGACACAAAAATTTAAAATAAAAGATAACTACTCATTGGATTCCGGATTTTTCATTATTTTGGGATAGAAAACAATCTATGTGTTGATAATGAATAAAAAAAATTACAAAAAGTACAGGTGTTTATAAAAAAATCTATGCTTAAATGCATTTATTTTTTTATTTTTTTCAGATTTTTTAGAAATAGCGTCAAATATCTTTAAAAAAATCCTAGTAACTAAGCGTGCATAATATTTTAAAAACATCACCATCTATTCAGCTTTCAGTTGAGGTATAAAACTTCATAATAACTTAAATAAAAAATGAGAAATTAAGCCTTAACTAAATAGCAGTCCCATTTCATGTAGCAAAAGTTTCCTACTTCAAGCGCTTCGGAGGTGGCCGTATTATCCTACTTATTCCATAAATGTGAAAGTTTGCTTGTATGGATGATTATTAATCAATCACGCAAAACGGCTGAACGGATTTGGATGAAATTTGGCACACAGATAGTTTAAAAGCCGGATTAAAACATATGAGGATACTATTATTTTGGTTAAGGATTCCCTAGCGATTTTCTCGAATGTAAATGCGAATGCAGTCGCGGGCGGAAACTAGTTTGCCATAAATGGTCGTACTTACTAAAAATATTTTCGTCCGAGTGAGTTTGAGACAGGATTATTTTCCGCCGATGAGTCAAAATTTTATACAAACTGTGTCACAAATAACCATGCATATCAGCTATTTTTAATGCCCCGCTGCTGGGGAACTGGCCTACCTTTTGGCTTGTGGATGGATAAAGCGGACGGGCCATACCCACCACGTGGACCCAATGTGGATTGGTCAGTGTTAACGACTGTAAATGCAGCCAGAACCAAGGGCTCAATGTGAGGTACATTGAGTTAACACCGACCAATCCGCATTGGGCTCACGTGGTGGGTTATGGCCCGTCCGCTTTATCCCAAAAAGAAAGGAAGGCCTGTTCCCCAGCAGCGGGTCATTAAAAATGGCTGATATGCAAGGTTATTTTTGATGCTGTCTGTATAAAATTTTGACTAATCGGCGGAAAATAATTCTGTTTCAAACTCACTCGGACGAAAGTATTTTTAGTAAGCACGATCATTTATGGCAAACTAGCTTCCGCCCGCGACTTTGTCCGCAATTACACTCGAGAAAATCCCTAGGGAACCCTTAACCAAGATAATAGTATCCTCATATGTTTAAATCCTGTTTATAAACTGTGTGTGTGCCAAATTTCATCCAAATCCATTCAGTCGTTTTGCGTGATTGATTAACAATCATCCAAACAAGCAAACTTTCACATTTATGGAATAAGTAGGATAATACGGCCACCTTCGAAGCGCTTGAAGTAGGAAATTTTCGCTACATAAAATAGGACTGCTATTTAGTTAAGTCTTAATTTCTCATTTTTTATTTAAGTTATTATGAAGTTTTATACCTCAACTGAAAGCTGAATAGATGGTGATGTTTTTAAAATATTATGCACGCTTAGTTACTAGGATTTTTTTAAAGATATTTGATACTATTTCTAAAAAATCTGAAAAAAATAAAAAAATAAATGCATTTAAGGATAGATTTTTTTATAAAAACCTGTACTTTTTGTAATTTTTTTTATTCATTATAAACACATAGATTGATTTCTATCCCAAAATAATGAAAAATCCGGAATCCAATGAGTAGTTATCTTTTATTTTAAATTTTAGGTCTGAAAACGTACTTTTGGTAAAAAAATACTTAATTTCAATTAACTCGAAAACTATTAATTTTTTGAGAAAAAGTTATATAACAAAAAATATTAGTTTTGACCTTCATCTATAACCCCTTAGCAGGAATTCGTCATATTTCCAGTGACCCTGTATAACTTAGTACTATGCGAGCCAAATAAGAATAGTACTGGCCAATGGCAATCTTGATCTTTTTTCTTTTTCTTACACATTCTACACCCTGAAGTGGAAGCGAAATGCAAACAAATATGGCCGTTTTGACAGTACTATTCTTATTGGGCTCGCAAAATACCTACAATAATCTACTATAGATCTGCATTATTTTTTGGAAGCGATAAATCAAGTAATGCTGTTTGAAATCGCTGCTAAATCGTTACAACGTTATGGCCTTTAAGCATAGTACTTTAAGTCTACGAAACTGTCTAGACGTTGTATATTGTATATTTGTTGCTGCTGTTGTATATTTTTAGAGTTAATTAAATTGTAGCAAATGAAAGGAAATAATAAAAATTACTTATATTGTATGACAATTAATTGGTGGTCTTTAGTAATTGGTGCTGAAATTAGGTACTCAAGAGAAAATCGTACCAAGAGGTGCATACGTCTGCACATCATGCATATCAGTGGCAGATCAGATCTATGCGTCGTGTTTAATTAAAGCGGGTAAGAAGTAATACAAAAGAGTGGCGTTGCGTTGGGCCGTGATTGTTAGGAGGGCGTGAGAGGCACGGGGTGTGAGGGGGAGGGAGGGAGGCAGGGGAGGCGGGGCGCAGGGCGGCAGTCACCGCCGCGCCGCGCCCGGGCCGCCCGCCCCGTACCGAGCTTACGTAACGATGGCCGAGCCCGCGAGCTGATGGCCGCGCTCGTCTGGTGGCTGGCGGCATGCTGCCTGCTCCGCGCCGCCACCGCCGGCAACCCGGACGCCAAGCGGCTCTACGACGACCTCCTCTCCAACTACAACAAGCTCGTGCGGCCCGTCGTTAACACCACCGACGTGCTCCGCGTCTGTATCAAGCTTAAGCTCAGCCAGCTCATCGATGTCGTAAGTGCCGTTGCCGACCACCCGCGAATGACCTACATCACGCCGCTGCCTGAACGTGGATGCATACCTTCGCCCGCTGCACTTGCGCGCCGCATTTGGAATTTAAATAG
Source organism: Agriphila geniculea (assembly GCA_943789525.1). Lineage (NCBI taxonomy): Eukaryota > Metazoa > Arthropoda > Insecta > Lepidoptera > Crambidae > Agriphila > Agriphila geniculea. Next base: position 12,846,690 of record OX038882.1, on the reverse strand, counting down.
ACACCGAATCGCATCAACGCTCTCGGCAACTAAGGCGACCTAGTTTTTGTGAGACGTTTGAGTTTTGCACAAATCTTGTGTGCATAGGCACAGTATGTTAGTAACCGCGCCGCTATCGCGCGGTCCCGATATCGCTATTCGCGCCAGGCGCCGCGCTGTCTCCATGTATTTCAAATTAGACCGCATAAATCACCCTTACAAAGGGAATCGCATCTTTTGATATTTATTCAAACCCTCTTTTCTTTTAGACATTTCCAGTTGCCTTGGCGAAAATGACATTGCGAACCATATCACTTTTATACTTGAGCCAAGAATTTTTATAGAATATGAATATAAAATTCTTGACTTGAGTGAGAGAATACAGGTATTCTTTTTAGGGTTCCGTACCCAAAGGGTAAAAACGGAACCCTATTACTAAGACTCCGCTGTCCGTCTGTCTGTCTGTCTGTCTGTCTGTCACCAGGCTGTATTTCATGAACCGTAATAGCTAGAAAGTTGAAATTTTCACAGATGATGTATGTCTGTTGCCGCTAAGAATAAAATTAATATTTAAGGGGGGCTCCCATACAACAAACGTAATTTTTTTTGCCTTTTTTGGTACGGAACCCTTCGTGCGCGAGTCCGACTCGCACTTGGCCGGTTTTTTTTATAAAACAAGGAACTTATTCTTGGAGCTTATTCTTTGGAACTTGTATAATTTAATTGGATACAGAAACAAAATAGATGTCGTAATGTAAACGATTGGGCCTTATGTATTTTTTTTAAAGATTTACTAAATCCTTAGAGCATCGCGGAAGGGAGCAGCCTTAGCGATTATTACTCTATTCAAATTATTCTGGCATTTTTTGCGGGGGGGGGGGGGGGGAAGTGCACACAAGTGCAGTTCCGCATACTCACATACAAAAAGAACACTGTAAAGACGACACCAACACATAAAAAATAAAACAAAACAGCAAAAATTTGTGTACGGATGAGTCACACATCAAAATATGACACGTTTTTGACATAAAGGGCTGGGCCCAACTGTCGTTGCAGCAATATCGATACGGAAAAAGGAATAAAGGTAACAAACTCAAATATTTTACATGGGGTGAATAACAACAAAGACCCAACAAGCAAAAAAGTCTCAGGATGCGCACGTTATTAGAGTGGTAGCCTTACAGGGGCCCTATTTTTGAATCGCTCGGCTGGCGTTGAGCGCTCTTTTCGACTGATTTTCGTTCGACATATGACTCAAAACAATGAGATGTCGAACGAAAATTAGCAGAAACGAGCGCTCGACGCCAGCCGAGCGATTCAAAAATAGGGCCCCAGGGCTCTTATAATTATTTTGTACCTTGTCATCGTTCTTAAATTAGTATTAAACAAGTTAATACGGACTCAAGAACACTCAGTCTTATTGTCTAGTCTCATACACTCTTGCGTGCTCTTGTGTTTACAAGGGCTGATCGAACAGATGTTTCATTTTGATGTGATGTAATGTAAGGGGACAGTAGGTAGAGCTGTCTATGTTCGCCAGATCAGCTAGTACCATCTGGAAGAAGCCTGTCGCGAAGAACCGCAGACAGATCAGAAGCTAGATAAGACCACAAATGGCCTTACTCCTCAGAGTTCATTAGATAAATTTGACATTTCTATATTTAAATTTTAAAGGAGCTTTAAAATGCATCTAATTTTCCTTCCTACAATACTTTAATGAAACATTAGGGTTTAATGTGGCATTAAAAAGATAAAAATCATTCTTGCAATTGAGTGTGAGTCTGCCAGAAGTTAAAAAGAATTTATAAATATTTAAGGAATATTTCAGGTATATCACATTTATGAGACTGCCTGGAGCAGGACCAGGCCATGTCCTTTATCGACAAACATTGTGATACGGTAACATCACTAAGTTGCTCATCGGCGAGAATTCGGATTTATCTAGCGACAGATCTGAAATTTGTACGGACGAGCCATGGACGAGCAGACCCGATGTCACTGAACAAATTTTAATCAAGAATAAAATATACGAATTTAATGTTTAAATGTAAACAAATAGCAATAATACGACAAAAAATTACTTTCATGTTAAATGTAACACCGTCTTTTTGTAAACTTGATGTTCCAGACCTCTTTTAACAGCAAAAAACTCATCAATTTGGCATTTTAAACACTGCAGCGTTCACATGCGTGACTGGACTCGGTCTAGAAAGAAATCCGGGCGCAACTGGTTTTATTAACCGCGTATGCCCATTTGGGCTTGTACTTCGGCAGAGGGGAACGCTTCGTATGGCTTCTCTTTCTGGGACAGAAGCGCGTCTTACTCTAAGACTAAATCTGTATTCCTTTTGTGAATGTTTTGTTTTTACTCAATTTTAACGCAATTCTCAAACACCATTTATAAATCTTTAAACAGAAAACATTTAAACAATCGGATAACTCTATACAGGATGTTTCATAATAACCCGTAGAATTTTGTTATTTATTTGGAGCGAACTAAAATCTATGGAAGTGTATTTGCAAACAAATATTGCTTAAAAAATGGCACCACGGGGCTGAAAAAGTACAACCCGCTCAGCTTTAGTCGGGCCAGCCACGCACCTGGTGACTGACGTTAATTTTCTTTACAATTTGCTGTTTGTATTGTAGAGAAAAGAGAAAAGGAAAATGTTTATTAGAAATGACGTCCTGTGTAGTCAAATGGTGTAAAAGAGACGCAAAGAAGGCACTAGGCAGTAAAATATGTAGAACTAACGTATCATATTTTTTCGTTTAAGTATAGAAAATATATAAAAGTATACAAATTATGGTCGCTAATAAGCTAAGTGCTCAGACGCTTTGTGCTACACAATAAAAGCCAGCATTTTTAGCTTAGTTGTACTTTTTGTGTGGTGACATTTTTTGAGCGCAATGCTTGTTCCATAGATTTTAGTACGCTGTTTATTTGTAAGGACAACTGCAAAGTGACAACCCTAAACGCATGTAGACCATTGTTTTCTATAATCAATTCCATTAATGGCAAAAGCAAAACACAAATATAGTTGCCATTATGCAGTTTATCGTGAAAAGGTTTTTTTTCAAACGTGGCAGTTTTCATAGGTCATAATAATTTTCCGGGGTTGTATGTATGGTACCGTTAGGGTTGCCAACTTTTTTGGATCAAATATAGTAGTTTTAAGATTTTTAGTGTAAAAATATAGTAGATGGCGAAAAAGTCCAAAAAAATATAGTAGGTTGAAGTTTTGTATGGAGGATTTTAAAGAAGTTGCATTATAACATACGACGCCATTATAAAATGTTAAAAAAAATCTTTTATTATTACAATATGGGCACCAAATGAAAGTTCTTGATAAGCACATTCCAAAACTATATAATTTGACAATAAAATAAGTGAAATAAAAATAAATAAACATTAGAAAAAATATTAAAAACACGAAACAGCAAAGGGAACTCTTTGGTTAAAAATTGTTCCACAAAACAATCCTCCGACTGCAATGACTGACACTTGTTATTTAACTTTTTAGTTGTTTTTGGCAGAGCTGTCGTGTTTTTAATATTTTTAAATTTATTTTTGTAACACATTTTACTTATATTTGATCAAAAAATAAAATTGCAGCGGACTAAACACATTATCGGCGAATACATTTGGATCTGGTTATGAGAACCAACCCATTTCAATTTTAAATGTCCTCTCCAATTGTGGTTATTCGAAACCAATTTAAACTGTTTGAATGAAAGAATCCAACATTGTTTGTCTTTTAAAAATATTGCGAGTATTTTCGGGACGCTATTATTGCGAATTGTTCCATTATTATTTTTCCCCAATTACGAAACATTTTTGAAGAATAAACAGACAAAATGATTATGAAAACTCATGAACTGTTAATACATAGTAAGTCTTTTATTATGGGAGAGCATTTTGTTTTATTAGAAACTATCTTTCCATCCACAGTTTCGATTGCGTGGACTACAGGTTATATCGTGTGGGCGCAGACCCATGCACAGCAGTGGGATAAAAAGTAGCCAATGTCCTTCCCCAAGGTCCCATCTATTTCCGTACCAAATTTCATTAAAATCGGTTCAGTAGTTTAGGCGTGAAAACGTAACAGATAGAGTTACTTTCGCATTTATAATATTAGTAAGGATAAAGCGTTAAAGTTCTTCTAGCCTCTTTTCTTGTCAAATTACCGTGACCCATGATGAAAAGTTTCTATAGATGACGATGAAGGGGGGTAGAGAGTTCGTTTCTTCAATTTCATTATAAAGACATGCACAAGGAATAGTAGTTTATGTATGATACAAGGTTGGTAAGGAGGTTTTTAAAACGAGTTGATGTTTTATAAGCCCGAGCCGCAGGTGCGGGTTTATAATCGTCACGAGTTTTAAAAAACCTTAACAACCGTGTGCCATACTACGTTTTTCAATACATTTGTGAGAAAACATTATAGGTACGCATTGAAATTGTAATCTATTCATATAATAAAACTGTAAATTCTAAATATTTATTTGTGCGCAAATTACGCAAAAACCGCTAAACGAATTTTGATGAGCTTTTCACAATTTAGTGGAATTTAAGTTGGACCTCAATCAGGTCCAACTTAAATTCCAAGCTATGTTTTATCAAATTCAGGTGGGTGGAACCACGGCAACAGCTTGAACTCTCCGTAGTACTAGCTTTCATACACTAAAGAGGTAATTTTAAACTGGTCGCTGTATTTTTCTACTGTCCACGCGGATGAAGTCGCGGGCGGAAGCTAGTGGAAATTAAAGAAAACATACGTAAACAAAAACGCACGGCGCCGGCGTGCGGTAATAGTACATTATGATACAAGTTAGCTTAGGTTGCTTATTGCACACAAGGCTGTGGGTTGCAGCCCGAGCCGCAGGCGAGGGCGTAACTCAGCCGAGTGTGCAATAAGTAAGTGCTCACGAGTTTCATACGACGTTTTTCAACACATTTGCGAGGAAAAAACAAAGTAATTTACCACACAGCAACAAATACGACAAAAAAAAATGATAATCATGATGAGAAAAGGCGCGCAGGTTTTGTTTTTGTTTTTTTCACACGCCTAATGCAAGAATATTTTGCAAACAAAGGGGTTAGTGAGCATACAGCCTACTTCAAAATTATGAATTTAGGAGATAAAATGCTAATATTTTAATAATTTTTAACAAAATATTGTAAATTAGGAATAATTTGATAATAATAAATATTTGTTTGACTTAATTAAGGACCTACACATTTATTTATTCCAAAAATGCAAATGAATTTTCAGCGGCATAAAACCTCTTTGTTGTTACTAAAAAAATAACTGTATTACCCGCACCCTGATTATCTAAAAAGAAACTATTTAGCGACCGGTTTCATTCCACATACATTGCTACTTTTCTTTGGTATGTTTTTTTTTAATCCAAAAAGAAGTAGCAATGGATCACTATCATCTACGAACTGCAACCGGTCGCTAGGTGGTTTCTAATTAGATAATCAGCCCGCCGGTTAAATTGAAAATGCTCTGTTTACTCGCATAGAACTTGCAGTAAGGTACCTATTTAACTTTGTAGGGATAATTCTATAACCAACTAGTGTTTTATATATTATTGCACGCGTTTGTTATAGTTCGGTTTATGGCCCTAAAAGCGATGTATTAGGGCTCACTTTACGAGCAAGTGTGTTGAAAAATAAACTTACCGCACGCTCTGTACTGTCATCGTAAGCTCACATTTTCGAGCAACTGTATTGAAATAGTAGTTTGTTACACAAGGGATGTAAGTGAGCTATTACAGAACAAGATCCAATTTGGCGCCCGTGCGAGCGCAGCTCGCAAAGGGCGCTAATGGATCGAGTGCACCCGAGATATTTAGACGCACGAGCGAGCGAAGCGAGCGAGGGCGAATATAGTTCGAGGGTGTAATAGCTACTTACAACCGAGGTAAGCATACTATTTTACATCATTCATGCGAGGTAAATTTAATAAAAATAAAATAAAAATAAAAACAAAAATAAAAAAAATACAAAAACATTAAAACAAAAATAAAACGTTAAAGGGTTATTTCATTGAAAACTCGTAGGGTTGATCAGACAATTAAACTGAACAACTTTCATTATGGGACCAACCTCGAAATCACGAAAAAAATCCAGCTGTTTTTGCATTGCAGAATTTTGCATACCTAGCTTCAACTGAAATGAAATGCCGCCATTTTCATTGTTTTTTTTTCAGCCAAAAGTTTCGTCAGTTTATAATAAAAGAAATGAGATTGGTTCACTAAGGAGTTTTAAATGCTTGAATTGTAAAGTAACTTTACAGTTAAAGCATTCACCATCCTTGAATTGTAAAGTGATTTGAAAATGGAACGTTCTATCTAAACAATGCACTGTGTTGCACATGCCAACTTACACAGCCTCATACTATATAAGTAAATCCTAGTTACCGAGCAAGTATGATGTAATAGTACATTATGATATAAGTACGGTAATTATCAAAGCGCACGTATGTTATACGACGTTTTATAACATATTTGCGAGGAAATAAATAAAACTCGGACTTTGCACCTTTGCTTGTTTTTCATATGATTAAATTTTGATACGCTTGTAAGTATCTTATCGGTCAATTTTTTTAGCAAGAGGCCTAGAATAGCCTTTTTCGCTGCCTCTGAGACTTCTGGCGGTGTTGAATTCATAAATTCATCACTACTTGACGACATTTTCAAATAAAAACAATACAGCAAAAAAAAAAAAATTAGCAATGCGCGCGCATCAGCGCTTTTTTTAAGGCAAAGGCATAAAAACATCCAGTATTACTAATAAAGTAAATTAATATTTTTGTGTTTTTGTTACAGATAAATGGTTGTAATTTAGTGTCAACATTAATTAAATTAAATTATTAAATGTTTATTTATTATATTTTATCTCCCAAAGTTAATTTTATTCATAAAATGTTGACCTCTTTTCTGACATAAAAACTCTTTACTAAGATTTAAAAAAGTACCGTTCGTTTTAGACGAAGCATCTTGATAAACCGTGCGGTAATGTAAAGTAAAACGCACGGTTTATCAAGGAAACCGTGCGTTTTACTTTACATTACCGCACAAGTTCGTAATGAGATACAATACGATATTGAAATTGGTGTAATAAGAGAGCCTTTACGAGCAAATATGTTATCAATGAGTTTTATACGATTTTATACGAAGTACGATGAGCTATTAATTTGACAGAAAAATTAAGCTTTTAAAAAACTGCTCGTTCAAAAAAAAAAAATAAGTGTCTTATTCTATACGGCAACTTTCTCAGTGCCCATTTTAGAATAAATAGCATCTGGCAAAGCAACCGTCTTTAGCGACTTGAATGCAACGTATCTCAATTTTGAACTTTACGACATTACTTTTTACGGCTGTTTAATTTTATACGTTTCCGTTTATATCTCTCGTCTCCGCCAAGAAAGGAAATCCGTCGTTCTGTCCCGTACTCTATTGTGAGAGGTTTTCCTCGACAACTGGAGTTTAGTTCAGTTCGAGTTCACTGAACGATGATTCTGTTAATCATGCTTTCTTAGAACTTTGTGAAACCATCCGAGTGCTCAGTGAGATATTTAATAGTAGGTAATCAGATGGTATTAAGTACTGTTAAATAGATATTGTAAACCCTAATTTAATTAACTTTAATCCGAGCGCATTATTTTTGTTACTTATTTAGCTACTTATTACTTTAAGATGAATCTGCCTTAAACTATGTGATGCTAAATGCTTTTTGCGTGATTGAATAACAAACATCCAAACTCACAAACTTTCACATTTGTAATATTAGCAGGATAACATTATCCATATCATAGCTTTCTTTCACCAAAGTCACAATTCCCGGAATCTTCATTTGACCCCTCACTTGGTCACCGCAGATAACTGGAATATTTGATAGATACGTATCAAAATTCGATTGGGTTCATGCATATAAACGAGGAGCGCTCCCCAAAGTTGTTAAAATATCTGGGGGTACGGCAGTGCCCCCGCCAAGACATCCAAGCGAAGCTCAAGGGCACTACCTACCTTTTCTCAAAGCACTTCGTCATTTTTTTGAACCCTCATATCTTGGGTTTGGAGATAAACAAAATTCTCGGGATATGATGTCAGTAGAAAACTACTAAACTAAAATATAGATTTTATTGATATTTATAAAACCTCGATTTCGTCAAAGCTTACTGATAAAATCATCAAAATTCTTAGGGTACTGGTTCTTCATGAGGTCTGATAACTTTTTGACAGTGCTAGCCATATGGAAGTCTCGGCAACATTATACATGAAAATGTTTTTGGTGGGATTATATTTACTTGATGTTGGGTATAGTAAAAGTCTTGAGTTCAGCGAATGAAAACAGGGCAAGGGCGGCGCGTAATGCCGAGTGACAGACGGGCTGCTGCGGCCGCGGCCAAGCCTCATAAATTATTTTGTATCAGCCGTTCTATCTCTCCTGTTATAGTTTATGTAAAAATACATCCCTCTGTAATTAGATGGAGAGCTTTGCTGCCAGTCCCGTTTCCACAAAAGGCAAGAAAAAATAAAAAGGTGAACGAGAAGGGCGATTATTAGTTGTTTCATAAAAGTTCGATCATATTGTTGCGATGTCTGATACATGTATTAAGCGAGATAGCAATGAGAAAACGATGTGTGCGGGAGCGAGACCGATTCGGCAGATTTGGCGCAAAAATCAGTAAATCAATTCGTATATAGTAAATAACTATAGCCATTAAGAGAATGCTTCGACACGATTCTGAATATTGATGATACAAATTATTGAAAGCAATTTCGATTTGAATACCCAATGTTGTTTCTTAATAATTTCGATATTATGAATTTTTAAGAGGTATTTTCGAAATTGAAATGCATCAAACCAAAATCACTGAATCGGTTTCTGGTTTTATACATGTCTGGAGAAATATATAAAGAAATATATATTATGTCTTATATAATTTCAGATTTCTGGATCTTTCCGCAACCTATGGCATTACATCAAAAAGTGTAAATTTTTAGACGTAATATCCCCTTAATCAAATGTATATCTTATTCGTATAAGTTAGTTTTTCTTTTCGAACACAACACCATCGGCACTTTCCTTCTTACATAATACGCATTCTAAACCAGAATCCTAGTAAAAGTTGGAATTACAAAGCCTATGATACAAAGACTTTGGCGTTGGAGAGATTTTTTTCTAAGTAATAACAAAAGACGTAGCCCCGGTTCAATGGGGTTTTAGACCAATCCCAAAAATTAGTATTCACGGCAGACGGTTTGTACTGTACTTGCTGATCCTCGGTTCTAAATTCCAATTAGTTTCACCAAATTTAACCAACACTACCTCAGTGCACCCTCGTGCAAGACAAGTATAACTTTTGACCCAACTTACCCATCTGCACTTGCAAACACCGAGTTCAAGTCAAAGTATTGATTAATTAGTACGGAACTTATAGTTACAGACATACTGTGACAAATTTTATCGTAACTTAAACGTTTTTTATTAATGCTTGTTGAAAAGTAATATTTTATCCTGGTAATTAATATCATGATTTCTGAATTCGATTACAGAATTAACTATGTGGACAGTCAGCGCAGCGAAAAGTTTTCTAAGTCTATGGGAGAGTCAGACATTCTGCTTATTCATGCATACTATAATACTTACTAAGGCCCGTATTTATAAACCGCTCTCAACTTTGAGATCGGAATTGAGAGCGGTTTATAAATACGGGCCTAAATGTTGCATTGCATCGATTCTAAAGAAGTAGGTTCAAAATATAAATATGCTAGCAACAAACGTGTTCAAGAGGGAAACACTTATAAAACACTTTAAAGAGAAGGCGTTTACCATACCATGTATTCGCAAAAGTTAAAGAAAGTATTAAAATAATAAATAACATTATCATTGTCAAAATGAATGTGCGGTGAACTGAGGGGTCTTATCTCTCCACGTTTTGCTGACACTGAAGTGTCGCTCACAAAATCTACTTTATTAACAAAGTGAATTTCATTGGGAGGTGAACAGCGAACAATTTGCGTTACATTTTCTAGCGCATTCGGATCACGTTCACCAATATACCTAGTTGAAGTCACGCGCTCTGGCAAAACAATGGTTTATTAAACACGGGAAGTAACTGTCACAGAGCTTGCAGCTTTACAGTGCACTGAAACTAATACTACGTTTGAGGATATTACGTTGGTTGGTTAAGAATCCGCGGATAAAAATCATTTGCTTTTTACATTTAATACAAAAGATGGTGTCATCAAGGAGCTCTTTCCCGCGGTAACATTCCGTTTTTTGCTTACTTATGGTACGGTACAGGTACGGTTTTATGCCGGATCCCGTTTAGTCATGTACATCTTTCAAACCTAACAGTCACACGAGCATCCATTTTGCATTATTTTATCTAGCAAAAACCGATCCAATCGAATTTTGATATTCGGGTTTGTCACCAAAATTGGCTTTGGTTAAAAAATAAAAGGTATTTTTTTTATATTTTTTTTCTACAGATTAGGCCAATTTAAGAAACTAATTTGAATATTTTAACATTTAGTCCCGTATTTATTTTTTTATAAATATATTTGCCGAGCGGATATGGTCAACCGGAATGACGTCATTAGTGGCATGAAAGTTTAAGAAGGAAAACCTTTGCCATCTACTTATAGAAAAAGAACGGCCAAGTGTCTTTACCTGTCATAATGACTTTATGGTTGTTTGTAAACAAATAAGTTATAGTTAATATTTCTTCTATTTTATTCATTTAATCCAGTTGTGACGGTTCTAACCTACCTTCTTAATTTGCCGCAATGATTTTTTAGGTGGTAAAATTATAATAAAAATGCTTACCAGTGGAAACTCAGCTGAAAAACTTTGTAAAAACTGACATGCCCAATTTACCCAAATTGCGAAATGTATTGTATGTATTGTGTCTATTTTGGATGTAGGCTACATGGATAAAATTGTAACGATTGCTTGTGGACTGACAAATTTGCAGGATAACATAATAAACATTGTGAAAATATGTGCATACTTTATTTCTATTTACAAACATTTAATAGTAGTGATGTGGAAAAAATTACGAGATAAGTTCATCGATATTTTTCGGGCGATATTAAATACTCTGATATATCGATAGATGTTTTTACAATAATTTTTCCAAAACATTTTTTTTTGTAATTACGTATGGTTTCTAATAGTCGACACTATTTTGTCACTGGAGCATTTTGTTTTTTCCTACTTTTGAGTCTTAAAAATCATCGTAAAATTCGTCAAATCGAGCCAAAATTTCGCGTAGGGGTTTATTTTGCTATTTTTTATGTTTTACAATACCTTAAAATTAGAATCCATTACTTAGTCATCATCCCATTTCATCCCATTTTTTTCTGAGAAATATTACCTATATCGATATTTTTTCACTTCCAACTTCCACCATCCCTAGTGCCAAGTTCATTGTCAAAATTGTCTTTGCCCTTTTTTCTTTTTATTTATTATGGCTGGGGGATCTGTATGTGATGACGTCATTTGAAGGTCATTTGAAGGTTAAAGCTTTTTATTGAATATTATAAATATCTTTAAAAATATAGACTTATTTTTAAATTTAATTAGTAGACACTGTACCGAAAGCTTATTCCTCGAAATGGTTTTGAGATTTCCAGTCATGTTCAAAAAGTTATCAAAGCCAATTGGATGACACTGCCCAGTAAAAACAGAATCCAGTTTACTTAGCAGAAAACCAAGGCTTCAAAGTTACCTCATTTGTAATGAAATGAAATGAAATGAAATGAAATGAAATGAAATGAAATGAAATGAAATGAAATGAAATGAAATGAAATGAAATGAAATGAAATGAAATGAAATGAAATGAAATGAAATGAAAAAAATCTTTATTCAAATAAGCTCACATAATGAGCGTTTTTAAATCGTCAAATAATTTTTTTTTGCCCTACCACCCATTATGACGTCTTTTAGCTGACAAGAAAAACGGGCGCAAAAAACTTACCAGCTTTATCAAATGGAACGATATTTACAAATATGTATATCGTTTCCAGACTTTAACAAAGATTAACAAATAAATAAAATTATAATTAGATCATTACTTAATGAATTACAAATTTTCTTAATCAATTTACAGGGTTCAAGCTAAATTCAAAGTTTGAAGTTATTATTCAGTCTAGGCTGTTACAAGAGAGAGAAAAAAAAAAACTTTACAATTCTATATGCGTTAAGATAGGTAGTCAGAAGCAGACCCATTCCCACTGGCAGCACCCGTTCACGAGCATGACGCATGAACCAGCCATCGCTTCGCTCAACCATATTTGAGGGAACGTAACGACCCGCCTCACGCGACACCACCGCAGAAATGATTAAAGAGAGCATGACATACTAAGGCTACCCATGTTAAGGCACCGAATTGAAAACTAATATCCAAAAGCTTTTCATAGGCAATATTTATGTATTTTATATTTTACTTTCCATAGCCAGCATCTATGTATTCTATAATACACAAATACTGACCATAGAAAGCAAAAATATTGCAATTAAATAAATCAAAACAAGGTAAGTTATTATGATATATACGTTTCGAGTAAGAAGTGCCATACATACAGACAATATAAAACAGATTTTTTATATACGACGCCCTTAATACAAGCAGACAGAAGCAGACCCACTCCCACTGGCAGCACCCGTTCACGAGCATGACGCATGAACCAGCCATCGTTTCGCTCAACCATATTTGAGGGAACGTAACGACCCGCCTCACACGACACCACCGCAGAAATGTTTAAAGTGAGCATGACATACTAAAGCTACCCGTATTAAGTCGTCGAGTCAAGAAGCCAGTAGTAAGTTATTAAGTAGGTAGGACACTTCTCACAATTCATAGTTAAAAGAGAAAATCAACGTTTTTAATTACTTGGAGTTTTAAAGAACTATTTATCTAGACCTATGAAAGAACCACGGACTTTTCTAATCTATACTGAGGCATTAGAGTAATAATTAACAAATACAAAAGCTATGCCCATGCGTTATTATCCTTCAAATAATCGTCAACAGTGTAATAGCCTTTACTCATAAGATTGGATTTAACAGTATTTTTAAATTTTTCCAAGGGCAGTTCTGTGACTTTTTGTGGAATCTTGTTATAGAAGGTAATACATCTACACAAAAAAGAGCTTCCGGTTTTATGCAATCTGCGTCTTGGAACAGCAAGTTTGTCCTTGTTTCTTGTATTGAATTCATGAATATTACTATTTTTTACAAAGCTATCTAAGTTTTTCTTTACAGTTTTCTTTGCATAATATTTTCATAGATGAATTGGGAAGCAACCGTTAATATTTTAATTTCTTTAAATAGGTCACGAAGGGTATCTCTAGACCGTAAGTTGTATATAGCGCGCACTGCCCTTTTTTGTAAGATGAATATGTTATTAATATTAGCAGCTGAGCCCCACAACAACAAACCGTAGATCATAATACTATGAAAATAACTAAAGTAAACCAATCTTGCTGTTTCAATGTCGGTCAGAAGCCTTATTTTCTTAACGGCAAAGGCAGCGGAACTAAGTCTGCTTGACAGGGCATCGATATGAGGGTCCCATTGCAACCGCGAGTCTATCGTAATACCTAAAAATTTTGTTGAGTCAACCAATTCGACTGCTTCGCCATTTACATTTATTGTGGTATGAACCTGCCTCACATTAGGAAGTGAAAATTTGACACATTTAGTTTTACTAGAGTTAAGCTTCAGATTATTAATAGTAAACCAATGCATCACCTTGGAAAGAGTGCTGTTTACATCGTCACTGCAGTCACATCCTCTATCAACTTTAAAAATTAAAGAAGTATCATCAGCAAACAGTACTATTTCACACAAGTTTTTGGTATAGTAAGGAAGGTCATTAATATATATAAGAAAAAGTAATGGACCCAATATCGATCCCTGCGGCACGCCCATGGTAATGGGTGCTTCATAAGATTCTGTTTTATTTACAACAACTTTTTGGGTTCTCGCCGAAAGATACGATTGCATAAGGCTTACTGCATTTTTTGATACACCATAATGTTCCAATTTTTTTAATAAAGTACTGTGACTGACACAATCAAATGCTTTAGAGAGATCACAAAATATACCAATTGCATCTTGTTTACCCTCCCATGCCTCAAAGACGTGTTTGAGAACTGCAATTCCAGCATCAGTTGTGCATCTACCACGAGTAAAACCAAATTGTTTCTCGTGAAGTAGTTTGTTGATAAGAAAATGTGCTAATAATTGATCATAAATGATCTTTTCAAAAATTTTGCTTAGTGCTGGCAAAATGGAAATGGGTCTAAAGTTAGCGGGATCGTTTTTGTCCCCAGATTTAAAAAGAGGGATAATTTTACTATATTTCATTAAGTCTGGAAATATCCCTTCATCAACACACTTATTGAAAATAAAAGCAAGATGGGGAGCAATGGTAGTTATTATAGATTTAATTACGTGAGTTGAAATGCCCCAGAGATCTTCAGTCTTTTTTATATTTATTGAATTAAATGTTTTAAGAATGGTATCACCCTAAATATGTCTAAATTTAAATAGATTATTGCACTTATCAACACATGATTCCAAGAGGGAGACAGATGTTTGGAGAAGAATTCAAATTACTGGTAGTTGCAAGAGGTATTTTAGAAAAGAAATCTTGAAAAATTGTTGCCACCCCCTCATCTGACTTAATAATTTTATTGTCTGATACTAATGAGAATTTACGGTCATTACTTTTAGTTTTCCCAGTCTCTTTGTTTATAATATTCCAAGTGGCTTTTATTTTATTATCTGACTGATGAATTATTGTAGATATACATTTTGATTTTGCTAAAGTACATACTTTATTGAACATTTTTGAATAGTTTCTTACATATTCATGAAATTCGGGATCATTTGAAATTGTTTTCTGACCATACAATTCAAACAACTTATTTCTGCTAACATAGATGCCTGGTGTTGCCCAATCACTGAATTTCTTTTCAAAAACTTTTGATTGAATAGTTCTTTGCTTAAATGTCTTATCAAATTCTACCTTAATTAAATTAAATAAATCATTATAATGAGAATTGGGATCATCCTTACTAGGTAAGCAAAGAGTTTTGGCGGTGACATTATTATGAAAATTTTCCAATTTACCTTTTGTTAGAGGCCTGCAAATTATATTACACTGATAAGGAACATGATGGTGCTCAAGGGAAGCTATTTGTCCGCTATGGTCAGAACGAATACAGTTTATTATTCCTTTATCAAGTATGTTACAATTGCTAAAAATATTGTCTAGGCAAGTTCTAGATGTAGCAGTGATTCTTGTAGGTTCACAGAAAGTGTTTACTAAATCGAAGGACTTAAATAAATTCAGAAACCTACTTGCAATAGATGACGATTTTAAGATGTCTATGTTAAAATCACCGCACACCACAATTTTTTTATTCTTTTTGATGACCAATTTTAAAGCATCTTCCATAGCGGACTCAAATTGAGGGTAGTTACCAGTTGGTGGGCGATACACACAAATCATTATTAACTGATCTAATTCCACACATGACAGTTCAACGTGTTGTTCAATAGAGAGGGATATCACATCTTTACGTTCTTTAAAGTTCATATTGTTTTGCAAAATTATTAAGCATCCCCCTCTAATGGTGGATTTTCTACTGAATGAGCTAGCAATCTTATAACATTCAAATCCTGTAATTAATTCATATTCCTTAAGCCAGTGCTCAGTGACACATAAAATATTAACATTCTTTTCCGTTAAAAAAAGTTCTAATTCTAATTCTTTGCCAGAAAAGCCCTGAATATTTTGATGAACTATAGTTAAGTATTTAGGCTTTTCCTTAGTCATTACACGGCTAGAGACTTCCTCTATTGTCTTATTATGTGATTTAAATTATTAATAAAAGAATTATTTGGAACTAATTCCAAAGTGTTATTTTTAATGTCAAAATTTTTTTGCTCAATAGAAGCAGGAGTAAGAATAGTATTATTATTACTTGGAACAGATTCCAAGGTCTCATGCAAAATGTCAAAATTAATCTGCTCAATAGAAGCAGAAGTGATAGCCAAGTTTTTGGCTAAATATTTAAAATAAAATAATAGCGCTAACGCTACTTGTCTTTTAAAATAATTTGGAAGATAATATTTATCTCTTGTCAATTTAAAATTAAATAGTAATTTATTTATGTCTATTATGTGACATCTCTGACTATTATAATAAGTCATATTGATTAGTGTTAAATTTAAATTGTATCTGATATTATTTTCTTCCTGTGGCAAGCTAGCACTGTAAGGTAGTGTAAACAATACAACTTTATTTATATTTAAACTGCACAACTCATTGTAGTATGAAATGAGATCTTTCTTGTTTACATTACCTCTTTGACCAATTAATATAATTAAATTGGTATTTTTGTTTAAGTTCAGAGTTACTACTTTTCTCATAATGTCATGTAGGGTCACACCCGGCATACAATAATTTAAAATTTTTTCTCCCAATAGATTGGTGAATAAGTGGCCTAAATCTTTTCCAATTTCATCACACAACATAATGTTCGAACATTGGTTAGTGGTAAAGGAATTATTTTCACTTGTGCTATTTAAAATATTTACATGTTTGGAGATTAAGGGCTCATACACTGTTTGGTCTTGTAAATGATCCCGAGCATCTAGGCCTGACGCTAAGGAGCTACTACTATCATTATGAGTTGAATGGTTTTCTGACAGAGAGGGAGTGGATAAACATTTAAGTGCCAGTATATATTCCCCTATCTCTTTTTTGGAACGGTCATAATTTTGGGTCATCCTGGATAATGACTCCTGTAACGAGTGAATTTTAGTATTTAACATAGCAATGTTATTTTCATAAGTAAGTCTATTTTCATTGATTATACTTTGACATGTATCCAGCTTTTCAGTTAGTTGTCTACGCTCCCTAATGTGACTAATATTTTTGAAAAAGTGTTTCTGCTTATTTAGTAACTTTTTTGTTTTTGAAATATACTTGTTAATTTTTACATATTTCTTTAGCTTGTTTCTACTGCAACCAACCATTGCCTGACTCATAGTGCAATCAATTGAGTCTTCAGATGTTAAATCAATTGTAATTGTTGGCTTATGGTTAAGTGAGGAAGAAACAAGTTTTGGGTCACAGCCGACTAACTCATCGTAAAGACTTAAGTTCTGAGTGGCTACCGTTTGGGTTTGTTCCGACTCTAACTTATAAATACGGTTATTAGCTTCATGTAGCTGCTTTTCCAGTCCAGAGATGAGTCTAAGGGCCTTCTCATACTCATCTCTGCACTGGTCGAACCCATCAATTAAAGTTTGTAGTCTGTTCCGTTCCTCAAATATATTTTGTTGTGACAAATGTAACTCAGACATTTCCTTTTTGAGTTGTGTATTACTTTGAAGCACATCTAACAATTCCTTTTCATTCTCATCTCTTTCTATATGCAGTTGCTTAACCAACTCCTTGGTGGCCTTTAGTTCCTGTAGGGTTTGATGGAGTTTAGTTTCCTCCTGGCGAGAAGCGGCCTTACGGGTCAACATTGTGATAATATAAAGGTGTTTCTTTAACCTAAGCAATTCCAAGGGGATGTTTAATCAACTAAAGTGAGGTTATCCAACTGATAACACTACACTTATCGGCTTTAAATGTAGCTTTACTAGATACAAACTGAACTTATTAAAGTAAACAAAAATACAAAATTACTACTTTAAAAGAGATAACAATGATTCACAAATAAAAATGCAATGTCATGTCACGTACCGGTAAGTGAAAGTCACCGTATTTCGACAACACAAAACACAAAAACTACACAAATAATTCACTTTTGGTATTCACTACACTTAATATTATACGTTAATGTTACGTGATTCATTGGAATATGCCACAATTATAAGCTAATAACAAAATTATTTGAAAATTAAATACGGTAGCAAAATTTGACAACTGGTGCCGTTGGTGTTGCCACAGGAAAAAAACGAAAATAACACCTGTATCCCTAGCAAAGTTGATGTGTATATGTATACTCAACGCAAAACCTATAAACTATATTTCGTTTTCTTTCGTATGGTTTCATCCATTTTCCACTACAACATCTTAAAAATGCGTAACCTCTACATTA
The DNA here is from genome assembly GCA_943789525.1 of Agriphila geniculea. NCBI lineage: Eukaryota > Metazoa > Arthropoda > Insecta > Lepidoptera > Crambidae > Agriphila > Agriphila geniculea. The sequence continues at coordinate 12,828,561 of OX038882.1, read as the reverse complement.
GCAAAATATTTGTGGTTGTGGATGACTTTTTGAGTGCCTACTTAAGAACTTTTGCAAGGATTAGTTCAATTTAATGTGCAAGAAAAAACGAAATGCCGAAATAGGGGCAAGAGCTTTGCAGGAAATGAGAGGAAATTAAAATGGAACTTTCACGTTAAAGGAAACGGTAGATACATAAATAAGTTTGTGAAATGTTTTCCGAGCAAAGTCGCGTCACGAAGTTATTGCTTGTCAGAACAACTCACCGAATACATATTCCACTGAAAGTTTTCCGAATGCCCTGAGGGAATTCACTCGTGTAATATCGGAATTCAAGTTGCAAGATATATTGCTCACATACGACAAGCAGCTGTTTAAATAACATTTTAATTAAATCATATATTGAAACCATAAACTTCTTATTTGTGGAGGAGGAAATAACAAAAATGTATTAGTTCTCAGCAATAAATAAATCAGTGTCTAATAGCACCAAATACGCTACTTCAAGCTTGTGAGCTTCCGAAAGCAGACAATCTGTTATGTTACATAAAAAATATACTACAAACATTTACCCAGCAAAAATATTAAATTCTCCCTGAAAATTGATTTAGCGGAAACCAATATCACGCCTTGTAATTTAGCGTTAAATCATCTCGGACGCAGCCATGACGTGATGTTATTCAGTGATTATTCGAGAAAGCTTTCAGAGAGTTGCGCGACTCTAGGGCGTGCGGTCGCCGCACGCCCTAGCTAGGCGACAACACGCCGCCCGCCCTCGGCGACAGCACGCCACCCGCTCTCGGCAACAACACGCCGCCGAGCACGCAGGGAAATTAAGAATATTTCTTAAGAGCCCTATATTGCTCGTTAAGTACAGTGTATCGAAAAATCACTTGTACAGAGCGAAGGTTCCTTGGTTTATTTACAAACAATAACCTCAGAACTTAATTCATCCAAGCCTCAGTACTTGGACGAATCCTCAGTATAATATAGTTCGATGTAGTAATAAGTAGTAGGCAAAAGTGCCTAAAGTGGCCACTTTTTGCTTGTGGGCTGTATAGGAGCCTTAAACTGTTACATGCTTCGATCAATGATTGTACAGTAAGCATAAAAAAGCCTCACAGATTAGGACTATCAAACAGAAGCGTAAAAATAAAAAAGAAATTCAATTTCTTTTAGCTATGTATTGAAAACATAATCACTACGAAAACGTCCCCAAAGATTTAAATCGTACGTCCCTAAACAAAAGAGAATTATTTCCGATCGCCTCCGTACGATAATTTTTTGAATTTCATATTTTCTTCTATCAAAGAGTTTACAGAAACCAAAAACAAGTACCTAGTTCGAATACAATGCTAATGCATCACATCACATTAGTGAGTAAGTGAGAATTTGAAATTCATCAAGAAATGAGCTAATTAAATAATGTTATTTATTTCTATTCTTTGTTAATATAAAGTCTGGAAACGATATACATTTTTGTAAATATCGTTCCATCTGCGATAACGCTGACAAGTTTTTTGAGTCCATTTTTTATGTCAGCTAAAAGACGTCACAATGGGTGGTAGGGTAGATTTGACGATTTAAAAATGCTTATTATGTGAGCCTGCTTATTTGAATAAAGATATTTTTCATTCATTCATTCATTCACAGCATCACAGGTACTTACTAGGTTTTATGTTCTCACTACACAGTTATGTTGTGTATTAACAACAGACGTCAATGTAATGATAATCGTACCCGTAGATTTCGCGTTTATTCCTACATTCCTTTCGATGTTTCAACCCAATTTCAGCCGGTCGTTTACGATTGCTGAAAGGTCTAAAAGGCACTTGTTTAAGGGTGCTATGATGATCGCAATTAAGTAAACCTAAATATATACTTATTTATCCTTCCTCGTCGAACATTAATAGAAATACTTGCTCATTGAAGTCATTATTGTGGTTAACAATCTGTCGGTACACAATATTAAAGAAGTTAATTGTTTCAATGTGTATTCTGGTTGATTTAAATTTGGATCCTTGTTCGGACAAGCACAACTGTTGTGCTACGTTTATATCTTGGCAAAAGGGGCGTAAGGATAACTTTTGCTAGTCCCATAAATTGGCTGTGATTGTAAGTCAACTAAAGTCTGACGTATTGGTGACTAGAATTCCAACAATAGCGTCGGTCGGTAACTCTATCTTATTTTAAGCTGTATTAAGTGTGTCAACGGCGGGGGTATTTATCACCATGACGTGAAATTCTCAGAGTTTTCCCGCGCTCCGACCGGCGCACTCTCCACTGCAAAGTGAACATTACAACTATATGTATAACTATTCTCTCTTCCCCCTTTCCCCCGTGGACGGGGGAGCTTTCACTGGCATGGTTTGAAATTGATAAGTTTACAGTTAAGGCTGCCTTGCCATTTATGATGTTTTTTTTTTTAATAAAAAATAAATCAATATTTCTAGATATATTTTGTTGTTTTTTAGATTCTATTTTATATCTACAATTTTGACCGATCTACGGTCATGCCACACTTTTGGCTGAACATCGGGCACATACAATGGTGATCACATAAACATGAATTCTTCATAGGTAGTACAACCACGTCCTCACCTGCAGGGAGGATTCGTAAATGCATTTTCTCCGGCATAAAAAAGTTACGTTAGAACCAGTTTCGTAAACAGCCGAAAGGCATGTGTCCATAAATATTTTGGAACATAGCGTTGGCGGTAAGTCATTGCCATTAAATTAAGAAAATGTGTGCTTTCACACAAGCAAAATTCAATCATTTATGATTTCAATATGAAGGGTTATAAAATGCTTTGCTGGAGACTATAATCATAGCTACTGTGATATCCCAGAAGTAAAGAGACCAAATAAATTGATATATTTTGTACAAACAATTAAATGAAAACTGTTCAGTTTAATATACAAAAAATTGTTTAAAAAAACTAAAAACTGACTTCAAAAAACCTACCTCTAAAAACAAGAAATAATATTTGTAATAATAAAAACACGTCTATTAAAGTCGGGTGGGGCTGGAGTACAAATTCCTTTTTTTTATTCTAAAAGCCACACCCGACTTCAATAGACGTGTTTTTATTATTACGAATATTATTTCTTGCTTTTTAGAGGTAGGTTTTTTGAAGTCGGTTTTTTTGTTTTTTTAAACAATTTTTTATTTTTTTTATTTTTAGCGCAGGTACCTTTTCCCCACGCCTAACTGTTGGTAAAAACAAAATGTTGGTAAAAATCGTGTAACTTAAAAAAAATGCCAAAACTTCGAAAAGCTATGTGTCCAAAACTATCGCTCGTATCAAAACCGTTATTGCCTCAAATTGTTTCAAATTTAAACAACTTTAAAACCTTTTTACACAATCTTGATGTAAAACCAGTCCTTTTGGGTCAAAATTGACGAAAACTAAGAAAAATCCGGTCAAGTGCGAGTCGGACTCGCGCACGAAGGGTTCCGTACCGAAAAACAGCAAAAAAAAAAAAAACTAATATTTTGTTTTATGGGTATTTTGTTTTTGTATTAAATTATTTATCTTATTCTGTTATTAGTATTTGTTGTTATTGAGGCAATAGAAATACATCATCAGTGAAAATTTCAACTCTCTATCACGGTTCATGAGATGAGATACAGCCTGGTGACAGACAGACAGACAGACAGACAGACGGACAGCGGAGTCTTAGTAATAGGGTCCCGTTTTTCCCTTTGGGTGCGGAACCCTAGGGTTTTAGAGTTCCGTAATTTTTGGGTTTTTTAATGACGTGGTCGTCTGCCGAGGTCGAAAACTTGGATTTAACATTGCCTTTACATTACAAACAATATGTCTTAAAACCAGAAATATCTGATTTGATGCAACATTCACGCTCTTTTCGTGTCGAATTTGTTTAAAAAATGTTTTTTTAAAGTCGAAGATTGTTAATTTTGTTTTTTCTTCTTTTGTTAGGTAATATTTACATTTCATAACTGGTACCGTGGCGTGGCTGCGTGCTCATCTCGCCTTTCACACGTGCCATACGGCTGCGTCATTTATATGTAAATAGAAAGGATAATTCTCATTGTACACATAGCTATTTATTTTATGAGAATGTCGATCTAAAGTATACACAATTTACGTGCTTGCATAGGATTGCGTAGGTACTGTACTAGTTTTTGATTTTTTCATAGGAGTATAATATTTCGGTTATATACATAAAACCTATTGTATTTTCAAATGTATATTTTCTAAATATAAGTAAACAAAAATGCTAAGTTTGAATAATGTAATTTCACATCGCCAAAATTAGTAGCTAAGTACTTACCTTATTTATTATTTCGAGATATATGTATATCACCTGCCATCCATGCTGCACAATATTCCTACCTACCTACTTCTCATTCTCATTTTTACTTTGCCCTTCTGAAATATTTGACCAGAAAATTGGACTCAACTGCTGAAATGTCGACTCATGATACAGCGAAACAGTCAGCTACAAAAACACTAAACTGTGAAAACCCGGATCTGCGAAAACCATAGACATAGAAAAATTTTCGCTGCGAATAGAATGTCAAAGAACAACAAAGTCAATAAACAGGTGATCCGAAAACGAATCCATACATTTTATATGAGATACGTAAAATATGACTTAGATTCATAAAATATGACTATATTATGGCAAAGGAAGTTAATAAACTATGTTCCATACTGTTTTCTTTGTCGATAAACGAATAAATGTAGCGAAATTTGGTTTTAGAGAAATGTGTGGCAATATCTTATTTACCTTTGAAAAGTGTGATTACTTGGATTGTTTCTTTTTGTTACATCACAATTACTTAGAGCAGAAGACACCATAGCTCCACGATAACTTTATTTTAAATTCTCGGGACGCTAGGGGCTCTTACTGTAAAAAATGTTGGCACATGTCACTTGATCCTTTATCTCTTTTTTACATAGACCGTGTCCGTATGATGTTAACTTCTCTTTTCCACGCTTTGTTGATCTTCTTGAGCGCAGCGAAAATTTTTCTATGTCTAAAACACTTGACTGCGTCAAACGTATAATATTGTATATCGTTTTTGATTAAACCTACCTAGCCTGCAATAGACATTTTGAAATAGGTTTTTCTTAATGCAAGGTAATAAAATAAAAATAAAATAATCAACAGTATATAAATAAAACACACTATAAATATTATACACTATATTACATTATAGGTACCATGTAAATAAAGAAGAAACATTAGAATGAAATAATTTGAAAACTTTAATTTTTTTTAAGTCGTGATTGTTTACAAAAATAAATACAAAGAGCAAAAGAGCAAATAAAATAAAATAAAAAATAAACTAAAACCCCAATTGGTTTTGATTGAAAAAAAAATCATATTTATAAAAAAAAAATGAATTAGGAATTTTCCTCCTCGAGCTCCTGTTTAACATTGATGCAGTTCCGTGTTATCGATGCTGACTATTTCGATATATCATGAGTCGTCACTCAGTGGTTGAGTAAAATCCAAAGTATGAAAGTTCCTATATTTGATAAAATTGGCTTCTCGATGCATTCTAATGTTGGACTTCAATTTCGACCGACTGACCCAACTATTCCATTCTTCTACGACTAAAACAAAGCGACTAAAAAATCGCTTTTGAATTCTACTCGTAGTTTCACACAGACTATTATTATAGGACAACACAAGGTTTTAAGGTAAAAAAAATACCTATCCATATCAAATTAAAGCTCATAATTATTCCAAGATGCAAGCCACCAGCAATGAATGAAATCGTCTAGATAAAAACTCAGGTATTTTTTTTTCAGAAATGACGAAAATCTTATTCTGAAATTAGTATTTCGTCATTTCTGAAAACTGATGTTTTTTGATTTTTCATGAATTATTATATTTTTCATTATAAGTATCTGAAAATAATTTTTTTTGGGAAAAACAAAATTGTCCTAACTCCTAACACCATCACCTGGAAGAAAATAGTTTGCATATAAGTACATACATTACATACACCTAAAACATAGTGATTATTCTCTCTGTGCATACACCTTGCATACTATGCAATGCAATTATTGAAAATCGGTTGCCATCGGTTCCTAATTTTCACACAGATACGCGATTTATAGTGAAATTAATCTGAGTCGTGATTTATTAAAAATACAAATTATTTATAAGTCGCCGTAGGTTTAGGTCCCTACGTATCACAAACTTAAAAAAAATTGTAAAATTCGTCTTGAGTAAGACTATCAACTTGCTTGCGCGGTATCTAATTATAAAAACTTTTAAGTTAATAAACGAAACCTATAAATAAGAATCTCATATCAGATTCAGCTTTCAAGTTATTTTGGAAAGCAGCAAAGCTACAATCTGAATAAATTAAAGAGCTTAAACATTTGGGTAAACAACCGCTACTATCATCATCTATAGGTAGTAAATAGTACCTACCTACTAAAGGAGAACTGAAAATGTGAGAACGAAAACAAGTCACGAGTTACTTCATTGCTAATGCATGGCTCACGTACAGTGCTTTAGACAAACTCGGAGCAGATGTAAGTACATTTAATTTTAAATACTTTAAGTTCTGGGGGGGTGGTGGCATGCATGGAACGTGAAAACTTTGAGAAGTAATAAATTAATGAGTGATTGATTTATCATTGAACATTTTAGATTTTGACGAAATTAGTTCAAGCAAGGAAAATGGGAGTGATATAAATACTTTGAATTTTCGCACATTGTTTGAGAAAAATACTATACTTAAAAGCCTTGACCTCAACTAGATATTCATATACAGTGTGTTCGACAAGAACGTGACCGGCATATTTTAGAATTTTAGTATGGAGTTTATAAAAATAAATATAAGGCAAATAGAACAATCATTTTCCTAAAATGCTTTGTAAAAAAACATAAGTTTTCCCATGATTTCTGGATTCTGCAAGAGGATAATGACCTTAAATACCGTAGTCGGCTCTGTACTTCTTGGAAAGCGGAACGTGGTATTGATGTGCTGGATTGGCCCTCACAGACCACTGATACCAATCCAATTGAAAATACTTGGGCGTGGGTGAAGCTTAAGCTAAGGGCAACAAATGAAGTAACCGTCGCTGACATTACTCGTGAACTAAAATCCGCGTGGACGTCTTCACTGAAAAATTGGCGGAAAGTTTGCCGCAAAGTTGCTAAGCGATTATGGACAATAATGGAGATTGGGCGCCGTATTAATATTAAAGCATCCAACAACAATAAAATAACAAATTGATTATAAATTAACCAATTGATATTTCTAAGGTTTTCATTAGAATTTGCCGGTCACGCTTTTTTCGTACATATGTGTACATTGATAGTACGAGTACATGTGCATTCGCCTCGGCCCACATTTTCACTTTCGTCCATCAATGCCTATATTGCAAGCTCCTGCAGCATTGACCTGCAAAGAAAAAAAAATGTTTCAGGTCAATGTCCTGCAGTAATGTACTATTTCTGCCAATTTCACTGCTTGTTATTACTGATTTCGCTAAACAGAAAGCGGTCAAAGAGGAAAAACTAAAAAATTAGGGATTTCAAATGTTAAAATAAGCCTGAAATTCACGTTATAAGTAGTCACGTTGTAAACCCCGTGTTATTTTATTCGGATCCAACAATCATTTTAATATTTATGATGATAATGATATTTTAATGTATATCAAATAATTATTTATATTTGGTAATAATTTAACAAAAATCCAATTCAAAGTAGATTATACTGTTAAATGTAGGTACAAGTAAAGACAAACTTACTACAGTTTAGTTTACCAAAATTGATTCATTAAACAGAACAAGCAATGAAAACATTTATGTACAATCCTGTACAGAATCGTTTCAGAGAGCAGGTGTGAATAATTACCCTGCTGTATTGGCTGAACTAGTAGAATACCCGTCATCACATGGCAAATTGGACACGTAATAACATTGACTTGTCAAAACGTGTACAGTAGTGGTAGCTCTAATCACACAATATAGAGATATTTGCTGTCTGTCGGAAAGCTGCGTTCCCGTGGGCTCAAAGGTTAATTTAATCAAATTCTGAGAACTGTTTACATTAATACTCAATTGTGGTCCAACGCTGCAATTATGAACACTATAGACGGATGATTGGTACACGAATGTCACATTTGATCGGGAATTAATTAATTGGGTGACTGAATAACTAGTTACTCAATTTGTATTTTAAAGTCGCCCATTTTCAACATTTTTCACCCTTAGTCCGTCGCCCACTTAGTATTTCAGTACGCTATATTCAGTATTTTTGATACCCTAAATGGAAATTTATTGTTCCTCGATTAATTACTACCGATTTCATCATCTTAGATATCTCTATAACACAGGCAACTACACAAATAAACTTTTTCTGAGACTGTGACTAATGAACCAAGGTAGATAATTTCATGTTGTTATTGTAGTACCTGCCTATAATAAATTAACATCCGTCCACTTGGATTCACTGCCAGGCTCTACCGGTGGAGTCAAAGCGAATGATTTTTCCTTTTTCTGTTCTGTGGGTAAGTTACAATAAAAAATTACTTGCATATTATTTACATTAAATGCAAATAAATAATTTTTCTTTATCTTATTAGAAGCTTACGGAATGCTATTGCATTATACACATATAATCTTTCACGTTGCATTTTATTAGATTATAAAATCAAAGATATAATTAATGATTAAACGAACTTACCTGTAAGTGAAGTTCTATCATAATTATACGAAGGATTCGTCCGAAGATATTAGTATATTAACACATGTAGTACCGCTTGCATGTATCACCACTTAGCACGTTATTTTAAAGCAATAACCTAAAAAAAACCTAAAAAGAGAAGGTTTTTGACTTAAAATTGACAGATATTTTGACATTTCCGGTCCAAGTTCGCCCTGTCACTGCTACACGCCAACCACTTCATTTAGTTTAAAGTCCAAATCCTATGATATTTCCTCATTTTCTTCAGTGGGTACACAGTTATTGTAATTTACAATAATGAGTAGGGAGGGTGGGATTCTATACTAATATCTTCGGACGAATCCTTCGTATAATTATGATAGAACTTCACTTACAGGTAAGTTCGTTTAATCATTAATTATACTTCAGATTCGTCCTCGATATTAGTATATTAACACATGTAGATGTTAAAAGCATTATAATAAGAAAATGGAAATATCATTTCTTGCGTATTAGTCTTTTAAAAAAAAGAAAAGAATACCATTTAACATCATTCTGAACGTTTTACATGATTACATATACTAAAAACGGTACCTATAGATGGCTGGTACATCTATAGGTATATATATAGTGTATATATATACACGCACATATATACATATAAAATATACAAGGTTGGTTTGGAAAACTCAGTTTGATTATCAGTGATAATATGTTTTAATATTTTGCAAATATAGCGGAGTCATTGACCATTTCGCCGTGTTACCTGTAACATCTATAGTAACATTTTTTGTTAGGGTTATAAAGGTGTCGGCATACGTCGAGTACTAAAACTGGTTGGACACAACACAAGTCTACTTCATTTCATTAAATGTTTTATTTCAGCAATCTATTACTTAAATTACATATAGAATTTAATTTCTTTCTAAATAAGAAGCTTATGAACTGTTTATTTAATATAAATATGTATGATCCATTCTTGATTTTTTTTTGTATTGTTTGCATTATTTGTGCAATAGGCAAGGTAATCAAAGTTAAACTTTTAAGATAGAAATGATGAAAAAAGAATAAAATTGGAAAGTATGTAATAAAATGTCTTAAGTAATCTAAGATATCCATTGTATTTGTACAATGAAGTCTACGTAAAGGCGTACTTAGTTAAATTCTTTACCAAACCTTGAGATTAGCTCAATTTTGTCCATTCAATAATGAACGCAATATTATGTTATACTGATAATTGTGTTATACACATCTGTAAAAAAAAATTGTTTATTATGTCTATATTAGTATTTGTTAAATAATCGAACCGTTTCTGTTACAAAACTCTGTACTTCCTGATAGTATTAACAGACAGCAGCTTCAATAATAACATAAATAATATACCTGTAAAATAATACCACCTTGATAATGTTATGAAAACCAATGTATTAGTGCGATTAATTTCCGTCCCTGAAATTAAAAGTTATAGAATGTTAATACTTTATATTAGAATAAGATATACGAAGAAGTACCTTACATGTGAATAAGAGGTGCCAAACCGAGGCTCAAGATTGTGACGATTATGATGGCACAATCGTTACACCTTCGTTTAAAAAACTGGTGGAAAAGAATTAAAGTAAAAGGTATGTTAGTGTCCGAATAGTCTTTGTACAATACTAAACCAAAATAGCATTGTGAAAGCTATAATCTCAAATTAGAAAATAAATATTTTTGAAATCAAATGCTAGAAATAGAGAAAAAATAAATCTACTGCATTTTATCTCCACTGCTTAATTCGACTTGGATTGCATTTGAATTTACTCAATCTCAATCTGGAAAAAAAAACCAAAACTGGTGATTAGTTTTTGGATTTATGAATTCAATAATTTCTATTTAGCATCAGAATAATAATATCTAGAATACTTAACACCCCGCACTGAATACAATAAGAAAAATTGCAATGAAAGCATATTGAACTGCATATTCTAGATAATTGATATGCAAATATATTGCAATTTGTGATTCCTGATGTGACCACTAGTGTCTCCTAGTCCACCCCGTTGTTGAAAGGCCCATAAGAAAATATGTCGTCTCTAATTAGACTTACGCGGAATTCTGTGTAAGTATCGATGACATTCGACTAAGTGATTTCTGCCGTTTTGTGAACGTTTGTCTTGTAAAGATCATAATTGCTAATACATCTGTAATATAATGGAAAGTTGCGACGGTAGCTGTATATAAAAAAAAAATTGTATATAAAAAGATGAACTTAATTTCTTTAAAAAATGTTCTAAGACCCTTATAAAGAGTAAATATTGTCCAATAACAGGGAAATCATGCTATTTAAAAAACTTTATAGCCGGCGGCGGTAGTTTTGTAATAAAAATATGGGCACTAAAATGCCCAAAATTTATGATTTTAAATTCGTTTATTTCTATCACTTTCCTTATCAATTAAATTAAAACCTAAAAGGTGATGGGATGTCTAGACTGTGTTTTTAAAAACTGTGTTTTTACAGTACGTAATTTTTTATAAAAGCTAAATTAAATTTTAAACAGTTCTTAACTAAATCAGATATGACCTGTTTTTTTTTTTTTTTTTTTTTTTTTTTTTTTTTATTTTTTTTTTACTCATGTCACCTTTTGTTGAACCTTCAACAAATTGTAACAAAACTATTATTTGGTATTATAACTGTTATGCATTCTGCTCGACTGGAGATGATATACTATAGTATATAATATATATATATAATAGAAAAATATAATAATTATCTGGGTGACCTGTGTAGCACGGCTAAATGGTATATTCACACAGACGATTACCGGCGCAAACGATTAAGTGGACCTTTGCGCCTGTAGTCGGTGACCACTGCCTGTATTCGCTGAACACAGACAGATGTCACACCAGGACGCACCCTCACGAATACATTATCTTAATGGGTGTCCTTACCTCACGTATGATGATTGAAGGCAAAAATTGATGATACGTCATCGGCAACTATTTGGATGGGCCGTAATGCCCGTCTGCGAGTCTGCTGTGACTGACGAAACAAATAGCTGATGGGGCTTCCTCGCCGCGTCTCGCTGTTCGCTTGCCGTCGGAGATGAAGCATGTGACATACCTGCCTACGTCTTTTGTTGTCGTTTTTAAGGCAAATAAATATATAAATCAGTTTTAAAATTGTTTTATTGAGTACTGCGCCCGATTTACTTACAGTTTTTTTTTTTGTTGATGGATATCGTTCACCTCAGGCCTGGCCAATGCATCATTCATATTCACCTGAACTGTCGGTGGCCTTTTAATTGAGCAGCCTCAGCTACACTAGAGTTGATCGTGTACGGTATAATTGAACGTCGTAATGCCCCACATTATGTAAAAAATTCGAAATACTGTCACAAAAAAGGTGTATATAGTTTTGTATTGGAAAGAAAAAACTTCACTGACACTTGTAGCTAATAATTTTCCCACATCAGAAACATTATTTTGTACACACTCACACAAATTAAATTTGAAAAGTAATAAAGATAATTTGTACAAGGCCATAGCTTAGAAAGAAACATACTAAATAATTAGTGATGAACAAGTTCAACATGTTAGGTCTACCCGCCTGAAATACAAGGTTTCCTAGTTAAGGCAAATTATTAAATTTTTTACTGTATTCCAACAAACATAAATTGCAATTATGATTTACTAGCGGCCACCCGGGTTTTCACGCATGTAGTTCCCGTTCCCGTGGGAATATAAGGATTAAAAGCATTCTATGTTTTAATCTAGGCTACTTACCATATGTGTGCCAAATTTCAACCAAATCCATTCAGTAGTTTTGGCGTGATTGAGGAAAATACATCCAAACCCACAAACTTTCACCTTTATAATATTAGTAGGATAATTGCATTGCAATTATGATTCATTTATAGATAATAAAATGTAAGGATTCTGTTATTCCATTTTTAGTTGAAATTTCTATCAGCATGCCAGCAGCTAGCTATTTCAGCAGCTAAGCTATTTCACATAATAGGTGTGTGAAGTATCAAGTATGAGCTATTTGCTGTATAACTCAATATCTTGTTCCATTAAGTTATTAAGTTTTAGCATATATAGCTAACTCTGTCAGTTTTGTAAACTATAAATTTATCTTAGTACCGATGGTACACTATAAATAATACCGTTGAGATTAACTCAACACCAAGGATATCATGATGTCAAAATTCATACCTGATGAGCAACGCTGTTCTGAGTCAGGGCTGCTCTTGCAGCTCCAGCACAGCGGCCGCCTGCCTGGAAGGTGGATGGCGGCGATTCAGCGGACGACGGAGTCACCCGATTGGTGCTCGGCAGCGGTTCCAACAACGTGGCAACCTTTGAGGGTAGTCTGCTTTTTTACAATGTCGCGTCGTCAATGGCACTTTGAGTTGCTGCAGTAGCGTTGTTTGACGTATCAATGCGGTGAAATAGTCCAGTATGACTATCTCGAATGCAATAGATATTTAATTGTGTCTTAAACACAATGCTTTGACAGAAAGTACCCAGTATGGTAAATTCGCATCAGACAAATAAATAAACTGACAGAAAGTACCCAGTATGGTAAGTTCGCATCAGATAAATAAAAAACTGACAGAAAGTACCCAGTATGGTAAGTTCGCATCAGATAAATAGCAGACAATTATGCTGTTTAACCAAGTAAACGGCATTTAAAAGTGTTCCTCCGTCTTGACTTCTTCTTCTTGTCCTCTTGCGTTTTGAAAACTTTTTCCTTTCTTCACGAAGTAAATGCTTAACTATAATTTAATTTTCACTGTAAAAATATAATTCTAAAGAAGTCTCACTTTGAGACAGTATACGTGCGTCCGTGGCGAAGCACGAAAAGCGAATGAAGTGGTTGGCGTGTAGCAGTGACAGGGCGAACTTGGACCGGAAATGTCAAAATATCTGTCAATTTTAAGTCAAAAACCTTCTCTTTTTAGGTTTTTTTTAGGTTATTGCTTTAAAATAACGTGCTAAGTGGTGATACATGCAAGCGGTACTACATGTGTTAATATACTAATATCGAGGACGAATCTGAAGTATAATACAGGTTATCCTAGTACAGATACCAGTCTCTCACATATTTCTATTTGTAAACGCCCAACTTATTTTAGTTTAGCAACAGTCTGTAAAAGTTTGTGAGAGAAAATAAATAATAAATTATTATTACTATTAACCGCGGTTAATCTAAATATACTGTTTTTCAACAACACCTACCTTTTTAGGGTTCCGTAGCCAAAATGGCAAAAAACGGAACCCTTATAGATTCGTCATGTCTGTCTGTCTGTCTGTCTGTCTGTCTGTCTGTCTGTCTGTCTGTCTGTCTGTCTGTCCGTCCGTATGTCACAGCCACTTTATTCCAAAAGTATTAGGACTACATAGTTGAAACTTGGTAGATAGGTGTATTCTGTGAACCGCTTTACGATTTTTACACAAAAATAAAAAAAATAAAAGATCAAGGGGGGCTCCCCATACATGGAACTGAAACTGAAAATATTTTTTTTCATCACACCAATACTTGTGGGGTGTCTATAGATAGGTCTTTAAAAATGACATTGAGGTTCCTAAGACTATTTTTTTTCAAAGTCAACCGTTTGAAAGATATATGCCGCCAAAGTGGTAAAATGTGTGTCCCCCCCCCTTTAACTTTTAAAGTAAGAGGGTGAAAAATCTAAAAAAAATATAAGCTATAGATCTTAATAAACACTTTCAACGAAAATTAGTTTGAACGAGATATAGTAATTAGTTTTCAAGATATAGTACATTTTCCAAAACCGCAAATATAACTTTGTCATTCATACAAACACTGTGAAAAACAAAGTTATTTTTTCAGACGAAAAATTATAGTGTTATTAAAATATGATATGGTATAATGTACCTACGGAACCCTACTGCGCGTGGCCCGACACGCACTTGGCCGGTTTTTCCGACGTATCATCGACCGAGTTGCATCGGCCGTGCATTCTTTGATAAATAAGTTCACGGTCACACCAGTTTCGCCTAAATTAATTCTGCCCAAGTAGAAACGATCTTTCATTGTTTGAATCGAATTAATTTGTTTTCAAATTTACTAAAAGGGAGAACCGTTCAAGTTCTTATTTAAACTTTTAACGCAATTAGATCCATTACCAGTCGGTAACTGGAATACAGGCTATCAACGCCTATAAAGGCTGTTTCCGCCTCTACATTGTCACTTGAGAAATCTAATATCCTGGTGGGAAAATACACGCGGAGATAGCGCGCCCCTATAGGAAATAAAATATTCACCCACTGAGATTCCTTTCAGATAAAAGGCTTCTAGCATATTGTCCAGAAAGATAAAAGGCAAATAAGATGGCACACGATCACTTGAATGGCGTGATCAACTTTTTTCTCTTGTAAATCTTTATATGTTTTACAAAGCCTATATCTATATTATAAATTATAAATATAGATCTAGATATGCAATGAATTTCCCTCGTGAATTTATTCAGTTGAATATCATTCATCATCTGATACTACTGAATAATTGATAACTTTGTTAACTAGTGAATTAACCACTTCAATTGAGCCGTTTTAAACAATAGTTTGAAGTATCCATCAGTATTCAGTAAGTAACCGACAGCCGAATTGAAACATTATAAACTCTGAATTATTTTGTTATAGAATATTGAATGAGTGAAATGTGCTAAGCTCCTTTTTTGACTGACTTTACACAATGGCCTCGATGACTACAGTCCATTCACAAACGTTTTTCCTCTGCCAACTGTAATTTTATTTACACGCACAATTTTTTCTCTGCTACTTTGAATGCCTTTTGGTGTGACAATAGGCATTCAAAGTAGCTAATAAATCGATAAGTAGCTTCACGAAAGCACGATTTAAATTCTGTTTGCATTGCACGCATTGTTTTCATTTGAATACAATGCGTGCAATGAATAATTAATTAACTAATTATTCATTGCACTAATAATTAATTTTGTCACTAATCTAAAGGGTACTTAAATTTATTTTACGATTTTATTAGGTATATTTTTTGGACAATAGTAACCAAGTAAAACAAGGAAGAATACCAAATGTTCATGTCATCTTTTATTGGATTTGAGAGAACAATGCCTGCAAATGGATGTGAAACGTAACAAGCTTAACAGGTAAAAAGGGGATTTATTTTTGTTCACGCACCGCGTAGGGTGTCGTCGAATACATCTCACAGACAGAGCTATACTTACATATATCAAAAAGAACAGCAGTATTATACCACTCTACAATTAAGAGCGTTTTACTGAGCGAGATCAATATAAGTAGGTAGCGAACTCATAATTAGCTACCCCATCATTTATGGAAGATTTTTTTTAAAATCTAGTGTCATTAAAATAAGGTTTTTAAGTGGCGGTGAGCTTATATGACATTTTACTAGTAATGTAATAGTAGTTTATGATACAAGGTTGGTAAGGAGGTTTTTAAAACGAGATGACGTTTTATAAGCCCGAGCCGCAGGCGAGGGTTTATAATCGTCATGAGTTTTAAAAAACCTTAACAACCGTGTGCCATACTACGTTTTTCAATACATTTGCGAGAAAACATTATAGGTACTACTGAAATTGTAATCTATACATATAATAAAACTGTAAATTCTAAATATTTGTGCGCGTGTCGTATTACGCAAAAATCGCTAAAAGAATTTTGATGGGCTTTTCACAGTTTAGTAGATTAAGGTCCAACTTAAAATCTAAGCTATGTTTCATTAAATTCAGGTGGGTGGAACCAGAGAAACAGCTTGAACTTTCCTTAGTACTAGCTTTCATACACTAAAGAGGTAATTTTAAACTGGTCGCTATATTGTTGTCCACGCAGACGAAGTCGCGGGTGGAAGCTAGTAGAAATTAAAAAAAACGTACGTAAACAAAAACGCACGGCGCGAGCGTGCGGTAAAATCAACTTACCGCACGCTGTACTAATCCGTAAACAAAAACGCACGGCGTGCGGTAAAATCAACTTACCGCACGCTGGCCTGTCATCGTAAGCTCACATTTTCGAGCAACTGTATTGAAAATAGTAGTTTATGATACAAGGTTGGTAAGGAGGTTTTTAAAACGAGTTGACGTTTTATAAGCCCGAGCCGCAGGCGAGGGTTTATAATCGTCACGAGTTTTAAAAAACCTTAACAACCGTGTGCCATACTACGTTTTTCAATACATTTGCGAGAAAACATTATAGGTACCACTGAAATTGTAATCTATACATATAATAAAACTGTAAATTCTAAATATTTGTACGCGTAATACGCAAAAACCGCTAAAAGAATTTTGATGGACTTTTCACAGTTTAGTAGGTTAAGGATTAGCGTATAGTTGGCAGCCTCACCATGGAATTAGAAGGTTTTGACTAGGTCAAAAAATTGTTAGTAAATAGTTATAAATAGTGAACTATAGCATATAAATAGTGATACTATGGTTCAAAAGATATTTGAGTATCTTGGTGAGGCTGCTATCTTGACGTCAAGCTAGCAGACACCTTAAGAAATACAGTTCGTATCAATGTGATTTATATGCCAAAAAATTGTTAGGAAATAGTGAATCGTATACGCAAAATTTCAATAATATTGCTTCAGTACAAGCCGAGATATTACGATCTCAAAGTGGGCTGCTAACTTGACGTTTCTGGCAATGGCGATTCCAGAGAAACGGGCACAAGTTATAAACAAATAAATATATCAAAAAATTGTTAGTGAAATTGTGATTCTTACGATATAAATAAAAAAAGAATTCTTCATTGCTATTTTCTAAAAATCGAATGTTAACTTCTACATAGTACTCTGAATATAGGCTGTCGATCAATATTGAACTTTGCTCCACAGTAATAAGGTTTAAACTTGATTGCAATCATGAGTGAGTACTATCAAGCAAAGACACCTTAAGAAATACAGTTCGTATCAATGTGATTTATATGCCAAAAAATTGTTAGGAAATAGTGAATCGTATACGCAAAATTTCAATAATATTGCTTCAGTACAAGCCGAGATATTACGATCTCAAAGTGGGCTGCTAACTTGACGTTTCTGGCAATGGCGATTCCAGAGAAACGGGTACAAGTTATAAAAAAATAAATATATCAAAAAATTGTTAGTGAAATTGTGATTCTTACGATATAAATAAAAAAAGAATTCTTCATTGCTATTTTCTAAAATTCGAATGTTAACTTCTACATAGTACTCTGAATATAGGCTGTCGATCAATATTGAACTTTGCTCCAAGGCAATAAGGTTTAAACTTGATTGCAATCATAAGGTGAGTACTATCAAGCAAAAAAGTGACATTTATATTTTTTGACTGTGTCAATAGTCATATCCTCGGTTCAAGGCTATTGATTTGGTATAAGTAAACAAATATTTTTCTACTTACTTTTTTTAATTTATTTTTTATTAAATCTCATCAAAAAAAATTTGATTGTGTAATACTACTCTAATAATAATTAATACTACTACTCTAATCATCGGTAATACCACAGCCTAGAGAGTATTCTTCTTACAGTCGGACATCGCTCTTTGTGTTGGCGCAAAACCCGCCGTTCGTCTAGACAGTTGACGCAACGACTAAAAGTGTAAGGGTTGGCACGACGTAATTTGCCTTTTCGAATTTTAAAAATATATAGGAAAAATAAGATAGACACTTCAAAATTCTTGTTTTATTCTTTGAATTATTTATTGTCATTTTTTTCTAGAAGGTAAGAATATTTTTTTTCAAATTTGTCTCTTTTCCTTCTTTTAATAATCTTAAAATAAGGAAAAGAAAAAGTTTTTCTTAGTATTTTCTCTTTTTTTCTTCTTCTTGCATCATAAGTGCGAGGAATTATAGGAATTTTGGAAAGGATATGGAAAGGATGTATGATAATCATAATTTTAATTGTAAATCATTACTAATTTAGGGCCATTAGGGCTAAATAAGTATAAAATAAATCTTAAATTAGTACTCAATTAGGAAATAATAATGAAAAAATAAGTTCTAAGATGGCGGCTGACAACTTTTTTGTTTATTTGCCGATATCGATGAAACTCGGTTTTTGGTACCATTTTGACACAAAAATAACAACGCAAGGTAACGCAATGTGAAAATATTAGAAAATTCAAGATGGCGGCCAACTTTTTTGTTTGCGGGCCGATTTCGATGAAACTCGGTTTTTGGTAGTATTTTGGCAAGAAAACAGCAACGCAATGTTAAAAAAAAATAAAAATTTAAGATGGCGGCCAACTTTTTTGTTTGCGGACCAATTTCGATGAAACTCGGTTTTTGGTAGTATTTTGACAAGAAAACAGCAACGCAATGTTAAAATGTAAAAAAAATTCAAGATGGCGGCCAACTTTTTTGTTTGCGGGCCGATTTCGATAAAACTCGGTTTTTGGTAGTATTTTGACAAGAAAACAGCAACGCAATGTTAAAAATGTAAAAAATTCAAGATGGCGGCCAACTTTTTTGTTTGCGGACCGATTTCGATGAAACTCGGTTTTTGGTAGTATTTTGGCAAGAAAACAGCAACGCAATGTTAAAAAAAAATAAAAATTTAAGATGGCGGCCAACTTTTTTGTTTGCGGACCGATTTCGATGAAACTCGGTTTTTGGTCGTATTTTGGCAAGAAAACAGCAACGCAATGTTAAAAAAAAAAAAATTCAAGATGGCGGCCAACTTTTTTGTTTGCGGACCAATTTCAATGAAACTCGGTTTTTGGTAGTATTTTGACAAGAAAACAGCAACGCAATGTTAAAATGTAAAAAAATTCAAGATGGCGGCCAACTTTTTTGTTTGCGGACTGATTTCGATGAAACTCGGTTTTCGGTAGTATTTTGACAAGAAAACAGCAACGCAATGTTAAAATGTAAAAAAAATTCAAGATGGCGGCCAACTTTTTTGTTTGCGGACCGATTTCGATGAAACTCGGTTTTTGGTAGTATTTTGGCAAGAAAACAGCAACGCAATGTTAAAAACCAGCCAAGTGCGAGTCGGACTCGCGCACGAAGGGTTACGTACCAAAAAACGGCAAAAAAATACGTTTGTTGTATGAGAGCCCCCCTTAAATATTAATTTTATTCTGTTTTTAGTATTTGTTGTTATAGCGGCAACAAAAATACATCATCTGTGAAAATTTCAACTGTCTACCTGTTGTTGTTATAAATATCGAGCAAGAAAACAGCAAAAAAATTACGTTTGTTGTATGGGAGCCCCCCTTAAATGTTAATTTTATTCTGTTTATAGTATTTGTTGTTATAGCGGCATCAGAAATACATCATCTGTGAAAATTTCAACTTTCTAGCTATCACGGTTCATGAGATACAGCCTGGTGACAGACAGATAGACAGACAGACAGACGGACAGAATAGGGTCCCATATTTACCCTTTGGGTACGGAACCCTAAAAATGAATAAAATTCAAGGTGGCGGCCAACTTTTTTGTTTGCGGACCGATTTCGATGAAACTCGGTTTTTGGTAATATTTTGACAAGAAAACAGCAACGCAATGTTAAAAAAAATAAAAATTCAAGATGGCGGCCAACTTTTTTGTTTGCGGGCCGATTTCGATGAAACTCGGCTTTTCGTAGTATTTTGGCAAGAAAACAGCAACGCAATGTTAAAAATAAAAAAATACAAGATGGCGGCCAACTTTTTTGTTTGCGGGCCGATTTCGATGAAACTCGGTTTTTCGTAGTATTTTGGCAAGAAAACAGCAACGCAATGTTAAAAATGTAAAAAATTCAAGATGGCAGCCAACTTTTTGTTTGCGGACCGATTTCGATGAAACTCGGTTTTTGGTAGTATTTTGGCAAGAAAACAGCAACGCAATGTTAAAAAAATCAAAATTCAAGATGGCGGCCAACTTTTTTGTTTGCGGGCCGATTTCGATGAAACTCAGTTTTTGGTAGTATTTTGACAAGAAAACAGCACCGCAATGTTAAAATGTAAAAAAAAAATTAAGGTGGCGGCCAACTTTTTTGTTTGCGGGACGATTTCGATGAAACTCGGTTTTTCGTATTATTTTGGTAAGAAAACAGCAACGCAATGTTAAAAATGAAAAAAATTCAAGATGGCGGCCAACTTTTTTGTTTGAGGGCCGATTTCGATGAAACTCGGTTTTTCGTAGTATTTTGGCAAGAAAACGGCAACGCAATGTTAAAAATGTAAAAAATTCAAGATGGCGGCCAACTTTTTTGTTTGCGGACCGATTTCGATGAAACTCGGTTTTTGGTACCTAGTATTTTGGCAAGAAAACAGCAACGCAATGTTAAAAAAAATAATGATTCAAGATGGCGGTAATATTTTTTGTTTGCGGGCTGATTTCGATGAAACTCAGTTTTTGGTAGTATTTTGACAAGAAAACAGCAACTCAATGTTAAAAATGTAAAAAATTCAAGATGGCGGCCAACTTTTTTGTTTGCGGACCGATTTCGATGAAACTCGGTTATTGTTAGTATTTTGGCAAGAAAACAGCAACGCAATGTTAAAAATGTAAAAAAGCAAGATCACATTTTTGCCAAAGTATGGGCTCTCGGGCCCTCCCACCCCCCTTCTATACCGCACCACCCCGCACGATTGCTCTGTCTAGACGCCTCCGATGGCCGACTGTATGAAGACTATCTCTCGGCTGTGCTAATACTACTCTCAGTTCATTTATTTAGTTATTTATTCGGGAAAAACTAGAAATATTTTCTACTTATATCATCTACTTCCTACCTACTTACCTACCTACTGATTACTAATTTCATTATAAATCTCACCAAATAGGTACCTAAGTGTGTGTCCCCACTTAGGTTTGCGAACCTCGCGCTCCGCGAACCTCTGTTGCAGGTTCGCGGGGCGCAATGTGGACGCGCGGAGCGCGGAGCGGACGTCCGCGCTCCGCACTCCACGAACCACGCTCCGCGCTCTGTTCCCATGATCAAATCAGCTTTATTCATATAAATTTAATTATTAAGTACCTTTGTCTCCACAGTACTATTATTGTGTAATTAATAATGAGTGGCTAAGAAGGAGTAAAACTTTGAATAGACAATCATGCCTATGTACAGTCAGTAGCACATCAGGTTATACAAAGTATCAAAAATTTTCAATTTATTTTGAACCTTGTCTTCGCAATGAGGGCTTTTCAAAATGACAAAAAACTGTAGGCTCGATAGATGGCGTTGATAAAAATGTGTGTCCGTCTGTCTGTCTGTCTGTCACCAGGCTGTATCTCATGAATCATGATAGCTAGACAGTTGAAATTTTCACAGATGAAATATTTCTGTTGCCGCCATAACAACAAATACAAAAACAGAATAAAATTAATATTTAAGGGGGGCTCCCATACAACAAACATGTTTTTTTGCCGTTTTTTGGTAGGGAACACTTCGTGCGCGAGTCCGACTCGCACTTGGCCGATTTTTTAACTCACTCTAATGTTCGAAACGACCAAGAACTTTAAATGTCATTAACAGTACAAAGTCTTCGTTTTCCATTTGGAATAGGAATAATTGAAACTTTCCTTTATTTTGAATCAAATAAAATCCGTTTTTTTGAGGATCTACTATGATCATTTTAAAAATTAAAATTACGCTCTAATGTTTGGAACGCCGCCGCCGTTAGAGCGTTTGGTTGCACCCGGAGCGTAGGTTCGGAACGCAACCCTGCGGCGCTCCGCGCTCCGCGAACCGCGCTCCGCGCTCCGCGAACCGCGCTCCGCGAACCGCGCTCCGCAGTGTGGCCAGATTGAATTTTACGAAATTAACGATAAATACGAAAAAATACTGAAATATACCAAGTTGCACATGGAAAATATACCGATAAAAATACTGATTTTCAAAACAGGTTTTATTCATTTATCATCACAATTAATGTTTAATAGTACATTATGATACAAGTTAGCTTAGGTTGCTTATTGCACACAAGGCTGTGGGTTGCAGCCCGAGCCGCAGGCGAGGGCGTAACTCAGCCGAGTGTGCAATGAGTAAGAACTCACGAGTTTCATACGACGTTTTTCAACACATTTGCGAGGAAAAAACAAAGTAATTTACCATACAGTAACAAATACGACAAAAACAAAATAATAATCATGATGAGAAAAGGCGCGCAGGTTTTTTTTTTGTTTTTTTTCACACGCCCAATGCAAGAATATTTTGCGAACAAAGGGGTTAGTGAGCATACAGCCTACTTCAAAATTATAAATTTAAGTGATAAAATGCAGATATTTTAATATTTTATAACAAAATATTGTAAATTAGGAATATTTTGATAATAATTAATATTTATTTGACTTAATTAAGGAACTACACATTTATTTATTTCAAAAATGCAAATGAATTTTCAGCGGCATAAAACCTCTTTGTTGTTATTAAAAAAATAACTGTATTACCCGGTTAAATTGAAAATGCTCTGTTTACTCGCATAGAACTTGCAGTAAGGTACCTATTTAACTTTGTAGGGATCATTCTATTACCAACTAGTGTTTTATATATTATTGCACGCGTTTGTTATAGTTCGGTTTATGGCCCTAAAAGCGATGTATTAGGGCTCACTTTACGAGCAAGTGTGTTGAAAATTATATTTTAACATTCTATTCGAAGGCTTCTTATCTGTAACTTAGAGTCTGTTCGGAACTTTTTGTTTGTGGGCCGATTTAGATGAAACTCGGTTTTGGGTACTATTTCGACAACAAAACAACAACGCAATGTTAAAAATATAAAAAAATCCAATATGGCGGCCAACTTTTTTGTTTGTGGGCCGATTTAGATGAAACTCAGTTTTGGGAACTATTTCGACAAAAAAACAGCAACGCAATAATAAAAATATAAAAATCCAAGATGGCAGCCAACTTTTTGTTTGTGGGCCAATTTAGATAAAACTCGATTTTGGATACTATTTCAACAACAAAACAGCAACGCAATGTTAAAAATATGAAAAATCCAAGATGGCGGCCAACTTTTTTGTTTGTGGGCTGATTTAGAAGAAATTCGGTTTTGGGTTCTATTTCGACAACAAAACAGCAACGCAATGTTGAAAATATGAACAATCCAAGATGGCGGCCAACTTTTTTGTTTGTAGGCCGATTTAGAAGAAACTCGGTTTTGGGTACTATTTCGACAACAAAACAGCAACGCAATGTTAAAAATATAAAAAATCCAAGATGGCGGCCAACTTTTTTGTTTGTGGGCCGATTTAGATAAAACTCGGTTTTGGGTACTATTTCGACAACAAAACAGCAACGCAATGCTAAAAATATAAAAAATCAAAGATGGCGGCCAACTTTTTTGTTTGTGGGCCGATTAAGATGAAACTCGGTTTTGGGTACTATTTTGACAACAAAACAGCAACGCAATGTTAAAATATAAAAAATCCAAGATGGCGGCCATCTTTTTTGTTTGTGGGCCGATTTAGATGAAACTCGGTTTTGGGTACTATTTCGACAACAAAACAGCAATGCAATGTTAAAAATATGAAAAATCCAAGATGGCGGCCAACTTTTTTGTTTGTGGGCCGATTTAGATAAAACTCGGTTTTGGGTACTATTTCGACAACAAAACAGCAACGCAATGTTAAAAATATAAAAAATCCAAGATGGCGGCCAACTTTTTTGTTTGTGGGCCGATTTAGATGAAACTCGGTTTTGGGTACTATTTCGACAACAAAACAGCAAGTCAATGTTAAAAATATAAAAAAATCCAAGATGGCGGCCAACTTTTTGTTTATGGGCTGATTTAGAGAAAACTCGGTTATGGGTACTATTTCGACAACAAAACCGCAACGCAATGTTAAAAATAGGAAAATTCCAAGATAACGGCCAACTTTTTTGTTTGTGGGCCGATTTAGAAGATTTTAGCAAGTCTAGCGCTAAAATGAATGTTGCCTTCGTTGATTGATAGGACACTTTATAACCTTAGAAAGCTGCAGAACTGTATTAACCAAATTTTTCTGCTTGTTTTCTGGGACGCATTGTATTTCAATATTTGTTGAACGTGTCTGTAACTCAAGCTGTGCCTGTCTAGAAGAAAGGTTTTGATTAGCTGAACGTAGCGACTCATTTTCCTTGCGGACATCATTCAAAGTGGCCAACTGGGCGGCGTGTTGCGTTTTTATGCTATCCAGATCCTGGCTGAATGCCGAGAGAGATGATTCAAAGCCAACTATCATATTTTGCAAGGCAACAATTTTTGGATTAATAACATCCTCAAAAGCATTGTAAATCTCCTCTCTAATAATGTCCCTTAAATCATTGGCCGAAGGGCAGGAACAACTCGTTGGCGCAGGAAAACTTGACTTCAAGCGCTGGGTAACGAAGCTATCATTGGAGGCAGTGGGTAATTTAGCTCTCGTTGGTGTAATCGTGTTATTACCCTTTTTGGGCTCGCGAATGTGGCAGAAATCACAAATTCAGGCGTTTTTAGTATCAGCTGTCATCGCATTCTAATCTGCGAGTAAATATGCAGTGCACTGCAAATGATAATTGTCTTTGCAACGTTTACATTGCATGAATATTGCTCCATCCATGATATTAGGACATCCCGCGCACTCAGATGATCCTTTAGTCGACATTTTTAGGGTTCCGTAGCCAAAATGGCAAAAAACGGAACCCTTATAGATTCGTCATGTCTGTCTGTCTGTCTGTCTGTCCGTCCGTATGTCACAGCCACTTTATTCCAAAAGTATTAGGACTACATAGTTGAAACTTAGTAGGTAGGTGTATTCTGTGAACCGCTTTACGATTTAAACATAAAAATATAAAAAATGAAAGATTAAGGGGGGGCTCCTCATACATGGAACTGAAACTGAAAATATTTTTTTTCATCAAACCAATACTTGTGCGGTGTTTATAGATAGGTCTTTAAAAATAACATTGAGGTTCCTAAGACCAATTTTTTTCAAAGTCAACCGTTTGAAAGATATATGCCACCAAAGTGGTAAAATGTGTCCCCCCCCCCTTTAACTTTTAAAGTAAGAGGGTGAAAAATCAAAAAAAAATATAAGCTATAGATCTTAATAAACACTTTCAACGAAAATTAGTTTGAATGAGATACAGTAATTTGTTTTCGAGATATAGTACATTTTCCAAAACCGCAAATATAACTTTGTCATTCATACAAACACTGTGAAAAACAAAGTTATTTTTTCAGACGAAAAATGATAGCGGTATTAAAATATGGTATGGTATAATGTACCTACGGAACCCTACTGCGCGTGGCCCGACACGCACTTGGCCGGTTTTTTATTCTTATACAATTACTCTCAATAATCTTATACCTTACTACGGCTTTGGTGAATGAAGATGTTTTAGTAAATCAAAATTAATTGAAAAGTAATGTCCAAAAATATCTTCAATACAAATTAAAAAAAAATATCTTTAAAAATAAATAAAATGTCTCTAAAAAAAATTTGGGAGAAAAAGTCTTTATAAGCGAGGATCGATCTTCGGGCCACTCACAGCTGAATTCAGTATGCAGCACTCAGTGTGCTAACGTATGCGCCAAAGCGACTTAAAGCGTTCAAAGTATTGATCAGTTAAGTAGGGTTTGAAACTTGATGTATGAGTTGGTTTGAGTATGAGGTCAAGACGAAAATAATAATTATTGTACTACCTCAACACTGATAATATCACTGATGATAATATTTAGTTTTAACACTGGAGATGAGATTTATTACGCAAATTAAAGCGCAGTTTTATCACTTTTCTGAGGATAATGCTCAGACTATATTCAGCAGTTTTTAATAATCCACTGATTAAAAAAGGCACTGAATACTTTTTGAGCAGCAGAACGCCGAAGACATGGAACATAAGTGAGGTGATTTTGTTCTTTAAAAAGGGTGACAAGTCCCTCTTAAAGAACTATAGACCCATCTCGCTTCTGAGTCATGTCTATAAGCTGTTTTCGAGAGTCCTTACGAACCGTCTCGCTCGCAAATTCGACGACTTCCAACCTCCCGAACAAGCCGGGTTCCGAAAAGGCTTTAGCACCATAGACCACATCCATACGCTGCGGCAGGTCATACAGAAGACCGAGGAGTATAATCTGCCACTTTGCTTGGCGTTCGTGGATTATGAGAAAGCCTTTGATTCGATTGAAACCTGGGCGGTGCTGCAGTCTCTCCAAAGGTGCCAAGTGGACTACAGGTATATCGAGGTGTTGAGGTATTTATACAAAAATGCCACCATGTCGGTCCGAGTACAGAACCAGAGAACAAATCCTATCCAACTGCAGCGAGGTGTGAGACAGGGAGATGTTATTTCTCCGAAACTGTTCACAGCTGCGTTGGAGGATATCTTTAAACTCTTAGACTGGAAAGGACTCGGCATCAACATTAATGGCCAATACCTAACACACCTTCGTTTTGCCGATGATATAGTTCTAATGGCTGAGACGTTGGAGGACCTGAACACAATGCTCGAAGATCTCCGTAGTGCTTCCCAAAGAGTGGGTCTTAAAATGAACATGGATAAGACGAAAATCATGTCGAATGCCCATGTTGTGCCCGCTCCAGTTCATGTTGGGAACACTGCACTTGAAGCTGTTGACCATTATGTATACCTAGGACAGGCAGTCCAGTTAGGTAGGTCCAACTTTGAGAAGGAGATCTCTCGTCGAATCCAACTCGGATGGGCAGCATTCGGGAAGCTCCGAAAAATCTTCGTGTCCGATTTACCTCAGTGTCTCAAGACGAAAGTCTATGACCAGTGTGTGTTGCCAGTGATGACTTACGGCAGTGAAACGTGGTCGCTAACTATGGGTCTCATAAGGAGGCTCAAGGTCACCCAGCGTGCAATGGAGAGAGCCATGCTCGGCATTTCCCTGCGTGATCGAATCAGAAATGAGGAGATCCGCAGGCGAACTAAAGTAACCGACATCGCTCGAAGGATTGCTCAGCTAAAGTGGCAGTGGGCTGGACACATAGCGAGAAGAACCGATGGCCGTTGGGGCGGAAAGGTTCTGGAATGGCGACCGCGCACCGGACGACGCTCCGTGGGTAGGCCCCCGACAAGGTGGACCGACGATCTGGTGAAGATTGCCGGAAGCCACTGGATGTGGGAAGTGCAGGACCGATCGTCGTGGAAATCCTTGGGGGAGGCCTATACCCAGCAGTGGGTGTCGTGCGGCTGATATGATGATGATGATGACTTTTTGAGCACAAATACACACTTTTAAACTATAGGTATAGTTCTACAAACGATATCACTGGTGAATCACTAGACAAATTATTGATTCAACTTGATTCCCAATGTTAGAATTGTGATTTAAAATTATTCGGCAATATTTAACGTAGAGACTATGTTTACTACAAAGTGCCATCTGGCGGATTTAGATGAAACTCCGTACTATTTCTAACATTGCGTTGCTGTTTTGTTGTCAAAATAGTACCGAAAACCGAGTTTCATCTAAATTGGCCCACAAACAAAAAAGTTGGCCGCCATCTTGGGTTTTTTATATTTTAAACATTGTGTTGCTGTTTTATTGTCAAAATAGTACCCAAAACCGAGTTTTATCTAAATCGGCCCATAAACAAAAAAGATGGCCGCCATCTTGAATTTTTTATATTTTTAACATTGCGTTGCTGTTTTGTTGTCGAAATAGTACCCAAAACCGAGTTTTATCTGAATCGGCCCACAAACAAAAAAGTTGGCAGCATCTTGGGTTTTTTTTATTTTTAACATAGCGTTGCTGTTTTGTTGTCAAAATAGTACCCAAAACCGAGTTTCGTTTAAATTGGCCCACAAACAAAAAAGTTGGCCGCCATCTTGGATTTTTTTATATTTTTACATTACTTTGCTGTTTTGTTGTCGAAATAGTACCCAAAACAGAGTTTCATCTAAATCGGCCCACAAACAAAAAAGTTGGTCGCCATCTTGGATTTTTTATATTTTTAACATTGCGTTGCTGTTTTGTTGTCAAAATAGTACCTAAAACCGAGTTTAATCTAAATCGGCCCACAAACAAAAAAGTTGGCCGCCATCTTAGATTTTTTATATTTTTAACTTTGCGTTGCTGTTTTGTTGTCGAAATAGTACCCAAAACCGAGTTTCATCGAAATCGGCCCCCAAACATAATATTTGGCTGCTATCTTTTAGATTTATTTATTAATTATTAGTTTAGATTTATTACTAAAATTGTAGTAATAGGCACGATCTGGCAACATTACCATGTGGTAAATACTGAGCCTGTAGGCGTGCGTTTTCATTCCATCGTTGGAATTGGAATTATCAGTATTTACCACACAGTTGGACCACAGTAAATACTGTGTGTGTAGCCGTCGCCTTATACGTAATTATAGTGCGACTATCTTGAATTAATATTTATCTTGTTAATACAGTCGCACTGAAACGTAACAGTATCATCAACATTTCAAAAACGGTAATCAAGCATAAATCCCAAGTTTGTTCTTTTTCAAAACAGACTCTACTGATCTTTGCTTCTGAATGAAATATAGACTTAATCCGGGAAATTCCTTGAACATCAATGTTTGCGGGGACTTAACACCGTAGTTACCATAACTTTATATCCAAAATATACCGAAAATACTTACTTCCGCTAATATACCTACAAAAATACTGATGTTCGGTAAAGTTAATAAAATATACTGAAAAAGTATTAAAATACTGAATCTGGTCACACTGGCGCTCCGCGCTCCGTGTTCGCGTGTTCGCATCGGATCCCAAATATGGAGCGCGCTCCGAGGTTCGCGGAGCGCGGAGCGCGGAGGTTCGCAAACCTGAGTGGTGACACACCCTAACGTTATGGTGGGTACCCACTTAGGTTCGCGAACCTCCGCGCTCCGCGAACCTCGAACAGTGATCCATAGCAAAAACAAATATTTTTACTTTGGCTACAGTGTGTACCTGTGCGAACCAAGTTCGCATACGTGTTCGCTCACGTACACACCTGGGCGCCCTGTTCCAGCAGAGGATAAACGATTTTTTCGGTGCATGTTCGCGGAGCGCGGAGGTTCGCGAACCTAAGTGAGTACCCACCCTGAAAGTTTCAGTTACCAAAAAAAAATACAAAATATTCATTTTCAAAAAATTACAGGTTAGGGTATTTTCATTAGACTCCTCCCTTTAAGTTATAGTTTTAACGTTAGGTACCTAATTGGTAGTAAAATATTTGTTGTTTTTCCTAAACTAAATAAATGAACTGAGAGTAGAGTATTAAACGACAAATTTTTTTTGATGAGATTTAATCAAAAATTTTTTGATTGTGTCAATACTTTAAAAAATAAAAAAGTGTGTAGAAAAGTATTTGTTTACTTATACCAAATCAATAGCCTTGAACCGAGGATATGACTATTGACACAGTCAAAAAATTTAAATTTCACTTTTTTGCTTGATAGTACTCACCTCATGATTGCAATCAAGTTTAAACCTTATTACTGTGGAGCAAAGTTCAATATTGATCGACAGCCTATATTCAGAGTACTATGTAGAAGTTAACATTCGATTTTTAGAAAATAGCAATGAAGAATTCTTTTTTTATTTATATCGTAAGAATCACAATTTTACTAACAATTTTTTGATATATTTATTTGTTTATAACTTGTACCCGTTTCTCTGGAATCGCCATTGCCAGAAACGTCAAGTTAGCAGCCCACTTTGAGATCGTAATATCTCGGCTTGTACTGAAGCAATATTATTGAAATTTAGCGAATACGATTCACTATTTCCTAACAATTTTTTGGCATATAAATCACATTGATACGAATTGTATTTCTTAAGGTGTCTGCTAGCTTGACGTCAAGATAGCAGCCTCACCAAGATACTCAAATATCTTTTGAACCATAGTATCACTATTTATATGCTATAGTTCACTATTTATAACTATTTACTAACAATTTTTTGACCTAGTCAAAACCTTCTAATTCCATGGTGAGGCTGCCAACTATACGCTAATGGTTAAGGTCCAACTTAAAATCTAAGCTATGTTTCATTAAATTCAGGTGGGTGGAACCAGAGAAACAGCTTGAACTCTCCTGAGTACTAGCTTTCATACACTATAGAGGTCATTTTAAACTGGTCGCTATATTTTTATACTGTTCACGCGGACGAAGTCGCGGGTGGAAGCTAGTAGAAATTAAAAAAACGTACGTAAACAAAAACGCACGGCGCGGGCGTGCGGTAATATCAACTTACCGCACGCTGTACTAAACCGTAAACAAAAACGCACGGCGTGCGGTAAAATCAACTTACCGCACGCTCGCCTGTCATCGTAAGCTCACATTTTCGAGCAACTGTATTGAAAAGGAAATTACTTATATCTCTCCAATCACTTCCCCCTACACTGCAATTTGAATTTGTGTTTGTCCTAATTTTATGTATTTGGTATGTGGTGAGAAATAAAAGTCT
The DNA here is from genome assembly GCA_943789525.1 of Agriphila geniculea. NCBI lineage: Eukaryota > Metazoa > Arthropoda > Insecta > Lepidoptera > Crambidae > Agriphila > Agriphila geniculea. The sequence goes on along the minus strand of OX038882.1, from coordinate 12,797,591 downwards.
TTTATTATTGTTATTATTACTATTAGTTTGAATAAGTAATTAATATTTCTTTAATCTAGAAAGACAGTGTTAGTCAAAGATTTTTAAATAATGTTTGAACTAATTTCACTGCAGGCTATAATTTCCTTTATTTATTACGTATGTACTTAACGTAAGGTTTTCTTATAGTCGTCGTCTTTCTCCCTACTTTTATTTTTCCATTCATGTTTCAAAGTCCGTTCCCTCAGAACATACTTTTCAATCAAAACTTTTGTGAACAACAAAAGTTTTCTGCTCGTAACTCGAATTTTATGAAGCCATAAATATATTTCTTCCGCGTCATAAGACCATAACAGACGAATGTCCAATATCATGAATCATGAAGATATATAACTAACCGTAGTCGTTAAAGTTGAAAGGTGTACAAAAATGTTCTTTAATTAAACAATCTTAATACGTGTTAGAAAATATTAAAAACGTACTAACTAATGAATTTTATCCTACTGTTTTGGTTATTTCTTGTCTTAAGTATTATGAAAAAACATAGACCGCAATTTACTTTGCATTTTTGAAGAAATTTCTTCTATCGCTGTTAAGAATGACCTTCTTGTCAAGATAAGATTTCATGAAGCAGGGTATAAAAAAAAACTGTCTATTCTAATGCATCGGCAGCGGGGAATCTGCTTGTTTGTAAAATAAAAACACTAAGCTGTCAATAAACCACTAAACGGATTACTGAATCTCGGTCTCTGAATCGGCAAATCTATTTTATAGTTTAATCTGAAAGAGTTCGTAATAACATTCAGTACTTGATCTTTGTAAATAGTACCTACGACTAGTAATGATAAAAAAATTATTGTTTATTAATTCTCCCATCGCAAATATGGTAGTAGAGTACGAGCAAATAAACTTCCCTCCGTGAACTAAAACTTTTGCAACGAAAGCGTAAAAATGGAAGAAAAATAATTGTTATTAATGAATATTATTTTATTTTTAGCTATTTTAATAGTAATTCAGAGTTGTAATTTTATTTATTCTTAAAATAAAGTCACATCGATGAAACAAAAATAAAAAGAGGGGTAGTAAATTGAATTGGAGACTTTTAGGAAGGATTCACTCGAGGCAAGGACATGACTTTAACTTTATTTTCTTTTTTATTAGACCGAAAATGATCGAAATATGGTTTTATCTGGTTATAGAATATAAAGAAAGTGTTAATTCATCTATTTGAGATACGTTCCGCTCCGCATACTTGAGTCGTCCAGAGTCCAGAACAAACATATTTTTTAATTTTTAAGCAACACTACTGGTGGATAGTTCTTTTTTAAGAAGATTCAAAAGTTCATCAATAAAACATTTCTGGCCAATATTCGAAATTCGAAAAAGGTTGTGATGTGACTTTGTGACAGAACCAAGAACCTTATATATGACTCTGGACATTGCGTCACCTTTTGGGGCTTGAAGAACGAAAAAATAACCTTGAATGACGTCAACGATATTTTCCATCGTCAACGATCTTTCATTAGGGTGACAACAATGTTGTCCATTCGTAGGACAGTCACTACAAATAGGTACTTACTACAGACTATCAACTTATGCCTACGGCGTAAGTTTTTTGGACGACCAATCCAAACATTCAAAAGTGTTTAGATTCTAAACATTTGAATGTTTAGAATAGTTTAGGTGTTAGTTAGTGCCAAAGTTTGTATGTTTGGGTATCTCTAAACGTTTGTACGTTTAGAGATACCCAAACATTCGCCAAACATTCTACATTCGCATTTAGAATATTACTGCATTTATAGGATTATTACTACTCTTGACCAACCATATTATAACCTTTCTATATATTCATTCAAACCCCCCTTTTGGCCAGCGGCGGCGCGCAACACAAAATATTTACTTAATGATTATTTTCGGTTGGCTCCTCTCCGGATGGACGATACTGTTTTGGAATGGTGGTCACACTGGGGGTCAAGTCTGCTATTGTTAACATCATATAATCGTGTTTCAATGGTGTTTGAACGGTAATGCTTTTTAACACAGTTCTTGATTCTTAAACCCAAACTGAAACACAGTGTCTAACGGGTTTGGATTTTTAGGAAAAACAATGTGTTTCAATTTTGGGTTTACAAAAACAAGAATTGTGTCAAAAAGCATTACCATCCAAACACCATTGAAACACGATTACGGCGTTAGTCACGATAATAGCAAACTTGACCCCTTGGTCCTGTACGGTCCGGCTGGTTAAAAGTCAAAACTTGGAGATACGTGGTGAGGTTTAAGACTTAGGTACAGATGCCGGCATATATATTGGCAAGAAAATGAAAGAGACAAAAGATGCGCAGTAGCCATAAACTTAGTGTTTATGGCTACTGCGCATCTTATATATGCCCTTCCACCCTAAAGTCACGTATATTTTTATTTTGTACAATGAGGATTGTCCAAAAAAACAAATTGGCTGAATATTTTTATAGGCAGGAATAAGCGCCCTAAGTAATAGAAAAAAGTTTTAGAATTTTCGGTTGTGTGAAAAAAAAAATTAGGTCTCATTATTAGTCATTGTATTAAAAAAAGTTGCAATATAAAATGTCAAAACTGCATTATTTTGGCCGTTGAAAATAATTTCCCTCTAACGGTAATTGGGATATACTATAAATGTTTCTTTTCCTCATCGTTTCGGAATCTGAAAAATAAAATAAGATTAATTTTCATTTTGTTACTACGAATAAACAATGGGTGTGAAAGACCATAATAACTAGTATAGTAGTAAGGTAGTCAGTTAGGTTGGTCCGATTCCTAGCTGAAACTGATCTAAATTGTTTAACTCAACTACGTAAGATAATATTTTAGTTTACATTACATTTTTTCGCTCTGTTAAGAATACAAAATAATTCCGCTCTCAAAGTTAAATGTGGCATAAAAACATAAAATGTTAGGTAGGATAAACGTAAATTTTTCATCCAAATCTTTCTTTCTTATTCAAAAGTTCTGCTGTGATTATGGTCACCCTGCGATATGCAGATAATATTTCTAAAGCTTCTTATGTGTCGAAAATGAATACAGATTTGTACATATTATATTTATTATATTGAAATAAAAAATACGTAATTAAGGTGGAATTATAATTAACTTCTATAATATTTCCGAATTAGATCGGAAACAATCTTTGAAATCTGCTAAAATTCAGATTTCTGAGAAGGAAAAATTGAATGCTGAAAATACTTTAAAAAACACTTACTTGTGAAATATAATGTTAGAATTTGGTTTTGAAACACTTTTGCAATTTTGCACAATGCAACACATGCTTTGTAACGCGAATTTTATTTAAATAATTTTATATTTTTGTACATAAACGTGAGATGCGGTGGAAAATCATTGACATTAGAGTAACTAATTTCTAATCTGTGGACATTAGTGACATGTCAAATCAAAGACAATTCCATCAGTGATGCCACCTTATTTTTATTTGGTAACTTATGAAATAAGGAGAAATTACTGTTAAACGTAAAATATTGTAATAACAAAATGGACTCATCTGTCCTCTAAATAATTACTTTGGCATGTACTAATAAATTTTAACATCATGTAACTAATTTAAAGTGTGCCGATATTTACATTTATTTAGAAAATCTAATTAATTGTTGTACATGACCTGGGTAAATTGACTATGGATTGGGATATTTTGTACTTAGCATGGCAATTTCAGTCACAGTGTGAGTGGGATAAAAGAAATCTGCAAAGATGAATGACCTCATCCCCAACCATCCTTCAGTAGTAGAATGTCCAGTGTCATAGAATATGAATATAAGGTTCTTGGACAGAACCTAGACTGCGTATATTATTTGCACAGTATAGATACTTATTAGTTGACAAAACTAATATCTATTCTGTGTTGTTTTTAAAAAAACACAATTTGAACTACTTTTTAACGCAAGGCCTACAGCTCACGGAGCCACTAGTGAGCCATAATTAAGAGGCATATGGCATATTACGTTTCGACTGTGATTTTTGCGTAAAATGGCCAATTTTGGCATTCTCGATCTCAGAAACAAAAATACATTAACAATTTTGACTTATTGAATAGTGTAGAATAGCTATTGAAATAGTTCATAGCGGCCTCGCTTTTTTGAAAATTTGCTTAACTTTATACCTAATTAAACTCGAAATTGCAGAGAAAGATTTTCATAAAATGCGCGAAGACCCTTTTTAGGGTTCCGTAGCCAAAATGGCAAAAAACGGAACCCTTATAGATTCGTCATGTCTGTCTGTCTGTCCGTCCGTATGTCACAGCCACTTTATTCCAAAAGTATTAAGACTACATAGTTGAAACTTGGTAAGTAGGTGTATTCTGTAAACCGCTTTACGATTTTTACACAAAAATAAAAAAAATAAAAGATTAAGGGGGGGCTCCCCATACATGGAACTAAAACTGAAAATATTTTTTTTCATCAAACCAATACTTGTGGGGTGTTTATAGATAGGTCTTTAAAAATAACATTGAGGTTTTTAAGACTATTTTTTTTTAAAGTCAACCGTTTGAAAGATATATGCCGCCAAAGTGGTAAAATGTGTGTCCCCCCCCTTTAACTTTTAAAGTAAGAGGGTGAAAAATCTAAAAAAATATATGCTATAGATCTTAATAAACACTTTCAACGAAAATTAGTTTGAACGAGATATAGTAATTAGTTTTCAAGATATAGTACATTTTCCAAAACCGCAAATATAAATTTGTCATTCATACAAACACTGTGAAAAACAAAGTTGTTTTTTCAGATGAAAAATGATAGCGGTATTAAAATATGGTATGGTATAATGTACCTACGGAACCCTACTGTGCGTGGCCCGACACGCACTTGGCCGGTTTTTTGAGCTCATGGATTGAACTACTGTGCTAAACAAATGCAATAAAAAAAAAAATAGGTTATCTCTTTTATAGTCGAATAGTTCAAAGCGGCCTCGGAATCTTGAAGTTATATATGGAATATGTAAAAAAACATCCCAATCAAAAACCATAAAACTACTAAAAACGCTCAGAATTAACTGTGAATTTCTCCTAGATACATTATTATTATTACGTAAAATTTATCTCAGAATAATCTTTACTTCATAAGAAAATTAAATTTCATACTTTTATTTGTTGTTTGTACTTGTTTTTCTTTCTGTGTATGTTCAAAGTTGACTCTAAGAAATCGTTCACCAACTTTAATTTTCCTTTCTAACCCTTTAACTTTCCAGTGAATCATCATATTACTTTTTGTCGCGGACACATATAAATGTATTTAGTAGACCCAAAGGTTTCTCTAGGTTGTAGCGCTAAAATCCGTCAAAATCGAAATTTCGGCGAAAAAATGTGATAGGGCCAAGAACGTAACAACCAAAAAATCTCACTTTCGCAATTTAATAATAGTTAGGATCTACAGCAGTATTATCGTATTGACTGTCCCTATTTCGATCCACCCAGCAGATTATATCATTAGGTATACAGGATGACTGAAACAGCTCGCATTCCTCACGGGAGGTGTTTCTAGGATTATATTGGATGAATGTAACCCCAACCATGTAGGGATCGTAAACCATTCATTTTGGAGTATCTACTTCATATAGTAACTAGTTCATATAGGTCGTATTTGGGCAACATTGAAAACATAATTTTGCTCCTATGAGCCACTAAGCCAAACCCTTGGTTTTTCAGTTGGTTAAAATGCTAAGCTTGCAATTCTAGACTACCTACTATACAATGTGTTACAAAATAAACCCTAATGCCAAATAATAATGGTAGATAGGGAGGGACCATCAAACTGAACAACTTTTACTATGGGACCAAAACACTGAAATCGCGAAATAAAATCAGCTGTTTCATACGTTTTGATATTTTCGTTATTAATTTTTGTAACAGCTGATATTTTTCGTGATTTCAGAGTAGGTCCCATTGTAAAAGATGTTTAGTTTGATATTCTCTCTACCTTATTCGGCATTAGGGTTTATTTTGTAATACGTTGTATACAATATAACAGTTTTACAATCACGGCCTCAGTACCTACATAAAAACAAGGAATTTAAAATGTAATAAAGGTTTTTCTAGTAAAACTACATGCACTCCCACAGGTTATATTATTTGTCTTTCCGTGAATAATTTTTAAAGGTGATTTTAATACAGTGAAGATTGTTGGCTTTATGCAAACAAAACGACTTTACTTTCCGTACCTACCTAGGTATATGATTGTTTGTAGTAACTGGGAAAACGACAAAACTTCAATGATGTCGAGAACAAAAACTTTCCAACATCTAGTAATTTCTGCTCGCGAAACGTTTGACAATAGCTTTGGTAAACTTCTACAAAATAAAAAATATACTTTTTCGACGTAAAAGAAACGAAATTGCGGAGAAAATGTTTGTTCAATGAGTTCTTTTCTTTCTCAATATGCTGAAAGTAAAATAGGTTCGCAGCCTTCTCGGTCACCAATACTTTTCGTTTTCTCTGATCCTTTGCTGAGATCAAAGATTAGGGCGGACGGTGAATTGATTGATTGGAACGAACAATATATTAGTAATAAGCTTTTAAGGGTTCAAGGCTTTCGCATTAATTGCTGCCATCATGAATAAAAGTCTTTTCCGCTTTTCAGGTACTTTATTTCATGGTCCATTAATTTTTGGTGTTTCTTTCTGGAGTGGGAAAGAAAGAGGGATTGCGATTGTAATATTCAGTGTTGGCAACGTAAAAAGGTGGTATAGTGGTGGTGGTAAAGGTAAAAGTGTATTTCGGTTAGATATATTATTATTAGCAAGTATACTTATAAAAAAATATTTTTAAAAAACAAGCTTTAAATAATTACACATTATTAAAAATAACTAAAACGTTAGTTAAAAAGACCAAAAAAGCCAAAATCAGCTTAAAGCGACAAATAACAAAAATTATGGTCCACACCATACTAATGGCATCTACGCTTTTATTTTCAATTAAATTTTTGAGACTGTCATTTAAATTCATGAAAAGATTTGATTATGGATCGTCAAACTAAATAAAACTAAAGAAACTAAATAAAAGCCTGTAAAAATAGGAAATGTTCAGAAAACATTTTTCACACGCAATCGGACTGTTTTTAATATACAACAACTAGTTTACTTAATAAAAGTTCTACTGACACATGAATACCATGACCCTAATTTAAATTTAAATCCGAATAAATTTCAATGAATATTAATTAAATGGCGAATATTTCCATTATTGAAGCAAACTTTTCTGCGTCAGTAGACAACCGTGCTAAACTCATAGATTTATGTAAGTCCCTCACCAAATGTATTCTTATTTAATTTGGGCAGGCATATCGCAAAGCTACAATCTTAAGCGGAAGATAAATCATTCACGGGAGGCTTAGTTCGGACCCTTTGCAAATCTGGCGTGAGATTCTATATAGTTATTTTACCTAAAGAAGCATTTACTTAAAATTACAATTCAATATACGGCCACTTACAACAATTACTAAAACAAACAGTCAAAAAGTATTTATTCTGTGGGAACGTTGACATAAAGTCTCATTACACGACTGCCTAAAAAGGAGTGTATTATGTTCAGAGTTTATGTATACGAGGGCAGTTTGATATGTCCGTGACTTTAATGTTGAATACAATATTTTTTCATAATTTAATTTTCCTGTCTTAATTTAGAACTCCTTGCTGAGCTTATGTTGTTACATTTTTAAAATAGCGCGAAAGTAAAAAAAAATGGAAGCATTTATGCAAGTGAGGTCGGGATATTCTTTTGCAATGGAGAAAAACGAATTTCGCGTATTGATAAAACACTACTTTTTACGTGGTAAAACCATTAAAGCCGACGGATGATAAACTGAAAAATATTATGGGGACTCTGCTCCATCTCATGGAATGGTTCATAAGCGGTTTACTGAATTTCGTTGTGTTCGTACCACCACAACTGTCGCCGACCGCCCAGGAACGCCGATTGAGGTCACCACTGAAGACATTGTTAACAAAATCCACGACATTGTTATGGCAGACCGTTGAGTGAAGATACGCGAGATAACTGATGCTATTCACATCTCTACCTACGAATTTTTCATATTTTGCACGATATTCTCGGCATGAAAAAGCTTTTTGCAAGATGGGTGCCGCGTTTGCCAACAGTCGGCCAAAAAAGAATTCGTGTAACAACTTCTAAACAATGCTAGGTTTGTTTAACCGCAATGCAAGTGATTTTTTTCGTCGGTACGTAACAGTTGACGAAACGTGGGTCCACCATTATACGCCAGAGACGAAGCAACAGTCAAAACAGTGGACTTCTACCGGTGAACGTGCCACAGAGAAGGCAAAAACTGTTTGTTCGGCTGGTAAAGAGATGGCCACTGTCTTTTGGGACAGCAAAGGTGTTATTTACATCGATTTTTTGGAGAAAGGCAAGACAATTACCGGAGCTTACCATGTTGCTTTGTTGGATAGATTCAATATAGAGCTGCTGAAGAAAAGACCGCATCTAGCAAAGAAAATGTTTTATTTAGAAAACATTTTATTACAATGCTCCGGCCCACTCGTCAGCAATCGCAACATCAAAACTTGTGAAATTGCGATACGACCTATTGCCACACCCCCTGTATTCACCAGATTAGGCCCCGTGTGACATTTCCTCTTCCCAAATATGAAGAAATGGCTTGGTGGACAAAAATTTTCATCCAATGAAGAAGTGATAGCTAAAAAAGGAGCCTATTTTTCAGGGTTTGATAAAAACTATTTTTTGGATGGGTTGAAGAAGTTGGAACATAGTTGGTCGAGGTGTATAGAGCTGAAAGGAGATTATTCAGTAAAATAAAACAAAATATTCTTTAAAAAAATTTTTCTTCATCACAAAGTCACGGACTTATCAATCCACCCTCGTATGTGTATGTATGTATTTACATCATTCAATCCATTATGGGTATCAAATGGCTTGATGAGCACATTCCAAAACTATATAATTTGTCACAAAAAATATGAAATAAAAATAAATAATTTAAGACGCGACTGCTTTGCCTTGCCATAAACGAACTAAAAATAAAATAACGAGTGTCTTTACAGTCGAAGGATATCTTAGATAAGAAATTGTTTCATAGAACGGTTCCCAGGGAATATAGAATAGTCATTGATTTTGATAAATTTGAGCTTGATCGCTGCGGACACTTGTAAAAACATTTATTTTTTTACACAATTATTTTAGTTTTATTACACGATGAAATCAAGTGAATATAACGATTTTTTTTTCATTTTCGGATATAATGCACTTAACAGTCAGATAGAATATCGAAAAAAAATATTTTGTAAGAAACATATGTGCTTAAACGCAAAATTTAAAAAGATAATTGAAGATTCTTGGCTAACTCCATATTAAACGCGCTTGAAACACACCTGAAACGTGACAAGTGACGTCACATATTTGTATAGAGCGTTTTCGGCAGGTGCTGATGCGTGCTAACTTCAAGTAACTACACGAGAAAAAAACGCTAGAGGAAAGTTTTAATATTACAGTTGATTTTCTCACGCATTATACTTTTGATTTTGATTAAAAGAAATTGACTTGATTCTTACTTTTTTATATTATAGTTCGTTTTTGACAGGGCATGTCGTGTTTTTAATATTTTTTTTTAATTATTGTTTTTCCACATAATTTTACGGTGATCGTCTACCTACTCCTTAAAAACGAAATAGCACTGACGTGTTTATTTGATTCGCAGAACCTCAAGAACCAGATAATGACAACCAACCTGTGGGTCGAGCAGTCGTGGTACGACTACAAGCTGCGCTGGGAGCCCAAGGAGTACGGGGGGGTCCACATGCTGCACGTGCCGTCCGACCACATCTGGAGGCCCGACATCGTGCTCTACAACAAGTGAGACCTACGGAGACCTATAAAACCTTCCTTGATACCATTTTGGTGGCCTTATGATACGTTTACCGTTGTGGAGGTTTGCAGCACCAGAAATGGGGCTGAAATTTTTTACTTTGACTCGTGTTTTTTGATGAAATCTTTATTAAAGTTGTTGGTACGGCGTCGACAAGGAAATCGTTCTTTAAATGCTAAGAAATATCCAACAAAATTTAATACATAACATAACCGACTTGCTTGGTTCTACAGAGTGTGTGGATGGATTCCTTGCTGATGGCAAACAGTTTGTAGATTGTTAGTATTTAAGTCACTTAAAAGCATTATGATACGCTGTCTGGACGAATGCCTCTAACACTTGTCGAGCTATATTAAATAATCATTTAATAAATGACTAAATAAATACTTAAATTCTAATTTCTTAAAGCATACACCACTGAGGCATCCGTGGCACATCAAGATGCTATAAACTTTAAAACAAACCGGGAAAAGTAGCAATATTTACTATTCAATATTTTCCTTTTATAAAAATACTCGATAAAAAGTATAGTATAGGAAATTATCACAATCAACAAATTACGCTTTTTTCCACGGTATCAACATAATAATATCTCATATTATAATTAAACTTTATTACTAACAGCTATAATAGACAGGTTTACTTTGATGAAATACGGATAAAATATCTAAACTAAAGCTCTTAAAATATTTTGACTTTTGATCAACAGACAATCTACTAACGCAGCCCTCAAACAAGTTGGGACTGTCAAAGGCGTCCTTACAATCAAGGCGCACTTCGTCAACCCGGCAGTTACGAAGCTCTCGACTTGAACAACAAATGACCGAAATTTTCATGATTTACACGTATTTTTTTCTCTAAAATCATATTCTCGGCTATTTTTCACTTTTGATAAGGATTTTATTAGATGTCTCGATACCGAAAATGCTAAGTCGATTTCATGAAATTGTAGCTTATTGATTTTTGAGGTAAGTACCTACGCGATTCACGTCATTACAATATACTCGTATAACTAAGACTTTCTAATCACTTACCATGAAAGGTCATGAAAGGTCATCTACCCTCCAAAAATGGTGTCTCTACCTTTAGCCCTATACAAATCCCTATACAAACTGGAACACCCTGTAGCACCCTGTACAACGGGAATTTTCCAAAATCCTTTATTAGTGCTCAACCACACCATGAAAGGTATCTAACCTCCAAAAATGGCGTCTCTACCTTCAGCTCTATACAAATCTCCATACAAACTGGAACACTCTTTAGCACCTTGTATAACGGGAATGGTCCAAAACCCATTCTTATTGCTCACATACATTATAAAAGGAATCTACCCTCCAAAATGGTGTATCTATCTTCAGCCCTATACAAATTCCCATACAAAGTGGAACATCCTGTAGCACCCTGTGTAACGGAAATTTTCCAAAACCCTTTCTTAGTGCTCACCTACACCATGAAAGGTATCTACCCTCCAAAAATGGTGTCTCTACCTTCAACCCTATATGTACTTATATACAACTAGCGGCTGCCCGCGGTTTCACCCGCGTGGTTCCTGTCAGTGTGGGAATATCGGGATAAAAAGTATTTTATGTTTTAATCCAGGCTATCTACTATCTGTGTGCCAAATTTCAAACAATTCCGTTCAGTAGTTTTTGCGTAATTGAGGAACAACCATCCAAACATCCAAACCCACAAACTTTCACATTTATAATATTAGTAGGATAAGGTCATTTTGTATTCACCATCCAAATTTTGAGGATGTGTTCAGTCCATGAAACTGAACAACTTTCTCTAAGGAACACGTGGTCAAATATGTAAAATAAAAATCGACTTTCCATACAAATCAAAGAGATCACGTGATCAATTTAGTATGGGACGACCAAAATTTTTTGGGCACATGTTTCTTAGAGAAAGTTGTTTAGTTTCATAGACTGGACACATCCTTAAAATTTGGATGGTAAGTTCAAAATGACCCGATATATATACAAATTCTCATACAAACTTGAACAACCTGTAGCACTCTGTATAACGAGAATTTTCTAAAATCCTTTCTTAGTGCTCATCTAAGTAGTTGTAACCCTCCAAAAATGGTGTCTTCAGTCGTTCGAGCTCTACGCCTATCCCAACAATGAATCAGTCAATCAATTTAAGAGTTTTATATGTATAGATTAATTTTATGACTGCTTATGACCTTGGCTTTAAATCAAAAAATCTAACTCGCTTCTTTCCGAACAAAATGAGTGAAGTTATATCGATGAGATCTCTTGACTTTCGTTAAATGCTCTAAGACTTTCGATTTCAATCAATTCTTCTAAATGTTGTTTTGTTCCGGTTCTAGCAAAGATTTTTTTACAATAAAAAACTACTTTCAAAACAATAAATTACTCACTTGCTTTATTCCGAACAAAATGAGATCTCGATTTCAATTAAATTCTTCTCTGTTTTGATGTCATACTTGCCTTAAAATTTTTGCTCCGGTTTAAAAAGAAGAAAAATATTTTCACTATAAGTATCTATTTCATTTTACATATAAGAAAAATAAGCGGAATTTGGCGGAGTTAAACGTTTCGGGTAGCGGCCGTATTTGCCGGTACTTGTAACACTTTCGTTCGACTCCACCTTTCTGTTGTTTGAAGAGAAAGGTAAATCTATGATCCGAAATTCGTGGTTGTATTCAGACCTTTTTTGCGAAAGGTAAACCCTGAAACACTTCTGATAAAAATAAGAAGTTATTTATATAGGTAGGTAGAAGCTAGCTTAACTAGTTTTGACCTGAATCTTGTATTTTTGGAGTATGTAAATAGATTTTGTAGCGGGATGCCTACGATTACTACTATCGCACAAGTATCTATGAGTCAAAATTAAAACTAAAATGATGTAAAAGTAATTGATATAATACTATTAAAAATCATGGTTAATATTTTTGGTAAATTTACCTTATTACTGCAGTTAACATTAATTCCAACGATTAAAACTCGATTCGCATTCGCACTCGACCGTTTTTACTTGAATAATTAATTAACACCGAAAACCGACATCGCGTTGTAGGTACGTAACTGAAAGCAAAGTTCTTCCCGTGAAATCTGCTTATTTACATTTTCCCTGTAAATATTTTGCATTATCATCGTATCGTCTTTATAATAAGTCCAGTTCGTCTGCTTTCGAGAAATATTATGATAAATTTTCAGAGAGTTAGAAAAGGGGTTCTTACAAAGGGAGACCGAGCTCTTATCTTCGCAGTATCTTGAATGTAAATATCGCTACTACTCCCGCAGCTTAAAATACATTATAAACTATCTAAAATTTTTTAAGTTATCAAGCATTCACCACATCTTTTTTACACCCAACGTCCTTTCACACCCTGACACTTTTAAAATCATTCGACATTATGTGTGTACCTACGTTTGGCATTATATAGCATTTTTTACCCACGACCACCGACGACCGACGGAACAGAACGGAGGCAGTACCTATATGCTTTTTTACATGTGTAAACATCGTAGTTAGTTACGAATCAAAGTAGCGAATGTATATTATATTTAATACTGTTATTTTGATTCTGCGTCGTTTTTTTCCTAAATTACGATGAGTACAATTCGAATATCGATACAAAAGAAGTAAATATTTTTGATGAACAGTAACGTGAAGGAACAATTAGATATCACGATAAAATGGCGTTCAGAATAAAATGGATTTGTGTCTGAGCCCCGGAGAGCAAAGCCTCGCAAATGTGATATACCTACCGAAATAGCTATTCCGAACACACAATGATGAGAGACAAGAATGGCGCATCGATTGAGCGTTCTGGCTTAGGAATTTTACTGTATCAAACCTGAATAGGGAAATTATCAACTCTTTTCCGAAAATTCAAAAACAGTCTTAATTGAACCTTATTAAATTAAAGTGCTTAACGCTTCATGGAAATTACAATTTGAAAGATGTCGTGTCTCCCGTCGTGCAAACCAATAAAACTCCAATTCCTCTTGTGTACCTTTTCTAATAGACGTTGAGCTTCTGTGTTTCAGCGGCCCGCTTAAACATTTGCGTGGCTTGAATACCGCCGGGACCACTCTAATGACCGCGCATTTACTTTTTCATTTTATATTTACACTCTCAGTAGACGGAAATAAAAACGACTGTGAGTGAGGTAGCATGAAATCAAATTTACATTCAAGTCAAGATACAGCACCCATTCAATTGAAAGAAATGAAATCTGAAAGGGGAAAATCTCCTAACCTCATCTTAAAATAATTTTAAGTTTGAAAGTTAACAGTTAGTAAATTCGGTAAGCAATCCTCTTTAAATATTGTGCCATTTCCTTGAAGTTACAAATTAAAATAACTTACATAACATAAAGAGACACAAATAATGGTACTTACTTACTTTAATATTATGTCACAAATTATTTAAAGTAAGCATATCAATAAATTGGGACCGGTTACACAATAAACAAACTTTTGTAACAAGGACTCGGCAAAATAGGTATATTTGAGAAGATAAAAGATTGTACGCGATGTAAATTGCTATGTAGAGCAGGCACTTGTCGCCTCCCGAGGGTCCCGCTCAAACTTCAGAGTGCCTGTATCCAAATTATATACAAGGCGGGCAATAAGTTGCACGAGCAATTTTAATTACTAAATTATGTAAACAGCGCTCTGACACGACAACGTTGTCGCCTTCTCGTTTAAAATTCTTTTATACGCTTTGTTTAACAAGTAAATATGGTTTACCGAGGCAATACGTTTGGTTTCATTGGGCTATAGTGCCACGTAATGAACAGTTGTTATTCAAATAATAAAGTACTATAGTAGGTACATATTATGAAGTTATTCACTGTGATAATATTTTCCATCCTGTTTCAATTGGTAAAGTGTATTACTAACTTTCGTCTGTTTACATTCATGAAACGATATTAAATAATATATTGGTATTTGTAGGTTTCGGGTGAAACAGATCTGTTGAATAAACTGAAGAATATATTAGGAATCATCAAACATACCGTGGTTAAACTTGTGAATGATGTGAGAACTGACGTTGTAGAAGTGATGAAGAACGGATTTAATGCAGTGAATAGATTATTTAACTGTGCAGTGAAAACGGATGATAAGTTGATTTAAGAACAATTGAATATCATCAAATTGCACGATGTTCATGTTATTATTTCTATCAATAATGTAATTAATGTGAATTAGTCTTATAACGAATATATAAACTGACTAGACGTTGTGGTTGATTTATACTTTGGCATTCATTTCGTCCGGAGCAGCACCTAGCGAGGCGACACAGACTTTGATAAATGTCCCGGACAGCAATCGTTACTCATTTCCGATCCTTCCCTGCAACCTGCGCCTTCCCCTTCGGACCTTTTTGCCCCCAACCCGACGAACTACTGCCATTTCTTTGAATTACGATAAAATTGTGTCCTTTATTATCTCCTGTAAGCACTCATACATTTTCGTCATCCATTATATCATAGTTATTCCGTCAGATGTTTTTACATTTTTCGTTTATCAAAAATAAATAACGCACGTATTAAAATTCAATTATATAAATGCATGATAATTGTTAAATGTTGTGTTTTATTTTTATGTTCTATGAGAATGTATTGTAAAGCGTGCCATGCCGGTCGCGGTAATCGGCGCGAATAACTTATGTGACAGGTGCACTTCGAGCTCCGGCGGCCCCTGTCAGAGAGCCAGGCAGATCCATAAGCCGAATATGATTAAACGCCACTCTAATTCCATTCAATTGATGTTTTAGGTCCCAAGGCTATTCAAACTAAATTACTCGTATTTAAATTAGAATGTTAAAAAAATATGCAAGGAGTTTATAAATTCTTTTTAATATAGGTACGCACATAAATATATGTCAACACTAACTGAACTAATGAATAAATTACTTGAAATAATTAATATTCGACAAAATAATCAATTCTATTTGTTAAGTTAACAAAAAACACGCGCGTCGCAGTTAAATACTTTACCATTACACAAAACACCAAATTGCTATATGTGGCTACGAGAAGCACTAGAGCTGCATGCGAGCTGCGGCGTGTAACGTGCGTTAACATTACAGTGCCGACGGCAACTTCGAAGTAACGTTGGCGACCAAGGCGACCATCTACCATCAGGGGCTGGTGGAATGGAAACCGCCCGCCATTTACAAGTCTTCCTGCGAAATAGACGTGGAATATTTTCCGTTCGACGAGCAAACATGCGTTCTTAAGTTCGGTAGCTGGACGTACGACGGATTCAAGGTAATTGCGCGGAGTTCCGTCACCGCTTACGCTGACCGTTCTGTTTGTCCGCAGCGCCGATGGCAACTACGAGGTGACGCTGATGACGAAGGCCACCGTCTACTACAACGGCATGGTGGTGTGGCAGCCGCCCGCCGTCTATAAGTCCTCGTGCTCGATCGACGTCGAGTTCTTTCCTTACGACGTGCAAACCTGTGTGCTTAAGTTAGGCAGCTGGACGTATGACGGCTTCAAGGTGACGCCCCGCTGTACGCTGCTTGCGCCGCGCGTGCGGGCCGTAGCCGTAGGGCCCCGCCCCGGCCGATGTCCATGCAATAGCTTGTTGGCTCGAACGTAAATCGTCGTGTAATATTATATTACTTTTCTGTACATGTGGTATGTTCTCACTCTTACATATTGACTGTATGATGGTGATAGATTAGAGGCGTAGAGCGTGCGTCTCGTGCCGCCGCCGCGCCGCCCGCTCCTCGTAGCTCTGACATGTTGCAAGTTTTCGTATATTGGTGATGTTTTAATATGTGGAGTAGCGGTATGTCGACGTGCGTGACCACGAATGTTCCAGAACGTCCTTGGTCGATTTCACTTAGCTCAATCGGCCCTCCTCGCTCGATAAGGAAAGGTATAAAATTTAACTGCCAGGTGATATGGGATGCAAAACTTCACTATCCGTTCCCACCCGACACCCGCTCCCGCTCCGTTTGATTCTATCCGCGCTTGGGAACCTATTGGTTGAGTTTCGGCGAAGTTAATTAACATCATTAATACTCATTTGATGATAATAGTTACTAAGGCGGAATGGCGTCATACGGGGCTTCCACACTCTCCCTAGCTGGCTCCGCTCGCGCCACACAACACACTGGACACTCCCACACAGAGCTTGTTGCATGTCTC
Organism: Agriphila geniculea; assembly: GCA_943789525.1. Taxonomy (NCBI): domain Eukaryota; kingdom Metazoa; phylum Arthropoda; class Insecta; order Lepidoptera; family Crambidae; genus Agriphila; species Agriphila geniculea. The sequence goes on along the minus strand of OX038882.1, from coordinate 12,780,584 downwards.
CCTACTGTCGATGTACACTGAACTCACCGCATGACTCTAGCTTGACTCCGAACCACTTGCATTCCCGATCACGGCGGCCGCGCGCCGCGGAACGCGGTTGCGGCTTACACAGCTTTACACGATACCTTACACGCGAACAATTAAGCACAGCACGTGAATTTGCCAGCGGTAAAGATTCACACTCGAGGCTCTGTACACAATAATCGAACAATCTTCATGATGCATATTTTATACCTTTCCCTTCCATATATTTCGGTGTCACTGGTTGTTCATTGCATGATTGTCATTGCAAATATATCGCGTTCCTACTCAAAATTAGACACGGAGTCCATGAAACAAAACAGATAAAAGCTGGATGTGAACGTAGTTTGAGCGTGTCGTCAACCGAAACGTGATTTGAACTAATCTTTTCGATCGACGAACTGCTCCTTGCATGCTGTGCTACACTCGAACTTAAATAGCGCCTGATTCCAAAGCAAATATTATTATGATCTTGTATTTAGTAATAAAGGATAGCTGTCGAAGGGCAGAGGTGGTTGGTTGGAGTCAGGCGCTCGCGTCCGGAACGCGGCGCCCGCGCGACACACACACGCGCAGCGGAGCCGGCGCCTCCGCCCTCATATTTCAGCTTTTGAGAAATCGTTCCAAAATCCTGCGGGCTATTAAGAAGTGCTCCTTGAGATAAACGTAGCCCCCAGGATGCCGTCCGAGATCGCCGACCAACTCAAACTAAGAGGCAGTCTCTACAATATTCTCGATGAGACCTTTTTTTATTATAAATCTCGGTGTTTTCTTTGTTACACGTTGTGATTTTATGGCATGATTTGGAATATTGTTGTGATCTTTTGTCTTCATTGATGAGTATTGCTGCGATTTTTAAACTTTTGTCTCAAGTTTTGGGCCAGGTACATCCTACTTGACACACTCTGTGGTATGGATTTAATAGAATTTGTTACGAAGGTCATGTTTGACGTTTTGAACGTAAAGCCGCATTATTACTAAAGTAAGTGAGTCTCGGAAGCATAAATAAAATTATGAAATGCGTTCAACCAAGCTATATATTTTTAAACTCACATTGTGTGACAGGGTGCATGTATCGGATATTTGAATTTAAGTGTTTAATAAGTAATAAAAGATAACAATAACAACATAAATAATGTCATGTTTCCATGTGTTAAACATTCTCAACTATCAATACGTAAAGCAAAACTTTATAGACATATTAAAATGTGCTAGATTTACCCGTACATAATAAATTAGTTATCTTGCTATTTAGAGATCATCAACCAAAGCAATTCTCGCTTTTGCTTTACGTATAAAGTTGATAGATAACTAAATAATTAGTATTAAATTGGATTAACCAAAACAGCCCGTTTCATGTATGCTCGTTGTTTTGGTGTTATAATATTAATTAGTATAGATTGAATAGTTATTTTAATTAATAAATTTAATTAAAAAGTATCGGCATAATTGCCATAATTATTTATGGCCACACTCGCGCTGATATGGTTATTGAGAGAGTAAAATTTATATTTTCAAATAATTGTGAAGTCATTTAAAATGGAGGAAGATAAAATTACCAATTCAATAGATATAAATTATTATAGTAAAGAATAAAAAAATTGTGCTTGAGAAATAAGTGTTGGTAAGTACTAAATGAATTACTGATAGAAAGCAAAATGGATCAGAATGAGTGAAATACTAAGAAATGGGAACAGTTACATAACTAAGCATTATAAGATAACGGCCAGATTGTTAGGGGACTTGATATGATCCCTTCTTCCCCACGACACTACCAAGGCGCACTACTGGTAGTGTCGTGGGTACTTTTTTTTCCCTTCTGCACTACCGGCCCAGTAGTGTCGTAGGTAAATGAAAAATTCCATACATATGCATTCCCCACGACACTACCAATTTTTTTTTCGTGACAACATGTAAATAAATATATAACTTTGTATTTCACCAAAGCAAAAGGATTTCATGAACATAAGAAAGGTTAACTTCTGTTTTTTAATCGAATTTTTTTTGTAATACAATACAATACGTGTTAAGTACCACCAAGTAAATATCTATTTAGATCAGTTTATTTAACAGAAATTCAACGTATTTACATACAACGTAATAAAGTTAACCTCCTCTAAATCTATGCTACCCTGGTAAGTTTTTAATTATTTTAAGTTTAAGTTGGATTTGTGCTAAATAAACATATCTAAATAGAGATGTATTGTTGTCAAGAAATTCAGAATCTTCAATTTAACGAAAAAAGGAAAAAAATTGGTAGTGTCGTGGGGAATGCATACCTATGTATGTATGGAATTTTTCATTTATCTACAACACTACTGGGCCGGTAGTGTAGAAGAGAAAATAATTACCAACGACACTACCAGTAATGCGCCTTGGTAGTGTCGTGGGGAAGAAGGGGATATGATGGTATGACTAAAGCGTTTGTATAACGTATTATGTATCTGACCAGCCCCCTACTCAAATGGCCAAAATTCTATTCATTCGCTAACTTAAAGCTTAAAAGTAAGCAATTAGACGATCAAGTCACATGTCGCAAGCTTATGTAAATCATAGATACTGTGGTATTGTATGGAATTGACAGCCCTCGACACGTAATTTTAGAGTTTATGGCGTAGTTTTAATTTTTAAGATAGCGAACGAATAGAAAGTTGGCCATTTGAGTAGGGGGGCTGGGATAGAAGAAAATAAACGTGTGTACAGTACATTAAAATAATGAAGAGCCAGATATTGTGTCAGTATCATAATAAAGCGCATATGTCTGACCTAGGATAGAAGGTCTGACCAGAAAATGAAGTAAGTGTAAAGTAACTAAGAAGCCAGTATGATAGTAAGACTAAACGCTTGTATTATACGTGTCTGACAGTGTGTGGGTGTAGGTGGACCTGCGTCACATGGACGAGCAGGCGGGCAGCAACGTGGTCTCCGTCGGGGTGGACCTCTCCGAGTTCTACATGTCCGTCGAGTGGGATATCCTGGAGGTGCCCGCTGTCAGGTACGTATTGACATTTGTTCTTAAAAATCCATACTCTTTCTGACTATAGGTGGTACTATTATGATATTATAGATTTTGTACTCTGTCTGTTACGTTTTGAAGTCTGAGTAATAATATTGATGAATTTTAGTATTAGACCATGAGCAACGACATGGTTTATAGGACTTTTGTCACTAAAGTAATTAAGTAGGTATATCGAAGGGAGTAAAAGGGATCCCTCCTACTATGAGAATACGTACGGGAACCACGTACAAAGTTGACACGCACGAAGTTGCTGGTATTTAGTATTTTATAAAAACAAAAGTACCATTTTAAAGTCCGTGTCTGCTTTACGTTTTCACGCCTTAAGCCTCAGAATAGAACCAATTTCAATAAATTTTGTTGTAGGAATAGATTAAACTTTGGAAGTGGACATAATTTACTATAGCGTGTGTATATCATGCAGTTCATGTAACATTGTAGGCATGTCTCTGATTGGACAAGATTTCTCACCCTAGCTAGACCACACAATGAGTATGTAGAAAAACAACACAATAATTAGATATTTACATAATTGCTCCTACCTATGCTTGTAGTTATTATACCTACAAAAAAGTTAAAAGTTAATAATAATAGTTTGATAATATCGGAAAAAAAACTTGGTTGGATCGGCAAACTCACAAAAATAGCAAGACGAGTGCGTATAGATTCATTTTATAGTAAATAATGAAAAAAATGTAAACAAGATAGTGTCTTTTGATTACGCGCGTGTAATTCTATAAAGAATCCGGAAATCAGTAAATTTTGAGACATAAACAAACTATAGGATTAGAATAGGGAAAAGACACATTCATTTCATTATTAGATAGGTATAGGTACTTAAAAAATAACCGTGTATTTTGCTTCTGATACCGTCTCCAATCCCGGTGGAGCTAACAAGTAATTTAACTTGGTTTTCAGTTTTCAAAAATTATCAGAGAACGAAGAAAACGGCGCGTGAATACTTTGCCGGAAAGTATTTATTTTTCTTGATGGCTCTTCTTGGGAGTCTTCCCTGTTGCCATAAGACAATGGTTATTGGAGATGACTGATAGATAAAGCATGTCTTTAATTTATATAATGTGCACTTCTCAGCAATTTTGGATTAAATGTATGAAAAAAACCAGCCAAGTGCTTGTTGGGCTACGCGCAGTATTAAGGTTCCGTAGTGCCTATAAGGGTTTCTTGTTGACTTGATTACGGAACCTAATAAAAACCAGGAATTAAGAATTATTATCTAGCAGCTTCAACTAGAATTAAGAAATATAACTTATACAAAAAAAATATTGAATTGCCGTTTTTTTACAAATTCGAATCTCGTTTAAATTCAATTATGCTTTCGCAAAATTCATAGGCGCGAGAAAATTGGACTCACATTACAGAGATACTGCAGCTGAAAAAAATCCATTACTTCATTAGTAAGTAGCAAGAGTGGCTAAGTTCTTACCTAACCTACATTTATATGGATTTCGTCGATATTTTACTTCAAGAGGCTTTCAAGTGGACTTATTTATTTAGTTTCTACTCGTCCTTTGGCTAAGAAATGAAATTGCGGGCGCTTTACGGCATTGAGAGAAAAATATCGTCGGTATTTACTTTCACTTAGGGCCGACGCGCGCGGAAAGTAAACAGAGATGGCTGTTATTAGTGGTGCACATTAGTCACCTTTCCTCTCCGCTAAAGAAACGATTACACTCTTGAAACTTTACAAAGTAGGTTACAAAGTCTAGAAATTATGACGTCATCAAAAGTCCTATTTTTGTTCTTGTTAAGGCAGTTTAATCGTACTTACATATTTTTCTCCTCCACCAATGTTGTCTAATATTTATTTTATCAATTTGAACCGATATTTTTTTGTTAAATTGTAAAAAGAACATAAATGGTGTTACTTTACGAGGAGTAATTGTAAAACACACGTGTATGTAGTGAAAACCACTTTAGCGACAGTTAAATAAAAGTATTGAGGAAGTTGTTGAGAAATAAAAAAAAACTGTATTTCAAACTATACATCATTGATTTAACTATCCCTTGGTAGCATCTGGATGGCAGCTACTTACCGAACCCATACATCATCCGATAAATGAAACACCTCATATAAGATGAGATCCTTCAATTTTGTTACAAAACATAAGTGTAAATTTTAGATATATCACCATAGATCAGTATTGTATAGTATCTCATTCTTATTTATTGGTTTCGAAGTGTGTAATTAATGGTTAGGCAAAGTTAAAGGGCTAGCAATTTATTATTTGTATGTATTCCACGTCTCTACCATTTAATTTGTATTAACGACTCAAGAAACATAACATAATGAGAGCATAAAAATAATGGATTTAAGGCTAGGTACATAAACTATTCTGGAGTTGTAAAAAATAACTGTTTTCTAGGTCAAGAAAGAAATGCTTGTTTTTTGTGTCGGTGAGTTAGCTAAAAGCCCTTTAAGAAATCCCTTACATTTAATACGATAGGTTTCAGAACATTTTTTTTCCCATATCAACAGCTGACGAAAGGGTAATCACTTTGTAATAATGAAAAGTGCAAAAAAATACTTATGGTAAATATTAAAAAAAAATGTTAAATAATTATGAGGGTATTACTTATATTTTGAGATATATTTGACAAAAAATAATTCAGCAGTTTCGTATCTGGAGGAGACCAAACTTGGTATATTTAGAAAATTATTTTTGGTTTAATTTAAAACAAGTTTCTAAAATGGAATGGTGATTTATTTTAAAACCTTCTCGAAAAGCCCTTTAATTCGATACACACACGATAAGTTACAGTACCAGGGTTTTTTTTAAACTGCGGATCAAAAAAAAATACGGATCAAAAAACGACTATGGACAGCGATTTTCCAAAAAAATTTCTGTGTTCTGTTTGCCAAACAATAGCACCTAACTCACACTTTAACACACGCTTATGTAAAGTCCATTTGGTAAAGTAACGGCATTGTCAGTATCAAAGACAATTTTGTTGTGTAGAATTGAAACTTGAGAGTGGTATACCTACTTACATACTTAGATAAATGAATAAAATAAATCAATAGATATTTACTTCATAATATAGGTAGTAGGTATTATGAACGAGTTGAGAAACTTTTATTAAACTATGGTGACCAAAGTCATAGTGTATTTTAGCTTGAAAACTGTTATCGGCTGTGAAGCACCAAGCGGGGCGTCATTAAGCCCGCCACACATCACTTCTATGACGCGTATCCGCTTACGCCCGCTAAGTCCCACTAGGGCTGTACTTGTTTACATGACCAATGATGCTTGCAAGTTGCAACCCTTCAGTACCCCTAGCACGAACATCTATCTAGAAAAAAACGCGTGTAAAAGTACGCGATAGAGTAATTCTCTATGGGAAATTTCATTTCGCTTTTCAGCGGTAGATAGCGCTGCTGTACAAATTTTCCATACAAAATTACTCTGTTGAATTTTTTACGCGCGTTATTTTTATTTCTAGGGGTACAAAGTTAAGAATAATGCATCTTTACATCATACTGCTCGGTAACTAGGATTTACTTATGTAGTATGAGGCTGTGTAAGTTGGCATGTGCAACACAGTGCATTGTTTAGATAGAACGTTCCATTTTCAAATCACTTTACAATTCAAGGATGGTGAATGCTTTAACTGTAAAGTTACTTTACAATTCAAGCATTTAAAACTCCTTAGTTAACCAATCTCTTTTCTTTTATTATAAACTGACGAAACTTTTGGCTGAAAAAAAAAACAATGAAAATGGCGGCATTTAATTTTTTTTGTCCATTCACAATGATATTATTTTCATTAACAATGAAGATAGAATAGTAACAGCGGCAGCAGATAACGACAGCTACCCTCCACACCAGTTAAAAAACTGTGTTGCGGCGGCGTAGTATCGTCGTCTACTAGTAGACGACGATACTACTCTTCAGTTTTCCGTTTCAGTTCAAGCTAGGTATGCAAAATTCTGCAACGCAAAAACAGCTGTTTTTTTTCGTGATTTCGAGTTGGTCCCATAATGAAAGTTGTTTAGTTTAATGGTCTGATCAACCCCACGAGTTTTTATTTTTATTTAATTTACCTCGCATGAATGATGTAAAATAGTATGCTTACCTTGGTTGTAAGTAGCTATTACACCCTCGAACTATATTTGCCCTTTGCGAGCTGCGCTCGCACGGGCGCCAAATTGGATCTTGTTCTGTAATAGCTCACTTACATCCCTTGTGTAACAAACTACTATTACATCATACTGCTCGGTAACTAGGATTTACTTATGTAGTATGAGGCTGTTTAAGTTGGCATGTGCAACACAGTGCATTGTTTAGATAGAACGTTCCATTTTCAAATCACTTTATAATTCAAGGATGGTGAATGCTTTAACTGTAAAGTTACTTTACAATTCAAGCATTTAAAACTCCTTAGTTAACAATAGATTAAAATAACATAGGTACTCAAGGCCCATTCAGTAAGTGAAACTGAATGGGCCTTGACTGCGATAATTAGATCATCGTATAAGGTTGCTAAATCATAATTGTTTGAGATTCAACCTGGCGTGGAAAATTGATTTAAAACCATAGAGAATGTTAGTAAAAGAGTCAATTGTACGATATAAAAGCGAATAAAGAACATAAAATTGTATTTGTAGAAGATTGATGAATCGTATTTTGATATTTTAAAATAGGGGTTACTTCTATCTGGCAGAAACTTGATGCTCCGAAATTTATTTGGCAGAACACACTTGGCAGAATCTTCTTTAAACGAATATTTTTAATGCATAAAAATTGTTTAATATAATTATTGTATGGCAGAATGTTTACATGTCCGAATTTACAATGGCATACTATTCAGATGGCAGAATTTCATTAGGCATAAATACCTTTGGCAAAATTTTTATTCGCAGAATTTCGTTTGTCATAACGTTTATTTAGTCGACAATTATTTGGTATAATTTTCACATGGTATACTACGAATATGGCAGAATTTCATTAAGAATAATGTCATCAAGCATATTGTGATCTCTAAAAAATGCATTTTAACTTCAAATTGAATTAAAAATTTGTCTTAAAAAGTCAATTGTAAATGTTGTGCTACAAAAGTCAACAGCAGAACGAATCGCTGCAAAACCGATATGCATGCTGCTTGCTTGCATGCATGCATGCTTGTTTATGCTGCTTGCATGCTTGCTGGGGGGTGCAGGGGGGCTGGCCCCCCTGCTCGGGCGGGTCGGGGGGCCTGAGGCCCCCCGCTATAAAGATAAACTTTTAATGCACCTGCCAGTAGGTTAGGTTAGGTTAGTGTTTTGACTACTCGCAGCGGAGCTCTACAATGCTTGCATGCATGCTGCATGCTGCATGCTTGCTTGCATGCTGCATGCTTGCTTGCTTGCTACATGTTTATTTGTCTGCATGTAAGGATGCATGCAGCATGAAACATGCGTGTAAGTAATACAAAATTATTCTAGATATGAATTTTCTATTAAATGTATGCCAAAAGATGATTCTGACTAAAAACTGTCTGCGATATGATAGTTCTGCCTTTTATTTAATAACTATAGATTATGAAATGTATGCCAAAAGATGATTCTGACTATAAACTGTCTGCGATATGATGGTTCTGACTGTGAACTTTCTGCGATATGATGGTTCTACTATTTAATTATTATGGATATGAAATGTATGCCAAAAGATGATTCTGGCTTACAAAATTATGCGTTTTAAGTGTATGATAAATGAGTGTATGCCAAACGATTTTCTGCGACATGAAGTTTATGCCATTAGTTATTGTGCATAATAAAATTATGACATAAAAAGTTCTGCCATAAAAGGTAGACTCTTAAAATAGATATCTGCCCCCCTACTCAAATGGCCAACTTTCTATTCGTTTGAACGCTACGCGTTTAAATATGGAGCAATAGACGATTAAATCACATGTCGCAATCTTATGTAAATCACAGACTTCGATGTATTGTATGGAATTGACAAGCTTACGGCACGTAATTATATAGTTTACTGCTTATTTTAAAGATTTAATAGTAAGCGTAGCGTTCAAACGAATAGAAAGTTGGCCATTTGAGTAGGGGGCCAGGTATCTTACTCCCCTTGCCTCATTAATAAAAAGTTAATTTAACTAGGTGAAACTACATAAACATATAAACCAGGCTCAATAACTTTAATAGCTTAACAATAGCTTACAAGATTAATTTGTTTCTTTGATTGAGGATTTTAACATGAAAACTAGAAACCGAGTTATAAAATATGTAGGTAGGTACTATGGGCAACAGCGTCGCTTAACCAGTTTGCAACAAAATTCGTATGCGCGCGTATCGCCCCTGCACGAACTAAACGTATGTGACAGCGGGCGCGGCGTGCAAGTGATTTTAACCTTAGCAGTGGGTACGTTGATTGGCTATTAATATCAACTTAATTATAACAATAACTGCATTCTCAGATCATTTTCGTGTTTTTAATGTGAAAGTTTCTGTACATTTTAACTCGAAATTTCAGATGCGTATCTCTTCTCCTTGCCATCGGCATGCTACAGATCCCCCTTTACATGTACTTAAGTGGTAATTTCAAGCGGCTTTCTTACGCCATGCACCTTTATTTTATGTCTAAAGGTTATGTGTTTACATTCCTTTAGCCTCTCTGCTTTACGAGGCCATGAAATAGTGTGAGGATAAGCTACGTTTTACTCTGTACAGAGTTAAAATATCACGACAGTTTGTAGAGAAAAACCTTTTTGATAAAGTTTATAGATGTTAAAAGAAGCGCCCTTAAATCATATCACCTAGATATTATATACAAACATAATCCATGTGGTGTAGGCATTATCGAGCTATCGGTATTTTAAAAAGTCCGCAGGTATATTTTGTGACCATAATATAGCTACTTATACATTTGCAATTTGCAATGGTATAACAAAGTGGCATTTTAAAAAGGCCACACTGAAAAAGTTTCATTATGATATTCACTGAGTTTTGGAATATAACCACGTTTCTTTCGTTTATTTGAATTTAAAACAACTTAAATACTTACGTATTTAACTTACGTATTTCAGAATAATATGATTCTTGTGTAAACAAGAATCATATTATTCAACATAGCAGGCTAATAAAAAAACAATGGTTTTTATTCAAGGGAAGAATTTGTACCAATTTTCTTGTAACATCACAATTCAGACACTTTATCTTTTATTCATGTAACTTATATACGCAATGTAATATAATCGAGTGGTTCCTGTTCCAAAAATTTATACGTGGCTATACAAAAGCTTATCGTACGTCTTATCATTGCAATATTTTTTTTTTAATTATTATTTGCTAATACTAATGTTTACACTTAAGTACATCTATTTATGTAGACGAGGGTGTAAAAGGCAAGATTTAAATGAAACATTTTGTGCCACAATAATTTCATTATTGAAATTATATGTGAGATATAAAATGTTTTATGGTTACTATAAGTACTTTATGATAAATGAAATCATTTATTGAGATACTTATGGGAAATGTAGGTATCGGTCTGTGCAGTCAATGAGCACAACAGGGAAACCATTTATTGGAAGAGAAGAGATGGGTTGATATTCTTCTATATTTACATTTGAAAAATTCTGTGAAACAAATAGTGGTTTATTAACTTTTTACAGTTGAAGAATCACTATGTGGCAATAATAAACAGATTTGACTTAGTGAATTGTTGTTTATTTATAGTTAAACTAAATATTAACAAGTGTTTAAGAAGTATTTGAATATGCGAAAAGATCACCAGTTGTCAAAGTAGGAAAATCTATCAACAAGCAATTTACCATGGTTACTACCATAGATATACAATAGAGAACTAAAGAGCTATCTATAGTATATAGTCTCTTTACAGTGTAAAGAGACTATATACTATAGACTATATTACTCTTTACAGTGTAAAGAGACTATATACCGACGGGTGAAAGCCTATTTGGTTTAAGCGACATTTTTGGAACTTTACAGGAGAGCGTTTCAAAGTTTTTAATTTCGGAAAAAAATTTATTAAAACAAAACGGTTTGTTAATTTTGCCTGAAAGTGTTACAAACTAGTTTCGTTTTAAAAGTCTCAAATTCCGGTTACATTCTTCACTTTGTAAAGATAAAAATTTTGAAAAAAAATGTCGCTTCATTCAAAATAGCCATATAATGGAGTAAGGTAAAATGATTTAACCGCCACTTTATTCTGCTGACAGTTCCAAGCAAAATGGCTTAAGTGTTACTTTGATTGTCTTTCAGAGTCTGGCTAAGTGCTTTAACCGACATTCTATCAATTGGATAGAATAAATCTATTTTGTTCAAACTCCAAAATTAAATATTTCAGAGTAAAATCATAATGGCTTAAACAACAATTTGAAAACAACAGCATTTGTTTTAAATCGCATCTGTTTGTATAACTTTTTAAAGAATGGTGAATGATACCATGCAATAATTTCTCATTTAAAAACTTCAATGTTATTATTATTTATTATTATTATTATTATTTAGAAGGGGGGACACCAGCGAAGCCAGACGGGTGATTAGTCACCTTGATTGGGACCATTTCACCCATTTCCCCAAATCCCCGGAGGGAGAGGCGGGTTATCATTTACCCCACCGGCGTCGGACCCTCGAACCTACCTGTACGCTTACAGTACCTGCTGAGTTGACTTATCGTTAACTGCTTTAGATCCTCTTCCTTAAGCTTATCCACCCCAAAGAGCTCCCAGCGCAGTGATGCGTATATCGGGCATTCTGCCATGAAGTGGTAGCTTGTTTCTTCTTTTTCTTTACATTGCGGACAGATGGGATCCTCTGTCCGTTTGATCACTGATAGGTGTCTGTTTAGTGGACAGTGTCCTGTCAGTACACCTACAATCGTTCTTATATTTCTTCTGCTTCGTTTCAGCAATTCTCTAGTTTTCTTCTTGTCAACCGATTTGATGAAGATCTTGGACTGTCTACAGTCCTTTCTTTCCATCCATCTTTGGTTGGTTTCTTTGATTGTTCGAATTTCAATAATGTTCTTAGTAATTCTATGTGTGATTGGCAGTCTTGGTTCAGGGCCAATGAAAGGTTCACCAGCCCCTATCCTAGCCAATTCATCGGCTTCATCATTGCCTTCGTTACTTTCGTGTCCAGGTACCCAGGCAATTTCCACCTCAACCAAGTTTGCAAGTTCCTGAATGCTTTGTTTGCATTCCTTCACCAAGGCTGAGGTAGTCTCCGTTTTGTCAAGGGCTTTGATGGCAGCTTGACTGTCACTGTATATTATTATTTTTCCTATGTTATGGTTGCTTATCTCACTTTTGATCATGTGCGCACACTCCAGTATCGCGAATACTTCCGCCTGGAATACGCTGGCGTATCTGCCCAGATTGAAAGTGGCTCCTTTTGTATCGGGTTTAGCTATGTATACCCCAGCACCCGATAGCTTAGTCGATTCTTTTCTTGACCCATCAGTGTAGCATACCGCGGTGCTATCCAGATCGTCTTGTTCTAGTTTCCAGTTTTCTCTGGATCTGATGCTTATTCTGTACTTTTTGTCGAATATCCTTTCCTTTTTTATTAGGTCATTATTAACCAGTATCATAGAAAGGTTATCTTCGTACTTCTTCCCTATTTCTGCGTGACCTTTATCAGTATGTCTTCCTATCCATAGGTTAGTGCTTTTCAGCTTAAACCATTGTTCTGTAGCTCTCTTTTCGATTTCAAGATCTATAGGACTAAGGCCTAGTATCATTTCTAAGGCGGCCGTGGGAGTCGTTCTCATGGCTCCTGTTACCATGATGCTAGCTAGTCTTTGTACCTTTGTGAGTTCTTTTCTGTTATATTCTAGTTGTGTCTTATGCCACCATACTAGTGCTCCGTGGAGAATTCTCGGTAGGATGATTGCCCTATAGATCCATTGGACCACTTCGGGTTTCATGCCCCAATTCTTGCCAACGGCTCTTCTGCACTGCATGAGAGCTGTCATTGCCTTTTTGCTAGTTTCTTTTATGTGTGTTCTATAACTTAGGGTGCTGTCTAAGACTATCCCTAGGTATTTAAACTCCTTTACTATCTCAAGTTCTACATTCTCAATGTTTATTGGGATCATGCTATCAATCTTTCTTTTATTTGTGAACAACATTAGTTTAGTTTTTGTAGGGTTGAAGTTCAGTCCCTTGTCCCTACACCATCTCAATGTTGTCATAATTCCGCTTCTCATTATATCTCTGACCACGCTTAGAACTTTGCCTCTTACAAGTAACAGGCCGTCATCCAAATACGCTTGGATGTATATGTGCATAGCAGTGATCTTTGTAACTAGTTCATCTATTAAGATACACCATAGCAGTGGAGACAGACAACCTCCTTGGGGAAAGCCTCTTCTAGCTTTGATGGTCTATTTGGTGTCTGATAGTTCTGCTTGTATAGATCTGTGTTGTAACATGTTGGTGATCCAACCTGATATTTGCTTTGTTACACCTTCTCTGTTTAGGGCTTCCACTATAGATTGCGCAGACGCTTTGTCAAAGGCGCCTTCAACATCGAAGAAGCACGCTAAAGCGTATTCTTTGTTTGAAATTGATCTCTCTACTCTGACTGCCATGTTGTGGAGGGCTGTCTCGATGGATTTCCCTTCCATATAAGCATGTTGGTTGTCATGTAGTGGTCTTTTACTTTTGCCTATAGTTTCTTTTATATGTCTATCTAGTATCTTTTCCAGTGTCTTCAGTAGGAACGAGGAGAGGCTGATACATACCCGCGCGAGTCAAATACGTTGGCGGCAAACAATCATTGTTTGATGCAACGTTGCAAAATTGACACATAATAATATTTGCATGTCTGAACGGACATAGATATCACTATTTTGAGTTTTGATAAGTGCTTCAAGTAACACAAGGAAAACTTGAGATATGTTGGACCGACACTCAATTAAGTTATAGAGTGCGGATAAATTTCTGAAACGACATTATAGTCAAGTTTTGCATACAGACGATAATGATTTAAACAACATGTTATGATGGAAATATATAAAGGCAAAAAGGTTGAAGCGACATGACATATTTTTTTTAGATTCAAGCTAAATGTTTTAAGCGACAGCCTTGATGATTTTTATGTAAAGCAAAATGTTTTAAGCGACGGTTACTCCTAAAAAGTAGTTGGAGGCAAAACGCTTTAACCGCCATCGAGTACTATTATTGTGAAAACACAAACAGTTTAAACGGGTTTTAATCAAACATTTGTATGGTTCATATCCACTGTCTCTAAAAATGGTATTGATTTTTTGGCGTTTCATACACCAATGCTCTAAAATGAGGCCGAAATTTTCATTGGTTTAAGCGCCAAAAAAGTGCTCCGATATTTATGGGACCTAGCTCAATCGACGCAGAAAAATCCGCTGATTCCAAATATGTATATAACTCTATATTGCCCTAGGTGTCGCTTAAACCAAATAGGCTTTCACCCGTCGATACTATAGACTATATACTATAGATAGCTCTTTAGTTCTCTATTGTATATCTATGGTAGTAACAATGGTAAATTGCTTGTTGATAGATTTTCCTACTTTGACAACTGGTGATCTTTTCGCATATTTAAATACTTCTTAAACACTTGTTAATATTTAGTTTAACTACAAATAAACAACAATTCACTAAGTCAAATCTGTTTATTATTGCCACATAGTGATTCTTCAACTGTAAAAAGTTAATAATATTCAAAATAAAGAAACTTTGTTTCTCTTGCACCTAAGAAATGCTATCGTTTCCAAAACTATAATAAACATTTTGAAACTATTAAAATACATTGGATGGCAAATTAAACCTTCCGATATTAACTTAATAAACATGATTCGAAATTTCATGCGATACCTACATAAATTTACATCGGCTTAACATGACAATCGGCTGATTTGAATTTCATGTGCTACTGATCCCTAAAGACTGACAAATTAGATGAATCATATGTAGGATGTGAACTAAAGTTATCTTTAATCTCATATAAAATTCATTGCAGCTTACTATAGACACGCCAGGAAGGAATCAATGAATTATTTAATCTGTAAAAACATTTAAATTTACAAACTGAACAGTACAAAGTTGGATTCTAGACAAAATTTCGTACCTTTAAAAGTTTTCTATAGCATTTTAACCCCGAATTAGATAATAAGAAGCAACAAGTTATTTATATTTTATACTGGAATTGTTTTGAGTGAGAAGAAATACGAGTAGAAGACTTTTTTTGTGAAACTTGAATATAATATCGTAGATTTTTGTTCAAACAAAAAAATACGTCTACTGCAACAAATTCTATGCGGCCAAATTGCGAAAGAAAGTCTCACTTACTTCCAAAGAACGGTGTACAGATACTGAATCCCACTTTCCAACGTTGTTTTTCCCCATTCTCCGTGTACCATCTTGGAAAATATATCCGCAAATTATTGGATTATCGCGAGCGTTGTGTTGGAAGGCTGGTGTATGAAAATAAGCTATCTAGAGAAAACATTAATATTGGTGTCATCCTTCATCTTTCTTCGCGGTGCAACGACGACAAAAAAGAAATGTTCATGAATTGTTTGTAATTTGTATGCCAGTAAAAAAAATACGTTTCGTATTTTAGTCTAAAAAAAGCGTCAGTGTGGTGCCACCATGGAGTATGTTCGGCCGCGGAACCACTCGTTTTTCTCACGAAATAGACAAAGTTTTCAAGTTTTGTCTGGCTGAAAGAAATGTACATTAATGTAAGTTCTAGTACCTAACAAGAAAATGACCAATTGTCAGTCGAATCCGAGCTACAGGGAATTTACATATTTCCAAATACAAGATAAATCGTCATCATTATTGTGAAGAGCTAGGAGAGGAAGAGTTGTTGGATGAAGGAGATTGTACGAATGGTACGCGTATACAATGCAAATACGAAGACTTAACTGCATTTATTAATAACTAGTTTTTGCCCGCGACTTCGTTCGCGTGGAAATTCGTAAAATCCCTAGGGTACCTTTGACCGGGATAAAAAGTATCCTATGTTAGCCCAGGCCATATAATATTTGTAGTTCCCTTTCCCGTTCTCGTTCTCATTCCTGTTCCCGTTCCCGTATTATTTTTCCATTAAAAATTTGAACCCCCATTTTAGTCCTTTAGGGGTTGAATAATGTCCACAGTATCGTATTGGACCCCTAAATAAATGCCCCTTTCGCAATAAACATCCCATAAAACCTCATCAATATTTGTTTGCTATTTTTTTTAAAAATAGATTTAGGAAGTTTCAAGTCGAAATGCATATTGAATTTTTTTTTTATACAAACTTTGAACCCCCATTTAACCCTTTAGGGATGGAATTTCCAAAAATCCTTTCTTAGTGGAGGCGTACACTATATTAAATATCTATCATGGATGAATCATCCAAGATATCTATGTACAAAATTTCAAGACTCTAGGTTCAGAGGTTTGAACTGGGCGTTGATAATTATTATGTCAGTCACCCTTTATTTTTGTATAATAGAAGATTTTACATGCATTTTTGTTGGTATTTGCGCCATATGCGTACGGTTTGTTTTAGAGCTTTCAGATTTTTAGAGCAAAAATAGTTTTGCGTTACATTGCTTTTAACACAGAACAAAGAAATAGTAGTTTGTTACACAAGGGATGTAAGTGAGCTATTACAGAACAAGATCCAATTTGGCGCCCGTGCGAGCGCAGCTCGCAAAGGGCGCTAACGGGTCGAGTGCACCCGAGATATTTAGACGCCCGAGCGAGCGTAGCGAGCGAGGGCGAATATAGTTCGAGGGTGTAATAGCTACTTACAACCGAGGTAAGCATACTATTTTACATCATTCATGCGAGGTAAATTAAATAAAAATAAAAATAAAAATAAAAATAAAAAGAAAATAAAAATAAAAATAAAAATAAAAATAAAAATAAAAATAAAAATAAAAATAAAAATAAAAATAAAAATAAAAATAAAAATAAAAATAAAAATAAAAATAAAAATAAAAATAAAAATAAAAATGAAAATAAAAATAAAAATAAAAATAAAAATAAAAATAAAAATAAAAATAAAAATAAAAATAAAAATAAAAATAAAAATAAAAATAAAAATAAAAATAAAAATAAAAATAAAAATAAAAATAAAAATAAAAATAAAAATAAAAATAAAAATAAAAATAAAAATAAAAATAAAAATAAAAATAAAAATAAAAATAAAAATAAAAATAAAAATAAAAATAAAAATAAAAATAAAAATAAAAACATTAAAACAAAAATAAAACGTTAAAGGGTTATTTCATTGAAAACTCGTGGGGTTGATCAGACCATTAAACTGAACAACTTTCATTATGGGACCAACCTCGAAATCACGAAAAAAAATCAGCTGTTTTTGCATTGCAGAATTTTGCATACCTAGCTTGAACTGAAATTAAATGCCGCCATTTTCATTGTTTTTTTTTCAGCCAAAAGTTTCGTCAGTTTATAATAAAAGAAAAGAGATTGGTTCACTAAGGAGTTTTAAATGCTTGAATTGTAAAGTAACTTTACAGTTAAAGCATTCACCATCCTTGAATTGTAAAGTGATTTGAAAATGGAACGTTCTATCTAAACAATGCACTGTGTTGCACATGCCAACTTACACAGCCTCATACTATATAAGTAAATCGTAGTTACCGAGCAAGTATGATGTAAAAATTATGTTCTGTGGCTTTTAATTATGAAAGACGCAGCAATTGCACTTGTTTGGCGTCGTGGTACCGTGACGGAAGATGACACTACTATTTTAAATTTAATTGGTAAAATATTATCTAACTTATAATAATAATATAAAATAATAATATTATAAAATATAATTTTATTTATTTTAAAATATAATTTTGATTTATTATAAAATAGAAGGTTATATAATTTAAGTATAAAGTAATAAAGAGTTAATAATTTAACTTCTTTGCTCCAAATCTCCTTCAAGCCCGGTTAACACATCCATAAGTAAGTAAAACCACGTGTTCTATTTTTTGGACAGGCAAGTAGCGCACAACCCTTCCCATTGGACTTCATTTAAATATTATATTAATTAGGAATATAAAATTTATCACAATACTTAACACATACCATTGGTATTAGTTTTTGGTATTAGAAAAGAATAGATGTTGCAACAAATGGCCGTCAATACTTTACGAATTAATCCCAATCCCTCCCAAAAAAACATTAGAAAATTAAAAATTTGTAAAAATACCATATTATGAAACCGTTGAAATTCTCTTTAAATAACCTAAAAATTTGTTAATAAGTACGTAAAAATAATCTGATTTTATAATTAAATTACAATTTAGAGACAAAGTATTTATTTAGTAAGCGAATTTTTCTACTTGACCTCACTAAAATTGTGAATAAAAAAGTATTTATAGGGTAGCAATGTCGTCGCCATCCGACGCGCGTGGTTGACTTCTAAACTTACTTACTTACCGAAGTTAATTCACTGTTTGGACGCAACTTGCCATTTTCCGATTAAGTAAGAGGTAGAGGGACAGTTGAGTTTACATACTTACTTGTATGTTGGATTTGTAAATCGGCCTTCAAACCAAGTTTTACCACTATAATTGTATTTATTGGTATCTAAATACCAATAAGTAAAAAAATAATGCACTGCAAGTGGATACGCGTTTTGCTTTTTGTATGGGTATTGCAACTATTAATTTTAATTTTAGGTTAATAAAAATATGCAACGTCATTATGATAAACTTTAGAGGTACACAATGGCATCAGCTCGTCGCGAAAACATCGCATTTTTATGTCCCCGGAATTCTCGGTCTACAATGTGTTTTTATCATAACAAACCGTTTTATGACGACGAAATAAAACTTTTGTCCCCACAATGGCTTTTCCGGCTACTCTTGTTTTTTTATTTAAAATTGTTTTGCGTTATTTCATTATCCTTTTTCAGATTAAAAAAGGAAAAGTAGTTGTTTCTAAACACTGCTGGGCAAAATGATAGGAAGTGTCTCTGTTTATTACAAAATGATAGGAAGTGTCTTGAATTAATCTCACAGTCGAGTGAAGAGAAAAAAACCGGCCAAGTGCGAGTCGGACTCGCGCACGAAGGGTTCCGTACCAACAAACGTAATTTTTTTGCCGTTTTTTGGTACGGAACCCTTCGTGCGCGAGTCCGACTATTAATATTTAAATGGGACTATGGGAGCCCCCCTTAAATATTAATTTTATTCTGTTTTAGTATTTGTTGTTTTAGCGGTAATAAAAATACATCATCTGTGAAAATTTCAATTGTCTACCTGTTGTCGTTATTAATATCGAGCAAAAAACGGCATAAAATCACGTTTGTTGTATGGGAGCACCCCTTAAATATTAATCTTATTCTTTTTTTAGTATTTGTTGTTATAGCGGCAACAGAAATACATCATCTGTGAAAATTTCAACTTTCTAGCTATCATGGTTCATGAGATACAGCCTGGTGACAGACAGACAGACAGACGGACAGCGGAGTCTTAGTAATAGGGTCTCGTTTTTACCCTTGGGTACGGAACCCTAAAAATTACCCACGACACTACCAGTAGTGCGCCTTTGTAGTGTCGTGGGGAAGAAGTCTGTCCATACAAACCACTAATTTGGTTTTGCGAGACAATAGTTTAAAAAAATGTCAGAGTAATTGTTTTAATAAATAAATAATAGTATGATTTTACATTATTTATTTTTTCAGATTAGAGTTCAAAAAGATACGTTGGTATATCAGTTCATTAAATTCTTCTTCAATATAAATCTGCCCAAGATCCTACTACTTAATATTATTAATGTGAAAGTTTGTAAGTTTGGATGTTTGTTCCTCAATCACGCAAAAACTAATGAACGGATTTGGTTGAAATTTAGCACATAGATAGTAAATATCCTAAATTAAAACAGCATACTTTTTATCCCGATATTCCCACGGGGAACGGAATCCACGCGGGTAAAACCGCGGGCGGCCGCTAGTATTTTATAAAATTTATAACTTTTTTTGCGATATTTTTAAATTATTAGTATTGGTAACTTCAGAGACTATTTAAAAACAGATTAATTCCTTCGATCATCTGGAAAAGTTGGATATAACAAACAGCTTCTTATTCATAAAGACGCAGACGACCAAATATGTGATAGAAAAGTCTACATCTGGCTAAAGGTTAAATGCTTGTAACATAAAATAACTCACAATTTTCATACATAGAGAGGTCCAAATAAATAAAAACGAGGAGACAATACTTCACAAAGCCTTTGGTAGCCACAATCAGAGCATAATGCTATTATGAAATTCTTTCCGGCTCTGGCGTATTGCCAGCTAGCTTAGCTAGAGTTCTCGCAGTGGGTCCGCAGTGCGATTGCTCCCGAACCGTTACGTCATAACATCGACATCGACAATCGACACATGTTACTGTGCCGGATCACCAAATGCCTACGAGGTAATTAACTTTTATTGAATATTTCTTGGTTTTATTCCAGATTGATTTTATTTCTGTACTCCAGAGAAAATTGATCATAGTTTTTGTAGCGCTTTTGGCGAGGCGAGGTTTATTACGCGAAATCGTAAAACCAGGCAATGGCAGCTTAAC
The DNA here is from genome assembly GCA_943789525.1 of Agriphila geniculea. NCBI lineage: Eukaryota > Metazoa > Arthropoda > Insecta > Lepidoptera > Crambidae > Agriphila > Agriphila geniculea. The sequence goes on along the minus strand of OX038882.1, from coordinate 12,760,001 downwards.
TTTAGAAAAAAAATTAATTTGCGTAATTTTTTTATCACATCAAAAAAGGCGAAAATTTTAATAACCTTTGTTTGAAAATGGACAAAACTGTAAAACTTTATTTTTTAATAACTTTGCGACGGTTTTAAAAATATATATTCATGTTACAGTAATTTACTTTCACAGTTCCATTGGTTTTGAAGTATCGTAAATTCTGCCAGATTGGAGATATCTCTGTGGAAACAAAAGTCATAAAATTAACTACTCAATGCGTAATTAATTCCGCTTCATTAAATCTATCACACAAGTAGCTGAAAATCATCTCTCCTAAATTCTATTTCGTGCTGTTTTACAACTTCGTAATATTGTTTCTGAAGAACAGCGAATTTAAAAGCATAATGAAACTCACTAAGTTAGCAGACTAATTATCGCGGCTCACTTGGTTGTATCGATAGACATTATAAAAATGCAAATGCCTTTAAGACGAACTTCACTGAATAATTATGATAATTTAGCATAATTCGTTTATCTTTGTAACAAAGTTAAACAAAAGTTGATATTATCGACTATGGATAGGTACCTAGATAATATTAGTTTCGTTCTCGATATTTCTACTTATATTTTGTGAACTCTCCTCCAGCTCAGTATAGGTGCATGGTAGTTTAAACCAACGACTAATCATTTCTTCATCCCAAAAAAATATAATAAATAAAATATCATCAATGTAAAATGATTAATTTTTCAAATCGCAAATTCGCCAATGCCCAATTACTGCTCTAGTAAGAGCTGTGAGGTGCCGCCGCGGAATCTGTGCACTTTCTTCCACGATAGATAACAGATTCATCTAATTTGAATATCAGTGTTTATTCAATCATCGACGAATTCAAAATTTATCTAGTTTTGACGGAGCAATAACATCGACTGTTAAAACAAGGTCGGTCAACAGCAGCTGGATCAACGGATCGATCGGCTTTACATGGAACCTATCATCATAAAAACTTGAACTCTGTTCTTTGGTAAGCTCTTAAAAAGTGCGTGGTTCAGTTTTTATGATGATGGATAGTCGAACACCTCTCTCGAACATAAAATGGAAAATAACCAGCAGAATAACGATTACCTGATAAATCTAAATATTGAGTGCCTTTTGCAGTCCACCAAAAATTATTTTTTTGTTATGTAACAAAAAAAAACAGATTTTTACGAAATTATGTAACTATCATTTTGAGGTTCATCTAACTTATTTTACTTACTCTTTGGGTAAATTGCAAAGAAAAAAGACGACCTGAGTGGTACAGTGGTCAACATGCCGTCAACATCCTGTCTACCACGCAAGAGGTCCCAGGTTCGATTCCCGGCCGGATTTTTGTGTGGGAGGGAGTTATAATAATAATAATAATTTATTTATTTCTGACACTAGTCCATACTTTGTTAGTAACATTAACACAATATTTTTTGTATGGAATTTAAAGAGAAAAAATTTTTTTTTCAAACCCTCGTTTGGAATATTGAATTAAAGGGCTTTTTGAGCCGATTCCAAATATATACAATATTAGGACATTGCAGCTGCTAGTTTAAAAAAAAAACAGAAAAACATTTTCCATACATATTAAGTTTGGGCTCTTACAGGAAGAAAACCACTAAATGAATTCTTATGAAACTTACGTCAAATAATTCGTAATATACTCTTATCTAATACCTTGAAAGCATTTTTGAAAAAACTAACTGATAACTACGTGAGCGTGAACTAAATGAAAAAGCAGCGTTTTAAACTAATTCAATGTAATTCTTTGCTATCGGTTACAGATATATATTTTTCTGACATATTGGCTTCAATCAAAAAGGAACATTAGTCATCACGTGACACTACATTTCACAATAGCAATAAAAAGGTACGCTCTGTGCCGACCAGCCAGCCAGCTTCCAACATCCCCGCCCCCAGTGGAACACTAACAATCGTTGGAAGGTGGCTGGTTGTCAGAGGTTATAAGTAAAAGCTTTCGGACTGGGCGGCGCAAGGTTCCCCCTTTAGTTAAGACATCCGCAACGCGCACAGTTCCGTCAGCCCCCTTAAATATTTTAACAACTCTTCCTAATGGCCACAGGCCCCGCGGCAAGGAAGAGTCCGCGATAAGCACAACGTCCCCCTCGGATATAGCTGGAAAGCCGCCGCCGCGTGGTCCTCTAGGTCGCAGTGTAGGCAGGTACTCTTGCAGCCACCGCGTCCAAAAGTGATCAGCCAAACGGAGTGTCTGCCGCCAATCACATCGCCTTACTAAATCTGAGTCTGTGAGAGACGACGTCCACGGACTGATGGATGATGTTCCGAGAATGAAATGGAATGGTGTTATGGCTTCCGGAGCTTGCGGCGAGGGTGATATATACGTGAGCGGTCTTGAGTTAACAATTCCCTCTACTTCCGCTAGTAGGGTTGTCAATATTTCTTCCTTGGGAGATTTGGTCTTTAGGGTGTACCTTAGGGCAGTCTTCACAGTCCGAACCAGACGCTCCCAGGCCCCTCCCATGAATGGTGATGCAGGGGGAATAAAACGCCACTCGATCTTGTGGTTTGTAGCATACTCCCGTAAATCATCTCCATGCAAAGCTCTTAGGATCCTATTGGCGCCGACAAAATTTGTGCCATTGTCGGACATGATGACTGATGGGGATCCTCTTCGGGCTATGAACCGCCTCAGGCTCAACAGTGCGGAATCTGATGATAGTGACCCAACCACTTCGAGGTGCAGCGCTCTGGTTACGAGACAGGTGTATAGGGCTACATAGCGCTTCTCGTGGCGACGATTGACCGTCACGTCTATGGGGCCGAAATAATCGAGGCCGACGTTGGTAAAAGGTCTTCTGTGGTGTTCAAGCCGTACTGATGGTAGGTTGCCAGTTTGCGGGATAACAGGCTGAATCTTATGCCGCTTGCATTCGTTGCAGGTGTTGGCGACGCTCCGTATAGTACTCCTCGCTTTGAGTATCCAATACCGCTGTCTTAATTCGTTCAAAACAAGTTCGTTGAATGAATGGGCTGTCTGGCGATGGTAGTGCAGTATCATAAGGCGGACTATGTGATGGCGGCCATCCAAGACCATCGGACATTTGACACTCTCACTTACCCCAGGCGCGGCTGTTATACGTGAATCGAGTCTAATGAAGCCATCGGGGCCTAACACTGGGGAAAGTGCGGCTATTCTGCTATTCTTGGCCACTGGCTGCGATGACTGCAAGGACTTGTATTCTTCAGGAAAGCTGTCAACTTGCGCACGATGAAGAAGAAGGTTCTCGGCGTGGGAGATATCCAGAGCCGTCAATCCAGAGGGGGAGGTGGTGCCATCTGCGTACAAATAAGAGCGTTGATCAATTGTTCGAGACAAGAAGGATCTAAAAATGCGCGCGGCTTGTATAAAACGAGCGGTCGCTCTTAGTAGGCGCAACCATTTACTAAAACGCGTAAATTCGGGAACCGGTAAGTCCGGCAGAGGAATATCGATAAGAAATCTCACTAGTTCCGATTTGTCGTCGGACGCTGGTGTGACTTCCTCATCACAACTAGATTCGACGGGCCAGTTAGAATCAGGGCATAAAAGAAAAGATGGACCGGAAAACCAACGATGCGACAAATCTAGTTTCAATGCCTTGGGCTTTGTAGCATCGTCAGCGTTATTGAGTGCACTTGGAACCCATCGCCAATTGGAAGGGTTTGTGGTTTCCAATATTTCCCCTAAACGGTGGGCTACAAACGGCTTAAACGCTCTAGCATCACCTCTCAACCACTTGAGGACCGTGGTCGAATCAGTCCAATAAAAAACTGCGGAAGGTTTTAGGCGGTGGGCTTTTAAAATAGCTTGAGCAAATCTAGATGCGATTAGCGCCGCTTGTAGCTCCAATCGCGGAATCGAAATGGGTTTCAATGGAGCAACTCTGGCTTTGCTACCGATAAGTGACAAGGACACTTCATTATCACCGTAAGTGAAGCGCCAGTAGGCAACACAGGCATATGCCTGTTCACCACCGTCAGCGAATACATGCAACTGAACGTCTGAAAATGTCGATTGGTTCATGTAATGCCGTGGGATGCTCACGTTCGACGTGGATTCCAGTAGGTTAAACCAATTGTTACACTCTGGTATAAACTTTTCGGGTATTGGCGTGTCCCAGTTCAATCCCTCTCTCCACAGCTTTTGAAGAATTATTCGACCTTCAATAATGATAGGCATTAACAGGCCGAGAGGGTCATAAATTTTCATGACTTTTGATAAAATATATCGTTTTGTCAAGGAGGCAGTAGAGTCGTGTTGGACTACGCGAAAGCTTAATTGATCTGTTCGTGGGTTCCATCTAACCCCTAAAACACCTACATTAGCATTTGGTGGAAGATTGACTTCAGAGCCGCTCTCGCTTCGCAGTTCAACTGGAATTTGAGACAGCGCTTCTGGACAATTTGAGACCCAAGAGCGCATTTCAAAGCAACACGCGCTATGGACTTTAACGATGTCAAAGGCGATTTTTGAAGCTTGCGAAATGTCAAAATGGCTTCCCAAATAATCGTCCATATAGTGATCGTTTATGATTGCGAGACAAGCGTCTGGAAACTGGGCTTGAAATTCTTCAGCATTTTTATTTTTAAGTGCCAGGGCAATGAAGGGACTAGAGACGGCACCGAACATCATCGATGACATGCGATATTCTTTTAGATTTCCTTCCTTGCTCCGCCCTAGAAAACGTTGAGCGTCTCTATCTTCTGCTGCAATCTTTATTTGGGGGAACATTTCCCTTATATCTGCATTCAGAGCGATAGCGCCTTCTCGGAAACGGAAAAGAATATCGAGCAAGGGTTGAAGCAAGTCTGGGCCCTTTAGCAATAAACTGTTGAGACATATGCCTTTAGTCTTTGCCGCTGCGTCGTGCACCACTCTCAGTTTCCGCTTCTGTGGGTGCATCACGCCAAATGTTGGTAAGTACCACCGTATGGAGTCATTATTATTGGAATAAGAACCGTGGTAAGTCGCTATCTCACATTCTTCGGCGTAACCTTTCTCTATGATTCCAGAAATGAAGGCTTCATAGCCGGCCTTAAGCACGGGGTCTTTAGACAGCTGTCTCTCGAGCGACAAAAAACGCGATAGTGCTAATGTGTATGAATCGGGCAGTGGTTTCGGTATATTCTCGCGCCACGGTAGCCTCACTTCGAACCGACCAGTATCGAGTCTTCGCGCTGACTTCGTAATGATATCGAGTGCACGTTGATCTTCGACGTTTTGTTTCGGTAGCTTTTTGCTAATGCCTAAAGAATCAATCTCATATTGATGTTTAATAAGATTCTCTAACTCATCATATTGCCTTTGCATAAACGCTTGTGTTTCGGTGTCACTAGTGTCATCGTAAGTAACGTTCACGAAGTCGATAGGTTTCGAAGAAGTTGAAATAGCGCCGTGTAACACCCACCCTAATAAGGTCCGTGAGGCAACGGGCTCGTTCTTTTTGCCTACTCTTACATCTCGGCTTAGCGACAAATCCCAATTTGAAGCTCCGATGAGTACATAACCCACCACCTCCCATGGCCATACCAACCGTGTGGTTATAATGGCCGAATCACGAGAGATGCACGCGAAATTTCTCCGCGCGCAATGCTTGACTCTCTACAAATTCTTTTTTAATCTGTTCCTTATGTCCCTCTACCATTTCTCCCCATTCTGGGGCATGGTGTTTCTACTCCTCGCTCCAGCGTTCCCTGAGGCTGTGCCATGCGTGCGCAAACTCTCGCAGCCGTCTGTAGTTCGCCTCATTGGAGACGAGATCAGTGTGCCAAGCCGGGCCGTGGGTCGACATCTGGACTCCATCTAACAATCTCTCTCTGATGGTGTCATAAATCGGGCAGCGCCACAACGCGTGGTCTCTGTCTTCGTCTTCTTGGCCACATTCACAGACACTCTCCCTGCATAGATTTAAATCGGATAATCGCTTCCTAAAGCAGCCGTGCCCTGTGAGTATCTGTGAGGTGGCGTAATCCGGTGTGATCCACCCCATTTTCAAACGTTCCGACGCGTCTGGAAAGAACTGGTAGAGCTCCCTGCCCTTGGACTCCGCTGTCCACCGCGTCTGCCATTCGGCAGCTACCTCCCCCCAAATTTCGCGTTTCCGCACCCCCCACACTTCTCTATCCGCGTTCTGGCGCGCTACCTCCATCCTGCCAGCGCGGATCACCTCAAGGTCTGCGGGCAACACTCCAGCAAGGACTGGAAGTGCGGCAGTACTGGTGGATCGGTAGGCCTTCGTTAGTAGAACTAGGGCCTGCCGCTGACCCCTGAGCAGGGTCCCGCTGATGGACTGGACCCTGAGGCGCTCGTACCAGCATGCGGCAGCATACACAATGGTGGCAACGAAGGTGCCCTGGTACAAAATGCGTAAGCCTGGAAAACGAATGCCCCAGGATGACGCCGAGACACGCGACATCTTCCCGAAGCATTTGGCCGCGCGGTCGACTATAGATTGTGCATGCTTGCTGAACAGGAGGCTCGAGTCAATCACTACGCCCAGCACGGTTGCCGAGTCAACACTACGAATCGAGTTGCAGCCAAGTTTAATGGTTGGAGGTCTCTGGAATTTCCCTTTGATCGTCATCGTAGATGACTTGGCAGAGGAAAACTCCAGTCGGTTCTGGACACTCCAATCCAGGACTATTTTAAGGGCCTCAGCAGCCTTAGCCTCAATGGCTGCGCGCGACTGCGACTCGATTAACAAGGTGACGTCGTCGGCGTAAGCCACCATGCTCACCCCATCCGGCATGGCCGACCGCAGCAAGTCGTCCAGCAAGACGTTCCACAGTGCCGGCCCCAGCACGGAGCCCTGCGGGCATCCCATCGTGGACTCCTTCCACAACACCCGGCCGCCAACGAACAGGCCAACTCGGCGTCCAGTAAAGTATGCAGTCAACATCATATAGATGTTAGGCTGCACTCCCAACTTTTTCACCTTGTCCAGAATCATTGGCCACCAGGCATTGTCAAAGGCCCCAGATATGTCCAATAAGATGGTCTGGACGTACCGCTCTGAGGTGTTTTTGGCGGTACTGATGATGGCGTTAAGGGCCGACACCGTAGATCTGCCCCTGGTAAAACCGTGCTGGCAGTCTGATATCTCAAGAGAGATCTGAGGCGCGCAGAGTAATATTAGGCGTTCGAGAATCTTACCAAGTACCGAGAGTAGTGTGATGGGGCGGTACGCCTTAGGATCCGTCAGTTCCCTATCGTTGCCCTTGGGAAGAACAATCAGCCGACCGTCCTTCCATACGCCGGGAAACACTCCCTCCTCGATGCATCTACAGAACACCATGTGAAGCTCGACTGAGGCCACAGCCCAAACGTGCCTAACTATCCTAGCCGTAATCCCGTCTAGCCCCGGAGCCGTGTTGGGCAGGCTCTTAATTATATGCCACAGCTGGTCACGGGAGGGAGGAGGCGCAGGCGCGCCAGTCGGGATGACGGTGGACGATGCGCGCACCTGCGCATGGTACTCAGTGTCTTTCGACGGATCATCGTCAGGGCACAGGGCATGCACGAGCCCGCGCATCGCCTCATCCAGAGTCCCGGCATAGCCCGAAGCAAATTTGGTGCCGTTTAAAACGTTGGCTGGAGGTCGGCTCCGCCCGCTAGCCGCCCGGTACGCCAGTCCCCAGGGGTCCTGGTTTCCGGATTCCGCGATCTTGCGAAAGTGGTTTGCCTCCGCCTCCTCCATTCCACGCCTATACGTGACCCTAGCAGCGTTAAATAGCTCTTTTTTCCTAGCTTCCTGCAGCCCCCCTGCCTTCTTACTTAACTGCCACGCTCTCCGCAGAGAACTGGCGGCCTGCCTAAGTCTGTCTAGTTCGGGCGTCCACCACTCGTAGCCACCGTCCCTACGCTGACGTTTCTCGCCTAAGACCCTCCTAGCTACAGCGACTATGCAACCAGACAGATCCCTGCTCAAGGCTTCTGCTGACTTACCAAAGTTAAGGCTCCCAACCCGCTCATGGAGCTCAGATTCGAACCTGGCCCAGTCGACACCACGGTCACGAAACCCAGTCGGCTCTACCACTGGCTCTGCAGCACGTACTTCCTGCTGGCGCCTATCAGTCTCAATTACTGTGGTGACCATCCTGTGATCGCTGGTACTCACGCCTACATGCACTGTCCACTCGCTGCCATGGACCGATCTCGTGCAGAGGGTAAGATCGACATTCGACTCGCCGTTGGCCGTGCTGAACGTCGCTGGTTGACCAGCCGCATTCAGCAACCGCAGGTTATTCGCTAAAAGAAAATCTTCCATTACGGACCGCTTATGATCTTCGATACGTCCCCTTCCGGTACTTTGTTCCACGGTGCAGTGCCACAGGGGTGAATGCGCGTTGCAATCCACTCCTATCACAACTTTCTTACCTCTTAGGGCTGCCAACACTCTTTCCATATGTGCAATGTGCACATCAATGTCCTGGCTGTATTTGAAGTACGCTGATACAAGGTACAGGTCATATTCGTCAATGTGCGCAACCATACAGTATTTGTTCGATAGGTGGAGGAGAGAAGCACAGGAGAGATTCGCGCTATGAAGATACAGTCCAGCAAGTGATGAGGGCTCCCGCTGGAGGAGAAGCTCAGGCGTCGAGTATTGTTCCTGTACAAGAACGATGTCGAGCCCGAGCTCGCGTGCTAGCGCCGGTAGTTCTTTAGTGGCCACCTCTCCACCACCTACATTCAGCTGTCCGATTTTTATGTGTTTACGAGCCATATTTTGTTACAGTGACCGCTCTTTCTTCTGCGTAAATACGAGCTGGACAGTTCCTGGAGGCCGTGGTGTGAGTACCAGCATCCTTCTTGCCAAATTTCGTACAGGTTGCGCATCTGGCGGTCTCTGACTTGCAGTCTGCTGACCTGTGGCCGTCCTCGCCGCATCGTCCGCACACAGCCTTGGTCGATCGGCAGTACTTTTCTGGATGCCCGTACGTCTGACATTTGTTACAGCACGTGACTTGAACATAGTCGTGTACGGTGAGGACGTCCCAGTTCATGTAAACTCTGTCTTTACCACGTAGGGCGGCGCGTGCCGCCGGTGAGCACTCTAGTACCGCCGTCGTGCTGTTTGTAGATCGCCTAGACTTCTTGAAGGCCAGCTTCACTTCCTTCTGTAGCCTAGCCAGAGGCCAGTTCTCGTCCGCTGCAAAGTTCTGCGTATGCAGACACTCGATCAGTTCCGGGCCAGTGGGGTCGCTCGAGAGTGGCGACAGCGCCACCAACGGGTTGCGCTGCTTCGGTTCCTGGACCTTGAGTGTTGGGGGCACCGCATTCCTCAGCCTCTGTGCTGCCTCGTTGCTGGTAGTCTGGATGAGGACACCCGCGTTGCCGACCTTCCTAACCCGCTCAATCTGCACATTCAAGCCGCGTGGGTCGATACACTTTTTGATCTCGTTCTTTGTATCTTCAGCAGTCTTGATAGTGTCACTAGAATCGTCGTTGGGGTAGAACGCCAGCACGGGGCCCCTACTGACCGGAATCGGCTTCGGATCCTGCGCTCGTAACTTCAGGGCGTCCGCGTATCCCGTACGGGGGGCACAATCTGATACCCTCGCTCTTTGCAGCTCGTCTTCCTTGCTCTTTAGCTCCACAGTCTTCAGCGCAACTTCTGATTCTGCGAGCCTGATGTCGAGAATGGCCACCACAGCCGTAATCTCCTGTCCCAGCGAGGCGATTGTACCGATGTCTTGTTTGTTTAGCTTGTTGCTTCCAGTGCCGGTAGCGACAGAGCAGATTTTGGCTATGGCATCATGCACTCTTTCCAGCAGTTCCGCTTTTCCAAGGTTGCAGAGGCTCGTGCCGGGCACGTCAATGACGTCCTCAGCCGCGTCATCAGTCCCTGCTGCCACCGCCTCCGTCGGTGGCTGGCGTCTCCGGGGGGTTTCAGTGACCGCCGCGGGTAGCGGTCGGTCAGGTACCGGTTGTTCGGGTATCGGTCGTCTTGTAGCCGTGATGTTGCGCTCAGTTCTTTGCCTGGGGGCCGGTTGCTGTTCCTCAGGTGATGTGAGGGTCCGCTTTTCCGCTATTTTCAGCTCCTGGTCACGCGAGGGTGGGCTCCTAGGGGTCTTAGAAGACCGGGTCGTCAACCGAGCCCGTCGCTGCTGCTCCTCTGGGTCTGCCATTATTTGCCTTTGTTAGACAGGATGGCGCCTGTATGTAAAGTCACAAGTGCACAATAAACAAAATAAATAAATAAAAAGGGAAACGTTCGTGTCACTTAATTACGTATAATGAAACGGAACGAGGCCAAAAGTCAAATTCAAGTGACAGCTCGTGTGACGGATGACAGTAGCATCCGCCAATCGAGTGACACTGACAGCTGTCAGCAAAGTGACAGCAACCGCCGTCCGAGTGACAGGAGGTGTCAACGTCAATGTCGACGTCAAACCGCCATGACACTCAAGCACAGACTAGAGTCTATGGTCCTTCACTATTGTCCTGCAAGCCAAGCCGACTTGACAAGCCAAGCCTGATGCGAGCCAGATAGCAAGCCAAAGCAGCACTAGCGCTAAAAGTTTTACAAAGTTTTACACAGAATGGAAATAAAAAGAAAAACACAGCAACACAGGCACAGTCAATAAGAGATTGTACTTAGCTCAGCACGTGGAAACGAAACGCACGCACGCAGCGACAGTGACAGCTGTCTCAGTGACAGACGTTGACAGACGTCAAACGTCAATGTCGCGCGCCATGCGGTTTCGCCATGCGGTCGCACGTGGTCGCTATTCTAACCTAAATCTTGCACTTTAGGTTAAAAATACAGCCAATTAAAGCACTAAAACACTAGAACAAACGCACTGTACAGTATAAAATCGTCACTTTCGAAGAAACACAATAAAACACGTCCTGTCGTTAGATATTTGCGTCCATTTCGCATAACCTATTGAAGTGTCTAGGCACTAGGTTATTCACAAAGTTTAAGCACTAATTCAAAGCTAGAGGCACTGAAAACACTGCAGCTAGAATTTTCCACGGGGGGTTAAAAGAAAAACTCAAAACTTTTAGGAAAAACGGGAAACTCTGTTTCCTATCACGGAGCTCACGCGCACACGTCCGCACAGTACGACGTCGCGCGGCCGAGTAGTAGTCCGATGAGTACAGTCGGACTCGTGTTGTCATGTGACAGCTCCTCGGATATGTTGGCCAAGTGCTCGAAGTCGCGGTAATTTATTTCGCCTATATTCTGCGGACGCAAGCCTAGTGGAGTAATAGCGCGGGCATTTTCAATTAAATAGCGTTTTGTCTGATTACGTCCTCTTATGTAAAAATTTACGTAACTTATGTCGACATCTTTAGACATACCGCCGACACCCTCTATGCGAAGGCGGCTTTGGCGTGTTGTAGTACTAGCTCCAATACGCGCGGCTACGTCACCGTCAATTAGTGTGGCAGTGCTGCCCTCGTCAAGAAGTGCTGTTGTTGCAAATTGTCCCTTTGGACCTTCTAACACGACCGGGAGCACCTTCAAGAGACCTCGCGGAAGTGCCTTTGGTTGTGGCAGCCCTGTTGCGTTAACGAGAGTTTCGGATACATTTGTTACCTGAATATTAGACTGGTCAGTGGGAACGTGTATAATATGTGTATCAACATTTGTCATTGCGACTGTACCTTTATCTACCGAACCGCTACTGACGGGCTGTGAAGAAGATTCTAGTGCGCCATGGAGCAAAGAGTGATGACGCCGTGTGCACCCATTGTTACCACAAGGCTTAGCTCGACAAAAATTCCACCTGTGTGGATTAGACTTAAGGCACCTGTAGCAAATTTTGAATTGACGTATCCATTGCCAACGACTATCAACGTTGAGAAGCTGAAATGCCTTACACTTGACGATAGAATGTGAGCCTTGCTTACAATAAGTACACTGTACGTCGTTACTCTTTGTGACTGTGGCATGTACGATCTCCTTTACGACTGGCTTAGGGACAATGAATCTATTCGAAGAGCAAGCGGTCATTGAGTCGGAAATAAAGTTGAATTTAAGTTGACGGTCCGCCTCCTCTAACAAAAAGTCCGATAGTAGTTGCAGTCGAGGTGTTGTGTCATTTTCTCGAGACACGACACGTGTGGACGCGTAGTCGGTAAAACGACTTCGCGTGTGCTCGCTCAGTTTTGACAGAACGCTACGGAAGAGTTCCGGCGAATACAAGTACTCGTACTGGCGCAGATATTTGATGGTTGACACACAATTGCGCAGTTTATTAGCCAAGATATTTAAATGTTCTGTGTTACTTATCTTAATATTCCGCAGTGCAGAGATCTCCCGTGCCACCAGAATTTCTGGCCTGGCGAAGCTCTGCTCCAGCGTGCGGATGACGTCGTCTGGGTCGCTTGAGTCCCACAAGTGCGACGCCACGGCTTGATACGCTGGGCCGCGAACAGCGTTGCTTAGTCGTACCAAATTCTCGGCTGGAGAAAAAAGGCATTTTGTTTTATCGTAGCTAGACTTAAACGACATCCATTGACTGATGTCACCTGAGAAAACCCCTAGCTCTGGCCGTTTGGGCCGTTCGGAAGCAGCAACAATAGCTTTTGTGAGCTGTGACATACAGTCGGTGCTATTGTTGTTCGGTGGAAGTGCAGCACCTGTTGTGGGTTTGAATGGCATAGATGAAGTTACGTTCGCTGTCGGAGTGTGCGTCGCGGAGATGGCCGGCCGTTGTAGGGCGTCCAGCGTCTTGTGCTGGGTAACGGTCGGTAGCGACACTTGGGCCACTGCTTCCAGTGGTGGTTCTGACATCAAAATCGTCGGAGGCATCGACTGTTGAAAAGTGTGACGAATGTTAGCTTCCGGTTGCCGATCCGGTGCTGAATGTGCCGGGTAGGTCGGTTCATTTACTTCTGCTATGAATGTGCCATGGTTCCTAACCCACGACTCTGTACGATTATCTGATCTACTGGTGGTTCGAGATGAACCTTTAGAACAGGCTGACTTATCTGTAGCGTCCAGGGCGGCGAGCTGGGCCTGTAGCTTCGTCTGCTCAGCTTCAAGTTGGAGGCGTGCGAGCTCACGTTCGCGCTCGCGCTCGCGCTCCGCTTGCTCCTGTGCCAGCTGTACGCAGCGTCGAAGATGCTCCGCCTCCGCGGCAAGCTTTTTGGCGCGTACAGTGGCTGATGAGTGGGAAGACTGTGAATGTTCTCCCTTAGAACTACTGCAAACAGAAAAATCTTTCAAGTTTGCGACGCCATCGACGGGTTCGGGGCGCTGTGTGAGACCTGTTTGTGGGCTCGCGCTCGATGGTTGTGCCAAAACGTTGGTACTGTCAGCGCTTGGAGTCGCCTGTGGACCGACACCGTGTCGTGTATGCGCGGAGCGTGTATTACGCTGCATACGATCGACCCCGAGTGCTGAAATATCTGCAACCGACTTACTTTTACTACGTGTCTGCATGATTGTGAGATGAAATGACCAACTAAATGACAATGGATGACGAACTATGCCGTAGTGAAAAATACGAAAAATACAATGAAATGAAACCTGAATAATGCTGGATATACAATTTTGACTAGCGAAGGACCAAATGATAACTACGTGAGCGTGAACTAAATGAAAAAGCAGCGTTTTAAACTAATTCAATGTAATTCTTTGCTATCGGTTACAGATATATATTTTTCTGACATATTGGCTTCAATCAAAAAGGAACATTAGTCATCACGTGACACTACATTTCACAATAGCAATAAAAAGGTACGCTCTGTGCCGACCAGCCAGCCAGCTTCCAACACTAACATTAAGTATTTTTTCAATTTTTATTCTGGTACTTTAACTCATAAAATAGGTACTGATGGGATCAACATATTTCAAAATTTCATAATGTTATTTTTTTCAAAATTGCTTCCAGGACGTATTAAAATCCAAGATGACTCCCCTTCTTAAAATGATCTAAGGGTTCAGAAGGTATTTTTTATTGAGCACACGTGACTACTTGCGATACTTGGTTCTCCGTACACTTCATTCATATTGCGTACCAGTGCTGTTGGTGCCACGCACGATTGAAATCAAAATACCTACCACGCACTTTTATTTTTCAATGGTCACAGAAACAACGATATAAAAGAAAAACAAACGACGGAAAAACAAATGAAATGAATGATTAGATTTCAAAAAAGAAAATGACTAGTTTTTGAATTTGAAAAATATTCGAATTTTGAAGAAGTTTATTAAAGCAGAATAATATTACTTATGTATGATCTTCACTTCCCCAGAATTCAAAAGTGGCAATTTCATATAGGTGAAGACCTGGGATGATAACTAATGAATAAAATAATTTTGAAAAAGTATAAAATTTATTGAAATAAATGATACCTTTAATTAGTCCATAAAATTCATAGAAAATTTCTCTAAGAAACCATTTTGATAAACACAATATTGAATATTAGCTGCCGAACAAATTCCCTACGCGTTGCATACAAACTACCCAAGCCTGACGTCATATCATAACTAAGTAGCCGTTAGTATGGAGCGTTTTTAGGTGAGTTCAATTTGTGGGCATTTCAAACTGTGATATCTCGGGCAGTTTTTATGCTAACGAAATAATTCTTTTACCAATGTTTCTTTTTTTTGAGAGGTAATTTATATAACATAAAATAAAAAAATAGTCATCATGCCAATTCTGTATCTGCAAAAAAAAAATTACGGGTATTGATTGACTTCTACTTTGATAAAAGGTAACTCTGTCATAATTTTGAAAAAAAAACCGTTGAAATACGGTTATTTAAACATTTTATTAGATTATAATGATTGTGATAAAATGTTAAATATCTTGACCAAATCTCTTATAATTTTGAATTTCAATAAGAGAGTAAGGAATATCTAAAACAGAGTAATTTTTATTCACTTCAATTCAATCCATGAAACTTTTGTAGTGTATTTCGTTCGACACATGTTTCTTGGAGAAATTTATTCAGTTTCATTTACTCCAGTCCAGTCCATGAAACTGAACAAATCTGAACATCCTTAAAATACGGAGAGTGAATAAAAAATGTCCCAGCCCCCTAGCATGACCACTGAAACTCGATAATAACATGATATAGCAATTTATCACGTTTAACTGTCAAAAGACAAAGGATTTTGACAGTTGAGTGTCGATAAAACGCTACATCACGTGACGTGACATTTAAAATCTAATAAAATGTAGGTATCTAATTGGTTTTTATTCTGTAACTGTAACTTTCAAAAAGTAGGCATTTTACCTTTACTACTTACTACTTATGTCATAACGCGATTTAGTCATAACGGAGTAGACAATATAAGATGTGGACTATTTACTACATATTTTTCTTTCATTAGTAGTAGGGATTGACAGCCGGACAAATATACAGGGTTATTTGTGAAACACCAACAACCTCGCAGGAGTAGATTAGGTATAACATCATAAACAATAACATTTGTTCTACGACTTTTCCGAAAACAGACAAAAAAAATTACTTTCCATACAAAATGTCCGAACACGATCGAGATTTGTATGAAAAGTCGGATTTTTTTGTCTGTTTTTGGAAAAGTTGTGGAACAAATGTTGTTGTTTATGATGTTAGTAATCTACTCCTGCGAGGTTGTTGGTGTTTTACAAATAACCCTGTATACTTATCATGTTTTGTCGGTCATGCTAGGGGGCAGATCTGATATTCTTAACTACACGTTTCATCAATTTCTTATTATTTTGTTTCAGAAACGAGAAGTTTTATACGTGTTGCGATGAGCCCTACCTGGACATAACCTTCAACATCACCATGAGGAGAAAAACGTTATTCTACACAGTGAACATCATTATCCCTTGCATGGGGATCTCCTTTCTAACTGTCCTCACTTTTTACTTGCCATCGGACAGCGGAGAAAAGGTACATTGTGAAATGAGGGTTACTTTTAATTGCTTAATACCTTTAGCTTTAATACTCAAAGACGAACACTTTAAACTTTTAATCGTCAATTAAAAAATATTTTATTTTAAAAGTTCCTATTTTTTTTGTCTCATTTTAAAGAAGGTACCTAATATAATAACTTTTACTTTGATACGTTCCTTTACCTATATTTAATTATTATTACTACCGAATTTAGTTACTAATTGAAAAATGAAATTACATAGTACTCGTATAGTCTGCTTATCCTTACTTTGTTTGATTTTTACCCAACTCGATTGAATTTGAAATATTCATTTTTAAAAATACTACAACAAATGGTTATTCACACACAGATTACGAAAACAAAATTTTTAATTTAATATGACAATATATTTTTTGAAAGCGATTAGAGTTTAAAGGACTTAATACAACTGTCAACAACTGTTTAATAAACAGACTATAGAAAAACAATGTTCTGATTCTTTAAATAATCAAAGGTTCTATTAAAAGAAACAGAAGTAAGTGCTAAGCATACACGTAGATTTCCCGAAGAAAATCCCGGTTATAATAACCGTAGACTGCAAAACAGGCACTGCTCTTAAAGTAATAACCTAAAAACATTTGTCGTATACAAAATCCGGGGTTGTCCCCCTTTCAGCGGATGGCTTCTCATTAACAAAGGAATGGAAGTTATCACGGAACGCTTATCCCTACCTGCCCGAAATGTCTACATTATCTCTGGGAAAACTTTTTGTTTACCAACCAAATAAGCAACAGCACGGAATTCCTACAAAGTTGACAAAATTCCTACAATCAGCACGTGGGTATTTACTTACTTCATTTTCTGAAATATAAAGACATCCTACCAATCATATTATTATGAAGCCAGTTGATATAATCGAACCAGGATGTGAATAACTTTGCCTATGAGAAATGTAATAATTTGGGATTCGGGACAAAAGATAAATTAATTTATCCTACCTGCTGCCTATTTCAATTAGTTACATGAAATTAAGTAACTATCTATCTTTCATGTAGATGCGATTTTCTCATTACCGACTTTCACCAACTTTAGGGTAGGGGAATCCTTGCAAAATATTACACCCAAAAGTTAGGAACATTTACTTACACTTCTTGACAGCTTAAGCCAATGCTAAATGAAGGTCACGTCTGGGTTAAAAGTTATTTAAACTATTTTAATTCACATACGTACTCGTAATATGGGGTGGTTTGAAATGTAAAAAGGCAAAAATAAATTATGATTTACTACGGGGTTAAACAAATAACTAAGCAATCGCGTAGTCATAGGACAAAGCTGAGTTTTATGGAGATAGCAAAGAGGTGATATATTATAACCATCTAGCATCGCCCTTAACAGCTCGTACGCAAGGGCGTCGCCAGCCCATGGCCCATATGAATTGTAGGTATGGTTTTGAGATGGGGCAGGATTTAACAGAAAAGCAAGTCAATTGCACGGCCCTAGGACTTTGGTTATTTGCAGTTGGCTACATTTTTAACCTCTAGGGGGGGGCAGCGGCCCCCCCTGCTCCCCCCTGGCGACGCCCTTGCTCGTACGTATCATTAATTTCGTATTGCGGCATAACAAATGGCTGGAATAAGTCGGCAGCCTAAGTACGAGTAACGTTGCAGTAATGACGTCGTTACGCCGTGAAAAATTACGACACCGATATTGGACTTAGGTGCTCTTCACTTTGAATACCAAATGATAGAAGCCTTTGGCGGCTATCAATCAATTTCACTCATGAGTAATCGCTTTTGTGACCCACAAGAGTTGGCAATGTTTTCAAACCGATAACAGACTTTGGGATTGCTCAGATCTTTGAAAACATTTTGATATGTTGCTGTATTTGTGGTACGTCAACGGATTTTATGCAATAAATCATTCCTTCTATTGTTGGAGAACCTAAACAACCTCTGTCTGGCACAGATAAAACTGGTGGTCGTAAATCATTGATTTCTGACAATATAAGTAACCGTAAAGAAAAATTCCAATTAAGAAGTTATAACGCAGCGTTTTCTTAACATTTTTTTTCAATATTTTTTTTCGGTTGTAGAAAGCATTCTTATCCATCAGAATAAACAAACGAATATCAAACAATACCAAAGTAGGTGTGGGCTATTAATTATTTCGGTGGTTTGCAATATTTTCTTATGATAGTGAGGTACAATCAGTGGGTATGGCAAATATCGATTTTGCCTCATGCTCATGGCGGTTTATCCTAATTATATAAATACAAAATTGAGTCTGTTTGTTGCCCTTTCACGTGTTAATTACTCAACCGTTCAGCATGAAATTTTGCATACACATTGTTAGGGGTACGCATAGCCTGAAAAAATGTGCTGTTACCAATGGATAGACAAATATCTGTCTACGCAGACGAAGTCGCGGGCGGCCGCTAGTATTCTTATAATGTTATAATATCACTCTGCTTAGTTAGGAGCAAAATTATTAAGTAAGTTTAGTAAGAAGCAGATATTAAAATAATGTATTTTGTAATCAGGTGACGCTATCAATTTCGATCCTGATTAGTCTCCACGTGTTCTTCCTGCTGGTGGTGGAGATCATCCCCCCCACTTCCCTGGTGGTGCCTCTGCTGGGAAAATACCTCATTTTTGCTATGATACTTGTATCTATAAGGTGAGCCATCGTTTATAATGAAATCGTTTCATCGTTTATAAACTTTATTTTATTTTATTTTAATTATTCGGAAGACCAACAATTAAATTTAATAGAGTAGGAAGCTAATATAACACTTGAAAGCCAATTACAGATCCTCACCGATGGAAACTTTTGAAGTGTTCATAGATTCACGGTTTGTGTGTGTCCATGAGATTACCTTAAGGCGGTTGTATGACCGAAACTGACGCCCTCAGAGGTTTTTATTTAATAAGTTATTAATAGAAAAAGATTTTTAAAATGTTTATCGTGGAAATTTTAGGGCCCATAGTCTAGTATTTTTAGATGGTATCACTACATGCCCTCATAGTCATTCGTAGAAGTAGATAGCTCATTATGCATATTCTACGAAGGCAGTATGCAATTTAGCCCACAATATTGTACACAATTTGAAGTATGGGAGAATCAGGCATCTTGTTGCCACCAAGGCGTTTTCGGAAGCTTGAGATTGATCCTTGAACTCGATGGATTGCAGGTTGCAGTGCATCAAACACTCATGATTTAGGTTATACTGTGATTTAGACATATCGGTACCCTAGCGAAACACACAATACCAATAATAGCTGGTATTGTATGTAGGTAAGATTGTAAGGTAGATAATCTCCGAAATCTTTTACTATACTACCGACCGAAGAACTCTATAATGCACGCGTTCCTGTTTTTTGGCAATCAACGTGCAATCAGAAATCAACTTTAATATTTAAACACCAAATAAAGCTGATCTTGTCCTGCAAATACCGAGTATAAGGTGAATGTCATGCATGTTAAAGCTTTTACGACTTTAAGATTTTTTATAAATTTAACTAAACATGATATCAGTTTGAAATCTTTTGTGTCATAAATATTGGTATTTTGGTAGTAATTCAATGCATAAATTATGTAGTTTTAGCTTGAGTTTATTTTTATATTAATTTATTTGTGGATCTCTTGATTGAACCCTGTTTCGTGGTAAAAATTAGGCTCTGCTTCTAAGTTCGTGAGCTCATGTCCCCTGTTTCGGAATAAAGATTTTTACATTGAATTATGATAATTTATTAATGAATATACAAATATTTGAAGGGTTTTATGATAAGAAACAATATGAAGATATTTTTGAAATAAACAAGATGTCAGGGCAATAAATGAAGCTTTTATTACTTACAAAATAAAAATTAAAACAAAATTTAATAAGTACATATCAGTTTTGTTTGAAATTTTGGTTTTTTAATAATAAAATTAATATAATAATATAATAAAAATATACTTTCGAAAATAAACAAAATCAATTTAATAACAACCAAAGTTATGCTGGTAGTACCTACTTATGCCAATTTAACTTAAAATCGTAAATTTAGGTCACTTTCAAACTCGAATTTATAAGAATTCTAGTGAACAAAACATATACCGAATTTAGCTTCTAAGAAACTTAATTAAATACATTATTTGTTTTTTAATTTACATTTAAATTATATTAATTATTATATAAATAAACAATTAAGAAATATTTCTCTATAATATCCCTGATTCGGTGGTGACACGAACTAGGGGACACACGAAAAATATCATGACCACTATTTCGTGAGTCGATTAATTGCAATTTTAAAGGAATTATATACTAGCAAATACCTTTTTTCTCAGTCAAATCAATGGTTAAAGAACGCAAGAAAGCACTATTAAAAGTTTTCTTCAGATGGACTAACCTTTGCCTTTCTATGAGCTTACGAAGTACGAGCGCTAACCTTACGGTGGTGACAAGGAATACACGCTGCACAACGGTCCGTGGCCGACGCAGACTTTCAAACGTCACATTGCTCTCAGTTTAGTCGCCAAAATGTTGGTATTTGATTTTTTCGACAGTTTAAGATTTATTATATAAATAAATAATTTATAGATTCCTTATTTTTCGCGCCAGAAACAAAACTCACGAAATAATGTACTATCACGAAGTAATGGCCCTTTACCTTATTTCACGATCTGACCAGAAAAAATATATTTGAAGAAATTATGTAGAATTCTACTATCAAAATTATTGTAGACTGAAAAAGAAATAAAGAAATACAATTACTACCTTGATAACTCTGTAAAAAAATCCTAAATATCACCATATAAATTAACTTTCCATGTTGACGTTTTCGTAATTTTCAACAATATATTTTTTTTACAAAAAGAATTGCTATTTATTGTTCTCACACAATAACCGGTTACATTTTAATCAATTTAAATGTAGGAACTAAATTTAAAAAAAGATTGTGAACGAGTAGATTTCGTGAACGCCTCGCTTTAAACATATTTCAAGACATTACCTGCTTGTATTATTTTTGTACAAACCATCAAACAATACAAGGCATAAGCAAAAGATGGATCGGTACCGTTCTTCCAAAAAGACAGATGTCTAAACCAAATCTACCCAATTCATTTTGTCCATTGTGATCTTCTCAGATACTTCAGAACCATTTACTTTGTCTTCTCCTCGTGCCTGTCTTATATCAAATCTTATTTAGAAAAGTTTCCTTGTACTTTTCTAAATAAGATTTGATATAAGACAGGCACGAGGAGAAGACAAAGTAAATGGTTCTGAAGTATCTGAGAAGATCACAATGGACAAAATGAATTGGGTAGATTTGGTTTAGACATCTGTCTTTTTGGAAGAACGGTACCGATCCATCTTTTGCTTATGCCTTGTATTGTTTGATGGTTTGTACAAAAATAATACAAGCAGGTAATGTCTTGAAATATGTTTAAAGCGAGGCGTTCACGAAATCTACTCGTTCACAATCTTTTTTTAAATTTAGTTCCTACATTTAAATTGATTAAAATGTAACCGGTTATTGTGTGAGAACAATAAATAGCAATTCTTTTTGTAAAAAAAATATATTGTTGAAAATTACGAAAACGTCAACATGGAAAGTTAATTTATATGGTGATATTTAGGATTTTTTTACAGAGTTATCAAGGTAGTAATTGTATTTCTTTATTTCTTTTTCAGTCTACAATAATTTTGATAGTAGAATTCTACATAATTTCTTCAAATATATTTTTTCTGGTCAGATCGTGAAATAAGGTAAAGGGCCATTACTTCGTGATAGTACATTATTTCGTGAGTTTTGTTTCTGGCGCGAAAAATAAGGAATCTATAAATTATTTATTTATATAATAAATCTTAAACTGTCGAAAAAATCAAATACCAACATTTTGGCGACTAAACTGAGAGCAATGTGACGTTTGAAAGTCTGCGTCGGCCACGGACCGTTGTGCAGCGTGTATTCCTTGTCACCACCGTAAGGTTAGCGCTCGTACTTCGTAAGCTCATAGAAAGGCAAAGGTTAGTCCATCTGAAGAAAACTTTTAATAGTGCTTTCTTGCGTTCTTTAACCATTGATTTGACTGAGAAAAAAGGTATTTGCTAGTATATAATTCCTTTAAAATTGCAATTAATCGACTCACGAAATAGTGGTCATGATATTTTTCGTGTGTCCCCTAGTTCGTGTCACCACCGAATCAGGGATATTATAGAGAAATATTTCTTAATTGTTTATTTATATAATAATTAATATAATTTAAATGTAAATTAAAAAACAAATAATGTATTTAATTAAGTTTCTTAGAAGCTAAATTCGGTATATGTTTTGTTCACTAGAATTCTTATAAATTCGAGTTTGAAAGTGACCTAAATTTACGATTTTAAGTTAAATTGGCATAAGTAGGTACTACCAGCATAACTTTGGTTGTTATTAAATTGATTTTGTTTATTTTCGAAAGTATATTTTTATTATATTATTATATTAATTTTATTATTAAAAAACCAAAATTTCAAACAAAACTGATATGTACTTATTAAATTTTGTTTTAATTTTTATTTTGTAAGTAATAAAAGCTTCATTTATTGCCCTGACATCTTGTTTATTTCAAAAATATCTTCATATTGTTTCTTATCATAAAACCCTTCAAATATTTGTATATTCATTAATAAATTATCATAATTCAATGTAAAAATCTTTATTCCGAAACAGGGGACATGAGCTCACGAACTTAGAAGCAGAGCCTAATTTTTACCACGAAACAGGGTTCAATCAAGAGATCCACAAATAAATTAATATAAAAATAAACTCAAGCTAAAACTACATAATTTATGCATTGAATTACTACCAAAATACCAATATTTATGACACAAAAGATTTCAAACTGATATCATGTTTAGTTAAATTTATAAAAAATCTTAAAGTCGTAAAAGCTTTAACATGCATGACATTCACCTTATACTCGGTATTTGCAGGACAAGATCAGCTTTATTTGGTGTTTAAATATTAAAGTTGATTTCTGATTGCACGTTGATTGCCAAAAAACAGGAACGCGTGCATTATAGAGTTCTTCGGTCGGTAGTATAGTAAAAGATTTCGGAGATTATCTACCTTACAATCTTACCTACATACAATACCAGCTATTATTGGTATTGTGTGTTTCGCTAGGGTACCGATATGTCTAAATCACAGTATAACCTAAATCATGAGTGTTTGATGCACTGCAACCTGCAATCCATCGAGTTCAAGGATCAATCTCAAGCTTCCGAAAACGCCTTGGTGGCAACAAGATGCCTGATTCTCCCATACTTCAAATTGTGTACAATATTGTGGGCTAAATTGCATACTGCCTTCGTAGAATATGCATAATGAGCTATCTACTTCTACGAATGACTATGAGGGCATGTAGGAACTAAATTTAAAAAAAGATTGTGAACGAGTAGATTTCGTGAACGCCTCGCTTTAAACATATTTCAAGACATTACCTGCTTGTATTATTTTTGTACAAACCATCAAACAATACAAGGCATAAGCAAAAGATGGATCGGTACCGTTCTTCCAAAAAGACAGATGTCTAAACCAAATCTACCCAATTCATTTTGTCCATTGTGATCTTCTCAGATACTTCAGAACCATTTACTTTGTCTTCTCCTCGTGCCTGTCTTATATCAAATCTTATTTAGAAAAGTTTCCTTGTACTTTTCTAAATAAGATTTGATATAAGACAGGCATTATTATTATTATATTTTATATTATATTACAGGCATATTAACCGTAAAAAATCTTAATTAAGGTGGCACCCTGACCGAAAGTGGCGCCGCGGTGAATTTTATTTAATATTGTAATTATAATACACAACTTTAATAAAACTTTACGTGAAATTTTTAGGGCAATAGTCTAGTAGATATTTTTAGACGGTATCGTTACATTCCCTCGTAGTCACCGCTAGAAGTAAATAGCAAAACTGCTAAAAGTGACCGTTTTTTACACATTTGCTATCTACTTATGAATGACTACGAGGGAATGTAGTTATACCTTCTAAAATACTAGACCATGGGCCCTAAATTCCACGTAAAGTATTATTAAAATATTTTTCTATTAACAACTTTTTAAATAAAAACCTCACTTGCGGTGGTATAGCCACCAAACCATCTACATATTTATACTTTTACACAAATAAAAGAAAACAAGAAACAAAAGAAATCAAAAATAATTATTTTACTGTCACTCTGTCTCTGATGCCATCTTAAACATAAATAAAGTAATTATTTAAATATGGCCCCATCTCGGGACGCTCACAATCTGCGCCATTATCATATAAATTAAACGCCGGTTTTATAAACAAAGTCATTTGATTTGTACACTTATAACTTGTTTCGAGATTTATTTAGCCTGCTTTCTAATTGTACGTAGGTACCTACTTATTCGGTAGATAAATAAATATTGTTATTTTAAAGACTATTTCATCATAGAGTTTCCATAGAAGTCTAATTAATAGATACAAGTTTGGAAAAAATATTTGATATGCTATTAATGAAGAGTTTTCATCCGTGTGAAAAATTGTTATAAATAAATATTTTTTTTCACAGGGAAGAAAGCTCTTTATTCAGAGTAAACTTTTTAATCCTTTCAGCAGCACAGAGGAAAAAATGTACTGTTCGTGGTTAGTGAAAATGTTATTACCGACTAAGTCGCTAAATAAAGTACCGTTTACTCCCATTGCGTTATTAGCAAAACCGTATTATCTCAGTAGGTAAATACTGAAACTGCTTATTCAGGGGCGTAAGGCGGGTGCCCCCGTCCCTGCGCCCCGCAGACTAGTGATGTCAGGCTAATACAAAAACAATCCGGATACTTATCGAGAAAACAATCGAGTGCTCACTCGAATAAATTTACGTAAATGTCAGTTATGGTAAGAAGATTAAATGTTGCATATTGATCACTGTGTCGTTAACTTTTAGATAGAAGAGTTGTTGAAATGTCGGTAGTGTACCAACTTTTTCACGTATCAACGTGTAAAGTGCACTATAAAAACAATTTTAACACCAATTTAACACTAGTTTTTTTTTCGAAGTTATGCAAAAACAACTTACTACACCTTAATTTCATACAAATTAAATTGTAGAACTCAGATATTTTAATAGGTAGGTATCATAATCATTTTTTTAACGCTTACGCCAATAATTTTTCCGTTAAAAGAGTCATACATCCGTTTGCAAAAATTAAAAGTTGCCATGAACTGAGCTGTCATGCATCTATCATTCACCTAATTATCTTGGTCAAGTTGTAGTTGTGAAAAGACCCAAGTCTAAAACGTAGTGATTATTTCATCTGTGCCCAATTCTTTTCTT
Source organism: Agriphila geniculea (assembly GCA_943789525.1). NCBI lineage: Eukaryota > Metazoa > Arthropoda > Insecta > Lepidoptera > Crambidae > Agriphila > Agriphila geniculea. The sequence continues at coordinate 12,734,809 of OX038882.1, read as the reverse complement.
TAAGTTTAGTGCAAACGGGTATGACTGGAGTTTACACTAAACTGATTTATAGTGAGAGTCAAGAGATCACTGACATCCCTACTGCGGTATTCGGCATCCCGCCCTGCGATTACCCTCACCCAATAAATCTTGATTAATCGCTAACTCCCGCACTCTACACGTGTATATTAAAACTATTACGGACTCGAAACCGACTTTCCTATCTCGCTTCGTCATTAGCAGCTTTGTTATACTATTGTTTAGAACAAAAAATTTCTTATACAACGTGTTCCAAAATAACTCCTAATGCCGATATGGTAAATAGGGACCATCAAACTAAACAACTATTAATATGGGACCAATTCTGAAATCGCGAATAAAATCAGCTGTTTCATACATATTTTCGTTACTGACCGAGGGAGCACGAAGTGCGAGCGAAGCGTTTCTGCTTCAGCTTGGCCAAAAATTCTTTCGTATGTCCGGCTGTCTGTTCTCACCTACAGGTCGCATTCCTCTTCTTCTTCTTCTTAATTAATGGCTTGCTCTGTGGTGTGGAGCATGTTCGAAAACTATATACAATTTTTTTGTCGAGCCAGTTATTCGAAATTTTTCAAAATGACGGAGATACATATGTTAAAAAAACAGATTTCAGTCTTGGACGAAATTTCAGTCCGCTTTCCAGCGCTGCCTGTTCTCCTCTACAGGTCGCATTTCTCAACCGATTCTCGTAATATTTTGTAAGGAGGTTTGAAAATGATTAGAATTTATTTGTCAAGCTCTATTCTGAAATTTTTGAAAATGGCAGAGATATGTTAAAAAAACCTATTTCAGTCAAAATTTTGTGAGCAGGTTTAAAAATAACATAGATTTTTTTGTCACGTCAATTTTCTGAAATTTTTCAAAATGACGGAGAAATGTCAAAAAAACATATTTCAGTCCGGCTTTCCAGTGCTGTCTGTTTTCCTCTACAGGTCGCATTTCTCAACCGATTCTCGTGAAATTTTGTAAGCAAGTTTGAAAATTGTATAGAAATTTCTTAGCAAGCCAGATTTTTTATTTTTTTTTTTAATGGCGGAGATATGGACAAAAAAACATATTTCAGTCCGGCTTTCCGGCGCTGGCTGTTCTCCTCTACAGGTCGCATTTCTCAACCGATCCAGGTGAAATTTTGTAAGCAAGTTTGATAAATATATATAGTTTTTTTGTCGAGATAGTTTTTCGACATTTATTAAAATGACGGATATACTTATGTAAAAAAGCATATTTCATTCCGGCTTTCCGGCTGTTTGTTCTCCTCTACAGAGGGCATCATCCTCAACCGATTCTGGTGAAATTTTGTGAGTAGGTTCGATAATTATATAAACCAGTTTTTCCAAATGTATTAAAAATATTCATCCATTTCGAAAAATGATCAAACTTAGAAGCACCATCTTGCTACAAATAAGTACTCACGAAACTTCATGGCGACATTTTATTTATTTTATCGCGAGGTCTACAGCTCACGGAACCACTAGTTAATTTTTGTATGAAATAGTTGTTTTTTTCGCGATTTCAGAGTTGGTCCCAAAGTAAAAGTTGTTCAGATTGATGGTCTCTATCTACCATATTCGGCATAAGGGATTTTATGTGACACGTTATAGTATACTATAATAAAACGCCATTAAAACACCTTTTATAAGTAGTATCGAGTAGGTACGCAGGAAATTAGAAAATTTTGTAGCGAAATATATCTTATCTCGAGCGTTTAAGTCACAATATGGACGTGAATAAGAAAGCAGAAAAGACCCAAAGTTTTTATAATATCTGAGAATATCCTCTTGTAACGGACATAATGTTTTATTCATCGGCTGACGACCACGCGAAGACTATTTTGAGTGTTTTGTACTAGAATGTGTTCGTATCGCCCTTTTTTTTCTCACATTTACTTCCCTAAGTGCCCCTGCATTAGAATTCTTTTTGTACTTATGTAGGAAGTCTAAACGTTTTATTTACTTGTGTAAATTCAGTTTTGAGACCAAGAGTCCATACAGGGTTATTTGTAAAACATAAAACTTTTCCGAAAAAAGCCAAAAAAATCTAATTTCCATACAAACGGCCGAACAGCTGATCGAGTTTTGTATGAAAAGTACCTTTTTGTGTTTTTAGAAAGTCGTAGAACAAACGTTGTTGTTTATTCCTACGAGGTTTGGAATTTTACTAATGACCCTCAGTTGCGAGGGGTGAAATTATGGCGAAGGTAAGCCGCTCTACAAAAATGATGAAAAATGTAGTGATCTGCATAGTGGATCAGTGGGGTGGGATTTCCAAAAGGTAAGCCGATGGGAATCGGCTTGTATGGACCCTTCGCCACCTCGATACATGCAGGACGTAAAAATGTAAATTAACACCTGAATAGCATTTTGAATGTGATGGGTGCTACATTTTAATTAAGTATTCTTGGCAGATGGTTTAGATAAGAATACTTACTTTTTTTTTTGTAAAAATACTTACCTCGTATCATAACGTAAAGGCCAACTTGGAATCCTAATCATAGTCGTAATTTCAGTATCAATCCTAGTACTATTTCAGCATGTATTTCGATTGTGACAGTTTCATTATTTAGTAATCCCGAGGGGAAAGTTAATGTACAGATACATCTGTAAAGTTGTTTTGATTTCGATAGACTCCTTAGTTCCCTAATAGGAAATGTTTGAATAGGTAAGTGATCCTACTAATATTATAAATGAGAAAGTTTGGATGTGTAGGTCAGTAAAAGTGTAAAGGAAGTCAGATGTTTGGATATTTGTTACTCAATCACGCAAAAACAGCTTTACGGATTTGTATGTGGCACACAGATAGTAGCCCAGATTAAAACATATAATACTTCTTATCCTGGTCAAAGGATCCCTAGATATTTTCCAAAGGTCCGGCGGACGAAGTCGCGGGTGGAAGATAGTATTTAATATTATTTCCGTTTGCAGTATATGCGTGACGGTGGTGGTGCTAAACGTGCACTTCCGGTCGCCGCAGACGCACCGCATGGCGCCGTGGGCGAAGCGGGTGTTCATACACATACTGCCGAGGCTACTCTTCATGAAACGCCCGCAGTACAAGTTCGACACCACCAGGTCAGTTCACAAAAAAGGTATTCTGAAAAAAAACCCAAAAATACAATACAAGACTCACAGTGTGTAGAAAAACATGTAGGCATACATGGTGGTTCATCCTACTACACTCGCGAGAAAAAATATGGAATCACAGGCCTATTTTCATACAAACGAGGTAACTTTGAAGCTTCGGTTCTCCGCCAGGGATCGATCTAGCTGTGATCTGATGATGGCCATCCAGGGAATGAATGGAGGAGATCCAGATTACCATACACACCCAACTGATCTGATCAGCATTCTAAGAGCTATTTAGGTATTTTTTTAAAACCATGAAAATTGCATTAAAATGTATGGAAATCCTGAAACTGAGAACTCTGATACTTGCAACTCTTAGAGTGCTGATCTGATCAATTGGGTGTGTATAGTAATCTGGATCTCCTCCATTCGCTCCCTGGATGACCATCATCAGATCAGAGCTCGATCAATCCTAGGCGGAGAATCAAGGCTTCAAAGTTACCTCGTTTGTATAAAAATAGGCCTGTGATTCCATAGTTTCGCTTGCGAGTGTAGTAGGTACACTCCTAGGTACCTATACTAACTACTTCAAGACACACAGACTTTTTTATTTTGTGCAATTATTTTGGTTTCCTAATGTTTGGCCAAAAAACTTTTCCCAAAATATCACATCGCAATTTGACCAATTGAATCAAATGCGAAATGTTAATTAGCTAAAGATTCATTTGGGAAATGAAACTAGTTGCGATAAGTTTTTTGGGAAGTGAAAGACGAAAAATATTTGACCAAACAGCAGAACCCTAATTATTTTGTTAGTCAACTAAACTTCGATTAGATCAAACTGTGATATCCAAAAAAACTTTTGACTATGTTTTAGGTAACTATATGAGTGAGAGGAAGTTTATTTCAAAGCAGATAAAAGTTCATACCAACTTGAAGTATTTTGATTACAACGAACGTTCCGTCCCTTATTTCGCTGACGTACGATCGACCGCGTACCTACCAGTTTCAATTTCTTTTACTGTGCTCAAATATGTCAATTCGTTACTGGGGGTCTCTTACGAAAAGTTTAAGGCGATACACGCAGCTGCGTCCGTGCTTCGTTTTGATTGTTTCCTATTACAAATCACTTTCTTATGCGATATTGCGAAGTGATTGCGTGAGTTTGAAAGTTTCTCTCTAGCGTATCCGACATCGTTCGTTTAGTAGTCTATGGACTACGATAGCGAAATTCAAAATGTTTGTTATAACTACAACCAACGAACTGCGGACGACTATCGTGGCCACGTGACTGCGTTACGCAATTGCGTACGTTATTTTCGTAATAGGCCCCCTGGCTATAGCTACTATAGCTAGCAGCAACATAATTAATGAAAGAGAAAAAATAACTTAACATTTAGTACAGTGTGTGATATTTTTTTCTAATAGGTAGTATTCACAATTAACACATCGGTTTCAATGCATAAAACATAACGCTACACAGTAAATGAAAAAGGTTCGATTTTTCCCTTCCTCTTACATATTCATGGGTTCCATATCAATCTCAATTTTTGCAATCACTTGTTCTCACTGAGCTTTTATCAATTTGCCTCACTGAAATAAGGTAGGTACATCAAACGTTCAAAACTAGTTATATCTCAATAAAACAATCGTTACATAATTAATTAAGGAGTTCCGTAACTGTGACTGGGTTAACAAGTTATAAATCTTTGCACGGATAAGTATCAAGTGTAAATTAATTATAAGTTGCGGTTCGTACTCCGATCGACTGTGCGCATATTTCCACCGCGGACACGCCTCCAACTTTAATATTAAATAAACTTTGGTTCCATGAAAGGAAGTCAGTTTTAGAAATAAGAGCAAGAACACTGTTTGCAGTTACAATAATTTATCGATTTGTTTCTCAAATTTATCGTTCAAAATGATTATTTTTATTAGATTTTTATTATAGTTCTTTTAGGTCTTCTGAGATGAAATAATAGAAGAAATCTTCAGAGACACCAAAAATGTTGGTTGTGACTTGTGCCAGGGTATTTTTAATATAAACCGCAAAAAAGTTTTTATTTCTGTGGGAAACTGCAAATTGACAACCCTAGATGCAAATAGACCCTAGATTTTATTTAGGTCTAGGATTGCCATTATGCAGTTTATCATGAAAAAAATAAAAATGAAGAAGTGACGGTTTTCAAGGTTTATAATAATTTTCGGGGTTGTTTGTGAATGATGAAATGCTTTATTTCCATTAGTGGCTCTCATAAGGGGTTTAAGTTTTAAAGAAAATTAATTTTTCAGGGTGATAATTTTGTAAGCTCGCACGGCCCATTATTTTGTTGTAACCAAACCAATGTCTAAAATACATGGGCATACAATCAGCAAGAAAGTGTTTTATTCTTCATTGCTTGGCGTTTTATACCATGGAGTTGAGGTTGTCGACATCGGCAACACACGTGATTAAGATACTAGTGTGCATTTATTTTGAAAGTTACTGGATTACCAATATATGTAGGTAATTTATCAATAGCCCTTATTTCACTCATTTAAATTTTCCCATAAAAATTCATATACAAACTGGAACATTCTGTTGCACTCTGTGCAAGGCGAATTTTCCAATACAGGGTAGGTATTGGACAATTTTTAGTGCTCACGTACATTATGAAAGGTTACCTACCCTCCAAAAATTGTGTCTCTGCCCTCATTCAGCCGTTAGGGCTCTACGTGTACCTATGCTAACAATCAATCAATTTACAGTTTATGTATATGTTACTTATAGATAAATAAGGACTAAAACTTTTTGTCTCCAATATCGTGAGCGGTATCATAATTCACTTAGTGAATTGATGTCTATTAACAAGGCTGGGGGATAGTTAATAGGCGGTGCCTTCGTGGTTTCCGAACATTACGTTATTGGATCGGGGTGGATTATACGTAACTGTCATCAAGACAATACGCTTACACTATTGCGAAAATCTGTAATTTTAAATATTGAAGAGATTAAAACCTCGACCATGGAAAAAACAATGAAGCGATTAAACATTGAAGACTTCATGACTTTGCATTCGGACCATCAAACTGAATAACTTCTACTGTGGGACCAACTCTGAAATCGCGAAAAAAAATAAGCTGTTTCATACAGAAACGGTTTTCTTCATTAACACGTTGTATAAGAAGAGCATCTCAAGCATGATCTCAAGATAGCTCTTAACGTTGAGAGCGGTTTATAAATACGGGCCAAAGAGGGATAGGAGATCATCACCCAATTGCACTAAACTTAAGAATCGCCTAAGTCTTTTCTTAACTACAACTCGACCAAGATAACTAGGCGAATGACAGCTACATGACCGCTAAGTTTGACACCGTTTTAATTTGGTCGTGTTGTAGTTAGGAAGAGACTTAGGCGATCCTTAAGTTTAGTGCAATCGGGTGCATATGTCAGATATGTCTGTGTCATGATGTGGTGTTACTATTCGATGCAATGTTCAGGTCGCGGTATACGTCCTGCGGAGTGGTGGTGCGGTGCGGCGGCGCCGCGCGGCCGCTGTACCCGTACCGGCTGGCGGCGGCCGACGACGACTGCTGCGCGCCCGGCGCGTGGCCGCCGCCCGCCGCGCCGCCGCGCCCGCTCACGCGCACGCCCAGCAAGGAGGACCTTACACACACCACCTATCTCAACTCAGGGTGATAAACTCTACTCTAGATTTAAGCCCGATTCACACAATAGGGAATATGCATAAGTCACCTATTTTAATGAATTTTAACTTGATCGCTGCGGACACTTATAAAAACATGATGAAGAAATGTATTATTTTAGTTCTATCACTTGATGAAATCAGGGGAAAATAACGTTTTTTTTTAATTTTCGGATATAACGCACTTAAAAATCAGATAGAATATCGAATAAGAAATAATATTTTGTATGAATCATATGTACCTTCTTAAACGCAAGGGAGATAATTGAAGATTCTTGGCTAACTCCATATTAAACGCGCCTGAAACACACCTGAAACGTGACAAATGACGTCACCGTTTTGTATAGAGCGTTTTCGGCGGGTGCTGCTGCGTGCTAACTTCAAGTAACTATATAAACGCAAGAGAAAAGTTTTAATATTACAGTTGATTTTCTCACGCATTATACTTTTGATTTTGATTAAAAAAATTGATGCATATTCCCTATTCTCAGTGAAGTCAACAATTCCGTCACGACAGTAGCGCCACCACCGTGATAATTATTCTTTCATACATTATCATCTATGAACATGCGTTCACTGACACTGAGAGCACTGTCTCGTCACTGAGACTGACAGGTGTGGACGCGATCATAGAGAATGTATGAAAGAATAATTTATCACGGTTGCGTACTGTGCCGGAACTATGACTTCACTAATATGTGTGAATCGGGCTTTAATTATTTTATAAAGGATGTGGTTTAATTGGTTAGCAAAATATTTTGGTGGGCAGAAAAATCTATTCGGTCAGCCAAAATAGTTACTTGGTCAGCAACTTTTGGCTAGCAAATATTTCTAAATCAATTAGAATTGTTTTTGGCTACCATCAGTGACCCACCACGTTTAATAAAATTTTGGTGAGCAATTCGGTGCGCCACGTTTAATAAAATTTGGCTCGTTTGATTCGTCTTGACAAGTACTCTGTTGGTCTAGTGATGGAGCAGGAAGAAGGTAAGGCAGCTTTAGGAAAGGCCGCCGGGTATGAGATGGGTGACCATTTGGGACTACGATAACGAAAGTTAAGGAACTAGAGTTGCTTCACTAGAGGAAAAGCCGGGTATGAGATGGGTGACCGTTTGGGACTGCGATAAAGAATGTTAAGCAATTTTGAAAAAAGGTCGGGTTTGGGATGGTTGACCTTTTGAGACTGCAATAACGAGAATTAAGCTACTTTTGAAGAGGCTGGGTATGAGATGGGTGACCATGGGACTGCGATAATTAGTTAAGAAACTTTAGGCATGGATGGGTATGAGATGGGTGTCCATGTGAGACTGCGATAACGAAAGTTAAGCATTAGAAAGGCTGGGTATGAGATGGGTGACCGGTTGGGACTGCGATTTATTGGTTATAAATTATTGCAGTCTTAAACTGTCACCCATCCAAACCCGACCCTTTATCAAAATTGCTTAATATCCTTTATCGCAGTCCCAAACAGTCACCCATCTCGAACCAGACCTTTCCTAGAGTTGCTTAGCTTTCGTTATCGGAGTCCCACATGGTCACCAATCTCATATCCGGGCTTTCCTAAAGTTGCCTTAAGTTATATTATGGTAGTGGCAATAAATTGCTCTGGATTAAAATCCAGAAGCGCTCATGGTAAAACTTGACAGACTGATCGTACTCGATCACGTTTGTTAAGCACCGCTCGGTCCGGTCAGGTGTCGGATGGGTGACCGTTAAAGTGGGATTACAACTGAGCACTTCCGTGCCTGAGCACTTCCGTGGGCACGTTAAACCGTCGATTGGTCCCGGCTGTTGTCATCTGATAACAGTCGTTAATCCAAGTTAGAGGCCTTTCAGGCGGCTTGATAGACTCTAACACCAGAGGTGGCTACTAATCCTCATTCGATAAGAAAGAAAGAAAGATTTGCTCATAATTATTTTTTAATCATGCGTAGGTACTAATCAGATTAACTGCTAACACACAGGTAGGTATTCTCTGCTAGTGCTAACCAAATTTTGAAATGTTAGATTTCAATCTCTAAAATACATTTATAAGTAGGTATATCACAAGCCTCCATTGTAATCAGTAGGTACCTAACCTACCTAATGTTAATCGCAAAAACAAAATGCTTCGCTTTGTTTGATTACCCTGCACTGCACTCAAAATCAAGTCGCAATGGTAACTGGTTAATTTCCAATAAATTACAGTTATTTAAAAAAACTGCTAAATAATTTCAAATGAGTTGTTCCAATTTCTTTATTTGCTATCATAATGAATAAATTAGCGATAAATTATATTTAATTTTATTGTTTTCGTAGTTATCGCTAAGCGGAGTAAACATCATAGGTACCGAGATGACGTAAAATGTTTAAACGTAGTTAAATTATTTACTCAAGTGGCTTTCGACTAAATATATGTATCACCAAGAAACCGAAACTGATTATTGTAAATATCACAAATTATTCCGTGAAGTAGATGCCTATGTAGAGAAGGCAACATAATTTCAAAACGAAGATTAAATAAAGGATTTGGCACACTGGATGCGTTCTGCCTTGAATGCTCTAAGCGTTCTGCGGTCTGCGGTCAGGTCAAAGTGAACGCTGCTCGCATTATGTATGAACAACATTGTCGGTCTCTATATATTTTGCCCCGCTGACCGATTGCCCTGACCGGACCGCTGACCGATTGCCCTGACCGACAATGTTGTTCATACATAATGCGGGAAACGTTCACTTATAGACCTGACCGCAGACCCCAGAACGCATCCAGTGTGCCAAATCCATAAATCGGTTCATTTTATTTTCACAGCATGAAGTTTTTTAAAATGAAAATATGTTTTTTAATCATAAAAGATGCTGCAGATCGCCTAAACTTTTAATATGCAGCACACTCTGAACATTCCCACACTTCCAAGATAGAGAAATTTGAGGAGCTGACCTAATACTATCTGGAAATTTTTAATTAGCAAAGGATTTCCCATAGTCTTACATTATTTGTCTGTTAATTTCCAAAATAAAATAAAATATTACCCCAACCCAACCCTGTCTTGTAGCGGAGCTAATGGGTAGAGCTCCGGTGTCCTAACATTTGTCTACAATTCATTTTTTTTTTCTTTTAGTATGGGTGAGAGTAACCGTTTCGGCGGCAGCTGTATGGTGCACGGGTCGAATGAAGGCGGGGCCGCCGGTTTAGGGGGTATGACAGGCCCCGACGAGGAAATTTTGAGCCCCGTACCTGACCCCCCGCCGGGGTTCAGCCACTCCGCGTGCCCCCCAGAGGTCCACAGAACCTGTTTCTGCGTCAGATTTATCGCAGCACATACTAGAATGATCGAAGAGTCCACTAAGGTATGATACAGTAGTACCAGACCATATAACAATGGAAATGGAAAAGTAAACCCTTTTTCGTGTGACAGAGAACTAGTTTAGGAAATATTTTGTTTCCCTTTTGGAAACATTTGTGTAGATGTATAGGGTGTTTGGTAATAGCCTTATAAAGCCGAATATGGTGGATAGGGACCATCAAACTGAACAACTTTTACTATCGGACCAACTCTGAAATCGCTAAAAAAATCAGCTGTTTCATACAAAAATTAATAACGAAAATATCAAAATGTATGAAACAGCTGATTTTTTTTTTCGCGATTTCAGAGTTGGTCCCATAGTAAAAGTTGTTCAGTTTCATGGTCCCTATCCACCATATTCGGCTTTATAAGGTTTTTACCAAACACCCTGTATAAGTGTTGTTTTTGATTTTGTTTAGAGATGACCTGCTAGGTGGTTGCGTAAAGTCAATCGTATTAATTTGACAGTTCATATTGTATCATAATATATGTCATCCCATACAAATTGCAGCCCTTGGAATACGATATGAAATGTCAAATGAATACGATTACCTTACGCAATCGCACCCCAGGTTTCTACGACTCTTAGGCGGGCCCTAGATGACACAATCATATTGGGCAATGTTTAACCCTTTGTAGACTCGTGTGACATTTTTTTTACCTCACTAAGGTTCGGAATGACCAAGAACTTTAAAGTTCATGGTAGCTTCTCAAACAAACAGTTTTTATTTGATTTAGATTATAGGAAAGTTTAAATAATTCGTATTCCAAATGGAAAACGAAGACTTTGTACAGGAAAACGAAGACGGAAATTAAAAGTTCTTGGTCGTCCCAAACCTTTGAGTAGTGAGTTAAAAAATGACACACGAGTCTACAAAGGGTTAAATATTGCGCAATATGATTGTTTCGTCTAGGGCCCGCCTTAAAATGATTTAATTAGATAATATTTTTTCATATGAACCAAACAATATATAGGTAACAGGTTAAGAAAAAATACCGGCTTTCCCTGGTTATTAATTAATGCAATTTTATTTCAATAAGGAACAGGTGCTCTATTGTTATTTTCTAGTAAAGAACGTAGTATTTACTTATACGACCTTATAGTCTAAGCGGTCATGGGATTTTTGGTAACGATCAAGGAAAAGGTTAGATTCATTTTCATGGGTTGTAGAATGGTCCCCTAATGTGAATGATCTCGGTCTGCCTGCTCTCAGTGGTTGCAACTTCGAGTTATAGCGCTTACAAGAGGCTTCATTGTGACGAAAAAAAAACGATCAGAGAAATGGGTAGTTTTAGTATATATTCAAAGTATGTCGTCTCTACAGATGAAGCAAGTTGGTCTGCCAGCTCATAGTGGTTGCATTTCTGAGCTATGACGTGCACAAGTCACGTTATTGTTACGAAAAAAAAAACGATACGGGAAATGGTCAGTTTTAGTACCTATTCAAAGTATAGTATCTCCACATGTGAAACAAGTTGGTCTGCCGGCTCTCAGTGGTTGTATTTAAGAACTATCATTGTGTACGCAAGACGCTTATTTGTAGAGAAAGCCTAAAAAAACTTTGAAAAACGGGACAATAGGCGAATTTTTAAGTGCACGCCGGCCGCTTGCGTATCTGTGACTGTATACTCATACAGTGGGGAGGGCACTCGCCCTCCCCACTGACTGAGCCTGTGTGTGCTCAATCAGTGTGCTGTCAGAGTATGTCAGATAGTATCAGGATGATGATGCACGGAAATGTCAAAAATGCACTAGAAATGATAGTCGACCGATACTACGGAGTTACTTTATTGTACTGAAAAATTATAATAATTGAATATTGCAAATGATTGAAGTAGATCGCTACATTGCACATTATATTAGCGGCTACTAATGTACGATGACCCGTACACCCACCTTAAGGCATCTCTACACTCGCGCGCGAAAAGCCCCAAACCTCCCGCGACGCAGTGTGCGTAGTGTGGAACCGATTTGAATCGAATCCACACACCCGCGCGTGAGTATGGAGAGGTCTTTATGCCTGTGCCACCGCGCACCCCCCATCCCCCCCCACTTCCGGCTTTAGCGTCAATAGATATGTTCGATCCGGTTGCCTTATATCGATATTCTGGATCGCCATGGATCGTAATTCACTGTATTGATCCAGATTAAAGAATCTGGATTGATAGGCATCGGATACACCCTCGGTAAATAGTAAATACTGTGGCCCAGCGCCATAGAGTAAATTTTAACCATGGAAAGTAAAATATTGAACATTCCATACAAATTACTTTCCATGGTTAAAATTTACTCTATGGCGATGGATCACAGTTAGTCTAAGCGGTCACGGAATTTTTGGTAACGATCAAGGAAAAGGTTAGATGCATTTTCATGGGTTAAAGAGTGGTCCCCTAATGTGAATGATGTCGGTCTGCCTGCTTTCAGTAGTTGCAACTTTGAGTTACAGTGATTATAAGAGGCTTCATTGTTACGAAAAAAAAAGGATCAGAGAAATGGTCAGTTTTAGTACCAATTCAAAGTATGGCGTCTCCGTAGCTAAAATGATGTGATCTGCCGGCTCTCAGTGGTTGCATTTCAGAGCTATGACGCGCGCAAGTTACAACAAATTTTTTTTTTCGTCAAATTGTATTTTTAAAAATACTAATCGATAGATTTCTTTATTATGATGAAAAAAATTTCTTAAGCCATTTTTGAATAAAATGAATAGATTGGTCGGAAAAAAATACTTTATGTTTTTTTTTGTATGGAGTGAGATATTCAATGTGCTCTTTTGGCCAATTCCTAATTGTTTCTGCCTCAAAACTACTTCTGCGTCACTATTTCAAACGTTTAAAATAATCATATACTATCAACGCACGCCCAAAATTGTACATTCACACAACTTGGATTTTTAAACAGTATAAAATCGTATTTTTTAGTAAAAACTTTTTTTGCCATTATTTTATTTTCATCAATTTTAACACTAGAAAAGCCAACAAAACGTTCAGTTAAGGTCTATTATACAATTGTTTTTACCATAATTACAACGCAACTAAAATATAAAGCTAAAATGTTCTCAACAAAAGACTATAAGTATCTGAGTTGTAATTGTTTCATTAATTGTTTTGACCTGACCAAATTCCTAACGAACTCTTAAGAGGTATTGTGGAAGAGATGCGGCTAATACTGGCTAAAGTTTTCAACGAAATACTACGCATGGTTAATATACCTAGACAATCGGCAGAGTAACACATAATACTCTTACATAAGAAATGATCAAGGAAGGACATAGGAAACTACAAGCCCATTACACTGATTTCAAACACATACAAAGTCTTTGCAAAGGTCTTACTAGAAATAATATTTATTTATTTTTATTTATTTATAGTATTTGGTAATCTTGAAGAAAATCAACCAATCAAACAGGCTGGGCTCAGAAAAAACTACAATACAATATATCACATCACCATCAAACAACTCATCCAAAAACACAACGAATATAATACAATACCATTATCTGATGTCCTTACATTTATTTTAATGAAACAAAGAAGACCTAAAATTTTAAGTGATTTACTTAATACAATAACTGTATCACCTTCTTTAAAGAAAATTAACTTTTTATTACCACACGTAACATGACTTAACTAATATTAAAGAATAGATTACCTAATACAATTAAAATTAAATAAAGATTACCAAAATTTACAGGGTTTAGATTCATAACTAGAGACATACAATAAGACCCAATGTATATATAATGTTAAATATGTATATTGATAATTAGAAAAACAATTTAATTTTCGTACAAACAAAGTAACTTTGATGCGTTGATCGTTTCGCTCGCTAACAGCGACCGGAAAACCCCTTTTTTGGTTAACCCAATTGATAGGGAAACCCTAATAAAAACTTACCAAATGATAGGGTTTCCCTTTCGATAGGGTTAGTCGACGTTATGCTTACCGTATTGATAGGGTTTTTGAAAACAAGTCTATGAAATACCCAATCAAAAACCCTTATAACGGTAAGCGGTTCATGAAATACCCAATCAAAACCCCTTTAACGGTAAGCGGTTCTGGGGCCCTATTTTTGAACCGCTCGGTTGGCGTCGAACGTTCGTTTCTACTGATTTTCGTTCGACATTTAACTCAACCTCAATACATTTGAGTCAAATGTTGAACGAAAATCAGTAGAAAAGAGCGCTTGACGCCAGCCGAGCGATTCAAAAATAGAGCCCTAGAACCACTTACTGTTAAAGGGGTTTTGATTGGGTATTTCATGAACCTCTTACCGTTAAAAGGGTTTTTGATTGGGTATTTCATGGACTTGTTTTCAAAATTCGCCAGCGATTAAAAAATAGGCCCCCTGATCCTTCGGCCCAGGTGGAACTAGGTATAAATTGCTTGAACTCGTTTTAAAACCCCTTCATAAAGCCTTCATAGGGTTTCCCCGATAGGGTTTTCGTATTCGGTGCTTGTGTGCTTACTTGGGTTACCCTTTCGAAAGGGTTACCGTATTGATAGGGTTTTTGAAAACAAGTCCATGAAATACCCAATCAAAAACCCCTTTAACGGAAAGCGATTCCGGTCCTTGCTCGTAAGTTCGACGACTTCCAACCTCCCAAACAAGCCGGGTTCCGAAAAGGCATTAGTACCATAAACCACACCCATTAAATCTGCTATAATGCTTGGCGTTCGTGGACTATGAGAAAGCCTTTGATTTGATTGAAACCTGGGCGGTGCTGCAGTCTCTCCAAAGTTTCCAAGTGGACTACAGGTATATCGAGGTGATGTGGTACGAAAATGCCACCTTGTTGATCCGAGTACAGAACCAGAGCACAAATCGTATCCAACTGCAGCGAGATGTGGGACAGAGAGATACTATTTCCCCGAAACTATTCACAGCTGCGTTGGATGATATCTTTAAACTCTTAGCCTGGAAAGAACTCAGAATCAAGATAAGATAAGATAGTACCTAACACACCTTCGTTTTGCCGATGATATAGTTCTTATGGCGAAAACCTTGGAAGACCTGAACACAGTGCTCGAAGATTTCCGTTAGTGCTTCCCAAAGAGTGGGTCTCAAGATGAACATTTATAAGACGAAAATCATATCGAATGCCCATGTTGTGCCCACTCCAGTTCATATTGGGAACACTAGGAGTTGTTGTCCATTACGTAGAAGTACCTAGGACAGGCAGTCCAGTTAGGTAAGTCCAACTGCGGAAAAAAGAGATCTCTCGTCAAATCAAACTCAGATTGGTAGCATTCGGGCAGCTTCGAAAACATCTTTCCGTCCGATTTACCTCAGTGTCTCAAGACGAAAGTCTATGACCAGTGTGTGTTGACAGTGATGACTTCGGCAGTGAAACGTGGCCGCAAACTATGGGTCTCATAAGGAGGCTCAAGGTCACCCAGCGGGCAAAGGAGAGTCATAATCGGCGTTTTTCTGCGTGATCCAATCAGAAATGAGGAGATCCGCAGGAAAACTAAAGTAATCAACATCGCTCGAAGGATTGCTCAGTTGAAGTGGCAGTAGGCTGGACACATAGCGAGAAGAACCGATGGCCGTTGGGGGGGAAAGGTTCTGGAATGGCGACCGTGGACCGGACGACGCTCCGTGGGTAGACCCCCGACAAGGTGGACCGACGATCTGGTGAAGGTCGCGAGAAACCGCTGGATGCGAGCAGTGCAGGACCGTTTGTCGTGGAGATCCTTGGAGGTGGCCTATACCCAGCAGTGGGTGTCGTGCGGCTGATATGATGATACATCCAAGTGATCTGAACGGCATTTTAAGAGCTGTATGTACCAAAGTTCTCAAGTTTCAGGATTTCCATACCTTTTAATGCTATTTACGAGATTTTTTTAAACTTATCGAAACAGATCTTACAATCCTGATAGATCAGTTGTGTGTATATTGCGATCTGGATCTCTTTCATTTACTTTCTTGATAGCCGTCTTCAAATCACAGCTTGATCAATCTCTGGCGGAGGATGTATGAAAATGAATTAACTGGTGCTTCTTAAGCTATCTGTCGCATAATAAAATATTGATGATTTTAGTTTCTGCTTGTTTCTATCAATGTTCATAAATACAATTTTGATCTTAATAATATATCTTCAAAATCTTTAATAAACGACCCTAATTTTTTTTAGCAAAACCCATATAAAGGTTTTTAAAAATTAAAATAAAATTTAGTTTCTATCGTTAATATTTTAAAAACTTCATTTGTTTGAATATGATATTAATCATTGATCTGAATTAAACTTTTCTCTTTTTTTTCTTTTTCCTTGTAAAATAATAATACTTTTTAGTTTGTAATAACCCGCCTGGGCCTTACTTAACATCCCGCTGCATTATGTTATTTTGGTTTTATTTGATTTATTATAGTAAAAAATTCATCCATAGTAATAATAGTGACCGAAAGTTTTGTTGGCTCTTATTGTATTTTAATTGATGAGAAAGTAATAAATAACGACAAAACAATCAGTTTTTACTTCAAAATTACGATTCGATACTGTTTTGAAATCCAATATGTATTAAACGGACAATTTTGGGCGCGCGTTGGTTGATAGTGTAGGATTATTTAAATGTTTAAAATAACAATAAAATATTGACGCAGAAGTAGTTTTGAGGCAGAAACAATTAGGAATTGGCCAAAAGAGCACATTGAATATCTCATTCCATACAAAAAAACATAAAGTATTTTTTTCCGACCAATCTATTCATTTTAGACAAAAATGGCTTAAGACATTTTTTTCATTATAATAAAGAGTTCTATCGATTAGTATTTTTAAAAATACAATTTGACGAAAAAAAATTTTGTTGTAACTTGCGCGCGTCATAGCTCTGAAATGCAACCACTGAGAGCTGGCAGATCACATCATTTTAGCTACGGAGACGCCATACTTTGAATAGGTACTAAAACTGACCATTTCTTTGATCGTTTTTTTTTTCGTAACAATGAAGCCTCTTATAATCACTGTAACTCGAAGTTGCAACTACTGAGAGCAGGCAGACCAACATCATTCACATTAGGGGACCACTCTTTAACCCATGAAAATGCATCTAACCTTTTCCTTGATCGTTACCAAAAATTCCGTGACCGCTTAGACTAACTGTGATCCATCGCCATAGAGTAAATTTTAACCATGGAAAGTAATTTGTATGGAATGTTCAATATTTTACTTTCCATGGTTAAAATTTACTCTATGGCGCTGGGCCACAGTATTTACTATTTACCGAGCGTGTAGCCGATGCCTATCAATCCAGGTTCTTTAATCTGGATCAATACAGTGAATTACGATCCATGGCGATCCAGAATATCGATATAAGGCAACCGGATCGAACATATTATTGACGCTAAAGCCGGAAGTGGGGGGGGATGGGGGGGTGCGCGGTGGCACAGGCATAAAGACCTCTCCATACTCACGCGCGGGTGTGTGGATTCGATTCAAATCGGTTCCACACTACGCACACTGCGTCGCGGGAGGTTTGGGGCTTTTCGCGCGCGAGTGTAGAGATGCCTTAAGGTGGGGGAGGGGACTCATATAGTCACAGATACGCAAGCGGCCGGCGTGCACTTAAAAATTTGCCTATTGTCCCGTTTTTTCAAAGTTTTTTTAGGCTTTCTCTACAAATAAGCGTCTTGCGTACACAATGATAGTTCTTAAATACAACCACTAAGAGCCGGCAGACCAACTTGTTTCACACTTGGAGATACTATACTTTGAATAGGTACTAAAACTGACCATTTCCCTTATCGTTTTTTTTTCGTAACAATGACGTGACTTGCGCACGTCATAGCTCAGAAATGCAACCATTATGAGCAGGCAGACCAACTTGTTTCATCTGCAGAGACGACATACTTTGAATAGGTACTAAAACTACCCATTTCTCTGATCGTTTTTTTTTTCGTCACAATGAAGCCTCTTGTAAGCGCTATAATTCGAAGTTGCAACCACTGAGAGCAGGCAGACCGAGATCATTCACATTAGGGGACCACTCTACAACCCATGAAAATGAATCTAACCTTTTCCTTGATCGTTACCAAAAATCCCGCGACCGCTCAGTCTATTATTAGAGGCGGCACACGACACGATACACGACTGTCTTTAGCGTGACTAATTTCGTAGTATAATGTAAGTAAGCGTATTATTTCTGTTCTTTATAACAAAATAGTAAAAATAGCTATTTTTAATTCTCACAGAGTTGTTAAAACAATTCACAATGCAGCTACTTAATAATATGTCAGAATACAATATCTCGGATACAAAGCATTATCGTTTCGCAAACACCCGACCATCACCCGTTGTTTTTGGACCTTCACTTGTCATTCACGCAGCCTTATTATTTGATTGAAATAAAACCCTTTTCAGCATTAGTATAGTACCTGAGGAGCTCGGTGGATGCGGAGACCCAGCGATTGCGGAGGTTGAGCAACTTTCGCAATGGTCGGTCATGGGATGGGTGACCAAAAACGTATTATCTTGAGCTCCTCCGTACTTCTGAAGGCACGTTAAGCCTTTGGTCCCGGGTGCATTGGCAGTCGTTAACACCTATCAATCAGCATTGGGCCCGCGTGGTGGGTTATGGCACATCCTCCTTATCCACCCATAAGGAAGGCCTGTGCCCCAGCAGTGGGGACATCAAAAATGGCTGAAGGTCATGGTCATAGAACTTTAATAAGTTTTATCCACTTATGTCTGTGAAAACCCAATTTTTAGGGGTGCTACACATGTATGCTACGCTACGGGAATCCGTAGCTGTAACCGTAGCACGAGAAAGCTATTATTGCTGATCAAGAACTTTAAATTCATTCTATAATGAATTTAACGTTCAGTGCCAAAATGGTATTTTTTTTAATATAAAAAAAAATATTACTAAATAATATACTAGAAAAAATACGACTCGCACCAGATCAATACTCAGACGGGAATCGAACCCGCGACCTTTGGATATCCGGTCCAATGCTCTGACCGCTGAGCTACCGAGTCACTAGTGACATCGTCGAAGTTTAGGATATACTAGGAAAAATTCGACGATGTCACTAGTGACTTGGTAGCTCAGCGGTCAGAGCATTGGACCGGATATCCAAAGGTCGCGGGTTCGATTCCCGTCTGAGTATTGATCTGGTGCGAGTCGTATTTTTTCTAGTATATTATTTAGTATTGTTTAAAAATAGCATTGTAAATGCAAAAATCTCAAATTTAAAAATTATATAGCTATTTCATCTTAATCAATTGTTAAAATATCTGGAAAGATATTTCAATTGAATGTCGAGGTAATTCCTCACATTGGTGAAATAACGCTGGCTTACAGCGTAAGAGTTTAGGATATACTAGGAAAAATTCGTTTCAGCTCATAATGTCAACTTCTCATAATGTCAACCGGACAAAAAATGCACATTTCTCTTAACGTCAACTTCTTAGAATGTCAAGTTCGCAAAAAGACAATTTCTCGAAATGTCCATTTCTCACAATGACAAGTTCGCATTTGGTCAACTTCTCATAATGTCAACTCTTAATGGTTAAATAGGTCTAAATGGTTTGAAGGTCCCATTTTTCGGTTTTTCACATATCTCAGAAACTATGCGTTCTAGCGACATGAGACTTTATACAAAATGACAGCTGATTAAATTTGCCACAAGTTTTATCCAGTCAGGGGGCTAATTGTCTAATTTATAAATCTATCGCAATCGTTTTCAGGTTGTGATACATTGATGCTTCTTTTTGGCACAAATAAATACTTATCAAAGAAATGCAGCAATGTGTCACCTCCAGCTGTCAAATGAAATCGATTGCGACAGATTTTTAAAATTAGACAATAGTAGGCCAGGTTATTCGATATCTTTTATAGTTTTCGAGATATCTGCTCCTGAATGTCTGTCAACATGCTTAAGGTGAAGCTTGAGGACAATGGAATGGCGAATTTTTTCCTCTGTCAAAGGGTATTTAAAGGTCAAAATCGGCTTCAGATCGGTTAACGGCATTATAGTTTATGC
Organism: Agriphila geniculea; assembly: GCA_943789525.1. Taxonomy (NCBI): domain Eukaryota; kingdom Metazoa; phylum Arthropoda; class Insecta; order Lepidoptera; family Crambidae; genus Agriphila; species Agriphila geniculea. Next base: position 12,714,738 of record OX038882.1, on the reverse strand, counting down.
ACGGCCGATTGTCCTCAAGCTTTACCTTAAGCATGTTGACAGACTTTTAGGAGCGGATATCTCGAAAACTATACAAGATATCGAAAAACTTGTAGAAAATTTAATCAGTTTTTATTTTGTACTTGGTTTTATGTCGCTAGAACAGGTAGTTTCTGAGATATATGTTAAAAACTGAAAAATAGGACCTTCAAACCCTACGAGCGGGGACTTTTGATATGTTCACCTCCTAACAGGTCCAAACAAAGTTACGAAGTCAAAAATTGTTTTCCAAGCGTTTCCCTCTATACCTTTTTTTGAGCTTTCATTGCCAGAAAACCATGATTTTACATTACTTTCTTACTAATTTTGATAACAGGTTTTCTAAAAAATCGTTGGGGAAATGGTAAAAAATGGTAAAACAACATGAAAAATGCTGAAATTTTATTGAAACAATAATTTTTATATAAACAAAATATAGTTTTTTATATAAACAAAAAGTCATATTTTCTTTGACTTTCCTAGTCAAAGAAAATATGACTTTTCTTAAATAGCCATTTAAATTACAAATTACGAAGAGTTGTCATTTTGCGAAAATATCATTTAAGAGTTGACATTATGAGAAGTTGACCAAATGCGAAGACGTGCCGGACTACAGCTGCGCCACAAAAAAAAAAGTTGGAAATCTGACTTTTTGACTATGCCATGATGAAGTCGCTAATTTGTCGGAATTTGTCGCACAAAAACCAGAATTTGTCGGTCTTGGGTTTAGGAGATACGTGTGGCCCAGCTGTAGAGACGTCTCTACAGCTGCGCCACACAGATCTCGAAAACGGAAGGTCGTAGCGAAAATCTGATTACTCGTGTGTGCAGCCTTTAATTTGTCGGAATTTGTCGCACAAAAACCAGAGTTTGTCGGTCTTGCGTTTAGGAGATCTGTGTGGCGCAGCTGTAGAGACGTCTCTACAGCTGAGCCACACAGATCTCGAAAACGGAAGGTTGTAGCGAAAATCTGATTACTCGTGTGTGCAGCCGTTAATTTGTCGGAATTTGTCGCACAAAAACCAGATTTTGTCGGTCTTGCGTTTAAGAGATATGTGAGGATATGCTGTGGAGACTTTTCTACCTGGATCTTGAGAAAGGAAGGTCGTAGCGAAAATCTGATAACTCGAGTGTGTAGCCGTTAGTTTGTCGGAATTTGTCACCAAGAATCAGAGTTTGTCGATCTTGCGTTTAGGAGATATGTGAGGATACGCTGTGGAGACCTTTTTACCTGGATCTCGAGAACGAAAGGTCGGAATCGTATCCTCACATATCTCCTAAACGCAAGATCGACAAACTCTGATTCTTGGTGACAAATTCCGACAAACTAACGGCTACACACTCAAGTTATCAGATTTTCGCTACGACCTTCCTTTCTCAAGATCCAGGTAGAAAAGTCTCCACAGCGTATCCTCACATATCTCCTAAACGCAAGACCGACAAAATCTGGTTTTAGTGCGACAAATTCCGACAAATTAACGGCTGCACACACGATTAATCAGATTTTCGCTACGACCTTCCGTTTTCGAGATCTGTGTGGCTCAGCTGTAGAGACGTCTCTACAGCTGCGCCACACAGATCTCCTAAACGCAAGACCGACAAACTCTGGTTTTTGTGCGACAAATTCCGACAAATTAACGGCTGCACACACGAGTAATCAGATTTTCGCTACGACCTTCCGTTTTCGAGATCTGTGTGGCGCAGCTGTAGAGACGTCTCTACAGCTGGGCCACACGTATCTCCTAAACGCAAGACCGACAAATTCTGGTTTTTGTGCGACAAATTCCGACAAATTAGCGACTTCATCATGGCATAGTCAAAAAGTCAGATTTCCAACTTTTTTTTTTGTGGCGCAGCTGTAGTCCGGCACGTAATGCGAAGTTGTCATTGTGAGAAGTGAACATTTCGAGAACTTGTCTTTTTGCGAAGTTGGCATTCTAAGAAGTTGACGCTATAAGAAATGTGCATTTTTTGTCCGGTTGACATTATGAGAAGTTGACATTATGAGCTGAAACGGAAAAACGTTTTTCGACGATGTCACTAGTGACTCGGTAGCTCAGCGGTCAGAGCATTGGACCGGATATCCAAAGGTCGCGGGTTCGATTCCCGTCTGAGTATTGATCTGGTGCGAGTCGTATTTTTTCTAGTATATTATTTAGTATTGTTTAAAAATAGCATTGTAAATGCAAAAATCTCAAATTTAAAAAAAAAATATTTTTTTAAATACTTAATAGAGTGATCCTGGTACTTTAAAATCTGTTATTCTTATCTGTTCTAAGCGCTATCGCACACGGGCAACTTAGTCGCCCTGCAACTGTTTTGTCTCTGTCTCAAGTCCACGGGTTTATATGGAAGCGCGCACACGAAGCGACGCGGTCGTCTGCAACTTTTCATACAAACCATGTGAGAGACAAAATAGTTGCGGAGACAAAAGTCTCCCGTGTGCGATGGCGCTAAGAGTGTACATTTTGGGACATTTTGGGAAGTGTCTATAGACCATACAACAATACTACGGGCTGATCAAATCCTCTTTTGTTTACTTTCAAAGTAGCCAGCTCCAAATTACCTCTTGCACAGAATAGAATAAAAATACAGAAGGTTGTGATCGAGGAAAACCGCGATTTAGTGAACGTTTATCAACAGCGGTTTTCGCTTGATTTTCTCCTATCTGTAATCCGCGCTGGCGGAAAAACGCCTAGTATAGTATCAGTGATTCATGATATCAGTTTAAGTTTCCCGCAATGGGAAAAAATATAACTACTCTTGCGCAGTAATTTTTGCGGCCTGCTCTCCTGCGGCAGTAGTCCGCCTCCAACGGTCTGTTATCCCATGCATGTAGTTTAAGATTTAGCCTGAACAAAGTCAATAGCGGTATCTGATAAACGCATATACCTCCGTTCCGTCGCGGGTATAAAGGAGGTTTGATACAACCACTAAAAACAGCGAACTAAAATCTATGGAATAAGCATTGCGCTCAAAAAATGGCACCACACGAAAAGTACAACAACTAAGTGGATGGAGCTAAAAATACTGGCCTTTAATTATGCTGCACAAAGCGTCTGAGCACTGGTTGCTTATTAGCGACCATAATTTGTATACTTATAGATATTTTCTATACATAAACGAAAAAATATGATAAATAAATAAAATGTTTGTTTATTTTCCCATCACAAATAAAGGACTTAAATGATACGTTATTTCTGCATATTTTTACTGCCTTCTTTGCGTCTTTTACACCATTTGACTACACAGGATGTCATTTCTAATAAACTTTTTCTTTCTGTCTTTTCTCTACAATACAAACTATTTTTTTATAGTTAATGGGTTTGCTCTTCACCCCAGTCTTGCCCAAAAGCAAAGACAGGGTCTACGATGGAGCGAGCTTGCCAAAAAGGTGCTTATTTACTCTGGCCTTGAATAGAGCCAGGTTGTATGCGCTCCTATTAAACTGCAATTATGTAAATAAGTATTAAATTATGCAATTATGTAAGTATGTAACTGCAATTATTGTAAAGAACGTAAACGTCAGTCACCGGGTGCGCTACTGGCCCCGACTAAAGCTGAGCGGGTAGTACTTTTCGGCCCCGTGGTGCCATTTTTATGCAATATTTGTTTGCAATTACACTTCCATAGATTTTAGTTCGCTGACTAAAAAAGACATCACGCAGGTAAAAGAAGATTGGAAGTACGTGGCGATGGTGCTGGACCGGTTGTTCCTGTGGATCTTCACGCTGGCCGTGCTGGTAGGCACGGCGGGCATCATCCTGCAGGCGCCGACACTCTACGACGACAGGGTGCCCATCGACAAGCACTTCAACCAGTACGCCACCTCGTCGCTCGTGCGGTGTCCGCCGCCAACGTAATACCACACTTACAACGCAGCAAGGAACAGTAGCATCAACTAACGGCAGCAGACCACGAACTTGGTAGACTAGAAGCGTCCTTGGGTACCATGGGCAACAGCGTAGTTTAGCCACTCCTGAGGTTAAAATCGCTTTGCATGCTGTGCCGTCGCAACATACGTTAAGTTCGTGCAGGGGCGATACGCGCGCACACGAACTTTGTTGTTACCTGGTTAAGCGACGCTGTTGCCCATAGTACCTACCTACGTATTTTTTACTGAAGACCGGGGTTAGCTTAAGTGACTACTACTCGTTTTTTTGTAAGTCTGTCGAGTAGATATCAACTACCTACAAATCTGCAATGTAAGTAGGTAGTCGATTGGAGTTTTATAACTTGATGCTACTCTTCCCTTGCTGTGATTTTTATATTCGCGAAAATGTGTTGCCGAAAGTTGTTTTGAAAACAATGGAACCACGATAATGCCTGATAAATGTAAAAAAAAATCTCTAGGCATCACATTTTCATGAAAACTGGAATGTTTGTGGTATTACAATTTTATTTCAATGCAACGGTTACCTCAAATCGTTATTTTAATTTACTTAAGTATAAAAAAGTATTGAATTAAGTATATTATTTATATTTGGTACTGACCTACCTCTTTAAATTGCAATAATTACTTAATTAAAGTAGATAAAAATAAAACTTTCCCCTTTTTATGTTTTACTTATTAATTTCAGTTATGAAGCATTTTGTAAGCTTAATTCAAAAAACAATAATCTTTTTGCCCCAGGTCTATAGACAAAGCAATTTAACTGAATCCACAATTCGATGGATATTATTGTAAAAATAAAATATAAGTCATAATAATCTCAATGGAGACAAATTTTACACAATCCGAACACAAAATATAAAGTAGGCTTTATATTTTGTGATCCGAGTAATATAAGGTGACCGTCGCATGATAAAACCCAACGCACACCCGTCCCGACCGTCACGTGTTCTATTCCACGACACGTACTATAATAATTAGGATACTTAATCTATACTTAAGGACTATTTCTCATATCTCTTCTTAATCTCTTGCACAAAATACTAAAAATAATCATTATAAATCAAACTCATTAACATTTCGCCGAGGTACAACATATTGAGTCAAAAACTTTACCAACATTCCAACTAATGTGACAATAAATCATAGCAATGCAATCATTTGTTCTACCTACGTTAAGTGACTACGCGAATATCAGCATCAAAATATTTTCATAAGGTCCAATATTTTACTTCACTTCTGTTATTTACCTATTACCTCGTATTTTCTTATAACACGTAAAAATCCATGAGTGAAATGTTTTATAGTACACAATGATGGGTATAGCTTAATCTGGTAGATTTTTAATTTTATCCTCCTCCCGCTTTCAATGTCTCAATAAATTCGCCACACCCGAAATATCTTAACTTGGATGCTTGGATGTTCTGAATATTTTGATAAGTAGCATTTTTTTTGCAAAATCGCCTATTAATGAAAAATATGAAAGATTCACATCATAACTTAGTCGCTAGTAATAAATAACGCTTTTGAAATTGAAACCAACCTTATAAGTATTTCAGTAATTATTACTTTATAAGCCTTGATCAATTTTAAATCACCTCTTGTTTTGTCAGTCGGTGCCACATTTGCGTGCTGTTTTAGTAGGTTTGTATTAGTAGCGCTTTACGACAAAATACATAGTTTTTATGGTTTAAATCAATAATATGCTCAGGAGGTAATGAATAGGTTATATACCTAGTAAAAGACAAAAACGACGCAATGGAACTTTTAAAGTCTTGTTAAATACATATAAAAAAAAAGGTTAACACCCTACTGTGCATGTTTTTGCACCTGGAGACCATTACCACAATTTATTCCACATAAGTTATACTCGTATACCCTTTACGTTAAACCCCGTTGTTTATAAATCAGAGATTATTTTTAATACGAAGGAAATTGCATCAATTACTTAGATGTATACTGAAAACGTGCAAACTCATTACCTACGTATATAAAGATCGATAGTTATAAATTAATTAATACTAGAATTAAGAAAACGAACGAAACACCACCAAATTAATATTGTCTGTGTTCAACAACAATTTAGCTGATAGAGTTTTAGAAAAAATAGCATCATTACAATAAAATTACCTTAAGCTCCATTGTAATTGTAACAAACATACAATATCCTATGTGCACCTCGCTTAATCTCTAAGAAAGCATCTAGTTTTATTTGTGGCGCCCCCGCCCTAATTGATGTTAGCGCTTAAGTAGGCATTCAGATTTGTCTAAGTTAGACATAGTGTAATACGACTCGTTATATCACACTATGACAAAGGCTCTAGCAATAAGTACCAAACCAACCTATATCTTCAAATCCGACATTATAATGTCGTCTAGTCTAGGTAAATAATACTTAACTCTCTTAAACGACTCTTCTAGTTATGTTCCGTCGTAGAATAGAACATGTACGCTAAAATAATGATATCGATTTTATTATTATTATAAGAAATTATAAAAATCGAAACCAATGTAATACAACAACCATTTATGGAATTTACAAAACAGTTTTTATGGAAACCGTTGGCTTCGAAATATTATGTTGTTAGAGATTTTTATATGTCTAAGTAACTATTTTACAATCTCAATGTCAACAATAAAATTATCCTTATGATAATAAGTACAACATAACGATTTACTTTAAGTGATGATTGCTCAATTTTAAGAATGAGTATCTATTTCGCTACTGGATTTTTCAACATAACAATAAATCTTTAAATGACATAATATGTGTAACGTTTAAAACAGATAATTATTATTACCTACCTATTTTATCCAGATTTTATCAGAAATTTTGTTTGTCACACTCAATACCATTTTATTATTATTTTCAGGATGCATTGTTTATGTTTAAATATAAATTATATCGCTTTTCAATTTAATTTTACATCAAAGTACGTGTAAATAGAAATGTTAACAAAAGATACGCGTACCTACATATTTCGTGTATTAGGTACCTACCTATAAATATGATCAGGAATTGAAAGTAAAGATAAAAATGTTGATAAGTATTTGAAAAATTATTAATAAACACAATTTAAAAGTAATGTGTACAAAAGTAAATCTTGAGTATAAACAGTTGAACATAAAGGCTTTTCATGTAAAATTATAAATGGAGAAAGTATTATATTGACGAGTTTGAGTCGATCCGAGCATGATTAGGGAACGTATTGGTGCATAGTAACCCTATTAAGTAAATAATAATGGTGACCTAATCTATAAGAATTAAGCACATTGGACTGCTCGCGGTAGAGTAGCGCAGCTCAATTGTAGAGATATAAGTTTGTAATTACCTATTTATATTGTTAATAAAACCGTTATACATAGAAACAAATTGTTTTACTTTGCTGAATACCTTAACACACAATCATTTAATTCGAAAATAATCTCATCATTACCTAGAATACCTAGTTAACATAGGTGTAAGAATACCAAATCTAGCTAGACAGAATTTATTACTTGGAGGTTTGTATTATTAAAATTCAGGTTGCACTTATTAAAAAATTTATTAAAAAGATTGTCATGTTCAATTAGGCGCATTGCTGTTATATTAAAATTATTAAAAAGTAACAGTTACAGTTAGTAAAAAGTTATTTTAACTTGCAATCAAAAAACAAATAAATCGGGACTGTCGAAAACACTGGTACCCATAGTATCAGATTCTTGAAAGAAACTTGACATGAACTTTTCAGCTTGCTTACTCTGTTCTACTAGCTTTTTAGTTTCTGATGCGGCGGCTTTTCGAGCACGGCTATCTTTGGGAATAATGAAAAATGTATCAAAATACCCTGGTAAATCTTCTTTTTTATTTGTTGTTGTTTTCTCGGTATTAACTGATGCTACTGTAGTATCTACAGGACCACTTTTATATTCTAGTGTTGGAACATTTACATCGACGGATCGATTCCGATCAGATAATTCGTTTTTCGTTTCATTCATTATCTTTTTAGCGACATCTAGAAAGGTTAATGGTAAATCACTTATACCTATTTCTTTGTTGATTTCCTTTTCCAAAGTACTGTTTCCGTTTTGTGCATCAAGTTCATGCATTATAGTTTCAATTCCCTCAGAATCGTCCTTTTTTTTCATGGTTTTAAATTGATCATTTATCAGTATGTATACTTTATCTGACTCAGATTTTTCCGATTCATTTGCAAGTAAAACATCTTGATCATTACTTGGGCTTAAAACTTTCAAAATTTCATTAAGTATATGCCTTATTTCAGCTGCATCGTGGGGATTGGTTTCTTTCAATTCAATTTCGTGAAGTATTTTAACGTCTTTCCAAAGGTTGTCTAGAGTCGGGTGAATATAATCAATTTTCATTTTACTTAAACTTTGCTTCACATCATCAGTTAAATTATCCAGTTCACTATGTAAGATCACACCTATTTCAGACAATCTATCAGTTGTATTTTTGAGTCTTTTTGTTACTTGTTTGATACTTTTGTGAGTATCATGGTTTTCGATGATGCCCAACATTTTATCCTTAACTTTTTCAACAGAAACATTTACTTCTTCAGACATCCTTTCCGATAAAGATTTTTCACTTTGAACACTATGGCTTGAAGGCGTAGCTGTTAATATCGGAGGTGAAGGTGAATAACTATCAAGGCTCTCTTGAACAGAAGATGCTCCTGAAGATGATTGACCTCCGCATCTTTCGTCGTAGTCTGACGATTCATGGAAGGTTCCACCTAACGCCAAAGCTTTTTTTACAGCTAAAATAGTGCAGCCTAAAGTTGTTCTCACATCCGTAACAACATCACTAAAAAGTTTTCCAACACTATCTTCGACTAACGACATCGCGCTATCAAACTCATCGAAGAACGACGCTGACGCCTGAAAAGATTACAAATAATTATTATCTGCTTACTACTATTTCTGAACTTCACATTATCCCATCTAACCAGTTAAATATTAGATCCTTACCTTTGTATGGAGATTTTTTAACAAATTGCATTTTCCATAGTAGCATTTTCATAATTTATTTAACAACCGTAAACGCTATTGTAACAAAACTTTTATGTACAAATGTTTGAACATTAAGCTAATTTAGGCAACATAACTTAAGCGATGAAAAATAAATTAAGGCTATGTTACAAAGGACAGTGGTCATTTTCGCTAGCAAAAAAAAGAGTCACTTTCAAGGTGTTTTTTAATGCTAAGAAAACAAAATAAATAAACTTTCATTTATTTGATGTGATATCCAGCAAATGCTTAATATTTTAAATCACAAGTTATGAGGTTCTGTGTATGAGAAAAAAAACACCTATTTCATAGGTAAGGACCCAAAATTTTAATTTGTTTAAGGTTATTAATAGTGTGGTAATTTACTTACATGTGACAAAAGGACGCATAAAATAACTGTTGTTACTTTCATTTTTCTAACGTTTAATTTATACGCACGGAGCTAAAGGTCTCTCAGCAGATTCGAACCGACTCGCGGATATTCTACATTATTGTTCTTTTATGGATGTTAAATTTACGTTTATTTATTCTGTGAAAATACACAAGACGACTACGTAGTAACATCTGTACTAATATTAGCCTCGTTAGGATATAAAAAAAGCCTTCTGTTAAATCCTCAGCGCATCACGAACGTGCTATCATTATGAACGTGAATAAAATACTATATCAGGATTTTGTTATATCTTAGCCCCAAGGATTATAACATAACGTAGTACTTAAAATAAAACGAGAAAATATATTATATACTGAATCGTTTATTGACTTAATTTTAAAGTATCACAAATATTATCAATTATCATTACACATTCAACTGACACGCGTCAAAATAGTTAATGAGTACTTATTAGCTATTACAAATGATATAAAAGTGAGCAATGACGAATCACAAGTTCGAGTACTCTATTCTATATGAATAACTACAGTTAACACAATGCCATGTTATTTGCAAGTAGTATTATTTATTTTGGAACTTCATATTCAATGTTACAAAGAGTCACGGCATATAGCTACATAACTACATAATATGGTACATACATTGGCACTTCACGTGGCTATTTATTAGTGATCGGATTTTTGCCATTTTTCCACAAAAACAATCATATAAGATTGGTTGATATTTATTTCCTTTGCGTTACTTGCACGAACGAAAATATTATAATACAAAGACACAGTTAGCGGCCATGCGTGTGTTTGTGATGTTTGGAAACACGAATATTTGAACGAGTATAGCGAATACGCTAATTCTACACGAATATCCATGTGAAGTGCTGCCATAATTAAAAATGTCGAGAAGCATAGCTGATCTAAATCAGTTACGCAGGTCGAAAAGGTTTTAGTTACTGAAATAAAAAATATGTAATAATGTACTTTCAGTACTTAAACAATTCAATAAATATTTTAGCCATATCATGTCACGAAGTATTTCTTTATATAATAACTGCCTGCTTACACAAGATTTTAAAATTATAATATAGACACAGAATACTCTCACTTTGATTCTAAATACTGAAGGTAAAAGATAGTACATTTATTGTCAGATTACTATAATACATTAAATAAAGTTTTAATGTCATATGAAGAAAGTACCTAAGGCATTCATGAGTAATATTATCTGAATACGTCAATCTTACTGATTATAGATACTTTTCCATGGTTTGACGTCCGAGATTTCGAAATGTACTAATTATATGTGAAGTGAATAAAGTATAAAAATGTACTTATACGAATAGTAAAAAAAGCTGTCGTTAAAATAACTGCACAAATTCAGGTAAAGCAAACTAGTATCATAATTTTAATTAAGAAAAACATTTTAGAATGATAAATTAAATAATTTAGTTATCATTTTTTTTTTAATTTTTAAATTTGAGATTTTTGCATTTACAATGCTATTTTTAAACAATACTAAATAATATACTAGAAAAAATACGACTCGCACCAGATCAATTCCCGTCTGAGTATTGATCTGGTGCGAGTCGTATTTTTTCTAGTATATTATTTAGTATTGTTTAAAAATAGCATTGTAAATGCAAAAATCTCAAATTTAAAAATTATATAGCTATTTCATCTTAATCAATTGTTAAAATATCTGGAAAGATATTTCAATTGAATGTCGAGGTAATTCCTCACATTGGTGAAATAACGCTGGCTTACAGCGTAAGAGTTTAGGATATACTAGGAAAAATTCGACGATGTCACTAGTGACTCGGTAGCTCAGCGGTCAGAGCATTGGACCGGATATCCAAAGGTCGCGGGTTCGATTCCCGTCTGAGTATTGATCTGGTGCGAGTCGTATTTTTTCTAGTATATTATTTAGTATTATCATTTTTTTATCTACGAGTTGTTAGAAACATTAGCAATTATAATGGTATGCTGTACATAATTAGTAATATTTTGTAGATAATCTACTTGAAACCAAAAATATTTGTTTCATAAATAAATAATCAATTAAAGTTATTTCATCACGTAACATTAACATTAGAATTTTTCACTAAATAATTTAAAAAATACAATAATTGGATTTTTATAAAAATTTCCTATAAATACTACAAAAATACTACAAACTTCTTATAAAATATTCATATAGAAATAAATCGTTAACAGAATTAATGGTTTCAAAATAATAAAAAGAATATATTTGTACCAAATTTTACAAGCTCAGTTTGTTTGAATCATTGATAAACATACTAAGGTAAACATATACATGTACGATTAAATGATCATAAGATTTGATAAACAATAAGGAATAAATTATACATACCGTTAACTTTTTATTTATTTATTTTTTCATCTAGTACCGCAAATTTATAAAATAATTTAGTATTTTTTGTCATTATTATTTAAAGTAAATTACAATTTCTATAATTTTAATTGCTGTCTATTCAATGAAATGTTAGTGTATTTTCAGTATGTATGAGAACTAGTAAATATCTTCATTTAAATATTACCATTACTTAGCCAATAACTGTGGGTTTCTGATAATAAATAAACTTTATATTGTCAAAACTCCAAAAACGGTTTGGCACTTTTATTTAGCATCTATAACAAAGTTGTCCTTAAAATCTACTTATATTATACAAGACGTGTCTGAACCATAATATTTATAATTAGGTATATCAATAATGATTCAAGTGATTATAAATACAAAATAATAATTTAACATGTTCTCCCTAAATTCTCTACGTAATTAATACCTCCATCTTTTATGAGTTTCAATTGAAAAAGATATTGTCAAAAATTTGAACACTTTGGCTGTTTCCAGATGTATGGATGAACATTTCGAATATCATTACTTTACTACGACGCTAGCTGTACAATCTATTGATGCATATAGAACTATTATAGATTATTAAAATAAATGTTCGATGTGAAACCATAGCGACCACACCGTGAGGCCGTCGTCTCATGGCACTGTTCTTGACAAAATATCTATGTCGCAGCCAACTGGCTTAATCAGCCGCTTCATTAACAGCCTTGCCTTTTCATTTAACGGCGCCGTTCAATAAGCAGCCTAAATGATATACAGCCATCTAATTGAATGGTTTGGTTGTAACGTGAGCGTGCCGACCCTTTCCCCAGAGTAAAAACTTATTTCTCAATTTCAAATTCGAAAATATATCAAATTTTCATTTTGTTCCGAAAGACTAATAATTCAAATATGATGTGTTCATTGTCATTAGACTTGTTTTACCGTTTGCACGTCAGTCCAAGAAAAATAGCAGCAAAGAAATGTTTTATTAATCAAACTTTAAAATATTTGTATAATGTGACCTAGAAATGGAATAAGTACCATAATTATCATGTAATATTTAACAAGATAAAATGTACGTATACAGGGGAGCTCGGTGGCGCAGTGGTTTAGCGCCTGGCCCAGCGATTGCGGAGGTTAAGCAACGGTCGCAAGGGTCGGTCATGGGATGGGTGACCAAAAATTTATTATCTCGAGCTACTCCGTGCTTCGGAAGGCACGTTAAGCCGTTGGTCCCGGCTGCATTTTGTAGCGGCGAGATTATACGCTACATAATAAATGATGAAGAAATGCAGGAGCAGCGAAAAGTATGCAATTGAGCGGAGCGGCATCTACCAAGCGCCGCACACAAACTACACAACACGCCGTACAACAATGATACACATCGAAGTTCACTAGATGGCGCCTGAAGCAGAAAGAAATGACGATCAGTATGGCGAGCGAGAAATCAATATGGAAATCTTACATCTCGCTAACGGAGTTTTCTCAGCGACTCAGCATATATACAACTACCAACCAAGAACGGTTGGACCGCGGTCCCCGAGCACAGTCACCTAGCTCGGTGGAAGTACTTCCCTTTTCGCTGAATATCTGGCGAAGAGTTCCTGCCCCTACATTGGTGACCACCGACACTGGACAGCAGCAACCTTCTGGAGATTGGAGCAACAACAAGGTATCACCCCTCATACGATCGAGATTGGAGCAGCCATCAGGGTCCACGATCAGCAGAAGAATGCGACTTGGTCCTGCGGCGATGACTTGGACTGGCGGACGACGGCAACACGGCAGCCCAGCCGGACTGATATCGGCGTGACAGTTCTGCATATGTAGCCATACCGCCCACGGTGCAGCCAGCAGCACACGCCCGTCATGATGGAGACTGGAAGACATTATAAGTCTCTGTGGATGGAGCGTTACTGGCCTAATCAAGTCTCTCAAGAGTTTGAAAGGGGGGAGTGATGTAGCGGCGAGATTATACGCTACATAATAAATGATGAAGAAATGCAGGAGCAGCGAAAAGTATGCAATTGAGCGGAGCGGCATCTACCAAGCGCCGCACACAAACTACACAACACGCCGTACAACAATGATACACATCGAAGTTCACTAGATGGCGCCTGAAGCAGAAAGAAATGACGATCAGTATGGCGAGCGAGAAATCAATATGGAAATCTTACATCTCGCTAACGGAGTTTTCTCAGCGACTCAGCATATATACAACTACCAACCAAGAACGGTTGGACCGCGGTCCCCGAGCACAGTCACCTAGCTCGGTGGAAGTACTTCCCTTTTCGCTGAATATCTGGCGAAGAGTTCCTGCCCCTACACATTTGCAGTCGTTAACACCCACCAATCCGCATTGGGCCCGCGTGGTGGATTAATGGCCCGTCCTCCTTATCCACCCATAAGAAAGGCCTGTGCCCCAGCAGTGGGGACATTAAAATGGCTGTGATGATGATACAGGTGTACGCAAGGATAGCCATAGGCAGCTAAAGTCTTAAAAAGAACTTGCCAGTCTTTCAGCAGGTTCTTTATTTTGGAATAAAATTATTATACTGTGAACGCGTGACTTTATATTATTCATTCATCATCCGCTACATGGTTCTTCAAAGACGTTTGATGACTTGCTTAGCCAAGACATTGAAATCAGTGGTGTATGGGAGAAATCTGTTAAGTCCAAAAGGATAATTTTACAGACAAGTTAACTTATCACGAATGTACAAAAACGAAATGGACGAATCCTGAATTACCATGTGTTTACCAGCTCAGTTCTATCACTTCTATTTAAGATGGACTAATCAGTACCTAATAGATAAAAAATATAGAAAAAATTCAATAACACCACAGAAATATAGTTCCGTTTTCTGTCACCTGGCGTGCTGCGTAAGCCGAGCTGTCAATATGACGTCAACCAGCTGTAATATTTCTGTGTTTCTCAAGATTTTACGAGATTTCAAAACGTTTACACAAGTTATAAGTTCAATGGAAGTGGGTGGTGATTAAAAAAAGGTGTAAATGTTATCTGTTATCGAAAGTTTTAAATAATATTTTGATTAATATGTTATTGGATATAACTAACAGCATCCAGGTAAAGGTGTTTTTGTGAAATTTTTCACAATTTATTGTTTGTTACGTGATATATGAGTGTTTACTGATACTAAATAAATGATTATGATTATTACTGTCACAAGTTTAAATATGAATGTTACTTGTGTTATTTACGGTTTAAGCATCTACCAGCCCGATAATACAATATTATGTAAGACGCACTGGCTAAATGTCATTTAGGCCACTGATTAAATGGAGATGTTCAATTAAATTCTAGGCCGTTAACTTAGCGGCTGATTAAGCCAGTTTGCTGCGACATCTACACCACCAATGACATTTTATATTGAACAAACGTCACCTAGTTTTTAGGCTTATCATTTATATTCTTATCTTGTAAGTACGCCTGTTAAATTTATCTAGTTTACATATTTCCCGAAAACAAATATTACTTTAAAGAATATAATTAAAAAAAACAAGTACTGTGGAATGTAACAAGTGCATGGCAATATACAGCAATTATAATACAAAAGTATCAGCCAATGCAACAAAGTATAAAATAACTAACTTCAAAAAGTAATTCAAAATAAATAGACTTCGTGGTTACATGGTATAAAAGCGTATGAGTGTTTAAATAAAATGTTTATAATAATTAAAATGAATACAATTTTAGCAACAAAATAAATTAAAAGCATATAAACACAAATAATGAACTTATAAAAATAATTATAAATAATTGATTTATAAAGTAACCGATTTATATAGTTATTTTAGTTGTATAGTATAACCTAAGATTAAAACAGTATAAAGAAAAAATCACCATGGCGCCACTGTCGGTGGAGCGCGTAATGCGGGTAAATTTGTCGGGTACATAAAGCCCAAATATCGTATTGGATATACACGGTCGGTACTAATAAACATGGAACATGGCATTCGAAATATCGAGATTCGAAAGGGTAAATCACGCGGTTGCATATTATGGCATTCGCTACCAAACGAAAGATTGTTGCTTTCTCTAGCGCGGCGCGTGCCTCTGAGTTTATCCGTCAAAACTCAGTTATTTTAAAATTAGAAAAAAATTGTAAGACAAGCGCAACTTCTTATAACAACCGTGCGTTTAAAGGTCATGGCACATATAACGGCACCGCAACAGCACCGCTCCAACCCAGCAATTAATTTGTCATTCAAATTAGAGCTTTAAATCATGTGTCGTTAAATATATTTTATAATGTCAATAAGAAAAAGCCAACGGCGGGCGGTCGGCGCGCTTAACGCTACCATACGACTCGACTCGCCGCCGGCTCGCCGCAAGCGAGCGGACCGCGCGCCGACCGCGTGCTTACGGCGCGCCGACCGCGTGCTAACAGCGAGCTGTGACTCCGAGTCGCCAGCGAAACAACATCATATGTAAAATAGCTTACACCTCGCGGACGGCGCGCGGACGGCGCGCGGCCCGCGCGCTTACGGCGCGCTGGCGGCTAGCCGTAGCCTAAATTCGAGGTGACGCCGTGCTGTTGCTGTGCAGTTGCGGTGCCGTTATAGTGTGCTGTGACCTTAAGGCTCCCTCATGCAATAGTTCTAATGGAAAGGTATCCTTGCTACCCACCAATGCTCCTAATCCCATTTTATTTGTTATTTAAATACATTAATGTATTGTACAGTTTTGGCCTTATAAAAAACATTTGCGGTGCTAATTTAAAATTCATTGACACTTAATAAACTGTGCTTGTTTATAATTCTAAATGAGCATAAATAGACTGTACGATAAAACATTCAAATAGTTTAGTATTCATTAATAAAACGCGATCTTAAACTTAAATATCTATACATTTAATACTATGTCTATGATATTTTGATCAGATATGTAGAACTTATATCTCGAACAATTTAGAATATCAACAACCTCTGTAGTAACTACTTTGTATGTATTGACCAAATACATTATGGCAGTACATGCGCTATCCACACATTAGTTTCGATACGTACAAAAGAGTGTCATTTTCATTTCTTTTAAACAGATTCATTGTAAGAACGACAGTGTCATTACTGGTGGTGAACACAATACATTCCCTGACTCTTTTTAAACTAAACGCTGTCGGAACTGATGTGCGCGGATAGGCCTTCACTCAAACCTAAATAATAATTACACATCCGTACCAAGAAAGTTAAATAGAGATCAATCGCACACATCATCGTATTACGAACGCACCATTCAAATCTTCAGAGTCTGTAAAATTTTACAAAAATACTTTTCGCCAGAACAAGGGATACAAAATAGAGTTTTAAGAGATACGTATTTCGATCAATTTTTGAACACCACAAATGGCAATTGTCTTAATAATAAACTTACCGATTTGCTCGTTTACGTCAAGGCTGGGGGACGTCATCGTCAATTTTGGGCGACACTGAGCGTTCTCGCTTCGGCGGTATGGGAAGCGCGGGTGCTTCGTAGCAGGGGTTTATTGGATCGATGTTGCTTTCATCCCGCTTGGGGGGGATCGGTGCTACGTTGAGTTTAGGCAGGGGCGGTATAGGGGGCGTGGGCGATTCTCCCCGCGGGAGGGGTGCGATCGGCGTCGCGTTCGCGATCGGCGTCGCATTCGCGTTCGGCACGGTGATCCCGTTAGCCATCCGTTGGTAATGCTGTTTCCATTTATTCATCGGAGGAGTATAATTCAGGTGATCGTATTCCATTTCTGAAAACACACTTACATTAGTATTTGGCACATAATATTAAGATACAACTTAGCACACATATTAAGTTCAGTCAGGGGGGGCCCACTCCACGCTTAAACTTTTATATTAGCCTACTGCTCGCGGCTGACTCAGTCGAGCCAGCGCACGAGGGATGTCATGTCGGTTGAGACAGAGCAACGTGACAGAAAATTCAAAATTCAAAAATAATTTATTCAGTCTAGGCTGTTACAAGCACTTGTGAATGTCATAGAAGCTACGCCATCGGTTCGCAAACCCTAAGCGGGAGACCTTGTAACGAGAAGAACCGGCAAGAAACTCGTCAAGGGCTGCTTTTTTCTCCCTGTATATTTCGTACAGAGTCGTCAACATTGAAAAATGAGCTCCACGTTTAAAGTGAGGTCATTTTCCATCACAATAATTAACAAAAGTTTGCACACAATGGGTAGGTAGGTTAAAATTAAATATATCTAATACATTCAGATAGGTAAATGTGAGAGTAAATAACTTTCAACTAGTTGAAAAATCACTCTGTCTGCTACTCGAACCAAAAAACACTTGATGCAAGACATAAAAAGTAAAAACGCAATTCTTACAATTCAATATGCGTTAAGATAGGTACTCAGAAGCAGACCCATTCCCACTGGCAGCACCCGTTCACGAGCATGACGCATGGACCAGCCATCGCTTCGCTCAACCGCAGACACGACACCACCGCAGAAATTTCAATTTCAATATCGAAAAAGATGGAAACTTATGTTTGGGTTTTTATACGAGCAAAGATAATATCTGCATACCATAACCCTCCTTGTGTTTAATTTCGTCATACACATGGTCCAGTTTGTTGTCGTCGTCTATGAAGTGGTACAAGTTTGGATTGTTCGCGTCAGCATCCTTGTTTTTCAATGACGCGAGGGGGTCGTATGTACTCGAAGGAGCTACAACAAATAAAGATAAGTTACATTTACATTACAATGACTAATAAGAGACTTTGTCCATCAGCCATTTTAATGTCCCCACTGCTGGGGCACAGGCCTTCCTTATGGGTGGATAAGGAGGACGGGCCATAACCCACCACGCGGGCCCAATGCGGATTGGTGGGTGTTAACGACTGCAAATGCAGCCGGGACCAACGGCTTAACGTGCCTTCCGAAGCACGGAGGAGCTCGAGTTAATAAATTTTTGGTCACCCATCCCATGACCGACCCTTGCGAACGTTGCTTAACCTCCGCAATCGCTGGGCCAGGCGCTAAACCACTGCGCCACCGAGCTCCTCCATAAGAGACTTTACACAAACATATTTAGGCAGGCCTAGGGGGCATGACCACCGAAACGTGATATGATATAGCAATTTATCACGTTTAACTGTCAAAAACAATGGATTTTGACAGTTGAGTGTCGATAAAACGCTATATCACACGATATATTATAATAAATCATGTTTCGGTGGTCATGCTAGGGGGGCAAGGCTGAATAAATTATAACAATAGTAATAGTAAGGAACCGTGTAGACGTGAGGAACAGTCAACGACACATTGGGCTACCACAGCATGTCTTTCCTCAATCAATTTTATACTTAATGTGAAGATTTTAAGGTTCAAAATTAATTTGCGATTTTTGTCAGTTTGTGTAACTTGACGCGCTGCTGACTCTATATACAACAAGCAGTGAAAAAATTGGTACCTGTTAGAGGTGCAGAAGAAGGTAAAATAATAATTAAGGGTTGTTTTGTTATTGCTAATGACTTCAACTTGTTTTCTAGATTTTAGACGACCGGAGAGGTGCAGTGGTCAAAATGCCTGTCTACCACACAAGAGGTCCCGTGTACGATTCCCGGCCGGGCAGAAGTTGAAATGATGTTTTTAAATTTGAGATTTTTGCATTTACAATGCTATTTTTAAACAATACTAAATAATATACTAGAAAAAATACGACTCGCACCAGATCAATACTCAGACGGGAATCGAACCCGCGACCTTTGGATATCCGGTCCAATGCTCTGACCGCTGAGCTACCGAGTCACTAGTGACATCGTCGAATTTTTCCTAGTATATCCTACACTCTTACGCTGTAAGCCAGCGTTATTTCATCAATGTGAGGAATTACCTCGACATTCAATTGAAATATCTTTCTAGATATTTTAACAATTGATTAAGATGAAATAGCTATATAATTTTTAAATTTGAGATTTTTGCATTTACAATGCTATTTTTAAACAATACTAAATAATATACTAGAAAAAATACGACTCGCACCAGATCAATACTCAGACGGGAATCGAACCCGCGACCTTTGGATATCCGGTCCAATGCTCTGACCGCTGAGCTACCGAGTCACTAGTGACATCGTCGAATTTTTCCTAGTATATCCTACACTCTTACGCTGTAAGCCAGCGTTATTTCATCAATGTGAGGAATTACCTCGACATTCAATTGAAATATCTTTCCAGATATTTTAACAATTGATTAAGATGAAATAGCTATATAATTTTTAAATTTGAGATTTTTGCATTTACAATGCTATTTTTAAACAATACTAAATAATATACTAGAAAAAATACGACTCGCACCAGATCAATACTCAGACGGGAATCGAACCCGCGACCTTTGGATATCCGGTCCAATGCTCTGACCGCTGAGCTACCGAGTCACTAGTGACATCGTCGAATTTTTCCTAGTATATCCTACACTCTTACGCTGTAAGCCAGCGTTATTTCATCAATGTGAGGAATTACCTCGACATTCAATTGAAATATCTTTCCAGATATTTTAACAATTGATTAAGATGAAATAGCTATATAATTTTTAAATTTGAGATTTTTGCATTTACAATGCTATTTTTAAACAATACTAAATAATATACTAGAAAAAATACGACTCGTGATCTGGTGCGAGTCGTATTTTTTCTAGTATATTATTTAGTATTGTTTAAAAATAGCATTGTAAATGCAAAAATCTCAAATTTAAAAATTATATAGCTATTTCATCTTAATCAATTGTTAAAATATCTGGAAAGATATTTCAATTGAATGTCGAGGTAATTCCTCACATTGATGAAATAACGCTGGCTTACAGCGTAAGAGTGTAGGATATACTAGGAAAAATTCGACGATGTCACTAGTGACTCGGTAGCTCAGCGGTCAGAGCATTGGACCGGATATCCAAAGGTCGCGGGTTCGATTCCCGTCTGAGTATTGATCTGGTGCGAGTCGTATTTTTTCTAGTATATTATTTAGTATTGTTTAAAAATAGCATTGTAAATGCAAAAATCTCAAATTTAAAAATTATATAGCTATTTCATCTTAATCAATTGTTAAAATATCTGGAAAGATATTTCAATTGAATGACGAGGTAATTCCTCACATTGATGAAATAACGCTGGCTTACAGCGTAAGAGTGTAGGATATACTAGGAAAAATTCGACGATGTCACTAGTGACTCGGTAGCTCAGCGGTCAGAGCATTGGACCGGATATCCAAAGGTCGCGGGTTCGATTCCCGTCTGAGTATTGATCTGGTGCGAGTCGTATTTTTTCTAGTATATTATTTAGTATTGAAATGATGTATTTTAATTTCTGTGTCGGGTCTGGGTGCTATCTAAATATATAAAAGAAGACTCTGAGTGACTGACTGACTGACTGACATATCAACGCACAGCCCAAACCGCTGAGTCTAGAAACACCAAATTTGGCACATAGGTTCCTTATGAGGTCTAGGAGTGCACTAAGAAAGGATTTTTCAAAACTCACCCCCCAAGGGGGTGAAACGGGGGTCCAAAGTTTGTATGAAAGTCCCTCAGTTTCAAAGCTAGGATCTTAAAATTTTGTGTTTAGGCTAACGATTGAATATTAATATACACGTGTTACAGCGTCTTTGAAAATTTCACCCCCGAAGGGGTGAAAATGGGGATGAAGTTGTGTATTGAAAATCCTTTATTTTCGAATAAACAATCGCTAAATTTATTATTTAGGCTTATGAATGGAAATCTAACACAATGTAAATTGTTATTGGTACTATTTCAACCCCTATGGGGATGAAATAGGGGTGAAATGGGGTAAAAAAGCTATAAATAGATATGGATGTCGTTATTGTGGTTTTCTGGGATGACAATTGCGAAAATGACATTTATTTTGAAGTCCAACACGGTGGACATGATTTAACCCCTAAAGGGGTGAAAATGGGGTTCAAATTTTGTATGGAAAAATAATATAAAGTAGACATTATAACTTCAAACTTCGTAGGAGTACGTCTAAAAATAAATATAGGCAATCACATATTTTGTGCCCACCCCTCCACCCCTTAGGGAGTAAATGGGGTAAGTAAACATAAAAATCGATATGGATGTCGTTCTTGAGGTTTTATGGGATGGTGATTGCGAAAATGACATTTATTTTGAAGTCGAACACTGTGGACACGATTTAACACTTAAGGGGGTGAAAATGGGGTTCAAATTTTGTATGGAAAAAGAATATAAAATAGACATTACAACTTTAAAATTTGTTGGAGCACGTCTAAAATAAAGAGGCAAACACATATTTTGTTATTTTGAAAATTATCCCTTGGGGTAAGTGGGGTAAGTAAAAATGTAAATCGATGTGGATGTCGTTCTTGCGGTTTTATGGGATGGTGATTGCGAAAATGACATTTATTTTGAAGTCGAACACAGTGGACTCAGCCCCAAGGGACGGGAACGGGAACGGGAGCGGGAGCAGGAACGGGAACGGGATACTAATAACTCTGGACCCAATGCTGATTATTGTAATAAACTAGCTTCCGCCCGCGACTTCGTCCGCGTGGATATTAGAGAAAATCCTTAGGGAACCTTCAACCAGGATCCGAACAGCCGTTTTTACGCGTTTAGGCGGATCCCCACCAAGCAAGCAGCCTCGTGCGAGGCTCACCACACGCGGCAAACGTCTTGCCTCGCGAGGCGGCGCGCTTGGTGGGGCCGCCTAATCGCGTAAAAACGGCTGGTCGGATCCTGGTTGAAGGTTCCGTAAGGATTTTCTCTAATATCCACGCGGACGAAGTCGCGGGCGGAAGCTAGTTATGTATAATAAGATCCATAATCATATCATAATCTAGGTATTATAAGCTTTGCTTAGTTAGGAGCTAGATGGCGCTGCGTGAAATTGTCCAAGCATTCATTTATTTTAAGATTATTAATACAATTGAAAAATATTAGAAAAAATCGACTCACCCATAGCAGCTCAGACGGGACTCGAACCCGCACCCTTAGGATTCCGGCCCAATGCACTAACCAATTATGCTACCGAGTCGCTAGCAGGATTGACGAAATTTTCTAATATCTTTCACGTCTCCGCTGTAGGCCAGCGCCATCTCATCAATGTGAAGTGAATTACTTCGACATTTGAAAGCAGCACCTTTGCAGGTGCTAGACAAATCAATAAAGATGAAATAGCCATATAATTTTTAAACTTTAGATTTTTTATGCATTCACAATGCTATTTTTATATTAAGATTATTAATACAAGGCGGATATATTAAGATTACAAATACAATTTCACGTCTCCGCTGTAGGCGCTGGCCTACAGCGGAGACGTGAAAGATATTAGAAAATTTCGTCAATCCTGCTCGGTAGCATAATTGGTTAGTGCATTGGGCCGGAATCCTAAGTGTGCGGGTTCGAGTCCCGTCTGAGCTGCTATGGGTGAGTCAAATCAAATCAAATCAAATCTTTTTATTGCAATCATGTGGTTAACATAGGTGTACACATTAGAAAACAGTACCAGAACATGAACCCTGTCTAGGGTATCGCAACATAAAATAGTTCTTAATTAAGAAATAACCTAATTAGGTTTAGAAAATAAATAACCAGCATTATCATTATTTTAGAAATTAAATAAAAAACAAACCTAAAGGTCGATTTTTTCTAATATTTTTCAATTGTATTAATAATCTTAATATAAAAATAGCATTGTGAATGCATAAAAAATCTAAAAGTTTAAAAATTATATGGCTATTTCATCTTTATTGATTTGTCTAGCACCTGCAAAGGTGCTGCTTTCAAATGTCGAAGTAATTCACTTCACATTAATGAGATGGCGCTGGCCTACAGCGGAGACGTGAAAGATATTAGAAAATTTCGTCAATCCTGCTAGCGACTCGGTAGCATAATTGGTTAGTGCATTGGGCCGGAATCCTAAGGGTGCGGGTTCGAGTCCCGTCTGAGCTGCTATGGGTGAGTCGATTTTTTCTAATATTTTTCAATTGTATTAATAATCTTAATATAAAAATAGCATTGTGAATGCATAAAAAATCAAAAAGTTTAAAAATTAAATGGCTATTTCATCTTCATTGATTTGTCTAGCACCTGCAAAGGTGCTGCTTTCAAATGTCGAAGTAATTCACTTCACATTGATCAGATGGCGCTGGCCTACAGCGGAGACGTGAAAGATATTAGAAAATTTCGTCAATCCTGCTAGCGACTCGGTAGCATAATTGGTTAGTGCATTGGGCCGGAATCCTAAGGGTGCGGGTTAGAGTCCCGTCTGAGCTGCTATGGGTGAGTCGATTTTTTCTAATATTTTTAATTGTATTAATAATCTTAATATAAAAATAGCATTGTGAATGCATAAAAAATCTAAAAGTTTAAAAATTATATGGCTATTTCATCTTTATTGATTTGTCTAGCACCTGCAAAGGTGCTGCTTTCAAATGTCGAAGTAATTCACTTCACATTGATGAGATGGCGCTGGCCTACAGCGGAGACGTGAAAGATATTAGAAAATTTCGTCAATCCTGCTAGCGACTCGGTAGCATAATTGGTTAGTGCATTGGGCCGGAATCCTAAGGGTGCGGGTTCGAGTCCCGTCTGAGCTGCTATGGGTGAGTCGATTTTTTCTAATATTTTTCAATTGTATTAATAATCTTAGTATAAAAATAGCATTGTGAATGCATAAAAAATCTAAAAGTTTAAAAATTCATTTATTTATTTAGTTCTAAGTAACTTACTTTCAGCAGAACCGCTGGGACGCATCCTTAGTTTGTCCAGGGTAGTATTGTTGATTTTGCTGCCCAAATTGTTCAGGATGTTGTTTGCGTTGTTCAGTAGGGTTGTTGAATCGTCTCCCCGCGCCGACCCTTGGTACGAGTACACTGGATTGTCGAAGTGCTGTTGTTCTGTTGGAAATTAATACGATTGAATTCGACTGGTTCCCAGTGCCAATCAGCTTCTCAATTTTGGGTCATTTAGGATTATCAGGGTAACAAATATTGCTACAAATATTGATAGCTATCACTTATAGTTGCAGACAGATGTTACACAGAATGTATACTATCAAGGAAATTAACATTTGTCTAATTAATAAAAAACTATTTAGTAGTTTAAACATTCAACTTGCTAACTTTCTTAATTATTAACAATAATATTGGATATCCACCACTTGCTGCTTCTAAGTCAAACATTTGCCCATAAAAAACTAACCTGAGGGCTAATCGTCTGATTTCAAAATCTATCGCAATGGCTTTTATTTGACAGATGGATGTGACACATTGCTACATATCTTTGGTATGTTTTTATTTGGGCCAAAAAGAAATGTTAATATGTTAATGTATCATATCTTGAAAGCGATAGACAAAAGATATGCTGGTGGTGAGTTAGGGTCCGCCGCCGTGTAATGCACGTGCACGATCTCCTGCTTGGCGGTAGTAAAATGCGTTTAATTTAACTTTGTACAACTTAAGTGGGTAACTTCAGAGCGCTTTCGGTACAACACGACGTATTTTAATCTGTAAAATATACTTTTCGCCATACAATTACTTATCGAGTTAAGTTGCAGTGGACCATTGACTATTGTCAATTTACAACACTTTTTACAGCAGGACCAAGATGGCCGCCGCCGCTCACAGCAGCTACATTATTATCACTACCAGTAACACAAGTAACTTCAACAGTATAAAGCACAAACCTGGTTGCGAGTTAGGGTCTGCCGTGTAATGCACGTGCGCGATCTCCCGCTTGAGGTTGCGCACGCGCTTCCGGTAGTGCAGGAGAACCAAGATGGCCGCCGCCGCGCACAGTAGCGACACTATTATTATACTTGTGTTACTGGTAGTGACCAGTAACACAAGTAACTTCAACAGTATAAACCACAAACCTAATTGCGAGTTCGGGTCCGCCGTGTAATGCACGTGCGCGATCTCCCGCCTGAGGTTGCGCACGCGCTTGCGGTAGTACAGGAGAACCAAGATGGCCGCTGCCGCGTACAGTAGCGACACTATTATCACTACCATTATCACAAGTAACTTCAATAGTATAAACCACAAACATGGTTGCTAGTTCGACGGCGCGCGATCTCCCGCTTGAGGTTGCGCACGCGCTTCCGGTAGTACAGGAGAACCAAGATGGCCGCCGCCGCGCACATTAGCGACACTATTATCACTACCATTATCACAAGTAACTTCATCAGTAAAAACCACGAACCTGGTTGCGAGTTCGGGTCCGCCGTGTAATGCACGTGCGCGATCTCCCGCTTGAGGTTGCGCACGCGCTTGCGGTAGTACAGGAGAACCAAGATGGCCGCCGCCGCGCACATTAGCGACACTATTATCACTACCATTATCACAAGTAACTTCATCAGTAAAAACCACGAACCTGGTTGCGAGTTCGGGTCCGCCGTGTAATGCACGTGCGCGATCTCCCGCTTGAGGTTGCGCACGCGCTTGCGGTAGTACAGGAGAACCAAGATGGCCGCCGCCGCGCACAGCAGCGACAGGATTATCATCACCACTGTCAGACCGTTTGATGAACCTACTGGACGAAATTGCCGTTAAACTTTAATGTTACGGCTCCCCCTGCGTTAATTAGTGATAATGTCCAAGAACGGGCATTATAAATATTCAGTACTATCGTTTGTAAATTAACGACGTTAAGTCTTGGCCACATCTGCGTCACGCGTAGATTAAAGCTTTAAGCTATGCGTTAAGACGCAGGTGGAGCCGTTGCATAACACTTACACGGATTACTACCACGCATATTCACAAACATTACTGAGGTCTCACACGCCTGCCCGCGGACGCACAGCATCTCAACTACCAATCACACGTAACGTAATACGTTAAATAAACGAACCAATCACAGATCAATATTTCAACTGCAGCAGTGCGTCCGTATAGGCAAGGATCGTTAAGAGTATTGTTCTTGAATATGGATGTTAGATGACCATGATAGACCATGGGTACGTTTATAAATAAATCTATTGCAACAAATAAAGAGAAAAGTAGCTTTGTTATTGCAAAAATATCATTTTTACATTTGTAGTAACTTATTACAGTTTTTAGATGATATTATAAAGTTTTGAAATTAAGGGAGAGATCTCCTACACTATGGAGATAAAACAAACAACCAGTTTCAGTCCATGCGTAAGTTATAGTCGTGGCCACCCACATAATGGCGGGATGTCACAAAATTTAACCCGTTGGTGGCGCTACTGCTGCTGGAGACCTTTGTACGGGCATTTATCGCCGATTTTCCCATTTATTTTAAATTATATCTAATAATGGTTGATACTTTTAAATAATTATTATGGAAATCAGACAGTAATCGAATTAAAGATTGAAGAAAACCAAAATGTGTTGGAAGAAAAATTGATATTTACGAAAAATCGCTTCCAAGTTCCAAAAATTGATAGCAAACACAAAGAAAATAACAAAATGCCAGGTCTACATCTACACTAGCGACATGTTAGTGGTAGTGCGCCGACTGGTGGACGATTTATGAATCAGTAAAAATATCCTGCCATTGGGACGCCAGTCGGTTTTCAAACGAGGTAACTTGGGTCTGCACCAAGGATTGATCGAGCAGTGATCTGATGGCCGTTTAGGGGGTGAATGGCTCCCCCATTCACTCCCTAAACGGCCATCACGGTCGTCCGGTTCGCTTTACACACCCAATTGATCTGATCACAATATTTCTTTATGTTCATCAATGTCAGGATATGTTTCAAAGAACCACTAAAATAGCATTATGGAAATCTTGAAACTGAGAACTCTGATCCTTCCATCTCTTAGAATGCTAATCAGATCAGTTAAGTGTGTACAGCGTTCTGGATCTAGTCCATTCAGTTCCTGGATGGCGATCATCATGTCACAGTTCGATCAATCCCTAGCGAAGAAACAAGGCACTTGCCTTGCGTCTTTAATTATGTGGCCACTACTATATGTTTGTAGGCAAGAGCATTTATTATAATTTTGTTTAGCTTGTAGACTTAGTAGTTTGTCAAGTGAGCTGGCTGGAAATAGCGATCATGTGCAGGCACGTCTATAATATGCATAGGTACAGTTAAGAACGATGTCACTCTAAAAGCTATAGCTTTTTTGAACAGAAATTAATGACAACTACAACAAAGTTCTAAACTTTATACATATTTTTAGACGTGACTGTATGTTAGATTCAAAAATAGACACTACTATTTTTCAAAATATGTTTATGAATTTAATATTTCCTACTGAAATCAGAAACCACAATATGTGTCGTATAATTGTTTGCTTCCAAGTCTAACGCCTGTAGCAAACCTCTGCCGCGAAACAGTACTAGCGAAACCGCGGTAGTGCCGCCCTGATTGTTTCCTATCGACGACGATCACATCTACGTACGGTACCGCGTCATTACTTTCGCGTGTGCCAACGGACGCAGCCGATCGGGTGAAATCTTGCGTGAAAAATCTTTGCATTAGAACAGGCTGTTCACATTTGTTTCGCTTGTCGAAGTCATGGAGTATCTACTGCGGTGTTTCGCGGCGGAGCTGTGCTACAGGCGTAATAGTACATTACAGCCGAGAACGGGAAGCTAAATGTTTTTTTAAAGATTCGTGTGGCCCTGTGAATCGGCCCACCCGGATCACTGCGGGAAGTAATTATTGAAATTCATTTCCGCACTGATGAACCAGACCCCCACGGAAATGTGAAACGCCCCGCATTCCTTTTTCACATGGAATGATAAGATTTCAGAGCATAAGTGAGAAAAGACACTTACCTTCCGCTCTGTCGATGACGATGGCGTCCGTGGCGTGCACGTCGCAGTTCTCCCCGATGAAGTTCCTCTGGCAGACGCAGCCCTTCACGGGGTGGCACTCCCAGTTGCCGTGCGACGAGCAGTTGCACGCCTCCATACAGTGGTCGCCGTAGTAGCCCTCCGGGCAAACTGGAAATATGCGGTTTATTAGTGGTGGAATAAATTAAGCTATTTGCTAATAGCTAGTTAGTAGCTTGTTTTAAAGATAGGGTTTTTGTACTTAATACGAAGGTAACATACTACTATTAGCACGATATATTCAAAGTTGATATATATTTTTAATTACACGTTGTATTTCATAAATAAATAGTATAGTTAGGAACTCAGCTGCTTCAGACACGATTATCGTAAGGTAGCTTCGCGAAGCGCATTTGCGAGCCGTGTTATTTCCGTGCGACTTACCGCTCAATGCGAACCTAGTAGGGAAGTCGACAGAAATCACTCATTCACAAAGCAGTACTCACACTGCGTGCAGTAGTTGCCGGTGTAAAATGCCGGGCAAATTCAAGGCGGCTTCTTACAAAGCTGTTATATAGTATTTTATATGTCAGAGGGTTCTTAAATGGTTTACCAATGCGCAACAGGAAGCCGAGCTGTTTGTACGACTTGCTAATAATGGAATCAATGTGGGGTATGAAGGTCAATTCAGAGTCCATAATAACTCCGAGATCCCGAATTTGGGTCACTCTATTAAGAACAGTATCACTAATTTTGTAGTCGTAAGATATTGTCTGCTTTTTTTTTTGTGAAACTTATAACATGACATTTGTCCAAATTTAAAGATAATTTATTTTCATCACAAAAGGTTTCAAAATTTCTTAAATCAGCCTGTAACAAATCACAGTCGCCAATATGACGAATTACCCGGAAAATTTTGGTATCATCGGCATAAAGAAGAACTTTTGAATTAACAATTGATTTAGACACATTATTTATATAAATATTAAAGAGTAATGGACCCAAATGTGATCCCTGCGGGACTCCCGAAGTAACAGGTTTATAATTTGATATAAGTAGTGGTGCAGTACTCACACTGCGTGCAGTAGTTGCCGGTGTAGCCGGGCTGGCAGCGGCAGTAGCCGTCGTTGGGCCGGCACGCGGACTCGTGCGCGCACCGGCACGGCTGCGTGCACTCCGCGCCCACCGGCCCGCGCTAGCTCCTACAGTAGTGGTGCAGTACTCACACTGCGTGCAGTAGTTGCCGGTGTAGCCGGGCTGGCAGCGGCAGTAGCCGTCGTTGGGCCGGCACGCGGACTCGTGCGCGCACCGGCACGGCTGCGTGCACTCCGCGCCCACCGGCCCGCGCTAGCTCCTACAGTAGTGGTGCAGTACTCACACTGCGTGCAGTAGTTGCCGGTGTAGCCGGGCTGGCAGCGGCAGTAGCCGTCGTTGGGCCGGCACGCGGACTCGTGCGCGCACCGGCACGGCTGCGTGCACTCCGCGCCCACCGGCCCGCGCTAGCTCCTACAGTAGTGGTGCAGTACTCACACTGCGTGCAGTAGTTGCCGGTGTAGCCGGGCTGGCAGCGGCAGTAGCCGTCGTTGGGCCGGCACGCGGACTCGTGCGCGCACCGGCACGGCTGCGTGCACTCCGCGCCCACCGGCCCGCGCTAGCTCCTACAGTAGTGGTGCAGTACTCACACTGCGTGCAGTAGTTGCCGGTGTAGCCGGGCTGGCAGCGGCAGTAGCCGTCGTTGGGCCGGCACGCGGACTCGTGCGCGCACCGGCACGGCTGCGTGCACTCCGCGCCCACCGGCCCGCGCTAGCTCCTACAGTAGTGGTGCAGTACTCACACTGCGTGCAGTAGTTGCCGGTGTAGCCGGGCTGGCAGCGGCAGTAGCCGTCGTTGGGCCGGCACGCGGACTCGTGCGCGCACCGGCACGGCTGCGTGCACTCCGCGCCCACCGGCCCGCGCTAGCTCCTACAGTAGTGGTGCAGTACTCACACTGCGTGCAGTAGTTGCCGGTGTAGCCGGGCTGGCAGCGGCAGTAGCCGTCGTTGGGCCGGCACGCGGACTCGTGCGCGCACCGGCACGGCTGCGTGCACTCCGCGCCCACCGGCCCGCGCTAGCTCCTACAGTAGTGGTGCAGTACTCACACTGCGTGCAGTAGTTGCCGGTGTAGCCGGGCTGGCAGCGGCAGTAGCCGTCGTTGGGCCGGCACGCGGACTCGTGCGCGCACCGGCACGGCTGCGTGCACTCCGCGCCCACCGGCCCGCGCTAGCTCCTACAGTAGTGGTGCAGTACTCACACTGCGTGCAGTAGTTGCCGGTGTAGCCGGGCTGGCAGCGGCAGTAGCCGTCGTTGGGCCGGCACGCGGACTCGTGCGCGCACCGGCACGGCTGCGTGCACTCCGCGCCCACCGGCCCGCGCTAGCTCCTACAGTAGTGGTGCAGTACTCACACTGCGTGCAGTAGTTGCCGGTGTAGCCGGGCTGGCAGCGGCAGTAGCCGTCGTTGGGCCGGCACGCGGACTCGTGCGCGCACCGGCACGGCTGCGTGCACTCCGCGCCCCACCACCCGGCGGGACACGCCTCGCCGCACCGCGGGCCTCGCCATCCCGGCAGACATTGACATTTACCTGCCACAAATAAGGCACATCTCTCAGCAGGGCACTTACTTACCAGTGACAACGAGCCGTAATATCTGACCGAAGATGCATCGAGCGAGCGTATCGTCTGGAGTACGACGATTCACGACGCATCATCGGTTAAGTGAGTAAGTAAGGTTGGACAATTTATTACACATATAAATGTTTGTGCTGGCGTTACGCGATCGATGATGCGCTGCGCATCTTCGGTCCGATATGTAAGCACCCTAACTTCAACCTGCTATTACGGTAACGAGGTTCAAATTGTACACATCAAATGATCGTCGCTTACAAAGTGGTCACTTATTGTGGGCTCACTTCGACAACCACACTGCATTTTATAACAGTAAAAATCCAAGAGAATCCAAGAACGTTATTGGGAACTCTCTAATTCTTTAGTGTAATTTTATTTTCGCTTAAGTACGATAAAAAAAATACACAAAATTCATCAAAAAATAATGAAATTTACTATTGGATTTACTTACTATTTCTTTAAAAACTATATATTAATAAAAAACAACATAAATGAATATCACATATTAGAAAAAAGTACGAACCAGTGACATGATGACAATCGGCGCCATTTTTACAGTTGCATTTCTCTTTGCAGTTAACCCCAAAGGTGCCAAGCGGGCAAGGATATTCACAAGTTGCCCCGGTAAAGCCACTAGGACACGAGTAGCTGCCAGTCACGGGGTCACATGTTGTGACACCTTCACCTAGAACAATCCATATTTATTCATAAAAATGTGAAAGTAACTCTATTTGTTACCTTTTCACACCTGAACCACTGAACCAAACAGGGTTGAACCTCTTAGTAGTGGAGGCTGGCATAGTGGTAACATTTTTTTTAATTTTTGGCGGGGATTTCGGAAATGTAGCGGCGCATGACGAAACCTGTGTATACCGATAGGGGATTTAT
Source organism: Agriphila geniculea (assembly GCA_943789525.1). Classification (NCBI taxonomy): domain Eukaryota; kingdom Metazoa; phylum Arthropoda; class Insecta; order Lepidoptera; family Crambidae; genus Agriphila; species Agriphila geniculea. The sequence goes on along the minus strand of OX038882.1, from coordinate 12,682,792 downwards.
GGATGAACAAAAAGTCTCATGATAAAAAGTCCTAAAGCGCAAGCGTTGCAAGATAATCCGTGGAATAAGTTTGAATTTTTATCTATTCCGAGATAATCCATGTTAAAGATCCTATATCTTTAACATGGATTATCTCGGAAACGTTGTGCTTTAGGACTAGGTTTTATCATGCGCCGCAATATTTTCCGAAATCCCCGTCAACAATCAAAAATTATGGTTACCACTATGCCATCATGTTCAAACCCTACGGCTAACGGCACTAAAGTCTACCTTTTGTTGCGAAAATTAATATCGAATGGAATGAAATAAGGGATAAAAGGGATGAAATGAGGAGCTCGGTGGCGCAATGGTATAGCGCTTGGCCTAGTGATTGCGGAGGTTAAGCAACTTTCGCAAGGGTTGGTCATGGGATGGGTGACCAAAAATGTATCATCTCGAGCTCCTCCGTGCTTCGGAAGGCACGTTAAGCCGTTGGTCCCGGCTGCATTTGCAGTCGTTAACACCCACCAATCCGCATTGGGCCCGCGTGGTTTGTTATGGCCCATCCTCGTTATCCACCTATAAGGCAGGCATGTGTCCCAGCAGTCGAGACATTAAAAATGGCTGATAGTCTAACTTAAGTTTGTATTGGAATTGGTACCCAGAACTAAGTTCACGCGGGACGAAGTCGCGGGCGGCCGCTAGTATTACATAAACATGTAGCTGTTACTATTTTTATTCGAAGTTTACAATTACAAATCATAAACACCATACATGCACAATTACACAATACGTATTGTTTTTTTCGTAAAATGCAACAACTGTACGTGGTTTTCTTTCACAATAACAGTAATAGAACCGTATCGTCACTACAAACTGCGGCGGTGAAGCATTTTTCGCTGGAATCGGTAATACGATGGGTAACACAATAGTAGATTATACAACAAGTGAAAAAAGAGGTAATTTAGTTCGAGGGACTAAGTTGGATCGCGAGAGTAGTGAAGGATTCTAGAGTTGAATCCCGAGCGTAGCGAGGGATTCAAAAGTAGAATCCTGAGCGAAGCGAGTGATACAAAGAACCGAGATAAAATTTTTTTTTCACGAGTTGTGTACTCTACTTTTTACCATTGACTGCGAGAAAACAAATAGCAGTACTTATAGTATTTATAGTTATTACCTTTTTATTATTTAGGTAGGTAATCAGTAATATTTAAACATTAGAAAATAGTGAAACTAGAAGTTTTCCAATGACATAAAACAACCACGCTAAGAGGGAAATTACATGATCGGTCTGGCATCAGTCCATTTCATCAGTTTGTAAATAGACTCTACTATATATAGACTTTGAATTTTTACAGTCTGAAGATCGTACCAGACTAATGGAATGGACTGATGCAATGCAAGACTGAACATCTAATTCCCTTCTATTACATAGAAAGGAACCCAAAGATAAGACACTAAAAAGAACCTAAATAAAATTGGCGGGAGGCTTTATCTATGGAATAGCTCCATACTTTCAGCATGTTTATTTTTTTTGTACATAATTCATACGATGCGCGCTTGTTCCAAATTCAAAATATTTTTATTCAATCGGTGAATAAAACAGCGTTTTATTCACTCATATCGTTGAATTAAACGCATTTTTCGAGTGGCGATGGTAAAAAAATAGTTTCTCCTTCTTTCCTGTTAAAAAATATAGGTAGGTGCAGGGCGCGCAGGGCTGGCTACAGTCCGGCCCGCTCCGTCCCTCGTATGCCTGTATACAGGGTGGATTTTTGAGACGGTACTTTAACCGTTATAGTTACAGGAAAACGTTTCTAGGAAACCATCCATAACTTTTTAAGATATACTGAACTGCATTCACAGATTTAGGAAAAAAAATTAACGTTAGCAAAAAAAATGCTAACATACCAAAAACATTTTTTTTTATGCCAGTCGATCCTATTTCGTGTGGGGATCAAAAAACTCAGTGGGACCATTTAAGGTATGTATGAGTACTAGAAACGACAGAAATCGCCAAAAACTTTTCCCATACATTTTGTACTGAAAAACGATAAATCAACTCGAAATGTATTTTATTGCGAAATGATCCTATTTTTATTGCGAAATGATCCTATTTCTTACTGTGATCAAAATGCTCTTTAAGGCCCGTATTTATAAACCGCTCTCAATACCGATCTCAAGATCGATCTCAGCTGATACTCTCTCAAGATGTGAGCAGCATCTTAAGTTGGATATTAATTAATAGTCAGATATCAAGAGCGTATCAAATGAAATCGATCTCAGCTCTTAAGATCAATCTTAAGAGCAGGATCTTAAGTTCACGGTGGTTTTTATACAGTAAAATGACACTTTTGAATTAAGATTGAATGATTAACGTTTCGTTTAAGCTGTGTAGAATAGTTAGTTCAAATTACAAAAAATAATAGTTTTATAATTGTACTCTCATAAATTAATGCAAAACATTTTAGACAAGTGGTAAAATTAAATATTTATTTATATTACTTTATTTACACATAAATAATAATAATAATAATAATAATATTTATTTTCACACCACAATCATAGACACACATACAGACTACGAACAAAGATTCTAAGGAAACCTAACTCCTAACAAATATTGCTTAAAAAATGGCTCCTTCACATATTCTGTAACACAAGAAGGTCGCAAACTCAGCAATGAACTAGTAAAAACATACCTTATTACAATGCACGCATAATCGGTATTAGGTTGTATTCTAACGCATATCACGTTTTCTATTGACTGGTGTTTGAACGCAGATCAAACATGATTGGCTATTTGGCTCGCTTCGTGTCACTCATTGGGCCGTTGTTGTGCCTTTGTCATTGAAGCGAGGACGGTGTAATGTAGAATGCAGTCAGTACACCTAACCTGCTAAGGGCACTACGGCCGGCGCGGTGGGCGGCGGCATCATAAAATTGTTTAATGAAATTAGTACATAATTATTTGTTAGATATAATGTTTGTTTTATTATTTAGAAAGACGACTTAGTAAAGACCGCTCGAATACGCTGAATGTAAGTCGTCTGTAACTAGTCGCTCTGGAAAACTAAAGGAGACATAATGTCAGCAGTGGACGTCTTTCGGCTGTGATGATTTTATTGTTATTTTATTTTATGATAATTATAAAATAGTGATGTTGATGAATGATGATCATATTAATTGGTAAGACACTTGATTTCAAGAAGGACTAAAATTAGGTAAGGTTTTGGAATAAAATAGGTATGCTTAATAAAAAGGAATGTATTATGTAGATTTTTTTTCATAACATATAAGTACATAATGTAGATAATTATCACATTGGCGCGAGCAACGCCTTAATACGTCTTTTAGAAGTGTGACTGATAAAGAATAACGTATTAATACGTTGCTTTATTTTTGTTTTTCTCATAAAAAAGCATGCTTTAGTTGGCAGTATAAAATTCTTATAGCGACACCTTTTTAACCGACTTCAAAAAAGGAGGAAGTTCTCAGTTCGTTGGAATGTGTTTTTTATAGCAGCGTATTCCACCAAGTCAAAATTTATTCTTGTCAAAAATCTTTTTCAAATGCAGACTATTTTAACATGCTTATTGACCGGTGCGCGAATATCTAAGCAATATGGGAAACGGAGGTTTGGAAGAGGTGGACCAACTCCGTAGCCAGCGCGATCGCCAGATTTGACACCCCTTGAGTTTTATTTGTGAGGTCATGTTAACAGTTGATGTTTAAAAACATTTGTGAGAGTGAAGCCGTAATGCGTTTGCGAATAATAGCCACTTTTGTACTTACTAAGTCGAATACAAGTGTGCTGCAAAGTTTTCGGGACAATCTAGCGTCGGGATGTCAAATATTCGGCCCGCGGGCCGCATCCGGCCCAAGCCATCTCAATACGGCCCGCGGGCCGCATCCGGCCCAAGCCATCTCAATACGACCCGCGACCAGAATCTATCCAGTGAGGATTTTAGACGGCATTCGATGCCACTATGTATTGTTTAAAATTGCGCGCGCTTTATTTATAATAATTTAGTACGTATTTGAGTTTTTAATTTTGAGTCTGGCCCGCAAACACACCCAAAATTTTATAAATGGCCCTTTAGAAAAAATAGTTTGACACCTAGTGCACTGTTGCTGGGCATGTATTGCTATTGGTGGTGGAAATATGGAGTAGCATCTTCGCAGCAGATCTCACATTGGGGTTCCAGCAGAACGATCCGCGAATCAAACTCCATATTAAAAAGCTGTTTTCAGAGCTGCATAAAAATCATAGTTTCTAGAAATTGTCATTACTTTGTGTTCTGACGGTCTTGACTTGACCTCATGACTTCACTACTTGTCGTGCCGCTGTCTTCGGTGTTGCAATGTGAATTCCCCATTTTTTGTTTATTCTATTTTAACCAGGGATTTTTTTACTCGTTAATCAAAGAGGATTGCGTGAATAGAATCGAAACTTTATAGGTACCTACCTACCTAATCATCCCTTCACGGATTGAACAGAGTTTTTGTTACACCCTGCTTAATAATAAAAAACAAGGAGATTACATCAGATTACTCGTTTTCTATGGATTGCATATTGCAGGACGCGCCATTTTTATTGCATTACAAAACTTTGGTTTCAATTTTCCTTTTTTTCTGTTGTACTGAATTTCATGAGAGAGTTTTATTTTTGTTTAAAAGGTGTGATAGCAGTGAACGTGAAGATTTGACTCTGCCCTCACAAAGTGACTGAACACTTGTTGCATAATAGCTACCATAGTTTGTATGTATACGCTCATAGATATTTCTAAATAACGAAAAATATTTTACTTACCAATGATATGATATGTCCGTATTTGTTTTGATACCTTCTATTGGTCTTTTACACCACTTGACCACACATGACGTCGTTTTTTTACCACGTTTTAATGTTTTTTTTGTCGCAACGCTAACGACTGTCACCAAGCGCGTGGCAGACATGACTAAACAGTGCTTCGGTTGTACTTTTTTAGCCCCGCCCACTCGGTTGTAGTTTGCGTGGTGCTATTTTTTGAGCAGAATTACTGTTCCTTAGTATCTTTGTTCGTAGCATACAGATGTGCATACAGTTTGTACAAGGTAGAGTGGTACAATGTAAAGACTGTGGCGGGCTGATACCTGAACTAGGAAGATTCCTGTGTCTCAGGTTACCAACCCTCCACCCCAAACAAGATCACAATACAATAAAAACAATATTTACTCAGAAAGTTACAAACAGTTTTCAATATGTAGGTACTCACAAAAAAAAAATTAAAAAAAGAAACATTTTTTATGTTTACAATCACCTAATTAAGGAAAAGTTTACGCCTAGCAGCATTTTTTTTATTTATATTCATTACGCAATACACTTTTTCTTTTTACAGATAGATGTCTATATCCATATATATACATATATATATAAATATACCTATACATACACATAAATACATATACATACATGCACACACATATTTAAACATGAGCAAACACCATACATCACACGCCACGTTACAACAATTAGTTTGGTCATAGGCCTTTGCTAAAGGACTAAAATTATTATGTAGTGGTAAATAGATATTTGTGAACATTGTGTGCGATAGTAGTGTTACTTGTGTGATGTAATAAATAATGTAAGTATTCCAATGTAATGTGTTTAATCTTTGATAAATATATTTTCTGTTGCATAATAGTCTAGAGATTTTAGTATTTTATTGAGTTTGGGTTTTAGACCAGCTTTACTCATTTTGATTATTGGATCCATATCATTAAAGTATCTGTAGAGAAAAGCCCCAGTATAACCAACTTGGCGTTTTGCGAAGCTTGTCTTAAAGGTGGGTACATTAGTGCGCAGTCGCCTTTTGTGTGTAGGTAGTTGGGATGGGTCAATCGTTTTGTGATGTCGAAGGATTGAGTTGTAGATAAATAACTGCCTTACCGTTAATAGATTTGCTTCCTCATATAATTTATCTGTAGGGTATCTTCGGGGCTTCCGTAACATGACTTTGATGACAGCCCTCTGAGCTCTTTCGATCTCGATGATATGAGTTTTCGCGGCACCGCCCCATATCGTGATACAATAGGATAGAAGCGATTGACATAGAGCTAGATAGATTTTAGTTATAAGAGAGGAATCAGCCGATTCACGGAGGTTCTTAAAAATATGAAGCAGTTTCCGTACCCTTTTACTTAGTGCAGAAATATGGGGTGCCCAATTTAGCTTATTATCTATTATAATACCTAGGTATTTGTGGGTATTTGTATGATTTAGATAGGGGCAATCGCAATTATTGGCAGAACACATACCATGGTGAGCTTTTAAATTAAGGTGGATGGGTGGGCTGGTTGCTTCCGTAATTCTGAAAGTGATAAATTTGGTTTTCGCTACATTAATGGTAAGTAGATTATCATCAAGCCATCCTATAACCTTTTTAAGTCCATTTTCAGCATATTTTTGAACTTGAGACCAAGTTTTGCCACGAAAAATAAGAGCGGTATCATCAGCAAACGCAAGAATGCAACCTTCCTCTATTTCGATGTTACACAGATTATTGGCATAGACTAGGAATAAGGTTGGTCCGAGTGTGCTACCCTGTGGAATACCGTATGTGATAGGGGAACTGGAACTAGTAGTAGTGGATACTTTCACTACTTGACTTCTATTTGTTAGGTAATCACGAAACCAGTGAAGCACAGTCCCTCGAATTCCTAGATGCTCTAGTTTAAGTAAGAGTAAGGGGATCGAAACAGTGTCGAAAGCTTTTTTTAGGTCGAGGAAGATGGCTAAACACCTTTCACCTTTGTCTAATGCCTCAGTAACCGCTTCCGAAAGCTTAGCAACAGCATCTTCAGTATTTCTACCTGAGCGAAATCCAAACTGGTTTTCGGCTAGCAAACCCTTACTCTCCAGAAATTTAGTCAGACGAATATTGACCACCTTTTCGATAATTTTGCTTATTGTACTGAGTAGCGAAATAGGCCGGTAGTTCCACACCTCTTCCCTGCCATCACCCTTATAAACTGGAATAACTACAGCTTGTTTGAAAATGTCGGGAAATTTTCCTGTAGAAATGCTTAAATTGCACAGATGGGCTATCATAGAACATAAAATTTTGTGAGAGTTTTTAATAATGATCGTGGGGATCGAGTCTATTCCTGGGGCACTACCAGTCTTGAGACAGAGAATTATTTTGTCTATTTCTATATAATCTGTTGGGTTCATATACATTGACTGGACGTTACCAGTGGCAGCAGCTTTCAGTAACAGATTTGACTCATCAGTGTTTCGATTAGTCATTATGTCTGTTGCAAGCTGTTCACCAATGGATGTGAAATAATTGTTAACCAAGTCAAGGGATTCCTTTTGCGATGGTAGCAAGTTTAACAATGCAGTTGCAGGGGACCGGTTAATTTTGATATTGCACAATTCCTTTACTGTATCCCAAGTTGCTTTGTTGTTCTTAGAATGTTCATTAAACTTATTCATGTAGTAATTATTTTTTAGAAACTTTACTGTGTTGTTGCAAATGTTACGGTATTTTAGATAAAAGTTTTTTAAATCTGTATCTTCTGGTTTTTTCTTAACAAAGGAGTGAATGCGGTTTCTTTTTTGAAAACATTTAATTATACTTGCTGTTATCCACGGTTTTAGAGGTCTTTTTCTTTTTGTGAAAGTTACTGTTTGAGAGTGCTGGACTATTAGGTCTTGTAGTGTTTCAATTAGTGTTCTGGCAGCAAGATTTGGATCGTTTATGGTCAAAAACGAATTCCAATCTTTAGTTTTAATAGTTGTTGCTATTGCTTCGTAGTTGATTTTTGTTCTAGTAAGTGTGGTAGTAGCTGCAGAATTTTGTGCGAGGGATGAGGAGACAGATAAAAACACTGCATAATGATCTGTGATATCTGTCACAAGCACATAACTTTGAAAAGACCCTACTAGTTTACACATAACGTGATCCAGACAAGTTTTTCCGTGAGTAGGTTTATCAATTGAGTTCTGGAGACCATGCGAACCTATTATTTCTAAGTAATCGTTTACAGTACTATTTGGTACTCAAGGTGTCGATACTAGTTGGTATTCAAGGTGTCGATATTTATGTCGCCTGTAAGAATAATGTTGCGACTTCTGGTAGTGGTTAAAAGTGTATCAAGAGAGTCGAGAAAATTTTTTGGGTTTTTAAAACAATCAGGTCGGTAAATACCAAATACTGTAGTATTACCAATCTTAGCTGCGAGACAATTTGCCTCATTTAGTTCAATCTCTTGAACAGTGGCCACAATAGCATTATTAATGTACATGATTACGCCGTCATTTTGATTAAAGCTTTTTTTACTGAAATATAATGTGAAATTGTCTATCAACGGCGGAACTGAACTTTCATCACACCAACATTCGGTCAAAACGATAATATGTATCGTGGTTTTTAGTCTTGTTAAGTAAATTAAAAAGTTATCAAGGTTTTTATTTACACTTCTTATGTTAAGAGATATTATGTTGAATTTATTTTTATTGTTAGTTAAATAATTGTTAAGATCTGGTTCTAGATAGCTTGGATCTTCGATAAGTTTACATGTAGGGGTACATGATTTTTCGATTTCTTCAAAAAGGTTTTCTCTATCCATATTTAAATAGTAATGTAAGTTTGGTCTGGGTGAGATACAGTTCATGAAATATGTTAAATAGTTTTGGTTGTTTTTTTCTATTAAGCTTTAAAAAGAGTATTTTATCGATGTATAGCTGTGTGTGAGGAAGAGTAAGTGTAAAATATATATATAAATAAAATGATTTTTTAGAAATGTAGTAATTCTGTTGATGTTTGCACATAAATATTATGGACATAGGATTATGACACTCAAAAACGTTTACTGATCTTATAATAAGTTCAAGTGTGGCTTTGTGAAGGATAAATATTGCTTTGATATACGTATACAAGTTGAAGTACTTAACTAGTCACTTATTTCTTAAAATTTGTAATTGGGCTTCAGTTTTGACCAGTATGTAGGGTTCTCCCTGCTTTTTCCGCAAGTAAACCAGACCATTTGAGGTCCAGCAATATTCATATCCCATAGTTTTACGGAACTCACGTGCTAGATAGTACAGGCGAGAACCGTGGGGCGTGAGATGTTCTGACAGGTATATTTCTGATTTTGGTCCTTCTAAGCCCAGGTGCGTCGAGTTAAGCTGTTCTGTTTTATATCTGAGTGAAGAAGTTTTAAAGTTTTTAGCCGCAGTCAGGAAGTTTCCCCTAAGGAGTGTTGAGGAAAACTCAGCTACAATGGCCGTGCTCGTTTGATTTGGTTTGGTTGGCAGACGGTAGACGTCACGCATCTCAGTAGACTCCATCTTAATTCCCAGGGTTGTCGATAGTTTTTGTATCATATCAAACAGTTTTTCTTTGGATTCCGTCTTTTGTTTTGGGACATTCCTAATTTGGATACTGGTCTTACGTGATAATCTTTCCAGCGTATCGCATTTCGCTTCGATGGTTGTTATCTGTGAAGCAAGCTGGTTTCGATCTTCTTCAAGGCAGGTTATAGTCTGTTGCACGTCTTCCACTTTGGCAGTTACAAACTCTATTGACTTCTCAATATCCAAATTTTTTTTAAGAGTTGTATCATTTTGGATTTTAATGTCTGTTATGTGTTTTTCTATTGCATCCATACGCAAATTCTGCTGCAGTTGCAATGTTTTCATCATTTCACTCAGCTCCTCACGAATAATCATTCGAATGTCCGGTGCCTCAGAGCCTTTTGGGCTTGCTGACTCCTCAGTAACCCGACGGCGCTTATTATCTCGCTGGATTCCATGCACAATATCCCCAACAGGAGTTGAGTACAGCGGTCTCTCCACAGTTCTTTCACCTTCTAAATCCGTCAAACTGAGGGATTTGTTGAAAGGCGGGGAGCGTGGCAATTGTGGCATTGTTAGTTTTGTGTTACACAGATAGAAGAAAAAAAAAATGTAAGTACAGAAATGCTAAATCATAGGTCAATCCCTATAAAATGTGGTCGCTCACGCTGCCGCTTATGAACTGCGGCAAGCGTTTAGTTATGACGTACGTGCAGTGGGCGGGGCTTGGAGCTCTTCGTAGTGCAGTGTGCAGTTGTGGAATAGTTGCGGTCACTATCTTCGTCTCTTGCTGTCACGCTGATGCACGTTTCTTGCGCGTTATGGGCGCCTAGTACTTTCCGGAATTATTGTGAGCGAATTTCGATTAATAAATTTAATTTGAATTTACTAAATTTTACTTTTAAATAAAATATCACTTTATATTACTACGTCAGTTCAAGAAGACTGAAGTCTTGGATTATGTATTTCGTGGCTGTATGATGCAAATGTGCCTTTGCCTTTTCTGTTTCATGATTAAAGAAACGGAAAAAATTGGCGGGATATTGTAATTGTTATTATGACTAATACATTTCGTAATTTATGTAATATCGTAATCAATATCATCATAATAATTAACTCCGTTTATTAGATTTTGAAACTATATAATTTTATCCACGTACATAGGTACAAAAACATACGTAGCAGTTCAAAATAAAATTACTATCCCGCGCACGCACGCTCTCAGCGTGCGTGCGTCACGGTTTTGCAGCACTTGGCGAACACCCTCTCAATCATCATCTCAAGAGCGATCTCAAGTGCTGAGTTTTGTTTATTAATATGAGTGCTCTCAGTTGATACCACGAACTCAAACATGTACTTAAGTATGATCTATTAATAAGAACAGCATCTCAAGTATAAGCTCAAGATGGCTCTCAACGTTGAGAGCGGTTTATAAATACGGGCCTTAGTCCACCTGAAATTTAAGTACAGAAACTACAGTAAGTCAAGTCACAACACCGGCGGGCTGATTATCTAATTAGAAACCACCTAGCGACCGGTTGCAGTTCATAGATGATAGTGATCCATTGCTACTTCTTTTTGGATTAAAAAAAAACATACCAAAGAAAAGTAGCAATGTATGTGGAATGAAACCGGTCGCTAAATAGTTTCTTTTTAGATAATCAGGGTGCCGCTTCACACGCGGGCACAATCGCAATCTTCTACAACATTAGATCTAAAAAAACGGTTTCTGTATTCAAATTTCAGTTGGCCTTAAAGAGTATTTTAATCACAGTAAGAAGTAGGATCGTTTGGCAATAAAAAAATATTTCGAGTTGATTCATCGTTTTTCAGTACAAAATGTATGAGAAAAGTTTTTGGCGATTTCTGTCGTTTCTAGTGCTCATTCCTTAAATGGTCCCATAGAGTCTTTTGATCCCCACACGAAATAGGATCGATTAGCATAAAAATTTTTTTTTTGGTATTTTAGCTTTTTACTGCTAACTTTTTTCCAAAATCTGTGAACGCAGTTCAGAATATCTTAAAAACTTATGGATGGTCTCCTAGGAATGTTTTCTTGTAACTATAACGGTTAAGGTACCTGTCCTTAATGTACCGTCTCAAAAATCCACCCTGTATATAGAGTGCCCTCACCGCTGTAGTCGGGGCAGGCCTGCGTGCAGCCCGCGCCGTAGGTGACGGGCGCGCAGGGCTAGCTACAGTCCGGCCCGCTCCGTCCCCCGTATGCCTTTATATAGAGTGCTCTCACCGCTGTAGTCTGGGCAGGCCTGCGTGCATCCCGCGCCATAGGTGCCGGGCGCGCAGGGCTGGCTACAGTCGGGCCCGCTCCAGCCCGCTGCGCACTCGCAGCGCCCGCTGGTCGCATCGCAAGATGAGTTGTTCAGACACTGGCAGCGCTCATTACACTCTTCGCCGTAGTGACCTTCTGCGCACTGCGTCTCACAGCGCACACCTGTTTTATATTGTAATTTTGTATTGAACCAAAAAGAAGCAATACTCTTAAATATTTCTAAGAATGTTTGATTAAAACTGTGATCATTATTTTTATCATTACTACAGATTCCGGCAAACATCTTGACGCTCTTTCTACGGAGTGGGGATAAGTTCGCGCATGTGCCCCTCTCCCGCCGCCCCCGTACCTTACCGCTACGCTTACCCAAAATACGCGTTCTGTGCAATCCCCACACGATTTCAAGATGTTTGCCGGCTACTGTACAACAAGCCATCTATAAAGATCCCTAAAACATTAATATTAATAGAAACTTCCTTCATTTTTTTTAAATTTATTAATAGTCACACTAATACAGCAGGCGTATAACATGACGAACCCGACAAAGATTTTGTCTACCACTAAATGTCATTTTTAACATTTTAACAAAGGGTTTGTCTACGTTGGGATGTAATTTTTGACACTAAGGCAGAAATATAAAGAGTAATATAAGAATAGAATATAATTTATTTATTCGCAGATATAGTATAGTTCAGGTAAACGTTGCTAAACAAACTATTATATGTTACAAGATGCCACAAGCAAGATACTACTTTTAATTGAGCCGCTAGATTTCAAAATGCGTCTAGTCCAAAATGTTAAATATGCCAGGAAACGTTTTTTTTCTGTTTCGAGTAACACACAGAATTCTGTTATCCGCAGGTGGTGCGAGTATGTGTGGTGGATTTTCTATCTCTTTCTCTCACTGTGACTCTATGTAATGTTTGTTAGTAGATTACGAGAAAAACTAATTTTCAATTTTAATTTAGGTTTGTTTCATCACAACTAACCAAGTCCGTTGGACTCGGCTTACTTTACACAAACACAAAGCTTGACTTGGAGCGGTTTGAAGCAACAATCAAGACGCGACTGACTGCCATTTTGAATGGTTGCGTAGCTCCGATTGGCTCAAAGTGACTTGATGTAATTTGATATCACGATTCTAGGTGGACTTGGAGTGATTTAAAGAAAGTGAATAGTTTTAATATTATTCTACATGAAAACTACTAACACTTGATTAATTTGTTAAAACACTTGAAACAATAATAATTAGGCCGTAGAAAAAACAGCTATCTGAGGTGCACTTTCATTTGTTGACTGAGAACAAAAGAAAGTGCACTTTAATGTCTTGACATAAGGTTGACCTATGTCAAATGCTCAGATGTTTTGGTAGGTTTGAACGCTCAGATCATTTTGCCGTTGACTGGACTTGGTGAGTTTTGAAATCTACCGGCTAAATTGATATAATAGAAGGAAAATTTAATAAATATACTTAATGAATGATTTTAGTATACATAGTTTACTACAAACAAAAGAAAATATGAATACAGCGTGCAATGACTCGACATTGTGGTTTTCCTTATTTTATTTTTACTATTAATAAATATTCCATAATGCAAGTGCATTAAATGCAATCAAAATTTAACTACTCTAGTGCTGATTAGTCACATCTAAGTAAGATCATAAGTTTTGCGCAACGTCATTCATATAGATTGACTATAAAGAGAAGGGTTAAATGTCGTTTTATCTACACAACTTTAGGTCAAACACGTAGTAGGTACTTGTTGTATTGTATAGATAGTCTGTGGGTCAAACCTAACGTTTACGTCAAGTCGTGCAGTCTTAGTGTAAGAATATCTGCTACTGTGCATAGCAAAGCACTGAATGTCAATATGCATTACAAAACTTAATATTTTTGGTACAATATTTCACAATAATAATTCAAAAGGTTTTGTGCCGTAAAGATATCTATTCTGTGCCCAACGTACAAGGGCCAGATCAGACAGAGCAGATAAGTAGTGTAGCACTTCTATCCAGCCAGACCAGAGTAAAGTAACTGACCTTTGTATTGTTTGTATTTTTTTTATTCGTGTGATATATGGAATACTCAAACGTCATTCAACTTTGAGATGCTCTCAAACATCGTCCTGCCGCATTCAATGTCAAAGACATGACAAAGCCAGCATGATGTTTGAGAGCCGCTCAAAGTTAAGTAGCGATTTGAGTATTCGGCCAATAAAGTTATAATTAAAATAACTTCAAACAAAAGAAGATTATTTTATTTGTATAGCATCAAACTCAAGGTGTAGATTTTATGTATCCAACATTAAATTTCTTGATTTTTTGCATATAAGTGTGGGATTTCTTCTAATGATAAAATTCTAAATGAATGAATATAATACACATTTAGGAAGCAAATGGTCAGGTAAATAGGGTCCGATCTGTTCCAGTTAACATACCGAACAGATAAATCATAAAACTGATAATATGATTAAATTAAAAGATTTGAGTTTTAGGTGTTGGTACTTAGTTTCATCAATGTCTATCTGCTAGTATTGTAATATTCATGATTGTAATAATAACAAAGTTCAAATAAAACAATAGTGCAGCAAATGTTTATTTAATTAATCGTACAAATATCCCACATACGAGTTAATCAAACCAATACTGCTATTATTAAATAATACCGTCCAAACTGCAGATTTCTTTGTCATAACAGTGCCATTTATTTCTACAGCAGCTATTATAGCTTGCGTCGCCGTTATATTCATTTTATTAATATAATTAGTCGCCATACTTAACACCGATTCTGCGTTGAACAGATTGCCATTAATATTCCATGAAATACAACGTTTGACAAACATAATATGCTTATTATTTCTCATTGCTCCATTGCCACCGTAATTATAATCATTATCGTAATAATCGATTCTTTGCTGGTCTGTAGTGTGTATCTGTTTGTTATTCACATCTTCGTCCATATCAATGTCCTCTGAGTTGTCACATAGTGTGCCGATAGAAACATAGTGCCCCAACACATCTGTTATTGAAAACATGTGAGATACAAAATGAATAATTCTAGAAATACATACCATATTTCCTAGGTAGACCTATATGAAGAAATGGTTTCAATGAGTTCTGGCGGATACATCTACAACTATGTACAACTAATAATATATACTGTGTATAGGTACTGGGAATTAAGGTGACAAAAAAGAATAACTAGGCACATTACGCAAATGAGCTTACTCTACCAAATGTGAAAAAATGGAAGTGCTTGATCACTATGAGTACTTTATGAGTCATTGCTTATTTGTGTGACTGTACTTTAAACACATTATCTTCCTATTGTTTAAATACTCAGAATTGTTGATGACTTGTGATATAGGTATGTATTTATTTACTAAGGCACTGACCTTTCCAGCTAGTCTTGCAGATGCACTGTCCGGTGACGTGGTCGCAGCCGATGGCGTTCTCCGAGCAGCTGCAGCGGTGCTGGCAGCCCTGGCCGAAGTACCCGACTGGGCAGCGACGCTCGCATCTGTCGCCCTGGTATCCCGGTCTGCATATACACTCGCCTGGACAATACCGTTTACCATTACGTGTTAATGATTAACGCAAAATGAGAAAACCGTTTCTACGGACCATCAAACGGAACAACTTTTACTACGGGACCAACTCAGAAATCGCCAAAAAAATTCAGTAGTTTCATACAAAAATTAATAACGAAAATATAAAAATGTATTAAGCAACTGATTTTTTTTTTCGCGATTTCAGAGATAGTAAAAGTTGTTCAGTTTGATGGCCCGAAAAACGGTTTTCTCATTTTGCGTTAATTCATCAACACGTTGTATAAAGAATTAGTGGCCGCCCGCGACTTCGTCTGCGTGGTCAGTTATTTCTCTATCCCTCAGGAAAAGTACTATTTTTCGAGATGAAAGGTATCCTATATCCTTCTTTGATGATTCTATGATTGGTTGAGGACTTGAAACGTGAAGAAGTAATAAACAAACAAATACCTCAGATCAAATAAAAAAGGAAGATGGAGCGTTGCGCCGTGGTTGCGAACAACTAAGTGAGGCCGGGTTTTGATGGTACATGTGTGCGTACTAGAGGGCGGGCGGGGGCCGAGCGGCAGGGTTCGATATGGAACGCCCAATGACGAACGAAAGCCAAGGCGTAGTTTCGTTACATATGTGTGCGTAAACTGTGCATGTACACAGCCAAGTGCCAAACAAACAAACTGACTTTTGCATTTATAATATTAGTAAGGAAGTAAGGATATGAAAGTAAAGATAAGGAAGTAAGGATAAGGAAGTGAGGATCACTCATTACCAGCTGTTTCCAATTACCTTTTTTCAAATATAGGCAGGACTAATTTGCGATCAACTGCGACTTTACCTCCTTTTGCATACGGTTGAAATTGGTATAACCAAAAATCTGCGTTAACCCATTATTTTTGGATCAGTTACTAGGCAATTGTGCTATTTCCCGACTTTTCTATATCATCATCATTACAAATCTCATTTATGTGAACTGAGAGATCAATGAAAAAACATTGTATTTTTTGTACACGACGCTGTTTAACATGTTTTATACCAGATCCGTTGTAAATAAAGTTATTAAAAATATCCATAAGCAAAGATCTTGTTTAAACTTATTATTTTCCCAGATGTAGGTGTTTTGTGAGAACTGAGAGATCATATATTTCAGGCTGTATCTTTTTAACTATACGACTACAAATTTCAAGACGCAATTCTACAATTTGTTTCACTACTTCTACTAAAACCTACAATAAACCATTCGAATTTGTGCTGTGATCTCTCAGTGTACCCATACATTTATATGAATACATAGGCAACAAATCTATGGAATGTCTTAAACATGATAAATTGACTCAACCAATTTTGAACTTAACATTCAATAAGGTATAATGGGCTTCTGTACGTTAGTACTATTAAAGCGCATTCACTTAGATAGTGTCGCCCTTTTACCGCGCCGCCTTTGCACGTGCCGCTTCTTGTCAAAGGATGCCGCCACATAAACAAAGGATACCGCGTGCGGCGTACACCCGCAAGTCAATTTGTATTTTGGCAGTTTGCATCGAAGCGCCGCCGTAGTGAAAGCTAGTGGTGGCTAGTGTTTGTTGACTCTGCTAAGTATACTGAAAATATTTTTTCATCCTTGGAAGGACAGTAAGTGCCTCAAGATGAAACTTTAAGTGAACCAACAAAAAATACGGGTGTTTTGTAAAACATGTAAGTAAACAACTTATGATCAATGTCCATCGGCATTGCGTTGAAATCAGTTTGTCTGCACCTATCAGAGATACTTTAAAAATAGTGGGGATACCAAGAACTAGCGTCGGAATAATATTAAAAATAGGCCCATTAACACCAAAAAACGTAAAAACGGACAACTTTGAATGTGATGTAGTACGTCCGAACAGTATACAGATTTTATGCTAATATAAAACTTCCGACACTAGACACGATTCTGGAAAATTTACAAGCTAATAATACGGACTTTTCATATACCTAAACGTATGACTGCGAAATGCCAATACATTTCTAAAACTTTAAGTATAAAACACTTAATAAGCTAAAACTATTGCTTGAATCATCGCTATTTTTTACCGTTATCAGCAACGTTATTTGTATAACGTTACCAAAAACTTACCGGTATTCCTGTCTCTGAACACAAGTGCTTACGGGTGTACCGACACTATCTAAACGAATGGACTTTACATATACTGTGGTTATGTGACCGGTAACAAAACTTTTCACGTAATACTGGAAACTAGACAAATAAGATAACACCTGAAAAAGGGAAAACACACGGTGGCAAAACTTACCGTTGACAGGATTACATGGAGCGTCATTCTCACAGTTGCAAGGCTGCAGGCATTTCAGACCGAATGTCTTTCCATCACATGGCCGGTCACATCTCAAACCATCAAACCTGAAAAAAGAAGACACTTCTTTCTCTTCTTTCTTGTCTCTAGACATTAGGTTTTTTTTTTAAAGTAATTAAAAAAGATTCGTGTCTTTTTTAATTAAAATCTTTTTTTCGTTAATTTTTTTAAACAAAACTTACACTAGTGACTCTGTATAGTTGTAAGTCTCGCGAATGTGACATTTTTCAAAATGGCTGAAATATGATTTTCCCCATATCTCCGCCATTTTGAAAAATCTGAATCGACAAAATATCTATACAATTATAAAACCTGCTCACAAAATTTCACAAGAATCGGTTGAGAAATGTGTCCAGTAAAGGAGACCAAACGAACAGCCGGACATACGAAACCATTTTTCCCCAAGTTGAAACGGAGACGCTTCGCGCTCACTCGGTCAAAAATCGCTTAGAGCAATAACTTCATTTTCTAGATCTATCTCTTATTGGGGATAGATTAAATTGGAACCAAGCATATGAGACTTCATTATTTTAAGAAGTGAGTTAACACAGAAACAAGTAATTAAAATGGCACTTTTGTAGTTCATTATAGAGGCGACTGGAGATCAGCTATTCGGATGCATATTTAC
The DNA here is from genome assembly GCA_943789525.1 of Agriphila geniculea. NCBI lineage: Eukaryota > Metazoa > Arthropoda > Insecta > Lepidoptera > Crambidae > Agriphila > Agriphila geniculea. The sequence goes on along the minus strand of OX038882.1, from coordinate 12,664,659 downwards.
CTATACTTCAGGTGTTAGGTATTATGGAAAGCACTTTTTTATCGAAAAAATCCAGGGATTTCAAAATTTCCAGGGATACCTTGATTAACAAATTTTAGTGTATACTCCTGAGATGTAATAAAAAAACCCGATTTGACATAAATGACAGTTGAATTTCAAATATGCATCCGATAATCCGATCTGTAATTATGACTTACCCGGGTGTACAGACACACTGTCCAGTCTCATGGGAGCAGGTGGCGTTATTGTGGCAGTCGCAAGTATCGGCGCAGTTATCTCCGTAAAACGGGTACGGACATTGTTCCTCGCAGCGCAATCCGCGGTATCCAGGCGCACAAAGGCAGGATCCTGTCAAAAAAAATTGGTGAGAATACTGTTGATCATTCTTATCCTTATCCTTACTTTACTAATTATTATAAATGCGAAAGTCCGTTTGTTTGTTACGCCTTCACGTCTTAACTACTGAACCGATCATCATGAAATTTTGATACACGTTGTCAGGGGTAGAGAAGGACATACGAGGGTGGATTGATAAGTCCATGACTTTTTAATGAAGAAAGACTTTTTTCGGAATATTTTGTTTTATTTCTGTACATAATCTTATTGTAGCTCTGCGTATTCAGTCCAACGAAGTTCCTACCTCTTTAACCCATTATTTTTTTCTTTCATCGCCTGAAAACTGCTAACTGAAATGAGGGCCCATTTCAGACATCACCTTTTGGCTTGATGAAAATCTTTGCCTGCCAAGATATTTATCAAGACATTTATTCATTTTTGGTAGGAGAAAAAATCTCACTGGGGTTGAATCTAGAGAATAGCAAGGATTCGCATCTTCATTCGATGAGTTTTGATGTCAAGAGTGCCGCCGAGAGGGTCGACAGGATCATTAAGAAAAGTTAGAAGTCGCTTGAGCTTTTTGTTTCCAAAGGTAATAAATCTTTCGCCGAATTTAAAAAAAAAATTAGTGTAAAGATGCCTTAAGGAGTTTCTTATTAAGACACAAAAATAAATTATGAAAAAAAGTATTTCTTCTTTTCAAAGTCATGGACTTATCAAACCACCCTCGTAGGATACCTTTCATCCCGAAAAAAAGGATTGTTCCCGAGGGATAGCCAAAAAAAACTATCTACGCAGAGTCGCAGACGAAGTCGCGGGCGGTCGCTAGTTCAAAATACATGATAAATCATCATTATGGATCATGATCATCATAGTGATTGAAAATATAGAAGTTAACCTTCTCAAAAAAAAAAAATCAAAAAGTGATTGAAAATAAACGTTTTAGCAATTAGGTAAACGTTTTGAGCTCGCAAAGAGTAAATTTTAGAAAGTGGACCAAATGCGAAGTGGAAATAGTGCTTCTAAACGTGATCATCATAATATAGATAGTGCTTATCAAAAGTGCTGGTATAGCGGGTGTTAAATTCTCTTGAGGTAAGTCCATACAGACAAACAAACAGCGGCACATACATTAAGCGTTCCATCTACACGCACATGCCGCGAACATATTCCTTAATGGGGATGGCAACTGTGAAAATGGCGCTACGTACGCTTGCTCCACGAGAACTATCAACACAAAGAACTTTTACTTTAAAAATAGTTTTATAGCTTTAAAATTGTCAAATTCTGTGTAATAGGCTGTAAAAATGTTGGCACAAAAAAAAACCAAAAAATCTGGATATTAAGGCTCCGTTATGCGAAATCATTTGTCTGTATTTTTTTTACGTGTAAAGAGTATGGAAAATAATCTCACTTCTGCACTTTTTCAATATTTTTTGTTGTTTTTTTCATCATTATTTTTAAGCACAATTATCTTTCTAGAAAAAATGTTATTGGAGCAACTGCACAGTACGTTAAAGTGTATTTTGATGTGGAATGCAATACGTTTCCGCTATTCTTTGCGCTTATTTGTGCGCTTTTGTGCGCTTATGCACTTATTCTTTGCGCCAAAAATATGGCCCGCGACAAGCGCTTTAGATAATATTATGATTTTTTTACAATCATCTGTGAGGTTTATACACAATTTTATACTTGTAGCTACTAGATAATCTCTTTAGCTTGTCGCTTTTTTTGTTGCTACAACTTTACGTTTTTCTACATAAAAATATGGCCCGCGCAAAACATGTTTTCCTATTATGGCCCCTTAAAAAAAATTAATAAATTCTGTAAGAAAAAAAAATGTCTTAATTTGGCTTTTAATTGCGGCACTTGCATTGTAGAATAATCTTTTATATCTATTTTTGGCCAATGGGTCTTTTTGGTAAAAAAAATGCCACAAAATACATAACTATTTTCCTATTAATTTATTCTGAACGTCTACTGTCTTAGGAACAAGCGTACGCAGCGTCATCTACAGTTAGCTTTGCGTCGCCATCCCCATTGCACTCGAAACTCGCCAACCCTCCCGAACACATCCATGTCCATGTTCAAACTATGATGATATATTAGGCTGCGAACGCATCGACAGGTGCCTAGATTAGTGCCTCGATATATCTAGGTTTCTTGCTAGGATACACGGCGACCGCACTGGAAGGTGAGTCGCTAGGATTGTCACCTTGGTCTCAGTCATTGGTTGCAAGCCTCGAGCCTACGATACATTCTAGGCAGTGGCCTTGATGTATCGAGGCGCCTAGCGCGGCAGTGCGGTCGTTTGAAACATTCGTGAACGTTCGTTTTACTTGGTTACATATCTAATCACTAATCTAGGCACCTGTCGGTGCGTAGACGGCCTTAGAGGTCCGTCCACGGTCGCACATTTTTCTACTAGTATACGGCCGAATACTCAAACGTCACTTAAGTTTGAGCAGCGGGTACTGGCGCGAGCACGCCTCGCCGCCCCACCCCGCCTGCACTCACACGGTCCATGCCTGCATCGGCTAGTATAGTACGCACCGTTGACGGGCGAGCAGTGGCCGCTGTTCTCGCAGCGGCACGTGTTGCGGCAGCCCTTGCCGTACGTGAGCAGCGGGCACTGGCGCGAGCACGCCTCGCCGCCCCACCCCGCCTGCACTCACACGGTCCATGCCTGCATCGGCTAGTATAGTACGCACCGTTGACGGGCGAGCAGTGGCCGCTGTTCTCGCAGCGGCACGTGTTGCGGCAGCCCTTGCCGTACGTGAGCAGCGGGCACTGGCGCGAGCACGCCTCGCCGCCCCACCCCGCCTTGCATTCGCACGCGCCGGTCCATGGGTCGCATCTGTCAACAACATACAATAGGTATTTAACATGTTTTGTGTGAAAAAATCCCCAAAGGCCTTTATGTACACAATGTACAGCTACTGTGGAATTAACTCTAAAAAATCTGTTGTGCTCTTTACAGAATCTTATCTGAAAACATCAATTAGCCTAAAATAGATAACTGTTAAGAAACAAAGAAATTAAGATCAGCCAGTGTTGGGACAGGATCTCTTCAGCATATTATATTCAGCGAAAAGGGAAGTACTTCCACCGAGCTAGTTGTCTGTGCTTGGGGACCGCGGTCCAACTGTTCGATGTTGGAATTTGTATTTATGCGAAGTGCTTAGAAAACTTCGATATCGTGATTCAGGTAACACTCACAAGTCAGTATTGTCCGGGTCGCACTCGCAATCCTTGTCGCAGCGCTGGCCCCACCGGTCCTCGGGGCAGGCTCTGAGCTCGCACCACTCGCCGCGCCACCCCGGTCGGCACGAGCACGCACCCGTGCGGGGATCGCACGCACCGCCGTTTTGACACGTACACTTGTGCGTACAGTCCACACCATAAGTACCGAGCGGGCACACTTCTAAACACTGTCACAGAAATAATTTTTGGTATTATTATACTTCCTGTACAAAGTCTATGTTGATAAAAGCGAGTTCACAGTAGGTACAACAATTACAGTATAGAGGAAGCGTATAATAACTCAACAGGCCACATGTATGCACTTTAATAAAGTGATATCACTTAAACAAAACTTTATTTTATGTAACTTCTGTACTATCGCGCTATAAGAACAAAAATAATGAAATGATGTGTACCTAAATAACTTACCTTTTCTCCAGTGAAACCAGCTTCACATTGACAACGGCCGGTTACGTGATGACACCCGGCCCCATTTGCACATTTACACACACTCTCGCATTTATCCCCCCATTTTCCCGTTGGACATCTAAAAAATAAATATTTTATTAATCAGATATGGAAAAAAGAACGATCCACATTTAAGCGCACCCTTCTACATTATACTATCACAAAAAGGCGACTTATAGAGCGAGAGAGGTTGCATTCAGCAAGTGGTGTGATCGACACATGTTATCATGTTTTTATTTACTGTACGTGTACTGTATATGGCGTACAGCAAGATGGATCGAAACGAATCTATCGCACAAAGGCGTTGCATAAAAGAATGAGAAATTGAAAAAGTTTAATTTCTTCTTTGTGTTTTATTTGTTTTGTGTGAATAATGCGCTTTATCTGATATTATTCGTGGTATATGGTATACTTACTTATTAGCACAAACCTCCCCGGTCCAGCCAGGTTTGCATTCGCACTCGGCCGTAAACGGGTTACAATTGCCGTTATTCTGACAACGGCAGCCTTGTGGGCAAGGGTCGCCGCCAGGACACTTCTGTTCACAGCTACAAAATAAAAATAACACGTGTCGGATTCTGTTGTAAACTTTATGACTCATACGATATTATCAGTATTTACTCCAGTTTCGCGTCTGTAGGGCAATTAGAGTGTAAGAAAACAATAATATCTCCTTATCTTTATTATCCACGGAAACAAGAACTGTTTTTAAATATTTCAGGCGGAGAATTGTAATATTTGAAGAACAATTGACACACAAGCGCAGAATATGTCCGCGCGAGGACTTTAAAATTATAATCTATTCTCGCTGCACAGTAATACAATTTCAAATTGCACAGCGCTACGTGCGTACTATTATAAGCACCTCCGAAGCGCTTCTTTCTGTCGCGTAGCTCTGTCTCAACTCAACCCACATGACATCCCTCGTACGCTGGCTCGACTGAGTCAGTCGCGAGCAGTAGGCTAATATAAAAGTTTAAGCACGGAGTGAGACCCCCCTGACACAAGCACAAGAGTGAATCAGCAAAAAAGTAAACCAGGATTATCAGCACAGCAATTGACAGGACAGAAATGAAGCATAGATTATGAAATATTAACCCTCCCGCAGAGGATTAAGATGTAAGATAGTTATTATTAGATGTTCTATAAATAACACTAGACAGCCAGCCTATTATGCCGGTATTACATATTCGCCGAGCTTCGGCACGATTCATCGTACGTTGCTGGTTTTGTAACAAATGCTTCAAAGAGGTTCTTTCAAAACCGGCAACGTACGATGAATTGTGCTGATGCTCGGCGAATATGTAACGCCGGCATTAAAATTCACATGATGTTTTATTTATTCCCGTCGTAAAAATGTTTGCAATAAAATCGCAATTCATTAATGTTATTAAACGTTTATTCGTAGGAGTAAGTGCGTAAAATTAAAAAGATACTTACCAACTAGCCAGTTGGCCTTGAGACGATATTTTTATAGCTTTGTTATTTGTATGCAGTTGCGTGAAAGTAAGATAACGCTTTTCTGACTTTTTATTTCAATGTGATACGCATTCTTACTACAAACAGAGATTTCGAGTTTTGACTTTGATTACTGCCATTGCCAACGTAGCGGTGCGAAATAGTACTTGGTAGTACTTACTCAAGTATTAAGAGCCCGTAGCGATTTTGTGACTTCAGCTCTCTCGCTCGCACATTTCTTGTTTTTTCAAGATTTCTTAAATCTGAGTGCGTAATTAAAAAAATTGTCTCGGCCACTTTTCGCAATATAAGATTACGGACATTTCAAAATATATTTCAGTTTCGAGTTGCTGAAGTACAAAAAGTTATCGTATTTGCCAGTTCGAATAACTGTTAGAAACGACAACTTTTTGAACTTTAGCAACAAAAATCTGAAATATATTTTAAAATGTCTGTATTAAACTTATATTGCGAAAAGTGGCCGAGACACATTTTTCAATTACTCACTCAGATTTAAGAAATCTTGAGAAAACATGAAATGTGCGAGCGAGAGAGCTACAGTTAGCGGCAAAATCGCTACGGGCTCTTAAGCTATTTCCGAGGTTGATCCTACAATCTTCAAATCGGTTTTCATCGGATTTTATGCCTTATACAACAGCCTATCCCACCCAACCTATAGACGAACTCTACGAGCATGAGAAGTGAAAAGATTTTGTTTAGAATATTTTATACATGTTGATTGACCCTGACATTGTCTTTATGCCCCACATAACCAAAACTGTTTTCGCAGTACAACACTAATTCGAAGTGCTGTCGTGTGTACCTGAGAAAAAGTACTCACAGTGGTCCCGTAAAGCCCGGCAAGCAACTGCATGCACCACTAGAAGGGTTGCAAGTGGCGCCGTTCTTGCACTGGCACGCCTGCTCGCAGTTGTCGCCGAAGGTGGGCGGCGCGCAAGCCTGCTCGCACGACTTGCCGCGCCAGCCCGGCTCGCACGTGCACTCCCCCGACATCGGGTCGCAAGACCCACCGTTCTCGCAGTGGCAAGAATTCTGGCAAAGACGGCCCCATTTCCCATCCGGGCAAGCTAGAATTTTTCGATTTTCTTTTATTATTGCCACTTCTATAACTTGCGCTATTAAAGAAACGAATTTAAAATGGCGGCAATTATCGTGCCATCTCTCGCGATTTATGATTGGTTTTAGTTGTATGACTGAGACAGCAAGATGTACTTTCTTTCGTTTCGTTTCTTTAATGGCGCGAGTTATAACAATTAGCAACAAACAAATTAGTATCCTTATCCTCTTTTTTGACGGTTTCTTGAAAAGGAGACAAACAAAACAAGCTATTCTCCCTCAATTAATATTTTTAATTGTTAATTAATAAGTAAAAAATAAAGTATATTTCCTTATATAATAATACATTATGGTTTGATCCGATTGGCCCAGTAATTCATTATTGGAAGAAGTTCGTTGCATAAAAAGTCTTTGGTACAAAACGCGTAGCTACTTTAGTTAAGAGTTGGATTAAATTACAATGATGGTTAAATTGTTGTTTATTTGTTACAATAATTACGTAAATCGACCACCATTCTAAACCGCAATGAAGTTAAGTCGAGGATCTAATTGTTTTCCTCTTAAATTTCTATTCAATCAAACATAACACAACCTGCAAGTGAATTTTAATTTTCTTGCCCGCTGATTGGGGTTCGATGAATTCATTTCACAGATAGCCAATATTCCCATTTTTGCAATCATGTATAGATAATTTGATAATTAAACTAGAGTTAGATAAGGAACCCGTGAAACATGCTCTAAATGTAATTGACAATTGAGCACTGTGTGCAGTGTTACATGTTGATTGCAAAAAATTAATTTGCCGTATTCAAAATAAAAAATTCCCTAGAAAGACATAAATTATAATTAATTGCCGTATTTTTGAAAAATATCATAAATTTGGCAATGAAAATTGCCGTATTTATATGGACAGCATTGTTGGATGATGCCGTATCTTGAGCCGAATTCGATTGGGATTGCCGTATATTACGGCAATTAATTACCGTATCAATCGCAACACTGACTGTGTGACTGTGTTTGATTGAAGAAATGCTGTTACGGTAATATCAAAAACAATTGAAGTACTGACATATATCGCAGGAGGGTCCCCCATATCCGTGCGCGCACGCACACGTGTTGGGCGCCACGCAGGTGCCGTGCATGCAGGTATTCACGCACACCGGCACACACTGCTCGCCGTTCTCGTCCGGCGCGTATCCCGAGCAACATTCCTCCACTGGCCTGTACTTCACCAGAGTCTCTATCTTGAATACTTGACGGAACTTTATCTTGTACTTAGAACACCGAGGTGGTACATTGAAGCACCAAGCGTACTCTTTCACTTGATACGGTTGGCTCTCTGAGACACGTATCGTTGTCGTGTATCTGCAAAAAAACAAAATAACTCTAGACAAGCTTAGGTAATTTTAATTGCATTGATGCAAACAAAGAAAGGAAAACGTAAAAAAAACTATTCTTTAAATGACCTTCGGTAAGTAAGAACACGTCAACCGAGCGTTCTTTGTTTCACGGTTTTAAGATAATCGCTTACTAACGCTATTTCTACTATATTCCGTCCGATAATAACACTTTAAACAAAATGTCGCAGACAGAAAAAGAAGATCCGTTGCAGGAAGGGAACTGCGATAAAAGTTAACTGACCCAATGAACAACGGCACTGATCGGCGGTAATCAGTCACCCCAACACTCAGAAAACAAATAAACCATATTGCTTACTGGACTGTGAACCCGCGTGTATTGTATGCACGAACAATGGAAACAGCGGCAATTCGTAATGTATTATCTAAACATGTTACCAGCGAAATGATTTTCAAAACCATGCCCGCTTTCCTAATTTGCTCAATGTGAATGCTCGATATTTAGAGTAGGTACCATGAACCAAAATGTTGATTCAACTATACTTTCGTGCCAACCACAAAAGACCTAAATCTGAATCATTGTTAACGTTAAATTAGAAAAGTGAAACAAGCAATAATTTTGTTTTGAATTCCCACAATCAGTAGTCATCATAATGCTCGTGCGAATATGACGTAAATAAATGAGTTAAAACACATACATGCATTTACACAATATGTAACGTGAAAGATAATAATGTTTTACTAGGTACCTACAGTACAAACGTTATGCGGGCTTAGTAATTCAAGAGTTTCAATTATCATACTAATTACAGGACGATATGTGACCTATTATGATGACGTAGTATTGAGTTACGTGTATCTGTGTGAAGCTGATGCCTTCTAAGAGGAAATAATTAGTTACACATACAAATATAATGTATTCCAAAGAACAATGACCATGTGTATAAGAAGAAGAAAAAATAACAAGTACTTTGAACGAAAAAACAACCAGACAATCGGATACAAACGTAAGAAGCAGAGCTAAATTTATCTAGAGGAAATCACGCGAAGTTTCAATAGTAATGGCAAAACTAAAACGTCATGCACCGTTTCGTACTTTAAACTCATTGATTTAGCAAGCACCGCTAAAATAACGTTGTGTGAAATTCGAAACCAACCGAGTTCTCAATCCAGACCGGTGAACTGTTTATATGTTCATCATTTTCATTGGAAGAGTTATGTCTGTGGTTCGAAATAAGAAAGGAACTTACGATTCCTGTCTGGTGCAAACATTGGGCCCCTCGAGCAGGGCGTGTGCTGCAGCGACGAGCACCAACAGCGGGATAACCTTCGACAACATCTCCGCTTCTGTTCACGCAATCTTGAACTGAGTCTCCATAACAAATCTATTGTTTTGGCGCGGTTACGTCACAATACCCGTATGCATTCAATATAGGCTTCTTGTTTATTTTGCTGCTTAAAGCCCGTTGGTAATGCTGTTCAGGCTAGATATCTGAAAAACAAATCTATTGTTAAGGCACGATTATATCACAATACTGATATGAATTCAATTATTATTAATCAAGTGGGTACTTCGATCATCTGATCGAAGATCAAGTAGCAATATAAACGAGGAGCTTATATTTAATTTCAATAGGTAGTCTTCTTGTTTATTTTGCTGCTTTTTAGCTCGTTGAAAATGCTGTTCAGTCTAGAATCTAGTCTAGATATTTGAAAATGTATAACCAAGAATCCAAAAAGATTATAAGAACAAATAATGTCCCAAACGACTATCTGTACGTGAGAAAGCATGAAACAAAATATTGCTCAATCACTAATGACAAGTAGGAAACACGTTTTCCAGTAATAATTATGTTGAAGATATGCATTTTAAATAATTTTCTTTCTGTCCTCTTTGTTATTTTTATTTAGTTTTTTCAACGAATAAATAGAGATCACGTTTTTTAAACACCGGTTAACGAAATAATAAGAATCCAAATCCATACTTTCTAAAAGTCAGTCGGCATAGATGTAACCTAGCTAGCCATCGGTCAGTAGCTTACTTACGAAATTTAAGTCACCAGTTCTAGGTCAGTCGTATAAACGTTAATATTTTAAAAATTGCTCAGAGACGTCAGATATGATATTAGGTACGAGTTATTCGGCGTATCCTTACTAATATTATAAATGCGAAAGTCCGTTTGTTTGTTTGTTTATTTTTTTATTTGTTAAGCCTTCACGTCTTAACTACTGAACCGATCATCATGAAATTTTGCATACACATTGTCAGGGGTACAGAGAAGGACATAGGGTACATTTCATCCCGAAAAAAGTATTGTTCCCGAGGGTTAGCAAAAAACCTTTTCACGCAGACGAAGTCGCGGGCGGCAGCTAGTATTTTATAAAAATTCAATTAGTAGTTTAATACCTGCAAGAGCCCAAACTGAGTACCTATGTTTGGAAAATGTTTTTCCGTTTTTATGAAATAAGTAGCTAGTAGCTACAAATGTAATGGATATACCTAGCATATATTTGGATTTTTTTTAATCAGCTCAAAAGAAGAAGCCCCTTCATTTGATAACCCACATGGGTTTTAGAAAAAAAAAGACATTCATTAAAGATTGTGTTATTCATTAACTCCCTCCCATACAAATATCCAAGATGGATCCCCTTCTTAAAATTATTAGAAGGTTAATAACCAAACGCCGTATTTTGATCCAGAACTAGGGTTGCAACCAGTACATTATTAGATTATTCTTATATACCTATATTCTTAGACGAATTATTTCTCTATAATCTACGAAAGCAATAGAGTACACTAAAATACTTTATTTACGTAATTCCTAACTGTTATTGGCTTGATTTTCACTGGTTGTGAGTTGTGAGTACCAGATGGTATATATAAAAATCCTGACAAAAAAGCCTGATTTCTACTAACTAGTGGCTCCGTGAGCTTTATATAGGCCTCGCTATAAAAAGTGGCTCAAATTGTACAAAATAAAATGTCGCCATGAAATTTTCAATGCACACAGTACGTAGGTATTAACAGCTAGATGGTGCTTCTAATTTGATCATTTTTCGAAATGGGTGAATATATTTTTTTAGCTAGATTTGGAAAAACTGGCTTGACTAAACAGTAACATAATTTTCGAACCTTACATTTTTAACATTTCTCCGTCATTATGAAAAATTTCAAAAATTAGGCGTGACAAATACATTCTATCTTATTTACAAACCTGCTCACAAAATTTCACGAGAATCGGTTGAGAAATACGACCTGTAGAGGCGAACAGACAGCGCTGGAACGCCGGACCGAAACATGTTTTTTTAACATATCTCCGCCATTTTGAAAAATTAAAAATAACTGGCTTGACAAAAATATTCTAGATCATTTTCAAACCCAAACCTACTTACAAAATTTCACAAGAATCGGTTGAGAAATGCGACCTGTAGAGGAAAACAGGCAGAGCTGGAATATCAGCCTGAAATAGGATTTTTTAACATATCTCCACCGTTTTGAAAAAAAATCGTTAAACTAGCTCGACGAAAAAATCCTTACTAATATTATAAATGCGAAAGTCTGTTTGTTTGTTTGTTTATTTGTTTGTTTGTTTGTTACGCCTTCACGTCTTAACTACTCAACCGATCATCATGAAATTTTGCATACACGTTGTCAAGGGTACAGTGAAGGACATAGGGTACCTTTCATCCAGAATAAACGCACAGTTCCCGAGGGATAGCAAAAAAAACTGTCCACGCAGACGAAGTCGCGGGTGGCCGCTAGTTATACATAATTTGCGAACCTGCTCACAAAATTTTACAAGAATTGGTTGAGAAATGCGACCTGTAGGGGCTGTAGGTGAGAACAGACAGCCGGACATACGAAAGAATTTTTGCCCAAGCTAAAGCAGAGACGCTTCGCTCGCACTTCGTGCTCGCTCGGTCAAAAAGACCTGACATTTTGCTAAGTTGATAATATTTCTTGTAAAGTTAGTTCATTATCTTAGTAAAATGTACTAGTTGATTGTTACAAAAAATAAAGATAAATAAAGCTCGATAAATAAATATAAAATAAATGTACATTCTCTTTTTATGCTACGTACTTTATTTTTGTTCTACCTAAATGAATAAAAAATGCTTTATTTGTCTGAAACACAGATGACAACCCTACCCAGAACTACTATTTTTTTTTTGTTTTACACTATTATTATTATTAGCACATCCCAAAAAATCAGTCAGTCATCCTCATGCCTCGGACTCATCGCACATCCATTTGTGGAGCTCGCGCACTAAGCTTGCGCAGTACACTCGCCTTATTTTGCGATCTGCGATGTTTTAATTTAAATCAAATTATTGGCCTCATTATGATGTAACGTGAAAACTGGAAAAGCTATACGGAACAGGGCGTGTCTCGATGGGCACATATTTGGCAAAAGCCAAAAAAAAAGATTTATTTATTTCTACTTCCAAAGTTTAATAAGCAATATATTCGATGCCAAGTGTTTTTCTTACAATATTCAAATTAAGTAAGATATTGATAGTTATTGCGACTTTTTACAAAAGTATTTGGCGATGCGCCGCAAGCTGCAAGCGATGCTAATATTATCAAAACACAAGTCAGCGCTACAGTGAAGACAAAACAATTGAGGTCGTTAGGCATTATAAGTAAAACAGGTCAACCCACCACTGCAGCGCATCGTGTGGGAAAACATTGAACGTTTGGAGCAAGTGAAGAAAGTAGAGCGAGCCGTCTGTTGTATGTGTTATGGACTAAGAGCTGGCCACGACACTAGGTATACAATTTACAGTGCTCTGGATTTGGTGTGGTTTTATAGCCAATCATTTGTGTCTAATTCGAATATAAAATGTTATATAGCCAGGCATTTTGGTTGGTGGAAAAGTAGTACCAGACCCAGGCGGCATCAAAGGAGCTGAAAAACCGATTGAAGGTATACAATTTACAGAGCTCTGGATTTGGTGTGGTATTATAGCCGAACATGTATCTAATTAGAATATAACATTGCCAGGCGTTTTGGTTGGTGGAAAAGCAGTCCCAGGCGGCATCCAAGATGCGCGAAAAAGTGTTAAATTTATCTACTGGGTCAAATTTTTTCGTGTTTCGTTACCTAAAGGGTGAAAACGAGATCCCATTACTAAGCGCTCGACGTCGTGTGGGCAAACATTCAATGTTTGGAGCAAGTGAAAAAAGTAGAGCGAACCGTCTGTTGTATGTGTTATGGACTAAGAGCTGGCCACGGGAATAAGTATACAATTTACAGAGCTCTGGATTTGTTGTGGTTTTATAGCTTAGCGAAGTCTTCGCGTGACGTATAAGTAAGTAGGTATGGTTTCCTTTCGTACATGTTAATAAGGTACTTACTTATTTTGTGTTAATAATTTTGTGGATGACCACAAAATAGAATGGAAATTATCGTACTTCTTTGGTGGCTACCAACTACAAAACTATGGAGGACCCACTGAGCTACATTTGTGCTCAAATTGTAGAAAATTGTGTCAACTTTAAGTTACCCACAGGGACGTATTTACTTGAGGGCCAAGAGGGCGCCAGGCTACGAGAGCGGCTAGCCGCGCCAGGCTGCGCTTAGCTTTAGGACGCCTTTCATAATTATTTATACATTTTTACTTTAGAGAGGCAAAAGTACTAACTAAGTACGTGACCAAAATTCGCGCTGCGCGGCTGTTTTTTTACAATAGACAGGCAAAATTAGTAAATAAATGAAACTGACCATAAATCGCGCGGCGTGGCTGTTTTTTTAACATTTTTAATATAGACAGGCAAGAGTACATGATTAATGGATAAAACTGACTAAAATCGCACTGCTCGGCCGTTTTTTTTACAATAGACAGGCAAGATTACAAGATTAGTAAGTACTAATAATAATAATAACTTTATTGACATAAACCATATTACACAGACATAATGAAGTCTCTGATTCCTGAACTAGGTAAAATACCTGTATCTCAGTAATCAGCGCCCTCTTCCGGATATAAGTAGATGAAACTGACCATAAATCGCGCTGCGCAGCTGTTTTTTTTTTAAATAGACAGGCAAGATTACAGGGTTAGTCAATGAAACTGACTAAAAATCGCGCTGCGCGGCTGTTTCTTTACAATAGACAGGCAAAAGTACAAGATTAGTGGATGAATCTGACTAAAAATCGCGCTGCACGTCCGTTTTTTTCTATACACAGGCATTTTTATGAAAAATCTGACATTTTGTGCACCCTAGACAGGCATCCTCCCTTATTTTAAACCAATTTGTATATAGCAAAAAAATTTACCATCAGCCATTTTTGATGTCCTCTCTGCTGGGGCACAGGCCTACTTTATGGGTGGATAAGGAGAATAGGGCCATAAATAACCCACCGCGCGGGCCCAATGCGGATTGGTGGCTGTTAACGACTGCAAATGCAGCCGGGGCCAACGGATTAACGTGCCTTCCGAAGCACGGAGTAGCTCGAGATAATACATTTTTGGTCACCCATCCCATGACTGACCCTTGCGCAAGTTGCTTAACCTCGTCCGCAATCGCTGGGCAAGGCGCTAAACCACTGCGCCATCGAGCTCCTCACAAAAAAATATTTTATAAATATTGTTAAAAACCATTTTGTGGCTTTTTAAATAAGTAAAATAAACTTTTTTTTTAATCTATGGGGGCGGCATACCTTATTGGCCCAGGGCGCCGAATCTTAAAATACGTCCCTAGTTATCCATTATTTATATTGTCAAGATCTTTACATTTTTCTCAACATTACCTTATCTTAACTAATTCGAACTATAGAAAAACTAATGTAAAATTGAGTTTGTTCGTTTGTTTGTTTGTTACGCTTTCTTAACTAGGTACTTAACAAATCATCAGCTTCAGCTAAAGCTTACACATTGTCAAAGGTACAAATAAAAACCGGCCAAGTGCGTGTCGGGCCACGCGCCATAGGGTTCCGTAGGTACATTATACCATATCATATTTTAATACCGCTATCATTTTTCGTCTGAAAAAATAACTTTGTTTTTCACAGTGTTTGTATGAATGACAAAGTTATATTTGCGGTTTTGGAAAATGTACTATATCTTGAAAACTAATTACTATATCTCGTTCAAACCAATTTTCGTTGAAAGTGTTTATTAAGATCTATAGCTTATATTTTTTTTAGATTTTTCACCCTCTTACTTTAAAAGTTAAAGGGGGGGGGGACACACATTTTACCACTTTGGCGGCATATATCTTTCAACTGGTTGACTTTGAAAAAAAAATAGTCTTAGAAACCTCAATGTCATTTTTAAAGACCTATCTATAGACACCCCACAAGTATTGGTTTGATGAAAAAAAATATTTTCAGTTTCAGTTCCATGTATGGAGAGCCCCCCCTTAATCTTTTATTTTTTTATTTTTGTGTAAAAATCGTAAAGCGGTTCACAGAATACACCTACCTATTAAGTTTCAACTATGTAGTCCTAATACTTTTGGAATAAAGTGGCTGTGACATACGGACGGACAGACAGACAAGACAGACAGACAGACAGACAGACAGACAGACAGACAGACATGACGAATCTATAAGGGTTCCGTTTTTTGCCATTTTGGCTACGGAACCCTAAAAAGGACATAGGGTATCTTTGATCCAGAAAAAACCTAAGTAGGTACCAGTGGCGAGGGGTGAAATTATGGCGAAGGTAAGCCGTTCTACAAAAATGTTGTGATCTGCATTTCTAAAGGTAAGACGATGGGAATCGGCTTGTATGGACCCTGCGCCACTGGTAGATAAAGTCCGTTCGGTTAGATAGTGTCGGTACACCCGCAAGCACTTGTGTTCAGAGACAGGAATACCGGTAACAAACACAAACTTTCACTACGGCACTTCTATGTAAACTGCCAAAAGTGCCAAAATCCAAATTTACTTGCGGGTGTACGCCGCACGTGGTATCCATTGTTTATGCGGCGGCATCCTTTGTCAAGAAGCGGCACCTGCAAAGGCGGCGCGTAAAAAGGGCGACACTATCTGAGCGAATGGACTTTACTTCCCTAGGGATAAAAAACTGTCGACATCAACAAAGTTGCGAGCAGCCATAAAAATTGAATTAATCTAGTTATTCGGAAATCATTACATCCCCTTCATTTGTAATAAAACCTTTTTTAAAAAGACATCTGCCATTATTCAAGTTTTAGTTGTACTATTATGTATTCTGTGGTTTTAGTCAAATTCAGGAGCAACTATTTCAGATAACAATCTGTTGACCATATGTCGAAGATAGGCGTAGCGTAACCAGTGACAAGATTAGTCACCCACTATACTCTACCCATGTTTTAGCGATTCATTCAGAAAAACATGGATGGTACATTTACCTACTAAAAAATCAAAGTAAAATTATCCTACAAGGTATACAATTTTTGCACTGCTTTGTTAGATTAGTTTGAATATAACTAGTTACTAAATGTTTTATTTGCAAGAATGCAGTAGGTACACACAACAGCACATCAAGATGGATATAAAGACTGTCTCAAGTTCAACATGTATAGTCTGATGTGCCAATTGTGTGTGTATATGAAGCAATAGTGATTCTTAAAATGTATTTACTTATTACTTAATTTTTTATATCTTTTTTGTTTTAGGAATATTTGCTATGCTAGTATAAACTGTTTCAGGTAAATAGTAGGATTAAAATGAGGATCAACACGACAATTGAATATATAAATTTTGTATATCACATCAAATACAATAACAATATCTGAGTAAATCTCTGTTTAAATTTCTCAAATCCATCAAGAAATAACAAAATTATAAAAGTTTTAAAAATGCGACACGAAAATCTCACTATCTTCGCCATTTTTGGTCCAATTTCTATAATTCTTTCACTGAAATAATTTATTTTGATGTGACTGTAACTCTACAATCTACATATTTAACTAAAAACCTCGTTGATCCTCATTGTTATATTTAATTGAAAATGAAAATGAAAAATGAAAAAATATTTATTTCATAAAAACAAGTGGGTAATACAGGGTATGGTTGATTCCTCCTTTTAAGTGTAAAAACACCTGTACCAGGAGAAAATCGCTCTCTCATAACAACATCAGTTTTTCGTGTTTTTAAAGAAATAAAATTAAAAAATTAAATATAAATAAAGTTATAACAAAAATATTAACTCTACAACTCTAAAATGTGCTTTTGTGTGTGTGTGTGTGTGTGTGTGTGTGTGTGTGTGTGTGTGTGTGTGTGTGTGTGTGTGTGTGTGTGTGTGTGTGTGTGTGTGTGTGTGTGTGTGTGTGTGTGTGTGTGTGTGTGTGTGTGTGTGTGTGTGTGTGTGTGTGGTGTGTGGTATGAGTATGTATATATGCGTATGCGTTTATGACTTTGTGCATTTGTATGTGAAATTATTATATAAATAATAAAATAAAAGTAAAATGCAAAGTATAACATCTTAGGAGATAACTCAGCTAAGTAGTACTAATATGAACTATCACTTCTTCTGTTTCCTCATAGTTCAGTTTTTTAACCCATTCTGTTACCAGCTGCTTGCACACGTGGTTGGTTTTTGTATAAATTTTAAGAATTTTATTAACATGGTTATATATATGAGATGATTGGTAAATGTACTGGTGTTTGGCAAAGTAAGTATTACATGTACTTGTTTTAGCTACAATGTCATTACGTCTTTTTGCTAAAAGGTTAAAAGGTAATTAGGTACTGCCAATTATTTTTAATTCTTTTTGTGTCAAAAAAGGGAAACATAGAAGCATGTTTTTTATTGTAATACACTACCTATCCAACCAACAAAGAACTGGGCCACTTTGAGCCATCCCATTGTGGTGTTTAGCTTTTAGATAAGTTTATCTCTAAACTATACTTTGTTGACAATTATTTCGATACCAACTTCTCATTACATATTAATATTAATTAATTTCCTATTCGCTGCAATTGAAAAGGCAAAATGAAGAGGGGCCCATATTCAGAATAACTGCATTTTTACAGGAGGGCCAAAAAATTGTTTATTTTAAAAATTAAACACAATCATGCTTAATTTAAATTTTGAAGAGTATGCTTAAAACTATTACATTATAAAAAAATATGATAAATATTTATTAAATATAATGAAATTTAATCTAAAAAATATAAATAATGGGCCCTTTTTCTAGTGACCATGTTTCATGTTCCTGCTTTCTAGTTACTTTTAGGGTTCCGTACCAAAATGGTAAAAAAGGAACCCTTATGGTGTGACTCAGTCTGTCTGTCTGTCTGTCTGTCTGTCACAGCTGGATATCTCGAGAACTACTAATGGTATCAACTTGAAATTTGGAATAGTTTAAGATGACATTTGCCCAACTATTTTGCAAATAAGTAATAAATAAAAAATAAATATCTTTTTTACAACAGGGACTGAAAAGGGGTCTTAAAAATTTGAAGTAAGGCTACTAGGGCATGTGGGGTATCATATGAAAGAGCGCCGTTTGCTCGTTTTCAATCATTTTTTCTTTTTGTTTTAGGCCGCATAGTTTTCGACTTATGATAAAAATAAAATACCCTTCGCTACGAAGTTTGCAAAGAGAAAAATCTGAAATAATTCTATGTGATAGCAGTTTATATAAAGATTACAGGAAAAATAAAACGATGTCTCAATATGGCACACTTTTTTAGAAATTATTATGCTACTCTGAAGTGTGATTTGATGGTGCAATTATGATGGTACGGAACCCTTGGTGCGCGAGTCCGACTCGCTCTTGACCGGTTTTATTTATTACTGGAATGATTTTTTGTGGGTTGGGCAGGCATACCTACAAGTTGCTATGTAATGTTATTACTCTTAGGAGGTCCTTTGCAAACGTTCCCAAGAAAGTAAACTGAAGGAAACTATAAAACCATATGTATAAATAAGATAAATAGGTAATCTAGTGTAAATAAAGCTAAGAAACGGTGTGAGGAAGAATATGTACCTTAAAGGGCTTGTATCATATGAACGGCTCATTATAGGGCCGTGATATTTTTCCCGCGATAATTTCACATTGCATTTTGTATTCTTATGTCGGTTTGAATCTTATTTAACACCATTTTTATTCTTTGCTGAGAAAATTATTTATTTGTAAACATATGTCTGTCACTATAATTGCCATAGCAATGCGCTAATTTTTTAATTCGATGTCAAAGCCATAGATTTCCAGCTTGTCTTCAGCCTAGCTATAGATAAAAACCTTTGTGCAATACTGTTCTGTGTTCTTATATTTGAATGTAGAGTAGAATTCTAAAAAATAAATACCGACGGTATAAAAGCGCGGTCGGCAGCTCAGGTGAGTCAGTCTTTCCACGAGCTTGTCCGGATATATTATAGCTGCTTCCATATTTCTACCCTACGTTCTATAATTGTAAAAAAATATAATAAGCAAATAGCGGCTTCTTCGGGGCACGGTCCTCGACCTTCGACCTTCGGCACGAACCACCTCAGTAAATCCCAGACGTGTCTTCGACCCACCTGGACGTCGTGCACCTTTCCGCCTGACCTGCAGAGGGAGCTCTCCCCTGGGCCCTTGCACTATCCGCGCCACCATCGACGTCGGTCTACACGGACACGCGCCCGAGCCCATCAGCGCGTCCCGCTGGTACTACGCTACGGTGCTACGTCGGGGGGTCTGACTGCGTGCCACCCCTGCGCCGTCACGCTGAACCACGTCCGTTCTGAACCACATGCCCTCCTGTGCTCCGCCGGGACTCCATATCTGCCTGCCTGCTTCGTGCCTGCTTCCGGTTACCCCTGCTACCTGGGGCCACGTCTCTGCGTGCCTGTCCTGTTCCCGTCTACATCCCACCCTAGTCCTACTTTGTTAGTCCTACCTAGTTTTTAACCGCCTTAGTTGTTATCCAAATTTCTGTGCTAGGACGTGTCATTATAAAATAAACTCTTGAACTTCAACTTCATTTTTTTATTTAGCTTTCTTCCAAATTTTGCTCCGTTACCTTCCGTAACGCGACAGCTATAAAAATCTATTGCCTTTGCCTTAGACACACTAAGGCATACATAGTGCAAGATCTTTGACATCTTTAAGGCTGTCCTGAGTAGGTACATATCTTGTGTTGGAAATGAAATATTCATTGCCTGGGGCCGTACCGGCTAACAAATTGATTATCGAAAAATCTGAATCGGTTTCAACTTAAAACTGAAAAATCAAAGTAAGGAATTTCGTCTTGTACTTTCTGTTGACGTAATTTGGAAGATAATGATGTTCGTGTGACATCATGAAATGGGGTTCGCCATTTTCGCCCAATTGGGGCTCGATTTATCTGTTTTAATTTGAAACCCAGCAGACTTTTCGATAATCGATTCGTTAGCCGGTACGGCCCCTGGTCTTTTACAAATTTTTTTCTTTATTTTATTTTATATTTTTTTATATTAATATTCATTATTAATATTTACGAAAAAAAAATGGGTCGTTCTTCATACAGCCACCTAGAAGCCATACCCAAAAGACGTTTTATAATAAAAAAAACGCAATAGTGAAAAATTTACAAGTGGGCCCCTCTTCGTTTTACCTCTTCAATTGATTTCTTGTTTAGAAGGGACTTATAGGTGTAGTGGCGGCCACATAATTGAGGACATCAGTCGATTTTCATACAAATGAGGTAACTTTGAAGCATCGGTACTTTGCCAAAGATTGACCTAGTTGAGAAAATTGACTGTGGTGTCCTTAATTATGTGGCCACCACTATATTATGCTCCTCTCTATAAAAATTTACTTCAAACTGCCATACTTAATAATTGAAAAATATTTAAAGAAATAACACTATTTTACAATACTCAATTTATATTTCATGCCAAATAACAATTGGAAAATTAAATACACAATGGAAACAAAGAAGAAAATCTCTTTTTGTTCTTTTTTAAGCAATTCCTAGACAATTATTGTAATGTCTAAATGGAGTTTGTTTAACATTAGTTCTGCTTACTTAAGAAATCGGGTCATAAGTTTTTTTTTCAATTAGAATTTGTCATTACTGGTACACACTCTACCTCTTTCCATTTCTTTCTGTGAAATGTATATGGATTTATATAAACATTTTTAAAGCAACACTAAGATCTGAGCTTCTTCTAGTAGAAGTCGTGATTTGCTCTTAAAAATGTGTCCTTTTAATAGAGTTTAAGCACAAAAACAATCAAGTTAGTTCGCTTTTATTAACATTAATTTTGATTTAGACATAATTTATAGATGTGGGTGTTTTGTTTAGGATATAGAAATCAATGCATTAACATGAATGATCGTACATACCGATGTACCTTACCGAATTAATGCTTCATTATTTACTTACCCGAAGACTAAACCACGAATTCCACTTATCACGTCAATAATGTCCATCAACACTTACAGAATTGTAACAATGTACGATATCAAAAATTACACGTAACGACGACGTCACTATCACTAACTGATTTTATACACAACACCAAAAGAAAGTTGTATTAGTAACTGAACCGTAGTATTTTATTACAAAATATAAAAATCCATTCATCCACAACACCACTTCGCAATTGCCATTGCCACCACAGATTAATTAATATAGAATAGAGCCAGGCTACACGGTGGCTAGACCACAGCACAGAACAATAAAAGGGGTGACCATTTAAAAATTATGAATCTGCCCGACACTGGCAAAAAATCTGCTAAAATCTGCCAATCCCGCCCGACTCCAGAAAATGCCAAAAATATGCCACATGTATACCAAAAACCAATATGATGTAGCGGTCTAACAATTTGAACTGTCAAAAGACAATGGATATTGACACTTGAATGTCGATAAAACACTATTTCACGTCACGCGATATTAATAGTTTTTCGGTGGTCGTGCTGCGGGGGCTGATAGTTTGAAAGCTATGTTGCCAATAAATATTGAGAAATAAAAATACATTTTAAATAATAAACCACTTTTCTGATCGGAGGAGGAGGAGTGTGTGTGGATGAAACTGACCAAAAAATTTGCTCTGCGCGGCCGTTTTTTTAGGGGTTTTCCTCGTTTCTATACATTTGTAGACAGGTCCCGCGGTTTTTGGCTAAGTCCCGCATAAACATTTTTTATTTCCCGGATAACTGTGAATAAGAGTTAGCAACCCTAGTCACGGCACAGTAATGTCGATTAGACATTGTTACTATAGGCATGTTGACTATTTTTTTTATTTTATGTTACATAAATTACCTCTAAAAAAAGAAATATTTGTATAAGAATTATTACGCTAGCATGAAAATTGCCCGAGATATCACAGTTTGAAATGCACAAAATTGGACTCACCCGAAAATGCTCCATACTAACGGCTACCTAGTTATGACGTCACGCCTTCCTACGTTGTATGCAACGCGTAGGAAATTTGTTTGGCAGCTATATTAAATATTGTGTTTATCAAAATGGTTCTTTGACAAATTTGCTATAAATTTTACGTACTAATTAAATGTATTATTTATTTTAACAAATTTTATATTTTTTAAATGGACTTGTCCACCCAACTTTGAAGGGTCATAAAACAAATAATACGCAATATATAAAACCAAGAGGTATACAAGCTACTCCAAAAGTTTGATATGTTTACGATTTTTATTAGTATTTCGTTATTTTATTCATAAATCAACATCCCTAACAATACCTACGCAGGCAGTAAGGTGCCGCGCAACTACATATGCGGGCGGGCGTGTGGCGGCCCTCTGCTCACTTGTTCGTTCGAACGAACGGCGGTAGGTGGCTGATTCTTTGAAAAATGTTATTTTGGTAGAAAATTATATTTTTTCTAAAACTCGTGTCAGTACTTCTATTTTATGCTAAAAAATATCTAGGGCAACGATATGCTCTTTAATGTTAAAGGCACTAAATGTGTTACCAATAATGACGTAATTGTAGTAAATAATGACATA
This sequence comes from Agriphila geniculea, assembly GCA_943789525.1. Classification (NCBI taxonomy): domain Eukaryota; kingdom Metazoa; phylum Arthropoda; class Insecta; order Lepidoptera; family Crambidae; genus Agriphila; species Agriphila geniculea. The sequence goes on along the minus strand of OX038882.1, from coordinate 12,641,841 downwards.
GTGGTTGCTGAAATGATGTATAATTGAGATTAGAATAGAGATAGGTCATCTTTACATTATAATTAATGGTATAACATATTATTATTATTATGTTAAACCTTCGATCAAGAATACACTAGATAACGCTTCACTAAATTAAACAGCACGCAAAAACGGCACTTCGAAATTACGCCCCTCTTACAAACTGGGCGCTTATTTTGTACAAAATTAAATCTTTTATTACTTATTTTGTACAAAATAAGCTTATTTAGTACAAAGTCACACCTTTTATTTTTTATTTTGTACAAAATAAGCGCCCAGTTTGTAAGCGTGGCGTTATTTCAAGTTGCCTTTTTTGCGTGCTGGTTTTAGTGAAATGTTATCTATAGTGCAGTACATATTTAGTGGCATCAACCTTGCAGATCGTCAACAAAGGAAGCCGCTTGGCACAGGCGTACTTTGAGGTCATTTGAGCTGATTTAGCCCTGTACCCACGTGGTACCACCCTGGTGGTAGCCAGGGGTGGGGGGGAGAGGTGCCTTCTACCACGCTGCACTTTTACATCCATACCTCCATAGGTTTAGCAAATAGGTCGTGTTTGGTATCATTTTCATATAATTCAAGGACGAGGAATTCATTCCTGGAACAACTTTTACACTCGTTCATATAAAAAATAAAAGTTCTGCGCAAAAACAGAAAAGTAAAAAAACAAAAATCTTACAAAATCTATGCCTACAAATAAACCACGAGATTGTGCTTTATAAAAAAATATGATTAAACAGCCCTGTTTATATAAAATACATAAACATCAACTTTCTCATACAAATTATATTTATAAATGTGTCAAAAAAAATATTTGCGACACGCGACGGTATTTTGGCGCAGTATATTTGGATTGGATTTATCACTTATTGTTTAATCATTATTAATTGTTTAATTACACAAATTGGTCGTGTTTGGTATCGTTTTCATATAATTCAAGGTCGGGAAATTCATTTCTGCAACAACATTTTTACTCGTTCATAGAAAAAAAATAAGTTCAGTGCAAAACAAGAAAAATAAGAAAAAAAAACTTACAAAATCTATGCCCACAATTAAACCACGAGATTATGCTTTATAAAAAAATATGTTTAAGCAGCCTTATTTATCTTAAATATATACGCATAAACTTTTCTAAAGAAATAATATTTATAAATGTGTCAAAAAAATCAGTTGCGCCGCGCTGCGGTATTTTGGTGCAGTATTTTTTGATTTGGACTTATCACTTATTGTTTAATAATAACACGGATTAGTATTGGTAGTCCCATAGTTTTACTTTAAAAGAGAATTGTAGTAATATTTAAGAAAAAAATTTTTTTTATAACGAATTTTATTGGCAGTTTCCGCTGCATCCACATAGTTCGGTGCACTTTATTTATATTTTTAAACAATTGCACCTTCCTGCGAATTTTTGCTTACACATACACCGTAATTACTCCATGCAAGCTGTGGCTGCTGGCGATAGGGCGGTCCACATAGGCTCCCACAAGGCATTATTTTTAGCCCAACCCCAGTCTGTAGAACATGGCAGGTTTTGGATTGGTTTTAAATGTTGACCCCATACATTCCTCCCTGATAAATCGCTCGCAAAATTTGGTTGCACAGGGCGTCTCTGGTTGGTGGAGATTCTCCAGCTGCTTGTCCTTTTTCGTGAATAGCACTTTTCTGCATTGATTAATATCAAGGAGATGCATTCCGACATTTCCAACAATAACATAAATCACAAAAGTCAATCACCAGTAACTTACTTGTCATACAAAGCAATGACAATTGTTTCTAATACTTATTGGCAAAGCCTGCTCCACATGTCCTTCCTTAGGGTATTTAAATCCTTCCGTTGCAGTAGGATAAGCGCCCCAAGCTTCGAAAGCGCTTTTTCCCTTTCTCAGCAAAAGACGATACGGTATCACACCCGGAAAAGGCGTGGAAAAGAGTGGCAATACTTCTGTTTTTTCCGGTCCTAAAAGATAATTAAAGCTGAATTATTTTTAACTTTAAAGTGTGAAAATACTATACTTATTTGGGTTACTTAATGAAGCTGCAATTGCATGGCAAGGCAGGAACTGACGATTTTTACCCGTGCCAATATGAGAAACCACATTTCCTCAAGCAATTAATACAGTTTATCTTCTTTTAGGACCGGAAAAAGCAGAAGTATTGCCACTGTTCCACTCCTTTTCCGGGTGTGGATGGATATCGTATCGACTTTTGCTGGTAAAGGGAAAAAAGCACTTTTAAAGCTTGGGGTGCTTATCCAATTGCAACGGAAGGATTTAATACGCTAAAAAAGGAAATGTGGAGCAGGCTTGCCAATAAGTTGGCTTGGCAATAAGGCTTTTGTGATTTAAGTTATTGCTGGAAATGTTGGAACGAATCTCCTTGATATTAATCAATGCAGAAAAGTGCTATTCACGAAAAAGGACAAGCAGCTGGAGAATCTCCACCAACCAGAGACGCCCTGTGCAACCAAATTTTGCGAGCGATTTATCAGGGAGGAATGTATGGGATCAACTTTTGAAACCAATCCAAAACCTGCCATGGCCTGCAGATTAGAGTCGCGCCAAAAATAATGGCTTATGGGAGCCTATGTGGACCACCCTTCTGCCAGCAGCCACAGCTTGCATGGAGTAAATAAGGTGTAAGTGTAAGCAAAAATGCGCAGGAAGGTGCAATTGTTTAAAAAGATAAAAAAAAAATTGTAAAAAAAGATATCCTCTTTATCTTTTTTTACAATTTTTTTTTATCTTTTTAAACAATTGCACCTTCCTGCGCATTTTTGCTTACACTTACACCTTATTTACTCCATGCAAGCTGTGGCTGCTGGCAGAAGGGTGGCAACGGAAACTTCCAATAAAATTTGTTATAACGAGCTAAATAAAATAATAATTACTTTAACTCTCTTTTAAAGTAAAATTATAGAACTACCAATACTAATCCGTGTCATTATTAAACAATAAGTGATAAATCCAAATAAAAAAATAATACTGCACCAAAATACCGCCGCGCGTCGCAACTGAATTTTTATACACATTTATAACTATAATTTCTATAGAAAAGTTTATGTTTATATATTTAAGATAAATAGGGCTGTCTAAACGTATTTTTTTATAAAGCATAATCTCGTGGTTTAATTGTAGTTTGTAAGTTGTTTTTATTATTTTTTTTTGCACTGAACTTATTTTTTTTTCTATGACCGAGAAAATGTTGTTACAGAAATGAATTCCCCCTCCTTGAATTACATGAAAACGATACCAATTACAACCTATTTGTGTCATTATTAAACAATAAGTGATAAATCCTATCCAAATATACTGCACCAAAATACCACCGCGCGGCGCAAATGTTTTTTTTGACACATTTATAAATATAATTTGTGCGAAAAGGGCTGTTTAATCATATTTTTTTTATAAAGCACAATCTCGTGGTTTATTTGTAGGCATAGATTTCGTAAGATTTTTGTTTTTTTACTTTTCTGTTTGTAGGCGCGGGTTGCTTTAAAGAGTTTAATAGATTTTTCGATGATTAGTTTTGTGACACAGTGGCGGCTAATTGCTAGGAACAAGGAAAATAAAAATGGAAGGCAAATTTTGCAGCTTACCAAAAGTCCTGGAACGAAGTGGTTTCGGGAGCTCCCAAACAGCTGGTGGACACTGTCGGACACTGTGATTTCGTAGGCACTATAATTTTGAGTTTTCACCGATATTTGGAACAATAATGTATGAGTAATTAATTTTCGGTCGCGCGCGCACGTCAACAATCAGGATACTGGCGCCGTGCCGGCGTTTGTTTCTTCTCACTGCATTTGCCATTAAGGATGCGGAAATGGAGCGAGATGGCAATAGATAGGGTCATAAGAAAGACAAGGATAGGAAGCATTTCGTCGCTCCGTGTCACACTATCTATTAAGATTGATTAGGTACTTATGTATATTATTATAATAATAAAAAATGAATTATTTATTGCCTTATTGTGGCGTTAACACTGTTTTTGCGCAGAACTTTTATTTTTTATATAAACGAGTGAAACAATTGTTCCAGAAATGAATTCCTTGGCCTTGAATTATATGAAACGACGACCAAACACGACCTATTTGCTAAACTTATGGAGATATGGATGTAAAAGTGTAGCGTGGTAGAAGGCACCTCTCCCCTCCACCCCTGGCTACCACCAGGGTGGTACCACGTGGGTACAGGGCTAAATCAACTCAAATGACAACAAAGTACGCCTGTGCCAAGCGGCTTCCTTTGTTGACGATTTGCAAGGTCCCCATACAAATGATGCCACTAAATACTGCACTACTAGGCTATTCTTGATAGATGTGTTAAAGATAGTGATAGCCATCTAAAAGTTGGAAATAAATGTCAATAAATGCAAAGTCAAATAAGCTGTATTCAAATAAACTTAATTATTAAGTACTTTTGAATCGTCTATATTTTCCTACCACCCGTTCCAGACTTTTTTAGCTGACAAGAAGAACGGGCGCAAGAAACTTATCAGCTGTAACAGCCTTAAGTAACGATATTTACAAACATTAATATGTCGTTAACAAATAATTACAACAGGGTGACAGGATTATTGGCAACAACATAGACTTATTATATTACTTCAACAAAGTACTTATAGTAGCAAGTTATGTGTTACATCATTTCCACGCATTTTGATCTTTAAGATAATCCTCTACTTTATAATAACCTTTACCCATGAGCGAGTTTTTAACATGGTTTTTAAATTCATGCAAAGGAAGATCAATCACTTGTTGCGGAACTTTATTAATAAAGGCTATGCCTTTCCCCATAAATAAACCTCTAGTTTTTGCAAGCCTAAATCTTGGAACGGCAAGTTTATCTTTAGTTCTTGTATTAAACTGGTGAATGTTAATATTGTGAATGTTCTTAGCAAATGAATCATAGTGTTTCCTTACATAAACTAAATTTTTAGAAATGTATTGGCCTGCCAAAGTTAAAATATTTATTTCTTTAAACAATTCTCTCAAGGTATCTCTCCGCCGTAGAATGTATATGGCGCGAACAGCTCTTTTTTGGAGTACAAAAATATTTTCAATACTGGCAGCTGAGCCCCACAATAGCAGTCCATACGACATTACACTATGAAAATAACTAAAGTATACTAACCTTGCCGTTTCAATATCAGTTAAAAGCCTTATTTTTTTAACAGCGAATGCCGCTGAACTAAGTCTACTTGACAAGGCTTCAATATGTGGATCCCATTGCAGTCGAGAATCTAGTGTGATACCTAGAAATTTTGTACTCTCAATAAACTCGACTTCATCGTCATTCAAATTAATATTTAATTTTGTCTGCTCAACATTAGGTAATGAGAATTTAACACATTTAGTTTTTTTGGGGTTAAGTGCTAAATTATTGCTATAAAACCAGTATGAAACTTTAGAGAGGGCACTATTTACTTCGTCCGAACAGTTATTACCTCTGTTTACTTTAAAAACTAAAGAAGTATCATCCGCAAATAGTACTGTCTCACATAAATAATATATTAAGTACTTTTTCTTTATTTTATTTTATTACTTTTGACAAAAGGTAATATTTTTAAGCTTTCTATTGTTGCTAAGTACTTTGTATTTACTAACTGTTAAAAACTATTGCATACTTAAAATTCTACATAAATTACACATGGCTTTGTTTATGTTGCTGACAATGACGTTGCCAATAATGACGTTTCTAAAAAAAATCTAGTTTAAAACATATTGAGACATGTTAGCTTTAGAAAAATGCATTGCGCGGTATTAGACACGTGAATAATTTTACGTGGTTATAATAAAACACATTACTTTGCATAAATAATTGATTATAAGTTTAAAGTATGCATGATCATTATCATGACATATTATGGAGAATGAAATACAACTACTTACTGTTCGAAGTACCAGGGGTATGTTCACATTTCTAAGTATGCCAGCCGCCTGAGCGACGAGGAGGAGCGTTGCTTAGCCGCTAAATGTCATTTCAAATGTGTTTCGTTTTACCACAATGTTAAACACAAACTTGGTTGTCACTAATGACGATTATTTTTTGAACATTTTTTGGCATAGTATTTCAGTAACTTCCAATATATTAACCAACAAAAAACATGTATGCACACAATTAAAAAAAACCTTGATAATATTTTATTTACGTAATAACGTTAAAAAACATGCCTAAGTGACATACCAAATAACGCGATTTTTCGGAGCAATTTCTCAATAAATAAAAAACGCGTGATTGAACTGCAAATCGATTTCGATTGCTTTTTCCTCATTAATTTAATTAATAGAATCAATATATCTGGTTCTAAAATTCCTTATTGTTTAGGAGTATTATGGCGAGACATCAATTTTGGGCGTCTCAAATATTCACCCAGGTGCTTATCGCGCGACCTTGAGCGAGTGATGGAGGCCTGTCCATAGCATGTGTTTTGCCCTACACAATCAACAAAACATTGTTTCGCGAAACAAAACCCTCATTTTTTTTGTTGAATGTTGAGATGTTTTTGTTGATTGTGTAGGGCAAAACACGCGCTATGGACCCGGCATAAAATAAACTGTATTTTTGTGTGAAATATTCCCTGTATATTTTGCCGTAAACGCTGTATTTAAAACGTTCTCATTTTCTTTATCTGGTAACACTGGATCTAACTAACTAATCTGTGGTTTACGTCGTTGATGACGGACGACGTAGTAGACTAGTGTAGTAGTAGTAGTAGAAGCGTGGTAGTCTGTGCCTCTGTGGTATGTATCTATCAAATAAATCCAACAATACTGTTATTTCATCAACAAAATAATTATTTTATTTATATCTATGCCTGTGACTGTGACCCTGTGTATCAAAGTAAATAATTATGGATTCATCTTCGATTGTGAGTTTCAATAATGATACTGCATTTCAAACGACTCTCAAAGGCGACTACAACAACATAAGTGTCCATGAGTTAGCCCTACATGCTATGAGAGATCGGTGTCTGTTATTGCAACGTAGAATAAATACTTTAGAAAGTGATAATATGCGTCTCAAACTTGATGTTACTAAAGCAACCGAAAATACGCCCTACATTCCTTTGAGAGAAGATGAGAAGTTTGCATTTCAGCAGAAAATATTAGAATTGAACAAACAAAAATCACAGTTATTGCACCACGTATTTATGGTTTCATGTGAAAACAAAAACTTGTGGAATAAGTTAGCTAGTCTTCGGAGCCCTGATAAGAGCTCCAATAAGCAACCATTATTGCGGACAAACACTTATTTGCATAGCACCCCAAAATCTAGTGTCAACTACCAAGAGAAATATTCAGAATCGAGTCTGGAGGAAATATCTTTGAAATTGATAAATAGTTACATACAAGAAAAGTCACAATTGGTGGAACAGTATGAACAAATGGCTCAACTACAAGACGTTGATGATGAGAATTTATTAAATGTGGATTCTATTGGATTCACATACTTGGAGGACCCTGTTACAGATTCACTAAAGGAAATTCACACACAAACAGAAAAACTGGAGGAATTAAAGAAAGAACTTGCACAACAGGAAGAAGATTTAAAAGTTGTGATATCAAGACTGGAAACAGTATTAAAGAGTAAGTGATATGCATAAAATTTCTTTCTTACTTATTGCTATTATTGTATTTATAATTTATGTCTTTTTTGTACTTAGATGGATACAAGTGTCCAACGTGCACAGCCAACAATGCAAGAATCATATCTTCAGAACATAAAGAAATTGAAACTAGTGATAGTTTGGCAAATTGGTCAACTCCAGTAGAATCTAGCAACTACAATAATTTTAGTGAACTGCACACATCAGCATCAAGGAAGAATGTTTCAGAAACTAGTGAAAATGAAAACAAGGATAAAATATGTCTTGATAAAGTGTGTCCTATGTGTGGACAAAATTTCCAAAGGGAATTTGCTTTTACCGAGTTTCAATCGCATGTGGAAAGTCATTTCATTGGTGAAAGTGAACCAGATTCTGTCATAGACAACTTTGAAAATGTACCATACTCTTATGATCCCGTCATATGAAAATAGTATGAATTATGATATATCAATAATGTAATTAAGTATAAATATTTTTTCCAATACATTTTTAACTGCACATAAATCTTAAAACTTTAGTTTTATAGAAATATAATTAAATTAGAAATTCACTCTTGTTTTAATACCATTACAATTATTTTTCCTTTTTATATTAATTATCACACCCAAATAATTGATCAATATTTAAGTGAAGTACCTTCTATTTTCTTTTTAGTTTTTATCTAGGTATAATATAATTATAGGAATTGGAATAAAAAACAAATTAGAGATAATGTTTGAATTATTAATTAATTCTTAATCTATTCTAAATTAATTTTACACATATTAAGCCAAGTCTGTTGGCTTTACGTCTTTGGAGTCAGAAGGCTCCTGGGTTGATTTTTGCAAAAGGTTTTTGCTGAACCATGATGGCCTTTCCTTTTTCATTTCAATTATTCTTTTGCCTTTCCAAAATTCTTTAGGCTGAAAAAATAGCATCAAAAAGCAATGAGCAATGGTTACTATCTCTAAACATTAATGAAAAAGTTTTCTTAACTTGTTTTTTATTTACAATTGTAAAAAATGTTACCTGTTCAGGGATATTATCGCCTTCATATAATACCACAACTTCCTTGTCAATGGGACTGTGTCCTAATTTTTTAACAATTTCATCTTTGATTAGTTTTGTTTCACTTTCAACTCTTTTGTAACAATTTTCTGAAAAATGAAAAATAATAGTTTGTTTTAAGGAGTACTTCATAGTTTGTTATTCTGTTGGTGCCGCACTGCAAAAGCAGTGCTGTTCCCATGTGCATTCCAATCCGCATTCCATCCAATTTTGCATTAATAGTAGATTATAGGAAAAAAATTACAACATTTTGCTTCACTGAGGTTGCTTTGTTAGTCCACAACATACGTAACTACATAGTCAATAGTAGGTCTAATTCATATTACCACAAAGACATCCATATTCGTGATGGTGGCCACATTCTGAGCAGACTTTGATATTGTTCTTTGGAATTAACATTTTATAGACATATTCTGGTGATCCAAACTTCCTTTTTAACCTCTTTTCAATTGTTCTCCTGAATTTAGGAACGGCATACAAAAATCCATCCCCAATAAGATCTTTTAATGAATGTTTCTTTGCAGGGATTTTCTTAGATGGGGCTTCTTGAATGTAAGCTACAGCAAGTTCTGTAAATAATAAATTACTTAGCATATTAATCTAGGTACATCATTACAAATCTTAGCTCTCAGTATAAGGAAGGGTCTCACTCCACACTTAAGACTCGTATATTAGCCAACTGCTCGTGGCCCACTCGGAAGACCAGCACAAAGAGTGGCTCAACAGCACTGAATGTGAAATATATGAAACTATATTTGTAATAAACAATAAATATACCTGCATTGATTAACAAATTACTATTCTTTTCGATTTGCTTAATAAAATATTATTGTTAAATAAATTCATTAATTAATAAACATTGTAGGTAAGTAAAAAGTAAAAGTAAGCAAGAGTTGTGTTGGTTGACATAGAACTATGTTACAGAAAGAGGCGCTTTGGAGGGGTTTTAATAATTAGGCATGCAGCGCTGCTTTATTTGACATTGTACTTTATTGCTGTGCAGCGAGAGAAACTAATTATTTGATTGTCCTTGCACAGATGGTCTTCTGTATGTTTAGTACTATTATACTACATCATGTATCAAAAAACCCTGTCAAATCCTGAAAAAGGTGATAGTGTTGCTGGAACTGAATGACATTCTCCATGGAACATAGGTCGAAAAACAAAAAAAAATTCATACTACCATACAAAATGTATTGTAAAGGCGAAAAAAAATAATTTGTTTTTCGATCTATGTTCCTTGGAGAATGTTGTTCAGTTCCAGCAACACTATCACCTTTTTCAGGATCTGACAAGGTTTTTTGATACATGATGTATATTCAGTGTCAATATGGTGATATGTGTATAGGTGACGGCAAGAATCGTGAGCAGGGATAGAAATTGGAGGGGATTACTGCACATGTTTGCAGTAGCCCCGCACCTAAAAATGACTTCTGCTCATTAACTGTCACCGCTCAAGATTCGTGGCGAGGCCTGTACATACATCAAACTGACTGTATAGATGCTGGAGCTGGAGTCAAATATTAAATGTTTATATCTTGTAATGAAAATAATATTACATTTAGATTTTGTCAATGTTTACTGATTCAACAAAGGTTTGTACTCTAGACTCGCTTGTATTATATATTTTAGTTACAGTCAAATGGATTTAAGACAGGTTTGTATGGGCACCTCAAATTCGTTTATATCAATTTAAAATTATATAGATAGGGTGAGCTGGGAAAGTGTTACAAGATTACCTTTTGGTGGCTGTCCAAAAAGATTTAACATAATTTGCCGCTCCATATGTTTCATAACTTCAACAAACCTCCATAAGCGAGCGCTCATTTTGGCTAAATATTAAATTTGTGTGGAATTATTAATATTGAAGCTTTAAAACAAAATTAAATTAAATTAAAATAAAATTACGGATGGATGGATGGAAATAAAATTTGACATATGACATTGACATGACAATCACAGAGTGAGTTGAGCATAGATGATAAATACACTGAGTTGAGTACTCTTGGATGGGTGCATTCCAGTGCAGTGTGACCGTTTTGAAATTCAGAAATCTACCAAAAAAATCAATGAGAGACTTTCCAGGCAACGTTCCTTAAAAATGTACTAGATGGCGCTGTCCAATTCCCAACAACCTTGCTTGGTACTATGGTATATGAATGCGCTATCTATAGTAATACAGAGTACCATCGTAAAAAAACATGATTTTCACAATTTGTTTTTATTGTCATCTTTCTATATTGGTGTGAATATTGAAAATGATTAATATTAATTTATTCTATTATTTTTCACTATCACTACTATTTGAAGACCTTGTAACTTTCTTGGACTGCGATAACCTGTCGACCAATGAGTCAAGAGCTCAAGACTACGGTTCTTGGACTCTAGCAGCGCTATAATGTACCCCTTAAACGGTCAAGCATGATTTTTCAAGCTTGTACGCGTAATTACCACCACCACTACTATTTGGGGGCATGGCCTTTGATTATTTTAATCTAAGGGCGTGGCCTACCTTTGATACAATAGCCGGCAAACATTTTGAAATCGGGTAGGGATTCCGCAGATCACGTATTTTGGGTAGGTATGCGTAGCAGTGAGGTACGGGGGCGGTGGGAGAGAGGCGCGCACAATTGGTCGCTTGCAAGTCTACATGCGCGAACTCATCCTCACTCCGTCGAAAGAGCGTCCAGATGTTTGCCGGAATCTAGGCCCCGGTAATTACGTCATAACTACGTGCTTGATGTGAAGCCTTCAAGCATCGCCTCTAGCCTCTAGCCCCTTGACCGAGGCCGGTCAAACCCAGGCCCGCGGGCCATTAAGTGGCCTGCCAAGGCATTTGAATTTGCCTGCCAAGGCATTTGAATTTGCTTGCCAGATATCGGCCGGCCAGCCGGTGCATGGTAGCATTGCGCGCTGGCCAGCCCCGCTTAAAAGTTATGGCCCGGCGCCACCATAGTCTAAAAAAAATTGCCCACCTGGCCACCCTTGCCCTAGACCTAGACGATCAAAATGTGATTGACAAGCCGAAAAATTTACGTGCTTGACAAGCCATGTTTGACCGTTTAGGGGGTGGGTGAATCTACGTTGTTTCTTACTTCCTGCGTCATTGTCGTTACTCACGACACGTGGCGTTGCGTTGGCGTCAGACAAATGTGCCCGCACCTCTATCCATGGAAGTGGTAGTTAAAATAATACAAGCAGCTGAAGCAGCGGTTAAAACTTACTCTGTGGTGATCTATAGAATGGTTTCTGGAATGCACCCATTAACTCTGACAGTGCTGCCATTAATAAAAAATTCTTACTGTGTTTTATCTATAAACAATTACCTTTTAATGGCAACATAGAAAATATGGCGTTTGACAATCAGCTGTAAGAAAGTGGGGAGGAAAAGGCGAACGCCTGTATTTTATTTTACGCTATGTAGTTCATGTTCTTAAGCGTTTCGTTGCAGTTGTAGCTATGGCGTGTTTAAGTTCCAGTAGGCTTTGTGCTCGTGTTCAAGATAAGTTATTGTGTCAATTCGGACATAAAGTTCGAAGCCAAACTGTATTTGTGAAACTCAAACCTCCTGGACCTTCGCCTTTGCGAATATTTGGAAAAACTTGTCAGGTTAGTAGTATATTTGTCCATAGTAATTACATTATTATATTTATATATAAAACAACACATAATAGTTCATAATTTCTAAGTGCATAAGTTATGTCATTCATTCCGAAGGACTTTTTACATAACCAAACGCGTGACAATAACCTCTCATGCGACAGCTGATCGTGTTTATATAAATTCAAGTTTCTGTATTTATAAATAAAGAAGCTCTAATTTAATAAATAGGTAGGTACCGATTACTGCTGATAGGTTTAATCAATCATTACCAAAGTATGGTGACCAGGTTAAAATTTAAAAGTGAAATCTTCGCGTGCCTACATTTTCGTGCAAGGGACTGCCACAGGTTTGTTGGGTTTGTCCAATAATTTTCACCAGTGACAGAAAAAGATAATCTTACTTTTACTTTCGTCAAACAAAGCGATGCTCTGTCGAAGGCGGCGACTAGTCAACGTAACAATATTAAAGAAATTGTGAGGTACCTTCGTAGAGTAGTATAAATTCTTATCAGTTGACCTCATTTTAACTATCCTTTATGAGCCATCCTTGTTATTTGCTACCTATTAAGAAATACTTCGATTTTTAAACGTTTTCCTAGTATGATATTCTTGCGATGGCAACACGGCGAATACCTGCGCGTGCGCTGCATTCGCGCACCCACTGTGACAAGCGCGAGCGGCCCGCGCGGGGCGTCTTGCTTTCTCGCGCAGCGTGCGAGCATGCAATGTCCAATATCGACGACTAGCACAAAACTTTCTAAGCAACAATTATTTTTCACATTAATATTTCATTTGCTCCTTCATTCGCAATTAATTAACGGTCGATTTCATTGGCAACAGCTATGTCCTCATACAAAATTTCAGTCCCGTACACACTCGCTCTGCATTAAATGATTTAAGAAACGAATTTAGATAAATTGGCGAACATGTATATTAAAATATTTCTTACGAGAGGATCTTTCTTCTACCTATCTACACTCGCAAGTATCAAAATGTTGCATAGACATTCCATGGCTAGTGAAAGTTGTGTGATGATTCGTTGAATTTTTAATAGTCAGAAATCTGGGTAAGTAACCTGTCGAAGGAGTGTTTATAGCCTTTCTTATTTTATTCTAGTCCACTGGCGAACATTGACCCCGTTTGTCGCGAGTCATTCGGACCTTGTGATGTCTTGTTTGTAATTTCACTCGCAGTTTTCGTCAATATTTGCATTAGGTACCTGTAGGAAGTGAGTGTATTACAACTTTGCAACAAAAAGGTTTTTAGGGCTTACAAGGCAGCTGTTGAGCGCCGCCTACGAGCAAATGATATGACCAAAATTACAAATTCGTGCTACATAGGTATAATATAAAATGGAAGCTGTTCTGTTAGCTTGAGACCAATAAAACATGTAAAGACCTCAAAACCAAGTGTTAGCATGGGTATTTTGACCTGGCAACTTATGTGCTGACTGCCGAATCCCTAAGCTTTAGATCGGCGCCCAATTGAGCCTTTAAAAATATTTAATCCCTGTTACAGGACTGTGAGGACTGTCAGTTGCTTATTATGTCAACTAGTCCTTTATCAGTTTAAGGTAAATTACGAGAAACCCCGGGGAATAGCAATTAATAATCAAGTTTGTAGTATTACCGCTACATTAGGCCTTAATGAATCATACCTTGGCTTAGTCGTTTGTCATCTAAAATCTGTTCCAAAAGTATTTAGAGAAAAGGTAAACAAACACTTTCTGCATCTTACTATTCTCGCACAATTTTTCACTGTATGGATTTACCAACACATACATTCGTATTTTGAAGGTTTTCAATGTATATCGCACCATTTTTCCAAATATTTAAGTTACCTGAGTGAGACGTAAAGTAAGTTTCTTTTGATAAATAAAGAAAGAAAGAAAGAAAAAAAATAAAGAATAGATAAAGATATAAAGAAAGATAAGATAGAGAAATAAAGAAAGAAAAGAAAAGAAAGATAAATAAAGATTGTCCATATTTAAAAGTGATATGACAAAAAAAAAATGTATTTCCCATTCTACCTAAGCTATGTTGTCAGGTGTTTGTTTACTTTTTCTCTCGATACTTTTTGTACAGATTTTAATGTTCATTATTTGGACCATTACGAGTACCTTAAAATGCCAACTGTAGCGACGGAGATCGATCTATATCAGAAACGACACAAAGACCGCCTCCACAATCACCCAAACCCTCTCATTACAGAACTGATAGACCCGACACGACAAGGTGGTGAAAAGGCTAAAAAGAGACCACATAATTAATTAGGAGAAGCGGTGATGGCCGCTTCACTATACTCGTCCTCCTTTCATCCAACAAATTCGCTTATGGTCTGGCGACCGATCGCAAATAGTAAAAATTAGAAAAAAAAAATTTGGACCAGGGAGGCTATTGAATGGGCTGCACAACACGTAACGTCCTGCGTAAATGAAGCTCACTAGAAATGCGGAACACATAACTATTTGTTCAGTTGACATCATTGTATAAGAGTTTGCGGCAACGCATGCGATGTGGCATATGTTATTTTCGACTTACAACATTTTCTTGAATCCTAAACTACGTGATGACAATACAAAAAGACGTAGAAAACGGGAAAGTCTTGCTTATGTTCATTCCTTTTTAATTACAAAAAGAATTTGATGAAACGATGTTGGGTTTGATGAAAATTACGCAAATGGCTTAACTGGCTGAGCGTGGGTTAAGATTGTGACACACGAAGACCACTGACCTTCGGTCAGAAAATATGTATATTCTTTGTAATTTATTTCACTGCTAATATACACTTACTAACAACTTAATATTATGCCGCGGGACGTAAATAATCTGGAACCAAACGGTCGTTTTCCCGCGACTTTTGCGCCTGAATTTGCTGGAAATGTCTGGAATAATAGTAGCCCTTGTCCTTCTCTAAGTGCCAATCTATTTCTATAATTACTTACCAAAATTCATCAAAATTCGTTCAAGGTTCTAGCGTGAAAACATGACTAACGGAGTTGGTTTCGTATTTATTATAATATTAAGTACGTAATATTAAGGTAGAAAATGGAATTCCTTTGCCAGTTTTTATAGTATTAGTAGTGGTATTGGTCTTTTTTTTCTGTATTCATTGCACCTTTATCTGATAAAAAATATTTCGGTGGTTTCTGGTAGGTAATCGACCTTCTCGTCGATTCGATCGATTTACTTTGACCGACGGTTGTAGAGTAGTACTTATTCATTACACCTCGTAATCTTATCATTGAAATAAAATTTGGCTGTTATCTATAAATGCATGAATAGCACAGTTCCTACTTTTTGCTCATACTAGTGGATATTGTATTGATAAAATAAATTGATAATATTTTTCGTCACTAAAACTACGTCTAAAATGAAAGATTATTAGTGAAATGTTATTTTATTACATACTTGAAGTTATTTAATTTATAAGTTAATAGAAAAATTATGAACACATTTCAGCTGTATGGCTTCCGCAACGGTTAAAATAAAAATAGTTACAGGAAGGAAACATCTGCACAAAAGGTAATGAAATAAAATTTATGAGATAAATCCAAGCAATAGAATTCGAGTTCCATAAAATGTCACATGAAAGTTTTGTTACCTGAGTAAGTATATGCAGTATTTACCAGAATTCTATCATAATGTGTAGAAAGCTTATATGAAAAAATCGTATGCGATAGAGGCTGGCGGACTGTCGGAGACGTGAAAAGATTGAGGAAGTCATTGAATGAAATAGCTTATCATTTTACTAAAAAGTGAGAAGCTATTCTGTCCAACTGGTACTTAAAATCAGTAGCCTTTATTGTGCACTAGAAACACTCACTGTGCCACTGGTTGACGTAATCAGTTGTAAATGAAGTAATTATGTTTGTCTCATTTATTTATTGCAAAATAAATGTCTGTGTTAAAATAAAGAAGCATGATGCTGTTTGATAGCCGATGTCCTTGCGAATTGCTGCATTCTTGGTCGGTACAATTGAGCAAGCGCGTTTCGGTCGTCACTTGCAAACAATGAACTCATCAGCACGACTGGAAGCAATATTAATTACTGTCGTTTGCTCACATGACGTTGCTGTTTGATAAGGGCCTCGTATTGAGCAACTTACTGCGAGGTGTATAATTTGCGAATGTAATTTGAAAGACGTATGTACATGATACACAAATCCTAGGAAGAGATCAAGTTCTCTAGTTAAAATGAGTTTGCTAAGCTATTTTAAGGGATTACTGCAAATGTCTGTAAGATAACGTAAATAATTTCGCCTACGTATACTAATCAAAAGTCCCTTTTTTATTTATATGTTTTACAGTACTTTGTATAAAACATTGCCTTCGGCTGTATTTACGTATATTGCGATGTATCCGTGAAATCGGTACGTCAATGCCAGCACTCTCTAAATTCTGCAGTTTCAGGAACGACTGAGTGATTTCTGTTATGACACCGAATCTTTGTTAAACTTTTATTGCTTTTGTTCAACGCAATGAATGTACTGTGAAATTGGTACCAAACTGCATTTACTATGCGGTTTCCTTGTTTTGTGTGTACACAATAATAATTCATAAGTAATTTTTAAGTTACCATCTAACAGGTTACCAAGGCTATCCTTTCAACATTTTCACGAAGTGCACGTATAAATATTTTTATAATACAAGATTAGTGTTTCATATGAGTAGTGGCGTGGGTACAAGTTGAGTGCAATAACAAATTGGTTTGGATTTAGCACACCAGTCTCGGGTCTGTGCAATTATGCATCCTGGCTATAATCACACCTCTGTATTGTAATTTGAAGACTCATAGGCATACTGTGATGCACGTCTTCGTGACTACCTTACCTACATGATTATGTAGACGAGCGTCATTTTATGTAAATGTTAACCTTTAAAATTAATGAAATTTCAAGCATAGGGCATTACCTGCAAGTAAAAGTGTAGTTTTTCTTGTCTTCCTACCCTAGTCTATTCTAATTAGGCCAAGTTCACAGTTATAAAAGTTAACAATGAATGAATATCGTGTTTGCCTCGAGTAAAGCACTTTAATTGTGTGAACTGTTCTGATTAACTATTGAATTGTTAATTTAAAGATTGAATAAGTAACGAAGTTGAAATTTTGATAAAACTACCCTGTTAAAATTACAATTTCATCTTCGTTACTCACGTTTTAGTACCGTTACTTTCCGATTGCTGAATTTATTAAATTAACAGGCAGTTCTAGTTATAATTATTTAATAAATTTAAACTACTTACTTTTATTTTTAAAAATAAATATACGGCAGTGAGTACGGATTCTTTAGGGGAATTATTGAAAGTGGACAAAATGGCCTTTTTACAACTAGACAGTTACGACAGAAAACGTAACTAATGACACTGAAATTAAAAAAAGATCAATTATTTTTGATAGTGTTCCTTGCGTCGGTCCTCCTTGGGGCTAGCGACCGCCTTTGACCTGCATTCCTCTGCGGGTTGGGGTAATTACTGCTGCTGGATCGATTACCGACAAACCGAAGTGAACGGTGTAGCTTAGAATGGATTCTATACTTAACCAACTTACCGAACGAATTTGTAGACAAAACAAAGTATAGTGGTCGATTATACTAGGAAAATGTCGTTAGTGTGACAATAAAGTGATAAACCATCCACTGTCGATGTCAATGTGAAGACGGTGTTTCTATTATCTTATATCTGATAAATAGAGTAACTGAAAGATTTATGCTGTAATTCTTGAAATATTCTCCTCTTGTTTAAAAATGTACGACCAAAGTTGATACATTAGACTTCATTAAGAGATTAGTAGGAACCGGTATATTTGGATTTCGTAATAAAATGTGCTTGTGAAACAATGCAATATTGAAGAATATTTTATCAGAAATTGGTATTCATCACATGATTATGTGCTAGTTGGTAGACAAATATAGATATTTATTTTTCGTGTATATGATTATGAAATAATGAAATATTTGCACGTGTAAAATATTCCGATAATTATGTTGGAAAATTGGTTCTTATTTTTTAAGCGATCAGCAAAGGCACTTATTTTTAATATTGCACTATCACAGCTAGTGCTTTAGCCCAGCTACGGTTTTAACTACGAAATTTTATTCATTTTATTTCAGACGCTAATATTGTATCCGATTAGAAAATATGAATGAAAAGGAGGTTAGATGTAGGAACCTACCTTAGGTTCTGTCGAACCACACCAGCAAATCGTAAACCATAACAAAATAAAACAATAATTTCAATTAAATTGCTGTTATTTTATTTTACAACAATAAAATTGCCGCCAAATTTTTTCTGTTATGTGATAGGGTATTATATTATAATATCACCTTTGAAAGCGCACAAATAACGCATGAGAAAGCGTAAATTACATTGGATTCCGGTGATGTTCGTATTAGCCATCATATGTGCCGATCATGCGATCAAGCAATAGAAAATGCACTTGCAGGCTGCGCGCACGCAAGAGGCAGGGTTTGCATGCTCAGAATAATTTTAGCTGCAGCTGCAACGTAATCACCAGTCTATGATATTGACCCTTTTGGCCGAGACCACAAAATAGACACTTGCCGTTACGTTTCTTAATCTATCTATGCCTATGCTTAAGTGTATTTTGCAAAGGTTTAGCATAGGTAAGCTTAGTAAATTTGCAAGTGAAAATTAGATTAATTCAATTATTATTATATTTATTAATTACTAGGCTCAGTTTATTAAGAGATAATGTATTTTGATTGATTGATTAACTCTTTATTGCACGCACATTAAAAAGGAATACATTATTTTATTTCTTAACCAGGTAAATATTTTTCAATTAGAATTTAAATGGTTGGGTTAAGACTTTTTCAGAAGTCGTTATTGCTTATAATTTTAAATATAATTTGACAACATCACATATTCACAGGCATTCGCATCATTCCATCACCGTCACGACGACGGCGACCGTAGGTACCAGAAACACTCATACCATGCTATTCATTCATGATAACATCTATCAATCTTAGTTATTTTAAAAGAAATATTTTATTTATAATCCTTTTGCATAGGATAATAGTTGTAATATTTTAATGTTCTGCCTGCACTGATTTTCGCATTTTCAACCTTCGTGACTCTAGGTACAATTAGATTAGCAATTACTCGGAAAATAATAGTAGGCCAAGTCCATTCACTCTTGACATTTCGATTACCTACACTTGCTTGAAATCAAGGATAAGTAGTTTCTTGTGAAAAAAAAACTATAAAACTTAAAGTGCCATTTTATTACCAATATTCTAATAAAAATTATGAAGGCCTAGAAATATTTAATTAATTAATTAAAATATATTTATAATATTATAGTTTGTAGATTGATTAAAGGTACAACAAACGGTGTACAAAAAAAGACAAAGTTTACGTTTAAACGTTGACGCGCGTTGATGTCTTTTGTTAGGTGGCGCTTGCGCACGCCATAACCATGCTATAATGTCGGGTGACTTCAAACAAACGCGTGCGTTTGTTATTCATACTTTCATTCATTATACTATAATCTTTATCTGTCAACTAGCGGCCGCCCGCGGTTTCACCCGCGTGGTTCCCGTTTCCGTGGGAAAATCGGGATAAAAAGTATTCTATGTTTTAATCTAGGCTATCTTCTATCTGTGTGCCAAATTTCAACCAAATCCGTTCCGTAGTTTTTGCGTGATTGAGGAACAAACATCCAAACCCACAAACTTTCACATTTATAATATTAGTAGGATTATAATTGAATATGATCTTTATAGTTCTATTATATGGTATTCAATCATTTTTAGTACACGTTCTAGATCTCTAGAATAAGGAAGAATGTGTTGAATTAAAAAATATATAAAAACTACAATTTGAAATAGCATAGTGACAGTATCCATTAATTACTCGTAACCATATTATTTTTATTGATAAAGGTATCTTTTTATGTGGTTCTTTGCGTGTTAAGAGAAACTATTGACCTGATTTACTGGTTTCGCATTAAAATGATACAGACGATCCTTTGAATTGAAATAAACCTTACCTTCTTATAGATAAAAGAGTTTTAAAAGCAATGCAGTGGTTTGATGACTTCGATGTTCCATGATATAACAATATCTAAGCATCTGTTGTTGAGGCCATTATAACGACCGATAAATAATAATAAGTTTAATCTAGAATTCTAACTCGATAAGTCATAATACTCTGTGACATTAAGTATTTAGTTTTGTTAGATGTTAATTTATTGTTCGTTTATTAGTGGGCTGTTAGAATTCAGTATTGTTAAAACTACTACGACCTGTCATTTTGTTCGTTACGTCACACATGTGTGTAGACGCCGACCACGACCATAATGTTACATCACTACTCACTAGTGAGGTCAGGTGTTAGCAAAATGTATTGTAGATGTAGGCGTGTAACATCTTGAGACTTTATTTCTTATATTAATAAATAACTTTTCATTAAAAAAAACCTTAAACTGAAAATGATAATCTTATATTTACTTTTATTAACCTTGATCGCAAGTATTTTCAAAATAAATGTGTTAAATAAATGAAGAGGCGTTTCCTCGTCCTGTATCATTGAAATGCCTGCTTTTGGATCTATTGATAACATATTATCGTTAAACGTCTAATAACTAAAAAATACACTTGTGTTTATAAACAAATTAACCAGAACTGACAAACTTGGTCGGAAACCAATGTTAAGTAAACAGTTTTTCCGCCATCGAACATGAAACGGACTTTCCGTGACTTATTTATCATACCTGGTTACGGAAAAAAAAAGTTTGGTTACATAAAATAAAACATTCGCTCATTGTTGTTACTAAAATAACTAATCAGCACTTTTACTGTTGTATGAAAAAGTGAAACTATCACAATATAAGCCTTATGGATGTTGCAAATAGGTAAGAAAATCAACCAATTAGAATATAAAAATTCCAACCAATTTTGTCGCTTAAGTACTACGTAATATTTTTTACAAATTCTCGTGTTTTGCTCATGCAAAGGGCTTTTTTATAACATTGTAACCATACTTTAATTAATACGACATATTATTCAATAACATATATTATTTAATTTTACCTCTCCAAAAGATGATAATTCTGATGGCTTCGGCAAACCTAACCTTAAAGCTCCATCTATATCTATTACATTACACTCATATTTATTTGAACTGTTAGCTTAGTACGTATTGAAATTGCAATTGCAACCTTTGCTAAGTGGTTGCTACTGCGTAACAGCCATCCGTCAATGATATTATTAGGGGTCGACGCGACGTGTCAATTGAAATGTTGCTATATAAAGAATGGCGACGCGATCGAACGTTCACTTTCTACCGGCTTTTAATTGTTATTTACAAACCGACTTGCGCACCTTCTCATGCAATTTTACGTGCTATGTGTGATGTGTATAATGTATCATCGTTTACAGTAATCAGGAAATACATAGGTTAGGCTTTTTAATGAATTTTTGTATTCGTTAGTTAATGATAAAAGAAAATAAACAGAACCATTATTTAGGGTTGCAGCCAGGTTGCAACTTAGATTTGTTTACTAACCATTTTTTTCGGAAGCATTTACCGTTTATCGTCCAGTTGTCTTGCTAGACAAATTATATGCTTAAGTATGACCTTTTTCAATGTCATTTACATTTTTATTTGTAAAGACACAAATATTTATTTACGTGAGTTAAGTTTGTTGGCAGTTAGTAGCTATAATTTTATTTAAGTACTTACACATAAAATCGGAAGAAAAATGTACCAGAAAAAGTAACAGCATATTATTTTTCTCAGAACAATACAACATCGAGAAATCAAATCGAAAATTAAAAAAAAAATCAAAACCGGCACCGCGCTGCTAGGTATCCGATAAAACAACACATTTCGTGTTGTCTCGAACTTCGTCTTTGTCATGTAACTCATGTACCTACGAGTATATGCCAGTTTTGAAAGAATTGTAGGTGTACTAATTCAATAAAAAAATGAGTGCATTGCAACCTTAGTTCATGTGTAATATCGATACACGAGAATTTTACATCATGTCGAACGCATTCGTGCAAGAAGTCTCGTGTGCGTATTTACAACACTTTCTGGTTACCTACAGACTTGGCTTGGGACAAATTATTTTATTAACAAATATCTACAGAAAAATTACATCTTAAAAGATGCGCAGATGAGGTTTTGTTGCATAGTGTACCTACATAAGTACAACAAAGCAAAATTACCTACGCGTGCGAAATATTTTCTAACAGACATGTCATTAGTCTTAAGCTGTTCAAAACTGCCGAAGTAACTATAGTACCTTAAGTATATTTAAAGTTTGTGTGGTCAGTACAAACAAATATATTGGAAATGTTACTTAGTACACTTAGGTAAGCCTAAGCCTCAAATGTGTAGCCTTGGGCTGCTACTAGGAACGGGAAACCGTGTGGTGTGGTAGGTAATTATAGGTACATATTTGCTCAAATCTAATGAATCTTGTGCGTCAGTTGAATACTGGGACTTAAAATAGTTTATTCATGTTCTGTTCCGTTTTATGTATTTGCAAATAATGTGGACATACCTTGGTGTTGTTTCGCTTGAAGTGACGTAAAACGACAGAAGCATACATAATTATCCTATTAGTTTTACTTGAAGTTATACCACACCCAGTGTTGCCAACTCAATTTTTTAAAGAGAGCTCACTTTCGAAAAAGAGCTAATAAAGAGCTAAATTTTTGGAAAAAAAAGAGCTAAAAGAAAAGAAAGTTTAAAAATGAATATTTTTATTAATAATTAAGAAAAACATAACGTGTTATTATAAATTGCGTTAAATTACTACAACTAGACAAATAATCAACATAGTACTCTACCAGGATCATACAATAATCACGAAAATCAAGGAATGAAAGACAAATTATAGAACGAAACGAAGTATTTAAATGAAACGAACGAAAACAAAACAATACAGGGATTCCCCGTCCGTAGTTTAAGTTCAAATCATAGACTTGGGGCCTGTTTCACAATGTGAAAGTAAGTTCCGAGTTGCTTAGTCGACAGAAAATTTGACATTATTTTTCATATATCACCCGTCAAATCATCTGTCAAGTAAGCTCCTCGGAACTTACTTTTAAATTGTATAAATATACTCGTTGGTTTGCATGAAATTCGGACATACACCTAAAATTTTGAAAGAAATAAAAAATAAATCGTGTATTGGAATAGAGCTAAAATTTTAAAATTAAAGAGCTAAAGAGCTAAAATTGTTTTTTTTTGAGCTGATTAACTGAAAATAGAGCCAAATTTAGCTCTAAAAGAGCTAAGTTGGCAACACTGACCACACCCCGGGCACTCCATACAAGCGTCGCGTTTCAACTACCGATTACACAGACGCTACACAGTGACGTTTTTGCACACGCGCAACTGTGTGCGAGCTATTGAATGAGCACACGGATCGGCAACCACAGGGAACTCGCGCGGTGGGCGCTTAGAGAAGGGAAGTAAGTTACTTCCCTTCTCTAAGGGTGGGCGCCGGCACAGAATAGATAATAGTAGCGCCGTGGGGCGGGGCGGAGAGTTTCCTTTCTGTACGGTAGTACTTATATCTGTTCTGTGGTTACACCTGCGTTGACTGTGTCTCCTGCATAAAATTTGAACAATTATGAAGTTGTGTTTCTTGGAACTCTGTATTGAGATATCTATAAATAGTCATGGCCGTCAATAAAAACACTTTTGAGTGCTTATGACTTGTAATTGTGAAAGGTGTGGTGCTATTTATGAAGGCATTAACGCGATCAATGCGAATGAAAAATCTTATTAGTATTCCCGAAGAGCGATGAACTGAAGAGTGACACGAATGACGTGCGTGAAATCGTTTGGAACTAATTATTATGCGAAGCACTCAAACGTCACTATAAATTAAGGATGGACCCAAAATGCTTCGGGAGGCTTTATGTAATCTCTTATACAACGTGGAGAAGACAATGCGACAAGTAGATAATAGAAGAGTAATAGAAGTACATATTTTGAAACTATCAAATAATTCCTAGGACCGAAATCAAAATATAAATAAATTCGAATAAACTAAATACCACAAAAACAGATTCGAAATAAAACAACCTTTGTCAATATTGGTTACTTTGGTAGGAGCGGCAATAGCGCGGTGTCAGGCAGGTTACAGAATAGTATTGACAGTTGACAAGCTACGAAATGAACTTTTGGCGACGCTTCAAAAAATTTTTTTGAAGACCCCGCAGTGTCATTTTGGCCTTCATTTGTAAAGTTTGATATTCGCGCCGACAGAAATCCATTTTGGGCAATTTGCGCCTCACTCACAAATCTCACAATATCGTATGGAGTTAGCTACATATTTAATTCATTATCTTCATCATTTTTTTTTAGGCACCTAATAAATTTTACGTTTTTTCGCAACATAATATCCAACCCACATTTTATGACAATGGCGCATTTCTATTTTCCAGTGTAACAAAATTGACAGGTGAAGACATTATAAAACCATTCGGATTTAAAAATTAAAAAAAAAGAAAATTAAAAACATTTTGAACACTACTGTCATGTCAAAAATTAACTAAAAGTTAAATAACAAGTGTCATTGTAGTCTGAAGACCGTACTGAGGAAACATTTTTTATCAATGAGGTCCCCTGACTGCAATTAACAACAGTTGTTATTTAGCTTTTTGTTAGTTTTTGGCAGGGCAGTTTTGTTATTTCATTATTTTTTCTTCATAAACAGTTCATTCTTTTTAGTCACAAATTGTATAAAATTGTCCAGATTTCGCTAATAGCTCTCCTTCCTTACATCTTTACATCATTCCGAGTGACACTGGTGACACACAATATTTAAAAAAAAAGCCAATATGGCGACTTTCTGACGTCATTTTCAAATATGAAAAAAATATTTTTTTCTACAATTATTACAATATAGGCATCAAATGAAAGGCTCATCAAATGAGCACATTCTAAAACTATATAATTTGTCACTCAAATGTGTGAAATAAAAATAAATAAATTAAAAAAAATATTAAAAACACGACTGCCCTGCCAAAAACGAACTAAAGTTAAATAACAAGTGTCATTGCAGTCGGGAGACCGTTTTGTGAAACAATTCTTAATGAAAGAGGTCCCCCGACTGCAATAACACTTGTTATTTAACTTTTTAGTTCGTTTTTGGCAGGGCAGTCGTGTTTTTAATATTTTTTTAATTTATTTTTTTATATCTCTCAAAGTGGCCACTTTTGGCTAGAATGGATTTTAAAACATACAGAAAGACTGAAGACTGTTAAAAAGATATTCAAAAAATATTAGAGACAATTCAGGAAGGCATGATCTTAGCTTTTTTTAAATATTGACTTGGTTTACGAGTAATAAAAATAAATGTGTGGCGGCCCTAGTAATGGGTATTATGGCGCCTTAATATTTTAACTTTATTCGAAAATAATATCAAGGTTTCTCAAAGATTTCTAATGGCAGACAGTCGTAACAGTCCCAAAGTGGACTTCATAATACTGCTAAAACTGAAGTTTTCAGCGAAACATTTTTTGAATTGCGAAATTAAAATCGATATTTTAACGTTTGAATCTGTTTAATAAAATACAGGTTGCTTTGAACTGCATTTATTTCAATTTTTTATAAAACTTTGAAACGACATACCACTGTAGGTAAACGTGTAGACAAGGTGTAGGACTTTGGCACGTGAAAAAAAGCGTTTGTTTGGACATTTCATCACAGTATTTAAGATAACTTAAAATAAACATTTTGAAAAAGGCAAAAATACGTGTCTCCTGTTTTCGTAATTCGTAAGTACCTAATAATAATAAATAAAAAATACAGGTCAAAAATTTTGAAGCGTGCGTTGTCAACTTTATTGTTTGTTCGAAGTAGATTTGTTTAATTCGCATATTTTTAAACGTGTCATTTAAAAATGACTTTTACGGCTTTAGCATAAGGTACAATTTGGCAACGTTGTGTTAATTTATACCTATGCAGGGGTTTTTGACTTGTCGAGCTTGGTAATAGATAGGTATAGCATAATGAAAAAATATTTCCTGTGACTAAACTACTGAGTATTTTTAATTGATATTTTATAGGCAGTCATTACTAGATACATATACGAAATATAATTTATTGTTGCATTGTCTTCTCCACGTTGTATATTTCAGTTGCTTTGTGAACACATTATTTGTGTAGAGTTTTACTTCTTGACTCCACGATAGCAATACAGCATTATTGACCGAGCAGCGCTAAGCGCGAGCGAAGCGTCTCCGCAAAAATGCTTTCGTAGGTATGTCCCAATGGACTAGGCCCTGTCCGGGGCCAGCTCTTAGTATACAATCTTTTACTTTTGTCGATTCAGCTTTTAGAATATTTTCATATTCTCAAAAACGCGACGTCTACAGTCACTAGTTTATAAATGTATAATTCATTGTATTAAATGATAAAAAACGGCTCATATCAAAAAACATACTTACGTCATTAATATCATTTTCTACGACACGAATCGATGCGGGCGGTTACGTTTCGAGAAGCCTTTTATTTATTCACTCTCAGTTTCGTAGCGTTGAGTATTATTATTTATAACTAGCTTACCCGACAGACGTTGTCCTGTCTGCCAATTGCCTGCCTGTCAATTCTATGTCAAATGTCGTAAGGTTACATTAAATAAGTTTATATTGTCCAAAATAATTTTATATGGTGGTTAAGTATTCTTAAATTGTCTAATTTTCCGTGCATTTTCCTATTTTTTTCTTTCATAAGAACCTCCTCCTGATAATAACAAACACGATAAAAAAGAATAAGCGAAATCGGTCCAGCCGTTCACGCGTGATGGCTTGACCAAGGGAAATAGGGATTTATTTTTATATATACAGGATGTCCCAAAACTTTGCCACACGGAGGGAAAGTACCTTAATATTGAAGATAGAAAATTTTACTAAAAAAAAACTTCATTTTATTTTTAAAAAGAAATGTAACTGCATTCAAAGATTTTTTAAAAATCGCATACGGTTCGATACAAATTGATACACTTCGTAATAATTAAAATTTAAATGTTAAATTACCTACATGGTCTTCCTTTTGTTTAAGATGCTGTGTCATTTAAGAAAAAAATAATCCTTATGAGTAACCCTTCCCATTGGTATCGTAAAAATAAACAAAATATTTTTGCTTTTTTGGTGGGTTCGATTCCTGGTTAAAGCAGGGCGATTTTTCAAAAATCTTTAATGCAGTTCCAATTATTATTAAAATTAAAATGAAGTCTTTTTTCACTAAAATTTCCTATACCTTTAATATTTAAGATACTTTCCCTTCGTGTAGCAAAGTTTTGGGACATCCTGTATATAGCCTAACTGACCCGACAGACGTTGTCCTGTCTTAGTTATGAATATTGAATTCGAATTTTAAACGACATTCAGTTTTTTTACCTCCGTGAAGATAGCCACCCCATTTCGAGTGCCCAGGTTTTGAGGGTGCAGGTCGTTAGTTTAGCGTTAGTTTTGATTTGTTTTGGAAAAAAAATCGTTTGTTTAGATTTCCTTCATACTTTTTTTTTAAAAACAAAAGTGGGGTGGCTATCTTCACGCTAGCCACCCCATTGCACCAAATGGTTTTATTTAAAGCTTATTCGATAGATATTTGTTAGTTTCGTTTGTTTTGATTAAAATTTTCGTTTGTTTAGACTCCGTATTCTCTAGAAAAAATGCAAAGTGGGGTGGCTATCTTCACGTGAAGATAGCCACCCCATATGGCAAAACAAAATAAAAATTGCGCATTATGATTGCTTTTCGTTAGTTTTGATTTGTTTTGATAAAATTTTGTTTGTTTTGACAAACCGAAAAAAGTTATGATTTTTTTTATTTTTTTAGAAAAATCTTGCCTGCACGCACTAACAACCTCAATAACTCGTTATATGGACTAGTTTATGTAAGGAATCATTGAATAATGCTAAATCTATGTGAGTAAATCAAAATGCACCGTTACTCATAGAAAAAATTGGGCTATAGATAGGTAGATACACATAAGAAAAATACTCAAATTGTAGAATTCCGTAAGTACGCGTAAAAACGCTAATCTAATATTCGTTTAAAGGAGCGCCCGCAAATGACTAGGTTCAAATGAAAGATGCAAGTGTTAGCTATGGCCTTACATAAGTTTTTTCGTTTGTTTCGAAATAGACAACTGTGTAGACCAGGAGCAAACATACGGTTCGTTAAAGTTACCTACTCACTTCGAACCGCTAAAAGTATTTGTTTTGAAGGAGCGCCCGCAAAAGACTAGGTTCAAATGAAAGATGCAAGTATTGGCTATGGCCTTACATAAGTTTTTTCGTTTGTTTCGAAATAGACAACTGTGTAGACCAGGAGCAAACATACGGTTCGTTAAAGTTACCTACTCACTTCGAACCGCTAAAAGTATTTGTTTTGAAGGAGCGCCCGCAAATGACTAAGTTCAAATGAAAGATGCAAGTCTTAGCTATGGCACTACATAAGTCTTTTCGTTTGTTTCGAAATAGACAACTGTGTAGACCAGGAGTAAACATTCAGTTCGTTATAATTACCTGCTCACTTTAAATTGCTAAAGGTATTTGTTTTGATGGAGCGCCCGCAAATGACTAAGTTCAAATAAAAGATGCCAGTGTTAGCTATGGCCCTACATAAGTCTTTTCGTTTGTTTCGAAATAGACAACTGTGTAGACCAGGAGCAAACATACGGTTCGTTAAAGTTACCTACTCACTTCGAACCGCTAAAAGTATTTGTTTTGAAGGAGCGCCCGCAAATGACTAAGTTCAAATGAAAGATGCAAGTCTTAGCTATGGCACTACATAAGTCCTTTCGTTTGTTTCGAAATAGACAACTGTGTAGACCAGGAGTAAACATTCAGTTCGTTATAATTACATGCTCACTTTAAATTGCTAAAGGTATTTGTTTTGATGGAGCGCCCGCAAATGACTAAGTTCAAATAAAAGATGCCAGTGTAAGCTATGGCCCTACATAAGTCTTTTCGTTTGTTTCGAAATAGACAACTGTGTAGACCAGGAGCAAACATACGGTGCGTTAAAGTTACCTACTCACTTCGAACCGCTAAAAGTATTTGTTTTGAAGGAGCGCCCGCAAATGACTAGGTTCAAATGAATGACGCAAGTCTTAGCTATGGCCCTACATAAGTCTTTTCGTTTGTTTCGAAATAGACAACTGTGTAGACCAGGAGAAAACTTTCAGTTCGTTTTAATTACCTACTCACTTCGAACCGCTAAAAGTATTTGTTTTGAAGGAGCGCCCGCAAATGACTAGGTTCAAATGAAAGATGCAAGTCTTAGCTATGGCCCTACATAAGTCTTTTCGTTTGTTTCGAAATAGACAACTGTGTAGACCAGGAGAAAACTTTCAGTTCGTTTTAATTACCTGCTCACTTTAAATTGCTAAAAGTATTTGTTTTGATGGAGCGCCCGCAAATGACTAGGTTAAAATAAAAGATGCAAGTCTTAGCTATGGCCCTACATAAGTCTTTTCGTTTGTTTCGAAATAGACAACTGTGTAGACCAGGAGAAAACTTTCAGTTCGTTTTAATTACCTACTCACTTCGAACCGCTAAAAGTATTTGTTTTGAAGGAGCGCCCGCAAATGACTAGGTTCAAATGAAAGATGCAAGTCTTAGCTATGGCACTACATAAGTCCTTTCGTTTGTTTCGAAATAGACAACTGTGTAGACCAGGAGTAAACATTCAGTTCGTTATAATTACCTGCTCACTTTAAATTGCTAAAGGTATTTGTTTTGATGGAGCGCCCGCAAATGACTAAGTTCAAATAAAAGATGCCAGTGTTAGCTATTACCCTACATAAGTCTTTTCGTTTGTTTCGAAATAGACAACTGTGTAGACCAGGAGAAAACTTTCAGTTCGTTTTAATTACCTGCTCACTTTAAATTGCTAAAAGTATTTGTTTTGAAGGAGCGCCCGCAAATGACTAGGTTCAAATGAAAGATGCAAGTCTTAGCTATGGCCTTACATAAGTTTTTTCGTTTGTTTCGAAATAGACAACTGTGTAGACCAGGAGCAAACATACGGTTCGTTAAAGTTACCTACTCACTTCGAACCGCTAAAAGTACTTGTTTTGAAGGAGCGCCCGCAAATGACTAGGTTCAAATGAATGATGCAAGTCTTAGCTATGGCCCTACATAAGTCTTTTCGTTTGTTTCGAAATAGACAACTGTGTAGACCAAGAGTAAACATTCAGTTCGTTATAATTACCTGCTCACTTTAAATTGCTAAAAGTATTTGTTTTGATGGAGCGCCCGCAAATGACTAGGTTCAAATGAAAGATGCAAGTCTTAACTATGGCCCTACATAAGTCTTTTCGTTTGTTTCGAAATAGACAACTGTGTAGACCAGGAGAAAACTTTCAGTTCGTTTTAATTACCTGCTCACTTTAAATTGCTAAAAGTATTTGTTTTGAAGGAGCGCCCGCAAATGACTAGGTTCAAATGAAAGATGCAAGTCTTAGCTATGGCCCTACATAAGTCTTTTCGTTTGTTTCGAAATAGACAACTGTGTAGACCAGGAGAAAACTTTCAGTTCGTTTTAATTACCTACTCACTTCGAACCGCTAAAAGTATTTGTTTTGAAGGAGCGCCCGCAAATGACTAGGTTCAAATGAAAGATGCAAGTCTTAGCTATGGCCCTACATAAGTCTTTTCGTTTGTTTCGAAATAGACAACTGTGTAGACCAGGAGAAAACTTTCAGTTCGTTTTAATTACCTGCTCACTTTAAATTGCTAAAAGTATTTGTTTTGATGGAGCGCCCGCAAATGACTAGGTTAAAATAAAAGATGCAAGTCTTAGCTATGGCCTTACATAAGTTTTTTCGTTTGTTTCGAAATAGACAACTGTGTAGACCAGGAGCAAACATACGGTTCGTTAAAGTTACCTACTCACTTCGAACCGCTAAAAGTATTTGTTTTGAAGGAGCGCCCGCAAATGACTAAGTTCAAATGAAAGATGCAAGTCTTAGCTATGGCACTACATAAGTCTTTTCGTTTGTTTCGAAATAGACAACTGTGTAGACCAGGAGTAAACATTCAGTTCGTTATAATTACCTGCTCACTTTAAATTGCTAAAGGTATTTGTTTTGATAGAGCGCCCGCAAATGACTAAGTTCAAATAAAAGATGCCAGTGTTAGCTATGGCCCTACATAAGTCTTTTCGTTTGTTTCGAAATAGACAACTGTGTAGACCAGGAGCAAACATACGGTGCGTTATAATTACCTACTCACTTCGAACCGCTAAAAGTATTTGTTTTGAAGGAGCGCCCGCAAATGACTAGGTTCAAATGAAAGATGCAAGTCTTAGCTATGGCCCTACATAAGTTTTTTCGTTTGTTTCGAAATAGACAACTGTGTAGATTAGGAGAAAACTTTCAGTTCGTTTTAATTACCTGTTCACTTTAAATTGCTAAAAGTATTTGTTTTGATAGAGCGCCCGCAAATGACTAGGTTCAAATAAAAGATGCAAGTCTTAGCTATGGCCCTACATAAGTCTTTTTGTTTGTTTCGAAATAGACAACTGTGTAGACCAGGAGTAAACATTCAGTTCGTTATAATTACCTGCTCACTTTAAATTGCTAAAAGTATTTGTTTTGATGGAGCGCTCACAAATGACTAGGTTCAAATGAAAGATGCAAGTGTTAGCTATGGCCCTACATAAATCTTTTCGTTTGTTTCGAAATAGACAACTGTGTAGACCAGGAGTAAACATTCAGTTCGTTATAATTACCTGCTCACTTTAAATTGCTAAAAGTATTTGTTTTGATGGAGCGCCCGCAAATGACTAGGTTCAAATGAAAGATGCAAATGTTAGCTATGGCCCTACATAAGTTTTTTCGTTTGTTTCGAAATATACAACTGTGTAGACCAGGAGTAAACATTCAGTTCGTTATAATTACCTGCTCACTTTAAATTGCTAATAGTATTTGTTTTGATGGAGCGCCCGCAAATGACTGGGTTGAAATGAAAGATGCAAGTGTTAGCTATGGCCCTACATAAATCTTTTCGTTTGTTTCGAAATAGACAACTGTGTAGACCAGGAGAAAACTTTCAGTTCGTTTTAATTACCTGCTCACTTTAAATTGCTAAAAGTATTTGTTTTGATGGAGCGCCCGCAAATGACTAGGTTCAAATGAAAGATGCAAGTCTTAGCTATGGCCCTACATAAGTCTTTTCGTTTGTTTCGAAATAGACAACTGTGTAGACCAGGAGCAAACATACGGTTCGTTAAAGTTACATTCTCAATTCGAACCGCTAAAAGTATTTGTTTTGAAAGAGCGCCCGCAAATGACTAGGTTCAAATGAAAGATGCAAGTCTTATCTATGGCCCTACATAAGTCTTTTCGTTTGTTTCGAAATAGACAACTGTGTAGACCAGGAGTAAACATTCAGTTCTTTATAATTACCTGCTCACTTTAAATTGCTAAAAGTATTTGTTTTGATGGAGCGCCCGCAAATGACTGGGTTGAAATGAAAGATGCAAGTGTAAGCTATGGCCCTACATAAATCTTTTTGTTTGTTTCGAAATATACAACTGTGTAGACCAGGAGTAAACATTCAGTTCGTTATAATTACCTGCTCACTTTAAATTGCTAAAAGTATTTGTTTTGATGGAGCGCCCGCAAATGACTGGGTTGAAATGAAAGATGCAAGTGTTAGCTATGGCCCTACATAAATCTTTTCGTTTGTTTCGAAATAGACAACTGTGTAGACCAGGAAAAAACTTTCAGTTCGTTTTAATTACCTGCTCACTTTAAATTGCTAAAAGTATTTGTTTTGATAGAGCGCCCGCAAATGACTAGGTTCAAATGAAAGATGCAAGTCTTAGCTATGGCCTTACATAAGTTTTTTCGTTTTTTTCGAAATAGACAACTGTGTAGACCAGGAGCAAACATACGGTTCGTTAAAGTTACCTACTCACTTGAAACCGCTAAAAGTATTTGTTTTGAAGGAGCGCCCACAAATGACTAGGTTCAAATGAATGATGCAAGTCTTAGCTATGGTCCTACATAAGTCTTTTCGTTTGTTTCGAAATAGACAACTGTGTAGACCAGGAGAAAACATTCAGTTCATTATAATTACCTGCTCACTTTAAATTGCTAAAAGTATTTGTTTTGATGGAGCGCCCGCAAATGACTAGGTTCAAATGAAAGATGCAAGTCTTAGCTATGGCCCTACATAAGTCTTTTCGTTTGTTTCGAAATAGACAACTGTGTAGACCAGGAGCAAACATACGGTTCGTTAAAGTTACCTACTCACTTCGAACCGATAAAAGTATTTGTTTTGAAGGAGCGCCCGCAAATGACTAGGTTCAAATGAAAGATGCAAGTCTTAGCTATGGCCCTACATAAGTCTTTTCGTTTGTTTCGAAATAGACAACTGTGTAGACCAGGAGTAAACATTCAGTTCGTTATAATTACCTGCTCACTTTAAATTGCTAAAAGTATTTGTTTTGATGAAGCGCCCGCAAAAGACTGGGTTGAAATGAAAGATACAAGTGTTAGCTATGGCCCTACATAAATCTTTTCGTTTGTTTCGAAATAGACAACTGTGTAAACCAGGAGTAAACATTCAGTTCGTTATAATTACCTACTCACTTCGAACCGCTAAAAGTATTTGTTTTGAAGGAGCGCCCGCAAATGACTAGGTTCAAATGAAAGATGCAAGTCTAAGCTATGGCCCTACATAAGTCTTTTCGTTTGTTTCGAAATAGACAACTGTGTAGAACAGGAGTAAACATTCAGTTCGTTATAATTACCTGCTTACTTTAAATTGCTAAAAGTATTTGTTTTGATGGAGCGCCGCAAATGACTAGGTTCAAATAAAAGATGCCAGTGTTAGCTATGGCCCTCCATAAATCTTTTCGTTTGTTTCGAAATAGACAACTGTGTAGACCAGGAGTAAACATTCAGTTCGTTATAATTACCTGCTCACTTTAAATTGCTAAAAGTATTTGTTTTGATGGAGAGCCCGCAAATGACTAGGTTCAAATGAAAGATGCAAATGTTAGCTATGGCCCTACATAAGTTTTTTCGTTTGTTTCGAAATAGACAACTGTGTAGACCAGGAGTAAACATTCAGTTCGTTATAATTACCTGCTCACTTTAAATTGCTAATAGTATTTGTTTTGATGGAGCGCCCGCAAATGACTAAATTGAAATAAAAGATGCAAGTGTTAGCTATGGCCCTACATAAATCTTTTCGTTTGTTTCGAAATAGACAACTGTGTAGACCAGGAGAAAACTTTCAGTTCGTTTTAATTACCTGCTCACTTTAAATTGCTAAAAGTATTTGTTTTGATGGAGCGCCCGCAAATGACTAGGTTCAAATGAAAGATGCAAGTCTTAGCTATGGCCCTACATAAGTCTTTTTGTTTGTTTCGAAATAGACAACTGTGTAGACCAGGAGCAAACATACGGTTCGTTAAAGTTACCTTCTCACTTCGAACCGCTAAAAGTATTTGTTTTGAAGGAGCGCCCGCAAATGACTAGGTTCAAATGAAAGATGCAAGTCTAAGCTATGGCCCTACATAAGTCTTTTTGTTTGTTTCGAAATAGACAACTGTGTAGACCAGGAGTAAACATTCAGTTCGTTATAATTACCTGCTCACTTTAAATTGCTAAAAGTATTTGTTTTGATGGAGCGCCCGCAAATGACTAGGTTCAAATAAAAGATGCCAGTGTTAGCTATGGCCCTACATAAATTTTTTCGTTCGTTTCGAAATAGACAACTGTGTAGACCAGGAGCAAACATACGGTTCGTTAAAGTTACCTACTCACTTCGAACCGCTAAAAGTATTTGTTTTGAAGGAGCGCCCGCAAATGACTAGGTTCAAATGAAAGATGCAAGTCTAAGCTATGGCCCTACATAAGTTTTTTCGTTTGTTTCGAAATAGACAACTGTGTAGACCAGGAGTAAACATTCAGTTCGTTATAATTACCTGCTCACTTTAAATTGCTAAAAGTATTTGTTTTGATGGAGTGCCCGCAAATGACTAGGTTCAAATGAAAGATGCAAGTCTTAGCTATGGCCCTACATAAGTTTTTTCGTTTGTTTCGAAATAGACAACTGTGTAGACCAGGAGCAAACATACGGTTCGTTAAAGTTACCTACTCACTTCGAACCGCTAAAAGTATTTGTTTTGAAGGAGCGCCCGCAAATGACTAGGTTCAAATGAATGATGCAAGTCTTAGCTATGGCCCTACATAAGTCTTTTTGTTTGTTTCGAAATAGACAACTGTGTAGACCAAGAGTAAACATTCAGTTCGTTATAATTACCTGCTCACTTTAAATTGCTAAAAGTATTTGTTTTGATGGAGCGCCCGAAAATGACTATTTTCAAATAAAAGATGCCAGTGTTAGCTATGGCCCTACATAAGTCTTTTTGTTTGTTTCGAAATAGACAACTGTGTAGACCAGGAGCAAACATACGGTTCGTTAAAGTTACCTACTCATTTCGAACCGATAAAAGTATTTGTTTTGAAGGAGCGCCCGCAAATGACTAGGTTCAAATGAAAGATGCAAGTCTTAGCTATGGCCCTACATAAGTCTTTTCGTTTGTTTCGAAATAGACAACTGTGTAGACCAGGAGTAAACATTCAGTTCGTTATAATTACCTGCTCACTTTAAATTGCTAAAAGTATTTGTTTTGATGGAGCGCCCGCAAAAGACTGGGTTGAAATGAAAGATACAAGTGTTAGCTATGGCTTTACATAAATCTTTTCGTTTGTTTCGAAATATACAACTGTGTAGACCAGGAGTAAACATTCAGTTCGTTATAATTATCTGCTCACTTTAAATTGCTAAAAGTATTTGTTTTGATGGAGCGCCCGCAAATGACTAGGTTCAAATGAAAGATGCAAGTGTTAGCTATGGCCATACATAAGTCTTTTTGTTTGTTTCGAAATAGACAACTGTGTAGACCAGGAGCAAACATACGGTTCGTTAAAGTTACCTTCTCACTTCGAACCGCTAAAAGTATTTGTTTTGAAGGAGCGCCCGCAAATGACTAGGTTCAAATGAAAGATGCAAGTCTAAGCTATGGCCCTACATAAGTCTTTTCGTTTGTTTCGAAATAGACAACTGTGTAGACCAGGAGTAAACATTCAGTTCGTTATAATTACCTGCTCACTTTAAATTGCTAAAAGTATTTGTTTTGATGGAGCGCCCGCAAATGACTAGGTTCAAATGAAAGATGCAAGTCTTAGCTATGGCCCTAGATAAGTCTTTTCGTTTGTTTCGAAATAGACAACTGTGTAGAACAGGAGTAAACATTCAGTTCGTTATAATTACCTGCTCACTTTAAATTGCTAAAAGTATTTGTTTTGATGGAGCGCCCGCAAATGACTTAGTTCAAATGAAAGATGCAAGTTTTAATTATGGCCCTACATAAGTCTTTTTGTTTGTTTCGAAATAGACAACTGTGTAGACCAGGAGTAATCATTCAGTTCGTTATAATTACCTGCTCACTTTAAATTGCTAAAAGTATTTGTTTTGATGGAGCGCATGCAAATGACTAGGTTCAAATAAAAGATGCCAGTGTTAGCTATGGCCCTACATAAGTTTTTTCGTTTGTTTCGAAATAAACAACTGTGTAGACCAGGAGCAAACATACGGTTCGTTAAAGTTACCTACTCACTTTGAACCGCTAAAAGTATTTGTTTTGAAGGAGCGCCCGCAAATGACTAGGTTCAAATGAAAGATGCAAGTCTTAGCTATGGCCCTACATAAATTTTTTCGTTTGTTTCGAAATAGACAACTGTGTAGACCAGGAGTAAACATTCAGTTCGTTATAATTACCTACTCACTTCGAACCGCTAAAAGTATTTGTTTTGAAGGAGCGCCCGCAAATGTTTAGGTTCAAATGAAAGATGCAAGTCTAAGCTATGGCCCTACATAAGTTTTTTCGTTTGTTTCGAAATAGACAACTGTGTAGAACAGGAGTAATCATTCAGTTCGTTATAATTACCTGCTCACTTT
The DNA here is from genome assembly GCA_943789525.1 of Agriphila geniculea. NCBI lineage: Eukaryota > Metazoa > Arthropoda > Insecta > Lepidoptera > Crambidae > Agriphila > Agriphila geniculea. Next base: position 12,604,585 of record OX038882.1, on the reverse strand, counting down.
AAATTGCTAAAAGTATTTGTTTTGATGGAGCGCCCGCAAATGACTGGGTTGAAATGAAAGATGCAAGTGTTAGCTATGGCCCTACATAAATCTTTTCGTTTGTTTCGAAATAGACAACTGTGTAGACCAGGAGTAAACATTCAGTTCGTTTTAATTACCTGCTCAATTTAAATTGCTAAAAGTATATGTTTTGATGGAGCGCCCGCAAATGACTAGGTTCAAATGAAAGAAGCAAGTTAGCTATGGCCCTACATAAGTCTTTTCGTTTGTTTCGAAATAGACACCTGTGTAGACCAGGAGTAAACATACAGTTTGTTATAATTATCTGCTCACTTTAAATTGCTAAAAGTATTTGTTTTGATGGAGCGCCCGCAAATGACTAGGTTCAAATGAAAGATGCAAGTGTTAGCTATGGCCCTATATAAGTCTTTTCGTTTGTTTCGAAATAGACAACTGTGTAGACCAGGAGCAAACATACGGTTCGTTAAAGTTACCTTCTCACTTCGAACCGCTAAAAGTATTTGTTTTGAAGGAGCGCCCGCAAATGACTAGGTTCAAATGAAAGATGCAAGTCTTAGCTATGGCCCTACATAAGTCTTTTCGTTTGTTTCGAAATAGACAACTGTGTAGACCAGGAGTAAACATTCAGTTCGTTATAATTACCTGCTCACTTTAAATTGCTAAAAGTATTTGTTTTGATTGAGCGCCCGCAAATGACTAGGTTCAAATGAAAGATGCAAGTCTTAGCTATGGCCCTACATAAGTCTTTTCGTTTGTTTCGAAATAGACAACTGTGTAGACCAGGAGTAAACATTCAGTTCGTTATAATTACCTGCTCACTTTAAATTGCTAAAAGTATTTGTTTTGATGGAGCGCCCGCAAATGACTTAGTTCAAATGAAAGATGCAAGTTTTAATTATGGCCCTACATAAGTCTTTTTGTTTGTTTCGAAATAGACAACTGTGTAGACCAGGAGTAATCATTCAGTTCGTTATAATTACCTGCTCACTTTAAATTGCTAAAAGTATTTGTTTTGATGGAGCGCATGCAAATGACTAGGTTCAAATAAAAGATGCCAGTGTTAGCTATGGCCCTACATAAGTTTTTTCGTTTGTTTCGAAATAAACAACTGTGTAGACCAGGAGCAAACATACGGTTCGTTAAAGTTACCTACTCACTTTGAACCGCTAAAAGTATTTGTTTTGAAGGAGCGCCCGCAAATGACTAGGTTCAAATGAAAGATGCAAGTCTTAGCTATGGCCCTACATAAATTTTTTCGTTTGTTTCGAAATAGACAACTGTGTAGACCAGGAGTAAACATTCAGTTCGTTATAATTACCTACTCACTTCGAACCGCTAAAAGTATTTGTTTTGAAGGAGCGCCCGCAAATGTTTAGGTTCAAATGAAAGATGCAAGTCTAAGCTATGGCCCTACATAAGTTTTTTCGTTTGTTTCGAAATAGACAACTGTGTAGAACAGGAGTAATCATTCAGTTCGTTATAATTACCTGCTCACTTTAAATTGCTAAAAGTATTTGTTTTGATGGAGCGCCCGCAAATGACTGGGTTGAAATGAAAGATGCAAGTGTTAGCTATGGCCCTACATAAATCTTTTCGTTTGTTTCGAAATAGACAACTGTGTAGACCAGGAGTAAACATTCAGTTCGTTTTAATTACCTGCTCAATTTAAATTGCTAAAAGTATATGTTTTGATGGAGCGCCCGCAAATGACTAGGTTCAAATGAAAGAAGCAAGTTAGCTATGGCCCTACATAAGTCTTTTCGTTTGTTTCGAAATAGACACCTGTGTAGACCAGGAGTAAACATACAGTTTGTTATAATTATCTGCTCACTTTAAATTGCTAAAAGTATTTGTTTTGATGGAGCGCCCGCAAATGACTAGGTTCAAATGAAAGATGCAAGTGTTAGCTATGGCCCTATATAAGTCTTTTCGTTTGTTTCGAAATAGACAACTGTGTAGACCAGGAGCAAACATACGGTTCGTTAAAGTTACCTTCTCACTTCGAACCGCTAAAAGTATTTGTTTTGAAGGAGCGCCCGCAAATGACTAGGTTCAAATGAAAGATGCAAGTCTTAGCTATGGCCCTACATAAGTCTTTTCGTTTGTTTCGAAATAGACAACTGTGTAGACCAGGAGTAAACATTCAGTTCGTTATAATTACCTGCTCACTTTAAATTGCTAAAAGTATTTGTTTTGATTGAGCGCCCGCAAATGACTAGGTTCAAATGAAAGATGCAAGTCTTAGCTATGGCCCTACATAAGTCTTTTCGTTTGTTTCGAAATAGACAACTGTGTAGACCAGGAGTAAACATTCAGTTCGTTATAATTACCTGCTCACTTTAAATTGCTAAAAGTATTTGTTTTGATGGAGCGCCCGCAAATGACTAGGTTCAAATAAAAGATGCCAGTGTTAGCTATGGCCCTACATAAAACTTTTCGTTTGTTTCGAAATAGACAACTGTGTAGACCAGGAGTAAACATTCAGTTCGTTATAATTACCTACTCACTTCGAACCGCTAAAAGTATTTGTTTTGAAGGAGCGCCCGCAAATGACTAGGTTCAAATGAAAGATGCAAGTCTAAGCTATGGCCCTACATAAGTCTTTTCGTTTGTTTCGAAATAGACAACTGTGTAGACCAGGAGTAAACATTCAGTTCGTTATAATTACCTGCTCACTTTAAATTGCTAAAAGTATTTGTTTTGATGGACCGCCCGCAAATAACTAGGTTCAAATAAAAGATGCTAGTGTTAGCTATGGCCCTACATAAGTTTTTTCGTTTGTTTCGAAATAGACAACTGTGTAGACCAGGAACAAACATACGGTTCGTTAAAGTTACCTACTCACTTCGAACCGCTAAAAGTATTTGTTTTGAAGGAGCGCCCGCAAATGACTAGGTTCAAATGAATGATGCAAGTCTTAGCTATGGCCCTACATAAGTCTTTTCGTTTGTTTCGAAATAGACAACTGTGTAGACCAGGAGTAAACATCCAGTTCGTTATAATTACCTACTCACTTCGAACCGCTAAAAGTATTTGTTTTGAAGGAGCGCCCGCAAATGACTAGGTTCAAATGAAAGATGCAAGTCTAAGCTATGGCCCTACATAAGTTTTTTCGTTTGTTTCGAAATAGACAACTGTGTAGAACAGGAGTAAACATTCAGTTCGTTATAATTTCCTGCTCACTTTAAATTGCTAAAAGTATTTGTTTTGATGGAGCGCCCGCAAATGACTTAGTTCAAATGAAAGATGCAAGTTTTAGTTATGGCCCTTCATAAGTCTTTTTGTTTGTTTCAAAATAGACAACTGTGTAGACCAGGAGTAATCATTCAGTTCGTTATAATTACCTGCTCACTTTAAATTGCTAAAAGTATTTGTTTTGATGGAGCGCCCGCAAATGACTTAGTTCAAATAAAAGATGCAAGTTTTAGTTATGGCCCTACATAAGTCTTTTCGTTTGTTTCGAAATAGACAACTGTGTAGACCAGGAGTGAACATTCAGTTCGTTATAATTACACAAATTAAACAAATACTTTTAGCAATTTAAAGTGAGCAGGTAATTATAACGAACTGAATGTTTACTCCTGTTCTACACAGTTGTCTATTTCGAAACAAACGAAAAGACTTATGTAGGGCCATAGCTTAGACTTGCATTTTTCATTTGAACCTAGTCATTTGCGGGCGCTCCTTCATAACAAATACTTTTAGCGGTTCGAAGTGAGTAGGTAATTATAACGCACCGTATGTTTGCTCCTGGTCTACACAGTTGTCTATTTCGAAACAAACGAAAAGACTTATGTAGGGCCATAGCTAACACTTGCATATTTCATTTCAACCCAGTCATTTGCGGGCGCTCCATCAAAACAAATACTTTTTGCAATTTAAAGTGAGCAGGTAATTATAACGAACTGAATGTTTACTCCTGGTCTACACAGTTGTCTATTTCGAAACAAACGAAAAGACTTATGTAGGGCCATAGCTAAGACTTGCATCATTCATTTGAACCTAGTCATTTGCGGGCGCTCCTTCAAAACAAATACTTTTAGCGGTTCGAAGTGAGTAGGTAACTTTAACGAACCGTATGTTTGCTCCTGGTCTTCACAGTTGTCTATTTCGAAACAAACGAAAAAACTTATGTAAGGCCATAGCTAAGACTTGCATCTTTTATTTGAACCTAGTCATTTGCGGGCGCTCTATCAAAACAAATACTTTTAGCAATTTAAAGTGAGCAGGTAATTATAACGAACTGAATGTTTACTCCTGGTCTACACAGTTGTCTATTTCGAAACAAACGAAAAGACTTATGTTGGGCCATAGCTAAGACTTGCATCTTTCATTTGAACCTAGTCATTTGCGGACGCTCCTTCAAAACAAATACTTTTATCGGTTCGAAGTGAGTAGGTAACTTTAACGAACCGTATGTTTGCTCCTGGTCTACACAGTTGTATATTTCGAAACAAACGAAAAAACTTATGTAGGGCCATAGCTAACATTTGCATCTTTTATTTGAACCTAGTCATTTGCGGGCGCTCCATCAAAACAAATACTTTTAGCAATTTAAAGTGAGCAGGTAATTATAACGAACTGAATGTTTACTCTTGGTCTACACAGTTGTCTATTTCGAAACAAACGAAAAGACTTATGTAGGGCCATAGCTAAGACTTGCATCATTCATTTGAACCTAGTCATTTGCGGGCGCTCCTTCAAAACAAGTACTTTTAGCGGTTCGAAGTGAGTAGGTAACTTTAACGAACCGTATGTTTGCTCCTGGTCTACACAGTTGTCTATTTCGAAACAAACGAAAAAACTTATGTAAGGCCATAGCTAAGACTTGCATCTTTCATTTGAACCTAGTCATTTGCGGGCGCTCTATCAAAACAAATACTTTTAGCAATTTAAAGTGAGCAGGTAATTAAAACGAACTGAAAGTTTTCTCCTGGTCTACACAGTTGTCTATTTCGAAACAAACGAAAAGATTTATGTAGGGCCATAGCTAACACTTGCATCTTTCATTTCAACCCAGTCATTTGCGGGCGCTCCATCAAAACAAAGACTTTTAGCAATTTAAAGTGAGCAGGTAATTATAACGAACTGAATGTTTACTCCTGGTCTACACAGTTGTATATTTCGAAACAAACAAAAAGATTTATGTAGGGCCATAGCTAACACTTGCATCTTTCATTTAAACCCAGTCATTTGCGGGCGCTCCATCAAAACAAATACTTTTAGCAATTTAAAGTGAGCAGGTAATTATAACGAACTGAATGTTTACTCCTGGTCTACACAGTTGTCTATTTCGAAACAAACGAAAAGATTTATGTAGGGCCATAGCTAACACTTGCATCTTTCATTTAAACCCAGTCATTTGCGGGCGCTCCATCAAAACAAATACTTTTAGCAATTTAAAGTGAGCAGGTAATTAAAACGAACTGAAAGTTTTCTCCTGGTCTACACAGTTGTCTATTTCGAAACAAACAAAAAGATTTATGTAGGGCCATAGCTAACACTTGCATCTTTCATTTCAACCCATTCATTTGCGGGCGCTCCATCAAAACAAATACTTTTAGCAATTTAAAGTGAGCAGGTAATTATAACGAACTGAATGTTTACTCCTGGTCTACACAGTTGTATATTTCGAAACAAACAAAAAGATTTATGTAGGGCCATAGCTTACACTTGCATCTTTCATTTAAACCCAGTCATTTGCGGGCGCTCCATCAAAACAAATACTTTTAGCAATTTAAAGTGAGCAGGTAATTATAACGAACTGAATGTTTACTCCTGGTCTACACAGTTGTCTATTTCGAAACAAACGAAAAGATTTATGTAGGGCCATAGCTTACACTTGCATCTTTCATTTAAACCCAGTCATTTGCGGGCGCTCCATCAAAACAAATACTTTTAGCAATTTAAAGTGAGCAGGTAATTATAACGAACTGAATGTTTACTCCTGGTCTACACAGTTGTCTATTTCGAAACAAACGAAAAGACTTATGTAGGGCCATAGCTAAGACTTGCATCTTTCATTTGAACCTAGTAATTTGCGGGCGCTCCTTCAAAACAAATACTTTTAGCGGTTCGAAGTGAGAAGGTAACTTTAACGAACCGTATGTTTGCTCCTGGTCTACACAGTTGTCTATTTCGAAACAAACGAAAAGACTTATGTAGGGCCATAGCTAACACTGGCATCTTTTATTTGAACCTAGTCATTTGCGGGCGCTCCATCAAAACAAATACTTTTAGCAATTTAAAGTGAGCTGGTAATTATAACGAACTGAATGTTTACTCCTGGTCTACACAGTTGTCTATTTCGAAACAAACGAAAAGATTTATGTAGGGCCATAGCTAACACTTGCATCTTTCATTTAAACCCAGTCATTTGCGGGCGCTCCATCAAAACAAATACTTTTAGCAATTTAAAGTGAGCAGGTAATTATAACGAACTGAATGTTTACTCCTGGTCTACACAGTTGTCTATTTCGAAACAAACGAAAAGACTTATGTAGGGCCATAGCTAAGACTTGCATCTTTCATTTGAACCTAGTCATTTGCGGGCGCTCCTTCAAAACAAATACTTTTAGCGGTTCGAAGTGAGAAGGTAACTTTAACGAACCGTATGTTTGCTCCTGGTCTACACAGTTGTCTATTTCGAAACAAACAAAAAGACTTATGTAGGGCCATAGCTAACACTTGCATCTTTCATTTGAACCTAGTCATTTGCGGGCGCTCCATCAAAACAAATACTTTTAGCAATTTAAATTGAGCAGATAATTATAACGAACTGAATGTTTACTCCTGGTCTACACAGTTGTCTATTTCGAAACAAACAAAAAGACTTATGTAGGGCCATAGCTAAGACTTGCATCTTTCATTTGAACCTAGTCATTTGCGGGCGCTCCATCAAAACAAATACTTTTAGCAATTTAAAGTGAGCAGGTAATTAAAACGAACTGAAAGTTTTCTCCTGGTCTACACAGTTGTCTATTTCGAAACAAACGAAAAGATTTATGTAGGGCCATAGCTAACACTTGCATCTTTTATTTCAATTCAGTCATTTGCGGGCGCTCCATCAAAACAAATACTATTAGCAATTTAAAGTGAGCAGGTAATTATAACGAACTGAATGTTTACTCCTGGTCTACACAGTTGTCTATTTCGAAACAAACGAAAAAACTTATGTAGGGCCATAGCTAACATTTGCATCTTTCATTTGAACCTAGTCATTTGCGGGCGCTCCATCAAAACAAATACTTTTAGCAATTTAAAGTTAGCAGGTAATTATAACGAACTGAATGTTTACTCCTGGTCTACACAGTTGTCTATTTCGAAACAAACGAAAAGATTTATGTAGGGCCATAGCTAACACTGGCATCTTTTATTTGAACCTAGTCATTTGCGGGCGCTCCATCAAAACAAATACTTTTAGCAATTTAAAGTGAGCAGGTAATTATAACGAACTGAATGTTTACTCCTGTTCTACACAGTTGTCTATTTCGAAACAAACGAAAAGACTTATGTAGGGCCATAGCTTAGACTTGCATCTTTCATTTGAACCTAGTTATTTGCGGGCGCTCCTTCAAAACAAATACTTTTAGCGGTTCGAAGTGAGTAGGTAATTATAACGAACTGAATGTTTACTCCTGGTTTACACAGTTGTCTATTTCGAAACAAACGAAAAGATTTATGTAAAGCCATAGCTAACACTTGCATCTTTTATTTCAACCCAGTCTTTTGCGGGCGCTTCATCAAAACAAATACTTTTAGCAATTTAAAGTGAGCAGGTAATTATAACGAACTGAATGTTTACTCCTGGTCTACACAGTTGTCTATTTCGAAACAAACGAAAAGACTTATGTAGCGCCATAGCTAAGACTTGCATCTTTCATTTGAACCTAGACATTTGCGGGCGCTCCTTCAAAACAAATACTTTTATCGGTTCGAAGTGAGTAGGTAACTTTAACGAACCGTATGTTTGCTCCTGGTCTACACAGTTGTCTATTTCGAAACAAACGAAAAGACTTATGTAGGGCCATAGCTAAGACTTGCATCTTTCATTTGAACCTAGACATTTGCGGGCGCTCCTTCAAAACAAATACTTTTATCGGTTCGAAGTGAGTAGGTAACTTTAACGAACCGTATGTTTGCTCCTGGTCTACACAGTTGTCTATTTCGAAACAAACAAAAAGACTTATGTAGGGCCATAGCTAACACTGGCATCTTTTATTTGAACCTAGTCATTTGCGGGCGCTCCATCAAAACAAATACTTTTAGCAATTTAAAGTGAGCAGGTAATTAAAACGAACTGAAAGTTTTCTCCTGGTCTACACAGTTGTCTATTTCGAAACAAACGAAAAGATTTATGTAGGGCCATAGCTAACACTTGCATCTTTTATTTCAACCCAGTCATTTGCGGGCGCTCCATCAAAACAAATACTTTTAGCAATTTAAAGTTAGCAGGTAATTATAACGAACTGAATGTTTACTCCTGGTCTACACAGTTGTATATTTCGAAACAAACAAAAAGATTTATGTAGGGCCATAGCTAACACTTGCATCTTTCATTTCAACCCAGTCATTTGCGGGCGCTCCATCAAAACAAATACTTTTAGCAATTTAAAGTGAGCAGGTAATTATAACGAACTGAATGTTTACTCCTGGTCTACACAGTTGTCTATTTCGAAACAAACGAAAAAATTTATGTAGGGCCATAGCTAACACTTGCATCTTTCATTTCAACCCAGTCATTTGCGGGCGCTCTATCAAAACAAATACTTTTAGCAATTTAAAGTGAGCAGGTAATTAAAACGAACTGAAAGTTTTCTCCTGGTCTACACAGTTGTCTATTTCGAAACAAACAAAAAAATTTATGTAGGGCCATAGCTAACACTTGCATCTTTCATTTCAACCCAGTCATTTGCGGGCGCTCCATCAAAACAAATACTTTTAGCAATTTAAAGTTAGCAGGTAATTATAACGAACTGAATGTTTACTCCTGGTCTACACAGTTGTATATTTCGAAACAAACAAAAAGATTTATGTAGGGCCATAGCTAACACTTGCATCTTTCATTTCAACCCAGTCATTTGCGGGCGCTCCATCAAAACAAATACTTTTAGCAATTTAAAGTGAGCAGGTAATTATAACGAACTGAATGTTTACTCCTGGTCTACACAGTTGTATATTTCGAAACAAACAAAAAGATTTATGTAGGGCCATAGCTAACACTTGCATCTTTCATTTCAACCCAGTCATTTGCGGGCGCTCCATCAAAACAAATACTTTTAGCAATTTAAAGTGAGCAGGTAATTATAACGAACTGAATGTTTACTCCTGGTCTACACAGTTGTCTATTTCGAAACAAACAAAAAGACTTATGTAGGGCCATAGCTAACACTTGCATCTTTCATTTGAACCTAGTCATTTGCGGGCGCTCCTTCAAAACAAATACTTTTAGCGGTTCGAAGTGAGAATGTAACTTTAACGAACCGTATGTTTGCTCCTGGTCTACACAGTTGTCTATTTCGAAACAAACGAAAAGACTTATGTAGGGCCATAGCTAAGACTTGCATCTTTCATTTGAACCTAGTCATTTGCGGGCGCTCCATCAAAACAAATACTTTTAGCAATTTAAAGTGAGCAGGTAATTAAAACGAACTGAAAGTTTTCTCCTGGTCTACACAGTTGTCTATTTCGAAACAAACGAAAAGATTTATGTAGGGCCATAGCTAACACTTGCATCTTTTATTTCAATTCAGTCATTTGCGGGCGCTCCATCAAAACAAATACTATTAGCAATTTAAAGTGAGCAGGTAATTATAACGAACTGAATGTTTACTCCTGGTCTACACAGTTGTCTATTTCGAAACAAACGAAAAAACTTATGTAGGGCCATAGCTAACATTTGCATCTTTCATTTGAACCTAGTCATTTGCGGGCGCTCCATCAAAACAAATACTTTTAGCAATTTAAAGTTAGCAGGTAATTATAACGAACTGAATGTTTACTCCTGGTCTACACAGTTGTCTATTTCGAAACAAACGAAAAAATTTATGTAGGGCCATAGCTAACACTTGCATCTTTCATTTCAACCCAGTCATTTGCGGGCGCTCTATCAAAACAAATACTTTTAGCAATTTAAAGTGAGCAGGTAATTAAAACGAACTGAAAGTTTTCTCCTGGTCTACACAGTTGTCTATTTCGAAACAAACGAAAAGATTTATGTAGGGCCATAGCTAACACTTGCATCTTTTATTTCAACCCAGTCATTTGCGGGCGCTCCATCAAAACAAATACTTTTAGCAATTTAAAGTTAGCAGGTAATTATAACGAACTGAATGTTTACTCCTGGTCTACACAGTTGTATATTTCGAAACAAACAAAAAGATTTATGTAGGGCCATAGCTAACACTTGCATCTTTCATTTCAACCCAGTCATTTGCGGGCGCTCCATCAAAACAAATACTTTTAGCAATTTAAAGTGAGCAGGTAATTATAACGAACTGAATGTTTACTCCTGGTCTACACAGTTGTCTATTTCGAAACAAACGAAAAAATTTATGTAGGGCCATAGCTAACACTTGCATCTTTCATTTCAACCCAGTCATTTGCGGGCGCTCTATCAAAACAAATACTTTTAGCAATTTAAAGTGAGCAGGTAATTAAAACGAACTGAAAGTTTTCTCCTGGTCTACACAGTTGTCTATTTCGAAACAAACAAAAAAATTTATGTAGGGCCATAGCTAACACTTGCATCTTTCATTTCAACCCAGTCATTTGCGGGCGCTCCATCAAAACAAATACTTTTAGCAATTTAAAGTTAGCAGGTAATTATAACGAACTGAATGTTTACTCCTGGTCTACACAGTTGTATATTTCGAAACAAACAAAAAGATTTATGTAGGGCCATAGCTAACACTTGCATCTTTCATTTCAACCCAGTCATTTGCGGGCGCTCCATCAAAACAAATACTTTTAGCAATTTAAAGTGAGCAGGTAATTATAACGAACTGAATGTTTACTCCTGGTCTACACAGTTGTCTATTTCGAAACAAACAAAAAGACTTATGTAGGGCCATAGCTAACACTTGCATCTTTCATTTGAACCTAGTCATTTGCGGGCGCTCCTTCAAAACAAATACTTTTAGCGGTTCGAAGTGAGAATGTAACTTTAACGAACCGTATGTTTGCTCCTGGTCTACACAGTTGTCTATTTCGAAACAAACGAAAAGACTTATGTAGGGCCATAGCTAAGACTTGCATCTTTCATTTGAACCTAGTCATTTGCGGGCGCTCCATCAAAACAAATACTTTTAGCAATTTAAAGTGAGCAGGTAATTATAACGAACTGAATGTTTACTCCTGGTCTACACAGTTGTATATTTCGAAACAAACAAAAAGATTTATGTAGGGCCATAGCTAACACTTGCATCTTTCATTTCAACCCAGTCATTTGCGGGCGCTCCATCAAAACAAATACTATTAGCAATTTAAAGTGAGCAGGTAATTATAACGAACTGAATGTTTACTCCTGGTCTACACAGTTGTCTATTTCGAAACAAACGAAAAAACTTATGTAGGGCCATAGCTAACATTTGCATCTTTTATTTGAACCTAGTCATTTGCGGGCGCTCCATCAAAACAAATACTTTTAGCAATTGAAAGTGAGCAGGTAATTATAACGAACTGAATGTTTACTCCTGGTCTACACAGTTGTCTATTTCGAAACAAACGAAAAGATTTATGTAGGGCCATAGCTAACACTTGCATCTTTCATTTGAACCTAGTCATTTGCGGGCGCTCCATCAAAACAAATACCTTTAGCAATTTAAACTGAGCAGGTAATTATAACGAACTGAATGTTTACTCCTGGTCTACACAGTTGTCTATTTCGAAACAAACGAAAAGACTTATGTAGTGCCATAGCTAAGACTTGCATCTTTCATTTGAACTTAGTCATTTGCGGGCGCTCCTTCAAAACAAATACTTTTAGCGGTTCGAAGTGAGTAGGTAACTTTAACGAACCGTATGTTTGCTCCTGGTCTACACAGTTGTCTATTTCGAAACAAACGAAAAGACTTATGTAGGGCCATAGCTAACACTGGCATCTTTTATTTGAACCTAGTCATTTGCGGGCGCTCCATCAAAACAAATACTTTTAGCAATTTAAAGTGAGCAGGTAATTAAAACGAACTGAAAGTTTTCTCCTGGTCTACACAGTTGTCTATTTCGAAACAAACGAAAAGACTTATGTAGGGCCATAGCCAAGACTTGCATCTATTTGAACCTAGTCATTTGCGGGCGCTCCTTCAAAACAAATACTTTTAGCGGTTCGAAGTGAGTAGGTAACTTTAACGAACCGTATGTTTGCTCCTGGTCTACACAGTTGTCTATTTCGAAACAAACGAAAAAACTTATGTAAGGCCATAGCTAACACTTGCATCTTTCATTTGAACCTAGTCATTTGCGGGCGCTCCTTTAAACGAATATTAGAATAGCGTTTTTACGCGTACTTACGGAATTCTACAATTTGAGTATTTTTCTTATGTGTATCTACCTATCTATAGCCCTATTTTTTCTATGAGTAACGGTGCATTTTGATGTACTCACATAGATTTAGCATTATTCAATTATTCCTTACATAAACTAGTCCATATAACGAGTTATTGAGGTTGTTAGTGCGTGCAGGCAAGATTTTTCAAAAAAAATAAAAAAAATCATAACTTTTTTCGGTTTGTCAAAACAAACAAAATTTTATCAAAACAAATCAAAACTAACGAAAAGCAATCATAATGCGCAATTTTTATTTTGTTTTGCCATATGGGGTGGCTATTTTCACGTGAAGATAGCCACCCCACTTTGCATTTTTTTCTAGGGAATACGGAGTCTAAACAAACGAAAATTTTAATCAAAACAAACGAAACTAACAAATATCTATCGAATAAGCTTTAAATAAAACCATTTGGTGCAATGGGGTGGCTAGCGTGAAGATAGCCACCCCACTTTTGTTTTTAAAAAAAAAGTATGAAGGAAATCTAAACAAACGATTTTTTTTCCAAAACAAATCAAAACTAACGCTAAACTAACGACCTGCACCCTCAAAACCTGGGCACCCGAAATGGGGTGGCTATCTTCACGGAGGTAGTTTTTTTACATCCACTTTGACGATATTTTCGCATTCTGTCAATTCTATGTCAAACGTCATAAGGTTACATTAAAAAAGTTCATAAATTATACAAAATAATTTTATATGGTGGTTAAGAATTCTTAAATTTTCTAATTTCCCGCGCAATTTTCTTAATCTACCTTTTATAAGTACCTTCTCCTGAAAATAACAAACACAACAAAAAAGAATTAGCGAAATCGGTCGGCACCCTGATTATCTAAAAATAAACTATTTAGCGACCGGTTTCATTCCACATACATTGCTACTTTTCTTTGGTATGTTTTTTTTAATCCAAAAAGAAGTAGCAATGGATCACTATCATCTATGAACTGCAACCGGTCGCTAGGTGGTTTCTAATTAGATAATTAGCCCGCCAGTCGTTCACGCCGCGTGATGGCTTGACCAAGGGAAATAGGGATTCATTTTTATCTATATATATAAAAGAGAAAATCACTCACTGACTCATCACGAAATCTCAGAAACTACAAGTGCTAGGAGTCTCAAATTTTGCATGGGGGTTCCTTTTAGGATGAAGGTGCTCACTAAGACGGGATTTTGCGAAATTCAACCCCTAAAGGGGTAAAACAGGGTGGCAAAGTTTGTATGGGAGAAAGCGATTCCTTGGCCCGATTGACTTGAAATTTGGTATAGACATTCTTTAACAAAATTAATTGAATATGTGTTTCGTATTTTCTTGAAATGTATCCCCTAACAGGGTTGAAAAGGGGTAGAAAGCTATTTTTAGGGTGGTTGACTTCGATATCGGAATCAAAACTTCTTAGTGCATTTGTACGATTAAGAAAAATAAATGTCAGTTGTCAGGTTGTCACCTCCCCTGAGATTGTATTATGTCACCGCACGAGCTGACATTTCATGTTGTATAAGATTTTATCCTGATTATCACTACCTATTTTACGAAATATTAGTCTACTTATAAAACGTGGCAAAATCTATCAGATATCTAACGTGGCAAGGAATGTGATGTAAAGTGTTAAAATTGAGAGCCGGATAATAATGCACAACATAAGTTGCACACGACATAATTTGCAATGTCACGTTATTTTAGCCAGGAACCAGGAACAAATAAACATACATAGATTTTTATTTAAAAAGAAGATACCTACCAAACTATTAAGTGTGAGTATTAAATGTTACATAATATTATTACACTTATTTTGTTATATTACTGCTAAGAAATTTTATTAAGTACCTACCTACCTAATCCAAAATCGTGAACAGTAGGGCGTCGGTTCTGTAACCAAACTCGAACCCCACTTCGAATCTCACTTCACTGCGCGGGACGGGAACTTTAAATCATAAATAAGATAATGATAAGATTTTTTTTTCATCACAAAATATTTTAGATAGCTACCTAAATTTATTGTAATCGGTAAAATTGCTCATTTAGTTAGCTAATTTCTAATAACAATTCACGCGAAGTGAAGTGAGGTTCGAAGTGAGATGCGAGTTTGGTTACAGAATCAATAGATTGCGCAGGTAAAACCGCGGGGTGCAGCTATTACCTACATATCACAAAGTTGTAAAATGTGAAATTTTTGATGTTTGGATGTTGTTCATTTTGTTACTCAATCACGTCTTACCCGGGTGAACGGATTTTGACGAAATTTGGCACAGGGATAGATTATAGTCTGGAATACTTAACACAGGCTTCTTTTCATGCCGATCATTGGTTTCCAAGGGAAGACTTTCAACGATTACCGACTCCCACGCGGGCGGAGCCACGGGCAAAAGCTAAACATAGTATAAAACAAAGTCGCTTCCCGCCGTCTGTACGCTTCTCTTAAACTATACATAAAAATCGCAATAAAATCGATCTTTAAGTTTGGGAGCTAGGTTGCCTCAGAGTCCTCAGACAGACACACACACACTTCAATTATATTTTACCAACCCCTTGCGTACGTCGTATATATGTAGATATGTTTTAACGTCTACTGCTTACACTGAGTTGAGGTCACTCTTGGCATCACATAGCGCTGCACAGTGTAACATAGTAACTCTGTTAATATTTAGTAACTTAAGTATATATGTATATATAAATATATAAATTATTGTTGCTTTGCGTATGTGATATGTGCTGCCAATAAAACGATATTCTATTCCATTCTATATCCTGTAGTATAATCAAATAACTTCACACTGACTGGTGTCAGTGTGAAGTTATTTGATTAGCACAGTTTTACATTAGTAACTACATTGCACTGCACCCGTGCGAAGCCGGGGCGGGCCGCTAGTATACATATATAGTTGTAGACACATTTGGCACTACCTATATCAAAAAACCGGTCAAGAGCGAGTCGGACTCGCGCACCGAGGGTTCCGTACAGTCATAAATATATTTGGATATGTTACTTTAGTACAGTTTTTAAAAAAGTAGGATAAAGAGCGAACAGGCGGACAGTTAATTTACAAATTATAACCACAGCTGCTTACGGTGACTGAAAAACGTTTCAGCATAAGTCGAAAACTATGCGGCCTAAAAAAAAAGAAAGTGATGTTTTAAAATGTGCGAACAGCGCTCTTTCATATGATACCCCACATGCCCTAGTCACCCCACTTCACATTTTTAAGACCCCTTTTCAGCCCCTGTTGTAAAAAATAATAGTTTTTTTATTTCTTTCTTATTTGCAAAATAGTTGGGCAAACATCATCTTAAACTATTCCAAATTTCAAGTTGATACCATTAGTAGTTTTCGAGATAATTATCCAGCTGTGACAGATAGACAGACAGACTGAGTCACACCATAAGGGTTCCTTTTTACCATTTTGGTACGGAACCCTAAAACGAATCAATGTGAATTCAAATTATTAAATTCGTTACTTTCCACCTCGTGAACTAATCGAGGCTACGCCTATTGTGGGCTGCGGTTTCCAGTTTACTGTAATTTCATTAATAGGAGCCGGCAACTAACTGGAACGTTAATTAGTCATGGTTGTTTACTGAATTATTCTGAAAGCACTGACAAAAAGGTCGCATTTCGTATAATGTTTCGTGTAGTGTAATCATCATCATTAGTTGTAACGAGTGTAATTGTGGATTTATGCCAAAACTTTGCAAGTTTTATGCGAGAAATTACTTTTATGTGTGTTTGTAGGTAACCATAATACCTAATAATCTAACAGTTGGCTTTTATATTAAAAAAATATCATATAGGTTGGTAGGTAAAATGAAACTCGAAGTTTTAGCTGAAATAAAATTTTGTAGAAGCTGAGTTCAGTCGATTAAAATTACTAGTGACCCCGTGACTTCGCCTGCGTGGTCAGTTATTTCTCTATCCCTCGGGAACAGTACTTTTTCGGGGTGAAAGGTATACCCTATGTCCTTCTCTGTACCCCTGACAATGTGTATGCAAAATTTCCCATGCGCCCATTTTTCTTGTCAACTAAAAGACGTCATAATGGGTGGTAGGGTAAAAAAAATATTTATTTAAAAACGCTCATTATGTGAGCTTATTTGAATAAAGAATTTTTCATTTTCATTCCTGTTGATCGTTTGAATAGTTAAAACGTGAAGGTGTAACAAACAAACAAACGGTCTTTCGCATTTATAATATTAGTAAGGACTAGTGTCCGCCCGCGACTTCGTCTGCGTGGAAAGTTTTTTCTTTCCCTCGGGAACAGTGCTTTTTTCGGGAAAAAAGGTACCCTATGTCCGTTTTTGTACCCCTGGCAACGTGTATGCAAAATTTCATGATGATCGGTTCAGTAGTTAAGACGTGAAGACTTAACAAACAAACAAACAAATGGACTATTGCATAGGCTTCTAATTGCGAAATTTTAGCCATTTAAAAGTAAGGATAACAAAGTAAGGGTAGTAAAAATGCGAAACAGGTTGTATAGTTATTAATCAGAAAATAATGAGTGGCTACGTCGAATATCCTCTTAATGGATCCTGCGAGCACGCGTGTACATACGTGTGCAGCGTATCTGTGTTGCAATGTTCGGGGCCCATCGGCGCTGCACTCCGGCGCAGTTGCATAAACGTATTGCGACACGCGCAACGCGGTCACTGCCGCCGCGCTGCGGGCGCATAGTTAAGGGCACGCCGCACCCTTCGCCACTCCAATAACGAGCTGCTAGTGATGTGATTATGACAATGATTCGAATGACCACGCATCTGCTTCTGCGGTTTATGCCATTGTTGTATAACTTGCTTTACATTTTCATCTATCTATATTTTTGTTTAGACCGATAGAAAACACTTTAATAATTAGCATTATAATCCCAACTTCATAATATAGATTCTAGAGGGTTAGCAGATGACAGCCATAAAATTCTGACAAAAATCCAGATTTCTACTAAAAGTCCTGACATTATGCTAAGTTTTAGTTACCTTGTTTATTTACTGCTTTAAGTATATGTGCAGTAAATAAACAACATTAATACTAAGAAATCAAGCTTTTTTATGTTTCTTTTCTTTGGTAACAATCGATTTTTACCAAAAAAATAAACATAGTCGTAAATAAAGCTTGATTTCTAAGGTTTATTTTACTATAATGTGAATAATCTGAAAAATCTTTACTTTTCCAATTCCGACCGGAATCCTGACAAGGCCCAAAAAAGCCTGACATGTCAGGATCAGGACAAATCCTGACGTCTGGTAACCCTTATCTAGAGACGCTACCTACGCTAATATAACCACCTTCGTTGCAATCAGCATAATCTCGATAATAATTGGATTAATCCGCCCCAGGAGTTTCATACTTTTATTGATTAACCGATTGAAAACAGTCGTCTGCTGTTCTAAAACTAATCTCAAAATATATATCTTAATATTGCCACGGAATGTCGATGGTGCCCTTTGGTGACAACTGGCACTGCACTACTTTAAAAATAAAACCGGTCAAGAGCGAGTCGGACTCGCGCACCGAGCCACCGAGGGTTCCGTACCATCATATTTGCACCATTAAACCACACTGCAGAGTAGAACAATAAAATTAGTTTTGCAGTTTTAGGTCAGCGCCATCACTCGACCGATAGTGGAACTAATGTTAACATTATTAGAAATTTGATGATTCCTAAAAAAGTGATTGAGACATCATTTTATTTTTCCTGTAATCTTTATATAAACTGCTATCACATAGAATTATTTCAGATTTTTGTCTTAGCAAACTTCAGAGATAAGGGGGGGGGAACGGTATTTTTTTTTACAATTTTCATCATAAGTCGAAAACCATGCGGCCTAAAGAAAAAAGAAAAAATGATTGAAAACGTTCAAACGAAGCTCTTTCATATAATACCCCACATGCCCTAGTAGCTACACTTCAAAATTTTAAGACTCTTTTCAGTCCCTTTTGAAAAAATTTATTGATTTTTTTATTTATTTCTTATTTGCAAAATAGTTGGGCAAATGTCAACTTAAACCATTCCAAATTTCAAGTTGATACCATTAGTAGTTCTCGAGATATCTAGCTGTGACAGACAGACAGACAGACCGAGTCACAGTTCTCGAGATATCCAGCTGTGACAGACAGACAGACAGACAGACCGAGTCACACCATAAGGGTTCCTTTTTTACCATTTTGGTACGGAACCCTAACAAGTAGGTACTTGCCCTGGTACTGCACGTCATTAAGTATGATGAATGTGTCATGAATGCATTAAATATTTTTAATTATTCTCTGTTAGGTCAGCAGTAGGTACTGCCTACTCTACTCGCGCGTGACGGTATTGTATTGTACTCGTGTTTTGATTTATTTGTTATTCAGGATTGTATTCAGGAGGTCACTTATTGACAACAGTGTTACATGCAAGAGGTATCAACATTAGAAGTGGCTTTAAACGGCCTTACAGGTTAACATTACGTTAGTGTCTGTATCTCTTGCCATTACTATTGAACTTAAAATAAGTTTGATTGAACAAGAAGGTTTTTAAACAAATATTTTTTTGCTATTCTTGTGTTGATGGAGAAATTATTTTAATTGTTGAATTTCTATAATCTGGATTTAGAGGCGCTACGGCTGTGTTCGCATCGCAACTTCGCAAGACGCTTCGATTTTTGAAGTGAAAACTTCTTTAGCGGCGTTGTACGCTTTTTTGTAATGGGGAAAAAATGCTAAACTCGCGTCAGTAAGAATCACAAGACTCTGATCAAAAATTTGTAAGACGGATGTGACGGATGGAGAGTAGACACCGGCGGCGGAAGTATCCCCCTCTCTTTCTACGGGGCGCGGTGAAAATGGCGGCGCGTCATTTCAAGACGTAAACACTTGTGTCACCATAGCAACGCGCAAATTTTTTAATTCAATGTCAAAACTCTAGATTTTCTGTCAAGCTATGGATAAGACTTTCGTACAATACTGTTCTGTATTCGTAAATTCAAATGCAGAGTAAATTCGTAAGATGGCAATTCGTGCAAAATTATTCCCTGTCCATCAGCCATTTTAATGTCCCCACTGCTGGGGCACAGGCCTTCCTTATGGGTGGATAAGGAGGACGGGCCATAACCCACCACGCGGGCCCAATGCCGATTGGTGGGTGTTAACGACTGCAAATGCAGCCGGGACCAACGGCTTAACGTGCCTTCCGAAGCACGGAGGAGCTCGAGATAATAAATTTTTGGTCACCCATCCCATGACCGACCCTTGCGAACGTTGCTTAACCTCCGCAATCGCTGGGCCAGGCGCTAAACCACTGCGCCACCGAGCTCCTTATTATTCCCTAGAAAATTATTCCCTAACCATTTCAAAATATTAAAAAATGCACAACGTTAATATTCAAGTTTTCACTTCTGCCGGCATTCCCGGAGTGCAAGCCGATTTTTTTTATCTTTAATTTATAGTACCTCTAGGTTTAACATTCGTATAAGTACCTACCTAAACAATGATTTTCTTTTTACCGACTTCAAAAGGAGGGAGGTACTCAATTCGAACCGTTTTTTTTTTTTTTGTTTTTTGTATGTACACCGATTACTTGAAGACGGCTGGACCGATTGAAATTATTCAAACGTTATTACATTAGGTAAACTCCCAAGTTGGTCCCATTTTTTAAAATTTTGAAATCGATTCAGTACTTTTCAAGTAATCTTGAAAAAAGCACGAAAATAGTATGATTTTGTGTGAACTACCTCGATGATCAGTCGTATAACTTCTTTGTTTATGAACTGAATAAGATAATTATTTTTTTGTTGGAAAAAGGATATCTTAAGTGTAGTTCTTTAACCGACTTAAAAAAGGAGGTTCTCAGTTTGACCCGCATGTATGTATGTTTCTCCGCGATTAACTCACGTTTGGCTGAGCCGATTTTTCTACCTAAATAATATACCTACACTACCTAATACAAAAGATAACTACACTAAAAAAAAAAAAAAAAATGTTTAAAAAAACAAAAACCGACTTCAAAAAACCTACCTCTAAAAAGCAAGAAATAATATTTGTAGTAATAAAACACGTCTATTGAAGTCGGGTGGGGTTTTTAGAATAAAAAAAAGCGGCCAAGTGCGTGTCGGGCCACGCGCAGTAGGGTTCCGTAGGTACATTATATACCATACCATATTTTAATACCGCTATCATTTTTCGTCTGAAAAAATAACTTTGTTTTTCACAGTGTTTGTATGAATGACAAAGTTATATTTGCGGTTTTGGAAAATGTACTATATCTCAAAAACTAATTACTGTATCTCGTTCAAACCAATTTTCGTTGAAAGTGTTTATTAAGATCTATAGCATATATTTTTTTTAGATTTTTCACCCTCTTACTTTAAAAGTTAAAGGGGGGGGGACACACATTTTACCACTTTGGCGGCAGATATCTTTCAAACGGTTGACTTTGAAAAAAAATAGTCTTAGGAACCTCAATGTCATTTTTAAAGACCTATCTATAGACACCCCACAAGTATTGATTTGATGAAAAAAAATATTTTCAGTTTCAGTTCCATGTATGGGGAGCCCCCCCTTAATCTTTTATTTTATTTATTTTTGTGTAAAAATCGTAAAGCGGTTCACAGAATACACCTACTTATCAAGTTTCAACTATGTAGTCTTAATACTTTTGGAATAAAGTGGCTGTGACATACGGACGGACAGACAGACAGACAGACAGACAGACAGACAGACAGACAGACAGACAGACAGACAGACAGACAGACAGACAGACAGACAGACAGACAGACATGACGAATCTATAAGGGTTCCGTTTTTTGCCATTTTGGCTACGGAACCCTAAAAAGGGATTTGTACTCCAGCCCCACCCGACTTCAATTGACGTGTTTTATTATTACAAATATTATTTCTTGCTTTTTAGAGGTAGGTTTTTTGAAGTCGGTTTTTTGTTTTTTTAATTGAGTTCGAGGATTTACTTAACAAAGAAAAGGTTCCAAAATGTTTAATATAAAAATTCTCCATTCTGCCCTATTCAGTCAGTAAATAATCAATCCAGTTCTCGAGACACAAACAGGGATTTTATTATCATGTCCATGCTGATTTGACCTTGTCGTGAGTTTTATAGGATTTCCTTACTTTTAACAGATCAGAGATATGCGTTGAGTTACAGCGAAATAAAATAAAATGAAAATACGATGTGTTATGTGCCCTAGCCATAAAATGGACAATTTTATCCGCTGACACAGTCGCGTAAATTGTTGGACCACCAGCAGTCAGACGATTTATTATACGTTTTTTTAATTATCCCGACATTTTGCCCGCCACATAAGGTTATCATTATCATACAAATTTATATTTTTGATTGTTATGACAACTATGGATTGCGAATTTATTACTGTAACTGCTTGAAATTGAATTCGAACTGATAGAGTGATGGTATAAATAAATTACGAGTTTTAATTAATAAAGTAAATCTGCTGAACTGTCATTACTTACATTATAAACTTGCAATGGTATCAGTAAGTATATAAATGGAAATCATCTTTCTTTACATCGTGTTTATAGAGGCAAAAATAATTTAAACGTTGTAAACCACTTAGTTTTAAACCGATTTTTTTTGTTTAAAACATTTTAAACCACATTTAGCGGTTTTATATTACTTTAAAATGATTTTTTTTCTATTATGATGGCGCTCTCGCCGCATATTATTAAATAGCTGTCGCGAAGCTTTTCGTTGTCATGTTGTAGTACAATAAGAAACTGAACCAAGGAATTAGAGTTTGATTTCATTTAATGGAAATAAAGTAAAGGGATTTCATGAAAATAAACTTTAATCCCTTGACTTATTGTTTCTAATTGTACAACACGACAACGAAAAGCTTCGCAACACTGCGATAGTCTGGCCCAACCCTTAAAATTCACTGAGGTGATCGCACCAAGTGATCTCGAAATGTATGAAAGTAAAAAAGCGAGTTGCCGTTCCAGAAGGTATTTTTTTTTTATAAAAAAATACCTACATTCTAAATACGCAATGGCTGACTGAGTGCGAAGTAAAAAAAAAACTATACGAAAATCGGTTCATCTGTTTGGGAGCCACGTTACCAGTGTTACCACAGACAGATGCACAGACACGTTAAACTTATAACACCCCTCTTTTTGCGTCGGGGTTTAAAACTAAAAACTAAAACAGCATATACTAACAATCATTCAAATGTATATATTTAAGGAAATTGCTGTTTTCAGACGTCTAGTCCTAAAAAAAGTAGTACCTTGACTTCACTTGAGTTTATAAAATTGGTAAATGATTTCAATTGACATCTTTATCCACAGACCTAGATCTGTGTCTTTATCTTTATTTTTAAGTAAGTATTATTTCATTAATGTATACTGACCACGTGGTCGTGGATTTAAATAAATTTAAAACGGGTTTAATAGCAAGGATTCTGGCCTAAAACGGTTTATTTGCAGTAACCAAACCATCGTGTTAATATTTGAGTTGTGTGCACTGACCTGATTTTTTTTCTATGGAGGTCAGTGTTTGTGTGATTAGGGTATCGTCCTTGTATCGTCACTCGGAGCTCTCAACCCAAAAGTGACTTATATGCCAGTATTGAAAACATTTCTCTTTTGTTTATAACAGAGGGTGACAACATGCGGCCCCGCGTGCGGTACGGGCGTGCACGCTGCGGGCGCGGCGCGGCGGCTCGCCTCCAGCCTGCAGAGCACAAGCACCGGCTCCCTGCCCGACTACGGCACACAGATCGTCGACCCTTACCGCCTGCTAGAAGACGACCTCAATGGCATATACGAGGATATACGGATGGTGAGTTACAGACAACAACAGATTCCGGCAAACATCTGGTGTCAAGATGTTTTCACTTTCAACGGAGTGGGGATAAGTCCGCGCATGTGCATTTGCGAGCGACCAAATAGCGCGCGCCCCTCTCTTGCCACCCTCGTACCTCACCGCTATGCATACCCAAAATACGCATTCTGCGCAATCCCCACCCGATTTCAAGATGTTTGCCGGCTTCTATACCTACACTAAACAGCGGAGCCGCTTGGAGCAAATCGTTGTTTGCCGTGCACGTATACCGTAATATCAGGTGAAACCGGGCTAAAGTCAATACTGAAGAACTATTACAACAGTTTGTGCAACAAAACAATTTGGTTTCGAATACGGCTCTGAGTGGCGCTTCTGTCTAGTCTAGAACACTAATTTCGGAAGGAGTTAACGGCCTCTGTGGTCTATTGAAGAATTGCAATGAACTCTCATAGTGACATTTGTGATTGTGAAAGCGAAAAATTATAGGCCCCGACAAGCAGCATCCTATTTTTATTATAAAAATCGTGGCGTTCATTGATAGGCTCCAGGATTTTCAGGTCTAATTTTTGTTCGATTTGTTATGTAGTTACTAAGTGAGTCTGGCGGTAAGTCAATATCTCATTAAAAGTCTATCAACATTCAACATTAAGCAAGATAAAGGTTCTGCTTCCCCATCGTAAAATAAGAAAAACGGAAAATTAAACATTAATCGCCTAAAATGTTAAAATGTAAGGTTCTGAAAACTTCTACAATTTCGAAACTTCACCGAATATGGTAATGATTAATGAATTATGTTCTAATCTCTATCCTTTCTAAGCTATTCCTAGGCAAAATTTAAAGAACTATCCAGAAATCATTATTTACCTAATCGTTCTAATTCGTATTGATGGTAAATGTACAATGACTTGTCTTGTAATCCTAATAACGAAAAAGCTTATCTTGTGAGTCGATACACGTGATTTAGTAACCATATCGAAACAAACACTTAATTCGTAAAGTAAATACAACAATGTTTATTCGCACGATGGTTGAACTCGGCGTGACCGCGTAACCTTTTACCTATTACATTCAAGGCCTTAGAGCCAATTTATTAAATATACTCAACACGTCATTATTATAGCTTTTTGATTAACGGCGACGGCTGTGAACTGAACGGCTTCTTTGATCCTTAGATATTCACCGCCCTTGAAGAATTTGAGAATTAAAGCTACAATAAATGTGCAATAAAGATTGGAATTTTCGGCGTTAATTAAGCTGAGAACTTCGTAGATTAAAGTACTGACTCTACATTACAATTTGATGTTATGCCACAGAATAGATATAAGTACTACCGTACAGAAAGGAAACTCTCCACCCCGCCCCACAATCAATTACCTCACCGCGCTCCGCGAGTTCGTAGGCCAGTTCGTATGCTCATTAGTGATGGGCCGAGACAAGGCCGACTCGAATACTAATTCGAATACCTTCTTGGTACTCGCATACTCGAGTACCAAAAATACAATATTAGGATACGTAATAACGTAAAAATATAAGTACTCGAATAGAGAATTCGAGTATTAAAATTATGCGAATACCAAAGCGGGTGGACAATCAGTTTTAGTGCAAAATTTAATATAATTTTGTCTACACTATCGCATTGGGTGTACCTGTAAAGATATGTGTGTTATAAATAAATAAAAAAAAATAAAAAAAAAATGTTTATTGTAGGAATTAATACATAAAACCAGTGTCATTTTGTAGAGTAATACTTACTTTTTGAACTGGGGCCCTACCATGAGTTGATGCAAACTGTTTACGTTACAGTAAACTATCGGATATACTGCTCTCAGTCAATGCAAGTGAAAGAGACAAAACGATAGTTTACGGTAACGTAAACAGTTTGCATCAACTCATGGTAGGGCCACTGTTATGTGGAGCAATGTAAATGCACGTTTCACAAGTGTCAAAACAATATTCGAGTCAAATTGAGTGTTCGAATACTAGTCTCAGTACTCGAATACCCAATGCGAGTACCTGGACTCGGAATACTGATTCGATTTTTTTAACAAATACCAAAATATTCGAATACCAAAAATAGCGGTCCGGCCCATCACTAATGCTCATTCAGTAGCCCTAGACTTCACGCACACAGTTGCGCGTGTGCAAAAACGTCACTGTGTAGCGTCTGTGTAATAGGTAGTTGAAACGCGGCGTTTGTATGGAGTGCCCGGGGTGTGGTTATGACATTATATTTAGGGCTACCAATGCTATCCTATCCAAATTTGAAAAGCTCGGACGTCGCGTTGAGAATTGAAATATGTATACAAATTAATATTTCATAATTGCTTAAGTAGCGCTCAACTTTAATTTCTCAATTCAGAAACCGCCAGATAGAAAATGTTTGTGGACATTTGATTTAAAAAAAGTTTTCCGCCATTTTCTTTGCATCTGAACAAAAACCAGTTAAAAAACCGGACGAAGTCAAGACAAAACCCAAAAGACCGGACATGTTCGTACGAATCCTGACGTATGGTAACCCTTATTTTGATATAAGAACAAAATTAGTTTTGATAATCAATTATTCTGTTCTTAGGTGTGATTGAAATGTCGAATTTGTATTAAGAGAATAAATTGTCAATCTAATATGTCAATATGATTGTACGTCGTGTCCGTCCGCACCGGGCGAAGTGTGTCAAAGTCATGAGGCGCAGGCGCACGCGGCTGTTACACAACGTGAACACAATCACTGTGATTTAGTTGATGCAGTTTGAAAAAATGCAACTTTTGTAAGCATTTGAAGAGTTCAACGTATTGTCGACTATTTAAAAATATTGTTTCTTTGCAATTCCGTGTATTACGTACAGTGTTCTTTGAAATAAACATTATTACGGATACACAGTGCAATTATTATACAGTTCAAGTTTCGAGTTTAGCATTTTTCAATCATTTACCGAAATTTTTGCTCATTTAAGTCCTGGTCAAACCGGATGCAGCGAGATTGATGCGCAGCAGCCGCGCGGTGTTCGGTAAGACATATATACCATAGCATTTCATACATTACAACGTCGTTTGCTGTTATGCGCTGTTCTGCATACGGTTTAACCAGGGCTTTAGAGGAATTCGCAGTCACAGCAATAAAAAAGTAAATATTAAGAGATGTCCCTCCGTCCACTAGGATCCCCTGCTAGACTCCTCTAGGAGATTAAAGATGTTTGTTAACTGTCCTGTAAGCTGCAACTAATGACATAAAACAACAGAAATTACACAATTATTGTCAATGAATGCGATGGTTAATTTTCAGGCATCAATCGCCGCAAATTAATTGATTGGGCAAATTATAAGAAGTACCTATACCAGTTTACCTGCTAAAGTATGTGACCCTAAACACATGATACAGGGTTTAACGGCTGACCAGCGGTGTGGCCAGTAGCAGCCTCTCGCTCGCCTACTTTCCGTTTGGAAAACTCGTCTGGAACTAGGGCCTCATGAATGCTGGTTGCGTTCGCGCATTTCTAAACGCCCGCTTCCTAACCAAGCCGTGGTAATGTCACGTGTATGTCTAAGGTATTTTAATGTCGTCTTGACTATTTCGTAACTATCTTTTCGGCAACTTTGAACCTGCTTTATCATTGTTATATAAGAAAAGTCGGAGAAAATCTTTCAAATTGTTTATTTGAATTACAATCGCCATTGTGGCCTTTGTAGAATTAAACATTTTTGTAGAAATTCATGGTTTGTGCAATGGAAGTTAATTAAATACGTCATCAAAGTATTGCCGAAACCATATAACACATTATCCACATCGTTTCATAAATAAACTAAAAAACTACATTAATGATTTTTTTTTGCATTATTCTGATACACAGGAATATTATCTAGAAAACAACATCAAAACTCATTGTTCTGAATCGTATATTTCTGAGTAAGTAGTTATAAAAACTAAAAAAAGGATTAGGATTAAAATTTAGCAATTTTTTATGACGTATTAAAGTAGAATGTTCATTAAAAGTTCGAATAGTATTTTTAATATAGCTGTAGGACTTCTGGAACCGAGAAAATCGGGTTGCACTCCGGGAGTGCCGGCAGAAGTGAAAACTTGAATATTACAGTTGGGCATTTATGATATTTTGGAATGGTTAGGGAATAATTTTGCAAGAATTGCCGTCTTATGAATTTACTCTGCATTTGAATTTACGAATACGGAACAGTATTGTACGAAAGTCTTATCCATAGCTTGACAGAAAATCTAGAGTTTTGACATTGCATTAAAAAATTAGCGCGTTGCTATGGTGACACAAGTGTTTACGTCTTGAAATGACGCGCCGCCATTTATACCGCGCCCCGTAGAAAGAGAGGGGGATACTTCCGCCGCCGGCTGTCTACTCTCCATCCGTCACATCCGTCTTACGAATTTTCGATCAGAGTCACGTGATCCTGACTGACTGACGCGAGTTCAACATTTTTTACCCATTACAAAAAAGCGTACAACGCCGCTAAAGAAGTTTTCACTTCAAAAATATATATTTTATCACAGGACTATCTAAACTAAAATGTAAAATTTAAAATGGCGATCATTCCAAAAGAAGAGGGTATGGACCCCAACATGCTGTTTTTTTTGTTGATCAAACTATGTACATTTTACGCCTTTAAATTAACGCTAGTACAAGACCAAAGAAATTGTGGAAAGTATGTACAACACGTGAAATCGAACGAAACTTGACCTTATTTCTGTCAACTCGACTTGCCAAAAATTCGCATTCCAAGTAAATTCCACGGCTCGAGTACATCACAATATACAGGGTGAAATCGAAGTCATAAACAATCTTTTAAACTAGGAATCTGACCGCAATATTGATATCTCAAAAATGTCTTAAATCAAAGTGGTCAAAACTTAAAAACGGAAATAAACATTAAAAAAATCACAAGAAAAAGAATACCGATCCGATTAATAAAAAAAAACCATGAAAATAACGTTTTTTTTATTTTACTTTAAAGCTAATAAAATAAAATAACATGCCTACTACTAGTAGGGCGGTAAAACACGGTTTGAGGTTAGTTTTCGCACAAGTCATCACGGAAATACGAAAATGTGGTATCGATGCATTCAGTACGATGCCCTGATCACAAATATATAAGATGACAAGCGCGAAAATGGTGGGGGTAGAAACTGTGACGTCATAAAGTTTTCAGTACAAAGACATTTTTTTTCATACCATGTGGTATATCAAATGAAAGGGCTTTGTGAGTAGATTGCGAATATATAACACACTATAACATTCTCACTACTTGGTCTAACAAATTATTAGCAAATGTAGAAAAATTTCGCAATTCAGAGGCGCCATTGAACAGGTCTAGATTGAAAACGACTGAATTTATTTTTACAAAATACATAATAAATAACTCGGCACATACTCTTTTCGAATGTCTAACGGTAATTGACCAAAGATATTTAAAAATAAGAAAAGTACATCAGTTTTAATAACAGCATAATTTTCTGCTTTTTCTAAATTCTCAGATTTCCTTAATAATTAATAAAAAAATAAATATATAAACTTTCGTATGTTTATCCTTACTAGAACAAATTAGGATAAACAGACAAAGGTTTAAATAAGCAAATTTTGACACTTTAGATACTTCTTTCAAATTTAATCACTATTTTAAAATATGTTGTCTTATTAAATCAAATATTATTAACAATTTACAATATTTTTGGTATTCTATGCGTGGTAAAACATTTGTTGTATTTTATGAATGATTATTTACACCCGTTAAGCCCCTTTTACACCCATTAGAAAGAATGTGATTTTTGTGTATTGTTTTGATTTTTTTGTAAATAACTTTTGCCTATTGAGTTTCGTCAGGTTATTTAGGTCTCCGAGCAACTATGTGTGTTTTCCATGTGTATTTGTCATTACTTTTAGTTATCCTTACTTGTCATATTTGGTAAACAAAGATCACTCAATTATTTTTTGAAATAATCATGTATAAAATTCAACAAATGGTTTTCCACGCATTTAATACCAAAGAAATTGTTAACACAATTTTCAATAGTGATTTAAATTTAAAATAAGCATGGAAACTGTCAAATACTGTTTACTAAACAGGACAAGTGAGGGTAAACATATGAAAGTTTATTTATTTATTTTTTTATTAATTATTAAAGGAATCTGAGAATTTAGAAAAAGCAGAAAATTATGCTGTTATTAAAACTGATGAACTTTTCTTATTTTTAAATATCTTTGGTCAATTACCTTTAGACATTCGAAAAGAGTATGTGCAGAGTTATTTGTTATGTATTTTGTAAAAATCAATTCAGTCGTTTTCAATCTAGACCTGTTCAATGGCGACTCTGAATTGCGAAATTTTTCGACGTTTGCTAATAATTTGTTAGACCAAGTAGTGAAAATGTTATAGTGCGTTATATATTCGCAATCTACTCACAAAGCCCTTTCATTTGATATACCACATGGTATGAAAAAAAAATTTCTTTGTACTGAAAACTTTATGACGTCACAGTTTCCACCCTACTTTCGCACTTGTCATCTTATATATTTGTGATCAGGGCATCGTACTGAATGCATCGATACCAAATTTTCATATTTCCGAGATGACTTGTACGAAAAGTGTTTTCTAAGAGTCTTTTTTATGATTACCGCCGCTCTATACCAAAAACGCCCGGACTCTATCAAAGATCGCCGCAAAAGTTAAAACAAACAACATCCACACTATTCCTAATTTAATGAAAGACGTTAATTTTT
Organism: Agriphila geniculea; assembly: GCA_943789525.1. Lineage (NCBI taxonomy): Eukaryota > Metazoa > Arthropoda > Insecta > Lepidoptera > Crambidae > Agriphila > Agriphila geniculea. The sequence goes on along the minus strand of OX038882.1, from coordinate 12,574,504 downwards.
GTCGTAAAGTTATAAATATCGAGGTTAGATTATTACTTTAAAAGATTACCAATGACTTCGATTTCACACTGTATGCGATTACCAATATAGATAATTCCAAGAAATATATTTCAATAGGTATTTGAATTTCAGCTTTGGCTAAATCATGTTTAGAAAAATGACTAAGCATCTTTCTGAACCTTCATTCTTAATTTGCGTACTATTGTTGGGCTGCTAAATCGTCGCATGTGGCTTAAAGTTGCGAAACTTGACATTGACGAGTAGTTTCTAATGATTTTTTTTTTGTATACATTTGTGGCTTCTTACATTACATAAGTACATTGCCCTTATAGTGTTAGAAAGGATCCTCAGTAGACGAAACTTTACAGTAGGTATGATAAAGTATCATAAATGAAACATATTTTTTAAATTATCCGAATATTTTTTTTTTGTTTTTGGATATTTGTACATAGGTTTTGGTTCATACTATATTGCATTCCTGCAAAGTTTCATCGACTGATGGGGTCGCCATACAAAAGATCGCTTAATTTCCTACACCATTAAGCTACATTACGTAATACCACAGAGTAGATATAAGTGGTAATACTCATAATATTTATGCGCGTAAGTGCATTTTACTTTTATTCGTTTTTTTGCATCTCATTGCAATATCTTTTAGGGTATTTTTTTATATTATAATATGTATAAGAATGTTTTATTTTCATAGAAGCACATAACACCCCATTGTCCTATTTTCATAGCGTGTTTTATGCAAACGGCGCCGGCGGCGGTGCATCCGGCCGCCTGCACAATAAAATTAGTTCAGAATAATGAGCATTAGCAAATTTTTCGCAACGTTAATGTCGAGATTCGCATTGTCCACAATTGCGAGAGGACTTGCGTCAAGTAAATGCATATGGCACAAACTATGATGCAAGTACATAATGTTTTAAAAGCCTAACACTTAAAAGAAACATGAACTTGTATGTACCGCACATAATCTTTTACCTTTTTCGATGTCTCGTAGCAAGCTACGGAATCGTAGCATTGTATAGTGGTCTACGAGTGTGTGCTACGATTTTTGTTACAGCTCTGAAGCGGTAACTATTGAGATAGTTTATCGTTATGTATGACAAATTGGATTCCAGCCAAAATTCAACACGTTTTGGCACCGTGTATGAAATAATGATGTATTCAGAACCGGAAATCAAAGTAGGCAGCGTGTCTAAAGGCTTATTACTACATTCGCGAGCAAAAGTATGGAATCACAGACCAATTTTCATACAAACGAGGTAACTTTGAAGCCTTGGTTCTCCGCTAAGGATTGACCTAGCTGTGATCTAATGATGGCCATCCAGGGAGTAAATGGAGGAGATTCAGATCGCTATACACACCCAACTGATCTGATCAGCGTTCTAAGAGATATAAGGATCAGATTTCTCAGTTTCAGGATTTTCATACATTTTTTTACTAATTTCGCGGTTTTTTTAAACATATCCTAATATCTCACAGAATGCTGATCACATCTGTTGGGTGTGTATAGTGATCTGAATCTCCTCTATTCACTCCCTGGATAGCCATCATCATATCACAGCTAGGTCAATCCCTGGCGGAGAACCAAGGCTTCAAACTTACCTCGTTTGTATGAAAATAGACCTATGATTCCATACTTTTGCTCGCGAGTGTAGTTTAGCATGATATAATTTCTGTCAATTTTTTGTTAGACGCCATAACATTAATATTACTTGCATGAAAATGTCGTAGGTTCATGGGATTAGACTTGATTCCAACTCGACTGTAGTCGTTTTGACCGGCAGGAGCTGGAGAAGAACACGAACCAGTCGGAACTTAACACCATAGCCACATACTACTTCGACGGACAGGGCAAGGCGCTCAGGCCCATGGTCGCCATACTTATGGCGAGGGCTGTCAACCACCACGTATACGGTGAAAACAGGTGAGTTCACATTCATTTTAAGATTATTTGTGATAACATTTAATACTCGTAGGTGTCAAAATGACTCACTGTCATGACCGATTTGCCCCACGCTCGTTTGCTGTCGCAGTATCGTTCACTGTTGATCTGTTTTGTGTGATATCTGTCTGAAGGTCACAAAAAAAGTAATTCGATGATTTCAGTTTGGCATGGATAATTATTGAGAACTGCAGCGATCATGCTAGTGCTAGTATCATAATTAAAAAAGAGCAACTTCGAAAAGTTTTACAAGCTGATTTATTATCACAGTCGTTAACCAAAATATTAAGCCAGAGTTTAGTGAGATTTAACATATCTATGATAAAATTATTCCGCAAAACATTAGTGATTGTTCGTTACAGCTCATGAATCGTTAAAAGCTTTGAAAATTCTAAGTATTGTTGCTACCCAAGGTTAACGTTGATAACTTTGACCTCTGTTGTATAAAATTAAAAATATATCGAACACAATCAGCAATCTGGCAATCACAAAAGAAATATTGTAGACGCAAAATATTTTTTTTACTTTAATTTTAAACTTAATAAAAACGACGCGGACACGTGCGCGTTGTCTCTACGATCATCTGTCGAATAAGCTTGCTACTAAAATATATATTAGTTTAGGTCCTATACGTGATGATAGGACTGTTAAGCCATGATCTTTTTGGTCCTTCTAAAACTATGCGGAATACTATGTATTTTAGGTTTTCCCTACGAGTCAGTGTGTGTATGTGTGGTCCCTCATCTGTAATTTTATCACATTAGCAGTAGTGGAAGCATTATTCCTTTAGCGCCATGTCACCATGTTGATTAAATGAAACTATGAATGAGAATGACATGGATAAGACGAAAATCATGTAGAATGCCCATGTTGTACTCACTCCAGCTCATGTTGCGCACACTACACTCGAAGTTGTTGACCCTTAACGTATACCTAGGACAGACAGTCCAGTTAGGTAAGTCCAACTTCGAGAAAGAGATCTCTTGTCGAATCAAACACGAATGGGCAGCATTCGGGAAGCTTCTAAAAAAGTCTTCGAGTCCAACTTACCCCAGTGTCTCAAGACGAAAGTCGTCTATGACCAGTGTGTGTTGCCAGTGATGACTTACGGCAGTGAAACGTGGTCGCTTACTATAGGTCTCATAAGAGAAGGCTCAGGTCACCCAGCGTGCAATGGAGAGAGCCATGCTCGGCGTTTCCCTACGTGATCGAATCAGAAATGAGGAGATCCGTAGGAGAACTAAAGTAACCGACATCGCTCGAAGGATTGCTCAGCTGAAGTGGCAGTGGGCGGGACACATAGCGAGAAGAACCAATGGCCGTTGGGGTGGAAAGGTTCTTGAATGGCGACCGCGCACCGGACGACGACGCTCCGTGGGTAGGCCCCCGACAAGGTAAACCGACGATCTGGTGAAGGTTGCGGGAAGCCGCTGGATGTGGGCAGCAAAAGAACCGATCGTCGTGGAGATCCTTGGGGGAGGTCTATACCCACAGCAGTGGGTGTCGTGCGGCTGATATGATGATGATGAATGAGAAAAACAAAGTACTTACCTTACACTTAAATGTAAAAGTGATAGTATATTTTTTTTTATTATGACATACACGTCTGCCATCATGACTAATCAAAATACATATTACCTTCAAACGCGTTGTGACTTGAGATCATATTTGCTAATTTGCACCTTTGCCATATCGTCCTAAATTTCTGGCACATACAGTTTGTTTCTTAATCGAAAAGTGAAGGTATAACTATGCTGTTGTATTAAGATAATTATTTTAATAGAAAAATGCTGTTGTAGTTGACAATCAAATGAAGACAATGACAACAAGTTTTAGGCTGAGATTTCCTTAACTTATATTTTTTCTTACTCAACATTTTGTAAAAACCCTTAATATAAATCAGTACAAATGCATATGTAATAGTCGTTTTTATTTCAATAAATGAATAATAAACCCGTTGATTGAACAGTACGTTCACGCGTTCCATTGATGCCGCTGACTGCTGTTTACATGCGAAGAATATTTAAATTAAAGAGTGATAAATGCCATAAGATATGACGAGTGCGTCTAGAATTATTTATAAATGTATAATATACCTGTGCGCATACTAAAATAAACCTTGAACGGTTGAGAATTTAGTGCTGCCCATTATATAATTACTCTTAACGATGTCGTTTATACTTTCATTAAAATAGCTTGTTATGTGCTAATCATTCAATAACTGCTGTAGATTAAAATGAAGCTTCCAATAATAATTATAATGAAAGTAATTAAAATAATCTTTTCTTCAGAATAAATCTTATTGTATCCCAATTTGGATGTGGCGACATTTAAAGCGTACACTTTTTAATAACTACTGTAATGTAACGTAAGGTAGGGTAAAGCGAATTAAGCGGCTTTTCCGTATGAATAAAATGTTCCTAGAAGGAAGTTTTTTAACGCTTATTCAGAAAGTTGAACTGTAAATGTTTAAAGTCCCCGTAGCGTAGCCATGTAAGTGCAGGGCTGGGTGCTTCTCCCATCCTTTATTCCAAGAAATAGTTATTTGTTATACAAGTGACCAAAATCAGTTTGTGCTGCGAGTGCCGACTTTAAATCATAAACTAGCGAAGTAGTCTAGAATTGAATCACGAGCATAGCGAGTGATTCTAACATAGACTACTGAGCACAGTGAGTGATTTAAAGTCACGAGGCAGTACAAAATTTTAATCTCGTGTAAAACATACAACTTTTCACCTCTACCAGCGAGAAAAATTTTACGTGAGTTTCCTGGTAAAAAGCTAAATTTCCAGCATTAGAAACTTGTTCACTCAATTCTTTTGGAGTTAGACAACTATCTTCATCGTTGGACGCACTCATTTTTTGTAATTTATCACAAAAATACATAGTTCGATCAAACCTATGCTGAAACATTTTATTCATAAAGTAGATTCCCGCCGTTTTGTTTTACATTATTACGTTGTGCTTTTCACTCATTCATTGATATCCCATCTTATTTATTTATTTATAATCATAAAACACTCATTTGTTAATAAATTTCATTAATTTTTCTTATTTTATATTTATTTCATACATGCGACCTCATTTCGTCCATACTCTTTATTTAGAATTATCAACCTTCTTTTTTAACAATCCTTATTATTTCACTCTTCGGTATATCCGTGCATTTATTTTTTTTACTTTTTAATCCATGTATAACACCATAAAGCACTCTATCTATCCTTTTCTCACATATCAATTTTACAACTCTTATCCTTGTCACTTTATTTCTTTTTAGGGTTCCGTACCCAAAGGGTAAAAACGGGACTCTATTACTAAAACTCCGCTGTCCGTCTGTCTATCCGTCTGTCTGTCTGTCTGTCACCAGGCTGTATCTCATGAACCGTGATAGCTAGAAAGTTGAAATTTTCACAGATGATGTATTTCTATTGCCGCTATAACAACAAATACTGAAAACAGAATTTAATTAAATATAAGGGGGGCTCCCGTACAACAAACGTGATTTTTTTGCCGTTTTTTTCTCGATATTAATAACGACAACAGGAAGACAGTTGAAATTTTCACAGATGATGTATTTTTGTTGTCGCTATAACAACAAATACTAAAAACAGAATATAATTAATATTTAAGGGGGGCTCCCATACAACAAACGTTTTTTTTGGCGTTTTTTGGTACGGAACCCTTCGTGCGCGAGTCCGACTCGCACTTGTTTCTTTATTATTTTAAAAGTTGGTATTAGACATTAAAAAAGCACTTTGCCTCACGCTCGCAGCAAAAATCGATTTTGCTGCGAGTTTTTTACGCGCCAAAAGCGCGCCTTTCGTGCTGGAAAGGTGAAAAATATTTTTTTTGTCTAATACTTTCGTTTCTTTAACTAGGTAGGTGGTAATTAATTGTATTTTCCTCTACTATTAAGTATTAAAGCGATAAGAAAATTAACACTTTACGATGTAATGCCATAGGTCGCTGAAATTTCTTCCGGATTTGAAATTAAGATATAAGTATGTTTCTTTTTATCTTTATTCATATGAACCAGAAACACGGTTCAATCATTTTGGCTTGATTTTAAGTTCAAATTTACCTCCAAAAAATTCATTAAGAAACAACATAACTAGGTAAAACGCTAGTTTTTTTTACATTCTCTTTTACTATGTATTCAAGTTGAAATTTCAAGTAATTTGTATCATAAATATTAACAATCGTAAAGGTATGATTCCGATGTCGGCAGCACTGCTGCGCAGCACTGTTGTGTGTGCTTCAAATTGAACCCTAATGTTACGTTTGAAAGGCTCTATTTGATGTGAGCAGAGAAGCGTCGCGACACTGCTGCGCAACACTGCTGCGCGACACTGCTGCGCAGCAGTGCTGCGCGGCACTGCTGCCGCAACACCACTGGTCCCCATACATTCTCTATAGGTTTATATGAGACTACATTCCGAGCTCGGCAGCAGTGCTGCGCAGCACTGTTGCGCAGCAGTGTCGCGCAGCAGTGTCGTGCAGCAGTGTCGCGCAGCAGTGTCGCGCAGCAGTGTCGCGCAGCAGTGCTGCAGTCATCGGAATCATACCTTAATGAAGCATTTTCTATTTAATCGTTATTAATCTATGGTTATTTACTAGGAATTGATTTTGTATTTTCTTTTTTGTCTAATCTTCCAAATCGGTCTCGTCTCGCTCCGTTTTCGTTCGCTCCGATTCGTTTTCTCATTGCTATCTCGCTCTGGAGATATAGCGCCTTAACATTTAATACTGAAACATGTTTCTATAACGATATTTGAAGTGGAACATAACCGTATTATCATGTAATCTTTGTTATGGACTATTATATCAGTGTTCTTTCATAATTAGTAGATAACATAAATACAGCTATGTAACCAGTAAAACTACTACAAAAACTGATAGATACAAATTCAATTGAACTTAAGGTATAATTCACTATTAACCAGAGCGCATAATATACAGAAATAAGTGTAGAGATGTAAATTGAGGACAGCATATGCTTTCAAAGAAAGTAACAAAAAATAGGGTATATTTGTTATTATTTAATGTTTGGTAAAATCAAAATCGAGGCAATAAGAAGTCATCGTTCATCTATTTAATTACCCGATAAATAAATATCTTTGAAACAGATGGACGGATTTCTATAATTAAGATATCGTTAGATTTGTCTTGATAGCCCAAGTGGTAAGTGATGTTAAAAAGAACAATAATAATATGGTGGTTGAACGATGCTATTATTAGAAGTAAAACATTTTTTTTTAGAATAATGCAATATGGGTATCAAATTAAAGGGCTTATCATAAGGATTTCAAAAAGTTATATCATGATCTTTTATATAATAACTAAAAACACATAAGTACTTAAATAAAAAAAATAAAAATCCTGCCTGCATCGAAAACAAGTCAACTGAAAAGATGTAAACAAGATTAAATATTAAAGGCATCATTACATCATGCAGTCGGAGGCATGTAAAAAGTGACATTATGTATGAATGATTTGACTTATCATTAAATTCTATGTATCTATGTAGTTTTTAGTAGTTTTTTCTAATTCCATCCCAGTTCAATTGTATTACCTATACCTACAAATACATAATATTTATTGACATCAGTAAAATGAGTAATATTATTTTGTGGTATATTTTCGTACTAGCTACTTATGCTACACTCCGTCCCCAAGTTATTCATGAAGGCATTTAATCGATACAGTGCGTTGCTGCCCTCGCAGCGGCAAGTGGCGATGATCAGCGAGATGATCCACTCGGCGTCACTCATCCACGATGACGTCATCGACCAGAGCGACTTCCGCCGCGGGAAACCCTCAGTCAACGTGCTCTGGAACCACAAAAAGGTAAGGCATTAGTCAAGACTTTAGGGTGGTAGGGCCCTTACACATTGCGACTTTTTGCAGCGATACAGTCGTGATCTAGGAACTCACGGAGAAGTTTTCACTGGCACCAACCGCTGTTTTATTTACAAACTCACGAGACCGCAGTTTTGTGTGGTTACGCAACCGCTTGGCGGGTGATTATATTATTCTACCTTTACACTTTTTCTCGACATTAATCGAGATTGCTGGTAACGCGATATCGCTGCAAAAAGTCGCAATGTGTAAGGGCCCGTAGGTTTTACAAATTCCCAATGTGTTTGTCGATATATTGGCCTAAAAGATAAATTTTTACGGTTATTTCTTTTGTCATTTATTGGATGAACAAATTTTTTCTTGTATAAGTTTTATTTGATGAAAGAAAATGGATGAGTAATAATACCAGCTTTATTGAAAATTCAATCCCAGAAACACACTACACTTCTTTTAGGGCGGGGGTTATATTATTCATCGTTATTCATTAGTCATCAGTGGGCGTGCGTACGCAATGATTTCTTTAAATAACACATAAACTGCAGTTTGCAATTTAAGCGGTTAGAAGAAGAAAGAGTGGGCCGCATCTTTGAGGATTTAACTATCTAATTAAATTGTTAAATGCTGCTAAGAATGGAGCCTGATTTTTGAGTCTATAATAGCAGTAAATGATTGCTAAAGGCCGTTTACACTTGACCTCTTTAATGTGGACTAGAAAAGTATAGGTCTCTTATATCGTTAATCATATAGTTTATCTTAATATAATGTTTTAAGTTCATTTTCGGAACAATCTATCGATATCTGATATTAACTAAATTACTCACAAAGTTTTAAAATTGAACTTTTGAAAGCTTGCAGAAATAGTAGAAGATTAAATCAATCAAGATTGCGTAGGAATTCTTTGCTAGAATTTCCTAAAGTGCGTTAAACGGAAATTGACTGGAAAAACAAGTTTCACGTAGGCAAAGATAGTGCCGTCTGATCGATATTAACCGTCGACATACACTAGTATATATTTAGTCTTGGAGACACATTACCAGTTTTATGGTTGGTATTCTTCATCGGTTGTGTGCAGAATGCTAATAAACTGTACTCCAATTGCTTCTTATATCTGGAGAATAACTGACAGCACTTTATATGGGCGCAAACTCATTCCATTGTATTTAAACTACACGTCTCGTGTACATCTCAATGCTTGATTTTATGTGGGAAATAGTTCTTATGGAATGTCTTGGTAAATACTTTGCTTTTTCAACTATTTTTATTTTGTGTTAAATACTTCATATAGTAGTATTAGTTGTTACAAACACAGTCGGTTTTAATTCAGGCTTCCATAGAAGCACTGAGCAAGTAATCACTACGTTTTAGGTAGAAGCATAAAATAATTAATAGTGTAGAAGCCCAACAAAATATGTTTCGCATTTGCTAACATTACAAAATATCATTAACTATTTTTTACACGATTGCCCAAAAAATAAGACAATTGTGTTCCGGGTTCATGTGTTACAAACATACATGAACCCGGTATGCGAGTTTCTTAATTTCACCATAACTTTTAAATGGCTGAACAGATTTCGATGTGTGAGGTATCGTTGAAATCTTTACAACACCCCGAGTGACACTGGCTATAGATTTTTGAAAAAGTCAACATGTCGGCTGGATTACGACATTTTGTAATGTGATAAAAATATGTTTTTTTTATTCAAATTACAACATGGGTATCAAAATAACGAAAACATGAAAGGCCTTAATGAGCACAATCCAAAATTAATAAATTGTCACTAAAATGTATGAAATAAAATAAATAACTTAAAAATATAAAAACCGAACTAAAAAGTTAAATAATAAGTGTCATTGCAGTCGGGGGACCTCTTTGATTAAAAATTGTTCCATAGAATAGTCCCCCGACTAGGGTTGCCAGGTCGTCTAACCTAATAGCCGGACAGACCAGCCAGTTTAGCCGGACATTTGGGTAAAATGCCGGACACTCTAAATTATTAAGGATTTTGTATCTTAGTAATAAATACGACAAATTATTTTTACGTAAAACTAGGTTTTTTTGATCATTTACCATAAAAAATCTTAAATTGTAATGAAATAAAATAAAATTGAATAACGAATCAGTCTTTTACTACTAATCATTCATTAATATCATTATTTCTCAAGGGAAAACACAAAATTAAAATTAAGAAAACAAAATTGAACAAAACAAAACTTCTACACCAATGAATTATTATCATTTTTAAAATCTTTTTAGTCTAGTTATTCCGTACAGCTTGACCCTAAAGAGTTGACAAAAATTGAGGGCGCCACTTTGTATGTAAACACGTCAAAATCACGAATAATTTGGCAACACTGACTATATTTTGTACTGAAAATTTTAGTTCCATTTTATTTAATTTCAACTCTTTATGACCAAGCTGTAAGTGAGTGGTTAATGTAAAAAAGCCAGACAGGCCGGACACCGATTAATTTGGCCGGACACTCAATTAAAAAGCCTACCTATGTCTTTAGCCGGATGCCTGGCAACCCTACCCCCGACTGTAATTAATGACACTTGTTATTTAACTTTATACTTCGTTTTTGGCAAGGTAGTTGTGTTTTTTTAAATTTATTTTAACAACACGGTTGCCGAACTTTAGTCTAACATCAATCTTTACTGATTTCAAGGTTATTGTTTAGTGTTAACCTGGATTACAATATTTTAATCTCGATTTGTTAAGACATATCGGCCGGTTTGTGATTTGAATAAATAATGTTACATTTTGGCTCGACACGGTTCTTTGTTGTGACACACTAAACGAACATTCGTTTTTTTTAGTATTTTTCTATACGTGTAAGTAGTTATTTTAAAACGTGTTCAAAATTACCTTTCTTGTAAATATGAAATGAAAAAATAGACTGCCTTTAAATGAAAAAAAAAAACACTAATTTAATTATGTTCCGAAATGAGTACAGTATGAAACCTTTAAGAAACCTCAGTTTTTCTTCAAAGCTAAAATCTGTTTTTTTGGATTGTTGTAAGCTTATTACCTACTGACCAACCGCACACGGATACAGGACTACTGGAATTACCCGAATGTTTGATTAATATTCGTAACATGTCGCTTCGGTCGCTAGTTGAATGGAAAGTGCTTACTTATAAATGGATAAAAAAAAGGATCATTGTGTCATCATCAGATTTTTGCTATCGGTTGAAGACCGTCTCCACGGAGTTAATAAATCGTCTCGTTAACATGAATGAATTGGTTGCTAAAAGGAATTTACATCGCTCAATCAATTCTCAAATGATTGAAAAAAGCACTTCGTATAACAAAAGCGATTGAACCTTTTTTTTTGTAATATAATGAGGCTTGCGACCGCGACGGCTGTGAAAAATGTAGGTTAAGATCACGCCATTCAACTTGTGGTTCATTGAAACTTGCTTACTCTGAAGTACAAGCTTGTAACAATTTCTAAGAAGCTATAATTTTCTTTTAATTAATGCTTAATTTGATTCACATGATACTGCAGCGCTATTATAGATGTGATAAAAATACACTCTCAAAAAATCTAACAACTTTAATTTATAAATCTTATCTACTACCGCTAACCACCTGCCAGCAAAAGTTATCGTTTATTGCTTAAGCTTTGGTTACACTGTTTACCCATTTGTCGTACAAATATTAGTTTTCGTAGAGTTCTGCTAGCCGTATTCAATTTCGCTTTCATCTACCATAGAAAGCTAATTTTGCGATGACCTTGTTCGGCGCACTTTTACTTGTTTGAGAAGACAGATGAATTTCAAATGTTATTGATAGGTTCAGTTTAGTAATTTTTTTCTGTAATAATATGCCACTAATGCACAGAGTATTAAGACATGTAAACTAACCGTAATTCTAGAATAGACAAATCCTAGATAGTTATTAAAATTGACATTGAAATCGAGAGATAGCGCATCAAATGGGTCATCAAGTCAGGCGCAGGTTGTTGCCCCAACACAAGAAAGAGTAAATACAATCTGTGGTAAGTAGTGCGCGTCGTCACCGCCTCGCCTGGCAGGGCTACGTATCGTGGCTTCCATTAGCAGTAGCAACCGTTTGCTTACCTTTCTCTCGCACTGTTTATAAGTGAGACGGAGATAGATTGAAGCGTTTCTGTTTACGATGTGTGGCAGTGGAGAGTGCCGGCGAGTCTGCGCCTCACATACCTGCAAGAGGCCGAAAGCTGGATGACCCTAGGTGAAAGTGCCGCGCGCCTTCTCACCCAATGATCTTTGATATCGGCTCGTTTTTAGGGTTCCGTACCCAAAGGGTAAAAACGGGACCCTATTACTAAGACTCCGCTGTCCGTCTGTCTGTCTGTCTGTCTGTCTGTCTGTCTGTCACCAGGCTGTATCTCATGAACCGTGATAGCTAGAAAGTTGAAATTTTCACAGATGATGTATTTCTGTTGCCGCTATAACAACAAATACTAAAAACAGAATAAAATTAAAATTTAAGGGGGGCTCCCATACAACAAACGTGATTTTTTTGTTGTTTTTTCTCGATATTAATAACGACAACAGGTAGACAGTAGCAATTTTTACAGATGATGTATTTTTATTGCCGCTACAACAACAAATACTAAAAACAGAATAAAGTTTATATTTAAGGGGGGCTCCCATACAACAAACGTATTTTTTTGCCGTTTTTTGGTACGGAACCCATCGTGCGCGAGTCCGACTCGCACTTGGCCGGTTTTTTTTATTTTCGATAAGATCATTATGAATTCTTTGAGCGATTATAGGTGGGCACACCCCACTTAGGTCCGCGAACCTTTTTTCACCAAGTTTTTTTTATCAACAGTGCGCCATAGTGTATACAAACCTGGTTCACACTGAAGTGCGGAGGTTCGCCAACCTAAGTGGGTTACGTATACCCACCCTAAGATTTCGAGAATATTTAAGTACTCATTTTTAGGTTTTATTAGTAAAATGAGGAGTTTAATAATGATTAAACTCCTAATTTTCCCATACCATCTATCAGTACTAAAATATAGTTGATTAGTTTCCAATATTACTTAAAAACTTGATTCATTTGTAAAATACAGTTTAAAATATCAGTCAGTCAAGTAAACAGAAGCCGCGTATAACGTTCGAAACACGATCGTTGTGTCATATGTAATATATCTTTCATAAATGAATATATTTACTAAATACATTATGCCTATTAGTTTGGTCAAGGCGATTTTCGCAAGCATTGTCACAACACGTAGTCCGAGTATGATTTGTAAATCATCATGTTTGGATGTTTCATTCAAGCGGTTTAATAAACAGCTTTTAGCGGTTTTCTATAAAATCTCATTAAAATCAAAAAGTAAAAACCATAAGGAATTCACACCGCACAAGGGCAGAGATACGAAAATGAGACTAAAATCCATATGACTTTATTTAATCATAATAGTCTATAAATGATTCTGCAGTCGCATTCTTTAACTGCCTTAATAGTGCTACAAGTAGGCAAATCGCGTTTAGTTCGTCCTTCACGAATAAAATGCCTGCGATCACATCTTCCGGCGGTGTAATCTTTAGTTTCAAACGCTGTTGGAATCGATAACTTGTGTTGTGAACGCACGAAATTCGTATCTTAGATAGAACGACGCTATCAAAAATGTAGTTGTGCAATTTGGAACCGGCTGACCTCTGCCTCAGACATAGTATTTATGCAGCTCTTTGTATGTAGTATGCTACATGTGTTATTTTAGTCATGTCAGTATTCTTTTTTCAAAAAGACGTTTGATGGTCGACTTGGTCTCGTCGTTATGTTGGCAGGCTGCATTAGCGTTATGACGCAACCTCCTTTCGACCTATTGACATAAACACTAATACTACGTTCATTCATGGTTAATTTTCACCTTGAACATAGAAATAAGAATGGAGATAAGAGTTTCAAGAAGTTGAGTGTGTCATTTGGTCGTCTTGTTTTAGAATCTCACGGACATGGCCTTGACGTTCGTCTGTTTAAATACCATTATTGTGATGGTCTTTGTCCTTAATGGGAGTAAAACCCTATCATTGATAAATATTTTTACAGGATGTAAATATTGATTGAGAAGATTCAGCGTCTGCCTTTTCCGCACGTTCCGCTCTGCAGGATGTTAGTTTACCACCACCTACCAACTTTACATATTGGTGTCTGCCGGTCATATTTGAATTATGTCATTCAAACACGCAAATTGTTTGCCGAGTGGCTTTTCGTATCAAGTTATGTGTGCGATGTGTACATTAGTATCTCGGTAACAGGGCGCGCCCGTTTAGAATTTAACGCTTTTATTACCAGCCGCCGAGTACCTACGGATATCGGTTTATTTACAAATGGTAATTATTCGGCTTATGATTTATTAATTGCGGTTTCGTCGCTATGTACTTAACATCTCGCAGAGAGTTGAAATACTTTAATAAAAAAGTATCGTTGAATTCGTAGACACTCGAAGGAGTATTTATAATAATTTTTCCCTGGATTAGGTTAATTATAATTGACCGAGCGAGCACGAAGTGCGAGCGAAGCGTCTCTGCTTCAGCTTGGGCAAAAATTCTTTCGTATGTCCGGCTGTCTATTCCAGCCGCTCGCATTTCTCAACCGATTCTTGTGAAATTTTGTGAGCAGGTTCGAAAATTATATAGAAATTTTTTGTCGAGCCAGTTTTTTGAAAATTTTCAAAATGTCGGAGATATGTTAAAAAAAACATTTCAGTCCGTTTTCCAGCTCTGCCTGTTTTCCTCTACAGGTCGCATTTTTCAACCGATTCTAGTAAAAATTTGTAAGCGGGTTTAAACATGATGTAGAATTTTTTTGCCAAACCAGTTTTTTGAAAATTTTCAAAATAGCGGAGATATGTTAAAAAAACCTATTTCAGTCCGGTTTTCCAGCGCTGTATGTTCTCCTCTACAGGTCGCATTTCTCAACCGATTCTCGTGAAATTTTGTGAGCAGGTTCGAAAATAATATATTTTTTTTTTCACACCAGTTTTTTGAAAATTTTCAAAATGACGGAGAAATGTTAAAAATACATATGTCAGTCCGGCTTTCCGGTGCTGTCTGTTTTCCTCTACAGGTTGCATTTCTCAACCGATTCTCGTGAAATTTTGTAAGCAGGTTTGAAAATTGTATAATTTTTTTTGTCAAGCCAGTTTTTAATGTTTTTTTAAATGGCGGAGATAATGTAAAAAAAACTTATTTCAGACCGGATTTCTGGCGCTGTCTGTTCTCCTCTACAGGTCGCATTTCTCAACCGATCCCGGTGAAATTTTGTGAGCTGATTTGATAAATATATAGAATTTTTTTGACGAGGCAATTTTTCGAAATTTATTAAAATGACGGAGATATGTAAAAAAACATATTTCAGTCCAGCTTTCCGGCTGTTTTTTCTCCTCTACAGGTCGCATTTCTCAACCGATTCTGGTGAAATTTTGTGAGTAGGTTCGATAATTATATATAACTATTTAGTCAAGCCAATGTTTCCAAATTTAAAAAAAAATATTCACCCATTGTGAAAAATTATCATAATTAGAAGCACCATCTAGCTGCGAATACTCACGTACCTACTGTGTGTTTTGAAAACTACATGGCGACATTTTATTTTATTTTATCGCGAGGTCTACAGCTCACGGAGCCACTAGTCATATTGTATCGGGATGTTATCCCTGTAATATTTTAAAATCGCGAAATCGCGATTATATAACTCGCATCATCCTCCTTATGATTCGCGTATGTAAAACAAAAGATCATCGACCTGTCGTATGACACGATGCTTTAAATATTGGTTCTAAAAAGATGCGTGCGATATATCGTGGCGCAGACAATAGGAGCGGTCAGTGGGAACTTGCAGAGTAAACGTCAGTACCGCAGACCTATTTAGAACCGATACCTATCGCAGTAGTCACCATTGTTCAGAATATGTCGTGCTCCTTATTGTTCAACAGACTTTGATATAGAGAGCTTTAAATCGGTGCGCGTGGTTGGAATCTTTAAATGTAGTCTACATTAGCAATGATGACTTCTATTTCTTATATTTTATCGAACCTTGTGTATTTATCAAAATTCTAATATAAAAGCTTCGATCATCTTAAAGAAGCATAAAAGTAATAATTTCTTTCAGTGAACTGGGGCCCAATCGCGCTAAATTGCAACGTTAAAACCAAAACTAAATCGTTACCTTTTCAGTTTCGTTTACAGAAAAGTACTCGCTTAAGTTTGTTTAAATTTTTGAAAGCTATGCCTAGGGAGCTTAGAATGCAAATTTTGGACAATTTAAATGATAATTCTTTAAAATCCTAAGGATTTTAAGGCAAATATTACTGACTGACAACGTAATGGTTTTGGTTTTATCGCGATTAGGCCCCTGAAAGGAAAGATATTTCAAATTGTTGCGAAGGCTATTGAAGTTTTGTGTGGTGTTGTCTTTTCGAATCTCCACAATATTTTACCGCAGGCTCAGTGTTTTCGACATTGTATAAAACCAAATAGGTAATTTACTCTTGATTTGTTGTACCTACCATTTTACTTTTGCGAAGGCCCTACAACTTTTCATCTTATCGTCAAGGATGTAATGTTGTCAATCAATGAGTGGATTAAGGAAATTTTTGACTGCATGATTTGCCAAACGTATAACTCCCATCTCTGATACTCATAAATCTAAGCATCCACTGTAGATTCTTTAACCACAGACTAAAGTTATCTATCTTTCTCTCTCCTATATCCTGTATCCCATGGTAGTGAGTGTCAGATTTCCCTAATTTGCATCTTAATTTCGCTCTGTTCTCGATAGAGTACTCCTCGTGTCATTCAGTACTGTATCTTTCCACCTTGTCTTGGGTCTTAATGAAATCTTAATATTTAATTATGTCGTGTCAAAATATTTATTAGCAGGTTAATCAGTGCTTTAAAATATCACGACTAATTGCGCAATAAGATTTTTCTAGATGCAATCACAGATAATATAGAACTACGTAAAAATGCAGTAGTGTAGTCAAATTAGCAATAAGGTTGGAAGTAATTCGTGTAGTTGTATTTTTTTATGGAATCATTAGAAGTAATGAATATAAGTTTCCTCTGAGTTTGCACCATTCCTGCTATGTACGGAACATTGTTTAATGTTAGGTATTAAAATTAAAGTCCCAATATTTTTTTAAATATAATACCTACAATAACAGTTTCTTTCCATGTTTTGTTGCAATTTTAATTACCTATCATTGCATACCCAGCTTGCTTTATTCAGATAAAAAGTTACTGAGATAATTGACAAAATCCAAACCTAGGAGCGCCACCTTTGTGACGTCTTAGGTACTTGTTCTACTACTTTAGCGAGTGACAAAAAGTGATTTGATGATTGACAGTAACGCATGCGCAACGCGAAAGTAGTAAAACAAGTACCTACGATGTCACAAAGATGGCGCCTCCTAGGTTAAGATTTTGTCAATTATCTCGGTAACTTTTTATCTGATTTAAGCAAGCTGGGTATGCAATGATAGGTAATTAAAATTCTAGGTATTTAAAAAAATATTAGAGCTTTAATTTTAATACCTAACATTAAACGATGTTCCGTACATAGCAGGAATGTTGCAAACTCAGAGGAAACTTATATTCATGTCTTCTAATGATTCCATAAAAAAATACAACTACGCGAATTACTTCCGATCTTTTTGCAAATTCGACCTAATTTGACTACACTACAGTGCCAGGTGGTCCAACCCTTATACGGTATATACAATTTATCAAATTATGTATACAGGGTTATAAAACACCAACAACCTCTCAGGAGTAGATTTCTAGCATCATAAACAACATTTTTGTTCTACGACTTTTCCGAAAAAAAAAATCGACTTTCCGTAGGTACTGTCCGAACAGCTGATCGAATCTTGTATCAAAAATCGTTTTTTTTTTCTTTTTCGGAAAGTCGTACAATAACGTTTGTTTATGATGTTAGTAATCTACTCCTACGAGGTTGTTGGTGTTTTACAAATAACTCTGTATAAGTAGATGATTCCAATCAATATAATAATATATAGTCGGAAATTGAATACTATTACTTTTTCCAATCCAACACGCAACGATTGGTGTGTTTTTGATTTTTTATGTGTTCTTTATGAATGACAAAATAAAATTTAAACCACAATATATATGTTTTATGAACTATATAACCGGATTACTCGTTGGGGAAGATTGAGTGGGTATACAAACTTCACAACTTTCTCTTTACTTAATTTTTTCTTCTTGTTAGGGCCTTGGCCGCGATAGGTGAAGGATTTGGGTGTCCGTGGGTGGGTATTGGGATACATAAATTTCCAGCCTTTATTAATTACCGTTATTTTGATGTAATAGCTGGTCTGGTCACCAACCTTCCGGCCTACATTACATTGTTGACCTTCTGATCTAGTTTGGTCGATCGTTAGCATTAATAGGTAATTGTGTTGAACATAAAAGGTTGTTTAACTGAAAAATAGACGAAAAAAAATTGAAACTAATTATTTCAAGTTGTGCAAAACTAGGAATAATATCTCACAGTTCAGGGGCCCTATTTTTGAATCGCTCGGCTGGCGTCGAGCGCTCGTTTCTACTGATTTTCGTTCGACATCTCATTGTTTTGAGTCATATGTCGAACGAAAATCAGTCGAAAAGAGCGCTCGACGCCTGCATAGCGATTCAAAAATAGGGCCCCAGGTGGGTTAGCATTCATCATTCTTAAAAAAATCAAAAATATGTTTACTTTGCGTTTGTTGAAAAAAAGAAACCAGAGCCATAATTTGCTCTGTACATTGCTTTACTTAACTGGAGGTCACTTAGTTTTCCGGACAACTGATGGATTTTATTTAAAAATCAAAGTTGGTATGTCGACGAATAATGACTACGTCCGCAATGTGAACCATGATGCGCAAAACCCTATGCGTGTTGAAACGTTGTTTTCTGTATAAATTATTGATGATTGAATTAATTGACGTTGCCTTCACAAACTACTTTTTTCACTGATGAAATGCCGATGTAATTGAATGTCATGAACCCATGACAAATAGCGTTGATCCCATAAAAAGGGAAAACCTCAGATCCGGAAGAAAAGATGCGTTAACTGGCGAACCATACTTATATACAGAATATGCAAATTAAACTCGACATACAATTAAAGACGTAATAAGTCTTGGAATGTTTCGGTCGTTGACTTTTTGCTGCAATATTTATATTTACGAGGTGGATAATAAATAGTATATGTATTGTACAATCTTCCTTTCAGTTTAAATTAATAACTTGACCTTACTTTGTATTTAATAGCCTTTAATTTCGGTCGCCGTTATCAAAGAACCTAAGAACAGTCCTTATTTATTTATATTAACCCAAGGCTGCTTTGTACTAAACCCTTCACTACTAATGCACTGTTTATACAATCAGCAAACAGTATGCTATACGAAATCAACGTTGAGGAAGACTTAACAAAATTTTCATAGATTATCACATATATAACTATTAGATTTATGCAAAAAAAAAAAGATTAGTTTAGAAAAACCTTTCGTTTGTATTCGGAACGGACGTCATTTGGAAAAGTTAATGCAAAGCGGAGATTAAAATTTAAGCTTCTGCATTGCTTGATAATTAACTATGTAAATTATCTTGACTTTATAAGTCCAATCTTGTTACTAATACTAATTTATATACGCTTAATCAGAGTTAACTTCAAAATTTAAATTAGTATTTTATCTAACAGAACTGTTTGTAACAATAATGAACATACTAATTTCTATTCCAAACAATTTCAAAGTTGCGTCATTCTCTGGATGTAAACCACTGAATTAAACTCAAATATATTAAAATATTCACTTCCAAAATATGAGACAGCAGATTGTTTTTACAAAAAGACTTTCGGTTTTCGATGCACAAAAACCAAAACAAAATAAAGAGCGTGAGTCCCAACACTGCCACAACGACGTGATAACGTTCGTTGATGTCTTTTCTATGGGGCAATGTTACGTGTGGTAAACGTTTTCTTGTATAATCTCCCACCGCTAATAAAACACTGCAGTATAGGGCCTTAAATAAATAATTTTAATAAATCATCATCACAAGTTTAGTGTTTTCATTTGTGCAATGTGATGTGAATGCTGACAACAAATCTATCTATACTATTATTGAAAATGCGTAATAAATCTGGCTCTCTGTGCACTTGTTACGTTTTTACTGCTTCACAGATTTATGTAAATTTTTGCATTGAGTAAATGGCCAAGTCCTTGTTAGATTTCGCAAAATTGAAATACATTAATTTTTGATTAAGTTGAATAACTATGTTGTTCCATAAAACACAAAATTTTTACTTTCTACGGCATGACAAAACGGTATGACGATATCGACGAAAGCAAAATTCGTATAACACTTTCCTCGCATGACCCACCGCGGCGGTTGTTTGATCAAAATGTGTAGTAAAAAACTGGTCTTTGTAACTGTATTACGCGGGCGGCGGGGGGAAGTGGGTCAGACACATTACTGCTGCCGGCGTGCCACCTGCTTGGAGGAAGATCGACTCGTGGGCAGGGGCAGGGTTACCATTGGTATGGGTTTGACCGGATGTATTGGTCCAGATATGTCCGGATATTACCCGCTTTTGGCCGGACATTGGTGGAGGTGGATTTGGCCGGATATCGTTCAGGATCTGGCCGGACATTGTTCAGGATCAGGCCGCACATGTCTGAATTTTAAGGCTTATGCCCAGTTATTTTGGATTTTCTCATTTGGTTCGTTTTTGTGCTATGTTGTCGATAATTCATAAAAATGTAGAATTGAAATCAGTAATGATAATAACATCCGCATCGAATGAAAAAAACTAGGCTTTATTAAACCCCGGATTTTTTATTTAAAATATCCGATAATTTCCGGACTCTAAATTTCGACATGCGAGCACTACCCATGAGGCCTAACCTCGTCCCCTATTGAAAGCAACAATTTTTGATCACTTTCTTCGAATGACGATAAACGACATTCCGTTATCAAATATGTCATTCAAGCCGGCAATGGCATTTGAAAAAGTTGAATCTTGGTGCTGTAAGCAAAGAGAACTTTCACGTCACTACCAACTGCCAACCAATAAAGAGGGTTTTGTATCGATTTAACGTCCCCGCTGACGGGCGATTAATCGCTGAGCGATTTTTTGTCGCTGAGAATAGGACATACGGAGTTCTATACGTAAACGCCCACGAGCTACTTTTTGGAGCTGCGATAAACGCGGCGATAATCGCGGCGCCTTTTTGTCGCTGGCTAAGTAAAACCTTTGTCGTGTCATTTCGGTTCGTTGCGATTAACGCCGCGATTATCGCAGCTACAAAAAGTCGCCCGTGCTTGCTAAGGGGTCATCGTTAGTCGGGAGACAGCCAACGCGTTGTCTGGCGTAACTAACTTGTAACATTCTAAATGAGAATAAATCTGGTTAATTATTTTTCAATGACATCGTGTAGAGGGGTATCAATCATGCCACAATATTGCGTTCTTTGCCTTTTTTCGTATTCTTTGTTTTTTAGAGTTATTAATTAATAAATTAGCGTGATGATGACATATTTTTAATTTGATAATGTCAACTACTTTTAAAATTAAACGAAACGAAATGGACCTTGAATATTAGAAATGTAAACGGTTTTCTAAAACTAGTTAAGTCTTTGTTGACACTAGCTAGATTGTTGATAAGCTGTTTTGAAATTAGCCTGTTCTATGAAACTAGTTTCGTAATTTGGGATAGAATATTTGTTGTCTGCGTCATTAACGTAGAACGCCGCAATAAAACGTGCGGAAAGTATATCCTACAATGAGGTACATTCACGCCTAGTGAAAACCGGATTCGATTCATTCAGCGGTTTCCAAGATTAGACAGAATGTAGACGAGACAGTCACATCGAAACTTTCATTTTATCTTAAGATGTGGATTTCAACGTTTCTGTGACACGTTGTCGAATAATTGTTAAATAAAACGACGTTTTGACTAATACTGCTCATTTTTTAAAATCCCTTGTTATGTTTATTGATTCTTGTGAAACGTGAATTTTATGCGTTCTTTGACGAATATCGACGTATGGTGGGTAATGGGAGAGAATCGTGTCCACAGCGCGAGAGCCTTGAAGCCGCGTGTCAAGGCCGCGCATCTTCTAAGCTCGCCTGCGTTGCGCCCACTCTACCATGCCACGGAACTCCTAAGCGTGTATTGTAATGACTGAATCGGTGACATTTTGTGTCGGAGTTACTCGGAACTCGTAATACAATAACAATCGTTATAAAATTATCTGCTGAATAGGTGACATTTTGTGTCGGAGTGGAGTTTAATATAACGAACAGAACTGAGAACTGAGGATCGTTTAATAATGTTTGGAATTATTATTATGACGTCTTTACCGTGTTCATTCTGATAATTTCACAGTGCTAGTCTTTTTGCTACCAAAAATAATGGTTATATTTCGAAATTCATATTTTAATGCCTGTTATTAAATTAGGTAAGTAACTAATAAACTAATTAAGTCATATAACAATGCAAATGATATATATTCATCACTACAAAACTAGAAATCCCGGCCGGTATATCATGTAATCAATTAATTAGATACACATGCAGGAGTTACGCTAAAACCGGTGTTTGTGTATGCACGTGCCGGCCCTACCCGGCAGGTGTGTCGAAATGATGCGCGATGGCTCGCCTGCCCACTAATAGTCACTAGATACTAAATGTTTCGCAATCACTGGACCTTCCACTCACTTGTAACGATCGATCGGTTGTGATACGAGTCTATCGATCATAGCGATTTGGCACATGAACACAAAGATCGCCAGAATTTTTTGCATTCGCCGCCGCACGCCGAAACCTAACCTAGGAAAGCGTAGATTACTCGATTTAAAAGGCTCTTTTAACATAATATAATTAGAATTTGGACTTACGGTTTGTTTTGCTTTTTTATAAACTACATCACTTTCTTGAATTGTAGAAGATATTCTTGATTGTAGTATTAGGAAAGTGATAATTTCGTAGCACTATTGTCTATTGTACCTATTACTTTTATATCTGACTTATAATTTTGGATTTGTTTAGTTAGTGCATGTGGGGCCCTCCTATAAGTAATGGGTCTCTCCTCCTATAAATAATCCTAAAAGTCTAAGAGCCGTATTGCTATTATATTCTCTGATTACAGTGTACCCATGGAGAGCCAAAATACAAATATAAAATGAAATGATTTAATTTTTGCTTATGAGACTTCATGTAACCATATTAAACTCCTTGGTGTGGAGTGGAATGCTGCCTTATTTTTGGTAAAATTTTTAACCGGCTTCAAGAAAAGGAGGAGGTTCTCAAGTTGACGTTTTTTTTTTCTTATTTTTTTAATGTATGTTTTACCATGACCAGGGTTGGATTCTGTACTATAATTATAGTATTTGTACTATAATATCACCGTTGGTACTATATACTATCCGAAGTCCAGGATAGTACACTATCATACTATAATTTTACAGTTCCGTCCGAACCTACTAAACTAAGTACAACTTTTTATTTTTAATCGGTTTTGTATACTTTGTCATAGAAGAAGGAACGTGAAAACACAGACCATAGAGTTCTCACCTCTATGACAGTGAGATTCTCCTATTAGAGGTCGCATTTTCTCAACCGAATCTCGTAAAATTGTGTGAACGGGTTTGATAATTACTTATATAGAATTAGCAAGCGCCCGCGAATTCATCCGCGTAGTGGTAGTTTTTTTTCCACGTTTTTTCTATCCCTAGGGAAAATTATTATTTTATTGGGATAAAACCCTATGTCCCCTATGTACCCAAGGTACCCTATGTCCTTTTTTGTACCCCTGACAACGTGTATGCTAACTTTCATGAAGATCAGTTGAATAGTTAAGACGTGAAGGCGTTATTAACGAACATAAATCACAAATCGGAATCATAATTTATTAAAAATGGAGTAAGAATTTTTTTTCGAAATTAAAAAAAAAGTTATTTTGAAATTTTTCAAAAACATCAAAAATGCAAGAATTTTGCTCGCAGAGCTACTAGTTTAAAAAACAACCTTTTCTCAAACTGTACTATATTTTTTGTTAAAATACTATCTTTTTATTATCTGTGTACTCTCGGTCTCAGAGTGCCTCAATCCAACACTGACCATGACTTCGTCAGTTGTTATCCGATTTATACAATTCTTTTTTATCTTAAAAAACATAGTTCGTGTGTGGTCCCTTAAAAAATTTACAGAGATCTGGCTGGTAGTTTTTTCATAATCCTGAAAAAGACAAATATTTAGCTTGCCGTCACACGTGTTTTCTCGGATTTTCGAACATAACATCTTTGTTTATGTACCGATTTAGATGATTTTTTTTTGAAAGGGTATACTTCAAGAGTGGTCACATTTTAATTTCATCGATATTGGACCTTGAACTTCGAAGATACACAAGGGAACTCCTCATATTCAAATAGTACATGTGAAGTGATTTGGATTTTGGTAGTTCTATGACAATCCAAAACAAACCAAACCATGGTCTGCGATGCAACGTTGCTACGGACGACGGACTAGACTTGGACTACAAAGACACAACGGAACTCCTCAAAAACAAACAGCGTAAATTTGGAAATTGAGTTGTGGGCATTTTACCATTGAAAATATTTTATACAGTTAAAAAATATTTACATGCTTATTGTAAAGTTTGTTTCTTTAACACAGATGATCGAAGCTTTAACACAAAGAAAATGTCGAACCGTAATGGTCGAAAAATGACATTGGCAAGCCCGTTCTTAAATGTAGGACGGTTAACGAGAATAATATCGCGGTCCACTCCTAATTAACTTTTACTTCATAATAATAGTATTTTACAAAATAATACTCATAGTCCAGTCAACGAATGGCTGAAAAGAGGGTGTAGATGAAGAAATCGCTTAGGTACCCGATCGCGCTCTCTATAACGCCTTTATTGACTTCACTATTAATAGCTTTATAACCTGTAACATCTCTTTCAAAACTGCTGTATTGTAGGTATCTTATTATTCAGACAGTAAGTTACGCAATTGCAACATTTTCTTTAAAGACGGAATAAAAATAAGGAAAAACAGCTGACGTTATTTAGGATAGTCTGTTTTTTGTAATAAATTACGTAACTTTTTTAGTATGTAACTAATTGATGCTTACACGTAAACAATATTGAGTGAATAGCAAAAATCTATAATAATTGATTTATAAGATAGGTTGTACACACAACAGCACATCAAGTTAAACCGTTAACCTGCAAAAACAGCTTTTATTACGTAGCGCATAACACAAAGACGATCTCAAGGTAAACATGTATAGTCTGATGTGCTATCGTGTGTACATGTGTCGCTCGCAACGGTGTGGTATGGTTAGAAAATCATCTGAAGTTATTTCATGAAATGTGCATTCAAACAGTAACAGGTGTAGCATAGTTTCTCTTATAAGGTTACGTTTGCCTACTTCTTGCTTAAAATATGCGTTATTTAGCAAGAACTTACGGAACCTGTTTACCAAACTACTGACAATAAAACTTGACTGAAATGAAATAGCATGAAATGAAGTGTAACGTCGCGCGTCGCTGAAAGTGCACCGACAACCGCTGCTCGCCGGTGCTATTACAGTTGATGCATATATGATGCGTTTTGAAGGATAAGGGGGGGGATTGAAGGCCGCACCGCAACACATCCCGCCATTCACCTTCCGCACGGCGTGGCTGCCCACCACTGTCAAGGCTGCCTTGCGAAACACTTGATCGCAACGCGCCGCCCGCCGCCGCCCCACTATCTACTTACACCAGACTGACTTATGGAAATAATGTCGCAACCACCCGCTCCGAGACTGGCCTTCAGCCGACCACAATCCTCAGATTAAAAAGTCAATAGTGCACCATCACGTATTTAAAAATAAATTATTGCCAATATTCATCGCAGCCGCATTGCTTCTGCGCAGTCGCTCCCTTCCCTATTAGCGGAGATGCCACGCAAAAAATTTCGTGAATTTTTTAGTATCGATGACACGTTGCATTTCGGTACAATGCGGAAGACTACGGTCATCCGGGTGACTGACCAAGTTGCCTTGAAACAAAAATTAATGATCACTACATTAAAAAGCCCTTTCAGCGCAATAACCAAATAAATATTTATAGACGCATCTCGTACAGGTGTCGTCTCTAAAGTTGGTGATTCAAAGGTGCTGTCTACTTGCATTACAATGTATTGGTGTAATGAATTATAGAATAGAAACCACAACGCTTGCAGAATTAAGTTGGTGTGAAATCGTAGAGATTTTTCTGGTAAATTATTCATGTGGCTCACGTTGCGTTGGGTTGACTTTCAACTCGCTCATGAGAAAGCCTTTCACTCTTATTATGGGAGTTGCATATTTTGTAATTTAATTATAGTTTAATTATTACAAAGCTAATTATCAGAGACCGTATAATTGTAACGCTTTCTTATATATTCTTTAAAATCGTATAATAGAAACGTATGAGTAAGCATTCGATGTTGGATATCGTCATTTTACAAGTATTATATGCATATAGTTCATTACCTCAACAGAACTGAATGAGTAGAGTAGTTGTAGTTTTGGTTAGTTGCTGTTGCTGATTAAAGGAGTATTTTAAAAAGTAACATGATTGGTTAATTTTTAGTTGTTCATGCTGGAATCCAGTGGCTATAGAACAGCTCGTTTCGTGCGGGCCGCGCGGGCACATGCGTGTAACGGATGCGTTTTTAGTCCGGTTAGCCAGCGGCGGGCGGAAAGTGTGTTAATGCGTGCGCGATTTGCGCAACCAACCGCGTACGATGTGCGCCACCACCCGTTCCCGAGTCCCGTTGCTAACCATATTATATTGATGATTATATACTCTATAAACTGTTATTAGAGCTTATGAAAGATCGTTCCACAGCGGTTGCAGATAATCTCAAACCATAAAATTAACATCTTTGTTACAAACGAGCTACACAATTGATTGGTATTGTTACGTGTTGTGCTAAACTTTTATGTGTCAATTGACGCCGTCTCCGGATTCCTCCCTACCATGATGTTTTATGGAAATAAGCACAGCGTTGCCATCTGACCGCTTTCACATTGCGTTATCTTGCTTTTGCACTCAAAGGTCACTTTAAGGCACTTCTACGCCACGAGCGTAGATTGAATCGGCTGATTTGAAAAGTCAGAAAAAATATCAAAATAAATAGAAAACAATGTATGTTTTGATGATATGTGTCAGAAGAAACAAGGAAATTTTCGAAAACTTACACGCTTGCTAACCGGATGTTGTTTAATTTTATGCGATACTGCATTATCAGTTCCTAATACTTACTTCTATTATTAGAACAGTAACTAGCGAGTTAACGCAATATTGCGTTTTCTGTATCATTATTCATTGCCTACGTTATAAAATGTAAACAAATTAAGTACATAGCTGTAAGCGTACCCATCAACTGCAAAAAAATGGGATGGGACACAAAATGGTATTATAGCAGCTATACCATTGTGTGTCCCATCAATGACGCCTGTACCTTTTTTAAGGACTGACTGAACTGTAGCGATAGTACTTTTATCTATTCTGTGGTAGTAGTGAGATACAGACTCAATACATGCAAATCTTAATTTGTTAAAAGTTTTATTATTATTCTGTCCTTGCTTTCGAGATTCTAATAAAAGCATATTCTTAATAATGCCGGAAGAAACGGGTGAGGTCTAAGAGTATTGAATTTATGAAATTACCAAATGGTTCTTTAATATGACTAATTTCAATTTTTATTAAAAAAAATCGAACGAAACTTGTTATAGTTTACAATTAAGTATATATTTATATATGTAGATGGGATTTCCCTCGTTCCCGATATCAGTGTATGTAGGTGAGCGAAGCCGGTAGAATCTGGGTCAACAGGTGGCCAGTGTTCGCTAATGAGTCGTGATCGTGACGTCGGTCCGGGACCATTGACGGGTTAAGGCTTACGCCTACTATTAGGTACGTTATAAAGCTACAAGAACTATGAAACTTCCACGAATGTTATCATTATGTTAAAGTGATATTTTCTTAAAAAATAAAGGTTTAATATTTTCAATTTTAATTATGATGAATAGAATTCGCTTAATATTGAATAGATTGTTATTTCGTATCTTGAAGTCATTAAATGAAATTATTGCTAACCACTTATTAGGTATAACATCAAATACAAGTATAAAAATTCAAAATAAAGGAAAACAAAGATTTTTCCTAGTTTTATGTTCGAATACTCGAGATGCTTCATAACTAATAATTTTTGGCTGAGGTTTTCTTAAATTTGACGGGTATGTTATAAAAAGCTGTCGATTTCATTGTTTTTGGCAAATCTGATGACTTATTTAAAAATAAGACCTCAGCTTTAGAGAAGAATCTTAAAACCAGGAAGATACTAGACTTCCTGGACGCCGCAGGGTTTTAAGAGTTACTATAATTAGGTGGCGAGTCACAATAGATCTTTTAGGTCGCAGTGACTACAGATCTATCAGGGCTGCAAAGTCCTTAACACTCAAAAAATAATAATAATAATTGTTGTTAGGTTATAGTCAAACCCCGAAGTCCAGGCGCTCCTAGGTTTGCCTAGTCGAACCTCAGGTTTGACAAGAAGGCTTAGTCAAAGTCCAAAACTAATAGCGTGATTCGGCCTTTGACTAGCCAAACCTAGGAGAGACTAACTTGGACAGTCAAACACCGAAACGCAATTAGGTCAAATCGGGGTTTGACTAGTCAGACTTAAATTAGGTACAGAATATGTTTCTTTGTATTTAAAAGTATGAAAAACATTCTTTAGAGTGATAATTTAATTAATATTATTAATCTTCCTGTGAAACAAAGATTTCTATTGTCTGTTAAAAAAAAAACCACGAATTTTAAGATGATCGCCCCGCTGCGCTTCACGATCGTTTTAAATTTCTAACCTTCACGTGACCTACAGGAGTAAGGCAGCTTTGTCTAAGATTAACCTAAATATGTATGAAAAACAGTATTCATTTCCGATGTTAGATTTAGTCAAAGCTGCCTTACTCCTGTAGGTCACGTGATAGGTTAGAAATTTAAGACGATCGCGAAGCGCAGCGGAGCGATTGTCTTTTTTTTTTTAACAGACAACAGAAATCTATGTTTCACAGGAAGATTGTTGATTTAGTTACATTTTCACTCTAAAGAATGTATTTTTACACATTTACATACAAAATAACACATTCTGACCCTAATTTAGGTCAAACCCCGATTTGATCGTATTAAGTTTCGGGGTTTGACTATCCAAGTTGGTTTCTCCTAGGTTTGCCCATAAATTCGTTAGTCAAAGCCCGAAACACGCTTTAGTTTTGAACTTTGACTAAGCCTTCTTGTCAAACCTGAGGTTTGACTAGGCAAACCTAAGAGCGCCTGGACTTTATGGGGAGATGGGGAGGAGGCTCCCTCCCTCTGCCCGGCCCCCTCTCGATCATTCGAGATCGTTAGGGAGCAGGGCAGGGGTGAGAACCGCCCGGCCCTGACACGAAGCCTATCAGGCTTGGTGGGAGGGTCGGGTGCAGCGAGGGACATGCTCGGGTTCCCCGAGTATGACCGAGTCCAACACGCCGTTTGGTGTGCGTTTTTTTTGTATCAAGAGGAGAATGCAATCTTTATTGCATTCTCCTCTTGATACAAAAAAAAGGAGCGCCTGGACTTCGGGGTTTGACTATAACATACCTATAAACCATACAACACTCTGGCCACTGACTGTATTTTCTAGTTTAATATCCCTGTCCTGTAAGGCTGTTACAACCTCTTAAAACTTGCCAGGTTTATGAATTGCTATAGTTACATCTCTTTCTCGCTGTATAGCAAATAAAAGAGATAGGTTGATAGCCAGTCAGAAAACTGCCAGGAAATAAGAGGTCATAATACGGCCCCTGTCTCTTGAAAAATAAGACTGTTAGTCATTATAAATACAATAAAAAATTAGAGAAGAATAGTTTGAGTACTTATTTAGTCCGTCAAGTTATCTGCTATCAACTAGCATGATACTGGAAGTAGTCCTAACTTGGCAGGCTGGCTCGGAAGCAGCGAAACACGCGCGGCATTAGTATGCGGCTTGTCGCATCACAACTTTCTCGACATTCTTGCCGACAGCACGAGAAATGAGTGCCACTGTACATTTTACACTACTGATTGTAAATTCTATTACATTGCACTGATAAAAATCACACTAAATGAGTTTCAATTATGTGAGAAAGAGCTATTTATTAACGTAGTAATAGTATATTTGTCAGATTTATACTAAACGTTATCGTACACGTTAGTACTATTATACAGGGTTATTTGTAAAACACCAATAAGGAGACAAACCAAGAAGGAGTAATTTACTAATATCATAAACAACAAAATTTGTTCTACGACTTTTCCGAAAACAGACAAAAAATCAGCTTTTCATTCTAAGCTCCATCAGCTGTTCGGACACTTGTATGGAAAGGTAATTTTTTTGCCTGTTACCGGAAAAGTGGTAGAACAAAAAAATTTTTGTTTATGATGTTAGCAATCGACTCCTGCGAGGTTGTTGGTGTTTTACAAATAACCCTGTATATTCTGTGGTTGCACTAGCAAACTGCAAATTTTTACAAGTTAATTGCAAAGAACTTTAAATTAAATTCAACAAACTTGGCGTCATTGAACTGAATTATCAAATGCAACTTTGCGCTGCACGCCGAATTGGTGCCTTGTAATGAATATTTATCCGAAGTGTAGTTTGTCAAACGTATTTTGTTAAAACACACATTTAGTAGATTTAAAATTTATTTTAATATTTCAGAGTAATTTTAAACTTAAATATATTTTGATTGCGCAACCTTTACCTGAATTTGAACAACTTAAGCGTTTAGATGCGCGGACGTCTATTATTAAAATGATGATTATGACCTTAATGGTAATGTCCCTCTAATGTATGACAATAAAACTCAACATTCTTTCTAGAAGCTTATGAAATTTTTATGGCTCTTTAAAATTGCCAAATCTTGCAGTCATAAAACAGATTTCATCTAACAATTAAAAGGAAAAATCTCTTTTGAAAAATAGATGGCGAAAGGGTATATATCGAAATAGGTAGATATCGAAGTGGCCTCAGAAAATTACTCATTATTCTCATGTGTCTAATGCATTCGAAGTAGTTGAGGTTCTAAACGTAAGTAAAGTAATATCACAGAATAGATATAAGTACTACCGTACAGAAAGGAAACTCTCCGCCCCGCCCCACAATCAATTACCTCACCCCACCGGCGCTCACCGCGCGAGTTCGTGGGCCGATCCGTGTGCTCATTCAATAGCTCTAGACTTTACGCACACAGTTGCGCGTGTGAAAAAACGTCACTGTGTAGCGTCTGTGTAATAGGTAGTTGAAACGCGACGCTTGTATGGAGGGCCCGGGGTGTGGTAATATTAAAAAAAAAAATTAAAAGCTTGTTTCGTGTTGGTTACAGGTGGCGATGGCCGGCGACTTCATCCTCGCCGTGGCGTCGATGATGATAGCTCGCTTGCGCAGCGACGACGTCACACTCGTGCTCAGCCAGGTATGTACACAGGCGGAGAAAATGTCTGAAACTATGAGCCAACAAATCCAAGTACGAACGTCCTGTGCTATAACAATCATGAAAATTCTACTATAAGTTCACTTATGTCAACCTTATTTGAAATGGTCTCCGAATAGATCAATAAATTGACATGTTACGAGGTCGAGCTGTGACAAAGTCCAACAGTGCCCAACGTTTTCGTAAGCCGACCTCGTCCACGATCTCAAGCTGAAGTGAACTTTGGCTTAATTTGTTTATTATAATGTTGTGCTAACTTTAACGACCTTCTTTTGTTTTTGAAAGAGTAATATTATAGGTAACTGCTGATAATTTACCTCAAATTGGAGTCGCTTTCGGAATGACTGTACCTTGCAGAGCTTGCAGAAAAAAATACAATTGTTAGAACTTTAGAATAGGATCTGACTGAATAGTGCTAGTGCCTTCCTTAGCTCTACTATCATCCTTAGGTACTGGTGAAATCACCATAAACAACTCTTGTAGTCCCAAACCCCACGAAGCGGGCCATATATTAGCGGGATTATTACTGTTCCATAATTAAATAAACCAGAAGTTAGTGGCTAAGCGGTACTGTGCGTCATTCATGGGCGCCAGGATTTTTTCAGGGAGAAGCATTTGCGTATTAACTTAATAGAGAAGGATACTGAATTTATTTGACAAGGTGATGAACAAATTTGGACAAAAGCATCCTAAACGCTTTAAATTTTTTAATCAACTTAAAAAAATAATTTTATGTTTTTTGTTGACTGGAGGGTGAAAGTGCACCCCCTTGCAGTCTGCTGCCGGCGCCCATGGCACCATTTGTCTGCATTCAACGTCAGGACGAACAAAGGAGTTGCCACACTAAGAAACGATACTCTTTATTACACTATGCTTAAATTACAAAAAAATCTTATCTTAATTCAGTAGATTTAATGAATCGGTACTAAATTCCAGGTGGTGACAGACTTGGTTCAGGGCGAGTTCATGCAGCTCGGCAGCAAGGAGACAGAGAACGAGCGGTTCGCGCACTACCTTACCAAGACGTATAGGAAAACTGCCTCGCTCATTGCCAACTCAGTCAAAGCGGTAAGTATACTATCAATCTGAATCAATCTTAAATATTGGCTCTTATTGTTGATCAATCCTTATCCCCACTAATATTATAAATGCGATTTTTGTTGCGCTTTCACGTCTCAACCGATCGTCATGATATTTTACATGTTATCCGGGGTACAGAAAAGGACATACCTTTCATTTAGAAAAAATGCATTGGTCCCGACCCGAGGGGTAGAAAAAAAACACACAGTCGACTTGATAACCTCATCCTTTTTTTGAAGTCAATTAAAAAAACTGTCCACGCAGATAAAGTCGCGGGCGGCCAAGTTTTTGATGTTAAGGTGGATGTTGTAAACTTTATAGAGGACGAATACATGTTACATTTCCAATTCTTAATTGCCATGCATCACGCAGCTACATGCAAAATTTAGTACAAATATCACGCGCGTAGATGTGTTGTTTGGGTCACAATCTTGACACTTCGTACAACGTACGTTCCTACACGTTTTCCATAGTAGTGTGTTATCCACCTTAACATGCGTTTAGATCCTTACACCTGTATGTTGTAAGGATCTAAACGCTGACATTTAAGTGCGAAGTTAAAGAAATAGGCAGTTAAGCAAAATCCCATTCATTATTCGTCTTTTGTACTCCATTCAACGTATTGGTAATAACAATTGGCTTTGGTTAAAAAATAAAAGGTATTTTTTTTATATTTTTTTACTACAGATTAGGCCAATTTAAGAAACTAATTTGAATATTTTAACATTTGGTCCCGTATTTATTTTTTTATAAATATATTTGTCGAGCGGATATGGTCAACCGGAATGACGTCATTAGTGGCATGAAAGTTTAAGAAGAAAACTTTTGCCATCTACTTATAGAAAAAGAAAGGCCAAGTGTCATTAACTGTCATAATGACTTTGTTTGTAAACAAATAAGTTATAGTTAATATTTCTTCTATTTTATTCATTTAATCCAGTTGTGACGGTTCTAGCCTACCTTCTTAATTTGCCGCAATAATTTTTGAGGTGGTAAAATTATAATAAAAATTCTTACCAGTGGAAACTCTGCTGAAAAACTTTGTAAAAACTGACACGCCCAATCTACCCAAATTGCGAAATGTATTGTATGTATTGTGTCTATTTTGGATGTAGGCTACATGGATGAAATTGTAACGATTGCTTGTGGACTGATAAATTTGCAGGATAACATAATAAACATTGTGAAAATATGTGCATACTTTATTTCTATTTACAAACATTTAATAGTAGGGATGTGGAAAAAATTACGAGATAAGTTCATCGATATTTTTCGGGCGATATTAAATACTCTGATATATCGATAGATGTTTTTACAATAATTTTTCCAAAACATTTTTTTGGTAATTACGTATGGATTCTAATAGTCGACACTATTTTGTCACTGGAGCATTTTGATTTTTTCCAACTTTGAGTCTTAAAAATCATCGTAAAATTCGTCAAATAGAGCCAAAATTTCGCGTAGGGGTTTATTTTGCTATTTTTTATGTTTTACAATACCTTAAAATTAGAATCCATTACTTTGTCATCGTCCCATTTCATCCCATTTTTTTCTGAGAAATATTACCTATATCGATATTTTTTCACTTCCACCTTCCACCATCCCTAATGCCAAGTTGTCTAACCAAGCTGTCCTAACGCCATTGTCAAAATTGTCTTTGCACTTTTTTCTTTTTTTTATTATGGCTGGGAGATCTGTATGTGATGACGTCATATGAAGGTCATTTGAAGGTTAAAGCTTTTTATTGAATATTATAAATATCTTTAAAAATATAGACTTATTTTTAAATTTAATGAGTAGACACTGTACCGAAAGCTTATTCCTCGAAATGGTTTTGAGATTTCCAGTCATGTTCAAAAAGTTATCAAAGCCAATTATGTCTCCAACAAATTAAGTAATGAAATGGATTCCTATACTTAATCGATTCGATATCCAAACAGTAATGTCGTACTTTTGCACAAAAACAAACAGTAAGTACTGTGTAATAAATAATGTAAAGTGGCGAGAGCAGGGGAGAAACCGGTAAAGGGACTTTCCTTATACTGTCATCCTTTTTTAATGAGACTGACCATTCCATTTTAGTGTATGTTATTACAATGGCATTTTGATATTCATCAAAGAGTTAATAATCCCAAGAAAACCTTTTTGGACTTCCTCATTCTATCTTTTTAAATCGGTAGTACTTTTACTTTTTTGTTTACCCCATAATAAGGATGTGCTTGGTCTTTGTATCGACTGATAATTAACAGTTAAAGTCAAGGTGAATGCACATTTTACTTCATCCTCAACTACTGAGGAAGTAGCTATCAATACGTGTTAATTTTCAGAACATAACCATAATACATTCACTGTTAAGGGCGACTGTAAATTTTAGTTTGAGAAGTATCATGATCTGTTTTGTGATCAAATCAGTAGGTTACTTAATAGTAAGGAACTATTATTTTATTTGGGATGCCATTATGCAATTGTGCCATGTGATTTAAATATTAAGATAATTTTTAACAAAAAATATTTTAGTATTTACATGGTATTTAAAGGGGTTTCATTAGGTACCATTGGTGAATTAGGATGCAGGTAATCAATTTTCAAACTATCTAAGGCTTTCTTTTATTGAATGGTTCTCCAGGGATTTATCCAGGACCCAACTGATCTGATCACTATTTTGTCATAATGTATTTTTTATTGTAAATTTAACGTAAAAAAGAACTATTTTTGTTACATACCTATTTTAATGATTGTTTTCTATTTTATTTCATTGTCGTACGGATAATTAGAAACACTAGCCGTTCTACACACAAACGATATAACTTTGTAGCCCTTGTTCTCCGCCCGCCAAGGATTGACCGAGCTGTGATCCAATGATTGCTATCCAGGGAATGAATAAAGGAGCTATTTTAAACTTATACAAATGGCTCTTAGAATGCTGATCAGATCTATTGGGTGTGCATAGCGATCCGGATCCCCTCCATTCACTCCCTGGAGAGCCATCATCAGATCACAACTCGTTCAATCCCTAAGAGATCCGGAGAGCCAAGTTCAAAGCTTCTAAGTTACCTCGTTTGTATGAAAATCGACTGGTGTTTCTGATTTTACTATCCGTCCATCGTTAGCGGGCTTGAAACAAACCAATACCACCAACCATGTATTAAAAAACAACGTCCACATAATGTGTGAAAATAAGTTTCGGTTTCGGCCGAAAGGAACCAGGGCCGAAAGTTCGGTTTTGGTTTCGGACGAAACTGGAATTCCAGTTTCGTTCAGACACTAATTTGGATAATTTAAAAAAACCGTGAAAATAGCATTAAAATGTATGGAAATCCTGATACTGAGAACTCTAATCCTTACAGCTCTTAGAATGCTGATCAGATCAATTGGGTGTGTATAGCGATTTGGATCTCCTCCATTTAGTCCTTGGATTGCGATCATCCTTGATAATTATGTGACCGCAACTGTATGTGCAGACTGCAAGCAAACTATATTATATATGTCGTGGCCAGATATTACAATTTATTACTTCATGATGTGGTTGTCCATTTCATGAAATGATTGTATTTCATGGAATAGAAAATACCCGCTGCCCACAGCATGATAATGTTCTGGCCAGATATATGAATAAATCAGCGTTTGACGAAATGTACTGGCTAAACGCACGGCTACTTTCTATGGTCAAGCATAACATAAGTGATCATATCGTAAAATGGTAACATTATCCACTGTTAGTGGTAAATACAACCATTTCATCAAATGGTCGGCCACATCATGAAGTGATAAATTCTAAGATTTTGACCACGACATATACAATGAAAAATAACCCCAGCTTTGTGAGCTAAGCTTAGTTGAGACAGGTCTGCAAACTTACTTGGCTTATTTCTTGGTTTTAAAAGTTTTGTTGTTTGCACAACAGGTGGCGCTCCTAAGCGGCGCGGACGAGAGCACGTGCGAGCTCGCGTTCCAGTACGGGCGCAACCTCGGGCTGTCATTCCAGTTAGTGGACGATTTACTGGACTTCGTGTCGTCCGCGCAGGCCATGGGCAAGCCCACCGCCGCAGACCTTAAACTAGGGCTCGCCACTGCGCCTGTGCTGTTTGCCTGTGAAAAGGTAATAACTACAGGGTGATTTTTTTTAACAGTTGACAAATTTTGTGGTGTGGCTTAGACCGTCTAACTGAACAACTTTGTCTATGGGACCAACTTAATCAGAGCAAAAAAATAATCAGCTGTGTCATAGAAAACGTCAATATCTACTCGACCAACATGTATGAACCAGCTGATTATTTTTTTGCTCTGATTAAGTTGGTCCCATAGACAAAGTTGTTCAGTTAGACGGTCTAAGCCACACCACAAAATTTGTCGACATTTTTTGATTTCACCCAGTGCCCTGTACTTACATGCAATAGTAAACTTAGTAGGACATTATTTGTTTCAGCGTATGTTTGCATTTTTGAACAGATAAGTGAGATAGCAAGCATGAGCTTTAATTTAGAGATCTTATTTTACTTGTTACTTTTGTAATGAAGATTATGTGTATGTCTATGACCTGACCATGAGAATTAATTTGTATTGACTAGTAGATGTCAGTGACGACTTTTCGTTTTAAAATCAATAATTATACAGGGTGGATTTTTAAGCCATTCGATCCTATTTAATGCCAATCGATCCTATTTCATGTGGGGATGAAAATGCTCTATGGGACCATTTAAGGTATGAGTACTAGAAACGACAAAAATCGCTAAAACTTTTCCCATACATTTGGTACTGAAAAACGAGAAATCAACTCGAAATATTTTTTATTGCCAAACGATTCTATTTCTTACTGTGATCAAAATAATCTTCAAGGCTAACTAAAATTTGAGTACAGAAGTAAGTAGAATGAGTACTGTTTTTTTTTTAGATCTAATGTTGTAGAAGATTGTGCCTGCGTGTGAAGCCGGTGTTGTGACTTATTGTAGTTTCTGTAGTCAAATTTCAGTTGGCCTTAAAGTGCATTTTGATCACAGTAAGAAATAGGGTCATTTGGCAATAAAAAATATTTAGAGTAGATTTCTCGTTTTTCAGTACAAAATGTATGGGAAAAGTTTTTGGCGATTTCTGTCGTTTCTAATACTCATACCTTAAATGGTCCCATAGAGTATTTTAATCCCCACATGAAATAAGATCGATTGGCATAAAACAAATTTTTTTGGTATTTTAGCATTTTTTTTGTTAACCGCAATTTTTTTTCAAAATCTGTGAATGTAGTTCATAATATCTTTAAAAGTTATGGATGGTGTCCTAGGAACGTTTTCCTGTAACCATAACGGTTAAGGTACCTTAATGTGCCCTTAATGTGCCATCTTAAAAATCCACCCTGTATGTATGAATAGAAGTCTAAATACGATCATTACCTTTTTTAACTCAAAATGCGTCCTTGCTTATATAATAAGCGTTTTCGAATCGTTATACCCTATCTACTACCATAGTTGGATCATAAACTCAAATCAAAGTAAAGTGGCGATTTAAAAACTTTTTTGAGTCAGCTTACCATACCTCTAATGATAGGCCAGTAAAATCTTGCAAAAAAACTTACAAACGCAAAACGCGATCTAAGGCGGCTTTTTGGTCAGCGAACTACGAATAAATCTATGGAAGCCTAACTCCAAACAAATATTGCTCAAAAAATGGCACCAGGCAATGATATACTTTTAATATCATTGGCACCAGGAGTCCTATTCACATATTCTGTAACACAAGAGGCCGCAAACTCAACAATCAACTAGTAAAACATATCTTATTACAGTGCACGCATATTAGGTTGTATTCTGGCGCATATGACGTTTTGTATTGGCTAAGCAGATTAAACATGATTGGCTATTTGGCTCGCGTAACTCGCGTCGTGTCACTCATTGGGCTGTTGTCATTGAAGCGAGGACGGTGTACTATAGAATGCAGTCAGTACACCTAACCTACTACGGGCACTACGGCGCGGCGGCGGCGGGCGGCATCATTCAATTTTATTGTTTTATGAAATTTTATGGCTAGTACATTTTATTTTAACCAGGGATTTTTTTACTCGTTAATCAAAGTATATTGCGTGAATAGAATCGAAACTTTATAGGGTCCTACCTAATAACCCCTTCGCGGTTCGTTCGGACAGAGGTTTTGTTACACCCTGTTTAATAATAAAAAACAAGGAGATTACATCAAATTACTCGTTTTCTATGGAACGCATATTGGTAGGACGCGCCCATTTTTTGGGCATTACAAAATTTTGATTTTAATTTCCTTTTTTTTTGTTGTACTGAATTTCATTGGAATTTATTTTATTCTTGTTTAAAAATGTGTGATGGAAGTGAATGTGAAGATTTGACTGAGCCCCATAAAGTGACTGAACACTTGCTGCATAATAGCGACCAAAGTTAGTATGTTTACTCGCTCATAGATATTTCTAAAAAACAAAAAATATTTTACTTATCTATGTCTCATATGTATATTATGTCTCAATTTTTTTGCTGCCTCCTTTTGGTCTTTTGCACCACTTGAAAATGATTCGTTTTGTATGAAGAGAGGATTTTATTTCTCCACAATAATTGGGAAAAAACCCTAATCTCGCAGCCCTGGCTACACAAAAGTTACAGTCTAGACCGCAAAAGATAAGTTAGAGAGGTCCTGGTTTTTTCAACATGTACCCCAATGTTATATCTCTAGGGTTTTTTTGCCCAGCCACAGCCCACGGTTTTCGACTGATAACAAAATTTATTTTTCCAAACGGTAGACAATTTATCTGCCTCGGGAGCTTTTTCTTTTCAATTTTTCGATATCGGCTTTCGTTTTCAGAATAATCTACTTTTTGTTCGAAAAAACGTAAATTTTGTTGTGTGTTACTACAATTTTATATTTTCCAAAAAAAAGTTACATAATTTTCAAAACTTTGGAAGAGTACTATATGCCCCGTAAGATCCTGCATCTTTTGACACTACTGCCTTTCATTTATCTTTATAACTTAGCTGAATTATACTCCCCCACGAACGATCTGATAAACATTATCAATGTTAAAACTATGGGCTTTTGACATTAGTTGCTACTATCATATTGAAATATTAAATTTGAAACAATTGAAGCCAACCCACAGCTCCGTATGTCTAATAGTTTTTGAGATATGATGCTTGAAAAATTTACACTCACCGTCACATGTAAACGCCACACTATTATTTTCATACAAACATGCTCACTTCACAGTCTCGTAAATAAAAAAGGTTGTGCATCTCTGCAATGATTTGTATGTTGATAGTTTAGTCAGGTGCTCATTTTTCGAATAAGAATGTCAAATAAGTATAGATGTTATTGTAAAATCCCGAATATTGGTAAATCTTATTTTACTGGTATATCTTAGGATTTACCAACATGAGTTGGTAAATGTACAACAAACCATGCCTGGATTTTCCGATTACATAAAAACGTGTAGTGTAAGTATAAGTACCTACCTACCTGCTAGGGTTACCAACCCTACTATATAATATAGTACTAACCTACTTTAACGAGGGCTCGACAAGCATATTTTTCGAAAAAATATATAGTAGGCAAAAAACTATGGATTTTTTAAGAGAAAAATTAAACTAAATAAGGCATACCAAAGCAGAAAAAAATTAAAAAAGAATCTATTTTAAACCTACTACTTATATATTTTTGATCTTTTTCGCCATCTACTTCTCTCTTTTAAATAATAAAATTTGACAATACTTAAATATTTGATGCAAAAAAGTTGACAACCCCCCTCATTCCTCTACGATCCACCGACAAGGCTCCACCGGTGGATCGAAAGATATTTTTTTTCCTCTTCGATCCACCAGTGGATCCTACTAGTAATATTTAAATAACAATATTCGTACGTCAAATGCAATCGTCACATTGCCATTCACCAACTGAACCACAGCCTTTCCACAGCATAAAATGTTTATCGCAGAGTCGAGCCGTCGCATACACGAGTTGTCACAGTAGCGTTATATCGGAGTAGGGTGCGCCGCAGTGGAGTTCAGTCGCTATCACGATATGCGCAGTAATCTTCTGTCGCAATCACGTTAGCGGCAGTAACAAACTGTCGCGATCGTGTTATGCGCAGTTTTGTCTGTCGCGATCGTGTTATGCGCAGTTTTGTCTGTCGCAGTCATGAAATATACTCGAAACTATCGTTCGTATCAAAACCGTTCTACCCTCAAATTGTTTTAAATTTACCCAACTTTAAAATCTTCTTACACAATCTTGATGAAAACGAGATATAACCAAAATACCGCAAATATACCCCTTTTGGGTTACATTTCTACCCCCCACCACTTAAGCACAACTGTGCCGGAGGGGGGTGGGGGGGGGGGGAGACAACATAGGACAGTCATATTCGGCAACAAATGAGGCTATTAAAAGAATAAAACCTTTTGTAGGAATTAAATCCGATTTCAAATCTATCCCTACTGACCTAACAATAATGAACGCGCCTGAAACGTAACAGATGACGTCACAACGTCACCTGTTAAGTTTCAGGCCGTCATAAGCAATCATTACATTACCGTTTTGTATAGAGCGTTTTCGGCGGGTGTTGCTGCGTGCTAACTTCAAGTATCATCATATCACGAGAAAAAAACGCAAGAGAAAAGTTTTAATATTACAGTTGATTTTCTCACGCATTATACTTTTGATTATGATATAAAAAAAACATTGATGCATATTCCCTATTAGACATACGGAGATGTGGGTTGGCATCAATTGTTTCTAACCTTCACGATCGCTTAACCTTCACAATCGCAGGGCCAGGCGCTAAACCACTGTGCCACCGAGATCCTCTCACTGAGCCATATGAGCGACCACTAATTTTAGCAAAACTCCGCAGTACCCAGAGTTAAACCCGATGATAATGAGGCGGTTCCAAGAGGCGGGCGACGTGGAGAAGGCGTTCGAGCTCGTGCACAAGTCCCGGGGGCTAGAGCAGACGCGGTTTCTGGCGCGCAAGCACGGCGCGCAAGCGGCGCGCCTGGCGGCCGACCTCGCCGACTCGCCCTACCAGGTGGGTTAAACTAGTATTGTAGCACAATATAGAGAGAGTACAGTAGTTGAGCTTAGCACTTGCGCGCTCGAGCAACGCACACATAGACATCTCTCACCGACACTGTATAACTGCAATCTCATACCACTCTCAAAACAGTTCGAGTACGTGACGCAGCGGCGAGGGCTGTCTTTGTGTGTGTGCGATGCTCGAGCGCCCGTAGTACTAAGCTAAACTTCTGTTAGTCTCTCTATTTTGTGATTGTAGTTCCTGGCGCGCAAGCACGCTGGCGGCCGACCTCGCCGACTCGCCCTACCAGGTGGGTTGGACTTGTAT
The DNA here is from genome assembly GCA_943789525.1 of Agriphila geniculea. Classification (NCBI taxonomy): domain Eukaryota; kingdom Metazoa; phylum Arthropoda; class Insecta; order Lepidoptera; family Crambidae; genus Agriphila; species Agriphila geniculea. The sequence continues at coordinate 12,532,701 of OX038882.1, read as the reverse complement.
TGTAGTTCCTGGCGCGCAAGCAATGTTCTGTGACAAAAACACAGAATATACAGGGTGTCCCAAAACTTTGCCACACGGAGGGAAAGTAACTTACATATTGAAGATAGGAAATTTTTCTGAAAGAAGACTTCATTTTGTTTTTAAAAAGCAACGGAACTGCATTCAAAGATTTTTAAAAAAATCGCTTACGATTCGATACAAATTGATAGAATTTGTAATAACTAAAATTTAAATGTGGTCTTCCTTTTGTTTAAGATGCTGTGTCACTTAAGAAAAAATAATCCTTATCAGTAACCCTTTCGATTGGTATCGTAAAAAAAAAAAAAAAAAATAGTTTTCGTTCCTGCACGCGTAGCATGACCAACATCGAGATAAGATTCGACTCACAGAACAATGGCTTGTCTACACCGAAATGTCACTTTTGTCGGGTTGAGATCGAGATACTCATGCTCGCATTTAACAACTAGTAGACTCGTATTGTTCTTTGTCGTGGCTTAATGTCAAAAGTCGACAAACACGAGCTTTTCTCTTCAACTGACATTAATTTGACAGTTGAATCAGAGAAACTTGTCTACCACCCTTTGAGTAGTCGAGAAGGTCGAGAGAGAGTTCACAGACTAATAAGAAGATTCGAAATAGTTTTCTACGTATTTTATTTTATATGAATCTAAATTTCGCAATAAAAATAAATCTAAATTGTCCGTGCTTAAATTTTATTCCTTAAAAACTTAAATTAAAATTGTTTTCATACGTTGATTTCAATATTTCGTCATTTTACACAGACTACTAAATTAATAATTTCGTTAGTAGTCTGTGTTATCTTTTCAAAATACTCCCAATAAAAGAAAGGCAAACGAATTTATATCCATACAGCTATATTTAATTAGTTTTAAGAGTTTAGCGTTGTGAAATCTATAGAAAGGAACGGTGCTTTATGAGAAATAAAGTAATTATTTTCTACTGGCAATATTATTCTTCTCGAGCTCGAGAGAGCTTGTCTACGGAAGAGAACGCTTTCTTGAGTGCCTCTTTATCTTAGAACTTATAAAAAAAATGAGAATCATATTTAAACTAAATTATTTCGGATCATTTTAGATAATTTTAACGTTTATTGGTGTTGAAATAAAAAGATTACCTTTAAAATTCACTTTTTTTATTAAAAGACATTAAAAGGTTTCGAAATTCTGAGAACGAGTCCCACCTGTCTGTCAAACTGTGCTCAGCAATCGAGAAGGTCGAGACGACAAGTCTTCGTAGACAAGAGTCCCGTTTGCTCATGCTACGCGTGCTGGTTAAGGCAACCGATTTTTTAATAATCTTTGAATGCAATTCCAATTATTTTTTTAAATAAAATGAAGTCTTCTTTCAGTAAATTTTCCTATCTTCAATATTTAAGGTACTTTCCCTCCGTGTGACAAAGTTTTGGGACTGTATAATAAACTAAACGCTTCTTATAAGCACCTCTGAAGCGCTTCTCTTTTTGTCGCGTAGCTCTGTCTCAACCGACACATGACATCCCTCGTGCGCTGACTCGACTGAGTCAGCCGCGGGCAGTAGGCTAATATAAAAGTTTAAGCGCGGCGACCCTCGTGACAAAGGCCCATAATCATACCTAACGGGTGTAACAAGACCCTCGACGTAGCCGCAGTCCACGCATTCCGCCCATCATCAGGATCATTTTTGTCTTTTAGACGATACCTGGGAAACCAAAGTTACGAAGTTATGGAAGGTCAAAGTCAAAAAACTTTTTTCAATATTTTTATGAAATCTTGTTTTATTGGTTATTTTCTCATTTTTTCCCAAAGAAACAGTATCAAAATTTTAAGTATTTCGGAACAAACAATGGCTTCAAAACGTCATCACTGTATCTCATGAGCACGCACATAAACTTGGCCGCATGGAGCTGTGTAGCATACACTCGCAGGCGTGGTCTGTTCTACGCGTTACATTGCGTGGTAATGTATGCAATGCTTTTTTAACACCAAAAATTAAAATCGTTTCCCAGCAATAATTTTGAACAGAAATGGCCCTGATGATGGGCAGAATACGTATAGTGCAGTATTTAGTGGCATCAACCTTGCAGATCGTCAACAAAGGAAGCCGCTTGGCACAGGCGTACTTTGTGGTCATCTGAGCTGATTTAGCCCTGTACCCACGTGGTACCACCATGGTGGTAGCCAGGGGTGGGGGGGAGAGGTGCCTTCTACCACGCTGCACTTTCACATCCATATCTCCATAAGTTTAGCAAATAGGTCGTGTTTGGTATCGTTTTCATATAATTCAAGGACCAGGAATTCATTTCTGGAACAACTTTTACACTCGTTCATATAAAAAATAAAAGTTCTGCGCAAAAACAGAAAAATAAGAAAACAAAAATCTTACAAAATCTATGCCTACAAATAAACCACGAGATTGTGCTTTATAAAAAAAATATGATTAAACAGCCCTGTTTATATCAAATATATAAACATCAACTTTCTCATACAAATTATATTTTATAAATGTGTCAAAAAAAACATTTGCGACGCGCGGCGGTATTTGGGCGCAGTATATTTGAATAGGATTGATCACTTATTGTTTAATAATGACACAAATTGGTCGTGTTTGGTATCGTTTCCATATAATTCAAGGACGGAAAATTCATTTCTGAAACAACATTTTTACTCGTTCATAGAAAAAAATTAAGTTCAGTGCAAAAAAAAGAAAAATAAGAAAAAAACTTACAAAATCTATGCCTACAATTAAACCACGAGATTATGCTTTATAAAAAAAATATGTTTAAGCAGCCTTATTTATCTTAAATGTAAGGTCCTTCTTAAATAGTGCACATAATTTTAAGGGGTCAATGTACTCATGCATCAAACAACTTTTACTATGGTACCAACATTGAAATCGCGAAAACAAAATCAGCTGTTCCATACATTTTGATCTATTCGGTTTTAAATGTTATATGGAACAGCAGATTTTTTTTTTCGCGATTTCAATGTTGGTACCATAGTAAAAGTTATCTGTATGCATGAGTACATTGACCCCTTAAAATTTTGCCCACTATTTAAGAAGGACTTTAAACATATAAATACACAGTAGTATACAGTTGTAGTAATATTTCATAAAAAAAAATATACCTATTTATAACAAACTTTATTGGCAGTTTCCGCTATATCCACATCTGTGCACATAGTTCGGTGCTCTTTATTTATCTTTTTAAACAATTGCACCTTCCTGCGAATTTTTGCTTACACTTACTTACACCTTATTTACTCCATGCAAGCTGTGTCTGCTGGCGATAGGGCGGTCCACATAGGCTCCCATAAGCCATTATTTCTAGCCCAACCCCAGTCTGTAGAACATGTCAGGTTTTGGATTGGTTTTAAAAGTTGTACATTACACACATTTCCTTCTTTAGGGTATTTAAATCCTTCCGTTGCTATTGGATAAGCGCCCCAAGCTTTGAAAGCGCTTTTTCCCTTTTACCAGCAAAAGACCGGAAAAAGCAGAAGTATTGCCACTGTTCCACTCCTTTTCCGGGTGTGGATACCGTATCGACTTTTGCTGGTAAAGGGAAAAAAGCGCTTTTGAAGTTTGGGGCGCTTATCCAATTGCAACGGAAGTATTTAAATACGCTAAAGAAGGAAATGTGGAGCAGGCTTTGCCAATAAGTTTAGAAAAAAATATTATTGCTTTGTATGACAAGTAAGTTACGTGGTGATTGGCTTTTGTGATTTAAGTTATTGTTGGAAATGTTGGAACGCATCTCCTTGATATTAATCAATGCAGAAAAGTGGTATTCACGAAAAAGGACAGGCAGCTGGAGAATCTCCACCAACCAGAGACCTGCTGTGCAACCAAATTTTGCGAGCGATTTATCAGGGAGGAATGTTTGGGATCAACTTTTAAAACCAATCCAAAACCTGCCATTGCCTGCAGATTGGGGTCGGGCCAAAAATAATAGCTTATGGGAGCCTATGTGAACCACCCTTCTACCAGCAGCCACAGCTTGCATGGATTAAATAAGGTGTAAGTGTAAGCAAAAATGCGTAGGAAGGTGCAATTGTTTAAAAAGAAAAATAAAGTGCACCGAACTATGTGGATGCAACGGAAACTGCCAGTAAAATTTGTTATAACTAAACTAAGTAAATAAAATAATTATAACATTAACTCTTTTTAAAAGTAAAATTATTGGCCTACCAATACTAATCCGTGTCATTATTAAACAATAACTGATAAATCCAAATCAAAAAATACTTCACCAAAATACCGCTGCTCGTCGCAACTGAATTTTTTGACACATTTATAAATATAATTTTTATAGAAAAGTTTTATGTGTATATATTTAAGATAAATAAGGCTGCTCAAACATTTTTTTTTTATAAAGCATAATCTCGTGGTTTAGTTGTAGGCTTAGATTTTGTAAGTTTTTTTTCTTATTTTTCTTTTTTTGCACTGAATATTTTTTTTCTATGAACGAGTAAAAATGTTGTAGTAGAAATGAATTTCCCGTCCTTGAATTATACGGAAACGATACCAAACACGACCAATTTGTATCATTATTAAACAATAAGTGATAAATCCTATCCAAATATACTGTGCCCAAATACCGCCGCGCGACGCAAATGTTTTTTGTGACACATTTATAAATATAATTTGTATTATATTTATATAGAAAGTTGATGTTTATATATTTTATATAAACAGGGCTGTTTAATCATATTTTTTTTATAAAGCACAATCTCGTGGTTTATTTGTAGGCATAGATTTTGTAAGATTTTTGTTTTCTTATTTTTCTGTTTTTGCGCAGAACTTTTATTTTTTATATGAACGAGTGTAAAAGTTGTTCCAGAAATGAATTCCTGGTCCTTGAATTATATGAAAACGATACCAAACACGACCTATTTGCTAAACTTATGGAGATATGGATGTGAAAGTGCAGCGTGGTAGAAGGCACCTCTCCCCCCCACCCCTGGCTACCACCATGGTGGTACCACGTGGGTACAGGGCTAAATCAGCTCAGATGACCACAAAGTACGCCTGTGCCAAGCGGCTTCCTTTGTTGACGATTTGCAAGGTCCCCATACAAATGATGCCACTAAATACTGCACTAGTAGGCCTCGGCTTCGTTGAGGGTCTTGTTAAACCCGGTATAAGCTAATGTTTAATTAACAGCTAATGTTAATTTACGATGTTAACCCCCCAGAAGGCGCTCGTAGTGACCACCGACCTCGTGCTCAACAGGATCAAATAGCATCCCTCCACCGCTGCTGCACCGCGGCAATCGCCGGTTAATGGACAAAGACCGAGGACGTTCTACTCCCCACAGTGTACAGTGAAGTTTGTTACTCCCGAAGTGGTTTTGGAAACTCAGTGAGCGGGTCGGAACTCGCTGCGGTCGCGTTTACATCGTTCATGTGCTTATACCAATAAACGAAATTGTGATTTCACTTGTAGATTGATTTAGTCGTCTCGAAATTAGTAGTTTCGTTCAAGTCTCAACGTATTAACTCGGTCTTTAGCGAGTTTCGATTCGCTAAAATCGATGGACGCCCACGTGCCCCAAACGACGTTCCGATACCCTATACTGATAATTCGCATCTTACAAAGGATTTAAAAAATACCCAGGATGAACTTTTCTTTCGAAGAAACCAACCATCTCTGATTATGTAATTTTGAGAACATTGATTTATTGTCAATCTTTATACTCGAGCTTGGTGTTTTTGCTAAGTACATGAAGGTACAACTGCAAGGTGCTATGTTGGTTAGGGAAGCACAATATAATACCAAGTTATGGATGAGACCCGAGTCACACGATGTGATAGACTCTTCGATCAAGAATACCCTAGATAAAGTTCGGTAAGTCAGAGTCCCAAAAACGGCACCTCGAAATAACGCCCCACTTTCAAACTGCCTTTTAAAAATGCCTTTCAAATATGCCTTTTTTTATTTCTTACTTAAAAGTAAAGAATAGTTATTTATACTCAGATAAATAAAATCATGTGAGGATTCGAATTTCGATTAGTTTTTTGTTTTGTCTGTCGGTGCCACATTAAAATTTGCGTGCTGTTATATAGTTATTGAAGTATTTTATCTAGAATATTCTTGATCGAAGGAAAGACTCGATCCGAGTCGACGCAGCGACGGTGTAAGTAGATATTTTACGTCAAGTTAATAATAATTATGTGCCCTGATATTGTTTATATTAACGAATTATATCCTACGAAAATATATAATTTTGTTATAATATTAATGTTCGATCAGTTTGACTGAATTGTTAGAATGGTTTCCGCGACGTATCATATATTTATTTAAATATTATATACGTACGTATAGAATTGTGTATAATCGTTTACATTATTGACGTATTACTCGTTTTATGTATCCCTCACTTGTGTGACCTGATTTAATTTAAGATAGTTTTCTACGAGAGTAGTTGGGATACCGTGAACTATCTGCGACCGGCAAGGAATCACTTAGCACATTGTGACTCTTGTTACCGAATGCCGACATATTGAAGTACCGCAGCCTTGTTGCTCTACAATTCCAAATAGAGGCTGATTTCCACAGAGCAAGCCATTTTGAACGACACAATTATGTACATACTATTATTTCTTACTTCTTACTATAGCTAATTTCTTCGTTCCTCTGTTTCGTATCGTGCAATCTTATAGGCATAGCGTGAAAGTACCTGTGTTAGTGCACATATTAACTTTTGTGAACATCACTAAATTATCGGAGGTGATAATTCTATTTGCTCACGTTCTTTTGTTATATTTTACGCTGTAAATACTGAGAGTCATTGGATAAGTTACCCGAGTTTATTTTCAAAACCAATTACCTCAATTTTCTTTAGTGTACCCGTTACATACTAGAGGTGTATATGTTCTGTGTAGTATTAAATTGTAAGTACCGTATGAGGCCGCATAATATTTAGGCACAATTGGATAAAACCGTTAGCGATGTGTAACATGTTATTAGATAAATTAGGTAATAGAGTTGTAAATAATATACTTTATTGTTCAGTTCTGTTAGATGGTACCACGTGCCGAGATAATATGCACAGTAGCGCAGTATTTCTGGAACTATTTCTCGAGGTTCATATTATTTAACAAAATATTAGTCATTAATAAGATAACGGTAACAGGGCGGACAGAATAACTGACATTAAGGAACCTTGTAAAACCTTAAGCCTTGCCAAGTTGCTATTACGATTAGTAATGTGTGTTTTTTGTTTAAAATTTAAACTTAAGGCCGAAATCCTTAGCACTATCATTTTAAGGTCTCTTTTGAAATAAAGATACTTTATTTGTGGAACATCGAAGTCCAAGTGTGCGATGAGCTATTTTGATAACCTTTTTTTGTATTTGATGATCGAAGATTAAGGCTTAGAGTTTTACGAACATCCTTCCGAGAGTTTCATTAATAATCGAATTTCTTGCGAAATTTTATCTGTGTTTGCATTGGTTATTCTGTCAGCCCGACAATATTAAGAGATGAAGATGTATGATTTGTACATTAAATGTTAAAAATGGGAGTCAATGAATTTTATTTATATGTATGTAGACATGTACGTAGTTCATATTGTTTGTAAATATTATTACTCTGTAAAATGATAAATCATGAATAATTTTAATATAAATATTAGTTACAGGATATTGTTTTATTTTTATATTAAATTACAATGCTTATTAGACTTTAAATATTTAGTTACGTTCAACGAATAGTTAGACTATATTGGGAAGATAGTACAGTAGTAAATGAAGAAAAATTAACTATCATATTAATAATTTTCGAAGTTAAGTATAGAAGAAGTTACATTATCATGAAGTCTTTGATTATCATCATTCAAATAGCAGTGACGTATATTTTTACGTACCTATAAATAGTCAAAATTATTTTATTTTTTTAGAATTAATTTAATGAAAGACGGCACTCCTTATACAGTGTGGTTCTTTATAAAAATGCACAAATTAAAATGAGTGACACTATGCTTGATTTTATCGACGGGAAAAATATTGTTTTATTGATTTTAAATTTCTTAAACAAATGTTGTAACTATTAAACTAAACGATCTAGATCGCTATGAAACAAACTTAATATAATACCCTTCGGGGGTGTCTCCCTCGGTGTCTCCCCTAGTGGAGACAAAGGGATGTTGCTAGTGGCCGTAGCTCCCCTGAATGGGGAAGACAAAGCCCCTCCATTTATTCAATAATTTAATGGTGGTTTTGTCTCCCTCATGTTTGAAAATGACAGGCAAATTGACAGCAGGCAAAAAGTATGCTTTTTATGTGCTTTTACTTCAGGATATTATAGTAGTTTATGAAACCGCACCATAGATACTACAATGAGCCCATATGCGCTAATAAATTAAAAAAGTAAGCCTGGCCACACAGACGGAATTCCGAACGGAAAATTTCGATAATGTATAAAGATTCCGTACGGAAAAATCCCGTATCTGCATGTGTGTGGTAGGATCCATAGATTTGTATCGATTGCTGCGTTCGGAATTACGTAATGTACGGAATCCGTCTGTATGTGGCCAGGCTGAGTGGCCACATCCGTAGGGTTATTCACGATTGTCGGAAATCAACTCGAAAGCATTCGATTCGAATCCGTATCCTCCGATATTACAAAAATATCTATTCACAAATACATTCGACTGGCATTCGATTCACTTTCCGACGGGAAAGCGCAATGCATTTACAAAGTTTAGTAGCATGTGGTAGAAAGAAAATAAGACTTTCCGATTCGATTCGGAAAGTTGGTTTCCGACAGTCGTGAATAGCCCCCGGAGGGCTTTTCAAAATGACAAAAAAATTTAGGCTCGATAGATTAACAGCTGTAGGCTCGCTCGACAGTGCTAGTTATTGTTTGAAAACCGAAGGAAAATGTTGCACTAAAATATTGTTTTTTTTAATTTTATCTATCCATGAAAAAAGTACGTGTTTATATGTTTATATACAATCTTTTTTGAATTCATATTTGGAACATTACGTTGTGAGTGTAGATGTATAAAGCCAGCCGCGCCGGTAACGATCAATTGCGATTGTCAATTTTTCCGTCAATGCCATTGTTGGAGCAATTGACAATCGCTTCATTTGCACGCGTAAACGATCAATTTTCGCATCAATGGGCGTCAATGACGTAAAAATTGACAATCGCAAATGATCGTTACCGGCGGCCTTAAAAGCCCTCTGGATTTATGTAATCCTGGTTTACATAAATCCAGACATATTCAGATCCAGACATACACTTTTTTAAGATAGTTTTTTTATATAATAAAACGAATAATTTTAATTTAAAATACCAGGGTCACATAAATCTGAGGAACCCATGGTAGTCAAGAGGCGAAAAATTATCTGTGGATACCTTGGGAGCGGAGTCACGGGCCCTAGGGCACAGCCTAGTGTCCCCGGAGGGAATTCGTAATGATGAGTTTCTAGTCTTTTATTACCTAGACTTGGACGAATCAAGCCTACTGATTATTCGAGATTTCTAATCATTCAACAGAAGAAAATTACAGAAACAACAAAACAGGCCCATAATAACAGGTTCTGGATAACTTTTCACCCCCTTTAAGTTATACGTGACAGATAAACATAGTTTTTTTTAAATTCCATTTTTATAAATTAACCAGAAGATAGTGCTATCCGGAACCTTTCAAACAGGCCCTACCTACCTAGGTATCTGGGGGCATGGTAGTGCCCCCGCCAAGACGTCCAGGCGAAGCTCAAGGGCACTACCTACCTTCTCGAAGCGCTTCGTCGTTTTTTTTGAACCCTTATATCTTGGGGTTGGAGTATACCAGATAAACAAAATTCTCGGAAAATGATGTCAGTAGTAAACTTATTCAACATAAAAAGTTTTAACTGCATAGCTCTTAACGCTTCTATGCACACCAACTACAGGCATAACAGTTTCCTTATTAGAGCTTTCACCATTAATAACGCTGACGCCAATATTGATTTCCCTTCTGGGCTACGATTACTTTAAGATCAATTTCTTTCGAATTCTACATGTGGCAGCTTGTCAATAGCTAGAAGCTTTAGTTATAACGGGTGGCGCAAAAGTACTGGCACTAAAGAAAATACTTTTATTTTTTTTATATGACATTTTCTGTCATTCTGTTGTTGAAAATTGTGTAGTGAACAAATATAAAATACACTGAAAATAAACATGGACCGTTTTACTCCCCAAGAACGTGGAATAATTGTGTCAATGTTCTTACGGAATAATTCATCAGTGATAAGAACACAACGTGAATTTCGTCGACGATTTCCCCACCGTCCGGCACCGATTGGTCGCACAATTCGACGCTTTGCCACACGCCTTGAAGCAACTGGCTCAACATTGGATAGACCTAAGTCTGGGAGACTCTCGCAGCTCTAAAAGAAAACATTCGTCAAGAAATAACGAACATATCGCAGGAAGTGTTACGGCAAGTTATGCAAAATGTCATAAATAGGGCTCAAATGTGTATCAACTCTGGAGGTCACCATTTAAAAGACATCATCTTTAAATCCTAATGGTACGAAATTTAATGGCACAAATATACATTTAAAAAAATCTAAATCTAGTTTTCTAATTTAGAAAAAATGTTATAGCTGAACCAAATAGGGTCTTTACTTTTGCGCCACCCGTTATATATTTATTGTTATCTGTATGTTTATAAGCTGTTAGCTATCCATAAACGATAAATAAATAAATAAACTTTGGATTTTATTGATATCTAAAAAACCTTGATTTCGTCTAATATTAGGTACTGATAATTATCAAAATTCTTAGGGTACTTCTTGAAGTCCAAGAAAGCTAAAATTTGGTATATAAGCTTTAGTACACAAACTGCAAAACAATTATAAAACATGGCACTTTTACCCCCCAACCCCTTAAACTAGAAGATGGAAGTTTGTATGAGACTTCCGCAAAGATACTAGAGAGGTCTGAAAAAATTGAAATATGCGAAATAGCGAAATGGCCAAGCCACATATTTTGCCTAAGCTGTAGAGTTTTTGAAGTTAGGGCGCGTAGAGTTAGAAGCTTGGCTCTACATGAGGTCTGATAACTTTTTGACAGTGCGAGCCATAAGGGTCTTGGCAACAACATGAAAATGTTTTTGGTCGGATATCATTCATTTAGAATAGAAAAGCTTCTAAACAAATTTTCAAAGTACCAGGCTCACATAAAAGCAAAGAGATTGCATTCAAAATTTCTTCGTCGAATACGACTCTTTGCTGGACAATAACTATCTGAAAATCGCTTGCGTTCGACAGCAATATAATCTGTCACACTCGCACAGCACAATGGGCATGAAATGTAAGAGTAAGACGCGCTTCTGTTCGAGACGAAGCCGCGACGAAGCCGCGATGTTCTAAGGGTGCCACCAACTGCCAACTATTATTGATAACTATTGATAACCACACTTTATTTCAATGGAAGATTCGGAGAAATGTGATTTCGAATATTTATCTCACATTGTGTTTTAATTAAAATCGAAGGTCACTCTACGTATATGGTGTTGTGTAACGACTGGTGTAATGATTGGTGTAAACCACTAGGAAAGAGTGCTTGTGAAACTCATTACGAAGTTCACTGGCCTGGGGCCTGTCATTTTCAAACATGAGGAAGACAAAACCACCATAAAATTATTGAATGGAGGGGCTTTGTCTCCCCCGTTCAGGGGAGCTACGGCCACTAGCAACATCCCTTTGTCTCCCCTAGGGGAGACACAGAGGGAGACACGGCCCCGAAGGGAAATAATAGGGCATTCTAATAAATTCAAAGTTTATGAAGAGATAAATGCATTATTATTTATATTTAAAAACAGATTTTTATTATATCGAATTTTCCAAAAAAATAAAATTCACAATGAAGTATTTTTTATATTTTACCGTCATTAAAATTAAGCATTAATTTCATAATTTGTGCCTTAATATAGACTCGCACTGTATAGTATAATAGAAAATATATTTAAAATTTTATGATTTGATGAAAATCGACTAGTATTTCCTATTTCATTTCATTCTTTTTGTCAGCTAAAAAAAGTCTCGAGTCTAGGAAAATGAAGACAATTCTGAAGCACTCCATTTCTAAGTTTATTTAAATAAATAATTTCGATTTAAATTATCTGTCCACCACTGTAATATTTTATCAACCAAGTTGAAGGAAAATATTAACTTGCGAGACCGCAATGCTTATGACATCGTTTGGCAAATGGCAACCTGCATGACCCAATTTAGGCGCACATACCAGTACCTATCCGATGTTATGATTGCTATGTCCTGCGTGCTCGCGGGTATCGATTTCACCGCGCGTGGCACCGCCCGGGACCACCGACTGCCTCATACAGTACTACAAGGAAACAGTCCTTGGAACCTACTCAGTTCCCTTACACGGAAAAGTATACTCGCAAGAACCCTGCCTGTCTCATCAATATTAATGTGAAGCGAAACAAGCTTTATGATATGACAGATTAGCATATTGTTGTTGGTGAAACGGGGTTCCCGCATTGTCCTAGTACGGTGAATGATTAGGGTAGGTCAGTCATCCTTCACCATCGGGAAAGATCTTCGACCCACCTACGTAATCTACTATTGAAGCCTTACTATCGTTAGAAAGGCGGGCATTCAGGCGATTCAGGCACTTAGAGCAAAAGTTTAAAAGTACAGCAAAAGCTCTCGAATAAAATGTATGATTTAAACTCAAGATAAGAAATTCCTTTCCGACTCGTGCTTCCCTGAGGCTATAATTAGAATGCAGTAAACTAGATACAACAATGTCTGTAGAAGTTATATTCACTGTCATTACTAGTAAACTTTGAACCATAATACAACTGGTGAAATTATACCGTTTTCTAGTCATTTTAACTAATTTCTATGTTTTGAGCCTTGACAATACGCCTACAGTTAGTTGCAAATAGTTATTGTGTACTTTGATAGTATACCTAGGTATAGGATAAGTCACGCGACACCGAGGTAAGTATACTTATTCGCGAATTTCTTTGTTTAGTCTAACTCCTAGATTCCTGAAATGACAGCGTCTTTGATTTCACTTGACTCGAACAAAGTGTGTTTTGCTCAAAATTAAACTACGAATAGATACTTAATTGGTTTTTTTTTTTTTATATCATGGCGAACGCTTTTATTCATCGTTTACCGAGCTTCGAATACTGCAGACAGACGGGTTGGTAAGTAGGTGTTCTCAGATGAAGTTCGGCACATACAAATGGGGAGCATGACCTACTTACTTACTATAAAATAATGTGTTTTTTATGAATAGAATTAAGATGGTGAAAAAATAATTTAAGTTAATTATAAGTATTTCAACGATAATCGATTGTAACTAACTATTTATTAAGTAGGATAATTGAGTTTTGTTGTTTTTTTTTACTAGGTAGTTCTTTGCAGAAAATAGCCATTACTTCAGAGTTAGAGCCATACCGCACTGTCGACTAGTCGCCGAGCGACTGTCGACAGCGACTGTAACTTCTACTAGTTTATATGAACGCGTACGCACTGAGTCGCCCGGTCGCTGGACGACTCTGAGTCGTCGGGAGACTAGCCACGCCTCCCAGTCGTTCGGCGACCGAGAGATACATGGGTTCAAATGGAAGCGTACGCACTGCGAGCGACTGTCGCGTCGACCGGGCATCATCGCGCACAAAATGACTTTCGATACTAAAGATTTTATATTATAAAGAAACAACAGTAGGAGGAAATAGTGGAATTATTTGAAGGTGAAGGATTAACAATCGAAGAAAAAACTTTAGGTAGGTACGTAGATATTAACTTTATGATATTATTTTTTACTTTTTAAGAGTTAGCTCTTTTGGGTCGCGGTTTAAAATTTTATTATTATTTATGAATTCTGCCCATGCTATCTGCTATGGCAATTGGGTCAATTCTCAGTCCTAAAATTATCAGAAAACATAGGTATATAGTCATCATCATATCACTGTATGATATACCACGTCGCGTACAGGGTTACCAGATGGTATATCTAAAAATCCTGACAAAGAGCCTGATTTCTACTAAAAGGTCCTGACATTTTGCTAAAACCCCCACACGGCTTACGATAACACATAGTAGACAAAACTACCTAATAAATTAATACTTTTTCTTGTTTCAATGACGTAAAAAATCACATTTTAAGTACTTAGATGAAAAGTTTTCATTTTTAAGTTTTAGTTTTTGATTGTTCATAATTTTAAATGTGAATTTTTTTAAAATTGATTATTTATTGCAAAGTTAGTTGATTCTGTACGACTGTACCAAAAACACTACACGCACAGTTTAACAATCCATACAGTTGTTAAACGATGTACTTGCGCAGAGGCAAGATTACAAAAGCCTGTTGATTTCGGTCAAGTACCTACCGGACCGAAATCAACAGGTTATTAGAGTATCGTTTTTGAAAAAGCGAGACTACAAAAGCCTGTTGAACTCGGCCAGGTACTTGAACGAAATCAACTATTTATTAAATATTACTAAAAGCTATAGCTTTTAAAAGTATTTTTTTTGGTTGAATAAATAAATTATACTTTATTTCCAATCTACAATGTACTTTTTCGTCTACCTAATTATAGCAACCAATACTTTATTTAAAACAAAAAAAAGTGGCAACCCTGTTTGCGACCGTGTAAAACGCCAACGTGCATTAATACATTATTATTCCCGTCAATTGGTAATGCGCTGGAACTTGTCACATTAACAACCACGTTCACGTGATCCGAAACTAAAAATGTCATGAAACAAGAGCATTCTAATAGGTAATCTAATAATATTAATTATTGAATTATTATTTTCAATAAGATAGGGTCTAGCTAGGTATGTAAAAAGTTAACAATTGTTTTTCGTTTTTGAGGTTAAAATCATGGCCACCAAGAGCATTACCAATTGACGGGGATAGTACCTCTGCGCGTGATTTTTTTGCAGGCTACATTTACCTCTAGCTGATTTTATTGATTACTCTAATAAACTAGAAAACCATTTAAGGTGGAATTTTTGTTTGTGTTGGAAACAATATTTTAGAGAAATTATTTCGCGTATTAAGTACTTATAAGTATAATTTAAATTACGGTCTTTCTCAAGTTTCCCTAAAACTGTTATGATAAAGAGTGTTCATCCAAATGCAAATATATTGCAAAATAAAATGTAATAATAAAAAACTGAAAAATCCAAAAATAAAATGTTACGTAAACATCTGGCAGTGCAACTCATGTACTGTACTAACATGTAATGTACCTACATGTAAATGTACAAAGCTACTTGTAAATGAATGATTACATAATAATCGCATTTATTTTCTTTTTCTTTTTTAACAACCGTTGCAAATTTGCGACTGATAGCGTATCTAAATAAAGTCTATAAAATACAACAAATGATTTTCCACACATAGATTACGAAATAAACTGTTAATAATAAATAATAATTTCATAAAGTTATTAATCTATTTTTAATTAACGATTTAAGTAAGTATAAAAGACATATGACAAACTGTCAAAAACTGTTTACATACTAAATAAGACAAGTAATAAGGATAGATAGACTTTAGGCACCCTCGTCCCCACCCATATCAAAGGCGCTTAACAACTATATGGATTGTAAAACTGTATCGAGTCGCCCGTCGACCATTGCCCGTGCGTTTTTAGTTGCAGTCGCCGGGAGACCGAGTCGCTCGTCGACCAGTCGACAGTGCGGTTTGGCTCTTAAACGCAGCTATTCATTCTGAACTAAAAAATACAAATGGTTTTTAGGTGAGCTTCTTAGTTAATTTACATCCTCCAAAATTAAATAATGTAATTAATTCGAGAAATGGCAATTACTTGTTTTGTTTATGATCTCTTTGAGCTAAAATAAACTTCCTAGAAATCTCTTACCCAAAAGGATGCTGTAAGTTACGCAAGTAATGGAAAAAAAATATTTGAGTATCCGAAGAAAAATGTTCGCCTTATGTAAATTCGCGACTTTCAAGGGAATTGCTTTCGCAATCGATTTGCGATAAAGCTTGCTTCAGTCAACCTTTTTATTGCTCATCAATTTAGCTACCTTTGTCTGATCGCGTTTTTGTTGGAAAAACTACTAGTAAGTACTTACCTAAGTATTCACAAAGCTACGAGTATTTCTAACATAATGTTGTGCTTCAGTCTTTACAACAACTAGGTACGATCTAGGTCTGTTATTCTTTTTAAAAGCTCATTTGTTCATTAATCCTATCGATCTACTTGAACTCAATATAAATTTACAGACAGACATATAGTTAGGTAGGTACAATAATATGTGTAACAATGAAACGTGATACGCAAAAATGTCAGTACAATCCAGAAAAAAGTTGAACCAGTCGTGTGGTGTTGTGAATTCTACGTTTCAACAAATAAATAGATTTTAACTAAAGAAAACAGTTATTATAGGCAGATGTTTCACGCTGAATATTCACAGGTAAAGTTGCCTTCTTTAAGCGTTACTGCACGTAATTGTAACCAGCCCGGCAGATACAGACGGAATCTGATTCCGATTTCCGAAACGGGATATCGATAATGTATGAAAATTCCGAATGGAAAAATACCGCATGTGTGTGGTAGGTCCATAGATTTGTATGGATTTGTTGCGTTCGAATTCGGAATCATTCCGATTCGGAGTTCCGTATGTGGGTGTGTGTGGCCGCAGGCTTATGCATAAAATATGTTCGATTCCCTGCAGCTACAGCCAGTTCGTTCAATTTGTATCACACCACTAGAACCGCAACACAAGGAAGTTTCTTTTCATTGTTACCTGAATTGTTGTACTTACTGTACGCAACGGTCGGTGCTTATGTTTTCTTTGCTACCTATATTGGGTCGTTTAACAATATCGCAAGCAATTTTATCAAAGCTCTTTTATAGTGCAAATCGCTCCTATTATTTTGTAACTGGTTTAATAGGTACTTAATGTATAACGCAATTTATTTATAGTACCTAGCTAGGTATACGTAATTCAATCAGTAGGTACTGAAGCTCCCTGTTATGCAGGAAATTACGAAAAATATAAGTATAAGCAAAGGTGAATGCGCAAGTTAGTACATGGAAAATTACCCGAGCCCGGCACAAATGAAACATATCTCAGATATTAGGTATTTTGTAAAACAACTTAGGTGACCTCTCTGATCGGGAAATAAGTAACACAGAAAAAAAACCGCATTGATTTTGCTTCATGCGCTAGTATTTTAGTTAACGATTAATACCAAATCTCGATTAAAAATTAAAAGATGAAATAAGTATTTCAACATTACACGCATAAGAAAAAATATATTTTTCATTATAAGCGGTAAAAATAAGTGTTTACTAACTATTCATGTTATTGCAAAAAATATTAGAGTTTACCTGCAACGTTCACGACTCACTATTGTAAAGAAAGAAAATACAATTATTTACACACACTAAAAAACAATGGGATATCTTTAATTGGGTGACTGGAAATAAGTAATAAAGGTCACTGTTAATGGGATACTTACATACTAAAACCGGCAGCGGTTTATTTTTTTGGCGACAAAATAACTAAACGGGCGACAAACTGTGGGTTACAAAAAATACGTAAAACGAGCAACTACATGTGGGAGATAAATAATTTAAATGAGTGACAAAAATACTAAGCGGGAGACTATCTGTTATACCAAGTAGATAACTCATTTAAGCTGCCCAACATGTTATTTTTGTCACCTCGATTAGGTTAATAGTCCTCTATTTCAAATAAAATTTTCAATTTTTTATGTGCCCAAGGTTGTCGCCCAAATAGAAGGTCGGCCGTTCTGAATAACTATACCTAGTTGCTCAATTTGTATTTTATAGTCACCCATTTTCAATATTTGTAGTTGACTTCAGTCCGTCGCCCATTATTTCAGTACGCTATATTCAGTATTTATGATATATTTTTTGTTACCTGATTAAATACTACCCAAAAACTATTACTACAACCTTAGAGCATCGCGGCTTCAAAGCGCGTCTTACTCTAACCCCCTTACTAATAAAGATTGAATAGCAGATGTATAGTTACACAATGGTTACTCTCTGTCAAACTCATGGAAATAGTACCTCCTTGGTCAAACTATTTGAATTTGACATTAAAAAGAAAGTGACAAAACACTGTGTAACTATGCAGCTGCTATACAATCTTTAAGACTACAACAATATCATTTTAAATAAACGAATAAACAAATGCACGTTCCGTTTGTGCGCACATTGATTTTTTTTTAATTACAGTTTTGTCATGGAAAAACATGTTTTGTTTTTTTTACTATTTTAGCCACCGATCATAGGTACTAAAATCTGAGATAGGTTTTATTTGCGCCGGAGCTCGGGCATTTTTGCTCATTTGCCTTTGCTTATACAGGGTTATGTGTAAAACACCAGCAACCTCGCAGGAGTAGATTACTATCATCATAAACAACAACATTTTTTCTACAACATTTCCGAAAACAGACAAAAAAAATCGACTCTTCATACAAATGTGCGCACAGCTGATCGAGTTTTGTATAAAAAGTCGATTTTTTTTATCTGTTTTTGGAAAAGTCCTAGAACAAATGTCGTTGTAAGTATATGATGTTACTAATCTACTCCTGCGAGGTTGTTGGTGTTTTACAAATAACCCTGTATATTTTTAATCTGAAAAGAGAAAAAGTTTTACACTTTTGTTAACTGCTGAACTAATGTTCTCTATTTTTAGTTCAAAATGTTTTTCTATAACTAAACTTTTCAGTTTCACGTTTTTGCACACAGCCCCCTAATGTGCTCGCTCTATCAATCGAACATCCAGCTCTACCGCAAATTACTCATCAACCTATGACGTTTACAAAGGAAGCTTTCTGCAAATGCAACCATGGCACCCATGGTACAATAAAATACTGACATAAACTTCAAATTCACTCACACAGACTATAAAATTTATTATGAGTCGGGTCATTTAGCAGCCAAAGCCTTAAATAAATTCCTACTGACACCGAACAGCAAGCAAACGAAGCCGCAGCCGCAGGCGACCAATAGTCATTAAATAATGCGCCTCGCACAATACAACGACCTTTTAAAACCTTTTGCATTAACTCAGTGTGTAATTCATCTTCATGGTTGTTACATCATCGCAAATTTTACCATAACCGAGATGTAGGTAGCGACTGATTATGAAGAGACATTTTTTATATCATACTTTTTGAAGAAGAGTCATGTAATAATAATAAATAACTAATGAAGTGTTCACCTAGTGGTCGAAGAAAGAGCATGATTTTAAATTCAATATTGAAAAGAGAAAACAAAACATAATAGGTAGGTAATTACGAACTCGCGTGTTTCCAGTTTTTTAGCTAGTTGCTGAACTAAACAAAATAAGAGAGAAAATTATCAGACAAAGGTACTTAACTGTTTTTGTCTATAAAATGGTATTCAAAAGTAGTCTTCAAAATTTAAAATTAAAATTTAAGAAAACGAATTTAATAAAGACGTTACAATCGTGTGTCCCTGGAAACGCGTTACGAAGCGTGCCAAGCCGCCGACTTTCAGCAGAACGAATCATTTCAGGAGTCACAGTGCTGGCTGAAATGCCGCCCGGATTGAACTGCTGCGACGATGATACAATTCACTGCGACTCTGCTGCCCTTCCTCCTTATAAGAGTCTGTTACTTAATCGTCGGTTTTGTGATATGAGAATTCTTTGTTGGGTTAAGTGAAACTATAGTTTAAATGTTTGCTTTGCACTCGCGCCGATTGCGTAGGTAAGCATTGTAGTCGGTATATTATTATAGGTAGATTTTGAAGCGCTTTTTTGCACGTACTTTACGTCTAGTCTGATTTGCGATAAGTAAGTAAGTAAGTAATTTATTTATTAGCTATTATATTCTAGGGAGTTCTAATTTCTAGTTTTCCAAAATTTATTAAAGAGAATTCTATTTACTCTAAAGAAAGTTGAATAGTCATCAGTATCTACTGGGTCATCTTGTGTTCGGTGTTTGTATAAAAAAAAATGATTTCTGTGTAATAATATACAAATAAATATCAACCTATTTGAGAATTTTTGTTTCTAAATTTTCATTCATAAATAGTTTAAATGCATGTAAACATTGTGCGCTTTCTAGAAAAATGCTTAAGATTTTGTATCTATTTCGGATCTAGAGGGTCGGATGTGAAATCTCTACTGCTGTTATAATTATTATTTTAACAATTAGAAATTATTAAAATGCTTGCGAATTGCGACATCATGCGTTTGTATGTGATGTTTTGAAACGGTCGTTCAACTAAGTATAATGTGCATGCAAGAATTTTCTATCAAAGCCTTTTTATTACAAATCATCCCTATTATGTTTTAACTGGCGTAATACATAATGTGAAACGCAATTAGTTACCTATATTGTAAGTAATTCCATCAGCACTGAATCACACTGAAAACCTCAAAGTTAGTAAGTAACCTCATAAGTATATTAAGCAGGAAATTACGAGAACACATCTTAGTATAAAACAAATCCCGACTGCAAAATGATTTTTAACTGAAAGAGAAAAACAGTTTCAGTTATTTTACTGACGTAGATGTCTGTGATTTTTATACTTAATAGAAATAATTTGTGTAGTTTAAATAAAAAATGAAAAAACTTATTATTATCAGGCGGCTGAGTGCTCCAAGCTCGGGGTCAGCGCGGAGAAGGGCCCGTGAGCGGCGCCTGGCGCAGCAGACGCGCGCAGAAGGCGAACGACTAGCGCGCGAGCGCAGGGAGCAGCGGGCACAAGAAAAGAAGGAGTTACAGCGACAGGTGACGATAGTCTACGTAATGTGTTACCCTTAATAGAAAAGAAGGCATGCCAGCGGCAAGCCTGGGGTGAGGGCGAGTGACTTGCGCCGCCCGTAGGAAACAGGAAGAGAACACAAGATGCCTACCTACTTTGTGTTTAATTATTACTAGGTCAGAAAGCACGCAAGCGGCGCGGGCGCGGTGGCGGTGTAGTTGCTGGTTGTTTGCGCTGGCTGCACAATTCGTGCGCAGAAAGCAGTGGTAGCGCAAGAAAGGTACACCCTAGGTATGTTTGACATTTTTTTTTATTATGAACAGATTTCAATAATCATGAGCAAAGCAGCCTCCCTACTCAAATGTACATTCTACATTGTCATTCTATTACTTATTCTAGTGTTAATTTTAGTAGAAAGGCCATTTGAGTAGGCCTTCAGGCCCTCTGCGCCTAAGGATATCGACGAGCTTCAGTGATACATTGCCTTTGTCGTTCCTGTACGACTATGGTTGCAGGACTTGTGTGCTACGAAGAGTAAAAAATCTGTACCTAGCGCGCAAGTGTGGGAATATAGAAGCAGAGGTAGGTTAGTTATGTTTTTAGACAAACTATATTTTCTAAAATAGAAACACTCATAGGTAGGGTAATCAGATCTAATAAGGGGATTTCCTGACTTCTTCCCTGACTTTTCAGCAAATTTCCTGACATTTTGTACACCTATGTACAACATTCTTCATTTAGTTGACTTTTGATGTTTTTTTCTCACCAAAATAATTAACAAATTATATGTTTTCATTAAGTACCTAACTACTTACACTTTTTGGTATTTCAAAAATCCCTGACAACTACAGTTCTTCTCTGTTTTCCTGACGGATGCCTAAACTTCCTGACATGTCAGGAAAATTTCTGTCATCTGGTAACCCTACTCATAGGCTAGTTTATTATAGAACGTATAAAAAAACTTCAATGAATAAGTATTCCAATCGCTAGTATTGTCAGTCCCTGATAATGTCAAATCAATTTGACTACTACGAGTAAGTTTGATCATGAGGAAGGAAGGAGCTGGATAGCGTAGAAAGCATTTGAGGTAATGATTTTTTATTTCCAAATAAAACATTATATTATAATAGTCTTAATATTAACGATAGAAAAATTAGAAAACGTTTTACGTATACGTCACGTCACGTCACATAACAGTGGTCAATAAATCATGTATTGACGCGCCGAGAAAGCTATATTTAAGTTGTCGTGAAACTACCATTGTTTAGTTTGACGTAAACGTTAACAGGTTATAGACCATAAAAATATACTTGTAATGTGCCGTATGGAAGCGATGATTAAGTAATGCTAATAATTATTCTTATAGGAGTTCCAACAATGAAGATTTATATCTCTACTTATTCATGACAGCTTAGCATCTCTATTAGTTTAGACTTTTATTTAATAATATTCATCTAACTTTTCATTGTAAGTTTGTGGTAAAATCAAAACTAGAAACACTAAGTTGCCTAACGCCAACGATATTTCTTTATACCCTTTAGACACGCCATTTTATCCTAAAAGACACTTTTTATGTTAGACTTTCTATAGGTAGGCTTACTATACATATTGATTTAGTGTAGACCAAGTCTTACTTAATCCGCATTCTCTTCTCGGAATTTGCTTTTCAGTTCGTCAAAGATCGAATACAATACACCCCGAGTTATAAGTGTAACCAGCGATACACCCACGCCAAAAAGTCTTTTGAAGTTACAGTCTATTTACTATTCATTCAGTAAACAGGTTCAGAACAATTCATAAAATATTAACTATTAAAATGTCATATCATGGTCAGCCTTAAACGTGTAGTCCTCCGCCTTTCCGTTTGTATTGGGCATCTAGCACATTTGCAATTTCTGTACTCCCGTCGTAATCGACATCCTATTATCAGACAACACCCATTGCCAGCACCTACGCAATGTATGGAAGTACACACTTTAGTGCCTTATTGTGCATACCGAATGTTTATGGCTAGTAAAACAATTGAACACTACGAAAATTATGGAAACTATGTTAATCGTGGTGTCAACACTGTCAACACTACACGTCAGATATTTATGGAATCACATTTCTTTATTTAGGTTAGTGACATAGTTCATTGTGGAAGTACATAAAGTGATATAACAAAAAAAAAAATAAAAAATGATAACAAATGCCCATATGATTCGATTCATAGGAAAACGCCTAAACTTTTCACTTTTCATTTTGCCTTTTATGTCTATACATAAAAGGCAAAATGAAAAGTGAAAAGTTTAGGGCGGTCGTATATTTGTATGCGTAAAAGAATCGCTTGGAACAAATGAATTAACAGGTCATCTTAGGTTGGTATAAGTAATTTAATTAGCTTATTTTTATTTACATTACACGAAAACAATACGACTTCGAGGCTTTGTCGTGTCTTTCTTTGTTGAGACTCATTTAAAAGCAGATTATTTTGTTGTAAGCTTAGTACCTAGTACCTACTGTTCAATGTGATTAATTTAACAATATGCAACAAAAGTGATTAACTTCAGAGCGCTTGCTCAAAACAACGTATTTTAATTTGTAAAATTTACCCATTTTTAAACATTCTCCAGTGAAGTTGCATAATTAACAGTCGGAGGCATGCATAAAGAAAGTGACATTATGAATGATTTGAGTTATATGCCTCCGACTGCATGTTATAATGTTGCCTTTAATATTTAATCTTGTTTCCATCTTTTCAGTTGACTTGTCTTTTTATGCAGGCGGGTTTTTAATTTTTTTGAACTTATTTTTTATTTATTTCTTTTTAGTTATTATTTATTACAATCCTGATATACCTTTTTGATATTCTTATAATGAGCCCTTAAATTTGACACCCATATTGCAGTATTCTAAAAAAAAATTTTTTTTACCCCTACGTATAATAGCACCGTGCAGCCGCCATGTTGGTTTTTTTATAACGCCACTTTCTTAAGAACACTTGGGCTAGCAAGACAAATCTAACGATATGTTAATCATGGAAATCCGTTCAGCCGTTTAAAAGATATCAGGTAATAAAGAATATTACATACAAACATACAAGATACGCGCGAAAAACATAACCCTCTTGCAGTCGGGTAAAAATAACCTTGTATAATCCATAGTGATGTGTTCGGTGGTAGGCTCGCGAGGAGCTGGCGTCGTACGAGCCGTGGGGCCGCGCGGGCGGCGGCGCCCGGAACGCGCGGGGCGTGCGCTTTACCAACCTGCGCGACAAGGGCATCTACCCTGAGGACGAGCTAAGGGTAAGAGCATTCATCATAAACACATCAGCCGATACTTTGGGGAGGTCTATGCCGAGCAGTAGTATCATCCGGTGGATATCATCATCATAATATCAGCCACACAACACCCACAGCTGGATATAGGTCTCCCCCAAGGACCTCTACAACGATCGGTGCCCGCGCTGCCCGCATCCAGTGGCATAGCATGCGCTCCGAAAGGGAGCGAAATAAGTTAATTGTTTATTTCGTAAAAAGTAAAAAAATGATGTGATGGAGTGGGTAATCAATCTTACGCATGATTACATTTGGCTATATTTTGGAGAACCAATAGCCAACTGTAAAATGAGTGGAAACTCATTTTGCAAGTATTTCTGTAAGTACAAAAAGTTTCATAGTCAAGAAACAGACTACTCCCTTGGGGATCGTTACATAGGTACATCACCCTCTAAATTTATTTTATATGTTTTTTTTAAACAATGAAAGTACTCGTAGTCTGCGCCGAAAGTCGCTTACCACTTTAGTACTTTTTCATAGCAAATTTCTTACAATTTGGAATATTATGTAGGTACCAAAGTGCTTAGCAACTTTCGTTCTTGACCGTACCTAACATTAGTT
Organism: Agriphila geniculea; assembly: GCA_943789525.1. Taxonomy (NCBI): domain Eukaryota; kingdom Metazoa; phylum Arthropoda; class Insecta; order Lepidoptera; family Crambidae; genus Agriphila; species Agriphila geniculea. The sequence continues at coordinate 12,508,092 of OX038882.1, read as the reverse complement.
GAGTGCTAAATATTGTAAAGCACCACTAACGCAGTAAAAACTAGTAAAAAACTCGTGCGTGTTGACCAACGTGTCTGTTTTAATTTTCAATGGAAACTTTTAACATTGCGAGACTATTCAGTTACTAATAATACACCACATTTTCGAAATAATGCTATGATTTATTAGACTTATAACCTTTTACGTTAAAGGAAAGGTCACGTTAGCTTGCCGATGGACGTGGAAAGCTTTCATGAAACCTTCACACATTGATTAAGTGTATTAAATTTCCATACGTATCCATTTAGGTACATATTCCATGTCTTAAATAACTGGCCTTGGTATCTCAGAAAAGTATCGTTAATTCGAATTTATCGTTTCTTATCAATCATCTTAACCGTACCTTACAGGTTTACTCGGTAATTGTTATTCAAAAGTGATAACTCAAAGGCAAAGGGTCATAAAAGTTTCTGTATGACATAACGACGAGTGAAGATCGCATCGGCGGCGTTTCTTTCTCTCCTTGGTTGACATAACAGTATTTACATTTTTACACAATTTAGCCATCATTTGCGGGCGCGGGCGTGCAATCAATGCGTTCTGGGAGCCCCACGCGTGTTACTACAAACATGAGTACTTACAAATCTTTTCTTCATCAAGTGTTTACTTATGGAGATGGTTGTTAATGGCTTTTTTACATCCGCGTTCAATAGTAGACGAGATTTAATGAATGCTTGCTTATACAATATGCGATGATGAAAAAATAAAATGTTATTTAAATTAACTTTTATTTCTTTTGATGTTTTGTGTTAAGATAATGTTGGAACATTACATTGTTCAATTATTGACACATTCATAATAGATTTTTTATTTTGTAAATAGGAATTAGGCATCAGAACAACCAAAGTTCGAATTGTGACTTACTTGACTATTTGCTAACATTATTGATTTCAAAGCAAGGAAAAACTAAATTGAAAGATAATCGGTTTTCAGGACTAAAGCAAAATGTTTTTTAAGAGAAGTTATAATTATAAGTTATAATTAAGCGTATAAAGTTTTGTTTTGGAATAGCTTTAATGGACAGTTAGTTTTCTATTAAGGAATAGAAAACTAACTGTCCATTAAAGCTATTCCAAAACAAAACTTCCCAAGGGGGAACAGTGCTGTTTTTATTCGCATTTATTATATTAAAGTTAGGATGGTGTCCAATTCCACCTTGGTTAATATCCAATTTGGTTGATGGTTCCGTTCCAGGGTGTCTGCCAGTACGAGCCGTTCTACAGATTCCCCACCCCCCGGCACCGCTACCGGCGCACGCCGGTGCGCCTGCGCGAGGACCCGCAGCTCTGCTACGCCTTCAACCTGCGCCAGAGTGTCGACAACGACTTACGGTATAAACAGACCCCCGTCCAACAACAGAACTACAAACAAATTTTGGGTAAGTATTCATGTGCCTACCTATTTAGGGTTTTATGCATGCCATATATTTTACCCCAATGCTAATCCGGTGCGCCTGCGCGAGGACCCGCAGCTCTGCTACGCCTTCAACCTGCGCCAGAGTGTAGACAACGACTTACGGTAAGTATAAGTCAGACCCCTGTCCAACAACAGAACTACAAACAAATTCTGGGTAAGTATTCATGTACCTATTTAGGGTCTTATGCATGTCATATATTTTAACCCAATCACACCCCAGGTACTCCATAGAAGCGTCGCGTTTCAACTCCTATTACAGTACGAGGCATATAACTTGAAATCGGGTGGGGATTGCGCGAAACGCGTATTTTGGGTATGCGTAGCGGTGAGGGGCGCGGGCGGTGGGAGAGGGGCGCGCGCTATTAGTCGCTCACAAGAGCACATGCGCGAACTTATCCCCGACTTTATTACGTACACAGACGCTACACAGTAGCGTTTTTGCACACGCGCAACTGTGTGCGTGTGTCAGAAATTGTTTAAAAATTAAACAACTTAAACCACTTAAAGCAAATCATTTGGTTTATGATAAAAAAAAACCGGTCAAGAGCGAGTCGGACTCGCGCACCGAGGGTTCTGTACAATCATAAATATATTTGAATATGTTACTTTAGTACAGTCTTTAATAAAAAAAGTAGGATAAACGGCAGACAGGTGGAAGGGCGAACCACAGCTGCTTATGGTGACTGAAAAACGTTTCAGCCACTCCACATTGCAAACTGTTTATATTACTAAGTAGGAACTTATTCTTCGTTTATTTGTACGGCAAATAGTAATCTTTACACAAACTACTATCACATAGAATTATTTCAGATTTTTCTCTTTGCAAACTTCGGAGATAAGGGGGGAACGGTATTTTTTTACATTTTTCATCATAAGTCGAAAACTGTGCGGCCTAAGAAAAAAAACCGGCCAAGTGCGTGTCGGGCCACGCGCCTTAGGGTTCCGTAGTTACCTTATACCATACCATATTTAATACCACCTATCATTTTTCGTCTGTAAAAATAACTTTGTTTTTCACAGTGTTGGTATGAATGACAAAGTTATAATTGCGGTTTTGGAAAATGTGCTATATCTCAAAAACTAATTACTTTATCTCGTTCAAACCAATTTTGGTTGAAAGTGTTTATTAAGATCTACAGTATATATTTTTTTTAGATTTTTCACTATCTTATTTCAAAAGTTAAAGGGGGGACACACACATTTTACCACTTTGGCGGTGAATATCATTCAAACGGTTGACTTTGAGAAAAAGTTGTCTTAGGAACCTTAATGTCATTTTTAAAGACCTATCTATAGACACCCAACACGTGTTGGTTTGAAGAAAAAAATTTTTTTCAGTTTCAGTTCCATGTATGGGGAGCCCCCCTTAATCTTTTATTTTTCCTATTTTTGTATTAAATTCGTTAAGCGGTTAACAGAATACATCAACCTACCAAGTTTCAACTTTGTAGTCTTAATACTTTCGGAATAAAGTGGCTGTGACATACGGACAGACAGACAGACAGACAGACAGACAGACATGACGAATCTATAAGGGTTCCGTTTTTTGCCATTTAGGCTACGGAACCCTAAAAAGAAAAAAATGTTTTAAAATGTGCAAACAGCGCTCTTTCATATGATACCCCACATGCCCTAGTCACCTCACTTCAAATTTTTAAAACCCCTTTTCAGTCCCTGTTGAAAAAAAATATTGATTTTTTTATTTCTTTCTTATTTGCAAAATAGTTGGGCAAATGTCATCTTAAACTATTCCAAATTTCAAGTTGATACCATTAGTAGTTCTCGAGATATCCAGCTGTGACACACAGACAGACTGAGTCACACCATAAGGGTTCCTTTTTTACCATTTTGGTACGGAATCCTAAAAATAACAATCAAATACCACACTTAATTCATATTTCGTCTTTAAAACTATCACTATTTCAATCAAACCAAATTAAAACGATTTAATTAGCAAGTTAACTTCAACAATAGCAAAATACTTAGCTTTTATCCAATAAAAAGTACTCAGAGCCAGATTTCACTGACAGGAGGCCGAGTTGTGTTGCTCGGCGGCTCGAATAAGAATAGAATAATTCCACTGTCCGTTCGCCAACGTGGCGTAAACAACCCACTCTGCCCCGCCTCTGACAACCGGAAGTGTTTGTGCAAAAATAGTTATAATAGTCAATCTTCAATCGATAATTATTTGTAAAATTCCGGATCACTTAACCGGAAATGGCTACAAAAATCACCATGTGAACTAACAATTTATACTGAAAATCAGTTTGTAAGTAAATATTAATAAATTATTAATTGGATAGTGCTATAAAAATAATTATTTAATTTGCTTATTTTGAATAAAGGACGTTAAATATCTCACACGTGCTATTGAATGAGCCTACGAACTGGCCTACGAACTCGCGCGGTGGGCGCCGGTGGGATGAGATAGTTGATTGTGGGGCGGGGCGGAGAGTTTCCTTTCTGTACGGTAGTACTTATATCTATTCTGTGCCCCAATGCTAATCCGGTGCGCCTGCGCGAGGACCTGCAGCTCTGCTACGCCTTCAACCTGCGTCAGAGTGTCGACCACGACTTACGGTATAAATAGACTCCCGTCCAACAACAGAGCTACAGACAAATTTTGGATAAGTATTCATGTACCTATTTAGGGTTTTATGCATGTCATATATTTTACCCCAATGCTAATCCGGTGCACCTGCGCGAGGACCTGCAGCTCTGCTACGCCTTCAACCTGCGTCAGAGTCGACAACGACTTACGGTATAAACAGAGCCCCCGTCCAACAACAGAACTACAAACATATTTCGGGTAAGAATATGTTTGTAGTTCTGTATTTAAGGCATTTTAGGGTTTTAAGCATGTCATAATTTTTTACCCCAATGCTAATGTAAATTGCTTAACTAACTTTAACAGTGAGACTTCATATGTTATATTCTATGTTTTTGCTATCATTACAGGCTATTGCTCAGATCCTATCTAAATAATAAAATCTAGGTACATTGCATTGTAGGTCTAAACTCAAAAAAATGTTCAAGATACATGTCGCACCGCATCTTATCGACATTAACCACGTGACATACAGTCGATGGCAACCTTGCAAATATCCGCGAGTGACTGTCTAGCCTAGTGGTTAAGTTTTACTTAACCACTATTTATATACGAATAGGCTATAAATTATACCTATATCTGCGGTTTCGTTAAAATACCAAACTCTTACAGGCAGCTTCTTAAAAAGGGTGAGGTATTGGCAATTTATCTTAAAAAGGCCCATGAATATTGATCAAGAAGAAAGCTGCCTTTGTTAGCGTGGGTGTGTAAAATTCTTCATTGGTCACGGTAATTGATTAGGCAGATCTACGAAATAATAGCTATTCATAAAGATAATATATTACCCATCATTGTTTTAGATGACATGGTTGACACAAGAAAGAAATCCATAAAAGATGAAATAAAACAAACGTTGGACTACGAACGCAAAATGGTAAACGTACATTTTGATGTTTATGAAGTAAATTTTTTTATAAACTATTTTTATGTCGTTACAGCAAACTATGGAAGGACCATGGGGGAAACCAGGCCCCGGAGGTGCCGTATGGAGGAACCCCCGTGACGTTGGTTTAAATTTCTCGAAGTCTATGGTACCATATACCACTATTACTTAAAAATCACAACGCCTTCATTTGTTAGTGTGCTTAGATCTTCATCTTCATCATCATTACCATGTCCACCATTCCATACTACTTTTGCGATTTTGATTTCGTTTACTCCATTGGTGATATTTTTGTCTATTATTCAAACCATCCTGCGTTTATGCGTCATTCTTCGCTCTACTTGATTATATTTAAGTAACCTATATTTAATTTCACCTGTTACTTATATTAAACATCATTAAATTATTTCGTTTACAGGGTTGGACAGATAACGAAATTTTTACCAAATTACAAGGGGAAAACAAACTCTACAAGAGATCTTCGCTAGCTTTACCTAAAGTAAAGAAAGATGACGATACAAGAGAGCCAATAGAATCTGAAAAAGAAAATATGAAGCCTTCTAATGTTGATAAACTACCTGATATAAAGCAAACAAATAGCGCTAACGGTAAAAGTCCGGAACATAAAAAAGAATATGGTAATAATAATAAAGTAGTTAATGGCAACGGTAAAGGGAGACGTAGTCCGAGGAAAAGTAAGTTTGTCAAAAGACTGTCAAATGGTGACAGAGTGCAAAAAATTGTGCCTGACGATGACTGGGAAGTTTATGACGGAGAACATAATGGAGATGTTTGTAATGGTACGGAGAAGAAACTTACTCCTGAGGCTAACATTCTTCGTGTCACTGGCGGCATAGAGCTCGTCCCGCTGCTTGCGCGGAGACGGCGTGTCGGCGCACGCACATTGCCATCGAGTGACGTCACTAGAACTCCGGACCAACAATGTCAGTAAGTGTCAACCGATATGTTACATGACAACTACAAAGATGAATGATATACTTTCGAGAAAAACAACTATAAAGTTGTTTATTTGAGTTATAAATTAATATACCTACCTACTACTTTAACTGACTTACAAAACTTGCGTTGATTTATAATGATTTTTTTGAGTTTTTGTACAAATTAATTAATTATATCTGAGATAAAACTCCGAATGCGCTTTTGTGCAATTTTTTGGCAAAAATTCAGGTCATACGAAAACCGATGCTGATCATTCAATTATTGAAATATTTTATAAATACTTAAGCAATAGATGTCATTGTACATAAGTAATCGTGTTTAGGTCATCATAATTATAAAATATTTTTAGCGACGTATAGTCTGCCATAGGTAGCGCTGTTTTATATGCAATAAGGCTAAAGATTTCATACATAATTAATATTCATAATTTAATCCGATGCTTGCTAAATTATATTTACAGAATGATAGGCTTACTTCTCAATAATTTATGTCAATATAATATTTATTAATGAAAACGTTGCAGCATCCGAGCAATGTTGCAATAGTTTTTATGTAGAAACAATAATCAACGTTCACAAATTGATTTGCAATATTTATATATCGTGAATGCAAAAATTCATAATGCGTCGAAACTCCGAGGTTAACGCTCGCTGAAAAGTAAAGGCTTTTATAAGTTCCTCCCTACGTATAAAAGTCTATTTTTCGGCGAGGATCGTTTTGTAATGCTACTATAAGTATTTATTGTGGTACATCACCTACTTAACACAATCATCATCTCGTGCAATCTTCATGCTGAAGTTTAGCGGACAGTAGACAATAGTTTTTGCGATCCCATGTAGCAAAAGCTAACAAAAGATATTAAAATTAGTTCTTAGAGAAACGAGCAGCCAACCAAAAAGATAATATTTTCCATAATCTTAGATTTCTATTAAGTAATAATATCTCACTCATTATGTTTCGGCTGTCAGTCAAACGATGAGTAATTAGAAGAAAAATGCCACTAACATAATTCCATTAACACGCGTGTGTTTATTTCAATAATTTTAATAGCTTGTCCATAACATCACTCGAGTTTTCTCGTCACTGAGCGATAATGACAGGTTGTGTACTACAATATTCAGTGGTCACGTTTGACCGCCATTGAAGTTTGGCATTGCGTCACCGCTTTCTATACGCACAATATGTGAAGATTAACGGGTCTTATTAGCTTAGTAATCTATACGCCACCACACCGACTGATAATCATCTCCGACGTTGTTAGATGGGTCTCGATAACTGCATTATTTAGTGGTTTATGATATACCTCATTTGAAGTTACGTTTGAACCCATCGACCTTTTTATAGGGCTTAACAGTCGACAGATATGCAACTCCGCTGATTGGATTGAATTTTCAAATTTGATTACGGTGTTTATAACGAATTGTCATAATGCTGTTAGTGGATATTAATGATCTCTCATTGTAAGACAATAGTACCTTAACTTTAGAGAGCGCTGAAAAGTTCAAATGTTGATATGACGTGAATTGACGTGGTGTATTATGTGAATATGTCACTGTATTGTAACCTTATCAACTTATGTAGGTGGTAGGTACTTTAGTAAAACTTGGTTATAAAATTATTGATATTTTTTTTATATAGGTGGCGTGAAATCGACGTTCAATATTTGAGGGACTTGAAACATCAAATACGAGTGAAAAATCAGCAGATAGAGGTACAATCTTTTCTTTAACCTAGTTATTTATAATACGCTCTCACACCTTCGAAGCTGTTCATCCAATCAAATTTATCTTTTAATTGACGGAGCGAGCGCGAAGCGCGGGCGAAGCGTCTCCGTTTCAGCTTGGGCAAAAATGCTTTCGTATGTGTGTCGGTCCAGCTGTCCAACTGTCAGTTTGTTCTCCTCTACAGGTGGCATTTCTCAACCGATTCTCATAAAATTTTGTGAGCAGGATTCAGTTTTTCGAAATTTTCCGAAATTACTGAGATATGGTAACAACACACAACACAATAATGGTAACAAAATACTTATTTGTATTTTGTTACCATTATTGTGTGTGTGCGGCCGACGCATGTCGCCGCATTGTTATTGTTTTTTATTTCAATGCCATCGTCCGAATCGAATGTGCAACACTTAGACAAACCTCATAGGTTTATTAGTGTAAAGCCATTGTTGATATAATTGTAATGTTATTTGGATAAATAAATAAATAAAAAATAAATAATGGGAAAAATATATATTTGAGCAACTTCGTAAAATATCTCAAAAAAGTCCTTTCACGCAAATGAATTTCCCAAAACCAAGGGATTTTTTTGTATGTTTTTCTAATGTCTGTCATGTGCCTTGAATAAATAAATATAGAGGAGAAAAAAGTAAGGGAAAAATATTGTTCTATTTGTTTCCAGGATAAAAGAAAAGACTCAGCGGAGAGCGTTCGCCGCCACCACGAGACGTGGGACTCGCTATGGGGCCGGCCGGGGCACGGCGCGCCCGCGCATCGCGGCAAGTACGCGCGCAGCAACCTGGCGCAGCTGCTGTACGTCGCGCCGTTGGCCAATGCGCAATGACAAGACGCCCCGAAACGCCGCTGGCTATAAAGTGGTGTTACGATACGAGGTATTTTTGAAGAGGCTGTATCATAAACCAAATTAGTCAAAAACTGTCGAAAGACAGATATTGGAGACGGAAGCTTTTTCAGTCAAGTATACTTTTGGTGATTTACCAATACCAACAGACTTGTTAGCGGTAGGTTTATTAACTTATTTGTTCAATATTAAAAAAATATGGGATGTAATCCATCTTAGCATAATTTGCACTGAAAAAAATCAAATAAAAATATAACGCTTTGTTATTATAATAGCTTTGTATGTTATTGGTATTTACAATTAGGTACTATGGTAGAGGTGGGTTGTAAATGCTGCAATAGTTAGAATATTTATTTATTGTTAGGCTGAAAAGTCACCCTTTGTGTCCCACTAATCAAAATTTATTAGTAAACTCGTATAAGAAAGGTAATAGTAGTACTAAGTAATTAAGAGAGGACACAATTAATAGTTAGGTAGGTAATTGTAATGATATAATTTTCATAAATAGTGCCAATTTTCTTGAAATTTGTGCATAATTAAAATACGTACTTAAAAGATTAAGGAGCAACTAAGTAGGCAATTACAATTGTAGGTAGATGTACAGTCAAGTCTAATAACATTATTATTCACTATTGACAATGTTGATTTTTATTACCATAAATCATTGTACTTACTAAGTATCAAGTATATTATCTTATGTTATCTAGTCTTAATCATAGGTTGATGTAGTACAAATGTGTAACAATAGCTGTAAATAGTAATTAGTATAAATTAGTTGATAAAAACATGTACCTAGAAGTAAATGTAATAAATGTAATAGGCACCTACTCATACAAAAACAATTAAAATGTGGAAACCATTGTAAAGTACTCTAATTTAAATCAAAAACCGCAAGTTGACAAAGTTATTGTTCTTTCAAGTAATATAAGTAATTACACTTCCTCCCTAATTGTTTTATTTCAAGAGTCATTTCGTAAGTTCTTTGTAGAAAAGGAAAGGCTTTGCTTCACGCGCTACTTTGAAACTAAACCTTTAAATAAACTAAAACATTGAATCCCACCAAAAACATTTTCATGTATACTGTTGCCAAAACTTCAATATGGCTCGCACTGTCAAAAAATTATCAGACATCATGTAGAGTCAAGCTTCTAACTCTACGCGCCCTAACTCTACAAGTCCTAACTTAAATTTGAGCAATAGATGATTCAAACACATGTCGGAAAACTTATGTAAATTACAGACTTGTTATAGTACTACTAGCGTCGCCAATATTTTCATTTCTCGTAAACCAAGTCAATATTTAAAAAAAGCTCATGTAGGTAATAATCTCTTAAATTTTCTCTAATATTTTTTTTAATAACACACAACAGTTTTCTTTCTGCAAGTTTTAAAATCCATTCCAGCCAAAAGTGGCCACTATGAGCTAAAATGGATTTTAAAACTTAAAATTAAAAAATAAATGTATTGGCAGCGCTGTAGTAAAGTACTTAATACAAATAAGACCTACCTAATTTTAAATTCTTATAATTTAATAAATACTAAAGGTTACCAATATAACCATGGCTGATTAGCTTCTTTCACTCTTTAATTGTAGGAATCTAAGATAAAATTGAACAGTTTCTAGCTAAATCTAAGCAAAATAATAGAATTCTGAGGATATAGATTTTGGCCTTAATAAAATTATACAAATACAAAGTAAAATAATACCTCTAAATTGAAGTTAAATATGAAATTAAATAAAAACATACATTTATTATCAATAAAATTAATTTCTTTAAAAAAAGTAAATATTCCTAATTTTCTATCATAAATTCTTAAAAAAAATAAAGATCTCACTCGGTCTAAAAAATTTGTATAGGCCATATTAAAATACCTTTTTATTTTCATTCCTTTTTCATAAATAGGTTACATTTTCTGTTAGATTCCTGTAATTAAAAAATGAATATAGCGAATTAACCATGTTTTTATTAGTAATCTTTTATATTTATTTAATTATAAACGTTTTAAATTAGGTAGGCCTTATTTTATCGAGTAATACCTTATTTGTGTTCAAAAATTTATAATTAATGCATCTAAAGCCAATAATAGTACACATAAAGATCATGGGTAGCTAATTATAGATATTAAGAAATAATTACTATGAAAATCTGATATTAAAACAGCGTAATCCTAAGCAAAAATTTACCACCAAATCACACGAAAATAACGCAGCACTGAATTACCCAGCTCTATCGAAAAATGCATGCCAACTGGCGTAGTGAACGCGTAACGAGACGCTCGTGTACTCAGGCGGATTATAGGGTACGTGTGTACGTGTCCATGAAGTATTTTCACGGTGGGATTTATTTATCTAGGTTCTCTAGCGCATAGGCCTTATTTAAACTTGGCATTATTTGTATCAAGTACCTTACTGTAGCGTTCAAACGCCAGCCATTTGAGTAAGGGGCTGACATGTCCATTGTCCACCTTTATTAGTTCAGAGTTCAGTAGTTAAAGAAGTTAGATATTAGGGATATAGATATAGAACAGCATTCTAACTAATATCCATAGGTATATCATTGCTATTACCAGGGATTGAAATACCGTTAAAAAAATAACGTTAAAAATACCGTTAAAACATTTTATCGGTAAATTTAACGGTAAAAATAACGTTAAAAATATTTTACCGGTAAAATTAACGTTAAATATTGCGTTAAATTTAGTACCGGTAAAATTTTCGGTAAAAAATTAACGTTAATAATTGGAATAACGCTAATTTTAAAGTAACGGTAAAAAAAGGAAGAAATAACGTTAAAATTAACGTTATTTCAGTAAATAACGTTAAATTTAACGTTGTTTCTCAAATTAACGTTAAAATTAACGTTATTTATTGACATAACGTTAATGTTAAAATTAACGGTAAAAAAAGTAAGAAATAACGTTATATTCAAAAATAACGTTAACATTCCCTGGCTATTACACAACACACTTCGTCAACCCACCTGCGCTTGTGCAATCGATGCATCCTAATGCATTTAACGGTACGTTAATACTATGGTGACCATCACACGCATAACTTTTATTAATTCGGTAGATAACACTCTATTTTATCGATTCGACTTCTATCTGGCTAATGAGACGTCGATTAATAACTGTAATCTGGTTTTATATTGCCCGATAAAACTTATTCGAAACGAAAACCACCAAATTTATTTATATTGCGTCAAATTAAACTGCATACTTATAAAAATGCGTGTGTTAAGTGGCCGTGGGCTGCGTATTTATCGAGTTAATTGATTAACAGATAACAGTAGACGTCAAGCATCGTTTTCTAACTACCTAGGTATGTAATAGTTATTTATGCAACTGTACTATAACGAGGGGTATTAAAACACGAATGTGGGTTTATCACACGAGGCGAAGCTGAATGTGATAATAGTATCACATGAGTGTTTTAATACCTAATTATGTACAGTTGCATACAAGACTTTATCTACACCCATTTTTTTTTTATTAGGGAAACAAACAATATTTTAATACATATGGATTAAAAACACCCATGATATTTATCTAAACCCATGATATGTATCCTCTATAAAGGTTTTGCCTTTGACTTTGTCTTTGACTTTGACTTTCCTCTCCCTCCTCGTCATTATGTCTTCCGCAAGAGTGTAATGTTGTACTGAATTTCATAATACAACGCTCGTGCGTGGGCGCGCGGCGCTGCACGACCAGCTCTCGCTCGGGATATTGTAATGATGGCAGTAAGCTAACTGTTTCAGAACCCCTTACATAGGATTTAAAGCATGGGTGTAGATAATAGTTATTAAAAAAACAATCACGGGAGTCGATAATATAAGAGAACATACTTTTTCGATAATATGTATAAGAGAATTCCTATCATCGTCATAGGTAGGTACTTGGTAGGCACTTATAGGTATATGAAATTGCTGGTGATAAAATAAACATGTCGATAAGTATACATAATCAAATATACTGGGTACAGCTTTCTTACCCAGAAACGGTTACTAATAAAACATTTTAGTGAAATAAACTATTTAATGCTTGGCAGTTGTTAATTACTTAATTAAGTAATTAACAACTGCCAAGCATTAAATAGTTTATTTCACTAAAATGTTTTATTAACTAAAAAAGCAATTTCATATACCTATAAGTGCCTACCTAGTACCTACCTTACCTACCTTAAGTAATTACTTAACAGTAAATTACCTACCACAATTTACCTACAATACACGTAACGTAAGTTATAAACAAATGATTAAGAAATTTCGAAGTGTGGGCCGAGTCTAGCCGCGACGACGGAAATATTCTTAAAACAAACAGAAAAGTGCGTATGCAAATGACGTATAGTATGGAGAAAGCACCGTATTATGACGCAATGACGGATAAGGTCATAAAATCCTGACATTTTGGTCAGAAGGTGCGGCTGCGATTTTAAAATTCATAACTTTTTGGAAACTTGTCAAACTATTCCCACGGTTTCAGACATACGATACTTTTGTCTATATTATGTCGTTAATTTATGCGTATGACTGTTATGATAATACGACCTCCGTGGTCCAGTGGTTTACACATCGGTTGCCATAGTGTCACCATCCCTGATTGAGGTCCCGGCTTCCATCCATCTTTATACAGGGTTATTTGTAAAACTCCAACAACCTCGCAGAAGTAGATATCAGTGGCGAGGGGTAAAATTATGGCGACGGTAAGCCGCTGTACAAAAATGATGAAAATTTTATGATCTGCATAGTTGATCAGTGGGGTGGGATTTCTAAAAGGTAAGCCGATGGGAATCGGCTTGTATGAACCCTTCACCACTGGTAGATATAGACTAACATCGTCAACAATAACAACATTTTTGTTCTACGTCTTTCCCGAAAATAGACACCAAAAAAATTTCTTTTCATACAAAACTACGATCAGCTGTTTGGACATGGAATGTCGATTTTTGTGTATGTTTTCGGAAAAATCGTAGCGTATAACAAATGTTGTTGTTTAGGATATTAGTAGTCTACTCCTGCGAGGTCGTTGGTGTTATACAAAACCCTGTATACTGAAGGACTATAAAAAATGGTATTGCGTAAAAAATTAAAAACAATAAATTATTCAGCTGACAGCTTCTAAATGGCAAACACTTTTGTAACATAATTCTTTGTATTTTCGATGGTTACCTAATTTATTGACCATTGATTGAAGCGCTTTGTTAAACTGAAGATAGCGACAGCTATCTTAAACTCAAGGTAAGGAATAAATATGTTTTCTCATGTAACTTAGGATGCTTTAGCAATAATTATATTGTTATTATTTATATTGTTGTCTGTTAAATGTCATTGTAAAAATTACATCCCCAGATAAATATCATACTTAGTTATCCTGAAAGCTATGCAAGTGATTAGTTCTCATCTCATGAATAGAGAAAATGGGACGACGAGATTGCTTTTTACTTGCCAATGTTTTTATTTCAGTATAATAACAGTACTGAAAACATGAACCCTGGTCCTTATATCCCACTACAGATATTTTTTTATTAAGAGATATTGATAAATCTTTCGGATATTGTTTTGTTACAGTTCAACATTAGATGAAGATCGATGAAACGGAGTTACTTTGTCCATCGTAATAGTAAAAATACACGTCACGTATTTGTAAATGAATTTGTACTATGAGAGTGAATTTCGATTAAATGACAATTTTAAAATTTTCAATTCAATTGCTAGTTACAATTCTTTATTATTATTTATATAAATAAGTGAAATAGCTAAGACATACTGTCAACAAGAAAGTAACATCTAGGGTGCTTTTCGTTTAGAATTATATTAATAAAATAAGTAAGTAGGTAATACCTACTTATTGACTACAAAGTAAAATTACAATTTGAATTACTCCTGCCTCCTGACCATCACCCATGCCCCACTGCTGGGGCACATGCCTTCCTTATGGGTGCATAAGGAGGATAAACTTAAGGCTGTATATTTGCATTTCAACAAAATTAGTGTTTTCCCAATGAAGTTATCTAAAGAATGAAAGCATTATTATTGATGTAAACTTTAGGTTTAGGAAGGAAAATTCTTAAATTAGTGCCGTATAGAGAGAAAAACATAATAAATTGTCAGGTATTTTAAAACGAAGACAATCTGTTCAAGTGGAATTTGAAATTTGCTTGTCAGAGGTATTTTTCAAAAACGTTTCAGCTGTAAAAAATAAGAATACGACTCATATTTATTTTTTCACTTATTGTTTGTATTGTCAAGGAGTTCCCTATAGAGAGAAAAATAAAAAAATGCTTTTTAATCACAGAGAAATAAAATATTGAAAAATGCTCAAAGTGGTACACTTTGACATGTTTTTTTACTGGTATTTACAGAATCTAAAGTATTTTTTTATTTTTCTTAGGAATAATGAGGTATTTGTTTAATGTATTGCTTGATTTGTATATACTTATATCTATTTAATAATTTAATAGGAATTTTCAAAGTTCGCCCTCATTACGGCTCGCGCAGAGTTGTTTTGATCATTTGTATTGAAAATTTAAAAATGCAACGTGATGCGACTCTACAGCCTTAACAACCCACCACGCGGACCAACGGCTTAACGTGCCTTCCGAAGCACGGAAAAGTTCAAGCTAATAAATTTAGGTCACCCATCCCATGACCGACCCTTGTGAAAGTTGCTTAACCTTCACAATCGCTGGGCCAGGCGTTCAACGAATGCGTCATCCAGCTCCTCAGCTTCCGTACTCAAATGGCCAATTTTCTATCGTTCACTAACTTAAAAATTAAAAATAAGCTATAAACTGTAAAATTAAGTGTCGTAGGCTTGTCAATTCCATACAATACAACAATGTCTGTGATTTACATAAATTTGCGACTTGTGACTTGATCGTCTCATTGCTTAATTTTTAAGCTTTAAGTTAGCGAACGAATAGAAAATTGGCCATTTGAGTAGGGAGGCAGGTATTAAACCTTTATGTAATATTTAGTTACATTTGATAACGTTTGTTAAAACTTATTAAGGCTTTAACATGCCTCAATCCGAGCAGGTCGATCCGTGATAGTGTGAAATCGAACGTAACTCTACTCACTTTGGGTTCAAATCAGCGTGCGTTCCAACGTGGCGGTTGCGTTGAGAACTAGCACCGAATTCTCAATTTTTACATGTTTTTATTAAATTTCTTCGCTTGCAAGTTAGTTAAAAAAAATCTGTTCAATTAAGATTGAAGGTATTAACATCGCCGATTTTTATGTGTTAGTTTTAACATAAACGAATGTTCTGTTTCCGAGAAATTTTGCAAATAGGACCAGAAACAGGGTCCACGGAATATTTTTTTACATCAAAGTTGGTAACATTTTTACAAATGCTTTCAATTAAATCTATTGTGTATTATTCCAAGTACATTATATATTTTTTCCATGATAGCTTCACGGGCGTTATCTTACAATAATTTGAATTGAATATTGGGATTTGACCCTTCTTAGCGCCTTAACCGGTAAAGATTTCCGAGTCATTAGAATCAAATGCGTAAAAGCTCCTTGATCGATCAAAGTAATTATTGAAGTAAGCGGTAAATCATCGCCCGCTCCCACGAGACGTGATTAAAAACGCGTATCGACGCATCGTAGACCGTGGGTCGACGCATCGTGTGACGTAACACCAGTGTCCGTTGTCGCCAGCTCTCGACAACTCTGCTGTGCCTAAGGTTAAGGAAAAGAAAGTCCGCCGCGAACCGGTCGCTGAGCTTTGACCCCAACACAATATGCCACAATTCATTCAACTGTTTTATTGACAATTTTTATAATTTTTGCGCCACAATCATACGTATTTTCACGCTAGTTCCATTGAAATACTTACGTTATTGCGTAACTACTCTACCGTAGAAAATTAATAAAAAAAACACGATCTCGCTGACAATATCCGTACTGTACCTTTTTGCAGTACCGCTTGCTTATGAATGTATTTATGTAGAATATGTTCCAAACCGTAAAGTTTCAATAATGGCTGTTAGTGTTTAGGTAGTCCACGCACAGTCTACTATGTTTTATGTATTTACTTCAGGTTTCATTAAAAAGTTTTTTTTTAGTAATCAGGTTTGATGTCAGATTTTATCTTTATCAGACATAGACATCATAACTTTGTTGTTGAAAGTTTGTATGTTTGTTACAACTTCAAGCAAAAACCTGACAGATGTAATTAGTTTTCCTATCATTTAAAGCTCTGGAACCATAAACCATCATAAACAACAGTGCCAGACGTAGTGCAATTTATTTGCAATATTTTGTGACATTCCCTAGTAATCATTTGATTAAAGTTTCCTATTTACGTTTCTTACACTGAAAAATCGAGATCTTTATGATACCTATACGTGATTTTTATTCATTAAGATTAGTAAAAAAATGGCTACCAGTAAAAATAGTAACCTGTGTGCGTGCATGTGCATTTATCATCGTTTAGTTACCATTACATTACTTTTCCGGATAACTAAAAAAAATAAGCCTACAATCGTTGCATTGGCGATGGATACAACCTTATATTTATATCCGAAATGTAAGAAATCTATTTAAACTAGCATATTTTGATACATTTCCTATGGCACTCTAGGGAATCCAGCACAGAGGCATAATAATTAGTTACAGCAGTAGGTGGATTCGTCATGGCCGTTTGATGCGCGGTCAGCTTTCCACTTGTAACTTGTAACATGGGAACAGTAAACACTACAGATGAGGATGTTACATATGCGTACTAAATCTCTATTGGTTACACGGTGTGAGGTATTTGAATGTAGTACTTCTTTTTAAAAATAATAATAAGGGCTTGTTTCACAAGTTCCGGCATCTACCTATCTTCTGAATTAATAAAAAAATGAGAATTTCTATTAAATTTTCTATCAGATAATTTAACGGGAACATATCCGAAACCTTTGAAAATGGCCCTAAAAGTATTGGCATTTTCATTAATTCAATTCCTTAAATCAATAAAAAATTATGTTTTACTTATTAAATCTGGGATTCTGGGTCCTACTTATTTCACCAAGCTGACATTTGTCAGTGATGAAGAAGTAGAGCTTTGAATATAAAATTAAATTAAGAATTAAAAAAAAAATATCTTCTTTCTTATTTTTATCTTCAATTAACGGTTGAACTGCACATTGTAATATTACTACCTACCAACTAATAAAATACAAGAAAATTACCTGTTTATTTTACCAGTTTCTTCAGTCAACTACTACTCATACTAACCGAGCGAGCGCGAAGCGTCTCTGCTTCAACTTGAGCATAAATTCTTCCGTATGTCCTTCCGGCTGTCCGTTTGTTCTCTCTACAGGTCGCATTTCTCAACCGATTCTCGTGAAATTTTGTAAGCAGGTTCGAAAATTATATATAATTTTTTTATCGATCCAGTTTATCGAAATTTTTCAAAATGGCGGAGATACGTAAAAAAATCATATTTCAGTCCGGCTTTCCGGTGCTATTTGTTTTCCTCTACAGGTTGCATTTCTCAACCGATTTACCTACGTGAAATTTTGTAAACAGATTTGAAAATTATATAGATTTTTTTTGTCAAGCCAGTGTTTCGAAAATTTTCTAAATGGTGGAGATATGTATGTAAAAAAAACATATTTCAGTCCGGTTTTCCGGCGCTGGCTGGTCTCCTCTACAAGTCACATTTCTCAACTGATTCTCGTGAAATTTTGTGAGCAGGTTTGATAATTATATATTTTTTTTAATCGAGCCAGTTTTTCGAAATTTTTCGAAATGGCGGAGATATTTAAAAAATGCATATTCCAACAGTTTCAAAAATTATCAAAAATGTCACAAAACTTTTTTGTTAGCGGTGTAAAGAATATTTTGTTTTTTTTTTATTTTTAGGCAAAGACTTCTATGTGTATGAAATCTTTGTTTTTAGGAGATTTAAAAATTCATCAATCAAAATATTTCTGGCCAATATTCGAAAGTTGAAAATAAATAAGGTTGTGACTTTGTCACAGAACCTACGACTGCGTATATTATTGCACAATATAGATACTTATCGTGTTTGTAAACTGTCAACTTATTGTGATACTAATATCTATACTGTGCATTGACCTGCAAATATTTACACTGGACAGGCTTATGTCAAACTGTTTTTGTGCCTATTTCATTACCGCCATGTTGGCGCTGTAGGACGTAGCGTGAGCATAACGTGCGTACATGGTACTAAAGTTTGAAGTCTGGAGAGACCATCACGTCAACCATTTTCATATTGTACGTCAAAATTAGTTCTTTAGACGCACGCTAGTGGCGTTTCAAATAGGCACATGAACTTTGCTGTCAAATCATACAGACAGCCTGTCCAGTTAAATAAAAAAAAAAACATGTCAGTGATACTGTGTTATTTGTTTTTAAAGAAGATACAATTTGAGCTAACGCGAGGTTTAATTGTCATCGTGGAGCTCCGCTGCGAGTGGTCAAAACACTAACCTAACCGACCTAGTGCATAACATTTTTTTTTATAGTGGGGGGCCTCAGGCCCCCCGACCCCCCGAGCAGGGGGGCCAGCCTCCCCTGCACCCCCCGGCAAGCATGCAAGCAGCATGTATGCAAGCAAGCAGCATGCATATCGGTTTTGCAGCGATTCTTTTCTATTGTTGACTTTTGTAGCACAACATTTACAAAAACTCAAAATATTGACTTTTTAACACAAATATTTAATTCAATTAAAGGTTAAAATGCATTTTTTTTTGAAATTGCAATATGCTTAATGACATTATTTTTAATGAAATTCTGCCATATTCGTAGTACCTATACCAAGTGAATTATACCAAATAATTGTCGACTAAATAAACGTTATGCCAAATGAAATTCTGCCATCTGAATAGTATGCCATTGTAAATTCGGACATATAAACATTCGGCCAAACAGTAACTATAATAAAAAAAAAATATGCCTTAAAAATATTCGTTTAAAGAAGATCATGCCAAGTGTGTTATGCCAAATAAATTCGGAGCATCAAGATTTTGCCAAATAGAGGTAACCCATTAGATGCATTAATGACAATGACTCGTATACTCAAATGCAGTTTAAGATCTGAAAACGGCTAATCGTTTTGTAACGGTTATAATGATATACGTTGATGAACCTTGTGACATCAAGTTATTTATTCAAATTCGACTAAGAATTTGTAAAGTTGTATAGGTCATTCAATATTTTGTAATGTCTTTGTTAGGAGATAAAATTTATTGTAGTGCCAATGTGTCCATGGTTATATAATTTACAGTCTAAAAAAGGATTCTAGTGACACTTTGTTTATAGAAAAGCACTAGAAAGTGCGTAAAGTACAATACTTTATTTATAATTGATTAAACATCAAATAAAATGTGCTTACTTTTCATTGTCTTATGTGCCTCTCAGTAAGTAATTCTATTTTCGCATGGAAGTGATGTGTATTTGGAGAATTTAGGCTGCGAGCACATTATTATTATGTTAAGTAAGAGGCCACATAGCAGCGCAAAACCGTAATTATTGTGTTAAATTCAATTCACCAAAATATTACAGTCAGTCGGTTTCCAAGTAAATATAATGTTAAAGCTGATACATCATCAAACAACTCTACTATACAAGTATATTGGCTATCATCATCATCATCATAAAACTATTTATCACTTGAATTCCACGTTAATTTCATTAACATCAGATTCGCAGTCGTAAAAAATTTTTGCATTTTCAAGAATGCGTCGGTTCACCGTCGACCGCACCTCTTGCAAAAAAAAGGATGTCAGTAAAAATGCCTCCGTACTGTAAAGTGATAAATCACAGATTGCGTAAAGCGATTACCGAGGATCAATAACGGTTGGTGAGTTTGTAAACAGTCGGTCATAGCATCCTATGGATGTTGTTAACAGTTCGGTGGTTGTTGGTGGCAGGGCGCGCCGGCCGGGCACAGTGTGCTTTGAATCGTCGACGCGGGCGCAGGTGCGCGAGCTTAGTGTACACACGTTCAATAGTGACATCGACGGGGCGACACGATGCGCTTAGTGAGTACTAGTGTTAATTCCGTGATTAATTTTAACGTGTGCATGTGATTAGTGCGAATCTCCGGTTTCCGTTGAAGGTCGTTTTGGGATAATTGAAATTTTGAGATATTTTTTTTATGATCAATGATAATAATTAAATTTTTCAACGCAAATTGGATACAAATCAGTGACTTCTAGCAATTCAGGCAAGTGCTTCTGCCTTTAAACTTTTATCATTTATTGAAAATACCAGAAGCTTTTTCGGTGTTTTCGCCCCCGCCCGGCATAGGTGTATGACAAATTTAAATCGAATTTCAAAGTTAAACTCTTAATAGCACTTGCTTTAATTACTAAAATCACTTGTCCAGTCTATTGCCAACATATTTGTTCATGTTTTGGCTTCTAATCTATCACACCCTTAGAACGCCCCTAGAATGCCTTTAGAAGTGACAAAAAACTAACTTTAGGATATTCAGGATATTCTAAACTAAGTAGTTTCCGTTATTTCTGAAAAAAATAGTTTTTATTAACAATACAGAGAACCTACTATAGGTTATGTAATCTTAATCTCGTGATTCTCCTACTGCTCTACAATTTGTTGATATTACCCGTGAAAATGACATAAAACAAAGATGATGGGTTTGTTCCAAAATCGGCATCTTAAACCTCAGTTCTACACAATGTCGTTGCAACAGCTATTTTATGAACAAACTGAGTTTTCTCTCACGTAGCAGATGAGCGGCTATTATTTAAATGAAACATAACCTTTCACTGCACTGTCGCCGTTGAATTGTTTTCGTCGTTCGGCGAAAATTATTTTAAAGTCACATAATGCTTGGAAGACTTCAATACATAATTTTTATAAATAATGTTTTTCGGAAACAATACTTTTTTCCGAGATGAAAGGTCCTATGTCCTTCTCTGTACCCCTGACAACGTGTATGTAAAATATCATGATGATCGGTTCAGTAGTTAATACTTGAAGGCGTTACAAACAAACGGACTTATGCATTTATAATACTGGTACGGATAGTAAGGATGACGACCAGTGTATATTTTCTTTGACCTTACGCAAATAATAAATATCTTTGTAAATTTGAATGAAAAAACTTTCATAAAATTCGATCTTATTTGTTCGCCACTTAGTTAAACATCATTTATCACGTCCTTACATGCAAATGAAAATTTATTTTACTTTTACAAATTATATATGCTAATGATTAGTTTTATAAATTGATAAGATTTATAAATTATAATATGTAACAATTACATGAAGTTTAGGAAGTTTCTTGTAATCTTATAATAGTAACATAACTAAGGACAATATTTCGTTAGATTATAGGTAATTATTTGATCACATATTGTCATGGCGACAGTTCTTTACGGTGAAAAAAACCGTTGTGCATGATCCGGTTCATTAAAATTAAAAATTAATTCCGCTTTTGCATCGTGAGAAAAAGTGCAGGCTTAGAGTAAGACGCGCTTCTGAGTGCAGGCGATAAATTATTAAAAAAGAATATTAGCGATGCACTTTCCCCGCACAGTGTCGTAACAGCACGCGTGATGATGCGATTCTCGGAGTGTGATAAACTTTAAGATTTAGTTGGACACCAATAAAGAGCCATATTGCTATGCTATACCACCTCTGTATTGGAGTAATTTGCATTCTCGAAAAGATCGCTCGATTTTGTCTAGACCGTTAAATTACTTATTAAAGCAATACATTCTAAACACATCCGTTCTTCGCGATCGAACTAGTTTTTGAATACTTAATCAAACGTTCGTAAATCATTTTTATCTACACCCATGCTTTAAATCCTCTGTAAAGGGTTCTGAAACAGTTAGCTTACTACCATCATTACAATATCCCGAGTGAGAGCTGGTCCTGGTGCGCCGCGCGCCCACGCGCGAGCGTTGCATTATGAAATTCAGTACAACATTAAACACTCTTGCGGATAACATAATGACGAGGAGAGGGAGGAAAGTCAAAGTCAAAACCTTTATAGAGGATACATATCATGGGTGTAGTACTGTAGTGTAGATAATTAACATGGGTGTTTTTAATCCATGCATAAAAATGTTGTTTGTTAAAATATTGTAATAAAAAATTAAAAAATGGGTGAAGTCTTGTATGCAACTGTACCTACATAATTAGGTACTAAAACACTCATGTGATACTATTATCACACTTGGCTTCGCCTCGTGTGATAACCCCAAGCCCACATTCGTGTTTTAATACTCCTCATTAAAATACAGTTGTATAAATAACTATTATGATTTAATAGTGTTAATTATTCATTGATATAATTAAATAGGTAACTATCCAAAAATGCATAAGGAATATATTACCTCATTTTTTAACTAGGTTACCAGTCGATTCGGATATAGAGACAGAAATTTATGAGCACTTTCGCTGCATTCATATCCTCGATATTACGAAACTAACAACCAAAATAAATAAATATGGAACGCGTAATACATTCAGTAAAACACGGCGTATTATGCAACTGCCGAAATTTTACAGTGTCATTTAATGCAGAGTCAGCATATCAAACGCTATTGATACTTGAGTTATACCTACGGTAGAAAATCGTATTAAGTTAGAAAATAAGTAGGTCATTTTATTTAACACCATGGTGTTAGGATATCAGTATTTGTGTGTTACATACAGGCATTATTGTTCGACTGGTATAGACCAAAAAATGTGCAAATAAATAAGAAATTACTATGCAGCATCAGTCAATCATTTCTTCAGTTACATACGGTGAACCGTAACTATTCAGTAACTGTGCTTTAACAGTTATTTACTAAGTAACAATATACATTCTTTTTACTTGAAGCATTCACATTTCTATTTTTATATTAATATAATTAATATACTAGCAAAAATACTATAGAAAAAACTCGATTGCTATGGGTATAGCATCGCAGACGGGACGGGATTATTGTTTAACTTACTATTTCACGATCTAAAAAGAATATAAATGATTCCGAAATCTTTATATTTTACTTTCGCTTGCCATAAGTCTAAATAATAAGTATAACCTAAAAACGAAATCTATAACAAAATTATTGACAAGATAGTGTAAAGAATTTGATGAATAAAAATGTCTGTTTTCGGAAAAGTCGTAAAACAAATGTTGTTGTTTATGATGTTAGTAATCTACTCCTGCGAGGTTGCTGGTGTATTACAAATAACCACGTATTATAGGTATATCAATTTTAGGAATCTTCTAACTTTATATCCTTATAGTTAACTGTGATTACGTAACTCCTACAAAACTGAACCCCGGAATTATGTCTGAGGACGAGTTGAGTCGGTGCCAGTTGAGGTAAGGGGTACTTAATTGACCCTTATGTTCGGTGACCTAACCACCGGCCGTTAGGTAATATGCCGCGCAACAGAAACCTCGTGGGGTTCATAATTCTCGTATTATTTACTACAAAGAAAATGATTTTATGACCAATTTCATCATCTTCGACATTAAAGCAGCACGACACCCACTTTGGGCATAAGTCTCCCCTAAGAATCTCTATGACGACTTTACTATGACCAATAATACGTACAAACGCCATAGATTCAAAAGTCCCACGTTACACTTTCTTACAAAAATAAACAGCAGATCAAATCTAAATACTTAGGTAGGTACTTAACTGCAGTCAATTATGAGATATTAACATCACGCTGAAAATATAAAATGTATACAATGTAAAATCTATAAGTACTCATCATAAATATCACGTCAATTTAGTTTGGTCAAAAACTTTTATTTGAGAGAGCATTTTCAATGGTCCAATATTTATAACAGTGTTAAAACTTTTTTATTTTATTACTTATTTATTTAAGAATGACTATTTTAGAAACACTTTCGTTGACTTATACTGTTGTGCTATTACACTCATCAGATGATGTGCGCATACGCTGCACGCAAATGACTTGATAATGGGAAAACACTCGACAGTCTCAAATAGGAAATATTACATACAATGGTTAAACGATTAACTACATAACAACGTAAGTAATTGTGACTGACAATTGGATTACGATTTGCAACTATACGTAATGATAATTACTTTATTATATTCGACTGAGTATTGCGTGGGAGGTGCCTTTATTCAAACAGTGCCATTGTAGTAACGATTTGGCTAAATATAGGTTTGCATTAGCGTAGAATAAACGAGAAAGGTTTTCTAAGCCAAGCAGTTTCGTTGTTATTTTGTAATTTTTTTCTAGATATAAGTAACTAATAGTAATAGTAGTAAATAAATTAATGCATTGTCTTAGTTATTGTTATTGAGTAGGGCAATGTGGTAATTCCATTTCTTCTGTGTCCTTGTTTCTGGTTAATACAGTACCTACTGGTAGCATAAACATCCATCGAGAAAAAAAATACGCGTCAAAAAATCGTTAGAGTAATTTTTTATTGGAAATTTGTACAGCGTCATCTACCGCCGAAATAACCCGTATAATAATAATAAGTATTTAACCCTTTTCCGTAGAAGAAAACTGACAAAGAATCATGATAATCTAGCTAGGTAAAAGGTCTATAATGCTAACTGAGGCTTAGAGCATATGCTCTAAGAACTGAGGCATAAACAAAGCGGCTCGTTATAAAACCTTTGGAGTTATCTGCCCACTATAAATCACGAACTAACTGACACTTTGAACTATACTCGTAATAGTTCCTCTTGAACTTTTCCTGTGTACAATTTATACAATATTATTTTCTTATCATTTTCAAATAATATCGCTATACGAGTTAAGTACTTAAATTAACTTTTTGCCTAATGACAAGTAGTGAAGACTGTATATTCCAATTTCAAAAGAAATTAGCGTTTATTCAAAGACGGAATCTATGTATAAACTGAAAACGTTACTATTGATGTAAACTTTATTTTTAGAAAGCAAAATTCTAAAATTAGTATAAGGTAGTGTAGCCGGGACGTTAATACAACTCAGGGAGTCCACAGCCAACGCATAATGTAGTAATTCAATTTCGGGATAAAATCAAAGAACCTATAAAGGAATACATAATCAAAAATAGTCTGTGAATATTAAGTCAAAGTAAAAAAAAATTGCTGTATTCAAATAAACTTAATTATTAAATACTTTTGAATCGTCCATATTTTCCTACCACCCGTTTGTGACTTTTTTAGCTGACAAGAAGAACGGGCGCAAGAAACTTATCAGCTTTAACAGCCATAAGTAACGATATTTACAAACTTAAATATATACCAGATAATTACAACAGGGTGACAGGATTATTGGCAACAAAGTATTTATACCTAGTAGTTATGTGTTACATCATTTCCACGCATTTTGATCTTTAAGATAATATAGTTTTTCTTACCTGCTCGATGGTTGCAGGTTCTTATAATATAATCAGCATACGAACGTCATGTATTTTACTCCAATATTGTAACTTAGGTATTAATTTTTAAATAAAATCTTCCATATTTCCTATTAAAACAACATTTTTCTTCAGATAATTTTGATGGTCCGACGTTAAAAACCAATACAAAATATAATGACAGCGAAGCGAACATAACATTCGAATTATTGCTTCTTCAGAACAAAGGTAATTTGATAGAAAGTTTATATATAAAGTCAATAAATAAGGTTATATTCTCCGGGTGGTCGGAACGACATCGTTACAGGTATAGAGAGAAAAAAATATATAAGTATCTTCAGTTTTTTGATACGAAGACAATCTGTTCATGCGGAATTGCAAATTTGCTTGTAAGAGGCATTTTTCACGAAAATTGTAGCTGTAACGAATAAGAATACGCCTCAAATTTATTTTTTAATTTCTTGTGTGTATTGTCAAAGAGTGCACTAATAAAGAGCAAAAATTACAAAAATGATTTTAATTACAGAGAAAATAAGATGTTAGAAGTCCTTATATCAGTACCTTTTAACTCGTTTTTTACTAGTATTCAAAGGTTCTAAAGACGTTTTTTTATAGGAATAATGAGATATGTGTCTAATGTTTTGCGTGTTTTGTTTATCTACTGTATTTATCTATTTAATTGGAATTTTCAAAGTTCACCTTCTTAACGGCTCGCGCAGTGTAGTTTCGATCATTTGTATTGAAAGTTTAAAAAAAAATAAAAATGGAGTGCGTCTGGAATATATATACTTACAGTCTTATGTAATTTTAAGTTCAAGTCGATGACTTATGTAGGAAATACGATAAAATGTCGGAAATACTCGTAGTATCTTTGTAATAATATGTCGATAGAGAGATTTAACAATGTTATTTAACCAACTGTCAACAGTAATCAATAGTGATTTCATCAGCGAATAGGACAAAGCACCGACACCACACCTCGTAGCCATTTTAGTCAAGTTTCAATCCGTGGGAGCGTGAAAGCGGTGAAGCTTTATAATTTTGATATTTTTCTCACGATCTCTTACTTCTGATTAACCTATTCTGTGCATAACTATTCCGTAACTTACTGTTGTTAATTAGAACATGTAATTTACTATTGTTAACTAGCAAGCACTTTGTAATTTGGAAATGTCTTGAAGAAAGTAAAAGGGTCTTGTGAATAAAAAGTAAAGGGATTGTGTATTGTATAGTACAGGGATGGCCAAGAGGTCAACCGCGAAGGCGATTTAGCGAGAGTTAAATAAACTGAATAAACTAAAACAATATAAAAAAACACTTATTATCAAACAACTTAATAACCTCTAAACTTTATCTTGCAGTCGACCGCTCTAGAAATATTTTTAAACACAAGTAGACCTCACAAGTCTTGTTTGGCCACCCCTAGACTATAGTATAATCTGTATAGCCGCCAAATAATTAAGCTGACGACCAAATTGGACTAACAGTCACTGGCTCTGGCTTTAAAACCTTACAAGGTCGTGGGTTCCAGTCTGTACCCCTAGCATGAACATCTATCGAGAAAAAAAACTCGTGTAAAAAGTACTCGATAGAGTAAATGGCTCTGTGAAATTTCATTTCGCTTTCCGATGGTCGATGGCACTGTACAAAATTCCCATACAAAATAACTGTATCGAGTTTTATACACGCGTTTTTTTCTCGCTACATGCTCGTGCTACGTTTCCGGTTTATATTTTTGTCAATTTTCTTCGGTTGAATATTACGTATCTACTAGCCAGTCCAAAATATCCGTGAACTAGGGGTATGTGAATTGTACCGTTTTGATGTCATTAGTGGAATTTTAAGAATTAATCCTCTTTCCAACCGCCTATTTTCGGTCACACTTTTTAATATTTAGGTCAAAATAGTCTGGTTTGTGAATACAATTCAATAATTCAATTACTGTCGTAGTTATGAAAGTAATAAGTAGGTTAATACATTAATTGAATTCCATTGTTTGCTTAGATAATTTTTACCTGACCTGTGCTGTTTTACCTGACCTGTGCTGTCCTTTAAATCTAATGAGATTATTTAGCAACGGCGATTGGTTTCAAGTAAAGCGTACTAAAAACGAGGGTTTTCACTGTCTTGCTCCTCAACAGCTTCGCTCAAAGTTGTCTTGATTGTGATTAAGTACCACTGCCCACAAAGGTTAACTTACATGTTGGTTGTGCAACTCAAATTCTTCGAACTCTGGGGTCAGCTAAACAATAAACATGTTTATACAAAAACATTTATTGATCAAGACATAAGAATTCAATTTTATAAACAAGTAGGTATCATATTGTTATTTTTATCCTGATTCGATTAAATGTTATGTAACTTAAAGTTAGTTGAGTAATTATTTTTCGTAGATTTAATTAGAAAAGGTATCTGAATAATTTAATTAAAGCTTTGTTCTTCTCTTTAAATGATGCATTATGTTAATGAAGAAAAATAATTGATTACTTTTCTTGTATGCGCCGCTAAAGTTGGTCATCGGCGGAATTCAAAACTGTAGAGACGAGATTTAAGATAATTTTGTATGACATAATATGACAAGCAATTTTTACCTACATTAATACCAACATTATTGGACGCTTTCTTGATTTGCATCAATGAAAGCTCCTTAAAGCTCAATATGAACATTTTTTTCTCCTTTGATTCAATGAAAATCCTTTGCAATAAAACGAGGCAAAATGATCAAAAATGAGAAAATTGTAAACCTGACTTCATCTGGAAGAACGTTGAAATGTAACAACCTTTAAGTGCAAGTAGTACTTGTATCTATTCTGTGTTTATACCTCGATGGTGTTGCGAAGTGTATCGCGCCCTGGGCAATGTTACGTTATGCTATGGCTGCGGAACTTTCAACCGACATTTGAAGCCCGCATTACACATTGTCTTCGGTGATAATCAAAATTATTTGAAATGGTAACGTCAAGATTGACACTACCTTTATAACACTTAATAAAGGCGAGACATCCATAAAAGACTAGCTTTAACTGATACAACGGAAGTACTGTAATAAAGAATGAGATTGCATTTAAGTAGGTACAAGCGCGTAAGTGGGCAAGCTCGCTTCATCTTCGGCCTCTTCTTAACCTTATGGTTCTCGAATGTGGCCAAGAGTAAGCCCATTAAATATAAAAAAAAAACCGGTCAAGAGCGAGTCGGACTCGCGCACCGAGGGTTCCGTACAATCATAAATATATTTGGATAAGTTACTTTAGTACAGTCTTTAAAAAAACTTTTTTAACAAAAAAGAAAAACCTCCTTCAAAAAACCTGAAACAAAAACAGCTTCAAAATTAAATACCTCTAAAAAAGCGAGAAATAATATTCAAATCATTAGTTACGCAAAACATTATTAATAAAACACGTCTATTGAAGTCGGGTGGGGCTGGAAGACAAGTTATTTTTTTATATATCTGAAAGCCCCACCCGACTTCATTAGACGTGTTTTATTAATAATGTTTTGCGTAACTAATGATTTGAATATTATTTCTCGCTTTTTTAGAGGTATTTAATTTTGAAGCTGTTTTTGTTTCAGGTTTTTTGAAGGAGGTTTTTCTTTTTTGTTAAAAAAGTTTTTTATTTTCAACTTTTTAGTGGTAGGTTTGTAAGCATGTAAATTTTTTTAACTTTATAAAATATTTTCAATGGTAAAATGCCCACAACTCAAATTCCAAATTTACGCTGTTTGTTTTTGAGGAGTTCCGATGTGTCTTCGTAGTCCAAGTCTAGTCCAGAACCTTGCATCGCAGACCATGGTTTGGTTTGTTTTGGATTGTCATAAACCTACCAAAATCCAAATCACTTTACATATACTATTTGAATTTGAGGAGTTCCCTTGTGTATCTTCGAAGTTCAAAGTCCAATACCAATGAAATTAAAACCACTCTTAAAGTATACCCTTTCAAACAAAAAAATAATCATCTAAATCGGTACATAAACAAAGATGTTATGTTCGAAAATCCGTAAAAACACGTGTGATGGCAAGCTAAATAATTGACATTTTTCAGGATTATGAAAAAACTACCAGCCAGATCTCTGTATTTTTTTTATGGGACCACACACGAACTATGTTCTTTAAGATAAAAAAAGAATTGTATAAATCGGTTAACAACTGACGAAGTTATGGTAAAACATACATAAAAAAAAAAAATCCGACGACTTGAGAACCTCCTCCTTTTTTGAAGTCGGTTAAAAAGTAGGATAAACGGCAGACAGTTGGAAGGGCGAACAGGCGGACAGTTAATTTACAAATCTTAACCACAGCTGCTTATGGTGACTGAAAAACGTTTCAGCCACTCCACATTGCAAACTGTTTATATTACTAAGTAGGAACTTATTTTTCGTTTATTCGTACGGCAAATAGTAGGTAATTATTTTAGAACCAGCCACCAATTTATTATTGTAGTGTTAGGTTGCGCCATCTCTTGACCGATAGTGGAACTATATTTTTCCTTAGGTTAGCATGCTTAGGACAGCGCCATCTGTTGACTGGTAGTAAAACTAAAAAAAATTTGATTGTTTTTTGAATTTCTTAAAAAGTGTGTTATATTGAGACATCGTTTTATTTTTCCTGTAATCTTTACATAAACTACTATCACATAGAATTATTTCAGATTTTTCTCTCTGCAAACTTCGGAGATAAGGAGGGGGGAACGGTATTTTTTTTTACAATTTTCACCATAAGTCGAAAACTATGCGGCCTAAAAAAAAAAGAAAAAATGTTTAAAAACGTGCAAACGACGCTCTTTCATATGATACCCCACATGCCCTAGTTGCCCCACTTCCCACCCATATTTTTTAATGTTCCCACTGCTGGGGCACAGGCCGTCCATAAGGGTGGATAAGGAGGACGGGCTATAACCCACCACTGCGGATTGGTGGGTGTAAACGACTGCAAACGCAGCCGGGACCAACGGCTTAATGTGCCTTCCGAAGCACGGAGGAGCTCAAGATAATATTTTTTTTGGTCACCCATCCCATGACCGACTCTTGCGAAAGTTGCTTAACCTCCGCAATCGCTGGGCCGGGCGTTAAACCACAGCGCCACCGAGCTCCTCGCTTACTAAATGTTATATCGCCAATTACGGTTAATTTCTACCCAAAATAGAACAAAAAAGAAAGACTTCATTATTTATAGATCTATTGTATGCGACGAGTTTTATTTAAATGTACAGCATAATGGCACAAGGAAGTGAAACACGGCTCGCGATTTCAAATTAGATAAGAGTTGTCATCAAAGTTTTTGTCAGAGTATCATTGTGAGCGAGCTGGTGGAAAGTTGATGCGACTGTTCGGCCATCATTAATCTGTTTCGATATCTCACATAAGTATGTAGCTTAATTAATGACTAAATGGTGAAATGATCAGGATACACGACAACTTGATGCTGAGAAATATTTTAAATTCTTATAGTTGTAACATTTTGTTTTTGCTTTTCTAATTTTTAATAAAATTACTTACTTCTTCCTTTTTCAAAATATTGAAGAAAGTACATTTTTATTTGTACAAATAAAAATAAACTTAAAACGTAATAAGTGCAACATACACGATAAAGAAGAGAACCTATTTTTATGGTTTGAAAGAAATTATCGGCAAATTGGGTCACGATTCAGTTGGGTCGATTGTACTTTACTGATTAGATGTTATCATGAGCTCAATAATTTGTCATATCTTAATTGAACATCATTGAACAGACAGCCTGACAGCGTAATCATTAGATCACGTAACCTAATCTGGAGGTCTAAAGGGCTAACAAAATGCTGTGACATGCGAAGACAACCCACGCAGGTTGTATGTAATTACATACAATTATGTTTGCAACGGCTTAATTTTCAACCAACGAAGATGAACAAACAAATGAAGAGAGCTTAATTGTTATTATAATAACTTCATCACTCGTTGAGTTACAAAACAAATAGGACTACTCAAAAGAAAATAGGAGACACTATATTATTATTGTTTTCCATACAAACGAGCTAATTTTGGCAAGGTTTTTTAGATATGAATACAATCTAATTTTCTTTGAATTTGATATCGTTCTTCTTCTTATCGAATGAGGAATAGTGGCCACCTCTGGTGTTAGAGTTTATCAAGCCGCCTGTAAGGCCTCTAACTTGGCTTAACGACTGTTATCAGGTGACAACAGCCGGGACCGACGGTTTAACGTGCCCTCCGAAGCACGGAAGCGCTCAGTTGTAACGCCACTTAACGGTCACCCATCCGACACCTGGCCGGATCGAGCGTTGCTTAACTAACGTGATCGAGTACGATCAGTCTGTTAAGTTCCGCCATGAGCGCTTCATATCGTTCAAAAGCTGTAAATAGACAACTAACAGACAGAACTTTATATTATTGTACTGTATATAATTTTTCCTATTCGTCGTGTGCCAGTTAAAATAAAAATAAATTGGACTTTCATACAAAAACAAATGCATACAAAAACTAAAACAATACATAGGTATATACAGAAACATTTTTCAATTCTAACTGACACACGGTGAATTATATTAATAAAATTTATATTTAAACAATTATACATTAAATTTGACAGTAAATTCCGCAAGTTGACTATTACTGCATTTGAACGATATCAAATTCAAATAAAATCATTTATAAACATTAAAAAACTTTTCCAAAGTTAGCTCGTTTGTATGAAAAACCGTAAGTGAACTCTTATTTTCTGCAGAGCAGTATACTTTGTAAATTACTTAGAATCTATCCCATTCTAGTTTCTTTATTTTTTTACACCCATGCTTTAAATCCTCTATAAAGGGTTGTAAAACGGTTATTTACTGCCAACATTACAATAACCGAGCGAGAGCATGTCGCGCTCCTCCCCACGCCCTCGCCCGACGAGTTACATTATGAAATTCAGTACCCACAATTATAACACTCGCTCGGATGATATAATGACGAGGAGGAGGAGGAAAGTCAAAGTCAAAACCCTTTATAGAGGATACACATCATGGGTGTATTAGATAGTCTTGTATGCAACTGTACATAATTCGATATTATAGTACAGTTGCATAAATGACTATTAGCTATGTTTCTCGTTCTGTTCACATTATTAGATATGTAGGTAGATATTTCATGTAACCTGTGACCTGAGACATTATTTTAGCATTCAATACATTCTTGTTTCTTAATCTGCTAATGAGACCGTAACGAAAAACACAATGAATAGAATAGAGCTTAAATACACCTTTCAGCTATTACTATTTATGAGGCTAAGATCTATATCTATCTAAAGATTATTATTATTAATAATACACACTAGCAACACCTACTTACTACCACATTACTACTACAATGGTTTGGATAAAATATAATTGTTAGTGGATTTTATTCAATAACGCATGTCGATAATGTTTTTGAGTTAACATAGTTTTACTTTAGCTATATTTGACTTAGGACACTTCATATTTTTTAACATACCATTTGAATTATGAAACACAACCACAACTAAACATATATACTATTTTTTTAAATAAACAAAACACTTTTTAAAACGTACTAAAATAATGTTTTGAATGCAAGCAAAGTCGAGAGCAAAAGCTAACAATATATTTTTTTGAAACATCAGTGCTCATTAAGCCATTTCATTTGGTACCCAACATGGCATCATTAAAAATATTTTTTTTAGTTCACGACTTTAATTAAATTCTCTAGTTAGTATTTGTTGTAATAGCGGCAACAGAAATACCTACATCATCTGTGAATCAACAGTCTAGCTATCACACAGTTCATGAGATACAGCCTGGTGACAGACAGACGGACAGTGGAGTCTTAGTAATAGGGTCCCGTTTTTACTCTTTGGGTACCTACGGAACCCTAAAAACGTGATAAAAATAACAAGCTCAAACTCAAACTAGTCAGATGTCCATCAGAGATAAACCACCAGCTAATTTAATTCAGTTGATATGCATTAATAACAAAGCATTATCTCACG
Source organism: Agriphila geniculea (assembly GCA_943789525.1). Classification (NCBI taxonomy): domain Eukaryota; kingdom Metazoa; phylum Arthropoda; class Insecta; order Lepidoptera; family Crambidae; genus Agriphila; species Agriphila geniculea. Next base: position 12,474,283 of record OX038882.1, on the reverse strand, counting down.
AAAATTACGAAAATGAATAAAAATATTAAATGTGTAGTTAAGATAACTCTAAGAATAATGAGCAAATTCGTGTTTTGTTTTATACGTTTCATAGTGTGTGAATAAAAAATATAATACAAGGCATATAGTGTCACTATATCACATAAAAAGTATGCAAAATATGTGAACCACAGTTTTACAGAATCGTGAGCTTGCATAATGGGTGTTTGAAGTTTCGATATTTTTTTTCCATATAGTTCGGTATTTCGTAACAGAAAGCTTTGAAAAATTTAAAGCATGAGCTTTTGTAGAATTTCGAATAGAATTTAGTTTTTGATGCATGTGATCTAGATACGGATATGGGTGAATCATTTATAAAGATGTGTGCAAACATGATATAATACGGCACACGACATCCATTGTGTTGGATGGCGATTGCGTGCGGGCTAATGTATGGGGGCGAAAAGAGCGGCCACGCGAGATGATGCATAAGTGAAGCCTTCAACCTCAACATTTATTTACTCATGTGCTTCACCGAGGCAGATGCTCTACCACCGTATGTTTTTACCACATTGCATATTAATACAACGTACTACAAAATAATCCCTAATGCCGAATATTGTAGATAGGGACCATCAAACTGAAATCTTTTACTACGGAACCAACTCTGAAATTACTAAAAAAATTTTCTGTTGCATATGTCGTGGGCTAATCGTTGAACTGGGCCGATCGAGATCTGCCTGGCCAGATCACGATGTGCTGGCATTTCATGATCTGGCTAATAATTTCATGATGTGCCCAATCAAAAATTAGGCAGATCGATAAAAGCAACCATTCGTCGATTTGCCCTACTAGTACTTAGCCACATCGAGATGTGGCTGGGCGCATCGTAATATATTTCCGTTTCGCGACGCTTGTGGCGCTGTAACGCTGTTTGCGCTCTGTCAGCTGTGTGTTTACGTGCGAGCAAGATAGCGGCGTTACAAGAAATCGAAAATTGTGATAAAAAAAACAGTACGCTTTTAAGAGACATTTGTATAACGAACAACGTGTTAAGATGATAATAATAATAATGAGAATAATAATGAGAATGTTAAGATGAGAGTGATGATTTATAACAAACAAAATTAAAAAAAAATTACTGTACCTACATTCTTTTCATTTTACTAATACTTTGGTCACTGTACAGACTATGCATCCCAGCATGGCTGGTTTTATCTTTATTATATAGAAGAATAATTATTTTCTAAACTTCATTTTATTTGCTTGTACTTTGGCCACCCCACAGAATCGATTTGCCCAAGCACGGCCGGGCAAATCGTCACACGTTATGCTTTGAACGATATGGCGGGTTTTGAAAAGGCAAATCAAGAAATGCCGGCGTATCGTGATCTGCCCAGGCAGATCTCGATCGGCCCAATTCAACGATTGGCCCACGACACATACATTTTGATATTTTCGTTATTAATATTTGTATGAAACAGCTGATTTTTTTCGCGATTTCGGAGTTGGTCTCTTATTAAAAGTTGTTTAATTTGATGACTCCCTAGTTACCATATTCGGCGTTAGGGGTTATTTTGTAACACGTTGTAAAATTAATATTTAGTATAATTTTATTTCAGATTTCTACAAAACTTTTGCTATCTCAAAGTACTAGGCGAAATTATCCATTAAAATCAATAATAAGTTCGAGTACAAGTATCGAATGACAGAAATAATTATGGAACAAAAAAAACAAAAAACCGACTTCAAAAAACCTACCGCTAAAAAGCAAGAAATAATATTCGTAATAATAAAACACGTCTATTGAAGTCGGGTGGGGCTGGAGTACAAATCCCTTTTTTTTTATTCTAAAAGCCCCACCCGACTTCAATAGACGTGTTTTATTATTACGAATATTATTTCTTGCTTTTTAGCGGTAGGTTTTTTGAAGTCGGTTTTTTGTTTTTTTTAAACAATTATTTATTTTTTTATTTTTAGTGTAGGTACCTTTTGTATTAGGTAGTGTAGGTATATTATTTATGTAGAAATTAAAATCGGGTCAGCCAAACGTGAGTTAAGCGCGGAGAAACATACATACATGCGGGTCAAACTGAGAACCTCTTTTTTTAAGTCGGTTAAAGAACTAAACTTAAGATATCCCTTTTCCAACAAAAAAATAATTATCTTATTCAGTTCATAAACAAAGAAGTTATACGACTGATCATCGAGGTAGTTCACACAAAATCATACTATTTTCGTGCTTTTTTCAAGATTACTTGAAAAGTACTGAACCGATTTCAAAATTTTAAAAAATGGGGCTAACTTGGGAGTTTACCTAATGTAATAACGTTTAAATCATTTCAATCGGTCCAGCCGTCTTCGAGTAATCGGTGTACATACAAAAAACAAAAAAAAAAACGGGTCGAATTGAGTACCTCCCTCCTTTTGAAGTCGGTAAAAATAAAAGTTCTTCATACCTACATACTTAACTACATTATGGGTATCAACTAACCAAAGCAGTAAAATGATGAAAGACTACTCAAAGCCTTAATTTCGTTTCGTTATCTGAAACAAAATCACCCAACGTTATTACTCGAAATTGCACTGGTTTGAGATAATGATAAGACCATACACTTGCTGCGAAACCCCTTTCACTACGGGTCGCATTCTTCTATTTAATAGTGACGTCATCAGTTCATTTTTTCCATGATCATCAGTCATCGGTACTTATGGATATCCGATTAACATTGCGTTAGTATCCGCTCCAGTAAACTTTACTGATTGTGTTGTAAGCCAATACATTATTTTTTGTATTTGTGAACAGCGTGTTGAATTTTAATTACTTACCTGCACAGGAGATTTAAAAAAACTTTCGAATTTTCCGTAGAAAAATTAAAATCATGATATAATCATATATTATTTTCCATTTTCGTCTCTAAATGAACTTTTATTCAATACTGTGTATTTAGTAAATCTCATGCAATTTACCGGGAAAATCCTCTGTGGCTAAATATGTTGTAGGTAAGTAACTAATGTTTTTCTTTAGTTTTGTATTTTGATTTATGATAGGTACATTTCATTTATCTTTTTTATAAATCGGTTAACCTACATTACATTTTCAACGATAAAACCAATGGCCATTGATCTTTAACACGAACAACCTGCTCAAGTCATATCTTTGAAACCAAATGATTACTCACTAGAAAAGGAACTAGTTATTTTTTGCAGCAAGTATAAAATATTGCTCTTGTCCACTGACAGTCACGCGAAGTGGTTAGATAAGCTACTGTAACCAGTTTCTCACGCCAGAACAATGAAATGGAACGATTAAATAGTTGTTTTATTACAGGAATTTAAGCTTCCGAATATTCCCTATCTTTTTATTTCGGAATTATAGTTGCGTTGTCATTTGAACAAGAAATTGACAAAAGAAGCATTCAAAACAAGTGCAATATTTTGCTGTAACCGATCCACGTATGTATATATCCTATAATAATGATCTGTGAAATTGCCCACCTTTAAACATCATTAAACTTTATTGTAACATCTAATAGGTGATATTCTCATTATTTGTAATTTTCATAGTTTTATCGCTTATTTATAAAAGTAACGTCATCTATCATCTTCACTTTTTGTTGGTTAATACTCGGTTTTTTTAAACTTTGATAAAGCTCCTATAAAGCTCTATAATACCATTGGCTTGGCACCACAGAACAAGAACTGTTTTATTTTTTGTTATGATTGGTTTTTTTTTGATGGCACGGCCTTCCAATGCAGCGAGTTGAATTAAGAAGAAGGAAAGGGTCAGTAGAAAAGAAACCATTAACAGGTTGAGTTCTGTGCTCACTCGTGAGTTTTTGCTTGGTCACCGTTCTATGGTTCTAACCTTTGCTCACCATAATCTTGTTTTGTTTTGACATCACTTAAAAAGAGGTGGCTTTTCAAAGGGCATGAACCATGTTATGCAACAATATTAAAAAAAAGTGATATTTTAATTCTATACTTAAATTTTTTTGTTTTTCGTAATGACTATTGAGACTGTGTAATTATGTGATTTTCTGTAGGTGTCTTTACTTTAACTTCTATCTAAGTATTGTATTCTTTTCAATTGCAAAATGTGTAGGAAGCTCATTTCTATATATATGCCACCATTATGTACGAGTAGTAGGTACAGTGGCGAAGGGTCCATACAAGCCGATTCCCATCGGCTTACCTTTTGGAAATCCCACCCCACTGATCCACTATGCAGATCACTACATTTTTCATCATTTTTGTAGAGCGGCTTACCTTCGCCATAATTTCACCCCTCGCCACTGGTAGGTACCCACCTACCTATTCTAGAAAAGGCAATTTGCGCAAATTCTGCACGTGGAGCTGACGTAAACTTTCACTACTTTACTGCGCTTGTCAACAATGTGTTTACTCATATCTAACTAAAGTAGTTATATTGCTCCTATGGAGAAACGCTAAGAATTTTCCTTTTTGTACATAAGTTCACAAAACTGATTGAGGTAGTAGCGGTCTTCCGCAAAATAATCGATGGCCGAATGAGGATTTGTCACTTTTTTTAAAAGGTTCTTTGCGTAATTTTGGGTTTCGTGTCGAAAGGCTACAAAACCTCCGCTCTATTATTTGGAATTTTTATAAGGAGAAAATGAAGCCTTCCAAAACCTGCGTAAAATTATTATAGATAAGTAAGAAATTAATAAGGTCCATTATATAAGTCAATTAGATGAAGCAATACTTTATAGTAAAAAATAACGTCAAAAAAAACACGTTTGAGTGCCAAAATAGTTCATCCACTTTAAAGTGAAATTATAACCAAAGTATTTACATATTGCTACCAAACTAATCATTCTTAACCAAAAAGTAGTAAATGATCACCAAAATTTGCACCACATTTTAATTTAATTTAACATCACGTTATCCTATTAAAGTCAATTAGACATTTAAAGTTTTATTTGATTCATTTTAATTAGGTACTTACTATGACTATGTATTTTTTTCTATATTTATCTTTACAATTAATTACAATTTTGGCATTTTGACATCTTGACATTTTAAAATTTGAATTTATTAATGTGACTTTCTATTTGTATTTAAAAGAGTAAGTAGGTACTTATTATGTAATGTATGCATGCACTAGAAATTATATTATTATTTTGAGAATGACTGTATACCATTATGGACCTTGTTATCTGAAATAAATGAATTATTATATTATTATTATTAAATGTTCTCCAAAAATAGTAAATGATCGCCAAATCCTAAACCACCCAGTGATTTGGTAATCATTTTTTATCCGACTACGGCGGACCAAAAAAACGAGAGTAAATAATTTTTTTGACTTATTCTGATAGGTTAGGTTAGTATTGTCATGATAATCATTTTAGAGGGCTTATTCTGCACACTAGCGCCGCCATTGAAACGAGAACCAATAGTGCTTCAATAAAGACAAAATTGTGTATTATATCTCTCTGTAGTGCACTCCGAACAAGCGTTGTGGTACTTTTTATCACTAATACAATATTTTCTAGCCTGTCGTTTTGTTGAACTTTAATTGCTCAAAGTGGCAACTTTTCATTCATTGTTTAAATGAAAAATATAACCTAAATAAAATAAATAAATTATAAAATCCTTTTCATAATTGAAATGAAAAATAAAATTATCTTAAAAGTAAGATCAATTATTTATTTACATAATAAATTTTTGTCTTTCTATATTAATTTCTTTTTAAACTTATGAAATGTTTTTTTGTAAAAAAAACGAACCGTAAGTGTACAACATTAAAAACGAAAAGAACATTTTATGAAAATCCTAAACATTAAAATTTAATTCCGATTAATATAATAAGTCTATGTTCCGAGCCCACATAATTTGCTCGCATGTGCACATGCTCGAACTTTCCCCCACTCCGTCGAAAGAGCATCAAGATGTTTGCCGAAGTTAAGTTTATAACTTTTGGCATCATTGTACTTGTACTTTATTTGGTAATATGCCTACATACATATCATGGTGATTAATTTAGGCAGAAATATCGCATTAATTTGCTCGCTAGATTTGGTGATAATTCACTACATTTGGTCTTTGAATACAATTTGAAGTGCAGTCGTGACTAAAATAGCAAGAACTATTGTAATTTTAGGCGTTATTTTTTGGTGTTTAGTAGGTATATATTTTTTGGTAAGAGACCTTAGTCTACCAAAGTATTTTTTGGTGGTCATTAAATTTAATCCGAATACGTAGTGGGTAGTTGATTTTGGTAGAGACAAAATTGAGCGATCCTAAACTTAAAATTTTATTATGGCGTTCCGTCATTCCATATGCATATTCAAATGTTTCTTAATAACCTCTAATTATTTTCCCATAAACCCATTTCTTAATGTAACTACCTAATTTAGTTATATAATTGCAGCAATATGGTTTTTTTGCCGTTAACCTAAGAAAGCAGAATATTTTGTGTTATAAGTAAATTATTAATTACCTTTAGGTCTCGTTTCATGAATTTAAATTTTAGGTTAGCACTCTATTAAAATTTTACTTCAGATAACGCTTTTATGTGGTAATTACCTTTTATCATTTATTAACTTACAGTCAAAACAGAAAACAGACCTTTTAATTGACTCTGTTTGCTTTAATAGTGATTTATACCTACCTAATAAATAAGGCAAATCACAAATAGTCCCTAATATGTTGGTAACTCCATGTAAGTTCCTAAAAGTTCTCATTCGAAAACAAACGATATTCACTTAATAGTTAATTGACTTATTCAGTTACGGTATGGAGTACTTGTACCGGGTATGCGGCGCAGGCGCAGGGGTCACGCCAGGCCGGAGAGCGGCCTCACGAAGTCGGCATCTCCTATGCACTCTGTTATTTAGGTATTACAAACAAAGTTGCCGGCACTACGTGCACCACATTAAACATTTTACATCTCACTTTCTTTCACGAGAAAGGTGCTTTACTTATTGCGTTGATTCGTGACTTGGCAGTCATATATAATTCTTCGATACAGTAGAGTTCTGTAATAAGTGTAAATACACTAGAAATTGATTAGGGTGCTGAGCTGTCAAAAGAATATCCAAAATTAAATAAACATTAAACTACATAATCAAAAGACTTAATTTTTAACCTACTACTAATACCTACTGGAAAAAAGTAGCATTTTAGTCTTCTATCATCAAAAATTTTAGTGCAAAAGTTTAACTACTTCAAACTATCTTTCTTTCCTGATGTAGTTCCTAATTTGTAGGTTAATTTAATTGACCTCATCAACGGAAACAATTTGAATAACATGATCTAATCGATTACGAAAATTAATATGCCTACTTAAATACATTGATTATGTTACAAGCAATTTTGCCATATGGTTCCATGATTAATGCAGTCGATGGAGAGTCATCACATCAGTAATATTCGCAACGTATTTCGTAAATATTACGTATGAATTGTGATGGGAGTGTGTAGTAATTATTATGATTTATGCAAATTGACAATAGTGGCATAGCAGCTGAGAGAAATCTCTGAGTCTGGGCCAACCGGTGGCATTGTTAGTTTTGTTAAAACTACAGAAAAATATAGCCATCGTAATCGCATGTGCAACTAAAGATTTTGAAATATTTAACGATCATTAATGACGGTCTTATTATAGTTATACTAAAATTGCGAAAATGAGTAATTGAAAATATGAATAAACTAAACCATTGTGACAAATAATGAATTGCTTTCTTGAAACTTTTATTTTTAACCAAAAATATTTCCCATAGCCATTGTTGCGTTGCTTTAAATTATTTTAGAGAGTGAATAGATAATGTTAACTTGCTTGTTTGTGCCTATTTGGTAAATATTACTTGCCTATACCTATCTTATAACAACAAGATGTAAGATATTGAAATGTTCATTCGTTGTAGATCCTGAAGAGAGATTTCGTAACTTGCCCATGTAGAGCATGCTGACTTATGGTGTCAACATAATTTATAAACTTTGATAATTTATTGTGATATCCAAGAATAGTAAGCTTCTCTCCGCTGAATGCCATTATGGCAAATCAGGCCTATCATCAAATTTTATAGGGGTGTGAGGATATTTTGAACACAGCGACGGCATTTTTTTTAGTTTTATTTTTAATCCATGCCAAAATATTGCTTGATTTGCTATTATTAGTCATTATGTTCAGTTGAAATTCTTAATACTAATAATAATAAACTCAGGAAAATGTTACTAATCATTTAGTTGAGACCCAAATTAAGTTACAAATTACTTGAAGGTTATGAATGAAGAATATAGGTAAACCTTTCAAGACTCAGAAACAAAAATATTTATCATACAAACATAATGCTTCTACCAGGATTTAAAACCGTGGCTCTTAGTGTAGGTAGGTCAGAAAATGAGAGACTTTAATTTAACGAGCGAGCGCGAAGCGTCTCCGTTTCAGCTTCGGCAAAAATGCTATTGTATGTCCAGCTATCCGGCTGTCCGTCTGTTCTCTTCTAAGTACAGGTCGCATTTCTTAACCGATTATCGTGAAATTTTGTGAACAAGTTCAGTATTTATTCACTTATATAGATTTTTTGTCGATTCAGTTTTTCGAAAATTTACAAAGTGGCGGAGATAAGGGCAACAATTATATTTGAGCAATTTCAAAAATTATCAAAAATGTCACAAACGCGAGGCCTACATACAGCTCACAGAGCCACTAGTTATTATTATCCATTTACTATCAGTTAAATTTTAATATTGATCTATTATCGCGCATGATCTTAAGCTGCAATTGAGTTAGACCACACAGAACTAAATCGTTTAACCCGAATCATTAACTTAATTGATACCCACATATGGAGTAATGGTAATAAAAACTACAAGCATTACAAATCTCTACGAGACAAACGGTGCTGCGGCTGAAATAATCAATTAAAAGTTAACTTTAATAGGATTGTTGCACGGAATAGCGTTGGCGTGTCGCAATGGCTGAGCTAGTTATAACAACAACAAGTAATTGTTCTTATTTCGGGCATAATCATATAATGATACGGTGCGCCCTGTCAGAAGGCATCCACACTTGTATGGTAATTGCCAGCCATCTCGGCCGCACCAGCTTACACAATGCAGGCGCCTATGAACTATTGTCGTAACTGCATTTTTATAGGGACAATGAACTTATAACCACGTTTCTTCGTAAACTTTAATATTGAAGGACGATGTCATTGGGTACCATTTTACGAGAAACACAGTGTTCGATTAATTTCTTCACATTGAAATAATTATGTCTCGTGTAGCTGCCATTATTTTCCTTATCTGGGTACACACCGGCTTAAATTGTTATCTGCGTCTATCAACACTGTATGGAAAATGTTTTCTTCTGTGACCACCTGACCACCATTGTAGCTGCGTGTTGCATTTTACTTTGATCAATGTAAAAGTATTACTCATACAAGGTTTTTATATTTTCACACTAAGTCCTTATCCACACATAATACATAATTACTTAGTACAAGTCTACAAGTAGTCCGTTTTCAACTTGATCGGAGTATAGTCTTAAATACAATAATCCCACAAATTTAATGGTGAAGTAATCACACCTTCATCAAAATGTACTCATTGCTAATTAAGATGCTCAATCAATGATGATCATGATATATCATTATATCCCGCTAATCCCATTCGCGACAATACAATCAATCCATTTAAAGTTACTTATATTAGAACGAGTTACAAATTACTTTAATTGATGATCACTGTCAGTTTACATGTCATGAAGTCGGTTTAAGTAAGACGACCAGCAATTTATGTTTTCAAAGGCTATTCATCTGAGCCGATTGCAGATACAATGAATGTCGCGTCAATAACTGATTGAACCAAAGATTCAAATGCAAAATCCTTTGTTGCCCAAAAGTATCTGCATAACCTTCGGTCAGGTTGAAAGCGAATTTCCTATTTTGTTGACAATGATGACGGCATGATTTATGCAATTGTCAGCTATTGTGCGTATATGGCATAGGTTATTTCGACAAAACGGTTTGTAAACACGCCTACATTCTGAGCATTTAGGCGCGATTGGTCCAATTCGCGATTGGTCCAATCGTCAAAAAATTACAAATTCGCGATTAGTCCAATTCGCGATTGGTCCAATTCGCGATTGGTCCAATTCGCGATTGGTCCAATTCGCTATTGGTCCAATTCGCGATTGGTCCAATTCGCAATTGGTCCAACAAAATAAAACAAAGGAGATCATTTATTTGTATGGTTTTTAATTATTGTACATTAATAAACATTCATACAACAAAATCAACTAAGTAACTATATAAAAAAAAATCAACTTTTACTACTGTAGAAAATAACAAAGTCATATTTTTCAGTTTTAAAATATAAAAAACATTCAAACATTTGTTCCTATAATTTTTAAATAACGATATTATACGCAATGCCAATAAGTTTACTGTGGGTCTTGCATAATGCACATTCGTAACTAGCTTAGTAAACGTCTAGAAAATTGGGTCACTAATGATGCCCGTTTGGCATGGTCTATTGCAATAACAAAACGCAAAATAAATATCCGAAGAAGTGAGGGTAGTTAGTAAAAAAATATCATTTGTCTCAATATATGCCTTGATTTGTGTGTGGTGATATTAGCATTAGTCGGTTTAATATTGTGATTACTGTCTTTGAGATATACAAATGGAAATTTAAAATGGAGGAAACAAGTGAGCAATTTGAATTTTTAAAAAATGAGCGAGATAACGACACATTGATTTACAATGGACACCGATACAACCTGAATATCCTTACTAATATTATAAATGCGAAAGTCCGTTTGTTTGTTTGTTTGTTTGTTTGTTTGTTTGTTACGCCTTCACGTCTTAACTACTAAACCGATCGTCATGAAATTTTGCATACACGTTGTCAGGGGTACAGAGAAGGACATAGGCTACCTTTTATCCCGAAAAAAAGCATTGTTCCCGAGGGATAGCAAAAAACTTTTCCACGCAGACGAAGTCGCGGGCGGCCGCTAGTAAAGAATAAAAATGGAAGTTCGCTGTGGAGATGTCATAAAAGAACATTATGTAGTGCTTCTGTTACAATTGATGTAACAAGGAAAACTATTTTGAGGAAATCTAAAGCAACGCACACATGTGAATCATCGGATCGTACTTCGAATGAACAAGTGAGATTATTTACATCATTAAAACAAGCTGTATGCAATGATTTAGGTCCGGTGCAAAATATTTTCGAAGAGAAAACTCAGCATCTAAATCCTAAAGAAGTCCCCAAATTTAAGTCGGTAAAAGATAAACTGTACAGAAGTCGAAAGAAATATTTAAAAACCGATTTATTAAATTATGACAGCACAAAAGAATTGAAATTACCAAAAGCATTTACAAAAAATTTTTTGTTAATTGAAGATAGTGGTGAGGCCGAGGAAAAAATTTTTATATTTGGGACTAGACTAAGCAAAAATATTGCTAAAAATCATGAAAGTTATTTTGCGGATGGTACATTTAAGTCAGTACCAAAACCGTTTTAACAACTTTATACGGTTCATTTGGATTTGAACTCCACCAAAACAAAGACCAACATTGTACCTGTTTTTTATATACTGTTACCCAATAAAAAAGAACGAACTTACCTGCGCGTTTTCACATTATTAAAGGAAAAAACGAAAAAGCGCAAATGAACGCCGTTACTGAAGTGTTCCCTCAAGCAAAAGTAAGTGGATGCTACCATCACTTCAATGACGCTATTTGGAGGTATTCAAAGAAGATAAAGTTAAATAGAAGTAAAGAGGGTCGTAATGTAACTCGAAAGGCCTCAATAATTCCATTATTTCCAGCTAGTCACATTTCAGAAGCGTGGAGGTATGTACTAGAAAGTGCTCCAGACGGCGAAAAGATTAACAAATTTCGTAAGTACTTCGAAAAGGAATGGTACCCACAACTATCGCCTACCATACTAAGTTGCGCGCATCAGCGCCACAGAACAACTAACGCTTTGGAGGGCTGGCATTCTCGGTTAAATCGGCGCATTCCTAAGAAACCTAATTTATTTCTGTTTCTTCATAAACTGCGAAGAGAGAGCATGTATCAGGATGCTCGAATAACACAAACTTTGTTTAAAAATACAAGCAGTAAAAGGAGAGAACGCGACATTTTATTTGACAAAAAATATGAACAGTTACTAAACCAATATGAAAATGGAACATTGACAACAAAAAAATTTTTCAACAAAATTATATACTTACGATTGTCGTTATTTAAAAATTAGTGGAACAAATGATAATATTTTTTTATTATATTTATATTTCTTTCCAAATCTGATTATTATAGAATAATAGTTGATTTGTTGTACGAATGTACCAATAATTTTTTTGTTTTTTGGTTAAATATGAAAATAGTTGTTAATAGCTTCAAGATATTTACAATAATACTCTGCGTACCCCTCCGGGAGAAAGGCGTGACAGTATGTATGTATGTAATGTGATTATTATTGAAATAAGTAAAACTGAAAATATGACTTTGTTATTTTCTACAGTAGTAAAAGTTGATTTTTTTTTATATAGTTACTTAGTTGATTTTCTTGTATGAATGTTTATTAATGTACAATGTATGTAATGTATGTAATGTGATTATTATTGAAATAAGTAAAACTGAAAATATGACTTTGTTATTTTCTACAGTAGTAAAAGTTGATTTTTTTTATATAGTTACTTAGTTGATTTTGTTGTATGAATGTTTATTAATGTACAATAATTAAAAACCATACAAATAAATGATCTCCTTTGTTTTATTTTGTTGGACCAATTGCGAATTGGACCAATCGCGAATTGGACCAATAGCGAATTGGACCAATCGCGAATTGGACCAATCGCGAATTGGACCAATCGCGAATTGGACTAATCGCGAATTTGTAATTTTTTGACGATTGGACCAATCGCGAATTGGACCAATCGCGCCTAAATGATTCTGAGTAGCTTGTGTTGTGATGTAGAATCGGATCGCTTGCTTATTATCGCTTACGATGTGAACAATGTTACCGTGACAAATGTAAACTGCTTATACTTGACTCATTGGTGCATTCAAATGAGAACTTGAGACACTTTCAATAACCTTTGTCGCTATTTGTTGATATCATTTTGATACTATTCCTCGCGTGCATGATACACAGTCGTTAGGATTGATATCTCAAATGCCTATCGGTCGCTTTCCATTGATACGTCTAACACTTGAGATAAAACCAATTCTATTCCATTGATACGTCTTAACACTTGAGATAGAAAAAACAGTAACACGTGACCAATCGAATGCTTTATACCACCAAGTGGAATGAACAGCATAGGTTTTGGCCACAAAAGATGTTGAAACTTTTTATAATGTTGTACTGAAATAGCTTTTAGGTAGGATTCTTCATCACATCCATATAGCATTTAAAATATTTAAAATTTACATCATTACGTAATAGGTAGGTACCTATTTGTTGTAGCTATTGTTTAAGTTTCATCAGTCAGCTTACTGATTTGAGCACATCTCACACTCAACCCGACTAACTACGAGTATTATTCTTGTACGGGTATTGTAACTATTTCGAAATTAGGTTCTAAGTCTAAGCTGAAGAAAGTTGCTATTATTATGTAAATGCGTCAATGAACATGCATATGTAATAGTAATAGCTATTAATAGAGGTAGTATCAAATAATTTGTTCACCTTTTGCCACTGAATAGCAAATGGTAATGCTCTTGCACAACACATCGTTTGCGAAGTCATCTAATTTCGGTCTTATGATATTAGCGTTGTATGGGGTGTGTTTTTTTTATTAATTTTATTTTACTTAGTAAGGCATATCAACTAAGTACAATTCGGAACTTAACATGAAAACATATTAGACAAATAGCCTCTTAAATTAGAAATTGTATCTAAATTACAGGTAAGCACAACATTCATATTAGTGCAACACTTATGAAATATTTCAACTAGGTAACTTAGATTTCACATAATTATAATATATAGTACTAGGCACGTATCTTGAAATTTTTTCGACGAAGTGGGGATAAGTTCGCGCATGTGCTCTTGTGAGCGACCAATAGCGCGCGCCCCTCACCGCTACGCATACCCAAAATACGCGTTTCGCGCAATCCCCACTGCGATCCCCACCCAAACTGCGATTCTGTCAACGTAAGCGGTAAATCTTAATTCATTATTATTAGTACCTAGTTAAGTCCAATATTTTAATTACAGAGGTCTGAATACTCAAAGGCTTCTTAGTTAAAATCTTTTGGTTAAGGTCTCCTTAACTTTAAGGCTGTCAGCTTCATAGTGTTTCTGTCAAATCTGACACTAGTATTTGCTAATTCAGAAAAATTAAGTACCTATAGCAGTAGGTAGGTTAGTGGCGAAGGGTCCATACTAGCCGATTCCCATCGGATTACCTTTTCGAAATCCCATCCCACCGCCGTTCAACTATTATGCAGATCATAACATTTTTGTAGAATAGCTTACCTTTGCCATAATTTCACCCCTCGCCACATATCCACGGAACCGAGGTTTTTCTTTCTGTGGCAGTATCACTAGCAGGATGGAGCAATGTACTGACAGGACCTTTCGCTAGTAAAAAAGTTTTAGGTTGATTTTCACTTGACCAACAATAATAATCAGATTCGGTTGATTAACTTGGTACTGTACCGCATTAGCCAAATCAGTTCCATTTGTCAAAGCGATGAGAAAATACATTTATCATTTCGTGAAAATATGATTGATTATGTCACTATCTGATCTTTTGAACATTCATTATTCACATTTCGGTTCTGCTCTGTCCGACCTTAGGGACCTCTAAGAAATTAAAGATTATTTATTTTCTACGATGGTGATCTGAACTTTTAAGAAAGAATGTAAGATTTGACGATTTTGAAATCGATTTGTGATTCTTGCAAATCATTTCAAGTTAGCCCCATTATTTGGATGTTCTCAGTTTAAGTCTTATCATTAATTAAAACTATGCTTAGATTGAGTTGAGACTTTATTAATTATTAAATACCTAGAGCAGTATTTAAAAATAATTTAACACTGATAACATACAGTGCTGGCTATAATCGCATCGTTTTAATAATAATTTATCACAAATCTGATCACGGAAACAAAATCTGTCATTGTTGATACCTCACGATTCCAATCAAATACATTGCACTGTCATTGTTCTTTGAAGAAAAAGTTTTTACATTACGTGATTGTTAAAATATAATTCACATTCCTTGCAGTTCATCATAACTTGTAAATTGTGATGGATGAACCTCCTGCCAATTTAACAATGCTAACTTTTACGTAATGTTAAAGGTACTGTTTTAAACTGAACGTTACGTTAATTGCAGACGTAAATCCAGGATAATTAACATGATCAAAATCATAACCGTCCTTTTTGCTTCGCCGAGTTTTATGTCGATCTCAACAAAATATTTTCCAAATATCATTGTAAAAAATAACATTTATGAGTATACGAATTACCAACACCGTATTTTCAAAAAATAGCTCTGCGATTGGGAATTGCTAAGAAACGTAAGATTTTGCATAAAAATACGTAATGCTATGCATATAATTTAGCCATTTCTGTGGCATGTACACACGTAGGTATTTCGCAAAGAAAATCTCGTGTCGTGGCAGATTATGTCATTCGTGTGTACGTGGGTGCACGGGCGCTGCGGCGTGCTGCGGCGTGCGCTATTGATTTTGACATTCGTCTTGACTTAACCGTGACTCTCTGCTCGGGTGAAAGTTTACAACGAGGCTTATGGTGGTTTTGCAACAAGTAGCCTGATACACCCCGCGGCACTAAATAATCACCCGCCTATAAATATTTTGAAGGCGGTACTGCTATTTCAAAATCGGTGCTAAAAGGTCACACTTCAAATTAAAATAAAAGCTCGCGTTTATTAAATATTAATATGCCTACGGTCAAAGTAGTATCGTGTTTATGACTTAATTAACAACGCTTATGTGAGTTCACAAAGATGCGATGGTAAGCCATTTTACCTTTGACCGATTTGACTTTCTCAGACAGAAAGTTAAAAATACTGATGTAAGATAGAATGACTCATCAACATTCCTCTTTAAAACAGACATTATTATTATCTTAATTGAGATGGTTCATTTCACTATACTTTCCTCATCTCTATTCTATACGTGCTCATTCATTACCATTACGTTTACTGCACAATAGCAGTCACAGGTTCGAACCCTGCGTGATGGTCTTTTCAATAAAAAATTTACAAAAAACATTTTGATGTATAGGGTTACATTTTGTAATGCTCTAATAGCTCGCAGGAGTGCCTATAGATTACTATAAGTATAACACCATAAACAACAACTTTGGACTTTTCCAAAATGACAAAAAAACATCAACTTTCACACAAATGTACAGTCATTTTTTCGAAAAAGGCAAAAAAGTAGTAGAACAAACTTTGTTGACATGTTAGTAATCCAGCTTGCCTAACATGACCGATTTGTATCGCGTGATATAGCGTTTTATCACATTTAACTGTCAAAAAGACAAAGGAATTTGACAGTTGGGTGTCGATAAAATGCTATATCACGCGATATAAATCGGTCATGCTAGGCAGGCCATAGAGTAACTTAGGCAGGCTGTCCTGCGTAGGGTTGCCAACCCTACTACATGATATAGTATCCTACTATATTGCGGGCTCGCCTACTAAATTTTTTCAAGTGAAAAAATTAAACAAAAGCAGCAAAAAATTATTACTCATATGCACAAATGCAAATTATTACATGTAATTGCATAATATTTTTTGTGTTTAAACTCTTGTATTTATGATTGTGAATAAATTATGAAAAGGTAAACCTTGTAGGTATGAAAAATACAACTTCTTTAAAATCCTCCATACAAAATGGCACCCTACTGTATTTTTGGGACTTTATCGTCATCTGTATATATAAAACGCTAAGAGACTGACTGATCTATCAACGCACAGCTCAAACTAGGCACACTAATAAATCATTGGGACGTAGACGTCCGCTAAGAAAGGATTTTTGAAAATTCAACCCCTAGGGGGGTAAAATAAGGGATGAAAGTGTATGAAAATCCATCAGTTTCGTAACAGAATCTTCAAATTTTGTGTTTAAGCTGACGATTGAAAACGAATATTTATTTATCACAGCGCTTTTGATCATTCTACTCCCGAAGGAGTGAAAAGGGTATATAGTTGTGAATGGAAAGTCATTCATTTTCAAGTAAAACTCGCAAAATTTTAATTAGGCCAATGATTGGAAACTAAACAAAAGTCACCAACACATTTTTCGTAATTTTCTGAAAATCAATCTTATAAGGGGTTATCTGTATATACAGGGTCACTGGAAATATGACGTATTCCTGCTAAGGGGTCAAAGATGAGATCAAAACAAATATTTTTTGTCATATAACTTTTTCTCAAAAAATTAATAGTTTTTGAATTAATTAAAATTAAGTACATTTTTACCAAAAGTGCGTTTTCAGACACAAAAATTTAAAATAAAAGATAACTACTCATTCGATTCCGGATTTTTTAATATTTTGGGATAGAAAACAATCTGAATGTTGATAAAAAATAAAAAAAAAATCATAAAATACAGGTGTTTATAAAAAAAACAATCCTTAAATGCATTTATTTCTAATTTTTTTTTCAGAATTTTTAGAAATAGCATCAAATATCTTTAAAAAAATCCTAGTAACTTAGCGTGCATAATATTTTAAAAACATCACCATCTATTCAGCTTTCAGTTGAGGTATAAAACTTAATAATAACTTAAATAAAAAATGAGAAATAAGACTTAACAGGCCTTCCTTTGTTGCTAAAAGGACTGCTAAGTTTAGGGGGTGCAATATTCAGTCCATAACGTTATGTGCCAGTTTAAAAATCATTTTTCGAGAGTAATATTTGTTAATTACTGAAGAAAATGGATAGGTACTTCTTTGAATTGTAGAAAACTTTAAATTTTTTGAGTTAATTCTAGGAAATACATTATTTAGACGACATCGAATAATTCGACAATGACTGGACTATTTAAAAAAAGTGATAACTTGGACTTTAAAAAAAATAATATACTATACAATATAAAAAATATAATATACAATATAAAAATATAATAAAAAAATATAAGTATAATTATTTTAAATTAAAAATAACGATGGGGCTGACATGTAACTTAATACAAAAGCTTCTTTAAAAATAAAGAGAAAAAAAGATACCTAATAGGTTATCAAATATTTATTTATATTAGAGAAGGTTGGAAAGAATTTGGATTTTCATGACCGTAGGTGAGAAAGCTTTTTTTACATTGAATTGTGATTATTATTGGAATACTTACATAATATTTTATTCAAAATATTTTTAACAATTTATTTCTTATTTGGATAATATAGTGAAATACGGCTTAATAAAATTCAACATAGTGATTTTTTACATTTAATTGTGATTATTATTTGAATACTTAGTTTATATTTTATTTAAAATATTTTAAATATTTTATTTCTTATTTGAAAAATATTGTGAAATACGGCTTAACAAATAAGAAAAAATCAACATGGTGATTTCAGATTTTCTAATGGAATATCTGAACACATATTGTTCTACGGTAGTCCAAAGTCTTCAAACAGTTTAAAAAAAGTGTTTTTATATTTATATTTTAATCTAGGGTCAAACATTTGCTACAATAAATAAATTATATGATTCTAAATTTAAAAAATAAAAATGTATAATTAAAATTAGGGAAAAATAAATAAATAGAATTAAATTAAAGTAATAATTACTAAGTTAAAGGTCAAAAGTTACGGTTAAGACATCCAAAATGATGAAAAAACTGTCCCCTAGCTATGGTCTCATAGTTAAAGGGCTGTTTAGTTGGTGAAACGTATTCTAAACAAGGGGTTCGTTTGGGGCATAGAAATAGAATGTCAAAGAACAACAATGTCAATAAACAGGTGATGCGAAAAACGATTCATACATTTTATATGAGATACGTAAAATATGACTTAGATTCATAAAATATGATTATAATATGGCAGAGGAAATTAATATACTATGTTCCATACTGTTTTCTTCGTCGATAAACGAATAAATGTAGCAAAATTGGCTTTTTAAAGAAATGTGTAGCAATATCTTATTTAACTGTGAAAAGTGTGATTACTTGGATTGTTTCTTTTTGTCTCATCACAATTACTTAGAGCACAAGACACC
Organism: Agriphila geniculea; assembly: GCA_943789525.1. NCBI lineage: Eukaryota > Metazoa > Arthropoda > Insecta > Lepidoptera > Crambidae > Agriphila > Agriphila geniculea. The sequence continues at coordinate 12,455,114 of OX038882.1, read as the reverse complement.
ATGGCTCCACAATACCTTTATTTTAAATTCTAATTAAGATTAACAAATATTTTAAACAAACTGTGATTGCTCATTTGCTAGGCGGGACGCTAGGGGCTCTTACTGTAAAAAATGTTGGCACATGTCACTTGCTCCTTTGTCTCTTTTTTACATAGACCGTGTCCGTATGATGTTAACTTCTCTTTTCCACGCTTTGTTGGTCTTCTTGAGCGCAGCGAAAATTTTTCTATGTCTATGGTTTGGGGGCTCTTTTATTTAAAGGGGCACATAGTTAGGTAACGGTTTAGGGGATGTTGGTGAAATCGGCCATAATAGTCATTAGGACGTAGACATCCGCTAAGAAAGGATTTTTGTTCACGAGGCTACTCGCTTGGTGGGGATCCGAATAATCACGTAAAACGGCTGTTCGGATTTTGATGGGATTAAAACATAGAATACTATTTATCCTGGTTAATGGTTCCCTTAGGAGTTTCCCGAATATCCACGCGGACGAAGTCGCGGGCGGAAGCTAATCTACTATATTTTTACACGTAATAATCTTGAAAATACTATATTTGATGCAAAAAAAGTTGGCAACCTTAGTTATAAGTGTTTTACAAATAACTCTGTATAAATAATTGTTAGGTAAGTATTAATCAATAAATTGTATGCATTGTACAACAAAATTATCTTAAGAAGTAGTATACTTCAGAAAGTTACATTGGCATTTGTCGGCGTGAAGACGGATTACAAGCACATGGAAGGATCAATAAATGCCTAATGCAATGTATCATCTAATATTTAGTTACGTCCGTATCACCTTGTCATCAAAATACAGAGTGAATAGGTAGGTCGTTTCAAAATTAACCGACTTTCATCACGCACAATACCTTATTCAAAAAAAAGATAAGTAGAAACAAACGTTTAGATTTTATAAACTGTGCGAAAGATAATGTCTAACAATAACTACAACAATACTTGATTGGAATCATGTTGATAAATAAATCAGATCATAAGCGTTGTAAGTTGTAAGTAATGTTGCAGTATTGAGATCACGCGAAGATAAATGTAATAGAATAATGTCCGTTAGGTGTACTTAGCTAAAGTTAAAGCCGATAATGGTTGTTGGGATCTTGGGCCGACCATTTCTCATCATTCAATAGAAATGGTGATCTTGATAATTTTAGTAAAATAAAAAACGTATCCAAATATTTTCAATAAATTATTAATATCGTAGGACTATTGTTAAAGTTAGTACTAATGTCATAGTTTCGTAGCAGTCGTAGCAACTCGCTGTACTACGCAAAAAATATATAAAAACAGATTTTACTAATGTTTTTTTTTTAAATGTACATGGTGATCTTGGTATATTCCTTTTTTAAATCTAGCTAAAACTTTCGCAAATCTATCTTACTTTCGGTGAAGTAATTACAGTAAAGTCTGTCCATCCTTACTTGTCTTATTTAGTAAACAGTTTTTGACAATTGTCATACGTCTTTTAAACTAAAATCGTTATTTAAAAATATGTTAGTAAGTTTATGAAATTATTGTTAATTTATTAACAATTTATTTCGTAATCTATGTGTGGAAAACCATTTGTTTTATTTTATAAATGATTATTTCAATAAAGAGTTGGGTGAAGATTGTTTACAATATAAGACAAGTAAGGATGGACAGACTTTAGGTCTATTCATTATTTAAATTTTGCATTTCGTCTCGTCGTCGGTGAAGACTAATATTAGTTGTGTAATCGAGCCGCAAGAAAACAGTCATTGTTCCACATTATGCAGACAATGTAATAGACTAAAAACATTAGGATCGTGGAAACGTGGAAGCGGCGCGGGCGCAGTAATCACTTTGTGATCGCGACAGATTTAATTATCGTTGTTCGATATTAACTTCGGTACACTTTTTAATTAGTCACCGATTAGCTTTAAAGATTTTTTGAGTTGTACCTACTTGCTAAATTTTATTGTCTAATCCTAAAAACTTCTGCTTAATAGAAAGGCAAAGTCGAATGGTAAAGTAAAGGCAAGGCAAAGAAAAAGAAAATAATTCACAACTCGGTGTTTTAGATTGGTTCAACAAAAATTTCTAATAACTAAACTTTTAACAGATTTACGAATGAAATTGATGTTTTAAATATTCGTTGTTTTACAGGTCTTGGCGTTCGTTTGCACTCTGCTGCTGGCGGGAGCGGCGGCGCAGACCACAGATATTACCGAAGATGACAAACTCAACAGCATTGATCAAAAGCCATCCGTGAGACTGGACCCATACATACGGAAAGCGTTGCTAAAAGCTCTCAGTGAGCTTGAAGAAAATGAAAATCTAACTACCGATACTGAAACTACTGCTGAATCATCTACTGCTGATTCTTCAGTTTACAAAACAGACCCAATTTCAGAAACTTTACAACCTCCGTTTCCTGAAGAAAAAATACAAATTCATTCATTCGTCGTCAATGGCCAGGAGGCGTTTGCTAATAGCACCAACGTGACACCGACTATAATAGATAGTAAAATTTCTATTCTTAGTACCACTGCGGGAAACGTAGAAAATCATGTAACAGCCACTCTCCCAACGCAGAAACCATTTAGTGAAATTTTCCAGACAAAAGAAAGTTCAGTAAATTACCAACAAGTGAGAAGTATTCAGACGACATCGAAAAGTGATACGAATAACAATCAAAATAAAATAATAAGCACCAAACCTGCAACGACGACGACCACTACAACCACGACGACAACGACGACAACACCAAAGCCGACGCACAATGATGACGGTGAAAATATTGAAGAAGTTGAAAAAGGGGGCGTGCAAGTTTTCCAAGCTCCTCTAGTAGCTGCTTTCACTGTACATCAAGATGCTCAAGGCCTTCCCAAAAAAGTAATACCTATCTACCAACAGTCTACTACTGGGCAGACTTTATCGACCAATCTTCCTTCAGGGGTTTTATCTACTCAATTCCTGAGACAAAATCCAACAACCTCTAATTTTAACATAAATCCCGTTCAGCGACAAGATTACATTGAACAGCAATTGGCTTTACAAAAGCAACTGGAAGAGAAACAAAGAATTCTTGAAGAACAATTACGCTTTCTACAACAACAGCAAAGACAACAAGAAGAACTTCTGAGAAAACAGCAGTACCTCTTACAACAAAAAGAAGCACAGAGGCAGCAACAATTACTATTTGACCAAGAACAACTTAAGAGACAACAACTCCAGACAAACAACGCAGTAAATCAGCTACAAAGCCTACAAAAGAATTTACCACAAATTCCTTTCTTAAATCAAAATATTCCACGCCCCCAAAACTCGCAGGTTTCCATCCAACCAAGTGTATCACTAGAACAGAACAACTTACTGGGCAATCAACAGCAACTGCCCAACCGTGAAGCTGTTGACTTTCTGCTTCATCTTCGCAGTCAACAATCCGAACAATTTCCTTTGCAAGAAAATCACTTGCCACAAGGTATCAGCAACTTCTTACAGCCTAACCCACTTCCAAACTTCCAAGGGTCTAATTTTAATCCACTTAGACTTGATCAGTTCGGGCCGCAGAAGCAAAGTCATCGAGTTTTTCGTCAAGAGAGCGGTGTTGGTAATTTTGGCTTTAACAATCAAAACTACAACAGGTTCAATACCTTCAACCCAATAAATACAAACCGGTTCTTTCCTAATAGGCAGAATCAATACCACTCTGACGTAGAGTTAAAACACCTTTTGGTACAAAATGGGCTTAACGGTAGAGGTCAAGAGGACCTAAATATTGTTTCTAAAGTTCTATCCCTTAATCACGGAATACCTTTGAATGGCAATATCTCCAACAAATTACAGTTTGATAGTCGGAGGCATGTCAGGCCAAACGCATAAGTAGTTAAAATAATTTGTAAGGAGTACAAATCAGTGCTAAACTTAACATCACAACTTGAAATTATGAAGAATATTGTTCAATAGAAAATAAATTCAATTGCCTTATGGGGCCGTACAATGCTGGAAGAATAGTAAAAACAACAAAATTTTTGTCAAAATTATGGTTATGACGTAATAAATAATAAACTATTTCTTATTTTGGAAAACTGTTAATTACAAAACTTGAGAGTTAGCTAAGGTTTATTTTTATTATAGTTTCAAGATTGAAGGTTTATAATTGGTAGGCACAGCATTGTAAACTACAAAATTGAAGGTCGCTTTACGATTTTTTTTCAATCGAGAAAAGTTTTAGATGTCGTTTTTGTATCACATAATTGAGTGTTAATCTACATACTATATTATTGTTTTGGACCGACAAATCAAGTAATATTGTGTGAAATCGTTGATCAAGAATGTGTATTTGACGTTGTACGGCCCCTTAAGCAGACCTACTCTCTATTACCCTCAATAAGGGCGCTTCTACACGGAGCAAGTAGCCCGCGCAAGTTGAAACCCGTGAGCGGGTCCAGGGGCCCTATTTTTGAATCGCTCGACTCCAGTCGTCATCATCTCATTGTTTTGAGTCATACGTCGAACGAAAATCAGTCGAAAAGAGCGCTCGACGCCAGCCGAGCGATTCAAAAATAGGGCCCCAGCTCCATAGCATTTTCCCCCCACGCAAGTAACCCGTGCCTCAACGTGCGCAAGCTACATGCACCGTGTAGAAGCACCCTAAACTCACCAAAGAAACGCAGTATAACATCATAAAAGTTTCAGGCCCTATACTTATACAATAGTCTTACTAAGCCTTAGATTATAAACAATTATTTATTTTATATCGGATACGAACTGCCATAAGTAGTAAATTTTAGTAAGTAGGTTTAAGTCACTGTTTGATAAAGTAATATGTGTACTCACAACAGCACGCCAGACTATTACTATGTTTCAAACCTCATAATACTTAAAACGTCTTTTAGAGTAATGTTTAATCAATAGGAGAAATACATTTTCGGGTAATCTGGTGTGCTGTTGACTGTACATTTTCGTGTTTGATTGAATTTATATCACACTTTTCAAATCTATGTATCTATTTGCAAAAGTAGGACAGTAAATGTTAAGGCATATGCACCTATGCTTCATTTTAATGCTCATTTTCACAACTACATGCTAAAATTCATAGGTAAGTATTTTACTATAGTAAGCACATTATAATATGTGAATACTTACATTGTCTTTTTTATAAAAAGCCGTTTGATATATCTTGTGTTTTGGAAAGATACAATAGAAGATTAAAACTAATAGGTATAACGTTACCGTTAGAGTACGGAATCCGTTAATCTGCAGATTAACTAGTGAATCTGCAGATTTACTGGTCGATTCAGTTAAAGTGTGGAATTTTTCTTAAAGTAAACGATTTCCGCACTTTAACTAGTTAATATGCAGATTAACGTATGCTACACCGTTAAAGTGCTGAATACAGTAACTGAAATTAATAGCCAAGTCTTCAGGAAATATAAGTAAAAGACCTACATTGAAAGTATATTTTACAAAAACTTCGTTTCTGGCGCTTCGCCGGCCGCTCACGCGGCACGCTCGCTCCGCTCACTCGGCTCGCGCGTTTTTGGTCACAATATTAACCTAACCTAATGAACACTTTTAGACTTTTTCCATGGCGGGGGCTTCGCCCCCTAAAAGGGGGGGGGGGGGCTGAAATAACTACTACTTTTTGAACTAATTTGAACACATAATCCGGAAGTAAATAAAATTTAAATTTAAAACACTCTCTTAGTGCGATTTACTGTGAGTTACCTACGGTTACGAACATACGGATTACGGTTCTGTAAGCGGCCAAAGGGGAATTTATATAAGCTTCAACTATTTTCAGAGACCGTAGAAAACGGAAATCTGTACTGAAATGTCAGGCGAGGCCAGTTCACGATCCCTTAGCATGAACATATCGAGAGAACATATACGAGAAGAACTGGTGTAGAATAATTCTACTTCACAAAAATTACTGTAGACTGAAAAGAAAACAAAGAAACACAATAACCGAACAGAAAATTGAAACATGACTTGATAACTCTGTAAAACAATCCTGAATTGTCACCATAAAAACTTTCGAAATCAGATTTCGTAATTTTCAACTTACGAAATCTGATTTCGAAAGCTATGATTTTTTATACAAAAATTGATCTAACACAATAGCCGAGTAGATTTTTAATAAATGATACAATATTCCAGAAATCAGTAAAAATGTACCTACTCTTCGTCAAATTTCCGGCATTAAAGTTATGCAATGATCAACCATATTCCAAAGAGATAGTGAAATAGTAAATTTCGTTAACTGCCTTGCTTTATTTTGTTTGTGTAACTTTTTCTCGTTTTAAAAATGTTGTGTCCTTTGTTACCCCTGTTAATTAAGTACTACCAATTTTTATCTTCTTTTGCAGTACATACTTAATAAGTTGTTTGAAGAGTAAAAACTTTGCCTTTGCTACTAGTATTATGTATTGCACCTCGCACCGCATTGAGGGTTAAGGGGTTGCATATCGACAAACAGACGGACAACGGGGTTAAAAAAATATGTAGCATTACTTTGGCCTACCTACAGTAAATCGCATACGTACCTACTTATTTAAAAATTTATTAATTTCTATGAATATCCTACTCGAAGAAGTTAATTAGATCGTAGTATCTACTTAATAATACCATAAGTAGTAGGCTATGTGTTGTGTATTATGTACTTTCCCAATAAATCATAAACAGGGGGGTATCAGTTATGTTCTTTAAACACACTTTCTTATTCAAGGTGAAACATAAATACGTTATCTGTCATACCTACCTGTACCTATGTATTTAGAGTTAAGGTTTTTTCATATTTTTGTAATGTGTCAAGTCATTGATTTAGATAACTGATCGTTGTAAGTTTGTAAATAAATATTTTGTAATAAGTATAAATATACACTATGGTTTTTATTTATAATTTTATTTCATAAGGAACTTACAGCTAAATTACTAATAAATGTTTATACAAACAGAAGGCGATTTACGGTTTACAACAGGTTGTCCTAAAACTTTGCCACACGAAGGGAAAGTACCTTAAATATTAAAGGTAGGAAATTTTAGTGAAATAATACCTCATTTTTATTCATAAAAATTTTAGGAATAAGGAAGGATATTTTAAAATTCCACCCCTAAAAGTGTGAAATAGAAGCTTAAATAGAAAAAAAATAAACAGATAGGTACTCTAAAAACAAATAGTACTTAAACACTAGAAATAGTTTTAGTTTTAGAAAAATAATGAAAACTATTTTTCTAAAACTCAATCCTCAAATAGGATAAATAAATTAAAAAAATCGTTATGGATATCTTATTTGAGGTTAAATGGGATGTTGATTGGCATTTATTTTTAAGTACAACATTTCAGCCATGATTTAACCCCTAAAGGAATGTTGAATATTATTTTTTAGTTTTTAGGGCTGTTTTTTTAAGGTGTTTTTAGAGCATTTTTTTAGGTTTTTTGAAGGAGGTTTTCACCACTGTCTTTCGTTTATCTTTATAACATTCGGAAATACATTAGGCACTCTGAAAGTTTTGCGTATCAGGCACACAAATATTTGAATATAGAAAAGAACTCATTTATGAAAAGCAAAAATTGACCGGAAGTCGCGAGTCACTTGTTTTCTACCACAAAGCGAAGTTCGTCGCCCGTAGCATGAAATTTTACGCGAAAAGATTTCAGGGAGTCATTTTTCATGATTTTGAATTGAAACTTCGCTTTCTATGCAAGTTTTCACTGCTTTATTTCTAAATGCTTTTAGAAAAGGAAGCACCTCATTCACTGACCTGAAAAAAAATAAATATATGGAGGTCAGTGACCTTATTTGAGTATCGTAAAGCATTGATATGCAGAATGAAATCTTTTTCATGTCTCTCCTATGATGATATGGGTGAAGGTCGGCATTCAAATGCGATCACTGTGGAAAAGATGACTATTATCACATGATTAATGAAAGAAAACCAAAATATTACCTATTGGAGGATTTGAGGATACTTGGGGATTGGTATTAAAAATTTTCATCAGTATTCATAAAATAAAACATGGATATTGTTTCAAAATCTGAAAGATAGCAAAAGTTTTTTTTATATGTATGTTCTAAGTGGACAGTAAACCAGCGAACTAAAGCTATGGAACAAGCATTCCGCTCAAAAAATGGCACCACACGAAAAGTACAACTAAGTGGATAGAGCTAAAAATGCTGGCATTCAATTATGCAGAACAAAGCGTCTAAACACTGGTTGCTTATTAGCGACCATAATTTGTATACTTATAGATCTTTTCTGTACTTAAACGAAAAAATAAGATTCGTTATTTCTGCATCTTTTTACTGCCTTCTTTGCATCTTTTACACCATTTGACTATAAAAGACGTCATTTCTAATAAACTCTTCCTTTCTATCTTTTCTCTACAATATAAACTGCAATTTATTGAAAATAACACTAACGTCAGTCACCGGGCGCGTGGCTGGCCCGACTAAAGCTAGAGCTACTAGAGCAGGTTGTACTTTTTCGGCTCCGTGGTGCCATTTTTTCAAGCAATATATGTTTGCAATTACACTTCCATAGATTTTAGTTCGCTGCAGTAAACCGACAAAATTAGACTGACGAGAATCGTGGACATATAATAAGCGTACATATAAGAGCTGATCCTTTATTCTTGTTGCTGCATTGTTGTATATGTATGCTGTTGGTGTACCTTTTAATAAATAATAATAATAATAATAATAATAATGACAAGGATTTGACTGCATTTTTTTTCCCAGACAGGTCCTATCTGAAATAACTTACTTGAAAAACAAAACACAGTTAATGCTGAGTAGATCACTACCATTTGGTTCCAAACTATCGTTAAAACGACCAAGAAGTGACTTCTTATTGCACGAAGAAATTTTTTCAGTAAAAACCGCGAAGAGGATAAGTTACTTTCGGCTCTGAAAAGTTGGAGTTCATGATCCATTCCGCATTAAGTTTAGACCTTACATCTTGCGATTTTTTTATTATCCTATAAATTATAGAAACCATGAGAAATTTTACATTTATAGGGCTAGAGGAAGCCGTGATAGCGTATGAAAAACATGCCCTCAGACAAATGACACTTATGTTAAAAATAATAGTTTGAACCAATTCAAACCATTTTAAAATGTAATGGAGAATACTGTTACACTCATTAAAATAATATACAGTGCCTTTGGTCTTGAACTAGCGATAATTTAAAGGCTACACGCCTTACACCTAATTTTATCGACAAAATTGCCGCCATTTTAAATTTGACCGTTTATTTTAGATGACCCTGCGGAAAAATATTAATTTCTCCGGATTTAGAAGTCCTACAGTTATAAAAAAAAAATACAATTTGAAAGCTAATAATATCATCTATCAATTTTAAAAAAATATATGTGTAAGCTTTCAACTTAAATACGTCATAAAAAATTACTGAACTAAAATTTTATACAAAATTTGTGAGTTTTTTTGAATTATTATTACATTTCTCAAAAACTAGGACATAAATGTCAATTTTTTGCATTATTCAAATACACAAGAATATCATCTACAACAAGACATCAAAATTTACTGCTCTATGTTGCATATTTCGAGAGTTTTTTGCTTGAATTATGTTATGACCCTTACGTAACTAAAAAAAATATTATTTTCGAAAATTTGAACATATTTGAAATTAGCTTGATAGTTTTATCTGAATACTAATTTCATCAAATGATAGTATCTAGTTTTTTTTTCGTTTTCGAAAATAACCATTTAGTGCTTGTAATTCTCAGGGTCATATTATAACAATAGCTCTCGAAATATGCAACATAGAGCAATAAATCATTAAGTTGTTTTAAAGATCCCTTTGAATTCGAATAATGCAAAAAAAATTGCATCAATGTCCTAGTTTTTGAGATATGTTAGAAAAACTAAAAAAAAAACACAAATTTCGTGTTAAATTCTAGTTCAGTATTTTTTAATGGCCGATTTTTCTTTTAAATTAATATGTGATATTATTAGCTATCGAACAGTATTTTTGTTATAACTGTAGAACTTCTAAATCTGGAGAAATTAATATTTTTCGGCAGGGTCATCTAAAATAAAGAGTCAAATTTAAAATGGCGGCCATTCCAACAGGAGTGGGGATAGACCCCAACATGTGGGTGTTTTTGTCGATAAAATTAGGTGTATTTCACGCCTTCTAATTATCGCTAGTTTAAGACCAAAGGTACATATTTATTGTTTTTGACCGAGCGAGCGCGAAGCGTCTCTGCTTCAGCTTGTGCAAAAATTCTTTCGCAAGTCCTTCCTGTTAGGAAGGTCCCGCAGGCTGTCCGTTTGTTCTCCTCTACAGGTCGCATTTCCCAACAGATTCTCGTGATATTTAGTGAGCAGGTTTGATAAATTAGATAGAATTTTTCACTTGAGCCAGTTTTAAGAAATTTTTCGAAATGGCGGAGATATGTAAAAAAGAGATGTAACAAAAAATTTTTGTTAACGGTGCAAAGTAAATTTGATTTATTTTTTATTTTTAGAAGACTCAAAAGTTTATCAATCTAAATTCTAAACCAAGAATATTATCTGGCCTGCCCCCGCCAAGACGAGGAAGCAAAGCGCAAGGGCACTACCTACCTTTTCTCGAAGCGCTTCGTCGTCTTTTGAACCCTCATATCTTAGGTTTTGAGTATACTAGATAAACAAAATTCTCGAAATGTGATGTCAGTAGTAGAGTTATTAAATATATAAAGTTTGAATTGTATAGCTTTTATAATATAGATTTTATTGATATCTAAAAACCCCGATTTCGTCACTGACTCACTCATGATCATCAAAACTCAAAGGGTACTTCCAGAAGTCCTAGAAAGCTGAAATATGGTATGTAAGCTAGTATTAGTACACAAACAACAAAAAAATATTAAATTGAACTTTAGCCCCCCAACCGCTTAACCCTCATAACTTGGGTTTGGAGTATACCAGAAGCACAAAATTCTCAGGATATGATGTCTGTAGTAGACTTATAAAACATACAAAGTTTCAATTGCATAGCTCTTATAATATAGGTTTTGTTGATATTTAAAAAAACCCTGATTTCACTCATGATCATCCAAACTCATAGAATCTCTCATCCAAATTTCAGCTTTCTAGGACTTCAGGAAGTACCTGAAGTCCTAGAAAGCTGAAATTTGGTATGTAAGCTAGTATTAGGACACAAACAACAACAAAAAAATATGAAATTGGACTTTAACCCCCCAACCGCTTAACCCTCATAACTTGGGTTTGGATTATACTAGAAGCACAAAATTCTCAGGATATGATGTCTGTAGTAGACTTATTAAACATATAAAGTTTCAATTGCGTAACTTTTAAACTTTGGATTTTATTTATATCTAATCATCTATAAATCTATATATATCAATCTAGTCAAAACTTACTGATAATCATCAAAATTCCTAGGGTACTTCCTGAAGTCCTAGAAAGCTAAAATTTTGGTATGTAAGCTAGTATTAGTACACAAACTGCAAAAAAAATTATAAAACTTGAAACTTTTACCCCCTAATCCCTTAAACTAGGGGATGGAAGTTTGTATGCGACTTCCGCAAATTTTGATGCTGGAGGTCTGAAAAAATGAGACATATGAATCTGAAAAACCTTTAAATATTTAGTAATTATTTTTAAGCCTTAGTAAATCACTGTTAAAGTAATGGAAAAAAAGTAATCATTAAAAAAGATAAAGTGTTCATTTCAAAACTACTTCTTTCATGAATCATGGCGCAAAACGCGCGCAGACCAGACTCTATTTTGTTCTTTGCACTGTCACATCACATTCTGCGTTAAAGAGTAAAATAATATCACAGCATAAATAAATTAGTTCTACCACAGAATAAAATAATAACAGTACAAGTACGCTGGTTGATGGTGATCGAATTTTACACGATTTTAGACCACGATTCTGACCCCACCTTGCTTTATCGGTTTATGAAGGGTTTATGGATAATTACTTACAAAAAGAAGTGAAATCTCACCAAAATCATTTTCATGAATAATGTTGCCAAGACCTCGCACTGTGAAAAAGTTATCAGAGCTCATGTAAAGTCAAGCTTCTAACTCTACGCGCCCTAACTCTGCAAGCCCTAACCTTCAAAAACTCTACACCTTAGTCAAAATATGTGGCTTGGCCGTTTCTATTAAACAGTTTAAAGTAATAAGTATGTCTCCGACCAACCATACAGTTTGGTCACCCTAATGAAGAAAGAGACACATACATCTAAAGTCTGTTCATCCTAACTTGTCTTATATGGTAAACAATCTTCACCCAACTCTTTATTGAAATAATCATTTATAAAATAAAACAAATGGTTTTCCACACATAGATTACGAAATAAATTGTTAATAAATTAACAATAATTTCATAAAGTTACTAACATGTTTTTAAATAACGATTTAAGTTTAAAAGACGTATGACAACTGTCAAAAACTGTTTACTAAATAAGACAAGTAAGGATGAACAGACTTTACTTGACCTCTCTGTCGGCTCGTTTTGGGGCGAAGAGCTTAATCTGGTTTATACCGAAGGGATGTGCTACATCTATGGGTGAGAGCCATGGAAATTGTACTATAAACCGGAATGAGCGCTTCGCCCCAAAACGAGCCGACAGAGAGGTCAAGTAGATGTATGTGTCCTTTTCTTCATTAGGGTGACCAAACCGTATGGTTGGCCGGAGACATACATAACACTTTAAACTGTTTAATATAAACTTAAATACCTAGGTAGTTCTTTATTTATAATTAACACTTTTTACCGCGTTTTTATTAGGTTGCTTGCTCTTTTGTTTGTTTGAGCACAAATTTTGCAAACGATTTTATACCAAATTCCCGATGAGCTAGAGACATGAAACTTTGAACACAGGTCAGAAATGGAAGGAAATGCAATATTACAGTGTCATTGAGGTGATCTGATAATGGAGCTGGAAGAACGCCACAGGAACTCTATGATGAATAAAACTATACAACCCCATCGTGTTTGGGCTTATTAGAATTGTCTTGACAAGTACTCTGACGGGAGACGAGGTTCAGGGTCGGATGATGAAGTCTGGATTCCATGCCATAAGAACTCAATATTGATTTTTTTTTTTTTTTTTTTTTTTATTTATTCCATACAATATACATTGTGTTGAATATTATTAACATTTAGAATTTACACATTACAATTAGGTCCATTAATGAATAATTACATAATAAATTGCAAAATTCCAATAGAAATAAATGTCAAACTACAAAAAAATTGATAGACTAGTACAATGTCAATTCCGATTAAAAATAAATGTCAAACTAAGAGAAAATTATAGACTAGTACAATGTCAATTCCGATTAAAAATAAATGTCAAACTAATAAAAAAATAAACTAAGTACAATGTCAAATATAATAAATGTCAAACAGATACAATTCATTCATAAAATCATAAAAAATAATAAAATTAAAATTGTAGCGTCATCTCGAGTTTTATTATGTTGTTTTGCCATTGTTAACAAACTCTTCCACTGCATAATAACATTTTTCTAATAAAAACTTTTCAGTTTCGATCTGAAGTCACTCTTATATAATATATTTTTTAGCTCATTGGGTAATCTATTAAATATTCGGATTGACTGATAATAACTGCTCTGCTTGACTATGTCTAACCTGGGCACCAACTTATGATTAAAGTCTTTTCTCCTTGTACTTTCTCTAATCTTTCTTTCTTCTTGCGACTCATACTCATGTACATGTTTAGCAAAATGAGTCATCAAGACTAATATGTACAAGCTCGGAACAGTTAGGATTCCAAGTCTTTTAAAATGTTCCCTACATGAGTCTTGTTGTTTAATACGAACCATTGTTCGGATAGCCCTTTTTTGCTGAACAAATGCCTTATGTATGTTGTATTTGTAGCTACTTCCCCAAAATAATATACTATAGCGCAGTCTTGATTCAACTAGTGCGTAATATACTAACTTGAGGTGCTTTAAATCTGCTTCTTCACGTAGGCTTCTTAATACATAGCAGGCAGAGCTTGTTTTTTTCTCTATGTCACTTAATTCTTCCTTCCATTTCAACAAACTATCGATTTTTATTCCTAAAAACTTTGTCACCTGTATAGATTGCACTTGTTTATCGTTTAGTTGAGTATTCAGAGTAGCTTTATTACTAACATTAGTTTGAAACAACATAACATTTGTTTTGTCTGTGTTGATTATAAGACCATTAGCTGCTAGCCAAATACTCATTGTTTCCAAAGTTAGATTGACTTTAGATTCAAGACTCTCTATTTCCTTGGCTGAAATAACGGCATTAGTGTCATCTGCAACCCCATCGATTTTGGGCTCGTTTGAATCGTCTTGACGAGTGCTGTGTTGGGTAATAGTATCCAAGAGTCTGATGATGGAGCCGGAAGAAGGCCACAGGAACTCTGCAATAAAACCTTTCAACCCCATCGAGTTTGGACTCGTTTGAATGGTCTTGACGAGTACTCTGATAGGCGGTAGTATATTTTTAGTTTAGCTCGTTAACTAAAAAAAAGAAAATTAATATTTATTTAAAAAAAAATATTTTTTAAGAACAAATTATTTATCACGTTTTTATTAAGTTGCTTTTTTGTTTTTATTTTTTAAATATGGTAATTCAACCAATTAAAATCTAGTTTATTCAATCCAATTTAATTTCAAGTGTAAATAATTACGCAACTTTAAAGTTTATTCCATTTTTTAATAAAAATGCAATGTGCGTGAACTTTGGAAAAACAAATAAATGTTGGAAAAACAAGTAAAAGTAGGAAAACATTGTCTAGTGATCTGTAGTTAAAAAAAGATGGAAACGATTTTCGACTTTATTGACGTTTGAAATTCGATTGTATAATTCGATCCCATAATTATACTTGTACATTTACTTTGCTGTTTCATTAAAAACTGTTATTTTGGTAAAGATGTCAATAAGGTCTAAAATACTTGCACCAATTTCTTTACTTGTGAAATTAATAAAATGGGTGCAAGAGATTTACGAAGACACAATGTTAAAAATATAAATAAAACAAAATGGCGGCCAACTATATTGTTCGTGGGCCGATTTTACGAAACTCGATTTTGTTACTATTTTGATCAAAATATAACTCTTTGTTAATGTTAAAAATATAAAAAAAATATGGCAGCCAACTCTTTTATTTGTGGGCTGATTTGAATGAAACTCGGCTTTTAGTACTAATTTGACAAGAAAATAATAACACAATATGTATTGAAAAAATTAAAAAATCTAAGATGGCAGCCAACTTGTTTGTTTTTGGGCCGATTTCGATGAAACTCGGTTTTTGGCAATATTTTGACAAGAAAATAACAACGCAATTTTTAAAATACTAAAAATCTAAGATGGCGGCCAACTTTATTGTTTTTTTGGGCCGATTTCGATGAAACTCGGTTTTTGGGTACGATTTTGACAAGAAAAACTAAGTTTCACCGAAATCGGCCCAAAAACAAAAAAGTTGACGCCATTTTGGATTTTTAAAATTTTCAACATTGCGTTGTTATTTTCTTGTCAAAATCGTACCAAAAACCGAGTTTCATCAAAATCGGCCCAAAAACAAAAAAGTTGACCGGCTTCTTGGATTTTTTAAATTTTCAACATTGCGTTGTTATTTTCTTGTCAAAATCGTACCAAAAACCGAGTTTCATTAAAATCGGCCCAAAAACAAAAAAGTTGGCCGCCGTCTTGGATTTTTAGTTTTTTAAAAATTGCGTTGTTATTTTCTTGTCAAAATAGTTCCGAAAGCCAAGTTTCATCGAAATCAGACCATAAACAAAAAAGTTGGCCGCCATCTTGAATTTTTAATATTTTAAAAATGCTTTGTTATTTTCTTATCAAAATAGTGCCAAAAACCGAGTTTCATCGAAATCGGCCCATAAACAAAAAAGTTGGCCGCCATCTTGAATTTTTTAATATTTAAAAAATGCGTTGTTATTTTCTTATCAAAATAGTGCCAAAAACCGAGTTTCATCGAAATCGGCCCATAAACAAAAAAGTTGGCCACCATCTTGAATTTTTTAATATTTTAAAAATGCGTTGTTATTTTCTTATCAAAATAGTGCCAAAAACCGAGTTTCATCGAAATCGGCCCATAAACAAAAAAGTTGGCCGCCATCTTGAATTTTTTAATATTTAAAAAATGCGTTGTTATTTTCTTATCAAAATAGTGCCAAAAACCGAGTTTCATCGAAATCAATCCATAAACAAAAAAGTTGGACGCCATCTTGAATTTTTTAATATTTAAAAAATGCGTTGTTATTTTCTTATCAAAATAGTGCCAAAAACCGAGTTTCATCGAAATCGGCGCATAAACATGAATTTGATTATTAATATAAACTTTACCCCTCGCCTGCGACTTCCAGTTATTTCCATTGATAGAACAATTTCGTTTTTGGGAAATCAGAAATGGTGTAGTATTTATGGTCACCCTAGTTTTGTAAAGGAATATTTCCCGAATATTGAAATTCTAAAATTGAAATTTGGCGCCAAAGTCAAAATCGGATCGGAGTTGCCAGGATTGACACTTGTATTTATACAACTACAATAATGCTGATTAGCATTATTGTAGAAATCTAATTAAATCAAAAGAGTAAGTTTAGTTTTATTTTACAATTACTATGTGTTATTCTAAATTAATATTTAAGTAGTATATTTTCAATATTCCACTCCGAATCCTTAACTTTGACACACTACGTGATTGGTAACGTACATTTTTTTTTCCTACTATCGTGGTATTATTGTTTTGTAATGGCAATTGTGCGAACGAGACACCGACCTCCACCTAGTGTTGTTTCATTCACACAGTAGAGTCTTCAGTCAATGTCATCGATAGAATTTCAACTTTATGACGAAGGCAATACAGTTGAATTTCTTTTAAACGAATTGTGAAAATTTTTCTTTAGTACTCACTCCCTATATGAACCTCCTTGGTGAGAGCATATTGTTATTGCCAGTACGAAAAATCATTTCTTTGGCTTTTAAAAAAGTATTGCCGTATCGCATTCATCAAAATATGCACATTTTTATAGTCTGTTGAACTAAAATACTCGGCTGTCACTCTATGACAGAAACCCCCCCTGAAACCCTATTCACCCCATTCAGGGGGCTGACAGCTTTAGTTCCATCCCAAGAGTTTTGGCGCTAGCGTCGTGGTTTGGACTTGTATGTATTGGATGTATCTGTGGGTGTGTGTATTGTTAGTGTGTGCGTGACTGTGACAGACATGACAGTTCTTCGGTCAGTAATTTTTTATTTCAAAGAAAAAACTTATTTTAATTCTATTTTTCTTTGAGTTGCTCGCTTCATTAGTTGTCTTGGTCCCAACAAATCCTGATTTAGTTGAACTCTGCAAAAATAAGTTACTAAAGAAACGCATTTGTGTATAGCTTTTTGACGAAACTCAGTTTGAAGAAGTTGGCGATATAAATTCGTCAATACATTTTCCTTGTTTGATCAAATTACGCAAATGCAGAAATTGTATGGTGTTTCACTTACTACCGAAGGTAAGTTTCTATCTTAATAATAAAAAGTTAAGTGTTCCTCTCCATGTTAACAATAGGTACCTACATACCTACTTTTCTCCCACATTTAGTCAAGGTACAGGGTAATGCATCTTAATAGTAATTTATTAAACTTACAACAATAAATAATATATTTGCAAAAAATGTCAGTTGAAGATGTATTGTAAAGGTACATAGTTAAAACATAGTTATTACCGAACACTCAAACGCTTCCTACCTAAAATCTTTAGTTAAGGGAGGTCTTGCTGTCATCTCATGGTCAATGAGGCTGTCATTTCTATAGAGTTTCTGTCAGACCTTACAACTTATGATACGACCAGACCATAACTGAATCTACTGAGTATTTGGTCGTTAACCTTAAAAGTTCTGTATTATGATATTTACATTTATTCTTATTATCCCAGTGTACATGGTAGAAAAGGAGCATAACTACTGTCATCCAGGATCAAGTGCAGGATATTAGTAGACATGGAGACTGTTGCGGGCATGCAAGGTTTGTTTGTGATTTCTTTTTTAACAAAATTTCTGAATTCCCTTTTGGTGGTTCTCCGTCTTTAACATTTTTAAGTATAATCGTTTCATGAAATTTTTGCATTCAATCAACTAGCAAACTATTTGTAGGCTACTTATTTTAGAGTTTAATAATTAAATATGATATTATAGGTTAATGTTAAAATGTTAATGATGTTATAAAGTTATAAATAACTTAATATCTATTAAATATTAGAATTTTCGCATTTCACAATGCTATTTTTAAATTAAGATAAATAAATACTAGAAAAAATCGACTCATCCGTAGCACCTTAGATGGGACTTGAACCCGCATCCTTGGGACTCCAGCCTAATGCCCTGACCAATGCGCTGGCTTGCAGCGAAAAAGTAATAAGTACTAGAAAATTTCACCAATGCAACTAGTGACTCTGTAGCATAATTGGTCAGTGCATTGGGCCAGAATCCCAAGGGAGTGGGTTCGAGTCTCATCTGAGGTGCTACGGGTGAGGTGATTTTTTCTAGTTTTATTTATCATAACTTCATACTTACTGTTAAGTACTTGATTTTTAATTCACTTTTCATTTTTTATTTGCAGGTAATGTTTTTTTCAATCACCACCAGCATTACTATCATTAACTAGCGAAACACTAATGATTCCAAAACATCAGAGTGAGGAAAGCTAGTATTTTGGTGTTAATAATGTACTAAATTATTAAGCCTATTTGAAATATAATTATTTAATAATTAATTATGCAATGTCATTTTAAAAACAATGTTAGGTCTAACAATGATTTGAATTTAGTCAAATACTCAGAGATTAATGTCGAAATATTTTTGTTTCAGATGATATTTCTTCTCAAGCACAGTATTTCCTATGCAATGTCTTATTAACTTAATAAGTGTACAATTTTAGATGGAGATGGAATTACTTTTATAAAAAAAACTGTTAATAAAACATACGGAATGCAAAAAATTGGATTAAACCATTATACAAGTGTAAAACATATACTTCAACTAAAATTAATAAATGATAATTGTAATTAACATTGGTTGTTTTATTTTATTTATAATTATATTAAAATTCATAATAAGTCCAAAGGGGGTACTTTATTGATTGTCGATAATAGCACATCACTAAATAAAGAATATCGATATCGATAGTACTTCGATTGGAAGCACTAGTGCTCTTAGGTTGGAAAGCGATCGCAGCGCCATTACTTCTGGACGTGGAACTAAGCTAAATTGACTGTCGTATCTGTAGCTTGCTACAAATTAGTAATCTGTGACCCCATTTTACGGTATATTTATCTGTGAAGCAAACGTCAAAGTCAAACTATTCTCTGAGCTGAAGGTTTATTTTTTATTGATTTCGTAAAAACTTAAATTAAATGGGATTTCACCTAAAATTAGGAATAGAAATATATTAAATAAAACATAATTTTAAAGGGCCTGCCATTTATATAAGTAAATAAGTGTGCTGGTTTATATCATTCATGGTTATCATGAATAAAAGCGAGAGCGTAGGGACTCTCGAAGAACAAGCTCGTATGCGAAAAGAGAGACTAAAAAATCTAAAGAGAAAAAATCCAGGCAACGAAAATACTACTTCCGAAGCTACTGAAGCGATTGTACTTCCAAAGTAAGTAAACAAATTTGTCAAAATTTTAGTGATTAGGTTATGTACGATTTACCTAGATAAATAACATGCTATGCTGATCCAAATTTACAGATTCTTGCGATAGTAAACCGCATGAATAATTTTTCAAGTTAAATGTTTTATAAAAAGCTGATCTTTTGGTACACAGTAGATCAACTTTCATGTTTAATCGATTCCTGCACTGTCCTCACGGACAAGGCAGGAGTTTAATTATGAAAGCACCTAGAAAATAATAATAACTTGACCATCAGCCATTTTTGATGTCCCCACTGCTGGGGCACAGACCTTCCTTATGGGTGGATAAAGAGAATGGGCCATAATCCACCACGCCAGCCTAGTCAACGCCAGAGCGGCCGATCGGGAAGCACAACAATGGGAAATCTATTGGGTCTCATTTTCCCTGACTTAAAGGATTAAATCATAAAATGTTGTAATGCCAATGGCACAAAATTTGCTGTTTAAATAATTTTTGTACTACCATAAAACCATTCAATATTAAAGAGGTACTATCCCCACAAGTTGTTATGGAACCTTGTCACATTAACATCCACATTGACAACAAAAAACGATTAATTATTGAATTATTATTTTCAATCAAAAAATTATAATTGATTTTCATTTAAGAGGTAAAAAAAGCTACCAGGTTCTTTAGAAATTTGCAGGAATATACTGTTTATGAACTATTTTTTTTGTTTCTAGACCAAAGTTCAGAAGTTACAGACCACAAGATGAGCAACTACAGGAGGCAAAGCTGGAAGAAGCAAAACCCACTCTTGTTGAAGATGAAGTGAAAGACTTACTAGAAGCAGGCAAAGAAAAGGTATACAATAAAAAGACCCTGCACTTGAACTATTATATTATTCTGTGATGCAAGATTACAAAAGCCTGTTGATTTCGGCCGGGTACTTAGATGAAACACTGACTTTTGTAGTGAATTATTTTACTACGAAAGCATTTCGGCCAAGTACCTGGCTGGAATCAACAGGTTATTAATGTTTTTGAAAAAGCGAGAGTACAAAAGCATGTTGACCTCAGCCAGGTACTTGACAAAATCAACAGGCTTTTTAAGTTGGAATAAACAACTTTAAAGCCCAGAGTAATCTCGCTTCTATAACACTGCACCAAATACAAATATGATGTAAGTGTGTGAGAGAGATGTGAGGGGGGCACGGCTATGCTCATAGTGGCTAGCTTCACAGAAATCCATAACGGTTTCTATCTACATTTAAAAACATTGCTTTGAAAAATTCAAATGATAATATTTATCAAAAAAGTTCTGCCTGTAGCCATATTTTTTTAAAGACCCCACCTAAAGTGTTGAGTGCAAAGCGTAGCTTTTGCATATGGCATTAGTTTTTCAAATTATACCCACCTTATCAAAACATTTCAAATGTGTTTACTTTTATGCAATTTCCAGGTAGTATTACAAGACTTAGATGTATCCAGCTTAGCTCCTAGAAAACCAGATTGGGATCTCAAAAGAGACGTTGCAAAGAAACTGGAAAAGTTAGAACGGAGAACACAGAAGGCTATTGCTGAACTTATCTGGGAAAGGTTGAAGTATGGAGGTGAAGACAACCTGGGAGCCATGGTAACAATGTCAGATAACAAACCTACCGATGATGATTGATGTGTTAGATACTTTATAGTAGGTATAATTTAATTTAATGAACAATGAATTTACTACACACTAAAAGCCACCCCAGTTTTTGCAGACACAATTTATTTGAGGACTGACTATTATTTTGTGAAAAATATTCTACTGCATGTAGAATCAAGAAAACTAGCCTCCAACCTAGTATCTAAATGCGTTTTAAACTTTTGGTGTCTCGGAAAATCACAATTCGCGCGAAATGATACGTAGAACACAATTTTGATATGAAACAAAGAACTGAATTAAGTAGGTACTTGAATTTTATGCAAATTAATAGTAATAATTAATTATAATAAGTGAAAATAAAGTATACTAAATATAATACTTAAATAGTTTTAATATTTAAAAATATTGACAACCCTCTCATAGGTGAAGCTTTTGAAATCCATTGGAGTAGTGATAGCTTGAAACTGAATCAAAACACAAAAAAATAGTTTAATATCACAGTATATTAAAGTAGTATTAATACAAAATTTACAGTTTTATATGATTTATGGTCAGTCAGTTGATACATCAAACAGAGCTATTGTTATACTCTCAAAACTACTCACACACAGTAAATGATTGATAATATTGATATACAGAGGTGGTCACAAACTATTAAAGACACCAGTCGATTTTCATACAAATGAAGTAACTTTGAAGCCTTGGTTCTCCGCCAAGTATTGACCTAAATAGCTGTGATCTAATGATCTATCCAGGGAGTGTATGGAGGAGATCATTCACACATCAGACTGCTTTACACACCCAACTGATCTGATCAGCATTCTAAGAGATATAAGGATCAGAGATTTTTTTTATACATTTTTATGCTAAAATTGCGGTTTTCTCAAACACATCCTTATATCTCTTAGAATGCTGATCGATCAGTTGGATGTATATGGCGATCTGAATCTCCTCCATTCACTCCCTGGATAGCCATCATCAGATCACAGCTTGGTCAACACTTGGCGGAAAACCTAGGCTTCAAAGTTACCTCGTTTGTTTGAAAAACGTATGGTGTCTTTAATTATGTGACCACGGTAATGCTGCCATTGTATGTGCCAAGTATAAGTATATAAATTAAAATTATAACATCAATCTCAATACATGATCACTTTCAGTTTCAAAACATTTTTTTTTTAATTTGACAGAGCCTTTATTTAACGGATTGAATTATTTCAATTCCAACCACAATTAGTTCACTTAATGACCGCACAATATTGACTGGACATGGCGCTGGGAGTGCTGTTTATCAATCGATCAGGATTGACTGCAATGCAAGAGTAGGCCTGCTGATTAGAAATTCATTGAACTTTTCACTTTTTTATAAATTAAATACAAAAATTAGACGAACAGGATAAATAAAGTAAATAATTGTTAAATAAAGTAAAAAAAAATAAGTATAATGCTGAATAAATAGTTATTCCACGCAATACAAGTATGTGGCATTAGAAGGCGGCAATGATTCTTATTGAATTACAAACTATAATCATGCAGTAGTCTGCCTAAGTTCGTTACAAAACAAATTAAATTACATAATAATAGTTATTTATGCAACTGTAGTATAATGAGGGGTTTTAAATCACAAGTAATAATAGTATCACATGAGTGTTTTAATACCTAATTATGTAGAGTTGCATGTACGCGCGCCTCCGACATTATATCATCCAAACGAATCTTATAATGTTGTACTGAATTTTATAATGCAACTCCTTCGGGCGTGGGCGTGGGGAACGCGACCGGCTACTCGTTCGGATATTGTGGTTACTATGAAGTTAGGAACCTTTTCTAGAGAATTTTAAGCATGGGTACAGTACTAGGCACGTATCTTGAAATTTTTTCGACAGAGTGGGGATAAGTTCGCGCATGTGCTCTTGTGAGCGACCAATAGCGCGCGCCCCTCTCCCGCCGCTCGCGCCCCTCACCGCTACGCATACCCAAAACACGCGTTTCGCGTAATCCCCACCCGATTTCAAGTTATATGCCTCGTACTGTACGTAGTATTTATGTCTATTCTGTGGCATGGGTGTAGATCACTGACGTCCATTATACATGGACGTCAGTGGTGTAGATAAAATCAATAAAAAATAAAAAAAAACATTTAATTTATGATTTGGCTGATGATGATTTAAATGCTCTCACATTATTTCCACCCCATCATTGCCTTATCCTTGTTATACTTGCAATTCAATAACAATTCTTTTCATTATTATATCACTATAAATATTTGTACATCTTTACTATGATTTCTATTGCTACCTGACATACAAAACTACACACATTCATCTAAGATTTTAAAGTTGATTGAATAATATTATACTTCCAACTTGATATTTTTTCCGTAATTACG
Organism: Agriphila geniculea; assembly: GCA_943789525.1. Lineage (NCBI taxonomy): Eukaryota > Metazoa > Arthropoda > Insecta > Lepidoptera > Crambidae > Agriphila > Agriphila geniculea. The sequence goes on along the minus strand of OX038882.1, from coordinate 12,431,468 downwards.
TAATTATAGTCAACTTTTAATGTTAAGGCTGCGCAGTCTGCACACTAGCGCCGCCATTAGAAAAAAATAGTGCTTAAATAAAGACGAATTTGTAAATTATCTCTGGAGTGCACTCCGAACAAGCTTTGTGGTACTTTTTATCACTTAAGCAATATTTTCTAGCCTGTCGTTTAGTTTAATGGACTTTTACTGTTATAGTGGCCACTTTTCGCAATAAAAGTCCATATAACAAAACGACAGGCTAGAAAATATTGTTTAAGGGATAAAAAGTACCGCAAAGCTTGTTCGCAGTGCACTCCAGAGAGATAATTCATATTTATTTTTTTATTTAAACACTGCGCTAGTGTGCAGACTGCACGCTCTTAACAGTTACAAGCACATTCATTTTAAAGCAACCAATATACTCCAGTATCTCTTTCGTAATGTAGGTAACGTAATCCTTACTTAGCTAAACTTATGTTTATAACTATACGTTATTGGTAATGTTAGTAAAATAGATACAACTAATAACTCTGGAAGTAAAGAAGTGGCTTTATTGTGGCCCCTTCTACGTGAGGACTTCTTGGGGGGAGTATCTTGCTCGTCGTCCTGGTCCACCTCGTTGTAACTGAAGTAGTTGTTGTCAATGTTATAGAATACCACCCTGTCTCCGATTGGCTGAATCGGCCTGAAGTTGTGCGTTATTTTGCCGTGCATTGATTTCAGTTCCCTGAATGCCTTTATCTGTAAATTTTAAAAAGCACACATAAATTGGAGAAGGAACTAATTTCAACCGTCTCTGTGGTCTAGTGGTTCGCTCACCCGTGAGACGCAGGGGTTCAGGGTTCGAGGTGGTACAATTTGTATGTACTCGATTTGGTTGGTGATAGGGCTTATTTCAAGTCCGCCTGGCTAGCTACCACCATTCTTACCTAAGTCTGATGCCAACAACAATTTAAAAAATATTCTGTTCCGGCAGGTAGAGGTAAGATAGCTTGTTCCTCAGTGATGAGGATTCCGAGTGTAGTGCGCTTCCACCTTCGGCTTTATCGTCACTTAACATCATGTGAGGTGAAGGCCAAGCATTATCCCGTTGTGCCAGGCGCGGTCCCAGGGGGGGGGGGGTTTCACAGGGGACATGCCCTCCCCCCCCAAATCGTACATGTCACATAGAAAAAGCTTCTAAAAATGTACAAAAAAGCAATTGCATTATTATTAGTGACCCCCCCCCCCAAATTTCAGGCTGCGACCGCGCCTGCGTTGTGCTGAAACGACGGGCCGCCATTTTCGCTGCGCCGTAGAAAGAGAGGGGGATACTTCCGCCGCCGGCTGTCTACGCTACATCCGTCTTACGAATTTTCGATCACGGTCACGTGACCCTGATTGACGCAAGTTTAACATTTTTTCCCCATTACAAAAAAAGTGTACAACGCCGCTAAAGAAGTTTTCACTTCAAAAAATTGCGCCTTATTTTAGGGGTCAGTTTCCAATAACTTATTAATTTAACAGGGAAAGTGGCGCCACCATTTCAGCCTCATCTTTCGTCGACCAGACTCTAACTGAATAAATAGCATTAGGTTTACTTTACGATATGGTTTTTCTGTAATAAACTAATTGTTATGCCTTTATAATTATAACAATAATTATCAGAATCGTTGCGGCCCTCGTCTCGTAGCTAACTCTTGTATTATATTGCCCTTGAATAAGTCTCGATTACTTAGCCCGATAGAAATCAATTGGAGACATTTCGATCGATTCGTTCAAACCTAGAACGAGGTAATCGGGGTTTAATTATTTGTCAATTATATGGTCGAGCTATTTCATAGAATATCGCTAATCGGAGATACGATGCCTTCCCACCCATATTGTTATTTATTAAATACTTAGTCGCATTATTATGGTAACGGAACAGCAGACAAGTCCAATGTCACATTTTCAAAACTATCTATCGTTCGCTGCGTTGTGCTTCGCTATCGAAAGATGAATGGGATTGACATAAGTATTCACTAACTATCGAATATCGATTTATACAAGAGAAACTATAGCAAATATTTCAAAATGTGACTCTGTCCAGCGGGGCTACCGGCTAAAAACAATGAAGTTAATGTTAACTGTAATTTGACAGATGTATGTGATACATTGCTGCTTCGTTTTGGGACAAATAAAAACCTACCAAAGAAAAGTAGCAATGTATTAAATCCATCTGTCAAATTAAAGTTAAAATGAACTTCATTGTTTTTAGCCGGTAGCCCCGCAGGGGCCGTACCGGCTAACGCTTCGAACTTTGGCAAGTCTGCTGGGCTTCAAATTAAAACAGATAAATCGAACCCCAATCAGGCCAAAATGGCGAACCCCAAGTTATCTATAAGATATCGATGTTCGTGTGACATCATAGTCACACGAACATCGATATCTTCTAAATAACTTCGGCATATAGTACAATACGAAATTTCTTACTCCGATTTATCGGTTTTAAGTTGAAGCTCGGCAGACCCGCCGAAGTTCGAAAAGTTAGCCGATACCAGGGGCCCCTGGGGGCTGACACAACGAGAGCGTAGTAACCGAAAACGGCCTACTATCTGGGGCCCTATTTTTAAATCGCTCGAAGCCAGTTGTTTTGAGTCATATGTCGAACGAAAATCAGTAGAAACGAGCGCTCGACTGGAGTCGAGCGATTTAAAAATAGGGACCCTGTCTGTTCTGTGATGGGGCTTTCGTATGTAAATATTATACTTAGTTTATTTAAAATTAAACATTATATTACTATGTATATTATTAATTCAGGTGTTATTTTAGAATTATTTGTTTGACTTTACATACTGAACAAAACAAAATGAACAATACGGGCAGAAGCTTAAGAAGTGTAATAAATGTATTATTATCAGGGGTGGTCAACTTGTGGCTGCGATCTACTTTAAATTTCCTGGCCTATTGAGATTGACTTAAAGCATTTTCATTTTTGGGGTATTTTCACTACAAAACCGCTTCACCCGCCTCCCGCACCGTTCGGTTGCAACTTGCTTTGCTGCCACAAGCAACGCAGTTTTTGTTATATCTCCAGAGATCGACTGGTCGATCGTGATCGACTTGTTGGCCACCCCTGTATTATATTATACTTATTTTATTAGTTACAATCGTACTGTTAAGCATGTAATTAGGTATATGCTAAGAGGGCTTATTCTGTTTATCCGCCCTGAAACAGCCACCCTAAGGTGGATACTCGGCAACTCATGTACATCTATCCACCCTGAATGGGGTGGATAGATGTGTATTACACATAATCGGCGTTCACATAATATCTTACTTCCGATTTTCCTCCCCACCTGAGTTAAGGTTTTAAAATGCGTGCAAAAGACGCACAGTTCTTCTCTATTACGTCTACTGCAGCACAGAAATTTAGAAAACAATAGCAAAACATTAAAAGAGACGAATTTATCCAGTATTCACAAATACTTCTACTCAATAATGAAATTAGTGATGCTCGTAGTCATAGATAATTTTATTCCACTGTCGACTGTACTTGGGGTAAAAAGTCGGAAGAACAATTAGATGTGAATTCCGACTATCCACCCTGTTCAGGGTGGATAGATGGACAGTGTTTCCGAGTCCACCTTAGGGTGGCTGTATCGGGGTGGATAAGCGGAATAAGCCGCTAGGAGTTGCCTCCATTTAGCTACCTGATCCTGGGCAAGTCTGACGGGTTGCTCGAAGTCGAGCCAGATGACGACCTCGGAGCAGGGCGGCGTGGTGAGCGAGCCGCGGTACGTGAAGTAGCGGCGCAGGTCGTACGGTAGGATGTTGAGGAACGAGAAGGGGTGCTGCATCAGCACGCTCGAGTGCGGCTCCGTCACGCTCACCAGCGCTTCCGTGATCTCGTCGTACGCCGGGTGCTGGTGCCGGTCCAACTACCAACAATCGGTTAGCAAATAATTTATTTAATAATTTAATAAGCAAAATCCGCGGCAACTTCACTCGAGAATGTATGGCACAGAGTAAATTTTACGGATTTAAATACATCATTTTGTACCGCAAGTGCTCTGAAATTGGTCACTTTTGTTGTAGGTAAGTACCTACATCTACAAGCATTGTTAAATTGATTGCATTGTAGCAACAAATATATATAAGTACATTGGTCAGGGAGGCGTTGGGATAAGTTGATAAAGCACTTTCGGGTATGGAAATTAAAAATAATGACGCTACCACAAGTCACATCACACAATCCCTTCGATCATTATGATCGAAGCAAAATCCCTTTGATTTCTAGGGATCATAAATTCAAGTAAGCTATATTAGATAATAATATCTAATATAGCTTCAAGTAAGCTATATTAGATAATAATATCTAATATAGCTTACTTGATAAGACGAGATTATAAAATCTCGTCTCTGATGGGAATCGAACCCACCATATTCGATAAACTCTTAACGAATATTTTAAAAGGTTGTAGATTTGATTCCCATCTGAATATAAAAGTTAGAGACGCCTTGATTTTTACCAATATAAAAATGTACCTAGCTTACACAGATAGCATTTTGAATGCAAAAATATAAAACAAGTTCAAGTACACCTAGTCACCTACCTAGTTTAATTAAAACACAAGCCGACAGGCTAGATGAGTAGGAGAGGCGTCTCTATTTACTTACACACATATTAGGTACGTACATCTTACTTTTGCTAGTGGCAATCTTGCAAAAATGAAATTACCTCGTAGAAGAATGCAAGGACTGTCAGGCCATCAGGATGCTGAACAGCCTCCTTCACATTGTTGTACTCTTCTTTGTAGAACACCATATGAAGCTCCATAGGGAAACTGAAATAGGATACACAATTTAAGTAATAAAGTAAAATCCTTGAATCCAATAATATACAAATTCTTTGTATACAAGGTACGGTGGTACCAAATGATCTGATGATACTTAAACAGGTGATAGTGTTACTTAAAATGAATAACTTTCTCCAAGGTTCATATGTCGAAAAACGAAAAAAAAATTCATACTCCCATACAAAATGTATTGAACAGCTGACCGACTTACTACGGAAAGGCGAAAAAAAAAATCGTTTTTCGACCTATGTTCTATGGAGAAAGTTGTTCAGTTTAAGCAACACTATCACCTGTTTAAGTATCATCAGATCATTTGGTACCACCTTATATACGAAAGCCAAAACACGGGTCACATATTTTCATTTTCAGAATCAATATAAAATAAAAAATAAAACCGGTCAAGAGCGAGTCTAACTCGCGCACCGAGGGTTCCGTACCATCATAATTGCACCATCAAACCCCACTGCAGAGTAAAATAATAAAATTAGTATTGCAGTTTTATGTCAGCGCATCTCTTGACCGATAGTGGAACTAATGTTAACATTTTTAGAAATTTGATAATTTCTGAAAAAGTGTGCTATATTGAGACATCGTTTTATTTTTCCTGTAATTTTTATTTAAACTGCTATAACATAGGATTATTTCAGATTTTTCTCTTTGCAAAGTTCGGAGATAAGGGGGGGGAACGGTCATTTTTTTTTACATTTTTCATCATAAATCGAAAACTATGTGGCCTAAAATAAAAAGAAAAAATGATTGAAAACGTGCAAATGGCGCTCTTTCATATGACACCCCACATGTCCTAGTAGCCCCACTTCAAATTTTTAAGACCCCTTTTCAGTCCCTGTTGTAAAAAATATATTAATTTTTTTATTAATTTCTTTTTTGCAAAATTGTTGGGCAAATGTCATCTTAAACTATTCCAAATTTCAAGTTGATACCATTTGTAGTTCTCGAGATATCCAGCTGTGACAGACAGACAGACTGAGTCACACCATAAGGGTTCCTTTTTTACCATTTTGGTACGGGACCCTAAAAATGATAATGATACCTTAGAAACTGACGAAGATACCTACAAGCTTTTTGTGTTGTCCCGTTAGTAGGGTGTGCGTTAATTATGGTTTCGTAAATATTATATAGTCAAAATATAACGTGATATATAAATATTGCAATCGATTCTATTACTGATTCTGAACAAACAGTTTTCAGGTTTCGTATAGACTAAAAAATAAATAAATAAAAAATTAAAATAAAAACACGACTGCCCTGCTAAAAATAAACTAAAAAGTTAAATAGCAAGTGTCATTGCAGTCGGGGGACCGTTTTGTGGAACAATTTTTAATCGAAGACGTCCCCCGACTGCAATGACACTTGTTATTTAACTTTTTAGTTTATTTTTAGCAGGGCAGTCGTGTTTTTATTTTTTATTTATTTTTATTTCACACATTTTAGTGACAAATTAAATATTTTTGAAATGTGCTCATTAAGGCCTTTCATTTGATGCCCATATTGTAATAATTGAAAAAAAAATGTTCCCACCTCCGATGGTTGATCTTGTCTTCGGAGCCGAAGGTGTCGTTATCGCCCCAGTGGAAGTGCATCTGGCTGAACACGTAGTCGCCGTCCAGAGGGCCCCCGCGCACTCGTGGGTGTGGCTCGTTCTCCACCTCTATCAGCACTGAACACAAAATAAAAAAAACCATTAGGTACCAATAGGGAACCTGCATCAATTTTTTTTTGTATCAAAATCAAAAGTATAATGCGTGAGAAAATCAACTGTAACATTAAAACTTTTCTCTTGTGTTTTTTTCTCGTGATATAGTTACTTGAAGTTAGCACGCAGCAGCACGCAGCACGCCGAAAACGCTCTATACAAAAAGGTCAACATTTGTGACGTCACTCATGTCACGTTTCAGTGCATTAGTATGGAGTTAGCCAAGAATTTGCAAATATCTCCCTAAATATTGCGTTTAAGTACATATGTGTCATAGACCGGGCGGCCACCGCATGGTTACCTACCCCATCGAGTTACTGAAAATTACCACCTTCCACGAAAAGTAGACCTTAAATAGGTAAGAAAAATGTTGGTCTGCCGGGGCTCAACCTGGAGGAACCTTGGCGGTGCAAAGCTGTGCTACCTACTTTTGACCATCATTTTACCTCATGTGGTTACTGAACAAAACCTTTTCGTTGCTTTTAGTCTCTATTAGTAGAGTCAAAATAATTATGTCTGCCGAGCGAATTCTTGGAGGGTTCCGCAGTCCAACCATTTTTAGGGGCCGCATGGGGGTGCTATTTTACCTCATCGAGTTACTGGATGAAACCAAGTTCTCCTGGTAGCTAAAATGGTCCCCTTCAAATATTAATTGGTCTGCCAGTTCGCAACCTGGCAGTTTTTGCAGTCCAACCAAATAACTACATAGCATAAAACAAAATAGCTTCCCGCTGTTTGTCCCTATGTATGCTTAGATCTTTAAAACTACGCAACGGATTTTAATGCGGTTTTTTTAAATAGATAGAGTAATTCAAGAGAAAGATTTATATGTATAATACTTGCATAATATAGCAGAGAAACACTGATAATTTTAAAGGTTTCTAATGTGTGTCGTAAATAAACACTTTTTTTTCGCTTACATTGCAAACGCTGGCTGAATCCTACGAGATAGATCAAAAAATGTACTACAGTATTATTTACCTTAAAAAGGTCCACATAAAACTTCTTGGTGGTATATGTCTATCTCTTAGGGATAACCCACAATAACCAGTTTTATCCTTTCTTTTTATGAGAAACTAGCTGACCCGACAGACGTTGTCCTGTCTTAGTTATGAATATTGAATTCGAGTTGGTATAATTAATGAAAAGTTGGATTCAGAGATATTAAAGGTCCCGTTTCCGTTACCGTTCCCCTTTCCCTTTCCCGTCCCGTTCCCGTTTACTTTATAACCCAACAGCTTTATAACCAAGTATATATCACTTGTTATGTTAGTAACGTGTATGTTAGTCTATCCAAACTTACCAATTTAATATTAGGTGTGGTGGCTCTGAACTAACCGTGATGAGCACTAAGAAATTCAGTTTTCTTAGATCTGGGGTGAAGCAATCGAAAATCATGGCGAAGCACTTGCAGTGTCGCTTGATATTTCGAAAGCCTTTGACCGGGTCTGGCACGCTAGTTTGCTGAGCAAGCTTCCAGCGTATGGTTTACCTGCTGACTTTTGCAGTTGGATTTCGGATTTCTTGAGCGAACGGTCGATAAGAGTGACTATTGACGGCTGCTCCTCTGACCTCATGGCTATAGAAGCTGGAGTTCCTCAAGGATCCGTTCTTTCCGCAACGCTTTTTTTTGCTGCACATCAACGATCTGCTCATGCCCGGAATTGTTGGGTATGCAGACGACAGCACGGTTGCGGAGAGGTATTTGTCCAATGCAAAGGCCAGCAAGGAAGAAATTGGTTCCTTGAGAGAGGCCATGGTGGAGCGGACGAATACGACTTTGAGTCTTGTCTCCCAATGGGGCGACAACAATTTAGTCACTTTTAACGCCACCAAAACGCAGGCATGTCTATTCACTGCAAAGAAGAGTCCTCTGAACTTGACTCCTACTTTCCGAGGTGTAACTATACCTGTCACCGACAATCTCGATCTCCTTGGCATAAAGATGACTTCCGACATAGTAGAACCAAATAAGTAAGTCATCTTACTCCATTATACGCACGATCGCGGTTTGTATGTGAGCGCGCCCGTACGTATGCGTCGTCGCACGCACACACTGACAAAATTTAAAGGTGATAAAGGTGCAACAGTCACGGCTGCGCCGTACGTAATCCCGCCCGCGCTCACGCACGCTTCACGCCGCTGTGCTGCCGCTCCTCATAATTTGAACGTGTAACTAGTTAACTAACTACAGTACATATTACAAAGATACTCGTATTATTGCAAAAAAGATTTGTAAGAATGAGGATATATCTTACATTAAATTTAAATAATAAGGCATTTCGTACTTGTCGAAACAGACGAATTTTTTTTTATATCAATTTTGTTTTTTTTTTAATCGCAAATTCTTACAGGAAAAGGTACTTTTAATGCCTATTATTTGAGGTTATGGATAGTATTCAATTTCCAAATTTAAAGATTATTATTTTGATAAGTGTAGGTAAATGAAAAAGTAAAAACAGTTAATTGTGTAAAAAATAAAATTTCATAATCATTTTATTTTATTTGAATAAATACATTATTTAGTAAAGACACGTTTTAATTAATCCTATTTCGACCGTAAGTTTTCAAATCACATAACATGACGTAGGCAATGAAAGCATTGTAGTGTAGTCAATTCCTGACAACAATTAAGTTAATGTAAACTGTAATTTGACAGATAGATGTGATACATTGCTACTTTTCTTCAGTAAGTTTTTATTGGTGTCAAAACGAAAGTGCCAATGTATCACATACATCTGTCAAATAACAATTAACATTAAATTCATCATGTTAGTCGATGCGCTGGTCTACGTACAAAAATTATTAAAAAGACTTTGTATTATCGATCTCTGATGCTTACCCTACAAGGAAAACAATATTTTGTATAGAGATTGACTATGCATTATATGATGACTGAATAAACTAGCGATGTGACAGCCCTACGTGTTTAAGCTGTATCGCTCGCTCGAGGCTCGAGTTGGCCTACTTATTTGGTTCTACTATGCTTCCGATCTCAACTTTGGTGATACAATCGAGTCGAAGGCTCAAACTGCGGCCAAAAAACTAGGCATCTTGAACAAGGTTAAGCGATATTTCACGCCGGGACAGCTTCTAACTCTTTACAAAGCGCAAGTCCGGTCGTGCATGGAATATTGCTGCCACCTGTGGGATGGGTCCGCAAAGTACCAGCTAGCCGCACTCGACTCGGTTGAACGCAGAGCCAGAAAACTCATAGGGGATAGTGCGCTATTAAAAACCAAGCTTCACAGTCTTTCCCACCGCCGTGAAGTGGCTTGTCTGGCGGTGTTCTACAGACTATATTTCGGAGAGTGTGCTCTTGAGCTGCATGAGCTCATTCCGCCATCCCCGTTCTACCATCGGACATCCAGACGCACGGCGGGGTTTCACCCCTATTTGGTTGACATTCCATGCATGCGCACGAAGCGTTTTTCATCTTCCTTCTTAATGCGCACAGCCAAGGAGTGGAATTCCCTGCCTGCGTCTGTATTCCCGAAAGAATATAACCCAGCGACATTTAAGGCACGAGTGAATAGGCTTCTTCTGGGCAAGCTCGCTTCATCTTCGGCCTCTTCTTAGCCTTATGGTTCTCGAATGTGGCCAAGAGTAAGCCCATTTAATGTAAAAAAAAAGATCCTTTTTGTAAGAAATAATAAATTAATTTTTCAACACACTTGCTCGTAAAGTGAGCCCTAATACATCGCTTTCAGGGCCATAAATGTCGGTGTCCGATTTACCTCAGTGTCTCAAGACAAAAGTTTAGGAACAGTGCGTGTTGCTAGTGATGACTTACAGCAGCGAAACGTGGTCGCTAACTATTGGTCCCATAAGGAGGCTCAAGGTCACCCAGCGTGCAATGGAAAGAGCCATGCTCGGCGTTTCCCTGCGTGATTGAATCAGAAATGAGGAGATCCGCAGGCAAACTAAAGTAACCGACATCGCTCGGAGGATTGCTCAGTTAAAGTGGCAGTGGGCTGGACACATAGCGAGAAGAACCGATGGTCTTTGGGGCGGAAAGGTTCTTGAATGGCGACCGCGCACCGGACGACGCTCCGTGGGTAGGCCCCCCATTAAGGTGGACGGACGATCTGGTAAAGGTCGCGGGAAGCCACTGGATGCGGGCAGCGCAGGACCGATCGTCGTGGAGATCCTTGGGGGAGGCCTAGCGGCTGATATGATGATGATGATATAAATATTGCCGGCGTTTGACCGTAAATGTTTTTATTTAAACTCATTTCATTACACACGTGTAATTCAAAATTGGAGCAAACTTTTCAATGAAACACAAATATGGGTGTCCAATAAAAAGACTTGATGAGCGAGCACATTACAAAAAACCTAAAAAAAATATTAGATATTATACTAGCTATCACGGTTCATGAGATACAGCCTGGTGACAGACAGACAGACAGACAGCGGAGTCTTAGTAATAGGGTCCCGTTTTTACCCTTTGGGCACGGAACACTAAAAACTAAAAAAATAATAATATGGGAATCAAATGAAAGGCCTTGATGAGCACATTCCAAAAAATTTAACATAAAATTAATTTGCCAACTAAACCACAGCTTTCCACAGGATAAAATGTTTGTCGCAGAGTCGAGCCGTTGCATTAACGACTTGTCGCAGTAGCGTTATATCGGAGTAGGGTGCGCCGCAGTGGATATCAGTCGCTATGAGAATATGCGCAGAAGTCTTCTATCGCAATCACGTTAGCGGCAGTAATAAACTGTCGCGATCGTGTTATGCGCAGTTTTGTCTGTCGCAGTCATGTCACAGTCATGAAATACTCTCCTGACGGAGCAATATTCAAAGTATGCGGAGCTACGCATACTTGATATCACATGGGTACCGCCAACATGCAACTTCTACTGGGGGTAAAAAAACTGTACTGGGCGTTGCTCTGTAAGAGTTTTTCTTGCCTTGAAAATAGCTTTTCACCTGTGCACTGCTAAAAAATGTTTTAACAAAAACACATTTAATGGTATGGGCGCCATTTGCTTTTCGCAGTATCAGTGCTGCAAACGCCATAAAAAACTGTTCGGATATGTTCAGAAACCAAGAAATAAGAGTTTTTTTTAATTCATAGTTATGAATGTAACCACGTAATGTCAAAGTACCCCCATTTTACGGTAAGTAGCAAGTACATAATGAATAGTTTTTCGCATATAATAAACTAATTGTATTTAATATTTCAGTTTGAAAATAATAGGTAAACAGAAAGCAACCAAATAAATCAAAAATAAAATTTCGTCTATAGACAGAACATTTAATTTTCAAACTATATTAAACTAGCGACTCGCCCCGGCTTTGCAGGGGTACAATGCTGATACTAAGGCCATATTAATCTATATCACATTCATGCACAATGTATTTAAGGTACTTAATTGGATAAGGATTAATGCTGTATTGCTTAAAATCGCTTCGTAAATAAGCCATTATTTCTCATAAAAAGAAAGGATAAAACTGGTTATTGTGGGTTATCCCTAAGAGATAGACATATACCACCAAGAAGTTTTATGTGGACCTTTTTAAGGTAAATAATACTGTAGTACATTTTTTGATCTATCTCGTAGGATTCAGCCAGCGTTTGCAATGTAAGCGAAAAAAAAGTGTTTATTTACGACACACATTAGAAACCTTTAAAATTATCAGTGTTTCTCTGCTATATTATGCAAGTATTATACATATAAATCTTTCTCTTGAATTACTCTATCTATTTAAAAAAACCGCATTAAAATCCGTTGCGTAGTTTTAAAGATCTAAGCATACATAGGGACAAACAGCGGGAAGCTATTTTGTTTTATGCTATGTAGTTATTTGGTTGGACTGCAAAAACTGCCAGGTTGCGAACTGGCAGACCAATTAATATTTGAAGGGGACCATTTTAGCTACCAGGAGAACTTGGTTTCATCCAGTAACTCGATGAGGTAAAATAGCACCCCCATGCGGCCCCTAAAAATGGTTGGACTGCGGAACCCTCCAAGAATTCGCTCGGCAGACATAATTATTTTGACTCTACTAATAGAGACTAAAAGCAACGAAAAGGTTTTGTTCAGTAACCACATGAGGTAAAATGATGGTCAAAAGTAGGTAGCACAGCTTTGCACCGCCAAGGTTCCTCCAGGTTGAGCCCCGGCAGACCAACATTTTTCTTACCTATTTAAGGTCTACTTTTCGTGGAAGGTGGTAATTTTCAGTAACTCGATGGGGTAGGTAACCATGCGGTGGCCGCCCGGTCTATCATACCTAAAAAATATTATTTCTTATTTGATGTTCTATCCGACTGTTAAGTGCTTAGAGTAAGACGGGCTAACGAAGCTTTTGTTGCTCGAAGGTTAAGTGCATTATATCCGAAAACGAAAAAAATATCGTTATTTTCCCTTGTGTGATAAAACTAAAGTAATACATTTTATTTTTTATTTTTCTGTTCCATCATGTTTTATACGTGTCCGCAGCGATCAAGCTCAAATTTATCAAAATCGGTGACTTATGCATGTTCCCTATTATTATGTCAACCCCAAAATCAAGTCTGTGGCATTGATCCACTCATAGGTCTCCCCCTGGACACTAGGCTGCCATGACTTCGCTCCCATGGGATACACATATAATTTTTTCCCTTCTTGACTCCCACGAGATTCAGGAAACAGGGGATTTATGTGACCCTGGGGATCATTCTTCTTCTCTCTCAGCACTGGAGGACTGAATTTTGCTACTGAGTCACACAATTAAGAATATCATTAAACAATTCTCAACATTTACGAGTACAGTTAGGTAGATAGTCCACTTAAAACTATGTAGGTAACTGTGCCGCTGATAACGTGCTAAGTACCTAACCTACCTTCAGTTCAAAAACTTCAAGTTCGATGTGAATTCACTTATTTCATTTCAACAAACATACTTGAATTATTCTAGGTCTCTTAATATGACTTAAATGAGGGCGATACATCATTATAGGAATAATAATTAAATATTAGACATCATCGCAAACATTGCTCCGATTCCAAAGTAAGTAGCTAAAGTAATGTCTTGTGTCATGGAAACCGGAGACAACGGTGGAACTACAAACACCCAGACCTGAGCCAATATAAAAAAGTTGGTTTTCTAAGTTGACCCAGCCGGGGATCGAACTCGAGACCTCAGAGAGATGGTGACATTGGTGACACCTTGAAAACTGGCGTACAAACCACTCGATTAAGGAGGTCGATCTTCCTGTAGAAGATTCGATTTTACCTGTAAGTATGCTAATGAGTTCGATTCGATGTCACCTTGTATAATAAGTATGCCCGTTATTGAAGACATATGTATCCCCTCGATGGAGTCGTCGGAGTCTACTAACACGATGTCTGGCAGAGTGACCTGCTTGACGCGTAGCACGATGATCTTGATCGGGCTCTGGTTACTTGAATGTTGAAGGTAGATACTAATTGGTGACGTGTATCCCATCAATGGAGTCATCCAAGCCTATGAACACGATGTCTGGCAGCATGGTGTGTCCTGCGTAACGCGTAGTCGCGTACCACGATGATCTTGATCGGGCTCTGTCTGGTCCTTGTCCTGCTTGAATGTTGAAGGTAGATACTTAATCTTTACATACCAGTATGCCCGTTGTTGGTGACGTGTACCCCATCGATGGAGTCGTCGAAGCCTATGAACACGATGTCTGGCAGCGTGACCTGCTTGACGCGTAGCACGTTGATGTTGATCGGGCTTTGGTGCTTGCCCGCGCACTCGCGGTATCGCTCGCTCCAGTGGGTAGGCCCTGTCGACATTCAGAATAATTATTTTATTACACAAAGCCTTACTAAGAAAGGTATAGTTTTACAGCTAAAATACTATTTCGAACTCATTAGGTACTTTATCACTATCCAAGATGAAAGTTTCGAACGGTATTCTCGATGGGAAAGTGCATCACTAATGGACACTTTTTTCCCATAAAGGCAGAATGACACATTGACATAATATAGTCTATAGACCAGCGTTTCCCAACCTTTTATAGCCACGGCCCCTAGGAAATCAAGCAGTTTTCACGGACCCCATAATAAAATAAACAGCAAGTAAATTCGGATTAGGTATTTATTTTAGTTATTACAGATACAAAATATGATGTATGGTCAAGAGATGACACCGCGGACCCCCATACATATACTCGCGGACCCCCAGGGGTCCGCGGACCACAGGTTGGGAAACACTGCTATAGACTATATCAGACAAAAATAGAATAATGGAATGGAAATAACTAATTGCAGTTATATCAATATTCTTTGCATAGTTCACCGTTCTTCGTCAATTATAAGTACACTAGGCAAGGACAGTTCACGAAATCTAGTCTTTCACTATCTCTTGAGAATATTAGTGATTATTGCATTCTTTAATATTGACGTTTTACTAGAAATTTGACGAAATTTAGTACATTTTTATTGATTTCTGGAATACTGGACCCTTCGAGCAACGACGGCTTCGGCTTCGTCCCGGCGCGTTGAGAAAGAGAAGAAGAAAGTTGTCTAAGACTGGACCATTTATTAAAAACGTACTAGGTATAGGTGTCAGATCAATAAAAAAGCTATGTATCGTTTTTGCATAAAAAATCATATCACTGTCGTTGAAAATTACGAAATCTGATGATTGGAAATTTCTTTTATAAGTTTATGGTGTTATTCAGGATTTTTTTTAAAAGAGTTAGTTACCTACCCAACCATTTTTTAATATTCTGTTCGGTTATTGTTTCTTTTTCAGTCTACAGTATTTTTTGTGAAGTAGAATTCTACATTAGTTCTTCACATTGGAAGCTCAAAAATCAATCTTTTCATCGGATCGTGAAATTCTAATATAGACTACGAGCACAGTGAGTGATTTATAGGAAAGAGGCAGAACAAAACTTTGGTCTCTTGATAAACATATACAACTTTTCACCTCTACCAGCGAGAAAAGTGTCATAGGGGAGAACAGTTACTTTTCTGGTAAAAAGCTGAATTCAGCATTAAAAACTTGTTCTCTCAACTTGTTGAAGTGAAGTTGAGAAAAGAGTTAATTCTAACATCTATTTTATCGCTGGAAGCACTATTTTTTGTAATAAATCACAAAAATAGTTCGATCAAACCACAGACCATACAAACAAACAATGTGGAACAAACACTGACATGATTTTTTTTTCTTGGAACAAACCTGTGCTGAAAAAAAAAATCATAGGGAAAAGAGTAAAACAGATTCCCGTCGCAATCGTGTTAATCGCAGTTTTGTCTTTCGAAGTCATAAAAAAACATTTTTTTTCTCCAAGTTAGTGGTACCTATGCCACATGCTCTCATCTCTCATATCTTTTTTCTATCTTTTCTTATGCTACGGCTCCACCTGCGTTATAGTAATGTCCAATTACGCGTTCTACGCTATGCATTCTAAATATTTAGTAATGTCGTTTGTAAATGAACACGTCAAAGTGTTGGCCACATCATCTGCGTAACGCCTAGTTTAACGTGTTAATTTACGCGTTAAGACGCAGGTGGAGCCGTAGCATTACAGAAAATTAAATAAATTAAGCGTTGGAAAGAACAATCTTTTCTTTCTTTTTTCGGTTACAACACTTACTTAGATTTTCAATATTTTACTCACCTATAACCCCGTCATAGCCGAAATCTTCACCTCTCGTCAGTATCGGCGCTGAAAGATAAGAAGAAATCCTATTACTTAATTTGTACTTACTCAGAAAAAAACACAATAACTACAAGTCATTAATTTATTTATGCAGTCAGTACCTACCTACCTACCTACCTACCACATTTTTCAGTAATACCAAGCTTACAAAAGCAAATATTTGACTTTTTATAAAGTTGTCTAAGTATTGCTAGAAAATAATTCTAGATACCTTAGGTACTTAACTTTTTTAACAAAAAAACAAAAAGAACAATTGAAAATATCGACATTTCTAAGTATTTAGTCAAGTGGCATCTGTGCAAAGTTTACTTAGGTAGTAACTCAAAGCTACGAGTAGGTTACATAAAGAGCACACTGTCACCTATCTTTGAACCATTAAATAAATAGGATAACTATTATGTGGAGGTTCCTACACTTATCTAATATTACAGAACGAGTAATAATTCAACAATTGTTTGTAATGTCAATATAATGAGCAAATTGTATCGGACAGTGGACAAGTTGACATGCTATGAATAGGTACACTTACCGACAGATAATGTAGGTAACTGTTTATTTGTTTATGCGGGTACCTACGTATAACGTTCAAAACTCTACATCACGGCTCTATAATAATATCTTAAAAAATTAGACGTGCCGGACGGACTACAGCTGGGCCACAAAAAAAAGTTGGAAATCTGACTTTTTGACTATACCATGATGAAGACGATAGTTTGTCGGAATTTGTCGCCAAAAACCAGAATTTGTCGGGCTTGCGTTTAGGAGATACGTGTGGCGCAGCTGTAAAGACGTCTCTACAGCTGAGCCACACAGATCTCGAAAACGGAAGGTCGTAGCGAAAATCTGATTACTCGTGTGTGCAGCCGTTAATTTGTCGCACAAAAACCAGAGTTTGTCGGTCTTGCGTTTAGGAGATCTGTGTGGCGCAGCTGTAGAGACGTCTCTACAGCTGCGCCACACAGATCTCGAAAACGGAAGGTCGTAGCTAAAATCTGATTACTCGTATGTGTAGACTGTAGTTTGTCGGATTTTGTCACCAAGAACCAGATTTTGTCGGTCTTGCGTTTAGGAGATATGTGAGGATACGCTGTGGAGACTTTTCTACCTGGATCTTGAGAAAGGAAGGTCGTAGCGAAAATCTGATAACTCGAGTGTGTAGCCGTTAGTTTGTCGGAATTTGTCACCAAGAATCAGAGTTTGTCGATCTTGCGTTTAGGAGATATGTGAGGATGCGCTGTGGAGTCCTTTTTACCTGGATCTCGAGAACGAAAGGTCGTAAGCGTATCCTTACATATCTCCTAAACGCAAGATCGACAAAATCTGGTTCTTGGTGACAAAATCCGACAAACTACCGGCTCTCGAGATCTGTGTGGCTCAGCTGTAGAGACGTCTCTACAGCTGCGCCACACGTATCTCCTAAACGCAAGCCCGACAAATTCTGGTTTTTGGCGACAAATTCCGACAAACTATCGTCTTCATCATGGCATAGTCAAAAAGTCAGATTTCCAACTTTTTTTTTGGCCCAGCTGTAGTCCGGCACGTCAAAATTAGGTATACTTTTCAGCAAATCTACCTGTAGGCAAAAAAGGTAGCACTATCTCGTTTGTAAGAATTATGATTTAAAAACTCAAATAATCTGTATTTTGATGGTTACTGACCCAAAAATATTTTATAATTAGGTAAACATATTTTTTTTCTATGTTTGTTCTCTAGGCTTTCCTTAAACCATTCATTATGACTTTAATAAAGAATGGGCATCGGAAAACATAACAAAGACAATTAATAAAAAGTAGTTGGGCTCTAAAAGTCATTTACAATTTCAACTTTATTGCAATGAAATAAATATCAACGTAATTTTTAAGAACAGCAAAAAAACTTTATTTTGGACGTACCGTACCCACATCCAAAACTCCAAATAGGCACTGTTGCAGCCTAAAATCAATACCTCATCCTTTTGTCCTCCCACTACCAATTTCCGATGTACCTCTGACGTCGGCTGTCACGTCACGTGGCTATCACATGGACTTGTGTGAGTCGAATGTAAAAACCGAGCTGTAACGTGCGCGCGCGCCGCTGTGTTTATCAAAAAATCTAAATTCAGTGAAAATCAGGCAGCCAGCTTCCCAGTGAGTACCTATCCTTTGGTTTTAAAAGTTGTGTCATCGACCCTTGCTGAAAAAGCGACGTAAGGTGGGCGATACTTTATAAATCCAAACATCCCCTCATACCATCGTGGTTTAGCGTCCTCAAAGCAATTGCAACATCTAACATAAATTCTGGTCCAATCGAGTCGGATTCCAACCCGTGGAATCACAAAATAGCAAATATCAGGTTCAATTTCATAGTAAAACTCTGATATTTCACCTTTTCAAATCTTCAAATCATTACCTTTGCAATTGCTTTGGACCGCCATTTTGTCTTTTGAATTCATGCCTGTTCGATATTTTATACCTACTTAGTTAAACCTGCGATGTGCATAAAATTTACTTACAAAACATTATCTTAAAAAACAAATCGTAATCTACACAGTTTAAACATACATTTATCATAAAATAATTATTTAAATTTCAACTTTGTAAAATTACCTATTTCAATTTCGTAGAAAATACTTTAAAATAAAGTGGTCGTTCAATAAAATTAACAATGAGTGAAGCAAAAATAAAGATACTTATTTCACGTCGCGAATATTTATATCGTTCAATGCAAATATTGTACGATATCTCGCTAGAACTTGTCCATGATCGTAGCAAGATACCCTCTTTTCGCTCGAGATTTTCGCGCATAGAAAATCTAAAATCGGAATTTTATGAAATCGACAAAGAAATAAGTACATTAGAATTAGCTCTAAAGCCCGATAGTCAAATAAGTACAGCGAAATTAGAAGCCTTTGATCAACTTTATTACGAAGTTTTGCGAGTCGATGATTCTTTGCAACCTACTACGACAAAGTTAACCCTGCAGTCGCCGGGCGGCGAACCGTCGTCAGGTGCCGCTTTCGTTGGTGCATCTCATTCCGATCAGATTCATGCTCGATTACCGAAGTTAGATTTACCGAAATTCGACAACCATATCGAAAATTGGCAAACGTTTTATGACACATTAATACCTCTGGGTTCAAAGGTCGTAAAGGACAAAATGCAACTTTACAGGAGAAGTAAAAAACGAAAAAAAAATTACAAAAATGTGCCTAGCTTTTTTATTTTTTGAGCTATTTTAATGGAACCTAGGAAGAAATTGCTTAGAATTTTGGGTATTTTCTACAACAGTATTGAAAAACTGGCCCAGAGCTGTATTTACGAAGATAGGATGTCCTTTACGACCACAAAATCACGATAATGTGTCCTTTACACCATACAAATTTTAGTCCTATGCAAGACCTTAAGAGCGTAAGTCTATTTTACTGCGCAAAAGTATATTTATTTGGTCTTAAAAGATCGCCATCTGAGGTATTTAGTAAGATTAAAATAGTAATTAAGCTTAATTACTAAAAGTATTTTGTAATATTGTCGGTAATTTTTTGTTTACTGTTTAATTTTTCTACAAAATATAATATCATTGAGTCAGATCCCCTTATCAATTAGAAAAAAGCTGATGATCTTCAAACGGCTGTACAGATTTTCATGAAACATGCCTAAAAACACTCGGGATAAAATTATCTATGACACAAAAAACCAAACTAAAATCAGTTCATCCGATTAGGAACTACAGTTCCACAGACAGATACATAGACACGTTAAACTTATAACACCCCCCTCTCTTTTTGCGTCAGGGGTTAAAAAAGGTAAAAATGCAACGCAAGCAGGGAAAAAAATTTGTGACCTTTATGGACGTAGTGTAGTGTCTGTGAGAGTAGTACAAATTTGGTTTAAAGCGTTTTCAATCCGGAACTTTTAATGTCAAAGATGCAGGTCGCTCTGGTCGCACTGTTAGGGATAAAATGGATACCATTTTTGAAAAAATAGAGATATATCGTCATATCAGTAGCCACGATCCTACGATCGTCAATTTCCAGATCATTTCCTGGTCAATTTCCAGTTCTTCAGCTACCTGAAGAACTGGAAATTGACCACAAAACAGTTTTGGCACATTTGAATAAAGCTGGGTACACAAAAAAGCTCGATATTTGGGCTTCATGAGCTCACTGAAAGAAACCTAATGAACCGTGTACTCATTTGTGATTCTTTATTACAACGTCATTACGAAACCGAACCACTTTTGAAGAAGCTGATATCTGGTGATGAAGAGTGGATCACGTACGACGAGACCGTGCGAAAAAGGTCGTGGTCAAAAGCCGGTCAGGCTTCACAGATTGTGGCGAAACCCGGGTTAACTTGCAACAAGGTGATGCTGTGTGTATATAGGTAGTGGGATTGGAAAGGCATTATTCATTATGAACCGTTACCGCTAGGCAGGACCATCGATTCTGAACCCTACTGCGAACAACTGATAAGATTAAAGGAAGAAGTTGAGACAAAGCGGCCGGAATTAATCAATAGAAGTTAACAGGCGTGTCTGTTCACTGCAAAAAGGAGTTCATCATCATTCCGAGGCACATCTATCCAAGTAACCGATACTCTTCAGCTTCTTGGCATGGACTTGTCTTCTGACCTTAACTTCGGCACCTCCATTGAGTCCAAGGCTCAAACTGCAGCTAGGAAGCTGAGCGTCCTAGATAAAGTCAAGCGGTAATTTACGCCTGGGCAGCTTTTAACCCTTTATAAAGCTCAAGCCCGATCTTGCATGGAGTACTGCTGCCAACTTTGAGACGGCTCGGCGAAAAATCAACTCGCTGCACTAGACTGGGTAGAACGCAGAGCCACGAGATTAATAAACGGTGGAAATCAGGTAGCTGGTAGTTTGGCTCACCGCTGAAATGTTGCTGAAAACGCTACTTAACATCGTTTATAATGCGCACAGCTGAAGCACCCATTACACGGTAGGTTTTGCTGTCAGTTTAACCACAGTCACGGGTTGTGACTGACGATTAACCTACCGTGTAATGTAGTGACTGATGGTTGCATGATGTGATTTATTCTTTCCATCTGACTGATCAGTCAAACGTAATTCATGACTGATGGAATTTGACTGACGCTTGCATGACCATGTAATGGCTACCTAAGGAATGGAATTCCCTGCCAGCGTCTGAGTTTCCAAGCGCAAACAACTTGACTCTTTATAAGGCCAGAGTAAATAGGCACCTTCTGGGCAAGCTCGCTCCATCGTAGACCCTGTCTTTGCTTTTGGGCTAGAATGGGGTCAAGAGCAAACCCATTAATGGTAAAAAAAGAGAAGGGATGTGACTTTCATCATGATAACGCTAGACCTCGCACATCTTTAGCCACACAGCAAAAATTAAGATAGTTAGGCTGGGAGGTGTTCATGCATCCGCCGCATAGTCCTAACCTTGCATCTTCAGATTTCCACCTGTTTCGGTCGCTTCAGAATTATTTAGGTGGACTTGTCGCGATTTTTGATCAAAGCCCCAAAATTTCTATAGCAATGGGATCATGTCCCTACCTACAAGATGGCAAAAAGTTATCGAACAAAATGGCAGCTACATACTTAAGTTAGAAAATGAACTTTATAAAAAAATGTTTTGAATTTTCATATAAAATGCGAAGAAACTTTTTCCTTAACCTGTTACTGATTTCTATGACTCTGGTTCTAATAATTGAATCAATTTAAATTACCAAAAAAATAATGTAATTACATAAGAATTACATAATTTCCAAACAAACTTAATGTTCAAATACAAAAATGTGTAACGTTATTATTATATTTAATAAAAAAAACAGACTACTTAATTAAAAGTATGTTGAACAAACAAATTAAATTTAAAACTTAAAGGAAAATAAGGAAGAAGAAGAAGAGAGCGGATAAATAATAATTAATTTGTACTTTCTCTTCAACTGCTCTATTCTTCTTTAATTATTTTTCTAAACGAAAAAGAAACTAGTGAAGAAGATGATACTATATAACGAAAATATACCGAAAGTATTTACTTCCGTCAATATACGTACAAAAATACTGATGCTCTTAAAAATCGATAAAATATACCGAAAAAGAGTATTAAAATACTGAATCTGGTCACACTGTCTATGTTGCATGCCCTCCCTTAAGCCCGCCGGTAACGATCAATTGCGATTGTCAATTTTTCCGTCAATTCCATTGTTGGAGCAATTGACAATCGCTTCAATTGCACGCGTAAACGATCAATTTTTCCGTCAATGGGCGTCAATTGCGGAAAAATTGACAATCGCAATTGATTGTTACCGGTGGTGTGGTGGTGGTACGTGTCAAAACAGATCGGCAAAGTAATAAAATAAATTTAAAGTAAAAACCGTCTTAGGTGTTGTGATCTTTACGATAATAAGAGGAAGTATTTTTTACATTATTCATTTCCAAAGCGCCTCCGTTTCATAGCAGTATATTAAGTAGTGTACCAAACGCAGAGAAATATCCACGAAGATGTAGGTATTTATTGTCTCGCTCGCTCTAACTACTATGGTCTACTAAGCGAGTGAGCAAGGTACAACTTTTATTTGGTAAAATTAGATACCTTTATTATTTTATTTATTTATTATTATTAAGGGGCGTATAGGACGTAGAAAAAGTTACCTTAGATTATTTTAGGTAGATAGTAGTTAGATAGTAAAAGGACAAGTTTGTTTTCTTTTAAATTATTGGGATTAGTTTTAAGGGGCGTATAGGACGTAGAGTAGAATGTCACTTTAGAATTTTAGATTGTTTTGGGAGTAAAGGACAAGTTCGTTTTCTTTTGAATTATTGGAATTAGTTTAAGGGACCTTTTATTTTAATATTTTACTCTTGAAGGGCGTGTAGGACGGAGAAAAAATTCCTTAATTATTATTTTGGGTTTTAAAAGACGAGTTTGTTGTTTTCTGAAATGTTTTCTTAGTTTTAACTTAAACTAAATTAGGTAGTAAAGGACAACTGCCTATATAGTCTTTATATTATAATGGTGTATAGGACAGTTCTTACCGACGATGGCCTTTACTTGCATATTTTGATTTATTAACATTTGCAACCTAAGGTCGTATAGGACAACTGGAAATGTATATACAATTTACGCCCTAAAAGCTATTGATAAGTTTTGCTTTACTACCAAGGTACTACGTTTTGATAGTTAAAATGTCATTTACATCCATCTTTTCACAATAAATTCTGTTCAGAATGCCGGATATCATAGGTCGTAAAGGCATTTTTTTTGCGAATTTCGAGAAACGAATAACACAGATCGATAGAGAATTTAATTCTGAGTAAAACTGTGTAAAAAACTCATTTTCGCCAAAATGTCCTTTACGACCTTTGAACCCAGAGGTATCGATTTGTTACCTTAATTCATGAAAACAATTCAATTAGTACCATCGAAAAATTTCATTATCTTATTTCATGTTTGAGCGGGTCTGCTTTGGCTATCGCCAAGGGAGTACCACTTACTTCTGATAATTATCAAACAGTGTTTGATGCTTTATTAGAAAGATATCATAATAAACGTATTTTAGCGGTAACTTATCTTGAGAAAATCTGCAATTATCCGCCTATTAAAACTAACAATTATAACGATTTACAATATTTTACAAATGTGTTATACGAATCTTTTAACGCTCTAAATACATTAAACATTGAACATTTAAGCGAATTTATATTATTCCATTTAGCTTCCCGTGCCTTAGACGCGGACACGAGAAAGCGTTTTGAAATACAAAACCAAAATAAAATACCGGTATTGCAAGACCTCATCGAATTTCTACAAAATTATGTCAAAGTTTTGGAGTCTAGTAATTTATCTCATCTTAACCCTCCACGGACGGCGAACGCGAATCTACCTCAGACACGATCACACTCTTATCAAAACAATACACCACAAAATCGATCGCAATCTTATCAAAACAATAAAAATAATTATCCACGAAAACAAAATACGTTTAACCCTAATCAACAACGGTCTTTTGTAACATCTCAAGCAGTTAATTCTAACCCTAAAGCAATTAATTGTTTATTATGTAACTTAGAACATAATATTTATAAATGTCCTACTTTTTTATCTTATAATATTTCGAAACGTATTGAATTTGTTAAAAATAAAAATCTATGCTTGAATTGTTTACGTTCAAATCATTCTATAACCAACTGTTTCTCTAAAATGAGTTGTCAAACTTGTGGCTCGCGCCATCATACATTGCTTCATGCGAGTGAAACTGCTCCCGCTGGCTCAAGCCCGCCGCGTAATGAAGGCGCCGGCGCCGGCGGCAGTCATAACAATACGAGCGCTCATGTCGGTCATAGTCGCGAGAATTCGGTTGTGTTATTAGGCACGGCAACTGTGTGCGTGTGCGATGCATTTGGTAGTAAACATTACTTGCGCGCTTTAATTGATAGTGGCTCGCAGGATTGTTTTATCACTTCGGCCAGTTTTAAAAAACTCGGCTTGCCTTTCCGTCGTTGCAATCTTACGGTAGCCGGACTCGGCGAAAACACGGTACAACAAGTACAAGGCACCACACAATGTACTATACAACCTCGCGAATGTGATGAGCCAACTTTTCATATCTCACCGATTATCTTAGATAGTATTACCTCTAAAATGCCTACTGCAATAATACCTAACTCGGTTCGCGAACAGTTTAAGCATTTAGTACTCGCAGATTGCGATTTCGATAAACTTTCAAATATTGACTTGTTGCTCGGAGCAGAGTTATTTCATAAAATATATGACGGTCAGCGCCTTCAGCCACGTCCTAATTTACCTGCTGCCTTGCATAGTGTTTTCGGATGGGTGATTACTGGCGCTGTTGATATGCCCAGTTGCACACCTCCGAATGTTATCTCCAGTCTCATCGCTTCCACTCATACCCTTGATGAAGTGGTCAAGCAATTTTGGGAAGTCGAGGAGCCACCTCGCACCCCTATCGTAAATCCTAATGACCTTGAATGTGAGCGTATTTACAGTACTCGCATGTACAGAGAGGACAACGGCCGATATGTTGTTCCGTTGCTTTTAAAAGAACCTCACGGTGTTTTAGGTGATTCTTTTAACAAATCATTATCTCGATTATTTAACATTGAGCGTAAGTTGAACCGGGACGCACAACTTTCGGCTGAATATTCTAACTTTATGACGGAATATCATGACCTCGGTCATATGAACTTAGTCAATACTTCACAACAAAATAGCAAGTATATTATTCCACATCACTGTGTTATTCGTCCTGAGAGCGATACCACAAAGCTTCGCGTCGTATTTGATGCGAGCAGTAAGTCATCAAACGGTTTATCTTTAAATGATCTAGTGTATCCCGGGCCTAAGCTTCAAGCTGACGTAATCGACATCATTACTAACTTTCGTTTACACGCAATTGTTTTTACCTGTGACATATCGAAAATGTATAGGCAAATCAATATCTTACCTGAGGAACGAGTCTATCAGCACATTCTCTGGCGTGAATCACCATCTAAAGAGGTGGACGTCTATGAACTCCAAACGGTCACCTATGGAGTAAGTAGCTCGCCTTATCTCGCCATCAGAACCTTGCATCAGCTAGCTCGCGACCACGGTGCACAGTGCCCGCGCGCGACAGATTTACTTTTAAATAGAACTTTTATGGATGATATTAACGGTGGAGCGTCTTCTGTAGAAGAGGCGCTTGAATTGAAAAATGAACTTATCCAACTTTTGAGTTTCGGTCAATTTCAACTTCGCAAATGGAGTAGTAATAGCCTCACGTTTTTAGAAAACTTACCTTCTGATCATTGTCAAAAACCTAAAGTATTCTCAACTGAAAACAATAAACTTATGTTAAAGATTTTAGGAGTTCAGTGGGATCCAAATGGTGATTATTTCACTTATAACGTATCTCAAATTGAATCAAATTGCACTAAACGTTGTATCTTAAGCAACGTCGCTCGTATCTTTGACCCCGTTGGGTGGTTAGCCCCTTTTATCCTCTTAGCAAAGCTGATCCTTCAAAATCTTTGGCGACAACAGTTATCTTGGGACGAAATAGTTCCTGAATCAATCGAAAAGGACTGGAAGGACTTTACCTCCGAACTTTCAAATCTTAACTCCATAAACATTCCACGTCTAATAATTCCTTTAGACACTGTCCAAACTCAACTAATCGGGTTTTGTGATGGTTCAACAAAAGCCTACGGTTGTTGTATTTACATCCGAACGGTAACTTGCAGTGGTCAAATCCATGTATCTCTTCTAATCGCGAAATCCAAGGTAGCACCTCTGAAGCCCTTGACCGTGAATAGAATCGAATTATGCGGTGCAGTGTTATTAGCACGTCTTATGTCACACATGCAGGCACTACTCAGTAGACAACTCAACATAAATCAAATCCTATCTTTTACCGATAGCTCTACGGTATTGTCATGGTTAAATACGGCACCGCACAACTTAAAAACATTTGTAGCTCATCGTGTAGTACAAATAACCGAATCTTTACCTCCATCTCAGTGGCGGCACGTATCTACTCAGGATAATCCCGCGGATCTTTGTAGCCGTGGTCTCACATGCTCACAACTAGCAGCATGTGAAACCTGGTGGACTGGGCCTCAGTGGCTTCGTCAAGGTGTGTCTGAGTGGCCAGATAGCGTTCCTCAGCCTCTTTCGGAACCCTTGCCAGAACTTAAACCTATCTCATCATCTCATGTCGTCCAAGAGGTCGACATAAACCATCCTATACCGGCCCTCGCCAAACGTACCTCATCTTTGACAAAACTCCAACGAATCTTAGCTTGGTGTTTTCGTTTTATCTTTAACATAAAACTACCTCAAAACAAAAGAAAGCAAGGTTTTTTAACTTCAGAAGATCTTGAAAATTCTCTTTATTATCTCATACGGTACGAACAGTTAATTCATTTTGAATGCGATATTAGTAATCTAAAACATAACAAACCTTTACCAAAACATTTACAAAAATTAAGTCCCTTTTTAGATTTAACTGGTTTATTGCGAGTGGGGGGACGCCTTCAAAATGCTGATTTACCAAATGAGGTAAAACATCCGTTGCTATTACCAAAAAATTCATTTTTATCAAAATTAATTATAGATAACTTTCACATAAAATATCTTCATTGCGGACCTCGCACCTTACACTCTCTAATACAGCGTAGATTTTGGATCTTAGGAAGTCGTAACTTAATTCGTTCACGTTTATCTAAATGCATAACATGTTTCAAATTTAATCCTTCTAGAAGTCAACCTCATATGGGTGATTTACCTAAAAGTCGATTAACTGAAGGTCAAAGTTTTCGAAATGTCGGAATTGATTTCGGTGGACCTTTTTTCGTTAAAGAAAGTAGACGTCGTAACGCAAAAGGTTATAAGGTTTATATTTGCCTTTTTGTATGCTTCTCGGTAAAAGCGGTTCATCTAGAACTCGTAACAGAGTTGTCGACAGAAGCCTTTATAGCAGCACTCGATCGATTTGTCGCTCGTCGCGGTTTGTGTGAGCAAATCGTAACCGATTGCGGTACGAATTTTGTAGGTGCCAAACGTTATCTTTGTGAAGTCAGTAAAATGTTATCCGAAGAACATTTAAATATTTCAGACAAACTAGCTTCTCGTAATATCAATTGGAAATTAAACCCTCCATCAGCACCTCATTTTGGAGGTATCTTTGAGAGTGGTATCAAATCCACTAAATATCTTCTCAAGCGTGTTGTAGGATCGCAACTACTTACCTTTGAGGAGTTTTATACAATATTGACAAAGGTCGAAGCGATGCTAAATTCCCGGCCTCTTTGCGCAATATCTTCAGATCCTAACGAAGTCGATGTCCTTACGGCTGGGCACTTCCTTATCGGACGTCCTTTGGTTGCTGTACCAGAGCCACCTCTTAACGATGAAATGCACCCACGATCCCGTTGGCAGTTGCTACAAAAGTTATCTCAGAGCTTTTGGCGTAGGTGGCAAAGAGATTATCTTCATACCCTTCAACAAAGAACTAAATGGTCGCAAAACAAAGGTCGTGAAATCTCTGTGGGTGATATTGTTACAATCATGGAACCTAACTTAGCACCAAATGAATGGCGGCTTGGAAGAGTAATACAAGTTCATCCAGGCCAAGACCAAACTGTCCGGGTTGTAACAGTAAAAACTAACAGAGGGACACTAGTTCGACCCGTAGTCAAACTTTGTCCCTTGCCCCTTGAAAATTAATTTTAAAATCACATCTTATCTCATTAACACAACAAACAAAACAATATTATCTTAAATTTAAACGATCTTATCCTAATCAAAACGATAACTAACTTTAAGTAAAAAAAAAAATTTTTTTTTTAACTCATAATCAAACTTGCCTAGTTATAAGTTAAACTTAAGCTTAGTGTACATTGTATGCACATCTATAGGTTTTATTTTATTTTTATTCAATCTTATCCTCTAGCAGGCATATTCAAAGGCAACTGTTTGGGGATTTTGGTTTATGTATGTATAGCTTATCCTGTGAAATCCGAGCTATTTCAAGTGGGGGGAAATGTTGCAGCCTAAAATCAATACCTCATCCTTTTGTCCTCCCACTACCAATTTCCGATGTACCTCTGACGTCGGCTGTCACGTCACGTGGCTATCACATGGACTTGTGTGAGTCGAATGTAAAAACCGAGCTGTAACGTGCGCGCGCGCCGCTGTGTTTATCAAAAAATCTAAATTCAGTGAAAATCAGGCAGCCAGCTTCCCAGTGAGTACCTATCCTTTGGTTTTAAAAGTTGTGTCATCGACCCTTGCTGAAAAAGCGACGTAAGGTGGTAGACCGGGCGGCCACCGCACGGTTACCTACCCCATCGAGTTACTGAATATTACCACCTTCCACGAAAAGTAGACCTTAAATAGGTAAGAAAAATGTTGGTCTGCCGGGGCTCAACCTGGAGGAAGCTTGGTGGTGCAAAGCTGTGCTACCTACTTTTGACCATCATTTTACCTCATGTGGTTACTGAACAAAACTTTTTCGTTGCTTTTAGTCTCTATTAGTAGAGTTTAAATAATTATGTCTGCCGAGCGAATTCTTGGAGGGTTCCGCAGTCCAACCATTTTTAGGGGCCGCATGGGGGTGCTATTTCACCTCATCGAGTTACTGGATGAAACCAAGTTCTCCTAGCAGCTAAGATGATCCCCTTTAAATATTAATTGGTCTGCCAGTTCGCAACCTGGCAGTTTTTGCAGTCCAACCAAATAACTGCATAGTATAAAACAAAATCGCTTCCCGCTGTCTGTCCCTATGTATGCTTAGATCTTTTAAACTACGCAACGGATTTTGATGCGGTTTTTTTTATAGATAGAATAATTCAAGAGGAAGGTTTATATGTATAATACTTGCATAATATAGTAGAGAAACACTGATAATTTTAAAGGTTTCTAATGTGTTCCGTAAATAAACACATTTTTCTGCACTTCCATTGCAAACGCTGGCTGAATCCTACGAGATAGATCAAACAAATGTACTACAGTATTGTCCACCTTAAAAAGGTCCACAAAAACGTCTTCAATGCTATATGTCTACCCCTTAGGGATAACCCACAATAACCATTTTTATCCTTCCTTTTTATGAGAAATAATGGCTTATTTACGAAGTTATTTTAAGCAATACAACATTAATCCTTATCAAATTAAGTACCTTAAATATATTGTGCATGCATGTGATATAGATTAATATAGCCTTAGTATCAGCACTGCACCCGTGCGAAGCCAGGGTGAGTCGCCAGTTTAATATAGTTTGATTTTAATTTTTCTGTATATGGACGAAATTTTTGTTTTTTATTTATTTGGTTGATTTCTGTTTAGCTATTATTTTCAAACTGAAATATAAAATACAATCAGTATAAGATATGCGAAAAACTATTCATTTTGTACTTACCGTAAAATGGGGGTATTTTAACATTACGGGGTTGGTTACATTGATAACAACTATCAATTTAAAAATCTCTTATTTCTTGGTTTCTGAACATATCTGAACAGTTTTTTTATGGCGTTGGCAGCACTATACTGCGAAAAGCAAATGGCGCCCATACCATTAAATTTCTGCAGGTGTTTTAGTTAAAACATTTTTTTTAGCAGTGCACTGGTGACTAGCTATTTTCAAGGCAAGAAAAACCTCTTAGAACCTTAGAACAACCCCATTACAGTTTTTTTACCCCCAGCAGAAGTCGCATGTTGGCGGTACCCGTGTTATATCAAGAATGCGTAGCTGCTCCTCCGTCGAGTGAGCAAATGCCATACAAAAATAGTATAAAAATGCCGAGTTGCATTATATAAAAGAACAAAAACTATATCCACAAATATCATTGAGCAAACGGGTGCAATATCAGAGGCAAGCATTATAAAATTTCTTTTGATTTTAATAAAA
Source organism: Agriphila geniculea (assembly GCA_943789525.1). NCBI lineage: Eukaryota > Metazoa > Arthropoda > Insecta > Lepidoptera > Crambidae > Agriphila > Agriphila geniculea. Next base: position 12,400,931 of record OX038882.1, on the reverse strand, counting down.
AATCAACAGATTTTCCTTTTAAATTGAAAACCCATAATAATAGAATGAAATCGAACGTTACTCTACTCACTTTGGGTTCAAATCAGTGCGCGATCCAACGCGGCGGTTGCGTTGAGATCTAGCACCGAATTCTCAATTTTTACATGTTTTTATTACTTTTCTTCGCTCTCAAGTTAGTTAAAAAAAATCTGTTCAATTACGATTGAAGGTATTAACATCGCCGATTTTTATGGTTGGTTTAAACATAAACGTATGTTCTGTTTCCGAGAAATTAAGCAAATAAGACCAGATACGGGGTCCACGGAATATTTTTTTACATCAAAGTTGTTAACATTTTTATAAATGCTTTCAATTAAATCTATTATGTATTATTTCAAGTAAATTATATATTTTATCCATGATAGCTTCACGCGCGTAATATTTCAATAATTTTAATTGAATATTGGGATCACAGAGGAAATAATGGGATTTGAGTTTGACCCATCTTAAGGCCTTAAATATCCAACTTTATGCACTGTACATTAAATATCCAACTTTATGCTTTATGCTCCAACATTATGATCCATATTCCAACGCACTATTTTGACATATTCTAGAAGTTTCTTACACATTCAAATATAGAATAGCTGAAATGTTACTCAATAGAGGAGATCGAAAAAAGTTTAGACTGTGAAGAGTTGAAAGTAATATCACTACAGCAAAAATTTGATGAGTAAATAATAAACGTATAAATAACACATGATTTAATACATTCACCACTGAAAACACGTAAAAACAGCGCGAAATTTTAGTAAACTTAATACATAGATAGTACGTTCCAGGCAAGTGCGGGTAGCTAGCATTTAAGTATCTTGTAATGGATGGTTTGAAGCCCGAGCCGCAGACATGATCACCAATTTACCATGTAAATGTGGAACCACTTGCATTCTTTTTTTATAAAAAACAATTAAATTATTTCAGAGCATAAGTGAGAAGAGATACGTTTCATTTCTCATACTTGGAAAGTGATGTTTATTCAAATCGAACAGAGCGTGTGGAAAACACGGCTTTTCACACTAGGGCTGAAAATAATTAAAATTGAGCTTGACGGCGGCTGGCCGCGGCGAGTTCTATATGAAAAATAAACCTCTAAATAATGTACTAGAAAAAAAATTACTCGTCACCAGGATTGTCTTAGGCGCGGAACTCGCGACCAGTCCAATGACTTCGTCGTGGGTTCGATTTTTCTGATATATTTTTAGTATTGTACAAAAATAGCATTGTGATTGCTAAAATCTCAATTAAGAAAAAACAAATAAAAAATTGTGAAAAATTAAAATTTTCATTTCCTTTAGGCGCAATTGGTTCAATTCGCGATTGGTCCAATGTTAAAAAAATGACCAATTCGCAGTTGGTCCAATTCGCAATTGGTACAATTCGCAGTTTCGGGTTAGGTTCGGAATAATCGTTCTTTATTACTTATCTATACTATAGGACACACAGACCATACAACAAGTACTTAGTGATAGGACACTACGATATTCTAAAAGCCCTAGTCCAGAGGACCACGAATATGTATGTACATGATAGTAGTCAGCAACTTTTGGCTAGCACAAGTTTTAAATAAATCAGCAGTTGCTGACCAAATATTTTTTGCTGGCCAAATAATTATACTGTTGTCTTTTTTAGCGAGTGATTCTTATATAGACTCTCCCTTCCTAATCCAATAAAATCGTTTGGGGGCTCGACGAAAAAATACTTATACATAAATTTACCAGTGGATCGAAGGGAAAAAAAATATCCCTCGATCCACCAGTCGAAAAAACTGTTTTTCGATGTATATTTTCTGACAGGGGGGGTGCAAGTGCACCCCTTGCACCCCCGTGAAATGATCCGGTGGACCACGGCTAAGAAGAGAGCGAAAGAGACAGAGCCGAGTTAAAAATATGTGAGTAAAAAATGAGTTAGAAGATTGTAGAAAGAGCCGAGTTGAAAATAAGACGAGTTGGGAAAGTGTCAAGCATAAAAAACCGGCCAAGTGCGTGTCGGGCCACGCGCCATAGGGTTCCGTAGTTACCTTATACCATACCATATTTAATACCACCTATCATTTTTCGTTTGCAAAATTAACTTTGTTTTTCACAGTGTTAGTATGAATGACAAAGTTATATTTGCGGTTTTGGAAAATGTACTATATATCAAAAACTAATTACTATATCTCGTTCAAACCAATTTTTGTTGAAAGTGTTTATTAAGATCTACAGCATATATTTTTTTTAGATTTTTCACTCTCTTATTTCAAAAGTTAAAGGGGGGAGGACACACATTTTACCACTTTGGCGGTGAATATCTTTCAAACGGTTGACTTTGAGAAAAAGTTGTCTTAAAAGCCTCAATGTAATTTTTAAAGACCTATCTATAGACACCCAACACGTGTTGGTTTGAAGAAAAAAAATTTTTCAGTCTCAGTTCCATGTATGGGGAGCCCCCCCTTAATCTTTTATATTTCTTATTTTTGTATTAAATTCGTTAAGCGGTTAACAGAATACATCTACCTACCAAGTTTCAACTGTGTAGTCTTAATACTTTCGGAATAAAGTGGCTGTGACATACGGACAGACAGACAGATAGACAGACAGACGTGACGAATCTATAAGGATTCCGTTTTTTGCCATTTAGGCTACGGAACCCTAAAAAGAGACCAACTAAGAAAGAGCCGAGTTAAAAATGAGACGAGTTGGGTAAGTGACAAGTTTAAGAAAGAAACCAACTAAGAAAGAGCCGAGGTAAAAATTAGGCGAGATGGGAAAGTGTCAAGTTTAAAAAAATTACGAAGTCGTCCAGAGGGGAATTGATTATAACAAAAGACTGATTGAATTGTATGTTTCTAATCTAGATATTTTGATAGTATTTTTTTTTAAATACGTTGTTTTTTCATCTGTGTTATAAAACGTGTGAACACTGATTCTCATTAAGTTTTTTTTATTAATCTGATAATTTCTGTGGTGATTGGTCATTTTTGTGTTTACGATTTTTAAGTTTAAGGCATTTTTGAATTAATTGTTGATTTTGAGTTGTGTATCTTTGTATGAACCTTAAATGTAGTTAAAATTAATACATTGGTATAAAATATAGAAAGTTTTTTTTTTGTTTTTCTTTTCATGCTAGAATAGAATGTCCCATTATAATATTTCCATAATTATTGTTTGTTATATCTAAAAGTATACACTCTAAGGAATGTGAAGCACAAGGGTTTTTGTTGATTTCGTACCTACTTTAAAGGTTTAAAAACAATCAGAGGTGTCATTGATCAGAGGACGGGTTTACTTTGATCAATAAATCAATGTGGGGTGACATTATTTTTATGATGAAAATTAAAGACTAAAAATAGTATGCTTTGTCATAACTGATTAAGATTTAGTTCTACCAATACTCTATTCAATAAAAAATTCGTATCATTGATCAAAATAACCCCAATATATATGAATAGCTTTAGCGCGAAATCCTGCGGGCCAGTTTTTATTTTAATTATATTTATATTAAAGGGTTAAACATAATAAAAAAAAAACTTTCAAACCCCGTTATAAATATACGGTGATCCTTTGATCACCCTATATTCAGCCTCAAAATCAGTTTAAATTTGATAAGCTGAATTTTTATTTCTTTGAAATGGATGGTTAAAAAATATAGTTTTCATTTTATTCTAAAAATATGTAAAAACCGATACTATTCTTACTTAAACTCATTTTTTTTCGTTTTTGGCAAGTTTGTTTTAAATAAAATATAGCTATTTGAATTTCAAAAGTGATCAAAGTATCCCCCATCTTGCAGTACTTTCCTATTTTAGATTAAGTTCATAAGCAATAACAATAATCGTTTCGTAAGAAATTAAAACATTGTGTTGTGTTGTGTGTGACTTATTTGTTTCTTTTTTGACCCTGTAACATAGTCCATAACATAAGTATGTATAATATACTCCTATTATTGTATTAATGTAAATAAATACCTACATAAATCAATACAAAGAAACAAGCAAGCAAGTAAAATTTCGTCTGGAACATTTAACATTTAACAATAAATTTGGTTGGACTGCAAAAACTTCCAGGTTGCGAACTTTAAAGGCATCATTTTAGATACTAGGAGCACTTACAAACTATATTAAACTGGCGACTCACCCTGGCTTCGCACGGGTGCAGTGCTGATACTAAGGCTATATTAATCTATATCACATGCATGCATAATGTATTTAAGGTACTTAATTGGATAAGGATTAATGTTGTATTGCTTAAAATAGCTTCGTAAATAAGCCATTATTTCTCATAAAAAGAAAGGATAAAAATGGTTATTGTGGGTTATCCCTAAGGGGTAGACATATAGCATTGAAGACGTTTTTGTGGACCTTTTTAAGGTGGACAATACTGTAGTACATTTGTTTGATCTATCTCGTGGGATTCAGCCAGCGTTTGCAATGGAAGTGCAGAAAAATGTGTTTATTTACGGAACACATTAGAAACCTTTAAAATTATCAGTGTTTCTCTACTATATTATGCAAGTATTATACATATAAACCTTCCTCTTGAATTATTCTATCTATAAAAAAAACCGCATCAAAATCCGTTGCGTAGTTTAAAAGATCTAAGCATACATAGGGACAGACAGCGGGAAGCGATTTTGTTTTATACTATGCAGTTATTTGGTTGGACTGCAAAAACTGCCAGGTTGCGAACTGGCAGACCAATTAATATTTAAAGGGGATCATCTTAGCTACTAGGAGAACTTGGTTTCATCCAGTAACTCGATGAGGTGAAATAGCACCCCCATGCGGCCCCTAAAATTGGTTGGACTGCGGAACCCTCCAAGAATTCGCTCGGCAGACATAATTATTTAAACTCTACTAATAGAGACTAAAAGCAACGAAAAGGTTTTGTTCAGTAACCACATGAGGTAAAATGATGGTCAAAAGTAGGTAGCACAGCTTTGCACCACCAAGCTTCCTCCAGGTTGAGCCCCGGCAGACCAACATTTTTCTTACCTATTTAAGGTCTACTTTTCGTGGAAGGTGGTAATATTCAGTAACTCGATGGGGTAGGTAACCGTGCGGTGGCCGCCCGGTCTATGGGCGATACTTTATAAATCCAAACATCCCCTCATACCATCGTGGTTTAGCGTCCTCAAAGCAATTGCAACATCTAACAGGCACTATTATGTAATTCTGTGAAATCAGTACCTACCTAAGTGACATTGCATTTGCAATGCGTTGCAAGCAGACCAGACTGACAAAATTCGCTGTGTTACGATCTAATTAATTATCTCAAAAAGTAGAAATTTACAACAAATTTTTAGGCAGCATTTTTTTTTTGTTCTTTTCGGTGTAGTAATGTAACCACCACGCTAGGCTAGAGCACGCTTTGATTTTTCAACGTAAAAGCTTTTAGTTCGATAGTTCGAAGCTAAGGCTGCTAATTCTGGCTTCTGGCCTATGTAAACCCCTAAATTTAGTTTGTGTACCTATAAGTTACATAAAAATAACTAGGAAACCATGAGCAGCCTACAAAATAGATCCGAGATAAAGAACAACCGCGACGTCCGTAGGTATTTGCATGATTAAGTACCTTAACTGAACATACAAATAAGTGTGCAATATTTCGCTTCATGCGTACTTTAGAATACGTATTCCCTTTGTTAACCTTAACACCGGAACATAGCTATTACATTATCAATGAACTACAATCCATGGTAGTCGCTATTGTATAGCATAGCATACCTGATGCCATATTCTAAATCTAGCGCTCATAGTTTTCCGCATATATTATCCATAAAAAATTGACCGAATCACCTAGAAACTATGTAAATCTAGAAGCAGATAAGTACCTATACAATTATTTTTGATTAGGCCAGTGGTGTAATTTGTCTTCAGTTACAAGTCGATGTGTCTAATTAAAACTGGCAATGATATTGCCAATGATTTTATCATTAGAATAATTATTGTAAATGTGACGTAGATAGGAAGGAATTATATCGGACAAACAGCTACGTTTTAACTATTCTGTGGTTCATGTCAATATGTTTTCAATCAATTTCAAAATTCATTTTCCAGAAATTAATAATTTACTGTAAACAAATTAAAAAGTTTTTTAACACCCTTTTTATCGATTACATTATAATAAGTAGGTACCTATGTGATAATGGTTTAAAAGAGTGAGGGAGGAATGGATGGGAGGATCTTTGAGCGATGTCAAGGTATAAAGAAAATTATCTGGAAAATTAACTATGAACTTATACCATATACGCCTTGTTAGTCGCTTCGGCCACCGGTCAACTCTAACCAACAGAGAAAGAAAGAAAGAAAAAATACACCTTTGTATCGAAATCATTTTATAAATGGGTATTGTTGGGCTCTAGCTGGCGCTAAAATATATATAAAGTAGCTAAATATTTTCGAATACAGTCAGAGCTAAAACGTGATTATAATATAACTAACTTATCTACAAACTTTAGCGTAAAGATAAATTTCATTAATGTATTGCCAGGAGCAAAAAAGCTAATCGAAGCGAAGTCAATATTGTCACGCGCTAGAACAACAAAAAAAGGTTGTCAACTTTGAAATAATTGTTTTTTTAGATTCCATTATAATTTTCACGGCTATTCACGTACCGTAAAGGCGATTGCAAATGGGATCACTGCAACAAATTATACGTACCGTAACGGCCACCGACGCGTGTCAAGTTCATTGATAAAAATAAATTGAATAATGAATTACGGTACAACTGTCCAACTTCTGCTATGTAAAACAAATAAAATTTTTACAGTCTTATTGTTCACCACAAATATTGTTTTGTAATAAAGTATTCATTTCAGATACGCTTTCCAGGCGCCATGCTGACGACGCAGAAAAAAGTTAATGTTTACTAATAAGTAAAACAAAAGAACTAGTGCACATTCTATTTTTGATATAGGCTACTATCCATGATATAGAATATTGAATATAAGAAATACTTACCAAACACAATATTCAATCAAAATGTCTTGGATTGGAAATGTATTGAAATTACTAAAGAGCCGTGTACTGAATTAGGAATGAAGGTGTATACCTATGGTGGTGAGTCGCGCCCTGTAGTTAGCCGCTCTATAATTCATAGCATGGCATTGATACTTGCAACGATTGATTGCTAGTTTTTGCAGCATGTCGCATTAGGTAATTTTTATTTTTTCAATGTTTTTCTTTTTCAACGTGGGGCATTTTAAATAAACTTTTACGTTAAAGTTTTTGGATCTTCATTTACTTTCATTATAATTCAAGACTCTTTAACTTCATAAATTAGGCTTCTCTTATATAAAAGTGAAGAGGTGACTGACAGACTATTGCCCAGCCCAAACCACTGAACCTAGAGATTTGAAATTTTGTTCATAGATACTTTATACAGTGTAAACACCCACTAAGAAGGGATTTTTCGAAATTCCACCCCTGAAGGGTCGAAATGGGGGTACAAAGTTTGTATGGGAAAAAAAAATATTTCAACTTGAAACTTCGTAGGAGTACTTCTAAAAACAAATAAGCAAACATGTGTTTCGTGGTTTTCCGAAACTCAACCCTTTAGGGGGTAAATGGGGTAAAAAAAGCCAAGCATCGATGTGTGTCGTTATCGAGGTTTTATGGGATGTTGATTGCGAAAATGGCATTTATTTTTAAGTGGTAGACATTATTCAACCCCTAAAGGGGTTAATGGGGTTCAAACTTTGTATTGAAAAAATATAAAATAGACATTACGACTTGAAACTTCGTATGAGTACTTCTATAAACAAATGATCAAACATGTATTTCGCGGGAACAGGAACAGGAATGAGAACGGGAATAATATTATAAATATGAAAGTTTAGTGTTTGGATGTTTGTTACTCAATCATGCAAAACCGACTGAACGGATTTGGAATAGCACACAGATAGTTATATAGCCTGTGGTAAAACATGGATACTTTTTATATTGGTCAAGGATTCCATAGCGATTTTCCGAATGTCAACGCGGACGAAGTCGCGGGCAAAAGGTAGTAAGTAATACGCGTGTTACAAAAAGTAGTAGGTATAGAAAAAGACTAACAAAAATGGATAATATTATTAAAAAACCGGCCAAGTGCGACTCGGACTCAACTCGGACTCGCGCACGAAAGGTTCCGTACAAAAATACGTAAAAAAATCACCTTTGTTGTATGGGAGCCCCACTTTAATATTTATTTTTTTTATTTAGTTTTTAGTGTTAGTTGTTATAGCGGCAACAGAGATATATCACCTGTGAAAATTTCAAGTATCACGGTTCATGAGATACAACAGCCTTGGGACAAACAAACAGCCAGACGGACAGTGGAGTCTAGTAAGGGCCCCGTTTTTACCCTTTGGATACGGAACCCTAAAAAGACTTTTCTCTTTATATGGAAAACAAAAAAAAACGACTTATTTGCGCTGTACTTAGTCAACTTTTTGTAACTAAGTACCTACCTATGTATTCTCTATTAACTTTTATTAGATTTGCGTACCTATTTTGCTTAATTATGTAGGTCTGTTGAGTTTCACTAGAATCGGTTTATCCATTTGGAAGATTGTCAACTGAATATTTTAATTAAATGCCATATACGCTATGCTAGCGTAGTTAAACCCTAATAACTAGTATTGACCTATCGTAATGTTGGTGTCCGTGCATTGCAGTCAGTGTGAATTATTAACAGTGCTTATTAAGACATGCTGAATAACAAATAATTCTAAATTGCACTCGGATAAAAAGCAAGCTGGCATTTTTGGGCACACAAATATCACGAATATGTCATTGAACAAAATGGAGAAAATCATTTTTCTTTCTACGAGAAAAGCTCTAAAATCAAGATTATCATAAGAAATTTAGAGTGACTAACGGATTAGAGGTCAATATATTTTATTACAAACAAAAAACTATCTTACTCAAACTAATAAAATTCTTAAAACACATTAACTTTCTATCCGTTTAGGTATTAAACTAATGGATAATGCGCGCGGAAGTGAAGTAAATAGAAGTAAAAGATTTATTTAGTAGGAAACCGAGGCTATTGGCATTCGACATAATGATTGTGTTTAGCGTAAAACACAGATGACAATTAGGAAAAAGCAAATTAGAAACAAAGAGGCGTGCAATGAGGCCTTCGATGGTGATCTCGCTCGTGAGTATTCTACACAATCACCATTCATGTCCGTCGCGATCTTCTTATGTATTCTGTGCCGTTACGTCGACGGACGACGACGAAACAATGAATGTTATTGTTTAAACAAACTACTTTATAAAGACAACCTACGTGATATGCTTGCACTTCAGTATCAGCACAGACCCTTTTGTGATACTGATTTATATATTATAAGGAAATGCGTGGCCGAAGGAGAGCATGTGATTAAAGAGCTCAGCGTTCTGAAATCTCTACCTGATCCTACTGATCGTCAGATTTGTCAGTGACACAGAATACATAATAGTACTTACAAGTATCAGTAACAAATAACATCAACGAAGTACGTAGAGTTAGATGCTGCATAGTTTGATTTGTTTGGAGACAACTTGTTATTTGCAGGTGATGTTATAAAAAGACGTGTATGTAGCGTGTGAGAGATTGTTTATTTAGAAATAGATGGAGCAATGTCACCGCCATTACCTAGGTCCTATGTTCTTTACTACCGATAAAAAGTCACGTGCATTTGTAACCCTCACAGGAAAGCGTGCCAGACAGAACCGACCTGCTGGCATCGTCACTTGCTTTGATTTTAATTCAAGTGATAGGCAAAGTATAATTATTTTTGGGATATTCTGCATTATATTTTTTTAGCATTCTCATAGTCAGAATTCATATATAGTTGAGAAAAAAAAACTACTATTTCATTCTTAACTCCAACGGGTTCCAAAGATTAATTGTTTTTTTCTCATATTCTGCTTTTGGAGAAACTTGACTAACATCCATCACGTCACGAAACTTAAAAACCGGTCAAGAGCGAGTCGGACTCGCGCACCGAGGGTTCCGTACCATCATAATAAATACACTGCAGAGTAGAATAATAAAACTATTATTGCAGTTTTAGGTCAGCGCCATCTCTTGCCCGATAGTGGAACTAATGTTAACTTTTTTAAGAAATTTGATAATTTCTAAAAAAGTATGCTATATTGAGGAGACATCGTTTTATTTTTTCTGTAATTTTTATATAAACTGCTATCACATAGAATTATTTCAGATTTTTCTCTTTGCAAACTTCGAATATAAGGGGGAACGGTATTTTTTTTTACATATTTCATCATAAGTCGAAAACTATGCGGTTTAAAAAAAATGATTGAAAACGTGAAAACGGCGCTCTTTCATATGATACCACATGCCCTAGTAGCCCCACTTCAAAATTTTAAGACCCTTTTTCAGTCCCTGTTGTTAAAAATATTTTTTTTTATTTCTTTCTTATTTGCAAAATAGTTGGACAAATATCATCTTAAACTGTTCCAAATTTCAAGTTGATACCATTAGTAGTTCTCGAGATATCCAGCTGTGACAGACAGACAGACAGACTGAGTCACACCATAAGGGTTCCTTTTTTACCATTTTGGTACGGAACCCTAAAAACTATGTACAGTTTTAACGAGAATGTTAACCTGTTTTTGACGCTGTTAGGACTTTTTAATAATTTATTATGCTTTATTTTTATGAACTTATCCACCTACCTAACACTATATATATTAGTGACTGTAACTTTAAGCTTGTGGTAAAATATCACGTGGCATGGCAATGTGAGGACGTTATTAAAACAATATAAATATCGTAGCTGTAGGTACTACCACATCATGTCAGGTTATCAGAAATAGTTACTTAAGTAAATATTTATGGTTAATAAATCAAAAACTTAACTTAAATTTACTATTTTAATTACAGATAAAGAATTTTAATATTTTGGATATTTATTAACCACTACCTGACCCGATAGACGTTTTTCAAGTAGTAAGTACCTAAGTACACACGACAGCACGTCAGGTGATACAGTTAAACTGCGAATACAGCTTTTATTACGGCGGGCATAAAGGTGGTCTCAAGGTCAACATGTATAGTATAAGGTGCCGTCGTGTGTACATTGTTTGTGAGCGATTTTCTTGCAGGTAATAAGTATGTGTTCTGTGGAAACCTTATTTTATATAGTATTTGCGAAGTAGCGCTGATTTTTTATTAGTTCTGGTTTTATTAGTTTTAGTTCTATATTCTTCAGATTATATTTTCAAGGACAAGACACAAAATAATAATTACAAATAAGTAATTCACTTTTGATTCATAAGTTGGTCGAAAAAGGAAGTTCCGTTTTTCCGTACGAAACGAAAAACACCCGGATCTACAATTTTCTTTCTCTCTCAATTTACAAAAGAATAATAGCCGAATTCGCCCAACCGTTTTTAAGTGATGTTCTATTCCGGAATGTAATCCAGCAATCCAGTCCAGATCCATTCCAGCGCTGGACTCGACCGCTGGACAGGGGGGATATTATAATCTCTTAAAACTTGTCAGGTTTATGAATTGCTATAGTTACATCTCTTTCTCGCTGTATAGCAAATAAAAGAGATGCACTGATAGCCATTCAGAAAACTTGTTTATCCATGTAGGTAGATATGTATTATCTATATTTTTCATATGTATTATTTATTTTAATTTAATATATAATATTGATTCTAGTACCTGCATATATTTATATAAGTATCTTATATCATCAACCTCACCAAGTATAACTTTTTGTCGGTTAAGTATTGATTGTTTTTGTTGTGATATTTTTTTCTCAAACTTACTTAATTGAAAATGTCTGCTTTTAACTAAATTTCACCATGTAATATCACGGATAACTATAATTGGCATTATAAATTTGTAAGTTACCTCATAGTTAATTTTATTATGATTGTGCTGTTGTTGTCCTAAATAAATAAAAATAAAAAATAAATAAAAAAATAATAATAGGAAAGTGGATTGCTACTGGAATAATTTTAATTAACCGAACATTAAACAAAAGTAACAATTTGAGCATGTTTTGAAATGACGCTGTGAAAAATCACGTTTCTAAATAAATAATTTTGAAAGTAAAAGTGTAATACTTAGTTTTTAAGTACCAAGTCGTGATAATTTAGTATTCATTGCAATAATTAGTTGGTTACGGTCGTGAATCCAACCAGTTTAGTTACAAGACTTCCGTTTGTTGTCGTCACATCGTAAATCTAAAGAAACCTGATGACTGTTTCATTAAAATATAGCCAAAAAATTTACAAATTATTCGCAGTCATTATATTTATAAAGATTATAATTAATTATACTGTTGGCAAGCATGGACTCAGCTGCGTAGCTAATTATTGTTTGTATTTATTTTTTTATAAAAGCCAGTTAAGATTTACGAATCGAAAAATATTAGACCAAAGAAAAATATCAATTTCATTTTGGAGCATTTTACTGTCGGTCAACTGCGTCGTTCGTAACAAAGATGCGCTATCATATCCTAATGTAAAATAATTTATTTAATTGGTTTTTCATATTACTGGTGGAAGTAGTAATAATGTTGGTAACTATACCTACACCGTTAATTTTTAAGTACCTATATCTAAAAATGAAATGGGGATATCAGACCACGTTTTTGATAATGAACGTGCAGTTAAAAGTTAAAAATGAATAGTTTGAAAATATCGGAAACAAATCTTGATTAATCACCAAACTAACAAAATTGCAAGACGCGTGCGTAGATTCATTCTTTTCATTTTTTACATTGGTAAACAAGATAGTCTCTTTTGTAATTCTATGAATGAGCTCTAAATACAGAAATCAGTAAAATTTTGAGACACAAACAAACCTCAATATCTTGACAAATTATTAAATATTGAAACTTTACTCAATTAGAATAGGGAAGGGATACACTAATTTCATTTTTAGATTTACTTACCCTAAAATTAACCGTGTATAACTTCATAATTTATTCTTAGCATTAGCAGCGTTAGCACAGAATAAATAATAGTACGCGTTAGTTCAAACGGGTAACGAGGTTACACACGCTCATTCATCCTTTACTTACGTAATTGCCATTAAACTTGCACTTTCTCTAGTATAAGTTTATCATTACACAGGATCATACGAATTTCCTTTATTGAACCGAATAATACCAGTATACCAGTAAGTATAGTTCAAAGAAATAAATATTTTAATTTTTAAATTTGAGATTTTTGCATTTATAATGCTATTTTTAAACAATACTAAATAATATACTAGAAAAAATACGACTCGCACCAGATCAATACTCAGACGGGAATCGAACCCGCGACCTTTGGATATCCGGTCCAATGCTCTGACCGCTGAGCTACCGAGCCACTGGTGACATCGTCGAATTTTTCCTAGTATATCCTAAACTCTTACGCTGTAAGCCAGCGTTATTTCACCAATGTGAGGAATTACCTCGACATTCAATTGAAATATCTTTCCAGATATTTTAACAATTGATTAAGATGAAATAGCTATATAATTTTTAAATTTGAGATTTTTGCATTTACAATGCTATTTTTAAACAATACTAAATAATATACTAGAAAAAATACGACTCGCACCAGATCAATACTCAGACGGGAATCGAACCCGCGACCTTTGGATATCCGGTCCAATGCTCTGACCGCTGAGCTACCGAGCCACTGGTGACATCGTCGAATTTTTCCTAGTATATCCTAAACTCTTACGCTGTAAGCCAGCGTTATTTCACCAATGTGAGGAATTACCTCGACATTCAATTGAAATATCTTTCCAGATATTTTAACAATTGATTAAGATGAAATAGCTATATAATTTTTAAATTTGAGATTTTTGCATTTACAATGCTATTTTTAAACAATACTAAATAATATACTAGAAAAAATACGACTCGCACCAGATCAATACTCAGACGGGAATCGAACCCGCGACCTTTGGATATCCGGTCCAATGCTCTGACCGCTGAGCTACCGAGCCACTGGTGACATCGTCGAATTTTTCCTAGTATATCCTAAACTCTTACGCTGTAAGCCAGCGTTATTTCACCAATGTGAGGAATTACCTCGACATTCAATTGAAATATCTTTCCAGATATTTTAACAATTGATTAAGATGAAATAGCTATATAATTTTTAAATTTGAGATTTTTGCATTTACAATGCTATTTTTAAACAATACTAAATAATATACTAGAAAAAATACGACTCGCACCAGATCAATACTCAGACGGGAATCGAACCCGCGACCTTTGGATATCCGGTCCAATGCTCTGACCGCTGAGCTACCGAGCCACTGGTGACAAATTTAAAAATTATATAGCTATTTCATCTTAATCAATTGTTAAAATATCTGGAAAGATATTTCAATTGAATGTCGAGGTAATTCCTCACATTGGTGAAATAACGCTGGCTTACAGCGTAAGAGTTTAGGATATACTAGGAAAAATTCGACGATGTCACCAGTGGCTCGGTAGCTCAGCGGTCAGAGCATTGGACCGGATATCCAAAGGTCGCGGGTTCGATTCCCGTCTGAGTATTGATCTGGTGCGAGTCGTATTTTTTCTAGTATATTATTTAGTATTGTTTAAAAATAGCATTGTAAATGCAAAAATCTCAAATTTAAAAATTATATAGCTATTTCATCTTAATCAATTGTTAAAATATCTGGAAAGATATTTCAATTGAATGTCGAGGTAATTCCTCACATTGGTGAAATAACGCTGGCTTACAGCGTAAGAGTTTAGGATATACTAGGAAAAATTCGACGATGTCACCAGTGGCTCGGTAGCTCAGCGGTCAGAGCATTGGACCGGATATCCAAAGGTCGCGGGTTCGATTCCCGTCTGAGTATTGATCTGGTGCGAGTCGTATTTTTTCTAGTATATTATTTAGTATTGTTTAAAAATAGCATTGTAAATGCAAAAATCTCAGATTTAAAAATTATATAGCTATTTCATCTTAATCAATTGTTAAAATATCTGGAAAGATATTTCAATTGAATGTCGAGGTAATTCCTCACATTGGTGAAATAACGCTGGCTTACAGCGTAAGAGTTTAGGATATACTAGGAAAAATTCGACGATGTCACCAGTGGCTCGGTAGCTCAGCGGTCAGAGCATTGGACCGGATATCCAAAGGTCGCGGGTTCGATTCCCGTCTGAGTATTGATCTGGTGCGAGTCGTATTTTTTCTAGTATATTATTTAGTATTGTTTAAATATTTTAACTTTGGCAGGCCAATACATTTATGAAAATTTAGTTTATGTAAGGATAATACAATTCATCAGTTTAATATAAGAAATAAAGATAAACTTGCCGTTCCAAGATTTAGGCTTGCAAAAACTAGAGGTTCATTTATAGGGTAAGGCATAGCTTTTATTAATAAAGTTCCACAACAAGTGATTGATCTTCCTTTGCATGAATTTAAAAACCATGTTAAAAATTCGCTCATGGGTAAAGGTTATCATAAAGTAGACGATTATCTTAAAGATCAAAATGCGTGGAAATGATGTAACACATAACATGCTGCTATAAGTACTTTGTTGAAGTAATATAATAAGTCTATGTTGTTGCCAATAATCCTGTCACCCTGTTGTAATTATCTGGTAACGATATATTAAAATTTGTAAATATCGTTACTTATGGCTGTTACAGCTGATTAGTTTCTTGCGCCCGTTCTTCTTGTCAGCTAAAAAAGTCTGGAACGGGTGGTAGGAAAATATAGACGATTCAAAAGTACTTAATAATTAAGTTTATTTGAATAAAGCTTATTTGACTTTGACTTTGGTATTGAATTATGTTACAACTGTGGTCATACATACTAAACTAGTTAGACCTATATACTAGTCTCGATTCCGGTTAGCTGTTTTCAATACTAACTCATTAATTTCACAAGGACTGTGTAAACTCAGTATTTTCTATCAGTCCAAAGGTTCATCTTGTTGAATAAATTAAAATACTACAGCGAATGACTTTGTTTTGTTACATCCTCCTTGGTTGAATGAACCGTTTAGGAAAATATAGGTACTGATATAATACACTTTTACTGTTTTTTTTTATCTTTGCGTTCCTTTGTATTAATGCATTTCATACAATGTTAATGTAATACAAGCAATTAACGCAATTATATTGCTGCATAAGTGTTGAGGCAGGTCTCTCCACGATCCAATTATTACCTACCCTTTATAAAAAATATCTTAGGAGTATCTTTGTTACCTGATGATTTCGCAAACTTCTAACAGGTACCAAAGGGCGCATCTAATCATATCGATTTATTTAATAAACATTGTAATACATTTAAGGCATTAACAATAGATACAAACAATAGTAAGGAAACACAAAACATTGCATCACGTAATCGTAAGCATAATGATGCGATGGCATTCGTAATGATACCCCTTTTTGTATATTTGCTGTGAGATTCAAAATAAGTAGCCAATATTTCAGTGTACGAGTATGACTTCGGTGCCGATAGTAGCTGGAGGATATCTACATAATGTTATGTTTTTGGCACATAAGAATTAGGAAGGGCGTTGGCGAGTTCGATAATTGTTATCCAGTATTTCTATTGATTTAAATAGAGGCTAGCTTAAATAGCTCCCTATACCTATGTACCATGGGCAACGGCGTCGCTTAACCACTGCTAAGGTTAAAATCGCTTGCACGCCGCGCCCGCTGTCACATACATTTAGTTCGTGCAGGGGCGATACGCGCGCACATGAATTTTGTTGCAAACTGGTTAAGCGACGCTGTTGCCCATATATATATATATGCATAATATGCATTAACGCCGTAATTAGAGAGTTATATTATGTATTCGCATATGCAAATGCATAAAATCCGACGTCTAGTTATATGTATCGAAGATACTTTAGAAAGATTTAAATTTATAATATCTGTGGGTGTAATTTCAGTGCAAAAACCATGGGAAACCACTACATATTTAATTCATATGAAAAAAAAGATGTGTATTGTACTATTGAGTAAACAAAAACATGTATTAGGTGTCATAATGACATAGCAAATTATGGTTTTTTTAAAGTAAAGGTTATGGACACACAATGGATGTCAAATGGTCTAGCTGGGCGGGGTTCATACTGATAGTATTTTTGGTATTCATTATATCTATGCAGGTTATAAGGTACATACTTTACTTACATACCTATACGTAAATATGAAAACGTATTACAAAAAAAAATCCACTTTAGGTGTACTTCCTAAGTGTAAGTATAAACAGCCTAAAGGTGGCTTATTTTATCATGATGACACATCACACAAGTTCGTACAATTTTTAAGCCCATCCCGTGTACCAAAATGGATTATCCTCTTTCCGTGGTCATAAAGATCTTACAAACTGGTGTATTCCTACAAAGGACTTTAAGGTCAAGAATAGCCGGCAACGACCTTTTTTATATTGGCACTGTTTATTTTATTTAAATCCGCGTTCATTGTCGCGACTTGAATACAAATAAGCTTTTAAAAAAATTGCAGTTTTCTATTGATTACGTTTGTTGGTTGCAAATAGTTATTTATGCAACTGTACTATAATACCTAATTAGTACAGTTGCATACGCGACTTTATTTACACCCACGAGATATTGTATCCTCTATTTCGGTTTTGATTTTGACTTTCCTCCTCCTCCTTGTCATTATATCATCTGAACGAGTGTTATAATGTTGTACTGAATTTCATAATGTAACTCGTCGGGCGTGGACGCGTGAAGGAGCGCGACATCCTCCGACATCCTCTCGCTCGGATATTGTAATGTTGGCAGTAAGCTAACCGTTTCAGAACCCTATATAGAGCATGGGTGTAGTTAAAATGAAAAAAAAACCGGCCAAGTGCGTGTCGGGCCACGCGCCATAGGGTTCCGTAGTTACCTTATACCATACCATATTTAATACCACCTATCATTTTTCATCTGCAAAAATAACTTTGTTTTTCACAGTGTTGGTATGAATGACAAAGTTATATTTGCGGTTTTGGAAAATGTGCTATATCTCAACAACTAATTACTATATCTCGTTCAAACCAATTTTGGTTGAAAGTGTTTATTAAGATCTACAGCATATATTTTTTTTAGATTTTTCACTCTCTTATTTCAAAAGTTAAAGGGGGGACACACACATTTTACCACTTTGGCGGTGAATATCTTTCAAACGGTTGACTTTGAGAAAAAGTTGTCTTAGGAACCTCAATGTCATTTTTAAAGACCTATCTATAGATACCCAACACGTGTTGGTTTGAAGAAAAGTTCAGTTTCAGTTCAGTTCCATGTATGGGGAGCCCCCCCTTAATCTTTTATTTTTCTTATTTTTGTATTAAATTCGTTAAGCGGTTAACAGAATACATCTACCTACCAAATTTCAACTGTGTAGTCTTAATACTTTCGGAATAAAGTGGCTGTGACATACGGACAGACAGACAGACAGACATGACGAATCTATAAGGGTTCCGTTTTTTGCCATTTAGGCTACGGAACCCTAATTAGGTGCCTACTTACTTCAATTGTTTTATCATAAACTGCGATTTTGGCTCCTTCAAAAATAATCTGGCAATACCTACATTAAAATAACTTCTGGATTAACTAGTAAAAAAACTTAGTTTTGGAGTTATTACTAGAAAGTAGTAGGCGACAGCTAAAATTGAATTAATTAGTGAAGAAAGTCGTATATTTGTTGAAACAATAAACCGTGTGTAGTCGTCGCAGGTAGGCTTGATTATTTAATGAATTTGCATAGCTTTTACCAGACTTACGGAATAAATTATTACAGAACACACACAAACGGGTTTCACATAGGTACCTTTCGTTACTTAAATACCTATTTGAAAATTTAATTTAAGCTTTCGTTGTCGTAATATAATGCTAGAAACACTGTTGTGCAAAAGTAAATGGTCTTTACTGTAAAACATAAAGTATTTGATTTGCGACTTGCATCCGTTTGAATAAATCAAAAGCCCGTAAAATCTTAACACTGTTGTGATGTACTTCTTCAGCAGCTGCAGAATCAGAATATTATGTATCTGTTACTGTAAAACCGCGTACTAAGTTAAATCTTAAGATTTTCCAGTAAAAGCTAAGATTCGCCAACTCTAACTGGTAAAAGTCCTAAATGTTCTGTGGCAATCGTTTATTTCGGACTCTTACCAACATTCACCCAGTAAATCTTAGGTTTTACCTAGAAACACGGTAATTGTTAAAAAACAATATTTTGAATAACTGATAAATATACCAACAAATGATATATAAAATAGTTAAGTATTTGACTGATAATTAGATTAATTAATTGTAGTGACTTAAAAAAATACTCTTTGATAAATAAAACATAATGATGATGAAGAATGTATAAATGATAGTTAAAAATATTTAAGGTTTTTCCTGAAATAAATGATTTTAACTTAATCATTAATTGTATCAATAAGTTCATTTATAATCTGTTTACTTTAAAAAATTCAACATTTTCCAACCGTCATTGGTATAACCTAGCATTTGCCGAACATTATTGGTAAAAGCCCAAAAAAAAAAAATCTTTTTAAAAAATCGTTACATTTACCAACTCATGTTGGTAAATCCTAAGATTTTTTTTTGGTAAAACCCAAAATTTACCAATATCCGGGCTTTTACAGTAACATATCTACAACACCGTTCTATTGTATGTTTCATTTATTACAATTCGCCAACAAACCACGTAACAACTGCCAACAATCTACTTCATACAGTTTCACAAGATTTGCGAGAAATCCGCGATAACATTGAGGAATACCTACGCGTGTGAAAATAGCAGGCCGTGTCCTAAATTAAGACATCAACGCGCTATGTTTCCCTTGAACGACCGTGATTTTTTGCTTTGTGTTACAAAGTGTCAATCGAGTAGTACACCATGCCCCCTTACTCAAATGGCCAACATTCTATGCGTTTGAATGCTACGCTTACTATTAAAGCTTTAAATTAGCAGTAAACTTTATAATTGCGTGCAGTAAATTTGTCAATTCCATAAAAAGTTTATGACTTACATAAGTTTACGATATGTGATTTAATCGTCTAGGCTCATATTTAAGCTTTGAAAGTAAGCGTGGCGTTCAAACGAATAGAATGTTGGCCATTTGAGTAGGGGGCATGAATGATAAATCGGTGTTCCACCCACCTAGATTCGGGCTATCGAGCACCTGTGTTGATTCACGGGTCAGTGAAGAATCATAAAACAATAATCGATCCATTAGTCCCTTATACTTTATCTGTCTTATTCAGAGTTCGTTCATTAAACTAGGGCTAAAGTTAACATGGCGTTAGACTGCGGACTAACGCCATTTTGGCGCAAATCGTATTCAGAGTGACAGTTTAACGTTTAGTCCCACCGTTTAAGGATTAAAAGGTGCATTGTGATTGGTTTATAAGCATTAAACCAGGTTTTGTTAGAACAGTCTTGCACCCCAGTTTTGTGAAACATCTCTGAATAACACAGAGGTTCATTTTCATTGGAGCTTTGCTTGGTTCATTTATATGAATATTTTTATTTGACTATTGTTTTTCCAAAGCAAAACAAATTAATTACTTTATTAAGTACTTTTCAAAGAGAGGTTGCAGAAATTATATATCTATGGGTATTCTGCACAAAATGATACATGTCTTCATTATTTGGTTAAGTTCTTACTGACTTATATGAAGTAATTGTTCTTATCTAGGTACTTTGCGTTTTTGTTTTAACACAGAATAGATAATATAGGCTTTAATTTCAATATTGTGCTCTAATATTTCTAGCTATTCTATTTTTTTCAGTAAAATAATAGTTAGGTAAGTATGTCTTGTGGCTGTGCTCTTTTCCGAGTATTTCTTTTTTGGTACTTACTTACTAGAAATTAGTCCGTTCACACAAGAAAAATATTAACCAGCTGACGAGCATCAAAGATGGATGGGTAGCCTAAAATGACGTCGTTAACCAAAACGCATTACCGCCAAAACAATCCGAGCGAATCATTTGAACGGTTGAACTTGGTTCAAGTCCAAATGTTATAAATTCTTTTTATGGTCGATGCATTGTGCCTGCAGCCAACATTTAGTTTAATTATATCATGTAAATAAATAACCGACTCCGACGCAATGAAAGCATCACGTCAAATTAGTCGCAGCCGTGACACGATCTATTTGTATAACAAACGGAGTTAAAAAAGACCACTTTAACTAAAGGCTAATGAAATAAAAGCCCATTAGAAAGTATGCAAATTAAGTGTGAAGCGTTAATGAACTGGTGAATGCGATTGAGAACATGTTTAAGAATAGCCATAATCTTAAATGATTTAAATACTTAGTATTAAGTATGTGTCTAACGGTATTATTGTAACTTTATTCTGTGCTGCCTTGTTATTAAGTTTACGTTTATTGAAACTTTAATCAAACAAATAATAATTATAAATACATTAACAATTTAAGAAATTTATTTTAGCTTAACTACTTAACTTCTTCTGAGTTTCATCAGCTTAAGATCTCTTGCATTGATAAAAAACAGAAATGATACAAACGAACCTTTTTTTCCAATATTTCTTAATTATAAAATGAAACATTTTTTATAACAAACATAACGAAATGTTAGCTATTTTCTTATTTCGTAAATCATTTATATTATTTTATTAGAATATTCGAATCCCTTCCTCATAAATGATTTTTCATTTGACTAATTTTTAAAAGCTCTAATAAGTAATTTTTGTTATAAATGTAGAAAAGTAGAATTTTTGAATACGGTTAATTTTCGTACCCACTTCTTCAAGTAAGTATTTAGTTTTTTAGTAAGTCCTTTAGTAAAACGTGACACGTAAAACATATGGTATTGTTTCATTTCGTTATCGATTGATTGAGGTTAATAATTTAAGTGTTCTCTGTAATTATATAATGTTAGTACTTAGTTTACTTTACTTTGTTGTGTTACGGTCAATAAATAAATTTAAATTAATTACTTAGGTACTCGTTGTTGCGAGGTAACAAGTTAATATGCTATGTTTAGTTTAATACCAAATACCAATTTCTAAATTGAATATCATTGTGCTTCTATTTGCTATTGCTTATTATTTTACGGCAAAACGGCGAATAGTTACTGCAATTGTTAGTGAAATCGTGGGGCAGGTAATATGAAATTGACGATTTTTTTCTCAAACACAGTGAACCTTATAACTTCTATGATTTTATCTTGAAAGAAACTCCGTTTTTTACCAACTGCAGCGAAAAAAATGATGATGTTGTTGTGGAAGATTTTGGAATGTTTATTACGTGCTACCACGCGTTACCGCAGATCGTAGTCTATTTTGTGCATTCTATTCATTCTATTACCACATAGTAAGAATTTATACTGTGCTATTACATCTGTAAATGGGCAATATAGTTTGACGCCACAAATAACTCTACCTACTTTTGTGATATTGTGTTTTGAGATCTTTTGCATACTTTTACGCATTACAGAAAAAAACAAATAAAAGTATTGTTACCTACTAAAACCAAGCAACCAAGATGCCAATGAATTGTATTGGATGTATTGACGTACAAGTAAATTTTTACATTATATAGAACCAAAAGTATAGAAACCAATCCGCACCCACTGTCTGCGTTTTTGCTACGCTCAATCAACAATATCAACCGTAAACCGAGCGCGTCGTCGGGTCCTCAACGCGGTTGGCAGTTTGCAAAAAAAGCAAGATCATCACTTTAAACAAGTACCAAACCTACCACGAATTTTGTACTCTTTTTCTATCAAACTATCTAGTAATTGAACTTAAGTACCAAATTACCGTTGAACAGATGACAAAGCGATAATATTTCTATCGACGATTACGGATATTGAATTTGAATTGAACCACCGAAACTCATTCCGAATAATAGTTCATATCCGTCAGACAAAAATAAAATTACTTAGGTACATAGTGTTTGTGTAAACCTTATTTTAATGGCTTTCAAAAAGTAGGAAAAACGACTTTCCTACATTATTTAGTCAAAAAGTTAAAATATTTGCCGGTAATTGTATGGTTAGGTACTAGTGCATCCGCATTGTTAAACTCAATTTTGCAGATAGTTGTGACCACCACGTAATAAGGACACTTAAGTTTCACGGTAAAACCTTTGTTCTGATTTACCTACTTCCCTCGTTGGCTTAGCGATACGATGCGAATGTCAGATAAAAAAAAAACTAGGTACGGTCCCAGTAACTATTGATTCTTCCAGAAATTCCAACAGAAGAGGAACAGTTACATATTTTAGCTCATAACAATTATACACTTTTTGCATTAATTCACAGGCACCTCTTTTCTATACAAATTTTAACGCGCCCGCTTGTAGCATAAAGAGCTCGAAAGTGTTTTTTGTCCCGATTCCCGATGTAGATTTTTTTTGACGAGTTTGTCATGCTTAACCCGTTATGATCCTCCTCCTTCTTTCTGTGTTAGATTTAACATATAGTTTCTATCTGCTGCTTAAGGGTCAGTTCAAACAGAACGGCAAAATGCCCGAGCAATATTCTGTTTTCATTGAAAATAGGAGAGTATTACAATAACCGTAACAGTGTCAGACAGTCAGTCAGTGCGCAAGACCAGTGGATATTCATACAATTATCTGCATTAGAGTATTGTAATACGATCCTATTTTCAATGAAGCCAGAAAATTGCTCGGGCATTTTTCCGTTCTGTCTGACCCTAAAATGATATGCTTGGAAACCTAGCATCGAGTGTATGAGGTACAGAACATAAGAGAGCATTTTGTGTTTGGACATGCCACTTGACTATTACTCAGCGTAAGTAATCGTGCTACAAAGACTATTCAAAAATTTCCTTTTCGCCCACGAAGATTTTTCGCATATGCACTTTGTCATGATTATCTTGGTTTTGAGACTCCTACACAGTACGACAGATCCTCATTAATCCCCATTAATCCTAATGCTAAGACTAAAGCTCTATGAACAGCTTTGGAGAGAGAGAACATATAGGTAAGACGCATGATGCATGCAATTCAGGATAATATTAATAGAACACATTTTTAAGTCAAAGATCTTTATCCCAGGCGTTGCAGACGGTGATTTAGTGTCTATAATTATCATTTTTAAAATCTCGTAACATGCTTCTATGTAGAAAATTACATGAATGTAAATACCAACGAGCTCATATCTAATTACTGAGGATATGACCTATTGTTAAGTTTATTACTATGTTGAGAAACTTATTTTAATTTTTGCCTAGGCACATGAAAGATAACATCGCCTTGTATGATTTGTAACCATTATATTGATATTGATCAAACTAGCTTTAAACGAAAAAATCTTAGAATATGATGAAACTGAACTGAACTGAATCGTAGTGATTAGGTATGAAAATTGTATGGGTGACCAATTTTCTTTCGATTTTTGGAAATCACTTTAGGCCGTTGTACCGACTCTTTTGATAAACAACATTGAAAAAAGACGTGTAGCATTTGTATGGGATATGGACGATCAATAATCACGGCTCAGATCAAATAAAAAAGGAAGATGGAGCGTTGCGCAGTGGTTGCGAACAACTAAGTGAAGCCGGTTTTTGATGGTACATGTGTGCGTACTAGGGGGCGGGCGGGGGCCGGGCGGCAGGGTTCGCCCAATGACGAACGAAAGCCAAGGCGTAGTTTCGTTACATATGTGTGCGTAAACTGTGTATGTACACAGCCAAGGCGTAGTTTTACTGGCTTCACCGCTTTGTCGGAAGACTCCGTCTTTACTTTTTTATTTGGTCTGAGAATCACGGATTGTAACCGTTCATAAACAAGTTTTTGCTTCTTAAACCTTTAGGTACTTCATTCGGGCAAGAATGCAAAAGTACACTCGCCACCAAAAATAAGTACTACAGAGGCCTTTTCCCATACAGACGAGGTAACTTTGAAACTTTAGTTCACCGCCCAGGATTAAACGGGATGTGATTTGATGATAGTCACTCAAAGAGTAAAAGTAAAAGGCCCAGATCGCTAAAAACCCAATGGATTAGAAGAGTCTTTTAGGTCAGGGTTGAATTTAAAAAAATAACAAGCTAAAATTACATCAAAATTACTCTACGGAAAATGTAACACTAAAAAGTCCGTAAGGTCTCTGGTGTGCGGTCTGTTTTGCTGGCGAATGTAGTATATTTTTTAAATTGATACTTAGTAAATATAAGTAGGTATTATAGGTAGGTAGTAAGGTAACTTTGATTAACTAAGGTAAAAAAAGAGTCAATCAACCATTGGATAAACAGAGCAGGTTGTGGCTCCCGTCACAAAAGTTATGGACGCAGAAAAACAAACAAGATTATCAAACAAAAAATTACATTGAAACACCAGCAAAAACTTAAGGATGCGTCCACCTAGGTACGTATAGAAAGATACTCGCACATAAGTACCTACGTAAATAAATACCAACTTAAAAGGATTCAGAAAAAAAAGTCAGTAACTAATAAGGTGTCCAACGGCAGATATCCGATTTTGCATATTTTGAAAAAAAAGGACGAAACTAATTATTACTTATTTAGAAAACTCTGGAACATAAAACTCTGTTGATGGTCCAAATAAATAAGTAAATACTTAAATAACATAATACATAGTGATATACATAAGTAATAAATAACATTATTTATCATGTAAAAACTCAGTGACATTGTATGTACCTACTTGTAATACTATGAGTACATCCAATGTCACTGAGGTATGGCAGACTTAAAAAAACTGAAAATTAACTCGTCGAATAAAAACGAGTTCATGACGAAAATTAGTTCAAAAGATGTTGCCAAATTCTTGACAAGGACCGGACGTTCGTTCCAAAGAAAATATTCAGGATTTGGGAAACCCTAGCTTTACACTCTATGCTACGATAAAAAGATGCTATAACGAGGACCAGTACTGATTTCGGGTAAGTAATATGTTCCACATCATATTAAATGACAATTAGTTTAATAAAAAAAAACTTTTTTTTTTTGTTTTGCAGGTTTTGTTTTACAGGTTTTGTTTTACAGTTTCCGCGTTACCTTTACTCATTTACTCATTTTATCGGCCCAACATCGGTACGACATCAACACGCTCGGTATACGCGGTACCGAAAGCTTCCTAGACACCCTTATTTCAACAGTACGTTGCGTTACTCATTTTTGTCAGTGCAACATCAGCTCGGCGCGGTACAGATTCAGTATAAAATGAGTAAAGAGCCTTATGTCATAAGAATAAATATATGTTTCAGTTTAATTTATAAAACGTATCTGAGTATCTAGGTACATATCCAGAACCTGTGAAACTGGTTCTTATAAGTTTTTCTGTGCTAAAGTTTAACCTTAAAATAAATGAGCCGAAAGTTGCACCACGTTAGTGTGACGTTAGACAGAGAATGCGCGTAAAAAATGTTAAAGCCATCGCGCAGTATGAAATACTATTGTTAAGTTTTTTTTTCAGATTTTGCTGTCATTAACCTTGTATCCCGGAGTTGTATGGAATAACCTTGAGTTTTCAAGGCTTTTAGGCGAAAACTTATTGAGCACCTTGTAGTTTGTAGAGCGCAACAAGCTACTAAGAACCTGTCAGATGACTTTTTACAGGATCTCGGCAAATGGCCCCGCACATGGCATCAAATTGTATTGTCGTGGGCATCGTCTGCGGGCAGTAGTATAATTCACAACGGGCGAAAATTTGTATTTAATATTTTCGTAAGTTTAAGCTTCTTTTACTGAGTACTTACACTATCAGTCATATAATCAAAGGCTGCGATCCACGATGTTGATAGTCATAAATTCATTGTAAAGTGATGGCTATGTCAAATCTTGAAATTTATAATATCTCGGTTTTATTGAATGTACTTTGGTATTTAGTTGGTATTTGGTTTGATTTTTGGTTTTTCCCGACGTTTCGGCACCTTTGCAGCTGCCGTGGTCACGGGGGACTGAAACTACCCGTGAGCGTGGCTCACGGGTAGTTTCCAACTTATACCAAAGTACATTCAATAAAACCGCGCTAGTATCCGTTAAAAAGTGTTTTATTTCATGTCTAGTGAGCGCGTAAGCTTGAGAAGTGAATATTATAATATCTGATTAGTTTCTAACACAAAATTAAGCAATTAAGCATCTCGTACCGCGCCTGCAAGTGTACTTAAGTATTATCTCCGTCAATTGGTAATGCGCCTGGCAGCCATGATTTTAACCTCAAAAATGAAAAACTATTGTAATTTTTTTATATACCTAGACCCTATCTTATTGAAAATAATAATTCAATAATTAATATATTAGATTACCTATTAGAATTTTCTTGTTTCATGATGTCATTTTTAGTCGCGGATCACGTCAACGTGGATGTTAATGTGATAAGGTTCCAACGCATTACCAATTGACGAGGATTATATAGTATTCTTTACCAATAAGTAACTGAGGCATTACCTTTTTTAACCGACTTCAAAACAAACAAAAAAAAAAGGAGGTTCTCAGTTTGACCTGTATGTATGTTTTTAACAGTTTTATTTTGCTTGCCTTGTTTGTTTTTGTTTTCTTTTTAGTTAGATTTTTTCTCATATTGGTGGACGATTATGATTCTTGTTTTACCATAGTTGAATATGAAAGTTTATCAGAGAAATTCCGATAAGTTTCAAATGTCCTATAGTAGGTAGTTTAAATAGACGAATGTATACCTACTAGTAGCTCTAGAATTGTAGACCTCGCGTTTGTGACATTTTTGATCATTTTTCAAAATGGCGGTAATATGATTTTCCTCATATCTCCGCCATTTTGAAAACTTTCGAATAAGTAGGTACCTAACTGAATCGACAAAAAAAATCTGTATTATAATATAGAAACTGCTCACAAAATTTTACGATAATCTGTTGAGAAATGTGACCTGTAGTGAAGAACAAGCGGACAGCTGGACCTGCGCGTCCGGACATACGAAAGCATTTTTGAGAAGCCTAGCTGAAACGGAGACGCTTCGCGCTCGTTCGGTCAACTATTATAATAATCATATTGTTGTGTATACTATAGTACATTTTGAGACAAGTTAGCTTAAGTTGCTCATTGCCCACGAGGTTGTGGGTTGCAGCCCGAGCCGTAGTAGGCGAGGGCGTCCCCACACAGCCCCCTGGCTGGCGGTACTAGCGGCGAGATTGTAGGTGCCGGGGTCTTTTAGTGGGTATTCCGTCCTCCTTTTTTTTTTTTTTTTTTGCCGGAGAAAATGCGTTTACGCATCCCCCCCCCCCCCCCCCCGCAGGTAAACAGGGGTTCGAAATGTGGGACTCTCCAGGAGGGGACCGCAACATTCAGCGTTGCGGCTCCCTCCATGACCGCCTCCCGTGATCCCACCCAGCCAAAAGGCTCGGTGGGATCCCGGGAGGAGGGAACACCCACTAAAAACTCCGGCACTTGCCCTCTCGCCGCCGGGGGTATTCCGTCCTCCTGGGATTCCACCTAGTTTCGACTTAGTGGAATTACGGGAGGCAGTCGTGGAGGGAGTTGCGGTCCCCTCCTGGCGAGTCCCACATGCCCCCTTCCCGACCAACTGCGGGAAGGGAAGCACGTAAATGCGTTTTTCCTCGGCATACAAAAAAAAGGCGAGGGCGTAACTCAGTCATGTGTGCAATGAGCAAGAGCTCACGAGTTTCATACGACGTTTTTCAACACATTTGCGAGGAAAAAATAAAGTAATTTACCCACAGCAACAAATACGACAAAAACAAAATATGAAAATTATGGGGAAAGGCGCGCAGGTTTTTTTTTTCACACGCCCAATGCAAGAATATTTTGCGAACAAAGGGGTGGGTGAGTGAGCATACAGCCTACTTCAAAATTATATTGTAATTTTTAAGTGATAAAATGCAAATATTTTAATATTTTGTAACAAAAATTGTGACTTATGAACAATTTGATAATAATTGACTTTGACTTAATTAAGGAATTACACCTTTATTTTTTCCAAAAATGTATATGAATTTTCAGCGGTATAAAACCTCTTTGTTATTACTAAAAAAATAGAACTTGCAGTAAGGTACTAATTTAAGTTTGTAGGGATAATTCTATAACGCACTAGTGTTTTATATATTATTGCGACTTTCCCTGGTTTATGTGGTAAGACAACAATCTAAATGTAATAAAAAGGTTTATTATTGTGTCTTCTCACTGTCACGAGCTCACGACTAGATATTGTTCTTAGAACATCTACACAGATGTCTAAATAGCTTTTGCTGTTACTGCTTAGATTTAACTGGAGATTTGGTTGAAGATTAGCGTTTGAATTATCTTTTTAATTGTATCACACTGCAGAAAACCACCTCCTCCTTTTTTAAGTCGGTTAAAAATGAAGACTCGTTAATTAGGTACTCTTATTGCATACCTACTATAAATACACTATTACTTATGGGCAGTTATCAAAAAACTTCTAGATACTTTCACGTTTAAATTATTTATACTTAATATACACAAATTAAAGTCATAAATTCAGCTTCAATTAATAAGTCAAAATTAATATCTACAGAGATATTTGATTTCGGATAAGATAAAGTTTAGGGTCATGACCATCATGACTGCGAGCCTAATTGTTAATTTTAGAAATCAATAACAAAACCATTACCAACCAAAACCAAAATTTAATTTCATGATTAATATTGTATAGGTTACACATACCTTGTAAAAGTGTGAGTGCAAAAAATGATGATATTGTTAACTGCATCACAGTATAATATTTAACAACTTTTGATGTCACAAATTTTTGAAGCAACTTTCTAATGTGTGAAAACCACTTTTTATTTATCACACAGTTTCAAATATTATTTAATAAATGTCATTTTAAGTGATGTGATGTATTATTAAAATTACGAACGGCAATTAATTTTTTTTTTGCGACCGCGAGTACGCGCTTTGCACCCGAGCGACAACTGACAACTGTCTGTCTGTAGAGACCGGCGGTTTATACTATTACTTAACACTTAAATGACGACCCCTGTAAGATATAGCTCTTTTGGGTAGGTACCAAATTTCCGGACACTTTAATATAAAATTTATAAAGACGACCCTTAGTGGGTGGGAAGGGTTGCCAAAATATTTGAAGCATAATATAGTAGATTTCCATTTATTTGGTCAAAAAAAAACAGTACCCATCCATATAAAAATATAAGTAGTACTTATCCTTTATTTATGAATGAGAAAAAGTTTTTTACAACCTTTATTATTCGACCTACGATACCCTTAAGTCGAAGGGTTTTTTTTATTTTGAGGTTTCTAAACGCAGTAAGCCGAAATGAAATGGAAAATTATTGAAAAAATAACTCGACCGACAGTGTTACCGCTGTACTGCTAAAATATAGTCGATTTGGCCACTATATATTTTCCAACAGTACTTATATAGTAAACATGGCCCCAAAATATAGTAGGCTACTGGTAGTTTTTCGCAACCCTATGGGTGGGTGACATTTATAAGTACATATAGTTTCCTTATGATTAACTTCAGTCCATATGACTAACATAGGAAGGTATTTATTTCACTTTAACAATATCTGGAGTGTCAATTGATTCCGCTTAGTTAAACAAGGAATTAAACGATAACAAATACTAGAAAGAGAAAACTCACATCGTTTTTAACAAATTAAGCATTACACTTAAAGAAAAAATATATAGTTATCAAAATCAATGTTTTATGTTAAAATTCGAAACGCGTAGAAAACGGGTAGCCTATACCTACGTGGGCTGTTCCAAAAGTATGTAATTAATGAATCGAAAAATGATAAGAATATTAAAAAACATTATTTACAACTAATTTACAGCATTCCTCTCTTAGCTTGTTGCGCATACGCATTCGGGTTAACCAGCTTTCAAAATATTTATTAAAAAATCACATCTTGCGGAAGATTGAAAAATAGCCGTCTTTCGATGGCCTCTTCTACGGTGTTAAATTTTTGTCCATTTTATTTCCTTTTTTACCGCACGGAGCAATCGAGGCTGTAGCCAGAACAATAAATTGTACCCCCGAAACTATCAAAAAGTTGATAATTCTAGCAGCCGTGTGAGGGCGCGTTATCCTGATGAAAAAAAAGCTTTTTAATAATAAAAAAACCTCCTTAAAAACCTAAAAACAAACAGTTTCAAAATTAAATAGCTCTAAAAAGCAAGAAATAATATTCAAATCACCAAACGCATATCAATTTTAATAAAAAACGTCTAATGAAGTCGGGTGGAGCTGGAGGACAACTTTTTACTGTCATTTAAATTCAACTGTCCACAAAGTTTGCGAAGATTTTAAACTAGCTTCCCGATGAACTAGAGACTTTAAACTTTGAACATAGGTCAGAACTGGAAGGCAATGCAATATTATGGTGACATTGAGCTGATCTGATGATGGAACTGGAAGAAGGCCACAGGAACTTAATGATGAAACCATGCAACCCCATTGTGATTAGGCTTGTTAAAATCGTCTTGACGAGTACTTTAATGGGAGACGAGGTCCAGGGTCTGATGATGAAGCTGGAAGGCCATGCCAAAGGAACTCAATATTGAAATCGAGTTTGGGCTCATTTGAATCGTCTTAACGAGTACTTTGTTGGGAAATAGTGTCCGAGGATCTGATGATGGAGCCGGAAGAAGGCCATGGAACTCTATAATAAAACCACGCTACCCCATCAAGTTTGGGCTCGTTTATATAGTTTATATATTTTCTAAATGTCCATAACCTAATTTCCAAATTCACGATGTTTGTTTTTAAGGAGTTGTTGTGCCTTCATAGTCCAAGTCTAGTCCAGAACGTCGCAGACCATAGCTTGATTTGTTTTGGATTGTCATAAACCTACCAATATCTCAATCACTTTACATTAGCCTATTAGAGTTTGAGGAGTTCCTTTGTATATCTTCGAAGTTCAAGGTCCAAAGTCAATGAAATTAAAAGGAACTATACCTACTTAAGGTACCTACCTAATCCTTTTCCAACAAAAAAAATTATCTAATTCGGTTCATAAACAAAGTCATCAAGGTAGTTAACCCAAAATCATAGTATTTTCAGGATTACTTGAAAACTACTGAACCGATTTGGAACAATCAAAAGAATCATGAAAAAAATAATCATCAAAATCGGTTCATAAATGTCGAAGATACGCGTAAACAACGATAAAAAATTATACAATCTATCTAGATTATTGAGAACTCCTCCTTTTTTGAAGTCGGTTAAAAAGAATACCACGAACGCCGCTCTTGGGCGCTAGTCGCTAGTTACAAGACTTTTCGAAGCCTAAGTTAGAAAAACTTCGTAATACCGCTAACTAGTCCTACGATCTTCTAGAAGAATTATCGATACTAGACCACTGCTTCCCAAAAAACCCGCTACCTATCTTTTTTAATAACAGTCTTCTTGTGAAACACAAAGTTGGTAACTCATCCTCTTCAAACATCCATTGCGTTGACTGCTGCTTTGACTACCTATTAAAGGATGTAGAAATATTTTACGAAGTTCCTCCATTGAACTTTTCCAACATACATCAATCAACACGACGGTCAAGAGGGGTCACAGGGGATATGACCCCCCCCCCCCCCCCCCAAAATCGTACACGTCACATAGAAAAAGCTTCTAAAAATTTACAGTTATTAGTGACCCCCCCCCCCCCAAATTTCAGGCTGTGACCGCGCCTGCCAAGAGGCAAACTTCCAGATCCAATCTTCCCCTCCGAAACAAGCGAACACTCTACAAGGTTTGCATACGACCGGTGATGACATACGCCTCTGCCGTATTCGCTCACGCCACCCCAAATACACTGAATAAATTACAAGTAGTCCAAAATCTTTTCTGCCGCAGAACAAACGCTCCTTACTACGTTCGCAATGCGGACTTGCATAGGGACCTAGACCTTCCCACCCTCCAGCAATGGACCTGTAAGGCCTTCGAGCGCTTTTTTAAAGCGGCAGGAGACCATCCTAACCCCCTTATCCGTTCCGCAGCGGTCTATGACCCGCCTACCTCCTCCGCCCCGTTTTCCCGCCGACCTAAATCGGTCCTAACGGACCCTCCCAACAAGCTTTCGTCTGACCTGAACCTCCTCCTGGAGGCGATGTAGGACGATTAAACCCATCAAGCCCGACCCTTTAGGTCACCCCCCGCCCGCTCTGGCTGATCGATCCCCCTCAGGGAGTCAGCTTAATAGTTACTCGTCTCTCGACGTACAATCACCTAGGTGAAATGTGACGTCTGCGCTGTCCTCTCCCCTGAGGGAGGGCAGTCGCTTCCGGATGAAGGTTCGTTGACTGTCCGGTCACGTAACCAGATTAAGGCGGTTTTTAGTCAGTACGAGTCTGGTCTGACATAACCAGATTAGTCCGGTAGCAACCGGCTAGGTGGTATCCAATGAGAATTTCCCGCCTCCTTCCCCCCGCGGGGGTGGATGGCTCAAAGCCCCTAAGGTGGAGAGCCCAAAAAAAAAATCCAATCTTCAGTTCAACCCGAATTTTCCGATTCCTATATAATTTGCCTATCTTCCTTCAAAGCCACGCTACCATAATGAATTTTTCGTGAGTTACCGCAGCGGCACAGTGGCAGCGGTCTGGAAACATCTTTAAAGTTCTTTCGACCAATTAAACAATTTTAACTTACAAAACTGTTGCTAACGAAGGAGAAGACTTACAAAAAGCAGTGTGTAAGTTTTCTTAAGATTCCTTAAAGGTTAGCCTAGCTAGCCATTGTTTTGGTTTTAGCCAATGATATTAAAAGAGTTTTAGCCTGGTAAATCAACGTAAGAAAAGCTTCTCGCAAGACGTCCATTGTTGCAAAGAAAAGAAGACCGACAGATTAACTTAAAAATAATAAATAAATAAAAACTACGCATAGTTGGGCAGTGATTTTCACCAAGGATATTTTTATTGAGATAAGGTACCCGCAAATGAAAAATAAATTCAGAAAAGAAAGATTATATTTACTTTGTGACTGACAATTTTTGGAACAGCCTAGCCTAGGTAATTAATTCAACTCACTTTTCTTATAATTTTTCTTATTTTTTTATACGTTTGTTGAGTACGTAGTCCAATCAATAAAGGGGTTGTAGAATGCATGAGAGGGGACCTAAGCGATTTCTCCTGAAACTTGTTCAGGGTACTTAGGAAGTAAACATACTAAAAGTCCTGACGTTTCGGAGGTGAGCCGGAGGGTGGAGGGGGGGAGAAGGTACCACTTTTAGGTTTTTCACCAATATCTCAAAAATGGTGCGTTGTGGCGAAAAACGTTCAATGATGAAATGAAAGCTTATAAAATTCTCTATAACTTAAGTTCTGTACACTTTGTTCGAATTTCTAACCGTTTTTGGGCTACTCGCTCAGGAAATGTGAAAATTTGGATGATGAGCAAGATGACCCAGGGAGTTGTTCTATATACTCTCTACCAATAAATGATATATAATTAGAAAGGCCTTTTTTAGACCAATATTAACTGCAAACAAACTTTAAATCAATTGTTAGTATTTTTGGAGTTAAAGGTCAATTACCTTCCGCACGCGTCTTCATCCACGTGAACCCTAGGGAACCTTTGACCAGAATAAAAAATACCCTATGTTTTAATTCAGATTATAAACTATATGTATGCTAAATTTAATCTAAATCCGTTCAGCTGTTCTTGAGTTATAAGTTGTGTAAATAACTTGACTTTGTTTCATAAGGTTTTTATTTGTCTAAAAAAGGAGTTGTAGAATTACTTTTTCTGGAGTATGTAGCTCGAAAATTATAACTCATACAACCTAAAAGTGGTACCTTCTCCCCCCCCCCCCCCTCCACCCTCCGGCTCACCTCCGAAACGTCAGGACTTTTAGTATGTTTACTTCCTAAGTACCCTGAACAAGTTTCAGGAGAAATCGCTTAGGTCCCCTCTCATGCAATCTACACCCCCTTTTGGATCATTTATTGACTGAACTAACGTGGTTTGTTGCGTTATGTGTTGGTTGTCCGTTGGCGAGTTACGAAGAACTTTTCTATTGGACCGTCGGCCAACCAGGGTCATTTTCGATCTATCGCATTTAGTATCAGACCAAATTCGCAAGATAGCCATTAGCTTGGTGATATCAAATGTCATCATCTGGGTTGCGAAGTAGGAAGCTTCTGGGAGATATGCAACCCTGAACATGGTCACCCATCGTTAAAAAATATCGATCGCATATTTATATAAATGGTGAACAGGGTCGTGGGTTGCCACCCAATGATGCCTCATTACCTGAACTATTTTTTGTGTTTTCATTTCGATCGAATAAGGAACAAGGATCACAAGAGCCTGACCTCCTAGACGCTTCCTGAAAGCGACGCAAGACTGGGGTTTTATATACGCCTGGGACCTGCCTCACTACCTGAATGTAATTACATGCCTATATGTAGTCGATTATTTTTTGGAAAAAAAAAGTCTCTGTTTCTACCCTGGCCGCGCGCATGCTTCCTGAAAACTAACCAAGCCGATGTCTAATATGTTTGTAATGATGCCACCTAGGACCCTGTTTAACATTTATATCAATATGCGATCGATTATTTTTTGCGATTGGAGATCATTGTAGGGAGGCCATACGTTCAGGGTGGCATATCTTCCAGAAGCTTCCTACTTCGCAACCCAGACGACAATATTTGATAACACCAAACTAATGGCTATCTTATCAATGTGGTCTGGTCCCAATATGCGATAGATTGAAAATGAGCTCCTTGGCCGACGGTCCATATGACCATTAGTGGAAAATAATTATTAAAAAAATCTACCTAGTAGAAGTAGCGCCATCTATTGACATAAAATTATACTAAAATTCTCTGCTGTCAGTAAACCGCTCCTAAGTAAAAGTCCTTATTTATGAATTTGTACAATACCAAAATGATAGAGTAACTGAGTACCTAATTTATTTATATTTGTAGAAAAGTCAAAAGCTTGCTTTAATTGAAGCATTGGTATTTATTCTTATGCTATTGGTGAAGCAGTTATTATTGGAAGTTAAAAAATACAGCAAATGGCAATAATAATAGTTGACTAGGAGAGCCTAGTCAACCAGTAGTTTCAGAGAACACTTAGGACAATAAACTTACTTCAATATAAAAGAAATACTCCGTAATCCTTCCGAAACAAGATTCGATCCCAAACCACAGATTATAAAGATTCAAATGTCTTGTTGAGACATAATATCTCAAGACCTTTGAATTTAACAATGGACAGGATATTAAAACGATCAAAACTGTTATGAGCCATAATAACACAATTTACTATACCTGCTTACGCTTTTTGCCTCGTTTGAGTGCCTTTGGTATCTATAAAATAAGTGAATGGCAAACTACCTTGCAAAGTGCAGCTGCGTGCGACTCACCATTTACCTACCAATCTTCAGCAACAGTGGAAATAGCAGACTCTACTTTAAAAAGATACAGCGATTTTGACCACCATAATCTACAGTACGAGGCATATGTATATCTTGAAATCGGGTGGGGATTGCGCGGAACGCGTATCTTGGGCATGCGTAGAGGTGAGGGGCGCGGGCGGCGGGAGAGGGGCGCGCGCTATTGGTCGCTCACAAGAGCACATGCGTGAACTTATCCCCACTCCGTCGAAAAAAATTCAAGATATATGCCTCGTACGTAGGTACCAGTAGTTCTTCTGTGAAAACTGACATCGCGAAAAAAAAGTCGACTGTTTCATACATTTTGATATTTTCGTATTTTTGTATGAAACAGGATTACCTAAATCTAGAGAACAGCAACTTTTCTATATTTTTAATATCCTGGAGTAGAAAAGTATGGTAAATATTAATTTTAAATGTTAAGTAGGTACCATATTATTATGGTCACATAAATCTGAGGATCCCATCAAAGAGGCGATAAAATTATATGTGGATCCCATGGGAGCCTATAGTTTTCGGAGGGGTTCTGACACGCCAAAATGTTAGCTCCACCCAAAGGAATTCAACCATTTCGTCGCGGGTAGTTCAACTCATAAAGACAGGTGAACTACTGAGATAAAAAAAGTTGCACTAGTTCAAAAGGTGAACCAGCCGTGTACTAGTGGGAACGAATAGTCGCAGTAGTACATAGGTGAACTACTGGGACAAAATTCACAGATTTTGCAGTCTCCGCAAAAATCGGAGCATTGATGATTACGAAAAACCAAAATCAAATCATGGACTGAACATGGACAAAAATTTGGAATCCACCCTTTGAGCGACTGCTGACTGCCTATGTTCCATGACACTGTGGTCTGACTGTTATTTTCATAAATTATGCATAATAATTAAGCAGTATAATAATTTTCAGTCTTGAGATAGCTCTTGTACCGACCTCGAAATTCATACAACTTACGTGGCGTGCTGACTCGGCATGTTCCATGACACTGCGGTCTGACTGCCGTTTTTTTTGTGCTATTCTCTACTTAGAGCATTAAACCAGTAATTCTCTACCATTCTGCCAAATTTGAACCTTGAGATAACTCTTGTAGAGCATGGCGAAATGCTACATGTTTGGAAGCGTGCTGACGCCAGGTGCTCCACTTCCTGGCGCTGGGAGTAGGTGCTGACTCATGTACACCCTAAACACTCTATCATATTGAGACAAGGACCTTGATAAAACTTTTGCAGTATTTTTTGCGAGCTCTTGTACTATCGGTGATATTGCCAAAAATACGTCTCGGGCGCTTTGCATCTGATAACCATTTCAATGGTAAAGAGTTGCATTAATTTAACAGTTGAACTAGCCGGGGTGTACCAGTGGAAGCGCAGGCAAAATCAAGGTTTAATAAAAGACATAAATGGACTTCACACATTTATTGTATTTTTGTCTAATAAAAATACTATATCATATAACTATCGTAAAGAGTATATCTACAGCAATTGACAGTCTTGCTGGTTGTACACACTCATCAGAGCACAACATTATAAACTCCCACAATGCATTTAGTGCACTTTCAAGGATTTATTAACAGGATTAGTTTACCTTAATTTACAGCCCTATCATAAAGTTTTGAAGAAAAAATCTACACTTCCGAAATAACACCATTCAATGGGCAATTAATATGTATTGCACTACTAAACCAGGGAATATTGACACATTATTTGATATAATGGGGTTTCAATTACATTTTATAATTATGTTCGTGCTTAGATAACTTGGTTCTATGTTTTTCGATATTAGTTTATTTTTCAATTCAGCGTTTGCGTTGATATTTAAGTACTAATTATAAGTTAGGCACACCAATAGAATCAGCGGTAATTTACGATTGCTAAAACTAAGTATAATTTTAAGATTCTCAATTTATTATGATCTACGACACCATAATGGAATTACTATACTGTTGCCAAGGAGATACTAGGAAAAACAATGTTTGAAATATTTCAAAGGAATAGAATTTATATTTGCGATATTTAATTTAAATCGTTTCTGAATATATGTAATTAGTTACATCAAATTAGCGCGTTTGTTTGCCAGTTCGTCATACATATTTAGTCAATATCAAATAACATCATACAATAATCGATTTACAATTTTATTACCGTTTAAATGCGTATTGTTGGAATGGAATATTGTGACATTGGAAACTGCCAAACGTTTGCGGCTAATTTTGAAAGAATAAAGCTTTGTTCAATCTATCCTGTGTAAATAATAAATTAAGTTATATCTAAATGGCAGATAAATAAGATAAAAGTCAGTTTAATATTTATGATATGACATAATAGAAGTATTTGTACCAAAACAAAATTAGTTTGTGTTTACGTTTTTCCTAGCGTCTCATTGGCACCAATATAATGAATATAATGTAACAGTGCTTTATCAATAATGGTCAGGTCAATATTTTAAGAAAACAATATTTCATTTAGAAAAGTGTTAATTTTGTCTTCATTATTACCAACTTGACACGAATTTATAGTATAAAAATTAACAATAAAATACATTATATTTTTACAACATGACATGAGTTCGACGCTATTATTAGTAACACGCAAGCACGCTCGCCATGCACATGGGATGATTTCATGTGGAATACTTAAACTAAGTTATTATGTACACAATGTAACCGAAATAAAATGGCGAAACGATAATTAGACTAACTCATTTGTAACATTCACCTTTAATAGAGATTGTAAATTAATAAATTAAAGATTATTAATTTATTATTCGTATTATACAAACATAGGAATTAACCCATACAAATAGATCATAGCCGTTATACTTAGATTATTTATATGTCTATTTATATGTCAAGATAGACAGTCGAAGCAACGAAAGCGTCTAAAAAAATATCACCCAACAGTTGGGTGACCAAAACACGCACACATTGTCAGTAGTGTGACCCGGCCATAGTTTTTATTACAATACTCTTTGGGCGCAATGATGCTTAAAATGCACACCAACCTCAAAAAGTTGGCCTGTTTTGTTTAGTACGTCAAAAGCGTAAGACTCTATCTGGGCATATAAATAATCTAAGCCGTTATAATATAACCGTATCGTCTTTGTACCGAAATAAATGTAACAACTGCACCGCCAACATTATTATTTTTATTTATTTTATCACGAAACGTCACATTATCTTGTAGTAGGTAGTTGATAATTTATAATCACTGCACAAACATCTGCATGCCTGTGAAATCTCCTGAACTCAGGAGATACGACAAAATTTTATTTCCATTATTGGGATCACGTCTACAACAAGAATCAAATTATTGTGTACTCTTTTTGTATTCTACAACTTGACTTACATCGCTAAAACATGAAACAATCTACAGTTCTACACACAGCATACGTAGTATGTACAATCGTAACTATATACACAAATACATATCATGGCAAAGATATGAAACGAGAGTTCTACTTTGCCATAGTGTGAACGCGCAAAAGCATAATGTACTATCGATCTCGGAATAATAGAAACTTATATAATATTTTTGTAACTAAGTACCTACTTCGTGAAAGTATTTATTAAAGCATTCGTTAAGGCGAATTCTAATGCATGTTCGTACCTAATATGACGGACTTGGCAAATAACTGGTAACTAACAATTCTTATTGCCCAAGTGGAATGGGAGCCATGGTCTCAACAAAGATGAGACACGAGGATGCGAACCATGGTCTCAACAAAGATGAGACACGAGGATGGGAACCATGGTCTCAACAAAGATAAGACACGAGGATAGGAGCCATGATCTCAACAAAGATGAGACACGAGGTTGAGAGCCATGGTCTCAACAAAAATGAGAACTCTTTTTCGGGAAAAATATATCAGTTGTTCAACAAACTGTAATTCAGATTTAATTTGCGAATTAAAGGTGAATGACTTCAAAAAATGAGTTCAAATGAAAGAGAATTGCAATACACGCATATTAATAAAAGACGCTAGATGTGTATGTACAATTTTACTATAGTGGTTGTGCGTATGAATTAAAAGATCGCTAGGGTAACCAGAAGGGATGACTCGTTGATTGGTTGATATGTTCCAAGTCGTTTCGTGACATGATGCAAGAACTGTGTGAAGCCCTGTGAGCACATCTTCTAAAACACGTAATGTATGGAAAATAACTATTTGCCGCAACTACTGTCGCTTATCTATACACCATGTCGCAAAAATATTTAATTTACACGGTTGTATATTCATATAATCATAAATATATTCATTTGTACATTATACGTGTGATTTTTATTCTTTTATACTATTTACAAATTAACACAACATTTCAACCTTCACCTCTATTCACAATAGTTATCTAATCAATTAAAACTATAATAATCAGGGCTGTAGAAACTAAATTAACGTAATTTTCGAGTTTTAGAATTTATATCATTTTACCTAACACTATCCCCTAACTGATGAAATCTCTAACTTAACTCGAAGTTGTATTTTAATGATAGTTTATTCTGTTTATAGTTCGAGTGTATGTAAAATACAGAATTAAAATGAAATGCTATGGACAGAGGACAGTTGAAACTGTTTTATGGAGAATTTTAAGAGCACTTTCCTTGTATATGGAAAAAAACATTAGTGTTTATGGATTAACGTGAACCTCAAACAATATCAGAATCAATAAATGCCCTCTGAATTTTATATTGCATTTTTGCATTATATTTACTAGAAGAGGATCCTAAACGGGAACCAAACTTAATCTTTTGATTAAATTGTGAAAATAAATAAATAGAATTAGAAAGTTAGGGATAAATATAGAAAATTTCTATAACGTATTAACTAACACAAATTAGAGACAATAACTTAAAAATAACATTACTAGTTGCAGTTGAATATTTCAAATTATATTTATCTAAACGGACTTGCTGTAGATGTAACATTTTCAAGCATTTTTATTTACAATATTA
The DNA here is from genome assembly GCA_943789525.1 of Agriphila geniculea. NCBI lineage: Eukaryota > Metazoa > Arthropoda > Insecta > Lepidoptera > Crambidae > Agriphila > Agriphila geniculea. The sequence goes on along the minus strand of OX038882.1, from coordinate 12,359,675 downwards.
TACTTAAAGTCCCATCATCATAAGAAACCTAGGCTTTTGGTATATAAATACTGTCCTGAACAACATTTGTAATAATACAATTTCTAGCGGACAGGAGAAATATTCAGTTACTGTGGTTAGTAAATTCACTTGTATATATAATATTATAAATGCAGAAAATACTCTTATTACCAGGAGTAAACAAGCTTTTTGAAGAAGATCAGTGTTTAATTAGTTTGAAAAAATAAATGTCGCTCTACTCTACTATATAATGCGACATCAAGTAAAACATCAAAACAGTTATTAAAGATATGCAGATATAATTAATCGTGAAGTCTGTCTAGATATAATAATGTAAGTATCACAGTGTGATACAACGTAACGATAGAATCACAATTTACGTCCGCCGAAACTATGTGTTCAGACGTTTGATTAATCAACTGTCTCTGTGAGGTAGAGCATAACTAGGGTTAAAATATACAAGTAATAAAATAAACAGAGACATAGGAAGATACTTAGACCGGTCTTTGGGAACAGAATACTGATGAAATATTGTTACATTGGAAGCCTGAGATAAAATAGGCTGTATATGTACATTTAGTAATGTCTTTTAAGTTTTTAGGAGACCCTGCTCCTAATCATTAGCAAGAGTCTGAACAACATGCTTCTTATAATATCAATATACACAGTGAACTTCATGATGACACAATATTATATTATATAGAAACAAACTGTAACTTTTAATTTTTATCAACTATGTTGATTTTAAAATTTTAAATTCTGAAGCGCAAAGTTTTGATTCATGTGAATATTTTCATTTTCAAGCTTCATATTATTTGCTTTTTACCCACATATCAGACATTTACAGAGCGGGCGAATATTTCTATGTGCAGTTAATTTAAACAAGCTTTTAAAATGTTTAACAGTTGCAATTACCTCTATACAGTGTTGTTCCTGCACTGACATGAAAAATTTTTTTTCTTGGTCAATGTGTTCCTGTCAAATTTAGGATTGCCGTATTCACACTCGAAAATTGCCGTAAAACGCCAAAAATTCTAAATAATTGCCATATTTTCGAAAAATACACCAATTTCGGCAATGAAAATTGCCGTATTTGTATGGACAGCGTTGTAGGATGGTGCCGTATCTCGAGTCAAATTCGATCGGGATTACCGTAGAATACATCAATTGCCGTATCAAGAACAATATACGAGCTTTTCTTCTTATAAGCCTACAGTTCAATACTCATATAATATATTATGCCCGGTCTGTAAAGGCACTAACATAAAAAATATAGTTAACTTAAAAATTGAGTGAGACAACACATTTTTTATATGATTGATGGATGATAGTTGAATATTTATATCATAACATGAACATTTTGGTATGTATGACATTAAAAAGAGCCAATATATTATTTTGCTCTCCATAGAAAACCATATTAACTTCTTACAAGTTATAGATATCATTAGAAACATTAGAACAAACTCTGTTAGACCAGTATGAGCGATACATAAATAAATAAATAAATAAATATTTGACAACATCACATACATTGCTCCAATCCCAAAGTAAGTAGCTATAGCACTTGTGTTATGGAAATCAGAAACAACGGTGGTATGACACACACCCAGACCTGAGACAATATTGAAAAGTTCATTTTCTACATTGACCCAGCCGGGGATCGAACCCGGGACCTCAAGAGATGGTGACGCCTTGAAAACCGGCGTGCGAACCACTCGACCACGGAGGTCGTCGTAACATAGTGAACAAATGGGTATATTTTTTTTATACCCAGCTATTATTTTTAAGACACACTTTTTTGTGAGTTGTGCTAAACCCAATCTAGGATAGGTTCTAAAACAACTCGTTTTTAAGAGCAATCAGCGATACTTTAATTCCAGTATAAAAAATAACTCCAGAGTAAAGGCAAATTGATAAGCAATCAACATTTTTATAACAGAAAGCTAGAACTCAAAATTGGTTTAGCCGATTTTTACTAGTTTTAATTTCATCTTTAGTACTGATTATTTATTGGAGTCGCTACGACTTCATCGTTAGTAGGTTACATTCACAAATTCCAGATATGCGATATTGGTTATTTCAGTTTGAAAAAAAGTATTTCTAATGATTATAGACACAGTGCCTACAAAATTAACGATGTTTTACATGTTAAAAAGGCTGTTATTTTAAAAATCTATCCGCACGATAGCTATTAAATGCATAGGTCCAACTGCGAGTACTTAATCTAAGCACTAGCCGTAGTTGTATAAAAATACCATCTTCAAAACTGATGTTCCGACTAAACAAAACCAATGTTGATATCTTTTTTTAAATTTTAAGTGCGCTCTCATAGGCGCCTTATCGCACTGCACATTACTGCGATAGCAAGTAGCTCACTTCATCGCGGAAAACTATTCGTCATCAGACAATGGATACACTTAAGGGCGTATTGAAATACAGGGTGTAATTTCTCAAGTGGCCGATCCAAAAGGGAGTTGTTCAATGTCGCTGTATGAACGACTATTGCTAGGTAAAATCAAAATAATCTTAAAAAAGGGCTTCTGATACAAAATGTTTGGTCACTTGCCCATATTTTGTATGGGCGACCCAATATCTTTACTTAAAATGTTTGAGTTTTGCCTAGAAATAGCAATAGTTTACAAAGCGTCACTGAACAACCCCCTTTTGAGTCGAACACTTGAGAAATTACACCCTATATAGCTGACAGGACAGTGTCTTTGACTATCTGCTGGATGGCGTAACGCAAGCACCCGTTTTTAATCGCGAAAAATTTGGTCACTTTCGCAAAATGTCATTTTCGCAAATGATCACTTTCGCAGAATGTCATATTCGCAACTGGTCACTTTCGCAACTCGTCACTTTCACAATTTTTTCTCAAGCTCAAAATTTTGGAAAAAAATGTGAATGACATACTGCGAAAGTGACCATTTGCGAAAATGACATTTTGCGGAAGTGACCAAATTTTTCGCGATAACCATTTGCGATGACGATCTGCGTCAAAACCTTCAGTTGCGCGACTTTATAGTAACGAGCAAAGGATGAAGGATTTTTTTCTGTTACACTCATTACAAAATTATTAAAATGCATTTTAATTGTGATTTGTTTATCTTAGCAAACGAAACAGTTAAAGATAATTAAACGCAATTTTCAATACCGATAGCGGAGATAGTAAGCTTGTGTGACTCACGTAACTTCCTGTCTCGAAATACTATAGATAGCGCATTATACTTAGTATACCTTAGGCCAAAGAAAATATATGGACGTCAGAAGCATTTCCTCGGATGTGCCAAAAGTCAACTTTTCAGGAGAGCAAAACGAAAATTGCGCAATGCAAAGTATTAAATTTGAAGCATAATATCGTATCTGACTTTACGCCTAAGATTCATTATTTCTTGTGGAAGCATAACATCATATCAGTAAATACAATGTGTTATAAATACAAAAGTTGGTGGCATAACGTTTTATAAACAAATGCAGTGTCAGTATCAGCGTCGCCGCGTAGTTCTGGGCCAATTCTAGTGGAAGGCATAATGCTGATACCATAATTACGGCTGATTTATCCAGAAACTAGCGGCCGCCCGCGACTACGTCTGCATGGAAAGTTTTTTTGCTATCCCTCGGGAATAATAAATTTTTTCGGGATGAAAAGTACCCTATGTCCTTCTCTGTGCCCCTGACAACGTGTATGCAAAATTTCATGATGATCGGTTCAGTAGTTTAGACGTGAAGGCGTAACAAACAAACAAACGGACTTTCGCATTTATAATATTAAGTAAGGATTGTAAGTAGCATTAAAGAGTTTTTGATGCTATTGCCAAATGCATCTAAGTAAGATATTAGAATAAAAAACTCACATGCGATATTACGTATTTGTGTTATTATAGCAACGGAGTGAGATAGAAATATGAATCTTAGATGGGTAGAAAGAACTCGAATAGCTGAGCATCATAGATATAAAAAGTCATTTTCGTCGTATTGCACATCCCCGGATACGATCCTGACGTTCAGATATACACTACGCGAAAAGAACCGACACTTACGCATGTGTGCTGTACAAGTGATCGCGGCTGTGTGTGTGGCGCGGGCGAGCGCGGAGGTACGAGGAGCCATCGGAGAGAGGAATTGACTCTGCATAGAGTCGCGCGTGATGAGAACGACATACACGAAACCACAAAATACAGAGAGACAAAACGAGTCCCCGACGCAGCTCAAGGTCACCGGCGACAGAGCTCACACGTACAGGGGAGTGTCTCCGCTGTGCATGGCAGTTTCCTGGGAAAGTGTCTTTTCTTGCGGTTGGGCGTGGTGATGGAAGTATCGTAGGACGCGCGGGTGTAAACACACTTATTTTTAGGCAGTTGTGTAATAAGTGTAATGTCGACTCACGTGTCGTTCTCGCGGTGTGAATAGCTGGGGTTCAGATGTTGGGTATGAAAGCACTTTCTTATCGAAAAAAATCAAGTATTAAAAAAATCCAGGGATCCCGGGATTAACAAATTTCAGAGTATACTCCTGAGATGTAATAAAAAAACCCCGATATGACATAAATTACAGTTGCACTGTTACAACGTAATATGGTTGCTTTTGCCTACTTTTAATGTCAGTGATTTTTGACAAAGCAAACACAACCTCATTACTCTGTAAAAAGTATCAAATAGGGCCCTTTAATCCTCAGGGAAAAACGCATTTTAAGAATCCGATGTCTAGTGATCGCTCAGTTTCCTGGGGCGTGTTTTTGCTCAGAGTTTTCTGGGATGTGTTATCGCTGTATTCTGGGGCGCGTTATCGCTCAGAGTTTTCTGGGGCGTGTTACCGCTCAGTTTTCTGGGGCGTGTTATCGCTCAGTTTCCTGGGGTGTGTTATCGCTCAGAGTTTCCTGGGGTGTTATCGCTCAGTTTCCTGGGGTGTGTTATCGCTCAGAGTTCCCTGCCCCCCTAGCATGACCAACGAAACACGATATATATCGCGTGATATGACATTTTATCGACACTCAACTGTCATAACCCATTGTCTTTTGACAGTTAAACGTGATAAAACGTTATATTACGCGATATAATAACGTTTTTAATGGTCATGCTAGGCCTACTGGGGTGTGTTATCGCTCAGGGTTTTCTGGGGCGTGTTATCGCTCAGAGTTTCCTGGGGCGTGTAATCGCTCAGGGATTTTTGGGGCGTGTTACCGCTCAGAGTTTCCTGGGGCGTGTTAGGCGTCGCTTCTTGCGGTCGGGCGTGGTGGTGGCGTCGTCGGAGGCGCGGCGGCGCGCCGGCGCCGGGGCCGGCGGCGTGGACACCTCCGGCTCCGGATCCGGTTTCAGCTCCTTTAAGGGTAGCTCTGTAGCGGGCTCCACGGCAGCCGAACTGCCACTGGCCACGCTCGTGCATGCTTCTGCTTCTGCTACTTCTGCGCTGCTGCCGGCTGCCCACTGTTGGAGATACATAGTTTCGTTAATCGGAGTGGTGGATAGACGTTTTACGTTAACAAGATTAACGACAAGGCGAGTTTTTTCGCTAAACACAACAGTCGTCAAATTATAAATTCTATCTACACCTAACGAGTGTAACAAGACACTCAACGAAGCCGAAGTCCACGCATTCCGCCCATCATCAGGATAATTTTTGTCTTTTGGACTATACCTGGGAAAACAAAATTTAAAGTCTTTCATGAAAGTCAATACGGATTCAGGAAAAACCGCTCTACTACTATAGCTATTTTTAAATATATACAAAAAATTCTCGACATCATAAACAATAAAGGCTATGCGATTAGTTTATTATTAGACTTAAGCAAAGCATATGACCGAGTCCTTCCAAATATCTTACTGCGAAAGTTATACGACCTAGGAGTGAGGGGTAAAGCGCATAATTGGCTGATTTCGTACTTTAAAGACCGGGTTCAATATGTAGAAGTGCAGCATACATGCTCTGTTAGCAACCAAATAAGAACTGTCCAATCAGAAAAAGTAATAGTCACAAAGTCGATTCCGCAAGGAAGCATTATCGGATGCTTCTTATTCCTAGTATACATCAACGATTTACCTAAAGTACTAGAAGAAGACAGTATACTATTTGCTGATGACATGTCGGTGATCTTTCCGGCCTCCAATGACCTAAACCTAAATGCTAAACTTCATTCAATTATTTTGCTGATAATTTAAATAAGTTTGTTCTATGGTATGCAAATTGTATTTTCATTATTTATATTCAATAAACTATTTGATTTGAATTATTACTAACTTAATATCTTGGTTAAACGATCATAATCTTAATATTAATTTCAATAAAACTAAATTAATGGTATTTCAACCATATCAAAAACAGACACTTAAACTTAACTTTACCATAAACGGCATCAGGATTGAACAAGTAGATAACGCTACACTACTTGGTGTTAAATTAGACAGTAACCTACATTGGAAGTATCACATTGAGTATATAGGTAACAAATTACGTAGGTTCATTTATGCATTGAATGAGTTGAAAAGAACCACAGACATAAATACCGCAAGAATAGCGTATCTAGCATACGCGCAATCTTGGTTACGCTATGGCTTACCACTGTGGGGCAATAGCACAGATATCCTTAAGTTACTGATTTTACAAAAAAATGCATAAGAATACTGGCCAATATAGATCCAATGACAAGCTGCAAGCCATTTTTTAAAGAATTCAAAATTTTAACAGTAACATCCTTGTACATACTAGAAACATGTAAATTAGTGAGAAACAACCTAAACATGTTTATAAAAAGTGATGATATTAAGAAAAAGAAATAAATTCGTTTTACCTAAATCTAGTATGACATTAGTTGGATCAGGACCTTACTCTATGGCAATAAAACTATACAATAGTTTACCAAATTATATTAGGGAAATCGAGAACTATAATAGTTTTGTAAAATGTCTAAATAATTATTGAATTGATAAATGTTATTATAAACTTAACGAATTTTATAAGCCTATGCAATAAAGTAGATAACAATATCCTATTGAAGTTGATTCCAAGCAAACATTTATACAATGATATTCATATTAATGCACAATAATATAATTTAATTTAATATAAAAAAGTAATTTCTAATGTTATGTTATTCTTAATAATTTATGTTTTTGTTTCTTTTTTCCGTTAGGTGTTTTTAAGATATGTATAAATTTAAAAAAAAGTGGGAATTTAATTTAATTTTAAGTACCAATATTGTTATGTCCTTACAGGGCTCATGTGTATGCACCAAAATAATTTTAAGATCCTTATTGTACCACATGAAATGCAATAAACACATTCTATTCTATTCTATTCTATTCAATAGCTACAAAGTTATTGAAGGTCAATGTCAAAAATTTCTTTTTCAAAATCTTCATGAAATCTTATTTTATTCGTTATATCCTAATTTTTGTCTACAGAAACATTATCAAAATGTTATCGTATCGTAACAAACAATGACTTCAAAACATCAATACTCGAATGTATTTCATAAGCACGCACACATAAACGTTGTCTTTCAACTCGTCTGCACGCAGCTGTGTAGCATTCACTCGCAGGTGCGGTCTTTTGTACACGTTACATTGCGTGGTAATGTATGCAATGCTTTTTTCACTCCTCTTGCTCAAAAAGTCCGTCATAGTAACGTACAAGAGCCGAGATAAAATAGCATAATAACCCCTAGGGGATAAAGTTTTTTCTTTTTTAATGTTTGTCTATTACCAATGAACCTACTAAAACGAAAAAGTATTTATTCATAGATAGAATAATCACGAATAAAGACTCGCTCGACTTAATACTGTTTCTCATTTTTATTTTTGAAAATGGAACTAACAGCGGCGATCTCTTCGGTGAAATCATAGACTTATTTATACTCTGTGACTTTAAGTAGAATGCGCGCATTGTGTTTCTTAGCTGCTACAGTATGGCGCGAAATCTTTAGAATTTTTCTTAAATTGCAAACTGATTGAATTGTGTTGTTTGACTGTAATAGGAAAGAACTAATTTTAATCTTTTGCCGTCAAGCATAAATCATACTGTATGAAAAGTTTATGAAGGGGAGGATAGAAAAACGAGTGGATTCGTTTACGGAAGTATAAATTAGGTATTTATTATTGTATTTTATTTTCTCTCTCGCACTCGTAGTGAAAAGTAGAGTGTAACACACGACGCTAAAACCCATTGTAACTCGGTTTCTATTTATTCCCTCGCTAAAGCTCGGGAATAAAACTACCTCGTATGCAATGGGTCATTTTAGCGTCTTGTATAACAATCTACTATTTAACACCAAAAATTAAAACCGTTTCCCAGCAATAATTTTGAACAGAAATGGTCCTGATGATGGGCAGAATACGTAGACCTCGGCTTCGTTGAGTGTCTTGTTATACCCGGTATGCTTTAAATGGAGCTCGATGGCGCAGTGGTTTAGCGCCTGGCCCAGCGATTGCGGAGGTTAAGCAACTTTCGCAAGGGTCGGTCATGGGATGGGTGACCAAAAATTTATTATCTCGAGTTCCACCATGCTTCGGAAGACACGTTAAGCCGTTGGTCCCGGGTGAATTGGCAGTCGTTAACACCCACCAATCAGCATTGGGCCCGCATGGTGGGTTATGGCCTATCCTCCTTATCCACCCATAAGGAAGGCCGGTGCCCCAGCAGTGGGGACATTAAAAATGGCTGATGAATGGATGGATGATGCTTTAAATCCTCTATAAAAGATTCTGAAACAGCTTATAGCCAACATTAAAACGACTAGTGTCATAGTAACCACAATATCCGTGCGAGAGCATGCGCTCCTCGCGTCTACGCCCGAAGTAGTTACATTATGGAATTCAGTACAACATTATAACACTCGTTAGGATGATCTTATGAGGAACAGGGAGCGGGACATGCTCTCGCTGGAATATTACGGCTACCATGACACAGGTTGTTTTAATGTTGGCTTGGCTATAAGCTACGGTTTTAAAACCTTATAGAGGATTCATATCATGGGTGTAGATAGTCTTGTATACAACTGTACATAATTAGGTATTAAAACACTCGTGTAATAAACCCACGTTCGTGTTTTAATACTTATTTTTATATTACTTGCATAAATAACTATAAAACTATAATCTTACTATTCGTTTTTACATTAAGATGTCCAAAGCGATGTGGATTGTGAGTGCGACACGCTCAAAAACGTCCCGCACTCAGCAGCACCGCGGGCGAGCGCGAGCGCCAGTACTGCAGCTCCGTCTGCACTTATTCAATATTACAATATGAGACAGTACAGTTCCGTACCTGTGCCAAGGCAGACGCAGGCGACACGCTCAGTGACGCCCCGCACTCGGCGCACAGCGGCGGCACCGCGGGCGAGCGCGAGCGCCAGTACTGCAGCTCCGTCTGCACTTATTCAATATTACAATATGAGACAGTACAGTTCCGTACCTGTGCCAAGGCAGACGCAGGCGACACGCTCAGTGACGCCCCGCACTCGGCGCACAGCGGCGGCACCGCGGGCGAGCGCGAGCGCCAGTACTGCAGCTCCGTCTGCACTTATTCAATATTACAATATGAGACAGTACAGTTCCGTACCTGTGCCAAGGCAGACGCAGGCGACACGCTCAGTGACGCCCCGCACTCGGCGCACAGCGGCGGCACCGCGGGCGAGCGCGAGCGCCAGTACTGCAGCTCCGTCTGCACTTATTCAATATTACAATATGAGACAGTACAGTTCCGTACCTGTGCCAAGGCAGACGCAGGCGACACGCTCAGTGACGCCCCGCACTCGGCGCACAGCGGCGGCACCGCGGGCGAGCGCGAGCGCCAGTACTGCAGCTCCGTCTGCACTTATTCAATATTACAATATGAGACAGTACAGTTCCGTACCTGTGCCAAGGCAGACGCAGGCGACACGCTCAGTGACGCCCCGCACTCGGCGCACAGCGGCGGCACCGCGGGCGAGCGCGAGCGCCAGTACTGCAGCTCCGTCTGCACTTATTCAATATTACAATATGAGACAGTACAGTTCCGTACCTGTGCCAAGGCAGACGCAGGCGACACGCTCAGTGACGCCCCGCACTCGGCGCACAGCGGCGGCACCGCGGGCGAGCGCGAGCGCCAGTACTGCAGCTCCGTCTGCACTTATTCAATATTACAATATGAGACAGTACAGTTCCGTACCTGTGCCAAGGCAGACGCAGGCGACACGCTCAGTGACGCCCCGCACTCGGCGCACAGCGGCGGCACCGCGGGCGAGCGCGAGCGCCAGTACTGCAGCTCCGTCTGCACTTATTCAATATTACAATATGAGACAGTACAGTTCCGTACCTGTGCCAAGGCAGACGCAGGCGACACGCTCAGTGACGCCCCGCACTCGGCGCACAGCGGCGGCACCGCGGGCGAGCGCGAGCGCCAGTACTGCAGCTCCGTCTGCACTTATTCAATATTACAATATGAGACAGTACAGTTCCGTACCTGTGCCAAGGCAGACGCAGGCGACACGCTCAGTGACGCCCCGCACTCGGCGCACAGCGGCGGCACCGCGGGCGAGCGCGAGCGCCAGTACTGCAGCTCCGTCTTGCACTTATTCAATTCCTGAACAACAACAAAATACTTTAAAGAAGGATAACATTCATAAAAGTTGTTATTTATATATATTAGTCTGTAAGGATTTTTAAGGCAGTATCTTTAAAAATTAGTAATTTAGAATAAGATTTAAAAGGTAAATAAAATAGGCAACACTTCTATATTTCATTGAAACAGAAATATATTTTTTAATAAATTTACACTAAGTGGCTAACCTGCCCCAAGCACATGTAAGTACCTTCTTTTTGTATCAAACAAAAAAAAGATCCGTACTTTGCCTTTTTTTATTGTTGTAATGCATTTTACAACTTTAACAGAGCCTATTGAATTTTGCCAAGTTTATTTCAAACTATAATTTTGATTTAAACATTTTATAAGTTTTTGAAAGATAAATAATAAATCAATTATGCTTACATCCGTGATATATATCTCTATGGATTTACGCTTGCATCTCCCACGCTATTTGAATATGAAACAGACAATGCATACTTGCTATAAAGAATTTCCCTAATGCCTCGGATTAAGGTTTAATAAACATTCAATTGGTAACATTAGCACACATTAACATGAGAACAAAATAATATAGGCTCTGATGTTCATAGTTGATTGTGGCATAATTGTGTCTTCGCGTTTATAGACCATAGAATACGGCCGTTTTTACATTAACGAGAGCCTAGCCAAGTCTCGTGTTAGTCGAGTTTCTCAGCCGTGTAACCTTATAGGGTAAATTCTTATCAATTGCATCTCTTTAAGACGCGATGTATTTTTTTATAGGTAGACAACTTGTCTAGCAAACAAGTTAACAGCCACAACAACCTACTAAATAATGTATGACCAGACCATAGTAACAAAATGGTGGATAGATAATTAGAAACACCATTCGATTTTCATTCAAACGAGGTAACTTTGAAGCCTTGGTTCTCCGCCAGAGATTAATCGAGCTGTGATCTAATGATGGTTATCCAGGGAGTAAATGAAGGAGATCCAGATCGCTATACACGCCCAACTAATCTTATCAGTATTCTAAGAGCTGTAAGGATCAGTTCTCAGTTTCATTCAGTATTTCCTTAAATTTTGTAGCTATTTTCAGGGTTTTTAAACATATGAAGTGTACAAAGGAAAAATGGTCGTTGTCAATTTTAATTTATTTCGAGATACTACTAGATACATTTGATAAATAAAAATCAAATGTCATTTATCATTATTCCCTTGTACCCTTCATAATACAGAACAGTTAGGTGTGTATGGTGATCTGGATCTTCTCCATTTACTCCCTGGACAGCCATCATCAGATGACAGCTCTATCAATCTATGGAGAGCCAAGGTTTAAAAGTTACCTCGTTTGTATAAAAATCGACTGATAGAAAAACCATTATCCGTCCACCAATGTAATACACACGGGCGCACCAGCCTATGTATTCATTATAATATGATATAAAAAAAAGTCTGGAACAGGTGGTAGAAAAATATAGATTATTCAAAAGCGCTGCGCTTAATTTTTTTGTTTAAGAGTCTCCGCAAACTACAGACCAAACTGTCGGCCGATAGTTGGGTCGGGGCTTTAATCAGTATGAAGAAGTATGCAAGTGCGTACATTACAACGATTTGGTATCGGCCGACTCTTCATATAAAAACCTACTATCGGCCGATAGAAAGTCTGTAGTGCGAGGACGCTAAAGGTTGTGATTTCCTTCTTAGCCTAATAACTAAAGAGGCGAGTTCGATTCCCGATTGATAAGGAAAACCTACATTTTGAGTATTTGTGTCTCAGGCTTGTAGTGGTATCTTCACATGAGTATATCGTTGTTGCTTCTAATTTACACAGGACAAGGCCATGAGACAATGATTTCAAGGAAACTACGAGAAACACAAGAATCAGACAGTGGTACAGGTGCCGACAAGTCGTGAGCGGGGAGAGCAATTGGAGGGGATTGCTGCGCAGGTTTGCAGTCGCCCCGCACCACGTCGCCCGCCAATGACACCTAAAAAAAAATGACTTCTGCGCATTAACTGTCGCCGCTCAAGATGCGTGCCGAGGCCTGTACTTAGTATAGGTTTAGGTTCTAAGCTTAGAATAATAACACCTAGAACGATAGTTCTCTACAAAGCGCACTGTCAAAAGTGAGGCAACTAAAAAGGCCAAAATGGCTCCGTTTTTTTCAGAATTTTATTCTCCATTATTACCTAATCATACCAAATAAGTAAAAAACAGATTTAATTTTTCTACATTTAGGAGATTAGTTACTATATCATTGCATTTTAGTTACGATTAGGTAACGTATGAAGGATATAAATTTGAAAACTAAGCCATTTTGACTTAGTGTTAGTTGCCTCACTTTGCAGACGAAGCCATAGCTTCTAGGTGTTATTATTCTAAGGTTCTAAGTATGCACCTGTAAAAGTGTTTGAAATTTTCGGCTTGTCTCCTCATTCTTTTTATCGTAGTCATCGAGCCGATTCGCGTATTCCAGGGTCTGTTTCTGTTGCTCAGCAATCTGTTTCTGTTGCTCACCAATCTGTTTCTGTTGCAACGCCGTCTTACGTTTACAACTCCTCAGATCGGTACGTAAAGCTGAAAGTTGGTCATTGTATCTGAAAAAATACAATAATCAACGTTAGGTTTGATATTTACCTCATTATCGCCAGTATTTTTATTTTTTATTTTATTTTTCAGAACAAAGGTTAGTCCAAGGATGCTACCAAGATAAAGAGTTGCTGTGTGACAACCAGCAACTTGGGATTGCACTATGCTGACAATACTACAAATAACGCAGATTCAGTTGATCCGAATGGAAATAGCGATAAATCGCTTATCTTATCTTATAATAATTCTAGACTTATGAAGATTTTTATTTCAATGTCTTAAACCTTTCTCAAATTAATTTGTTACAACTTAGATGATTTATCAACATAGATGATACTTGCCGTCCGCGATTTCGTTTGCGTGGACCTTTGGGATAAAAAGTTTCCTATGTTTTAATCCAGGTTATAAACTGTCTGAGTACCAAATTTCATCCAGATCCATTGAGCCGTTTAGGCGTTGTAACATACTTACATACAATTTAAGAGATTATTACTTGAGCTTTTTTAATATTGACTTGGTTTACGAGTAATAAAAATAAATGTAGTGGCGGCGCCACTTTCACTACCACCTAGCCTTAACTTGGCTGGAGTTTAGGTTGTCCGAATAATGCCCAGTTTTTGAGATACTTTGTTGGAGGATATCTGTTTGATAAGGGTTCCATTATCAGCCATTTTAATGTCCCTGCTGCTGGGGCACAGGCCTTCCTTATGGGTGGATAAGGAGGATGGGCCATAGACGCGGGCCCAATGCGGATTGGTGGGTGTTAACTGTTAACAACTGCGAAATGCAGCCGGGACCAACGGCTTAACGTGTCTTCCGAAGCACGGTGGAACTCGAGATAGTAAATTTTTGGTCACCCATCTCATGACCGACCCTTGCGAAAGTTGCTTATTAAGCAACTTAGGTTAAGTTAACCTCCGCATTCACAGGGCTAGGCGCTAAATCACTGCGCCACCGATCTCCTCAATTATCTGGTAAACCTCCGACCAAAGTACCTCAGTAACTGGGCATGAGTGATAAATAAAGGCCGGATTTGCGGTGGCAGGAATACAAACTTCCTAGTGATTACCAAATTATCGTAAATGTTTTTATATATCGATGTTTTGAAAATATTTTTGAAGTGGAACTTCTTTGATCGCGTCTGTATTTTTTTTTTATTTTACCAAGGAGGATGTATTTCTTAAAAATTGATTTTGCTATCTTTGCATCAAGAAAAAACTGCAGTGAATTTTATTATTTATACATTTCACGATTTTCACTTTTCTTAATATATAGATATAGTAGGTAGGTAATTTCTACTATTTCCGACACTAAGTCTATGTATCACGTTACATAATTATAGTTTTTTTATCGATAAATTACACAAAGAGATAATCAAGTTGTCCACGCACTATTAAACGTCATTTTATTTGTGCTACCGCAAATCCGGGGTCTGGTGATAAAACATTAACTGTAGCACCATATTTGGCCTCCAAAGACATAAATTTCATCCGAAAATTATGATCAGATCTGAAAGAAGAAGTAGAAGACGTTAGGGGCCATCCATAAACTACTCACACGAATTTCATGATTTTTGACCCCCTCCCCCGTCCTTATCACAGCTGGTGACATTTGTGAGACCCCCTCTCTAGTGTGACGTCACATATTTTACAATTTCACATCTAGAAATAATTATTAAATTAAAACAGCAGTTCCGTTTGCTTTATTTCAATTTGTTGTCGAAATGTGTCGTCACGAAATTTAGGACCCCTCCCACCCCCTTATCACACAATGTCACACTTTGTCAACCCCCTCCCTCCCCCCTTTAAGTGTGACGTAATTTATGGATGGCCCCTTACATGTAATTGAGGCTCAACGCACCAGATGCGTAAGCGTATGCGTAAGCGTGCACGTAGACGTATCATGACGTTGTAATATCTGAAACTTTATGAGACATGGCACACCGCTTGCGTAAAACGTAGACTGATGCGTAACCCTACGCATTGCAGCTCGTATCGTTGTACTCAATGGCATTCCCTATTGGACGTCACACTGAACACGCACGTATCTTTGCGCGGACTACACGCGTGTCTACGCAGCCGGTGTGCCTAGGCTAGGGTCTGAATCTTACTTCTTCATCCCTTGCTTGATACGGTGTATCCTCTTCCGGAGCACCATGTTGCTCTGGGGCGGCGGCGGAGAGGGCGGCAGACTCTCCTCCATGTACATGTTGAGCGAGGACATGTTGAGCCGCTCGCCGGACCCGCTGCCGCCCGGTTGTTGCTGCTCGAACCCGCTGGGCGGAGGCGAGTCCAGGCAAATGTACGATTTACTGCTTTCGCCCGCTAAAATAGGTTCATGGCATAATTTCAAACTACTATTCTAATTGCGTATTTCTTTTAAATCAAAGTGATAGTAAACTACCTATCTGAGGTGCAATGTGTAAGGTAATCGTATTCATTTGACAGTTCATATCGTATTCCATCGACTGCAATTTGTAAGGGATGACATATATTATGATCCAATATGAACTGTCAAATGAATACGATTGACTTTACGCAATCACCTAGCAAGATTGGACTGATTTACGGCCGATTTCAATAATTTCTTATTATGGATCTGTTACCAGGCAACTGTTGTTATTTACCGATATTTAACAGAAATATCTAGGCAACAAATCTTTAGTAAGCCTATCTCTTACTGAGGATAGGAAATCGGCCGTCAAATAATAGGATAGATTATCCAAAAGCATACAAGAGATGGTTTTCGCCAAGTCATATGTCACCCCCCTGATTTCGTAATTTTGTTGCAATCAACCTCTGATTGAAACTGACAGAAATCGCAGTTACATTACTGACTAGCGACCCGCCCTCGCTTCGCTTCGATTCCTTCTTTTTTTTGCCAAATGCGACCTTCAAACAACACCCAAAAAGAAAACGAATATTTTACAGTCCTCACCTCCATTTGCTCCCGTTCGTCCCGTCCCGTCATCGGTGTGAGAAACGCGTTTGATTTATTTTCGCGCGCGTTAATTTTTTGCGACAACTCCTAAGATATTCATTTAAATGGTATGGTGTAAAAGGTTAAAATAATGCGCATAAAATGCTCAAGGTAACTAGTATTTAATTTGATAAGGATTAATACTGTATCCTTCTAAATAACCGCGTTGTAGGTACTTGACCAATTTTTAGAAGATATAATGGGTATAGTAAGCTATTCTTAAAAGATAGATATATGCCATCGCGGACTTTTTTGTAGATCTATAAAAGAGGAACAATTCCATCATACATTATTTTGTTATAGCTCAAAAGGTTTCAATGCAAGCTGTCTTTATTTTTGGCGACATCTTCAACAATTATCGTCATATTTCTATAAATTTACATGAAACCTCAACTTATTATACACTTACCTTCCTCAGGAATTACTCTATCATTTAGTGAAAAACGCATGAATATCCGTTCAGTAGTTTTTGAGTTTATCGCGAACAGACAGACAAACAGACGCGACGAGGGACTTTCTTTTATAATATGTAGTGATAGTTGTCACATTGATTCTTACTAAGCAGAAATGTAAAGCTGCAATTTCCATCAGTTTCATTCAGGAGTTGATTGCAACAGAGTTACAAAATCAAGGGGATGGTAACCTTAAAAACTATGTATAGTTTGTGTATAGCAAAATAGAAATAATACGTACGAGAAAATGCTGTAGTGATATCAAAGAAATCCGTGCCAAAATATGTAATCTCTGGTAGGTTTGGTTCAATATGTTCCTTGAAATATTCCATGGCCATAGTTGTCAAATCAAACAACTCATCGGTTACTTTGTAAGGTCTTGCTAACTTAGTTGTGGTCTTCAGGTAAGAAAGAATACTATATACTTCATCCAATATCTAAAAGACATTTATAGATATGAGTATGTTATGTATAGTAATTAAGTGGTGATGCAAGGCTGGATGCCTTTCCAATTTGCTCCATCATGCTTGGTTAATATGATATTTGGAATGGAATACCTACTAAATTTCATAACTGTTAGCTAAGGTTAAGAATGCTCAATCTTATCATTACTGTTAGATTTGGTAAGTGCTTAACCCAATAATTACTGTTAGATTTGGTAGGGAATGCTTAAGCATTCCCTTTCTTTCTCTTTATCATTACTGTTAGATTTAGTAAATAATGCTCAATCCAATAATTACTATTCAAGGGCGTCGCCAGGGGGGAGCAGGGGGGGCCGCTGCCCCCCCCCCCCCCCCCTCCCCCGAGGTTAAAAATGTAGCCAACTGCAAATAACCAAAGTCCTAGGGCCGTGCAATTGACTTGCTTTTCTGTTAAATCCTGCCCCATCTCAAAACTTGAATAAATTCACTAGGTGCTCTTGACTGTACCTACAATTCATATTTTTGTCATACTCTTTAATATTAACTTGCCCCCCCCTGGGCCATGGGCTGGCGACGCCCTTGTTACTGTTAGATTTGGTAAAGAATGCTCAATCTAAGGCCTTAGTCTCCTATATACGCCATCGGCCGCTTACAGCGTCAACTTCACAATGCTGCAAAGAAATGTACTGTTGTGGTGGTCTTTTTCAAACGCTGATGTCGCCCGTATGAAATGTATAGGAATGTTTGCGCTGATGTTAGACGTAGCATAAAATAGGAGACCAAGGCCTAATAATTACTGTTACATTTGGAAGAGAATGGCTCAATAAAGATTTTGGAAGAGAATATTCAATCTCATCACTTAAATTTGCAAAACAATGCTCATGTAGGTATGTCTAGTTACGCGACACTAGCGAGTAGTTATCTCTAAGGGGGGGAGAGAAGGGGGGACAGGTGCACCACGCGATTAAAACAAATGCATGCAATCAAATGACCCGGCGCAATAAACAATTCGCAGCTAGACCAAATAACGAGAGCAGCGAAAGCCGTTTTATCGAGCGAGGAGATTCATGAGCAAAATAACAAAATGGGGCGGAACGAATGAGCGACTGGCGCAGATAGAGACCAAACGCGAAATCAGAAAACGACTTTTGAGGTCCCTCTGTATCAGGTCTGCCTGGGAAAATGGCAATAAAATTATGCATGCATATTGCAGGACATCAGCTCGGTCGGTACTTTTTAACGTCTCTTTATACCAGGGATTCCCAATCTTTTACCCTATGCACTCTACCCAACCGTAACTAAAAATACTTACGCCCGACAACGATCGTATTAAGAAACAATGAAAATATAAGTAAATGTGATTATTTTTATTAAAATTCAAGTAGATTATCAAGCATAAGAGGTGCACTACGCATCGGTTGCACCGTTCCCGCCCTGTGAGAAAATATGTTTTTTTAAAGGTTTTTATAAGTACTAACTATCTAGAGCCGCTCGTCGCCGCCCCCTTTGAATAGCTCTGCGCGCCCCTTGGGGGGTTCGTGCCCCACTAGTCGGGAATTCCTGCTTTATACTATGACGACAATGTCTTGTGTGGCAAAACAACTACGAATTAAAGTCGCATTAGAAAGAATCCCAGTCAGACCTGATACAGGGTTTTAGGTTTTCAGGGTTGGTATTTCAAAGTGGGATATGAAAGCTCAGAGATCTCTGTACTTCGCGAATGACTGCATGGCTAGCCATTGTTGATTCTCATGTCATGGGCAATTACTTAATCGCAATTGTAACGCGAATGACGAGAATCTGTATTTTTTATATCTAAGTGACTAGTCTAAAGTTGTATAAAGTCTAAAGTTGTGGACACATTAGATCTCCAATAATGGTCAATCTTATTACTGCTAGTTTTAGAAGAGAATTCTCATGAAGCTCTTGCTTGTCTAGTCAAGATATTAGCGACCAATCATCTCTAAGTAGCAGCAGCATGCCTTGCCGCCAATCTCGTGAGTGACTAGCGTAGATCCTA
The DNA here is from genome assembly GCA_943789525.1 of Agriphila geniculea. NCBI lineage: Eukaryota > Metazoa > Arthropoda > Insecta > Lepidoptera > Crambidae > Agriphila > Agriphila geniculea. The sequence goes on along the minus strand of OX038882.1, from coordinate 12,340,670 downwards.
CCAAACGCAAAATAACGAAAATCAAAGTATTTCGATGGAGGATATTAAAGGTATCTTTTTCAATAATGGTCAATCTTATTGCTGTTAAGATTCGGAAGAGAATTCTCATGAAGCTCTTGCTGGTCTAGTCAAGATACTAGCGACCAATCATCTTGAAGTTAAAAAAAATGTCAACCTAAGGCCGTGCAATTGACTTGCTTTTCCGATAAATCCCGCATCTCAAAACTTGAATAAATTCACTAGGTGCTGTTGACTATGCATACAATTCATATTTTTCTCATCCTCCTTAGTATTAACTTATCCCCCCCCCCCCTTGGGCCATGGGCTGGCGACGCCCTTGTCCCTAGCTATGAGAATGACGAAAAATCTCCCAATCTCATAAACCTAACCACCCAATTAGGACTTATTAGGTCTAGTTCCTCACATTTTAACAGAAACAATAAAAAATCTCATTGTGTAGGATGGGTGTAGGTAGGTATGTTATACTGAAATACCTTTTTTTACCTTAAACCCATATTCTCAACATGAAACAATTCAAGATGTGGTAAACTTGTTTCACAGCCTTATAAACAGGCTTTCAAAAGCTCATACTTAAACATATTTTCAAATTATAGTAGCTAATTATTTTTGTTAAACAAAAACAAATTGATAGGATCAATGAGTGATTAAAATTCTCCTTGAACCTAGGAATGGTTTTATTATTTTATTTTTATTTATTTTATTTTTTCAGCAAGATAAGAGCCAAAGAACCACAAAAGACCACCACATATAATTCCACCTTCTAGTGAAACAACAAGGATAAAAATATACATAATATGAACTCTTAAAATATAGAATAACAATAGCAAAAAAGTCCTTACCTCTCCTGGGAAAAAACAGCAATGTTTTCTCTCAATATGTTTTCCAAATGTCATTTGTAACAGGCTTAATCGCATATGTAGAGTTTCAATAATATCAGACTCGCAAGCAAGAGGATGACTCCTTCGAGCACTCTCTCTACGCGGCATCTTTGCTTTTATTGATTGAAATCTGTGCAACATCTGATTTTGTAGACGTTGAAATGTTGAATTTAATATAGAGCTACATATTGTGTTGAATTGGCGATTGACCTGAAATAGATCAATATGTTATTTCAACACTAAAAACCGATATTCTAGATTTCTAAATTTTTTACTTCAAGGGCCTTGACAAAAAATATAACTAACGAAAACAATTTGTTTCTCTGCTATTTAAAGAATACCTAACATCAGCGGTTCCTGAATAACGGTGTTCCATGGAACCCTGGAGTTCCGTAAGAGGCTCTCAGGGGTTACGTGAAAATTCAAGAGTTAAGTAAATATCTTTTTGTTCTAACTAAATAAATATTTTTATCTTAAAAAGTCTTTCTTTTCAAGTCAAATTATACTTAAAATATGTGAATACTAAGCTAAAAAGCCTCATGCTGTGATTTCACACATAACAGTTCTGCCCAAAAACGGTGAACTAAAACGGGTTCCATAACCAAAAGAGTTCAGGAATTGCTGCCTTATTTAATTTAACCCTTGGATTAACAAGTTTAGAAGTAGATAAAGGCCTTCTGTAATATTATTTTCTCTTTTAAACTGCACCTCTAATGAAAAGATTGATTGCAGGCACATTAGGAATAACTTAGGGGTAACTAAGGAATGTAAAGACAGCAAGGCTCACTTTCTTTCAAATTGAGATTCACTTACCTAATACACAGTCAAATATAAACTTAAACATTGAGTTATGCTCATTTGAAAATTAATGAAAAGGGAAAATCATAGGAAAATAGATTCCATCAAAGCACATGTGTAGATAAAAAAAATAAAAAAATTAACCATTCTCAGTTGAGATACAGTTTTGAATCCCAAGCAGCCAAAGATCTTTTCAATAAGTTCGATCGGAAGATCGAGCAAGTTCGTAGAATACGCCTTGGGAACTGGAACTATGCTGGTGCACTTAGAGGTGGAAGCGTGCGGTGACGATCCGCCAGGGAGCAAAGCGCTTGAATGCCGAGTCACGCGAGACACGGCCACAGGCTCCGCGTGCGATGGACCGGCGCCTTCGTTGTTCCCACTACTGCCCACCACACTACTCATCTGCCTCGTAGACACCATTTTGCCCAGCTTTTTTTACAAATTATCTCTGAAAACTAAAGTTTTTCTTTACGATGAGTACTTATTCTTCAAATAAAAATAAATTTTAGTAAAAAATCAAGAATGTTATCCTTCCTTTACATTCTATGATTATTAGCGGATATACAGAACACTTTTTTATAAACAAGATCAATAAATAGAGTGAATATAAAAACAATTTATTTCTGAACACTACCAAGCGAATTCTAAAATGGAGGCCGTGGATGGCTATCGCAATCGCAACTAATCACTTGAAAATTTCTGTATGATATCGATGCATAATCTGGCAAATTAAATCTTTAATATGATGAAATCACTCACTCAAGAGTTCATGCACATGTTTTACAATAAGTAGCAGTAATATTGTAACAAGAAATTAATGGAAAATGGAAACGCAATTTGCTTGATGCAGTACGCTTTCTCAAAAATATTTTTTTTTATTTCACTCAGTCAGTGTTACCATTACCATACCATTGTGCGCTTTTATAATTCTCGACGGCCCGGCACGGCACGGCCCGGCACGGCACGGCTCGGCACGGCAGCGGCGACGCCGAAAGACGCTTTTATAATTTCTGCCGTTGCCGGCCGTTGGATGTTCAACACAGAACACTCATAGCGAAGAAGTTACTATTTGTACATTGTACAGTAGTGTCGTGGTACCTACTTTGTACTTTAGAATAATATAAAGAATAAAGCTTCGTACAGACTGAGGCGAATTCCGCGCGAAATTCGCGAGTGCGATCACGTAACTCAAAGCGATAGCCATAGCCATAGCCATTGTCAAAGAAATTGCTATGGCAATGGCTATGGCTATGGCTATTGCTTTGAGTTACGTGATCAAAATCTGTCAAAATGAGCGACGCGCGCGATTCGCTCGTGTCAGTCTGTACGAAGCTTAAAAGTTGACCTTCTCTCTCTAGATATTTGTTATCTTTATAATTATTTCATAAAATAATAGTTTACCAATTATACAACGTGTAACAGAAAGGAGGTATCAACTTGAAAGGAAGTCAATGTACTCGTGAATCTGAACACTTCCAACAGAAAAAGATTTCAAATCGAAAATACAATTTTGGACTCTCCATAGTAAATTTGAATTTGCCGCCAACATTTTATTCATTTCAAAAAAAGAGAGTCAAAAAAATTTTTTTTCTGTTGGAAGTTTCACGAGTACATTGACCTCCTCTCGGGTTGATACCCCCTTTTTGTTACACGTTGTTTAATGATTATATTACAATGTAGGTAGGTAGTAGGTACTTACTTAAATGATAAATAAATCTTTTAAAAATCAAAGAATAATTATATGTAGCTGGTTTTCATTACCTATGCATCTACACAACACATTATTTAATTAAGTAGGTAACTACCTACTTAAGTAATATCTAGGTAATTATTTGTTGAGATAGGTAACAATATTTAACTTTGGTAAGTCCCCTATTAACGGTGTTTCCACCGCTGTAAGTACCTAGATATCTTTCCGATCAGTATCGAAATAACTGTTTGTCGGAATATTACCTATTTGTTGATTTTGATGTTGTTTGTTTCCACAATCATACATAGGTACATGGCATACCAACAACAACACATTAACGATATTACGCTAATATACTGGTTGTGCCCTTTATACACGCTGTATATTCTTTGCTCTGGACTCACACTCACACATATGAATCCTTGTAGCTACGCACTACATCGTAAAAGTTCGACGGCAGCGTAGGATTTGGCCGGCACGGCACGGTTTGCCGGTGCCGTTGAGGAAATATAAAAGCGTCTCCATATGATTCCATACATTTCACTTCCCTGTTGTGCCGTTGGACGGCTGCCGGGCGGTGCCGTGCCGGGCCGTTGGGAATTATAAAAGTGCACATTCCATATACCATTACCAGCGGTCCAACCAAAACGCATATTGGGAAAGAATCAGGCTGGCCTGGCCTCACACAGACGGAATCCCGTTACGGAATTCCGTACATACTATCCCCGCCAATTGGTAATGCGCCTGGCGGCCATGATTTTAGCCTCAAAAACGAAAAACAACTATACCTAGACCCTATCTTATTGAAAACAATAATTCAATAATTAATATATTAGATTACCTATTAGAATTTTCTAGTTTCATGACATTTTTAGTTGCGGATCTCGTCAACGTAGCTGTTAATGTGACAAGGTTCTAGTGCATTACCAATTAGGGATGCACCGATCCGATCCGATCTTTTGAAATATCGGATCGGCGGGCATACGATCCGGTGATTTTCGGATCGGATCGAGGCCATACGATTTTTTGCCGGATCGATACAAAACTTGGAAGATCGGATCGCTTGGATCGTATGAACGAAAATGCGGTTTGTTTACGAAAAAATGGGCACTTTAGTTTATTTGTTACGAAATTTATCTTTGTCTACATTCAGAACTTGGCCGAAAACTGGCGCCTATTAAAATTGTACTTAACTATTATAGTTAGGCGCGTCTTCAAGTATAAACTTTTGAGAGAAATTCGTCTTTAAGTTCTCTGAGTACAATATTACTATTCCACATTATTGTATACATTGTTTTGCTTGGGTTTACTTAATAAAGATATAAAATTAATTGTGTCTTACTTATTTGCATCCGATCCGGATCGATTTCCTGAAAATCGGATCGAAGGCATTCGATCCGATCCGCGGATCGGATCGTGGAATTACGATCCATTACGATCCGAAAAATCGGATCGACAAGCCCGGATCGCGCATCCCTATTACCAATTGACGGGGATAATACGTGATTCCGAACGCAGCAACTGCATACAAAATCTATGGGCCTACCACACACATACGGGATTTTTCCGTACGGAATCTTCATACATTGTCGAAATCCCGTTCGGAATTCCGTCTGTATGTGGCCGGTTAAATCGTTCGGAGTTCGGAACTCAGAGATTATTTTAAACACCTTGTTTCAACGTTGTTTACACGAACGAACGCTTTTTTAAACTGCCGGTTCTTCCGAATTGCTTCCAGTGTGGCCAGAATCACACGCAAATTAGGTTGCAACATGGCCAAAAAGAAAAACAAAGTTGTAAGGACTCACTGCGGGAAATCGGCAGGCTGATTTCCATCTAGGCTGATCTAATTAGAAACCACCTAGCGACCGGTCTCATTTGACAGATGAATGTTGCTGCTTTTTTTGGGTACAAAAAACAAACCAAAGATCATAGTACAGTAGCCCGAATGTGTGTGGTAGGTCCATAGATTTAAGGAATTACGGAATTCCGTAACGGAATCTCGTAATCCCGAATTCACGCGGGATTTTCCGTACGGAATCTTCATACATTATCGATATTCAGTCCGGAATTCCGAATTGGGATTCCGTCGTGTATGTGGCCGGGTTTAATAATCACCCGTGCGAACAGGCCCTTAAGGGCTGTTTACATGGTTCAAGCGATAAAGTAAATGGGCAACTTAATTTTAAGTACACCCCGCAGGCTGATTATCTAATTAAAACCCACCTAGCGACTGGTTGCAGTTCATAGATGATAGTGATCCATTGCTACTTCTTTTTGGATAAAAAAAAACATACCAAAGAAAAGTAGCAATGTATGTGGAATGAAACCGGTCGCTAAATATTTTCTTTTTAGATAATCAGGGTGCCGGACACTATACATCTGCGTACTATCATCTACATTAAAGCTTCGATCAAGAATACACTAGATAACGCTCCACCAGTGCCGGTTTTAGCACTACCAGCGCTCCTGGACGGCATTTCTACGGGACGCCCCCTATCTGCGATTCCAAGATTTTCAATTTTGCCTGTTAGTTAAAAAACGGCCGTGCAGCGCGATTTTTAGTCAGTTACATCTACTAATCTTGTAAGCTTGCTTGTTTATAGTAAAAAAACGGCCGTGCAGCGCGATGTTTAGTCAATTTCGTCTACTAATCATATAATTTTGCCTATTACAGTAAAAAAACGGTCGCGCAGCGCGATTTTTAGTCAGTTTCACCTACTAATATTGTAATCTTGACGCCTGCGGCGCCCCTTTATCTCCAGTGCCCTGGGCGGTCGCCCGTGCTCGCCCCCACCTAACGCCGGTACTGGTCCAATTGCAACTGAATCGCTGAAAGTCATCATAGTATTTAAAAAGTTTTTGACAGACAACAACTGATAGCTTCGTACAAGTGCAATCATACCGAAGGGATGTACTAAATTCATGGAACAGAGAATATGAATATAAGATTCTTGAGTGCAATCGTAGTTTCTCATCATAAAGTTAATATTCCACTGGAATAGAGGAACAGAGTTCGCTTGGCTGCGACACCAAAAGTGACATGAGCCAGTGTGTGAAAATTTGTAAACGTGTGCGTGAACTTTAGAGATGCCCTGAAGTCCATTTTAGATTGTCGATAACCATAATGTATTATTGCTCTAATAAATAAAACACAAACAAGATTTTGAACAATTTTATTTAAATAATTTCCTCAAGTCTCCTTGAGGCTCCCAGCCTATTCTATTTATGACATTTATCCAGTAACTTAATCACTGAATTTACAGGAAACCTAGAAATATTGTTAAATTATTAAGTAGGTATAATTTACCATTTGAAAACTGTCGGTTAAAAACAGCTTTAAGTAAAACTATCAGTGTTCACAAAGACAAACAAAGTTATATTGGAAATCATCGACATGAGTATCGATAATATAATAATTTTTGATCAATCTCTACGCCTTATTTTCCCAAGTTCACGGACATAATATCTTTTTATCTAACACATAATGTTTAGAAATCAGCCTTTATTTAGAAAATAGGCGGTTAATAGCATGATATTAGTGTATTACTTAGTGTGTTTAGGAATATATTCAACTAAAATATGAAATATGAAAATGGTACTTATACAATCTTATTTACCTGTGAAATAAGTGTTTATTTGGGTTATTGTCGTAAGTAACATTACAATTCAGTACAGAACACGACACCATTATTGATTTATATAGCTTTATGAGCCAAACCGATCAGATCGCGGTCAAAATTACAAAATAATCGTGTGGACGCTTTTCACCAAGATGATAACAGACGATAAATGAAGTCAAACTAGGTTCTGCTGTCATTTTCTTTTAACTCTTTCTCGCACATCGCATAAGCCGTAAGAATCGGTTTCTCACTCGCACCATTGTCCGTCTACTTGAGCGTAGCGAAATTTTTCTATGTCTATGTTTCTCATCGAAAATCAAAACCAATAGAAAAAATGGCGTCAGATTGGTGAGCATGCGACTCTCCGTGCCACTGAATAATTCCATTCTAAAACTACCTAGAAGTAATGTACCGATTATATACGTTCTTATTTCAGATATCAAATCGATTGTACCGGCTTCCCGGCAGAATGATTGACAAAAGCATGTGGCACGGAGAGTCGCATGCTTTGAGGTTATGTTTTTTGTTAAATCGTCGAATTCCAGATCAATCTGAGTCTGTACCGGTGGTTTGATGTATTTGTAGCCGTTACATATTCATTGTAACAGCTACAAACACTTTCGTTGCTCATGTAACGCAACAGGGTCAAAGATATCGCGATCTAAAGTTTAAAAGCATGCGACTCTCCGGCCCACACACTTAAGTCTAAAATATTGATGAAAATTGCATTAAGATTAAAAATAAGCAGGTTTTTGTAATCGTTTGATCACGATAAACGACCCGAAAACATATTTTCAGAATATCTTTACTCGTTTTAGAGAAATTTGCAAATTTATTTACTATGAACAATCACAGTGTAGGGTTACCATATCGTCGGTTGGTCAGAATCATTAGGCTGTTTCTAGAAAATAGACCGATCGGAATACGTTATTTTGAGGGTATAACCTTCAAGAATTCTAAAGTTTATGAATTCATGCCTGTCGATACATTGGCATTATAATTAGTTTATTTTTGCGTTTTGTGTCACATCTAGCCGATGCATCTTGAGAAATTCGATTACTTGTGGTGGTTATAAATAATTGGACTCTAAGGCGATTGTCCCACTGCCAACGCGCGCCGTCGTCGCGGGGCGCGGTTTGGCGTTTCACGCGCGCGGTGACGGCGCAGCGCAACGCCTGTTCGGGCGGTTTTCTCCGCGCCCCCGCGCCATTCGGCGTCTGACGCGTCCCCGCCGCTTGTTTTTTAGAGGCATTAAATTTTGAAGTTGTTTTGTTTTAATTTCCAGGTTTTTAGGGTTCCGTACCTCAAAAGGAAAAAAAACTGAACACATATAAAATCACTCATGAGATTAAAACGTCCAGACAAATAATTAAGATTTGCCATCTCGATATTAATGACGGAATTTTAATAACATACGAGTAGGTAGGTACGGTCAACGGCACGCTGGGCTTCCACGACAGCGTAATGATATTCAATCAAATAAATAACAGATTTTTTACAGTTTTGTATAACCTCATGTGCTGCATAATGTACCTACCAAATGGCACTAAAATGGGCGTATATCCAAGCCACGAAACATTTGAAAACCAGAGGAAATCCCGCCATCGTAACGAAACGATCATCGAAAACCAGCCGCGGGGCACGTCGCAGTGTGTTGTGCCCCGCGGTAACGCGCCTGCTGGCGCAAACTGCTCGCGGATCGCCGGCGGCACGCGGCGGTGCGCGCTCACGCGCCGTGGCGCGCCTTGGTGTGTTGGACGAGGCGGTTTTCTGTACAAATTAATGTACTTGCATACAACGTAAAAGACGCGCGTGGGTGCGCCGCGACCGCGCGCGTCGCCAGTGTGAGAACCGTCTAAACTGTCAAAATTGTTTTAAAGTAAAAAGAAACAATAGTATTGTATTTAAGATAGCCTGCGTAGTGTACAAACCTAATTTGTGTCATTTTCGTCCATGGAAACAGACGTGGGACCCGTACATTAATAACACCGTCAAAAAAATATTACAATTTGAAAAACAAGTACCATATACCTCAGATCACTTAAAAATCCCTATGAAATAAATTTGTGCCAAATTAAGGCATGGACTTTTAATATTTTCAATTTTTTTGTTTGTCCGAGCCATTGATGCTTATAAAAAATATTAGTATTATTTGAGTTTACATATTTAATATCTTAAATACATGAGTGATGGACAGAATGAATTTGTGTCATTTTCATGCATGGATAATACCTAGGTAGGTAGGTATTCAAAAAGTTTGCGGTCGAAGCGAGTAGGCGCGGGCGCGTGGCGAGGGACGACGAAGCTCGTCCGTTTCGGTTGGATACTAAGTACGTACATACCTATAAGTCTCACGTCACGATACGAACGAACACGCACCTTTCGTTTGGTTAAGTAGGTACTCTATAGAATTACATCTCCTGTTTTAGAAATTCATACAGATGTACTATGGACAACAACGTCACTTAACCACAACTCTTAAGGTTAAAATCGGTTGCACGCCGCGCCGCCGCCGTCATAACATAATATATTTAGTTCGTGCAGGGGGATACGTGCGCACACAATTTTTTTGCTAACTTTTTAAGCGAAGCTGTTGCCCATAGTACATACATATCTGTTCTGTTTCCATTCTAAAACAACCTAGAAGTAATGTACCGACGATATACATTCTTATTTCAGATATCAAATCGATTGTACCGGCTTCCCGGCAGAATGATTGACAAAAACATGTGGACCGGAGAGTCGCATGCTTTGAGGTTATGTTTTTTGTTAAATCGTCGAATTCCAGATCAATCGGAGCCTGTAGCGGTGGGTTGATGTATTTGTAGCCGTTATATATTTATTGTAACAGCTACAAACACATTCGTTGCTCATGTAACGCAATAGCGACCTAAAGTTTTAAAAGCATGCGACTCTCCGGCCCACACGCTTAAGTCTAAAATATTGGTGAAAATTGTATTATGATTAAAAATAAGCAGGTTTTCGTAACCGTATATAATAGGTCTTTACCTATGAAATTGCCGATTTGTATGGAGAATTTTCAAGAAGTTGCATTTTTCATACTAGCATTTTCTTTGTTCATTTAACAACCGTTAACACTCTTGTAACAAAACTTTTATGTACTAATGTTTGAACACTATGCTAACCTATTCCATTTACGATAAGCGAAAAAAATAAGTTTTGGCTAAGTTACAACCCCTCCGGTCACCCTTTTTTGGCTCACAAAAAAAAGAGTAACTTTCAAGATCTTAAAAGGACTTTATTTTTACTGATAGTTGACTATCATGGTCATAATTCGACATAGGTAAATCAAGATATTGTTAAATGTTTTAAAACATAGAAGTTATTATTTTCTCTGTATGTGACAAAATATCGGCAAGTTCATAAGTAAAGACCTAATATTTATAGATATATATTGCGAACGATTTTATCCTAGCTTTCCGATGACCTAGAGACTTGAAACTTTGAAAATAGGTCAGAACTGAAAGGCAATGCAATATTATGGTGTCATTGAGCTGATCTGATGATGAAGCCGGAAGAAGCCCACAGGAATTCTATGATAAAACCTACAACCCCATCGTGTTTGGGCTCGTTAGAATAGGCATGACGAAATTTTTTTTATTTTATGTTACATAAATTACCTCTCAAAAAAAGAAACATTGGTAAAATAATTATTTCGCTAGCGTGAAAACTGCCCGAGATATCACAGTTTAAAATGCACACAAATTGGACTCACCCGAAAACGCTCCATACTAACGGCTACCCTAGTTATGACGTCACGCCTAGGTGTTTGTATGCAACGCGTAGGAAAGTTTGGCAGCTATATTAAATATTGTGTTTATCAAAATTGTTTCTTATACAAATTTGCTATACATTTTATGGATTAATTAAATGTATTATTTATTTTAATATATTTTAAACTTTTTAAATGGACTTGTCCGCCCAACTTTGAAGGGTAATATAACAAATAATACGCAATATATAAAACCAAGAGGTATACAAGCTACTCTAAAAGTTCAATATGTTTACGGTTTTTATTAGTATTTTGTTATTTTATTCAGTAGTCGTCATCCCTATTGTTTTGACGAGTACTCTAATGGGAGACGAAGTCCAGGGTCTGATGATGAAGCTGACAGACAGAGTATGTTCATTACTTTTAGTCGGAGGATTTTTGTAAAAATATTAACCAAACTGTTTTTCAATTAGGGTTGTTATATAATAACAACACGTCTATTGAAGTCGGGTGGGGCTGGAGTACAACTTCGTTTTTTTATTCTAAAAGCCCTACCCGACTTCAATATACGTGTTGTTATTATATAACAATGATAATGCATATCTAATGATTTGAATATTATTTCTTGCTTTTTAGAGGCAGGTTATTTGAAGTTGGTTTTTTGTTTTTTAAAACATTTTTTTTTATTTTTAAAACAATTTTTATTTTTTTGTTTTTAGTGTAAGTACCTTCTCTATTAGGTAGTGTAGTGTAAGTATATTATTTAGTAGAAAAATCGGCTCAGTCAAACGTGAGATATTCGCGGAGAAACATACATTCATACAGGTCAAACTGAAAGAGAACCTTCTTTTTTTTGAAGTCGGTTAAAAAGACTAAAAGTACCTCTTACCCAACAAAAAGAATCATCTTATTCGGTTCATAAATAACAAAATAGTCAAGTTAGTTGATGCAAAATCATAGTGTTTTCAGGATACCTTGAAAACTACTGAACCGATTTGAAAAAAAAATAAATGGGACCATTTCGCAAAAAAATTGAATCGAACAAAAAAAGAATCATCAAAATCGGTCCATAAATGTCGAAGATACGCGCGAACAACGATAAAAAAAACATACAATCAAGGATGTAATAAAACAGATGCTTCGTTCGGAGTTATTTTATTAATAAAATACATGTAAAATAATTATTTTTTTTTCTTACAAAGAGGTTATAAGAAAACTGAATTTCTTAGTGCTCATCACGGTTAGTTCAGAGCCATCACGCCTTATTAGTAAGTTTGGATACACTAACATACACGTTACTAACATAACAAGTGATGTATAGGTACTTGGTTATTTATAAAGCTGTTGGGTTTTAAAGTAAATGGGAACGGGAACGAGAACGAAAACGGAAACGGGAACGGTACTTACCTACTAATCTCTGAACTAAACTTTTCAATAATTTATACCAATTCGAATTTAATATTTATAACTAAGACAGGACAACGTCTGTCGGGTCAGCTAGTAAAATAAATATTTGAGGGGGCTCCCATACAACAAACGTGATTTTTTAGCCGTTTTTTGGTACGGAACCCTTTGTGTGCGAGTCCGACTCGCACTTGACCGGTTTTTATTTCCTTACCCTTCCTTACCTTACATAAATGAGACTGTAATTGACAATAATAACACATGCCTAGTTCCAAATCACACCAACAGCACTGTTAGCCTATAATCTATTAAATGAAGTAGGTACACAAATACCCTATCTGTGTAATATTTTGTGACTATTTAATTTGGTCGGATACGCGCTAACAGCGCTGTGAGCGTGATTCGGAACGCGGCCACAGTATCATCAAATGTATTTATATTCGTTCGTATACTTCTTACCTACCTACCTACTCGTTACTTCAAATGTGTCACCGAACTTCAGTACCTATGCTTAGGCGTCACTAAGTCACTTACTTACTTTAAATTAGGCGAATTAATTTGAAGTGGGATATTGTGCTGGCTCAATACGAAATAGAGGCTACTTTTTACAAATTCTTTTACCCAAAGTCGCTCGAACGGCAAAGTACGTAGCAGCGGTGCTCGAAGTACGCAGCAAACCCCCCCCATTTTCTTTTGTGACTTTTACAGGGTGTTGAAAAGAAAAAAATAAAAAGCTGAAAATTCCATTGATGAATTTAGCACAAAACATTATGTACAACAGATACTATTGATCTAAAACATTTAACACTTATTTAACCAATTGTAATATTCTTTTGGAGTTACTAAGGTAACGCTTTAGGTAATAGTCAAATAACAGTATTCCCGTGGACAAAGATGACACAAAAAGCTCAAGTACATCGGTTACAACTTCATAATCATCATGAAAGTAAAATTTTCAACTTTAATTTTCTTTTCGTCCGATAGCGTTAAAAAAGACAAAAACCTAAATTGTTACTTATGCATCAAACCAAAATGACACAATTTCATGTATTAGGCTAAGTGAATGGTGCAGAAACTATATACGAAAAAAACAAACTTTAATATTTTTAAAAAAGCTAAAAACTTATCCCGATCGGTCTAAAATGCAAGTTGAAGTGTTTTTAGATACCTATTTTGAAAGACTAATACTTCAAAAAACGAAGGAAGTTCTCAGTTCGGTTGCATTCAACCGAGACCTAAATTAATGGGTGACTGATACTGATGATGATGGGTGACTGGTACTAAGTGGGCAATTATTATACCAATTATGACGTTCACATTTTTAACACGTTTTTATAAGGTTACCTACTTTCTCATTTGTTTGTTTGTATTTTGTCATCTCGATTAGGATAAAAGTCACCTTTTTACGTCCCCTAAAAAATATTGCAATATTGCATAGTCAGTAACAGTATGATAGTAGGTACGATACGTACGAGTATGTAGGCAAATCAACCCTCAACATTATGTAGTTCAACTTGAATTTTATTAGAAACAGCCTAATGATTCCTACGGACCGACGATATGGTCACCCTACACACTGATTATTCATAATAAATCATAGTAAATAAATTTACTTATTTCTCTAAAACGAATGAAGATATAGTGAAAATATGTTTTCGGGCCGTTTATCGTGATCAAACGGTTACGTAAACTTGCTTATTTTTAATCTTAATACAATTTTCACCAGTATTTTAGACTTAAGCGTGTGGGCCGGAGAGTCGCATGCTTTTAAAACTTTAGATCGCCATATCTTTGTCCCTGTTGCGTTACATGAGCAACAAATGTGTTTGTAGCTGTTACAATGAATATGTAACGGCTACAAATACATCAACCCACCGGTACAGGCTCCGATTGATCTGGAATTCGACGATTTAACAAAAAACATAACCTCAAAGCATGCGACTCTCCGTGCCACATGCTTTTGTCAATCATTCTGCCGGGAAGCCGGTACAATCGATTTGATATCTGAAATAAGAACGTATATCATCGGTACATTACTTCTAGGTAGTTTTAGAATGGAATTATTCAGTGGCACGGAGAGTCGCATGCTCACTCAGATTGCCATCGAACGCTGAATGTCATCGGATTTTTGGAGCATTCAGCAGATATTTTGCAATCTGACTTTGAGATTGTGCGCGGCACGGCACCGCCCGGCAGCCGTCCAACGGCACAACAGGGAAGTGAAATGTATGGAATCATATGGAGATGATCGTCACCTCGTATGTGCCTTACTCCTTCTGGCTTGTGAGCTATAAAAACCTTCAGTGACGGATAAACAATTTATTATTTTGGTATTCAGAACAAACGTGACGCAAGGGTTTATGAATGATTGACGTCTGAACATGGCACAGACGAGATGACGCTGAAGGTTATGTATGCTGGAAATAACAAAAACTAGCAAACAAAAGTTAAATTTTACTTCCTAGATGCTCAGTGACGCAAAAATAAATAAGATTTAACACTCGAACATCATACAAAACAGAACAGATCTCATAAAATTGTTGTTTAAACAAGGCACATACAGAACCGTCTGTACCAGTTTTCATTTGTCAAAATATTGACAACTAAACCGTTTGGAGCCAAATGAAGCAGTCTAGCAGCGTCACGTTTGATAAGTGACAGTATATAACACTTCAAATCCGTTCGCGTAACGACACATCAATAGAAAAAGCGAAAACAATATTTCGACCCGTCACACTGTCTGGCCCATACTTAAAACTGTCACGTTACGTGAATTTTGCCTCACGCATGTTGTAAAGCAATTAATATTAAAAAGAATTTCCGTCACTGAGGATCTAGCTTTATCTGAAACCAATCACTGCAGTATTTACGATGCAATTCGAGGTTAAAATTTGTATGTAAATCAACTAGGGTGACCATGAAGTATTATTTTTGCGGACATCGTATTAAAGTTTACTGAGATTGTTTGTAGCGTATCGTAATTCGTAGCACATTACTTTTAGGTTTTTACACGACTGCTCAAAAAAGGAGTGTATATGTGTTCAGGGTTCATGTATGTTTGTAGGTATGTGAGTTTCTTTATTCCACCATAACTTCTAAATGGCTTAACGGATTTAGATGTATGGGGTATCGTTAGAATCCTTACATCATTCCGAGTGACACTGGCTATATTTTTTTAAAGTCAATATGGCGACTGTACGACGTCACTTTTAAAAGAGAAAAAAAATTTTTCTTCATTTATTACAATATGGGCATCAAATGAAAGGCGCACATTCCAAAACTATATCATTTGTCCCTAAAATGTGTAAAATAAATTAAATAAATTTAAAAAATATTAAAAATACGACTGCCCTGCCAAAAACGAACTAAAAAGTTAACTAAATAACAAGTGTCATTGCAGTCGGGGGACCTCTTTGATTAAAAATTGTTTCACCAAACGGTCCCCTGATTGCAATGACACTTGTTTTTTTAATTAACTTTTTAGATCGTTTTTGGCAGGGCAATAATGTTTTTAATATTTTTATTTTTTTTTAAACAAATTAAACTTCAGGAAATCAATTCAACAAGTTGTGATTTATTAACGCTTAAGGTGTGACACTAAAAAGTAATTTTGATAATAGTCAATAGTCAATAGTCATTTATTTGCTATTCTTGTGGTAGGTACAAAAAGATCTTATGAGCTAACAAGTTCACACAAGAACCCTGTAAGGGCACTGCAAAAAAGAAAATAATAAATTATATAATACATTGTCAATTTGTCATTAATAATTTAAAAAAAAAAAACTGTGAGGGCACTACAAAAAAGAAAAAAAAAGAAAATAATAAATTATATAACACATTGTCAATTTGTCATTAATAATAATTAAAAAAAAATGTCAATAAAAATTAAGTTAATTTCAGATGTCGCATAACAGTCGATAACAATAATAATATCAAATATCACAGTTCAATCACATTAATGTACATATTAATGACTAGTACCATAGATAATAATAGAATACTATACTAATATAAGTAATTCTACTTACTAGGTATTCTAAAATGTTATAGTGTTAAACATCACAGGTTAATCCTTTTATCCATACCACTACTACTATCATAATAAATACACAGCAGAGTAGAATAATAAAATTATTAATGCAGTTTTAGGTCAGCGCCATCTCTTGACCTATAGTGGAACTAATGTTAACTTTTTAGAAATTTGATAATTTCAAAAAGTATACTATATTGAGAAATCGTTTTATTTTTCCTGTAATTTTTATATAAACTGCTATTACATAGAATTATGGGGGGGGAACGGTCATTTTTTTACTTTTTTCATATGATGAAAAAAGTAAAAAAATGACCGTTCCCCCCCTTATCTCCAAAGTTTGCAAAAAGAAAAATATGAAATAATTTTATGTAATAGCAGTCGAAAACTATGCGGCCTAAAAAAAAGAAAAAATGATTAAAAACGTGCAAACGGCGCTCTTTCATATGATACCCCACTTGCCCTAGTCACCTCACTTCAAATTTTTGAGACCCCTTTTCAGTCCCCGTTGTAAAAAAGATATTTATTTTTATTTCTTTCTTATTTGCAAAAGAGTTGGGCAAATGTCATTTTAAACTGTTCCAAATTTGTAGTGATATCATTAGTAGTTCTCGAGATAGCCAGCTGTGACAGACAGACAGACAGACTGAGTCACACCATAAGGGTTCCTTTTTTACCATTTTGGTACGGAACCCTAAAAAGTGTCTGTACATTGAATATATTTGAAAAAAAAAATTTTGGGGCGATGGAGACATAGTAATAGAGTAAGAATAAAAAAAGTGTATCTATTTGTTTGTCAGTTTGAACACGCTATCTCTGGAAATACTGAACGGATTCGAATGAAACTTTTTTTGTTATATAGCTGTTAAGCCTGGGCATAGTTTAGGGCAGCGGTTCCCGAATATTGTTCAGTGGAACCATGGGGTTCCATAAGAGGCTCTCAGGGGTTCCGAAAAATTCAAGAGTTAAGTAAATTTATATCTTTTTGTTCTAACTAAATAAATATTAATATCTTAAAAAGTTTTTCTTTTAAAGTCAAATTAGACTTACAAGAAACATCTAACTATAAGACCAGTAGCAGACAAAGATGGGAAGCTTCTTAGTGCGCAGAATGATCAACTGCGTAGATGGCACGAGCATTTCGCAGAGGTTTTCCTTACGGTAGTTGGCGAGGAGGATGATCTGGATCACAATGATGCGGAGATAGCTTGTGAAGTTCTGGATGTTAGAGTCTTAGAGCATACAAGGTTAAGGTCGATTCTCCAGATAAGGCTGAAATCTGTGCCGCCATAAAAAGCCTAAAGAGCAGCAAAGCACCAGGCAACGATGGCATTCCTATTGATGCGCTTAAGGCCAATGCCGATGCCACAGCTGATATGCTGCTGCCGCTGATGACATTTATTTGGGAAACAGAACAGGCACCCGAAAGCTGGAAAGAAGGCATCATCAAGTCATCAATTAAGCTACCGAAGAAAGGAGACTTGACTCAGTGTTCCAATTGGCGAGGGATCAACTTGCTGCCTGTTTGCTCAAAGGTTCTGTGCAAAATTTTGTTGAACCGGTTAACAAGGGCGGCGATTGCACCCGTTCGTTAAACTAGGGCCAAAGTTAACATGGCGTTAGACTGCGGACTAACGCCATTTTAGCGCAAATCGTATTCAGAGTGACAGTTTAACGTTTAGTCCCACCGTTTAAGGATTAAAAGGTGCATTGTGACTGGTTTAAAAGCATTAAACCAGGTTTTGTTAGAACAGTCTTGCACCCCAGTTTTGTGAAACATCTCTGAATAAGTAATTATAAGAGTAAGAGAAGAACAGAGTGGTTTTAGAGCGGGTAGATCTTGCACAGACCAGATCAACGTTTTGCGTATGATTTTGGAGCAATATAACGAAATGCAGCAACACTTTGTTCGTTGACTTCGAAAAAGCGTTTGATAGGGTAAAGTGGTCCAGTATATGGCGCATACTTGAGGAGGTATACCAGACAAGGTCACAAAAGTAATTAGATGCCTTTATTTGGGTTCCTCTTCTCGAGTGATGCACAACGGGCAACTTTTAGAGCCGATACCAGTGACTGCCGGAGCAAAATAAGAATGCCTACTATCACCGTTGTTGTTCGTAATAGCACAGCTTAACTCCATACAGTTGAAAAATGAATGTACTTGCGCTTACATTGTACAGCAACGGAGGCGGTCTCGAGGGGGTCGGGCGGCGTGACTTGGAGTACCCAAACTCGCCAAGTTTGGGCACTCGAACGCGGAAGGCCGGCGCGAGTGACGCGACCGAATAAATCACGCATTGCGAGCGACCATTTTAAAAAACTTTTATGTCGCTATCGTTTATTAGGTACAATTTTACTATCATACATAATTGACCGAGCGAGCACGAAGTGCGAGCGAAGCGACTCTGCTTCAGCTTGGGCAAAAATTCTTTCGTATGTCCGGCTGTCTGTTCCAGCCTACAGGTCGCATTTCTCAACCGATTCTTGTGAAATTTTGTAAGCAGGTTTGAAAATTATACAGATTTTTTTTGTTGAGCCAGTTTTTTGAAATTTTTTAAAATGGCGGAGATATGTTAAAAAACAGATTTCAGTCCGTTTTCCAGCTCTGCCTGTTTTCCTCTACAGGTCGCATTTTTCAACCGATTCTAGTAAAATTTTGTAAGCAGGTTTAAAAATGATGTAGATTTTTTTTGTCAAACCAATTTTTTGAAATTTTTCAAAATAGCGGAGATATATTAAAGAAACCTATTTCAGTCCGGATTTCCGGCGCTGTCTGTTCTCCTCTACAGGTCGCATTTCTCAACCGATTCTCATGAAATTTTGTGAGCAGGTTTGAAAATAATATAGAATTTTTTTGTCACGCCAGTTTTTTGAAGTTTTTAAAAATGATGGAGAAATGTTAAAAATACATATTTCAGTCGGGCTTTCCAGTTCTGTCTGTTTTCTTCTACAGGTCGCATTTCTCCACCCATTCTCGTGAAATTTTGTAAGCAGGTTTGAAAATTGTATAATTTTTTTTGTTAAGCCAGTTTTTAAATTTTTCCTTAAATGGCGGAGATAATGTAAAAAAATCGTATTTCAGTCCGGATTTCCGGTGCTGTCTGTTCTCCTCTACAGGTCGCATTTCTCAACCGATCCCGGTGAAATTTTGTGAGCAGATTTGATAAATATAAATAATTTTTTTGTAGATTTCCCCGTGATGCGAGGTAAGTTTATTTATTCCTAAAAGTAATTTCGTATTACTTACCTACTTAACCAATCATCATCTCATGCTGTTAGGTAGGTACTTATTTTGTATAATAATACCTGTGGTGTGCAGTTTTATAGTAAAATTTAATTGTAGCTAAAGAATAACTTCAAGTAGATTTGTGAAATAAATAATGATTATACAGGGTCACTGGAAATATGACGTATTCCTGCTAAATGGTTATAGATGAGGTCAAAACAAATATTTTTTGTTATATTACTTTTCCTCAAAAAGTTCATAGCTAAGCTTAGTAAACACGACCACTTATGGCAAACTAGCTTCCGCCCGCGACTTCTTCCGCATTTACATTCGAGAAAATCCCTAGGGAACCTTTAACCAAGATAATAGTATCCTCCCATGTTTTAATCCGGCTTTTAAACTATCTGTGCGCCATATTTCATCCAAATCGGTTCAGCAGTTTTGTGTGATTGATTAACAATCATCCAAACAAGCAAATTTTCACATTTATGATATAAGTAGAATAATACGGCCACCTCCGAAGCGCTTGAAGTAGAAAATTTTGCTATATGAAATGGGACTGCAATTTACTTAAGTCTTAATTTCTCATTTTTTATTGAAGATATTATTAAGTTTTATACCTCAATTGAAAGCTGAATAGATAGTGATGTTTTTAAAATATTATGCATGCTGAGTTACTAGGAATTTTTTAAAGATATTTGCTGCCTTTTCTAAAAAATCTGAAAAAATAAAAATAAAAAATGCTTTTAAGGATTGATTTTTTTATAAACACCTGTACTTTTTGTAATTTTTTTTTATACATTATCAACATTTAGACTGTTTTCTATCCTAAAATAATAAAAAACTGGAATTGAACGAGTAGTTATCTTTTATTTTAAATTTTTGTTTTTGAAAACGTACTTTTGGTAAAAAATTACTTAATTTCAATTTACTCAAAAACTATGAACTTTTTGAGAAAAAGTAAAATAACAAAAAATATTTGTTTTGACCTCATCTATAACCCTTGAGCAGGAATACGTCATATTTCCAGTGACCCTGTATATGTGGTAGGTATGTAGGAACTAGGTACATAAGCATATCGTGCGTGTTACTATGATCACAAAATAGTTGGGTACCTACGACCTTGTGTGAACCAGAGATTTACGTATTACACTGGTGGTACCTACCTACATAGGTATTAGGTACCTACTAAATTTTTTGAAAAAAGAAATATATGTAGCTTACTTCCGCAAACAATATATGCAGGTTTGTGCACTGATATTTTGTTGTGTGCATGTGCATATTTTTGAGGGCGGGCGGGCGGTGCATCTTGCATATATTGTTTGCGGAAGTAAGCTACATATATTTCTTTTTTCAAAATGGTTTGGGACTTCCGCCAAGTGACGCCTGATTCAATCAAATACCTACTAATTTATTTTCTGTGCTACTAGATACTCGAACACTATTAATTAGTTAATGACACCGCGGCCGTTCTGTTAAAGTAAGTACTTAAAAGCAAGCTAGGTACCACTTTTTAAGTTTATTTGATATAGGTACCTACCGACTTACCTACATACCTACGCTTTGCGCACGGGCTATAGGCACTTGAACACTGATCGCGTAATGTTAGATTATTTATATCCTTGTTCTACTAATCATTAATACTATTTTCTACTAATACCTACCTACTATTATAAATGCGAAAATTCGTGTGTATGTGTGTTGTTAATAAAGTACTTGCACATCTGCGGCTGATTGCGTAAGTAACTACACGGGTGGCGGCACGTGGCGGCGTCGTCCAACATCAAAGGCGTTTAACAACTGTATGGAGTTACACTGTGGTGGTAATAGTCTTGGATGACGTGCGTGATGCGCCGAGTAACTGACAAGGCAAAGCGAGGATTACCTTGGGTTGATGGGAATACCCTTGAGGATATCGATTTCGCGGATGACCTGTGTTTACTAGCAACATCACGAGATCATCTTCAGTCCAAGACCGACGACCTCGCTCACGCTGCTTCTAAAGAGGGCCTGCGCATAAACCGCAAGAAAACAAAAGGCATGCGCCTAAACACCTCAGATGTAACGCCCATACACGTTAATAGCGAGGCTGTCGAACAAGTAGAGCGTTTCAGGTATTTCGGAAACGTGATGGACCCCCTGGGAGGCGCAGAATCAGATGCAGATGTAGAAGCTCGCATAAACAAGGCCCGAGCCACCTACGTGCAGCTTAAACTAGGGGCCGTACCAGCTAACGCATCGAATTTCGATAAGTCTGCCGAGCTTCAACTTAAAACAGATAAATCGAAATAAGAAATTTCGTATTGTACTATTTGCCGAAGTTATTTAGAAGATATCGATGTTCTTGTGGCATCATGAATTGGGGTTCACCATTTTGGCCTGATTGAGGCATGATTTATCTGTTTTAATTTGAAGCCGTGCAGACTTATCGAAGTTCGATGCGTTAGCCGATACGGACCCTGTGTGGACGTCCTCAATAATAACACGCCGCACGAAAGTAAAAATATTTAACTCCAACGTCAAATCGGTTCTTCTTTATGGATGCGAAACCTGGCTTGTCAAAAATGAAGTCACCGCTAGGCTACAGGTATTGGTCAACAAATGTCTAGGCTAGGCGGATACTGGGAATCTGGTGGCCACGAACCATCTCCAATGCAAGGCTGTGGGAGTTAACTGACCAGCGGGGCTACCGGCTAAAAACAATGAAGTTCATTTTAACTGTAATTTGACAGATGGATGTAATACATTGCTGCTTTTCTTTGGTAGGTTTTTATTTGTCCCAAAACGAAGCAGCAATGTATCACATACATCTGTCAAATTACAGTTAACATTAACTTCATTGTTTTCAGCCGGTAGCCCCGCAGATGCCGATCGACAAGGTGGTTCTTTTAAGGAAGTGGCGTTGGATTGGTCATGTGTTACGGAGGCCTGACAACCACATCCCGAAACAGGGTCTAAAGTGGCAAGCGCATGACAGGAGAAAACCCGGCCGCCCTCGTACCACCTGGAGGTGCTCAGTTGAAAAAAGGCTGCTTCAATCAGTCAAGGCTGGATAGATCTTGAGGTGGCCACACAAGACCGGAAGAAGTGGAGGTCCCCTCTGAGAGCCCTATGTAGGGATAAAAGGACATCTTCATGATGATGATACTTACAAGATGCAAACACCAAGCCAAAAAGCCTCAGTTTGGTGTGATTTTACTTTTTTTTTTATTTAGTTATTTATATTCAGGAAACGATGGCCCATAGATATATACCTTAAAACTAAAGATATATAATTTATAAAACAATGTTGTTAGTACATAACTTAAAAATAATGTTGATAAAAAAATTATCAATTTGACACTTTGTTTGTCGAATCGGTGGCACAAGGCAGCGTTCCTCTGAAGCGCCTGTATACCATACCCTGCGGCCAGAAGTGCTCCTTTATGAAAAGCCTCGCTGTCGGGATGCGCACCACAAACTGGTATTATGGCGTGACTCCAGTGGCTGAACTCTCAAACATAAGTTGGATTTCTTCTTTATGTACTCGATCACGTCCTGCGCTGTGGTGGTATGGTGCAGGCGGGACAAGTACACGGCCGTGGTCGGTAAAGCAGCTCGCAGCAGGAAGTTGGGCCCTGTCGGTGCGGTGCCAAGGTGGTTCTTGCTCTCTCACTGACGACGTCGCTTTTTGTTCCAAACCTCAGGGAAACCGTCTTCATCTTGGCCCTCTACGACAGTAAAAAGCTACAGTTAGTTTACTTATTCATACTTGAGATAGAGTTCCGCCTAAAAACAGTGAACCAAAAAGGGTTCCGTAGCCAAAAGAATTCGGGAATCGCTGGTTTAGGGAATAATTTATTTTGGAAAATTGAACACCTGACTGATGCAGATGCGGAATCATAAGGGTCCAACTAAACTATAAGGAATATAAAAATGATGCCTCAACAAAAGCTGTTCAGCTTGATGAGCATTTTCTGTTGATGTATAAAAATTGAAGATCTGGAACACCTGATGCAGAACCATAATGGTTCAGGTAAACTATAAGAAATATAAAAATGACACCTTAGCTAAAGTTGTTCAACCTGATGAG
The DNA here is from genome assembly GCA_943789525.1 of Agriphila geniculea. Classification (NCBI taxonomy): domain Eukaryota; kingdom Metazoa; phylum Arthropoda; class Insecta; order Lepidoptera; family Crambidae; genus Agriphila; species Agriphila geniculea. The sequence continues at coordinate 12,317,192 of OX038882.1, read as the reverse complement.
CATTTTTTGTTGAGGTATACAAATTGAAGATCTGGAACACATGATGCGGAATATATGAATACGCCGGAGTCATTTTTATTTTTATTTCAATCCACGCATACGAAGTCGTGGGCATCAGCTAGTGTACAAATAAACCTAAAAAAATATTTTGTTAACAATAAGATTGTTATAAAGATATCACAGTTTAATCACAATATGTACAATAATTATTAATTTTAAGATTATTAATACAATTGAAAAATATTAGAAAAAATCGACTTACCCATAGCAGCTCAGACGGGACTCGAACCCGCACCCTTAGGATTCCGGCCCAATGCACTAACCAATTATGCTACCAAGTCGCTAGCAGGATTGACGAAATTTTATAATACTTTCCACGTCTCCGCTGTAGGTCAGCGCCATCTCATCAATGTGAAGTGAATTACTTCGACATTTGAAGGCAACACCCTTGCAGGTGCTAGACAAATCAATTAAGATGAAATAGCCATATAATTTTTAAACTAAAATTATTAATTTGTTAAAAACAGACTAGTACCACAACTTATACTGGCTTATTCAGTGTGCGTTCGTTAAACTAGGGCCAAAGTTAACATGGCGTTAAACTGCGGACTAACGCCATTTTAGCGCAAATCTTATTCAGAGTGACAGTTTAACGTTTAGTCCCACCGTTTAAGGATTAAAAGGTGCTTTGTGATTGGTTTACAAACATTAAACCAGGTTTTGTTAGAACTGTCTTGCACCCCAGTTTTGTGAAACATCTCTGAATAACTTAGAAAGAGTTTTAGTTATTATTATAGATAGAATATTTAGTTTATACATTCAGCCATCACCTGTTGTGTTGGTGAAAAAGCCGCCGCGCGCCGTTCGTCTGGAGTCTAGATAGATAGTTGGCGCAACGACTAAAAGTGTAAGGGCTGTCACTGAAGGGATGCTGACCTCTTTTGTCAATTCAATTACAAAATTCAGGTCTTGGTAAGATATTTATTTTAGGTGACAGATGTCAAATTTAAATTTGTCAAACTTAAATTTGACAGTTGTCATCTAAAATGAAGATCTCATCAAGACCTTTAATTTCTAAGATAACATAGTTGAAACTTGGTAGTTAGATGTATTCTGTTAACCGCTTAACGAATTTAACACAAAAAAAAATATTTTAGGAGGGGCTCCCCATACATGGAACTAAAACTGAAAAAAAATTTTTTCTTCAAACCCTCCAACCAGAACCAGAAATCCAACTGTAGATAGGTCTTTAAAAATGACATTGAGATTCTTAAGTCATTTTTTTCTCAAAGTCAATCGTTTGCAAGATATACACCGCCAAAGTGGTAAAATGTGTGTCCCCCCCCTTTAACTTTTGAAATAAGATAGTGAAAAATCAAAAAAAAAATATGCTGTAGATTTTAATAAAAGCTTTCAACGAAAATTAGGATGAGCGAGATAAAGTCATTAGTTTTTGAGATATAGCACATTTTCCAAAACCGCAAATATAACTTTGTCATTCATACCAACACTGTGAAAAACAATGTTATTTTTGCAGACGAAAATTGATAGGTGGTATTAAATATGGTCTGGTATAAGGTAACTACGGAACCCTACGGCGCGTGGCCCGACACGCACTTGGCCGATTTTTTTGTATGTTCTATCTGGCAACGATGTTTAAGCTTGCTGCAAAAATATCGATATATCAATATGTTTAATTCGATATATCTATATTTTTAGCCAATAAAATATTTTCATCCGATATATCTATACAAAATTATATCCAATATAAAAAATCGTGTAAAAACGATGTATTTTTTAATCAATCTCATCAATATCTAGGTAACTAAAGTCGCTAGAATGCAAAGTCCGTGGTAAAACTAACTAACAGCACAAAATAGATAATAGTGCTAACAGGACAATTTCATTATATTATAGCCTTTCTGTCCATCAACGTACGTACATTGTTGTCACCCTATCTTAAAAATCTCATACAAATTTTAACCTCGAATTGCATCGTAAGTACTGCAGTGATTGGTTTCAGATAAAGCTAGATCCTCAGTGACGGAAATTCTTTTTAATATTAATTGCTTTACAACACGCGTGAGGCAAAATTCACGTAACGTGACAGTTTTAAGTATGGGCCAGACAGTGTGACGGGTCGAAATATTGTTTTCGCTTTTTCTATTGATGTGTCGTTACGCGAACGGATTTGAAGTGTTATATACTGTCACTTATCAAACGTGACGCTGCTAGACTGCTTCATTTGGCTCCAAACGGTTTAGTTGTCAATATTTTGACAAATGAAAACTGGTACAGACGGTTCTGTATGTGCCTTGTTTAAACAACAATTTTATGAGATCTGTTCTGTTTTGTATGATGTTCGAATGTTAAATCTTATTTATTTTTGCGTCACTGAGCATCTAGGAAGTAAAATTTAACTTTCGTTTGCTAGTTTTTGTTATTTCCAGCATACATAACCTTCAGCGTCATCTCGTCTGTGCCATGTTCAGACGTCAATCATTCATAAACCCTTGCGTCACGTTTGTTCTGAATACCAAAATAAGAAATTGTTTATCCGTCACTGAAGGTTTTTATAGCTCACAAGCCAGAAGGAGTAAGGCACATACGAGGTGACGATCATATATGGAGACGCTTTTATATTTCCTCAACGGCACCGGCAAACCGTGCCGTGCCGGGCCGGGCCGTGCCGGTCAAATCTTACGCTGCCGTCGAACTTTTACGATGTAGTGCGTAGCTACAAGGATTCATATGTGTGAGTGTGAGTCCAGAGCAAAGAATATACAGCGACAGCGTGTATAAAGGGCACAACCAGTATATTAGCGTAATATCGTTAATGTGTTGTTGTTGGTATGCCATGTACCTATGTATGATTGTGGAAACAAACAACATCAAAATCAACAAATAGGTAATATTCCGACAAACAGTTATTTCGATACTGATCGGAAAGATATCTAGGTACTTACAGCGGTGGAAACACCGTTAATAGGGGACTTACCAAAGTTAAATATTGTTACCTATCTCAACAAATAATTACCTAGATATTACTTAAGTAGGTAGTTACCTACTTAATTAAATAATGTGTTGTGTAGATGCCTACCTGTCTTGATAAGTAGGTACGTAATGAAAACCAGCTACATATAATATATTCTTTGATTTTTAAAAGATTTATTTTTCATTTAAGTAAGTAATCCTACCTACCTACATTGTAATATAATCATTAAACAACGTGTAACAAAAAGGGGGTATTAACCCGAGAGGAAGTCAATGTACTTGTGAAACTTCCAACAGAAAAAAAAATTTTTGAATGTCCCTCCGTATATAAAATGTTGGCGGCAAATTCAAATTTTCTATGGAGAGTCCAAAATTGTATTTTCGATTTGAAATCTTTTTCTGTTGGAAGTGTTCAGATTCACGAGTACATTGACTTCCTTTCGAGTTGATACCTCCTTTCTGTTACACGTTGTATAATTGGTAAACTATTATTTTATGAAATAATTATAAAGATAACAAATATCTAGAGAGAGAAGGTCAACTTTTATTCTTTATATTATTCTAAAGTAAAAAGTAGGTACCACGACACTACTGTACAATGTACAAATAGTAACTTCTTTGCTATGGGTGTTCTGTGTTGAACATCCAACGGCCGGCAACGGCAGAAATTATAAAAGCCTAAGCCTGCCGTGCCGAGCCGTGCCGTGCCGGGCCGTGCCGTACCGGGCCGTCGAGAATTATAAAAGCGCACATTGTCTGCCAGAATGCGCCCATTGTGTCAGTAATGTGACAGTCATATGTCAAATAGACGTCAATCAAAATGAACGTCATTCACGTCATTCATGCATGGAGTAAAAACAGGTGTTTTCTGGATTTCATTTGATAAATAAAATTGGTTTTATTCTTGGTGTGGTGATAATAATAGTCTAAACTTTAGCCAAATGATGTACTCTCGTTGTGGGAGTAGTGGTTCTATTCAGAACATACACCAAACGCCGTCCTCCTCCAATCAAAATACAGGTACTGTGTCGACTATTTATCTAAACTTTGTACGATAACAGTATCACACAGCATTGAAATAGATTTATAAGAAAATAAGATATTCAGTTCAGTTGTACGTTAGGTATTTAATGCGACGCATGTTGTCTTACTTTTTTAGTATATCCCGGTCGAGTTAACTCGGCACCTGAAGCGCGATAGACCACCTTCGTTTTCTGCTTGCCTCACGCCACTGTCGTCATGCCAGTAGCGTTAGTACATTAATTGTTAGCGGTAATTTATCGATAATCTATCGAAATCTTTAAAAAAATTGACGACGGTGGCGTGAGGAAAGGAGAAAACGAACGGGGTCTATCGCGCTTCAGGTGCCGACTTAACTCGACCGGGTAGTATAGTTCATTAGCCTAGCTTCGCAATAGCAAATATGTTGTTTACTCGCACATACGTCATAGCTCTGCTCATGATAGGTAGGGTTCTCCTCCAGAGAGAGAGAGAATCAAGAGAATGCCAGAAGATTCAAATATTATTGAGAACTGCGCTTAAAATTATCCCATAAACACTTATTAAATGTTATATTGAATAATAAATTAACTTTTAACGTTCCCTCAAGAATACTGCGATACCCCTGTAGACTGTTTAAAAACATCTGTGGATCAAAAATGAGTCGCAGCTCGCCAGTTGTTTGTTTTGATATGTCCAAGAAGTTTCCTGATCTTAGGGCTGCCATCCGTCCGGGTTTCCCCGGATTTGTCCTAGTTTGGAGGGCGTCCGGGGAGCGTCCGGGCGGGGGTTCTGATTGTAGTCCGGGTAAAACCCGGATTTTAATTAAAATCCGGGTTTTTGGTTCAAACTCCATTCAAAAAAGTACTATATTCAGCACACGTGCTACCGAGCGCCTCACTTCACTGTGCGTGGCGCACCACGCAACCCGCAAAAAATCGCGCTGCGCGGCCCAATTTTTTTACTAAAACAAGCAAGATTACAAGATTAATTGAAGAAACTGACTAAAAATTGGGCTGCGCGGCCGTATTTTCTATAAACAGGCAAGATCACAACACAAAACAAAGGTTAGTGGATGAAACTGACTAAAAATCGCACTGCGCGGCCCATTTTTTTACTATAGACTAGCAAGTTTACAAGATTAGTGGATGAAACTGACTAAAAATCGCGCTTCGCGGCCGTTTTTTCTATAAACAGGCAAGATCACAAATCACAACACAGGTTACTGGATGAAACTGCCTAAAAATCGCGTTGCGCGGCTCATTTTTTTTTTTTACTATAGACAAGCAAGATTACAAGATTAGTGGATGAAACTGAACAAAAATCGCGCTGCGCGGCCGTTTTTTCTATAAACAGGCAAGATCACAAATTACAACACAAGGTTACTGGATGAAACTGTCCAAAAATCGCGCTGCGCGGCCCATTTTTTTTTATTATAGACAAGCAAGATTACAAGATTAGTGGATGAAACTGAACAAAAATCGCGCTGCGCGGTCGTTTTTTCTATAAACAGGCAAGATCACAAATCACAACACAAGGATGAAACTGACTAAAAATCGTGCTGCGCAGCCCATTTTTTTTACTATAAATAAGCAAGATTAATGGATGAAACTGACAAAAATAGCGCTGCGCGGCCATTTTTTAGGGTTCCGTAGCCTAAATGGCAAAAAACGGAACCCTTATAGATTCGTCATGTCTGTCTGTCTGTCTGTCTGTCTGTCTGTCTGTCTGTCTGTCTGTCTGTCTGTCTGTCTGTCCGTATGTCACAGCCACTTTATTCCGAAAGTATTAAGACTACACAGTTGAAACTTGGTACGTAGGTGTATTCTGTTAACCGCTTACCGAATTTAATACAAAAATAAGAAAAATAAAAGATTAAGGGGGGCTCCCCATACATGGAACTGAAACTGAAAAAATTTTTTTTCTCCAAACTAACACGTGTTGGGTGTCTATAGATAGGTCTTTAAAAATGACATTGAGGTTCCTAAGACAACTTTTTCTCAAAGTCAACCGTTTGAAAGATATACAACGCCAAAGTGGTAAAATGTGTGTCCCCCCCCCTTTAACTTTTGAAATAAGAGAGTGAAAAATCTAAAAAAAATATATGATATAGATCTTAATAAACACTTTCAACCAAAATTGGTTTGAACGAGATATATTAATTAGTTTTTGAGATATAGCTCATTTTCCAAAACCGCAAATATAACTTTGTCATTCATACCAACACTGTGAAAAACAAAGTTATTTCTGCATACGAAAAATGATAGGTGGTATTAAATATGGTATGGTATAAGGTAACTACGGAACCCTATGGCGCGTGGCCCGACACGCACTTGGCCGGTTTTTTTATTACGGGCCATCCCTGGCTATTTGGGCATTTATTTTAGAAGGCTACGGTTACAAAACTACTTAAACTAGAACGCAAAATTGTGTGGGACATCCCAACTCTAAATCATAACTAGTAAAACACACTATTTAATGCGAAAAATGGCTTAAAATTCCATTTTTTTCCAGTCAAGTATTGGGTAAAATGTATTTTTTAACCAAGCTAAAGTGAACCTATAAAAATCAAATGTCCGCGGTCAAGGCTCCAAAGTCCGGGGTTTTTACGCTTCTGGTCCGGGGCGGCGGGTTTTAGAGATGGCAGCCCTACCTGATCTGGACATCCATTTTCAAAGTCTTCCTAAATTTAAAAAGATAATAAAGACGTACAATATCAGGCATATATCTTGAAATTTTTTAGATAGAGTGGGGATAAGTTCGTGCATGTGCTCTTGTGAGCGAACAATAGCGCGCGCCTCTCTCCCGCCGCCCACGCCCCTCACCACTACGAATGCCCAAAATATGCGTTCCTCGCAATCCCCAACCGATTTCAAGATATATGCCTCGTACTGTAGTGTGTCATATAGTCACATAGGGCCATAGAAGGAGAGGTCGACCACAAAAGAGGTGGGACGACGACATGATAAAAGTAGCAGGAGTTACTTGGAACACCTGCACGGCTAGCACAACTAAGCGCGACTCGAGTGAGAAAGAGTCGCGGGCGCGACATAAGCCTATGTCACGTGCAGCTAACACAACTACTCGTGTGACATGAAGTGAGTCATTGACTTTATCTCGATTTTTGTCGTTATGGTTAGCACAACTATACGAAAAGCGATATCCGTGTCACTTTTTGACATAAAAAGACGACAGTTTGTCTTTTTGTCGCTATAGTTAGCACAACTTGACGAAAAGTGACATCACTTGTCACTTTTTGACATGAAAAGACGACAGTTTGTCGTCGAGGTATTCAGGCATGCGACTGACGCGAGGTAGCAGTAAAATCAATTAATGTGTGATTATTAGCGGCAAAATGGCCCATTTCTTTATAACTTACTAGCGGCTGCCCGCGGTTTCACCCGCGTGGTTCCCGTTTCCGTGGGAATATCGGGATAAAAAGTATCCTATGTTTTAATCTAAGCTATTTACTATCTGTGTGTCAACTTCCAACCAAATCCGTTTAGTAGTTTTTGCGTGATTGAGGAACAAACATCCAAACCCACAAACCTTCACATTTATAATACTAGCGGCTGCCCGCGGTTTCATCCGCGTGGTTCACGTTCCCGTGGGAATAACTGGATAAAAAGTATCCTATGTTTTAATCTAGGCTATCTACTATCTGTGTGCCAAATTTCATCCAAATCCGCTCTGTAGTTTTTGCGTGATTGAGGAACAAACATCCAAACCCACAAACTTTCACATTTATAATATTAGTAGGATGAGAAAATATCTTGAAAATATACAATATAGTATAAGATACAGTGCCGACATATAAGAGAAAAATTGACATTTATGACGTAAAAAAAAATAGAACAATGAAGACTAGAATAAGCGATAAAAAGATACTATATCTTGTTCATTTAATTTCCGTAAACACTTTCATTTTCTGATATTACCAAAAAATAGATACCTCCACTCAAAGAGTAAAATTATACTTACATAGGGAAAAGAGCGCCCACTCGTGGCAATTTTTTGAAACACCAATTTGAACTGCTAACTCACTGCAGAACTACTAACGTAAAATTATAATCACTAAAAATGTGTTTTTTGTTTCTATACTATATATTCTTGTCGTTTTTTTAATATTCTTTAATAATATTAATAAAAAAAAACCGGTCAAGAGCGAGTCGGACTCGCGCACCGAGGGTTCCGTACAATCATAAATATATTTGGATATGTTACTTTAGTACAGTCTTTAAAAAAGCAGGATGAACGGCAGACAGGTGGAAGGGCGAACAGGTGGACAGTTAATTTACAAATCTTAACCACCAGCTGCTTATGGTGACTGAAAAACGTTTCAGCCGCTCCACATTGCAAACTGTTTATATTACTAAGTAGGAACTTATTCTTCGTTTATTCGTACGGCAAATAGTAGGTAATTTATATTAGAACCAGTCACCAATTATTACTGTAGTATTAGGTTGCGCCATCTCTTGACCGATAGTGGAACTATTTTTGTTCGCAAGTCAGCATTCTTAGGTCACTGCCATCTGTTGACGGGTAGTGAAACTAAAGAACTTTGGTTTGTTTTTGAATTTCTAAAAAAGTGTGTTATTTTTTTATTTATTTTATTTTATAAACATACATGCAGGCTTACAGACTAGGAAATCCAAAACACAGCAAGTTAGAAAACATGACAGAATCATACCAAAGCAAAGTAAAATTAAACAACTTATACAATAGACATTATTTACATATAACAAACATAAGAACTTATTATGTATTTAAAGCTTTTTTTAACATGGTCAGGACAAATATGATACAAATTTATTAATAAGACAAGCTAGGCTATCAGTGAATACATCAGCATCTTTAATCTTCTTTAAAAACGAGTTAATCAGACTGATCGCGCGCGCTGTGGGACAGTTATTACCGTAACATGTACGCAATCTCAGGGAAACGAACAATTGGTGCTGCCGCCGACCTGCACCACGCATGTAGTTTTGTGGAACATAGAAACCTAGACGTTCTAGAGTAGCCGGATTGTCAATTTTGTTCCGTAAAAGTAAGCAGTAATGAATCAAGAGGTGCAACTTCCTTCTGAGTTGCAGGGTTTCTACACCCACCATCCCGGCAACAAACAATGAGGGGTAAAGAAAGGGGTAATAACCAAATTTCTTTTTGTACAAGAAGCGAGCAAACTTTTTTTGAAGTTTTTCAACAAGTAGCGAATGTTTGGCTGTAGATGGATCCCAGATTATAGAACAGTATTCTAATTTACTGCGTACAAACGCATTATAGAGTAATATTGCAATTTTAAGGTCGTGAAATTGGGAAGCAGTGCGCATAATAAAACCAAGAGTTCTGTTTGCCTGTTTACAAAGAGTTGTTACATGATTGTTAAAGTTAAGTTTAGCGTCCAGTATCACCCCTAAGTCACGGATTTCAGAAACTCTTTCAACGGCTTCTTGTGATATTTCATATGAGTGATGTATAGGGTCAAGTGATCTTGTAAATGTAATAAGTTTACATTTAGAGCAGTTGAAGGACATGTTATTGTCATCTGCCCATTTTACGACAGCATTGATGTCGTTTTGTAGCGCTGTACAATCGGCTGGACTTGTAACGGAAAGTGACAATTTTAAATCGTCAGCGAACATTAAACATTTTGCTGATGAAACAACTTCTGGAAGGTCATTAACCATTATCAAGAAGAGGGTGGGCCCTAAAGTACTGCCCTGACTTACGCCAGAACGTGTATAGTAGTCGGCAGAGCGAAATCCAAATAAGTCAACGTACTGTTTACGGTCTTTGAGATAGTCTGCAAAAAAGGACAGCAGTTTCGGAGTAAAGCCAATACACGATAATTTACGCAACAATATATCATTATCCACTAAATCAAAAGCCTTTTGAAAGTCGAGATAGGCTACGTCTAGTTATATTGAGACATCGTTTTATTTTTCCTGTAATCTTCACGTAAACTACTATCACATAGAATTATTTCAGATTTTTCTCTTTGCAAACTTTGGAGATAAGGGGGGGGGGGGGGGAACGGTATTTTTTTTACATTTTTCATCATAACTCGAAAACTATACGGCCTAAGTAAAAAAAAAAATGTTTTAAAATGTGCAAACAGCGCTCTTTCATATGATACCCCACACGCCTTAGTCACCTCACTTCAAATTTTAAAGACCCCTTTTCAGTCCCTGTTGTAAAAAATATATATTTTTTTTTATTTCTTTCTTATTTGCAAAATAGTTGGGCAAATGTCATCTTAAACTATTCCAAATTTCAAGTTGATACCATTAGTAGTTCTCGAGATATCCAGCTGTGACAGACAGACAGACAGACAGACTGAGTCACACCATAAGGGTTCCTTTTTTACCATTTTGGTACGGAACCCTAAAAAAGGATAAATCAAAGTAAAAAACACCTAAAACAAAAATATGACCTTTGAACTTGGTGTTCACCGATCGTTAGTAGGTAGTAGTGTAATCCGCTACGCTACTGGGTCTTTAATTCAAGTGTCGAATTTTAGCATTATATTGTATTCGTACCATGACCATTCTCAAAACATTTTCATTTTTTTAAACTATTTTGTTTTAAATTACTTTATACTGGGTATAAAGTAATTTAAAACAAAATAGTATTTAAAAAGACTACCTTCATTGTTCTCTGTCTTCTTTATTTACATTTTAATTTATTTTGAATATTCTATAAGTACGACTGCAGAGACATCTTTTGGCAAATTTGAAGACTTGGTTGTGAAAGTTGATAGTTAAATACAGAGATGCTACTCTTTAAGACCGTGTGAATGACTTTTCACTAAATTTTAACTTAAAGTTAAGCCCATTTAGTTATTACTTAATCGCTTGACCCATGTAAATAAAGTGTTTTCGTATGAGATTAATATGATAGTAATTACTTATTTTATTCCAATGGTAACATATGTATGTCGCCGTCGAGATAGCCATGTCGCGTAGCATCACCGTCGCATAGCAACGGTGATTTTCTCACAGTGTAAAGTTGTGCTACGAAACGTGACAAACGTTTGTCGAGTCGCGAGAAACGTTTGTCGAGTCACGGTCTATGTCACTTTATTATAAGTTGTGCTAGCCGTGCTGAGAGCCGGTGGGAGTGGAAACGGTTGGAGGAGGCCTTTGCTGACTAGTAATCAGACCTACAAAAAATAAACAAAGCCCAAATACTTAATTAACAAAGAATGTCTGATGCAAAAGGCGATTATTATTATGTATAGGGCTGCCATGTCCCGGTACTATCATAATACTTTTTAATTTATCATCTTTTTAATTTTCCATTTTAATTTTAAGTAAACATGTCATTGTGTTTTTTTTACTACAATATATTATATATACAATATTCATAATGTGGTTAGGGGGCGTCCATTAATTACGTGAGGCATTTAGGGGGGAGGGAGTAGAGCTGAATCTCACGCAGGGGAGAAAAGGGGGTCTCGGCAAATATCACGCACGTATCACAGTCAATTCACCAAGACTTGTCAACTGCTTAGTTCTTTTATGCCTTGGCCGTTTTCTTCAGCTTCTATTTAGCTTTTTAAAGCAATTATTTTAATAACTAAGCTGATCTTACCTTACCTTATTATTATAATTTTTATATGCTAAACTCTATCCACATAGGCGTAGCAAGGACGCGAGGAAAATAAAGTCATACTTAGTAAAATCCTTATTTCTGTCAAGCGTTTTTTTAACATACCAACCGACCCCACTAAAAAACTGGTCTCGATACCCCCCGAAAATCTGGCCAAGCTACGCCTATGCACTATCCCCTATTGGTGAATTTATAGAAAATATTAAGTTAAATTTTTAATTACAGAAGATGAGGATGACAGTGGTGACAACAAAGCATCAGCCCTCAGCTTCAAAGAAAGGAGACGAGAAGCTCACACGCAGGTACTATAATTTTACTAAAGAGATTTTTCTGTAGAAGAGACTTTACTGAAGAAGAGACTTTAAAAAAAGTTCTTGATGTATTTTACTCAATGTGTTTTAAATTTTTATTTTCTAGGCTGAACAAAAGAGAAGAGATGCTATTAAGAAGGGGTATGACTCTCTCCAAGAGCTAGTTCCAACTTGTCAGCAAACTGACGCATCTGGCTATAAACCTAGTAAAGCAGCTGTAAGTAGCAAAACTTACTATACTCCAGCCTAGGGCATCCAATCCCGCATGTTATTTGTGATCTCGGTATTTACGGGACTGATAATTTACAATCCCGTAGGATCTCTGCATAATTGCGGGATACTGTAGGTGTAAGATGAACTGCCTATTAAGTGTTGTGTTCTTTTATATCCAATGCCATGGATTCCGGAGCGCAGCCAGATGTCGTATACACTGATTATAGTAAGGCTTTTGATAGAATACATCACAAAATTCAAATTTCCAAGCTCTTGCGAATTGGTGTTTGCGGTGACCTCCTAAGATGGTTCACATCATACATCGAAAATCGAGTTCAGGCTGTGGTGGTCAATAATTATATATCCAATTGGGTTATGGTTCCTAGTGGGGTACCTAAGGGTTCACTTCTAGGCCTCCTTCTCTTCATAATTTTTATCGCTGACATTGGTTCATGTTTCCATCATTCCATACCATACTCTGCTTTGCAGATGATATGAAGATTTTTTCAAAAATTAGAGCATGGGATAATGTGATGGCCCTAAATGCAGACCTGGGGCCTAATTGTCTAATTTAAAAAAATCTATCCCAATCGCTTTCGTTTGACAGATGGATGTGTCACATTGCTGCATTGCTTTGGTAAGTTTTTATTTGTGCCAAAAAGAAGCTTCAATGTGTTACATCCTGAAAGCGATTGCGATAGATTTTGAAATTAGACAATAGAAAGGCTGGCTCGGCTCGAGAGTTACTATTTGGCTAATGACCTTGATCTTAACCCTTCTAAATATTCTTATATTTCTTTTAGTCGCAAACATAATCCAGTTGTCTTTGACTACACTCTTAAAGGTGTTCTGCTGCAGCGTCAGTTATTTGTGAGGGCCTTTAATTGGCTGCCTAATGCTATACCCCTATGCTGATGGGTATAGCATTAGGTAGCCAATTAAAGGCCCTCAGAAGGAGTTAATTCTAAGGGACTTAGAGGGAACTAGCAAATCGGGACAGTCGCTAGAGCCTGATGCATATATTATTCTTTGATGCTGTTGGCCTTCCTAAAAATAAAAATAAAATAAATAAAATAAAATACAAAGGTATTAAATTGAAGTATTTTAATAAACAAACACCATTTATTTAAAAATATTTAAATTAACAAACTGCATTTATTTAAAAAGTTAAGACTAGTTGAGACTATAGAGGACGTTTCTATGCTACTTCCCAGTCCCGCATATCCTGCGGGTATTTTAATAAACAAACAGCATTTATTTAAAAATATTTAAATTAACAAACAGCATTTAGTTAAAAAGTTAAGACTAGTTGAGACTAGACTAGACTAGAGATCTGATCAGATCAGTTGGGTGTGTATAGCGATCTGAATCTACTCCATTCACTCCCTGGATGGCCATCATCAGATTACAGCACGGTACATCCCTGGCAGAAAACCAAGGCTTCAAAGTTACCTATCTCGTTTGTATGAAAATAACACCTGTATCCCTAGACAAAGTTGATGTGTACCTGAAATGCTGTTTCTATATAAAGAACATCCCAAGTATGATCTCAAGATAGCTCTCAACGTTGAGAGCGATTTATAAATACGGGTCTAACTGCTGCGGCGGCAGTGGCGTGGCGACGGCGTGGCGATGGCGTGGCGACGGTGGCGTGGCGGCGTGTTCGTGATGTAGTTTATCAAATGGTCACTCGGCGCGGCGCCGGCACGGCTGCCGTGTTCACATTGTTCTTTCTCACATGACATGTCTAACTTAACTACCTTATTACCTACCTACCTATACATTTATCACATAAATTCAATTATACCTTGGAAGTTCGAATTGGAACTAAATAGAAAACTTTTATTATTTATTGATTATTATCTATCTCTTCAATATTAACTTTCATACAATCAATGTCATATTTTATTGACCAAGCAAGCGTGAAGCGCGAGCGTAGCGTCTCTGCTTCAGCTTGGGCAAAAATGCTTTTATATGGCCGTCCGGCTGTCCGTTTGTCCTTCTCTACGCAGGTCACATTTCTCAACCGATTCTCGTGAAATTTTGTGAGCAGGTTCGATAATTACCTATAGATATAAAGTAGGTGTATTTTATTTCTAGTCATAATTGCCGAATACATACCATGTGCTATGTGCCATCGCAAGTTGGTTAGAAATCAAAGGAATAAAAAGTTGCCCGATAACAGAAAAGATAGCTTAAACTCTCAGTCGGTAAATGCGTGATCATGATAACGCGAACCAGGCAGTTATATTCGGATAACAAAAATTTACGTTACGCTCTATTTAAAGGCATATAATAAGAAGATATACTACTTGGTTTTAAAATGGTCATTGTGCTTTACTAGAGAATTAAGATCTGGGGGTCAATAATGCTATTGTTAACGTCATAATCATGTTTCAATTCAATGGTGTTTGAATGGTAATGCTTTTTGACACAGTTCTTGTTTCTTAAACCCAAAATAGAAACACATTGTGTTTTTTAAACTTAAAACCGAAACACATTGCCGCCTTAGAGTACTGGAATAGTTATTTATGAAACTGTACTATAATACCGTTATTATAATATAATAACGTTGCATACAAGACTTTGTTTAAACCCATGATATATCACAGAGTACTCTTCTCTTGTATCCTCTTTAAAGGATTTTTACTTCGACTTTGACTTTCCTCCTCCTCCTCGTCATTATATCATCCGAACGAGTGTCATATATACTGTTGTACTAAATTTTATAATGTAACTCGTCGGGCGTGGGCGCGGAAAGGAGCGCGACATGCTCACGCTCGGATTTTGTAATGTTGGCAGTAAGCTAACCGTTTCAGAACCCTTTATAGAGAACTAGCGGCCGCCCGCGACTTCGTCTGCGTGGAAAGGTTTTTTTGCTATCCCTCGGGAACAACACTTTTTTTCGGGATAAAAGATACCCTATGTCCTTCTCTGTACCTCTGACTACGTGTGTGCAAAATTTCATGATGATCGGTTCAGTAGTTAAGACGTGAAGGCGTAACAAACAAACAAACAAACAAACAAACAAACAAACGGACTTTCGCATTTATAATATTAGTAAGGATTTAAACAGGTAATAAAATATTATTACATTTTTAGGTTCTTCAAAAATCTATAGACTACATTCAGTACTTGCTGCAACAACGCCGCAGGCAAGAAGACGAGAGGAATGCTTTACGCAAAGATGTGGTTGCGCTGCGTATCATGCAGGCGAACTACGAGCAGATCGTTAAGGCCCAGCACTCCATCCCGGGCCATAATGAACAGAGGCTTACTGATCAAGACAAGTTCCAAGTGGTATGTAGCAATGATGATTCACAGCCGTTGTTGTCTCGTTTTTAGGGTTCCGTACCAAAATGGTAAAAAAGGAACCCTTATGGTGTGACTGAGTCTGTCTGTCCGTCTGTCTGTCACAGCTGGATATCTCGAGAACTACTAATGGTATCAACTTGAAATTTGGAATAGTTTAAGATGCCATTTGTTCAACTATTTTGCGAATAAGAAATAAATTAAAAAAAAAATATTTTTTACAACAGGGACTGAAAAGGGGTCTTAAAAATTTGAAGTGGGGCTACTAGGGCATGTGGGGTATCATATGAAAGAGCGCCGTTTGCACGTTTTCAAACATTCTTTTTGTTTTAGGCCGCATAGTTTTCGATTTATAATGAAAAATGTAAAAAAATACCCCCCCCCCCCCCTTATCTCCGAAGTTTGCAAAGAGAAAAATCTGAAATAATTCTATGCATTGATTTCAAAAGGAAGGATGCGCCCATCCGAATGTTTTGCTTTATAATTCCTTCACACCAGCAAAATCAGCGACATCTTTTAGAACCTACTCGAACTACTGCCGTATTAGAGGTGGGCAAAAAAGATTACTGAAGTGAACGATTTAGTTCAATTGGAGTTAAGAACTAGATCACTCATCTTTAGGTCGCTAGAACTTTTAACTATTTTTTAAATATTTTTATTATGGTAATTATATCAGTTTTTCGATGGTATTAAGGCCATAAATAAAAAGTTAACATAACAAAATCTCAATCATGTTTATTTCAAATTAGATGTTTTTGTGCTTTTTCTCAGCTATACTAAACTAATATTATAAACTATAAATTATTAAATATAAAGAGATATATTATTAAATATAAAGAGGAAAGATTTGTCTATTATTTTGATTGTTTGTAATGCATAAACTTAAAACTGATCAGATTTTAAAGTTCTTTCACATATTGAAAGCTTTTATCAGCGAGTAACATTAACAGTATTTTATTTAAAAAAACCGAAGCGAAGCGAGGGCGGGTCGCTAGTTGATTATATAAATATATTCTGTTTAATATGTCAGAGATACAACAGGTGATTATTTTATCCTAGGTTTTTACACAAGGAATAAATCTTAAAGCAAAGCTGCGGCTGGTCACTATACTGCATATCCTTACTATAATATTATAAATGTGAAAGTCTGTTTGTTAGTTTGTTACGCCTCTACGCCTTAACTACTGAACCGATCATCATAAAATTTTACATAGGTACACATTGTCAGGGGTATAGAGAAAGACGGTACATTTCATCCCAAAAAAAGTATTTTTCCCGAGGGAAAGCAAAAAATCTTTCCACGCAGATGGATTCGCGGGCGGCTGCTAGTACAGCATAATTATGGGAGGCAGGAGTTTCGTTTTCTGAGTTTAGTTATTTTGTTTTACGCGTGAATGCAGTAAATATTTCAATCTCAATTCGCGGTATTGCCATTGCTTTCAGCTTCCGTAGTTTTTGACATCTGTGTCATAAAAATTAGCAGAGCATATTCTTGCGTTTTTAGGAGGCTTGAAATAGGACTCTTTTCGTTATTTTGGAATAATGCGACTCCATATTTTTTTACACACTAGATCATTAGGCAATCTGTAATTATTTGAATTAAAATGTAATGTAGTGTAGATATTTTATAAAAATATTTTTGCAGCGAATATGTTTCATAGGAGACATTTCTGTAAGTAGTGTTCGTAATCTATCCTTACCATTTACTCTCGTTCTTGGAGTTAATTAGCTATGGAACTAAATGAACTAAAGATCTTATATGGACTCAAGTGAATTAGTTCATTTGAGTCATGATGACCCATCTCTAGTGCCTCGAACAATAACTAGTAATAGTGAAATCTTTTATACTTTATTAAAATTGTTAGACACGTAATAAAAATAATGTAAAGCTACTAACCGATGAAACGATATTCCATGAAACTTTTTAACCTTTGCATCATATTTTTTGCAATCTACAAATGCACAATTCGGCATTTTTATGTCACGTCAATCACCATCTGTCTACCATAGTCTCCCGCGGATGACTGAAACGAGTTGGCCCTAAAACTGTATTTTTAGGGCCAACCAGCTGGCGTCATTTCATAGTGACTTTGACCGGGTCCTTACGCTAGTAATATAATAAGTCTATGATTCTATGTGATAGCAGTTTATATAAAGATTGCAGGAAAAATAAAACGATGTCTCAATATAGCACACTTCTTTATAAAGATAAAAGATATATTTATTTGCAAAAAACATGAGTACTAAAATAGGTGACATAAGAAAAAGTAAAAACTAGATCTAGCATGTTTTGCCGGTTAGCATGCAAAAAAATTCAACAGGTAAATAATAATTATTACTTAATTCAATTATTACAATGCATTTATATAAATAACAATAACCTCAAATAAAATTTCATTAATCATATAGAAAAAAATATTTTAAGTTTAAATTTAAATCCATTAGATGTCAAAATATGTCAAAATAAAATAAATGTCAGAATAAAATAAAATAAAATTAGCTAAACAATCTATATAAAGAAGATAAAGAAACAGTCAAGCTTATTAATGATTGTGTCAAAAAGTTTTATCACTCAAAAAGTCTTGTACTCGGTAATAACATTTTTCAAGTAGTAAGCTTTTTAGTTTAGCTCTAAACAAATTTTTACTTAGATTTTTGTAGTTTTCTGGAATTTTATTGTAAATCTTCGGAGCCATACATATTACACTGTTTCGTAAAAGTGTTGTCTTAGCAGCATGTATACAAAGCTTATCACCATGACGCCTGTTGGTGTGGCGTGTAAATAGCCCACCATGAGGTGGTTTTCACCGGTATTATGTTAGAACCCTGATTTCGGGTATGAGGAGTCAATTAGGAAAAAGGAGACGCTCACTTACCTATAGAACCATGAGGAGCAGCCCAGCATCGCGATGCCTCTTCGGATTTATTCCTGTTTTACTTTCTTATTTCACGTCTTCATAATAAACGGCCCAAAAAAACAGTTCGGCGGAAAAGTCACGAATTGACAAGGTGGGTTTCTTTTCTCTACCCAAGGCAGGGCCATAGATAAAAATAACCGCTCTTGCGGCCAGCACGTCTTGCAGGAACAGACGGCATGATCCCACAGAATAGTCAGCGCAAAAGGTTCCTAATGACAGCTCATACACATTTCATCCATAAAACCACAGAATAAATGATAACTCTTATGTGCCTAACCATGCTCCCCGCCTTGGAAGTTCGCAGAAGTTTCAAAACAAAAATAAATTACAAACATAATCATAGCAACATAACATAGCATGCACGCAGCATATTTTAAGGTTAACAGAATGGCCAAACTTCATGGCTAAGTCCTAACAACCTAAATTACAACTAAATAATATAAATAATGCAAATAATTATTGAGTAGGAATCGGATATAATTTTACAATAGGATAGGACGCTTAAAGACCCCAAAACTAGTCTTCCCCGTCGCCACTCGAATAACTCCGTCCGACCCGGGATGAATCTCCGTAATTACACCTAATGGCCAATTTAAGGGAGGAGAATCTTCCTGTCCCACAATAACAACAGTTCCGACATTAATAGTATGGCCAGTGGTGGTCCATTTCTGTCTGACTTGCAACGTGTGAAGATACTCTGAACGCCACTTCTTCCAATAAGATTGCACCATACTGTCTAATAACTGTTTCCGCTGGGTAAGACTAATACGCGTGTCAGTTAATGGTGGCGCAGGTAAGTACTGCAATGGTGATGACATTAAAAAATGCGCCGGAGTTATCACTTCGGGATCAGGGTCCGAAGACACAACAGTGAGTGGGCGCGAGTTCATAATGCACTCTATCTGCACCAGAACGGTTTGCATTTCCTCGTAAGTGAGAAGCTGTGTTCCGATCACTCGATAAAGATGAGTCTTTAGACTTTTAATATTCGACTCCCACATACCACCGAAATGCGGCGAACGAGGTGGAATCATTTTCCAATCAATGCGACGCTTAGTAAGCTCGCGCTTTAAGGTTGGATGAAATTCAGAACTAATTAGAAAGGTATAAAGATCATCCAATTGTGCCTTTGCACCGACAAAATTGGTGCCATTGTCCGAATATAGACACGACACAGGTCCACGCCGTGAAATAAAACGACTAAAAGCCGCTAAAAAGGCATTGGAAGTTAGGTCAGAGACCAACTCAATATGAATAGCCTTGGTCACGAGGCACACGAACAAGCAAATATATGCCTTCTGCGAATGTTGTCCTCTTCGACGAGCAAGCGTAATGCGAAGGGGACCCGCGTAATCAACGCCGGTGTGAACGAAAGCCTTTGCTTCGGTGACACGGAAGGAAGGTAAATCAGCCATCTTGGGCGTGGGGTGCGACGGATTCAAACGGAAACAGCAATTGCATTTCCGAACCCTTGCTCTTATCACTGTCCTGGTATCCAATATCCAGAAACGTTGCCGCAAGATCGACATCAAAAGTCCTGGACCAGTATGACAATTCATAATATGGTAGTGTTGAATGATAAGATCCACTATATGATCATGTTTAGGGAGTAAAGCCGGATGTTTAGCCTCAAATGGTAAATCCGATTTAGAAAGCCGTCCTCCAACATGCAGCACACCATCTTCGTCAAGAAACACTGACAAGTTTAACAGCTTCTTAGAAGACAATTTACCCTTCTTGAGCGCGGTAAGATCCTCTGCGAAGTGGACACTCTGCACTGAACGTATCACAAATTTCTCAGCAGTCATAATATTATTAACTGCCCCAGAAGAAGGCGAGATTATTTTAATAAATCGGAGGACGTATAAAACAATCCGTAAAAGTTTGTCCCACCCGGATATACGCTGCGCCAATTCTATCAGAGCCGGGGGTTCACACTGAACCGTTGCAGTCAGCACACTAACTTTGTGCTCAGGCAACTCGGCAGTTATGGTAGGTGAAAAGGCTTTCATAGGCCAATTTGACAGGGGGCTACGAATCCATGATGGGCCGTTCCACCATAAATCATGTGATGCAAGTTGGGAGGGAAGCATCCCCCGGGAAAGACAATCACTTGGATTCTCACTTCCTGCCACATGATAAAAGTTTTCAGGAGGCAGATTCTCTTGACATTGAGCGACGCGGTTACTTACAAACACCGACCAACGATGCGGTGAAGAATGAATCCACGAAAGCGCAATGGTCGAATCAGAGAAAGCATACGTTCCCGCAATAGGTACACGCGCTTGATAAGACTCTTGAACTGTCCGTATTAGTTTGGACATCAAGACGGCTGCACATAATTCCAAACGTGCGAGTGTGGTTACTTTAGTGGGTGAAACCTTTGACTTCGCACAAAGTAATCTCACAGTGATATTACCCACGGAGTCAGTGGTGTGTAAGTATAGGACACAACCATAACCGTTCATACTCGCATCACAAAACGCAACAATAAGCACCGTACAATCGTTAAATACGCCTATATGACGTGGAATCTTCAAAGTTGAAATGAGTGGAAACTCCTGTATGAGCGCCGAGAATTTTCGTATAACATCTCCAATCCATGTTGCATAACCATAGCTCTTTAATAAGCAACTTGGCGTACAAAATGACAGGAGCCATCAAACCGAGGACATCGAACAAACGAGCAACCACAGAAAGTATATTTCGTTTCGTACATTTCTCCTGGACGTAAGAAGTCGTAAAGAAGAAGTTGTCATCGGCTGGTTCCCACGAAAGGCCTAACACCTTCGAGGTATGGCTAGAACCATCATTCAAATCCACTGCACTGCGGTGAGAGTCCGGAAGGTTTCCCAAGACCGCGCGAGAATTACTCGTCCATTTGACCAGGTCAAAGGCACCGGCCTTGAACAGCGCGATTAATTCTTGAGAAAGACGCACGGCGCTGATCTCATCAGCGATAGAATAAACTAGATCATCCATGTACAACCTAGACTCTGCCACCTCAGCAGCTTCCGGGTAATGTGATCTCATGTCATCAGCCAGCTGACGAACAGTTCGCATTGCTAAATATGGGCTTGATTTGAGACCAAAGGGAAGCCGATTAAATTGAAAGGTTCGTACGACTTCGTTCTCCGAAAAACGAAACAAAATCCTAATATATTTACGGTGTTCATACGGAACCAAAATCTGTAAATACATTTGTTTGATATCCGCAGTCATAGCGACTGGAAAAAGACGAAAGCCAAGCAATAGCAGAAATAAATCGGCCTGCAAATTAGGGCCAATATGAAGGACGTCATTTAGCGACAACCCTGTATGCGTTCTCGCACTAGCGTCGAGCACAATTCGAGGCATGGGCTTACCCGGGTGGATGACAGCGTGGTGCGGGATGTAGTATCCTTCCTCCGTCACCTCAGATTCAGCAACCTCAGATAAGTAGCCCTTTTCAATATACTCACCAATAACACTATTATATTTATCCCGTAAATCCGGTGACTGTTTAAATCTCCGCTCCAAAGCCATAAACCGTCTTTGAGCAGCAGTGCGAGAGTTACCTAATTCCTT
This sequence comes from Agriphila geniculea, assembly GCA_943789525.1. NCBI lineage: Eukaryota > Metazoa > Arthropoda > Insecta > Lepidoptera > Crambidae > Agriphila > Agriphila geniculea. The sequence continues at coordinate 12,295,267 of OX038882.1, read as the reverse complement.
CGGGTTCTTGCAGAATGGTAGAGCAACCGAGTACCGACCACCCTCCCCCCGGGTGACCGACGAAACAAACAAATTTTCACATTCTGTCTCCTCCGGACTCAAAAACCTCATGTTAGGTAATTCCTCTAACTGCCAAAACTTTTGCACCATATCATTAAGCGAGAATGCGCAGAACGACGTAGTAGTACTAACAAGAACATTACTTGGGAAATCACCCATCAGCACGTAACCGAACGCGGTCAGCAAAGCAGGAGGCTCACTGGTACCAGATTCGATCCTATTCCCTAAATAAATATATGGAAACAGCTGAGCACCTAGAACGACATCCACCGACCCAGGAACGTTCCAGGTCAGATCGGCGAGGGGAATCCCATTCAAATAACCCATATCACCCGCGTCCACATAATGCGCAGGCAGCTGATCGGTGATACAGTCAATCACTAATGCATGTATAGTGTATTTATTATTCGTATAAACACGGGACTCAATATCCAAATAAACGTATCCTAAAATCGGCCGAGACGCTAAACCAATTCCTTTGACAAAAGAGTTATTCAGTGGAATTATTGGTAAATTAAGCGATTTACAACAGTCAATTGTAATTAAATTATTTTGCGATCCGTTGTCTATTAAACAGCGGATAATTCTTTTATTATTGCAATTTTTAATCTTAGCATAAACTTGAGCTGTTGATAGTAAAATCGTAGAGTTTGGTCTTACTTCCGCACTTAAAGACAATGAAGGGGCACCCGCGGTACCCAGAGTAGTCGGTGTACCCGAACTAGGTGGGGTACCCAAGCTAGATGGAGTACCCAAAATCGGAGAGGTCCCCATAATAGATGGGGTACCCGATGGGGTATTCAAAACACACGGGCTCGATCCTACGCCGGGTGCGGAGAGAGGTGACGATGCCGGCAGCGAGGCGACGGACGACTCCGACGACGGTAAATAAGGCAACGACCCTTCAACGTTAGGTACTTGCGACGTATGAGCGTAAGTATTTTTCCGACCATTATTATTCTTCGTATCGAAATGTAAGAGGGTATGGTGTCGTTTTTTGCATAATTCGCAAGTAACCGACGACTTACATGACGTTACGGTATGTGACCCACTAAGACAACTTACGCAACCCTGTTTCGATTTAATAAAATCAAATCGGGCTTGGGGTGAACTCAAACCTTCAAACTGTGAACAAGCATTAATCGAATGATCACTATTATTACAAAAAATACACGACTTTCCCGACGTGTGAGTAATATTGTCATTACTAGCGACAAATGACTTGTAAGTATTAGGACGGGCTGCCGCGGCCGCGACCGACGATGACGCTTTATTAACACCACCGCTCGAAGACCGTGACGAGTATGAAACATTAGACCGTTCTAAGATTTTAACTTGATCTTGCACGAAAGAGATTAATTCGTTATAAGAAGGAATGTCCTTATGACGCACAGATAATTCGAACGCTTGAATAGTTTGAACATCGATCTTCCTTAGAGCACAATGCAAAAGTATGAAATCGGTCACATCACTGATATTCAGTTGTTTTAAGGCCAACACAGACGCTGAATATTTTTCAATAAAATAATCAAGACTGGCTGCCGTATTCGAACAACTTTTCGCATCGAGAATATTGTTAAGATAAAGTGTGCCTAATGCACGCACATCTTGATATTTATTTACCAAACTATCCCAAATAATATTATAGGTTGCACCCGAGGGTACAATACCCGCGGTAGCCTTAAGCGCGCCGTGGGTTAATTTACCTACTAAATAATGCACGCGCTGCGAGTCAGACAGCTGTTTGTTATTGTGTATGTTGGACTTAAAAGATTCGTAAAATTTAGGCCAATTTTCCGTTTTCCCGTCAAAGCTCGGCAATTCAATCGGAGGAAGCTTAATGGTGCATTGAAGATTATGATCGCCGGAACTATTCGATGACGACGACGGTACAATTACTTGCGACGACTGAATAATATTATTTCGGACGCGCTTTACAATAAAGTACAAATCTTCAAAAGCAGTCAAAGGCTGATAGTCAGGCAGAAATTTCGAATCCAACGTAAGCTTGCGGTCATTTGTGTCATCAATTATGGACTCAAATTGCCTTCGCATTTCATCGATTATTTCTGACTGAGCCATGAAAGCCTCATTATTTCGGGATGCAAAATTCGTTACATTATTTGCAAACCTATAAAGATCATTCATGCGCGAAAAAAGACGTTCCTTTTTTGCTATTAATAAGGTAAGCTGTTTATCGGATAGTTCAATGACGGAATCAACTGAATCCTCACTTGATTTCGAAATTTTTATAAAGAAATTACGCTATTCCAATGCGAGAACAAATTAAAGTTATTACGCTATTTTAATGCGAAAATAAATTAAAAGACTACAAACGCTATTACAATGCGAAAATAAAATACTTCAAAGAAATTACGCTATTTCAATGCGAAATTAAATTAAAATGAATCAACCGCTATTTCAATGCGGAAATACCCTAAAACAAAATCACGCTATTACAATGCGAGGATTAATTTTAAGTAAAATAAATTTATTCCGTAAATTTTGTACCAATTACAAAATGGCGGAGTACGGCGGTAAATACGTAAGTAGTAACTTCGCAAATTTTACCAATTAATACGTAATTATTCTGCGAACATCCAACCTACCGAAATACTTAAAAATTCCTGCTGGAGCATGGAATCCGCTCAAAAGGACCATAAGATGGTGTGGCGTGTAAATAGCCCACCATGAGGTGGTTTTCACCGGTATTATGTTAGAACCCTGATTTCGGGTATGAGGAGTCAATTAGGAAAAAGGAGACGCTCACTTACCTATAGAACCATGAGGAGCAGCCCAGCATCGCGATGCCTCTTCGGATTTATTCCTGTTTTACTTTCTTATTTCACGTCTTCATAATAAACGGCCCAAAAAAACAGTTCGGCGGAAAAGTCACGAATTGACAAGGTGGGTTTCTTTTCTCTACCCAAGGCAGGGCCATAGATAAAAATAACCGCTCTTGCGGCCAGCACGTCTTGCAGGAACAGACGGCATGATCCCACAGAATAGTCAGCGCAAAAGGTTCCTAATGACAGCTCATACACATTTCATCCATAAAACCACAGAATAAAAGATAACTCTTATGTGCCTAACCACCTGTTACGTACAACAATAGAAGATTGACGTGGAAACAGATGTGGATAAGTTTTAACAAAGAGAGCCATTTCTAATATATACAAAGACGGAAGTGTCAGTATTTTATATTTTGCAAAATACGGCTTACAACTATCTGTGGTTTGAAGACCAAACATTGCCCGTAGACACCTTTTCTGCATTTTAAAGATAATTTCTTTATCCGTATAATTTCCCCAAAATATGATGCCATATCTAAGTACAGACTCAACCATGCCATGGTATGCCGTGAGAAGGGTGTCAGTATTAGTCGAAAATGAAAGTCGGTACAAAGCATAAGCTAAACTACTTATTCTTTTACTAATTACAGCTATATGATTTTTCCAATTAAGTTTTCCGTCAATCTGTAGCCCAAGAAAACGCGCAGTTTCAGCTTTGTTTATGCTGTTACCACTATATTCCACTTTAATGTCATGAGCAAACTGAGTCCTTTGAGAAAAATGCATAATATTTGTCTTGTCAATGTTTATTTTCAAATTATTATTTTTAAGCCAGTCAATTATCAATGTCAAGGTTTTATTAACGTCAAGTTCATAGGTGTTAATGTCAGAAAATTTAACGGAAACCGTACTGTCATCAGCAAATAGTGTCATTGGTTGATCAGTTGCATTAGGCAGGTCATTTATATATATGAGAAATAGAAGAGGGCCAAGGACACTTCCTTGAGGAACACCGTACGTTACATTACGAGTGTGCGATCTGAAAAGTTCCTCGGTTCTCGTTTTGTTATTATATCTCGATATTTCTGTTATTTGTTGGCGATCACTTAGATAAGACCTAATTAAGTCTAAAACGTTACCTCGTATTCCACAGGCCTCCAATTTTTTTATTAATATATTATGATCTACGTAATCGAAAGCTTGTGTCATGTCACAGAATATTGTACATACTGGCAAGGTTTTATCAACATTTGACATAACAACTTTTAAAAACTCAAAAATCGCGATGTTTATGGACTTGTTTTGTCTAAAGCCTTTTTGTTCCTCACACAATATGTCAAATTTTTCGAGATAAGCATATGATTCTTTATAGTAATACTTTTCTAATATTTTTGAAAATATAGAAATTAAAGCAATAGGTCTATAGAATTCCATTAATTCTTTATTACTTTTTTTTAACAATGGTTTTATAATACTCAACTTAAGATCCTTAGGAAAGATCCCTGTTTCTATGCTAAGATTAGTAATGTGGCATAAATGTCGACATATTTGATCGCTAACAGATTTTATTATTTTTGTTGATATTCCGTCATGTCCAACACTACTGGTATTTTTACCGACTTCAAAAGGAGGGAGGTACTCAATTCGACCCGTTTTTTTTTTTTTTTTTTTTTTTTTTTTTTTTGTTTTTTGTATGTACACCGATTACTCAAAGACGGCTGGACCGATTGAAATGATTCAAACGTTATTACATTATGTAAACTCCCAAGTTGGTCCCATTTTTTAAAATTTTGAAATCGGTTTATTACTTTTCAAGTAATCTTGAAAAAAGCACGAAAATAGTATGATTTTGTGTGAACTACCTCGATGATCAGTCGTATAACTTCTTTGTTTATGAACTGAATAAGATAATTATTTTTTTGTTGGAAAAGGGATATCTTAAGTGTAGTACTTTAACCGACTTAAAAAAGGAGGTTCTCAGTTTGACCCGCATGTATGTATGTTTCTCCGCGATTAACTCACGTTTGGCTGAGCTGATTTTAATTTCTACCTAAATAATATACCTACACTACCTAATACAAAAGGTACCTACACTAAAAATAAAAAAATAAAAAATTGTTTAAAAAAACAAAAAACCGACTTCAAAAAACCTACCTCTAAAAAGCAAGAAATAATATTCGTAATAATAAAACACGTTTATTGAAGTCGGGTGGGGCTTTTAGAATAAAAAAAAGGGATTTGTACTCCAGCCCCACCCGACTTCAATAAACGTGTTTTATTATTACGAATATTATTTCTTGCTTTTTAGAGGTAGGTTTTTTGAAGTCGGTTTTTTGTTTTTTTAAACAATTTTTTTTTAATTTCGTTATGATTACTTTTATATCTTGGGGTAGGCAAGGGGGCATAAACATTGACTGCTGTTTTCTATCTATGTGAGCAGTTATGTTCCGACCACTTTCAGGGATCGGTTGAATTTTATCTACAAAATAATCATTAAATGCATTTGCGATGTCTAAGGGATTGCTAATATAGTTATCATTTATTTTTATTTTTGTAATATGTTCCTTGGGTTTGTCAAAACGCGTTTCATTAATTATTTGCCATACAGTCTTAGATTTGTTATCAAATGTTTTTATTTTATAATTATTTTGAGCCATTTTTGTCAAACTTATAATTTTCTTAAATAACCTTGAATACGACCTGTATTTATCCTTATTTACATTTGAGGGTTTCGACCTGGAAATCCATAGCAAATGTCTTTTTCTTTTGCTACATATTTTTAAGCCACGCGTTATCCATTTAGCCTTCTTATAGATGTTAATTGTAATTTGTTTCAATGGAAAACACAAGTCGTAAAAAAGTCTAAAAACGTCAATAAAATTACGGTATGCAGAAGAGGCATCTGTAGTGTTGTATATCTCTGGGAATGAATAGCTCTCCAAGCACTTTTTAAATTTTTCTTTATTTTCAGGGCAATAATCTCTAACATGTTTACGCCAAAATTTTACTCTCGGGACATGTTTTACAGGGAATTTTATAACTTGTGCTGTATGATCAGACAAACCGAATTCCAACACTTCAGCCTTACATTTTTTTTTACAATTGTGAGCAAAGTTATCAATACATGTTTTACTCCGCAACCTGGTAGGTTGTCTTAATGCTAATTTATGGTTAAAATTTAGAAGTAAACATTCATCATCATCAACATAAATTATCAAATTTCTAAAAAAAGTTAACATTAGTTTCACTATCGGTCAAGAGATGGCGCTGACCTAAAACTGCAATACTAATTTTATTATTCTACTCTGCAGTGTGGTTTAATGGTGCAATTATGATGGTACGGAACCCTCGGTGCGCGAGTCCGACTCGCTCTTGACCGGTTTTTTTTCTTCTATAGCTGCCTCACTGAAATGTGTGTTACGTCGCGTCGTGGTCCGGCCGCATATAAGCAAAATCTAACTCTCGAGTTTTGATGGTGATCTCTGATTGGTCAAGAAACTCAGTAGTTAGGTTTTGCGCGCAAACTCTAACTCCCCAGTTTCGCGCTAGTTCGATAGTGATCTCTGATTGGTCAACAAACTCAGTAGTTAGGTTTTGCCCGCAAACTCTAACTACTGAGTGCGCATCCACCAATGAGCGAGCTTCAAAATTCAGTTGTCAATTGTCTTTGAACTTGTGTTCAAGGACAATTGACAACTGAATTTTGACACACAGAGACACAGTTGTCTGTGGTAAAATATTTTATTTTTTAAAAATGATTTCTAATCTTCCAAGTTTTTGCGAATATAATCCAGTATACCCAGATCTGAACGCAAAAGCTTTTTTTTCTGCTAAACTAAATATTCCTTGCCTATGAAATTTACGTTTTGTATGGAGAATTTTTAACAAGTTGCATTTTCTATTTTAACATTTTTCACAATTTATTTAACATCTGTGAACGCTATTGCAACAAAACTACTCTGTAAGTGTTTGAACATTAAGATAATTACAACAACCTTGCCTGTAGGCAAGTTATTTTATTCGAGTAAGTTATAAATTAAAATACATTGAAAGTGACTTTTTTTTTGGCAAAAATAACCACTTAATCTGTTGTAATTGTAACTTGCCTAAACTTATTTTTTTAACATATAACATAACTTACTCGAAAAAAATAAGTTACAACATAACTTACTCGAAAAAAATAAGTTTAGGCAAGTTACAATTACAACAGATTAAGTGGTTATTTTTGCCAAAAAAAGAAGTCACTTTCAATGTATTTTTAGATGACTTTGCATTTCGTCGTCGGGATCGTCTCGTCCCCGTCGGGGGCCGGAGCCCCGTCTCGTCAGGGGACGAGAGGGGGGGGGATTTCACGGGGCCGACCCCGTGTCGGCCTCTTCTCGGCCCCGTGTCGGCCTCGTCCCGTCCCCGTGTCGGCCTCGTCTCGTCCCCGTGTCGGCCTCGTCTCGTCCCCGTCCCGGCCCCGTGTCGGCCTCGTCTCGTCCCCGTGTCGGCCTCGTCCCGTCCCCGTGTCGGCCTCGTCTCGTCCCCGTGTCGGCCTCGTCTCGTCCCCGTCCCGGCCTCGTGTCGGCCTCGTCTCGTCCTCGTCCCGGCCCCGTGTCGGCCTCGTCTCGTCCCCGTCCCGGCCCCGTGTCGGCCTCGTCTCGTCCCCGTCCCGGCCCCGTGTCGGCCTCGTCTCGTCCCCGTCCCGGTCTCGTCTCGTCCTCGTCCCGGCCCCGTGTCGGCCTCGTCTCGTCCCCGTCCCGGCCCTGTGTCGGCGTCGTCTCGTCCCCGTCCCGGCCCCGTGTCGGCCTCGTCTCGTCCCCGTCCCGGCCTCGTCTCGTCCCCGTCCCGGCCCCGTGTCGGCCTCGTCTCGTCCCCGTCCCGGCCCTGTGTCGGCATCGTCTCGTCCCCGTCACGGCCCCGTGTCGGCCTCGTCTCGTCCCCGTCACGGCCCCGTGTCGGCATCGTCTCGTCCCCGTCACGGCCTCGTCCCGGCCCCGTGTCGGCCTCGTCCCGGCCCTGGTGTCGGCCTCGTATCGTCCCCCCGTCCCGGCCCCGTGTCGGCCTCGTCTCGTCCCCGTCACGGCCCCGTGTCGGCCTCGTCTCGTCCCCGTCACGGCCCCGTGTCGGCCTTGTCCCGGCCCCGTGTAGGCCTCGTCTCGTCCTCGTCCCGGCCCCGTGTCGGACTCGTCTCGTCCCCGTCACGGCCCCGTGTCGCCCTCGTCTCGTCCCCGTCACGGCCCCGTGTCGGCATCGTATCGTCCCCGTCACGGCCCCGTGTCGGCCTCGTCCTGGCCCTGGTGTCGGCCTCGTCTCGTCCCCGTCCCGGCCCCGTGTCGGCCTCGTCTCGTCCCCGTCCCGGCCCCGTGTCGGCCTCGTCTCGTCCTCGTCACGGCCCCGTGTCGGCCTCGTCTCGTCCCCGTGTCGGCCTCGTCTCGTCCCCGTCCCGGCCCCGTGTCGGCCTCGTCTCGTCCCCGTCCCGGCCCCGTGTCGGCATCGTCTCGTCCCCGTCACGGCCCCGTGTCGGCCTCGTCTCGTCCCCGTCACGGCCCCGTGTCGGCATCGTCTCGTCCCCGTCACGGCCCCGTGTCGGCCTCGTCCCGGCCCCGTGTCGGCCTCGTCTCGTCCCCGTCCCGGCCCCGTGTCGGCCTCGTCCCGTCCCCGTCTCGGCCCCCTGTCGGCCTCGTCTCGTCCCCGTGTCGGACTCGTCTCGTCCCCGTCACGGCCCCGTGTCGCCCTCGTCTCGTCCCCGTCACGGCCCCGTGTCGGCATCGTCTCGTCCCCGTCACGGCCCCGTGTCGGCCTCGTCCCGGCCCCGTGTCGGCCTCGTCTCGTCCCCGTCCCGGCCCCGTGTCGGCATCGTCTCGTCCCCGTCACGGCCCCGTGTCGGCCTCGTCTCGTCCCCGTCACGGCCCCGTGTCGGCATCGTCTCGTCCCCGTCACGGCCCCGTGTCGGCCTCGTCCCGGCCCCGTGTCGGCCTCGTCTCGTCCCCGTCCCGGCCCCGTGTCGGCCTCGTCCCGGCCCTGGTGTCGGCCTCGTCTCGTCCCCGTCCCGGCCCCGTGTCGGCCTCGTCTCGTCCCCGTCCCGGCCCCGTGTCGGCCTCGTCTCGTCCTCGTCACGGCCCCGTGTCGGCCTCGTCTCGTCCCCGTGTCGGCCTTGTCTCGTCCCCGTCCCGGCCCCGTGTCGGCCTCGTCTCGTCCCCGTCCCGGCCCCGTGTCGGCATCGTCTCGTCCCCGTCACGGCCCCGTGTCGGCCTCGTCTCGTCCCCGTCACGGCCCCGTGTCGGCATCGTCTCGTCCCCGTTACGGCCCCGTGTCGGCCTCGTCCCGGCCCCGTGTCGGCCTCGTCTCGTCCCCGTCCCGGCCCCGTGTCGGCCTCGTCCCGTCCCCGTCTCGGCCCCCTGTCGGCCTCGTCTCGTCCCCGTGTCGGCCTCGTCTCGTCCCCGTCCCGGCCCCGTGTCGGCATCGTCTCGTCCCCGTCACAGCCCCCCATGTCGGCCTCGTCTCGTCCCCGTCCCGGCCCCGTGTCGGCCTCGTCTCGTCCCCGTCCCGGCCCCGTGTCGGCATCGTCTCGTCCTTGTCCCAGCCCCGTGTCGGCCTCGTCTCGTCCCCGTCCCGGCCCCGTGTCGGCATCGTCTCGTCTTCGTCCCGGCCTAACCTCTAAAATCTAACTCTCGAGTTTTGATGGTGATCTCTGATTGGTCAAGAAACTCAGTAGTTAGGTTTTGCGCGCTAACTCTAACTCCCCAGTTTCGCGCTAGTTCGATAGTGATCTCTGATTGTTAAAAAAACTCAGTAGTTAGGTTTTGCCCGCAAACTCGTTAGAGTTTGCGGCCCCGGCAGTAGTTATACTGAGTGCGCATCTACCAATGAGCAAGCTTCAAAATTCAGTTGTCAATCGTCTTTGAACACGGCTGTGGTAGAATGTTTTATTTTTTAAAATGACTTCTAATCTTACAAGATTTTGTGAATATAATCCAGTTTTATATTTATTTATTTATTTTATTATTACAAATAAACGTCAAAAAATATGAAATTAATATCTATAGGACCACACGACACGACAACTATTCCGAATCCAATGCAAAAAAGTTTTCCAAATCGGTTCATAAAAATGACCCAGTTCTACTTCCGGTAACAAACATACAACCAAAATGAAAACCTCTCCCTTTTTGAAAACGGTTAACAATATTTGTCCGTTGGAAAGCAGAAAGCCATAAAAGTGGAGTAATATCAAATAACGATTCTTAATTGTGGCTTGTGGGTAGGGAAAAACGTATTTTTATTATATCTTTTACCGTAGAACTCCGTAATTTATGAACTTTAAATCCAAAATACTTACCTACTCAATTCAAAATAAATGCCAACTACATTTTCTTCAGACAAAAGTGTAAATCGCGTTAATTTTTATTTGGTTTGTAAAGGTATTGGATTTTTTATTAAATAGAACCCTCTACAAAGACCTACTGTCATAATTCGAATAACATCACAAGAGTTAATTATGTTAAAATTGCAAATAATTTTGGTATTAGTATAGGAAGTTTATTGTTCGCCGACCTGTTAAATAAAAAATTGTTGACGACAACCTCGAAAGATTAGATAACTAACATCATAAATAACAACATTTTGTTTTACAACTTTTCCGAAAACAGAAAAAAAGTTTTGTCATACAAATGTGCGAACACTGCGAGCACCTGATCAAGTTTTGTATAAAATATTTTTTTTGTCTGTCCAATTAGAGATGAATATCTATCAGTTTGTATCTACACACCACAGTCCTCCGAACTATTTAGTTTAGCAGAAAAATGAACCTTTGCGTACAGATCTGGGTTACTGGATTATATTCGTAAACACTTGGAAGAGTAGAAGAAAAAATACGCTACCACAGTCGTGTTCAGACAGTTGACAACTGAATTTTGAAGCCCGCTCATTGGTGGATGGGAACTCAGTAGGTAGAGTTTGCGGGCAAAACCTAACTACTGAGTTTTTTGATCAATCAGAGATCACTATCGAACTAGCGCGAAACAGGGGAGTTAGAGTTTGCGCGCAAAACCTAACTACTGAGTTTCTTGACCAATCAGAGATCACTATCAAAACTCGAAAGTTAGATTTTGCTTATATGCGGTCCGGCCACGGTGCCAAAAAAGGCTGTAGTTGTGTCAGTAGGCTGTACGGGTGTGTACTTTATGATACCCAAAAGGAAAAAAACAGAGCAATATCGTAAAATATAGCGCCTGTATAATAAACTAGTAAACGTAAACTTACGTCATTGCTCTTATATTAACACTAGTCTCATAAAGTTTAAACTTTGTGAGACTAAACTAATTAATTTCACTAACTTTTTAAAGAAAGGACTTTTTTCTGTGGCACGCAACTCGTACAATCACCCCTCATGTAAATAATTTCATAAAGTTACGTATTTTTTGATGATATAAGCGTGGCTGGGCCAGGCCGCATACGATGTAGCCGGGCCACAAGAAATGTATAACTCGTGAAATATAGTAGTACTAGTTTTTTCCTTTTGGGTACCATAAAGTACGCACCGATACAGCCTAAAGACGTAACAGCAGCCTTTTTTGGAACCGTGGCCGCCACATTACACACCACTAAAATCAGTGTTTATTAACGTTTTCATGAAGTTCCTTTCTCAATATATTGTAGAAAGTTGCTTCTTAGTGATAAGGCCGCCAATTGATGTCTCCTTTCGTATTCGTACTATCCCCGCCAATTGGTAATGCGCTGGAACCTTGTCGCATTAACATCCACGTTGACATGATCCGCAACCAAAAATGTTGTGGAACAAGAAAAATCTAAAAGGTGATCTAATAATATGTTAATTATTAAATTATTATTTTCAATAAGATAGGGTCTCGGCAGGCGTCCGTTACTCGCTCAAGGCCACGCGTTAAATACCTACCGCTCGGCGTATCGTCCACGATACAACTGGCAAAGGGCCGCACGCCCGCCTGAGCGCTCGCACCACCGCACGTTTTCCGCGCTTACTCCACCTTACTCCTCGAAATGCCGAAACAAGTGGATGAGTGTCAAAGTAAAAAAAAACAAATGAAAAATTGTGTTGTTATTGAAATTATACTTTATAGATTAGGTAGGTGTGTACCTACCTAATCTATAAATTATAATTTGTGTGTACCTAGCTAATCTATAAATTGTAGTGTGTGCTACAGCATGTCAGGTTATAATGTTAAACTGCAAAACATCTTTTATTACGTAGGGTATGAAGGCGGTCTCAAGGTCAACATGTATAGTCTGAGGTGCTGTCGTGTGTACCTACTTACGAAATAAATTATTAATGACAATAATTTGATTTCGTAAGAAAGCATAATTTGTAAAAGGTGTTGTAGGTATGACACAAGAAACAAGAACTGTTTACTAAATAACTAAATAGGACAAGAAACGATAAACAACTACAATCCCCGTCAGTTGGTAATGCGCCTGGCGGCCATGATTTTAAGCTTAAAAACGAAACCCTATCTTATTGAAAATAATAATTCAATAATTACTATATTAGATTACCTCCCTAGGTATCAGAATTTTCTTATTTCATGACATTTTTAGTTGCGGATCACGTCCGTTGGAACCTTGTCACATTAACAACCACGTTTGTTAATGTGACAAGGTTCCAGCGCATTACCAATTGACGGGGATAATAACTAGTTACCAATAGTTCGACTTTTATTATTTTTATGTCCCCCATATTTACGTCTACCTAGGTAGGTATAAGTACCTAGTTAGGTTATTACTTAAGTATTATAGTAATGTTCAAATATTATTGTAAGATTTTCTTTAACCATGGCACCTCCGTAAATCGCTTTCATTTTATGATATAATACTACGCAGTTTATTTAAAAGCCGACAACCCTAACGGTGTCAGAAGAGATAAGAGCTACGCGATAGAAAGAGAGAAAACTTCTAGGTGAATATAACTGTAGCAGCTGTAGCGGAGTGCGATCTGAATTGCGCCTTATTGCGTCGGAGCATGAGTCGCTATTTAATTAAATGATGTTGCGGATTGCGGCTTCTGTACTTGTACTATTATATATTCTGTGGTCTCTCTCTCGTGGTATATAAAAAAATTACAATAGTTTTTCGTCTTTGAGGTTAAAAACATGGCTGCCAGGCGCATACCAATTGGCGGGGATAGTAATTTCATTTTGTTCGTTTAGTAAATAATTAAAGTGATACCAATAATTGTTTTTCCATTTAGTTTCAGGGTATAATGGATAAGTTGTTTGATTCATTCGAATCAGTGCCCACAAACAACTTTGCCGAGTTCTCGGCTGGTGTGTTCAACTGGCTAGAAGAATATTGCAAACCGAATTCACTAAGGACTATGGTTCACGATGTGTTGCGAGAGCAAAATTATACGCCTTAAAGATGTTAAACGTTTAAACATCGCCCGAAAATGTTTCTGCAGTGTGATAATAAGTTTTTTTATTGTCATAAAATGCTTGTACATACTTACTAGGTTCATTTCTGGTGACAGTCCATGGAATAAAATGGTTATTAGGGATTAAATAAGGATACGAATACTAACTGAATGAAAGCTACGATCGTCCTACAGATTGTGTCAATGGAGTTGGTATGGTATGAAAATTTAAAGTAGTTACCAGCCCCTTGATTACATAACTCTGTTGCTAACAATGGGGAATGTCCGAAAAAAATCAAATTGGCTGAATATTTTTTAATAGGTAGGAATAAGCTCCCTTAGTAATAGGAAAAAAATTCAGAATTTTCGGTTGCGTGAAAAATTTAAAAAAAGTTAAAGTCTCTTTGACTTCGCAAATACAGGAAAGTAACAGCAGAATGGAGATTATACCTTTGCCATCACCTGCCACAACCACAACATGGTATTAAAAAAAAAAATTTCAACACAAAATGTCAAAACTTTTTTTTATTCTTGTCGTCATAGTGGCAGGTGTTGGCAAAGGTATAATCACCATTCTGCTGTTACTTTCCTACATTTGTGAAGTCGAAAAGACTTTATTTTTTTTAAATTTTTCACGGAACCGAAAATTCTGAAATTTTTTTCTATTACTAGGGGAGCTTATTCCTACCTTTGAAAAAATATTCAGCCAATTTGATTTTTTTCGGACATTCCCCATTCTCGATTAAAACCGCAGTTTTAAGTAAGATAGGTTGTCATATTGGTTCTTATTAAAGCAGCAATGTAATTGCGATTTCTGTCAAAGATGATTGCAACAAAGTTACAAAATCAGGGGGGCTGTTTATTTACAGCTTGCCAAAATGTCTTGAAACGGAATTAAATTATTGATACTGGCAACATGTGGTTTTATCTGCAAAAGGACTCGAATGTTGCCATACATTATAACATTATAATACTAAATGACAAGCAAGTGTCTCCCCTGTTATTTTCTTTACTTTTTTGGCAATTTGTGAAACGATAAATTGGTATATTTTTAATAGTATCTGACATATTTTCTTAACCGAGACTTGTTGTGTTTAGGCTGTTTTCTAGAGATTTGCAAGGAAGCTGAGCGGCATATGGCTGGGTTTCCTACTCGTGACGGAAAGACACTTAACCGAAGTCCATTTCTCCAACGCCATGTCAACGAAAAGCTATTTGACCAATGGGTTATTTTGATCCATGGGTCAATTAACCGAAAAACCAAATGTTTGAAATCCCATTTCACCGATATAGTACATTTCTTCTAAAATTCCTTAAAATCGAAGGTGAAATAAAACAATTTTGTTAAATAAAAAAGTTTAATTTAAGAAAATTATATTTTGATTTGCGAAATATTAAGATCTTTATCATATAAAATTGATAGCCTTGAATTAACATTGTTTATCTAACAAAATTGTTTTATTTCATCTTCGATTACATTATATGGAATCCATCAATAGAAATGTAGTATCGGTGAAATGGGATTTCAAACATATGGTTTTTCGGTCAAATGGCTCATGGATCAAATAATCCATCGATCAAATAGCTTTTCGTTGATATGGCGATGGCGTTGGAGAAGAAATGGTTTTCGGTTAATTATCTTTAGGTCTAGAGTCTTTAGGTCTCTTTCACGAGTAGGAAATCCTATTAGGATGCCTAGTGACGCTGCAAAAGTATTCACAAACACCTGCTTCAATACGGTTGAAATTAAAACGACAGCTAAAGCTACCTCGCTCGCACATTTCTAGTTAAAAAATAAATAAATTTGACACAATATTAAAAACACGACTGCCCTACCAAAAACGAACTAAAAGTTAAATAACAAGTGTCATTGCAGTCGGAGGACCGTTTTGTGGAACAACTTTTAATTACAGAGGAACATGCGTCTAAAGGGTTCCGACACCAATGGCACTTGTTATTTAACATTTAAGTTCGTTTTTGGCTGGACAGTCATGTTTTTAGTATTATTTAAATTTATTCATTTTTATATCATACATTTTAGTAACAAATTATATAGTTTTGGAATGTGCTCAATCGCTCATCAAGGCCTTTCATTTGATATCTATATTGTAATAATTAAAGAATCATTTTTCTTCATTTTACAAAATGGCGTTATATAGCCGACATATTGACTTTCGTCAACATCTATAGCCAATGTCACTCGGGGTGATACATCCAAATCTGTTCAGGCATGCAGAAGTTATGGTGGAATAAAGAAACTCACATACAAACATACATTAAACCTGAACACGATACATTGTTCTTTATTTGGGCAGTCGTGTAAAAAGCACTCTGGTTGTAAATTGATTGGCTTTATCATTATGAAATAATAATTATAGAGAAGCCAAACATATTTTATGTGTATTTTTTTTCTAAACACCTAGAATTATATTTCTTAAAACAATGTCAGAACGTACTACGCGCCATATTTTCAATGTCATTATAATAGTAAGCAAGTTGTTCTAATTGAAGAAGTATGTTTTGTATAACTATTACTGCGTCCACTTTGATTACATTTCTATGTGTACCTAAATAATGTTCATATACAGGGTGCATTTGTAATCACTCTCCAAATTTTAAGGATGTGTTTAGTCCATGAAACTGAACAACTTTCTCCATGAAACATGTGTCGAAATACGCCAAAAAATTTTGGTCATCCCGTACTAAACTGATCACGTGATCTCTTTGATTTGTATGAAAAGTCAATTATTTTTTTACATATTTTACCCTATGTTTCTTAGAGAAAGTTGTTCAGTTCCATGGACTGAACACGTCCTTAAAATTTGGAGAGTGATTTCAAATGCACCCTGTATGTGTAAGGAAGTTAAGTGTTGGAACATTATTACTTACCTACTTATTTTATAATATTGTAATTGTAAAAAATACAAAATAATAATTTTCCAATATAATAATGAATAAGACTAGTTTAAGAGAGTCGCAACTTTAAATAGTGGTATGCATATTTTTGATGATGTGTGTTAATTAGTTACTTACCTAATTGGAAATAGCAAATTTGAATATTAAATTAACATATTATACTGTTATTTTGTTTGTTTTGTATATGTAATAATGAAACTGTGCACAATTATTTCTTTTAAAATTGTTGACCATTAATATTGGAATATGTAACAAATGAATGGAGTGCAATAAAGCATGGTTTACCGAATGAATGAATTTATTGATGGTAAATATTTTAGGGTTATGAAATTGCATAGTCTTAAGACAATATCTAGTGCCTTTAGTTAGTAAGTGTTTGCCAGGGTACGGTTCATAAAGAAACTGTTAGAATTGAATATATAGATTGTTATAAAATTCTGACTTTTATTATTGTGTTATCATATCAATATCAGCCGCACGACACCCACTGCTGGGTATAGGCCTCCCCCAAGGATATCCACGACGATCGGTCCTGCTTGGCCCGCATCCAGCGGCGCACCGCGACCGCGCACCCTCACGTCGGTCCACCTTGTCGGGGGCCTACCCACGGAGCGTCGACCGGTGCGCGGTCGCCATTCCAGAACCGCCCCGCCCCAACAGCCGTCGGTTCTTCTCGTTATGTTATGTGTCTTTGTGGAAGTAATTTAAATTATCTTTGTATCACTACTTTCTATCGCGAGTAGGGAATACTTTGTATTTTGTCTTTTTCGCGCCGGTCGGACGGTTTTTTAGATCGAATTGACGAGAGTTTAATAAAAATCGGTGCAGGTATCTACAGGGTGGATTTTTTGAGACGGTACATTAAGGGCAGGTAGGTACCTTAACCGTAATAGTTTCATGAAAATGTTCCTAGGAGACCATCTATAACTTTTTAAGATATTTTGAACCGCATTCACAAATTTTGGAAAAGTTTACAGTCAGCAAAAAAAAATGATAAAATACAAGAAAAATACGTCAATCGAACCTATTTCATGTGGGGATCAAAAGACACAAGGGACAATTTAAGGTGTGAGTTCTAGAAATGGCAGATATCGCCAAAAACTTTTCCCATACATTTTGTACGGTAAAACAATAAATTCAATTTGAGTACAGAAACCACTTTTTTAGTTCTAATGTTGTAGAAGATTATCCCTGCGTGAGAAGCCGTTGTTGTGACTTACCGTAGTTTCTGTACTCAAATTTCAGTTGGCGTGAAATAGCCTGGAATGAAATAGGTTCGATTGACGTAATATTTTTTTTGTACTTTATAAGTTTTCTGCTGACTGTAAACTTAAAAAAAAATATGAATCTTAAAAAGTTATGGATGGTTTCCTAGGAACGTTTTCTTGTAACTATAACGGTTAAGGTACCTGCTCTTAAGGCTGTACATTTGCATTTCAACGAAATTAGTGTTTTTCCAATGAAGTTATCTAAAGAATGAAATCATTACTATTGATGTAAACTTTAGTTTTAGGAAGCGAAAATCTTAAATTATTGCCGTATAGAGAGAAAAACAATAAATTGTCAGTTATTTTAAAACGAAGACAATCTGTTCAAGTGGAATTTCAAATTTGCTTGTCAGAGGTATTTTTCAAAAATGTTTCAGCTGTAACAAATAATAATACGACTCATATTTATTTTTTCACTTATTGTTTGTATTGTCAAGGAATTCCCTACAGAGAGAAAATTTTAAAAAATGCTTTTAATCACAGAGAAATTAATTAAAAAATGCTCAAATTGATACACTTTGACGTGTTTTTTTACTGGTATTTACAGAATCTAAAGTAATTTTTAATTTTTCTTAGGAATAATGAGGTATTTGTCTAATGTATTGCATGTTTTGTATATATTTATATCTATTTAATAATTTAATAGGAAATTTCAAAGTTCGCCCTCATTACGGCTCGCGCAGAGTTGTTTTGATCATTTGTATTGAAAATTTAAAAATGGACCGTGGTGCGCCGTCTACAGCCTTAATGTACCGTCTCAAAAATTCACCTGTATAGTGGTAACCACGTAATTAAGGATACCATACCAGTCGATTTTGATACAAACGAGGTAACTTTAAAGCCTTGGTTCTCCGCCAAGGAATGACCGAGCTGTGGTCTGATGATGGCCATCCAGGGAGTGAAAGATGGAGATCCAGATCGCTGTACCTACACATCCAACTGATCCTGCCCCCTACTCTCGGAAGGGAATTAACGAGATCGAGTTCACATCAAGATCGAATAAACGTCACAAATCCGTTATTTTGGTACATTGAAAACGGTTGCCATAGTCTCCATTGTAGTGTAGTCAAATTAGGTCGAATTTGCAAAAAGTTCGGAAGTAATTCGTGTAATTGTAATATTTTTTTATGGAATCATTAGAAGACATGAATATAAGTTTCCTCCGAGTTTGCACCATTCCTGCTATGTACGGAACATCGTTTAATATTAGGTATTAACATTAAAGTCCCAATATTTTTTAGATATAATATAGGTATTATATCTAAAAAATATTGGAGGCAATAACAGTTTCTTTTCATGTTTTGTTACAATTTTAATTACCTATCAATGCATACCTAGCTTGTTTAAATCAGATAAAAAGTTACCGAGATAATTGACAAAATCTAAACCTAGGAGCGCCACCTTTGTGACGTCGTAGGTACTTGTTCCACTACTTTAGCGAGGAACAAAAAGCGACTTGATGATCAGAAACGCATACGCAACGCTAAAGTAGTGGAACAAGTAACTACGACGTCACAAAGGTGGCGCCTCCTAGGATTAGATTTTGTCAATTATCTCGGTAACTTTTTATCTGATTTAAGCAAGCTAGGTATGCAATGATAGGTAATTAAAATTGCAACAAAATATGGAAAGAAACTGTTATTGTAGGTATAATATTTAAAAAAAAATATTGGGACTTTAATTTTAATACCTAACATTAAACGATGTTCCGTACATAGCAGGAATGGTGCAAACTCGAAGGAAACTTATATTCATGTCTTCTAATGATTCCGTAAAAAATTACAACTACACGAATTACTTCCAACCTTTTTGCTAATTTGACTATACTATTGTACCGTTTTGACGTTTACTCGATAGCAATTCGATCTCAGATTCTCGTTCGTGTATCGGGACGGGAGTGACAGCAGCAGTTAATCAATCAATGAAAAACTGTTTTTTTTAATAAGTTTACTAAAGTTAAATAAACTAAACAGGCCAACTATCAAAACTAGAACTATTTAATACAATAATGGTACCATATGTTTTAATACTTAATGGTCTATGAGAGTTGTACCGAGTTGACACCAAGTCTAGATAGGTTGGTAGGTACACAATTTTTCAAGATTAGTAAAATACTCTAAAACTTTAAAACAACTGGATGTTTAATAATTAATTCTGTGATGACATGACACTACTAATTCCGACTTCACGACTGGTAGGTACAAACAAAGTAGCAGTAGCTTTTGATTTTTTCTATAAATCCTGTAAAGTTTATCCAGGATAATCCAGTCATACAAAATCATGTATGTAAGTAGGTACATCATATGACATCATGTAGTACCTATAGTTTGGCCTCCTCTATGGCCGTAACAAACCGATGCTAAAAATATATAACCAGCCTATCGTCTGTCGCAATCGCACTTCTTTTTGGCACAAATAAAAACTTCCAAAGAAATATAGCAATGTGTCACACACATCCATCTGCCATTAGCCCCCAGTTCAGTGAATAAGTAGGCTTTATCTAAGTGAGCATACTCCATATCGTAGTCCCTATCATAACGTGATTGTGGACAAATGCTCACTTATTTTCAATTAAAAAATCTATGAATTTTTTTGCTACAAGGTCACGTAATTGGGTTCCGTGGGCGGTCGTAAATAAATATGTAACATAGGCATAAATATTACACTTATATTTAAAAACATAGGTACGAGGGTGGATCCAAAAGTTCGCGGCGGCGGCGGCGGCGGCCTAGTGAAGAAAACAAATTATAAAATACGTAAGTAGGTACAGATGCCGGCATATATATTGGCAAGAGAATGAAAGAGACAAAAGATGCGCAGTAGCCATAAACTTAGTGTTTATGGCTACTGCGCATCTTTTGTCTCTTTCTTTCTCTTGCCAATATATATGTCGGGCAGTACACAAAGGTATTTTTACTTATCGACATAATCTCCATTTTGCTCTATGCACTTCTTTCACCGTTCCGGTAAAGTCTTGATCTCCGTTGAAAAAAATAAACTTTAAGACCTTCAAAATGTAACTCACAGCGGATTCTTCTTCATCATTAAGTAGTCGTAAATTTTATTCCACCTCGAATGTCTTTCAGGTACGAGCGTTTGATGATGAACGCAAGTTTCATTAATAAATCGATCTAATAAAATACTTAATCACGTTAAGTTGTGAAAATTTATCATTGTTGGTCTTCTATAGAAAATCCATTTTTGCTGTTAGCGCTGACACCTTGTGAAAGTCCTTATCATTGACAATCATATTTTGTGTTTCTGATGATGATGAAGATGCCTATGATCTCAGCTATCAGTCTGACTTTTGATCTTGGGTCTCCCAGTATATAGGATCTTAATTAAATCACATATTTTTTCGATATTGTAGTCGGTAGTCGACGTTTTGGAGTGGAAAATGGAGTTGTCTTCAATGCTCTCCCGTTCACGTTTTAATTCAGCTGATCTCTTTTTAGGGTTCCGTACCAAAATGGTAACAAAGGAACCCTCATGGTATGACTCAATCTGTCTGTCTGTCACAGCTGGATATCTCGAGAACTACTAATGGTATCAACTTGAAATTTGGAATAGTGTTTAAGATGACATTTGCCCAACTATTTTGCAAATAAGAAAGAAATAAAAAAAAATATTTACAACAGCGACTGAAAAGGGGTCTTAAAAATTTGAAGTGAGGTGACTAGGGCATGTGGGGTATCATATGAAAGAGCGCTGTTTGCACATTTTAAAACATTTTTTCTTTTTTCTTAGGCCGCATAGTTATCGACTTATGATGAAAAATGTAAAAAAATACCGTCCCCCCCCCCTTATCTCCGATGTTTGCAAAGAAAAAAATCTGAAATAATTCTATGTGATAGTAGTTTATGTAAAGATTACAGGAAAAATAAAACGATGTCTCAATATAACACACTTTTTTAGAAATTCAAAAAACAAACAAAAATTCTTTAGTTTCACTACCAGTCAACAGATGGCACTGTCCTAAGAATGCTGACCTAAGAAAAAAAATAGTTCCACTATCGATCAAGAGATGGCGCAACCTAATATTAAAATAATAATTAGTGGCTGGTTCTAATATAATTACCTACTATTTGCCGTACGAATAAACTAAGAATAAGTTCCTACTTAGTAATATAAACAGTTTGCAATGTGTTTTTCAGTCACCATAAGCAGCTATGGTTAAGATTTGTAAATTAACTGTCCGCCTGTTCGCCCTTCCACCTGTCTGCCGTTTATCCTATTTTTTTAAAGACTGTACTAAAGTAACATATCCAAATATATTTATGATTGTACGGAACCCTCGGTGCGCGAGTCCGACTCGCTCTTGACTGGTTTTTTGTATGGCGTAGGTACGATGGGGTGGATGATGCTGATGTATTCGCCACGTATTCGTGAATTTCTTTTGGCGTTAACCCTTTCTTAAGGAAAGGAGGTACGTACCTTTATAACCACACGTTTTTCAACTTTGACCATTTTGCAGAAATACTGCACAACTGCACGCACATCTGCAATATTGATATTCGCCTAAAAATTATCGTAAAAAAAATTTCTTGCTACACCTTTCAAAGTTTTCTCATCGACTATTGAAAGACTAGCTAGAGTAAAATATGAGGGTACTTTAAAAATTCTAGGATGGTCCCTGCAATGTCAGACCACGAACTTTTGGATCCACCCTCATACCCAATATAAACAATTCGTACCTAAAACTACTGAAAAATACTCGTATTTCTTCTTACGGAACTGGGACCGTACCGGCTAACGAATCGAGCTGCGGAAAATTTGCTAAGTTTCAAATTAAAACAGATAAATCGAAGTTAGGAATTTCGTATTGTACTATTTGTTGAAGTTATTTGGAAGATGTTGATGTTTGTGTGACCTCATGAATTAGGGTTCGCCATTTTGGCCCAATTGGGACTCGATTTATCTGTTTTAATTTGAAATCCGGCAGGCTTTTCGAAGTTCGATGCGTTAGCCGGTACGGCCCCTGGTCTCGTAGCAAGAATATAAATTCTTCGTAGCATCGGTTACGTAGCATCGGCTTCGTAGACGGCCGAAGAGAGTTTAGCGCGTCAAATGAAATATTGGGGTATTGGAGAGAGGAGGGCCTCAAATTCTAATTTCATTTAGGTGTCACAGAACCTTGCAAAATGTAAAATGCATGCGCAATGAGTACCTACATGTTAAACCAAAATCTGACTAATATCTATGCATCAAATCAGTTAATTTTCGAAACGCACATAAAAAAGGAAATTTTTAAGACACATCCATTCTTCATTTCAAGTAGGTACAAATCAAATCTCATATCTTAAAAAGTAACTACAAAGTTACTTAATGTAAAAAATAAATAATAAGACTAGTAGTAGGTTATACTCGTTCGCTTTCTGTAGGTTGAGAAAGTAACGTGACTTCACCCATCGGGTAGCTCTCAGTTCTTCTGACGGCGGCCATGTTTTTGGCCCGTTCCCTAGGGGTGCCACAGCATAGCCGCTTGAGCACGCAGGCGTAGCACATGAGTAAGGACAGCATGAGCAGCAAGCCCACTACGACAGTCACCACTAGGAGTATGCGGAGCTCGCCGTTCGACTCCACACCACTGGAGTTCCGTCCCATGGTTGCGAACCAGCAGGTTTTCATCTGGAAAGTCAAATAAATCCGGTATTTTAATGTCTTTTCGAACATACATCTTGACCATAAATAAAGAGTTGACAAAAATTGAGGGCGCCACTTTCTATGTAATCATGTCAAAATTGGGTGAATCAACTTTTTGTTGTCTTGTGGCATTTCTTAAAATATCTACGTGAACCATTTTTATATGAAGTTAATCTGTAGTTGCTTATACTCTCAGCTAATTATCTTATAAGAAAACTTAAAAGACATGAAAATTTTTATGTGATTTTAAAGAAAAACATAGGTGACCCAGGAGACAACTCCTATTTTTCATATAAAAGCTGGGGACAACATTGTCCCCTGGGTCACCCATGTTTTTCTTTAAACTATTGATTATTTTTGTACAAAACTAAGTATGTTTTATTGGCAATGAATCTAAATATCGTAAAATAGAGATTTTTTTACAAAAGAATTATCTAGTTTTGTTTTAATTTATAAAAATTTAAACATGGGACGATTTTTTCCTGACAAAAAAAAGTTGATTCACCCAATTACGAATAATTTGGCAACACTGACTAAATTTTGTACTGAAAAACACTCACATAATATGAAAATATACAACTCTTTATGGCCAAGCTGTAACTTAGTATTTGTTCAGTCCTGTCAGGGTGATTGGATTGGAGTGTAATATATTTGACTAATAAATTAGGCATTTGTTAGGCAAATACAGGGTGCATTTGTAATCACTCTCCAAATTTTAAGTATGTGTTCAGTCCATGAAACTGGACAACTTTCTCCAAGAACATGTGTCGAAATACGCCAAAAAAATTTGGTCATCCCGTACTAAACTGATCACGTGATCTCTTAGTTTTGTATGAAAAGTCTTTTTTTTTACATATTTGACCCTATGTTTCTTAGAGATAGTTGTTCTGTTTCATGGACTGAACACATCCTCAAAATTTGGAGAGTGATTTCAAATGCACCCTGTATAATCGGGACAAGAGTTTATTTATAATGCGTTAACAGAAAGTTCTTAAGTTTTATTGAGTGGGATTATTTTGTCGTTTGGGATAAAGAACTACCTAAAGAAAATACCTACCAAACCTACCACGTAAAAAATCGGGTCCAATGCGTTAACTTCCAATACTTACCTAGTCCTACATAATAAGTAATATCAAAGAATTTTCAGTAAACGTTACCGAACTGAAATGACAGTGGCTCAACATAGGTATTTTCGCAGAATCATGTTTTATTATCTCAATAAATACCTAAATCAAGGGGTCAATGTCGGTCGTGATCAAGTAGGTATACTTTTACGATTCTTTGTTATTGGATACATAGTTAAAGCTAGCGTGTAAAGAAGATATTATTTTGTTAGATTCTTTATCGCCGGATCACAAATTCTCTTTTAAAATTCATTCATCATCAGCCATATTAGTGTCCCCATTGCTGGTGCACTGCACAGGCCTTCACTAACGTAACTGGTCCACATGGACAAGGAGGATAACTCATTACGTGGGCCCAATACGCATTGGTGGGTGTTAGCGAAATGCAGTCGGAGGCCAACGACTTAGACTTTTTAGCAATTTGAAAAATTATTAACATTTTATTTGTTATATTTTCTATGTAGGTAGGTGTAGTAAATACGAATGGAAGTAAAGCACTATATTAGGTATCACTCGAAAGAAGGTGCGATGTATAACTCCCTGTGTATGGCCATTATTGGCTTCGCTTATGGTCTCAAACTACACCCTCCCTCATCCCTCGTTAGTTATAGCTCACTGTCTCCCCTCGTGTGTACAAATTATAGTAAGTAATTACTTACCTACATTGTACAGTACAATGTAAATAAGTACTATTGTTAGCAAAATATAAGTACCAATAAATCCTATTAACCCATTGCATGTTAAAATAACGTAATGAAATAAAATGAGATAAACAAAGCGAATATATTTCGAGCGAATATATAAGCGATTGATATTTAAACAAATTACGCATATTTTACATACATTTTACCGAGCGATTGGGGTATTGAAGCCTGTCGGTACTTACGAGTACTTAAATTATCCCTTTCACTGTGTAAGTAAGTAAACAAAACTAGGAAGTAAGAACTTTGCCTTTGTAAGTATTATTTTAAAGCTACGACCTTCAAACGAAAACTTCGTGACATTTTGGGAGGCGTTTGCACATGTCATAAGCAGGTACTACTTTAAGTTATTTACTTTATTTGCTTACATAGGAGAAGAGAGTTCCTACGACAAGAATTTATCATATTCCCAAAGAGACAGAAAAAATATTTAAGCCTCACCTTTCATAGGTAAGTACTTCTAGGGTCTTAACTTTACTAGTGGCTGAAAGAAGTGCGACCGGTGGTAGTGGAGAACAAACGGACAGGCGAAAAACGGTACACACATACGAAATCATTTTTGCCCAAGCTGAAGCAGAGACGCTTCGCGCTCGGTCGGCCACTTATACGTAAGTAGTTAGAATGGAGAATCAATTAATCTTTATCTATGAAATCTAACGTTTATGAGATCGAACTTTTAACAAATCGACAAGTAATAACATCGAAAGTGAAAAATGTTTGTTTTTATTTTCGTTTCTATCTTTTTAAAACTTTTTAAAAGGACCTGTCGATTTGTTTGTGATTAAAATATCGATTATTTTATAGATGAAGTTTGTATAACTATACTAGCCAGCTGTACTTGGCAGGTAGGCAAAGGAACTTATTATAATAATGTATTACAATCGTGAAAATTTTAATTATCCACAAAATAATAATAAGTACCTAGGTAGGTAATATAGGTATATTATTATTATAATAAAATAACATACCTACCTGTATAAATAAAAATAATAAATAAATAAAATGAACCAAAACTAGAAAGTTGTACCTATATTTTCAGAAGTGATATGATGAAACATTCGTTACCCGCACCGAAGATATAAGATCGATCCTCTTTAATTCAACAAGATTACGTCCCGGACGCTTCAGTTCCCAATTAGATTCCTTCCAGGGTTCCTTGTCAAATAAGGGCAATGCGCTAGATCACGCGGAAAATATCGCCAACTTTCATGACAGTGTAATTATAAAAGATGTTGGCGAAAGGAGGACGTTATCAATTCGTCGATTCATTTTTGCACTGAATTTCGAATTTAGAAAATTTTTCCAGGAAAACCTTAGATTTACCCCGTCGTAGATTTAATTCACCTAAGCCAAATCACCTGGTTGAATTAAGTATACCTACCAAGTATACTTTAACTAGTCCGTACAGTCCTGTGATCATCGTTCTTTCGAGTGCACCCGAGATATTTAGAGGCGAATATAGTTAGAGGGTGTAATAGCTACTTCCAACCGAGGTAAGCATACTACTTTACATCATTCATGCGGGTAAATTAAATAAAAATATAAATAAAACATATAATTGTACAAGGTTATTTTTAGTTCATTGAAAACTTCTCGTGGGGTTGATCAGACCATTAAACTAAACCACTTTTATTATGGGACCAACCTCGAAATCACGAAAAAAAATCAGATGTTCCATACAAAAATACAATGCCTACTCCATCGAAATGTATGAAACAGATTTGTTTTCGCGATTTCAAAATGAATCTTATCATTTTATGAAAAAAAAATTTGTTCCACCAAGGAGTTTTGCATAGCTTGAACTGAAATAAAATTTGATTTTTTTTTTTCAGTAAAAAATTTCGTCTACAATTCAAGCATTTAAAACTCCTTAGTGAACCAATGTCTTTTCTTATATTATTATAAACTGACGAAACTTTTTACTGAAAAAAAAAAACAATGAAAATGACGGCATTTCATTTCAGTTCAAGCTGGGTATGCAAAATTCCTTGGTCAAACAATTTTTTCATACATTTCGATGGAGTAGGCATTGTACTTCTGTATGGAACAGCTGATTATTTTTCGTGATTTCGAGGTTGGTCCCATAATGAAAGTTGTTCAGTTCAACCCCACGAGAAGTTTTGAATGAACTAAAAATAACCCTTTAACGTTTTATTTTTATTTCTATTTTTATTTTTATTTAATTTACCCGCATGAATGATGTAAAGTAGAATGCTTACCTCGGTTGTAAGTAGCTATTACACCCTCGAACTCGGGTGCACTCGATCCATTAGCGCCCTTTGCGAGCTGCGCTCGCACGGGCTAAATTGGATCTTGTTCTGTAATAGCTCACTTACGTCCCTTGTGTAACAAACTACTATTATTTGAAGGTATTTCATAATATTTATATATATTATAACATATTTGCTCGGGTCTCTTATTACACTAATTTCAATATCGTATTGTATCTCATTACGAACTTGTGCGGTAATGTAAAGTAAAACGCACGGTTTCCTTGATAAACCCTGCGTTTTACTTTACATTACCGCACGGTTTATCAAGATGCTTCGTCTAAAACGAACGGTACTTTTTTAAATCTTAGCAAAGAGTTTTTATATCAGAAAAGAGGTCAACATTTTATGAATAAAATTAACTTTGGGAGATAAAATTTAATAAATAAACATTTAATTATTTAATTTAATTAATGTTGACAATAAATTACAACCATTTATCTGTAACAAAAACACAAAAATATTAATTTACTTTATTAGTAATACTGGCTGTTTTTTAAAGCTTTATTTTTGATACCTTAAAAAAAGCGCTGATGCGCGCGCATTGCTCATATTTTTTTTGCTGTATTGTTTTTATTTGAAAATGTCATCAAGTAGTGATGAATGTATTAATTCAACACCGCCACAAGTCTCAGAAGCAGCAAAAAAGGCTACTCTAAGCCTCTTGCCCGAAAAATTGACCGATAAGATACTTACAAGCGTATCAAAATTTAATCATATGGAAAACAAGCAAAGGTGCAAAGTCCGAGTTTTATTTATTTCCTCGCAAATATGTTATAAAACGTCGTATAACATACGTGCGCTTTGATAATTACAGCCTCTGCTTTCTTGTACCCCTCGCCTACGGCTCGGGCTAGCTATATCGCCTCGGCTGTAATTTTCAACTTACCGCACTTATATCATAATGTACTATTACTAGTTACAAATAAATATACCAAGTGACAATAATTAAAAACTATTAAGTAAGTGGAAGGATTTGATTGATGGGTAATTATAAGTATCGTAACTAGCGGCCGCCCGCGACATCGTCTGCGTGGAAGGTTTTTTTTGCTATCCCTCGGGAATAATATTTTTTTTTCAGACTGAAATATGATGATCGGTTCATTAGTTGAGACGTGAAGGCGTAACAAACAAACAAACGTACTTTCCCATTTACTTATAATATTAGTAAGGATAAGGATGAATGATAATTTAAAAATAATGGTATGATGAAGAATGTATGTATCAAATTGATATTATTATTTAAAATATTTATGGTTTCTGCTAATAGTCAATTAAAATTAATTATTTTTAACCTATATGTAATCTTTAATTTTATCATTTAGTTAATTTAATTAACAGATTAATTTTAAACAAAATTCAACATTTACCAACCGTTATTGGTAAAACCTAGCATGTGCCAAACTCTAATGGTAAAAGCCCGAAAAATTAAAGGCTCTTTTGTTTAAAATCCTTACATTTGCCAATTCATTGGTAAATCCTAAGATTTACTGGTAAAACCTATGATTTGCCAATATACGGGCTTTTATACTTGTACTATATTAGTTATTCTGTGCTTTTACAGTAACATAATACTTATACACAATAGGTAATTGAAAATCCAAGCGTGTGCCACTTATCTAGGCTCTCAGCCCCCCTACTCAAATGGCCACTTTTCTATTCGTTCGCTAAGTTAAAGCTTAAAAATAAGCAATTAAACGATCAAGTCACACGCCGCAAGTTTATGTAAATCACAAACATTGTTGTATTGTAAGGATTTGACAAACCTACGACACGTTATTTTGGAGTTTATAGCTTATTTTTAATTTTTAAGTTAGCGAACGAATAGAAAAGTGGCCATTTGAGTAGCCCCCCAGGTGTTTTGTGAGACGATTACGTATACGAAACATTGTTAATAAAGTTCCATTGTGTCCTGCACTTGCGTTAATTAAAACCGTTACGACCTAATACTTCTCACTCCATTAACAGTAATAGCATATTGTACAAATTATCTTCACAGATAAGTCTATGTCCTACGCCAAAATGTGCTTACTTTGAAATAAGATAACAATATCAACTCGGAATTCACTTGTGTAAATTCGAGTCGTACTTAACGGGTCTCCTAACTAGAACAACGCTCGATGTTTGCTCGGCGATCCCGTAGAGACTGTGCTGAAAATTGGACTACGTAACGATACGAAACGTATCAAATGTAATACCGTCGCTTCCCATTTTCTGAATTTAACTTTACGAGGTCTCTTCTTGCTAGGATTTCTGAATTTAAACAGATTCGACAACCTACGAAATCTTTCAATAATTCTTACCTAGAATGATGGAAATTACATGGAAACAAACACCTCATTATCCTAGTTGCCTTAAAATTAAGTTAAGATAAATTAGCGGTCGGGGTGCTTACATTTTGATAGATAAATTAAAGGTCTGATTTGTCATTCAGTTCAACCTCCAAAAATTATGTTCGGTCCACCTACCTACACTCTCTAAGTCTAATAGTATATATTTAATTATTTAGTATATAATATTTTCAAGTAGGTATTACTATAAAATGCAAACGTAGGAAATAAACAACGAGTAATTTTACTAGAAAAAAAATACAACTCGTTACCAGGATCATATTCTCAGGCGGGAATCGACTCGGATCGGAAGTGACTCGGTAACTCATGTGGAAGAGCATTGGACCGGACTTCCAAAGGTCGCGAGTTCGATTGCCGCCTGCCTGAGAATATGATCTGGTGACTAGTCGATTTTTTTCTAGTAGATATATTATCATTGTGCATGCTAAATATCAAATTTAATAATTTACTGAAAAAAAAAACTTTTTTATAAACAACCCCATCGTGTTTGGGCTCGTTACAATTTATAACCCTAATACCCTATCTATACCTATACTTATAGGGTATTAAGGTTATAAATATTTACGGAAGAGTTTATTGTTTACTTTTTAGTTTGTTTTTACTACTCTGTTTTAATGTTTTTAGTCCAATTTTTTTGTAATAATTTAGTCCGTTTTAAAAACGTGTTTTTAAAAAAGTTTTTTTTTTCAGTAAATTATTATTTTCTGCTTTTTAGTTAACGAGCTATGACTAAAAATATACCATCTCCTACTCTCGCACTCTCACTCGTCAAGACGATTCAAACGAGCCCAAACTCGATCGGGTTGCATGGTTTTATTAAACGGTTCCTGTGTCCTTCTTCCGGCTTCATCATCAGATCCTGAAAACTATTTTTCAACAAAGAACTCGTCAAGACGATTCAAACAAGCCCAAATTAGATGGGGTTGCACGGTTTCAATATTGAGTTCCTATGGCATGGCCTTTCAGCTTCATCATCAGACCCTGGATCTCATCTCCCATTAGAGAACTTATCAAGACGATTGTAACGAGCCCAAACACGATGGGGTTGTATGGTTTCATCATAGAGATCCTATGGCCTTCTTCCGGATCCATCATCAGATCAGCTCAATGACACCATAATATTACATTGCCTTCCAGTTCTGACCTATGTTCAAAGTTTCAAGTTTCTAGCACATTTGGAAGCTAGTACAAAATCGTTCACAAACTTTGCGGAGAAACGAACGAACACACAAACAAACAAACATACAAACGAGAAAGCAACCTAATAAAAACGTGTTAAAAACGTTGTTCATTGGTATCTAGAACAAAGACTGTAACACTTATAGCGACATTTCATATATTTATAGAAGTCTCTTTCTTCCAGCTTGAGTTGAGGTTAAAATAATAACTGGTTACGAAACAATTAGGGAGAAATTGCTTCATGTAACGAGTTTCTCGAGTTGCCTTTGTATCCATTTTCACCGCACGTACTGTTTGGTCAACTCGAATAAATATAGCTGGAAGCCTCAGAATTTGGTCTGAGGCTGGAAGCAATATTCTTGATTGCTTCATGTCAAAGAAGATATTTCTATAAAAGATTCATACAATGCAAAGTATAGCTTCGGAAATAAGGTAATTAAATCGAAATAGGTTCTAAAATGTATCTTTTGATAACGTAACGAATAAATAGGTAATAAAAATAATATTGTTATTTTGTTACATGACGAAGCAGGCATCAGTATTTTGTTTACAAAGTATTTATATAGAGAACTCTTTAAAAACCAAATACAAAATTTCTGAATTAAAGGTATTTTTTCCCAGATATTTACTTGAATCTAAAAAATATGTAGACCTTGTCCTGTTTCCTGAAATAATGTATAGTTGTCTACTTAGGTATTTAATTCCTCGTTTTGACTAGACGAGAGAGTTCAGTACCCCTATCACAGGGATGTCGAACCTTTATGTATCAACGTGCCATTTTCCTGAATTTTATACTTACCTTTAAACGAGCAAATTTTGTACATTTATTTATATGTGATCACAGAAATATACCTATATTTCTGTGATCTCGGAAACGGATCTAACGATTTCGCTGAAATTTGGTATATGGGGGTTTTCGGGGGTGAACAATCGATCTAGATTAATCTTATGTTTGGTAAAACACGTGTTTTCGAGTTTTCATGCGTTTTTCTTTCGACGCAGAATATAGTCGCTAATTTCATCCGGCCGGCCACTGTCTGGCTGGTCCAGCGGGTTAAGACGCGGAGGACAAGAAACAAGTGTTACAGGTTCGAATCCCGCTCATTGACTTACTCTTGTTTTTTTTATATGTTCAAGTTTAAATGTATATTTTTAATTTTTATTGTTTTTAGACAAGTTTAAAAAAATGTAAGTAGTTGATGTTTGAGATAACAATAAATAGTAATAGCCGAGCAAATCTCGGTCGCCCAGATATAGTTAATATTAAATGAGGTCATAGTGCCTATGTGCCTTCAAGTCGTCGCGTAGTAAATTTTGTGATCGGTGACGTGCCCGAAGCATTGTGTCGCGTGCCATCAATGGCACGCGTGCCATTGGTTCGCCATCTCTGCCCTATCACGAACGTCTATTAATAAAAACGCGCGTAAAAGTACTCGATACAATAATTAAATGGAAAATTTCATTCCGCTTTTCGGCGGTAGATGGCGCTGTACACACAAAATTACTCTGTCGAATGTTTTTACGCGCGTTATTTTTTCGATTGATGTTCTTGCTAAGGGTACTGAAGTAGGTACCGTCAATTACTCAGTGTTTTAGAGCAGGGGTGTCAAAGTTACGCCTCGCGGGCCGCATCCGGCCCGCAAGCTATCTCAATACGGCCCGCGACCAGAATCTATCCAGTGAGGATTTTAAACGGCATTCGATGCCACTACGTATTGTAAGATAATTGACCGAGCGAGCACGAAGTGCGAGCGAAGCGTCTCTGCTTCAGCTTGGGCAAAAATTATTTCGAAGGTCTGGCTGTCTGTTCCCACCTACAGATCGCATTTTTCAACCGATTCTCTTGAAATTTTGTGAGCAGGTTCGAAAAATATATAGAATTTTTTTGTCGAGCCATTTTTCGAAATTTTGCAAAAAAATGACGGAGAAATGTAAAAAAAAATATTTAAGTCCGCCATTCCAGCACTACCCAGGTAGCACAACTAGTCAATATAAAAGCCATGAGAACGTTTTTATTACAGCTTTTGGCTACAGTGGTTATCATATAATGGTATATGTAAGCTTCTATACAGCCGGTTTGGGCGCACTTTATATAGCATTTCTCTGATGCATAACAAGCTGTAAAGTAGCTATTGATAATTGGCTTTGATAACTTTTTGAACATGACTGGAAATCTCAAAACCATTTCGAGGAATAAGCTTTCGGTACAGTGTCTACTAATTAAATTTAAAAATAAGTCTATATTTTTAAAGATATTTATAATATTCAATAAAAAGCTTTAACCTTCAAATGACCTTCATATGACGTCATCACATACAGATCTCCCAGCTATAATAAAAAAAAAGAAAAAAGTGCAAAGACAATTTTGACAATGAACTTCGCATTAGGGATGGTGGAAGTGAAAAAATATCGATATAGGTAATATTTCTCAGAAAAAAATGGGATGAAATGGGACGATGACTAAGTAATGGATTCTAATTTTAAGGTATTGTAAAACATAAAAAATAGCAAAATAAACCCCTACGCGAAATTTTGGCTCGATTTGACGAATTTTACGATGATTTTTAAGACTCAAAGTTGGAAAAAATCAAAATGCTCCAGTGACAAAATAGTGTCGACTATTAGAATCCATACGTAATTACCAAAAAAATGTTTTGGAAAAATTATTGTAAAAACATCTAACGATATCAGAGTATTTAATATCGCCCGAAAAATATCGATGAACTTATCTCGTAATTTTTTCCACATCCCTACTATTAAATGTTTGTTAATAGAAATAAAGTATGCACATATTTTCACAATGTTTATTATGTTATCCTGCAAATTTATCAGTCCACAAGCAATCGTTACAATTTCATCCATGTAGCCTACATCCAAAATAGACACAATACATACAATACATTTCGCAATTTGGGTAGATTGGGCGTGTCAGTTTTTACAAAGTTTTTCAGCAGAGTTTCCACTGGTAAGCATTTTTATTATAATTTTACCACCTCAAAAATTATTGCGGCAAATTAAGAAGGTAGGCTAGAACCGTCACAACTGGATTAAATGAATAAAATAGAAGAAATATTAACTATAACTTATTTGTTTACAAACAACCATAAAGTCATTATGACAGTTAATGACACTTGGCCTTTCTTTTTCTATAAACTTTCATGCCACTAATGACGTCATTCCGGTTGACCATATCCGCTCGACAAATATATTTATAAAAAAAATAAATACGGGACCAAATGTTAAAATATTCAAATTAGTTTCTTAAATTGGCCTA
The DNA here is from genome assembly GCA_943789525.1 of Agriphila geniculea. Taxonomy (NCBI): domain Eukaryota; kingdom Metazoa; phylum Arthropoda; class Insecta; order Lepidoptera; family Crambidae; genus Agriphila; species Agriphila geniculea. Next base: position 12,261,320 of record OX038882.1, on the reverse strand, counting down.
ATCTGTAGTAAAAAAATATAAAAAAATACCTTTTATTTTTTAACCAAAGCCAATTGCTTGATAGGCAACTTTTATATGACTCAAAATGATATAGATGTAGTTTTAGCAGCTTGAAGTAATTTAATTAATGCCAAAACAAAATGGATCAAATCATACTGTCAACTAACTACTTAATTGTCAACTTTAATGACCAATATGATATCTTTGAAGGTGATTACACTTATAACAAGCGTTATTTCATATGCAAATCAAATTTTACTGATAAATTATACTCATGTTTTATGTAAATTTTTAATGCGCTGTTAATATTCTGCTATTTTAGGAAATATATATAAAAAATAAAAACTGCTAAAAGCAGTAATTATATTATTTATCAGTAAAGGCGTACACAAATGTTTTATAACAGCTAAATAAAGCTATGCGTAAACAAAACACAACTTTTTAGTAGTAATTACCAAGGAAAATATATTTTAATATTGTTCAATGATTTATTTTGCAAATAGAATTTACAAAAAAAACATGGCGTTATTGCTTATATTGCGTTATTGCGCTAGATGTCATAAATTTGTCAGTTTTATAGCTGCTGGCAAATTAGTGACAATTTAACCGATCCCGCGTAGCGAAAAGCTATTTAAATGTAACTTACAATGTTTTTAGGGTTCCGTACGAACATGGTAAAAAAGGAACCCTTATGGTGTGACTCAGTCTGTCTGTCTGTCTGTCTGTCACAGCTGGATATCTCGAGAACTGCTAATGGTATCAACTTGAAATTTGGAATAGTTTAAGATGACATTTTCCCAACTATTTTGCACTGAAAAGGGGTCTTAAAAATTTGAAGTGAGGTGACTAGGGCATGTGGGGTATCATATGAAAGAGCGCTGTTTGCACATTTTAAAACATTTTTTCTTTTTTCTTAGGCCGCATAGTTTTTGACTTATGATGAAAAATGTAAAAAAAATACCGTCCCCCCCCTTATCTCCAAAGTTTGCAAAGAGAAAAATCGGAAAAATATTCTTTGTGATAGTAGTTTACGTAAAGATTACAGGAAAAATAAAACGATGTCTCAATATTATAACACACTTTTTTATAAATTCAAAAAACAAACAAAAATTCTGTAGATTCACTACTAGTCAATAGATGGTGCTAAGAAAAAAAAATAGTTCCACTATCGGTCAAGAGATGGCGAAACCTAATACTACAATAATACATAAATTGGTGGCTGGTTCCAATATAATTACTTACTTAAGATGATTAATATAATGAAAATATTAGAAAAAATCGGCTCACCCGTAGCTGAGCTTACCCTTTTTCTAATATTTTCATTATATTAATCATCTTAATATAAAAATAGCATTGTGAATGCAAAAAATCTAAAAAGTCAAAATAATTACCTACTATTTGCCGTACGAATAAACGAAGAATAAGTTCCTACTTAGTAATATAAACAGTTTGCAATGTGGAGTGGCTGAAACGTTTTTCAGTCACCATAAGCAGCTGTGGTTAAGATTTGTAAATTAACTGTCCGCCTGTTCGCCCTTCCACCTGTCTGCCGTTTATCCTACTTTTTAAAGACTGTACTAAAGTAACATATCCAAATATATTTATGATTGTACGGAACCCTCGGTGCGCGAGTTCGACTCGCTCTTGAGCGGTTTTATTTTATGATAATAATATGAAGCTAAGTAGCCGTGATTATTAAAGCCGTTATATGTACACTTAAAGCACTATAAAAGTAAATTACTCGACGTTTATACAGAAACTAACAACTTATTGCCTGCGTAAGAAGCTCTTTTATGATTTCTTTTTAACATTGACCATAAGAACGTTTACATGGCTTATTTCAAACTCTGTTAAATGGCAGCTATTTAAAAACGCCGTATAAACGTTTACACAGCTATTTTATTAAGCTTATGATGAAAAAAGATATTGAACCATATATTAAGCCTCTATCCGGCTTCGTGTTATATAAATAGCGGCTACACAACCTTTTTATGATTCTATGCTATATAAGACAAATCATACACAGCGTTTGTACTACCTGGGTACCTTTACTCATCTACAGGGGCCGTACCGGCTAACGCATCGATTATCGAAAAGTTTGCCGAGTTTCAACTTAAAACAGAAAAATCAAAATAAGTAATTTCGTTTTGTACTTTCTGTTGACGTAATTTGGATGATATCGATGTTCGTGTGACATCATGAATTGGGGTTCGCCATTTTAGTCCAATTGAGGCTCGATTTATCTATTTTAATTGGAAACCCGGCAGACTTTTCGATAATCGATGCGTTAGCCGGTACGGCCCTAGGACGCATTACTCAACCGATTCTCGTAAAACTTTGTAAGCAGGTTTGAAAATAATGTAGATTTTATTGTCGAACCAGCTTTTCTCTTGTTTTTCTAAATTTATGAAAATGGAGGAGATATGTTAAATAAAACCGGTCAAGAGCGAGTCGGACTTGCACCGAGGGTTCCGTACAATCATAAATATATTTGGATATGTTACTTTAGTACAGTCTTTAAAAAAGTAGGATAAACGGCAGACAGGTGGAAGGGCGAACAGGCGGACAGTTAATTTACAAATCTTAACCACAGCTGCTTATGGTGACTGAAAAACATTTCAGCCACTCCACATTGCAAACTGTTTATATTACTAAGTAGTAACTTATTCTTCGTTTATTCGTACGGCAAATAGTAGGTAATTATATTAGAACCAGCCACCAATTATTATTGTAGTATTAGGTTGCGCCATCTCTTGACCGATAGTGGAACTATTTTTTTTCTTAGGTCAGCATTCTTAGGACAGCGCTATCTGTTGACTGGTAGTGAAACTAAAGAATTTTTGTTTGTTTTTTGAATTTCTAAAAAAGTGTGTTATATTGAGACATCGTTTTATTTTTCCTGAAATCTTTACATAAACTACTATCACATAGAATTATTTCAGATTTTTCCCTTTGCAAACTTCAGAGATAAGGGGGGGAACGGTATTTTTTTTACATTTTTAATCATAAGTCGAAAACTATGCGGCCTAAGAAAAAAGAAAAAAATGTTTTCAAATGTGCAAACAGCGTTCTTTCATATGATACCCAACATGCCCTAGTCACCTCACTTCAAATTTTTAAGACACCTTTTCAGTCCCTGTTGTAAAAAAAATTTTTTTTTATTTCTTTCTTATTTGCAAAATAGTTGGGCAAATGTTATCTTAAACTATTCCAAATTTCAAGTTGATACCATTTGTAGTTCTCGAGATATCCAGCTGTGACAGACAGACAGACAGACTGAGTCACACCATAAGGGTTCCTTTTATACTATTTTGGTACGGAACCCTAAAAAACTATTTCAGTCCGGTTTTCCAGCGCTGTCTGTTCTCCTCTACAGGTCGCATTTTTCAGACGATTCTCGTGAAATTTTATGAGTAGGTTCGAAAATAAAATAGAACTTTTTGTCATGCCAGTTTTTTTCAAAATGACGGAGATATGTAAAAAACCATATTTCAGTCCGGCTTTCCGGCTGTTTGTTCTTCTCTACAGGCATTTCTTAACCGATTCTGGTGAAATTTTGTCAAAAAAATCACCCATTTCGAAAAATAATCAAAATAATAAGCACCATCTAGCTGCGAATACTCACGTACTGTGTGCTTTGAAAACTTCATGGCGACATTTTATTTATTTTATCGCGAGGTCTACAGCTCACGGAGCTACTAGTAAAATATGAGACCTCAGGTATCTGGATTAGGAAATTTTTGATTAGTTAAACATTCCAAATAAATAAATAGGTTAAAATACCAAGGCAAGCTACATGCTTTATTATTGAGTCATCATATATCACAAAAGGTGATCAAATTGACAACGGTATTTAAAATTGACTAAGCGATGAAGAATGTATTTATTTAAATAATAAATAAACTTTATTGATTGTGTGATTAATTGACGCAACAAAAACGACACAACTGTTAGGTACATTTGGTTTTTTTTTTCTATAGAATTCATAATCCACTGTTCCAATAGGTAGGTATACTGTTCTGTGGATATATCTATTTCTGGCACAAAAATATTATTCATGAGTTTTTGTAACCAGCCTTATGTTAAGATACCTTGTTAACTTACTTCAAGGGGTGAACTCCGGAACATTTAAGTAAGTTAGTTTTTTATGTGATTTGGGGCTTAGAGCCGGCCTGCCCCCGTATTACAACCTCTTAAAACTTGCCAGTTTACTGAATGACTATCGATGCGTCTCTTTTATTTGCTACTAGCGGCCGCCCGCGACTTCGTCTGCGTGGAAAGGTTTTTTGCTCTCCCTCGGGAACTATACTTTTTTCGGGATGAAAAGTACCCTATGTCCTTCTCTGTACCCCTGACAACGTGTATGCAAAATTTCATGATGATCGGTTCAGTAGTTAGGACGTGAAGGCGTAACAAACAAACAAACAAACAAACAAACGGACTTTCGCATTTATAATATTAGTAAGGATACAGCGAGAAAGAGATGTAACTAGCAATTCATAAACCTGGCAAGTTTAACCTAATGGGCGCAGACTGTAAATAGCTGTTCAAAGTTCGAATAAAGAAATTATTTATTTATTTGATTCTCAAGAGGTTGTAATACGCCCCCTGAACCTTCTTACTAGAAAATATTATTTCACTAGTACCTAGTAAAAAAAATCCGTATTGCCGCCAGTAGTGGCGATCGAGGTGGTGGCAACCAGGAATCTGACTGAATAACTGAAAATAAATTAATACATGGTGTAGATAGGTCTTGTGAGATCAAAACACATTACACAAATAACTATGCAATGAAAAGCGAACACAGTAAAATGCATTTTCAGCATCTTGATACCTACGTATCAAAGCGAGCAATACGATATAATTAGATACCTACGTAACAAAGCGAGCGAGATGAAATGGAGGACTTGACTCCTAGAGCTAATGATGTTATAAGAGCGCAGTTTTTTCCCCTATATTTTATAATAAAGGTAACATTGGTAAAAGAAATTAAATTCTGAGCTTCCAAAAATTTACGGAAAGAATTCGTTCAGTCCAAATAAAAATATACAATACGGTGATGTATTAGATCTGTTTAATGTAAACGCTCGTAACCTTTTGTTGTAAAATGAATCTTGTACTAGGCACGTATCTTGAAATTTTTTCGACGGAGTGGGGATAAGTTCGCGCATGTGCTCTTGTGAGCGACCAATAGCGCGCGCCCCTCTCCCGCCGCCCGCGCCCCTCACCGCTACGCATACCCAAAATACGCGTTTCGCGCAATCCCCACCCGATTTCAAATTATATGCCTCGTACTGTACTAATGCATGATTCTATAATAGTTATTTGTTATACAAGAGAGCAAAGTCATTTTTTGCTGCGAGTGCTGACTTTTAAATCACGAACTAGCGAAGTAGTCTAGAATTGAATCACGAGCGTAGCGAGTGATTCTAATATAGACTACTGAGCACAGTTAGTGATTTAAAGGCACGAGACATCAAAAAATTTGCTCTCGTGTTAAACATACAACTTTTCACCTCTACCAGCGAGAAAAGGTGTTAGAAATTAAAAAGCACTTTGCCTCACGCTCGCAGCAAAAGTCGATTTTGCTGCGAGTTTTTACTTTTGCTTCGAGTTTTTGGTAAAAAAGCACTTTGCCTCACGCTCGCAGCAAAAGTCGATTTTGCTGCGAGTTTTTACGCGCCAAAAGCACCCTTTTCGTGCTGGAGAGGTGAAAAATATATTTTTAGACGAATCAGTAAAAAGTTATATTTTGCAAAATTTTTATGAATCCAATAACTGCCAAGAGTCTCTTCTAAGCATAGATTCCATCATTCAACAAGAGATGAGATAGCCAGATGTTCAATTATTTTGTTGTTTTTACTAGCTTCTTCCTAGTAATACTTATATCAATGCAGTCCTGTACTGGGGGGCTACACAAATGGCCACTTTTCTATTCGTTCGCTAAATTAAAAATAAGCCATAAATTCCAAAATTACGTGTCGAAGGCTTGTCAATTCTATACAATACAACAATGTCTGTGATTTACATAAACTTACGACGTCTGACTTGATTGTTTAATTGCTTATTTTTAAGCTTTAATATAGCGAATGAATAGAAAAGTGGCCATTTGAGTAGGGGGGGCATGTAGGGGTGCGTGGTCGGATAACCTCCTCGTGTGTGCCCGACTACTGTTTGTCCCAGTGCATCCGTGGACTGGGAAAGACAGTGGGAGGGCCGGTGCACCCTGGGAGTCTCTGTAAAAGACTCTTTTGAGCTTCTTTTACAGCTGGCGGCTAATAATCCGACACCGAGGGACCAGGGATGAGCGCAGGTGGCGCTTACCCTGAACCTCGTTCGAACGACTGCGGAGGTCTAAGAGAGACTACGTGTCTATGTTTAACAAGGAGACGGAAATCTTTCAGATAGTACGCGCGAGACGAGAGCGAACGTCTCTTCGGAGATGATTGCTCGCAGACCGTGGGCCTTACAGGCTAGCGTGTCGAAGCCTTATCTGGTTGCACGTCTTGGGGACTAGGAGAAAGCGCGAGTGGCGCATCCCCTAGAATCCTTTCGAACGATTGCGGAGGTCTAAGAGGGAGTATGCTTCTATGTTTAACATGGAGGCGGAAACCATTTAGACAGTACGCGCGAGGGGAGCGAAAGTCTCTTCGGAGGTGGCCGCTCGAAGTCAGGGCCGAGCGGGCAGTGGGAGGTGAACCACTGCCCGCCTTGCACGGTCCTGATGATATGGGGGAAATGGCCAAACTTGCCCGGCCATTTCCCAGCGGAGGAGGCCCGGATGCGGGCAGGCCGTCTGTCGTTGAGGAGATTGTCCCCACGGACCCTCACACAGCCCTACGGCTGTCGACATTTGGCGGCGAGTGGGCAGGTGCCGGGGTTTTTTAGTGGGTATTTCCTCCTCCTGGGATTCCACCGAGCTTTGACTTGGTGGAATTACGGGAGGCAGTCGTGGAGGGAGCTACAACGCCGAAGTTGCGGTCCCCTCCTGGCGAGTCCCACATACCCCCCTTTTGCTCACCTGCGGGAGGGGAAGCGCGTAAATGCGTTTTTCCTCGGCATATAAAAAAAAGGGGGGGCATGTAAGCATTTTGTACAAATAGAACAGCAGGAGAATACTCTATTGAGGGAATTTCCTACTATAAGTACTAAAGTAAGGCCATTGAATTGTTTATTTCACTCATAATACTACCTGAGTGAAATAAAAAAAAAATAAACTTATAAACATTAGGTACCTACATCATGTAATAGTAATTTACATTGCCACTCCTATACAAGGTTATTTTTAGTATATACTAAACCTGATATGCTGTCTGTACAAAGAATATATAGGGGAAAAAAAAGAAAAAATTGTAAATGACATTCTGCGAAAGTGCATTTTTATGCTGACGACTTACAGATCTATGCACAGACATCTGCAGACGATATCAACTCAGCTGTCTCGTTGTTAAACTGTGTGCTATATAAAATTGGGAAATGGTCGACCAACTTTGGTATAGCTGTTAATCCATCCAAGTGTCAGGCAATTATTGTCGGAGGCTTGAAACAGATCGCAAAGATTGATTGCAGTTCGTTACAGCCCTTAATGTTTGACAACATCACAATCTCTCTTAGCACTAGCGTTAAAAACTTTGGTTTGCACATTGACTCTTCTCTCAGCTGGACAAAGCAAGTTGCTGAGGTCAGTCGATCTGTTATAGCCTCTCTAAACTTTCTGAACCGATTTAGGAACTTTCTTCCCATTCGCACAAAAATCACTCTAGTAACTTTCTTAATTCTTCCACTCATTGATTATGCTGATGTCTGATACCCTGACTTGAATGAGGATCTTCCTAATAAGTTGGACCGGCTTATTAATAATGCCATTCGTTTCATATTTTGCCTTCGTAAATTTGATCATGTTTCTTCGTACCGGTCTCTGCTTAAATGGCTCCCTATCCATCTACGCAGACAGCTAAGGCTGCTCTGCTCACTCTATTCCATCCTCAACAATCCCCATTCTCCAGAATACTTGAAAAGCATATTTCAGTATCTCTGTGATACTCACGATCGTCCCCTTCGCTCTGCCAATTCTCTTGCTCTCTCCACACCTCTCTTTCGTTCTGGCTATATGTCTGATTCTTTTACGCTGCAAGCTACCCGCCTCTGGAATAATCTCCCTGAAACTATCAGGAGATCTCCTAGCAAATTCTCATTTAAAAGAAACGTTCATGCTTTTCTTTTGGAAATGTGAATGATCATTGTCTCAAACTTATTTCTTGTTATTTTTGTTATATATTTATAATATATGTATTTAGGTATATATTAAGGTTTACTTATTTTTAAATATATTATTTATCTATGTATTTTTTTCATATTTTTGAAGGTTCTGTAACTCCTTTGTATGTACCGCAAATTCATGAATGTCTTTTTATTGATGGCTGACTAGTATAGAATGCTTTTAGCATTAAGTCCGCCTTTGTACCTTACTTTGTGTATTATTGTGCAATAAAGATTAATAAATAAATAAAAGTGACCATTTGCGAAAGTGACGATTTGCGAAAGTGACCATTTGCGAAAGTGACGATTTGCGAAAGTGACAATTTGCGAAAGTGACGATCTGCGTCAAAACCAAGGTTGGTTGTTTGTTCAGAATCAGTAATAGAATCGATTCCAATATTTTTTATATCATGTTATATTTTGACTAAATAATATTTACAAAACCATAATTAACGCACGCCCTACTAAAATGTCTCGCGCGCACAACACAAAAAGCTTGCAACTTCGTGAGTTTTTAAGGTATCATTATCATTTTTTTATACTGATTCTGAAAATGAAAATATGTGTCCCGTGTCGGCTTTCGTATGTAGGTATATACAAAAAATAATGTTGTAGAAATTCTAATAAACGGTCATACTCCCTTGCCCACATTGTAATAACAAGAATAAAAGGAAAACGGAAAGATTAAAAGAATGCTAAAAAAAGGACGAATACCGTTTAGTTAAATCTACAATCGAAGGTTCGTCCAAAGAAAATACTACGCAAATGCTACGTCGCGTCGTAGTCGCTACGATGTCATTTATTTATTTCTTTTTTCTCTTTTCCGATGAATAGTAAAGTCATTGCTCCGCATTTTTGCATTAATTTGTTAATTGTTCTTTCAGTGCTTTAATTTCATTGTAACATTCTCTTTAGGTAATTTTTAAGATATAAGTGAACGGATAACATTCTGGAAATAATAATAAGAAACTTCTAAGTATATTTGTTTAGGACTTTCCCTTTACGAATTCGCTCGTTAGAAGATATACTTATTGAACACCAACACGAAAATTATAGCGCATGGAAATGATAAATGTAACTCGACAGCAACTCAAGATTAAAATTGATCCTACTATTTTATTTATTTAATGTACCCAGCTCCCCTACTCAAATGGTTTCTATTCGTTCGCTAACTTAAAGCTTAAAAACGATCAATTAGTCAGACGTCGCAAGTTTATGTAAATCACAGACATTGTTGTATTGTATGGAATTGACAACGAAATAAAAACTAAGGAAGCCTAACTCCTAACAAATATTGCTTAAAAAATGGCACCTTCGCATATTCTGTAACACAAAAAGGTCGCAAACTCAACAATGAACTAGTAAAAACATACCTTATTACAATGTACGCATAATCGGTATTAGGTTGTATTCTAACGCATATCACGTTTTCTATTGGCTGGGGTTTGAACGCAGATCAAACATGATTGGATATTTGGCTCGCGCCGTGTCACTCATTGGGCCGTTGTCGTGCCTTTGTCATTGAAGCGAGGACGGTGTAATGTAGAATGCAGTCAGTACACCTAACCTGCTAAGATCACTACGGCCCGGCGCGGTGGGCGGCATCATAAAATTGTTTTATGAAATTAGTACATTATTATTTGTTAGTTATAATGTTTGTTTTATTATGTAGACAGACGACTTGGTAAAGATCGCTCGAATACGCTGAATGTAAGTCGTCTGCAACTAGTCGCTCTGGAAAACTAAAAGAGACATAATGTCAGGAGTGGACGTCTTTCGGCTGTGATGATATTATTGTTATTTTATTTTATGAAAATTATAAAATGATGATGTTGAGGAATGATGATCATATTAATTGATAAGACACTTGATTTCAAGAAGGACTAAAATTAGGTAAGGTATTGAAATAAAATAGGTATGCTTAATAAAAGAGAATGTATTATGTAGAAATTTCTTTTTCATAACATGTAAGTACATAATGTAAATAAATAAATAAATAAAAGTTTATTTAAATCATGACATGTATACAAAAACATATTAGCGTTAACAACCGTTGTAGTCATAAGACTGTGTTACAGTTATTAGCGCCCACCTCAAATTAGACAGGCATTACAGACATGATTTGAACTTAAGGCTAAAATAACAATATGAAAACAGAAAAAGCAGAAATTATAAAATATGTGTGTGCGTGTGTGTGTTGTGTGTGTGTGTGTGTGTGTGTGTGTGTGTGTGTGTGTGGTAATGTGGATAAATATCACATTGGCGAAAGCAACAACGCCTCAATACGTCTTTTAGAGGTGTGACTGCGTATTAATACGTTGCTTTATTTTTATTTTTCACATAAAATAGCATGCTTTAATTGGCAGTACAAAATTCATATAGCGACATCTTTTTAACCGACTTCAAAAAAGGAGGAGGTTCTCAGTTCGTCGGAATATATTTTTTTATACCACCAAGTCAAAATTTATTCTTGGCAAAAATCTTTTTCAAATGCAGACTATTTTAATATGCTTATTGACCGGTGCGCGAATACCTAAGCTAGCAATATGTGAGACGGTGGATTGGAAGAGGTGGATCAACTCCGTAGCTAGCGCGATCGCCAGATTTGACACCTCTTGAGTTTTATTTGTGAGGTCATGTTAACAGTTGATGTTTAAAAATATTTGTGAGAGTGAAGCCGTAATGCGTTTGCGAATAATAGCCACTTTTGTACTTATCAAGTTGAATACAGGTGTGCTGCAAAGTGTTCGAGACAATCTAGTGCACAGTTGCTGGGCATGTATTGCTATTGGTGGTGGAAATATGGAGTAGCATCTTCGCAGCAGATCTCATATTGGGGTTTCAGCAGAACGATCCGCGAATCAAACTCCATATTAAAAAGCTGTTTTCAGAGCTGCATAAAAATCATAGTTTCTGGAAATTGTCATTACTTTGTGTTCTGACGGTCTTGACCTTATGATGTCACTACTTGTGGTGCCGCTGCCTTCGGTGTTGCAATGTGAGTTCCCCATTTTTCGTTTATTCTATTTTAACCAGGGATTTTTTTTACTTGTTAATCAAAGAGGATTGTGTGAATAGAATCGAAACTTTATAGGTACCTACCTAATCATCCCTTCACGGATTGGACAGAGTTTTTGTTACACCCTGTATAATGATAAAAAGCAAGGAGTTTACATCAGATTACTCGTTTTCTATGGATTGTATATTGCAGGACGCGCCATTTTTATAGCATTACAAAATTTTGATTTTAATTTTCCTTTTTTTCTGTTGTACTGAATTTCATAAGAGGGTTTTATTCTTGTTTAAAAATCTGTGATAGCAGTGAACGTGAAGATTTGACTCTGCCCCACAAAGTGACTGAACACTTGTTGCATAATAGCTACCATAGATTGCATGTATACGCTCATAGATATTTCTAAATAACGAAAAATATTTTACTTACCAATGATATGATATGACCGTATTTGTTTTGATGCCTTCTATTGGTCTTTTACACCACTTGACCACACATGACGTCATTTTTTACCACTTTTTAATGATTTTTTTGTCGTTGCGCTAACGACTGTCACCGAGCGCATGACAGACATGACTAAACAGTGCTTCGGTTGTACTTTTTTAGCCCCGCCCACTCGGTTGTAGTTTGCGTGGTGCTATTTTTTGAGCAGAATTACACTTCCTTAGTATCTTTGTTCGTAGGGAATTGACATGCCTACGACACATTGACAAAATCTAATCCTAGGAGGCGTCACCTTTGTGACGTTCGTAGGTACTTGTTCCACTACTTTCACGTTGCGTATGCGTTACTGATCGTCAAATCACTTTTTGTTCCTCACTAAAGTAGTGGAACAAGTACCTATGACGTCACAAAGGTGGCGCTCCTAGGTTTAGATTTTGTCAATTATCTCGGTAACTTTTAGGTATGCATTGATAGGTAATTAAAATTGTAACAAAACATGAAAAGAAAATGTTATTGTAGTTATTCCTATTTTCTTTTCATGTTTTGTTACAATTTTAATTACCTATCAATGCATACCTAGCTAGCTTAAATCACGGACATGGTTTAATGTTAGGTATTAACATTAAAGTCCCAATATTTTTTTAATATAATAATATTAAAAAAATATTGGGACTTTAATGTTAATACGTAGTAGTCCGTACATAGCAGGAATGGTGCAAACTCGGAGGAAACTAATATTTTTGTCTTTAATGATTCCATAACAAATTACAACTACACGAATTACTCCCGATCTTTTTGCAAATTCGACCTAATTTGACTACACTACCTGGTCATTCTACAAAAATATTATGGTGACTATAATATTATTCCCTTGTTCCTTGGAGATAACCATGGCCAGATAACTGCATGTACTTTCGGATTTCGAACGGAGCTTTATCTAATTAAGAATATACCATGTAGTCTCCGGTGTAACGTAATGGACACTTAGCAGCGTCTAGAGCATAGTGCCCTGGTAATTACATTTGCTCAGAAGCCGTGGTTCCGCACTTCGTGTAAGCGGTACACAGTTTTCAATGAGAAAACCATTGCGCTATGTGTGAAGCCAGAAACGTCAGTCAGAACTGGAGTATTCGGTCCTTGTTCATTCATACCTCATTTTTCTATTCGATGGATACAAAAAAATAATGAAAACTTGGTTCTTTAGCTTACTGACCAACAACTTATTTTTGAGTATCCAGGGTCATATAGATTTACTTTCTAAACTATTTTCTTCATATTTTCCCGCGCAATAAGATAATAACTCTATACATTTTAAAATGTACACAAATTGTATAAGTGAAACAAGAATAATTATTATCCTTGACTACGTCTAAGGAGTTAAAATATCAGGAACTAACGGAAAACTATCAAAACTTTAGAGCCAATCAGTTCGTTCGTGAACTTTTGAGCTGAACCACTAAGGATGAGGAGTAAGAAAACATTAATGTTATAATTTAAACTAAGATGTTATTTCTTACGACCTGCGCTTTGTGAAACCGCTCCGGCCTCTAATATAATATGTTGGAACCACATTTCAAATCCACATTGCAAAACATACCATCTGATGCATTATTAGTAGTTTGTTACACAAGGGATGTAAGTGAGCTATTACAGAACAAGATCCAATTTGGTGCGAGCGCAGCTCGCAAAGGGCGCTAATGGATCGAGTGCACCCGAGATATTTAGACGCCCGATCGAGCGAAGCGAGCGAGGGCGAATATAGTTCGAGGGTGTAATAGCTACTTACAACCGAGGTAAGCATACTACTTTACATCATTCATGCGAGGTACCTAAATTTAATAATAATAATACCTATTAATAAAAAAAAATAAAAAAAACGTTAAAGGGTTATTTCATTGAAAACTTCTCATGGGGTTGATTAAACTGAACAACTTTAAAAAAAAAACAGCTGTTCCATACAAAAGTACAATGCCTACTCCATCGAAATGTATGAAACAGCAGATTTTTTTCGCGATTGCAAAAGTTTGTCCAATGAATTTCGCATACCTAGCTTGACCTGAAATAAAATGTCGCCATTTTCATCATTGTTTTTTTTTTCAGTAAAAAGTTTCGTCAGGTTATAATAAAAGAAAAGAGATTGGTTCACTAAGGAGTTTTAAATGCTTGAATTCAGTGGCGGTACCTCCATAGAAGCCCAAAAGCCCGGCTTGCCCTAACAAAATCTTATTTACACTACTAATGAAACTCAATTAATGACAACAGCAAAATATTATTCACGAACGTAAATTTTCAATCAAAATCAACCAAAGATTCAATTTTTCAAGCAACTGATCGATAGTCAAGTCGTTAAACTGCATAATATAGCGTATTAATCGAACAATACACTGCATCTCTCTCGCACTCGTTGGCTTGCAACCGGGCTTCGCAAATCCATACATACGCACTCTTCTAACGTTAGCGAAACTGGTACCCCACTACATACATACTACTGTAGGTATGTATAGATTCTATGAAAAATGCCCAATCCGAGCCAAAGCATGCTTGCTATTGAAGTTAGCCACAAATGGCCACAATACGAGGCCGCCGCGTAGAGTGCGGTTATTTTACCCATGGCGTTATGTTGGTACCCCGGAAATTTATTCAATTTTGAACCTTATTCCATCGCAATAAGAATAAATTTACGGGGTACCAACATAACGCCAATGCCAATAATCTGTGACGACCTGACGACAGCTGTTTTGAAACAACAAGTGTTTTGCCTTTATTAGTGTTTTTGTGTTAAAAATATGTCTAAATTTCAGTCTAATGATCGTAACAATCGTCGTGGACTCGTTTACATTGTTGGTTCTTCTTATAAAAATAAATAAGTAAGGTTAGTTTTGCGTCTTTCATTTGAACGACAAGGGGATAGGATTGAAATTGTCTAGTAAAAACTCAGGAACGCTATTATTTTGTGAAATGATTTAAATATGTATTATGATTAAACGAGAAATTTAGTTTTGATCACACAATAATTAAATTCGATAAAGTCACGCCATCTAACATTTTGTGTCGAACTAATTTATGATTAATTATGTATGCTTAAGGGTTGTGCTTTTGGTGCTTTTTTTGCGACTTATCTATTAATTAGTCTAGATGGCGCTGGGCGGTGGGCATCGATATTTTGGTATGAAAAAAATCTTAAATTAGTAAAGAGAAACTGTGAGATGCATTGTTTTTCTTGCTTATATTGAGCTGGTAAAAAAATTTGCTTGATTTTAGGGTTCGGGCTTGCTATACTCTGTAGGCCTAGGCACGCCACTGCTTGAATTGTAATAGTAGTTTGTTACACAAGGGATGTAAGTGAGCTATTACAGAACAAGATCCAATTTGGCGCCCGTGCGAGCGCAGCTCGCAAAGGGCGCTAATGGATCGAGTGCACCCGAGATATTTAGACGCACGAGCGAGCGAAGCGAGCGAGGGCGAATATAGTTCGAGGGTGTAATAGCTACTTACAACCGAGGTAAGCATACTATTTTACATCATTCATGCGAGGTAAATTTAATAAAAAAAAAAAAAAAAAAAAACAAAAATAAAAAAAATACAAAAAAATTAAAACAAAAATAAAACGTTAAAGGGTTATTTCATTGAAAACTCGTAGGGTTGATCAGACAATTAAACTGAATAACTTTCATTATGGGACCAACCTCGAAATCACGAAAAAAATCCAGCTGTTTTTGCATTGCAGATTTTTGCATACCTAGCTTCAACTGAAATGAAATGCCGCCATTTTCATTGTTTTTTTTTTCAGCCAAAAGTTTCGTCAGTTTATAATAAAAGAAATGAGATTGGTTCACTAAGGAGTTTTAAATGCTTGAATTGTAAAGTAACTTTACAGTTAAAGCATTCACCATCCTTGAATTGTAAAGTGATTTGAAAATGGAACGTTCTATCTAAACAATGCACTGTGTTGCACATGCCAACTTACACAGCCTCATACTATATAAGTAAATCCTAGTTACCGAGCAAGTATGATGTAAAGTAACTTTACAGTTAAAGCATTCACCATCCTTGAATTGTAAAGTGATTTGAAAATGGAACGTTCTATCTAAACAATGCACTGTGTTGCACATGCCAACCAGCCTCATACTATATTAGTAAATCCTAGTTACCGAGCAGTATGATGTAAAATTATTTGCATGCAGTAATTTCAGATTCTTTTAGATATTTTAACTTCCTTTTAGTCAATATTGCTAGGCGCAAAAAACAAACCTTTGGATTTTATTTTTTGCTCGTAAATATAGTTTCTACATGATCCATCTTGTTCTTGACAGCGTTGTTTGTTAGACTCTCTTTCACACAGAACAAAGAAAAAATTTTCCCCCCCAGTAGAAGTCGCAAGTAGGCGGGACCCGTGTAACCTCTACGAACAAAGATACTAAGGAAGTGTAATTCTGCTCAAAAAATAGCACCACGCAAACTACAACCGAGTGGGCGGGGCTAAAAAAGTACAACCGAAGCACTGTTTAGTCATGTCTGTCATGCGCTCGGTGACAGTCGTTAGCGCAACGACAAAAAAATCATTAAAAAGTGGTAAAAAATGACGTCATGTGTGGTCAAGTGGTGTAAAAGACCAATAGAAGGCATCAAAACAAATACGGTCATATCATATCATTGGTAAGTAAAATATTTTTCGTTATTTAGAAATATCTATGAGCGTATACATGCAATCTATGGTAGCTATTATGCAACAAGTGTTCAGTCACTTTGTGGGGCAGAGTCAAATCTTCACGTTCACTGCTATCACAGATTTTTAAACAAGAATAAAACCCTCTTATGAAATTCAGTACAACAGAAAAAAAGGAAAATTAAAATCAAAATTTTGTAATGCTATAAAAATGGCGCGTCCTGCAATATACAATCCATAGAAAACGAGTAATCTGATGTAAACTCCTTGCTTTTTATCATTATACAGGGTGTAACAAAAACTCTGTCCAATCCGTGAAGGGATGATTAGGTAGGTACCTATAAAGTTTCGATTCTATTCACACAATCCTCTTTGATTAACAAGTAAAAAAAATCCCTGGTTAAAATAGAATAAACGAAAAATGGGGAACTCACATTGCAACACCGAAGGCAGCGGCACCACAAGTAGTGACATCATAAGGTCAAGACCGTCAGAACACAAAGTAATGACAATTTCCAGAAACTATGATTTTTATGCAGCTCTGAAAACAGCTTTTTAATATGGAGTTTGATTCGCGGATCGTTCTGCTGAAACCCCAATATGAGATCTGCTGCGAAGATGCTACTCCATATTTCCACCACCAATAGCAATACATGCCCAGCAACTGTGCACTAGATTGTCTCGAACACTTTGCAGCACACCTGTATTCAACTTGATAAGTACAAAAGTGGCTATTATTCGCAAACGCATTACGGCTTCACTCTCACAAATATTTTTAAACATCAACTGTTAACATGACCTCACAAATAAAACTCAAGAGGTGTCAAATCTGGCGATCGCGCTAGCTACGGAGTTGATCCACCTCTTCCAATCCACCGTCTCACATATTGCTAGCTTAGGTATTCGCGCACCGGTCAATAAGCATATTAAAATAGTCTGCATTTGAAAAAGATTTTTGCCAAGAATAAATTTTGACTTGGTGGTATAAAAAAATATATTCCGACGAACTGAGAACCTCCTCCTTTTTTGAAGTCGGTTAAAAAGATGTCGCTATATGAATTTTGTACTGCCAATTAAAGCATGCTATTTTATGTGAAAAATAAAAATAAAGCAACGTATTAATACGCAGTCACACCTCTAAAAGACGTATTGAGGCGTTGTTGCTTTCGCCAATGTGATATTTATCCACATTACCACACACACACACACACACACACACACACACACACACACACAACACACACACGCACACACATATTTTATAATTTCTGCTTTTTCTGTTTTCATATTGTTATTTTAGCCTTAAGTTCAAATCATGTCTGTAATGCCTGTCTAATTTGAGGTGGGCGCTAATAACTGTAACACAGTCTTATGACTACAACGGTTGTTAACGCTAATATGTTTTTGTATACATGTCATGATTTAAATAAACTTTTATTTATTTATTTATTTACATTATGTACTTACATGTTATGAAAAAGAAATTTCTACATAATACATTCTCTTTTATTAAGCATACCTATTTTATTTCAATACCTTACCTAATTTTAGTCCTTCTTGAAATCAAGTGTCTTATCAATTAATATGATCATCATTCCTCAACATCATCATTTTATAATTTTCATAAAATAAAATAACAATAATATCATCACAGCCGAAAGACGTCCACTCCTGACATTATGTCTCTTTTAGTTTTCCAGAGCGACTAGTTGCAGACGACTTACATTCAGCGTATTCGAGCGATCTTTACCAAGTCGTCTGTCTACATAATAAAACAAACATTATAACTAACAAATAATAATGTACTAATTTCATAAAACAATTTTATGATGCCGCCCACCGCGCCGGGCCGTAGTGATCTTAGCAGGTTAGGTGTACTGACTGCATTCTACATTACACCGTCCTCGCTTCAATGACAAAGGCACGACAACGGCCCAATGAGTGACACGGCGCGAGCCAAATATCCAATCATGTTTGATCTGCGTTCAAACCCCAGCCAATAGAAAACGTGATATGCGTTAGAATACAACCTAATACCGATTATGCGTACATTGTAATAAGGTATGTTTTTACTAGTTCATTGTTGAGTTTGCGACCTTTTTGTGTTACAGAATATGCGAAGGTGCCATTTTTTAAGCAATATTTGTTAGGAGTTAGGCTTCCTTAGTTTTTATTTCGTTGTGTAACCTCAAGTGAGCGTAGCTCCGCATACTTCTGAATTTTGCTACGTCAGTCGTGTGAGCGAACGCCAACCAAAAACATCTACAAAAAACATATAAAAATGCCGAGTTGCATTATATAAAAGATCAAAAACAATATCCACATATATCATTTAGCAAACGGGTGCATAAAATATCAGAGGGAAGCTTTATTTAATTTATTTTGATTTTAATTAAAAATTCAACTGAGTTTTTCCTTTTAAATTTCAAAACAATAAACATCCACCTTTATGCGGTATACACTTATGATCCATATTCCAATGCGCTATTTGACATATTCTTGAAGTTTCATAAACATTAAAATATAGACTAGCAGAAATGTTACTCAATAGGGGAGACCGAGAAAGTTGTGACTGTGAAGCTTGGATGAATTAACCACTGGATACGTAACGTAAGAAAAATGTATGAAATCACGTTCAACCAATTTTTGCGGGGCGAGGGCGGATTACACTTGTCAAATAATGACAATAGTGCGTAGAGAAGTCGATATTTTTTTATCGACACTGTAAAGAGTGAATGAATGAATGAACCTAATGAGTTTATTGAATTCATGTGTTTGATTAATATTGAAACGGACTTAATTTGTAATATTTCTTACTACTTTATATTTGAAATATTTGTTTTTGTTTGTTTATTAATTAACTACCATTAAAGATGATTACACTGCTTCGAAATTGTTCTTTCATAATTTTTATAGGATATTAGTAAATTATTTCATGACTTTTGCTCTGTGGAATTCTTAAATGAAAATCTCGTAAAAATGCACTCACAAATTCATAGAAACTATAATAAATGGTTTACAATAGGTGTTTCGTTGTTGCGATAATCACGAGTATGTGTTGATTACCGTTTTGCAAAGCAATAATTGTAAGTTATATGAATTCTGGGGTAGGTATGTCTGTTTGGTGCCTACGCATACTCTTGAAGTGAATAAAAAAAACTTGCGCTAATTTCTTAGTCATTTAATCGAGTTTTTTTTTAATACAGTACACTTCTACTATTGTGTATTTTGTGACATTCATTACCTATAATTTACAGCAATATGTGAATCAAAGTCATTACAGTTTAATAAATTAAAATATTGAATGAAAATAACATGAGTTTCTAATTCTGGCATAAAAAGTGAAATCAAATAAGGTATTAATAAAAAACTATTATTTTTAATCAATAAAAAATACACCGGAAATTACAGATTTTGATCATAATTATATTTTAAAAAGGCAGGTTTTTTTGAAGTCGGTTTTTTTACAATACCTTCATCATACCGTGCCTACATTTAATAACTTTTTGGCTTTTAGGCATTCACAATGCTATTATATTATTATTATCTACTAGGATAAATAATATACTAGAAAAAATCAACTCACCCGTAGCATTTCAGATGCTTGGGATTCTAACCCAATGAGTTAGCAGAAATTTTCTAGTATTTTTTTACGTTTTCGCTGTAAGCCTGCGTTATTTCAATAATGTGAGGTAATACCTACATTAACTGGTGTGCTTGGTTTATTGTCTGTTCCTTTTGTTTGCGCCATTTCCATACCATCATCGGATAACATATTATTGTCGTCACGTTTCATTTTATGTGACTGAAAACATAAACTTTTGAATTGAAATCAAATGAAAAACTTTTCATGGTTTTGGTCCTAGTGACAGAAGTTACATATACAGTGGAGCGTCGATTATCCGAACGTCGCTCAACCGAACGACCGCTTATCCGAACGTAGTAACGCGCGGGTTAATGCTAACCTCCCACCACGCGGGTCTCGCGCGCGCCGCCCGCGCTTCAGTTTCGCCCACTTGTCGCGACTTGTACACTTGTTACTGTACTCGTATGTCACTTAAGATGTGCACGCGTCATTAAAGATATTCATAAATGTAAATAATATGGTTTTCATTTACCTGAACGTAAATTTGTATGGCTGAATCAATATATGTACATACATACATACATTAGTTCGTTTATCCGAAAATACCGGTTTTCCGAACACCCACGTCCCCCAATTAGTTCGGATAATCGACGCTCTACTGTACTTTAATACAGAGTCTTCTTTAAAATATCAAGATAATAATTTAACATTTTAGCAAGTCCAAAATAATAATAAAACTTTTTACTATATCTGTTTATCATTCCTTTCGTAATTATGTGTTTAATGATTTAAAAATTGTTATTATTTTGATATCTACACCAGCCAATGTTTAATGTCCCCACTGCTGGAGCACAGGCCTTACTTATGGGTGGATGGGACATATCCATAGCCCATCATGCAGACCCAATGGGAATTGTGCCTTCCGAAGCACGGACGAACTCGAGTTGTCAGGGGTACAGAGAAGGACATAGGGTACCTTTCATTCCGAATAAAATACTCTTAGTAAATAATAACACTAATTTCATTAGCAAAGATTTTTAAGATAAATGTTTGGTTAAATTAACAATATTTTGGTGAACTTAGTTAACTTTTAGTATGAAGTAGCTGAAACGTTTTGTTGGTGTGTGTTGTGTACTATGGGCAACAGCGTCGCTTAACCAGCTTGCAACAAAATTCGTGTGCGCGCGTATCGCCCCTGCACGGACTAAACGTATGTGACAGCGGGCGCGGCGTGCCAGCGATTTTAACCTTAGCAGTGGTTAAGCGACGCTGTTGCCCATGGTACTTACAAATTTAGGCAAATTCAATGTCGGGACAGAATCTTTATTCAATTTTTTTTGTTTTAACGAATTAACATTGTAGCATTCTGTTTGAAAATGTATGCTGCATATACGGTGGTGTTTGGTAGGTATCCATGTAGTCTCCCTGCAAACTGCTTCTACGCATTTTCTTTTTCGTACTGGATCAACTGGGAAACTGCAAAATTATTTGCAATCTATACCCATTTCTATTAAAATTAAAGATGCTTATTATTTTTTTATAAAACTTAAATTCATTCACTTTACAAACACATCGATACTATTTATCGATATTTGTAACAGCCCTTTACTAATAAAAAATGACAAGTAAATGAATGAGTGAATGATATAATCTAACCAAATTAAATGCACCATTTATAAAGCATTTACTTTACCAAAGGGTACTTTTTTAAAATGACGTGTTATACTTTGTTTACACACTAAAATTTATTTATTTTACGAAGAAATAGCTACTATAATAGGTTGAAAATGTACTTACGCGTAAAAATAAACATTTCTTGATATTCCACTAGTATTTTTGCAGTACAATACGGAGCATTTGCCCATTTTTTCTATCAATGTTTCGCCTCGAGCTCTCGCGTCACACTGACAACGCAAAATCGTTTACTGAGGCTATCGGTCACAGTAAGTGGCAGAGGGGTAAAGGCGAATATGGCTGTCATTTCGCATCCAGTGGTTAATTCATCCAAGCTGTGAAGAGTTGAAAAGTATTAGAGTCTGGCCAACGAGTCGTGTCATCTCAAACCCGCGGCAAAAAGAACAACAGCGAAAATATATCTATTAATACGTTTAGCGTTTAGAAAAATGATTTTCAAAAGTTTGAGTAAAATCATAGTTTAAGAATTTAACTGTATATAAATAAGTATTGTGCTCTATTGTATAACTGATATCAACAATGATAAATATATATACTGTTGGTGTACCTTTTCCATAAATAAATATGCGAAATTCGAATTTTCATTTTTGAACATACTAATCGATATCCGATACATTTATTTTATTTTGAATTCTAAACATTGAATTTCATATATTTGTTACCTAGTAACACTAAGAAATCTCAGGATTTCACCGAATTATGAAAAAGAGTTTAACGAATATTTGATCTGAAACTATTAGGATAAGTTAAGTGAAAAATGTCAACCAACCTGGTCTCCCTTATCTCGTTAAATTTTCTTAAAGTACTTTATGACATAACAAATAAGGTGGTAAATCGCATTATTAAAATTTGCTTGCGCCATCTAGCGGCTGAGTAGCAGCGTTATAAATATACGTATTATTTAATTTGGTACCAAGTGCTATGGTAATACGATTGAATCTAAATAAATAAACTTTATGATTTATGACTTTTTGGATATTATACATTTTTAATTTTTATCCAATTACGTGTTCACAAAGTATGTGTGCGTAGCATGTAACTATTAAATGGGGGGCTTGGCTTCGATTTTTAATGTGTTAGTTTGGTTACACTGGTTTTCATACTAAATTGAGCTCATACTACTTCTAACTACTTCTATGTTCTGTGCTCTTTCACTAGCCAACTTATTTTTATCAAATCAAACTTTCATAATTAACAAGCAAATTCTGGTAATGTCAAAGCCGTTGTTCATTTTAATGAATTTCTAACAAACATTTGTGATTTATTGTTCTCCTGACCTCTCTTGTTGTGGTGAAATCGAGATTTACAATTTGGTATTTCAGAAACTGTCGGGTAACAATTGCTTTCTCAACTTGACAACCTTTGAGGACCAATGGAATGGTTTAATTGGATCTACTTGTGTGTATGGGTATCCTCTGACACGATAACATTTCGCATGTCATGTTTAATTGAAAGGGTCGGTCAACCTCGAATGGACTGATGTACTTATTATGTTAACGAGACGAATCCTAACGCATCTGAAATAGTGGTTAACTTAGCAGCATACAGGCTGGATCTTACTCTGCATGCTCTTTCACTATTTTTGAATTCAGTAATAAATAATCGTGCCGAACAGAATAAGAGCAAAGGTAGTAAAAAACAGACTTTGAAAACAATTTAATTACTTTTTCCATAAAAGAATTAAGTTACTCAATTTAGGTATAATGTAGTAAGTAATTACTTCTCTTTAAATTCTCATTACAAATTGAAGTAAAAAACTAGGAAACCTTAATCTGAATTCTTGCAAAACAAAAGTTTTTTCGGACCGGAGTAATTAAAAACTCTTACCTTACTTTCGAAACTACGTACTTTTGCATTTATTATAGGTATAGATTTGCCTTTTCCGCGACAATTTAGCTGTATAATTGGACTTATCTAAGTTTTCCGATGTAACTAAGGTTATAATACGGATTTCCCAGGAAAAAAATGTGCGCATCCGTCAGCCCGCTTTTTCGTCTTCGGTAATTGCTTTCTTAGCGGATGCTTACGTCATATTATAATAGGTGTCTTGGGGAAGTCAGGAAAGACAGTTACGTATAGTATGTAGGGAGAAGGAATAAAGTATACCTACCTACTTACACCGAAATGTGATCAATCAACAAAACTCTTTATAAGTACTTCTAATTTTTATGTACCTACTTCTATATTTAATCATCTTTGGAAAGTGCATTCGAAAACATAAGCAACCTCCGCAAAAAATGTTTGGTAATTAAAAATAACTATATTATCAGATCCAACCGACCACCTCGGAAACCGTATTCCCTCAGGAGCAAAAGGAAAACTGGAATGCCACATGATCGTCAGTAGGCTGCAATTTGGAGAGATGACACACTTTCAAGTGGCATGAAACGGCGTCAGTTACTTTACTTCCATCAAGTGGCTGAAATATGTTTTTAATTTCGAAAAATTTCGAAAAACTGAACCGATGAAAAATTATAAGTAGGTACTTATACAATATGTTTGGTGAGCTATATCGGAGCTTTTAAAGGCAGATAATATGATCAATTTTATTGACAAAACCCCCACATGTTGGGGTCTATCCCCTCTCCTGTTGGAATGACAGGCCTTTTAAATTTAACTTTTTATTTTAGATGGCCCTGCAGAAAAATATTAATTTCTCCGGATTTAAAAGTCCTAGAGTTATAAAAAATATTTTTTGCAAGCTAATAATATCATCTATCAAGTAAAAAAAATAACTATGTAACCTTTTAACTTTCATATGTCATAAAAAAATACTAAAGTAAATTTTAATCCGAAATGAGTGTGCTTTTTAGGGTTCCGTACCGAAAGGGTAAAAACGGGACCCTATTACTAAGACTTCGCTGTCCGTCTGTCTGTCTGACTGTCTGTCTGTCTGTCTGTCACCAGGCTGTATCTCATGAACTGTGATAGCTAGAAAGTTGAAATTTTCACAGATGATGTATTTCTGTTGCCGCTATAACAACAAATACTAAAGACAGAATAAAATAAATATTTAAGGGGGGCTCCCATACAACAAACGTGATTTTTTTGCCGTTTTTTGCTTTATATCAATAACGACAACAGGTAGACAATTGAAATTTTCACAGATGATGTATTTCTGTTTCCGCTATAATAACAAATACTAAAAACAGAATAAAGTAAATATTTAAGGGAGGCTCCCATACAATAAACGTGATTTTTTTTGCCGTTTTTTGGTACGGAACCCTTCGTGCGCGAGTCCGACTCACACTTGGCCGGTTTTTTTTAGTTTTTCTCACAGATCTCAAAAACTAGGGCAATTTTTTTGAATTTTTACAATACACAGGAATATTATCTACAAAATGACATCAAAATTATTGCTCTGAGTTGCATATTTCGAGAGTTATTGTTGTTGGAATATGACCCTTTTTGAGATCTGTGAGAAAAACTAACAAAAAGCACACTAATTTCGGATTCTATATTATTTAGTAATTTTTAATGACGTATTAAAGTCAAAAGTTTTTTTGTAACTGTAGGACTTTTAAATCCGGAGAAATTAATATACGTATTTTTCTGCAGGGCCATCTAAAATAAAAAGTTAAATTTAAAATGCCTATCGTTCCAACAGGAAAGCGGATAGACCCCAACATGTGGGGAGTTTTGTCGATAAAACTGATCACATTATCTACCTTTAAAAGCTCCGATATCGCTAACCAAACATATTGTATAATAAGTAATTATCAAACCTGCTCACAAAATTTAACTAGAATCGGTTGAGAAATGCGACCAGTAGGTTTATTCACGATTGTCGGAAATCTACTCGAAAGCATTCGATTCGAATCCGTATCCTCCGATATTACAAAAATATAGTTTTTCACAAATACTTTCGACTGGCATTCGATTTACTTTTCGACGGGAAAGCGCAACGCATTTACAAAGTTTGGTAGCTTAGGGTAGAAAATAAGATCGAAGACTATAGACTTTCCGATTCGATTCGGAAAGTTGGTTTCCGACAATCGTGAATAACCCCCCTGTAGAGGAGAACAGTCGGACAGTCGGACGGACATACGAAAACATTTTTGACCAAGCTGAAACAGAGACGCTTTTGGATGTCCTTCCTAAATGTCTCCTCACATACGCTCCAAATGACTTGAGTCAGCCTATTTGATCATGCCACTGGATCAAGCGACATGATCGTGGGTGGTTTTCTTAACTGTATGTCAAGTTTTAGCCCGATCTGTCCAATGGCATCTGTGCTGTGATGAATCAGTCAATGAGCCACTCGGGACATATTTTATAATCACAAACCTATACTTGTATAGATTGGTGAGAAATATTTATGAGCCGTCTGAGTGTGGTCTAGTCTAGGCTACATACAATACAGCCATTTGTGACACCAGAGTTTTCCGAACCCTTATGGGTACGAAATTTTCTTCACTCTTATTTAACAAATCCCACCAAGTGACATCGGTAGTCTTGTGTATATACATAAGACTATCGAATAATGTTACTTGGTGTGTTTTCTACAGATAAGAGAGAAGAAAATTCCTTCCCCAGTATTCTCTTGATAAAGCACGGAACTTTTTGTTATAAATTACCTACATGAAATTGAAAAGAATTATAAGATTTTTTTCCAAAAAATCTCACTCAGAAAGAATCTCCTAAGTATTATAAAAGAAGACGTATGACTGTTTGCAGTAATATTACCAAGCTCGACAAAGGCACTGGAGTGTAATAACGCGAATTGGAGAGGCGGAAAATGAAGGTACTTTATAGTATGTTATCTGTGATGAAGTAAAAGTACATATAGCGTTGTTATTGCAGGACTTGTATAGTTAAGGCCTAATTGAATGGAACAGTAATAAATTAGTATTTATATAGGGTTTGAAACCCATAAGCAAGCAAAACAGGTGCAAATAGACAAATCATTATGACAGATGTAGGCAGTTTAAAAGTTTACCTAGAATTTTATTGAAATTATTTTTGAGTTAGTAGAAATCAACCCAGAACATAAAATAGTGAAAATAATTATATTTATAAATATTTTAAAGCCGATCAAAAATTATCAAAACATTTTAGAACGTAGAATTCCATGCAATTTTATAAATTCAGAGATCATTGCTCATGAAAAGGATCCGAAACTTCGGAAAATGCAAATTCCAACTACGTATATACATTTAATATTAGACAAAAAACTTAAAAATCTAATCCGTTGTACCTAACTGTGTTTTATTCAAATGAATAGTTATAGTATATCGATATTCAAAACATTTTTCTTCAGCATTGCAACGGTTAACAACGTGTACAAATAACAAAAGCTTTGTTAGTCAAGGAACTTTATCATACTTCTAAAAGTTACTTAAAGAGGAATCAGCGTAGAAGATTTATTGTCTAACTTCTTAATTTGATTCTGTATAACTACCGAAGTTTGTAAGAGTTTTATATAATTTTATGTGTTTGATCATGAAATTGCCGATTAGTAATGAAGAATTTTATAGAAGTTGCATTTTCCATAATAACGTTTTCTTAATTTAAGTATTCAACAACCACGCACTTTAGTAACAAAATTTTACTTTTATCCACCATTGACCACCGCGACGCAGCACTTTACCATTTGATACCTCTAAGATTAATATCGCTTGCTCGCCAACCCGTACCACGGACCACGAGGAAACCCTATTCCTCGTAGTCCTACTTGTAGGACAAATTATACATAGAAAAAAGTACAATGAAAGTAAAAATGGAATCCAAGAATCACAATTATTTTAGCCATATAGGCATAGACCTATTAAATTACTAGCATATAAGTTTTATAAAATAATTTCTCGCGTAAAAATAAGAGGAAAATAAGCCAATATTCAGAATTGACATATTTTCCTGATTTACCAATGATTGTCACATAATCAAATAAATAAATAAATAGACCAAAAAGTTTTTATGTTCAATAATAATCTAGGGAAATCTTGTGTGATTGTTGGTACAATCACACAATCTATCTAGTGTGGTCACTAGGACTACGAAGAACTAGACATTTTACACAGTAGGACTACGAGGAATAGGTTTTCCTCGTGGTCTCACTAGTAGGACCACGAGGAAACAGGGGCTCGCCACGGCCGTCAATTCGGTCTATTTCCGTTGTCGCCCCTTTTTTATTCACCACTGGGGGATATCGGGAAAAAAATCGAAAAGAGTATGTAAATAAACTTTTTTCCCTGTACACTCCAGTGGGGTTAAAAGTGGGGGACAAGGACAACGGAAATAGGACGTCACTTCCATATGTTTAGTACGCGCTGGGGCGAAGCGTGCGCACACGAACTTTTCTGCAAAGTGGTAAAGCACGTCACTGGCCGATCGCACAAATTTTTGAACACTAGGGCCCGTATTTATTAATATACCGCTCTCAACGTTGAGAGCTATCTTGAGATAATACTTGAGATAACCTTCTTATTGGAACAAAATCTTAGGTATGAACTCAAGATAGCTCTCAACACGTTCAGAGTGGGTTATAAATACGGTCCTAAGTTGTGTTAAAGACATGCGTGTTAAGCAAAAAAACTGAGTCTTGGCTAAGTTAGAATTAATAAAGTGATAATTTTTGCCACCAAAAAAGGAGTCACATTTAAGTTTTTTCCGTAATGGAAACTTTTATGGTCATAATTCGATATGGTAGAAGCAACTGATAAATATTTAAAATCTTATGTGGGCTCCAGACTCCTGCGTGATTCACGGCGTGAATTCACGCCGTGTATTTGCCGTGAAACCGGCAAAAGCATGACCCTCCACACTCGCTATCGTTCACAGTTTAGTTCGCGCGCTCGTCGAGAATGGACGTCGAATTATGCACTGCTATCTTTGAATTTAGCATCCCATAAAATGGGTTTGGCATGATAACACTCAATCAACACCAGTTCCTGCTCGTTCGTCCAAGTGACGGTCATTTTGACGCACCGTACTCCGAAAATAAATAAAAAACCTCAAGGCACGGCACTGTTTTCACGCGCGAGTGTGGATGCGTTTGCGTTCACGGGAGGTTCGCGGACCGCGAACCCTTTGAAGCGGGCGCAAATACCGACACGGAACGTGGAACAAGGCGTGAACAGGCGCGAAGCCCGTGAACGGGCGCGAAAACCATCCACATTCGCGCTTCACGCCTTTCACGGGCGTTCACGGCGCGAATGTGGAGCCCGCAATAGAAGTAGTGAGGCTCTTTCTGTTTGTTAAAAAATCGGCAATATACACTAACCCCTTTTATATTATCAAATCAAGGACCAAAATCTCTAATGAATCAATCTATCAGAGCATATCGCTTCTGTGTAGTACCGCCTGGATTTCACATTCTAAATTAGCTGATATATATGTGCACGTCAGATATTGCTATCAGCACCGTTGTAGAGTAGGCAAATATTGAATTTTGGTCGATAAGTAAATTAATTTCGGCGCACATCAGATTTCGTTACGTACTACGACCAAAGATTTAACTACGAATACACATCGCTGTATTAGGTACAACATGTCAACAAAAAATAGCGATATCTTTTGCTAACATCAATGATAGTATACATCTCTATCAGAATCATATCTAAATATTTTTAGGATTTGAAAATCCTTGTACCTACGTATTTTAACATCAACTAGCAATAGCCAAATCTTGGGTTCATCATACGTTAAAAAGTAAGGAAAAGTCAGGTTAAAAATCTAAATATTTTTTTATAAGCTAGCACAGATAGTATTTGCTTTCTTTGTATCAGTGAGAGTAATTTGTAACCTGTGAATGATCTTATTTTTAAATTCTACGTTGTAGGGTTATGTACCAAATAGTGGATATTCGTCACTGCACGTTCGGTGATACCTACTTAAGCTGTAGATATATCTCCGCCATTTTGATAAATTTCAAAGAAAACTGCTCACAAACTTTCACAAGAATCGGTTGAGAAATGTAGTTGAGAATAGAAATCGACGTCTGTCAACAAAGGATGATCGCAAGAATCTTATATTCATATTCTATCGTAATTACTGGTAATTACCACAGAACAAAATTTACTTACAAAGAGATATTTTTTCCTTTCTTAAAATAAAAGTCTACGAAATAATAACATACGGATCAAACCGCTGGAAAAGCTTTCGTAAATTGAAATTTGACATATGTTTTTGTATGATATTCTTGTGTGACATTTTGATTTGAGCCATCATAGCACAGAACAAAATTTACTCCTAGCGGACATCATAGTATTCCACATTTGTAATTTGCTATTTTTAGGGTTCCGTACCAAAATGGTAAAAAAAGGAACCCTTATAGTGTGACTCAGTCTGTCTGTCTGTCTGTCACAGCTGAATATCTCGAGAACTACTTATGGTATCAACTTGAAATTTGGAATAGTTTAAGATGACATTTGCCCAACTATTTTGCAAATAAGAAATAAATAAAAAAAATTCTTTTTTACAACAGGGCCTGAAAAGGGGTCTTAAAAATTTGAAGTGAGGCTACTAGGGCATGTGGGGTATCATATGAAAGAGCGCCGTTTGCACGTTTTTAATCATTTTTTCTTTTTAGGGTTCCGTACCAAAATGGTAAAAAAGAAACCCTTATGGTGTGACTCAGTCTGTCTGTCTGTCTGTCTGTCACAGCTGGATATCTCTAGAACTACTAATGGTATCAACTTGAAATTTGGAATAGTTTAAGATGACATTTGTCCAACTATTTTGCGAATAAGAAATAAATAAAAAAATAAATATCTTTTTTACAACAGGGACTGAAAAGGGGTCTTAAAAATTTGAAGTGGGGCAACTAGGGCATGTGGGGTATCATATGAAAGAACGTCGTTTGCACGTTTTCAAACATTTTTTCTTTTTTTTAGGCCGCATAGTTTTCGACTTATTGTGAAAATTGTAAAAAATACCGTTCCTCCCCCCTTATCTCCGAAGTTTGCAATGAGAAAAATCTCAAATAATTCTATGTCATAGCAGTTTATATAAAGATTACAGGAAAAATAAAACGATGGGGGCTTCGCTTTAGATGTAATACTTTGTTAGACCTTGTTTTAGTTCTTTACATTCTTATTAGAATCTAGGTTTTTGCTATTTGTAAGTAATTTTCAGTTTTTTTTCTATGTAAAATAGGGTATACCAACAGGGCAATACCTTAAAGACAAAGCCCCAATTTTGGAAATTAGGCATATCAAAGGGGCAATACCACATAAAAAGCCCCCGAAGGTTTTTGTGTAAATATCTTTTGAAATAATTGAGATTTTTGAGATTTTGTTATAAAATAGTTAATAATCGATTAGATGTACAAAGTTCTATCTATAGAAATTAAGTTTGAGTTAGTTTCATCAAAGGTTTGTAAAAACAACCGCTTATTTCGATATTAGAAAGAGATAGAAATAGTTTTGTTTAGAATTAGACAAAGACAGTTGCGCGTGAACAGGACAGACATACTGTGCGACAGAGAGGTCCGAGTTCTAGAAAAACTAGAAAGTTCTACATTGATTTTCATGAAAATTCCAAGAAATCTGATTGGTTCCGAATTTTCTAGGATTAATTTTCGATCGATATATAAATCGGAGAGGTCGAAGTAAGCGCATAGTTTTCCGATAGTTTTCCAATAATGAAGATATCATTGTAAAAGGAAGAAAAAGGAAGAAATAAAAGAAGAAACAGTAAATAGTGGTTTCATTATGAAGTAAAGGTCCCAGTAATAAGGTCCATCCTGGCAGTAAGGATTTTAGTGCTCCAAATAATATGTTTCGAAGTGCTTCAATGTGGTGTATTAGTAACTTTGACTATGTTATAAGTGTGAATTAGTGCTTTGCTACGGAGCTACGTGACTTGCTACGAACATTGACTGCACCGACTACAAAATAATGTGAAAATGGTGAAAAGAATTTGTGATACATTGGTGTGACATTTATGTGGAGTGACATTAGTTAATGAACACTGTTGACTGGTGTGTTCCGTGATAGTGTTTTTCCGACCGAGTGTTCAACCGCCTTCCTCGTCCAGCCGGCGATAATCCTATGAAGACTTTTGAGTGTTTACGGTCCACTATTTGAGAGTTATCGAGTGGTATTATTATTTGTGACGTGTGTGGTTTAGTCTGCCCGCCGCGCCCGCCACAGGTACGGAACCCTCGGTGCGCGAGTCCGACTCGCTCTTGACCGGTTTTTTTTTTCTAGACTGCATAGTTTTTGACTTATGATGAAAAATGTAAAAAAAAACCGTTCCTCACCCCTTACCTCCGAAGTTTGCTAAGAAAAAATCTGAAATAATTCTATGAGATAGCAGTTTATATAAAAATTACAGGAAAAATAAAACGATGTCTTAATATTTTAGAAATTATAAAATTTCTAAAAAAGTTAACATTAGTTCCACTATCGGTCAAAAGATGGCGCTGACCTAAAACTGCTAAACTAATTTTATTATTCTACTCTGCAGTGTGGTTTAATGGTACAATTATGATGGTACGGAACCCTCGGTGCGCGAGTCCGACTCACTCTTGACCGGTTTTTAATTATTGAATTGTTTTGGCATACCTAAGTACCAACGAATTACTTTGATTTTGTCTCTTTGTTCCAGTTGTTAACTGGTTTTAACGACACGTTAAATCATTATTTTTGTGTGTATAACTTTTAAATTTACATAATCATAATACCATATCTCGAAAGCAGAGTAAACGTATCGAAAAAAATTAATGAACACCAGTTTATCAAATTACTGCCAGACTGGGAACAAACATAGATCCATTGGACTGGAAAAATAACGAAGTTAATAGTACCTACTTATAAAGGTAGAACAGAAACTCATGAAACGGAAGTGAAATTATTTTCATTAAAATCACGTGGTTGTTGCATTATAATAGTACTTGACTGTTGTCATACAATAACACTTATGACAAAGAAAGTAATTTTATGACTTTCTTGACAGTCTGTATCTTAGAGCATTTAACCAATATGCTCTAAGGTCTGTATGCAACAATCACGTGGGTCGAAATTGGAATAAATGCACGTGTTTTTAGTAAAGCTATGTCTACCCCTTTCGTGTCAAGATTTTTCTATCGAATTCCTCATTTGATTAGTTTTATACGTTTTATAATACGTCAAGAGGATAATACAGAGGCGCCCTGTTTATAGCTTGCTTTGAACCGTTGCTATAAAAATCAAGTATGTATCATAAAACAAAGATTTATTTATTTTTACAATTTTTTACAAAAAAAAACGTTAAAATCATAAGTATTTTTAGTATTATGAAAATGAAAAGTTTTTATTACTAAATATAAGTAAAATTCTATTGAAAATAATAATACTTACTTAAATGACTCAAATTATTTGTCAATTTGCCAACACTTGAGAATTGTATTTCAAGTTCATTAAACTTACGTCTTGATTGAAATTATTAAAACGTTTCACTGAAAGTTTTCTCAGCGCCGAAGTTGAAATTGAACCGAGAACGAAAACTAAAACAATAGGTTCCATCTAGAGCACTGACGAAGTGCTTCAGTGCATTTAGAAACTTGCGATCAGGTATTTTGAGTCGCACAGAAATTACTTACTGTATGTTACTTATCTGATAATTGCAATGCAAGTTTAAATATTGAGTTGTACAAGGATATTTGTAAAACACCAACAACCTCGCAGGAGTAGATTAGTAACAATTATATACAACAGCATTTGTTCTACGACTTTTCCAAAAACAGACAAAAAAAATCGACTTTTCATACAAAACTCTATCAGCTGTTCGGACATATTTTGTACGGAGAATCGTTTCTTTTTGTCTGTTTTCGTAAAAGTCATAAAACAAATGTTGTTGTTTATGATGTTAGTAATCTACTCCTGCGAGGTTGTTGGTGTTTTACAAAAAACCCTGCATAATATTATGTTAAGGCCAAGCCACACAGCGGGCGTGGCGTGACGGGACGGGACGGCGACGCGACGCTGAGCAGTTGTAATGTACTAGATACTATGGACGACGTCACACAGGCCGGCGTGGCGCGACGTGTCGCGTCCCGTCGCGCCACGCCGCCGTCGCGCCGAGCGTGAATACAGATCGGAAGCGTAGCGGGGCGGGACGGGACGGGGCGCGGCGCGACGGCGGCGTGGCGCGACGGGGCGCGAGGGGACGGGACGTGACGTGATCACGCCCGCAGTATGAACTCAATTACAGTCAGTCATCGCCTTTTATGTTACCGAAATTTGGCATTTGGATGCAATTTGGCACATAGATATTTAAACATAAGATTCTTTTTAACCTGGTCAAAGTTTTCCTAGGGTACACGTACACGCGGACGAAGTGGTGGGTGGACGGCGGGCGGCATTATAAGATAAACAACTAGCGAACGCCCCCGACTTCGTCTGCGTGGACAGCTATTTTTCTACCCCTCGGGAAACGCATTTTTTTTTTTCAAGATATAAAGTACATACCT
The DNA here is from genome assembly GCA_943789525.1 of Agriphila geniculea. Taxonomy (NCBI): domain Eukaryota; kingdom Metazoa; phylum Arthropoda; class Insecta; order Lepidoptera; family Crambidae; genus Agriphila; species Agriphila geniculea. Next base: position 12,227,263 of record OX038882.1, on the reverse strand, counting down.
CCTTTTCTTTACCCCTGACAATGTGTATGCAAAATTTCATGATGATGGTTGAGTAGTTAAGACATGAAGGCGTAACAAACAAATGTACTTGTAAATTAATAATTACTTATTAATCACATTCGTTTTCTTTTTCTTTTTTGACAACCCTTGCACATTCGGGACTGATTGCATAAGTACCTACACGGGCGGCGGCATCCTCTGACATCAAAGGCGTTTAACAACTGTATGGATTGTTAAACTGTGGCGATACGGTACGGTCGGCGCGGCGTGACGGGGCGCGGCGCGACGGGGCGCGACGGGACGGGGCGTGATCACGCCCCCCGTCGCGCCGCGCCCCGTCATGCCGCGCCCCGTCACGCCCGCTGTGTGGCTTGACCTTAGTCTCAAGACCGAAATCGCTCACTGAGCGAAAAAAACGCTCACAACGCGTTGTGGTCACTCCCAAACATGTTATGGCTCGAATCACAGAAAGACCACAAAGCAAAATTCGCGTCGTGGTCATCATATCAAACAATCACAACGCGTTGCGGAAATGAAGAAAATGTTTGACATCACCGAGCGCGCATCCTGCTGCGTCACTTTAAATATTTCATAGAAACAGGAATTATCAATCATTTCGAAAAATAAGGACTAGAAAGTTTATATGAAATGCCGAAATGTTTCATACTTATATCGCGAAAGTTTTGACAGATAAATATAAATAATCTTAAAAGTTGTTTTATTGGCGGGATCGCTTTTTTCGAATTAACAAAATTGAATATTTTGTTAACAAATAATATTAATTTCATTTGTTGGACGATCTCCGTGGTCAAGTGACATCGGTTTTCATGACGTCGTCATCTCCGAGGTTCCACTTTTTTATACAACGTGTAACAAAAATACCCCTAATGCCGAATATGGTGGATAGAGACAGAACATTTTGATATTTTCGTCATTAATTTTTATATGAAACAGCAGATTTTTTTTCGCATTTTCAGATTGGCCCCATAGTAAAAGTTGTTCAGTTTGTTGGTCCCTATCTACCATATTAGGCATTAAGGGTATTTTTGTAACACGTGGTATAAGCGCAGATCTGCGCGTTTGTACTACCATCGATGTCTCTGTGTTCTAGCTAGCGTAGATTGAGTGAGTAGAGAGTGTAGCTAAAACACATGTGTTTTATTTCTACTCTCTTGCTATTTTCTTTGGAATCAGAGCAATGATTATTATATACAATATTAAGACATTGTTGGTGTCGATTCGGTTGGCAACGACTTAAACTAAATTGACAGAACCAAACTAAATTTAGTTTTCCTTCACAACCTTCGCATAGCACCAATATTTTATTTTATAAAAATTGAATGGAATTATGTCAGGTAAATATCCGAAGATTTAATAGGAACCAGGGGCCGTATTATGACCTCTTATTTCCTGGCAGTTTTCTGACTGGTTATCAATCTATCTCTTTTATTTGCTATACAGCGAGAAAGAGATGTAACTATAGCAATTCATAAACCTGGCAAGTTTTAAGAGGTTGTAATACCCCCCTGTAAATGTCAAATTATGACAATAGTTGACAGTGGACTCTACATATTAATTCGTAGATAAACAATACTATATATTATTCGTTAGTCCATAAAGTAAATAGGAAAGTACAAGGAAAAATTATGCAAATTGTTTCACTTAACAAACGTTACAAAAAGAAGACGTTCCGCAAATACTAATAATCCCTTGAGTTCACAACTTTATTTGCAGAAAAGCTACATCAAAAGGAATTAAATTTTTTTTAAAACCCCGCACCAAGAAAATAGAAATAGAATGTAACTTACCTCATTTTGTAGGAGATATTTTATCAAAGTCTGATGTTCACTTGAGACAAATTTTGAGTTTTCCTTTAACGTTGATTTACTTTCAATAGCAATAAATTCAATAGAATTTAGAAAAAGATATTTTATTTTATTTAGTTAAGTTGGCTTTTTGATTAAGCGGCAAAAACTAAACCTTACTTTGGTTACAAAATAATATCACAAGCACTATTGTATTTTCCATCTTTTTAATTAAGTGTGAATTATCTGTTATTTCTCATATAAAGTCTTCACGAAGATATCTTCACTAAGATTTTAAAAACAAGAGTGACGTCTTTTCCTACTCGACACTAAAATAATACTGGTTCATCACACAGAAACCATTACTCTCATTTTACCAAAGATAACTTTATAGCGTTGGCTTTTCTCGTTCCATTTTCCATTTCCGCGTGGGAACTGCGCACTGCATGAAACATCAATACATAAGGAGTGTTGGAGTGCGAACAGTATGGTGTTTTGCGTTGACATCAACATAATAGTAGAAAACAATAGCTATAAAGGAAGCATAAAACAGATACGGTCAGCGTGCTAAACCGACAGTAACCGCCTCGCGGGCTTGCAACAATTCCGAGGATTTTCATAACAACGGTATTTTTCATTTGTTTTCACGCTCGCGATTCTTATTAAAAAGCTCATATCTATTCAGTTTGTTCTCGATAAAGAAACTTGAAAGAAACATGAGACTGAATATTCTTTTGGAAATAGAATAAACTTATTTTGATTGAGTTGGTTGTACTTTTATTCAATATGATATTTTTAGTAAGGGGCTCAGTATTAATATCATAACTTGATTCTTGGTTTAATAAATATTAATACAATAGGTATTTGACCACTTACAGAGAAATGGAAAATGTATTGTATGGGTAATTATTTTTCATCAAATTATGAAAAAGTTAAGAAGGTAAGATTAGTGTAAAACGCTAATCTTATTTTAAAATCATATTTCTATGCGAATTTTAGAGTACTTGTATAAACTAAACGGGAAAACTAATTTTAAAAGTAATGTTAGTTACAATTTGCATGGCTCCCGGTAGAGGAGAGCATTAGCCTCGAGAGAGAAATGTACTTTGAACTTAACTTAGTTCAAATGAAATGCTGTTCAGTGTTTAAGACTGTATATTTGCATTTCAACGAAATTAGTGTTTTTCCAATGAAGTTATCTAAAGAATGAAAGCATTATTATTGATGTAAACTTTAGTTTTAAGAAGCAAAATTCTTAAATTAGTGCCGTATAGAGAGAAAAACATAATAAATTGTCAGGTATTTTAAAACGAAGACAATCTGTTCTAGTGGAATTTCAAATTTGCTTGTCAGAGGTATTTTTCAAAAACGTTTCAGCTGTAACAAATAAGAATACGACTCATTTTATTTTTTCACTTATTGTTTGTATTGTCAAGGAGTTCCCTATAGAGAGAAAATAAAAAAAAAATGCTTTTAATAACAGAGAAACAAAATATTAAAATATGCTCAAATTGGTACACTTTGACATGTTTTTTTACTGGTATTTACAGAATCTAAAGTAATTTTTATTTTTTCTTAGGAATAATGAGGTATTTGTCTAATGTATTGCGTGTTTTGTATATACTTATATCTATTTAATAATTTAATAGGAGTTTTCAAAGTTCGCCCTCATTACGGCTCGCGGAGAGTTGTTTTGATCATTATATTGAAAATTTAAAAATGGAACGTGATGCGACTCTACAGCCTTAAGTAGAATACTATTTGAGTTTCCTACTTGCTTTGAACCATAAAATTGCTAAACCGTACTTCTTACCCCTCGTTTTCACCAAGAAACATGTTAAATACTAGTCTCATACAAAACTTGTAGAATACTTGTTGTAAACAAGTATTTGTTTTATACATGTATTGCAACAGTCTCAAACATTCTTCTCGTTCACACTGTTACGAACGTGTGTGTGTTTGAACGAAATGAAAGTAGGCAATTACAAGTACATAACAATTTTTGTATACAACATGTTTTATACATGTATATCAATGAGAACAAAAATCAAAACAATTGCATAAAACATGTATTATACTTGTATTATACCTTGGTGAAAACGAGGGGTTAGATGCTCTAAGTCGTACTTATTTAAGAGAGTAAATAAGTACTTACCTTCTTAGAGGTGTTACGATTTTTTACGGAGCATATATTGGGTTGTCTTTTAAAAATCAAGTTTTAAAAATAAAATAATAATAGAACCTACATAAAAAGGGGAGTCACTTGGAATCAAATCCCAATTTAATGGGGATTTTGTTTGGAGATGGTGTGAGGTGTGGAATCTGAGTTTTTGCTTTTTGACCTCGAGGAGCCTTAAAAAAGTCCGTAATTTCCACGGTTTTTTGTCCTAAGTTTCCACAGGCTCCTAAAGGTCAAAAGCTCAGATTCCACACCCCACACCAACCCCAAACAATATCACAAATTTTCATCACATTGGGAATTATGTTCATCGAAAGTACCTGACGAGTGAGACTATAAACACAGTTATTTTTCGGAGTTATTATTTTTAGACACTAGACAGACGTGTACAAAACATTACACAACAGAAATGGAAATAAATTACTAGTTAGTACTAGTAGGTATGTTTTAAAAACTTCATTAAAAACCTTCATACATAATGTTAGATTTACAGGTGATGTAAGAACCTAATAGTTTACTATTCACTTGATGGGACATTTACACGGGTTGATTTTTCAGGCGACTTGCTGGTCGATTTTAGTCGACTAGGGGCCCTATTTTGAAAAATAGGTGTGAGATCTTTTCTACTGATTTTCATTCAACAGAGCAAAATTTGTATTTTCGAATCGCTCGTTAGCAGTGACACAAACTTATCTGACCCGGTGGCCAAAACTGGCACTAAGTGTTATTTATTACATTTGTTACTAGTTACGGCCCGTCTCGTCTATATGTCGTAGGATAATTGTACAAACAGGATTTTTACAAAAATCCTAGTATGATTGTAAAATACCGGATGATTATAATCTAAGATATATTTTTGCAATCATCCGAGTAATGTTTAGGATTTTTACAAAAATCCGGCGTATCTTAGGTGAATCGCGAATCACCATCTTTTTGCGCGCGCTGATCGGATGACGTCATCGTTATTGACTGACGGATGCTCTTATTGGCTATTTGTTATTGTTATGATTATTGTCAAATATTTATTTAGTGTTTTGTATGAATTTTACGTTTTTTATTTTAAAAAATCTGAGTGCTCACATTAATCAAGAGACATTGAAGTGAGTGAATTGGATGTTATACAAGTGCCAGGCTCGATCAGTGCAGACAATTTAGAGGTTATATCTTAAAAATAACATTTCTATACAGAGCTAAGAAAGTTCTATAGCACTTGTCAATATTGTTGTGCAAAACCTAAATGGACATTTGAGTTAAGTAATTAATGCTCTTAAAATTTCAATTGAAGAATTAAATTCGGCAAAATTACGAAATAACCCCAAAACCCAACAGCAATATGTTCTGACCAATCAGACTGAAGTTGTTGTAAACCGTCTCTTAGATTATCCAATCAGCATTCAAGTTTACGATTTTCCGAAACATACAAGGATTTTTTAAAGATCCTAAAAATTGCTCGGACGATTGTGAAAATTTATCTTAGATTTCAATTATCCGGTTCTTTACAATCGTCCTAGGATTTTTGTAAAGATCCGGTTTATACGATTATCTTACGACATATACACGACAGCGAGTCCGCCGCCGCCACCATAGAGGAAATAATCACTACGTTTTAGCCGCCACCGTCACCTAAAGTCCTAAAGTCGCATTACTAATTTCCCAGCAAAAATGTAAACAAAAGTGTTGCCAGAACAAAACAACACAAAAGGAAATAGTATATTGCTAAGTCTAGAAACAAAACTTACATGTTTTTTCATCACAAACCTGATAAAAATAGATTAGATAAATATTCTGAATCATGAGTTTTGCGGCAAAAACAGTAATATAGTTTAATATTTCATAATAACAGTTTTATACTAGAAAACATTTTTATGATGCTGTGCACACATCAACTGCAAACCGTACACGTCAACCTTTGATCATTTTATAAAATTCGGCACAGGCGAAGACGCTACGTATTTTTTTTTTATAGTTTACATACAGTCAATATCTGAGTAAAGTTTTCTTATCAGTTCGTTTCAAAAACTTTTAACATCAAAAATTTGTAGGTTATAAAGATAAAATTTATAATTACCATCTTACTTTAAATTTACCCTGGATGACATTTATATTTATTATGTAGTGCTGTTCGAGTGCGTGTCAATGGCAGGATAATTTTGCTAATTCACAAATCGTCCACCATTCGGCGCACTACACGTTAGTACTATTATACAGGGTTATTTTTAAAACACCAACAACCTTGCAGGAGTAGATTACTAACATCATAAACAACAACATTTGTTCTACGACTTTTCCGAAAACTAACAAAAAATATTTGACTTTCCATACAAAAGTCCGAACAGCTGATCGAGTTTTGTATGAAAAGTCAATTTCTTTTTCTTTGTTTTCGAAAAAATCGTAGAATAAATGTTGTTGTTTATGATGTTAGTAATCTACTCCTAAGAGGTTGTTAGTGTTTTAGAAATAACCCTGTATATTCTGTGGCACTACCGCTAACTTGGCGCTAGTGTAGATGTATAATCCCCGTCAATTGGTAATGCGCCTGGCGGCCATGATTTTAACCTCAAAAACGAAAAACAATTGTAATTTTTTTCATATATCTAGACCCTATCTTATTGAAAATAATAATAATTCAATCATTAATATTATATTAGATTACCTATTAGAATTTTCTTGTTTCATGACATTTTTAGTTGTGAATCACGTCAGCGTGGATGTTAATGTGACAAGGTTCCAGCGCATTACCAATTGACGGGGATAATAGATGTAGATTAGTGTAGTGTAGATGACCTGTCATTTTGTTGTTTGCTATGTGTTTGCTACCAATTTTTAGATGTTGAAAGCGAATTTTTGTAAAATCAATTTTTCTTTTAACACATTTTGGTTTTCTTCAATCTTTAATTCGTTTACTGCCCAACTTCTAATTAATGTCAACCATTTCTAGATATAATTAAAATTAAATTTAAAATAAATGGGAAAATGGGGGGGAAATGCCCATACAAAGGTATCCAGCACGCGTAGCATGAGCAAACGAGACTCTTGTCTACGAAGACTTGTCGTCTCGACCTTCTCGATTGCTGAGCACAGTTTGACAGACAGGTGGGACTCGTTCTCAGAATTTCGAAACCTTTTAATGTCTTTTAATAAAAAAAGTTAATTCTAAAGGTAATCTTTTTATTTCAACACCAATAAACGTCAACATTATCTAATTTGATCCGAAATAATTTAGTATAAACATGATTCTCATTTTTTTTATAAGTTCTAACATAAAGAGGCACTCAAGAAAGCGTTCTCTTCCGTAGACAAGCTCTCTCGAGTTCGAGAAGAATAATATTGCCAATAGAAAATAATTACTTTATTTCTCATAAAGCACCGTTCCTTTCTATAGATTTCACAACGCTAAACTCTTAAAACTAATTAAATATAGCTGTATGGATATAAATTCGTTTGCCTTTCTTTTATTGAGAGTATTTTGAAAAGATAACACAGAGTACTAACGAAATTGTTAATTTAGTAATCTGTGTAAAATGACGAGAAAATTACGAAATATTAAAATCAACGTATGAAAATAATTTTAATTTAAGTTTTTAAGGAATAAAATATAAGCACGGATAATTTAGATTTATTTTTATTGTGAAATTTAGATTCATATAAAATAAAATACGTAGAAAACTATTTCGAATCTTCTTATTAGTCTGTGATTCTCTCTCGACCTTCTCGACTACTCAAAGGGTGGTAGACAAGTTTCTCTGATTCAACTGTCAAATTAATGTCAGTTGAAGAGAAAAGCTCGTGTTTGTCGACTTTTGACATTAGGCCACGACAAAGAACAATGCGAGTCTACTAGTTGTAAATGCGAGCATGAGTATCTCGATCTCAACCCGACAAAAGTGACATTTCGGTGTAGACAAGCCATTGTTCTCTGAGTCGAATTTTATCTCGATGTTGGTCATGCTACGCGTGCAGCAGCAGTAGCACCACCAAGCAGCATAAATTTTGTGACATCCCGCCATTGTGACATTACACCGCATGCGATGAAAATGATAGGTTTGCTATTCAATTTTACAAGCGATTATATCGAGAAAAAGCGCTTGCCGACTGTAAATCCCACACAAAATAGGGTGTCATCTTTTTTCATATGCCGTGACGTGGTAGCTCAAGATAATCGCGTATCTCACTAGATGGCGCTCCTCTCACTAAAACTGAAATTGGCTTTATACCAATCAATGCGAACAAGTCACCCAGTATTGTATGTTATGTATTTATGCCACTAGTATTTTTGTATAGTCTCTGTTCATAAGCGAATACTTCATGCACTCAAAAGCACATAAAAGCTAAAAGAATACAAACAGTAGGTAAAAAAATTGATTATCAAGAATCATAAAAAGGTACCTGATTTTGATAGTATCTATACCATGCAAGGTTGGTATATAATTAAACATAAGTATCGATAAAATCGGTATTAGTAATAACATTATCTCCTCACTTTATACTGCCTGTTTTTATATCTTCTTCTATTTTATTGCTCAAGCGGAGATCGCGGAGCAGTCGTATAGATAGATCAACAAATAAAACATTATAATTAATCGTCATTGCTATTATTTCAAATAAACAGAGATTTTTGTTACTTATCAACTTTTGTATTCACAACAAGGAAATTGTAAGTAATTTCCTTGATTCACAATTAGCAATGTTTGACAAAAGAGACGGATTGAATTTTCATCTGAGGGCACCGTAGTGCCCCTGCCAAGACGACCAAGCAAAGCGCAAGGGCCCTACCACAGGCCATACAACAAGGTTAACAAGTAGTGGGCATTACCTACTTTTTCTCGAAGCGCTTCGTCGTTTTTTTTAGAACGCTCATAGCATAGGTTTGGATTAACCAGATAAATAAAATCTCAGAATATGATACCAAATAGTAGATTTATTGAACATATAAAATTTCAAATGCATAGCTGATACTTCAGATTTTATCGATATCTAAAAAAAACCTGATTTCGTCATTGACTCACTGATGATTATCAAAATGCTGCTTGCTGTTTTTTTGTACTTTGTGTTTTGATTGTTTTTACTGTGTAAAAATCTGTGTTTTCCGTTCCTGGTGTCATTACTGTGCTCGGCAAAATATCAGTGCAGCAGGCCTTGCCTGCAGCTTATACTGAGCTGAGTACAGTTTTGGCATCACGCGACGATGCGCAATGTTTGTTATTGCCCTTGTTTGTTTTATTTCTTTTTACTGTACTTTGTAATGTTGTGTATCGTTGTGTGTTGTTCAAAATAAATGTATTTTCTTTCTTTTCTTTCAAAATTTTTAGGGTACTTTCTGACGTCCTAGAAAGCTGAAATTTTGCACGTAAGCTAGTATTAGTAGGTACAACAACAACAAAAAATGTAAAACTTGGAACTTATACCCCCTAACCCCTTAAATTAGGGGATGTAGTTTGTATGAGACTTCCGCAAGTGATGCGGTCTGAAAATTGATATAGGGATTTCTTGTTAAGATAAAGAGAGTGGGAAGTATGAAAAAAGTCACCTCTGATATGTGTCACCGTGTAGAGTTAGAAGCTTGTTGGCTCTACATGAGGTCTGATAACTTTTTGACAATGTGAGCCATAATTATGGTGTCGTCTTGGCAACATTTTACATGAAAAAGTTTATGGTGGGATCTCTTTTCCCAAACATTGAATTGAAACTGTCAAAATATCAAAGGGAATGACGTTATAAAATACGATACCGCCCATAACGTAAATATTTTTTATACAGCGTGTAATTTTAATCGTTTGGTTCCCGCAGTGGGATGGTGCCACTCATGATTACAAGCAACTTTTACTATGGGGCCAACGCTAATATGGCGAAAAATAAATCAGCTGTTCCATACATTTAAGCTGAGTAGGTATCGTGCTTTTGTACGGAACAACTGATTTTTTTTTGCGATTTCAGAGTTGGCCCTATAGTGAAAGTTGCTTGACATCATGAGTGGAACCATCCTCTTGCGGGAACCAAATGACTAAAATTTCAACGTGTATAAATAGGTAGGTATATCGATTCGGGATTTAACTTAATTTTAGCAATCTGTTCTTGTCTTTTCAATACAGTAAGAAAAGGATGAAAAACTAAATTTAGTTTTGTCCTGTCAATTTAGTTATTTTGTTGCCAAGCAAATCGACACTATTGTTTGTAAAGGGAATTAAGTTTTGTCAGAAACAAACCTTTGATATTATAATTGTATCAGAGGTTATGCTTAAATATATATTTATAATAATTATTAAATATAATTTAAGTCCCTTATAGCCGTCAACTAGCGCCACCAATTCATTTATTTTTATTACACGTAAACCAGATCAATATTAAAAAAAAAGAAAACAACCATGCCCTCTTAAATGGTTTCAAATATTTTTTTTTTATAATTCTTCAACAGTTTTCATTCTTTCTGTAAGTTTTAAAATCCATTTAAACCAAAAGTTGCCACTGTCGTTTCAATTGCATTTTAAAACTAGTACAAAGAATGAAAAATATTAAAGAGTAATTAAAAAAATATTACAGACAATTCAAGAGGGCATGGTTGTTTCCTTTTTTTGAATATTTACTTAGTTTACGAGTAATAAAAATAAACGTATTGGCAGCGTTAGTTGGCCTATATAAGCGCCTTAAGGCGGTTGTATGACCGAAAGTGGCGCCCTCAGACGTTTTTATTTAATAAGTTATTAATAGAAAAAGATTGCAATAATGTTTATCGTGGAGATTTTAGGGCCCTTGGTCTAGTATTTTTAGAAGGTATCACTACATGCCCTCGTAGTCATTCGTAGAAGTAGATAGCAAATGTGTCAAAAACGGCCACTTTTAGCAGTTTTTTTATCTACTTCTAGCAGTGACTACTAGTGAATGTAACGATACCGTCTAAAAATACTAGACTGTGGGCCCTAAAATCTCCACAAACATTATTAAAATTGTGTATTAGAATTATAATATTAAATAAAATTCACCGCGGCGCCACTTTCGCTCAGGGTACCACCTTAAGCATATATGCTTTTTTACACATTTTCAGTAGGTAACTTAGAACATTTTCCGCCAAGCGGTTATAGCCCAAGAAATTTTGGCTTATTAATTAAGTTGTCATTTCCACATGTCGGTTGGTTTAGCAACAGTTCGGGACGAAATTGATTGCACCAAATTAGTTATTGAAGTCCGTTCAACATTTAAGTAGTTTCGCTTATTAACGGAACTAAGCGCTATCGCACACAGGCAACTTAGTCTCCCAGCAACTGTTATGTCTCTCACATCAAGTCCACGGGTTTATATGGAAGCGCGCACACGAAGCGACACGGTCGTCTGCAACTTTTCATACAAATCACGTGAGAGACAAAAAAGTTGCGGAGACAAAAGTTGCACGTGTGCGATAGCGCTAAGTGGATGATGTGTTTATGTTAATTTCTGTTTCCTAAGTAAAGTAAACATATAAAAGAGTTAGCCATTTCTTAAAAGGTGAAATATTTTAAAATTTGCTTAGAAAATGTTAAGTTGTCATTTTAATTTTTATTTAAATACTATGTGTATGGGGTTAAATCGCCCCAATCTTGGCCCTCCCCCAATTTATTGGCTCCCTTAACTTAACATCGAAAAATAAGAATATTAATGAATAAATCGTGTTGCTTTAAAGTAATTACAATATAGTTATTTATCTGAACGGATAAATCAATAATTAATGTAGAACATCTTTAATATTTCATGAGCTTTTTTGTAACGTATTGCTTAAAGGGCCAATAATTGGCTAGTTTACCCTAGTACGGTCAGCAACGAAAGTTATTTAACATTTTAGTACTTTGTCATAATAAATTCTTTGACAGATGTCTCACAATTTGAAGCATTTACTCAAAAAAGTTGCCATGACAAAGTACTAAAATGTTAAGAAACTTATGTTGCTGACTACAGGTAAATTAGACTAAAAAACTTCACCTAAGTAAAGTAGGATGTAGATATTGTAGACTGATGGAAAATAACATAACATTTATTTAATCAACGTCGTCGACAGTTTCGTCTCCTCTAAAATCATCATATTATGCCTTAGTCCAAATCCGAGATAGAGCAGGACTGCCCCTCGCATTCCAATGTTATTTTTAGCGCTGATAAAAAGATGTTTAATTAAACATCTTTGTATTAAGGATAATAATATTCCGTATTCAAGCTTGCAGGAAATAAAAGGTTATGACAACCTTTAGATAACGGTAAACATGAAGTTGTTTACAACTATTTTTAAAAATGTCTATAAAAATATTTTAAGGATAAAGGAAAGAAAAATACAATTTTCTACGAAGCGACTTTTTATCAATACAAAAATAACATCAATAAATAAATAATATAAAAGCACAATAATTACATATTGTATTAATTTACATGATGGATTCAATTCCCCAAAAACTGTCTATCAAAAAAGAATGGCGCTTTTTTTTGTTTAAACTCACTTACTATTAGAAATACTGATATTTGGAAAATACAAACTATAGGCGCAAAGACACTTTTTTGTATTTTGAGATACATTATTTTTTGACAGACTAATTTTATGTTAAATAGTTTTAATTACAAGAGAACATTTCATGCCAAAATGTCTAGTTAATATTATTTTCAATGCATTGTACACGTATTGTACATGAACTTAGTAACACTTACTTGTGCTTTCTTTACAAAAAGAGCTAAAAGCCCGATGTCCCGTTCTAAAATTATAATATGGCAATGTTTATGGCAAAATGCGTTGTCGAACGTTGGTAGTTAAAGCTTTCCAATAGGTACATTTATATATTTTTGTTATAAGGTACAAAATTCTACAAAAGATCTAATACTACTACAATAGATTCTATTAAAAATTCAAGACATGTTGGAAAAAAAAGTGGCACTGGTAGTTGAACTCGATTTGAAATGCGTTTCTTACTCTTATCTAAAGACAAAACTTCAAAAAGAAGGAAATGTTTAATCTATTAAATAATTTGCTGAATCTATAGTGGTTAGTAAAATTTATCATTGCCAGTCAATAGACCTCGATCCACTAATTCATACTATAGGAACCCATGCATCAGTTCACGATCTCCTAAGCGATCCGCGTCACTTGGCTAGACGCAAAAATAAATTACTGACGACTGGCGTCGTAACACCGAACGTCCACCAAACTAAAAAGTACTTTCTGTATCCGTCATACAGTCCTATATTATAATTGTTTGAGTACAATCATTACGTACGAAGAAGAGAGATTCATACAAATGAAAAAGAAAGAAAAGCTCGTAATTACAGGAACATTAAATTAGTTAAAGTAAGTAGTGAACAGATTTTAAATAAGAAATGTTATGAGATAACATCAACATCTACAGTTTAAGTAATAGCGATTGATTGATACCTAAATGCATTAATTACTTCTATGTGTTAGATTTTAACATTTGCGTCAATTTTTAAATAGATACCTAGCTTATAATTAACAATAAATAATATCTTAAGGCACAGTTTTAGGTACCACGATCACAATTTCATCAATTCTTATGCGTCCATCAGTAAGAAGATCATAGATTTTTAACAGTCTAGTCACATCCAGTTGTAAGGAGGAACGAATGGAAATAACAATGTTTCTTTTTAATGAAGGTGCTTTTCAGATGAAATACAACTCGGAATAGCTAATGCCTATAAATACCTATTTATACAGTTACTTAAAAAACATAAGCGCATACATTTAAGTATTTCTGCATTGTGCAGAATAACAATACGGACACAATTTACAAATATTCATACTTTAACTAAATAATGTGCAAAAATTGCAAATATGGTCTTAAAACTACTTAATAAATAATTTCGGGTTTAGATAAGTAGGTATTAATCGTTGTCGTCGGTATCGATAATAGTTCTTCGGTCCGCTCTCAATATTATTTACACAATTGTTTATGTACACGTCCATCGGCACGTCCCGCGCGCGTTTATAAATCCTTTCACATTAACGGTACTTGTACGATGTGGGTAGAACGAGGTCGCCGAAGGAGTACAAGGCGCTGGCGTACCAGTGTACGCCGCGGGGTAGCTCCTCGGAGCTCCAGTGGGACATCCATCGGAGGGGGGCCATCGCGGCGTGCGCGAGGGACTGGCTCCGGACGATCGCGTAGCAGGACGCTAGGGCGTCGTCGACGATGATGGTGCCCGCCCTGGTCATGGGGGCGTAGACGCCGCGCTTCATGACGACGCGCGTGTGCGCGACGCGGGAGGGGCGCATGACGCTGCCGGGCCCGCGCGTCAGCAGCACGTCGCCGATGTCCACGTGGGCAGCGAACACCTCCCGCCACCCGTCCGCCGCCGCCAGCAGCAACAGATGCGACGGCGTCGCTGTTATCGTAACGCCGTTCTCGGCTGTCACTTGGATGAATTCTCTTGTTGTGTTCGGCTCTCGATCGAGGAACGTTAGGACCTGAAATGTTTTTTTGATCAGCATAATTTTCTTTAGTTACAAAGGTTTTCCATTAAGGCGATTCCCAGACCGACAGTGGGTGAATGTAATTATAAATTGTTAGTGTTAATATTTTAATTATAAACTGAAGTGGAATTTTTAAAACCCATAGTTTAGTATTTTTCGAAGGTATCATTAAGTATATTCCATCGTAGTCATTCGTAGAAGTAGGAAATAGTGGAAATTTTTGATATTTTTGCTATCTACTTCTACGAATGACTACTTACGAGGTAATTTTAATACCTTCTGAAAAATACTAGACTATGGATCTTAAAAATTCCACGTTTAGTTTGATTAGAATCCTTTTCTCTTAACAACTTATTAAAAAAAAATCTCCGAGGGCGCCTTCGGTGGGGAAATGATTAGAAAAGGAGTGTCCTCTGAGTGATCTAAATTTTCAAAGAGTAGGTAGTCATTTATCTTTTATTTTTACTCAAGCAGAAATAAAGTTTTATAAATTACATTGATTTAATTTTTCAAAGGTAATTTTTCAATAAAACCTACACCATCCCTTATTCCTAGATAATACACTACCTTATTCCTCTACGATCCACCGACGACGCTCCACCGGTGGATCGAAGGATATTTTTTTTCCTCTTCAATCAACCGGTGAATTTATGTATATTTTTATCGTCGAGCCCACAAACGATTTTACTAGATTAGGAGGGCAATTTCTATACTTCCTAACTTCAGAGTATTCATTGTTACATATACAGATTATTGGCAATATGGTAATAACCTCATGTATCAAACTTCATGCATATAAAATTAAATAGACAATATATGTTTACATACCTCTGAATAAACGAGCTTGCCAGTATCATCAGAAGCCAAGACTCTGTCTCCTTTCTTGACAGTGGCAATATCTCGAGGGCCATTCTCCGTATGCACCAGCGCCCCGGACGGGAAGCACCCAGCCCCAGTTCCCACTGATGATTCTGAAAATAATCAAAAAGACCACATAAGCATATACAACCAACGAAAAAATCAACTCCCCTGTCAAATACGTCGAGCAATATACAGTATAAATGAGTTATTGAACATGAACTTATTGAATTGAATCGTCCGTGAAATATTAAATGTAAGGACCATGCATCAAGCGGACATAATACGTGCGTGCCGTACCTACATAAAGTCAAACCAAAAGCAATAAAATAAACTCAAGAACATAAAATCGTGCAAGGGTCGATAGTAAATTAGCTCGGAGCAGTCATATCCCTTTAAGGAATAACGAGATTTCTCTACGCTCGTAATTAAAATCCGATAAGATACGAAACAAAAGAGAATCGCAGCGTTTCCAAAGCCAGGAGGGTTATCTCCAGCGACTTTTGTACGCGGCACAGGTAATAGCTTACCACAATCCGTCGTGCGGATATATCGTTCGCAAACAATGGGAGGATTTCGAGGAAACATTTAATCATAAGCTCGTAGACAAACTTTTTAAGGCGATGAACAAACTCAATCCGTTTTGTGAACATTTTTTACTCTATTGTTGAAATAATATTTAACAAGACGGAACCTGACTTTCTGAACTAGTTTGTTTAGTATCTAATAGTATTTACCTATCCCGAATGAACTGTACCTGAACATAATCTCTGGTGCGACGTTACAAAAAGTGTCTATTTACGTGCGTAAATGGTATTCGAGAGATAAGTCGAAACGGATTTAGCTTTAAGCTTCGGTGACGTGGACAGCCGCTGTTTGAGTGTGAGAGTACAATGGTCCGAGAAGTTATAAGTAGCGTGTACGGAAAGTACACAGCTCGCCGCAGCCAGCTCGGTTTTATTTACAATTACAGGGGGTGGTGTAATTACACGGGTAAATGAGCACGGAGGTATCGGCAAAGCCACTGGCGTCGTTTGCGCGAGCTCGTTAAATTTTGATTTGTTGTGAAACCAACCGATAAATTCAGATCCCCGTTCACAAGCTGTTCACAATGGGCTCCAGCAGATCGCATTACACAATAACCACACAAATTAGATTTCGTTCAAAGTCAAGCGCTTATTGTCGACATTTTGTTTGTCGCGGGGTGAACACATCACACGATTCATTGAATAGGTGTCGGCCACCTTTGCGATTTTTTCTACGCCCATCTCAGCTTGCGTGCAATGCATTTTTAGGGTAATGTACTTTATTTATTGACGTATATTTTGGGTTTCCGGGGTTTCGAAACGTAAATAGTATCTATTTAATGATCATGAAGCTATTGTGAAGATAAATGTTACTTCTGATTATTCAATTGTTAGGGAATAAAATGGTTAACCGACAATTAAACTTTTTTTGTGGAATGGAATTTACTGTTGTAATATTGACATGAGTTTATGTAGAACTATTAATTAATCTTTCAATTTATTACATTGGAATAACAAATTGTCCTACACTAAAAACAGATTGCAGGTCTTCATCTTGATCATATGGGGGTATTTTCCGCACAATCAACATTCCTCATAAACTTCTAAAGCTTTAAAGTCAAACCGGTCAAAGTACGATTTCACAGTGACGTAACGCGGCCGAAGATGCGACGATAAGAGCGGCGCGGTGTGCAGGGCGCGGGGGGCGAGGTGCGCGGGCGCAGCCGAGTGGCCGCGCTGACCCCGCCCCCCGCAGACCACCGGGGTAGCTAGGCGGCGCTGCCTGCCCCGCCACTACCACGCCACTCCACGGGACCTCTCCATGCGAACCAAGGTTTGTGCGAACCTACTCTTTCAGCCACCCTAGAAAAAGTATCTAACATTTGAAAAAGCGATTGCAAATATCGCCAAGTCATAATAAAGGAAAACATTTTATTAACGTTCTAATCTAAACGCTACGGTTAGCGGAAACTTATGACAATCCAATACATTTTTTACTGTATGTTTATTGCAGAATCCTTGTGGTAAAGTCATTAGCCTCATGAATTCATGATGCTTGTGTTCGAAGAGAGGAAACATTCACCGCAATGTAGCTTTCGGCTTAAGATTTCTTCCTTGATAATAATAATCGTGGACACTTATACACTATAGCTCTAATCCCTGTTCCCAATTTTTATAGAGAGATATTTTATCTTTATATTTCAAAGAAAACAACGTAGGGAATAAAGAAGTCAATAAATTATTGCAATCACACAATTATAAACAACAATAACAGTCAAATCATAAATATGAAATTTCAAATGGATATATATCAATAAGCAAATGCAATTTAAATTATTTCGGATCTGACATCCTAGATAGATTATATTTAGAGCACACTAATGTGTCACTAGAAACATCTAAATGGTAGTAAAAATGACTAGCATAAAAAATACGAGCAGAAGCTAAAGTGAACCAGTATCACTATTTAAATACCAACTGAGTCAACCAATTATATTGAGAGTAGCTTTTACAAATAGAATATCAATAAGGTGATGGACGATCTCGCAAATGTCGGCCTGCGCATAATTCACGTATTAACTGACACGACGATTCATTTGCATGACAAAAAATGCAAGTACCATTTACTAATTGTATGGCTATAAATATTTACTATTGACAGAACTCCACACTATTGCAAAGTAAGATCTGAATTATTTTATTTCTCACATAAAACGTTATTTTTGTAATAACTATGTACCTTATTAATATTTGGCAGAAAGAACAAGTAATGATTTAAGTTTCGTTATGTTGCTAGCACTTATTTATAACGTGTAAAAAATATGTTCTATTGTATTAAATGAATATGTTTGTATATGAAGCAAGATATAAAATGATTATCTATCTATTTATTTTAGGAGACTTCATCAACAACAAAAATTTAATTTGAAATAAAGGTATAGGACATTTAAAAATCGGTAAAACATTATTTTAATGTAATAACTCGTTTAAATGCAGTATGATAATACATTATCCGTCCTAGGTAACAAAATGACATAGCATGCGCAAATAAGCGATACTGACTTTCTAATGTAGGCAATATAATATGTATTAATGTTCGGATTGCCTCTAGTTATTAAGGTTATCTTAATAATTGAATATTATAATCAATTAAACGATTTAATGACTTTTGTATTTTTACATGACTTTTACAAAGGTCATAGGGCATATTTGACCTACTTGATGAAAGTTTGCGTACAGAAACCAAACCAATTTTACATTGAAGAATTCAATCCCACATTTCAATATATGTTTAATTTTTTTATGTACCGACCGGTAGAAAAAAGTTATTTTACAGTAAGTATGTGAGTATTTGTATAATGTTATTAAACTTTTGTTAATAAAACAGAAGTTTTTATATTCAGCATTGTGAAAATGTGTGGTACAAGCCTAATAAGCATTTGTATTGTCTTTATTTATTTATTTTATTTTATTTATTATTGAAATGCTATGATATAATGATAAAAAATTAAAAAAGGCCTGCGAGAATGCGACCGATACCACTGAGTAGGAGATACATTGATCTACATACCTAGCCCTATTTCGTTTGTGTACGCCGTAGGTCAAATATCCGAACAAAATGCCCAATAACCTTTGTTTATTTTTACTACATAAATATTTGTACACCATCTAAACCTTTTGAACTCCGTACCCTAAAAAGTTGTATAGGATAGATAATAGACATGTTATAATTTTTGTACCTATGTGCATAGGTCCGCACTCCGCACCGCAGTTTTAGTCAAGGTCTACTAAAATATATTAAATAATTTTAATCACTTAACGTAATTCCTAAATGTACGACAGCAATTAAACTAGAAGGCATATTGCAGTCCTAGTAGCGAAATGATATAGCGCGCAAATAAGCGACGCAGACTTTCTAGTGAAATACGTACTTATATTTATGCTAGGATTACCATAAGCCATTGAGATATTGCATGTGAAACTTATCTATGACTTTCGGAATAGTATTTTATGGTATTTTATGGAAATGTTATCATTTGGTATATTTTATTATTATTTAAAATGGATGATTCCATTTTATGTATGAGATGTATAGTAGGAGGTTTAAACCATTGTATATATCTTATTATTTTAATTTATGCAACATCTCAAGAAATATCAGTATGGCAACTCAAAATAAAAAAAAAACAGTTCATATCATACAGTAAACAAAACAAATGAATCTAAAGATATATTCTATCTTTATTGCTAATACGTTTCTGAATACTTTATGGCTTTTTGAATGATATTTCATAATCATGTTCACGTGAGATGTGGATGACGCAAGTCCGTTTTCTCAAGGCTCCTGTGGGAACGGCCGGCCGCAGCCTTCCGGGATGTCGCGTCTCGGGTGTCGCGCTTTCGCACGCACGCACTCACTGGCGCTCCTAGCTTTCAAGCACTACAGAAAAACAACTGTTTAGCTGTCCTTCCTCCTATACTTATTATCCTAATAATAGGTTTATTGTAATTGAAAAATTTCTGAATAATACCTACTATTGTATTAGAATTTGGATACCTTAATTTGATAACAAATTTGACCGACACTTGCTGCGTAAGCACAAAACTTATGAGATTTTATTATTATAAGTATCTTAATAAAATAGCCGAGTATCATTTTAAAAAAGAAAAACCTTATATTTCAACGCTAGGAAATTAAGTTTCCCTCGAAATCAGTGCACGCGTTATACAGTTAACATTTCCGAACGCAAAATATTTTAAAGAGGCTCCAAAGCTTCAATTCTACGCACGGTGACCGTTGAAAGAACGAGAATATACACCGCAGGCTGGTCTAGTGGATCGTGACCCGCCGCGGTCACCGGTCACGCCCCATTTACCGGCCCTGCCACCACTCATCGCATTGTTCTACATTGCTTTTAGCACATTTTCATCGTTTGCATACAAATGTTTGGTAATTTAAACGAAGGATGGAAACGTTAACTTCCTAAGCGCGTTGATGTCTTTTGAAAGGAAGGTTTGATGTTTAGTTTGTCAACTTGAATCTGTCAAGTTTTATGTAAAGATTCAAATTGTTTAAAATAAATCACTACATGTTAAGTTAACACTTTGTGAATGAAATATTTTGTTGCCGTCATTCTATCTCAAAGAACAATCGAAGTTAAACACCTGTCAACCACAAAGCGACACGGCACTTCACAATTGCCACGTGTGCCTTCATAGGAATGCGTATTCCTTCATACATTATTATTGAAACAGAAGTAAATCAACAGCAGCAGACACGTCAATAAAAAACTAGCGATGTACATAAAAGAGCCGAGCGCCTACCAATGAAAACCAATTAATTGAAGTGATATAAAAAGCTGGTATAGTTTTATTAGCGTCCACGTTATAGGTGCGATACTTTAATTTAACTTACGAGCCCATCAATGCATAGTTTAAACGCGATTTATTGGCTCTCGGTGATATCAAAAAGATACAATTGATAGTAAAAACTCAAAATAAAATTAACATGCTCGTAGTAATAAAATTTCTGTGAGAATCCTTTTCATATTTTGCCGAGGAGGCGCTTCGTCGACAGGATAATTTAATGTTATTCGATTAGGAAATTATCTAAATTCTACCACTTTATCTTTCAGCAAAAACTAGTTATTCGGTTTTAAATTTCCTTTGGCATAGTCATAAATAAAACATTTCCGTTTTATCATATTTTTTATATTCTTATTAATATCATCTTATTAATTGCTATCCCTAGTTGTTAGGTTTATATTTTCAAAAGGTAAAGGAATTGTGAGTTATACACAGAAAACGACTTTTTAAAATTTAAAGGTTGCAAGCTAGTGGGAAAATATTACAACAGAAATATTGTCAGAAATCGAATTGAAAAGCTTTTTTTTTCTTTGCTTCTATTTTGTTATACAGTTTAGTTAGTTTCTTTATTTTTTCATATTCTTGTTTTTTGTCCAAGTCCCATATGAAAATAGGAGACGTCACAGTGGCCCGCAAAAATTTGTAAATTGACTTGGCCCAACTTTAAAAAAGTTGAAAAGCCTTACCCTAGCGCATACCTCAATTTGATCGAGTCACGGAGCTCGTGCGCGAATCGAAGATTGTTCATAAAACATCGGCAGAGAGAGTGCATCGGGCGTCCCCCGCCGTCCTTGACCACGAGCAACGAGCCCGTACATACGTGCACCCCATTAATTATTCATAAACTCCAAATTAATACTAAAAGGCCACGCTCCAACAAAACGCCGGAATAAATGAATAAACATCCAACAAATTGGCTGCGTCCGTCGCGGGTCATTCGAAACAATGAACCATCGATTCGATTGCTTTTTATTTTTGTGCATAAAGACGGTTTCGGTCAGTAAAGATCTTTCTGTAATTTTACAGCGCATCATAATAGTGATTGAATTTTCAGATCGTATTCTAGAGATGTGCCTTAAAACACGACACGACAGACGACTACCTGCCTGAACATGTAAATTAATTATACACTCCTACTATCAAACTAAACTAAAATCTGTTTAAGATGATAACATACCTACCTACATCACTACAAGATACTTTAAACAGAAAGATAAAAAAGCCAAAAAAAAAACCATAATTATCTTGGTTAGGTTTAAAAGTGCTTTCGCTTTCAAAAGCCAAGCACTTTAATGGCTCATCTGCAAAATTAATTGGAACTATGCAAGCGGCGGAATGCCTCCATAATATCTAAAAACACACACATACATATAAACACTCGCTTCTCATCGTTATGCTGTACGCATATATAGATATAAGTAGCCATTGAATCACCGACCGACGTAATTATAGAAGTGGGGGATTGGCTGCGATGCGGCTGCGTGCGAGGAGGATGGACAGGTTTAATAGGTTGGGTGCGAGCGGGAGGGACGCTAACAAGAGGCTTGTTCGTACGTTTGATCGACACCGCCGAGGCGCGGGCGCGGGAAGCTGTCTGAGATGCATTCTTCTTGTAAAGTTCAACTATATATTTGGACCGTCCCGTAGGCACCGTCGAACAGTTATGTACCCGTCACGTGATTATGACTCTTTTCCTGTTTGAATGTTTTAGGGCAACGTGACTTGTAGCTGCCTTTTACTCAATGAAAATTTTCCTTGACACTTTTCATGTTTTTCAATTTTCTACATAAGTGTATTTTTTTTATGAATCATACTCTACGTTTACAACACAATGAAACAGGTTTGGAGACGATATTAAACGAAAATGGCGAGAATAAACAAAGCGTCATATAAACGACATCAACGCGTTACTACAGTACTACAACGGAAAGATGTTAAATATTTTTTGTAGCTGCAATTTTGATTGATTTTTAGGGTTCCGTACCCAAAGGGTAAAAACGGGACCCTATTACTAAGACTCCGCTGTCCGTCTGTCTGTCTGTCTATCTGTCTGTCACCAGGCTGTATCTCATGAACCGTGATAGCTAGAAAGTTGAAATTTTCACAGATGATGTATTTCTGTTGCCGCTATAACAACAAATACTAAAAACAGAATAAAATTAATATTTAAGGGGGGCTCCCATACAACAAACGTTATTTTTATGCTGTTTTTTTGCTCGATATTAATAACAACAACAGGTAGACTGTTGAAATTTTCACAGATGATGTATTTTTGTTGCCGCTATAACAACAAATACTAAAAACAGATTAAAATTAATATTTAAGGGGGGCTCTTATACAACAAACGTAACTTTTTTTGCCGTTTTTTGGTACGGAACCCTTCGTGCGCGAGTCCGACTCGCACTTGGCCGGTTTTTTTATAATTTTCTGGGCAAAGTAATTTTGTTTTATTCAAGATGTTTTTTTTATTAAGATCATGTTTTGTTTTGAAAGTTAGGGCCAACTTCAGTTCGTTCTACATGGTTAACTTAATTTTTGTGGCTAAAAACTTAGTAAGAGCAATTGATTTTCTGTTTTTATTTTAAGCATGCCAACTTCATTGTATATATTCTGTGCCTCAGTGCCCTAGTACCGTTCTGTTGTGGATTTTTTGTTATCGCCTTTTCTAAGATAAGTACTATTATGCTATTGCTACGAAAAACTTACTGAGGTAAGGTAAGGGAAATTATACAATTTACTGCATAGTATAAAATAAACTGTTATAGTGTAATTGTTTAGGTATATTATTTCGTTTTTATCACTGCCTTTTTTTACATTGGTTAATTAAGTAATCAGTTTGGTTATAGGAACTTATTATTTTATTAAGCTTTACTTTTTAGTTAGTACATAATACAAAATAAGCTTCTATTTTTTCTAAAATGTCTTATTTCGTAATAAGTTTTTGAAAATAACATTTTACATCATCTACTAAGGTTATGTATGAGCAACCGGTTTGTTGTATTTATTATGAGCCCATTTCAAAGAGGTAAATAGATATTATTATGCACAAAATAAGTGCTCAAAGTAGCTACTGGCTGCTATGGAGTTATTCCATAGAGCCATAGTTAAACATATTTTTTTTAAATCCCGTCTATTTTCGTTAGTTTTATTTTTTTGTGTCTTATTTTTGGGTTCATTTCTATCTATTAAAGGGAGATTACATGTTCAGTCTTGCATTAGTCCAATTTATTAGTCTGGTACGATCATCTCTCAGGAAAAACAAAATACAAAGTCTATACAGACTGATGGAATCCCACTCTTATCGTGGCTGTTTTATATCATTAGAAAACTCATAATTTCACTATTTTAATCGTGTTAATAGGTGCCAATTGTATATTCTCACCTGTTTTAACAGAACAGTGTATGTAAGAGCGGCTTCTGTAGTAGACCCAGTCGAAGCCAGCCTGGTAGGCGAGCCGGGCCAGCATGCCGACCTTGCTGGTGTCCCGGTCGCTGGTGGTGATGTCCACCGCGCGGCCCTCGTAGTGCAGCGAGTTGTCGCCGTGCGAGTTCTCCTCGTCCCAGCCCTCGATCACCCGCAGGTGGACCCCGGGCCACTGGTTCATCACGCTGATCGCCAGCGTGTTCAGTTTTTCTTTACATCTCTGGAAATTACGGATTTAGATATTAGGTAAAGAAATGGAAGTAAAGTCCCTAACTTTACTTTTTCTTTTATTCACTTATAATACAATTATTAACTTTTATTATTGCTACTTTTATCTTCAAAAAGAGAAATAGTAGGTATGACTGAGGTATCACTAAAGTAAGTAATCATTTAAGACATAATCAATGGCACTTTAGAAACGAAACAGTTTTTGCAAATACCTCTAAAACATCTAAAGTGAACGAACAACTCGTGTAACAATGTCGACACTCCAGACATGCGAAGCTTTTTGTTTGCACCTACTAAAGAAAATACCAATACATGTGCTAACAAATCGACAAACGCCGCCGCCCCACGACTAGACAACACAGGATGTCGGACGTTCTGTTGTGAAGAAATAAATCAAATTAAAACGCACCGCACGAAGGGATCGACACAATTTCGTTTGTGAAACTCCGCGATACAAATAGAAGAAATGTCAAAATATTTATAAAGAAATGCGGACAATGCGGAGCGCGCCGCGTGTCGGCTTTGTCGTCCAATGTCAACTCACTTTATGCAGATTTCGTAGATAAAAAATTGTGAGATTGACGTAACGAATCGCCACGAACGGGCGCCCCGCTTGCTCGGCGCATTCACGTACCAGATACTTTGGAGCACCGTACATAATTATTTCTACGAACGCTTCAACCACCTAATAAAGAGTTGGGAAAACTACAAAGCGTCCAATTCGCCAGTAATTCCAAATTAGCTACGGTATCTTTTTATTTGTACATACATGCATTGTTTGCTATGAATGAATAGCAAATTTATCCAATACGTTATTATAGAGAAGAAATCAGAACATAAGCCGATGACTTTTCTTACCCTTATAAAGATAATTAATCACAAATCAAGGTTAAAACATCTCAAGTTTTAGTAGATAGTGAGTGGCGGTGCGAGAAGCCAGGAAGCCTGATGTTTGCTTCTCAGAGGTCTCGCTGCACACTAAAACAATCGAATGCTAAATACAACCTCAAACAGTTCGTGCACTTAAACGTGGGAACGATTGGTGGCGCAATTAGGCACCTTGCACCCATCGCAACTCTGGGATTCTTACTTTTCTATACACAGTTTTACTTATCAATTCTATTTACTTTAAACGGCGAATAAATTGCCCCTGGCCCTAGGTTTTGTTTTATTACCAAGTGGTCATGATCGATTTCGATCTATATGTAAATAAATAGGGATAAAGCGAGTGCTTATTTATTTTTATTGATCGTGTGAGTGCGTCTGGATCGGGAACAAGGCGTCGCGACAGATCGAGCGGGCCATTATAAATTCATTATGCATATTTTTAGTAAACAAGCTGTCGATCACAATGGTCGAGCGCAGCGGGGCGCCCTGCCCCCACACCTCGCCCGCCGCCCGCCCGGGCCCGGGGCCCGACCGGCCGCACCGACATCATCAGCCCGAGAGAGGCGCCCGACATTAAACCAGTTTTTATACCCTCGATTCGAGTAAATTCATTTTCGCAAATTATCAAATTACACCACATCAAAAGCTCATATTGATTGACAAAAAATTAACAAGCGAAACGAATACCTAAGGTCAAAGTTTTGAAGCGAAACGGAGAGCTACCTGAACCGGCGGCGAGCGGGGCACTTGCGGACGGCATAATGAAGGCCGACCGTTGGAAGTGTGGTAAAAATGGAATAAAAACACAGAAGATCATCACACTGAAACGCAAGCGCCTGTCACAACCGTACACTATATGAAATGAATATTGTATTTTCCCGCTTATTTATACGTCTCCAACCCCATCAAACATTAAATGGTAGGAAAATATATGACGGTTCGAATATATTAGATAAGGCGTTTAGCGAGCCGGGACCATTCGCCACCTCGCACGGCCGACGCCCGCTAATTTATTACTGCCTCCCTCTGTGACCATAACAATATATTAGGATAATTAAATGGCTCTTTACATTCCTTAACACGTCGTTTTTTTACAAGGCCACTGCATTCGAAAAGCACCGACCAATGCTGACTGGTTTTTGATGTTCCACTTTTTTTCTCTTTGTGGAAACCACAACAAATAGTTTAAGGGCGGTTTTTTGTGATACCGACCGTTCATTTTGTTCACGCGAACCATCTTTCGACCCTATAAGGCGTAACGTGATTTTGAGTTTCCTGCAAACATGTCAAAACAGCAATTATGGATAACATGACACGAAAATTTAAGGCGTTTTTATTATCTCCACGTATAAAAGCCAAAACACTCTGACTTCGCTCCTTTAAACTTGTTCATAAATATAAAAATTTGCATTTAAACATATAATAACAATAAAACCCTTCTGTATGCTGATTTTATCAATTCAATTAGGTATTATCATGATAATGGAAGCATCCAATAAATTAAATGATGGCAAAACCATATCAACCCTATAAAAATCTAAAAAAGGGTATTTAGGAAAACTTGTGTTTGGCTTAATCATATTTAGGTTTCTACCTGCCAAATAATGTGCTTCTAAAATGTGCGGTTGACTCGAATCGAACCTCAACAGCGTTTCGGAGGCGCAAAGTATAATTTCGGTCGGTAATATGCCCAGTCTGAGTAACACTTTGTTTTATGGCAATGGGATATTTTTTCTTATTGGTGGATGATAGGGCTGGGAGGGACTACTCCTCGCAACGAGTTATTTCATTCACGAAATAGAAACCACAAGTGTGAATCAGCGGCGACCATCTTGAATATTTTTCGAATGTCTTTGGAGAGCTTTCAATTTCTCACTATGGCAATTTGTCACAGATATAGCTTGTGACCAATAATATTACATCAATTAAGTAATGTCTATGTAAATTTATGATAATCAAGAAGATCGTATTCCGATGACGCTAATAATAAATGACGAAATATGCGTAATATTGTGAACCGGGCTTTTAGTGAATTTAGATTTTATAAAATATCGTCCATCCATTGATTTTAAAAGATACGAGAACCTATTTAGACTTTTATTAACTCTCTTAACTTCACTTTTCATAAAGTTTAATACTTAATCTCTTCGAGCTGCGAGCATTGTAGTAGACAGACTGCGTTGTTTAAAAAAAAAGTCAAAGATATCGACAAATCAATCAAGCAAACAAGACAGTGTCTAGTTTCATTTAAGCCTACGCATTTACATACTGACAGATTGAAAATCATTAAGTTCTGATTCGTTTGCTCACAGAACGCACAGTTTCCGAAGCTGTACTCTACAAATATTTGTTGACCATAAGCCCTAGTGTCGCGCCGGCTGTCGAACACATCATAAATATGCATCGTGAGGATGCATCACCTGTACCGTGTGTGTTCAAAACCTCTTGATGTTTGTCCACGAAAAATATCGCCCTTTGTTGTCATAATGCGGTTGTCGTCGGCACGTCGCGCCGCGCCACTGCATTCAGTTGCATATACTCGCCTAGTACGCTCTTTATAACGTTGTCATAATTGTATGCCACTACTGTAATGTTTCATATGTTTATAGTTTGTATTTGTAATAAATATTAATTATTTGCAACTATGCAATTTTAAAGTAGATAATAATAACCTTGTAAACAAAAAATTCTGGTGCAAATGTTCATGAACATCACATAATTTTGCAAGATTAAAATCACAACCATGGGTAGGTTATGTACTACCAGAGCTTGGGTCAATAACCGTTAGGCCAAACGGCCATCAGTAGTCAGGCCGATGTACTGTTTATTAAGTAGTCTTGCTTCTAGAAATGATAGAAACAACGAATACTGAAAACCAAAATCTTCCACCTTCATAGCAACTTATTTGATCTAACAAAAGATGGTATGTATGATACAAGCTAAAAGACAATATCAGTTAAGATGATATCTTGCGTTTTTTTTTCTATGCATTCAAAATACCTTTTGTCGCATTGACCGCTACATCGTGTGTAAAGGCATGCTAACAAACACAATCCACAAGGCTTTTAAGGAGGCGCGGGTGCCTTTCACCCGTTCAAAAAACTTGAAACAAGACACCGATATGCGGTGTTTGCCTGCCACAGAGCTCTGTTAATGAAACGTTACACTTCATTCACTCAACTGGAGCAAGTGCCTACACCATAATAGGGCACGCTACACACATGTTGGGAAAAGAT
Source organism: Agriphila geniculea (assembly GCA_943789525.1). Taxonomy (NCBI): domain Eukaryota; kingdom Metazoa; phylum Arthropoda; class Insecta; order Lepidoptera; family Crambidae; genus Agriphila; species Agriphila geniculea. The sequence continues at coordinate 12,198,820 of OX038882.1, read as the reverse complement.
ATAAATATTGAGTGTGCACACACTTCCAAAGGTGAAGTTTGTGGATGTAAATAGAAGAGATAACTAATGGCAAACGCAGCCCTTGTGTAAAATAATGTTCCTGATCTCTGAAGATAAACAGACGTCTTCTAAATCATAGAGCTACTATTTAGTAAGTGCTGTTAAATGTCATAATAGTCCATAAATCCTGTTAGTAATACCAGGTGCAAAATTCTATTGATGGCATCGCCATTCATAGTGAGTTTGTGCGGTGGCGGCTTCACCCTGGGGGACGATCGGTTAAACCCATGTTTTCTCTTAAGAATTTGTTCGTGGTTAATACCCACGGGACGGATGTGATTGCATTATTTATATTATTGTGATCACTAACGCTGGTTGACGCGGGGTCAATGGCGGAGTCAGTGAGAGCATACTCAGTACTTGCAAGTCATCCGAACGAGCGATGGAATCCACGCTTCCGACATCGATCAAATTCGTATTTATCCTTTGTTTCGTACCGATCGATGCCCATTCCATGTCAATATGAAATGTTTAGCTTCATAACTTGTTAAAGCTACACGCCAAACACAACAAAATCTATCAGGCTAATTTATCTTTCATAGTTTCCCATTTGATTTTACGACTTTTATAGAGTCTTGACAACAAAATCAAGGATCATTTTTTATTATTATATTTTATTTCGTTAGGAAAACTTATAAGTAACTTTAAGCCATTTACAAGTCTTCACCATATAAATGATATAACATTTTAACTCTTGTCACGTAATAAAATAAGAAAAGTTCGATAAAACTTTAACGAAACACGCCTATCTGCACAATTACCGATTCGTTTAAATTGTTTTTCGCGCGGAAGGCTATAAACATTAAGTGGCGTATAGTGCTAATTTACAGCGTCAACCCTCGTCGAGCCGATAACTGCTTTTGATCGATTTGCATCCGTAATTACGTCACTTTTAGCAGGCAGGTGATGAAAACGCGACAAGTGCGTGATTGCGGGAGGCGCGCCCGCCCCTTCCGACGCAACCGGTCGCGTCGCCGCCTTGTACTTAGCGCGCCCGCGACGCGCACAGCGCGCCCTTAAGCCACTGTCTATCTCGGCGGTGCGAGCTAACATCATAAACATCTGCATAATTTTCAACTTAACTAGGCACTTCTTTATGCGCTACATCTGTGTAGAAAGCTAAGCTGCCCAAGATAACTATCTTGTTTGTAAAATCAATCCGATATTTCTTAAAAAAATACCTTCACCTGTACTCAAACATTTTACATAATGAGAAAATAAGAAGACCCAAGTATAGAGAACTTCAAAAAAGACGAATGCCAACGAGCTTTTTGCTCGTGGGTTATTGATTTATCAGCATATCATAATTCCCGCAGACGGGCGTCGCGTCGCGTTTGCCACGGGCGGGTGCGCACCGGTACGGTCCGCCGCGGTTCACACCTAACAAACCGCTCTCATCAAGAGCCCATCTCTGAAGAAAGATAAACTATCTTTGTTACGCCATTGACACGTAATCGCCGCTTTCATTGTTTATCCCTCGCCCCGAGCAGAAGTGATCACATCACGTGGGCGTTAAGTCAACATCGCACGTCCTCTTTTGCTGACGGTCCCGAAGAGCCTCTTGATAATATTTTATAAGACAAATAACCCGATAAAGATGTTTTGACATGAATCCGTGTTCATCTCTCATACTAAAATGCGTCCAATGAACACGTATAATAAAATATTAATTCACAGTTTTGTGAGTTAGTTTAAAAAAGAAAGAGGGCTATTCTAATTTAGTGTCAACTTTATTGGTGCGAACGAAGCGTTAAGGTGATCGGGCAGGGTTCGGTGCGTCGACAGGCTCCGGCGGCTACTTTATGCACCTCCATTAGCATTGTTTTAAAGGATTAGAGCGCGTTTACGAGATTCCTTGGGCCAACGTGTCATAATCATAAGACACGCATATTTTTATGACACATGTCGTTTTATTTTGAATAAATAAATCTGAAACGACTACCGTGTCTAAACAGATAACGACGTTTTTGTCGTTTTTAGTCTTTAGCTTCGAAGATTGTTTCACCGTAATATTTGACAAATTCCTTTCTAAATCTTAAAGCATTAAATTGATCTTTTTTAGCTTTTGCCCAACGAGCGACGATGAGCGACGTATCGACTCGAGTCCGCGACCGTGGTTCGGTTTCGTGTTACACAAAAGAACTAAAGTTTCCAAATGTTTTCGATGCCCGAATCAAAACTGATACCTCCAGTAATTTGACGGAATTGCCCGATGACAGAGGTGAAGTTTTTTTGGGTCAGACCCGAGCTGTCCACTTTCGTATAATCTTGCAATTTATTAACATTGAACTCTATTCACCGGTCATTAAAATTACCTTTGATTCCTTGATGAACAAGGATGCATCTTTAAAAGTTCCACAGCATATTGGTTTACGCTGACGGTAACGCGTTTGAAACCGATTGATGTATTGTTGGGAGACACATTGACATCTGAGATGACTATAATGTTGCGGTCGGTCTGCCTCAGTAGTTTCAAGGAATTTAGCGGGTTTCTTAAGACAAAACAAAATAAAAATTAACCAACAACAGGTTCCAATGATTATATAAGTATAGCTTTTATAGGAATCGATAACGTGAATAGGAATGTGTTATTTTATTAGAAAATACTTAAACGAGAATCTGTTTCACCGCAAAAAGGTAATTTAAACATTTTACGACGGCCACACAATACAAGTCATAATCTCAAGTGAAGAGGCACAGTACAAAATGAACGAATAAAGGCGCGTCGTGTCCCAAGGAAATAGAAAACAATTCTCATAACATAAACATTCCGTGAGTCCGTCCGTCAGTGGTGGAGGGGTCGATTTATTTATTCCGCTTATCTGGGAACAATGCGCTGCCGGGCTGGGCATCACTCAAATGGTATCGTTGGTCTCGCTGGCCCCGTACCATGATGAGCCCTACTTCCATTAAATTGCGGTTATCGCACTAAACTCCGCGTTTAAATTATTTATTTTTGACAGTTGATACGAAAAGAGAACTGTCAAAAAATTTATAATTTCAAGACTCTGACTTTTTTTCATTCAACCAGTTCACCATGTAGTTGAAGCAATGTTTTCTAATAATTTGTTACTATGAATGTTACTTAATTCATTATACAGTTACTGAATTAGTGGTCATAAGAGATAAAGCTTAAAATGCTTTATGAATTAACAAGTAACGTTGAAGCGTCAAGTAAAAGCTCGTTCGACTGCATTCACACGTGAAACTTCACAAGTAGATGCTTAGGTGCTTAGTTAGAATTGAAAACAATATTTATCGACTGTTTTAACGGTAGTCAAAATTAATCGTAAACACACGCAAATAGCACGGTGCGATCAAAGGCGACGCTCGAAAATTAATTATCAATTTGTCGTGGGTGCCAGGAGACATAAATCGATCGAATATCAGCCTGCAGCCGCATTAGCCACGCTCGCGCACCAGATAAGGATAACAAATGTCCAGTTTAAGGTTATCTTAACATCGCGGACACGAGAGAGCTTTTTGCCACCGAGTCCCTTGATCTGACCTTCTTGTCTCAACACGAGAGCTGACAGAATAAATCCTGAATTAACGATCGATCGATTCATTGGAATTATTATTTAATTTAGACATTATCTGTGTTGATACACTTTATCGTGAAGTGGCAGATAGATTAATTTGCTTACCTTTGCATTCCAATGCTAATAGTCTTCAGAATAGCATTAGCAATACCAGAGGAGCTCGGTGGCGCAGTGGTTTAGCACCTGGCCCAGCGATTGCGGAGGTTAAGCAATCTTCGCAAGGGTCGATCATGGGATGGGTGACCAAAAATGTATTATCTCGAGCTCCTCCGTGCTTCGGAAGGCACGTTAAGCCGTTGGTCCCGGCTGTCTGCAGTTAACACCCACCAATCAGCATTGGGCCCGCGTGGTGGGTCATGGCCCGTCCTCCTTATCCACCCATAAAAAAAGCCTGTGCCCCAGCAGTGGGGACATTAAAATAGCTGATGGACACTCAATTCATTTATTGCATTCATTTATTAATAGAAAAGCTATGGCTAAAAGCGAATTTAACTATGCAAAGTACCTTTTTTATTACTTAAGTAAAAAGGTTTTGGAAGAAACATTTTAAATGTGTACATGGGTTCAAAATAAATAATATACTTGACATAAAAATATGTCTACCCCTCCAGAACCGTTTAAACTGGTATATTAGTCATGTTATGGAATCCAAGGATGTTGGGCCGCTCATATTCAATATAAAACGGCCGTCCTTTTTCAGCCGTGGCTAGGGTATAATTATCAAGCCACAGGCGCATGCGAAATTGGGGTCTCACCTCGGCTCGGCGGCAATAAATAAAGTAAAATGACCGACGTCGGTGGGAGGAACACTGCGCTAATGAATACGCTGGACGGCGCGCGAGCGCCCGCGCAGCCCGCGCCCAACGCTGACGATTGAATAAATCCTCATAATATTAATAAATTATATGCATAGTCCAATACTTTTGAGTCCGTAAATCAATACCGTTAACAAAAAATTGTTACAGTATTTGGAAAATGTCCCTTTACCTCAAACTACGGCATTGTTAGGAGGAAACACCAAGGTCGAGAGAATTGAAAAGTTCCTATACAAAGTTCACAAAATCAACGTTTCGTTGTCCCTGTTTCCTCCTCCAAAACTAGACCGATTTAAATACTTTTTTCATTAGAATTTAGAAGAATGCTTTGGCTGTGTTCCTGTGTTTTTTCTTTTTTTATATAATCTCGTCAAATTTGATTGCTGGATGTCTAAATAATGGCAATTTTTTAAGATTTTGAAGATTAATATCTCTTTTAATAAAAAAAAAAAAGGAAAAATAGAAACACAGCCAAACCCTTTTTTTAAATTTTAATGAAATAAGTATTCAAATCGGTATGGTTTTGGAGGAGGAAACAGGGGACAACGAAACGTTGATTTTGTCAACTTTGTTTAGGAATTTTTTAATTCTCTCGACCGTGGTGTTTCCTCTTAGCACTTAAAAGGGCTTTATGAAAGAAGTTTGGCAGGAATGACGTACGCCAAATGGTTTTTAGAAAAACCCTCCGTAAGTAACCGTAATTTCAGAATATGGTTATTATTAATCTTAAAAGTAATATATATATAGTTAAGTATATGTTTTATCTAGCTTTCAAAATAACATTAGCAACCTATTTTTAAAATAACATTATTTCTTACGGAACTAACTACATTAAAAATGACCATATCAACATCCAATTGTGGGCACATCAATTTTATCTCATCAATATCTCCTCATTCAAATTTATCGTTTGGGCTATCGGATTACACAATAGTAAATAAATGTTAAAAATTACCCAACACGAAATTCCTATTTGAATATGAATAGGTAAGCGCCATGTAGGCAGGTACATGAAAAAACCGGCACCAAATAATAATGTAGACAAATGTCCCCCTTAGCGAACACAATGAGCGACCTCTAAGCGATCAATCCACTTTTAAGACATGCTAATTTAAAAGTCTAGAGCTCTTTATTCCTATTTAGGGCCGTAATGAAGTGCATATATGAATGAGAACTGCCTCTCGGGTACTTTAAAAATAGTAAAATTAGATACAGACTACAATGTCGTGAACAGACGGACCGATAAGTCTTAAGTGTAAAGCCTATTTTGAATTTAACAGTTACTGATACTTTGTTGATACGTTGACTTATGTTTGAAATTTATATGGCGTTTAACGACCCAGAAAAAGCGAAACAGCAAAAATTTAAGTACCTATATTTCATTAACTACCCCAGGATAACTTGTCGACGGACAAATTGAAAAAATTCAAAAGGGCAGTCAAAACATTTGGCTTGTCTCAAAAATAGCGGTGTGTATGATACGGGAGAAGGGTCGTGGTAGTCACAGGTAGGTCGGGAAGCGGCTATTATTTAAATTAATTGGACATAAAACGACGTGCGGCGGACACACGAGCGTGTTGCTCAGCTCCGCGTCGCGCGTCGCGCTCGCGCGCGCACATAGGGTTGCCACCTCTGTACACAGCTGATGGTTTTGTCTTGGCGATTTAAGTTTTAATATCTACTAGTTTCATAACCCTTTCTAGATTTACATTAAAAGTTATCGATTCGTCTGTGTTGATAAATGTTACAGTGTCATAATTACTGTCGCGCTTGTAATTAACCTCTGCAGTTTGCAACGCACGCACATTGGATTTTTTTTATACTGTACTGGTTAAGTTAGTCCCTGCAAAATGAAGTTTTTGCATATAGCATACTATACAGGTAGCTGTATGTACCTATGCTAGACGGAATTTCTTAGTAGGGCTTAATCTTAACACACACTTCACATTTTGCTATGTGTAATAAATATTCTGACAGAACTTTATCTTCAGGTCGAACGCACCGCACGATCATTTATATTTTGCATCACAGTGTATAATTTGAGGGATTAGCGATGCGCGATCGCAGGAGTGCGAACTGTCACGTGGAGCGGTCGCGATGGTTATCGGACGTTGCCTTGTCGACTGCACAATGCCATATTTTGTGTTTCAACACCATTATTTATTGCCCAAAAGTTGCGCATACAAATTGAACGAGGGAGTGATGTCAAATTATATTAATTATACCTTCAAAGGACACGAAATTATTTAGGCGAACCTTTTTTCTCGGCAAATTTAACTCGAGTAATAAATTCGCTTGATTTCGCTTAGTTTATCAAGAATTTCTATTTTGCAGTCTGGTAATAATATAAGTAGTAGTAATATTGTTTTTATCTTAGCAAATATTATCAATTTCGTAACATTTTTATTTATTAAATTCTCAATTTATTTTAACAATATCACGCAGCACAGCTCAGCGTGGCGATACTGGGGCCCTATTTTTGAATCGCTTGACTCCAGTCGAGCGCTCGTTTCTACTGATTTTCGTTCAACATATGACTCAAAACAATGGGTTGTCGAACGAAAATCAGTAGAATCGAGCGCTCGACTGGCTTCGAGCGATTCAAAAATAGGGCCCCTGAAGTGTTGAATAACAGAAATAAATAACTAACTTCGTTTTCTGGCAACCTTAGCATTTAGGCATTTTATAATTCAAGATTTCTTAAATCTGAGTGCGTAATTAAAAAATGTGTTTCGGCCACTTTTCGCAATATAAGATTACGGATATTTTAACATATATTTCAGTTTCGTGTTACTGAAATACAAAAGGTTGTCGTTTGTAAAAGTTATTTGAACTGACAGAAACGACAATCTTTTGTACTTCAGCAACACGAAACTAAAATATACCTACGTATACGGCCTCCTAAACATATTTCATCACAGTAAATTATACGTCTTTGAAATAAATTTTGCAAAATGCAAGTATCTGTGCGCATGCTCATTTCAGGTCAACGCATCGTCCATAGAGCATTTTAATAGTTGAGACTGTGCGCCGGCCGTTGTATTAAAACAATGACCAATAACTTTGTATTTATGTCTCATTGGGCAGGAAAAGTAGCGTAAACCCGCGTCGGCTTATCTGTGCCGCTATTAGTCGCCGGTGCCTCCAAACACGAGCATTAAATTAATGGACGCCCGTGGGACAACAGTATCTCGAACATTTCCCAGCCTTTATATTCGACATTCTTAGACTGATATACTGAGAGCACCGAATTCATTTTAAACGAATCGATGTTATCATTCGCGAAAACGGAAGTCGTATTGCCACGGGACAGTTTATACAACAATAAAATGAAATGAATGGCAAGAACCGAGTGTGCCTTATCGGGCTCGAAAGCGATCGGTCATAGTCAAAATAACGTCTCGGGCTTTGGGCACATAACAATTATACCCATTAGTTTATTAATCGCTACCGAACACAGCATTGTTCCGATGGGGACAATCGTTGCTAGACCAAATAACGACGTTTCAGGTTACTTAAATACGGTCATGGTTTAGCAGAAAAGTACACGCACGATGTACTTACATCGTCGTTGCTACTTGCTAACCACTCACAAAATGCGTGTTCAGCAATTAAATAAAATGTGACTGAAACTTTCACTTTTGAATGTTAATATAAATATAACTTATATGTAACTTACACTAAATATTAATGCGAAAAACTTTATGTCATTTTCCTACTTAGAACTGAAATTAAAACCGAGTAAATAACTTACAATATCAAAAAGGAATAACTCAACGACGATTCTGAATGACAAAGATATACAATGAGCTCGATAGGAAGAGCGAGTGGGACGCAAAGACGATCAGCGGAGCACCGTGAGAACACGGCCAGTGCGGTCGCCGGCGCACGCGCACATGCTCGCTCCTATAAACACGAAAATGTTACAATGCGAAAGTTACTGTCCTTAATATTTACATATTTTATAATAATATGTCACGGTTACTGTGTAAACTTACAACTTCAGAATTTATTACGCGCTTGTTTTTACTTTTCAGATCTTTTCAGTAATAATTATGTCTTTAGTTTAGTTTATTTATTCCGTTATACAAAACGTCTCTCATAAACGTGAATTTTACTTTCTACTACAAAAAATATTTTTCTCTATTTACGAGATGTTTGAACAAAAGGAAAGTTAGTTAAAATCCTTTAATTATAATTATGTCAAAACCAAAAGCCAGTCTATCTGATTCAAATCTAACCAGTTTTAGAAAATCAAAGCACAAATACAATCATTAAACATGTACACAGCAAATCCAACAACACCGATATGTAAAACAACTTTAAATTACATACACAAATTCAGAATTTATGGGCCATTCAAAACTGGATATAAGAATAATATTAACGTAAGGCGTTCTATATGATTGCTCGCAAATGATCTGCAATATGGTAGCCGATCGTAAACAAAGTGTTATACGAATACCTTCCCATATAAACAACGATGCCATAAAGAAACCCAATTATATGCCCATGGAACCACTTCAATAACATACCTACGAACTGCATACCTCGCTGGGCGAAACTTGACTGAAAACAATTAAAATGAAGTTTAACACAATTACACGGGCGATCTTGTTGAGAACGTATAAATCTTTCAAGCGAACAACCTATTTTCAGTGTTGTTACAGTTGGAATTTGGGAATAAACTTCCGGAAAATGTTTATGAACATTATTGCTAACGAAATTCTAATTAATATGTGCAATCTAATAAGTTTAATGAATGAAAATAGATAAATAACTTACCTATTATCTTTTCGTTGTCAATTTTAGAGAAATTTTCAATTGACTTTATGAATTTGATCCGTATCAAACAGGGAAACGCGATATTAGAATGAATTCTGAAAGCAAAAAAAAGCCTTTGACAAATCTTGACATATCAAAGGCTTTTTTTTTGCTTTCAGAATTCATTCTAGCTAATATCACGTTTCCCTGTTTGATACGGATCAAATTCATAAAGTCAATTGAAAATTTCTCTAAAATTGACAACTGAAACTATTTCCTTGTTGACTTGACTTCGGAACCATAGTTCCGAAATCAAGTCAACATTCGCCATGTCATAGTTATAATTTAGCATGAATGCGTAGGTATATTAATTCACTGAAAAAGTTGGTAGAATAAAATCTTGAAAATATATTTTTTTAGTGTACCTGCCAATCCTTTCATGTCTACAAGTACCTACATGTAATGAGGGGTCAAAAAAAATTCTCGAAAAAGTTCGGGAAAATTGTACAATAATGAATTTAAAAGGAAAATATAAACTATAAACTTTACAACTTGTAAAGCTGCCAGGTAAGCTTTACAAGTTAGTAATAGTCGATCAACTTATAAAATTTATTTAATATTAGAAAAGTTTTCGTAGGTTAAAATTCCATTGTTAAGTATAATAATTTGTTATAGTAATTAGTTGTGTGGGAAGTACCTAAATATAAGTTTATAATCAGGGATATGTTATGGTATTATAAGGTAACTACGGAACGGAACCCAGGTGCGTGGGCCGACAAGTACTTGGCCGGATTTTTTTAACATTCAATTAGTTCAAGTTATTTCTAAGTAAAATTCAGTAATAAATATAATAAATTATGTATATTCGATTGTCATGACCTTTCGTCTATTATTACAATATGGGCATCAAATGAAAGGTCTTGATGAGCACATTCCAAAACTATATAATTTATTACTAAAATGTGTAAAATAAAAATAAATAAAATTAAAAAAATATTAAAACTGCCAAAAACGAACTAAAAAGTTAAATAACAAGTGTAATTTGCAGTCGGGGGACTTCTTTGATCAAAAATTGTTCCATAAAACGGTCCCCCGACTGCAAATTACACTTTTTATTTAAATTTTTATTTAGTTCGTTTTTGGCAGGGCAGTCGTGTTTTTAATATTTTTTATTTTATTAGGTAACTTACATATCGGAGGAGAAGTAGTAAGGATTAAAGAATATTGACAGTCATAGAAAATATTTCCTTTAACTTTGTTACTTTTTTAAAGCTATAGATTTTAAAAGATCTTTAACACTGCAAAGATGAAGAAACCTATTTTTACCGACTTCAAAAGGAGGGAGGTACTCAATTTGACCCGTTTTTTTTATGTACACCGATTACTCGAAGACAGCTGAACCGATTGAAATGATTCAAACGTTATTAGGTGAAGGTAAAAATTCAAGGTGGTCCCATTTTTTAAAATTTTGAAATCGGTTCAGTACTTTTCAAGTAATCTTGAAAAAAGCACGAAAATAGTATGATTTTGTGTGAACTACCTCGATGATCAGTCGTATAACTTCTTTGTTTATGAACTGAATAAGATAATTATTTTTTTTGTTGGAAAAGGAATATCTTATGTGTAGTTCTTTAACCGACTTAAAAAAGGAGGTTCTCAGTTTGACCCGCATGTATGTATGTTTCTCCGCGATTAACTCACGTTTGGCTGACCCGAGTTTTCTACCTAAATAATATACCTACACTACCTAATACAAAAGGTAGCTACACTAAAAATTTAAAAAATATTAAAAAAAAAACACAAAAATATGACTTAAAAAAACCTACCTCTAAAAAGCAAGAAATAATATTCGTAATAATAAAAACACGTCTATTGAAGTCGGGTGTGGCTTTTAGAATAAAAAAAAGGAATTTGTACTGCAGCCCCACCCGACTTCAATAGACGTGTTTTTATTATTACGAATATTATTTCTTGCTGTTTAGAGGTAGGTTTTTTGAAGTCGGTTTTTTTGCAACTTCATCTCTAGGATTTCGTAGCATTTTTGGGGTATTTATATTATAAATATGCAAATCAGCATAGAAAGTATGTTTTATTTTATTTTCAACCTCTATTTCCAGTTAATTCGATATAAAAATTATAGTACTACCATATCGAAATCAAAATTACGACACAAAATACAAACGGTATCGGTATTATGAATGGTCACGCTTAGTCTTTTAGCTCATTTGTGATAAAATTGGACCAAATAAAGGTGATTCATAACTATAAAATATGTTAATACGCCGCGATGATGGCTAATAACAACATTAACAACTGACGATAACACATTCGCACATCCCTGCGAATTGACTTTAACAACACAAGAATGCACTTTACCTTCCGCCGAGAGTCAAACGGCAATTTTTTTATGTTTACGAACAGCCCGGCGATACACGACACAACATGCAAAGATTAATTTCCGAGGTGGCAGATTGTCACTTTAATTTATGATCGCCCATTGTCTTTTTCGTGACGTCATCGGTTCGCAATCGCCCGTCCGATTAAATTACATCTTTTCAAACCAATGTCACTGGCTGTTATCGGATATCGAGCATAAAAAATGATGTTCACATTTATAATTATTTGATAGTGTCATTTATATTGTATCATTATCTGGCGGCGTATGAGTCAACTCAATGTTGAACAATGACCACAATAACCACCATAAAGAAAGGTGAATGAAATAAACTCAATTAACATTCGAAGTTTAAGGAACATTTAAAAACAAACTTCAATGCAAAAATTATCGCCTTGTTAGAGTGCACTTAACTGCATCTCCCGTGCACGTAAAGGTGCGTTTACATCTGTTCAACAACTGGCAATTTTGTTGAAATCAACATGTTGAAAGCAACACTGTTGCCGTTTGTGGATAGAGACTTGCAACAAAACATCGACCGTTGTACAAAATATGTCGTATTGAAACATGTTGCTTTGCTTTTGTACCCACAGTAGAGGCATTCATTCAACAATATTGCTTCAACAAATCATATCTTTTACTTGTTTGTTTTGTAAAAAATGGAAATTTAGTGGATTATTGAAAAAGATTTTCAGTTTATTGAGAATTATAGAAATGAAGAAGTGCTCTGGTATATAACCCTAAGTGAATGTAAAGACAATAAAAGGAAAAAAGATGCCTACTTGATACTAACCAATCGGTACGGTATGTGTGTCATCTGATAGTAACTATGTCCTTTAGTAAACTGTTTCGGTATCCACTTCTAAACATTGCCCGTTTTCACCACCGTTTTATATTCCTTTCTTTCCGAATACTTTTAAAAATTAAGGCAGCCGCGTAGCAGCAGTAACGACTTATTTGGTAGACATATATGACTGAAGATGTAGGTACAGAACTGTAGAACGTATGTAAAATGAAACTGTCGAATCTGTTGCTGCAACAGACGTTGATCATTGTTGACCGTACGACACTGTTGAAAACTGTTGCGTACGACAATCCGTTGCTTCAACTAGGTAATTGTTGAACAAGCGTAAACCTATCTTTATGCAAGCAAGTCGGATGTTTCCATGCGATCAGACCGCGGTCAGCTGCGTGCGCGCGGCCGTTGTGATACAAAACTGGTGACCGCTACGATCTTCTTGAGTTTCAGCCCGACCACAGCCCTCCCAAGTCAACGACCCAACACACCCTGACCAACACAATTTGTTGCACTCAAATCATTTATAGCCGTTAAATCGACCCTGAAACACTCCTATAAAGTAAAGTAAGAGCTCATAAAATGTTGATGCATTTCGTGAAATTGTAACTGAGGTAACACACCTGGATAACTTAAGATTGCATCATGAACATCGGTTTTATCCAACCAATTATATGGAATGCTGAGCTGCCAGAAGAAGGTTAAATAAGAAGCTTCATAGTTGCGTATAGATTAGTTTCAGCGCATTGCTCAACCGATGTGTGTCGTCGCGGCTTGTTGAATACTTATATTTAAGCGTTAAGTATGCGTGTCTTTTAAAGGGTTGTCAGTGTAACAAAGGTCTGTCCGCCAGAACACCGCTGGGTGGAGCTAATAAACTATTTGAGCAGCGGCCTCGTGTTGACACTGGCGTTTCACACCTGAACAATGCTCCTCGTTTGCATTAATGTAAATTAGGTTAGGCAGCCCGCCGCCGCGCCCACATTCAATTAGACGAACCCCAAAGTAGCGCATATGTGCATATGTAAACGCAACTAATAACGTGTACCTATCAACTTCCACGTGTAGGTAATGATCTTCGGGAAAAACATTGATGTAAGCGCATACCGTGAATTGTTTCGACAACGGCAGAGGCGGCCGCCTACGGACAGATCGCCGATACTCCAACGTGGAGCGCATTACGAGAGGCTTGCTACATCAAGACACTAAATACCAAATAAATCAGTTTTGTAGTAATTACTGTGGGCTGATTGCCATCAATAACTTACTCATTACGTCTTGTTTTCGAAAAAAAGCACTCCTCAACACGGGCTTTGGTAGGTCATTAGATATATGGGCGTTTGGGAAGGATAAACTGTTAGCCACTTCGCTGCAATGAGAAAACAAAAGTGAAATAGCAAAACAATAGGAATTATGTCTGTGAGATAGAACTGACTAAAAATAGCCTGGGGCAGAATTCGAGGCCCGCCGCGCCGCGGTGTCAAAGACTGCGGGCTTGTTCATCGTCCGTCAGCGCCCGCACCGATCGCGTAAACACAACCGCGTGCGCATTTACTAAACAGTTTGCGTTTTTACTGAAACCGCGCGCTCTGTATTACGATAATATGTCGAAATCAATTTATGCCCAAATCGAATTGAAATCTAATAAACGGTAACGGAACCTCGTTAAAGATCCTAAAACAATGGCAAACACAAAAGGACAATCTTTGGTGCCATTAATGTTTCCGAAAGTCACAAATCACACCACCAAAATGCGAGATCTATAACCGAAAAAAGATCTATGTTGAGAATGATTTTTTTTCTCGTGAGCGGGTGAGTCGCACGCGCGGCGCGATTGTGGCTGTGTGGTCCTCGCTAGCCACTTTGTAAATAGCGCGGTTTACCTTTTTCAACTTTTGTGTTTTGTTACCTTTTGTGCCGTTGTAGGGCCAATATTACCATAGCTATTTAGGCTCGTCGGATAAATAAATACGCCATTTATCATGATAACTGATCCACGTGAACGTCGCGTCGCCCGTCACACGATTCAGATGGGGTGAAGATTTGATCTTAAGGGCAATAATTTGTTATGATTTATCTTAACTTTGATGCCTCTGGTTTTGCATAGGTTTGCTAAAAATAATTAAATTAGTGTTAAAGGATTTCATGAACATATACAAAGCCCATTGTTTTTATACTTGTTTGCTTCAAGAAGATTGGAAAAGTATTGATAGTCTTACCCAATTACGTGTCGACAAAACTTTCTTCGACACTGTATTTTTTATATGTATATAAAGACACATTTTATGCAAAACCAGGAATGCAGATTTGCGGCATCCTGGGGAAGATAAGTGCAACAATAAATTGACTCCAACCGCAGGTTCTTTTACAATATTTGTGTCGGTCATATTGCAGGGCGACAAAAAAGGCCGAAAGGGCGGCCCTTGGTGAATGAAGGGAAGGTAAATAAATATAAATAAAGGTGAGGGCGCGGGGCGGCGGGCGTCCCGCGGCGCCTGCGACCAAATCTCCTTACCTTAACATGCCTCCTTTTAAACTGTTAGATGTGTTGAAAGAATTTAGTTTTTATAATACCTATTTGCATCATGTGTATTCTAGTAAAAATGTTCTTACGGTCTTAAAATAATATCCATAGGCAATGCATGTTTAGAGATTCTCGGACATTATGTTGTTTCACGTTTTCGCAGAAAATAAGTTTATCGAGTAGATAAACATAGCATCGCCCACATGTACAGCTACTACGAATTTAAAAAAACGTAAGAAAGTTGTGAAAACTTCTGATGTATGCTAGTATGCTAAAAGGGATATTTTTAATTGGTTATTTTTGACTGGAAATAAGAAAGGCAACTGTTAATGGGATACTTAAATACTAAACACGGCTGCGGCAGCGGTTTGTTTGCCACAAAATGACTGAACAGGCAACAAACTGTGGATGACAAAAAATAAATGAGTGACAAAAATATGGAGTGGGTGACTATAATACCAAGTAGGTAATTATAACTGATTTAAGCTGCCCAATATGGTAATTTTGTCATCCTGATAAGTCGCCTTTTTTAAATAAAATATATGCAAAATTTTAAATGTTTTGTGTGCCCTAAGGTTGTCGCCTAAATAGAAATTTGGTCGCCCGTTCTGAATAACTAGTTAAGTACCTACTCAATTTATATTTTAAAGTCAACAATTTTCAATATTTGTTGTCGCCATCAGTCCGTCACCCACTTAGTATTTCAGTTCGCTATATTCAGTATTTTCGATACCCAAAATGGGAATTTATTGTTACTCGATTAAATACTAACCCATGCTAAAATAGAGGCTGCAAGCTGCGATTGGATTTATTCTTCAAATACATTTGTAAATTTTTGGATACATCTGAAATTATCAAGGCTGTATTGTATCCCGTGTGACGTCATTAAATGAACCAATGAGAGTCGTTAATATTATGTGGCCGCGTTTCGCTTGCGGCGTCTGTAATTATGTTCAGGACCAATTGCAATGCTTTAGCTAGCGAGCTGCAATTTTATTGGGTGCAAGTTTTAAGTGTCGCCGGCGCGCTAGCACTTCTGATGAGTCGACTTTTACGACGAATAAGAGTTATGCAGATAAGCCTGACTTCAATGCACTTTCAATCAACGAAGTTCAAGCCGTTTTATGGATGTACTCAAACCTAACCTACATTGTTAAAACATGCCAAATTATCTATGGAATAAACATACGATGCCCTCAAAATAAACATGTTCATATTATTTACCATAACATACTTTGATGTAAGTAGTTACGTAAATCTGTGACGTAAGGCATTTTGCGGTAAACGGTTTAGTCCCTAACAGCTGTTAATGCTTACGTCCTTACTACATTAGTTTAAGGTTAGCATTATATCAGCCAGCTATGATTACGTAATACTCCTTTAAAATAATAAAAACTTTACCTATCCATAATATCATAAGTAATAACATTGCACTTTACTCTAAAGAAACATAATTCTATTTTAACTCCAGTATGTAGATTATGAAAACGGTCCCAAATTCGTAAATCACTCGTATACTCGGGTGAATCACCTGTATAACATATATCAAAGGGAACAGATCGTAATATTGCGAAAGCAAGGAAGAGAGCGTGCTTACCATTTGAAAGCAATAAATTACTAATGGCCATCAAAAGCAACTAACGGATAACACTTCCAAGCGCATGATCTACCTGATTATTGAATGAAAATATTATTATGATTATATCCTAGATTTGGATCAGACTGAAGCACCTAAGTAGGTAATTTTGTATCAATCAACTTAGTAACGTCTTGTGTATAGGTATTTTGTAAGTATTAACATATCTCTTTGAAGTAAACCATTTGTTCCGTGGGAATAAACAAAGTTTGTTAGCAATGTACAAAGTTTTAGTTTAGCTCACCACTAAAACTAAAATCGTTAGGTAGGTTTACCTATCTTAGATACTAAAACTAGGTTCTACAAGATTAAACAAGCAATTTTTTATTCATAAACTTAAAATTATTTAAAGAAATGTTTCAAGGCTAATGTATTCACACACCATAATATGCTTTACTACTATGCTAGCCATAGAATGCAGTTTTGATGTAATGTTTTTAAATGTTATTGACATAAGCTAAATAATGTATACCATCTAACAACATAGTTGGAAATTGCCTAGGTCAAGGTGCAGATGCATTGGCTTCTCATAAACCACGACTTACAAATGATATTCGTATTACAGTGAAACATTTATTTAAGAAAAAAAAAATAGTGTGACAGGAAATGAATCACGAGCAACTTTAAACTATTTATTCTTTAAAATAAACATAACTTTTCCATACAATGCAACTGAAAAAGTTTTGACTTTTATAAGCTATTTAATTTTCTTTTCAATTCCTCCCAACACCCAATACGTTGATCTTAATGTTCATACATTATTTTTATGCAGATTATTATTTTTGAAATTAACTGAAAAGTAATTGATTACATAAAATGGCTAAATATACTTAAATAAAATCTATGCACTAAAAGAAAACTTCACACAACTACTCAATTTATCTTAATGGTTATAGTAAATAGCTCCAAAAGAGTAAATAGCGGTTTTATATCAAACAAATCTTAATATAAATGCTGTGTTTATATTATTATAACATTACGTATGTTATAAACTTAGGCTCGTGCCTCAGCATTGACTGAGGTTTGACAGATAAGATAGAGACAAACTAACAGATGTAAAGTCAGCAAATAAAGAATTGTATAAAGAATGTGACAAACTTCTTTTAATCTTCATAATATTTGAAGTTGGACCAATGTTCTGGTTTTGACTTTCACTCAGAATAAAAGAAATATTTTGGTGATAAAAAAATGAAAATCTTTGAAAAACATAAAAAAAGGTTAAATTGAAACAACCTTTGGATTTTTTTATAAGTATTTTTTATGAAAGTATTCTAACACCTACTCTAATTAATATGTGGCTAATAATTATAATGTCAACCGTACCTTTATCATGAGGAGAAGCAAATATTAGCACATGTAATTAAAACAAACCGCGCCTCACAGGCCGCCCGCCGCCCGCGCAAACACGCAGTTCTGTTTTTGCTAGATGTTTCGTTTCGGAAACGTCTTCAAAATTAGGCTTTCATTAACTTAAGATCTTTACTTAATTGCTTTAAAAGTAAAGGAAAAACAGAAGCAAAAACATTTTAATAGCAATTTGGAAAATTCTTGTTCAACTCTGCGAAAATAGATCTAAAATTTCCCGTTTCCCTTTAAAAAAATATTTGAAATCTTTCGTTGAATTCGAAGTATTGACAAAAACATTTGGGTCGAACAGAACCGGCTATAAAGCGTACCGGCTAGTACTAAACAGCTCACAACAGTTAAATACACCAAATAATAGGCACTCAAGAGATTCCTAAGATTCTCTCGCAGATATTAACACGGTTATGTTTACATATATCACCAGTGTTTACGTTACCTGAAGAGATGCAAATCGTTAATTCATCGCCACCTAAGAAACTATATGAATTATACTGCAAACATGGCGGGGTTCAAAGACCTATCTCTGGACTGGACCTACTGTGACTTTCCTTTTACTTCTTTCGACGAACAGAGGTGTATAGTTTTTCTCACTCATTTATTCGTGAGGTGTAAGAGACGAAGGATTTTCTCTTGTCTCAAAATTATGAAAGGGATGGACTAGATTTATTTACTTACAATATTTGAACAAATGTTTCTGGTGGTTGTTTTTTTTAATATTGAGTGATGTATTGTATGATGTATGATGAGATGGTCTTTGAATTAAAAAATCATTTTTAAATAAGTAAGTTTTTATAACGTTAATAAAAAAATACTAAAAAGTTAAACACGTAAGTAGAGAAGAACTAAAAAGTTATTAGTAAAAAAAGAGGAACTAAAAAAAAGTTAAAAATAATTTATTCCTATTAGAAATAATAAGCCGTTGTATACTTAGCAACTAATATACGCTAAATCTAATCTTTGTGTATGTAGGTACTATGACAGTCACATGTTTTCAACACAAAAGCTTTTTTCTCTCTTGTTGTTAAAATGTAACACGCTTTTGTTTTAAAAACTTGTGACTATCATAAGTACACAAAGATTTAGTATAATATATAGTAAAGTATACAGGGTGTCCCAAAACTATGCCACACGGAGGAAAAGTACCTTAAATATTGAATATAGCTGAAAGAACACTTCATTTTGTTTTTAAAAAGAAACGGAACTGCATTCATTGAATATCAAAAATCGCATACGACTCGATACAAATTAACAAAATCCGTAATAATTGAAATTTAAATGAAAATTTTCTTGGTTTTCCTCTTGTGATGCTGTGTCACTTGAGAAAAAATAATCCTTATGAGTAACCCTTTCGATTAGTATCGTAAAAAAAAATAAAAATTTCTTTTTTGTTTTCGTTGGGTTCGATTCCTGGTTAAGCAGGGAATTTTTCAAAAATCTTTGAATGCAGTTCCAATTATTTTTAAAATCAAAATGAAGTCTTCTTTTAGTAAAATTTCCCATCTTCAACATTTAAGGTCTTTCCCTCCGTGTGGCAAAGTTTTTTGACACCCTGTATGTATCGTACATAAGTACATAAGTAGATAAGTGTACAACTGCTTATTTTTTAATCGGAATAAGTAATATTATTTTCAACTTTTTAGTTCTTGATTACAGACAAACAAACAAACACCGGACAGGTGAAACGGAATATAATCTTGTAAAAATGGCATCCTACCTACTTCAGGCCGCGAAATCGATTTCTGCTTTGCACAGCTAGGGAATGCAATCTCGCAAGATTTTGGCGAAGCCGAGATCTCGCCATTTACGAGCCGGGGCGGGTCTTCTATTATTATTTATTTATTTACAAATTAGCAGACGTGTTTAGCTTCAAATAAAATCTTAAGCGCACTAAAAAGTAATAGTTAATTAAATCTACATTTTAAAATAAATAAGTATTTAACAATTTTCCGTAACGCCGACGTTAAGAAGTTGTTTATGCGCCTAATCTGCGCTTACGCGAGTTATATTAATTTCAACTGAAATGGCTATTTGAAGGTTGTTAATAGCCAAATTAGATTTATAGCTAAATTACTTGTATGTATTACACGACGTGTTGCTGACGAAATAGAGTGTATACCAACGTAAAAAAAATAGCAGCTGTACTAATGTAGCATAAAAAATATAATAGTTGTATTAGGAGTCATACATAATACATTGTAATTTTATTTTACTTATTAGATAGATAGATAGATGAACACTTTACTGCACACACACATTATAATAGAACAATTACAAACTAAAACTTAAATCTATGGTGGGCAAAGGCGGCCTTATCGCTGGAAGCGATCTCTTCCAGACAACCTTTGATTTAGGATAGGTAGCTGAGAAGAGATTTGAAGGGCAGTGCTACATATAAGAAATGAAAATCCAAACCTAAATAATCTAAGTTATCAAATCAATAAACTTACATACTATTATACTATTACAAAAAAATAAACTACATAAACCTAAACATATAAATATGTGTTGCAAACTAGGTTTTTGCTAAAAGGTAAGCGCGCAATTTAGTTTTGAATACAGCAAGGGATTGTGAGTGTCGATGCTCAGATGGGAGGTTATTCCATAGGCTAGTCGCCGTAACCGTAAACGACTCCCTGTAAGAACCAGAGCCGGGCAGAGGATTTCTAAGGAGATTGTCGGTTTTGCTCCGAAGTTCCCGGTTATGATCCACGCCGAGAGGCTGGAAACGTTCTTTAAGATAGGGAGGAGATCTAGGATCTTAAAGAGTAGTGTGAGAACATGCTCCTCCCGACGCAACCTGATAGGAAGCCACCCAAGTTCCTTTCTGTATGCCGACACATGATCAAACTTTCGCAATCCGAAAATGAATCTAATGCACAGATTTTGTAGACGCTGCAGTTTGTCCAAAAGGTCTTCGTTGAGATCAACGGTAAATCTGCGTAGTCAATAATTGACAAGAGGAGCGATTGCGAGAGTTCGATCTTGGTCCTCACAGGGAGCAAGTTTTTCCACTTACGCAAAGAGCCAGCTGCAGCGTACACCTTCCTGCTCACTTCAGCAATGTGAGGTGACCATGAAAGAGTACTGTCAAAGAGGACACCTAGGTTTTTCACAACATTGCTGAAGGGCAGGGGAGCAGAGTCGAAGAGGAGAGGTGGGACATTGATATGTTGCAGTTTGGCAATCTGCTTTGAACCTCCAATAATAATGGCTTGTGATTTGTGGGGATTTACTTTAAGGCCATAGGACAGGCTCCACTCGTGGATGGTGGCAAGGTCAGCATAAAGGTTAGATATAAGATGGTTTAAATCATTGATGGAAGATTGAAAGTAGATTTGGAGGTCGTCAGCATAGAGGTGATACTGGCAAGAAAGAAGAGGTGTAAGGAAATTAATAAAAATAAAAAAAAGGAGAGGGGAGAGGACGCCACCCTGGGGTACACCCGCCATAACGTCACAGGGAGCAGACATTTTGTCATCAACCCGAACAAATAAATAAAATAAAAATAACCCGAACGCATTGCAGACGATTAGCGAGAAAACAACGAAACCACTCGACCACAACATCGGAAACGAGGACAGTTTTAAGCATTGCCAAGAGTATGTCAAAATCAACAGTGTTAAAAGCGTTGCTGAAATCTAAAAGAACTAAAGTTGTAATCTGTTGTTTAGACATACCCTCTCGAACGTCGTCAGTTACCTTGGTCAGAGCAGTGACTGTGCCATGCCCAGGGCGGAAACCAGATTGGAAGGGACTGAGAAGATTTACAGAGTTGATAAATGCGTTGATTTGATGAAGCACAAGACGCTCGAGGACTTTCGAAAGTAATGGGAGAATAGGGATAGGCCTGAAATGAGAGTGAAGAGAAGGTTTAGAGGTTTTAGGGATAGGAATTACTACGGTTTGGCGCCAGCAACTAGGAAAAGTGCCGGTGTCAAGCGAGAAGTTAAATATATAGCAGAGAACGGGTACAATGACAGGACTACACTGCAGAATCATTTTCCGACTTATTCTGTCCACGCCTTCCGCATTTGATTTGATGTCCTGTAACATCTTTTCAATTTCAGGTTCAGATACGCGTCGAAAAGAAAATGCAGAGCGGTAAACGTTTGGTGTAGCGGCAAGAGACCGCAACGTGATCTGTTTAACTTGAGAAGAGAGAGGAGAGTGAGATAAAAAGTGGTGATTTAGGGAGTCAGGATCCAAGTTTAATTTTACTTATTATTTTCCGATGTCGACAATTTAAACAAAATTAATGCAACAATATATCTTAAAATTAAAACGGATTATTTTATCAAACGACTCATTTCTTCTATCATAATAAACAAACAGAATATTATCAGTTTAACAGACCTATTAGTATCGAACACACAATGTTTAATACGGCCGTTAGGAGGTCTTTATGACATTTTACAACGTTGTAAACCCACCGTAGAATTTTAGGATTAATTTGATTATGGTCAATTATTCACAAAGCAATCGGGGCTCGTTCCATTTTTTTATCCTGCGCTAATAATCCCTAAAGCATCTAATTGAGACGGCGGTGTCTTTGCTGCTAACAAATTATACTACTTTAGCGTATCAGTTAATGAAATAAAATCAATATTAACAGTCTATAATTAAGTGTCCATATATCGATTTAGACTTATAAAATCTCTGTTTACCATTTCCAAACTACTTATTTAGAGCGCTTGTTTAAAATGCTCTCGATAAGTATGGACAGTTGCGTCAACCGAGAATTTTAACATAAGTTAATCCTATGGATTACATGAAAAAGTAGATAACAAAAAGCTAGTACGGCGGAGGTGGTTGGGACTGCTCTCTATCTGCGCTTGCGCTGTAAAAGCTCATTGTAACCCGAGCCTCAAATACGAAATTGAATAATGCTGACCTATCCCGCGGCCGCCTGGCTCATAAATCACTGAGATATTTATGTCCCTCAAACCCCGCCGTCCCTCACCACCCCCTCGGTGCCTGCCGGCATTATTTGCGCCCAGAGATATAAAATAATAAATAAAAACACACATAAAAGGGTAAGTAATTCCGATTGGAATTGAAGGAGCGCAAAACTCAAGGTATGCGGTTGCGCGCGCGCATCTATTCTGCGGTTTGCTGGTTCAAACTTTAAACAACCAATGGACAACGAAGAAATTACTCTTGAAAAACAAATTTTGCTAGTAAATTATTATCTTTTTTGCCTTCTCACACGTAATATAAAGTAAAACATGTTCGAGATTTGCAATTATTGCACTCTAAAGTTACATTAAAACGAAATGTTTAAATAAATACCTAATGAAATTAAATACGATCTCCTGTTGGTTAATCTATTATAGAATACCAAAATATAGAACCAAATAGAATACCAAATATTTGATGCTATAAAATAACTTTTCAGTTATTAAAACACTTGTCACAATAGTAGGTCCTTTAACCAGTAAAGGATTTTCTTTAACTGTACTAGTGTGCTTTATCTGATAAAAACCATGGACATCGATTTGTCATTCAGTCATTCCGCCCTTCAGCAAACCAAGCCGTGTATATACAATTGTTTGTAAATAAAGATTATACGCATACAGAGGCTGTATAAATTTACAACTGCTGTCAACGCTCAAGTTATGCAACGCCATACAACATTAGAGGAAAGAGCATAGCACATTTATCTTTGAAGCATCTGGCTTGTAACATACCGCTTCCCGTACGCATTAACTTTACTTATATTCCCTCTTATTTATGAGAAATAAATAATACTATTAGACTGAGATACCGATTCCTGATAAAAAGTGGGCCCGAGTTAAAATGGGAGGCACGGTGCCCGGTGGAGGCAGAAAGAAAGTAATGGAGGCGCATCGAACCGGTTTGGAGATTTTTACGAATGCAAGGCTCTCGAGCCGAGCGGCTATGTGCTGCCCGCGGCGGGCACATAACATAACCATCGGCAGATTCGCGCCGCGGGCTTTCTTCCACGCACACACCTGCGCCCGCGCCGCACAGCGCCCTATCGCCCGCGCGCCCCATCTTATACCGATTATTATCTCCATATAACTGGATTCCACGTAAAGACCACATTAGACTATTAAAATATTTGCCGTGCAAATCCACTCGTACCTATTATACGAGTCATTATTTGCAAATGAGTGAGTAAACAATAGCATCCTTTGAACGAGCGACCACTATTTCAGTATTCAGGTTGACGTTTTGAAATATTGGCGAGATGACGTCCGCCGACCGAGTTTGGGCTCGCTCTAGTTCAATCGTAAACACCTTGTCCCCAACAATGAATCAAGTTGCTTTGCCAAACAATCGATTGACATTACATTTAGCTGTGACTCGGAATAGGAAACTCGATAGACGTGTCAAATGATTGTGCCGTTCTAAGTGATTTGCTTGTAAACATTAAGATGTTCGAATCGTTGTAGTTGAATTTGTAGTTTATACCTATGTATAAATTTAATGTTTCTGGAAAACTTTAACCATTGTTATTCCATTAGTAAAAGTTTTCGAAGCTAATAGTTTGAAAATGACTGGCAAACTACAAAATTATAGGTATGTTACAGAACAACAATTAAATAATCAGTAATAATAAACAGTTGCAAAAGTGCCTTCATTATTGGATAAAAGAACACATTGCACTCTCTGTTTTTTTTAATAGATATACGAGATATCGTATAAAAAGGAGACTCCATTAATAGAACAATTTTTAGGACCTGTCCTGTGACCCACATATCCGTGAAAATAACGACCAGCAAACGGAATGTTTGCTCTTTTGTTAGTAAACACGCGCTGTTTGTTGATCCATTAGTCTGAGGCCATCGGTGTTATTCCGATATGCCCACTGAAAGATTGAATGAACTCTGAAATGCCTTATACTGAAGGTCACTTTCAAGAAAATGAAAAAAAGCGGCATCATATTGCAGGGCATGGGTGGACGAACGTGAAGATGTGGGCCGAGAGGCATACATCTATCAATGCCTAGTTGCGGCCAAGGCTTGTTTAGTAATTTTCTCAAATAATACGCGGAAATTCAAAATATTTTCATCACTCTAATGTTCCTCATTTAAACTGATTTCTTCAAATAAATAGTACCTACGTACCAAAATGTTCAATGACAATCACTCATTTGTTTTTTTAGTTCTAACTAACTACATGTCTACTACTACATACTATATGTCTACATGTGACGTCATTTTATGCCGCCCTGGTCCGAATCATATATGATGAGCGTTTTATAGTTATCGGACTGAGCGGGCAATAGCTCGCTCATGGCGCTATGTGAACTTTTTTAAAATTTGATGATGATTCACAGACCGCCTTGCTTGCCATGTTTCATTGAAAGATTTTACCATTTTTAGGGTTCCGTACCCAAAGGGTAAAAACGGGACCCTATTACTAAGACCTGCTGTCCGTCAACACACGTAATTTTTTTGCCGTTGTTTGGTACGGAACCCTTCGTGCGCGAGTCCG
Source organism: Agriphila geniculea (assembly GCA_943789525.1). Taxonomy (NCBI): domain Eukaryota; kingdom Metazoa; phylum Arthropoda; class Insecta; order Lepidoptera; family Crambidae; genus Agriphila; species Agriphila geniculea. The sequence continues at coordinate 12,173,462 of OX038882.1, read as the reverse complement.
ATTCGCACTTGGCCGGTTTTTTTTTAATTTCACGATTACACGGTAATAGTACGTGCGATTGAAATTTAGCATTTACATGTCGAGGATAGTTTGAAACCCAAGGCGCAGGCGAGGGCGTTAATCATTCGAGGCAATGTAAATTGCTTCCCGCACAAAGCTTGCATAGATAGTGCTTTTCTCAAGAAATGCGAGGAAATAAAATTTTCATAGAAAAAATTTAATTTTTAAATTGGTTCGTGTGGCCATATTAAACGATCTGTCATGCAACCATAAAGTTTTTTAAAAATAATGGCAACTGATGAGTTCTACCGTTTTTATTTTGAAATACTACTTCCTACACTAGTGTAGGAAGTAAGTATTAAATTAATTTCCGCACTGAATTTCAAGTTAAGAACATATAGGAGTCAGACCACCACGTAAATGTGGAACCTCCCGCATTAATTTTTCCAAATGTAATGATCATATTTCTTTATTTATGATATTTCCAGACCTTAAGTAAGAAAATATTATTTTTAGGGTTCCGTACCCAAAGGGTAAAAACGGGACCCTATTACTAAGACTCCGCTGTCCGTCTGTCTGTCTGTCTGTCGGTCTGTCTGTCTGTCTGTCTGTCTGTCTGTCACCAGGCTGTATCTCATGAACCGTGATAGCTAGAAAGTTGAAATTTTCACAGATGATGTATTTCTGTTGCCGCTATAACAACAAATACTAAAAACAGAATAAAATTAATATTTAAGGGGGGCTCCCATACAACAAACGTAATTTTTGTACCGTTTTTTGCTCGATATTAATAACGACAACAGGTAGACAGTTGAAATTTTCACAGATGATGTATTGTTGTTGCCGCTATAACAACAAATACTAAAAACAGAATAAAATTAATATTTAAGGGGGGCTCCCATACAACAAACGTATTTTTTTTTTTGCTGTTTTTGGTACGGAACCCTTCGTGCGCGAGTCCGACTCGCACTTGGCCGGTTTTTTACACTTACATTACAGGCGTGTTTTGGGCCTGTCCAGCTACTCCGATTTAGCTTAAAGAAGGTTGTCAAAATAATGTTCATATTTCCTAGCATGTTTGAGAAAATATTTAAACGAGAGTATGGTATTATTACGTTTGAAAACATTCTTCCAAATTGCAGAAAGTAATTTTGGTTGTGATAAAAATTATAAAATCCCATAAGATAGTACGTTTGAAGAACGCTAGTGAAATAGTAGATTGTTATACAAGGGTCGAAATGAAGCAATCCCTATACGAGATATTTAGACGCCTGAGCTCAGCGAGGGCGGCAATAGTTCGAGTATAAAAGTGATGACATTCACCCGTTAAACACTTTACTTTTCATTTCGAATATAAGGAAAGTTAAAAAAAAAATTAAACAAGAAATTACAAAAACGTTGTTTAAAATTTTGAATTGCGGCACAAAGTTAGAACCCTGCCAAATTATGATTTAGTTTTTAGGGTTCCGTACCCGAAGGCGCCAAACGGAACCCTATGCTGTCACTCATGTGTCCGTCTGTCCGTCGGTCGTCTGCCATAAAGTTCTAGCAGCTGAATCGTTGAAGCTACAGATTTCATATTTGCATCAAAGGTGTGCCTTACTGACCCAAAGCCAAGTAAAGTAGGTATAAAAAATGTTTTAAAATATTTTAGAATGGAGCCCCTTACAAGTGAAGGGGAACTGAAAAGATTTTTTTTTACAAAAACGTGTGGAGTGTCATTGTTTAGAACTTGTTATGTCAACAAAGACGGTATTTTTTATTTTGAAAAATAATATAAAACTCAGGCATGAAAAGCCGCCACAGTCAGCCATTTTTCCAACATTTTGTTCCGATGTATTTTTTTAATTTCAATTGACCTATGAACTTGATTTTCCATCATTTTTCCATTACAAACCAACTTAATTTTGCGGTCAAACGTGTAGCACTGAGCCCTGTCCCTTAGCCCGAGCACTCACTGTCATGACATGAGATTTAGTTTTCGAAATACTTTTACTTGGCGTTTTTTTTTATAATTAGTGGCGTCTCTAGGGTGAAAAATACGGCGTTTTGTGAACCAGAGATTTCCTTTGGTAGGATTGGTCCTTAGGACCTAAGGATGAATATAAAAAGTGGAGCCACCAGGATTTTTGTATTGAAGTTTTGGCCTTCAGCCCAATCTCGATAGATGTATTGGTTAAGCTACTATGTCCAGTTTGATATCATATTCGTATTTGGGGTGTCGAATTCATTTTTGGATTCATATTTGTACGATTCAAATGTTAAACTATTTAAAACAAATAAAAACAAAAATAAAATACTCGCTTGATTAAAGAAAAAGAAATTGTAGCAAATTTAGTTCGCTTTACAAAAGGATAGAGTAGAGATACGTAAAAAACGCTTCCTTCAGGTAGTTTTTTTTTCCAATATATTAAAAAACAAGTGCCAAGTTTTTCCAGAAGTACAGGGTTCCCAAGGGTTAAAACTTGGGTAAAACTACTCTCAAAGTACCTAACAACATCTGAAAAAATTGTAGCTACATTGTGTGCGCGCTGGTAATTCTTGCCTTTTATATGTCGATATTGACTGGCATTTTTTTGTTTTTCTAATAATTTACTAATATTTTTTACTTCTGCGTTATACTTTTTAAGTCTATTTCAAAACAGTTACATAAAAGTGTTATAATGTATAATATATATTTGGAATTAGCTATTTATTACCTTTCATTTGATACCCATTTTGTTACAATAAAAAAAAATTCCATAGGTGAAAGAAATTGACGGGACGCGACCATAACATTTTTTCGCTTTTTCTTGTTAGTAAAGAAATTAGTAAGTTATATTTTTTCAAGTCTTCATTCTATAAGCTTTGTTAACATATTTTTTGTTTGCAAATAAGAAAGTAAAAAAGTAAAAAAATTTAGTTGCAAATATTGGTTATTGTGTAATTTTTAAGAAATTTCTTAATAAATTGCATTTAAATATTATACCAGAAATGAATTTTACGTCATTGATTTTATCCGGAAATGATACCAAACTTGGCTTAGTATCTAAACTTAGGCAGTTATTAACCTCGGACTTCGTTAAGGCAGAATTCTCCCCTCCCCTCCCCCCTTTTTGAAAAATCCAGGTGGCTCCACTTCGCAAACCCATCTTAGGAACACAAAGATCAATCCTACCGAAGGAAATCTTTGGTTCAGGGATAGCCGTATTCTTCGTATTTTGGCCTTCTACAGATGGGGCTTAATATCGCGGCTAATACCCGAAGTGTGCCTACACCTAGTTTTAGCCGGCTAAACCTAGGTACAGCCGGTAGCTGTTGGTTAAACATAGGTGAGACTGATCTGCTTTACTCATTTTTAGGGTTCCGTACCAAAATGGTAAAAAAGGAACCCTTATGGTGTGACTAGGGCTTGCAAATATTCGATGAAATCCAATATTCGAATATTCGAAAATTTTTAAGGAGGTATTCGAATATATTCGAATATTATTCGAATAATTCTGTAAAATAAGACAGATGGTCGTAATTATTAAATATTGCTTATATTTTCACGTTAAACCAATGTTAAATGCTTTGTTTAATGGGACGCATTGTTTAAAAATTATCCTCAATTGACTTTTTTTGCCTTCGCCCCACATTTTTAGTTTAAAAACTTCTTTGTAGAGTTATGAATCTTTAAAGGGGAAATTATTTTATAATTATTAGTCCGTTTTTCTAGTTAATTTTAAGGGCATGTTTTGAGTTCTATTTTGATACTTTTTAGTTCATTTTTAAAACGTATGTTTTTTGGTTTGATTGTCAGTAAATGTTTATTTTTTGTTTTTTAGTCTTGTATCTGTGTTTTTTCTCGGGCTTTTTTCCGGCTTCATTATTAGACCAGGGTCTAGAATACTAGGGAGATAATAATCTCCCATCAGAATACATGTCAAAACGAACCAAACGAGCGCAAACTTGATGGGGTTGTATGGTATTATTATAGATCCTGTACCTTCTTTCGGCTCCATCACCAGATCTTGGATACTATTTCCCAACAGATAACTTGTCAAGACAAATCAAACGAGCCCAAACTCTATGGAGTTGTATGATTTTATTAGAGAGTTCCTGTAGCCTTCTTCCGACTCAATCACCAGACCCTGGAAATCATCTTCCTTCGAAGTACTAGTCAAGACAAATCAAACGAGCCCAAAATACATGGAGCTGCATAGTTTTATTACATAGTTTTTGTGGTTTTCTTCCGGCTTCATTATCAAACACTGGACACTATTTTCCCAACAGAATACTTGTCGAGACGAATTAAACGAGCCCTTGATGGATATGTATGATTTTATTAGAGTTCCTGTGATTTTCTACCGGCTCCATCATCAGACCTTGGACACTATTTCTCAACAGAGTGATTGCCAAGGCGAATCAAACGGGCCCATACTCGATGGATTTGTATGGTTTCATTAGAGAGTTTCTGTGGTTTTCTTCCAGCTCCATCATCAGACTCTGGACACTATTTCCCAACAGAGAACTAGTCAAGACGAATCAAACGAGCCCATACTAAATGGAGTTGCATGGTTTTATTACATAATTTTTGTGGTTTACTTCCGGCTTCATTATCAGACCCTGGACACTATTTATTTTCCCAACAGAGTACTTGTCGAGACGACTCAAACGAGCCCAAACTCGATGGATTTGTATTGTTTTATTACAGAGTTCCCGTGGTTTTCTTCTGGCTCCATCATTATACCATGGACACTATTTCTAAACACAGTTATTGCCAAAACGAATCAAACGAGCCCAAACTCGATTGATTTGTATGGTTTCATTACAGAGTTCCTGTAGTTTTCTTCCTGTTCCATCACCAGACACTGGACAATATTTCCCAACAGAGTACTAGTCAAGACGAATCAAACGAGCCAAAGCTCTATGAATTTTTATGGTTTTAGTACAGAGTGTCAAACATAGGCCCTGACTCAAAAGCACTATTTGAAGCTAAGAATATGCCAAAGAAAATGAAAAGAAGCTTAATAGGTGATACGCTGAAAGACCGTCAAAATCAGAGGAAATAAGAAAAAAAAACGAAAGTAGAAGACATAATAAGGAAAATAAGACTGTTAAAATGGCAATGGACGGGTTAAATGGCAAGAGAAAGCAAGGAAAAATGTACCAAAACTATTACAGAGTGGCAACCATGGGACAGAAAAAGGAAAAGAGGAAGACAAACCAAAAGATGGGCAGATGATATTATGAAAACTGGAGGAACACTTTGATCTCGAAAAGCAAGAGATAGAACAGAATGGAAACAGCTCAAAAAGGCCTACGTGTCGCAAGACAAGCTGATCACTTTAGTGATCTTTTGTTCATTTGATATTGATTGAAGAAAAAATATTTATTTGAGACAATCACACACCTGTCTGTACTTGTCAAGACGAATCAAACGAGCACAAAGTCGATGGGTTTGTATGGTTTTATTACAGATTTCCTGAGGCCTATTGGTTCCATCATCAGATCAGCTTAATGACTCTATAAGATGTCATTGTCTTCCTGTTTTGACCTTTGTTTTAAGTTTCAGGTCTTTGACTCATTGGGAAGCTAGATTTAAATCGTTTACAATTTGTTGAAAAACAAACAACATAGGTAAACAAATAAATAAACGAGAAAGTGAACGTTAACAATAGCTTCATTCTATGCTCACAAAAGCTATTCGGGTATTTAATGAATGACTTTTGCCTAAATCCAAAAAAATGGAAAATATTCGAATATCACTGACTTGAGTATTCGAATAGTAAAATAAGGCGAATATTCGAATAATTCGAATATTCGAATTGCAAGCCCTAGGTGTGACTTAGGCTCGTATTACAGAACGAGACTCAAGCACTGCTTGCTGCTTGAGTACAGTTAGAAAGGGATGGTGCCATTCATCGCTTATAGCGCCATCCCTTTCTAACTGTACTCAAGCAGAGATTTGAGTCTGAGTTTGATTCTATAATACCAGCCTCAGTCTGTCTGTCACAGCTGGATATCTCGAGAACTACTAATGGTATCAACTTGAAATTTGGAATAGTTTAAGATGACATTTGCCCAATTATTTTGCAAATAAGAAAGAAATAAAAAAAAAATAATTTACATCAGGGACTGAAAAGGGGTCTTAAAAATTTTAAGTGTGGTGACTAGGGTATGTAGGGTATCATATGAAAGAGCGCTGTTTGCACATTTTAAATTTTTTTGCTTTTTTCTTAGGCCGCATAGTTTTCGACTTATGATGAAAAATGTAAAAAAAAACCGTTCCCCTCCTTATCTCCGAAGTTTGCAAAGAGAAAAAACTGAAATAATTCTATGTGATAGTAATTTATGTAAAGATTACAGGAAAAATAAAACGATGTCTCAATATAACACACTTTTTTAGAAATTCAAAAAACAAACAAAAATTCCTTAGTTTCACTACCAGTCAACAGACGGCGCTGTCCTAAGAAAAAATAGTTCCACTATCGGTCAAGAGATGGCGTAACCTAATACTACAATAATAATTGGTGGCTGGTTCTAATATAATTACCTACTATTTGCCGTACGAATAAACGAAGAATAAGTTACTACTTTGTAATATAAACAGTTTGCAATGTGGAGTAGCTGAAACGTTTTTCAGTCACCATAAGCAGCTGTGGTTAAGATTTGTAAATTAACTGTCCGCCTGTTCGCCCTTCCACCTGTCTGCCGTTTATCCACCTTTTTTAAAGACAGTACTATCCAAATATATTTATGATTGTACGGAACCCTCGGTGCGCGAGTCCGACTTGCTCTTGACCGGTTTTTTTTATTAATCTTTATTGCACAACAATACACAAAGTATGGTACAAAGGCGGACTTAATGCTAAGAGCATTCTATACTAGTCAACCATCAATAAAAAGACATTAGGTCCCATCGAATATAGGTTAGAAGGCGAGCGTGAAGCGCAGCTGAGCGTGAGCTTTACATTTCGTGGTTTTTTTTAACAAATAACATAAATAACTTTCTTAATACCTCATAAATTATTCCCTCTTAGTATAAACCATAGACATAGAAAAATTTTCGCTGCGCTCAAGAAAACCAACAAAGCGTGGAAAAGAGAAGTTAACATCATACGGACACGGTCTATGTAAAAAAGAGACAAAGAAGCAAGTGACATGTGCCAACATTTTTTACAGTAAGAGCCCCTAGCGTCCCGCCTAGCAAATGAGCAATCACAGTTTGTTTAATATATTTGTTAATCTTAACTAGAATTTAAAATAAAGGTATCGTGGAGCCATGGTGTCTTGTGCTCAAGTAATTGTGATGTGACAAAAAGAAACAATCCAAGTAATCACACTTTTCACAGGTAAATAAGATATTGCCACACATTTCTTTAAAACCTAATTTCGCTACATTTATTCGTTTATTGACAAAGAAAACAGTATGGAACATAGTTTATTAATTTCCTTTGCCATATATAGTCATATTTTATGAATCTAAGTCATATTTATGTATCCCATATAAAATGTATGCATTCGTTTTCGGATTACCTGTTTATTGACTTTTTTGTTCTTTGACATTCTATTTCTGTGGTATAAACACTAAAAGCCTAGGCCTAGTGTTAACCGGCTACACCTAGTATTAGCCATAAGCAAATCGGTTACACCTACGTGTAAGTTTAACCAACAGCTACAGGCTACACCTAGTTTTATCCGGCTAGAATTAGGTGTAGCCGTACTTCGGGTATAAAGCCCACCGGTAACGATCAATTGCGATTGTCAATTTTTCCGCAATTGACGCCCATTGATCGTTTGAAATTGATCGTTTACGCGTGCAATTGAAGCGATTGTCAATTGCTCCAACAATGGCATTGACGGAAAAATTGACAATCGCAATTGATCGTTACCGGCGGGCTTTAGTCGTAACATAAATATAGATAAAAAGATAAAATATTATGTATTGTATGTACACACTATGTACACCATAGTTATTTACAAAGAAAAAAAATTACTAGAAAGAAAAAAGTACTTCAATAAAGAAAACTCTGAAAGAAAGAAAAGTCTTTATCGCCGCTCGCCGGCACAAGTATGAAAATAAATGAAAATATTATTATTATTTTGAAAAGTCACACGCCGTCTTTTCCAAACTCGGAACTGTAAACTTGATTTTGTTTATTTATATCGTATTTATACAGTAAATCTTTGCCATACACTTATTTATTTCATTCACAAACACGGAAAAATCAAATTGAATAAATGGAGTAATTCTACAAATATAAAAAATTTTAACATCCTCCGCCATTAACGATTACCATTAATAACAAAAATCGCATTGTAAGTACCCTACCTCTACTTCAAGGCAGTATTTACATGGAGTAAATACCTATAATATTTGCTCATATTGAAATGGCTTTAGCGGTACCTTTGGCTATTATGTACTTAACTTTACCATTTGCCGACCGCAATCGAAGATTGCTGTTTGTTGAAAATCATTAATTTATTTATTTCAACTTTAAAGCGAATAGCGTTGCAAAGCATACAGCAAACTAACTTATTCAAGTTAAATAAAACTTAGCTTATAAATATATTTGTACTTTTCTATTTCTAGTATAGTGAATGAGCAAATAGTATTTCAAAATGTAAGACAATTTTAGTAAGTAGGTTTGTCTTTGTAGTGTAGAATATCTATCACAAGAGATAATAGTCTTTAAGACGTTCAAAGTAAGAAAAACCCTAAGAACAATGGGTAGTAATTTTTTAATGACTGACACAATCTTTAGAAGTGAATATGAAAACAACTAAACCAAATGAGATGCGTCGAAATTCATCAACTAAAGACAATATAAGGCGAAAGCAATTAGTATTCATGACTAAAAAGTGAAAAAGACTCACATTATCCGTGACTTTCTTCAACGGTTCAACGTTACAATAGATATACAAATTAAATTCCAGTACCTAAATGACACTGTATGAAACTGCTTTAGTAAAGAAATAATTTTTATATTCAACCAAAGTACGTAATATGTGCCAAACCCAAAAATGTATATTCAACCAAATGTTTGCAATCATTTTTAATTAACACTAAAACGCCTACCTTCTTATTACCTACTACTAATTTGTATTTTTTGTGTGTTTTTTACTAAACAGAGTTCAAATAACTCTGTTCTAGAACAATGATATGTTTAAGGAAGATTTAACATCTAGCTGAAGTTCATCAATAATGAAAATAACCGACGGTGAACCACAGTCGGCGGGCAAATTGGCACTAAAGTGTATGACAGGCTGTTTGTGCACTTTACTGCTCACGCCTACTAGGCCGTTCAGCCATCATCAGGGTTGTGGCGATGAAAAACCATTAAATTGCAAGAAAAAAGTATTATAGAATGTACTGACACAAGGCGCAAAAAACTTTTGACTTTTAATTAAAAAAAAAGTTATTCTTTAATTTTTCGTTAGTTTTAAATTGATTTGCAGTTTTTACAAATAGATAAGTTTCTTTAGTAAAACACTTAATATGGTTATAAATATTAATATAATAACCGCTAGTCATAATTAAAATTAAAAATCAACTTGAGGAAAATTCAGTTTTCATACTAACATGAGCATTACTTTACTCAGTTTTAAATTAAATTATTATTGCATTCATCATTTTATCAATGTATAATGGTGGTTAAGTGAGTTTTTTTACCTAATTAATGGCAATAGCTAACTTGTCAATTTTTTTTATCTACCCTGATTTCATAACTAATTATAATATTTTGGAAAATAATCAATTTTACCGTAAACAGCTACTTGAATTAATTTTAAAACATGAAAAAAACTAAGAAAACATTAGGTGTTAAAATGAATGACAATGAATGAAGTAACCCTCGTCAATAAGTTTCCCGTAAGCATCACAAAGCATCGTGAACGACAACGCATGACGGAGAATGCCTTCGACACCGAGTTTTATGGCGGCCATATATTCACCGAAACTGGCATCAAAATTGAAAAGAATTCATCATTCATCGATTAGTTACAGAGTCAAAATATTTGTTGTCAAAGCCTACATAATTGCAGTGCTACAATCGGAAACACTCGCTACGAAGCTACCGTAACGCCCGCAATTTGTGATTATTGTTCCACGGACGTAATGTTTACATCGCCGATTGTCCCTACCCGCACTAAGGAGCTGTTTTCAAAACAGAGAAGATTTCGTAAAAGCCATTGTTTCCGATACAAAATCAAACATCTCCAACGGGGACGTTCAGCACTCGTCGAGAACCATCGAAAACTTTATAGCACTTCACTGTGGATGACGCGCTTCGGCGGCACTCGGACTCACCTGTGTCATGAGGCGGTCGGCACCGGTTCCTTCGTCGTCTTTGAAATCGATGTCCGGATTGTAATTAGGCACTAAGTCTTTGAACTTTTCATCGTCTCTGGTGATGCGGCCCTCGGGGGGGCCGCTGGCGGACTTGTTGATCTCGCTGTAGTTGGGCTCGTGCTGCCGGTACACGAGCGGGTAGATGCGCCGCGCGGGGTGGCGGCGGTTGAAGCCGCGGCCGGGGCCGCACGCCGCCGCCGCGCCCAGCCACAGTAACACCACGGACAGCCTCATCTCGCAGACATCACTTCACGCGCGCTCGACGCACGACCACCGCGCGCCGCAACCTGAGCGACACTGAGCCAACTCTGAGTGGCCGATCCTCCACCACGGCTGCATGCATCCCTTGTCCGCGCGACGTCACCACCGCTGCCCGCCTTTCATCTCACCGGAAAATCTCATTGTTTCCTTTGCACTGACGTTGCACACACTATTTTTTAATTATAGGCAATATAAAGGACCTTTTGTTGGACTTGCGAAAGCACATTATAAATTTGGTTTTCAACGAATGCCAAAGTTGATACAAAACTTTGATAATTAACTGACTAGACAAAAACTTGAAAGACTAAGGAACGTTTGAATTACTTATCAATTTAATTATTCCTATAAAAATAGTTAAATGACACCGGCGTATCTCGTCTAGCAAAAGCAAGTACAATGCGATTAAATTGACAATACACAGTAATCCGCTGCAGCTTCACTATAAAATGTATGGAAAAGAAAAAAAAAACAGATTAAAATACGTCGATTTCAAGCAAGTGCCCTTGAAATTGGTCACTTTAGTTATACGATCCTTACTAATATTATAAATGCGAAAGTCCGTTTGTTTGTTTATTTGTTTGTTTGTTTGTTACGCCTTCACGTCCTAACTACTGAACCGATCATCATGAAATTTTGTAAACACGTTGTTAGGGATACAGAAAAGGACATAGGGTACCTTTCATTCAGAAAAAACATATAGTTCCCGAGGGATAGCGAAAAAACTCTTCATGCAGACGAAGTCGCGGGCGGCCGCTAGTGATTAACACTAGCGGCCGCCCGTGACTTCGTAATATGTATATATATAATGCTTAAAGAACAAATTCTGTAATTTCTATAAAATAACATTTTGATTTTAATCAAAAAAGCATTGCAAATATTTCAAAGGACAAATTAATTGTTATTGAGGAATAACTTCAGTGAAGCTTTAAAAATTACAGTTTTTTTACAACAGCGTTGGACCTACCTACGTCATATTATAAATATCTACTGGATACGAGTAATGCATCGATTTGTAGGTAATATTACCTTGTTTTTAAAACCGCAAAACATCCAAAAAACACAACTTATTGTTTGTCACATACTAACAGTAAGCCAGTACTATGGTATTAATTTTATGAATATGCAACTTGCGTTACAAATATTTTGATCTTTTATTTACTTAGAAAGGTGTTCTTGATATTCCGGAATATTTCAGAAACTAAAGTCACGGGAAAACTGAGGTGCGCTCATTTTGAAAATACTGAAAATCTTGTGTGCCTCGGGAAAACAACCACTCTGTCAGAAACGACCTAACGTGACCTAACGGTCAAGTTTCAGTTTAAATATGTAGTTTCAGGAATAATGAGATCATAATTTTTTCTCTAAAATTGAAAAAATGATTTGTACTTTTTGGTAACAAAACCACCACTTTAGTCGTTACAACTTCACCAAAAATGTTTTTAATTAGTTTTGTTATTTTTTATAGCTTCTGGTTGTTGAAAAAATGTTTACTTATGAGTATGAAAATACGACTTCTTGAAAAATTATATACATATTTATAAATATGATTTTTATTTTCTTTGCGATATACATATAAGGTGGAACCAAATTATTGCAAATTACAGCTGATATGTTTCTTGCGCCCGTTCTTCTTGTCAGCTAAAAAAGTCTGGAACGGGTGGTAGGAAAATATAGACGATTCAAAAGTAGGTTCTTAATAATTAAGTTTATTTGAATAAAGCTTATTTGACTTTGACTTTAACAATACTAAAACAGGTGATAGAGTTGCTTAAACTGATCAACTTTCTCCAAGGAAATCATTTATTTTTTCGCCTTTCCATAGTAAGGCGGTCAGCTGACTAATACATTTTGTATGGGGGTATGAAGCTTTTTTCGTTTTTCGACCTATAATCCTTGGAGAAAGTTTTTTATCACCTATTTCAGTATTGTTGCATTATATATATTTTCTGGGTTAACTTCGTTCGTGTCGTGTGGTCGACTCATTAATTTACTTAATTTGTTTTTGCATTAGGCATGATCATGATTGTTAAAGGCCTGGGCACACCGGCTGCGTAGACACGCGCGTAGTTACGTACGTAACTCCCTGACACACCGGGTTACGCATACGTCTACGCGGCACGCAACGCAACCTGTCCCGCGCGTACCCAGCCGCTGCGGCAGCCATCTTTGCGACTCTAGTGTGCGATGTCAGACGAAGATTGAGTAAATGAACTAATTTTTTCGCACTTATTCAATTAGTTTTTCTTTAATATCGTTATTCATTATTTAAAAACAAAATAAAACACCACTTACTACCGGTAGTATCGGTACTATTTGTAAACAAATACAACTGAATGCGTAGTCACGCGCGTGGTTACGCGCGTGGTGACGCGCAGCAAAGATACGTGCGTGTTCGAATTTGTTCGGTGTGACGTCCAATAGGGAATGCCATTGTCTACAATGTCATCAATGCGTTCCGCTCTGCGTAGGTACGCAGCCTGTTTGTCTCATGGGAGCTGCAATGCGTAGGGTTACGCATCCGTCTACGTGCACGCGTACGTTACGCAAGCGGTGTGCCATGTCTCATAAAGTTTCAGGCATTACAACGTCATGGTACGTCTACGTGCACGCTTACGCTAAAACTTTATATTGTACAACATTATTTCTAAAATAGTCACAGTATGTAGGTATAACTAGTTAGGGATTTTTATGACACTGAAACCTAAACTAAAACCGCTGTAAGATTGAAGTGCAAATCAATCATGAAATGATGGTTATTTTATGGCTGCCTTCTAATCAAAGTCCATCCATAAGTGTCTGGAAAATACACTTTCAACATGAGGAAAAACCAGTCCACACAGAAAAATGAATCCTATTCATAAAATTACATCAAACATAGTTATTCGTATTTAACAAACTCACATTGTGTCACGAAGGTCATTTTGTCAACATCAATTAACTTTGCTCATCTTGACTCCGTAATTTGCAAAGTTTTCAAACCGGGGTATTTTATCCCCGGTGGGGTAGATATTGATTAATATTCAATTCAATGTGCGTTTTCAATTTTAGCTTGGGCGCAGGAAGGGGGTCTAATTGGGGGGCATTTATCATTGAATTACTTACTGATGTATAGCAGAAATTCTTGGAAAACCTTAAAAAGGTGATATTTAATTTAAGAAGATTTGTAATCAATATTTTTGTCTAGTGATAGGCAGGAACTCGTACGTGTCCTTACTAATATTATAAATTCGAAAGTCCGTATGTTTGTTTGTTTGTTTGTTACGCCTTCACTTCTTAACTACTGAACGGATCCTCATGAAATTAGGGTATAGGGTACCTTTTATCCCGAAAAAAGTATAGTTCCCGAGGATAGCAAAAACACTTTCCACACCGACGAAGTCGCGGGCGATAGCTAGTATTTAATATTTTGTTAACTAAGCGAGTGCAAAGCGCGAGCGAAGCGTCACTCTTTTAGCTTGAGCAAAAATGCTTTCATATGTCCGTCCGGCTTTCCGTCTGTATCTGTGGTTGATTCGTCCAAGGTCTGTATACTTTTCAATTATTTTTTTTCAAATTGGCGGAGATATGTTAAAGCGAGGTCGACAGCTCACAGAACCACTAGGTTTTTTTGAAGTGAAAACTTCTTTAGCGGCGTTGTGCGTTTTTTTGTATGGGGAAAAATGCTAATCTCGCGTCAGGAATCACGTGGCTGATCGAAAATGCGTAAGACGGATGTGACGGATCGAGAGAAGACAGCTGACGGCGGAAGTATCCCCCTCTCTTTCTACGGGGCGCGTTGAAAATGGCGGCGCGTCATTTTAAGACGTCATGTAAACACTTGTGTCACCAGCAACGCGCTAATTTTGAAAATGGAATTAATAGCAGCGATCTCTTCGGTGAAATCATAGACTTATTTATACTCTGTGACTATAAGTTTAAATCGTAGAATGCGTGCATGTAGAAATTAAAAAGGCCACTACTGGCGCGAAATCTTTAGAACTTTTCTTAATTACAAACTGATTGAATTGTGTGACTGTTTAGTAGGTAATAAGAAAGAAATAATTTTAATCCTTTGCCGCTAATTTTAAAATATCAAAAATGCACAAAGTTAATATTCAAGTTTTCACTTCTACCGTCACTCCCGGAGTGTCAACCGATTTTTTTAATTATAAGTTTGATTGATTTTTATTTCATTGAATATTGTTTCCATAGACAGGTATATAATTCCCTATATCGATGTTACTGCTAAAATACGGAATCCGTTAATGTGCGAATTAATTAGTTAATCTGCACATTAAGTGATCGAGTTAGTTAACGTGCGAAAAAGTATCAAAATTCATAGGGTACTCTCTCGTTGATCTCTAGAACTAAGAAATTTACTAAGCAGTATCATCTTATACTACAAGTACATGGAAAAAATAATTTGAAAACTAAATGTTTTTGATTAATCATAAACTGTCTGTCTGTATGTCCGTCT
Source organism: Agriphila geniculea (assembly GCA_943789525.1). Classification (NCBI taxonomy): domain Eukaryota; kingdom Metazoa; phylum Arthropoda; class Insecta; order Lepidoptera; family Crambidae; genus Agriphila; species Agriphila geniculea. The sequence goes on along the minus strand of OX038882.1, from coordinate 12,158,430 downwards.
ATCTGTTGAAACCCTATATCTCAGGAACGCGTGGAGGTATCAAGTTGAAATTAAAACCATGTAATTAGGTCTACAGTCCCCTGAAGCTATAAAAAATCATACTTTTAAGTTAACGTAAAAAAAGATACAGCCGTTTATGCCCCAAAAAACGCATATTTCGACACTCTCAAAGGAATCAAAATTCATAGGTATTAGGTAGGTACTTCTCGTTGACCTAGAACTATGAAATTTAGCAAGTGATTTAGTCTTTATACTACAAGTACAGGGAAAAGTCTGAAACCTATACATTTGTATTTAAATCATAAAAAAAATATAGTACCTACTTTGTACGGAACTACGGAACCCTCGGTTGGCGAGTCCGACTCCCACTTGTCCGGATTTTCCAATTAATATACCTGTTTTCTTCCATCTGCAGATTACCTAGTTAAAGAGCGAAATGAAACAATTTTTCGTACTTTAACTGACTCAACCTTAATCTGCAGATTAACTTAATGTGCACTGTAACTGATTTTTGCATTTTAACGGTAACAATACTAAGTAAACACCTAATGTTGCTGTAAATAAAGGTTTTTCCTAGTCAGACACACACGTCAGTCATATTCCAGTTTGATTCTTGGAAACAATCAGCATCAATACACGATAATTCCTACACCATATGGTGTCTGTTTAGTGTTCTTAGTTTATGGATAAGTAAATACAATATTATATAATCAATGGACAGAAATCACAAGTAGGTGTGAAACTGGGTTGCATCACCCACCAGTATATTTAAATTAACGTACTGTAAATAACTACAAACAAACTGCAGTTTCTAGGATATCGAAGGTTGTGAAACACGGCGAAGCCCTTGCCGTATCGCTCGACATCTCCAAAGCCTTTGATAGGGTATGGCCCGACAGCCTAATAGGTAAGCTTCCCTCAAACTGTATCTCTGATAGCCTTTGCACTTGGATTGCCGACTCCTTCGGGTATCGCTAAATCCGAGTTGTGGTGGACGGTCAGTCATCCGACCTAAAAGAAATTGATGCAGGTGTCCCGCAAGGATCTGTCCTGTCTGCGACACTGTTTCTTTTGCATATTAACGAACTGCTGGACAATAAAACTATTGGGTATGCAGATGACACCACCATAACTGGTAGATATCTTTCAACTGCAAAGGCTACCAGTGATGAAATCCAGTCTTGTCGAGAGTCCCTTGTTGAGCAAATGAATCTGGCACTTCAGGCTGTCTCTGATTGGGGCAACGCCAATCTAGTCAGTTTCAATGCTACAAAAATGTAGGCTTGTTTATTCACTGCGAAATGAAGTCCCTTTCCAACGTTCCAACTAACTCCGACTTTCCAGGGTGTATCCTTACCGTTAGCCGAACATCTGCAACGTCTTGGCCTGAATCTGTCATCAAACCTAAATTTTGGCGAGTACATCGACTCCATTGCACAGTGTGCTGCTTAGCAACTGGGCGTCCTCTCACGGACTAAGCGGTATTCTCAGTACCAAGCGCTTTGCCATAATACATTTCTTATGCGAATTGCTAAAGAATGGAATGCGCTACTTGCTCATGTGTTCCCTGATATTTACAACCTTGGTCTCTTCAAGGTAAGAGTGAATAGGCATTTCCTGGGCAAGCATGCAACACCTTAGAGTTTAAGGCTTAGACCACATTCTGTTCACCAAGCAAGATGGTGGTCAAATGCCTGCCCAGTCTACAATAAAAAAAGGGTTTATCATAGAAACTAGGCTATTTATTTACTTATATGTAATCAAACTGACCGAATAGGAAAACGATATTTTTACAATAAACGTAGACCTTAAAATAAATAGCAATTTGTGTGCAATGTTTAAATATTTTTGTGTCTTGGATATGATAAATAAAAAAAAATTAAAAGACAAAGACAGTGTGGACCAGTAAGTATCTAAAATGCAAAATATCAGGTGTGAAAAAATGTACCGTGCATAAGCGTTTGTCAGAATTTTCTTTCGTACTTTAGTTAAATTAATGAAATTTTTGGATTATTCGATCATCTAAAGATTATATGAGGTACCTACTTTATTTTTTATTCTTCAATACTGCAAGGTCGATGTTTCACCAAGGTTACTATGCATTTTTGCTGACAGCCGTATTTCAGATCCAATCCTGAAGAATATTCCTCAACAACGGAAATACGTATCCCGAAGTTTACACTTTAAATGCTAAAGTTAAATATTTGTCATGCTCGGAAACTTGATATAAAGTTTAAAATTCGCTGTGCTGATACTGTGATTACCGATAGTGCATTGAGAAAACTTAGTGACTCTTGCTCAGTGGCGTTGAGGTCGTCAACTTAGTTATTGAGTATGTAATGATCCTTTGTTAGATGCTTTAATCATTTTATGTTGACGAACCCACACAATGTAGCGCTTATATATTTAGAATAAAATAAAAATATTTATTTAAATAATTAAATATTTGACAACATCACATGCATTGCTCTGATTCCAAAGTAAGTAGCTAAAGCTCTTGTGTTATGAAAATCAGGGACAATGGTGGTAGGTATCATAAACACCCAGACCTGATCGTATAAAGAAAAGTTCCAGCCGGAGATCGAACCTGAGAGACCTTAAGAGATGGTAAAGCCTTGAAAACCGCCGTGCAAACTACTTGACCACGGAGGTCGTCAATTTGAAGATTATAAACTTTCACGAAGATCTGTCAAAAAATTGATAAAATACTAGTCCTGTGTTTAGAAATTCTCAAGTACCTATAGGATAATCTTCTCAATTCTATGACTTTTTATCTCTACCTAACTTTTATTTTTGGCATAAGTAGCTTACACCAAAATGCATTTATTAAATCTTTGTCATATTGAACATGGAATGATTCCGAGTAATAGATATATATCATGAGTGCATTTCTTAACACACCTCTGAGTACAATAGTAAACAAGGATAAATCAAATATCTAAGAGATAAAGAAACATAAAACATTGTGGAAACAATAGCTCAAGCCTCATAGATTCGATTCATTCCTTCACAGTTCACAGTGAGTGACCAAACAATAAAAATAAGTAAGCACTTGCGTTCCCTTTGAGTTTTGACCCGGAAAAACATCTTCACCAGACAAATTTATATGCACATTTACATAACAGAAAGTGCCTATTTAGGGCGATTTGTACGCACAAACTGAACATCAATACAATAAAATTATGTGCTGCATAAACCCCTCATAATGTCACTGGAAGAATTTCTCGTGTTGTCTTTTCCATAAAAAAAAATCAATGTAAAGATGGTATTTTATTTCAATGCATATAATATTTTAAGTGTTTTTTAAATTTGAGATTTTTGCATTTACAATGCTATTTTTAAACAATACTAAATAATATACTAGAAAAAATACGACTCGCACCAGATCAATACTCAGACGGGAATCGAACCCGCGACCTTTGGATATCCGGTCCAATGCTCTGACCGCTGAGCTACCGAGTCACTAGTGACATCGTCGAATTTTTCCTAGTATATCCTAAACTCTTACGCTGTAAGCCAGCGTTATTTCACCAATGTGAGGAATTACCTCGACATTCAATTGAAATATCTTTCCAGATATTTTAACAATTGATTAAGATGAAATAGCTATATAATTTTTAAATTTGAGATTTTTGCATTTACAATGCTATTTTTAAACAATACTAAATAATATACTAGAAAAAATACGACTCGCACCAGATCAATACTCAGACGGGAATCGAACCCGCGACCTTTGGATATCCGGTCCAATGCTCTGACCGCTGAGCTACCGAGTCACTAGTGACATCGTCAAATTTTTCCTAGTATATCCTAAACTCTTACGCTGTAAGCCAGCGTTATTTCACCAATGTGAGGAATTACCTCGACATTCAATTGAAATATCTTTCCAGATATTTTAACAATTGATTAAGATGAAATAGCTATATAGTATTATTTAGTATTGTTTAAAAATAGCATTGTAAATGCAAAAATCTCAAATTTAAAAATTATATAGCTATTTCATCTTAATCAATTGTTAAAATATCTGGAAAGATATTTCAATTGAATGTCGAGGTAATTCCTCACATTGGTGAAATAACGCTGGCTTACAGCGTAAGAGTTTAGGATATACTAGGAAAAATTCGACGATGTCACTAGTGACTCGGTAGCTCAGCGGTCAGAGCATTGGACCGGATATCCAAAGGTCGCGGGTTCGATTCCTGTCTGAGTATTGATCTGGTGCGAGTCGTATTTTTTCTAGTATATTATTTAGTATATTTTAAGTGTATAATATTTTAAGTATTTTTTTAATTAAAATTATTTAATCTCTAATAAGTAGGCTTTTTGGAGTCTGTTTCAAAACGAAGACTAAAAAGTTAAAAAATATAAATCTTAAAGGTTGGGTACAGCAAAAAAAGTGATCTGGAATTGTCATAGTTTAGAAAACTTAACGTAAACGTAAAGTAGTCGCCACGATAAAACATCTGACTAGGCCCTTCAAAAATCTGATTGAGAATAAACCTTATATAGATAATTGTAAAAATATATATATATTTATTTAAAATCACTAAAAACGTGCCAAAAAGTGTCTTTTTCCATAAATTTGAAATTTGAGTTTTTTGAACATGAATGAATTTCAATTGGTTGTATGTCAGTACTAGGACCTCATTGGCGCAGTGGCAGCGCCTGGTCCAGCTATTGCAGAGGTTAAGCAACTTTCGCAAGGGTCGGTAATGGGATGGGTGACCAAACATTTTCGTTTAAAACATACAAATTTTACGTGAGTTTCCTGGTAAAAAGCTAAATTATAGCATTATAGCATTAGAAACTTGTTCACTCAATTTTTTGGAGTTAGACAATATCTTCATCATTGGACGCACTCATTTTTTGTAATTTATCACAAAAATAGTTCGATCAAACCTATGCTGTAAAATTTTATTCATGAAGTAGATTCCCGCCGTTTTATTTTACATTATTACGTTGTGCTTTTCTCTTATTCATTAATATCCCATTTTATTTATTTATATAAAATCATAAAACACTAATTTGTTAATAAATTTCATTAATTTTTCTTATTTTATATTTATTTCATACAGTCGATCTCATTTCGTCCACAGCGAAAATTTTTCTATGTCTATGGTCCTATCAACCTTCTTTTTTAACAATCCTCATTTAAAACTCCTTGGTATATCCGTGCATTTTATTTTTTTACTTTTTAATCCATGTATGACACCATAAGGCACTCCATCTATCCTTTTCCACATATCAATTTTACAAGTCTCATCCTTGTCAATTTATTTCTTTCTTTTTATTATTTTAAAAGTTGCTATTAGAAATTAAAGAAAACACTTTGCCTCACGCTCGCAAAATCGATTTTTGCTGCGAGTTTTTACGCGCTAAAAGCGCCCTTTTCGTGCTGGAGAGGTGAAATAGTTATTTGTTATACTTACAAGTGACCAAAATCAATATGTGCTGCGAGTGCCGACTTTAAATCACGAACTAGCGAAGTAGTCTTCTAGAATTGAATCACGAGCGTAGCGAGTGATTCTAATATAGACTACTGAGCACAATGAGTGATTTAAAGTCACGAGGCAGAACAAAATTTTGGTCTCGTGTAAAACATACAACTTTTCACCTCTACCAGCGAGAAAATTTTTACGTGAGTTTTCTGGTAAAAAGCTAAATTTCAGCATTATAAACTTGTTAACTCAATTCTTTTGAAGTAAGACAACTATTTTCATCGTTGGACGCACTCATTTTTTGTAATTTATCACAAAAATAGTTCGATCAAACCTATGCTGAAATATTTTATTCATTAAGTAGATTCCCGCCGTTTTGTTTTACATTATTACGTTGTGCTTTTCTCTTATTCATTAATATCCCATCTTATTTATTTATTTATAATCATAAAACACTAATTTGTTAATAAATTTCACAAATTTTTCGTGTTTTATATTTATTTCATACATGCGACCTCATTTCGTCCATACTCTTTATTTCCTTCGAGCAACAAAGGCTTCGTTTCGTCACCGTCTTACTCTAAGTTTATTTCGAATTATTAACCTTCTTTTTTAACAATCCTTATTTAAAACTCCTTGGTAGGTATATCCGTGCATTTTATTTTTTTACTTTTTAATCCAGGTGACACCATTAAAGCACTCTACTCTATCTATCCTTTTCTCACATATCAATTTTACAAGTGTCATCCTTGTCACTTTATTTCTTTTTTCTTTATTATTTTAAAAGTTGGTATTAGAAATTAAAAAAGCACTTTGCCTCACGCTCGCAGCGAAAATCGATTTTGCTGCGAGTTTTTACGCGCCAAAAGCGCCCTTTTCGTGCTGGACCGGTGAAAAATTATTTATTAGACCATATAAAAATGTAAAGAAGAGGTTCTATATTATTTATTACTTATGATCTCAAAATTTTATATAAATGTACCTACTGAAAGTATAAAAATTAATGAAAACAATTTGTCTTAAATGAATACGAATGTAATTATCAGTTATAAATTTTCTAAACACATTATTTTTCTGTCATCTTTCTGGTCCATCCGATAGCAAATATTAAGGCGGTTGTATGAACGAAAGTGTCAGCGCCGCGTCGAATTTTATTTAATATTGTAATTCTAATACACAATCTTAATAAACCTTTACGTGGAATTTTTAGGGCCCATAGTCTTTTACTTTTTTTTAAACTTTATCATACATTCCCTCGTAGGTGACTACGAGGGAATGTATGATAACTTTAAAAAAAGTGCCAAAGATAGCAAAACTGGCAAAAGTGGCCGTTTTTGACACAATATTTGATTCTACGAATGAATGACTACAAAGGAATAGTGTTTAAATATATTTTTGCACGGTGTTTGTTATAATAATAATAATAATAATAATAATAAGTTTATTGGCAACAAAACAATACAATTTTATATAACAAGTTGTTATTAAACTATACATCTTATTTACTATCAAATGACATCTGCACCCAAACTAGTGTAAACTGTATCTCAGGTGCAGCGCTCTTGATTGGAATCATGTTTAAATGCAATAGTTCAACGTTGTTATAGCTCGGTTTATAGCTCTAAAAGCGATGTATCAGGGCTCACGAGCAAAGTGTGTTTAAAAGTTTATTAAGATCATTTTCTATTAACAACTTCTTAAATAAAAACCTCTGAGGGCGCCACTTTCGGTGGTATAACCACCTTAAGGGCATAACCACCAGGTATATCAGAAACTTGAATTAAAGAAAGTCCGTGGAAAAAACAGACAACGAATGTCCAAACGTGAAACACGTAAAGACAAGTCTTCACACTTTGTTATCAACTTATCACTTAGTCAGAATTAAGGCGTGTGAACTGAATCTTAACAAAGGGGTGCAAAAAGCACGCACAATACAAATCTCTATATCGGTCACCGATAAGATAACATACAATACAAGCCTCTTCCTTTGGTGCACTAATTTTTCCCCACCGATAATAATTAGTCCCCGTAGTTACTTTTCCCTCGACCGGTAGTGATTCACCTGTAGAATTTACCTGGGTTTTTACGTTTACATTGGTATTTTTTTATTAAAAAAAAATATTTACTAAATCCAATGTATATATATATAAATACAATTAATAAGCGTAATTTATATGTTTCTGCAAGCGCGAAGCGTCTCTGCTTCAGCTTGGGCAAAAATGCTTTCTTAGTCGTCCGGCTGTCCGTTTGTTCTCCTCTACGCAGGTCGCATTTCTCAACTGATTCTCGTGAAATTTTGTGAGCAGAGCCTGTAGCCAATGTCACATTTTTCCGCTATCGCTTCGCTCCGAAAAATGTATGGATTTGACGTTTTAAAATTCGATAGTTAACGAAACCTTATGTCAATCCCATACATGTTTCGAAAGCGAAGCGATAACGAAGATTTGCAAATGTTACTTTGGCTAGGGGGTCAGGTTCGATAATTACTTATTTTTTTTTTTGTCAAGCCCCAAGCTACTGCATAGACCATGATGAATGTGATACGCGAAAAAAATCGAGAAAAAAGTTGTAAGTAAGTAGTAGGTAAGTATTTCACTTTTTTTTCTATTTTTTTCAAAAAAACACAAACTTGTAGCTTTGACCAATTTGCATCTTCACTCGGCTATGTATGCCTTAACCATCCACATAGCTCTAAAACTCACGACACCAGCCCCCCTACTCAAATGTCCAATTTTCTATTCGTTCGCTAACTTAAAAATTGAAAATAAGCCACTCTAAAATTACAGGTAGACTTGTCAATTCCATACACCAATGTCTGTGATTTACATAAACTTGGGACATGTGCCTTGATCGTCTAATTGCTTATTTTTAACCGACTTCAAAAAAAGGAGGAGTATTTTTTTTTTTTTTATTTTTTTTTTTATGTATGTTTTACCATAACTTCGTCAGTTGTTAACCGATTTATACAATTCTTTTTTTATCTTAAAGAACATAGTTTGTGTGTGGTCCCATAAAAAAATTACAGAGATCTGGCTGGTAGTTTTTTCATAATCCTGAAAAATGTCAATTATTTAGCTTGCCATCACACGTGTTTTTACGGATTTTCGAACATAACATCTTTGTTTATGTACCGATTTAGATGATTCTTTTTTTGTTTGAAAGGGTATACTTCAAGAGTGGTCACATTTTAATTTCATCGGTATTGGACTTTGAACTTCGAAGCGAGAAGAAAGCGAGAAATAATATTCAAATCATTAGTTACGCATAACATTATTAATAAAACACGTCTAATGAAGTCGGGTGGGGCTTTCAGAAATATTTAAAAAAAATACTTGTCTTCCAGCCCCACCCGACTTCAATAGACGTGTTTTATTAATAATGTTATGCGTAACTAATGATTTGAATATTATTTCTCGCTTTTTTAAAGGTATTTAATTTTGAAGCTGTTTTTAATTTAGGTTTTTTGAAGGAGGTTTTTCTTTTTTGTTAAAAAAGTTTTTTAAGCTTTAAGTTAGCGAACGAATAGAAAATTGGGCCATTTGAGTAGGGGGGCTGGGTAGGGTTGCCAACCGTACTATAATATATAGTATTGTAGTATATTTCGGGACTGCGTACTATATACTGTTGAAGAAATATATAGTACGCAAAAATACTATATTTTCAACATCGAACGCTAAGAAAGAAATCTTATTTTTTAGGGTTTCGTAGCCTAAATGGCAAAAAACGGAACCCTTATAGATTCGTCATGTCTGTCTGTCTGTCTGTCTGTCTGTCTGTTCGTATGTCACAGCCACTTTATTCCGAAAGTATTAAGACTACACAGTTGAAACTTGGTAGGTAGATGTATTCTGTTAACCGCTTTACGAATTTAATACAAAAATAAGAAAAATAAAAGATTAAGGGGGGCTCCCCATACATGGAACTGAAACTGAAAACATTTTTTTTCTTCAAATCAACACGATTTGGATGTTTGTAGATAGGTCTTTAAAAATGACATTAAGGTTCCTAAGACAACTTTTTCTCAAAGTCAACCGTTTGAAAGATATTCACTGCCAAAGTGGTAAAATGTGTGTCCCCCCCCTTTAACTTTTGAATTAACAGAGTGAAAAATCTGAAAAAAATATATGCTGTAGATCTTAATAAACACTTTCAACCAAAATTAGTTTGAACGAGATATAGTAATTAGTTTTTGAGATATAGCACATTTTCCAAAACCGCAAATATAACTTTGTCATTCATACCAACACTGTAAAAACCAAGTTATTTTTACAGACGAAAAATTATAAGTGGTATTAAATATGGTATGGTATAAGGTAACTACGGAACCCTATGGCACGTGGCCCGACACGCACTTGGCCGGTTTTTTTAATTTGTGATCGTGCATTTTGACTGATTCGATATAGCGTGTAGTTGTATATCGTATCTGAATTCTGAACGTATCTATCTTATTACATTCCGACCTTGTCAATATCAAATTCAAAAAGCTTCAATTTTAACGATGGTTTGGTCATTGGTTGGTCTGCTCTATTTTTATTATTTTGAGATTTTATTGGTAATCATTTGCAAAATATAAAATTGATATTTCTTTGAAAAATATAAGTCTTAGATAAATTATAGGTTATATGGAAAGTGGTAACGATAACGAAAGTGCGTCAAGTTCAATTTAAGTGCGCCGCTAACGTCGTTTAAAAAACGAAAGATACAAAAGAGACTCCAAAAATATCCAAAACTTGTTGAAAAATGCAAAAAGTTAAAAATATTGCTTTTATAAAAATAAATAAGTAAAAAATATATTTGCCTATTAAATACTATATATTTTTGTACATAAGTGTACTATCTTTTTTATAGCTTAATTTGAAAAATACTATATTTCGCCAAAGAAATGTTGGCAACCCTAGGGCTGGGCGATGTCTCAATCTGAGCGAAATGAGCGTGTGGCTATGTACTGAGGCGATCGAAAAAACATTTTCAATGTTAAAACACTAAACTTGTCATTTGACATTTCATCATTTATGTGCCTGTTTATTCTATGTCTGCGTCTCATTAGCGGATTTAGGTTTGGTACTGAATAGGTACCGTACCAGAAAAGTAACTTTATTAATTATCCTTTTTAGTATATTATTATTACTTATTTTTATTATTATTACTTTTGTAACATATCGAAGAATAAATTATCGTTTGATAGAAATGAATGAAATATTTCCAAATATTTCAAACACAGTTAAAAAGAAGCTAAAGATGATTTATTCATGCAATAGTTATTTGTTCATTAAGTGAGCAAAGTTATTTTTAGCTGCGATTGCTGTCTTAATCACGAACTAGCAAAATCGTCGAATAATTCTTAATCTTAGCACAGTGAGTGATAAAAAGCACGAGACAAAAAGAAATTTCTCTCGTGTGAAACACAACTTTTCACCTAAGCTTTTCACCTCTACCAGCTAGTTTTTACGCACCAAAGGCACCTTTTCGTGCTGGAGAGGTGAAAAAAATATTGGCTGATGTTTGTTGACTGACAATTTGGTCAGGAAGTAACACCGTAACACCAATTGCGTCACTCGTACGATAACAATGGCAGGTTATTGCAACGTAATTATGGTTATTACACCCCCTGGCGCCACTGATAGTGGATACGAGACTGGCCTCATCAAAACATAGTGGACGTATACACAGTGGATGAAGTAACGCGGGACTTAGGAGGCAATACTGCCACTTGAAAGTTGACTGCTATTCTGATTTGTTTTTACACGACTGCTCAAGAAAAGAAGAGTGTGTTGTGTTCAGAGTTCATGTAGGTACTTATGTTTGTATATATGTGTTTCTTTATTCCACCATAACTACTAAATGCCTGAACAAATTTGGATGTGTGAGCTATCGTTAGAATCCTTACACCACCCTGGGTGACCACTGGCTATAGATTTTTAGATAAAAGTCAATATGAGGAGCTCGGTGGCGCAGTGGTTTAGGGCCTGGCCCAGCGATTGCGGAAGTTAAGCAACTTTCGCAAGGGTCGGTCATGGGATGAGTGACCAAAAATTTATTCCCGGCTGCATTTGCAGTCGTTAACACCCACCAATCCGCATTGGACCCGCGTGGTGGGTTATGGCCTGTCCTCCTTATCCACCCATAAGGAAGACCTGTGCCCCAGCAGTGGGGACATTTAAAAATGGCTGATGAACAGTATGTCCATGTCGGCTGCATGACGCTATTTAGAAATTTAATTAAAATATCTTCAATTATTACAATATGAGCAATATGAGCATCAAATAATTAGGGGCCATCCATAAATTACGTCACACGAATTTCATGATTTTTGACCCCCTCCTCCCTAGTGTGACGTCACATATTTTACAATTTCACTTCTAAAAATAATTATTGAATTAAAACGGCAGTTCCGAAATTCTTTAATTTCAATTTAAATAATTTTGAAATGTGACGTCACGAAATTTAGGACCCCTCCCACCCCCTTGTCACACAATGTCACACTTCGTCCACCCTCTCCCTCCCCCTTAACGTGTGACGTAATTTATGGATGGCCCCTTGATGACCTTCTCTCAAATGTTTGAAATAAAAATAAATTAAATAAATATTAAAAACACGACTGCCCTGCCACAAACGAACTAAAAAGTTAATTAACGAGTGTTATTGCACTCTTTGGTTAAAAAATTTATTGTTCCACTGAACGGTCCCCCTACTGCAATAACACTTGTTTTTTTAACTTTTTAGTCCGTTTTGGCAGGGCAGTCGTGTTTTTAATATAAAAAAATATACTGGGACTTTTTTTAACGCATCCCCGTCCGCGAGTAAGCAGGCAGTTCTGCTAACCTAACATGGTACAATGAACCAATAGTTTGCCAGTGGACTTTTGCACTTGAGGTTCAACTTTTGACTATATAGGAAAAAGTCCAATAGGGCCGCCGGAGTTGCAACTTCAGAGACAAAAAACATATACGTACACGTATTCAGTTTGACCCATGCTTTATCAATGGTATTTTATTACTAAAACTATAGGTTTAGGTTATTTTATTACTAAAATAACATTGACAAAGCATGGGTCAGTAATTAATCTGTAAATACTATTCTGTAACCAACCTGCACATAATGTGTAAATATATTTTAACTAGCGGCCGCCCGCGACTTCATCTGCGTATAAAGTTTGCTATCCCTCGGGAACTGTGCTTTTTTTTCGGGATGAAAGTTACCCTATGTCCTTCTTTGTACCCCTGACAACGTAAATGCAAAATTTCATGACGATCGGTTGAGTAGTTAAGACGTGAAGGGGTAACAAACAAACGAACAAACAGACTTTCGCATTTAAAATATTAGTAAGTATATTGTTATGTAAATAACAATTATGAGTTTACATTTTTTTTAGAGCATAACCTGTTCACTGTAGTTTTGAAAGAATTATTGTTTGTCATGTTCAGTTTCGTCCACGCGGACGAAGTCATGGGCATCAGCTAGTTACCAATAAAAAAAATTTTTTTTTTTGTAATTACCATTTTAAAATATCTTTGATACTTTCCCATTTTCCACTGTGGCAACAGCAACATTCACACACAATAAGGCATCAACAAGCATACCATTGTTGTTCTAATTCGTAACTTTACCGACTCATTCATACCTCTCGAAAGGATGCCAACAGGGATTAAGTTCTCGAGAATGTTCAAAAGTAAATATCCGCTGTTAATTTTTAACTTTACCGTGCGATAGTTTCTTTGTCATATCCGATAAGATCATCATAGTAAAAAATGTGAGAAAGAAATTGAGACAAAACAGACAGGGATTTTTGATATTCCAAAAAGTGTAAATACTTAATGAAAATTGAAAACACATAATTAACTACTGAATCGATCATCATGAAATTTTACATACATGTTGTCAGGGGTACAGAGACGGACACAGGGTACCTTTCATCCCGAAAAAAGTATTGTTCCCGAGGGATAGCAAAAAAACTTTCCACGCGGACGAAGTCGCGGGCGGCCGCTAGCACAAAATATCAGGAAAGACCATGTAACGTTTTGGCATAGGTACCCGCCATTTAGAAAGAATCGGAAATCCTTCGCAACTGATAAAACTAGTGTCAATCGATAGGAAATGTCGAAATAAACACAAATCACTGATGGTCATATTATCGTAAAATGTATACTTTCGGAGATATATGAAGAAGAGGAAATTGAGGTGTTTCTTTCTATCACGATGATAATTTTTAAGTCCAAATATCTCTGAAAGTATACATTTATGGACAATTTGACAATCAATAATTCATGTTTATTTTGACGTTTTCTAACGATTAAGTTCATTAGTTGCGATGAATTTCCGATTTTTTTCGAATAGGTATGCCAGGTTCCATATACTAAAAAAACGTTACATGCCTTTTACTGAAAAGTCAAAGGGGAAATTTAGGAAATCTCATTATAATCTGGTAACCCTAAATAAATGATCTTTTCTTGAAGTTCATTGATATTTTGTCACATTTATCGAAAAAATACACGCCGATTACTAACCACTTTTATGTTTAAATCAAACTAACCAAGTGGTGGTGAGTGGCCGGCCGGCACCACGCGCGTCGGTCCAGCCGCCCGCCGGTGCTCAAAGCAAACATAATTTTCGACAAAGCGACCGAGGTGTCGACTAAGGCTAATGGATGGGAGTGCTGGGCCAACACTGAGCCTCTAGTGTTTTAAATTGTTTACTCTTCCATAAAGCTCTCCAGTTCACACACGGGTGCTGTCGCCGGCCATGGATGAAGAGATCTCCGCTACCAAACAAATAGCCCTGTGTATACACATGTTTGACGTATTGACGTCAGGTAGTTAAATGAGGAACATAGGTACTGTACGCCTGAAGAAGGAATTCGTCTACCACGTAAGTATTGTATTGAATGTTGATGTTTAATCAAAAGTTGCCAGGGTCTACATTAAATCGGGAAATTTTTCTTTGTTTGTAGCTTCGATCAAGGATATCCTCGAAGGTTTGTAGCGAGTAAAAATTTTAATAAAATCGTGGTTAAGGCACAGAATAAAATAATAAGTACCTAGTCATACATAACTTATAACTAATTACTTAACCCATCAACGCCCGGAAAATGAGATAATTATAGTGTACTAGCGGCCGCCCGCGACTTCGTCTGCGTGAAAAGGTTTTTTGCTATCCCTCGGAAACAAAACTTTTTTTCGCGATGAAAGGTACCCTATGTCCTTCTCTGTACCCCTGACAACGTGTATGCAAAATTTCATGATGATCGGTTCAGTAGTTAGGACGTGAAGGCGTAACAAACAAACAAACAAACGGACTTTCGCATTTATAATATTAGTAAGGACTATGGGACTAGTGTAGGAAATGAATCTTTTGTATGGAGACCCCAACATTAAATCCGTGAGTGTAGTACCTACTTCACTGACATGAAAAAATAATGCATGTCAAAGTATAAACTCACTACTGCCATAGTAGAATCTACTGCTCTCAGCGCCAAAATGGCGATTTTCAAAACGGCACAAAAAATTGCTGGCATTTCATGACAATAGCTTGTCCAGGGGCCGGCCGTACCGTACCGGCTAAAATTTGCCGAGTTTCAAATTAAAAAAGATAAATTGAAGTAAGGAATTTCGTATTATACTATTTGTTGAAGTTATTTGGAGGATATGGATGTTTGTGTGACCTCATGAATTAGGGTTTGCCATTTTGGCCCAATTGGGGCTCGATTTATCTGTTTTAATTTGAAACCTGGCAGACTTTTCGAAGATCGATTCGTTAGCCGGTACGGCCCCAGCGTACTTTGTATAATGGACGTCAGTGACTACTATCCCCGTTAATTGGTAATGCGCCTGGCGGCCATGATTTTAACCTCAAAAACGAAAAACAATTGTAATTTTTTTATATACCTAGAGCCTATCTTATTGAAAATAATAATTAATATATTAGATTACCTATTAGAATTTTCTTGTTTTATGACACGTCAACGTGGGTGTTAATGTGACAAGGTTCCAGCGCATTACCTTCCTTTCCTACACTAATACGATAGATTTTTTTTTTGTTGTCCGGACGCCACGTCCGCGCGGGCTTTGATGTCCAAGTCACTGATGAATTTACTAAGTACCTACTTATATGAACGTCATTGATGAAATTAAATAGCTAAGTACCTACATAACAGTGGCGAAGGATCCATATAAGTCATTTCAAACGGCTTACCTTTTAGAAATCCCACCACAGTCCCCACCGATCCACTATTTATGCAGATCATAAGATAACATTTTGTAGAACATTTTGCCATAATTTCACCCCTTGCCACTGCTACGATATGGAATATTTAATCCTTAAGTTGGTCTTTTAGACTTGTACTATTAGTTATTCTGTGCTTCTAGTACGTCCTCGTAGAGTTTGCATATCAAAACCGAAGAGCATCATCATCTGAAGAGCTACATACATTTAAGTAGGTACCTTTTCTTCTTTTCTCTACGACTAAAATATTTTCCTCGAAGTAGGTACTTTCCTACAATGAATGAGCGTCTATCTACTCTTTACAAGGAATCTCTATTGCGATTAAAATATGATTGCAAGGAAATAAATTATACTAACTACATACGATATCAATAATTCGTTAAAACTGAAATTAAAAACTCAAATAACCATAGCTTTCAAGTAAGTAAATACCTGCTTTTTATTTAAAAATCACGAGGTGTAAAGGAGTCAAACCAGTTTCGTTCATGCACTGCCCTCTAATTGACAAATTGGAATCTTAATAAAATAAAGTTCAAGTTCCGAACCGGGCGCATGCGCAGGCGCAGGCGCAGGCAGACGCGCGTGATATCAGCGAAATTCTCCCGACCGGGTGCCGACGGTTGCCGAACATGCGCGATCGACACTCGGCGGTAAAACAAAAAGTCACCAGCATTCGAAGCGCGTGCCTCGATGTGTGTGGTCCACTTAGGAGGTCCTCCTCTCTTTTTGATTTATTAAAATCAAATGTTCACGCCGTTTTCTGCTAATTGAATATTTTGCATACAAATCGTAACGTAAATAAAACACCTCGTGTGGTTAAAACAGTTAACTTTTGAAAACATTTGGGTTTTAGTGATGTTTCTTTTTTAGATACTGATGGTGACAAAAAAAATCATAAAGCTCAGGCAGCAGCCTTTTTGAGACAAGTTTTATAGTAAAAGTTTCCAACAAAGAAAGCTGTAGCTTTGATAATATTGGCACAGAATTTCACTTACATTCCTACTTCATCCCATCTCCTTCGTTAAGAAAAAAAGTTTTGAATCTATTTGGGAATTCAATTACCTACTTAACATTAATGCCGAAATAATATAAAATGAAAGCATTGTATTATTAAAAAGTTTATGAGTGCATAAAATTTAATAATAAGAAACGAAATTTAATAGATTTTTCAGTCCAATGTCAAGTCTTCATTGGCACAAATTCCTGATTTATCTAGTGAAGCTTTAATGTCGCTATCATCCCTGAATGAATTTAAGTCACTTCCAGAGTTCGCGTATAACTCTGGAAATCTGGGAATCAGGTCAAAATTATCGATGTCGTATGCAATTGTAGAGTCATTAGAAGTTGTTTTCCACTTATTAGCAATCATTTGCAATGGTTCCAGACATTGCAAGCTCTGCTTCACTCGTAGTAGCTCTATATTACATTGATTTTCGACTTCAAGAAGTTTTAGTTTGAATGCTTTTGCTAGCATTTGTTTTCTGATAGCGTTTTTCTTCTCTATTTGAGCCATGTTTAAAGTGTTTTGATATCTTTGCAGTTGCTTTTCATACTCAATCAGACTCTCATCACAATTTAATCTATCATCAACACTAGCGCTATAAATGTTAGAAGAATAAAGGTCATCTACTAAAAAGTCTGTGTTTAATGTGTCTGCATGAGTAGTCACGTTGTTGGTAAAATCAGACGACGAAGGTTCTTGGGGATTTCTAGTTTCTTTTTCTAATTTTGACTTTTCTTTGCTAAGTTCACCTTTTAAAGACTCTATAATGCTTCGGCATTGAGCTATTCGCTCTTTAAGCTTAACTTCATTGTCTTCAATCGTTTTAGGAGTTACCATTTCATTTTTAAAACTTTCCCCTTGTTCACCTTTTTCAGTGTGGTCATTCAGTTCTTCATTTTTCTCGTCGTTTTCTAAAAATCGTGGAGACTTATTATTATCACCAGAAGCTAGTTTTAAGGAATCCATTTAAGAAATATCACCAAAATATACTTTAAGAAGGGAGTGATCACAAATTTTGTTCAATCGGCAAAGTGTCGACAAATATATTTAAAAATATAAATCACAGAGAAATCAATTTGTAAATTGTAAACAAAGTAACGTCTTGGTAATGTCGTTCGTGTCGTGCAAGAGTTGACGTGAGTCAAACAAACATTTCTTTTTTCAAAGTGCCTGCCATTATCCAAGAACCTTATATCTGACTCTGGACATTGCGTCACCTTTTGGGGCTTGAAGAACGAAAAAATAACCTTGAATGACGTCAACGATATTTTCCATCTCTTCATTAGGGTGACAACAATGTTGTCCATTCGTAGGACAGTCAATACAAATAGGTACTTACTACAGACTATCAACTTATGCCTACGGCGTAAGTTTTTTGGACGACCAATCCAAACATTCAAAAGTGTTTAGATTCTAAACATTTGAATGTTTAGAATAGTTTAGATGTTAGTTAGTGCCAAAGTTTGTATGTTTGGGTATCTCTAAACGTACAAACATTCGCATTTAGAATATTACTGCATTTATAGGATTATTACTACTCTTGACCAACCATATTATAACCTTTCTATATATTCATTCAAACCCCCCTTTTGGCCAGCGGCGGCGCGCAACACAAAATATTTACTTAATGATTATTTTCGGTTGGCTCCTCTCCGGATGGACGATACTGTTTTGGAATGGTGGTCACACTGGGGGTCAAGTCTGCTATTGTTAACATCATATAATCGTGTTTCAATGGTGTTTGAACGGTAATGCTTTTTAACACAGTTCTTGATTCTTAAACCCAAAACTGAGACACAGTGTCTAACGGGTTTGGATTTTTAGGAAAAACAATGTGTTTCAATTTTGGGTTTACAAAAACAAGAATTGTGTCAAAAAGCATTACCATCCAAACACCATTGAAACACGATTACGGCGTTAGTCACGATAATAGCAAACTTGACCCCTTGGTCCTGTACGGTCCGGCTGGTTAAAAGTCAAAACTATGGAGATACGTGGTGAGGTTTAAGACTTAGGTACAGATGCCGGCATGTATATTGGCAAGAAAATGAAAGAGACAAAAGATGCGCAGTAGCCATATACTTAGTGTTTATGGCTACTGCGCATCTTTTGTCCCTTTCTTTCTCTTGCCAATATATATGCCGGGCAGTTTTTTTTTTATACACACCTGCCCTTCCACCCTAAAGTCACGTGTATTTTTTTTTGTACAATGTAATACCATTATAATTAAAAAAAAAAAAAAAATGAGGAATGTCCAAAAAAACAAATTGGCTGAATATTTTTATAGGCAGGAATAAGCGCCCTTAGTAATAGAAAAAAGTTTTAGAATTTTCGGTTGTGTGAAAAAAAAAATTAAGTCTCATTATTAGTCATTGTATTAAAAAAAGTTGCAATATAAAATGTCAAAACTGCATTATTTTGGCCGTTGAAAATAATTTCCCTCTAACGGTAATTGGGATATACTATAAATGTTTCTTTTCCTCATCGTTTCGGAATCTGAAAAATAAAATAAGATTAATTTTTATTTTGTTACTACGAATAAACAATGGGTGTCAAAGACCATAATAACTAGTATAGTAGTAAGGTAGTAAGTTAGGTAGGTCCGATTCTTAGCTGAAACTGATCTAAATTGTTTAACACAACTACTTAAGATAATATTTTAGTTTACATTACATTTTTTCTCTCTGTTAAGAATACAAAATAATTCCGCTCTCAAAGTTATCTGTTAAGAATACAAAATAATTCCGCTCTCAAAGTTAAATGTGGCATAAAAACATAAAATGTAATGTTAGGTAGGATAAACGTAGGTAAATTTTTCATCCAAATCTTTCTTTCTTATTCAAAAGTTCTGCTGTGATTATGGTCACCCTGCGATATGCAGATAATATTTCTAAAGCTTCTTATGTGTACAAATAATGATTTTTGGGCAAAACATTTTTTTTTGGTGAAATGTTTGTAGGTATATTTCAGAGACTACAGCTCTCATCGAAACGATTGAAGTATTGACGGGTCGGATATTTTATAACAATTATATCATACCTTGACAGCTTTCTTGTATCTTGAGATAAATGGGAAAAACTTAAATCAGGGAGACGTTGGAAGGGGAAGGGGCAACGGACACGGGATGCACGGGGAACTTTCCAGATATGTTCAAGGGGGCCTAAGGAACACTTTAAAAGACAAAAACTTACCACCGGAATTAGTCCTAGGTATCGCGAAATTTTTATCTAAAGGTATTGGGCTAAAAATTACATAGTGGCGTTGACACCATTCGGTGTGAATCGAGAACCGATGCTGCTATAACAATGTATTGTATTATACGTTGACAACTTTCTTATATCTTCAACCGTTTCTGAAATAAATAGAAAAAACTAAAATCAGGGAGACGTTTGAGGGGGGAGGGGGGAGCGTACATGGGATTCACGGGGAACTTTCCAGATATATTCAGGGAGACCTAAAGAACACTTTAAAAACAAAAAACCTTCCGCCGGAATCAGTCCTAGGTTTCTTTGAATTTTTTGCTAAAAGTCCTGGGCTATTTCATTCTATACCATAATACACGATAGGTTTTAGAAAAAAAAACCCCATATGTACAAAAAAAAGTTGATAGGTACTTCTCTCCCAAGGGAAGAATTTCTAAGAACTGCGGGTCCAAAATTTTGTTTTGATCTCAAATATACGTGTCCCAAACCGCTTTGCTGTACATCGATTTGCGGTTTTTTTGTACAAGTAGCACTATACTAGCGCCATCTAGTAGGCGGTTTCAATAAAATGTTAATTAAATAATATATGACGATTCAAAAACATTGTGCAAGTAACATGTTTTAGTGTTATTTTAGGTATCATCAATTCTACGCATTTAACTTCTTATTTTGATTAAATAATAAGCAATCATATAGCTTAATTAGTATTAGTACAGGGGACCTATTTTTGAATCGCGCTCGTTTCTACTGATTTTCGTTCGACATATTATTATAACTCAAAACAATGAGATGTCGAACGAAAATCAGTCGAAAAGAGCGCTCGACGCCTGCCGAGCGATTCAAAAATAGGGCCCCTGAGCTTTATTAAGTTTAAAAATGTCAATAATAAATTAATTCATTATACTATAAGATGATTTGACAAATAATATCTGAATATCTAATTAACTTTAGTTTCATTGTTACATTTTATACACCACATTTAAAGTTAATTATTTTGTTCTTTACTTTGCACGAGTTTCTGTGGAAGTTCATTTAGTTATTTACGTGAGATTATATACGAGAAATACGAGAATTAACCAATGTAAGTGTGAATTATTATTAACTTAGAACATATTTAAATTGCTCCCCTTTTCATTACAACAACAGTTTCATTTATTGTAAAAACATTTAATTTTTAAATAAGTAGATACTGTGACGTACAAATAAAGAGTGTGCAGCCATAGATGTCATGGATAGTCTGTGTCGAGCGTTGTCTATGCTATGTCCTGCCACGGATGGTCTGTGTCGTGCGTTGTCTATGCTATGGCCATAGACAACGCACAGGTTATAAAGAGGCCGGCAATGCCGCGCCAGGAGTCATGTGTTAGCTACCGTACGGAGCGGACGACTCTGTCCAAGGCAACTGTGGCTCACCACACGTTGAAAGTGAATAAGTGTTTTATTTCTAGAACCCTACATTGGCGCCGAGAACGGGATGTACGTAAGTACTGAATACTTTATATTCACTCGTTGGAAAAATTGCTCCAAAAGAAAAAAAATACACGTAATCGTTTGATCCCCTTATTGAGCTGAAATTGCGAAATTAAGTTGGGTAGTTCATGCTTAATTACATTTAAGAAATTTTTATTATTAAAATAAATTTGCACAGCACATGGCCGAGTTTACTCTTCGGTCAAGCATACAAAATTTACACTCATTGTACGTGGTCGAGGCTACTCTTCGACAGTACACACATACTTTACAATCATTGCACTTGGTCGAGGCCACTCTTCGACAGTGCATACACACTTCACAATCATTGCACGTGGTCGAGGCTACTCTTCGACAGTGCATACATACTTCACAATCATTGCACGTGGTCGAGGCTACTCTTCGACAGTGCATACACACTTCACAATCATTGCACGTGGTCGAGGCTACTCTTCGACAGTGCATACATACTTCACAATCATTGCACGTGGTCGAGGCTACTCTTCGATAGTGCATACACACTTCACAGTCATTGCACGTGGTCGAGGCTACTCTTCGACAGTGCATAAATACTTCACAACTATTGCACGTGATCGAGGCTACACTTCGGTCGTGCACATACACTGTACACTCTTTCTCCAGAGTAGAAATAACTAGATTGGAACAGTAATTTTTATGACTGTAAGACAAGTTCCTTGTAAACGAAAACTTTTTATATTTACTACCCAACTATAACATTCGTAATTTGAACTCAAGTGCAAGTGCAGGAAAACGATTCTAAAATAGAAATTGTATGGTCAATATAAAGAAAGAAGGAACTTAGGTTACATTGAAATAATAACCTTACTGTTCTATTCCTCTAGTAATGAGAATAATTAAAATGGCATTAGACTGACAAACAACATAATTGCTATTGAATATTAGCTTCCGAATCCAATAGCCTATTGAACGTATGAATTAGTATTCTTAGTAGTATTCTTAGTACTTAGTAGTCACAAGTTTTTGCCGTCATATTAACCAATTAGTTTGCATTAAACATAGTAAAAATTTACCTTCTTTACTACTATCTATGTTTGAGGAAATAGAAACCTTTTAAAGGGATGGAAATATCTTAATATCCTCCAGTATTTTGTTATACATCTCAATGGCCACCAAATAATTATAAATATTTAACTGAGTATTTTCTGTTTCTAAATTTTGACAATGCCACTAGTGACTTCAGTAGCTCAGTTGGCAGAGCATTGGATCGGGTTTCCATAGGTCGCGGGTTCAATTCCCGCTCGAGAAAAGATCTCGTGACGAGTAGATTTTTTTTCTAGTACATTACTTGGTATTAAAAAAGAAAGCTAATAAGTATATAGTTAGTATTAAACAATATCATTGTAAATGTTATTAAATAACGCTGAGTTGCAGCGAAAGAGTAGAATATACTAGAAAAATTTTGACGATGCAACTAGTGACTCGGTAGCTCAGTTGGAGGAGCATTAGACTGGATTTATTCCAAAGGTTGCGGGTTAGATTCCCGCCTGAGAAACGACGACGTGGCAAGTAGAGTCCTTCTAGTATAAAAAAAAGAGAAGTCTGGTTCTGTTTCTTAGTTGCCGTTTTTATTTTAAGACTTACAACATCTATAGTCCTTGCAGCATTTATGAATCGTTTTTAAACGAAGCTATTTAATATATAATAGATAGTTTAAAGATCTATCTGAAAAAAAAAAGAAAGATTGGAAGTAAAATTTATGGTTGCGAAAATTCGCTTCCAATTCCAATGGAGAACAGCCCGAGGCTGGATGTCCTTCCGAGGTTGGTGTACAGTCCGAGGCTGGATGTGAACAGTCCGAGGCTGGGTGTCCTTCCGAGGTTGGTCTACAGTCCGTGGCTAGAAGTGAACAGTCCGAGGCTGGGTGTCCTTCCGAGGTTGGTGTACAGTCCGAGGCTGGATGTGAACAGTCCGAGGCTGGGTGTCCTTCCGAGGTTGGTGTACAGTCCGTGGCTAGATGTGAACGGTCCGAGGCTGGGTGTCCTTCCAAGGTTGGTGTACAGTCCGAGGCTGGATGTGAACAGTCCGAGGCTGGGTGTCCTTCCGAGGTTGGTGTACAGTCCGTGGCTAGAAGTGAACGGTCCGAGGCTGGGTGTCCTTCCGAGGTTGGTGTACAGTCCGAGGCTGGATGTGAACAGTCCGAGGCTGGGTGTCCTTCCGAGGTTGGTGTACAGTCCGTGGCTAGATGTGAATGATTCAAGGCTGGGTGTCCTCCCAAGGTTGGTGTACAGTCCGAGGCTGGATGTGAACAGTCCGAGGCTGGGTGTCCTTCCGAGGTTGGTGTACAGTCCGTGGCTAGATGTAACAATCAAGGCAGGTTGTGAACTGTCAAAACAGATTACTGTCAATGAGGCTGGTTGTGAACAGTCAAAGCTGGTTGCAAACAGTCGAGGCAGGTTGTAAACGGTCATAATATTGGGTTTACTTGTATATATATATGCCATTGTCATTCCGAGGTTGGTGTACAGTCCGTGGCTAGACGTAACAGTCAAGGCAGGTTGTGAACTGTCAAAACAGACTACTGTCAACGAGGCTGGTTGGGAACAGTCAAAGCTGGTTGTAAACAGTCGAGGCAGGTTGTAAACGGTCATAATATTAGGTTTAATTGTATATATGCCATAACTCCTTTGATTTGAAATATTCATCAAATTGCTTGATAAAATATTGAGTAACGACCATGATGGTCAACTGTAAATAAATAATAAAGTCCTATGGCTAGATGTGAATAGTCAAGGCGGGTTGTGAACTGCCAAAATAGATTACTATCAAGGAGGCTGGTTGTGAACAGTCGAGGAAGGCTGTGAACTGTGATTATAATAGGTTTACTTATAATTTTCCTTAACTCTTTTGATTTGAAATATTCATCAAATTGCTATCAAGCAATATATCAATATTATCGAGTAATGACCTCGATATTCAATTGTAAATGATTAATAAAGTCCATACTTTATCACTTTTCTTGTTGTTAGTGTTACTTAGTATGAAACTTATTATTTTTGGTTAGCCTTAATGGAATAAGTCGGCTTAGTGTTCAAAAATTTTATGTACATCAAAGTCTTGTAACATTGGCATTCTCGGTAGGTAAATGAAAAATATATATATAAATGATTTATTTTGTCTTCAATGTAACAAAATGCTCTTAAAGACTACTTAAATATAATACAGTTTGAACACAAGAATTTTAAGAGGTAAACGTTGATAACTGTACTAGTAGGTATAAACTGTGTCACAGCTGTCGGCGTGGAGGCGCCCAAGCGCGTTTTACATACTTTTATATTATATTCGAGTTTATCCAAAAAAAAAAAAAAAAAATTTTGTTACAAGCAATTAAGACATTACCTACATCAAAGTAATAAAAACATAATTAAAAATGGAGACGTAAATACATAACTACCACAGTTCTGTAATATGAATATGAGAAAAAGTTCTTTATTATGAATATGAGAAAGATGTGTAATAAAGTGTATGTGTGATGTTTAATTATATCACGGAGCATATCTTCTGTTTCCAAATAATTTAATTTTTGAAGCCATTCCAAGAGCTTTAATGACCACCTATAACATGAAAAGTAATAGTATAAAAAATAGAACTAATTTTTGAAAATTTTCTATTCAAATCGGGGCGGTTTTATACCCAGGTGAAAACCTGTTATGCCAATTAGTTAACCAAGAGGCCGAAACAAGTTATGTATTGTAAAAATGGCTGCAGACAACAGTCTGCAGCCATTTTTACAATACATAACTTGTTTCGGCCTCTTGGTTTGCAAACATTGCTTTGACTAAATGGTAACAAGCAAATACAGTGCACAAATCGACCAAGGGTTGAATATTACAATACTTTATTCTTCTACTAGGTAGTGATGTTGCGATAAGTGGTTGAGAAATTTGACAATAGTCAACTGGTAATTTTTAAGCACACATTGTGTGTAATGTGTGGTACTTTCCCAAGTCCATAAATAATCAAAATAACGAAAGTTTTGTTAACAATAAATAGATTAAAATTAAGATGGAAGTCGGCAACCCTTTCCAAGTTTTCTTTCGCCAGTTCTTTCTTGAAGGGCCCTTCCAATTTGTGAACTGGTGGTAGATTCATAAATTTCTTTATTTCACAATTAAAAATACATTTATTATATAAAATTTACTCCTAGGAACAATTGAAATAATTAAACTTCATAACGTTCAGACTGATTGCTGGCCTCAACTACTTAACTATTTACAAATTATAAATACTAGCTGATCAGCAGGCAGCCTAAAACAATACTGTACCTGAAAAATTGGATGAGCGACATCTGTACTTTACCTACTTAACCAGATGTATATGTATAATAACACATCTTATTTATGTTAGGTATTAAAGATAGCACAAAACATAAAATCACTTATGTTAATAAATAAATAGATAGACATCAAAATAGTATGTATTAGATTTGGATCCTAATAATGTCTAGTGATCAAAATGTAAGTAAGGTAATGTAATGTAATTTAATGTAATGTAATAAGTAATGTTATCATTCACCTCGAATTTTGTGCAAGGCTCCGCAAAAAAATCTAAAGTAAAATAAATTAATTTCTTAATATTTATTCACTGATCTAATATTTATTAAAAAAAAAAAGTAATAAGCTTAAGCGATTGACTTGATCCCTATTCTAAAATAGTTTTCAATGTTCCGCGACAATTTTCAAGTTCTGGCTGTATAAAACTCTTCCCTGCACCAAAGTGTACAACTAATTTAAAGTCGCATTGCTTTTTTTTGTGTGCAATATTTCTGTTTATAAAGGATTATTACGATAAAATCGATATTTCCATATCTAGTAAGCATTAAGAAATTGATAATTACGTAGAATTGTTGTCTAATGTATACTTTTATTTTTAAGTAACATAACATAATATTGTTTATTAGGGCATGTGGTAGGTACCTTGCCCTTCTATTAGAAATAAGACTTTAAACTAAATGGTTTAAGAGCCGTATCGCTGTCAGTAATTAGTGTAAATAAAGAAATTTTATTTTATTATATTAAGGAAAAAAGACCTACTATTAGGTCAAGAAAATTGTAAATGATTGAGTTAAGAAGTTTTATCATTATTATGATTTAATTATTGATTGAAAGTGGCTGACAAAGCTCTTACAGCTCTTGCTAGCAGCAGAGTGATAATGCTTTATAATGTTTTGATAGCATTTTAAGGTACATAAGTTTTAACTGTAATGATTTATTAATGTACAGAGAGTTGAGACGTTTTAATCTCGTATCATATCAACATAAAGTATTAGAGGAACAAAGAAAAAAAAATATAGAACATTAGCTGGACTCAATACTGTATAAGTAGTATTAGCTCGATTATTACACGGTAAACATAATGAATGTGCTTGTGCAATTGAATTGCAGTCATATGGTAATAAACAACAATAATATTATTGGAAATTTGTATCAAGATGAAATGGTGTGGTTAGATATTGATTCTGTTGAACACTCAAATGTAGTAAAGTGGACTACATCTACAATGCAGTAGAAAAAAAGGTCAATTGATAGGTTCGTTTATCCTATTTGATTACAAAAACAATAGACCACAATTAATAAAATTAGAGAAACTTAACCCACATAAAAATATTAAAAGTAAGAAGTTTGTGAAATTGAAGCTGATATTTATTGTAATATGCAATTTACATTTTATGTAATTAAATAATATTGTAGTAAAAAGATAATGAAGATAATATGATCCATACATGTTGTCATATCCAAAGCATCAATCGTGTTTAAAATCTTTTAATAACAAGGAAGAGATGTGACGTACAAATAAAGAGTGTGCAGCCATAGATGCCATGGATAGTCTGTGTCGAGCGTTGTCTATGCTATGTCCTGCCACGGATGGTCTGTGTCGTGCGTTGTCTATGCTATGGCCATAGACAACGCACAGGTTATAAAGAGGCCGGCAATGCCGCGCCAGGAGTCATGTGTTAGCTACCGTACGGAGCGGACGACTCTGTCCAAGGCAACTGTGGCTCACCACACGTTGAAAGTGAATAAGTGTTTTATTTCTAGAACCCCACAGATACTAATTGAGGGGCCATAATAGGAAAAATGGTTTGCGCGGGCCATATTTTTATATAGAAAACGTAATGTTGTAGACACAAAAAAAACATACGACAAGCTAAAGAGATTATCTAGTAGCTACAAGTATTAAATTGCGTATAGACCTCACAGATGATTGTAAAAAAAAAGAATATCATCACAAGCGCTTGTCGCGGGTTATATTTTTGGCGTAAATAATAGCGGAAACGTATTGAATTCTACATCAAAATACACTTTAACGTACTGGTGCAGTTGCTCCACTAACTTTTTTCAAGAAAGATAATTGTGCTGAAAATTATGATGAAAAAACAACGAAAAACATCGAAAAAGTGCAGAAGTGAGGTTATTTTCCATACTCTTTACACGTAAAGAAAAATACAGAGACAAATGATTAATTTCGCATATAGCCTTAAGTCTTTTGTTGACTTTTAAGTGCGATATCTACCTAGGTATCGCCATATTTATTATAACACAACAAGACTGAGGTAATAATTATTCTGACGCTAAAACGAAGCGTATTTGTTTTTCTTATGTTTTTCTTTGAAATAAATATTTCCAGCTTATAATCTCTGTGTTTTACCATGCACCCAAACGAGTCGACAAACCCTGGCGAGAAGCCGACATATACTTTGGTAATCGATGACTTAGTGATTTGTCTACTGGAATACACCCACTGACAGTGACAGACAGGAGGCATTTTTCAGTTTAATATTTTAGCGGGTAATCTGAAAACAGAAACATCTGTCACCTGAAATCCATCACATCACAGCATCAGTCGTGTCGTCGTGTATTCAATTCAATATTTTTACGTAATTTAAAATCTTTTTGTGAAAGATGGGTCTTTTAGACTTATGTGAAAAGTATTTCAATACAACTAACCTTTATGAAGTATTAAATATAACTGAAAAGGCAACTAAAAAAGAGGGTATTATTTTTTCTTTTACACGTAAATTTATTAATGTTTTAAATAAAAGTAGCTTGGACTTATTTTAGTTCAAGCTCTGAATTAACGATTTTTTAATTTTTAGTCAAAAAAGCATACCACAAGTTATCCTTGAAAGTGCATCCAGATAGAGTTGAGGAAAGTGATAAACTTGAAGCTACAGAAAAATTTAAAGTGCTTGGCAGCATTCATGAAATACTTACCGACGAAAATAAAAGAGCATTATATGATGAGACTAAAAGTGTCGATGATGATGACTACGAGGTGATAGTAGACAGGGATTGGACAATCTATTGGAGAATGCTATTCAAGAAAATAACCATTGATGATATAAAATCTTATGAAAAGGAATTTATTGGTAAGATTCATGTACTACCTATACTCCAGCCAACTTGGGGAAAGAATGGTTACAAACAAACAGCCCATACTTAACCTCAAAAGTACTTTTTTATTATGTTTTATAAATATTATGAATATCATTAAGCGTGCCCGCAGACTACAGACTTTCTATCGGCCGACAGTTTAGTTGGGCTCTCAATCAGTATGAAGGTGTATGCAAGTGCGCACACTAGAACGATTCGGTATCGGCTGATTCTTCATACAAAACCAACTATAGGCCAACTATTGGCCGACAGTTTGGTCTGTAGTCTGCGGGGACGCTAATAGTTTACCTATGTTGTTCAAGTTGTATTTATGATGTTATTTCAATAATTCACTGAAATTTAACATCTGGGCTGCGATTGCGTAAGTTAATCGTATTCATTTGACAGTTCATATTGTATTCCATTGGCTGCAATTTGTATGGGATGACATATATTATGATACAATATGAACTGTCAAATGAATACGATTGACTTCACGCAATCACCTTTGTGGTATAATTATGAAAAAAATGAGCAGTTTTGTTTACAAACATTCTTTCCTGATGGCCGGGGTATACTTGATTGTACTATTACAATCCATTAATAGCAGTGTTTCCCAATTAGTGGTATGAGTTTGAGATCTTTCGTTTGTAGAAAAAACTAATTTGGGCACCACTGGTTTATAGCTATTCTGCTTGATACAAAACAATGTTGTAATTTCTTTTAGGTTCTGAGGAGGAAAAGAAAGATCTTAAAGTAGCATATCTTGCAAGCAAAGGGGATATGGATTATATCTGTGATCAAGTACAATTTGCTAGGTCGGAACATGAGCCTAGAATTCGAAAAATACTGGAGGTAAGTACTTACCATAATTGAAATCTGATTTACTCTGTTTCTGAAGCATATTTTTTCAAATCAACTGTTTGATGTTTCAGGAAATGATTGAAAGCAAAGAGATTCCACCATATAAAATTTTTACACATGAGCCAGCGAAGAAGCGCCAACGTAGAGTAGCTAAAGAAATCCGTGAAGCAAAGGAAGCTGAAGAATTTCAAAAAGAGTTGGGAATGGAATCAGGTTTGTTATTGTTATAATTTTTTCGACTCGCACTTACATTCCATAAGGTTTAATTTAGGGGAAAGTATGCATTTCAGCACGAATTGCGAGTCCCCTTTCTCTACTCTCCTCTTTTCCCCTCCCTTGCCCCCTTAAATAACTTTTTTCATAGGTTTTGGGGCGAGGTTAAGTAAAATTTCAAAATTTATTTAAAAACCCATCTCTCTTAATTCGACCTTGATTAATTGGAACTTAGAACTGTTTTTGGAATCCTACTTATCATAAATGTGAAAGTTTGGATGCTTGTTATTCAATCACGCACAAATGACTGAACGGATTTGGATGAAATTTGGCACACAGATATTTAATAGCCTGTATAAATGTATCCTGATAAAATGTATCCTATGTTTTAGGATACATTTTATCTCGGCCAATCGTTCCCTAGGCATTTTCTGAATGTCCACGCCACGCGGACAAAGTCGCGGCCGAAAGCTAGTGATATAATTAAAAAAACTACCTATGGAGTTTATTTCGACCTTTTTAAAGGGTTCATGGCGTAAGCACCCATTGGTCGTAGCACTTTATTCATATAAATTCTACCAGTACATTTGATTAAAAATTTCACTGAATCAAATTAAACTGACCAGGGACAACGTGCCGGACTACAGCTGCGCCACAAAAAAAAGTTGGAAATCAGATTTTTTGACTATGCCATTAAGAAGTCGATAGTTTGTCGCCACAAACCAGAGTTTGTCGGGCTTGCGTTTAGGCCCGCCACACAGATCTCAAAAACGGAAGGTCGTAGCGAAAATGTGATTACTCGTATGTGTAGCCGGTAGTTTGTCGGCGTTTGTCACCAAGTACCAGAGTTTGTCGGTCTTGCGTTTAGGAGATACGTGTGGCGCAGCTGTAGAGACGTCTCTACAGCTGCGCCACACAGATCTCGAAAACGGAAGGCCGTAGCGAAAATCTGATTTCTTGTGTGTGTAGCCGGTAGTTTGTCGGAGTTTGTCACCAAGAACCAGAGTTTGTCGGTCTTGCGTTTAGAAGATATAGATGCCGACATATAAATTGGCAAGAGAAAGATGAGACAAAAGATGCGCAGTAGCCATAAACACTTTAAATTATTTCAATCATTTACACGCATAGTTAAAAATAAATAATTTATCTAGAAAACCTTTTGTCAACTGACAATATTTTTTTTAGATTGCTGTATTTTGGCTACTGCGCATTTTTTTGTCTCACCTTTTTCTTGCCAATATAAATGCCGGGCAGTATACGTGTGGCGCAGCTGTAGAGACGTCTCTACAGCTGCGCCACACAGATCTCGAAAACGGAAGGCCGTAGCGAAAATCTGATTTCTTGTGTGTGTAGCCGGTAGTTTGTCGGAGTTTGTCACCAAGAACCAGAGTTTGTCGGTCTTGCGTTTAGAAGATATAGATGCCGACATATAAATTGGCAAGAGAAAGATGAGACAAAAGATGCGCAGTAGCCATAAACACTTTAAATTATTTCAATCATTTACACGCATAGTTAAAAATAAATAATTTATCTAGAAAACCTTTTGTCAACTGACAATATTTTTTTTAGATTGCTGTATTTTGGCTACTGCGCATTTTTTTGTCTCACCTTTTTCTTGCCAATATAAATGCCGGGCAGTATACGTGTGACGCAGCTGTAGAGACGTCTCTACAGCTGTGCCCACACAGATCTCGAAAACAGAAGGTCGTAACGAAAATTTTTGGTTTTGCGTTTAGGAGATCCTAAACGCAAGACCGACAAACTGATGTTTTACGACAAACTCCGACAAACTATCGACTTCATCATGGCATAGTCAAAAACCCAAGGTTTTTTGGCGCAGCTGTAGTCCGGCACGTCTAGGGACAATCGGCCACAGATGATTTGTAGTTAATATTGAAGCTAAATAATTCATTAAAAAATTTCAAAAACGATTTTTTTCAGGTGCCGATAATTTAGAATTACTGATAAAACAGAAGCAACAGTCACGGGCTCAACAAATGGATTCTTTTTTTGATAACTTGGCAGAAAAATATAGCGCCAAAGCATCCAAACCAACAAAAAGAAAGGCAGCTGCCAAAGTGGAAACGTCCACAAAGAACAAGAGGAAAAAGTAAAAATATGATTTTTATATTATTTATTGTAAAAGTAACTTGTCGTTTAACATATAAGATGTCTAACACCCGATTGCACTAAACTTAAAGATCGCCTAAGTCTGTTCCTAACTACAACACGACCAAATTAAAACGGTGTCAAACTTAGCGGTCATGTAGCTGTCATTCGCCTACTTAACTTGGTCGAGTTGTAGTTAAGAAAAGACTTAGGCGATTCTTAAGTTTAGTGCAATTGGGTGTAACTTTCTGAGAGTACAATTATTTTGCATGTCCTTTACATAAATACAGTAAAAATTTGATGAGATATTTTTTTTTTTTAGTCTCCATCTTCCATTGCGACTTCTAATGTTCTTTCAGTATAAAATGGTCCTTGTTCTACGTATGTCTGGAGTCTGGTAATTATATGAGCATCAAATGCTGGTGACCTTGAAAGTCTCCTAATAACATCATATTTTGCTTCTTTTAACTCCTTTGTGTGATCAATAGTACGATCTAGTAAATACTCTATGAATCCTGAAAAATTAAAGATATTATAAGGCTTGAAGATATTGTATCACAGAAAAACAAGCCTTTCAAACAAATATTTTTTTCATAACATTTTACCTGCTGTTGTTGCTACCAGTTCTTCACCCCATCTATGTTGACAAACCGCATCAAGTAAAGCAAAGGCTCCCAGTCTTATATCAGGAAATGGATTTTTACACATGTCAAACAAATACTCCATCGAGCTTGGACGAGAACTAAGACTTCTAAACCATTCTCTGGTCATCAATGTTACTCTGTGATCTATTGGGCCACTCGATGGCATATTTGGATCATTTTCAACACCAATAATACTTGCAAAACAGTGTAGAGCACGAACTTTTATTTCTGTTGGACTGTTCTTAATCATTTGACTTAAACCATTAATAGCTTGGGTGTATTTACTTCCTAGAACACAAACAACATTTATAGTAATTAAAGTTATAAGAGAAAAGCACATTACCATTTCACCACCAGTCCACCACATAATAAATTCATTGGTCGTCGTCTTAATTTCGCTTTGTCAAGGACATAGTCAACAGAATTGCTTACTAAGTGTAGATGTCAAATCTGAGGACCTCATAAGGTTAAATTACTTAAAATAATAAAGTGATGGTGATCATGTTATATACTAACGGCCGTTTGCACTAAACTTAAGAATCGCCTAAGTCTTTTCCTAACTACAACTCGACCAAATTAAAATAGTGTCATGAACTTAGCTGTCATGCGCCTAATTATCTTGGTCGAGTCGTAATTAGAAAAAGCCTTAAGCAATTCTTAAGTTTAGTGCAAAAGGCCGTTAATGGCACAATGTTTATTACCTAAAGCAGCTAAACACAACTTCCCTTCAATGGTACAGCCTATGAAACCAAATGTGTCCAAAGCTACAGGCAAAACTGTTCGGTCACCGCTCTCAATGGTATTGAATAACACATCAATTAGTGCAGGATATTTCTCAAATATATCTCTTGGATAATAATGAGCTATACATCCAAAAAATTTCATGTAACCTGAAACAGTACATAATAATGTAACTTATATTAGGGCACTTTCTCTACTAACAGGAAAATCATGGTCCAAGCATTTTTTTTTTACTTTGGCTATATTAATGCATAGTTTTATTTATTAAAACACATACCCCCTTACTAATAAAGATTGTATAGCAGCTGCATAGTTACACAGTGTTTTGTCACTTTCTTTTTAATGTCAAAATCAAATAGTTTGACAGAGAGTAACCATTGTGTAACTAAACATCTGCAATTCAATCTTTATTAGTAAGGGGGTTAATAAATAACCTGTTATTTAAGGAGCCAAGCTTAATCAATATTTAGAATCATAATCATTTCATAAATTCGGTCTAAAATCCAATAAAAACAGTCCTCTGTTATGTCCTA
This sequence comes from Agriphila geniculea, assembly GCA_943789525.1. Lineage (NCBI taxonomy): Eukaryota > Metazoa > Arthropoda > Insecta > Lepidoptera > Crambidae > Agriphila > Agriphila geniculea. The sequence goes on along the minus strand of OX038882.1, from coordinate 12,124,582 downwards.
ATTCCAGATCGAGTTTGATTTGGTTCGGTTTTTATTAGTTGTATTTAAAAATGTAAAATCTTATAACACTATAAACATAAAGAATATTGAATGCATGTGAACAAAAACAATCATAATTTTAGAGACTTTTTTAGTACTATAAACTATTGATCGAATTTTGTCCATACATTTTTGAACAGTCCTCTGTCACAATTTGAATTTCGCGCCACACAAATATTAAACACTATTGTGGTTACGTGAAACGGAACGTTAACAGTGTGATGTTTGCTCTGTCGCCGCGACAACTCCGCGTCTGTGTGGGTGCCGCGTCTCTGTCTGTAGTGTTAAGTGAACATTCCTCTGGTAAGACTATTTTACGGTGTTTTATCCTTCTAATATTTTAAATCTGAAAGTTTGTGGGTTTGGATGTTTAGATGTTTGTTCCTCAATCACGCAAAAACTACTGAAGTGAACGGATTTGGTTGAAATTTGGCACACAGATAGTAGATAGCCTAGATTAAAACATAGAATACTTTTAAGGCCGGCCACACACAGACGGAATCTCGTTACGGAATTCCGTACATACGTGATTCCGAACGCAGCAACTGCATACAAAATCTATGGGCTGCCACACACATGCGTGATTTTTCCGTACGGAATCTTCATACATTGTCGAAATTACGTTCGGCGGGCTGATTATCTAATTAGAAACCACCTAGCGACCGGTTGCAGTTCATAGATGATAGTGATCCATTGCTACTTCTTTTTGAATTAAAAAAAAACATACCAAAGAAAAGTAGCAATGTATGTGGAATGAAACCGGTCGCTAAATAGTTTCTTTTTAGATAATCAGGGTGCGGAATTCCGTTACGGGTTTCCGTCTGTGTGTGGCCGGCCTTATCCTGATATTCCCACGGGAACGGGAACCACGCGGGCGGCCGTTAGTGTGTTATAATTATATTTATTTATTTAAAAAAAAAAATTGCTCAGTGTGATAATTTATAGCTGTTTCTGTGTTATGAAGTAATATTTAAACTGATACGTAGTATGATATGTGGTACGTGGTATGTGCAACAGTCCCCTGGAAATTTATAATAACACAGAGGACTGTTTAATGTGACAGAGGACTGTTTTATTTGGCATCCGTGTATTTTATTAACATTCTTTATAGTCTGCACTAACTTATTGCTTGCCGATAGCCTCTTTCTTTCTTACATTGGCCTGTCACGCTAATTCAGCCTTTCTATTGTCTAATTTAAAAATCTATCGCAATCGCTTTCAGGATGTACATTGAAGCTTCTTTTTGGGACAAATAGAAGCTTACCAAAGAAATGCAGCAATGTGTCACATCCATCTGTCAAACGAAAGCGATTGCGGTAGATTTTTTGAATTAGACAATTAGCCCCCAGCCCCCGGACCGCCTAACTCTCTCGCTTTGACTCTGGCTTTGGTTTATGACGTCAGTGCACTGTCCGTCCTTGTCATCGTGTTATGATATGACAAGGATGGATATAGTCTAACTATCGCTCTGGCTAAAGCTTTGAGTTAGGCGGTAGGGCCCCAGGTCTTTTGTATTCTATTATAATGGATTTTGGAATATAAAATAATACGTACCTAGTAACTACCTGTAAATTGCCTATAATTTGAAAAATAAGGGAAAATTACAAAGGTTTCTTGTTTATATGTATTTATATTATAACTATCTATCGACTTAACATATTATATTTTTAATTTTCTAGAAAAATTGGGTTGGGACAACTGTCAATAGACAAGTTTCCAGTTAGTAGAGAAAGGCCCATTAAGGAAGAAAACACCTATACAATGTTTTTGTGATACTCACCAGGAATCAACAAACCACTACAAGGGTTATTTGGTAGACTGGTTATCATGTCAGATATTTGTTTCAGAGCTCCTTGGTTTACAAGATAATTTATTCCGTACGGCTTGACAGCTAATTTCGATAACAGCTCTACTATGTTGAGTTGGTACAGTATGTCGCTTGTTTGGAGTTCTGATGTCATATGATCTATGTATCCAGCATCAACACTCATTTGGAATAATTCATGAGATTTGGTAGATATGTTGATAATTACCTGCAACAGAGGAACATTAAACAAATCTCTATAATGATTACAATAAAACTAATAGCTCTGTCTGTAGATTTGTAGACTTTGCATTTGTGACATTTTTGAACATTTTTCCAAATGGCTGAAATATGATTTTCCCCATATCTCTGCCATTTTGAAAAATATTGAAAAACTGAATCGACATAAAATTCTTTATAATTATAGAATCTGCTCACAAAATTTCATGAGAATCGGTTGAGGAATGAGACCTGTAGAGGAGAACACAGCGGGACAGACATACGAAAGCATTTTTGCCCACTGAAACACCCAAGCTGAAACAGACACTGCGCTTGCTCGGTCAATTAAACATAGATATTACATTATATTTCATTTTACCTCATAAGCATTACATTTGCTGCTGACATTATATTCTAGGGCAATCCTCATTTCTTCTAATACTTTAGGATATGCTTCAGGTGCAAGGTCGGAAGTGATGAGAATTGCCTTGTTTGCTACACCAACATCTGAATCGCCAACAAGTTGGGCAACGGCTACGAACACATCAATGTACCATGGAATAGGCAAAATTGTTACATCCAGTGTTACTGCTTTATGTATCTGTCAAAAACATCACAATAATCTATCAGTCATTTTACAAAAAAATCTCATTCACAAAATATAAACAAAGTAATAAAAATATTATATAAAATATGAGTTTAGAAATTAAAAAACAAAGTGGCTCATGAGGGGATCGAACCTGCGACCTTCGCGTTATTAGCACGATGCTCTAACTAACTGAGCTATATTAAATAGGATTATTTAACCCTAGAAAGCTAACATTCCCAAACTTTCATAAAAAGCTAACTATTAATTTTTTTGACGAGCATATTTTATTTGCCCATTAAAATAAAATGGTAATATATTCTGATTAGTTTCATTGTTTTTTTTTAAGTATGGGATGTAAATTAAAGATAATTGTTGAAAAAAATATGTTTTTTAATCTTTTAATGTAATAAATCTCAAATCTTATATGGCACATGTATTTTTAAGCTCAATTAGGCACTTTAACTGACAATGACTAAATTAAGTAGCAAAATATTATTTTTTTGGTTACTTATTAAGAAGAAATCTTAAAATCAGTAATTTATAACAAACAACTTAAAAATTTTAGCACAAGATGGCCAAAAGTCAACTGTTTGCTCAAAATACATAAAGCAAAAATTTGTAAAAATGCAGATATCTTGTCAACAAAATTAGTTATCAGCTGAACATGTCCAGCACAGGACGCAGTGCGATCACTTGCGATCACTAAGTTGGTACGAAAACACAAATCTGTACCCACAATAATTAAAAAACTACAGAGAAAAATTTATTCAGTGTTCGTCATTTTGACGAACGCTAGCTTTCTAGGGTTAAGATTCCGGCTTCCCATACATACAAATGTAAACCAAAATGACAACAAATAATTTTGACAATACATTTGTATGGGAAACTCTCAGTTCACCAGACTCTTAAATACCTATACATGCTATTTCAAGTAATATGTATCTTTTATGCAATAATTATGCAGACCCCCTAGCATGACCACCCAAACAGGATTTATATATAGCATGATATAGATTGGGTTTTATCGACACTCAACAGCCGTCAAAATACATTGTTTTTTGCAGTTAAACTTTATTCATTTCACATTTTGGTGGTCATGCTAGAGGAACAGATCATAGTAAAGCATGTTCGAAACTACAAATTACCTCTTCAACTGCTAGTTTACGCACACAACTTTTCTCATGTCTTAACAAATACATAACATGGCCTGTGTAGTTTTTAACAATATCACCTGGTGGGAATTTCTCAAAACATATTTTTAAGACTTCACATGCCAAATCTACATGATTCCTGTAAATTATAAAAGGGTAAATTTTCAATAAATATAGCATCTAACAGTAAACAAGTTATCTGAGGGCCTAGTGTGAGTTGATATTTTCACTTTTCACTATCGATAACTATAGTTTTCTCTCTTTCACTCGCATTGACTATGAGCAGCATATCGGATAGTTTTCGATAGTGAAAAGTGAAAATATCAACTCTCACTAGGCCCTCTGAACAGAGGTAAAGGCAGTGTATGTAATACATACTTATCTGAAACATTCAAACACTGAACTATTTTCGATATTCCAGTATCTCTGATAGTACTGCTAGCTTCACCTGCTGGTTTCAAAATCAGCAGGTTTTTCAATTCATTCAAAGCAGACGGTCTGTGCTCTTCTCTCTGCAACTGACTTAAGAATATTCGAAATTGTTCAGTATCTTGTCCAGTCATGATGATGAAATTTAAAAGATCAGTTTTCCCAGTCTGAAACAAAACATATGTAACTTTTATGCTGTGGTTCAAATACGTAAGGAAAATGGTAATAATTATAGTTTACAGTCTAAAACATGGAAATAGTACTATCTAAAATGCTATAATAAGATAAAAAATCAACAAACAATAGAATACAAAAAAACTACCGCTGCGCTGACTGACATGCACAGATTAGATTAGTAATTTGTATGCTGAGATTGCTGAGATGAGATGACACTGTCCACCAGTGTGACCAACCAAACAAAAAAATATAAAATCGGTAGAATTGGGCAGTCTATGAATCCGGTAGACACTTTTCAATACTGGCGACCGGCACCCTGATTATCTAAAAAGAAACTATTTAGCGACCGGTTTCATTCCACATACATTGCTACTTTTCTTTGGTATGTTTTTTTAATCCAAAAAGAAGTAGCAATGGATCACTATCATCTATGAACTGCAACCGGTCGCTAGGTGGTTTCTAATTAGATAATCAGCCCGCCGTTTCAGTTCACAGATGAATGTTGTACCCGCCTTCCGTAGTGGACTGTATAAGTGATGCAAAGCGGTGATGCGACGGGTACATATACGTAGTTAGTTGCTGGGTTGGTGAAGAAATAAATGCCTGTTCACTGTAGTCTCCTTTATTCGCCTCCTTTTCCTTTTACATGTAAGCTACTGACTGATTTAACTAAAACTGTACTGGAAACTGAACTCTGACCAGTGGCTGAACTAAGTAAACTGAACGAAATTGAACTCTGACTGCACTAAGTAAACTGACGCTCGCTTCAACTTTCGCGCTTTATATAGTCAGTAAAAACTACACTGGAATAGTTGAGAATAATCTCAGCCAACAAATTACAAATCCCGAATTCCTTTCGATTGTTTATCCAGAATATTTCAGTCTTTGTTAGAACTCGGACCTTTCTTTCATACAATGTATCTATCTCATACTAGTGCAATTATCCCTTCGTATTGTTCACACAAAAAATGATCCCGTTTCTATTGTCGAAGTAAGCGCCGGTCTTTACAAAATAAAGACTTATTTTCTATAGATAATTAACCTATTTACAATGAAATTTCGAGAACTTACTATAATACAAAGCCCAGTAATAAAACAATCGAACATCGCTAACTTACAGAATACAAAATCGAGAACTTACTAATAGATCATTAAAAACATAGCGAAATATTAAAAACTACGACACTAATCACATTCATATTATTTACACAAATCTTTACTTTGGCGGCCGTCCCGAACATTCCTCCCGCCGTGCATCGTCGTCTCCGGCGGCGTTGCAGTCAATATTCGGTGATGGGTTGGTCGCCTTCGGTAGGATGATGACCAGTTTCTTTGTAGGTCGTCGCAGCGTCCCTCCTTGTGTCTTGATGTCCGCCGCTCGTACCACGCCGTCTGGTACCGGGAAGGTCGCAGTTATCACTCCGCGGGGCCATGTGTTGCGCGGTAACGTGTTGTCCACAATAAGCACCACGTCACCAGTCTTTAGCGCCGGGCCCTTACTGTGTGGCTCCCGCCGGTTTTGGAGCTCCGGCAGATATTCACGGAGCCATCTCGCCCAGAACATGTCAGCAAGTCGTTGAGATGCGCGCCAGGTGGCACGACCGATCAGGTCGCCGTCGGTGAACGTGCCGGGTGCGGGTGTTAGAGCGGACCCGCCCAGCAGGAAATGGTTCGGTGTAAGGGCTTCTTCATCTTCATGGTGCACGGAGACATGTGTGAGTGGCCGGCTGTTTACTGTATACTCGGCCTCGGCGAGCAGCGTGACTAGCACCTCTTCAGTCGGATAGCGGCTCTGTTGCATTGCAGCCAGGGCGGTCTTCACGAATTGTACAAGTCGTTCCCAGGAACCGCCCATAAACGGCGCGCCCGGAGGTATGTACTGCCAGCTGATCATCCTCTTTTCGGCTTCTTCGTGTTTGGTTTTATCCATGGCAAGGCGCAGTTCAAGGCGCGGTATTGATGTGAGCTTCAGCGGCGCCCCCTTAGGTTTTGCCAAGACTAAGGTGAGCGTAACGCGGCCGTCGGGTGCGATGGCACGCCAATACACTGCGGCGGCGTAGGCTGTTTCGCTTGCGTCTACGAAAGTATGTAGCTGTAGTACCACGGCGTCACTGTCGTGTAGATAGCAGCGGGGCACGGAGATGTTGCGTAACTTTTCTATGTGCACCATCCAGTCACGCCACTGAGCGGCAAGGTCGTCGTCGAGTTCATTATCCCAGTTGGTCCCGCGGCGCCATAATTCTTGTAACAGCTGTTTCGCCTTTATGACGACCGGCGCGGCGAGGCCCATCGGATCGTAAAGTGACGATCTTCAATGCTTCTCTCTTCGTAGGCGCTTTTCGTTCTAGCGTCTCCTTCGGTATGCGAGCGAGGTCCAAGTTGAATGTGAGCTCGTCAGTGTTATGTTTCCAAACGAGGCCCAAAACTCGTTCGCTACTAGCGCCATCTGCGAGTTTCTTATCTTCGAGCGTTGACCCTTCTTCGTTGATCAGCTGTTTAAGTACTTGTGGTGAGTTCGACACCCATTTTCGCAGTTGTAGTCGCGCGTTTCGGTGAATGTTGCGTACTTCAGTTGCTATGCGCACGGCGTCCTCTTTGTTTTCGTAACTGTCGAGGTAATCGTCGACGTAGTGGTTACGAACTATTGCTGCGGCGGCTTCAGGATGAGTTTTTTCGTACTTCTTAGCGTTGACGTTTTTCACGTAGATAGCGGTTGTCGGTGTTCACCGACGCTACGTGTTCACGTAGCGTCGAAAATCAGTGAAGTCATTCGGTATTCTCTTCCTTGCCACAGATAACGTAGAAAGTCGCGATCTTCTTCACGTATTTTTACTTGCATAAACATTTCAGCGATGTCAGCTGACACAGCGACTCGATGTTGACGGAACCGCATGAGCACGCCCGGCAAAGATTGCAGTAGGTCGGGGCCGGACAGCAGGCGGTCGTTCAGTGATGTCCCTCCGGTTTTGGCGGCGGCGTCGTGTACGATGCGTAGTTTGTCGGGTTTCATCGGGTTAATAACCCCAAAATGCGGCAGGTACCACGTTTTTCCATTTTCTTTCTTCTCAGGTGCTGGCTCGGCGTACCCTTTGTTGACTAGCGCGTCCATCTGTTCGTAGTACTTCTTCTTCAAAGCTAAATCCTTTTCAATCTTGCGTTCGACGGAGTGAAGGCGACGCACGGCGTTCTCGTAATTGTTCGGCATAGTGGTGGCGTCGCTCTTCCATAATAACGCGGCTTCGTAGTGACCGTCGGCGCGTTGCACGGTATTGTTTTTAAGTATCTTCATAGCGCGCTGCTCGGGATCGGTTGACGGTCTCTTCGGTTCAATGACCAAGTTGTCGATAGCGAAGTGTTGTCGTAGCTGTTCGTTCATGTCATCGTCGGCGCTCTTCAGATGGTGGATGAAGTTAACACGCTGTCCAAGTGTGCGTGTGTGCGCGCCATGTAGAACCCAGCCGAGCGGTGTGAGCGATGCTACCGGCTGTTCGCGACGTCCTTTTCGTATTTGTTTCGCTATAAGCAAGTGCCAGTTGTCTTGACCGATGAGAATACGTGGCACGGCATGTGGGTACATTACTTCTTCCTTGATGTCGCGTAGGTGCTTGCAATCTTGAATATCTCGGTCGCTAACCTCTTGTGGCGTCAAGCGTAGGCAGTCGATCGTTCTTGCATAGATCTTCTCTTTCGCTTCATTGCGGTGTAGCGTGAGTGAGACACGACGAGAGCGGGACGCATTCAAATTCTTCTCCGTAATCGCTTCTATGTGTAGTGGGTCGATGGGGCCCCTCGCTCCAATCTTGTCGGCGAGGCTGCTGTCGATTAATGTAACGGTCGACCCGTCGTCCAGTAGCGCCCAAGTGTCGATCTCTCCCGCCGGAGCAGACACTCGTACCGGTACAATCTTCAAATAAGCCTTTGTTTTCCGGTTTGTCCATGTTGTGGTGACTGCTTCCGGTTCGCTTCCATTTTCACTAGCTGCGGCTTCATTTTCTCTCTTTTTATAGTGTAGCAGCTTGTGGTGCTTCCCAAAGCACCCGTCGATGTTGCAGCGTAGCGGGCGGCAGTGGTGCGTCTGTGTTCTATAACGTAGGCACCGAAAACACAGACGATGTTTTTTCGCGAGGTCCCATTTCTTATCGATATCAGCTTCCAAAAACTTGTTACAATCTTGAATCACGTGTTTCTCTTCACAAATGGGACATCTTCTCTCTCGCTCGTTCATTCGCGGCCCTCTTCTATCCCCGTCGCGCGGTGTTGTTGTTTCGCTTCTATCGCTGTTTCTTTCTTGCGTGGCGTATGATCGTTGGTTTCGACGTTGCGGCGGCGGCGGTGCGTTTCTAAAATAATTTTCTTGTTTCTTTATATCTTCGTTATTGATGACCGCGGCGCATTCTTTGAAGCGTGCGAAGAAGTTTGCGAGCGTAGTCAGCGGTGCTTCATCTTCCGGCGCGTCCATCTTGAACAAGAACCACGATACTTGAAGTGACTCGGGCATCTTCTTGCGTACTGAATCCATAACTTCATAGTTGTAGAGGAAGTGCGATTTCTTCAACGCATGTAGGGCGGTTACGGCATTCTTCACTTGGTTCGCCATAAAACAAATATCTCTCGGATCGCCGGTGCATTTGGGTAGGTTTCGCAGGCGGTTCAACTCGGCGACGGCTAGATTTTCTGATCTTCCAAAATTTGTTTCCAGTGTCTTCACGATATCTTCCGGCGTACTCTCTTCATTAATCAGTAGGTTCGCAACAGCTTCTCTGGCGCGGCCGTGTAGACATCTTCTTAATCTTCCCTTGTTCTCGAGAGCGCTGAGTAGATGTGCTGTTTCCTTGTAGGCGGTGTAGAACGTGAGCCAATCTTGATGAGAACCGTTGTAGCTCGGTAGCTCTGCAGCATGTGGGCGTAGCGTAGATCTTGCCATGGCGGTGATGGCTTCAGCGAGTACGGCGAGATCCGACTTCGGCTGTGCTTGCGGCGGTGACGTAGGCGTAGCGTACGGCGGCGTATGTTGCGCTTCTCTTTTTTGTTTAAACGGCGGCGGCGAGTGCCCTTGTAGCGCAGCTTCTCTTGCGACGGCAGCAGAGGCAGCGTGTACTGCGGCAGGTGCAGCAAGGACAGCGGCAGACACGGCAGGCGCTGCGGCAGGTACGGCGGGCACGGCGACGGACACGCTGGGCACGACGGCTGGTAGGGCAGACACGGCGGCGTTGGCGGCAGCGGCGGACGCCGCGGCGGGTACGGCGGTGGACACGTTGGACACGGTGGCGTTGGCGGCAGGCATAGCGGGCGCCGCGGCAGTTACGGCTGCGGACACGGCGGGAACGGCGTCGGATACGACGGCGGGCACGCCGGACACGGCGGCGTTGGCGGCGGGGCACGGCGTGTCGCTGATGGCTAACTGCGGCACGGACTCGTCGAGCCACGACCTCACTCGGTCGTTGACATCTGTTTCACTGATGCGGGATTTCTCCTCCTCATCTTCTTCTTCCTCTTCGAGGCGTAACCTCTCTTCGCGCAGCTTGTTCAGCATCAATTGGTGTTGGAGCTTCAAGTTCTCTTCCTGGATTGCGATGCGCTCCAACCTGGTTTGCTTCTTGCTTCTGTTGCTACGGCGAGACTGCGCGGCGGGGGCGGGGGCGGCGGCGTTCGGCGGCGGCCCAACCGCGGCGATAACAGCAGCGACCGGCATCGGCGACACGGTGGCGTCGGCGGTAGGAACAGTAGTTGTCGCTGCGCTTGTCTCGGTGACGGATTCCATAGTGGTCCCCGTAGTTGCTCCTGACGATTCTTCACTTTCTTGAGCTCGTTGCTTACTTCCACCGGAGGTCGATCTCGTAACCATCGGCATCTTCTTTCTTCACAATATCCGGCTCTGCAAGGACCAAAATGTACCCGCCTTCCGTAGTGGACTGTATAAGTGATGCAAAGCGGTGATGCGACGGGTACATATACGTAGTTAGTTGCTGGGTTGGTGAAGAAATAAATGCCTGTTCACTGTAGTCTCCTTTATTCGCCTCCTTTTCCTTTTACATGTAAGCTACTGACTGATTTAACTAAAACTGTACTGGAAACTGAACTCTGACCAGTGGCTGAACTAAGTAAACTGAACGAAATTGAACTCTGACTGCACTAAGTAAACTGACGCTCGCTTCAACTTTCGCGCTTTATATAGTCAGTAAAAACTACACTGGAATAGTTGAGAATAATCTCAGCCAATTTACAAATCCCGAATTCCTTTCGATTGTTTATCCAGAATATTTCAGTCTTTGTTAGAACTCGGACCTTTCTTTCATACAATGTATCTATCTCATACTAGTGCAATTATCCCTTCGTATTGTTCACACAAAAAATGATCCCGTTTCTATTGTCGAAGTAAGCGCCGGTCTTTACAAAATAAAGACTTATTTTCTATAGATAATTAACCTATTCACAATGAAATTTCGAGAACTTACTATAATACAAAGCCCAGTAATAAAACAATCGAACATCGCTAACTTACAGAATACAAAATCGAGAACTTACTAATAGATCATTAAAAACATAGCGAAATATTAAAAACTACGACACTAATCACATTCATATTATTTACACAAATCTTTACTTTGGCGGCCGTCCCGAACAAATGTGATACATTGCTACTTTTCTTTGGTATGTTTTTTTTGCCCCAAAACGAAGCAACAACGTGTCACATTCATCTGTCAAATGAGACCAGTCGCTAGGTGGTTTTTAATAAGATAATCAACCTGCGGCTGCGGTAGATGAAGTTAAAAATCGGTAGATCTACCATAAAATCGGTAGGTTTGGAACACTGCTGTCCACAGATCATAGAGTAAGATAAAAAAAAATAGCCACAGATCACTATTGACTATGCATTCCATCCAGCAGACTAATCGCTAAGTCATCATGGTATAACCATGTTTCTAATGAGCGGTTTTCTGACAGCAGAGAATTTTTGTATAATTTTATGTCGATAGATGGCGCTACTTCAACTAGGTAGATTTTTTAAATATTATTTTCCACTAATGGTTATATTGGTCATAGAAAAGTTCTTCGTAACACCAGGCTAGGCGCACTCCGCGCTTTAGGTACGAAGCTACAAGTAGCCGGCGGGTCCGTCCGGACGGACTAATTTCAGAGGGCTGCCGCGTGCCGGCTAGGACGCACGTTAGCAATTCGATTTCGATACTCACTCACGCACCGCATTCGCGTATTGTCGCGTCGTTCGTTCGTACATTTATGATATTTAAAACCAAAATGAAGGCATTTGCATCGCAATGGGCTGCCTTAATAGTAATAAAAAGGATCCGAACCTCACGTTTTTCACACTTACAAAAGTTCCAAACGACATCGTGCTTATCTACTGCCTAGTTAGTATTTAGTATTCGTTTATTCTTAGGTACCTACCTACCTACTTACGTCTTATTTAGGTAGGTACTTATCTACTTTCGAAATAAACTTATTTATTAATGACAATTTGAATTCGTAAGAAAGCAAATTGCCTCAAGTCTGATGTGGCGTTGACTGTATTTAAGTACTTACACATTTTATTTCACAAACACATATCTTGTAATAAAGTATTGTAAGCTATTATTTCATTATTATTTAAAAGAAGAAACCCTGAAGTCGTTAGAAGAGATAAGAGCTACGCGATAGAAAGAGAGGTAACTTCTAGGTGAATATAACTGTAGCGAAGGGAGCGATGTGCGACCTGAATTGCACTTTATTGTGTCTATGATAGAGTCGCTATTTATTTAAATAACTTTGAAGAGTGGATCTTCTGTACTTGTACTATTGTGTATTCTGTGGTAATACGCCAACGGACAACCAACGCACAACGCAATAAACCACATACTCAACAATCGTATAATAAAAAAGTAATTACATTTCATATTTTTCATAAAAAGCTACCTACTTAGTTCAACGACATCTAGTTCTTTTCTATGTACTACTTTTTTCTTAAACTGCCTTTTGAAAACCGCTCATTATAATAATTGTTTCTAATGTACCCTCTAAACGGTCAAGCACATAAATTTAGCTTGTCAATCACATTTTCATCGTCTAGGAGCGATGCTTGACAAGCACCACAGACAGATTACCAAATTATTATTATATTACCGTTGCCTATCAAAAGTAGGCCAGCACCCAAATGGTAAGCACCCATGCTTGACTTGACTGTATACTGAGGAACTAATGGCGCCACAAGCGACAGTCCTAAAATCCATTGTTAGCGGCCGGGTCGCCGCTGGCGTCATCTGCGATTAGCTTTGCGTGATACACCCCCTTTTTTTTACTTAACATGGTAAAAATGAACTCTATGGCAATCGACGACTCGGCACTTTATTTACTTTCTCTGTTTTCTGTGGCATGAGTTGACATAGCAGTCAGGCCTACGGCCTACTATTGTCTAATTTTTAAAAATCTATCGCAATCGCTTTCATTTTTGACAGATGGAGGTGACACATTGCTGCATTTCTTTGGTAAGTTTTTATTTGTGCCAAAAAATTGTTTTGAAAAACAAAAAACCGACTTCAAAATCCCACTCTACCTCTAAAAAGCAATAAATAATATTTAATCACTAGATACGCATTATCATAGTAATAAAACGGGTATATATTGGAATGCCTAATTTTTTTGTCCTAACTGTTTTTGGCACACTAATTATTGGCCTAAAAACTTTTCGCACAATTTTCATTTGACCTAAATTTGTTTAGCCTATTTTCATTTCGCCTAAAATTTTTTCGCCGCATGTTTACTTCCCAAATTCATCATTAAGCATAACTATTCATAATCCCTAATTACTGATGGGGAAAATGCCGGGCATTTTGGGCAGATTGGGAATATTCCCAATAAACGCCCATAAATTCCCGCCCACTGGGCATTTATCTGGGCATTTATTTTTTGTTACAAAATTGATCTACAAAATTTATTTAAACTTTAAAATATAGTTAATTTTAATTAAATTAGTTAAGATTATTGTTCATAAGCTTATGTTTTCATGAATTTGGATGTCCTTATCAAAATTTTGTCTGTGAATCGTAGACGTAAGTATATATTTGTCACAAAATCTTCGAAAGTAGTAAAAATGTTATTAAAGGAAAATATGAAAATACAAGTAGAGAAGGACACTCCCGATTTAAACTCTCTTGGCCACCCCGCACCACTCGGTGAGGTTAATACTAGTAGGTTGCCATTTATCGTTTTTGCTGAGAGGCAAAACTTTTGGTAAACAACGGCATTGGCGAGAGCGGCTCCCTATATTCCCGGTGTTCGCCGATGGGCAAAACTTTTGACGAATAGCGAGAGCGACGATTTTATGCGAAATGACGGCATTAGCTTTGTCTATAAATCTGTATAATCTTATCATAAGTCGTCCAATAAACGAGTTGGTAATAGAGATGGGAAAGTGTTTCTGCCTGGGCGGGAAAATTGGGAAAAAACCCAGGCACATTGGGCATAAATCTTTTATGCCCAAATAAATGCCCAATCTGTGGGCAGAAAAAAACGATTGTTCAACAACGAATAAATGAAAAAGTTTTAAGTAAATAAAACAAAATATTAGTTATTTAACAAATATTTATTATAATTTGACTTTAAGGTATATATTTTAATGATAAGTCTAAGCAAACAAAGGTAAATAGAATCAACATTTTTAAAAACTCGCTTATATTCGCCTTCTATCCATTCCGTGTCGCTGTCGGTACATTAAAGGGTTCTCGGGTAGTCGGGTAGTTATGCCAAGTTTTATGTATAGTAGGCGAACTATCTCTCCAGATTCCCACTGTCCCTCGTGCCAGTTAGCCGACATTCACCGTAAATAATGAGCCTAATAAAAACTTTTAAAAGTGTCGGTAAATTGGACACTCGAACTATTATTGTATTTATTAGGAACTATTATTATTTTATTTCGAATCATTATTATAATATTATTATTTATTATTATTATAAATAAATTAAAAATAAAATAAAAATGTTACTTTGAACCATTATTATATTCATTAGCCTATCTATATACACACATCAACTTTGTCTAGGGATACAGGTGCTATTTTCATACAAACCAGGTAACTTTGAAGCCTTGGTTTCCTGCCAGGGATATACTGTGCTGTGATCTGATGACGGCTATCCAGGGAGTGAATGGAGGAGATTCAGATCGCTACACACCCAACTGATCCGACCAGCATTCTAAAAACTAGTAGTGCTACTTGTACAAAAAACCGCAAATCGATGTACAGCAAAGCGGTTTGGGACACGTATATTTGAGGTCAAAACAAAATTTTGGACCCGCAGTTCTTAGAAATTCTTCCCTTGGGAGAGAAGTACCTATCAACTTTTTTTTGTACATATGGGGTTTTTTTTTCTAAAACCTATCGTGTATTATGGTATAGAATGAAATGGCCCAGGGGCCCTATTTTTGAATCGCTCGACTTGATTTCCGTTCGACATATGACTCAAAACAATGAGATGTCGAACGAAAATCAGTAGAAACTAGAGACTGGAGTCGAGCGATTCAAAAATAGGGCCCCAGGACTTTTAGCAAAAAATTCAAAGAAACCTAGGACTAATTCCGGCGGAAGGTTTTTTGTTTTTAAAGTGTTCATTAGGTCTCCCTGAATATATCTGGAAAGTTCCCCGTGAATCCCATGTACGCTCCCCCCTCCCCCCCCCCCTCAAACGTCTCCCTGATTTTAGTTTTTTCTATTTATTTCAGAAACGGTTGAAGATAGAAGAAAGTTGTCAACGTATAATACAATACATTGTTATAGCAGCATCGGTTCTCGATTCACACCGAATGGTGTCAACGCCACTATGTAATTTTTAGCCCAATACCTTTAGATAAAAATTTCGCGATACCTAGGACTAATTCCGGTGGTAAGTTTTTGTCTTTTAAAGTGTTCCTTAGGTCCCCTTGAACATATCTGGAAAGTTCCCCGTGCATCCCGTGTCCGTTGCCCCTTCCCCTTCCAACGTCTCCCTGATTTAAGTTTTTCACATTTATCTCAAGATACAAGAAAGCTGTCAAGGTATGATATAATTGTTATAAAATATCCGACCCGTCAATACTTCAATCGTTTCGATGAGAGCTGTAGTCTCTGAAATATACCTACAAACATTTCACCAAAAAAAATGTTTTGCCCAAAAATCATTATTTGTACTAATGTTTAAAAGTACTAAATAACGATTCGCACAATTGTGTAACGCCTAATATTTTTTTCGCCGAAAGTTCACTTCCCCTTATCATTCTAGGAATAACCGTCCTTAATCCGTTTTGTTTACTACTTGTAAATTGAAAATTAATGAATTTAATTAAACACTATTGAATGATTTGATCAACAATTAATAACAATTGCACATGATTTAGAATACGAAACACTAAAAATCATGTTTTTGTTAAATAAAAATAAAGCCTGAGCAGATAAACCTGTAGTTGTCTTTTTAATTGCCTATCTTATATTTTTTTTACATTCAAGATTGCAAGCATACAAGTAAGCAAGCATGCATGCATACAAGCAAGCAAGCAAGTATGCACACAACAAACAATCAAGATCAAATAGAATGCCTGCATGGCATGCATGCATGCATGCAAACAAGGCCATACATACTTTCATGCAACCAATAGCAGACATGCATGCATGCAATCAAGCATGCAAGCAAGCATGCAGCATGCAAGCAAGCATGCAACATGCATGCAAGCATTAGGGAGCTCCGCTCGCTCCGCTGCAAGTGGTCAAAACACTAACCTAACCTAACCTAATGGCCTTCGCATTAAGTTTTTCTTCATAGCGGGGGGCCTCAGGCCCCCCGACCCCCCGAGCAGGGGGGCCTGCCCCCCTGCACCCCCCGGCAAGCATTTTGCAAGCAAACATGCAAGAAAGAATGCAAGCATACAGGCATGCAAGCGAGCAAGCATGCATGCATACAAGTGAGCAAGCATGCAAGCAAAAGCATGCATGCATACAATCATGCAAGCATGCAGCATGCAACATGCATACAAGCATTATGGAAGTGTTCAAAACAACCTAACCTAACGTAATGGTGTTCGCATTAAAAGTTTTTCTTTATAGCGGGGTACCTCAGGTCAGTTTTTGGACGATTTGTTCAATGACTTATATGCAATACAATATTGTTACGCCAAAAATTATGTATGCAAGACAATATTAGGGTTATCAATACTTCGGCGTAGGCATTATTGTGTCAAAAGATATGTGTGCTAATAAATTTTAGGACAATTAACATTAGTGGTTTTGAAAATTAGGGATTTTAACGTTTAGGCGAAACGACAAAAATGCGAAAAACTCTATTAGGCCAAACAATAATTGTACCTAAGGAGTTTAGGCCGAAGAAATTCGGCCAAATGAAATTAGGACCAATGATTTTAGGCGAGTCAAGGGACACCCTAATAAAACACGTCTATTGAAGTCGGGTGGGGCTGGAGGACAAGTCGGTTTTTGTTTTTTAAATCATTTTTTTTATTTTTTTATTTTTAGTGTAAGTACCTTCTGTATTAGATATAATTATTATCTAGGTAGATAGAAAAATCGGTTTGGCCAAACGTGAGATAATCGCGGACAACCGTGCATACGGGTCAAGCTGAGAAGAGAACCTCCTTTTTTGAAGTCGGATAAAATACCAAAACCTTGTCCTAAGTGTAACAAATACTTTTCTGAAAACCGCATCAAAATTGGTTCAGCTAAACGCGAGATAATCGCGGACAAACATACATACATACATACATATGAGTCAAACTCAGAACCTTATTTTTTGAAGTTGGTTAAAAAACTAAAATCTCCTCCTAAATATAACCAATACTTTTCTGAAAACTGTATCAAAATCGATTCAGCCAAACGCGAGATAATCGCGGACAAACATACCTACATAATACGAGTCAAAATCAGAACCTTCTTTTTTTTGAAGTGGGTTAAAATACGAAAACCTTCTCCCAAGTGTAACTAATACTTTTCTGAAAATCGCATCAAAATCGGTTCAGCCAAACGCGAGATAATCGCGGACAAACATACATACATACAGGTCAAACTGAGAACCTCCCTTATTTTTTGAAGTCGGTTAAAAAGAAGCTTCAATGTATCACAACACAACACAACCTGAAAGCGATTGCGATAGATTTTGAAATTGGACAATTAGCCCCCAGGTAAAATAGTGAAGCAGCAGCTTTCGGTAAAAGCCGGAAAACGTGACGCAAAACTTACGGAAGATAAAGCCACTTACAATATCCAATTTCCTATCCAATCTGGGGAGCTATTACACTACTATGCCCCAAATCAAATCCTAATTCACCAACAGGGTTGCCACTGCCACCCATACTAGAAAATAAAACATTGTCTAGTGTTATTTGAGTGAATATATTTTAATACTGATTTTCACTTATTCTAAATACCTAACCATAATAATTACACTAAATATTTAACCTTGGCAAGGGAGGCAACCCTGTCGTAATGAATACGAGCCCCAAATTGGATTCATTTTCACGGCGAAGAAGCGTCCACCCGCCGCAATGCTTCGAAATAATTAAAGACGTGGGCGGGCGGCAGGCGTCGGTCGCGTGCGGCCGGTACTCGTCGCACGTAGCGGACGAAGACGACCGTTCCCAGACATTGTAGAATATAATATAAATATAATATAAGCATATAGACGCCGCGGGCGGATGGCCCGCCGTCCGCCGCGGGTGGCGGGTAAAAACGACCATGGCCTAGGGCGACAGATTCAGTAAAATACTTTAGTCTTTAAAAAAGAATTTACTCAGCTTATCACAATATACAAAAGAAAATATGACAGTTCCAAGTCAAAAACGATCACGATCTTTTTGCTCGCCAATCTAGAAATTCGTCAATATCTTCATCGTTATTAGAATCAGAATCCTCATCTTCATTCATTTGCTCGGTCTCTTGCCGTTGCTTTTTCGTTTCTTCTTTTTTCAATTCTAAATCCAAAACCCTGAAAATCAAAGAAGCAGCATAAATAGAATCACAGACCATACAGCAAATACTACAGTAAAATCCGTGTTTTTCGTAAGAGCCACTGACATGAAAAATTTTTTCTTTATTTAACTATATGCAGGTCAGTGGTAAGAGCAGAAGATTATGTGCAGGCAATCTGGGGCCACTGGGGCCAGTGGTCTCGAACCTACCGATTTTTCGGTATTTCTACTGATATGGAGTCTCTCCTACCGAAATAAGATATTTTCAGGATTTCTGAGAAATTCTGAGAATACAAGGAAATTCTCCAGATTTTTTTACCGAATCGAACGAGCAACCCGTTTCGATTCGTTTGTTTACATGGGAATCCTCTACGACTCTGCAAAGCGTTAATTCAGAATTTATATTTCATTTGTTTTCGCCTTGTACTTTTCTTCAAGTACCTACACCTACACTTTTCTTGATTTAGGAACATTAAAGTGCTTATTTGAATTTGATATTGTTTGCGGACTTTACTGTCGAATTTACTGTATAATTTCTCCTATCCGCCGTGTGTCAGTTGAAATGAAAAGGAATTGGATTTTCATACAAAAACAGGCGAAATATTATCATTTCTCAATTCGGAACTTAGCTCGTTTGTATGGAAAACCATTTGTAGCCCTTATTTTTTTTAGTAGCAGGTATAATGTTTTTTTTCACAATATACCGATTTTGGGTATGAATCTACGGATTTTTTTGGCAAATCTACCGATTTCGCATTTTGACGTTCGAGACCACTGTCTGGGGCCCAAGTCTGCTATTGTTAACGTCTTAATCGTTGTGTTTGAGCACATTTTTTTAAAGCCATATGTATTTTTTGCGTCCCAGATTTTAACGTACTTAAATATTTTTTATACATGTTAATAGTTTAGTATATCCCTGATTGATCGATTAGCGTTTAGCACTGAGTAAAAAGGTGAAGTAGATTATTATATTGATCATGAAGCCAAACATAAACCATTTTCTTTCCGATTTTAAAGTTTCAAAATCAACCTTGTTTATACCATACCATAAGAGTTGGTTTCTCAGGATGATGTCACTCACCTTAGGCGGCCTCTAGACGACACAATAATATTATCGCGCATTATTTAACCCTTTGTAGACTCGTGTGTCATTTTTTTAACTCACTACTCCAAGGTTCGGAACGACCAAGAACTTTAAATGTCATTAATAAGTCTCCATTTTCCATTTTGAATAGGAATAATTTAAGCTTTCCTATATTCTAAATCAAATAAAAACTGTTTTTTGAGAAGCTACCATGAACTTTAAAGTTCTAGGTCGTTCCGAACCTTAGTGATTTAAAAAAATATCACACGAGTCTACAAAGGGTTAGATATTGCGCAATATTATTGTGTCGTCTAGGGGCCGCCTTATACATGCACATTCTTAGATTAATCGCCTAGTACTAGTCTGTGCGGAAAGAGAACCGTCATGGGATTTGTGCTTGATTGATATGTTGACGGAACTATTACGTCATTATAGTGCGATTATCATACTATATTACAGTAGCACTATAATGACGTAACAGTGCCATCAACATAACAAAAACGGTAATTTAACGCTCCTCTAGCCCCACTTTGAGGGCTAAAGGGGCCCCTAAGCACAAATCCCCTGAAGTTTTCTATTTCGTTTACTATTTCGAAGTCCCTATCTAGCTATTGCTTGAGCCCGTAGAGTTTATTTTGTATTGCTACTTACACTTTACATTACTTTATCTACACCCATACCTACTTTAAATCCTCTATTATGGGTCCTCCTCTACATTTTTATGTATGTTACTGAATAATGCTCATACTTACTTATTCCAGTTTCTTATTTGTTCGTCAATTTCATCAATTTGTCTTTCAGCTGTGGCTTCTTCTTGTTCACCAGCAATTATTTCTGCCGAGGCACTTGTTTCATCTTTTATTTCTTTTTTAAATTTTTCCCATTCTTCTTCTACAGGATCTTTATACTCGATATTTCGGACCTGTGTAAATTATCCAAATGAAATTTTTGTTTGTGTTTACGCGACTGTGTCTTCGTGTGTAATTTCAAGGAAGAACTAATCAAACAAGAGCGGAAAAAGATCAATAACTTCAATGCTGTTGACTGAATGAACACACATAACATAATATCCTACTAATATTATTATAAATGTGAAAGGATGTATGGATGTTTGTAACTCTTTGTAAATCACACAAAAACGGCTTGAACAGATTTGGATGAAATTTGGCACACAGATAGTTTATAGCCTGGTTATACATAGGATACTTTTTGTCATGGTCATTTGGTCCCTAGTGATTTTTCGAATGTCCACACGCACGTATGGCAAAGAAATTTTTACAAATTAAAATAGGTTATTTTGTACTAAAAGCGCTCTGAAGTTGCCGCAGATCACTATCTATTGTCAATTTAATCGCATTGTAGACCAACATATAAATATGACTTTAAAACATATATTTTGAACTCGACGTTTGCACGTGTGGTAGTTTCCCAATTCCTCCTAGCTGCACAGTGAATGTGTTAATTTCAACCAAGTGTTTTTGTAAAAAATATCATTTCCTAATTTTGTGACAGTTTAAACGGTATTATACAAGGTGTTTGGTAAAAGCCTTATAACGCCGAATATGGTAAATAGGGACCATCAAACTGAACAACTTTTACTATTGGACCAACTCAGAAATCGCGAAAAAAAATCAGCTGTTTCATACATTTTGATATTTTCGTCATTAAGATTTTTTTTTGCAATTTCAGGGTTGGTGGTCCCATAGTCAAAGTTGTTCAGTTTGATGGGTCCCTTCCCTATCTACTTCGGCTTTATAAGGCTTGGCTTTATAAGGCTTTTACCAAACACCTTGTAGATTGAATAAGTAAGTTTATCTTTTACTCACGGTCACTCACATTCGCGCAAAGGTTCGTACATTGTACGAATGTTTTTAATTATGTATGGAAAATCATTTGCGAATGTCTGCGAATGTCCGTCTTACCTTACACTTGTGGGTTCGCGTATTTGCGTGAATGTGAGTGACCGGTATTAAAATAAGAAATCGATAATAATCGAAGTTACAGGCGTCCCTAGTTCATCAAGTGAATTCAAGTAACGATTCGCTTCACTAGTTAAGTCAAAGTCAGTATGACACCTGTCATTGTCAATTTGTATTTTATTTTTATTTTGAAAAAACAAGTTTCCGTCAAATGATAATTTCTAGTAAATTAAATACATTATTTAGTTTAAAGAAACTATTTACCAACTCAAAACGATACAAAATGGAACAAAGTACAATGTTTGAGTACGTCAAACAGTGTATTCCTACACTGGATGAAAAGAAACACAAAGGTCAAGCTGGACGAATAGGAATCGTTGGCGGCTCCTTAGAATACACGGGAGCACCTTATTTTTCTGGAATTAGCGCTTTAAAAGTTAGTATTGCGTTGGTTATATTGGGCTAAAGACTTGTTAGAGATGTTGGGTATTTTAGTACCGTCATAAGTAGGTATCACTACTTAGTATAAAACAAAGTCGCTTTCTCTGTCCCTATATCACTATGTATGCTTAAATCTTTAAAACTACGCAACGGATTTTGATGCGGTTTTTTTTAATAGATAGAGTGATTCAAGAGGAAGGTTTATATGTATAATACATGGTGTCAAATTCCACACTAGAAGCGAAGCGAGGGCAGGTCGCTAGTTATTTATAATTTGTAGATGTTTATGCATGTTAAATGAATAAACATATTTGTAATATTTATGTCAATGACAAATTCATACACATATATTGATTCTTTAGTGTAATGCAACAAGCAATGTAAATTACATCAGTACTTTCTTTTTTTAGGTTGGTGCTGATTTAGTACATATATTTTGCACATCGTCAGCAGGCACTGTTATTAAATCATACAGCCCTGAACTTATAGTGCACCCACTGCTGGATAAAGAGAATGCAGTAGCTTCAATTTCTCCGTGGCTTGACCGATTGCATGCTGTGGTAATTGGCCCCGGCTTAGGGAGAGAAGCAGCGACATTTGCTGTCGTCTCAGAACTGATTGAAATAATTCAAAACAAGAAAATACCATTAGTCATTGATGCCGATGGGCTTTTTTTGTTAACGGAGAACCCAGATTTGATTAGAAAAATGACATCACTTGTAATATTAACACCAAACAAGATAGAATTTGAAAGACTGAGAAAAATTTTTAATGCATTAAATGAAATAGGTAAAAATATTATAATACTGAGAAAAGGTTCTAATGATGAAGTGATCAGTCCACATTCTGAGGTTCAATGGAACTTAAATTTAGGTGGTTCTGGTCGCAGGTGTGGTGGACAAGGGGATCTCTTATCGGGAGCAATTGCAACTTTTTTGAATTGGACACTAGAAAATAGCAATGCAATTGATGTAACAACGGATTCTAAAGATTTAATTGCTGCATCATTGTCATGCTTTGCTGCATCTGCCTTAGTAAGAAAATGTAATGAAAAAGCTTTTAAATGTAAAGGCCGTAGTATGTTAGCCTCTGATATGATTGAATACATACATGCATCTTTTGAGGAACTCTTTGGAAAATGAGAGTATTAATGCATTTATTCTTCGATAAGTGGTCTTATATAAATTAGGTATAAAATATGAAGGTGGTCTTTTTTTGGGGTTAATTTAAATAATCAAGCAAGGTATCTTACTTTGGCGTCTAAAATGGGGTCATCGAAAAATCCTTCTGGTATTGGCTGTTCAACAACTGGCTCGTTACCTGCACTACCATCTTTTTTAATAGAATCTACAAAAGAAAATTACAGTTTTAGACTAGATACATTGATTTTATGCCATTATAAATCATTGAAAAAATAACTACTAAGATAGATTATTTAGTATACTAAGACAGATTTACAATTTACATGTTTTATACTCTGGAAATGTATGTGTTGCTGTAAAACCCTGAACTCTGGTCAATCCTAAGATTTCACTCTTGATGGTAAAAGTTTGTCCTGTGATCAACATTCATTTCAAACTATTGCCACCATTCACTATTAAATCTTAGGGTTTACCTCAAAGACACAGTAAATGTTAAAAAGATTTATTTTGAATATGTTTCAAAATTATATCAAACTAATAAATGCAGCATCTAATTTAAATAAGCAAGTTAAGGATTATACAATATTAAATAATATACTAGAAAAAATATGACTCGCACCAGATCTACCTATCTGTTGTGAGTCATATTTTAAAAAAATTTGCTTTGTGAAAAATCTCAAATTTAAAAAATAGTTACAGTACGAGGCATATAACTTGAAATCGGGTGGGGATTGCGCGAAACGCGTATTTTGGGTATGCGTAGCGGTGAGTGGCGCGGGCGGCGGGAGAGGGGCGCGCGCTATTGGTCGCTCACAAGAGCACATGCGCGAACTTATCCCCACTCCGTCGAAAAAATTTCAAGATACGTGCCTAGTGCTGTAAGGATTGTCTGATGGGTATTTATATTGTAATGAATAATTAAGAAAGGCTTATGTTTAAACGATAACCATACTAACCTAACCTTACCCAGAATTTAGTAAATGCTCACCAAATCTTCTTGAGCGGTTTAGGGTTTGGTGAGCATTCACTAATATTTTGGACAACATAATGTTTTTTCTGTATTCATTCCCATTAAGAAATACTCAATTACTCATATTGTGATATATGTATAAATGTCTTAATTTCTTCTGATATCAGTTTATGTATCAAAATAATGATTATAATATTTAAAGTTTTTACTGATAGATGATTGAAATAAATTATTCTCTAACTTTATTTTAATTTTAGCATTAATCCTATTTTTAACTGATTATTTCAAAAAAAATCAAATTTATCCAACTATGGTAATGGTAATGGTAAAACCTGAAAAATTATATTCAAAAACCAGAAAGTAAAAGCCGTTTTCTAAATTATGTATCCCTTTGTTTTGTGGTGCATTCACTGCGGTTTGCTTTTTAAATACTTTAAGCAATTAAAATAATAAAGAAGGTGTTTAATTTAAACAATGTTTTTAAAATTTCCCATAATATATTTAGATGCCAAGTTTTATACTAGCCATGGGCAACCTTTGGCAAGTTGTGTGTCAAACTTGACTATATTAAAGCAGTCATACACATATAATCATAGCAGGAAATAAATAAAGATTATTTTATTTATTGAGTTACTAATGAAGATAAATTATGTGTAACGGTTAAGGTAATATTTGTGTTTGAACTTCAGAAAGAAGTTTATCAATATCTGAACAAATTCCACTTGCACAGAGGTAAAACAACTCTTCTAAATTTTAATGTTTTTCAAAATATCTTGCAGGTCAGGTCAAAAGCCAAGGATCCTGGCCTGCGCGTCACCCATGCCTGTTTTATACTGAGATAGATATTCCCCCTACAGTTAGTTTCATTTTTCTAAAAGTGTCAACTGGCTTGGCAAAGTTAAGGTGTAAAGATTTGACATCTTAACATATGTTGATTAGCAAAAACATGACATTAGGGCCTCATCCACTAGCATTCATTCCTGCCGGAATGTACAATCCGTATAGGCGAAAATTAGGCTATTCTGTCATAGTGTTGTGTTGCGACAAAAGCATATCGGATTCATTTTGTATGGCTAGAAACAATTATTACAGTGTCGACACAACACGTTTTCGCCTTTAAGGATTGTACATTCCGACAGGAATGAACGCTAGTGGATGAGGCCCTATTCCCATACATCTTTAGCCTATGAAGTTTGGTTGGGTACTGCTTCATTGTAGTAAAACTACAGAGTTCTAATTTTAATAGGTAATAATTTCCTTACCTTCTGGTACTGAGTTGAGAATGTTTAAGTTTAAAGGAGCTCGTTTGATCTCTTCATCGTGTGAAATGATAATTTGAGGGGCAACACTTTTGATCTTTTCTAATGGCACTGGAGTAGGCTGTGGAGCATTTTTCAAAATTCCTTTGATTTTCTTTTCCTCTGGAGCATCTGCAGGTTTACCTTCTAATTTGTGTTTCAATTTCCCAGTTGTAAAATTATTTGTTTTTTCCTTTAGTTTCTTAGCATTTTCGACGTTTTCTCTGTGTTGCTTGCTGTTTACGTGAACAGGCCAAACATTTTCCGAGCGCACTACTGATGAACACAGCACGCACGTTAGTTGTCCAGCGCTGTTGTATTTTGCGAGAGGGTTATCAATTTTTACTTGTTTAACTTGTTTTTTTCGTCTTTCTGCCATAAGACGTCGCATTTCTTCTTGGGTTTTTTTCTTATCTCTTTGAAGATGTAAGGAAGACATGTTTTCAAACGTACTACAATGCAAAATGCAAATATTAAGCTAAAGTTTTTATTAATTAATAGTTAAAAATATTTCACAATTATTTTCCAAACCAAAACACCAGGGTTGGTAGATCCAGATTTTGAAATTTCCCCATATTCAAGAATTCTTTTCCCTAAAATGATACGTTTGGCAACTTTTTTCCCCATTTATTTTAAACAGGAAATAAAACGAATTGAAAGATATTAAACTAAGTTTACTAAGAAAATATAAGATAATAAAGATGTATCGAAAGTTCTAACCTGAATCATTTAGAACTTCCAAAACTTCATCTTCGCTTAACATGGTCAGATAGACATTATCGGAGTTAAATATGATACTCCAACCAAAATTCTTCCTTGTATATTTTTTCCCTAAACTTTTCCCCAAAGATTTCATTTCCCCAAAATTTCGCCAAGACCGTTATTTTTCCCCAAAAATGCGAAAAAAACCCCCAACCTAACAACCCTGCAAAACACAGATTAATGAAATGACAGTGACACGACCACGACACTACTGACACTAGTGACAGTTGCCTGGGACTGGGTGCGTTCCAGCAGATCGGCAAGTCATTGATTTTTAATGTCAATTTGAAAAGCCATCATTTTATTTATCATTTAGGGTGGATTAAACCAAACTTGAATATTATAAACGAAAATAACTATAACAAGAATATATTATGTAATATATTCCACGATTTTATTCTCAAGTAAAGAAATGGTCCTTTTTCCATGCAATCTAAAGATAAGTTATTCTTATCTTTGGCTTCTGGAGGCATCTGTCCTCACATGTCCGGGCCATGGCCTGGCCGGCAGCTAGACCGCCTATCTCAAAGCGATAGCAATGCTATATCCGTCCTTGTTATGTCATAACACGATGACAAGGACGGACAGTGCACTGACGTCATAAACCAAAGCAAATAGTCAAAGCAATCGAGTTAGGCGGTAGGGCCCCAGACCGCGTAGAATAGCCCGTAGTACATTTAAATTACCAAAAAGGTTACCGTTTGCCGTTGTGATATACCTAGCTATTTATTACGAAATTATACCGCCGTAACCTATATTTGTATATCTCCAAAAATGATATTTTTTTATTTTTTCGAGGTAAGAGGAAAAAAAAATTATATCGATCCACCGGTGGAGCCTCGTCGGTGAATCGTAGAGGAATGAGGGTTTACCACATGGTTTAGCTATTGTCGTGTTCTACAGCTTTGTTTGATTGCCACAGATAAAAATAAGACTATGAAAAGTAGCCATATACAGATTTAAGACCAGATGAAAATGGTTGGACTTTATCTGGTCTTAAATCTGTGTATGGCCACTTTCCAGAGTCTTACTATTATTGGTGGCAATCAAACAAAGCTGTAGGACACGACAATAGCTAAACCATGTGGTAAACCTCGAAAAATAAAAAATAAATCATTTTTGGAGATATACAAATATAGGTTACGGCGGGTTGCGATCTGTAAAACTTGGGTTAAAGTATCTATAATTTGTAATAAATAACTATATCACAACGGCAAACGGTAACCTTTTTGTTAATTTAAATGTACTACGGGCTACTGTACTAATTGGATTTTTAAAGATTTTCGAGTAACGGGTTTCGGGTAGATTCACCCGGGTGTTGTTTAAAGCCGGTGGCGTACATTGCCGGTTTTGTAACAAATGTGTCAAAGAGGACCTTTCCAAAAACATCAACGAACTATAACGAGGTTGGCGAACGTTTGGAAGCGGTATTACAGTCCGATTATTAATCTCCTAGCAAAAATGGAAACAAAAAAATGTCAATGTCAAACTGACCTTGATAGTTACATTTTCAGATATACCTAAACCTTTGGTCACTTATAAATTTATTTCATACATTTTCGAGTAGGCTACACAAAATGTTAAATTGGCAACACTGAAGTTTTGTCTACACAAGCCACGCAATCGCTGTGGACGTAGTGATTATTTCCTCTGTTGGCGTGTGTAGAGAAACCTAGTAATATAATAAGTTTATGAGAGAAACATGTTTCGCGAAACAATGTTTTGTGTAGATGTTTTTGTTGATTGTGTAGAGCAAAACATGAGCTATGGACCCGCCCTAATGTAAACTGAAACAATCTACCACTGAACTATTCAACACTTGACACTGGCAAAACTTACTCCTTAAAGAGGAGAGTAGGTAGATAGATTGCCAAACTAAAAGAAGAAGAAGAAGAAAATAGGCCCTAGATAAGAACGTAATAAGAGGCAGCTTTTATTAAGAATAATATATTATTTTCACAGTTACTCATTCACATGGATGTGAAATCTTGACATGTTGACTGCATTATCATATCTACATGTTCTTGGATTTACAATATGAAGCACTAGATACATAATGGTGCTCCCTCACAGAAGTTAAATATAACATTTTGTAACACGATAACATTCTATAACAGTGTGTAACATTTTGCTACAAAATGTAGTTGGAGAATGTTGCAGAACATTTGTTATAGAACGTTATATAACTTCTATGTTGAGCACCCTTACATTAAATTCATGATAATTGAATTCCTTTTTTGATCATGTTTATATCAATATACTTATTTACATTTTTCTTTCTCAGCAACGTTAACTAAATCGATTATAATTGGCAGTATTTCCTTTACTACAGGATTAAGGAATCATTTAAAACTTAACAAACTATTTCTTTCATACACTTACAAATAAATTGCACTATGTTATCTCACCAAGTTTCATTTTAAATTATAAAACTAAATGACTACGCTAACTAAACCAGCGGGTCTACCGGCTAAAAATAATAAAGTTAATGTTAACTGTTATTTGACAGATGGATGGACATTGCTACTCTTCTTTGGTACAGGTAAACTTAGTGTTTATGGCTACTGCCCATCTTTTGTCTCATCTTTTTCTTGCCAATATATATGCCGCCGGGCAGTATACAGCACTAGGCACGTATCTTGAAATTTTTTCGACGGAGAGGGGATAAGTTCGCGCATGTGCTCTTGTGAGCGACCAATAGCGCGCGCCCCTCTCCCGCCGCCCGCGCCCCTCACCGCTACGCATACCCAAAATACGCGTTTCGCGCAATCCCCACCCGATTTCAAGTTATATGCCTCGTACTGTACCTATGTTTTTATTTGTGCCAAAACGAAGTAGCAATGTATCACATACATCTGTTTAATTACAGTTAACATTAACTTAATTTTTTTAGCTGGTAGACCCGCTGTTCGCTTTCACGAACATTTTACACTTTCATCTGACGCGTGCCCACCCCAGAATAGTCTAGATTATAAACCTTTACAAAAAAAGATCTGTTTAAGGTTAAACATCAGATTTGACTCGAAACTATAGGCCAAATAGATGGCGCTGATTTTATCATAGCGTGCTAACCAGCCATCCTACACACCTTCACCTAAATCAACTTCAGCCACCCTAGCATGACCTCCGAAACTTGATATGTAACGCGTGATATAGCAATTTATAAAAGTAATACATTTCTATATCACATCGCGCTTCTTTGTGGTCATCCTAGGGCGAATGGATTTGATCGCAGGCTCCCCCTGGAAAATAGGTAAAGTCCATTTGCTTAGATTGTGGCGGTACACCCGCAAGCACTTGTGTTCAGAGACAGGAATACCGGTACCAAACACAACCTTTCACTATGGCACTTCTATGTAAACTGCCAAAATCCAAATTCACTTGCGGGTGTACGCCGCACGCGGTATCCTTTGTTTATGCGGCGGCATCCTTTGACAAGAAGCGGCACGTGCAAAGGCAGTGCGATATATGCGACACTATCTAAGCGAACGGACTTTGCGCCCATGCGCAATGTAATCCAATCACATTAGACATGAAAAGGGCATGAATGTTGCATCAAATCAGGTATTTTCTGTTTTCGGATATATTGTTTGTAATGTGAAGCAGACGACTGGGGCATAAAAAAACGCAAAAAAATTCAAAGGTCATAAAAAAATGACCTTTTTTTCAGTTTTTGTCGATTTTGACCCGGAAGTACTGGTTTTTCATCAAGATTTTAAAGTTGGTTAATTTGCAACAATTTGAGGGTAGCACGGTTTTGATATGAGCGATAGTTTCGGAGACACAAAGCATACCATATTTAATACGACTATCATTTTTCGTTTGCAAAAATAACTTTGTTTTTCATAGTGTTTGTATAAATAACAAAGTTATATTTGCGGTTTTGTAAAATGTGCTATATCTCTAAAACTGCTTCTCATTCAAACAAATTATCGTTGAAAACGTTTATTAAGATTTACAGCATATATATTTTTTAGATTATTCACTCTCTTATTTTAAAAGTTAGACACAGGGGAATTTTGGTAAAAACGTGTAACTTTAAAAATTGGCCAAATTTCGAAAAGCTGTGACTCCGAAACTACCGTTAGTATCAAAACCATTGCATCTACCCTCAAATTGTTGCAAATTTAACCAACTTTAAAACCTTCCGCAATCTTGATGAAAAACCTCCCTCCCTCCGGGCACAGAGTAGATATAAGTACTACCGTACAGAAAGGAAACTCTCCGCCCCGCCCCACAATCAATCACCTCACCCCACCGGCGCCCACCGCGCGAGTTCGTGTGCCGATCCACACGGATCGGCACACGAACTCGCACTTTGAATCGCACGCACGAACACTCGCACGAATTGAATGAGCACACGCTCATTCAATAGCTCGCACACAGTTGCGCGTGTGCAAAAACGTCACTGTGTAGCGTCTGTGTAATAGGTAGTTGAAACGCGGCGCTTGTATGGAGTGCCCGGGGTGTGCTCCGGGTCAAAATCGAGAAAAACTGAAAAAAGGTCAACATGTTTTGAGTTTTTTTATGACTCGGTCATCTGCCGAGGTCGAATACCTGGATTTACCATTGCCTTCACATTACAAAGAATATATCCAAAAATACCTGATTTGATGCAACATTCAATGTCTTATTTGATTGGACTAACGCTCCTATACTCCTCAAAAGAACACGTATTGCATGCGCTTGTCGCAAGGCGAATTGAAACTTGAAGACGAAAGATGAATGTGAAAGCGAACTGGTGTGGACATAGCAAATGAAATTTTATTATAGAACGAAAAATATTCTAAGACAAAATATTGATAAAAAACTTCACAGCTCAATTTAATAATGTAGGTAAACTATACTCTTAAAACCCTCAAATGTTTTTTTTGTATGACCTTTCATCATGTGAAATTCATACAACAAAATATCATCTTGTCCATCCACCACGTGACAATCATACATAATGATTTATAACATTCTTAAACATTTCATCTCACAAAGAAAAACCCTTTACTTACGTGACACAAATTATAATAGTGTTCTTGGATTTGTCAAACACAATAAACCAGTAATTTATTAAAAGCATCTTTGTAAAACAAAAATACGCCTCACTTATTAATTATGTTAAACTACCTAATAAACAACAAGGAGCAAATGTACTTAATTATTTTTTAACTCTTTAAATACGTTCTAATTCGCACCATTTTATTACACCACCCTTAAAAATAAGTCATATTCAGAAAGAGTTTAATGAATTAGGTACATCGACTCCTGATAACAATTACCTATCTACAAGTTTTGTTTGACTTATTGAGTATTAAGGGAAAATTTAGGATAGGCAGTTCTTTTCAATTGAAAAACGTCTAATAGGTTAGTAGGGTTAAAATTGAAATCGGATTTAATTCCTACAAAAGGTTTTATTGTTCTTTTGTTGCCCAATATGACTGTTCTAGGTTCCCCCCCCCCTGGCGGAGTTGTGCTTAAGTGGTGGGGGGGTAACATGAGAACGGGTAGTCCAAAAAATGTGAATCTGGTCTTATTCTATGCAGGATTAAATGCCCTATAACTTGTAGGAAGGACAGTTTTCGATATTATAAGTCCTTTATCGAAAAACAGCAAAAATACCCCTTTTTGGGGTACATTTTTACCCCCCACCACTTAAGTACAACCCCGCCGTTAACTTAGGACAGTCATATTGGGCAACAAAAGATGCCATTAAACCAATCAAACCTTTTGTAGGAATTAAATTCAATTTTAAGTATTTTTTGGTTTAATTCTACTGACCTATCAGTGGTAGTAACTATAGAGTAAAATTTTGCGTCTTAGTCATTCTGTTCTGAGTCTTAATGGATCTAAGAAGGGTAGATCACTTGCGGTATGACACTCCACCTGGTGGAACAGTTTCAGTGGTACTTCCTTGATTCGCGGGGTTATTTTGTGGGGGGTTTTGTTAGGGCTCGGTTTAGGTACTAGAGTTACGGGGACGAGTTGCCTACGACCGATTTTGTCGGAGTTTCCACCTTCTGCAGCCTCCAATGCGGTTTCCACGTCAATAAGGGCGTGGTTACGGCATTGTAGGAGAGCAGCCAACTGCAACGGAGATTTGTTGTTTTAATTGGGGAACGCAAAAAATCAAATTCGAGTCGAAGTCGAAATGTTTATCTAATAAAATATACAAAGCAATCTTGAATCTTATCTACAATGTAATGTAATACATCTTTCTAAATAATAGAATATGTCAAGTTAGAGATGTGTGATTAAAACCTGTAAACTCGGACTTTATGCCATCTTAGATTAGCTCTGCAGCAATCTTGATACGAAATGATTTTCTGATGATATTCTGATGGCCCCCTCGCATGACCAACGAAATGCAATATGATAGCGATTTATCACATAATTGTCAAAAGTCATTGGATTTTGACAGCTGAGTGTCGATAAAACGCTATATCACAGGATATAAATTAAGGATGGCAGCTGATTTTCATACAAACGAGCAGGTAATTTAGAAGCCTTGGTTCTCGGCTAGGGATTGATCGAGCTGTGATCTGATGATGGCTGAATGAATGGGAGTGAATGGTGAAGATCCAGATCACTATTCACAACACACCCAACAAATGTGATGAGCATTCTAAGGCCCATATTGATAAACCTTTCTCAACATTGAGAGCTATCTTGAGACAGGGCTTCAAATACCGTTAAAAATTAGTAACGTTATAAAAAATAACGTTAAAACTGGAAATTAATAACAATAAAATTGATAACGGTAAAACAGAATTTATCGTTATTTTTTCGTTCCTCGATAACGTTATTATGTTACTGCATTAAAAATATTTAAAACAATGTGTAATTGACGTTGACGCCGCTTTGACGTGATCTGATCAGTATCTGCGGTAGGTACTAAGTAGTAGAGGTACCTACCTACAATACACAATACTTATAAAATTACCATTAAAAATAACGTTATTTTTTAACGATATCTAGTAACATAACCGTATTATAACGTTATATTAATGTTATGTTACTAAGTATCGTTAAAAAAAATTACGTTATCAAGGTATCATATTGAAAATAACGTTACGTAAAGTTATTTTTTCTGTTAATTAGTAACGTTATAAAGCCCTGTCTTGAGATCATACTTGAGGCAACAACAGCATCTCAAATAATATGATCTCAAAATAACTCTCAACGTTGATAGCGGTTTATAAATACGGGCCTAAATAGATGTGTTTCGGTGGTCATGGTAGGGGGCTGGTGCGTTACGACATAACGCGTTCCATAATATATGGCTTAAGGGGCCATAATAGGAAAACATGGTCTGTGCGGGCCATGTTTTTATATAAAAAACGTAAAGTTGTAGCCACAAAAAAAACATATGACAAGCTAAAGAGATTATCTAGTAGCTATAAGCATTAAATTGCGTATAAACCTCACAGATGTTTGTAAAAAAAACAAACAGAATATCATCAAAAGCGCTTGTCGCGGGCCATATTTTTGGCGTAAATAATAGCGAAAACGTATTGAATTATACATCAAAATACACTTTAACGTATAGCTTGACCATAAAGAGTTGACATAAATTGAGGGCGCCACTTTCTATGTAAATACGTCAAAATCACGAATAATTTGGCAACACTGACTACATTTAGTACTGAAAATTTTTAGTTCCATTTTATTTAATTTCAACTCTTTATGGTCAAGCTGTACTGTGCAGTTGCTCCAATAACTTTCTTTCAAGAAAGATAATTGTGCTAAAGATAATGATGAAAAAACAACGATAAACATCGAAAAAGTGCAGAAGTGAGGTTAGTTTCCATACTCTTTACACGTAAAGAAAAAGACAGAGACAAATGATTTCGCATAACGGAACCCTAAGTCCTTATTACGAAAATACCTGTAATATCTGGTGCAGCGGCTGCGCAGCTTTCGGCGGCGGGCGCGCGCGCAGCAACGCCTGTGCCGCCAGCTCCCGAGCCACGTCTCTACCTTCCGGCACGCCTTCTGAACCCGAGTCAATATTGGCTCCGTGCACGCTTTTAGCGCCACCTAGCGTGTTGCAACTTTGTTGGCTCTGACCTGACCGTTTTGACGTTTTGATATGTAATGGCGGCATTGTGACAAAATGTTAAAAAACACTATACATATTGTGTTATTAATGTAAATTTCAAAATTACTGTGATTTGAGTGGACAAAGTGTTGTGAAATCATTTTTGATCATTTAAAGTAAATATGGCAAGTAAGATCTATTCAAAAAGAGTGTTTTATTTTGGTTATATCAGGGTTTGTTTACTTCTTTTTTAGTTGTAGATTTTGTAAAACAAGAGGATAAAGCTACTTTAATAATTTTAGTAAGTGATAATAAACATATATAATTATTCCTGTATCGCTAATAATAAATTAAATATCGTTTTCAAACAGATTACAGAGCCTTCATTATTTCTACTTTTTGCCACCATGAGCGCTGCGATCGATTTTTATACCTTCGCACCCTCCCAATACCTGTAACATCTGATGCAGCGGCTGCGCAGCTTTCGGCGGCGGGCGCGCGCGCAGCAACGCCTGTGCCGCCAGCTCCCGAGCCACGTCTCTACCTTCCAGCACGCCTTCTGAACCCGAGTCAATATACCTGTAATATCTGATGCAGTGGCTGCGCGGCTTTCGGCGGCGGGCGCGGTAAGGCCGCGGCCAGACTGGCGGCGGCGGGCGGCAGGCGCGCGCGCAGCAGCGCCAGCGCCGCCAGCTCCCGAGCCACGTCCCCGCCCTCCGGCACGCCTTCTGAACCCGAGTCGGGGTCCGCTTCTGTGTTTACACCTTCTTGTTCGAGTGACCAGCTCGATGTGGTTTCTGACGGGGACCTATGGCATATTCATTTTTTTAATCATAATACCTAAGAAATACTTTAGCACTACATTAGGTATTATTGTTTGATTAGGTAAATAACGAGATCATACTGATCATAGACAAATCACCGATTAAAAAATATTGATGCAAAGTTACAGAGCCTCACATTTTGTTGGATTTACTTTACGCTCTGCGGGTCTACCGGCTAAAAATAATGAAGTTAATGTTAAATGTAATTTGACAGATAGATGTCATATATTTCTACTTTTCTTTGGTTAGTTTTTATTTGTGCCAAAACGAAGTAGCAATGTATGCACACACACGTGTACGTATCACACGCGTCTCGTTAAGCTATGCTTACATTACGCCCGCAGCTCGGCCCAGCAACCTGGGCTCAGTAAAGTAATTGGGCCCAGTAACCTCCAAGATTACGTACTGTTGGTGAGTTGAAAAATTGTGTTAGGAGAAATTGTCGAAAACAGAAACAAGAAATTTTCTTTGTCCGTCGAGTTTTATTTTTTACATAAATTACTGCTCATGTTCCATAAACAAGCGTGTTCGCGGTAGAGCTCTACTAAGTTTCCTCCTCGGACCACTTCATGTGTTTAATATCAGAGCTAATTGTCTAATGACGGGCGCGCGTGCTGCAGCGGCGCGCGCAGATGCCGCACACGTACATAACACGCGCCTCGTTACTGCAGTGTACTCACGCGGGCAGGTAGGCGGCGGGGCGGGGGTGGGGGCGGGGCGGCGGCGGGCGCGCGTGCTGCAGCGGCGGGCGCGCGTGCTGCAGCGGCGCGCGCAGGTGCCGCGCACGTACATCACACGCGCCTCGTTACTGCAGTGTACTCACGCGGGCAGGTAGGCGGCGGGGCGGGGGTGGGGGCGGGGCGGCGGCGGGCGCGCGTGCTGCAGCGGCGCGCGCAGTAGCCGCACACGTACATAACACGCGCCTCGTTACTGCAGTGTACTCACGCGGGCAGGTAGGCGGCGGGGCGGGGGTGGGGGCGGGGCGGCGGCGGGCGCGCGTGCTGCAGCGGCGCGCGCAGGTGCCGCGCACGTACATCACACGCGCCTCGTTACTGCAGTGTACTCACGCGGGCAGGTAGGCGGCGGGGCGGGGATGGGGGCGGGGCGGCGGCGGGCGCGCGTGCTGCAGCGGCGCGCGCAGTAGCCGCACACGTACATAACACGCGCCTCGTTACTGCAGTGTACTCACGCGGGCAGGTAGGCGGCGGGGCGGGGGTGGGGGCGGGGCGGCGGCGGGCGCGCGTGCTGCAGCGGCGCGCGCAGGTGCCGCGCACGTACATCACACGCGCCTCGTTACTGCAGTGTACTCACGCGGGCAGGTAGGCGGCGGGGCGGGGGTGGGGGCGGGGCGGCGGCGGGCGCGCGTGCTGTAGCGGCGCGCGCAGGTGCCGCGCGAGCGCGCACACGTACGCGGCGCTCAGCGGCAGCGGACGCATTAGTGCTGACAACACTGCACCTGGCTCCGCGTCTAACACTGACCACAAAAAAGGCGGATGGTACAGTTTATTAGGGTTCCGTACCAAAATGGTAAAAAAGGAACCCTTATGGTGTTACTGAGTCTGTTGTTACACAGCTGGATATCTCGAGATCTACTAATGATATCAACTTGAAATTTGGAATAGTTTAAGATGAACTTTGTCCAACTATTTTGCAAATAAGAAAGAAATGAAGAATTAATGCCTTTTTTACAACAGGCACTGAAAAGGGGTATTAACATTTTAAATTGTGGGGCTACTAGGGCATGTGGGGTATCATATGAAAGAGCGCCGTTTCATATGTGCGTATTTAATCATTTTTTTAAGCTACATAGTTTTCAACTTATGATGAAAAATGTAAAAAAAATACCGTTCCCCCCCCTTATCTCTGAAGTTTGCAAAGAGAAAAATCTGAAATAATTCTATGTGATAGCAGTTTATACAGGGTCACTGGAAATATGACGTATTCCTGCGAAGGGGTTATATATGAGGTCAAAACAAATATTTTTTGTCATATAATTTTTTCTCAAAAAATTACTAGTTTTTGAGTTAATTGAAATTAAGTCTTTTTTTACCAAAAGTACGTTTTCAGAGACAAAAATTTAAAATAAAAAATAACTACTCATTCGATTCCGGATTTTTTATCATTTTGGGATAGCAAACAATCTGAGTGTTGATAATGAATAAAAAAAATTTCATAAAATACACGTATTTATAAAAAATTCAATCCTTAAAAGCATATTTTATTTTTATTTTTTTCAGATTTTTTTGAAATAGCATCAAATATCTTTAAAAAAATCCTAGTAACTAAGCGTGCATAATATTTTAAAAACATCACCATCTATTCAGCTTTCAGTTAAGGTATAAAACTTAATAATGACTTAAATAAAAAAATGAGAAATTAAGACTTAACTAAATAGCAGTCCCATTTCATGTAGAAAAATTTCCTACTTCAAGCGCTTCGGAGGTGGCCGTATTATCCTACTTATTACATAAATTTGAAAATTTGCTTGTTTGGATGATTGTTAATCAATCACGCAAAACGGCTGAACGGATTTGGATGAAATTTGGCACACATATACTTTATAAGCCGGATTAAAACATAGGAGGATACTATTATCTTGGTTAAAGGTTCCCTAGGGATTTTCTCGAATGTAAATGAGGATGAAGTCGCGGGCGGAAGCAGGTTTGCCATAAATGATCATGCTTACTAAAAATACTTTTGTCCGAGTGAGTTTGAAACAGGATTATTTTCCGCCGATGAGTCAAAATTTTATACAGACAGCATCAAAAATAACCATGCATATCAGCCATTTTTAATGACCCGCTGCTAAGGAACAAGCCTTCCTTTCCTTTTGGGATAAAGCGGATGGGCCATAACTCACCACGTGGGCCCAATGCGGATCGGGCGGTCGGTGTTAACTCAATGTACCTTACATTGAGCCCTTGGCCCTTTGGAGGGTTCTGGCTGCATTTACAGTCGTTAACACTGACCAATCCACATTGGGCCCACGTGGTGGGTATGGCCCGTCCGCTTTATCCATCCACAAGCCACTTTTGGCTTCCTTCCTTTGAAAGCCTGGCTGATATGCATGGTTATTTGTGATACAGTTTGTATAAAATTTTGACTCAGCGGCGGAAAATAATCATGTCTTAAACTCACTTTGACGAAAGTATTTTTAGTAAGTACGACCATTTATGGCAAACTAGCTTCCGCCCGCGACTTTATCCGCATTTACATTCGAGAAAATCCCTAGGGAAGCTTTAACCAAGATAATAGTATCCTCCTATATTTTAATCCGGCTTATAAAGTATACGTGTGCCAAATTTCATCCAAATCCGTTCAGCCGTTTTGCGTGATTGATTAACAATCATCCAAACAAGCAAATTTTCAAATTTATGTAATAAGTAGGATAATACGGCCACCTCCGAAGCGCTTGAAGTAGGAAATTTTTCTACATGAAATGGGACTGCTATTTAGTTAAGTCTTAATTTCTCATTTTTTTATTTAAGTTATTATTGAGTTTTATACCTTAACTGAAAGCTGAATAGATGGTGATGTTTTTAAAATATTATGCACGCTTAGTTACTAGGATTTTTTTAAAGATATTTGATGCTATTTCAAAAAAATCTGAAAAAAATAAAAATAAAATATGCTTTTAAGGATTGAATTTTTTATAAATACGTGTATTTTATGAAATTTTTTTTATTCATTATCAACACTCAGATTGTTTACTATCCCAAAATGATAAAAAATCCGGAATCGAATGAGTAGTTATTTTTTATTTTAAATTTTTGTGTCTGAAAACGTACTTTTGGTAAAAAAATACTTAATTTCAATTAACTCAAAAACTAGTAATTTTTTGAGAAAAAATTATATGACAAAAAATATTTGTTTTGACCTCATCTATAACCCCTTAGCAGGAATACGTCATATTTCCAGTGACCCTGTATAAAGATTACAGGAAAAATAAAACGATGACTCAATATAGCATCATCATCATTATATCAGCCGCACGACACCCACTGCTGGGTATAGGCCTCCCCCAAGGATTTCCACGACGATCGGTCCTGTGCTTCCCACATCCAGTGGCTTCCGGCAATCTTCACCAGATCGTCGGTCCACCTTGTCGGGGGCCTACCCACGGAGCGTCGTCCGGTGCGCGGTCGCCATTCCAGAACCTTTCCGCCCCAACGGCCATCGGTTCTTCTCGCTATGTGTCCAGCCCACTGCCACTTTAGCTGAGCAATCCTTCGAGCGATGTCGGTTACTTTAGTTCGCCTGCGGATCTCCTCATTTCTGATTCGATCACGCAGAGAAACGCCGAGCATGGCTCTCTCCATTGCACGCTGAGTGACCTTGAGGCGCCTTGAGCCTCCTTATGAGACCCATAGTTGGCGACCACGTTTCACTGCCGTAAGTCATCACTGGCAACACACACTGGTCATAGACTTTCGTCTTGAGACATTGAGGTAAATCGGACACGAAGATTTTTCGGAGCTTCCCGAATGCTGCCCATCCGAGTTGGATTCGACGAGAGATCTCCTTCTCAAAGTTGGACCTACCTAACTGGACTGCCTGTCCTAGGTATACATTAGGTACCATTAGGTCAACAGCTTCAAGTGTAGTGTTCCCAACATGAACTAGAGCGGGCACAACATGGGCATTCGACATGATTTTTGTCTTATCCATGTTCATTTTAAGACCCACTCTTTGGGAAGCACTACGGAGATCTTCGAGCATTGTGTTCAGGTCCTCCAAGGTCTCAGCCATAAGAACTATATCATCGGCAAAACGAAGGTGTGTTAGGTATTGGCCATTAATGTTGATGCCGAGTCCTTTCCAGTCTAAGAGTTTAAAGATATCCTCCAACGCAGCTGTGAAGTTTCGGAGAAATAACATCTCCCTGTCTCACACCTCGCTCCAGTTGGATAGGATTTGTTCTCTGGTTCTGTTCTCGGACCGACATGGTGGCATTTTTGTATAAATATCTCAACACCTCGATATACCTGTAGTCGACTTGGCACCTTTGGAGAGACTGCAGCACCGCCCAGGTTTCAATCGAATCAAAGGCTTTCTCATAATCCACGAACGCCAAGCAAAGTGGCAGATTATACTCCTCGGTCTTCTGTATGACCTGCCGCAGCGTATGGATGTGGTCTATGGTGCTAAAGCCTTTTCGGAACCCGGCTTGTTCGGGAGGTTGGAAGTCGTCGAACTTGCGAGCGAGACGGTTCGTAAGGACTCTTATAAAACAGCTTATAGACATGACTCAGAAGCGAGATGGGTCTATAGTTCTTTAAGAGGGACTTGTCACCCTTTTTAAAGAACAAAATCACCTCACTTATGTTCCATGTCTTCGGCGTTCTGCCCTCGACGATGACGGAATTGAAAAGCTTCTGGAGGACTTTAAGTATCGGCTTACCGCGGCTCTCAGAAGTTCTGTAGTGATTCCGTCGTCGCCCGCCGCCTTGTTGTTTTTCAGCTGTTTGAGAGCCATACTATTCTCGTACATGCTGACGTCCGGGATATCTTGGGTATAGTGTCGGGTAAGCTTGGCTCTGGGGTCTTTAGCCTTGCTTTCAACAGGTGTCTGCGTGGAATATAACTGCCCATAGAAACTCTCGATCTCCCTAAGGATTTCAGGCTTCGCTGAGATGATGCATCCGTCGTCAGTTTTCAGCTTCGTCATCTGGCTTTGCCCAATAGACAGATCTCTCGCGAACACTTTGGAGCCTTTGTTCCGCTCGATGGCCTCTTTAATACGATTCGTATTAAATTGGCGAAGGTCGCTCGTCAAAGACTTAGATATCTGTCTATTAAGCTGCCGATAACGATTAGCATCTACTGAACTCTCTCAATATAGCATACTTTTTAGAAATTATCAAATTTCTAAAAAAGTTAACATTAGTTCCACTATCGAGCAAGAGATGGCGCTGACCTAAAACGGCAGTGTATTTATTATGATGGTACGGAACCCTCGGTGCGCGAGTCCGACTCGCTCTTGACCGGTTTTTTTATCTTGCGAAGGCGCGTCGGCTAATAATGTTGTTATATGTGCACATATGCACATTGCTTTAGTGTACTGTACGTAATTGGAGAGCATGCAGACTAAAACAATTTGCATGTGTACGCCTAAAAACGTTCATAGCGATAAAATATCTGCAAGCAGTTGCCGTAGTCTAGGCACTTTCGACTCTAGGGATTGGACCGTCGTCGGCCAACCAGGGTCATTTTCGATCTATCGCATATTGGGACCAGACCAAATTGGCAAGATAGCCATTAACTTGGTATTAGCTTAAATCATTGTCTAGGCACAGAATACGTAATAGTACAAGTACAGAAGATCCACTCCTCAAAGTCATTTAAATAAATAGCGACTCTATTCTAGACACAATAAAGTGCAATTCAGGTCGCACACCGCTCCCTTCGCTACAGTTATATTCACCTACAAGTTACCTCTCTTTCTATCGCGTAGCTCTTATCTCTTCTAACGACATTAGGGTTTCTTCTTTTAAATAATAATGAAATAATAGCTTACAATACTTTATTACAAGTTATGTGTTTGTGAAATAAAATGTGTACTTAAATACAGTCAAAGCCACATCACACTATACATACTGATTTGAGGCAATTTGCTTTCTTACGAAATCAAATTGTCATTAATAATTAAGTTTATTTCGAAAGTGCGATGCAATATGCCTTCATTTGGGTTAAATATCATAAATGTACGAACGAACGACGCGACAATACGCAAATGCGGTGCGTGAGTGAGTATCGAAATCGAATTGCTAACGTGCGTCCCAGCCGGCACGCGGCGGCCCTCTGAAATTAGTCCGGACGGACGGACCCGCCGGCTACTTGTAGCTTCGTACCTAAAGCGCGGAGTGCGCCTAGCCTGGTCTAGGTTGCGAAGTAGGAAGCTTCAGCGAGATATGCCACCCTAAACATGGTCACCCATCGTTAAAAAAATATCGATCGCATATTTATGTAAATGGTGAACAGGGTCCTGGGTGGCATCATTACCTGAACTATTTTTTATGTTTTCAAATCGATCGAATAAGGAACAAGGATCACAAGAGCATATATGTGAAATGTACTTACCTGCCCTGACCTCCTAGACGCTTCCTAAAAGCGACGCAAGACTATGGTATTATATTCGCTTGGGACCTGCTTCACCCCCTGAATGTAATTACATGCCAATATGTAGTCGATTATTTTTTGGAAAAAAAAGCTCTATGTTTCTACCCTGGCCGCGCGTATGCTTCCTAAAAACTAACCAAGCCGATGTCTAACATGTTTGTTATGATGCCAGCTACCACCCTGTTCACCATTTATATCAATATGCGATCGATTATTTTTTGCGATCGGAGATCATTGTATGGGAGGCCATATGTTCGGGTGGCATATCTCCCAGAAGCTTCCTACTTCACAACCCAGATGACAATATTTGATAACATCAAACTAATGGCTATCTTGCCAATGTAGTCTGGTACGAATATGCGATAGATTGAAAATGAGCTTCTGGGCCGACGGTCGTGCTGTAATTTAAAACATTAGGCACACTTCTTAGTTTGCAGAGCAAAAAGAGACGCAATATGTTGGCAGGGCCACTTAAGAACAGACATATAAAGCAACTCAAAACAAAATAATATTTTTACTTACATATATTCCGTAGTGACATAAGCATAGCCACAATTATAAAGTGTATGTGAGGTAACGAAGGGCCATCTGCGAATATGAACCCCCATAGATGCGGTATTTCCCCCCGTGTGAACTCTCGCCCAAATAATAGCCGTAGCCATCGACTGAAACATATTAGAATTATGACTAGAAATTACAAAAAAGGGAACACAATCAAATCCGCGAAGTGACTTCGCTTTATTGAAAGGTAACTAAAATCTGATTTTACATTATTCGGCAGGCTGATTTTTTAACTAAATAAAAACCATCTAGCGACCAGTAATAATTACGGAATCGTCACTGTCAAACTCGATTTCGTACCAGCAATCGAGTTTCTGATAGTGCTGCTTCCAGCGAACAACTATAGAACTAAAAAACAATATATGTTTCAAGTTTCAAGTCTATAGCTCATCGAGAAACAAACACACAAACGAGAAAGCAACCTAATAAAAACGTGATAAAAACGAGCACTTGTTTAATATAATCTAATTCAGTAACCGCGACGCAACCGCGACGAATTCACGATTTCTTCAGTTACTGTCACTGAAATCGAGTTTGACAGCGACGATTCCGTAATTATTACTGGTCGCTAGATGGTTTTTAGTTAGATAATCAGCCTACCGGGATTTTGCATTAACCGTTTTGAAAAACCTCGAAGTCTCATAGCAAGAAAGAAAAACTACTTGTCAAGTTCAACCAAATTAATAAAAACCTACTTACATTCCAAATAATTCCATAGTAATGTTACAGGAGGCTAAATGCGCCGCCACTTCATGGTCCAGTGGCACCAAAAACTCTTCCCTCACTTGGTCTAAATATCTCACTACTTCATTTGGATTCTAAAACAACATTAACCAATGTTACAGAAGTCGATGAGTCTGTTGTCTGTTATTAATTTCTAAAACACAAGTCACGTCTTAAAATATGTATACAGTTTTGAACATTGTCACTTTGTTGCAGTTGTCATTTGTCATTGATATCTTGTTCCAAATAGGTTTTAGGACTGACAATTATTTATATACGTGACTGTAATACATACCTATCTTTTTAAGTATTTTTTTTAAGTTAAGAAATAAAAGTTTAACCATTACTTTAAAAACACATTTTAGAACAATGACAATATAAAGGTTACAAAAAAGTATATTACATAAAAGGTAAAAAATGTTCAAAACTTTTTTACCAATTAAAGACTTGAGTTTAATGTTGAGATTTGTTATCCTTAGTAGGTGCCTAAGATTACCGACTTCAAAAGAAGGGAGGTACTAAATTCGACCTGTATTTTTAGGGTTCCGTAGCCAAAATGGCAAAAAACGGAACCCTTATAGATTCGTCATGTCTGTCTGTCTGTCTGTCCGTCCGTATGTCACAGCCACTTTATTCCGAAAGTATTAGGACTACATAGTTGAAACTTGGTAGGTAGATGTATTCTGTGAACCGCTTTACGATTTCTTCACAAAAATAAAAAAAATAATAGATCAAGGGGGGCTCATACATGGAACTGAAACAGAAAAGATTTTTTTTCATCAAACCAATACTTGCGGGGTGTCTATAGATAGGTCTTTAAAAATGACATTAAGGTTTCTAAGACAATTTTTTCACAAAGTCAACCGTTTGAAAGATATATACTGCCAAAGTGGTAAAATGTGTGTCCCCCCCCCCCCCCTTTAACTTTTAAAGTAAGAGAGTGAAAAATCTAAAAAAAATATATGATATAGATCTTAGTAAACACTTTCAAC
Source organism: Agriphila geniculea (assembly GCA_943789525.1). Taxonomy (NCBI): domain Eukaryota; kingdom Metazoa; phylum Arthropoda; class Insecta; order Lepidoptera; family Crambidae; genus Agriphila; species Agriphila geniculea. Next base: position 12,080,374 of record OX038882.1, on the reverse strand, counting down.
GAAAATTGGTTTGAACGAGATACAGTAAAACGTTTTCGAAATATTTTCTGAAACCGCAAATATAACTTTGTCGTTCATACAATCACTGTGAAAAACAAAGTTATTTTTTCAGGTGGAAAATGATAGCGGTATTAAAATATGGTATGGTATAATGTAACTACGGAACCCTACTGCGCGTGGCCCGACACGCACTTGGCCGGTTTTTCAAATCAATTCGACAGTCAATTTGTTTGGCTAATTTCATTTACGTATCAGCAAGTAGTGAACATTTTTATTTTTTTAATAGCGTAGGTATTTAAAACTTTTATACGTACATGCACCATTTTAGAGGTGGGCAGTCTTCCACCGGGCGACGGCACGATCTCACCAGTGGTGTAAAACCTTTCGAGACCCCTCATCACAGCGTTAAATAGCATGCTGGAAGAAATCATTAATTATTATTACTGTTACTTCTGAAAAATAAACAAAGTATTTGCAGTGTTCAATGAAAATTGCTTACTAGCTATCATGTTCTAGGTAGTCATCGTCCAGTATACATTTCAATGATTTACTGCAACAAAAAAATATGTGTCACAAATATAATCTTGAGACCGGTCTTTATGCTCTAAGTGATAAACGCTATTTTTGCATTTTTATGATATTTACGGTGTAAAATTTTCTGTCAAGAATGTTAATTGCAAGTAATCCGGAACCGGGGAGGCTGTGAAACAGTCCCAGTGAAAAAAGTGATCTGTGCCAACTGTTATGGAAGAAGGGAGTATAGATAGACCCCTAGCATTTCTATTGAAACGTGATAATTATGATATAAACAATTACTCACGTTTGACTGTCAAAAGACAATGGATTTTGACATTTAAGTATCGATAAAACGCTTCACGCGATATACAGGGTATCCCATAACTTTGCCACATGGAGGGAAAGTACCTTAAATATTGAAGATAGGAAATTTTACTAAAAGAAAACTTCGTTTTGTTTTTTTAAAAAATAATGCAAACTGAATTCAAAGATTTTTTTAAAATCGCATTCATTCCTATACAAATTGATACAAAACGTAATAATTAAAATTAAACTGTTGTATTTCATAGTCTTTATTTTGTTTAAGATGTTTTGTTACTTAACAAAAAACAATTCTAATGAGTAACCCTTTCGATTGGTAGCGTAAAAATAAAATATTGTTTTTTTTTCTAATTTGGTGGGTTCGATTCGAAAATATCTGAATGCAGTTCTAATTATTTAAAAAATCTAAATGAAGTCTTCTTTCAGTAAAATGTCCTATCTTCAATATTTAAGGTACTTTTCCTCCGTGTGGCAAAGTTTTAGGACACCCTGTAAATCCTGTTTCGGTGGTCATGCTAGGGGGCCAGGCCTCGGCACAGATCTTGAGTGGTGACATTTAATGACAGAAGTCATTTTAGGTCTCATTTGCGGGCGACGTGTGCGGGGCGACTGCAAACATGCGCACTAATCCCCTCCAATTTCTTTCACCGCTCATGATTCGTGCCGGCACATAAATGTTACACTTTGATTTTTAACCATCTCTGTGGTATAGTGGTTCGCCCACACGTATAAGACGCAGGGGTCCCCGGTTCGATTCCCAGGAGGGGTACATAATTTGTATTTGGGTTGGTTGGTGGTAGGGCTTATTTCAAATCTGCGTGGCTACCACCATCTTACCTGTCTGACACCAAAACAACAATTTAAAAATTGTTGTGTATCGGCAGTTAGAGGTAAGATAGCCAATTCCTCAGTAGTGAGAATTTCGGGTGTAGTGGGGTCCCAGGTTCGATTCCCAGGAGGGGTACATAATTTGTACTCGGGTTGGTTGGTGGTAGGGCTTATTTCAAGTCCGCCTGGCTAGCTACCATCATCTTGTGTCTGACACCAAAACAATAATTTAAAAATTGATGTGTTCCGGCAGTTAGAGGTAAGATAGCCAGTTCCTCGGTGATGAGAATTCCAGGTCTAGTGCGCTTCCACCTTCGGCCTTATCGTCACTTAATATCAGGTGAGGTGACAACCAAGTACTATCTCGTTGTGAATAAAAAAATCGATCCAGTCTTTCTAAATAAGAACAGCTGTTACCAAAACCAACTAACTTGAGTTCCTTAGGCGCAAACCTTCGGTCTTGGAACAGTTCGAACAGTATGGGCGCCACAATCTCATGCATGCCTTGCCTGTATCCAACGTGGGAATGTGAACGCGCCCAAAAGAACAGCACTCGAACCTGAGTGGATACAATAATGTATTAACACCTTCATGGACACTAGTCTGTAAGCCCGCGACAATATTGCCTACGTCATATGACATCTCGATGAAATGCATGGCACACGGTCGGAAAAGTTGTGCTGAGCGAGGATCAGAAGATTATCGCAAATAAAATTGGCCGGAAGTGTAAGAAAATCCTTCACTTCCGGTCATAATATTAAGATTATATTTACGTCATGTGACATCAGTACGAGACCCGTGGCATCATTTAGTTTTCAATCGTAGAGAGAGTAAACATAAGTCTGTCAGCTCTGAAAAACTAAAAAACTAAAATTTTAAGTTTAAGGTATTCTGGCCATTTTAGTTAATATCCAAAAAACAACTAAAAGACTAAAATTTTAAGTTTAAGGTATTCTGTCCATTTCAGAACTGACAGACATGTTTACTCTCTCTCTAAGATTGAAAACTAAATGGGTCTCTTACTGATGTCACATGACGTAAATAAATATAATCTTAAAATTTTGATCGGAAGTGGAAGATTATCTCAAGCTTCCGGCCAATTTTATTTGCGACAATCTTCTGATCCTCGCTCAGCACAACTTTTCCGACCGTGTGCCATGCATTTCATCGTGATGTCATATGACGTAGGCAATATTGTCGCGGGCTTACGGACTACTACGTCAATAGGCGGGGTATCGAATGGTTTGAAAACTGACACTACTTCTTATAAAGTGCTCATGGCGGAACTTTACAGACTGATCGTTCTCGATCACGGTTGTTAAGCAACGCTCGGTCCAGTCAGGTATCGGATGGGTGACCGTTAAAGTGGCACTACAACCGTGCTTCGGAGGGCACGTTAAACCGTCGGTCCCGGCTGTTGTCATCTGATAACAGTCGTTAAGCCAACTCAGGCGGCTTGATAAACTCTAAGACCAGAGGTGGCCTGGCCACTAATCCTCATTTGATAAGAAAGAAATAATACTTCTTATGACGTTGTTTGGAAAATGTAGGTATGGAATTTTTTTATATCATTTTACTAACTCGCCACGTGGTTCTTGCGCCCACCAAAGTGTTAATTTAATTAATCCTTATCCATACTTAATAATATAAATTCGAAAGTAATTGTTTGTTTGTTACGCCTTCACGTCTATTAATTTGAAAAATGTGTCACGTATTTTTGTATGAAACTCCGATTTCTTTCTATTCTAAACTGACACACGGCGAGTCCATTTGATGGAATAGCAAAGTTCTTATTAGATAAAAATAGCCACATACTTTGAGACCAAAAGCCCATAGTATTTTATTATATATATCTATATTAAACATATATATAATATTATATATATTTAATATATATATATTATATATATATAATATTAAACCTTGGATAACTCCAGGTATATTAAAATGTATAAGAAACAGAAATAAGTTACAAAGGCAACTTCGTAATGATTCCTCTAATGAAATACTTAAAATCACCTATAAAAGATATCGTAATTTCTGCTACAAATTAATAAAGAAACTAAAACACAAATATGAGAGAGAGCAATTGAATAAGGCATCTAAAAATACTAAATGTCTATGGAATAGTATAAAAAACATAACGTATGCACAACAGAATAAAAATTATAATAATGAACTGTTAAAAATAAAATCTACTCCTAATGATAGCGTGAACTTTATAAACAATTATTTTACTGGAATTGGAAAACAACTTGCTGATGATATACTGAATAAGAACATTCCCTCCCTTGAGGATCACTCAGATATAAAATCCCAGTCATCATCCTTCGTGCTCTTTGACACGGACTGTGATGAAATACATTCCATTTTGATGAGCTTAAAGCCTAACAGTACTACTGGATGGGATAAAATATCAACAAACTATCTTAAGCTTGCAAAGGATGAGATTATACCAATTATCACCCATTTAGCTAATACATGTTTTAGAGTTGGGATCTTCCCAGCATTGCTGAAGCAGTCAGTTGTCACTCCTGTGCACAAGGGAGGGGATAGGGAGGATATAAATAATTATCGCCCAATATCAGTGCTACCTTCAATTTCCAAAATTTTAGAAAAACTAATAAACAACAGACTCTTGAAATATCTTGACAAATTTAATCTACTATCTCCATCTCAGTATGGGTTTAGAAAGGGAAAATCTACTGAAGACGCTGTGTTAGCCTTGAGCTCGTTGGTTGTCGAGACACTAGACAAAGGGGATAAGTGTTTGGCGGTATTTATTGACTTAAAAAAGGCGTTTGATACCGTATCTATCCCCACCCTTGTGCACAAACTTGAACGCTATGGTATAAGAGGCCCACCCTTAGCACTTCTCAGTGACTACCTCTCCAACAGAAGACAGCGGGTCAAAGTTGGAGACTATTTGAGCGCCGATATGGACATAGGTTATGGCGTCCCTCAGGGTAGCATATTGGGACCTACGCTTTTCTTAATTTACATAAATAGCCTCTGCAACATGGAATTAAACGGTGCTCACATATTCTCCTATGCAGACGACACTGCATGGTGTTTAGGGGATCTTCTTGGGATGACTTACGTGTCCTAGTGGAAGCGGGAATGAAAGAAGTTGCGTGCTGGCTTGATAACAATTTACTTACCCTTAACACTAAAAAAACCAATTATATTTGTTTTGGTATAACAAATCGAACACAACCTCCAAATGATTACATGATAAAAATACACAAATGTAGTAATAATAATGATGGTAGTAGTGTGGATGTATGTGATTGTCCTATTATTGATAAGGTCTCTGACACAAAATACTTAGGGGTAGTAGTTGATCAAAGATTATCTTGGCACAAACAAATAGAGCAAATTTCTAATAGAATTAGGAAATTGATCTGGATATTTAAAGGCCTAAGACATGTAGTACCAACTTCTACTAATGTTCAACCTACTAAAAAAAAAAATCTCTTGACTATTATCTACATTGCACTTGTACAGTCAGTGTTAACTTATTGTCTTCCAATATGGGGTGGAGCAACTAAAACAAAGTTTTTGGAACTAGAAAGGTCTCAAAGGTCCCTGCTTAAAGTTATGTATTTCAAACGACGTAGATTCCCTACTGAAGAACTTTATTCTTTGAGTGGTGTCCTCTCTGTAAGAAAACTTTTTGTACTACACGTTGTATTAAAAAGACATAAGTTGTTAAAATTTGTCCAAGTTAAACAAGAGAAAAGATTGAGAAGTATAGTTGCCCAAGTGAAACCAACCAAAACGGCTTTTGCTAGACGTCAATTTGATAAATTATCAGCACTCTTGTACAATAAATTAGATAAATTAACTAACATTTACTCTAAAACTTTATATAATGCTAAAAATATTCTAACTGATTTGCTAAATACGCTGTCTTATAGTGAGACAGAAGACCTGTTATATACTGTGTAATAATCATGTTTAAAACAATATCACTTATGTTCTAAAATAGTATAAAGTTTCGCTTACTCAGATACGCACGACGCACAGACACATACACACACACCACACATACCACACACACACCACACACCCACACGCACACACACACACACACACACACACACACACACACACACACACACGCACACACGCACGCACCCACCCACACACACACACACACACACACACACACACACACACACACACACACACACACACACACACACACACACACACTAGCACACCTCAAATTCAATTAGTAAGTTACTGAGTGGTTAATAAAATTAAATATTACCTTACTAGCTTAACAACATATTTCATATTTTTCTTTCTATTTAGGTAATTCTATATTTTGTTTAGTCCTAAACTAGAAATTGTAATTGTATGGCTATGGAGGAGCGGGGTCTTCTGGCACAGATATTTTTATATCTAAAAGAGGGCCTCATAAATGGCAGTGTAAATGTATTTTCTAGTTTTGAATAAATATTTTGTATTTTGTATTTTTTGTATCGCAATTATATTTATACTAGACAGACTCTTAAGTTTCTTACTAGAGTATCTTGAACATCCTTGTCACGAAAGTATAGTTCATCAGGGAATGTCCTAACCACATCTTGCATTATCACCGCTTTGAGTTCATTATCACAGAAATGTTGCTTCCAAACACTCTGCAAAGAAAAAGATGTTTTTTTTAATTGGTTTTGTGCATGCAACTATTAATATTGGACGTAATAACCAGAAATAAGAGTGCGGGAAGCTAAGGCCGTATACAGAGAGAAAGCAGGTTGACGCTTTTTGCAGACTGCCGCTTACTGCCGCAGGTTCGCGCAGGTAACAGAACACAAAGGAAGCAGGTTGAAGCAGAGCATATATAATACTAGCGGCCGCCCGCGGTTTCACTTGCGTGGTTCCCGTTCCCGTGGGAATAACGAGATAAAAAGTATTTTATGTTTTAATCTAGGCTAGGGGCCATCCTTAAATTACGTCACACGAATTTCATGATTTTTGACCCCCTCCCCCGTCCTTGTCACAGCTAGTCACATTTGTGAAACCCCCTCCTCCCTAGTGTGACGTCACATATTTTACAATTTTACACCTAGAAATAATTATTGAATTTAAAACCAGGTCAGAAATTTGTATTATTTAAATTTAAATGATTTTGAAATGTGACGTCACAAAATTTAGGACCCCTCCTTCCCCTTTTCACACAATGTCCCCGACCCCCTCCCTCCCCCTGAACGTGTGACATAATTTATGGATGGCCCCCTATATCTACTATCTTTGTGCCAAATTTCAATCAAATCCGTTCAGTAGTTTTTGCGTGATTGAGGAACAAACATCCAAATATCCAAACCCACAAACTTTCACATTTATAATATTAATAGGATTACCAATTAGAATTTTCTTGTTTCATGACATTTTTAGTTGCAGATCACGTCAACGTGGATGTTAATATGACAAGGTTCCAGCGCATTACCAATTGACGGGGATAATAATACGGTACAATATCCCTGAATCGGATCACGTAAACTATCGATGCAATATTACCTATACGTTTTAAAAATATCGCTAGCCAGCGCTGACCGGCGCGTGTCAGCGCTTGTCGGCGCTTATCAGCGCTTGTTCATACAAATGCCTACGCTGGTTAACTGCGCGAACCTGCGGCAGTAAGCGGCAGTCTGCAAAAAGCGTCAACCTGCTTTCTCTCTGTATACGGCCGGCGGGAAGTAAGTATAGAAATTTCAAATTTAGAATGTGATGAACCAGACCACCACGTAAATGTGGAACCACCCACAAATTTCAAAATGTAATGATTTCAAATGTAATGATCATCACTGACGTCCATTTGTATAATGGACGTCAGTGAATGATCATATTTCAGAGCAATGAAAAAAATATTTCATGATTATAACCACAGTATTTTTATTTTATTTTTACAATCTTCGGGAAGCTAACAGCTAGGTTGAAAAAGAAAGCCAATTACAAGCTTCCACATATAGCGAAATATTATTAATTACAAAAATGTTAGCCTACGTTATGTTAAGAATTTTAGGTAAGTATTACATCCAGTACAGTAATTAGAGCATAAACAAGTACCTACTAAAGTTTTACAAATTATTTGTTAGAAAAATAACTATCACCTAACATTCGCTTAAGCTTACTTGAGGAAGTGTTGAAAAGGTCTATATAACATATTAAAAAAAACTAATACACATATCGGCTCCACAAGTTGGCTACAATATTGGCAAATTCATCATATGGTGAGTTTTGTAACAAATGCTTTAAAGAGGTTCTTTCAAAAGCATTAACAAACAATACATTGGCCAAGGTTGGGGCCACCACGTGGAGCCTACATAATAGAAAAGGATTACAGATAGAGATAACTTACAACTACTCTGATTATAAAAAAAATATAAAGTATATTCTCTTACCTCATCACTTTGTGACAGTGGGTCATCACCAACCACTGCTCGTGGATCCATAGAAAGTTTTAACCTTAATTCATTGTAGAAGTTTCTATGACTTTTTAAGCTGCAAAACAAATGTAACATTAATAGTTGAAATTGATCTACATGTAAAAAACTAAACAGAGTTCATAACTCATTTTATTGTAACAAAAGATTGCTCAAAACATTCTCAATTTATTAAAAACTAGAATGTTACTAGTTGAAATCGAACACTTCAGGTTGAAAACATGATTCCTTGTAAACAATAAAGAATTAAATTGAATTGAGTTGCATGGGAATTTGCACCTGGTAACAATATCGGCTTGAGGTGACGGCAGGGCTTGCAGCAGGATAGCCCATGCCAGGCCTCTCGGTCGCACCAACCGTTGCTCCCATGCTGCTTGCTTCAACCACTCCAAATTCCACTCTGTTAAACTGTACAGGAAATAAGCAATTTTAAACTTTCGTGTTGCATTTTATTGCATTAAGAACACAGGTATTAAACGCATTTAAACTAAGTTGACTAAGGTCAAACAGCCCTTGACCACGGCCGATGCAACTTGGTTGAAATGTCAGGAAAAGGTAGGTTTTAAACACCTATGTTTAGTTTAAACATATTAAATACCTGTGTTCTTAATATTCAGGAAATATTGTTGCCTGAACTAAAGACTATTAATAGACTAGTAATAGGATAAATTTTATCCTTACTTGTATCATTTGGTAAACAATCTACACCCAACTCTTATTGTAAAATCAATTATAAAATACAACAAACAGTTTTCTGTACATAGAATACAAAATAAATTACTAACTATTAGTGAAAATTTAATTCAATAAAGACAACATATTTTTCAATAATTATTTTTAAAAGTTGTATGACAACTGTCAAAAGTTGTTTACTAAACAGGACATGTTAAGATAAACAGATTAAAATACTTAGGGCGTCCGCTGTGTAAAGTGGTATCGTGGCGTGGGGCGACATACATTAGAGCTTACTCATGCACTGCAAGTAGAAATGGGTAGGTTCAGTTGGATACTGGAAGCATCTGTCCGTCAGAAAACCAGCAATCTATATTCCCACGCCGGAATCCCGCTTAGTGCAGCAAATGTCCTTAGTCTTTATGATTGACATACTAGGTATTATATAATTTAAATATTTTGTGTTGAATGTAAATTATCAGCACCTAACTGAATACCTATTAGTCCATTGTTTTTGTAAAATACTGAATTTGAACTTACACTTTAGTCCAAGGGTGGCCAACCTTTTCGACACTTGGGCCAAAATTCGGAAGTAGAATTTTACCCCGGGCCGCACTACTACTATGTGAGAGAAGAAGTGTTTGTTTTTTTATAGTAGGTATGATAAGGTAATGTTAGTATTTTATTTTTTACTTTAAAAAAATTTTTTTGGCTCCGTGGGCCACAAGGTAACAGACGGCGGGCCGCAGGCCACCCTTGCTTAAGTCCATCGGATGGACTACATCCATAACAACAACCAAAAATATTGAAAATGTGATCAATCTTTTGTTTACCTTTTACCACTTATATCTATTTAAATTCTAAAACAAAATTACAGAAACTTCTTTGCTCACCAATTACCTAACATTTAAAAACTAGTTTTATTTGAAGAAGTTGATATTTTTTATAAAAACAATGCCTTTAAATTTATGATTAATTAAAAAGGACTACAAAGATTGTTTACCATTTCAATATTATTCATTGAAATAAATAGACATTATTAAAAATAATTGTAATGCAATGCAATTTTACTAACTTTGTTGCTTTGTGATAATAATTATCTTTAAGAGCTACTTTATTACAAAAAAAATGTGTACCTATAAGAACAAAGGTTCTAACAGTTTTCTACGAATTTCAAGTTAGTTACTCACTCATAATCAACAATTTCGAAATTATTTTGAGTTGACGAGCTTGACGAATCGTCGGTCGTGGCATTTTCCTGAAATTTAAAATAATAGCTTATAAGCTGCTATAGCAGACATTTTAAAACCTGATTCTCCGACCAAATATCTACTGAGCTATAGGGTTGCTGAACAAATTAGTTAATAAAAACTATGTACATGATAACTGACCATGATTGTTGTGAAGGTACCTATAATTTTATCTATCAAGATACCAACAATTTTAACATCTCGGTACTAGTTGTAAATTTGTTTAATTTTAAAACTATTCACACAATTATCAGTGCGGTCTTTCTTAACTCAATCTACATAAAATAAATATTTGCCGTAATTATTTTAAAATCTCACTCAACAAACGTCAGACATCGACACAACAAAACAACCACAGAATAAAAAGATTGTCAAAGACGACAGGCATGACAGACAGACACTTGCTTTGTTTGAGTCACAGATTACTATTATTAAGTGATGGTACTTGAATCACATCACAATTGATTCGAATGACGCAAATCCAAGCTCGATTCGAATGAGTATTTATGCTGATTCGAACTATCACCTGATTCGATTGAGGGCTTTTCAAAGTGACATTTAAAAATAAAAATAGTAACTATTTGTGTCACTAGATGGCGTTGATGGAAAGAGAAGTGTCAAAATTGACTTTTTACAATAAACGGCCTGTACCGTAGAGGAAAGTAAGCGCTCGCTGGCTGACATATGCCCAAAGAGAAACATTTTAGGGTTACATCCTAACGTACCTACTTAGATACTCTTCGAAGCTAAATAAAAAAGAAATACATTGATACATACATTTTTTCAACGCCATCTATAGATTTTTGTCATTGTTAAAAGCCCTCATTGGTTGTCTTGTTTGATTTGAATCACCGTTCGAATTTGAATTTTTTTTTGAATCCGTTTTTTTATTCGAATCTTTGATGGTGTAGCAAGCTTGTACCTTAAAGGTTCGCGCACATTATATCAGGTCGCTGCGATCCACTCCGCAATGTAGGCTTGATTAAGTTGGTTCTTTGCTTAGCTTGTGCTTGACACGTGCTTTGGCTGTGGTCCGCATAGCGATAATATCGATATTATCGCGATAACAGCCGCCACCGCGCATCAGTCCGATTGAACGTTAGCGCGTTTACAATATCTAGTGCGACGTTGCACTCATGACGTCATTCATTACCAGCGTCATCTTGGGCAGCGTTCCGATTCACGCCAACAATGCTCATAGCGTGTGACGTCATTCTACAACGGTCCGAATAATTAGTACGCTGTCAGCACGCTCACGATACTATTGATTCGGACCGCTCATGAGAGCGCTTACTCCGCTAACATTTCGGTGAAGTAAATATTAATTCTATGGAATAAGTAAATAAAAAGGCACTAATGAATATTAATCAAGTTCCTTCACTCTGATCAAATATTTACCTACCAATTTATAAACCATCAAAGCTTCTAAATATTATTACCACTGCTAGCTCTCTCAAAATCAGTTTAATATAATTATTTCGTTCGTATCTTCACAAAACACCTGCAGGTCAATAAATTCAGCCAACTTTTGTAAAAATCGCAAATAATAAACACAACGTCCACAACAATCTACAATTAAATCACGTATTTTTGACAAGAATGAACTTTGACAAGAAAGTTTGACAGCTACATACACCGACAACGCTTACAGTGTTTTGGGGGAATACGCTGAGCGTCGTTAGCACATGCGATACATGACGTTATCTGTGACGCCGCTTCATCTTACGTGAGCGTACGTTGAAAGCGTGAATCGGACGCGACCTTGGATTCATATCACAGCGCCTAATGGCCTAATGGTCGTCCAAGGCATTGTGCCTTGGACGACCATAGGGCCTAGCATGACCATCAAAACACGATATCATATCGCGTGATATAGCGTTTTATCACGTTTAACTGTTAAAAGACAATGGATTATGACAGTTGAGTGTTGATAAAATATCATATCACGCGATATTATCGTGTTTTGTCAGTCATGCTAGGGGGGCTGAATAAGGTACTGTGAGCGACGTGAGCGTCCTGCCAAAAGAGTCAAATGACAGTCAAATGAGTCGAGTGACACAATTTTCGTTCATCAAAAGCAATGGAATTCGTTGGCGGAGCTTTTCCACAGTCTATAACAAAATGATAGAGCATTATTTATTATATTGGTTAGCTTTAATTAAATCATGGGGTCTCACTAGGAACATCAGATGTGGCTTAGTTAGCAAGTACCGCCATTTAGTGAGGTGAATTCAAACGAATGTTGGAATTAGTTTAAATTTATTTCACTAGATAGCGGTACAGTTTGACCATAAAGAGTTGAAATTAAATAAAATGAAACTAAAAATTTTCAGTACTAAATGTAGTCAGTGTTGCCAAATTATTCGTGATTTTGACGTGTTTACATAGAAAGTGGCGCCCTCAATTTATGTCAACTCTTTATGGTCAAGCTATACCTGCTTCGATTTGTTTTTGTAATATTCAAATACAGATAAAAAAGTCACGAAATTTTTAAATTGTTTCTTAAAAAAATCACCAAATGCAAAAATGTAGTGAAACAGTGAAATGAAGGGTATTTTTAACAAATTTCATTAAAAAGTTAGTGACACCTATCGGCAAAAATTAGTACTAATAAGATTGTTTTGCTTTTTGCGTTTCAAAGATTTTGACGTTTCGTTGAATATCGATAGCGGCGTCATCTAATCTAACATTCTACAAGAATACATTTTAAATCACCCAGATAGTCGCCTTATGGGTAATAAGGCATGAGTCATAAGCAATGTCATAAGTTATGACGGGCCATGCCATTTCTTTAGTATGGGATGAGGTATCTGTACTAAAGTATTATGTGATCTGTGATTAAATTAATAATTTTGAGCTTATTATAAGAGGTGGCTGATGTAAAAACCGGCCAAGTGCGAGTTGGACTTGCGCACGAAGGGTTCCGTACCAAAAAACGGCAAAAAATCACGTTTGTTGTATGGGAGCCCCCCTTAAAATTTATATTTTATTCTGTTTTTAGTATTTGTTGTTAGAGTCTGTCTAAAAAGTCAGTTTATATGGGTAATTACAAATGTAATTTTAATACCCACCTAAATCCCCATCCACCCCATCATAGATATGTGCGCCGATGGTCATTTGACCGGCGGCGGCGTCTGGCGTCTAAATTGTCGGCGGCGGCGGCGTCATCGGCGTAATCGGCGTGGATGGTCAAAGTAAGTAGAAAAGAAGACTTCCAGACGCCGAAGTCATATAACATAAGTGAGGTGATTTTGTTCTTTAAAAAGGGTGACAAGACCCTCTTGAAGAATACGAATCGTCGCGCTCACAAGTTAGGTGACTTTTAACCTCCCGAACAAGCCATGTTTTGAAAAGGGTTTGACACCATAGACCACATCTATACGCTGCGGCAGGTTATACAGAAGACCGAAGAGTATAATCTGCCACTTTGCTTGGCGTTCGTGGTCTATGAGAAAGTCTTTGATACAATTGAGACCTGGGTGGTGCTGCAGTCTTCAGAGGTGCACCAAAAGGACTAGGTATATCGAGGTGTTGAGGCACTTATAAGAAAATGCCACCATGTCAGCCCGAGTACAGAATCAGAGCACAGATCCCATCCAACTACAGCGAGGTGTGAGACAGGGAGACGTTATTTCTCCGAAACTATTCACAGTTGCGATGTGGGCATCTTTAAGCTGTTAGACTGGAAAGGACTCGGTATCAACATTAATGGCCAGTACCTAACGCACCTTCGTTTAGCCGATGATATAGTTCTTATGGCAGAGACCATGGAAGGCTTGAACACAATGCTCGAAGATATCCGTAGTGTCTCCCAAAAAGTGGGTCTTACAATGAAGATGGATAAGACGAAAATCATGTCGAGTGCTCATATTGAACCCACTCCAGCTGATGTTGGGAACACAACACCACACTCGAAGTTGTTGACCATTACGTATACCTACGTACAGTCCAGTTAGGTAAGCTCGATTTCGAAAAAGAGATCTATCATCGAATCCAGCTTGGATGGGCAGCATTCGGGAAGCTTCGACAAATCATCGCATCCAACTTACCTCAGTGTCTCAAGACAAAAGTCTATGATCAGTGTGTGTTGCCACTGTTGACTTAGCGCAGTAAAACGTGGTCGCTAACGACGGGTCTCATAAGAAGACTCAAGGTCACCTAGTGTGCAATGGACGGAGCCATGGTCGGCATTCCCTGCGTGATCTAACCAGAAATGAGGAGATGCACTAAAGTAACCGACATCATTCGGAGAATTGTTCAGCTGAAGTGGCAGTGGGCGGGACACATTAGCGAGAAGAACCAACGACGGTTGGGGCGGAAAGGTTGGGATGGCGACCGCGCACCGGACAACGCTCCGTGGGTAGGCCCCCACAAGGTGGACCGACGATCTGGTGAAGGTCGCGAGAAAGCCGCTGGATGCGGGCAGCGCAGGACCGATCGTCGTGGAGATCCTTGGGGGAGGCCTATACCCAGCGTAGGTGTCGTGCGGCTGTTAGGATAATGATTAAATTATAAAATCACAGTAAAAAAAACCTCTATGGAAACAATCAAACTAATACAAGAAAGAGAGGAAAAGAAAAAAAGATACAAGTTATTTTAGCTTTTGTACTTGATTCTTACACTTGTTACACTTGGATTTTGAAGCCGATAACGCCGACGAAAAAATCGGCGGCGGCGGCGTGGCCAAAATGACCGGCGGCGTGCGCCACGCCGATCGGCGCACACGTCTACCCCATCAATACCCATCTAAATAAAATTGAGTAACGCTATGTTTACAATTAGAATTTTGACAGCATCAACAGGGTTACCAATATAAGTTTTTATAAATAATTTAATAATTTCTCATGTAAACTGACTTTTTAGACAGACCCTATAGCGGCAACAGAAATACATCATTTGTGAAAATCCAACTGTCTAGCTATCACGGTTCATGAGATACAGCCTGATGACAGACAGACAGCGGAATCTTAGTAATAGGGTCCTGTTTTTACCCTTTGGGTATGGAACCCTAAAAAGGTGGAAAAAGAAGATGTTGGGTGCACTGCACGTTACTCAATAAGCAAACACATATTATCACAATCATTGCTTTCGAGAGCGAAAATAGTTTCTAGCCATCAATTTGTCTTGTTTTTGAAGTTAGAATGAAATGTTAACACGCTTACGAACGGTCCGCATCACCAACTGTCATTTGTCGATTTTATCGATTCAGCGATCGATAGCGGACCACGCGTCAGCGTTGCAAACGCCGTTATCGATATCATCACCATGCGGACTGGAATCTTTGACTAGTCTGTGGATTGATTTGAATGGGTGCATTCCAGCAGACCAACGGCTAAGTCATCGGTCATCACGGCATACCATCACTTTTAAGTGAGCATGCGAATCTCCGTGCCACTGAATAATTCCATTCTAAAACTACCTAGAAGTAATGTACCGATGATATACGTTCTTATTTCAGATATCAAATCGATTGTACCGGCTTCCCGGCAGAATGATTGACAAAAGCATGTGGCACGGAGATTCGCATGCTTTGAGGTTATGTTTTTTGTTAAATCGTCGAATTCCAGATCAATCGGAGCCTGTACCGCTGGGTTGATGTATTTGTAGCCGTTACATATTCATTGTAACAGCTACAAACACATTTGTTGCTCATGTAACGCAACAGGGACAAAGATATGGCGATCTAAAGTTTTAAAAGCATGCGACTCTCCGGCCCACACGCTTAAGTCTAAAATACTGGTGAAAATTGTATTAAGATTAAAAATAAGCAAGTTTACGTAACCGTTTGATCACGATAAACGGCCCGAAAACATATTTTCACTATATCTTCATTCATTTTAGAGAAATAAGTAAATTTATTTACTATGATTTATTATGAATAATCAGTGTGTAGGGTGACCATATCGTCGGTCCGTAGGAATCATTAGGCTGTTTCTAATAAAATTCAAGTTGAACTACATAATGTTGAGGGTTGATTTGCCTACATACTCGTACGTATCGTACCTACTATCATACTGTTACTGACTATGCAATATTGCAATATTTTTTAGGGGACGTAAAAAGGTGACTTTTATCCTAATCGAGATGACAAAATACAAACAAACAAATGAGAAAGTAGGTAACCTTATAAAAACGTGTTAAAAATGTGAACGTCATAATTGGTATAATAATTGCCCACTCAGTACCAGTCACCCATCATCATCAGTATCAGTCACCCATTAATTTAGGTCTCGGTTGAATGCAACCGAACTGAGAACTTCCTTCGTTTTTTGAAGTATTAGTCTTTCAAAATAGGTATCTAAAAACACTTCAACTTGCAGCAGCCGGGGCACCGCTGTTTGCTGCGTACTTCGAGCACCGCTGCTACGTACTTTGCCGTTCGAGCGACTTTGGGTAAAAGAATTTGTAAAAAGTAGCCTCTATTTCGTATTGAGCCAGCACAATATCCCACTTCAAATTAATTCGCCTAATTTAAAGTAAGTAAGTGACTTAAGTGACGCCTAAGCATAGGTACTGAAGTTCGGTGACACATTTGAAGTAACGAGTAGGTAGGTAGGTAAGAAGTATACGAACGAATATAAATACATTTGATGATACTGTGGCCGCGTTCCGAATCACGCTCACAGCGCTGTTAGCGCGTATCCGACCAAATTAAATAGTCACAAAATATTACACAGATAGGGTATTTGTGTACCTACTTCATTTAATGGATTATAGGTTAACAGTGCTGTTGGCGTGATTTGGAAGTAGGCATGTGTTATTATTGTCAATTACAGTCTCATTGATGAGATGACATCATTAACATTCTTGTACTCTACCTCTTGCAAAGTTTAAAAAGAAAGGATTACCTACCAACTGTAACAAAATATTGTTTGAGGGTAAGGAAATAAAAACCGGTCAAGTGCGAGTCGGACTCGCACACAAAGTGTTCCGTACCAAAAAACGGCTAAAAAATCACGTTTGTTGTATGGGAGCCCCCTCAAATATTTATTTTACTAGCTGACCCGACAGACGTTGTCCTGTCTTAGTTATAAATATTAAATTCGAATTGGTATAAATTATTGAAAAGTTTAGTTCAGAGATTAGTAGGTAAGTACCGTTCCCGTTTCCGTTTTCGTTCTCGTTCCCGTTCCCATTTACTTTAAAACCCAACAGCTTTATAAATAACCAAGTACCTATACATCACTTGTTATGTTAGTAACGTGTATGTTAGTCTATTCAAACTTACTAATAAGGCGTGATGGCTCTGAACTAACCGTGATGAGCACTAAGAAATTCAGTTTTCTTATAACCTCTTTGTAAGAAAAAAAAAATTATTTTACATGTATTTTATTAATAAAATAACTCCGAACGAAGCATCTGTTTTATTACATCCTTAATTGTATGTTTTTTTTTATCGTTGTTCGCGCGTATCTTCGACATTTATGGACCGATTTTGATGATTCTTTTTTTGTTCGATTCAATTTTTTTTGCGAAATGGTCCCGTTTATTTTTTTTTCAAATCGGTTCAGTAGTTTTCAAGGTATCCTGAAAACACTATGATTTTGCATCAACTAACTTGACTATTTTGTTATTTATGAACCGAATAAGATGATTCTTTTTGTTGGGTAAGAGGTACTTTTAGTCTTTTTAACCGACTTCAAAAAAAAGAAGGTTCTCTTTCAGTTTGACCTGTATGAATGTATGTTTCTCCGCGAATATCTCACGTTTGACTGAGCCGATTTTTCTACCAAATAATATACTTACACTACACTACCTAATAGAGAAGGTACTTACACTAAAAACAAAAAAATAAAAATTGTTTTAAAAATAAAAAAAATGTTTTAAAAAACAAAAAACCAACTTCAAATAACCTGCCTCTAAAAAGCAAGAAATAATATTCAAATCATTAGATATGCATTATCATTGTTATATAATAACAACACGTATATTGAAGTAAGGTAGGGCTTTTAGAATAAAAAAACGAAGTTGTACTCCAGCCCCACCCGACTTCAATAGACGTGTTGTTATTATATAACAATGATAATGCATATCTAATGATTTGAATATTATTTCTTGCTTTTTAGAGGCAGGTTTTTTGAAGTCGGTTTTTAGTTTTTTTTAAAAGGTAAGTAAATACTAAAGTTTAATTTTTCAAGTTTTGACTTATGTAGTAAGCATAAATTACTTTACAACCATTGAAACTTGTCCCAAGTAACAATACAAAAACTCACATACATACAAACGTAGAGCAGTGTGGAACAATGCAACACCAAAAGCTCTTGAGTCTCATATTTCTCTCATTTTTAAAGATATGAATTCCGTTTTTAGAGGAACGGAATCTACTTAATTAGGTATAAAATGGCAGTTATAGTTTCATTAATAAATAGATACATAAACCAATAAGAAGACTTTTAAAAGAAAATGGGAATTGTTTCATTGTGTCCACCTAGGTGTACACAATGAAACATCCTCTGTCCAACAATGAAACACTGTTATTAATTTTGACATTTTCATATTTAGTGGAACAAGTAAATGACAAAATCTGTTGAATTCCAACCGATAAAGGTTTTCTCAAGGTATTGCATAATTATTCAGACTTTAAAAGTACCTATAGGTTTATCTCAGGTACAATGATTTGTGTGTGACTTAAAGATAAATGAGTCTAATTTTTTTTAAATCGTAGTTATGTACCTTTTATAGGCAATAACGATTTAAAATCAACAATTACTTATAATAGGCATTAATCTCTCAGGTAAAATTCTACATACTAAAAGATTAATGAGTCTGAAAATCACAAATATTAGGTAGTAGTAGTGGAAACACTGTTACATTGTGTCCACCCTTGAGCTGTGACATTCTTGGACACCTGGGGTATTTTAGAATAACATCAAAAAATAATCTACCAAAATCGAACAATTTATTAGGTAGTATCATAGTTATTCTGTGGTAATGTAGTCCACGTGAATCTATGATACATGTACAAATATATTGATTAAAAAACACATTCGATGAGAAAGGCAACTGTCAAAATAGCATTTTTTTTAAAAGCCCACGACTTAGGACAATTATTCTTAATGAAGGCTTTACAAAGTGACATTTTAAAAAAATAGTAACTATTTGCCTCTAGATGGCGTTGATGGAAAGAGAAGTGTAAAAATTGGCTTTTAAAAATAAACGGCCTGTACCAAAGAGGCAAATAAGCGTTCGCTGGCTGACATCTGGCCAAAGAGAAACATTTTAGGGTAACATCAGATTTGCCTGCCTACCTGAGTACTCTTCGAAGCTGAGTAAAAAAATCACATTGACACATACATTTTTATCAACGCCATCTTATCTATCGAGCATACAGTTTTTTGTCATTTTGAAAAACCCTAATTGAAAAACAGTTTGGTTAATATTTTTACAAAAATCCTCCGACTAAAAGTAATGAACATACTCTGTCAGCTTCATCATCAGACCCTGGACTTCGTCTCCCATTAGAGTACTCGTCAAAACAATAGGGATGACGACTACTGAATAAAATAACAAAATACTAATAAAAACCGTAAACATATTGAACTTTTAGAGTAGCTTGTATACCTCTTGGTTTTATATATTGCGTATTATTTGTTTTATTACCCTTCAAAGTTGGGCGGACAAGTCCATTTAAAAAGTTTAAAATATATTAAAATAAATAATACATTTAATTAATCCATAAAATTTATAGCAAATTTGTATAAGAAACAATTTTGATAAACACAATATTTAATATAGCTGCCAAACTTTCCTACGCGTTGCATACAAACACCTAGGCGTGACGTCATAACTAGGGTAGCCGTTAGTATGGAGCGTTTTCGGGTGAGTCCAATTTGTGTGCATTTTAAACTGTGATATCTCGGGCAGTTTTCACGCTAGCGAAATAATTATTTTACCAATGTTTCTTTTTTTGAGAGGTAATTTATGTAACATAAAATAAAAAAAAATTTCGTCATGCCTATTCTAACGAGCCCAAACACGATGGGGTTGTAGGTTTTATCATAGAATTCCTGTGGGCTTCTTCCGGCTTCATCATCAGATCAGCTCAATGACACCATAATATTGCATTGCTTTCCAGTTCTGACCTATTTTCAAAGTTTCAAGTCTCTAGGTCATCGGAAAGCTAGGATAAAATCGTTCGCAATATATATCTATAAATATTAGGTCTTTACTTATGAACTTGCCGATATTTTGTCACATACAGAGAAAATAATAACTTCTATGTTTTAAAACATTTAACAATATCTTGATTTACGTATGTCGAATTATGACCATGATAGTCAACTATCAGTAAAAATAAAGTCCTTTTTTTAAGCTTTCATAGCATTAAAAAAAGATCTTGAAAGTTACTCTTTTTTTTGTGAGCCAAAAAAGGGTGACCGGAGGGGTTGTAACTTAGCCAAAACTTATTTTTTTCGCTTATCGTAAATGGAATAGGTTAGCATAGTGTTCAAACATTAGTACATAAAAGTTTTGTTACAAGAGTGTTAACGGTTGTTAAATGAACAAAGAAAATGCTAGTATGAAAAATGCAACTTCTTGAAAATTCTCCATACAAATCGGCAATTTCATAGGTAAAGACCTACCCCCTTACTAATAAAGATTGTATAGCAGCTGCATAGTTACACAGTGTTTTGTCACTTTCTTTTTAATGTCAAATTCAAATTGTTTGACAGTGAGTAACCATTGTGTAACTATACATCTGCTATTCAATCTTTATTAGTAAGGGGGCTATTATATACGGTTACGAAAACCTGCTTATTTTTAATCATAATACAATTTTCACCAATATTTTAGACTAAAGCGTGTGGGCCGGAGAGTCGCATGCTTTTAAAACTTTAGGTCGCTATTGCGTTACATGAGCAACGAATGTGTTTGTAGCTGTTACAATAAATCACGTTCCAGACGGATTTAATCACGCCTCCCAACCAAGGTCACCTTGGTGGAAGCTTGATGGGGGCGTGGTTTCCATCCGTGGATTGTGTTGCGGCTACACGAGTTTACATCCAAGCGCCGCCAACTAGGGCTGCCAACCATACTATAATAATATGTCGTATTATACTATGTTTCGGGTCTGCGTGCTATATACTATTGAAGAAATATATAGTACGCAAAAATACTATATTTTCAACATCGATCGCTAAGAAACAAATGTTTCTTTTTTTTTAATTTGTGATCGTGAATTTTGACTGATTCTATAGCGTGTAGTGTATAGTCACACCATATAACAAATACTATGTGTATAGTGTATTGTATCTGAATTCTGAACGTATCTATCTGTCTTATTGCGTTCCAAACTTGTCAATATAAAATTGACAACTTAATTAAATCTTAATCCATGGACGAAATATATCTTAATCTTAACCATGGACGAATTTCTTTCATGTCTTAACTTAATCAGTAATACTGATACAATCGTAAGTAAGTTAAAAACGAGTTTTTAATTTACTTATATTTAATTAACTAGTATTTCGCCCTGGTGCGCGGGCTGCTGAAGCAGCCCGCGGGCATCGCCCTTTTGGGCTGTAAGTGGCGGATTTTGGGGAGTTGGACTGCAAATTGTGTGGGCAGTGTGGTGATGCGTAGTGAAAATGAATGCTCCATATTTTTTTCTTAAAACTGCTGGCTAATATTCAAATCATAGAGAAACTAATATACACGGTTTATTTTTAAGTAGGTATATCTAAAAATTTAATGAGTGTATCTCATCCCTATTCTAATCGAGTATGTACAGTTAAAAGTTTCAATCTCTTATATAAAAGTTAAGGGGTGACTGACAGACTATTGCCCAGCCCAAACCACACAAAATTATTTTAAGTGGTAAATATTAAACATTATTCAAACCCTAAAGGGGTTAATGGGGTTCAAACTTTTTGGAAACAATATAAAATAGACATTACGACTTGAAATTTCGTAGGATAACTTCTATAGATAAACAAATGATCAAACATGTATTTCGTAAATTTCTGAAAATCAACCCCTTAAAGGGGTAAAAAGCCCAACTTCGATATGGATGTCGTTATTGAGGTTTTATGGGATGTTGATTGCGAAAATGGCATTTATTTTAGTGTTACATTATTAAAAACCTAACAGAAAATGGCAGACTGAAACGGGGGTTCAAATTTTTTATGGAAAAATAATACGGGTTCGGGAACAGGAATGAGAACGTGAACAGGAATTAATAATATTTTAAATATGAAAGTTTAATGTTTGGATGTTTGTTACTCAATCACGTAAAACCGACTGAACGGATTAGGAATAGCACACAGATAGCTATATAGCCTGTGGTAAAACATGGATACTTTTTATCTCAGTCAAAGGTTTCATGGCGATTTTCCGAATGTCCACGCGGACGAAGTCGCGGGCAAAAGCTAGTATTTAATAATTGGTCAATATATTGAGGTTTGTTTATGTCTCAAAATTTTACTGATTTATGGATTTAGAGCTCATTCAACGCCCCCGGTATCTTTTGCCCCCATGGTGTTTGCCCCCGAGTTACATAGAAGTAATAATTTATTTCTTAGTGCAAATTCGGGGGCATATACTACGCCACTACGGGGGCAAAAGACACCGGGGGCGTAATCCACGAACCCGCGTATTCAAATGAGACTATCTTGTTTACCTACGTAAATCATGAAAAGAATGAATGTGTGCACGCATCTTACTATTTTTGTGAGTTTGCCGATTAATCAAGATTTTTTCCGATATTTTCGAAATATTATTTTTTTAATTTTTAACTTTTAACTGCACGTTTATATTCAGACACGTGGTCTGATATCTCTATTTCATTGAAGATATACCTACTTGAAAATTAACGGTGTAGTTACTATGTGAAAAATCAAATCAAATCAGGGAGTGCTAAGAATCCCTGGGTGCGGCTCGGCTACCATCAACCACGAAAACTGCACCTGGCAATCTACAAAACGCGCACACTGAGAACCGATACGAAGTTAACCGAGTTGGAAGAAGTTATTAGCAAGTTACACTGGGACATCATTGGTTTATTAAAGAGCCTGTCGAGCGGAATAAAGGCTCCTAAGTGTTCGCGAGAGATCTGAAAACTGACAACGGTCGCATCATTTCATCGAAGCTGAGGGAGATCGAGAGTTTCTATGGGCAGTTATATTCCACACAGACACCTGTTGAAAGCAAGGTTAAGGACATTGTCGAGGGCAGAACGCTAAACGCTCGGAAAAGTGAGATGATTTTGTTCTTTAAAAAGACTTCCCTCCTCTTAAAGAACTACAGACCCCTCTCACTGAGCCATGTTTATAAGTTGTTTTCGAGAGTCCTTACGAATTGTCTCGCTTGCAGGTTCGACCACACCCAACCTCCTCATCCATACGCTGCGGATGGTTATACAGAGGACCGAGGAGTATAACCTGCAACTTTGCTTGGCGGTCGTGGTCTATGAGAAAGCATTTGATTCAATAGAAACCTGGGCGGTGCTGCGATCTCTTTAAAGTTTCCAATTGCACCACTACAGGTAAATCGAGGTGTTGAGGTACTTAAACGAAAATGTCACCATGTGGATCCGAGTACAGAACCAGAGAACAAATCTTATTCAATTGCAGAGAGGTCTGAGACAGGGAGTTGTTATAATTCCGAATCTGTTTACAGCTGCGTTGGAGGACATCTTTAAACTCTTAAGACTGGAAAGGACTTAGCATCAACATTAATGGCCAGTCCAAATACACTTTCATTATGCCGATGATAAAATTCTTATGGCTGAGACATTGGAAGACGAACGCAATGCTCGAAGATCTCCGTATTGCTTCCCAAAGAGTGGATCTCAGGATTAACATGGATAAGACGAAAATCATGTCGAATGCCCATGTAGTGCCTGCTCTAGTTCAAGTTGGGATCGCTACACTTGAATTTGTTGACCATTACGTAAACCTTAGACAGGCAGTCCGGCTCAGTAAGTCCAACTTCGAGAAAGAGATTTCTCGTCGAACCCAATTCGGATGGGCAGCTTCGAAAAATCTTCGCATCCAATTTACCTCAGTGTCTCAAGACGAAAGTCTATGACCAGTGTGTGTGGCCAGTGATGACTTACGGTAGTGAAACGTGGTCGCTAACTATGGGTCTTATAAGGAGGCTCAAGGTCACCTAGCGTGCAACGGAGAGAGCCATGTTTGGCGTTTCCCTGCGTGATCGAATCAGAAATGAGGAGATCCGTAGGAGAACTAAAGTTACAGACATCACTCGAAGTATTGCTCAGCTGAAGTGGCAGTGGGCTGGACACGTAGCGAGAAAAACTACTTACTTGATGGAACGGAAACCAGTGGCGTCAACAACAACAAGTGGCACAAGATCACCAAACGTCTTGGAGCAATATCTTTCCTTTAATTACAAAAGGATAATATACCAGTGGATCAAAAACCGAAATTAAAATTTTTAGCATCTCGCGATTCGTGGTCGCAAAACCTTCGGTGATCTCTTTGTCCACCTCCTTAAAGCTAAGATCAAAACCTAAAATATCTGTGGCTGGGTTCCAATCGTTCGGTCTATTCAGAGGCCCCACTTCCTAAGTCAAAACCTCCTGCCTTATGAATCATAATCACGTCTTTCGGTGGTTGTGGTTCAATGCCGCCTTTCCGATCCCGCAAGCAAAGTGCATTGATTTGTCATTACAGGCGAGATGTAACGATTTGATAGGGAACCTCCACGCTTTTCACGGATTTGAATCTGGACTTCCACTTTTAATATTTTTTCTAAGAGTTTTCTAGATCCAAATACTTTTTCATACATTATACTATGCGCCTCTACAACTGCTCCTTTTCGGTAATAAGAATGTGGCGGTACCTGAAAAATAAACCTCATTTTCAATTCCAGAGTTGCTATTAGTATTATTTTTATAACCTTATTTAAAATTTTTTTTGACATTAAGTATTAATTAGAATTTTACATAGCTTTTGTAATGATACTGTTATTTTAATTCTGACATAGCTTCTGTAATGCTACTTACTGTCTTTTTTCAAATATATCTTTTTTCATATGGTAGACATGTAACGGTACAATTTAATTTTAAGACCATTATTTTACCACATGTTTATGCAAATAAACAATTTGATTTGATTTTATTTGGCAAAATCTAATGGTTTTTGATAAAAATATTTAAAAATGACGCTATTTCTATTATTCTCGTTTTTGGGGTAAATCTCGAAAAGTACCATGAAGATGGGTATTAATGGGTTTATTTACAAAGTAAAACTCATTGCTATGTTGCATAAATCGTCGATACATGCCAACTTTCTCAAGTGTCGCAAACTGCCTCAAAATAGCCTTAAAATATTAAAAAAAAATATAAAATTTTAAAAATTGCCGCAACCGCGTCCGCCCTATTGATTTTTCTATTGGAAATAATTTTCCTATAGGTGTATTGCAGCATTCTACGTTCGATTTTATTTCTAACTTGCACCCAACCGCCCGCCGCTATAGGACTTGAAAAACGGTATCACAGAAATGACTTTTTCCTTAGCAGTTTGCAGGGTTTCCAGACATTGTCAACCAAAATACCAA
The DNA here is from genome assembly GCA_943789525.1 of Agriphila geniculea. Taxonomy (NCBI): domain Eukaryota; kingdom Metazoa; phylum Arthropoda; class Insecta; order Lepidoptera; family Crambidae; genus Agriphila; species Agriphila geniculea. Next base: position 12,054,810 of record OX038882.1, on the reverse strand, counting down.
AATGTCATTTGTATACACACACTCGAAACTCTCACTAAAAATTCCAAAAAAGTAGTTGATTCAGTTTTTTGCATTTTGGAGTAAATTTTGAAAATTACCCTAAAATCTGGTAAAATAATTCTTCCACTCTATGCATTGTATCCTACCTACAACTGTTCTAAAAACCTCAAAACGAACCAGTGTTGCCACCTTAACAAAAATCGACTTTAAAATGGCATGTTTTCGTACCTCAAACAAAATGGCCCCTACAACATGCGCAATCTTAAATTTTTAAAATTTTTCCTAGTTTGGTAAAAACAAAGTGTTCTTGTGGTGAAACGGTAACAATCTTTTTCTCAAACCAAGCAATACTTCAGAGCTGTGGCCCCGCGATTTGGGATCCAAAAAACTATTTTTTATAAAACTCTCCAGCGCGGCCGCCATTTTGTTTTTGTCATTTTTTTATTTTCAATGACAAAATGTAAGTATTAACAAAATCAGTTGGAAACAAGAAAACAAAAATGGTTCAAACTTTGCCGCAGCCGCCATTTTGTTTTTCCCAAATGTCATATTTTTTCCCCAGTTCGACTGGGGTTTTGCATATTTCCTCTAAACATCATTGGACCCTTTTCCACCTCCTTCTGGGAGAACAGTTATGTCTATCAGTGAGTCTCATACTCACTGATAGACATAAGTGGTAATTAAAAATGAATGTCTTGTCTTGTCTGAGGGCGTCCCACACTACGTTTGCCACTACGCGGTCTCCACTCAAGAACTCGTCTGCCCCAGCAGCCTTCGGTTCTATGGCTAATATGGCCGGCCCACTGCCACTTAAGCTTGCTAATCCAGTGGGCTGTGTCGATAACTTTATTTCTCTGTCGGATCACCTCGTTTCGGACCCGATCTCTTAGAGAAACTCCAAACAATAGCCCATTCCATAGTTCGCTGCGCGACTTTAAGTTTGTGAACCAGCCCTACAAAGAGTGTCCACGTTTCGGCTTCGTATGTCATGACAGGCAGGACGCACTGGTTGCAGACTTTCGTCTTAAGACTCTGTGGAATAGGCGACTCAAAGACACGAAATTTCTTATAAGCCGCCCAGCCCAGCTATATCCTTCTGTTGGCCTCTGTCTCGAAGTTGTTTCTACCCAATTGCAATGTTTGCCCGAGGTAGACATATTTCGTAACAACCTCAAGAGGACTACCTTGTACTGCAATCGGTCCTGCAATTACATGTTCGTTAAACATAACCTTGGTTTTGTCCAAGTTCATCCGAAGACCGATGCGTAGAGAGGAATCAGCATGTATTGTAGATCTTGCAACGTTTCGGCCACAATGACGATGTCGTCCGCAAATCGCAAGTGTGATATGTATTTGCCGTTAATGTTAATACCGCGTCCTTTCCAGTCCAGTGTTCTAAACATATCCTCCAATGCATTTGTGAACAATTTGGGGGAGATTGAGGGGATATGATAACATCCCCTTGTCTCACACCTCGATGCAAGGGGATATGCTCAGTCTGCTGGTTCTGCAGTTGGACCGCCATGGTTGGGGCATTGTAGAGACATCTCCACACTTGGATATATCGCCAATTGACTTGGCATCGTTGCAGGGATTTTAAAACAGCCCAGGTTTCGACAGAATCAAATGCCTTCTCATAGTCCACAAATGCTAAGCTCAAAGGCTGGTTATACTCTTCGGACTTCTTTATAAGCTGCCGCACTCTAAAGATGTGGTCTATGGTGCCGTATCCTGCTCGAAACCCGGCCTGCTCCGGGGGTTGAAATTGGTCGAGTCTTTGCGCAAGGCGATTTGTGATGACTCTTGAAAACAGCTTGTAGACGTGGCTCAGGAGCGAAATGGGTCGGTAGTTCTTCAGTAAGCTCTTATCTCCTTTTTTGAAGAACAGGACAACGACACTCCTACTCCACGGCTCCGGAGTTCTCCCATCAAAGAGAACGGCGTTAAAGATATTTTGGAGCTCCTTTAATACAGGTTTTCCGCCTGCTTTCAGGAGTTCAGATGTAACTGGGGCTTTTCCGTTTTTAAGCTGTCTACGAGCCATCTTAATTTCACACAGGCTGATTTCGGCAAGTCTTCGGTAAAGTGGCGGGTCAATGTGGCTCGGGGTCCTCATTTTCGGGATCAAGTCGAGATGCATGCGAAGCGTACAACTGGCTATAGAAGTTTTCAATTTCCAAAAGAACCTCCGGCTTCGAAGCTACGACGACTCCACTGGCCGTAGTCAACTTTGTCAAGTGACTTCTCCCAAGAGACTGGACAAATACTTTCGATCCCCAGCGTGTATTGGAGCATCGGAGATCGTAGCGCACCAGTTTACCAATCTCTTTGTTGGGAGCCTGTTGTTCGGACGAAGTGACAGGTGGGACTTCACGTCGCTTCTTTATGAGCCTAAGAGTTTCTTCCGAAAACTTCTTCTTCAGCCTTTGCGCTGATTTTCGCAAAATTTTGTGCCCTCTTCCCTGAGTATTCCAACCACATTTTCGAGGGCCCGGTTGACGTCAACAGCATTTGTGGTTTCCACGGCAACGAATCGGTTTTCCAGGACCCTATGATGGTTTGGAGCAGGTTAGGACGGAGCCTGGACTTCATCAAGCGAGCGCGTTCAAGCTTAACCTCAATATTCAGAGAGCCTCGGACAAGTCGGTGATCGCTGCCAGTATTAAACTTATTGATCACTGGGACATCTCTGAATATAATATGTTCTTTATCCGCCATGATGAAGTCGATCTCATTTTTTGACCTACCATCGGGGATACGCCACGTCCACTTTCTTTGGAGCTGTTTCTTGAAGAAAGAACTCATCACGAAAAGCCCCTTTTTCTCAAGAAAGTTGACAAGCATTTGCCCCCTGTGGTTTCTGCACCCAAAACCATGGGATTCTACTACAGATTCGTCGTGATTCTGTACTCCCACTTTAGCGTTGAAGTCCCCCATAACAACGTTGAAGTATGCCTTGGTAGAGTTGGTAGTGAAGTGTAAGGCCTTGGATATGTCTCCAAACATATCTTCCACTTCATCGTCCGAGTAAGTCCGAGTGCGTAAACCTGCACAACCTTGAGGCTACCTCTCGGTTAGCTTGAACACGAGTGGCTGCTGAAGCAGCCCGCGGGCATCGCCCTTTTGGGCTGTAAGTGGCGGATTTTGGGGAGTTGGACTGCAAATTGTGTGGGCAGTGTGGTGATGCGTAGTGAAAATGAATGCTCCATATTTTTTTCTTAAAACTGCTGGCTAATATTCAAATCATAGAGAAACTAATATACACGGTTTATTTTTAAGTAGGTATATCTAAAAATTTAATGAGTGTATCTCATCCCTATTCTAATCGAGTATGTACAGTTAAAAGTTTCAATCTCTTATATAAAAGTTAAGGGGTGACTGACAGACTATTGCCCAGCCCAAACCACACAAAATTATTTTAAGTGGTAAATATTAAACATTATTCAAACCCTAAAGGGGTTAATGGGGTTCAAACTTTTTGGAAACAATATAAAATAGACATTACGACTTGAAATTTCGTAGGATAACTTCTATAGATAAACAAATGATCAAACATGTATTTCGTAAATTTCTGAAAATCAACCCCTTAAAGGGGTAAAAAGCCCAACTTCGATATGGATGTCGTTATTGAGGTTTTATGGGATGTTGATTGCGAAAATGGCATTTATTTTAGTGTTACATTATTAAAAACCTAACAGAAAATGGCAGACTGAAACGGGGGTTCAAATTTTTTATGGAAAAATAATACGGGTTCGGGAACAGGAATGAGAACGTGAACAGGAATTAATAATATTTTAAATATGAAAGTTTAATGTTTGGATGTTTGTTACTCAATCACGTAAAACCGACTGAACGGATTAGGAATAGCACACAGATAGCTATATAGCCTGTGGTAAAACATGGATACTTTTTATCTCAGTCAAAGGTTTCATGGCGATTTTCCGAATGTCCACGCGGACGAAGTCGCGGGCAAAAGCTAGTATTTAATAATTGGTCAATATATTGAGGTTTGTTTATGTCTCAAAATTTTACTGATTTATGGATTTAGAGCTCATTCAACGCCCCCGGTATCTTTTGCCCCCATGGTGTTTGCCCCCGAGTTACATAGAAGTAATAATTTATTTCTTAGTGCAAATTCGGGGGCATATACTACGCCACTACGGGGGCAAAAGACACCGGGGGCGTAATCCACGAACCCGCGTATTCAAATGAGACTATCTTGTTTACCTACGTAAATCATGAAAAGAATGAATGTGTGCACGCATCTTACTATTTTTGTGAGTTTGCCGATTAATCAAGATTTTTTCCGATATTTTCGAAATATTATTTTTTTAATTTTTAACTTTTAACTGCACGTTTATATTCAGACACGTGGTCTGATATCTCTATTTCATTGAAGATATACCTACTTGAAAATTAACGGTGTAGTTACTATGTGAAAAATCAAATCAAATCAGGGAGTGCTAAGAATCCCTGGGTGCGGCTCGGCTACCATCAACCACGAAAACTGCACCTGGCAATCTACAAAACGCGCACACTGAGAACCGATACGAAGTTAACCGAGTTGGAAGAAGTTATTAGCAAGTTACACTGGGACATCATTGGTTTATTAAAGAGCCTGTCGAGCGGAATAAAGGCTCCTAAGTGTTCGCGAGAGATCTGAAAACTGACAACGGTCGCATCATTTCATCGAAGCTGAGGGAGATCGAGAGTTTCTATGGGCAGTTATATTCCACACAGACACCTGTTGAAAGCAAGGTTAAGGACATTGTCGAGGGCAGAACGCTAAACGCTCGGAAAAGTGAGATGATTTTGTTCTTTAAAAAGACTTCCCTCCTCTTAAAGAACTACAGACCCCTCTCACTGAGCCATGTTTATAAGTTGTTTTCGAGAGTCCTTACGAATTGTCTCGCTTGCAGGTTCGACCACACCCAACCTCCTCATCCATACGCTGCGGATGGTTATACAGAGGACCGAGGAGTATAACCTGCAACTTTGCTTGGCGGTCGTGGTCTATGAGAAAGCATTTGATTCAATAGAAACCTGGGCGGTGCTGCGATCTCTTTAAAGTTTCCAATTGCACCACTACAGGTAAATCGAGGTGTTGAGGTACTTAAACGAAAATGTCACCATGTGGATCCGAGTACAGAACCAGAGAACAAATCTTATTCAATTGCAGAGAGGTCTGAGACAGGGAGTTGTTATAATTCCGAATCTGTTTACAGCTGCGTTGGAGGACATCTTTAAACTCTTAAGACTGGAAAGGACTTAGCATCAACATTAATGGCCAGTCCAAATACACTTTCATTATGCCGATGATAAAATTCTTATGGCTGAGACATTGGAAGACGAACGCAATGCTCGAAGATCTCCGTATTGCTTCCCAAAGAGTGGATCTCAGGATTAACATGGATAAGACGAAAATCATGTCGAATGCCCATGTAGTGCCTGCTCTAGTTCAAGTTGGGATCGCTACACTTGAATTTGTTGACCATTACGTAAACCTTAGACAGGCAGTCCGGCTCAGTAAGTCCAACTTCGAGAAAGAGATTTCTCGTCGAACCCAATTCGGATGGGCAGCTTCGAAAAATCTTCGCATCCAATTTACCTCAGTGTCTCAAGACGAAAGTCTATGACCAGTGTGTGTGGCCAGTGATGACTTACGGTAGTGAAACGTGGTCGCTAACTATGGGTCTTATAAGGAGGCTCAAGGTCACCTAGCGTGCAACGGAGAGAGCCATGTTTGGCGTTTCCCTGCGTGATCGAATCAGAAATGAGGAGATCCGTAGGAGAACTAAAGTTACAGACATCACTCGAAGTATTGCTCAGCTGAAGTGGCAGTGGGCTGGACACGTAGCGAGAAAAACTACTTACTTGATGGAACGGAAACCAGTGGCGTCAACAACAACAAGTGGCACAAGATCACCAAACGTCTTGGAGCAATATCTTTCCTTTAATTACAAAAGGATAATATACCAGTGGATCAAAAACCGAAATTAAAATTTTTAGCATCTCGCGATTCGTGGTCGCAAAACCTTCGGTGATCTCTTTGTCCACCTCCTTAAAGCTAAGATCAAAACCTAAAATATCTGTGGCTGGGTTCCAATCGTTCGGTCTATTCAGAGGCCCCACTTCCTAAGTCAAAACCTCCTGCCTTATGAATCATAATCACGTCTTTCGGTGGTTGTGGTTCAATGCCGCCTTTCCGATCCCGCAAGCAAAGTGCATTGATTTGTCATTACAGGCGAGATGTAACGATTTGATAGGGAACCTCCACGCTTTTCACGGATTTGAATCTGGACTTCCACTTTTAATATTTTTTCTAAGAGTTTTCTAGATCCAAATACTTTTTCATACATTATACTATGCGCCTCTACAACTGCTCCTTTTCGGTAATAAGAATGTGGCGGTACCTGAAAAATAAACCTCATTTTCAATTCCAGAGTTGCTATTAGTATTATTTTTATAACCTTATTTAAAATTTTTTTTGACATTAAGTATTAATTAGAATTTTACATAGCTTTTGTAATGATACTGTTATTTTAATTCTGACATAGCTTCTGTAATGCTACTTACTGTCTTTTTTCAAATATATCTTTTTTCATATGGTAGACATGTAACGGTACAATTTAATTTTAAGACCATTATTTTACCACATGTTTATGCAAATAAACAATTTGATTTGATTTTATTTGGCAAAATCTAATGGTTTTTGATAAAAATATTTAAAAATGACGCTATTTCTATTATTCTCGTTTTTGGGGTAAATCTCGAAAAGTACCATGAAGATGGGTATTAATGGGTTTATTTACAAAGTAAAACTCATTGCTATGTTGCATAAATCGTCGATACATGCCAACTTTCTCAAGTGTCGCAAACTGCCTCAAAATAGCCTTAAAATATTAAAAAAAAATATAAAATTTTAAAAATTGCCGCAACCGCGTCCGCCCTATTGATTTTTCTATTGGAAATAATTTTCCTATAGGTGTATTGCAGCATTCTACGTTCGATTTTATTTCTAACTTGCACCCAACCGCCCGCCGCTATAGGACTTGAAAAACGGTATCACAGAAATGACTTTTTCCTTAGCAGTTTGCAGGGTTTCCAGACATTGTCAACCAAAATACCAAAATGTCATTTGTATACACACACTCGAAACTCTCACTAAAAATTCCAAAAAAGTAGTTGATTCAGTTTTTTGCATTTTGGAGTAAATTTTGAAAATTACCCTAAAATCTGGTAAAATAATTCTTCCACTCTATGCATTGTATCCTACCTACAACTGTTCTAAAAACCTCAAAACGAACCAGTGTTGCCACCTTAACAAAAATCGACTTTAAAATGGCATGTTTTCGTACCTCAAACAAAATGGCCCCTACAACATGCGCAATCTTAAATTTTTAAAATTTTTCCTAGTTTGGTAAAAACAAAGTGTTCTTGTGGTGAAACGGTAACAATCTTTTTCTCAAACCAAGCAATACTTCAGAGCTGTGGCCCCGCGATTTGGGATCCAAAAAACTATTTTTTATAAAACTCTCCAGCGCGGCCGCCATTTTGTTTTTGTCATTTTTTTATTTTCAATGACAAAATGTAAGTATTAACAAAATCAGTTGGAAACAAGAAAACAAAAATGGTTCAAACTTTGCCGCAGCCGCCATTTTGTTTTTCCCAAATGTCATATTTTTTCCCCAGTTCGACTGGGGTTTTGCATATTTCCTCTAAACATCATTGGACCCTTTTCCACCTCCTTCTGGGAGAACAGTTATGTCTATCAGTGAGTCTCATACTCACTGATAGACATAAGTGGTAATTAAAAATGAATGTCTTGTCTTGTCTGAGGGCGTCCCACACTACGTTTGCCACTACGCGGTCTCCACTCAAGAACTCGTCTGCCCCAGCAGCCTTCGGTTCTATGGCTAATATGGCCGGCCCACTGCCACTTAAGCTTGCTAATCCAGTGGGCTGTGTCGATAACTTTATTTCTCTGTCGGATCACCTCGTTTCGGACCCGATCTCTTAGAGAAACTCCAAACAATAGCCCATTCCATAGTTCGCTGCGCGACTTTAAGTTTGTGAACCAGCCCTACAAAGAGTGTCCACGTTTCGGCTTCGTATGTCATGACAGGCAGGACGCACTGGTTGCAGACTTTCGTCTTAAGACTCTGTGGAATAGGCGACTCAAAGACACGAAATTTCTTATAAGCCGCCCAGCCCAGCTATATCCTTCTGTTGGCCTCTGTCTCGAAGTTGTTTCTACCCAATTGCAATGTTTGCCCGAGGTAGACATATTTCGTAACAACCTCAAGAGGACTACCTTGTACTGCAATCGGTCCTGCAATTACATGTTCGTTAAACATAACCTTGGTTTTGTCCAAGTTCATCCGAAGACCGATGCGTAGAGAGGAATCAGCATGTATTGTAGATCTTGCAACGTTTCGGCCACAATGACGATGTCGTCCGCAAATCGCAAGTGTGATATGTATTTGCCGTTAATGTTAATACCGCGTCCTTTCCAGTCCAGTGTTCTAAACATATCCTCCAATGCATTTGTGAACAATTTGGGGGAGATTGAGGGGATATGATAACATCCCCTTGTCTCACACCTCGATGCAAGGGGATATGCTCAGTCTGCTGGTTCTGCAGTTGGACCGCCATGGTTGGGGCATTGTAGAGACATCTCCACACTTGGATATATCGCCAATTGACTTGGCATCGTTGCAGGGATTTTAAAACAGCCCAGGTTTCGACAGAATCAAATGCCTTCTCATAGTCCACAAATGCTAAGCTCAAAGGCTGGTTATACTCTTCGGACTTCTTTATAAGCTGCCGCACTCTAAAGATGTGGTCTATGGTGCCGTATCCTGCTCGAAACCCGGCCTGCTCCGGGGGTTGAAATTGGTCGAGTCTTTGCGCAAGGCGATTTGTGATGACTCTTGAAAACAGCTTGTAGACGTGGCTCAGGAGCGAAATGGGTCGGTAGTTCTTCAGTAAGCTCTTATCTCCTTTTTTGAAGAACAGGACAACGACACTCCTACTCCACGGCTCCGGAGTTCTCCCATCAAAGAGAACGGCGTTAAAGATATTTTGGAGCTCCTTTAATACAGGTTTTCCGCCTGCTTTCAGGAGTTCAGATGTAACTGGGGCTTTTCCGTTTTTAAGCTGTCTACGAGCCATCTTAATTTCACACAGGCTGATTTCGGCAAGTCTTCGGTAAAGTGGCGGGTCAATGTGGCTCGGGGTCCTCATTTTCGGGATCAAGTCGAGATGCATGCGAAGCGTACAACTGGCTATAGAAGTTTTCAATTTCCAAAAGAACCTCCGGCTTCGAAGCTACGACGACTCCACTGGCCGTAGTCAACTTTGTCAAGTGACTTCTCCCAAGAGACTGGACAAATACTTTCGATCCCCAGCGTGTATTGGAGCATCGGAGATCGTAGCGCACCAGTTTACCAATCTCTTTGTTGGGAGCCTGTTGTTCGGACGAAGTGACAGGTGGGACTTCACGTCGCTTCTTTATGAGCCTAAGAGTTTCTTCCGAAAACTTCTTCTTCAGCCTTTGCGCTGATTTTCGCAAAATTTTGTGCCCTCTTCCCTGAGTATTCCAACCACATTTTCGAGGGCCCGGTTGACGTCAACAGCATTTGTGGTTTCCACGGCAACGAATCGGTTTTCCAGGACCCTATGATGGTTTGGAGCAGGTTAGGACGGAGCCTGGACTTCATCAAGCGAGCGCGTTCAAGCTTAACCTCAATATTCAGAGAGCCTCGGACAAGTCGGTGATCGCTGCCAGTATTAAACTTATTGATCACTGGGACATCTCTGAATATAATATGTTCTTTATCCGCCATGATGAAGTCGATCTCATTTTTTGACCTACCATCGGGGATACGCCACGTCCACTTTCTTTGGAGCTGTTTCTTGAAGAAAGAACTCATCACGAAAAGCCCCTTTTTCTCAAGAAAGTTGACAAGCATTTGCCCCCTGTGGTTTCTGCACCCAAAACCATGGGATTCTACTACAGATTCGTCGTGATTCTGTACTCCCACTTTAGCGTTGAAGTCCCCCATAACAACGTTGAAGTATGCCTTGGTAGAGTTGGTAGTGAAGTGTAAGGCCTTGGATATGTCTCCAAACATATCTTCCACTTCATCGTCCGAGTAAGTCCGAGTGCGTAAACCTGCACAACCTTGAGGCTACCTCTCGGTTAGCTTGAACACGAGGTACGCAACTCTATTGGACACACTCGACACTTCTACATTGTTGTCGCAGAGGGCTTTATGTACCAGGAACCCTACGCCACCCTGTGATAGCTGGTCTCCCTCTCGGAAATACAGAAGGTGGCCCGATTCAAGGGTCACAGTATCCTCCCCCTCTCTTCGGACTTCGCTGAGCCCAAGAATGTGCCACTTTATCCTTCCGAATTCCTCCTCGAGTTGCGCCAGGTGCTCGTCGATGTTTTATTGCGGCCTTCCGTAACCCGGGGATTCTTCGCAGCCCCTGTTCTGCCATTACTGTGACCACCGCCATGATCAGGAATAGCAGGGTGGCCGGGAACTGGGGGCCGTGGTCTATTTTGTGTCGCCATTAGGAGTGTTTGCCCATAATTGCCACGCTGGGAATGCGGGTTGGCAGTCACAGTGCATAGCTAATCGCACCGGTGTCACTGCTGCCTGCCACCGGTCGGTCGCCAGAGCCTCGTTCGTAAGCCAGCAGGGTGCACCGCGAGCAGGAGAAGTTGGCTTGGGCTCTGAATGATGTTATTTGGAGCCCCTGGCACCCACTTTTAATTATTTTTTTAGTTTTCTAAATTTTAAATACTTTTTGGGGTATATTTAAAAAAATAACCCTGAAAATGAGTATTTATTTACAGAGCACAACTCCTTGAATATTTAAAAAATGTATAAAATTTACAAAATGGCAGCCACCGCGTCCGCCATAAAGATTTTTCTATTGTTTACATTTTTTCTATATTAAGCAGCATTATACTGCTGCGTGCGATTACGTTTTGATTTTCTTTCTCACTTGCACCCAGCCGCCGCAATAGGACTTGAGAAAAAAGGGTATCTCGAAAATGTCTTTTTCCTTAGCAGTTTCCAGGGTTGCCAGACGTTGTCAACCAAAATACCAAAAAGTCATTTGTATATAGACAATACATTAACCCTCATAACCGAAATTCCAAAAAAAGACGTTATTTCACTTTTCTGCATTTTTGAATTGGGGTAAAAATATTCTGCCAGTCATAGATATTATATCAATACCTACAACTGTAGGCTGATTGTCTAACTTTGTTGCAATCAACGTTGACAGAAATCGCAGTGACATTGCTGATTTAGTAAGAACCAATGAGACAACTATCTTACTTAAAGCAGCAATGCAACTGCGATTTTAATCGATTTCAATCGAGAATTGTTAGCAACAGCCTTACGTAATTCGGGGTCTGGTCTATGAACTTCAATACGCTCCAGTGTTGCCATCTGGAAGAATATCGACTTTAAAAATGGCATATTTTCGTACCTCAAACAAAATGGCCACTACAACAGCAGCCACTCTTGTAAGTTTGAAAAAAATCAGTAGGAAAACAAATAGTTACAGTCCTCGCTACAACCGCCATTTTGTTTTTCCTAAATGTCATAGGGCGCATTCTGGCAGACAAATCTTTAAGTCATCGATCGCCATAGAGTACATTTTAACCATGGAAAGTAAAATAGTGAACATTCTATATAAATTACTTTCCATGTTTAAAAACTACTCTGTGGCGGTCGATGACTCAAAGATTTGTCTGGCAGAATGCGCCCACTATTTTTCCCCAGTTCGATTGGGGTTTATCACATTTTCCCCAAACATCATTCTACCTTATTCCACCTCCTTCTGGGACAACAATTATGTCTATCAGTCAATGAGTAAGTGATATTTAATTTTTCCTCAGTTCGATTTGGGTTTTGCACATTTTCCCCAAATATCCTTATCAGGGTGACCATTTGTGGCAGATTTCTGCCATTTGGGCAGATTTAAAGCCTAAATTTTAGCTGTGGCAGACTAATCTGACGTTTTGGCAGATTTCAAGGAAAAATTGTTATTTTTTAAATACACTTGCATAGATTAGTATCTTTGTAACTGATCGAGGTTCAATATTACAATGTGCTCAGTCATATAGTGCACAAACAAAGAATGTGAATCCAGGCTCAAATCAAACATATCTTAAAAAATAATAATAAAATCTGAAAAAGGTGTTGGTTTTCAAATCATTTTTTATTATTTTGCATTAAAAATAAACTATCAGTCCATCTAAACACAATATAATATCGCATGTTATAGCGTTTTATCGACACTCAGCAATCAAAATCCATTGTCATTTGACAGTTTAAAGTGATAAATCGCTACATCATGAGTGATTTTTTGTATGTGGCATATTTCTGGCATATTTTGGAGTCGGGTTTGGCAGATTTTGGTAGAGTTTTTGCCAGGGTCGGGCAGATTTGCCATTTTTGAGATGGTCACCCTGATCCTTATACCCTTTTTCACCACCTTCTGGGAGAACAATTAATTCAATTAGTGAGTGAGTCAGTCAGTATACTATGTGAGTGGTAATTGAACTATATAATTCTGGGTTTTCTGTGATTTTGTATGGCGGCCATTTTGCTTTTCCGCCATTTTGAATTTTTTTTCCTCGCTTCAGGCTTTGCTAAGAGTCTTGTACAACTTTAGTTTGAGCACCATCTACTTATGTAGTACCATTTTGGCAGGCAGTACCCCGTCATGAGGATCTTGACCTGGACTTCACTTTTAGTTTTTTTTTCTGATAGTTTTCTAAATTCTGAATACTTTTTCCATACATTGTACCTTTCTACAACAGGCGCCATCTTGATTTTTTTTAAATTCCCAGTTTGGTAAAAATTGAGAGTTATTGTATCGAAACGGTAAAAATATAATTCTCAAACCAAGCAATACTTTAAAGCTGTGGCCCCGCGTTTTGCTGTTCAAAAATAGATCTTTTTCAAATTTTTTCGGCGCGGCCACCATTTTGTTCTTGATTTTTTTTCCATTTTTCTAAATCTTATATATCAAAATCTACCGCTCTTTTAAGTTTGAACAAAATCTGTTGGAAAACAAATAGTTACAGTCCTTGCCACAACCGCCATTTTGTTTTTCCTAAATGTCATAATTTTTCCCCAGTTCGATTGGGGTTTTGCACATTTTCCCCAAATTTCATTCTGCCTTTTTCCAGCTCCATCTGAGAGAACAATTATGTCTATCAGTCAGTGAGTAAGTGGTATTTAATTTTTCCCCAGTTAGATTGGGGTATTGCACATTTTCCCCAAATGTCATTATAAAGTTTTTCACCACCTTCTGGGAGAACAATTAATTCAATCAGTGAGTGAGTCAATCAGTATGTGAATGTAATCAAACTACATAATTCTGGGATTTCTGTAATTTTGTATGGCGGCCATTTTGCTTTACCGCCATTTTGAATTATTTTCCATGCTTCAGGATTTGCTAAGAGTCCTTTACAACTTTAGTTTGAGCACCATCTACCTATGTTGTACCATTTTGGCAGGCAGTACCCCGTCATGAGGATCTTGACCTAGACTTCCACTTTTAATTTTTTTCTGTTATTTTTCTAAATTTTAAATACATTTTCTTTTCATTGTACCCCTCTACAAACGCTCCTTTTTTGTAATAAAATATTTAATTCTGGGTTTTCTGCAATTTTGTATGGCCGCCATTTTGAATTTCCGCCATTTTGAATTTTTTTTCCTCGCTTTAGGATCTGCTTAGAGTCTTGTACAACTTTAGTTTGAGCACCATCTACCTATGTAGTACCATTTTGGCGGGCAGTACCCCGTCATGAGGATCTTGACCTGGACTTCACTTTTAGTTTTTTTTTCTGATAGTTTTCTAAATTATGAATACTTTTTCCATACATTGTACCTTTCTACAACAGGCGCCATCTTGATTTTTTTTAAATTCCCAGTTTGGTAAAAATTGAGAGTTATTGTATCGAAACGGTAAAAATATAATTCTCAAACCAAGCAATACTTTAAAGCTGTGGCCCCGCGTTTTGCTGTTCAAAAATAGATCTTTTTCAAATTTTTTCGGCGCGGCCACCATTTTGTTCTTGATTTTTTTTCCATTTTTCTAAATCTTATATATCAAAATCTACCGCTCTTTTAAGTTTGAACAAAATCTGTTGGAAAACAAATAGTTACAGTCCTTGCCACAACCGCCATTTTGTTTTTCCTAAATGTCATAATTTTTCCCCAGTTCGATTGGGGTTTTGCACATTTTCCCCAAATTTCATTCTGCCTTTTTCCAGCTCCATCTGAGAGAACAATTATGTCTATCAGTCAGTGAGTAAGTGGTATTTAATTTTTCCCCAGTTAGATTGGGGTATTGCACATTTTCCCCAAATGTCATTATAAAGTTTTTCACCACCTTCTGGGAGAACAATTAATTCAATCAGTGAGTGAGTCAATCAGTATGTGAATGTAATCAAACTACATAATTCTGGGATTTCTGTAATTTTGTATGGCGGCCATTTTGCTTTACCGCCATTTTGAATTATTTTCCATGCTTCAGGATTTGCTAAGAGTCCTTTACAACTTTAGTTTGAGCACCATCTACCTATGTTGTACCATTTTGGCAGGCAGTACCCCGTCATGAGGATCTTGACCTAGACTTCCACTTTTAATTTTTTTCTGTTATTTTTCTAAATTTTAAATACATTTTCTTTTCATTGTACCCCTCTACAAACGCTCCTTTTTTGTAATAAAATATTTAATTCTGGGTTTTCTGCAATTTTGTATGGCCGCCATTTTGAATTTCCGCCATTTTGAATTTTTTTTCCTCGCTTTAGGATCTGCTTAGAGTCTTGTACAACTTTAGTTTGAGCACCATCTACCTATGTAGTACCATTTTGGCGGGCAGTACCCCGTCATGAGGATCTTGACCTGGACTTCCACTTTTAATTTTTTTTCTGATGGTTTTTTAAATTCTGAATACTTTTTCCATACATTGTACTCCTCTAAAAATGCTCCTTTTTGGTAATAAAAATGTGGTGGTACTTGGAAAATTAACCTACTTTCAATTTCAGTGTTGCCATCTTTTCGATATAAAAATAGTCAAATGTCATTAATATTGGCAAAATGTAATGGTTTTTGATAAAAAATATTTAAAAATGCCACTATTTCTATTTTTCATATTTTTGGGGTAAATCTCGAAAAGTACCCTAAAATTGGGTAATTTTTTTTTACAGGCCATTACTCCTTAATACGTTGCATAATTCGTCAATACATGTCAACTTTCTCAAGCATCGCAAACTGCCTCAAAATAGCCTTACAATATTTAAAAAAGGTATAAAATTTACAAAATGGCCGCCACCGCGTCCGCCATGTTGATTTTTCTTTAGTTCATATTTTTCCTATATTTTGCAGCATATACTGCGTGCAATGACGTTTTGATTTGCTTTCTCACTTGCACCCAGCCGCCGCAATAGGATTTGAAAAAAGGGTATCTCGAAAATACCTTTTTCTTCAACAGGTTTCAGGGTTGCCAGACGTTGTCAACCAAAATACCAAAAAGTCATTTATATACAGACCATACACAAGACCTCATACTCAAAATTTAAAAAAAGTGGTTATTTCACTTTTTTGCATTTTTGGGTAAATCTCAAAAGTTACCCCGAAATGGGGTAAAAATATTCTATTAATCAATACATTGTATCTATACCTACAGCCGTTCTATAAACCTCAAAACGTTCCGGTGTTGCCATCTGGAAGAAAATCGACTTTAAAAATGGCGTGTTTTCGTACCCCAAATAAAATGGCCTCCGCAACAGGCGCCATCTTGAATTTTTAAAAAGTTTCCCCGATTAGTAAAATTTAAGGGTAATTGTGGTGAAATAGTAAAGTTTTTTTTCTTAAATCAAACAACACTTCAGTGTTGTGGCCCCGCGGTTTGGGGTCCAAAAATCAAATTTTTCAAAACTGCTCAGCGTGGCCGCCATTTTGTTTTTTATTTTTTTTCTCATTTTTCTCAATTTTAAATGTTAAAATCTACCACTCTTGTAAGTTTGAACAAAATCGGTTGGAAAACAAAAAAGTTACAAACTTCGCCACAGCCGCCATCTTGTTTTTCCCAAATGTCATAATTTTTCCCCAGTTAGATTGGGGTACTGAACATTTTCCCCAAACATTGTTATACCCTTTTCCATCTCCTTCTGGGAGAACAATCATGTCAATGAGTCAGTGAGTGGTAATCGAGCTATTATATATATATTTAATTAATATTGATGGTAGAAAATAATATGAGACTTTTATTTTGATTCATGATTGTTTTATTTATGGTTTATGATTTTGACCAAAACATTGTTCAAAAATGCAAAAAGTTCAAAAAATATAGTTTTTATAAAAAGTAAAATATAATAATATATTTGCCTAATTTTTGCCTTTTCCATAAACTACTATATTATTTTAAAGTGTACTAATTTTTTTAGCCTTATTTGAAAAATACTGTATTTCGCCTTAGACATGTTGGCAACCCTAGCGCCGACACTCTTTCCCATTCCACGGTAAAGATATCTATCATTACTGTAACTCGGCCCTGTCCTTGAAATAATTACCTAAATAAACCCGCGCTGGTTCAATCAATTAATTTTAAGGCAATAATATAACTAGATTAACAAAACTAATGGTAAAATAAAAATAAAAAAAAATACATTATTGATGGGAGAAACAAATTATTTAATAATCCTTAGTACAATACCTACGTATTATATAATATTTTAAGTATACTTAATCTTAGCTTTCGGACTTTCCAGGTATTTAAAAATGTAAGGTATCTCTGGATTATTGGTTAATTATATTTATAATAAAAACAGCACAATCTGCACTTTGCAATAGTAAGAACTTATATTTCAATCAATAGTACCTATTGAATTTTTAGACTTTTGGCATTCAGAATGTTATTTCTATATTAAGGTAATAAATATAATAGAAAAAAACCCGGCCAAGTGCGTTTTGGGCAACACGCCGTACGGTTCCGTAGATACCTTATACCACACCATATTTAATACCATTATAATTTTTCGTCTGCAAAAATAACTTTGTTTTTCAGTGTTGTTAT
This sequence comes from Agriphila geniculea, assembly GCA_943789525.1. Taxonomy (NCBI): domain Eukaryota; kingdom Metazoa; phylum Arthropoda; class Insecta; order Lepidoptera; family Crambidae; genus Agriphila; species Agriphila geniculea. Next base: position 12,037,689 of record OX038882.1, on the reverse strand, counting down.
GAATGACAAAGTTATATTTGCGGTTATGGAAAATGTGCTATATCTGAAAAACTAATTACTATATCTCATTTAAACCAATTTTTATTGAAAGTAATTATTAAGACCTACATGCAGCATATATGTTTTTTAGATTTTTCACTTTCTTATTTCAAAAGTTAAAGGGGGGGGGGGGAGGATAAACATTTTACCACTTTGGAGGAGTATATCTTTCAAACCTTAGACTTTGAGAAAAAAATGTCTTAAAAACCTCAATGTCAATTTTAAAGACCTATCTATTGACACCTCACACGTTCGCAGTTTCAGTTCCATGTATGGAGAGCCCCCCCTTAATCTTTATTTTTGTTATTTTTGTGTTAAAATCGTTAAGCGGTTAACAGAATACATCTACCAACCAAGGTTCAATTGTGTAATATTAATACTTTTGGAATAAAATGGCTGTGACAGAAGGACAGATAGACAGACAGACATGACGAATCTATAAGGGTTCCGTTTTTTGCCATTTAGGCTACGGAACCCTAAAAATACTAGAAAAAATTGACTCACCCGTAACCCGTAGCAGCCGAGCCATTTGAGCCCGTCTGAACTGCGAGGGCTGAGTCGATATTTTATAGTATTTTTTCTATTATATTTATTACCTCAATAGTACCTGACCTACGTACATCTTTCGTTCATCACTGCGGCGCATTCGCGACTGTTTGTGTACCGAGTGCAGACTGCAGACTGAACTCGAGGGCCGAGGCGCGTAGGTACGACTCGCTTTTCGACTATTTGTACAGATGACACTTGCATATAAATTGGCAAGAGAAAGATGAGACAAAAGATGCGCAATAGCCACAAACACTAAAATTTGTGGCGCTGCACATCTTTTGTCTCGTTTTTATCTTGCCAATAAAATGCCGGGCAGTATATGAAGTTGGAGTACTGATAAATATCATTACCGTGCCTGTGTTGGAACTCGCGCCCTTCCACCAAGGACGTTGAAGGTCATTTGGATTGGTTGGAGAAATTTGGATTCAATCTGCCGTCTAGATGGATTAAATCAAGCAAGGTCACCTCTGTTGGGAGGCGTGATTTAATCCGTCTGGAACATGCTTAAATATGTAACGGCTACAAATACATCAACCCACCGCTACAGGCTCCGATTGATCTGGAATTCGACGATTTAACAAAAAACATAACCTCAAAGCATGCGACTCTCCGGCCCACATGTTTTTGTCAATCATTCTGCCGGGAAGCCGGTACAATCGATTTGATATCTGAAATAAGAATGTATATCGTCGGTACATTACTTCTAGGTTGTTTTAGAATGGAAACAGAACAGATATGTATGTACTATGGGCAACAGATTCGCTTAAAAAGTTAGCAAAAAAATTGTGTGCGCATGTATCCCCCTGCACGAACTAAATATATTATGTTATGACGGCGGCGGCGCGGCGTGCAACCGATTTTAACCTTAAGAGTTGTGGTTAAGTGACGTTGTTGTCCATAGTACATCTGTATGAATTTCTAAAACAGGAGATGTAATTCTATAGAGTACCTACTTAACCAAACGAAAGGTGCGTGTTCGTTCGTATCGTGACGTGAGACTTATAGGTATGTACGTACTTAGTATCCAACCGAAACGGACGAGCTTCGTCGTCCCTCGCCACGCGCCCGCGCCTACTCGCTTCGACCGCAAACTTTTTGAATACCTACCTACATAGGTATTATCCATGCATGAAAATGACACAAATTCATTCTGTCCATCACTCATGTATTTAAGATATTAAATATGTAAACTCTAATAATACTAATATTTTTTATAAGCATCAATGGCTCGGACAAACAAAAAAATTGAAAATATTAAAAGTCCATGCCTTAATTTGGCACAAATTTATTTCATAGGGATTTTTAAGTGATCTGAGGTATATGGTACTTGTTTTTCAAATTGTAATATTTTTTTGACGGTGTTATTAATGTTCGGGTCCCACGTCTGTTTCCATGGACGAAAATGACACAAATTAGGTTTGTACACTACGCAGGCTATCTTAAATACAATACTATTGTTTCTTTTTACTTTAAAACAATTTTGACAGTTTAGACGGTTCTCACACTGGCGACGCGCGCGGTCGCGGCGCACCCACGCGCGTCTTTTACGTTGTATGCAAGTACATTAATTTGTACAGAAAACCGCCTCGTCTAACACACCAAGGCGCGCCACGGCGCGTGAGCGCGCACCGCCGCGTGCCGCCGGCGATCCGCGAGCAGTTTGCGCCAGCAGGCGCGTTACCGCGGGGTACAACACACTGCGACGCGCCCCGCGGCTGGTTTTCGATGATCGTTTCGTTACGATGGCGGGATTTCCTCTGGTTTTCAAATGTTTCGTGGCTTGGATATACGCCCATTTTAGTGCCATTTGGTAGGTACATTATGCAGCACATGAGGTTATACAAAACTGTAAAAAATCTGTTATTTATTTGATTGAATATCATTACGCTGTCGTGGAAGCCCAGCGTGCCGTTGACCGTACCTACCTACTCGTATGTTATTAAAATTCCGTCATTAATATCGAGATGGCAAATCTAAATTATTTGTCTGGACGTTTTAATCTCATGAGTGATTTTATATGTGTTCAGTTTTTTTTCCTTTTGAGGTACGGAACCCTAAAAACCTGGAAATTAAAACAAAACAACTTCAAAATTTAATGCCTCTAAAAAACAAGCGGCGGGGACGCGTCAGACGCCGAATGGCGCGGGGGCGCGGAGAAAACCGCCCGAACAGGCGTTGCGCTGCGCCGTCACCGCGCGCGTGAAACGCCAAACCGCGCCCCGCGACGACGGCGCGCGTTGGCAGTGGGAGAATCGCCTTAGAGTCCAATTATTTATAACCACCACAAATAATCGAATTTCTCAAGATGCATCGGCTAGATGTGACACAAAACGCAAAAATAAACTAATTATATGCCAATGTATCGACAGGCAAGAATTCATAAACTTTAGAATTCTTGAAGGTTATACCCTCAAAATAACGTATTCCGATCGGTCTATTTTCTAGAAACAGCCTAATGATTCTGACCGACCGACGATATGGTAACCCTACACTGTGATTGTTCATAGTAAATAAATTTGCAAATTTCTCTAAAACGAGTAAAGATATTCTGAAAATATGTTTTCGGGTCGTTTATCGTGATCAAACGATTACAAAAACCTGCTTATTTTTAATCTTAATGCAATTTTCATCAATATTTTAGACTTAAGTGTGTGGGCCGGAGAGTCGCATGCTTTTAAAACTTTAGATCGCGATATCTTTGACCCTGTTGCGTTACATGAGCAACGAAAGTGTTTGTAGCTGTTACAATGAATATGTAACGGCTACAAATACATCAAACCACCGGTACAGACTCAGATTGATCTGGAATTCGACGATTTAACAAAAAACATAACCTCAAAGCATGCGACTCTCCGTGCCACATGCTTTTGTCAATCATTCTGCCGGGAAGCCGGTACAATCGATTTGATATCTGAAATAAGAACGTATATAATCGGTACATTACTTCTAGGTAGTTTTAGAATGGAATTATTCAGTGGCACGGAGATTCGCATGCTCACCCATTTTAACCATAGAAAGTAAATGTTTAATTTACTTTCCATATTTTTTTCCAAATTAGTTATGAACCATTTTTTGAACTATTTTTTTCTATAATTTGAGCTGTCAGAAAATGTCAGAACTGTAACGCACTATACCCGCAAATTGATAAAAGTCCTGGCAAGCGGCCATTTTTTTAACCTCAAAAACGAAAAGCCCCTATCTTAATGAAATTAATTATTCCATACAATAATGAATGACTGATAGACATAATGAATAATATGTTAATTTACTTTAGCATTTTATTGTTTGTTATAATTAACCAAAACAGTGGTGTAGTGATTTACCTGAGAGACAAATGGAGCGCATTGGTATCGGAGCCGGAAATAGATGATGCCAATAGCTTGCTCGTTGAAATTCCGAATACAATCACAATTCTTGGTATTTATCGTTCCCCGTCTTTTAAAGATACTACCAGATTTCTCAAATCGCTTGAAGCTGTTTTGACTACATATGAAAGCAAACGCAATATTGTCGTGGCGGGTGATATTAACATCGACATATTGCCAACAAGTGATAGCAACTCTCGCATGGATTACTTATGCCTACTGGCTGAACATGGTCTTATTCCAGCGATCACATTACCAACAAGGGAAAAAACCTGTCTTGATCATATATTTGTGAGATCGATAAAACCATCTATTGGTATCATCTGTGCCTCCGATATAACTGATCATGACGTTGCAATATTGGGACTAGCATTTGATAATAAAAAGCGTGAAGAACCAACAAAAACAATATTAAAAAGGGACGTGGATATGATTAGAAAAGATCTGGAATCAATTAACTGGGAAACATTGTTCAAAAATGACGATGTCAATTCAATTGCTAATTTATTTACCTCAATATTGACTAACATTATAAAAAAACACACGCATATTACCGTTTCTAAGCGTTCCAAACATATCCGGAAGCCTTGGATCTCACCTGGTCTCATTAGGTGCATGCGCCACAGAGACAGACTTCACATCTTATGTAGGCGGAACCCTGGCGATAGCTTAGCTCGCATTGTTTACTTGCGTTACCGTAATTTTTGCAACAGGCTGCTAAGAAAATTGAAACGTCAGTATGAGGCAAACGAGCTAGAGCAAAGCAGGAATAACCCTAAGGCTTTGTGGCAAACTATTAAGAAGATATGTAATCTTACGTCCACCAAGAAGGAACCAGTTGAATTACTATCTACAAATGGTTCCAGAAATGCAGTAGAGTCACTTAACGCATGCAATACATTCTTTTCAACTGTGGGTCAAAATCTTGCTGACAAAATCTTAGGCGAGCTTAAAACTACCCAGGAAAGTTTAGCTAACGCTCACAAGTCTGATAAACTTTTCCCAAATTCATTTTTCATGGAACCCACTGACACATTTGAGGTAAATTCTGTTATATTGAACTTACAAAACGATAAGGCCCCTGGTTTGGATGATATTACTAATTCACTTCTAAAGCAAATTAGGGAATTTATTGTCGAGCCACTAACGGATATTTATAATAAGAGTCTAGCTACAGGTATCTTTCCGGATCTTTGGAAGACAGCCTCTGTTATACCTATACACAAAGCTGGTTCACGCGATAATCCCCATAACTATCGTCCAATCTCACTCTTAAGCGTCTTTGCCAAGATACTCGAGAAGATCGTTAATAGACGTCTCATCAAATATTTAGAATCACTAAGTATTCTATCCAACAACCAATTTGGTTTTCGTCAGGGCAAGTCAACAGACGATGCAGTATCACTACTACTTACCAATATTGTGACACACCTAGACAAAAATGAGAAATGCATAGGAGTTTTCTTGGATTTGGCTAAGGCATTTGACACTGTTTCCACTCCGATATTGCTAAAAAAACTTGAAGAAATTGGGATTCGTGGAATAGCTTATGACTGGTTTAAAAGCTATATATCGGAGAGGAAACAGTGCCTTAGTGTCAAAGGAATGATCAGTTCTCCTCAGACTGTTGAATTTGGAGTTCCACAGGGGAGTGTTCTAGGCCCCACACTGTTTATAATCTACATTAATAGCATTCACGACATACCACTAAATCAAGCAAAGATAATATGCTATGCAGATGACACTTCCATAATATTCTATGGACCCACTTGGAATGACGTCATTGCGAAAGCTGAGCAGGGCATGACCATGGTTTCTTCATGGCTCCGGAGAAACTTGCTGACACTCAACACTCAGAAATCTCAATTTGTTTGTTTCCATAAAACCTCTGCTTCTGCGCCCTTTTCAGTAGATGAACTTAAAATCGACACGCACAATGCTAATGGCACTAATCAGACTATTGCAAGAACAAGCATGATAAAATATCTTGGAGTGTTCCTTGATCAGAATCTGAACTTTAAGGAGCACATAGAATCTCTCTCTAGTAAAGTTCGCAAAATGATTCATGTGATGAGGAATCTGCGGCATATGGCAGATTTCAATGTTCTTAAAGCCGTTTATACGACTTTGTGTCAATCTTTGATAACCTACTGCCTTATTAACTGGGGAGGCTCCTCTAAGACTGCTATGATAGTAATCGAGAGAGCTCAGAGATCGGTCTTGAAGACTATGTTAAATAAGCCACGTCGATATCCTACCGTTGATGTTTACAGGGATAGTGGACTTCTGAGTGTTCGACAGCTATTCATACTAAAGGTCTGTCTTCTTAGCCATAAAATAATTGTAAATGCAGATGATTATGAACATCTTCTCTCTAAGAGAAACTTTAATGTCCCAATTAAAACTGTTAAAACCTCATTTGCAAAAAGATTTAGTCCCTTTGTCATGAACTCTGTATACAACAAAGTGGCAAAATTCTGCGATTTACGAAATAATACTTCACATGAAGCCAAGTTCAGGATATCCAAATGGCTCTCAACCCTAACTTATGATGCTACGGAGCAACTCATCAAGTCGTAGCCATAAACCTCATTTACAAGTAACTCTAGCCTAAACAAAACCATTGCAAAGTTATGTGTTATGAGTAGATTCAATATTATATACCTATCTAATTTATATTATATACATATATTCTATATACATATCTAACCTAAATTACTTATATATTTTTATATTATAGATTATGTAGTTATATTTAATTATGAACGTGTTTTTCCTTAATGTTTTAAAAATGTTTTGATTAATACTTTAGTTTTTTCAAAATTGTTTGTAAATTAGTACCTAGTTATCTTTAAATTAAAACATGTTTAATCCCGAGGCCTACTGTGTCTGATAATCGTATTGGTGCCCACGACACAGAAGTAAATTCTAGTGTGGATGCCGCAGATAAACAAACGAGAAAATCTCACAACAGCGGGGTTACCACTCTGTAAATTGTCTGATATTAATATTCTGTTCTGTATTTCTGTGTACCCTGTTTTGTTGAATAAATATTTTTGTATTTTGTATTTGTATTTGTATAATGCCATTTTTAGTTGCGTTGCGGATGACGTCAACGTGGATATTAATGTGACAAGGTTCCATCAAGCAATTTACGGAAATAGATAGTACGTTCTACGCAATGATATTGGTATTACGTACAAATACTACAAAAAATAACACTAACTATTCAGTATTTGTCTGGAAGTACCTACCTACGATTATTTTCGTTCGTTTCGGATCGTTTTTTTCATGTATTTCCACTTAGAACAACGCGGAAGGAAATACTTAGTATTTCCACGTATTTCCCAAGTAAGTGCTTTTGATACGATTTTAAATTTTTAGCACTTGGCAGCCTTGTCGAGAGATTTCAGCTGGGTGTCGTGCGGCTGATAATTATTATGATGAATACCATCCATGGTAATACAAATTGGTAATACGAACAATGGAACCTTGTCACATTAACATCCACTTTGACGTCATTCGCAACAAAAAATATATAATGTGACAATAAAATTATATTATATATACAAATTATTATTTTAAATAAGATAGGGTCGAGGTATATAAAATTTTTACAATTAATTTTCGTTTTTGAGGTTAAAAATATGGCCGCCAGGTTCATTAGGTACCAATATTGCGGGGATAGTACAATATTATATTCTGTTCCAATCCAATAATGGAGATCCCGTTTTCTGTCCCGCAATCCACGCGCAAAGCAATTTGCAGATGGCGCTAGCGGTGACCCAGCCACTATGAATGGTTTTGATTGGTTAAAATTACGTCAGAAATGACACTTGACATTTGAAACAACCAATCAAACTATTTTAAGACAGACGTTTGTGGCGCCATTACCTCCTCGGTGTCAGTACAGTATGCAGCCCCGTTTTTTGCCTAGCAAGATAGTCTGTGCTGAGGATCTTTCTCTTTTTAATGTACGCTCTCGCTCCTCGCAATAATTTTGTGCTTCTCAGTATAATTTTTTGCTATATTCGTACAGTGTTTAGAAGTAATAGTGTACATGTGTAACAGATGTGGATTGTTAAAAGTCCTGCAATGGATTTTCTTAGATTGACTGTAATGGAATCAACGCGCGACGAAGTAACATCGCAAGCGCTGACTGCTTTCCGATTGCGATGACCAAGCGTCAGCGGGAATGATGATCGCCAATTTACCGCTTCTTTTTGCCAATGGCAATCCAACGGCACTGTCCAAAATCAGTGCCGAAGAGCTGGAGAGGTTCATAACTTTTATGGTGACATGTTCCTGGGGCCATGACACTGCCAAAGATATTCGCCAGCCTCCGTGGTGGCCGAAAGATGTAGCATTCTCCCACCCTTTCGTCAGACCAGTAGACGTGCCCAAAGATTGGGAAGCTAGGTTGAAGAATCTTGTGAAGAAATGCTACGACTTTCACAAGAGTACATTCTTACTGGTGTTTTCAGCTCAGCTGGCGCGCTACCCACGCAACAGGCTGAGGTATGTGGACAACCGGGATCATACGACGTCTCTCTATTACCGCCCTAGTGGTCGACTGCTTGTCACATTCAGAAATGAGAATATCTTCTATGATAGAGATACTCCCATTGAAGTGGAGGATTCACCTCGACCGGCTGACATATATTTGTGTGACAACTGTGACAGTCACTTTGATAATCTAGACGTACTTACAGCACATGAGAGGCTCTGTAATAATGAAAGTTCACCTTCGACTTCGTGTAGTGGTGGACTGCCCGAGTTTCTTTCTGCGCTTAAGTTGCAGCCTATTGGAAATATGGTAGAAATATCTAATTCAAAGAACTATAATAATGAAAACAAACCCAGGAATGCAAGAAATGCAACAAACATAGATAGGGGACCTCCATATCCATTTTCTTCATTAGCTTACATGAGAAACACAAAATCAAACATACAGAGAGATACCAGCTACTCTAGGGAAAGAATTGAGAGGTACTGTTGCACCCCATTTCCAGTTAGTAAAACTGTAGCTAGTAAAAGTAAAAATCAACAGTTTCCTGTACGGTACCGACGACCTATTGATCACTGGTACCGGCGTCACACATTTCCAAATCAAAGGAATAAAAAGATTCTAGATCTGAAAGGTCAGCTACTGCTTTTAAAGTGTCGGCCCATTTCAGTTGACGTAGAACGGATGACAAAGAAGTATGTACAGGAGTATATTGACAATTTGAAGGAGGAGGCAGAGAAAAGGAGAATCGCTGCTGAAAAGGACGTTATCTATGTGGATGGATTGGAGTATGGTGAGCATATTTCTCAACCAGAAGCGAAGGATCCACTGAAACGGATAGAAGAGTGTGAGGTCATCGATCTTTGCTCGGATGATGAAGGAGGAAGTGTGAATGAGAATTGTGACCCACGTGCTGGAATAACTTGTGTGATGCGCGGAGGAGCGGTGCTGCGGCGCGCCGTGCCGCCCGCGACGCCCCGCCAGCTGCCTGCAGAGCCGTGCGGTGCTCGCCACCGTCCGCTACCGGCAGACCCTTGCGGCGCTCGTAATCGCCCGCTTGCATCTGCTGTTCTGCAACCGCACCCCGTTATTCTCATTGCGCATACACTTAATCATTTACAGACTATATCTCTAGAGTGATTCGAAGTAATTTGCCTGTAATAGGTATGTTACTAATTATTTATTATTACTCTAATTAACTATTAAACATTTTAATGTTCGATTTATGTTTTATTTGAAGTAGCAAAAGTGGGATATTACTGAGATTCTGAATCGTGTTGTAAATATATTGTGTGTCAAGCATGATTCATGGTACATTCTCATAGACCGTAATTTCATTTGGTAGATTGACATTTTGACAGTCGGTATCAGTAATTTAGTGGAATAGAGGCCCTCTGAAGTAGAACTTCTATGAGGCGTAAGTATGCAAAGTTTGGTTTTCAGCAATACCTACCCAAAAAAATCGGTTGGCACTCCGGGAGTGCCGGCAGAAGTGAAAACTTGAATATTATCGTTGTGCATTTTTGACATTTTGAAATTAGCGGCAAAGGATTAAAATTATTTCTTCCCTATTACTATACAGTCACACAATTCAATCAGTTTGTAATAAGAGAAAAATTCTAAAGATTTCGCGCCAGTGGCCTTTTTAATTTCTACATGCATGCATTTTACGATTTAAACTTATAGTCACAGAGTATAAATAAGTCTATGATTTTCGAAGAGATCGCTGCTATTAGTTCCATTTTCAAAATTAGCACGTTGCTGGTGACCCAAGTGTTTACATGACGTCTTAAAATGACGCGCCGCCATTTTCAACGCGCCCCGTAGAAAGAGGGGGATACTTCCGCCGCCAGCTGCTGTCTTCTCTCCATCCATCACATCCGTCTTACGCATTTTAGATCAGCCACGTGATTCCTGACGCGAGTTTAGCATTCTTTCCCCATACAAAAAGCGCACAACGCCGCCAAAGAAGTTTTCACTTCAAAAAACTCTGGTTCAGGTATAGGCCAGATCCTATTTCAGCTACTTTAATATAATATGGCATCCACTGTCATTCAGCAAAGTTGTATGTTATTGAATATCAGAATAATTGATTGTGTAGTCGACCAATCAAAAAGTGGCAAGTGGGAATATACCTTGACTCTCATAATTTATATTGTTTTTATTTTATTATTTAATTATATGAAATTATTTAATTGCACATCTACAGAGTTATTATTGCTACTAATATAAGACCTATTTAAATCAAAAGAATCCATTTTCCTTTTAAATTAAAGATGGCACCGAAGTACCTATAACAAACAAAATGGCTGACTTAAAAGTAATCTGATACTCGGTCTGCTGTGATATTTTGTATTATGAAGCCATTAATTTGAGCATGTAAAATAGTTTATAAGTAGCTTAATTTTTGTTTTGATAAGTAGTTTTAATTTAATTTAATATTATATCTGATTTAATTTGTTTGATTTTAAGTCTTCCCAGAGTGGACATGTACATGTTATACGTACGAAACAGACTATTTGCAACAAAATTAAAGCTGTTCCATTACTTTTTGTGTTTTCATCTTTTTTTACGAACTCAACATTTCTGTACATCAGAGCCAACAGGTCGGATGTCCAATTTTTACGAAAATCACTTTTGTTCTAGAACACACTTAATTTTTTGTCCTCTTTCGGGCTCTCTTATCATTATTTCGCTATCTCTTTTAATCACAAAGTTAAGCTTACAAAAAAAGTCGGATGTCCACATGGCTTTAGAGCAAAAACAACTAATGTTTAGTTGAGACTTTTTTCCTTTAGTAAATTTGAAATAACGGTTTAAAAGTAGGTCTTATGTTCATATAAGACATATCGTTTCTGAAATTTTTTTAGAGCGTAGCGTCTGAAATTAACATCAGACCTTTTGGTTCGGGAAATCCACACAACTTCCAGAGTGAAAGAGATAGCATAATTTTATAATGGGCGTTAGAAAGAGACAAAACGATAACATACGCTCGACGAGCGCCGACCACTCGCGGCCGCACACGGCCAGTAGCGACGGGCAGTGAGTGTCATGTAAAAACCAGTTTGTTCGTGTTGCGATCGCGGGTGGAACAAATAATTATTCATGTTTATTATCAAATGCAGTGTTTTAAACTTTACAGCATGAATCCTCGTGTCAATAGGATATTCCAGGAGTTAAGGAAAGCTGGAAATATAAGTATGAAGGTGTCATATCGATTTTTATGTTTACTTACCCCATTTACCCTCTAAGGGGTTGATTTTCAAAATCTCCGAATATATATGTTTGCCTATTTATTTTTAGACGTGCTCCTACGAAGTTTACAGTTATAATGTCTATTTTATATTCTTTTTCCATACAAAATTTGAACCCCATTTTCACTCCTTAGGGGGTTAAATCATGTCCACCGTGTTTGACTTCAAAATAAATGTCATTTTCGCAATCGTCATACCAGAAAACCCCAATAACGACATCCATATCTATTTTAGGTTTATTTACCCATTTCACCCCTATTTCATCGCCATAGGGGTTGAAGTACTAACAATAACAATATAAGTTGCGTTAAATTTTCTTCCATAAGCATATATTATAAATTAAGTGATTTTTACTTCGAAAATGAAGGATTTTCTTCAATACACAACTTCATACCCCTTTTTACCCCTGCGGGGGTAGAATTTTGAAAAACGCTGAGACCCGTATTCAGTGGCGTAGCGTGTGTTTGTGCCGCCCGGGGCGGACCCGAATTATGCCGCCCCCTATTTTCATTATAAGTCAAGAAAATCAGTAATTATTTTTTTTAAATAAGTAATAATTATCTACCTTATTTATTTACTAAAAATTAACTCTTCAGGTTTTTTTTCGGTGCATAATCTTTTATGTAGACGCGTGCTCTGGGCCATACGGTGATAATAGTTTGGTAAAAATCATTACCACCAACGACAGTGCAGCTTCTTAGTCGCGGCGTGCGTAGCGCGCCGCGCGCTCCGGGCCATACGATATGATTATTTGGTCAAAATCGTCAATGATAGTGTAGTAGGTACTTATATATTTTTTTTATATTTTTTGTGAAATTTTGCCGCCCCCTAAAAAGTGCCGCCCGGGGCGGGCCGCCCCCCCGGCCCCCCATCGCTACGCCACTGCCCGTATTTATTGATTTTCAATCGTCAGCTTAAACACAAAATTTGAAGATCCTAGCTTCAAAACTGAGGGACTTTCATACAAACTTTCATCCCTTATTTCACCCCCTTAAGGATAGAATTTTCAAAAATCCTTCCTTAGTGGATGCCTACACTGTATGAGGTATCAAGTCTCTAGGTCCAGCGGTTTGGGCTGTGCGTTGATAGATCAGTCAGTCATTCAGTTTACGATTTTATATATTAAGATACGGAAAAACCGATATCCTTTGTCAAATACAAAGATATTATGACACTTTTACAATAGATACCGGCAGAATTCCATGGTTTTTACAAAAATCTGCATCACGACAGTACTGCAAGCGATGTTCACTGCGAGACCGATCAGACTCTAGGCGGCGACGAATAATCAGCTGCGTTCTAATGATAATTATTGTTCTACTTATTACATTTATTTTAATAAACCTACCTACTTGGTACATTTTATTTTTCTTTGGTATAATACAATTCTTGCTTCTGCGTTTCTTTTAAAATGTTATTATCTCAAAAACTTAAATGTTCAAGAAAAAGTCGGATGTGTATTTGTAAGAGCAGGTCAAATATCCCCGGACCAAAATATCTTATTTTCACATACTATTTATTGGATTCATGTTTGTTTTCGAACCATTTGGTCAGATCTTAATATGAGCCCTAAAATTGTTATTCAAAGTTAATGTTTTTTAGAACCAAAACAGCGGATGTTATTATCCGACCATGTCATAAGAAAATACCCTCATTTTTAAGGTCGGATGTTGCTCCTTTTTTATAATTCAGATTTAATTGCGTTACTGTTCTTGGAGAAGGGATGAAATAGTATAGCGAAAAACAATCATTATTAAATAGTTATTTTACTCACCTAAAGATTTTTCGTAAACTTAGTAGTCTAAGTTAAAAATCAACGTTTAAAAGTTAAAATTCCTTCTCCTGTAAAGTATCAAAAATGGACATCCGACCAGTTGGCTCTGATGTACAGATTTTTCGTCATTATCCACAATATTAACAATAACAAACCAACCAAAAATGCCTATTAGTCATGTGGTGTCTGTGTTGAGCTGTTTGAGTTTCATCTAAAGTCGCATTACTCATCTCCCAGCAAAAATGTAAACAAAGAAACGTCACTGTCAAATTGACAAACTGACCCTGAGAGTGACATTTTCAGATATGAAAACCTTTGGTCACTTTTATAACTTTTTAATTTGTTTATTATATTTTGAGTCATAATAAATATAATGTTATCCAGGGTAATTTTAAAGTATGATGGTAATTAGAAATTTTATCTTTATAAACTAAAACTATCATAACCATTTTTGATGTTAAAAATTCTTGATACGAACTAATAAGAAAACTAAACTTAGATATTGACTGTATGTACCTAAACTATCAAAAATACGTAGGTAATAGGACATTGCAATCAATGGGGTTGGCAACGCAAAGCTAATTGTAGATGTCGCTGCGTACGCTTGTTCCTAAGACAGTAGACGTTCAGAGCAAAATGTATGGGAAAATAGTTATTTATTTTGTTGTATTTTTTTTACCGAAAAAGACCCTATGACCCAAAATGGATATAAAAGACTATTCTGCAATGCAAATGGCAGAACTCAGCTACTATTATTACTATTTTTTATGAAATTTTATAAAATGAACCAAAGGTTGATGTACACGGTTTGCAGTTGATGTGTGCACAGCATCATGAATATCTTTTCTACTATAAAACTGTTAGTGTCCATCGTTCTGGCAGCGCCACGGTCTCCGATTTGCGTGAAAAAAATTCACCATGTAGGCTGATTTTTTGCCAGTCGGGAAAAAATAGGTTTGATTTTTTCCCTCCACTGGATCCGAAGATATACGAGGTTTTTTGTGGCGCTGCCAGAACGACGTCGTCCTGGCAGCGCCACGGCTATATCTCATTAATTACAAAAGCTAGGATAAATCTAATTACACACAGATTTTTGGCTTTTTTTCCATTTCACACAAGCTAACATCCACCCGTGAATGTCAACAGATTCAGGAGTAATCGTGGGTCATTCGTGGCGCTGCCAGAACGACTCTCTCTATCTCTATAATGGTCCCTATCTACCATATTCAGCTTTATAAAGCTATTACCAAACACCCTGTATAATAAAAACTGGTTTTGGGCACCAGATCGGATACTTAAAATGCTAAAATAAAAAGCAATTTAAAACTTTTCTACTCGAATATACCAATTGAATATGGCATATTGAATCAAAGGCTTATTTCTCGGAAAGTAAGCTATGTTATACACGTTATCAGATTTTTTTCCGTGTTCGCTATGATGGTACTAAATATTGGCATACTCAGTTTGGCGACAGGTACACTGGATCATGCTGCACTGGGTGTGGCGCTGCCAGAACGATGCCTAATGTATGAACCAAATCTAAACCTATGATTTCTCTGGAACGGCGAATGCTGCGATGGTGGTTTATTTTTTTCCCTTTATAGGAAGATAAGGGAATGCGCAAATGTTAATTAATACATCAATTAAAGGCGTTAGAGCGAAAAAATTTTTTTTTGAGGTTATAATTTCTCGATGCCTATAAAATCCTTAAACCACGATGAAATGTAGAAATTCATTTTTTTCCGTGCCTTATGACGAAGGTATTAAATATATACCCACACCGTTTCCAGGAAAAAAATCAAATTGCTGAGATTCAGCCGTGGCGCTGCCAGAACGACGTCGTTCTGGCAGCGCCACGAATGACCCACGATTACTCCTGAATCTGTTGACATTCACGGGTGGATGATAGCTTGTGTGAAATGGAAAAAAAAGCCAAAAATCTGTGTGTAATTAGATTTATTCTAGCTTTTGTAATTAATGAGATATAGCCGTGGCGCTGCCAGGACGACGTCGTTCTGGCAGCGCCACAAAAAACCTCGTATATCTTCGGATCCAGTGGAGGGAAAAAATCAAACCTATTTTTTCCCAACTGGCAAAAAATCGGCCTACATGGTGAATTTTTTTCACGCAAATCGGAGACCGTGGCGCTGCCAGAACGATGGACACAAACTCTTATTATGAAATATTAAATTATGTTACGCTTTTTGCCGCAAAACTCATGATTCAGAATATTTATCTAATGAATGAGAAAAGGCCCGATATCCATTGAAAAATCCTGAGATTTGTAGCAGTTTGAGAATAACGTACGGGGAGGGGGGGGGGGGGGGGGGGGGGGGAGTCGGAATTTGTCGCACAAAAACCCGAATTTGTCAGTCTTGCTCTTGCGTTTAGAAGATACGTGTGTCCCAATTTTTTTTATCTTACTCTATGCGTGTGTCGCAGCTGTAGAAACGTCTCTACAGCTGCGCCACACGGATCTCGAGAACGGAAGGTCATAGCAAAAATCTGAAGAAAGGTCTCTACAGCGTATCCTGGTTTTTGTGCGACAAATTCCGACACTAAGCGCTATCGCACACGCACGGGCAACTTAGTCGCCCAGCAACTGTTTTGTCTCTGACATGGTTTGTATGAAAAGTTGCCGACGACCGCGTCGCTTCGTGTGCGCGCTTCCATATAAACCCGTGGACTTGATGTGAGAGACAAAACAGTTGCAGGGCGACTAAGTTGCCCTGCAAACAAACTACTGGCTACACACAAGAAAAGTCAGATTTTCGATGATTTTACAAATGAGCCATTGCCACATTGGCAATGTGTCGATACGTTTAGTATTTCGAAATAGAGACATTTTTTTAGTACGAAATAAGTACAGGAAAAAAATATTATGACGGTATTCGACATACGACACAATATAGTCAATACTATATTGTGACATATATTTGCGATGAAGGCCACAGGAACTCTGTGATAAAACCATACAACCCCATCGAGTTTGTGCTCGTTTGAATCGTCTTGACAAGTACTCGGACGGGAGACGAAGTCCAGGGTCTGATGATGAAGCCGGAAGAAGGCCACAGGAACTCAGTATTGACACCATGCAACCCCATCGAGTTTGGGCTCGTTTGAATCGTTTTGACAAGTACTCTGTTGGGATATAGTTTTCAGGGTTTAATGATGACGCTGCAAGAAGGCCACAGGAACTCAGTATTGATATTGGTATCAATACTGAGTTCCTGTGTTGCTTGGGCAACTCCATCGAATTTGGGCTCGTTTGAATCGTTTTGTCGAGTAATCTGTTGGAAAATAGTGTCCAACGGTCTCATGATGGAACCGGAAGGCCACAGGAACTGTATGGTAAAACCATGCAACCCCATTGAGTTGGAGCTCGTTTGAATCGTCTTGACAAGTACTCTTTTGGGAAATAGTTTCCAAGGTCTAATGATGAAGCCGGAAGAAGGCCACAGGAACTCAGTATTGATACCAAGCAACTCCATCGAATTTGGGCTCGTCTGAATCGTTTTGACGAGTAATCTGTTGGAAAATAGTGTCCAATGGTCTCATGATGGAACCGGAAGAAGGCCTTAGGAACTGATTGATAAAACCATGCAACCCCATTGAGTTGAAGCTCGTTTGAATCGTCTTGATAAATACTCTTTTGGGAAATAGTTTCCAGGGTCTAATGATGAAGCCGGAAGAAGGCCACATGAACTCAGTATTGACACCATACAACCCCATCGAGTTTGAATCTGCTGTCCCTGTTATTACCGGAGACGGGCGTTAGTGCTGCGACACAGTTTTATAACTTTTGTAGTCATTAACGTTTAATACTAAGTGAAACAATTGTTTAATGGTTCCAAATAAACTATTATTATTATTATTATTAATCGTCTTGACAAGTACTCTGTTGGGAAATAGTTTTCAAGGTCTAATGATGAAGCCGGAAGAAGGCCACAGGAACTCAGTATTGATACCATGCAACTCCATCGAACTTGGGCTCGTTTGAATCGTTTTGAAGAGTACTCTGTTGGGAAATAGTGTCCAACGGTCTCATGATGGAACCGGAAGAAAACCATAAGAACTTATCATAAAACCGTGCAACCCCATTGATTTGGAGCTCGTTTAAATCGTCTTGACAAGTACTCTGTTGGGAAATAGTTTCCAGGGTCTTATGATGAAGCTGGAAGGAGGCCACAGGAACTCAGTATTGACACCATACAACCCCATCGAGTTTGAATTGTCTTGACAAGTACTCTGTTGGGAAATAGTTTTCAAGGTCTAATGATAAAGCCGGAAGAAGGCCACAGGAACTCAGTATTGACACCATGCAACCCCATTGAGTTGGAGCTCGTTTGAATCGTCTTGACAAGTACTCTGTTAGGAAATAGTTTCCAGAGTCTAATGATGAAGCCGTAAGAAGGCCACAGGAACTGTATGATAAAACCATGCAACCCCATTGAGTTGGAGCTCGTTTGAATCTTCTTGATAAGTACTCTGTTAGGAAATAATTTCCAGGGTCTTATGATGAAGCCGGAAGAAGGCCACAGGAACTCGGTATTAAAAGCATGCAACTCCATCGCATTAGGGGCTCGGTTGAATCGTTTTGACGAATACTTTGTTGGAAAATAGTGTCCAAGGGTCTGAATATGGAGCCGGAAGAAGGCCATAGGAACTTTATGATAAAACCACGCAACCCCATCGAGTTTGGGCTCGTTTGAATCGTCTGGACGAGTACTCAGTTGGAAAATAGTGTCCAGGGTCTAATGATGAAGCCGGAAGAAGGCCACAGGAACTCAGTATTGACACCATGCAACCCCATTGAGTTTGATCGACTTGACAAGTACTCTGTTGGGAAATAGTTTCCAGGATCTAATTATGAAGCCGGAAGAAGGCCACAAGAACAAGGTATTAAAAGCATGCAACTCCATTGAATTTGGGCTCGTTTGAATCGTTTTGACGAATACCTACTTTGTTGGAAAATAGTGTCCAAGGGTCTGATAAAGGAGCCGGAAGAAGGCCACAGAAACTTTTTAATACAACCATGCATACCCATTTAGTTTAAGCTCGTTTGATACGTCTTGAGTTCTTGACAAGTTCTCCGATAGGAGATGGTGTATTTTTTTTAGTTATAGCTCGTTGACTAAAAAATTCACCGTCTTTCGAAAATAATAATTGACTGAAAACCCTTTTTTAGGTTTAAAACTTCTGTATAGGGCTATATATAGTATAAACCTTTATGGGAGAAAATATTTTAGACTTTCAGTTAGTTTCGAAAACGTGTTTATTATAATAAAAAAAACCGGACAAGTGCGAGTCGGGCTCGCCCACCGAGGGTTCCGTACAGACCTACATCTATACATAAAATAAAGCTATAGAAAAGTTGTGTCGGTACAAAGGAAATATTTTGAAAAAAAAGTGGTTGGTAGTTATTAGTTTTTTATATGAAAACTGTACTACGGCGAGTTCAAGCTTTATTCCAGGTTCTACCTACCGGAATTATGTGAAAAATTGCTTAGTTTATAAGTTGGACTCCAAGCTACCAAACTGTAAAAAAATACCATCAAAATCCGTTCAGCAGACTGCTATATATAGATAACCATTTGAAATCCTTTGCCGCCACGTAGAGTAGAAAATAACCCTTCCAGGGATTACGACAAAGAATTAACCACGGGCGAAGTTTGAAATGGAATAGTACATTACTGCAGCGGCACTCAAGACAGGCATTGAAGAACATACGTTAGTCCATCAATGCCTAGTTGCGGCCAAGGCTTGTGTAGTACTTTTAAACTTTTAACTTTTTAGTTTTAAAAATTTTAAGCTTTTTATTTTAATTTTAAATTACTTACAGTAATTGAAAAAAGAAAATGGAAAGTGGAATGTGCACATAAAGGCCTTTCATTTGATACACACATTGAAAAGAAATCCGGTTTTTTTCATTTATTTCCAGTTTTTTATTTTTTTTCCAGTTTTTTGGAAAGTGCTCATCAAGGCCTTTCATTTGATACCCATATTGCAAAAAAAAATTTTTTTTTGTTTTTTTTCAGTTTTTTTGGAATGTGCTCATCAAGGCCTTTCATTTGATACCCATATAGCAAAAAAAAAATTACCTTTCTTTTTAATTTTTTTTTTTTAGTTTTTTGGAATATGCTCCTTGATGAGCATATTCCAAAAAACTTTTCAAAAAACTTTCATTTGATACCCATAGGTATTGAAAAAAAATTTTTTTTTTCGTTTTTAATTTTTTTTTATCTTTTTGGAATGCGCTCATCAAGGCCTTTCATTTGATACCCATATTGCACCAAAACAGTTCTTTTTCGTTTTTATTTTTTTTTTCAATTTTTTGGAATGTGCTCATCAAGGCCTTTCACGTGATACCAGTATACCGAATATTAAAAAAAATATTTTGGAATGTGCTCGCTCATCAAGGCGACATTTGATACCTATATTGCAATTTTCTATGAAAATCCATTATAACACGTTAGTAATGGATTCTCATACAAATATTGACGGCGCGGTTTAGGTCTGTCCGTAAACTCTGATTTAGCACGAAGAAGGTTGTCAAAATAATGTTCGAATTTCCAAGCATTATTGAGAAAAAATAAAATAATTACAAACCCACCGCACCTGTATAAAATACAAGTACTGTTGATTGTCAACAGATGGCGCTGTATATCGATAGTACACTGTATAATGTTCTGTGAAATGGTTTTATCTATCGCAATGTTATTAGAGAAAATGGGTGTATTCCAACAGGACCCTTTGGTTGTGTGAAGCCGAGACTTTTATTGTAGTGGTGGCTACCTCGGCTGACCTTACCGAGTAAACTGTCTTGATTATACTTGGTGCCAAATGCTCCAAGCAACATTGGAATGCGATGCACCCGCATTTTAATGTAAACTGAAACAATCTACCACTGAACTATTCAACACTTGACACTGGCAAAAATTACTTCCAAGAAGAAAGTAGATTGCCAAAACAAAAATAAGAAGAAGAAGACCCCCTGTCATACAGCGTGACACACCGCCATGTTGCGAAAATATTTAGAGCCAAATTTATTACTTTTTAATTTTATTTTTAAAAGTAATTGACTATAACAATATTTGAAAGGATCTGAATAATTAATAATAATAAATATTGATATTTTTAAAAGAATTAGTGGCGCGATTAATCCAAAAGTAATTAAAAGTTAAGGCTGCGCAGTCTGCACACTAGCGCCGCCATTGGAAATAAAACCATAGTGCTTAAATAAAAAAGAAATTATGAATTATCTCTCTGGAGTGCACTCCGAACAAGCTTTGTGGTACTTTCTATCACTTAAGCAATGTTTTCTAACCTGTCGTTTAGTTTAATTGACTTTTATTGTTAAAAGTGGCCACTTTTCGTAATAAAAGTCCATATAACTAAACAACAGGCTAGAAAATCTTGCTTAAGTGATGAAAAGTACCGCAAAGCTTGTTAGGAGTGCACTCCAGAGAGATAATTCATAATTTCTTTTTTATTTAAGCACTATGGTTTTATTTCCAATGGCGGCGCTAGTGTGCAGACTGCACGCTCTTAAACTATGACCGCGCAATGCCGCGCATACCGTTGTTTCACCAAGATGATTAATAATTACGTATTTTAATGACCATATTTTATTATGATTTAATTACAAATATACAGTTTTCAGATTTATTCCTGTAAGTGTAGTATAAGACGCTATTACCTGCCAAATTTCATAATTCTAGGTCAACGGTAAGTACCCTATGAATTTTGATTCCTTTGAGAGTATCGAAAATGCGTTTTTTGCGCCCTAAACGGCAGTATCTTTTTTTTACGTTAATTTAGAAGTTTGATTTTTTTACAGCTTCAAGGGCCCGTAGACCTTAGTATATGGTTTAAATTTCAATTCGATACCTCCACGCGTTTCCGAGATAAAGGGTCTTGACAGACAGACGGACGGACAGACAGACAGACGGACAACAAAGTGATCCTATAAGGGTTCCATTTTTTCCTTTTGAGGTACGGAACCCTAAAAAACAGTAAATTATTATTTTCGAAAGATTAGTCAACGAGCTAAAACTAAAAATACTCCATCTATCGGAGTACTCGTCAAGACGATTCAAACGAGCCCAAATTCGATGGGGTTGCATGGTTTTATTAAAGAGTTCCTGTGGCCTTCTTCCGGCTTCATCACCAGACCCACGACCTTATATTCCGTCAGAGTACGTACATCAAGACGATTCAAACGAGCCAAAACTCGATGGGGTTGTATAGTTTAATTTGCCTTCCAAGTTCCAGTTTTGACCTATTATCACAGAATACATAATAGTACAAGTCTATTATGTCCAAAGTTTCAAGTCTAGCTCATCGGAAAGTTAGTATAAAATCGTTTGCAGGACAAACAAACAAAGAAACAAAAAAAAGGAATCTCATGTCACAAACTACAACCGTTGCAGTGATATGCCACTGACACGTAGGTTTTTATTAAAAATCTACGCGCAACTCAATTTTTAACCGACTTCAAAAATAGGAGAAGGTTCTCAATTCTATTGTATGTTTTTTTTATCGTTGTTCGCGCATATCTTCGTTATTAATGGACCGATTTTGATGATTCTTCCTTTTTTTGATTGAAATTTCTTGCAAAATGGTCCCATTTAATTTTTTTCAGATCGGT
This sequence comes from Agriphila geniculea, assembly GCA_943789525.1. Taxonomy (NCBI): domain Eukaryota; kingdom Metazoa; phylum Arthropoda; class Insecta; order Lepidoptera; family Crambidae; genus Agriphila; species Agriphila geniculea. The sequence continues at coordinate 12,015,551 of OX038882.1, read as the reverse complement.
TCAGTAGTTTTTAAGTAATCCTGGAAATACTATGATTTTGCATTAATTATCTTGACGACTTTGTTATTCATGAACCGATTAAGCTGTTTTTTTTTTGTTGAAAAAGGGATACCTTAAGTGTAGTTCTTTTAATTTCATTGACATTGAACCTTGGACCTCTAAGATATCCAAGGGAACTCCTCAAACTCAAATAGGATATGTATTGTTATTGAGATACTTGTAGGCTTATGAAAATCCAAAACAAACCGAGCATACGTTCTGGACTAGACTTGGACTAAGAAGGCACAACGGAACTCCTATGGAATTTCCCATACAAAAAGCGCACAACGCCGCCGCTAAAGAAGTTTTCACTTCAAGAAACTTATAATATGGTGGGCGGCTGGCTGTTATAGACCGACCATTATAAGTATGTACAGAGCTCGCTACAAAACTGCAAGAGGTATCACAAGCAAGGCCCATAAATAAATAAGATAGTCTTACACTATCTTTACTGATATTCTGTGGTTTAGGGTGGTGTAGGTGAATTTAGATTCACCCTGTAAGTACATGAGTCAGCACCTACTACCATAGCTACTACTCAAGTTGACTTAGGCCAGGAAGTGGAACACCTGGCAGGGCGGCGCGCTTGTAAGTAAGTAGGTATGTCAACATGCTCTACTAAAGTGTTTTCTCAAAGTTGAAAATTGGCAGCAAACTACATTATATGTAGGTAGTACAAAAAAACAGGCCAAGTGCGAGTCGGACTCGCGCACGAAGGGTTCCGTACCATTCTCTATAGTTCTATACAACGTTCATCATACAACATTGTATTTTTATTTAGGTACCTTTTTGTTTTTGAAGTGAATATACAAATAAATATTCTGTGAATATTTGCCGTTATTAATATCGAACAAAAAACGGTAAAAAAAATCACGTTTGTGGTAGTATGGGAGCCCCCCTTAAATATTTATTTTATTCTGTTTTTCGTATTTGTTGTTATAGCGGCAACAGAAATAGGTACATCTTCCGTGTATTTAGGGTTGCCAACTTTTTTTGCATCAAATAAGTATAGTAGTTTCAAGATTATTACGTGTAAAAATATAGTAGATGGCGAAAAAGTAAAAAAATATATATAGTAGGTTATCGTTTTGTAAGGATTTTAAGGAAGTTGCATTTTTCATTAGTGCCCTTGCGCTTCGCTTCCTCGTCTTGGCGGGGCACTGCCGTGCCTCTAGATATCTAATAGGTAAAGTAGGTACTTCGGATCGCTTGGAGAGAGCGAGAGGGGAGGGAGAGGAAAATGACGGCAGCGCGCTAGGTGGGGCCCGCCTAATCACGTGAAAACGGCTGACTTGATTTTGATGAAATTAAAACATCGAATACTATTTACCCTGGTTTAAAGGAGCTCTTACTACCAGGGTAAATAGTATTCGATGTTAGGATGATGTTCAGGTTTTAGCGCCTGGCCCTGCGATTGCGGAAGTTAAGCAACTTTCGCCAGGATCGGTCATGGGACGATGGGTGACCATAAAGGTATTATCTCTAGTTCTTCCGTGCTTCGGAAGAAATGAAGAAGGCATGTTAAGCCATTGGTCCTGGCTGCATTTGCAGTTGTTAACACCCACCAATAAGCATTTGGCCCGCGTGGTGGGTAATGACTAATGGTCCATCCTCCTTGTCCACCCCTAAGGAACGCCTATGCCCCAGCAGTGGAGACGTTAAAAATGGCTGATGTCGAAAGGTTCCCTAAGGATTTTCCCGAATATCCTCGCGAACGAAGTTGCGGGCAGAAGCTTGTTTTTAATAAACGTTATTCGTAGTGATTTTTTGGAAAAATAAAACACCTGTTTTATGTTACTTTTGTAATAAGAAAAAACATGCATCTCAGCAAAAATACGTTTATCTATGGAATCATATGTCCTCGTTATTGATTCTGTGGTGCGAGTTGAGCGGTCGCCGGCTTTCCTCGTCGGAGCCGTAGATCACATCTTCGTCAGAGTCGTTGATCATAGAGAACGCAGGATTGTCTTTGGTTATGGCCGTTTCTGGAACAAAATTCGTAAATGAGAACGCCATTCATTAGCTACGTGTCGCAGACGGATAGACGTGAAATGGGTAGGGTTCTTCTTATTTTTGTTTTGGCAATCTACTTTCCTCTTGGAAGTAATTTTTGCGAGTGTCAAGTGTTGAATAGTTCAGTGGTGGATTGTTTCAGTTTACATTAAAATGCGGGTGCATCGCATTTCAATGCTGCTTGGAGCTTCTGGCACCAAGTATATCAAGACACTCGGTAAGTTCTGCCGAGGTAGCTACCACTACATACAATAAAAGTCTCAACTTCACACAACCAAGAGCACGCCTATTTCCATTATCCCAAATATTGTTCAGTTGCGTAGACACTTGTACCACAAAACTGCACCAATTTTAAAGCACAATATCCACTATGCATCAATTTGCGAATAAATAAAATAGTCACCGAACTTCAACTCGACAAAATGGCGCCAAAAACCCATGGGTAGGATTAACGCCCTTAGTACACCGATGCGTTCACGTGCGACGAAAAATCTCTTAAGCTTTGCCCAGACTAGTCCATTTTGGCGTATCAGATCACCGTATCTATAACATACATCGATAGTTTACAGAAGTAATATCAACGCACGCCCAACCAAACTAGCGATGTATGGTAAAGATACGGTGATCTGATACGCCAAAATGATATAAGTCTGGACAAAGCTATAGTTGTATGGCAGCGTTTCGTATATGCTATGTCAGCGGTTCCCGAATTCTTTTGGCTTCGGAACCCTTTTTAGTTAACCGATTTTCGGCGGAACCCCAGCTCTAGTAAGAATTAAATTAACTAGGGTTGGCACTTTTAGGAACAGAAAACATGACAAATACAAGGATACAAAAATTTTTTGGGTCCATTTTCTAAATGTACGTTGAAATCATTAAAACTAGCAGTAAAACTAATGTAGAGTCTGGTAACTGGTAAATCCTTCATTTACCAGTTACCCAGACATGTTGAATGTATGTGAATGTTTGTAATTAAAATACTCAAAATCAATGAAAACAAACGGGCGGGTCAGAAAAGTAAGAGTGTAATAAAAAAAAAGGATAACTAAACTAGGTACCTAGGTAAAGAGAAAAAAGAGATGTTTATGGTATTTTTTTTACTGTTTCCATTCCATGCATATTGTGTATTGCTACGGGCCTATCTCGTTAATTCCGCGTCATTTTTATATTAATGAATTCCGAACAAGACATGTCTTTTGCAATTCTGCTTTCATTAAATCTACAGAGCAACGGTTTCTGACATTAGAACATTTAAGCGTCATTTTAATTTTAATTTATGATATAGTTTGACTTTAAAAGAAGGACTTTTAAGATATAAAATATTAATTTAGTTAGAACAAAAAGATAAGTAGGAACTTGAATTTATAAACTCTTGAATTTTCGCGGAACCCCTGAGAGCCTCTCACGGTACCCCAGGGTTCCGCGGAACCCTATTCGGGAAGCGCTGTGCTATGTCTCACTCTACTATTAGCGAGATGACATAGTTGCGTCCTTTTTCGGTACCTACAGTTACGCGAATATCTGCAAAATATTCGATACATCGAACTCGCTTTTGCAATGGTTTCGCAAAGATTCCGCATGCGAATGCGTCGGAGTACTAAGGGCGTAAGTAGAACTGAACTGAAAAACTGGGGTGACTAGCAACTTGCGTGGTGAATAGCAACAGCGACATTTTTGATAGAAAAAAATAAATAAAATCAAAATGACCTTATTAGTTTTACAGAAAAATGTTCTATGAACAGGCCTAAGCGGTTCATTTTGAATTTTTATTTTTCTGTCGCTGCATGTTGTTATTCACCACGCAAGTTGAACCGTGACTGGTACAAGTGGGACCGCGGCTGTGACGCCCAGTGGTCTTGTAACGTGGCTCGTATTTGGCCTTGCAGCCCAAATCAAAAGTCCTATGTGTCAGAAGTAGGATCGCCTGTTAAAAAAACTTACAATGTAAGGATCCCCCAGCCGCTGAGAACAGATAGGCCAGCGTGTATAAGTTGTAGAGGCTGTACATTGCCATGAAAGGCGCGGAGGTACCGAAGTGAGACCGCGGCTGCAACACCCAATAGTGTTGTAACGCGACCAGTATTGGCCTTGCAGCCCAAAGATCAAAAGACGAATGTATCAGAAGTAGGATCGGCTGTTAAAAAACTTACCATGTATGGATGGATCCCCCACCGGGAAGAACAGATAGGCCAGCGTGTATACGTAGAAGTTGTAAAGGCCGTAAATCGCCATAATGGGCGCGGAGGTATCAAAGTGAAACCGCGGCGGCGACGCCCAATGGTGTTGTAACGCGGCCGGTATTGGCCTTGCAGCGCAAAGATCAAAAGTCTAATGTATCAGAAGTAGGATCGCCTGTTACAAAACTTACCATGTATTGATCCCCCACCCGGTGAGAACAGATAGGCCAGCGTGTATACGTAGAAGTTGTAGAGGCCATACATCGCCATGAAGGGCGCGGAGGTATCAAAGTGGGCCCGCGGCTGCGACGCCCAGTGGTCTTGTAACGCGGCCGGGCCCCAGCCCTGCAGCCCCAGGATCACCGTCAGGATAGTGACCGTGCCCACCACGCTCGACAGACATTTCAGCCTTATGTCTATGTGGAAAAGGAAAAGGTTCCAAATTAGTACAAATCTGGATGCATTAAAATTTGGAAGAAAAGCCAAAAGATCATAGTTATAGCATTGCATGCGTATGCGATTACCATTGAAATTGACTAATTACATAAACAAAGGAGATGGTCCCAGGGGCGGATCTTGAATTTGTGGGGCCCTGGGCTAATACTGCTTAGAGGCCCTACCTAATTACTCAACTAATTGCCATTTTGACAAGAAACTGTTTTCTGTAGTGATGTAGGTATATGTAATGTAATATATGTTAAGTACAGGAAGAAAATAGGATAACAAAATATTTTATTTATTTATTAAAACATTATTTATTGCAAAATTTATTTTTCTCTACCAAACTGTAATTTTCTTTTTTCAGCTCCACTTTTATATTTTCTAGCAGACATATTGTAAAATAAGATATTTTTCTGAAAATAAACAAAGAACTGGATAGAACTTTTAATTTTAATACTTACCTACTGTGTAATGAGTGTAACAATTCACAAATTATCATTAAAAATCGAACGAGTTCAATTCGTTTAGTTTTGAAAACTGAAATAAAAATAAAAATAAAAAAATCCGGCCAAGTGCGTGTCGGGCCACGCGCCATAGGGTTCCGTAGTTACCTTATACCATACCATATTTAATACCACCTATAATTTTTCGTCTGTAAAAATAACTTTGTTTTTCACAGTGTTGGTATGAATGACAAAGTTATATTAGCGGTTTTGGAAAATGTGCTATATCTCAAAAACTAATTACTATATCTCGTTCAAACCAATTTTGGTTGAAAGTGTTTATTAAGATCTACAGCATATATTTTTTTTAGATTTTTCACTCTCTTATTTCAAAAGTTAAAGGGGGGGGGACACACATTTTACCACTTTGGCGGTAAATATCTTTCAAACGGTTAACTTTGAGAAAAAGTTGTCTTAGGAACCTTAATGTTATTTTTAAAGACCTATCTATAGACACCCAACACGTGTTGGTTTGAAGAAAAAAAAAATTTTCAGTTTCAGTTCCATGTATGGGGAGCCCCCCCTTAATCTTTTATTTTTCTTATTTTTGTATTAAATTCGTTAAGCGGTTAACAGATTACATCTACCTACCAAGTTTCAACTGTGTAGTCTTAATACTTTCGGAATAAAGTGGCTGTGACATACGGACAGACAGACAGACAGACAGACAGACAGACAGACAGACATGACGAATCTATAAGGGTTCCGTTTTTTGCCATTTAGGCTACGGAACCCTAAAAAGTCAAGTTTTATAATTTTACCTACTGCCTATTAAAAGCTGGAAGTCTAGTTATGCTGAATACTTTCAATTTTAGTAAATTAAAAGAAAGGTCCGGTCCTTATAACTTTTAAGTTATCTATCACTTAGTAAACTAAACACATGCACAAAAAACACATTTCTAACAATAACAAAGTCAATTCGTTAATATAGTCGACGATAGCAGAAGTGCGGAAAAATAACAAAATTGCGTCGGGCGATAAGCGGAGGGAAGTCCACAGTTATAGACAATATTAGGAATACACCGACCGAAAACAAGCGACAGGGAATTCGCCGTTCCGTTTGATAGATTGATTGACCGCAGTGTTGCCAACCTGATCGGATTTTTTTAACTCTAGATAATTTTTATAATTGACAATATCGTCTATTGGTTTCAGTTCGGTTGGGGGCCCTCTGCATTCGCGGGGCCCTGGGCTGAAGCCCAAAAAGCCTCTAAGTAGATCCTCCCCTGGATGGTCCAGAAAAAACCCAGAATTAATATGAAGAAGCTATACATCAATCGATTGCTTATACCGAGACAAACAATCCTATCTAAGTCGCAGACCCCAAATCCATGGGGTATCGGAGATATACCTACGCCAACAAGTATGTATGAAATATAGATAATGTTGGTAAGGTCTAGCATTTGACATCAATCAATACGAACGAGCTATATAGCAATCGATTGCTTAGACCGAGCGAAATAATACTACCTAAGTCGGGGACCGAAAATCTATGGGGTATCCGAGATATACGCTGACAAAGTATTTTATATGAAATATGATATGGGTAAAGTCCAACATTTAACATCAATTAATAAGAACAAGCTAAATACGAATCGATTCTTTAGACAAAGTGAAACAATCTTACCTACGTCGCGTACCCCAAATCCATGGGGTATCGGAGATAAACGCTGTAGACTTTACCTATATTTCATACATACTTTATCAGCGTTTATCTCCGATACCCCATGAATTTCGGGTCCGCGACTTAGGTAGTATTATTTCACTTGGTCTAAGCAATCGATTGGTATAAAACTCGTTCTTATTGATTGATGTTAAATGCTGGACTTTACCAACATTTTATACATACTTTGCGGGCCTATATCTCCGATACCCCATGGACTGCGACATAGGTAGGATTTTGGTATATAGCTTGTTCATATTAATTCTGGGTTTCAGTCCATAATATTTTGGACCGTCTCTTTTGAATGTTTCAGAGTTATAGTTTTTAGAGAAAATTTACCGGATTCTCGGAAAAGAAAATTGTACTGACAATTAAATTATTTAAGTCCGTTTTCATTTAACAACGAAAGTGGTGTGCCACCATTGAAACGCCAAGTTATACTAGCCGCACTGTAAATCTAGGTAGTGTTTTGCTAAACTTTGTATTTATCTATCGATTAATCAGTTTATTGTTGTTATCAACAAAAACCTCAAATCTGATGTTTTTATTGATAACAACAATAATATAATATTTTTTTGGATTCGCGATACAATATAAAGTAACCTATAAAGCTACGTACACAAAATAGTAAGTCTATGTGGGTACAACCGTAACGTGCAGCGTGCAGGAGATACCCACCGAACAGTTAGGGTGCGCCTACACGGTGCAAGTAGCCCGCGCAAGTTGAGCACTTGCACAGGTTACGTGCTCCGTGTAAACACGTAAAGCGGGTCCAGCTCCATAGCATTGTACCCCCGCGCATGTAACCCGCACCTCGACGTACGCAAGCTACATGCACCGTGTAAAATCACCCTTATTCTAGTTTGTTATTATACTCACCAAAGAAAGGCATACTTCTCAGGTCACTATATGCTTTTACAATTAGTACGACTAAATAAAGGAAATATAATGTAACAGCACTGAAGAACATTATTTTAACAACCTGCAACCAAATAATAAATTAAAATCACTCGAGTACTTAACTATGTAGAAGTTTGTAGGTATTTTAACATAGATAAAAAGCTTAAGTACTTACAGGATAATTAGGATTCATCATATAGTTAAATGTAGGATCGTAAAATGCATAATATTTCTGCCATATCGTTATAACCATAGCCGGTGTCCAAATCAACGCAACCACTATTACTTTCATCAGGTAGAATGACAAGAAACCTCTTTCATTCTGAAAACAAAAATATTATGACTTAATAAAAGGTTGTATTATGAAGGTACATTGTGATATTTCAGCTAATTTCATCTACAACTTGATGAGGCCATTGAAATAAGTTTCGTGGTCCTTCGAGCCGGATATGACATGTATAACGTAGCTATATCTTTACCCCCCTACTAATAAAAATTGTATAGCAGCTGCATAGTTACACAGTGTTTTGTCACTTTCTTTTTCATGTCAAATTCAAATAGTTTGACAGAGAGTAACCATTGTGTAACTATACATCTGCTATTCAATCTTTATTAGTAAGGGGGTTAGGGTATAATTCACAATTCAGTGGCGTATTAAACAGTTTTAACATTTTACTGCAGCGGCTTTCAAGTATTGGTTATTATCGTGTCGTCGTACGACTTCTTTTTATAAATAGGTACCTACTTAAACATAGGTTTGGCTAACGCTCAAGCCAGGTTAGCGCATAGCTACTCATCGTCATCGTATCGTATAAAATGGCTCTATGAACTGTAGACCTAACGTTTGTGACATGTTTGATCATTTTTCGAATGGCTGAAATAGGTTTTTACTGACCGCAGTGAGGACAATAACTGACTGACACTAGCTGAAGTGCTAAGCTTAATTTTAGTCTTCCATGGCTTAAATTTAATTTTAGTCGTCCATGGCTTTATTTACTAACCTATGGATCTTTGTTGTCTGAATAAATGAATTGAAATTGAAATTAAATTAGCAATCGCATTATCCAACATAAATTCTAGTCCAATCGAGTCGGATTCTGACCCGTGAAATCACTAAATATCGATTATCAATTTCATAGTAAAACTCTAATACTTATTTCACCTTTTCAAATCATTAAATCCTTACCTTTGTAATGGTAATTCGCGGTGATTCAGATTCGAGAAATAAAAATCAGTTGGCACTCCGGGAGTGCCGGCAGAAGTGAAAACTTGAATAGTAACTTTGTGCATTTTTAATATTTTGAAATTAGCGGCAATGGATTAAAATTATTTCTTTCCTGTTACTATATATACAGTCACACAATTCAATCAGTTTGTAATTAAGAAAAGGTCTAAAGATTTCGCGCCAGTGGCTTTTTTAATTTCTACATGCACGCATTCTACGATTTAAACTTATAGTCACAGAGTATAAATAAGTCTATGATTTCACCGAAGAGATCGCTGCTATTAGTTCCATTTTCAAAATTAGCGCGTTGCTGGTGACACAAGTGTTTACATGACGTCTTAAAATGACGCGCCGCCATTTTCAACGCGCCCCGTAGAAAGAGAGGGGGATACTCCCGCCGTCAGCTGTCTTCTCTCTATCCGTCACATCCGTCTTACACATTTTCGATCAGCCACGTGATTCCTGACGCGAGTTTAGCATTTTTTCCCCATACAAAAAGCGCACAACGCCGCTAAAGAAGTTTTCACTTCAAAAATTGTAGGCACTTATAGAGTAACAAGAGAATATCTGACCTGCCTAAGGCCGTGGTACTGCGCGAGCCACGACAGCATCACGCAAGCGAGGAACGCCGTCTGGAACACTGTGTCCATCAGCGGCGCGAAGCAGTTACCGGAGACGAGGCGCAGCGGGAATATTGGATCTGCGAATAGACGGTTTGTTTTAGAGCTATACCGGGTGTAACAAGATCCTCAACCAAGCCGAGCTCTACGTATTCTGCCCATCATCAGGACCATTTCTATTCAAAATTATTGCTTGGAAATAATTTTAATTTTTGGTGTTATAAAGCATTGCATACATTACCACGCAATGTAACGCTTACAACAGACCGCGCCTGCGAGTGAATGACAGCTGCGTGCGGCCGAGTTGAAAGGCAACGTTTACGTGCATGCTCATGAAATACATTGAGTGATGATGTTTTGAAGCCATTGTTTGTTACGATATACATAAAATTTGGATAATGTTTCTGTAGACAAAAAATAGGAAATAACGAATAAAATAAGATTTCATAAAAATTTTGGAAAAAAAATTGACTTTGACCTTCTATAATATAACTTCGTAGCTATTGGTTTCCCAGGTATAGTCTAAAAGACAAAAATGATCCTGATGATGGGCAGAATGCGTGGACTTCGGCTTCGTTGAATGTCTTAATACACCCGTTATTTTACCAGTCCCTGCAACATGACGAGCTCGAGAGCGGTTTGTCTAGTTAGCTAGTACGTCAAAATGTCAAAAATATCCCGATCCTGACGTATCGGCTGTTTCCCATCTGCCCCCTTCGAGCTTTGCCACCAGGATGGTGGTTGGTAGTTATAGGTGGCGTTTGCTCAGCGGGGTGGTAAGCGCCACCTATTAATGCCACCCGGTAGCAAGCTCGAAGGTGGCAGATGGGAATAAATAGGTGCCATTTGCACCGGGAAGGCTATCGCCAACTATCAGTGCCAAGCACCACCCGTCTGGCAAAGCTCGAAGTGGGCATATGGGAAGAAACGGACGTATCGGGATTACCGTTTATTTGTAAAAAAAAATGTATGTAGGCACCTATTTAGCATGTAAGTAGGTATTTAGATAAAATTCTTGTCAGGTTCGTCACGCTACACCTGCAGGACGCCATTTTTGATAGCGATTCCGGCAGCTTTGTTACTTCGTCGCCAGAGAATTTGAAATAAATTAAGTGCCTCTTTATATTTACGTAAAAATCTAAAATATCACAACAAAAGTATAAAAAAATAAATAATATGATTTAATCCTTCCTAAAAAACGTTTTGTGGTTGAAGTAGAACGATTTTTGGGGTTAAGAGGAATAAGCCCATAGGTCGGCACTGGTCTTTGGCATTTTTTTTATAAGTTGACTTGTTAGAGTGTACAGGGTGGATTTTTGAGACGGTACATTGAGGGCAGGTAACTTAACCGTTATAGTTACAGGAAAACGTTCCTAGGAGACCGTCCATAACTTTTTAAGATATTATGAACTGCATTCACAGATTTTGGAAAAAAATTACGGTTAGCAAAAAAATGCTGAAATACCAAAAAAAATTTTTTTATGCTAATCGATCCTATTTCGTGTGGGGATCAAAATACCCTATGGAACCATTTAAGGTATGAGTACTAGAAACGACAGAAATCGCCAAAGACTTTTCCCATACATTTTGTACTGAAAAACGAGAAATCAACCAAATGGTCCCATAGAGTATTTTGATCCCCACATGAAATAAGATCGATTGGCATAAAAAATATTTTTTTGGTATTTTAGCATTTTTTTGCTAACCATAATTTTTTCCATAATCAGTGAATGCAGTTTATAATATCTTAAAAAGTTATGGATGGTCACCTCGGAACGTTTTCCTGTAACTATAACGGTTAAGGTACCTGCCCTTACTGTACCGTCTCAAAAATTCACCCTGTATAAGTACTTACCATTGTACAGTAAAAGCAATGGCAACAATATAGATAGCCATTTCTGTTCTATAGCCCAGTCCTGTGTCGAATATTTCCTTAGTGTATGGGCAAACCAGCACTGTAAAAATAATTGCATAGTTAACATAATGCTATTAAGTAGTTAATATTATTGAAATTATTATTGTTAAAAATTTCATATTTTTTTCGTTTCCTACTGATTAAGAAACAAACACACTTATGTGACCAGAAGTCTGGAAAAATATGAGACGATTTTTCAAAGATTTATGATGGAACAACTAGGTACCTAGTACTTGAACCTCTATTTATTATACTTACTGCTATAGTAAATGTTGTGAGTAGAAATATAAATCTGAACCAAGTTTCCATTTGAGTAAAAGCTGGATTGTATGTTTTGAACTGAAAAAAAAACGAATACAAATCACCTCAGATAATAATAAATTACTTTTTTTAACAATAATTGCTTAACAATTTTGTTAAATAGTGAACACTTTATGAAGGAAATTGTTTTTCTGAAAAGGGGAAAGTTTTATTAATTTGGAAATCTATTATTTTACTGACATAGAATATAACTTCTCTCATGTTGTAACGTTTATGGAACTCTTTGAGTCCGTAAAAGCGAATATTGAGTATGTAGTGCGTGTACTCCAACGAGCCTAAGTGTAGCGCCATGACTTCTTCGCATACTTGTTTCTTGCACTTTAGATGTTGAGTTCTGAAAAGAGAAGAGATGTTTTTAAGTTGGTCTACAAATAGCCAGTATGTCTAACGGTTAAATCCTGACGACGAGCAATTTGTAGCGAAGCGAGCAGGCGACCCAAGCGAAACGCTTTTTTCCCCGTGAAATTAACGGTATTAAAGGTCGAAATCACTTCGTTTTAGATAGTCGATGATTTTTTTGCAACAGGCACTTGGCTGCCAAGCCAACCTATAGAAAATCTAGTTTAATATACTTTTATTAAACTAGATTTTCTATAGGTACTATCGACAACACTTCCGCTTGACCACTCCTAAGATTTAAATCGCGCCGCGCCGACGCGCACTAACATAGTATACGTTTAGTTAATGTAGGAGCGATACGCGCACATAGGGTTACCAGATCTAATAATGAGATTTCCTGACTTTTTTCCTGACTTTTCAGTAAATTTCCTGACACTTTCTACACTTACTACATTCTTAATTTAGTTGACGTTTGATATTTTTTCCCACCAAAATGATTACCAAAAGTTATCTGTTTTCATACACTTTGAAATTTCAAAAATTCCTGACAAATACAGTTTTTCCCTGTTTTCCTGACAGATGCGTTAAATTCCTGACATGACAGGAAAATTTTCTTCAAACTGGTAAAGTATGTGAATGGCCTATTGTACCTCTGTATCTGTATCTACTTAAAGAACTGACAAAGTATACCATACTTCATATCATATGGCCAAATTTGAAATGTATGGCAGAAGTATTAATGATCACACAATACCTGTTTGTAGCTTCACTCTCCGGGATAAGGTTTATCGTTTTATGGTCACTTATCACTCCATCTATAGATATGCTGATTTGGAAGCTTTTATCAAATATTTCCTCTGCAAAAACAAAAACATAAGAAAATGGGTGGTTTTCATTCAATATTGCTGCTGATCAGAAGATCAATCAGAAGACAACAACCTTTTACAGGATTCATTTTCCTCATCATCATCATCTATTACATTACTGACCTAACGAGTTAATTTGTTAATTTAAACGACCTCCGTGGTCGAATGGCTTGTACACCGGTTTTCACGGTGTCGCCTTCTCTAAGGTCTAGGGTTCAATCAATCCTCGGCTAGATCAATTTAGAAAACGAACTTTTATAATATTATTTCAGGTTTGTCTCTGATTTCCTTATCACAAGTGCTTTGCTTTTAGAATAGGATCAAAGTATATGATGTTGTTCCCTTTATTCCCATCTGCCCCCTTAGAGCTTTGCCAATGGTGTTGGCAACGCAAAGCTAATTGTAGATGTCGCTGCGTACGCTTGTTCCTAAGACAGTAGACGTTCAGAACAAAATGTATGGGAAAATTTATATTTATTTTGCAGAATTTTTTTACCGAAAAAGACCCACTGACCCAAAATGGATATAAAAGACTATTCTACAATGAAAATGCCGGAATTGAAAGCCAAATTAAGACTTTTTATTCTTACAAAATCTATAATTTTTTTTATATTCAGATTTTTCGGAAATTCGTAAGTGCCAACATTTTTAAAGCCTAAACACAGAATTCAATCAATTTGAAGCTAAAAAAACGATTTTTTAAAGTAAAAGTCCTTTGTTTTCATAGTTTTCGTGAAACAAGCGTACGCAGCGCTATTTTGACAGTTGCCTTCCCCATTGGGTGGTGGTTGGCACTAATAGGTGGCGTTTATTACCCCGGTGGTCAATGGCACCTATTTATTCCCATCTGCCACCTTCGAGCTTGCTATCGGGGTGGAAGCTGGCATTCGATTAAATAGGTGCCATTGACCACCGGGGTGGTAAACGCCACCTATTAGTGCCCAGTGGCAAGCTCAATGGTGGCAGATGGGAATAAAGGTGTTGTTCAATATTTATTATTATCATTTTATTATAGTTGTAAAGTGGTCACCGTCATCATTGTTGGTTAATATCTCGGCGAGCAACCATAGCTGCTGCACGCGCGTGCCAAGCACGGGGCTGTGGAGGTGGAACGGTCCCTCGTAAATGGTACTTGTGTTGGACAGTAGGCTCGACGCTGCGATCGACGTCGTCATCGTCGGCGACGGTCCTACAAAAAGGAGGAATCACTTTACTACATTATTATAAAACAAGGTCCTCCGCCGCGTCTATCTGACTGTTCGCGAATAACTCAAAACTACTGCACGGATTTTCATGTGGTTTCACCTATAGCACACCCCGGGCACTCCATACAAACGCCGCGTTTCAACTACCCATTACACAAACTCTACACAGTGACGATTTTGCACACGCGCAACTGTGTGCGTGAAGTCTAGGGCTATTGAATGAGCATACGAACTGGCCTACGAACTCGCGGGGCCCAGTGAGGTAATTGATTGCGGGCCGGGGCGGAGTTTCCTTTCTGTACGGTAGTAGGTACTTATATCTATTCTGTGCCTATATAGATAGAGTGATTCATGAGGGAGGTTTAGGTATATAATTTCATAATTTGTTAAGGTTATGTTTTACTAAGGGAGCTTATTCCTACATTTAAAATAATATTCAGCTAATTAAATTTTTTCGGACATTCCCCATTAGTAAAAAGTAAGCAAGCGTGATTCTTGAAGTGCAGGGCCCTTCTGAGAGCCATAAGTCCCTGATAAGGGATAAGAGGACATCATCATCATAGAACTTGATTCGTACATAATAAGAACTAAGCACCTAATACGAAAGTAGGTAGGTAAGTATAATGATTTGTTTACCTGCTAATCCTATAAATACCCCCAGACCAAAGCAAGCGAAAAATGCTATAAAAACCATCACAAACTCTCCTTTGTGCATTGAATATATCCTCATTTGAACGGATCTGGAAAAACAAAAAAATAAACTTATTAGTGTACGACCCACCTAATTGCGTTGTAGGAATTAACGTAACATCTTCATAGTATGGGTTAAGTAATCGTAAATTTTACCTTTCACAGCGGTCATGATGATATGCAGGAGCTATATATTTATTGAATTCACTAAATAAATCACTGAATTGGGATAATGTGTTGCGAATTTTGTAATTCCATCCTCCCGACGGTAAGTGGTACGAATATCCCACATTTGTCGAATCCATGGTCACTTTAGTTATAAATATGATTATCTAATATCGCTACGCAACGTAAACATTTATTAATAGTATAAATACTTGAAACAAACACACATAACTTAAATTATTGTGTATAAAAACGTGTTAGCAACAAAAATGCTTGCCCCCACATGTAGGGCTTGTGTTTACAAGCAGATTATTGATTTTAGCGCGAACAAAATTGGGGCTGCCATTTGCAACGAGTGTTGTATGGTGGAAATAATGTGACGTGGCAATGTTACAGAAACAGCGCACAGAAAATACGGATCATCATATTGAAAAGTGATTTTATAAAATAATACGCTGCACCCTTTTCTACTATGCATTGAAATAATAAAAATAAAAAAAGTGTTTAATAGCTTTGTAAGAAATCTTGCAATGTGCAAGATAATTCGTTAATAGAGGTACCTACCTAACCTCGACTAAAGCCTGTGTATGAAGAAAGGGTTAGGTATAGCATAATTGGCCGGCCCGGATATTTCCTTTTTCCGTAGCTTTAAGTATCTCTTATCGCTACTTAAACGAAAACATCGTGAGCGAGACTCTGGCTTTCGCACTTGAACTCTGCCACTCGGCGCTGTTATTTAGCGCTTTTTGACATAGCGGCTTAATCTTTAAACTAGCGAATGACTGATGGTTCTGAGCAGCGAAAAGAGATAGACCTAGCCGATTGATCCAATATCATTTATATTACCTAATTCTATAGAACAAAGAGTGACTAAGGCCGAATCAATTAAATTAAATCATATTATTTAAATAAACTAAGAATGTAGAGGAAGCAAGGGACTGTGCTTTCTGTCGACCCAATTCGAGCTTAGCTAGGAGAAGGATAAACTAAGTTTATATGCATCCGATCAATTAAAAAATAAATTTACAAAATTTCACCGGGATCGGTTGAGAAATGCGACCTGTAGAGGAGAACAGACAGCGTCGGAAAGCCGGACTGAAATATGTTATTTTTACATATCTCTGACATTTTAAATTATTTTAAAAACTGGTTTGACAAAAAAAAATCTATAAAATTTTTGAACCTGCTTACAAAATTTCACGAGAATGGGTAGAGAAATGCGACCTGTAGAGGAGAACGGGCAGCGCTGGAAAGCTGGACTGAAATTATGTCTCTTTAACATATCTCCGTAATTTTAAAAAATTTCAAGAAACTGGGGTGTCAAAAATATTTAAAATTATTTTCAACTCTGCTCACAAAATTTCACGAGAGTCGGTTGGTTGAGAAATGCGACCTGTCGAGGAGAACAGACAGCGCCGGAAAGCCGGACTGAAATATGTGTTTTTACATATCTCCGACATTAAAAAAAAATATGAAAAACTGGCTTGACAAAAATATTCTATACAATTTTTGAACCTGCTTAGAAATTTTCCCGAGAATCGGTTGAGAAATGCGACCTGGAGGAGTACAGACAGCGCTGGAAAGCTGGACTGAAATATGTATTTTAACATATCTCCGTCATTTTGAAAAATTTCGAAAAACTGGCTCGACGAAAAAATCCTTACTAATGTTATAAATGACGTGCCGGACTACAGCTGCGCCACAAAAAAAAAGTTGGAAATCTGACATTTTGAATATGCCATGATGAAGTCTATAGTTTGTCGGAGTTTGTCGCCAAAAACCAGAGTTTGTCGGTCTTCCGTTTAGGAGATACATGTGGCTCAGCTGTAGAGACGTCTCTACAGCTGCGCCACACAGATCTCGAAAACGGAAGGTCGTAGCGAAAATCTGATTACTTGTATGTATAGCCGTTAGTTTGTCGGAGTTTGTCGCACAAAAACCAGAGTTTGTCGGTCTTGCGTTTAAGAGATACGTGTGGCGCAGCTGTAGAGACGTCTCTACAGCTGAGCCACACAGATCTCGAAAACGGAAGGTCGTAACAGAAATCTGATTACTTGTGTGTGTAGCCGGTAGTTTGTCGGAGTTTGTCACCAAGAACCAGAGTTTGTCGGTCTTGCGTTTAGGAGATATGTGAGGATACGCTGTGGAGACCTTTCTACCTGGATCATGAGAACGGAAGGTCGTAGCGATAATCCGATTAGTCATATCTATAGTCGGTAGTTCGACCGAGTTTGTCGCCAAATATCAGAGTTTGTCGGTCTTGCGTTTAGGAGATATGTGAGATTTTCGCTACGACCTTCCGTTCTCGAGATCCTGGTAGAAATATCTCTATAGCATATCCCCACATATCTTCTAAACGTTAGATTGACAAACTCTGATTTTTGGTGACAAACTCCGACAAACTAATGGCTACACATTTGAGTTATCAGATTTTTGCTACGACCTTCCGTTCTCAAGATCCAGGTAGAAAGGTCTCCACAGCGTATCCTCACATATCTCCTAAACGCAAGACCGACAAACTCTGGTTCTTGGTGACAAACTCCGACAAACTACCGGCTACACACACGAGTAATCAGATTTCTGTTACGACCTTCCGTCATAGTAGAACCAAATAAGTAAGTCATCTTACTCATTATACGCACGAACGCGGTTTGTATGTGAGCGCGCCCGTACGTATGCGTCGTCGCACGCACACATTGACAAAATTTAAAGGTGATAAAGGTGCAACAGTCGTGGCTGCGCCGTACGTAATCCTGCCCGCGCTCACGCACGCTTCACGCCGCTGTGCTGCCGCTCGTAATAATTTGAACGTTTACCTACCTACAGTACATACCATGCATTCCAAAGATATTATTGCAAAAAAGATTTGTAAGAATGAGGATATATTTTACAATAACTTTAAATAATGAGGCATTTCGTACTTGTCGAAACAGACAAAATTTTTTTATGTCAATTGTGTAATTTCGTTAAAAAATCACAAATTCCTGCAGGAAAAGGTACTTTTAATGCCTATTATTTAAGGTTATGGA
This sequence comes from Agriphila geniculea, assembly GCA_943789525.1. Lineage (NCBI taxonomy): Eukaryota > Metazoa > Arthropoda > Insecta > Lepidoptera > Crambidae > Agriphila > Agriphila geniculea. The sequence continues at coordinate 11,997,440 of OX038882.1, read as the reverse complement.
AAGTATTCAATTTCAGAATTTAAAGATTATTATTTTGAGAAGTGTAGGTAAATAAAAAAGAAAAAACAATAGTGTAAAAAAATATTTTTTAATAATATGAAATAAAACACTTTTATCAGATACTAGCGCGGTTTTATTGAATGTACTTTGGTATTTGGTTTGATTTTTGATTTTTTTGATTTTTAGAATATTTTTTTTTATTTGAATAAATACATTATTTAGTAAAGCCACGTTTTAATTAATCCTATTTCGACCGCAAGTTTTCAAATCACATAACATGACGTACGCAATGAAAAATTGTAGTCAATTCTTGAAAACAGTCAGGTTAATGTAAACTGTAATTTGACAGATAGATGTGATACATTGCTACTTTTCTTTAGTAGGTTTTTATTGGTGTCAAAACGAAAGTGCCAATGTATCACATAGATCAGTCAAATTACAATTAATATTAACTTCATTATTTTAGTCGATAGACGCGCTGGTCTACCTACAAAAAAAATATTAAAAAAAAACTTTGTATTGATCTCTGATGCTAACCCTACAAGGAAAAAATATTTTGTAAAGAGATTGACTATGCATTTTTTGACGACCGAATAAACTAGCGATGTGACAGCCCTTCGTGTTTAAGCTGTATCGCTCGCTCGAGGCTCGAGTTGGCCTACTTATTTGGTTCTACTATGCTTCCGTTTTCGAGATCTGTGTGGCTCAGCTGTAGAGACGTCTCCTACAGCTGCGCCACACGTATCTCCTAAACGCAAGACCGACAAACTCTGGTTTTTGTGCGACAAACTCCGACAAACTAACGGCTATACATACAAGTAATCAGATTTTCGCTACGACCTTCCGTTTTCGAGATCTGTGTGGCGCAGCTGTAGAGACGTCTCTACAGCTGAGCCACATGTATCTCCTAAACGGAAGACCGACAAACTCTGGTTTTTGGCGACAAACTCCGACAAACTATAGACTTCATAGGCATAGTCAAAAAGTCAGATTTCCAACTTTTTTTTGTGGCGCAGCTGTAGTCCGGCACGTTTATAAATGCGAAAGTCCGTTTGTTTGTTACGCCTTCACGTCTTAACTACTGAACCGATCATCATGAAATTTTGCATACACTATGTCAGGGGTACAGAGAAGGATATAGGGTACCTTTCATCCAGAAAAAAAAGTATAGTTCCCGAGGGATAGCATAAAACCTTTCCACGCAGACGAAGTCGCAGGTGGCCACTAGTTCTATATAATTTTCGAACCAGCTAACAACATTTCACGAGAATCGGTTGAGAAATGGGACCTGTGTAGATGAGAACAGACAGCCGATACGAAAGAATTTTTGCCCAAGCTGAAGCAGAGCAGAGACGCTTCGCTCGCACTTCGTGCTCGCTCGGTCGATAAGGAAGCGAGATAACAAATACAATACATAAATAACCCTGATGTAAATATATAAATAACAGTGGCTCAAGAATATAGGTATCTAACTATTAAGATGGGGTTCATTATGAATCCGCTTGTTGCCCCTACTGGGTTTCGAATCTGGGACCTTTGGCATTAGTTGATTAATTAGAAGATTGAATAAATGGAATAGATATTATTACATTGCTCACGGCGGTAGACAACATTGTTTTTTCGTTATGAATAATAATGAAACTATGGAATTCGAAATTATAACATTTATTATAAATTTTTATGATTTACAACAATATTTTCAAACATGCAAAACTGTAGTTAAAATATAATATTGAACATGCATCAATTTCAAAATTATGAGTAACTTAGGACTTAGAAAAATAGGAACTCAATATATAATATTGTGACAAGTATTAACATTATCTGTTTACTTAATATTATCTGATTTATTTATATACCTACTTACAATAAAAATACGAAATATGAATTCATTTAATAACATAATTTATAAAGTAACAATAATAATGATAAGAGAGCTAATTACTTACATAATATTGTGTATAATTTACAATATTATTGTATTGTTAATAGTTATTCAAAAAAATTGTCCTTAAAATAAATAATGATAAATAGTAAGTACACTTATATAATAAATAATGCGCTCTGTCTTTTGTTTGTACTTGTCAATTTTAAAGTGATTTTGACCTTTTAAATATATATAAAATATAGGTACCTAGTTCGGATTTAAATATTCCTTCACTATTTATGCATTATATAAAACAATACTGAAATTCAGCGTAGTATCAGATCAGTATCAACAGAGTTCGCTTAAAATTAAAAATATTTTTTTTATAAAAAATATTTCTACAGATACCTACTTTCGTACAAAGTATTTTTACTAAAAAGTATTTTTTTACAGTAGGCCGTGAAGGTTTTCTCGCAGATATTTTTATATACCCTCGAATGGTCTGCGCAAGCGACGGATTTTTATTCCGAATTACACGGGCTTGGCGTATGATCTACCTACGGGATGAATTTTTTTAAGAGAACCCTGGAGGGAAAGTATTTACTCTATAAAAGGAGATAGGAGTTTTTGCTTAAAAGAGCCATTCCTTTATTTTTAAAAAGAAACAAAACTGCATTCAAGGATTTTTTAAAATACAGTTGCCGTGGATGGGATTCAGGTTCATTTAAAAAAATCCACTCATATGGTTTAAGATAAATAAACTAATCATTTTTTGTGACGTATACATTTTGTGTGACGATTAAGATTATGCGTGGATTAAAAGGATTGGTAAGTTGACGCAAATGGTCAGGAAAATCATTAAACAATTTCCTAAGAAATAAAATAATATTATATGAAAGGGAGAAACGAAGAGATCATCTGATTACGGAAATGTATTTTTACTAGAGAATTAGATTTACAGCGATGAAAGAAACAGTAACTTAGGTTAAAGTCAAATATCTGTCATACTGTTACACTTTATCCGATAAAGTACCTCTAACAGTATGCGATTGTGACTAGGTAACACTAAAATATTTATATAAACCTAACTAATTGTGTATAGAAATATTAATTTTCTAAAAGATAGAGTACAATACGAGGCAAATATCTTGAAATTTTTTCGACGGAGTGGGGATAAGTTCGCGCATGTGCTCTTGCGAGCGACCAATAGCGCGCGCCCCTTTCCCGCCGCCCGCGTACCTCACCGCTTCGCATACCCAAAATACGCGTTCCGTCCGCACAATCCCCACCCAATTTCAAGTTGTTTGCCTCGTACTGTATGATTATTCATACTCTATCGTGAATAAAACATTTATAGAAATAACCTATTTGATTTCTCTGTTTCATGACATTACTTGTTAGAATTATCTATTTGGCACGCGTTATATGAAAACTGTAATAGATAGAGATCTAACCATAAGATATAATAATTATAATATATAAATTATAAATAGATATTTAGCTAAATCAATTACTTTAAAAATTAAATATACAGCATTTGAGATAAATTATTAGATCATAGACATTAAATAACATTGTCATTTTGTGTTTATTATCGATAAGACTAATACTATATCTAAAAATAATAGTTTTGAAGTTCATTTTAATAGTTGATAATGACATACCCTATCGCAGTTTCGTTTATAAATTCTTTGGTTCTTCAGTTACATTAGCTATAGTCGGCTCGTTGTTTTGGCTTTCTTTGGAGTTGCCAACATTGTCGGTGAGATTGGTGTGTTCATTACTGCCACTCAAAGTAGTAACATCACTAGGCTTTGGAGAATCAGGTGAGCTAGTCAGTGTTTCCGTTTCATTTTGTGATATGCTGGGCGTGGATGTGGAGGTTGTGCTTGTTGGGTTTGAACGTGAAGCGTCTGAAACAATATAATCAGATATACGTTTTTTTGCTGGTATTAATTAGACAATTTTTATTCTTTTATAAAAAAATCTTTTGTGGGTTTGTCAAAAAAAAGTTTGACTTTTTTAAAGCATTTGACTTCGTTTCTCAAGGTACTTATATTATTAAATTATTACTATATTTGTATTAGAGACGTCTGTTACATTAAAAGTGGCTGCAAATTTTAAGCAATGGGTTGATAGTAAAAAAGACCTCGTAATTACAGAGTAATAAATGCTGTTAAAATAAGGAGTTTCACAAGAGAGCATTATAGGTCCCACATTTCTTTATTTATGGATTGATGAAATTATAGTTTTAATTAGGATACCAAAAATCGAAGAAATACAAATAATAGTAAAATTAATATTTATAACTTATTAAAAATAACGATATTATTTTTTACTACAATAAATGATTCGATCTTATTAAATTAATTAAGTAGGAGTAAGCCGAACATGCTGTTAAGTGTTTACAGACACTCCTTCCTTATGGATGCATAAGGAGGACGTCATAACATAAGCCACCATGAGGGAAAATGCAGATTAGTGGGTGTTAACGATTGCAGATGCGGGACCAAATGACCGGCTATCGTACCTTCCTAATTAAGGCGTTAACATGCGTCAAATCCCAATATTCAATTCAAAATATTGAAAGACTACGCACGTGAAGCTATCATAGAAAAAATATATAATGCACTTGAAATAATACACAATAGATTTAATAGGGTTGGCAACGCAAAGCTAATTGTAGATGTCGCTGGGTACGCTTATTCCTAAGACAGTAGACGTTCAGAACAAAGCTATGGAAAAATAGGTATTTATTTTGTGGTATTTTTTTACCGTTGACCCAAAATGGATATAAAAGACTATTCTACAATGCAAATGCCAGAATTGAAAGCCAAATTAAGACGTTTTTATTCTTACAGAATTTATCCATTTTTTCTTTGTCCAGATTTCTCGGAAATTTGTAAGTGCCAACATTTTTAAAGCCTATTACACAGAATTTAATAATTTTAAGGCTAAAAAAAACGATTTTTTTAAAAAGTAAAAGCACAGAATAACTAATAGTACAAGTACAGAAGCAGCACTCGGCAAAGTCATTTAAATAGATAGCGACTTTATCTGCAACATAATAAAGTGCAATTCAGGTCGCGCAGTTCACCTAGTAGTTGCCTCTCTTTCTATCGCGCGCTCTTGCCTTTTCTGACGACGCAACGTTAGGGTTGTCTTCTTTTAAATGAACTGCGTAGCATATATCATAATGTGATAGACGACAATTCTTTATTGGTTTTTTGATTTAGACATCCGTACACGGCACAGTAATGTTGATTCGACATTGTTACTATTATAAAGAGGCAATATCTACGCAGGGAATAAGATGCCGCGCGACTACGCAGGCCGGCGTGTGGCGGCCCGCTGCTCACTTGTTCGTTCGAACGAACGGCTAGCGGTAGGTGCTTATCGCGCGACCTTGAGCGAGTGAAGGAGGCCTGGTAAAAGTCCTATGTTTTCATAGCTCTCTTGGAACAAGCGTACGCAGCGCCATTTTGACAGTTGCCTTCCCCATTGAAAACATTTATAAAAATGTTACCACCTTTGATGTAAAAAATATCCCGTATACCTCGTTTTTGGGTTTATTTGCAAAACTTCTCGGAAACAGAACATTCGTCTATGTTAAAACCAACGCATAATAATCTGCGATGTTAATTCCTTCAATCTTAATTGAACAGTTTTTTTTTAAATTAGAAAGCGAAGAAAAGTAATAAAAACATGTAAAAATCGAGGATTCGGCGCTCGACCTCTACGCAACCGCCGCGTTGGAACTACTTGGAACGCGCACTGATTTGAACCCAAAACGTATATAGTTACGTTCGATTTCACACTATCACAGATCGACCCGCTCGGATTGATGCATGTTAAGGCCTTAAGAGGAGCTCGAGTAACGGTAATAAAAATAATTAGGGCGAGTTTCACAAGTTCTTGATATGTTCCAGTTATCATACCTTACAGATAATTTCATACTAATTCAGTTTCAATCTATATAAATAAAAATGAATCGCCGAAATGTATGTAAACACATTATAGTACAGTAGCCCGTAGAACATTTAAATCACCAAAAAGGTTACCGTTCGCCGTTGTGATATAGTTATTACAAAATTATAGATACTTTAACCCAAGTTTTACAGATCGCAACCCGCCGTAACCTATATTTATATATCTCCAAAAATGATATTTTTTTATTTTTCGAGGTTTACCACTAAATCATGTGGTAAACCTTGAAAAATAAAAAAATGTAATTTTTGGAGATATACAAATATAGGTTACGGCGGGTTGCGATTTGCGATCTGTAAAACTTGAGTTAAAGTATCTATAATTTCGTAATAAATAACTATATCACAACGGCAAACGGTAACCTTTTTGGTGATTTTAATGTTCCACGGGCTACTGTACTATTACTTCAGAACGACTACAAGTTAGATAATTCTTTTTTTGTTATGTTTGTTATTATGAGGACAAGGTTTGTATAAAATATAATTTTCAAAAAATTGTACGGAAAGACGTAAAAAACAATGTTTCTCTATTCCGTAATTTTAAATAGAAATATAACTAATAGATGGCGCCACCCGTGCAAAACCGGGCCGGGTAGCTAGTTTTAAATAAAAATAAGCTAGGTACTGTTGGGATCCTGTGAAAGTGGATGTTAAAGGCATGTAACGTTTTAGTATGGAGCCTGGTATGGTATACCTATTCGAAAAAAATCGGAAATTCATTGTAACTGATGAAACTTTTTAATCGATAGAAAACGTCAAAATAAACATGAATTATTATTGATTGTCAAATTGTCCTTAAATGTATACTTTTGGAGATATTGGGCCTTAAAAAATCATCGGGATAGAAAGAAACACTTCAATTTGCGACTCCAGACCATTTTGCATTTCATTTAGCCGTAAGACTGTAATAATTTAACGCCAAAAACATTTTATTTTAAGTATAATGCAAAAATAATACATACCATAATAAAAATGACAATATCATAGTAAAATTATCTAAAAAGCTTAAAAGCTAAAAAGTTTGGCTCTAAAAAAATCTTCATATTATATCTTCGAAAGTAGACATTTTACTACAATATCAGCATCAATAATTTGTGTTTATTTTGACGTTTCTTATCGATTGACACTAGTTTTATCAGTAGCGAAGACTTTCAGATTTTTTCAAAGTGGCGGGTATGCCAAAAAAGGTTACATGGTCCTTATTTATTAACTTACTAGTGACGTAGTCCTTAAACCAGTTGTTGATATCAGCGGCGTAGCGTTGTACCCACGCGATGCGCAGTGACGCAGTGTCGATCAGCTTCTGTAGGGTTTGCGACATCGGCAGTAGCTGTTGCTTGTGTTTAATCGCTAGGCTTTTCAGCTACAACAAAAAAGTAAACTTGATTAAATTATTATTAAACCAATCACGATGTTCGAATTTTTTTTCTCTAGATTCGTCAATGAGGGCTTTTTAAAGTAACATTAAAAAATTTATTAAAAAACAAAAACCGACTTCAAAAAATACCTCTAAAAAGCAAGAAATAATATTCAAATCGTTAGTTACGCATATCAATATTAATACAACACGTCTATTTAAGTCGGATAGGGCTGGAGGACAACTTCTTTTTTTTATTCTAAAAGCCCCACCCGACTTTATTGTCTAATGCCGTCGTGTTGTATTAATGTGGGGGCGCTGCAATACCATAGAATACTGTACTAAACGTACAAAAACCTATCCGCGCGAGGACAATCAAATAATAAGCTACTCTCGCTGCACGGTAATAAAGTACAATTTCAAATTGCACAGCGCTGCGTGCCTATTATTGTATGCACCTTCTCTTTCTGTCGCGTTAGTCGCGTATCAATCGACACACGACATACTTTGTGCGCTGGCTTGACTGAGTGAGCCTCGAACATTAGGCTAATAAAAAAGTTTAACAACTTTATTTAACACCAAATCAACCTCCGAATCCATATAACGCCCGTCCCAAAGAGAATGTAAAAAAACTAGCGTTTGCCCGTCCTTGCCGCTTCAAAGCGTAGATGACATCCATTGCCGTCACAGTCTTCCTCTTCGCATGTTCCGTGTATGTGACCGCGTCACGGATAACGTTCTCGAGGAAAACTTTCAAAACGCCTCTCGTTTCTTCGTAAATTAATCCTGAAATCCTCTTCACGCCGCCTCTTCTCGCCAATTTTCTGATAGCAGGCTTCGTGATACCTTGGATGTTGTCGCGAAGAACTTTTCTATGGCGTTTCGCGCCTCCTTTGCCTAAACCTTTCCCACCTTTACCGCGACCTGTCATTTTGATTTTTCAATTTTCGACTGTTACGAGCGATGGCCGGACAGCCCGGAGTTAGACAGTTTAAGCGCGGAGTAAGACCCCTCTGGCGCAGACAATTTTTTTGTTGGATTGGCGCAAATAAGAGCATTTCCTGGATCACCAATTAAAGTATGAGGCAAATCTTGAAATCGGGTAGGGATTGCGCAGAATATTTTGGATATTAGGGTTGAGTTGGAAGAGAAGATTTTGGGTATGCGTAGCGGTGAGGTACGCGGTCGGTGGGAGAGGGGCGCTCGCTATTACTTATCCCCACTCCGCCGAAAGTGTCAAGATGTTTGCCTCGTACTGTACCTACCTTGTTAAGATCTTCCTCATTATGGATGCCCCCAAAGGCGCCATTTAGCACCGATTGGAACATAAAGGAGTCCATTTTGGTGAATTTTTCGTGAACTCTGTCGAAGTTTTGTATCAGAAAGTCTTGGGCGAGACGCATTCCCACCGGCGCTTCTACGCTCCACGCCGCCACTGCGTACTGCTTAGGTAACTCTGATAAGCTTTTCTCTAGTAACCTGTAAATTATATAATACATCAAACAAAATCCCTTTCGGCCGTCTACGTAAGGGACCACCATCTATAAATTACGTCACAGGAATTTCATGATTTTTGTCCTGCCACATTTGTGAGACAACACATTTTTCTTTTAACGATACCACGGGTACGTACAACAAGAATTTTTTGCAAGATTATTAAATTTTACTAGTTACTTGCAAGGAATAATAATTCCTTCATCGAAACTAGCAATGTGATTCGAATTAGAATATGAAACTCGTTGATTTGATATGCAAACACTTTATTGACTGGCCATACAACGCGTTACAAAAAAACAACTGAAGCCGAATATGGTAAATAGGGACCATCAAACTGAACAAGTTTTAATCATAAATGTAATTTTTGATCAATTTTGAACTCTATGTAATATATTTTAAGAGCCATATAATATAAATTTTTACTTAGAAGTTATTCTTCGACCACGTTATGAGTTGAATTTGTAAATCAAATTGGCCTGTTTACATAAATAGTTTACACTTTGATTTGTCAAATAAGGCCTAGCCGAATAGCGGTTTTAGTCGGTGACCGAATATAGGCTGCAGTCGAATACAGCCCAACCGAATAATTTAATGTTATCACATAGAAATAGAAAACTTAGTCTTTATCCTCATACAAATAAGAGCAATTGCTCTCCGACCTAATTGTAGTCCGATCGAATTATTCGTATGACACACAGTTTTCTATGCATGGCTTCGGGACGGAGTCGAGATCTAAATAAACCGACTTAATTTATCTGAGCTTAATCACCTGGGTGAATTAAGTATACTAGTCGGTACACTTAAATCACCCAGTTATTTTTTTCAGTATTAGTTAATGCACCCAGGTGAAACCCTACGATGGGAAATAAACATTTGATTTATATACAAGATGTTTGGTAAAAGCCTTATTAAGCCGAATATGGCAGATAGGGACCATTAAACTGAACAAATTTTACTATGGGACCAACTCTGAAAACGCGAAAAAAAATCTACTTCATACAAAAATTAATAACGAAAATATAAAAATGTATGAAACAGCTGATTGTTTTTTCATGATTTCAGAGTCCGTCCATTAGTAAAAGTTGTTCAGTTTGATGGTCACTATCTACCATATTCGGCTTTATAAGGCTTTTACCAAACACCTTGTAGTATAAATTGTATACTAACGTGGTGATGAGAGCCTCGTCCCTCGTGCTGGGCAGTGTATTGATGGCGACGCTCTTTACGTTGGGGTCGGTGGATTCCGTGAACACGCGCCATAAGAAATCAAATTCTCGCCGCCCGCCATTCTTCAGCGCTACGCTGTATACCAGTGAGCGTAGGTAGTTCGGGATTCTAAAAAAAATAATAATTAGACATTCACACTTCATCATTGTGCACCGACTCGGACACTAACCATGGTCACAGAATATACACCGTTAATTTTTAAGTATATCTTAAAATGAAATGGGGATTTCAGACTACGTAAATGAACAACTTTTACTATGGGGCCAACAATGGAATCTCGAAAAAAAAATCTGCTGATCCATAGAAAAGTACAACATCGTACGTACAACCAAATACTATAGAAACTCTACCGAGTTAATACGCACAGCTTCGGCAGAATTCTGGCAAGTAAGCGACACTAGCGCCCCTAGCGGCGTGAGGTGAACGATTTCAAAAGTTGTAGGGGTTGTAGTACCGTTGTATGTAGGCAAAGAGAAAGTGCGTGCGTAACGTTTTGTGTTTTAATATTATTATTGTGGAATTTGAATATTACTGAAATAAACTGACAAAATGTCGCAAAAAGCTGGTACTTTTGCTCGTGGTTCAATTTGTGCTGTATATGGATGCAAGAATTATAAATTTCAAAAAGACTCCAAGTCGTTCTTCAGATTGCCTAGAGATTTAGAAAGGTTAGTTCTACGCTTTTATTATAAATATAAAACTTGCTTCTTTTTGTTTTTTACGGCATAATTGTTTATTTTTTGTATAAGAAATTAACTAAAATCGTTATGTAATTGATTTTCAGATTGAAAAAATGGATTATAGCATGTAAACGAAGCGATTTAGATTCTTTGTTAAAAGTAAAGGATGCTGAATATTTTAATAAAAATTATGTGATTTGTTCGGATCATTTTGAAATAGAGTGCTTCAGAAATAAGGATTTATACAGTCAAGGGTGAGTTTTCTTATGCTTGGATATGTGATTACCTACCTTGTGTCCTAATAGATCACTAAGTACCTATTTATATTTTCTGTTTCAGACTATTACCAAATTCAATACCAACTTTGAATTTGTATAATACTAAGGAACCCCTTAAAAGAAAGAGTCGATGTGAAACAAGTATTGTGGAGTGTGCAACAAGGTAATTTATTTAATTTTAGTTATAAATGATCATCATCATCCTTAGCCATGTTCCATTCACTGCTGAACATTGGCCTCCTCCAATGCGTGCCTTTCCGCTCGATCACTTGCCATCCTCATCCAGCTACAAAACTTTTAATAATATAATTATGTTGTTTGTTGTAGTTCAAAGAAAATGAAATTAAACCAGGAGATAGAGAAGGAAAATGAAGCCCCTCTTCCGCACACTGTTAGCGCCCTCCAAGAGGAAAATTTGAAATTAAAACAAATTATACTAGATTATAAAAAGACATTAAATAATAAGTGTAGTCTATTGTCGAAGTATAAGAAGAAATGCTCGCTTTTAAAACAAAAGTTACTGCAATCTAAAAGTAGCAATTCTGTTACCCAATCCAGTAAGATGACTAAAGTTTGCGAACAGTTTATAAGATCTCAAGAAAAATTAAGTAGTAAACATAAATTAGGGAGACGATATGAAACATGTGATAAAGAGCTTGCATTAGCTCTTTATTACTGTTCCACAAAATCATATATATTACTGCAAAAGTATTTCTGTTTGCCAAGTTTAAGTTCACTTCGCAGTTGGTTAAATAATTTGCATGTGAGCTGTGGTTTAAACAGTACAGTTTTAGAGTTATTAAAAATTAAGGCTGAAAAATTAAGCAGTAAAGAAAAGGTAGTTTCATTAGTGTTTGATGAAATGTCACTAAAGGAAGTTTTAAATTATGATGCACGTCGGGACATATTTGAAGGTTTTCAAGATTTTGGTGATCATGGTCTTGAAAACTTAAAATTATGTAATCAGGCAATGGTTTTTATGATTAAGGGTATATATGTAGATTTTAAACAAGTTGTAGGTTATTTTTTAAGTAAGGATGCCATGCCTGGTGATATTTTGCATAAGTTATTTTTAGACATAATTGAGAAGATATTTGACACTGGTTTCATTATCAAATCAATAGTTTGTGATCTGGGTTCAAATAATGTGAAATTGAGAAAACTTCTCTCAGTTTCCATAACTGAACCCTATATTATTTACAGAGGTCATAAAATTTATTTCTTTTATGATTCACCACATTTGCTTAAATGTATTAGAAATAACTTTAAAAACTATGATTTTCAATATCATGAAGCTAAAGCATCTTGGTCCCATGTTGAAGATTTTTATAAAATTGATTCTCAACAGATACCAAGAATGGCACCTAGATTAATTAAAAAGTGCATTACTCTTCCTCCATTTAGTCCAATGAGAGTATGCTTGGCTGCCAGAGTATTTAGTCATTCAGTAAATGTCGGAATACTCTGTAACGTTACATTAAATAATTTGCCAGCAAGTGCAACGCATACAGCTGATTTTATAGGAAAAATAGACACCCTTTTTGATATCTTTAATTCGTGTAAATATAAAGAGCGTAAAAAATATAGACGTCCAATTTCTATTAATTCGGATCATATCGATAAATTAAATGAGTTGTGTGCCTTTTTGAAAGAATTAATTGTTTTAAGTAAAAATAGTTAACCCGTTGTGTATAAATGGTTGGATTTCAAATATTGGAGCAATAAAAATGTTGTGGGAGGATTTGAAATCCAATTATGATTTTAAATTTTTATTTACACGTAGGCTTACGCAAGACTGCATTGAAAACTTATTTTCCATAATTAGATATAAAGGTGGCAATAACGTCACTCCTGACTGTACAAAGTTTAGGTGCAGTTTGAGGTCCGTTATGGCAAATCAATTACTGCAGCCTTCGTCTGATAGCAACAGTGAAATCGATGCTTGTGAGTTCTTACTGCAAAAAGAGTTAATTTTGCAGAAAGACTTATCACTTCCGATCGTACAAGTAAACAAAGTATTAGCAGATAATGAAACCATACAGTACCCTCTCGATATGTCTAAAAAAATCTCTGAATGTTACGTGTTAGGTTGGGTATGCAGTCAATTGTTACATGATGATTGCAGAAACTTACTGTGTGGTCTATCTAATGATTATAGTATAGAAAACACACAAATAGAGCTAAAGAAATATGACAACTCTTCAAGGCTTTTTTTCCCCAATGAAAATGCCAAAAGAATGTCAGATATTATTAATAAAATTTTAAAAGATAATATAGATAGTTACATTAAAATATCTGTAAATAATGTTAAGGCTAGGTTATGTTCAAATGTAAATACAGAGGATATGTTAATATGTAAGGAATGCACTAAATTGTTTTTAGATAAGTATTTCAATGTGTTAATTAAGGCGTATGTAAATAAAATTTATAACATATTTGCTCGTAAAGGGTCTCTTATTACACCAATTTCAATATCGTATTGTATCTCATTACGAACTTGTGCGGTAATGTAAAGTAAAACGCACGGTTTCCTTGATAAACCGTGCGTTTTACTTTACATTACGGCACGGTTTATCAAGATACTTCGTCTAAAACGAACGGTACTTTTTTAAATCTCAGCAAAGAGTTTTTATGTCAGAAAAAGAGGTCAACATTTTATGGATAAAATTAACTTTGGGAGATAAAATATAATAAATAAACATTTAATTATTCAATTTAATTAATGTTGACAATAAATTACAACAATTTATCTGTAACAAAAACACAAAAATATTAATTTACTTTATTAGTAATACTGGCTGTTTTTATGCCTTTGCCTTAAAAAAAGCGCTGATGCGCGCGCATTGCTAATTTAATTTTTTTTTTGCTGTAATGTTTTTATTTGAAAATGTCGTCAAGTAGTGATGAATTTATTAATTCAACACCGCCAGAAGTCTCAGAGGCAGCGAAAAAGGCTACTCTAAGCCTCTTGCCCGAAAAATTGACCGGTAAGATACTTACAAGCGTATCAAAATTTAATCATATGGAAAACAAGCAAAGGTGCAAAGTCCGAGTTTTATTTATTTCCTCGCAAATATGTTATAAAACGTCGTATGACATACGTGCGCTTTGATAATTACAGCCTCTGCTTTCTTGTAACCCTCGCCTACGGCTCGGGCTAGCAATATCGCCTCGGCTGTAATTTTCAACGTACCGCACTTATATCATAATGTACTATAACGATACAAAAGAAAACACAATCATGACAAATAGAAAATTAAAGAAAATTACTCATTCATAATTTATTTGATGTTTTATTTATCAATTTAGTACTCGACAACTCACTCGGTAATGAGAGCTCTCCACCACACTACAGGACTAACAAACAAAACGGTCACCTCATGCCAACAGATGGCGCTGTTTCGGAGGTTGCCAAGTCAATGTATGGGAAACGTCAAGAGCTGTGCGTATTAACTCTGTTCTATAGTATTTGGTACAACAGCTGATTTTTTTTCGCGATTCCGTGGTTGGCCCTATAGTAAAAGTTGTTCAATTACGTGGTCTGAAATACCCATTTCATTTTTAGATATACTTAAAAATTCACGGTGTATAATTGTTCTAAACGCAAAGGGTGTTTTTTTAGAGGTATAGAACTTTAAATTGCAATAAAACAACGATGGACTATTCGATTGCCATGAATTTTTTTTATTCGAAAGATAATCTTGTGGCATTATATTTTAAATATGATTTCTGGCATATGACTTGCACGGCTGACTCGGATGTAGTCCAATCTGGACGTCCAATTTTCGATGACTTTTTCCAACATTTGTCAAGCGTTTCAAGCGTTTGTGGCTTATCCGCATAGACCAATGACTTTACATAGCCCCACAGAAAATAGTCTAGCGGTGTCAAATCACAAGATCTTGGAGGCCAATTCACAGGTCCAAAACGTGAAATTAGGCAGTCACCAAACATGTCTTTCAATAAATCGAAATAAAACTGCACAATCTGCAGGCGTTGTTCAGGCGTGAGTGTATTCCTGATGAATTGCCAAACCAAACTGAGAATAAATCACTTGACAGCTGTCAAATCAGTCGCCATCTTGAAAAGTAATGCCAACTTAAAGTTCCATACCTCTAAAAAAAACACCCGTTATAATAAGCTACTCTCGCTGCACGGCAATAAAGTACAATTTCAAATTGCACAGCGCTGCATGCCTATTATTATATGCACCTCCAAAGCGCTTCTCTTTCTGTCGCATAGCTTTGTTTCAACCGACACATGACATCCCTCGTGCGCTGGCTCGACTGAGTGAACCGCGAGCAGTAGCCTAATATAAAAGTTTAAGCGCGGAATAAGACCCCCCCTGTCATGGAAGTGACTTCCTGATTGGTCAGAGTGAGAATCAAGGTACGACAACTCAACGTCGTAGGTATTTTTTAATCATGAAGATAGTTTAATGTCACCTAGGCAGTCGTTTTGTGATTTTACAATTATGGTTTAAATTTTTTTAAAACGAATAAGGCAATCCCTGGGACAACTATCTTCAAACGATGTCACGTCTGTAACGTGTTTGGTACTTAGGCCGGAGGACCGGGCCGGACAAAACGATAAAACGTAATGGAATTTAATCTTTATTCACTAGACTTTAAGTTGAAAATCGTTTGAGCGGCCGACGTTTTTGTCTGGCGGACACTGGTGGATAGTTGGAGACTGGCGGTGAAACGATTTTCAACTTAAAGACCACTAAATAAAGATCAAATTTCATACGTGCCGGACTACAGCTGCGCCACAAAAAAAAAGTTGGAAATATGACTTTTTGACTATGCCATGATGAAGTCTATAGTTTGTCGGAGTTTGTCGCCAAAAACCAGAGTTTGTCGGTCTTCCGTTTAGGAGATACATGTGGCTCAGCTGTAGAGACGTCTCTACAGCTGCGCCACACAGATCTCGAAAACGGAAGGTCGTAGCGAAAATCTGATTACTTGTATGTATAGCCGTTAGTTTGTCGGAGTTTGTCGCACAAAAACCAGAGTTTGTCGGTCTTGCGTTTAGGAGATATGTGAAGATACGCTGTGGAGACCTTTCTACCTGGATCTTGAGAACGGAAGGTCGTAGCGATAATCTGATTAGTCATATCTATAGTCGGTAGTTCGACCGAGTTTGTCGCCAAATACCAGAGTTTGTCGGTCTTGCGTTTAGGAGATATGTGAGATTTTCGCTACGACCTTCCGTTCTCGAGATCCAGGTAGAAATATCTCTACAGCATATCCCCACATATCTTCTAAACGTAAGATTGACAAACTCTGATTTTTGTTGACAAACTCCGACAAACTAATGGCTACACACTCGAGTTATCAGATTTTTGCTACGACCTTCCGTTCTCAAGATCCAGGTAGAAAGGTCTCCACAGCGTATCCTCACATATCTCCTAAACGCAAGACCGACAAACTCTGGTTCTTGGTGACAAACTCCGACAAACTACCGGCTACACACACGAGTAATCAGATTTCTGTTACGACCTTCCGTTTTCGAGATCTGTGTGGCTCAGCTGTAGAGACGTCTCTACAGCTGCGCCACACGTATCTCCTAAACGCTAGACCGACAAACTCTGGTTTTTGTGCGACAAACTCCGACAAACTAACGGCTATACATACAAGTAATCAGATTTTCGCTACGACCTTCCGTTTTCGAGATCTGTGTGGCGCAGCTGTAAAGACGTCTCTACAGCTGAGCCACATGTATCTCCTAAACGGAAGACCGACAAACTCTGGTTTTTGGCGACAAACTCCGACAAACTATAGACTTCATCATGGCATAGTCAAAAAGTCAGATTTCCAACTTTTTTTTGTGGCGCAGCTGTAGTCCGGCACGTAAATTTCATTACGTTTTATCATTTTGATATGGCATGTCTGGACCGGCCCGGACCACCATGTGAATGCCCTACGGCAGCGGTTCCCGAATTATTTTGGCTTCGGAACCCTTTTTGGTTAACTGATTTTCGGCGGAACCCCAGCTCTAGTAAGAAGTAAACTAACTAGGGTTGGCACTTTTAGGAACATAAAATAGGACAAATATAAGGGTGTCAAAAAATTTTTGGATCTATTTTCTAAATGTACGTTGAAATCATTAAAACTAGCAGTAAAACTACTGTAGTCTGGTAACTGGTAAATCCTTCATTTACCAAGTTACCCAGACATGTTAAATATATGTGAATGTTTGTAATTAAAATACTCAAAATCAATGAAAACAAACGGGCGGGTCAGCAAAGTAAGAGTGTATTAAAAAAAGGTAACTAGGTACCTTGGTAAAGGGAAAAAAGAGACTTTTGATTTCATGTTTTAGGTATTTTTTTACTGTTTCCATTCCATGCATATTGTGTGGGCCTATCTCGTTAATCTACGGGCCTATCTCGTTAATTCCGCGTCATTTTTATATTAATGAATTCCGAACAAGACATATGTCTTTTGCAATTCTGCTTTCATTAAATCTACAGAGTAACGATTTCTGACATTAAAACATTTAAGCGTCATTTTAATTTATTATATAATATGATATAGTTTGACTTTAAAAGAAGGACTTTTAAGATATAAAATATTGATTTAGTTAGAACAAAAAGATAAGTTGGATCTTGAATTTATAAACTCTTGAATTTTCGCGGAACCCCTGAGAGCCTCTCACGGAACCCTATTCGGGAACCGCTGCCCTACGGCACACCCCGGACATTCCATACAACCGCGCTATTATAAACAGATGACGTCAGATGACGTTTTTGTACACGCGCAATGTGTGTGTAAGTCTAGGGCTACCGTGCAGTTTGTACCGTATGTGCGGCGTTCAATTCATAATTCGAACTTTTTGTTAAATAAAGTTACGACGCATTTCTTTGAATATCAAAATAAGTTGACAGACACGACTAAAAAGTTATGACCATAGATATAGAAAAATCGCTGCGCTCAAGAAGACCAACAAAGCGTGGAAAAGAGAAGTAAACATTATACGGACACGGTCTATGAAAAAAAGAGACAAAGAATCAAGTGACAATGGACCAACATTTTTTACAGTAAGAGCCCCTAGCGTCCCGCCTTGAAAATGAGCAATCACAGATTGTTTAAAATATTTATTAATCCTTATTAGAATTTCAAATAAAGGTATCGTGGAGCCATGGTGTCTTGTGCTCTAAGTAATTGTGATGTGATAAAAAGAAACAATCCAAGTAATCACACTTTTCAAAGGTAAATAAGATTTTGCCACACATTTCTCTTAAAGCAAATTTCTCTACATTTATTCGTTTATCGACGAAAAAAACAGTATGGAACATAGTTTATTAATTTCCTTTGCCATAATATAGTCATATTTTATGTATGTAAGTCATGTTTTACTTATCTCATATAAAATGTATACATTCGTTTTTCGGATCACCTGTTTATTGACATTGTTGTTCTTTGGCGTTCTATTTCTATGGTTATGAATGACGCATCGCTTTGAATATCTAAATAAGTTGACATTTGACAAACACGGCTAAACGAGCACACGAACTCGCGGGGTGGGGTGAGGTAATGATTCTAGGGCGGGGCGGGGAGTGTCCTTTCTGTACGGTAGTACTTATATAACGTGGAGAGGACAATGCGACAACAAATGATAACTCTGTAGACACTAGTTCATAGAAGTATTTTGAAACTATCAAATAATTCTTAGGAGCAAAATAAAAAAAAATCCGAACAAACTAACTCTTACGGCTTAAGCATAAGGTATAATTTGGCAACGTTGTGTTAATTTGTACTGATGTGGGGGTTTTAGACACAAGTCAATTGCCGACAACGGCAATAGCTTAGAAATGATACAGCATTTAGAAAATGTTAACATGAAAAAAATATTTCCTGTGACTAAACTACCTACTGGGTATTTTTAATTAATATTTTACTGGCAGACTGGGAGCGTTACTGGATATACGAAATTTAATTTATTGTCGCATTGTCATCTCCACGTTGTATACAAGGTTATTTTTAGTTTATACAAAACCTCTCGAGGGGCTGATCAGACCATCAAACTTAACAATCAGCTGTTCCATACATTTCGATGGAGTAGGATTGTACTTTTGTATGGAACAGCTGATTTTTTTTTGCGATTTCAAGGTTGGTCCCATAATGAAAGTTGTTCAGTTTGATGGTCTGAAAAACCCCACGAGAGGTTTTGTAAAAACTAAAAAAACCTTGTACACACATCAACTTTGTCTAGGGATACCAGGTGTTATTTTCATACAAACGAGGTAAATTTGAAGCCTTGGTTTCCTGGCAAGGATGTACTGTGCTGTGATTTGATGACGGCTATCCAGGGGGTGAATGAAGAAGATTCAGATCGCCATACACACCCAACTGATCTGACCAGCATTCTAAAAACGTAATGGACATGTTTAAAAAAACCGCGAAAATAGCATGAAAATGTATGGAAATCCTCAAACTGAGAACTCTAACCCATTAATCTTTTAGAATGCTGATCAGATCAGTTGGGTGTGTATAGCGATCTGAATCTACTTCATTCAGTCCTTGGATGGCCATCATCAGATTACAGCACGGTACATCCCTGGCAGAAAACCAAGGCTTCAAAGTTACCTCGTTTGTATGAAAATAATACCTGTATCTAGACAAAGTTGATGTGTATATATTCTGTGCTTACGGGTTATGACTGATATCGGTCTCGTTCATCCAGGCCTCGAACTGGCTGCGAGCCCAGGAGAGGCACCGCGGGGACTCCGTAAGGCACTCCCACATGACCAGGTTTTCCGCTAGGAAAGCTTCGTTGTCATCTTTTGGTTTGGTAAGACCGTAGTTCAGGGTTTCTAGCTGCTTTTTCAATATCATTCTCATGTAGTCCTGTGAAAAGAAGGTTCTTGTTTAGATGATATTCAAACTTAGCTTAAATAAATGAAGCAAGCAAGGTGTCTGAAAGTTTTTTTGTTTTTTTTTAAATACTTAATAATTGTAATCGGCTCTAGCTAAATGTATTTAGATGCTAATCTAAATTTGGTAGGTGACATATTCGATTCAGTTTTTGTTCAATGACAAAATATTAAGGGGATTACATCGCTCAAATATAGAAAAATACTGGGTTTAAGTTTGTAGAGGAACCCTTTTGTGCAAGAATTATATAAAACAATACTAATGGATCATTCACACAGCTCAGTCACGTCAACGGTCAGGTCAGTAATATTTCAATACAACTTGTATTAAAATTTGACTTGTATTACTTGTATCCAATAAATATATTAGACGTGAATGCAGTCTGTGGGTGAAGTGACAGTGACTGATGCCTTGACATCTGTCACTGACACGCGCAACGCACCTTCTGTGTTCACGTCTAGAAAAGCAAATACTAAATTGTATTTTATTCCTGTAATTCCCTCACCCTTGTAGATAAGAAGAACGGCCGCACGTTACATTACTTATACAAGTTTTGACTTGCCGTATTACGTGACTGCCAAAACTTGTATTGAAATTTAACTGACCGTTCGTTAACGTGACTGAGCTGTGTGAATGATCCTTAGAGATCACAAAAGACAAACAGTATTGTACAAAACCATATCAACTTAAAACTAAAAATCATCTAAAATTATGTTACAATTCGATACTCACTTGGAAATACACGTAACCAGACGTAGCCTTTAAATTATGCTTCAGGAAACCCATATTATTGAGCAGCATATCCCACACTATCTTGGAGTCTTCCCCATTCGCCACACAAGTAGTGAGCCCTAAAGCGTAGCTGTAATCGAGTTGCGCGGCCTTGGCCAAGTTGAAGGCGTCATCTATGAGTTGTGCCTTTGCTACCGGCGACTTTATGCGACCAGACTTCAGGGCTACACTGAGGAGTTCCCAGTTTCTCTTGTCGTAGTTGACGCGGTAGTAACCTATATGGATGAAATAGAATAGGCAAATTAAATTTAAAACAAGGTGCAAAAGGTTGTTTTCGAACGTGTTTGATTGCATCTAGAGATGCTATGCGACATACATCGACATGTTTAGGGCTTAGGGCTTTCAAACTGTACGTAAACATGACAGCCCATGTTAGTTAAGTTGGACTGCGAAAACAGCTTTTATTACATAAGTCATAGGTCAATCTAATCTAATGTGCCGTCGTCTGTACATATATTTTTTTATTGGTTTTCGAGTACCGAAGCGCTCAAAGTTATTAACTTAAAACCTTGTTTGGAATTCCGACGGCTGCTGAGGAATCTAAACGGGTCACGAGTATTGTCACAAACAGAGTCAGACGGACTAAGGGTCATTCAATAGGACTAAAAAAAACTATAGTCTTTTTTAGGGTTCCGTACCCAAAGAGGAAAAACGGGACCCTATTACTAAGACTCCGCTATCCGTCTGTCTGTCTGTCTGTCACCAGGCTGTATCTCAGGAACCGTGATAGCTAGACAGTTGAAATTTTCAAAGATGATGTATTTCTGTTGCCGTTATAACAACAAATACTAAAAACAGAATAAAATAAATATTTAAGGGGGGCCCCCATACAACAAACGTGTTTTTTCCGTTTTTTGGTACGGAACCCTTCGAGCGCGAGTCCGACTCGCACTTGGCCGGTTTTTTTCATAAACCGAGACCGATAATATTGTTTGCAGTGTTTTGTATAATGCTACGGCTCCACCTGCGTCTTAACGCGTACCTTACGATAATCTAGGCGTTACGCAGATGTGGCCAACACTTTAATCATCATTAACATTACCATCAACGTTAATGCAGGTGGAGCCGTAGCATTATAAATAGTCGAATCGCAGCATCATCAAACCAGTCCCGACGGAAGACCAGTCCGCTGGTCGTAGACCATGCAATATGCTGAGTCGGGACCGTTTTGGGACAAATTGTAGTTTTAGGTCTTTATTTTGTTTTGTTGTATGTACAGTCAGCGCCAATATGATCTGAGCGTTCAAACCTACCTTAACATCTGAGCATTTGACATAGATCAACCTTATCTCAAGACATTAAGGTGCACTTTCATTTGTTGTCTGAGTACAAAAGAAAGTGCACCTTAATATCTTGAAATAAAGTTGATCTATGTCAAATGCTCAGATGTTTTGGTAGGTTTTAACGCTCAGATCCTTTTTGCGCTGACTGTACCGACTGACTGTTTCAAATAAATTAATTTTCTTTCTTTATTTCTTAAATTTACTGATCCCCTCTATTATCATATTTATGTCTATACAGTGTTGCCTCATACTCAAATCGCTGTTGATTAAATAAATAACACAAAAATAAATTACATATTGGTCGCATGAGCACTGAGAGATGGACCAGGAAGGTACTGGAATGGAAGCCAAGAGAAAGTACGCGAGGTAGAGGTCGTCCACCTGAAAGGTGGGTCAATGATCTAAGGAGTCATGCTGGTAGCAATCGGCTCCAGGTGGCGCAAGATAGAAGATTGTGGAAAGCTTTGGAGGAGGCCTATGTCCGATGACGGATGAACGAGAGGCTGATATAGATAGATAGAAATAAATAAATAAATAAACTCTTAAATAGCACTCACCAATGGCGTCAACGTTAACGTACAGTGCTTCGCTTTTATTGATGGCTAGTTGGATCATTTGGCGCCGGTCTTTCAGCCAGATCTTCGGCTTCGTGGTCCATTCGCTGGCAGGGCTGTCGACGGCGGCGTAGCTGATAGGGATGTGCCACAGCTGATCTACCATGCTGGGGTAAGGGTCTTTGGTACTTGTGAACAGCCTCTGAAAGAAGAGAAAGAAAAAGGTTCTTTTTACCAAACTTTGTCAAAAACCAGTGGTTTGACTGCGAAAATGTCCCATAAGTGGCCCTTAGACGATCAAGCATGGCTTGTCAAGCACGTATACGCAATTTCCACGACCACTACCATTTGGGGGCGTGGCCTACCTTTGATAGGCCACGGTAATCACGTGATACCTACGTGCTTGTCAAGCTTCGCCCTTCGACGATCAAAATATGATCGACAAGCGGAAAAAATTACGTGCTTGACAAGTTTGTCAAGCACGTAAATTTTTCGGTTAAAGCATGGCTACGCTTGACCGTTTACGGGGTTAATACATAGTCAGTTATGAAAGCTTTTTTGGTACGACTGCCCAAAAGAATGAAGAGTGTTTTGTCATCAGGAATGAAGTATGTTTGTGAGTTTCTTTATTACGTCACAACTTCTAAATGCCTAAACCAATACTTCGAAGTCCTCATGCGATTTTCATCTTTAATACCAGCACATAGAGTCCATTATCAAATGAATTGTACCAACCTGTTGAATTTCGACCTTTCCATTGTCGTAATCTCTAGTGACGTTGAGCACGGGGTACCCCGCTTGCCGCGTCCACGTGTTCATGAACTCCACCACCGACAGCTGCTTCAGCGAGGGGTCGGTAGATGTCGCTTTAGACATCGCTTCCCACAGGTCGTTCTCTTCCGCGTTCGTATATTTCCTGAAGTCATCCTTACATTTAGCACCTCGATGCATGCGAAAGTTTTAATGTGAAATGTGTTTTCTACTATTTGCAATAATAAATTGCTATTAAAAAAGACAGTTAAGTTAAAGCAATTTTAGTAATTTCAATGAACAGTCTTCATTTCGTATACAGTCGTCCTTTAAACATAATGTGTAAGCTATAGACTATGGTCTCACTCTGCTCTTAAACTAGCCTACTGCTAGCGGCTAACTCAGTCGAGCCAGCGCATGAGGGATGTCATGTGTCGGTTGAGACAAAGCTACGCGACAGAAAGAAAAGCGTTTCGGTGGTGCTTATAATAATAGCAGCGCAGCGCTGTGCAATTTGAAATTGTACTTTACTGCCGTGCAGCGAGAGTATCTTATTATTTGAATGTCCTCGCGCGGATCAGCTTCTGTACGTTTAGTACCTACTATTATAGTTACATTTTGTTATATTTTAATTAAAACCTCTCGTGGAGTTTTTCAGACCATCAAACTGAACAACTTTCATTATGGGACCAACCTTGAAATCGCGAAAAAAAAATCTGCTGTTTCATACATTTCGATGTTTTTTCGAAATTTCGATGGAGCAGGATTGTACTTTTGTATGGAACAGCTGATTTTTTTTCGTGATTTCGAGGTTGGTCCCATAATGAAAGTTGTTCAGTTCGATGGTCTGAAAAACCCCACGAAAGGTTTTGTAATAACTAAAAATAACCTTGTATATTCTGTGATAAGGTGATCAACTGATCAGTGATCGATTACTATCAGCCAATTTATGAAAAAAATACTATAACGTTTTGTATAGTTGTATGTTGAACAACCATCAGTTAGATAATATGCAGATTAACTAACCAATCATTGAGATAAATCACAAGCCCTTTGTGGAACAGCTCTTCAGATATGGTATGGTTGAGCATTCTTATCAGATTAGCGCCCTTGTTGTAGGAGATTTCGTCGAACTTCTGCGATATCTCCGAGGCGTCTATCACTTGCCGAGACACCGGAGAAGTGTTCTTGAGGGCGTCCGACCGAAGTAAGTCCATTTTGTCACGGATGAACGTTTCGAACATGTTCCATTTGGGTTCGATCTGTGAAATATCACTAGTTATAAATCAATGTCGCTTGACCAAGACTTCTGCAGCCAAACAAATAAATACATTATTACTTATACTTAATCGATTGTCTGACATCTGTAAAGGTGTTGCATTCGAATGTTGAAGGTAATTCTTCACATTGATGAAATATCGCTGGCTTACAGCGTGAACGTAAAAAGTACTAGAAAATTTCGCCGCTCCCACTAGCGACTCGGTAGCATAATTGGTCAGTGCATTGGGACGGAATCCCAAGGGTGCGGGTTCGAGTCCCGTCTGAACTGCTACGGGTAAGTCGATTTTTTCTAGAATTTTTCTATTTAAAATAATTAAGTATCTTAAATAAATACATTTTACGATGGATAGTAAATCAATAAAATTGGTAAAAAAGTTCGTGAATATACAACCATTTCTTCTGGGTACATCTAATTGAAAATACTGTAAAAAAATACACTAAAAGTTTCACAAACAGTTTTATTATAATTTGGAATGTAATAGACAGAGACATAATAGGGGAGTGAGAGAGAGAGGATGGAGTGAGAGTGAGGGGGTAGAGTGTCGTGTGTGTATGAGACATCAGAAATCTTGAGAAACACTAGAAATTATACAGCTGGTCGATGCCATATTGATAGCTCGGCTTACAGCGCGGCGCGCCAGGTGACAGAAAACGGAACTATATGTATTGGCTAGCTAGGCAGGTCATTAAACGTCAATGGACCAAGTCTTTTGCCTAGCCATGGCCGCTGAATAAATGGCACCTGTTAATGAAAAGGCTAGGACGCTAATTGAACGGCTGATTAAGCTGGTTGGCTGCGACATATACACAGAGAAAGGGAAGTGTAAGAGCGAAAAGAAGAATGGTGATATGAATGGTGTGATAGGTGGTGTTATCAATGGTGAGACTCACATAGTCGACTCCCACGTACTCGATGTACGTGGCGAAGCCCTCATTGAGCCAGAGGTCGGTCCACCAGCGCATGGTGACCAGGTTGCCGAACCATTGGTGCGCCAGCTCGTGAGCCACGTCGATTGCTACGTTCTGCTTCTCACGAGGAACACCTTCAACTTCGTCGAATAGAAGAGTGGTTTCCCTAATATACAGAGTCGATAAATATCTATAATGAGGCGTATAGAAACAAAAACAGGTACATGACTAAATGTCAAATTGACAGGAAACGTCTTTTGAGTATCACTTGGTTGACTCATGGTTTACTTTTGTATGGGCCTTAGCTGCATTGTTAGATGCAATTTCAAGGGCTTTAGCTAAAACGTAGTGATTTTACATTCTCTTTGGCTTAAGCCAAAGTTTGTTTATAAAATAAAAGAAGTAAATAGTTAAAACCGAAAATTTCTTAGATGGTGTGGTATTCAATTCATTTATGTAATGTATGGCACTATTTTTGATTCTAACGGGTGGCGCAAAAGTACTGGCACTAAAGAAAATACTTTTATTTTTTTTATATGACATTTTCTGTCATTCTGTTGTTGAAAATTGTGTAGTGAACAAATATAAAATACACTGAAAATAAACATGGACCGTTTTACTCCCCAAGAACGTGGAATAATTGTGTCAATGTTCTTACGGAATAATTCATCAGTGATAAGAACACAACGTGAATTTCGTCGACGATTTCCCCACCGTCCGGCAGGACTGACCAGTCCAGACTTCTTTCTTTGGGGTTTTTTGAAATCTCGGGTGTATGTGAACAAGCCACAGACTCTCGCAGCTCTAAAAGAAAACATTCGTCAAGAAATAACGAACAACTCGCAGGAAGTGTTACGGCAAGTTATGCAAAATGTCATAAATAGGGCTCAAATGTGTATCAACTCTGGAGGTCACCATTTAAAAGACATCATCTTTAAATCCTAATGGTACGAAATTTAATGGCACAAATATACATTTAAAAAAACCTAAATCTAGTTTTCTAATTTAGAAAAAATGTTATAGCTGAACCAAATAGGGTCTTTACTTTTGCGCCACCCGTTATATACCTTTTTGTTGAAATCACCATCAACTATTTTTAATGGCTTTGTTATGTTACAACTTTTTTTGTAATGATTTCTATTGTACTCAAACAATAGATTAACGTAAAATGTTGGAGTTATGTCTGTCATGTCAACTATACCTACTAATTATTATGTATGCTTTACTACTATTTTCAATTAAAAACATACTGACACGTGCATGTGGTAATTCAATAGTTCAAACTATGGAGGATATTCTAATGTGGGAAGAGAACTATTATGAAATTAAATTTAAACAATATAAATTAACAATTAAAGCTAGCTCTTAAGTGAGACCGTTTTACAAATATACCATACAATGGCTATTCAAATTCAAATAAACTATTATAATATAATGTAACAATAATTCACGAAGATAATATTATTACTACATCCCATCCCATGCTATGGTAGAATGAAAGCTCAACATAATATGATATTTCATTATTACCCAATTTATCCATTATTTAATATAGACTTATATTTTTTTTCTTGAGAATTCTCTTTTTTATATTATAAAACAATAATGAATATCAACCTGAATGTTATCAAGCCCCAATTTTCCATAGCACCACTAGAAAAGTCAGGCACAGCAACCAGATCCATTTTATCTAAGGCATACGGCACACCAAATACTTCTTCGTAGTAGCCGAGCAGTTTCGGAGTAATGTTTAGTGCATATTTAGCTTTGTTTATCAACTCTGGCCGTGTCCAGATTCTGATCTCCTTGGTCACATTGTCTTTGCTCAGGTAGCTGGTTTTCAAAGATGCGAAGTCTGATAATATGTATGCTACTAAGTATGTTGACATGTTCACAGAGCGTTCAAAGTGCGTCCATTCCCAGCCTGGCTCTTCTAAGCTGTAGACAAAGTTTTTTTTATTAAGGTGAATACCCCACCGAAAGTGGCGCCCTCAGAGGTTTTATTTAATAAGTTATTAATAAAAAAGAATTTAATAAAACTTTTCGTGGAACTTTTAGGGCTCATAGTCTAGTATTTTTAGAAGGTATCACTACATTCCCTTGTAGTCATTTGTAGAAGTAGATAGCAAATGTGTCAAAAACTGTCACTTTTGGCAGTTTTGCTAACTACATACTTCTAGCAGTGACTATGAGGGAATGTAATGATACCGGCTAAAAATACTAAATAATCCTATGGGCCTTAAAAATTCCACTAGAAGTTTTATGAAAATTGTGTATTACAATTACAATATGAAATAAAATTCACCGCGGCACCACTTTTGGTCAGGTAAGCGCCTACGTATAAGTTTTTATAAGCTCCAGTAATAGTTATTCAATTAAGAAAGAAATTGGAGTGCAAGGACGCATCATCATCTGATTATTTAGCTGCTAAAGCATGTTGTTTTTATCATCTTTAGACTCTTGAAAGATTCATAGTGTGGTGCAGTTTTAGTTTGAAAAAATATTTTTTTATTTCTAAGTTATTACAGAAAGGAGTCGTTCTTTCCTGGGCCCACTTTTTTTTAATTTTCCTACACCCATAATAATTTTTTTTCTGGTAGATTTCTCTCGAGGGACAAGGTTTCCGAAAAGAAAAAAAATAAAAACCCCTGCAAACATAAATAAAAAAAAATTAAAAACTCAAACAATGGTGTTTTTCATCGCGTATTTCTTAATGTTTTCGCTTTAAAATGAAAGTGTCTTATTATTAATTTTACTCTCCCGAGTATATTAATAAATTCTAATGCTTGTTACAAGTTTTTACAGCTGATTTAATACTGAAAATCCATTTTGTGCGGCTACCGGCTGTTAAGGGATATTCCTTTGCATTTTTATTTTTATTAAAATGGCGACATTGCCTGTTTATATGTCATTTGTCATTTTATTTGACATCTGACAGCATCAATGTGACATATGACAGGAGAAAATCGATTTTGCCAGGGTAGAAAAAGTTTTGGGTTGCCGTTTTATTAACTTTAATTAGCCAACAATTTTTTGAAAAAACTAATGTTTGCAGGGAAAAAAAAAAATATTTATACATGTAAAGGTTCCTTATTTTGTGCTCTATCTATGAAATATAATTTCATGACTGTAGGCCACGGGTTACCCAATGGGGCCCAGCCTCCATATAAAAATGGAACATCTCCTTTGATCAGTGAATAATTTAAGGAAGTATATTGAATTAAAAAACATATGTTTAGAGAAATATCATACATGGCTTCTTGAGTGGACACCTTCATGTTGGAGAGTACAGTGAGGTTGCTTGGATGTGCAATGCTGATCTCGAACATAGCCTTGAAAGCCGGCTCATCGAAACACGGGAACGCTGCTCTTGCTGATGTTGGTTCAAATTGAGTCACTCCAAGCTTTCTGCAACAACATTCAGTGATATACTGTTTTAAATTTCCATGGTTATTGATATTATTAGAATAAACTATGTCGAGATTAACAATATCAAAGTCTCAAAAATAAACAGGTACATGTACATGGTGTGAATCCCGACATAGTTTATTCTAATAACATGCAGTGATTAATGTAGTCATGGATGTACAATGATATTTTTATTACAGTTAGGTAAGTTTTTGAGGTAATATTTTTATTTAAGTATTGTGGTTGATCGAGGAGCTACAAAGTAAATTAGTCATTGCATTCACTATTGTCTTTGATAGTAAATACCACAAAGTATGCTTCAATGCTACTTGAATTACATTTCATGTCAACAAAAACAATTAGGTACAAAACAAATAGGGATTCACTTGTGAGATACTTACCTAACTTTGTGCTGGCTATCAGAGTAGGTACTTTTATAAAATCCTGTCAATGAATTTGCTATTTGTCCACTAAAAGACATTTGCAGTGTATAATCCACATTGGTTGTAAGGGCAGATTCCAGTTTGAGGATCAATCGGTCACCAGTAGTTTTTTTTATTGACACAATTTTTATATTACGTACACTGCTGTGCGTGACCTGAGTGTCGATTGACGGAACAGCTGTTTCAGTGATTGGTTGTGTAGTGGTTTCAACAACATTTTGTATAGTTGTGTCATTGTTGTCATTATTTGCTGTTGATGCAGTAGAAATTGTTTCTATTTCAGTTGTGACATTTTCACTTGATATAGTGGAAGTATTATTATCAAGATTGCCATTTGTTATCACTGTTTCATTGTCACTTTCTCTCTTTGATCTTGAATGGAAAGTTTCAACTCTTTCATATATTTGTTCAGTTAGCTTAGCATTATCATTAATACTGAGATCTTTTGAGTGTAGTATAATTTCTTTCACAGGTTTGCTTGCTCTGATGGTTATGTACACTTCACCAGTAAAGTTTGAGTTATCCAAGTTAGTGTTAAGTTTAAGACGGTAGAAACTTGGTACAACATCAGTTGGTAGTCTGAGATCTGGCGAAGGCTGTTCAAAGTTGCCAAACGGTTCAGTTTCATCCCAAAACTCTGCACTTGTCTTTTCCTGTGATAGCTGAAAAATAAATATTAGAAATTCAGATTAACAAATGAATTAATATTTCGGTCAGTTTTGGTGTTATATTACATTGTAGGCAAATATTATTTCCATATATTTTTATAGTACTTAGGTAGGTAAGTACCTAATATGTATGAGAGTTAAATGTAAGTACTCAAATAAAGTGTTTAGTAAAATCATTATTATTTACATAGACTTATTATATTACTAGCCAAAGATATTAGATTACTAGCGTATTTAATATAAAATACATTAAATCATGCAACTAATTGTACAAAGAGTACTAAACGCTAACATAAATGAATTTCCATGTTACTTACAATAATAAAACCACTAATAATAGATAATTTAATTAAAACTATCAGGATAGATGGGTTCAAATCCATTTTCACAAATAACAAGAAAATATCACAGTTTTATAAATGCAAGCGATTAAAAATAAATGTAGTTGTTTATCTTTCACTCATGTTGATTTTTACGATCTAATCAAATAAGAAAATGAATTTAATTTAAATCACATTTAAATAAATTACACCTAACAAAAGTTCGTACTTGACGGGTGGTGAACAGTGTTGCCAGACCCGAACAAAACGTTTGCCCACGCATTGTCCTATACGACACAAAAACGCCCAAAATCATTAAAATAACGACGTGTAGAGTTTGGTTAACGAAAGATGAGACTCGGTTGGAAATGGAACTAATTTTGTGCCTTATTTTAAGGTTCAGTTTCCAATAACTTAAGGTGGTACCCTGAGTGAAAGTGGCGCCGCGGTGAATTTTATTTAATATTATAGTTCTAATACACAATTTTAATAATGTTTATCGTGGAGATTTTAGGGCCCACAGTCTAGTATTTTTAGACGGTATTGTTACATTCCCTAGTAGTCACTGCTAGAAGTAGATAGAAAAACTGCTAAAAGTGGCCGTTTTTGACACATTTGCTATCTACTTCTACAAATGACTATGAAAGCATGTAGTGATACCTTCTAAAAATACTAGACCATGGGCCCTAAAATCTCCACGATAAACATTATTAAAATCTTTTTCTATTAACAACTTATTAAATAAAAACCTCTGAGGGCGCCACTTTCGGTCATACAACCTTTAAGCCTTAACCTCTAAACGTTAATTTAGTAGGGAAAGTGGCGCCTCCATTTCCGGTTCATCTCCTTTCTGATTACACTTTCGTTGACCAGACTCTAGCGTGTAGGGGAATCTATTGTATAGTGCAAGACACGAAAGATGACCACAAATGGTGCCCATCTTCGCATCATAACTCATGAAGAAAAGACTTAAGACAAAATAATATTATAATAGTCAAAGTCAAAGTCAAAAATAGCTTTATTCAAATAAACTTAATTATTAAGTACTTTTGAATCGTCTATATTTTCCTACCACCCGTTCAAGACTTTTTTAACTGACAAGAAGAACGGGCGCAAGAAACTTATCAGTTTTAATAATAGATAATAATAGATTCATTTAAATATATAAAATATATATCCATATATTATATATATTTAAATGAATCTATCTATCTAGAGATCTATATATATATTATATGAAATATTGTTTTGTCTTAAGTCTTTTCTTCGTGAGTTATGATGCGAAGATGGACCCCATTAGTGGTCATCTTCCGTATCTCACACTATACCTTTTGTACTTAGAACAATCTTAATTTTTCGAAAACTCCCACCCTTTAAAGAAATTTTGTCTGTGGCATTAGCATCCTATCCTTTAAAAACTCCAAAACGTGAAGATAGTTGTAAACTGGAATCATGACACGAATGGACGGCTTGTCGCAAATCGCTGCTGGCGCTGTACGTGTACTACAAGTGGAGTAAAAAAATATTGTTTTATTTTACTTGATGTCAATTTATTCACTATAACGGGTGTAACAAGACACTCAACGAAGCCGAACTCCACGCATTCCGCCTAACATCAGGATCATTTTTAGGGTTCCATACCCACAGGGTAAAAACGGAACCCTATTACTAAGACTCCGCTGTCTGTCTGTCACCGGGCTGTATCTCATGAATTATGATAGCTAGACAGTTGAAATTTTCACAGATGATGTAATTTTGTTGCCGCTATAACTACAAATACTAAAAACAGAATAGAACAAATATTTAAGGGGGGCTCCCATACAACAAACGTGATATTTTGCCGTTTTTTGCTGTATATTAATAACGACAACAGGTAGACAGTTGAATGTGATGTATTTCTGTTGCTACTATAACATAAAATACTAAAAACAGAATAAAATAAATATTTAAGTGTGGCTCCCATACAACAAATGTGATTTTTTGCCGTTTTTTTGGTATGGAACCCTTCGTGCGCGAGTTCGACTCGCACTTGGCTGGTTTTGTCTTTTAAACTTATACCTGGGAAACCAATACCTACGAAGTTATTGAAGTTCAATGTCAAATTTTTTTTCAAACTTTTTATTTAATCTTATTTTATTTATTATTTCATAATATTTGTCTACAGAAACACTATCAAAATTTTATTTATTTCGTAAAAAACAATGACTTCAAAACGTCATCACTTAATGTATTTCATGAGCACGCACATAAACGTTGCCTTTCAACTCGGCCGCACGCAGCTGTGTAGCATTCACTCGCAGGCGCGGTCTTTTGTATGCTTTACATTGCGTGGTAATGCAATGCTTTTTAACACCAAAAATGAAAATCGTTTCCCAGTAATAATTTTAAACAGAAGTGGTCCTGATGATGGGCAGAATACGTAGACCTCGGCTTCGTTGAGGTTCTTGTTCCACCCGGTATAGCACGGGTCACCAATTAGTATCGTTCGGGGTCCGTTTTAAGAAATGAAATGACCATTACGTCCGCACAACATTTTATAGAAAATAATTAATTAGGTACTTAATGTAGTATTTCTGTAAGTTTCTGTGTTCTCGCGGTTTGCACAAATTGGGTCGGCGGTCGGCGGGCGGTCCGGATGCGGACCGCAGTCCGCCATTTTGCGACCCCTGCTATATAGCATACATTGGGGAAAGTTTTTATATTATATGCTATCTGAACTCAGTTATATAATAGCTATCCATTATTATAATAAAGTATTATCAAAGTTATTTTGTTTCATTAGAGAAATAAAATTTAGTTTGTTCATTTATGTCACCCAACGTTATTATATTTTTCCAAAATTGCCCATATTTTACCGGTTCCAAGAACTTTCGCCCTTTTTGCCCTTTTTCAACAAAATCCTAAAATTGCCCATCGCTTGGGCAATTGTCCATGGTCTGGCAACACTGGTGGTGAATGACTTTGACGTTTTATTTTTTCACGGTTCATTCATGATGTCAAAGGTTACGAGTACACTCTACAACTGCCTAAAAAAGACGATAAGGAAACCAAAAATAACACTTTACATAATAATACCCTGTAGCATAGACATAGAAAAATTTTCGCTGTGCTCAAGTCCTGTAGAGTAGAAATGATGACGATAGAAATTATGCAATCTAATACTTAACGATCTCTACAAACTTAGATTAGATTAAAATAAATAGGAAGGAAGGATTAGTTATGTTGTGATGGAACGCGTAGGTAGGAACCCTTATTATGTAAGTACCTCTATTGCAGGAATGATATAAAAAAAAACCGGTCAAGAGCGAGTCGGACTCGCGCACCGAGGGTTCCGTAACATCATAATTGCACCATTAAACCACACTGCAGAGTAGAATAATAAAATTAGTATTGCAGTTTTAGGTCAGCGCCATCTCTTGACCGATAGTGGAACGAATGTAAACTTTTTTAGAAATTTGATATTTTCTAAAAAAGTGTGCCATATTGAGACATCGTTTTATTTTTCCTGTAATCTTTATATAAACTGCTATCGCATAGAATTATTTCAGATTTTTCTCTTTGCAAACTTCGGAGATAAGGGGGGGGGGAACGGTCATTTTTTTTACATTTTTCATCATAAGTCAAAAACTATGCGGTCTAGAAAAAAAAGAAAAAATGATTAAAAACGTGCAAACGGCGCTCTTTCATATGATACCCCACATGCCCTAGTAGCCCCACTTCAAATTTTTAAGACCCCTTTTCAGGCCGTGCTGTAAAAAAAATATTTATTTTTTTATTGATTTCTTATTTGCAAAATAGTTGGGCAAATGTCATCTTAAACTATTCCAAATTTCAAGTTGATACCATTACTAGTTCTCGAGATATCCAGCTGTGACAGACAGACAGACTGAGTCTCACCATAAGGGTTCCTTTTTTACCATTTTGGTACGGAACCCTAAAAATAGGCTAAGTGCGAGCTGTGCGAGCACTCAGTGCAAGTCTGACTCTGACTCGAGTGGTTCCGAACCACGAATGGTTCCGTACCAAAAAACGGCAAAAAACACTTTTATTGTATCGGAGCACCACCTATATATTTATTTTATTCTGTTTTTAGTATTGTTGTAATAGCGGCAACAGAAAAAGTGTACTATAGGCAACAGCGTTGCTTAACCAGTTTGCAACAAAATTCGTGTGCGCGCGTATCGCCCCTGCACGAACTAAATGTATGTGACAGCGGGCGCGGCGTGCAAGCGATTTTAACTTTAGCAGTGGTTAAGCGACGCTGTTGCCCATGGTACCTACCTACATCATCTGTGAAAATTTCAACTGTCTAGCTATCACGGTTCATAAGATACAGCCGCCCCCCTAGGATGACCAGTCCTTTACCGAACAAAGGCAACGAAACACGATATATATCGTGTGATAAGGGTTTTATCTAAACTCAACTTTCAAAATCCATTGTCATTTTGTATTTTGAAAATTCCTCCAATAGTATGTATGGGTAATGGGTACCTATACAAAGTACAAACTTACGCGCGTTTGAGATCTTTCTTGGAGTGGTAGAAAAATCTAATTGAGAACCACTGATAAGGGGGTATGTATTAAAATGCCGATAATTCATATCATAACACATACGCACGAAATATCGACGCATAAAAACACCTACTTATTTTCAAAATACCGAAAATCCTAAATGTCGATGTCCAATAGACCAAAACTTGAATCGATTATTAAATGACCGATGGTTCAAAATTCTGAAAGTTAAAATGCCGAAAGTTCGAAATCCCGAAAGTGTGTCTAGGGTCTAAGTAGGTACTATAGTCTAAGCGGTCATGGGATTTTTGGTAACGATCAAGGAAAAGGTTAGATTCATTTTCATGGGTTGTAGAGTGATCCCCTAATGTGAATGATCTCGGTCTGCCTGCTCTCAGTGGTTGCAACATCGAGTTATAGCGCTTACAAGAGGCTTCATTGTTACGAAAAAAAAACGATCAGAGAAATGGTCAGTTTTAGTATATATTCAAAGTATGTCGTCTCTGCAGATGAAACAAGTTGGTCTGCCGGCTCATAGTGGTTGCATTTCTGAGCTATGACGTGCGCAAGTCACATCATTGTTACGAAAAAAAAACGATAAGGGAAATGGTCAGTTTTAGTACCTATTCAAAGTATAGTATCTCCACGGGTAAAACAAGTTGGTCTGCCGGCTCTCAGTGGTTGTATTTCAGAACTATCATTGTGTACGCAAGACGCTTATTTGTAGAAAAAGCCTAAAAAAACTTTGAAAAACGGGACAATAGGTGAATTTTTAAGTGCACGCCGGCTGTTTGCGTATCTGGGACTGTATGAGTCCCCTCCCCACCTTAAGGCATCTCTACACTCGCGCGCGAAAAGCCCCAAACCTCCCGCGAAGCATAGTTTGGAACCGATTTGAATCGAATTCACACACCCGCGCGTGAATATTGAGAGGTCTCTATGCCTGTGCCACCGCCGTAAAATTTACTCTATGGCGATGGATCACAGTTGTCTAAGCGGACACGGGATTTTTGGTAATGATCAAGGAAAAGGTTAGATGCAATTTCATGGGTTATAGAGTGGTCCCCTAATGTGAATGATGTTGGTCCGCCTGCTCTCAGTGGTTGCAATTGCAACTTCGAGTACAGCGATTATAAGAGGCTTCATTGTTACGAAAAAAACGATCAGAGAAATGGTGAGTTTTAGTACCTATTCAAAGTATGGCGTCTCCGTAGCTGAAATGATGTGGTCTGCCGGCTCTCAATGGTTGCATTTCAGAGCTATGACGCGCGCAAGTTACGACAATTTTTTTTTCGTCAAATTGAATATTTAAAGTACTAATCGATAGAGCTTTTTATTTTAATGAAAAAAATTCTTTAGTTATTTTTGTCTAAAATGAATAGATTGGTCGGAAAAAAATATTATGTTTTTTTTTTGTATGGAGTGAGATATTCAAGGTGCTCTTACGGCCAATTCCTAATTTTTTTCTGCCTCGAAACTACTTCTGCGTCAATATTTCAAACGTTCAAAATAATCATACACTATTAACGTCCGCTCAAAATAGTACATTCACACAGCTTGGATTTCGAAACTGTATAAAATCATATTTTTTAGTAGAAACAGATTTTTGTCATCCTTTATTATTTATTCATCAATTTTAACACTAGAAAAGCCAACAAAACGTTCAGTTAAGGTCTATTATACAATTGTTTTTACTATAATTACAACGCAACTAAAACATAAAGCTAATATGTTCTCAACAAAAAACTATAAATATCTGAGTTGTAATTGTTTCATTAATTGTTTTGACCTGACCAAATTCCTGACTAACTCTTAAGAGGTATTGCGGAAGATATGGGGCCAATACTGGCTAAAGTCTTCAACGACATACTACGCACGGTTATTATAGCTAGACAATGGGCAGAGTCACACTCACACATAATACTCTTACATAAGAAAGGATCAAGGAAGGACATAGGAAACTAAAAGCCTATTTCACTGATTTCAAACTTTTACTGCTTTATTTTATTTATTTATTTAAAAGAAAATTAACTTTTTATTACCACACGTAACATGACTTAACTAATATTAAAAATAGACTACCTAATACAATTAAAATTAAAAAAAGATTACTAAAATTTATAGGGCTTTGTACACATAGCTTCTTAACTAGAGACATACAATAAGACCCAATGTATAATGTTAAATATGTATATGGATAATTAGAAAAACAATTTATTTTCCATACAAATAAGGTAACTTTGATGCGTTGATCGTTTCGCTCGCAAGCAGGGTCCGGAAAACCTCTTTTATGGTTAACCCAATTGACAGGGAAACCCTCATAAAAAACTTACAAAGTGATAGGGTTTCCCTTTCGATAAGGTTAGTCGACGTTATGCTTACCGTATTGATAGGGTTTTTGAAAACAAGTCTATGAAATACCCAATCAAAAACCCTTTTAACGGTAAGTGGTTCATGAAATACCCAATCAAAACCCCTTTAATGGTTAGCGGTTCTGGTCCTTCGGCCCAGGTGGAACTAGGTATAAATTGCTTGAACACGTTTTAAAACCCCTTCATAAAGCCTTCACAGGGTTTCCCCGATAGGGTTTTCGTATTCGGTAAGTGCTTACTTGTGTTACCCTTTCGATAGGGTTACCGTATTGATAGGGTTTTTGAAAACAAGTCTATGAAATACCCAATCAAAACCCCTTTTACGGAAAGCGGTTCCGCCTTGCTCGCAAGTTCGACGACTTCCAACCTCCCGAACAAGCCGGGTTTTGAAAAGGCTTTAGTACCATAGACTACATCTATTAAATCTACTACTATGCTTGGCGTTCGTGGACTATGAGAAAGCCTTTGATTTGATTGAAACCTGGGCGGTGCTGCAGTCTCTCCAATGTTGCCAAGTGGACTACAGGTATATGGAGGTGATGTGGTACTTATACGAAAATGCCACCATGTTGATCCGAGTACAGAACCAGAGCACAAATCGTATCCAACTGCAGCGAGATGTGAGACAGGGAGATGCTATTTCCCCGAAACTATTCACAGCTGCGTTGGAGGATATCATTAAACTCTTAGACTGGAAAGGACTCAGAATCAAGATTAATGGCCAGTACCTAACACGCCTTCGTTTTGCCGATTATATAGTTCTTATGGCTGAAACCTTGGAAGACCTGAACACAATGCCCGAAGATCTCCGTTAGTACTTCCCAAAGAGTGGCTCTCAGGATGAACATTTATATAAGACGAAAATCATATCGAATGTCCATGTTGTGCCCACACAAGTTCATGTTGGGAAAACTAGGAGTTGTTGTCCATTACGTATAAATACGTAGGACAGGCAGTCCAGTTAGGTAAGTCCAACTTACCGGGAAAGAGTTCTCTCGTCGAATCAAACTCAGATTGGTAGCATTCGGGCAGCTTCGAAAACATCTTTCCGTCCGATTTACCTCAGTGTCGCAAGACGAAAGTCTATGACCAGTGTGTGTTGCCAGTGATGACTTCGGCAGTGAAACGTGGCCGCAAACTATGGATCTCATAAGGAGGATCAGGGTCACCCAGCGTGCAAAGGAGAGAGTCATACTCAGCGTTTTTCTGCGTGATCGAATCAGAAACGAGGAGATACGCAGGAAAACTAAAGTAATCAACATCGCTCGAAGGATTGCGCAGTTGAAGTGGCAGTAGGCTGGACACATAGCGAAAAGAACCGATGGCCGTTGGGGGGGAAAGGTTCTGGAATGGCGACCGCGGACCGGATGACGCTCCGTGGGTAGGCCACCGACAAGGTGGACCGACGATCTGGTGAAGGTCGCGGGAAACCGCTGGATGCGAGCAGTGCAGGACCGATCGTCTTGGAGATCCTTGGAGGTGGCCTATACCCAGCAGTAGGTGTCGTGCGGCTGATATGATGATACATCTAAGTGATCTGATCAGCATTTTTAGAGCTGTATGTACCAAAGTTTTCAGTTTCAGGATTTCCATACCTTTGAATGCTATTTATGATTTTTTTAAACTTATCGAAACAGCTCTTACAATCCTGATAGCTCAGTTGTGTGTATATTGCGATCTGGATCTCCTTCATTTACTCTCTGTCTCTCGTCTTCAAATCACAGCTTGATCAATCCCTGGCGGAGGATGTATAAAAATTAATTAACTGCAGGCTGATTGTCTAACTTTGTTGTAATCAACTTTGAAAGAAAGCGCAGTGACATTGCTGCTGTAGTAAGAACCAATGTGACAACTATCTTACTTAAAGCAGCAATGCAACTGCGATTTCAATCGAGAATTGTTAGCAACAGAGATACGTAATCGGTGGGCGGGTGCTTCTTATTATCTGTCGCATAATAAAATATTGATGATTATAGTTTCTGCTTGTTTCTATCAATGTTCATAAATACAATTTTGATCTTAATATTTCTTCAAAATCTTTATTTTTGTGATGAATTACTTATAAACGAGCCTTATTTTCTTTTTTGTAAAGCCCATATAAAGGTTTTTAAAAATCATAATAAAATTTAGTTTCTATCGTTATAATTTTAAAAACTTCATTTATTTGAATTAACCTTTTCTCTTTTTTCTTTTACCTTGTAAAATAATAATACAATTTTAGTTTGTAATAACCCGCCTGTGCCTTACTTAACATCCTGCTGCATTTTGTTATTTCGGTTTTATTTGATTTATTATGGTAAAAAAGTCATCCACAGTAATAATAGTGACCAAAAGTTTTGTTGGCTTTTATTGTGTTTTAATTGACGAGAAAGTAATAAATAACGACAAAACAATCAGTTTTAACTTAAAAATTACGATTTGATACTGTTTCGAAATCCAATATGTATTAAACGGACAATTTTGGGCGCGCGTTGATAGTCTAGGATTATTTAAATGATTAAAGTCACACTAAAACATTGACGCAAAAGTAGTTTTGAGGCAGAAACAATTAGGAATTGGTCGTAAGAGCACATTGACTATCTCACTCCATAAAAAAAAAATCGTAAAATTTTTTTTTAGACCAAACTATTCATTTTAGACAAATATGGCTTAAGACATTTTTTCATGAGAATAAAGAGTTCTATCGATTTGTATTAAAAAAAAAAATACAATTTGACGAAAAAAAATTTTGTTGCAACTTGCGCGCGTCATAGCTCTGAAATGCAACCACTGAGAGCCGGCAGACCACATCATTTCAGCTACGGAGACGCCATACTTTGAATAGGTACTAAAACTGCCACCTCTCCATACTCACGCGCGAGTGTGTGGATTCGATTCAAATCGGTTTCAAACTATGCTTCGCGGGAGATTTGGGGCTTTTCGCGCGCGAGTGTAGAGATGCCTTAAGGTGGGGAGGGGACTCATACAGTCACAGATACGCAAGCAGCCGGCGTGCACTTAAAAATTCACCTATTGTCCCGTTTTTCAAAGTTTTTTAAGGCTTTTTCTACAAATAAGCGTTTTGCGTACACAATGATAGTTCTGAAATACAACCACTGAGAGCCGGCAGACCAACTTGTTTTACCCGTGGAGATACTATACTTTGAATAGGTACTAAAACTGACCATTTCCCTTATCGTTTTTTTTTCGTAACAATGACGTGACTTGCGCACGTCATAGCTCAGAAATGCAACCACTATGAGCCGGCAGACCAACTTGTTTCATCTGCAGAGACGACATACTTTGAATATATACGAAAACTGACCATTTCCCTGATCGTTTTTTTTTCGTAACAATGATGCCTCTTGTAAGCGCTATAACTCGAAGTTGCAACCACTGAGAGCAGGCAGACCGAGATCATTCACATTAGGGGACCACTCTACAACCCATGAAAATGAATCTATCCTTTTCCTTGATCGTTACCAAAAATCCTGTGACCGCTCAGTCTATTAGGTGCGACGACGAGCGAGCGTAGCAAGCGAGGAGGAGGTTAAGTTCCATTGCGACCAACAACGCACGAGCCGAGCGAGCGAAGCGAGCGTAACGCGGCAGCGGCCGGCGAAGTGCCAGAACCGACCTGCTGGCGTGTAACCCCTTAATTAACCTTCGGTTTTTTGAGCTTCGGTTTTTTAAGCTCCGCGATTTAGTCTTTTAGGTAAAATGTCATTTCGTGATTTTAAACGTACGGCCAAACAATCATACGGGCGGCGCGTTTCAATTTTCGGTCTTTTCAACTTCGGCAGTGTAATAACTTACATACCTGCAATAAGGTGTACGTACAAAATACTTATCTACTTAACTACTTTTGAAACATTAAAGATAGGTAGGTAGACCCTAAACATTGAACTACACTCGGCGTCAGAAAAATCGCACCTTTAAAAAAACTTTAAAGTTAATTTAATCCTATCTAATTTAATAGAAAATGTAGAAGCGCTCATGGCGGAACTTGACAGACTGATCGTACTCGATCAC
Organism: Agriphila geniculea; assembly: GCA_943789525.1. Taxonomy (NCBI): domain Eukaryota; kingdom Metazoa; phylum Arthropoda; class Insecta; order Lepidoptera; family Crambidae; genus Agriphila; species Agriphila geniculea. The sequence goes on along the minus strand of OX038882.1, from coordinate 11,956,366 downwards.
GTTTGTTAAGCAACGCTCGGTCCGGTCAGGTGTCGGATGGGTGACCGTAAAGTGGCATTACAACTGAGCGCTTCCGTGCTTCGGAGGGCACGTGAAACCGTCGGTCCCAGCTGTTGTCATCTGATAACAGTCGTTAAGCCAAGTTAGAGGCCTTACAGGCGGCTTGATAAACTCTAACACTAGAGGTGGCCACTAATCCTCATTCGATAAGAAAGAAAGAATAGAAAATGTTGTTATATACTTCTTCATTTTCGGACATAGCCAACAGTCTCAAAAACCGTTGGAATACACGTCGAACGGAATCAATTACCTACTGAGATTCAGTTTCCGAGCAACATTACATTGCCACATTTTTTTGGAATATTTGAGCAACTTCATGGGCAATAGTATACATCTTGGGTATTCCTTTTTTTAATTGAACTGTTGAAGTGTGTTTTCTCCATCATCTCGATAGCGCATTTACCCGCATTTCCTGAATTGACCCCTTTTATTTCCCTTTTATGGCGGCGCAAGCAATAACGCTTTAAGCGTTGAATTATGGTAACTGTTATGTTAATTAAATAAAAAATAAAAAAATTGAAAGCTCATTAAATGTACTTTCAATAAATATCAACATTTACACAATAAAACGTTAGCTAGCAATAGCAGGTGAACTTATTTTCGAAGAGGTGCGATTTTTCTGACGTCGGGCGTCGTCGAGTGTATAGTATAATAATACTAAAACATTATAATTATTTTTTTACAAAAACTAACGTAGGTAATTGCTGCAAATTATTGCTGCTTTTTCAGGAGAGACAAAAAAACCATCTTCCCTCTTACGGTTTAACTTTATTATCACAAATATTTGCATAACTGTTCTTGTGGGTATATTCCAGACATTCCAGAAATGGAAATGTAAGTAAAAGTTATGCAGTTTTTGTAAAATTTTATAAGTTGTTGCTGTAAGTATTTGTAGAATAAAACCACAAGATCATAGTAACAATCTTCCAAACATATTTTTATTACTCAAATCTTATTTACGTTGTGAAATTAACCTTGTTAAAAGGTTTTTTTATGATTTATATCAGCACCAATATGTTTTTTTTTTACAAAAACTACGTAATTAATTGTAGTTACGTTATTTTTGTAAAAAATCTTCCACAGTTAGGTTTTGCAAAAGTACTAAAACTTCGGCACTTGATTTCAAGTTGAATAAGTACCTAATTTCAATAGCATGTAGCATTTTTTCTAAATAATATTTTGATAACGTGAACAAGAAATTCAAAAATTGTCAGTTAGGCAATTAGGTACATAGTTTTTGTAAAAAAACCCTTCAAGTGTTTACCTTGAAAAACGTGATGAAGTAGACTATCACGCCAACCAAAGCAGCCAACACGACGGTGAAAAGGATGAAAGTCACACAGACGCAGGAGGAGACATATATACCGCCTTTCCGCCCGTAATGGATGTCTTCAGGGTTTTGCGTCTCATACGCCAGGAACTGCTGCCGGCTTGTTGAAAGCGACATGGCAAATTCATCCTGAGGAAAAATTAAGTTATTACTTGTAATTAATTAAATATTGTTATGTACTTACCTACTTAGATCAGCCTTACTTCTTGCGAATTAACAGATAGCAATTTAACAAGAGTTTTTTTCCTCTATGGAATATTCATAATTATTGGCCTTAGTTAAGAAACCAAATAAGGAAATAAATAGTTCACATGAGTCTGCTTCTGTCGTATGACATTTTTTAATCAATCAAAACATAGTCGGTAGTTTTGTAAAATGTCTATGAAAAGCTTTTTGATATTGGTTTTCAAATCGATGTCTTAACATGGATAGCCTAAGCATGTCATGCTCTCTTTAATTATTTCTGCGGTGGTGTCGTGTGAGGCGGGTCGTTACGTTTCCTCAAATATGATTGAGCGAAGCGATGGCTGGTTCATACGTCATGCTCGTGAACGGATGCTGCCAGTGGGAATGGATCTGCTTCTGACTACCTATCTTAACGCATAGGTATTGAATTGTATGAATTGATTTTTTGTAACAGCCTGAATAATGACTTTATGAACTTAGCTTGAATCCTGTAAATCGATTCATTAAGAAATGAGCCAATTACATAACGTTATTTGTTAATCTATGTTAACATAATGTTTAGAAACGATATACATACATAGGTATTTGTAAATATCGTTCCATCTGATAAAGCTGACAAGTTTTTTTGCGCCCATTTTTCTTGTCATGGTTAGTAGGTTATTTGAATAATTTTTTTTCAATTTCATACGATGCTGATGCATCACGTGTGCATGAATTTCATTTACTTGGATGCGATATCTGACACGTATACGCTTAATTAGTAGGTGTAGGTACCTACTCCCACTTGCAAACTCAAACCCAATATCCTATATTGGTGCCAATCAAATTACTACGTGATGGTTGATTAGAAGAGCTGATTTCTCGTACCTATGCCTAAGTATAATGAAGGTCAGCTGCGTTATCATGAGCTCATAACGCGATATAAAAGGACTGGTGTATGTGGGCTGAATGCAGAATTGTAGACAACAACATTTGCCCCTAGCGGAATAAGAACCCGCACGCGGCTATGATGTTTCGCGGCCAAGGTTACAATTAACCCATAGACTAATCGTTATTTCTTATTATTTAGGTAACTTTTCATTAAATTTTAACTAAAATACGTAATAAAAATCGAACGTTTATGACAAAAACGTACGACTTCATAGCTTTCGATGTCATGCATGCATGAGGCATGAACGATCGATCTCGTGAACTTTCAATGTGATGAACGATCGAATGTGACAAACTATACTATCGATTACCCGACGAGTTCGATCTCATGAGGTTCGATGTAGGTAGTGTCATCAAAAGGGCAAGAGTCTGTCGCAGTTTTTCTCAAAAATTAAAATCTCAAGTAAACAGAACGATTAAATAGAATTTAAACGGACAGACAAGTATTTTAAAAAGTTTCTTTACAAAAAAATGCTATCAAAACGGCGGCCATATACCTAGCCAGTTTTCAACAAAAAAGGCAAACAAAACTCAATAATAGTAAAACTCTGATATCAAGCCGTATCGAAACCCACCGAGGCATCGAGCGGCAGGCACGGCCAATGCGGGTCGTGATAACGACACTCTATTACTAATGCATTCCGATCAGTAACATTAGGACGTATTTGTATTTTACTAACGGTCGCCCGCGACTTTGTCCGTGTGGAAACTGGAAATCCACTTTCTTTGTAGAAAAAACTTTATACAGAAAAAACCTTTCTTAGTGCTCGCCCACATTATGAAATTATCCTTGTGAAAACTTCAAGCTCTTATGCACTGATAGGTAAATGTCAAATGCTAAGTCACTTTCTCCTTTGTAAAAAAGTAAAAGGCATTATGCAGAATATGGTAGATATGGTACTATGGTATCTGATGGAGTTTGTCAAAACCACCACATGGCTAAGAAATTTAGATTTTCTATTTGTATGAAAAACTGCAATTTGACAACCCTAGACGCAAATAGACTATTGTTTTCGATAATTAATCCAATTTAATGGGCATAATTTCGGTCTGGGGTTCAGCAACACTGGAGCTGAAGTATTTTACGACACCTTAAGCAAGTACTCATGGACCCTTGTAACCAATACCTACACTTAACTCAACTGTTAACTTAATAAAGTGATCAGGTAATTATCTCATAACATATTATTTAAATACTTTACTACCACTACAGAAAAAATAATCTACCACCAATCACCATCAATTTATTTCCACCTCACGTTAGATTTCATCTATTTATTTTTATATGAAAAGTTATTTACATCGACTGAAACGTTCCATAACGAAGCGGGCATTGTCAATAATATAGATTTTACAAATTAATGCTGAAGTGACATTATAGTTATTTAAATATTTTAGCCTTGATGCCCTTGAATCACCAATTAAATACCGATACTGAAAATTCGTTATTTTCAGTGTTTTGAAAGAGTTTCAGTAGAATTAAGAGTTACTTCATTTGTATTGCAGGAACACAATGAAAGTAAGTGTTTACACACCATTGAGACACCTTTGTGGAATTGAGGCTAAAGATCAAAGTCTGGAATTAATGACACTGAATAGGAAATTATCGTCAAAGCTGTTTAACATGTTGGGCTCACGAATTTTACTATACGGTTTCTTGTCTTTAATTTAAAAGGAAAAAAATAAATAAACGACTTCGTCATTATAAGAAACACGTGTATTTTTTATTAGTTTGAAGTTACAATAAAAAGAGTCATATCATTCTGGAGTCTCAAGCCGTGTCAATCAATGCATTACTGTAATGCAATTTGTGACTGTAATGCCATTACGTATGTTCATAAATTCTTATTTGGTTTTTCCCTTCAATACTCAATGTAATCATAAAATATAACAAAGGTAAGTAGTTTGAAATTAATCCACTAATTAAAAAAATAAACAAATCTAGTAAATGACATTTGGACGCAACCATTTAAAGCAGACCTTATAGAAAAAAAAAACGTGAAAATAACATAAAAATAAACAGAAATATTTGAAAAAGAAAAACACAAAACACTTACCACCGATTTGTTCAAGACACGAACACTTAAAACTAATTTGTAGGAAAGTATTTATTACTGTGGGTAAGATAAAAAACCGCAAACTGAGAGGTAGTTAAATGTCGATAAAAATTCACATTTAGGTAAGTATGTACTGGAACTTCACGATTTGTTTAGATATATAGTTTTTACCATGTTTTTACACAACTGGCTGTTTTTTTTGATAACACATTTCACTGAACTTCGTTACGGCAACACCACCATACAGTCAAAAACACGTGCAACATGCACTAAAATGGAAAATCTAGTTTTTGTTCAATTTTAAATTAATGCTGTTTCATTAAATAAAAAAGAAAAACCGATGTTAGGCGCCGACAGTCGTACACGCGACACCAATATGGTAAATGTATGCTCCTACGTTCAGCATTACTTTACGTATTCAATGACCATTTTAGTCAGAACTCTGTTGTTCGTGCGTTTACCGTAACACTAACTTAAAGAACGTCTGTTTCGGAGGGCGAAGGGGGCCGTTGTAAACCGGTTATTGTAACAGTAAGAAAAGTTTGTAGCAATAACGTTTTCCTTCGACCTTGTCAAAGGTAATGCTTGCTTTTAACTGCTGCACCGATCGTCCGACCTAGGCCAGCCAATTGTAAGAATGCGCCTCAAGAGGTGTACGTACCGTTCTTGTACGAGTAATTACTCGTCACGGTTAAACAATAAACAATAGCCGATTCTTATTTACCTGCTAACAAATCAACAAGATTAGAGACTCACTAACACAGATGAGATTATAATAATTCTTTACATACCAAACACTTTAAATATATTTTGTTTCTAATCGAAATTGTTCATATATTCCTTATCGTTTCTATACAGATTTTTCCATAAAGTAAAGTAACATCGATTTGATGCAGTCTTGTAATCGTAATTTTTGAATTATACACAAACATGCGGAAACAGAATCGAATCGATCGAATCAAAATGACTGGTTTACCAGTTACCAGATTTGCCACGAAACATTTTTTTCCCTCAATTCTTCTCGAATACCATATCAAATGAGAAAAATCATTTTCTGGGAAGTTTACTATTACTCATCATAATGATTTTGAAAATTAATTAAGCGTTTAGACGAGTTTTAAATTATACTTAATTAATGATAGGTAATTCAACGTCTTTCGATGCTTCTCAAATGAATCGCTAATACTTTTATGGAAAATCTTGCTACAGAACCTGAAATATTGCAGTGTCGTCAATCGACTACCAGTTTAAAAAACTCACTGTTTTAGCATTGTATATTATTGTAACATCCTACAACAGCTAAGCTATATATTATTTAAGTGACTGTTTATCGCCAAGGTGAGACTAACTGCTAACAATATCCACCACATTTAGTCGAGTTTAGTAGCTCTGTTTCTCACACATACAGAATTACCTTACATACGTTGGTAATTCTTGGTTTCATTAGGATGTTCTCCGTTATGCATTAACCAGTAGGTTTAGTTCAGTTAACTACCAAGGTAAGGTTTTACTGCATTCTTCGTAATATAAGTACACTGTCAATTGTTCTGTGATTATACAAGGTCATTTTGTATCCACCATCCAAATTTTGAGGATGTGTTCAGTCCATGAAACTGAACAACTTTCTCTAAGGAACACATGGTCAAATATGTAAAATAAAAATCGACTTTCCATACAAAGCAAAGAGATCACGTGATCAATTTAGTATGGGACGACCAAAATTTTTTGGCGAAATTTGACACATGTTTCTTAGAGAAAGTTGTTTAGTTTCATGGACTAGACACATCCTTAAAATTTGGATGGTATGTTCAAAATGACCCGATATAGGTAACTACTCTTTCATTCTACAACGGGGAAGCACTTGGCCTTTATTACACTTGATGTTTAGAAGGCCAATGGAAGCATACTACTTACTACTAGAACACTAACAGAAACTTGGTATCTTGTCTCCGGCCGTAAATGAGAATGAGAATTTTGCCCTGACTTCGATTTAAGACCGACTGACTGATCTAAGTACAGCTAGAAGCCATCAGAGACAGGGTTAAGCAAGAGTATTACAAAATATTATGTAGAAGTTACTTTTCTTTTATAATCGATTAAATAATAACGTTAGTCAATAATCAGTTTGAGATGTCAAAATGTTTTGGCGACATAACGCACAGAAACAACTGAAATAAGTCATGAATCATTATTGTTTTCATGTTCTACGCCAGATGCGTTGCTATTAAATAACATGTCTACCGATTTGACCAATTTATTGCATTTGGTTGGCTTCATAAAAATTGTGCGCATGTAACTCAACTAATGTAAACTGTGTAAACTAATGTATCGACACGGAATGCAAACTTTTTTGTTTACGTTTTGTTTGTTTCAGTCTCCTCCTCATACATCCATGTAAATATTATCGTTAACTCTCGGTCAGTGTTTTAAAATAACCTGGAATAGGTAAATTTACCACAGAATAGATAATAGCCCTATACATAACTAAAAAATACCTAGCATGGCAGATTGTATAACTTTGTAGTGTTCATTTATTGCTGCCGTAAACGTTGCGATAAGGAATTCGATCCTAGCCCTTACTTCTGATCCCGGGATATCGGGGTTATCTTAATAAATCGCGGGGTCCCGTGATTATTTCGGGATTGAATGTCAAAAATGTAATCACTCTTGCTAATCAGAATTTCTCTTCTACTGTTGCTCATCTAGTGACCTAGTCAGAATTTTGTTAAGAATTAATCAGATCTCCTTAAACTTCAATAAATTGAAAACACCTTAATGTAAGTTTATGTTCAAATAAAGTTAGAAAACCGTCAATAATAGCCCGCTGAAGGAACACCAAAAACTGCCTCATAGGGGAAATAATTCGGGCATGAGCGATTCGTTTTTCGTGAATAACTCGTAAACGGTGCCCCATAAAAAAAGTACTACATTATTTAAATAATTCTCATAAAATTTTCTACAAAAAAATCCGTGCACTTTATCGCTAGGATCAATATTTAATGAGATATGGAGGGAAGAAGATGGACAATCATAAAAGAAACTTATAGTGGGGGACATAAGGACCATGCCCTTTCACATCGTGATAAGAATGTGAAACTTGGCACAGGTGTTATAATGAACCAAGTTGATTTAGTCCGGTTACCTTCGGTCTCCCCCTCTAGAGTGGGGAGGGGCTTGCTCGAAGAGCGCCCCCGCCGGTAGTAGGAAAAAACCATCTACAAGATCCAAACAAGCCACTATGACAATATTGGTATCATTTTCGAATAAATCAACTACGTATAATTCGTTTAACGTCATCATATCAGCCGCACGACACCCACTGCTGGGTATAGACCTCCCCCACGGATCTCCAAGACGATCGGTCCTGCGCTGCCCGCATCCAGTGGCTTCCCGCGACCTTCACCAGATCGTCGGTCCACCTTGTCGGGGGCCTACCCACGGAGCGTCGTCCGGTGCGCGGTCGCCATTCCAGAACCTTTCCGCCCCAACGGCCATCAGTTCTTCTCGCTATGTGTCCAGCCCATTGCCACTTCAGCTGGGAAATCCTTCGAGCGATGTCGGTTACTTTAGTTCTCCTCCGTTTAACGTATAAAAATATATTTATTAAGCATTGTTTGGAAAGGTACTTAAAAGTTATATATTTTCAAATCTGCATTAAATGGGCTTTGTTTACAATATGTTTTGTTTGCAAATAAGAACATCAATATAATTGTTTACGGTGACACAAAGTAAAAAGAGTGTATAAAAACAAATGTTTTTGTCATTTATTGTGTAATTTTTCAGAAACTGAAAGGTTTTTAACCGAAAGCCTTCTAAGGCTTTCGGGTAGTAACCTAGTAAGTACTTAGGTATAGTAAAAAAAGTAAGTTTCTTAAGAAAGTATTTAATGTAGGTAATAATATTCATAAGTCACATAAAACCACATTTGTCTTAAATATGAAGAAAACTAATACTGAAAACGAATTACTTAAAGTTTTCTGGAGAATAAAATTAATTTAATTCTACGCAACAATCTAACAATACTTGTCTAAAAAAGTAAAATAAATATGGTTTGGTAAATGTTTCTAACTACGTAGGTTACTACCTAAGAAGTCTACTGACTTCTGAGGTTTCTATCATTGACATTAAAGGTGCGAATTTTCAAAGGTCATTTCGATTGTTTGTTTATTATATTTGAATCTAAGTAGGTTTTATTATTACTTGTACCTACTTGTTTATGATTTATGATTTACCAGAAAATGAAAAGTGACCGCGTGAAGGAAGGAAGTAAGGGTCAACTCTGAAATAACCCTACAGCCCAAATATGGTAGATAGGGACCATCAAACTGAACAACTTTTACTATGGGGACAACTCTTAAATCACGAAAAAAAGTAGCAGTTTCAAAAAAAAAATAATAACGAAAATATCAAAATGTATGAAACAGCTAAATTTTTATTCGTGATTTCAGAGTTGGTCCCCTAGTAAAAGTTGTTCAGTTTGATGGTCCCTATCCATTCCCTATCTACCATATTCAGCTTTAGGGGTTTTTTGTAACACGTTGTATAAGGCTCAAGGTGCTTGTTATGTCAGGTGGATAAATAAATAAATAAATAAAATCATTTATTTGCTAGAATATGGTTACAATGCGATCTTATGTTTAAACTAATCCAACATATTCTATCGAGTAGTTCGATGTGCAAGTTATTAGTTACTAGCAGCCGCCCGCGACTTCGTCTGCAAGGAAAGGTTTTTTGCTATGCCTCGGAAACAATACATTTTTTCGGTATGAAAGATACCCTATGTCCTTCTCTGTACCCCTAAGATCGTGTATGCAAAATTTTATGATGATCGGTTCAGTAGTTAGGACGTGAAGGCGTAACAAACAAACAAACGGACTATCGCATTTATAATATTAGTAAGGATAAGTAAGGATAAGGATACATGTCATAAGTTATATATAAGTTATTAATTAATTAATTTGATATTATATTATATTCTTGTCTTCGAGGAATTCTTTAACAGAATAGTACAATTTTTCCATTAAAAAAGTAAATAGCTTTGAAATAGGATTTGACCAAATATCGTATTAATACGTTGCAGTTGTCAAATAAAAGAATTGAAATCTACAACGATGTTGAAGCCTGTTACAAAATCGAGCATAAACACATACACACACACATCAACACTATTTCAGGGGCAGTCGATTTATGCTATTTTACCATTTCTTTCATATTTAGTAAAATAAATTCCAGTAATATTTGTTAATTTTTAACCGACTTCCAAAAAAGGAGGAGGTTCTCTGTTCGTCTGTATATTTGTTTTTTTTTGTGTATGTCCACCGATTACTCAAAGACGGCTGGACCGATTAAAATTATTCAAACGTTATCACATTAGCTAAGCTCCCAAGTTGGTCTCATTTTTTAAAATTTGGAAATCGGTTCAGTAGTTTTCAAGTAATCTTGAAAAAAGCACGAAAATAGTATGATTTTGTGTAAACAGGTGTAAACTACCTCGACGATCAGTCGAAGTTCTTTGTTTATATACTGAATAAGATAATTTTTTTTTTGTTGGAATAGGGATATCTTAAGTGTAGTTCTTTAACCGACCTAAAAAAAGGAGGTTCTCAGTTTGACCCGTATGTATGTATGTTTCTCCGCGATCAACTCACGTTTGGCTGAGCCGATTTTCCTACCTAAATAATATACCTACACTACCTAATACAGAAGGTACCTACACTAAAAATAAAAAAAAATAAAATTTGTTTGAAAAACAAAAAACCGACTTCATAAAACCTACCTCTAAAAAAGCAAGAAATAATATTCGTAATAATAAAAACACGTCTATTGAAGTCGGGTAGGGCTTTTAGAATAAAAATAAACCGGTCAAGAGCGAGTCGGACTCGCGCACCGAGGTTCCGTACCATCATAATTGCATTAAACCACACAGCAGAGTAGAAAAATAAAATTAGTATTGCAGTTTTAGGTCAGCGCCATCTCTTGACCGATAGTGGAACTAATGTTAACTTTTTTAGAAATTTGATAATTTCTAAAGAAGTGTGCTATATTGAGACATCGTTTTATTTTTCCTGTAATTTTTATATAAACTGCTATCACGTAGAATTATTTCAGATTTTTCTCATTGCAAACTTCGGAGATAAGGGGGGGGGGGAGAACGGTATTTTTTTTTACATTTTTCATCATAAGTTGAAAACTATACCGTCTATAAAAAAAAAATGATTAAAAACGTGCAAACGGCGCTCTTTCATATGATATCCCACATGCCCTAGTAGCCCCACTTAAATTTTTTTAAGACCTCTTTTCAGGCCCTGTTTTAAAAAAAGATTTTTATTTTTCTATTTATTTCTTATTTGCAAAATAGTTGGGCAAATGTCATCTTAAACTATTCCAAATTTCAAGTTGATACCATTAGTAGTTCTCGAGATATCCAGCTGTGACAGACAGACAGACTGAGTCACACCATAAGGGTTCCTTTTTTACCATTTTGGTACGGAACCCTAAAAAGGAATTTGTACTCCAGCCCCACCCGACTTCAATAGACGTGTTTTTATTATTACGAATATTATTTCTTACTTTTTAGAGGTAGGTTTTTTGAAGTCGATTTTTTGTTTTTTAAACAATTTTAAGGATAATTTCTCGCCTACCAAGGGTTCCGTACGAATTTGTTGGTACCTACTTAAATAAAGACTATATTTTTTATGATGATGTACTTAATGTTTTTAACAAATGTATAGTTATCAGATTTTTTTCCTGCACTCAGGGAAAATTCGAAAATCGTTTTTTGAAAATCGTCACATAAGCACTTGTGCACGATACTTATTGTATTCATTGGGTTGCATAAGGATTCTAATGAAAGTCTATGATTTCATGAAGTATACCTATCGCAAATTCGAAATACAGATGGAACATCGATGCTCCCTAAATAGTGCCTCCGAAATCACCGCCTACGCAAGTAAACGATTATCCCGCGCAATCTGGCCAAGCCGTCATCGCCAATGAGCTGCATCCTGCCGACAATTGGGGCGGCTGGGCTCCCGACACCTCAGTCGTGTCCTGATCGCCGATGGGTTATATGCAGGTGAGTACACCTGGATTGATTCAGCAAATATTTTATTACCCTATAATTAAGTACCAACGGTTAAATCATAGCATCATTATTATATCATAAGTATCCTTATGAAGGGAGTGTTCTGCCAATGAAAACTAAACATCATTTTAATCTAAATAAAATGTATCCTGTTTTCATTGGACTGATTTAGCAAATATTTTACTACCGGATAATTATAAAAGGTGAAATCATTTATCATCTTTAATCATTAGAAGGGAGTGTTCTGCCCTTGAAACTAAACAAATTCTCTAAATAGACATGGGAAGAAAAACGACGAAAAATTAGAAATAATTTCAATCTTCATAAAATGTATCCTGTTTTCATTGGATAAATTCAGCAAATATTTTATTACCCGATAATTATAAAAGGTGAAATAATATCATCATTAATCATTAGCATCCTTACGAAAGGAGTGTTTGTCAATGAAACTAAACAATTTTTCTTAAGAGACATGGGAAGAAAAACGATAAAAAATTTGACTCTCAGACAGAACGACGTGTTTTTAACAAAAATGTATTCTGTTTTCATTCCAAATTAACATGTTCCAAATTAATTGCGAAGGAATACCTAATTTTCAGATCGCAGTAAGTAGTTGAAATTACTTTTTGTCCGAACTTGTCATATTTCAACATGATGAATTTGTGAATTATTGATATGATACCTAGTATGTTTTTACTTTTTGTGTAGGACTCTTTGTAAACACGACAAAGATTTAAGATTTTTGTGGAGCCAAATATAATGAGAGGAAATTTGAATTGTCTGTAAATTGAACATGGGACCTCAGCAATGACAATAGAGCATTTGCTTGCCACCAAATTAAACGATTGAGGCAGTCAGTAATTTTATCTTTGAGTCAAAGATCATACGAGATGAAACTTCTAGATTGCAATCAATACAGCCTTGGGCATACGAAGGGTCAATCACTCACTTGATTGCCAGGACAATTGCAAACTGAGACGGTTACTTATGTCGCTTATGCTAGCAAAGATTTAAGCCTTTCTTTGAATAGATACGTAGCAGACTGAAAATATATAATAAAACATTAACCGAAAAACTCAGCAGCCATTTTTTCACAAAATAATTACGTCATCAGCATTTTAAATAAGTAGTTTTTGGTTCTACCAATAAACATAAATCTTAATAGTACCTATATAAGTTTCGGTTGCGACTATTAAAAAACCGGCCAAGTGCGAGTCGGACTCGCGCACGAAGGGTTCCGTACCAAAAAACGGCAAAAAAATCACGTTTGTTGTATGGGAGCCCCCCTTAAATATTTATTTTATTCTGATTTTAGTATTTATTATTATAGCGGCATCAGAAATACATCATCTGTGAAAATTTTAACTGCCTACCTGTTGTCATTATTAATATCGAGCAAAAAACGGCAAAAAAAACACGTTTGTTGTATGGGAGCCCCCCTTAAATATTTATTTTATTCTGTTTTCAGTATTTGTTGTTGTAGCGGCAACAGAAATACATCATCTGTGAAAATTTCAGCTGTCTAGCTATCACGGTTCATGAGATACAGCCTGGTGACAGGCAGACAGACAGACAGACAGACAGACAGACAGACAGACAGCGGAGGCTTAGTAATAGGGTCCCGTTTTTACCCTTTGGGTACGGAACCCTAAAAAGTATTCTACATTAGCTTCCGCCCGTGACGTTGTCTGCGTGGTCAGTTATTTCTCTATCCCTCGAGAACAGTACTAGTCGGGTCTGATGAAAGGTACCTTATACTTCTCTGTACCCTTAACAATGTGTATGCTGTGCGTGATGATCGAGTAGTTTGTTCAGTGATTTTAAGAAAAATGAATTCGTTTTCTGGAATACGAATAATATTTCTACTATAAATAATGGTATTTATAACAAAGACGAGTTAATTAAATTTGTGAAAAACAATTATAATTAAATTCCTCCCGTTTACCATCGTCAGGATCAAATAATGGACCTCCGGATATTTGGCCTGTTCTTCGTGGTCGCGTGTGTCTGTGTGCAGGCTCTACCCCCGGATAAGGTTAGTTATACATCGGCTATATAAAAGGCTATAAACAATTTTCCACTCAACAGTGCGTTCAGAGTTAATTTTCCCTCTGAAAGATGACTTTTTTTCATATTTATTTATCTTATTGCGAATAAATTCAACGATGTCTTAGCTAGCATACTTACCAAAAGCGTTCAAAGTAGCGGAGTTTTTTTTGCATTTATTGACAATTTACAGAATTGGCAGGGGTAAAATAACTGTGAACGAACTGTATCTACTTACTTATATTAAGTCATCATAATTATCAAGACCTAATCATCCGCTAGTATATAAGGTCCTTCTTAAATAGTGCACATAATTTTAAGGGGTCAATGTACTCATGCATACAAACAACTTTTACTATGGGACCAACATTGAAATTGCGAAAAAAAAATCAGCTGTTCCATAGAAAATTTTTAATCGAATAAATCAAAATGTATGGAACAGCTGATTTTTTTTTCGCGATTTCAATGTTGGTCCCATAGTAAAAGTTGTTTGTATGCACGAGTACATTGACCTCTTAAAATTATGTGCACTATTTAAGAAGGACCTTATATACATACCTACCTATACACGAAAAAATGTAACCTTGATTCAAAATGTAAGTTGAGTGCGAAGTAGGTATACCATAAATTGGCATTATGTAATTTATATTGTACCTCGAGTCGAGCTGGATTTCTGCCCTCTCTCTATTTTGTGCTATGACTGCCATTATTAGTTTATTGCACGCCGTGCTAATCAATGTCAAAGTTTTTGTTACGAGTAGAACTACTTAATATATCAAAACCTCTTCATTCAGTAGAAGTTTGGCCTCGAAAATATTTTGCATTGATCAATAAAGGTAATCGGTTATTCGCAGGGAAGACCATTTTCGGAGGTCCAAGCCAATACGATGCCTGAATTGAATGCCATTCCTGAAATAAATGGTTAAATAAAAAAAACTTAGGTTTTTACGGAAGCATTATATTTTTAATTATTATTTGGAGTTATATTATGAATATTGCTGATACAGTTTTATAATAAGACAAAATCTGATGATGAATATGATGATCTCATTAAAATAGAAGAAAATGTAAGCATACTTAACTTTTCCTCCGTCACAGCTATGCACGATTATTTTAAACTGATGGAAATGTTCACTTACCGTATTAGATATGAATCATAACTAAACATCACGTTTTATAAAACCTGTGACAAAAAATATAAGATCTAGCCGTCGCAGAAGTCGTCAGCAGCACTGAAAGTTGTATGCATTTATCATCAGATTCCAGCAACCCACATCATAAGAGCCAGAAGCATAGACCTGAACAATGCCCATGGCCTCACCATGGAGACGCGATTAGAGAAAGCAGTAATTCCAACGGGATACCGGCTGGAGCTGGAGCCGTACTTGGAAGATGGGCTGTTTAAGGGACACGTCAGTATCAATATCACCTGGGAACAGGAAGCTGATGAGATCAACATACACAGTTCTCATGATCTTGAAATCACCGACACTGAAGTTAAGGCTCATATTCCAGCTGATTCGTAAGTATTTTAGATTTTTATGATTTCATGGAATTCTTTCTTTGCAAATGCTTTTTTACATAATATTATTAACATAGTTACCGAAATTTTAAGAATTACAGCGATTAGGATAAGAAATGGACTAATTATTGGCCAGAGTAAAATTTTTGCAGTGTATTAAAATTTCAAATACTTACTTTAACCAATTTGAAATGCATTGTTTTATGCTTTGATGATAGCGATAACAATTTAATAGGCGTTTACGCATGTGGCCTTACTCATTTGTGAATATTTATCTTGTGAAGAAATACGATGACTTTATAAGAACTCGTAATTCCTTTTTTTGTATAGGTATTGAATTCTTTTTATGTTTTAGTTTTATAGAAAAAAAACGGGTACTTAATTATCGAGTTTGGTTTGTTTTCGTCATCGAAGCACTCTTGTCTATTTTCCTTCAACCAATCATCGTATAACTATGTATAAATGCCACACGAAGTTGTTTTAGTATTTGTCTATTTTAGGAGAAATAGCGCCGTAACGAATATGACAAAATATAGAGTCGTGCGAACTCAGTATTGTTTAGTATTATCAAATGAAAACGATTTAGGTATATGTTTTTATTATAGAAAAGAACTCCAAAAGATTCCTGTGAGAAAAGTAGTGCCAGATCTGAAGAAGCCATTGGTTACAATTTATCTGGAGAAATCGGTTCCAGCTAATTCTGTAGGGTTTTTGGACATCAGCTTCCATGGCAAGTTGGAAACGGCCTCTACCGAGGCTTTCTTCAAGACTATTTATACTGAGCAGGAGGTTGAAAAGTAAGTATAAAACTAAATTATCTATTTCTATCCATCCATAAAAGCATTAACGAAAACATGAAATCATTCATTGTGTCTTAAGTGCTCAATCTCGAGAGCAATACAAATATAACAATATATATAACAAAATATTTCGGACTTTTCTACTGTGACTGTATGCATAAGCTAGTTCGATTTCCTTCGACATCCCATTCTTTAATCTCTTCAAAGAAATAGAATCATGTTGTTCCGTATAAAATCTAGTTCAAACGCTCTTACAATCGCAGTCGGAAATGCTCGGAATTGCTCTACGGATACAGCTCCATAAAGAATGTAGTGCAAACATTCGCCAGCAATATCCGATTCCACAATACGATTCGGAGGTAAATGTACAACAATGTAGTAAAATTCTTTTTTCTTTGTATCTTTGGTAGACAATAAAATGTATTATTACTTTTGCGTATGTTTGGTATTCTTTCACTTTGATTAAAAGTAAAAGCCTGTCGATGTTTTTTACCTTCTTTTTAATTGTTTTTTAGATCAAAGAATAGACGTATATGTATTGTCGGATAAAAAACTAACGCCATATTTAACAAAGTTTATTACAAAAAAATATAGACTACACTATTGATATCTTTACAAATAAATTTGATAAAAGGAAGTTCCTTTTTTATACAAGGTGTTTGGTAAAAGAAAGCTGAATATGGTAGATAGGAACCATCAAACTGAACAACTTTTAATATGGGACCAACTCTGACATCGCGAAAAAAAAGCTGTTTCATACATTTTGATATTTTCGTTATTAATTTTTGTATGAAGCAGCAGATTTTTTTTCGCGTTGGTCCATAGTAAAAGTTGTTCAGTTTGATGGTGACCATATTCCGCTTTATAAAGCTATTACCAAATACCTTGTATGTTATATTGGGTTAAAATTGGTTATGTTAATCGGACGAAATATGAGGAGAATTTTCATCTCATAGGATTGTGGCAGCGACACAACTTCGGCCCAACAACGCTCGGCGGATGTTCCCTTGCTTCGACGAGCCTGGCTACAAGACGCCCTTCGATCTTAGCGTCGTGAGGCCCAAGAACATGGTTGCACTCAGCAACACGCCTCTGGCTAGGACTGAGGATATGTGAGTGTTATGTGTTTTCAACTTACTATGCGGGTACGATATGTACATACAATCTTGATTATTCTTGATAAAACTTCATAGCCCCACTTAAATAGCTTTGAATTTTAATTCATCTACGTCCGAGCAGTCGCCGGCGGGCGTCCGGACTACAATAGAAAATTTATTGTGTCTCGTTTTTCGGGCGTTGCGGATTTCTTTGTTTAGTTAGATGGAAGTAGTGCCATTATTTGATACCTAGAAGTCTATATACGGTTGACTAGTAAAAAAGAAACAGGCGTTACAAACTGATCACTTCAAACTTATATGCTGTAGGTAATATGTACAGTTAAGATTGGCGGATTTTCTACATCCGTACGCGACACTATTTTTGGATAGTGATGAGAGATGAGAGCCTATCTTAGTTTGCTATCCAAGAATAAAAAGTTTGACAATAAATCATTGACTTGAAAAATAAACAGGAAATCACAGAACTTAAATTTTCGTAGCACCGGAGAACCTAACGCCGTCTGGGACTACTTTGAGAGGACACCACCAATGTCTACCTTCACACTGGGTCTCATCATCGCTGACCTCAAGCAGCTCGGCGAATCTATCCACTACAAGGATGATCATGGAAATGATCTTGGTAAGATCTAAAAATCCAAAATTTTTTTGATAATAAATAAATAAAAAGATACACGAAACGTTTTCGTAAAAATCTTAAATATATTCCATTTTTAGGGTTCCGTACCCAAGGGGTAAAAACGGGACCCTATTACTAAGACTCCGCTGTCTGTCTGTCTGTCTGTCTGTCTTTCTGTCACCAGGCTGTATCTCATGAACCGTGATAGATAGACAGTTGAAATTTTCACAGATGACGTATTTCTGTTGCCGCTACAACAAATACTAAAAACATAATAAAATACATATTTAAGGGGGGCTCCCATACAACAAACGTGTTTTTTTTGCCGTTTTTGGTACGGAACCCTTCGTGCGCGAGTCCGACTCGCACTTGGCTGGTTTTTTATATTCCAATGCAAATCTAAACCAATCCAAATTTAATACAAAATCTGCATTAAACTTTGAAGAACCACAAAGAACAAAAAAGATTGAGATATTATTCAGGATGTCCATTAAGTTTAATTTTGTGCGGAACCAAGGCATTCCGCCAGAAGATTGCCGCTTATAACAGAATATCTCAATTCTGCGGAGACGTCTCGCTCAGAAGACGTCCGGTGTTAATTAATCTAGAAACTTCGACGATACTGCGTTTGAAGCAATTTTGGGGACGTCTAATAGCGTTTAGTTATTTTAAGGCTTCTGCAGACAATGAATGCAAAGTACCTCCAAATATTAATTGCACTCAGTGTTAGGATTGCTTCTATTTCCACCTTAGAAGCAAATCTGTGTAGATAATCACTTTTTGTTACTTCACTCTTTTCTTGTGTTGAGCAAGCAATGTCATATGATAAAATACCATTATACATAATGTATCAAAAAACCCTGCCAGATCGTGGAACAGGTGATAGTGTTGCTGAAACTGAACAACATTCTCCATGGAACATACGTCGAAAAACGAAAACAAATTTTCATACTCCCATACAAAATGTACTGGGGCCCTATTTTTGAATCGCTCGACTCCAGTCGAGCGCTCTTTATACTGATTTTCGTTCGACATCTCATTGTTTTGAGTCACATGTCGAACGAAAATCAGTCGAAAAGAGCGCTCGACGCCTGCCGAGCGATTCAAAAATAGGGCCCCTGGTCAGCTGACCGACTTACTATGGAAAGTGGAACAAAAAAAATATTTGTTTTTCGACCTATGTTCCTTGGACAGAGTTGTTCAGTTTTAGCAACACCATCAGCTGATTTAAGATCTGACAGGGTTTTTTAATATGTAGGTATATATTTTTTTCTTCGTTCCTTTTTAGGGTTCCGTACCTCAAAAGGAAAAAACGGAACCCTTATAGGATCACTTTGTTGTCCGTCTGTCTGTCTGTCCGTCCGTCTGTCTGTCAAGACCCTTTATCTCAGGAACGCGTGGAGGTATCGAATTGAAATTTAAACCATATACTAAGGTCTACAGGCCCTTGAAACTGTAAAAAAATCAAACTTCTAAGTTAACGTAAAAAAAAGATACTGCCGTTTAGGGCGCAAAAAAACGCATTTTCGATACTCTCAAAGGAATCAAAATTCATAGGGTACTTCCCTTGACCTAGAACTATGAAATTTGGCAGGTAATAGCGTCTTATACTACACTTACAGGAATAAATCTGAAAACTGTATATTTGTAATTAAATCATAATAAAATATGGTCATTAAAATACGTAATTATTAATCATCTTGGTGAAACAACGGTATGCGCGGTCATAGTTTAACTTCTAATTACTTTTGGATTAATCGCGCCACTAATTCTTTTTAAAATATCAATATTTATTATTATTAATTATTCAGATCCTTTCAAATCTTGTTATAGTTAATTACTTTTAAAAATAAAATTAAAAAGTAATAATTTTGGCTCTAAATATTTTCGCAACATGGCGGTATGTCACGCTGTATGACAGGGGGTCTTCTTCTTCTTATTTTTGTTTTGGCAATCTACTTTCTTCTTGGAAGTAATTTTTGCCAGTGTCAAGTGTTGAATATTTCAGTGGTAGATTGTTTCAGTTTACATTAAAATGCGGGTGCATCGCATTCCAATGTTGCTTGGAGCATTTGGCACCAAGTATAATCAAGACAGTTTACTCGGTAAGGTTAGCCGAGGTAGCCACCACTACAATAAAAGTCTCGGCTTCACACAACCAAAATCTCGCCTATTCCCATTATCCCACATATTGTTCAGTCAATATTTGTATGAGAATCCATTACTAACGTGTAATAATGGATTTTCATACAAAAATTGCCGGCGTCTGTCTAGTAATGTTTCTATTAAAACTCATTACACTCGTGTAATTCAGAAATGGAGCGAACTTTTCAATGAAACACAATTAATATAGGTATCAAATGTCGCCTTGATGAGCGAGCATATTCCAAATTTTTTTTTTTATATTCGGTATACTGGTATCACGTGGAAGGCCTTGATGAGCACATTCCAAAAAATAAAAAAAATAAAAAAACGAAAAAAAACTGTTTTGGTGCAATATGGGTATCAAATGAAAGGCCTTGATGAGCGCATTCCAAAAAGATAAAAAAAAACGAAAACAAAATTTTTTTTCAATACCTGGGTATCAAATGAAAGTTTTTTGAAAAGTTTTTTGGAATATGCTCATCAAGGAGCATATTCCAAAAAACTTAAAAAAAATTAAAAACGAAAGGTAAAATTTTTTTTGCAATATGGGTATCAAATGAAAGGCCTTGATGAACACATTCCAAAAAACTGAAAAAAAAAACCAAAAAATAATATTTTTTTGCAATATGGGTATCAAATGAAAGGCCTTGATGAGCACTTTCCAAAAAACTGAAAAAAAATAATGAAAAACTGGAAATAAATGAAAAAAAAACGGATTTTTTTTTCAATATGTGTATCAAATGAATGGCCTTTATGTGCACATTCCAAAAAATTGAAAAAAAAAATAAAAACGAAAAAAAAACTGTTTTGGCGCAATATGGGTATCAAATGAAAGGCCTTGATGAGCGCATTCCAAAAAGATAAAAAAAAACGAAAATAATTTCTTTTTCAATACCTATGGGTATCAAATGAAAGTTTTTTGAAAAGTTTTTTGGAATATGCTCATCAAGGAGCATATTCCAAAAAACTGAAAAAAAATTAAAAACGAAAGGTAAAATTTTTTTTGCAATATGGGTATCAAATGAAAGGCCTTGATGAACACATTCCAAAAAACTGAAAAAAAAAACAAAAAATAATATTTTTTTGCAATATGGGTATCAAATGAAAGGCCTTGATGAGCACTTTCCAAAAAACTGAAAAAAAAATAATGAAAAACTGGAAATAAATGAAAAAAAACGGATTTTTTTTTCAATATGTGTATCAAATGAATGGCCTTTATGTGCACATTCCAAAAAATTGAAAAAAAAAAAAAAACGAAAAAAAAAACTGTTTTGGCGCAATATGGGTATCAAATGAAAGGCCTTGATGAGCGCATTCCAAAAAGATAAAAAAAAAACGAAAATAATTTCTTTTTCAATACCTATGGGTATCAAATGAAAGTTTTTTGGAATATGCTCATCAAGGAGCATATTCCAAAAAACTGAAAAAGAATTAAAAACGAAAGGTAAAATTTTTTTGCAATATGGGTATCAAATGAAAGGCCTTGATGAGCACATTCCAAAAAACTGAAAAAAAAAACGAAAAAATATTTTTTTTTTTGCAATATGGGTATCAAATGAAAGGCCTTTATGTGCACATTCCACTTTCCATTTTCTTTTTTTAATTACTGTAAGTAATTTAAAATTAAAATAAAAAACTTAAAACTTTTAAAACTAAAAAGTTTAAAGTTTAAAAGTACTACACAAGCCTTGGCCGCATCTAGGCATTGATGGACTCACGTATATTCTTCAATGCCTGTCTTGAGTGCCGCTGCAGTAATGTACTATTCCATTTCAAACCTTCGCCCGTGGTCAATTCTTTGTCGTAATCCCTGGAAGGGTTATTTTCTACGTGGCGATAAAGGATTTCAAATGGTTATCTATATATAGCAGTCTGCTGAACGGATTTTGATGGTATTTTTTTACAGTTTGGTAGCTTGGAGTTCAACTTATAATCTAAGCAATTTTTCACATAATTCCGGTAGGTAGAACCTGGGATAAAGCTTGAATTCTCCGTAGTACAGTTTTCATATAAAAAACTAATAACTACCAACCACTTTTTTTCAAAATATTTCCTTTGTACGGACACAACTTTTCTATAGCTTTATTTTATGTATAGATGTAGGTTTGTACGGAACCCTCGGTGGGCGAGCCCGACTCGCACTTGTCCGGTTTTTTTTTTAAACTTTGTAAGTGTTTTGGTGTTTTATTAATAATTATAATAGTAGGCGTATTTTTGTCTATGTTTATGCAGAAATTCGCGTTTGGGGCCGGCAAGAGTTTCACCAAGCTTTGGAAGGAGTGAATGAGAAGGTGAACAGAGTGTTCGGTGAAATCTCGAGCCTTTGGCACGTGCCTCTACCACTGAAGAAGTTGGACATAGTGGCTTTACCAAACTATCAAGGAGTCAAGCCTGCGGACAACTGGGGACTTATAGTGTTCAAGTGAGTGAGGACAGTTGGATAATGATTCACTTTTTTTCAGTGCCAAGTTGCTTGTTACAAGTTTTAATTCAATGCGAAACATAATTGTCAGCTGGGTATCGCTGTAGTTTTTCAAAGTTTATTGGATCGGGTTAATTAAACTAACATAAATTAATTATTTACTGTTTTAAGTATCTGGTTAACGTAAGTGACATTTTCAGCCAGATGTTTTCAGGGTCACTTGTAATATTTAGTTACGTGACTACTAATTTTGGTTATATACAATCATAATTATAGTGGTATTGTTCTAAGGCTCGTATTATAGAATCAAACTCAAATCTCTGCTTGAGTACTGTTAGAAATGGATGGCGTTATATGAGATGAATTGCACCATCCCCTTCTAACTGGACTTAAGTAGAGATTTGACTCTATAATAGGAGCCTAAATTATGACACTGCTCTATTATTAAAACGATCAAGATATTTACCCGCACACACACTGCAGAATTGCTGATACACGAAAACTTAACCGTCCATTTGAATCTATATTGTCGTTGTAAGTATGCAGGGCCGGTTTGTAACCATTGGAAATTTTCCTTATCAGTAAGTTTGCGTACCCTGCTTCACGCGTATGTACATGTAGTTTGAATATTAATTTCCTATAAGATCGATAAAGTCCCATCACGAGACCGATCTCGTACAATGGACCTCAGAAATAGTTTAAAACTATATTACCTACTACACTTCACGTCAATGTTTGCGTTTTTACTGAAAAAGCGCTATACAAACTTACTTGGTGGTTGGATATACTAATAAAAGCTCAGCTACTTTTGAAGCTTTTCGTTTCCAATTTATTAGATTTTTTTTGTTTTGGTGAGACAAAAAGCCTGCTTTTTAACCTAATTCTCATAAGGCGGTTGTATGACCGAAAGTGGCGCCCTCAGAGGTTTTTATTGAATAAGTTATTAAAAGAAAAAGATTTTAATAATGTTTATCGTGGAGATTTTAGGGCCCACGGTCTAGTACTTTTAGAAGGTATCACTACATGCCCTCGTAGTCATTCATAGAAGTAGATAGCAAATGTGTCAAAAACGGACACTTTTAGCAGTTTTTATATCTACTTCTAGCAGTGACTACTACGGAATGTAACGATGCCGTCTAAAAATACTAGAATGTGGGCCCTAAAATCTCCACGATAAACATTATCAAAATTATGTATTAGAACTATAATATTAAATAAAATTCACCGCGGCGCCACTTTCGCTCAGGGTACCTTAAAAGATAATAGTGTATCTTTTGCACTATTAGAATTTATTTTTATGTTAACAATGAATGTTTCGAAATACTACCACTTTAAGGGTTCCCTAAATGGTAGCTTATCGTTTCGAAGAAATTATCTATGTTAATTTGTGGACGTGGTTCAAGGTTTGACGATAAATATGCCTGAACTATCAAACGTTAGACACCCAAGGTTACTGATAAGGAATTTAGGTGAAATCGAGCCACTTCTTTTTATTTAAGTTCTTGGATTTAAAATGCTCTCTTTGTAAAAGGGAGTGCGGTGGAGTCTAATTATTTTAATTAACTTTTACTTGGAAAGTTACTTAAATACGTTAAGGCTTTTATTAATTATTTAATTAGGAACAGGTATCTACTATAGCTAGTCTATACTAGCTGCTTTGTCATAACAGAAAAGGAAATCCCATTTAGTTAATCTGAAAACCTGTCATAATATATTTTTTTATTTACTGAAAATATATTATTTTATTTTATTTTACAACAACAGCCAAGAACATAATTACTAGTATACAATAAAGTATATAAATAAGTACAAAGACCAATGCTGATTAGGCCAAAAACGTTATCCACAATTTCACAAATAATGGTAAAAAAAGATACAACAAAAATTTTACTTAATAAAAAGCCACAGCTCAAGATCTAAAACAAAAGACAATATTGTAGATAGGAGGTATTTGCGTGTGACATAAAACTAATAGTACAGTAGCCCGTAGAACATTTAAATCACCAAAAAGGTTACCGTTTGCCGTTGTGATATAGTTATTTATTACGAAATTATAGATACTTTAATCCAAGTTTTACAGATCGCAACCCGCTGTAACCTATATTTGTGTATCTTCAAAATTGATATTTTTTTATTTTTCGAGGTTTACCACATAGTTTAGCTATTTTCGTGTTCTGCAGCTTGGTTTGATTGCCACAGATAAAAGTAAGACTATAAAAAGTAGCCATACACAGATTTAAGACCTGATGAAAATGGTTGGGCTTTATCTGGTCTTAAATCTGTGTATAGTCACTTTCCATGGTCTTACTATTCAAACAAAGCTGTAGAACACGACAATAGCTAAACCATGTGGTAAACCTCGAAAAATAAAAAAAATATCATGTTTGGAGATATACAAATATAGGTTACGGCGGGTTGCGATCTGTAAAACTTGGGTTAAAGTATCTATAATTTCGTAATAAATAACCATATCACAACGGCAAACGGTAACCTTTTTGGTGATTTAAATGTTCTACGGGCGACTGTACTATAAGTAGGTACTCATCACCATACTATGCGATCTTAGAATAGATAAAACTAAAACAAATTAAAAGTAAAAAATAATAATAAACAAATATTGAATATGATCTGATCTATGTGGTAAAATATTCATATTATATATATTATACATATATTCAAAATAAAGAAATAAATTATGTGTGTATATATTATATAAATGATGTGTAATTAAAAATAGAATAGAAATAGAAAATAGGAAAAAAATAGAAATAGTAAAAGAAAATAGTAATTTTAAGCTAATATTCTAAGATTTCATGCCAGTTTCTAGTTATATACAGCTTTTCTCTAGAAAAATGTTTAAATTCTCGTATAATATCGAAATAAGTGAAAACGATTTCTGGATCATACCATAAACTTTTATACTTGGTATTAAGTATAGTATAGGCACAGGTTCTAGTATAGTAGGTATTGAAAATGTATTTCATCCTACAGGGAGAGTGATTTGAGTAGCAGAGGATACTTGCAACTGGCTCAGGAGATCACGTACCAGTGGCTGGGAGCGCTCGCGACACCCGCTTGGTGGTCGGACGCGCACCTGAATAAGGCCCTGGTCGGGTACTTGGCTGCTGAAACCGCTTTCAAGGTATTCAATATTGGTGGTAGGACTTACTGCATGATAAGATGTGTTTTCTCTAGTCTAGAAAAATATTTGGTATTAATGCTTACAATTTTTTTTACCAATGCCTTGACAATATACAAGGTTATTTTTAATTTATACAAAACCTCTCGTGGGGTTGATCAGACCATCAAACTGAACAACTTTCATTATGGGACCAACCTTGAAATCGCGAAAAAAAATCGGCTGTTCCAGTAGGTTATATCAAAATGTATGAAAAAGCAGATTTTTTTTCGCGATTTCAAGGTTGGTCCCATAATGAAAGTTGTTCAGTTTGATGGTCTGATCAACCTCACGAGAGGTTTTGTATAAACTAAAAATAACCTTATATTTAATCCAACGCACATTACAGCCAAACAATGTGTGTGATTGTACTTTCATTATTTTTTTAAATTGTTGAGTAAGTATCTATTATTATGAATACACAGAGTGAGTCTGAATAAATTTCAGTCACCGAAGTTCAACAGATTCCGAGTGATCACTTTACGAAAAAAAGAGTGGATTCAAAGATTTAATATTTGGAAATACTTACAGCTTATTTAGTTACCAATCTAGGGGCCCTATTTTTGAATCACTCGGTTGGCGTCGAGCGCTCTTTTCGACTGATTTTCGTTCGACATATGACTCAAAACAATGAGATGTCGAACGAAAATTAGTAGAAAAGAGCGCTCGACACTAGTGTGTGAAAGTAGTAGATTTTTTCTTTTTTGTGTTGCCTGTGATCTTGTGAAATTAAGCCCAAATTGCAAAGCATTTGTGATTTCTTAAACATTTGCAATAACACTCACATAAAACTTACCAAGACTTTTGTACTCAGATTAACAATGGGTCAGAAATGGAAGGCAAGTGGCCCATGACAGTGCTATACTCCTTATACTACGAGTTCAGCAAGCGTTACCCCCACTCCCGTATCACCGGCATGAAGCAGGAGACGGCTTGCACGAAGATCGAGCTGCTGTTCCGTATGTTCAACTACACTCTTGGTGGCGACACCTTCAAGAAAGGACTCAGGACCTTCATTGAATCCAGGTAAACTTAAACGGAGAAGAAGATTATTTATTGTTAAATAAAAATATTCGTGTGATTAGCTTTTATTTAACTGTTCTGTGGTTTAGAGTCAAGTCAGTATCGCAACTTTTAGCTTTTTAGATATTTTATGTTAATAACAAATAATGCAGTGACATGGCCAAGTTCCTTCGAAGATTAAGCTGATCAAAGATTCTTGTCATCATGTTGTAAGAATCCTAATTTCGAAATAAGAAGAAAATTTGAAATCTTTTGTCACTTATCCGTATTTTTTTGAATCAAGTAGAAACTCCAACAATATTTTAAACCTTCGGTTTACATTTTTTGTAAGGAAATTCAAAACTTTCTCCGGGGATGATATTTGGAACGCCCTCAACACAGCTGCAATCACTGATGGGAAGATTCCAAAAGACTCCAATATCAAGACGATCGCCAACACATGGATTGATAAGGACCGCCTTCCAGTGGTCATCGCCGAGAGGAACTATGACAGTAAGACTGTGATATTGAGGCAGGTTAGGA
Organism: Agriphila geniculea; assembly: GCA_943789525.1. Taxonomy (NCBI): domain Eukaryota; kingdom Metazoa; phylum Arthropoda; class Insecta; order Lepidoptera; family Crambidae; genus Agriphila; species Agriphila geniculea. The sequence goes on along the minus strand of OX038882.1, from coordinate 11,929,327 downwards.
CAAATCATAATGCTTTGTTACTATTACTAATGTATTGTTCGATTTCATGAGGTATTCCAAAAATTCTAAGCTAGAAATTGTCTAACGAAACACTACTATATGGGTACATGCATGTATTTCTAAAGAATGATGTTGCTTGACAGTTTGAAATTATGGGTACCTACATGCATGTATTTCTAAAGAATGACGTTGCTTGACAGTTTGAAATGACTCAATATATGAAACACTGTTTTATTTTAGAAAGTGTATCTTCGCGAGCGTCCTCATGATGTCCCTGACGCAGCACGTATGTCATGGTGGGCTCCCATAGTCGTGGTCCGTGAAGATAAGTTGGACTTCACCAACGGCACTCCAGCCGTCTGGATGAAAGATAAGAAAGAACTGAGCCTTGGAGACATGCCCGGAAAAGACCGGTTCATCATTGTCAATCCTGAAGAAATTGGTAAGTATAGTACATTTTTGTCTTAAGTTTCAATTCAATAGTCCTAATCTGTGGAAAAAGGCTGTATTTTATCGTCGCTTGGATGAAAAACAAGAAGGCAAACAGTGCTGGATATTATCCCATAAATAAATTAAACAATTGCTTAGGGCAAGCTTAGGGCATCACGTCTAGGGGACACCATAATCGACACCGAAAAAAAAACTTTTTTTTATTTAGAAATAAAAAATACAAATGTTTTATTTCAATCTAATTTGTGTCCTTGTAATATGACTTACTACAAGATCAGCGGATAAAACTGGCTAGAAATCGCGCTGTGCGGCCGTTTTCTTAACTATAGGCAATGGATAAAACTATAATAGATTTTTTTATCTAAGTGTAAACTAGCATTTTTCTGAAAATCTGGAATTTTGTGCAAATCTTAGATAGGCATCCTCCCTTACGTAGATAGTAACATTAGTAACCCTATACACGGTTAATTATTAAGTATATCTAAAAATGAAATGAGGTTTTCAGACCACGTAAATGAACAACTTTTACTTTGGGGCCAACCACGAAATGGCGAAAAAAAAAAACAGCTGTTCCATACATTATAGTCGAGTCGATGTTGTACTTTTCTATGGAACAGCAGATTTTTTTTTCACGATTTCGTGGTTGGCCCCTTAGTAAAAGTTGTTCATTTAAGTGGTCTGAAATCCCCATTTCATTTTTAGATATACTTAATAATTAACCGTGTATACGGGGCCCACAGGCGTGGATTGTTTAGGGCACTAAGTAGTCTTAATCCGGCACTGAAGGCAAGTATCACTTCACCGGTAAATGTTAAATTCAAAGGTAGGTAATATATAGATTTATGATGACTAGTTACCTAAGTGTAAGAGTTATGTTGACATCGACCTTTTGTTCGAACGATGTATTTATGTTGTTGTTTGTGGTGTTTTATTTGCAGAGAGTTGTAAAACTATTTTTTTATTATTATTATTTATATCTGTGTCTTTAAGAAAAACATAGCTTCATTCAAATTGATAATATAATATTAGTATATTTTCATTTTACAGTTCCTTAAGATATTTGAAAAGCCGTTATATTGTGTTATTCATTTACTAATTATTTGACAATTTTTTCAGCGCCATTCCCAGTAAATTACGATCATGAGAACTGGAACCTTCTCTCCAAATACCTTCAGGGCAAGAATCGTAACTTGATACCAGAGCTGACGCGAGCTAAGCTGCTCCACGATGCTTGGAATCTGGCATACGCTGGAGACCTTTCCTTTGCAACAGCTTTCAACATGACACTGTTCCTGAAGAACGAGAGAAATCATCTCGTGTGGGATCCCGTATTCACAATGATTGATCATTTAGGAAACCATATCTGTGAATGCATACATGGTAAATTCCAAGTAAGTACTTAAATTTTACTCATGTGCTTAAAACATTTTTTTACAAAAGTATGTAAGATTATAAAATACCTTGGTAAAAGTAGATACTTAGTCGAAAAGACCACCGAAAATAATTATCAATAAAGCGTTTTTAATTAGACCCTTAAACATCAAACAAACTGGGTACTGACCCGGTTTAGATATAAGACAGCGTGGAAAACTTCAGCTCCAGCGCTTCCCGGATGTCCCTCCACTCCAAGGATAAATATGCGAAAATAGACCGGATGACGACCCATGGCTGTGAAATACACGTTTCAACTAGGATAATCCCTTACTAATAGGAAAGATTATCAACGAACAATTTCAATAAAAGTTAAAAAATTACATGATGGAACATCTCGTTGTTGACATTCTTTTATTGTTTGTTTGCCATTTTTATTAGCATTAGTATGAAAAAATCCGAAGAAGTTGCTTCTTCGTCGGATTTTTCGGTGCATTAATAACATTTATATTTAAGGGGTTTAGTTTCTGAAAATTACGAAATATTGTGTTTGCTTATTTATTTCTAGAAGTGCTCTTACCCTAAAGAGTTAAAATGGGGATTTCCCTTTAGGGAAAGGGGTGAATTGGGGATTTCACACCTTTAGGTGTTGGTGGAATTTCCAAAAATCCTTTCTTAATGGATGTTTACGCTGTATAAACTATCTATGTACAAAATTTCAAGTGATTTGCGCTAGGCGTCAGACTTTAACGTAAACGTTAGTTCCTAATTTAGTATAGAGTCTCTAAGGATGATGTCTTCCTTACTGAGTCTTTTCCCCCGTGGAACTTCGAGATCTTACTCAATTCAAGCGACATTAACTATAAACAAGTATTACTTGACTGCATAATTAAATTAGTTTGAGAACGACCAAGTTAGTGAGCAAGCACATCTCTCGCACTTCCTCTTTATTCATTGAAGAATAAACATTAATAATGTTCTGAAATCTTCACAATGTACTTATGAAGCATATTTTCTAGGCATATGTAAGAATTCTTCTAAGCCCCCTGTATGAAGAGATAAAAGACGAGCATGAAGATGAAGAAAGTTGGCGCAAGAATCTACGTACCATGACAAAGACGTTCCTCAGCCAAGCTGGTTACAAACCGTGCATCCGTGAGGCTCAGGAGCAATACAGCAAGTGGATGCAGGCGAAGAACCCCGATGAGGGTAACCCGTGAGTACCTATTTTAGTTTCTTATTATCTAAATAATATTTGCGGGTCTAAGAAAAAACAACTTTACAATTTTCTTTTTCTTAAATATTTATACACTAAAATTAGCTGGTACGTAAAAGTTTCTGGAGTAATAATATGATTAAATCACTGAAATCTGAATACATACTACATATCTAATACAATACGAGTGTTGGCGAGAGTGTTGGAATAGAAAAAATAGGGTCAAATGTTATTTATGACGATGACCTTTTTTTACCGATACAATGCAATTTGGGATATGTACAGATGATATCGTAATATTTGCCCTCTTTACACAACCCAATGCCATCTCTTTATGCGGAACGGTCGCGTCGTCGCTCTGCTTATTCCGATTCAATTTCTCTGCGTCCCCACAGTCATATCCTTTCCTTTGATGTCCCCAACGTGCACACTGGCTGTTTTCACGATTCTTTGGTTAAACGAATTAAAATAGGTCACTGAGTCCAGCGGCGCACAAGAGAACGGTACATTCTACATAGTGGACTATTAATGTTAAGCTGAGCTCCCAAAGCTTTTTTTTACATTTAATGAAGTAGTCAGATAACTAACAATTAATGTCTTAATAAAGTCGCAGACAGTGAACAAGTATTTACTCATTCTACTAGAATATTTAATCTACTTTTACTTTATTTGACAGGAAGGGATTAAGGGTCACTTGTTACTACCTACCTACTCTTGTGAAATAAAATCTGAAAGCATTTCATTATTTGTTCGGATTTTCCTGTTTTTGTAGGACCTTTAATAAGTGTTATTAACATTTGCTTGGATTAAAAGTGATCTAATAAATAAAGATTATGCTTGATGCTCATAACAATACCAGCGGCTGCCCGCGACTACATCTGCGTGGACCCTAGGGAACCTTCGACCGGGCTAAAAAGTATCCTATATTATATGTTAATCCAGGTCTTAATCTATCTACCAACCAAAAGGGTTCATCTCTAGATCCTCTATCGATATACATAGGTTTTATCGTGCGCCGTTTATAAGGTATTTAAATAATTAGACGGGGAATAAGTTCGGATTTTATCTATAGATTATCTCGAAAACGTTGCGCTTTAGGACTTTATATAAACTAACATTTTTGTTTGTATATAAATCCTCTATCGATATATACAGGTTTCATCGTGCGCCGCTATTTCCGAAATATCCGTCTCAAACAAAAATTCAGGTTACCAATATGCCAGCCTCTCTTCAAACCCATTTCACCATTTAGATGAAAGCCGTTCTTGTATAAATGGTGTAAAAAACTCGACTTTGTTTTATTTATTAGAATTATTCTAATAAATAAAACAAAACCTGGTGACCGCTAATATTACTAGCGGCCACCCGTGACTTCGTCTGTGTGGTCAATTATTTCTCTATTCCTGGGGGAACAGTACTTTTTTTCGGGATGAAAGGTACCCTATGTCCTTCTCTGTCCTTGTCTGTACCCCTGACAACGTGTATGTAAATTTTCATCATGATCGGTTAAATAGTTAGTTAGGCGTAACAAACAAAGAAACTGACTTCGCTTTTATAATATTAAGTAAGGATAAGTATTTCAGTAAGGATACATACACGCTGATTTTAATCATTTGGCTGATTTTTTTCGCGGTATCAGAATTGGCCCCGTAAAAGTTGCTTGTAATGAGTGAGTGAGTGGAACCATCCCACTGAAGGAATCAAATGATTAAAATTTCACGTTGTATATACAGTCATACACATATAGACATCTCTAGCTATTTTAAGCGTATTAAAAATCTATTACCTGAAATAATAGAAGACTATACCTAAATACATTGAACCGAAAAGAATTGTCATAATATTACTTTCATTTGTGCACAATGTGTACCGCTGATTCGGATAAGATTTTTGTATTTGGATTATTTTGCCAGATCCCTGAAGGCCTTTTATTTGGGAAGGAAACTGTTTGATCGAAATTGATTGTTTCATTTCTTATTCCTTGATAATAACTATTACATGTCAGTTGTGCCGCTGAACCAGATCTTTATCATGTCACATAAAACAGATTATATCGTAAATTATTTAACTCACTATGAAAATGTTTTTTAGCTAAATAACGATAATGGGGAATGTCTGAAAAAAATCAAACTGGCTGAATATTTTTTTATAGATAGGAATAAGCTCTCTTAGTAATAGAAAAAAAATCAGAATTTTCGGTAGCGTGAAAAAATTTAAAAAAATAAAGTCTCTTCGTCTTCACAAATATAGGAAAGTAACAGCGGAATGGAATGCCATCACCTGCCACAACCACAACATGGTATTAAAAAAAAATCAACACAGAATGCCAAAACTTTTTGTTTTTAATTCTTGTTGTCATAGTGGCAGGTGTTGGCAAAGGTATAATTTCCATTTTGCTGTTACTTTCCTACATTTGTTAAGTCGAAGGGACTTTAATTTTTTTAAATTTTTTCACGCCACCGAAAATTCTGAATTTTTTTTCTATTACTAAGAGAGCTTATTCCTATCTATAAAAAAATATTCAGCCAATTTGTTTTTTTTCGGACATTCCCCATTCGTTGTCTCATGTGAATAAGTTTTGAGACTACTCATATTTTTCAGAATCTCCAACCAATTCATATGCCCCGTGTTCAAATGGGGTACAAAGAAAGAATGGGAATTTGGTCTACAAAGAGTGATCAACTTCCCTCCATCGAGGAAACAGAGCGAACGGACATATCTCCTGAAGACTTTAGCTGGATGTCCTAACGACGAGAGCAAGATTATAAGACTGTTAAATATAACGATCCTCGAGGGCAACGGAAACTTTACCGAGACAGACATCTTCTTAATATTCAGCATGCTCTCGGGAGGGTCGCGAGGCTACACTACATTGTTTCACTTCTTGAATAACAATTGGGAAGTCCTAAAGGAAAAGTGAGTTTAAAGTTTTACTATAACTTTAAATGATAATTAAGACTATGCTGTAAATTCTTACATAATTCAGATCTAGGGAGTACTGAATTTGAGTTTGGTATTCTTGCTGTTGTTGCTCGTGAATTTCTCTTTCAATTTAATGAATAAGTTGTGATGAGATGAGTCTGGTAAATCGTAAATGAGAATGAGCGATAAATATTTTTAATTCTCGTATAGTGTCAGCCCTTTCATCTAAAAAACTTCTAAATAAACTAATAAAAAATACAAAAGATTTGCAAACGACAGTATTATCCCCATGACATTGAAGAAGATAAATTTTCTGAGCTCCCCTAAAATATCTTCTTAATTCACAGATTATCAAGCAAAACCAATCTCTGGGACAACCTGATCACCTCTGCCACTTCCCACTTCACAACTCAGGCTGGCTTGGATCTCGTCACCAATCTGTATGTAGCTCACCAGGGAGAGTTCGGAACAGCAGAAAGGATCATAGAGCGCTCCATGAAGAATATTAGAGAAGAAGCCAAGTGGTCTGCTGAGAACCTCCCAGTAATAGAACAATGGTTGGACAGGTATCTCGCCAGCTCTGATGTGAAAGATGACCAGTTCATAAAGAATTGAGAAGCAATGATCTACCATTCTCTGTATGAATATCTGGAAGCAGTCGACAACGTAGAATGTATTATATAAGTTGATTCCAATTAGGTATCTAGCTTTAATTCTTACTTTGTGGTTGCAATGATTAAAACTTAGTTCTGGAACAATTTTGATATCACATTATTTCATTAACTCGTGGTGAGGATTCAGTATTCATACATAAAAAGTGTTTAATATTTTCTTTTAACTAAGATCATTCCATAGTTATATTCTATTTATATTTTTTTGGATCCTTGATAACTTTCAAGCCATTTCTATTATCATTCACTTACCGCATTTAGTTATTACAGGGAGCCATAGTATTGTTACAAAATATATAAGAAATTGTGTATAGCTACATGATTTGAAACAAAGTGGATAGGTTAATTATTATTATGTAATGAGTATTTATATGTTTTTTTTAATAAAGGCGATAAAACTTCGTGTTTGTTTGAGTTTTGTGGACATTTTACCTACCTAAAAATACTCCTAAGACTTAAAAAATAATGGATGGGCCTCATATTCACAAGATGAGTAACATTTTTCAAATATGTAAATAAAAGTACATAGTAAACATATATTACCTATACATTCTTAGTAAAAAAACGAAAAAAAATAGGTAAGTTGCTGCTATTTGGCAGATGTCGAATTTTAATCTCCAATATCCATTTCAGTTATTACGACCAAGTGAACATAATGACAGGTCTGCGGGGCTCCTATGCGGAAATTAGTAGAGGGTCTGCTCGAATTAGTGAAGCTTAATCTTATTAAGTCTTGTTTTAAACATTTGAGGAAAATGGATGCTCTACTGTATTGAAAAAAAAATTGGAGGGTGTAATTTCATAAGACACGATTTAGTTACGAAAACTGAAAATTTAATAAAAGCTAAAAGTGGTGTTTGAATTTTAACGTTTCGATCTTCCTGCAATAAAAAAGCTTCGTAGCGATTTGACATCATTTCTCTTAGAGAGTCAGCGAGTGTCGATCAAAGTAATATAGGTAATTTGTGGTCATAGCTCGCCGTTAGTTTTACGATCATCGTAGAGGAAGAAAAGCTCTTTTCGCAAGAAACTTTCCTAAGTAATTGCGACAAAAAAATGAGATAGAACTCTACCGTTTCACACATAAGATTCATTACTTGAATAAGAGTAAATATAAGAAAGTTCAACAAACTCAATTGCCATGAATATCATACTGTGTTGAATATACTCAGCGAATTCTGACTCACTGGTGGGAAATTGATCGGAGTTTACTAAAGTTAATCAGGCGAATCTACCGAAGATGAAAGGTATGCCTTGCTCCCAGGAGGATTCAGAAAAATACTTTATGAAGTGAAGATGACGTAAAAGATTATACTCTGATACCTACTACACCAAGGGAATCGATTACTCTAATCGATTTGGCAAATGAGGCTGTTCAATTCTATTGTTAAAAATGAAATGGTGTTTGTTGGTAACTGCATGATTATTATTGAGAACAGCTGTGCCGATGAAGCAATTGTAAATTTAAATGATTCATAATAGCATTAACAAGTTGGCCTGAAAATAATTCAATTAATTAGGAAAAAACTAACAGTAGATTATACAACCCGAGAGTAGCGAAGGATTCTAAAGTTGAATCCTGAGAGTAGCGAGGGATACAAAGGACCGAGATTAATTTTTTTTCCCGAGTTGTGTAGGTACTCTACTTTTTACCATCGACTGCGAGAAAACAATTTGCAGTACTTATACCTAAAGAATTTATAGTTATCACATTTTAATATTTAGGTAGAAAATCGACTCAATTAGAAAATAGTGAGATTAGAAGTTTTTCATTACATAAAACAACCAGCATAAGAGGGTGATTACATGATCAGTCAGTCTGGCATCAGTTCATGCCATCAATCTGTAAACTTTGAATTTTTTCCTAACCTGATGATCGTACCTACCAACCAGACTGATGCCGGACTAAACATATGTAATCTTCCTATATTAGATAGAAAAGAACCCTCAGGTAAGACACTTAAAAGGAACCTTAATAAAATTGGCGGGATATTTTTTTAATTTAACTGTATAACTTGTGTATAACTATGGCTTTATCTATGGAATAGCGCCATACTTTCAGCACGTTTTATTTTTTTTTCAACACACTTGCTCGTAAAGTGAGCCCTAATACATCGCTTTAAGGGCCATAAACCGAGCTATAACAAACGCGTGCAATAATATATAAAACACTAGGTTGTTATAGAATTATCCCTACAAAGTTAAATTAGTACCTTACTGCAAGTTCTATGCGATTAAACAGAGCATTCCGAATTTAACCGGGTAATACAGTTATTTTTTTAATAACAACAAAGAGGTTTTATACCGCTGAAAATTCATATTCATTTTTGAAATAAATAAATGTGTAAGTCCTTAATTAAGTCAAACGAATATTTATTATTATCAAATTATTCATAATTAACAATATTTTGCTATAAAATGCTAAAATATTTTCATTTTATCAATTAAAATTATAATTTTCTATAAGCTGTATGCTCCCTTACCCCTTTGTTCGCAAAATATTCTTGCATTGGGCGTGTGAAAAAGCAACAAAAAAAAACCTACGCGCCTTTTCCCATAATCGTCATATTTTGTTTTTGTCGTATTTGTTGCTGTGTGGTAAATTACTTTGTATTTTCCTCGTAAATGTGTTGAAAAACGTCGTATGAAACTCGTGAGCTTTTGCTCATTGCACACTCGGCTGAGTTTGCCCTCGCCTGCGGCTCGGGCTGCAACCCACAGCCTTGTGTGCAATAAGCAACCTAAGCTAACTTGTCTCATAATGTACTATTTGTACATAATTCATATGATGTGCGCTTGTTCTAAACTCAAAATATTTTTATTTACTCGGTGAATAAAACCGCATTTCATTCACTTCTTTTCCGAGTGGCGATGGTAAAAACATCATTTTTTTTTTTTTTTATTTTTTTTATTTATATATTTAGTACACACAACATTTTTACAAGAAAAATAATGGACAGAAGAGTAGTACAAGGGCACAGCTTATTTCATATTGAAATTTCTTCCAGCTGGCCCGGGACAGGAAATAACATTGAGAAGGAGAATCATTTTAATTTTCTATTTATAAACTCAATGATTATATTGTTTCATACAATGAAACAGCTGATTTTTTTTCGCGATTTCAGAGTTGGTCCCATAGTAAAAGTTATTTTGTTTAATGGTCCCAATCTACCATATTCGGCTTTATAAGGCTTTTACCAAACACCTTGTATAAAGGCAACTAAGAACCCAATATAACTCAAGACATTTGAGAAAACGGACACTCTACCATTCTACATTCTTTTCAATTCAGTAGCTTAGGATCAGAGTAAAATGTATGTGGCGCCCGAAAAAAAGTGAAAAGTACCGAAATAATTTTAAAGCCCGATGCAGCACAACACAACGCCAATAACACGTAGCATTGCGCTGACATGTATTTATACAGTATACTTATTTATACTGATGAGCTGCTGCGCATCAGTTGCGCGTTCGGTTCATACATTGCATCATCGTTTGCCATCACGTTACGCAATGTAACGCGCTTGATGTGCTGCATTCGGTTTCGGAGATACACTGTGGATTGCCCTCTGCCCCATCTAGAGGACATAAGAAATTAAGTAAGTAATTCAAACCCAATATTTATTCAATTGAACAAAAGATATAAATTTTGGTCAATGGCGTTTACCGATAACTTTGTTTCAAACAAAATAAATAATAAGAAGATTCTAAGAATTGACGTAAGTATAAGTAGGTACTGGGTTCAAGCACAGATTACTAAATAGTTACCAAGTTCAAGGTTTCAGTGATAAACTGATATTTTATAGTGGGTAGGTATATGAATGACAATTTTGTAATTATTATTACTTGTATCTGCTGAAACCCAAACCTAGGTATTGCGTGACTATGAAATACCCATGAATTTAGTACATGAAATACCCCATTCCTATTTATTTACGGGTAGTATTTAATCGGGTAACAATAAATTCCCATTATTGGTATCAAAAATACTAAATATAGCGTACTGAGATTCTAAGTGGGCGACGGACTGAGGCCGACTACTTACTTACTTACTTACTTACTAGGATGGCGCAGCGACCCAAAGTGAGTCTTGGCCTCCGATAATAAGATATAAGAGGCCGACTACAAAAATTGAAAATGGGTGACTTTAAAATACAAATTGAGTAACTATAGTTATTCAGAACCAAAGAATTTAAGTTAAAGACAACCGTAGGCCACACAAAACATTTAAGGCATTTATTTTATTTATAAAAGGCAACTATTAACCTAATCGAAGTGACAAAAATGACATGTTGGGGCAGCTTTAATCAGTTATAGTTACCTACTTGGAATAATAGTCACCCACTCAGTATTTTTGTCACTCATTTAAGTTATACCGGGTGTATGGGACAGCTTGGCCAAAACTGAAACTGTAGCTTCAGACCATGATTTATGATTGAAAATAGCTGGAATTTTCCTCAGGAAAATTTTTCTAATTTTCCGACTTTTCTTCCACTTAATCTGTGATGTGTTGATAACTTCGGAAGAAAGTCGGAAAATTAGGAAATTTTCCTGAGGATAATTCCAGCTATTTTCAATCATAAATCACGGTCTGAAGCTTCTGTTTCAGTTTTGGCCAAGCTGTCCCATACACCCGGTATGTCTCCCGTATGTAGTTGCTCCTTTTACATATTTTTTGTAATCCATAGTTTGTCGCCTGTTTAGTTATTTTGTCATCCGTCACCAAATTAAACCGCTGCCGTCGGGTTTAGTATTTAAGTATCCCATTAACAGTCGCTCTTTATTATTTCCAGTCACCCAAATAAAAAGGATACGTCCCATCGCGCCTATGTCATTTGCCTCACTATTCTAAAAAAGTCTATCGCGTCTTAATCAAAGTAGTATGTCAGAGTAGGTATTTTATTCTAGAATCAGATTAATAATTATTTTCTGCATTAAAAAGTGGGATTTTTAAGTTAAAACGCTTTTAAATCACAATTTTTTATCATGATAGTACTATTTACTTAATTTTTTCACAAAATACTTCAGAAAACAACTTAATGTATTCGTAATTGTTTTTCTAAATATAAAACAATTCTTGACTGATAATAAAATGTAGGTAATTAGCATTTTTTTATTATGAAAGTAATTAAATAAAATGAAACTGGGGCAACGCTGGGATGTCCCTTTATTTACATACATAGAATAAGGATATAAAAATCTTGTGATAAATGCGAACAAAAATAAGAAAATATATCGGAATTAATAATGTCACATGTTTTAAGGACACTTCTGATAATAAGCGGTCCATTCTGTTGCTAAACAATTTTCCTTATTGTTTTTCCTTATTACATACATACTAGCTATAGTATGTGACTTTACTGATTATATTTTTTGTTTTTGTGGTTGTAAAAAGAACCGGTGATCGGATTTTTTTTCCAGGACAATAGGGAACTACTTTATTAAGTTAGGTACTTAAAATTCATAGATGAAATTAGGAAAAATAAGATGAACTTTTTTGGAACGTGTATTTAAATCATGTGTCGGTACGGTATTAAATATGCTTTTGTAGTTCTTATACGAAGGAAAAATAAGATGAAGTTTTCTCGGAACGTGTATCAATGTGTCTTCAGTAATAAATCTGACAGAAAAAAATGAACTTACAAATATATCTATCCACAACTTGATCCGGATTGCCGACGAAGTGTTATCGGCTGACATGCCTGACACGCAGACTCTACGTTCATAAAGTAACAAACAATATTAAGACTTATTAAACCAATACAAAAAAGTATGTAATACTTACTCGTAGCTTGGAATTTTCTTTTAAGTGGATAGACTATGCTTAACGCTTAAAGAACAAGATAACAATTCCACTACTATTTTGTTTTTGTTCGCTCCAGTAGGCTCCCATTTTCACTGAAAGTGCGACTCGCCCGTGATACCCTGAGGTTTAGGGCCACGACGACGTATGAGGGCTCAAAAGACGCGGAATTTGAAGAGCTTTAAGATGATGTAAAAATATTTTGGAAAAGTTGGTTTTGACAAAATGTTTTTGGTTTTGAAAATAAATTAAATTACGCGTTCTTACTTATATATTACAAACATGTTTTTTTTTAATAATATATAATAGGTAGATTAATTTTCAATGTCCTTTCAAGTCGTGTAGAGCGCGAGATCTGCGATTTTTTTTTTCTAAATGCGAAATTACGCTACTTAAGATAGATTTTTAGTCAAAAAAGGCGTAACTAAATGTACAAACATTAAAACGACTTGTCTATTTCGATAAACGAATTGGTCTCAAAAATAAATAAAATATAGTAGGTGTTGTTTCATTAAAAAAGTTGGTAAGTTAAAATGACACGTAAAAGATGAGCGCAAGCATGATCGAATATTAATTTGTTATTCAGAGACTCCCTGTGTCGCAATGTAATTTGTGTCAAGCAAAACACGGGCAGCAATTATTGGAGTTAACGTGGACTATGAAGCAGCTGAGTGTGGCAATAAGCGCGTTGAGAGAGGTTGCAAAAAAAAGCTACTAGGGATAATATGATTGCGAGCATCGAAAGGAATCAGAAACTACGTGCGTCGCAGTGTTATTATTTGTCTTCAGTCAATTCAGACACGGGCAAAAATTATTGAGAGTGAACGCAAATAATAAAACCGCTAAGTGTGACTTAAGTTTGTTGGCAAAATTTCCGAGAATTAAAAAATGCTACTAGGAAAAAGACGAGGATGATAATATTATAACTATTTGTTGTTCAGAGAGTCCGTGTGTCGCAATGTTATTTGTGTCAAGACACGGGCAGCAATTATTGGAGTGAACGCGAATTATAAAGCAGCAGAGTGTGGCACGAGCTCCTGACAGCGGAGATGGCCCGACAGCACCTCCTAATTGGTGAGTTGACGAGATGCTTACTGCGTTTAATTGTGTCGCGAGATTTGTGCTTTGTTGTGTTTACGTGATTACGGTGAACTTATGAGTGTGATGTTAGATAATTATGTTTTTTACTGTGCTTATCGGTTTTTAAATTATGTTTGTACTAGCGGCCGCCCGCGGTTTCACCCGCGTGGTTACCGTTCCCGTGCGAATATCGGGATAAATAGTATTCTATGTTTTAATCTAGGCTATCTTCTATCTGTATGCCAAATTTCAACTAAATCCGTTCTGTAGTTTTTACGTTATTGAGGAACAAACATCCAAACATCCAAACCCACAAACTTTCACATTTATAATATTAGTAGGATTTACGGAAATATTGGAACCGACTTATATAGTTTGTTGAGATGCTTACTGCGTTTAATTGTGTTGCGAGATTTGTGCTTTGTTGTGTTTACGTGATTACGGTGAATTTATGAGTGTGATATTAGATAATTATGTTTTTTGCTGTGCTTATCGGTTTTTTAATTATGTTTTTATTTACGGAAATATTGGAACCGACTAATATTAGATTGTTGTTGTTTGATACCAAATACAAATAAGGTAAAATAGTTTTCGTTACATTGACATTTGTGTATGACCAAAACAAAAAGACTATCTAAAATATATGTGCTCTTACTGGGTTGGAATATAATTTTAGCAATTCAGTATTTATAAGTAGTTGCTATTCTGTTTATGTTATCATTTTCGTTTCCAATTTGTAACTTTGTCCTGAAGAAGCACTTTTTAGATCATGGGGTCACAACGGCTGAGGGTAAGGAAGGACCCTTAGTTTACTTTTTGTTTTACGTTCTGAAGGTTAGTTAATGAAGGAGAGTAATTTCTTATTTATTTATCAAAGCATAAAGTAAATCATTACTAGTGTCAGTAATTGATAATGTCAGGTTTTTAAGGGATGATACCATATTTTTAGGGTTCCGTACCCAAAGGGTAAAAACGGAACCCTATTACTAAGACTCCGCTGTCTGTCTGTCTGTCTGTTACCAGGCTGTATCTCATGAACCGTGATAGCTAGACAGTTGAAATTTTCACAGATGATGTATTTCTGTTGCCGCAATAACAACAAATTCTAAAAGTATAATAAAATAAATATTTAAGGGGGGCTCCCATACAACAAACGTGATTTATTTGCCGTTTTTTGCTTTAAATTAATAACGACAACAGGTACACAGTTGAAATATTCATAGATGATGTATTTCTAATGCTGCTATAACAACAAATACTAAAAACAAAAAAATAAATATTTAAGGGGGGCTCCCATACAACAAACGTGGTTTTTTTAGCCGTTTTTGGTACGGATCCCTTCGTGCGCGAGTCCGATTCGCACTTGGCCGGTTTTTTAGATCATGGGGTCACAACGACTGAGGGTAAGAAAGGACCCTTAGCTTACGTATTGTCATTGTCTTACGTTCTGAAGGTGTTTTTTAATGAAGGAGAATAATTTCAATAATTATTTATCAAAACATAAAGTAAATCATTACTTGTGTCAGTAATTGATCATGTCAGTTTTTTTAAGGGATGTAGTGCATAGTATCATATTTTTTATGCAATGTGATCAGTCTAATTAATAACATGATCTATTGGTTGTGTTATTTTTCGGTATTAGTGCTGTTAAGAAGTAATACGTCATTAAATGTAGCATTCTATTGAACAGTGATAATCATACCCCGTTATCGCGGGTGCACGAACGATACACAGACTAAAAAAACAGAAGTGAAAGACCTTTAGGTCCACCTATTTACCTACTGCCTACGTTTTTGCTACTCAAAAAACAACTGCATATTATAA
Source organism: Agriphila geniculea (assembly GCA_943789525.1). NCBI lineage: Eukaryota > Metazoa > Arthropoda > Insecta > Lepidoptera > Crambidae > Agriphila > Agriphila geniculea. Next base: position 11,913,993 of record OX038882.1, on the reverse strand, counting down.
AATTTTAGATTATAACAACGCGTTGTTGAAAATATGTCAAAATCCAAGACGGCGGCCAACATTTTTGTTTGTGGGCCAATTTCGATGAAACTTGGTTTTTGGTACTATTTTGACAAGAAAACAACAAGGCAATGTTGAAAATATTAAAAAATCCAAGATGGCGGCCAACTTTTTTGTTTGTGGGCTGACTTCGGTGAAACTCGGTTTTTGTTACTCTTTGACAAGAAAATAACAACCCAATGTTGAAAATATTAAAAAAATCCAAAATGGCGGCCAACTTTTTTGTTTGTGGGCCAATTTCAATGCAACTCGATTTCTGCTACTATTTTGACAAGAAAACAGCAACGCAATGTTAAAAATATAAAAAATCCAAAATGGCAGCCAAATTCATTTTTTTTTCAACCGAGTTACAAAATCAAATCAACCCATAAGTTCCCTCTGGCCATGTGGTCCGACTACCTTTGTCCTACCGATCGGACCACATTTGGCAACAAAGTTAGCAGCCATCTTGACGTGTTATCATTGTTTACATTGCGTTGCTGTTTTCTTGTCAAAATAGTAGTAAAAATCGAGTTTCATCGAAATCGGGCCACAAACAAAAAAATTGGCCACCATCTTGGATTTTAATATGTTCAATATTGCGTTGTAATTTTTTCCACATTGCATTGTTATGTTCTTGTCAAAATAGTAGCAAAAACCGATTTAATTGAAATTGGCCCTCAAAAAAAATGTTAGGCGTTATTTGGATTTTTTCATATTTTTAATATTGCATTGCTGTTTTCTTGTAATAATAGTACCAAAAACCGAGTTTCATCGAAATCGACCCACAAATAAAAAAGATGGCCACTATCTTGGATTTTTGACATTTTTAACATTGCGTTACTGTTTTCTTGTCAAAATAGTACCAAAAACCGAGTTTCATCGAAATCGGCCCACAAACGAGGAAGTTGGCCGCCTAATTGGAGTTTTCATATTTTTAACATTGTGTTGCTGTATTTTTGTCAAAATAGTACAATGAACCGAGTTTCTTCGAAATCGTCCCACAAACAAAAAAGATGGCCGCCATCTTGGGTTTTTGTCATTTTTAACATTGCGTCGCTGTTTTCTTGTCAAAATAAAACCAAAAACCGAGTTTCATCGAAATCGGCCACCAAACAATAAAGTTGGTCGCCATCTTTGATTTTTGATATTTTTAACATTGCGTTGCTGTTTTCTTGTCAAAATAGTGCCCCAAACCGAGTTTATTCGAAGTCGGCCCAAAAACAAAAAAGTTGGCCGCCATCTTGATTTTTTTACGATATTAACCTGGTTTCCGAACCATGCGTGTGACTGTGGCAATCAAGTAAGTACGTGAAACTACGAGCGAGTGCGGCAACATCGGCAGGCAGCGTATAAAGAAAGCCGTTTAAAAAAACTTTTTTTTAAAAATATGCCACGCCTAATTCATTATTTTAATACCAATATGTACCCGGGGGTCGTAAAAGACCACCTTCCAAATTTACAATTTGTGACAACCCTTCCGTATTTGCATAAAGCCGTCACTTCAATTAGAATTTCAGATAAATATGTGTAACAGATATATTCTCTTAGAGGTTGAGTGGGATTAGGCAGAATTATCAAAATAATCAAAAATGGACCTTCTTTCGTACTTTGTCTTTGGCTTCAATCATTCGTGCACCCGCGATAACGGGGTATGGTGATAATGTAGGTAAAAATAATTTCACTTAGTTTCAGCAGTATTGGTGCTAGCGTCGGCTGCAAGATGCCTGGCTTTGGCAGTGGGCGGGTCCTGTCCCCCCACCTTACCCGTGGACATCTGTGAGGCCACATGCGGTCCGGCCTCCCCCTGCACCAATACCACTCAGATTTGCTGCCCTACAGCCTGCGGGGGAGCCATGTGCGTGGACCCGGTGACGCAGAGGCACTTTGTTACTTTAGGTCAGTATTAATCTAATACCGGTATATCGGTGTTGACTAATACCGGTATTGCAATGGGGATCCCTTGTTTTCGCATAATTGTATTATACCTAATTTGATTTGGCATAACGGATTTGGCATAATCTTTTTTGTCATAATAATACTTTCGCATAATTGTTTTTTGGCATACTAATTATATTAGCATAATTATCATTTAGACTAATTTGTTTTCGCATAATGTTATTAGGCATATCGTCTATTCGCCTAATATTATTTAGACATAAAAATCAAAAACAATAAGAATAAATAGTTTTACGCACTCATTTATTTTCATGCAATAGGGGTAGGTATTGTATTAAAATGCCCTAAATATCGACTCATAAAACACCTATTTTTAAAATACCGAAAGTCCTTAATGTCCATATCCAATAGACCGAAACTTGAAACATCGATTATTAAATGACTGATGATAGTTCGAAACCCTAAAAGTTAAAATGCCGATAGTTAAAAATCCCGAAAATCTGTTAAGGTCCATTAGGTGCGACGACGAGCGAGCGTAGCGAGCGAGGAGGAGGTAAGGTTCCATTGCGACCAACAACGCACGAGCCGAGCGAGCGAAGCGAGCGTGCCGCGGCAGCGACCGGCGAAGTGCCAGAACCGACCTGCTGGCATGTAACCCTCAATTAACCTTCGGTTTTTTAAGCTTCGGGATTTTGTATTATAGGTAAAATGCTCTTTTGTGATTTAAAACGTCGTGATTTTTTTGTTTATAAAAATATGCGTAAATAACATTATGCGTGTTTAAATTTATGCCAAAGAATATTATGCTTAAACATGATTATGCTTAAAGTAGTTATGCTTAAAAAAATTATGCTTAAGCTGTTATGACTAAATAATATTATGCTTAAACATCATTCGGCGAAATCATATTATGCTATGACATATTATGCCTTAAAATTTTATGCAAATACATAGGGAACCATTGCAATGTCAATACCGGTAATAGCCTATGCCGGAATACCATTATTGGAAACCCTAGTATTCATTACAGGATCCTTACGCACAACAATTAAGCGTTAAAATTTTTTATACACATCATTATAAACGTCTCACTGCTAGGATATCAGCCAGGCCATGCGAAGGAGCTAACGGTGGAGCAGATTCCTAATACATGGCTTGTGATAACAACCAACTGTAATACCGTGAGCATTTCGAACGCGCAATGAAGAGATAGAGAAGCGGTGGTGCCGCCGCCGGCCGTTTGCCCTTTTGCACGGTATGGCCGTAAGCCTTTCCATGGATAAATGGAGACCTGCCTTACGAAATGGTGTGTGGACTAGACTTTAGCAACTTAGGAGCTCGTAGTAATAATTGATCCGGTCACCCATCCAAGAACTGACCATTGTCAAGGAGCTTAACATTAAAACCCTCACCAATGTTTCTAATATTCGGCGTCATTCATATTTAAAGATGTGTCGTTGCCGGGAATATTGCCTTAGGGTCGGGAATATTACCAATATTGCCGGGAATATTCCAAATATTACCAGGAATATTCCAAATATTACCAGGAATATTCCCAATATTGCCGGAAATTTTCCCAATATTGCCGGGAATGTACCCACACGGCATATCTTTATTCATATTTGTTGTTTTGTTGGTTTACTTTACAGTAAAGAAAGGCCGATGCCCCGAGTATCCGCGTGGGGTGTGGGTGTGCTCCCACTCCTGTACCGGTGACTCCGACTGTCCTCGAACCCTAAAGTGCTGCGCCAACAGGTGCGGTGCCCTCACGTGCCAGCGACCAGAGACCGACGAAGTTCCAGCGGCATAGACTATCATAATTTATGTAATGTATAAAGATAACTTTAAAATAAATCTTTTTTAAATAAATATTATTATACTTCAGATTCGTCCTCGATATTAGTATATTAACACATGTAGTACCGCTTGCATGTATCACCACTTAGCACGTTATTTTAAAGCAATAACCTAAAAAACCTAAAAAGAGAAGGTTTTTGACCTAAAATTGACAGATATTTTGACATTTCCGGTCCAAGTTCGCCCTGTCACTGCTACACGCCAACCACTTCATTCGCTTTTCGTGCTTCGCCACGGACGCACGTATACAGTCTCAAAGTGAGACTTCTTTAGAATTATATTTTTACAGTGAAAATTAAATTATAGTTAAGCATTTACTTCGTGAAGAAAGAAAAAAGTTTTCAAGACGGATGAGGACAAGAAGAAAAAGTCAAGACGGAGGAACACTTTTAAATGCCGTTTATTTGGTTAAACAGCATAATTGTCTGCTATTTATCTGATGCGAACTTACCATACTGGGTACTTTCTGTCAGTTTTTGTTTATCTGATGCGAACTTACCATACTGGGTACTTTCTGTCAGTTTATTTATTTGTCTGATGCGAACTTACCATACTGGGTACTTTCTGTCAGTTTATTTATTTGTCTGATGCGAATTTACCATACTGGGTACTTTCTGTCAAAGCATTGTGTTTATGACACAATTAAATATCTATTGCACTCGAGATAGTCATACTGGACTATTTCACCGCATAGATACGTCAAACAACGCTACTGCAGCAACTCAAAGGGCCGTTGAGGACGCGACATTGTAAAAAAGCAGACTACCCTCAAAGGTTGCCACGTTGTTGGAACCGCTGCCGAGCACCAATCGGGTGACTCCGTCGTCCGCTGAATTGCCGCCATCCACCTTCCAGGCAGGCGGCCGCTGTGCTGGAGCTGCAAGAGCAGCCCTGACAAAAGCGTTGCTCATCAGGTATGAATTTTGACATCATGATATCCTTGGTGTTGAGTTAATCTCAACGGCATTATAGTGTACCATCGGTACTAAGATAAATTTATAGTTTACAAAACTGACAGAGTTAGCTATAAATGCTAAAACTTAATAACTTAATGGAACCAGATATTGAGTTATACAGCAAATAGCTCATACCTGATACTTCACACACCTATTATGTGAAATAGCTTAGCTGCTGAAATAGCTAGCTGCTGGCATGCTGATAGAAATTTCAACTAAAAATGGAATAACAGAATCCTTACATTTTATTATCTATAAATGAATCATGATTGCAATGCAATTATCCTACTAATATTATAAATGTGAAAGTTTGTGGGTTTGGATGTTTTTTCCTCAATCACACCAAAACTACTGAACGGATTTGGTTGAAATTTGGCACACATATGGTTAGTAGCCTAGATTAAAACATAGAATGCTTTTAATCCTGATATTCCCACGGGAACGGGAACCACGCGGGTGAAAACCCGGGTGGCCGCTAGTAAATCATAAATGCAATTTATGTTTGTTGGAATACAGTAAAAAATTTAATCATTTGCCTTAAGTAGGAAACCTTGTATTTCAGGTGGGTAGACCTAACATGTTGAACTTGTTCATTACTAACTATTTAGTATGTTTCTTTCTAAGCTATGGCCTTGTACAAATTATCTCTATTACTTTTCAAATTTAATTTGTGTGAGTGTGTACAATACAAAATAATGTTTCTGATGTGGGAAAATTATTAGCTACAAGTGTCAGTGAAGTATTAGGCAGCTTTCCAATACAAAACTATATACACCTTTTTCTGACAGTATTTCGATTTTTTTACATAATGTGAGGCATTACGACGTTCCATTATACCGTACACGATCAACTCTAGTGTAGCTGAGGCTGCTCACTTAAAAGGCCACCGACAGTTCAGTCGAATATGAATGATGCATTGGCCACAGGCCTGATGTGAACGATATCCATCAACAAAAAAAAAAAAAAAAAAAAACTGTAAGTAAATCGGGCGCAGTACTCAATAAAACAATTTTAAAACTGATTTATATATTTATTTGCCTTAAAAACGACAACAAAAGACGTAGGCAGGTATGTCACATGTTTCATCTCCGACGGCAAGCGAACAGCGAGACGCGGCGAGGAAGCCCCATCAGCTGTTTGTTTCGTCAGTCACAGCAGACTCGCAGACGGGCATTACGGCCCATCCAAATAGTTGTCGATGATGCATCATCAATTTTTGCCTTCAATCATCATACGTGAGGTAAGGACACCCGTTAAGATAATGTATTCGTGAGGGTGCGTGCTGGTGTGACATCTGTCTGTATTCAGCGAATACAGGCAGTGGTCACTGACTACAGGCGCAAAGGTCCACTTAATCGTTTGCGCCGGTAATCGTCTGTGTGAATATACCATTTAGCCGCGCTACACAGGTCACCCAGATTATTATTATATTTTTTCTATAATATATAATATATTCTATAGTATAACATTTCCAGTCGAGCAGAATGCATAACAGTTATAATACATACACATAATAGTTTTGTTACAATTTGTTGAAGGTTCAACAAAAGATGACATGAGTAAAAAAAAAAAAAAAAAAAAAAAAATACAGGTTGTCATATCAGATTTAGTTAAGAACTGTTTAAAATTTAATTTAGCTTTTATAAAAAATTACGTACTCTAAGTACTTAAAAATAATTAAAAAATGTAACTTATTGTTTTTAAAAAACACAGTCTAGACATCCCATCACCTTTATGGTTTTAATATTGATAAGGAAAGTGATAGTAATATACGAATTTAAAATCATAAATTTTGGGCATTTTAGTGCCCATATTTTTATTACAAAACTACCGCCGCCGGCTATCAAGTTTTTTAAATACTACTTTTTTAAAAGCTACCGTCGCAACTTTCCATTATATTACAGATGTATTAGCAATTATGATCTTTACAAGACAAACGTTCACAAAACTGCAGAAATCACTTTGTTGAATGTCATCGATACTTACACAGAATTCCGCGTAAGTCTAATTAGAGACGACATATTTTCTTTTGGGCCTTTCAACAACGGGGTGGCTAGGAGACACCTAGTGGTCACATCAGGAATCACAAATTGCAAAATATTTGCATATCAATTATCTAGAACATGTAGTTCAATATGCTTTCATTGCAATTTTTCTTATTGTATTCAGTGCGGGGTGTTAAGTATTCTAGATATTATTATTCTGATGCTAAATAGAAATTATTCAATTCATAAATTCAAAAACTAATCACCAGTTTTGTTTTTTTTTTTCCAGATTGAGATTGAGTAAATTCAAATGCAATGCAAGTCGAATTAAGCAGTGGAGATAAAATGCAGTAGATTTTCTTTTTCTCTATTTCTAGCATTTGATTTCAAAAATATTTTTTAATTTGAGATTATAGCATTCACAATGCTATTTTGGTTTAGTATTGTACAAAGACTATTCTGACTCTAAGATACCTATTATTTCAATTCTTTTCCACCAGTTTTTTAAACGAAGGTGTAACGGTTGTGCCCTCATAATCGTCACAATCTTGAGCCTCGGTTTGGCACCTCTTATTCACATACATGTAAGGTACTTCTTCGTATATCTTATTCTAATATAAAGTATTAACATTCAGTAACTTTAAATTTCAGGGACGGAAATTAATCGCACAAAATAAATTGGTTTTCATAACATTATCAAGGTGGTATCATTTTACAGGTATATTATTTATGTTATTATTGAAGCTGCTGTCTGTTAATACTATCAGGAAGTACAGAGTTTGGTAACAGAAACGGTTCGATTATTTAACAAATATTAATATAGACATAATAAACAATTTTTTTTTACAGATGTGTATAATACTATTATCAGTATTACATAATATTGCGTTCATTATTGAATGGACAAAATTGAGCTAATCTCAAGGTTTGGTAAAGAATTTAACTAAGTACGCCTTTGCGTAGACTTCATTGTATAAATACAATGGATATCTTAGATTAGATTACTTAAGACATTTTATTACATATTTTCCAATTTTATTCTTTTTTCATCATTTTTATCTTAAAAGTTTAACTTTGATTACCTTGCCTATTGCACAAATAATGCAAACAATAAAAAAAAAAAAAAAAAAAATCAAGAATGGATCATACATATTTATATTAAATAAACAGTTCATATTCACTTCTTATTTAGAAAGAAATTAAATTCTATATGTAATGTAAGTAATAGATTGCTGAAATGAAACATTTAATGAAATGAAGTAGACTTGTGTTGTGTCCAACCAGTTTTAGTACTCGACGTATGCCGATTGCCGATACCTTTATAGCCCTAACAAAAAAAAAAAAAAATACTATAGATGTTACAGGTAACACGGCGAAGTGGTCAATGACTCCGCTATATTTGCAAAATATTAAAACATATTATCACCGATAATCAAATTGTGTTTTCCAAACCAACCTTGTATATTTTATATGTATATATGTGCGTGTATATATATACCTATATATATTGTACCAGCCATCTGTAGGTGCCGTTTTTAGTATATGTAATCATGTAAAACGGTCAGAATGATGTTAAATGGTATTCTTTTCTTTTTTAAAAAAGACTAATACGCAAGAAATGATATTTCCATTTTCTTATTATAATGCTTTTAACATCTACATGTGTTAATATACTAATATCGAGGACGAATCTGAAGTATAATTAATGATTAAACGAACTTACCTGTAAGTGAAGTTCTATCATAATTATACGAAGGATTCGTCCGAAGATATTAGTATAGAATCCCACCCTCCCTACTCATTATTGTAAATTACAATAACTGTTTACCCACTGAAGAAAATGAGGAAATATCATAGGATTTGGACTTTAAACTAAATGAAGTGGTTGGCGTGTAGCAGTGACAGGGCGAACTTGGACCGGAAATGTCAAAATATCTGTCAATTTTAGGTCAAAAACCTTCTCTTTTTAGGTTTTTTAGGTTATTGCTTTAAAATAACGTGCTAAGTGGTGATACATGCAAGCGGTACTACATGTGTTAATATACTAATATCTTCGGACGAATCCTTCGTATAATTATGATAGAACTTCACTTACAGGTAAGTTCGTTTAATCATTAAGAATTGGCTCCAAGAACTTTATAATCATTATTCTTCAAAAATTCTTGATTGGCTTCAAGCTCCAACGAAACTAAACCGCCATTACTTTGAAAGACCACTTCTTCAATTTCATATAAATAAAGTGACCAATACCATAAAAGTGCTAAAGATGAGGCATGCAAACTATGACACCTTTATTTCATTAATATTGATATTGTCTCATTAGGCAGTATCCCACAGAAATATGGCACCAAACGTTGTGGCATGTAATTATCGAAAATTGAACATTCCAGTTGACATCCACGCGCGGACAGCTCGCTTCATCGCATCGGTCCGATATACGCTACTATCGGGAATCACGTTAAATCACAGTTAAATACCCTCGGCGGTTTAACGATTATGAGAGGCTTTTATTTTGGATCGAAGAGTTTCAGTTTATTAGATGTTGGCCAATTTTGTGAGCAAAGTGAATATCTAGTCACCCAAAAGAATAAATATTTTTGTGCCCTAGTGATTGTAATTGAAATTAGTAGCTGCAAAAGCCTTCAGCTTTAATCAGTAATTCGTTTTTCTTTTCTTTTCCTGGTATTTATAAACCGTTATTTTTAAAGTATATCTAAAAATGAAAAGGGGTGTTCAGACCACGTTAATGAACAATTTTTACTAAGGGGCCAACCACGAAATCGTGAAAAGAAAATCAGCTGTTCCTACATTATAGTCGAGTCGATGTTTTACTTTTCTATGGAACAGCTAATTTTTTTTTGCGATATCGTGGTTGGCCCCATTCTAAAAGTTGTTCATTAACGTGGTCTGAACACCCCCTTTCATTTTTAGATATACTTTAAAAAGAACGGTGTATGTTATATTTTCTGTAGTGCTTTGAAGTTAGTTACTAGGCAATATGGAGGTTGTTGACTAAGTAAACCAAACCAATTAGCTATTCAATAAAATTGTCTTCAGTCTCAGGCAACGAAAGATAATTTCGAATATATCGTTAGGAATTAAGAAATAAAACAATATTATTAGATTTTATTTTATAGAGGCACAGGACCTAAATAGGCCGTAGGTGTCATTAAGTGGTCAATCTCCTTTTGTAGCAACTTTTATGAGATCGTTCCTAGACTTTCTCAATATTTTGGACAACATCAAATAGTGCACAACATCACAATAATCTCAACACCATATAGGGTACACTACATTACTCCGATTTCAATGTTAGTAAGTAGCTATGCCCTGAGTTATGTAAATCATAAGCAAAGCAACGCTAGAGGTGTATCACAAACATCCAGACCTGAGACAATACAGAACTGATCATTTTTAGGGTTCCGTACCAAAATGGTAAAAACATAACCCTCTTGCAGTCGGGTAAAAAAGGAACATAAGGGTTCCTTATGAATCCCCTAGAGTATGGTATGCCCTTAGAATAATAACACCTAGAAACCGTGTCCGCGTATGCAAAGTGAGGCAACTTATACCAAGCCAGAATGGCTTAGTTTTGAAATTTATATCCTTCATACGTTATCTAATCGTAACTGAAACCCAATAATATAGTAATTAGTCTTATAAATGTGGGAAAATTGATACTGTTTTGTACTTAATCGGTATAATTAAGTAATAATGTAGAATAACAATCTGAAAACGGAGCCATTTTGGCTGTTTTAGTCTCAGACCAAATAAAAAAGTAAAGACGGAGTCTTCCGACAAAGCGGTGAAGCCAGTAAAACTACGCCTTGGCTGTGTACATACTCAATTTACGCACACATATGTAACGAAACTACGCCTTGGCTTTCGTTCGTCATTGGGTGAACCCTGCCGCCCGGCCCTCGCCCGCCCTCTAGTACGCACACATGTACCACCAAAAACCGGCTTCACTTAGTTGTTCGCAACCACTGCGCAACGCTCCATCTTCCTTTTTTATTTGATCTGAGGTTTTAGTTGCCTCACTTTTGACAGTGCGCTTTGCAGAGAACTATCGTTCTAGGTGTTATTATACTAAGGGTATGCCCTATCTTCTAAAAAAAGTATTTGTATGAAAGTTGAATGTGGGAGATATTGTATGCATTTGACGCAGTTGAATTGAAAGTTGAAGCGACTCGGTGAAGACAGACCACTGGAGTCTCTTCAGTCCCTTACTTGGTACCCTTGGTACCTAGCCTAGCGGGGGGATATTTTATTTTATTTATACTACCGTATTAAATAAAGTCCTGACGACAGTCCGTTTATTTATTAAGGCCGTCAACTTTTTGAACAAAAGAGAAGTATTTACATTTGTCACTATCTTCAGTAAATTCATATAGATTCCGATAGTTAAGTAAGATAGGCAGTCTAAAAGTCCAAGAGAGATAGTGTTTCAGAGGACTCCAACGGACTCATCCACTTTGAGAGTAAAACTTTCACATTCTATTAGTTCCGACGAGCGGTCCGGGTATCGGCCCCTCCCTACTATTTATTTACTTCGTGAATTATGGAAATTACTTTTTCTAAGAGGCGAACTGGATTAGCTTGGGAATGAACGCATTTATTTTCCATTCTCGAATGATTCAGTCATAATTCTGTTTTCAATTATTTGCACCTGCTCTGCTTGAATGAGTCTGGCCTGAATTTCTTGTGTAAATTATAACTTTATTTTTTTTGAGTTTGTACTTTTATAATATCTCATGAGCTAAGCTTACCAACATACCATTAAAGATTTAAAATACGTTGTATATCTTACATAAATGTACTAAGTTTTTTAAATTGTGACAGTTTCTTGATATTTTTTGAATCAGTTTGAAATTACACTTAAGTTATAGTTTATTTTTGTATTCATGGTTAAAAAGTGAATGTCTTAGAATTATAACAACGACACTCTTGTTATTAATAAGAAATTATAATGTACTAGCTTCCGCCCGCGACTTCGTCCGCGTGGATATTAGAGAACATTCTTAGGGAACCTTCAACCAGGATCCGACCAACCGTTTTTATCCACGCGGACGAAGTCGCGGGCGGAAGCTAGTTTTTTACAATAATCAGAATTGGGTCCAGAGTCCAGAGATATTAGTATCCCGTTCAATTCCCGTTCCCGTTCCCGTTCAGGGGTTGAATCTTGTCCACCGTGTGGGACTTCAAAATTTGTTTTATTTTATTATGTTCGTAATACCAACAGCAGTTATACATTGTATGGAAACAATTTCTTAAATCTACTTAGCTATTAACAGGTATTCGCATATGGAATATGGAATAAATAAATGTCATCCTCGCAATCACCATCCCATAAAACCTCAAGAACGATATCCACATCGATTTTCATGTTGACTTACCCCATTTACTCCCTAAGGGATGGTTTTAAAAATAACAAAATATGTATTTGCCTATTTATTTCTAGCCGTGCTCCTACGAATTTTAAAGTGGTAATGTCTATTTTATATTCTTTTTCCATACAAAATTTGAACCCCTTTTCCCTTTAGGGGTTAAATCATGTCCACCGTGTTGAACTTCAAAATAAATGTCATTTTCGCAATCGTGATCCCAGGAAACCTCAATAACGACATCCATATTGATTTTTATGTTTACTTACCTCATTAAACCCTGAGGGGTTGATTTTCAAAATTACAAAATATATGTTTGTCTATTTATTTTTAGACGTGCTCATACGAAGTTTAAAGTTGCAATGTCTATTTTATATTCTTTTTCCATACCAAATTTGAACCCCATTTTTACCCCTTTAGGCGTTAAATCACGTTCACCGTGTCGGATTTCAAAATAAATGTAATTTTCGCAATCGTCATACCAGAAAACCCCAATAACGACATCTATTTTTAGATTTATTTACCCCATTTCACCCCCATTTCATCCCCATAGGGATTGAAATACTACCAATAACAATATACGTTGCGTTAGATTTCCACTCACAAGCCTAAATATGAAATTTAGCAATTTTTACTTCAAAAATGAAGGATTTTCTATACAAAACTTCATCCCCCTTTTCAGCCCTTCGGGGTACAATTTTCAAAAACGCTAAAAAACCTATACATTAGTTTTCAATCGTCAGCCTAAACACAAAATTTGAAGATCCTAGCTTCGAAACTGAAGGACTTTCATACAAACTTTGGACCCCCGTTTCACCCCCATAGAGGGTGAGTTTCAAAAAATCCTTTCTTAGTGCACCCCTAAACCTTATAAGGAACCTATGTGCCAAATTTGGTGTCTCTAGACTCAGCGGTTTGGGCTGTGCGTTGATATGTCAGTCAGTCAGTCACTCAGAGTCTTCTTTATTTTAGGTCCTATGTCTAGGATTAATAATAATTGCAAACCTCTTATATCACTTCAAGGTCTTGAAAATGGAGACACAGTACATTTTCTATTGTTATCCGACCGAATGTGGCCGCGCGGGATTGATGAAATATTTTTCATTATGGTATATTAATGAAAGTTTTTTTAGACATTCATCCGTATTCATAAACATCACTATAAGGTCTCATAGTGTCAGCGGACGCACAGTATCCCAACTAAAAATCACACGTAATACATAAAACAAACGAACCAAAAAGCTATATTTAATTCAACGCAGTGCGTTCGCATAGGCAAGGATTCTTTCAGTATTTGTAAAAGATTTTTTAAATATTTAATAAACTCTTTTTCGACCAAAATAACACATAGATTTTGCAACGACGTTATGTAAACAAAGTCAAGCGTTTATGTTATGTATAAAGTTACTGGAATATTTGTTAAAGACGATTGAAGTGTGAAAATATTAACGTTCAACATTAATTAAATCTGACTAAACGTAATGGAGCAAAAATTGTCGAGATTTGGTAACGTAACGTAAAACGGTAGGTAAGTATTTGTGAAAATAAAACGTTCGCCGTTTCTTACAAGACCGTACCTTTGAAAAAGGAACAAAGCAATTGAAAGCGCCACGTAGGCACTGCCATTAAGGATTTAATTTGTCCACTTCAATTTTTTGGAGTCTTGTAAGGCGTGTTACACAATTGATGTTAAAAACCTAAGTTTTTTAATATAAGTAACTTAAGAAACGGTATAATTGTCTTGTATCAGATAGTGGGTTAAATATTCTAATACTAAACATGTGCACATTAGATAGAATACGTTAATATCAATATTCTTTTAGAAAAAATGATTTCTTAACTGACTATTGATAGTTATTATACTTACTTAGAATAATAACGCCTAGAAACCTATTACAAGCACGAAAAGCGCGCAAAACTTATATATCTCTGGCTAAGTTTTATATATCTACGCTCTTCTAAAACATAGCGTTTGAAGAGCGTAGATACATACAGCTTACGCGCACAAGGATAATGAAAATGACACGCGTTTATGCTTATGTTTTGGTTCAGATGCGGTTTCTCTATATAAAAACTTCAGGCTAGTATAGCGTTTAGATGCGTATGCTTGTGTATTTCCCTCCTAAACTTTAATAAGTGCTATGTAGGTCAATTTTAAAGGGAGACTTCATTAGTCGTTGACTCCGCACTCAGAAAGAATTTAATTAAACACGATAGGCGGACGCGATAAATTTCAATAAAAATTAAGAAACTGAGGCATTGTGTTTCATTCCATGATGCTGATTTCGCCAAACATTGAATAGTCTAGCTTCCAAAAATTTTGTTAATGAAATTGTTCTAGCAAGTTCTTACGTCATATTTGCTTTTATAATATTTTAATATTGTTTTTCGCGCCGTGTCGCATTTGACCATGACCATCAGCCATTTTTAATGTCCCCACTACTGGACACAGGCCTTCCCTATAGGTGGATAAGGAGGATGGGCCAAAGATTTGGGATGGGCCATAACCCACCACGCGGGCCTAATGCGGATCGGTGGGTGTTAACGATTGCAAATGCACCCGGGACCAACGGCTTAACGTCCTAAGCACGGATGAGCTCAAGATAATAAATTTCTGGTCACCCATCCCATGACCTACCTTTGCGAAAGTTGCTTAACCTCCGCAATCGCTGGGCCAGGCTAGACCACTGCGCCTTCGAGTTCCTGTGTCGCATTTATCAGAATCTTAAAACGCTACTAATGATTTAACACCTAAGTACGTGGAGCGCTAATGGGTACGAGCGTTTTCTTCCACGAGCCTGCCAAGCGTGGAAATTATTTTATAGCCATACCTCACGGGAAGCCTACGCCCTGCAGTGTACTATAATATAATGGGCTGTAAAGCTGTTATGACTAAATTGTTTTTCAAAATGAATTCAAGATTTACTTCGAATTGGAATAAATAAAGCATTTCTACTTGCGTAGGTAGCCTCTAGTTGCTCTAGTTTCCAAGAAACCTGTATTATTCGGCGCTTATTGACTCTCTAGTTTCTTTGAGTGAATTTGTGTGTCGTCTCAAGTGGATATTTTGTAGTGAATTATGATATGTTAAAATAACGATATTTTGATGAGTTGTTTGAAGATAAATAATTCTGGACAACTTTTGCCTGTACTATGGGCAACAGCGTCGCTTAACCAGTTTTCAACAAAATTCGCGTGCGCGCGTATCGCCCCTGCACGAACTAAACGTATGGTTGAGACGGCGCGGCGTGCAAGCGATTTTAACCTTAGCAGTGGTTAAGCGACGCTGTTGCCCATGGTACATGACGACTAATAAACTGATAGGTGTCACCCTTTTAATTTTATCTAAGGTGTTCTGTTGAGGAGCTCGGTGGCGTAGTGGTTTAGCACCTGGCCCAGCAATTGCGTAAGTTAAGCAACGTTCGCAAGGGTTGGTCATGGGATGGGTGACCAAAAATTTACTATCGTGAACTCCTCCGTGCTTTGGAAGGCACGTTAAGCCGTTGGTCCCGGCTGTATTTGCAGTCGTTAATACCCACCAATCTGCATTGGGCCCGCGTGGTGGGTTATGGCCCTTCCTCCTTATCCATCCATAAGGAAGGCCTGTGCCCCAGCAGTGGGGACATCATAAATGGCTGATGGACAAGGTGTCACCGCACACGGGCCTCTAACCACAGCTACAATCGCTGCCTTTCAATTCAAATAAGCGTGTGGCGTGTGGTAACTACCGGCGTTTCATATAAAATTTATGAAAACTACAGGAAAGAGGTCAGTGACGGCGTTTTTGTGGTAAGTGACACTAGAATACACAAATTAATATTGAAAATATATTTTACAAAAATCTATCGGAAAATGTCTCTTAAATTATAAAAAAAACCGGCCAAGTGCGAGTCGGACTCGCGCACGAAGGGTTCCGTACGAAAAAACAGCAAAAAACACGTTTGTTTTTTGCTGTTTTTTCGTCCAAGAGCCCCCCTTAAATATTAATTTTATTCTGTTTTTAGTATTTGTTGTTATAGCGGCAATAAAAATACATCATCTGTGAAAATTTCAACTGTCTACCTGTTGTCGTTATTAATATCGAGCAAAAGACGGCAAAAAAATCACGTTTGTTGTATGGGAGCCCCTCTTATTATTTATTTTATTCTGTTTTTAGTATTTGTTGTTATAGAGTGGCAACAGAAATCATTACTAGTGTCAGTAATTGATAATGTCAGGTTTTTAAGAGATGATACCATATTTTTAGGGTTCCGTACCCAAAGGGTAAAAACGGAACCCTATTACTAAGACTCCGCTGTCTGTCTGTCTGTCTGTCACCAGGCTGTATCTTATGAACCGTGCTAGCTAGAAAGTTGAAATTTTCACAGATGATCTGTGAAAATTTCAACTTTCTAGCTAGCACGGTTCATAAGATACAGCCTGGTGGGTGACAGACAGACACAGACAGACGGACAGCGGAGTCTTAGTAGTAGGGTCCCGTTTTTACCCTTTGGGTACGGAACCCTAAAAACAAAAAGAAGTTGCGCTAAATATTAGAACCTATCTTATGTTACGAAAAATAAATTATTTCTTTATTTTTCATACTTTAAGCAGAATTTGTCCTAAATATATATGTAGGTAGAAATACGAAATGGATCCCAAATAAATATATTTTATCCTACAATTGCAGTAGGGATGGATAAAAATGCATAGTTTTGTCAAAAAAAAAAACGATGAGGAGATTGAACAATCAGACTGGATTTTTCCATTAACGAATCGTTCGGTATCAATTGAACAGGTAAATGTATGCAGTTTAAATGAAATCCATTCTGAATTTAAAGCGATCACGCCGATCACTTCTCTGTTTACATTGTAGTCCAATAAAACTGACATAATAAGATAACTGAAATTTTCTTTTTCCATGTCATAAGTTAGTGTTAGTTATAGTTAAAATAAAAGGAATTAAACATTTAGAAACTTCGCATAAAACTAAAAAAAAAAATTGAACTACTGCGAAATACATTATTATTAAAACGTAAAAAATAAATGTTTAATTTTTGTTTAAAATGTCTAAAAAGACGCATCATAGCTTAATAAGATACAAGCATCATAGTTACCATTTTGGCTTATCTAGATATTGAGATCAGATGAATACTGTGAAAAAAACAAACATGCGAATTTGGATTCAGTTTAATTTTGCTATTAGGTGATAGCATTTTAATGCATCATAAAATTATACTAACAAGGTATTTGGTTAACTATTTTGCTTTTAGGAAAAGGGTAGGTAATGTACGAAATCTCATGATTTTTATATGAAACGGTTACCACCCCGGATTTTTTACATCACATATCTAATTAATATTTGACACTTAATATCAATATCCGATAAACTAATAAAAAAAACGAGTTTATTAATTATGTCCAGATAAAGCTAGTTTTATTGGACTATTGGGGGCGATTCGGCAATTAACTTAAATCTGTGACTTGCATAAAACCCGTAACTTTGTAACTTGACAGAAAAGTAATTAAAATAGTATGGTTCTACAAAGAGCTTTTTAGCGAAAACAATTTCTTGGATGTCGAAAGTAGCTAATGAAATCTCTGAGAACTTTATAAAGCTCTCGGCACATTATCATTGTATAATTGCAAGTATAATTGGCAATGTCAAAATAGTTCCACTCCGAATCCGCAAAACCACTGCTTCTAGCTTCTAATTAGATGGTAGGTTTAACTTTAAAGATCTACATTAACGTCAGGTATAATTCTGTCGCTAATAGCCACGTAAAACAAAAACTGGACTGATTGTACTCAAAATCACAACAATTTACACAAGAATTTACCCGAGCAAAATACAAGTTTATTAGACAGTGAATGAATGAATAGTACAATAGGCATTACGTTAAGAGATACAGAATCAAACAAAAATAGCTTGAATCACGTTGTATTAGGGTTTACGTGAATTCAAAAGGAGTTTTCTTGATTGTAGCTGTAGTCAATGGGTGTTGGGGTGTTGAGAAAAGCGTATAGGCGAGAGCGCAAGCGGCGCGTGCAAGACGGATCGAGGCAATATTTTACGTAACCGCTATTATCGTTATTTTGGAATCATCGCCATTCGGAAAAAAATGTTTCGGTTTGAATTGCGTCTTTATTTCCGAGAACAATACTAACGAAATGTGTATTAGGAACTTGAAATTGAAAAATCTTCTATTCAAATAAACTTAACAATTAAGTGCTATTGAATTGGGATGATGGCTAATGAATAAAAGAAGGAAATACCTACTAATAAAAACCGTAAACATATTAAACTTCTAGAGTAGCTTGTATATCTCTTGGTTTTATATATTGCGTATTATTTGTTTTATGACCCTTCAAAGTTGGGTGGACAAGTCCATTTCAAAAGTATAAAATTTATTAAAATAAATAATAGGTACATTTAATTTTAGTCCATAAAATGTATAGTAAATTTGTCTAGGAAACCATTTTGATAAACACAGTATTTAATATAGCTGCCGAACAAATTTCCTACGCGTTGCATACAAACTATTCAAGCGTGACGTCATAACTAAGTAGCCGTTAGTATGGAGCGTTTTTGGGTGAGTCCGATTTGTGTGCATTTTAAACTGTGATATCTCGGGCAGTTAGTTTTCATGCTAGCGAAATAATTATTTTACAAATGTTTCTTTTTCTTGAGAGTTAATTTATGTAAATAAGGTAATTTATGTACTATACCTCGTATAGTATAAAGGTGTTTGAATGGCAGCCTTATAAAGCCGAATATGATAGGGACTATCAAACTGAACAACTTTTACTATGGGACCAGACCAACAGCTGTTTCATACAAAAAATAATAATGAAAATAACAAAATGTATGAAAAGCTGATTTTTGACGAGATTTCAGAGTAAAAGGTCCCATACTAAAAGTTGTTCAATTTGATGGTCCCTATCTACCATATTCGGTTCTTAAAACACCCTGTATAAGAAAATGTCCCGTTAATTATTTTATAAAATAATTGCTTGTGCAGCAGTCCTTCTCATTTTGCTTTACACTGGTGCCGGTGCAATGCAGCTATAAGACCACACGCTTAATCAGTTCCATCTGGCACCTGGTTATGAGTGCTGTGGGCAGAGTAAGTATAGCACAGACTATATACTTAAGACTGAACAATATTTTCTCTATATATTTTTTTAAATGCTAGCCTTGAAAAGTCTTGGTAGCTAAATTACATTGTTTTATATATTGACTTCAGTTACAGAGCTCGGAAAAATCCAACCTCTGAAATCTTAAAAGTGTGTTGAGAAAAGCGCACAACATCTTTCAGCCAAAACAGGTGCTGAAACGTCTCGGGAAATGGAAAATTCCTGTACTGTTTATGCTCATTGGATTATTAATGATTATGCAAACATTTATGTAAATAAAACAAAAAAAAATCAACTTTGCTGTCCTTTAGAAGAAGTCAAATGTCCTGAAGAGAACCCTCCCATATGGGTTTCAATGTAGAGGTGCAGGTGTAGAGGTAAAATTGTAAAACCAGCGCTGTTACTTATCCTCCTTATTTGATACAATCAGGCGCCACTTGGCGGAAGTCCCAAACCATTATACCAACACCAAATATCATTCGGTGTTGGTTTACGCACGATCTAACTCCTGAGGATAATCCGGGTTGTGGCGAAACACGTGTAAAGTAGTCTAATTGGTGAAGGTGCAAAGTGTGTTGCTGTCTAGCCAAATGCAGGTATTGTGCAATGTGCACTGATATTTTGTGGTGTGCATGTGCTTTTTTTTGCGGACGGGCGGATGGTGCATCTTGTATATATTTTTTGCGGAAGTACATATTTCTTTTTTCACAACTTATCCTTCTTTAAATAATATGAAGTTCAAAGCATTTGAAGGAAAAAATGATTGGACAAGCTCCTAAGATTTTTGCATCTGCATGATATTGGTCTGTGGTGATAATTGCGGTTGTTAATTGATTTGGAAGCAAGCCGTGAAGGTGCAGCTGGATGTAGGTCGCCGCTTCAGATCCGATTAGTCGAGAAAAATAATAAAGCTCATATCAGACGACGCTCGGCCGAGCTCGAGGGCCTGACGACAATAATGCGCAACAAGCGGAATTTAGAGCGATTTTTGACGTACCGTTTTAGGACCCTATTTTTGAAAGGCGTTGAGCGGCTGTTAACTATTATTAACTATGGGTCTTTGGTCGGAAAATAAATTATTTTTATTTTATTTTATTTTTATTTTATTATTAATTTTAATTCAAAAATAAGGCCCGTGCTTTTGTGGCAATAATTTTTCCAAGTGACTCTTTAGGCTCTAACACTTAAACGGAATCTATAGGCAAGGCTATAATATCATACCCATACTCCAAGTAATTTTAAGTACACTACATACTGTGAGTACCAAGCCTCCACTAGCATTGCAACGAAATAACTATGTTAATTAAAAGTTTTTTCATGATTGGCGGCGCTAGTGGACGCACGATGCACCCTTAACGAGAACTCGCCTAAGTTATAACTACAAAAAAAGAAACGCAAATAAGCTACTATACCTACGTATTTTGTTGAGTCAGCATGTTCAGTTGGAAGCCTTTTTTTGGATCTAATATGAAGAATCTAGAAAATTGAGGCATTTGTCTATCCTCTATGTGAAGTTTACGCTCTTCGCTCAGCTTATTACTGAGTCCGAGTCGTGGCTTCTAGTTATAAGGAGGTGTGCTCGACTTCTAAGTAATTAAAACCTATTGCTGAATAGTCCAATGATTGGCTCAGATTTAATTTAGTTTTTTTTAAGAACGTGAATACTTGGCTTCGGTATAAATAAATATATAAATCCTTGCATTTACTTGTGTAGTTAAAATTTAATTAAGGGAAATTTTAACAATTTACTTATTATAAAGTGCTTATCAACGACTTATGCTGTAGTCAAAGTGTATTCTCTTTTCAAAGTAGAATTTAAATTCGCCGGAAATATTATTTTTATAAAAAAAAGCTTTACGAATTTCAAAATTCCTAGCTAAATAAATGTATAAGCTTAGATTATTTTATATGTCAAGATAGACAGTCGAAGCAACGAAAGCATCGAAATAGTACATTATGATATAAGTGCGGTACGTTGAAAATTACAGCCGAGGCGATATTGCTGGCCCGAGCCGTAGGCGAGGGCTACAAGAAAGCAGAGGCTGTAATTATCAAAGCGCACGTATGTCATACGACGTTTTATAACATATTTGCGAGGAAATAAATAAAACTCGGACTTTGCACCTTTGCTTGTTTTCCATATGATTAAATTTTGATACGCTTGTAAGTATCTTATCGGTCAATTTTTCGGGCAAAAGGCTTAGAGTAGCCCTTTTCGCTGCCTCTGAGACTTCTGGCGGTGTTGAATTAATAAATTCATCAGTACTTGACGACATTTTCAAATAAAAACAATACAGCAAAAAAAAATTAAATTAGCAATGCGCGCGCATCAGCGCTTTTTTTAAGGCAAAGGCATAAAAACAGCCAGTATTACTAATAAAGTAAATTAATATTTTTGTGTTTTTGTTATAGATAAATGGTTGTAATTTATTGTCAACATTAATTAAATTGAATAATTAAATGTTTATTTATTATATTTTATCTCCCAAAGTTAATTTTATCCATAAAATGTTGACCTCTTTTCTGACATAAAAACTCTTTGCTACGATTTAAAAAAGTACCGTTCGTTTTAGACGAAGTATGATAAACCATGCGGTAATGTAAAGTAAAACGCACGGTTTATCAAGGAAACCGTGCGTTTTACTTTACATTACCGCACAAGTTCGTAATGAGATACAATACGATATTGAAATTGATGTAATAAGAGACCCTTTACGAGCAAATATGTTATAAAAAATATTACCCAACAGTTGGGTGACCAAAACACGCACACATTGTCAGTAGTGTGACCCGGCCATAGTTTTTATTACAATACTCTTTGGACGCGATGATGCTAAAATGCACACCAACTTAAAAAAGTTGGCCTGTTTTGTTTAGTACGTCAAAAGCGTAAGACTCTATCTAGACATATAAATAATCGAAGTGTATAAGTTAAAACCGTCCTAACCAAGTTAAAACCATTTCAACCCATATGCAGTTTATTTTTTGCCGGAAAACGAGGGAGCGTACGAATTAATTGCACGCGCCATTCGCTATCTTTTTGTTGCCAGTTTTGTTGGAAAACTATTCGTCGATTGTTTGTTGGAACTGGCAATCATGATTAAGCCGTTCGGCTTCAAAAAGATGTCTCTGTTGTTTTTACAAGGAAGTTATCACAAAATATGTAGGTACCTACGTTGAATTTCAAGCGCTTTTTTCAAAATTATGATTATACTAGCGGCCGCACGCGGTTTCACCCGCGTGGTTCCCGTTCCCGTAAGGATATCGGGATAAAAAGTATTTTATGTTTTAATCTAGGCTATTTTCTATCTGTGTGCCAAATTCCAACCAAATCCGTTCAGTAGTTTTTGCGTGATTGAGGAACAAACATCCAAACCCACAAACTTTGACATTTATAATATTAGTTGGATTTATTATTAACACAAGTTGAAGACTGACTATAAAATTATTTGAATTCAATTTAGTTCACGGAGTACCAATTGTGTAAGGATTAAAAATGGAACATTTTATTTAACCGTAGATACTATTTCTGTCATATCGTCGCGATAGAAAACAAAAATATCATCCAAGGGTATAAAACCGGCCTCGGCTCGTTGTGGCAGGCATACACAATAGTATTGTCAGCATTATGCTTGTATTATTGTTCGCGGCGCTCCCGTTAAAATGGGCCGCTGCGCTATTGCGTTTTAAACCAACTGTTTGTTTGCTGGACTGCGCTTATTGTAGCCGATGTTTGAAAAAAAAACTAAGAGTGGTATTGAAAAAAAGAAGGTTTTATGTAGGTATATTCTTACTCACTTTTGAAACTTATAATAATAAGTAAAAAGGTTTTAAGAAGTTTGGAACTTTGGCTCCGCGCAGACAGGAAAAGCGCGGGGTTGAGCGTTCAACCCGCGTACATTCGGTTCGGGGTTCTAGTACTTAAAGCACACACGAAAAAAGTGCGTTTCATTTTAGCTGCTAAAGTTGTATGTGAATCGGCATTTCAATTTCCAAAGACGAGGCGTTATTATTACGGAGTCTAAAGTAGTTCAATAAAAAAAGAAAATGTTACAGTGCATCCAATTAACACTGAGCGAGTTAAAAGAAGAGAATTAAGGCTCCGCGCAGACGGAAAGCGTTCGGAGTTCAGCGTTCAACTCGCGTTCATTCGGTCAGAGTTACAGCAGGAGAAAGTCAATTAAAATATTATACTAAATATAAAAACTTAAAAATATCAATTAAAATATATTCCATTTAAGCACCAAAAGTTGTACGTGAACCATGGAAGGAACTTGACAGTTCAATTTCCGAAGACGAGACATTACTTGTATGGAGTCTAAATTGTCCAATAAAAACAAAGAAAATATTGCAGTTGTTAGGCTCAAAAGACCGATTTCGGTCTTTGAGCGAAAAAAACGCTCACAGCGCGTTCTGGTCACTGCCAAAATGCCACTACTCGAAATTTGTGTCATGGCTCTTATAAAAAACCCAGAACGCGTTGTGGTAATCATAGAAATACCACAAAGCGAAATTCGCGTCGTGGTCAACATATAAAACGACCACAACGCGTTGTGGGAAAGAAAAAAGCCATGACGCGTTGTGAGCACTAGTTGGTGCAACCATAACACGACGGACAGGTCGTAATTGTCGGAAAGCGTACAACAATGTATTAAAACATCGGTTAACTAGTTAATGATTTTCCTGTTAATTTCGAAGAGCTATTATAAAAAATTTTAAAGTTCCGAATTATTTTACGAAAGTAAATTGTAGTTTCTGATGACTCTAATACTAATAAGATACTAGATAACTACAATTTAATTGAAATAATTTGAAAATTTAATTTTTTTGTTACTATAGATTTATTTTAAAATCAACATAATAAGGATTGTTGAAAACAAAGTATGAGTCATCAGAAACTACAATTTACTTTATTGACGGCGCCGGCGCCGGCGCCGTCTTGCTTTACTGGACAATAGAACTCAAGAACGTAATTCTATGTCCTCTGTACTGTCTGACCGTCTATTTGCTGTCTGCGCGGCGTTATAAAGTTACAAACGTTACAAAGAACGCGGAACGCAGAACTCGAACGGCTGAACCATAAATACACTTATATAATTTAAAGGCTGAACTCTTTCTGTCTGCGCGGGGCCTTAGCACCCGATGATAATGATAACATATAAAAACTCATTTGTTTTAATGCTATGTAAATACACGTTCTTCGATATATCTTTTTTAAATAAAAGAAAAAAACATTCTGGCATAAGAATTTAAAAAGAAAATACATTTCAAATGTGGAAATGGACTTTTGAAATCAGAATGAGTACACTTCTTGGTTATTTTTTGCGGGGATACAAAAAGTACAAAAGTGGACCTCACCTCACTTAGCTCACTGGAACTCGAGGGAAGAAAAAAGCTTCGTTCGTGATTATTTTTCTTCCGGCGAATCGTAGGCTTCTAGATGTTTTTATTAGTGACGGAAACATTGCTAGCCTCTGCCAGCAGTCGGGAATCTACCTTTATTGAACGCTTTTTTTAAGGATTTGGAACATTCAATCTTCGATCATCTATAAGTTTGATGATTGAATAATTATACCTATTTCACATCTTAACCACTGAACCGATCATCATTAAATTTTACAAACACGTTGTCAGGGGTACAAAGAAGGACATATGTTAGGTACCTTTCATCCCGAAAAAAGTATTGTTCTCGAGGGATAGCAAAAAAACTTTCCACGCAGACGAAGTCGCGGGCGGCCGCTAGTGTTAACTAAATCTAAGCGTTAACTTTTCTTCGAATCAAATTAACGAGACTGATTCGGATCAGAGAATGAATTATGAATTTCTATACAATATGTGTGCTGAGGAAGATTCTGGGACGGGTAAGAGCAGACGATGGAAGCTGGAGAATGAGGAAGAACCGTGAGATAGAGGAACTAGTGGCGACCTCCAATATATTGGGAGAATCTAAAGCGCACAGGTTGCGGTGGCTCGGACACGTTGAGCGAATGGGGGAAGATCGGGCGACGAAGCGTGCTTGCCTGGGTGTGCCCAGCGGACGAAGACCAGTTGGCCGACCCAAGTACCGCTGGATGGATTAAGTCGCCAAGGACCTGCGCGAACTCCTGGAGACTAGCGACTGGCAAGAGATAGCGCAAGACAGGGAGCAGTAGTGGCGTCACCTTGTGTCGGAGGCCAAGACTGACTTCGGGTCGCTGAGCCATCGCAGTAAGTAAGTATACAATATGTAACAAAAACCCTGTCAGATACTGAAACAGGTGATAGTGTTGCTAGAACTGAACAACATTCTCCAAGGAACATAGGTCGAAAAACAGGATTTTAAATGTCAAATGAAAATGAGTAGTAAAGAGTGCTCGACGCCAGCCCAAAGATTTAAAAATAGGGCACCAGTATACTGGAGCCTTATTTTTAAAACCTTGGTTTACTTTCTTTCTACCCGTGTGATTTCGCAAGTTCGTTTTTGTTCGATCCGAGTGTCGCTCATTTGTTTCGTGAAGCACGAAACCTTATGTTTTGGGGAGGTCATCATTATTCTGATTCGCGCACCCTACTTAGGGTTGCCATGCCATTCACCATTCATTACAATTCCATATCATCGGGACGGACGCTTTGTTAAGAGTAAAAGTACCTTTCATCCCGAATAAAAGTTATGTTCCCGAAGGATAGCAAAAAACTTTCCACGCAGACGAAGTCGCGGGCGGAAGCTAGTTTCTTATAGATTAAGATAAAATGCAACGCAGTGTATTATATTAGATATTGTCAAATATAGGTGATCATAATGATGATGATGAATGATGATGAAAAAACCACTAAGGTCATTGCGCCAGATGACAAATAAGTTAATATTTTTAAAAGAAAACAAATTGGGAAAATGTACCATAATTTAATTTGTTTTATCATTATTTTGAAACTCTTAGCTCGTCATTTGACACACATACCTACTAAAGATAATTATGGGTCAATATTACAGAAAACACCATTTCCGTTGTAGGTGTTTCCAGTTCCGTTGGTGGATGTTAGGATATTTTTATCATCATCATAGACCTGAAAACTCAACAACCGTGAAAAGCATCGGTAGGGTGGCAGCCCCTCGAGGGGACGGTTCAAGGGCGTCTCGATAAAGCTCTCTAGGACATCAATTGCTGTTTGTTTTGGTTATAATTGTACGCCGTGCCGTAAAGTTCTCTATAGAGAACCGAATAAATATTTATTGATATTATTTGTGTCAATGTGCATTGCAGTTTCTTTTTACATAGAACTTTCGAAGTTTCTTGGGCCGCGGTTTCGATGCACACAAAAAAAAATATAAAGTCTTGTGTTCTAGACAGTCGGCCGTTTTCGAAAACTTTCCAGTCATTTGTTTTGTTGCGCTAGGAGCTCTGCTGCTACAGTATATGACTACTGGAATAATGGCACCATCATCCAGGTTTTAACTAAGTACACAAACACATTTAAACCAGGAAAAAAACGCAAACAAAAATAGTTAGTTTTTATATTTTCAGAATTTTATTTAATAGTTATTTCGTTGTAATGATTTTTTCTTGATTGGCAGCGCGCTCGAGTGGACGCGCGATGCACCTTTAAGGATATTTATGTGACTTAAAATGTTGGGTTCCTAACCTAATGGTTAAATATTATACCTTTGTTTAGTTAATTTCGGTACCGCATCTCATTCTTGTTCTATATAAATACTTTTCAACGTTACGATATTTGACGAGAATAAATCATTTTTACTGCGATAATAGGCAGTGAAATGGGCCAATTTCCCCAGTCATTAGAAGCATGGTTACGTGCCATATGCTTATTCGTGAGCGTTTATTGGCTCGTAAGTAAGGGTTGACCCAGCGACGCGGTGGCCGAGTCACAGGCGGTAGCGAGTTATAAATATAATAAAAATAAAAAAGTGAAATACATTCTAATAAGTTAAAAACTAAATCAATTAACCCACTAAGTAATACCCCAACGCAAAAAGGAACATACTGCCGTTTTATTTTCCTGCATCTAATGACCCCTGACGTCACGAGTGTCACGACCAACTAAAAATACAACAGCAGTATGTTCCTATTTGCGTTGGGGTATTACTTAGTGAGTTAATTGATTTAGTTTTTAACTTATTAGAATGTTTTTCACTTTTATTATTTTTAACAATAATAAATAGTAGATTGTACAACAAGTGCATAAAACGCATCATTTTACCCGAGACGTATATAATATCCACCCGAGCCGCAGGCGAGTGTGGATAGTCAAGTCGAGGGTAAAATGGGTTTTATGTACGAGTTATACACTCTGCTTTTCACTTCGATTGTGAGGAAATTAAACAACAATAATGTAAAAATCTAAAAAAAAATATTTCTTAAAGTTTTGTGACAAATTCTATATTTTTGGAATGGGCTCATCAAGACCTTTCATTTGATACCCATATTCAAAAAATGAAAAAAAAAAAGTTTTTTCTTAATTTTTTTGTGACAAAATATCTATTATTGGAATGTGCTCATCATGGCCTTTCATTTGATACCCATATTCAAAAATTGAAAAAAATACTCTTTTTTTATTAAAAAAATATAATTTTGGAATGTGCTCATCAAGGCCTTTCATTTGATACCCATATCAAAAATTAAAAAAAAAAAATTTTTATCAAAGTCTTTCAATAAAATTGATACCCATTTTCAAAAATAAAAAAGTATTAAGTATAACACAACAAAAAATGAAGAAACAATGAAATAACAAGTTAATTTAACGTAGTAAAATTGCGTGTGTGTCCCTGTTTACCTGACGACCTTTGTCTTAAAGTCTGAGACTTAGACGAAGATTTTACTTTATGCACTAGAGCATAAAAAGCGATTTTATGCAGCCTATACCCAACATAAAGACGAACTTTACGAGCATGAGAAGTGAAAATATATTTTAAATGACGAATAAAAAAATGAATGATGATTAATTTTTATTGCAGATGTCCTACTGATTCGTAATTTTATGTTGTAATACCCGGTGTATTATGAAACGTGAACAATATAATGTTAGCGACAGTTTAGTATAAATAATGATATTTATCGCTAAATTTCAAGAATTCTTGGTACAGAGAGGGCAATGACGTTTATGCAAGTTTATCTGGCGCGGACTAAAAAGAACTAACATTAGGTAAAAGAGAATTATATCAAAAAAATATAGGTTACATTATAGATGAAAATAACATATGGTTAATAGTTGGTTTCAGAACCTAATAAGTACACGTCTACTCAAATTTTGTTAAACAGCTCGTGATCATAAATGCCCAAAAACTATGTAGTCAAAAGGCTTAACAAAATTATAGTTGTGTAATTAATAAATAAATCAAGGTAGAAAATCAAAAAATAATGATAATTTATTTAAGAAAAGTAACGATTCGTCTTTTAAATAAAACCATATTGAGGAAAATATGATAAGCAAAAGTTTCTTGTATTAATAATATAATTAGTTATTATAAATACTTAGTTTGAAAAGTTTGAAACGCTTAGCATAAGTAGGTAATGCTAAGCGCTTGTAATTTACACCGAGCCTCCAGAATTGGGGCTGTTTCCTGATTTATTAGTAAGCACACCAAGTGAAACGTAATTTTAGGTATTTTATTTTAAATTATATATTTTATATATTTTTTATACTCGTGTTGGATACGGGTTCGTTATTTTATGTGAGTGATAGTGGGTTCACTCTTTTGGGATCTAATCACTTTCCGCTCGCATCAAAAAGCGATTTTGCTGGGAGTTGTATCACACGAAACACGCCCTTTTTGTGCTAGAGATACATTTCTTTACCGTGCTAGAGAGGTGAAAAAGTAATTTATTCGATAACTCGCACCTCAATGTATCGCCCGCAGAAACTGATTTACAGGCTGATATTGGACTGGAAACGAGTAACGCAATCGATAGTCGAGTCGTTATGAGAGCCAATAACTCATCTGAGTTGCAATTGCGACTCGTCAACGGCTGCGAGAATAATGTTTTTGTTTACATTTGAAAAAAGTAAGTAGTATCAATTCAACCAGTATAGTAGAAATATTTTTCAATGTTCACTCTGTTATATGAATTATACAGGGTTATTTGTAAATCACCAACAACTTCGCAGGAGTAGATTACTGGCATCATAATCAACAACATTTGTTCTTTAACTTTTCCGAAAACAGCCAAAAAATTCAGATTTTTCAAACAAAACTCAATCAGCTGTTCGGTCATTTGTATTGAAAGTCGAATATTTTTTGTCTGTTTTCGGAAAAGTCGTAGAACAAATGTTGTTGTTTTTGATGTTAGTAATCTACTCCTGCGAGGTTGTTGGTGTTTTACAAACAGAGATGTGCAAAATACTTTATTAAAAGTATTTAAATATAAAATACAAATACTTGGCTATTTTTTGTATTTCAAATAAAAATACAAAATAGTTTTCAAAAAAAGTATTTAAATACAAAATACAAAATACGTATTTTCAAAATACTTTTTTCAAATAAAATACCTTTTTTCGTATTTTATTTTTTATCATTGTTATTATTTTTATTAACAGTTACAAGTGTACTACCACACTAGGGAACGTACCCATACTACGTGACCTATATTTTACCATTTTTGACCCCCCTCCCCCCCCTTGGTGTCCACCCGTAGTATATGCCAAGACCCCCCCCCCCCCCCCCCTCCCCCCTGGTTTTCACGTAGTATTTCATAGATAATGGTTTTACATCACTTTCAAAGGAAATCTAAAAAAAATTTGCTCATTTTTGTCTTTTCATTAGTAAGGCGCTTGCCACGTAATGCCAAGAGAGTGTATTATACTTTTACATACAATCACAAGTGAAAAAATGTATCAAGAAGAAAAAAAATTTCGCTGCGTGCCATATTTGAATACAACTTGAAAAAAAAGAACCAGATTTCCATTGACAATATTGACTACGTGACAAAACATAGGGCCCCCTCCCCCCCCCTGTGACCAAGCGTGGTATTTTAAAGACCCCCCTCCCCCCCCCCCCTTAACGGGTCACGTAGTATGGGTACGTTCCCCTAGGTACTACACAGTCCATAATAATTAATTAGAAGACGTTATCTTTATCTTTTGCAATAAACAAAAAACACAAAGTTTCAAAAAGCGTTATAAATGTTTATACAGTGCCTTTGGTCTTGAACTAACGATAATTTAAAGGCGTGAAATATACCTAATTTTATTGACAAAAACATCCACATGTTGGGGTCTATCCCCACTCCTGTTGGAATGGCCGCCATATTAAATTTGACTTTTTTTTAGATGACCTTGCGGAAAAATATAAATTTCTCCGGATTTAGAAGTCCTAGAGTTATAACAAAAATACTGTTCGAAAGCTAATAATACCACCTATCAACTTAAAAAAATAATGTGTGAACTTTCAACTCAAATATGACATAAAAAATTACTGAAGTAAAATTTTATACGAAATTTGTGTACTTTTTTTGAGTTTTTATTACATTTCTCAAAAACTAGGACATTTGCATTATTCAAATACACAGGGATATTATCTACAAAACGACTTCAAAATTTATTGCTCTACGTTGCATTTTTTGAGAGTTATTTTTGTTTGAATTATGACCCTTAAAATGGCGGCCATTCCAACAGGAGTGGGGATAGACCCCAACATGTGGGTGTTTGTGTCGATAAAATTAGGTACATATATTGTTATGAAAACAACTGCCTCCCTCATGCCTAATACATAACATAAGAAAACAAAGAGCATGACCGTGGCCGACACTAGATTATTTCATGAACTTTCTTCTAAAGTAAAGTAAAAAATACAGTTTCCAAAAAACAACGCAATTAGACAATGCAACTGTTCCACTCTGTTCCCTTGACCTGTGGCCCGATTTTTAATAAAGTATGATACCGAAATGAAACTTGTTTCCAAATATAGATATTATCAATATCATTCGGGTTGTCTTTTTTCAACAGACTTCAAAAAAGGAGGAGGTTCTCAATTCGATTGTATTTTTTTATAGTTGTTCGCGCGTATCTTCGATATTTATAGACCGATTTTGGTGGTTCTTTTTTGTTTGATTGAGTTTTCTTGCGAGATGGTCCCAATTTTTATTATTTTTTTAAACGTTCCAGTACTTTTCAAATAATCCTAAAAATACTATGATTTTGCGTTAACTACCGTGACGACTTGGTTATTATGAACCGATTTTTTGTTGGAAAAGGGATACCCTTAAGTGTCCTTGACATTGGACCTTGGACTTCGAAGATATTCAAGGGAACTCTTCAAACTCAAATAGGATATGTATAGTGATTGTGATATTGGTAGATTTGTGACAATCCAAAACAAATCAAGTTATGGTCTGCGACGTTCTGGAATAGACTTGGACTACAAAACCACAACAATAAATTAAGAAATTGAGTTATGGGCATTTTGAAAATATATAAAATTAAAAATATTACATGCTTAGACACTTACCACAAAAAAGTTAAAAATAAAAAAGCTTCTTTAAAAAAGAAATACCTTCAAAAACCTAAAAATAAAAACAAAAACAGCTTCACATAGCTCTAAAAGGCAAGAAATAATATTAAAATCACCAATACGCATATCTATTTTAATAAAAAATAACGTCTAATGAAGTCGGATGGGGATTTTAGAATAAAAAAAGTTTTCCTCCATCGAGCCCCAACCGACTTCAATAGACTTTTTTTATTAAAATTTATATGCGTATTTGTGATTACAATATTATTTCATGGTTTTTAGAGCTATTTTTAACGATTTTTGTTTTTATTTTTAGGTTTTTGAAGGAGGTTATAACTTTTTTTCACTGGGATACATTTTTTTGGTGCCATATTATAAGTCAACCCTAATGATAATAATATCTAGAGAAAGAAAATTTTAAATTTGTCGCGGGTTTGAGATGACACGACTCGTTGTCCAGACTTTATACTTGGAAACAAGTTTCGTTTCTGTACCATACTTTTTTTTTAAATTGGGCCAAAAACGGCAGACTAATTTTTACAAACACTCTAACTTGGGATCTTTGTAGCTTCAAAAAATATTAGTGTTAAAACTGGTCAAATAAATAAAATATGGTATAAAATAACTTCATATTAATTCACCGATTTTTAACACTAGCATTTGTTCAAAGAGATCATCCTTAATTGGGTATAATTACGCAGATCGGCATACGTGGCCCACGTCTGCCTAGTGTAGAACTCTTTAGCGATTAGTCTGCTGAAATGCACCCATTAGAACCCATTGGTATAGATAGAAATTAAACGAAGTGTCATGACAAATTACCGAGCTCTGTAATTAGTTGTTTTGTTTTGTTTGACATTTACATGACATACTATACCACAGAATACATATACCAATGCACAGAAAAAGTAATTTGTATTTTAAAAATACTAAGTACCTCATAAAAAGTATTTCAAATAAAATACAAAATACATTTTGAAAAAAAGTATTTTAAATACAAAATACAAATACGTATTTTGTATTTTGTATTTGTATTTTAAATACATGTATTTCAAATAATTCACATCTCTGTTTACAAATAACCCTGTATAAGCATATACTTAAAAAAATTCATACAGGGTCATTTTGAACTTACCATCCAAATTTTGAGGATGTGTTCAGTCCATAAAACTAAACAACTTTCTCTAAGGAACACATGGTCAAATATGTAAAATAAAAATCAACTATCCATACAAATCAAAGAGATCACGTGATCAATTTAGTATGGGTGGCCAAAACTTTCTGGCGAAATTTGACACATGTTTCTTTGAGAAAGTTGTTTAGTTTCATGGACACATTCTTAAAATTTGGATGGTAAGTTCAAAATGACCCGATATAATATAAGATATTACAAAAAACCCCTAAAGCCAAAATATGGTAGATAGGGAGCATCAAACTGAACAACTTTTACTATGAGACCAACTCTGAAATCATAAAAAAACAGCTACTTCATACAAAAATTAATAGCGAAAATATCAAAATGTATGAAACAGTCTCTTTTTCGCGATTTAAGAGTTAGTCCCATAGTAAAAGTTGTTCAGTTTGATGGTCTCTATCTACCATATTCGGCTTCCATAGTCGCCATTGAAGCCTATGTTAAACTTGCCCTAACTACTATTGACATAGCAGTGCTTTCTTTAGCTCTAATTAATACCTAACAGAAAATTGAAAACTGATTTACATTTTACCTTAGTCCTGTTTATGTATCAACAGTACTAAGGTAGTTTTGCTTAGCCAGTGTACTTTCAAAGAGTTCTCGTTCTGCTGTATGTATATTCTATGAGCAAACTTTCTCCATTAAACTTGAATGCGTGCAACTTTGTACCGCTTGAATTACCCTGAATAGGCTTTGTCGTCCGCAGAATGGTACCTACTCCTGTTGTGGGATATGCATGTCGGCCTGCACGTAAATACTTGAATACTTCATGTTCTTGATGTTCTTTTCTTATGCTACGTGGACTGAGGAGTCAGACATTTTGGAAAAACTGCTTAAATAGAAGCTTATAGGCAGCTAGTACGATTTCCTCTTTTTAAGTATTCTAGAACAGTATGTGTATTCTTTAAATATAGTATTCTGTAAGAATTATTAAATATAGCTGAAAGAAACTTAATAGCGAGGAAGTAAGGTATTTAATTTTTAAAGAAAGTATCACTATTTGATGTAAATTACACCACAAGTTTATGTCAAATTAGTCAAATACTCTTCTGGACATCGCTTCTGAATTTGTGAAGATTTGTGCACAAATCTACATAGCAGAATAATGAAAAATTATTTAAAACTTTACTGTCAAGTCTACCAATAATTATTTAAGATTAGTCTTCATGCCTCTCATCTATAAGGCCGCTATAGTCTGTACTGAAAATTTGGTCCAAAACGTCCTGTGAGATAGTGAAGTTCAGGTTACCGCTGGTCGGCGTCTGAGCATCAGTTATAAGTGTCACTGATGGAGTAGTTGGTCTTAGTGTGGCTTCAGTAATAGACGTTGTTGTTGATGTTGTTAAAGGAGACGGTGTAGTTGGTCTTGGTGGTGAATCTGTTATTGGTGACGACGTTGGTATGGTTGAAAGTGTTAGAGTTGGTTTTGGTGTGGCGTTGGTAGCTGGCCTTAAAGTTACGCCACCTACTGGACAGCGGGAGAATCTTGTAACTTCCACATCTGAAAAATGCGAAATTGTTTATTGAGTTTGATTACACTAAAGATAAAAAAATATTTCTTTGACTTTGATACTGTCAGTGCAATAAAAATAATCTAACTTTGCGAGAAATCTTTTTTTATTCTCTTTTTTTAGGCTTATTTTGACACCTTGTTTTTCACAGTTAAATATTTTTTTCTTCTGACCATGAATTTAAATAATTTATACCGACATAATTAGCTAACTAAAAAAGTTATTAAGTAATGCTCAAAGCTAAAATAATAATCTGGTATAAAACTGTTGAAAGAAAAAACTACTTACTGATTCCACATATCTTGACACACTCCAGATGGCTGGGGTTGTTGTATGTCACTCCGTTACTGCCGCAGACTGGATTGTACTCCGTGGTGATGGGACAATTAGCCATACACGCTCGTATGGTCTCCATGGATGGTGTCACAGGAGCTGATGTGGTGGCGGAAGGAGGACTTGTAGTTAATCCACCGTTTGTGGGACATTTGGAATTTCTTGATAATGTCACATCTGGAAATTTAATAATATAATAGTTATTTATGCAACTTTACTATAATGAGGGGTATTAAAACACAAATGTAGGTTTATCACATGAGTGTTTTAATACCTAATTATGTACAGTTGCATACAAGACTTGATCTACACCCATTTTTTATTTTTTTTTGGGAAACAAACAATATTTTAATACATATGGATTAAAAACACCCATGATATTTATCTACACCCTTGATATGTGTCCTCTATAAAGGTTTTGACTTTGATATTGTTTTTGACTTCCTCCTGAAAAAAAGAAAGTTTTGACATTTTGTATTGAAACTTTTTTTAATACCATGTTGTGGTTGTGGCCACTGACCTGCATATAAAAAATTTTTCATGTCAGTGGGTTGTGGCAGGTGGTGGCAAAGGTATAATCTCCATTATGCTGTTACTTTTGTATATTTGTCACTGACCTGCATATGTTAAATAAAAAAAAAAATTCATGTCAGTGATATTTGTGAAGTCGAAGAGACTTTAAATTTTTTAATTTTTTTTCACGCAACCGAAAGTTCTGAAACTTTTTTCTATTACTAAGGGAGCTTATTCCTACCTATAAAAAAATATTCAGCCAATTTGATTTTTTTGGACATTCCCCATTAAGTAAGGATAGTATAGGTTCGTTTATAATCTAGTACATTTGCATTGAAAAACAGAAAACAAGGACGAAGAATTTCAGACAATAACACACCAAAAACTACACTATGTAAGACTAAATAGGATGGTTTCCAATTGCAACGCAAATCGAAGCAGACGACTTGGGTTCATGGATCCAAACTTTCAGAGAACCTGAATATCATAGTAGACGCCCACAACAGGGCTGTCAGAAAATACTCACCCACTCCACACGTTTTGGCGCATTCCAATCGACCCCGGTTGTCATAAGTCACACCGTCACTACCACACACAGGACTGAATTCACTGGTACTAGGACAGTTGACTATGCATGCTCTTATGATTTCGGAAGACGGTGTCACTGAAGCTTCAGTAGTTTTAGTTGCAGTACAATCATCACCGTTTATCTGGCATCTTCCAGGTTTACTTATAAATACATCTATAAAAATACATACGTGTTAAATACTATGTATTATATATAACAAAGTCTTTGATTGACTATACAGAAACATTAGATTTATTAACGATGAAAAACGGTTTACTTTGTCATCATCTCATCATCAGTGACGATTAGAAACTTTACTGAATTTCTTTAATAAGTTTGTTGTTGTTAGGTAGTTCGAAAACTTAAAAAGTGAGGACACTAAGATTATACATTTTGATAACTGATGCTGCTGATTTTTTTAAACTTTCTTTAGCTGAATCTACTAATATCGCTATTTATTGTCATTAATATAAGAGGAAATATATAGAAAAAGAGATATGTGACATACCGATTCCACAATCTCTAGCACATTTCAAGATGCTTGGGTTTTTATACGTCACACCATCAGAACCACATACTGGTTTTAATTCTTGGGTGATTCGACATTTTCTCACGCAGTACTCAAAATATAAAGATTTTGTATTTGGCACATTTATTGTTGTTGTTGATATTGTAGTTGATTTTACTGTTGTGGAAGAAACAGTTGAAGTTATTGTGGCTGTTGATGGCTGTCTGTGGAAAATTGATTGCTAAATTATATAATTTTAAGAATCAGATAAAAAAAGAATCACGAGAATGTGGTTATTACAATATAATATTGTGTTTTAGCTTCTTATCAATCAAGTCGGATCATAAAACTAAAGTGTGCCCTCAGATGCTCCTAGTTCCATCATTTATGTTTTGTTAAGGTCCAAAGATTACTTTCCTCGAAGATTAAAACCATTGCTCTCTTTTTGATTTATTTTTAAAAAGGAGCATACAAATAAATCAGAAGAACATTTACGTACCTTGAACCTACATTCGGAACACTGCCTCCTAAACGCGTTTCGGGTGGCGATGCACTACCTGTCGCTGCTGGTATACTAGGGACTCGAAAAGTAGGTCGCAAATTTTGCTGGAACGATGTTTGAAAATTGTGAAGAGGTTTGTTGGGCCAAAAACCATTATATCGGATCCCACCACCTTGGAAGCCATTCCATGATTCTGAAGCTATAACAGCTGCTAATTCTGTGAAGGAAAACAGAGATTCGTTTACAAAAATAGTAGCAAACAAATTAAAACAGCATTTTTGGTCATTGACGTTAGCTAAATTAGATAATAATAGAATAATTTTGACTTTATTAGTATTTAATGACATCATAACATTATTGACATTAGTAATTTTAGTCTAAGTTAGTTTTAAGTAGGCATGTGTTGTTTATTATTTGTCATCTTTTTAATGACTTTTTTTTATTAATTTTGTTTGACATTTAAGTTAACTCTTAGATTGACAGATGATAATTTGCTATTTTAATTATTTAAATATTACTGTACTTCAACTAATTTTATGTCTTAATATTAACTATAGCGTTTTGGGATAACGTGAGCATGTTCACCAATTGTTAATTAAATAATAATAATAATAATAGATGTGTCAACCAGAGCTATTTATACTTTGAAGGACCTAACTTATATTATGATAGTTGTTTGTACTAAGCAAAATTGTTGTCTAAACCAAGTCGGTTAATAAACAAAACAAAAATATAACGTTATCACTTATAATCCAAATTGTACGTAAAACTTTTAGAATTATAAGATTACTTCAAAGAATCTTTGCGGTATAATATGCAAATAGAGCGCGAGAATCACAACACACGTTTATGAAGTTAACTATATTTAAATAAAATATATGAAATGTAATATCTATCTGATTGCTGTTTTTGCCTAAAAGCTCTTTGTAATTTTGTCATAGTTGTTAAAGTGATTATTATGTATTCATGGAAATCATGCATTAATTATTATTTTAGTGAATATTGTTCCTAATTATAATTTTCCTTAATATTAATCACAGGAATGTGAAAATCAACCCGGAAATATAACAAGTAGACAATTAATTGTTTTGCTACCATGAGGAAAATGAACATAACAACTAAATTTTGCTTTACCAGAGATAAAAAATGTTAAGTACTCACCTAAAAGTAAAGTCCAGTGTATGTACATTGTTCTAAAACACTCACTTCATAATAACTACACAAACAAGTATTGTATGTACGTGTGTCTTGTTCTCTCTAAAGATTCAAAATGATAACTTTTGTCTCTGTAAAAGACTTGTCTTTCCAGGGAAAACTCGTTTTGTAAATACAATCAATTGTAATTATTTTTTAATTGATCTTCGAATTAAACATGTATTTGAAAAAGAGTTCAATTAAAATCAAAAAAGTTTTCATACTAAAGTTTTAACCACGCTAGTTTTTTACATTCTTTTTGGTTTTAACATCGTTTTAATGGTAATATCAACTGCATCTTGGAGTATAAGCTTTTTACGTAGACTGTAAAGCGACTTGAATATCTCGTAAAACCTGTATGTAACTATAATGATTCTCAACCAGTACTTTTTTACCTTATTACAATAAAAAGTAGAGTATTTTGCTGATTTTGTAAAGTATGCTGAAGGTGGTTGTCATACAGGCTAATTTTAATCGTGAAAATATTTAAACCAGTCAGTGACTTGGCCAAGATGAGGGGTCTTCCCTGCAAACAGGTTAAGATGCCTTTTACTAAAGGTTTTTATTTACTTTAATTTTATAGCAGTTTATATTACGAAACAAGAATATTTATCATAATAATGTAATCAAACAATGAAGTGACTAAAATTTTGGAGACTATTGCATAAGAAATATAACAGTTCCTATATCTTGAATGCTTAGAGATTTGGTTCACTCAAATCAAAGATATCTAGTTTGAGTTTAGGTCCATAGCGTACTCGTACGTAGCTTTTAAACTTTTTCATTAGAATTATATAGTGTAACATACTAGTATGACAGACAAACAAAAAGTAAATACATATTTTTTCTCAGCAAACAATAAAATAACTTAATTAAAAAACAGTAACGTTTATTGCTTTAGTAATTATCAAGTCAAACACAGTAACATACAAGAACATATACTCGTAGTATTCGTATACCTCAGACCAAGTTATTTATGTTGTAGGTACTATACATATATTTCATTTATATTCATAAATAAAAAATATCTCATTATCAAATTAATAAGACTTTTAGATCAAAATATTACTTAAGTACTATCCCCGCCAATTGGTAATGCGCCTGGCAGCCATGTTTTTAACCTAAAAGCGAAATACAATTGTATTTTTTTATATACCTAGACCCTATCTTATTAAAAATAATAATTCAATAATTAATTATTATATTATATATTATAATTTTCTTGTTTCATGATATTTTTAGTTACTGATGACGTTAACGTGTACGTTAATGTGACAAGGTTCCTGCGTATTAGCAATTGACGGAGATAGTAGGTACTATAAAGATTATCATATGTAATTTTATACTTTTTAGGGTTCCGTAGCCAAAATGGCAAAAAACGGAACCCTTATAGATTCGTCATGTCTGTCTGTCTGTCTGTCTGTCTGTCTGTCTGTCTGTCCGTATGTCACAGCCACTTTATTCCGAAAGTATTAAGACTACACAGTTGAAACTTGGTAGGTAGATGTATTCTGTTAACCGCTTAACGAATTTAATACAAAAATAAGAAAAATAAAAGATTAAGGGGGGGCTCCCCATACATGGAACTGAAACTGAAAAAAATTTTTTTCTTCAAACCAACACGTGTTGGGTGTCTATAGATAGGTCTTTAAAAATGACATTGAGGTTTCTAAGACAACTTTTTCTCAAAGTCGACCGTTTGAAAGATATTCACCGCCAAAGTGGTAAAATGTGTGTCCCCCCCCCTTTAACTTTTGAAATAAGAGAGTGAAAAATCTAAAAAAAATATATGCTGTAGATCTTAATAAACACTTTCAACCAAAATTGGTTTGAACGAGATATAGTAATTAGTTTTTGAGATATAGCACATTTTCCAAAACCGCAAATATAACTTTGTCATT
The DNA here is from genome assembly GCA_943789525.1 of Agriphila geniculea. NCBI lineage: Eukaryota > Metazoa > Arthropoda > Insecta > Lepidoptera > Crambidae > Agriphila > Agriphila geniculea. The sequence continues at coordinate 11,874,090 of OX038882.1, read as the reverse complement.
CATACCAACACTGTGAAAAACAAAGTTATTTTTGCAGACGAAAAATGATAGGTGGTATTAAATATAGTATGGTATAAGGTAACTACGGAACCCTATGGCGCGTGGCCCGACACGCACTTGGCCGGTTTTTATTACTTTAGTCAACAATGTTTGTGCATCTAAATAATAAACTAATGGTAGAATAAAATGTAAACACTTTTTGTTTTTCAGAATTTTATTATCTTTTCAGATCGTCAGTGTGGTTCTGATATGCATTATTCAACTCAGAGTTAGATATTATTTTAAATTACCGGAAAAAATAGTTCGTTGCTAACGGTCGTTGTAACGATATTCAAAACTTTTAAGCAGCTATTGTTTTTATTTTTGAAAATACACTAAACTTATAAGTACACTCACAAATCGCGTCAATCATCACATTTTTTATTTATTTTTTATTTTTACTACTTATAATTGTTTATTTTAGGCGGGCGCTGCTGTCGTTGAACTGGGGCAAGGCGCTGCCCTGAGGAGACTTACATCTGAAAAAAGTAAGAAATTAGCCTTTTAATAAAAATACAAACTGTAAGTAACTGATAAAATAATGTCTTTCATCTATGCATTGGAAACCGCGTACTTATTTCAATAATTTTTATTTAATTTGATAATATTGTTATACTTTCATGGCTCATGTTTATTTAAAAGTTATGTATCCTATTTTAAAACAACATAATTTAATTTTATTATTTGATCTATTGACAATTGCAAAATAAATAAGTATGTTGATTTAATTTTTACTAATCGAGCTACTTCTTTTTCCTAACAGTACTAACTACTAAGAAACCGTGGTAAGATTATTATGCTAGGATCGGGAAATTTAACCCGTCATGTATGTACGGGGAAATGTGACAAAATAGACATTTCATTGTTTTCCGGCCTTCCGGCCTACATATACGATACTACGTAGACGACAAGGTACGTGAGTCCCCCTTTCTAACATTTGTAAAACGTTGTCATGGCTTCGTTATACTGTCTGATTCTCTGATCTAAAAAATGATTGAAAATGTGCAAACGGCGCTCTTTCATATGATACCCCACATGCTCTAGTAGCCCCACTTCAAATTTATAAGACCCCTTTTCAGTCCCTGTTGTAAAAAAAGATTTTTATTTTTTCATTTATTTCTTATTTGCAAAATAGTTGGGTAAATGTCATCTAAAATTAATCCAAATTTCAAGTTGATACCATTAGTAGTTCTCGAGATATCCAGCTGTGACAGAGTCACACCAAAATTGATTGTTAACGAAAACTTATGTCAATCCATTCATCTTTCGAAAGCAAAGACGAATTGGCAAATGTTACTTGTCCTAGGCCTTCAGAGTCTTCTTATGGCTGAGTGTAACTTGCTCTTTGCTAAGTTTTATAAAGAAAAATTACTGTGCTGATTGTACTAATGACCAAATAATTAGGTATGATACTCATTGTAATCTCCTTGTATACCTTAGCTTGTTGCCTGATTAAAGCCCAGTTTCTGAGGTACTTAGATATCGAAGGTTATCGCAAGTTTAACTTTATCGAAGGGGTCTACATTATCGGGTTTAAAGTTAATTTTATTATTTATACCAGATAATGTTGACCCCTCAGATTAAGTTAAACTTCCGATAAAATACTTTAGAACCCGGCGGTAAGAAGTAAAAAAAAAACACTACGGACGCCACAGGATTAAGCGGAATAAATACTTATGGGATTACAGATGAACAAACATACCTACATATTCGGTAAAAATCATATACCCTCCGTTTTATTGCTTTGCCGTAGTCGGTTAAAAAAAGAGTGTAAGGCTTTTGTAAGATACTTACTGACGCCACAGGATTGAGCACAAGACAACCTGCCAGGGTTAGGGTATATAACACTGTCGGTTCCGCACACTGGGTTGTATTCGGAGGTCACTGGGCAGTTAGCCAGGCACTGTGTAACTGCATCGGACTGTCCGCCGTTCCTGAAAATTTATGAAAAATAATCACACTCAAATCTTACTCTATCAAACAAATCTGTCAAATAACCAAAGAAAATAAAAAAACCCTGAAAACCTGTACCATGCAAAAAACCCCAGAAAATAAAATAAAAACCCTGAAAATTACAAGTGACAACCCTAAACACAAATAGACTTTTGTTTTCGATAACAAAACACAACACAATTTCGGTCTACATAAATAGATTTTTTTAAAGTGATGATTTCAGGGTTTATAATAATTTTCCGGGGTTGTATGCATGGTACTCTTTCTACCATATTCGGCTTTATAACCCTATTACCAAACACTCTGGGGGCCTATTACGAAAATAACATAAGCAATTGCGTAACGCAGTCACTTGGCCACGATAATCGTCCGCAGTTCGCTGGTTGTAGTTATAACAAACATTTTGAATTTGGCTGCCGTAGTTTATAGACTACTAAACGAACAATGTCGGATACACTAGAGAAAAACTGTCAAACTCACGCAATTACTTCGCAATATCGCATACGAAAGTGATTTGTAATAGGAAACAATCAAAACGAAGCACGGACGCAGCTGCGTGTATCGCATTAAACTTTTCGTAATAGACCCCCTGTATACAGGGTAATTTTGTATTCACCATCCAAAGTTTAAGGATGTGTTTAGACCATTAAACTAAACAATCTTCTTCAAGAAAAATCAAAAAATCAAAATATGTGTCGAATTTCGCCACTAAATTTTGGCCATCCCATACTAAACTGATCACGTGATTTTTTTGACTTACAAATCAATAGACAGTCGATTTTTTTTTACATATTTGGATATTTAGCCCTATGTTCCTTACAGAAAGTTGTTCACTTTCATGGACTGAACACATCATTAAAATTTGGATAGTTAAAATGATAAAAAATGACTCAAAAAGGCTTCCCTTCTTAAAATGTTTTACGGGTTCAGAAGGTTCAACCCTGCCAAAGAAAATTCCACAATACCAAACGCCGTATTTTTGGGCCAACATCAGCAATTAATGCTGGTAGAGTATTTTAATGACATCAATTTTTAAATCCAAAACGTACCCTGGTAGAGGAGTAGTAGTCTGCTGTTGATTCTGTCCGGGTTGGTTCTGTCCGGGGAACTGATTCTGTCCAGGCAACTGATTTTGTCCAGGGAACTGATTCATTCCGGGAAACTGGTTCTGTCCAGGGAACTGGTTCTGTCCAGGGAATTGGTTCTGTCCAGGGAACTGATTCATTCCGGGAAACTGGCTTTGTCCAGGAAACATCTGCCCGGGGAACTGATTCATTCCAGGAAACTGGTTCTGTCCAGGGAACTGGTTCTGTCCAGGGAACATCTGCCCGGGGAACTGGTTCATTCCAGGGAACTGATTTTGCCCGGGGAAGAATGGCCTTTGTCTCATCGTTTGTTCGAAACCATACCTTTCTTCAAGAGTGTCATCTCCGTTATTGATCTGTCTTTTATGTCTATAGGCCATTGCTACAACACATTCAGCGACCATCACTGGAATGAACAACAAAATGATTACAATCTCATGAAAGAACAAATATCTAGGGACCGTGGGCTATTGCCTAATTCCAAAATCTATCGCAATCACATTCATTTGACAGATGGATGTGCACCATTGCTACATTTATTTGGTAGGTTTTTATTCGTGCCAACAATAAATATCAATGTATCACAGTGGCGAAGGGTCCATACAAGCCGATTCCCATCGGCTTACCTTTTGGCAATCCCACCCCACTGATCCACTATGCAGATCACTACATTTTTCATCATTTTTGTAGAGCGGCTTACCTTCGCCATAATTTCACCCCTCGCCACTGATGTATCACATCCTGAAATCGATTGCGATAGATATTGAAATTAGACAAGGATCAATATTTCCGTCAATCTTCTACTAAACAAACGAGTATATTTAAAAATCTGGGAACTTCAAACATTAAACTATTGCAAACTTTGGAGAAACCAAGTGTGTTTCCAAAATTACATTATTGATTACCTAAGGTTATCAACTTTCCTGCTAATAAATAACTTGATATACAGGTCACTGGTGATATAATTTTATGGCATAAATTATTTTAGTATTCTTCATCTTAACATAATATTTACACGGAATAAACTACATTGCTGACATGATATAAAAAATACACATAAAAAAGCACTAGCAAGGTTAATTTTGAAGATTGTTAACTTTTGTACAAAAACCAGATTTTCATATGTATGCAGACTTATGATTTCAATAATGCACTGCATAATTTGCGGAGTATACTTAATCGAAGCAAATTGAGTCAAATTGGTAAATTGGGTAAAAAAGGCCTATCCAACGACACCCCTTCACTATGAAATTAACGAGAAAATATTTTTTCATCCCCACTTTACATGTATAGGGGAGGTACACTAAAAATATTTTTCAAGACTTTTTTCTACTACTTTTTCGGCTTTCTAGTAGGTACTAAGGGCCTCTGAGCTAAGCCATGGATGGATGGACAGACAGACGGACGAACATGGCGAATCTTTATAATGGTTCCTAGGTCAACGAGGATGTTGACTTGACTCTAAGGAACCCTAAAAATGGCTCCCCATACATGAAAAAATTGAAAGATATACACTTCCTAAGTGGTAAAAAGTATGTCTCCCCCTCTCTAACTATTAAAGTAAGAGAGTGAAAAATCTAAAAAAAAATATGCTGTAGATCTTGATAAACACTTTCAACGAAAATTGGGTTGAACGAGTTATAGTTAGGTAGCAGTTTTAGAGATATAACACATTTTCAAAAACCGCAAATATAACTTTTTCATTTATATAAACACTATGAAAAACAAAGTTATTTCTGCAGACGAAAAATGATAGTGGTATGTGTATATGTATGTATAGGTGGGAACTCTACTGCGCATGGCCCGACACGCACTTGGCCGGTTTTTTTACAAGAGACGGACGACATTTTTTTTAATGTTTGTTTTGCTCACATCATGATGGACTTACCATCTCATTGTGAGAGGTCAATGCCGAGGTTGATTACCGTCCACTCAAATTAAATGAACATAAGTATTTACAAATGAATCCGGTAAAAACCTGAGATTTTTTGTTTATTTATCTAGATAATATTAATTTGATAGGTGTTATTATAATACTGCCGCACACAGCTTCTTCAGGTAACGTATAAGTAGGTAGGTAACATATTTATGACTTCGCAAACTAGCAAATAAGCACGTTGTCCAAAAAACAAAATAAAAAAATAAAGTGTTATTTAGGCACATTTTATATTTATATAACCCTACCGTCATATTTCTTAAAGTAAACTTGCTTAATCAGTAATTAATTTCAATGATTTATGTAATAATTCTTACCAATGACAAAAAGCGAGAAGAACTTGTCCATTTTGAGTAATAATTTATTATTATTTTAATAACTAGGACTAGTTAACGTGTGTCAGCCTTAGCGGAGCGTCACTAACTGGCTGTCGTTGTGTCAACCAGTTTTTATTATGTTTATAGCCGCTTGCGCATGGACGGTTGTTTTTGAGTCAACAGTTGTCCACCAATAGTGATGTACCGTTTGTTTCCGCAAACATCGCCATTTTTTTTCGGAGGCGATGGTCGCCATACTTTATTGTTAATGAAGTTCAAATCCAAGTTTTTGTTAAGTATTTTTAGTTATCATTTGAAAAGTACCTCCTGAAATCTTTTAAAATCTTAATAACTGTGTGTTGACTTTCGTGAATTATATTTGAATATAATTCTATGATATAGCTAGTTTGAACTAGCTATATCATTGCTGATAATATCCTTACAAATATTATAAATTCGAAAGTCAGTTTGTTTGTTTGTTACGACTTCACGTCTTAACTACACAAGCGATCATCATGAAATTTTGCATACACGTTGTCAAGGGTACAGAAAAGGACATACGGTACTTTTCATCCCGAAAAATAGAACTGTTCCTGAGAGATAGAAAAAAAATGCCCACGCGGACGAAGTCGCGGGCGATAGCTAGTTATTAACAAAATGATTTCTTCGATCCGTGTTTGAAAACTATTAGTGGCATTAGTTCAAAAAAATTATAAATGGTGTGGGGTAGTGAATATGAAGCCAATGGTATTTTAGATACTGGAAAATCTGAGTAGGTATTTATTTTGGAAAATAGTAATAATAAAGGCGGCGGCAGCTTGAATAAAAAACGTTTTTATCGATATGTAAACCATCGATAAGTCAACATGCCTTTCTATACTATGTGCGTAGCGGGAATAATCAGCGTTTGGGATTTTACCAACAGTTATCTTTCTCCTTATAAGAATTATTGAACTTATAAGTCAGGCTATTACCGTTTTCATAAATAAGGAAAACAAATAAAAACAACGCCCCTTATATAATTAATTTTTTTGGCTTATTAAATTGCTTTCCAATTAAAGAAAAACAAAAGCCTGTTTTTTTACTTCTTTTGATCACAGAAATAATACACCGAACACAATAAACCGAATGGGATGAAATAATATCTTAAAACAATATTCAGTTTTTAAATTTGAGATTTTTGCATTTACAATGCTATTTTTAAACAATACTAAATAATATACTAGAAAAAATACGACTCGCACCAGATCAATACTCAGACGGGAATCGAACCCGCGACCTTTGGATATCCGGTCCAATGCTCTGACCGCTGAGCTACCGAGTCACTAGTGACATCGTCGAATTTTTCCTAGTATATCCTAAACTCTTACGCTGTAAGCCAGCGTTATTTCACCAATGTGAGGAATTAATTACCTCGACATTCAATTGAAATATCTTTCCAGATAATATTCAGTTTGTTTTTACCTAATATTGAATTTGATATCTAACAGGAAATAAACAGGCAAAAAACAATATAATATTTTGTAATTTGTAATAAAAGTTTGTATAATAATTTTACGCTGTTCTTCGTTAAATTATTTACCTTGTTATTAGTGGGTAATTATAATGATGACAGCTTATCTGAGGAAATTACAATTATTAACTAAATATAATACAATTATTTATAGATATTATCTTATTAAGTTATGGTATTTGTGTATGCACTTAAACAAAATTTGGGAAATTGTTCATTCATTTTCGCTGCCTGCTCATGTGTTCCCCGATAGTTACAAGGCAAGAGTGAATAGGCATTTCCTGAGCAAGCATGCTACACCTTATACCGCAGTTTACCAAGCAAGATGGTGGCCAAATGCCTGCCCATTTATCATTAAAAAAAAAATTAAATTCTGTAGTTAATCGGCAAGTTACGTTTGTTTAACAAGAATTTAACTAGGTATGAGTGTAATGTGATGTGATTCAGTGAATTTTGATTTCATGCTAGGTAGGCAATATTTTTTCAAAATATTTCGCAATGTTTCCATCAAATGTTAGTGGAACCCTCAAATTGGCCGTTAATCAAATTTGCCAAAGCCCGTTAGTGGAAGGTTAGGAAACCGCCAATTTCCATCTTGCACTGGGAACAGACGCGTCTGGTTTTCGATTTGCATGTCAAAGGCATTGCGGCTGAAGTTGACGCCTTTCGTCTGCCTCTGCGCCTAACGAGCCCTGATGCGTGCTGAGCATTCAGATTTTTGCAGACCTTAGTATTTATATTGTCATTTCAATAATGATAATAGTTATTATTATTATTGGCGTACCAATCAGCATGAAGAACCCGACAATTTATCCTGTCAGTAATATTAGTTGGAAAAGATCAAGGAATTTTTAACCTACTTCAAAAAAAGGAGGAGGTTCTCAATTCGATTGTATGTTTTTTATCGTTGTTCGCGCATCTCTTCGTCATTTATGGATAGATTTTGTTGATTCTTTTTTGTTTGATTGAATTTTTTTGCGAGATGGTCCCATTTAATTTTTTTTTTAGATCGGTTCAGTACTTTTCAAGTAATCCTGAAAATACTATGATTTTGCATTAACTACCTTAACGACTTTGTTATTTATGAACCGAATTAGGATTTTTTTTTGTTAGAAAAGGAATACCTTAAATTAAGTTCTTTTAATTTCAATGACATTGAACCTTGGACCTCGAAGATATCCAAGGGAACTCCTCAAACTCAAATAGGATATGTATTGTAATTGAGATATTGGTAGGCTTATGAAAATCCAAAACAAACCGAGCTATGGTCTGTTTGCTACGTTCTGGACTAGACTTGGACAAAGAAGGCACAACGGAACTCATTTGGAAATTGAGTTATGGGCATTTTGAAAACATATAAAGTTAAAGAATATTACACGCTTAAATACCACAAAAAAGTTGGAAATAAAAACCTTTTTTTTTAAAAAGGCCTTCAAAAACCTAAAAATAAAAACAGCTACAAAATTAAAAAGCACTAAAAAGCAATAAATAATATCTGTACATCAGAGCCAACTGGTCGGATGTCCAATTTTTACGAAAATCACTTTTGTTCTGGAACACATTAATTATTTTGTCCTCTTTCGGGCTCTCTTATCATTATTTCGCTATCTCTTTTATTCACAAAGTTAAGCTTACAAAAAAAAGTCGGATGTCCACATGACTTTAGAGCAAAAACAACTAATGTTTAGTTGAGACTTTTTACCTTTAGTAAATTTGAAATAACGGTTAAAAGTAGGTCTTATGTTCATATAAGACATATCGTTTCTAAAATTTTCTTTAGAGCGTAGCGTCTGAAATTAACATCAGACCTTTTGGTTCGGGAAATCCACACAACTTCCAGAGTGAAAGAGATAGCATCATTTTATAATGGGCGTTAGAAAGAAACAAAATGATAACATACGCTCGACGAGCGCCGACAACCCGCGGCCGCACACGGCCAGTAGCGTCGGGTAGTGAGTGTCATGTAAAAACCAGTTTGTTCGTGTTGCGATCGCGGGTGGAATAGTTTGGTGCAAATAAATAATTATTCATGTTTATTATCAAATGCAGTGTTTTAAACTTTACAGCATGAATCCTCGTGTCAATAGGATATTCCAGGAGTTAAGGAAAGCTGAAAATATAAGTATGAAGGTGTCATATCGATTTTTATGTTTACTTACCCCATTTACCATCTAAGGGGTTGATTTTCAAAATCTCCAAATATATGTTTGGCTATTTATTTTTAGACGTGCTCCTACGAAGTTTAAAGTTATAATGTCTATTTTATATTCTTTTTCCATACAAAATTTGAACCCCATTTTCACCCCTTTAGGGGGTTATTCCTGTCGACCATTATTCAAAAAACTGAATCTTTTAACACTTCCATCAATGTATATTTTTGAATTATGTGTCTTTACGAAAAATAATTTGAATCTGTTTAAAAAGAAGCATGAGGTATGTACATTCCTAACCAGATATCCAAATCAATTAGTGTTGCCATCTTGCTCAACAACGTGTTGCCGAAAGAATTGTTATTCCATGTCAATAACATTATTCAATAAACTACCAACGGCAATGAAAGACCAATGAAACAATTTAAATGTGCGTTGTATCGATTCCTGACTGACAAATGTTTTTATAGCGTTAAGGAATTTATTGATTACAAAATTTAATACTATCAAACCATTTTCTTTGCAATATATTATTATGTATTAGGTATTATTTTTATTATGATAATTCAATTCGATTACTATTTGGACATGTTTTAATTATTTTTATTTTATTTTATTTATGATTATTTTTTGACATTGTTAATTTATTATATATTAGTCTTGGCCTATCTCTAATTTGCATACCAAAGTTATTTGGTTAAATGTGAGAAACAAAACTGATAAATGTTATAATCTTGTACTGACCACATTTACAGCAATAAAGAATTATTTCATTCATTTCATTTCATTCATTCGTTAAATCATGCCCACCGTGTTGGACTTCAAAATAAACGTCATTTTCGCAATCGTCATACAAGAAAACCCCAATAACTACATCCATATCTATTTTTAGGTTTATTTACCCATTTCACCCCTATTTCATCGCCATAGGGGTTGAAGTACTAACAATAACAATATACGTTTCGTTAGATTTTCTTCCATAAGCCTATATTATAAATAAATAATAATAATCCTTCATTTTCGAAGTAATAATAAATTTTTACTTCGAAAATGAAGGATTTTCTTCTATACACAACTTCATACTCCTTTTCACCCCTGCGGGGGTAGAATTTTGAAAAACGCTGAGTGTATTTATTAATTTTCAATCGTCAGCCTTAACACAAAATTTGAAGATCCTAGCTTCAAAACTGAGGGACTTTCATACAAACTTTAATCCCTTATTTCACCCCTTTAAGGATGGAAATTTCAAAAATCCTTCATTAGTGGATGCCTACACTGTATGAGGTATCTATGAGCAAAATTTCAAGTCTCTAGGTCCAGTGGTTTGGGCTGTGCACTTTTACAATAGATACCGGCAGAATTCCATGGTTTTTACAAAAATCTGCATCACGACAGCACTGCAAGCGATGTTCACTGCGAGACCGATCAGACAGGCGCAGGCGGTGACGAAGAATCAGCTGCATTCTAATGATAATTATTGTTCTACTTATTACATTTATTTTAATAAACCTACCTACTTGATACATTTTATTTTTCTTTGGTTTAATACAATTCTTGTTTCTGCGTTTCTTTTAAAATGTTATTATCTCAAAAACTTAAATGTTCAAGGAAAAGTCGGATGTGTATTTGTAAGAGCAGGTCAAATATCCCCGGACCAAAATATCTTATTTTCACATACTATTTATTGGATTTATGTTTGTTTCCGAACCATTTGGTCAGATCTTAATATGAGCCCTAAAATTGTTAATCAAAGTTAATGTTTTTTAGAACCAAAACAGCGGATGTTATTATCCGACCATGTCATAAGAAAATACCCTCATTTTTAAGGTCGGATGTTGCTCCGTTTTTATAATTCAGATTTAATTACGTTGCTGTTCTTGGAGAAGGGATGAAATAGTATAGCGAAAAACAATCACTATTAAATAGTAATTTTACTCACCTAAAGATTTTTCGTAAACTTAGTAGTCTAAGTAAGTAATCAACGTTTGAAAGTTAAAATTCCTTCTCCTGTAAAGTATCAAAAATGGACATCCGACCAGTTGGCTCTGATGTACAGATATTCAAATCACCAATACACATATCAATTTAAAAAAAAGTCTAATGAAGTCGGGTGGGGCTTTTAGAATTTAAAAAAAAGTTGTTGTCCAGCCCCACCCGACTTCAAAAGACGTTTTTTCATTAAAATTGATATGTGTACTAGCTTCCGCCCGCGACTTCGTCCGCGTGGATATAAGAGAAAATCTTTAGGGAACCTTCAACCAGGATCCGACCAGCCGTTTTTACGCGATTAGGCGGGTCACCACCAAGCGCGCTGCCTCGCGAGGCAAGACGTTTGCTAAGACGCAAGACGCAAGGCGTTTGTCGCACGAGGCTCGCTCGCTCGGTGGGGACCCGCCTAATCGCGTAAAAACGACTGGTCGTTCCCACTCCCGTTCCCGTTTCGTCCCGCTCCCGTTCTCATTCCCGTTACCGTCCCGTTCCGTTGTCGTCCCATCCTGTTGCCGTCCCGTCCCATTCCCGTCCCGACCCGTCCCGTTTCCATTCCCATTCCCGTTCCTATCCCCGTCCCGTCCCGTTCCATTCTCGTCCCCACTCTCATTCCGTTCCCGTCCCATCCCATCCCGTTCCCGTTCCCGCTCTCGTTCTCGCTCCCGTTGCCGTCCCGTCCCGTCCCGTCCCCGTTCCCGTTCCCATCCCCGTCTTGTCCCGTTCCCGTCCCGTCCGGTTCCCGTCCCGCTCCCGTTCCCGTTCCCATTCCCACCCCGTCCCATTCCCGCCCCGTCCCATTCCCGTTCCCGTTCTCTTCCGCTGCGTCCAGTTCCCATTCCCGTTCCCTTTCACCCCGTCCCCTGGGGCTGAATCATGCATGTCCACCGAGTTGGACTTCAAAATGAATGTCATTTTCGCAATCACCATCCCATAAAACCTCAAGAACGTCATCCATATATAGTATTTTATGATTACTTACCCCATTTACCACATAAGGTGTTGATTTTCAAAACCACAAAATATATGTTTGACTATTTATTTTTAGACGTAGGTACTCCTACGAAGTTTAAAATTGTAATGTCTATTTTATATTCTTTTTCCATACAAAATTTGAACCCCATTTTCACTCTTTTAGGGGTTAAATCATGTACATAGTGTTGGACTTTAAAATAAATGTCATTTTCGCAATCACCATCCCATAAAACCTCAAGAACGATATCCATATCGATTTTTATGTTTACATACCCCATTTACCCTCTAAGGGGATGATTTTCAAAATTACCAAATATATGTTTGCCAATTTATTTTTAGACGTGCTCCTACGAAGTTTAAAGTTGTAATGCCTATTTTATATTCTTTATCCATACAAAATTTGAAACCCATTTTCACCCCTTTAAGGGGTTAAATCATGTCCACCGTGTGGGACTTCAAAATAAATGTCATTTTCGCAATCGTTATACCAGAAAACCCCAATAACGACATCCATCTCTATTTTTAGGTTTATTTACACATTTCACCCCTATTTCATCGCCATAGGGGTTGAAGTACTGACTATATCAATATACGTTGCGTTAGATTTTCTTTCATAAGCCTTTACTATAAATTAAGTGATTTTTACTTCGAAAATGAAGGATTTTTTTCTATACACAACTTCATACCCCTTTTCACCCTTTCGGGGGTAGAATTTCGAAAAACGCTGAGACCCGTTATCAATCTTCAGTCTAAACACAAAATTTGAAAATCCTAGCTTCAAAACTGAGGGACTTTCATACAAACTTTCATCCCTTATTTCACCCCCTTAGGGATGGAATTTTCAAAAATCCTTCCTTAGTGGATGCCTACACTGTATGAGGTATCTGTTTGCAAAATTTCAAGTTTCTAGGTCCAGCGGTTTGGGCTGTGCGTTGATAGATCAGTCAGTCATTCAGTTTACGATTTTATATATTAAGATTGGTGATTTGAGTATTATTTATTGTTTTTTAGTGCTTTTTAATTTTGTAGCTGTTTTTGTTTTTATTTTTAGGTTTTTGAAGGCGGTTTTTCTTTTTTTTAAAAAGCTTTTTGTACTGAAAAATAACAAAGATACCACAGCGAGGAACATCTTCATCATCAAAATTACCAGACCTTAGAGCTGTAGAACCTTTTTTTGCAGTAGTCTTTTCCATTACAACACATTTCAAATCTTTCTTTGAGCACTAGCAGCATACATTTTTTTTAATCAAGGTTCGAACCCAAATCGAAAAAAATACTGCAAAATGTATTTAATAAAAACATTAAAAATATGAAAAAGTATCTAATACAAACATTAAAAATATGAAAAAGAAAAACAATAAAATTTTCAATTTGTTTCAATTTTACCGCTTGTCACGGACGTAGCTGGCCACATATTTTGTTTGTGGTTTTTATAATATATAATGTGACGTTTAAATAAGTACAGTTCAGTTACTCAACACTGCTATTACCAGAAAGTCAGCTGTCAAACAATATATTACACTAGCTTTTGCCCGTGACTTCGTTCGCGTGATTAAGAAAGTTGTGCATTTATTTTTAAAGTCACGGATTCCCATTATACCTAGGTATTTATCAGTAGACCTCATTTCACACATTTAAATTTTCCCATAAAAAATAATGTACAAACTGGAACACTATGTAGCACCCTTTATAACGGAAATTTTCCAAAACCCTTTCTTAGTGCTCACCTACACCATGAAAGGTATCTATCCTCAAAAATGGTGTCTCTACCTTCAGCCCTATATAAAATCTCCATACAAACTGGAACACCCTGTAGAACGGAAATTTTATCAAACCCTTTCTTAGTGCTCACCTACACCATGAAAGGTACCTACCCACCAAAAATGGTGTCTTTATCTTCAACCCTATGCAAATTCTCGTACAAACTTGATTAACCTGTAGCGGCATCTACCGTACCGCCGCACATAGCGACACGGTTACAACAAGATTCAACCACCATGTTACTAGATGGCGCTAGTGTGTATGAACACAAAGATTAGTAAGGAATAACACCTCGTAGTATGAAGAATATATGGAGAAACCTACATCCCGCTATCGGAGTTTTCTCAGCCATCATCGGTTGGACCGCGGTCCCCGGGCTAAGATCACCCAGCCCGGGGAAGATCTTCCACTTTGGCCTTCCTACTACCCTTCTCTCCATACTACCCTACTACATTTCCTACAAACCTGTAGCAGCCTGTATAGCGAGAATTTTCTAAAACCTTTTCTTAGTGCTCATCTACATCATGAAAGGTATCTATCCTCCAAAAATGGTGTCCTTCAGCCGTTAGGGCTTTACGCCTATCCTAAGAATGAATCAATGAATGATACAATCAATTTGAAGTTTTATATGTATAGATTGCCGCCTAAGTTTGGTATTGCCAGAAATATAACACGCAAAATTCATGCTTTAATTCGGCGGTTGTATGACCGAAAGTGGCGCCCTCAGAGGTTTTTATTTAATAAGTTATTAATAGAAAAAGATTTTAATAATGTTTATCGTGGAGATTTTAGGGCCCATGGTCTAGTATTTTTAGAAGGTATCACTACATGCCCTCGTAGTCATTCGTAGAAGTAGATAGCAAATGTGTCAAAAACGGCCACTTTTAGCAGTTTTTCTATCTACTTCTAGCAGTGACTACTAGGGAATGTAACGATACCGTCTAAAAATACTAGACTGTAGGCCCTAAAATCTCCACGATAAACATTATTAAAATTGTGTATTAGAATTATAATATTAAATAAAATTCACCGCGGCGTCACTTTCGCTCAGGGTACCACCTTAACAAAAAGGCTGCGAACTCTTCCGACTACCTTTTATATTTACATTGGAGAAAATTGGTAACAGTATTTTTTTCTAAGAATAAACAAGCTATAATAGGTGACATACGGGGACAAGCCACTATAGAACTGAAAAAATGTGATTCACGAAATCGTATCGGTCCACTGTTCTACATAATGAATGACACCTGGGTACTAGAAATAGGGGAAAAAAGCTTTCGCTCGCGGAATCACGATGACACACTTTCAGCGGCTGCAGTGCGCGGGTAATTAAACGCATGGGAGTTTTCGAATCCCCTCTAAACTAGGAAAAGCTAGTTCATTCACAAACTCTTTTGTAACAGCTGTGTGTGACAGTGAGTTTCAAAAAGGTTTGGCAAATCATTGCTATAAAAAAACAACTACACAATTTTATGATAAAAATATTAAACTAAAACATATTATGTAAAATAGTACATTATGAGCCAAGTTAGCTTAGGTTGCTCATTGCACACGAGGCTATGGGTTGCAGCCCGAGCCCGTAGGCGAGGGCGTAACTCGGCCAAGTGTGCAATAAGCAAGAGCTCACGAGTTTCATATGACATTTATCAACACATTTGCGAGGAAAAACAAAGTAATTTACCACACAGCAACAAATATGACAAAAACAAAATATGAAAATTATGGGAAAAGTCAAAACGCGCGCAGGTTTTTTTCACACGCCCAATGCAAGAATATTTTGCGAACAAAGTGGTGAGTGAGCATACAGCCTACTTCAAAATTATAATTTTTAGTGATAAAATGGAAATATTTTAAAGCAAAATATTGTGAGTTATGATTAATTTGATAATAATAAATATTTGTTTGACTTAATTAAGGACTAACACATTTATCTTCTTAATATATAAAATCGTAAACTGAATGACTGACTGACTGACTGACTGAATGACTGACTGATCTATCAACGCACAGCTCAAACCGCTGGACCTAGAAACTTGAAATTTTGCACACAGATACCTCATACAGTGTAGGCATCCACTAAGGAAGGATTTTTGAAAATTCCATCCCTAAAGGGGTGAAATAAGGGATGAAAGTTTGTATTTTGTATTGAAGCTAGGATTTTCAAATTTTTTGTTTAGGCTAAAGATTGAAAATTAATAAATACGGGTCTCAGCGTTTTTCAAAATTCTACCCCCGAAAGGGTGAAAAGGGGTATGAAGTTGTGTATAGAAAAAATCCTTCATTTTCGAAGTAAAAATCACATTATTCGGAACGGGAACCGGACGGAACCGGGACGGGACGGGACGGGGATGGGAACGGGAACGGGACGGGACGGCAACGGGAGCGAGAACGAGAGCGGGAACGGGAACGGGAACGGAACGGGATGGGATGGGACGGGAATGGAATGAGAGCGGGGACGAGAACGAAACGGAATGGGACATGACGGGAACGGAAAGGAACGGGACGGGACGGGGACGGAGATGGGAACAGGAATGGGAACGGGACGGGTCGGGACGGGAACGGGACGGGACGGCAACGGGACGGGAGGGCAACGGGATGGGACGGCAACGGAACGGGACGGTAACGGGAACGAGAACGGGAGCGGGACGAAACGGGAACGGGAATGGGAACGACCAGTCGTTTTTACGCGATTAGGCGGGTCCCCACCGAGCGAGCGAGCCTCGTGCGACAAACGCCTTGCGTCTTGCGTCTTGGCAAACGTCTTGCCTCGCGAGGCAGCGCGCTTGGTGGTGACCCGCGTAAAAACGGCTGGTCGGATCTTGGTTGAAGGTTCCCTAAAGATTTTCTCTAATATCCACGCGGACGAAGTCGCGGGCGGAAGCTAGTTTATTACAAAAATGTATATTAATTATCAGCGGCATAAAACCTCTTTGTTGTTACTAAAAAATAACTGTATTACCCGGGTAAATTGGGAATGCTCTGTTTACTCGCATAGAACTTGCAGTAAGGTACTCATTTAACTTTGTAGGGATAATTCTATAACGCTCTAGTGTTTTATATATTATTGTACGGTCGGTGTTTGTTATAGCTCGGTTTATGGCCCTAAAAGTGTTGTACCTATTAGGGCTCACTTTACGAGCAAGTGTGTTGAAATAGTAGTTTATGATACAAGGTTGGTAAGGAGGTTCTTAAAACGAGTTGACGTTTTATAAGCCCGAGCCGCAGGCGAGGGTTTATAATCGTCACGAGTTTTAAAAAACCTTAACAACCGTGTGCCATACTACGTTTTTCAATACATTTGCGAGAAAACATTATAGGTACTACTAAAATTGTAATCTATACATAAAATATAACTGTAAATTCTAAATATTTGTGCGCGTATTACGCAAAAACCGCTAAAAGAATTTTGATGGGCTTTTCACAGTTCAGTAAATTAAGGTCCAACTTAAAATCTAAGCTATGTTTCATTAAATTCAGGTGGGTGGAACCAGAGAAACAGCTTGAACTCTCCGTAGTACTAGCTTTCATACACTAAAGAGGTCATTTTAAACTGGTTCTTATATTTTTCTACTGTCCACGCAGACGAAGTCGCGGGTGAAAGCTAGTAGAAATTAAAAAAAAAACGTACGTAAACAAAAACGCACGGCGCGGGCGTGCGGTAAAATCAACTTACCGCACGCTGTACTAAACCGTTAACAAAAACGCACGGCGTGCGGTAATAGTACATTATGATACAAGTTAGCTTAGGTTACTTATTGCACACAAGGCTGTGGGTTGCAGCCCGAGCCGCAGGCGAGGGCGTAACTCAGCCGAGTGTGCAATAAGTAAGAGCTCACGAGTTTCATACGACGTTTTTCAACACATTTGCGAGGAAAAAACAAAGTAATTTACCACACAGCAACAAATACGACAAAAACAAAATGATAATCATGATGAAAAAGGCGCGCAGGTTTTTTTTTGTTTTTTTCACACGCCCAATGCAAGAATATTTTGCGAACAAAGGGGTTAGTGAGCATACAGCCAACTTCAAAATTATAAATTTAGGTGATAAAATGCTAATATTTTAATATTTTTTAACAAAATATTGTAAATAAGAAATAATTTGATAATAATAAATATTTGTTTGACTTAATTAAGGACCTACACATTTATTTATACCAAAAATGCAAATGAATTTTCAGCGGCATAAAACCTCTTTGTTGTTACTAAAAAAATAACTGTATTACCCGGATAAATTGGAAATGCTTTATTTACTCGCATAGAACTTGCAGTAAGGTACCTATTTAACTTTGTAGGGATAATTCTATAACCAACTAGTGTTTTATATATTACTAGCGGCCCGCCCCGGCTTCGCACGGGTGCAATGTAGTTACTAAATAGTCCAATCAATGAGCATATTTGTTGTATGGAGACTTCCGAAAAATTCTCCCGTCTATAAAATTTGGCATGTGATGAAGTTAGGTAACACAGATTACAAATGAACAATAAGCCAATAAAATTTGTTACGAGAAGTTAGGTATTTTTACCTAAACACGAAAATCGCTTATATCTCTCTGTGAATATTTCCTCGGGCTAAAATACTTTATGTATACGTATTTGTGTATTAGTTAGAATAAGTATGTAAAAGAATCCAATATTTTTTCGATTTAGGAGATACTCCAAATTTAAATTTTAATATTTTTCAATATATCTTTTCTTGATAAAAATATCTGCTAATTATTATTTTTTAATATGTTTTTATACCCTTAATATATAGATTTGTTCAGTAGGCCAACAAATTTTCTTCTTTAATCATATTTATACATAAATGTATGAAAATGAACCGACTATTTTTCACATTACCTCTTAAAACCAAAAAATAAAAAAAATATGATTAAAGAAGAAAATTAATTGACTTACTGAACAAAGCTATATATTTAAGGATATAAAAACATATTAAAAATAATAATCAGCAGATATTTTTATCAAGAAAATATATATTGAAAAATATTAAAATTTAAATTTGAAGTATCTCCGAAATCGAAAAAATATTGGATTCTTTTACATACTTATTCTAACTAATACACAAGTACGTATACAGAAAGTATTTTAGCCCGAGGAAATATTCACAGAGAGATATAAGCGATTTTCATGTTTAGGTAAAAATACATAACTTCTCGTAACAAAATTTATTGGATTATTGTTCATCTGTAATCTGTATTACCTAACTTCATCACATGCCAAATTTCATAGACGGAAGAATTATTCGGGTTGCATAAGCCCCGTTGATTGGACTAAAATGTAAAACTGCTAATGTGATGTCAGTGTAAAGTTATTAGATTATTATACTACAGGATACATATACCTAGGAGGACGACATATACCTATACGACGTACGCAAGGGGTGTTATAATATAATTGACGTGTGTGTGTGTCTGTCTGTCTGAGGCAACCAACCTAGCTCCCAAACTTATGGATCGATTTTAATGAGGTTTTTATGCATAGTTTAAGAGAAGCGTATAGACGGCGGGAAGCGACTTTTTTTTATAATATGTATAGCTTTTGCCCGTGGCTCCGCCCGCGTGGCAGTCGGTAATCGTTGTAAGTCTTCCCTTGGAAACCAATGATCGGGATGAAAAGAAGCCTTTAAGTATTCCAGACAATCTATATCTGTGCCAAATTTCTCCTAAATCCGTTCACCCGTTCAGACGTGATTGAGTATGATATGATTGAGTAGGTACCTAACAGAACAACATCCAAACATCAAAACTTTCACATTTATACAATTTTGTGATTATATAGGTAATAGCTGCACCCCGCGGTTTTGCCCGCGCAGTCTGTCGATTCTGTAACCAAACTCGCATCTCACTTCACTTCGCGTGAATTTGTTATTAGACATTTGTTTACTAAATGAGCTATTTTACTGATTGCAAAAAATTTAGGTAGCCTGCGTAGCTATCTAAAATCTTTTGTGATAAAAAATTTTTCTTATCATTATCTTATTTATGATTTAAAATTCCCGTGCAGTGAAGTGAGATTCAAAGTGGGGTTCGAGTTTGGTTACAGAATCGACGCCCTGTTAACGATTCTGTATTAGTTAGGTAGGTACTTAAGGCGAGGTGGTAGTGAAAGTGGCGCCGCCACTACATTTATTTTTATTACTCGTAAACCAAGTCAATATTTAAAAAAAGCACAAGTAATAATCTCTTACTTTGTCTCTAATATTTTTTGAATAACTCTTCAACAGCTATCATTCATTCTGTAAGTTTTAAAATCCATAATTGCCAAAAGTGGCCACTTTGAGCTAAAATGGATTTTAAAACTTACAGAATGAATGATTACTGTTGAAGAGTTATTCAAAAAATATTAGAGACAATTTAAGAGATTATTACATGAGCTTTTTTTAAATATTGACTTGGTTGACGAGTAATAAAAATAAATGTAGTGGCGGCGCTAGTTTCACTACCTACAGCGCCTTAATAAAATTTATTAGCGGTAATTTAACAAAATAAGTATAATAATATTATGTTACATTTAATACTTACCTTATAGTTAAAAATTCTAATATCTTTGCTTAATAGTAATCTTCTTTATAAATAAAAATCGATGTATGTGTATTTGTTTCCTTTGCACTCCTAAACCATTCATCCACATCCGATTATGATGAAACTTTGGTGAATGTTTGGTGAATTGTTCTGCTTACTACTGAAAAGGTTTCTGACTAAAAAAAACGTGACATTGCAACGCATGCCGGGCAAAGATTTATGCAACTAATGTTGTGCATTATTATCAGGCTCTCCATCGAAACACTTCTCTAAATACCACATTCCTTGTCACGTTATCTGATATTTGCCAGATGTTGCCGTTTTATTTGACTAATATTTCTTAAAGTAGTTAAATAGGGATAAAATCTTATACAACATTATAAGAATCAAAGCTTGTCTTGAAAATCGGGAAAATTAGAGATTAAACGTCAGCCCGTGCAGTGACAACTGACATTTATTTTTCTTAATCATTCAAATGCACTAAGAAGTTTTGATTCCGATATCGAAGTCAACCACCCTAAAAATAGCTTTCTACCCCTTTTCAACCCTGTTAAGGGATACATTTCAAAAAAGTACGAAACACATGTTCAATTAATTTTGTAAAAGAATGTCTATACCAAATTTCAAGTCAATCGGGCCAAGGAATCGCGTTCTCCCATACAAACTTTGCCACTCTGTTTCACCCTCTTAGGGATTGAATTTCGCAAAATCGCGTCTTAGTGAGCACCTACACCCTAAAAGGGACCCCCATGCAAAATTTGAGACTCCTAGCACTTGTAGTTTCTGAGATTTCGTGATGAGTCAGTGAGTGATTTACGCTTTTATATATATAGATTGCACGCGTTTGTTATAGTTCGGTTTATTCGGTTTATGGCCCTAAAAGCGATGTATTAGGGCTCACTTTACGAGCAAGTGTGTTGAAAAATCAACTTACCGCACGCTGGCTTGTCATCGTAAGCTCACATTTTCGAGCAAATGTATTGAAAAAAATATAATATTATGTTTTTGTCTATGATTAAGTTAGACCAGAAACTTACTTTATTGAAAGTAAAGAAATTATCGTAATTGCCTTTAACCTCAATATCAGTATTCAGCTTCTTTTATTATGTTCAGTATCACGTCTTAGACTGTTTTCACGCTTAAAATAGATATTTTCATATGAACATAATTATTTACGGTGGCTCACAGAATGATCACGTAGGACGCAGTCAGGCGCAGCTGTGAAACGAAATTACAATTATAGGGCGGGCGTCCGTAATTTAGGGCACAGCGGCAGCGGGCGTTATATTGAGGTTTCAGTTACCTACCACGCAAAATAAGTTTACTTTGATAGTTTTCACAATTCAAATAGAGATTTTGATATATGAACATTTATTTAGATAACGATGGCCCACAAAATGATCGCAATAAAGTAGCGGTCACGTTAGGACGCAGTCAGGCGCAGCTGTGAGACGGAATTAAACTTACAGGCCGTCCGCAATTTAGAACACAGCCAGCCGCCGTTTATATTGAGGTTTCAGTTACCATGTGAAAAGCTTTCTTTTAACTTCAGTAGATTTTAAACGTCTTTGGTGATCGTTTGGCTATCGAAAATGTATGTATTTGTTATATTGGTATATGATCTTTAATAAGATGAAATATGTAGATAATACTTGTACCTAACAGCTACGACGAAGGAAATATAAACTATATAAACACTGAATTTTTAATTAATTCCACATTTTTAAAGCAGTCTGTGCAAATCCAATGCAGATTGTAAGTAAACGACGACGGGTTGTTTCAAAACGTCTTTCTCGATTTGATTTAAGAAATTCCTTAAAAGATTTTTTTGTCATTTTTGAGCAATTACTAAGCCCTAACTTTGTAAATTTCCATAAGTTTTCCTACAAATTACACACTGACCAATTTCGGTGTAACTGTTCAAGGGAAAGTTACACCTTTGCGGTGGAATTTCGCAGGTTTCTCATTAATCTGGAGGAAACAATTAGGGAAGGTCCCTTTTCAGTGATTCCACACCGACGCGAACGATGATCACTATAAACAATGTGTAATTAAAATCACGCAAAACCGCACACACATTTTTTTTTGTATTGCAGATTTATCTAGTCATTAATAGAATGCTATTTAGACAAGAAAGCCAATTCCTAAGAATGTAGGCTAAATAAATTTTTTGTAATTTTTTGTCAACGGATTTGTAATAGTTTAATAAAAATGATTGAAAAACTGGTAATTGTTAAAGAGTTGATAGTAATTCTCGACAATTTTCTACTTAGAATCACTAATTGAAATCTATGTACATACCTACCTACCATAAAGTAAATACTAAATTGTTCAAAGAGAGATTGTTCAAAGTTCATAAGCAGTTCGATCACATCGGTGTAATAAGACCCTTGAACAAACAATTTCGGTTATAGGCTCATTTAAACTTTATTACCTCTATTTGGAGTTATAATGGGTTATTATAAGTAATAATTATGGTTTGTTGGTGACAGGATGTTAAAAAGAGAATGATGAATGTGGTCCAAAAATTATCTTTAGAATCTTTAAAATGCGTCTAAATTTAAAAAATAATAAGTTTTGCTTACTTAGTTTGGGGCTAAATTAGACAGCGCTGTGTGAAATTGTCCAATTTATTTATTTAAGTATATCAAGTTTTTTCAGTTACAACTATTTGTGTGAAATGTGAATATTGACTTCAACATTATGAAGGATAAAATTTTTCGTAAATTACTACTATTTTGATGCTCAATTCTATAAATATATTATGATGTAGGCACCTACTTATCTGAAACTTCAGTTATATACTTACCTCCATAACAATAAATTATATTACAGTGCATTCGGACTGACTTTTTGGATAATATTTCAGAATTTTGGTAGAAAAAAATAGTGAAACAAAATATAGGTTCGTTTATAGTTTTTCTCAAAATTCAGAGTCTGACGGTCTTACCATTATTGTCGCTAAATTATGTTTTTTACTGTGTAAAAGACAAAAACTAAACAACGCAAAGCTAGAAAGTCTCGAACGAAGGTATGTGTTTCCGCATTTTCTTTATGAATTCATTTAAAATCTCGGTAGTGTTTTCATATTCGTTTTAGGATCTAGTGAATGAATTCAAAGGTTATTCTTTGTTATACTTTAAATATAATTTGACTTACGAAGTTGTTTCAGTCATGAAATAACTTCGCAATCAACAGTGATTCAACGAAGTTTCTAGATCAACCAAGGACAGTTACAATAAGGCTAACGAATTGTAAATAATGTTGTTTACGTGAATATCACGGCGGTAAACTATAATTGGATGAACATGTTAATTAAACAAAACCACACAATTTGTCATAATTATTTCACAAATTATTAAAATCGTTACTTTGAAAACACAAACTGTCAACATCTATCAATTTTGAGCCAAGTGAGTTTACCTTTTACTTTTTTAGACTACCTGTTGCTGTTCACCTTTTTATTCTTTGCAACAGCAAGAATGTATAGGCATCAAGATAGGCACGGTTATTTTATAAAAAAGGGGTAATCTAGTTTCTGTTTTGTCATAGAAAATAGCGAAGCAACCGACACGAGACGGAGCAAATATTTGCTTACAAATGTTAGCAGCGTCTCGGTTGCTTGATAGCTTAATGAATTTGCATTGTCCATCAGCCATTTTTGATGTCCCCACTGCTGGGGCACAGGCCTTCCTTATGGGTGGATAAGGAGGACGGGCCATAACCCACCACGCGGGCCCAATGCGGATTGGTGGGTATTAACGACTGCAAATGCAGCCGGGACCAACGGCTTAACGTGCCTTCCGAAGCACGGAGGAGTACGCGATAGTAAATTTTTGGTCACCCATCCCATGACCGACCCTTGCGAACGTTGCTTAACTTACGCAATCGCTGGGCCAGGCGCTAAATCACTGCGCCACCGAGCTCGGGATGGAACGGAATTTGCATTGGCAGTGACGATTTCAAAATTATTTAAAGAAAAAGAAAGAAAAAGCAGTAATGGCTCTGGATAGTAGTAATGAAATGCCGGTGGAGATCTGTGGCGGTTCTTAATTGGCGCTTATTGGGAGCAATGGATGATGTAGTACAGCAAGACTATCAAAATATAACACGTGCTGCAGCATAAATTGTTAGGAAAAAGAGATATGGGCAATCGAATTTAACCTTAATACAGCTCCAAGTTTTAAGCCGTTTTCCTTTCATAGAAAAGCTATATATTGCTATTTCTGTAATTATTGTACCTACTTATACCACTTGGCATACGAAGTCAAGTCGCCCAAACCCGCCCGTCTTGCTCTGGCGTGGGAACATCTGTGGCGCAGGTTCGAATCCATTGCCTAGCAAAAAGGAAGCCTAGCAAGCTAAAGTAATTAGTTCAGGCAAAGAATGCTCAAAAAAATGTATAGAGGGAAATGCTTGGAACACAATTTTTGACTTTGTAAATTTGTTTGGACCAGTTAGGAGGTGAACATATCAGAAGTCCCCGCCCGTAGCCGCTTTGCCGGTGGGGAGAGGGGAGGTTTGAAGGTCCCATTTTTCGGTTTTTCACATATATCTCAAAAACTATGCGTTATAGCGACATAAAATTTAAGCATCAAATAGAAAACCGACTTCAAAAACCTACCTCTAAAAAGCAAGAAATAATATTCGTAATAATAAAAACACGTCTATTGAAGTCGGGTGGGGCTGGGGTACAAATTCCTTGTTTTTTTATTCTAAAAGCCCCACCCGACTTCAATAGACGTGTTTTTATTATTACGAATATTATTTCTTGCTTTTTAGAGGTAGGTTTTTTGAAGTCGGTTTTTTGTTTTTTTAAACAATTTTTATTATTTAATTTTTAGTGTAGTTACCCTTTGTATTAGGTAGTGTAGGTATATTATTTAGGTAGAAAAATCGGCTCAGCCAAACGTGATTTAATCGTGGAGAAACATACATACATGCGGGTCAAACTGAGAACCTCCTTTTTTAAGTCGGTTAAAGAACTACACTTAAGATATCCCTTTCCAACAAAAAAATAATTATCTTCTTCAGTTCATAAACAAAGAAGTTTACGACTGATCATCGAGGTAGTTCACACAAAATCATACTTTTTTCGTGCTTTTTTTCAAGTTTACTTGAAAAGTACTGAACCAATTTCAAAATTTTAAAAAATGGGACCAACTTGGGAGTTTACCTAATGTAATAACGTTTGAATCATTTCAATCGGTTCAGCCGTCTTCGAGTAATCGGTGTACATACAAAAAACAAAAAAAAAAAAAAAAAAAACTGGTCGAATTGAGTACCTCCCTCCTTTTGAAGTCGGTAAAAATTAAAGCTGATTAAATTTACTATATGTTTTATGTAGTAATTTTTTTCGGTATCTTGTAGGTATAGTTTTTGAGATATCTGTTCCTAAATATCTGTCAAGATGATTACCCAAGTAACACAGATAGCTGTATAACTACTCACTTTTAGACTTATTTAAAACTCTGTGCTTATTAAGACTCTTCTAAGAGTACACTGGTGACCCTACAGCTGCATAATAGCAGTCAGTGATATTTAAACAGCTTAGGCTAATTAAGAGCTGCATTAAGGCTTATTAAGACCGACAAAACCACCATTAATACGCTAAGAGTGCTATAAAGGTATATTTTCTCGACTCTATTCAGCTTCTAACATATTCTAAAGCCTAAACCCTAGTAAGGACTGTTTAGTGGATAAAATTTCGCCAAATGCTGTATAAGAAGGTATTTGTGAACTCCTATTACACTAACTTATTAAAGAGGCACGTGTGAACTATTATGAAGTGAATAGCTGTATAATGGATGATATGTGGCGCATATTTCAACTTATAGCTGAATATGTCTACCGCTAATCAGCCTTTATACTGCCATTGATAGTATCTGCATAGCGGCTGTTTATACATTCACTAGATGCCTCGCAGCTGCTTAGAGACTCATTAGTGTATCGAATTAACGGCTTCTACTTTATAATGGTTCACATAAGTACCTTAAAACAGATGTTATCTGAATAAAAGAACATATGTGGTACTGTAATCAGTCAATGTAATTAGTAACATAATCCACCATTTTTTGTATAACCTATAAAAATTCTGATTGATTTTTCAACCTTTACGATGTATTGTGCAAGAAATAGGAATGTAATGTATCAGTTTTAACTTCGAAATATCTTAATAATAACTTTTTATCTTATAATTCTTTTCGAAGCACTACATTTTTTTTTGTCAAGATTACATCACAGCATATTTATATCACAAAACTAATTCAAAACAGAATATTTTCGTGGCGCACTAAAATTTTGTTAGATAATATATATGTATAATGTCAGTAAAATTACGTTCCCAGTCATTTTCCCTTTATAATACATCAAACAGAGTATGAATATGAATATTATCCTCCAATGTATCGTTAATTCTAATTCATTCACGTAACATAAAGTGTTCCCGTTTACACTTCAAATATTAGTTCACTTAATTTTACACAGGCCGTAAACAGCCTGGCGCGGTTCAAAATATGTATTAAAGCGTACATGTGACATATTTTCTGAATAAAGAGTAACTTGTGATCTCTTAGTCAGTCGAATTTCAGCGCATAGTACTGTCGTTACCCTTTATAACACTCTTAAATTTCTGCTACACAGCCTGTTACCCTTTATTACACTGTTAAGTTGCTGCTACACAGCTCTTAAGCAGCTATGTGAACTTAAGGCTGAATAATTTGTGCCCATTTAAGAGGTGTAAGGGCTGTATAAGGTCGTATACAGCCTTTATGCAGGTTCCTTATTCAGCTTTAGGCGTGATGGAAATCCGTTATTCGGCTGTTAAGCAGCTTTCGTGTGTTACTTGGGTAAGGACAATGGAATCAGGACCCTTCAAGCACAGCTGTACAGCACACACACACATTTCCACAGCCGTATTCCTTTTAATTTCATCTAAGCCGTATTCACAATGAAAATGTCCGCATCACTCTCTGTTTGAAGGGTCCTGATTCCATTGTCCTTAAACATGTTGACAGACATTTAGGACTAGATATCTCGAAAACTATACAAGATATTGAAACATTATACTAAATGTAATAAAACTGTAGCAAATTTAATCAGCTTTAAAGAAGTCTTATGTCGCTAAAACGCATAGTTTCCGAGATACAAGTGAAAAACCGATAAATGGGACCTTCAAACCCTCCCCTCCCCTCCGGCATAGGAGCTACGGGCCGACTTTTGATATGTTCACCTCCTAACTGGTCCAGACAAAGTTACGAAGTCAAAAATTGTGTTCCAATCATTTCCCTCAATACCTTTTCGTTTACTGGACTAAATCGGCTACGATTACTTTCACGAATAATGTTTTGGGAAGGATTTAAATAGGTTAATTTATTAAAAAATATTACAGTTACATAAAGCCAATGCCAAAGCTTTCTTTAAGAATTTATGCCAAGTAGATTTGATCATAATAGTGTTGTAAGTATTCTGACGGTAGTGCTATAGGAAATGTCTAGAATACCTGAGTCCTCGGGGAGGCGCACTATAATACAGCGCACGATAAAAGTTTCCATTTGAGTCCGGGCTATAACGAGTGCCTTCTTTGGCGGCTGAATGAAGGGCCTTTCGTATTCATACGATCCCACGTGATTTAGAAGAGGAAAGGTTGAAGGCAGAAGTGACAGCGATGGCACAAAATATCAAGTGTGTGTGTTCTCCACATAGGAGTAAATGTAGGTACTAAATCCATGGTTCTACACAAAATAGCTCCGCCCGACCGCATTCGAAAAACATTTTCGTCATTTGTTTTATTGCTAATAGGAGCAATAAGTACTACACTGTAGAGCCGCCGTTAATGTATTATCTTAGGGCGACTTGCACCATAAATTAAATATTGTGTAAGTACTACTTAAACACAATAATCGTACACGAAATTGTTTTAAGTGGTACTTATACAATATTTAATTTATGGTGTAAGTCGCCCTTAATTAATTTAAATTATTCTAAACCTTGCGACCGTTCGAAAAGTGGAATTAAGTTTTACCGTTATTATCACTTATTATTACTCCGGGTGTTTACTTATTATAAATTATAATACTACGTATACGTACCTAGACATAATTATGATCGAATGAAACCCAAATGCACATGTTTTGAAACTTAGAATAATGGTAGACTAGTTTAATGTAGACTAAAATCAACTTTTTCAGCGGCTGAAAGTACCTACACAGGCCAAGATTCTGAACTCTTTGATTAAATGATATCAAATGTTATGTTATTTTACAAAATTATAATTGAATGTATACCTTTCTACTGAGTAGAGCGTGTGTCACTAGCGTTATAATTTATTATTCATGGAAAGTCAAAGTAAACAGTAAGCTTATTAATATTAAACATGTTTTCCTTTTTATTAAATGTAGGCTTATGATAAGTCACGTAATCGGGTTTGTACTCGATCTCAAATTGTAATGAGAATTCTGAAATGTTTTGGATGTTTGAGAACAGTAGTACTTTCTGTGACATGTTTTATGATAATTTTATAGATATGAATACGCGAAGAGATTATTTTATGGGAAGCACTAATAAAACTTGGTATCAAATTATATTTTCGTTCATTTATTTTACTGGTTAGTGACATTTAAGAAGAGTTTGATTGAATTCATTCAGCGTGCGTTTGCGGCGGTTGATACGTTCGCTGTGGTATCGGGTCGAAAGCACCCAAAGCAATATTTTCCTACGGCGCGGCAAAAAATGCTTGTTTTTCCGCTGGTGTGGGATACATACATTCAGTTTCCTTAAACGTAGGAAAGAGACAAATACTGTTTTATGATTTTGTCGTCAAATAAAATAGTCTTTTGCATAAAAAACTCATCGGATATGGGGTCTTTTTGACCCGATACTGAACCTGATGAAAACTATTTAATTGTATGGTTGCTGTCGGGATGACCCAATGGCCGCACTGAATTACTAATTTGCTTGTTATGTGCTCGGCGGGCTGATTATCTAATTAGAAACCACCTAGCGACCGGTTGCAGTTCACAGATGATAGTGATCCATTGCTACTTCTTTTTGGATTAAAAAAAAACATACTAAAGAAAAGTAGCAATGTATGTGGAATGCAACCGGTCGCTAAATAGTTTCTTTTTAGATAATCAGGGTGCGGGTGTAGTCGTTTTAGAGTTAAGTAACTGTAGGATCATCCATTGATATCAACAACACTGTGACAATTTTTATTTCAAGCTTTCTTTGCATTGGGCCTTATGGCGCAACCTAATTATCCATTGAAGGCCTGTGCCCAGCAGCGGGAACTTTAAAATAATTCATGATGATGTTGATGATTATGTTAGACATTATAAAAAATAAATTCAAATCATTCATTCATCATTCAGGATCATATGAACCGTTTAGCTAACACGTGATCCATAAGTGCTCCAACTTTGCAGCAAAGCACAACAATCTACATTACTTTTTTTTATTTGTTTCTGTTTTGATCAAAGTAGTAAATAAATGCAGCTTAAAACCTTAAAATAGAGTACACTTTCCTCTGATAACTTAAACCACTCGCCTCCTAACTTTACCTCGACGACCCCGAGATGAACGGAATATGAACAGAATGCAATCTCGCCGCCTCCCGTTCAAAGAAAAAAGTGCATCCATAGTGGTACTTAATGCTATGGACTTACAGCCTAAAATGTATCGCTCTAGTTTACCCGCAAAATTATTTAAGTAGAGTTTAATGTATGCTTTAAGGTTTTGTACTTAGTATAAATGTTCACAAGTTTCTACAAAGTGGAAGTAGGTTCCAGAGAATTGTAAATGTGTTCTGTTGTTCACGAGCTGTGAAGGGATTTGTCTTTGTAATAAAATGGGCTTTTTCATTTCTTCACTTAGAAGGATAAAAAGAAGTCTGAATGTGAATAAGTATTCACGTACCCCCACGAGCGAAAAAACACCTTTTAACTTTAGTAAAGGACAATATTTGTTAGCGGAACTAGATAATAAGAAGTTGATAGCAAAACACTGAAGCCTCGAGCATATATGAAATATCCTCGCAACGCGTAACAGGCAAATTCACTCAATATTGCCGGGACGCCTCAAGCTGATTTGTACATTTTTCAACAGAATTTCTCCAGTTGCATTCACGATTCCATGCACTTTTATTCCGTTGCCTGCCGTAGCATTATTATTACTCGAGGAAATGTAGTATTGATATTTATTTAGTATTTATCTTTGTAGCGATACATACCCTTTTGTTATTGTCGAAACTAAAATTTGTTATTCAGTAACATTTTAAAATAAATTTCGTGGTATGGTTTATGGTATATTATTCAGTTGCGTACAACATTAATATGATATGTACAGTCTCGAGCAATAATATGTACACACTTAAGAACTATGTCACATTCAATCAATATATCTCAGTGTGATAAAGTTATATCTAGGTTATTCAAAACGTAATGTGACAAAGTTCTATGGTGTGTGTGTACATCTTATTGCTTGTGACTGTATAGTCAGCAGAACATGAGGTTTTACAAAACTGTAAAAAAACTGTAGGTAATTTATTTTGAACCTTAATAGCAGTATAAAATTGATTAAATATCATTACGCTGTCGTGGTGTACCATGGACGAAAACCGTACTCAATGCCTAAAAATCAAGCTTTATGTCAGAAACAGTAAACAAAAATCGTAATGTATAATTGCTTTTTACAACATTGTTAGCTTTTATAAAAGTAGAAGGTCAACTTACTACAAAGAAAAACTAATTGGATAATGTAACAGAAGTTAGAGTAGAGGTATGGTAGATTCCTACTTTATTTAAAGCTAAGTGACCGATACTTTTTTATTTATAACTGAACTATGCATTTCTACATAAGAAATAATGGCCGAAATATGTAGATTGTGGAATGGATTTTTTATAAAGATTTTGCATAAAAGCCTAAAAATCTTTTTTTAATTCATGCTAACTAATACTGAGTTTGAATAAAGAAAAATGTTATACTTACTTAGATTCCATGTTTTTAACTTGCTCTACTCTTAAATAGAAAATATTTTGTAAAATGTAAGTAGAAATCAGGCGTAACCTTGCTGTATTGGAATTCAACGCAAAGAGCACTAGATTTTTATATCCTGCACTATATGTGGTATCTATGTCTGTGTATTAAAAATCTATGTATGTGCTTAGAGAGCGTCAAAGCTTTTCTTGAGCTAATACATTATAAAGTTGATAATAAAACGATAAGATCCTCTTTATGACAGAACATATAGAAGCGTTCACAAGATAACCTGTAACAGAAGTTGTTGGCAAAGATAAATTGCCTTCCAAAAATATCTGAAACTTATAAAAAAACTCATCGAACTTTCGAAATCTCGGCATAATTAAATTCTCGTATCTTCCCCATCGTCAATAAAACATTTTCGTTTACCATCTCCCCGAGTTATAACACGAACGTTATAAATGTTACAGCAGGTTTCTACCACCTCCTTTAATTAAGTTTCCCGAAGTTTCTCGCCGCTTAGGTTGCGGATACATTACATGCAAACTCTTAAAGCTTGGATCAATCATATCCTATAATAGTTGAACTTTTAACTACGGTATTTTAATAGACGGTGGGAGGTTTTGTATCGGATTTCTGATTTATCATTTTATAGTCCTTCCAAACTCCCTAGTCCCTACGTTTACTATTATTTTGTATGTCTGAATGTAATAGTAGTATACGATTGTTATCTATGTATACACGCTAAAATTTTTGTCATTTGGTTCCCGCAGTGGGGTGGTTCCACTCATGATTACAAGCAACTTTTACTATGGGGCCAACTTTTGGTCGAATCATTCGTCCAAGGGCCAACTCTGATATTGCGAAACAAAATCTGCTGTTCCATAAAAAGCGTAATACCTTACCTACTCGACCTTAATGTTTGGAACAGCTGATTTTTTTTCGACCACCCCACACCGCGGGACCAAATGATTAAAATTTCACGATGTAAGTACATACATAATATACCTGCTTTATAAAGCATACCTCGTTGCACAGTTTCGGCAGGAGGCAAATAAGTAAACGAAGACACGAGTCACAACATATCAGGTACGTTTAAGACTGGAGCCGCAATAAGGCTACAGTGGATTCCACTTAAGGGCCAATCAACAGGTTGATTGGAAGTCGGCGGTGAACGCTGAGTGGATCAGGACATTGCCACTTTGGCGTCGTGGCCTCTTAAGTTCCGTACTGTCGTGTTGTGTGATTGGTACTTTGTAATGTCTAGAAGTAGATTGTATGATAAACAAGTTTACCTGCCATCTTGTACCCCATAGCATGATCGATAAAACATGATATTATATTGCGCGTTTTATCGACACTCAATGGTCAAACTCCATTATATTTTGACAGTTTAAGCCGCTTCTGTGGTCTAGTGGTTCGTCCACCCGTGTGAACGCACGGGTCCCGGGTTTGATTCCCAAGGGGGTACAATTTGTACTCGAATTGGTTGGTGGTAGGGCTTATTTTAAGTCCGCCTGGCTAGCTACCACCATCTTTCCTAAATCTCACACCATAACAACAGTTTAAAAATTGTCGTGTTCCGGCAGTTAAAGGTAAGATAGCAAGTTCCTCAGTGATGAGGATTCCTGGTGTAGTGCGCCTTCGGCCACATCGCCACTTAACATCAGGTGAGGTGAAAGCGAAGCACTATCCCGTTGTTCATAAAAAGTTATACGTGATAATCGCTATATCATAAATATCACTTTTCAGTGGTCATGGTAAGAGGCCTGAAGGTACTGTGACTTTTTTAAATTCCACAAGATTCAGAAGTTGGTGAGTTCTGTATTTGTCAGGTAGAGAGTCAGAGGTAAGAGCTAAAGCTTGGGTTTCCTAGGATGACAGTGCCGTCATATTACGGCCGTAATTTAGCGGCGTAGAACGTTGTCTAATAAATACGGCAAGTCCGCCGGCGTAGAACAGCGGCGCGTCGTATTGTTTACATAGACAACGTTCTACACCACTAAATTACGGACGTAATATGATGGCACCGTCATCCTAGGAAACCCTAGCTTAAGAGGATCAGGACATTGCCATTTTGGCTATTGTGCGATTGGTACTTTGTATGTAAAAGTAAATTAAATGCTATAAAACTTACTTGTATTGTGAATAATTATTCTTGAAATTCAGATATATTCAGATGACGTTGATGATGATAAAGCTTTTAGCTTTTTAGTGGGCATATTATTTAAGTTATTAATACCACTAGGCCGCTTCTGTAGCGGTAACAAAATTATTTCATGCCTCAATATTTTTAGATGCTTACAAAAATTATTATGCCAATATTTTTATCTCCTCAGCTGATTGCGAATGAAGAATTTCGATAATTTGTTACACAATTTATATTTCGATTTCCCCAAAATCGTACACGTTTCCCGTCGGTTCCAGTCAATTGGCCTTAAACCGGTTCTCGGAGGTTTCATTTATTAAACGTACCAAAATCCGACGTTGAATCAGTCTTGATTGCGAATTGTGATTGTGATGGTAATCAGAATTTCTTGAAGCATTATATTTTAAACTGCAATTTGCAAGGCCTACTCACATTATTTATTCTGAAACTGAAAACTGCAAGGCCTATTTAAGAAATTGTTACGAAAAAGGCTAGGTTCTATTCATACATTGAAGACAAAAATACGCGGATACCTATAAGTACACGGTTATATAATTTTTAAGTATATCTAAAAATTTAATGAGTGTATCCCTTCCCTATTCTAATCGAGTATGTAGGTAGGTATAGTTAAAAGTTTCAATATTTAATAATTAGTCAAGCAAGATATTGAGGTTTGTTTAAGTCCCAAAATTTTACTGATTTCTGGATTTAGAGCATGAGCTGTATGAATGATCATGAATAGCCGGGTCCACACCAGACGATCCAGCGATCCTGCGATCCACGATCCAAGATCGCGATGCGTGGACCGTGGATCGTACTAGGCCGATCCAGTTTGTTGAAACTGTGATCCTAAACTACGCTCCAAGTGATCCATAGGCGATCCGTGATTCAGTCGAACTCTTGCTAGATATGGAGTCACACGTACAGCGGCGGCGTCGAATTGCTGTGGCAGCAGCAACCTTTATTTTACTTAAATATTTACGCAAAAGATCATAGAAACAAAAAAGACGGTTCTGGGTGAGAACGATATACAAAAATCGCTTGGAATGCGGGGCTCGGCTTTACACAAAGTTAATTGGCAATGAAGCTGAAAACAATTGTCCCGCCAGATAATGTTTTTTTTAGGCCTTCAATTGGTTGGTTATCTAAATAACGAGAGATTCTGATGCCAAGCATCGTCCTTACACCCCTATTAGTGTAACAGCCATCGTTTGGGTCCCAAAAACATTAGTAATCCTTGTAAACAGCGACTTTGCGAGCTATCCATATTGACTGGATCGCGCGAACCACAATACAACCGTCCACACCGCGCGCTCCACGCAACTGAGGCACCTTTGAGGCAGGCCCAAAAAACGGACCAAAAACGGATCGAGCGCGGCAAGGAGCGTGCGATCCAATTCGTGCGTTCGGATCGCGCGCGGCACGTCCACACCGACCGCGCCTTTGGATCGCGCACCTGCCACGCGCGATCGGAGCGCGTTGGATCGTCCGGTGTGGACGCGGCTAATCACACGCGCGGTACTTGCGCGTAATCAAAAGAGACTATCTTATTTTTCTACGTAAATAATGAAAAGAATGAATCTATGCACGCCTCTTGCTATTTTTGTGAGTTTGCCAATTAATCAAGATTTTTTTCCAATATCAATCAAACTATTATTTTTTAACTGCACGTTCATATTCAGAAACGTGGCCTGATATCACCATTTCATTTTAGATATACTTGAAAATTAACGGTGTATGTATAATACATGTCAGGCGGGACATAATAATATTATGTGTCCTGTTAGATTTTGACCAATTTTTTCAAAATAAATTAACATAAATTCCGAGGTCCACTTTTTTGAAGAGGATTGTGTTTATCATAATGTACCTAATATTAATAAAATTTATGTAGAATGGGTACATGTTTTGCACGGACGCTGTATTAAAAAGTATATTGGCAATTTATACTTAATATGATTGCTATATAATTATATTCTAGAACTAGCTTTTTCCAGCGGCTTCGCTCATATTTGAAATTGAAAAAAACTTTCATTATTATTAAAAATCCCAGGATATACCTACCACAGAACCACCACAGTATACCTATATTAGTTTTTGGTACCACTTTATTCTATGGTACCACGTTGAAAAATAAAAATTGAACAATTCTCATTTAGGTACTATTAGTTGTCGTTTTATCGAGTGAATCTCATAGTTTTTTTTTCGTGATTACATGTACTTTGGTATCTTTGTGTCTAACCTCGGAATAGATATAAGAACTACGTAGTTTTTTCTTTCGCCAGTTCTTTCTCGGAGAGGCCTCCCAATATGTGAACTGTTGGTAGATTAAGTAGCTAGATCGTGTTTTCTAATTAATTTTATTGAAATCAGAACGCAGCTATAAATTAATTTAATAAACTTGAATGCTTTTATAAAGTTCCGAGCGGGTAATTTCATAAAAATATGAGCAGCTTTTTTGCTTCAGTCGTCCCGTGACCACGTCCTGGAAAGGTGTCGAAACGTCGGGAAACCCAAAAAACCAACAAATCAAAACTAAATAATTCTAAAATAACATCTGAATTAACCAATATATGCGCTGTAATCCGTAAAACGTTGTTTATTTCTTACGTAGTTTAACTTAATATCCGCAATACAAGCAATTTAAGCAAGAACAGTCCGCGTACGATGTTTGACAAACATAGTACTAGTACGGTTAGCATAACCGGGCTATGATTCGCCAAGTTTCGCTGCGCTGCGGTTTTGTGGGTTTCTGAAATAACACAAACTACTTAGCTAACCGAGCGTTTGTTCAGGAGTGATTGCTGTGTTTCATTTTCCGAAATGTTACTACAACTATAAGACTAATTTAGGGAAATGTTTATAGTACTCGTATTAACTTCTTAGGCTCGTATTACAGAACGAGACTCAAACTTAAAACAAGTTTTAAGTCGAGTATTAATTCTAGAACTGTGCTCGAGCAGAGATTGAACAAACTAAACTCAAACTCAGATCATGCTTGTTTTAGAACGATGATTGAGTACGCGACTCAGATTAAGCTTATTTGAGAACGATGCTTGACTGCGTAGGTTAAGTTTACGTTTTCGCTAGTGTTGCCAGGGTTTTATTTCTATTAGTTAAGGTTAAATTTAGGGCAAGGGGTGGATAGGTAGAGGGAGATAGGATACCTCTCCCCACCTAAGCATTTTGTGCGGAAATGCAAAGTTTTTTGTTAAGTTTAATTTTGAAATTTTACTTATCCTAACCTTAAAATGTATGAAAAAATCATTTAAGGGGGGCGAGCGAGGGGAAAAGAGTAGAGTAAAGAGGGGGGACTCCCTACAAAAGCTTTAAGGGGTACCTACTTATTAAGAATGATATTTTGTGTTGTGTTGTCTATTAAACATGAAAATTAAATTCCTAACCTATCGCATCACTTGACAAACTTAAGGGGGAATGGGAGAGCTCACCCTTTCTACTCTACTCTTTTTCCCTCGCTCGCCCCCCTTAAATGTTTTTTTCAGATTTTTCTTGGTAAAATTTCAAGTTTTGATGGGGGGAGGGGGGGGGGGGGGGAGGGGAGCATGGGGTCTCTCCTAGCCATCCGCTTCCTTAAATTTGACTTGAACTAATGTATACATGAGCACAAATCAATCAATAATCAAGCGTAGTCTCGACCATACTTACGTAAACAGAGATCAAATTCTGTCTAAGCAGAGATTTTAGTTCTAAAATTAGTCGAGCATCTCTCGAGTATCGTTTAAAAATTAGCATGATCTGAGTTGAGTTTAGTTTGTTGACTTGGTGAGGTCGAGTTCATCATATTCCGTTTTACGAAAAATTTACTGCAGTGACAAAACCACTCATTATAATCTTCGCAATATTCCTATAATTCTAAGCACAAATACCTTATTTATTAAAATTTATGTGTAATTGTCCAATGCCACTCATTAAATTATATAAAACACATTGCGACGTAACATTTACTTGGCCTATTTATGCGTAAAATGAAACTCATTCTGCTAAAAACAAATTTCGTAATAGGAAACAGGCTATAACCATAGATAGTCGCAAATCTCTATTTAAGTAGAGATCAGCTGAGTCTAGACTCAAGCATAGTTTTGGAATCAACAGGGTGCTTGAGAATAGATTCACTAATTAAGTAGAGATCAGGTGATTAGAGTTCAAGCAGTGCTTGAGTCTCGTTCTATAATACGAGCCTTAAATTAATTAAGTTTTAAGTTTTTTTATAACAAAAACATTCTTATTTTATGAATAACTAACGATTCGCCTTTGTTTCGCTTCGGTGTAGTGTGGAATTTGACACCATGTATTATACATATAAATCTTTCTCTGGAATCACTCTATCTATTAAAAAATTAAAATCAGTTGCGTACTTTTAAAGCATACATCGAGACCATAGAACACTGACCTGTATAAAAAATTTTTTTCATTTCAGTGCCATAGAAATAGAAATGTCAAAGAACAACAATGTCAATAAACAGGTGATCCGAAAAACAAATGCATACATTTTATATGAGATACGTAAAATATGACTCAGATACATAAAATATGACTATATATGGCAAAGGAAATTAATAAACTATGTTACATACTGTTTTCTTTGTCGATAAACGAATAAATGTAGCGAAATTTGGTTTTAGAGAAATGTGTGGCAATATCTTATTTACCTGTGAAAAGTATGATTACTTGGATTGTTTCTTTTTGTCACATCAAAATTACTTAGAGCACAAGACACCATGGCTCCACGATACCTTTATTTTAAATTCTAATTACGATTTTCAAATATTTTAAGCAAATCGTGATTGCTCCTTTGCAAGGCGGGCCGCTAGGGCCTCTTACTGTAAAAAATATTGGCACATGTCACTTGATCCTATTTGTCTCTTTTTTACATAGACCGTGTCCGTATGATTGGTATTGGTATTGGTATTGGTGATGGGCTCTTTTCTCCGCATTTAGACTCCCATTTGGTCCGTTATGCGTGAACACAGCATTGGTGTGGCTAGTCAAGCCATCCCAGCTCCTTCCAGAAGCGCAGAAGCCTCCTGGGGCGTTCACAGGCTTCTAGGAGCGACCTCACGTCTTTGAGGATTTCTGCCCGGTGTGTGGCCAAACCCACGCACTCCAGGATCACGTGGGCGGCTGTTTCTTCTGCGTCCAGGCATCCTCTACATAGGGGACTGTCCGTCGCATTCATGATGAATAGTTGTCGGTTTAAAGCTAGATGACCTGTAAGTGTACCTACAACTATTCGGAGGTCTGGACGATTAAGGCTGAGCATTCTACAGGTCAACCTCGGCGAGACTGCGGTCATCGCCAACTTGGACTGTCTACAGCTTGTTAGATCTACCCAACGAGTATTATGTGCAGCACGAGTACGTTGTCTTACCCATGAGCGCAGTTGGCTGAACGGGAGTGGCAGGATGGGTATGGGTCCTGCCACTATTGTAGAAGATCCCCTTCTAGCCAGCTCATCGGCGGCGTCGTTCCCGTGTGATCCACTATGCCCTTTAATCCATTGTAGGATTACTTTGCTGTTGGATGCTAGACGATCCAAAACTCGGTGGCATTCGTAGACGATACTGGAGTTGATCGTGTTGGCCTCCAGTGCTGTTAGGACGGCCATACTGTCGGTCAGTATGCGGATGTTTAGTTCCTTCATACCTCTAGACAGGGCCGTGGTAGCGGCATTTATTATTGCAACACATTCGCATTGAAATATCGAACTGTGTTGGCCTAATGCTTGTGATATTTTGATATTTAGGTCTTGTGAGAATACTCCAGCTCCAGTACCAGTCCCCATCTTGGAGCCGTCCGTATAAATTCGGACTTCATGTATGCCGGAGTAATCTCGGTCACTTTCTACTAACTGTATTCGGTATTTCTTTTCGAAAATGTATTGTTTAGGGATCCTGTCGCATGGGGCAGCGATTA
Source organism: Agriphila geniculea (assembly GCA_943789525.1). Taxonomy (NCBI): domain Eukaryota; kingdom Metazoa; phylum Arthropoda; class Insecta; order Lepidoptera; family Crambidae; genus Agriphila; species Agriphila geniculea. The sequence goes on along the minus strand of OX038882.1, from coordinate 11,834,794 downwards.
GTGGCTCATGTTTCACTAGATTATTCCACAAAGTGGAGTGAGGACCCTCTCGGTTGTACCACAGACCCAGGTGTTTAAGCCTTATAGCAGCCATGGAGGCTTCCTGTTGTATAAACAGGTCCAGGGGTGCCAGATCCAGAGCTACTTCTAGGGCGGCTGTGGGGGTAGTTCGCATGCAGCCGGTTATCGCAGAACATGCCAATCTTTGGAATTTCTGCAGCTTGTTGATGACGGTGCTTTGCTCTGTTTTGGACCACCAGGCAACGGCTCCGTATGTAATTATGGGACGTATAACAGTTTTATACAGCCACATCGTTATTTTCGGTGATAGCCCCCAGCTTTTGCCAAGTAGTCTTTTACATTGGCAAAAGATGATGGTGGCTTTGTTTAGCTTTCCTTCGAGATGTCTATTCCAGAGGAGTTTGTTGTCTAGTATCACTCCTAGATACTTGACTTCCTTGCTAAGGGACAGACTGGTATTGAAAAGTTTAGGAAGTTTAAGATTGCCTAGACTTCGTTTGTTTGTGAACATGATCGTTTCCGTCTTTGTTGGGTTCACTGTTAGATTGTGTTTATTGCACCACTGTTCGACGACCTTCAATGCGGACCTCATTCGGTCACATATTACACTCTCAACTCGTCCGCTGATGAGTATGGTCAGGTCGTCTGCATAGCCTACTGTGAGGAAGTAGCGGTCGTTGAGCCAACTAATCAGCTCATTGACCACAATGTTCCATAAGAGAGGTGAAAGGACACCCCCTTGGGGACATCCTTTAGCTACTACCCCTCTGGTAGTACCATTCACAGTAAATTGTATAGCTCTGTCTCTCAACATGCTGTCGATCCACCCGGCAATAGTGGGATCGACACCATGTTTAGAGAGGGCCTGGCTTATGCTGGTAAAATTGGTTTTGTCAAAGGCTCCTTCGATATCGATGAAGGTGCCTAGTGTTGATATTTTGTGTTTGAGATTGCCTTCTATATAAGAAACCACCTTATGTAGGGCAAACTCTGTTGATTTGCCTGCAGAGTAGGCATGTTGATTTGGATTTAAGGGGTTCCTGACTAAAGCAGTGCTCCTTATCTCCTTGTCTATTAGTCTCTCCAACACCTTTAAAAGAAATGATGTGAGGCTAATTGGTCTGAATGATTTAGGTTGAGTGTAGTCTCCTTTGCCGGGTTTAGGAATAAAGACTACTTTGACTTCCCTCCATTTCATAGGAATATAGCGGTGTGCTAGGCAGCTTCTGTAGATGGCTACGAGGTGGTCAATAAGACCACCGTCGCTCCACCTCCCGTCCGTATGATGTTAACTTCTCTTTTCCACGCTCTGTTGGTCTTCTTGAGCGCAAGGAAAATTTTTCTCTGTCTATGATCGAGACAGACAGCGCAGCGGGAAGCAACTTTGTTTTATACTATTTAGTATAGAGTATACAAACAATTCACAATGCACAAGCACAAACTATTTATGAAAGGCTGTCCTCCAGGACAGTTCTTTTCCTATCTCCAGATCCTTACGTATCGTGAATTTCAAAATTCAAATTAATTTATTCAGTTTAAGCTGTTACAAGCACTTGTGAATGTCATAGTACGCCATAGGTTCGCAAACCCTAAGCGGGAGACCTTGTAACGAGAAGAACCGGCAAGAAAGTCGTCAAGGGCTGCTTTTTTCTGTATATTTCATACAGAGTCGTCAACATTGAAAAAGGACCTCCACATTTAAAGTGAGGTCATTTTCTATCACAATAATTAACAAAAGTTTACACGAAATGGGTAGGTTGAAATTAATTAATAGGTAATTGTGAGAGTAAATAACTTTTAATTACTTGAGAAATCACTTCTGTCTGCTACTTGAAAGTGCACCTAAGTATGCAATATTTACCAAAAACGATACAAGATTTAAAAAATAAAAACGCAATTCTTACAATTCAATATGCGTTAAGATAGACTCAGAAGCAGACCCATTCCCACTGGCAGCACCCGTATACGAGCATGACGCATGGACCAGCCATCGCTACGCTCAACCATATTTGAGGGAACATAACGATCCGCCCCACACGACACCACCGCAGAAATGATTTAAGAGAGCATAACATACTTAGGCTACCCATCCTAAGGCACTGAATTGAAAACTAATATCCAAAAGCTTTTCATAGGCTTTTACTTACAAAACTACTGACTAAAGAAAGTAAAATGATTGAATAAAAAAATTAAAAATCAAAATAAGGTTCAGTGATTAATTTTATGTTTTGAGTAAGAAGTGCCATACATATTAATAATGTTGAACAGAAAAAAAAATATGTTATACGACACCCTTAGTACAAGCAGACAGAAGCAGACCCATTCCTACTGGCAGCACCCGTTCAAGAGCATGACGCATGAACCAGCCATCGTTTTGCTCAACCATATTTGAGGGAACGTAACGACCCGCCTCAGACGACACTACCGTGAAGGTCTATGTTTAGCAGTCGACGTCTTATGAGCCCTAATACTGGTATGATACAATAACGTAGCATAAATTTACTTCTAATTTAGATAAACGCAGGTCATTTTATCAGAAAAAAGAGAACTAATTCTTTAGGTTCCCAAATTATTGCCCAGCTTGAGCCAAGCGTTGGAATTCTAATGAATATAACGCAAGCATGATGACTCTCTTACCTCGTATTCTGAATTGTAAATTGAATTTTGAATTGCAAGGAGGTAGTTTTTGAGTTCAGAATTCAATAACAGAGCGATTTGGAGCTATGTATTTTGTTGTAGTGATAATCTTAGAGGTAGTAACAATCAGGAGAAGGTGATTTCACTTGAACGACAAATTATCGTTAGTAATTGAAGAGGATGGGAGTGGGCGATGAAATTAGTTACTAGACCCTTAAAACGGAGCGTTATTGCTTTTTTGAGTATCTACGAGATAAGGAAAAACTATTTGTTTCTTATGTACTTATAAATAAATGAAAATGCTCCTTTAGCTTTTTTAAATACGAAAATGATGATAAGATACCTTATTTGCTAGGAATTTTTTACAGAAAATCACGTCATTAAGTTTAATACTAGCCCATTAGCTCCTCTCCTCACAGTAATGAAACATCCAATGAAACCGGCAGACGTCGCCTGTTTTGAGGAGCTGCGGTTTTAGCCACCAAAGTTTCAGGTATGTCCGTTCACTATCCAAAATTATCTGACCCCTGACCCTCCCCACCTGACAGACATTTAACCTTAAAACGGGGGTACAACAGGCGAGATAGCAGACCAAGGTGTAATGGACGCATAACCGCTAGGCTTCTTACTTTACAGGGAAATTGAGCGTGACGAAGAAATAAAGACCTTACTGGAAGAGCTTTGTGGAAGTAATTTGCTTGAACCTTTTAAATCCTCCGGTAGTCATCAGAGATTAAGTTATCGGGTCTTTGATAGATAAAAAGCTGATCGAGTTTTACCTTTCAGCAGGATTATGAAGCAGTTTTGAAACGGCGATCTTTATAAAGAGTGTCAGTCATTGACCTAAATAGTGTTTGTTACTTCGTAGTCGAATTAAATACATACGAATAACGACAAAATAATAACAACTCTATCATATTGTTTGATTAAATCAGTCACAATCCTCAAAGTAATTTTGCCATCTAAAAGTTTAACAAAATTGAGGAAATCGATTAGACCCATATTGTAAACCACTGACAACGTTATTAACTCAAAAGCTTATGCAAAATTCAATTTTAGTTGAAACTATGAGGGGCCGCCATTTAACTCTCAACAAAGTTACTTTATCGTGTCCCCACCAATTATTATATTTCCATGTTGATGTTTTGCTTGGATGTAGCACCAATAATTGAATATGGTTAGTAAATTATTTGTTGGCTTGCCATCGAGATAAACCAATTTGTACTTTATAGTTATGAAGTTAGAGTGTAAGGGCTTGCATCCGTTACCAATTGCTAAGTGATCGTTGATACGATCAATCTATGTAGTGTGTAGCTATTTTGATTGTTATTTGTCTTTTCGGTTTGATTGTGTGCTAATTAATTGAAAGGTATCACTCTTGTATGCCGTGTAATGTTCTTCTTCTTCTTCTTATTTTTGTTTTGGCAATCTACTTTCCTCTTGGAAGCATTTTTTGCCAATGTCAAGTGTTGAATATTTCAGTGATAGATTGTTTTAGTTTACATTAAAATGCGGGTGCATCGCATTCCAATGCTGCTTGGAGCATTTGGCACCAAGTATATCAAGACAGTTTACTTGGTAAGTTCTGCCGAGGTAGCCACCACTACAGTAAAAGTCTCGGCTTCACACAACCTAGATCGCGCCTATTTCAATTATCCTACATATTGTTCAGTTGCGTAGACACTTGTGCCACAAAACTGCACCAATTTTAACCACGATCATTAAATATTGACAGTGATGGTATTTTTGGAAATTTGAGCTTAGCAGGCGAATTTGCTATCTAGTGGTAGTCATAATTTTATGTTTTATTTTAATGGTTAAGTCTGCAGCAAATTGATACGTAACGAAAATACTATGATATACTTGTTTTCTTTTATGATAAAATAATCTTTACTTTGTTCATGATGTGTTGAACAGTAGCTTCTTGCCTGGACTATTTTTAACTTTAAATAAGAGAAGTTGAAAACATTCACTCTTTACTAATTTCATTAGGAGATTAATGTTATTACTTGTATAATTAATCATTGTAGTAGGTACAAGGAAAGTGTAAAGAACTAGAACACTGTTAAACCTCAGTTTTATAAACTGTTGTACAAATTTTAAGTCACATCCACAGAATAGCTGTCACAACTTTGCTTGATTTCTTTACAATCGATAGATTTGAGTTGTTCCGTTTCACGAAGATCCTTTTGCTATGAATGTGTTAGGCATGCACATACACATTGTTTTAGTGTGCGTAATACTAGAGCGTGCAGGCGCACACTAACACAATGTGTATGTGCACGCCTATAACACATTCATATCAAAAGGGTCTTCGTGAGGTAGAACAACTTGTAGGTTCAAACGCTCCGATCGATGACTCGAAACTGAACCCAAATCATCCGTCAAATTTCACTATTTGAAATTCCAGGATCATATCCGAAATAACCGAATGCCTCAGTGAAAGCTATAAATTTCCCGGCTTTTAATAAGGTTTGAATTCTCGGCGTGCTTCGCAATCAGTCACCATTAACAGAATATACGGATACGGTTCTGACCATTAGTGCTGGGAGTCAATATGGAAGCAATGCAAATATTGGGGCTGCCGAGTCACCTCTTTAATTGACAAACAGAGAGGCCCCATTTGCCATATTGATTCATATTGGAGCAGTGATATAAAAGAACGGTCTATGTGAAAATTTCCCCCATACTCGAGGATAAGTTGTGATTTTTTATTGTTTTTGTAAGTGGATTGATTAAAAAAAGAAAAAATAAATTATTTCAGATCGGCCCCGCGGACATCTCGGGGAATTACCTTTTTTCAGAGAAGATATTCTTTTTTTTTTTACAAAAATCTGGAGATGAGAAACCTCGCTCCTTTACTAGGCTTTTTAATATCGATGAATTTTCGTCTCACAAAAACTTTTCAGATGAAACACAAGATTCAGATCATTAAGCTGGTTGGAGAGTGGTTGTCGTCGTTTTTTTTCAACTCGATGAGAGTTGGGAATACTTCAACTAGTCGATTCTATGAATGCTTTGACTTTGCTCAATGTTTATTATTTACTAAATTAAATTAAATCTCGGCATCGGTTAATTTTATAACTTCAATACGAAGAATCAGCGATAAAATTCTAATAGCTTTCCTATGTCGCTTATTTTAACTCAGACTGAATCAATATTTATTCGTGCGCAAACGAATTATTATACGATGAGATTTTATTTCTATAAAAATAACCGGACAAATGCGAGTCGGGCTCCGTACAAATTTTTAGTATATTATTAATTAGTTTAGGAATCCAGTTTCGCAGTTTTTCCGAGTTTTTATGATTTAACTACAAATGTTTTCAGTTTTCAGATTTTTCCCTGTATTTGTAGTTCTTTTAGACGATATTACTTGCCAATTTTCAATTTTCTAGGGGAACGGAAATTACCCTATAAAGGTCCATGCCCTATAGAATCTATAGAAGTTCCGGCCCACGGTACACCGCGGTGTACACAGACGAATTCTGCATTAAATGAAAGCATGGCATGTCAAAAACTCAATAAACTGAATGTTGGTTAAGAAAATAAGTCGCCTTTTTTTAGATAAAACTACTTTTTTTTCGTCAGTATGAGCACAATTTATTTCAACAATTTTCATATCAGAGGCATTTGTTTTAGTCACTGAAAGTCAATTTTAACTAAATGTAATGTTGTTTACTTTGAATAAACTAACCAGCGCTGCTTCCAGAATCCAATGCATGCGAGAGACAGGTGGGCAGTTTCCATTTCAGATTATCGTCATATAAAATAGCGGGCTCTAACTCCAAAGTTCGGGATAGGGTCGGAGACTTGGAGTCCATTAGCGTAAAATGGGTCAAAAAGTAAAGGATGCACGAGAAAAAACACACTCACTGCAAAACACTTCCAATACAAAACAAAACAACAAAACACAAACAAACGACAATCAAACGATGTGACGCCGCCGTCATCGTACTGGCACTATACTGTCAAACTGACAGTAGACCAGCCGAGTACACAGTGCTGCCATTTTTTTATTGGAATCGATTACTAAATCGATTTTAGTCTTGTTCAATACTGTTATAATCTAAAAAATATTTTATCATATTACTGGTTTTAATAAAAACTATATTTTTTGAAGTTATACTCAGTCAAACAAGAATTGCTGTTACAAATAATGTTAGTAGTACCTAATTAATAATATATTTTGTTGGTATCGATTTTTATATCGAATCGATTGTTTACGAGATTTTTCCGTATCTAGAGCAACGTCACTCGGGTAAATATCTTTGAATTGTTATTAAAATGGTTTTGGTGATGGCGACTTTATTACATAATAATTCCAATTGCATTATTCATATAAAATTAAATAATGATTTTTAAATTTTATCGAAAGTTTGTACACGGTAGTTTAAAGTTGGGCCGTAGATGGGCGTAAGCCTTTTAAATCCCTTGAGAGTATTGGAATATGCGTTTTTTTATGGCAAAAATGGCCGTATTTTTTTAAAGTAAACTTAGAAGTTTGATTTTTTTACAGCTTCAAGAAACCGTAGATTTGAGTCATCATCATCATCATATCAGCCGCACGACACCCACTGTTGGGTATAGGCCTCACCCAAGGATCTCCAATAAATAGATAGATAGATTTGAGTATATTGTTTTAATTTCAACTACGTACCCAAAATAATGGGTCTTGACAGACGGACGGATAAGCGATTATATTTTTTATGATTAAATAACAAATGTATCGTTTTCTGATTTTTTCCTGTATTTGTAGTATAAGACGATATTACTTGCAAAATTTCATATTTTAAGTCAATAGGATAAGGAATCACAATTCATAGGGAATTGTGATTCCCTTGAGAGTGTCGAAATATGCGTTTTTTGCGGCATAAACGGGGCATATCTTTTTTTACGTACGTAAACTTAGAAGTTTGATTTTTTCACAGCTTCAAGGGACCGACCGAAGACGTGAGTTTATGGTTTTAATTTCAACTCGATATCTTCACGCGTTCCTGAGATAAAGGGTTTTGACAGACGAGACAGACAGACAGACGAACAACAAAGTGTTTCTTTAAGGGTTCCGTTTTGTCCTTTTGAGGTGCGGAACCCTAAAAAAAATAAGAAATAAGAGTTTACAATTAATAAGAGCAAACATTTTTATTGAAGAAACTACTTACCCTTTGCCCTTGCGTATGAAATCGTAAGCATAAGAATAAATAAATACTTAAATTATGTCGCAAGTTTCAATCACCATCATCATACCAACCTTTCTGTTCCATTCAATACTTACATATGTAAGTATTGAATGGAACAGGTTGGAACAGATTATTCACGATTTAAGATAAGGAGTAAAGATCCGGGACCTATTATATAATAGGTCCCGGATCTTTACTCCTTATCTTAAATCGTGAATAATCTCATAACAAATAACGTTTAAGATAACTTTTAAACAGAGCTCATAACGTGACCTCCATAAATAAAGAAGATAGGCGAAAAATCAACTGCAACACCGTCATTGAAAAATCAGCTTTCTTATGTTCGCCGTAAAGGTTACAGGCAAAGGCAGCCAATACTATGTACTATCTGACTAAATAAGTACGGGAAAAGGTGCTACGGAGTAACTGATGCGACCTTCAGTGTGATAAGCTTTTGTCGTAAGAACCTTAAGGTCACGATACAATGTGAACTTGACCTTTTGTATAACAAGGCACGGAATCAGGACACTTGTAACTTTTTAAATATTTCCAACTACTTGAAATATATTCTGAAAGAGTGAAGCTCCTCTTCACTTTTTCAGAATGTATTCCAAGTAGATGGAAATTAGATGGAGATCAACATTATGAGAATTTGAAAAGAGTTAACTGCATAGTATTTTTCTGCACTTGCTCGTAAAGTGAGCTTTTAGAGCCATAAACCGAGATATAACAAACACCGTGCGTAATATATAAAACACTAGTGCGTTATAGAATTATTCTTACAAAGTTAAATAAGTACTTTACTGCAAGTTCTATGCGTGTAAACAGAGCATTATCAACTTAACTGGATAATATGGTTATTTTTTCCTCCTTCTTAATTCTTAAGTCCTTAATTAAGTCAAACTAATATTTATTATTATCAAATTATTCATAATTCACATTTGGTTATAAAATATTAAAATGTTTGCATTTTATCACATAAAATTATAATTTTGAACTAGGCTGTATGCTCACTCACCTCTTTGTTCGCAAAATATTATTGCATTGGGTGTGTGAAAAAAACCTGCGCGCCTTTTTAGGGTTCCGTACCTCAAAAGGAAAAAACGGAACCCTTATAGGATCACTTTGTTGTCCGTCTGTCTGTCTGTCCGTCCGTCCGTCTGTCTGTCAAGACCCTTTATCTCGGAAACGCGTGGAGGTATCGAATTGAAATTTAAACCATATACTAAGGTCTACGGGCCCTTGAAGCTGTAAAAAAATCAAATTTCTAAATTAACGTAAAAAAAAGATACTGCCGTTTAGGGCGCAAAAAACGCATTTTCGATACTCTCAAAGGAATCAAAATTCATAGGGTACTTCCCGTTGACCTAGAACTATGAAATTTGGCAGGTAATAGAGTCTTATACTACACTTACAGGAATAAATCTGAAAACTGTATATTTGTAATTAAATCATAATAAAATATGGTCATTAAAATACGTAATTATTAATCATCTTGGTGAAACAACGGTATGCGCGGCATTGCGCGGTCATAGTTTAACTTCTAATTACTTTTGGATTAATCGCGCCACTAATTCTTTTAAAAATATCAATATTTATTATTATTAATTATTCAAATCCTTTCAAATATTGTTATAGTTAATTACTTTTAAAAATAAAATTAAAAAGTAATAAATTTGGCTCTAAATATTTTCGCAACATGGCGGTGTGTCACGCTGTATGACAGGGGGTCTTCTTCTTCTTATTTTTGTTTTGGCAATCTACTTTCTTCTTGGAAGTAATTTTTGCCAGTGTCAAGTGTTGAATAGTTCAGTGGTAGATTGTTTCAGTTTACATTAAAATGCGGGTGCATCGCATTCCAATGTTGCTTGGAGCATTTGGCACCAAGTATAATCAAGACAGTTTACTCGGTAAGGACAGCCGAGGTAGCCACCACTACAATAAAAGTCTCGGCTTCACACAACCAAAGGGTCCTGTTGGAATACACCCATTTTCTCTAATAACATTGCGATAGATAAAACCATTTCACAGAACATTATACAGTGTACTATTGATATACAGCGCCATCTGTTGACAATCAACAGTACTTGTATTTTATACAGGTGCGGTGGGTTTGTAATTATTTTATTTTTTCTCAAAAATGCTTGGAAATTCGAACATTATTTTGACAACCTTCTTCGTGCTAAATCAGAGTTTACGGACAGACCTAAACCGCGCCGTCAATATTTGTATGAGAATCCATTACTAACGTGTTATAATGGATTTTCATACAAAATTGCCGGCGTCTGTCCAGCAATGTTTCTATTAAAACTCATTACACACGTGTAATTCAGAAATGGAGCGAACTTTTTAATAAAACACAAATAAAGGTATCAAATGTCGCCTTGATGAGCGAGCACATTCCAAATTTTTTTTTTAATATTCGGTATACTGGTATCACGTGAAAGGCCTTGATGAGCACATTCCAAAAAATTGAAAAAAAAAAAAAAAAAACGGAAAAAACTGTTTTGGTGCAATATGGGTATCAAATGAAAGGCCTTGATGAGCGCATTCCAAAAAGAAAAAAAAAATTAAAAACGAAAAAATTTTTTTTTTCAATACCTATGGGTACCAAATGAAAGTTTTTTGAAAAGTTTTTTGGAATATGCTCATCAAGGAGCATATTCCAAAAAACTAAAAAAAAAATTAAAAAAGAAAGGTAATTTTTTTTGCAATATGGGTATATAATGAAAGGCCTTGATGAGCACATTCCAAAAAAACTGAAAAAAAAAACAAAAAAATAATTTTTTTTGCAATATGGGTATCAAATGAAAGGCCTTGATGAGCACTTTCCAAAAAACTGGAAAAAAAAATGAAAAACTGGAAATAAATGAAAAAAAACGGTTTTTTTTTTTCAATATGTATATCAAATGAAAGGCCTCTATGTGCACATTCCACTTTCCATTTTCTTTTTTCAATTACTGTAAGTAATTTAAAATTAAAATAAAAAGCTTAAAACTTTTAAAACTAAAAAGTTAAAAGTTTAAAAGTACTACACAAGCCTTGGCCGCAACTAGGCATTGATGGACTAACGTATGTTCTTCAATGCCTGTCTTGAGTGCCGCTGCAGTAATGTACTATTCCATTTCAAACTTCGCCCGTGGTCAATTCTTTGTCGTAATCCCTGGAAGGGTTATTTTCTACGTGGCGACAAAGGATTTCAAATGGTTATCTATATATAGCAGTCTGCTGAACGGATTTTGATGGTATTTTTTTACAGTTTGGTAGCTTGGAGTCCAACTTATAAACTAAGCAATTTTTCACATAATTCCGGTAGGTAGAACCTGGGATAAAGCTTGAACTCTCCGTAGTACAGTTTTCATATAAAAAACTAATAACTACCAACCACTTTTTTTCAAAATATTTCCTTTGTACCGACACAACTTTTCTATAGCTTTATTTTATGTATAGATGTAGGTCTGTACGGAACCCTCGGTGGGCGAGCCCGACTCGCACTTGTCCGGTTTTTTTTGATAATTGTTTTTGTCCTATTTGTTACTGTGTAGTAAATTACTTTGTTTTTTCTTTGTAAATGTGTTGAAAAACGTCGTATGAAACTCGTGAGCTCTTGCTTATTGCACACTTGCCCGAGTTACGCCCTCGCCTACCGCTTGGGCTGCAACCCACAGCCTTGTGTGCAATGAGCAACCTAAGCTAACTTGTCTCATAATGTACTATTATAATACTGGCATCGAGCAATAAAATTGAGTTAAGATTATGTGATGGATTTCGCATTACAATTTCACAACCAACCAATAGGCAGTCATTGAGAAAAAAAAATTAAAACGACTACAAAATGACGGTTTATATTCTAAGGTTCTGAAAGATAATTCATCGATAGAACCCTAAAGGACATGTCCCATCGCGCCTATGTCATTTGCCTCACCATTCTCAAAAAAACCGGTCGAGAGCGAGTTGGACTCGCGCACCGAGGGTTCCGTACAATCATAAATATACAGGGTGTCCGAGAAGTCATGGATAACCCTTTACCTGCTGATAGGCCACATTGGGATCTACAAATAAAAAAATTATGACCTCATTAAAAGTCTTATGGTTTCCGAGTTTTTTGATGTTTTATGCAATTTTGGAAAATTTCTACCTTTGATCGGTTTTTTTCATGCCATTTCTATAAATGAATTCTTTTTCGATTACGGTTTTTTTTTATTTTAATCTTGAATCATCCTGCTATCGATTGGATGCAAGAAAGTTACAGATATCCTCTATTAAACACCTAAAATTTAGGTCCAGACTTAAAATTTTCACCTACAATTTTTTTTACCTTACTTTTGATTGGCCCTGGTGAAAAAAAAAATTACAACATGGAGTATGCAATTTTTTTTAAAAACTACTTCATTTCATGATGATTTGTAAAATGGTATAATAGTTAATAACTTTTCTTTTAAACTCTTGTTATTACAATTTTAATCCAAAAGGGTAATTTTTGGCAAGTGTTTGAAATAAAGTTATAATAGCAAAACGTGATTATTTTTAGGTGTGTGGAGGTAAATAACAACAAAATAACAAGTAAATAAAATTAATTCATTATTTTTAATTACAGCAGGTGTTCAAAATAGCGGCCTTCGGCTCTAATGCACATTCGGCACTTTCTGATGAATGATCTTTGAATCGGCGTGCATAACCCGTATTGCTGATTTGTCCTGCGGCTGAATTGATTCTCTCTTGCAGCTGGTGTATGGACGTTATGGTTGCATAAACTACGTCCTTCAGAGTGCCCTCGTTAAAAAAAATCCAAGGGATTGAGATCCGGAGATCTGGATGGCCAGAAAATTGGGCCTAAGCGCCCGATCCAGCATCGCGGGAATTGTTCGTTCAAGTGCTGTCGTACATCACGGGCGTAGTGAGCTGGGCACCCGTCGTTTTGGTTTCATATTCCTTGCCTGGTTGCCAGCGGCACTTCTAACGCCCAATTTTGTGGCCACTCAGATCTCCGGATCTCAATCCCTTGGATTTTTTAACGGGGGCGCTTTGAAGGACCTGGTTTATGCAACTCCCATAACGTCCATATACCAACTGCAAGAGAGAATCAATTCAGCTGCCGAACAAATTAGCAATGAGGGTTATGCATGCCGAATCAAAAGATCATTCATCAAAAGGTGCCGAATGTGCATTAGAGCGAAGGCCGCTATTTTGAACACCTGCTGTAATTAAAAACAATGAATTCATTTTATTTACTTGTTATTTTGTTGTTATTTACCTCCACACACCGAATAATAATCACGTTTTGCTATTACATCTTTATTTCAAACACTTGCCAAAAATTACCCATTTGGATTATTTTTTTATAACAAGAGTTTAAAAGAAAAAGTTATTAACTATTATACCATTTGAAAATCCTCATGTAATGAAGTAGTTTTTAAAATAATTTGCACACTCCATGTTATAATATTTTTTTACCAGGGCCGATCAAAAGTAAAGAAAAAAAATTATAGGTGAAAATTTTAAGTCAGGACCTAAATTTTAGCTGTTTAATAGAGGATATCTGTAACTTTCTTGTATCCAATCGATGGCAGGATGATTTAAGATTAAAATAAGAAAAACCGTAATCGAATAAAATTTTATTTATAGAAATGGCATGAAAAAAACCGATCAATGGTAGAAATTTTCCAAAATTGCATAAAACATCAAAAAACTCGGAAACCATAAGACTTTTACTGAGGTCATAATTTTTTTATTTGTAGATCCCAATGTGGCCCATCGGCAGGTAAAGGGTTATCCATGACTTCCCGGACACCCTGTATTTGGATATGTTACTTTAATACAGTCTTTAAAAAAGTAGGATAAACGGCAGACAGGTGGAAGGGCGAACAGGCGGACAATTAATTTACAAATCTTAACCACAGCTGCTTATGGTGACTGAAAAACGTTTCAGCTACTCCACATTGCAAACTGTTTATATTACTAAGTAGGAACTTTTATCGTTTATTCGTACGTCAAATAGTAGGTAATTATATTAGAACCAGCCACCAATTTATTATTGTAGTATTGGGTTGCGCCATCTCTTGACCGATAGTGGAACTATTTTTCTTAGGTTAGCATTCTTAGGACAGCGCCATCTGTTGACTGGTAGTGAAACTAAAGAATTTTTGTTTATTTTTTGAATTTCTAAAAAAGTGTGTTATATTGAGACATCGTTTTATTTTTCCTGTAATCTTTACATAAACTACTATCACATAGAATTATTTCAGATTTTTCTCTTTGCAAACTTCGGAGATAAGGGGGGGGGGGGGGGGAACGGTATTTTTTAAATTTTTCATCATAAGTCGAAAACTATGCGGCCTAAGAAAAAAGAAAAAAATGTTTTAAAATGTGCAAACAGCGCTCTTTTATATTATTATGATACCCTACATGGCCCTTTTCCGTCCCTGTTGTAATTTTTTTTTTATTTCTTACTTATTTGCAAAATAGTTGGGCAAATGTCATCTTAAACTATTCCAAATTTCAAGTTGATACCATTAGTAGTTCTCGAAATATCCAGCTGTGACAGACAGACAGACAGACAGGCTGAGTCACACCATAAGAGTTCCTTTTTTACCATTTTGGTACGGAACCCTAAAAATGAAATAAGTAATAGGTGTTTTAGTTTAATTTGGTATTATTTTCATTAAATATTAAATAAAATAAGTACCGTACCTAATTTCTAGCTGCCTGTGACGTAGTTCACTTGTCAAATCCCTACATGCATGACTGACATGCCAAAGCGTGGTTTCGAATCTCGCTCATGTAGGATTTTTCCAATACATTTTTTTTTACTTCATGGTGTGGTTCTAAATGTCAACCTACAATATTGATTGTTATTTTGTTTTGATTTTATGTTTAAAAAACTACACCTAGGCACACCTAGGTATGGTACAAATATATCTAAACAAGTGCTTATACTAAACTGCCGATTCATGAAAAAGAAACAAAAGACAAGATACTATACAAAAGAAATTGTTTCAATATATTTCGAGCGTAAATAAAAAAGGTACCCAATGGACGGACATTGGACAGCAAAATTGAGTCACGTAACGTTTTTAGGGAATACGACGATTATAAGGACAGACGTTGTTTAGATTTTTTTTAATACTTATCACACAAATTACAACTTTTTGCCGGGTATGCCTAACGGCCCAGCCACGGACAGCGCGGCAGGAGGCGAGGCAGGCGGCGCGGCAAGCGAATTCAATAATCACTGCGCGCTATCCCGATGGCGGATAGCGTGCGAGTAGATTCGAATGCGAGTGCTTTAGTAGTTTTGGTGCCTTTCCAGTGACCGTTTACACGCTTCCAGTAGAGTGTCATTTTCGCCATACCTAATACCTATTATTTAATTCAATTACACGTCACGCGTTCACCGGCAAATGCACTCTACTAAAGACGCTACTAAAATGTCGATTTACATGCTTCCAGGGCGAGTGCGAGTAAAATATCGCGCGGGGGGTGAGCGGGCGCGCAGGGGGTGCTACTGGAAAGCGAGTAGAAAGGCTACTAGAACGTTACTCTCTTTAGTCATAAGACGACCGTTTACATGTTTCCACTAAAGCACTCTCCTAAAGCACTCTACTAAAGACTAAGATAATGTAAACCAGCCTTCAGTTCGTCGTCACGACCGCGCAGTGGTTACCGAATTCGCTTGCCGCGCCGCCTGCGCCTCGCCTCCTGCCACGCTGTCCGTGGCCGGGCCGTAAAGCGGGCTATGTCGCGACTAGTCAAAACGCGAGCTAGGCATAAAGAGAGTTAGTCCTATTGGGATATAGCTCAGCAGCTTGAAAGTCTTTAAATACACAACATAACTCGCGAGGGATGATGGAATTTCTATAACATTGAAAAATGACTTCCCAACCAACTTTAAAAACTCCGGAAACAACGGTGGTGACTATATTTTATTTAACGTCAAGAAGAATCAAATTAACAGTTAATATACTATTGTATTGTACATAAATAAAATGGTTTGAACTATGGGCTATTCGAAAATTAAACTCAGCGGTAATGCGAAACAAATTCGATTCATAATGGGTGAAATAGACTTTTAATCGGAAAAAAAGGAAGTATTTGCGTCAACTCTTCTGCCCATGCCAGCAACGTATTTTTTTTCAAAAACGATGGCCACTAAAACCTTATGGCTGACTGAGTGAGGTTTGAGGTATCGTGTTATAACTACAGCAATAAAACAATCACAAATACCCTTTGGCTTGAATAAAACAGTATCTCCATTCTTTGGTATGGGTAATTATAACAAATATTTGTCCACGGCTGTTAACGTTTTTCTTGTGGCACGATTCATCACAGCATCCCAATCCATCACTGTCCGACTTGGGTACAAAAAAACATTATGTGAATTGGGCAAAGTAAAGAAAGATCTAATTTATGTGGTACTCAAAATGGCATTTTATTTCAAACATTGTAAACAATTTCATCGACCAAGCTTTTATATGAAGCTTTTAATTAGCAAGATCAAGGAATTAAAAAATGATTTTAATGAGGCACATCCAAGTAATTTTGGAAAAAGATACTCAGAATTTAATCTTTAATCGATTTAGTTTTTTCTTTCTTACGAACTAAATCGATTATTTATGAAATATTGTTTTCGTTCAATGGTTGGCTTTATCACTATTCCCTTTTATCAGAATTCATTCTCTAAAACCCTAATTTTTTAGTTTAAAATTTATCCCTTTGTACGATAAGCGATTTTTAGATAATCAAGGAGATATCACCGTGACCTGCTTACCGTGATCGATACCCACACCTATCGCGCAAACTTCGCATGTGAGCAGCTGTGACGTTCAAGGTCCATGGTCCAGGTTTCTAAGTAGCTCCAAGCAAACCACTAAATGGGAGCCAAAACGGATTGTTTTTAAAAGATACGGTCTTGCCGTCGAAGCGGTAAATTTCTTTGTTAAATCCATAGAAATAGTTCGCTAGTATCAAACCATTTATTTTCGGTAGTATAGGTCTGTATTATTGGTACATATTGTAATGTAATAAAAGTGGTAAGTGAACCGAAAATTCTGATAAGACCTGACGGATTAGTTAAAACATGTTAGATTCCATCACCACCATCATGATACTTAGTTAAGTTTAGTTAAAAAAAATGCACAAAGCATCTACAACGAGTACACTACATTTAGAATATTTGCCTTTGTATTTCAGTTCCCTCACACCCTTTATAGTGTTCGTACAAACCACCATCTGTTTGATGTTAAAAAAGTTGCGTGTAAATGTTTGCGAGTCTATTTTACCGCCATTTTTATGTCGGTTCTTTGGTGGAGTTTTGCTATACAGGGGGAGGCCATCAAAATCACTGGGCTGAGTTTACCGTCTAAACCTGCTTCGGAACACAGTAACAACCATGTAACATCGGCGGGCTGTAAAAAGAACCCTCGTTTAAAAGTTACGTTGTCGGTTACTCACAAAGATCAATTTATATCGAAAGGTGAATTTGGAAAGGGCGGAGATTTCCTTTAGAAAATTAATAAATAAGTAAGATTGGTTCCTTCCATTTTATAAAGTTCTAAGATACATACATAATTGTTTCGTAATCTTTTCGTTCAAGTAATAACTAAGAGGAACAATATCCCGTAGTAACTTTCACACTTCCAAAATACCAAAAAATATTGGTAAAACCGTAACAAAGCTAAAACCCTTTCTGCTTATAATATGTTCCAAGATAACAACAAAAATCTTTACGTGCTACAGTCATACGTAAAATCAGAATGACTGCATTGAGTGATTAAGTGGATTCAGTGCGCTTACAATACGCGCTGCAGTCAGGTGTAAAGTGCGATTTTAAGTGAGGGTGCCCTTTGTTACCAGCGAAGCTGCGACTTCTGATAACTCGGATGCTGTTCAGCCAATCGATCACTTAACTTCGCCATTCAAAACTATTTTTAACTCAGAAACGATTTTCCTTCTACCTATAACTGCGTGCCTTTTATGTTAAACGATTTGTGCGTAATTTAGTTCGTAAGAAGGTGTTATATTATATTTTATTGCTATTTGTGAGTGGCTATCTACTGCTATATTTATGATTTATTATTGTCTGTTGATGTTGGTCTTCCTAGAAAGAAGGAAAGAAAGAAATAACTAGTCGGGGTTCAATAGATTTTATATAACACGTGTAACTGATTTACTACACGAGTACTTTTTAATAAAACATTATAATAAAATTCAAGATCAGACAACGGTCCCCGGATATTTGTTGCAGATCAGGTGAGCAGTTAGAATAAAATTCAATAGCAGGTCTATGGTGAAAAAAATCCATCACATTTTGTCGTTTCTTTCAGTAACGAAAAAGGAAACAAAATAGGCAGGTAATTCATTTTGTCAGAGGCTTTTTTCAAATTTTGTTACAATCCTTTCTTATCAATTTTGACTTAAGGCGGTTGTATGACCGAAAGTGGCGCCCTCAGAGGTTTTTATTTAATAAGTTATTAATAGAAAAATATTTCAATAATGTTTATCGTGGAGATTTTAGGGCCCATAGTCTAGTATTTTTAGAAGGTATCACTACATGCCCTCATTGTCATTCGTAGAAGTAGATAGCAAATGTGTCAAAAACGGCCACTTTTAGCAGTTTTTCTATCTACTTCTAGCAGTGACTACTAGGGAATGTAACGATACCGTCTAAAAATACTAGACTGTGGGCCCTAAAATCTCCACGATAAACATTATTAAAATTGTGTATTAGAATTATAATATTAAATAAAATTCACCGCGGCGCCACTTTCGCTCATACCACCTTAAGGGCGTAGACGCGCATCACGTTCCATTTTTAAATTTTCAATACAAATAATTAAAAGAACTCTGCGCGAGCCGTAATGAGGTCGAACTTTAAAAATTCCTATTAAATTATTAAATAGATATAAGTATATATGTTACCGGCATTGTATACAATGCCTGCTGGTCCACCGGCAATGTGTAAAATAAGTATATTTCTGTCGTCTGTTATAAAAAATATAACCTCGAAAGGATTATGCCGATTTTACTATACAAGCTAGGCCATGATGCGCTTTGATGAAATTACCAAAATACTATAGTAATTTTATAGTGATTTCGCGGGAAGAATAGCATTAAAATATAATGCGGGAAAAAAGAGAAATCTCAATCTCAAGGAGCCGTTTGGGGTTACATTTTCCTCTTATATGACATTTTGTTATCTACCCCTTTTTGACATGACATGAGTCTGTCACAGATTTGTATGGTTAATGCGCATCATGGCCCAGAATGCGGCATGATCCTTTAAGGCTCACGCTCCGCTGCGCTTCGCGCTCGCCTTAAATTTCTAACCAGACCTTTCTACGCGGGACCTACAGGAGTGAAGCAGGTTCGATTCCAAACTCAATATATTTCCGTTGTCTGTTATAAAAAAAAACAATGTAATACAAACAATCGTAAACAATGCCTAGCATACAATCCCTGAATTTAATACATTGCCGGTAACATATACAATACAATAGATAAATACTTAACTCATTATTCCTAAGAAAAAAATATACTTTAGAATCAATTTAGAATCTTGTAATACCAGTAAAAAAACATGTCAAAGTGTGTCGATTTGAGCATTTTTAAATAATTTATTTCTCTGTGATTAAAAACATTTTTTTTTATTTTCTCTCTATAGGGCACTCCTTGACAATACAAACAATAAGTGAAAAAATAAATTTGAGTCGTATTCTTATTTGTTATAGCTGAAACGTTAGTGAAAAATACCTCTGACAAGCAAATTTGAAATTCCACTTGAATAGATTGTCTTAGTTTTAAAATACCTGATAATTTATTATGTTTTTCTCTCTATACGGCGCTAATTTTAGCAAATTTCTTCCTAAAATTAAAGTTTACATCAATAGTAATACTTTCATTCTTTAGATAACTTCTTTGGAAAAATACAAATTTCTTTGAATTGCGGATATACACTCTTAAATTATAATCACTTCTTTTCTCGCCAGTAGGTAAATGTTTTTCTTTACAGCTCCAGTTTGAAAACATAATAATATTTCGTAATGGCATTTGTGGAAAAATTAAGAAAAAAAAATACTGTAAGACGTTTTTCAACAATTTTACTTACCAATCAAAAATACTTTAAAGACTTTTAACGTTATGTTTTGATGTGCTTTGTTTGAATGTAGGTGAGGATATTATTGTATTTTTGTAATTATAGCACCAATTTGAATTGAAGAAGAGAATTGAATTGTGGTTTATTCATATTCATTGTTAAGCTAACATTGATTGAAGGGGTATTTTAAGTCGTGTTTAATTTAACAACGAACAACCCCAAAGACGTTCATATAAGTTTTTTTATAAATCCAGACACATCAGGAGATATTATTTAAATAAAAACTTAATTAAAAACACGAGACCCATTTTCATGGAATTATGTCAGAAGGCTAATTAGTTTCGTGGTTATTCTGTAAAATCGACACGTGTGCTCGCTAAATGTGCGGTTGGCCGAGGGCTTTGTTGCACCTGATTATTAAATGTAATTAATTAACAATATGCAGCTGCGGCCATATTGCTAACAAGCTATATAATTTGGTCACTATTAGCTAAGTTAATACATATTATATGACAATAGATTGTGACTCGCTGCAACTTCACTCGAGAATGTATGGCAAAGAGAAAATTTTACAGATTAAAATACGATATTTTGTACCGCAAGCGCTCTGTACACTTGCACGAACATCTATGGAGAAAAACCGGTCAAGAGCGAGTCGGACTCGCGCACCGAGGGTTCCGTACAATCATAAATATATTTGGATATGTTATTTTAGGACAGTCTTTAAAAAAGTAGGATAAACGGCAGACAGGTGGAAGGGCGAACAGGCGGACAGTTAATTTACAAATCTTAACCACAGCTGCTTATGGTGACTGAAAAACGTTTCAGCCACTCCACATTGCAAACTGTTTATATTACTAGTCCATCAGCCATTTTAATGTCCCCACTGCTGGGGCACAGGCCTTCCTTATGGGTGGATAAGGAGGACGGGCCATAACCCACCACGCGGGCCCAATGCGGATTGGTGGGTGTTAACGACTGCAAATGCAGCCGGGACCAACGGCTTAACGTGCCTTCCGAAGGACGGAGGAGCTCGAGATAATAAATTTTTGGTCACCCATCCCATGACCGAACCTTGCGAACGTTGCTTAACTTCCGCAATTGCTGGTCCAGGCGCTAAACCACTGCGCCACCGAGCTCCTCGTTATTATTATATTACTATATTACTAAGTAGGAACTTATTCTTCGTTTATTCGTACGGCAAATAGTAGGTAATTATATCAGAACCAGCCACCAATTTATTATTGTAGTATTAGGTTGCGCCATCTCTTGACCGATAGTGGAACTATTTTTTCCCCTTAGGTTAGCATGCTTAGGACAGCGCCATCTGTTGACTGGTCGAAAACCTAAAAATTTTTGTTTGTTTTTTTGAATTTCTAAAAAAGTGTGTTATATTGAGACATCGTTTTATTTTTCCTGTAATTTTTACATAAACTACTATCACATAGAATTATTTCAGATTTTTCTCTTAGCAAACTTCGGAGATAAGGGGGGGGGAATGGTATTTTTTTTACATTTTTCATCATAAGTCGAAAACTATGCGGCCTAAGAAAAAAGGAAACATTGTTTTAAAATGTGCAAACAGCGCTCTTTCATATGATACCCCCCCCACATGCCCTAGTTCCCTCACTAAAAATTTTTAAGACCCCTTTTCAGTCCCTGTTGCAAAAAAAATTTTTTTTTTATTTCTTTCTTATTTGCAAAATAGTCGGGCAAATGTCATCTTAAACTATTCCAAATTTCAAGTTGATACCATTAGTAGTTCTCGAGACATCCAGCTGTGACAGACAGACAGACAGTCAGACAGACTGAGTCACACCATAAGGGTTCCTTTTTTACCATTTTGGTACGGAACCCTAAAAACGCGCGTAAAAGTACTCGATATCGTAGTTGTCTTTGAGAAATTTCATTTTGTCTTTCGGCGTTAGAAGGCGCTGTAGGAATTTCCCATACAAAATTTCTCTATCCAGTATTTTTACGAACGTTTTTTTTTCGATAGCTGTTCGTTCGAAGGGTACAGAACTCAGTTGTACATTTCTACAAGTCGTACGACACTGTTTCCGAATTGTTCAAATTTCAAGTTAATTCTCTGTGATACGTCTTCAGACAATCGCTTATGGTGTTGCATGGGCGTACCTAGGGAGGGGTAGTTTCCCCCCTGGATTTTTTTACCTTCAACTAATTATCTACTGATGTCGATAAAAGTTCTTATTTGCCGATTGCAATTTGCAATACAGTATATTTGTAACTTTTATAAATCGTGTTGTACACCCATTCTAAACCGACTATAAATCGCGCTGCGAGGCCCTTTTTACTATTAACGGCTAAAACAAGATTAGTGGATGAAACTAAATAAAATCGGGCTGCGCGGCCGTTTTTTAGGGTTCCGTACCCAAAGGGTAAAAACGGGACCCTATTACTAAGACTCCGCTGTCCGTCTGTTTGTCTGTCTGTCTGTCCGTCTGTCTGTCTGTCTGTCTGTCACCAGGCTGTTTCTCATGAACCGTGATAGGTAAAAAGTTGAAATTTTCACAGATGATGTATTTCTGTTGCCGCTATAACAACAAATACTAAAAACAGAATAAAATTAATATTTAAGGGGGGCTCCCATACAACAAACGTGATTTTTTTGCTGTTTTTTTGCTAGATATTAATAACAACAACAGGTAGACAGTTGATTACAGATAATGTATTTTTATTGCCGCTATAACAACAAATACTAAAAACAAAATAAAATAAATATTTAAGGGGGGCTCCCACACAACAAACGTAATTTTTTTTGCCGTTTTTTGGTACGGAACCCTTCGTGCGCGAGTCCGACTCGCACTTGGCCGGTTTTTACAATAGACAAGCAAAATTCTAAAGTATTCAACTGGTACTTAGCGAGTTCCAGAGTGGCTCCTCAAACCTGATGTTTAGACTGAGGAGCCACCTTTGCATTGATACCTCTCGTGATATATTATGATGCTAACTTCAGGATTTGTGCTACAAAATAATCTACTTTGCTGCTAAATAATGGTGTGACGTGGCTCCTCAAACCTAATAATGGACATATACGTACATCTTCGGATGTACCTTTTCCCGTGGGGGGCAATCAAACCTACTTTCTTCCGAGCTCCCGACTGGCAAAAAATTGACATTCGTGGTGTATTTAATTCACGCAAATCGGAAACCGTGGCGCTGCCAGAACGATGAATACGCGCGCTTTGCTGTTTGTTACCCATACCACAGTTATACAATCTTTATCATAGAAATTTGAGGGAAACCGCCCTAGCCCTCGCGGAATCCCCTCCGTTGCTCTGCGTAAGTACATACGTTAAACAACTGACTGTATAGATAGATTGCAAAGCAGTGCTCGTACTGATAAAAAATTCGATGCGCGAGCGACACACGTCCTACCTCGACGGCGCACCAGGGGGGGCACTCTTAGAACAACCCAAGTGGAAGAAAAAAGGAGCGTCATCTCTAAATTTTAACTATCAACTATTACAAAAAAGTCTTCAAGATTGCCAAAAGATGTCTCTGCAGTCCGACTTATAGAATATGCAAAATAAAATAAATTGATTAAGAAGACAGTACCAATATAATTAGTAAATTTGACACTTGAAGTAATGTCTCAGTAGCATAGCGGATAACTACTCAACCTCTGCACACTGCCATCGATCGACAAATACCGAGTTCGATCCTCACAAAGATCACATTTTTACTTTTTGTGTTTTTTGTTTCGATTTACTCTTTTTTATTTATATTTTGTTTTATTTAAAGAAATTATTACAAAAATTACAAAATATATATACGAAAAACACATTTTCAAGCAATTATAATTTTACGCATTTCTTTTCATTAGTTCCGCTCAAACCTCCAGAGGCACTGATGGCCTTTCAAATCAGTGTTTCAAAAAATTGCCACGAGTGGGCGCTCTTTTCCCAATATATTATTTTACTCTTTGCGGCGCACTGCGCAGTACTAACGAAGGCGGCGCCCGCAGCGCGCTGGTATTTAATCTCTTTTTTGGTAATAACAATAGTAATAATTAATATATACGATTTTTGTGCCGTCAGTCACTGGAACACGTAATGTGCTTTTGATTTACATAAATTTTGCTCAGAAACGATGTATAATTAAAGAGATATTTCAAAAAATTGTTTAAAAACAAAAAAACCGACTTCAAAAAAAACCTGCCTCTAAAAAGCAAGAAATAATATTCAAATCATTAGATACGCATTATAACGTCTATTGAAGTCGGGTGGGGTACGGACGTACCGTACGTACGTACGGGAAGTACAACTTCTTTTATTCTTAAATCCCCACCCGACTTCAATAGACGTTATAATGCGTATCTAATGATTTGAATATTATTTCTTGCTTTTTAGAGGCAGGTTTTTTTTGAAGTCGGTCTTTTGTTTTTAAACAATTTTTTATTTGTTTATTTTTAGTGTCAGTTTGTATTAGATAGTGTAGGTAAGTATATTATTTAGGTAGAAAAATCTGCTCAGCCAAACATGAGATAATCGCGGAGAAACATACTATATACAGGTCAAACTGAGAACCTTATTTTTTTTGTAGTCGGTTAAAATGACTACACTAAAGGTATCCCCTTTCCAACACAAAAAACTTCATCTAATTCGGTTCATAAATAACAAAGTCGTCAAGGTAGTTGATGCAAAATCATAGTATTTTCAGGATTACTTGAAAACTACTCGACCGATTTAAAAAAAAAAATTAAATGGGACCATCTCGCAAGCAAACTCAATCGAACAATAAAAGAATCATCAAAATCGGTCCATAAATGTCGAAGATACGCGCGAACAACGATAAAAAAAAAACATACAATTGAATTGAGAACCTCCTTCTTTTGTTGAAGTCGGTTAAAAATTCCCCTAAAAAGGCATGTTTTCAGAATAAAAAACTATCGAGCCAAACTCAATAATTTCTAAAATCCTGCCGTCATCCACTAAATGAAGGTCCATAAAAGCATATATCTGAATTTGACATTCATTGAGATTGTACAGACGTCACTATTTGAGTTCAAATATTGCCAAATTCTGGGAGCCTCCTCTTAATGGATGAAACTGAATAAACAACGAGCTGAGCGGCCGATTTGTCAAGTATTGTATTTATTTCTCCCGATAGCAACCCCAAAGTCCCGCCATTTTCAAATTTTCTCTCGATATTATGGTCTGGCAAAAGGTCTGGTCGAGTAGGGACTCAAGAAAGTATGGGAAAAAGCTAATTTAAAAAAAATACCTATTTTAATTAATATTTATTTATTTGACTAAGTGCTTATGAAAAATTTGCCCCCCCTGGCCCAGAACCTGGGTACGCTCATGGTAGCCTGTGTAGGTAGCTTTTAAAAACTTCCTGCTCGACATGTAAACATTGTTTTCACTTATAATACGTGAACGTTTTGCCGATACACAAGTAATCTTATATTTTTCGTGACTTTCGTGTGAAAGTAGGGCAATTTTATTTTTGTACGTCACATGAACTATTTGGCTTTGTAAATTAATTCGGTGTAACATTGTAGAGACGGATAATAATATGAAGTTGTTCACATGAATTTATTTGGTCTTGTAAACTTTGTCGATGTTACATGTAGAGTTGGTGAATTAAGCGGATTTTTTTTTTATAAATAAAAGATATTTATGGTAGTATTATATTAAAACAAGTCATCGTCGTTTGATGTGCAGTGACCGAATCGTGGTTGAAATTAACAATATAATGAGGCCCTGTGTACTTAAAATGTAGAAAAAAATTAATTAAAAAGTAAATAGATGTAAACAAAATAGTTAAAGCTCAGCTAAAACGAATTTACTTCTAGTAAGCTTAAATTTAATACGCGCCACGCTAACGTTTGATTAATAAGTAGCTGCGAAAATAATATACTTATAATGGAAATATCCAGAGAGGAGAAAATTTATCGGTTTTACGAACTTGGCGTTATTAAATGTCGCTTTCAAAGTGTGATTTATTTGCTTCAAGCAAATAAGCATATTGACCACGTTTATATGGCAAACTCGTAAAATAGAGCCTTTCACGAGTGTCGCAGGCAAACTATAGACGATGAATTATGCAGAAAGTTTTTAAATAAATGCGACGGATAGACAAGTCAATCTAGCTACTTTTTTATCTATTGTCAAAAAATGACATTGGATTTGTTTGGAAATAAAAAAAGATGTAGATGTAGATTGCAAAAATTTCTCTTTTCTAAAGAAAAATGAAGTGGACCCCTTACAGGCATTATTTGGTCTTCTTATTTTGACTGTCTGATATCAATTTAATAGTACATTACTGCCGCGGTCAATAATGACTGCGTTGCTGGCAGCGATGATGATGGCGGAGAGCGGAGCTTAGCGCAGGTCCAGGCCGTCACAGCGCGGTCAGCATTGCAGCCCTTGATGGACAAGTTAGACTAAAGGCCGAGACCGGAGGTCGAGGCCTTTATAGCGCGGACTGCAAGGGCTGCAATGATGACCAAGCTTGAAGGCCGAGAGCGTAGTTAAGCTTAGCTCGAGGCCATCATAACGTGGCCAGCAGTGCAGTCATTGTGGACCAAGGCTTGTATAGTATTTTACTCAAAAAATGCGAATACTGCCTACTATACCTACTATAAAAGGTACTTATAACCTAATTTAAAAAAAATACAAAAATGCAAATATCTCAGAAACGGTGCGTTGGAGCCAAAAATAAGTTTTGATCCCCTTTGTAACCCCGGAAGTAGATAAGGGGTATTGATGAAAGGTCAAAAAACGGTCAAGTGCGAGTTTTTTTATATTTTTCCATACTAATTTTATATAAAAGTACAAAAACATCATCTAGGTACAACAATACAACACCCGCGCAGATATAGAATGGGATTCAAAATGGCGGTTCACCGCGCTTACCACAACGAGTGTGACTGAGAGAGCGATAGTGAATATGAACGACGCCATTTCTAATCCCATTCTTTATCTGCGCGGGTTGTACAGTGTATTTTTCACCTAACTATGTTTGAAAGAATACTCGACAATAATGGATTCTCAAAGGAAATTGCTGGTGGCTAAAACTCGACAATAATGAAATCCCATATAACTTTGTTGCGTCATCATCGGAGGACACCGGCAAGCTCGACTTTGTTCAAAGAAGGTTGTCAAAATAATGACCATATTACAAGCTTTTTTGAGTAAAATTATTTAAAAGTAAAGCATATTTTTTGTTGACCATTTCGTTAATGATTCGTTAATGATATTTGGCAGGAAGCATATTTTCGCAGCACAATAAGTTTCATTACATTTAGGTAATCCGGAATCTGTGTTTTTGTAGTAATAATTATGTCATCATATCATAAAAGACGATACAACCCTGCACGCGTAGCATGACCAACATCGAGATAAGATTCGACTCACAGAACAATGGCTTGTCTACACCTAAATGTCACTTTTGTCGGGTTGAGATCGAGATACTCATGCTCGCATTTACAACTAGTAGACTCGTATTGTTCTTTGTCGTGGCCTAATGTCAAAAGTCGACAAACACGAGCTTTTCTCTTCAACTGACATTAATTTGACAGTTGAATCAGAGAAACTTGTCTACCACCCTTTGAGTAGTCGAGAAGATCGAGAGAGAGTTCACAGACTAATAAGAAGATTCGAAATAGTTTTCTACGTATTTTATTTTATATGAATCTAAATTCTAAAAATCGCAATAAAAATAAATCTAAATTGTCCGTGCTTATATTTTATTCCTTAAAAACTTAAAATTAAAATTATTTTCATACGTTGATTTCAATATTTCGTAATTTTCTCGTCATTTTACACAGACTACTAAATTAACAATTTCGTAAGTAGTCTGTGTTATCTTTTCAAAATACTCTCAATAAAAGAAAGGCAAACGAATTTATATCCATACAGCTATATTTAATTAGTTTTAAGAGTTTAGCGTTGTAAAATCTATAGAAAGGAACGGTGCTTTATGAGAAATAAAGTAATTATTTTCTATTGGCAATATTATTCTTCTCGAGCTCGAGAGAGATTGTCTACGGAAAAGAACGCTTTCTTGAGTGCCTCTTTATCTTAGAACTTATAAAAAAAATGAGAATCATGTTTAAACTAAATTATTTTGGATCATTTTAGATAATTTTGACGTTTATTGGTGTTGAAATAAAAAGATTACCTTTAAAATTCACTTTTTTTATTAAAATACATTAAAAGGTTTCGAAATTCTGAGAACGAGTCCCACCTGTCTGTCAAACTGTGCTCAGCAATCGAGAGGGTCGAGACGACAAGTCTTCGTAGACAAGAGTCCCGTTTGCTCATGCTACGCGTGCTGGGCGCGTCAGTCAGTTTACGATATCATTAAGAGCGTGTTGTCTGCACACTAGCGCCGCCATTGAAACGAGAATCATAGTGCTTAAATAAAGAAGAATAATGTGAATTATCTCTCTGTAGTTCACTCAGAAGAAGTTTTTATCGCTTGAACAATATTTTCTAGCCTGTCGTTTAGTTAAACGGATTTTTTTTTGCGAAAAGTGGCCATTTTAGCAAAAAAAAACTCTTAATGGAGTTTTTTTAATGGAGTTGTTGTAGGATGGAGGATTGATGGATTTGTTTCTCTTAATGGAGTGGCCATTTTAGCAAAAAAAACTCTTAATGGAGTTTTTTTATGCTAAAATGGCCACTTTTCGCAAAAAAAACTCCATTCAACTAAATGACAGGCTAGAAAATATTGTTCAAGCGATAAAAAGTACCACAAAGCTTCTTCAGATTGCATTGCACTACAGAGAGATGATTCACAATTTCGTCATTATCTAACTAAGCACTATGTTTCTCGTTTCAATGGCGGCGCTAGTGTGTAGGCAGACTACGCGCTCCTAACATTTTTGACAATATTTCGATAACGTCAATCTTTTGGCTACAGTGTCGTTTTGAATAGAAATAAATAACAATACCGCGCCACTATTATACTGGCAGGAAATAATAGATTATTGACTAACTGATAATCGTTTTATAATAAGTAGAAGGTTCACAATAACGTTTATAATAAATATTTCTCGGTATAGTATAAAGAACCCAGCCATTTCGTAAAAAAAATACTTTTAAAACATACAGTGACATATAAATAAATACAGTTCCCGTACAGATTGGATGTGGGGTTCATTTTCGGCTTCAGTCATTTTATTACTCTTTAAACAATAAATGGCGATATGGGCTCGTCGGGTGTCTGCGTTTATTTTATAGTCACCAGGAGGGTTGACTCAACATTCTAAATATTATATAATCTTTACAAGCTTTTGTCCATGACTTTGTAGATTTATATAAACCAATGGATATGATATAGTATACATTGTGTTACAAAACAAACCCTAATGCCGAATATGGTAGATAGGGACCATTAAACTGAACAATTTTTACTATGGGACCAACTCTGAAATCACGAAAACAAAACAGTTGTTTCATAAAAAAAAAATAACACCAATTTATGAAACAGCAGATTTTTTCGGGATTTCAGAATTGGTCCTATAGTAAAAGTTTGATGAACCCTATCTAGAGATAGTTTGATGATCCCTATCTACCATATTTTGGTTTTGCCATTAATTCTGTTACACGTTGTATAATAGGATAAAAATAAAGAATAAAATTATTATGTAACGGATAGTTGTGATATCCATATTATGTAGTAATGGTTATAGACAAAAAATTGAAAGTTTAAATATGAAAATGTTCGTATCAGTAATATTATGGCCTACTTGTTGCTGACACGTTAAAGATGGCTTGTTCTCTCATCTTCTTATCAAGAAAAGGTCAAGAACATAACACATCTTCTTGGCGTACTTGAGATATTTAGGGTTGTCAGAAATAGTAATTTGCAAGTTATAGTTTATTAGTCTTTGCAGTGTCTTGCAAGATGCCTTTATATTTATACTCAGCTTGCATAGACGTCTAGTCGCGTCTAGTCGTGGCGCGCTGCGCGCTCTGGGCCGAGGTGCGATTTAACTCTGCCCCACTACGCTTAGTTTTTGTAAAATTACACAAGTGGGCAGTCTACCGAAATATACCTTTATACTCACCTTCTTGTATAGATGTCTGTGCGCCGCACTGTTACGGAGCGGGTCAGCGAAGGGTTTTTAAAAAAAACTATTTTAATTCACACACGAACTTTACTTCCGAAATTAAGATAAAAGATGACAATAAGATGTTCGCGCCCGACGGATGTCCAATCTGAACTAACTAGAAAATGGAATTAAACAAATGAACCGGGCAGCGGTTTCCTATTGCATTGACGTCAATGCAATGGGAAACTCAGCAGTTTTATTTTATATTATTAACCCTGCAAATTACGATATAACAACCCCCCCGTTAAGATCGATCATCACATCTTAAAGTGATGAGAGATAAAACAAAAGGTAACGCGAGATAACTAAAGATTGGACTTCTGTTTGGCCGATAGAAATAGACAGTAAGTACACAAAATAAAACAAAAGATTAAAATCTAAGTTTAAGATTACTACAGTATTATATAAAGATAGTTATGGGTTTTTACTTTATTAAGGATAACATCAAATTACTTATAAGTAAGTATTTAGTTTAGAACTAAAAGTTAGTACAACTGGTAAGTAACTAACTATAACATAAAGTTACGATGGATAAGAATTAAGAAGATTTTTCTAAAATAAAAAATATAATTATTAAAGACTTTTTGTTAAAAGCAAATTCCTTTTTATCGGTGTTTTTATAGGAGATGGATTTTTTATCACATCTTCAGATTCTGATCCACCTTTACGAATGACATCTTCGTAGATCGTTATCGAAGCTGGGTTAGTTTTAGATTTATTATTACACTGGTTAAATATTTGAATGCAACATGGAGATTGCTTACTACATAGTTTCTTATGATATTTATATAGGAAGATGATTAGAACTAAGATGCTGATTGCATAACTCAGGGACATATAATGAATGCCATAAGTCTCAAAGTGAGACGGATTTTCTATTTTATTAATTTCATCTTCCAAAGAATTCAGATGGATGCTGGCATGTATCAAAGAGTCAAGATTACCTACGTTACTCAATTTAGAAAAAGGTAACTTTTCAAATGTTTTATTTATCTTAGACCGTTCACAACAATCATCTAATAAGATATTGAAATTTGAGATCGTATTAGTTACGTTACCGAGTGACGTTTCGCCCACAGCGGTAAATTGTAGCGTTTTAAAGAAGGCTTTGCAATTTCTAGGTAAAGTTAAGATGCCAGTACCGAACAAGATTACATCTAAACTTACATCTTCGTTATTACATGTAATGTGGCATTTCCCTGGTTCCGATTGAACAAATATCCAGCGGTTAAAACTTATCTTATAAAATACATCAATAGAACCGTGAACTAACTTAGTTACACACGTGTCTGGGAGTTTATTTACCACTTCACTTAATAGAGTCGTCTCGCACGTTGGATTGGCAATCACTGAAAACATATTTATAAGTACACACACATAACACTTCTCACTGATAAGTTTGCATTTATCGATGTTTTTTATTAGTGAGTAAAACATACGATCAGCTGTTATTGCTACGTGCGAGCTTGTTGGCTCGATGAGTACGAAAGTGTCAGGTTTCGTGATATCGTAAGGAACTGGTAAAGGAATAATGTTATAAAGGTTATAGACTTGAGGTAGGACTAAAGGAATTTTAAGTACTATAATTATCTTATTTAAATGATAGTAACAGACTAACTGGGAAATATCAGTTATCTCTTGAATATTTTGTAAAGTTAAAGAAATAGGAAGTTCATAATGGCTAGGAAGATTATTTCTATTTTTATCTAATTCACTATATAATTGATGAGGGCTGAGTACAGTCGGATGCAAAACGTTTAGCTTCGCGAATAAAATAGCATTATTAACGTCGTCGATATCAAAAGATAAGGTTAAGATAATAGCTTCTAATGAGCTTATTAAGGAATTAAGTTGAGATTTTATTTCTAGTTTATCATTAGTATTGGAAACTGTATCTAAGATTTTATGAATAGTTTCCATGTTTTCTAAGAGATGTTTCTCGTTTCGATCGACCTTGGACATAGTATTATTAAATGACGAAATAGTAGATTGGATTACATGAATATTATCTTTCATAAGATGAGCGAGATGTTTTTCATCCGTCTGTACGTTATCTATAGCCTTTGAGAATTTAATTGCATCTTCAGAATCTAGTGTTCCGAAGATTGTTTTTAAGAGTGATCCTCCTAAATCGAGAAGACCTCTTTTAAAACGTCTTTTAGGCTTTTCGCTTTCAAGCAAATATGAAATAGAAGAAAATTTGTTTACATTAGTAAGATGCTGATTTTTCAGCGCCGATAGGGAATTGATACAATCCGATTGTATCTTAGATGATGTGAAAGAATTACAGAATACGTTAAGCTTTTCAAATAAAAATTCAATTTTATCTAAATTAGGTTGTATATGACTTATATCTATATATGATACGACATTCCAGTCGCTATTAGTAAATTTAACGTCTAAAAGATTATCAAAATATAGGCCCGGACTACTAACTATGGGCGATACATAATTGCACTGCGCGGGCGGCGACAGCGCCGATCTGAAATAGAACGAAAGGACTTATGATTACGTCATACCTATTATTATTTAATTACTAACTTACTGACCTACGCTACTGTGACGTGTCGTCGTGAGCACGTTTTATTTCGTCATAGTGATGACGTACATGTTTGCGATTTATAAGTAACGTCACGGTGTGGTTACCGTTTAGCTTTATTATTTTATAAGGGCCCTTCCAGACGGGCGACAAAGCTTTATTTTGTTTATGGTGACAGCGAATATAGACCATATCACCTGCGTTATATTTTAAGGGTTTAGTATGTGAGTCATAATAGTTCTTCGCTCTCTCTTTTGAAGTTTGTATGTTTTGGAGAGCCTTTTGACGGCTATAATAGAGCCGATGATTTAACGCGCGTATGTAATCAGTATAGGTGTTATTATCGAGAGTGTCTATACTGGATGGTAGATAAGGCTTAAAGCCAAATAATAATTCTAAGGGTGAAAACCCTGTTGTAGAGTGGACATTGGAATTGTAGGCTATCATAGCGCTTGGGATGTAAAGGTCCCAGGTGTTTTGATTTTCACCTATGTATGACCTTAAGTATTCCTTAAGGGTGGAATGACTTCTTTCAAGTGCACCACAGGTTTGAGGATGGTAAGGTGATGCAAAAATATGTTTGATACTAAATAATTTTTCAAGCTGTTTGAATAGATCGGAACAAAAGTTAGTGCCTTGATCGGAGATAATCATTTTAGGAATTCCCATGTGTGAGATGTAATTTACGAATAATTTGGCTGTTTCTTCAGCGGAACAAGATTGCATGGGATACGCTTGAGAAAATTTGGTGAGATCATCTTGGATGGTAAGTAAAAATTTATATTTATGTTCATATGTTTCAGGAAGCGGACCAACGAGATCAAGAAAGACCTTTTCATTAGGACGGGATGCTGTGGAAGTAATTATCATAGGGGCCCGATTCGTCTGACGTAAAGGTTTGTTAATTTGACATGAACGACAATTTTTCACATAATCTTCGATATCTTGCCGCATATTTTTCCACCAAAATTGGGACTTAATTCTTTCAAGCATGCGGGAGATACCGGGATGACCAGCGAGAGGTGAGTCATGGTTATCTTTAAGGATCTGTTTAACTTCATCTGGTGTAGGATATTTTATAGAATTATGATAGATGTTCACCTTTATGTTGGTGTTATGAAAAAGGAATGCTATAATGTTATATATTTTCGTAAAGGATAACTTAGAGAAAGGATCTGTAAAATCTGATATAGCTACTTCTTTCTCTTCTGAGTACCAGTATTTTACCATGTCGCGATAATCGCGGAGAAGGTTAAATATGTCTTTGTATGACATTTCATCGAAGTGATTTAGTTTAACGAATAAGTGTGTAAACACGTGCTTATCGTTAGAAGTAGAATAGTAGGTATTAAGTTCGCGTTCAATATCTCGAATATTAGGAAGGTCAGGATTGTCGCTCGTAGCATTTATGACGTCACTACAATACGGTATTGACTCATCTAAGTCAATTGATGTTGGGTATGCGATTAACTTGATTTTAGTTTTTAATAAGGACTCGTTATGTTCCTGGATGACAGTGTCAAAGGTAACACCGGGTTGTTTAGAGATTTGAAGGAATTGCTCGTAAGTTTCCGATATAGAAGGAAGACTATGGGGATCGGCGTCGTTATCGGGAGACAGTGTAGGGTTGCAATTCATTGAATTAGAGTCGGTATTATCTTCAAGGGCATTTACCGGGAATCTGGATAACGCATCAGCGTTCGCGTTTAATTTACCCTTTTTATATATGATTTCGTAGTCATATTCTTCAAGTTTTAGGCGCCATCTAGCTAGCCTAGAACCTGGATCTTTAACGTTGAATAGCCACACGAGAGGTTTGTGGTCTGTTATTATCTTAAACGTGCGACCGTATAAGTAAGGTCGGAAAGTTTTTACACCGAAAATAATAGCTAAAGCCTCCTTTTCTATCGTGGCGTAATTACCCTCGGCTTTATTAAGGGTGCGGGATGCATATGAGACTGGCTTATCCTTACCAATTTCGCCTTGAGAAAGAATGGCACCTATTGCGTAGTTTGACGCATCGGTTGTCAACAAAAATGGTTGGTTAAAATCAGGGTATTGAAGCAATGGAGCCGTAGTTAGTTTTTCTTTTAATAACGAGAATGCACGTTCTTGTTCATGTGACCATTTGAATGTGGCATCCTTTTTAAGGAGTGAGGTCAATGGCTTAGTTATTTGTGAGAAATTGTTTATAAAGCGTCGGTAATAGCCGACAAGGCCTAGGAAGGATTTGATATCCTTAGGATTTTTGGGAGTTGGGAATTGGCTGACTGCCTTGATTTTGTCTGGATTTGGACATACACCTTTATCAGTGATAATGTGGCCTAGATAGGCGACTTCGCGCCGAAGAAACTCACACTTGTCTGGTTGGAGTTTTAGGTTAAATTGACGTAGTCTATCGAATACTGATTGAAGTTTAGTTATATGACTTTCTAAGTCGTGGCTATAAATGATGACGTCATCGAGGTATATGTAAGCGTGAAGACCCTGGAGACCGGAAAGAGCAGTGTTCATCAGTCTTTGGAAGGTGGAAGGGGCATTCTTCAACCCAAACGGCATCCTAGTGAACTCGTAGTGTCCGGCAACGTCAGAATTAGTATTGACCGTGAATCCTGTCTTTGGCGCATCCTTGGGGCTCATCTTGACCTGATGAAAGCCACTGGAGAGGTCAAGAGTGCTGAAATATTTTGAATGTCCTAGCTGGTCAAGGATATCGGTGATAAGAGGTAAAGGGTAGGTTTCTGAGACAGTGACGTCATTGAGGCGGCGATAGTCTATGACTATTCGCCATTTTTTTTTGCCGGACGCATCCATTTTTTTGGGAACTACCCAGACTGGGGCACTCCAGGGTGAAATTGAAGGGCGAATAATTTTTTGATCTAACATTTTTCGAATTTGGGTGTCTACTTCTTCCTTGTGACACTCGGGGAAGCGATAAGATTTTACGTGAATTGGAGGCGCATCTCCTGTGTTAATTGAATGTTCAATTGCATCTGTGGAAGATAAGGGCTCGCCTTCTAAGTGGAAGATATCTGCGTATTCGGAACAACAGTCCAAAAGTGCTTTACTCTCTTCGTCATTAAGATGAGAGCAGCGAATGAGGTCTAAAACTTTTTGCGATCTATCTATTTTATAATAAGAAATAGAATTGATATTTTCATATGTGTTAGTGTTCGAGTTAAGTTCAAGGGGTGACACTTCTACGTAAAAATCTTTGACTCGGACCTCAGAGTCGGTGGTGTTTAAAATAGTAATATTTATTCTTTTATTCGGCTTTATAGTAACTATACAATTTGCAATGTAAACACCATCACTTATTGTTTGATCTAGTACGAGGGCTTCGTTATTCTGATAAGACTCGGGCAAGTAATTTGATATCGCGCATTCGATAATTGCCTCAGAACGCGCAGGAATAATATAAGTTGGCTGATTATATTTAATCTCCAGACTCTGCCCGAGA
Organism: Agriphila geniculea; assembly: GCA_943789525.1. Classification (NCBI taxonomy): domain Eukaryota; kingdom Metazoa; phylum Arthropoda; class Insecta; order Lepidoptera; family Crambidae; genus Agriphila; species Agriphila geniculea. The sequence goes on along the minus strand of OX038882.1, from coordinate 11,798,776 downwards.
AAGTTTAATAATTTTGTATCATAATCAACATTGGCTTTAAAATAACCTAAAAAGTCACTACCGATGATGCCGTCATGATCTAGACTGACGTCATCGTTAATCACATGAAATTTGTATGTATACGTTTCTGTAGATAAAATAAAATCCATTTGAATTGTACCTAAAGTTTCAGAGCAATGTTCGAGGCTATTAATTCCCTTGATCTTAACTATCTCATGAGATAAATCGAGTACTTTATTTAAGCTTGAGCGTTTGACAAGGCTAATACTTGCGCCCGTGTCTATAAGAAAGTTTAAAGGATTTGAAGAGTAACTAGTGTTTAAATATGTGTGAGGTAAGGATATCTTTTTAAGAGGTAAGTTTATTTCAAGGACAATTTCAGAATTTTCAACATCATTCGAGATTGGAGATAATTCACTCCAGGGTATGTCTTGAGATGTAGATTTATTATTTTGATCACAATTAATATTAGAGTTAGGATAAGGCTTTGCGTCATGAGATTCATCACAAGATTTAGTATCGGATGCTGTGTTTGATTTAGGATAAGAATTTGTACAATCTGTACGACTCGGCGGCGTTTGCGTCCGAGATGCAAAATGGCTCAGGGGCTGTTGCGCCTGCTGAGATGTAGGAGATGACGATTTAGGACTCAACGAAATAGGAACTCTCTGTGGAGCGTGTTGAGATGCATTATTTGACTTAGGACTCATCGAAATAGGAACTCTCTTCGGAGCATGATGAGATGTATTATTTGATTTAGGACTCAACGAAATAGGAACTCTCTGTGGAGCGTGTTGAGATGTATTATTTGACTTAGGACTCATCGAAATAGAAACTCTCTTTGGAGCATGATGAGATGCGCTTTTATTAGACATAGGATTAGGTTTAGTATAAGAAAGATTAGTGCCTAAATAGCTATTCGGAAAGCGACGGCACCGCTTCGAATTCCGATAAGTTAGTTTAAATCGTTATCGTTGGTAAGTTCATGTGAAACTTGATACGGTGTCGGTGACGACGGAGCCGACATTGACGGCTGTTCGTAAGTAATATGATGCATATTCGCCGGTCTGTTTGAATTATTATATTTTTCATTATTATATTTTCTTTTGCGACATTCTGTAATATCATGCCCCTTATTTTTACAATACCTGCAGAAAACGTGGGACCGGGAATTGTCATAGGATATTGGTGCTGGAGGTCTACTACGGTCTGGAAAACCACGTGGCGGAATTGCACGCCTTACTTTTGAGAAGCACTCAGACTCCGAATGCCCTAATTTTCCGCAGGATTTGCACTTCGGCTTAATTGCCGTTTTAAATAAAAGGTTTTGGATCTTTTCTTCCTCGAGAGCGATATTGATCGCGTCATTGAGAGTTTTGGGGCTTCTACATCTGACGTTATTACCTAGACGCGGATGCAAACCTAAAGAAAAAGTAAATAACGCTAGATCTTCGGTCATTGCGACGCGACCCGGGAGATCTTTCTTTAAAGATTCGGAGTTATAAATTTCGGCTTGAAGGTCTGTGAGACAACTTTCGACCCTAAGCGAGAACTGCGATACGGTTTCATTAGATTGTTGTTTACACGACTGTAGATCTAGCAGCAAATGATTGTAGTGCTTTCTTTCGCCATAATTTTGTTTTAGGAATGATTTGATTTGGTTAAAATCTTCAAAAATCTTATTTGAACACGCGATTTGGGCTTTGCCCTCTAAACGAGATAAAATATATTTTGTTAATAAGATCTTTTGGCTATGTGATGCTAGATCTATAGCGTTTTGACAATTTGTAAGAAAAGCGGTGAGAGTTTCGCGGTCACCTTTGTAAGTGCCTATAAAATTGCATAGCACATTAATGGGAAATTGTTCGCTTAGTACTATTTCACTGCTTTTCTTAATTTCGACCGACATTGTGACTTAAAGATAAGCACTGAATAAAAATTCTATATATAAAAATAAGGTAAGTATTTATGTATAAGGAGAATAAGGGTAAGTACAAGGATTAAAATATTATTTTAGTATGTAAGTTGTTATAAGATCAAATTAGTTAAGGATATTTATATTATAAGGATGTACGATATAACATTAAATATTTATTTAGGAAGTTACTTGGAATTAAGGATAATTATGATTTTAAGGATATAGGAATTAGGATAGAAATCGGAAGGTAAGTAATACGTTTTAGACTTTATCGCGAGAAAATTGTAGCAATAACAGATAATAAAATATGTTTCACTTACAGGGATAGCGCGAACAGGATGAACTTCATTTCAAGAACTGGAACAGCGCGATCGCAGGATTCAGGAGCGGCGGTGGAGTAGCAGCGACGATTTTGGAGTGGCGCTCAACAGGTGGCACCTTGGGCGGCACGCAACAGGACTGCGGCGGCCACGGAGACAGCGATGGCGAGGGCGGCGCACAGTGGGCGGCCCTTGCAAGGACAGCGACGCCTTCAGCGGCGGCGGTCGGGATGGCAGGCTACGGCGGCGGCGGCGCGTTACGCACCGGCAGGATACAGAGCAGGAAACGACCTCGGTACTGGTCCGCAGGCTCACAAAGTAAGGCTTACTGTCGAGACTCAGTCAAGGATGTACAGGAACTTGTCGAAGCGGACACACAGAGATAAATCTCGCTCCGGAGTCAGATTGGCACGATTAGGTTTTTTTATGGGCAAGGTTTTTTATTTTCGCGACCCGTAGGAATACCAGTGGAACGAAAACGGCTTATCAACACTGGTATCCCACTTCTGACACCACTGTTACGGAGCGGGTCAGCGAAGGGTTTTTAAAAAAAACTATTTTAATTCACACACGAACTTTACTTCCGAAATTAAGATAAAAGATGACAATAAGATGTTCGCGCCCGACGGATGTCCAATCTGAACTAACTAGAAAATGGAATTAAACAAATGAACCGGGCAGCGGTTTCCTATTGCATTGACGTCAATGCAATGGGAAACTCAGCAGTTTTATTTTATATTATTAACCCTGCAAATTACGATATAACAGCACGCTACGGGCCGTGCGGTGATTTAACTCTGCCTCAATGCTTAGTTTTTGTAAAACTACACGAGTGGGAAGTTTCTTGAACTATACCTTAATACTCACTTTTTGTGTAGAAGTCTAGTCGCGACGTGCGAAGCTAAGCTCTTAAAATACAGTCTAGATGCCTATCCTCTCTGTCTGCCATAATTCGTTGCGGAGCGGTAGTAAGCAAGCTTACATAGAATCAAAAAATAAATTATTTAAGGACATACTTGAGTCACTTTTGGCATAGCCGCACAGAGGGACCAAAGAGGCGCATGTGGCCCTCGATCTATGCGGTTTTTCACAAGTTGGTAAAAAATATAGGCATCTTTCAAGAAAATCTTACAAATCTTAAAATTAAGTGGGATCGATGGGAATTATGAGGGTATTGTGGGTAATATGGGCTTTTTTACGTAGGTTAGGTTCTACCACGCCCGGGCCCGGCATCATGAGATGGGGGCGCGCGGTCCGTAGCGCTCGGCGGGGCCCCTGAGACCGCAGCGCTCAGGTGCCCTGCACTCCCTGCATCATAGGTAAAGACGCCTCTGAAGCTGGTTGTGGTTGGTGGAATAGAAGGCAAGAGAGCCCGAGGTCGTTCGCCAACCAGATGGTCTGACCAAGTAAGAGTAAGCAATCTCCTCGAATAAAATCCAATAACAAACAGTGAGAGCATCTATGGACCGAGACCGATGGAGGCATATCATAAAAGCAGCTCGTGATCACGATCCTCAGTTATGAGGAAACGATTAAATGGAAATAGGACTCCTACTCAACTCAGTGAGCTTTGAATTTTAATACAACGGTAAAATTACAACATTAACCACGTGTGGTCCACGTGTGATTCACACCATGGTCTTTTTTTTTCAGTGAAATGTCGAAAATTACATCGAAGGAACACAATCTTCTTATCGAATGAGGATTAGTGGCCTCTTCTGGTGTTAGAGTTTATCAAGCCGCCTGTAAGGCCTCTAACTTGGCTTAACGACTGTTATCAGATGACAACAGCCGGGACCGACGGTTTAACATGCCCTCCGAAGCACGAAAGCGCTCAGTTGTAATGCCACTAAACGGTCACCCATCCCACACCTGCCCGGACCGAGCGTTGCTTAACAAACGTGATCGAGTACGATCAGTCTGTCAAGTTCCGCCACGAGCGCTTCGGAGAGGAACACAATAATAATATAGTTCACATTTTAACGCTTTACTGTGAGTTGAGTGTGACTCACGTGAGCGAAGTCATTATTTCTTACTCGTTACAAAAAAGTTTGGGTGGCAGCCCTACCGATCTACCTTGTCTGCTTGAGGGGATGATATTGGTTCCACTGATCAACGACAACGTTGTACTACATCTATTTTCTTGTCGTGTTCTTTTTTATACCTTTGGATGAAGGATCAAATATTCTTCTATGTACAACATGAATCTATCATAAACAAAAACGCAAAAGCATGGTTTCCGAAAGATCATAAATTAAATAGAGTTTTATATAAATATTAAAGGTGAAAGTATTTAATAGTACGTTACTGCTGCGGTCTATAATGACTGCTTTGCTGGTAGCTATAACGATGGCTGAGAGCGGAGCTTAGCGAAGATCCAGGCCGTCACAATGCGGTCAGCATTGCAGCATAAAGGCCGTGACCTGAAGTCGAGGCCTTTACAGCGCGTACAGCAAGGGCTGCAATGATGAGCAGCTTGAAGGCCGAGTGCGTAGTTAAGCCATCATAACATGGACAGCGTGCAGTCATTGAGGACCAAGGCTTGTATTGGGAGGGTGCGAAGGTATAATAATCGATCGAAGCGCTCATGGTGGCAAAAAGTAGAAATAAACAAGGCTCTGTAATCTGCTTGAAAACGATATTTAATTTATTACTAGCGATATAGGAATAATTATATATGTTTATTATCACTTAATAAAACTATTAAAGTAGCTTTATCCTCTTGTTTTACAAAATCTACAACTAAAAAAGAAGTAAACAAACCCTAATATAACCAAACGAAAACACTTTTTTTGAATAGATCTTACTTGCCATATTTAATTTAAATGACCAAAAATGATTTCACAACACTTTGTCCACCCAAATCACAGTAATTTTGAAATTTACATTAATAACACAATATGTATAGTATTTTTTAATATTTTACATCATACTTGCTCGGTAACTAGGATTTACTTATATAGTATGAGGCTGTGTAAGTTGGCATGTGTAACACAGTGCATTGTTTAGATAGAACGTTCCATTTTCAAATCACTTTACAATTCAAGGATGGTGAATGCTTTAACGGTAAAGTTACTTTACAATTCAAGCATTTAAAACTCCTTAGTGAACCAATCTCATTTCTTTTATTATAAACTGACGAAACTTTTGGCTGAAAAAAAAAACAATGAAAATGGCGGCATTTCATTTCAGTTGAAGCTAGGTATGCAAAATTCTGCAATGCAAAAACAGCTGATTTTTTTCGTGATTTCGAGGTTGGTCCCATAATGAAAGTTGTTCAGTTTAATTGTCTGATCAACCCTACGAGTTTTCAATGAAATAACCCTTTAACGTTTTATTTTTGTTTTAATGTTTTTGTATTTTTTTTATTTTTGTTTTTATTTTTGTTTTATTTTTATTAAATTTACCTCGCATGAATGATGTAAAATAGTATGCTTACCTCGGTTGTAAGTAGCTATTACACCCTCGAACTATATTCGCCCTCGCTCGCTTCGCTCGCTCGTGCGTCTAAATATCTCGGGTGCACTCGATCCATTAGCGCCCTTTGCGAGCTGCGCTCGCACGGGCGCCAAATTGGATCTTGTTCTGTAATAGCTCACTTACATCCCTTGTGTAACAAACTACTATTGTCACAATGCCGCCATTACATATCAAAACGTCAAAACGGTCAGGTCAGAGCCAACAAAGTTGCAACACGCTAGGTGGCGCTAAAAGCGTGCACGGAGCCAGTCCAAACAATGCAAGTACTACCTACTATTCTATAGTATTATAACTTAATTTCGAAAAAATACTTACAATAATGCAAATGTCTCAAAAACGGTGCGACGGAGCCAAAAAATAAGGTAGATAAGAGGTATTTAATGAAATGTCAAAAAACGCTCAAGTGCGATTTTTTTTATATTTTTCTCTACAAATACAGACTAATATTTGTTCTGTGACTACAGCAAACTATGTCTCACCAATGTAATCTGAGACAGCTAATAATTGCTCCATTAACAATGGATTTCCATTCAAGCCTCAGATATTAAATACCAATCGCTGTAATCCACATAGGATCTCAGGTCTGATTACACTCGACTAATTAGCAATGTCGTTTCCCAGTAGATTGCCCTTAATAGAGTTTCTCTAAGTTTCCTGTCCATATGACGCCTACAGCTGATTGGAATACTATCGACAATGTGAGATTATGTTGGATAACGTCAAGGATCGACTCGAGTTAATGCTCGAAGTGTTCATGTAAATAAACTACTTCGGTAAATTGCCTCTGGAGTAAAGGTACTGTAAACAAAATGGTTTGTTATGGTTTGTTATTTATAGTTTGAATTACTTGTTATCCTGACTAGTTATTAGTTTTGCACTTCATAAGCTGATAGCACTAGGTATCTTATGGTTTAGCTAAAAAAATAAACCTTGAAACCCTTTTGTGAAATAAGAAATTAGTTGATGATCTTCAAACGGCTGAACCGATCTTCACAAATTATACCTAAGAAAAATCTCGATCATGCGAACTTGTCGAACTTGTAACACCCCTCTTTTTGCGTCGGGGGTTAAAAGTTTAATAAAATTTCTATGAAATTATTGTCAAGTTATAACTGCAACTGCAAGAGGCCCTAAGCTCATATGTGCGCGGGAGCTTTTAAGTTAAAACTGCCCAATGATCTTAAGTTAAGACTGATGATCTAGCAAGAACAGTTATCGAAAAAATAAAAAGCGTAAAAAACATTCGGTGGAGTAATTTTATATGGGTAATTTGTACAGCGCCTCTACCGCCGAAAAGTGAAATGATATTTTCCATAGACAATTACTCTATCGAGTACTTTTACGCGTGTTTTTTTCTCGATAGCAATTCATTCCGAATTCTTCAGATCGTACGTAAGTATTAAAAAAAAATCCAAACAAACACTTTTTCAATGTTGTATTTCTTTATGTTAAAAGTTTAGCATTATTGCAAAACTTCGCAAATCCTAACTCAAAACATAACAATTTAGTTAACTACAAACACCACAGCGAAATTCTGTAAGCCCCTTTATTTCCTTTCAGATGTGAAAGAAAAAAGAAAATGAGTTCAATTTTGTTTCACAGAGTGGTACGTGAGAGGCATATTTGGACGCCCCGAAGGGCGTCCTCTTAGTTCAAAACTTGCAGCTAGGCGCAAAGGAGTTTGCTCAAAGGGCTGGTGTTTTCCCGATAGTCATCAGTAATTTGAATTCACAAGTAAATAACAATTATCTGAGACAAATAATCTCACCTACATGGATAAAATATTTACGGTAGTCTATGGGATTCATTTTTGATTTTAATTTACGTTAAAAGTATAGTTTTTAAACATTTTCGCTCAGTTTAGGGCACTTATTTACTGGAAATCACGAAAACTGAACTGCTTGAATAATACTAGTAGTAAGAAGCTGTATTACTCCTAGCACGAATATTTGTTAAGAAAAAGAAATGCGTGTATAAGTAGGTACCCACCTAATTGATAGAGAGATTGACTATGAATAATTTCATTTAGCTTTTCAGCGGTAGATGGCGCTGTATAAATTTCCTATAGGTACAATATTAGTCTATCGATTTTTAGGCGTTTTTTTCTCTATAAATGTTCGTTCTAGGGGTACAGATATACACATATAGTACCTATACAGTTTAAATTTTTAATAATTTGGTTCCCGCAGTGAGGTGGTTCCACTCATGATTACAAGCAAGTTTTACTATGGGGCCAACTCTTAAATCGCGAAAAAAAAAATCTGATGTCCGATACATACATAAAGGTCGAGTAGGTATTGCGCTTTTGTATGGAACAGCAGTTTTTTTCCGATTTCAGAGTTAGCCCCATAGTAAAAGTTGCTTGTAATCATGAGTGGAACCACCCCATAGCGGGAACCAAATGATTGAAATTTCACCGTGTAGAGTAAGAACGATGGACAACCTCAAGTCTGAATTTTATGAGTATTCGTTCTACATTTTCGTAATAATAATAATTTTATTGACTGCAAGCAGAGTTAGGATTTATTTCGCGGTACAAAGCAGCTTGTGTAATAGAGGAGTACACCAAAAATGCGAAGGGTCTTTTCAAGATTCCCACTTTGATCAGACACTTTGATGCGATCTACGGAGTTGTAACATGGGCTCCTATTATTTAGTTAAGTTTTTTTTGGAAAATTTTAAAGTATTTTCATCACATGAAGTTTTAAGACTTACATACCACATTATTTTTATGAGTCATTTGCGATCATTGTTGTTATGTTACATTTTATTATGGTATTTATAATTATTAAGTTGATGTTAGACTAAAAGGTCGCTAATGTCTAGTTGTTTAGTTTTTCTCGAAAGTAAAACGTTAAACCATGTGCAGGTAGGTATCATTGCTAGTTTAAGTTGATTATATATAGATTTGTCGAGATGAAAAGTAATTTTGTATATCCCAGTTTACGAGTATTGTTTTCTGACAAAGAGTTCTTGATGTGTCCCGACGATGCATCTTGCGAGCTGGCAAAGCAAAGACAGCTAGTGGTACCTACTCTTGTTTTATTAACCACTTGACATCAGTGCCTGTATTATGAGTTTGGACAAAATCGTGCACGCTTTTAGCGCCACCTAGCGTGTTGCAACTTTGTTGGCTCTGTACTCTTAGCACGAACAGCTATCGAGAAAAAAAAACGCGCGTAAAATTACTCGATAGAGAATTATCTATGGAAATTTTAATTTCGCTATTCTGCGTTAGATGGCGTTGTACAAATTTTCAATACAAAATTGCACTATCGAATGATTTTACGGGCGTTATTTCTTTCGATAGCTGTTCGTGCTAAGGGTACTGACCGTTTTGACGTTTTGATATGTAATGGCGGCATTGTGACAAAATATAAAATAATACTATACATATTATGTTATTAATGTAAATTTCAAAATTACTGTGATTTATTTAGGTGGACAAAGTGTTGTGAAATTATTTTTGTCATATAAATTAAATATGGCAAGTAAGATCTATTCAAAAAGAGTGTTTTATTTTGGTTATATTAGGGTTTGTTTACTTCTTTTTTAGTTGTAAATTTTGTAAAACAAGAGGATAAAGCTACTTTAATAATTTTATTAAGTGATAATAAATATATATAATTGTTCCTGTATCGCTAGTTTTCAAACAGCACCCTTAGCACGAACAGCTATCGAGAAAAATAACGCGCGTAAAATTACTCGATAGAGAATTATCTATGGAAATTTTAATTTTGCTATTCGGTGGTAGATGGCGTTGTACAAATTTCCAATACAAAATTGCACTATCGAATGATTTTACGCGCGTTATTTTTCTCGATAGCTGTTCTTGCTACGGGTACAGATTACAGAGCCTTCATTATTTCTACTTTTTGCCACCATGAGCGCTGCGATCGATTATTATACCTTCACACCCAGCGAATACCCTTCCTGATCACATGCCTAAAAAGCAAATAGACTAAGAGGGCAAAATTACCAAAACGCAGAATGACTAACTTACAGAATGACTAAACAGCAAAATGTCTAATACTTGATAGGGACTGTAGTAAGCATTTTTGTATGTATATGATAGATAAGCGAAGCGGTGTCGTGTCTAAAATCTCTTGGATATCCATTATTTTAAACGTGCACTAATATTTGAAATAATAACACCAGAATATTACAATTATTTTATAATGAATAATCACCACAATAGATTTACAAAATAATAAATGATTACAAAAATATAATTGGATTTAGAGCCAGTGGATTAGTGCGTGTGCACCGCGTGGCTGTCACATGAGAGATGACGCGCCGCCATGACAAAAGCCCATTCGGTGTTACCCGCTCTTAATTAAATATTAAACAATAATCGATCGGAAATCATTCCATAAACTGATTAAAATCTCTCTCGCGCCGTCACATTATATTGGCACAGTGCCTCTGGTGGTAAACTACAGTCGCTATCGAGTACACACATATCGATATACTATAATAAGCGTAAACTCATAATGCGCCGACTTTAAGTGAAGTTATACCATAAGAATAGAATTCATATCCATATAATAGAATTCTTATGGTTATACCGCCCGGCACGTTACTTGGCAAGATAAAAACGAGACAAAAGATGCGCAGTAGCTTCAAACACTAAACTGGGCGCATGTTTTGTCTCATTTTTGTCTCGCTAAGTTATATGCCGGCACCTATACATAATTATCGTCTTTGGTGTTCTGCTTAGTTGGTATTTTGCCTAAGTGATATCTTGCGTAAGTATTTGGCAATACGGCATATACTTAAGCAAACGTAAAGATGGTGTTTTGCGTAGGTGGTATTGTGCGTAGGGTCTTTAGAGCCACCGACTTAGAGCATTTAACCAATTAAGGAGACGCCACTGTCAGGCGTACCCCTCTGTCAAACGAGAATGACCGCCGCTCATACTCGTTATATAAAACTAGTTGACCCGAGTTCCCCGCCATTCAGCTGATCATCGTACACGCGAAACGACCGGAGCTAAAAATGCCGATTTGCAGTGTTTTTTCATGTAAAAAAATATCGGAAACATTTAGTGTGCAAAAGGATAACGTTATTTTCCATATGCTGGTATTATTTTGTCCAATTGTTTTCAAATAATGCACTAAAAATGAAAATAATTCAAAAATATTGTCAATCAAACAGTGTTGCCACTAAATTATACAAAATCCCTTTTAGCCTAATTTTTCAAGTTGAATGTATGACCAATGACACTTAAAACATCACGTTCCTTCTTAACCTGTTAATACCTACCATTCATTAGGTACTGTAGTGTAGACGCTTGATGAATTTATTAGATTACTTTTGCAAATTTATTTATTGTTATTTTATTCTTTATCTTTATTTATTATAATCTCTTACTCAATACTTAAAAAATAGCAGGACTATTAAACTTATGTTTAAAATAGGCATTGTAGCACATGAGTAAATAAACGGAACAGAGTACAAGCTCTCAAAACTTATACCCATTCTTCAAGGGTTGACACCTGCCTTTCTATTGTCTAATTTCAAAATCTATCGCAATCGCTTTCAAGGTTGTAACACATTGAAGCTTCTTCTTGACACAAATAAAAACTTACCAAAGAAATGCAGCAATGTGTCACATCCATCTGTCAAACGAAAGCGATTGCGATAGATTTTAAAATTAGACAATAAGCCCCCTAGTTGCAGGTTGAAAAGTAGGGAAAATAGAATACGTCCGAATGTCACAGCCACTTTATTCCGAAAATATTAAGATTACACAGTTGAAACTTGGTAGGTAGATGTATTCTGTTAACCGCTTAACGAGTTTAACACAAAAATAAAAAAATAAAAGATTAAGGGGGGGCTATTACTTATGGGGGATTATTACTATTCTTCTCGCTCTTTTATATTGATATCGAGTGAGTACACAATTTCGCATTTAAAAGTTGTGTATTTTTTTTTACGCGTTTTATTTATAGTTAGTATTAAACCATTGTCAAATTACAACTTAAAACGGGAGTTATATCGACGAGTTCCGTTGTAAAAATCTGTCAAATGAGACCGGTCGCTAGGTGGTTTCTAATTAGATAATCAGCCTGCCGGCTGACAATCCAAGTCTCCGTGCAAATATTTTCTTCTCCATTGTGACATTTGTGACCCGCGGGCTCAGTGATCTGTCACGGGCTCCACTCTCCGTGCTTCTTTTCATTGTGACTTGCCGCGGGCTCCATTCTCTGTGCTTCTCCCCATCGTGAGTATCGTGACCGGCCGTGGGCTTCCACTACACTACGTGTGTGTTTTGAGGATTATCATAAATAAATTGTATTTTATTAAATTATATTTGTGTCTTTCACTTCTTAGATACAATTCTCCTTAGGCGATTCTACTTATCTTTCTTTTACCTCCTTAACGTTAAATAATTTATTATTATAAAATATTTACGGATGTCACTAATTTTTCCCAAAATATGCCATTTTAATTTTAAAAACGGTGGCCACACTGCAGCAAAAGTAATGTTGTGACAGCACAGAAACAAATATCGATATCGACTTTATCAGAAGGTACCTATGTTATTCTGGCTATAAAATATTGGAAAAAAATACTAACTTTTTTTCTGCCGAAAGAGGAATTTCGTTTTTTCAGAAAAAAAAACTCTATTATTTATTTTGACGGAAGCGGAATGTGACGAAAGTGGCCTAAATGTTTATATTTCAGATTTCCAAAAGATGCAATGATACGAGATGCCTCGATCCAAGCTTGTGCAAAACATGTTTCCTAAACGTACTCGCACAATTTGCTTACATCATTTTGAAGCTTCCTACTGTTTTATAATACAAGCTAATAACACTAAACTCAAAACTCAATATAATTTATTCAGTCTAGGCTGTTACAAGCACTTGTGACACAAAATACATAATAGTACAAGTCTTGTGAATGTCATAGTAGCTACGCCATCGGTTCGCAAACCCTAAGCGGGAGACCTTGTAACGAGCAGAACCGGCAAGAAACTCGTCAAGGACTGCTTTTTTTCTCCCTGTATAATATTTCATACGGAGTCGTCAACATCGAAAAACGACCTCAACATTTAAAGTCATTTTCCATCACAATAATTTTTACACACAATGGGTATGAAATGAATTACCTACTACATATCGGATTAGTAATTGTGAGAGTAAATAATTTTCAACTAGTTGAGAAATTACTGATTATGTGACTATAGAAATTAAAATAATTGCAATCAAAAAAAGAGAAATCAAAACGAGGTATTAGTTAATAATTTTATGTTTTGAGTAAGAAGTCCGATACATATTGATAATATTAAACAGAAAAAATATACGACGTCCTTAGTACAAGCAGAAAGAAGCAGACCCATTCCCACTGGCAGCACCCGTTCACAAGCATGACGCATGCACCACTTTCTTTAAAATAAGTATAACAAATAAAGATTTTTAATGTAGTTATTCCGTTTTAAGGCCTACTTAAACATGAGCGGTATCCGCTACGCCCCGCGGTGCACACGCCCCACGCTCAACCCGAACTCAACTCAAACTCAACTCAAACTCGCCTCAACCGCAGCCCACCTTGAAATACATCGCTTACAATTTTGAGTCACTGTGTAATGTTCAGGTGAGTTTAAGGTGAGTTCGGGTTGAGTTTGAGTTGAGTTCGGGTTGAGCGCGGGGCGTGTGCAGTAGCATTGACAAAATATAACGGAGCTTATTAAAGTGTCATAAAACTGAAAATTGAAAGCGCTTTATTTCAAGGAGTGGGCTCCGGTTAAGTTGAGTTCGAGTTGAGTTTGAGTTGAGTTCTGGTTGAGGTTGGGTCGTGTGTTATCGTCTGAACAAAGCCTTATTTACCCCGCGGACGCACCCTCGCGAACGCACCTCGCGTCGCGCGCCACCACCGCCGCCACCGCTACCGCCTCTGATAGCGGTAAAATTCCGCTATGGTTAAAACAGCGCGTTATCAGCATACCCATTGGGATATCGTTAGCGCCACCGGTAGAGGATACCGCTGAGATTTGAATCGTCTCACTAATCTAAGAAATTATGTCTTTGATTTTAAATATGCGAAAACCTACCAGTATTTGAAAACTCTTGCTTAGTTAAATTGACCGGGTAGAATTTCTTGCAGTATCATCAATTTTACTGACTTATCCTAATAAGTCACCCTGTAGATTTTGACGACAGCCAAAGGTTGCCTTAGCATCATCGAAGGGCCTAAATTGAAAAAAAAAACTACAGACTTATTTGAATTTTTGTCATCATAATTCAATCATTAAGACATAAATTAAAAATATGAGCCGAAGGTACCGAGAGTAAAATATCGATAGTGTCAAGCACTAGCAACGTTTACATGAAAATGACGTCATCGCGTGTACTGACAGGTTGGTTTCTGCGTGTGTATGTATTTGTGTGCGTAAAGTTTAAGCTAGTGTTTGATAATTTTGTCGTGTGCGTGCGTAGCAACGTGATCGAAAATGCATTAGTGTTTAACGCTATTTGTGTGTGCGTTACCTCGTCCCCCGCGGAAAGTGGCAGACTTTTTTGTAAAGAAATTAGTTCTCGTGACGCCTCCTTACTTGGTTAAATGCTCTAAGGCCACCGATCATTATTCTACCGTTTGAGTTGCTTCAATAATAAAAAAAAATAAATACTTTTCAAATCAAATCACCCAAAGTTAAACAGGTAATCCATACTAAGATTATAAATGTGAACGTAAATCTGTCTGTCTGTTACGTAGATCGCTGGATAAATTTTCAAAAATATTGGTGCAGATATAGATTGGACCTTGGGAAAGGAAGGACATAATGCTACTTTTGACCCCACTGCTGGGCACGGGTCTCCGCCCGCACCACATGACCTGTAGTCCACGCGGGCGAAAAGCTTATAATTATAATATCCTATCACTAACTAAATTATTCTCAAATACAAAAGTTTTTTATTACCATCTGTTTCCTTCAAACTAAATTATAGTAAAACAAGTCTTTTACGTATAAAAAGTGAAGATTGAAGATAACAAGAAAATCTCAGTCATAAAGTTTTGTTGTCAGCATAAGGAATAATAAGGTCCGTTAGACTCAAACGCATCCAAATGGGAGTGAACATCTCAGCGATGCAGACATCGGCAGGCGTATTACATCCAAATAGATGAAAAACATCTCTTTCTAAAAACCTGGTTATAAAAGAGACAACAACAGTGTTGTTGCTTTCGTCCCTTCAAACAGCTGCTAACAATGGGCAACTTATGAAAATTGAATTTTTCTACGTTTCGCGGCTCGAAGCTTACGAATTTTGAAGTTCTGACTTATTTCCATTTTATTGGACTTTGTAAGCGATTTACAAACAGCAAAGTGGCGAAATAATGAATGTAAATACGGACATCGAGTGGGAATGTCTCCCTTTGACGAACAACAAATTTATGTTAATGTTCGCATAACAACGCATATTTACATACATCATTGGCATAAGTATTTTCTTATTTACAGCATTTTCTTATCATTTAAATAAGAGTTTTTCAATATTAGAATCGCTCATGGCGGAACTTGACAGACTGATCGTACCCGGTCACGTTAGTTGAGCAAACCTCGGACCGGTCAGGTGTCGGATGGGTGACCGTTAAAGTGGCATTACAACTGAGCACTTCCGTGCTTCGGAGGGCACGTTAAACCGCAGTCACGGCTGTTGTCATCTGATAACAGTCGTTAAGCCAGGTTAGAGGCCTTACAGGCGGCTTGATATACTCTAACACCAGAGGTGGCCACTACTCCTCATTAGATAATAAGAAGAAGAATATTAAAATCGATGTTGGTTCTATAAAATAATTTTAATGTTTGCCTACTATTAGGCAAATATTAAAAGATATTATTTGTGACTAACTGACCTAGCAGATGAGATTCTCCAGTACAAATTAAGTTTTGACTTAAAAAAACCAGAAAAGGTTTTCGTTCAGTCTCTTTTCCTCAGTTTTATCTTCTTGATCACTTTTATCTAAATACGGTTACGTCATTTGAAACGTGAGGGTTGAGTGAACCTTGAGTTTGAACCTGAAATTCGTGTAGATATTCTAATTTGAAATATATTCAGGAATATTTCAACTTTTTCTTTACGTATAAACCTAATTCCAGTCCGGCCGATCTCAAGTGCGGTTTACCAACGAACAGCATTCAAGTATTTAAATGCTGAATTAAAATAAAGTGAGGAGTGATACTGATGCATCCTCGACTGTGGGTCCACGACGGCTTACGACTTTTCCTTTCCGTATAACCCCAGGCTTTGCCTGAAACTTCCATTTCGTTCAACTTTCTAAGCGTTTTTGCATGAACGTATGATATGGAAAACCGAGTTTGACATACAGATTCCCCAGAAAGATATAAGATACATTCATTACTCTTCTGTTTCTCTTTCCAGATCCTATCAAAAACTTAAGAGTCGTTATTGTTTGTTTTGAATTAGAAAATGTTCTGCAATATATTTCTTTAATAAAACAAAATGTCTAATACAAAAAAAAAAGTGCAAATTGGCCCAAAGCTACTCTTGTTTTCTCAGATAGTAAGAAATAAAATATTTTACTGAGGTTTTAAATATATATTCTGGGTTTCGTTCGAATTCATTGATCTCAAAAATTCCCTTTTTCTTGGCTGATAAGGTAAAGTCAGACATAAAATCGACACAACTTGGGACATAATAATGACACTCCATGCAGACGTTATCGAGGTAAATATTGCTTACAGGTGGTAAGCAACAAAGTGATTCGTCCGATTTGACGACAAAAATACGTGTTTTCAATTAACTCGGTCGAAATTAGTTGGTGGACGTCCTTTATAGATGCAAAAAATTGTTTAAAAAAACAAAAAACCGACTTCAAAAAACCTACCTCTAAAAAGCAACAAATAATATTCGTAATAATAAAACACGTCTATTGAAGTCGGGTGGGGCTGGAGTACAAATCCCTTTTTTTATTCTAAAAGCCCCACCCGACTTCAATAGACGTGTTTTATTATTACGAATATTATTTGTTGCTTTTTAGAGGTAGGTTTTTTGAAGTCGGTTTTTTGTTTTTTTAAACAATTTTTTATTTTTTTATTTTTAGTGTAGGTACTTTTTGTATTAGATAGTGTAGGTATATTATTTAGGTAGAAATTAAAATCGGCTCAGCCAAACGTGAGTTAATCGCGGAGAAACATACATACATGCGGGTCAAACTGAGAACCTCCTTTTTTAAGTCGGTTAAAGAACTACACTTAAGATATCCCTTTTCCAACAAAAAAATAATTATCTTATTCAGTTCATAAACAAAGAAGTTATACGACTGATCATCGAGGTAGTTCACACAAAATCATACTATTTTCGTGCTTTTTTTCAAGATTACTTGAAAAGTACTGAACCGATTTCAAAATTTTAAAAAATGGGACCAACTTGAAAGTTTTCCTAATGTAATAACGTTTGAATCATTTCAATTGGTCCAGCCGTCTTCGAGTAATCGGTGTACATACAAAAAACAAAAAAAAAAAAAAAAAAAAAAAAAAAAAACTGGTCGAATTGAGTACCTCCCTCCTTTTGAAGTCGGTAAAAACAGCAATATCTAGCAATAGCTTCATTACGACAGATGGTAACTTGCAACTCGTTACACATTATGCAACGGAAATAAAAGCTTTATTAATTTAATTAATAAAATAGCTTTTAGTGACATCTAGTCAAATTTTTGATAACTAATTGATATGGTATGATACTATTGACATCTACGCTTTTTAACCGACTTCAACAAAAGGAGGAGGTTCTCAATTCGATTGTATGTTTTTTTTTTTTTTTTTTTTATCGTTGTTCGCGCATATCTTCGACATTTATGGACCGATTTTGATGATTCTTTTTTTGTTCGATTCAGTTTGCTTGCGAGATGGTCCCATTTTTTTTTTTAAATCGGTCAAGTAGTTTTCAAGTAATCCTGAAAATACTATGATTTTGCATCAACTACCTTGTCGACTTTGTTATTTATGAACCGAATTAGATGAAGTTTTTTGTGTTGGAAAGGGGATACCTTTAGTGTAGTCATTTTAACCGACTACAAAAAAAATAAGGTTCTCAGTTTGACCTGTATATAGTATGTTTTTTTTCGCGATTAACTCACGTTTGGCTGAGCCGATTTTTCTACCTAAATAATATACTTACCTATACACTATCTAATCCAGAAGGTACTGACACTAAAAAGAAACAAATAAAAAATTGTTTCAAAACAAAAAAAACCGACTTCAAAAAAAACCTGCCTCTAAAAAGCAAGAAATAATATTCAAATCATTAGATACGCATTATAACGTCTATTGAAGTCGGGTGGGGATTTAAGAATAAAAAAAGGTAGTTGTACTTCCCGTACGTACGTACGGTACATTCGTACCCCACCCGACTTCAATAGACGTTATAATGCGTATCTAATGATTTGAATATTATTTCTTGCTTTTTAGAGGCAGGTTTTTTTTGAAGTCGGTTTTTTTTTTGTTTTTAAACAATTTTTTTATTTTAAAAGCTTTTGACTGTCATTTGAATAAAGACCTTAAAGATGGACGGATACCGGACAGGAGAAACTAAATAAAAGCTTGTAAAATCATGCACGACCGGCAAATTAAATACCTGCAGACACACTGACAGCAGTACACTTTCTTCTTGCACTGGCATTGCATCACCAAACTACTCTACACGTTACTAAATAATATAACTAGAAAAAATACGACTGGCACCAGATCAATTCTGGGACAGGAAACGAACCCGCGACCTTTGGATATCCGGTCCAATGCTCGACCGCTGAGCTATCGAGTCACTAATAATAATAATAATAAATAAATCATTTATTTCCTCATCGCACAGTAGGTTACTTAAGACTAGAACATTAATTGAGTGAAATACACTAAGTGGCATCGTCGAATTTCTTCTAGTATATCTCACTCTGCAAGCCAGTGTTATTTCAACAATGTGAGGAATTACCTTGACATTCAATTGAAATATCGTTCCAGATAGTATTTGAAAATTGATTAAGATGAATTGAATGAAATAGCTATACAATTTTTAAATTTGAGATTTTTATATTAAATTTTTTTTTCTAGTAAGTATATTAATTAGTATTGTATAAAAATAGCATGATCAATGCAAAACTCTCAAATTTAAAAATTCTCTACACGTCTTTCGCCTCCTGACAGAGCATCATCAACAGCTAATAGATAGATCTAAGCACAATATAAAAAATATATCCCGTGTTTTTTAATTCTGCACAAAGTCGAAGTTTAGAACTCTCAGTTTATTAAAAAGCTTTAATAAAATTACCAAACTACGTAGTTATGGCAAGGGAAAATCAACATTTCAGCTTAAAAATACAAAGCTGAAATAAAATAACAAGAAACGGAATTGTTTCAAATAGAACTCACAGATTTAACAAACCATTCAAATGCTGAAAAGTTTTTAAGCCAACGTTATTAAGGCAGTTGTTTTTGTTGCAGCAGTTTTGGTATGACCGCAGTACAGTTGTACTCAAATAAATGTAGTAAATTATAAATTAGTTGGTTGGTTACACAGATATATAGTCTGTGGTTGGTTAATAATGTTCGTCCTTTGAAGAAATATGATAATTCTATGTATGGAGAAAAAAATGAGTATGCTCTAGACTAAAATAATACATAATGTGTTAGTGATATATCTGCCCTATTAAAGTTAATAAAAGTAAATATACTTAATAGTTATTACAAAGTTTTGTTAGTAAAATTGATAACGAACATCGTTAAGTAAAACTTATGTAAGTACTTAATATTTCAAAACGCTACATTTTTGTCAATTAGGTTATTCACCAACTTGACACAAGAGACTGGACACACGTGTGTCCAGTTGGTGAAACTCAAAATTACTATCACTTATTATTTCGTCTTCTGGACACGCCAAGATTTTGACGCGTGATACATTTCTGCTTTGCGATGTTTGTTATCAATCGCTAAATATAGATTTGTCTACGAGCTCCAGGAGAGATTGATTGCTTATTTACTTTTATAAATTTCTGTCATAGAATTAATAATATATACATAGTTAATTATATTCTATTTTGCTTCAATACTACTGCAGAATATGAAATAAGTTTGAAATGGGAGACAAACATTGCAATTGCAAACATTACAACCAGAATTACCAAGAAATACAATCATACGCTTTGTAAATGTTCATAGCGGTGAGCTAACTAAAGGTTAGGTGCTCACCGGAGAATCGTTGAGTGCTAATTTCAAAGTTAGTTTTAGCCAACAGAAATAGTTGCATAAAATATTATTTCTATAGTCTTCAGGATATGTTTCGGGAATTCAGTACCTAGCTTAGCGCTTTTGGTTTGCAATTGCGGCGGTTAAATAAAATAACTATCGGTAAAGCCAATCATCGGATCGAATATTGAACTATTCCGTGCTTCGGAAGGAAAGTTTAATGACACTTGGTATAGATGTTCTATCTCACGAATTCCGTTCGGCTATGAATGTTGTTAGGCGTGCATTATGCACATTAATCTCTAAGAGTGTGCGTAATACGAAAGCGCGCAGATGCACACTAAAAAAATGTGAAAAACTGGCCAAGTGCGATTCGGACTCGCGCACGAAGGGTTCCGTACCAAAAAACGGCAAAAAAAAAATACTTTTGTTGTATGGGAGCCCCCCTTAAATATTAATTTTATTTTGTTTTTAGTATTTGTTGTTATAGCGGCAACGAAAATACATCATCTTTAAAAATTTTAACTGTCTACCTGTTGTTGTTATTAATATCGAGCAAAAAACGGCAAAAAAATCACGTTTGTTGTATGGGAGCCCCCCTTAAATATTAATTTTATTCTGTTTTTAGTATTTGTTGTTATAGCGGCAACAAAAATACATCATCTGTGAAAATTTCAACTTTCTAGCTATCACGGTTCATGAGATACAGCCTGGTGACAGACAGACAGACAGACAGACAGCGGAGTCTCAGTAATAGGGTCCCGTTTTTAGGGTTCCGTAGCCTAAATGGCAAAAAACGGAACCCTTATAGATTCGTCATGTCTGTCTGTCTGTCTGTCTGTCTGTCTGTCTGTCTGTCTGTCCGTATGTCACAGCCACTTTATTCCGAAAGTATTAAGACTACACAGTTGAAACTTGGTAGGTAGATGTATTATGTTAACCGCTTAACGAATTTAATACAAAAATAAGAAAAATAAAAGATTAAGGGGGGGCTCCCCATACATGGAACTGAAACTGAAAAATTTTTATTTCGTCAAACCAACACCGGTTGGGTGTCTATAGATAGGTCTTTGAAAATGACATTGAGGTTTCTGAGACAACTTTTTCTCAAAGTCAACCGTTTGAAAGATATTCACCGCCAAAGTGGTAAAATGTGTCCCCCTCCTTTAACTTTTGAAATAAGAGAGTGAAAAATCTAAAAAAAATATATGCTGTAGATATTAATAAATACTTTCAACCAAAATTGGTTTGATTGAGATATAGTAATTAGTTTTTGAGATATAGCACATTTTCCAATACCGCAAATATAACTTTGTCATTCATACCAACACTGTGAAAAACAAAGTTATTTTTACAGACGAAAAATTATAGGTGATATTAAATCTGGTATGGTATAAGGTAACTACGGAACCCTATGGCGCGTGGCCCGACACGCACTTGGCCGGTTTTTTACCCTTTGGGTACGGAACCCTGAAAATGTACGTGCCTAACAACATTCATAGCCGAACGGACTTCGTGAGATAGAACAACTATATTTTTTCTTCTGTTCGTATGTTCGTAAAGTTTGCAAACTCGTTGTAGTCTAGAAGGTACAATATCGACGTTTAAGAACCAAATACTGCTATCTACAAATGTTTCCATAATGTAGTTATAGTCGCTATCATCAGCAACATAAAGCGTTCGTTTCAATTATTGAACTTAGCAGTTATTGGTTTATTTTGATAATGTTAAAAGTAATACGTTATCGATATTTTATGTTACTTATATATAAGCAATTATTTTGTTAGTAGACCTAAACAAAAAACCAATTATCGAAAAAAAGTAGATAGCAGTATTTGGTTCTTAAGCGTCGATATGCGAAATACAGTGTGTACCAGGGTTTACGTTATCGTGCTGCTTCTCGTTGAGTCCGGATCCGGAACATGTGTATTGTTTCATGCACATGCTAGGTGCCTACCTAAATCCAGCTTAATAAGTAGGGACGGCAAAATAAGTATGATATTGTTTAGTGGGTAGTTTCATTGTGATAGAGATCTGTTTGTCTTTTAATTTATATGCAGCTTATATGACTGTATAATCAAGCTTCTTTAAGTCTGTGCAAGTAACTATTTTTTTTAATTTTTTTTTATTTCATTTCACCAGGGACAAAAAACAGTCTTACAATATTTATTACTATTACTTAAAATTAAATATAATAATTTTGACTAATTGTAAGACCAGCATCAATATCCACATGTTACTTGGTATGTTACAATGGTAGTTATTATATGTAGGACTTTTATAAAAGTGACTATCCGGAGTTATTGGTTAAAAAATATATACGTCAGTGACGTGATAGTGCTCTTAGGCCGCGAATACACCTGCAAGAACTTCTGCAAGAACTTACACTGGACAGCCTGTCACACAGTAGCGTGTGAACGCGTGACAAACTGTCACCAGTATTATTTTCTATTTGTTAACACTTGTAAGCTACTGTCTGAAGGGCTGTGACACTTTGTGCAGAAGTTTTCTTGCAAGTGGAAACGCGGCCTTAGTGTCAGTGAACGCGGCGTGTTCATAGAGAAATAGGGAATGTATGAAATAAAAAAGTTATCATTGCGGTAATGTGCAGGAACTGTGACTGATATGTGTGAATCAGGCTTAAAGTTCTCCTACTAATTAATTGCCGCCAGTAATATCCATAAAAAGTTATTTTGCCAACGTTACCTACGTATATGCAGAGGCAGTGTCTCTCTAATGCGATTGTGACTTCATCGTACGGTACCATACATACAAGCTGAAATATCAAAAATTTTACGTAATCATACGTGTTTAGTCACCTAAACCATAATTTTACGTTTTCCTTCGATATGTGATCATGTACAACAACTCCTCTAAAATGAAATAGCAATATAGTTTTGTTTGTTGATATTATACATTCAAACTAATAATTTAATTTATTTAGTCTAGGGTGTTACAGAAAACTGTTAGAGTAAAGAACTTTTTTTACCATTATTTTACGAGGAGTTTAATACCTTGGTCCTTACTGTCGTAAAGTAATAATGTGACGTAATGTGTTGCTAATATTTGAGGTCTAATGTGTTGTTTGAAAAGTTACTTTAAAATATAGTGATTGTTAAGGTTAATAATGTTGTTTTATTGTTATTTCAAGCCAATGTTGGCTATTCAAATTGGCTGCCCTACGCAGAAGTCAAGTAGGTACATAACTCAGTTTCCAGATTTTTTTTTATTTCATTTGCTATTTAAGCAAAGCAAATCGCATCTACCATTTATTATTTTATTAAAATTCGGTTTAATTCGGAAAATATAGCTAATTCTTTGTTTCAAGTAAGTATCTTTTTCTGTTTGCAAAATCTACACTAAAACGAAGTATATTTCTCGTTTAACAAGCAAGTCGCAAGATACTTGTATTTGAAATAGATTACCAGAGACACTTGATTTCTATGTATTTATTTTATAGTGGTAAGTACCATATTCTATGGCTCTATGCAAAGCTGAAAACAAGTATCTACTAAATTGTACAATAGAGAATCTCAAGTTACTTGTTTATAGCGTAGAATACTATTGACAGTACAATACATATTTCTATGTAGAACACTATTTTGTTCATCAAAATGTAGGTACGTATGAGAATTTTTTTTACAGATGTATGTTTTTACTATA
The DNA here is from genome assembly GCA_943789525.1 of Agriphila geniculea. Lineage (NCBI taxonomy): Eukaryota > Metazoa > Arthropoda > Insecta > Lepidoptera > Crambidae > Agriphila > Agriphila geniculea. The sequence continues at coordinate 11,775,192 of OX038882.1, read as the reverse complement.
AATACTAATGATATTTTAACATTTTAGTGTTGAAAATATTTTTTTTTCTATAAAAACGTTAAATAACGTTTTTAGCTCTCTTGTAAAATTTGTCTTTAATGAGACACGAGTACTTGAATTTGGTTTAGGGCAGCAGAAATATATCCAAGTTTAAACAGTGATTTAGCACTTTTAATTATGTAAGCCTAACCTATATCTTCAACAGTAGGCAGAGTACCCAAGATGATATTAAAACAACATCATAATGATACTGAACTTCGTCGCAAGATTGATCGAGTAGCGAAAGCTGGATATTAAGACACCAATTACGATACACCTGCACGCTCTACATCGATTACTCATTAGGCTGCTCGCTCTGCTCGCTCAGATAAAACGTGGCATCTTGAATATGATACGACTAACGCAGAAGATCCATAATGAAGATAGGAAAAGAATATGGACGCCTTGATTGAAATATTATTCAGGGGTGATAATTAATCTACGTTTATCTGGTAGGTAATGTCTGTATAATGTTGGTATTTTTTCGGTAAACTGTTGCTGTTGAAAAAGAAGATTTAGGTCTTATCTACTAGTTATGGGATTATTCCAGTTGCCCCGCACCAAGCTTAGCTTTATTTAGGACAGATTCGCTTTATGACATATTTGCTTTAAGACAGAATTTTACTGAAGAATGTTACCACATCGTTTTTTTACTCATGTGATGTTACTTCTATATTTTCACTTTTTATTGATACTTATAATCACAAGTGGGGACAAAGTGGAACAATAATTCCAATTTTGCAAGCTGTTTTATGTAGATTGACAAAGACTATGCGTTAGCCATAGTTAAGTAGTTCCTTACTTTAAACAGCTTATTCATTACAGTATACAATGTGTTACACTAATGCCGAATATGGTAGATAGGGACCATCAAATTGAACTACTTTTACTATGGGACCGACTCTGAAATCGCTAAAAAATACCGGTGTTTTATACATTTTAGATAGATAGATAGATGAACACTTTATTGCACATACACATTATAAAAGAACAATTACAATCTAAAACTTAAATCTATGGTGGGCAAAGGCGGCCTTATCGCTGGAAGCGATCTTTTCCGGACAACCTTTGATTTAGGATAGGTAGCTGAGAAGAGATTTGAAGGGCAGTGCTACATATAAAAAATGAAAATCCGATACCTTTACTTTTAATGTTTTCGTTATTAATTTTTGTATGAAACAGCTGATTTCAGAGTTGGTCCCATAGTAAAAGTTGTTCAATTTGATGGCTGATGGATGATGGATGAATCTACCATATTATTTTGTAACACGTTGTATAGCGAACTGACATAAGAATAATTTGACTGCCTAACCTACTGTAATGACTAAAGGCATTAGATGTGTTCCATTTAATAGATAACGATTTGAGGAAAAACAGTTAAGCTCAAGTAAACAAGGCCTAAACACAACAGTAATTCCTGATTCATCTTCACTAATGTACTAATGGACGGACCGACAGCGGCAGATAAACAAATTTTACCTAGTCCGTCTACTCCATAGTTCCGAACGGTAACTTTGTTGGCCCAATAATTGACTCAGTCCCCTAGAATTTTAACATGATGGAAATTGCTTAGAAAAGGTAGGTTCAGGCGCGGTAAAACCTAGTTAGTTTGAAAAGTTGTAGGTATATTTATTATAAATTTAACTGGTTGAAAACACTATTGTTTTTACATTTAGTTAATATTCTTGAGTACTTATTTAGATATTTGATTTTTTATCTTCCTTTCGACAAATCCACTTTAATATTTTTTTTTATCATTTAAGCATAACTGTTGCTGAGACCTCAGATAGCGTCATTCATGCTTTTTCTTCTTTCAAAATGCTATTCTAATGCTCTTAATCATATTACAATACAATGTTTGTATCATATCATATCATAAAATATCATAACATCATTTTTAGATTTTAGGCTTTCACAATGCCATTTTTATATTAATATAAATAATTTAATAGAAAAAATCGATTCACCCGTATCCCGTCTGAGCTGCAACGGGTGAGTCGATTTTTCCAGTATTTTTTCTATTAAATTATTTATCTTAATATATAAAAATTACTTGTAAAAAAACACTGTAACTTTAATCATAAGAACGGATAGTCATGACGCCGAACCGGCTCTTGATATTAGGAAACTTAGGACATAAATAGCAACTGCGAACCGCTTCCAAACATAAGCCGGCAAAAAATCTCGTTCCACACAAATTCGTCAAGTTGTTTTATAACGAAAAAGTAAGAAAGTTACGAACTACATTATTAAAGTGAAATGTAATTTATTTAATATGTACTTAAAATGTATTTAATTTTATTTTATTTTGTTGGAGAACTTAGCTCTACAATATTTAAATAAAAAATAATAAGTTAATTATTAGCCAATAATACCAAGTTTTCACAATAATGTGGGATAATAGATGAATTAACGCTTCAACGACCGGTGGCTTTGGTTAAAAAATAAAAGGTATTTTTTTTATATTTTTTTACTACAGATTAGGCCAATTTAAGAAACTAATTTAAATATTTTAACATTTGGTCCCGTATTTATTTTTTTATAAATATATTTGTCGAGCGGATATGGTCAACCGGAATGACGTCATTAGTGGCATGAAAGTTTAAGAAGAAAACCTTTGCCATATACTTATAGAAAAAGAAAGGCCAAGTGTCATTAACTGTCATAATGACTTTATGGTTGTTTGTAAACAAATAAGTTATAGTTAATATTTCTTCTATTTTATTCATTTAATCCAGTTGTGACGGTTCTAGCCTACCTTCTTAATTTGCCGCAATAATTTTTGAGGTGGTAAAATTTAAATAAAAATGCTTACCAGTGAAAAACTTTGTAAAAACTGACACGCCCAATCTACCCAACTTGCGAAATGTATTGTATGTATTGTGTCTATTTTGGATGTAGGCTACATGGATGAAATTGTAACGATTGCTTGTGGACTGATAAATTTGCAGGATAACATAATAAACATTGTGAAAATATGTGCATACTTTATTTCTAAGATTTCTATTTACAAACATTTAATAGTAGGGATGTGGAAAAAATTACGAGATAAGTTCATCGATATTTTTCGGGCGATATTAAATACTCTGATATATATAGATGTTTTTACAATAGTTTTTCCAAAACATTTTTTTGGTAATTACGTATGGATTCTAATAGTCACTATTTTGTCACTGGAGCATTTTGATTTTTTCCAACTTTGTGTCTTAAAAATCATCGTAAAATTCGTCAAATCGAGCCAAAATTTCGCGTAGGGGTTTATTTTGCTATTTTTTATGTTTTACAATACCTTAAAATTAGAATCCATTACTTAGTCATCGTCCCATTTCATCCCATTTTTTTCTGAGAAATATTACCTAAATCGATATTTTTTCACTTCCACCTTCCACCATCCCTAATGCCAAGTTCATTGTCAAAATTGTCTTTGCACTTTTTTCTTTTTTTTTATTATGGCTGGGAGATCTGTATGTGATGACGTCATATGAAGGTCATTTGAAGGTTAAAGCTTTTTATTGAATATTATAAATATCTTTAAAAATATAGACTTATTTTTAAATTTAATTAGTAGATACTGTACCGAAAGCTTATTCCTCGACATGGTTTTGAGATTTCCAGTCATGTTCAAAAAGTTATCAAAGCCATTTACCGACTTCAAAAGGAGGGAGGTACTCAATTCGACCCGTTTTTTTTTGTTTTTTGTATGTACACCGATTACTCGAAGACGGCTGAACCGATTGAAATGATTCAAACGTTATTACATTCGGTAAACTCCCAAATTGGTCCCATTTTTAAAATTTTGAAATCGGTTCAGTACTTTTCAAGTAATCTTGAAAAAAGCACGAAAATAGTATGATTTTTGTGTGAACTACCTCGATGATCAGTCGTATAACTTCTTTGTTTATAAACTGAATAAGATAATTATTTTTTGTTTGAAAAGGGATATCTTAAGTGTAGTTCTTTAACCGACTTAAAAAAGGAGGTTCGTAGTTTGACCCGCATGTATGTATGTTTCTCCGCGATTCACTCACGTTTGGCTAAGCCGATTTTTCTACCTAAATAATATACCTACACTACCTAATACAAAAGGTACCTACACTAAAACTTAAAAAAAAAAGTTTAAAAAAAACAAAAAAACCGACTTCAAAAAACCTACCTCTAAAAAGCAAGAAATAATATTCGTAATAAAAAAAACACGTCTATTGAAGTCGGGTGGGGCTTTTAGAATAAAAAAAAAAGGAATTTGTACTCCAGCCCCACCCGACTTCAATAGTCTTGTTTTTATTATTACGAATATTATTTCTTGCTTTTTAGAGGTAGGTTTTTTGAAGTCGGTTTTTTGTTTTAAAATATTAATTGAAATTTTTATGAAACTGCTAGAGTGCTGTGTGTTTTTAACCGACTTCAAAAAAGAAGGAGGTCCTCAGTTCAGCTGTTTTTTACTTGGACGAATTAACCACTGGACGCGAAATGACAGCCATATTCGCCTTTACCCCTCTGCCACTTACTGTGACCAAAGAAAATATACACTAACGTGAAAAGAAGCGTCACTTGCGCATGAGTGCTGTAAAATTGCTCGCGGCTATGTGTGAGTGCGCCGGGCGATCGCGGGGGTGCCGCGACGCCATCGGGGCGAGGAATCTCTTCCGCGGAGGCACGCGCTATCAGGTTTGCCTAGTTCGCTCGCACCGCGCAATAGTACATACATACGTTACAGGCAAGTACGACAAACTAAAGTGATATGTGTCGAGCCGCATGCAAGGGCTTTAATCATTCATCATTCAGGCAATGTAATTTCCTTTCCATACAATATAATACAGGTCGTATTATTGCTTTTCTCAAGAAATGCGAGGAAATTAATAGCACCTTTATTTGAGGGGTGATGTGGTAATGCACTTTCTTCCAAGTGACATAGTGCTTTATACCACAGAAAAATAAAATAAATAGATACTAAAAATGTTATTGAATTAAAATAGCTACAATAATTATGGCGTCTTGCCTTTCACCCCGGACACTCCATACAACCACCCCGAACTACATATCTATATTACACAGACACTACACAGAATGACGTTTTTGTACTTTTGTATAGTAAAAATGTTAAAAACTCGCACTTGACCGTATTTTGACATTTCATTTAATATCTCTCATCTACCTCCGGTGTTCTTAAGGGGGTGGAAAAAAAACTTTATTTTTTGGCTCCGACGCACCATTTCCGCGATTTTTGCATTTTTGAATTTTTAATAAATTAGGTTAAATAATATGGTGGAGTATAGATTTTTATACAAATTTTCTTTAAGCTTTTTAGTATGAGATTAAAGAAGGACTTTCTACTCCTTTTTGGAAAATAGTAGAATGCTTTCCGAGCGGGTGTTCGCAATCGATGACTTAGCGAATTACGTCACACGTCAAGGGGGAGGGAGGGGGTCGACGAAGTGTGACATTGTGTGACAAGGGGTGGGAGGGGTCCAAAATTTTGTGACGTCACATTTCAAAATCATTTAAATTGAAATAAAACAAATTTTTGAACTGCTGTTTTAATTAAATAATTATTTCTAGATGTAAAATTGTAAAATATGTGACGTCACACTAGGGGGGGGGGGGGGTCCTCGCAAATGTGACCAGCTGTGACAAGGACAGGGTAGAGGGTCAAAAATCATGAAATTCGTGTGACGTAATTTATGGATGGCCCCTAATACCAATATTACCAATATACGAGCGGTTATCCGTAAAAGCATTTCATTTCTAATGATCCAGTTCATTAGAAATGAAATGCGCGGAAATTAATCTTAGAACGGTGTAAGTATTGCAGAAGTTGATATTATAAAGCAGGCAAACGCAAAAGAAACCTTGAAATTGTGACAAATTAAGAAATCATATAGTATTGGCATTTAAATTAATATAAAATCAGTACATATTTATTTCATCAAACTTTCGTTTTATTATTTCGTTGCATTAATATGTAATGATGCAAATAGCCAACTCTATCACAAGTCGTGACGCGTATGACGTAGCCGCCGCCAGACTCACACATACAGGGAGTGACGCCGCTGTGCTGTGACCGATAGCCTCAGTAAACGATATCGCGTTGTCAGTGTGATGCTAGAGCTCGTGGCGAAACATTGGTACAAAAATTGGAAAAATGATCCGTATTGTTCAGCAAAAAAATAGAGTGCAATCAAGAAATGTTTCTTTTCACGCGTAAGCACAATTTCAACCTGTTATAGTAGCTATTTCCCGTAAAATAAATAAAATTTGGTATGTAAACAATATAAAATTGTCATTATTTGACAAGTGTACTCCCCCCTTCACCCGCAAAAATTGATCGATCGTGATTTCATTCAATTTTCTTACGTTACGTGTCCAGTGGTTAATTCGTCCAAGATTTTTTATTGTTATGTATCCATCCATCCACCATTCATTTTTGATGTCCTCACTGCTGGGGCACAGGCCTTCCTTATGGGTGGATAAGGAGGACGGGCCATAACCCACCACGCGGGCCCAATGCCGATTGGTGGGTGTTATCGACTGCACATGCACCTGGGACCAAGCGGCTTAACGTGCTTACCGAAGCACGGAGGAGCTCGAGATAATAAATTTTTGGTCACCTATCCCATGACCGACCCTTGCGAAAGTTGCTTTACCTCCACAATTGCTAGGCCAGGCGCCAAACCACTGCGCCATCGAACTCCCCAAATCCTATGTATAAATAATATATATTATTATAATAATTAGAATAATAATAATTATAAATCTATTGTTGTCCTAAGTAAAAATAATACACACACAACACTCTTGCTCGTAAAGTAGGCCCTAATACATCGCTTTTAGGACCATAAACCGAGCTATAACAAACGCGTGCAATAATATATAAAACATTAGTTTGTTGTAGAATTATCCCTACAAAGTTAAATTAGTACCTTACTGCAAGTTCTATGCGAGTAAACATAGCATTTCCAATTTAACACAGTAATACAGTTTTTTTTTTTAGTAACAACAAAGAGGTTTTATGCCATTGAAAATTCATATACATTTTTGGAATAAATAAATGTGTAAGTCCTTAATTAAGTCAAACAAATATTTATTATTATTAAATTATTCATTATTCACTATATTTTGTTATAAAATTTATTTACCTTTGTTCGAAAAATATTCTTGCATTGAGCGTGTGAAAAATAAAAAAAAACCTGCGCGCCTTTTCCCATCATTTTCATATTTTGTTTTGTCGTATTTGTTGCTGTGTGGTAAATTATTTTATTTTTTCCTCGCAAATGAGTTGAAAAATGTCGTATGAAACTCTTGAGCTCTTGCTTACTCGGCTGAGTTACGCCCTCGCCTGCGGCTCGGGCTGCAACCCACAGCCTTGTGTACAATGAGCAACCAAAGCTAACTTGTCTCATAATGTACTAATATTAGCTATGCTAATTCTACAATTAATTAAGTAACAATTATTCCATTCATTCCTAATAGAGTCTCTCATTACGAGAGCCTTCGAAATGGTCCGGAAATAATAATGAAAACAACAAGAGCCTGTTCTTGTTTCACAGGCTCCGGAAAGCAATATCTTCTGGTTCAATTAAAAAATGGAACAGAGCTGTGTCTATGAAATTATTTGTCAAGTACAATCAGCAGCAAATAAAGTTATACAAAACTGTCGAAAAACATTGATTTATTTTGTGCCTTAATGTCTTCGCATTTAATGTGAAATTTATTACCATGACTGTTGTAGTAGTCCAGCGTGCCGTTGACTGTACTTTAAGGTGGTTATACCGACTAAAGTGGCTCTCCGAAAGTGGCGGTCAGAGGTTTTTATTTAATAAGTTGTTATTAATTTTTTTTGTAATAAAACTTTACGTGGAATTTTTAGTTTTAAAAGGTATCACTTTATTTCCTCGTAGTCATTCGTAGGTAGATAGTAAAAGTGTCAAAAACGGCCACTTTTAGCAGTTTTGCTATCTACTTAGTGCAGTGACCACGAGGAAATGTAACGATTAAATAAGATTAAATAAAAAATACTAGACTAATGGGCCCTAAAAATTCCACGTAGAGTTTTATTGAAATTATATTTTAGGATTATAATATTACATAAAATTCAGCGCGGCGCCACTTTCATACAACATACAACCGCCTTAACTAAAACTTATCCCGAACCTGTGTAACGGGCCTTACAAGATACCTATCCTAACTAATATTTTATATGCGAAATCGTGATTTTTTATTATTTTACTCAACCTATATTCATGAAATTTTGCATATACATTGTCAGGGGTACAGAAATGGACCTAAGTACCTTTTATCCAGAAAAAATGTTCTGTTCCCGAGAAATATAAAAGTTACTGTCCATGCAGATGAAGTCTCTGGCAGCCTGTATCGTAATAAATTAAACTTTATGAGCCATGGATGTGGTAGATATAACAATGGTTATAACCCGAAACATGCTAGACAGACAATTTTAGCAGAATTAATTAATTTAGCTTCATATTTCGATCTCTCCGGTTCTAGTCAGCGTTAAATAGGCAATAAGCTGTAGTTTTCAAACACATTCCTAAAAATATGCATATATTATATTTACTTTACTTATTATCAAAACTTTGTAAGTATTTGTATATTTCAAATGTTTCAATATACACTTTAAGAGAAATAAAAAGATGATAAGCCTAACATTGTAAGCATTGAATTAAACAATGACATGACTGTAATTCTTCAAATATTGTGTAAAAGCATCTTAAGTAATGAACTTTGATGATCTAAGTATAATAAACAATTCAAGACATTTCAAAAATAAAAAAAAAAACTGATATAACATTTCGTTTTACAATGTAAATATTTTATATTGCTCAAAGGAAGTTTGATTGCTCTATTTCAGTAGTTATAATTGGCTCAAGAAAAGTGTTCGGATTTTAATTATTGAAATAAATGAATTGAACGATGCAGTTGTTGTTAACAGGATAGTTTATTGAAATGTTCGAGGGCCTACTAAGAAAAAAATATTGCGGTAATCGGACGATATTCGTCGTTCTATTAGTTTAAACTAGGGCCTTCGTAAACACAACGTCGTGTTGTATTGGGTATCTTGTACAACTGTCACTAGTAAATATCTGTATCTTAGGACCCCCAGACACTCCACACAACCGCGCCATTATAAACAGATGACGTTTTTGTACAGGCGCATCTGTGTGTGTAAGTCTAGGGTTACCGTGCAGTTTATAGTGTATGAGCGGCATTCAATACATTTTTAGGGTTCCGTAGCCAAAATGGCAAAAAACGGAACCCTTATTTTACCCGGAAAAAAATTTTTTTCTTCAAACCAACACGTGTTGGGTGTCTATAGATAGGTCTTTAAAAATGAAATTGAGGTTCCTAAGACAACTTTTTCTCAAAGTCGACCGTTTGAAAGATATTCACCGCCAAAGTGGTAAAATGTGTGTCCCCCCCCTTTAACTTTTGAAATAAGAGAGTGAAAAATCTAAAAAAAATATGTGCTGTAGATCTTAATAAACACTTTCAACCAAAATTAGTTTGAACGAGATATAGTAATTAGTTTTTGAGATATAGCACATTTTCCAAAACCGCAAATATAACTTTGTCATTCATACCAACACTGTGAAAAACAAAGTTATTTTTGCAGACGAAAAATGATAGGTGGTATTAAATATGGTATGGTATAAGGTAACTACGGAACCCTATGGCGCGTGGCCCGACACGCACTTGGCCGGTTTTGGTAAATAAAGTTACGACGCATTGCTTTGAATATCAAAATAAGTTGACAGTTGAGAGACACGACTAAAAACTTACGACGCATTGCTTTGAATATCAAAATAAGTTGACGTTGACAAACACGACTAAGGCCGGCCACACACAGACGGAATCTCGTTACGGAATTCCGTACGTACGTGATTCCGAACGCAGCAGCTGCATACAAAATCTATGGGCTGCCACACACATGCGTGATTTTTCCGTACGGAATCTTCATACATTGTCGAAATTACGTTCGGAATTCCGTTACGTGATTATGTCTGTGTGTGGCCGGCCTAATGTGAACACGATTCGGCACACGAACTTGCGGGGTGGGGTGAGGTAATTGATTCTAGGGCGGGGCGAAGAGCGTCCTTTCTATACGGTAGTACTTTTATCTATTCTGTGCCTTAGCATAAAAATTCATCGAAAAACAAATTTTGAAGTCTACATGAGATAGCTCATGTAGACTTCAAAAACTTAAGAGAATGAGCAGACACAAAAAATTAAGAAAATGATTGACGTGAGCTGAAAAAACCGGCCAAGTGCGAGTCGGACTCGCACACGAAGGGTTCCGTACCAAAAACGGCAAAAAACACGTTTGTTGTATGGGAGCCCCCCTTAAATATGTATTTTATTATGTTTTTAGTATTTGTTGTTATAGCGACAACAGAAATACATTACCTGAGAAAATTTTAACTGTCTACCTGTTGTCGTTATTAATATCGAGCAAAAAACGGCAAAAAAATCATGTTTGTTGTATGGGAGCCCCCCCTTAAATATTTATTTTATTCTGTTTTTAGTATTTGTTGTTATAGCGGCAACAGAAATACATCATGTGTGAAAATTTTAATTGTCTAGCTATCACGGTTCATGAGATACAGCTGGTGACAGACAGACAGACAGACAGACAGACAGACAGACAGACAGACAGACAGACAGACAGACAGACAGACAGACAGACAGACAGACGGACAGACAGACAGACGGACAGACAGACAGACGGACAGCGGAGTCTCAGTAATAGGGTCCCGTTTTTACCCTTTGGGTACGGAACCCTAAAAACCATGTCATTGGCGTTTGATTGAAATGTGACGTCTATAAGAAAACGGTTTTAATAAACCGGACTCTATGGTGTGTAATAGGGCTACAGTGAGCTATATCCCATGAAGAGAATTATACCACTTTGCCGCACTAAGTGTCGCCACTTTCGGGTTGCACTCCGGGAGTGCCGGCAGAAGTGAAAACTTGAATATTAACGTTGTGCATTTTTGGTATTTTGGAATGGCTAGTGAATAATTTTGCACGAATTGCCGTCTTACGAATTTACCCTGCATTTGAATTTACGAATACAGAAAAGTATTGTACGAAGGTCTTATCCATAGCTTGACAGAAAATCTAGAGTTTTGACATTGAATTAAAAAACCGGCCAAGTGCGAGTCGGACTCGCGCACGAAGGGTTCCGTACCAAAAAACGGCAAAAAAAATACGTTTGTTGTATGGGAGCCCCCCTTAAATATTAATTTTATTCTGTTTTTAGTATTTGTTGTTATAGCGGCAACAAAAATACATCATCTGTGAAAATTTCAACTATCTACCTGTTGTCGTTATTAATATCGAGCAAAAAACGGCAAAAAAATCACGTTTATTGTATGGGAGCCCCCCTTATATATTAATTTAATTCTGTTTTCAGTATTTGTTGTTATAGCGGCAACAGAAATACATAATCTGTGAAAATTTCAACTTTCTAGCTATCACGGTTTATGAGATACAGCCTGGTGACAGACAGACAGACAGACAGATAGACGGACAGACAGACAGACAGACGGACAGCGGAGTCTTAGTAATAAGGTCCCGTTTTTACCCTTTGGGTACGGAACCCTAAAAATTAGCGCGTTGCTATGGTGACACAGGTTGTTACGTCTTGAAATGACGCACCGCCATTTTCGCCGCGCTTCGTAGAAAGAGAGCAGGATACTTCCGCCGCCAGCTGTCTACGCTACATCCGTCTTACGAATTTTCGATCTGGGTCACGTGACCCTGACTGACGCGAGTTTAAGGGTCCCCCCAGACCTACCGGTTTCGTTTCTTTGCTTTGCTGTTCTACTTGCTGTTTAGACCGCCGCGCCGGCCAACCAGGGTCATTTTCAATCTATCGCATATTTGGACCAGACTAAATTGGCAAGATATCCATTAACTTGGTGTTATCAAATATCATCGTCTGGGTTGCGAAGTAGGAAGCTTCTGGGAGATATGCCACATGGAACATGGTCTCCGATTGCTAAAAATAAATCGATCGTATATTTATATAAATTGTTGTGGGTGTCATCATTACCTATCTGAACTATTTTTTTGTGTTTTCATAACGGTCGATTAAGGAACAAGGCTCACAAGAACATTCTTATATGTGAAATGTACTTAGATTGAAAATATGCGATAGATTGAAAATGAGCCTCTTGGCCGGCGGTCCATTGCCGAACAGCAAAGCAAAGAACGGAAACCGGTAGGTCTGGGGGACCCTAAAATTTTTTCCCCATTACAAAAAAAGTGTACAACGCCGCTAAAGAAGTTTTCACTTCTTCAAAAAGTGAAAATATAGAAGTAACATCTTCCATCGACTGTACAATTTCTGTTTTAAAGCGATTCTGCCGTAAAGCAAACTGTCGTAAAGCTAATCTGTCTTAAAGAAGCGAACAAGGGCACCAGTGGGGACGCTTGGTGGGGCAAAGTGGAATAATCACATGAAGCGAAGTGAAGGTATTGGTGTAGTTTTCAGAGTAGGCCCGTTAAAAAGTTTCGTACTGGTTACGACTGTGCTACATCGGCTCTGAAGAGTTTGAAGAAGGAACTTTAAAGGTGGCGTATTGTGTTAATTAAAAGTTCAAAAGTTTTAATGGAAAGTCGGACATGGAAATGGTATGAGAAACACAAGACGGTTTTCGTTCTACACAAACATGTTTACAACATATTAATTAACAACGCACAGCCTTTTTTGATGCGTTCAAAATTAATCAAGTAGATAAAATTGCGTATATTTTTTTACACTTTATTGTACCTAAACACAAAAGAACAAAATAAAATACAAGGGAACTTACAATTGGCAGCCTTATCACTAAAAAAATATTTTTCTTCCAGCTAGGATGGGCAAGAATAGAAAAAAATAGGTGCAGAATATTATTTCAAAAGTAATGCATTTGAATTTTGAACAAAATATTTATTTTTAAATTAAAAAGTTTAAAATAAAAATACAACGGGACTGAGCGTAAGTGCCATATAGTTCCTTCAGTTAGAAGCCACTTCAGAACAACGGCACTCAACGAGTACAGTCGCAAATTCACACTCAACGACACAAATGGGAGTTTCACATCTCTAATTTATACTATGAAGTTTCTTTGACATTGGATTAATAACAACAAGCATCGCGTATAATATAAGCGGTAACATTAATTATATTGTAGGTAATGATGATAAATCCCAACGCATAGTATGTTCAAGAATCTAAACTTTCAATCATTCTTGCTTAGAACATTAAGGTCCATAATAACATAAATAGGGGTAACTGAAAGATTGGCGGCTTGTACTGTACTTGTACTGGCTTGTACTGTACTGTACTGTACCTTTAGTTAAAAAAGTCTGGAACGGGTAGTAGGAAAATATGGGCGATTCAAAAGAACTTAATAATTAAGTTTATTTGAATAAAGCTATTTTTTTACTTCGAATTTGACTATACTCTGACTTGAATTTATCACTCAAGCACCCGCCAAATGCTTTGAAATTGCAGCTAAGTGGAAAGGATTAGTGACAACTTCCAACTAGCTCACTTCTATCCCCTGTTCTTTGTTTGCAAGACCTAACCTCGGTATATTACCGTGTTCCATTTCAGGTAAACCCACAGTGGGCGATTTTTTGTTTTCCATAAACAGGTTAAAACCATTTTATTGTTATTCAGTGTTTTGTCACTTTCACTTCAATACAAAATGATATTCGAATGACATAAAAGTAACGCCTCGGCCACGACATCACCGCGCGCGCGTCCTGCGTCTTGCGTCTCGGCAACCACTGCGTGCTGTCTCGATGTCTCGTTGGTTGTCGCGACCGCGCAGTGGTTACCGAGACGCAAGACGAAGGACGCGCGCCTGGTGATGTCGGTCGTAGTACTCGTAGTGGACGAGCGGTAAAATAAAACATTATACCTAGGCCGAATCAGCAGGTTTATAACGTTAGAAGTAATATTGAACTAAAAGCTTTATCATTAAAGTACTAATCAGCCCGTGCTAGCGTAGTGGTTCCACCGCGTCGCATTGCCCGCGATCAATGAATTTTGATGTTTTTCTCGATTTTAAAACCGTACATAAAATATGATAATACTAATTATTTTAACTATCACAAAAACCTTTTTTTTAGAAACAATAACATTATGAATTTGGTCGCATAACTTTCGAAATCAATCTTAAAAATATCTAAAACAGTGATTTAAAAAAAAAATACATTAATAATTGAATTTAAAAATTTAATAAGTATCTTTAATCTTTCTTCGTAAACGTTTTTTTTTTAAATATAGTTCCTGATACAGCGAATTTTTGTCAGGCTAGCCTTTGTAATCCTTATAGAGGCGAGCGGAAGCACACTGCAGTAAGTTTAGCCTCATAGCGACAACCACAGTTTGTCATTATCTCTGGCTTTAGATCGAAGCGTTTACTTATCTGGTTATGCTACTTCTCTGTTTGTCCTGTGCCTGTATACCAGGGGTGTCAGACTGATTTTTCTAAAGGGCCATTTATGAGTTAAGAGTGTATTAGCCGCAGACAAAAAAATAAAAACACAAACACATACTAAATTTAAATCTTTATTTTCATACAAAGGTAATAAAAAGGAGTTATATCTTGAGTTTGAGGATCCAGATACCTGAGATCTCTTGTTTTATTACCTAACAATACGTAGTGGCATCGAATGCCTTCTAAAATCCTCACTGGATATGGCTTGCGGGCCAGATGCGGTCTGCAGAGTACTATTATATATTGTGCCTGCAGTCCGTATCTTTGACACCCCGTATACGATCTAATACTTAAGTACTAATATTCCCATAAACCAAGATTCTTTGGAATATAGAGGTTTTATCGTACGTTTGTGCAATAGAGTCCCGAGTTCACAATTCAAACTGCTATTAACATATGAAATTCAAGAGTAAATGCTTTGAGTTCTAAAAGCGATCTCTACGTATGCATTTCATCCACTTAAATCGAAAATATTTCTTGAAGTTTCATATTATCGGCATTGCCAGCTTTAAAGCTGGTTCGTACATGAAGATTTTTATGACACTATTCAGCGTTCTTCGATAAAATGTAAGACGATATTCTACAAGTGTAGAACGGCTATAAACTTGACTTTGCTGCTCGTCAGCTTATAACATTTTGTAGATCTATACATTTCATAAAATTTTATATTGTGTTTTTAGGGTTCCGTAGCCTAAATGGCAAAAAACGGAACCCTTATAGATTCGTCATGTCTGTCTGTCTGTCTGTCTGTCTGTCTGTCTGTCCGTATGTCACAGCCACTTTATTCCGAAAGTATTAAGACTACACAGTTGAAACTTGGTAGGTAGATGTATTCTGTTAACCGCTTAACGGATTTAATACAAAAATAAGAAAAATAAAAGATTAAGGGGGGGCTCCCCATACATGGAACTGAAACTGAAATTTTTTTTTTTCTTCAAACCAACACGTGTTGGTTGTCTATAGATAGGTCTTTAAAAATGACATTGAGGGTTCTAAGACAACTTTTTCTCAAAGTCAACCGTTTGAAAGATATTCACCGCCAAAGTGGTAAAATGTGTGACCCCCCTCTTTAACTTTTGAAATAAGAGAGTGAAAAATCTAAAAAAAATATATGCTGTAGATCTTAATAAACACTATCAACCAAAATTGGTTTGAACGAGATATAGTAATTAGTTTTTGAGATATAGCACATTTTCCAAAACCGCAAATATAACTTTGTCAATCATACCAACACTGTGAAAAACAAAGTTATTTTTGCAAACTAAAAATGATAGGTGGTATTAAATATGGTATGGTATAAGGTAACTACGGAACCCTATGGCGCGTGGCCCGACACGCACTTGGCCGGTTTTTTTTTCACAACGAAATAGTGCTTGCGTGCGTGCTGATGTTAAGTGACGAGAAGGCCGAAGGACACCCGGAATCCTCATCGCTGAGGAACTGGCTATCTTACCTCTAACTGCCGGAACACAACAATTTTTAAATTGTTGTTATGACGTCAGACTTAGGTTAGGTAGTGGTAGCTAGTCAGGCGGACTTGAAATAAGCCCTACCATCAACCAAACCGAGTAGGTACCAATTGTATCCCTCCTGGGGCCACTGGGAATCTAACCTGGGGTCCTTACACGGGTGCGCGAACCACTAGACCACAGAGGCGGGTGAATGTTAAGCAACTTTTGTAAAGGCCTGTAACGGGATGGAATAGGGAATATGCATTTTTTTGTATCAAAATCAAAAGTACAATACGTAAGAAAAATCAACTGTAATATTAAAACTTTTCCCTTGCGTTTTTTTCTCGTACTACGAGTACGAGACCGTGTATGGATTTTTTTATGATCGGTCCAGTGGTTAAGACGTGATGGCGTAACAAACAAATAGACAAACGGACTTTCGCATTTATTGACCGAGCGAGCACGAAGTGCGAGCGTAGCGTCTCTGCTTCAGCTTGGGCAAAAAATCTTTCGTATGTTCGGCTGTCTGTTCCAGCCTAGAGGTCTCATTTCTCAACCGAATCTTGTGAAATTTTGTGAGCAGGTTCAAAAGTTATATAGAATTTTTTTGTTGAGCCAGTTTTTTTGAAATTTTTCAAAATGGCGGAGATATGTTAAAAAAACAGATTTCAGTCCGTTCCAGCTGCGCCTGTTTTCCTCTACGCAGATCACATTTTTAACCGATTCTCGTGAAAGATTGTAAGCTGGTTTGAAAATGATATACTTATCTTTTTGTCATGCCAGTTTTTTGAAATTTTTCACTATGGCAGAGATATGTTAAAAAAACAGATTTCAGTCCGGTTTTCCAGCGCTGTCTGTTCTCCTTTACAGGTCGCATTTCTCAATCGATTCTCCTGAAATTTTGTGAGCAGGTTCGAAAATAATATAGATTTATTTTTCACGCCAGTTTTTTGAAATTTTTCAAAATGACGGAGAAATGTTAAAAATACATATTTCAGTTCGGCTTTCCAATGCTGTCTGTTTAACCTCTACATGTCGCATTTCTCAACCAATTCTCGTGGAATTTTGTAAGCAGGTTTGAAAATTGTATAGTTTTTATTTGTCAAGCCAGTTTTTCAATTATTTTTTAAATGGCGGAGATAGTGTAATAAAACATATTTCAGTCCGGATTTCCGGCGCTGTCTGTTCTCCTCTACAGGTCGCATTTCTCAACTGATCCCGGTGAAATTTTGTGAGCAGGTTTGATAAATATATAGAATATTTTTGATGAGACAGTTTTTCGAAATTTATTAAAATGACGGAGATATGTAAAAAACCATATTTCAGTCCAGCTTTCCGGCTGTTTGATCTCCTCTACAGGTCGCATTTCTTAACCGATTCTGGTGAAATTTTGTGAGTAGGTTCGATAATTATACATAACTGTTTAGTCAAGCCAATTTTTTCAAATTTATAGAAAAATATTCACCCATTTTGAAAAATGATCAATATTAGAAGCACCATCTAGCTGCGAATACTCACGTACCTACTGTGTGCTTTGAAAACTTCATGGCGACATTTTATTTCATTTTATCGCGAGGTCTCGGAGCCACTAGTAATATATTTTTTCTCAAGTGAATGATGACACAAATGAAAAAAGCAAATTCCACACCGAAGTCGTTGATATAAATAATAATATGTAAGTACTACGGTGAACAAGTCAAGCATCACATACTTCTTTCTGATTTGTTCCGGATTCGTCATGTTCCTGATTCGTCGTATTCCAGATTCGCCGAATTCCAGATTCGACGTATTCCAGATTCGTCGGAATACAGTCAATTTTTTTATTTATTTATTCAAATATTTATTTAATTATAAGATACAAAAACAGCATAACATACATTACATTTTAGTTCAAATATGAGTTAATCTGAAGCATGTTCGTAATAAAAAAAACAAATACAAAATTGACACTTATTTTACTGATAATTTGTCCATTTCAGTAGTTTATTTTATTGCGAGAACTTTTTTGACATGCGCAACGTGATGGCGAGGCTTGCAAGCAATTTTAAACTTAAAATGGTAAAGCGCCAGTGTTATCGATTGTACGTATTACGACGAATCAAGAAATCGGCGAATCTGGAATTCGGCGAATCTGGAATACGACGAGTCAGGAACATGACCAATCCGGAACAAATCGAATCTTCGATCTAGCGCTCACTCTTTTCGATGAATATCGACTATTCGGTAACTAAAACTGTTGATATTGGTAACGTTATAGGTACCGACCGTTGATAACCGCTGAATGGATTTCAAAACGATATTCCTGAAAATAATAAAAAGACCATAAAAGTGCTCTGAAAAATATTCTGCATGCTGATGGCTTCATGTTACGTGACAATGGTCTGATCTGCGGGATAATAACTACGTTTTACTTTTTTATATTATTTTGTTAACACGAGTTGTATTAACAGTTTGTTAAGGTAGGTCTACACGTACACACAAGCTCGACATTTTTGTGGTTAAATCGAGCTAGTTCGAAAGAATGAATAAGTGAAAGGCTCTGAGACGCAGCATTAAAATGTTATTAAGATTTTGTTAATTTTTATTATTAATACAATATTGGAAATCGTCACCTATGCGAATTCGAATATTTTATTAATATCTAAATACGACTGTTGCTTATAAAAACCTTTTTCATGACACTTTTTAAGACTAGGTGTTAAATTATTAGTTTCTACGATTTGATGAAGTTCTATGGATTATGTATGTAATATGTATGTGTATGCAATGTAAATATTTTTCACCAAGTATTGTGTTCATGGCAAAGCTTGACAGACTGATCGTACTCGATCACGTTTGTTAAGTAACGCTCGGCCCGGTCAGGTGTCGGATGGGTGATAGTTAAGTGGCATTACAACTGAGCGCTTCCGTGCTTCAGCGGGCACGTTAAACCGTTGGTTCCGGCTGTTGTCATCTGATAACAGTCGTTAAGCCAAGTCAGAGGCCTTACAGGCTGCTAGATAAACTCTAACATCAGAGGTGGCCACTAACCTTCATACGATAAGAAAGAAGACAAAATGTCGGTGGTCAGGGGCAGGAAATAAGGCAGGAAGGAGGTGGCAATGCGTGTGGAATATGTCTGGTGGAGTCATGGTATAATAGGAGCTGGCATTATAGTTTGTGATCATTAATACTAAAAGGAAACAGAAATAGAAAGCAGACATGTTAATTTCATCAAAAAAGTATCTTCGTAGCAAATCTATATAAAGTGAACCTATATTTTCACTTAACAATTTAAAATCACTGCGCCACAACGGCACGGGCGCTTGCCGTTTATCTAGTTCACTCGTACCTCCACCGCAACACTCGTAATCTGTCTGGCTTCCGTCATTGAATATTGGAAAAATATTTACCGGAGTTTTATCGTCTTAAAATATTCCCTCGGCTGAAATTTAATTTTGTAAAAGTGTTCACTGACTTAGGTATTCGATTTCTTGCAAAGTCAATTTGCGTGCGGTTGTGTAAGTTTCGGGTGATGACGTCATGCGTAATTTATTTTCAACATGTTAGAGAAGTAGTTTCCAACTATTTCTGTAGCCGTTCAACCCTTGCTTTCAGTCAAAGTTTTGGAAAGAAAGTATCTTGGGGACTTTTACAGCACGAAACTGCCCCCCCCCCCCCCTCAAATGACCAACATTCTATACTTTTGAGCGATATGCTTACTTTTAAAGCTTCAATATGAGCAATAGACGATTACATCACTCATGTTAATCACATACTTTGATTTATTGTATGGAATAAAAAATGGTTACGGTGCCATGTAATTTTAAAGTTTACTGAAGCATTGCAAGCAAGCAACCCGGTGCGAAGGACTCCAACACCACTGTGAAAACACTAGCAGCTGACTTTTCTTCCTTCAAAACTTTAGTTTGGAAGACACTCGGTGTTCTAAAAGCACAAATTGAGCTATTGGCCCAAGGTATAGATCGCCTGGACACACTATCTCGGCGAAAAGTCCTTCTGCTCCATGGCTTAAAAGAAGACAAAGATGAAGATGTGGTCAAGAAATCCTTGGAAGTGTTATCCAACCAGATGAAGTTGGCCGGTGTTTCATCGGAGGCATTTGAGTCTTGTCATAGGCTTGGTGCGAAAAATAAGGAGTCCTCTCGTCCTGTTCTGGTCCGTTTCACCTCTATGAAGCAACGCATGATGGTATGGAACAACAAGACTTCACTGAAGGGCTCTAAAGTGACTGTATCTGAATTTCTCACTAAGGCAAGACAAGAACTTTTTGTAGCGGCTCGCAGTCATTTTGGTAAAAGAAAATGCTGGACGTCGGAAGGCACTGTCAACATCCTTCTTGCGGATGGCACCCGAAAGAAGGTGTACTCCAAGACGGAACTGCAGCTTCTTATCACTCAGCATCCCAATCAGCCGACCGATGCATCGCGCCGAAAAGTAAAGTGATTGGATTGAGCCTTCGTTATGGTATTATGTACTGCTTAATTTGGTCGTGTTACTTTACTACACACATTTGTACGGTTTGATTTTTTTTTTTTAACTATGTTACCTACATCCACTTCTATTAACTTTCTCATTTTTATTTTCAAAATTTCGAAAGGTATATCTACAACACCACAACACATTTTGAGACTAAACGTCAATGTCACGTATGTATGTCTAATGTCATAATCATATTGTCACTGTCATGTCAACTTGTTTGTTTTTTTTTTTCTTCTTACGGCATTGGCACAATAGTGCGTTCTGTTCGCTGATGTTTTTGTATATTTTTCCTAACTTATTTCCTCTTGATAATAAATTGTATTTAGAAGCTACTATTTGTACTGTTATGTTCAGTGTATTCTTTTTTTATGTTTAGTTTATAGTTGTTCATTTTATACAGATGATACTGGAGTGAACTTTTTGTCAACTTTGGTACGTGGAGAGTTAATTCTTTTTGTTTTTTTTTTTAGGATTTCAAATTATTTTTATTTTATTTTACTTTGTTGTATTAATATTTATATTATAATATTTACTTATATCATATTTATCTATTCCCAATATCTTATGTTGAATGATGAGTACTTTTCTTGTTCTTCTGACGAATACGTAAGTGCTGATGATAATGATTCGTCAATCCCGGACTCTGAATCTTTGGAATTTAAATTATCTGGCGTGTTTGACAAAAATCCAAATTTCCTTTCCCTAGTGCATATCAATGCGCAAAGTATTCTTGCGCACCACACCGATCTTCTTACTTCTTTTGGCAACGGCGTAGTTGACTGCATCCTTGTTTCCGAGACTTGGCTAAAGCCATCTCTTCCTTCTACATGTTGCTCTCTCCCAGGGTATAAGCTACTTCGCAATGATCGCACCGGTGCGGGTGGTGGTGGCGTAGGTATTTATCTGCGTAATCACATACCTTCTAGGGTGGTCATTTGCTCTTCTTCACAGTACACAGGCTCCATTGAATATATTCGTAGAAGTAACTGTTCATCACAAGAAGATCCTTCTTGGGGCTTTGTACAGCCCTAGTGATAAAATTAGTTACTTCAATGACCTGGAATGTACCCTTGAAAATCTTGTCCCCGATTACGACCATGTAATTCTTCTGGGTGATCTAAACACCTGTCTCTTAAAACGTGACACCAGAGCTGATAAGCTTTTAACTTTACTCTCTTCCCTCAATCTCCACGTTCTTCAAACATCTTCTCCCACGCACTTTTTTCCCAATTGTGAGCCGTCTCTTCTAGACCTCATGATCGTATCTAATCCTGATCTTGTCAGAACACATGGGCAATTGACTGCTCCTTTTTCTCACCATGACCTGATTTTCCTCACACACAAAGTGCGTCCCCCCAAAGTCAAGCCTAAAGTGCGTCTTCTGCGCAACTTTCGAAATATAGTTCTCGATCGCCTGAGGGCTGATGTGAGAGGAATAGATTGGTCCCCGCTACTTACATCCGACAACATCGACTCCATGGTTGATTACTTCACTTCCATGCTCATCAAGCTATATGATAATCATGCACCAGAGCGTCCTGTAAGGGTAAAGCATTTGCCGGCTCCTTGGTTAACTCCAACTATTAGAAAAGTCATGGCAAAACGAGATAAAGCCAAAAATCGCCTTAAAATTTCACCTTCTCCTGATAATCTGGCTGCGTATAAAAAACTTCGGAACCTCAGCAATAGAATGTGTCGCGACGCCAAACGCAAGTATATCCATACGCAAGTCGAAAGCCTAGACCAAAAACATATTTGGGGTTTTCTAAGGACTCTAGGCGTGGGCAAGTCCGTGGACTCCAGTCCATGCGCCGTGGACCTTGATTCTTTGAATAACCACTTTTCATCACCTCCTCTTATCTTGGACACGGCCTCTAAGTCAGCCGCTCTTTCTTCTCTGTCAAGTCTTGATCCCTCTAATTACCCCTCTTTCTCTTTCAATGTAGTTTCTCAAGCTGAAGTTACGAAGAGTATCAGATCCATCACTACCAAGGCTATTGGTAGTGACGGTCTTAGCCTAGAAATGATCCTTCCCGTGTTGGAGGACATTGTGCCTGTAATCACTCACATTATTAACTTTTCTCTACAACACAATGTCTTTCCTTCTTCGTGGAAGAAAGCCCACGTCATTCCCCTCCCTAAAACTCCTAATCCATCTTCTCTGTCCCAGTACCGCCCCATTTCTATACTCCCTATCCTTTCCAAGGTCCTTGAGTCTCTTGTTCATAATCAATTATACTCCTTTTTCTCATCTAACAGCCTCTTGTGTCCGTTCCAATCTGGGTTTCGCCCTTCCCATAGCACGGTTAGTGCGCTGTTAAACATAACCGAGGACATTCGCAGTGCGATGGATAATACTAAACTCACGGCAATGGTTCTGCTGGACTTTAGCAGTGCATTTAACTGTGTAGACTTTGACCTGCTCCTTGGTACTCTTCGTTCCTTTAACTTATCCGCCCCCGTTATTGAATGGTTTCAATCTTATCTCTTCGACCGCTTTCAACGTGTAGTTAATAATGACACTTCCTCCGATTGGTCACGCTTATCAGCTGGTGTACCGCAAGGCAGCGTTCTTTCTCCTTTACTATTCTCTATATTCATTAACAAAATCTCTAGTGTTATATCTTCTCCCTTCCATCTCTATGCTGATGACCTTCAAATCTACCGACATTTTTCTACTGCTGAGGTTGCAGAAGCGATTGGATCCCTGAATCGGGATCTAGACTCTATTCGGGACTGGGCCACTTCGTTTGGTTTAGTTGTGAACCCAAACAAATGTCAGGCCATGATTGTTGGCAGCAGCCGGCTTAGGGCCAAACTAGACTGGGAATCTGTTCCCCCTCTTATCTACAATAACTTGAAAATCCCACTTACTGAAAAAGTTAAAAATCTAGGACTTATTATGGACTGCACCTTATCTTGGTCTCCGCATATTAGTGAAGTAAGCAAAAAGATCCATTATTCTTCTCACTCCCTCAAGCGACTTCAATACTTCCTACCTTTCAAAACTAAAATTATGTTAGCCCAATCTCTTCTTCTTCCCCTTCTCGACTACGCCGATGTCTGTTATCTGGATGTGACCGAGGAACAGCTGAACAAGTTGGAACGCTTACAAAATCGGGCCATTCGATTCATTTTCGGTCTGCGCAAGTACGATCATGTCTCAATCTTTCGCCAACATTTAAAATGGCTTCCCATTCGCTTTCGCCGTGATATGCACATCCTCTCTACCTTATTCAAAATTCTCAAAGACCCTAACTCACCCAAGTACCTTTCTTCCCGCTTCCAGATGCTTCCTCCTCCCTCTCGCTCCAGGCGACCTTGCATCACTACAATGCTTGAGCTGCCTTGGAGCAACACCAAATTCTTTCATAATTCCTTCTCTGCCAGCGCAGTACGGCTTTGGAATAAACTCCCGAGTAATATTCAGGACTCCCCAAGCATCCACTCATTTAAATCCAAAGTTAAGTCGCACTTTTTATCACAATTAACCCAATCAGACTCATGAGACACTTAGTTAACACCATCTCTCATTTATTTATTTATATGTATGTATATTTATAATGCAGGTTTAATATGTATGTATGTATGTTTAAGTATGTATGTGTATGTATGTACAAGTTAGGTATGTATATGTATTTATTACTATATTTTAGATACCCACTATATTTTGGACTTCTATTTTATCAGTTTTTCTTATTTAATTTTCGCACTTTATGTCACCCGCTTAATATTAAAATCACAAACACGTCTCAGGTTGGCTGGAAGAGATCTCTTCTAGAGATAAGTCCTCCTTTGTGTACATATCTCAATTTATTTATGTGTAACTGTTTTTATAAGTGCAATAAAGAGTATAATAAAAATAAATAATTTTAAGGTATGATTCCGATCTCGGCAGCAGCAGCAGTGTTGCCGCAGCAGTGCACTCCAAATTGAACCCTAATGTTACGTTTGAAAGGCTTAATTTGATGTGAGCGGAGAAGCGACGCGACACTGCTGCGCAACACTGCTGCGCGACACTGCTGCGCAGCAGTGCTGCGCGGCACTGCTGCCGCAACACCACTGGTCCCCATACATTCTCTATAGGTTTATATGAGACTACATTCCGAGCTCGGCAGCAGTGCTGCGCAGCACTGTCGCGCAGCAGTGTCGCGCAGCAGTGTCGCGCAGCAGTGCTGCTGACATCGGAATCATACCTTTATGCTTAGCATTCAAACGCATAGAATGTGCTGGTTTGAAAATATTGCAATGAAAAAAATATTAGATTGGGTGACTGGGCACCAAAATCATTAATGATAAATGGAAATTAACCTGGTTTCATTAAACCTGGAACGGCAAACGTAGTTGAACTGATTCTTTAGACTAATGATAGTTTAACTTCAGCTGAAACTTTACTTCATACGGGTCTAATCTAGTTTCTCTGTTTCACTGAACTAATATTATTTCGAACGCTGAGCTTTGGGGCTAATGTCAGAACTCTCGTTCTGAGTGCTAGAAAATTAAACCTAACTGTAAAAACCGGACAAGGGCGAGTCGGACTAGGCCACCGAGTGTTCCGTACAAATTTGTAAGTATCTACTCTAATAAAGATTATATTCTTTAGAAATAAAACATTTTTTACTTATTACGTAAAGTACTTTTTTGTTTTGTTTTACGGATTTAATTGTTTTACGGATACGTAAAAAGTGTTTTAATTCTAATGAACTGTATGCGCGGAAATCTTATAGGTATTTACCATATTTTTTCATGATTTAATTACAAATGTTTAGTCTTCAGATTTTTCCCTGTACTTGTAATATAAAGCATGTTCTAGACGGATGTAATCATGCCTTCCATCAGAGTTCACCTTGGTGGAAGCTTGCCTGGGGCGTGATTTCCATCCGTGGATGTGTTGCGGCTACACGAGTTTCCATCCAAGCGCCAACACGCTCTCTCTTCTTCATTGTGAATCGCGCTCGCGTAGCAAAATCACGTGCCATATTGTAAAAATGGCTAGGAATTTGTCGAAATTTCAAAAGGTGGGCGTTTCTTTAGCGCTTTTGTCTCTTATTGACGACATAACACAAAAAAAACGAAAGTGGCTCACTCCCTTTTCGGATGAAACTTGCGCCCTTCCTCCAAGGACGTAGATTGGATGGAGAAATTTGGATTACATCTACCGTCTAGAATCTGGATGGATGGCATCAAGCAAGGTCACCTCTGATGGGAGGCGTGATTACATCCGTCTGGAACATGCTTAAGACAATATTACTTGCCACATAGTTCTAGGTCAACGAAAAGTACAGTACCCTATGAATTTTGATTCCCCTGGGAGTGTCGAAATATTATGCGGTTTTTGTGGCATAAACGGTCTTATACCTATCTTTTTTTAAAGTAAATTTGGAAGTTTGATTTCTTCACAGTAAAGCTGTGTAAGCTGTAAAGAAATCAAACATACCGTAGACCTTACCGTGACCGTAGACTTGAGAATATGTTTTTAAACTTTTAGATTTTATGCATTCACAATGCTATTTTATATTAAAATTATTAATATAATTGAAAAATATTAAAGAAAAACGACTCACCCGTAGCAGCTCAGACTGGACTCAAAGCCGCACCCTTAGGAATCCGGCCCAATGCACCTTTCCGTTTTTTCCTTTTGAGTTACGGAACCCTAAAATTGGATCCTGCGCTGAAAATGTTGCCTAAAAGTTAGTTTAATCATTGAGTATGAATTTATATTTTTCAAGGAAACAATTTTCGGTGGGACATGAATAACTTTCATTCTACATTCGGGCGGGCCATTGCAACCTTTGCATATTCTGTTTGTTAGAGAAACCTTTGAAATAATAAAATTTATCAAATGTGAAAAACCCAATTTCATTTTCAATAAAAGTACTTAAGTTGGTACTCATGAATCTCTTGCCATCGATCAGATTACATGCAACACACGCGAGTAGGGCACGCGACTGTTACACGACCTTAATCAACCCGCTATTTACTTTATAAAACTTTCATTATGCAGGTAAAACTTGGGTATACTTTTTAAGCAGCACTCTATTTAGTGTTAATTACAATTAATCAATATTTTTGAAGAAGCTCACAGATTAAAGTTAAATATGAATGACATATTTTCCACTTTTTTTTTAAATAAAGCTCGAGTCTCAAGACTAAAGTTATTGCCCCTAAAATCATTACCAAAAAATTGTTTAAAAAACAAAAAACCGACTTCAAAAAACCTACCTCTAAAAAGCAAGAAATAATATTTTCACTTCTCATGCTCGTAAAGTTCGTCTTTATGTTGGGTATAGGCTGCATAAAATCGCTTTTTATGCTCTAGTGCATAAAGTAAAATCTTCGTCTAAGTCTCAGACTTTAAGACAAAGGTCGTCAGGTAAACAGCCACACACGCAATTTAACTTCGTTAAATTAACTTGTTATTTCATTGTTTCTTCATTTTTTGTTGTGTTGTACTTAATACTTTTTTATTTTTGAAAATGGGTATCAATTTTATTGAAAGGACCTTGATAAATTTTTTTTTTCAATTTTTGGATATGGTTATCAAATGATAGGCCTTGATAAGCACATTCCAAAATTATATTTTTTTAAATAAAAAAAATGAGTTTTTTTTTTCAATTTTTGAATATGGGTATCAAATGAAAGGCCTTGATGAGGACATTCCAAAAATATAGAATTTGTCACTAAAATTTAAGAATTTTTTTTTTTAGATTTTTACATTATTGTTGTTTAATTTCCTCACAATCGAAGTGAAAAGCAGAGTGTATAACTCGTACATAATGCGCTTTATGCACTTGTTGTACAATCTACTATTTCACTTCTCATGCTCGTAAAGTTCGTCTTTATGTTGGGTGTAGGCTGCATAAAATCGCTTTTTATGCTCTAGTGCATAAAGTAAAATCTTCGTCTAAGTCTCAGACTTTAAGACAAAGGTCGCCAGGTAAACAGACACACACGCAATTTAACTTCGTTAAATTAACTTGTTATTTCATTGTTTCTTCATTTTTTGTTGTGTTATACTTAATACTTTTTATTTTTGAAAATGGGTATTAATTTTATTGAAAGACCTTGATAAAAATATTTTTTTTTTCAATTTTTGGATATGGGTATCAAATAAAAGGCCTTGATGAGCACATTCCAAAATTATATTTTTTTTATAAAAAAAATAGTTTTTTTTTTCAATTTTTGAATATGGGTATCAAATGAAAAGCCTTGATGAGCACATTCCAAAATTATATTTTTTAAAATAAAAAAATGAGTTTTCTTTTCAATTTTTGAATATGGGTATCAAATGAAAGGCCTTGATGAGCACATTCCAAAATTATATTTTTTTTATATAAAAAGAGTTTTTTTTTTAATTTTTTAATATGGGTATCAAATGAAAGGCCTTGATGAGCACATTCCAAAATTATATTTTTTTTTATAAAAAAAAGAGTTTTTTTTTCAATTTTTGAATATGGGTATCAAATGAAAGGCCTTGATGAGCACATTCCAAAAATAGATATTTTGTCACAAAAAATTAAGTGAAAACAATTTTTTTTTTCAATTTTTGAATATGGCTATCAAATGAAAGGCCTTGATGAGGACATTCCATAAATTTATATTTTGTCACAAAAAAATAAAAAAAAATTATTTTTCAATTTTTGAATATGGGTATCAAATGAAAGGTCTTGATGAGCACATTCCAAAAATATAGAATTTGTCACTAAAATTTAGTTTTTTTTTTTTAGATTTTTACATTATTGTTGTTTAATTTCCTCACAATCGAAGTGAAAAGCAGAGTGTATAACTCGTACATAAAACCCATTTTACCCTTGACTTGACTATCCACCCTCGCCTGCGGCTCGGGCGGATATATGCGTCTCGGGTAAAATGATGCGTTTTATGCACTTGTTGTACAATCTACTATCGTAATAATAAAAACACGTCTATTGAAGTCGGGTGGGGTAATGGAGGTGGAGTATAAATTCCTTTTTTTAATCTAAAAGCCCTACCCGACTTCAATAGACGTGTTTTTATTATTACGAATATTATTTCTTGCTTTTTAGAGGTAGGTTATTTTAAGTCGGTTTTTTGTTTTTTAAACAATTTTAATGTTTAGTGTAGGTGCCTTCTGTATTAGGTAGTGTAGGTATATTATTTAGGTAGAAAAATCGGCTCAGCCAAACGTGAGTTAATCGCGGAGAAACATACATACATACGGGTCAAACTGAGAACCTCCTTTTTTTAGGTCGGTTAAAGAACTACACTTAAGATATCCCTTTTCCAACAAAAAATAATTATCTTATTCAGTTCATAAACAAGGAAGTTATACGACTGATCGTCGAGGTAGTTTACACAAAATCATACTATATTCGTGCTTTTTTCAAGATTACTTGAAAAGTACTGAACCGATTTCCAAATTTGAAAAAATGGGACTAACTTGGGAGTTTACCTAATGTAATAACGTTTGAATCATTTTAATCGGTCCAGCCGTCTTTGAGTAATCGGTGGACATACACAAAAAGAACAAATATAAGGCGTAAAATAGACCAAAGTATGGTAATTCCCACCCGATACCCAAACCCTAGCTATAGGTACTATTGCGCCTAGCCCGGGTTCGAATCCCGTTAAGAGCAGATATTTTGGTGACCAAATAATTTATTTTGGTCTCGTTGTTTATATTATGTATTTTAAATCATATAAGGTATCCCTAGATAATTTCTTCATAATTTGAGATTAAAATTATTATGGGGTTGTTCCTTCAGAGTTTATTTATGAATCAAGTCAATGTTTAGGTTGACCGTACTTAACGTTGCAAAGGTCAAGATACTTACGGAAAGCTTTCCTTTGAAGTGTAAAAAAGGGATGCTGAGCTTCCGGTGCTTCAGTTAAGGCATGTTAGGTAAAAACTTTATAATACTGCGCCGTTTTACTGAACTTTTTTATTACATTTAGGGTTCATACTATGACCAACACATTTTATTTTAGTGAAAAAGAAATATCTAGAGACATAAAAACTCACTTCAGTTTCAAAATTACTCGTAGATTTGATTGATACGTTTTTTACTCAAAATTGCCACTACTTAAACTTGACCACCGAAACACGATATGATAGTATAAACACTTATTTTTTGATATGATCAAATTTTTAAGCAATCATATCGATTTTGTAAGTAGGCCAGGAAAAATAAAATTTTGATCACATTAAATCCTACAGTTCATTTTCGTTTTTCTAAATAAGGTTTAGGGTTATCATAACATCGTACTATGGTTGCTTTTCCTCTCCACCATAAGCGTTATGAGATATAGGTAAAAAATACCTAACTTCTGGAAAGTAATGTTCATAAAATTCTACAGTGGAGATTTATGATGCGTTTGCATATTTACATATTTAATATTAAATTATAAAATAATCACTGATTTCATGTTTAAGGTTAAGGAGATAGAGTGCGTTACAATCATATTTTTGGAGAAAGTATAGTAATGTATCTTAATAAATCGTACACAAGGTGATTTTTTTATAACATGTTTTTAAACTTAATCCAGGAGCATCTTTAAGTTTTCACTCCAGTGACTTTAATATACCTAGTGGTTTTTATGTTTTTACGTGGTTTTTGCCATTTATTTTAGTCAACAAAAAATCCTACACCAAATATTTTATCTCGTCTTCATTTCTACCTTTGCAATAAACCCTCATAAAAAAAATCACCAGCTTTTATGAGTAGCATACGAAGTTTTAGCCATTAATAGCTATAGTTGAATTGCGCATCAATCGGACGGAGTCAAGTGACAGATCGAAAATATTATTTCGTCCCCAATACATAATAGTTTTATCGCTTGGCGGGTTTCTTAAGTTTTATTGTCTGCCACTCCTACCACTTGATCGTTTTTCACACTAAATTGTTAGTTAGTAGATAAGTTAAGGTCCGCTAAGAAACAGCGGCATATATACGACGATCGAGTATCACTAGTATGAGCTCGCGCAGACCAGTGCAAGTGCAATGACAGAAGGTATTGTCGAAACCGTAGTGATTAACCGGGGCCTCATTACGCACCAACGGACGTGTAGTTGTCTCACTTACACCCGCTCCCTCACCGACTGGGGTCGGTTCGCCTGTTTGGTGCTATCTTTCATTCCTAGGGTGAAATGCCCTAAATTCGGCCACGTCAGCAATTTTAGAGATTAAATCTAAAATATTTATAATAGGTCTTTACCTATGAAATTGCCGATTTGTATGGAGATTTTTCAAGAAGTTGCATTTTTCATAATAGCATTTTCTTTGTTCATTTAACAACCATGAACACTCATGTAACAAAACTTTTATGTACTAATGTTTGAACACTATGCTAACTTATTTCCATTTAAGATAAGCGAAAAAATAAGTTTTGGTTAAGTTACAACCCCTTCGGTCACCCTTTTTTTTGCTCACAAAAAAAGAGTCAGTTTCAAGATCAAAGCTAAAATATGGACTTTATTTTTACTGATAGTTAACTATCATGATCATAATTCGATGTAATATTCACGATTTTGTTAAAATTTTAAATTATAGAAGTTATTAATTTCTCTGTATGTGACAAAATATCGGCAATTTCATAGGTAAAGACCTAATATTACAATTGAACTACAGCATTGTAATTTTTGTTATTTACGATTGCTACATGATTGTTCTTTATAATAATGGTAAGAAAATCAAGGAAACAATAATAGTAAAATTAAGAAAAATTTAAATATGACGAGTGATCCAATTTTTCTAAATTCGGACGCGTATCCCTTCATTCGACCCATTTTTCCCTAAATTCGGCTAAGGTGAAATAAGCACGTTAGTTAGGAACTTCAATTGTTTTTATTGACATTTAAATAAAATAATGAACATAATTATTATTCCGATCAACATTAATCATATTAGGCATAACAAAAAATAACGAAAAATAAGCTTAAATAAAAAAATATATGAACTCTAATACTTTAATGCATTTATTGTATATTTATCAACATTAATAATTTTAGGCTTATTCAAAATCAACAAAAATATTGTTGGCTATATATTGTTCTTTATATGAGTATAACAACAATCATATAAAATTTATAAATGTTAATCAAAAACATTATTTATCAAAAATTAATAAACATAGTTAATAAAGTCATGTTCACATTAATATTTTTAATGCTAGGTAGTTCTATTTTTATCAGTAAATATATTAATAATAGTTATTTAGGAATTTATAGATTTTATTCAGAAGTTTTTCGTGAATATTTATTATTAATATTATATTGATTACCATTAAATATTAAAATTTTAAAAATAAATTCAAATGTTGATTTATGGTATCAAATATCTAAATTAAATTAATTTTAAGTTATTCAAAAGTTTTTATTTTTGTTTTATTATGTAAGGATATTTTTTATTTTATTATAAATAATTAGGTTCTTTTTGGAGTGGATAGTTTTTTCATTTAGATCTATAAGTATTGTAATAAGAATTTTATTAGATTGGATGTCTGTAATATTTATAATATTTGTTTTATAAATTTCTTTTGCAGTAATCCATTATAGAAAAAGATAAGTATATGAGATCTGAGTTAAATTTAAATCATTTTATATTATTAGTATTATTATTTGTATTTACAATAATTTTAATAATTATTATTATTAATTATAATAATATTAAACTTTTATTAAAATTGACCGTTGACCGAATATAAGATCATATTTATTCTATTTTCGGCCACCCTTTCAAAAACGGCCTGATTTAGATTTTTGACTAGTTTTTAGGGTCCCGTACCCAATGGGTAAAAACAGGACCCTATTACTAAGACCCCGCTGTCCGTCTGTCTGTCTGTCTGTCACCAGGCTGTATCTCATGAACCGTGATAGCTAGACAGTTGAAATTTTCACAGATGATGTATTTATGTTGCCGCTATAACAATAAATACTAAAAACAGAATAAAATAAATATTTAAGGGGGGCTCCTATACAACAAACGTGATTTTTTTGCCATTTTCTGGTACGGAACCCTTCGTGCGCGAGTCCGACTCGCACTTGGCCGGTTTTTTTAATCCTAATTTTGGACAAGCTTTTATTAATTAACTAATAAAAATATATGAAAAAATATAACTCTTTATCATATCAATAATCATTCTTTGGTTAAGGTTTTATCACATAAATGCCAATGGATTGAGAAATCAGTAAGTATTTAAATAGTAAAAGTATTTAAAATTCATATAATATACTATAATAAGTTCTCAAGACTTCGGACTAGACTACGGAAACTTGAACATAAATGCTATTTGAAGTTTAATACATTAGCTGAAGAAAAAATTAAAGAACACCCTAGGCACTTCTGGTCATATGTTTCATCAAAAAAAATGAATGGGGACATTCCTCACAAAATGTGTTATGACGGCAAAGTGCTCAGTGATGGTAATGAAATATGCGAAACTTTCAACTAATACTTTCAGTCTGTTTTCGTTGCAGCGTCAACATCACCATCTCCTAGTCTTCCGCTTCCCAGCGACACTGATTCCAGCATGAGTATTAATTCGGTGGATCTGAGGGATGAAATTATCCTTAGGGAGCTCAAAAATGTGAATATTCACAAAGGGGCTGGATCGGATAATATTCACCCTTTGCTAATTTCTAAGTGCGCTAAGGAACTACTTGTACCCATCAGTAACATATTCAACTTATCAATGAATTCAGGAGTATTTCCCAGCTTTTGGAAACATGCTTTGATCACACCAATACCTAAGAATTCCCAAAAGGAATCAATTACACAATACAGACCTATTTCTAAACTCTGCATTTTTGGCAAAATTTTTGAAAAAATCGCAGCGCAACAATTGTCTTACGCAGCTCGTCATGTGATTTCTCAAACTCAACACGGATTCATGAAGTCGCGAAGTGTGGAGACTAATATGCTCACAT
Organism: Agriphila geniculea; assembly: GCA_943789525.1. Taxonomy (NCBI): domain Eukaryota; kingdom Metazoa; phylum Arthropoda; class Insecta; order Lepidoptera; family Crambidae; genus Agriphila; species Agriphila geniculea. The sequence continues at coordinate 11,741,809 of OX038882.1, read as the reverse complement.
TTACTGACTTCTTGTTGCGTGCTATGGATACGAATACTCAGGTAGACGTCGTGTACACCGATTTTTCTAAAGCATTTGATAAAATAAACCATGATCTTCTTTTGGAAAAGCTTTATAGACTCGGTGTACACGGCAGTCTGCTGAGATGGATTGAGTCCTACATTCGGAACCGAAGTCAAGCCGTTTGTTTGAAAGGATATCGTTCTAAAAGTCTACCGGTGACGTCCGGGGTACCTCAAGGGTCCCATCTTGGGCCCTTGCTCTTTGTGATGTACATTAATGACATAGGAGATGCTATGCGCTTCTCTCAAATTATTTTGTATGCAGACGATGCAAAAGTGTACAAAAAAGTAAGCTGTATTGAAGATTGCTATAAGTTGCAATCTGATATCGAGGCACTCTGTAAATATTGTAACGACAATCAACTTTTCCTAAATACCGATAAGTGCTACGCAATATCATACACCAGAAACCGATCTCCAATACAGCACGACTACATGCTCAATGAAGTTTCTCTTAAACGCGTAAAACACATAAGAGACTTAGGTATCATCATGGATGAGCAACTATCTTTTAACTTGCATATAGACTCCATTGTAAAAAGAGCATTTAGGACCCTAGGATTTATAAATAGAATAACGAAACCTTTCAAACAAACTATAACATTAAAAATATTATATTTTTCATTTGTTAGATCTCTTCTAGATTTCGCAAGCATAATTTGGAATCCTTCGTATAAAAAACATATAGACAGAATTGAAAAAGTCCAAAAAAAATTTATAAAGTTATTAAATTATCGCTGTGATTCCCAGGAATCATATAGCTCGACTCTTAATAACGAAAATCTTTTAAGTTTATATAAACTTAAAAGATTTACGCCTATCATATGATAGGCGTAAACAATTTGACATATCGTTCTTACACAAGATTGTAAATGGCCTGATAGATAGTCCTATATTGTTATCCAAAATAAATTTTATAAGTAAAGCAAGGCTACCTACACGGTCCAGCCGAAAACTAAAATGTTTCGTGCCGCCAGTTCTTCACAAAAACTACACGCGAAACTGTTTTATCTCTCGTTCACTGACATTATACAATAAGGAATTTAATCATATAGATTTATTTGGTGTCTCCTTGAAGAGTTTAAAACGAACATTGTTAAAAGAATTATGCGCCTGAGGGGTTGTCTTATTTATAAAAAAAAAATGTTAATATTAGCTTTTATTAATTCTACTACATCAAGGTTTGTAGATTATTTTTCTTTACGTTCTATATAATTAACTTTTTCAATTATTAGCTTGAAATTTGATGGTTTGTAGTGTTACTGTAACCAACCATGTACCTATTGTTTGTTTACGATACCGTACCAAGTAATATTGTTTAATACTTACTTGCATTTCCACCTTTTATTTAAGCTTCATTAATGTAATATTATATAAGTAATTTTCGGTACTCATTGTCTAAAAATTAAGTACTTATATAAATATCATGTAATTATTGTAGTGACTGTTTCGTACCAAAATAAAAAGAAAAAAAAAAAAAAAAATAATTTCCTAGAACTTGCTCGTAACTAGAATTTGACACCAAAATGGTACAATGCGTGGCACAACGACGTAGGTCACTGGTCAGATCGTTACTGAGTGCAAACCATATGACTGCTTACTGGAATTTTTACAATTCTTTATCTATACATATAATAAATCTGTAGAAAATTGAGTCTGTACAAAGGAAATATTTTGAAAAAAAGTGATTGGAGTGTTTAATAGTTACCAGTAGAACCCATTTATAACATTTTTTGAATTTTTGTTTGTTTGTCTGTATGTTGGTGCGCTAAAAATGTAAAAAGCACTAACTTAATACTAAATAATGTTTACATACAAATATATGGTGTATCTTGCAAAATAATGAAATGTTTATTTCATCGCATCGTGAGTCCAATTCCAAAGGGCTCAGATAAGTCCAAAGTGGAAGATTTTCGCCCCATTGCTGTTCTGTCCGCTCCAGCAAAAGTATTGGAGAGTGTTATTCTTCAACAAATTTATGCCCAAGTTAATGTATTTCTGTGCAATGAACAACATGGCTTCAGACCACGAAGATCAGTTGAGACCAATTTATTAGCAATAGTAGATTTCATCTCGAAAGTTTTGGATCGTGGGTCCCAAGTGGATGTTCTCTATTTTGACTTTCGGAAGGCGTTTGATAGGGTTAATAATGACGTATTGTTGGCTAAACTTGGAAAGATAGGTTTTACTCCAAACCTTCTACACCTTATCGCAGACTACCTTCGCGATCGTAGACAATACGTCAGGCTTGGTTTGTATGAGTCTCACACCTATCACACTCGTTCTGGTGTAAGTCAAGGCTCTATACTCGGCCCTCTCTTGTTTTTGCTAATGGTAAACGATCTCCCTGCCGTTCTCAGTTTTACACGATGCTTACTATATGCAGATGACCTAAAACTCTACGTGGAGGTTAAGTCAGCAGAAGATTGTATAGCCCTTCAGCGTGACGTTGATGCCATATACCAATGGAGTTTGAGTAACGGCATGGAATTTAATGCTGATAAGTGTCATGCGATGACTTTCGGTCGATTGCGATGCCCAGTGGCTTATGAATACAATATCAACGGGGATACGATAACTCAGCTCACCACTATCCGAGATCTGGGTGTTGTTTTTGATCGAAAGTTAACGTTTCACGACCACATAACCGCTCTTGCAAAAGAATCTTTTCGGCGTTTGGGATTCATTCTTAGAAATGCAAAAGATTTTCAAAATATTCATGTCATAGGACTTATTTTCATGGCGTTGGTACGTAGCAATTTGGAGAGTGCCATGTGTGTATGGAACCCTCATGAAAGCTCGTATGTCCTTATGTTAGAGAAGGTGCAAAAAGCATTTCTTCGATATTTGTACAAACGCGTGAATGGATACTATCCCTTCATGTATCCGTCCAAGTTTTTGCTGGGTTGTCTAGGCTATAATTCCTTGGAGGTTAGGCGAATGAAACACCAACTCGCAACTATGTGCAAAATTCTTAACGGTAAGATAGATGCTCCTGACTTGCATAATGAGCTGTGTCGACTTTTTGTACCGAACAACTACCGCCGCAGTAGAAGGCACCGGTTGCTTGCCGTGCCATGGTGCCGTACTGTGGCACGTGCTAATTCACCTATCCCGCGCTCCCTTTCCGCGCTCAACTCTCTCCTTGCCAACAACCCTGAATGTGACTTGTTTGCGGATGGATGGATGAAATTATTGTCAGAATGTTTGCGTTATTGTGAAAGTATGAATGAATAGTTGTTGTTGAAATTCTGTTAGAAAACTGTATTAATTATGTTCTTTAATTATTGTAATTGGTGTGTCCGTTATAATTAAAGTAAAATAAAATAAATAAATAAATAAAAAAAAATCGCAATCGGTTCACTGAATCAAAAGTTCAACTAATTTTAAATTTACGATGAAATTTTGTTGTAATATTATCTTCGGGAATTATACTGTTAGAAAAACCGACCAGCTGGTGTATCCACATCTGGCACAAAATAATGGTCAATGGCTAAAAGTAAACAAAAGGGTCTATTGTAATTTCTCAGAAACAAAATGCACGTGCATGCAGTAAAATCAAAGCCCGCTTTCTATTATATTATTTTCTACTAGCTTCTGCCCGCGACTTCGCGAGGACATTCGAGAAAATCCTTCGGGAACCTTTAACCAGGATAAAAGTATTCTATGTTTTAACGTCCTGCCTCGCTAGGCAGCGCGCTTGGTGTGAACGTACCTCACGCATGGCAGGCCTCGGGTGAGCGTGAGTGCGATGTCGAGCGCGAGGCCTGCCGCAACGCAAGCGGCAAACGCACTGCCTTGCGAGGTTCGTCCACACCAAGCGTACTGCGTAGCGAAGCAGGACGTTAAAACATAGAATACTTTCATCCTGGTTAAAGGTTCCCTAAGGATTTTCTCGAACGTCTCCTCTACAAGTCGCATTTCTCAACCGATTCTCGTGAAATTTTGTAACCAGATTTAAAAAATATATATAATTTTATCGTCAAGCCAGTTTTTGATTTTTTTCAAAATAGCCGAGATATGTAAAAAAAAAAAACATATTTCAGCCCTGTTTTTCGGCGCGGTTTGTTCTCCTCTACAGATCGCATTTCTCAACCGATTCTCGTGAAATTTTGTGAGCAGGTTTGAAAATTATATAGGCCTTTTTTGTCAGGCCAGTTTTTTGAAATATTGGATACAGTTCAAAAAACTGGTCCTAAAAAATAAATAATTCACACATTTCGAAAATACAAAATTAGAAGCGCCATCTAGCTGCGAATATACCAAATACTTAATATACCAAACAGCATGAACCCCACTATACGCTTGAAAACCTCGTGGCGAGAGGGCGACATCTATATTTTTTTAACAATTTACTTTTCAATGCAAGGTATACAGCTCACTTAGCCACTAGTTTATCTTAAACTACATAACTAATGTGAGGTAATTTCAATAAAAGGTTTTTATATTACTTTGTTAGGTACCTTCTCTTACCCTTAACTGCCCTAACAACGGCTTACCTCAATTACTTGTTTTTAGGGTACCTCAAAAGGAAAAACAGATACCTACTCTTATCTTAGGATCACTTCGTTGTCATGGTCAATTACTTCCTTAAAAGGCCAGGTCCCTATTTCACAGACGTGACAATTGTAAGTGACAATGACAATTTGGTGTCCATGGCGTCAGCTAATTTGAATTTAGAAAATATACTGACCAAACTACATAACACACAGATACCACAACGAACATCAAATTTTCATTCTAATTTACAATTGTCCTGTCTGTGAAATAGGGGCCTGGTATTGGGCAAGTCACCCTACTCAGTACTCGCGTCGAGTCCGAGAAGTCCGAGTTGCACTTGATGGGTTTTTTCATCTAAAAATAATTTCGAAAATTCGTTTTTTTTTCCTATAGATTACGTCAACGAAAGATGAGATTGAAATGGCGTCGCCACTTTCCCTGTTTAATTAACGTTTAGAGGTTAAGTCTTTGGAAACTGACCTTAAAATAAGGCGCAACATAAGTTCCTTTTCCAATCGAGTCTCATTTTTCGTTGACCAAACTCAACGTAAATAAACCTTTTTTTTTTGTTTATTTACTATAGGTAATTATATCTTGTCGCGAAAATGGTGCCACTTTGAGTAACCCTGATTTTGTTCCGATAGATCATCGAAACAATTTTTTGATCACTTATACAAATGTTGAAAAGTTACCGAAATATGTAATCGTAACCTTTTGTACCGGCTCGCGTCACTGTGCGCCACCCGCCGCCGCGCGCCGATTACGCGCGTCCGTCCGTCCATGCACTACCCACAGTTGATATTTATTTTCGTACATTTCTAGAAATCCTTTGGGAATAATTGGGGGATTACTTAATTTTAAAAAGTAAATACTTATTTAATATTTAACTTTTACGACTGTAGAATGAATGCTTCCTATATAAAAATTAATAAAACGAAAAAAAAAAAACTTTAATAGTCACTTGAGTGAAAACTTTTGCTATTAATGTAGTAATTATAGGGAATGTTATGCTACAAAATCACTTATTTTATAATATTTGTTTCTGAGTTAGGATTTTTTATTTTTTATTGGCCTTTATGAAAAAATCCTCTGAAATGTAAGTGGTGATTTTTATGGTTTAGTTTCTAATGGTTTTAAGAACATCATTAAGAAAATTCCCTTCATGTACGATTTAATCTCGATGTTATAAAATAAAAACAGTCTTAAAACCACCTTTGTAAAAAAACAACCTAGATATTTTGGGGAAAACTTGAAATTTATCATTGACAAGTTTATTTTAATCAAGTTTCCAAAAATCATCTCTGTAGGATATAATGTGATTTTCTCGAACAAAGTATTTTTCATTGCCCGGAGACTCGTGACATGCCGCGCGCCGTCGCGTCATCGTCGCGACTCAAAAATTGAATTCCGACAAACTTTAATGCGACAAGATTAAACTCAGACAATTTGGAACTTCGATGTTACTCAACTCCGACAATACACTATACCGATATGGCTTAATTTCGATACTACGGTTCTCCGACAAAATATTTCTTCGACATGACTTAACTAGGAAACGACGCGTGTTCGGCAATATTCTACTCCGACAGTTATTCTACTCCGACATGGGTAAACTTCGACTTACGCTACTCATACATGCTTTGTATCGACACTGTGTTAAATCGACACTACATAATTTAGACACGAATATTATTTGGAAAATATTTTTAACCGACTTCAAAAAAAGGAGGAGGTTCTCAGTTCGTCGGAATCTTTTTTTTAGGTATGTTACTCGTTTACTCGAAGACGGCTGGACCGATTTGAAAAATTACTTTTTTGTTTGGATGTATACAGGGTGTCCCAAAACTTTGCTACACGGAGGGAAAGTACCTTAAATATTAAAGATAGGAAATTTTACTAAAAGAAGACTTCATTTTATTTTTAAAATAATTGGAAGTGCATTCAAAGATTGTTGGAAAATCGCCTGCCTTAACTAGGAATCGAACCCACCAAAAACGATTTTTTTTAATTTTTTTTTACGATACCAATCGAAAGGGTTACTCGTAATTATTTTTTTTGAGTGACACAGCATCTTAAACAAAAAGAAGATCATGAAATTTAACTTTAAATTTTAATTATTACATGTATCAATTTGTATCGAATTAATGTAAGCGATTTTTTGAAAAATATTTGAATACAGTTCCGTTTTTCTTTAAAAACAAAATGAAGTCTTCTTTCAGTAAAATTTCCTATCTTCAATACTTAAGGTACTTTCTCTCCGTGTGGCAAAGTTTTGGGACATCCGATCCTGTATACTTCCAAGTTGGTCCTATTGTCATGAGGTCAGGATCTGATGATGGAATTCTAGAGAAATCAAGGGAACTCTTCAAATATTATAAAAAATAAGGTCAGACAAATTTTTTGTTGATGTTTTAAGTTTGACAGCTGTCGTATCTCGCTAAGATCTTTCATTTCTTCAAACACATCATCAGTCTAGGATGAGTACTTTTCGAGATATTGCTGTTTTAAGTTTGACAGATGACAGCTGTCAAACTTAAAACAGCAACTAAAATTTGTCTGACCTTTTTTTATAATATTTAAAGAGTTCCCCTTGATTTCTCCAGGATTCCATCATCAGATCCTGACCTCATGACAATGGGACCAACTTGGAAGTATACAGTGCCTTTGGTCTTGAACTAGTGATAATTTAAAGGCGTGTAATACACCTAATTTTATCGACAAAAACACCTACATGTTGGGCTCTATCCCCACTCCTGTTGGAATGGCCGCCATTTTAAATTTGACTTTTTATTTTAGATGACCCTGCAGAAAAATATTAATTTCTCCGGATTTAGAAGTCCTATAGTTATAACAAAAATATTGTTTGAAAGCTAATAATATCACCTAGTAATTTAAAAATAAAATGTTTAAATTTTTGATTTAAATACGTCATAAAAAATTACTGAAATAAAATTTTATACGAAATTTGTGCGATTTTTTTTGAGTTTTTATTACATTTCTCAAAAACTAGGACATTAATGTCCATTTTTTTGCACTATTCAAATACACAGGAATATTATCTACAAAACGGTTTTAAAATTTATTGCTCTATGTTGCATATTTTGAGAGTTATTTTTGTTTGAACTATGACCCTTACGTCACCAAAAAATGATTATTTTCGAAAATGGACATAATTACAAGCATTTTGAACATATTTTAAATTAGGTTGATAATATTATCTGAATACTAATTTCATCAAATGATAAAATCTAGTTATTAGGAATTTTGTTTTTTATTTTTATTTTCGAAAATAACCATTTAGTACTTGTAAGGGTCATATTCAAACATCAATAGCTCTCGAAATATGCAATATAGAGCAATAAATTTTTGAGTCGTTCTGTAGATAATATTCCTGTGTATTTGAATAATGCAAAAAAAGTGAACATTAATGTCCTAGTTTTTGAGAAATGTAATAAAAAGTAAAAAAAATCGCACTAATTTCGCATAAAATTTTATTTCAGTAATTTTTCATGACGTATTTAAATCAAAAATTTAAACATTTTATTTTTTAAATTGATAGATGATATAATTAGCTTTTGAACAGTATTTTTGTTATAACTGTAAAACTTCTAAATCCGGAGAAATTAATATTTTTCTGCAGGGTCATCTAAAATAAAAAGTCAAATTTAAAATGGCGGCCATTCCAACAGGAGTGGGGATAGACCCCAACATGTGGGTGTTTTTATCGATAAAATTAGGTGTATTACACGCCTTTAAATTATCGCTAGTTCAAGATCAAAGGCACTGTATATACTTTCAAACAAAAAAATAATATTTCAAATCGGTCCAGCCGTCTTCGAGTAGGTAATCGAGTAACATACATAAAAAACAAAGATTCCGACGAACTGAGAACCTCCTCCTTTTTTTGAAGTCGGTTAAAAATATTTTTCATATAATATTCGTGTCTAAATTGTGTAGTGTCGATTTAACACAGTGTCGATACAAAGCATGTATGAGTTACGTAAGTCGAAGTTTACTCATGTCGGAGTAGAACAACTGTCGGAGTAGAATATTGCCGAACACGCGTCGTTTCATAGTTAAGTCATGTCGAAGAAATATTTTGTCGGAGTACCGTAGTATCGAAATTAAGCCATATCGGTATAGTGTATTGTCGGAGTTAAGTAACATCGAAGTTCCAAATCGTCTGAGTTTAATATTGTCGCATAAACGTTTGTCGGAATTCACTTTTTGAGTCCATCGTCGCTCGTAGGTACAGAGCGCCTGCCATTCGTGCTCGCTCACCACTCTATATTACGCTCCGCCTTGCTGATATTTTCGTAAATTTCGAGAAATCCTCTACTTAGAATTGAGGGATTACTTAATTTTAAGATGTTATTAATTATTATACTATATATTATTGAACTTTTACGACTGTAGAATTTATGCTTCATATTTAAAAATGAATAAAACGCATTTAAAAAAAAACTATAATAGTCACCTGAGTGAAAATTTTGTTTTCAGTATAGTTAATTATAAGAAACTTTATACTCCAAAATCACTGATTTTTTAATATTTGTTTCTGAGTTATGATTTTTTTTTATTTATTAGCTTTTTTTGCAAATTCCTCTGAAATGTAAGTAGTGATTTTTGAGGTTTAATTTCTAATGGTTTTAAGAAATTCATAAAGGAAATTCCCTTTGTGTACGATTTAATCTCGATGTTTTAAGACAAAAACAATATTCAAACCACCGTTGTAAAAAAAGCACCCCAGATATTTTGGGGAAAACTTGAAATTTATCATTGACAAACTTATTTTAATCATGTTTCCAAAAATCACCTCTGTAGGATTTATTGTGATTTTTTCGAACAAAGTATTTTTCATTGCCCGGAGTAAAGTGCTTTTGTGAATTTTAACAGCATTTTTTTTTATAACTTGACTATAAAAGCAATAATGATTCAGAAAGAATAACAATTGATATTATTGTGAGAAAATAAATAAACCGTAATATTGTCGTTCCATACAGAAGTCATAAGAATGAATTAAAAAATAACAAAAGGCATTTAATAAAGCAAGCGCAAACAGAACACTAAACATTCCACTAATGACTCGGCTCGGATGAATGACGTGCAAACAAAGGCTGTGATAAAATACGAAATGGCCGCGAGACGGGAGGCGCGGTCCCGAGAAGTCTAGCTAGACCATAAAATATAAAGTAAGTAGTGGAGTCGCTCATAACAAAATGTGGTTTTCCGAGTACGCACACACAGACATTTTATACAGGAATTCTCACGCCAACCCTATTTTTGAAATCCTTCGGCTGGCGTCGAGTGATCTTCTCATTTTCATTTAATAAATTTGATTTAACAAATATCACTTAAATTTTAAATTTCACTTGTCAGTTTCAATTGTCACTTAAAAATAAATTATAATTTCCTTGAAACTACTAATGTAAGATGCAAATGTTAATTGAAACTATAAACATCTAAGGCGGCCATTACACGTGTCAATCTGGTGTAATCTGATCAAAACCACAGATTGATGGAATTTGATGCGGTTGGTTTGCGACGTTACACGGTCAATCCAGCGAGATCTGGATCGCAGTAGATCTTGGTAGATTGACAATCTACCACGATCCACGGTGGTCTTTGGTAGGGTTGCCCACTTTTTGCATTAATTTTCGCGTGATATCAATCGATGACCCGAGTGGTGCAGTATTCAACATGCCAGTCTACCACGCAAGAGATCCCGGGTTCGATGACCGGACGAAATTGAAATGAAATATTTTAATTTCTGTGACGGGTCTGCGTATAATAAGTTCCTATCTATTGCGAAAAGTAAGTACCTACCTAGTAAAATCAGTTGTCTAGGGTTAGATGGCGCTGTGTGTGTAAAATCAAATATCGATATTTATAATACTATATTACTAAGCTATGAACTATCTGAGTGCCAAATTTCATCCAAATCAGTTCAGGAGGAGAAAAGCAGGAGGTTGTTTTTCTGTTCATCTGTATGTTATTTTAGGGTATTTTTCAAATGTCCACCCGGATGTAGTCGCGAGCGGAAGCTAGTTAAAAATAAATATGGGCTATATTTTATATAAATTTCTCAAAAGTACTTACTAAAGTATTTTACCCTAGGGTACCTTTGACTAGGATAAAAAGTATCTTATAATTTAATCCAGTTAAACTCCATTCAAATCAGTTCAGCCTTGAAAACAACATACAGACGAACAGAGAAACAAACTCCTGTTTTTTTGAAGTCGGTTAAAAATATTAGATCGCAGTCGATTGCAGCTAGATTGTCAGTCTACCGTGGTAGATTGACAATCTACCACAATCTACCGCGATCCGATGCAAGCAGATTGTGGTAGATTGTCAATCTACCACAATCTACTGGGATCTGATATTTTAACCGACTTCACAAAAGGAGGAGGTTCTCTGTTCGTCTTTATAATTTTTTTTTTTTATGAGATTTTTCAAATGTCCACGCAGATGTAGACGCGGGCGGAAACTAGGTAGTTAAAAATAAATGTGGACTTATATTTTTTTATAAATTTCCTGAAAGTAAGTACTTACTACATATTAATTTCAATGTTTAAAAAAACTAAAAATACCTAGGATACTTTTGACCGAGATAAAAAGTAGGTATCCTATGTTTTAATCTAGGCTAATAAACTGTGCCTAAATTTCATCTTAATCAGTTCAACCTTAAAAAAATATGTATCGGATAGCAGTAGATTGCGATGAGCAGACTGCAAGTTCTCTATTCGTTTGTGTTTGTTTTTTAATCATTTTTCGAATGTCCACCCACGCGGATGTAGTCGCGGGCGGAAGCGTTAAAAATAAATATGTACTACATTTTTATAAATATTCCAAAAGTAAGTACTATAATGTTTAAATGTTTTGAAAATAATACTATTACCTCGAAAAAAAGGTGCCAACCCTAAGCCAGACCAAGCCAGATTGACGTAGATTGACAATCCAGCACAATCTGATCACGCCAGACCGCGCCAGATTGAAACAGATGACGAACAACGTTACACAATCAATCTCTGTCAATCTGGCGCGGTCTGGCGCGATCTGGCGTGATCAGATTGTGTGTGTAATGGGTGCCTAAGGTGCAAAATTTCAATGAGGGATTTTCAAAGGACATTTAAAAAATAAAAATGGTAACTATTCGCCTCACAAGATGGCGTTAATGGAAAGAGGAGTGTCAAAATTGGTTTTTAAAAATAAACGGTATGTACCATAGAGACAAGTAAGTAAGCGCTCGCTGGCTGACATCTGCCCAAAGAGAAACACTTTAGGGTTACATCTGCCTACCTACCTAGGTACTCTTCGAATCTTAGTAAAAAAAAATTCGGGTTGCACTCCGGGAGTGGCGGCAGAAGTGAAAACTTGAATATTAACGTTGCGCATTTTTGATTATTTTGGAATGGTTAGGAAAAAATTTTGCATGAATTGCCGTACGAAGGTCTTATCTATAGCCTGACAGAAAATCTAGAGTTTTGACATTGAATTAAAAAATTTGCGCGTTGCTATGGTGACACAAGTGTTTACGTCTTGAAATGACGCACCGCCATTTTCACCGCGCCCCGTAGAAAGAGAGAGGGATACTTCCGCCGCCGGCTGTCTACGCTACATCCATCTTACGAACTTTCGTCAGGGTCACGTGACCCTGACTGACGCGAATTTAACATTTTTCCCCATTACAAAAAAAGTGTACAACGCCGCTAAAGAAGTTTTCACTTCAAAAATATTACATTGACACACACAGTTTTATCAACGCCATCTATCGCGTCTACAGATTTTTGTCATTTTGAAAAGCCCTCATTAAATGTAGAAGTAGAATGTCATTTAAATAACGTAAAATGTCAATGCAAAATGAGTGCCGATCAGAAGTTAAATAAAACTGCCAAACTGTACAATCTACTGTTTGTACAGTTTGTACTGTACAACCATACGGTACAAACAGCACGGTAGCCCTAGGCTTACACACTTTGCGCGTGTCTGTTCTGTTTGTTCTGTTCATCCTTACTAATATTATAAATGCGAAAGTCCGTTTGTTTGTTTGTTTGTTTGTTTGTTTGTTTGTTTGTTACGCCTTAACGTCTTAACTACTGAACCGATCATCATGAAATTTTGCATACACGTTCTTAGGGGTACAGAGAAGGACATAGGGTACCTTTCATTCCGAAAAAATATATTGTTCCCGAGGGATAACAAAAAATCTTTCCACGCAGACGAAGTCGCGGGCGGCCGCTAGTCTGTTTATAATGGCGCGGTTATATGGAGTGTCCGGGGTGTGGTTCAATATCAAGTAAATTGCACGACTATTTTCATGTAATAGGCCTGCTAAGATTATAAAGCACTTGTTTCGTTCAAGATTTGGGTTTCAATAGAAGATGTTGTTGTGAAATACTAAGTGTGATTTGAAAGTGTAGATTGCGACTTCAAAATATCTTAAATATTATTCTGTAAATCGTTTTTTGCTGTTTCAGTTTCAGGTGCATACAGATGCGATACGAATTGACACTGCCGTATACAAAACCACACAGCAATAAATAAAGCGATGGTATACCTATACCTAGTGATACTACCTACTAAGTGTATCTACTAAGTGTAAGTTTTTTGTTAATCTCATTAAGGCGGTTGTATGACCGAAAGTGGCGCCCTCAGAGGTTTTTATGTAATAAGTTATTAATAGAAAAAGATTTTAATAATGTTTGTCGTGGAGTTTTTAGGGCCCATGGTCTAGTATTTTTAGAAGGTATCACTACATGCCCTCGTAGTCATTCGTAGAAGTAGATAGCAAATGTGTCAAAAACGGCCACTTTTAGCAGTTTTTCTATCTACTTCTAGCGGTGACTACGTGGGAATGTAACGATATCGTCTAAAAATACTTGACTGTGGGCCCTAAAATCTCCACGATAAACATTATTAAAATTGTGTATTAGAATTATAATATTAAATTAAATTCACCGCGGCCCCACTTTCGCTCAGGGTACCACCTTAATCTTATACCAACATTATCAAATAGATAACTTTATAGTATGATGTGTCAGTCAGTGGTCTCCCAAACATGCTCCTACAATTGTTTTTTGTTTATTTATCAAAATTAAAAAAAAACAACTTTGATGATACACACACGAAAAATCACGTAGATTTGTCCGGTGTTTTTAATTAGCATTCATTATGAAAAAAAGACACAATTGAAACCAATTGCTTAATGCAAATTAAACGGATATAAATAATCTTCAAACACTTTGGTATGTTCCTCTATTTAAAAAGTTGATGAAAAACTTGTTACGAAACTGCTGTTGAGTACCTAATATCAATTGCTAAGTTTTGCAAGCTCTCAGAAGTAAGTAGTTGTTCAAATTAAAATTAGTTGCAGAAGTGGGAAAACAATAAAAAACTCGTAGAATATATCATAATACATTCTACAAGTTTCACTTATTTTCTTAATAACAACGGGAAACCCGAGCCATTGTTACTATCGCTTTGATTACCTCTTTCTCTAAAATTGTGCAATGTACTTTGTTTTTCATAAGAATTCTGTTACTTCAGTAAAAAATATTCTTAGTATTAAAATGCGTTTCATAAGACAAATTCTGATAACCTTCTTTCAAAGCGATCGCCAACTTTTGAAGTCAAACAACTTCTTTAGACTTGAGCTATAACATTATAATGAAAAAAAGTTATTACGCAAGGTAGGCTACCTTCTCAGGCAAGATAGGACAAAAGCGTAGTAAATCGGCTACTTGGCAGACATTTGCAATTTGATGACGTCATTACCATAATCGATGTCCGGTGGCTTTCAACGGGAAATGACAAGCCCCTGTTTCAATATTAATGTTTCTATGTTGGATCCAAGGAGGAGAAAACGGCGGCATGGGAAAAGTGTTTTCTCAGTGGTTGAGAAATATGGGTGTCGTGCGCTTCCAGCTGTCTTATAAGGTAGACGATACAAATAAGGCCTACCTAATTTTAAATGCTTATAATTCAATAAATATTATTAATAATAATAAAACCATGGTTAATCTGCACCATTCATTCTTTAATTTTAGGAATCTAGGAAAAAATAAACAGTTTCTAGCTAAATCTAAGCAAAATAATGAAATTCCGAAGACATAGATTTTGGCCTTAATAAATGGACTACATTTATGAAGGCCTTTACAAATTCAGATAAACACATAAATTATCAATTAAATTAAATATGTATTACAAAAAAGTAAAGATTCCTATTATCAGTTCTAAAAAAAATAAAGATCTTACTCAGTCTCAAAGATTTGTATAGGCCATAATTATTAAAATACCTTTTTATTTTATTCCTTTTTCTTAGATAAGTTACAGATTCCTACAATTAAAGAATGAAAGAAGCGAAATAACCATGTTTTTAGTAGTAACCTTTAATATTTATTGAATTATAAGTGTTTCAAATTATGTAGGCCTTATTTTAATAAGTACCTTATTTGCCTTTAATAATTTATAATTAATGCATCTAAAGTCAAAAGTACAAATCAAGGTCATGGATAGCTAAATAAAGATATTAGCAACCATTACTAAGGAAATTGATTACTAATGCGCACAGCCAAGGAATGGAATTTCCTGCCGGCGTCTGTGTTTCCGAGCACATACAACCTGACTCTTTTCAAGGCCAGATTGAATAGGCACCTTCTGGGCAAACTCGCTCCATCGTAGACCCTGTCTATACTTTCGGGCTAGACTAGGGTCAAGAGCAAACCCATTATAATTAAAAAAAAAAGGAAAGCGTATTAATACTAAAACAGCGTAATTTTAAGTGAAAATTTACCACTAAATCACACGAAAATAACGCAGCGCTGAATTACCACCTCTATAGAAAAGTGCGTGCCAACTGGAGTAGTGAACGCGTAACGGGACGCTCGTGCACTCAGGCGGGTTATAGGGCGTGTGTGTACGTGTCCTTGAAGTGTTTTCCCTGTTGGATTTATTTATCCAGGTTTTCTAGCGCATAGGCCTTATTAAAACGTAGGTCTTATTTTGTATCAAGTGCCTTAGTTAAGTTAGAAGTACTAGAAAATTTTGCCGATCCTATTAGCGGCTCGGTAGCATTTGGTCAGTGTATTGGGCTGTTCGGGATTCCTCCCAAGAGTGCGGGCTCGAGTCCCGTCTGAGGTGCTACCGTCCCGGTGAATCGATTTTTGTTTATTGATAACTATGATTAGAAAATAACAAGTAATGGATGCAAAAAAAAATACAATTACTTCTACACAATAGACGGTAAAACATGTAAGAAATTACCCGCCCGCCCACATGCTCGTATGAAAACCCTGGGTGGACTTCAATAATGGACTTCCGCAAGGTAACGCCCGATTCTATCAAATACAAAATAACAAACACTTAAAAAAGTCTTCTATATCGCAAAAATAATATTCGCCTTAAATCACAATGCCGAAGGACATGCCTGTTTATTCATTTCATAAAAAAAAGTCTTTGCAGACCAACTACTTTTTAATTAAACCCAATGCTAAAACGCCTTCTTTAGCAGACAAAATATTAAAAAAAATGCCTCCGTTCTATAGCAATAGAATTCACAATAGTCAGGGTTTCAAGAAATTAATAACTTTGGCTAAAACGATTCGCCTTTGACTTTTATGCGTTCTTTTCTATATTTTATTTTTGAAGACAGCCAGCTTTACAACGATTTCTGAATTAAAATTTGCTGGACTGTCAGCTCACTTTCAATTATGCAAATAAAATTTAATTATTAAAAAAAATATTGGTTTATATTATAAACAACTTCACCGTTGATATTTGTTATCTATATAAATAGGTACTCAACTGTTCGTTTTTTCACCTTTACAGAGCGTGGCAGTCAAGGTAAGGTACTTATTTTAACGTTATGCTGATTTTAAAAATTAACATAGGTAAGCATAATAAAAAGCTTCCCTATGACATGCCACGAGAAACGGCGAACAGCGGTGCGGCGGGCGGAGCGGCGATGACCGACGGCGGGCGGCGACGAATTATCTTCATTTAGTGGATGACAAGCTCACAGCTCAGCGCTTACTAGCCCTCTAAGAGCATTAATGCTCTAAGCTAGCCCCTGTACAGGAAAGCTCGAAAACGGTATAGTCTACGTTTATGGCGCTTTCCTGACCGAAAGTGGCGCCGCGCTGAATTTTATTTAATATAGTAATTCTAATACACAGTTTTGATAAAACTTTTCGTGGAATTTTTAGTGCCAATAGTCAAGTATTTTTACATCACCTTGTAGTCACTGCTAGAAGTATAGCAAAACTGCTAAAAGTGGCCGTTTATGACACATTTGGTAATCTATTTCTACGAATAACTGCGAGGGAATGTAGTAATGCCTTCTAAAAATACTAGACTATGTGCCCTAAAAATTCCACGAAAAGTTTTATTAAAATCCTTTTTCTTTTAACAACTTATTAAATAAAAACATCCGAGGGCGCCACTTCCGGTTATGGGATCGGCTTAAAAAATTACATCCTGAAGCACATAATAGTAGATTGTACAACAAGTGCATAAAATGGGTTTTATGTACGAGTTATACACTCTGCTTTTCACTTCGGTTGTGAGGAAATTAAACAACAATAAAGTAAAAATCTAAAAAAATTCTTAAATTTTAGTGACAAATTCTATATTTTTGGAATGTCCTCATCAAGACCTTTCATTTGATACCCATATTAAAAAACTGAAAAAAAAAAACATTTTTTTTTCTTAATTTTTTGTGACAAAATATCTATTTTTGGAATGTGCTCATCAAGGCCTTTCATTTGATACCCATATTCAAAAATTGAAAAAAAAAAACTCTTTTTATATAAAAAAAAATATAATTTTGGAATGTGCTCATCAAGGCCTTTCATTTGATACCCATATCCAAAAATTGAAAAAAAAAAAAAAAACTCTTTTTATATAAAAAAAATATAGTTTTGGAATGTGCTCATCAAGGCCTTTCATTTGATACCCATATCCAAAAATTTAAAAAAAAAAAATTTTTATCAAGGTCTTTCAATAAAATTGATACCCATTTTCAAAAATAAAAAGTATTAAGTATAACACAACAAAAAATGAAGAAACAATGAAATAACAAGTTAATTTAACGAAGTAAAATTGCGTGTGTGGCTGTTTACCTGACGACCTTTGTCTTAAAGTCTGAGACTTAGACGAAGATTTTACTTTATGCACTAGAGCATAAAAAGTTATTTTATGCAGCCTATACCCAACATAAAGACGAACTTTACGAGCATGAGAAGTGAAAACTTTATTTTTATTGCCAAAAATTCGATTCTCATGTAGATAAAAAAATGCCGGGTTCGTCATTCAAGTTAGCAAGCAAGCGGTACGATAACGCCCACACGCACGTTGTAGGGCGGGCGGGCGGTGTATCAATACAATGCTCAAACAAATTAAAACGGCCTCACACCACCCGCACCTATTGTATCACATGATGAAGACGGCGCTTCGAGGCACAGGATACAGCGGTCACGTTTTAAATTTATTTAACAGTTATTTATGCAACTGTACTATAATGAGGGGTATTAAAACACGCCGAGTGTAATAATAGTATCGCACGAGTTGAGTGTTTTAATACCTAGTTATGTACAGTTGCATACAACGCTTGAACTTTTTTGTTAGCCTACTGCTTCGTGGTAGGTATCTTGTGAAAATGTGGAATTAAATTCTTCTGTATTATTCTTATTTACAGCAACTCGACGCCTTTTCTCATGGCTTTGGACTGGTAATTCAAGATTCAGAAACTAAGAAAACTATCGGCGATTATTTTACTCTGCCCCCCTAGCATGACCACTGAAACACGATATGATATAGCAATTTATCACGTCTTACTATCAAAAGACAACGGATTTTGACGCTAGGTATATCACGTGATATAAGTGGTACAAAATGATGTGATATATGCTACTTAAAAAGGTGATAGTTTTGCGTAAACTGAACAACTTTTTCCAAAGAACATAGGTCATCTTAATTTTGTAAGCATTGTTTTGTTTCATTAGAAATATTGAATGTAAAGCAATCTAACCTCTTGAATGCTTGACTTTTTTGTCGTTAAATCGCTATTAGTTTATGCCTCCCACCCACTGTGCTCAGAAGTGACAGCCGCCGTGACAACTATCTCGCGCCTATTCTGTTCCACGGGAGTCGGCCCCCGTCACAACCATGGGACACAATAGGTGTGTCTTCCCTACAAATAATGTTGTCACTATTCACGAGTTGTGGTTTATGTGTTGGAGATGATAAATTGTAATAACTTTGATATTCAGTGGACTGTGTAGGTCAACTTTAACAAAACAATATTAGTTTTGAATTGAAAAGGAAACTATTAACAAATGCTAATATAGTTTAGTAATTTAGACACTATTAAAGTTAAAATGACAAATTTATTTTATGTCGTCATTATCGTTCTTAAACAACTTATTTAACTAAGTACAGCATGACCGCCGAAACGCGATATGATATAGCGATGTAACACGTTTAATTGTCAAAAGACAATGGATTTGAACATACTATATCTATGATTTGAACAGTTGAGTGTCGATAAATGATAAACGATTTTGTCAGTCATGCTAGGGGGGTAGAACCTGTAATCTTTACTAATACGGTATTTTCCAAATTTTTGAAAACTGCTTATATTTAAAGATTGGGACGATAGTCTGTGCTACAATTTACTCTATGATTTACACAAAGTTGACGTCACACAGTAGACGTCATCGAACCGAGCGTTTTGGCGGTAAATTCAAAACCATTAAAATTAAATTGGATTTTAATTGGTTCAATGGAGAAAAAGTAATAATAATATATTTTTATTTTTATGTTGAATTGTTCGTCCCAATTTTTAAATAAAAACAGTTTTCAAAAATTTGAAAATTACCCTATTCATGTTATTCATTGTAAATAAAGTAGAAAATTACTTAAATTTAGGAATAGGAACATTTTAAAAATACTACAATTTTCTTTTTCAAAATCACTTGAGGTCAAATAGCTAAATACTTTAATGCCAAGTAACTTTGTAATTTCAGACGGCACTACCGTAATCAGTGGAAAAAGAAGGAAATAACAAAATCAGAATTGCCATAATTTGTCTCGGCAGGTGATAGTCTCGTGACAAGAGGCATTAACTCCGAAAATAGCTGAAGGTTGTGGAAAATGACGAATAAATCAACATAGACTCATTAGCTTAAGAGCGATTATTGAATTAGAGTTACGGAAAATTTAATAGAAACTAAAATCTTAGAAAGGCAAATGGAATATCTTTATTAAAACCCTTTTTAAACGATCTTAATAACATCTTCAAAAAAATCATTGCAAACATACTTTACATCCACGATGAAAATAAAGATTTGTGAATGTAGTAATGATATGATAATAATAATGTGGATAGTATTTTCTTTAACTTGGTTTTATTTCATTCAGATTTGAATATTCATTCTTGAATTGGCTTAGGTAAATTTCTGTTTGTCGAAATACTTATATGCATGATCTTACCATTTCGTTTTATTACCCTCTTAAAATTCAATAAAAACTTCAATCTTCAGACGACATGTTAAGGTTGATAGACAGTTTATTGGAGTCGAGACAAGTAAAAGTTTAACGTCAAGAAAGAAACTGCAAAGTAAATGATGTGTTAATTTTCTGAAATGAAAAGATAATATTCTGAAATCACTATTTATTTTTACTGCTCTTTTTTTCAAAACATTTTCAGATAATGTTTAAAGCAATATTTACAATCTTAATTATTTATTGACACAGTTCTAAGGCGACATCAATAGTTTCAACACATAATATATACCTAATAAGAAATATAAACAGTAAACAATTAGTATTTTAAATATGCACTACAACAATATAAAACAGGTTTGTAGCAATAGGTATCTTAATTTAAGAATGTTTTTATACTTGTAAGATTTGATAGAGGTTGTGAAATAGTCTAATTTGTAGTCTTTCAGCATTATTAATAATAAGTATATTTAACAAAAGGCATTCGGTGTTATTACAAAAGATTTTTAAACACCTGTTTAACTTAGACTCTGTTTAAATGTGGTGCTGTCCCTTTTTTGACAATATTGTTTAAAAGATACAGCATCACATTTAAACAGTGTTAAAGTTAATCAAGTGTTTAAAAATCTTTTGTAATAACACCAATTATGTTTAGACACGATCAATGAAATGCAGCTTTTATTTTCCAGATGTGTTACACATACGTTAACGTAAGCTATGAGCAACGAGGCTGTCTGAAGTGATTATGAAGAATCAGAACTCAAAAGTAAACTTAGGTCGTATCAATATAATAATAAGTGACACCTATAACTTGTTAAGTTCTCTAACTTGAAATAAACCAGCTGCCATACATTCAAGAAAAATCAATAGGAATGTTGATAAGCAGAGGAATGCAAAAGGAAGGTCAGCTCCAGGTGAACATTTAGATCTATTATGTTATATCAAACTATTACGGTCGTTACACAATCAATGGCGTCACATGGTATGCGGTACTAGCTACTTTTGAGATCGACTGTAAAGCAAAAAGACTCGTAACATTATGTGAAGTAAAAATGTAGGTATCATAATCCAATTGAGTATGGCAGGAAAGATCAAAAACAAACGCGTCAGTCGTGGTTTCATGAGCAGAACATGAAGGAAATGTGTCAGGATCATAGCTCAAGGAAGCGCACTGTAATATAATCAAAGCCTACACGTGTTATAAAAATACGAGTAATACCGAAATAGGAACCATCAAACTGAACAACTTTTGCTATGGGACTAACTCTGAAATCGTGAAAAAAAAATCAGCATACAAAAATTAATAACAAAAATATTAAAATTTATAAAATAACTGTTTTTTTCGCGATTTCGGAATTGGTCCCATAGTAAACTTGTTCAGTTTGATGGTCCCTATGTAACATATTCGGCATTACTTGTATTTATGTGATACGTTGTATATTAGGTCTTTCCCTATAAAATTGTTGATATTTTGTCACATACAGAGAAAATAATAACTTCTATGATTTTAAAAATTTAACAATTTCTTGATATTATATCGAATTATGACCATGATAGTCAATTATCAATAAAAATAAAGTCTTTAGCTTTCATAGCATTAAAAAAATATTTTGAAAGTGACTCTTATTTTGTGAGCAAAAAAAGGGTGACCGGAGGGGTTGTAACTTAGCCAACACTTGTTTTTTTGGCTTATCGTAAATGAAATAAATTAGCATAAGTTTTGTGAACTAAAAAAATGCTAGTATGATAAATGCAACTTCTTGAAAATTCTCCATCCAAATCGACAATTTCATAGGTAAAGACCTTTTATAATACTGTGAATATGTTTTTAATGGAGTGTTTAAAACTTTTGTTTAGCTTACCTAATTTAAATAGGTTTTATATTTTCTATTAATTTATGACCAAATTTTAAGTTCCTACCCTTTTTAATGTGATAACTATTCAAGAATGTATTTTTAAAATAACACTTTGTACTCACTATTAAAGTCACTATTTCATGTTTTTATTTCCATTTATAACTTACTACTATATTTCACTTTCGTCTTTCATTTTGTAATAACTTATGAAATAGTACAACATGAATTTAAGTATGCTTAGTTAATTTTTTACATGTTTGATTTGCTACTACCAGTACAGTACAACGTTAGCTATAAACGGTTATGGATTTATATTCAAAGTAGTAAGTATCAAAGGATTAGCTAAATTCAGATCCATAATAAAAAGTCATCTGTTTAATATTGAAAAATCCTGATGAAAAATAATAGAAACAATTAGGAATAGATGACTGAAGGAAATAGGTGTCGGTATAGATAATATGACTAAAAAACTAAGCGCTTACTAACTTGACACCAAAATATCCATCAAATCTGCCTCTAAACAATTTAACCTATCTTATTCAACGGGATTGACATTAGGACACACAGCTCACGAATCATTAAATTTCTCAAATTTCAACATAATGAATGAATTTTCCAAAATGATAGTTTAAAAAGTACCATGTAAAAATTGAAGGGCTTTGGTGATACAATACATCCCTAAGTGAGTACCCTGCTCAACAAAAAAAATACTATTTTCATTCTACGTAGCAACACATAATACGTGGATTTAGGCCCGTAATAATAAACCTTATACAAATCTAACTTATAATTGACTATTTGGTTAACGCTGAAAATCTTTAGCTGGGCTCGTGGCTAAAAGCTTTTAAGCGTTAGTTCGTAGTGTGACTATGGTATGCAAGACAAATTATCCAGATAAGGTTCTACAGAAAACACTAATAAATAATAACGATGTAAATAAACACTTGAAGAAAACCATTTGTTCTACTGTTACATAACAATTGCAAATTGACTGTATCGTAAATCCATAATAATATAAACCTGTTGCATACACAGCGTCACAGTACTAAAACTTCTGTCTTCTGTTAAAAAGTACGATATAATCACATGAGTTAATAAACATAATGTGATATAATCGTATCTCATACATAAACGGCTACTTTTACATTATTAAATTTTAGCTTACATTTTAATTAATACACGCTTAACTAGAAATATAAAGAGACTTTTGAACTATTAGACTCTAACATTAACATATTTTTTTTGTATATACGAAACCTGAATATTATTTGCAAGCGTCTATTTATTAAGTCTGGTTTCAATGAAACCCAAGCAATATATGGCTATATTAGTTTATTTACTTCTATGAAAGTTATTTCGGTACAAAAAAAATGTATCGTTGAAACCAACAAATAATTTTTAGGTTTCGTACATACAAAAAGCAACTAACATTCTAACAATTTATTGTCAGTTCTGAACGTCGAGATCAAATAAAAACTTTATAAATATACAACATTTCCTACCTTATTTACAAAATCTGCTTTTAAAGCCGACGTTTTAACTTTACATTTGAATACATTTATTCTACACAGTAAAATTTACTGTTACTATACATCGAAAGCATACGAGTATTTACGTCATTATCGGTATTGTCTTTTTTTATATTAATTATTGATTTGAGATCATGGCGTGCTGCTACTGAGCCATCTGTGCCAGTGTCGATATGTTTATGCACGCCTGTGACCAACATACATGGACTAGGTGATGTGGAAGTCCCCTCGCAAAAGTCTCGTGAAAGTCTTTTTGAATTGTTGGTTGGCTAATGCATAGCAGAACGGATTAATAGGGCTATTCGCATAACATAAAAAGTACGAAAACATGTACAAATGTTTATTAATACAAGGTGGATCTGTACAAAAACCTTCGACCAATGCCAAAATGTGGTAAGGAGTCCAACAAACAAGGAACGCACCCAAAATGAATGATATGGTTCTGAAAGCTTTCCGTGCTCTATTTTCCGATTTAGACTTCTGTCGTCCGATACTTTGAAATAAACCATCCCGCTTCGAACGTTTAACTTTTAATTTTTTTCCTATGTTTTTGACAAACTCTTTCTTGGAATCACCGCGGCCTGACCCAGTTACTGCGGTGTTCGAAACATCGCTGTTCTCAACAGCTGGACTTATTGGATTAACTTTTAAAGGCGTTACTTTACTTTCAGTAGGCTTTGATGTTTGAGGATCATTATTTTTGGAAGACGATGATACTAATGTAATTACAGGCTTGGATTTCTCACCTGTCAACAAACTCACCTCTGTATTTACTTTAACTGGAGGTGGCGGTGAAAAAGTAGTTTTTGGTTGGATTACTTGAGCTTCAGCCGTAGCTCTAATTAGAGCGGCTTGTAGCAAGGAAGTGTTGGTGACACCGGCATTCGTTGTTGGTGGTGAAGATGGTTCAGTAGCTGTTGGAAATGTAACTGATGATGGTGGGCTTTCAAAAGTTGGAGAGGGAACGATTACAGAACTTTCATCCATATACCTCAGGTCCGCACCATCCATACCCACAAGGATATCATAGGATGTACCATCGCTTTTCACGACACGAACAGTTTTAGTTCGCGACGATTCGGAATAGGAAGGAGGACTTTCAGACACAGCTGGGCTGCATCTGAATTCAGATGGTGGAGGTATGATCCTTTGAGCAATAGTAGTCGAAACTTCTCTTTGTTCGGACGGTGTAGCTATACCTGAGGAAATAGGCGACATAAGGCTACCGGTAGATAGAGGCACTGTAGGCAGAGGTGTGTGGCCACTACTTTGTGAGTTTTCTTGGTTGTCAGTGTCTAACAAACTCTTTTCAGATATTTGGGAGAGTGAAGTTTTAGCTTTTTCGGGTTCATGCTTAAACATTGGGGTCTGCTTCATATCAGTTTTTATCAGCATACCACCGTTCATTCGCATATTATTTAACAATTGTAGAGCACCAGTTTGCATCACTAAATTTACGACAGATGGGCGTTTTTTGGAGTTAGTCTGTGTTGTACTTTCCTCATCTGAGTCAAAAGCTGGGCTACTTGATCTTTCAGCTTCTACCTGGTCTTCTTTTTTTTCTCCATCCGATTCTTGTGTTGTTGATGTTCCAGTGGCTGTTGCACTACTTTTACGGGCTGAAGATTTTTGACTGGAGTTTGAATCAGTAGATCCACCCAACGCTAGTAGAGGCGCAGCTAAAGAACCCTTTGATGTAGAATCCTTTCGAATGCTTTCCGAAACTTTCACCTGATCTTCGCTAGATATGGTTGGCTTAGGTATGGTGGAAGTACCTGCTGCACGCCCTGCCATTCCAGTCATAAAACCTGCACTAAGCGCTACCATTGACTGCATTTTCCTCTGTTTTGCTTCACTTTTCTTTTGCATGTCGTAAGCAGTCTTAAAAATCCCCGCGTACAAAGCAATGAGTACAAATAGAGTCGTCCAATAATAACCAATAATAAGGGCTGTGTTGAATACAGGATCTTTAAGGAATTGTACTGCGCATTCGCCTTCTTGTAAATCTCTATATCCTACAAAGTGTTCCCATCCAAAAATAGTTGTAAAAAACAGTAAGGCGGGTATTATCCACGTTACAGTCACCATCCATATGACTCGATTCTTAGTTCGCCACGCTCGATATCTAGCTGCTATTTTCACACTGCAAAATCTATCTACAGTTATAAGTAGAACCGTGTATTGAGATACCAGACAGACAGTATAATCTACTGATAGCCAGAGGTCGCATAGCAATGGTCCGAGATGCCAATATCCTTTTAAAACGTAGTCGGTATAAAAGGGAAGAGCTATAGTACCTGCGAACAAAAAATTTTTTTTTTCATATCGACAAATAGTAAGTTATAAGAACTCTTCTTCAAAACGCTGCATAAACGTTTTTATAAATAAGGCGTAATAAATTTTAGAATTTCCAATTTTATTATTCATGTCTGGAGTTATATAAGCCAAAGCAGGCTTTATCATAACTTAAAAAATATTATTCATGGTTGAATATTCATCAATGAACAACGATTTAATTCGATATTTATGTCGAGTTGATTGAATTCGCTTGACACGACAGGAATAACAAGCTAGTAATTTTGGTATCCTAGAGCCCTAAATTATAAACTTGACAATTTGTCATTTGTCATGACAATTTCATATCATTGCGTCAACCGCAATTAGAAAATAGAACAAACTACTCGTAGCTACCCCGCAATGTAAACCTAATTTACATGACAATTGACAAATTGTCACGTTAATAGATAGGGCTCGGAATTCCAGACTAATTGTTGGCCTATTTTTGAGTCTAACTGATGTTAAATTAAAATATTTTAATTTATTATTATTTGATTGTGAGGGGCTATGCAGCTCAGATAAAGCTGTAATTACTGCGACCTAAAAGATCTGTTGTAACTCGCCTAATATTTTAATAGTATTTTTTATTTTTTTATTTACGTAAGTTAAGTATATTGCACTTAACACGATTAAGATTTTCTCAACCTTGGATTAGCTACTGCTTTAGTGTAATGATTTCTATATTAACTCGGCCGTATTGATAGGGCAACGGTAAGATACAGTGCGGGGACAGGCGGGCGTCCAAATTCGTCATTTCATCGCCGATACATAGGAGTTACCTTACTATATGAAAAATATACTGACATATAAATACATTTACTGCAATACTAAATAATATACTAGAAAAAATACGACTCGCACCAGATCAATACTCAGACGGGAATCGAACCCGCGACCTTTGGATATCCGGTCCAATGCTCTGACCGCTGAGCTACCGAGTCACTAGTGACATCGTCGAATTTTTCCTAGTATATCCTAAACTCTTACGCTGTAAGCCAGCGTTGGACCGGATATCCAAAGGTCGCGGGTTCGATTCCCGTCTGAGTATTGATCTGGTGCGAGTCGTATTTTTTCTAGTATATTATTTAGTATTGTTTAAAAATAGCATTGTAAATGCAAAAATCTCAAATTTAAAAATTATATAGCTATTTCATCTTAATCAATTGTTAAAATATCTGGAAAGATATTTCAATTGAATGTCGAGGTAATTCCTCACATTGGTGAAATAACGCTGGCTTACAGCGTAAGAGTTTAGGATATACTAGGAAAAATTCGACGATGTCACTAGTGACTCGGTAGCTCAGCGGTCAGAGCATTGGACCGGATATCCAAAGGTCGCGGGTTCGATTCCCGTCTGAGTATTGATCTGGTGCGAGTCGTATTTTTTCTAGTATATTATTTAGTATTGTTTAAAAATAGCATTGTAAATGCAAAAATCTCAAATTTAAAAATTATATAGCTATTTCATCTTAATCAATTGTTAAAATATCTGGAAAGATATTTCAATTGAATGTCGAGGTAATTCCTCACATTGGTGAAATAACGCTGGCTTACAGCGTAAGAGTTTAGGATATACTAGGAAAAATTCGACGATGTCACTAGTGACTCGGTAGCTCAGCGGTCAGAGCATTGGACCGGATATCCAAAGGTCGCGGGTTCGATTCCCGTCTGAGTATTGATCTGGTGCGAGTCGTATTTTTTCTAGTATATTATTTAGTATTGTTTAAAAATAGCATTGTAAATGCAAAAATCTCAAATTTAAAAACATTTACTGCACTTTGCTAACTGCTTTACCAATTTATATGACATGAAACTTTAGCTCTCCATAAATAGCACTGACTCAGTTTGGTTAAAACGAATGAGGGCTCAAGGTAAGTAGTTTTCATATTCAGATAATTTCATCCATTTTATGGAGGAAAAAAAAATACTTACAAAAAGCAATTATGACATGACTAAACCTTGTAATACCTAATGAAAAACCCATGCTCATTTTCTGGCTCCAAATAAATTTAATATTGTTGAATAATAAGTAAAGGAAATTAATAAAGGGTTCTGAAATAATATCAAATGTGTAGTCCGTGAAGGCACTGAAATTCTATAATGGTAGTGAAAACCCAAAAGCTCATGTTTGAAGACATTAACTGCCAGGATCTAAATATCCGTTAGTTATCTGTCTCAAAGCTGGCAATTTAGCTAGAAATATTTGTTAGAATTGATGTATCTTATGAAAAGTAGAGCCTTGAAGAGACAATTTTTCATCATCAATCATAACTCGTGTACCTACACATACAACGTCTCATTTTAATCATTTGGTTCCCGCAGTGGAATGGTTCCACTCATGATTACAAGCAATTTTTACTATGGGGCTAACTCTGGTGTCGCGAAAAAATAATCAACAGAACTGTTGCGCTTTTGTATGGATTTTTTTTGATTTTTTCGTGATATCAAAGTTGACCCCATAGAAGTTGCTTGTAATTATGAGTGGAACTACCCCACTGCAAGAGCTAAATGATTGAAATCCAGCCTGTATTGAAATTACA
This sequence comes from Agriphila geniculea, assembly GCA_943789525.1. Taxonomy (NCBI): domain Eukaryota; kingdom Metazoa; phylum Arthropoda; class Insecta; order Lepidoptera; family Crambidae; genus Agriphila; species Agriphila geniculea. Next base: position 11,713,481 of record OX038882.1, on the reverse strand, counting down.
GTTCTCAACACAAGAAATCTCACCAATAAGCAGATCCGTGGCCGCGAGTGATGCTATGAAGTAGTTGCTGGGCTGCCTGATGGTTCGGTCCACAAGGAACGCGAGGAGCACCAGAACGTTCCCACTGACAGTCAGCAAGATCACAAGTAGCAGGCACGTGGCAAATATGGCCGTCAACCACAGGGGAAATGGTGGCAAGACCGGTTCCTGTGGACAAAGATGGAATTAGCAACTCCACAATTTGGGCCGTACTGGCTAACGCTCCGAACCTTGGCAAATCTGTGGGAATCCAAATTAAAACAGATAAATTGATTCAGGCCCAAATAGCGAACCTCAATGATGATCATCTCATGATGTCACTCGAACATCGATATATTCCAAATAACTTCGGCAAATAGTACAATACGAAATTCCTTATATCTGTTTTAAGTTGAAGCCCGGCAGACCCGCCGAAGTTCGAAAAGTTAGCCCTGGGGCCTTACCGGCTAACTTACATGGCTATCGTAATCGCTTTCATTTGACAGATGGATGTGATACATTGCTACTTTTCTATGGTGAGTTTTTATTTATGCCACATAGAAGTAGCTATGTGTCACATCCATCTGTCAAATGAAAGCGATTACGATAGCCATGTATGTTAGCCGGTACGGCCCCTGATAGCGTAGCTGATGCTGATAAATGATAAGGTAAGTAGTGGCAAAAGATCCATACAAGCCGATTTCTATCAATTTACCTTTTAGAAAACCTACCTCACCATCCCTGTAGAACGGCTTACCTTCGCCATAATTTCACCCCTAGCCACTGAGGTAGGTAACGAAACGGAATTAGTTAAGGTCAATAGGACTGTGACTAACAAAAAAATAGCGGGCGAGTTTCATAAAGGCCAGTTACCTTACCATCTACGCTACGCCATACAGTTTTTAAAGAGTGAATTTTCCATGAACTCTTTTCCTGAATGCCTATTAGACTGGTCGAAAATCCTAAAAATCCTCTTTCTTTACCGTTTCAACGGCATTTTGTGAGCCATTTGGGCAACATGACTTTTCAGATTTAAAAAAACCTGCTGAATTCGATTCTGAATGTTGCCAAGCCGAATTTTTTTTCAAGCGTGTTTTGCTCTTATAAAGACTTGATTCAAGAAATTATCTCTATATTCCTCTACAGAAAATCCTTCACAGAATTAAAACTATAAGAATTTGCCTCAAAAAAAAAACACTGGTAAATAGCCCAGTTATATCACTATGTAGAATAATAAACTTGTTAAACATTTTTGCCTGGTAACTATGTTAAAAAAAATTGTGTCGCGTGGCGGAATTTTCTCTCCTCCTAGCCACATCCCATACTTCCGGGACCCGGACGGGCTTCCGGCTATCAAAATTGAGTTCAGCGACCCCCAAAACCTATGCCAGGACACCGCACACGACCAGAAACAAGTTCTAATGGGTCCATTTTGGCCGCCCGCTATCTTGAATTTTGGGCAAAGGAGCCAAAATTGTGCTTGGCAACATTCAGAACCTAATTTAGCAGGTTTTTTACTTCGGAAAAGATAATATATTGTCTAAATTGCTCACAAAATGCCGTTGAACTTAAAATTTTTAATATGAACTACTAGTCTATATTTGCTTAGAGCATTAACCAAACTATTTGTTTCAAATTACGTTTGATTTTACTCTGTCTTGAAATATGTGTCTGGTGTTTATTTTGTGATAAAAAATCCACATGGTAATCAATTCTCTAGTCGATTTTAATCAGATAATTACGTAATTGTATAATACAAAATTAATTAAGTAGGTAGTTACCTATAAATCAATTCAGTAGCCGATCATAATCTGGCTTCCTTATCGATAATACATACTTAAATAAAAAATTAAATTCCTGTACAGAATACTTAGCATGGCCGTAGTCTGGTCAACTTCTATTAAAATACATTATGATCTAACTCTTTCTATTCCTTATTTAATGATATAAATGTTTAAAATTTACTGTCTCATAGATATGAGTTTCAATTGCACGTAGTGTACCAACTGACGACTGATATAACGTTCTGATGTATTTCTTTCAGTGTATTTTTTTAATCTAACAATAAAATCTATCTAACAAAAAAACCACGGGACTTTTGAAGGTTCTTAAAACTTATGTGAAACTTAAAGTTTCAAGATAGGATACACTTTTAAACTTTCGCATTGCATTTTATTATATTGAACTCAGTGGTATTAAACGCATTTAAATTAAAACAACCACATATTATTATATAACCACGGCCGATGCAACTCGGTCGAAACGTCGGGAAAAGGTAGGTGTTTATACACCTATGTTTTAGTTTAAACTACCTAATACTCATGATTTTTATCTAATTTCAAGATAGTGTCGATTTGTAAATAATGCATGCTTTGATTTGAAGTTATGTACTAATATTAAACTGTTTACCTTCAGAAGTAACATTTGTATCCTTTCATCCTATCATAATTAGGGAACACCTACTTTGGTAAGTAGTTTCACAGAATAAATAATATAATCTACATAGAGGCACATTAAGAATAGGGATTTGATTTTATTATTGAATAAAAATAATAAATTATAAACGATTCCTTTTCATAGAATCAATTTTCACAGTCTGTATTCAATAATACAGATATTTAGCACAATAGCCATCACTTTTGTCATTATATAAATGGCTTTGCAATGTGTTATTTATAACACAAATTATTTCTTTCAGGGCAAACTCATGACCTCTACTTGATTGAGTAATCGATTAGTTATGATGTTGTCGTGAACGGTCGGCGCTTTTATTTAAACATTCGGCACCATACTAAACATTTTTTCAAGTGAGCTAGGTAACCAAAGATTGGCGAGGCCTCTCAATTTGTAATAAGCCAATTTAATTGAGTAGGTAGTAATATTTAAAATCAGAACGCAGCTAGAAAATATTTTAATTTTAAATGCATTTTTGAACGAACGAGCGCGAAGCGTTTCTGTTTCAGCTTGGGCAAAACTGCTTTCGTATGTCCGTCCGTTTCTTCTCTTCTACAGGTGGCATTTCTCAACAGATTCTCATGAATATTTGTGAGTAAATTCGATAAGTATATTTTTTGTTGTTGTTTCAGTTTTCAAAATTTTTCAAAATGGCGGAGGTGTGTTATAGCTCTCAGATACACTAGTAATAAAGTTCGGAGCGGGTATTTTATAAAATTGAAAAGCAGCTGTTTTGCTTTAGTCATTCCGTGACCACGGCCCCTGGAAAGGTGTCAAAACGTCGAAATATAAAGAAATGATAACTCCAAACTAAATAATTCTAAAATAACACCTGAATTAATAATATACGCGCTGCAATCCATATAAAGTGTTATTACTGAACTTAATTCTAAAACTTAATTATTAATTAATTTAAAACGTATGTTAATTTCAGAAGAGAGAAAATATTAGGTTTCGGTAGCAGTGTGGTTGGGACTCCACGAATAACCGGGGCGGATGGTACTATTTTTCCCATCATCGGTCCCGCCACCGGGACAGAGCCACCGGGCTGGATGGGACTCACTCGGGACGCACCCTGCTCCGTGCCCTACCTCATCTTTGTCCTGTCAATACGACCGAGTTACCACACTATAGTAAATAATCAATATGCTATGCTCAAAGGCATTGAAAATAATAAGTCTGTTTATAAAACTATAATTGAAATGGATAATCATTATTGTGTTAATAAGTCTATACTGGCTGAGAAAAAGTATTGTTACGGGTTCGTGGTTTAGACCACGAACCCGTAACAATACATGTTTCATGGCATAAATGCACCCAGTAGTCGATGCATCTGTGGCCGACGCCCCCAATTGACAACATTTCATTTTGAGAAAGTGCTAAAATTAGAAAACCATTTCGTGATTTTAGTGTTCTAAGCTCATATATTTTTTTTTCAGAATTTTTAGATCAGTATTTTTTACGTTAATTAAAAAAATCTAAAATCTAGTCCATATAGGGAGTCTGAGTTGAGTCACTTTGCCTTCTATTTAAAAAAAAAACAGTGGTACCAGCTTAGGGTAATTTACCCTAGATTTAGGGTAAAAAATATCCGGCACTAAGAGACGACACATTGCCCGTTCGAGTAATTTTAAATCCCGAAATTAATATTACAGTATACCCATTACCCCATTACCTCATGCTCCGCGAACCTGAACCTGCTCAATGTGGACGCTATTGCGAACTTCTATAGTTCCCCTTTGTGTTCGCGTTCGCATCTGATCGCAAAATGCGAAGCGCGCACCGAGGTTCGCGCATGTATGTACAAGTCGCCCAAAATAACTTTATTCATATTTCAGTACCACGTGACTTGCGCAGTAGCAATTTAAGGTACTAAAATATTTAGTGCGCAAGCCTCATTGTCTATTATATAGTTCAAGTTATATTGCGCGAAATGTACCTACACACTTTGTAGGTTCGCGGAGCGCGGAGGTTCGCGAACCTAACCCAAGTAGCATTTTACTCCATTTAAGGGTACACATTTAGTTCCCAGGTGCCCAGGGCCCAACTAAATTTAATAACAATTTTATTTTTTCAGTTTTTACACTAAATCCGTCAACGAAAAACTTTTATTAACCAAGTTACTATACATACGAGTATCATGCATGTAAGACGCAGTTATAATAAACAAGAATGCTGTATTTTCCCGTGGTAAAAAGTCCTACCTATGTCTTCTCCAGCATTATAAACTAGCTGTGAGTAAAATTCCAACCAAATACCCGCACTAGTAACTCACAAAATTATTAACGTCTTAAGTTACATTATTGCAAATTCCATAGGGATTTGTGGGTAATTTATTTGAAAATATAAAATACAGCCCGTGTTATTTGCTGATAGTGTAGCTTGAGTTTGCCTACTAAAACAAACATGTAAACTAGGCTATCCTTGCTTGCATCTTTCCTATTATTCTAGATGCTTTTAGCTCTAAAAGGCTACTTACTTCTTTAGCAGACCGTATTAGATTTTATTTTATAGAGAAGTCTACAATAGTCTCATGTTGCTTTTAGGGTTCCGTACCAAAATGGTAAAAAAGGAACCTTTATGGTGTGACTCAGTCTGTCTGTCTCTCTGTCTTTCACAGCTGGATATCTCGAGAACTACTAATGGTATCAACTTGAAATTTGGACTAGTTTAAGATGACATTTGTCCATCTATTTTGCAAATAAGAAATAAATAAAAAATAAATATCTTTTGTACAACAGGGACTGAAAAGGGGTCTTAAAAATTTGAAGTGGGCCTACTAGGGCATGTGGGGTATCATATGAAAGAGCGCCGTTTGCACGTTTTCAATCATTTTTTCTTTTTTTAGGCCATATATTTTTCGATTTATGATGAAAAATGTAAAAATATATCCCCCCCCCCCCCCCCTTATCTCCGAAGTTTGCAAAGAGAAAAATCTGAAATAATTCTATGTGATAGCAGTTTATATATAAAGATTACAGGAAAAATAAAACGATGTCTCAATACAGCACACTTTTTTAGAAATTACCAAATTTCTAGAAAAGTTAACATTAGTTCCACTATCGGTAAAGAGATGGAGCTGACCTAAAACTGCAATACTAATTTTATTATTCTACTCTGCAGTGTGGTTTAATGGTGCAATTATTTATGGTACGGAACCCTCGGTGCGCGAGTGCGACTCGCTCTTGACTGGTTTTTTTGAAACTTATAACTTTTACTTTGTATTCACAGTGATAGGTTTGCGTAAAGATAGGGTTTGGTTTTCGTTTTTGCACACACAAATATTAGTTTTGTTACTTTTATAAGAGTTAGCAATTAGAAGAGACTTTAACTTGAACACGATTCAAGAGTGAAGATAAAGGGTATACATTCTAACATATATCTTAGAACAACAAAGTGAAAATTCAGAGACAATACGAGGCACTTAGCGCCAGATGAGACCACAGAAAACGTTGCACCGAATTAATTTCAGTTGCCAGGAAAATACTATGACGTTGTTACGTGAATTAGCAATTTGCATACACGATGTAGCTCGTATCAAAACTGGGTGGCGCAAACGAAGTACCTAGCACCAAAGTTGCGGTGCGGTGTAACGTAGCTAAATTAGGTACAACTGTAATTTCGGTGACACGTCATGCATAATGGATTGTATTACCGATTTGGTTGACAATTTTTATAATGCAGAGGTTGATGATCGGATTAAAGTTTTCCTTGTGAAATTTAGAGGTTTTAGAAAGTATTTTCGCCTAAGTGCTGTATGTAACACGATTGCGTTAACTTATCTTCAGATCTAATCGAGATAGACACTTTAGATTAGAGAGGTAAATGCCGTTTTGTTAATATAATTTTCATGGTAGTATGAGTCTGCAATCGAAAGCAAAAAAGTATAAGTAAAATTATCTTGTAAATTGAATTGGGTAGTATTTAATCAGGTAACAATAAATTCCTATTTGAGCATAAAAAATACTGAATATAACGTATACTAAAATACTAGTGGGCGACGACTGAGGACGACTACAAATATTGAAAATGGGTGACTTTAAAATACAAATTGAGTAACTAGTTATTCAGAACGGGTGACCAAATTTCTATTTGGGCGACAACCTTAAGGCACAAAATAAATTTAAAATTTGGCATATATCTTATTTAAAAAAAAAACTATTGACCTAATCGAAATGACAAAAATACCATGTTGGTAGATTAAATCAGTAAATATATAGTTACCTATTGGGTATAATAGTTGCACACTCAGTATTTTTGTCACTCATTTAGAATTTTCACTATTAACTTAAATTATTTATCTCCCACATGTAGGTAGTTTATCTTTTACGTAAGTATTTTTTGTAATCCACTGTTTGTCGCCCGTTAAGTTATTTTGTCGCCAATAAAATAAACCGCTGCGGGGTTTAGTATTTAAGTATCACCTTTATTTTATCCAGTCACCCAATTAAAAAGGTTCTATCGATGAATTATCTTTCAGAACCTTGAGATATACACCGTCATTTTGTAGTGGTTTTACTCTTACAATGAAACTGAACATTTTTGCCAAGGCACAATGGGTCGAAAAAAGTCATTTTTTTAATTAAAACACTTTTTAACGGATACTAGCGCGGTTTTATTGAATGTACTTTGGTATTTAGTTGGTATTTGGTTTGATTTTTGGTTTTCCCGACGTTTCGGCACCTTTGCAGCTGCCGTGGTCACGGGGGACTGAAGCTACCCGTGAGCCTAGCCTCAAGCGATGAATTTTTTTAGACGTTCAGAAATTAAAATTTAACAAAATTTTTTACTATTTTATGTTGATTTATAATTTAATTTTATGAATTATTTAATGCTAAAAAGAGAGAGAATCTACTGAAACTACCACCATTTCATAAAATTGGGAGGCCCCTCCAAGAAAGAAATGGCGAAAGAAAACTTGGAGAGGAAGTTTTCTTTCGCCATTTCTTAGTGTTGTCCAAGTATCCGTTAAAAAGTGTTTTATTTCATGTCTAGTGAGCGCGTAAGCTTGAGAAGTGAATATCATTTTTTTAACTTTCCCATACTAATTAATTTTTTTAGCTGTCTAGTTAGTATGGGAGGTCCAACATTTTTTAGTGTATTTCGACCCATGTTTCGTTGGAAAAATAGTTTAGTTTCATTGGTAGAATACTCCCTCAAGTTAATTAAAATGACTACAAAATAACGGTTGTTAACTACAAATTAACCATGTGTGATTTCAGGAAAATGAGTTTTGTAATTTGTAAAAATAGTAAGATTTAGGATGAGACACTTACCAGTTCCCCATTCGCTGCGAGTATGTTTTCGACAGTGGTATTGAAGTAGAATGTGTCGGTGAAGTTGGTGCTGTTGATGAGCCAGTACCCTTGGCAGTCCTGCAGGTTCGTGGACAGACACGGACGGTGTTTGAATTTCTGCAGCTTCCTGGAAAAGGGACTTTGGTGAAACAAATTTGATTAATATCCGCCCCCTACTCATTTGACCATTCTACTAAAATGAACGCTAGTAGAATAAAATTACAATGTATGGGTATGACATAAGTTAACGCTTAGGTCCCGTCAATCCCATACGTTGTTATTCTATTTTACAAGCGTTAATTTTAGTAGAAACGGCCATTTGAAAAGGCCCTCTGATATCCGAGGCGATTAATTTAAGTTTGTATTTACAATAGAAATAACCAACTTCAAGAGCGTTTGCGGTAAATAACGATGTATTTTTTTCAGATCTTTGCCATACATTCTTGAGTAAAGTTGTCGCGAATGACGGTCTATTGTCAATTTAATCGCATTGTACACGATGGAAGTAACATGACAGTACCCAGTCGCACAGTCCAGCGCTAACGTAATTCTTGACTCGTGTATAAACTAGTTTAAATTTCAGTTCAATTCAGTTTCAAATGTCTAATTTCGCCACAGAATTAGTCCAAAATAGTCCAAATTAGTCTTGTATCGTTGTATCCTCTCTACTCAGTGACTAGGTCTAGTTACTTACAAGTTCTAGTTGATATTAAGATAATGTTAATCCCACCAAAAACATTTTCATGTAAAACGTAGCTAAGACGCAAGCTCGCACTGTCAAAAAGGTATCAGACCTCATGTAGAGCCAAGGTTCTGACTTTACACGCCCTAACTTCACAAACTCTACACCTTAGTCAAAATATACGGCTTGACCATTTCGCTAGATGGGAAAATTTATTCTTTATTATTATTATTACTGTTCTCTCAGTGACTGGGTCTAGTTACTTACTAGTTCTAGTTGATGATATTTAGATAATGTTAATTTAAAGATAGTGAGGGAAGTTTTAACTATTTTATCTGTCACTATGCTAAGGAAGAGCGGGGCCTCCTAACACAAGCAAAACTCGCTTGAAACGGAGCCTCAATCACGGATGATTGTATTAGAATATGTTTTTACCAGTGAACTATAATCTATGGAAGTGTAATTGCAAACAAATATTGCTTAAAAAATGGCACCATAGGGGCCGAAAAAGTACAACCCGCTTAGCTTTAGTCGGGCCAGCCACAACACACCCGGTGACTGACGTTAGCGTTCTTTACAATAATTGCAGTTTGTATTGTAGAGAAAAGAGAGAAAGAGAAAGTTTATTATAAATGACGTTTTCTGTAGTCAAATGGTGTAAAAAACGCAATGAAGGCAGTAAAAATATGCAGGAATAACGTATCATATTTTTTCGATTAAGTATAGAAAATATCTATGAGTATACAAATTATGTCGCTAAAAAGCAACCAGTGTTAAGACGCTTTGTGCTGCATAATTAAATGCCAGCATTTTTAGCTCCATCCACTTAGTTGTACTTTTCGTGTGGTGCCACTACTGGTCCGGAGGGCCATTTTTTGAGTGCAATGCTTGTTCCATAGATTTTAGTTCGCTGGTTTTTACCGAAATAATTAATTTAGTATTTGTATTTGTATAGTTATTGTCGTCGGTGATCTTTAAAAAGTCTGATTTACTTATAACTTATAAAGATATCGAACATTGTAATAGTACCTCTAGCAGTGGCGAGGGGTGAAATTATGTCGAAGGTAAGCCGTAATTATGGCGAAGGTAAGCCGTTCTACAAAAATGTTATGATCTGCGTAGTGGATAGGTGGGGTGGTATTTCTAAAAGGTAAGCTGATGGGAATCGGCTTGTATGGACCCTTCGCCACTGACCTCTAGATAAATTTGAAAGGGTAGAAGGGTAGAAATAACGGAGAAAGAATTGTTCACTACTTCTTTACAAACCACATGTTGTAAATCTTAGGCTCGTATTACAGAACGAGACTCAAGTCTTGATCTCTACTTAAAACTAGTTTTAAGTCGAGTATTAATTTTAGAACTGTGCTTGAGCAGAGATTCAACAAACTAAACTCAAACTCAGATCATGCTAATTTTAAAACGATGATTGAGTACGCGAATCTGATTAAAGCTTATTTTAGAACGACTCTTGACTCAGGTTAGGTTTGTGTTTTTCACCAGTGTTGCCAGGGTTTTATTTCTATTAGTTAAAGTTGAATTTAGGGGGAAAGGTGGATGGGAGGGAGAGGGGAGACCTCACCCCACCAAAGCGTTTTGTGCGGCAATGCACAGTTTTTATTTTAAATGAATTTTGAAATTTTACTTAACCTAACCTCAAAATGTATGAAAAAGTCATTTAAGGGGGGCAAGCGAGGGGAAAGAATAGAGCAGAGAGGGACTCCCTTCAAAAGCTTTGAGGGCTACTTATTAGTTAAGAATGATATTTTGTGTTGTCTGTTAAAAAAAACACGATAATTAAATTTCTAACTTATACATCACTTGAAAAACTTAAGGGGGTATGGGAGAGTCCCCCTCTCTACTCTACTCGTTTTCCCCTCACTCACCTCCCTTAAATGTTTTTTTAGCTTTTATACATTTTGAGGTTAGGTTTGGTAAAATTTTAAAATTCATTTAAAAAAATCTAAATGCTTTGATAAGGGGCATGGGGGCTCTTCTAACCATCCGCTCCCTTAAATTCGACCTTAACTAATGTAAATATGAACCCAAATCAATGCTGGAGCGTGATCTCAACCATACTTACGTAAACAGAGATCAAATTCTTTCTAAGCAGAGATTTTAGTTCTAAAATTAGTCGAGCATCTCTCGAGTTCCGTTTGGAAATAAGCATGATCTGAGTTGAGTTTAGTTTGTTGAATTGATGAGGTCGAGTTCATCATATTCCGTTTTACGAAAAACTTACTGTAGTGACAAAATCACCCATTATAATCTTCGCAATATTCCTATAATTCTAAGCACAAATACCTTATTTATTAAAATTAACGTTTAATTGGCCAATGCCACTCATAAAAATAAATAAATCACGTTGCGACGCAACATTTCCTTGGCCTAATTATGCGTAAAATAAAACTCATTCTGCTAAAAACAAATTTCGTAAAAGGAAACAGACTATAACCATAGATAGTCGCAAATCTCTATTTAAGTAGAGATCAGCTGAGTCTAGATTCAAGCATAGTTTTGGAATCAACAGGGTGCTTGAGACTAGATTCAGTAATTAAGTAGAGATCAGGTGATTAGAGTTCAAGCTGTGCTTGAGTTTCCTTCTATGATACGAGCCTTAGAGTGGTAATTCTGCGGATATCTACCTGCAGTATTGTCCCTACACTGAAAATGAAGCTGTGGTTTTTTTATGAAGGTAAAGGGCGTTGTGTAACGTGCGGTCCGTTGATGTAGTAAAGGTTTCAACGGAAGAGCTATTGTGCATTTGCTTCGAACAGTACCTCACGGTGACATACGTGGTTCAGATACATAATGCGTTTATCTTGAAACCACGCGTGCTATCAAAAAGAGAGCAACAGTGGTCGGTGATCATAAACATTTCCTCATTTTTAGGGTTTCATACCAAAATCGTAAAAAAGGAACCCTTATGGTGTTACTCAGTCTGTCTGTCTGTTTGTCAGTCACAGCTGGATATCTCGAGAACTACTAATGGTATCACTTGAAATTTGGAATAGTTTAAGATGACATTTGCCCAACTATTTTGCAAATAAGAAATAAATAAAAAAAAATATCTTTTTTACAACAGGGCCTGAAAAGGGGTCTTAAAAATTTGATGTGGGGCTACTAGGGCAAGTGGGGTATCATATGAAAGAACACTATTTGCACGTTTTCACCCATTTTTTCTTTTTTTTCTAGACAGCATAATTTTCGACTTATGATGAAAAATGTAAAAAAATACCGTTGCCCTCCCTTATCTCCGAGTTTGCAAAGAGAAAAATCTGAAATTATTCTATGTGATAGCAGTTTATATAAAGGTTACAGGAAAAATAAAACGATGTCTCAATATAGCACACTTCTTTAGAAATTATCAAATTTCTAAAAAAGTTAACATTAGTTCCACTATCGGTCAAGAGATAGCGCTGACCTAAAACTGCAATACTATTTCCTCTGTGATTCTACTCTGCAGTGTGGTTTAATGGTGCAATTATGATGGTACGGAACCCTCGGTGCGCGAGTCCGACTCGCTCTTGACCGGTTTTTATCCTTATCCTTTCTAATTACTTTACTAATCCTTACTAATACTATAAATGCGAAAGTCCGTTTGTTTGTTTGTTACGCCTTAACTACTGTGTACCGTTAATAATGAAGTTTTACATAAGTACACGTTGTCAGGGGTACCTACATAAAAGGACATAGGGGTACCTTTCATCCCGAAAAAAGTATTTTTCTCGAGGGATAGCAAAAAAACTTTCCATGCAGACGAAGTCGCGGGCTGTCGCTAGATACTTTATAAATGTGAAAGTCCGTTTGTTTGTTACACCTTCACATCTTAACTACTGAACCGATAATCATAAAATTTTACATACACTTTGTCTGGGGTAGATAAAAGGACATAGGGATAGCCAAATACTTTCCATGCAGACGAAGTCGCGGGCGGCCGCTAGTTTTAATATAAAACTTTGTGTTCTTCGTTTTTAGGGTTCCGTACCCAAAGGGTAAAAACGGGACCCTATTACTAAGACTTCGCTGTCCGTCTGTCTGTCTGTCTGTCACCAGGCTGTATCTCATGAACCGTGATAGCTAGAAAGTTGAAATTTTCACAGATGATGTATTTCTGTTGCCGGTATAACAACAAATACTAAAAATAGAATAAAATTAATATTCAAGGGGGGCTCCCATACAACAAACGTAATTTTTTTTGCCGTTTTTTGGTACGGAACCCTTCGTGCGTGAGTCCGACTCGCACTTGGCCGTTTTTTTATACTTATCAATGGTGGAACATTATGTGATTCAATACTTTTGTGTTTTAAATATTTAAAAACTTACACATTTCTGATATTAGTAGGATTGTAAAATAGTTATCTGCAAGGAAAATCTATTCCTATGAAATAACTACTTATGCTGGAGGAAAAAAAATTAACCAGTTATCTGGCCATGGTTATCTATCTCCAAAGAACAAGGGAGTAAGGAGTAGGATAAATTCTTGCATTGTTTATAAAGGGATTAAGCAGCGTTTTCGATGAAAGCTTGGGAGCTTGACTTGGGCGGCTTGACTTTTTCCGACACTTCTAACAATTATCGTTATATTTCCACCAATTTTACACAAAACCTTGACACAGGATCCGACCATCCTTGCAGTCATCCAACAAAATAAGGTCGGATTGAAAGGTGTAAAAAAAATGTTTTTCGACTTATGTTCATGTACTTTTTACTATTTTGGTACAGAACCCTAAAAACGATTTATTCCCATAATTTTTAAATCATTTGCTTGCTCAACATTAAATGTGCAATGCCAAAAATTTTTAGTTTTTTAGCACGAATCGTGACATATAAATTTCATGTTTGCAAATAATACGGAAATAGAATCTAATATTTCGAGGAAAACTAGTGAGTCTTTGTGATCGTATTTGCTTGTGTATCTATAGATCATTCCATGAAATGAAAATGGGAAATAATATGAGTTAAAAAACTGTTGTATCATAAATATCCTAATAGAAATGGCTGTATTTTTTTGTGTCATATCAGACCAGCCAGAGTTAATACAGGGTGAAATCGAAGTTATTAGCAATCTTTTAAATTAAGAAACCAAAACCGCGACATTAATAACTTTAAGCGCTATCGCACACGGGCAACTTAGTCTCCCAGCAACTGTTTTGTCTCTCACATCAAGTCCACGGGTTTATATGGAAGCGCGCACACGAAGCGACACGGTCGTCTGCAACTTTTCATACAAATCACGTGAGAGACAAAAGTTGCTCGTGTGCGATAGCGCTAAGGCTGGATTTAGTGCACGACTGACGGTCAGTGCTGACGTCGGTTGAACGTAGCTATGTTCATTAAAATCTATGAACAGCTTCAGTGCAACGCTGATGATTACCTACGCGCGTACAGCTACGTCGCGCTGATGGGGACCATCGGTCGTGCTCGTCCGCCCGGCGTACGTTGTCGGTCGGCTGACGCTCTATGCGCTGACGGAGCGACCGAGTGCACCATAGACATAGAAAAATTTTCGCTGCGCTCAAGGAGTGCACGCTCGTGCGTAGTATTGCGACGAGAATTTTTTGCAACAAGTTTTTCGCAAGGGAAAAAATGTGTGGAGCACGATACATGTTTTGATGTTTCAATTTTAATTTAAGTTTTGTTAGCAGCTCGTCGTAACTTCTCACAGACATCCTAAAGAAATTTTTTTTCCTCTTGATCCCGCAATTTGCAAATAAAGTGTTCAAAATTCTCCTTCAATTAGCCTGTCTAGAATACTGGATGGACGTGGTATCTCTGCGTCTTTTATTGCGTATTCGTTTACGTAAATAATACGAACATATTAAGGCGTTTGTAAACGGGTTCATTTTTTTTTAGTTCACGTCTTGTCAGCGTAATACACAAATGTTGACCGGCGGCGTTGAGCGTCAGCGTTCATCGTTAGCGCTGTCAGCGTAACACTAAACACAAATTTTGATCGGCGGCGCTGAGCGTCAGCGCTCATCGTCAGCGCTGGCGGTACGCGCTCACCGTCGGTCGTGCACTATATCCAGCCTTAAACAAAAATTTCTTAAATCGAAGTGGACAAAATTCAAGGAGAACTAAACATAAAAAAAATTAAAAGAAGTCATAAGTGAAAGATTACTGATGTAAAAAAACATAGAAGTAACTATTAATTATGAAATACGAACGGTACATTAAAATGTTTTTTTTTGTACGAAAGTAAAATCTAACGAATTATCAAAAAGTCGTAGAACAAATGTTGTTATTTATGATGTTGGTAATCTACTCCTGCGAGGTTGTTGGTGTTTTACAAATAATCCTGTATAGTGTCATGTCAGTGCCAGTATTCTTCTGTACATTAATTTTATGGTGGTGCAGTGGTAAACATGACGCCTACCACGCAAGAGGTCCCGGGTTCAATTCCCGGCCGGGCAGACATAAGTATATATTTAAAAAGTATATAAGTAGTATATCAGTTGTCTAGCACCCATATTACAAGCTTTGCTTAGATTGGGGCTAGATAGCACTGTGTGAAATTGTCCAAGCATAAAAAAAACCAGCCAAGTGCGTGTCAGGCAACGCGCCGTAGGGTTCCGTAGTTACCTTATACCATACCATATTTAATACCACTATCATTTTTCGTCTGCTAAAATAATTTTGTTTTTCACAGTGTAGGTATGAATGACAAAGTTATAATAGGTCTTTACCTATGAAATTGCCGATTTGTATGGAGATTTTTCAAGAAGTTGCATTTTTCATAATAGCATTTTCTTTGTTCATTTAACAACCATGAACACTCATGTAACAAAACTTTTATGTACTAATGTTTGAACACTATGCTAACTTATTTCCATTTAAGGTGGTACCTTGAGCGAAAGTGGCGCCGCGCTGAATTTTATTTAATATTATAATTCTAATACACAATTTCAATAATGTTTATCGTGGAGATTTTAGGGCCTACAGTCTAGTATTTTTAGACGGTATCGTTACATTCCCTAGTAGTCACTGCTAGAAGTAGATAGAAAAACTGCTAAAAGTGGCCGTTTTTGACACATTTGCTATCTACTTCTACGAATGACTACGAGGGCATGTAATGATACCTTCTAAAAATACTAGACCATGGGCCCTAAAATCTCCACGATAAACATTATTAAAATCTTTTTCTATTAATAACTTATTAAATAAAAACCTCTGAGGGCGCCACTTTCGGTCATACAACCGCCTTAAGATAAGCGAAAAAATAAGTTTTGGTTAAGTTACAACCCCTTCGGTCACCCTTTTTTTTGCTCACAAAAAAAGAGTCACTTTCAAGATCTTTTTTTTAATGTCACGAAAGCTAAAATATGGACTTTATTTTTACTGATAGTTAACTATCATGATCATAATTCGATGTAATATTCACGATTTTGTTAAAAAATTAAATTATAGAAGTTATTATTTTCTCTGTATGTGACAAAATATCGGCAATTTCATAGGTAAAGACCTAATATTTGCGGTTTTGGAAAATGTGCTATACCTCAAAAACTAATTACTACATCACGTTCAAACTAATTTTCGTTGAAAGTGTTTATTAAGATCTACAGCATATATTTATTTTAGATTTTTCACTCTCTTATTTCAAAAGTTAAAGGGGGGACACACACATGTTACCACTTTAGCGGTGTATATCTTTCAAACGGTTGACTTTGAGAAAAAGTTGTCTTAGGAACCTCAATGTCATTTTCAAAGACCTATCATCTACCTACTAAGTTTCAACTGTGTAATCTTAATACTTTCGGAATAAAGTGACTGTGACATACGGACGGACAGACGGACAGACAGACAGATATGACGAATCTATAAGGGTTCCCATTTGGGCTACGGAACCTTAAAAACTACATTTATAACCCTGCAAAAAGCTTTAATCATAATATACGTCATGCAGAATCGTAAAAAAGTTTATGGACACCCCAGAAAATGCGAAAGATTGCTAATGACTTCAATTTTACCCTGTAAATATACATGTATAGTGAGCTGTAAATTAGTATCGGAATAACTTTCTGATTAGGATACCAAAATCTAAAAAAAAATCCAAAAAAAATTTTATAATAACC
The DNA here is from genome assembly GCA_943789525.1 of Agriphila geniculea. Classification (NCBI taxonomy): domain Eukaryota; kingdom Metazoa; phylum Arthropoda; class Insecta; order Lepidoptera; family Crambidae; genus Agriphila; species Agriphila geniculea. The sequence goes on along the minus strand of OX038882.1, from coordinate 11,696,958 downwards.
CTTTAGTTGTATTAGTTCGGTTAACCGGACTAACAACCGAAGTACTGCAACTAAAGGATAATAACAGGTCAACACAAAAACCTCAAAGCTTTTAATTACATTTTCAATCTACTCAATAGTCAGGCATTGATTAAAGGTGAAAGTGCTAAAATGAAATGGTACTTTAATGAACTTCCGTTCTTTAAGACTTTACAATCAGATTTTCTCCAACCCATCAGATCAAGTGCATTCACTTTTATTAGAATCATCTCAGTCGAAGAAAACCGCTTCGCAACGAACGAATTTTATATCATTCGATTCGCAATAATCGTAAAAAAATGTTAAAGGGATTTCCACTTTACGCTGTTATAATAAAGTTAACTTCTTACGAGTATAGCACATGAGCCTCAATTTAATCTACCTAGGGTTGTAAATAATGGTTTTTGGGGAAATATGTAAGGGTAATATTAAATTAGGGTTTAATGGAGATAGGTACTTCATAGCTGTAATATCATTTCGTGTCATATCTTTGTATTGATATATCATAATTTAAAAAGGTTTTCATTTATGGCTGAAACAATGAAAGATATTTGAAACACGCACTTTTTGGTATGACATAATTATTATCATCGATATATCAATCTACACCAATATCATATAATAGGTAGTCTGTAAGTTTGAATATAAAATTACCACGTGTAATGAAATATTAATATAATAATTGTCCAAATTTTTTATACTACCTACACCATTTGGCTCTTCTTACACTGTATTTTTTTGATGAGAGAATTAAAGAAAAGAGATAAAAGAAAGAAAAGAAAGAAAAGAAAAAAAAGAAAGAAAAGAAAGAAAAGAAAGAAAAGAAAGAAAAGAAAGAAAAGAAAGAAAAGAAAGAAAAGAAAGAAAAGAAAGAAAAGAAAGAAAAGAAAGAAAAGAAAGAAAAGAAAGAAAAGAAAGAAAAGAAAGAAAAGAAAGAAAATAACATTTATTATATATAAATAAAATACATTTATTTTGAGAGCACACAACGAAACACAAAATCCACATTACGAAAAAAACGTACCTACTAGAATAATAAGTACTAAAACTAACATTGCGTATCGTTGCGTGATGTCAAAACTGTGCTCATATTCCCTCGTAGTTATTTATAGGAGAAAGCAAAACTGCTAAAAGTGGCACTTTTGCTATCTACTTCTACGAATGACTACGAGGGAATGTTTACCTTCTAAAAATACTAGATTATGACTTAAAAATTCTACGTATTTTTAAAAAATCCTTTTCAATTTTCAACTTATTAAAATAAAACTCTAGGGACGCTTGTTTCGGTTATTGTAATGTTTTATAACTTCTCCGCAGTACTAATGCTACTATAGTCAGTCTGGGTACTGCCTCGTAAAAATGAATATGGTACCTATTAGTTAATAGATGATCTGTGTACACATTCATCCAGTTTAATTTCAAAAGGTGAAAAGGGTGAAAGCCTTTTCACGTACTCGCCTTCACATAAAACCTTTCAAATTGATGATTACAATCTGAGCAAACTCAGTTTTTCACTATGTTAGTAAAGAATTGAGAAACGAATGAAGATTATTTATGGAGAATGTCGCACAAGATTAATGAAAGTATTTGACGTTTTTTTCGTAGTTAGCTGCACTTTGGAATGAAATGAGCATTATTGGTCAGAAACGAAGGTCAAGATCGCTGTTTAAGTGTAGGTACCTATTGGTAGTTTTCAGTGAAGAGCTTGCAGTTTTATCTGATATTAGTATGAGAACTCTTTAAAAATTGTAAAAGTTGTATTTTATTAAAGTTCAAAAGCATCAGTTTTTACTGAGGAAAAAAAAAGAAAAATACGACTTGGACACGAAAAAGTCAGTACTTATGTATGTTTTAGGGATAAAAATTATCATAAATGAAGCATTTGTGTGAGATATTTTTTGAACGTCAGAATCCCTGGTGTACTTCTTAACCATCTATTTGTTTTTGTGTACTGGGGAGGTAACATACAATAAAAATATCCATTATAAAATTACTATTACATCCCTCTAGTAAGATTAGGTAAAAATAATTATACCATGCTTAAAGTACAGTCGACTGCACATCCGACTGTAGGTGCACAAGGAGATAGTGCCTTTACCTCACCTGATGTTGACCCTTTACCGCATAGTGTGGAACACTTAAATTTTTTTTGTTCTATATCACAACTTATATAATTTCTGATTTTGTTTCGAATTTAATTAGTCTCTAAGGACTGTAACCCACCCAAAAACATGCAAGTGATTTTGCTACGATGATACTTAAGAACTAAAAATGACTGTCAAGTCAGCTGTCACGAAAATTTGAGAAATTGTCAATTAGCAGTGATTTAAAGTTTCTTTTTTTTGTCATTTTTCCGTTTCTTTAGAAAAATATTGATTTAGCATAAAGAATGATGGTTCCACAACGTTTTTATGGCAAACAAGTTAGTCAAACTATAATATACTGTAAATTATAGTTACTTTAAAGCTGTAGAAATTTGGAACCACTTACAGTAATGACTAATGACATTTCAGCTGGGTCAAATTTGGAACATCATGCACTAAAGTTTATTATTTTATAATGTTTCCTAAGAATCGGAATTCCTCACAACGAAAAACTTGTTTTTACTTTGTCTTTATTTACTATAATATTTAACAAAATCTTATTAGTGATAAGTGGAGTGTTTTGTTAGTTTATTTGTAGTATTGACTAATGAAAAAATTGTTTTAAACGAATCTTGCAAACATTTTTTTCTTGCAAGGATATTACTATAATCGGAGAGCTGCGAGCAGAAGTTAGTGCATAAATAAACATTATACTCTCCTGCATAATGTTCCAAATATGGAACAGCACTATTTTATTTTAGAACTATAGAGTGCATATTGTTCAATATATGGAACATTTGGTTTTTTCAAAATTACTCATAATAATGCATTCATATTTTTTTAAATATTTTTTCATGGTCATTTATTACATATAATAACATAACAATTTATTTTTTTGCAAACGATTTAAAAAATCCATGCGGTAAAGGGTTAAGTGACAATAAATGTATGTATGAAATAAAAGCTGTTTTCGTAGTCATGCTGTTGTGTGTACAATAAATAAAAATGTATTAAAATACAAACCATTGAGTTATAAAACTGGTGCCTATAGTGTAGATCGGCGTTGACTTGTTGACGTCGATGCTGGCTTCCGTCGCGTTCATTGTGGCTCCGAAGGCTTCTCAGTTATAGTCTGGATCGCGATAGCATCAGATCTGAGAGTTGTGTGCGTTTGTCTGAAACAAAATAGGTGGGTTTGTCTTAACCTCGCTTCAGTAGATTGATACTATTCTGTTAAACAACTTTGGTTTTTAGTTCTGTTACTCATAATAAATAATATTTATAGTATCTTTTTATTGAAGTAACAGCAATTCCAAAAATATACTGTTAGTAGGTAGGTATGATATTATTAGTTCTTATGGCTGAGATCTCTCTTGGAAGACCTGAACACAATGCTTGAAGATCTCCGTAGTGCTTCCCAAAGAGTGGGTCTCGGGATGAACATGGATAAGACGAAAATCATGTCGAATGCCCATGTTGTGCCCGATCCAGTTTATATTGGGAACACTACACTTGAAGTTGTTGACCACGTATACCTAGGACAGACAGTCCAGTTAGGTAAGTCCAACTTCAAGAAAGAGATCTCTCGTCGAATCCAACTCGGATGGACAGCATTCGGGAAGCTTCGAAAAATCTTCGCTTCCGATTTACCTCAGTGTCTCAAGACGAAAGTCTATGACCAGTGTATGTTGCCAGTGATGACTTACGGCAGTGAAACGTGGTCATTAACTATGGGGTTCATAAGGAGGCTCAAGGTCACTTAGCGTGCAATGGAGAGAGCCATGCTTGGCGTTTCTGCGTGATCGAATCAGAAATAAGGAGATCCGTAGAAGAACTAAAGTAACCGATATCGCTCGAAGGATTGCTCAGCTGAAGTGGCAGTGGGCTTGACACCTAGCGCGAAGAACCGATGGCCGTTGGGGCGGAAAGATTTTAGGATGACAACCGCGCACTGGACGACGCTCCGTGGATAGGCCCCCGACAAGGTGAACCGACGGACGATCTGGTGAAGGTCGCGGGAAGCCGCTGAATGCGGGCAGCACATGACCGATCGTGTCGCGGAGATCCTTGGGGGAGGCCTATACCCAGCAGTGGGTGTCGTGCGGCTGATATGATGATGATGATGATAATCATATCATCTCATCATTAGATGAGATAAATTGTTCATTCGTGTTCGTGTGCGCTATAATTGCATGCAAATCATCCGCGAAACGCTCAGGAACCTGTCCAAGATGTCCGTACCACCACAAAAATAATACTACAAGTAGACTTATGTTTGATAACCATGACCACATGAACACATGCACCTCATGACTGGCGGACATGTGCAAAATATGGTTCCACTTTTCGTTCACTTTCCACACATTCGTCTGCAATCCATACAAGATTTTTAAATTGGAAATAAAATTGCATTTTCTCAATTTGCAAAGGTGAAACGTGGGCCCTGATAAATGCTAATGCTATGAGCAAATATTGAATCCTCAACTCCAGCATACCAAACGGGTTTCATTAGTATAACGAATTTTATTATTCAATTTTATTTTGCGCCTTACGTGGTACACATCTTAAATTATTTCAGGAGTGGTTCGAATTGATTAGGAGCTGTGTTTTTCATTCGCTTTGACAATAGATTAGTCGGACTTGGTGGTCAGTGACGTGAAGGTATGAAGGCTTCGCCAAACAGAACAGTGGGAACAAATCGCAAATGAAATAAATATACTCTCTGTGCTCGTGATAAAGCGTATAAAAGTAATAATTCTTCCTCATCTGAATCACTCGACATTTTAATAGCGAATAAACTTTCCAAAGACTAGCGATCTACACTGCGCACTGGTGAAGAGTACGTTGCATAGAAGCGTAGCGCTAATATCAGTGTGATGTAAAAGAGCGCGACGTTAAAACGTAACGCTTGTAACGCTATAACGCGGCGATAGGTAAGCGTTCTGTTTGGCGAAGCCTTTATTGTAATAATTAAGGGGACATTTACAAGGGTCGATTTTTCAGGTGACCTGCTAGGGGACTTTAGTTGACTAGGACTTTTCATCGACAATCGCTTGTAAAATCGAATTGTCACCTCATTGAAATTAGGTTTACGAATCGATTATACAAGCGATTGTCGATAAAAGCCCTATTCGACTAAAGGCGCTAAGCAAAGTCACCTGGAAATTCAAGCCTCGTAAATGTCCCATAACAGTCACTGACGTAGTACGTTAGATGATTTCCATAAATATAGACAATCTTAATAAAAAACAGCTGAACTGAGGACCTCCTTCTTTTTTGAAGTCGGTTAAAAATACACAGCACTCTAGCAATTTCATAAAAATTTCAATTAATAGTTTAAAAGTCGCATAAAACTATTGCCGAATTGTCAAATGAACTGCATGAAGATGAAGATGGATATTCATGTTTCCCGTCTCTATTTCCGAGCTAAAGATACCTCCTTGGCCTAAATCGAGGATGCGAAATTGCCACTTAACTATCGTACTTGTACTAAACTATCCCGTGCCGGTTCTAAGGGTTCTACCTCAATCACTGTCAAGGTATTTAGAATTAACCAAAGTTACATGTGGGTAGGTAACCACTTTATCTGTCAGTTATTGAGTTTATTTTTTACTGAGAAACAGTAAATTTCTGTAAATACGTAGTTTCAGAATTCCATTTGAAGTTGTATTGTGTTATGTTATGACAATGTTATGTATAACCCAAGTTTGCTTCCTTTATTTTTGTGATACTGACATAAATTGGATTGTTTTGATTTTGGTGTAATTATTTTTAGCTGTCAAAATAAAAGTGTTCTTCTTGTAAAAAACCAACGAAATATAAAAATAATTCAAAATTTTGCTACCACATAAATTTAATGTTCTTTTCTAAAACCAAAGTGGAAAATAAATATTTTGATTTGTAATACAAACTCTGTAGTTCTAGCAATTGTTTAGTCAGATAATTATACCTCTAATTAAAGTAATCCCTAGAACATAATCATTAAATAAATCAAAATAAAAGTAAAAAAATTGTGCCTGATTTTTTTAAATCTATGAAAAATAAATATAGTGTCAGTTCTAGTGATCGCTAAGCCTATAACTTATTAAATATTTACTCACCACTCGACAGATAAGGTTGCGGACAGACAGGCGGCGCGCGCCGTCCGGTGCCGGCCGCCGGGTGCGTCCGCGTCGTCCATGCGATCGCGCCCTTATTCCGTCTGGAAAGGAAACGGAACGTTTTGATTGGAGAATTCGGAACTCTACACTTAATTCTGAGATTAGGGAAATCATGTGTAATTTGGGATTTCATATTCGATATGCAATTGAACTTAATCACAATATTTTTTTTTATAAAAAGGCTTCAAATATTTATGATTATTATCAAACTAGCGACCGCCTGTAACTTCGCCTGCGTGGATGGATAGTTATTTTTCTATCCCTCGGGAACAATACGTTTATTCGGGATAAACGTGTATGCGAAATTTCACGATGATCGGTTGAGTGAGTATTAAGATTTGAAGGCGTAACAAACAATTTGACTTTTAATTACATTTATAAAAGGTCGTTCAACCATTTTAAGATGCTAATTAATTACTGAATATTAGAAGGTAAATCATTCAGCACTTGTTTAGGGTTCCGTACCCAAAGGGTAAAAAAGGGACCCTATTACTAAGACTCCGCTGTCCGCAGCGAACTAAAGCTATGGAATAAGCATTCCGCTCAAAAAATGGCACCACACAAAAAGTACAACTAAGTGGATAGAGCTAAAAATGCTGGCATTTTACTATGCAGCACAAAGTGTCTGAACACTGGCTGCTTATTAGCGACTATAATTTGTATACTTATAGATCTTTTCTGTACATAAACGAAAAAATAAGATACGTTATTTCTGCATCTTTTTACTGCCTTCTTTGCATCTTTTACACCATTTGACTATAAAGGACGTCATTTGTAATAAACTCTCCCTTTCTACCTTTCCTCTACAATATAAACTGCAATTTATTGAAAAGAACACTAACGTCAGTCACCGGGTGCGTGACTGGTCCGACTAAAGCTGAGCGGGTTGTACTTTTTCGGCTCCGTGGAACCATTTTTTAAGCAATATTTGTTTGCAATTACACTTCCATAGCTTTAGTTCGCTGGCTGTCCGTCTGTTTGTGTGTCTGTCACCAGGCTATATCTCATGAACCATGATAGCTAGACAGTTAAAATTATTACAGATGATGTATTTTTGTTGCCGCTATATACAAATACTAAAAATAGAATAAAATAAACATTAAAGGGGGGCTCCCATACAACAAACGTGTCTTTTTCCATTTTTTACTACGGAACCCTTTGTGCGCGAGTCCGACTCGCACTTGACCGGTTTTTCATAAAAATACTGACGTAAAATTAGTGGAAAACAATGTAATCAGCTGACTATCATGACATCCAAGCCCTCATTTGTATTTGAAAGTCAAACAGAAGAAATTAGTCACTCAATAATGCTTCGAACTAAAAACAAACAAAGGAATTATCATTTATCATTCATTATTGACAGATTTATCTTTTGTTTTTATGACGAATCGACGAAATATCTTCCCGCCTACAAGCAACTTTTTGTAGCTGTAATAATCACGACGATTTTTTTGGTCATACTTTTGTAAGCGATTTTGCGAGCTACTTTTTGTAGCTCGTGGGCGCTTAAGTATCAAACTATGAATATTCTATTCTCGGCAACAAAAAATCGCTCAGCGATTAATCGTTATAGAAGAAAAAGTTTCACCTGTACGTGAGTTTTTCAATTTGTACGACACAAATACAACTATGACTTTCTTATGTAAGAATAACTTATTTGGTTAAATGCAACCTTAAATTAAACTGAAACATTGGTTTGACAGAAAATGTAATGTAATAAGAGTGAGAACATATTTTTTACTAATGAATTTTACTTGAGATTTCAATTTAGATCAGTGTAGAGTTCACGTTTATAACTTAGTTAATAAAACAAACTTATAGCTCCAACATGTCGCATTGTGTTTATAAATAGCGGGCAAAAATCGATATGATTAATTAATTTTTAAATTTGAGATTTTTGCATTTACAATGCTATTTTTAAACAATACTAAATAATATACTAGAAAAAATACGACTCGCACCAGATCAATACTCAGACGGGAATCGAACCCGCGACCTTTGGATATCCGGTCCAATGCTCTGACCGCTGAGCTACCGAGTCACTAGTGACATCGTCGAATTTTTCCTAGTATATCCTAAACTCTTACGCTGTAAGCCAGCGTTATTTCACCAATGTGAGGAATTACCTCGACATTCAATTGAAATATCTTTCCAGATATTTTAACAATTGATTAAGATGAAATAGCTATATAATTTTTAAATTTGAGATTTTTGCATTTACAATGCTATTTTTAAACAATACTAAATAATATACTAGAAAAAATACGACTCGCACCAGATCAATACTCAGACGGGAATCGAACCCGCGACCTTTGGATATCCGGTCCAATGCTCTGACCGCTGAGCTACCGTTGAGCATTGGACCGGATATCCAAAGGTCGCGGGTTCGATTCCCGTCTGAGTATTGATCTGGTGCGAGTCGTATTTTTTCTAGTATATTATTTAGTATTGTTTAAAAATAGCATTGTAAATGCAAAAATCTCAAATTTAAAAATTATATAGCTATTTCATCTTAATCAATTGTTAAAATATCTGGAAAGATATTTCAATTGAATGTCGAGGTAATTCCTCACATTGGTGAAATAACGCTGGCTTACAGCGTAAGAGTTTAGGATATACTAGGAAAAATTCGACGATGTCACTAGTGACTCGGTAGCTCAGCGGTCAGAGCATTGGACCGGATATCCAAAGGTCGCGGGTTCGATTCCCGTCTGAGTATTGATCTGGTGCGAGTCGTATTTTTTCTAGTATATTATTTAGTAATGATTAATTAATTGAAACTTTAATTGTAACATTTTCATTACCAAACATTCGCACACCTGTGAGGTTAAGATGTGACTTTCTGTCGTGTTGATCATTATCCCAAATGTAACCATTGTTACAGCAAGTATTGATTTAATTCTTGCCATTATTTTACGGAAAATAATATATTATCTAACAAAATACCAGTTTTTCTACGTACATCTAGTTTTCTGTATGTCTCTGTAGCTAAGTTCATATGAAGTGTAGCTTAAACGGATTGGTTCACTGGTTTAAACCATTCGCGTGAAAGCAAATTTCTCAAGCAGATATCTATAGATATTATTCTTAGATCAAACAATTGTGTCATGTAAGAGCATGTAATGAAAGCATCCATTAGCGTATTTATAGAATTGGAAAATTAAGAATGTACCCTAATAAGACCTTTCAGTATTATTTTAGTTACTGACTTGTTATATAACTTAGATAAACTACTGTATTCGAGAAAAGTTTTGAGATTATTTGTTAAAAGATTATGGATTTGGTGCAATGTTCTTGCTAAGTGAGCTTAAATGCCTGAGCTTGTTGAGCAAAAGAATTCGTTTCTTAATAGAGTCCTGGTTGTTTATCCTTCTTTTTATTAATATTCTATACAATATTTAGGGCTTGTTTCACAGATACAGCTACTGATTAACTTAAAAAAGAAACTTTTTGATTCAAGTAAAGTACTCACATAATTTATAACTTAACAAAATCTGTAAAAACTGGCTCTGGGTCTACATAATTTCCAAAATACACTGTTTACACAATAATTATCCACTCATTTTGGGACTAAATGAAGTAAATATTATTATTTTGAATAAATATTCGATGTCCGGGTCAATTTATTTCAATTCATAGTGATTAAAGTTTTAATACCTACGTCATTACGTTTCCTGAGTGGAGACCTGAAAAGTTTAAGTACCGTTCTGCAAATAAAAAGCTTTTTAATAAACTGCTTATTAGTCTGCAAATTAAGTGGCGGGTCCGACTAGCTACTAGCTGGAACATTAAAAATTAAACAAACATGGAAACGAGCACTTCTGAAAATATGCATAATAGATAGGCGTAGGACACGTTTTGAAGACAACAAATATTGCTATACGCGTTTTTAAAACAACTGAGCCCTGATTCAAAATGGCCAATTTTTTGTTCATTTTAACGCTAACTAAGCTTAAAAAGCAAGACACTATAAAATTAGGTGTTGAGGCTTGTCAATTTCATAAAATACATCAATATTTTATGAGCTTGCAACATGTTATTATTTAATTGTGCACTGCTTATTTCGAGTTTAAAATTAGCGTTACCACTCAAACGAATAGAAATTTGAATAGCCCATAAGCAAGAGGACAATGAGGATTAGTAACAGGTTTGAATCCTATAGTTTTATTGGTATAATATGGTTTATGAAACTTAGTGAAATATTTTTTGAAATCCGTTTAGAAATGGTTGAGTTAATAGGGTTTGAAGGAAATGGCAAGCTCAATGCAATATAAGCTTTATTACGTACGACATAAAAATCGTTACTGATCCTCATTAACAATAATAAAGTTTGAAGGTTTGTCCAAATATTTTATAAATCTGCTAATTGGAGAGCTATGCCTTCTGACATGGTGTTATAACTAGGCGTATGTGTGTTCTGGCAAGTAGTTTAAGCTAGGAGACCAAACTATCTAATCTTGCAATCTAATGACTCCCGCTTCGTGTTCGGCAAGACTTAACTTATATTCTTATTAGTCTATTCTATTCTATCTACATTCTTTAATGATAAGATCTGCTAATAAGGGTCGGTATCAGTTGTTCGAAATTATTACATTATTCCCTTTTACGCTGTTAACTTTGCAAAAAATCATTTTTCTATCAAAATACACATACTCGTAAGTTTTATTTTGACATTACCTGTACAAAATTTATTTATAAAAGTTATTTTATCTACTCTCATATCATAAAATTCGAATTATGAATTTCAAAACGAATTTATATTGGCATACTTTATACACGCAATACCGAAAAAAAATTAAAAAGTTATTTTATAACATACCTTCGCTATACAGTGTGCTATAAAATAACTTTTTTCTTATTACGATACAGGGCAAATCCAAGAAGGAGGCAGTGCCGCGATATTAAAAAAAAAAACAATGATATTCCCATATACTTTGATCAAAATGAACTCTATGGTGATCGATGGCTTAGCGTAACGATTAGTCTGCTGGAATTCACTCATTTCATCATTTTTTTTTCTAATAGAATACGCGCCATTTATTAATTATAATTTTTTACTTTTGCTTAATATTGCCCCGATATTTTAGATGCTGCGACGGAAAAACGTCTTCCTTTACATAGGTAAGTAACCTACCTATATCAAAGTCGAGAAACTACTTACTCTTTTTATTATTGATATTTTATTTTGTAGGTTCAATCACAAATTGTATGAGAGTAGATAAAGTTGTGTATGAAACTGTACATAACTAGGTATTAAAACACTCGTGTGATACTATTAAAAACCTCGCCTGCGGCTCGGTTTTTCAACACACACTCATGTTTTAATACCCCTCATTATGCAACAGTTTCATAAACTACTATTTATTGTTATTATTCATCTAGTGATTTGGTTAATGCGTCATTATGTTTAGGTATCGGAATGGATTTATTTCAGTGGATTGTAGTCATTGGTTTGGAAGGAGACTATTGGGAAACATGATTAGATATAGTTTAATGGATAAGCTGTAATAGTTACGTTCTGTAACAAAGTAATACCTGTATATTTTAGATGAGTGTTTTTGTTAAATCAATCATGTTGTTTATCTTTGATGGTAAGTTATTAAGATGTCGTAATTACATAAAATTCATCATTTGGCAATATTTTTATTATAGAAATCACTATTGATTGCATGGTAGGTTATACATGGCACATGGTACTACACATGACATTTCAAGCTCAACTTATTCTTAGCTTTAAATTCAAGATTTTTATTACCATACACAATACCAATTTAGAAATCCTGTTTCTTAGTATCTGTTTGAAATCTTTTCACGGTTAGACAACTTAAAATAAAACTATAGTATTCAATAGAACTGCTCAAACACAATATCAGTGAATCGAATAGACTGGAGCCTCGGGCATTGCCAGAGTATGAGACAAAATGCTCTTTATTTAGATAATAAAATAATACGAGCCTTTTATCTTCAGAAATTCCTAAAATAGAAACTTCGTATAAGCATTTTGATGGATGAATAAGGGTTATTGATAGAACATAAAATATTTGTCACCTTCTGAAAGATTTAGATAAAGTGATAACAAAACAATGTGAATTATGTATTTCATGTAATGCTGTGTTAACAAACCTTTTGTTTTAATTTTAAAAGATTTGGTAGATTGATAATCTACTACTCAAAATTGGAATATTAAACTACACAGGAAATGAAGCGATCTTTTGTATGGAGACCCCAACATTAAATGCTCAGTCGATGAAACTTTGTAGAGATGTAATATAGTATGACCCAAAACCTATGTCCAATATCCAAAAACAAAAAGATCGACTTGGATTATTTAAAAAAATATGTTTCATTTATGATACTTTATCATACTGTTGTGACGTTTTGTCGTTGAGTAGTAATAAATCCCTTTTATTGTTATGATTTTAAATGAAATTGAAAGGATGCAAGTATCTTCGTTTATTAGCCTGGCAACACCGCCGCTTGGCTCCACCGTTTCCCGCCACATTTTCCCGCCATTTTGTAGTGGAATGAGGAGGTAATGTGGTGGGGATAATCGGCGGAACGGTCAACGAAAGCCAGTTGCAGGCGCACTCACTGTCCAACCGTCGAGAAGAGAAGTAGTTAGGAAATCTGTTAACGTATTGTTGCTATAACCTAGTTAATAATAATCATGGTGTATTCCTGTGAAGAAAGTAAAAGTATTTCACCGTTATTACTGTGTTTTCATTACAAATCAGCAGTGGAAGAACCAAGGTATGTACGCTCACGAATTTCTTACTTTTCTAACGTTTTAAACCGAGCTAAAATTACGAAATTAAGTTGGGTAGTTTCAAGTTTTAATACACTCAAGAGATTTTTCTCTCTTCGACAGTGCATAAATACTTCACAATCATTGCACGTGGCCGAGGCAACTCTTCGGCCGTGCATACACAACATTATTCACAATCATTGCACGTGGTCGAGGCAACTCTTCGACAGTGCATAAACACTTTACAATCATTGCACGTGGCCGAGGCAACTCTTCGGCCGTGCATAGACACCATTATTCACAATCATTGCACGTGGTCGAGGCAACTCTTCGACAGTGCATAAACACTTTACAATCATTGCACGTGGCCGAGGCTACTCTTCGGCCGTGCATACACACAATTACTCACAAACATTATTGCACGTGGTCGAGGCTACACTTCGGTCGTGCATACACTGCACACAAAACTTCACTCCAAGATAAAATAGTGCATTGACATTTGAATAGTAATTTTCATGATTTTATAAAACTAGGTCGTGAAATGAAAGATTTTTTATCTTTACTGCCCAACTGTAACTTTCGTGATTTAAACTCTGGAAATGCAGTTAATGAATTATGAAAATAGGAACTATGTATATTTTTAGTATCTATTTTACTGTGTAATTTCATCTCGGACGAAATTGTTAAGTTTGTTTTTCGTGTTTCATAGCTTTGTAATTGCCGTTAGTAGTTAAATCGTCTTTGACACTGTAGCCTGGGAATATACACGGGTACGGAGAATAAAACGGCTAACATGATACTCACTGAATTAGCACCTAGGCACAGAATATAATGATACTAACATAAACGTGACTAAGTTATGTTGACGTAAAAAAGTTTTGGTTATACCATTACGCTATAGTATAGTAGTAGTTATACAGTTTTTATTTTAGTTCAAAGGTAGTATTCTTATTCTATTCGGAGGCCGTTCACAAAATTTTTGCCGATATGGGTAATTAATTTAAGTTTTGTTTTAAAGAAGTGACCTTACAGTTAAAACTGTAAACCTATCTCCTTTTATTAATGCATAATATAAAAGATTTCAATTTTGATCTAATGTACAAATTGTCAATTGAGGTTATAATTTTGATTTTTTTATGTAGTTATTCCTAAGTGATGTAATTTTACTTTGGAATACATTATTTGTTCTAACTTCTTAGTTATGCAAGGAATATTATATAGTTTTCAAATGATAGTTAAGTACTTAATTTTATTTTAAATGGACGGAACTTATTCTAGTTTGGGTAGTATGGGTAGTAGTTTGAACTGCCGTGCCATTGATTCTAACTTATAGTTTTTGTTGGTCCATTAGTAATTATTGTTGTAACAAAGTTGTTTGCGGTGGGTACCCACAGTAGTTCGTAACAATTTTAATGTAGATAAGACACCTACCTACCCTTTACTGCTTCTAAATTTTTATTGTAAGCTACCTACATAATAATTTCGTAATGTATGGTTGTGCAAATAAAATAATTCATTCATTCATTCATTCATGTTTATTTCTTAATTAAACATAGTGGTCGCCGCTTTAAAATATTGCTTCCGAGCGCTTACCCAACAGGGTGACGAAAACAATGTTAAAAGAAGTACCTATATGACAAAAAGGTCTTAAATTAAAATAACGTTGACATAGATGGATCCATCATAGATCAACTACAGAAATTATTAATGCAACCATTTTTTGAGATTAACGACGTCGAAATGATAAGATTTTGCTGATTTCTAGCGATTTTTGTGAACGGGCTCTTAATTGTTGAAAACTATTTAGTAGTCCTTATTTGGGGGGGCCGTACAACGTCCAATAAACTTTTTTGAACAAAGATTTCACATAGTATTACTTGGTTTAAAGAAAATAGATTATAGAACTCTGTTGTGATTGACAGAAACGTGATAACTCAAACTTTTTCGATTAAAATAAAATAATATCGTAAAGTGACGTCTAATCTTGTAGTTTATTACTGAAGTGCCAACCAATAATAAATCTTTAATCTTAAATCTATATTAAAAAAAGAAACCTTAGCTAGCTTTCTGGTTTTGTGGTTTTGTGAATAACAGTTGACAATAATTTCGATATTTTTTTCTATGTAAATAGCTTCCAATGTTGTACGCCTCTTTAAAGTGGATTTGTTTCTTAATATTTTTTGAGATAAGGCTCGATGCGCCATCAGTTTGGCTAGATGCGCCTGCAGTTCACTGAGCTAGACGTACCTTTAGTTTACAAGATACGATTTATTTACTTTAAATAAAATTAAATACAGTACCTAACGACGTAATATATTTGTAAATATTGTCACTTCTGATTTCCGATAAAGTTGATAAGTTTATTCTTAAGATGTTGATAAGTTATTTATCTTAACCCTTTCTTAACGGATATGGGAACAAAAGAACAAAATTATTAATTTTATTCTTGAAAATATATGGTAAGAAAACACATTAATTTTTTCAGATTTTTATTAGCATTCTTAGTATTATTAGCACTAGTAGTATTTAGTACTATTAGTACTATGGCACGTCAACATAAATTGTGGTTGTCGTTGCGCAGACTTGTCATTTGCATTAATTGGCGTCAAACGAGTGATAGAAAAACATGCATGTTAAAGTTATTAATCTTTATTTAACGTGCCTCCGGCTTACAAATAAGGTTTAGCTTTCGATATTAATATGAATAAAAATGTATGTCTTTGGCTTTCGAGACTAGCCGCGCCTTCAATTTGTAAGTTTAGAAGCACCTTCATTAGGCTGGATCAATGTAACCAGCTCTGCAGTTTTAACTGTAGATCTAGATATCAGTTTTTAGTTCAGATATTCAAATCTACTGTTTTTTTCTTTATTATGCTAGCGTCATCTATCCTTCGCTGATAACCCATACCAACCTGGTTTTAGCAAAGTCTACGGTACCGTACGGTACGGCATAAGTAACAGTCAATAAAATAGTCTACTACCAATGACTAAGACAAATAAGGCTAGAGACACCTTCATTAGGCTAGATACGCCTTCAGTTTACAAGGCTACGTTTAACTTAATACGCTTGTTTGACCACGTTAAGCAATTTCATTAATTTCGTAATCAAATTGTCATATGTAAAATATTATTAAAGTTGTTTTTGTTTAGCTTAATGCACAGGCCCTTAAATAAATATTTTGGGGTATTTTCACGAACAATCAGTACTCAATTATACATGTACCAAGTTCTGTCGCAAGATGAGTACTCTATGTAGTCCGCGTTTTTTGTGGAGAATTGTGGTTTATTAGGCTGCAGTTCGATGCTACTGGAATACAATATATTGATGTTGGAGAAAATAAGTCGTACAAGGTTAGGTAGGGTAGTGTACATAGCAAGGTGTTAGCTACAATTAAATACCGATCAAGTGCGCCCTTAAGTATAGTACTTAGTAAGCGGCCAAGTGTGTCGCGTCTAGGGCCAAGTGTGTCCTTAAGTGTAGTACTTAGTAAGCGGCCAAGTGTGTCGCGTCTATGGGCCAAGTGTGTCCTAAAGTGTAGTACTTAGTAAGCGGCCAAGTGTGTCACATCTATGGGCCATGTGTGTCCTAAAGTTTATTAGTTAAGCGGCCAAGTGTGTCGCATCTATGGGCCAGTGTGTCCTAAAGTATAATTATTAAGCGGTGAAGTGTTCGCATCTATGGGCCATGTGTGTCCTCAGTTGATAGCTCTGGCCTGAATATATCCAAGTCTTGGTAGGCCGTGCACACATGGCAGCAAAGGGTAGTCCTGACCTGAATGTCAGCCTTTTGGCAGGCCGTGTCTACAAGCAGCAAACGGTAGTCCTGAGTATCAGTGTCTTGGCAGGCCCTGTCCGCATAATGACTAACGGTAGCCCTGGCTGGAATATCGGCGCTTTGGCAGGTCGTGTCCACATAGTGGCAAACGGTAGCCCCGAGTATCAACATTAGCCATTACTAAAATTGAACACATTATATATAAAGTGTCTGAGAACCACAAGTGCCGACTGCCACGAGTGCCGGCTTAGACTGCCGTGTATGTGCCGGCTTAGAATAGCACTACCCCCTCTCATCCCGTGGGTGTCGTAAAAGGCGACTAAGGGAACTTAAGTGTAGTACTTAGTAAGCGGCCAAGTGTGTCGCGTCTATGGGCCAAGTGTGTCCTAAAGTGTAGTACTTAGTAAGCGGCCAAGTGTGTCACATCTATGGGCCATGTGTGTCCTAAAGTTTATTAGTTAAGCGGCCAAGTGTGTCGCATCTATGGGCCAGTGTGTCCTAAAGTATAATTATTAAGCGGTGAAGTGTTCGCATCTATGGGCCATGTGTGTCCTCAGTTGATAGCTCTGGCCTGAATATATCCAAGTCTTGGTAGGCCGTGCACACATGGCAGCAAAGGGTAGTCCTGACCTGAATGTCAGCCTTTTGGCAGGCCGTGTCTACAAGCAGCAAACGGTAGTCCTGAGTATCAGTGTCTTGGCAGGCCCTGTCCGCATAATGACTAACGGTAGCCCTGGCTGGAATATCGGCGCTTTGGCAGGTCGTGTCCACATAGTGGCAAACGGTAGCCCCGAGTATCAACATTAGCCATTACTAAAATTGAACACATTATATATAAAGTGTCTGAGAACCACAAGTGCCGACTGCCACGAGTGCCGGCTTAGACTGCCGTGTATGTGCCGGCTTAGAATAGCACTACCCCCTCTCATCCCGTGGGTGTCGTAAAAGGCGACTAAGGGAACACAGCCATCAGGAGACGGGCAGCAGCGTCTCCAAAATTCTTGGCCTACTGCGATCGCCAACCCGCCTGCCAAGCGTGGCGATTATGGCAAACCCCCTCATGAATGGACACACAAATAAATTGGCCCCCAGTCCCCGGCGGCCCCGCTATTCCTAGCTACGGTAGCGGCTATGGTAACGGCGGGGCAGGGGGTGCTAAGAATCCCCGGGTGCGGATCGGCTACCACCAATCACGAAAATTGCACCTGGCAACCTATAACACGCGCACACTGAGGACCGACACGAAGTTAATCGAGTTGGAAGAAGTTATAAGCAAGTTACGCTGGGACATCATTGGGTTATCTGAAGTCCGAAGAGAGGGAGAGGACTCGATAATCCTTAATTCCGGTAACTTGCTGTACTACCGGGAGGGCGACCAACAGTCCCAAGGTGGTGTCGGGTTCATCGTCCACAAGTCCCTTGTCAACAACGTGATTACCATCGGAAGTGTGTCGACCAGGGTGGCGTACCTTATACTCAGAATATCCAAACGGTATTCGTTGAATGTCATACAGGTTTACGCACCGACCTCGACGCACCAAGATGACGAAGTGGAGGCTATGTATGAGGAGATCTCTAAAGCCATGCATAGCTACAAAACCCACTACACCGTTGTGATGGGGGACTTCAATGCAAAGTTGGGGAAACGATGCGGTGATGAGCTGAGAGTGGGGCAATTTGGAGTTGGGCAACGGAATGACAGAGGCCAGATGCTAGCCGACTTTATGGAGAAGGAGAACCTCTTTATGATGAACTCATTCTTCAGAAAGCCGGAAAGCCGGAAGTGGACTTGGGTCAGTCCGGACGGTACAGTCAGAAATGAGATTGATTTTATCATGTCGACGAAAAAGCAAATATTCAATGATGTCACTGTGATCAACGCCGTTAAGACGGGGAGCGATCACCGATTGGTACGTGGCACATTGAATATCAACATAAAGCTGGAAAGATCTCGACTGATAAAATCAACACTCCGACCATTGCCGGCCCATATCCAAAACCCCGAGAGCTTTCAACTCGAACTCCAAAACCGTTTCGAAGCCCTTGAGAACAGCATAGATGTGGACGATCTAAACAATATGGTGGTGGATACTGTCCGTACGGTAGGGTCCAAGTTCTTCAAGACCCGCCGTCCCAAGCTAAAGAAACTCTCCGACCACACACTCCTACTCATGGTTCAGAGACGTGAAATGAGGCTCCAGAGTTCAGTAGATGCTAATCGTTATCGGCAGCTTAATAGACAGATATCTAAGTCTTTGACGAGCGACCTTCGCCAATTTAATACGAATCGTATTAAAGAGGCTATCGAGCGGAACAAAGGCTCCAAAGTGTTCGCGAGAGATCTGTCTATTGGGCAAAGCCAGATGACGAAGCTGAAAACTGACGACGGACGCATCATCTCAGCGAAGCCTGAAATCCTTAGGGAGATCGAGAGTTTCTATGGGCAGTTATATTCCACGCAGACACCCGTTGAAAGCAAGGCTAAAGACCCCAGAGCCAAGCTTACCCGACACTATACCCAAGATATCCCGGACGTCAGCATGTACGAGATTAGTATGGCTCTCAAACAGCTGAAAAACAACAAGGCGGCGGGCGACGACGGAATCACTACAGAACTTCTGAGAGCGGGCGGTAAGCCGATACTTAAAGTCCTCCAGAAGCTTTTCAATTCCGTCATCGTCGAGGGCAGAACGCCGAAGACATGGAACATAAGTGAGGTGATTTTGTTCTTTAAAAAGGGTGACAAGTCCCTCTTAAAGAACTATAGACCCATCTCGCTTCTGAGTCATGTCTATAAGCTGTTTTCGAGAGTCCTTACGAACCGTCTCGCTCGCAAATTCGACGACTTCCAACCTCCCGAACAAGCCGGGTTCCGAAAAGGCTTTAGCACCATAGACCACATCCATACGCTGCGGCAGGTCATACAGAAGACCGAGGAGTATAATCTGCCACTTTGCTTGGCGTTCGTGGATTATGAGAAAGCCTTTGATTCGATTGAAACCTGGGCGGTGCTGCAGTCTCTCCAAAGGTGCCAAGTGGACTACAGGTATATCGAGGTGTTGAGGTATTTATACAAAAATGCCACCATGTCGGTCCGAGTACAGAACCAGAGAACAAATCCTATCCAACTGCAGCGAGGTGTGAGACAGGGAGATGTTATTTCTCCGAAACTGTTCACAGCTGCGTTGGAGGATATCTTTAAACTCTTAGACTGGAAAGGACTCGGCATCAACATTAATGGCCAATACCTAACACACCTTCGTTTTGCCGATGATATAGTTCTAATGGCTGAGACGTTGGAGGACCTGAACACAATGCTCGAAGATCTCCGTAGTGCTTCCCAAAGAGTGGGTCTTAAAATGAACATGGATAAGACGAAAATCATGTCGAATGCCCATGTTGTGCCCGCTCCAGTTCATGTTGGGAACACTGCACTTGAAGCTGTTGACCATTATGTATACCTAGGACAGGCAGTCCAGTTAGGTAGGTCCAACTTTGAGAAGGAGATCTCTCGTCGAATCCAACTCGGATGGGCAGCATTCGGGAAGCTCCGAAAAATCTTCGTGTCCGATTTACCTCAGTGTCTCAAGACGAAAGTCTATGACCAGTGTGTGTTGCCAGTGATGACTTACGGCAGTGAAACGTGGTCGCTAACTATGGGTCTCATAAGGAGGCTCAAGGTCACCCAGCGTGCAATGGAGAGAGCCATGCTCGGCATTTCCCTGCGTGATCGAATCAGAAATGAGGAGATCCGCAGGCGAACTAAAGTAACCGACATCGCTCGAAGGATTGCTCAGCTAAAGTGGCAGTGGGCTGGACACATAGCGAGAAGAACCGATGGCCGTTGGGGCGGAAAGGTTCTGGAATGGCGACCGCGCACCGGACGACGCTCCGTGGGTAGGCCCCCGACAAGGTGGACCGACGATCTGGTGAAGATTGCCGGAAGCCACTGGATGTGGGAAGCGCAGGACCGATCGTCGTGGAAATCCTTGGGGGAGGCCTATACCCAGCAGTGGGTGTCGTGCGGCTGATATGATGATGATGATGATGAGAACCACAAATTGTGAAATAAAATGAATGAGTTATCATGATAATTTAATAGCTTCAGTTCAGACCGTGATATATTAATAAATTTATTATCATTATTAATCTGTCTATAGCAATAACTATTTTTTTATTATGATCAAATAAAGAAAGCAAAATTGTAATTATTACTTTGATATTATTATAATTTCAGAACAATGCAATTAAATGGATATCTATCGTTTTGTATGTGTGAATTTGTATGTCACAAATTAGTTTACGACATCGTTCTTAAACAATAGGCATGATATTTTTTTATTTATTTTATGTTACACAAATTACCTCTCTAAAAAAGAAACATTGGTAAAATAATTATTTCGCTAGCATGAAAACTGCCCGAGATATCACAGTTTGAAATGCACACAAATGGACTCACCCAAAAACGCTCCATACTAACGGCTACTCAGTTATGACTTATGACGTCACGCCTGAGTATAGGAAATTTGTTCGGCAGCCATAGTAAATATTGTGTTTATCAAAATGGTTTCTTAGACAAATTTACTATACATTTTACGGACTAATTAAAAGTACCATTTATTGTAATAAATTTTATACTTTTTTTAATGGACTTGTCTTTGGACTTACGTACTTAGACTTGTCCACCCAACTTTGAAGGGTCATAAAACAAATAATATGCAATATACAAAACCAAGAGGTATACAAGCTACTCTCAAAGTTTAATGTGTTTACGATTTTTATTAGTATTTCGTTATTTTATTCATTAGTCATCATCCCAATTCTCATGTATAGATTCAAATATTTTACCCTGATGTTTATTTGGTTGTAATTTGTACTATGATATATGAACGGTTACTGTCGATTATGTTTTATTTATTTCAGAAATATGTGGCATCTAACAAGATGCCAATGCGCTATAGAGGACGCTAGGTGGCGGCAGCAGGCTGAAGGATGTGCTTCGGAAGATTTTTGGATGACTGACTGGTAGAAACGACGCGACGCGACGGTTGCGTTATTGGCTGACAGTAGTTATGGTGGCACGCCACGACGGCAACGGGCTGCGATGCGACAGACTATAGGTTTCAGCTACAACTATCTTCTGGTTGAACTTAGAAATGGAACAGAATTTCTATGAATTGATTTATCAAATATACTATTTAAATCTTATTTAGAACCTGTTAAAGTAGGTAGTTTTAACTTAATTAAATATTATAGGTAACACTGACAATATAAATATATTAGGTAGGTACCTAACCTAAGTAATGCTGCGAACTATGAAGTAAATAAATAAGAATGCATCATAATTTATTGTTGCAACACAAGTTTAGTCATTGTATGATTTACATGTGTAGTTAATTAATGAATAATTTAATAAAATATTGTATATCTGTAAATTTAATACCTTAACAAACTGTAAAGTGGAAACATTTATTTTCTCCTTTTTAATAAGACTCAAGATTGTACCTATATAGCCGTTGAACGTTGTTTATGAAGTGCACAGTTACTATGTAGTAACAAAGCAAAGAAAGAATGTTACTTTTATATTCCCCGTGATAGTAATAATTATTGCTAATTGAATATAATTGAACTTTGTATTAAAATCATTGATAATTTCAGTTGGGTACCAGTCTGTCAAAAATCTGCAATTTGTGATTGAGTTTGTTTACCCTGTCGTTGGCTGCTATATTCTTTTTATTTTTGTATTCATTTAACATCATAATAAAATTCATAATTTAGTAGAATGAACTAATAATAAGTGATACTTACATGAAAGTCATTTATTTGCTTTATTGTGGGTTTCTAAGAATTTATACAATATTACAGGCTTTTATAAATGTCATAGCTTCGGGATCATGGAACATAGATTTATTTCTAGAATACTCCGCAAGGCTATTGAATTGAAATCAATAAATATACTTATTTTAATTGAGGTGATAGTTGGATAATTCCATCCCAGCTAGGGCCCCATTAGTCAAAAGTTATAGCCCCAAACGCACACAGGAGGATCTAATGATACAATAAGTTTTTGTAAATAAATAAATATAAAAGACTGAGGTCAACAACCCTCCAAGTTTTCTTTCGCCATTTCTTTCTTGAAGGGGCCTCCCAATTTTGTGAAATGGTGGTAGATTCAGTAGATTCTCTTTTTAGCATTTATCAATTCACAAAATTAAAATAAAACAATAAATTAAACAATTAAATTTTTTGTATAACATAAGATTTCTGAACGTTTTATAAATATCAAATTAATGCAATATAATTAAACGTACAACCTGCCGAATGTGACGATATTTTGCCGTGCATGAGGACACGCACGACGTCAGGATGGACGAATGTGACGTTTTGTCGTTGAGTAGTAATAAATCCCTTTTATTGTTATGATTTTAAATGAAATTGAAAGGATGCAAGTATCTTCGTTTATTAGCCTGGCAACACCGCCGCTTGGCTCCACCGTTTCCCGCCACATTTTCCCGCCATTTTGTAGTGGAATGAGGAGGTAATGTGGTGGGGATAATCGGCGGAACGGTCAACGAAAGCCAGTTGCAGGCGCACTCACTGTCCAACCGTCGAGAAGAGAAGTAGTTAGGAAATCTGTTAACGTATTGTTGCTATAACCTAGTTAATAATAATCATGGTGTATTCCTGTGAAGAAAGTAAAAGTATTTCACCGTTATTACTGTGTTTTCATTACACTGTATAGTTTCGTCTACTGAGGATTTACTGTGGAGCTGGAGGTTCACTACCTTACTTTCTTCCTACACTACCTACTATTTGAGTTTGGACACTTAGGTAAACTTGCACAAACTTTATTGTATTCTAAAACTTTTATTTATTAGAAGACTATAACCTGTGCTTTAACGCTGCGTATTTTTCCACTAAATCACTTATTTAGTAACTCTGACAGGTCCGGTGGACAACCAAGTTTGTCATTTGGTGTAAGTACATTGCTGCTACAGTAAAATGGGTACGTATCAGAATGTCTAAATTTTTAAATTTGAGATTTTTGCATTTACAATGCTATTTTTAAACAATACTAAATAATATACTAGAAAAAATACGACTCGCACCAGATCAGTACTCAGACGGGAATCGAACCCGCGACCTTTGGATATCCGGTCCAATGCTCTGACCGCTGAGCTACCGAGTCACTAGTGACATCGTCGAATTTTTCCTAGTATATCCTAAACTCTTACGCTGTAAGCCAGCGTTATTTCATCAATGTGAGGAATTACCTCGACATTCAATTGAAATATCTTTCCAGATATTTTAACAATTGATTAAGATGAAATCGCTATATAATTTTTAAATTTGAGATTTTTGCATTTACAATGCTATTTTTAAACAATACTAAATAATATACTAGAAAAAATACGACTCGCACCAGATCAATACTCAGACGGGAATCGAACCCGCGACCTTTGGATATCCGGTCCAATGCTCTGACCGCTGAGCTACCGAGTCACTAGTGACATCGTCGAATTTTTCCTAGTATATCCTAAACTCTTACGCTGTAAGCCAGCGTTATTTCATCAATGTGAGGAATTACCTCGACATTCAATTGAAATATCTTTCCAGATATTTTAACAATTGATTAAGATGAAATCGCTATATAATTTTTAAATTTGAGATTTTTGCATTTACAATGCTATTTTTAAACAATACTAAATAATATACTAGAAAAAATACGACTCGCACCAGATCAATACTCAGACGGGAATCGAACCCGCGACCTTTGGATATCCGGTCCAATGCTCTGACCGCTGAGCTACCGAGTCACTAGTGACATCGTCGAATTTTTCCTAGTATATCCTAAACTCTTACGCTGTAAGCCAGCGTTATTTCATCAATGTGAGGAATTACCTCGACATTCAATTGAAATATCTTTCCAGATATTTTAACAATTGATTAAGATGAAATCGCTATATAATTTTTAAATTTGAGATTTTTGCATTTACAATGCTATTTTTAAACAATACTAAATAATATACTAGAAAAAATACGACTCGCACCAGATCAATACTCAGACGGGAATCGAACCCGCGACCTTTGGATATCCGGTTCAATGCTCTGACCGCTGAGCTACCGAGTCACTAGTGACATCGTCGAATTTTTCCTAGTATATCCTAAACTCTTACGCTGTAAGCCAGCGTTATTTCATCAATGTGAGGAATTACCTCGACATTCATTCCCGTCTGAGTATTGATCTGGTGCGAGTCGTATTTTTTCTAGTATATTATTTAGTATTGTTTAGAATGTCTAAAG
Source organism: Agriphila geniculea (assembly GCA_943789525.1). Classification (NCBI taxonomy): domain Eukaryota; kingdom Metazoa; phylum Arthropoda; class Insecta; order Lepidoptera; family Crambidae; genus Agriphila; species Agriphila geniculea. The sequence goes on along the minus strand of OX038882.1, from coordinate 11,671,872 downwards.
TTAGAATGTCTAAACTTAAAATGGCAAAGTTCAAAATGTCAAAAATTTAAATGTCTAACGATTAAAATTTCGAAAGTTCAAAATGTCAAAAACGAAAATGTCAAATGGTCATTATTATAGTCCTAAATAAAAATGTCTAAGTTCAAATGATCAAAACTTAAAATGTCTAATAGTCCATATACATATAAATAATGACGTATAGAATTTACTTTTCTTTCATTTAGGCACTAGCCTTTCTTTCATTTAGGTACCTTATTAATTAGGTTAAATAATTGCGTATTAACCTCTGTGCCTCCACCGCACATCACCATAGCCGCGCCGCTCCCTGATTCGGTAGCCGGTGCCAGTCACTGATTCAGTAGCTGGCGAACAAAATCCACCAATTGAGTTTGAAATAGATTTTTTCTGGCTGAGTTCATGTCAATGTCTGAGGCTGCGCTCCTCGCACCTATCTCGTGACCTATGGTCTACGGTTTCTAAGTCCCAGTAGACTAGTTTAGACTCATTTCCGGCAGCTAAATTTGGTATAAAACATTTCAGACGAAGCCCAAAGACACCTCCACATACTCAATTAATCTCAAAGAAGGCGATTTCTTTTAAAATCCAACCCAATTTAAATAAATCATTGTGAACTTAGACTTAATGACCATTGATATTTGAACTCGTCAAGTATTTGATACGTTTGATACTTTGAATTTTGCTATTTTGAAGTTAGACATAATGAGTTTTGACATTTTAACCCATTTGAATTTTAATTTTTGACATTTTGAACTTTGCCATTTTAAGTTTAGACAATCTAACTTTAGACATTCTGATACGTACCCAGTAAAATTCAATGTGACGACTCTCACAAAAAAAGCAATATACTTCCACCATTATGTCAAATTCGGTTCTCCATCGAAGCTGTCAGAGTTACAAAATAGGCCTTCAGTCAGTTTTATTTATTCTTATACCTACAGATTGCCATTGCGATTGATAAAAATCCATAATCCCAGGAAATCGTACTGTATTTCATAATAATTTCAATGGAATAGGTGAATATGGGCATCGTGAGCAAGTAAAAAGAGCTGATGAATACCTATACTTTTAAAGTAACGACAACACTGAAAATATTGTTTTTTTGCATAAGACTAACTGAGATAATCGCTGACTTAGAGCGAAAAAAAGTCGTTACTAGACGAAAAAAATCAACGAATCTTTTGTTAGCTCAACGGCCATAGCAGTCGGTTGTTAAACAAAAAATAATTCTCTCCTGATTGATTGAGACGAGTTGTTTTTTTGAGTTGATTTTGATGTAAAAAAAAACGAAAGAAAAAGTAAAACCTTTTAAGTCGGTTAAAATATGTTTTGCTGTGCTGATTTTTTAATACCTAGATTAAGCTTTATCTGTCAGCGTATTATACCGCCAAATTGAAAGTGTTTGTCATTCATTTGACTGTCACATTTTATGAATTACATTTATTATATTTGGTTAATATTTAAACTGACTGATATCTGTTAACTGAGGACTGAAAAATCAGCCCTTGTTTATTATAAAGATGATTTTACCCTCCCCAATTTTTTATTCAGTGATAGTTTAGTTTCACACTTCGGTGAAACCTGAAAACCTTTAGGACTGTACGTAATTTGTTTGCGTACAACCCTATCTCTGTGGCCCTCTATACGTAAAACCTAAGGTCGTGGTTGTTAGTTTAGTGTTAGCGGAACAAATAATATTATTATTTGTTATTATTTTGAACAAATTACCAATCCAAATTATGATGTCAATTCTCTAAAAGGGAACCATAGGTATTTAAGTACGATTTAAAGTATTTCACTTTATATTATATTGAATGAAATACATAAAGAATAGATTAAATAGTTCGAGTTAAAAATATTCTTGTGTAAGTATTATAATATATATCTTTCTTCAAAACGGTAGGTAGGTAGGTATGTGAAAATTGAACATATTATTTCATTATTAAATTTGAATCTTGTTTGTTTTTTTTTTTAATAAAACCGGTCAAAAGCGAGAGATAGTGGAACTAATGTTTTTAGAAATTTAATAATTTCTACTTAATAACTAACTTTTTTAGAAATTTAATAATTTCTAAAAAGTGTGCTATATTGAGACATCATTTTATTTTTTTTGTAATCTTTCTATAAACTGCTATCACATAGAATTATTTCAGAATTTTCTCTTTGCAAACTTCGAAGATGGGGGGGGGGGGGGAACGGTATGTTTTGTACATTTTTGATCATAAGTCGAAAACTATGCGGCCTAAAACAAAAAGAAAAATGATTGAAAGCGTGCAAACGGCGCTCTTTCATATGATAGCCTACATGCCCTAGTAGCCCCACTTCAAATTTTTAAGACCCCTTTTCAGTCCCTGTTGTAAAAAAGATATTTATTTTTTTATTTATTTCTTATTTTCAAAATAGTTTGGGCAAAGGTCATCTTAAATTATTCCAGATTTCAAGTTGATACCATTAGTAGTTCTCGAGATATCCAGCTGTGACAGACAGACAGACAGACTGAGTCACACCGTAAGGGTTCCTTTTTTACCATCTTAGTACGGAACCCTAAAAATACCATCGATTTATCGATGGTCAATATTTTTTTTATGACGGCTAACGAAACTCACGGCAACATTAAGTCACCGATTTTCAATCGTTTTATTACCACTTTATTGTAAATATTTATGGCGTCATAAATACTTCATCAAATTCGTCTACAATAATGTGAAAGTAAGTCCACTTTAGTAGTTTAAGCCGAACAAAAACGTCGATATGTACTGAATTTAAAGTCTAAATCTTAACTAAATATTGTGTATAGTACTAAGTATTATAGGTATAGTAATTTCGAGAAAAGTGAAAGGGGTAAGTTTAATAATTATATTAAACTTTATTTAACCGCCCTTTATGGAGTGGTTCGCCCACCCGTGTAAAAAGCAGGGGTCCCGGGTTCTTCCCAGGGAGGGTACAATTTGTACTCGCTTTGGTTTGTAGTAGGGTTTATTTCAAGTCCGCCTGGCTAGCTACCACCAAGTCTGACGCCATAACAACAATTTAAAAATTGTTGTGTTCCGGCAGTAAGAGGTAAGATAGCCAGTTCCTCAGTGATGAGGATTCCGGGTGTAGTGCGCTTCCACCTAAGGCCTTATCGTCACTAAACATCAGGTGAGATGAAGGCCAAGCACTATCCCGATTTGCATAAAAAAAATAACTTTCTTTATGCAAATCGGGTTTTTTTCACTAAATTGTATTAGGTCCACGTGGGTTATGCTTTGGCCTATCCTCCTTATTCATTCATTCAAGAGGAAGGGACATTAAAAAGGTTGATGATAAATGATAAAAACCGGCCAAGTGCGTGTCGGGTCACGCGCCATAGGGTTCCGTAGTTACCTTATACCATACCATATTTAATACCACCTATCATTTTTCGTCTGCAAAAATAACTTTGTTTTTCACAGTGTTGGTATGAATGACAAAGTTATATTTGCGGTTTTGGAAAATGTGCTATATCTCGAAAACTAATTACTACATCTCGTTCAAACCAATTTTGGTTGAAAGTGTTTATTAAGATCTACAGCTTATATATTTTTTTTTATTTTTCACTTTCTTATTTCAAAAGTTAAAGGGGGGGGGGGGGGGGACACACATTTTACCACTTTGGCGGTGAATATCTTTCAAACGGTTGACTTTGAGAAAAAGTTGTCTTAAGAACCTTAATGTCATTTTTAAAGACCTATCTATATACACCCAACACGTGCTGGTTTGAAGAAAATTTTTTTTTTCAGTTTCAGTTCCATGTATGGAGAGCCCCCCCTTAATCTTTTATTTTTCTTATTTTTGTATTAAATTCGTTAAGCGGTTAACAGAATACATCTACCTACCAAGTTTCAACTGTGTAGTCTTAATACTTTCGGAATAAAGTGGCTGTGACATACGGACAGACAGACAGACAGACAGACAGACAGACAGACAGACAGACAGACATGACGAATCTATAAGGGTTCCGTTTTTTGCCATTTAGGCTACGGAACCCTAAAAATGAACTCTATGTTGTTGGATTTGTCGGTTTATAATGTATTTAAAATTATTAGTAAAAAGGAAAGTGGAAGGAATTTTCAACGTAAAAGTTATTTTTATGAAAAGCTTTTATCCGTTTGTCATTAGGCTTTCCGCTAGACCTTTTACAGTACCTAACACTATAGTCGACAAATCTTTCCAAGCGACAAATAGACGATTGTAATTCAGTAGGGCATTAATCTTTTTTAGTAGTTATTATCCCAAATGTTATTTCGTATGCCCCTTATTGCATACTTTACGTGAATCTTTAAGCCAACAGTAGGGCCATTTGAAACGAGTTCCGTACTTTAAACCTGAAATTTAAGGATTTGTCACACTGGATGCGTTCTGCGCTCTGGTCAACTCATACATAGGGTGAACGCAATATTTGAGTTGACCGGACCGCAGAACACAGAACACATCGAGTGTTACAAATCCATTAAATCGGCTTCTTCTACCTTGGGTCATAATAACACTCACTCCATATCTCAAATTGTGCTCTTATAATTTCGCCACCCGCTTTATTCACCACAGCGACCTCGAAAGCGTACTCGACCGCGACGTCTCAAAATAAAGGGATTCGAAGGTCGCCCTTGTGCAGGTACCTACGTGTATTTTGGAATAATAAACTGAGGCCTGCGGTAGAAGTGGCATTGTGGATCGATGAAACTCAAAAGGCCAGTGAGTCGAAACGGACGGTTGTGTTTTGTTTGATGATAAATTAAATGGATAGAGACAACTTTTTCGTTGAATTAAATCCTTTAAACAGTTGCTTGCTAATAATGGTGGCGTGGCATAAGTAACATATACACAGAACACTAATACATATAAATAATACAGGAGAGGGCGGAGAACAAGAAAGGAGAAGATTTATACCAGGTCACAGGCCTATTTAGGGTCACAAACAAAGATTAAGTAACATATACACAGAACACTAACACTAATATAAATAATACAGGAGAGGGCGGAGAACAAGAAAAGAGAAGATTTATACCAGGTCACAGTCACAGGCCTATTTAGGGTCACAAACAAAGATTAAGTAACATATACACAGAACACTAATACTAATATAAATAATACAGGAGAGGGCGGAGAACAAGAAAGGAGAAGATTTATACCAGGTCACAGGCCTATTTAGGGTCACAAACAAAGATTAAGTAACATATACACAGAACACTAACACTAATATAAATAATACAGGAGAGGGCGGAGAACAAGAAAGGAGAAGATTTATACCAGGTCACAGTCACAGGCCTATTTAGGGTCACAAACAAAGAAATCTTTGGTCACAAATTGAACAGCTCCTTTTTAGTACTAAGCTTTGGTAAGCTTTATGATTGGAAATTAGTAATTAACAAATATTTTAGTTGCTGACAAAATGGAGCTAAACAATACCATCAAGTTCAAACCAATTTTTATTATTGCTATACAATACGTTGTATATAAGCTGTTGTTTCAGAAGTCAGCAACGCATATGCATTACATATCTATATTTATAACTAGCTGACCCGACAGACGTTATCCTGTCTTAGTTATGATCATACCCCGTTATCGCGGGTGCACGAATGATTGAAGCCAAAGACAAAGTACGAAAGAAGGTCGATTTTTGGTTAATTTGATAATTCTGCCTAATCCCATTCAACCTCTAAGAGAATATATCTGTAATACATATTTATATGAAATTCTAATTCAAGTGACGGCTTTATGCAAATACGGAAGGGTTGTCACAAATTTAAAATTTGGACGGTGGACTTTTACGTCCTCCGGGTACATATTGGCATTAAAATAATGAATTAGGGGTGGCATATTTTTAAATAAAGGTTTTTCAAACGGTTTTCTTTATACGCTGCCACCTGCCGATGTTGCCGCACTCGCTCGTAGTTTCACGAATCTTACTCGATTGCCACAGTCACACGCATGGTTCGGAAACCAGGTTAATATCGTAAAAAATTCAAGATGGCGGCCAACTTTTTTGTTTTTGGGCCGACTTCGATTAAACTCGGTTTGGGGCACTATTTTGACAAGAAAACAGCAACGCAATGTTAAAAATATCAAAAATCCAAGATGGCGACCAACTTTATTGTTTGGGGGCCGATTTCGATGAAACTCGGTTTTTGGTTTTATTTTGACAAGAAAACAGCAGCGCAATGTTAAAAATGACAAAAACCCAAGATGGCGGCCAACTTTTTTGTTGTGGGACGATTTCGATGAAACTCGGTTCATTGTACTATTTTGAAAAAAATACAGCAACGCAATGTTAAAAATATGAAAATATGAAAACTACAAGTTGGCGGCCAACTTCCTTGTTTGTGGGTCGATTTCGATGAAACTCGGTTTTTGGTACTATTTTGACAAGAAAACAGTAACGCAATGTTAAAAAAAAAAAAAATTCAAGATTGTGGCCATATTTTTTTATTTTTGGGTCGATTTCGATGAAACTCGGTTTTCGGTACTATTATTACAAGAAAACAGCAATGCAATATTAAAAATATGAAAAAAATCCAAATAACGGGTAACATTTTTTTTGAGGGCCGATTTCAATGAAACTCGGTTTTTTGGTACTATTTTGACAAGAACATAACAATGCGATGTGGAAAAATTTTAAAAATTACAACGCATTATTGAAAATATTAAAAATCCACGATGGTGGCCAACTTTGTTGTTTGTGGCCCAATTTCGATGAAACTCGGTTTTTACTACTATTTTGACAAGAAAACAGCAACGCAATGTAAACAATGATAACACGTCAAGATGGCTGCTAACTTTGTTGCCAAATGTGGTCCGATCGGTAGGACAAAGGCAGTCGGACCACGTGGCCAGAGGGAGCTTTTGGGTTGATTTGATTTTGTAACTCGGTTGAAAAAAAGAACAAATAATGAATTTGGCCGGCATTTTTATTTTTACATTGTTTTGCTCTTTTCTTTTCAAAATAGTACCAAAAACCGAGTTTCATTAAAATTGGCCCACAAACAAAAAAGTTGGCCGCCATCTTGGATTTTTTAATATTTTCAACATTGGGTTTTTATTTTCTTGTCAAAATAGTAACAAAAACCGAGTTTCATCGAAATCAGCCCACAAACAAAAAAGATGGCCGCCATCTTGGATTTTTTTATAATTTTAACTTTGCTTTGCTATTCTCTTGTCAAAATAGTACCAAAAACCTACTCTCATTGAAATCGGCCCACAAACAAAAAAGTTGGCCGCAATCTTGGATTTTTTATATTTTCAACATTGGGTTGTTCTTTTTTGGCAAAATAGTACCAAAAACCAAATTTCATCGAAATCGGCCCACAAACAAAAAACTTGGCCGCCATCTTGGATTTTTTAATATATTCAACATTGCGTTGTTGTTTTCTTGTCAAAATAGTACCAAAAACCGAGTTTCATCGAAATTGGCCCACAAACAAAAATGTTGGCCGCCCGCCGTCTTGGATGTTTGCATATTTTCAACATTGCGTTGTTATTATCTAAAATTTTATAATATGCAGTTGTTTTTTGAGTAGCAAAAACGTAGGCAGTAGGTAAATAGGTGGACCTAAAGGTCTTTCGCTTCTGTTTTTTTAGTCTGTGTATCGTTCGTGCACCCGCGATAACGGGGTATGGTTATGATTTATGAATATTGAATTCGAATTTTAAACGACATTCAGTTTTTGCAGCCCGCATTCTGTCAATTCTATGTCAAACGTCATAAGGTTACATTAAAAAAGTTTATAGTCCAAATTAAATTTTATATGTTGGTTAAGTATTCTTAAATTTCTTCCATAAGAACCTTCTCCTGATAATAACAAACACAACAAAAAAAGAATTAGCGAAATCGGTTCTCCTGATCTCGAGATTTGAGCTTAGCAAATAGAAATAGAAATAGAAATAGAAATAATTTTATTTGCTTTTGATTGGGGTACATTTATAGGTCTTAATTAATAACATCTCCTCCCATTCAGCCAACAATAGCAGCATGCAAATTTATTATATATTATAGATAATAATTATTAAAATGATTCTATATTTCAACAAGTCACACAAAAAAAAAACAATAAAAACAATAATGGCAATCACAAATACAAAGGCCAAAGAGAATACTATCACTACGTGACAGAGGCTTTATGATTCTATTCCCCTCGCCATAAAAAAGTTTACAAATGTCAAATTAAATTGTCTATGATAAATGTCAATGTATTATTTTACTCTTTGGTCAATGTCAATGTCACTATAATCTAAACATGTCATGGAAAAATGGCGTGGCTGCCATTTTGGAAAGCGAATGAAAAGTTTTGAAAAGAAAAGTTTTGTCAAGATGTCAATTCTGAATTATTAGATTAATACGTTATGTCAAGTGAGATAAAATAAAATAAAAATATAAAACACCCAGGCTATACAATTGCGCAGTAAGTACATACTTTTCTAATATAAAATAACCTACTACTTACAATTACAAGAAAAAATTACCTTATAGTACATGATTCGCAATGTTTGTGGTTCAAATATTCTTTCACTGAATAAAAGACATGTGCGGTAAGCCATTTAAATAAATTACTTAAGAATTGTTTAATGTTAAGTTCTTTCATTCTTTCAGGCAGGTGATTGAATATTACTATGCACATCCAGAAGCAATTCTTTTTCAAGTGACTACTTCTTGGAAAGAAGTCTGGCACCAATCTACTTCCATTTCTTGTGTTACGTGGATACACATCTTTTGCCTGTTTGAAGTAGTGGCTGTTTTTCTTGACGAATTTTGAGATTTCAAAGATATACATGCACGGAAGAGGTAAGATATTCAATGACTTGAATAGCGGTGCACATGGTTCATCTGGTGCAGTCCCACAGATTGCCCTTATGCATTTTTTTTGTGCAATGAATGCTTTATTCACATCAGTACTGTTTCCCCAAATGATCAGGCCGTATCGTAGGATGGACTCGACATAGGCAAAGTATGCTGTGAGTGCTGCACTTATTGAAGCTACTTTGGTCAATTTATACAATGCAAAAGCAAACCTATTTATCCTATTACATATTTGTTCAATTTGCTGCTTCCAGTCCAACCTATGATCCACCTCTATACCTAAAAACTTTGTTACATTTGTACCGTTGAGTCTCCTTCCCTGATAATTTATGTTTAATGTTTGGTGCAGTATTTTGTTGAAGTTAATAAAATAAGTTTTTTCAATATTAATTACTAAGTTATTGCATTGTAGCCAGTTTATTATTAAATTCATAGTGTTATTGATATCATTAATATGTTCATTCAATTCAAGACATTCAGCGATTCATTTTTAGGGTTCCGTAGCCTAAATGGCAAAAAACGGAACCCTTATAGATTCGTTATGTCTGTCTGTCTGTCCGTATGTCACAGCCACTATTCCGAAAGTATTAAGAGTACACATTTGAAACTTGGTAGGTAGGTGTATTCTGTTAACCGCTTAACGATTTTAATACAAAATAAAAAAAATGGAAGTTTAGGGGAGGCTCCCCATACATGGAACTGATACTGAAAAATTTTTTTTTCTTCAAACAAATACGTGCGGGGTGATAATAGGTCTTCAAAAATGACATTGAGGTTTTTAAGACAATTTTTTCTCAAAGTCAACCGTTTAAAAGATATACACCGCCAAAGTGGTAAAATGTGTGTCCCCCCCCTTTAACTTTTGAAATAAGAGAGTGAAAAATAAAAAAAAAATGTGTTGTAGATCTTAATAAACACTCAACGAAAATTGGTTTGAATGACATACATTTTGTAGTTTTTGAGTAATAGCACATTTTCTAAAACCGCAAATATAACTTTGTCATTCGTACCAAAACTGTGAAAAACAAAGTTATTTTTGCAGACGAAAAATGATAGTGGTATTAAATATGGTATGGTATAAGGTAACTACGGAACCCTACGGCGTGTGGCCCGACACGCACTTGGGCGGTTTTTATATTATAGATCAATCAATTTTATTTCTACCCGTTTGTGGAAAAAAAAAACAAAACCAATTTGATGTGAGAGAAAATTAAGAACTACAAATTTTCACTGTTAGTTAAGTCCACCTATCCACAGGTAAATATATTTTTATCAGCATTGACTATGTACTAAACTGATATTTTATAAAACAAAGATTAGCCTTAGATGTTGGATAGCTGTGATTAGATACGTCATATTACCACATGATTTGGAAGTTTGATATGTAATTAGGTACTAAGAAAATTAAATTGCTGTTAAAAAAATATTTTATAAACACTTTTTACTTTAGGAATCACGTGTGATAATTATACACGGTTAATTTTTAACTATATCTGAAAATAAAATGGGGATTTCAGACCACAAAAATGAAAAACTTTTACTATGGGGCCAACCACGAAATCGCCAAAAAAAGTCAGCTGTTCCATAGAAAAGTACAACATCGACTCGACTATAATGTATGGAACAGCTGATTTTTTTTCGCGATTTCGTGGTTGGCATCATAGTAAAATTTGTTCATGGTCTGAAAACCCCATTTCATTATTAGATATACTTAAAAATTTACCGTGTATATTGTATTCGGTCAAACGGGTTGATTTATTTACTGATATTCACATTAGTACATAAACGGCACTGACCATTAATCAAGATTATGATCAATAGTGTTTCATCATTTATTTTTATAGTTGACAGTAACTTTTAAATTCCAAAAGAATTACGCATCGATATTAAACTCAAAGCGGAAATAAAGTATTAACTTTATTATATCGATTGTGATTAATTGCGATAAACTTTAAAGTATTTTAAACAACAAATTATTGTGACAATGTGCGATCATATTGAAATAAAAAAATGCAGGAAACAGATAAAACTGCTACATTATGAACCGTCATATAATCACTAACCAGTAATTTGATAGGAAATGTTATGACACCAAAATCATTCAAAAGTAAGGTAGTCAATACAGAGCGTTCTCGTTTTAGCGAATGAAGTCTCTGCCCCTCTAGCATGACCAACGAAACGCGATGTGATTATAGCGATTTATCAGGTATAATTGTCAAATGACAATGGATTTTGACAGTTGAGGGTCGATAAAACGTTGCATCACGCGATATATATCGTGTTTCGGTGATCATGCTAGGGGGGCTGAGCGGCGGAAAAAGATAGACCTAAGAAAATGCGAAGGCGCAGTCCAATATAGATTGTTTGTACCGAAGATAACTTTACCTTATTTTTATAAAAAAATACAAACATACATTGTGAAACAATTTTTTTCAAGCCTGGTTTGTTTTCTCCTAAAAACCTGAGTGAAACACATTTAAGTATTGGCGTTTCATCGAATCCTTCAAGTGCCTTTTGTGTTCAAGTTTTACTGCTGGCATTTTCAGTCATCAACTTGTAGATGCACTTAATAACACTCAAATGTCACGGCTAGGTCATCGTTAAAGGTCTCCTTGACTTTTAGCTCAAGCAAAAATACAATAGTACTAGTATCCATTATATTTTTTTCATTCTACTATCCTGCGACACAATAGAAAACAATATGGTTTCAGACTGAGCAAAAGTATTTATTTTTTAAAAGCGTTGAAAATAAGCCACCAGTCAAGCAGTTTACAAAGGCGAAGAGATTAATACATATACTTTTTAAAGTTTTTCTTTGTTTTTAACCTACTGAAAAAATTAAGGATTTTTCTACGTTCCACTGCATACATCGTATTACAAATGGTAGATAGCGATCATAATGAATGAACTCAAAACGGGAAAACCGTTTCTTTGGACCATCAAAAGGACCAACTCCGAAATCACGAAAAATAATCAGCTGTTTCATACATTTTGATATTTTCATTATTAATTTCCCTATCTCTATCCTATAGACCCTATCTACCATAGGGGTTTTTTTGTAACACGTTGTATATTGACCTTTTTCAATTTCTTCATTATTCGTTGTAATGCGCCATTTTATCACCTTTAATACTTTGATGAAGGCAGATTTAAGATTTATTAATTATATTAGAATTTTTTAAATATCATTGGATGAAGACATTTCCTGAACATATTCTACTTCCGAACCATAGACATAGAAAAATTTCGCTACGCTCAAGTAGACGGACAATGGTGCGAGTGAGAAACCGATTCTTACGGCTTATGCGATGTGCGAGAAAGAGTTAAAAGAAAATGACAGCAGAATCTAGTTTGACTTCATTTATCGTCTGTTATCATCTTGGTGAAAAGCGTCCACACGATTATTTTGTAATTTTGACTGCGATCTGATCGGTTAGGCTCATAAAGCTATATAAATCAATAATGGTGTCGTGTTCTGTACTGAATTGTAATGTTATTTACGACAACAACCCAAATAAACACTCATTTCACAGGTAAATAAGATTGTACAAGTACCATTTTCATATTTCATATTTTAGTTGAATATGTTCCTAAATACACTAAGTAATACACTAATATCATGCTATTAACCACCTATTTTCTAAATAAAGGCTGATTTCTAAACATTATGTGTTAGATAAAAAGATATTATGTCCGTGAACTTGAGAAAATATGGCGTAGAGATTGATCAAAAATTATTATATTATCGATACTCATGTCGATGATTTCCAATATAAACTTATTTGTCTTTGTGAACACTGATAGCTTTATCTAAAGCTGCTTTTAACCGACAGTTTTCAAATGGTAAATTATACCTACTTAAGTACTAATTTAACAATATTTCCAGGTTTCCTGTAAATCCAGTGATGAAGTTACTGAATAAATGTCATAAATAGAATAGGCTGGGAGCCTCAAGGAGACTTATAAGAAATTATTTGAATAAAATTGTTCATAATCTTGTTTGTGTTTTATTTATTAGAGCAATAATACATTATGGTTATCGACAATCTAAAATGGACTTCAGGGCATCCCTAAAGTTCACGCACACGTTTACAAATTTTCACACACTGGCTCATGTCACTTTTGGTGTCGCAGCCAAGCGAACTCTGTTCCTCTATTCCAGTGGAATATTAACTTTATGTTGCAAATACGGCAAATACTAGAGTGAACAGAGCAACACAAAATTGGCCAATCATAGGGCCGCATTAAATGCAGTGCCATCACTTATCAAGCCTGGCGCAACTAGGAACAAAAAAATCATTGTATGGAGTTTAGTCTAAAAATAATGGCGGATATTGCCGTCTCATTCTCTCTGTTTTCCATCCTACTTCAACTCACAGTTGTCATAGTTGACATATTTCAAGATTATTTCTGTTCGTTTTGGAATTAAATTAATTAAATTTAAGTGGTTTAATTCGTGTAAAATTGAATTTATTGAAACGTACGAGTTTTTTTAATCATTGTTACCAAGAACACATTATAAAACTTGTGTAATTTGTGGTGTTCGTGCCTATCGTAACATAAATGAGAAAAGGAAGTTTATGGGTAGATTTTCTTTGGATCCTGACCGGTAAGCAATAAATCATATAATATTTTGTCCCGTGTACCACAGCATGTTACATGCAAGCACAATTTTATGCTAAATTTGTGATAAATGTTTTGTTTATTATAACACTAGTGCTGCTCCTGGTAACTATCGATAACTAGGTACTTACAATATTTTTCAGTTGCAGACAATGGTTTGAAATAATAGGCAATGAGGACCTAGCATATATTCCTAATAAGAAATTATGCAAAATAAAATTTTCATAATTCATATGTGCTGCCGACTGTACCAAAAAACATTTTTGACTAACTTATTATATTAGCAGTTTATACAAATTAGTTTATCCCAAAATTTTTGTTATTGTTTCAGATGTCACAGTTAGTCCCTGAAAAAAGAAACTTCTTGCAAAAAATAATAAAATACAAAAAAGACTCTTCAGAAAAAGTTAAAATCTTGGACTCCATTGAGTCATCAGTATTAAAAACATTATTACTTCTACGGCCAAAAATCAAAAAGAAAACAAGAGGTTAAGCGGGGAAAAATATTTTATTTTTTAATTTTCATATCAATAAATGTATTATTTTGATGAAAAGTTTTGTTTTATTTTTTGTATTTTTATCGATAAATCAGAGAGGTAGGTATCACAGAGTACCACACATAATTATCGATAAACACTGGAAACGCGGCGTGCAGCACTATTCAGTTCGCTATGTTGGTACACTGTTATTTGACGCAATTTTGACTTTTGTGCTGGAAAGGTGAAAAAAAAAAAAAAAATTGAAAAAATATATTTAATTCAGCAAAAGGCTTACAAACTAAACTAAACATGTTTTATACAAGATTAAGACACTTTTGCAGACAAAGCTTAAATACTAACACGAGATATCTTACGGTTCCTCACTAGGCAAGCCTGTATCGAGGTAACCTTTAGTCGATTTGGTTCATGAAATTTTGCCAAGATATACGACTACAATATTTAAATAGATATAACATAAAATAAAATTATATAGGCATACATATAAAACATATAAAATAATATATATAGAATCGTTTTAATACAGTATTAGCTATATAAGTACATGCATATTAAGTTATTAATACAAGTAAATTTTCAGTATCGTCGTATGTCAGTGCAGTAAGCCACTTATAAATGATACATTTCGCTTCCGCTGTTTTCTTATTTTTAATATCGCAGTATTTAGCTACTTTATTATAGACGCGCAATTTTACAAAAGAACCAAAGCGTCGAGCGAAACTAGTCTTAACGCATGGAAGTTTAATACTGTATACTCTTTGATTCAGAATGTTTTCATAGTCAGGGGAAGATAATAATGATTAATGGCACTAGATTTAGACTAAATTGATTTCATTTTGCCACTACTAAGTCCCGTCTCTTAAAACGTAGTGCTTATTTCCTCTGTGGAGGGTCCTAAGTATTATTGAGATTGAATGGCTTGCCATATTGAACACTGTGAGAAATGCCTCACTTAGCACAGGGTTGATTATTTACTAAGACAATTATTGTTTATTAATCGCTTTGTGGCTTTGAAACTCAACAAAGATGGGAAAAAACAAAATAACAACATATCGTCCCCGTTGTGTCAAAATTAAATAACTAACAAAACCAAAGTTTCGAGATATTCATGTTTTTCTGTTTTTTTCGTTAAAAATGCCGATAACTTTTTGGGGTCAAGAAAATTTAGTGTCGGTCTTTTGATATGTTATACAACAGACTTATCTTTATTTATTAAATATTTTGCAAAGATGTTACTTTGTGTTATTTTATATTAAAAAATAAAAAAGTTATTATTTAGTTTTGCCACAAACGTATTTTACAACCAAGTTGCAGTTATAATGCTTTTGTATGTCACTTAGTAAGTTTTGCCACAACCAAGAAATTAAGTTTAATAATAGTAGAATGTACTTGTTTAATAAATGTTTATTTAACGCAAATAAAACTTACAAACAAACAAAGTATGGTTTCCACATAATTAAAATTTAAATTTAAATAAATAGCTTTATTTTATATTTACTAGTTATATTTATATTTATTTATTATTTACTAACTATATAAATAGCTTTATTTAAATCGGCCCTCAGTCCCCGGCAGCCTCGCCATTCCTAGCTACAGTAGCGGCTATGTTAACGGCGGGGCAGGGGGTGCTAAGAATCCTCAGGTGCGGCTTGGCTACCACCAATCACGAAAACTGCACCTGGCAACCTATAACCCGCGCACACTGAGGACCGACACGAAGTTAGTCGAGTTGGAAGAAGTTATAAGCAAAAAGCAAGTTACACTGGGACGTATTTAGGTTATCTGAAGTCCGAAGAGAGGAAGAGGACTCGATAATCCTCAATTCCGGTAAATTCCTATACTACCGGGAGGGCGACCAACAGTCCCTAGGTGGTGACGGGTTCATCATCCACAAGTCCCTTGTCAACAACGTAATTACCATCGGAAGTATGTCGACCAGGGTGGCGTACCTAATACTCTGAATATCCAAACGGTATTCGTTGAATGTCATACAGGTTTACGCACCGACCTCGACGCACCAAGATGACGAAGTGGAGGATATGTATGAGGAGATCTCTAAAGTCATGCATAGCTACAAAACCCACTACACTGTTATGATGGGGGACTTTAATGCAAAGTTGGGGAAACGATGTGGTGATGAGCTGAGAGTGGGGCAATATGGAGTTGGGCAACGTAATGCCAGAGGCCAGATGCTGGCCAACTTTATGGAGAAGGAGAACCTCTTTATGATGAACTCTTTCTTCAGAAACCTGGAAAGCTAGAAGTGGACCTGGGTCAGTCCGGACTGTATGGTCAGAAAGGAGATAGATTTTATCATGTCGACGAAAAAGCAAATATTCAATTATGTCACTGTGATCAACGCCGTCAAGATGGGAAGCGATTACCGATTGTAGCGTGGCACATTGAATATCAGCATAAAGCTGGAAACATTTCGACTGATAAAATTAACACTCCGACCATTGCCGACCCATATTCAAAACCCCGCGAGCTTTCAACTCGAACTCTAAAACCGTTTCGAAGCCCTTGAGAACAACATAGATGTGAACGATCTAAACAACATGATGGTGCATACTGTCCGTACGGTAGGGTACAAGTTTGTTAAGACCCGCCTTCCCAAGCTAAATCAATCTCCGACCACACACTCCTACTCATGGATCAGAGACGTGAAATAAGGCTCGTGAGTTCAGCGGATGCTCATCGTTATCGGCAGCTTAATAAACAGATATCTAAGTCTTTGACGAGCGACCTTCGCCAATTTAATACGAATCGTATTAAAGAGGCCATCGAGCGGAATAAAAGCTTCAAAGTGTTCGCGAGAGATCTGTCTATTGGGCAAAGCCAGATGACGAAGCTGAAAACTGACGACGGACACACCATCTCATCAAAGCCTGAAGTCCTGAGGGAGATCGAGAGTTTCTATAGGCAGTTATATTCCACGCAGACACCTGTTGAAAGCAAGGCTAAAGATCCCAGCGCCAAGCTTACCTGATACTATACCCAAGATATCGCGGATAAGCCTGTACGAGATTAGTATGGCTCTCAAACAGCTGAAAAACAACAAGGCGGCGGGTGACGACGGAATCACTAAAGAACTTCTGTGAGCGGGCGGTAAGCCGATACTTAAAGTCCTCCAGAAGCTTTTCAATTCCGTCATCGTCGAGGGCAGAACGACGAAGACATGGAACATAAGTGAGGTGATTTTGTTCTTTAAAAAGGGTGACAAGTCCCTCTTAAAGAACCACAGACCCATCTCACTTCTGAGTCATGTCTATTAGTTGTTTTCGAGAGGCCTTACGAATCGTCTCGCTCGCAGGTTTGACGACTTCTAACCTCCCGAACAAGCCGGGTTCCGAGAAGGCTTTAGCACTATAGAGTCTATAGTGCTAAAGCCTTCTCAGAACCCGGCTTAGCGTATGCATGTGGTCTATAGTATAGACCACATCCATGCGCTACGGCAGGTCATACAGAAGACCGAGGAGTATAATCTGCCACTTTGTTTGGCGTTCGTGGACTACGAGAAAGCCTTTGATTCGATTGAAAGCTGGGCGGTGCTGCAGTCTCTCTAAAGGTGCCAAGTGGACTACAGGTATATCGAGGTGTTGAGGTATTTATACAAAAATGCCACCATGTCGGTCTGAGTACAAAACCAGAGCACAAATCCTATCCAACTGCAGCGAGGTGTAAGACAAGGAGATGTTATTTTTCCGAAACTGTTCACAGCTGCGTTGGAGGACTTTAAACTGGAAAGGACTCAGCATCAACATTAATGGCCAGTATCTAACACACCTTTGTTTTGCCGATGATATAGTTCTTATGGCTGAGACCTTGGAAGACCTGAACACAATGCTCGAAGATCTCTGTAGTGCTTCCCAAAGAGTGGGTCTCAGGATGAACATGGATAAGACGAAAATCATGTCGAATGCCCATGTTGTGCCCGCACCAGTTCATGTTGGGAACTCCACACTTTAAGTTGTTGACCATTATGTATACCTAGGACAGGCAGTCCAGTTAGGTAAGTCCAACTTCGAGAAAGAGATCTCTCGTCAAATCCAACTGGGATGGGCAGCATTCGGGAAGCTCCGAAAAATCTTCGTGTCCGATTTACCTCAGTGTCTCAAGACGAAAGTCTATGACCAGTGTGTGTTGTCAGTGATGACTTACGGCAGTGAAACGTGGTCACTAACTATGGGTCTCATGAGGAGGCTCAAGGTCACCCAGCGTGCAATGGAGAGAGCCATGCTCGGCGTTTCCCTGCGTGGTCGAATCAGAAATGAGGTGATTCGCAGTAAAACTAAAGTAGCCGACATCGCTCGAAGGATTGCTCAGCTGAAGTGGCAATGGGCGAGACACATAGCGAGAAGAACTAATGGCCGTTGGGGCGGAAAGGTTCTTGAATGGCGACCGCGCACTGGACGACGCTCCATGGTTAATTTTGCCACAGCCAAAATTTGAGCAATGTTTTGCAGTGAGTTGTGGCAGAGTTAAATAAAGTTACTTATTGACTTTTTTTTGTATAAGCGACGCATTTAGCTGTAGTTATTTAATTCATTTAAAAGTTATTCAGTTTTTCCACGTTAATTCTACAACAAACACTGTTGTAATATATGGTCAATAATTTCACTAAACTGAAGATATCTTTGCAGATATCAATCATATCCCAACGTGATAAAGACCAAAATATAGCTAACACTTTCTACTTTACAAAAAACTGAAAAAGTGAATTTTGCCAAAAGTGTCAGTTATTTAATTTTGCCACGACGGGGACGATATGAGAGATTTGAGCTAGTATGCATTCACAGACAGCACAAACTACCACAAAAATGAAGATAATTAATATATTAGAAAAAATACTAGGAAAATTCGACTCACCCGTAGAATCTCAGACAGGACTCGAACCCGCACCCTTGGGATTCTAGCCCGATGCACTGATCAATTATGCTAGATACCGAGTCACTAGTGGGAGTGGCGAAATTTTCTAATAGTTTTTACTTTTTTCGCTGTAAGCCAGCGTTATCTTAATATAAAAATAGTGAATTGTGAAATCGTTGTGAAAAATATCTAAAAATTAATTTACCACAAAAATTGAGCATCACACTAACATCTAAAAATGTCATGCCCCAAATTACGATGCTCAGTTCTAAAATCCCCAATTTGTGCAATAGTAATCTAAACGGCAACTCAACCCTCTTAGTCCGGGGATAATCCGACCATGCAGATACCTCGCATAAAGATACCTCGTATAATACTCCTATTACTGTTATAATAACCCTCAAACGCCCGTATCCCACAGAAAAATCTACGGCTCATCATTTCAGCCCCAACGGACCTGTTAAAACATTTAAATGATAATTGTTGTTCTTATGGGACTGACGAAATAAAAATGGCCGTTGGGATTTTTTTTTCATTGGAGAGCTTAATATTTATTTTTGTTTGTCAGGGTTTTAATATTTATTTCAATGTCATAATTTATTTACATACTTATACTTAAAAATGTAAATGTAAATTGTTTTTGTCACACAATATGATTTCAGAATTTTTTTCTTACGAAAAAAATATTTCATACTAGTGACCCGCCCTCGCTTCGCTTCTGTGTAGTGTGGAATTTGACACCATGTATTATACATTCAACCTTCCTCTTGAAGCACTCTATCTATTAAAAAAAAAACCGCATCGGCTTTTGATGCGGTTTTTTTTTTAATAGATAGAGTGCTTTTTTTTAATTATAGAGTAGCGTAGTTTTAAAGATTTAAGCATACATAGGGATATAGGGACAGAGAAAGCGACTTTGTTTTATACTATGTAGTGACAAGCTATACTTTGATAGCTATCTCTTTATCCTATTTAAAATCCTATTATCTAATCATAATCATTAGAACGTTGTTTGCAATCTTGAATATCTCCATAATTATTGTTAAAATAATAATGAGAAGCAAACTTGATAATAGGGTTTAATAATGTACACGCATTTTGATATCTTCTATGATGAGATAAAACATGATAATATTCATTAAAAAATAATTTACGAATATCATTTTAAGGTTCCGTACCTGAAAGGGCCAAACGGAGCCCTATTGCTGACACTCATGTGTGTGACAAAGCTCTAGCAGCTAAAATATTGAAGCTACAGCCTTCCTATTAGCACCAAAGGTGTTTCATGCCGACCCAAAGCCAGGTAAAGAATAAAAAATATTTTAAAATATTTTAGAGGGGGGCTCCCATACAAGTGAAATGAAAAAAAAAAACACTTTTTTACCTGAACGTGTTGGGTATCTAATTTTTAAGAACTTGTTATTAAGACAAAGACTGTATTTTTGGTTTTAAAAAATATGACAAAAAAAGAATGATTATAGTAGGTGACATTAATATTAACACTTTAATAATTGTCAAAAATTTGGAAAATCTCAATCACAATCTAATGCTACACATTAGGTGATCAAACGAACTTCCAAGTGAAGTTCGATCACTATTATATGAATTCGCTTCATTCGAAGATATAAATACCACAATGTAGTTTCTTTTCATCTTACTGGCAACTCGCACTTTTAGAGGGTATCACTGTATATATTTTTTTTAACGCTCCCTGCTCGACCGCGCCCATCGTCGCGTTCGTTCATTTATTTTAGAGTTCATTAACAAAATTTACTAGGGGGTTTGGGCAGGGAGGGTTCTTATATCTTCGAATGAAGCGAATTCATATAATAGTGATCGAACTTCACTTGGAAGTTCGTTTGATCACCTATTATATTTCATTCGCTTCATTCTTCAGATATAAATACCACAATGTAGATATTTAGAGTAAGGAATTTTGTTAATGGTTAAATATGCTTTTATGAATAAAAGAAGTATTTAATGATTTCATAATATATTTTCTTTTTTAATCATCATAATTACAATTCTGTAATAATCACCAGATACAATTTAAATCATAAGTTGTTATAATTTCAGAAAAAAAGGTATTTAGTCAATTACAAATTGGGTTGTCCTATTAATCAACATTGTAACCAAGTTTAACTTAACAATAATTTAACTTTTATTGGGTAAACATACAGCAGCGGCGAAGTTATTTTCTTGGGCCAATGGCCTATTGTAAAACCTAGCGAAAGTCTGGGACCTGTGTGTCCAGCCAGCGGTTTTACGTATAATGTCAAGCGAGACGCCGGCTGTGTGCGCTGCGGATGTCGCAGCGTGACGAGTGCTGTGTGCGCTAAACTGTGCCACATCCACGCCGCTTTCAGCCAGCACCTGCTTTATCCACCGACTAATAGTCTGTGCGCTTGCCGCGCGGTAGGGTTGTTTAGTTGTTAATATAAAGTTTTTTATGGAATTAGGTCTAATGGATTCGGTGGCTGATACATAGGCTCTTATGGTAGTAGCCGGACAAATATTTAAGTTTTCAGTGAAATACGGTAGGGACAGTATCGGTTGATATCGATTGACCGATGAAGTTTTAATTAAATCTTTAATCATAATTTGAATGCCGTTTACATTTTGTACGATATCGTCTAATTTGATTAATGACAAGGTTTGAGCTCTATGAGCAGTACTTAAAGCGAGTATAATAATCATTTTCTTGGTTAATTTTTGAAAATCTAGATCTTCATTGGGCACCCATTTAGAAACATAGTTTAACACAAGTTGGGGGTCCCAAGTGAAACCATATTTTGGTAAGGAAGGTCTTAATCTAAAGGCCCCTTTTAGCAGCCTTTTGATTTGTTGATCAGAGCCGAGATCGTTTCCTAAAAGTAGGCAAAGTGCGGAACGGTGACTATTCAAACTGCCATAGGCCTGACCATGGTTAAACTGTTCAGTTAAAAAAGCCATTACATTGGATATGGAATATGTATAGGGATCAATAGAATGATTATCGCAATATGACCACCAGAGCTTGTAAGTAACATTATATTGAGTTAGGGTATTTTTGGCTAGTGAAGCTATCATGATGTCTAACGAGGCGGCCGGTGCGTTTCGCTTGACAAACGCCTCCCGGAGAGCTTGGCTACACCCAGGGTAAGGTCGGTGAAGTGGTGATTCCTGGAATGAGATATGGACATATCCGTATTTGCCTCTAAAAAAAGTATGTCTGATATAAGCATAGCTTTAAGTAGTGGAAACCAGGGTTGCGACTGCCAATATGGGAATACTAAAATACCCTCAACTTTATCACTATTAATCTTTTGCAGACATTTAAGAATTAATGTTATGGGTGGAAACGCATAAAAGAAATCTTTCCACGGTATAGTAAACGCGTCTACGGTTAGTGCTTCCGGGTCTGGCTTCCATGAGATATATTTTTTACATTTAGCATTGATACGAGAAGCGAATAAGTCTATATTAGGTTTTCCAAAGAAATTCACTATTTTCTGGAAAGCATTATTATTTAGTGACCATTCGATATCGGGATTTGTTTTCCTCGATTCTTCGTCAGCTTCTTTATTATCTTTAGTATTGATGTAAGAAGGGGTAAGCCAAATATTTCGCTTTTCGCACCATTGCCAAATTTCGCGGGCTAAGTTATTAAGGTGAGGGTACTGTATCCCTCCCATTCGCTTTATGTAGCTTAAAGCTGTAGTATTATCGATCCGTAACAAAATGTTAATATCATTATAATTGCGAGCGAAACATTTCAGTCCAAAAAATACTGCTAAAAGTTCTAAATAGTTAATGTGTTGTAATTTTTCACTATCTTTCCATTTGCCATTTGCCCGTTTGCCGTTGCAAAATGCGCCCCAGCCAGACCGAGAAGCATCAGTAAAAATTTCTAACTCGTAATTTTCTGAATTAAGTGGCTTAAGTGTCGTGTGAATATTCTCGATCCACCATCTCAAATCGGGCAAAATCACATTCGATGGTCTAAATTTAATTTCATAATTTTGATAATTTTTAAGCGCAAGGTATTTTTGTCGTTCCAAACATTTAGTGTATAACCACCCATACCGTACAGCGGGACAAGCTGCTGTTAACACGCCTAAAAAGTGGCAAAATTCCCTTATTGTGATGGACGGTAGGTTATAATATTTTTTTTGCGAGTGTTTCTATATAAACACGTTTTTCAAAAGGTAAGGACATCGTCATATTGACGGAATCAAAATGAAAACCGAGGAATTTAATGTTTTGTAATGGGCACAATGAACTCTTCTCATAATTAACCACTAACCCCAAACAATGTAATAATTTTAAAGTCGTCTCGACGTTTTTCTTACACTCCTGATAGGTTAATCCTAGACATAATATGTCATCTAAATAAATAACGGATAAAAAACCGCGACTGCGAAGGTATAACATGACCTCTTTCATAATTTTTGTAAATGTTCGGGGCGCCGAAGATAGTCCGTAAGGTAATGCATTAAATTCGTATATTTTATTTTCAAAATTGAACCGTAAAAGTTTTTTCTGATCATCATTCATCGGTACAAGAAGATATGATTCTTTTAAATCTATAGAAGCCATATACATAAATGGTTGAATAAGTTTAGAAACCGTTCTGAAGTCTTCCATTTTAAAATGTTCGTGTTGAACAAACTTGTTAAATGGCTTTAAATTTAAAATAAATCTATATGTTCCATTTGACTTCATCGTCAAAAAAACTTTCGATATGAATTGATTTGAACACGGTTGGCATTCTGAAATTGCGCCCAAAAATTGTAATTTTTCGATTTCTTTCGATACTAAGTGTATTTCATGATGAGAAAATGAATTACGTGGTACCTCACGTTGCGTTATGTCCTTACATAAAGGAATTCTATACCCATTACAAATCCAATTAAGAACAACCTTGTTGTTAGTGATGGAAGCCCAACACTCGGAAAAATATTTTAGTCTAGCCGCGTGTACCTGTATCAGTGCCGCTGGGCACGTTTGCCGGAGTAGGCCGCCGCCGGCCGGGCAGGCGCCGCCGCCGGCGCTGGCGGCGCGGGCGCCGCTTGGGCTGGCGCCGCGTTGGCGGGCGGCCACCGCCGATACTGCGACATCGGAGCGCGGCGCGTCCCCCCTCGGCCCCCTCTGCTCGTTAGAGGGTAACGAGGGGGGCCCTGCCAGTTTTCCGAATATCTGGGCTTTATTGTGGATGAGGTTGACGCCTGCGCAGTTGTTTTAGGAAAAACAGACTTTTTTATTTGGTGGCCTTGCCTTTCGATAGTTTGAGAGGATTTAATTTTGTCGGACAAATTAGCGCCAAAAAGGGTTTCATCCCTATCCTGAGTCTCAATTATTGTCAAAAAGGATTTTTGGAGACAGGGTGTTATGAGTTTGGTTCTAAGTTCAGTTTCACTATAATGTACGTCGGTCAATAACCGACAACCGTCAGAAAGAACTTTAATAGCGTTGACTTTGTCGTCACTACTGAGTAATATTGTGATGGCTTTGCTTATGGCTGTAATACCATGGCCTAACTGGTCCTGTTTCGTTTGTATACTCTTATCTCGATTTCGAACTACTTCGACCACTGCTGCTGATATTTCGAAATTCAAAGTTGGTGCTTTAAGCAATTTACAATTTTCTGGGATGACTACCCACATTTAAAAGTTTCGTCCTACAGTCTTTTAATAAACCTTTTTTAAGAATCGGTAGCCACCGCTGATCGAGGCTAGTGTGAATGTTTTCACCAAAGGTCGGAGTGTCTACGACGGCTTCGCCCAACGCAGACAACAGTGCAGGGTCGAGGTCAAGTGAATCGGCTGGCTGGGTTTGTGGCACCGAAGGTTCCTCAGGTGTGAGTACGGGTCCCGAAGCCGGATCACCTCCCACGTCAGCAGGGTTTTCATCGCCAGCGATGTTCACGGACTCCGGTTCCGGCGCCGGCGCCGTCGTTGGACCGGTGTATTCTTCGTGTGTACCGACATCTATGTAAATGAAAATTCTAGCATGTAAATTACGTGCTTTAGAAAGTTACGTAACGTAACAAGAATAATTTGTACCCACTTGATTGACTTTTGTCAAACTTACGGGTTTTTTGAGCATCATGCTACCCCCCAAACATGGGTAAAGTTAGATTTTTTTTTTTTTTTTTTTTTTTTTGTTGTCACATAATAATTAAATCTACGGTAGCTTAGAGATGCTTAGTTTTCGAAATTATGTCGGTAGTAAATGCACTTAATTACCTTCGTTTGCTTCCGCATCTGAAGATGAAGAATAAATCAAGTGACGTCGTCGTCTTTTCGGCTTTTCTTTTAACTTTCTTATTTTTTCTTCATAATACTCCACAGTTTTACGTTTAGGCATGATCAACGATCAATTAGTCGTAGAAATAATGTAACTTTTTTTAGGTCGTGCGTCGGTTGCTGCGCAAAAGAAAAGAATGAACGAACGCGACGATGGGCGCGGTCGAGCAGGGAGCGTTAAAAAAAATATATACAGTGATACCCTCTAAAAGTGCGAGTTGCCAGTAAGATGAAAAGAAACTACATTGTGGTATTTATATCTGAAGAATGAAGCGAATGAAATATAATAATGAACCAACACGCCAAAAATCATGTATTGATCACATAATAAGTAATATTAATAGTGCCCGTGGTAAAGTACATCAACTATTTCTATCGGACAATGACACGGGGCAATCCCTTTCCTATTCAAATGAAAATTTAAATATTAATAAGGGAAATTATTATTACACATTTAAGAGGGATTATAATGAAGAAAACATTAAAAAATTCAAGCAGATACTGGCTAGCTTAAAGTGGACTGACTTACTAAATGAAACAGATGTCAATCGTGGATTTGACATATTTCATGAAACATTTATGTTATACTACAATCTGTGTTTCCCAATCAACAAAATTAAAATCACCATAGATACGAAGCCTAAATGGGTAACTAGATGCATCAGGCAATCATCTTTAACAAAACCGAGTTTCTGCCATTTTTTTCAATATGAGCAAGGCATTTTATTATGTTGACTATGATGTCTTATTAAATAAATGTGAACGTTACGGAATAAGAGGGAAATCATGGGATTGGATCAATAGTTACTTAAAAAAATCGATGGCAACGCGTAGAAATATCAAAAACCGGCCAAGTGCGTGTCGGGCCACGCGCAGTAGGGTTCCGTAGGTACATTATAACATACCATATTTTAATACCGCTATCATTTTTCGTCTGAAAAAATAACTTTGTTTTTCATAGTGTTTGTATGAATGACAAAGTTATATTTGCGGTTTTGGAAAATGTTCTATATCTTGAAAACGAATTACTATATCTCGTTCAAACCAATTTTCGTTAAAAGTGTTTATTAAGATCTATAGCTTATATTTTTTTTAGATTTTTCACCCTCTTACTTTAAAAGTTAAAGGGGGGGGGACACACATTTTACCACTTTGGCAGCATATATTTTTCAAACGGTTGACTTTGAAAAAAATAGTCTTAGAAACCTCAATGTCATTTTTAAAGACCTATCTATAGACACCCCACAAGTATTGGTTTGATAAAAAAAATTTTTTTCAGTTTCAGTTCCATGTATGTTAATCTTTTATTTTTTTTATTTTTGTGTAAAAATCGTAAAGCGGTTTACAGAATACACCTACCTACCAAGTTTCAACTAAGTAGTCTTAATACTTTTGGAATAAAGTGGCTGTGACATACGGACGGACAGACAGACAGACAGACAGACAGACAGACAGACATGACGAATCTATAAGGGTTCCGTTTTTTGCCATTTTGGCTACGGAACCCTAAAAACTGACGAAAATAATTTACTTACCTCATATAACTCTAAATATCAATTAAATAACTGTGGTGTTCCGAAAGGTAGCGTATTGGGACCACTTTCATTTTTAATATACATAAATGACATTCCCAATATAACCGACTATCAGTGCGTACTATTTGCAGATGACATTTCCGTTGTTATACCTGATGATAATAAATCTATTGACCATGAAAATACATTAAGATTAACAATTGACTTATTTAAAGAATGGATGACTAAAAATTACTTGACATTAAACGTACTGAAAACGAAGATAGTACAATTAAAAAATTATAAAAATACAAAACAAAAAATTAATATCAAAACAGACAATGACGTAGTTGAAGACATAAATGAAATTAATTTCTTAGGCATTACATTGGATAGTAATTGTAACTGGAAGGGACATATAAGTAAGTTATGCACAAAGTGAATTGATTCGTTTATGCACTTAAAATGATACGCAAAACTTCAGGTGAAACAACAGCCCTAATAGCTTATCATGGTTATGTAGTTTCAGTACTACGGTACGGAGTCATTTTATGGGGTAGCTCACCAATATTCAATAAGGCTTTTATAACACAAAAAAAAAAATGTGTAAGAGCTATTTGCAAAGCTCATCCAATGGATTCGTGCACACCTCTATTCAAAAATTTAAAGATTCTGACGTTACCATCCTTGTTCATCCTGAAGTCTGGGCTATTTGTAAAAAAGCATCCAGAGATATTTAAAAAGGCAAAGGAATACAAAAAGTATGTGTCCAGAGATCCTACAAAATTATTAGTGCCTGCTTCAAACTCAAAACTATATCATAAAAATTGTTATTTTATGACTATTCAAATATACAATAAGATACCAAAATCCATTCGTGAACAAAACTTTAACATGTTCAAAATTAAATTGACGAAATGGCTAATGGATAAATGTTTTTATACTATCAATGAATTTTTAAATGATAAAACTTGACAATATTAAAATACCTAAATTCAATTTATTTATACAACTTTTTTGACATTTTATAGATTAATTATATTTTACCGTCTTTGCTAAAAAAAATTAAACGAAATAATCTAATGAACATACATTTGCACGCCATTAGATTTGGCAAAATATGTGAAACTATATTTAGGATATTAAGATCTCAATGTACCATATTTTATGCAAATAAATTATCTTTATCTTTATCTTTATCTTTATCTTTATCTTTATCTTTATCTTTATCTTTATCTTTATCTTTATCTTTATCTTTATCTTTATCTTTATCTTTATCTTTATCTTTATCTTTATCTTTATCTTTATCTTTATCTTTATCTTTATCTTTATCTTTATCTTTATCTTTATCTTTATCTTTATCTTTATCTTTATCTTTATCTTTATCTTTATCTTTATCTTTATCTTTATCTTTATCTTTATCTTTATCTTTATCTTTATCTTTATCTTTATCTTTATCTTTATCTTTATCTTTATCTTTATCTTTATCTTTATCTTTATCTTTATCTTTATCTTTATCTTTATCTTTATCTTTATCTTTATCTTTATCTTTATCTTTATCTTTATCTTTATCTTTATCTTTATCTTTATCTTTATCTTTATCTTTATCTTTATCTTTATCTTTATCTTTATCTTTATCTTTATCTTTATCTTTATCTTTATCTTTATCTTTATCTTTATCTTTATCTTTATCTTTATCTTTATCTTTATCTTTATCTTTATCTTTATCTTTATCTTTATCTTTATCTTTATCTTTATCTTTATCTTTATCTTTATCTTTATCTTTATCTTTATCTTTATCTTTATCTTTATCTTTATCTTTATCTTTATCTTTATCTTTATCTTTATCTTTATCTTTATCTTTATCTTATCTTAGAAAACAAAGGCATGACAAGCCGCTAAAGTCAGTTTTTTTCCTAAATTTTGTTCCGAAGTATTTTTAACGGGTAATATTTAATCGGGTAAAAATAAATTCCCATTTTGGGTTTCACAAATACCGTACTGAAATACTAAGTGGGTAACGGACCGAGGGCGACTACAGATATTTAAAATGGGTGACTTTAAAATACCAATTGAGTAACTAGTTATACAGACTAGTTATACACTCAGTATTCTTGTCACCCATTTAGATTTTATACTGCCAACTTAAATTATTTATCACCCACATGTAGTCGCCCGTTTTAAATATTTTTGTAATCCACTGTTTGTCGCCCGTTTAGTTATTTTGTCACCCAAAAAATAAACTGCTGCCCGGTTTAGTATTTAAGTATCCCATTAACAGTCGCCTTTAATAATTTCCAATCACCCAATTAATTAATTCCCTTTTTTAACTTCCCATTGACCTATGGTTTAAAAAATGTATTAGAATTTTTATTATAAGGTATTTTTTACTAACAAATACGCATATTTGATAAATCTTATTTTTTCTCTTGAATTCCCCCATTTTCCTATTAGATATCAACTTAATTTTGCGGTCAAAAGTGCAGAACAATTAGGTCCTGCCCCTTAGCACTATTTGGTACGAAACCCTAAATGTGCAAAGTCCGACACACATTTGGCCGGATTTTTATAATAACTATGTCTTAGACCAGTGATTCTTAACCTTTTAGAGATAAGGGACCATTTGACAAAATTTCTATCTTGCCATCGACCACCCACTGTTTAGATTGGAGATAAAATACAGTAAATTTAAGTAAGTGAATGAAGGGTTGTTATTTTAGGATGGCTTCGCGTACCACTTCTGGTACTTCCAGGGACCACCGGTTATGAACCACTGTCTTAGAAAATAGCCCTTATTTATGCTTCGCTGTATTTGGTTAAAAAAATACTCGATGGTAGCCTCTGTGTAGTTTGCTTAATAATTAGCGTATAAGCCTTCGATCAAGAAACAGATACATATTTTTAATAAAAAATAAATAGAAAAGATTATGAATTATAATTCGAAGATTATCACCTCCAAAAGTTTGTGTTAACGTAGGTATCATAAATTGTGAGATAATTATGAAGTGTTATAAATTTCAGCGTAAAATGATGAGACTTGTCAAGTTCCGAAAAAACTATCATGTACATATCGTTTTTAATATTTTATTGTCTTATTTTTATTTCTAGTGCAACAAGATTCGTTGTTGTCTGTTTTTATTCATATCAAATAATATTTAATCTCATATAGTTACGCACTATTGAATCATACCTACTTATACGTTCCTTACATAACTTTCTTCTAATCTATTTCCCAGTAGGCCTTCAATGTTCGAATAAGATTACGTTACATGGCGAAACTTCAAATTTTTTGTATATAGTTTTTGCTAGAGGAATGCTTGTGTAAGAAGTTTAATATCAACATTTTTGGTTGTTGTTCTATTTATTATATTTGTCTAGCAAACCTTTTTATAGAATCATGCGTTGCAAAGTTGGCGTTAGCTCATTATACTGCCTGCAAAACTACAATATTTAGGCTCAGTTTAACAGGTTCCATTTCCAGTTAAATTCTAATTTACATATTTGACAAAATGTAAATTTTCATAAAAATATAGTTGTATCCGGAAGAAAGAAAAGAAGAAATATAGTGGTATGCATTAGAAGCTAATAGTTTGGAGCTTGGCACAGCTCAGTTTGTCTGACTCCTGAAAATGTCCCGTGTAAGGGCGAAACATGTGTAGTTGATGTTTGTTTGTCGCTGTCAGTGTGACTAGAGTATGTTTGCAACATTTTTGATGTATGAGCATTTGAATTTAATTTCTTGTGGGCGGTATCTTACATGTTTTACTGTGGATTACGTGAAAGCAACTTGATATTGTAACTTTGCATTCACGATTAAAAAACTTCACCGGATATAGGATCAGGGTTGAAAACTTATAAGACTTAGCAACTTAGGAGATGTTCTCTAAAGTACGAGGTTTCCCGCCGTAGACATGCAACCTATGATGGCGTAATACTTGTACTATGGGCAACAGCGTTGCTTAACCAGTTTGCAACAAAATTCGTGTGCGCTCGTATCGCCCCTGCACAAACTAAACGTATGTGACAGCGGGCGCGGCGTGCAAGCGATTTTAACCTTAGCAGTGGTTAAGCGACGCTGTTGCCCATGGTACATGGGTTGACACTATTGTTATAATTTTTAAATTTGAGATTTTTGCATTCACAATACTATTTTTATACACTGAGCTACCGAGTTAGTGGCTCAGTGGTCAGAGCATTGGACCGGATATCCAAAGGTCCGGGTTCGATTCCCGTCCGAGAATAGATCTAGTGCGAGTCGTATTTTTTCTAGTATCTTATGTAGTACTATTGTTATAATTCATACGGGACCTGTAATTACGATAAGTACCTACTCATTATCAACTGTTAAGAGCACCCTTAAGAATTGGGATGTTGACAACTTTTTTTATTTTATATTACATAAATTACCTCTCAAAAAAAGAAACATTGGTAAAATAATTATTTCGCTAGCTTAAAAACTGCCCGAGATATCACAGTGTGAAATGCACACAAATGGACTCGCCCAAAAACGCTCCATACTAACGGCTACTGAATTATGACGTCACGCCTCAGTAATTTGTATGCAACGCGTAGGAAATTTGTTGGGCAGCTATATCAAATATGGTTTTTATCAAAATGGTTTCGTAGACAAATTTGCTATACATTTTACGAACTAATTAAAGGTATCATTTATTTTAATAAATTTTATACTTTTTAAATGGACTTCTTTGAAGGGTCATAAAACCAATAATATGCAATTTATAAAACCAAGAGGTATACAAGCTACTCTAAAAGTTTAATATGTTTACGATTTTTATTAGTATTTCATTATTTTATTCATTAGTCAACATCCCAATTAAGTAAGGGTTAACTTTTCAAACATAGGATTTGCTTCTGATGAATTTTATAAAATAAGTAGGTATTTCTTTTGATTTTCCGAATGAACAAAAATTTTTTAGGTTTTTTTGTCCATGTTTACAAAGTGAGCATATTAATGTTGTTATCAGTGGCTATCGGTTTTGCTTTACAAAACGTACACATCAAACTATAATACTTAAAGTTGTGATGTTAAGAGGGCGGCGAAGTGTCAACTTCCCATACAAACGTAATACCAAAATAATTTTCAATTCGTAAATATTTCGACAAATATATGCTGTTATTCGTAATACCATGCTAGCGGACTCCGCAGGCGTCTTAATGTGATGAATTGTCCCGGTAAAAGTTTTCTGGAACATGCAATACTTGCCTAAAGTAAAAATATATAATAGAGCTGGTCCTATCTTTAGATTCTCAGAATATTTTTAAGAATTCTACAAGTTAACTTTGGTACTTCTTACCTTTTCATGTAAATTTAATTTCATGCTTAGTCTAACTTTCGGAGGGTTATCAAAGAAAACTTTTTCCAACTCCTCGGATATTATATTCAGTTTATCATCAAATTTAACTAACTCAACTAAATTATCACCAGAAGCGTCGGAAATGAATGTTGATCCATTAATTATCTCTTTATTGACCGGGGTTCGCTATTGTCTCGCTCAAAGGCTAAATGGCCGGGAATCAAATCTGAAACTCTGATGGAACCATTGTTGTTTTTGTCTTTAGTTATTGATAACTTCGGCTCTTTTTTTCAAAGTCCATTTATCATTAAAGTTATTTTTTAGGTCAGATCTATGAACTAAATCGAGATAAGCGTTGCTCTTAATACAATGTTTATTGATGTACCTACCACCTTTGAATATCATGCGTTATGTTAAAAAAATACGTTTCAATGAAAAAAACTCAAAACAATAACATCAACGTAAGTAGTACTTACAAAGTTTTAATTTGAGAAAATATATATTTTCTTTCTACAATATGTACAGTCACGAGCAATAAGATGTACACACTATAAAACTTTGTCACATTACGTTTTGAATAGCCTAGGTATAACATTATCACACTGAGATATATTGATTGAATGTGACATAGTTCTAAAGTGTGTACATCTTATTGCTCGTAACTGTACTCATCTATAATATAAAAATGAATCGCTGAATGTCTTGCTAAGCGCAAATCTCGAGATCAGCTGAACCGATTTCGCTAATTCTTTTTTGTTGTGTTTGTTATTATCAGAAGAAGGTTCTTATGAAAGAAAAAATAAAGAAAATTGAGCGGAAAATAAGAAAATTTAAGAATGCTTAACCACCTTATAAAATTTAATTTGGACCTTAAACTTTTTTAATGTAACCTTATGACGTTTGACATAGAATTGACAGAATGCGGGCTGCAAAAAACTGAATGTCGTTTAAAATTCGAATTCAATATTCTTAAATCATAAAACTAACAGGACAACGGTTGTTGTGTCAACTTGTGTAGTATATTTTAAAGAATTTTAATAGATCATATAGTTAGGTATGATGATACCGTAATTTTATGTGAGCTTCTGAAAAAATTCAGAAGTAAAGCTTCTTCAATTACAACATAGGATTATTACATAAGCCAACTTTTACTTTAAATGACCGTTTGTGAATAATACTACAAAGTTTAAGCTTTGTAGTATTTCTCATAAATAAGTATTCGTAGGAAATTACATCATTTTCATTGGAAATCTTTAGGTATAGTAACGGAGAAACAATGAGTACGAGAGCAGTAGTCCCATATTCATTCATGGAAGATTGTCACAAAGCAAAGGACTTACAAACGTAATGAAAGCAAAGGACCGGAAAGGACGGCCTGATATGATAAAACTTTGTAGCCATGGTCGAGATACCGTGGCGTGCCGGTTCTAACTGCGATACGAAATATTCTGTTGTTTTTAATATAGGTATTACAATGTAAACTTAGGCTCTTTGGCCAATATTTTCTTCAATTCATTCTTTTGATTAAAATATTTCAAACAGTACAAACAATAAAAAAACACTAAAAACATTTACTGCATATAAAAATATTTAATACAATACGTAGTTTTCATTGAAATGTTTTGTTTGTGCATTTTTAAGTATGGGTTTAAACTTAACACAAAAGGGCTATAAACAGAAAATTTAATTGAATATTTCTTAACACAAAATTAAGAAGTTCGAAAGCGTATAAAATTTGACATCAAAGATTTATTTTCGTATTCAGAATTTACGTCGAGACTATGATGAGACTATTATGTAATACCTAAAAATATATATGCACTACAGTTGTTTAGAAATAGAAAAAAATACAGATTACAGCGCGTATATTATGAATTCGGGTGATTTTATACATAATAATTTAGTTTGGATTTATTGTTTTTTTGATTTCCCGATGTTTCGATACTTTTCCAGGGTCTGCCTGTACGGGATAACTAAAGCAAAACCCTTCGGACCACTTCGTAGCTAGATTTAGTAGCCGGCTTTAATACGGGAATAAAAAATCCCATTTCAAAGCCGGCTACGAAATGGGACTACTTTTACTCCCAATAAGAAGCCAGCTTCGAAATGGGATTAAAATAGTACCATTTCGAAGCTGTTTTCTTACTGGGTGGGAGTAAAAGTAGTCCCATTTCGTAGCCTGCTTCGAAATGTTATCTTGTTATCTAGGTAGGCTGATTTGATTTATTTATATGAGTCATAGAGTTTAGTATTATTTTAAGGGGCTTATATTATGTTACGGTCAAAACCTAAAGTTCGTCTAAATGTAGGTGTAAAGTTTTTTAATGCAACTCCATACAAATATTGTTCTATACTGCATCAATGAAGCTGTTAGCTGCGTAACACACAAATAGACTAACACTTAAATAGACTAAAAAAAAATCGAATCAGGACAGGAAGTACCTAATGAAAGTTTTGTAGAGGTGCGGTACAATTAAGTCCCATTTTAAAGCTGGCTTCTTAATGGGAGTAAAATCGTCCCATTTTGAAGCTGACTTCTTATTGGGAGTAAAAGTAGTCCCATTTCGAAGCCGGCTTCGAAGTGGGATAATTTTACTTCCAGTTAGAAGCCAGCTTCAAAATGGGTTTTTCCCGTATTGAAGCCAGCTACGAAATCTGGCTACGAAGTGGTCCGAAGGGAAGCAAAACGCTGTTCATAATTTTGTAGAATTACCCGCTCGGAACTTTCTAAATATGCATTCAAAATTAAATTATTATTTTATAGATGCGGATCTGATCTTAAACATTATTGCTGAATTAAACTGATTAAGTTATTTAAAAAAACAAAACTAAGCTACTGAATCTACCACCACTTCATAAATTTGGAAGCCTTTCAGAGGTGTTTTATTTCTAATGAACTGTACGCGCTGAAGCCTTAGAAAAAAAATTGTTCCCAAAAGAAGAAAACGTTTCTGAAAAAACATAATGAATATGTTTTTGGCAGTGAAATTTCTGAAGCCATTTGCAGTGAACACAAGCATTCCACTTCGCAGAGAGCGAGCCACATTACGTTGTGGATTACGTAAATACCTGAGGTAGCTTAGTAATGGCGTTTTAAGGTTTGCTTTGACCGGAAAATCTCAAGGAACTAGAGACAGAAATGAGTCTAATTCTAGTCTTTTAGTTTACATTTTGCTTTGCTTTTAGTATAGATCTAGTAGTAAAGACACTTATCAGAATATACTTTTGAGTTTTTGTTTTAGCCCCTTGATTTCGTAACTCTGTTGCTAACAATTCTCGATTAAATTCGATTGAATTTTTGATGTCCTCACTGCTGGGGCACAGGCCTTCCTTATGGGTGGATAAGGAGGATGGGCCATAACCCACCAATGTGGATTGGTGGGTGTTAACGACTGCAAATGCAGCCAGGACCAATGGCTTAACGTGCCATCCGAAGCACGGAGAAGCTCGAGATAAAAAATTTTTGGTCACCCATCCCATGACCGACCATTGCGAAAGTTGCTTAACCTCTGCAATCGCTGGGCCAGGCGCTAAAGAACTGCGCCATCGAGCTCCTCAAAAAAATCGATTGATACCTTTGAAATTAATGCAATTCGTCAGTTTCAGTAGCTACCGAAGTACTCTGTTAGCACCTGAAACTGTCAAATTTTATGAATTTCAAACGGTCTCAATCGATTTCAATCGAGAATTGTTAGCAATAGAGTTACGTAATCAGGGGAAAGATGAGTTATCTTTATCAGCTGCGATTTGCGTTCAAAGGAGTTTAATTATATTAACAGTTAACTCGAACAAGACGAAAGGTGACCCCTTAGCAATATTATTTAAACAACTATTTACACAGCTCGGTCGGTCAATTATAAAATAAATAGCTGTGTATATCCATCGTATTACTTCATATTATATATCGTGAGTTATTGAATTAGTGAATATTCAATATTAATCAATGAATTTTCATATAATATTATTGTATTTACTCTATGGTTTCCGTATTCGATTGTTTTTCGATTGTTAGGGTTCCGTACCAAAATGGTAAAAATCGGCCAAGTGCGTGTCGGGCCACGCGCCGTAGGGTTCCGTAGTTACCTTATACCATACCATATTTAATACCACCTATAATTTTTCGTCTTTAAAAATAACTTTGTTTTTCACAGTGTTGGTATAAATGACAAAGTTATATTTGCGGTTTTGGAAAATGTGCTATATCTCAAAAACTAATTACGATATTTCGTTCAAACTAATTTTGGTTGAAAGTGTTTATTAAGGTCTACAGTATATATTTTTTTTAGATTTTTCACTTTCTTATTTCAAAAGTTAAAGGGGGGGGACACACATTTTACCACTTTGGCGGTGAATATCTTTCAAACGGTTGACTTTGAGAAAAAGTTGTCTTAGGAACCTTAATGTCATTTTTAAAGACCTATCTATAAACACCCAACACGTGTTGGTTTGAAGAAAAAAATTTTTTTCAGTTTCAGTTCCATGTATGGGGAGCCCCCCCTTGATCTTTTATTTTTCTTATTTTTGTATTAAATTCGTTAAGCGGTTAACAGAATACATCTACCTACCAAGTTTCAACTGTGTAGTCTTAATACTTTCGGAATAAAGTGGCTGTGACATACGGACAGACAGACAGACAGACAGACAGACAGACAGACAGACAGACAGACAGACGGACAGACAGACAGACAGACAGACATGACGAATCTATAAGGGTTCCGTTTTTTGCCATTTTGGCTACGGAACCCTAAAAAAGGAACCCTTATGGTGTGACTCAGTCTGTCTGTCTGTCACAGCTGGATATCTCGAGAACGACTAATGGTATCAACTTGAAATTTGGAATAGTTTAAGGTGACATTTGCCCAACTATTTTGCAAATAAGAGAGAAAAAAATATATTTTTTTTTTATCAACAGGGACTGAAAAGGGGTCTTAAAAATTTGAAGTGAGGTGACTAGGGCATGTGGGGTATCATATGAAAGAGCGCTGTTTGCACATTTTAAAACATTTTTTTTTCTTAGGCCGCATAGTTTTCGACTTATGATGAAAAATGTAAAAAAAAATACCGTTCCCTTATCTCCGAAGTTTGCAAAGAGAAAAATCTGAAATAATTCTATGTGATAGTAGTTTATGTAAAGATTACAGAAAAAATAAAACGATGTCTCAATTTAACACACTTTTTTTAGAAAATCAAAAAACAAACAAAAATTCTTTAGTTTCACTATCAGTCAACAGATGGCGCTGTCCTAAGAAAAAATAGTTCCACTATCGGTCAAGAGATGGCGCAACCTAATACTACAATAATAATTGGTGGCTGGTTCTTATATAATTACCTACTATTTGCCGTACGAATAAACGAAGAATAAGTTACTACTTGGTAATATAAACAGTTTGCAATGTGGAGTGGCTGAAACGTTGTTCAGTCACCATAAGCAGCTGTGGTTAAGATTTGTAAATTAATTGTCCCCCTGTTCGCTCTTCCACCTTTCTGCCGTTTATCCTACTTTTTTAAAGACAGTACTAAAGTAACATATCCAAATATATTTATGATTGTACGGAACCCTCGGTGCGCGAGTCCGACTCGCTCTTGACCGGTTTTTTTTTAAATATTACTTACTATATGTATTATTATTTATTAGTAAAATTAAAACAATGATTTTTGGTTCCATTTAAAACAAGTGATGAAATGTAATGATGTGATATATTTTTAGAATCGTCTCAGAAAACCGTTTCATTTGATATTTCACACGATAGGTTTTTTAATATATATTTTTTCTCATAATTACAATAAAGTTGAAGTCATAACTCCTATCTTGGGAGTGTTTTTAAAGAACTGCTGCGGCTCAAAAATATGTTTTGACCTCAAATACGACTATACGTGTGACAAACGGTTATCCTGTACTTACACCTTTTTGCGGTTTTTTTGCATACGACTAGCACTAATGCGAGTGTTGGGTGTCAATCATTGCCAAAACCAACAGTCATACTCGTAATTGGACATCAACCGTCTTCTGTATGCTTGACTTTCACAATCCATTAAGGGCACATGGACCCACCGAGTGGTGGGACCACGGTATTCCACTATGTACACTATGTACGAAAAGAGCGTGACCGGCAAATTCCAATGAAAACCTTAGAAATATCAAACGGTTAATTTATAATCAAGAAGCTAATACCCCCTATGGAGATTGCACGGCTAGTGTCATATTGAAGATAGAAAAAATGTCCTTGAGTGACGTTACGGCTTATTGCTATCTCTTTCTTTAGTGTTACATTACGTGTTCGTTGTTCATCGTTCGTTCGTTCGTGAGAAACGAAAACGTATTGTAAAGCCTATCGTCACTAAAGGTAATTTTTTCTATCTTCACTATGACACTAGCCGGTGCAATCTCCATTGGAGGTATAAGCTTCTTGTTTATAACCAATTTGGTCTTTTATTGCTGTTGGATGCTTTAATATTAATACGGCGCCCAATCTCCATTATTGTCCAAAATCGCTTGGCAAACTTTCCGGCAAACTTTCCGCCAATTTTCAGTAAAGACGTCCACGCGGATTCAGTTCATGAGTAATGTCAGCGACGGTTACTGCATGTGTTGCCTTTAATTTAGGCTTCACCCACGTCCAAATATTTTCAATTGGATTGGCATCAGTGGTCTGTGAGGGCCAATCCAGCACATCAATACCACTTTCTGCTTTCCAAGAAGTGCAGAGCCGACTACGGTATTTAGGGTCATTATCCTCTTGCAGAGTCCAGAAATCATGGGATAACTTGTGATTTTTTTACAAAGCATTTTAGGAAAACGATTGTTCTATTCAGCCAAATATGTATTTTTCTAAGCTGCATACTAAAATTCAAAAATATGCCGGTTACGTTCTTGTCGAACACACTGTACCTCTACTAGGAACGATTAATAGAATCGACTGTCGAATGGATTGGTCATTGCTGCTCGACTCAAGCGAGATTTCAGTGACGCTAGAAATGTGGTCACGGCCGGTTTCTGAATTGAGAAATTGAAGTTGAGCACTACTTAAGTACAAATTTTGTATGGGTGAGTAAGATTTGAGTAGTGCTCAAGTTCAATTTCTCAATTCAGAAACCGGCCGTGTTAACGTTATGCTCAAATGAGCATTTCCAATGAAAATCATCATTGGTTTAGCTTTCGTACATTTTGGACTTTTGGTTAGTTGGTTGGTTTGGGTTGTTTTTGTCCACATGGGACCCTACTTAAAATCGGATGGTTAAAAAAGTAAACGAAATAACCTTAAAACAACACCTAAATAATAAAATACTTGCGCAACCAGTAAAAGTAGTTTATTTGAATGAATAAAACTGGAATCCAAAAAGTAGTTAGAAATATTTTATCTCTTTTGTCAAGATTAAAACGCCTTCAAGTGATGTGGAAAACACGGACGCAACGAAGCCCGGTCGTTAAAAAAATTCAGTGTTCAACCGTTTAAGATACCCGAGTGAGTTTTTCACGGTTGTTGTTTTGAAGAAGGATAATCTTATTCAGGATTATGTTAAGGGATCTTACACGAGGGATTGGCGAAGTTAGCGAGACAATTTTTGATACTATGTAAATTTATAAAGTTGTTTACGTCAGTTTATCGGAAAATCTGCTTAGCGTACAACTTTTATTTGTTCCTTTAAGTATTTTCTACAGGAAGCAATAATAACGGTAGCCTTTGAGCATGTATAATGCAGTTCAGCTACCTCAATTTTTCCTAATTGGCATAGTGTACACATTTGCATGTAAGTACCTAATCCCAATATCTCGACGTAACCGTATTGCAAGCGAATGCATTAATTAGTCCCATGAGATTGTATCAAACTCGATTACTGTAGTGGGTTATTTGTTCCACTGCTTCCTATTACAACCAATTCGTTTTATCGTAGGGAAAATATAAATGGCATTGTGAGTTCATTTGGTAAAAAAAGACTTTTTGTTAGTCTATTTGTATACAATTTTAATAATTTCTAGAATGTGATAGAGAATTTAAGCGTAGTTACATTATATTCATAACCAACGTTTACCATAGACTTCGTAATTTTATTTACGTTTTGAATTTCAGGAGTAAAAGCCCAATGCCTCCTTCTCCAAGCTCCAAATCTATCTCTTTACCAAAATTCAACAAGCTTTGTTCAGCAAGAGACGTAAAAACATAATAAA
This sequence comes from Agriphila geniculea, assembly GCA_943789525.1. Taxonomy (NCBI): domain Eukaryota; kingdom Metazoa; phylum Arthropoda; class Insecta; order Lepidoptera; family Crambidae; genus Agriphila; species Agriphila geniculea. The sequence goes on along the minus strand of OX038882.1, from coordinate 11,631,770 downwards.
CTAACAAACATACAGAGTTACTCTCGCTCTCGCAGATTTACCTCGCAAAGTTGCTTGTAATCATGAGTGGAACCACCTCATATTTTATTGATGTTTTATATGTTTCTTTGTTAAAATATACTTATGTACGTTTCTTTGTTTATAGTTAAAACACGTTTTTTCGTAAAATTAATTAAACTTATCTTTAAATTATTTATTTAGTTATTAAGAATAAAACAACTCAGGTGAAATGAGAGTTGTATTTAAAAAATATTACATTTATGAAACCGTTAATAAACAATTTATAATTTAGGGGCATTCCGATAACTTCCAGATAGTACTTACACAAATTATTTTATTTATTTATTTATAAATCTTTATTGTATAAATACATAAAGTAAGGTACAAATGGCGTACTTAATGCTAAAAGCATATATTAACTTAAAAAAAAATACCGAACAAAATTGTAAGTAAAGAAAACATTTCCAATTAGTTAGCTTTCATTATATTCTAGGTAGGTACCATGGGCAACAGCGTCGCTTAACCACTGCTAAGGTTAAAATCGCTTGCACGCCGCGCCCGCTGTCACATACGTTTAGTTCGTGCAGGGGCGATACGCGCGCACACGAAACGCTGTTGCCCATAGTACGTCCTTTAATTTTTTTTATTGTAGACTGGGCAGGCATTTCACCACTATCTTGCTTGATAAACAGAATGTGGTCTAAGGTGTTGCACAGCAGCACCCAGCCCAGGAAATGCCTACTCACTCTTGCCTTGAAGAGACCAAGGTTGTAATGTAACTATCAGGGAAGACATGAGCAGGTAGCGTATACCATTCTTTAGCAGTTTGCATAAGAAATGTATTGGCAAAGCGCTTGGTACGGACCCTTGGAGTATCTACTATGTAAGGGTGATATGCTAACCTACGTCTGGTACCCCCATGGTGGAAAGGGGCTGGAAGAACAAGGTCGTACAGTTCCTTCGCACACACTCCAAAGTTTATTCTATAAAAAACCGATACACTAGCAATTTTGCAACGGTGACTAAGGCTCTGAAGTTCTGATGTGGCCAATGTTAGATATTTTCTAAAGAGATAATTTAAAAAATGGTGAATGAAGTTTTGAAATAGCCGCTGTCTATGTTTCATCGAACCACTAATGCACATTCGCAGCGCAGACGCCTGTGATCCGTCATCTGACATGCAATACTAGTGCAATCAATCAGTGTACGTGACGTCACTCGATACCCACCACAGTGCGCCGGTTTTAAAATGACAGTATTTTTAACTAGCCTAGGCTAGAATGAAAACTGCAGGAAACAGATTTTAAAAGCCGAAACAGGTCTTTCCTAGCCCAAAGGCTAACTAGTATTTTTTTCAATAATAAGTGCATTTATTCTCTTTTTATGGTTCCGTACCAAAATGGTAAAAAAGGAACCCTTATGGTGTGACTCAGTCTGTCTGTCTGACTGTCTGTTACAGCTGGATATCTCAAGAACTACTAATGGTATCAACTTGAAATTTGGAAAAGTTTAAGATGACATTTGCCCAACTATTTTGCAAATAAGAAAAAAATAAAAAAATAAATATCTTTTTTAGAGCAGGGCCTGAAAAGGGGTCTTAAAAATTTGAAGTGGGGCTACTAGGGCATGTGGGGTATCATATGAAATAACGCCATTTGCACGTTTTCAATCATTTTTTTTTTTAGACCACATAGTTTTTGACTTATGATGAAAAATGTAAAAAAAATACCGTTCCCCCCCCCCCCTTATCTCCGAAGTTTGCAAAGAGAAAAATCTGAAATAATTCTATGTGATAGCAGTTTATGTAAAAATTACAGGAAAAATAAAACGATGTCTCAATATAGCACACTTTTTTAGAAATTATCAAATTTCTATAAGTTAACATTAGTTCCACTATCGGTCAAGAGATGGCGCTGACCTAAAACTGCAATACTAATTTTATTATTCTACTCTGCATTGTGGTTTAATGGTGCAATTATGATGGTACGGAACCCTCGGTGCGCGAGTCCGACTCGCTCTTGACCGGTTTTATTTGTTTTAGTGATTCCGTAGTAGCATAGTGAACTTAATTCTACTTTTATATACCTAACGACTAGCGGCCGCCCGCGACTTCGTCTGCGTGGAAAGTTTTATGCTATCCCTCGGGAATGATACTTTTTCGAAATGAGGGTACGCTATGTACCCCTGACAACGTGTATGTAAAATTTCATGATGATCGGTTCAGTAGTTGAGATGTGAAGGCGTAACAAACAGGTCTTTCGCATTTATAATATTAGTAAGGATAAGGATAGATATAAAAGATGTCATCTAGTTCTAATAGTTAAATATTATTAAAATGTATATCGGTTTATTTTAATTAACAATTTAGTGATGGAAGTTGATTAAATTTCCGTTACTCTTCAATCGTTGACTAGAGTCAGATAAGATAAAACACAAGAAGGGGGAACTAAACCACTTTCCGAGTTCTTCATAAACCTTTATTTATGAGCCGATGTCGAAGCTTTTTTAAGCTAAGTAGGCGTAGTAATAAATCAGGCTGTACATAATGAAAAGATAATATTTATACTTTGATTTATTTAAATGCCGAAAAGAGTGAAATGTCTAAAAGAGCCGACCAAGACCAGTTACCCTGTTACCTTAAAATGATTCACTATATTATATTTTTCTACGAAAGTAGGCGGCAAAATAGTAGGTAGGTATATTCAATGGAGAGCTAACACTTACGAATTTTCTTATCATACTTTACATATTCATATTAATTAGGTTCACTTACAGCAACACAACAATTTATTAACTAATTACTTATATTATAAGTAATCAATGTTATCTTTACCACTTAGGGCTAAAAACCATAATAATTTTCATAGTAGGTACTTACTCTATAAAGTAATGAGTTTCTTGCATGAGGGTTATAATCTTGTTTTATACGCTATCCTTTGTATTATTTTGGTCGAGCAAGCAAGGGTCACAATTTTACGGATGACTTGAAGAAACTTAATCGATACTCAATTTTAGCGAGCTGTAAAATTATTGCTTAGCGCCCGGATTTATTTTTGGCATAGAGCTTACTACAAAACTAATATCACTCAACAATGACATACACTTGACGTCAGAAAAATCGTAACTCTTCGAAAATAAGTTTAAAAATTCTAAATAATTTATTCAGTCTAGGCTGTTACAAGCACTTGTGAATGTCATAGAAGCTACGCCATCGGTTCGCAAACCCTTAGCGGGAGACCTTGTAACGAGAAGAACCGGCAAGAAACTGCTGCTTTTTTCTCCCTGTATATTTCATACAGAGTCGTCAAGATTGAAAAATGAGCTCCACATTTAAAGTGAGGTCATTTTCCATCACAATAGTTATCAAAAGGGTAGTAGGTTAACACAATGGGTAGGTAGATTAAAATTAAATATCTACTACATTCAGATAGATAATCGTGAGAGTCAATAACTTTCAACTAGTTTAGAAATCACTCCGTCTGCTACTCTAACCAAAAAACACTTGATACAAGACATAAAAATAAAAACGCAATTCTTACAATTCAATATGCGTTAAGATAGGTACTCAGAAGCAGACCCATTCCCACTGGCAGCACCCGTTCACGAGCATGACGCATGGACCAGCCATCGCTTCGCTCAACCATATTTGAGGGAACGTAACGACCCGCCCCACACGATACCATCGCAGAAATGATTAAAGAGAGCATGACATACTTAGGCTACCCATCCTAAGGCACTGAATTGAAAACTAATATCCAAAAGCTTTTCATAGGCCTTTACTTACAAAACTATAGACAAAAAAATACGAAAACATCGTGATAACGAAAGCCAAATAATCATAGACATAGACTTGGCCACCTGCTATTGCTAGCTAACGTTTTATTGTCTAAATGTTGATATTTATTGAAAGTACATTTAATGAGCTTTCAATTAATAATTGTTTGATTTAATTAACATAACAGTTACCATAATTAAACGCTTAAAGCGTTATTGCTTGCGCCGCCATAACAGGGAAATAAAACGGTCCAATTCAAGAAATGCGGGTAAATTCGCTATTGAGATATCGAGATGATGGCGAGAACACACTTCAATAGTTCAATTAAAAAAAGGAATACCCAAGATAGATACTATTGCCCATGAAGTTGCTCAAATATTGCAAAAAAATGAGGCAATGTAATGTTGCTCGAAAACTGAATCTCAGTAATTGATTTCGTTCGACGAGTATTCCAACGGCTTCTAGAGACTGTTGGATATGTCTGAATGGGAAGAAGTATATGCACTTACCATTAAATTAGATAGGATTAAATTAACTTTGAAAAATTTTTTGCAAACGTGCGATTTTTCTGACGCCGAGTGAAGTTCCACTAGAATCGACTTATCCATTGGTAGTATACTCTGTGGTAATAATCTGCAACTCAATTTAAAGTTTTTAACATTCAAATTCAGTAAATTTATTTTATATCCAATCCATATTAAAATTTGCAGTCGCTTAGTCGTCGGATCATAAAATTTTGTCGTATTGAATTTTATTAATAAGCCTAATCAATTTGGAAATATTCCTTCTACATTGAATTTACCAGCTAATTGTAGATGTCGTTGCGTACGCTTGTTCTTAAGACAGTAGACGTTCAGGAACAAATCTATGAGGAAATAGGGAAGTTTATTTTGTAGTATTTTTTTACCGAAAAAGACCCATTGATCCAAAATGGATATAAAAGACTATTCTACAATGCTAATGCCGGAACTGAAAGCCAAATGAAGACGTTTTTATTCTAACAGAATTTATAAATTTTACTTTATCCAGATTTTTTGGAAAATTGTAAGTGCCAACATTTTTAAAGTCTATTACACAGAACTTAATAATTTTAAAGCTAAAAAAACTATTTTTTTAAGTAAAAGTCCTTTGTTTTCATAGTTCTCGTGGAACAAGCGTACGCAGCGCCATTTTGACAGTTGCCTTCCCCATTCTAATAATTTTTATAAGTACTTTTTTATCTGTTGGACAAATAAAAACTATTTTTAACATCAAACGCTTCGGGAAGCATTAAGGGTAGTCTTTTACACCCACAAGTAGGTGCGCGTTGGTTTTGTATCCGATTCCCCCCGTATCTTTATTCATGTGGAATAGCGCGTTCCCAGCTGTAAAGTGTGAATAAACTCAGAAAAGATATAAATAAATAAAATATACATTTTTATATACAATTTTATACCTTTTCATATAGTAAGATAAAGAGATTGGACAATTTGGTTATTCGAATAGTGATAGTAGCTAAGCAGGAAAACTTCTTAATATTACCTTACCACGGATAACTATATTTTATACGGACAATAGTGTAGTCAAATTAGGTCGAATTCACAAAAAGATCGGATGTATGTAATTCGTAAACTCGCAGGAAACTTATATTCATGTCTTCTAATGAATCCATAAAAAATTACAACTACACGAATTCCTTCCAACCTTTTTGCTAATTTGAGTATACTACAACTCTTCAATAAATATTTAGCAATGATTATTTTTATGGTTGTAGCATGGTACCTCCGTGATGACTGATACATCCTTTATTCTTGCAAAGGATCAATCAAAACTAAAAAGCAACTTGAAGTTATTCTATTGCGAAAGGTAGCTATAGCATAATAACTGGGAAATCAATTAATAAAAAAAAGTTGAGAAACGGTGTTGAATTATTTAATGTTGGTCATTTTAAATCCTTATCAGTGCCAGATTTGTCAATAGGCCGTATATAGGCCGCGGCTTAGGGGCGGCAAGGATCTACGGGGGCGGTAGTCAAGCAACGCCATTCACCCGTCCGCCCGAGCGCATGCACACGTACGCAAAGCATGCGTTCGACAGAGATCACGAACGCTGGCGACATGTGCTTGGTTTACTTGGATGACGATGCATGTGCTCGACACTATAGTCAGTAAAATGGTGGCGGTGGACGACTGCGACTTTAGTATAATGTGACCGCAGCGTAGTCGCCCGCCGCCGCCGCCGCTCTATAGAGAAGAAATTTTATCTAAACCATTATCGCCGCACGGCCCGGAGCGCGTGGCGCGCTTTGCATGCCGTGACTAGACTTCTAGACATGTGGGTACAAAGATATTGACATCATTCGAGAAACCATCCACTTGTGTAGAATAAAAATAATAAAAATAAGCGTGGAAGAGTTTAAATTAAGTTTGGCTTTCAAAAGAATCTAAGTCCACCACTAAGACCACTAGTCCTCACTAATATTATAAATGCGAAAGTCCCTTTCTTTGTTTGTTACGCTATCTTGTATTAACTACTGAACCGATCATCATACAATTTTGCATACACGTTCTCAGGAGTACAGAGAAGGACATAATATCTTTCATCCAGAAAAAGTACTGTTCCCGATAGCAATAAAAACTTTCCACGCAGACGAAGTCGCGGGCGGCCGCAAGTAGCTATATAGTAGTAAATTGCTAATTCGATACTGAAAGAAAGTAGCATCCGTGCTCATCAGCATCGTTGAACGAGATGCAAGAATGGTCTTTTTCGCTTTAACAAACGAAAATTCAGAATGATGGTACAAGCACGGTAGGTATTAGATACATATTATTACCGTAGTACAAGATAGACATACGGAAGAAGCCTACTATGTCTTATAATAGTTTCAGCCTTATGCGCTGCGGGTGAACTCTGACGGGCTTGCTCGAGATGTTCTGATGAGATAGTCTGTTGCAGACTGGCCGTAGATTAAAAGCCTTCTTGCGCGTGACATATCCATTAACAGTTGGACATAATGTGTGAAAAGAATATTTTTTATATATTGTAGAATAAGTTAATAATAGAAATGGCCATGCTTTTATAGATGCCAAAAAGTCAAAGATCACTTAAAAGCGCGTAAAATTCTAATATTAGAATAAAAAATTTGAATCTACCTCCAAAAAACTTGATTTGTACCTTAAAACAAAATACTGTCGTGAAAAATTACTAACAGTGATCGTTATCAGACGATTATCTGTCCAATCAGCATCATCAATACTAGATTTTAGGCAATTGTCATGTTTATGTTGGCACTGCTTAATGCATCAGTTAAACTGATCTTCATATTGTGTTTAGTGGGCCACTAAGAGCTTGCGGTAATGTCAAGGCACGGTAAGCCATTTGATCCCTTCCGCTGTCAGAAGATGACAGTCGTTAATCCCACTAATCCTTATTGGACACGCGTGGTGAGTTAAGATGAAGATTTGGTCAATTCTTAGTAGAACAGTGGAACATTTTATAAAAAAAAATATGTAGAGATTTTACTCAATCGATGTTTATTATTATAATCGAGAATAATTCTCGTAGATTGGTACTGTTTTTTTAGGCAAAATTCTGAATTCAGGTACTTTTAAAGATATGTAACTGTTACGCAAGCGGTATTCCACATTGTAGGAAATCGCACGAGAAAGCTATCGCTGACCGATACGAAATAATTTGCGGTTTACGGCTGTTGCCGAAAGTGATTTGTACAAGATGCATATTCTTGCAACGCGTTATATTACTTGGTTAGCTAAGTTTTCTGTTTCTAAACTTTCATAAAAACTCCCTTTAGACTTGGAAAGTCAACTATTTACCGACTTAAAAAGGACTACTAAACGGTACTCAATTCGACCCGTTATCTTTTTTTGGTTTTTTGTATGTACATCGATTACTCTGGCGCTGGTGTACCGATTATGATAATTATTTTTTTGTTAGATTAGGTATACTTTTAATTTGGTCTCATATAAGTTTCATTGAGATCCGACGATAATCTTCGAAGATAAAGGGCCTAATGTCATGGGAGTCATGAAGATTTAGAACATTTGTAAATTTATAACAAAATCGTATTCCATGGAAGATTGACATCAGCCATTTTTATTAGTGTCCTCCTTATGAGTAGAAAAGGAGGAAGGCCCATATGTTACCACGCGGGCCCAATGCGGATTGGTGGGTGTTAACGACTGTAAATGCAGCCGGGACCAACGTGTAACGTGCCTTCCGAAGCACGGGGGAGGTCGAGATAACAAATTTTTGGTCACCCATCCCATGACTGACCCTTGCGTAAGTTGCTTAACCTCCGCAATCAGGGCAGGGCCAGGCGCTAAACCACTGCTCCACCGAGCTCCTCTGAGTGATTAGACCTTGGGAATGGTTATAGGCTACATTTAGCGTAGCTACAGGAAGGGGCGACAAAAACTAGTCGATAATATCATAGTAGGTATAATGGTTTTGATCTACACTTCAAGGACCTCGATTTCGCTATGGGTTATCGCCGCGTTCTGCGACTGTTGTGGTTAAGCAACGTTCAGCAAGGGCTGGTCATAGGATGGTAGAGAAATGACTATTTCAAGCTCCTTCGTGCTTCGGAAGACACGTTAAAAGCCACATCAAGCCTGCGTGGAGGGTGGTGGAGGGTCATATAGCCCAATCTCTTTAATTAACAGAATTTTTGTGTCGCAATGTAATAATAAATAAGCGCTTAGCTCTTTCCTTTTTTAATTCTTGAGACCGATATTTTTTAACGCGTGCCGCGCCTTTCGTGGGTCTTCCCATGTTTTATCTACTTAGTAATATACCTACTAGTGATGATAATATGTAAAGTAATTAGCAACCTAATACAGAAGGTACACTAAAAAGAAAAAAAAGTTTTTTTATTTAAATAACAAAAAACCGACATTAAAAAACGACAAAAAAACCGGAATACAAAAACAGCTTCTAGAGGTATTTTTTGAAGCTGTTTTTGTATTCCGTTTTTTTTTTGTCGGTTTTTTTGTAGTCGGTTTTTTGTTTTTTTAACATTTTTTTTAAGCACAACCATCTAATAATGGTTGTCTTTTCTGTTTTTTTTTGCTGTCATTATTATGAGCAAATAAAGAAATTTGGTGGTTTTCTGAACTGCCTGGGATTTTGATAAACCAACAAAGATGCCTTGAAAGCTCAGTGTTTATTGAAATAGGTCGTCAATTTGATTTTATTACTGTACAAGGTTTTTCAGCCACTTTTTTCATTCTCGGGAACTATTTCAAACAAGTTATTAATAATGATGAAAATGTATTATTGTTTTTGTATGGTTACGTGACTGCCTATTAGATTCGGTTCAGTTATTTTTAAAACAACGATTTTATTATTCATAGCGTGATTGACTTTCATAAGTGCGTGAAAATTGGCACCAACTGAATAATTTAACATTTTTTTCATTTTGTAATTGAACTCCTAAAATTTTGTTTGGTATAAATTACGCCATTACGGCGTATGAATTGCAATTTTCATCTTCAGGCTAGGCTGTATTAAATTGATATTTTGTTCTAGTGCGTTTTAAGGAGTGTTGATTTCATACTAAACGTGATTTTGATTGTAATAAAAAAAACCGTAACGATTTTATAATTATAAATTTATAAGTCTGTACTTTTGAATGTTTATTATTCAATCATGCAAGAATAACTGAATGGATTTGGATTTTATGGAAAGCATAAAGATAGTTTTTAATACTTTTATTCTGAACAAAGGTTTTTTTAGGTATTTTTCGAATGTGCACGCGGACTAAGTCGCGGACGTAAGCTAGTAGAAAATATTTATGATTTCTCCCGTCAAATTGTAAAATTTAAGATTACTACCGTGTAGGCAACGGTTCTACATGGCAGCTCAAAAGATCAAACAAGAGAGTGTTCATGGTTTTAATTCTCTATAGTACCAGTTGCTGATGCATCATAGCGTAAGCCACATACATATACCTACCTTATATGTATCAGTTATAGTAATAAAATCACAAAAAATTAAATAATTTTATGCCTATTTTTGCTATGTTTAATTTAATAGCAAATCTAAACCGGTCAATTTTAAGTTGTTTTAATAAAGGCTTGCTAAAAATATCCTGCAAATAGCTCTTGGAAAAAATGTACGACTATTATAAAATATAGGGATATTGTGACAGGACTGCATTAAATTAGTGTGTCACTTTTATGGTTGCCTTTTGTATTTTTTATTAATATTGACTTCCACTTTTATTGAATTTCAGAGTTTTGTTTTAGTGGTGACTATTACTATCTCTAAAAATTATGAAACTAATACGTATACTAATCAAGAATCTTATAACAGATGCTTGTGACAACCAACCATAGTTTTAAACTGTTGTTTAACTTTTAGTTATATAAGTTGGTAGCATTATGTTATGTAACTAGTTGTGTCTGACCAACAATAAAGTGAAAATTCACGCAGTTACTTCATTTAATCACTTACTTTATATTTACTAAGTATATTATTTAATACTTTAATATATTTTTTTGTTATAAATCTGTAATCAAAACTCACCATTAACTAAAACCTCTTTGAAAGAATCTTCATAACAAACCGGTCACTAACAACAAAAAGTTCCTCGCCATTTGTAAAAAAGGTAAACCAAGTTTCGAATTCACTGAATACGTCAGAAAGTGGGTTATGGTGGGAACGCGAGCCGCGAGCGGAAGGTTGGGATAGCGGCAGATAACTGGCTACGGCGTAGCGCCACGTAGCGCGCTACGACGACTGCCGCGCAACAGGCTATGAGTCCCGTAGCAAAAGCCTGACTTTAAAGCTGCATCAGATTTAGGGTTTAGTGTTTTCACGTAACTGCTCACCAGGAATGCTTAAAATATCGATAAACCCTATTGAGCCGAACCCGATTAAGAAAAGATGTTAAATTATACTAGTGGCTCTGTAAAGCTGCATGACCTAGCGTTAGTGATATTTTTGAATTTTTTTAGAAATGGCCGAAATATTATTTTCCCTCATATCACCGCTATTATGAAAAATTTTGATACAACTTATCAATCGACAAAAATCTAAAATATAACCTGATAGAAGTTGATATCATTAGTAGTTTTCGAGATATCCAGCTGTGACAGACAGACAGACTGAGTCACACCATAAAGGTTCCTTTTTTACCATTTTGATATGGAACCCTAAAAACTGGCTTTTGTAGTTTTCAACTGCAGTAGTAAATAAAGTCTACGAATAAATACATAATTTAAGTACATTAGTGTAACCCCTTAACACGATCTCCCTTAAGCCTGCTTTAATTTTCATACTAATGTCTCAAAGTCGCCGGAATCTTCAACTCTGCTGTAATACTTAGGGCCCTATCACATTTTTTCGTAGAAATTTCGATTTTGACGGATTTTAGCGCTACAACCTAGACAAACCTTTGGGTCTACTAAATACATTTATATGTGTTCGCGACAAAAAGTAATATGATGATACACTGGAAAGTTAAATGGTTAGAAAGGAAAATCAAAGTTAGTGAACGATTTCTTAGAGTCAACTTTGAACATACAGAGTAAACAAGTACAAACAACAAATAAAAGTATGAAATTTGATTTTCTTATGAAGTAAAGATTATTCTAATATAAATTTTACGTAATAATAATTATGTAGATACATTTATACAGGAGAAATTCACAGTTAATTCTGAGCGTTTTTAGTAGTTATATGGTTTTTGATTGGGATTTTTTTTCACATATTCCATACATAATTTCAAATTTCCGAGGCCACTATGATCTATTCGACTATATAAGAGATAATATTCATTTTTTTTTATTTCATTTGTTTAGCACAGTAGTTCAATCCATGACCCCAAAAAAGTGCCTTCGCGCATTTTATGAAAATCTTTAACTACAATTTCGGGTTTAATTATGAAGTTAAGCAAATTTTCAAAAAAGCGAGGCCGCTATGATCTATTCCAATAGCTATTCTACACTATTCAATAAGTCAAAACTGTTAATTTATTGTTGTTTCTGAGATCGAGAACCCCAAAATTGGCCATTTTACGCAAAAATCACAGTCGAAACGTAATATATGCCTCTTAATCAGTGTTTACTCGGTTTTATGTTGCGTTATGCCGCGATGCTGTTACACTTCTTCTTGCAAATTAAAATGTAAGAAAGATATTGTGTAATATGATAGGGTTAGGTTACTGTATAAATTACTTTAAATATTTTCCGAGAAAAGCCACATTATTATTTAATCACAAGATGAGTTCTAATAATATAAAGTAATTTTGGTCATGAGTCTATAATATTGTCGGAAGTTCTTTAGTTTCCTTCATTGCGCTAATCACAAATATGTATCTTTGTGTATTAATTCTAAAATGTCAATATTTATTATTATTCATTTATCAGATTATTTTAAATATTTTTATACTCAATTACTTCTTAAAATAATTAAAAAGGAATAAAGCCTCTAAACATTTTCGCAATATGGCGGTAGTGTCGCGCCGCTTGGCAGGATTTGAGTAAAAGCGTGGCGGCAAGCGGACGACGTTCAATTGTTTTGGTTGTTATAAAATATTTTATTAAAATTGTTAATTATTATGAATGGAAGCGACAATATTGTCGAGTAAAGGCATAATACATGGAAAATATAATTTTATGTTGTGAAACGCTATCTCTGCTAGAGAGTAACGCCGTTTAAGTTCAGGTATAGTTGTATTATTTTCAAAACTGTATGATTTAGTACTAAAAATACTTTCCCATAATGTTGAGTAATTGTATGTTGTGGAGTTCTTACTTAAATATCGAAATCATTATGCATTGATGCAATAAATGAAGAATCTATAATTGTTCAAAATGTTTTATTTAAATCCCTTTTAATAGTATACCAGTTCTAAGGTAGTAACCCAAGTGAGCAAGTAATAGCTCTTTTAATTGAAATTAAAATCGTAGATAATTTATCTGAAAATCAAAAAGTTTAAAACATGGACTGGGTATAGTTTTGGAGTTAATTGCTTTTAAAATAATTAAAATGTATAACTATTATTTTTATAATATTAAGGACTTGTTTTACAGGACGGGCATAGCATTTATCTTCTGGTAGATTTTCGAAATGGAACAAAATGTGTATGATACACCTTAAGGTGGATACCCTACCGAAACTGGTGCTCTCATATTTATTTATAATTTGTTAATATAAAAGGATTATAATAAAACTTACGTGGAATTTTTAGGGCCCATGATCTAGTATTTTAGACGTTATTCTTACATTAGAAGTAGATAGCAAATGTGTCAAAACGAGCACTTTTACGTTAAGTTTTGTAAAATTCACCGTGGCAATACACTTTTGAGTGATTTTGATTTTGATGCTCAATTTGAGGTTTTGAGTTGGTAAATATACCTAATTATTCCGTAAGTCATGGGCTATTTACATGGGTTGATTGGGTTGATTTTAGTCACCTGTGACGGTCGACTTTCGTCACCTAGCAAGTCGCTTCCAAAATTGAATCACAGATGATGGTGTCGCTATCGACTATGTAGTTGATGGCGTTACCTAAATAACAATATGTAATAAAGTAGTTCCAGTTCTGGTCACCGGCTCAGATCATTTTGTTCAGTCATCTGCAGCCAAGACTGAATTGCCATTTACACGGTTGATTTTCGCCGTGCGGTAAAAGTTGTGCGGCTTTAGTCGCACATGTAAATACCCTATTAGTCATGAGACTAATGGGGTATTTACATGGGCGACTAAAGCTAAATTATGAAATCATCATATCAACCGCACGACACCTACTGCTGGGTATAGGCCTCTCTTATGATCTCCACAAGGATCAGTCGTGAACAGTCTCATAATAACATTAATAATGATAAATTTTGTATTTAAATATGAAGGTACAATAAAACAGGCCAACAGAAGGATACAGCTGGGCTGGGCAGCATATGGGAAACTTCGTCGAGTCTTTGAGTCGCCTATTCCACAGAGTATAAAGACGAAAGTCTTCAACCAGTGCGTCCTGCCTGTCATGACATACGGAGCCGAAACGTGGACACTCACTGTAGGGCTGGTCCACAAATTTAAAGTCGCGTAGCGAGCTATGGAAAGGGCTATGCTCGGAGTTTCTCTGAGAGATCGGGTCCGGAACGAGCTGATCCGACAGAGAACTAAAGTCATCGACATAGCCCACCGGATTAGCAAGCTGAAGTGGCAGTGGGCCGGCCATATTAGCCGTAGAACCGATGGCCGCTGGGGCAGACGAGTTCTTGAGTGGAGACCGCGTATGGGCAAACGTAGTATGGGACGTCCCCAGACAAGGTGGAGCTACGATCTTCGCAAGGTGGCTGGCATAAACTGGATGAGTATAGCCGCGGATCGTGCTCAGTGGCGTGCACTCGGAGAGGACTATGTTCAGCAGTGGACGATGATAGGCTGATGATGATGATAAAACATTATCTGCAAATCCTTACTAATATTATAAATGCGAAAGTCCGTTTGTTTGTTTGTTTGTTTGTTTGTTACGCCTTCACGTCTCAACTACTGAACCGATCATCATGAAATTTTGCATACATATTTTCAGGGGTACAGAGAAGGACATAGGGTATCATTCATCCCGAAAAAAAGTATTGTTCCCGAGGGAAAGCAAAAAAACTTTCCACGCAGACGAAGTCGCGGGCGGCCGCTAGTTAGATCTAAAGATAAGCAGTATTAATGTCGCTAGAATTACCAGCACACCAATTTCAGTTTATTTGTATCTGTCTTTTATTGCATTAATTAAATTTACAGAAAACCAATTTAATTTTTAACGTTGAAGCTACTTTGGAAAACAATAGTGGCCAAAAAACTTAGGAGCTAACTATTATGCACGCTACCCTTGCTTTGTGACTGTAACTTACAAAACTGTTTATTCGAAGATTTTTTTAATACAACTTGTATTTTTGTTTAGTATTAATGAACCACATCGATAAAAATCCATGTTGCGGCCACAAAACATAATCAGATACTTGTAATTTTTATTGATAACGTTTTGATATTAGAATAATCTATAAGATAAAATGAAAATTATCTCGTATTCCCAATTACGCCAATTAATTTGATTCAGTTCGATCCGGGTAGGCGTTAGGTTCACACAAAAAGGTATGTACTTCAATGTATTAGTAAATATACAATTTCATATCATTAAAAAATAAACAATGGACTTGTTTCAAAAGTTCCAGATAACAAAATTATCTTTTCGTTTTGATATAATGGAGTAATCATTAAAATTGAACAAAATTTCTATGAAATTATTCTGTCTCGTTTATCTCGAAAAGTATAAAAAAGATTTGATGCTTTTGACGTGAGTTTGTTTAATTTTATATCCACTACTGATTTCCTTATACTGTGTTGTCGGCCTCCGATAGGAATAATTTGTTATCTAGAAAATCTCAAAAAGATAAAAAAGTTTCGAAAATGGTCAAAAAGTATTTTATCTACTCTCATATCGTAAAATTCGAATTTTGAATTTCAAATCGAATTTATATTGACATACTTTATACACGCAATACCGAAAAAAATTAAAATAGTACATTACGATATTAGTGCGTTAAGATGGTTATAACATGCAAGGCGGAATTTCAGCCCGAGCCGAAGGCGAGGGCGTAATTGAGCCGAACATGTTATAACCAATACGCACGTATATCGTACGACGTTTTTTAACACATTTGCCAGGAAACATGTGATGACCCTCGCGGCTGCTTGTCGCTTGTCTGCTGCTAATGACCAATCTGTATGTGATACTTACTGTATCAGCTTTGATCGTCTAGTGGTTTTATTTGATTATTTTATCCCAAAATATAACTCAGTTTAAACAAATGTAACTTTTAACAAACTTGTCTGGAAAGGATGATATTGTATACGTCTTAGATAATGGCTTGAGGTGCGATAATAATTATTCGGTTAATAAATGATAACAATGATTTTGATACGCGTTTGGATTCAATCAGAGCGTCTATTCCAGATGCGATCCTGCCAGCCCTAATTGATTTTTGACAATTCTCGTTAGACGGATGTCAATAATTCGCTGTCCTTATCACCCTTTTTATTATTTGATTGGAGGAGATTAACTGACTCCTCTTCTTTTTAAAAAACAGGTGGCCACCTTAGGGTTGATGGACTAGCGCGAGCTCTTAATTCTTCCTATGCTATTTCTACGCTGACCACAATGAAAGTCACCCTCTGTACCATTTGAATCCAAACAGCGTGTTTCTGATTTAGAATAAAACTAAATGAATACTAATTATTACTTTATGAATCACAACCTCTAGCCTAAATTCAATTATAGTGTCAAAGATTTATGACAACTTCATAAATAATTCATGTTGAATGAATGGCATTTCATTTAGATATATAATGTGCTCTAAATGAGATTCTTATTTAAGCTTCATTTGGTAGCAATTAACAGGGCTATCAATTTAAAACCAATAAAATTCTAAGTTCTGTTCGAAAGAACTGTGATAGCTTTTACTCTATCTATAACCATGTACCAAGTAATTTCAAGTGTCATGACACTGTAAATCAAATTCAAAGTAAGAAAATCTAATTTTGTCCATTACCCAACAGACAAAATAAAGTATCAATCATCGAAGACGACACTAGTATATTAATTTAATGATATCTACAAAAGGTATTAAACTCTATCTCTGGAAAATAGTTATTGCAAATAATTCTTCAGTGAAAAAGGGGTGCCTATAATTGGGAAAATAAATATGAATACAGATTAATTGTTTAGAGTCATTTATTATTGGCAATGTTTGGTTTTGGTATTTGTTTGTTCAAGAAAATTACTTTAATTGGTTTTGATTTAGTTGATTTGACTGTTAAGTTATTTTAATTATTTAATAAAAGGGTTTAATTTAGAGGTTTTGATTATTTTTGGAATTATCTGATGATTATGGATTATTATAAATATGTTTTAATTTGAAATTGTTTTGATTGTCTGGTCAATTTAAAAGGAATGATTTAGTTATTTGAACAATTAATAAAATGGCTCTAATAAAACTTTTATCGAAACTGAATTTGTTTAATTCCCACGCTAGTAGGTAATTAAACCTTCGCACTGCTCACTACAGCTTTTGAATCGAGGAAAGCGCGCGAAGTCACAAAAAACCTCGTTTCGGCTGATAAAACTACTAATTTGAACAATAAACATGAGTACAAAGAGTGAAATATAACCTAGCGTATCTATTTTAGACCTTTAGCTATGTGAGATCGATGCACATCAATTAATTAATTTATTTACTTAACACAATTTATAAATGAGAAGTCTAAAATAGATATGTGTTTTATACATAATTCTTATTTCTATTTACTTAACTTATCCTTCTGCAGTAAGGAGCTCCTTGTGAATTCAACAATGACACTTTAGTTAATTTATTAATATGGATCCAAACTATTTGTAATTTATAATTCGAAGGGACGCTTTATTTCTCACAACAATTTCTATAATCGATCCAAAAAGACGTCTGCACTCCACACTCGTCCTTCGCTAATCCCCCGCCTTTTCAAATATCTCTATACAATTGTTAACAACAATAGAATTACAACTACTTAATTCTAATACGCTCTTCCTGTTATGAAGATAGAGTCCAATTTGGTTTATCACAACTCCTGCGCACTTTTCACAAAACCACACCCTTAATGCTATGACGCGCTGTTTGATTGGCTTGTCCTTGATATCATCTCTTTCTGTTACATGGCATTATAAATGTCGAGTTTCCACATTTGACTTGAAATCAAATCATTGTATGCAACAATGATCCGGGTACTATTGAATTGTTTTCAGTCACTGTCTCATGAAACCTGAAAAATAAAAGGTATTTGCGTAGAAACTGCATTTTTAGATTTCGAAAATAACTAGAGAGACATAGTATTATGTCTCCTTAGTCTTTATCCATCAGAACTTAAGGTCCAAGTTTGTTTGAGCAAACGAAGTTCAGTTATCACATTGCATTTCCGCGTAAATATTCCTTTTTTTATATACGTTTTGGGTCGACGACGCCGACGTCCCAAACGTGGCACTTATCTTCCATTTTAAAGATGTGGAATATTTTTTAACGATATTTACGATCTAAAATGTCAACCTTGTAGAAAATTTATTGTCCCTTTTCAAGTGTCAAAAAAAAAGGAGATTTGAGTTACATTACTTTGGCAACGAATTTCTAAGACGTTTTTAATGGTAGCCACATGTTGAAATGTTTGGCGATGTTTTCAGTACTATAGATTTTTTTCTTGTCGTGTATGGCCTATGGTCCATTACACAACCCCCCCAGATTCTGTTACGTTATTGAAAATTTTAGTAACATAATCTTCATTTGAAGTCTTGGTTTTATTTCAACCAAATCTCTATAAGAAGCGAACAGACAAAAAAAAATCTACTGTAAATTCGCCTTCACAACTGTTCTGACGGCTACAATATAATGGCTTTCTTTTATGCAATGCGCCTTAAGGTTCCAACACAAAAAAAAAATCCGAGAACCCTCGCCTCTATTTTTTCTCTTTTTCGGACATCTGTCTGAAAAACCTTTAGTAGGTACTTATTTTATTGCATCCTAGTAGGTATTCAAAGTAATACCTACAAAATTGTTTAGCATTACCTACTACATTACTGCTTTCATAATATTAGGCCTGCGCATAATAATGTATAAACATTGCCATAAAATTTAACTTTGAATTTAATTAAGTACTATGTATGCTTTGCTTTAATAACTTCAATACAATGCAATGAAGTGCAAAATCTCGGCACTTATTTAGTTATTCTTTCTGTCGCTCTGAATTATTGAAATGTCTCTAGTTTGACGTCAAGTTTTTTTTCCCGTTTACTATTTATACGTAACTTTGGAACCCTCAATCGTTCTTATAAAGTTTTCCACAGACCTTTCTAGTACTTAATTTCGTCACATCTATCATCCGTTGATTCTGTTACGTTTTATCTAAACGATAGTTCATATGTCAGTCATACGCTCAAAACTAACCTTTGAAAAAAACTAAAATTACATTTCATTTCAATCAATGAAATTTAAACCATTTAATTGTCATTGTTTTATTAACAATAATTCTCTTATCACTTCCTAAAGAAACATCTTTCTACCACTGTAAATATTATTCAACTAATTATTTATTTGCAAACAATAATGTCTATTGTTTATATAATTCAGAATTATCAAAATGTTATTTTATTTATTATCATTAATATGCAACTTAGTTTGATGTTTTTATCGAATTTACTTTTTGTTAGATTATAAATTGATTGATATAATTATCACTTTAACCCTTTTAAACCAGATAGGTACTACTATATTTTATTGATAGAAAATATCTTCATTAAAAACCGAAGTCTTATAAGACTAGACATATTACAAATATGAGATCGAGAATCACTCATTGTTTACAACGATTTAACCCTGCAAGCTTTATACAATGCCCTTTGTTCAATTTAAGCTTTCATTGTACAGGTACTCTCACCGAATTAGAATAAACTTATAATAATGTTTATATTTTTATATACTATAATGTAAACACCTCATCATGTCACCACATCTCCTTCTCAAAACGGGGTTCGAACCCGCGACCATTTATAAATGTTTTTCACTAAACTATTGAGTCACTTCGCAATCTCGTGTTTCTCCTTTTGTTAATATCACCATACCTAGAAGAGATCGCTTTTAGCGTTAAGCTCAAACTGTTTTACCGCTCGACTAAGTCTTATTATAATATCTTAATTTTCTATCTAGTAAAATAAATTTTAAAGATTAAAATGTCCTTAAATCTTTTAAAAATAGCTGATGGTCACATCTACTTGATATGCTCTAAGGCCTCTAAGCAACTTCTCTCCAATTCAACTTTACGAGTTTCCATTGTTTAACCTTACTATTTATTAACTACTTCTTTCACGTATGTAATAATCCACCTGATTCGAACAGGGCAGGGGTATGCACCCAAATTCATCTTAGTTTCAAACCAAATTTGAATACCAATTCACCTCTATATTTTGATCAGACAAGACAGACAAGCCTAAACTTTTTTCCACTCCATATACTTATACGTACTGAAATTGCGACCTTATGTTTTCCTTCTTTCCGTCCTTAATAATTTTGCAATAATCAAATCAATCAGATTTGATTTTTTTGATCTCCTTTCCATTCTTTTCCAACTGGTTATTAATTTATCCAATGACGATTAATCGTTCAGTTGAAATTGCAAAATCTATTTTCACTCCGTAGCTAGATATCTTAAATGACTAAACTTAGATTACTTTTATCTATTATTTGATCAATATACTTGATTCGAAGAAGTAATGTTGTGCTTTGGCCTAGTGTATAATATAGCTTAAAGTACTAAATTATTGATTCAATTTCTCAATCGGCAGTCAAAATATTATGTGAATTCTGAATCTAACAGAATCTTTCATTTCCAATTCAAAATGAATATGAAATAACCATGTCTATTTTTTTAAATAACTAATTTTAGGTATTATAGAAATACTCTAAGTATAACTTTCCATTTCATAGCAATGCAATACCCCCATGAGGTTTTCTTAACAATTCACTTTTACTAATTGAATAGCACATAACCAAATACCAAATATCGGCACGTTTTGTTCTTTCTTAGAAAGTTACATTCCAGATTGTTTTATAACTTTAAAATCTCTTACCTACAGTTTGAATTGTATATCTATTGTATTGACTCTATTGTTGTAAAGTCCTTTCCGTTTAAGTTTACTTAAATAAAGAATCTTTAAAACAACCAGATGGCCTTTTGTTGATAATGGCCAGTCTGTGGGTCAGCTCTAGCGTTAACTATTTATTGTTCCTCAGAAAACAGACAGCTGCACCGACAGTTTGGTACCATTTTAGCCTGAGGAATTTTTTTTGTTCGTTTCAGCCTTTTGAGAACAAAAAAAATATTTGACCTGCGTCATCCTATACCTTAAAGTCAATTCCTTGTAGATATTTTTCGAATTTCTTAAATTGGGTTCAGATTTCTATCTTAATATATCCTATTCCTAAGTTAAATTTAGATTTCATGTAAGTACACATTGATAAATTCATACACCTGTATGAATAATTTTACTCGTTTCTCGTTCATAATAATAGTACTAAAATGAAGTGTATCCGTCCTTAACCATTTGCCTCGGACAAATCGGTATTATGTAATAAAATTAATTCAAGCTATTAATTAGATCGACTTAGTCTTTCTCATCTAATAATATTGTAACTCAATTAACTAAATTGAATCAAATGTATAAATTATTCATCTTACCTCGAATCGAACGAAGTCAAGATTCAATTCCTAAATAAAATAAAAATTGATAATATCCTTTGTTGACGGTATAACTGTTGCTTACAATATATGAACCTTCTCAACTACTAATCTTACCTTAGTTTAAAAACTACACTAAGTAATATACTTCGATTTTAATAAAGATAAACATCTGGTCAATAACTGATACGAATATCAAAATAAAGCATAAGCTTTACAATTTTATTTTATTTGAATGTTATATAATTTTTAATGTAATTTGAATTTTGGTCGTACTTTAATTTTGTATTTCTGTTTATAACATTACGTTTTCAACTTATAAAAATGTTGTTTTTATAAATGTCGTTTGTTCCGTACGTCTTTGTATCGTTTAAAACTTCCTAAATGACTAATTAACCGCACAGCTACCTGCCTAATTTAGTAATACTCTAATGAACTAACAGACCTATTATCCTAAAATTGTACGCAAATCTAACGCTTCGATTTACTTTAAACTTTCCCGCTAATATATCAATCCGTTGTTATTGAATAACATCCGTCTTCGTCGTATACCTACGCCTACCTACCTATCTATACCTACCTAAAATCTTTCGCGCCTATCTCAAATCCTAAAAAATGCCGCTGCCTTTCTTTCGCGTCGCGTCAAAACATTCGAACCGTAATAATTTTTTTCTAACGCTTTGCCTACAACTGTAATAAAAGAATTTCTAAAACGTTATTGTGTGGGACTAACAAAGAATATTGTTTTAGGTACCGAACGAAACACAATGCAACAATGATAACTTGAACTTCGCTGCCTGTAAAAGTACATAATAAAAATATTTCTATGCACAAAAGACAAAACTAGAATGAATTTCAAACAAATTGCAGGGTGAAATTTGTCGGCAGTTATAATATGATAATTATGGGTATTAATCACAAATAGGAAGTTAGTAATTTCTCCTCTCCCAAAGGTTTAGAATAAACATATTCTTATTTAATTGTCAAGATATTTAGAATTATAGAATTAGTATTCAAAATTTCAGTCTGCAATGTTTGATAAAATTTAAATATAAATATGCTGAAATATAATATTGGGATATGATATAAAGTTTCTACGTTGTGTAATTATTTTAAGGTTCGATTCCCAGTTGCGTTTGCTGTAAGTGAACACAAAATCTAAGAATCTTGGTCACCGAGCACCATGTGTGATGACCCTCGCGGCTGCTTGTCGCTTGTCTGCTGCTAATGACCAATCTGTATGTGATACTTACTGTATCAGCTTTGATCGTCTAGTGGTTTTATTTGATTATTTTATCCCAAAATATAACTCAGTTTAAACAAATGTAACTTTTAACAAACTTGTCTGGAAAGGATGATATTGTATACGTCTTAGATAATGGCTTGAGGTGCGATAATAATTATTCGGTTAATAAATGATAACAATGATTTTGATACGCGTTTGGATTCAATCAGAGCGTCTATTCCAGATGCGATCCTGCCAGCCCTAATTGATTTTTGACAATTCTCGTTAGACGGATGTCAATAATTCGCTGTCCTTATCACCCTTTTTATTATTTGATTGGAGGAGATTAACTGACTCCTCTTCTTTTTAAAAAACAGGTGGCCACCTTAGGGTTGATGGACTAGCGCGAGCTCTTAATTCTTCCTATGCTATTTCTACGCTGACCACAATGAAAGTCACCCTCTGTACCATTTGAATCCAAACAGCGTGTTTCTGATTTAGAATAAAACTAAATGAATACTAATTATTACTTTATGAATCACAACCTCTAGCCTAAATTCAATTATAGTGTCAAAGATTTATGACAACTTCATAAATAATTCATGTTGAATGAATGGCATTTCATTTAGATATATAATGTGCTCTAAATGAGATTCTTATTTAAGCTTCATTTGGTAGCAATTAACAGGGCTATCAATTTAAAACCAATAAAATTCTAAGTTCTGTTCGAAAGAACTGTGATAGCTTTTACTCTATCTATAACCATGTACCAAGTAATTTCAAGTGTCATGACACTGTAAATCAAATTCAAAGTAAGAAAATCTAATTTTGTCCATTACCCAACAGACAAAATAAAGTATCAATCATCGAAGACGACACTAGTATATTAATTTAATGATATCTACAAAAGGTATTAAACTCTATCTCTGGAAAATAGTTATTGCAAATAATTCTTCAGTGAAAAAGGGGTGCCTATAATTGGGAAAATAAATATGAATACAGATTAATTGTTTAGAGTCATTTATTATTGGCAATGTTTGGTTTTGGTATTTGTTTGTTCAAGAAAATTACTTTAATTGGTTTTGATTTAGTTGATTTGACTGTTAAGTTATTTTAATTATTTAATAAAAGGGTTTAATTTAGAGGTTTTGATTATTTTTGGAATTATCTGATGATTATGGATTATTATAAATATGTTTTAATTTGAAATTGTTTTGATTGTCTGGTCAATTTAAAAGGAATGATTTAGTTATTTGAACAATTAATAAAATGGCTCTAATAAAACTTTTATCGAAACTGAATTTGTTTAATTCCCACGCTAGTAGGTAATTAAACCTTCGCACTGCTCACTACAGCTTTTGAATCGAGGAAAGCGCGCGAAGTCACAAAAAACCTCGTTTCGGCTGATAAAACTACTAATTTGAACAATAAACATGAGTACAAAGAGTGAAATATAACCTAGCGTATCTATTTTAGACCTTTAGCTATGTGAGATCGATGCACATCAATTAATTAATTTATTTACTTAACACAATTTATAAATGAGAAGTCTAAAATAGATATGTGTTTTATACATAATTCTTATTTCTATTTACTTAACTTATCCTTCTGCAGTAAGGAGCTCCTTGTGAATTCAACAATGACACTTTAGTTAATTTATTAATATGGATCCAAACTATTTGTAATTTATAATTCGAAGGGACGCTTTATTTCTCACAACAATTTCTATAATCGATCCAAAAAGACGTCTGCACTCCACACTCGTCCTTCGCTAATCCCCCGCCTTTTCAAATATCTCTATACAATTGTTAACAACAATAGAATTACAACTACTTAATTCTAATACGCTCTTCCTGTTATGAAGATAGAGTCCAATTTGGTTTATCACAACTCCTGCGCACTTTTCACAAAACCACACCCTTAATGCTATGACGCGCTGTTTGATTGGCTTGTCCTTGATATCATCTCTTTCTGTTACATGGCATTATAAATGTCGAGTTTCCACATTTGACTTGAAATCAAATCATTGTATGCAACAATGATCCGGGTACTATTGAATTGTTTTCAGTCACTGTCTCATGAAACCTGAAAAATAAAAGGTATTTGCGTAGAAACTGCATTTTTAGATTTCGAAAATAACTAGAGAGACATAGTATTATGTCTCCTTAGTCTTTATCCATCAGAACTTAAGGTCCAAGTTTGTTTGAGCAAACGAAGTTCAGTTATCACATTGCATTTCCGCGTAAATATTCCTTTTTTTTATATACGTTTTGGGTCGACGACGCCGACGTCCCAAACGTGGCACTTATCTTCCATTTTAAAGATGTGGAATATTTTTTAACGATATTTACGATCTAAAATGTCAACCTTGTAGAAAATTTATTGTCCCTTTTCAAGTGTCAAAAAAAAAGGAGATTTGAGTTACATTACTTTGGCAACGAATTTCTAAGACGTTTTTAATGGTAGCCACATGTTGAAATGTTTGGCGATGTTTTCAGTACTATAGATTTTTTTCTTGTCGTGTATGGCCTATGGTCCATTACAAACAGAAAAAAATTTGCAATGAGATTTGTATATAAATTAATATCGACACCATTTTTCATCTTGAGGGTACTTTTCAGCATAGAATATGTTGTCCACAACGAGCTAGGCTTATATTTACTAGCTAGTTCATTAAAATACGCCAAAACTACATTTTCGGGAAATGACTTGGCATTTTTCATGTTTTTCCACTTCAAGAAATTTTCATACGTGGTTATGTATCTGTCCTTGGATATTGACGGCAGCAAGCTGTCGCATGCGGTTCGCGCTTCTGTTAGTATGTCCGGTGGAGTTGAAGTAATATATTGCTCATCTTCATTATTGAAAGTTGTCATTTTTAGATATTCACAATACAAGTACAAAGAAAAGAAAATTTGAGAAAAATGGCGCGGGGATTATGTTCTGCCGTGGCTGCGT
Source organism: Agriphila geniculea (assembly GCA_943789525.1). Classification (NCBI taxonomy): domain Eukaryota; kingdom Metazoa; phylum Arthropoda; class Insecta; order Lepidoptera; family Crambidae; genus Agriphila; species Agriphila geniculea. The sequence continues at coordinate 11,606,559 of OX038882.1, read as the reverse complement.
GAAAATGTTGGCAAAGACGCTAGAGCATGCAGCCAAGTTTTTAAATTACCGGATAAACTGTTTTTTTTATTTTAAGTATATAATAAACTCAATCTGTGAATGCACACTGTCTGTCTACTGACTGGCGCCGCGCGGCGATTAGTTCGAAATTTGAATAACAACAGTGCGTTGCTCACTAGCTGGAGTCGTGCGGCGGCGATCAGTTCCATATTTAAAAAGGGCAAATAATACTGTTATGGAATTTGTATGGACTATAACTTAACTATTTGCTTTGGTAACACACGCGTTTTTTATGACCCGCTTTACATATTTAAAACCGGTGGAATTACATCAGCTTTACGAGCAAAGGTATTAAAATAGTACATTATGATACAAGTTAGCTTAGGTTACTTATTGCACACAAGGCTGTGGGTTGCAGCCCGAGCCGCAGGCGAGGGCGTAACTCAGCCGAGTGTGCAATAAGTAAGAGCTCACGAGTTTCATACGACGTTTTTCAACACATTTGCGAGGAAAAAACAAACTAATTTACCACACAGCAACAAATTCGACAAAAACAAAATGATAATCATGATGAGAAAAGGCGCGCAGGTTTTTTTTTTGTTTTTTTTACACGCCCAATGCAAGAATATTTTGCGAACAAAGGGGTTAGTGAGCGTACAGCCTACTTCAAAATTATAAATTTAGGTGATAAAATGCTAATATTTTAATATGTTTGAACAAAATATTGTAAATAAGAAATAATTTGATAATAATAAATATTTGTTTGACTTAATTAAGGACCTACACATTTATTTATTCCAAAAATGCAAATGAATTTTTAGCGGCATAAAACCTCTTTGTTGTTACTAAAAAAATAACTGTATTACCCGGTTAAATTGAAAATGCTCTGTTTACACGCATAGAATTAGCAGTAAGGTACCTATTTAACTTTGTAGGGATAATTCTATAACCAACTAGTGTTTTATATATTATTGTACGCGTTTGTTATAGTTCGGTTTATGGCCCTAAAAGCGATGTATTAGGGCTCACTTTACGAGCAAGTGTGTTGAAAAGTTATTTTATAACATACCTTCACTATACTAAGCAATGATATAAAATAACTTTTTTTCTCATTACGATACAGGGCAAATCCAAGAAGAAGGCAGTGCCGCGATATTAAAAAGAAACAACGATATTTCCACATACTTTACATGATTAAACTGTACTCTATGGTGATCGATGACTCATCGTAGCGATTAGTCTTCTGGAATACACTCATCTCATTATTTATTTTTCTAATTGTTTACGCGCCATTTTTAGATTTTAATTTTTACTTTTACTTAAAAATGTCATAGTAGTGAGTGAAAATTTGACTCCACCCGATATTTTAGATGCGGCGACGGAAAAACGTCTTACTTAACCTTAGGTAAGTAATAGTGCCGACCTACCGATAAACTACAAACTTACTCTTTTTATCATTTATATTTTATTTTGTAGAAGTTTTGTAGGTTCAATCACAAATTGTATGAGAGTAGATAGAGTAGTGTATGAAACTGTACATAACTAGGTATTAAAACACTCGTGTGATGCTATTAAAAACACACTCATGTTTTAATACCCCTCATTATGCGCCAGTTTCATAAACTACTATTATAATCGAAAAAGTATTTATATTATTTCATGACAAACAACATGGTAGGTATAAACCCTCGATGTTTGTTTCATTGCACTGCGTAGGTTAAGTTCGAAAGAACAATTTACGTCAAGCCAAATACATATTGCGTAGATTTAGTAGAAATAAAACTAAACAGCCATTTATATTTGGTATCACAAATTCACTCAAGTGTCAAACAACTTCTGAGGCTGACTGTGCCGTACGTTTGTTGATATTTTTTTAAATATCACTAGCGTTTCTCAAGCGAAAACATGCGTGTTTGAAAAGACTCTATTTACATTTAAACAGAAATAAAAACATTCCATTCGAATCGCTTACTAGTGTCCATTTCACCAAAAATGCCTTTTATTGAGAAAATGATATTATTCGTGATTTGAATCTGTCATAGATCCTATCGAAATTTATGGGAAAAACAAAAAGTAAAATAGATACGATAATTTACGATACGGTACGAGTATTTCAAAAGAACGACAGCTATATTTACTGAAGGGGCCTTCGATATATTATGGCCTCTTGATCCAAGAGATATTACGGGTCGCGTGTTGTATGTAGGTACCGAAAATTGATCATTACTCAAGCAAAGCTCAAGCAATGGAAATATTCGTAAAGTTTCAGATAGACATGGAGATAAAAATCGTAGGTAGCATTGTTTTTGAATAGTGATTTATTGCTTAAGTCTTTAAGGAGGATATCCTAAAAAATGACTAATATACATAAAAAAAAATTACTATATACTACCTAACCTACCAAAATATACTCATTAAGTTCATTTAAGGTTTATAAATGCACGCTTATGTCTCTTTTTAACTGTACCCGGCAGACTTGTGTGTTGTGGCAGATATGGATTGTTTCCTTCAGCCACCTAATTATCTATGGCAATTTCCATTACCTATCTAAACCACATACACTAGTGGTTCCGTGCTCGTAAACCTCACGTTGAAAGGTAGCTCAAATAGGGAACATGTATAAGTCACCGATTTTGATAGATTTGAGCTTGATCGCTCCGGACACGTATAAAAACATGATGGAACAGAATAATCAATTAAAAAATGTATTATTTTAGTTTTATCACATAGGGGAAAATAATGATTTTTTATTTTTATTTTCGGATACAATGTACTTAACAGTCGGATAGAATATCGAATAAGAAATAATATTTTGTATGACACATAATATGTACTTACTTAAACGCAATATTTAGGGGGATATTTGTAAATTCTTGGCTAACTCCATTAATGCGCCTTAAAGTGGCATAAGTGACGTCACAAATTTTGACCGTTTTGTATAGAGAGTTTTCGGCGGATGCTGCTGCGTGCCAACTTCAAGTGACTATATCACGAGAAAAAAATGCAAGAGAAAAGTTTTAATATTACAGTTGATTTTCTCATGCATTGTACTTTTGATTTTTATACAAAAAAAATTGATGCATGTTCCCTATTGTACATATTTAAAAACAAATAATATAGTAGCCCTAGGTTCTGTTACAAGTGTCACAACCGTATCATTTTCTTTCGAATATTTGCCAGAAATGTTTAAATTTTTGACTCTTATAAAAAAAAAACAAAATTTGCTTTGTACCTCTGACAAAAAAGGTTTGTTACATTTTTGTAAATTTTTCGAAACGGCTGAAATAGGTTTTATTACATATCCGCCATTTAAAAAAAAAGACAAACTGGCTCGACTGAAAAATTCTATTTTAGGTAATTATCGAACCTGCTAACAAAATCTCACGAGAATCGGTTGAGAAATGCGACCTGGCAAACGGACAGCAGTACCCTTAGCACGAACAGCTATCGAGAAAAAAAAACGCGCGTAAAATTACTCGATAGAGAATTATCTATGGAAATTTTAATTCCGCTATTCGGCGGTAGATGGCGTTGTACAAATTTCCAATACAAAATGGCACTATCGAATGATTTTACGCGCGTTATTTTTTTCGATAGCTGTTCGTTCTAAGGGTACTGAACGGAAGGACATACGAAAGAATTTTTGCCCAAGCTGAAGCAAAGACTCTTCGCTCGCGCTTCGCGCTCGCTCGGTCAATCAGTAACTATTTTTTAAGTTTTTATAAAATACGAGTATGTACATATTAATTATTAATTATATAATTTTGTAATAAACTACGTATATTTTACAAAAAAAAATATAATGATTTTTGGTGTAATAAGCGTTTATGAGCTACAGAGAGACAAAATTTCTCAATAATTCTCATCTCAAAATGTTTGATAAGATTGATTTGGCAATATTTTATCGGTACAATTGAGGCGAATCATTCTTTTTCAAATAGTTTGGAATTCGGTACAAGCGTTATAAAGATATCTTATCGATAAACCTGATAGATAAATCGGTTATTCTATAGATCTATCTTCGGTTTTTTTTTGCCTTATCAATCTTATCAAACTGTGTATTTCGAACTATTTGCTCACCTATTTTATTGACAGTCAAATACGATATGACAAACTTATCGTACTTAACACTACTTCTATGAGTAATGGTGCTTCATCGAATGACGTCAAATCACACGTGTTATTATTAAGTGTGTTAACGACTTATAAAGGAAATGCCGGCACCATTTTAAACTTATTTGCACTAGCTTTAAACGTTTAGTTATTTTGTTTCCATAATGTTATTTATTCAGTAACATAGCTTTTTGTAGAAGCTCGTAATAAGCATTTAAGGAATGCTTTTTGTTGTAAGCTTTTAACACAGAAAACTATATTTTAAACCAGATTGACCAAAAAAAGCAGGTGCTACTAAAACATTATAGACCGGGCGGCCACCGCACGGTTACCTACCCCATCGAGTTACTGGATATTACCACCTTCCACGAAAAGTAGACCTTAAATAGGTAAGAAAAATGTTGGTCTGCCGGGGCTCAACCTGGAGGAAGCTTGGTGGTGCAAAGCTGTGCTACCTACTTTTGACCATCATTTTACCTCATGTGGTTACTGAACAAAACCTTTTCGTTGCTTTTAGTCTCTATTAGTAGAGTTTAAATAATTATGTCTGCCAAGCGAATTCTTGGAGGGTTCCGCAGTCCAACCATTTTTAGGGGCCGCATGGGGGTGCTATTTTACCTCATCGAGTTACTGGATGAAACCAAGTTCTCCTAGTAGCTAAGATGATCCCCTTTAAATATTAATTGGTCTGCCAGTTCGCAACCTGGCAGTTTTTGCAGTCCAACCAAATAACTACATAGTATAAAACAAAATCGCTTCCCGCTGTCTGTCCCTATGTGTGCTTAGATCTTTTAAACTACACAACGAATTTTGATGCGGTTTTTTTTATAGATAGAATAATTTAAGAGGAAGGTTTATATGTATAATACTTGCATAATATAGTAGAGAAACACTGATAATTTTAAAGGTTTCTAATGTGTTCCGTAAATAAACACATTTTTTTGCGCTTCCGTTGCAAACTCTGGCTGAATCCTACGAGATAGATCAAACAAATGTACTACAGTATTGTCCACCTTAAAAAGGTCCACAAAAACGTCTTCATCCTTTCTTTTTATGAGAAATAATGGCTTATTTACGAAGCTATTTTAAGCAATACAACATTAATCCTTATCCAATTAAGTACCTTAAATACATTGTGCATGCATGTGATATAGATTAATATAGCCTTAGTATCAGCACTGCACCCGTGCGAAGCCAGGGTGAGTCGCCAGTTTAATATAGTTTGTAAGTTCTCCTAGTATCTAAAATGATGCCTTTAAAGTTCGCAACCTGGCAGTTTTTGCAGTCCAACCAAATTTATTGTTATTTAAATGTTAAATGATCAGTCTACAGACGAAATTTTACTTGCTTGCTTGTTTCTTTGTATTGATTTATGTAGGTATTTATTTACATGCTGAAGTATATTATACAAACTTATGTTATGGACTATGTTACAGGGTCAAAAAAGAAACAAATAAGTCACACACAACACAACACAATGTTTTAATTTCTTACGAAACGATTATTGTTATTGCTTATGAACTTAATCTAAAATAGGAAAGTACTGCAAGATGGGGGATACTTTGATCACTGTTGAAATTCAAATAGCTATATTTTTTCAAAAACAAACTTGCCAAAAACGAAAAAAAAAATTTGTTTAAGTAAGAATAGTATCGGTTTTTACATATTTTTAGAATAAAATGAAAACTATATTTTTTAACCATCCATTTCAAAGAAATGAAAATTCAGCTTATCAAATTTAAACTGATTTTGAGGCTGAATATAGGGTGATCAAAAGATCATCGTATATTTTATAACGGGGTTTGAAAGTTTTTTTTTTCATTATGTTTAACCCTTTAATATAAAAATAATAAAAATAAAAACTGGCCCGCAGGATTTCGCGCTAAAGCTATTCATATATATTGGGGTTATTTTGATCAATGATACGAATTGTTTATTGAATAGAGTATTGGTAGAACTAAATCTTAATCAGTTATGACAAAGCAGTCTATTTTTAGTCTTTAATTTTCATCATAAAAATAATGTCACCCCACATTGATTTATTGATCAAAGTAAACCCGTCCTCTGATCAATGACACCTCTGATTGTTTTTAAACCTTTAAAGTAGGTACGAAATCAACAAAAACCCTTGTGCTTCACATTCCTTAGAGTGTATACTTTTAGATATAACAAACAATAATTATGGAAATATTATAATGGGACATTCTATTCTAGCATGAAAAAAAAAACTTTCGATATTTTATACCAATGTATTAATTTTAACTTCATTTAAGGTTCATACAAAAATATAGAAACACAACTCAAAAATCAACAATTAATTCAAAAAAGCCAAAAACTTAAAAATCGTAAACACAGAAATGACCAATCACCACAGAAATTATTAGATTAATAAAAAAAAACTTAATGAGAATCAGTGTTCACACGTTTTATAACACAGCTGAAAAAACAACGTATTTAAAAAAAAATACTATCAAAATATCTAGATTAGAAACATACAATTCAATCAGTCTTTTGTTATAATCAATTCCCCTCAGGACGACTTCGTAATTTTCTTAAACTTGACACTTTCCCATCTCACCTAATTTTTACCTCGGCTCTTTCTTAGTTGGTTTCTTTCTTAAACTTGTCACTTTCCCAACTCGTCTCATTTTTAACTCGGCTCTTTCTTAGTTGGTCTCTTTTTTATGCTTGACACTTTCCTAACTCGTCTTATTTTTAACTCGGCTCTTTCTACAATTTTCTAACTCATTTTTTACTCACACATTTTTAACTCGGCTCTGTCTCTTTCGCCCTCTTCTTAGCCGTGGTCCACCGGATCATTTCACGGCGGTGCAAGGGGTGCGCTTGCACCCCCCCCCCCCTGTCAGAAAATATACATCGAAAAACAGTTTTTTCGACTGGTGGATCGAGGGATATTTTTTCGTAGAGCCCCCAAACGATTTTATTGGATTAGGAAGGGAGAGTCTATATTAGAATCACTCGTTAAAAAAGACAACAGTATAATTATTTGGCCAGCAAAAAATATTTGGTCAGCAACTGCTGATTTATTTAGAACTTGTGCTAGCCAAAAGTTGCTGACTACTATCATGTACATACATACTCGTGGTCCTACTGGACTAGGGCTTTTAGAATATCGTAGTGTCCTATCACTAAGTACTTGTTGTATGGTCTGTGTGTCCTATAGTATAGATAAGTAATAAAGAACGATTATTCTAAACCTAACCCGAAACTGCGAATTGTACCAATTGCGAATTGGACCAACTGCGAATTGGTAATTTTTTGAAAATTGAACCAATTGCGCCTAAAGGAAATGAAAATTTTCATTTTTTACAATTTTTTATTTGTTTTTTCTTAATTGACATTTTAGCAATCACAATGCTATTTTTGTACAATACTAAAAATATATCAGAAAAATCGAACCCACGACGAAGTCATTGGACTGGTCGCGAGTTCCGCGCCAAATACAATCCTGGTGACGAGTAATTTTTTTTCTAGTACATTATTTAGAGGTTTATTTTTCATATAGAACTCGCCGCGGCCAGCCGCCGTCAAGCTCAATTTTAATTATTTTCAGCCCTAGTGTGAAAAGCCGTGTTTTCCACACGCTCTGTTCGATTTGAATAAACATCACTTTCCAAGTATGAGAAATGAAACGTATCTCTTCTCACTTATGCTCTGAAATAATTTAATTGTTTATTATAAAAAAAAATGCAAGTGGTTCCACATTTACTTGGTAAATTGGTGATCATGCCTGCGGCTCGGGCTTCAAACCATCCATTACAAGATACTTAAATGCTAGCTACCCGCACTCACCTGGAACGTACTATCTATGTATTAAGTTTACTAAAATTTCGCGCTGTTTTTACGTGTTTTCAGTGATGAATGTATTAAATCAGGTGTTATTTATACGTTTATTATTTACTCATCAAATTTTTGCTGTGGTGATATTACTTTCAACTCTTCACAGTCTAAACTTTTTTCGATCTCCCCTATTGAGTAACATTTCAGCTATTCTTTATTTGAATGTGTAAGAAACTTCTATAATATGTCAAAATAGTGCGTTGGAATATGGATCATAATGTTGGAGCATAAAGCATAAAGTTGGATATTTAATATACAGTGCATAAAGTTAGATATTTAAGGCCTTAAGATGGGTCAAATCCCATTATTTCCTCTGTGATCCCAATATTCAATTCAAATTATTGAAATATTACGCGCGTGAAGCTATCATGGAAAAAATATATAATGTACTTGAAATAATACATAATAGATTTAATTGAAAGCATTTATTAAAATGTTACCAACTTTGATGTAAAAAAATATTCCGTGGACCCCGTATCTGGTCTTATTTGCTTAATTTCTCGGAAACAGAACATACGTTTATGTTTAAACCAACCATAAAAATCGGCGATGTTAATACCTTCAATCTTAATTGAACAGATTTTTTCAACTAACTTGAAAGCGAAGAAAAGTAATAAAAACATGTAAAAATTGAGAATTCGGTGCTAGATCTCAACGCAACCGCCGCGTTGGATCGCGCATTGATTTAAACCCAAAGTGAGTAGAGTAACGTTCGATTTCATTCATTATTATGGGTTTTAAATTTAAAAGGAAAATCTGTTGATTTTTTTATTAAAATCAAAAGAAATTTTATAATGCTTGCCTCTGATATTGCACTCGTTTGCTAAATAATATTTGTGGATATAGTTTATGTTCTTTTATATAATGCAACTCGGCATTTTTATACTATTTTTGTATGGCGTTTGCTCACTCGACGGAGGAGCAATATTAAAGTATGCGGAGCTACGCATTCTTGATATAACACGGGTACCGCCAACATGCGACTTCTGCTGGGGGTAAAAAAACTGTAATGGGGTTGTTCTAAGGTTCTAAGAGTTTTTCTTGCCTTGAAAATAGCTTGTCACCAGTGCACTGCTAAAAAAAATGTTTTAACAAAAACACCTGCAGACATTTAATGGTATGGGCGCCATTTGCTTTTTGCAGTATAGTGCTGCCAACGCCATAAAAAACTGTTCAGATATGTTCAGAAACCAAGAAATAAGAGATTTTTAAATTGATAGTTGTTATCAATGTAACCAACCCCGTAATGTCAAAATACCCCCATTTTACGATAAGTACAAAATGAATAGTTTTTCGCATATCTTAAACTAATTGTATTTTATATTTCAGTTTAAAAATAATAGGTAAACAGAAATCAACCAAATAAATAAAAAACAAAAATTTCGTCCATAGACAGAAAAATTAAAATCAAACTATATTAAACTGGCGACTCACCCTGGCTACGCACGGGTGCAGTGCTGATACTAAGGCTATATTAATCTATATCACATGCATGCACAATGTATTTATGGTACTTAATTGGATAAGGATTAATGTTGTATTGCTTAAAATAGCTTCGTAAATAAGCCATTATTTCTCATAAAAAGAAAGGAGAAAAATGGTAATTGTGGGTTATCCCTAAGGGGTAGACATATAGCATTGAAGACGTTTTTGTGGACCTTTTTAAGGTGGACAATACTGTAGTACATTTGTTCGATCTATCTCGTAGGATTCAGCCAGAGTTTGCAATGGAAGCGCAAAAAAATGTGTTTATTTACGGAACACATTAGAAACCTTTAAAATTATCAGTGTTTCTCTACTATATTATGCAAGTATTATACATATAAACCTTCCTCTTAAATTATTCTATCTATAAAAAAACCGCATCAAAATCCGTTGCGTGGTTTAAAAGATCTAAGCATACATAGGGACGTCCGCTGTCTAGCGGGAAGCGATTTTGTTTTATACTATGCAGTTATTTGGTTGGACTGCAAAAACTGCCAGGTTGCGAACTGGCAGACCAATTAATATTTAAAGGGGATCATCTTAGCTACTAGGAGAACTTGGTTTCATCCAGTAACTCGATGAGGTAAAATAGCACCCCCATGCGGCCCCTAAAAATGGTTGGACTGCGGAACCCTCCAAGAATTCGCTCGGCAGACATAATTATTTAACTCTACTAATAGAGACTAAAAGCAACGAAAAGGTTTTGTTCAGTAACCACATGAGGTAAAATGATGGTGAAAAGTAAGTAGCACAGCTTTGCACCACCAAGCTTCCTCCAGGTTGAGCCCCGGCAGACCAACATTTTTCTTACCTATTTAAGGTCTACTTTTCGTGGAAGGTGGTAATATTCAGTAACTCGATGGGGTAGGTAACCGTGCGGTGGCCGCCCGGTCTATTATGTCTGGGTAATGAAATAGTACCAAAATTAAACATATATTGCATCAAAAACTAATAAGCTTAGTTTTTGTTAATGAAAAATATAATAATTTCAATTAACCCTTATATAGAGATATTTATTAAACAACGCTCTGTCCGGTCAGGTGTCGGATGATTGACCGTAAAATGGCATAGTACAGTAACCCGTAGAACATTTAAATCACCAAAAAGGTTACTGTTTGCCGTTGTGATATAGTTATTTATTACGAAATTATAAATACTTTAACCCAAGTTTTACAGATTGCAACCCACCGTAACCTATATTTGTATATCTCCAAAAATGATATATTTTTTTCAAGGTTTACCACATGGGTTAGCTACTGTCGTGTTCTACAGCTTTGTTTGATTGCCACTGATAACAGTAAGACTATGGAAAGTGATCATACACAGATTTAAGACCAGATAAAATCTAAATCAAAAATATCAATTTTGGAGATATATAGGTTACGGCGGGTTGCGATCTGTAAAACATGGGTTAAAAAGTCTATAATTTCGTTATAAATAACTATATCACAACGGCAAACGGTAACCTTTTTGGTGAATTAAATGTTTTACGGGCTACTGTACTAGCATTACAACTGAGCGCTTCCGTGCTTCGGAGGGTACGTTAAACCGTCGGTCCTGTCATCTGATAACAGTCTTTAAGCCAAGTTAGAGTCCTTACAGGCGGCTTGATAACCTCCAGGTTAGTGTTAGTGTTAGGATTAGTGGCCACCTCTGGTGTTGGAACACCAGAGGTGGCCACTAATCCTCATTCGATAAGAAGAAGAAGATCAGTTTATGATACGACTGATTATAAAACAAAATATTTTCACTGTTGTCTTCAACATGCAGTTCTTGCGTATGTCAGACAGAAGGTCTCAAAACTTACCTTTTACACAATATGGTGACATACTACTTATAACGTTAATGCTAGTATTTTTTTTCTAGAAATGTATTTTCTTCTACTCATAGCCCTTGTGGGCTCAGCAGCCTGTTCCGTGATTCCGGCGACCGAACCTCGCAATGAGGACCTCGCCGCTCGATACAACCTTCCCAGAGAAACAATCCCCCTATTCTATGACGTCACACTGAACCTAAACCCAGACAATGAAGAGTATTTCACCGGAAAAGTTTCTATCAGAATCACGCCGCAAATTGCAACCAATGTTATCGTTCTTCATGCTATGGAGATGAAGGTTGATAACATTCAAGTATGGACGACAGCTAATAATAATCCTGAGAGGAATATTTACTCCAGCTATGAACTTGCTACAGATGATACACATTTACTGAGGATTCAAGTTAGTGAAACCATGAACCCGAATCAGATATTCATACTTAACATTGACTATGAAGGTCAATATGCCACCAATATGTTTGGAATTTATGTGTCAAGTTATGTTGAAAATGGAGTCCTACAGTGAGTATACCATCTCTTATTAAGATCAGACGAGGCATATTGTTTAACAATTCTTACAATCCTTTGGATGGTATAATTTACGTTTTTTTTTATGAGAGAACTCTTTCTTTTAGGGCAATCGCGCACTCACTCGGTTTTGGTTCGAATCCGATAAGTGAAGGGATGGCTGCAAAAGAACTATGACCACTTCCAACCCGCACAGATAAAGAATGGGATTGAAAATGGCACCTCATCGGATGATATATTCTGTGCACCTACTCAACGCGCCTACCACAACGAGAATGAGTGAGAGATCGATATGTGTGCCGTTCAGTATGCGAGCGAGAAGTGAATATGAACGACGACATTTCTAATCCTAATTTATCTGCGCGGGTTATATGGGATAGTGGTCGTTGTTCTTTTGCGGCCATCTTTTCACGTACCGAATTCGAACCGAAACCGAGTGAGTGCGCGATCGCCCTTACGAGTCGTCGGCTGAAAAATAATGTAAATGGCAGAAATCTTAGACAAACAAATGACACGCCAATGACGTCATGCACAAAATGAAGGACAAGTATTACCGTACTATTCTAAAATTTGAAAATAGAATATCAGACCTGTATAAATATCTTTGTAACCAAAAACGAACACATGAATTCGTTTCAGACCGTACACATAACAGTGTAATTTTAACTGTATACATAAATATGGTACATTTTCATGAAACATAAATCTGGCATAGTTTAGAAGTATTTGTAACAAACAATGTTAACATCATCAATGGATACATATTTTTGTAACTTTGAAATGTATACATATCTTTGTTCTCGAATGTACCTACAGATTTTAACCACCTCTGTGGTCTAGTGATTCGCCCACCCGACTAAGACGCAGGGGTCACGGTTTCAACTCCCAGGGGGGTACAATTTGTACTTACTAGGTTTGATTGGTGGTAGAGCTTATTTCAAGTTCGCCTGGCTAGCAGTGGCGAAGGGTCCATACAAGCCGATTCCCATCGGCTTACCTTTTAAAATCCCATCCCCATCGATCCATTATAACATGTCATTACTTAATTTTTTTCGCCATTTCGGTAAGATTAATTAATAATGGCTACAATTATTTTTTATGAATTTCTAAGTAAATTGTCTACTCTAAAAACGCTCGCGCGCGCGCCGCGCCCCGCGTGCAAGGAATATCAAATCAATTTTCGTACAAAATCTCCTTGAGGCAAGCCGACGTCCTTTGGCTTCCTTTTTGCACTGTGTCTTGGCGCGGTTGCCACGGGCAACGGTTGATTGTTATTACTCTGTCTCTTTCTCACCAACGCACCACAGTCGCGTGCCTTTCGGTTGAAAATGGTGAAAGGCAAGCCGGCCGGCTGTGGCTTAAGTTTTCTCTCTCTTTCTATTTGAAGCGATGTTAACGTTTCTTTTCTCTTTCTGTTATAAAGAGATGAATAAGTTTTAAAATGCAAAATAAACAAAATAAGAACGATAGAAGAAAATACATCGCAACTTAGATATTTTTATTTAGAAGTATAATAGTACGTTTCTGCCATTATCAGTGAGTGTTTGGAACGTGATTAGTTTTTATCAAAATAGTGAATTAGTGTGTGAGAATCGATACTTTTTCCCGGTTTTTGTTTATTTTAATGTGTTTATCTCATGTATTTGTTTATTGCGGTAAGTTTTATTTGCCATAATGGCTTTAATTAATATGGATTGTCGTTTAACTGACTGCGCGGCGAAACATTGTTTTCCAAACTTAGTTACGAAGTTATGGTTACGTTAGCATGATGGGTTTTTTTAAACATTTTCAATATAATATATCTTTCTACGATAAAGATGACAAGCAGTTACAAAATCAATAAAATGTTTTGTTTTCCATGATTATTATTTCTGATTCCAACTCAGTATAGAGTAGCGCGGGCTAGACTGTCACTATTTTATCAGTGCTTTTTTGCATGGTGAAATTGAGGCCCTAACTTCTGAAGAAACGCTTGAAGCTTGCATCACGCGGTGGTGTCTTTTGGTTCGGATTACCTTCGCCATATTTCGACCCCTCGCCACTGCTGGCTAGTTACCACCATCATACCAAAGTCTGACGCCATAACAACAACTAAAAAATTGTTGGGTTCCGGCAGTTAGAGGTAAGATAGCCAGTTCCTCAGTGATGAGGATTCCGGGTGTAGTGCGCTTCCACCTTCGGCCTTATCGTCACTTAACATCAGGTGAGGTCAAGGCTAAGCACTATCCGTTGTGAATTAAAAAAAGATACTAACTGCTCATTTTTATTTATCCTAAAAAAGTCATGTATCTGTTTGGATCCCCTGACCGTACTGCTAGTGGCTTTGTAGAAATCTATATCATAGCTTATACGTGGATGAACTGAAAAGTAAACTTTACCTTTTATTTCAGGAAACTCATCACTTCTCAGCTGCAACCAACATTCGCCCGTCGTGCATTCCCTTGCTATGACGAACCGGCGCTGAAAGCCACATTCAGAACTACTATTGTTTCGCCTGCAAACTATACTGCTGTTAGAACAAATATGCCGCAAACTAATATGGAGTAAATATATGTTTCCATAAATAAATAAAGCACGATAGGAACGACGTTAATAGGAATTAATTTCATTCCTAACGACATCATCTAGTACATATTAAAATCAAATTATCTATTGTAAAAAGGAAATTATTTTCGCAAGGTTACTTTCTTTGAAGCTTGATGATTGTTTACTTGTATTAAAATATTGATGAGTTAATATTATTAGTAAGACTTGGATACATTTTTAGAGTTCAAGAAGATGGTTGGGTGAAGCGAGAATTCCAAGATACCGAGGTGATGTCTACGTACCTCCTTGCGTTTTTGGTGTCCAACTTCGAATACGTCGACAACGATGAAAACCCCATATACCGCGTCCCTTTCAAAGTGTTCTCGCGACCAGGGACGAGAGACACCGCAGCCTTCGCAATGGATTTCGGTCAAAAGAACATGATCGCTTTGGAAAACTACACAGAATTCGAATATGTCTTTCCTAAGCTGGATAAGGCAGCGGTACCAGATTTCGCTGCTGGTGCTATGGAGAACTGGGGACTGGTCATTTACAGGTTCGTACTTTTCATAAAATTATTACTTATCTTTAATGTTGATAATATGCATTAGGAGACTTACCTTACCGTAAGTCTTTACGGTACGATGACACCCGTAATCCGAATTCGGCCGATCGAACAAAACAAATACGTATGTAAAAGGTGTGCCATTTCGCTCGCATAAAATTTTCAGTAATTATATGGTGTGGCATAACAGGAATGGCATACAGTTTTTTCAATGTTATCGCAGAATGACTGCATTGACGAAACAATTACTTGTATTATGCGAATTTATCGTTCTGCCAAAAAGCCTTAGACTTAAAATTTTGTGCATTGACATATGGGTCCATCCATATGTAAGTAAAAGTATAAGAGCGTGTATTGTACGTTTATATTGTTTTAACTCAACAAAGAATGTATGGACTGATTGTCGGAAATACTGCAGTAATTTTTAAATTAGACATTTTTGCATTCACAATGCTATTTTTATACAATACTAAAAATATACTAGAAAAAATACGACTCGTACCAGATCAATTCTAGGACGGGAATCGAACCCGCGAGACCTTTGGATATCCGGTCCAATGCTCTGACCACTGAGCTACCGAGTCACTAGTGACATTGTCGAATTTCCTCTAGTATATCCAACTCTTACGCTGTAAGCTTGGACAAATTTGTAAGCCAGCGTTATTTCACCAACGTGAGGCATTACCTCGATATTCAATTGCAATATCTTTCCAGATATTTGACAATTGATAAAGATGAAATAGCTATATATTTGAGATTTTTGCATTCATATTGCTATTTTATGCAATACTAAATAAATTTATACTTACTAGAAAAAATACGACTCGCACCAGAAGGCTGATAGTCTAACTTTGTTGCAATCAACTTTGACAGAAATCGCAGTGACATTGCTGCTTTAGTAAGAACCAATGTGACAACTATTTTACTTAAAGCAGAAATGCAACTGCGATTTCAATCGAGAATTATTAGCAACAGCCTTACGTAATTCGGGGTCAGATCAATTCTTGGACGGGAATCGAACCCGCGACGATTCCCGTCCGAGATCTGGAGCGAGTCGTATTTTTCTAGTACATTATTTAGTATTATACTGCAAATGTAATGCATGTAATTATATTATCATATTTATGTTTTAATAATAACTATACCTAAAACAGTTTATCAGATGGATGACTGCGACATTATTAATTGTTCAACTCCTAATCTTGTTCGGATTAAATCCGGAAACTCTAGAATCTCAATGTGTTTACGTCTACTTTACAACATAGTAAACAATCTTATTACCGCGGTCTACGTGCCGTAAAAGCACTTCTAAGATGTTCCATTGAAATTCATGACTTCGCATTTCTGTGATAAAATCCGCCTCTGTTCCATTTTAAGACCAAAAATGAGGTCATTTGATAGCCGAATAAACAGCCATGGTGGTAATGAAGAGGCAAAAGTTATATGTATAAAAAATCTATAATGGTTCCGTTTTTTGCCATTTAGGCTACGGAACCCTAAAAAAGAGAGGGTTTTAACGCAAACTCATTGAAAGTGAAAAATTCCTTATTTGAATAAGCTCACATAATAAGCATTTATAAATCGTATAATCTTTTGCTCTACCACCCATTATGACGTCTTTTAGCTGACAAGAAAAATTGGCGCAAAAAACTTATCAGCTTTATCAGATGGAACGATATTGAAAATATGTATATTGTTTCCAGACATTATATTTTTTGGAATTAATATAGATTATTAAATAAATATCATTATTTAATTAGATTATTTTTTAATGAATCGATTAACAGGGTCAGTCATTTATTCAATCTAGGCTGTTAAAAAAAACAATAATAATTAAATATACGTTAAGATAGGTAGTCAGAAGCAGACCTATTCCCACTGACATGCACTTGAAATAATAATATTCATATGTACTACCTGTAGTTGCAAATAAATAAAATTGAATTGATAAATTGAATATAAAGAGGTAGCTATATTTATTTTGTAAATGAATATCCTATGTCTAGCTGAAGGACTGTGTAATAATAGGATCCGGATAGCAATTATCATCTGGTATACTGCCCGGCATATATATTGGCAAGAGAATGAAAGAGACAAAAGATGCGCAGTAGCCATAAACTTAGTGTTTATGGCTACTGCGCATCTTTTGTCTCTTTCATTTTCTTGCCAATATATATGCCGGCATCTGTATAATTTAAACGGAACAGAAATTTTATGAAACCAATTCATGTTTAGATGTTTGGATATTGTTACTCAATCACATGACTGGATTGGCAGACAGATAATTTAAGAGGGTTTATACAACACACTAGCATTGGAAAAAAGTCTAGTGCTTAAATAAAGGCGAAATTGTTGTGTTCTTCTAGTGCACTCCTATGAAGCTTTGTGGTACTTTTTATAGCTTTAAAGTAGTTTAGTTTTATGGGTTTTTTGATAAAAGTGACCGCTTATTGCAAAAAAACTTCATTAAACTAAACGACTGGCTGGATAATAATGTTTAAGCGGTAAAAGTACCACAATTCGTCTTATTTAAGCACGAGGACTTTTCTCCAATGGCGGCACTAGTGTGCTGTATAAACCCTCTTAAAACATGGGATACTTTTTATCCCCGTCAAAGGTTTCCCTAGGGATTTAGTAATAAAGATTTGTATCTCCAGAACCTATGAAACTGGGTCTAATTTATCCGATTTTTTCAATAGAGAGGTAGCTCTCCTCGTTCGAGAAGGTGTGACGACCACATCGACTAAACAAAACATTGGCAGGATTATTTGTCACGAGAACATGCACATGTGGTTCGGAAACGAAGTCGGCCCTTTTTCGTGGACATACACTTGGCTCAATGAAGGCTTTGCTAATTTCTTCGAGAACTTCGCTACAGATTTGGTGAGTAAATAAGTTACGTTTATGTTGCCCTTGATACTCTCATTGAAGCCGAAATCCATTCCGCAACTGCGGTAACGAATAAACATAGATACTAGAAAAAGGTTCAAAAATGTCACAAACGTGAGGTCTACAGCTCTACAGAGCCTTACTAGTTTTTAATTTTAAGAGGTTTTTTTTTGTCGAGGCTCATTTAATTTTTTATTTAATTTTTATTTAAATATTTTTAAATTACTATTAGACCCGTTACTCTATTCCATTATTCACGTAAATACTTTTTGGGACGAAATATTATCGTATATTATAATATACCTATTTTGTTTTTATTATTTATATCCTCTGTAGGATATTTCAAATGTCAGTTAATCAAATTTCAAAGATCATCAACTCATCAAGTAGGAAAAGGGCTGATGGCCTTCATTAATTATAGCTAACGACCATATCGATCACGCCAGCTTTTAAATAAAAAAAACAACAAAATCGGTCCATCAATGTGGATGTGTGGACACACACAAACACGCACGCAAACACACACACACACACACACACACACACACACACACACACACACACACACACACACCCATATACATACACAAACACACACACACACCCAAACCTACATACGTGTCAAATTTATAACACCCTGTTTCGGGGATTAAAAATCACCCTAGCGACACAAGTGCATAAAGGTATGAGTCCGATTTCGGCAGCAGCAGCAGTGCTGCCGCAGCAGTGCACTCCAAATTGAACCGTAATGTTATGAAAAGGCTCAATTTGAAATGACCGGAGAAGTGTCGACGACAGTGCTGCGTCTCATATAAAGTCTCATATAAACCTATAGAGAATGTATGGGGACCAGTAGTGCTGCGGCAGCAGTGCTGCGGCAACACTGCTGCTTGCTGCCGACATTGGAATCATACCTTTATATTGAGACGGTCATAACAAATGTACCATGATCATCGTTTCCGTAGGTGCTTGCAGAATGGCGTATGATGGACCAGTACGTGATTAACGTGCAAAACGTCTTCCAATCAGATGCGGTCCTTAGTATTAACCCCATGACCCACCCAGTGTTCACTCCCTCACAGATCTTGGGCACTTTCAACGCTGTCGCTTATCAGAAGTGTAAGTCACTTTTGGTTGTGTATTTATTTTGTAGGATATATGTATATACTTAGTTATTCCGAGTATGTTTAAAGTCTATTTTAGATACTATCAGAGTCACGTTGAAAGTCTTAAAAAGTAAACTTGATGAAAATTTATTAGTCACTCATGTAAGGGAATTCTTGTCATGTCCTCTGCTTTATCTCGATTTCCTGTTTTGATATGAATCATATGAAAAATACTGACACTGGAAAAAATCAATCGTAACCTTAGCTTGTTTTTTTGTAAATTATATTTTGAATAAGGGTAGCACTTCCAAAACCTTAATGCTAGTTCAGTTATTATAAGTCATCATCCCTCATACTTTTATTGACAACGTTTTTTTGTTAAAATGTATTTAAATAATAAATTGTGGGTATTTTAACATGAACTGATGTTTTCAGCTGGCTCTGTGATTCGCATGATCCAGCATTTCATGACTCCTGAGTTATTCCGTAAAGCACTCGTCCATTACATAAAAACATTGTAAGTATCATAGTTAATTAAATTAGGTTACTTAAGGGAAAATGTATTATGAGATATCTAAACTTAAAAAATGTAGGTAGGTATCATTCATATGAAAAATACTATTACTTATATTAATATGAATAAATCATTGTTGAAAAATCAGGTCCCGTAAGGCTGCTCAACCATCAGACTTATACAGAAGCTTACAGCTTACCCTTGATGAGTCTGACCACTCCATTCCTTTCTCTATTGATATTGTCCTAACCCGATGGACGACTCAAGGTGGCTTTCCAGTACTAACTGTCACGAAGTCAGGACCTAACGCCAACTCTTTGGTATTTGAACAGGTATGAATTCAGAAATAAGGTCGGTAAATCGGTCCTTGAGCGACGCAACCGCTCGCAACGCATTCTGGTTACTGCCAAAATGCCACAATGCGAAATTCGTGTCATGGCTCTTATAAAAACGCCCAGAACGCGTTGTGGTATTCATAGAAATACCACAAAGCGAAATTCGCGTCGTGGTCAACATACTAAACAACCACAACGCATTGTGGAAATTAAGAAAGCCATGACTCGTTCTGAGCACTAGTTGATTCCACCATAACACAATGGACATGTTACAAATTCTCGGAACCATGATAAAGGTAGAATACAACGCACTGTGCGTGGGTCCTACAAGTCTCAAATCTTTTGATAGATAGGTATCTTTAAGAAATATTTTTGTACCTTATTAAGTACCTACTAGGTAGGTAAAAATCGTGTCATTTAAATAAAAGGACACAATTTGTTGGATAAAAGGATTACTTTATTAAAAAAAAAATTGTTAACTACAAATTATCAGTCATAATTAGGAAATTTTTGAACTATTTTGACAAATGTTTTATTTAAAAAATCAACAAACAAAATTTATTAATCATTTGAAATATATGTTTTTTATTACAATTGATTTTTTCAAATCAACATAATATTAAGGCTACTAATTGGTGAACACAAAATATTAGTAATAGGAAACTACAATTTAATTAAAATAATTTAGAAAGTTAAGTTTCTATTACAATAGATATTTCAAAAGGCTGCTAATTGTTGAACACAAAGTATTAGTCATCAGAAACTACAACTTAGTTTCTTAAAATAATTAGTTTTTAAGAATTTTTTTCATTATAAATTTCCAAAACAGACAAGAAACTTGGACGAATTCGTCCAAGACAAGAAATGAATAACCAGATTACCGATGTTTAAATGCATCGTTGTACGCGTTCCGAGAATTCACGACCTATCCGTCGTGTTGTGCTAGTGCTCAGAACGCGTCATGGCTTTTCTTCATTTCCACAACGCGTTGTGGTCGTTTGGTGTGTTGACCACGACGCGAATTTCGCTTTATGGCATTTTGGCTGTGACCAGAACGCGTTGCGAGCGGTTTTTTCGCTCAAAGACCGAAAATTTCGGTCTTTGAGCCTAACATATCTACTATATATTCAGTGGTACTGTTACTTTATGGAGAAACAAAAAATAATAAAATACTTAAAGTCCAATTTATTAATTCACTGGAGTAATCTGAAGTTTACGGTTGTAACCATGAACGCTAGACTTTGTGTGAGTGAACTGAATCACAATAAACGAAATGCAGCACTAGTACAATAAATAAAGGCAACATTATTTTACAACGTGACATTAGAACCTGTCAGTTTACTCCAGTGAATTAGGAATTAGACTTTAATCAGTATATGAATTGCTGGTTAATTGTAATTATTATTCAGGAGATTAGAATACTATACTACAATACAAGCAGCTAGTAAA
The DNA here is from genome assembly GCA_943789525.1 of Agriphila geniculea. Lineage (NCBI taxonomy): Eukaryota > Metazoa > Arthropoda > Insecta > Lepidoptera > Crambidae > Agriphila > Agriphila geniculea. The sequence continues at coordinate 11,585,372 of OX038882.1, read as the reverse complement.
AATCAAGAATTGCGTGTCATCAGTGGAAATAAGACTACCTGGGTCCCCTAAGAAATCCAAGCCTGTGGGCCCCCTATGTAGGGTTACCATCTACGTGATCTACGTAAGGGAGGATGCCTGTCTATGATATGCACAAAGTTTCTGATTTTTAGAAAAATGGCTGTCTACAGTAAGTAAACGGCCGCGCAGCGCGATTTTTAGCCAGTTTCATGCACTATTCTTGTACTCTTATCTTGCCTGTTGCCAATAGTAAAAAGAAAACGGCCGCGCAGCGCGATTTTTTGTCAGTTTCATCCACTAATCTTGTAGTAAGTCGTTTTACATGGCCACAAAAATTAATTTGAAGTAAACATTTATATTTTTTTATTTCTAACAGAAAAAATATTTTCGTTTTTTTTCGGTGGCGATTATAGTGCCCCCCAGACGTGATGCCTTAAGCAATTGCTTAATTTGTTTATGGCTAATCCGGCACTGCGTGTCATAAATAATTAAGATTATTAATATAATTGAAAAAATATAAGAAAAATCGACTCACCCATGGCAGCTCAGACGGGACTCGGACCCGCACCCTTAGGATTCCGTGCAATGGGCCGGAATCCTAAGAGTGCGGGTTGCCCCTTTTTATCAAAATATTGGTAAGGGCTGAGCATCAATATTTTTACAATATTTCGTATTAAAAAAATATGGTCCACCAGGAACGTTTTCTCACCGACCGTTCGTTGACATCCACTGACCGCTGGCATGTCCCCATCAACGTGGTCATCTCCTCAAACCCTGACTTCTCTGACACCAAACCTGACGGATGGGTCGCCGCTTCATTGCCAGCCACTTCATTAGATGTGCAAGGGCTAGCTACCGCTGAGTGGTACATCGTGAATAAGCAACAGACTGGTAAGTCTTTTATGAAACGGTTTTTGTGAAACGGTTATATATTATAAACGGTTATCAGATCAGTTAGGTGTGACTAACGACCTGAATCTCCTCAATTTTGTCCCTGGATGGCCATCATCAGATCACAACTAGGTCAATCCTTGGCGGAGAACCAAGACTCCAAAGTTACCTCGTTTGTATGAAAATCGACGGGTGACATTAATTATGTGCGGTCATATAATGTCACCAGTCGATGTTCATACTGTATATCTTTTTTAAATATATACTTATCATACATAGTAACACCCAAACCCGTCACAAAAATTTAAAGTCATTATTTCAATTTCTACCCAGCCGGGAATTGTACCCGGTACCTCTTGCGTGGTAGACCGGTATGGCATGTTGACCACTGCATCACTCAGATCGTCGAGTTCCTCAGCTATAGTATATCAGTTTGAAGATTCTTTAATTTACAGGTTACTACCGAGTTAACTATGAAGAAGAGAACTGGAGGGCGCTTACTCAAGTCCTAGCAAACAATCACACGATCATCCATCTGCTAAACAGAGCTCAAATGATCGATGATTCATTCAACTTAGCTAGAAACGGACGACTTGTGAGTACATAAATTTATTTTCTAAGTAGGTGTAGGTAGGTATTATATTTTAAACAGTGCACTCACTAAAAGGGTAGTTAAATATTTTAAATATTTTGAAATGCAATATTAAGGCAAGGCATAAGGTAACGGACATTAAAGGCAATCATGTTTGGAACGGTTACTCATTTAAGCTCAACTAAAGTGACGGTGGGCGGGATATGTCTCACATAGAGACAAGAAACCGATTCGGATCGGAAAGTTCTGGACAGGGAACCACGTACCGGACAACGCTCTATGGGTACTTGGGTAGCCGCCGGATATAAGTAGCAGAAGACTGGAAATAAATAATACTAACGGCACAGCTATGCCTAAAAGTAGGCGGTCACGCCATACTTCGCTAATATTCTCACTTGATCACTCACCGAAGATGGAATAATTTACCGGGATCATTATCCGTGGTAATCTGGTCAATCAATCATTGTTTTTTTTGCAGTCCTACGCTCATGCACTGCAGATTGCCACGTACCTGACCCAAGAGCTTGACTACATCCCCTGGGCGTCAGCTAACGCCGCGTTCAACTATCTGGATGTTGTCCTCGCTACCACTGACGTGTATCCTCTGTTCAGGGTAAGTAGCGCTCATGGCGGAACTTGACAGACTAATCGTACTCGATCACGTTTGTTAAGCAACGCTCGGTCCGGTCAGGTGTCGGATGAATGACCGTAAAAGTGGCATTACAACTGAGCGCTTCCGTGCTTCGGAGGGCACGTTAAACCGTCGTCGGTCCCAGCTGTTGTCATCTGGTAACAGTCGTTAAGCCAAGTTAGAGGCCTTACAGGCGGCTTGATAAACTCTAACACCAGAGGTGGCCACTAATCCTCATTGATAAAAAAATAAAAATAAGAAAGAAAGGGTAAGTTTCAATTCTTACGAATATCAAAAACGAAGAGAAGCTGATATTAGAACTCCTACTTAAATTGTCAATAATAAATCTACTTATTTATGCGTATCGGTGAAAATTTATTTATTTATCGTTTTTGGATAACTAACAGCTTATAAACATACAGATAACAACAAATATATATAACTAAAAGCTATTGACAAACTACCACATGTAGAATTCAAAAGAAATTGATCTTAAAGTAATCGTAGCCCAGAAGGGACAGGTGCGTAACAATATAGTTACATTAAATTTTAAACAGTAACTTAATAACAGTCGTGATGCTGTTGAAAAATAAATCAATATTGGCGTTAGCGTTTTAATGGCGGAACAAGCTCTACTATGGAAACTGTTATGCCTGTAGTTGGTGTGCATAGAAGGAAATCTAAATGGTCTATGGTGGTGGTTTATGAAGTAATTCCAGACAATCCACTGAACCTCTAATCAACTTGAGTAGAAATGTTACATCTACAATATTACGTCTAACAGAAAGTCAACGGTCTTCGTAAGTTGTTTTAGGAATTCAGAATTTGAAATTTAGGAACCGAGAAATTTTTTTCTGGATCTTCTCTATATCATTGATTATATACCTATAATCTACAATTGATTTGAATAACGCACATAATATACTAAGTTAGTTTAATAGAAATAAATATAAATATAACAAATAAAATTATTGCTGAATATAATGTTTTAAGGAGGGATTGCGTTAATTCAGATTTGAAAGTTTACCCCAGAATAAAATTTATTTGACTAGGAACTCCCTAATTTTCCTGATACAAATTTTTAAGAAACCTTTTTTCTATGTTCCTTTGTGTGAAAACTTAAACTAAGCGAAACTTGCAGAGATTCCTATTGGAGTTAACGGCGCCCTCATACACCCGTCTTACTTTCAACGCCGCTGCTGAGGAAGAACACGTGACGGCGTACCACAGGAACATTATCTTGGACATCAACTGCAGATATGGCAACGGAGATTGCGTGAACACCTCTATGCAACTTCTGCAGCATGTTCAAAACGGTAAAATACGTAAAGTTAGGTACCTACTTTTAAGGTAGGTCTAGAAAATTAAAAACGAAAGATACTCAAACTTTGCTTGATAAATATTTATGAAACAGTGGATTTTATAGGAAAAAAATCAAATTCTGAGTGCGAGTTACATTTAGGTACCAATAGCGTTTTCCGATTTCAAACATTAACAGTTGTCACCCCTTGCTTAGATTTAGATTTTTTAATATTTGTTAGCCTGTTTTTGGCGGCCTTACTAGCGGCTTTGTCCTAGCTATCAATATCATTTTCCATAGTTCAGCAAAATTGTGGTCTTTCTTTCGAGCCGGCTAGAGAAAAACAATCGTATATTTACTCTAGTATATACATTATATTTTAAATTCCAGATGGAAGCTTAAATCCAGACATTCAGACCGTGGTATACTGCTCTGGTCTACGCGGTGGTGACGCTGATAACTTTGATTTCCTGTGGCAGTTGTACACTGACACTTCTGACTCTAGTGCACAGGCGGTTCTTTTGAATGCCCTAGGATGTACCTCAAACGCTGAGAAACGTGCCACGTGAGTTACAATCACCTGAGTTACTTTTTGTCACAAGCAGCGAACTAAAATCTATGGAACAACCATTGCGCTCAAAAAATGGCACCACACGAAAAGTACAACTAAGTGGATGGAGCTAAAACTGCTGACATTTAATTTTCCACACAAAGCGTCTGGTCACTGGTTTTTTATTAGCGACCATAATTTGTGTACTCATAGATATTTTCAATACTTAAACAAAAAATATGATACGTCATTTCTTCATACTTTTACTGCCTTCTTTGCGTCTTTTACACATTTGACTACACAGGACGTCATTTCTAATAAACTTTCTCTCTCTCTCTTTTCTCTACAATACAAATTGCAATTATTGTAAAGAACGTTAACGTCAGTCACCGGGTGCGTGGCTGGCCCGACTAAAGCTGAGCACGTTGTACTTTTTCGGCCCCATGGTGCCAATTATTTAAGCATTATTTGTTTGCAATTACACTTCCATAGATTTTAGTTCGCTGGTCACAGGTTATTAATTGTAATATTAATTGTTATTTAGAGGTAGATGTGGAGAGAAAAAAGTAATGAATATAATTGATGGAAAGTGAAGCGTCTCTGCTTCAGCTTGGGAGAAAAATCTTTTGTATGTCCTTCCTTCCAGCTGTCCGTTGGCTGTCCACTTATTCTTCTCTACAGGTCGCATTTCTCAACCGATTCTCGTGAAATTTTGTAAGCAAGTTTGATAATCATATAATATATTCCAGCCATGCCAGTTTTTCGAAATTTTTTGAATCGGCGGAGATATGTAAAAATATATCTTCCTACATATTTCTGCCGTTTCGAAAAGGATCAAAAATGTAATAATACTTTTTTGTAAACAGGGCAAACAAGTTTTGTTTTTTATTTTTAAAGACTCAAAAGTTCATCATTCAAAACATTTCTGGCCGATATTCGAAATTTGATAATAAATAAGGTTGTGACTTTGTGACAGAATAGATTGCACAGTATAGATACATATTAATTGAAAAAACTCATATATATTCTGTTTGTTTTTTTAATACATACAATTTGAGGTCTACTGCTCACGGAGCCACTAGTAGAATATACAGGATTATTCTGTAGAACACCAAAAACCTCGCAGGAGTAGATTGGTAACATCATGAACAAACAAAGTTTTTTCTACGACTTTTTCGAAAAAAGAAAAAATCTACCTATTTCACAAACTTTTGAACTGATCGAGTTTTGTATGAAAAGTCGATTGTACTTCTCGGAAAGTCAAAAGTTGTTGTTTATGATGTTAGTAATACACTCATGTGAGGTTGTTTGGTGTTTTACAAATAACCTTAGAATAATTACACATAGAAGGCGAGTCCGCGTCCGTATAGTGAGGCAACTCAAACCAAGCCAGAATGGCTTGGTATGACTATTCGGCCCGTTAGTGCTCACGTGATATTCGTGTCGAACACAACTCCCGAAAATTTCACTAAAAATGAGGTTTTACGCAATGAACGGATGTCACAATCAGGTCACATTACATCGCAGAAACACAAGAAACATTATAGATTACATTTCACGTGTAATTAATGCGTTTGAACTTACATTTTTACGTAAAACATCCATCAAAAATAACCATGACGTGTCACTTCACATTTTACGAAAATGTTGCCAAGACGGGGAAAAAAATCTCCCGCATTTACTGTTGTTCAATTAAAAGCAGGGATTGAAATACCGTTAAAAAAATAACGATATAAAAAAATAACGCTAAAAATACCGTTAAAACATTTTATCAGTAAATTTACCGGTAAAAATAACGTTAAAAATATATTACCGGTAAAATTAACGTTAAATATAGCGTTAAATTAAGTACCGGTAAAATTATCGGTAAAAAATTAACGTTATTAATTGGAATAACGTTAATTTAAAAATTAACGTTAAAATTAACGTTAAATTAACGTTAAAATTAACGTTATATCAGTAAATAACGTTAAATTTAACGTTATTTCTCAAATTAACATTATTTATTGACATAACCTTAATGTTAAATATAACGGTAAAAAGAGTAAAAATTAACGTTATATTTAAAAATAACGTTAGCATTCCCTGATTAAAAGTTAAATGAGTCAATTATATTCCATGCGATTTGACAATTACTTATTTTCTATTAGGGTAGCATTGAAAAAAACGCAATGTTCTCATTGAAATAAAATGTATGATGATTTATAAAGAAATTGTATGACAAAAATTACGCAAGTACGGAAGCGTTGTCACAAATATTTAAAGGACGTCAGGCACATGAGACCCAAAAGTGTATAAACATAATTCTGTTATCTATAAACACTTTATGTTACTAGAATCATAAAACAGTAGCAACATTATTTTTTAACTCCTTCATTTAGCTTTAATTAATTTAAGAAAAAAACAAAAGCATATCAATGAAACGGAAATCTTTGTTAGCGATTTAACAAGTCTCCCCTGAGTATATTTGTTCTGTAGCACAAGTGATTGCGCATTAAAAATAAATGGCCGAATGTCAGTCAACTCAACTGGCAAAAGCGTTTTGTTATGTGCGACATATGCACAGATTTTCCGTTTGATCTGGATCCAACTCGTACTATGGGCAACAGCGTCGCTTAACCAGTTTTCAACAAAATTCGCGTGCGCGCGTATCGCCCCTGCACGAACTAAACGTATGGTTGTGACGGCGCGGCGTGCAAGCGATTTTAACCTTAGCAGTGGTTAAGCGACGCTGTTGCCCATGGTACATTGTGGTGCTAATCTGTATCACTAACGCAGCTAACGAAACGTATTGTCGTGAAACTGGTGTTGCTATTTAGTGTCGGGGTTACCAAAAAAAAACTTTCAAACGTAAATAACTCTTAAAACATAAATCTTCGTAAAAATCTGAATATTTTCTATGACTAACTAATTACATGCCTACATTTTGAAAAAAACAGAAACGTTATACATTCTGTGGTTTTTTTCTATGGGACTCTGCCTGATGTCCTTTGGAAAGTGGATGTCTTTTACGACCCCAAGTGGTACATATTTGTATTGCGAAATTATAAACTCGCAAAAGGTTGGTTTTATCTCGTGTTAAAATGAATGTGAGTACTTATTTGTAGGTAATTTGGTATAAAATAATTTAGTCTAAAAGCTGATATCATTTAAATGAAAACTTTCAATACTAAAATAATTAATTAGGGGTGGCATATTTTTAAATAAAGATTTTATAAAATGATTTCTTTATACGCTGCCGCTTGCCGATGACACCGCACTCACTCGTAGTTAGTTTGTTTCACGAATCTTGCTCGATTGCTATAGTCGCACGCAGGGTTCGGGAAACAGGTAAATATTATAAAAAAATCCAAAATGGCGGCTAACTTTTTTGTTTGTTGGCTGATTTTGATAAAACTCGGTTTGGGGTACTATTTTTAAAAGAAAACAGCAACGCAATGTTTATAATATGAAAAAACCTAAGATATCGGCCAAATATATTTTTAGTGGGCCGATTTCGATGTAACTCGATTTTTAGGACTAATTTGTCAAGAATACAGCAACGCAATGTAAAAAATAAAAAAAATCCAAGATGGCGGCCAACTTCTTTGTTTGTGAGCTGATTTCGATAAAACTCGGTTTGGGGTACTATTTTCAAAAGAAAACAGCAACGCAATGTTAAAAATATAAAAAATCTAAGATGGCGACCAACTTCTTTGTTTGTGAGCTGATTTCGATAAAACTCGGTTTGGGGTCTTATTTTCAAAAGAAAACAGCAACGCAATGTTAAAAATATAAAAAATCCAAGATGGCGACCAACTTCTTTGTTTGTGAGCTGATTTCGATAAAACTCGGTTTGGGGTCCTATTTTCGAAAGAAAACAGCAACTAAATGTTACAAATATAAAAATCCAAGATGGCGACCAGCTTTTTTGTTTGTGGGCCAATTTCTATGAAACTCGGTTCGGGGTACTATTTTGACAAGAAAACAGCAACGCAATGTTAAAAATACAAAAAATCCAAGATGGCGGCCAACTTTTTTATTTCTGGGCCGATTTCGATGAAACTCGGATCTTGTGACTATTTTGACAAGAAAACAGCAACACAAAAAAATAAAAATTCCAAAATAGTAGCCAATGCGGGCAGCGCAGGACCGATCGTCGTGGAGATCCTTAGGGGAGGCCTATACCTAGCAGTGGGTGTCGTGCGGCTGATATGATGATGATGAGCCAATTTTTACTTATTTGTAACATTGCGTTGCTATTTTCTTGTCAAATAGTACCCTGAACCGAGTTTCATTGAAATCGGCCCACATAAAAAAAAGGTCGCCATCTTGGATTTTTATATTTTTAACATTAAGTTGCTATTTTCTTTCGAAAATAGGACCCCAAACCGAGTTTTATCGAAATCAGCTCACAAACAAAGAAGTTGGTCGCCATCTTGGATTTTTTATATTTTTAACATTGCGTTGCTGTTTTCTTTTGAAAATAGGACCCCAAACCGAGTTTTATCGAAATCAGCTCACAAACAAAGAAGTTGGTCGCCATCTTGGATTTTTTATATTTTTAACATTGCGTTGCTGTTTTCTTTTGAAAATAGTACCCCGAACCGAGTTTTATCAAAATCAGCTCACAAACAAAGAAATTGGCCGCCATCTTGGATTTTTTTATTTTTTACATTGCGTTGCTGTATTCTTGACAAAATAGCCCTAAAAACCGAGTTACATCGAAATCGGCCCACTAAAAATATATTTGGCCGATATCTTAGGTTTTTTCATATTATAAACATTGCGTTGATGTTTTTTTTTAAAAATAGTACCCCAAACCGAGTTTTATCAAAATCAGCCAACAAACAAAAAAGTTAGCCGCCATTTTGGATTTTTTTTATAATATTTACCTGTTTCCCGAACCCTGCGTGCGACTATAGCAATCGAGCAAGGTTCGTGAAACAAACTATTGCGTTACTGTTTTCTTGTCAAAATAGTACCCCGAACCGAGTTTCATCGAAATCGGCCCACAAACAAATAAGTTGGCCGCCATTTTGATTTTTTTATATTTTTAACATTGCGTTGCTGTTTTCTTGTCAAAATAGTACCCCGAACCGAGTTTCATCGAAATCGGCCCACAAACAAAAAAGTTGGCCGCCATCTTGGATTTTTTATATTTTAAGATTGCGTTGCTGCTTTCTTGTCAATATAGTGCCCCAAATCGAGTTTCATCATAATCGGCCCACAAACGAAAAAGTTGGCCTCCATCTTTTTCTTCTTTTTGACATTCTTAACATCGTACAGTCGACTAACTATAGTTACAGTTAAATGGTGAAATCCATACAATCGCAACTATAAATACGACGATGGTTTCAACTTCCCTACTTTAAAGGGAAAATTTCTTGTACTGGTAACATCATCTTTTTTGCTGTGTGCGTTTCGTCGAGCGTAAACACAAGCACCTTACGCACACATAAATTTCATTTGTGCCTCACTTTTGACTGACCACTTTCTAGGAAACTATCGTTCTATGTGTAATTATTCTAAGCAAATAACCCTGTTAAACAAACTTAATAGAGTAAAATTAAAAGAGAAAACGTACAAATGTAGCCGGATTGGTCTCAAACCTCGGTTTTTGTCACAGCCAGAGTGTGACGCTAGAATTAAGCTAGATACAAACTCAGCTCAAATAAAAAAGGAAGATGGAGCGTTGCGCAGTGGTTGCGAACAACTAAGTGAGGCCGGTTTTTGATGGTACATGTGTGCGTACTAGGGGTGGGCGGGGGCCGGGCGGCAGGGTTCGATATGGATCGCCCAATGACGAACGAAAGTCAAGGCGTAGTTTCGTTACATATGTGTGCGTACACTGTGTATGTACACAGCCAAGGCGTAGTTTTACTGGCCTCACTGCTTTGTCGGAAGACTCCGTCTTTACTTTTTTATTTGATCTGAGGATACAAAAGGATACTAAATAACAAACTACTATAATACTAACCAAACAATGAAATTAAATTAATGTAAATTAATATAATTGCGATAAGTAATGTTATCTTTTATTAGATATAAAAATAATTTGTTAGTTTATGTTTTACACTCTTTTAACACTTTTTTTATTTTAATCTATTTTCTTTAGCTATTTAGAACAGATCATCGACCCAAATTCTCCCGTGAGGGAACAGGACAGGCATACTATTGCAGTCTCTGTCATCAATTCAGGTCCAGAAAACATGGAGGTGGCTTTGGACTTCATCGTCGAAAACTTCCCCTTAATCCAATCGAAGTAAGATTAGATCCTTTTCGTTGATCAAAGCTTTATAGTATCTATCTATCCTATGTTACGATGAAATTACATTAATCATTTCTCATTTCAGTGTACAAGGTTTGTCGGGAACTACAAACATTCTTAATGCTTTGTCTCGAAGACTTACATCTACGGAACATTCCCAAAAGGTAAGTACCTAATTTAGGTAGGGCTGGTTTTTCAATCCTCACCCACTTTCAATAAATATGACAGACAAACGTATGACAAACGTTTCAATTTGGCGGTATAACACAACTTATCTATGAGTAACGAATAGCTCTATCTATAGGCATAAGCATTGAGTAATGTCCACTTTTTACAAAATATTGCTTTTTTATCTGCTTTTTAATGCAGTAAAATACTTCCATCTAAGGTCCTCATTATCAGTTCCACTTCACCAAATGATACTTTACCAATAGTTCCGAAGGCAAATACACATGTTACTAAATAAAATACCTAAATCGCTATAGGTGTATAATATTATATATATATATATATATATATTATAAGACGTTTCCCTTGATTTCTCCAGGATCCCACTATCAGAACCTGTTCTGATGACAAGGGACCACTTTGGAAGTAGTACCACTTTGAAAATAGTACTTACTTTCAAACAAAAAAACCCCGTCCTGCGCTCTTTAAGTAATCGAGTAACATATAAAAAAGATTCCGATAAACTAAAAACTGTTAAAAATCAGCCCTTACTAAAAAAAGTAAAATATACGATACATCTGTATCATGATTGAATTTATAAAACACGCACGCATAATAACGCACAACGCACGCAAGAAAGTCTGAAAAAAAATCAAATTAGCTGAATACTTTTTTATATGTAGGAATTGAATGATTGCAAGATTTGTAGCTTCAATGATACGTCTATCTCCCAAATTGGTAATCTTTATATCTTTTTTCCACTAGATCAACAATCTCTTCAATCAGCACCAAGCCATATTCACAGCTGGTGAACTTGCCTCAATCGCAGCCATTAGAGAGAACATCGATGCCTCCATCGCTTGGAGTGACGACAACTTGGAAGTGGTAACAGATTGGATCAACGGATACTACGACTCCGGAAGCGCCACAATAACGACTGCGAGTTTCCTACTATTCATATCTTTTATTGTTGCCATCTTTAACCACTCGTAGTCCTATGGTACTTTTGTCTTGGTTAATGTGGTATTTACATGGGCGACCAAAGCCGCACAACTTTCGCCGCACGGCTAAAATCGACCGTGTTAATAGAAATTCGGCTTAAGCCGCAGCCCGCAGGTGACTGAACAAAATTATCAGATACGGTGGCCAAAACTGTAACTACGTTATTAAAATATTGTTACCTAAGTTACGCCATCAACTACATAGACGACAGCGACGCCATCACCTGCGATTAAATTTTGGAAGCGGACTTGCTAGGTGACTAAAGTCGACCGTCACAGGTCACTAAAATCGATCCATGTAAATATCCCATAACACCGAGATCGATTTATTTATATATACGAGTCGACTTGGCAGGCAACTTTAGTCAATCAGAGCTTTTTATCGGCAATTCCTTGACGCCAGCCCGGCCGCATGAGGCCGGCAACATGTTTACGTTTTCTTCTTTTGTCTCTTTTCTTCTCTGGTGCTAATTAATTATTTTTAGTGGGGTATACGGCAGGCGCAGATGAGTATCATTCAGTTCATTGAAATTAGGTTTGCGAAGATCTTACAAGCGATTGACAATAAAAATTACTAAAGTTTATATAATTGACTAAAAGTCGCCTGTCAAATCGCCAGCCAAGTCGCTCCATGTAAATACCCCATTGGCACTTTAGAACATATGCAAATAATAACATCATTTTTGTACATACCCAATGATAAGAGAACAAAGCATGAATAAAATAATGAATACCTATGTAAGAATAATTTGTCTGACAAAATGCTTGAAGCTTTGCGGACTTCAAAAGAAGCTTTTCTGGTGTCTGTTAATATCTGACCAACAGATATAAGTAACGGTTTTGGTTAAACTTAGTATTAGTAAAAGTTTAAAAGTAAATGTAAACACTGGTTATGAAAACAAAAACGTAGACTGAAAAAACTTATGAAATAAGTATAATGTATCTTTATTGCAAATTACGAATTTAAAGATTACAATTTGTTATATTTTATATAACTATTTTAGAAGTTACGCAAATCTGTGTTTGAAATCATTGTTAAATAACAAATATATTTTATACGATTAATATATTTTTGTATAAAAATAACTTTTTATTATTATTTAGTAGTCCCTTTAAAATACACTTGATTTTTTTGGCAACTACTTAACTAAATTTACAGGACTAAACTTAATAGTTTTCCATCTTTTTCTTTCTGTATCAAAAAGACACACAGACCATGCAACAAATACTAAGGCCCGTATTTATAAATCGCTCTCAACGTTGAGAGACTAGAGATCATACTTGAGATACTCTTCTTATAGGAACAGCATCTTAGTTAGATATGATCTCAAGATACCTCTCAACGTTAAGAGCGGTTTATAAATACGCACCTTAGACAAGAATAGAATGCTAAAACTAAGTTTAGTCCTGTCAATTTAGTTAAGTCGTGCCAACCGAATCGATACCGTATGCTCGCAACTAAATTACTCCGTCACAGATAGTTTAGACTTAGAGCAACGCCGGCTTAAGGTTTTAGATAAGCCAAAAAAGTATCAGTCAGATGAAAGTGAGAACATTACACTTGAGTTCCAATAAATGGGTGTCACAAAAAATATATGTATGTTTTTCTCGTAAAATAAAATAAGAATGATACTTTTAGTACAGTAGCCCGTAGAACATTTAAATCACCAAAAAAGTTACCGTTTGCCGTTGTGCTATAGTTATTTATTACGAAATAATAGATACTTTAACCCAAGTTTTGCAGATCGCAACCCGCCGTAACCTATATTTGTCTATCTCCAAAACTGATATTTTTTTTTCGAGGTTTACCACATAATTTAGCTATTGTCGTGTTCTACAGCTTGGTTTGATTGCCACAGATAAAAGTAAGACTATAAAAAGTAGCCATACACAGATTTAAGACCTGATGAAAATGGTTGGACTTTATCTGGTCTTAAATCGGTGTATGATCACTTTCCATAGTCTTACTATTATCAGTGGCAATCAAACAAAGCTGTAGAACACGACAATAGCTAAACCATGTGGTAAACCTTGAAAAATAAATAATATAATTTTTGGAGATATACCAATATAGGTTACGGCGGGTTGCGATCTGTAAAACTTGGGTTAAAGTATCTATAATTTCGTAATAAATAACTATATCACAACGGCAAACGGTAACCTTTTTGGCGATTTAAATATTCTACGGGCTACTGTACTATTTTGTTTATTATTACTTGATGTAATGAATGAGCCTTCGATCATTTATCTACAGGAGTATATTTTTGAATCACTACATATTATAAAACAAAGTCACTCTCCGCATCTGTGTGTCTGTTCCCGATTAAATTAAAAACTACTAAACGGATTTTCATGCGGTTTTCACCAAATGATAGAGTGATTCCTGAAAAACGTTTAAGGTTATAAGTTGAGGTTTTATGTACATAATTGTTGAAGATGCCGGCAAAAATTATGCCGACTGGGAGCTTGCGCTGCATAAACCTTTTTAGGTTTAACAAAATAATGTAAAATGTAATTGTTTCTCTTTTGATATAATAAAAAAATGTTTAAAAAAATAAAAACCGACTTCAAAAAAAAAAAGGGCTGGAGGACATTTTTTTTTATTCTCAAAGCCCCACCCCACCCGACTTCAATAGACGTGTTTTATTACAATGATAATGCGTATATAATAGTGATTTGAATAGTATTTCTTGTTTTTTAGAGGTAGCGTAGGCTTTTGAAGTCGTTTTTTATTTTTTTTTATTTTTTTTTATTATACATCATATTAGGACATCATATTTTTTTTTAGATTTTTCACTCTCTTATTTTAAAAGTTAAAGGGTGAAGCCCCCCCCCCCCCCCTTAATCTTTATTTTTTTTATTTTTATGTAAAAAAACTTAAAACGGTTCACAGAATACATCTACCTACCAAGTTTCATTACATAAGTTAAAGTGGCTGTGACATACGAACAGACAGACATGACGAAACTATAAGGGTTCCGTTTTTTGCCATTAGGCTACAGAACCCTAAAAAGCGATATCGTGTCTCTACCTAACCGATTTAGTTTGTAATTATAAAGATGGTTCGTTATATTTTGAATTTTTGAACTACCTAGTTTATATATTTTTACAAAGTTAAAGAGTTGTACTTATGTATTTTTATTGATAACGTTTGATATTATAATAATCTATAAGATAACATGGACATTATCTCGTATATTCAATTACGAAAATTAATTTGATTCAGTTTGTTAGGCGTTAGATTGACACAAAAAGGTATGTACTTCAATGTTTCTTTATTAGTAAGTATACAATTTAATATCGATGAATAATAAATTAAGGACTCGTTTCAAAAGTTCCGGATAAGACAATTATCTTCTCGTTTTGATATAATGGATTAATTATTAAAGTTGTACAAACATTTTTATCAAATTATTCTGTCTCGTAAATTTACCGGGTTTATTCTCGAAAATTTCCCCAAGTGTAAAAAAGATTTATTTTGATACTTTTGACGTGAGTTTGATTTAATTTTATTTTAAATACTGATTTTACTCTACTGTAGATATATTTAAAAATTAACAGTATATTATTAAAACGGTTTTTGCTGTAAAAAACGTTTATGAGCTACAGAGTGATAAAATTTCTCAATAATTTTCATCTTGAAACGTATTAAGATTTATTTTAAAATGTTTTATCGGCACAATTGAGTCGAATTATTCTTTTTATTTTAAAATCTTTTGGAATTAGGTACAAACGTGATAAAGATATCTTATCGAAAACTACTCATCTATATATCCATCTTCAGTTTTTTTGCCTTATTAGTGTGTTTTTCGAACTATTTGCTCACCTATTTTACTGACAGTCAATTTTTCTATGTCTATGGTCAAATATGATGCGAAAAACTTATCGAACCTAGCGTACTAACTAACTGCTCCTACGAGTATGGTGCTTCATCCAATGACGCAAATCACACCTGTTATATTTTAACGACCTATAAAAGAAATGCCGGCAACATTTTAAACTTATTTGCACTAGCTGGTCTTAAATTTGTATATGGCGACTTTCCATAGTCTTACTGATGTGTGTAGTAATTGAACAAATCTGTATGACAATAGTGAAAAAATGCGGTAACATGGAAATGTAAATAACTAATATAAATAGAGATTTTAGATTTATCACTGTCTATGGTTACGGCGGGTTATTACCTTTAAGACTTCGGTTTTAGTGTAGAATATTGCAAAATCTATCACAATAACACAAAGAGAAAGGTAACCTTTTTGGCGACAGTACTAATAGTAAATAATATGGTAACATTACTATAACGTTAATTCTGGTATTTTTTTTCTAGAAATGTATCTTCTTCTACTCATAGCCCTGGTGGGCTCAGTAACCTGTTCCGTGATACCGGCGACCGAACCTCGCAATGAGGGCTTAGCCGCTCGATACAACCTTCCCAGGGAAACAATCCCCCTATTCTACGACGTCACATTGAACCTAAACCCAGACAATGAAGAGTATTTCACAGGAAAAGTTTCCATCAGAATCACACCGAACATTGCAACCAATGTTATCGTCCTTCATGCTATGGAGATGAAAGTTGATAACATTCAAGTATGGACGACAGCTGATAATAATCCGGAGAGAAATATTTACTCCAGCTATGAACTGGCTACTGATGATACACATTTACTGAGGATTCAAGTTAGTACAACCATGAATCCGAATCAGATATTCATACTTAACATTGACTATGAAGGTCAATATGCCACCAATTTGTTTGGAATTTATGTGTCAAGCTATGTTGAAAATGGGGTCCTACAGTGAGTACACCATCTCTTATTAGTACGTTAAGATCAGACGATGTATATTGTTTAACAATTCTTACAATCATACTATTCCAAACACAGCTTGCACCCCACCCTAGAAAAAATCTGATAATATTCGTAATTTTTATAGCTTTGCTATGCTTGTACCTACAGACACCAACTGCTCATTTTTATTTATCCTAAAAAAGTCATGTATGTATGAAATCTATTTGGACCCCCTAACCGTACTGCTACTGCTAGTATGGCTTTGTAGAAATCTATAACAAATCATAGGTATAAAAATTACATAATGAGAAACAAAAACACATTTTAGCGATATAATTTAAGGTCAATAGTTCCGCACTGATTTCCTGTCCTTTCAATAATCGATGTTTATATTAAAGTATAGGGATGAACTGAAAAGTAAACTTTTTTATTTTAGGAAACTCATCACTTCTCAGCTGCAACCAACATTCGCCCGTCGTGCATTCCCTTGCTATGACGAAACGGCGTTGAAAGCCAAATTCAGAACTACTATTGTTTCGCCTGCAAACTATACTGCGGTTAGAACAAATATGCCGCAAACTAATATGGAGTAAATATATTTTTCACCTCTCCAGCACGAAAAGGGAGCGTTTGGTGCGTAAAAACTCGCAGCAAAATCGATTTTTGCTGCGAGCGTGAGGCAAAGTTTTTTTTAAATTTTTAATACCAACTTTTAAAATAATAAGAAAAAGAAATAAAGTGACAAGGATGAGACTTGTAAAATTAATATGTGAGAAAAGGATAGATAAAGTGCTTTATGGTGTCATACATGGATAAAAGTAAAAAAATAAAACACTGGACTGGCTGCTGTCAAACTGCTCTTGTGCCTATTTGATTTCCGCTATTTTGGCGCTGTAGGACGTAGCGTAAGCATAGCGTGAGGGACATGATACTAAAGTCTGAAGTCTGGAGAGACCATCACGGCAACCATTTTCATTGTACACGTCAAAATTAGTTCTTTAGACTCACGCTAGTGGCGTTTCAAATAGGTACAAAAACTTTGCTGTCAAATCATACAGACAGCCAGTCCAGTTAATAAGAAAAAAAAAATCATGTCAGTGGCACGGATATAGGGGAGAGTAGGGTATTACCGAGCCCCTAAGGAAATTAAAATATAAATAACCTCAGGTTGGGTTAAAATAAAAACTAAATATGACTATAGGTGGGGAATTTATCTAGCTACACTAACGAATCTTCGAAATCATCAAAATAAAACACAAATAATAAAAATAAAAATAAAATAAAATTTGTTTATTTCAGACTTCAAGGGTCCATATATTGTTAGTAACAAACGGCTTACACATTATGTTAGTAAATCAAATTGAAAATTATAATAATGAAAACAAGCTGCACCGATTGACATTTTTGACATGCAAATCGGTGAACCTTGCAAACAAAGGAGAATCTAACCTCTCCGATAACATCCTCAGAATGCCGTTAGAGCTCCCCCGTATTCTTCTGATGATGGAATAAGACTTCTTCCGCATCAAAGCATAGAAGTCATCAGTTCTAGCATCGGCGAACATGCCAGATGCACTGCAGAAACGTGGGAGCCCCAACAAGGATCTGAAGATGTTATTGTATAACACACGCAGGGCATTGTAGGCATTGTAGGCATTGTAGTTGCAAAACAAAAATATGAGCAAATAACAAAAAAAATGGGAAAACGCGATATTATCAAACTGGTTGGATAATACCGTGCCCCTAGGTCGGTCACTTCGCACTGGGTCTGATAAAACCGCGCATCTAATTAAAATTGACAATAAACTGATAACTATTACTACAGCGTATGGGAGAAATGAAAATTATAGATATTTATTTCATTTTATATTCATTAATCAACTCAGTCTCAAAATTGTAAACTTCAAGTTTCCATATTAAACGATTTAAAAATATATCATTTGTTTCTTACACAAAAGATGTCTTTCTACTTTGAAAACTAATTCATCTTAGAATAATGGGGAATGTCCGAAAAAAATCAAATTGGCTGAATATTTTTTTATAGGTAGGAATAAGCTCCCTTTGTAATAGAAAAAAGTTTCAGAATTTTTGGTTGCGTAATAAAATAAAAAAAAAATAAAGTTTCTTCAACTTCACAAATATACGAAAGTAACAGCAGAATGGAGATTATACCTTTGCCATCACCTGCCACAACCACAACATGATATTAAAAAAAAATTAACACAAAATGTCAAAACTTTTTTTTTAAATACTTGCTGTGGTTGAGGCAAGTGGTGGCAAAGGTATCCATTCTGCTGTTACTTTCGCACTTTTGTTAAGTCAAAAAGACTTTTAATTTTTATAAATTTTTCACGCAACCGAAAATTCTGAAACTTTTTTCTAATACTAAGGAAGCTTATTCCTACCTATAAAACAATATTCAGCCAAATTAATTTTTTTCGGACATTCCCCATTGTTCATTTTCGGAATGCTTTTACTTTAGTATGCAATTACTTCGTAGGAGGATCAGCCATCTTTTTTCATTTTCGTCGCCTTCTGTAAAGAAAAGTATTTGCCATAGATATTTTCATACTGTATAATTTCGCGCCCTGTGCGCGAAATTATCAAACAAGGTAATTTTAATTTGTAACCTCACAAACAAAAACAGACTGAATTAATTTAAAATAATTCTGCACACAAATTCTACACAATTTTTACGTTATAAATGTATGTACTTTATTACTCATTAAGTAATATTCATTGACTTACTCTCATTCAAATATCAGAAATAAGTAGATCGTGTGCATGGAAAAACTAAAAGCGCGTGGCCTTCCGCTCTGGTTGTTCGACGGAAACTGACGGTGTGCAGGCGAGGTTAGAGGTGCTGAGAGCTAAGATTTGACTGTTATTGCAGATGCATAGAGTTGATAGTTTTCGAGAAACCAAGGGGCGCGAAATTATCAGCTGCGCGGTAATACCCTACTCTCCCCTACCAAGGAGTTTTAAATAAGGATTGTTAAAAAAGAAGGTTGATAATTCGAAATAAAGAGTATGGACAAAATGAGGTCGCATGTATGAAATAAATATAAAATACGAAAAATTAATGAAATTTATTAACAAATTAGTGTTTTCTGATTATAAATAAATAAATAAGATGGGATATTAATGAATAAGAGAAAAGCACAACAAAATAATGTAAAACAAAACAGCACGATAGATGCGTGCGTGCGATTCTTTATGAATAAAAATTTTCAGCATAGGTTTGATCTAACTATTTTTGTGATACATTACACAAAATGAGTTCATCCAACGATGAAGATAGTTGTCTAATAAAACTAATAAAGTCTCCATAAGAATTGAGTATACAAGTTTCTAATACTGAAATTTATCTTTTTGCCAAGAAACTCACCTAAAAATTTTCTCACTGGTAGAGGTGAAAAGTTGTATGTTTTACACGAGACCAAAATTTTGTTCTGCCTCGTGACTTTAAATCACTCACTGTGCTCAGTAGTCTATATTAGAATCACTCGCTACGCTCGTGATTCAATTCTAGACTACTTCGATAGTTCGTGATTTAAAGTCGGCACTCGCAGCACAAACTGATTTTTGTCACTTGTATAACAAATAACTATTTTCATTAAAATAAATAAAGGATGATAGGAACGACGTTAATAAGAATTTATCTCATACCTAACGACATCATTTAGAATCAAAATAAAATTATTTTCGCAATGCAATTTTTTTGTTCTCTTTGTAAAAACCTCTAACAAAGTTGATGTTTGTTTACTTATATTAAAATTAATTTTAAAATATTGATGAATATTTAGTAAAGATTTGATCTGGGGCCTATTGCATAACAAACACAAGCTAATATTTTTAGTGATTTTTTATGGAAAATCGCTAATAATATAAGCTTGTAATTTGTTATGCAATAGCCTCCTGGTGCGAGTCATATTTTTTCTAGTATATTATTTAGTATTTTATATATTTTTAGAGTTCAAGAAGATGGATTGGTGAAGCGAGAATTCCAAGATACCGAGGTGATGTCTACGTACCTCCTTGCGTTTTTAGTGTCCAACTTCGAATACGTCGACAACGATGAAAACCCCATATACCGCGTCCCTTTCAAAGTGTTCTCGCGACCAGGGACGAGAGACACCACAGCCTTCGCAATGGATTTCGGTCAAAAGAACATGATCGCTTTGGAAAACTACACAGAATTCGAATATGTCTTTCCTAAGCTGGATAAGGCAGCGGTACCAGATTTCGCATTTGGTGCTATGGAGAACTGGGGACTGGTCATTTACAGGTTTGTACTTTTCTTAAATTATTATTCTTTACCTATAATGTTGATAATGTGCATTAGAAGAGTATGATTAGAGTGGAGTTAGACTTACGGTACTATTACACTAACCCGTCATCGGTCGAATTCGGCAGATCAAACGAAACAAAAAAAGTAATAGATAACTATATCACAACGGTAAATGGTAACCTTTTTGGTGATTTAAATGTTCTACGGGCTACTGTACTAACAGGAACGACAAAGTTTTTTCAATGTTATATTCGCAGAATGACTTCATTGACATAACGTTTCTACTTGTTATAATTTCATTGGACATAAATTTTGATTATATATATTTGAGGTAAATTTACGCCTAAAATTAAAATTGTTTCCTAGCAATAATTTTTAATAGAAATTTACTTAAAGACCTTATTTTTAATTAATAATATTTTTAAAATGAAGCATTAAAATAACCTACTACACATTCTTGTGATGTTATAAAGTCACGTTCAAAAATATCGATATTAATTATTACAGCGCAAGTAAAGAGGATATAATGCATTTAAATTGTTTGTTCCCCGGTATAAACTACAATGTTCCTCGATGAAAAATGTGGCCAGAAGGAATAGTTATCTCTAGGAATTTAGTAAATAATATTTGTAACTCCAGTGCCTATGAAACTGGCTCTAACTTATCCTATCTTTTTTAACAGAGAGGTAGCTCTCCTCGTTCGAGAAGGTGTGACGACCACATCGACTAAACAAAACATCGGCAGGCTAATTTGTCACGAGAACATGCACATGTGGTTCGGGAACGAAGTCGGCCCTTTTTCGTGGACATACACTTGGCTCAATGAAGGCTTTGCTAATTTCTTCGAGAGCTTCGCTACAGATTTGGTGAGTAAATTAGTTACGTTTATGTAGCCCTTGATACTCTCATCGAAGCCGAAATCCACTCAGTCAACGTTGCGGACAGTGACTGATAACAAACATAGAATGTCGTTGTGTTCTTCAAATCACATTGAATGAATATGAGTACATGTATATATTATTGGCTCTGTGAGCTGGGGCCCAATCGCGCTAATTTTCAACGATAAAACCACAAAATAGAAATAGTACTAGATAAAACCAAAACTAAGTCGCTACCTTTTCAGTTTCGTCAACAGAAAAATACGTGCTTTAATTTTGTTAAAATTGTTGAAAGCTATGCCTAAGGAGCCTAGAATGCCCATCTTGGACAATTTGAATGAGAATACTGAAGGAAAACCAAAGATTTTTAGGTAAGAATAATTTCAAGAATAACCGAAATAACAGCGCAACGGTTTGGGTTTTTTCTTTCAGAATTAACGCCATAGGGCCCCTGTTGACCTCGCTTTAACATATTTCCGCCATTTTGAAAAATTTCGAAAATCTATATCGATAAAAAAACGTTGTATATAATTATCGAAGCTGCTTACAAAATTTCACGAGAATCGGTTCAGAAATGCGACGTCTGTAGTATAGAGGAGAACATACGGTCAGGATAGACATATGAAAGCATTTTTGCCACCGACAAAAAACATCAAAAAAATGTGTTGTGGGTTATTTCTAAAACACCAGCAACCTCGCAGGAGTGGATTACCTACTAACATCATAAATAACAACATTTGTTCTACGACTTTTCCGAAAACAAACAAATAATATTCGACTTCCCATACAAAGGAGTCCAAACAGCTGATCGAGTTTTGTATGAAAAGTCGATTGTTTTTTGTCTGTTTTCGGAAAAGTCATAGAACAAAAAGTTGTTATTTATGATGTTAGTAATCCATTCCTGCGAGGTTGTTGGTGTTTTACAAATAACCCTGTATACATACTATAATATTTGTAATTAGTAATATTTTAATTTGGGTCGTTGCGTCGGGGGACCGCTTATTAAAAAAGGTATTGTCGCTGGGCGCTGCAAAATTTTGATATTTTTACGGTACCCCGACGCAACGACCCAGATTAAATATCACTAGGTACTTACAAAATATTAAAGTAAGTATATAGAATAGCCATCCAACACATTTATTATTTAAAGTGGTTAAAAAATCACCATAGCGACACAGAGTGCTTTTAATATGACGGTCATACCAAATGTATCATAATCATCGTTTTCGCAGGTGCTTGAAGAATGGCGCATGATGGACCAGTTCGTAATTAATATGCAAAACGTCTTCCAATCAGACGCGGTCCTTAGCATCAACCCCATGACCCACCCAGTGTTCACTCCCTCACAGATCTTGGGCACTTTCAACGCTGTCGCTTATCAGAAGTGTAAGATGATTCAATTTTTTAAAAATATAAGACTATACTTAGTTATTACGAGTATGTTTAAAGTCTATTTTAGGGACTTACTTACTATAAGAGTCACATTTGAATGTATTAAAAAAGTTTTAACTTGATTAAAATTTATTAGTCACTCAGTCACGTAAGGCAATTCTTGTCATGTCCTCTACTTTATCTCGATTTCCTGTTTTGATATGACTCATATGAAAGATACTGAAACTGGAAAATAAATCGTTACCAATGCTTGTTTTTTTTTTGTAAATTATATTTTGAATAAGGGTAGCACTTTTAAAATCTTAATGATAGTTTAGTTACCAGTGGCTCCGTGAGCTGTAGACCTCGTGCTAAAAAGAGACAGAATAGATATTAGTTTTTCCAACTAATGAGTGTCCCACCAAAATCATTTTCATGAATAATGTTGCCAAGACCTCGCACTGTCAAAAAGGTATCAGACCTGATGTAGAGCCAAGCTTCTAACTCTACGCGCCCTAACTCTGCAAGCCCTAACTTCAAAAACTCTACACCTTAGTCAAAATATGTAGCTTGGCCGTTTCGTTACTACAAGAACTATTGTTTATTAGAAAGGTTTCCATGTAGCGTTTCCGTGTTTAAAAGCAATAGAATTCAAACTTTATATATTTAATAAGTCCACTACTGACATCACATTCTGAAAATTTTGTTTATCTAGTATACTCCAAACCCAAGATATGAGGGTTCAAAAAAACGTCGAAGCGCTTCGAGAAAAGGTAGGTAGTGCCCTTGCGCTTCGCTTCCTCGAGATCTATACTGTGCTAATATAAAATAATAATACTAAAATAATACACGCAGTCCTATTTTTTATGCAAACGGGATTCAGACTTAAATAAGATAGTAGTAGCTAGCCAGACGGACTCGAAATAAGCCCTACCACCAGCTAATGTTTCTGTTGCAAAGTCATAACCTTATTTATTCTCAAATTTCGAATATTAGCCAGAAATGTCTTGATTGATGAACTTTTGACTCATAAATTTTGAAAAACGGCTCGACCGAATAATTTCATATAATTATCGAACCTGGTCACAAAATTTCACGAGAATCGGTTGAGATATGTGATCAGTAGAGGAAAACAAACGGACAGCCTACGGATTGCCGGAAGGAAGGACATACGAAATAATTTTTGCCCAAGCTGAAGCAGAGACGCTTCGCGCTCGCTTGGTCAATAAAAGTCATCATCCCTCATATTTTTACTGACAATATTTTTTGTTAAAATGTATTTTAATAATTTATATTATAACATGAACTGATGTTTTCAGCTGGCTCTGTGATTCGCATGATCCACCATTTCATGACTCCTGAGTTGTTCCGTAAAGCACTCGTCCATTACATAAAAACAATGTAAGTATTTATCGTAGTTATGTAACTTGGTATTGTGAGATAACTAAATTTAAATAAAAAAACAATTTCTATCATTCATATGAAAAATGTTAGTACGTATCTTAATATGAATAATCATCGTTAAAAAAACACCATCAGGTCCCGTAAGGCTGCTCAACCATCAGACTTATACAGAAGCTTTCAGCTTACCCTTGACGAGTCTGACCACTCTATTCCTTTCCTTATTGATACTGTCCTTAACCGATGGACGACTCAAGGTGGCTTTCCAGTCCTAACTGTCACGAAGTCAGGACCTAACGCCAACTCTTTGGTATTTGAACAGGTATGAATTCGGAAATAAGACCTTACCACGGAATATATAATAGTGCTGTTACTTTAGGAAGAAACACGTAAATAATAAAATACTTAATCAGTATATGAAATACATAATTGATTAATTGTTATTATTATTCCGGTGATTAGAGTACCATAATTTATACTAGCAGCTAATAAAATCAAGAACTGCGTAACATAAATAAGCACTTCGGTACATAACGATCATTTGGGATTGTCAATTTTTACGCCATTGACGCTCATTGATGTGAAAATTGATCGCTTACACGTGCAATTGAAGCAATTGTCAATTCCTCCAACAATGGCATTGACGAAAAAATTTACAATCGCATTTGATCGTTACCGGCGAGCTGAAAGAACTCAATTATCATTAATCAAATAATCATACATCATTATTAATTTCGAACTCCGGAGAATTAAGAGTGTAGGGCTACATAAAGATCTAAAGGTTATGGTTGCCCCTTTTTATTAAAATATTCGCAATAATTTGCATTAAAAATCTATGGTCCACCAGGAACGTTTTCTCACCGACCGTTCGTTGACATCCGCTGACCGCTGGCATGTCCCCATCAACGTAGTCATCTCTTCAAACCCTGACTTCTCTGACACCAAACCTGATGGATGGGTCGCTGTTACATTCCCAGCAACCTCATTAGATGTGCAAGGACTATCTGCCGCTGAGTGGTACATCGTGAACAAGCAACAGACTGGTAAGTCTTTTATGAAACTGTTATAATACGTCCATATCTTCTCAAACCCTGACTTAGGTGTTTGACACCAAACCTGACGGATGAGTCTCCGCCTCAAATTCAGCCACATTGCTCAACATGAAAGGGCTGTCTACCGCTGTGGTACGTCATTAATGAACAACAGACTGGCGAGTCCTTTAAGAAACCTAGACTTATATATATATTAGTATATCAGTCTCAAGATTTTTTAATTTACAGGTTACTACCGAGTTAACTATGAAGAGGAGAACTGGAGGGCCCTTTCTGAAGTCCTAGCAAACAATCACACGATCATTCATCTGCTAAACAGAGCTCAAATCATCGATGATTCATTCAACTTAGCTAGAAACGGACGACTTGTGAGTACATATATTTCTTTCCTAAGTAGGTATCACATTTTAAACACTCCACTCACTAAAAGGGTGGGTAAACATTTTAAATTGTGAAATGGGTCTCATCGCAATCAAGGCAAGGCATACGTTTACGCAACTTACATTAAAGGCAGTCATGTTTGGTACGTTTACTCAATTAAGATCAACTAAAGTGACGGTGGGATGTGTCTCACATAGAGAGAAGAAACCGATGGCTATTGGATCGTAAAGTTCTGGACAGGCAACCACGTACCGGACAACGCTCTATAGCCAGGTAGCCGCCGGATATGAGTAGCGGAAGACTGAAAATAAATAATACTAACGGTACAGCTATGCCTAAAAGTGGGCGGTCATGCCAAATATATTCGCTAATATTTATTCTCACTTGATCACTCATCGAAGAAGGAATCACTTACCGGAATCATTATCCTGATAATTTGGCCAATCAATCATTGGTTTGTTTGCAGTCCTA
Source organism: Agriphila geniculea (assembly GCA_943789525.1). NCBI lineage: Eukaryota > Metazoa > Arthropoda > Insecta > Lepidoptera > Crambidae > Agriphila > Agriphila geniculea. The sequence goes on along the minus strand of OX038882.1, from coordinate 11,559,354 downwards.
CGCTCATGCACTGCAGATTGCTACGTACCTGACCCAAGAGCTTGACTACATCCCCTGGGCGTCAGCTAACGCCGCGTTCAACTATCTGGATGTTGTCCTCACTACCACTGATGTGTATCCTCTGTTCAGGGTAAATGTCATTTCTTACGAATATCAAAAACGAACAGAAGCTGAGATCAGAACTCTTACATAAATTTGTCTATAGTAAATCTTTTCATGCGTATCGGTATAAAAATTGATTTGAATAGTGTACAAAATGTACTACGTTGGAATGAAAGAAATAAACACAGCTAAAATTATTGCTGAATATAATGTTTTACAGAGGTCCACCTCAGAATTTCCTTTTAATTTCCTTTTAAATATTTTAAGGCAACTTTTTTCTATGTTCCTTTGTCTGAAAACTAAAACTAAGCGAAACTTGCAGAGATTCCTACTGGAGTTAACGGCGCCCTCATACACCCGTCTTACTTTCAACGCCGCTGCTGAGGAAGAACACGTGACGGCGTACCACAGGAACATTATCTTGGACATCAACTGCAGATATGGCAACGGAGATTGCGTGAACACCTCTATGCAACTTCTGCAGAAGGTTCAAAACGGTAATACCAGTATACATAATGTTTTTTAAGGTAGTCTGGAAAATTATAAACGGAACATATTTAAACTTTGCTTGGTAAATATTTATCAAACAGTGGATTTTTATAGTAATTTTCGATACCTACCTACTCATTGTATCAATATCATTTGCCATAGTTTGACGAGAAATTGCAGTCTTTCTTTCAATCCGACTTGATGAGAAAAACAATCGTATACTTACAACCGGAATAAATTTTCAATTCCAGGTGGAAGCTTAAATCCAGACATTCAGACCGTGGTATACTGCTCTGGTCTACGCGGTGGTGACGCTGATAACTTTGATTTCCTGTGGCAGTTGTACACTAATACTTCCGACTCTAGTGCACAGGCGGTTCTTTTGAATGCCCTAGGGTGTACCTCGAACGCTGTGAAACGTGCCTTGTGAGTTATCATTATTTAAGTTACTTTTTGTCACATGTTAAACATGTATTTATTGTAATATTTATGTAATACTAAACTTAAGATTCGCCTAAGTCTTTTCTTATCTACAACTCGACCAAGATATAACTAGGCGAATGACAGCTACATGATGGCTAAGTTTATAACACCGTTTTAATTTGGTCGTGTTGTAGTTAGGAAAAGACTTAGGCGATCCTTAAGTTTAGTGCAATCGGGTGTTATTGTTATTTAGAGGGAACTGTTAAAAGAAAAAAGTAAGGATTATGATTAACCGAGCGAAGCGTCTCTGCTTCAGCTTGGGATTTTTTTTCACATGGCCTTCTTTCCGGCTGTCCGTTGGCTGTCTGTTTGTTCTCCTCTACAGGTCGTATTTCACAACCGATTCTCGTGAAATTTTGAGAGCAGGTTTGATAATTATAAAGAATTTTCAGTCGAGCCAGTTTTTTTGATATTTTTGAAATGGCAGAGAAATGTAAAAAAACATATTTCAGCCGTTTCGAAAAGTAGAGTATAAAAAACGAAACAAAACTTTTTTGTTAACAATGCAAAGCAAATTTTGTTTTTTATTTTTAGAAGACTCAAAAGCTAGTTAGTATCCTGGCGGTTAGCCGTAGCCTAAACTCGAGGTGACACCGTGCTGCACAGCTGTGCAGTTGCGGTGCCGGTATAGTGTGCTATGACCTTTATTCTGTAAAACACCATCAAACTAACATCATACACAACAAAGTTTTATCTACGACTTTTCCGAAAAAATAAAAATCTACAGATTACTTTCCATACAAATTTTCGATCGATTTTTGATACGAAAAGTCGATTATATTTCTCGGAAAGTTGTTGTTTATGATGTTAGTAATACACTCCAGTGAGGTTATTGGTGTTTTACAAATAACCCTGTTAAACAAACTTATAATAGAGTAAAACTCAAAGAGAAAGAGTACAAATGTAACCGGATTGGTCTCAAACCTCGGTTTTTGTCATAGCCAGAAAGTGACGCTGAGATTAAGCTAGATACAAAAGGATTTAAACACTAATCAAACAATGAACTTACATTAATGTAATTACGATAAGTAATCTTTTTTTTTAATAGATATACAAATAATATGTACAAATACAAAATACAAATTATTCAGCTACAGGAGATTACATAAATTAAATTAATAGGTATTGAGATCGCCACTTAAGTGCAAAGCACCTGTGTTAGGAAATTCCGCTGTTCCATAACTAATATGGTACACAGTTAGTTCTCCAGGGTACTACACAAAAAAAAATGACAAAATCAGTTTCTGTTTTAAACGATTTTTAATTTTTATCAAATTTCCTTAGCTATTTAGAACAGATCATCGCTCCAGATTCTCCCGTGAGGGAACAGGACAGGCATACTATCGCCGTCTCTGTCATCAATTCAGGTCCAGAAAACATGGAGGTGGCTTTGGACTTCATCGTCGAAAACTTCCCCTTAATCCAACTGAAGTAAGATCCTTTTCGTTAATTATAGTTATTTATGCAACTGTACTATAATGAGGGGTAGTGAAACACCTGAGTGTCTTAATACAGTTGCATACAAGAAGCTATACCTATGATGTATCGTGTATAAAGGTTTTGACTTTAACTTTGACTTTGACTTTCCTCCTCCTCCTCCTCGTCATTTTATCATCGGAATGAGTGTTATAATAATGTTATCTAAATTTCATAATGTACTTAACTAGTCGCGCGTGGGGGCGGGGAGGAGCACGACATGCTGTCGCTCGGATATTGTAATGTTGGCAGTAAACTAACCGTTTCAGAATCCTTTGCACAGGATTTAATAATTTAACTTTCTATGTTTCGATGAAATTACATTAATCCTTCCTCATTTCAGTGTACAAGGTGTGACGGGAAGTACAAACATTCTTAATGCTTTATCTCAAAGACTAACATCTACGGCACATTCCCAAAAGGTAAGTACCTAACTTAGGTAGGGCTGGTTTTTCAATCCTTAGATAATAAGCAACAAGATATCAGTCTGTTAATAAACCAAATAAAATCAAAGTCTTTTAATAAATATGAGAGGAAAATGTATGACAAACATTTCAATTTGGCGGTGTAATACGACTTAACTAACGAATAGCTCTATGCATTGACGCCAGTAGAGTGAGTTTCATCGGTTATTACCAATGACGTTATGTTGGTACCCTGTAAATTTATTATTATTGCGATGGAATAAGGTTCAAAATTGATTAAATTTCCGGGGTACCAACATAACGCCATAGGTAATAACTAAAGGCCGGATTTGCGGTGGCAGGAATACAAACTTGCTAGTGATTACCAAATTATCGTAAATGTTTCTATATATCGATGTTTTGAAAATATTTTTGAAGTGGAACTTCTTTGATCACGTCTGTATTTATTTTTTGTATTTTACCAAGGAGGATGTATTTCTTAAAAAATTGACATTCTACTTCACTCACTTTGACTTTGCTATCTTTGCATCAAGAAAAACTGCAGTGAATTTTATTATTTTTATACATTTCACGATTTTCACTTTTCTTAATGTAGGTAGGTTTTTTCTACTATTTCCGACAGTAAGTCTATATATCACGTTACATAATTATAATTTTTTTATCGATAAATTACACAAATAGATAATCAAGTTGTCCACGCACTATTAAACGTCATTTTATTCGTGCTACCGCAAATCCGGGGTCTGGTAATAACTGATGAAACGCACTCAAGCACACCTCCGCCGTGAAACACCGCAGTAGGTTCCGCACTGAGTTCGACAAGCAAAACAAATGCAAACAGCCTGTTCTAATGCATAGATTTTTCACGGGCGATTTCACCCCATCGGTCAAAGTAATGACGCGAAACCGCTACGTAGATGTGATCCTCATACATCGTCGTCGATAGAAGACAACTCATTGCTAAACTATGGCGGTACTACCGCGGTACCGCTTATTAGGTTTTACTGCGGAGTTGTGCTACAAGTGTGAATAATATCAACTAATCATCACCTCAAAAAGTATTGCTTTTTTTATCTGCTTTTTAGTGCAGTGAAATATTTCGATATTAATAGTGCCGATGACTATCTATGGTATTATTATCAGTTCAACTTCACCAATGGTTCCGAAAGTAAATATATGAGTTACTAAATAAAATTTACCTAAATGACTATAGGTGTATATTTTAAGAGTTCTCTTGATTTTTCCAGCGTCCCATTATCAGATACTGTTCTGAAGACAATAGGACCACTTTGGAAGTAGTACCACTATGAAATAATTTTCCAAATTGGTTCTGCCGTCTTCAAGTAATCTAGAAATATACATAAAAAAAAGATTCCGACGAACTGAGAACCTCCTTCTTTTTTGAAGTCGGTTAAAAATCTTCCCTTATTAAAGAAGAAGTATATACGAGTACATCTAATGCTTAAATAAAATGTATCACGAATCACGATTGAATTTATAAAACACAGACGCATAATACGCGGGGAAAGTCTGAAAAAAAAATCAAATTGGGTGAATATTTTTTTAAGTAGGAATTTAGAGCATTCAGCAAGAGTAACGGTAAGCGTACACCAAAACCGATTTTATCGGCCGATGGCGGACAGACCTACTCGGACGAGTAACTCGGACGTGCACCTGCTGTGCCGATATTGGGCGTTGCCGTGCCGATGCCGATCTTCTGTAGTCACTCTCAGCTATACAACCTCACATTTAAACAAAACCTCCGTTCGTTAACTGGATAGGTATCGTTGCCGTTGTCATGTATGAATATATACTTAGCGTGCACTTGTATTAAGTTAGTAATAAAGTACTCTCAAGTTATAACGGTTGACTGGGCGTCTTCCGATACCGTGCCGGATGAAATTCGGACTCGATGGATGATTGGCCGTCATCGGGCGACTTCGGACGATGGCGCTTGTAGTAGTGTACGCGCTCCCTTTGGGCCTCCACACATAACCGCGTTGCGGCGACGCACTGCAACGCAACGCCAAAATCGGCGGCACCGCGCGTCGCCGCAGAAATGACGTCACACTTGTTGACCACAGTTTTAGTCTAACCTCGGATACTCCATACCATAGTAGGTACTTTTTGTATAGTCTGTGAATCTGTGATACTATGAAACCACCGCGTTGTAATTAAACTACCTAATTACACAGATGACGTGTCTTCATTTATAACAAAACCTTAATGAAAAAATAATAAATCAAAAACAAATATGGGTTTTTGCCTATGAAATTACCCATATTTTGTCACATTATTATATTATTATTATTATTATTATTTTAAATTATAGAAGTTATTATTTTCTCTGTAATAATAACTTCTATAATTTAAAATATCCTCAAGTAAGTACTAATATTATAAATGCGAAAATCCGTTTCTATGTTTAGGGTAACTTTCATCCCGAAAAAAAGTACTGTTCAGTATCTTGATATTATATCGAATTATGACCATAGATAGGCCAATCATTAAAAATAAAGTCCTTATTTTAACTTTCTTTACACTAAAAAAAGATATTGAAAGTGACTTTTTAGAGTTCCGTAGCCTAATGAAAAAAAAACGGAACCCCTATAGATACGCCATGTCTGTCTGTCTGTTTGTCTGTCTGTCCGTATGTCACATACAGCCCCTTTATTCCGAAACTATTAAGATTACAAAGTTGAAACTAAGTAGTCTATTTTTAGTAGGTACCTACTTCATAATTTTGCGAAAAGTACTCTCCATCAGAATCCATAAATTTATTAAGTGGTACATCCACTTATATATCTTCTCTGTCGTCGTTTATTCAATTTGGCGTAATGCCTACATAATAACAAAAGCGCTATTCGCTCATTGCGATCCATCGCAGAGACACGTGTATTAATACTCACGAATCACAGAAAAATGGTCACCTCAAGCAACGCGCGGTGCCGCGCGACGCCGCCCGGAAACGCGCGGCGCCGCGCGGCACCGCAAGGCACCACAAAAATCTGCGTTGCGTTGCGGTGCGTCGCCGCAATGCCGTTATGTGTGTCGGCCCTTTATGTTACATAGGTTTGATTCGATTGGATGAGTCTGACCGATGACGCCCGGGCATAGTTCGGGCTTTTTCCTATTATTAATCGAAAAAGTTGGAGAATTTGGGATACATGAAACAATTTAAAAAAACACTTCTTCTTCGCCAATGTTTGTAAGTAACAGAACGTAGTGATTATTTCCTCTATGGTAACAGCACAATGGAGATTATTTCCCAATCACCACAATATTAAAAAAACGGCCAAGTGCGAGTCGGATTTGCGCACGGAGGGTTCCGTACCAAAAAACGGCAAAAAAATTACGTTTGTTGTATGGGAGCCCCCCTTTAATATTAATTTTATTCTGTTTTTAGTATTTGTTGTTATAGCGGCAACAAAAATACATCATCTGTGAAAATTTCAACTGTCTACCTGTTGTCGTTATTAATATCGAGCAAAAAATGGCAAAAAAATCACGTTTGATGTATGGGAGCCCCCCTTATATAATAATTTAATTCTGTTTTCAGTATTTGTTGTTATAGCGGCAACAGAAATACATCATCTGTGAAAATTTCAACTTTCTAACTATCACGGTTCATGAGATACAGCCTGGTGACAGACAGACAGACGGACAGCGGAGTCTTAGTAATAGGGTCCTGTTTTTACCCTTTGGGTACGGAACCCTAAAAAGTCAACTAACAGTTGACTTTGACATAAAATGGCTATGGAGAAATGTCAAAAATGGCAGTTGTCAGTTGACTTTATTAGAGAACACTGACATGAAAATGCAGGTCAGTGTTAGAGAACAATCTGCATTCTGCTGTTACTTCTTGAACCATTATCTATTCTGTGCTTCCGTAGCATTTGCAAAGACGAAGTGAGTTTATTAAAAAAAAACATGCTACAAAAAAATGAAACTAAAACTTTTTCCTATTTAATAAAGGGGCTTATTCGTACCTATTAAAAATATTCATCCAAATTGTTTTTTTAGACATTACCCATTCAGCATGAATTGAATGATTGCAAGATTTGTAGCTCCAATGATACGTCATCTCCCAAATTGATTTAATCTTTATATTTTTTTTCCACCAGATCAACAATCTCTTCAATCAGCACCAAACCCTATTCACAGCTGGTGAACTAGCTTCAATCGCAGCCATTAGAGAGAACATCGATGCCTCTATCGCCTGGAGTGACGACAACTTGGAAGTAGTAACAGATTGGATCAACGGATACTACGAGTCCGGAAGCGCCACAATAACGACTGCGAGTTACCTACTATTCATATCTTTTATTGTTGCCATGTTTAATTATTCGTAGTTCTATGGTACTTGGTTAACGCCGAGATCGAGGCACACTTAGATCATTGATCATTTAGAGTACAAATGCAAATATTAACATCATTTTTGTACAAGACCCAATGATAAGAAAACTAAGCATGAATAAAATTATGAATACCTATGTAAGAATAAATGTCTAACAAAATGCTTGATGCTTTGCGGACTTCGAAAGAAATTTTCTGGTGTCCGTTAATATCTGACCAACAGAGATAATAACGGTTTTGGTTAAATTTAGTGTTAGTAAAAGTTAAAAAGTTAATATGTATAAACACTGGTTATGACAACATAAACGTAGACTAAATAAACTTATGAAATAATTATAAATGTATCCTGATAGTAAATTACGAAGTTAAACATTACTAACAATTTGTAATATTTTATATAACTATTTTAGAAGTTACGCAAATCTGTGTTTGAAATCATTGTTAAATATCAAATTATATTTTATATACATAATTAATATATTTTTCTAATAAAAATAACTTTTTAATATTATTTAGTGGTCCCTTTAAAATACACTTTATTGGTGTCGATTTGTTTGGCAACGACTTATCTAAATTGACAGAACCTTAGAGTAAGACGCGCTTCTGGGGCCGAAGCCGCGATGCTCTAAGGACAGAACTAAACTGTTTATCACACTGACATGAAATATTTTTTTTTCTTATTAAGTGGACGGGCTGTCTGTATAATTTGACAGCAAAGTTCTTGTGCCTATTTGAAACGCCACTAGCGTGAGTCTAAAGAACTAATTTTGACGTGTACAATGAAAATGGTTGCCGTGATAGTCTCTCCAGACTTCAGACTTTAGTACCATGTCCCTCACGCTATGCTCACGCTACGTCCTACAGCGCCAAAATGGCGGAAATCAAATAGGCACAAGAGCAGCTTGACTGCAGCCAGTCCAGTGTAATAATATAGAGGTCAATGGTTAACCACCTTTTTCTTGCTGTATCGAAAAGACACATACCATAGACCATACAACAAATAGACAAGAACAGAATGCTAAAATTAAGTTTACCCTGTTTGTTTAGTTAAGTCGTGCCAACCAAATCGATACCATTGCATACTCGCAACTAAATTACTGTGTCAGAGACTAAAAGGTACAATAGTTTTAGATAAACAGAAAACATATCAGTCAGATAAGTGAAAACATTACTCTTGAGTTCCACTAAATGGATCACAAAAAAGATCGTTTTCGATCGATCGTATAATAAAATAACTTATTAAAACTTTTGTTTATATTACTATATATTTTTTAATCACTACATAGTATAAAACAAAGTCCCTTTTTCTGTCCCTATATCCCTATGTATACTTAAATCTTTAAAACTACGCAACGGATTTTGATTCGGTTTTTTTAATGGATAGAGTGATTCAAGAGGAAGGTTTATATGTATAATACATGGTGTCAAATTCCACACTACACCGAAGCGAAGCGAGGGCGGGTCGCTAGTATTTTATAAAAAAAAGTCACATACTTTAAAACTGGAGGAACGACTGTACTCTTGAGATCGATAAAACGCAGTTTCAGACGATTTCTTTGAATATTCAAATTCAATCATCAAACATCTGATTAATATTAGATTCATAAAACCATTTGGGCAAAAGAATGATACAAGCTTTAAAAAGTGATCGTGTCTCTACCTAACCGATTTAGTTTGTAATATAAAGATGGTTTGTAATATTTTTGAATTTTGGAACTAGTTACTATATTTTAGCTAGACTTTCTTTATTCTTAGTTCTGGAATCCTCATTGAGGATTCCGAGTGTAGTACGCTTCCGCCTTCGGCCTTAACGTCTCAGCATCGACTGTAGAGGCGGATTTCCCAAAATTATTTTTCCCTAGTATTTTAATTTCCATTCGCTTTATTCCCCAAACTTTTTTTAACCAATAGAACAATTTCCTAAAGCATTTTTCCACATAACAGCCCCCCTACAATGACTGTCAAAAGTAATATCGGAGCAATGCTGTGATTGAAATGGCGCTATATGCGATGTATAGCTTTGTCTCTTTAACAAAATAACTTTGCGGTTGCTATAAGAGCTCAGAATACGGCGTGTGGTAAAAGCCAAGCACTATATTCCGTTCTGCAAAAAAAGTTACTCTCACTCATTTGCTACATCGCTCTAATCCCACAGTTTAAAACTTATCAACACGGTTACATCAAAATGACTTATTGTTGGTAGCCACCAGAACCACCTTACTAACCAACACAAATTAGCTAATAATATTTTTTATTATTGTTGAAATAAAAAAAACTGAAGTCTATATAGTTCTCACACCATGTATAAGTTTGATTGACACTCATGTCGAGTGATTTTTATCGGCGTTATCTACAAGATTATCAATATGAATAACCGTTGTAAGTACAAACGTTAACTTAAGTTCTGTCTCCTCGTCTGGACCACCATTCATTATGTAGAAGTCGTGAAAGTTTGTAGATCATCGACAATATTTAAATTTACACAAATGACGGTTAACACTTGACAAGAAAAATGATTCGTTTAAAAGTTTTGTGTCTCATACATCTAATAGGAATTTGTAACTCTTTACCAATTTATGAGAATAAAGTGGAATTGCCGCAAATAGATGAACCAGTGATAGTTAAAAATGTGACAGTGCATAATAGGACTTCTACTCGAAGCTTAGTAAGACCGGGCCTTGAAGTTAGAAGTTACGCAGTGATACTAGAACCTGATTTTGAAAGTGGAACTTTTAGTGGCTCTGTGGTCATTACTGCAGTAATTACTGATATAAATACGAGGGAAGAACCTATAGTTTTTCATGCTGCAGATTTGAACATAGCATCTGTGGAAGTGTCGATAGCTGGTTCTGGTATATACAACGAAGTGGGTTTTGAGTTGGAGGATGATCTTTTGACGATTTATGATTTAGAATCTACCCTCTATTGGTTCCGAATAAATTATGAGGGTAATTTGGATCCTTCAGTTGGACTTTTTGAAGGATCTTTCGAGAACGGAAAGTAAGTATTTTTTTACATATTCTTTGTACTTAACCTATTTGTAAATCGTGCTTATAATTGCTGCCATTTTAGTCGAAAGCAATCGCAAAACTATGAATGACTTGACCAACACGGGTCATTTCAAGAAAGAAAAATTAATAAATTGTTTTTTTATAGATTTAAGTAATTTAAAAATCAGTTAATTGAATAAAAAGGTTTTTTCTATTTCCAAGTAATTAACTTAAGTCAACTCGTACAACAAAAGTGTTTAATTGTGTACTCGTACAATAATGTGCTAATTTATTATTATTCACTTTATTTTGGAGTTGATTTTGGAATGTTTAATAATAGTTAGTCTTACATTATATTATTGCACTAGCTTTTGCCCGCGACTTCGTCCGCGTGGACATTCGGGAAATCGCTATGAAACCTTTGACCGAGATAAAAAGTATCCATGTTTTACCACAGGCTATAACTATCTGTGTGCTATTCCAAATCCATTCAGCCGGTTTTACGTGATTGAGTAACAAACATCCAAACATTAAACTTCACATTTATATTAGTATTATTATTTCCCGTTCCCGTTCTCGTTCTCATTCCTGATCCAGTTCCTGTAGGTATAATATTTTCATAAAAAAATTAACCTCCGTTTCAGTCCTTTAGGTGTCGAATAATGTCCACCGTGTCGTATTGGACCCTAAAATAAATCCCATTTTTGCAATAAACATCCTATAAAACCTCAATGTCGACATCCATATCGATTTGTTTGCTTATTTGTTTTTAGAAGTACTCATACGAATTTCTAAGTCGAAATGTCTATTGAATATTATTTTTCCATACAAAATATGAATCCCGTTTCACCCCTTTAGGGGTTCAATCATGGCTCCGTGTTGGACTTCAAAATAAATGCCATTTTCGGAATCAACATCCCATAAAACCTCAATAACGACATCCATATCGAGTTGAGGCTTTTTATTACCCACTAACTGGTTGAGGTTAAGTGGGCAAGTTAACCTAAACATTTTCGGAAAATCACGTGTTTGCTATTAAAAGTTGTTAAAATAGTTAAAAAGTGATTAAAATATGGTCAACGTGCAAATGTGATGTGATAATAAGTAGACCCTTTGCTTTACAATTACTTTATTTCCCAGCATTAGATCTACATAATTAATATTTTCAAATTAAACTTTACATCTCTGCCAGTTACTAGGTAACTTAACTGGTAGGTGGAACTTAAAAACTTACAAAAAAGTTCTCTGACTTTGCGGAAATGCGATTTAAATCTCTGAAGTGTAAGATAATTTAATGACACATCCGAATGACTCACTGCTGTTTCTTGTTGAAGAAATTTTTACGCTATTCGGATGAACCAATCTGTAAATGGTCTAACTAAAATCTAGAATAGGAAAAATAGATCTCTTGGTCATAAAATTCAGAGTAAATTGAAATCTATTAAAGAAAACTTCCCATAGGAAAGCAATTCTATGTAATATTTTATTTAGTACATTACTGTAAACCTTATACAGAGTGTTTGAAAATAGCCGTATAAATTCAAATATAATAGATAGATAGTGTACATGCATACAACTCTGGAAAATTAGTATAAACCCTGAAAACCATCACATGGCTGAGAAATTTTGTTTTTTATTTGTATGGAAAACTGCTAAGTGACAACCCTAGACGGAAATAGACTATTATTTTCAATAATCAATTCCATTAATAGGAAAAAGAATGGTTCAATAATATACTGGGCCAGGTATAGCATTCCAAGACAGAGAAAGTCACGGGGGAAACTAGCTTACGTCATCTCAACTATCGGTCTGTTTCGTTTAACAAATCTCATCTTCATATTCACTTTTTAAGCTTACGCGCTCACTCGACACGAAATAAAATACTTTTTTAATGAAAGTACTTTGAAACTTTTAACATTGAAAATGTTTATGTTTGCGTGATCGAGTATATGAAAGGTACGCAAATAAATTAAATGTTAAATGTGCGTCTGTTAAAGGGCTACTATAGCCCAGTAAACAAAAAGGTGTAGAGGGAAATGATTGGAACACAATTTTTGACTTCGTAACTTTGTTTGGGCCAGTTAGGAGGTGAACATTATCAAAAGTCCCCGCCCGTAGCCCCTATGCCGGGAGGGAGGGGGGGGTATGAAGGTCCTATTTTTCGGATTTTCACATATATCTCCAAAACTATGCATTCCAGCGACATGAGTTTTTTTCACAAAATGAAAGCTGATTAAATTTGAGACAAGATTTATTAAGTAAAATTTTTCGATATCTTGTATAGTTTTTGAGATATCTGTAATTTAGGAAAAATAATATTTTTTGATTGATGATGATAATAAAAAATTTGTAGAGGTTGGATAGGTGAAAGTTTGTAGGTGGATATCTACTTACTTTGGTGTTAGCTCAAACGAACCTATCGCTTTTCTGAACGGCATATTCTATCAAAATTCGTATCTAATTGCCCGAACCAGATGATATCTAGGGCTTATTTGCTATACCATAATCGTTCAGCTACAACTAGGGTTGTGTTTAGTAAAACTATCACATGTCTTATAGATACTCATATATACACAAACATAGTCATAGCAAAATATTTTTTCCATGAAAAATAGTCTAGATTTTCCATAATTAAGTGTGAGGAAACTGGTCAGCGGGCCTGAAAGTATAACCTTATATGAGTAGCTGTGCTATTTATAGATCGGTGCACCGTTGAACAAAAAGAACAAAAATGTGAAGCTAAAATATTTTTCATAAAATTACAGACTATTAATAAACTAAACGAAAACTATACAAGATATAAAAAAAAACACCGAATTAAACATGTAGCAAATTTAACTAGCTTTCATTTTGTAAAAAAACTCATGTCGCTGAAATGTATAGTTTTCGAGATATATGTGAAAAACCGAAAAATGGGACCTTCAAAAAGCTTTATATTATATTTCGAGAGATTTTAAAAGTAATATTGTGAATTAATTAATGCTAAAAAGAGAGAATCTACTTAAACTACCACCATTTCACAAAATTGGGAGGCCCCTCCAAGAAAGAAATGGCGAAAGAAAACTTGGAGAGGAATGCCGACCTCTGTCTTTTATATTTATTATAAAAAGAACTAACCGTATCATTATATCTTGCAATGTGTGTTTGGGGCTTTAGCTTGTGAATGATGGGGTCCCAAGCTGGTGGTATTTTCCAACCATCTCTATTGAAATTAGGATATTTATTTATTTCAATAGTCTCGCGGAACATTCTAGGAATCAATCTGTGTTCCTTAGCAAGGATTTGGGGTTTGTCAAATCTAATATAATGGTTGGGCCCTTCAAAGGTGTTGTGTTCACACACTGCAGACCAACTTATTACCGAAGTACTTTCAATAAAACCACGCTAGTATCCTTTAAAAAGTGCTTTATTTCTAACAAATCTCAATTAAATGAACGATAATAACTTTAAGTATAATGAGTGTGACAGAAAAAAATCTTTAATTCTTTGCTTGTTACTATTAACTCGCGCTAGTGACTACTCCCGGAACTTAAAATAATAACACCTAGAACGATAGTTCTCTACAAAGCGCACTGTCAAAAGTGAGGCAACTAAAACAGCCAAAATGGCTCCGTTTTCAGATTGTTATTCTACATTATTCCCTAATCATATCGATTAAGTACAAAACAGTTTCAATTTTCCCACATTTATAAGACTAGTTACTATATTATTGGGTTTCAGTTACGATTATTTAACGTATGAAGGATATAAATTTGAAAACTATGGTATTAGTTTCCTCACTTTGCATACGAGGACACGGTTTCTAGGTGTTATTATTTTAAGTCCCGGAATATGTCTGATCTTGTTATTATTGAACCATGGGAAAAAGCAAAATACAATTTCAACAAGTAACATTAGATTTATAAACCTTTGTGGTTTTTTTTGATGTTAATTAGCGTAATATTTTATTAAATTATAAATTGTAAAATGAAATAGAAAAAAAAATAAAGCAGCGCCAAAGATGTTAATCAGAGAATTTTTGAAGAGTAAGAATTGTATGTAGGTACTATACAGGGTGCATTTGAAATCACTCTCCAAATTTTAAGGGTATGTTCAGTCCATGAAACTGAACAACTTTCTCTAAGAAACATATCAAATATGTAAAAAAAATTGACTTTTCATACAAAACAAAGAGATCACGTGATCAGTTTAGTATAGGATGACCAAAATTTTTTGGCGTATTTCGACACATGTTTCATGGAGAAAGTTGTTCAGTTTCATGAACTGAACACATCCTTAATATTTGGAGAGTGATTTCAAATGCACCCTGTATCTTATCGTTTTTCTGTCATCATTATTCAGCTGCAGGCAAGTACAGTCGGAAATATTTTACTAAAATAAAACCACATTCACCAACGACTATATCAAACATACTCTAAAATAATATAAAGAATTATTTGTATGTACCTACTTAATGTTCAGTTGTTCAGTATAAATGTTACGGCTAAAACCCGAAGTGCGGCTAAACCTAGGTGAACCTGTTGGTTAAAACTATTAGGTGATCTGTTTTACTCCTGTGTAGGTCCCGAATAAAGGTTAGAAATATAAAATTCATTGTTATTTTTTTTATCTTTGGATTGGTTTGTATAGGAACAATGCCGGGTTGTGTATTAGTGTAGTAGTAGGACAGCTTTGATTATGAAAACATTCATTTCCGATGTAAGATTTATTTAGAGCTTATTCCTGTAGGTCATGTGATAGGTTAGAATTTCGAGGTTATTTTTTTAACATATAACAGAAATCTTTTGTTTACAGGAAGAGTTTTAATTTAGTTAAATATCATACTTGTACATACAAAATAACAAATTCTGTACCTAAGTTTGACTGGTCAAACACCGATTTGGTGGTATTGAATTTCGGCCTTTGACTACCCATGTTAGAATCCTAGGTTAGGCCATGTTGCACCACAGACATTTGAAGATTGTCTGCAGTATGATCGGCTTTGTATTGTAAGGCATTGTTTTACGAATCCGGCAATACAGCTTACACTCGCTACCGCTGCTGCGGCACGCTCGCTCTGCTCTCTCGGATCGCACGTTTTGGTCACAATACTAACCTAACCTAATGAACACAGTATTTTGTATAGGATATTGTCACATGTAATGTGTAATTTGTTTTACCTATATAAACTACGTCCCTAATAAAACGCCAATTTTCAGTTAATTTTTAATATCTTTCCCAAAAAGTACTTTTGTTATTCATTATACGTACCTGTGAAATCTTGTTGAAATAGATATAGGCACTTAATATCTTTAGATATTTTGTATGATCCGTGTTAACTGAGACGTTATCATGACCCAAGTATTTGCATTTGATCAAGATTTAAAAATGCTCATTTCATTTCATTGGTTTTTGCAAGACTGCAGTCTGTGCGTAAACTTCATGGGTAGCGAACTAAGTTATGGTTAAAATCGGCCATTCATTTACTTCACAATGGTCCGGAGTAACTTAAAGTGGAGTGTTGGTTTTTGTTATTTAGTAATATTTAGTAATTTTATAAGTTCATTGCCAATAAATCAGTACAAAAACGTAGTAACGGAATCAAAATTCGAACCTAAAAATGCTTTGCCGTATGAGGACCAGTCACCTGACACTGCTAATGATGAAACAAACAAAGGAATGGCAGCAATTACCTATGAAAATCCGTCTACTGCGATTAATGAGACAACGAGAAGTGTAACGAGTTTTCAAAGAAATGTATTGAGACCGGGCTTTGACATTTCTCAGTACTCCGTAGAGTTAACAATTGATGGTGATCGTTTTGAAGGACGTTTAGTGTTCTATTGTACTGTGACAGCGGCTACTAGAGAAGACCCATTAATGCTACATGCTGAGGGGTTAACGATTCGTTCAGTGGCGACAGATGTTAACAACGTAGAAAACGTTGTTCCAGCCAATTTCAATACATACGATGGCCTATTAGAAATCAGGCCTGCACGAATTAATTCAAATTATGTTGTAATCGTAGAATATTCTGGTAATTTAAGAAATGATGGTCACGGGTTGTATAGAGGACATGATGAGTAAATATTTTTCTAGTTCTTTTAAAATTTTGTCATTCAGTGTTAAATAAGCAGTAGCTGTATTTTAAATAACGGTTTTGAATCAAAGCAAAAGTCCACGACTCGTCAATTAGTGAGTAGCAAGGAGGAGAATGATTAGAAATAATAACACACTCTCATTTTACTCTGATGCTTGTGTTGTTTAACATTTTACGATAGATTTTCATTTTTTTTTCAGTTACATAGGAATGAATCTTTATCCAACCAACGCTAGACGAGTTTTTCCGTGTGTAGATGAACCTACACAAAATACTGATATAACTTTCACAATAAATGGGGTCACCTATGGAAACTTAATATCAAATACTCAGCATATAGAAAATGAGCCGTAAGTATTTGACAAACGAGTTTCTTATGTGTCTTTATGTAGTTCTTTTCAGTATTAGATAAGGATATAACTTTAAATCATGTTTTATTTTAGGTCAACCTTCTCGAGTTTAGTTGGAGCACCTGTACGATGGGCTTTAATCGGACATGATTTCACTACTTACAATGTACCAACTCCAAATGTTCTCCTTTCCGGCAGACCAGGTTTATCTGGCCAAGAAAACCAAGCGTCTATAGCCATTAATGCAATTTTTAACACACTTAATGAATGGACAGATAAACCATACTTAGAAACAATTCTCAATCAAGCAAACAATATGCATATAATAGCCTTACCAGACGTTGACATCGAATGGAATTCTCTATCTATTGTTGGACTCTGGTAAGATCAGTTTTCGATAGTACTATCTCGGGAAAGGAAAAAACTTAGTGCCCGTTTGTACTGAATTTTATTTGCAGGGAACCTTACGTCTTTATGGAGAACCAACAATTTTCTGTGAAACAAAGACAAGTTGCCCTAATCAAGATTGCTGAAGCTATCGCACGTCCCTGGTTTGGATTTACCATAATTCCACAAAACTGGATATACCAATGGATAATAACTGGATTACAAAGTTATGCGGCATTCGAGGCTATAAAAGAGGTATACTACAGTGAACTCGTATTAACTAACTAAATCTTCTTATTATCGAATGAGGAATAGTGGCCACCTCTGGTGTTAGAGTTTATCAAGCCGCCTGTAAGGCCTCTAACTTGGCTTAACGACTATTATCAGATGACAACAGCCGGGACCGACGGTTTAACGTGCCCTCCGAAGCACGGAAGCGCTCAGTTGTGATGCCACTTAACGGTCACCCATCCGACACCTGACCGGAACGAGCGTTGCTTAACAAACATGATCGAGTACGATCAGTCTATCAAGTTCCGCCATGAGCGCTTCGCAACTAAATGCATAGCATAACTAAATGCATAATCGTTACGGCGTGTACAATAGTGAACAAAAAAGAAGTACTAAAAGTGATTACAGTAGATCTGCTAGATATTTCCCCGTTTAGTTATTTGTCCCAAGTTTATTCAGAAAGGAAATCTGTACTTTATTGTGCACAAATGAAATTAATATTTATTTTCTATGTTGAGTATTTTGATATTGTTATTTCCGGGAAGGTTATTTTATGTAGGCCTTACATTATACAAGAGTAGTTCTCTTTTCGCAATAATTTTTATGTTGCTGTATGCCAATAATCGGTCTGTTTGCATGATTAATAGTCTGCATTTAAACTAAGATATCGCCATTGTCTTTCAGTTTGAAAGTGGAAGTGAGGGAATCATCGATTTTAATACTATATTTGTCACTGAAATATTACAAGAAAGTTTGTACCGTGATGGATATAGCTCTGCAACAATACTCGAACCTGATGATTTCCTTACCGAAGAAGTAGAAATCAGAAACCTTATAAATAATGGATTACTCAAGTATAAAGCACCAGCTATAATGAGAATGTTGAGACTTGCACTAGACGAAGAAACCGACTATGTTCAATATGGAGCTCAGCGCTTACTACTCAGCAGGTCCATTTTGTAAGCAAATTACTAATATCGTTTATTTATTTATCTATACTTCTACTATCATCGTAAGTATTCTAGTTGTAGACCTCCTAACTGATAAACCTAATTATATTATATTCTAGACTGGCTTAGAAAAAATTACTCGCTTTTTTTTGTTTTGACCGCACGATTTTTTTATTATTTGCACATCACGTATTGTTTTATGTGTTACTAATAAATAACTTACATTTTATTGTGTTACAGCAATTTAGATACAGTAAACACTTTTAACTTTAACGAAGTGATTGGGGCATTATGGGATGGCGATCAGTTTGAAAGTATAGAAGATTTCTTAACACCATACATTAAGGAACGAGGATGTCCACTTTTAACAGTCAATTACCAAAGCAACCTTGTCACAATATCGCGGGTAAGATCAAATTACATTCAGTTCCATTTGGTCAATATTTATCATTAATTTATTTCAAGCAATAAAAATGGCAAAGCTCTTATCCCAATAGCACTATGTAAAGTAGTAGGTAAGTACTTGTCATATTGAAATCATATAAAACTAAGGAAACAAACAACCGATATGACAAGTACTTTACATAATCTTATCAGTGGAAAAATAGAAGGGACCTTTCTCTTTACTTAATCATCATCATCAGCCTATCATCGTCCACTGCTGAACATAAGCCTCTCAGAGAGCACGCCACTGAGCACGATCCGCGGCTATACTCATCTAGTTTATGCCAGCCACCTTGCGAAGATCGTCGCTCCACCTTGTCTGAGGGCGTCCTACACTACGTTTGCCCATACGCGGTCTCCACTCAAGAACTCGTCCGCCCCAGCGGCCATCGGTTCTACGGCTAATATGGCCGGCCCACTGCCATTAAGTTTGCTAATCCGGTGGGCTATGTCGATGACTTTAGTTATCTGTCGGATCACCTCGTTCCGGATCCGATCTCTCAGAGAAACTCCGAGCATAGCCATTTCCATAGCTCGCTGCGCGACTTTAAATTTGTACACCAGCCCTACAGTGAGTGTTCACGTTTCGGCTCCGTATGTCATGACAGGCAGGACGCACTGTTTGAAGACTTTCGTCTTCTCTTTACTTACCAGACGGTTATCAAATCTGGGACTTTTAAGATGTCAGTCGCCATTAAGTGATGTTCTAGCTCCCACTAATCGCATATGCCTTTAACTATTCGATATAGTTACGGACGTAGGTATTATCAATAATTTTTTCATTTTTAAATTAAATCTTTCTAGAGCACATTCAATTACGCGGGAGTAGCAACTGGGTCGAACTTTTTCATACCACTGTCATTCACCACCAGTGTCAACCCTGATTTTGACAATGTGTTCCCATCAAGAATATATCAAGAACCAACTACTATAGATATACCAGTAAATCTTGATGAAGAAGACTGGATACTGTTCAATATACAAGGACAAGGTATGTCGTTACCTATTTGACATATTTTAAACTAGGTACTTCATTAACGAATCTACATCCCTTCTTAAATTAACAGAGCTAGGTAGTTCTCCTTTTTAGTGAAAAAAAAACAAATTTATACCCCAAATTGTTTTAAGCCAATTATTCTCTTTAAGAATTAATTACAATTTTGAGATGTTGAATTTTTTTTTCTTTCATTTGATTCGTTAGCAATTTTATCGTCTGAGGTCTGATTTGTTGTAACCTAAAGAGGATTTAATTTTGTTTTCTTTCTGTACTAATATCGTTTCATAGAATTACCAGTTTCATAACAGAATAATTATGCTTTTACAAAATAGGTTATTATCGAGTTCAATACAATATGGACTTGTGGGAAAGGATAATAGCCGCTCTTGAAGATCCAGAACGAAGAGAAATTATCCATCCACTAAATAGAGCCACAGTAAGCTACCACCTATCAGTACCTAATGTCTACTATACTTGAAGAAAATCGTTATTGCTTAATAAAGGGGATATCTATATCATTACCTTTTTTCAGTTACTCGATGACTCTCTGAATTTAGCAAGGCGATTAGTTTCTGGTCTCCAATATGATATTGCATTAAGAATAGTTTTGACCATGTCACATGAAACGGAATACGCTGTTTGGAAAGCCTTCGTTAGAAACATGAACTTTATAAAAAAGCGACTAGAGGCAATGGTAGAAGATGATGAAGACTTGGACCCAGATATTTATTTGGTATGTGTGGTAATATTCCTCCAATTTTATATAATAAGTTTATTTCTTTATAAGGAATATTTAAAGATACTATTATGGAATAACTGTTTAGTATTAATATCATGCTGTGCCAATGCAGGCTTAGAAAAGCGCTACTCTATTTTGTCCATGAGTGTAGCTGGCTGATTATAATAGAGCCTTATGATGAAAGGTAACAGTCTTCTGCTTCTGAAATCGCAGCCCTTGCACAGTCAGCAAGCGTGCCCATTATAGCATTATAGCAATTGTCTGTTTGGGAGGTTTGTGCCAATACTTAGAATTGAACGTCGCGCGGCTGACAATGATAATGATCACAATATAACTTACATAGTTCTTATTTTTTTTTGTATCTAGAGAATGGTGCGAAGAACAATTCATTCTGTAGAAAACGAGTTAGACTTCCGACCCGAGTTCAATGTGATTGAGCCATCGATGGATACTCTAACAAGGGCGCTGGTGATGGATCACGCTTGTCGAGCTGGCTATGATCCCTGTATTGCTGCTGCTATTGACTGGTTTTACAGCGGTAATGATGAAGTGTACGTATTGGGTTCAACTGTAAAATGTATATGTGATGACAGTTAACTTTTAGATTTTAGTGTGTATGTTATTATTTTGTCAGTCCCGGACTGAAAGAAATAACATAAAATAAACGGAAATGTTATTTACAATATGGTGGGGCTTTATGAGGGAGGGATGCTGCTAATGAGAACACGATGCATTTTTTGATGTCGTATTTTAACAATTTTTCAAATTTACAATAGTAGTATACAAAAAAGACTTAGAAACTCGTGACACTGACTAGTACAGTAAGAGCTAATAGTAATTTGTCCGTGTGTGACGGACGGTGTCGCAGGAAATATGGCCGAGTGAATGATCTTCTGTAGGGGTGAAGGTATATGGGTGTAATAAGACACTCAACGAAGCCGAGGTCTGCCAATCATCAGTACCATTTCTGTTCAAAATTATTGCTGGGAAACGATTTTCATTTTTGGTGTTAAAAAAGCATTGTATACATTACCACGCGATGTAAGAGTGAGGCCCCATTAGTGCGATGCGCTGCGTTGCAGCGCGTCGTCGCAACGGAACAACGCATTGTATGCCACACCTGCGTTGCGCGACAATGCAACGCAAGAGGGTACGCTCGAATCACTGGCCGTACGACGCAGCGCATCACCCTCCCTCCCGCTTCGTCTCTTGTCCGTCGATCCGTTGAAACGTCGCACGCGACGACGCAACGGTCTAATGGGGTATGTCATAAAAAATATATGGAAAACGACGCTGCGACGACGCAACGCAGCGCAACGCACTAATGGGGCCTCGCCCTAACGCGTACAAAAGATCGCGTCTGCGAGTGAAGGCCGAGTTGAAAGGCAAAGTTTATGTGCGTGCTCATGAAATAAGTACATTGAGTGATGACGATTTCAAGCCATTGTTTGTTACGAAATACATAAAATTTTGATAATGTTTCTTTAGACAAAAATGAGGAAATAACGAATAAAATCAGATTTCATAAAAAAATGAAATACCTAATTTTTTTGACTTTGACCTTCAATAACTTCGTAGCTATTGGTTTCCCAGGTATAGTCCAAATGACAAAAATGATCCTGATGATGAGCGGAATGCGTGGACTTCGGCTTCGTTAAGTGTCCTTTTACACCCGTTATACAAGGTCATTTTGTATTCACCATCCAAATTTTGAGGATGTGTTCAGTCCATGAAACTGATCGACTTTCTCTAAGGAACACATACACATATTTGACCAAATATGCAAAATAAAAATAGACTTTCCATACAAATAAAAGAAATCACGTGATCAATTTAGTATGGGATGACCAAAATTTTTTGGCCAAATTTGACACATGTTTCTTAAAGAAAGTTGTTTAGTTTCATGGACTGGACACATCCTTAAAATTTGGATGGTAAGTTCAAAATGACCCGATATAAGAGCGGCAACTGAAAGGAGTTACAAATGATGAAGGGTGACCGGTTTGCTTGCCGCGCCCCCTACCTGAGGGCGTGATGCGTTAACACTATCAACAATGCTACTAAAAATAATAGATCACTATGAAATGATAAAGAAGCACGTCCGAGAGCTCCATGCTCCATCCCAAAAGATTTAACAACATCTGCTACTTCAATTGCCAGTATAAGAAACGACATCGACCTTTCAAAGGCTGTTTTTAAGCGCTTTGTTATTCCGGATCACATTTGTATGAAACTTGCCCTTAAAGTCTTCAGCGTAGACATCATGTAAAATTTTGATACCACAGAAACCCCAACATTCCACGAGACTTGAGGCCGACCGTTTTCTGCGCGGTTGTGCGAGGAGGTGACGGAGGTGCCAGACAGATGTTAATTGATCTCCTGGAAGATGTTCAAACAAGGACTGTTTATGACCGTGTCGTTATACTGGAATCACTTGCGTGTTCACAAGACGAAGGTTTCATACGCGAGTAAGTATCACAATAAATAATTTAAATTTTGTATTGTCATTTCTAGTGATTATTTCCTCTGTGGTCATTTCATTTAAATTTAGACTGCCAACTGTAATAGTACTGTACAGTACAGTAATATAGATTACTATCACTGGGTTACAAAACTACTGTCAGCGAAGTGTCAACCAAAAATGAGGTAAGACCTCACGTTCAGTTAATGTTTGCGTTAAGTATAACGTCCCTCTTTCTGTTGCCTGCACAAATGATTTAGTACTAAAATATCACAATATTAAAACTTTTTATTGATCGAGCGAGCGCAAACCGCGAGCGAAGCTTCTCTGCTTCAGCTTGTTCAAAAATGCTTTTGTATGGTCTGGCTGTCTGTTTTCCTCTACAGGTCGCATTTCTCAACCGATTATCGTGAAATTTTGTGAACAGGTTAGATAGATAAACAAAATATTTTTGTCGAGCCAGTTTTACGAAATTTAGCAAAAAAGAAATTCACCCATTCGAAATATTATCAAAATTAGAAGCGCCATCTAGCTTCGGATAGATTATATTAAAAGAATACTTAACCTACCAAACAGCATATAGTACTACTTTTCAAAAGTAGTGTCCAATTCGTGGCGACATCTATTACATTATTTTTTAAACATCGTACAATTTTGAGCGAGATCTACAGCTTACTGAGCCACTAGTATTTATTTTGTTTATAAAATATCTAATGATTGTCTTTATATCAATATTACTTTCTGTTAAATTAATAGGCATTTCGTTCATGTATGGTATTTTTCAGATTCCTTGCAGAGACTGTCGCCGATGACAGTCCATATTCCACCGCAGAAAAGACTAGGATATTTACAGCTGTTGCCGAAAGTAGTTACAACAATGCAAAAATAGCTTTTGAGTTTATGAGGGACAACACAAACGACATTAGACAACGGTCAGTAAACATTTTAATTATTGCAACTATTGTAGAAAGATTCAATTACTAAGAAACTGAGATATTAACCCATTTAAAGTAATGTTCCAGTATTTTTATTTGATTTAATACTTTGAAGGACTTAAGTTTTATTGTTGGAAAGCGTATCTAAAACATTTAACTTGAGTTAGCGTTCTGAATAAGTACCTACATAACCCTTCGTGAATACAAAAAGGTGTAAATAAAAAATTTTCTTTGCAGCTATGGTGGCAGAGAGAAGTTAGAAGAACTTCTCTTTTTGGTTGCCGATAACGTTGCCAATAACGATATGGCTGGAGATGTAAGTACATTCCTTATTTCTTAGTTCTAGTATTTAGGGGAACCTGTTGTACCTAGGCCAGTTTTTTTAATTTTGATTTTAAAAAAAAAAACGGTGCATCCTACGCCGGTCTAGTGTTCATGTAAGTAAAGATCATTTAATTAACTACATAATTCATACATAAAGCTGTGTATATTTTCAAAAACCTGGGACCACTAGCCAATTGGAAAAAAAATGGAAAACTGTCCTAAGTACAACAAACCAGATGTACCTTGGACCGTGTCCGTTGTACCTTAGACAGAGCAGGTTCAAATTGAGATAAACACTTTTACTAGCTAGAATTTATTTATTTTCTGTTGTATATTAATTAGTTAATTATATCAGCATATGCAATTAACAACTTATTACAGTTATTAACAACAATATTTAAGTAAAAGTATTGTTTTTTTAAAAAGTCCCCACCCATCTAATTTTTGAAAATATTGTTGACAATATTTTGGCATCGAATCACGTAATTTTAACTTATAACCTATTTTTTTTTGTATTTTCTTATCCCTTAACATAAATTCTAACAAAATATCAATTAAATGAGCTGGATTAAACAAAAATAAATTATAAAAAAACTTAAGAAGGTTACCTACAACGAAAATTTACTAAAAAAACTTAAAAAATACAAAAAGATATAGGTTGTACTCAGACTTTCAATTACTTTTTTATCAATTTTATTATTACTTATATTAATTTAAATACTTAGTATTTAAAAACGCAATAAATCTCAATTTCTGGAATATTCCTCTTTTTGAGTTGAAGATATTAAGAAAAAATTAATTCACCAAAGAGATTTGGTGAATATTTTTTTTCTTAATATCTTGGTACTTATGACAAATGTCATGTTTTTTTAATAATTTAAATACAAATTTATACCCATAAAAATGTATGAAAAGATTTTTTGACCTATTTCCGACCAAAATGATGTAACTTGGCCAGTGACCGAGGTACATCGTAAGTTGGGTGACTTAGGTACAACATCGCGACAACTTCACTTAACAAGCTTTATAAACCCACTTGCGATTGAGGTTAGGATCTGACACTCATGCCGTTTAGTAGCTAGGTAAATTACATTCTAAATAAAACAGTTTTCACAAACTTGCATCACTTTAAAATAATTTGCATGAGGTAAAGCCCAAAAAACGTACTTTTTGAGTCACAAACAATAAATTACCTTTTTTAACTGCGCTCACACGGCGCTGGCGAATCTCAACTAACTTCACGTTAATGTTAACAAATGACGTTTCAAATACCATAGACAACGGTTCCTAAAAGTGCGGGATTTTTGAAAAAAACATGATTATTCTAGGTACAACTCTGTCCAAGGTACAACAGGTTCCCCATACAGTCTATATTCTAATAATTTTGATGGTCTTCAAGTTAAAATTTCTCTATCAAATTTCAGTATCGTCTTTGGGTGGAGAGCAACACAAATACCCTGTTTGACTCAGAAGATGCAGCACGTATGGCTTTGCAAATCATAAATGAAAACATGGAGTGGTCTAATCGACACCTTCAGGATATATATGATTGGATAGACGAAAATGATTCCACCACGGCTGCAGTTTCTATGATCCTTTTATGTTTAACAGCTGTCACTACTATGTTTAATTAAATTCTAACTTACAGCTATCTAGGTGTGCTTTTTAATGAAGTGAACTCTTAGGTGTACAGGACAATTTTTGGTTTTGAATGTTACTTCGAAGCCAATTCGAATTTGGTGTAAACAGTTTTAATTTTCTTGATATGTAAGCTTATGAAACAATATGCGATGTGTATTTATTTTTAGTTATCTATAATTTTTTAGAAAACCTAGCTTTTAGAAGTGTATACAAAGTAAAAGATAAACATATTTTTGGGAAAGTAATAGGTATGTAATGTAGCTAGATTTTTTGTTATACATAGATTGACGGTTCTGGTATTGGTTGGTTCTAATATTTTTCATAAAGTGCTTTTTTGTAAGTAATTTTTATAGTATTAGTAGTATTTATAATATAGTTAATTTTAATAAAGGGTTCTGGTGATGGTTAAATTTTAAATAATTTATCATGTTATTTATATAATATTATCGACAACTTTTATAGAAGATCCATAAAACGCATTACTATATTAATAAATAGTACTTGTAGTTTGAAATGAAATCTTTGGAATGCAATATTGATAATAATCTTTTGAAACATTCTCATGTGGTTTGGAAACCCACTTGACTGGCTGACATTATCGGAATATGCTTATCAAACATCAAGATGAAGTAGTTTCTAGATATTTTGTGAAAAATAGCCCACAGAGATAACAACACGTGATAAACATACATTTATTTCGCTCTTTTTCATGTTTAAGTCGCTATTTACGATGTGAAGAGTATTGTCTTTATTATGTTCCTAAGAAAAGGGTTGTTAGATTAACACCTAGTTACTTTTTTTTGTAACTAGAGTTGTTAACATAGTACCTAATAATAGCATAGTAAAAATTATGTGTAGATATGTAATGTAAATGATGCTTGAAACATGCTTCTAGTTTGTAATATTGTCAATGTATGCTCGAGTTGCACAAAGTGAGTAGTTTTTAATTTAGAATAGAAAATTATATACTTTATTACTTAAAATGTTACTTTTAAGACTTGCATATTTTTATTAGGGTTTTGATAAGATTATCTTAGATATAAAAGTGGTAGGTAAACCACAGTCATAGTTATAAGTTTTATACGGCATTTTCACTCATATGTTTAAGGGTTTAGGATTTTAAAAAATAAAACTTAATTAGTAAATTAAAAATCTTTATATTATATTAATTATCACTTAATGTAAATTTGAAGCAAACGCGTCCTCTTGCTTCAAATTTCAGTTAAATATAGGAATTAAGGCACATTTTAATTGTATAATATACAACAAATAAGTTAAATATTTGATAAGATAATTATATAAGTTATGAAAATACTGTAATGTGTACATGTTACATTATAAAACTATTTCAAAGATAAAATAAATTAGAGTAAGAAATCAAAGAGTTTATTTATTTAACAAGATTAAAAAAACATAATTATACTGAAGTATAATTAATTATGTGTCCCTAATAAATTACTAAAGTTGACTAGAAATGACAGTGATGGCTGTTAATAAGATCATTAAATATTTTTACAAACAAAACACTTACATATGATATTTTATTTTTATTGACATAAATAAAAAAATACAAAATGAGTTTTGGAAATCCTAGTCACATAATTTATGTGTGTGTACTCAATGCGCAGACAACACGTGTTCAAAAAATATTAAAAGCCTCTTCTGTATTATATCTTCTGTAGAGATTTCTATCTATACAGAAGATAATTATTTCTGTGTAATATAATCGTTTTATAAAATTTATAATTAAAAAAAAACTAAAGAACACATCTTCATCAGTCGATATAAAAAAGAACAAAATTATGGGGAATGTGGAATAGACTCGCGGTGAGTCCTAGAGGACATATGTATACATAAAATGTATGTTATCAGTATCCGTGGCACGAGCATCTATCGAGAAAAAAACGCGCGTAAAAATTCGATTGACTAATGTTAAAATGGAAAATTTGTACAGCGCCACCTACCGAAAAGCGAACTTTAACGCACGTTTTTTTTTTCTCGACGGATGTTCGTACAGCTTTACAGCAGCTATTGGTAAAATTTTAACAAAAACTGATTTTGTAAAATAAACTCAGGCCACAGAATACATAACCTTTGACGAGGCCTAGTCTACTTGATAAATATTTACAAACTCTATTAATTAATAAATTTATCTCACAATAATTACACTTAGAATAGCTAAAATTAAAATAAAAACTGAAGACATGTTTGCACACGAGTCTTTGCTTGCATCGATCAATGCACTTTTCTCTGTTGGCTGAAAAAGAAAAAAACCACAAAATTTCAATCTAGCTCGATTATTAAGTTAAGTATAATATATTATTAATTCTTAATTCTTCTCCCACACCTACGGGATGAAGCTTCGGCTACTTATCGCACTAAAATTATCGTAAGGCACTAATCATAGACGATACACCGCTCCTTCACCTGCGTGACGAAGCTTCGATTACTTGTATTGCGATAATGGCAGATGATTCTGAAATGCTGTGGCATTTCAGAATCATCTGCCATCTAAATGAATATAATATAACAATTATAAAAAAATCACATAATAATTACTAATAATGTACAATTAATAATTCTTTATATTATATTCAAGATCCACTTCGCACTAAACAACGCAGATGTAGGAGCAAACTCGAATATAGCGCCCAAAAACTACTTTGATGTGTGTTGAAAAACCGCCGATCCAGCTGCTATCGTGTTGCGTCTATCGCCACGCAGTCCGATAGTTCGTAACGTATGACGATAATGACTCCTATACTAGCGTTTAGCAAAACAATATCGACGAAGTTTCGTGCCGATAGACGCAGGTGTGGGAGAGGTATAACCTAAGGGTATAACAGTACTAAGTACATAGGTTCTCAGGTGCGCAAAAATTATACCTGAGTGACGATGACGAAAGAAAATTATTTAGCAATATAGCAATCTAATGTTCGATTGAACTTGATGAAAATAGAATATTAAATAACTTTAGTGATCGTCATCCCTCAGGTATAATTTTTGCGCACCTGAGAACTCCAAACTCGTACTCTTATGATGCGTTTGCGGTCCATTAGGTGCGCTTAAAATTTCTTCGCGGTGTCTACTCTAGTATACGTCATTTTGTAGTAATTTTCTACCAATGAAATTAAACATTGTTCCCAAAGAAACATGTGTCGAAAAACGATAATAAAAATTACTTTCACAATATTAATGTACTACATCGTGAAATTTTAATCATTTGGTTCCCGCAGTAAGGTGGTTCCACTCATGATTACAAGCAACTTTTACTACGGAGCCAACTCTGATATTGCGAAAAAAAATCTGCTGTTCCGTACATTAAGGTCGAGTAGGTATTGCGCTTTTATATGGGACAGCTGATTTTTTTACGCGATATCAGAGTTGGCCCCGTAATAAAAGTTGCTTGTAATCATAAGTGGCACCACCCCACTGCGGGAACAAATGATTAAAACTTCAGCATGTATAATAGTACTAAACAATGTTTAGCTGCCTAGTACTAACTAGACATAGATGACAAGAAAATGACCATGAAGAAACATGGGTCGATCTATGTTTCTTAGACAAAAATGATGAGTTTCACTGCTAGTTAAAGTAATTGAAAAGACTACAAAATAAACCTTAGTGGTCATCGTAGAACAAATTGATGTTCACAATTCAATTTATAACAAAATCAATGTGATGACGACTGTAGATACTCACCCATCGTACTAAAATCTATGGAACAAGCATCCCACTCAAAAAATAGTACCACACAAAAAGGACAACTAAGTGGACGGGGCTAAAAATGATGGCGTTTAGTTATGCAGCACAAAGCGACTGGACACTGGTAGCATAATAGCGTCCATAATCTGTATACTCATAGCTGATAATTTTCTATAATTTAACGAAAAACTATTTAATACTTAAGATACGTTATTATCTCTGCATGTTTTTGCCTTCTTTGCGTCTTTTACACCATTTGACTACACAGGACGTCATTTCTAATAAACTCTCTCTTTTCTTTAAAATACAAAACGCTAACGTCTGTCACGGAGTGCGTGGCTGGCCCGACTATGCTGTGCGAGTTGTCATTTTTTTACCCTGTGGTGCAATTTTTAGCCCCATGGTGCCATTTTTTAGCTCCGTGGTGCCATTTTTCAGGCCTGTAGTACCTTTTTTTAGCCCGTGGTACCATTTTTAGCCCCGTGTGCCATTTTTAGGCAATATTTGTTTGCAATTACTCTTCCATGAAGGATTATGCCGCATTCTGGGCCATGATGCGCATTAACCATACATATCTGTGACACTCATGTCATGTCAAAAAGGGGTAGATAACAAAATGTCATATAATAGGAAAATGTAACCCCAAACGGCTCCTTGAGATTGAGATTTCTCTTTTTTTCCCGCATTATATTTTAATGATATTCTTCCCACGCAATCACTATAAAATTACTATAGTATTTTGGTAATTTCATCAAAGTATATCATCTAGCTTGTATAGTAAAATCGGCATAATCCTTTAAGTTCGCTGTACTCACCACAGGCTCCAGTTTTTCAGTTGTCATTGTGATATTTTCTGGTCTCGGTTGACCGATAGGTATTCTGATATAGAAATTACTTTCTTTTCGGCTGCAAAAGTAATAATTAAATAAAACTATAAAATAAAAATAATACTAAAATAATGCACATCATACTATTAAATTGTTCTTCAGGGAAGTTAGGTATTTAGAAATGAACCGGGACCAGTGAAATAGGCCTAAAAGTATCAATCTTTAGTCATGATTGAAACCAGAGTACTTATTTAATGAGGAGCTCGGTGGCAGAGTCTGGCCCAGCGATTGCGGATGTTAAGCAACTTTCGCAAGGGTCCATCATGGGATGGGTGACCAAAAATTAATTATCTTGAGCCACTCCGTGCTTTGGAAGACACCTTAAGGCGTCGGTCCCGGATGTATTTGCAGTCGTTAACACCCGCCAATCCGCATTGGGCCCGCGTGGTGGGTTATGGCCCATCATCCTTATCCACCCATAAGGAAGGCCTGTGCTCTAGCAGTGGGGGTATTAAAAATGGCTGATAGTCCTATTTAATTAAAAAATGGACTAAATCGCTCCGATTCTAAAGTAGGAACTAGCTAAAAAAAGTGTGTTATTAAAATAGTTTTTTTATGCAACTATGCTATAATGAGGGTTCGCCGAGTGTGATACTAGTATCACATGAGTGTTTTAATACCTAATTATGTATAGTTGCATACAAGACTTTATCTACACCCATTTAAAAAAATATATATTTGGGAAACAAACTATATTTTAATACATTTGGGTTAAAAACACCCATGATATTTATCCACACCCATGATATGTATCCTCTATAAAGGGTTTTGACTTTGTCTTTTGTTACAGCTGATAAGTTTCTTGCGCCCGTTCTTCTTGTCAGCTAAAAAAGTCTGGAACGGGTTGTAGGAAAATATAGACGATTCAAAAGTACTTAATTATTAAGTTTATTTGAATAAAGCTTATTTGACTTTGACTGACTTCTTTGACTTTCCTCCACCTCCTCATTATTATACCTTCCAAAAGTGTGTTATAATGTTGTACTGAATTTCAAAATGTAACACTTCGTGCGAGGGCAG
Organism: Agriphila geniculea; assembly: GCA_943789525.1. NCBI lineage: Eukaryota > Metazoa > Arthropoda > Insecta > Lepidoptera > Crambidae > Agriphila > Agriphila geniculea. Next base: position 11,527,883 of record OX038882.1, on the reverse strand, counting down.
CGCGACCTCCTCCCGCTCGGATATTGTAATGTTGGCAGTAAGCTATCCTTTTCAGAACACTTTGCAGAGGATTTAAAGCATGGGTGTATATAAAAATATTAAAAGTTCACTTACTGCACTTTTTCTGCGTAGCTTTTATCCTCAGATTCAAAAGCGTTGAACACATCTGAGCTAGAGAACCTATCGGTGTCATATGCCACGTAGTAGCACGCTGGGCGAGAATCTGGATCGATTCTGAAAAGAAATCGATTTAAAGAAATAAAATTGGCTAATGCGGAATGGTGGGTGTTAACGATTGTAATTTCAGCTGGGACCAATGCCTTCACGTTCCTTACGAAGCACGGAGGAGCTCAGATAATATATTTTTGGTCACCCATCCCATAACCTACCCTTGCGAAAGTTGCTTAACCTCCGTAGTCGCTAGGCAAGGCGTTAAACCACTGCGCCATCGAGTTCCTCACATACCAGTATTGTTGATTACCTACCAGTATTTTTGGGTCTTTCGCACAAGGCTGCTTTTTGAATTCGCTGTTTTATACCATGGTATGAAAATAAAATCAATGTTACCAAAAAACTTCAAAGTAAATCCTAGCAAAATTACATTAAAAAGGTTGCTTGGTATGAAACAGCGAATTCAAAAAGCTTCCTTGTGCGATTCATACCGTGGGATGAAACACTCATGGTAAGAATCGACGAAAGACCCAAAAATTTGTAAGTAATCAACAATGTGGGTAATTATGTGCGGAACTCTTCGGGAGGAACTCGATGGCGCAGAGGTTTAACGCCTTACCCAGCGACTGCGGAGGTTAAACAACTTTCGCAAGGGTAGGTTATGGGATGGGTGACCAAAAATGCATTATCTGAGCTCCTCCGTTCTTTGGAAGGAATGTTAAGCCGCTGGTCCCCTTTACATTTGCAATCGTTAACACCCACCAATCCGCATTGAGCCTGCGTGGTGTGTTATGGCCCATCTTCCTTATCCACCCATAAAAAAGACCTATCTACCCCACCAGTGGGGACAATAAAATGGCTGATGATCAATCAAAACCAAGCTCATTTGCGCCCTATTATTACCATGGTGTAATAATTATGTAATTTTACCAAAAATATTTAGTTGTGCGTAATATTTAGTTATGATTAATTTATCAAAAATCTGTTCTATATGATTTTAGTAAATGGCAATGTGAGTACCTACTTTATTTTCTTCACTTTTAAAAAATATAGTAAGCTAAATGAAAAAATGCTAAAATAGACCACTTTGAACATTTTTGAATTCTAATATTTTTAATAATGTAATCCACACAGTTAATTGTTTACAAACTTAAAAATGTTCAACATCCTTTGTCCGTGAGCTACATGGTCATTAATCATCTAATAATTATAATTTGTATGACAGAAATTTTAGGCCTAATGTAGAGTGGGCGCTAACAACTCCCATTTAAAGAATTCAACCATGAACAACGTCATAAAAATGAGAATTCAATAATAAAATTGTTTATATTATGAATAGGTGATTCAACCGGTAATATTTTCATTTATTTCAATAAATATTAATATTGCCGTTTAGATTGAAATTTTTTGAGTTTTGCGTGCAATTTTTAGGGTCTAGTATTTTTAAACGGTATCATTACATTCCCTCGTAGTCACGGCTAGAATTAAATAGCAAAACCGCTAAAAGTGGCCGTTTTTGACACATTTGCTATCAATTTCTACAAATGACTATGGAGAATAGGGCGTAACTCAGTAATAAAATCTACCTTTGATAAATATTTAATGAGTAAAGAAATTAAGTACCTACTTAATTTTATTACTCACACTATAGAAGATTCTAGAGACACATGAATATATATTGAAATATTAGATAACATCAGAAACATTGCCATGATTTCAAACTAAGTAGGTAAAGCACTTGTGTCATGGAAATCAGAGAGAACGATGGAACTACAAACAGCCAGTAGCACTACCATGAGTTTACAAAAACCATTCTCGATATCGACCGCGTTAGCAATTTGTATGGGAAATTGAAGCAGAGCCTCTAGCGGATACGCGAAGAACTAAAATCTATAGTAAGAGTGCTCACCATCCACGAGTTTACCATCCTCGCTAATGTGAACTCAATAAGGTAAATGTCCCATATTTTGGCATGTTAAGACTCTTAATGACTTCAAGATTTTAAAATTGTAATATTTTAGGTTTTCATGATCGAGTATAGTGCCCCGATTTATGAAATTGTGTTGTGTCATTTGCCTGTAGTATCGCAGATATGATAGATGTGCGGATGGGCTATTAAAAGGTTTCATATTTAGAACCAAATAAAGATATTTTAGTATTGAAAATTCTGATTTTTTTTTTGGGAAAATCGAAATTGGCGGAAAAAACGCCAAAAATTCTTACCAGATGAAATAAGGATAAGGAGTAAGAATAGAAAGCTACATAATCAGCGAGAAATATAGGCTATAGTTGTTTAAAAAATAGAAATATCTATAACCTCTATAGTAATTGCAATAGTGAAAACCTACCAAAAAAAATCCTATAAAATTATTTAGCGTCAACTGTGAACACTATTGATAATAAATAAATAAATAAAAGACTTTAATATAGTCTTCTTTAAATTATTCTAATCGGACGTTTCGTTTGGAAGTTACTACGAGTATATGGGATCATTTTACTACTTAACTATTTAAAGTTTTATTCAAATTGACTTTCTGTGAGCTTAAAAAGTAGGTACATACGAGCGCTAATCTTATGGTGGTGACAAGGAATACACGCCATAAAGCTATCTGTGCCGACGACTGAGAGTTTTGAACGTAGCATTGCCCTCAGTCACGGTAACGGATAGATACCGTAACCGTGTCTTAGTTCAGTCACCAAAATGTTGGTACTTGATTTTTAGACAGTTTATGTGCTATATTTTGTACTAATGTTGGTGTAATAATTAATAATTTGTGACAGAAAAAAAAACTGAACGAAATAACTTACTAACACGAAATATTGGTCGTTTACCTTAGTTGCTGTAGTTTGCAATTATAATCCGACTAAGTAAAAAATCATTAGTTAGTGCGTGTATACCGAATGTAAGTGAATTTTGAATTTATGTTGGTTACTATCTTTTCACTTTCCTCTATGGTTACTATTTATGTCAAATGTTCCTTGTGTCAAATCGAAAATGTCAAATGTAATTTTCACGTTTTAATAATTATTTATTTTGTGTTTTCTTTGCGTATTTTGTTGTGTAAAAGCTAGCTTGTTAAGATTGATAAGAATAAAATTAGAAGCAGTCGATTAGAGGAGTTTATGGAAAGGTGAAATAAAAGGTTGGTACTTGATACAAATCCTCGGACGATTCGTCCAAGTACAAATCATTAGAAAACTCAGATAAACCTAAATCCAACCAGAAAAATACTTTCATGAAAGTTTTTATTAAACCTTACGCTGTTTTAGTTTAAGTTTCTCTTAATAATTGTTTCATTATATTTATGATTAGCTATCAATGACCTTGATTTGTTTTTACTATCGGCCATAGATGCATTAATTGCAATTTTTTAAAGATGACCTGCCCCATGCTCCAATTGCCAACCTTACTTTTAAAGCTTAAAATATGAGCAATAGACTATTAAATAACGTGTCGTAAGCTTATGTAAATCTCAGACTTTGATATTGTGTGACAAGCTTACGACACGTAATAACGTAGCGTTCAAACGCATAGAATGTTGGCCATTTGAGTAGGAAGAGAGCGTGGATTACGATAATAGCCTAGGTCTTATTTTAACACGATAGAGCTTAATGAGAATCCCACAACTTATACAACTTATGGTTTACTTATTTCATTACAGATAATGTGTGTATCATCCCACAATCGACAAAAATATCCAGTTTCCTTCCAAATTAATAAAAACGTACAAGTTGGACGAAATACAACCTGGCAGAGCGACATGCGGCAGATACCTACGTTTTTTGTGCCTTATTCAAATATGATATTAAATAAACAAATAAGGCCCCAAATGATACAAATCTACGAGTTAAAGTGAGATCTTTTTTTAGGAATATATAACATAAATCTTTACTTTGTAATAATAAATATTCAAATTTATTGATAAGTTGTTTTTATTTAATATGGTTTCATATTTAACCTCAATTTCAAATAAAAAAGTGATAGGCCTTAATTTAATAAGTGTAATCGATTTATTACGGCCAAAGTCAAGTTTTCGGAAAATTAGATTTAGTTAGAACTGTTTTCTTATATTCCTACTGTTAAATAATTAATTAAATAATATATAAAGACTTAAAATTAGATAGGCCTTATTTGTATCAAGTATTACGTTGATATGGACGGAATTAACATATTTGCAACTAAGTAGATTATTATTTAGATTTTGACGACCTGAGTGGTGCAGTGGTCAACATGCCGCCCACCACGCAAGAGGTCCCGGGTTCGATTCCCGGCCGGGCAGAAATTGAAATGATGAATTTTAATTTCTGTGACGGGTCTGGGTGTTACTATGTATAATAAGTATATATTTAAAAAAGTATATAAGTAGTATATCAGTTGTTTAGCACCCATATTACAAGCTTTGCTTAGTTTGGGGCTAGATGGCGCTGTGTGAAATTGTCCAAGCATTTATTTATTTATTTATTTATTTATAACACAATATTTTCTAATTTTGTAACATGCTTGATAGGAAAGTACTTAATTATTTTTTTTTTACATTAGTTTCAAAGTGGAGGAATGCGTTACGTTACGGCGTATTTGAATGGTGACCTTAGTAAGCCCACTGAATGGAGGGCCCACCTAGAAGGGCCACTATTCAGCGTTGGGCACAACCTGACCCACCCCCTTACTAGAGGATTTCTAACACGGGTTTTCATATTTATCGGTTTATAATTTGCCCTTGATTTCGTTGCATTATGCAGCTGTGGCGCACATATTTTATGCTAAATAAGCTCTGAAAGACATTATTTAGACTATTTTAGACACAAAAAATACTAAATTAAATTAAAATAGAAGTATTCACGCCAATGACTATGCTGTACCGCGGTTTGATTACATTCTCTTTTGTTGTACCTATTTTTTACATTCCTCTATGCCATAGAGGATAGTAAAAGGTATACTCATTGATCTCACGCCTCAAAACGCAAGTGAGTAACTTTACTACTATAGTTATGGTATTTCTCGATACTATCTATCAATTAGTAACTCATGGTACCGAATTGCTATGAAAAAGGCCAAAACGTTACTCGATGCTCGCTAGCGAGTATAGTAAACTATTGTAGTTTACTATACCAACTCATGGTAGAGCTACAGATCTGAGCCAATACAGAAAAGTTCGTTTACTAAATGGACCCAGCCGGGGACCGAACCCAGGGATGGAGAAAAGCGGTGCACAAACCACTCGACCATGGAGGTTGTCAAATATTAACATTATGATAAATAGAAAAAAAAAACTACTAGCCCCCACCTTTGATTCTTGTTTCTCCATTGAGACAATAAATGATTAACGTAATTGGTGCATTTTTCATATTTCACTGAACATGCAAACTCCACAATCTTGCTTCGGAATAGACGGATGTTATTTTGTTGTTCTATACTATTTGTCACAATTTTATACATCGGCACCACTTTCATGCGTAAGAAACTCTGAAAAAATACAATAAAGCCCTTTTTCATTGAAAATATATTATTTTTAAAGACGGACTCATTTAAGTTACTTACATATTTTTCTTGTAAGAGTATTTAGATATAATTTTTAATTAGATCATCCGATGGTACTACCTAATATGTAACATCTAGTCCCACTAGGTCATGTCCTCACTAGGTCATGTTGTCATTTTGTTAGAATGAATCAAAAGAAAACCAAAAAGAAATTAAAAACAAAAAGCAACTTCTTATATATTTAATGATTTCAAATTTTATCGAAATAACGTAATATTCAGTCAAAAGTACCAGGGGCCCTATTTTTCGTTCGACATATGACTCAAATGTATGAGATGTCGAACGAAAATCAGTAGAAAAGAGCGCTCGTCGCCAGTCGAGTGATTCAAAAATAGGTCCCCAGGGCAACATAACTTGCGAGGAGTTATTTTGATTTCGTACCGTGAAGATATGACTTAATTCCTTTTAGCTCTTTAATTTTTCAAAAATATAAATCGAAATAACTCCTTGTAAGTTATGTTGCCCTGGGGCCCTATTTTTGAATCGTTCGGCAGGCGTCGAGCGCTCTTTTCGACTGTTTTTCGTTCGACATATGACTCCAAACAATGAGATTTCGAACAAAAATCAGTAGAAAAGAGCGCTCGACTGGAGTCGAGCGATTCAAAAATAGGGTCCCTGGTACTTTTGACTGAATATAACATTATTTCGTAATTGAATATAAAATAAAATTAGGATTTCGGGTTATCGTTCTCTATTACTTATCTATCGATACGGACACTACGATATTCTAAAAAGCCCTCCCTAGTCCAGTAGGACCACGGGTACATAGTGGTATACCGTGGTCCTACCAGTAGGTCAAATCGGTAGGTCCACGGGTCCTTAATGTAAATAATTCATGCCTGCCTATGCATTCATAGAAAAAAATCAGCGTCACTTCAAACTGAATAGTTTTTACCCTGTGGCATTGCACCATCCACAAAATTCGTTAGGCATGACCAAATGGGAATAATGTGTATGAACAAAATTGCATGACCTAATGAGGACATGAACTAGTGGGACTAGATGATATGTAATACCTACCAGAGATGAATCTTTTTGATACCACAGAAAAGCAATCGAAAACATAAAGCAATAGCTTTATACTATAATAAAGCACGCTATTATGTATATTCAAAGATAGTGGCTATTTTATGGTTTGAGGTTTTTCAAGAAATTCGAACCATTATGATTATTACTTTGAACAACACTATTTCCTTTATTCCATAAGGATATTAATTATTAATGTTCATATAGTGAATTTAACAAACCTGCCATTCCCTATACAGTGTTTTCGTTATATGGCAATTAGCCCCATCTGTTCTTAACATCTCGTAACCCGATATAACTGCTTCCCATACTAAGAAACTTCGTTCTCGATCCAAGTAATCAAGGACATATTTTGCCAAATCTTGAGATAAGTCTCCAGCGGCATATAGGGCAAACACATCGTTCACAATCTGGAATCAGTAAAAATAAAATTTGTAACCAAAACAAAATATTTTAAACTTGCCAATGAGGTTTTGTTTAAATTTACCTGTGCTCGATTTAATTCATCTATCAAATTCATATCTTCTTTTAAAGTTTTTGCAATAAGTTTCCACGTTTGCTCGTCGTAATTTACTCGATAATAACCTGAAAATATTAAAGGTCAAACATCATCAACTAACAAAACAAACCGAAGAGTTGGTAGAGAACATTGAGTTTATACGCTTTTTCAAATTAATATATTATTTAAATTTATAACATCACCAATATTTTATTGTCCATGAAATGGACAAGGATTCAGAAGCTCAAGCGTTTATGAGCTTGATATTATAACAGCAGCAAATGACAAAAACACAATATTAGTCGGTTATTCAATTTGTTATAAACTCAGAAGAAACTAGGCATTGGACGTAATCATCGTTTTGGCTTGGTCTAGATGTGAGCTGCGCGTGGGTGCAAATACTAACAATAGCTGCTACGGCCAAGGATTATTCAATGCCATCTACCTAGAACAGATTCAAGTTCATTAGGCCATCTGGGAACAGAATCGTATTTTTGACTGCATGTTTACGTCAAATGCTGCGAAAATTTGTTGGTGGTATCTTTGACTTTACCTTAGAAAGAATTTTATCAATTTTTGCAAATCAGGAAAAAAAAAGTTTATATTGTAAATTTTTTTCTTTTACAATAGAATCAAAAGATATAAGTACCGCTCGATTTGAACAAAACAAATAGAAACGGATACTTTTTAAAATAAACAAAAATATGAGACTGAAACTATTAGCAATAAAAATTATATGTGAATCAATTATAATTACCAGATGCGTGACGATTGAGAATTATCCAACCATTGTTTAAGTTTTCTTTGAACGTATAAGATTGTCTTCCGATGGTGAATCGTGGTTGATAGCAGTTGTAGCAATTGGACATATTCTGCACTATATAAGAGATCGGTATGAGAAAGTCGGTCTCTTGTCGATTCTCATTGGTAAAGCTGAAATGCCTCTGAAAATTAAAGTTATTACAATGAAATTGCATGTTTATGAAGAAATAAATGAAATCCCTTGAAAGAATCTTACATTGTAATTTAAATTATAATGTGAGAAAGGTTCTGATAATTTTGTCAAGATCCAAAAGATGCTATGGTAAAGGTCAGTTATTGTGATATACCTAACTAATACGTCTTAACTTTATTATGATGTCTGTAGATAAATAGAAAATAAATTCACCTGCTTCAACTGAATAATGTTCTCAGACGAATCTCTCATAACATTTACTTGAATAACTGGATACCCAGAGTGATGAAACCATGAGTTAAGTATTCTAGATGCTGTGGAGCCATTAAAGAATTGATGGAAACACTCCACTGTATCACGGTCTAGACTCTGCATGAAATCCTGCAATGAAATGTATCTGCCTCTCCTGGAAATCAACAGATAATTACATTAGAGACAAAAGCTGCCTAAATTTTTAATTACATTAGGTTACATATTTCAGTGATAGTAAAAAAGATCATCACCTGCTATTTATATATTTTACCAAAGCTTGATTAAACTTTTCTGATCCCAACCAGTTTTCCACCATCCAGAGAAGAGAAGCTGTCTTCATAGTCACCAGATCCTTATACCTCCATGGAATCTTGATAGCCAGTTCATCATTGAAATTAATTAGGGCCGGAGTGCTGTGATGCCAGTCATGGGACATGGCTATGTGCTTCATGCGTAATGCATGGTGATCTAATGACTGCTTGTATTTTTGTTGCTGGCTTCCATACTCGTACTGGAAGAATCGAAATAAGTAAGTTACAGCAAATAATAGAGGGTGTAAAGACGCTTACAAAAAAAGGCAGATGGTAGAGTTGCTGATTCTGGATAAGATAGCATCGACCTGTCAGCTCGTTATCACGACCGCGTAGTGGTTACCGAGACGCAAGCTGCAGGACGCGCTCGCGGTAGTGTCGTGGCTGAGGGGTTAGTCGGAAACACACATCGGAAATTCGGAAACATTCGGAAACCTTCAGATATAGGTACAGCTCGTGACGGTAAAACACTCAATGCCAGAAAAAGAGAGAACCATAAAAGAGAGAATTAGCGCAATGATTTTTGTTAACGAACATGTTTAAATTATTCCAACATATACTTTTTTAAGTTGTTATATGTAATCAGAGTCAGTAATTTAAAAACTAAGGAGTGTAAGCTAAGTATATATGTACCTGAGCTAAAAAGTAATGAGCGAGGTAAGTGGCCACTCCCTCCTTGAACCATTCCTGCTTCCATCGAGTTCTGGCTGCCTCGCCAGGGTTTCCAAGCCATATTCTACTAAGCTGCTGAGCCAGTTCAAACTTCATCTGTTCCATTTGTCTCGTACTGATAAACTCTGGTCGGTAAATAACGCGAATAACGCTGCAATTTTTTATTATAAATAGTACTTTTATCTATGTTTATCTACGCTAAAACTTATTTTCGTAATGGTTATATTTGAAACATGATGGCATTTCGCAATTCCCTCATAGAATGGAATATTTTATACATGCCGTTTAGCAGGACGAGTATCAAAGTAGATAACAAAGCTTGGAAACAATTACAATACACTTAAGAAAAACTACTTACTTGTTCGTCAATAAATTCCAACTGCCAATTTCATATCCATTTAGATTAGTAGGAATACCCACAACATTTATAGGTCCAGTGACTAAGGTACGATTGATCGTAGAATATTCGTGAATAAGGTCAATGATTCTGATACCGAAGCGTAATAAGAAAAAGCAATTCTTAATATCTTCATTCGGTGCCCAAAAGACCAGAGTGTCGTTGGTATATCTTGACGAAAGCTGCACTTTGGAAAACTGAGAGTAATGGAAACCAAGCTGGTGCAACGCCACTTGTGAAGAAGGTGCGTAATGAATGATGACTCTTTTATCTGATAATCTGGAAATAACAAAATGCAAATTTAAATTCGAACAATATGATGAATTTTAATGAAAATGCTGTTCATTATTTATGACATTTTTTTAATCTTATTTCTCACTCCCAAAATATTGTTCTTGAAATAAAACGGCTATTACCTTTTTACTTTCTTTAAAAAGTAGTGAAACGTCAATAAAATAGAAAATATTTATTGATTTTCTCTTACGATACTAAAGTATTAGGGTAAGTTTTTATCATGTTTAAGGTCTATCTTACAGTGCAAGATGTTATGTTCGTAAATTACACCTTTTATTGTTTATTTTGTGTTAAATGATTTTATACCTAAATACTATACATATTATATTTAAACCCAGTAAAAGTTTTGTAAGGATAGGGCCCTATTTTTGAAGCCATTCGATTGAAACAAGAACTTTAAATTAATTCTATGAATTTAAAGTTCTTGGTAGTTCTTGGTTTGAAAACTTTCGTGTAGTCATATCAAATGCGACGTAATGTCACAATTGACATGTTCTCATTTTTTGCAAGGTACCTCGAAAAGAAAAAAATACGTGTCTCATGTTTTCGTCAGTATTTTCTAAATAACAAATTAAAACACAGGACAAAAATTTTGAAATGTTGTCAATTACACACTGACAAGGAGCGAAAAAATTTCTATGTCAAATGAAAATGCAAAAGTGGTAAAGGGCGCTGGACTTGACACCAGCCGAAGGTTTTCATAAATAGATTTTCATTTTGTTTATTCAAGATATTTTTTTATAATACAATTTGTGACTTTGTAGCTTCTATAAAATTCCATCGCTTAGTATTATAGCTACCAATGTGGCTTCTCCCTTAAAGTAGCCGTTACCATATAAAGTAATACGGTCCGCTTTTGTACACTGGGAATGGTGTCAATTATTGTGCTAGCACGATACATGTCACCGACTCGTCTGGTTTATCGGCTCTTAAGCTGCGCGTGCGCAATGCGCATGTCTCGTGTCATTTTTGGTAAACATCTGTCACAAGGACATATTATGTCAGTACGTTTGTTCGGCTGATTTTTGTGATTGTATGGAATAATTTTGAGGGCTTGACTATGTCAACATTACCATACCAAATATAAGGTAGGTACTTATAATGTTTAATAACAAGCACTTGATTCCTGCTTTCATTTATGATGGTGATGGAAAATGACCTCATTTTAAATGAGGAGATTCTTTCCGGTTCTTCTCGTTGCAAGGTCTCCCACTTTAGGGTTTGCGAACCGATTGCGTAGCTTCTTTGATATTAACAAGTGCTTGTAACAGCCTAGACTGAATAAATGACTTTGAGATTACTTATAAAAAATATGTGGAATTTAATTAGCATAAATAGTATTATATTGTCATCTACCCATTCTCACATGATCGGTTTCTAAGCCGCAAAGTCACGGGTCATTGCACCTATGCAATGCCCGGAAATAATAATACTGTCGATTACGACATTCATTGCTTGTATGGTATAATGAAACAATAATTATTAACATTAATAAGAGGATGTATGATAAATTAATAGGTGACATTTCCTAAAGGTAGTTAAAGCTTATTGCACTTACTACGGAGAGTAACTTTACACCTAGTGTAACCGAATTTTGTTTAGGAATTATGACGCTTTTGGACGTCAAATGTAAGGAGTAATATTGTTAAGCAATATTTTTGGATAAACTACAGGTTAAACCAGGGTGTAAAATTAGACTTCGTTTATTAAGGCCGATATAAGACCAAAAGTTTACAATATTTTTTTAGTTTCCATAAATTCAGTATAATATGATTTTTAAGAGATACATGTATTAGTAGTTAGTAGTATTATCGTGAAAAATTATAATATCATGAATATTTAGAATTGGGATGATGTCTAATGAATAAAATAACGAAATACTAATAAAAATCTTAAACATATTAAACTTTTAGAGTAGTTTGTATACCTCTTGGTTTTATATGTTGCGTATTATTTGTTTTATGACCCTTCAAAGTTGGGTGGGCAAGTCCATTTAAAAAGCATATAATTTATTAAAATAAATAATACCTTTAATTAGTCCGTAAAATGTATAACAAATTTGTCTAAGAAACCATTTTTATAAACACAATATATAGCTGCCGAACAAATTTCCTACGCATTACATAAAAACTACTCAAGCGTGACGTCATAATTGAGTAGGCGTTAAGTATGGAGCGTTTTTGGGTGAGTCCATTTGTGTGCATTTCAAACTGTGATATCTCGGGCAGTTTTCATGCTAGCGAAATAATTATTTTAACAATGTTTCTTTTTTTGAGAGGTAATTTATGTAACATAAAGTAAAAAATTGACATCATGCCAATTATACCTGTAACAGAGTATTTGAAAATAACCCACATCGTGTTGATAAATAATGAAAAAGCGTGTTTAGGAAATAAATTGTGAAATATGGATCCATTTGCTCTGGTTTCCCGTTGAAAGAATAATAGTTTCTAAGTGCTGATGGGAAAACGAAACAATGCATATTTTAAAACTTGTAGATATTTATTACAATAATATTAATTTAGAAATATAACAGCCACGACCACCTACGGTTTGTTTCACAAAAATTTTTCATTATTTTGTGGTTTGTTTATTGCCGCTATTTATATTAAAGAAGCTTTATGAACAAAAAAAGAATCAAAATAAAAATCTAATAAAATAGAATGAAAATAAAAGCAATTTTATTTGTTCCGATTTCACGTAGGTAATGGTATAGTGAAATAGGTACCGTGATACCTACTATCTATTTATTTCGAAACACAATAGTTTTTTACAATATCTTGTACAAAAAATACTTAATACAGTAGGTCAGAGTTTCACAACTTGACCAATTTACAGAAAAAAAAATGGTTACAGGATAGCTTACCAAGAAAATCTTAAGAAAGTACTCGGTAATTTTTTATATTTTAAAACTTTTTATACTTCGGCCTAATCGCGATAACTTTGAAAGATAAAACTAAACGTTACGTTGTCATTTAATTTTAAGTTATATTTACCTCAAAAACTTTGGTTAAATTCTAGAACTCTTAATTTATTGCTCGCTAAGTACCTACATAATGTATCGAAAATTCAAGCGTTGCGATTGAAGCTAAGGTGCCCTAACAGGGTGCCCTCATCAAATAAAATGTATTGTTCGCTAGTATCGAAAATTCAAACGTCGCTAAGGTTCTATAGTTTATTTAAAATAAAAATATAGTTCCTTGTAGTAGTAATAAGCAAGAGAGCAAAAAGTGTCCACTTTTGGCACATTTGCCTACTACTACTACAACGAACTATGTTTTACAAAGGTTTTTGTTGGTAAATAAACTATAAAACCATAGCGAGATGTTTGAATTTTCGAAACATTATGTATACACATCAACTTTGTCTAGGGATACAGGTGTTATTTTCATACAAACAAGTAAATTTGAAGCCTTGGTTTTCTGCCAGGGATATACCGTGCTGTGATCTGATGATGGCCATCCAGGGAGTGAATGGAGGAGATTCAGATCATTATACACACCCAACTGATCTGATCAGCATTCTAAAAGATTAATGGGTCAGAGTTCTCTGTTTGAGGATTTCCATACATTTTCATGCTATTTTCGCGGTTTTTTTTAACATGTCCTTTACGTTTTAAGAATGCTGGTCAGATCAGTTAGGTGTGTATAGCGATCTGACTCTCCTCCATTCACTCCCTGGATAGCTGTCATCAGATCACAGCACAGTACATCCCTGGCAGGAAACTATGGCTTGAAAGTTACCTCGTTTGTATGAAAACTAGCTTCTGCCCGCGACTTCGTCCGCGTGGATGTTAGAGATAATCCTTAGAGAACCTTCAACCAGGATCTGACCAGTCATTACGTTTCCGGTTCCGGTTCCCGTTCCCGTTCTGTTCCCGTCCGTTCCCATCCCTTTCCTGTCCCGTTCTCGTACCCTTTCCATTGCCGTTCCCGTCCCGTTCTCGTTCCCGTTCCCGTACCGTTCTCGTCCCGTTCCGTTCCCGATCCTTTCCCCTTAGTTCCCGTCCCATTTTCGTTTCCGTTCCGTTCCTGTATCGTTCCCGTTTCGTTTCCGCTTCGTTCCCGTTTCGCTCCCGTTCCATTCCCATTCCGTTCCATCCCTTTCCATTCCCAATTCCCGTTTGCGTCCCGTTCCCGTCCCGTACTCCTTCCGTTCCTTTTCCCGGTATCGTTCCCGTCCCGTTCCTGTCCCTTTCTCTTTCCCGTTCCATTCCCGTTTCGTTCCCGTTCCGTTCCCATTCCGTTCCCTTTCCGTTCCCGTTTCATTCCCGTTCCCTTCCCGTGCCGTTTGCGTTCCAGCCCGTTCCGTTCCCGTCCCGTTCTCGTACTGTTCCCGTTCCTGTTCCTGTGCCCGTGCCCGTGCCTGTTCTCGTTCCCGTTACCTGGATGTGCATGTCCAGGTACAGGTCCATGATGTGTCATGTCCACCGTGTTGGACTTCAAAATAAATGTCATTTTCGCAATCACCATCCCATGAAACCTCTAGAACGACATCCACATCGATTTTCATGCATACTTACCCCATTTACACCCTAAGGGATAATTTTCAAAATAACAAAATATGTGTTTGCCTATTTATTTTTAGACATGCTCCTACGAATTTTAAAGTTGTAATGTCTATTTTATATACTTTTTCCATACATTTGAACCTCATTTTCAACCCATTAGGGGTTAAATCATGTCCACCGTGTTGGACTTCAAAATAAATCTCATTTTCGCAATCACCATCCCATAAAACCTCAAGAACGACCTCCACATCGATTTTTATGTTTACTCACCCCATTTACCCCCTAAGGGGTTGATTTTCAAAATCACAAAATATATGTTTGCTTATTTATTTTTAGACGTGCTCCTACGAAGTTTAACGTTGTAATATCCATTTAATATTATTTTTCCATACAAAATTTGAACCCCATTTTCACCCCTTGAGGGGTCAAATCATGTCCACCGTGTTGGACTTCAAAATAAATGTCATTTTTGCAATCGTCATCCCAGAAAACCCCAATAACGACATCCATATCTATTTTTAGGTTTATTTACACCTTTTCACCCCCATTTCATCCCCGTAGGGGTTGAAATACTAACAATAACAATATACGTTGCGTTAGATTTCCATCCATAAGCCTAAATTATATATTTAGCAATTTTGACTTCGAAAATAAAGGATTTTCTTCATTACACAACTTCATCCCCCTTTTGACCCCTTCAGGGATAGAATTTTGAAAAACGCTGAGACCCGTATTTATTAATTTTCAATCGTCAGCCTAAACACAAAATTTGACGATCCTAGCTTCAAAACTGAGGGACTTGCATACAAACTTTCATCCCTTATTTCATCCCCTTAGGGATAGAATTTTCAAAAATCCTTCCTTAGTGGATGCCTACATGTATAAGGTATCTGTGTGCAAAATTTCAAGTCTCTAGTTCCAGCGGTTTGGGCTGTGCGTTGATAGATCAGTCAGTCAGTCAGTCATTCAGTTTACGATTTTATATATTAAGATAACATCTGTATCCCTAGACAAAGTTGATGTGTGTACTTAGCGAACAATACATTTTATTTGATGAGGGCACTACTGTGAGCGCACGAATTGCCTTAAAAACTTCTTTGAATTACTTACGACTCTCTCTTTATTTCCTGTGCAATGACAAGGCTGGTGTTGGTGTACTGGACTTGGCTCTCTGGAGGCATTTCGTGGACTGTGATTTTGAACACTGATTCGAATTGAGGATTGTCGAAACAAGGTATAAAGTACTTCGCATTGTCGGGGGAGAGTCGAGTTTGGAGAAGATACCTGGAATGGAATGAAAAATTAATTGGTAAAAACGTTTGTAGGTAATTTGGCCAATTTAATTTGGGTTCAGATTTACAAAATCAATGAAATGCTTTGAATGAATGCGTTGAATGCGTCATAAGTACCTATATCGGTTATTCTCATAAGATATGTAACATAGTCTTGCATTGGAGCTCAGTGGCGCAGTGGTTTAGCGCCTGGCCCAGCGGCAGCGATTGCGGAGATTAAGCAGCTTTCGCAAGTGTCGGTCATAGGATGGGTGACCAAAAATGTACTATTTCGAGTTTCTCCGTGCTTCAAAAGGCACGTTAAGCCGTTGGTCCCGGATTCATTTACAGCCCAATGCGGATAGGTGGGTGTTAACCCACCTATCCGCATTGGGCCTGCGTGGTGGGTTATGGCCCATCCTCTTAATCCACCCATAAGGAAGGCCTGTGTCCCAGCAGTGGGGACAATAAAAATGGCTGATGTCGATGTTACACAAGGTTATTTTTAGTTAATACAAATGAGGTTGATCAGACCATCAAACTGAATTACTTTCATTATGGTACCAACCTCGAAATCACGAAAAAAAATCAGCTGGTCCATACAAAAGTATAATCCTACTCCATCGAAATGGTATGAACCAGCTGTTTTTTTTTCGCGATTTCAAGGTTGGTCCCATAATGAAAGTTGTTCAGTTTGATGGTCTGATCAACCCCACGAGAGGTTATGTATTAACTAAAAATAACCTTGTATAAATCTTACTGCAATGATTGAATAAAAAACATTGGAACGCTCTACAAAGGCGTCAAACTTGGAGATTTTTTATTGTTCTTGTCGTATCGTATGTCAATAAATCTTAGCACACTCCTACGTTTTCGCATACTCAAGGTCGTTTTTGTATGTTACTATGACGGCACTAAGTCGTAGACTAATATTTAGACGGATCAATCAGAAATTTTTTGGAGTCTATCTTGAACTCAAACAATTTAAAAGCTATAAAAAAGTAAGTATGTATTGTAGTGCAGCGCAATATAGGGAATGCAATCCCGTAAGCGGTATCTGCGCGGCTATACATTTTCAATCCCGCGGGAATCCGGCATTTGCGGGATTCCGAGTATTTTTACCATGATTATTTAAAAATAATTACTTACCGGGATGGTGGATGTATAGCAGTTGATTAAAAATCAATACATAGGTAATAGTAACAATTAGAAGTTTGTTGTGCTAGCCATTAGCCTTCATTTATTTCTCAACTATTGATCTTTTCAAAATACCGATATCTGTACAGACATTTGTTTAGGTATCTGTGGAATTCAGTGTTTTTCATCTTCAGTAATTATCATAATTATTTTTAAATTTTTATTTAATCAATAACTCATTGAATCTGTAGTTCAAATATCTTTGTTCATATAGTTAATTAAGGTCAGTTTGCACGACGTCGATCACACGCTTTTGACCAATAATGGCGATGCCATATTTGACGCTAGCCGTCGCACGTGGGAGAGAAGGCCGACATGTCTAGCTAGAAAACCTACAACCTACTAGGTAAGTTTTTCTAGTGTTTGGGTCTTTATTAGGGATTGCCATAGAGTTTAAAATCGATTCCAAAATTTTATGTTTCAATTTTGAATTGGTTTGCTAAAATTATCAGAAATAAAATAAAAGATTTTTATACTTTAGGGTACGAAATGACGATTCTCTGATTTTTGATCCATAATAAAATTGTAATGATAATGGTTTTAGTAAGCACCCGTAAGGTTATAATTTTTTCTAGTCAAAATATTTGATGTGACATGGCTTATTCATACAACGTGTTAATGAATTAACGCTAAATGAGCCGGACCATCATACGGACCAACTCTGAAATCGCGAAAAAAAAAAGTTCATAGAATCTAAATTAATGATACTGTAAATCAATTTTCAAGATATTTAATATTGTTAAGTTTCTGTATTACGTTTCCGCTATCAACAAAAACCTATAAACGTAATTATAGAACATTCGATTATAATTGAATAAAAGTCATTGCAAATTCAATGAATGGCTGATTATTTAAATCAATTGATAGAACTGATCAGCCTTGTTGTAATCTAATAAAAAACTGATTTGATTAGTCTGTTTGTGTTTATTATGATGTAGTGTACGTACCTCCTCAAGTTCATAAGGCATGTTTTACTTTAGTTCGTATTAACAGAATCTGTTCTTTAATCATTTTGTGATTCTGATCCCTATATACAATGTTGGTATTACTTATAGCCTTTACATAGGTAAGTAAGTATTCATTATTTAAATTGCAAACAGTGTTTCTATTTTTAGAATATAGTACATAAAATATTATTGCACGTTTTTTAATTTTGTCACTGAGCATATGTTTAATCATTAAGTTGTTTTGGTTAGCACTTTTTACAAGAAGCTATAATGAAAAAAAAAAAAGTATACCAAAACTTTATGATAATGACGTTTTAAGTTCTTATGATCTTGAAAAAAATTGTTAGCTGCTGATTTTATTTACATTTATGTCAGGTTTAGCGTTTAAAGATGAGCAGGGTTGCTTCCCACTAAGGTCTTCAATAATTTATTTAAAGCGAGGCACGAGTTCACGATCACCGAAAGATTGATGTTTGAACTTCCAGTATGAAGAAATAATGTTGATTTCTACACTAGCTGCGCTACTACACAAAAATTACTGAAAAAGAAAAAAGAAACACAATCACCCAAAGAATGTTCAATAATGACTTGGTAACTTGGACAAGTTTATAATATAGGTACCTATATATTTTTTACAAAAGGGATACCTTTTTATTTTCCAACACAATATCTGGTTATATTTTTTAATAAATGACCCAATAACTATTCCAAAAAAAAAACAATTAAAATTTTCTAATTAATAGACTCGTTTGTGAACCTGGTGGCGCGACATGTAATAATTAAAGTGTAAAAAATAGCCTCTCATTAATTAGTCAAATTATATAACTCAAAAAGTATGCACAGCACAGTTAATGACGTGGAAGTCATACTCTGAATACCTACATTGCAATGACCTTAGCCATCTGAATGCGTTCCCAGATTAGGCTGCCTAAGATAATAACTCTTAAACGTTGACCTTGTTACGAGTAAACACAACAACGATATGAAACAGACCCGATCTTAACGCAAACGGAGCTTATTATGAGGAGAAATCAATAGGTATAGTGTCAATTAATGCAACAAACACAAAATGGAATAACACCAACGGTCTCGATCAGTTTAAAGATAGATAAATAAATATATAGATATAGAATAATGAGAAAGGAGAATAGTTTTTCAAAGAGGATATAAATATTAAGAAAGGAATAATGAAAACCCAACTGAAACTTATAGACGATGTCTGAAACCTGAATACACTTTCGCTCACCATAAGTGCAAAATGTGTTAAACTAATTAACATTACTGTGCAAAAAATTGCTAGTGTGCACAAAACGCTCATTTTGTACAGTTTATCTCTGTGGGTGAGGGACTGTATAACTGGTTAGCAAAGCAATTAAAAGGCTACGTAATGGAAGGGAATTTATTATAGCGAAAATAAAGGAAAATTTATAACACTTGACAAGTAAGCAAAAATCAAAGCAAACGCCGACGTCAATGTCACATTAACAGACAATTATTATTACCAATAAAAAAGGTGCGTTATGCACAATCTCCTCTGTATTACCGTTTTTTTATGAAAAAAAAACGAATGTTTTCATCATGAAAAGCGTAAGCTTTTATGCGTTACTTACTAAAGTTTGTTTAATAAAGGAATTACAATGTTTCTGGCATAGGCCAGTAAAATCTTACAAACAAATGTTCTAAAAAAAGTAAAAAAGCACGTATCACGCAGGTAGCACACCTGCGTGATACGTGAAAATCTGCAAAAAATTCAGTTTTTGCTGTTTAATTAAAAAACTATGGGCTTTTGACATTAGTTGTTTTTATTATTTTGAAAGTTTTTTAAATTCAAAAGAATTTAAGCCTACCTACAGGCTCCGTATGGCTAATAGTTTTTGAGATATGATGCTTGTAAAATTTACACTCACTCACCGGCACATCTAATCGCCCACACCGTTATTTTCATACAAATATGCTCACTTCACAGTCTCATAAATAAAAAATGTTGTGCATTTCTGCAATGATTTGTATGTTAATAGATTAATCAGGTGCTCATTTTTCGAATTAGAATGTCAAATAAGTATAAACACCTCTCAATTTCGCCAAAAATGCAGTAAAGCAATGCATAATTTTAATTCCTTAAATCATTGTATGGAACAAGAAAACTGGTTTACCTTTCCCTCTTTTTGGATAAATTAAGAGGTCTCTATACTTATTTGACATTCTTATTCGAAAATTGTGCACCTGACTAATCTATTAACATGCAAACCATTGCAGAAATGCACAACTTTTTTATTTATGAGACTGTGAGTAAGCTGAAATTCTTTCAAATTTAAAATACTTTCAAAATAATAGAAGCAACTAATGTCAAAAGCCCATAGTTTTTGAATCACGCATGTAGCACAACTTTTTTTGCTTGCAAAACATGGTTTTACACACCTGTAAGGGGTCCAAACAACATACCAAAAGTGCAGCTTTACAGCCTTTACATCGCGTTTTGCGTTTTTTATGTAGAATTTTACTGGCCTAGCAGTCAATTATAGAAAAACTAATATTCTTTCATTTGAATCTGTGGTCAAATCATTGTCATTTAGTTTTAAAACCTGAATCATTTAGTACTAGCAAATGAAAGAAAATTAAACTATGACAACGAATGTAAGGTCTGCGTGTAAATTGTACCTACCTATTAGTAAATAAAAAATACACATTCGTATACAATCTTAAGTACCTATTTAGTTTGATAAGAATAAGATGTATTTTGTTAATGAAATTACTCTATCCTAATAAATAAACCTATCTCTGCAACCTAAAAATAAAATATTTTGGATATTACAGAATAATATTAAAACCAAACAGTTCATAGGTAAGTAGTAGTAGTAGTAAGTAAAAAGCGTAAGCTTTTATGCGTTACTTACTAAAGTTTGTTTAATAAAGGAATTACAATGTTTCTGGCATAGGCCAGTAAAATCTTACAAACAAATGTTCTAAAAAAAGTAAAAAAGCACGTATCACGCAGGTAGCACACCTGCGTGATACGTGAAAATCTGCAAAAAATTCAGTTTTTGCTGTTTAATTAAAAAACTATGGGCTATTGACATTAGTTGTTTTTATTATTTTGAAAGTTTTTTAAATTCAAAAGAATTTAAGCCTACCTACAGGCTCCGTATGGCTAATAGTTTTTGAGATATGATGCTTGTAAAATTTACACTCACTCACCGGCACATCTAATCGCCCACACCGTTATTTTCATACAAATATGCTCACTTCACAGTCTCATAAATAAAAAATGTTGTGCATTTCTGCAATGATTTGTATGTTAATAGATTAATCAGGTGCTCATTTTTCGAATTAGAATGTCAAATAAGTATAAACACCTCTCAATTTCGCCAAAAATGCAGTAAAGCAATGCATAATTTTAATTCCTTAAATCATTGTATGGAACAAGAAAACTGGTTTACCTTTCCCTCTTTTTGGATAAATTAAGAGGTCTCTATACTTATTTGACATTCTTATTCGAAAATTGTGCACCTGACTAATCTATTAACATGCAAACCATTGCAGAAATGCACAACTTTTTTATTTATGAGACTGTGAGTAAGCTGAAATTCTTTCAAATTTAAAATACTTTCAAAATAATAGAAGCAACTAATGTCAAAAGCCCATAGTTTTTGAATCACGCATGTAGCACAACTTTTTTTGCTTGCAAAACATGGTTTTACACACCTGTAAGGGGTCCAAACAACATACCAAAAGTGCAGCTTTACAGCCTTTACATCGCGTTTTGCGTTTTTTAAGTAGAATTTTACTGACCTAGCAGTCAATTATAGAAAAACTAATATTCTTTCATTTGAATCTGTGGTCAAATCATTGTCATTTAGTTTTAAAACCTGAATCATTTAGTACTAGCAAATGAAAGAAAATTAAACTATGACAACGAATGTAAGGTCTGCGTGTAAATTGTACCTACCTATTAGTAAATAAAAAATACACATTCGTATACAATCTTAAGTACCTATTTAGTTTGATAAGAATAAGATGTATTTTGTTAATGAAATTACTCTATCCTAATAAATAAACCTATCTCTGCAACCTAAAAATAAAATATTTTGGATATTACAGAATAATATTAAAACCAAACAGCTTTAAATTTTCACTATTATTACTATGATTATTAACACATTTGTCACTGATTAATCAATAATTGATTCGTCTTACGTCCTTAAATAATTACTAATGAGAATAGAAAAAATATTATAATGTTTGCTTGTAATAATAAAATGTCTACTTACTTGTATTTTGGATTCCCGTCCAAATACTTCACCAAAAAAATTCCAGTACTCTCAAAAGTCACATCTTTTCTAAACGACAACTTAATCACGTAGTTCTGTAAATGTTTACCCTTATAAGGTAAAAGTGCTTCATTTAAATAAATAAATAGTTTTCCTTTCGCTTTATCGTAAATAAAGGGCCGTGGACTGTTCACTATATTTTTGTCTTCTTTATAAACTTTAATTGATTCACCACTTATGGTCAAATCTTTTGCCTCTAACTCAATCATCCGAATATCGGGAGCATTAGCGATCACTGTTATCGCTATGTGGCAATCGTAATAAGCTCTATCACCGTAAATATAAGGGATTATAGTAAGTTCGTATTGCACCGGGTAAATTGTATAGTTGAGACATTCTTCGTCCACTTGGAAAGCTCCTTGGGTTTTTGCCACAAAAAAAAGAAAAATAAGCGCGCGAATCATTTTCAATGTGACATTTATATTTTTTATTCCCGCCAATATCGGAGCGTTCCAAAACGTCCGCACGCAATGCGAGCGAAAACTCTTTTCTGTAGCCTTGTTCGAACTTGGCGCCGGCCGTGTATACGCCCATCATAACTTGATCTGCACCTCTCCCTCCTCTATTAGCTATGTATAAGTAATCACGGGGACTTTATTCAGACTACGCGGTTCAATATAGAGCGGATATACATTGCTCCGTATTTGTTTTGCTTAAATGCATAGTGTACATTAGTGTAGTGATTCATGTACATGTGTTCCATGACAAAAAACATTTTGTCTACATTTTGTCTGCATGATGTTTGCCAATTTTAAAATTATATAATTTTATCATTTTGCATTAACGAGAAGTCGAAAGTTATTCCATTAATAACAGTATAAGCCTTTCGAAATGTCGTCTTTTCTTTTTTTTAAACTTCCAAAATATAAAAAAACTGAATAAATAATATTAAATGTACCTGATCATAATATACCTCTACCTATACTTTTGTAATTGTAAATGCAATGTTGAGTAAAATGTTTCATACATTTTGATATTTTTGTTATTAATTTTTGTATGAAACAGCTGATTTTTTTTTGTGATTTCAGAGTTGGTCCTATAGTAAAAGTTGTTCAGTTTGATGGTCCCTATCTACCATATTCGGCATTAGGGGTTATTTTGTAAGACATTGTATGTTCTGTGCTTTTGTGCTTTATTGATAACTAGCGGCCGCCCGTGACTTCGTCTGCGTGAAAAGGTTTTTTGCTATCCCTCGGGAACTATACTTTTTTCGGATGAAAGGTACCCTATGTCCTTCTCTGTACCCCTGACAACGTGTATGCAAAATTTCATGATGATCAGTTCAGTAGTTAAGACGTGAAGGAGTAACAAACAAACAAACGGACTCTCGCATTTATAATATTACTAGTAAGGATAGTAAGGATAACAACTGTAAAGTAACACAATGATTTAAGTTTCTGGGAAAGTGTTTGGAAAAAAGTGTAATGTAAACAATCTTTTTTAAGTGACAACCTATCTACTTTTGAAAATTTAACAGTGTAACGCCAGCCACGGGTGGTCATCACTTATAACAAAGTTAAAACAACTTTTTCCCATCAATCCTATGTTATAAGAAATAAGGTTTGTAATTTGTCATACAAGTTGATATGTTAATCTCACAATGAAGAATATGAACTACGAGTACGACAATACTTATAACGGTGCTTTAGTGTGTGGGTGCAGTGAACAATAGTTATTTTTCACCCACGTTTTGGTACACGGTATAGATTGTTATTATGACCAGAATAGTTATTATGCTTTACTATGATTATACAAAGCTAAACTATGTTTAAAAAAGTACATTTAAAAAGTAGTTCGACTTCTAATGTAGAGAGGTCTTTAGATTATTTTAATGAACGTAACCATGCTCAGTAAATGTTATTATTGATGGATATATTAATAATAATAGTAAATAGCATTGCGATAAGCGTATGATGTTCGTCCTTCTCCGTGGCACACTATTGACTCACGAATAAGGTTCAATGTCAAGTAAATTAATGACGAATTGCGTCCGACTATCGTGATTCTTTTTTGTAATAGGCCCTCTGGGTGAAAACGAAGTCATTTTCAAGCTTTTAATTTAAACAAAGAATATTACCGTAATTTTAGGACAAAAAATTATTAAAAATTAATGTTTTTTTTATTACGTGTTTCATTAATTTCATGATTTTTAGCTACAGTAAATCTTTACTTAAAAGTCGTGCGGTTTTAGTCACTCATGTAAATACCACAATACTAGTGCAGTATTTAGTGGCATCATTTGTATGGGGACCTTGCAAATCGTCAACAAAGGAAGCCGCTTGGCACAGGCGTACTTTGTGGTCATCTGAGCTGATTTAGCCCTGTACCCACGTGGTACCACTATGGTGGTAGCCAGAGGTGGGGGGGAGAGGTGCCTTCTACCACCCTGCACTTTTACATCCATATCTCCATAAGTTTAGCAAATAGGTCGTGTTTGGTATCGTTTTCATATAATTCAAGAATGAGGAATTCATTTCTGGAACAACTTTTACACTCGTTCATATAAAAAATAAAAGTTCTGCGCAAAAACAGAAAAATAAGAAAACAAAAATCTTACAAAATCTATGCCTACAAATAAACAACGAGATTGTGCTTTATAAAAAAAATATGATCAAACAGCCCTGTTTATATAAAATATATAAACATCAACTTTTTCATACAAATTATATTTATAAATGTGTCAAAAAAAATATTTTCGCCGCGCGGCGGTATTTGGGCGCAGTATATTTGGATAGGATTTATCACTTATTGTTTAATAATGACACAAATTGGTCGTGTTTGGTATCGTTTCCGTATAATTTAAGGACGGGGAATTCATTTCTACTACAAAATTATTACTCGTTCATAGAAAAAAATTAAGTTCAGTGCAAAAAAGAAAAATAAGAAAAAAACTTACAAAATCTACGTCTACAATTAAACCACGAGATTATGCTTTATAAAAAAATATGTTTAAGCAGCCTTATTTATCTTAAATATATACACATAAAACTTTTCTATAGAAATTATATTTATAAATGTGTCAAAAAATTCAGTTGCGACGCGCGGCGATATTTTGGTGAAGTATTTTTTTATTTGGATTTATCACTTATTGTTTAATTGGCTTTGGTTAAAAAATAAAAGGTATTTTTTTTATATTTTTTTTCTACAGATTAGGCCAATTTAAGAAACTAATTTGAATATTTTAACATTTGGTCCCGCATTTATTTTTTTATAAATATATTTGCCGAGCGGATATGGTCAACCGGCATGACGTCATTAGTGGCATGAAAGTTTAAGAAGGAAAACCTTTGCCATCTACTTATAGAAAAAGAACGGCCAAGTGTCATTACCTGTCATAATGACTTTATGGTTGTTTGTAAACAAATAAGTTATAGTTAATATTTCTTCTATTTTATTCATTTAATCCAGTTGTGACGGTTCTAACCTACCTTCTTAATTTGCCGCAATGATTTTTGAGGTGGTAAAATTATAATAAAAATGCTTACCAGTGGAAACTCAGCTGAAAAACTTTGTAAAAACTGACACGCCCAATTTACCCAAATTGCGAAATGTATTGTATGTATTGTGTCTATTTTGGATGTAGGCTACATGGATAAAATTGTAACGATTGCTTGTGGACTGATAAATTTGCAGGATAACATAATAAACATTGTGAAAATATGTGCATACTTTATTTCTATTTACAAACATTTAATAGTAGGGATTTGGAAAAAATTACGAGATAAGTTCATCGATATTTTTCGGGCGATATTAAATACTCTGATATATCGATAGATGTTTTTACAATAATTTTTCCAAAACATTTTTTTTGTAATTACGTATGGTTTCTAATAGTCGACACTATTTTGTCACTGGAGCATTTTGTTTTTTTCCAACTTTTGAGTCTTAAAAATCATCGTAAAATTGGTCAAATCGAGCCAAAATTTCGCGTAGGGGTTTATTTTGCTATTTTTTATGTTTTACAATACCTTAAAATTAGAATCCATTACTTAGTCATCATCCCATTTCATCCCATTTTTTTCTGAGAAATTACCTATATCGATATTTTTTCACTTCCAACTTCCACCATCCCTAATGCCAAGTTCATTGTCAAAATTGTCTTTGCCCTTTTTTCTTTTTATTTATTATGGCTGGGGGATCTGTATGTGATGACGTCATATGAAGGTCATTTGAAGGTTAAAGCTTTTTATTGAATATTATAAATATGTTTAAAAATATAGACTTATTTTTAAATTTAATTA
Organism: Agriphila geniculea; assembly: GCA_943789525.1. Taxonomy (NCBI): domain Eukaryota; kingdom Metazoa; phylum Arthropoda; class Insecta; order Lepidoptera; family Crambidae; genus Agriphila; species Agriphila geniculea. The sequence continues at coordinate 11,501,273 of OX038882.1, read as the reverse complement.
GTAGACACTGTACCGAAAGCTTATTCCTCGAAATGGTTTTGAGATTTCCAGTCATGTTCAAAAAGTTATCAAAGCCAATTGGTAGTCCAATAATTTTACTTTCAAAGAGAGTTAAAGTTATAATTATTTTATTTACCTAGTTTAGTAATAACAAATTTTACTGGCAGTTTCCGTTGCATTCCGTTGCATCTAATATAGTTCGGTGCACTTTATTTATATTTTTAAACAATTGCACCTTCCTGCGCATTTTTGCTTACACATACACCTTATTTAATCCATGCAAGCTGTGGCTGCTGGTAGAAGGGTGGTCCACATAGGCTTCCATAAGCTATTATTTTTGGCCTGACCCCAATCTGCAGGCCATGGCAGGTTTTGGATTGGTTTTATAAGTTGATCCCAAACATTCCTCCCTGATAAATCGCTCGCAAAATTTGGTTGCACAGGGCGTCTCTGGTTGGTGGAGATTCTCCAGCTGCCTGTCCTTTTTCGTGAATAGCACTTTTCTGCATTGATTAATATCAAGGAGATGCGTTCCAACATTTCCAACAATAACAATCACAAAAGCCAATCACCACGTAACTTACTTGTCATACAAAGCAATAACATTTTTTTCTAATCTTATTGGCAAAGCCTGCTCCACATTTCCTTCTTTAGCGTATTTAAATACTTCCGTTGCAATTGGATAAGCGCTCCAAGCTTCAAAAGTGCTTTTTTCCCTTTACTAGCAAAAGTCGATACGGTATCCACACCCGGAAAAGGAGTGGAACAGTGGCAATACTTCTGCTTTTTCCGGCCCTAAAAGAAAATAAACTGTATTAATTGCTTGAGGAATTGTAGGTTCATATTGGCACGGGTAAAAATCGTCAGTTCGTGCCTTGCCATGCAATTGCAGTGCAGCTTCATTAAGTAACTCAAATAAGTATAGTTTTTCACACTTTAAAGTCTAAAAATAATTCAGCTATAATTATCTTTTAGGATCGGAAAAAGCAGAAGTATTGCCACTGTTCCACGCCTTTTCCGGGTGTGATACCGTATCGTCTTTTGCTGGTAAAGGGGAAAAAGCGCTTTCGAAGCTTGGGGTGCTTATCCAATTGCAACGGAAGGATTTAAATACCCTAAAGAAGGAAATGTGGAACAGGCTTTGCCAATAAGTATTAGAAACAATCGTCATTGCTTTGTATGACAAGTAAGTTACTGGTGATTGACTTTTGTGATTTAAGTTATTGTTGGAAATGTTGGAATGCATCTCCTTGATATTAATCAAGGCAGAAAAGTGCTATTCACGAAAAAGGACAGACAGCTGGAGAATCTCCACTAACCAGTGACGCCCTGTGCAACCAAAATTTTGCGAGCGATTTATCGGGACGGAATGTATGGGGACAACTTTTAAAACCAATCCAAAACCTGCCATGTTCTACAGACTGGGGTTGGGCTAAAAATAATGGCTCATGGGAGCCTATGTGGACCGCCCTATCGCCAGCAGCCACAGCTTGCATGGAGTAAATAAGGTGTAAGTGTAAGCAAAAATTCGCAAGAAGGTGCAATTGTATAAAAATATAAATAAAGTGCACCAAACTATGTGCACAGATGTGGATGCAGCGGAAACTGCCAATAAAATTTGTTAAAAATAGGTAAAAAAAAAATTTATTTTTTTAATTTTATGACAACTCTCTTTTAAAGTAAAATTATGGGACTACCAATACTAATCCTTGTTATTATTAAACAATAAGTGATAAGTCCAAATAAAAAAATACTGCACCAAAATACCGCAGCGCGGCGCTACTGATTTTTATACACATTTATAAATATAATTTCTATAGAAAAGTTTGTGTATATGTTACGGCTAATACCCGAAGTGCGGCTAAACCTAGTTTTAGCCGGCTAGAACTAGGTGTAGCCGATAGCTGTTGGCTAAAACTAGGTGTATTCGATTTGCTCGCGGCTAATACTAGGTGTAGCCGGCTAAAACTAGGTGTAGCATGAGGTATTAAGAAAGTTATTTATGTTGTCTGTTAAAAAAAATTAACCTCGAAATTTAAATTTCTAACCTATATTCGGGACCTAAAGGAGTAAAGCAGATCGGTTCACCTAGTTTTCGCCAACAGCTATCGGCTACACCTAGTTTTGCTCGACTTTGGGTATTAGCTGTAACATATACAGGGTTTTTTGTAAAACACCAACAACCCCGCAGGAGTAGATTACTAACATCATAAACAACAACATTTGTTCTACGACTTTTCCGAAAACAGACAAAAAAAATACGACTTTCCATACAAATGTCCGAACAGCTGATCGAGTTTTGTTAGTAATCTACTCCTGCGAGGTTGTTGGTGTTTTACAAATAACCCTGTATATAAGGTCCTTCTTAAATAGTGCACAAAATTTTAAGGGGTCAGTGTATTCATGCATACAGACAACTTTTACTATGGTACCAACATTGAAATCGCGAAAAAAAATCTGCTGTTCCATAGAACATTAAAACCGAATACATCAAAATGTATGGAACAGCAGATTTTTTTCGCGATTTCAATGTTGGTACCATAGTAAAAGTTGTTTGTATGCATGAGTACATTGACCCCTTAAAATTATGTGCACTATTTAAGAAGGACCTTATATTTAAGATAAATAAGGCTGCTTAAACATATTTTTTTATAAAGCATAATCTCGTGGTTTAATTGTAGACATAGATTTTGTAAGTTTTTTTTTCTTATTTTTCTTTTTTTGCACTGAACTTAATTTTTTTCTATGAACGAGTAAAAATGTTGTTGCAGAGATGAATTTTCCGTCCTTGAATTATACGGAAACGATACCAAACACGACCAATTTGTGTCATTATTAAACAATAAGTGATAAATCCTATCCAAATATACTGCGCCCAAATACCGCCGCGCGGCAAAAATATTTTTTTTGACACATTTATAAATATAATTTGTATGAAAAAGTTGATGTTTATATATTCTATATAAACAGGGCTGTTTAATCATATTTTTTTTTATAAAGCACAATCTCGTGGTTTATTTGTAGGCATAGATTTTGTAAGATTTTTGTTTTCTTATTTTTCTGTTTTTGCGCAGAACTTTTATTTTTTATATGAACGAGTGTAAAAGTTGTTCCAGAAATGAATTCCTCGTCTTTGAATTATATGAAAACGATACCAAACACGATCTATTTGCTAAACTTATGGAGATATGGATGTAAAAGTGCAGCGTGGTAGAAGGCACCTCTTCCCCCCTCCCCTGGCTACCACCATGGTGGTACCACGTGGGTACAGGGCTAAATCAGCTCAGATGACCACAAAGTACGCCTGTGCCAAGCGGCTTCCTTTGTTGACGATTTGCAAGGTTGATGCCACTAAATACTGCACTATACTTACTTACAAAACAGTTTTCGTCTTGAAAAAGAACACGAGATTTACATACACGAGATACACAAATAAAAATGCAGCTTATCAATAATCACTAGTAATATTTTATTATATTCAATTTAATCCCCAATTAACCGATCTTACAGTGGAGGAGGATCCCTTCGAACTTTTTATTTTATAAATTTAAAATATAAATGGCTTTTACTAAGTAAAAAAATAATAACAAATTATGTTTACATAGGGCAACTTTGATTTTGACTTACCGTAACTATCTACAAAGTACAATATAATTACATAATTAGGTAGATATACTAGTAAAGCTATCATAACAAAAAAAATTATCAAATACATATCTAAAATTCATCCGCAGGAATTAATTAACAATAATGGTAAAAAAGGTCGTACCTGTACAATTCTTTAAAAAAGTTAGTTTATTCTCAGAATGCCTAAGATTATAAGCAAATTACTGGTTTCTATTGTGCAAGCGCATATTATGACTAAACCCTCATTTGTCGAATCAGTTAAATGTCAAAGTCACGATGAAACCAATGGTAATAGTAAGCGTAGAAATGAAGACGACTCTCGCTGCGTTTTTGACAATGCTCAAGACATCCGCTTTATGGCTCTGCGCCCACTGGACTGTCGCTTTGACTTCTGCCAGCTTACTCAGTGCACCTTCTTTGCTGCCACATTCTTCGCATGACCTCAGCCATTCTTCGAACTGAAAAGGAGAAAAAAGTTGAATTTGTTTCTTTTTTTTACAAACCTAAAGTAGTCGGCATACATTTTAAAATCGGGTGGGGATTGCGCAGAACGCGTATTTTGGGTATTAGTAGGTATGAACCTCTATACAAAAAAAAGTTGGGAGTTACAAGTCGTGATAAAGTTTGGCCACATGATAGAAACTGATCTGTAGGCTGTTTCTAACTAATATTGAGCTGGGCCAAACTAACCTTACATACAGTTCCATACGGCGGCGGTATGAATAGCGCACTTTTCCCGGCTTCATTCTAAAAACTATAACAATTCAGGTTTAGCTAATAGGTCTAATGTGGTATCATTTTCGGATAAATCAATAACGTAGAATTTATTACTGGTATAAAAAAATGCAATTTATTAAGCAGTTTATGAAAAATTACACAATAACCAACATTTTTAAACTTTTTTATTTTATTTTAGGTATTGGCACTTGTTTCAGTATTTTCAAAACCAATAGACCTAGACTTCTCAAATTAAGCTCAAATTGTTGAAAATTTTATTAACTTTACAGAAATATAAAGAAAAAACCTGAAAAATGTTTCTGAACGAAACGGTAACATTTTTTATTTCGTAAAAAAATTCATATTTTTGACTAGCTGTATGTCCGCAAACAATGGACCTCAACTACTTAAGTTAGGCTCAAATTGTATAAAATATAGTTAGCATAACAAAAGCTTAAAAAAAATTAACCTGAAAAACGCTTCTTTAAAGTAGTTTTTTTGAAAATACTGAAACAAGTGCCAATACCTAAAATAAAAAAATGAAGTTTAAAAATGTTGGTTATTGTGTTATTTTTCAGAAACTGCGTTATAAATTGCATTTTTTATACCAGAAATAAGTTCTACGTTATTGATTTATCTGAAAATGATACCACATTTGACCTATTAGCTAAACCTGAATTGTTTTAGTTTTAAAATGAAGCCGGGAAAAGTGCGCTATTCAACCCGCCGCCGTATGGAACTGTATGTAAGGATAGTTTGGCCCAGCTCAATATTAGTTAGAAACAGCCTACAGATCAGTTTCTATCATGTGGCCAAACTTTATCACGACTTGTAACTCCCAACTTTTTTTTTGTATAGAGGTTCATACCTACTATATGCGTTGCGGTGACGAACGGGGGCGGCGGTAGAGGGGCGTGCGCTATGGGTCGCTCTCAAGTGCACATGAGAACTCCCCACTCCGTCGAAAGAGCGTCAAAATGTTTGCCGGAACCCTATTATTATAATTTTATCATAAAAGTATAAAACTTGAGAATATCTTTTTTTCTTCAGTTTCCGAATTGCATTATTCATTTATGGTTACTGTTACGTACGAGTAATATTTTTCTAAATTATTTCTGATGCTGAACTCAGACAAATTGATTATACAAATCAAATAAAAGAATTCTATACCTACGGATATTTTTACAGCACCCCTATTTCAAACCAAAGACTTGCACATTAGATTCGGTCAGGATAGGTTTTCGTTATATTATAATTTTAAGATAAGAATCCTTTTCATCGGTACGTATGGAAGCCTTTTAGACCTGGCCCCTATTTCACCAAATTGACATTTGTCAGTGACATATGTCGGCAATTTTTACAGTACTTTCCTCATTTTAATACGGGACAATTTGTGTCGTGAAACAGGGGATATTTTTTACAAGTCGACAATTGTCACGCAAACTTGACTCAGCTCCAATCTCAAATCAAGAATTACTGACAAATCTACAAATATGTCGACTTGTAAAAAATATCGCTGTTTCACAACATACTTGTCCCTAATTAAAGTAATGACAATTGTAAAATTAACCGACATATGTCACTGACAAATGTCAATTTGGTGAAATAGGGGCCTGGTGTTGTCATTACCGTTAAAACACAGTATTTTAAATAGGTACCTATGAGTCTTATACTGAGTTTTTCGCTTCGCTTTGTCTCATTGAATTAAATAATGTCCCCACTAGAAAACAAGGTCATTTGCATTACTTTTGCATTCATTAACAATTCATTAATTCGCAACTGTGTAAATTTTAGCGTCCTTGCAGTGACATTACTAGCTCCTTGCTGAATTGTATTTAAATTATCTGACACTGAATGGGAGGCCATGGCAACAAAGTATAATTTTAAAATCTTTGGTATGAACCTATCTTTAACAAAATAAAATCAATGATATTGATAAAGAGATAATTATTCGGTGTTTTATAAAAAATGCAAATTGTATTTTGTACTCCTATTGTGATGATAATTATCCTTATGTAACATTTAACAATAAATTATTATAGAATAATACGTACAGTCTGCAACAATTTTTTTTTTAAACTTTAGTTCTGGGTCGTAGCAGCTTTTTTTAACAAAACTCTCAATTTCTCTCTCAGTTTGAAAGTTGATCAAAAAGTGGCTATGACAAAGTACTAAAGTGTTAAGTGACTTTCGTTGTTGACCGTACTGATATTATAAAGAGTGGATTTTTGAGACGGTACATTAAGGGCTGGTACCTTAACCGTTATAGTTACAAGAAAACGTTCCTAGGAGACCATCCATAACTTTTAAGATATTCTGAACTGCATTCACAGATTTGGAAGAAAATAACGTTAGCAAAAAAAATGCTAAAATACCAAAAAAAAAAAATTTTATGCCAATCGATCTTATTTCGCGTGGGGATCAAAAGACCATGGGACCATTTAAGGTATAAGTACTAGAAACGACAGAAATCGCCAAAAACCTTTTCAAAAAAAATCCATTGTACTCAAATTTCAGTTAGCTTTAAAGAGTATTTTGATCACAGTAAGAAATAGGATCGTTTGGCAAAAAAAAATATTTCGAGTTGATTTATCGTTTTTCAGTACAAAATGTAAAAATAATAATAAATAAAATAAAATAATTTTATTGTGATAGCTGGTGGGTACATTAACAATATCAGTTATGGAGCAACCTTTTAAGTAAATAAATACTTGTGTTAGTTTGCCCCGCTCTTCATAGCTTTGACAAATAAAAATAGTACCTTAGAATTCAGAGTTTTACATATTATTTACTAGTTATATAATTTTGCAAGAATATAAACTATATTACCTAATCATAAAATAAAAAACATACAAAATCAAAATTAACAATGATTATTGAAAATATCCTCATTTCTTTTACGAAATACAAAAGAAATGGTTATATATAAATTAATTTACTGCCCCTGAATAGTGTTGATGTGTGTGTGTGTGTGTGTGTGTGTGTGTGTGTGTGTGTGTGTGTGTGTGTGTGTGTGTGTGTGTGTGTGTGTGTGAGTGTGTGAGTGTGTAGGTGAGTGTATTATTTTATGTGATAATAGTATTTATTCTTGAATTTGTAACAAGGCTTCAACATCGTTGTAGTTTTTAGTCTTAAGCCAGTTGGTGACAACTTTTTTGCATTCGTGGTATGTGAGTGGATATATATTTAAGTGTTTATTAATTATATTATATAAATGTGCTGATTGCCAGGGATACTGATGTTTAGCAAAGCTAGTATTTACATTAACTGTTTTAGCAACCATGTAACTCCTTCTTTTATTATAGCAACTAGGATCGTAAGGCAGAGTCTTGTGCTTCTTAAGTATTACATTTAATATATATAGTTTCCTTACAGTTAGGAGGTCAGTACTAGAATAGAGAAGCTCAGTCGGGAATCTAAAAGGTTTGAAGAACATAACTTTTAAGAGGTATCTTTGAGCTCTTTCCAGGTCAATGAATTTGGTTTTAGTGGCTCCGCCCCAAACTGGTAGGCAATACGTTAGAACTGATTGAGCCAAAGCAATATAAATTTGTCGCAACAGGTTTTTATTTGCAATGTGCCTTAGTGCTTTAAATGTCCAAGATAATTTACGTATCCTATTCATGATCAGTTCAGAGTGTGAATGCCAGGAGAGACGTTGGTCCATCATTATGCCCAGATATTTTGTAGATTCTACTTTACTTATGGGAGCGCAAGAACAGTGAGTTGAGTTTAAGCTTGCACACTTGTGGATTTTGATTTCAAAAGTCTTAGGAGGTTGAGATCGTTTAGTCATAGAGAAGCAAATAAAGTTGGTCTTCAGGGTGTTTAAAGTTAGCAAATTGGAGTCTAGCCAAGTAGCTATTTGAGCCAATCCTATCTCAGTGGATTTATGAACACTGTCCCAAGTTTTACCAGCAAATACAATCGCAGTATCGTCTGCATATGAAAAGACACAACCATTCTCAATTGGTAGCTGTAACAGACTGTTTATGTAGACGAGGAATAGTGTTGGGCCCAAGACGCTCCCTTGGGGGACCCCATATGTTACATCTTCTTCCGAGCTAACAATTTTGCCAATTTTCACTCTTTGTTTCCGATTATTGAGATAGTCTTTAAGTAAGTCAAGTGCTCGATCCCTAATGCCTATGTTCTCAAGCCTGTGTATAAGAATGGGGACAGATACTGTATCAAAAGCTTTTTTTAAATCGAGGAAAACAGCCAAACATTTATCTCCTTTATCTATTTTGTCAATGACGACTGAGGTCAGAGCTAGAACAGCATCCTCAGTCGACATTTCCTTGCGAAATCCAAATTGAGAGGGTGATAAAATTTTGAATTGTGTTAAATATTTAACAAGCCGAATGTTTATAAGTTTTTCAAGAATTTTTGATATAACAGTAAGTACAGAAATTGGTCTGTAATTTGCAGGATCTGATCTGTCTCCACTCTTATACACAGGTGTTATTAAAGCTTGTTTTAAAGCTGCAGGAAAAACTCCCTGCTGAAAACATAAGTTGATCAAGTGTGTAAGTATAGGGACAGTAAGCTCATATGAAGCTTTTAGGAGACTAGTTGGAATATCATCAAATCCTGGTGCGCTATCTGATTTTAGGCTCATTAAAACATCATGAACTTCACAAACATCTGTGTCTAATAAGACAAATGAGCTAAGTTGTCTAGTAGGATTTGTAATAGCTTGATTCGTAGTAGTACACGTAATGTCACCTGCCAAAAGCCTTCCCACGTTAGCAAAATAACTATTTTCTTTATTTATCGAATCAAGGGGAGTGGATTCAGCAGTCAGTAACTCAGTGTTCTGTGATCTTTGAGGTTTACGATTAGTTGCACTATTAATGGTTTTCCACAAGTGTTTGGGATCTTTTTTTGCTTCAGTTAATTGGTCTCTGTTATATTTGCGTTTTAATTTTTTGATTTTTTGATTGAAATGTATGGAAAAAGTTTTTAGCGATTTTTGTCGTTTCTAGTAGTAGGTGGTCAAAAATTAAAAAAACCTTAAATGGTCCCATAGAGTGTTTTGACCCCCACACAAAATAGAATAGATTAGCATAATTTTTTTTTTTTGTATTTTAGCATTTTTTTTGCTAACGGTATTTTTTTTCCATAATCTGTGAATGCAGTTCAGAATATCTTAAAAAGTTATGGATGGTCTCCTAGGAACGTTTTCCTGTAACTATAACGGTTAAGGGACCTACCCTTAATGTACCGTCTCAAAAATCCACCCTGTATGGCCTAAGGTGTGTCTTCCTTCATACGATATCGCTTTCCCTTTCACTTTCATCTGAGGCATGCCTCAAGGCATCCAATAGTACACGTTCTTCTTCTTCTTATCAATGAGGATTAGTGGCCACCTCTGGTGTTAGAGTTTATCAAGCCGCCTGTAAGGCCTGTAAGCTTGGCTTAAAGATGACAACAGCGAGGACCGACGGTTTAAATTATAGCTTAGAGCATTCAACCAAGTTTAAAGTGTCCTCCTAAGCATGGAAGCGCTTAGTTGTAATGCCATTTTAACGGTCACCCATCCGACTCCTGACCGGACCAAACAAAGTTGAAGCGACTCGGTGAAAAACAGACCATATCTTTCTCATTCATTTCGTCCTCTTGATCCAACTCACTAACAAATATCAATAGTTTCATGGTCACCATATTATAAATATAAAACAGTTGTGTTAAAATTATCATCACCGTTGTCAAGGGCATTTAATTTGAAATTCGCGATTGGCAGTAAGCCAACTGTTACAGGCGATAGCTCTCACTTACAATAAATAATCTGAAAAATAAGTGGTTCGAGTCTAATGGCCGTGACCTAAAAATATAGGTATTTCAAATTATGATCGAACTTATAATAGGTACTATAACGTTGATTGAAACATTATTGATTAGTATTGACGTTCGATTTCATTCCAATCCATGTCAATCTTGACCGAATTCAGAATAATTTGTCAAATGCGCTGCCTGCTCATGTGTTTCCAGATAGTTACAACCAGGGTCTCTTAAAGGAAAGAGTGAATAGGTATTTCTCGGGCAAGCATGCTGTAGCTTAGACCTGAAGGTGTACCTTAGACCACATCCTGTTCACCAAGCAAGATGGTGGTCAAATGCCTGCCCAGTTACTATTAAAAAAAATTCGGGCTGCACTCCGGGAGTGCCGGCAGAAGTGAAAACTTGAATGTTAACGTTGTGCATTTTTGATATTTTGGAATGGTTAGGGAATAATTTTGCATGAATTGCCGTCTTACGAATTTACTCTGCATTTGAATTTACGAATACAGAACAGTATTGAACAAAAGTCTTATCCATAGCTTGACAGAAAATCTAGAGTTTTGACATTGAATTAAAAAATTTGCGCGTTGCTGTGGTGACACTAGTGTTTACGTCTTGAAATAACGCGCCACCAAATGGCGGCGAAAATTCACCACGCCCCGTAGAAAAAGAGGGGGATACTTCCGCCGCCGACTGTTTACTCTCCATCCGTCACATCCGTCTTACGAATTTTCTATCAGGGTCACGTGCATCTCACTGACGCGAGTTTAGCACTTTTCCCCATTACAAAAAAGCGTACAACGCCGCTAAAGAAGTTTTCACTTCAAAAATGTCTAATGTAGTTATACTTAACCATTGAATAAGAGTTGACATTCTGAATTTAAGATTTGTTTGTCTGAAACCGATATAAACATCTCCGCGGAATGTAAGAAAGAAAAGACTGCCAGATTGTGTCAAGTTATTGTTTAGCTTTTAAAAATTGTTACTACTACTATTGATATTGGAAACTATTGCAAAAATATAACTACCTACAGGAAAACCACGGAGCCGCAAATCCCAGTAAAGTGATTGTACAGTGAGGTAAATCTCGAGAAAATAATAAAATAAACAAATGACAAATGTATTTCATTGTAATGTCCGAACGAATACCACTATACTGACCTAACTGAAATGAATTTTTCAAATTGACTTCTACTTACTTACTACAAATTCTGGCTGTGATTTCAACGCTGCACAAGAGCGAATAGAAGCCAATAATAGAAATTATGTAATTGAAAGATTACTCATGAACTCTCATTTTTGTAGATGACCAATTCAAATAGAGCACTGGGCCAACGTGTATTATTTACAAAATTATTAATTCGTCGGAAATAGTAGTGTGCTTTGTATAAGCCATAATCAGCCATGAAGTTGTATGCAAACCACGGTGTATTAAAAACTCTTTTGCAAAAGACAGATGTGCAAATTATTGTACTGGATTACTTATATTTCCAAGGAATAATAAATAAAATATGAACCAGCTATCGAAGTGTTTTACTATACTTATATAGACTTATTTATGCTTCTTACTTACAAAAGTGGTTTTGCTTTCAATCGCACTCAGTTTATTTAGGGAGTATTAAGGTCATGACAAGAAATGTGACTTCCTGAAAACGTAATCTAAACATCGTCAAATTCTCGTAGAAGCACAGTCGTAGAAGGTAGAACTTATACCCACCCACTGAAAGAGTGTAAACATTTGACGATCAACAAACGAAAAAGTCCTATGCCCCACTAATTACACCGCCCTCAATGGCCCGGCAAACACTCAACAGAGTATACATTCATTACAAAGCCCTTTGTTTGGCCGTCAATAGGGATTCACTAATGAACACCCATTATATTTGACATTTTAGATTTTTATATCAGGAAAATACTGGTAGCTGCTTAGAAACTGAAATCAGCAACAAGCCAGGTTTAAAAAAAAACAGCCAAGTGTAAGTCGGACTCGCGCACGAAGGGTTCCGTACCAAAAACGGCAAAAAAATACACATTTGTTGTATGGGAGCCCCCCTTTAATATGTATTTTATTCTGTTTTTAGTATTAGCTATGTTTACATTACGCCAGCAGCTCGGCCCAGCAAACATTCCAGTAGAAGTATATTACGTGGTGTGTTTGACGTTCTTTTAAAATCGACGAACATGCCAAGCAATGTACTTCTTCTCGCTACTCGACTCGGTCGTCTACTTGGCGTAATGTAAACATAGCCTTATAGCGGCAACAGAAATACATCATCTGTGAAAATTTCAACTGTCTAGCTATCACGGTTCATGAGATACAGTCTGGTGACAGACAGACAGACAGCGGAGTCTTAGTAATAGGATCCCGTTTTTACCTTTTGGGTACGGAACCCTAAAAAAATAACTGTAGAAAAATTGTATAAGGCTAAGTTCATAATATGAGCGCGCGGTGCCGAGTGTCGTTGCGCGGTAGAAGCATTCACATGATAGCGTATGCACGCGCGTCAGTCTGGCATTGAGAATGGACGTTGAAAAACCGCGTGGCTCAACTGAACGGGTTGATGCATTATATATGTCGTAGGATAATCGTATGAGCCGGATCTTTACAAAAATCCTAGGTCGATTGTAAAAAACCGGATAATTGAAATCTAAGATAAAATTTCGCAATCGTCCGAGCAATTTTTTGGGTTTTTGTAAAAATCCTAGTATGTTTCGGACAATCGTAAACTTGAATGCTGATTGGATAATCTGAGAGACGATTTATAACATCTCCGGTTTGATTGGTCAGAACATATTGCTGATGGGTTTTGGCGTTATTTCGTAATTTTGCCAAATTAAATTCTTCAATTGAAGTTTTAACAACATTAATTCGTTCGAAAGTCCATTCGGGTTTTGCACAACCATTTTGACAAGCGCTCTGTAGAATTTTCTTAGCTCTAATAGAAAAGTTATTTTTCGGATATAACCTATAACTTGTCTGAACTGATCGAGCTTGGTACTTGTATAACATCCAATTTACTCACTTCACTCATCGTACATGAATGTCACTTAATTGATGTCAGCACTCATTTTCTTTAATAATACACTTAAAATTCGAACTAAACACTAGAGAAATATTTGACAAAAATCACAACAATGACAATGGACGCAGCTATGTTACCTTTAGCCAATCAGATCATCCGTCAATTCATAGAGTTGACGTCAGCCAATCAGCGCGCGCAAAAAGATGGTATTTCGTGATTTACCTAAGATACGCTGGATTTTAGTAAATATCCTAAACATTACTCGGATGATTGCAAAAATCTGTCTTTGATTCCAATTGTCCGGTATTTTACAATCATACTAGGATTTTTGTAAAAATCCTATTTGTACAATTATCCTACGACATATAGATCTTGAACTGCGCGGCGCGGTACCGCGTAGTCATAATGAACTTAGCCTAAGAAAGGTTTTACTTACTAATTCAATCTCTGTCTCAGTGCGTAGTACTGATGCTATAGTTGTGTAAACAGTGTCCATGGATTGATATCTAGACAATAAAATGAAATAAAATAAAATGTATTAAATCGTAAATTAAATTGAATTGTTTTTAGGTATAATAATTATAGGTCCTAGCTGTTCTGAAATAAGGTGCAATAGGTGTAGTTTGTAATGCTGCTAGCAATAATAATTTATAATTGATTGAATCAGGCGTCACTTGGCGGATCTCCCAAATCATTGTGAAAAACGAAATATATAATCGATGGCAGCAAAGTAGAGAAAGACATCTACAAAATCGCAATTTAACAGGAGAGTACATTTATTAAAAATAGTGGCCATTTTGAGAGTTATTGAGCAATTAACATGAAATTTTGAACGATGGAACGAACTTACATGGAGGTCCACATTGATACGTTGCTCTTCAGATCTCCAATCACAATGGGTACATGCTTGTAGTTACCCAGCACAGCATTTAACGGCACCGTCAGATCTTGCGACATAATCGGACTGTTTTCCTCTAGCATGGCAACCAAATACCTGGAAAAGATAAAATCATAACTGTAATGGAGTCATTAATTATGCATTACAATAATCTCTACTAAGTTATTTTTTTAACAAAATCTTAATATATAACGCACAGCCCAAACCGCTGGACCTAGAGACTTGAAATTTTGCACACAGATACCTCATACAGTGTAAGCATCCACTAAGGAAGGATTTTTGAAAACTCTATCCCTAAGGGGGTGAAATAAGGGATGAAAGTTTGTATGAAAGTCCCTCAGTTTTGAAGCTAGGATTTTCAAATTTTGTGTGTAGGCCGAAGATCGAAAATTAATACGGGTCTCAGCGTTTTTCAAAATTCTACCCCCGAAGGGGCGAAAAGGGGTATGAAGTTGTGTATAGAAAAATTCTTCTTAGGCGGATCCCCACCAAGCAAGCAGCCTCGTGCGAGGCTCACCACACACGGCAAACGTCTTGCCTCGCGAGGCGGCGCGCTTGGTGGGGACCCGCCTAATCGAGTAAAAACGGCTGGTTGGATCCTGGTTGAAGGTCCCCTAAGGATTTTCTTTAATATCCACGCGGACGAAGTCGCGGGCGGAAGCTAGTCAATATAATAATCTCAACAATGTTCATTTTTTTTGCACAATATCTGTCAACATTTCGTAACATAATTGTAACGTATTTAACTGATTTTGGAAAACTATTTTAAATTATTCCTTACATAATAAGCACACCACATTGATATTTAAGGAAAAAAATTCAATAATAAAATCAATGTTTAATTTTGAAATTTGCTGTTGCTATCTATGGCACGGACACGTGACTTGTTGACATCACATACAAGTAAATATCACAGAGGAAATAATCACTACGTTTTAGTAAATATTGTAATAAATCACTGACCTGCATATATTTACACTGGACAGGCTTATGACAAAATGTTTTTGTGCCTATTCGATTTCCGCCATTTTGGCGCTGTAGGACGTAGCGTGAGCATAGCGTGAGAGACATGCAAGAATCTTATATTGGGGACATGGTACTAAAGTTTGAAGTCTGGAGAGACCATCACGACAACTATTTTCATATTGTATCGTAGGTCAAAATTAGTTCTTTAGACGCACGCTAGTGGCGTTTCAAATAGGCACAAAAACTTAGCTGTCAAATCAAACAGACAGCCAGTCCAGTTAAATAAAATAGAAATACATGTCAGTGTAATAAATAAAATAACCTTAGCCATTTGACAGCCATCAATCTATGGTCTTAGGCCGGGTTTCCACCTACAAAAAGTGTTTCACAGTCTATCAGACAGACAGTAGCTTACAAGTGTTAACTATTAGCAAATGCACTGGCGACAGTTTGTCACATGTTTACAAGCTACTGTGTGACAGGATGTCAATGTAAGTTCTCGCAGAAGTTCTTGCAGGTGTATTCGCGGCCTAAGTCTATGGTCGTGTCAAACGCCTGAAGTCATAGTTATTAAAACCTAGTGATTATTTCCTCTGTGGTTATTTACTCGCGTGTGACGTCAGCAGTCATTTTATGTTGTCGCAACAGAAATAAATAAAAAATATTGCAATTTTCTAAGTGAAACTAATCAATAAATAGACTTAATTTTGTTTATATTTACAGTTGAATATGTTTTTTTATGATATTATCTAAGATGTGGCTGACATACCTAAAATAGGTAAAAGTCTCTTAATAAAAATAGATTTAGATCAAATGTCCTATTGATTCTTTTTCCACGATTTCAGGGTTACTTCCTTACGAAAAGACATAACGATTAGTTATAAATAGTTTTACGTTTTGTGGAAAGAAACAGTGACAGCTTCCTTAAAGTTAAGGTGACCTTAAGGTCTCCTTAACTTATCTGAGGTCTGATTAATCAAAGATTAGCTAAAACGCCTTTTATTTAGCTGTGCTAGAAACTTACTTTCTCAAGCTGTCCTCGTGATCGGTACACCCAAGTATTTCTCCAATGAGGCGAGCCTCGTTTGCCACATTGGTCGTGGTCATCCGGTTCCACAAGAACTCGTATTCTTCTTCTCCACCCTGTTGCAAACCATAGCAGTATGCAACTGGTCGCAAACTCGGTGAAATCCTTTTAATAATAATAATAATGTTTATTTATTTTCACCACAAACAAGCAGAGTACAGTAGTATACAATTACAAGGTATAATATAACTTAACTTGTTTGTGGAGACTGGAGATCTATGAAAAGTATCGAAATACTTGTGTTACGGACCCCCAGGTCTCCACCCTTTAATATTATTCCATAATCATACCCAGTATCACGCATGAGATTAACTTATTATTATTTGAAACTAATACCATAATATATCAATGCAAATATAGGCTGGCTCATCTCAGTTGCTCAAAAGACATTCAGTTTCTTGATAGGATAAGGTCATCAGCCATTCAGTTATAGTTTTTTTTGCATTCATATTTATTAGGGTTCAGTACCAAAATGGTAAAAAAGGAACCCTTATGGTGAGACTCAGTCTGTCTGTCTGTCTGTCTGTCTGTCTGTCTGTCACAGCTGGATATCTCGAGAACTACTAATGGTATCAACTTGAAATTTGGAATAGTTTAAGATGACATTTGCCCAACTATTTTGCAAATAAGAAATAAATAAAAAAATAAATGTTTTTTTACAGCAGGGCCTGAAAAGGGGTCCTAAAAATTTGAAGTGGGGCTACTAGGGCATGTGGGGTATCATATGAAAGAGCGCCGTTTGCACGTTTTTAATCATTTTTTCTTTTTTTTCTAGACCGCATAGTTTTTGACTTAAGATGAAAAATGTAAAAAAAATGACCGTTCCCCCCCCCCCTTATCTCCGAAGTTTGCAAAGAGAAAAATCTGAAATAATTCTATACGATAGCAGTTTATATAAAGATTACAGGAAAAATAAAATGATGTCTCAATATTGCACACTTTTTTAGAAATTATCAAATTTCTAAAAAAGTTTACATTAGTTCCACTATCGGTCAAGAGATGGCGCTGACCTAAAACTGCAATACTAATTTTATTATTCTACTCTGCAGTGTGGTTTAATGGTGCAATTATGATGGTACGGAACCCTCGGTGCGCGAGTCCGACTCGCTCTTGACCGGTTTTTTTTTTTATAACAGAAAAACTTGTGCATGAATGATGTTTTATATGCTTCATTACGGCATACACTGCGATATGAACGTCTGCCAGTAATCGATACACTATTATATTCCACCATTTTATGTTGCTTAATTATCACATTCAATATATATAACTGTCGTACTGTAAGAACCTCGGCATCTTCATATAATTTTACAGTTGGATATAAAATTGGCTTGAATAAACAAATTTTGAGGATCATCCTTTGCGCCCTTTCAATTTTTATAAAACGACTTTTCACTGCCCCACCCCAAACTGTAATACAATATAATATGATCGACTGACATAAAGTTAAGTACACATATTTTAAGGTTTTACCATTTGTTATATGTCTTAGTTGTTTAAATATATATATATATCAATTTTCAGATTTTTTTTAGACAAGCTAGTGATATGTTCTTGAAAAGAAAATGTGTTATCTAAGGTCACACCGAGATATTTGATGCTTTGCACCTGGTCAAGTGCTATACATAGACAGAAACTTAAGGGGGAGATAGAAACAATTATGAGCAAGAGTTACCATAAAAAGTTAGGGAAGTATCGTCAGCGTATGCTATAATTTGACAGTTTTCAATTTCTAAATTGCACAATTCGTTTATATAACAAAGAAACAGGGTAGGTCCTAACACGCTACCCTGTGGCACGCCAAAGTTTATAGGAATATCATCACTAATTACTTCTCCAATTTTTACTCTTTGTGTTCTATTGCCAACATAATCTTTGAACAGAAGTAGAGGTAGACCGCGTATTCCAAGGTGTTCTAGTTTTTCAACAAGTAATGGTAACGAAACTGTATCAAACGCCTTTCTAAGATCCAAAAAGACAGTTAAACATCGCATCCCACTATCCAATTTTTGTGCTATATAATTTGTTAGATCGTGAACAGCATCACTAGTTGACTTTCCCCGTCTATAACATATATATATATGTACAGTTATGCCTTCTATACATCGTGTTTATTTTATATCCCATAACTCTAGGATATTGATGAGACCATGAAATCAGTGGCGTAGCGTTGGGGGGCGGGGGGGGGGGGGAAGGGCTGCCCGCCCCGGGCGCCACTTTTTATGGGGCGGCAAAATTTCACAAAAAATATTAAAAAAAATATATAAGTACTAAACTATCATTGACGATTTTGACCAAATAATCATAGCGTATGGCCCGGAGCGCGCGGCGCGCTTCGCACGCCGCCTCTAGGCTACACTACGATTGATTGTAATGATTTTAACCAAATAATCATCACCGTATGGCGTGGAGCGCGCGGCGCGCTTCGCACGCCGCGACTAAGCTACACTATCGTTGGTGGTAATGATTTTTACCAAACTATCATCACCGTATGACCCTAGAGCACGCGTCTACATAAAAGATTATGCACCGAAAAAAACCTAAAGAGTTATTTTTTAGTAAATAAATAAGGTAGATAATTATTACTTATTAAAAAAAAAAATACTGATTTTCTTGACTTATAATGAAAATAGGGGGCGGCAAAATTCGGGTCCGCCCCGGGCGGCACAAACACACGCTACGCCACTGCTGATGAAATAGAATCGAATAGCATAGGAAATATTATTTAATTTAAACTTTTTTTTACACATAACAATACAAAGTCAATAAAACGAACACTGTAAGTGAAATATGGCAAGGTAGCATTTCCATACCTCGAAATATGAAGTAACTCATCAAGTACCTAAAATCTTAGTAGTAAGGTATAATTTTAATAGGGTAAAAACATATGAAGTAAAGAAATTAAGATTAGGTAATGATAACTCCAAAACTATGCGTTTTTATGGACCACAATATGCTCTAGTATTTTTTTTATTATTTTCACCTATAGATATAACCTCAGAGTTATGATATGAGATATAAAAAAATACAAGAAAAGTAGTAATAATAGATGTTACCTAGCCCCAGTTTCCACAAAGTTCCTGAACAACCCATTAGCATGTTCGATGCAACCTGCGTGTCCAAGTTTACAAGCAAGTTCAAGAACTTGCATACGATTGCGCAGCGTCTCGAAGTCATCAGTTTCCTTCTCTTCGTAACCCAAGTAATTGACTATGTTCTCCAATAAGCTCAGAATATACCGCTAGAATAAAACATTTTTTTTATAAATAATATTAATAATGTATTATAGGTAATTCAATGTCAATGTGAGATACTAACATAAGTAGTATTAGTGGCTCTTTGAGCCGTAGAAGTACTTGTTGTATGGTCTGTGGCTGTAGACCTCTCGTTTAAAAGTAACTCAACAAACAACACAGTGGCGTAGCGTGGGGGGGGCGGGGGGGGCGGTCCGCCCCGGGCGGCACTTTTTGGGGGGCGGCAAAATTTCACGAAAAAAAAATATAAAATAAAAACCGGCCAAGTGCGTGTCGGGCCACGCGCAGTAGGGTTCCGTAGTTACATTATACCATAGCATATTTTAATACCGCTATCATTTTTCACCTGAAAAAGAAACTTTGTTTTTCACAGTGTTTGTATGAACGACAAAGTTATATTTGCGGTTTTAGAAAATGTACTATCTTTCGAAAACTTTTTACTGTATCTCGTTCAAACCAATTTTCGTTGAAAGTGTTTACTAAGATCTATAGCATATATTTTTTTTAGATTTTTCACTCTCTTACTTTAAAAGTTAAAGGGGGGGGACAAACATTTTACCACTTTGGCAGTATATATCTTTCAAACGGATGGCTTTGTGAAAAAATTGTCTTAGGAAACTCAATGTTATTTTTAAAGACCTGTCTATAGACACCCCGCAAGTATTGGTTTGATGAAAAAAAATATTTTCTGTTTGAGTTCCATGTTTGGGGAGACCCCCTTAATCTTTTATTTTTTTTTATTTTTGTGAAGAAATCGTAAAGCGGTTCACAGAATACATCTACCTACCAAGTTTCAACTATGTATTCTTAATACTTTCGGAATAAAGTGACTGTGACATACGGACGGACAGACAGACAGACAGACAGACGGACAGACAGACATGACGAATCTATAAGGGTTCCGTTTTTTGCCATTTTGGCTACGGAACCCTAAAAAGAAAATAAGTACTACACTCTCATTGATTGTAACGATTTTGACCAAACCATCATCACAGTACAACCCGGAGCGCGCGGCGCGCTTCGCACGCCGCGACTGGACTACGATATGGTTGATTGTAATTATTTTACCCAAATCATCATCACCGTATGGCCGGGAGCGCGCGGCGCGCTACGCACGCCGCGACTAGCCTTACACTATCATTGATTGTAATAATTTTGACCAAACCATCATCACCGTATGGCCCGGAGCGCGCGGCTACATAAAAGATTATGCACCGAAAAAAACCCGAAGAGTTAATTTTTAGTAAATACATAAGGTAGGTAAAGAATATTTTTTTAAGAAATTACTTATTTTCTTGACTTATAACGAAAATAGGGGGGCGGCGAAATTCGGGTCCGCCCCGGGCGGCACAAACACACGCTACGCCACAGAAACAACACGAATAGATATTAGTTTTTTCAACTAATAAGTATCTATACTGTAAATAATATAGTATACGCAGTCCTAGTATAGGTTCTGTCACAAAGTCACAACCACTGACATGAAAAAAATTTTTTTTAGTTAACTGGATTGGCTGTCTGTATGATTTGACAGCTAAGTTTTTGTGCCTATTTGAAACGCCACTAGCGTGCGTCGAAAGAACTAATTTTGACGTACAATATGAAAATAGTTGCCGTGATGGTCTCTCCAGACTTCAAACTTTAGTACCACGTACGCACGCTATGCTCACGCTATGTCCTACAGCGCCAAAATGGCGGAAATCAAATAGGCACAAAAACAGTTTGACATAAGGCTGTCCAGTGTAAATATATGCAGGTCAGTGGTCACAACCTTATTAATTTTTTAATTTTGAATATTGGCTAGAAATATTTTGATTGATGAAATTTTGAGTCTTCTAAAAATAAAAAAATCACAGATCTCATACACCACGTGACCTTCAAATGGCATTGGAAATTATCTTCAGTAATAAAAAAGAAAACGAAGTTTTAAGAAGGAATATTAATATATAATATTTTTCAAAAAACCCCATCCTGACGCGTGCGCCGAGACGCTCAAACCTAAAGTTTAAAGTCATCTTCTGTCCTAAAATATTTTTTTTTCGAAGTTCGAAAAGCATTCCGAGATTTAACCTTTCTCCATAAGTACATACATGTAGATTTTATGAAAAAATAAAATAAAAAAGAGTAGATGTTGGGTACATAAGGTACTCCTAAATTAATGACCCTTTTAAAACTATTTTTTTAAGTTTAGAAGAGAAATATATGGTTAATTCATTTTTTTGTACATTGTAGACCTCGTCAATACAAATATTTTGACACCACATTTTACTCCGACAGACGCACATTTTGACATAATTATTATAGTTCATCCACGTACCTTTCATATCTGCGAAACTACAGGCAAATTTCACTACAGGCAAATTTCACAATTTTATAAATCGGGGCACTATACTCGATCATGAAAACAAAAAGTAGATCCTACTAATATTATAAATGTGAAAGTTTGTGGGTTTGAATGTTTGGATGTTTGTTCATCAATCACGCGAAAACTACTGAACAGATTTGGTTGAAATTTGGCACACACATAGTAGATAGCCTAGATTAAAACATAGAATACTTTTTATCCCGATATTTCCGCAGGAACGGGAACCACGCGAGTGAAACCGCGGGCGGTCGCTAGTCTTAAATAATTATGTTCATAAATTTGCTGTAATTTCAAAGTATTGTACTAATTCAGTAAAATATTGATGTCTATAACAATAGAATATTATTTACGATTTCTTTTTTTCATTTGAAAAACATAAAACTCCGTCTCATTTCAATAGACGAGCAGCTGAACTAGATACTAGTATAAACTATTTATTGTTGATGTTCATTTTTAATGTCCTTCGTTCTCTGACGTCCATTATACAAGTTGTATTAATGGACGTCAGTGCCTTCGATATTTTCGAGAAGCGCGAAATCTTTTTTTTTTGCCCCGTTGTCTCATCTCTCTCGGACATCTACAATTTTTGCGGAAGTATTTTTTTCTTAAAATATGCTGTAAATAAACCTTATGTAAAAACAGACTTACTTAAATAGACTTGTGTCTGTATTGAAATTATTCTGAACTTCAAAACAATAAGTAAGATCTAGCACGTAATTAAATACATCTACACTCGGTTTTAAAAAAACTGGGTCTGTGGGACTAGTGGAAAAGACAGAAACTTAGGGTTAGTTTATCCTGCTTATGCCACTGTATTAATAAATTCCTGTTCGAACTCAATGGCAGTTGTGCGGAATCCATATTGTGTAGAATCTCGAATAGGTAGAAAAGAGATTGTCAAGAACATCGATTAATTCAAATGAAAAATGAAGACTGTAGCTTCAACACGGCTTAGCTGCTAGACTCTAGCAGAGCGCTTTGTTACAGACGACAGACGGACGGACAGATAGACGGATACATGAGCGACAGTAAATAGGGCTCCATTTGGGCTTACGGAATTGCGTACGGAACACTAAATATTGATGATCCAATGATCTAGTCTAAAAAATTACCTCAATATCAGGCAAAGCATCAGTGCCCATGTAAATATTCCTTAGTTTATTTAAGCCTTTTATGGCAGCGTACCACACAGTATACTCAGTTTCTTCACTCATGAAATCTAAGACGTCACTGAGTAGACCAAAGTTGACTTCATCAGCGTAGAAGAACGCAAATAGATCATTAACAATCTGTAAACAAAATGACAAAAATAAAAAAAATAAAGTGTGAACAAAACTCTTTTTGATGGTATCAACTTGAAATTTGGAATAGTTAAAGATGACGTTTGCCCAACTCTTTTGCAAATAAGAAAGAAAGAAAAAAATAAATATCATTTTTACAACAGGGACTCAAAAGGGGTCCTTAAAATTTTGAAGTGGGGCTACTAAGGCATGTGGGCTATCATTTGAAAGAGCGCTGTTTGCTCATGTTATATCATTTTTTTCTTTATTGTAGGCCGTATAGTTTTGGACTTATGATGAAAAATGTAAAAAAATACCATTCCCCCTTATCTTCGAAGTTTGCAAAGAGAAAAATCTGAAATAATTCTAATGTGATAGTAGTTTATGTAAAGATTGCAGAAAAAATAAATCAATGTCTCAATATTAGTTCCACTACTGGTCAACAGATTACGCTGACCTAAGAAAAAATACATTAGTTCCACTACTGGTCAAGAGATGGCGCTGACCTAAGAAAAATATATTAGTTCCACTATCAGTCAAGAGATGGCGCTGACCCAAAACTGCAGTAATAATTTTATTATTCTACTCTACAGTGCTACTATTTATTATGATGGTACGGAAACCCTCGGTGTGCGAGTCCGACTCGCTCTTGACCGGTTTTTTTAGTTTCAGTAAGTAGTTGTTTTTACTCTTACCTTCGCACGATTGAGATGGTGGATTTCTGTACGATCACTTCCTTTTAAAGCGCTTGCGATGATCTGATACGCATGTTCATCGTATTTTACTCTATAAAATCCTAAAATAAAAATATCAATCAGATTCGTCACAAAATACAATACCTATACAACAGTGGCGAGGGGTGAAATTATGGCGAAGGTAAGCCGCTCTACAAAAATGATGAAAAATGTTGTGATCTGCATAGTGGATCAGTGGGGTGGGATTTCCAAAAGGTAAGCCGATGGGAATTGGCTTGTATGGCCCCTTCGCCACTGCTATACAACCAAAAGGAAATGTTGTTTGTAAGGTTGCATATCGACGCTTAAGAACCAAGACCATCTATCTACAAAAAGTCGACTTCACAGGAGACGAAAAAAAGTTTTCTTTCTTCTTCAAACAATTTCATTATAATTATATCTAAACATTTACAGGATTGGCATGAAAAAAAACATTGAAATAAGGTGTTTACATGTATTTCAAGAGAGCTTCATTAGTTTTAAAATTACTGTAGATAGCTGGTATTAGTTAAAATTAGTTACTTAGGTGGTATTGGTATTTTCTAATAACTCCTTATTTAATGCGAATTTGAGGTAACTGATTAAAGGAAGCGATGCGTAAGTTATCCATAAAAAGAACTGCATTAAAAAGTAAAAAACGCCAAATGTGTAGATAGATGGTCTTGGTTCTTAAGCGTCGATATTTAGAGCAACGCGGCTTCCGTCCGCGGCTTTCGGTACGGAAGCCGCGCGTTGGTCTAAGGTTGCATATCAGCAATCTGCGTTTTTTGGATTATAAACAATTTGGTTTTATTAACTTATTCATATTTACCGAAAAAATATAAATATTATCATTAAAAAACACATTTTCCTTACCCGTCTCTTGCACGTTTAAAATAATCCAACTATGATTTTGAGAAATATTGGTGACGTTGAAGGAATGAGTTTTCTCTTCCATTATAAATAACGGTTTGGTATTAGCGAAGTTCGGAGACACGCCTGTGGTGTAAGTTATCGGTATTTTGTATGTTTCGTTTGAAGAATGAGATTCATTAATATAAAACCGTCTCTACAAAACAAAAATATATTAAAACGGAATCACTTAATAAGTAGTAGGTAGTTTTTTGGAATTCTTTTGGTAAATAAATTCAAACCAATTCCATTCCATTCGATGCATTTCATTTTTTACCTCATCAGAGAGTCATTTACCTGGCTTAGAGTAACTGCATTGTTTTCATAATCCACTGTAACATCTAATACAGGATGACCAGCCTGCGATATCCAAGAACCCATGACCGAAGCCACCGTGGCTCCAGGATACGCTGTCAGAGCATTGGTGTTACTAACACCTTCTTGCAAACCGGCGTAAAGATAATCTGGATAGCCTGAACTGAATTGACTGAAAACGTATAATAATATAGCTTTATTAAAAATTACTTCTCAATTATGGCATGTTCTCATAATCCATTGGGACTGGGACATCTAATACACGGTGACCAGCTTTCGATATCCAAGAACCCACCATACGGTGGCTTGGCAGTTTATTATGGGGCCATCCTGGCAACTTATCATAGGGCTACTCCCATGATAAGCTGCCAGAGTATTAGTGTTACTAATACCTTCTTGCAAACCTGCGTAAAGCCAGTATTGTATTGACTGAAAACGTCATAGCTTTATTTTAAAAACATATAAATTGGATCCATAGCAATTTCGACGCTGGTTTCTTTGTATGCATTTAGGTATAATGTTTGGATATCTGAAGATCAAATTATAATAATGTTAAATAAAAGCTCAAATACAAGATCACAAAACAAAAAAGGTTCAGAAAAATCTTACTTGTTAGTTAAATAAATATTCAACCCTAATATGAAAGCATCGTCGCCCAAGAGATGGTGTATCATTCTGATGACTGAACCAGCTTTCTGATAAGTGACAGTTCCGAAATGACCACTGATTTCAGCAGGTGAAAACACATCATTGTTTGTGATTGCAGGTGATGAAGGTGAATCGTCGGCGTCGTAAGCAGCGTATACTGAACCAATTACTAGCTGGTTCCCTGAACCTACATCTGGTTCAATCTAAAAGGTACATTTAAAATGTTTTATTATCAATCAAATAAAAAATAGATGATGTATGATTTGCAGGGCTACATTTAAATTTTTCTCAATTAAATTATGGATCATTTTACCTACTTTACAAAACATTTAATTTTTCATTAACACATTCATTATCACAAAACTATAGGACCTCTGCGAAAAAAGGGTGGTAATCGAACGATGATGTTTGTCTTAATTTTGAACTTTACTTCTGAGATTCTGATGTCACGAAACAAAACAAACGTTGTCTCACAATCCTGATGCGATTTTTTCCATTGATTTTTTTTTGTTATAAATAATCATTCAAAAATTTACAAACAGTGGGATTCAACAACAGATCTCGACGAAGTGATGCACTTTACTGGCGTAATGGTGGCGCGACCAGTACGGCGACGCGTTTTTAGCTTTGGATTGGTTGGATCTTTGTGTTCATTGAGTAAATTTTGAGATCATACGATTTTAACTGCCATTTTACGGTGATTGGCCTCACAAGGCGCATGGCCTTCTATGGTCCACCCACCTAACAAAAACCCATACTTACCAAAGAGGTAATGTAATCTTGGAAGTAATTCGCGAAACCTTCATTCAGCCACGTGTTACTCCACCAGTGGCATGTGACAAGGTTCCCGAACCACATGTGCGTTGTCTCATGAGCTACAATCTGTGCAACCCTGTATTTATAGTAGGGCGTGGAATCTTCAGGAACGAAGAGAAGTAGAGCTTCTCTGCAAGTGAAATAAAGTTAATAAATATTGAACAACTGCACTCATTTTTACTCTGATTGATGAAATTAGTAACATAATTAAATATTTATGGGATGTATTTGGCATCAGTATAAACTTTGTTTGAAGTTTAAAAGAGTGTCCTTGGAACAACAAAAGCAAATACATAATTGAGGTGACATTTTTTTTCTAATCTTACCTGTAGGTGACCAATCCCCAGTTTTCCATAGCACCCGCTCTAAAATTAATTAGAGCAATGTGATCTAACTTCATATTTGGGTTGGTGGTGTAGTAATCGATGCCAAAATAATTGCCTAGTGCTTCAACCACCCTCAACCCAAAGTCGAAGGCATATTCGCTCTGGTTGACAGCTTGTGGTCTCGTGAAGACACCAAATTCCTTTTCGCCACTTATGTTGTACTGCGCTGCTTCAAATTCTGATACTAGGAATGCAACTAAATAAGTCGGCATTCGTGGAGTTGGAAAGAATACTTCTCTGGTGTAGCCATTTGTTCTGTAATTGAAGATGATACCGAATCAATACTTTATAAATATATTGATGACTACATGACTATTTTAAGTTCATGATAAATCCTGCAAGATTTTTAGGACAATACTTATTTTGTAAAAAATGGCTTGGACCGTTCAGAGGTACCTAAGTATGTATACCATACTCGAAGTAGAGTATATCATACTCACAAGTTCGTAGACCCTTGCATCTTGGTATTCGCCAAAGTCGGCTTATAACTCTCAGGGCGGTCGATTGTCAAGGCGAAGGTGGCTTTCAGTTCTGGCTCGTCGAAACACGGGAATACCTTCCTTGCATGCGTAGGCTCCATTTGAGTTGCTCCGAGCCATCTAGGAATTAGGGATATAATGTCAAAGGAATAAGTACCTATCATCTAGTTCCGAGCAAATATAATAAGAACCTTACTGAAGAACACCACCCGAAATAATGTTGTAAAAATAAAATTGCAATATTACTGGAAATTAAATCATTACTTCAGAGTTAACGCTTCCAAACTAGGTTGTTTAAATTTAACACATTATTATTAATATTGTCATTTATTATTATTGTGGAATTTTCAACTAAAATTAAGTACCCATTAAAGTTTGACTGATAAGAAATTCTGCCATTCACGTCACTTCTATCAATGCACAGAATTGAGCTGTAAAGATAAAAATAACGATAACTCGTGCTATGAACATCAAGGCAAACAATATAATATTTTATTGCTCTTTTTGCTTTGTTAGAAGATACTCAAACTACCTAGATTAATCAAATACACAATTCTCTATAATAGCTACTCAGAAAAGATAACGCTCTGTTTGATTTACTTGCCGTTTACTATAAACGGACACTCAACTTAAGCTAAGTAAACACTTATCTCATAAAGCACGTAATAGGACTTGATAATAATTAACTGTTATAATATCTGAGAATTTAGCAATTGTGTGCTATTATTTACTTGAGTTGATTTTATTCACCTGTGTGTGACGCTCCATTAGTCACCTATCAAGTCACTTGTAAATTGAATCGAACGTGATACATCAGTGACAATAGCGCTGTAGTCTATAATATAGTCGATGGCGGAACTTAGGCAACAATTTGCAATAACGCTTAGTTCCAGTTTCGGCCACTGGATCAGATAAGTTTGTTCAGTCACTTGCGGCTTAGGCCGAAATGCCATTTACTCAGTCGATTTTTGCCGTGCGGCAAAAGTCGTGTGGCGTTAGTCACTCGTGTAAATACTACATACATTATAACCTAGTTAAAAATTTGTTTTTGTTTAATTGGTAAAACTAATAATAATTCACCATTTCATTCTGGACTATCAACTTTTTCTTTTAATTTCCCCAAATAAACATGTCAAACTACAGAAATATCTATAGTTAGGTATATCTAATAAGAAAGAAACAAGCTAACTTTCAAAATGTCATGAAAACTGTATCAAGGTTCTGGATATTTCGCAACTTTATCTCCAATCTTTAGCTTAGGTAACAGAAGTGCTTGTTAAAATTACTCAGGATCGAAGATTACTTATCGATGGATATCCATTAGATATAGACATATATCTATCTTCAATAATATTCTACAATGCTTTAAACTTCTCCAGTTAGAAGCATCTAGTCAGAAAACATAAGAATTCTCCTTTTCTTCGTACATCGATTTATCTACAATAAAGTAATTGAACAGTGAAAAAGAAGAAAACCTAGAGTAACAAAAATACATTTATCGGCAATCTCAAATCTAGTACTCAAGCAGTACCTTCTCTTTCTTTAAGATTGAACCCTATTCATATAAGCAATAAACAATTGCAAAACATACTAACACATTTCAATATATTCATTTATTTCAACCAACTTTGGATCATAAATATAATAATACATACCTACAGTTTCTAAAGTAAATCAAACATTTATGATTGACATAACTTGCGACAGATTGATCTATTTGTAAGTTTTTAAGTTAGCCTTAGCGTTCAGAAATAAAAAGATAGTTACTTGGGAACGGCAAAGAAATATTTATTTAATTATTTTAAATTATAAATCATAAATGATGCTACAAAGTACTTACTTCTTGACGCCATTTTCAAGATAATAATTCCTGTAGAATCCATTGAGGTCATCTCTTATTGGTCCCGTATAAACAATATTGAGGACATATTCTACTCCAACTTGAAGTTCACTCAATAAGTTGATATGGGTAAAAGTATAAAATGTGTCGAATTCAAGTGGGTTAGAATCGTTTAGTGCAATTTGGTTTGATGAACTAGCTACTGATATATTTCCAGATGTAAATGTCAGATTTTCAGAATGTAATTTTATTTGATTAGTTACTACGTCAGTTGTGAAAATAATTGATACTTCTCCATCGAAAGTAAAAGCTTTCTCATCATTTGTATCAAAATAAGGTGTTATTGAAATCGAATAAGCAGATGGTTTTATCGGTGTGTTTAGCCGGTAGTTCGGATCACTGTTCACATTTTGTATAATAAGACAGGCAGCCAATATTATGAATTGATACATGACTGCAAAGAGTAAAATACAAATTATAAATATTTTATAACAAATGAACTTCCGGTAGTTTTATTACTTATTTTATTGCAAAATCTATGAAACACTTAAAGGAGATGTCTCAGCGTTGCCCCAGTTTCATTTTATTTAATTACTTTCATAGTTAAAAAATGCTAAATGGGTGAATCAACTTTTTATTGTTTTGTAGCATTTCTTAAAATATCTACGTGAACCATTTTTATTTGAAGTTAATCTATAGTTGCAAATACTCTCAGGTAATTATCTTATAAGAAAACTTAAAAGACATGAAAATTTTTACGTGATTTTAAAGAAAAACATTGGTGACCCAGGAGACAACTCCTATTTTCATATAAAAGCTGGGGCAACATTGTCCCCTGGGTCACCCATGTTTTTCTTTAAACTATTGATTATTTTTGTACAAAAATAAGTATGTTTTATTGGCTATGAATCTAAATATCGTAAAATAGAGATTTTTCACAAAAGAGTAATCTAGTTTTGTTTTAATTTTTAAAAATAAAAAATTGGTCGATTTTTTCCTTACAAAAAAAAAGTTGATTCACCCAATTACATTTTATTTAGGTATAGTATAGTATCAAGAATTGTTTTATATTTAGAAAAACAATTACAAAAACATTAAGTTGTTTTCTGAAGTATTTTGTGAAACAAATGTAAGTAAATAGTACTATCATGATAAAAAAGCGTTTTAACTTAAAAATCCCACTTTTTGATGCAGAAAATAATTATTAATCTGATTATAGAGTAAAATACCTACTCTGACATACTATTTTGATAAAGACGCGATAGACTTTCATTTTTTGAGAATGGTGAGGCAAATGACATAGGCGCGTTGGGACATGTCCTTTTTGAAACATTTATGAAAAGCTTAAACAAATTACTTTGAGTATTTTGAAGATTATATAAAACTATTTGATCTAACACTTACCTCTTGTCCTCACTATTTAAAATGATACTTTAGACTGAAACTCTAGACATGACTGAAAATAAGTAGTTGAATAACAAAATAGATAACTATCATCTCAAGAATTACGTTATCAGTACTTCGGTACCGTACTTCTAAGATAACTTTGTAAGAGTGTGGTGAAGGTAAAGTAGGTACATCAGTGAAAATTTAGTTTTCATTTAAACTAACAAAGAACTCTTAGCTAAAAACACAATTAAATAGACAATTGGTATTTTTAAATTTCTTTTATTTGAATATTTTTAATCAAATGTGTCAAACCATATCGAAACAAAATATTCAACAGCTGATTGATCAACGTCGGCCGACATTATTAAATCTGTTATTTTCTTTTCGTGAATCAAAAAGATCGTACAAATCGTAAATACAAAAACCTAAGATGGTTAAGAACTTAGAGTAAGACGCGCTTCTGTACCAAGCCGCGATGCTCTAAGAGCCGCGATGCTCTAAGAGCCGCGATGCTCTAAGAGCCGCGATGCTCTAAGGTTAAGAATGATAAATTATTAACCTCCTTTGACTTTCATTGTACTATTCGATCGACTAAGATTTATCTCAAAGAAACCGAGATGATTATCATACAAATTGAAGTCGGTGCCAAAAGATAGTAAATAGATAGATAAAAAACTTTATTCGCTAAAACACACACATTCATTCAAATAACATTACACACATTAAATTAATGACTTATAATAAGAAAAAGACAAACTTTGACATTAACCCACTTACTAATAAAGATTGAATAGCAGATGTTTAGTTACACAATAGTTACTCTCTGTCAAGAGAGCTAAGTAAAAGAGATAATCAGAAGAAGGCATGCATGTGTGTGCAACAGCAAAAATTGTAATTAAATAGGATAACAAACCCAAAACTTTAGTCGATCTAAAGATTTTTTTTAGTGCATCTTTTCTTGCTCTAATATAAAAGTACATATTTATATAATTAACTCTTCCGATTCCCCTAATTTTTCTAACATTAATAATCCTATTTTGAAAATCCATAACAGACTTATTTAGCAAAACAATTATAAAAACTATAACTTTAAAATTCATAACTTGAAAAGGCATAACTACAAAAATCAATTTCAACACATTTGCGAGGAAAAAACAAAGTAATTTACCACACAGCAACAAATACGACAAAAACAAAATGATAATCATGATGACAAAAGGCGCGCAGGTTTTTTTTTTGTTTTTTTTATGCTTTTTGTATGCTCACTAACAAAGGGGTTAGGTACTTCAAAATTATAAATTTAAGTGATAAAATGCTAATATTTTAATATTTTTTAATAAAATATTGTAAATAAGAAATAATTTGATAATAATAATTATTTGTTTGACTTAATTAAGGACCTACACATTTATTTATTCCAAAAATGCAAATGAATTTTCAGCGGCATAAAACCTCTTTGTTGTTACTAAAAAAATAACTGTATTACCCGGTTAAATAGAAAATGCTCTGTTTACTCGCATAGAACTTGCAGTAAGGTACCTATTTAACTTTGTAGGGATAATTCTATAACCAACTAGTGTTTTATATATTATTGCACGCGTTTGTTATAGTTCGGTTTATGGCCCTAAAAGCGATGTATTAGGGCTCACTTTACGAGCAAGTGTGTTGAAAAATCAATTATATTAAAATACATAGTTTTACGTTAAAAGATTTTAGTTTAATAGATATGAGTGACTCGGTAGCTTGGTTGGAAGAGCATCGGACTGGACTCCATCACTAGATTATTCAAGTAAGATATTACGATACTTAGATATTCCATACTAAAATATAAACCTATGCAAATTTAGCTCGCTTACAAGCTGCACAGCCTTACAGCAATGCGGGCTTCCGTTCGGCTACACCCTTTGTCTGCCCCCTTCGGGACGAAGCCGCGTTGCTCTGAGTGCACAGCAAATATTACTTACTGTACAGCACAGCAAATAATGCCATTTTGAATAACTGTTATGAGTTTTCACATTATTTATATTAAGGGTTTTAACTTTTATGAGTATTAACATTATATATTTTAATTTTATGTTTTTTAATCGTTGGACATACTTACATAATCTATAATAAAGATATTATTTTTAAACCACACTATTTAAAATTATGGATTTTAATGATTATATGATAAAAATTTTAGGGGTTTTCATTATAGTCATTTTCAATTATGAATTCTAATATAGACCCTTATCTCCTATGTATTAATACTAATCCACTATATAAACAAAAATATGCGTCACTAAAAATATTTACTTAAAATGAGTTTGCGAATGAGCAGGCACCACCAAAAGGCACAAATATTATAAAGAAGTTTGGCCCAAATCCCAAAATCCTAACTTTACGATACTTTACGTTAGAAGCTTGAAGTGTGTCTTTGCTTGAGTTCCTTCGTTACGCCTGATGACTAAGAACGGCCATGTTTATTAATCCCTATTAATTGCTCAAGCATAGCTTTGGTACTATTATGGCAAACATTTTGGCATATGTGCGATAAGGATTTTAATAATTCTCGATAATTCTTAAAAGTTTGTATAAAAAGAAAAAACATTTGAACATAGATAAATATGCTTATAGGTGGTTTAGTTACCCAGAAGATTTTGCGACATTTGGGCTTTTTTCTTCTACCATGGAAATCAAGTCCCTGGAAATAAAAAGTCATAATGTAATGTAACCAACAAATGCAATATTTCAAACTAACTTGATCAACTCATGAGCCTGACTTGTAAATTGAATTTTGAAGCCCAAGTTGACGCAGGTGTGCTAAATGATCCGTTTATTGTTCATTTGTCATAAATGAGCATAATCTTAAGAAAATACTTTTTTTCCAAATTGTTGTACTAAACTTGCCGAGGTGTTCCATTCTTACTCTTTGTAATAAATGGCTTTCAATAACTTAACAGTAAATTGCTCTCAAATAGGATAGCTGATGAAGCCGCGGGTATAAGCTAAGCTAATTTTAAAGAAGCGCAGTGTGAGCGCGCGTTACTTCTTTAAGGTATTGTTAACGCCCACTGACCCTAAAAAAAGATTTTTTTTATCTTAGTCATTTGTATGAAAATGTGTGATAGAGAAGACGCTATACTCCTTTTCGTGAACAGACGATAACTTTCTCAAGCTATCCTCGTGATTGGTACAATATTCAAAAGTTGCTTCAATGAGACGAGCCTCGTTCACCTCATTGGTTATGGTCATCCTCTTCCGCAGAAATGCATACTCTTCTTCTCCACCATTTTCTAAACCATGGCATATGGCAACCGTTCGCAAACTCAGAAAATCCTTACACACAACTATTTTAGTTAAGAAAAAGAATCATTTCTACATCGTTGAAATTCAAAAACACATTTAAAAGATAATATTAAGTAATCGGAAAAGTTCGCGGCTTTTTTGTACTAAAAATAATAACGATACCACAGCAAGGAACATCTTTATCATCAAAATTACTAGACCTGAAGCTGCTAAATAGGGTCTGAAACTTAATCGAAAAAAAAATCTAAACATATCTAAAAAATATATTCAAAATATGAAAAAGCAAGATAATTATCAATTTGTTTCAATTTTATCGTTATTACCACAAAAGTCAGCTGTCAAACAATATATTGCATTTAGTATTGCCCGAAATATAACACCCAAAATTCATGCTTCAAAAAGGCCGCGAACTTTTCCGACTATATACCTACGATTATACGTGTTTAGTTAGATAAACTAAATTTTCATAAAATCTCAATATCCTATCATTTAATTACTAACATAAACTACTAAAGTGTAAGAATAAAAAATATTGAAAATTTAGTTTGTCTAATCGTCTCTATCTCTGTAAATATTTCATTTAAAGAATGAAAGGTTACCAGGGGCCGTACCGGCTAACGAATCGAGCTTCGAAAAGTCTGCCGGGTTTCAAATTAAAACAGATAAATCGAGCCCCAATTGGGCGAAAATGGCGAACCCCATTTCATGATGTCACACGAACATCGTTATCTTCCAAATTACGTCAACAGAAAGTACAAGACGAAATTCCTTACTTTGATTTTTCAGTTCTAGGTTGAAACCGATTCAGATTTTTCGATAATCGATTCGTTAGCCGGTACGGCCCCTGCCCCCTCTTTCCATAAACATTTCACCAAGAATCTTATATTCATATTCTTCATTTCACTTATTCGATGAAACCTGCATGTCCAAAATTACAAACGAATTTTAAAAATTCCGTGCGATTGGGCAGCGACTCGAAGTCATCAGTTTCCTTCCTTCCCCAAAATAAGCTCAAAATAAACTGCCATAATAAAAAAGAAATATGGAAACCTTAATACTTTCTTTAACTTTAAAAAAGAGGTTGTTGAAAACTTGAAAAGTATAACCGCTTTTCTTTCAAACTTAATGTTGAAAATGATGGTTGAACTTGCAACAAATGTAATACAGTCCCCCGTGACCACGGCAGCTGCAAAGTTGCCGAAACGTCGGGAAAACCAAAAATCAAACCAAATACCAACTAATTACCAAAGTACTTTTAATAAAACCGCGCTAGTATCCGTTAAAAATTGTTTTATTTCATGTCTAGTGAGCGCGTAAGCTTGAGAAGTGAATTCAAGATAAAGAATAGGCTTCGACTAACTTCATGTTTTTGTTTCTCTTAGAAATGACGTTGACATTTTATTTTATTGCAATAAAGTTGAATTGCAAGTGACTTTTAGGGCAAAACTACTTTTAGTCAATTGTCTTTGCTATGTTAGATTATTGTTACCGATGTTTTCTGAAGCCCATTCTATATGTTAAAGAACTTGTAATTTAGAATGTGCAAACAGCGCTCTTTCATATGATACCCCACATGCCCTACTAAGAATGCTACCAAATAAGTCGGCATTCGAGGAGTTGGAAAGAAAGTTGCACTGATGTACCCGTTTTCCTGTGATTAAAGATGATTACGATATTCATATTATTTCATACTCAGAAGTTCGCAGACCCTTGCATCTTGGTATTCGCCAAGGATGGCTTATAACTCTCAGGGCGGTCGATTGTCAAGGCGAAGGTGGCTTTCAGTTCTGGCTTGTCGAAACACGGGAATACCTTTCTTGCGTGCGTAAGCTCCATTTGCGTTGTTCCAAGCCATCTGGGGATTAGACTTGCGTTATGTAAACGGGAATTTGTTTTATTTTTATTTAAGGAAGAATTATCTACATACGCAAAGATAGCTAGCTATTTTCTTGCACCGTTTAAGACCAGACAGCTCACGAAATGTACTTTTTTCAGTCTACAGTAATTTTTTTGTATTAACATTTTTCAAGATTTCTTCACACTGGAAACTCAAACACCAATCTTTTCATCAGATCATGAACTGACCTCGCCCTAAGCCTTAGAGTAAGACGCGCTTCTGTCCCAGAAAGAGAAGCCATACGAAGCGTTCCCCTCTGCCGAAGTACAAGCCCAAATGGGCATACGCGGTTAATAAAACCAGTTGCGTCCGGATTTCTTTCTAGACCGAGTCCAGTCGCGCATGTGAACGCTGCAGTGTTTAAAATGCCGAATTGATGAGTTTTTTGCTGTTAAAAGAGGTCTGGAACATCAAGTTTACAAAAAGACGGTGTTACATTTAACATGAAAGTAATTTTTTGTCGTATTATTGCTATTTGTTTACATTTAAACATTAAATTCGTATATTTTATTCTTGATTAGTTGTCAAATTTGTTCAGTGACAACGGGTCTGCTCGTCCATGGCTCGTCCGTACAAATTTCAGATCTGTCGCTAGATAAATCCGAGTTCTCGCCGATGAGCAACTTAGTGATGTTACCGTATCACAATGTTTGTCGATAAAGGACATGGCCTGGTCCTGCTCCAGGCAGTCTCATAAATGTGATATACCTGAAATATTCCTTAAATATTTATAAATTCTTTTTAACTTCTGACAGACTCACACTCAATTGCAAGAATGATTTTTATCTTTTTAATGCCACATTAAACCCTAATGTTTCATTAAAGTATTGTAGGAAGGAAAATTAGATGCATTTTAAAGCTCCTTTAAAATTTAAATATGGAAATTTCAAATTTATCTAATGAACTCTGAGGAGTAAGGCCATTTGTGGTCTTATCTAGCTTCTGATCTGTTTGCGGTTCTTCGCGACAGGCTCCTTCCAGATGGTACTAGCTGATCTGGCGAACATAGACAGCTCTACCTACTGACCCCTTACATTACATCACATCAAAATGAAACATCTGTTCGATCAGCCCTTGTAAACACAAGAGCACGCAAGAGTGTATGAGACTAGACAATAAGACTGAGTGTTCTTGAGTCCGTATTAACTTGTTTAAGACTAATTTAAGAACGATGACAAGGTACAAAATAATTATAAGAGCCCTGGGGCCCTATTTTTGAATCGCTCGGCTGGCGTCGAGCGCTCGTTTCTGCTAATTTTCGTTCGACATCTCATTGTTTTGAGTCATATGTCGAACGAAAATCAGTCGAAAAGAGCGCTCAACGCCAGCCGAGCGATTCAAAAATAGGGCCCCTGTAAGCCTACCACTCTAATAACGTGCGCATCCTGAGACTTTTTTGCTTGTTGGGTCTTTGTTGTTATTCACCCCATGTAAAATATTTGAGTTTGTTACCTTTATTCCTTTTTCCGTATCGATATTGCTGCAACGACAGTTGGGCCCAGCCCTTTATGTCAAAAACGTGTCATATTTTGATGTGTGACTCATCCGTACACAAATTTTTGCTGTTTTGTTTTATTTTTTATGTGTTGGTGTCGTCTTTACAGTGTTCTTTTTGTATGTGAGTATGCGGAACTGCACTTGTGTGCACTTTCCCCCCCCGCAAAAAATGCCAGAATAATTTGAATAGAGTAATAATCGCTAAGGCTGCTCCCTTCCGCGATGCTCTAAGCCCTAAGCTATATCCACACACATACAAAATACTTTAAACTCACTCAATGTGTTGTAACTTTCTTTTCGCTTCACGTTCCATTTTTTAAATTTTCGATACAAATGATCAAAAGAACTCCGCGCGAGCCGTAATGAGGGCGAACTTTGAAAATTCCTTTTAAATCATTAAATAGATATAAGTATACTACTCTGTGTAAAAAGTATCGGGAATATGTCAATAAAAAGACCCGCGTAAAAGAGGTCGTTCAAATTTTTTTACTGCGTGTTGGTAGCACTGTACTGATTAAGCACGCAAAATTTGAGCGGGATCTGTCATTTAATTTGTTTTAAACTACACTTTTTGTTGGTGATAGTTTTGAGTCCTCGGCGATTTTTACAATGGAAAATGATAATGCACCATCACACACAGCCATTATAGTGAAAGAGTTTTTAGCGAAAAATTCAACAAAAGTTCTCGACCAAGCACCGTATTCACCTGATATGGCACCGTCTGACTTTTTTTTATTTCCCAAGTTAAAATTACCACTTCGAGGACAACGTTTTGAGTCGATAGAAGCCATAAAAGAAAATTCGCTGAATGAGCTAAAGGCCATACCGCAAATAGCCTATGAAAAATGTATGGAAGACTGGGTGAAGCGGTGGAGATGTTGTATTGCAAGCGATGGGGCCTACTTTAAAGGCGATAAAATAAATTTAGATGAATAATTTGTATTTTTTGTTTTATTGACAAATTCCCGATACTTAGTACACAGAATATATACAAAATACGCAATACAATAGACAAATACCTCATTATTAAGAAGAAAAATAAAAAATGATTTGGAAATTGTAAATGCCAGTAAAAAAACACGTCGAAGTGTACCGATTTCAGCATTTTTAAATATTTTATTTCTTTGTAATTAAAAACATTTATTTTTATTTTCTCTCTATAGGGCACTCCTTGAAAATACAAACAATAAGTGAAAAAATAAATATGAGCCGTATTGTTATTTGTTACAGCTGAAACGTTTGTGAAAAATACCTCTGACAAGCAAATTTGAAATTCCACTTGAACAGATTGTCTTCGTTTTAAAATACTTGATAATTTATTATGTTCTTCTCTCTATACGGCACTAATTTAAGAATTTTGCTTCCCAAAACTAAAGTTTACATCAATAGTAATGCTTTCATGCTTTAGGTAACTTCATTGGATAAACGCAAATTTCTTTGAAATGCGGATATATAGGTACAGCTTTAAAGCTAACGCTAATCTAAAAGTAATAAAAGTGATAGACATACTTGCAACGTATGATTGATTAGTTCATATTTGTAAACACTTAAGTTAGCTATCGTCCTAAATTAATAATTAATGATGCAACAATGTAGGTAAGTACTTACTTTTTTATGCCGTTTTCAACGTAATTACTCCTGAAGAATCCATTAAGATAATGTCGTATAAGTAAGTCGCGTATAATAAATAAAGATTAATTTACTAGGTATTAAGTAATTGTAACTTACTTTTTACAAAAACTTTTTTTTTCAGATATTAATAACTAGCGGCCGCCCGCGACTTCGTCTGCGTGGAAAGATTTCTTGCTATCCCTCGGGAACAATACATTTTTTCGGGATGAAAGGTAGTCTATGTCCTTCTCTGTACCCCTAAGAGCGTGTATGCAAAATTTCATGATGATTGGTTGAGTAGTTAAGACGTGAAGGCGTAACAAACAAATAAACAAACAAACAAACAAACGGACTTTCGCATTTATAATATTAGTAAGGATAAATGAGTTTTGGATGAGGCAAACAATTTACTTATTTATTTTGTAAATTATTTGCCACCAATGAAAATGAATTTTCCAGCATTTTCATTAGATTCTCATTTAAGGTATTAAAAGCTACTGTCTACTAAGATAAGGATTCCATTATTTCCTTTGAATAAACAAAAAAAACATGCTCGTTTAAGGGTTAACATAATATTTGTCCATGCAATTGAAGTGCAGTGAATTTAATCGTATTTTTTAAAATACTTTACTAGAAGAGAAGTCGGTACTATTGTGCCGACTTTAGTACTATTGTACTTACGAGTAAATTGTACTTTTATCACCCCTCCGTAGTATCACAGAATAAGTAATAGTAGTATTCAGTCCATACTGCTAAAAGTATCACTATATTAATTCAGATTTTTCATATTTCAATGTGTTTTTGGATAGTCACTTTGAATAAAATTACAGAGATTTATAATTATAGTGGTATCATAATCATTTTAACGTTGCCTTTAACATTCTAAATAAAAGTAATTTATGTAATATAGTAGAAGCATAAGAAGAAAAAAATATTTAATATGTTTTATTCATCTAGTTCATAAAAATAACTTAACCTTACATTAGGATAATTCTTAAAAGTTTGTTTAAAAATAAAAATGCTCTGATTTACAAATATACACATTCATATAAAAATACATAGTTCTTTAATGAACATTTAATATAATTATTATCTTAGGCAGGTACAACTCGTAAAAAATCAAAATTTTTAATAATCGATAGTGTTTTGTTTTGTTTGGCCACAAAACACGCACAAAGCATAACAATTTCTGCACTAGATTGTAACACATTTTTTTTTTACACAAGTTACCATAAGATTTTTGTGTTTTAAATTTTGCTATCACCGACAAATTTTGTCGTACTACAGATTAATGAAATATTATTTTATTTTAACATCAAAGCAATAAGAGTAGAGATCAACAAAGTTGTAGTTGGTATCAGAACTGATGCGGAAGCTCTCACTGCTTCAAGTATGGCGGGTGCTTTGTCCGTACCCCACTGCTGGTTTCGTCTTGCGGTTTCTATAGCGTTCAGACCAACGCTGTACTCCGGTATCGTGTCTTGGTTCATTCTGAGCCAATTCTCCATCTAATTAAAAAAAAATACTATGAATATTGTGGTGCGGTTATTGCTGTCTCTTAATTAAGGTGGGTCCAAACTTGTAACTTTGATATCTGCTTTTACAACAAGTGCGGACCCACCTTTAAATGCTCAGAGGTCTAGTAAAATAACAATTTCTGAGTTCATAGACTTGATAGGAAGAAAAAAGCGTTTGTAATTGATTCAATTTTGATTGATTTATTTAATTAATTAATTAATATTTCTGCTCATTGCTCATGCTCATTCTTACCTCAGTCAATCCATCCGTGTCTAAGTAAGATGCTAAAGTTGAAAGTACACTATTGAATGATGCTGGTAATACCACACTGAAACAATGGGAAATACATGAAATAAATTAAATCTCTACTTTGCGTAATGTCTTTTTCGATAGGTCTTCCAAATGATCAATATTAATAAAAAAAATATCTAGGTTTTTTAGAAAGACATCTCTCAATTTATAATTCAATCAATAAATTAATAAGAAAACTTACGCTGTTCTGATTCTTTGTAGATTATCACCGGTACTTAAAAACTCAAGTAATGCATCGGCATTTTTTCTGTCACCAGCAAGCAGCCATGTGATGGCGTTTAATCTATCTTGAGCCTTGACTTCATCGGTGGTGACCATGGCCAAGAAACTGTGGAAGAACAGGGCGATTACACTAGCCATAATGAGATTCCTGACACCTTTGGGGTGTCAGGAATCTTATTACGGCATTATGGCTCACTCTGCAGTAAAATTTTGTTAAAATACGTTTTATTTGCGGTTCGAACGTAACTTTGTTATTTTGAAAGTCATATGGCCGAATACTCAAACGCTAATTAACTTTGAAGGGCTCTCAAACGTCGTCCTGTCGCATTAAATGTCAAAGATATGACAAAGACAGCATGCTGGTTGAGAGCCTCTCAAAGTTAAGTAACGTTCGAGTATTCGGCCGATAGGCATTGGCTAATTAAGGCAAAGATTAAAGTTATTTAATATAAAATTTTCAAGTAAATTAACCCACTCGATAAGTGTATACACCGTTAATTTTTAAGTATATTTAAAAACGAAATGGGAATTTCATAGCACGTAAATGAACAACTTTTACTATGGGGCCAATCAGGAAATCTCGAAAAAAAAAGTTCCATAGAAAAGTACAACATCGACTCGACTATAATGTATGGAACAGCTGATTTTTTTATTAGAGATTCCATGATTGGCCCCATAGTAAAAGTTGTTTATTGACGTGGCCTGAAATTCCCATTTAATTTTAAGATATACTTAAAAATTAACGGTGTATAAAAGATCTAATGAAAATGCTATGAGTTGGTTTATTAGTATTGGATTGGCTTAAATGGAAGACCAGGCAATTCACCAGCAGTGCTCTCAGTAGAATGCATTCTCGTATTAAAAAAGACTGGCCATGAAGTGGTGGTTCAAGTAATTCAGTATTATTTGTAGCTTTGTCCCTGACGTTTCACGAGTGACGACGTTGGCCCAAAACCTTGGCCAATGTATCGTTCGCTGATGCTTTTGAATGAACCTCTTTGAAGCATATGTTACAAAACCGGTAACGCGTACGATGAATTTGCCAATATATTGGCCAACGTGTGGAGTCGACATAAACGCAGTAGAAGACGACGGGCGGAGCAGACACATTCTATTTCGCTCTCTCTCTCCCTGAACAAAGAGAAATATAGGGTATCTACATCGCTGCACTATTCTCTCTACTCTATAAATACTCACTCTCGTACAGCATTCTCGTCGGGTGTACACCCAAGAGCTCTCA
This sequence comes from Agriphila geniculea, assembly GCA_943789525.1. Taxonomy (NCBI): domain Eukaryota; kingdom Metazoa; phylum Arthropoda; class Insecta; order Lepidoptera; family Crambidae; genus Agriphila; species Agriphila geniculea. Next base: position 11,459,189 of record OX038882.1, on the reverse strand, counting down.
GCATCGCTACCTCATCAGCTTGATTGTTAGAAGCACTCCTTCTTTCGTAAATACGCCTCCAATCTTGATAGCTTCCTTCGCGGAGACCAGTGCAAAAAACGTGACGCCTTAAATTTGGGTGCACACTGGAAAATACAGGTAACAGTTAGTAAATAAGACTAGAATATTAGGTAGGCAATGTTCAAAACTACATAATTTGTAGTATAGAAGTATGTACACATTGATCTTAAATTATTTTACACTAGCGGCCGCCCTTTTTCACCCGCGTGGTTCCCGTTCCCGTGGAAATATCGGGATAAAAAGTATTCTATGTTTTTATCTAGGCTATCTGTGTGCCAAATTCCAACCAAATCCGTTCAGTAATTTTTGCGCGATTGAGGAACAAACATCCAAACATCTAAACATCCAAACCCACAAACTTTCACATTTATAATATTAGTAAGATAAGATTAAGTAAGGAAGTAAGGATTATTTTGATAGTTTTTTATCTTTTCTAGATTATACTATCCAAAGTATTTGTTTATCATGGTTCAATTTATTAATCATGGTTATGTGATTCATACATAAAGTAATATCCATAATTATATGCCGTAAAGACAATTTCCTCCTAACCCAATATAATGCTATTACCACGATTGGCAATTACTCTCGGTTAATAGCAAATGGTCACGCACATTTTTAACCCTATACGAGGTTTTGACAGTTTCTTCACTACTGAAAACCAACAAAGGATTATGGCGGTTAATATTATTTTATATGAGCATTTATCCACTACATGACTACACTCATGTTCGTTAGACATTGAGTGATAGCTGATGTTGTGGTCATTTTAGCTACAGAATAGACACCGTTCTTCTGATTGTAAAAGGTTGACAAAGAACGCCATTTGAAGCTTAACCTTGCCATTCAGTGTCAAACAAACAAATATACTTACGGAACTCCATTATCTATATAATTTCTGAACTTGGTAACAGCATCTTCAATGCAGCCAGAGTGGCCAATGTTGCAAGCAAAGGAGAGGATGAACAGTCTATTCAAAATCGAAGTTAGAGGTTCATTCTGAACCACATCGTAGCCCACATGTTTGATAACAGCATCTAAATATTCGAAGATTATTTTCTAAAATAAAGTAATAAATTAAATTAATCCTGTAAGTTAACATTATAAATAATTTAAGTGACACCGTAAACAATGCACTTTATATCAATATTAATATCGAAGACATTGGTTTGAAGAAAATAGGTTTAAATTCTTGTGTAAGCTGAACTATTTACATTTTAACTAATATTCCTCTCAAGTTTAATTTTCCTATGCGATTAAGAAGATTCAATTTTGTTTCAGGTATGCAAAAGAAGTGTAGGGATGGAAATTTGTTATTAATTAATGGTTAGGACTTACATCAAACTCCTCCAATTCAGCAGGTAAATGTAAGAAACGGTTGCGAATCCAGTTGAAACCACCGGTGGCGGGATACCAAGAGTAGTAGCTGGTGTCCTTCTTGAGAAATTCTAGAACTTGGAACCCAAGCTTGTAGGTCATTATTTCAGATCGCATGAGCGCGAACACATCGTCTACTATCTGAAAGAAACAGAACAATTTTTTTAATCCTACCTACACGCTGAAATTTTAGTCATTTGGTTCCCGCAAGGAAATGGTTCCACTCACGATTACAAGCAACTTTTACAATGGGGCCAAGACTGAAATCGCGAAAAAAAACAGCTGTTCCACACATTTAGGTTGAGTGGGTATTGTGCTTTTGTATGGAACAGCAAATTTTTTTTTCGCGATATCAGAGTTGGCCCCATAGTAAAATTTGCTTGTAATCATGAGTGGAACCAGGGGTGGTCAACGCAGTCCCGCAGTGGGGACTGCGGGAACCAATTAATGATTAAAATTTCACGTTGTATACAGATATAAACGTACATTAATACGTAGTACATGAAATCACGCTTTCATCATAGTACAGGGGTTGACTATTTGTTTTAAGTAAGTTAAGGAAACCTTAATTATTTATGTATTTTTATTTCTTTTTTATAATAGGAACAAGATATCCAACAAAATACAAAAAAATCATTGTTTTTTAGATTTATTGAGCAGTCTAAGATACTTAAAAAAGAAATTTATACTATAACATACATTTATTATTTCGACGCGTGTCGCATTGATATCACTGACATAGTTATTTTTAAATATCAAAGACAGTTGATCAATTTGTATCTAATCACTTGTCTGCTACTTACAAACAATGTCACAACTCTTTTTGATGGAGCAATAACTGACACACAATCATTAAATATTTTTTATGGTGAAAAACAGTAATTTAAAAACAGTAAGTACGAAAACAGAACTACTGTTTTTTTTGTATTACCTTGTTAGTTTTCTGAGCTTTAGGTACACAGGTTGAGTGTTTATTAATGAATATTATATCAAACCTTCATCCTTAATGTAAAGCTATGCAAACAAACAAAATAATATTATTTCGTTGTCCCCCATTCAAAGGCTGAAATTAACCTGGTGTTTGGATCTATCTAGTGGACTTAGGGAAGTCCACTATGATTTTAATAAAATAGTGTTAAAAAGACTACCCAATTCATTAATCCAAAACATTTCCCTGCCTTTATCCTCAAGTCCAACCAAAATGTTTACATTGCTTGCATTTCAAGTTAACTAGTCAATTTGCAACTACGTCAAAAATGGGTTACCTCTATCTGGCAGAAACTTGATGCTCCGAAATTTATTTGGCAGAACACACTTGGCAGAATCTTCTTTAAACGAATATTTTTAAGGCATAAAAATTGTTTAATATAATTATTGTTTGGCAGAATGTTTACTTGTCCGAATTTACAATGGCATACTATTCAGATGGCAGAATTTCATTAGGCATAAATACCTTTGGCAAAAATTTTATTCGCAGAATTTCGTTTGGCATAACGTTTATTTAGTCGACAATTATTTGTAGTGTATAGTCGACAATAATTTTCACATGGTATACTACGAATATGGCAGAATTTCATTAAGAATAATGTCATCAGGCATATTGTAATCTCTAAAAAATTTTATTAAAAATTGGTCTTAAAAAGTCAATATGTTGAATTTTTGTAAATGTTGTGCTACAAAGGTCAACAACAGAACGAATCGCTGCAAAACCGATATGCATGCTGCTTGCTTACATGCATGCATGCTTGAATGCTTGTTTATGCTGCTTGCATGCTTGCCGGGGGGGTCGGGGGGCCTGAGGCCCCCCGCTATAAAGAAAAACTTTTAATGCACCTACCAGTAGGTTAGGTTAGGTTAGTGTTTTGACCACTCGCAGCGGAGCGAGCGAAGCGAGCGGAGCTCCACAATGCTTGCATGCATGCTGCATGCTTGCTTGCATGCTGCATTCTTGCTTGCATGCTGCATGCTTGCTTGCATGCTTGCTTGCATGCTTGCTTGTATGCTTGCTTGCATGCTTCATGCTGCTTGCTTGCTTGCATGCTGCATGCTTGCTTGCATGCTGCATGCTTGCTTGCATGCTGCATGCATGTTTATTTGTCTGCATGTAAGGATGCATGCAGTATGAAACATGCGTGTAAGAAATACAAAATTATTCTAGATATGAACTTTCTGTTAAATGTATGCCAAAAGATGATTCTGACTATAAACTTTCTGCGATATGATGGTTCTGACTGTGAACTTTCTGCGATATGATGGTTCTACTATTTAATTATTATGGATATGAAATGTATGCCAAAAGGTGATTCTGGCTTACAAAATTATGCTTTTTAAGTGTATGATAAATGAGTGTATGCCAAACGATTTTCTGCGACATGAAGTTTATGCCATTAGTTGTTATGCATAATAAAATTATGACATAAAAAGTTCTGCCATAAAAGGTAGACTCGTCAAAAATAGGGTTGTTGGGTGTTTTCAGATTACAGAGACATGACAAAACACAGGGATAAACAACGAAAAAAAGCACTCAAGAGCGATTGTTGCTATGCAGCAATCTTTCCGGCTCCCTTAAGATGACTTCCTAACCGAAATAGGTGCCCCGGTAATTCTAATACACAATTTTAATAAAACTTGCCTTAGAATTTTTAGGGTCCATAGTTTAGTATCTTTAGACGGTATCATTACATTCCCTCGTAGTCACTGCCTGAAGTAGATAGCAAAACTGCTTAAAGTGGCCGTTTTTGACACATTTGCTATCTACTTCTAGAAATGACTACGAGGGAATGTAGTGTTACCTTCTAAAAATAATAAACCATGGGCCCTAAAAATAGTAGTAGATATAGCCTGTACCTGAGCTCGGTTCAAGTAGTGAATACTATTGACGTCTCTGTTCAAGGCACTAGCAATCATTTCCCAATTGTGTGTGTCATAATTAACTCGATAAATTCCTGAAAATGATAAAAAATGTTTTATGTATGACTAATAACAAATCATAACTACGTAATATTGTAAATGCGTTTGTTTGTTTGTATATTACGCCTTAACGTCGTAACTAGGTAGGTACTCAACCGACCATCCAGAAAAAGTACTGTTTCCGAGCGATAAAAAAATTGCTGTCCACGCAGAGGAAGAATAGCAGATAAATCACCATAAAAATGCCTGATCTAGGCAGAGTAAGACCTCGATTACAAAATTATTCAATTGCAATGAGGGATTTTCAAAGTGACATTTAAAAATAAAAATAGTAACTATTTTTCTTACTAGATGGCGTTGATGGAAAGAAAAGTGTCAAAATTGGCTTTTAAAAATAAACGGCCTGTACCAAAGAGGCAAGTAAGCGCTCGCTGGCTGACATCTGCTGATAGAGAAACTTTTAGGGCTACATCTGCCTGCCTACCTGAGCACTCTGCAAAGTTTAGTAAAAAAAATACATTGACACATACATTTTCGTACAGTACTGTACAGTAGTCGGCGAGCAATGGTTTATAACTACTATTTTCTACCGCAATCCCTAATATGCTAAGGTATATTTGGGATAACGATGGGTTGTACTTAGCTGCCTATTATTAGGGTTGTAAAAAGTGGTCTTACCTTTTTGTTTCACGTTGAAAATAACCCATTCATGTCCAGGAGATTTCTGTATCTCGTCTGTTTTTGCTGTCATTATATGAGTTACTGTTAAATTATCCCAGTTAGGGCTGCTTCCACTAGTGAAGGTCAAAGGCAAAGGCCAAACTTCATCTGTCTGTTCAGTGTCGGCATTAATGTAGAATCGGTTCTGAAATCATATTATAAACACTCAAGTGTTACCCTAACTATACCATTCTCGCAGAAAAAAAATAGTATTTAGATATTAAAATGCCATTATGTTTTTTAATTTTAATATTTCGTAACTTTCTCATGACTAAGAATTAAGGGTAAACAATAACGAATGATTTTAGAAACCAAAAAAGGTACCTAAATGATTTAGTGTAACTAAAGCGTAGAGATTAAAAAGTACAAAATAACCACTATCACTTAATTGAATCAAATGCTTAAAACATCTATCTACCTGAGTTAACGACATAAGACCAGTAGCCATGTTGACGTTGATTGTGAGAACTGGATATCCAGGTTGGTTGACCCAGATTCTCATAAAATCTGTCATGTCCACGCCATCAATTAATGTCCCATCTTGATTAGTAGCATTGTCAAATGCTCTATATAAGTCTTCAGGGAATGCGTGTTCGTAAGCCCTTTGTGTTTAACAGAAAAAAATATTTCACCGTAATGAAAATAAACGGCAAAAAATTACGTTTGTTGTATGAGAGCCCCCTTTAATATTAATTTTATTCTAGTTTTAGTATTTGTTGTTATAGCGGCAACAGAAATACATCATCTGAGAAAATTTCAACTTTCTAGCTGTCACGGTTCATGAGATACAGCCTGGTGACAGACAGACAGACAGACGGACAGCGGAGTCTTAGTAATAGGGTCCCGTTTTTACCCTTTGGGTACGGAACCCTAAAAATATTGTTCAACAGAAACTACGTTTTCATGCAGTATACCATCTGCTGGAAATGGCTGGAATGCTCAACAATAAAATTATTAACACTATTTAAGATAATAGAGTACCTAACAGAAGTTTATTTTTCTGGTGATGCTGAAAGCCTATAGGACTTATGGAAAAACATACGCATATTTCTATAAATAGTTTTAACTAAAAGATGTTATACCAATAGAGCTATCCCTAAGCTTCTAAAAGCTTAGTCCAGTATTAATTTTCAATCAATATTATTATACGTCTTTTAATAACATATATTATTTTAGCTATGCTAAGTACTCTAAAATCCAGGCAACAAATGTGAGATAATTTTTTATCGAAACTTGTGCAACACTTGCCCACATTATTAAATACCTACCTGTACTTCAAAGTGTGTACTTAAGAGCAATTTAACATTTTATCGTTGAATCCGAACAATAATTTGCCGCCGCCTATCAAAGATTAAGATAAAATTACTTGTATCACTATACCTAATCGCGAATAATTAATAATCGCCTTACCTGTCAACCAAAAAGAGATTCAAAGCTTTCTTAAAAGTATCTTCGGTGACCATATGCTTCAGCATGAGAAGAAGCGATGCTCCTTTTGAATAACTAATGCCAGAGAAATGGCCTGTCACTTGAGTGGGGCTATTGACAGTGTGTTGTAAAGCTCTCGTGTTGGGAGTTGCATCGACAGACAATGCACTTTGCAGGTACATAATATTGAACTGATCTTCAAGCTCTAATGTCTCATCCACCTGTAAAAAAATATTTTTGTAATAGTCCATCGTGTTTAGTATAATAAGGATTCGAGACTAGGATGATCTAGACTAGGTTGATTTTCTGATTGTAGCGAATTTCGTAAAAAAAGGTGATTACAATACCCAAAGTTGCATATTGTGAACATTTAATGTTCACAATAAACAATGTAGTCATCATGTCGCTGCGTTATATTAGAGAGAATCTTAGTAGAGAAGTATTTGTATACCCCATGCATGGCGAAGTATTCGAAATAGCTGGCGAATCCTTCGTTGATCCAAACATTATCCCACCATCTGCACGTGATGTAGTTACCGAACCACTTGTGGGCTAACTCGTGGGCAGTGATAGTTCCGATGTACATCTTGTCAAATGCATTGGTTTCATTTTCTTCATATAGCAGGCGAACTTCTCTAAAAAATAAGAAATAAATAAGGGAGAAATTGTAAGATCAATTATTATTTTGGTTTTCAAGTAAGCAAATTTATTCTTTGGATACTAAATAAATTATGTAGTTGTATTGCATAAAATTAGTAATCTTAAACCATTATTGGATTGGATCAAAACAGTACAGCATTGGGACCATGATATCTCAATTATCGACCGTAGACTTTCACAGGTCAAGATATAACTATGAAACCAACCTGTATGTTACCAATCCCCAATTTTCAGTAGCACCAGATGCCCAAAACGGTGAAGCTAATTGATCATTCTTTATTCCAACGGCCATATCATAATAGTTGATGCCAAAATAATCGTCGAGCCATTCTGTTATCGGAGGACCTACTTCTAAAGCGTACCCTCCTTGGTTTTCAGCAGTTGGTCTTGCAATTATACGATAAGATTTTTGGGAATTATTATTATCAGCTATAACCTTGAATCCATCGCTGATGTGAATTGAAATCAGATAAGCTGACATTCTGGGTGTCGTTGAAAAAATTTCCCTCACGCGGTCACCCAGCCTGTGGATTTATAAAGTGGGAGTAAAGAATCTATTTGAGGTAATAATAAATACATCAAAGTAATGTTAAAATTTTTTACTGCACAACGATATATAATCTAAATTATTATAAACTCTTTTCAGTACCTAATTCATTTTTTTGTATTAAGTTCTCATTTTAACATATGTTTATTCAATAAAAAATAACTTACTCATCCTTGCTCACAAGTGGCATATTTGAGAAAGTTTCTGTAAAATGCCTCGGTCTGTTCACAATAATATTGAAAGTTGACTTGAAACCTGGTTCATCGAAGCTGGGAAACAGTTGCCTTGAATGTGTGGGCTGTAAATGAGTTGCAGCGTACCAACTAAAATAAAAATATACTTCTAGATCAAGATTTCCTAATATTGTTTTTGTTCAAACTCTTATAAACTATATCACATTAAAAATATTAAAAAAACCAGTAAGAAGCAGTGGCGATTGGTCCATATAAGCCGATTCCCGTTGGCTTTTAGAAATCCCAACCCACCGATCCACTATGCAGATCATTTTTGTAGAACGGCTTACCTTCGCCACAATGTCACCCCTTGCCACTAGTAAGCAGACTTCGTGTGAAACAGTAAAATATTTTTTTTTTATTGGTAGTTTGCGAGTAGTTATCTTAATAATGCATACAACTCACCGAACTGCATTATTTTCGTCCCGGTAGTAACCCCTGAACATTCCTCGTGAAAGTGGTGTCTCATTAATATTTCCAATGTATTCAACATGAATTTTATATTGACGTCCAATTTGTAGAGTTACGCCTTCCCTTAGATTTATTCTCAAGAAGTGGTACTCACGAATACGTTCAAATGTATTATTCTCATCTTCCAATGAGACACCAGTTTCAGCATCTGTTACAATCACTGATAATATTTCTCTGACATTTTCTTGTATGATGATACTGGTAAGACCATCTGTGACAGGCTTCGAACAAAAGAACAATTATTTGCTATTTCATAACATTTTAAAGGAATCAAAATTTAAATTCTAACTGCACTGCAGTGTATGGCACCTTATGCTTTTCAGCTATTTAATGGAAGTGTTTAAATAATACCAAACTTACTTTGATAAGTAAAGTCGCTTTTCCATCGAAAGTGAATATTTCCTTTCCTTCAGGTGCTTCATCGAAATAAGGGGTGATTTCTATGTCACAGTGAATAGGTTCTAAGTCTTCAGGTAGGCGATAAGATAATAAATCGTCATTTCTCGAGTCGTAAGTTTCAATTTCAACATCTAATTCTGGATTATAATCGAATGGGAATTCGGATTTACTAAGGGCTAAAAGCGTTGACACTATCGCTAATAGTTGTATAAGGGCCATGATACTGAAAAATAAAAAGTTAGAGATTAGAATTATTTTACAGTTATTTTTATTGTTGCTGATTATCTATAACGTACCTTCAATACATGTATCTATGTCAATGATGTATAGGTAACCATATTAGTAAGGTTTTTTTTTACTTTTAGTAAACACTCCACAAATGTCATAAATATTATTTTAACTTAATTTTAATATTCTTTTCTATCTGTACGATTAACATTTTTAACTCTGATTCATTATAAACAGCCCGGCTCAATAGTAGTGTTTTTATTGTCCAAATTTAATTAGATAATCTAATTTTCAGTTAATTTTTTATTGTTTTTCATAGGTTAGTATAATTTCAAATAGTTAAGGTAAAAAAAATACTTTTTATATTATACAAACTTACGCTCACATTATAAAAATATAAAATAAAATAATATTCTTGAAATTCATTTGGCTTGGCACAAATCACTTTTTAACTTTGATCAAATGATCCACTTTCTGAACCATGAAATTATACTTTTCCTTAAGCGGTATCATTATTATTTCAATTTCTTAAAAAAACATGTTCCTTGCGCGTTTTATGTCGAAGTCAACTGATTTAACTCAAGATTTTGTACAATATCGTATGAATATTAAAAGTTATATTAGTGTTTATGCAGCTGTCCTATGTTTATACAGAATTCAACACTACATTCAAAGTTGACAGAATAAATGACTTGATGCAAATACTAATCAGCATTGTGTGCATATTTATTGTTTTTTTCTTAGGTATTTGATTTCAAATGCATGTAATTAAGCATATTTGTTTCACACTCTGCCAGTTCAGAAATACAACTCGTGACATTTGTTTTACACATCGTTGTCTAATTAAAACATTGTCACCGAGCACAACAGCAGAGAAAAACTATGTTTTTTTTAATTATTCGATAATAATTGGAATAATACAGATTTTCGTTGAAACTTCCACCGGCATTATCTATTCAATATTTGTACTACTTACTATAGATTTTGGTACGTACAAAATTTGCACTTGTTAGTGTTACATTATTATGATATTTTTTTAAGTTCCATCACTCTTATCACGCTAATATAAAATATGTCAAAATATTTGTGATGAAGAAAATTAATAAAAGAAAAGAAAAGAATTGATAAAGAAAAGAACTGATTTAAAAAAAACGATATGAGGTAATGACATCACAAACAAAGAAGTTAAGCATTCAGAATTAAATTTAATGCTACAATAAAGTGATGACATGAAAACACTTAGTTGACGCAAAAAAGTTAGTTCTGTGAAAAAATTGGATTCGCGATCCGCTTATTACTTTCCCAAAAAAATGTAGTACAGGAGCTAACAATCTAAAGTTTAACTTAAAAAAATGACAATTTATTACCTTTTTTATAGCCAAAACAACAGATAAACACACTTTCACTAGTATTACATTTCTATTGTATAAATTAGTGTATCGTTATATTCTCACACCAAATGAATGGAAAAAAAATTATTTCTCCTATTAAACCGTCTGCTATCTTTATGATATTTTGATAAGATATCAATAATTATAGTTTTGATAAATATTTCTATGATAAGCAAAGAATTAATACATAGATGACGTATTCATCGTAATCTATAAAATTATATAAAGGCATATACTCGTTCTGCCCCCCTTTTCAAATGTCTAATTTTCCGTTCTATATAATAATTCTATTCTTTAAAATTCTTATACAATTTTCTATTCTATTCTATATAGTTCTATATAACAAATAATGAATATTTAATTATTGGACAATTTGAAACAGCGCCATCTAGCCCCAAACTAAGCAGAGCTTGTGATATGGGTGCTAGACAACTCATATACCTATAGTTTTGTCCAGACTTGTATCATTTTGGCGTATCAGATCACCGTATCGTTACCATACATCCCTAGTTTGGTTGGGCGTGCGTTGATATTACTTCAACGCACGCCCAACCAAACAAGCGATGTACATATGTTAAAGATACGGTGATCTGATACGCCAAAATGGACTAGTCTGGACAAAACTTAAGATGTACAGGGTGTCCCAAAACTTTGCCACACGGAGGGAAAGTACCTTAAATATTAAAGATATTAAATACTAAAAGAAGACTTCATTTTGTTTTTAAAAAGAAACGGAACTGCATTCAAAGATTTTCGAAAAATCTACTTTTAAATACATACTTATTATACACAGTTACACCTTACACCCAGAAACGTTACAGAAATTAAAAATCGCTATTTCTATTTCGGCCCATCCGGGTATCGAACCCGGGACCCCTTGCGTGGTAGACCGGCATGTTGAACACTGCACCTGCACTCATGTCGTCAATTTTCTTTCAAACAAAAAATAGTACATTATGAGACAAGTTAGCTTAGGTTGCTCATTGCACACAAGGCTGTGGGTTGCAGCCCGAGCCGCAGGCGAAGTTTTGACATTTTGTGTCGAAACTTTTTTTTTAATACCATGTTGTGGTTGTGACAGGTGGTGGCAAAGGTATAATCTCCATTCTGCTGTTACTTTCGTATATTTGTGAAGTCGAAGAGACTTTATTTTTTATTTTTATTTTTACGCAACCGAAAATTCTGAAACTTTTTTTTATTACTAAGGGAGCTTATTCCTACCTATAAAAAAACATTCAGCCAATTTTACTTTTTTCGGACATTCCCCATTTTAAGTGATAAAATGGAAATAATTATATATTTTATAACAAAATATTGTGAATTATGAATAATTTTATAATAATAAATATTTGTTTGACTTAATTAAAGACTTACACATTTATTTATTTCAAAAATGAAAATGAACTTTCAGCGGCATAAAACCCCTTTGTTGTTACTAAAAAAAATAACTGTATAACCCAGTTAAATTGGGAATGCTCTGTTTACTCGCATAGAACTTGCAGTAAGGTACTAATTTAACTTTGTAGGGATAATTCTATGACAACCTAGTGTTTTATATATTATTGCACGCGTTTGTTATAGCTCGGTTTATGGCCCTAAAAGCGATGTATTAGGGCTCACTTTACGAGCAAGTGTGTTGAAAAATACTAAATCATTCTCTGCCTGCCTTCGGAATATTGCTGCCACCTCTCCGGGATTCAAAAGTGCATATCCGGGCTTAGCATCGGGTTTAACAACGGGTTTAAGATCGATGTGTCCGGGTGGCGAGCGAAAGCCAATCACATACATGGTCAGTCTCGCGACGACACGACTCGAGTTTGAAAAATCTCATTTTCCTCTATTAGTTGATTTACTGTAGGTTAGAATAATCAGTTCAAAAATAATTATGTACTTATTAATTATTTGACAAAAAATATAGGGTTTGTTTTGATAATCTCCGGATCTGCTCTTGTTGAAAGGTGGCAGCCCTACTTTGGAACGTTTTGGAGTTGGACCAATAGATTTAAGATTTTAGTTTTGGACCAATTGGATACTGATTGATTTCTTGCCAATTTTTTTTTTCAATCTGTACTGTATTGCAAACTGTACTCTATTACTATTATAATTAAAGTCGTGTATTATATTTGTGTCCTTTTTCATTCGACCACTTTTTGTAAATTTTCGGTACATGAAAAACAAAAAAGAGGTAATAATTATCAAAAATGTAAGATAATAACCCCGATAAAAGGTAATGCACATTATTAAAGTAAATATAAATGATAAGATAACGATATCGTTGAAAGGAGAAAAGCCTAATTTATAAAAAAAATGTTTGTCTTTGAACAAATACTGTTGATATTTACATGTATATCAAAATCCATCCCAGAAAATATTTATTTTGTAACACGTAGTATAGGTACGTTAGTACTTCTATTTTAGATTAGTCTTAGCATAATAATATTGACTTAGAATATATATACTCGTATATGTATATTCATTGGGTATATAGAATAAAATCTGACATATTTGTAATTTACTATTAAAAACAAAAAAAAAACTATTTTGACAGGTTGTTTCCAAGTTTTGTCGATAAATATACTTTTACTTTTGTCAGACCATTCACTTAATTTTACAATCCATAATAAATCTGAAGTGAAATCTCAGTAAGAAAACTTTTTATTTTTAATTGAAGGACTGTTTATTGAAATGAAGAGAATATGAATGACTGTAGGTAGCTTATATTACCAGCATATCGTACTGATATTAAAATAAAACAAAACACATTTTACAAAACAACATTTATTTACCAACTTCAAAAGCCCTTTCTCACTAGTCAGAATGATTGCGTCACCAGCGAGCCCCCAAAGTACCCTCCATCCATAAATATGTGTATATTTTGCTGTAAAACCCCGAAATCTAGTGAATTCTAAGATTTTCCAGTAAAAACTAAGATTTACCAACTCTTAATGGTAAAAGTCCGAACTCTGCTGTGATCATCGTTCATTTCGAACTATTTCCACTCGATAAATCTTAGGTTTTTCAAAGATACAACGGTAAATGTTAAAAAAGAATTATTTTAATAGTTATACACGCTGAAATTTTAGTCATTTGGTTCCCGCAATGGGGTGGTTCCCCTCATGATTACAAGAAACTTTTACAATGGGCAAAAAAATACAAAATTGCAAGACCTACTCGACCTTAATGTATGGAACAGCTGGGTGTTTTTCGCGATAATAGAGTTGACCCCATAGTAAAAGTTGCTTGTAATCGATTATTAGGTGGACTTTATATTAGTTTAAAATGTTTTTATCAAGTAGATATTAAATCTTTAATTGCCTATTCTTTAAGTGGAACAACACCACTAATGGAACCAAATGATTAAAATTTCACGCAGTATATAAAATTATATCTAACTAATAAATGTACCATATAATTTAGACTAGTTAAGGAATTGACTGATTATTGTGGAAAACTAAAATAATGACGATGAAGAATGTATCAGAAAAATTATGACAATATTTAAGGTTTTTACTGATAGGGGATTGAAATTAATGATTTAACTCTATCATTATTTTTATAATATCAATTAATTCACTGTTTTATTTTAAATAATCCAACATTTACCAAATGTCATTGGTAAAACCTAACATATGTCTCTCTCTATGGTAAAAGATCGATCATCTCTAATGGTAAAAGCTCGAAAAATTATCTTTTTTTATATAAAATACTTACATTTACCAATTACTCTCGTTGGTAAATATTAAGATTTAGTTACTAGTAAAACCTAAGATTTAACAATATACGGGGTTTTACCGTAACATATACATTTCACTTTGTTGGTAGTGCAACTGGTTGTGCCTCTGCTCCCCTAGCATGACCACCAAATCGCGATATGATATAGCGATTATTCACGTTTAACTGTCAAAAGACAATGGATTTTGACAGTTAAGTGTCGATAAAACGCTATATCACGCGATATATATCATGTTTCGTCGGTCATGCTATAGAGCTGCTGGTGTCCTAGTAAGATATGGCACTAAAACCTAAACAATAGAAACAATCATGGCAGAGATTGTAATCAAAAGGACAGAAACTACGGTGGCTGCAGCGCCATCTCTTGCCGCAGACAGTATACTTTCGGCGTTGGCGTTTGCCCACTCGATGTTACTGCGAGCTGACCCAATCGATGAGAGAGCACTGTTGTACTGAGCTGTACCCGACTGGGTACGGTGAAGCCACTCTTCAAACTGAAAAAAGGAACAAAATATTATAAAAAATCTAGAACGTAAATGTGGTGTTACAATGTTATTAAAATGACAAGTAGGTCCGTAGATATCTTAACCCTAATTAACCGTACTCAACAGCATGCGAACATGTAGACATTAATAATGCACGCTACTTTATGTTTAGACATTATTTTTCTATTAAATGAATTACCGTCCCCACTGCTGGGGCACAGGCTTTCCTTATGAATGGATGCGGAGGATGAGCCATAACCCACCACGCGGGCCCCATTGCGGATTGGTGGGTATTAACGACTGCAAATGCAGCCGGGACCAACGGCTTAACGTGTCATCTGAAGCACAGAAAATCTCAAGATAAAAAAAATCCAGCCAACCCATGATCGACCCTTGCGAAAATTTACCGGGCCAGGCGCTAAGCCACTGTGCCATTGAGTTCCTCAGTCATGGTCAATTACCGTTAACACTAAGAAATAAAGTTTCTATTAAATAATATTGATATTGTTAAAAGTAACAGAAAGATTGAACTGAGAGTGAACACTGACACAGCTTTATGAATAAGAGAATTTCATTTTCGGTGAGAGGCTTTAAATATGGAAAATACTTACAGAACGAGAAAACTACTTACTTATAGAAAATGAAAAACAGTTATTTTATAAGATTAGTATTTTAGACTTTATATAATGAAAGGATAAGTGTAATAAAATTAGATATTACTCACGTCAGCTAAACCAGCCTCGTCTAAATTCGATGCAAGATTTGATAATGCAGTGTGTACGGGAGTCGGTGGTGCGTCTTCCACGTATCTGAAAAACACAATTCAGATACTTCAATGACTTCATTATAAAAAGTTTTTCAGCTGCTATAAAGGCCTATTCAAATTTGACCGGTAGACTGTACCGGTGACGGTAACGATATTCCGATGGGTATGCGGATAACGCGCTGTTTTTTCAAACCATAGCGGAACTTTGCCGCTACCGGCGGTAACTGTACTGGCGTGCGAAGCGAGCGCTGTGGACGGGCGGCATGGGGTGCGTTCGTAGGAGGGAGTAAAAGTTTCACCGAACACGCGGTACGTACCGAGTACCCGTCCGGCATGCGGTTCCGGTTTCTCAACAGCTGTGGTAATGCCATACAAAATACCGGTCAGGATATCGGTCGAAATTACCGTTACCCACTGCGGCGGATACCGGTCAGGTTTGAGTAGACCTTTAGTCTTACGTCATTATAGTGGTCGGCGTACGAGCTCAATCCTGTCTATCCTACTTGTCTCATTGTCCCAGTCTCATAATGGGAAAGGTGGGGGATGATAAATGAAACTATTACTACTTACGGTTTGGCTACAAGGAATTAAGTTTCCTCGTAGCCAAATTAGTTTGACATTTTAGTTTGGCCACAAGGGAACAGTGGGGATGATTATGTTCCATTAGTACCGTGGGACAACTGATACTAATATATTTTTTAATTATTTCCCAGTAATCCCGGGACTACTGTTACTGATATATTTTATCAATTATGTCGCATTAGTTCATAGTAATCATATAATGCCTAATACTAATAACCTCCCGAACAAGCCAGGTTTCGAAAAGGCTTAGGACCATAGACCACATCCATATGCAGTGGCAGGTAATACAGAAGACCGAGGAGTATAATCTGCCACTTTGCTTGGCTTTCGTGGACTATGAGAAAGCCTTTGATTCGATTGAAACCTGGGTGGTGCTGCAGTCTCTCCAAAGCTGCCAAGTAGACTATAGGTATATCGAGGTGTTGAGGTACTTATAACGGGTGGCGCAAAAGTACTGGCACTAAAGAAAATACTTTTATTTTTTTTATATGACATTTTCTGTCATTCTGTTGTTGAAAATTGTGTAATGAACAAATATAAAATACACTGAAAATAAACATGGACCGTTTTACTCCCCAAGAACGTGGAATAATTGTGTCAATGTTCTTACGGAATAATTCATCAGTGATAAGAACACAACGTGAATTTCGTCGACGATTTCCCCACCGTCCGGCACCGATTGGTCGCACAATTCGACGCTTTGCCACACGCCTTGAAGCAACTGGCTCAACATTGGATAGACCTAAGTCTGGGAGACTCTCGCAGCTCTAAAAGAAAACATTCGTCAAGAAATAACGAACATATCGCAGGAAGTGTTACGGCAAGTTATGCAAAATGTCATAAATAGGGCTCAAATGTGTATCAACTCTGGAGGTCACCATTTAAAAGACATCATCTTTAAATCCTAATGGTACGAAATTTAATGGCACAAATATACATTAAAAAAAACCTAAATCTAGTTTTCTAATTTAGAAAAAATTTTATAGCTGAACCAAATAGGGTCTTTACTTTTGCGCCACCCGTTACAAAAATGCCACCATGTCGATCCGAGTACAAAACTAGAGCACAAATCCTATCCAACTGCAGCGTGGTGTGAGACAGGGAGATGTTATTTCTCCGAAACTGTTCACAGCTGCGTTGGAGGACATCTTTAAGTTCTTGGACTGGAAACGACTCGGCATCTACCTTTAATGGCCAGTACCTAACTCACCTTCGTTTTGCCGATGACATAGTCCCTTGGATGAATTATTGATTCGTCCAAGCATAGTCCTTATGGCTGAGACCATGGAAGACCTGAACACAATGCTCGAAGATCTCCGTAGTGTTACCCAAAGAGTGGGTCTCAGGATGAACATGGATAAGATGAAAATTATGTCAAATGCCCATGTTGTACCGTCTCCAGTTCATGTTATGAACACTACACTTGGGTTGTGAAGGTAAGTCCAACTTCGAGAAAGAGATCTCTCGTCGAATCTAACTCGGGTGGGCAGCGTTCGGGAAGCTTCGAAAAGTCTTCGCGTCCGACTTAACTCAGTGTCTCAAGACGAAAGTCTATGAACAGTGTGTGTTGCCAGTGATGACTTACGGCAGTGAAACGTGGTCGCTAACTATGGGTCTCATAAGGAGGCTCAAGGTCACCCAGCGTGCAATGGAGAGAGCCATGCTCGGCATTTCCCTGCGTGATCGAATCAGAAACGAGGAGATCCGCAGGAGAACAAAAGTAACCGACATCGCTCGAAGGATTGCTCAGCTGAAGTGGCAATGGGCAGGACACATAGCGAGAAGAACTGATGGCTGTTGGGGCGGAAAGGTTTTAGAATGGCGACCGCGCACCGGACGACGTGGGTAGGCCATCGACAAGGTGGACCGACAATCTGGTGAAGGTTGCTACTGATTGTGGGAAGCGTAGGACCGATCGTCGTGGAGATCCTTAGGGGAGGCCTATACCCAGCAGTGGGTGTCTAGCGGCTGATATGATGATGATGATAAATCATATAATGACTTTCGATGTGGAGCCGTTTGGCACGTATATTTGAGGCCAAAACAATTTTTTTGAACTGTAGTTTTTAAAAAAACTCCCTTAGGAGAGGAGTTCGTGTCATCTTATTTTTGGATGGGAAACATTTTTATACAACCTATCGTGTGTAGTATCCAAAAAGGACTTTTTGAGCCGGTTCTAAAAATATATCACATCATTACATTTTAGCAAAATTTTACCGCATCGGATCTAAAGTAGCCTAAACTTGGTATGTTTTGAAATTTTTTTTTGTTTAATTTAAAACAAGTAGCTGAAATGTAATGATGTGATATTTTTTTCCACATACAAAAAAATATGATATTATAACTCCTCTCTTTTGGATTTTTTTGATGTATCAAATAAGTTGTTTTAACCTCAAGTATACATGTACTAAACATGCGGTTTTTTTGCATACAACTAGCACTATATCTGTCAAAAATTCGATACTAATGGAATTTAATCCAAGAGAGACAATTTATGGTAAAGTAGAGCTCTAAAAGAGCACATATTTTTGGAAAGCAGTGCAAAACTGTACGTACATTTTATTGAACTCGCCTGTACCATATTCTTATAACTGTAATAATAATATAATTTTACTTACTCTATTCTTATATCATCGATATTGTTTTTAACGAACTCTAGAACAGCGGCAGCATTATTTTGATGTCCAAGAAGTGCATAGTTGAAAGAAGTGGCCTTGTCGTGTGATCTTACATTTCTGGTAAGAGTCAACTGAAGATAACTGAAAATCAGAAAACGTTATCATCATTATGCCTATTACAGATTCCACTGCAGGGACATTGCGGAAATAAACCTTTATCAGTGAAGATATTCAAATGGTTATTTCAATACCCTCACTGTTGGGGAAAAGGCCTTCCTTATAGATTGACAAGATGGAAGGACCATGACCCATTGCGCGGGCCCAAGGATGCAAAGATTCCTTATGGGTATAAGGAAGGCCTGTGCCCCAACAGTGGGGACATTAAAATGGCTGATGGATGGAATCTGCATTGGGCCCGCGCAATGGGTCATGGTTCTTCCATCTTGTCAATCCACCCGGATAAAGAGGAAGGGGCAATGTAGATTAATGGGTGCTAAAGACTGCTAATATAGTAGTCCGGTCCCTAAGAACACTCAATGTATGGGGAGGTCAAAATTTTTCATTAGATGAATTCACTTGGTACAGATGTTACTTAGGTAAAGGTATTTTTGGATTCAACAGTCAGTATCTGTAAAAACACTAATGCTATGCAAATAAAAAAAATACTATCTGAAAGAACATTTATGAAGCTTTTAAAAAATATAAACTTTATATACAGTTATTACACAATGTCTTTCTGAAAAAATTCGGACACCTTATGCGACGGAGTTTCCAAACGTTTTCAATTGCAACTATAAGTTGGTTTTTTCATACAAAATGTATAGAATACAAACTTAACTTTGGTACTTCGTTGTCGCTTATGTTCTTACGGTCTAATACTCTCTTTTAACTATCTTACGGTCAGATACATACTTAGACCATTTTGTGGGAGTCATAACGACTAAAGAAAAAAATAGACAGACTTGATCTCAGAATCAGCAAGTCACAAAACACCAACGCGACGTGGCGTCAAAAATTTAGATCTTAAATCGACCCAGGCAGGAAAACGTCCTTCCACATTAAGTCTAAATATCAAATAATGTTTAAATTATAATAAGTATCCTCCGGTGTCTTTAATTTCAACCGTTAGAGCTCTAGGCATAGCCCAACAATCAATCACCAATCAATCACCAATCAATCTCCAATCAATCACCAATCAATCAATCAATTTAGAGTTTTATATGTATAGATTTTATTTATTACTAGCGAACCGCTTTCGCTTCGCTTCGGTTCCTTCCTTTTTTTGCCAATTTCGACCTTTCAACAACACCCGAAAAGAAAACAAATGCCTTCCAGACATCACCTCCCTTGGTCCGAATGTCTGTTTCCATCCCGTTCGAGTCCCGTCATCGGTGTGAGAAACGCGCTGATGGTTAAAATTTACTCTTAGGTGATCGATTAACGATTGGTCTGCTGGAACACGGTAATAGGGTGGCTGGAATGCACTCTGTGCTTGTTTTACTCTTTGACCCCCTGTCACGCGGCTAACATACCGCCATGTTGCGGAAATATTTAGAGCCAATTTTATTCCTTTTTAATTATTTTTAAAAGTAATTAACTGTATCAATATTTGAAAGGGTCTAATTAATTAAAAATAATAAATAGTTATATTTTAAAAATAATTAGTGGCGCTATTATCACAAAAGTCAATAAGAAGTTAAACTATGACCGCGCATACCGTTGTTTCACTCGATGATAAAATTACGTATTTTAATGACTATATTTTTTTGTGATTTAATTACAAATGTACAGTTTTCAGATTTTTTCCTGTAAGTGTAGTTTATGACGCTATTACTTGCCAAATTTCATAGTTCTAGGTCAACGGGAAGTACCCTATGAATTTTGATTCCTTTGAGAGTATCGAAAATGCGTTTTTTGCGGCATAAACGGCAGTACCTTTTTTCACGTTAATTTAGAAGTTTGATTTTTTTACAGCTTCAAGGGACCGTAGACCTTAGTATATAGTTTAAATTTCAACTCGATACCTCCACGCGTTCGCGAGATAAAGGGTCTTGACAGACAGACGGACGGACGGACGGACAGACAGACGGACAACAAAGTGATCCTATAAGGGTTCCGTTTTTTCCTTTTGAGGTACGGAACCCTAAAAATTGCAAATCGATTTTTGATACTTTCCTCAATATATATTTTTTTCTAAGAAATTGTACATCAAATGTCTCAAAAATGAAATCGTCATGCTTGACATAAAGTTAAGTTTGCATTCTATACATTTTGTATGAATAAAAAATTGTTTTAAAAAACAAAAAACTGATTTCAAAAAACCTGCCTCTAAAAAGCAAGAAATAATATTCAAATCATTAGATACGCATTATCATTGTTATAATAACAAGACGTCTATTGAAGTCGGGTGGGGCTAGAGTACAACTTCCTTTTTTTATTCTAAAAGCCCTACCCGACTTCAATAGACGTCTTGTTATTATAACAATAAT